>JAZFAV010000007.1:6945000-16945000 GCA_037954035.1 Rosalia funebris
AAAGCTACTCGACCCTGCGCTATTCTTTGTTTTATGTCTTTATCGCTTCTTCCATCCCAATTTATTTTACTTCCTAAATAAGTGAAGTCTTTAACTTCCTCCAATCTTTCATTGTTAATTTGTACTTTCGTTTTTGCTCTGCTCTCGCGCCCTCTGCACACTAACACTTTAGTTTTGTTTTTATTCACCCTCATTCCGTATTCCTCTGTCAACACTGCCTCCATTTCGTTCAATGCTGATTCTAGTTCCTCCTTACTAGATGCTAATACTGCTATATCATCCGCGAATCTCAGCATTTTTAGTTTCTGTCCCTGTACTTTAATCCCGAAATCCACTCTATCTTTTACCACATTAATCGCCTCTTCGATGTACAGATTAAAAATTAGTGGCGATAGCGTACATCCTTGTCTTACTCCTTTCCTAATACCTACTTTCCTTTCCTCCCCTTCTACTTCTATAACAGCAGTTTGCTCTATGTATAGATTGTGTACTACTCTCCTATCTCTATACTTCATTCCCGCGCTCTTTAGTATCTCGAACATTTTTTCCCATCTTACGTTATCAAACGCTTTTTCTAAATCTACAAATCCTATATAAGCGTTCTTTCCTTTTTCTATTGTTTTCTCTAACATTACTCTTAGCGCCAGAATAGCTTCGCGAGTTCCCCTATTTCGCCTAAACCCGAATTGGTCTTCTCCTAGTATTTCCTCCGCTCTATTTTCCATCCTCTTCTGCACTATTCTAGTTAGGATTTTTGACGCATGGGAAGTTAGGCTAATCGTTCTAAAGTTCTCGCATTTGTCGGCTCCTCTCTTTTTCGGTATAGTAACGATAATGTTCCTCTTATAATCCTCCGGCATCTCGCCCCTGAACATCAAAGTGAAGTGAACATCAAATCATCTCAATAATTTTGAATATTTTCTTTTTGTCAAGAATTCTATGATCACTGCATTGGATAGTGTTTCTGTTGATAAGTTTTGAGTTCATATTAATACGAGAAATATGTCTTGATAAGAGTATTTTATTATATGAAATTAAGTAAAGAAGAAATAACTTGACCGTGGAAACAGACAATTAATATAACTAACAACACGGATTAAAAAACAAGCTTCTTGTACTAAGAATTTGTATGAACTATTTATAATAATATATAATGGATATCGATATCATCTAGGCATTATACAAAATCAGTATCATGTTCATATGCAATGAGTATATTTTGTTATTATGATGTATAGGATGTCTCATTTAGAACTATAGGATTTGAATTATAGTAATATTTAATATATATAAACAATATTTATGTATGAGCAATATTTAACGGCTATTATATGCAAACCATACGACGTCAATGTGCTTCGATTAACAATTCAATAACGAATAGTTTGTGTACAGCTGTTTTATAAAAGTGAGCGATCATTTATACTTGCATTAAGAGAAATTCGCACAAAATTAGTACGAAATCAAGCGCCTACAGAGTTAACAATTCGTAACTTCATCAAGAAATTTGAAGATACGGGTTCTGTTATTAATAAAGCAACCAATACGTCCTCGTCACATGAAAATATAGCCAGTTACATGAAAATATTGCTGCAGTGAGAGGAAGTACACGGGAGCATTCAAACACGTCAATTCAACGTCGTGCACAAGAATTGAATATATCTAGAGCCACCACGCATTGGATTTTATAGATCGATATTCTTTTCAATTTGTAGTCTCCATTGTATGTTGAAGAATAAAAAACCTTAGTTTGTCAAATATTATTAGTTTTATTCACAAATCGCATCCTATAGTTCCAAATGAGCCACCCTATATATAATAACCAAATGCAAATAGTACTGATAGCGTTTAAGAATTGGCCGTATTCAATCATACATTCTTTCTTATTCGTCCTTATTGTCATGATCGTTCCTGACATTGAATTTACTATTTTGTTAAAAATACAGGGAGCATTGTGACATTAAAACTGTTCTAGAAATATACTGGTAATTGAAAAAGTAATGTAAAAGCCGATCAAAAGTATAAATCTGATACAATTATTTTCAATTCTACAAATATTTTGATGATTTTTTATGTTGACTAAATTCGTTATCAGATTCAAGTATTATATAACATTTTCGGAATGAAAGTGATAATTTAAACAGAAGGACAGCAGATGCTTTCACAATAATTTGTACAATTTTGTAAGTATGGCAAATATAAAATACAACACAGACTTATGTCTGTGTTAGATGTGTTTTTGTCTAGCTAGTTAAGTATTTCTTAAGACTTTTTCAATTCTATCTATATTATTTGTGAATATTAAGTCTATCTGATGTGCTCTCATATACAGGTACAATAAAACGATTAGGCAATAGCAGGTAGGACGTGACATTATCGACTACGAGTGGATTAATACGCACTATAAATTCTTAGAATTACGAATTAATTTTGGGTAAATCCAGAGCATTTACATATATGCAAAAGAATTTCAATTATAAATGTACCTAGGTTTTATGATCAACCCTTGAGTTACAAATTACAATGAAGTGAGGCACCTAATTATGTAGGATAATATATTATTATCCATATTCGAAGAAATACATTGCTTTATTGTATTTAGTTGTACCATTTTAATGTTATATTATATAATTAAATTTAAATTAAAAAATCAGTTTCGCTGTTAATAATGTTCGATTCTGCTAAACATCTTTAATTAAGTTTCTCATTAGCGTTGGCATTTATTTTGTATATAATTGAACATATTTTAATCATTTTCATTATACTACTCTATTTTAATTTACCTTCTAATCGAGAATTAGGCTAAACATTCTGGAGATTTTCCAGATTTTATTCCAATATACCATTAAACATAAAAACATTTTCACTATATTTTATCTACTCCACTAACTACTTTTTCTTAAAACTGTGTAGATAATTAATTGCTATTCATCAAATGTTGTAATTCAAAGAGAAATGCATTGATTCTTAAATTGAATTTATATATTTATTAATTTAAATAATACTTAGTTTAAGAAAAATATATTCAACAGTTATTACTTTTTGGTTATATTGAATAAAATCGGAATACATTATCTCATTGCTTTCTTAATATAAAGTATTCTGTTTAAACATGAAAACGTGTACAAGAAATAATAGATAGTTCATCTATAATCAATCATTAATTATATTATAACTATTGCAGGCAGTCCAAGTCCATTGTCTTGTTGCAACCAATATTGATTGTCTCTTATGTGTAAGTTAATTCTATTTATTATTTTCATGTTAATGTATTCGTTTGCTAAGTTTTCCTAAGAATATTTATAATCAGGTATACCTATATAGGGATTATGGAAACGCCATTTCAAGATCTACATACATTTGTTTTACACATATTTCTCCATGAGCCAGAGATCAATGCGAAGTATTTTTGTTTATTTGCAATATTTACTATTTTATGATACAATATTAATTTTATACATATATTTTTGCATTTTAAGATACTGTAATCTCAAGAAAAATTAACATTTATGAAAACATTGGGTCTTACTATATTTATATTATAAATATACTCATTTATACAAGTCTTATATACATTTTGGAGATCATTGGGTATAAGATTTCAAAACGAATAGTACTCCATTTTTTTGGATTTTTTTTTCCAAACTTTGTTCTATATTTCTTTGTCACTAACATTCCTATTATTCCACGGGCATATTAAATTTGGTATGAATCTTTTAAAGTTTTCGACCGCACGATAATCCATGATATGAAATCTTCTATTATTTTATTCTCGCGTTTCTTGGACATTCTCAGAAAAATCGCAGTTTCCTTGAGGCTCGAATTTAAATAAACTAATTTTTAAAATACTATAGATCCAAAACCACTAAATTACAAAAGATATTAAATGAGTAATTATTAAAATAAATTTTAGTATAGAAATTTCGAGATTAGGTAGTGAACATCAAAGTAGCTCAAACGGTTTGAATATTTTTTTTGTCAAGAATTCGATGATTTGATTAGACATGTCAAATATAATGTAGACTTATGTCTAGGTTAAATATATTTTTGTCTAGCCATGATTTGGTATATACATATAAATTAAAGAACCAAAAAATGACATTGACATAAATAGTTAAGCTCCGTTCCACTCTACCTGCATTATTAGTGAATATTAAGTCCACCTGGTGTACTTGCTTATACAGGTAAAAAGACAAATGCACTCGTAATAACGAGAAGGGCGTCACATCGACTACTAATGGATTTATGCATTAAAGCTGCTTAGAAATATTAAGCAGTTTTGTGAAAATTCGGAGTAATTATATGTAAAAGCATTATTTATATGTGTTGGATATGTTGATAAAGAATTACACACACGTGAAGTAGCCAATTTTGCAAGGTCATTGACAAACTTTTTATTATTGTAAGATGATGCATAATACTCGATAAATTTACGGATCACTGTGTTTGCTACTACCATATTAATGTGATAATGTATGATATATTATATTAAAAACTTCTATAACATCTTTAATGTTATGTACTAATGTTTAGTTGGTATATAATTGAATATATTTTTGTTGAACTATTTTGTCTTGTTTATTAGTCTGGTCATGAAGTAGCATTTCCGGATTTGATATAATGTACGAAATAAATGTAAGATTGTAATCAAAAAAACTATTAAAATATCTTCAAAACCAGAACAATAAACTAGTGATGGAATCTTCTAAAATATTTTTCTATTATGTTGAACAATTTACGTTTACATTGATTCTTAAATACAATTTATACATTCATTAATTTCATTATGAAATAACATATTATACTTTTTAAATAAAACTTAATAATTAATACTTTTTAAATTAAATTGAATAAAAACAATATATTATTTGGTTTCTTAATATAGCCTCTTCTTTTTAAATATAACAATGTACAGGGTACGGTGGAGATGTATGACGATTTTCACAAATCAACAACTTTTATTTTTCATCGAAAGTAATTTTTTATTTTCTCAAAACATTTGTTACGATACCTAAGATGCTAGTTTGTTATCATATGAAAAACATTTTAAAAACAAAAATTACAAGTGGAAAATAACGTTATACTCATTTATATACCCTCTCAACTGTTACACTGGTTTCAAAAACGTCATATATCTGTCGGATCCTGTACAAATAAAAAAAAATAGAGGAGGATCTGAATAGAGTGGTAGACACTCTATAATGCCACGGAGACTTCTATATTGTTGATGTAAAATATTTTATTCATTACAAATACTACTACTATTTCATTCAATACAAAATTATAAATAGAAAGTCGACCAAAGATATTTTGCTGCCCAATTTTCTAAAAGAATGTTGTTATAAAAAGTAGTAAGCGATAAATCATGTACATATTTAATTTTAAGTAATTTTTATATAGTATAAAGTACATATAAAAATTATATAAACTTGTATGCAATTTAGCATCGTGCAAAGGCGAAAAAATAAAAATAAAATAGAGAAACATGAAATATTCTTAACTATAAGCATATTTTCAGAAAAAACGAATACTTAAACAAATTTCAAAATATCTTGAAATATTTGTTCTTTTATTTTTTCCTTAATTGTGTAGGACAAAAGGCTTTAATGTACTCGTACATCACCAGGATGTGGTAACATATGGCGTTTTTACAAGTTATAAGCTCAATGAGATCATTATGTAGTGTCTACTTCTATAGTAGAATTATTTTATGAAGACCAAGTCGGCAATAAATCGTGCGACAAAGACAGATGCATGTCTGACTTTATTCCATACCAATCCAACCTGAGTAATAGACACAAACCTACCTATAAATAATTTACGCGCGCTGTTTGTAATAGTATTACTGAATCAAATACACAAGTCTTACCTCTTGTCCTGCTCCTTCCTATGAGTATAAATAAGGATAGTTTCTAAAAGAGTGGCGAACGAAGGGTACTGCAGACCTGACCTAAGTATAACTATCGAAACACTCAATATTTACTGTTTTTGTCTGATTTATGCAAGTTCAAAATACGTACGTGTCAGTGCACTTCAGTAGTTTTAAAGGTGACCTAAGTAAAATTCTTTTACTGCATTCGCGTGGGAGAAGGTAAGCTATACATTGTTCATTATCACACGGATTATTGCCGACTTGCTCTTTATAAAATAATTCTACTATATTTGAATATTCATGAATTGGTAAACTCCTATAAACTCCTGCTGTTGTTGTGTTTTTGTATTTTTCTTTTATCATGCCTAACGTTTACAGTTACAGCAATAACATAAGTAATCCTTGTATCAATAATGATTGTTGCAATTCTCTCTGTAGTTCATACGATCCTTCTATTCGTTCATAAAACTTGATAAAAGTCATATGTGTCGAATTACGATCGTTGATGGTTCTTCATCGCCGTTCATATACTGCTAAAATATAGTCTTACAAGTAGCCATAACAATATACCTTTAGATACAAAATAAAACCTACAATAAAGAACAAAGAAATGTATACTTTGCAAATAAAAAAAATTACCTAGCCATCGTTAGAAGCTAATTTACACTCCATTGAACGTGTGGTTTATGCCATATTATATAGAGTGTCTCAGTTGGAGCTATAGGATTTGAGTTGCGCGCTATTTATTTTCTGTCAAAAATAGGGCGTCAATACTTAACGACTATAGTTTGTCATCTACAAACCATAAAACGTCAACACGCTGTGATTCAAGATTAATAGTTCAACAACGAATAGTTTGTGTACAACTGTTTTATGAAAGTGAGCGATAATCTACAGTTGGATTAAGAAAAACTCGCACCAGAATTAGGTCAAAATTAAGCGCCTACACAGTTAATAGTTCGTAACTTAATCAAGAAATTTGAATATATGGGTTCTGTTATTGATAAGGCAACACCACTATGTTCTCGTCGTGGTCAATCAGATAAAAATATTGCTGCAGTGAGAGAAAGTACACGGCAGTATATAAACACATCAATTCGACGTCGTGCATTTACTAATTGGGTTAGAAATGAAAGGAGACGATTCTGATTTTTACAACAAAATTTTGTTCAGCGATGAAGCAAATTTTCATCTTGATAGATACGTCAACAGACAAAATTGTCGAATTTGGGATTCTGAAAATCCACATGCTGTTCACGAAAAAAAATACATCCACAGAGATACACAGCTTGGTGCGTATTTTGGAGTGGTGGAGTAATTGGACCATAGTTCCTTTAAAATGAAGCTAATAATGCTATCACAGTAAATGGGGAATGTTATCGTGATATGTTAAGCAATTTACTTTTGCACAAAATTGATGATTTGGATTTGAACAACATGTGGTTTCAAACTATGTAACGTATCATACAGCACGTGCAACCATATCTCTATTGCGTATCAAATTTCCTGATCATGTTGTCTCGCGTAATGCTGATATCAATTGGCCTGCAAAATCACCTAATTTAACACCACTGGACTTTTTTCTTTGGGGCTATATCGAGGGAAAAGGGTACTCCGCCCAGCCAGCAACAATCAATTACCTAAAAGGAAATATTCAACGTGTTAATCGGGAAATAGCGCCAGGTCTATGTGTCCGTGTTATGGATAATTTTACTAAACGAATGGCATTATACCAGCTGAGCCGAGGCGGCCATATGAACGACATTCATTTCCATATCGTTCCCATTTTATGTCGAAGAATAGAAAACCTCAGATGTCAAATATTATTAGTTTTATCACATATCACATTCTATAGTTCCAAATGAGACATCCTGTAGTATGTTTTCAGTGTTTTCATTCCATTTCTTAATTTTAAAAATTGAACTAGAAATAACGACTCTGCAGTTTTAGCAATTTTGTGTGAATTATCGTATATAGTCAAAGTTTGTTGGAGAACTTTCCATATAAGTCCACATTATATTTTAAAATATTAAACATTGAGTGTATGACTATTTCTATTTGAATATTTATGAATTAAAGGCACTTCTATGTACATTATCTGCCTTTGTCGTGTGTTTGTGTGTTTCTTGTTTTATCATGCCTAATGTTAATCATTATAGCAATAATGACCGTTATAATTCTCTCTGTAATTTATACGATCCTTCTATTCGTTCTTAAAACATCAACTTTTTCGGACCTACTGAAAAGATTCGGGTTCCGCCAGTGGTACCCCGTCTAAAACCGGCTGTCGCACGGGCAGACGAAACAGATAAATACATCGCATCTTTATGGATTTGTCGCAAAATTCCTGCGAATCCAAGGTTAACGCACATTACGGTGGCCATTGTTTGGAAGAAGCTACCGTGCTACGCGTCACCGCCGACGTGATGTATGGTCCATTTTACTTTTGGCAGCCCGATAATCAGACCGGCCAACCGTTTTTGTGGAGGGCTGCCGCTCTTGCTCTCAGTTTCGCATCATTTATTCCCTGATGAAACCAAAAAGCTTTTTATCTTGGGCCCGGGACGAGCCCGTTTTCAAATTTAAACGGGTTTTCAATTAGATTTGATGCCATTACCATTCCTCACTCATATTGTCTGGAAACACCGTGCATCAATTATGTGTATCGATCTTCCACATCTGAACTGAGCCAACGAATAAAATATGCTTTCTTAAACAGTTCTTTCGTAGGATGGTAAGGTTTAATAAGAATATGTTCCATTATATATGTCTTGTTTATCTTATGTGTAATGATAAGACACATCTCAATAAAATTTATATTAAAGGATGGTAAGGTTTAATAAGAATATGTTCCATATATGTGTCTAGTTTATCTTATGAGTAATGATAGTACTTCACATACAGAGTGAAGACCTCAATAGGAATAATAATGCTAATAACAATTATAATAATGATCAATTATAAATATAACAATCACAACCACAAAATAAAATAAACTGAATAACAACTGTTAATATAAATATAAAATTAACTGTATTATAGGGAACAGTGAAACTTACATAAAATAAAAAAATGACAAAAAGTATGACAGGTCTTAACATCGACAGGGCGACGTCGTTACCCTCTTCTTTTACAGGGATGGAGCGTCGGCGGGAATGGTTTTTAGGATAGGCACATAGTGTCCACTAAAAAGTAAAACCAATCCTTGACGTACTATGTCATGTAAAAAAAATGTACTATTAGAAAGTAATAAAGATATTTTTAAAGTAAAAGTAAATAATGACAATAATTCCTTTATTGCCCAACAGAAAAGAATGCCTTTTATAGGACAAAAATATGGATACATATAAATACATGTGTAACAGTATATAATAAAAAAACAATAAATTAAAAAATGATAACTTCTAAATAACTTTAACATAAATAAATAGTGGAATATTTATTTACGTTGGTAAAACGTTGTTGTTTCCCTAACGATAATAACTCGTTAGGTGTACAATTATTCAAATTACAAGTACTAGATATTAAATTAATATTCTGTGACATTACAAACACTGGCAATTTTAACAGCACGTTAGTTCTAGCAGTCTGGCAATAAAACATACTTTCCCCTCAAGAACCTTCTCCTAAATATGTGTATACTAAACATGCTTAATAATGCGGTTGTATTTATACTATTATAGAATAGTTTAAATAAAAATGAGAAGCTAGTAAGTACTCTTCTACAGTTCAAAGACTGGTTGTGAAATCTTTATAAAAGTAGAGTATGATCATAATCGCTTACTAGATAATAATTAACTATGCGAAATGATAAATACTTCAATAAACGCCGCTAAACCAATTTATATGACATAGATACCGGGGATATTATGATTGCTATTCCCAGAGAATGATAGTTTATCATCAAAGTATACACCAAGATCCTTAATATTTTCAGAACGTATTACGTAATTCTTACGTTAGTCTATGTTTATTGATAGTTTTTCTGAACGCCATACAACGATACAACAAGGTCGATCAGTTTTTGCAATCTAAGTGATGACCTAAGTAGGTTATATTTAATAACTATTTTAAGTCATCGGAAAGAAGAAAATGATGATACAAAGCATTCGAGACAAATCGTTAATAATTAATGTTAACAAGAATATTTCCAAATTAGAGCTTTGAGTTACTCCAAAGGACGTTAAGAAGTTCTCGGATTTAAAGCTTATATATGATACAAATAATCCACGTCTGGATAAATATGATTTTATTATGTGAAGAAGATTACTACTGAATCCACATAATTCTAATTTTGATTATGATTCACCTTGACAAAGGCCTTCGAGAATTTGTATCTACCACATTTACTTCGTCTTTATTATATATGTACATATATATGGTTTTTGGGTAAGTTTTGCTAAATTTCGAACTGTTGAGCGTTTTGCTATGAACCTATGTTGATTAGGAGATAAAACGAACTGCGCACCAAGATCATTGCAAAATTTTATATCATTGCGATATTTTTAATTGTGATATTACATTTTCACTTTCTAATATAGGGCAGATCCTTACCATTTTCCAAATGTCAGGAGATGTGTGGGTAGATAGTGTCAGATTTTATTAACGCCTCTAAGCAAACTCTAACAAGAAAACTCGAGACTTAGTCATCCCATAGCATATATTTTTTTAAGGTTTGATAATGTTGACGAACATTCGTTTCTGTAAATTTTGCTATATTGATACAGGCTTCTGATTGCCAGGACTTGTGTTTGTAACTTGCACAGCATCCGTGGAAAAGATACTAGAAAAATATCTAGCGAATCCATTTAAAATTTTGCTTGGAACGTCAAACGATTCATCATCGAAGAAAATCGTTGATCGAATACCCGTCGAACTTTTCTTACTCTGAACATGGCTCTGAATTAAAGACCAAAAACCCCTAGGATCACTCTTAAAGTTTTACTGAATGTATGTTCAGTAGTTAGTATAAGCATCAACTATTTGTGTTTTAATAATGCTTCGTAATCTCTTGAATGAATAGTTTCTTACGTTTATAAAAGATAAAAGAATTTTTACCTTTATACATGAATGAAAAGAAAAGTTTTACCTTTATAAATAAACGTATAAAGATAAAAATTTTAAAAACAGGATTGTTACATCCCCCAAGGGGAAGGTCATTATCCCCTAAGTGTTGTTAACTAAAATTAGAAATTTTACCTGTTTCAAGAATTTTTATGGAAATCCTCCATCTCCGAGTTAAATAAATTATTACAGTTATGGTTTCCACCCTATATACATATAGGGAGCACGTAAAGGTTGATGAAAATTTAATACAATCGTTACAGGGCAAGAAAAGAAAAGTGCTACGTCAACAGTTTTTTAAACAGCAACCCTCTTTCCTGATGATACCATCTAAGAGATCATTTTACTTTTACTTTTGATGTACCATTTTATATAGTAGGTTATACAATAATGAGAATAAAAAATATGTTTATTAGTTTGGATTATTTGTTTTCTTAAAAATATAAATTAATACAAACAAAACCATTAAATTAAGTATTCAAACTTCTTGCCATTCACCTCATATCCAAACTGGTATTAACTAGTCTTATTTTATTTTGAATTCTGTCTTTTAATATCTTAATAGTATGTAATCTATTTAATATATTGGACTTCAGGTATCCCACACAGAATAATCCAACGGCGTTAGATCCGAAGATCTAGCTGATCACTTAGTACTAATTCATTTATTGAGAAATATGATGTTTAAGCGATCACGTAAAATTCGCGAATAATGTAGTATTTGAGGGTTTTCATTATTTTGATACAGTGTTAAAACTAAGAAATTATTGGCAATTTGGTGTTGTCCAGATACTTTTCAGTAGATAATACACCGTCAATAAAAAAATGTATTATAATTGTGGAATAATTCCTGCTCACATATTGACTTTCTCATATCTCAAAAACTGCGTATGCCCTTCTATCACCTCAAGAGTATTTAAGGGCCTAATATCTAAAATTCGACTGAACTACTGTATTTACTGAGCCATTTAAGAAAAAAGTGGCCTCATCAGAGAGAACAATCTGGTTGAGGAATTAGGAATTATTATTATATCGTTAACTGGGAATATTCTATTCTACGGCCGAGCTACTATTATGTTCAAAAAATACTAATTGCATTTTTTATGAGTGCTACTTATTCTTTTCCAGATATATTTCAAATCAGATGACTAATACAGTGCATCGCAGTCCGTTGCAATTTCGCGAATCGGTTGAAGGAAGTCTTTATGGATAGTTCATATTCAACTACGTATCTTTTGTGACCGACAGGACGATCCTTAATATACAGGGTCCTCTAGGTGTTTTTGAGACGACTTCTATGCGCGCCTGCGTGGAGTGAATGTTTTTACGACGGTTGATATCTACTCATTGCGAGATGCCATTCCATGGAGCCATGGAGCCGTGGTCTGTGGTATATCATCTGATTATTTACAACACTTTCATTGAATCTGGTCGATCTGTGGTCCTCTCTGGAGCGTTTTCCTGAGTGCATGATTTCGTTGCATGGGGATGTGGAATGACCTCCTCGATCACCAGATCTATCATCTTATGACTACTTTTTATGGAGCTACTTGAAACCTATAGTTTAGATAGAGAAACCGGGAACTTCTGAAACTTTTTTAGAAACCATAATGCGCGATATTGAAAGGATCCCTCATGCCATGCTCGAAAGGAGTATGGAGCTGACTTATATTATATATTCTTCAGTAGCAATACACGACTAATGTATAAATACAATAAATTTTTAAATTCGGTCAAAAATAAGCTTGTCATTTTTTTCAAAAACACCATATCTCCCTGACGGACCCTGTATAATTGTCTGATAGTAGCAAAATTACATATATACATTACATACAGTTGAGAATATAAGTCGTTTGTGATACATATTATTGAATAACTCGCAAACCTGAACTTATGTACGATCTTGTCTCCATAGCCAATCATCAAAATTTAAAGAACTATATATAAAAAATATGCTCTCTTAAATAGCAGCATCAATTAAAAAATTATCGATAACGATGTATAGTTTATTTAATCGCTATTTGCCAAATAAAAAATTTCAAAACATACCTTGGCTTGTTTTTATGGCTAGGCTCAGATAGACTGTTTCGTTTATCGGCAAGATGAGAGAGTTTTTTATTTGGCAAATAGCGATGAAATGGATAGTACTAGCCCAATAAAAATTTTGTCGAATTCAACCTGTACCTGCTCACTATATGAGTATATTTAAAATAACCGTTCTATATTGTCACGTTCTATTTTCATAAGTAAATTTAACATTCATTTCAAATTATTGAAATATGCATAATTGAAGAACTTACAGAACTGTCCTCTTAGTATCTACGTTTCCATTATCATATGCAAAACGCATTTATTTGAGACTAGCTGTACTCAGTCACGCGTTGCTGTGGCTCAGTCTGGCTAAATAGAAAAGAAAGAAAAGTGAATACGCACGTTTCTAATATGTTTAATTTCACAGTACTTCTGGGTATACAATATTTTTTGTTATTCTATATAATAGTCTATCTATATCTATATAATAGTAAGTATATAAAAACACGCGCGAATGCGAATGAAACGTTGTGTCAAAATTTCAAAGTAATCGGTGAAGAACTTTCGGAGATTTAATATTTTCAACAAACGAGCATTCACAGTTTTATTTATAGGTATAGATTAATTTGTTTAATGTAAACATGTTAAATTGTGGCTAATGTATTTTTTTCATAAAATATGACAAGCTTAGCAATATATTATTTATTTGAAACAAATTTCATTGAGATATATTTTTTCATTATAATTTGGTTTTACTTAATCATTAGTCTCACAGTCTGCCTTTTATATATTAAAATGTCATTTCCATGTCATCATTGTTATTGAGTACCTATCATATAATAATATTATATAATAGGTACCCAATACTATAAAATACGTAATAAAGGACGGTGTTTTATACTTCGGGAATACAATAGCATGGAATACAATTTTTTACCCATTTACCTTGTGTTTGGTAGTTATGGGGTTGTCGCAACCTGCTCGCAGGTTGAGAGCCCGGCGGCAAGTTACATACCATACCTGAAGACGATTCCTTCCTAAAAGATCGAAGCGTCGAGGAGTAGGCAGATTGAGCCCTCGGCAAGAACTAATACCCTTCCCTAATATTCCTTCAATCCTTAATTTCTTAAGATAATATATTATCAAAAAACGATAGTAATTACACCGAGCATGCGTTGAATTAAAATTCATGAATACTGTAAAAGCATTTGACTAATAGGAATTTGTTTAATACAGTACATAAACTTATAGTCCCTTCAAATTAGGAAAATTGAGGGAATTTTCCTACAGCTAAGTGACCTGTACAGAAAGTTGTGTTGAGATTGTGTGAACATATTTTTCATCTAGAACATGATAACAAAAGGGTTGTTTTTTAGATATAGACATATATATGCGTTTTTGACCGTTTCTTCGGTTTTTTGCGTTTTGCTGAGAAACTATACATTTTTGGGAAAATATGACCTGACTTGATGTTATAGATCTTATGTACCCTACAGTTTTCGTTCTTTCCATTTTTTCGAAATTCCGCAAAGTTGCGCCATTAGAACGCGCTGAAGTATTTTTGAGCTATTTTTCGATTTTAAGCCAAAACTACGCATTGTAGACAAAAATATTAAGAGATCAAAGTTGCAGATATAAAAATTTCCAATGAATTTTGTTTTGATTTTTTTAAAGTCGCACGGTTTTGCCACTAGAGGGCGAAAAGCGTTTTCTTTTTCTTGTAATACTCTTGTGCGAATAAAAAAGACACTCTTCATTTTTTGTATAAAAAGAATATAAGACAATTTGTGGGAAGTTTCTTGCCCTTCAACTTTTTATGTGATTGAACTTTTCTAAAAAATGCTTAGTTTTGCCTATAAATAAAAAATAATGCGCTAGAGTGTTTTTTTCATTTGCACAAGAGTATTACAAAGAAAAAAAAAAGAAAACGGTTTTCGCCCTCCAGTGACAAAACCGCGTGACTTTAAAAAAAGCAAAAGAACAAAACGTGTCGGAAATTTTTATATCTACAACTTTGATCTCTTGATATTTTTCTCTACAATGCATAGTTTTGGCTTAAAATCGAAAAACACCTCAAAAATACCTTAGTGCGCCCTAGCAGCGCAACCAAGCAGAATTTCGAAAAAATTAAAAGAACAAAAATTGTGGAAAATCGCAAAGTCTACAACATCAGATCAGGTCATGTTTTCCCAAAAATGCATATTTTTTCAGAAAAACGCAAGAAACGGTCAAAAACGTGTATATATATATATATATATATATATATATATATATATATATATATATATATATATATATATATATATATGTGTGTGGAAAACTATATCAGTGTTATCTTCATATCAAAGGTTCCGACCTAGTTCAGTATTCATTCTCCATGACACAATATACTATTATTAATACTAATCTAAGTACTTTTTCGTGAGAAAGTGATACATCTTGACTATCAAAAATATGTGTATCGAAAGATAATCAAACAAGGAAGAAGATGGAACTACAGAACATAGTAGTATATGTCCCTTCTTATTCCACAGTTGTTCTTTTTGAAGAAGCGATTCAATTGACTCCGAATTTGACGCAGTCTTCTTCGGGAAACCATATACATTTGGAGGAATTTGTAGTTTGTACATACATAAGACTGCATAAACCACAAACATACATTATCATAATGTGTTATGTAATTATTTATGGATTAATTTTCGCATAATATTCCACTCGATTTTAGAGCTAATTAACGATATTGATTGGTCCGATAAAATAATAAAATCAGAATCTATAATGAAAAAATAGACCAGTCAGAATATGAAATTTTTAGTTTATTGAGGTTCAAGTATTACATTTTGATGACTCGATTATCGAACCTTAGAATACCTATTAATAAAAATAATTGAAACACAAATAATAATTAAACACGCTATAAAATGATGTGTCCTTTCATCATCAGGCGTATTTATCTTTGAGTAAACAATTTGAAATTCATAAATCGATATTAAATTATGAATGTAAACTGATTATACACATAAATAAAGCAGTCTTGTATTTATATTTATTTATGTCACATTTCCCATTTTTCTGCTCGGCTAATTACTTGAAAAAGTGAAAAGTAAGTAATCTTTACCTTTTACGAAAGCCAGGTGCCTATATAGAAAATAATTGTAGCAGTTATGGTTTTATTTGGTATTACTTTTAAAACGGGACGGAATTAGTTTTCCAACAGGTATGGAATAATCAGGACTGAATCAGGACGGACTGCGCCTAACAAGACTTTTGATGATTTCTGTCAACAAAAAGCCATCAATTAAGAATGACTATTTTGGATCGGACGAGAAGCGTATTCTATATTATAATGTTAACGAGCCATGGTCTCCAGGGCCGGACTCTTCTTACAAAAATATATGAAACTGTTTTTCGTTTATTTACCATCTGTGTTTTATTAGCAAATGCATCCTTTTCTTTGCAGGTTGCAAATTATTAGTTCACTCAATATTTAGGTAATCATATTTTTAATACGCACATCTTGAATACAGTATACACTGTATACAGTAGATACATAAAATTGAACAAAAATTGAGAATATTTAGCATATTACAAATCAGGACTTATTCACATGACGCTAAATCTATTTAGAGTTTTCGAAAAGCTAATTGTCGTCATTTTGGAAATAAACGTAATTAGATTAGGGAAAAGTGATGTGTTCATAATTGATTTCCTAGATGAATGAGATGACTTATTATATGAATGAGTCTTATTGGCTAATCATTATATCACTAAATTTTCTGTATAGTTTTTATTCCTTTAAATATACATGTTTCTTAACCAATATATTCTTACTAATGGTGTTTCTTTTTGTTATGTATATTTATTTAACAAGTAATAGTTTAAGATATAGAACATAGAATTTAAGAAACAAATATATGCAGTGATGAATAAATCTTTAATGAAGCCAGTAATTAAAAAAGTCCTCTAAGGAGGTGAGGAAATTCAGGCTGGAGAAATTTTTATGTACTGTAAAAAGTACATAAAAATCTATTTCATATAATTTTTCATTTTTTCATTTGTCTTTCCATTGACAAATAGAATCATATTCTTATATCCTTAAAACAACATTTTCTTAAGTCAAAGTCTATAATTTTTTCATTTCTAAGTATGTATATATTTTAATATACTTAGAAGTATTTCTTGTGAAGAGTGCATTATTCATATTTAGCTGAATAATTTATCTGATATGTTCCTAAAACTACTTCGTTCTAATAGAGGGTCCAAAACGTTTGCTCAAATATGGTGAAATATGGATTCTTTACTACAAATAACCTTTTGGAATGTATGTTTAGTATAATATAATTATAATATATTTTCGGTCCCATCCAAGATTGATCCTATTTTTCCCAATACGTTGGCCTGTTGAAAAAGTTCGCCTTCTATAAAACAATACTTTCGATTTATTAAATTAATTTGTATTGTTACTTTTAAAAGACAACTAAAAACACCTTTACAAATGCGTATATAAAAATACTTCTATATGAATACTATATGATATGAAGTTTTAAAGATTTTCTGAAAATATTTTTCAAATTCCTCAATATCTAGGTAGATATGTCAGTACAATTTACGTTTGTAGAGAATATGGTAAACATTCAGATCTGTTGAGCGACGTGGAGCCAATAAAAGTGCAGCACTTTGCTTCTCATATACAAGATTAATGGATCTATTGCATTCTTCTATAGAGGTATCTGCAATAATGTCATTGCAAGTATTGGTATTGTATGTTTGAATTCGTATTCTAACGTGGTGAGTTTGGGACCTCCTCCTTTTTGGGTGTATTTGTCCTTGTTTCTATGTGTAACCTTTCCCCGGTAATCTCTAAATAGTAGTGGTCGACTTCTGTGTGTCTTTAACTTAATTAATTAAGAATTACTTGTCAACTCTATGCATTTAAAATAATGTGTATTAAAGAATTGAAAGTTTACTGTAATTGGATGATTTCTATAAAGAAACAAAATTTATCAATAATTCAAATCAGTTCAATTCGATAAATAAGTAAATAAATAGATATATTTATATTTATGTCATGGTTAGATTCTTATGAAATTACTTAGTAAATATGTGTACATATTATTATTCATTTATTACTTATTCATAATAAGTAATACATTTGTTAACGTACGACTAATAATCAAATTCTTTCCTTCCATTGACACTCATCATATTGTTTATATATGATGATATGGTGTAAATATATTTACACTCACAAAACAAATATGGAAAGAGTTTGGTGATGATATCTTTGATGATTTGTTTGTTATTTATTATAATTTATAACTGCTATTACAAAAGTCAAATAACTCTAAATGAATGCAGGCATCGTATGTGGCTAATATGTCATTCAACTATTATGATAATTTCACATACAGACATACACACTTTTATTATTGATCATATATACCTTTTCAAATAAGTATAGGAAATAAAATGAAAACATTGCACGAAATATTCAAATAAAAACAATGTGAATCAACATTTACTCCAAAATTTAGAGGTGGCTTACCACAATGGTAGAATAAAGAGTTTTACGTTACCTAATGAATTACATGATTTACTGTTATTCTGGGGTTGCTATCCAACTGCTCTTCAGTTATTATCCTATCAGTTTTTTAGAAAAATATCAAAATATTGGAAAGACAAGTAGCTAATGCCAATATTTATAAAAATTATACACATATAGTTTATTTCATCGCTATTTGCCAAATAAAAAATCTCAAAACATACCGTGGCTTGTTTTTATGGCTAGGCTCAGGTACACTGTTACGTTTATCGGTAAGATAAGAGAGTTTTTTATTTGGCAAATAGCGATTAAATGAATAGTTCATCACTTTAGAAATACTTATTAGACCGAAAACTTATATAACCAACTATTTGTGAAATTGCGATATTCCTTGTTTATTTTGAATTTGCATTTCTAATGATTCCAGGAGGTTTTACTTAGAGACGGTGAGTTTTACCAACTAAATTATTTTGACCATATTGGAAAATATTTGATAATATCTTAGATTAGCTTTTAGCGTCTTCCAGATATTTGCTGTTAAAAGATTATTAATAATATTAATATATATTATTCTATTATTAACCAAATTATTGTTAAATTTAATATAACAAAGTTCATAACTCACATGTACAGCAAAATTTCGAAAAAAGACAATTCATTTGGGTAATCCGTTCCTGTTCATGTTTTATCATATAGTTCAAACTCAATAATGCATGAGTCAATTAATTATTTATGATCGATCGTTCATTATCTCACTCATTTTATTATGTTACATAAAATAACGACTACAACTAAGTATACTTTCTGATGGATCAGGTGCTTTTCCTGTCTTGTATCGAATTAACATCGTTTTATAGAAAATTTATTATGTTCCATCATATACTGTGCCGCACATGCAAGAAATTTCATTTGAGTAGTTGATTTTCTACTATTTATTGTTCCTTTTGTTGACTGTTATCCACTCGGCATGAAATACAGTACCTATTATTTTAAATTGAGATGGAATATCAGAATATTTTTTTGAAAGCATAACCAATTAAAATCGCGATTCTTAGAAGTCTAAGATTAATTATTACAGAATGCTTGATTATAAAGAAAATTCTTACATGTTTTCTATAATTATGGAAGTAAATTTATTAGTGGTAAACAAAGAAAATGAAGAACTAAAAAACCGTAGTTTTATGTAAAATGTAGTAACGCATTAATTATAAAGATAAAGTTAATTAACTAATTGTTGATTTTTAGCAAATATTTCATATTTGAGTAAAGGTACATTTTATGAATTTGTATACAGTACATACTGAAACATGTGTATTGATTGCAAGTTCCAGATTTATTAATTTTTTTTGTAGTATTTCCTTAAACGCTACGTTTAAGGAAATATAAACATATACAAAATACAAATATATAAAGAATATACAAACTATAAATTTTTTATGTAATTAAGTAATTAAGGGTGATTTCTTAAAGACATTCTGAATAAAATGGTTAAGAACAAGTTCCTGAAACAGGTTTCAGGAAGGGGCTCATATAAGTATGGGATGTTCAGAGATGCAAAATTTCTGTTGGGATTCCCGTGGAATTAAACTATTTAATTGTGGTGACTGTATTTTATTGGATATGGTATAAAACAATGTCTGCATTTGATACATGTAACAGAAAAGTGTAAGCAGTAGCGAAGCGTCGATTCAAGCTGAGGGTAGCCTGTCCTGAATTACGCGAGGGAGAGGGGCTACTCATTTTTAATGTAATATATATATATATATATATATATATATATATATATATATATATATATATATATATATATATATATATATATATATATTGAATACTTGAATCGCAAAAACAACTTATTTATATTTTTTTGTATATCGATTCCATTCGCCGCGTTTTCTTTTCTGCAAAAACATCTATAGTTATCGAAATAAGTTCAAATTCATTATAATTAAATATGCGTCTTTAGTTTCCAGTTTATCTTCTAAAGATAAATTATCAAAATAACCACATTTATTAATTCGATTATTTATTAAGTCTACTAAATCGGCGCTGTCTAAGACCGTCATTATCCTTAAAAATAACAATAATCATTACGAGTAACGACAGGTCAATATTATTGTCACTGTATTACGCAAACTGATCGATCAGGCTAGCTAAATAGCATGTCATTTTTCGCGTACTCCCCTCTCCTCTCCTGCACCCCGGATCACTATAAGTCCGTTAAAACCAAGCTGCTGTCTGGGCTGGCTGTCGACAGCTCAGACAGCGGCCGGCCAAGATTTGCGCACTGCCGGTTGCCGGCGCTTCAGTTTAAATGGAAATATGTATAATATGAATAGAAAATGTTTATCATTCTGGCAAAGACAAGTGGCAATATAAAAAAGGGGTCTACCATCTAAAATATGTAGGGTAGGCTGCGCCTTACAGCCTCAATGGACGCTTCACCACTGGTTGTAAGTTAAGTTCTGTCATGCGTTAAAATGTTTTCTCATAGAGCATAGAAAATAGTTCGCTACGGCAGAACGCCTTGTGAGATTCGCATGGGCCGGATAGGCTGCGCCATCTCACGGTAGCGTGGCAGCTATACGCGCTATTCAAAATCTAACAATTTCAACTTTATGGTCGAAATAACCACCCTTCCAAAAATTATTATAGGGAACAGCGGTCGGTCGATTTACTTCCTACATTGGGAAGTCAAGTTACTCCTCATATTGAAGGAATTTGAGTTCTCTTTGCAAAGATGCTTAACACTCGGAGTCTAGATTGACTAATTTTGGAGCTGTTACTCCAAAATTATTGAATCAAATGTTGCAAAATTAGTCAATCTAATCAAAATTGAAATGACTTTTTAGTTTTCTTTTTTTGATGGAAAATGATGCGACAATAAATTTTCCAAAAGACATCAATATCCATTACTGTTGAAAGTTCGTTGCAATTAATTCCCTCACCCCTATCATCCATCACTTCTAAATCTGAAATGGTATGACTTACCTTATAGCTTATCTTAATTGAATGGTAATTTTACTGTCATACAATAATGTATTTTTTGTATAATTTTTGTGGTATAGGTGTTGAATATCTTATACGTTGCAGTGTAAGATATTTTTGTATACAAGGTGAATTTTTTTCTTGCGAAATTTCTAAAAGAATTAGGGGTTTTATTTGAAAATGCACACATTAGATAATTTTGTTATTTTCACAATTTTCTTTTAGGCATTCTTACCCCACAATGTAATGTCAAGCTTTACGAGTCAAAATCTCGCTAAAAATCATAAAATTAGAACAAATCAATCTACTATATTAAAGCTAAAATTACTATTCAATAAGATATCACATGGTGAGTCATTTTATTTCAGATTTTCAAATGGTAGTCGCTAGAGGTTAGTGGTGAAATGATGTACGTAAATTTGCCATAATTATTTACCCGATGCCCCTCCCTCTAAATAAAAATATATTTGTTTCAAGAGTATGTACTTAAAAAATGAGAATCGAATTATTTAGCGGGAACCCTTTTCGAAAAAATCACAATATATGATGGGAAACCTTGAACAGTTCGAAGAAATTTGTCCTGATGTAATTTTTACTCTACAGATATATATTTATTTAATTAAAGATTTAAAGTCTATGGTTCATCCAGTTTTTCCTTTCCGATTGCATTACTATACATAACTTTTATTACCAGTATTGTAATTGACCATCAAATATTGTTCCTCGTTATCTGTCGTTTTTGTGTGTGTGTGTGTGTGTGTGTGTGTGTGGGTGTGTGTGCGTGTGTGCGTGTGCGCGTCTGTGGGTGTGTAGGTGTGTGCGTATGTGCGTGTGTGCGTGTGTGCGTGTGCGTGTGTGTTTATTATTTAACTTTAATTAGAAAAACAAAAACACAAGACCAGTTTTCCACAAACAGCGAAAAGTTTCTCGATACACGTGTCACCAAGGATCATAGGGAGATAATTAAAATGAACTTTTAATTATCTAAAACGTGTGATATTTCGGTGTTCCTAGAGAACTGTCTCCTACGTTTACTACTTCAATAGTTCCAGTACCTTTCCAGGTGTAATTAAAACTTTAAGTAAAATAACAGTGTCGTGAGACAGTGGAATGACATAATCATTCAAGAGAAGGACTTAATACACAAGTTCTTGATTTTATTTATAAAGAATATTACAAACTCTAGGCAAATGTCGTATTGAATATAGATTCACTTATACCACATGTATAAGTGAATATATAGTGCATTGTGGACACTTCTTCATCGCGTGGAAAGTTGAATCCATAATTGTTACGACATAACATTTTATCAGAAAATAGGCAAAACATAAGGTTTTTACAGACTTTCAAAAAGGTAAATTTTCAGTAATTAAGAGAATACACTTATAAAAACTTTTCTGTCCATGTTTGGTCTAGCATTCCAGTTAACTCGTATTCCTATTACTGAACAAGGGGAGGAATCAAATAAATGATGACATAAAAGAAATCTATTGAAAATAAAAGTAAATGTTTAGATCTAATGGAGAAGTAACTAAAAGAGAACCATTTACTTTTGAGCAGACAATTTACTGCTATATTTGGTACTTTGGAGAGGATGATCACAAAGCTTTTTCTAACGTATTGAACGATTTTACTTTTGAAGCTTTTTCTAAAATATTATATACTCTAGCAGAGTATATAATGCAGATAATAATGTATTATCATTATTATCTGCATTATTAATGCATTGAATTAGAGAATTCAAAGGCAGAGATACTGACCAGGAGTCGAAACATGATGTATGTAAGCATGTTATGGCACCTATAATAGAATACAGCATCATCTCGTTGGGTTAATACTACCTAAATCATCAAATCCTCACGTTTTTATAATTATCGTCGTCTGGGTATGATGTCATCGATTTTTTTTTCTAAGAAGAATCATGTGTGTTAAATTCTTGACAAAAAGACATATGTAAATTCACTAGGTAACATAATAGTACTTAATAGTTTAACCAATCAATTATAGTAAATTTATGTTGCATACTAATATATTGCTTGTATTCATATATTATCCTATGTATCAATAACGTTGTATCCCTTTTATATTTCTATACTGGGGAGGGGGTTATTTTTACTTACTATACTGTGGGAAATCCCCCACTGGAATAACTTTAAGGATATAAGGTATAGTTCCTTTGGCCTTTATTCGATGGTTCTACACTTTCGAACTATCTATTTGCAAAGTGTATTTGATCAAAATCAGTTATACAACAGCACAGTAAAGACTTTGTTTCCATCAACTGGTTTCGTTGAGAACTGTTTCTGTTTAGAGATATGTTTGCTAGCTTAAGGACCAGATATTCTTATCGAACAGAAATTACAAGCCCCATCATGTAAATCATGTTTTATAACTAATGTAACATTGTACGTAATTTTTTTAGTGATGTAGAGAAAATCTCCTTTTTTATTGGTCAATAATAAAAAAGTTTTCATGAATTTTTTCCTAATTATTCTAATTATTAACTTCTTTCTTAATTCTTTCATAATTCTTTCCATGCTCATACCCAATTATCCTAAGAATTATTTGATGAAATAATAATAAACTATGCGAAAATATTACAATCTACAAGAACACTACGATTCACATATTCAATATATGTGAATCAATTTTTTAAAAATGTAAAACATGTTTATAAAATGACAACTGAATATGTATACCGTAAACATGATCAATTAATATAAACCCTTCACACAAATAAACAATGTGTTCAATCAAAATAGACGGCTGATTAAATAATTAAACATTTAACTATAACCTTATATCTTTTAATGGTATAATGTTAAAAATTTAAAAAATTATACCATAAACGAGGCGCTTTTTCAAATAATTGTTTATTCAAAAATAGTAGGTTTAATCTGTCCATCGAGGTGTTAGTAATTAAGTTTACATCCATATAATTTTAATAGTATTTTAATTATTATTTGCTGTTGTTTCAGGTGATAAACCTCATTCCTGTGAGCTGTGTAATAAGAAATTTGCATTGGCTTGCAATTTAAGGGCTCATATGAAAACCCACGAAGGTAAGCAGAAGTCATTTAAATCCCATTTAATATCATTATTTAATAATGTTATATGCGACAACACATTATCGTGGAAAATAAAGTCTGGATATGTTTAGAGTGCCTAATAAATTGAATATCGTACATATATGTGATAATAAAACTCGACGAACAAAAGACGATGCGTTATGAAGGAGTTTTGATAGAAAGTTATATGGATAACTTTGTCTTTCTGAGAAAATGGCAATAAAATTTTGTAAGATAAGATATTACAAAATTTTACTGTTATCTTCTCAATTTTGCACGGAATACTTACAGAGGAGCTCTAAGGTCTCCTCTGCAAGTCCGGGTCAAATCCCTCTCAAAGAAAAAAATCATATTTTTAAATGGGTGATAAAAAATGGGTGAATATTCAGTAAATATTCTTCAGTAGATATTACGTAATGCGGCATATAAAAGTATTAGCTTGTGGAATTAACCGAGCATGTTAGGTAAGTAAGAAGTCATCTTGACGTTTTGTATCATTTTATCAGCCTTTTCAAAAAACCCAAAAATACTGATGTTGCCGTCATATGCTCTATAAATATTGTGATTTTGCTTCGCTTCTATCGTTATCATTATTCTCAGATTCATGTTGATTTATCTTCGTAGAAGGAATTGATCCAATGGAACTTCTTATTTCGTTTTCGTAACGTCCACAAATGTGATACAAACTTCACGATACTTGATTTTTGAGATTGTATATACAAAAATATATCTTATTGAACAATTTCGGTGATTATAAACTTACTGCAACAAAATATGGCGAAGATTTTAGTAAATATGAATTTAGTAGTTGGTGTAATGTTATTATATATCTAATAACATTAATAATATAAAGTTAATCACCAAAGTTAATGAAAAAGATAATAGCTTGGAACTATTTCGAATGTATCTCTAATATCAATTTTTGCTCGTAAAGCAATACCTCTATTTTACTATTTCACAAACTTATACAGAAATAGAAAACAATAATAAGAAATACAGTTGATATTCCATGAATATCACAGTACACGTGATAGAAGTGAATACTTCTTTAGAATAGAGAATGAGAGAGATTAAGAGTGAGAGATTGAAAGAGAGAGAGAGAGAGAGAGAGAGAAAGGGAGAGGGATAATTTCAAAAGAAATATAACAATATAAAATTTGTGTAAGAAATATTCGGTTTAATCATTATCTACACTATCATCGGCTGGTGGTTCAATTGGTAATACTGATATGATTGGTTTGTGATAACTAAAACATGTTCGTGATTCGATATTTTCTAGATAACATGTAAAATTGCATCTATTGTTGTTCCGGATTTTGTTGTTGATTCTTTGGGATTGATATTTATAAGCACACCAAATTTTTCTCAAAGAAAGTTAATCAACGTCAAAGAATCATTGGACCCGAAATTTACATTGAAATCTCCCCCGAGAATCAAAGGGATTTAAGGTCTCCGCCTCTTCCAAGTGCATTTGCACCTGTGGGGCTGCAAACCAGTAGGGAGCGGTGAATGAAATATATTATATCTTCTAGATTTTAACAAGTTA
This sequence comes from Rosalia funebris, assembly GCA_037954035.1. Classification (NCBI taxonomy): domain Eukaryota; kingdom Metazoa; phylum Arthropoda; class Insecta; order Coleoptera; family Cerambycidae; genus Rosalia; species Rosalia funebris. Next base: position 6,971,112 of record JAZFAV010000007.1, read on the forward strand.
AACGGTTCAAGGATATTATCAAATAATCACAGAACACTGATGTAAATAACGTAAATAATTACAAAACACAATGATAAATATTCGATACATACGCGTGATGCTTCAGCTGTTAATATATAGCGTCTGGACGCGTACATCTATAACGCGCGCATGCGCCACAATCTATAGCCTAAACTGATATATATGATGTATAGCTCTCTTTGTCCTTCTCTCTATGTTATATATCTGTGTACTCTGTCTTGTAACGAAGCCTGTGTTTTAGGTATACCAAATGTATAGCTCTCTTTTTCCTTCTCTCTACATTATATCTTTTTTCTCTCTCGTGTAACGAAATCTGGAAACGTTACATTTTTGCCAATTCACTCTCCATTCTCGTCAAATATCAGAATGCCGCCAAAGAAGTATTCACTTAAAAAAAAATTTGATACACTAGTAATGTATGATGATAATGTTCGACGATACAATCGACATACTAAGTGAAAAATTAAATACTCTGATAATTTTGTTTAGTAATAAAGTTAGTTTTTTTAAAGTTCTATAAAGTTCTCTTAAGTTCACCATTTAATGCTTCAAGTAGGAAACATAATAATTTACAGAAATGTCATAAATAATGAGATTTTTATTAAATTCCCCTAAAGAAAACCTTCTTATAGATAATGCAACCGCTCTACCCATTTCTTTAAATTGGTGCTATATTTGTAATGAAAATTCTTTAACTGTATTTAACATGTTCCATTGACTAGTACCATTCCATTTATTTTCTATTGAATAAAGAGAATGTGATCGTTTATCAGTATGCCATTTGCACAGTGTTGCAATTTTCATATATCACACGCACATATTCCACGTGCATATCACGTACATACTTTGTCACGTAAGTCTTAACCGGTCTAAAACTTGCTTTTAAAACTTTAAAAGATGATATGTATTTATAAAAGGTCAAATTATAATTTTCAAGTTTCGGTAAAAAAAAACTAAAAAATAAACAGTGACTCAAAGCATAGGGAATGACGTATTTACAAATTAAATAAATAGTTTAAATAACTTTGACTAAGTTAGATACTTATCACAACAATTGAAGATTTTGTGTGAAATTAAGTTACTTGATTAATTCTACATTTAATTGACGCCACAAAGATAAATTAAAATGATATACATCTGCTTGCCTTAGAGGTCACTCAAAAGAATATTTCTTTCGACATATCTTCCTAGAAATCTACAAAACTGTCGAGAACTAATTGTTTGAAATATTGGAGAATCAGATGGATGTCTACTTGAATGACATTGTAAGATATTTCTGCAACAGATGAAAATTGAATTTAAATACATCAACTTGTTTTGCATATTTTGGGTCCTTTAATACGCCTTTTACAGAATTATCATACCCTTTCCACCTGAATCATCAAGTACACTTCAACCATTTAAAGTCACTTTTAGCAACTAGAGCCCAATTGTGTTGATGCATAGGATACATCAGAAAACGTAATATAATGAAGTTCATCTATTACGTAGATAATAAAGTAGATCGTTATGCTATTATATTCATATCTACCAAGAATCAAAATAAGGCATCGCCTATTATATAAACCCTTACGTATAATTTTCTATGATAATGAAACGTGATTCCGATGCAGGTAGCAAAATCGCAGCCGAAACAATATTTCCCATAACACTCGTGTTTCCAATAATCACACGCTAATACGACTATAATGTAGGCCTTTGGCTTCTATAATTAAATGTCATCGAGGTACTATAATTCACTCGCAGTCTCCACAACGGAGGCGTAATTTCGTGGGTCTAGAGTCTAGCGCCGATCTCCATTATAGTTTATCTATTTTAATTCTAGCCCCAGGATTTACCTCGGAACAATTTATTATGCATTAGCACAATATTTGAGATTATAATAGCAAAATCGTATTGCAGGGACGTAGAGGCAGGCATATATTTTGAAATGTGGTATCACAACTTCAAATTAAAAAAATTCTATGTACAATCCTTCTGAAACGGACCAAAAATATTAAGCAATGAACTGCCACTGAATTAACAAGTTTTAGGTTAGAACCATTGATATTATATTGAAATTCATATCTAACATTCTTAATATTAGTACTAAAGGAATTTCATAACTGAATAATAATCTCATTACACGACAGTAATTGACGATAGAAATCGAAATATTGTCGGTTTTAATTGTTTTTGTCTCAAATAATGATGAACCCCGTTTGGTTCATCTATGTATTTGGTTCCAGAAAGACGGTGCTGCAAAATATTATGCTGCAAATATTAGATTATGTTTAACAAAACGGTTCCATATAGATTGATATACATACGAGGAGCAAATAATGGCCTGCAAGATCTCCCGATTTATACTAAGGGAAAAGTAAAGTTTTCGTGAGTCTGTCAAAAATCATGGAAGGTTATTCATGAAATTCCACCTGACATAATTAGTTCTTCTACAAATGCTTCCAGTATAGAATAGACTACTGTCCAAATTCAGAATGGTGGTCACTTTGAACAACTATTATAAAATGTTTTGCTTTACTTAGTCATTGTTTGTAATAATGAAAGTCTTTTACAGAATGGATTCATGTAATAGATTTAAGAAATATTGTTTATTTATTAACCAAATATTGATTTCATTTTTGAAGGATAAGAATTAAAGACAACCCTTACAGGTGTTGTTTTGAAAATAAAAATCGACGAATCCTAGAAGGTTCATTTTAATTTGATGAATTTTATTTCAATCTTTAGGAACATACTGTATATTATTTTGCTACTGATTTATAAGTGTATGATAAAAATATATCCCTTAATTTTATAAGTTATTGCGTATAATTAGGGGGTACTAGGAACTAAGTTGCACTTTCTTTTCTATACCCTGTTCTCTACTCCAAGTTTCTATTCAACTATTATAATAACTATAGCAAATAAGGTACAAAATACTCAGTTACAAACTATGACTTACCAAAATATTATCTACATATTGCCAAAACTTCATAACTGTAAGTTTTATCAAACTGACTACCACATAACGCCAACTTATCTCACATCTTGTTTTAGCACATGAACTGGAAATTAAAACACTAATAAATACATATAAAAAAACACTAATATGATACCGTTCTATTATTTTAGCTTCACAAATACACACCCACTAATCTCTAGCGCATTTATTTTTAGAATGGTGTAGGTACCTCCAGCAATTTTAAAAAACAAGATATACACGAGTTCTAATTATAAATTGATTCCTTCCTTTAGTTTAGATCTCTTCTATTCTAAATTGTCTATAAGTATTTGTGGATTTCATTGTGACATACATTTGAAACTTAGAACGTTTTTCTTATATATTAATAATAATTCTACTACACATATTAGCCTGTAATGAATATAGTTGTTACGTTATGTCAACCTATGTCATCTTACCTTCTTATATTGCAGTTCATTACATTGTGTTAAATTTAATATTATGACATTTCATCATTTTTAAATACGATTCATTACTCTTAATCACTCTTACTACTTAAGCGTCAATAGTTAGTTGACGTGCAAATGAAAATTCAGTTTTCCAAAATAACCAGTGGAGGCACTATGATTACTATCATGTCTTTTTTCGCAAAAAAAATATACAACCCTGCATAATCTTATAAAATAGTAGGTCGTGAATGTTAAGTTGAAATAAATAATGGAAAAGTTATGAGGAGCCCCATTTACGTCTATTTTTATGTCATTTTCACAAGTGATGGAAGTGAATGTTAGATTCAATTTCTAACGGTAATCATGGACACTTACACAAATGCCACAATGGCTATTAGGGTTTATGCTTATGATCTTGCCTACTGAAATTGTTATGAAGCTAAGCAGAGTTATGTTGAAAGATTTCCTAATCATCTAACTTCGAATCCAAAAACCTTCAGAAACGACTTTCAGAGTCAGTACCATTTAAAGAAGCCCCAAATGTGGGATGATCTCGAACGGTTAAAAGGACCGAATTGGAAGGAGCCATATTAAATGGAATTAAAGAAGACCCTTATACAGACACCAGAAAACTTGCTATAAATTTCAATGAAAGTAATAAATTAGTATGGTCAATTTTCAAAAATCACCGTTGACTGTTTACTGATGAAGCTATTTTTTTGAGAAATTGTATTACAAATTTCCACATTAAGTATGTTTAGTCCGATAGAAATCCTCACGAACTAGTAGAATCCCGCTCTTCAATAACAATTGTCCGTAAATGTATGGCTGAATACCATTGGTTATTTTTTTATTCGGCTACATTTTTTACCAACAGTCCTTACTGTTGATTCCTACCGAAATTTTTTTAAAAACTTTTTGGTATCTGAACTGTTTGAAGATGTTCCCTCTACACCCAGAAAACGGATGGGGTTTATGTACGGGTATATTATGATAGGACTTCCCTACATTTTGGTTTAAATGCTTGTGCGTTTTTAAATGAACGATTCACCAACAACTGGATTGGACGATACATTCAACAATCATGTCAAACCTCGCCGGCTAGATCACCAGACTTGCATCCTCTAGATTTTTTGTTTAGGAGCACTTCAAAAAATGTTTTACAAAGTTCTTATTATAACTGAAGGGCACCATAACAAAAAATTATAGTGATGTAATAGTAATGCAAACATTTTTGAACGCGTTCGAGGTTCAATACGAAGAATATGTGAAGCGTGCAGATGTGATAAGTGTAGTATCCTAATTCATTATTTGTTTCAACTTATCATTCATAGCCTACTGAATAACTACTAAGATAATATGAAGCTAATAAAAATACTTGTTAAAGAAATCAATTATGTCGCTAAACGATAAAAGATACGAGAAGCAAGTAAAGGGACAAAAGATAAAAGGTAATGGGGCATGTGTAGACATAGTTGTTTGTAAGATTATATACATAGAGTGGTATATAATTTTGTGAAATAATGCACGATCCATAGTTCTGCCACTGATTATTTCCAAAAACTAATTTCTTTTTACTTTATACCTACGAATATACTAAAACTATTTACCAAATTCGTTAAAAATATATTAAAGGGTTTAAAAATAAAAAAAAATAAATCGATTTATTTTGGAAACTGTATCTGTAAAAACCTGTAGAAAGAAACTGTAGAAAGCTCCAATACGACAATTTCAGAACTTCATGTCTATATAACTAAATTACATTAATCTTACAAAGCTGTACTGTATACTGTACGAAAAAAATACAGGTTCTGTAGGTTTGTATATTTCAATATAACGGCAAATAATTAATAAATATGGACAATCTCTATCGATTCAACATCACGTCTCATATAATTTTAGAATTATCACCCCGAAGGGAAAAATGTATGGCGCGCACATGGCAATAGATCGTAAATGAGTGAGTTCATGGTATACTGGTGATTATTGTCCCTTACGTGAAATAAAGCTGTAGAAATTGGCCCAGACCCAAATAGTAAGGTCTATCACGAAAACTATTTATTTTAAATGATTTAGCTGCAAGGTATATTTTAAAAATATGATGCTGTATGGTAATTTGATGTTTTACATAATACGATGCGAATTTCTGTGATATAAATATTCAGTCTACTAGAGGGGAGTCAAAGTATCTCAACTTTATTCTCAAGAATAACTTTAATATTAATTTGGTATTATTTAATATAAATATTCTTGTATTCATTCTTAAATGTTATTGCTATTATTGTAAATGGCATAGAACACAAACAATATGATCAGAACGCTGTTATTATCATAAGCATTATTACCTTATTATTAATTACCTGCCTTATAAAACTTAAATGCTACACAGGGAACACGTTACTGTAAATTTTATTTGTTCTATTCTAGGCATAAAAATTAAGTAATGTAAATAATCCTAAATTTTTAGGTGATTTTCAAAGGGCTGTAACTTGGAGAAAATAGTCGGAGAGCAATTTTAAAAGCAAATTGAAAAAACAGATTGAAGCTCATAGTTTCTTTTTCAGATACTGAGGTCAACATTTTTTACCATTAGCAGTTTTTGGGTAATTATAAGAAAACCATCGCAAGAAAATTTCTCCAAAGTTATTCTTACCTTTCAAAAAGTTCACGGACTTCAATAGACTAAATATTTCAGTGATTTCATTACAAAGCTTTTATAGATAATTTTCTCCTTTTTAATTTGAGCGGTCTAAAAGCCTTGTATGATAATTCTTATCATACGTAATGAATTCAAAGAAAGAAGTCAGTTTTGGCATTTTTTAATGTTTTTTCTTGCAATAATTAACATTTTTTTATAAAAAAAAATATGAATTATTGTAAAAAAATATTTTTAAAATACAAATTGAATAAAAAATGAAATATTCCTTAAATTAATTTATAGCAAAAACGACAAATTCAACCATTCAAAAAAAAAACAATAAAAAAAAAATCGCAGCGCTTTGAAATTTTCAGAATTTCTTTGGGATACTTTGAGGTTTAAAATAAGTCAATATCCTTAGTCGATCCATTATTTGTAAAGTAATGCCAAGTTAAGCTAATATCCCCTAAATCCACAATTTTTTATATTCTCGCCTGAACTTTTTTGTTATCAAAAACGAATAACTAACACATAAAGTATATTTGCCGTTTTTAAAACCCTACTTGATTTTCTTTACGATCATTATTTCCCGAGTAATTAATTACTGAAATCAAAACTGACAGCTTTGAACGATGATAACTCAGTGAAAAGTCATCCCACAAAGCTTTTAGATCACTCAAATTAAAAAGTCAAATAAAAACATCTAAAAAATTGATAAAAACACTGAAAAAAATGTATTGAAGTCCGTGGAACTTATCAATGGCAAGCAAATATTTGAAGAAAACATTTTTTCCGATGATTTTCTTATGATTACTCCAAAGTGGTAATAGTAAAAAATTTTGAACTCAAAATCTGAAAACTAGAAACTTGGGGTTTCAATTTGTTTCTTAAAATTGCTGTACGACTATTTTTCTCCAAGTGATAGCTCTTGGAAAATCATCTAAAAATGTTTTTACATCCCTTAATATTTGTGCCAAGTTTATTTAATAACTAGTTTTCTTAATCACAACAACTTTTACTCTTTTTTCCAAAATTGATGGGTATTTCCTAATATTTATTTACTAAATAATAGCTTGTCAAAACTTCTATTTATGTGTTGTATTGAATTTTATCGTAGATAAATTCCCTGATCTATAAATACACACTTTATACAATAAAATACCATTGTTTTATCGTAAGCAGTAGTATATGATATAAGTGTTACATTTATCTCAATTAATTTTTATATTTTTGGTGGCTATTATGTTACGGAGAAATAGCCAAATCATGGTAATTCCTGCTGCTTTGAATAATAACATTATAAGGACTATATTGAAAGTATAGTATGTTGTGTTAGAATTTAACTCCATAATTAGATGCCCATGTTCAAAAAAGATTATCCCAGTAGAACAACTATAAGTAAGAGCTTATTTCATCAATTCTGACTGCTTTACTTATCGGATTATAATTTAAATAGTTTTTAGGTATACACTAACATCTATATAGTATATGATGTTGAAAAGAAACCAGCTTATGATTTATTAATAAAATAATTTATATTGGAACATATTTGGAGTAGTTCTTCCATTACCAAACTTCTTAGTAATGGAACAATTTTTAATAAATAATTCAATAATGTTTTCAATAAATAAAAGAAATTTAATTTCTTTAAAATAATTGTATGTTCAAAACTGCTCAGAATTAATATAAGTTTCGGTATACATAAATAAAATTCCTTCCTATAAAATTTAAGACTGATAAGGGTTACACATAGAAGCGAAGACAAACACACTCATGCTCAGAGAAAGATGCCAAACTCTCTCCCTTAGAAATTCGAATTCAAGTATATAATAATACAATATCCTAGATCATAGTATGAACCAGATTGTGCAAATCCCTCTATAGTAGAATAGGATAGACAACCCATCCATGTTATAGACGTGGGGCGAAGCGCTGCGCTCTTATTTTAACAACCATTGACTTGAATGCGCACCGCATTCTCTATATGTTAAATGTGAAGGTTTCTTGAGCAGTTACACCACAACCCTCACATAAAATATACAAAAATTAAATAATTAAGTTCCATTTAGTAAATAGAGGAATATAAGTAGCCATAATTCATAATATAACTGATAAAATATTTTATAGCGTATTAAATATTGTAGCTTCTCTGAAAACTAGTGATTAAATCCGAAACATTAGAATATTGTTTTGTTAATTTTAATTCAAACGGCCTAAATCTCCGGAAATACTAGATAAGTAAAGGATATAAGTCATATGGTCAAGAAATCAAAAAACATCTATCTATAATAAGTAATGAAAAAATGTATACATATCCACATGAATAGAATTATCTAAAGTCTAGGTTGAACCGCGTCTGTAATTATTAATTCAACGTTTCCGCTCCCATTTTGGAGTCATTTTCAAGAATTCTCACCTAAGCCTCAATCTGCCTACTTCTCGGTTCGTACTTTAGAAAGGATCTTGGTTCAGGAAGGGTATGTAACTTGCCGGTGTCTCAATCTGCCTACTCCCCAGGGATCGTTACTAGTTTTTACTGAACCTCAATCTGTCTACTAATAGTAGTAGTCCAGGCAACGAAGGAAAAATAGCGGAAATAATTCATGTAGAAGCCAATTTCTGCACAGTTGTAGGGGAAGGTGTCCTTAAGAACATACTAAAAGTACTGATAGGTGGGAGTGAAGCTAAGGGGAGGGAGGCTGTAAAGGCCTCTTTTTGCAGTTTTTTGTTAGTAACTCGAAAACTACTGCCTCTAGCGAAAATATGCTTATATACTAAATTAATCTAGATAAAATTATCTACAAAATGGATCCTATACACTTTTTCGCTAAGATCAATAATTAAGGAGATGTGAAGGGGGAAACATTGAAATTTTTTTAAATCTTTTATTGTTAAAAATGAAATGTTTATTGTTAAAACTGAAATAATTCACTAATATTAAATAATAACAATAATAATAATAAATGAAATAAAGAAATTTGTGTCCAAGGATGTATCTGGAACATAAATTTTAGTCAAAATCTGAATTTTCATCATCGTCGATGCTGTCTTCGATGGGGGCTCCGTTCGTACATGAGCCGAGGCACACGCCGCAGGCACCGGATCAGACAATCCTTGCTTTGCGGCAACCGCAGCGCGCCCCACACCCAGTCGTGCATCGGCAAAAGATCATATTTGAAACGAAGTCGGGTACCACAGGGTCGTTCTTGGTAACATGGTTGAAGATCCCATCTTCTCCCCTGGCCCAATCCCATTGGGTAGATGGTACATGGCATTTCGTGGGCTGTCGGGTTGTTGTATCTATAAGAAAGTAATCAGACCAACGTAAGTATTTAGCACAAATTGATATTTGTAATTTAAAGAAACCAGTATTTAACAACTATATGTAAATGGATTTACCTGTAGATATACTCTGAGCGAGCGTTGCTTTGAAGCTCCTCTGGTTGGAGGAAGAGTAGCCAAGTTTGATTTGGGCCTCGTTGACGCTTTCAGAAATGCTAAGTACCGATGTTTGTTCGGGTTGTCTTGATGTGCAGGCGCTTGATATACAGCCAGAATAAGCTTCTCGCCAGCCTGTTCGATACCTTCAGTTGATGTTGAGGGATCTGTGAATATTGCTGAGATGTCATGGATGAGACCAGCATTTGCTGTGAAGACCTTAGAGATTCCCACTTTGCTCTTTCCATGTATCGCCGAACTAGTGTCGCATTCTATGATGCTATGGAAAGGGAAGATCGTCTTGGCGAATGGAAGCTCTTGAAGTTGTAGTACCGAAAACAATTTTGTCTCCACCTTCCCACGGCCTGGCTTCATGAGCCAGGCCGTTTTGTTCCTTTTATTAGCAAGACAATGTTTGTATTGAGCAATCGAAGTTTTTGTGAGCCCTCTTCGCTTCTGCTCTGCTCGTTTTATTCTGCTGTTGACATCACTGTAACCATCAAAAACCACCGTAAAATTTTCACCGTAATGTTTTTGTACATAGTCAATATACTGATAACAAATTGAAGAAATGCAGGACTCTTTCCATTTCGTGTGGTGGAGAAGGAAACAACCGTCTACAACATTGGTGCTTTGGGTGAGATCGAGAGTCGTGTTGTCCTCTAGTGAAAAAACATCGTAGAAAGAAGACTTCTTTTCTTTTCGCATTCCGCCTTCGTTGAACAGAGCCATGGGGAATGGAGCTAATTCATATGTCAACATATCTGCTACATCTTCGTCACTCTTTTTTGCTACGAGAGTTCTTTGAAAAATTGTCAGAGGGTTAACAGTAACTGTCTCACCATTGCTTTTAATGGTACTGATCATACTGGCTAGTGATAAAACCACATTCTTCTTAGACTGCTTCATGTCACCAAATTTTCTGCCAATAAAACTTTGCATGGTTTTGGTTCCAATATCCAGGGCTTGGTGGTAGTTTACTTTGGAGTTTCCCAAAATGCCCATTGGCAGCGACATGAGGGAATTCAGCTTTGGAAAAGGGGGATGGTCATTGAGGCATTCCTGAATCATAGCTCGATCTCGTGAATCTCTCTTTTGCCGCGATACACGTAAATCAACGTGCTGCTCTCCACTTGCAAAAACCGCTCCAGCGAACTCCTCCAATGACACAATTCTTCCGCTATATATTACAAGACAAGCGTTGTCCTACGGGGGGGGGGGGTGTAATGAAAGTAATTACCCCCCCGTCCCCAGAACGCGCATAAAAGGCGGTACATGCAGTAAAGTCATTAATACGTGATCTGAGCATAGTTCCCTTATCATTAAAACTTGATTTTTAATAATAAGCTAATAATAAAAACCGATTTCTTAAAAGCTGCCATTTCCCCCTCCATATCTCCTCAACTATTGATCCTAGCGAAGAAGTGTATAGAACCTTTTTTGTAGATAATATTATCCAAATTAATTTAATGTATAAGCATATTTTCGCTAGAGGTAGTAGTTTTCGAGTTATTAACAAAAAACTGAAATCAAAGGACCTTTACAGCCCCCCACCCCCTTAGCTTCACTCCCATCCATCAGTACTTTTAATATATTGTTAAGGACACCTTCTCCTACAACTGTGCTAAAATTGGCTTCTACATTAATTATTTCCACTATTTGGCCTTTTTTGGTCTTCGTTGCCTGGACTATTACATAGGCAGATTGAGATTGCCTACTGTTCTGTAGGCAGACTGTGTTCGAACAGTTCGAACCGAGGAGTAAGCAGATTGCGGCCTCAGTAACAAGTAGTAACTTCTATCATCGATTGTATCATCTACTCTTACTTACTTTGAAGAATAGTTTACTTTAAGAGAGGAATACTCAATTTTTCTCATCACTTATTTGTAACTAAGAATCATACTTAAGCATTAAACCAGAATTTGTTTCAGATAACTCTTCTCCAAGTATTTCGTGAGTTAATAATGCATTCATTTTAATTTTATTTTAGGTGATCCCCAGGAAGAATGTAGCAGATGTGGTAAGATGTATCTTACTGGACCTACCAAAGAGAACGTCTGTCAGAAGTGCAGTAATGTAAATAACAATATGCCACGTATTACAGATTCAGCTGCCGAAGAAGATTCTAGTGAGATCCAAACGGAAGAGGATAGTACAGCTCCAGAATAAGTTAATGGGTTACTAAGCGTTCGTAAAGTATTTTCATATTGAAAACCTTGCCTATTATTGTACAAAATATATATGTGTACATAAAAATGAATAATTGATGTCTAAAAGTTTTCTAAAAGAAAATATATACGGTAACTCTTTTCTGTGCCTTTAAAATAACTCTAATTTATTTCTAATATGAAAGACTTTCAGTGTGTAGCAAGTACTAGTAGTACCTTAACGTGTGGTAGACCAGTTCTAACCTTTACATTATTCTAATAGAAACTAAATTGATCTTTTTGTCAAACCAAAGAAAATTGTCGGTTTGATAATACATACTAGTAATTGCGTATGTCTGAATGAATAAGTTACAAATGTAATTCCAGCTCAATTGTCATTATATAATGTTACTAAATGTTAAGCAATAAACATTGCTTAACATTTGAGTTCATAAAATTTGGACTAGATTTAGTGCAAAAAATGTGGTAGTAAATTGACGACTAAACAAACGTGGATTTGGCAATACCGTATTCATTATTTTCATTATAACCTGACTCTCATATCATAAATATATGACAAAAAAATTAAGATATATTTGCTAGTGGTATAAATATGTAGACCTAGGTAAAGTGGAAAATGAGCTACTTGATTTAAATATAAACAGAAATCATGGAGTATGAAACATAAATCATTACAACGAGTTGATACTATAGAATAGGAGTTAAATTAAAGGCTATATTTCATTAATTATATCGACCATATCAATACACCTGAAACGTAGCAGGCAATACAAACTTACATAGCATAAATATAAATACGTACAATTTAAGTAGTTAATTATATACTCTCGAAATTATTTATATATAATCATTCAAAAGTCTAAAAAAGGCCGGTATTCGAAAACTAGAAGTGTAAAAAATAACATTAAATGTTTAGATTGGCAGTTTTTAAAAGTTTATCATAGTTCTTTTTTAAGAAAGTGAATCTTCTATACTCAAAATTAACTTTAATTATTGATAAGTACATATATATTTATCTAATTTATAGACATATAACATACAGTCCTAACAGGAGGGCACAGCTTCAATATTATTTGAAGAATTTGTGTAAAGAATATGTTGTCATCCATCTTAGTCTCCTTTTTATTGTTTTTCAAACCATCTACGAGAAACATTAACATTGTTTATTAAAGCTCTAAAAACATAGAATTTATTATTATTAGAAATTTGTTTTATAAATCCTTGAAATTTCTAATCGGATTAGGATCGTATATTGTTCAATATAGAACTGTTACGTCATAATTTTCACTATTTTCTTTACTAAATTTCAGTTAGGAAGAAGGATTATTTAGAATATTTAAATCACAGTACGTTTTTGAATTCACGTTTCCAAGTAATAATATTAATATTACTGTTTCTTGTTAGAACGTCATATTTATGCAAAATTATTTATATACGTAAATTAACTTTATGTAATTCAAGGTAATACATAGTAAAAATTTACCCACTCATTTATGCTCAAAAGAATGAATGAAGAATAATACGCATATATGTACATAAATAAGTATGCGGTTGCTTTATGTGTAACTGACTTTTAAATTTCTCAAATATATAACTATTTATTAAGTTACAAATACTAAGTTGAGCTAGCCTTGTATATCATAGTTTCCGGGCAGTTCAATTATATCATAAATATTGTTTTTAATGTTAACACATGTTGCTTAGTATACATTGGGAGTGACAATCACAATCAAATAGCATGACCATAACAATGATAATTCAAGTCTACTTTTAAGTCATTATACCCATTACAAAATGCTATAGAGTATTCTATTTAAACATATCTAGCTTTGAATATGATTTATGATGAACAGATGCGAATTGAAAGTGCAGTATAACCACCATATAACATTTGACGAAATTAATTGACCGAGTATGTATAATTTCTGTACTTGTATTTACCTCTTAGCTCTACATTCTGTTATAACTATTTAAAAGTTAACTAAACACCAAATAGTAAACACCAAATAATACATTTCTAAATAGAAGATGTTATTTCGAAAAGCCTAAGAAGTGTACTATTGTTTCCAATTCCAGTTAACATTATAATATTGCAGTTTCATCTATGATTAATATCAAAAGCAGTTGTTGATTGTTGTGAACGTTGTGCTATAATTTTGGTCACTTAATACAGTATTATTGAAGGTAAAAACAGTTGTGGAGTCTATATATACTAAACAAACTAAATGATCAATTTTAATTGGGATCGATAACACTGAGGAACAGTCAATTTGTTGCCAGGAATTTAAGAGTCTATTTTGAGTACCTACATTACTGCTCTTAATGCTGAAAATGGCATTATTTTTTCTTGACTGGCTCTAGTTTTTGAAATAAACATACATGATAAATATTAATGCAAAGTAAGAAAAAAAAATAAAATAAACAATTTATCTTGTTTTGAATTTATTTATATATGAAATCTAACAAGAAAATAAAGAATAATTGATGCAGAAAGTATTAAAAGCTGTAAAGAATTTTTTATACGATTTTCTTTTATACTTTTACTGTGAATAGTCCCTCAAACTCCAACAGTAATCGGCCATCATGTGACGCTCCTACTTTCCTTGATACCTTTCTCCCATTATTCAGATATCCTGATGAAACCGTTCACCTTGTTCTTCACTATAATTTCCTAAGTTAGAAGAGAATTTGTTTTAGTAACTATGGAGAAAATGTAATTTAATGCTCATATTAGCTCCCAATTTTTCAAAACATTTTAGCACCTTATGTACTAGTTCTTGGTAGTTATTTGCCTTGTGGTTACCTAAAATTTTTGAATTACAGTTACATAACTAACCTATTCATCAGATTCTATAACGGTCATATATGTATCTGTTCAAATTTAGATATTTTATCCATTTTCGAATTTGTAGACCATCAAAAATGCTTCTAATTTTTCCATACTCAGTGTTTGAAATGTTTATGTATTTGTTTTAAATGCAAATATATTTAAAACAATCACCAACCATGTCCAGTGCTTTTACAAACTATTTCATTAAATCCAGTTTGATGTGAAAAAGGGGAAGTTTGATATTTTCTTTCTTTGTTAATGGCTCGTGAATAATATTGGCGTTTGCAGCCATTTTTAAATCGGCAAAAACAAACCACTGATGCTGAGGATAATCGATTTCAGGAGTCTCCATTATTTTAATAAACGTAGTCAATTTAGTTAAAATGAATATATAATGTGAAATTAGAGTCCTCGAGTGCTCAGAAACCGATCTTAAATTTGTGGCGACATAATTTTTTTATTCCCCAGTGAAATCGCTCATAAATTATTATTATAAACTTTCTTTGATTGTTTGTGTAGCAATTATTTACAATGTATAAATAATTGCTACACAACATATTTCAGAGGCTAACACCTTTCACACCATCCATGTAAAAAATGATACTACTCATTCTTTGATACTACAGGGTGTCCGGAAATTCCGTTCGAATAATTTTAGGGGTGATTCTACATAAGAAAACATGAACAATTTTTCATATGAACATAGGTCCGCAAATTAGTCCTAAGGGTGTTATGGTGGTTCAAAAATTGCGCCCAAGATCAGGTTTTTATTTTAATTCCAATAAAATAATAAATAGATTTCGGTTGCCTTGTCGGCTGTAAGTATAATTGATGATTTTTGTTTTAAACCTAGTTCCTCCATAAGCCCCATTTTAATGTTTTTTAAACAGAACTTATTGAGAGTTTACGCATTATTTTGTTTAGAGCGTTTCTTCTCAAAAACTGTTAGACCTACAGATTTGAACAAAAATACCATTTTTATGTGAAAAAATACTACTTAATCGTATTTTTTTTAAACATATTCTAAAAATTCAGCGTTTAAGGAAGGTACTGGTGATTAAACGCGGTAACCCCTCTGTCGACACGCCCCTGGTTGAGAGTGCAACCAATTAGTATTTTTATTATTATTATTATTATTATTATGTTATATAGGCTTGCGCCTCATCAGCCACTGATCGCATGGGTAGTCCCTTGGCGCTCTCCTCTTATCCGGGTCCTTATCCAAAAATGCTATCCCATAAAAGTAACAATTTAGGCACGTCCCCCGCTTTAAGCCTTGCCTCCTCTAGGACCAACTAGTAACTCCAGAATATTATTTTCGTGGGTGGTAGATCATACACCGAAATTCATATCGACGTACAAAGCGACTCCAGAGAAACAAAATAAAAACCCGTTCTCGGGCGCAATCTTTGAAGCACCGTAACACCCTTAGGACTGATTTACGGACCTATGTTCGTATGAAAAAGTTTTCATGTTTTCTTATGTAGAATCATCCCTGAAATTATTCGAACGGAATTCCCGGATACCCTGTATATCCATCCGATGATATAATCCAGATACAGTATAGAGGGACTTTTTACAAGGAATATAATTTGACATGACAAATTATTTTTCTCTTAATCATAATTAAGAGAAAAATAATCATAATTAAGATCCCTAGATAAGGCATTTAATCATAATTAAGAGAAAAATAATTTGTCATTTAATTTAATTCCACTTAATTGATTATATTAAATGTAGCATGATGTTGCTATATGTATGTGCTCAGTAAATCAACTGTTCATTTAGCAGAAGAGTATTGCCGCTGAAGTTTGTTAGTGTATTACAATACTCTCTTGTATAATGACATAAAACAAACATATTGACATGAAATTGTGCACGCGGTTATAGCATTGAAAAATACTATGAGTTCTCATTAGAAATCTTCAAGGCAGCGTACGTATTGTTTGGGTGTTCTGAGAGAACTAGACGGCTCTTGCGGACCCACCACTTTGAAAGTAGACGTACATACATGATACACTATGACCATCTACTTGTTAAATTGCAATGCAACTCTTTTTGAGCGAAATATCCAATCATCTATACCACTTAGAATCTCTGCCAGACGTAGATATGCAGGAGAATCTGGTGAAGCGCAAATTTAACAAAATAATCTTTAACAATGGAATGGAATATTGGGAAAGGAATATGAGAAATTGAACAATTTCCAATAGGGATTAAATCGCGATATTCAAGTCTTGTGTATAGTATTCTGTATTGGAAATGTGATTATCTTTTAGTAAAGTTTCATCTTCATAAGATATTTTAAGTATATCTGAGTACCTGCATAGAGAGTTGTTTTAATTTTTATCATATCGATGGCCATAGCACAGTCGTGTATTATAAGCACATATATTTAAAATAACTGGAAATCAGTTAATTCTGAAGAATTAACTGATTTCCAGTTATATCCAGAATAGGATATTCAGAATAGGATAAAGTTATTTAATATCACCCAACTTAAATATCTTTTTACCTTGAATTAACAATGTATTTGTAACAATAATAATAAGTGGACTTAGCGTTTCATTCTATACCAGAAATAGACCACAGTGTATACTCCATCCGACTAAATAAAAACATATATTCTTTGCTGAATTATTAAATGTTAATCGTGCACATCTCATCAAATTAAAACTGTAATCTGAGAGGGGATATGAATTACTTGCACAAAACTAATCAACAAGGAGTTATGAGAATATTTAACAACTGTATGTAGTATATCGGTTGTTGGTCCATCGGTTCACACTGCATGGAGATACGTGTGTGGGATTGTCATCCGTCCCACTCACCACTCGTGGACATATAGATGAACGTATCCAATAATCCCGGTATTAAAAAAATCTCGCTCGCATGTTTGCGGCTTTAATTGGAGGTTGATGTTGAGCCGATACGTCAACCTGGCACTGTCAGTCGTCAGATTAGAAGAACAATGTGAAACGCTCCACGCACTTTTAATTATTATTATATCCTATCATTGACTCTTTTATAATGTCACCATATTGCCGCCCCCGCAAATATCGAAAGACTAAAACGAATAATTGCGAGTGGTCTTTTATATTTATTTTTTCCTGACAAACTAAATATCGTTAATTTAGTAAGCATTACACTACATTTTTTGGATAGTGCAAACTTATACACATTCCTACAATTGAAACAAATTGCTATACTGCTTTTAGACCTAATGATTTAAAAATAGGTTAATATCCGGATTTAAAAAAAAATTAATATTGGGTTTACCAGTAAAGTTACCACTTGAAGCAAAAAAATTTCACGCGACGGTTTGTGTAAATTGTACAGTGCTTCCGTAAACTAATGAATAAATTCGTTAAACATTCAAGGAATAACATTTGGGAAAAACTCTCGAACACGTCAAACTTTATTTTTAGTTGGGCATTTCTTAAAATATAATTAACATATTATATAGGGGATCCGTGTAAGAGGTTTTTCTAACGGCAACCCCATTTTAATTGAAAAAAATGAAGAAAAATTTTAAATTTCATTTTCATCAATTCAAAAGATTTTTCAATTTCAAAATATTAAATTTAATGACAATGATTAGTTAACAAATCAAATAAATTAAATGTTCAATTTGTGCACCGTTGGCTGCCTGATAGTAGCAAAAATGATTAATAAATTATTTTTGAACATTGTCAATAACTTCAGGAAGTATACGTTGTATTTTGTCACGAATGCTTTTAATTTTAAACGTGTAATTTGCTTGTTGAATATCCCCACAAAAAGTAATCTAGAGATGTCAAATCTGGTGATCTGGATGGGTCACTCAATCGGCTTCTTCCCACTTCCAAAGATTCAGGAACATCTTATTTAAATAAGCGCGAATAGTTGCTGCTTAATAAAGATGCACACCATCTTATTTAGAAAAAGTAATTTCTCAGAAGATCAGGTTCCTCCATATCTCGATATATAGTTATTAGTGCAGGAATAAGGTAGTCTCGAAGAGAATTCAAATATCTTATACCAGTAAAGTTCACACTAGACTTAGGATTAGACATACAAAATTGACGCATTCCGATCATCTTTGCAATGAAAACCCGCCTACACATGTGCAACACTTGCAACACGAATCTATCGATAAAGCACATAATATAGAAATATATAGTTTATCGAAATTTTCACCAAGAAACAAGCGTCTTCAACAATATAACAACCGCATTGCAATAAATGCTATGATAGAAGTAGAGGGATATAGCGGATTCTGTGGAACGCGCCACCATAGACTCCCACCAATTTTCTATATATAGATTCTGTAGACGGATTTTGTTATTACGATATATTACGATGAATTAGTATTAGTTGATACACATATGGTTGTCTTCCATGGAAAACAGATGTTCCATGGAAAGAGCTTTTTCTGTGAACCCCAGAACTTTTGAACTGCCTAGTCGGGTATTTATTTTCGCTCTCTAATTATAGGTTTTTAATATTATACCGTTTATATTTTTTCCTCACCACAATTTTAAGCTATTATATGCAACGCGTACGTTTAAAGAAATATTATTCCATTTCATTTTTGTTTAAAAATTAATTGAATTAACGTTCACTGGTGGTGGATTACAGTAAGCGTCCATTTCATTGCAAAGTTAAGGTCAATAGTAGTGAAAATCACAGATTTTAATAGTTTGCCCTCGAGAAAATATCTGTTTGAGGTAGGATCGATGGATAAATGAGTGGAGTGAATTCACTCTTGTGAATTGCTTCACATGAGTGAGGCAATTTTGTGGACAATACGAAGGAAAATCGACGCAAATTCCATCAAAGTCCACATAAAAAAGCTTCCTTAATACGGTAGTAACCTTCGTATTTCTAGGAGATAAACGGTTCCCTCGTGAACCGAAAAATTAACACATTCACATTTTGAAATTTTGAGTCTGATACTCAATCATCCATTGGGTATTCTCGGTATGATTTCGATCTGTCGATGTTTTTATCTGTCAGACTTAAAGGAAAATAAATTATCGATCGCTAAGGTTACCGTTAGACAACGAGTGGTGAACAATTTAAACATTTAATCTAGATGATTTTTTGAATAATCATTGCCAATTTTAGTATTTTGAAATTGAAAAATATAGTTTTTTCATTTTTTTTATCTAACCTATACAGAAGCTAACATAATTATTAATTATTATTACTATATTGTATATAAAACACTCTGATTTTTCCGTCGATGATGTCGTAGTACCTGCTATACGAATCATAGTGTATGTATTATGTAAAGGTAATGTAAAAGTTTGAGTGGATTTGACAAATAACCAAATAATTTGGATATTATTAATCACCTGTGTAATCTGCATAATAGTCTTTTATGTAATTGGCCTGGATCCTTATGAAACTATCAAGCAAATTTGTTATAGGGTACATGTCTTGGTAGTAACAATAGCCGTCCCCCATCTCAGAAAAGTTTCCTCAGACTTTAGGTTTCTTGAAATACACTGTTACGAATAAAGTAAAAACAAATAATTAAATTACTTAAACATCGCATACGTTTAAATGCTTTTTACTGAAGTTTTACAAACACATTCTTTTATAAAATTGATACAAAATTTTAGAACAGAAAGATAAGTAGAATTAAAGTATACAACGTACAAAATAAATATTTTATTAAAAAAATACGAAATAGAAGATAAGAAAATTAAAAAAAGCGGTTATAAATTTTCTAATAATACATGTACATAAATTGTAAAATTTTTAACAATTTATGTTTTAACTTTATACGAAAATTATGAAATAATCCATAAACCCGTTTTTATATAAATACATTAATTTGCATTACATAAATCACCTGCAAATGTCTTGGTTATGATACCTAGTGCTGTTAGACTTGCATTTCGCCAATTTAATTTTCATATTTCAGATGATCGATATTGTTTCAAGGAATTCCAGAAGTAAATTAATTTCTAAATAATTTTTTAATGATTTCTCGATAATACTATTCGAAATATTTATCGATAAATTGTTAGTAGTATACTCCAGGGGTATGGAATTTGGCGTCAGCATTTTATGAACATCGGTCTGTTGTTTTTGATCTTGCATCAAGGTATTCAATATCGTAATAAATTATTCTGGGAAATCATTTTCTTTGGAAGGAGAAGTATTTTCATTTCTATATAAAGTGTTCTACATATACAGAGACAATATGTTACTGTTTAATTAGAAATGAATAAACGACCACGACAGAATAATATTTCTATTCATTAAACAATCAATAATTAATATTCCCTCGATTAATTGACACGTTATTCCTTTTAGGTTTACCTGTCGATACGTTTATAACAAATTGATGGCAAATCACGTGTGTTTTAATGGACGATTAAAACGATCGATCAAACCACAAGAAAAGGCATTGTCGGCTGTCACCTAGGATATGTCGCAGCGAGTTAGTTCGCTCCGGTACCAGACCGGCAAATTCATCAGATTAGTCATGAGAGAATGTCTTTTCTGGTTTATCCGAACTGACAATTATCCCCTATCAGTTCAGTGTTTTTGTAAATCAACATAATGCTCATTGGAAACATCGTACAATCGTTCATTATACAGGACGCGTTTAAAGGGCACTATTACTTTAATTTAGGAACTGAGGGACCTGAAAATATAAGAATTTTCATACATACATTAAAGTGTAATAATTATGTTTTAGTTAATATTTAAAATGTAAAAGTAATGTTTAGTGATATAATCATTATTTTCAAATACCAATAGTGTGCATCTTTTGAAAGATGCTTCAAATATCAATTCTAAATTTGTTTTTATTAGATGTACATACGATTAAATCTAATACTGGCATTCAATCAAAAATTTCAGGTGGCGCCTCTCTGTAAAAACTAAGTGTCAAGGTTTTGATAACAGAAATCACACAAAAAATTACAAGTTTTACATATCCGAATTTTATTTTATGTTTATATTAAGAATAAATTAATTCGAGGTTAATGGAAAACAATAAATTTAATTCACGGATAACTAAATGGCGAAAGTAAAAAGTCTTCCAGATATCTTCAAAAAATATTAAAATAAATGCTGAAAATGTACACCTCCTTCATGCCGAGAGTGCAACCATCCTATTATTAAACTCTTCTCTTGCCTGTTCAAGTGTTTCCGCGCCGAAAAAAACCTATATTCTTCAGTAACTCTGTGATTTGTAACTAACGGGTTGTGTATACTTTAGATTTTAAGTAGCTCCTTAAGAATAATCTACGGGCGGTAGATCTAGAAACCGGGTAGGTTACTCTACTGTACCTGACGTCCAATCTACCTACTGAGGTACTGTTTATTGTGATAAATCTTACCACGCCATAATAGTGTAAAGAAACACCATTCTGTTGAAAAGTCATATGCAGATCAATATAGTGAATGCGCAATAGCATGCAATATGTCCAAATACACCTTGCCTCTATTAAATCTCTAAAAACGCAAATTCAACTATGTGCTTACGCAAGATTCCTGCTTACGACCCTTTTTAAAATTTCGTATGGCTCTCACGAAAGATATGAGGACTTGTATCACTGGAGTACATTACATTCTGAGTAATCACATTATTATTTATGAAAGACGTGTAGACTCATTGGTAAAACAAATTATTTTTGAATATTCAGACTGGCAGGCTATTTTTACATTTTTTAAAAAAATTTAGGTATGTGATTTGAAGCATCTTTAATGAGCTAGTGAACCATTTGTAATTTGTAAAAGTGAAATTTATGTTTGTTTAGAACCTTAGTTTCGTTTCAATATTACCCCCAAACCTTACCCCCAAATATCTTCTCCATGTCCCATAAGTGCTTTAGATATTGGATATTTGGAATTAAATAGTGACACTGTATTCATTGAAGAAAAAATCAGAGCATTTGCAATTAACCCAAATGAAAACCACAAAAATACAGACTGGAAACTTTTCAAACAATGCAAACTGCCACTATTGTGGCGTTATAACTCCACCTTCAGGCATGTCTTCTTTTAAATACAATGATAAAATTGCACAAACAAACAATTCCACAAACAGCTGAAGTTTCCACGACAGTTTCAATGGCAATATTTATTTGTTGGTTTTCTGCAACGCCTGGGCATCCAAATTTTTTTTCATCTTGAAGACTACCTGTTCTATAAAATTTCTATAGTATCTATTGTAAGTATGCCCTAGTGCGAGGGTGATCGAGATATCTCTCTCGATATGGAGATAAATTATTTCAGCTGCATGTAGATTCCTTCCAGTCTCGCCAATTATTAGAGTCGTATTAACTTTTCAAAAGTAAGCGAAATCGAATTTCTAAATGTAAACACAAAATGAAATTCGGATATATAAAATCATCTAAATCATTACTTGTGTAATTTCTGTCAGAAAAACTCTGACACTTAGCTTTTAGAAGGAGATAGTGCCTAAAATGTTTGATGGTATAAAATGGTTTGATGATTGAAAAACTACGTTTGAATAGATATTTGAAGCAGATTCAAAATGAGGTGTGTACTTGCACCATTTAAAAGTGATATTTAAAATGGCATCCCAATGTTATTTTTAGTTGCTATATTAAAGGTAACTGTGAAGATAAATATTTTTAATTAAAACCTTACTTTTACACCTCAATGTGTGCATGCTGATTTTCGTCCTTTTCAGTTTCAAAATTCAAGAGGGGGAAAGAACTTTAGATGCGCACCATATATTTGATCTGAGTTTCAGAGTGTGGTGTTTTGAATGGTTATACTTGAAATTAGGTGTCACTTAAAAAGCATAGTCAAAATTTACTGACACTCTGCCGTACTCAGGAAATACATCAGTAATATAATTTGATAAATTTTTTACTTTTATTATCAGTGTTAGTAACTAACAAGAAAACCTATCATGTATGTACAACAGTATTTAAAATAAATGTAGTCGTTGACAAAACTATGATTCTTAAAATATTACGTTAATCGCATTTGACGGTTGCTAGCTAGAAATTATGCTAAATGAAATATTAAAGTTTCTTAAGACAATGTCTTTTTTTCAAAAACGTCTTTTGCGTTTTCAAAAATCAAAGAATAAGTTCATTTATATAACTTAACCTTTAATTAAAGTGTGGTTTTTCATTTTTGATGTGTGATCGATTTTTTTATGTAAATTTGTAACAGCGATGAGAACAAGACCATAGTATAAATGTGCACATTTGATTGCAAAGTTACAGATTACTTGTAGTTATGAAGAAAACTAAAGTATGTTATAATTTACAGTTTATTTTCAATGTTCACAATTCAAGTGAAGTAAACAACGTTTATTTTTTGCTAATGAATATAATGGCTTATAAAACTTCTCGTTGTCCTCGTTACATTAACTCATACAGTCTGTCTGTCTTAATAGTTTATCGTCAGCATAACAGATATATGTAATACAGTAACTATGCTACACATTTTTTTAAATTACTATTACTTAGAAATATATAGAAACTGAAACTTAATTTCTTTATATATCCCTCTAATTGCCTACTTTTTTACATTTGATTTAAATTCTTACACAAAGAAAACATTCGTGCACCAGATGTTGTGATGTATCTAATTTCTATAAAATAAAATGTTTTTTTTAGAATCACACTCAACTTCATATTTTTTTAGAACGGCGGTGTTCTACCACAAGCACTGTTTTACTGAATCGATGTTGCGTTTTTCTACGACAACGCTATCGTTATCAACAGGAAATGGTTTTTGGTTGAAATATGAATTCCGAAACCGATACAGACTATAGCAATCGTTCAAATAGAGGTACAAGTCTGTCGGTTTGTTCAGTACGCTGAGGATAATTTTAAGAAAATTATACGTTGTCTTTTATGCTTTAAAACTTTCTTATGACTAGGAAATTTTTCAATTAAAGAGACGGTAATATAACGTCTTACAGATATTTTGGTTTACATGCGGATCAAAAAGAAGTGCTATCTAACTAGTAATCCCATGATCTCATCCCGTAACATCTATACTACTTAAATGTAATATGTAAGTAATCTGCATAAATATAATATGCAATATGTTTACATTTGCAACAATATTTTTAATCATAATAAACAAAATTACGATATAAATATAAATAATGAAATTATAGACTATGTCCAATGTAATAAACACAAATACAACCTTGAAAATTGAATAATTGCTCCTTATCTGATTAACAATTGCTCCCATACTGGACTCCTTATAAATCTTTGATATTTTGTAATATCATTAATAGTTAAAATACTGAATGAAATGAAAAGAGGCAGAAAAAATAAATAGAACCGTTTTCCGATTAATGTCTAAAAATCAAATCACAAAAACGTCACTTATTATAAGTTTAAAAAAAACTTTTAACTTGCTTTAAAAAGTTACAGCCTAAGAAGCATATAGTTATCATAGATTGCAATCAGTGTGGTTTATAAAATTTCTGCTTAAAACTGATCCACGCTATTTACAAACTTCAGTTTTATACAAGACTCATATTACCTAACGTTGTGGTTAAAACACAATTAAAATATGTACTGTCACTTCCTGTGATTTATACTAATTGTTATCTTAATATTTTGATCATAATCACAACCTATACTTCTAGGAAATACCATGAAAAATATTTAATTTAATCATTTTATAGGAATTCTGCATACACCTTTTTAATGAAACTCATTTTGTATTTATGGAATACTTATTCCATACGAGTATATTACGTAGCTAATTGGTTGCATGCATCCATCAAATTAAATAAGAATAAGTAATAATTTTATGTTAAATGTTAGCTACCTGTATGCAGATATGTGGTAATTACCAGGTAGATATGTAGCAAAACTATTTTCTGTCATAGGCAGTCAAGTTGTCTTAATAGTTTATGGTTTCACAGGAGGTATTTATACGACTATAAAAATTATTGGAGTATCGTTAGAAATTAATTTATTCTAATATACGAGTATTTATCTAGATAAATATGAACACAACTTGTTCTTGTAATAAAGTGATTATTTGATTAACTTAAAACAAGTATTTTTTTCGAGAATATTACGTTCATTATAATTTTTTTTTGCAAAACTTACCCTACAATAGACATTCCATCATTTTAGATTCCTCTAACTTTCCAGTTATTTCGACGTTTGATTAAAACTTTACTTAAGTACCAATGCGCGATACACAGAATAGAAGATGGGTTGTTCCATACCCCCTGTTATAATGTTACTTAAAGAACAACTGATATGGGAACAAACAATAATTATTGTCTGCAGGATATGGTTAAACAAAATCTACAATTTGGAGGAATCAGAAATTAAATTTATTTATTTTATTTTATATATATTTTATTTAAATTATCTGTTATCAATAGTTAATACAGTAACAGTGCTTATTTTAACTTGAAAGTGAAACTAAGTATGATATATACCAACGTTGTTTTATCATGTTATTTTAACTTTAAAATTTGTCGTCAATAGTCGATTAAAACAATTATTGTTGACATGAAATATATAGTTTGAGGATAGTTTCTGGCATAAATATATATATATATATATATATATATATATATATATATATATATATATATATATATATATATATATAATATATAAACATATTCAGGAATACAAAAAAAAAACTAAAGCGCCCCAGGAAAAAAATATAATTAACATTATTTTGCCCGTCTTCTATGCTAATGACAATATTCATAGTAACATACTCAACATTACATACAGTGAGTAGGTCAAGGTAGGTCATTACACGTTCTTAACAGGAAATTCAGTACATTTGGTGAACAGACATACTATTCGAGTTTAACATTATATTTGTATGACGAAACCCGTTATAGTATCGACTCAAATTTAGCAATATTAAAAATACCAAACCTTAATCACCACGAATAATCATATATATTCTTAGTTTATAAGCTATGTAATGAAAATTGTGTAGTGGCTCGGAATATGCAATAATGTTTCCAGAGCTAATTTTAACATTAGGTTTATTAATCGGTAATTATTATTCGTTTTTATCTTGTCAAAATAATAAAACACAGTCTTAATATTGATTAAATTAATATTGGATTAAAACAGTTCAGTGCGGTCAAAAATACCTAACCTAACCTAACCATATCATCAATTTTAAGCTAACCGTCTCAAGCCTGTGTTTTAAAGTGTGAGAGGAAGTATTTTTTCCTTTCAACAAAAAATGTTAACGTTGCGAACATAACTGAAATATGTAATTCATTCTAATGTAACTGTTCTAACTGGGTAAATACTATCAAAATATGGCACTAGCTTTAAATTATCTTTTCCACATGTCAAAGAAAAAAGATGTCGCCATTTGTGAAAGAGGAAGATTAGTGGAAAGCAATAGTGGATAGGATACGGAATATCAACGTCAACTATGCTAGTTGTACTCGCCCTACCTCACAATTTAAATTTTTGGTTTCTGGTAACATTACCCTGGAGTCACTACCCTGTTAAAGTTAAGCCAGAAACTACCCTACTAAATTCCATATAAGAAAATAACATACATACATATTTCATTTGGTAATCATACTTGTGACGCTATAAAATAATACAAGTTATATCTTCCTGTATGAGAGTCCTAAATGAGTACAAACATACCAAATGCACATAATTTTTTCATTCAGATTTTTTTAATAAGTCATTTTCCGAGTTTATTATTTTCCTGTTATTAACACAAAATGAAAACTGATTTGAATCTAATTATTACATTTTTAATTTAAAAACATAATATTTAACATATTCTATCCAATTTGATATAAGTTCAACGTCCAGTATAATATTCCAAGAATTTAATATAAGTAAAGTAATTCAAGACCATATCATATAGAATCAAATATTTTAATAAAGCAGGTGAAAATTACTCTAAAGAAAATAAATAACACCATCACTCAACACGCTTTACTACATCGATAGTGGTAGGGGGAGTTTATCCTTCACCTTTTTGCTAATGTGAACTCACGATGATACATGCTTAATATCCGAAAATATTGCCTACATAATCTGTTTTAGGTGACTTCCAGGCAACACTGTCAAGGTGAATTAACGGTAATCTGTGACGTCATATAAAGTGGCGGGGAAGGTCTAGAACCGGTATAGCCCCCTAATACTGATCTAACAACATTTACAGCTCTTACCTAATTTAGGTTTCTCGATATTTTTGAATATTTTGGACTTGGAACAGAACAGGAAGTGAAATATAATCAATAATCACATAAAATTCAAATAAAAAACTTACTCGTATAAATAGTTTACATAGATGAAAATGTTTTAGGTAAGGAATAAAGAATGTTATATGTTAATAGAATATTCTAGCATTCATCCTATATTTATAGCTACTACAGTGGTTATTTTATGCAATGGAATTTGAAATTGAATGAATGCTAAAGAATATGATACGAATGTACAATGTTAATTCTTAAAACCAAATTTCAGTAGTAGCTGGTTCATCATATTAGTAAGGCTCAGTTTTAGTATTTCTTAAATAAACTAAGTTGAAAATTTTTATCTTCAGTGAGCCACCACGAGTAATTCTGTTAAGATAACCCTAAACCATGTTTGTTTGAAATTTCTCTTGAAATGTCTACTAAAAAAGGACAAAAAGAGGACTAAATAAGAACGAAAATAGGAGCAGTATGATTTGATGATGAAGGCTACTGATGTCCTTAATATGCGGGTCATAACTATAAAATTTAAAATGAAAGTATATAAAATCCATTTTTGGATGTGGATACTTTTACATATACTTAGAAGAACAAAAATTAAATGGTTCTAAGTTTCATTGAATTTAATTTAAAAATGTCTCACATGATTTTCACCTTACTCACCTCTCATTGAGACCAGTTAGTTTCAGAAAGCCCCCTGAAGAAGACAAGTCATATGCCTTCCAACACAAATAAATAGCGATAGATATTGACGCGTCAGTAAGCCCAAAAATGAATAGTTTACATTTTATATTACTTCATGTCCACATATTTTTCAATTATTATGACTGTAGTGTTATTCTTTCTTACATAAGTTTGGAATTTGTACAAAAAGTATACCTAACATATTTATACCTAACATATTTAGATCTATCATATTATTTGCAAGTTATGTTTCAGATTTCATTTTCATATTATGTATATATAGTAATGTAATGTAGGTATCATTTTATGTTTCCTTACTCTGCCTGATTGAAATGCAAGGTACATATATACATGTTGTTTTGTATATTCATAAGCAATATTAAAATGTTAATTTAATTTCATCCTAGAATTGTTAGTAATTAATTACAAAATACAAACTAGTACGATCAAGTATTCTTTTATTATATAATTATTTTAAGCTTTAATTATTAGTATATAAGTAACTATTAAGGTCATGAAAATATAAACTTAGTCACTTATTTAAGGGGTTTATATGTATCTAGTCAGTTATAGTATGTATTTAGTACAGATGATCATCTCATCTCATTTATATGCTTATTATAAATAAATCGAGGCTTTACTATTTGTCTAGCGTTTGAGTTTGTATGTTTCCTCAGAATATTTTTGATATATCACTATTCAGGTGCTATTAATAACCATCTTATAGACAAATTAACTTCGAAAACGGTATGGTTTAGCAACGTAAGATTTTGACAACATCAATTTCGTTATTCGGTGCATTCTGATGTCTGACGTCACCGATTTCTTTCTTAGATATAACTTATAGATAACTAACTGTATGTGGATGATGCATTAAGAGTTTTCTAAATTTTTTGACAAGATTCACAATATTATAATACATTGTTAACAGTAATTTAACACTAAATGAAATAATTTATGAAAGAAAAATAAATTCTCAATACACTAAATAATAAAAATTATTAATTGAAGGAATAAATTTGAAAAACCAAAGAAAATTAACCACTTTATTATTCAATACTATTAAATCACATATTTTGGGCCAAAAATTATTAGTTTGAAAACAAATCTAAATTATAATAATTTCGTACAATCTTCAAACATTTCCACCATGGAGATTTAAATGCCAGTATGACTAGTTAATTGTGGACTCTAAGTTAAAGCCAAGATTACCAAAGAAAACAGAGGCTTGATTATCGTTATTCAACTAAACGAATAGCTAAGATTTTCCAATATTATCCCGTCTATCTAATTATTGTGTTAGGAGAACTTTTAGTCGACAAAATCTTACCAAGTTTATAAACTTGTTAAAGTGATATTTAAAACATTACATATAAATATAGGTATGCTTTGCTGCAAATAGATAGTGTAAATTCTAGATTTTTGTCGATTTGACAATCTTAGTTACATGTACATGCCATGAGAATACGTTCAGTTTCTCTATTCTGATGCGAATAGAGGTCAGTCATTCTCAGCAGGTTGTCAATGGCAGGTTCATCATAACGTAGTATTATACATAATACTATAAGCTAACAAAATTTGTTTGTTTTTATACCGCTATCTTAGTTTTCCGATGTTACACTTGACTAGAATTTCATCTCCTAGACAGACATTTTCTTCAAATTCGCAAATACGTCTTTCAAATTTTTAACATATAATAAAGTTGCTGTTAATATTGATATTTGCGGCATTTTACTATTTAATAGTAATATCCATATAAGCGTCCACTTGAAACCACTAAGACTATACTAGATTGTAAACACTAAGCACTAAGATTTCAACTTGCTTGATGAAAGTTGTATAGTCAACTGGTGAAACAGTTAAATGAATAATCCGTAAGATGTAATTTATTCAAAATGTTGATACTAGATTGAAAAAAGTATTCAAGATGCACACAATATTTTAGTTTCTTTTTATATGTGAAGCTTTCACATTTCAATATAGTGTATATCGCAAAATAAAAGTCAATGTTTATTTAATTTAAATGAATTTACGTGAATGTGTGTACTAAATTTATTTTGGGCTGATTTTCTTTTTTCAAAGTGGTAATTGATAAATCCTTAATATGTTTTGAACTTGCTACAGTTATTTGAATAAACCCATTACTTAGTGCTAGAGACGGTTAGTTATTAATGGTGTGGCGTAACAACAGGGTACATAAAGGCACTTAGAATACGATCTTATCGTAATAAGGTATTTAAACTTTCGCTGATGATTATCGTGCACAAAATATTATTTTTGCGAATATAATTTATGATTTGTGAAGTCGCCTGAAAAAATATACAGCGATTTCATTTCAAACTACCCACCTTCACTATTTATTTTACCAGGAAAATGAGCTGAGGAATGAGGAATGAGGAACAAAAATACGTAAATTTGGGTATCAAACGGGAAGTTTAAAACCAGTGTCTGTTGCAGCTTAGGTTTCACACCCTTACATCCATCTACATCCACTGAAAAATTTTAAATGACACCTCTTATCTTGTAATACATACTTCTAAAGGTCTTAAAAATTCTTAATCAACTCGGTTTAGAAATCTGAAATCGGTTGATCCGTTCCCATACTAGAAGAAAAAATAAAATAGTTTAAATAAAACAAAATAAATTAATGAAATATTCTAAACACTGTGTTATGAGTTCAATGAAAGTAGGAGATACTGTTTTTGTGAAATTTCTGCGGCAGACTCAACACCGATAACACAGGTCTGCAAAAAAAAAACTTTTTTAAAATTGTTTTGATTTAGTTAACTGATCTTTATGTAGTTTTTTGCGCTGATTTCAAAAATGACATGGGTTTTTTTCTATCACGTAAGGCTTGCCTACAAAATAAAGTTGAAGTTTTTGGAAAAAGTACAAAAAACGGAAAATTTTGGATTTGTTTTTATTATTTTAACATGAAACAAAAGCAGAAAAAAAAACAACGATACCTAGCTAAAATGAGCATAATAGTGATGCACATGTGTTGCAAAGTTATTATAAGTCTTTGTTTTACGTTTTATTTTTCCATCAAAGCTTCTTTTGGTACTTTTTCGGCTGTGTTCTTGTGAATTTTCCCTTTTTAACATCCAACAGTAGTCTGCCATCATGTTGATATTCCATCGACCTTGGTATCTGCGCTCCATTTCTTTTATATCTTGATGGAAACGTTCTCCTTGTTCCTCACTTACAGCCCCAAGATTTTCTGGAAAGTAGTCCAGATGTGAGTGAAGGAAATGGACTTTGACACTCATGTTGCAGCCCAACATTTTGTAGTTTGGGTCTTTTTTGTTTCCAAGAAAGTCTGTTACAACAAGTTTAAATGAATTCCAGGCATTATTTTCCATTTCCATTTTAGTGACAAAGCTTTCATCTTTTAAAAGTTTTCTGATATCAGGCCCAACAAAGACTCCCTCTTTCAGCTTAGCATCAAATAGACCAGGAAACTGTTCACAAAGATACTTGAAACACTCTCCTTCTTTGGGTAATGCTTTCACAAACTGTTTCATTAGTCCCAATTGGATATGATGTGGTGGAAGTAAGATCTTTTTAGGAACGTATGTTGGTTGGGTATGAAATGTCCTTTCTGTTTTTTAAATTGAAACCTTATACTGAACAAGAACAAAAATAACAGTCATCGCTGTGATTTTTAGACTCTCTCCAGATCATGGGTACTCCAAAACGAAATGATTTCTTCTTACCTTGAAGCCATTGTCTCAGTTCTCCAACACACACAGAACACACTATATGGGGAGCCCAAGATTTATCTTGGTCCCCTAATTTAACACCAAAGTATGCAAAATACACCTTCTGAACAAAATTAGAAATGTTCTTTTGTTGCTTCTTGACGGTATAAGACCCACAAATATAACAGAAATAGTTAGGAGAGTTGACACATCCTCTAGTAGCCATTTCTTCTAAATAGCACAAAACTGTTTGATGTGTACACCACAGTGGCTAGTTCCAAACTGAGTCACTGACTGCAATCTAAACTAAATTTACCACTTATATAGGCTATAATATTAAAAAATCGTACGCATACTGAACCTAAAAACCCCTGAAAATAAGAAAATTTCAGGTGAAATTTGTGACTTTACTAGGGGTGATGGAATTTTTTCACTATTCCGTAATCAGCACAAGAAATACTGTTAAATCCACTAGTTAAATATGCTACAATTTTTTCATCGCAGACCTGTGTAAGTTTTGTGTTTCTTTTAATTTTTTTACACACATCACTTTTCTCTTACTCGTATTCAAAGTCACATAAGACAGTATTTTAATTTCTCGCTGATTTGTATTTTAGCCCAAAAATTATTCCTGGTTACAGCTGGAATACTTTTAAATTAAAAGTGGTATCAACTGCAATGACTGTGATCAATTTAGTTCGTTCTAGTAAAGTATACATACAAGAAATGATTTTATATATGGTGCTGAAAATAGGTGTGCAATAGATGCTTATCAGTTCTATTATCAGTAGAGAACAGGATATTGTGGTTTACTGTGGATGTACACGTCAACATGGATTTTCTTATTAAATTATCAGAGTATGTATTTAACAAATTATTTGCGGCTATTGAATCGAATCGCATTATACATGATATGGGTTCACATTCGGTGATGGTGTTAGTTAGAAGGCAGATAATAAAGATACAAAATTTAAATAAATCAAGATACGAAATCTAAAAGTATTTTGTTATTATAAAAATATTTAAAAATCCTGCCTCTTATTTCTTCATATAAATACATAAATGATTGATTATCTTATATAGTCTACTGAAGAGGTACTAAAATACATGCTATAAATAATTAATTTAAAAAATAATCTAACTTTACGTAATCCTTATTACGTAAAGAAATATTTAAAAAATTCACTGATGGAGTTGTTTTCATTATCACCTATTTTTTCATTTCTTTCTGGGTTGCTTAATGGGAACTGTTGCAGATTATAACGTTGAAGATTGACAAAAGGTCAAGTCCCTCGTGTTTCTTTATATAGAATTGTATCGGCCAAGCCTAATTCATTTTTCCAATTTATTGAACATACTATAAAACTTTTAGACTTAAAACTTTTAAACACTTGCAAAGGATTTCATCCACCAGGCCTTTCTAACCTCAGAATGTCACCTCCTCTATTAGCCAGAAAACTTCTTTGATTTGCCATATTATTTGATTTAATTGTAGGACTTTGTAACACTGAATCATTCTAGAAACTTATTGTTTATAAAATAAGCGAATATAATTTTTTTAGATATACTACATAGTTTTCTACATCTTATAATACCTCTTATAATATAATTACTCAAGAGTTGTTAACTCTTGAGCAATTTGCAATTTTTAGCATCGTTGCATATTTTAATCAGGAGATGATTAAAATTGTTTTAATTATCTCCCGATTATACCATTTTGGTTGGTGAAACGCTCATCAATAAATGTGTAATCTTTCGGTGTTCGTGGAAAACTGGTGTCTTGCTTTTGTTGTTATATCGAAGGTTCCCCTATTTTAGTATACTTGGTATATTTTAGTTTATTCTATCTATATAGCATGGTGATATGTGCGGATGATACCAACTTGGTTGGCAAAACGGACGTCGAGAAACGTGTAATCTCTCAATATTCATGGAAAATTGGTTTCTTGTTTTTTTTTTTTAATATACAAATTGAAATCTATATTGAAGATCGATAAAAAATTTTTTAATTTGCATAGTGTCGATGACTTTTATTCGTATATGATCGCAGAGTTTAAAGGTTAAGACCTACTAGGAAAGGGTAATAAAGTATATTGAAAAATAAAAGACTGAAATTAAATTCATTTTATAGTCATGTAGGTAATGTTTCCAGTTCTCCTATTTTGATAAGTTAGTTTATAGTTATACTCCTAATAAAATTCATACAATTTTTATATAAAAAAAGCAAATATTATGGTTGCTTAATGTTATGCGTTTTTCTATAAAAATAGTTCAATCAATTCATGGAGTTTAACTGTAGTTAAAATGATTTTATTTTAATTCATTATACTAATTCATACATTCTAAATTAATTAGTTCCTAACTTCTATCACGATCGAAACTGTTCATCCGTCAATAAAGTTCGATTTTATGGACACTATCGGCTCGACTGGAACAATACCTATTATAGACAGCGTTCAAAGTATATGAGTCCCCGAAAATTACATTAAAAAGAAAGATATCACTTTGACATGTGAATCAATAATGACCATTAGCCGAGCATAATCGTCATCAGGGTGTGGTGGCGTTCACTTGTGACAGACCAAAATGGATTTCTGTATTGTTATGTTAATCAGATCGCAATGGAAATAACTAATTATGCTTCGACCGAACTAGAAATGTTTTGTTTTACCAGTGTTCCGATGGTATCAAGACAGGGCGGTAGCTAAGTGATTTCTTCTTACTTTGATTTCTGTTGATTAATGGTGGACGCCAAGGATATGTAACTGATGCTACTGAGATAACTAAGCGGCCTACCGAATGCTATGCCGATACGAATAATTGTTTATTGTTCATTTGGACAATGACGGCGCTGTCTATTATCTTCGTTCCAGTTCCCATAGTTACTTCAATTTTAAAACGAATAGAAGCCATCAATCAATATGTGTGATAGAAGTAGACAGTTTTTCTTCGGCAGAAAAAACATATCGTATCTGTTTTGGTAATGTTTTTCGTAAAATGTGATAGTAAAAGTTGGCTTATTTTATTTTACCTAAACAAGAATTAAAAATGGTTTAAGAAGGGTATCATCATTTTTATATACGGACTCGGATAAAAATATTTCATATTTAGTGCTATATTTTTATAACAGTTAATACAGAGTGGTGATTACTAAAGCATCTATTCCAGAGAACCGCAAGAGAGGCGGAGGAACAACCGATACTATTCCGATATCCTTTACTATAGCAACGACAATGCCATTGGATGTTACACAGAAGGCTGTAATGGTTTTGTTTTCATCTCATCACTATTTTCACTGCTTACTCGGCCTTGAGAATTAGGTACGTCGTGTGTTTGAATGTCTGTTTTTATTTCTGTGTTGATGTGAAAATTAACATGCTACGAGACAAAAAAATCCAGATTAGATTTAGTACCTGGATTGATAGTGACTCTCAATCGATTGTTGGATATATTTTGTAATGTGTGTGAATGAATTATTAATTCCTCTGAAAAAAGTTATGGAGCAAGATATCTGAAACACCATGATTCGTCTAGCGGTCACAATAACGATGATATATTTTTGACGATACTCAGTGGCGGTTCGTGATGAAATGAAACGGGTGTTCTGCACAGGGCCAATCCTAGGGTATTGGCCACCCGCGTGCAAATTTCAAACGTATCCAAACTACTGGCGCCGTAGGGACCGCAAAAAAATTGCGAAAATTTTGAAAATTTTCAAGGTCACGCGTTTTACTGATACTTCAGAATTTTTATGTAAAATCCGTTTATACAAAAATATAGACTTTGACAAGAAACATTTTTGGAATTTAATACCTTTTTGAAGAACATTCATGTTTGCCGTCATATTCTTTGGTTAAGAGAAAAGGCTTGTAAGGTGGATTTTCTACTAGAGGGTCTATAACACTTAAAATATTTTCCGAAAGCGTTTCAGCGTCACATTTTGTAGGTTTCAGGTATGCCCAAAAACGTTCAATCGGTTCATCATCGAGAATATGTCTTAAAACTACCAGTAACTGAGTTTTTGTAGATACATCAGTTGTTTCGTCTGCCATAATTGCCAAAAATGAAGGTTTGTTAATTTCTTTAATTATTTCTTCATGACATACTTTTAATATACAGTCTAAAAGATCATTTTGTATTTCTTTAGAGGTTCCTTTAAATACTGAAGCAATTTGTAGATGCTCGCTTAAAGTTTGATGTAACTTTAAGCGAGCATCTACAAAATGCTCAGCAGAAAAAATTATCAAACCACGAAATATCCCCGGGTTTTGAGAGGCTTCAGCTTCGTCATGTCCTCGCAGCGCCAGTTCAAAGGTCCCACAAAACTTTATGCAGTTTATAATTTTTGACAAAACGTATCTCTTTTTTCTCACATTATCATTATGCTTTTGCACATTTATCCAATAAGCTGAATCTAGATGCGCTTTAATATTAATTGTTCCTAATAAAGCTAATTCCATTGTATTATGTAGATGGCTTTTGGAGTTGTCGTGCTTTTTTATTTTTCCAGTTAAGTGCACCAAATCTGTCACCCCTACCTCTGTCCATGCTTTATCACCGCCAAAAAGTAAACAAGGAAAACAAAATAACGCATTTTTTTTTGTTGCATCCACAAATCCAGTTGTTCTTCGAATAAATGTCTATTAAATTAACGTTTATATGCTTTTCCGCGGCTAACACCTGCAGTCTCAATAACAATATCGGGCAATGGCCTACCATTGTTTTTTAAATCAATTTTTTCTTCATAAGAGTATTTAAAAAGTCGCTTCACATGAACTAAATTATAAACTAAATCCATTGTCACTATCACAGTATATAAATATTAATAAGTAGTACAATAAATCACTACACAAATTCACAAAACAGTATTTAAAATCTCAAATTAACACGAAATACGCAATAGGCACGATATACGCCCGCCAACTGTACGAGGAGTAGGAAGGAGTAAACATTCACTGATATTGCCTTAGCTAGAAAAAATACAGCTTACTGACCGTGTAAATTGGCGCATTTACGAGCGCCAAGTGTGGATTGTCGCGGGAGTTGAGGGGGAGGACGGGTGTACCGAGCCGTGCTGAGAACTACCTCGTGTGGCCCAGTTCAATGTACCGCGACGCGCTCGCGTAGAGACCCAGATAATTCATCTGGTCTACTACTCGATAGAGGACGGCGGGCAGAATGCGACTTTAACGAAATGATTTGGTTAGCTGCACCAACTAACCAGATTATTTTATTAATAAATTTTAGTAATTATTATGTCGCGAAAATATACAAATATCTAATTTTTTTGGCAGTTCTGCAGCACCTATACACCAGCCGCCCCTGGACGATAGTATATTTTTCTATGACCTCGCGTTAGCCTTTTTAACTGAGTAATTACATAACAATTATTTTGAAAACCAAACAATAGAGCAAATTAATCAGAACAATGTTATGAAAGATAATAATTAATGCAAACAAAAATCATTAAATCAAGTATTTAAATAGTCTGTCATTCACTTCTTGCCATTCTGTAAAGACTGGAATTTCTGTAAAAGCCATCATAGCGCCATCAAGGTGGTACCATATTAAGTGTTATGGTACCAACAATGTTTGCACACGTATTGACTTTGAAACTGCGTGTGTCCGTCTATCATTCAATGTGGGTTTTCAAGGGTTCAGTATCTGCAATTCCGCTGTTTTACCGAGCTATTTAAATATAAACCGAGCCAATAAAAAGTGGA
This sequence comes from Rosalia funebris, assembly GCA_037954035.1. Classification (NCBI taxonomy): domain Eukaryota; kingdom Metazoa; phylum Arthropoda; class Insecta; order Coleoptera; family Cerambycidae; genus Rosalia; species Rosalia funebris. Next base: position 7,008,879 of record JAZFAV010000007.1, read on the forward strand.
CTTCTCAGAGAAAACAATCTGGTTTAGGAACCTCAGTTAATGATGGAGCGATGTAATGTAGCTCCATCATTAACCGAGAAAATTAAAATCATGTTATGTCACTTATTCCTTTTCAGATATTTAAAAACACATGACTGATACATTTCAAGCTCCGATGTGATTTTGCGAGTTGGTTGATTAGATTTTCTTGCACAGTTAGTGACACATCCAACTGTGTATCTTTCGGAATGGCAGAACGACCTTTCGTATAATTGTCTCTCACAATACCAACACTTCTAAGTTTTACTTCCATTTAATATAAAGGGTATAAAATAGATCGTCAAGGATATTCATTATTAAAAAAACTTACTAATTTCAAGTTATGTGCGGGTTCTGTCTCCATAGCTAATCATCATCACATAAAAACAATAAACAGTTTTAAAACCTTAAAACGAACTTTTCTGCACGTAGAACATCTATCTCGAAATTGAGTGGCCAAGAAAAAATAAACCAACACATAAATGTAGAATATGTGTTTTATGCGACAGTTTTACTTTTTTCAAATAGTCCACCATAGTGCTTTCTCATGACCCATGGACAGGGCTGTGTCCACCTCAAAATCAATAGATGTCGTCTGGTAGACGTCCCTAATCAGAACCAGTCGAAACCCGATCGATCCGACAAGGATTAATTGAGTAATCGTTCTAATAAAAAAAGGATCAAATAGTCCACCATTGTGCTTTCTCTTTCTCATGACCCATGAACATGATAGAGTGTGTTCTATCCACCTCAAAATCAATATGTGTCGTCTGGGAGACGTTCCCGATCAGAGTCAGTCAAAACCCGATCGATCCGATACGATTTAGTTGAGTTATCGTGCTAACAAGAATTTGATTAATGCCGACGACGACAACGATACACACACAAAATGATTTAAAAACCATTCTTTTTTGTGTTTAGGCCGAAAATTATATTTATTACACGATTGCATTACTTTTCCACGTATAGTTGAGTGCAGAAAAGTAATATGAGTAACGTAAAAACAAAGTTTGTAAATTACTTGTGATACTATTTATATAAAATTCACTTACCATGAAAAAATTTGAGTCTGTTCGGATTCGAAAGTGCTGTCAGTGGGTTAGGAGACCTTAAGAAGCTGAATCTTAACGACTACGCAACTAAAATGTAGGCTAAAAGTAGGTAACCCATTTTAATCGCTTCTACTTTTTGTTCATATTATTCAATTGTATCCATTTTGTTTCAGAATTGTAAACAAAATTTAGGGAATTCATAATGAAGCACCTATCAGCTCTAAATCAAAAATCTATAATTTTAACCCAGAGTCAATTGTCGCTCAGTTTAGAGAAACAAGAAATGTGATAGATAGATCTAAAACAGGTAGACCAGATTCAGCTATTCCGGAGAATATCGATCGAGTAACGGAAAGTGTAAATGACGGTTCCTCAAGTTCAAATCAACTGAATACGATCAAATGAACTGGAATTGATCAGAACTAAGCCTGAAAAGGGTTTTAAAGCTATCAAATAAACTGGATTTGCCACTTTTTCCCTAACAAAATACAGATAGTTCATGGCATTAAGCCTAGCTATAAACAACAGCGTCTACAGTATAGCGTAGCTCTTTAACAATTAGCTGCAGGGAGTTGTAATTTTATGAATTTTATGAACCCGTAATTATGAATGTCGTAATTCATTAATTATGGGTGTTGAGACACATTTGCATCTGAACGGATATGTTAATAAACAGAATATGCGATTCTGGTCCATTAAAAACCCTCGAATAATCCAAGAGAAAAAGTTGTGTTCAATTCGCATAACTGTTTGACGTGGAATGACTTCAGCTAGAGTGATCTAGCCATATTTTTTGAGGATAATGAAGGCAACGCAATGATGGTCAATGCGAAGCGTTACCAAATAAGCGTTAGAGAATTTTTATTTCCAGATTTACAAAATCTCGAGAATGTATGGTTTGAACAGGACGGTGCCACAAGCCACTCTGCTAGGCGGAGTATTGGCTTTTTAAGAATTGTGTTTCCTAACAGAATACCTTATTGAAATTGCAACCTGAATTGGCTTTCAAAATTGCCCGATTTCTTTCTCTGGAGCTATCTAAAAGAAAGAGTATACAAAAATAAACCGCGAACACTTCTGGAACTGAAAGACAAGATTAGAAATGAAATTCGGGCAATACCAATAGAAACTTGGCGTTAGTGATGAAAAATGTAGCGGTTCAAGCAAAACTATGTGAAGAAGAAGACGGTTACCTACGAGACGGTTATTTTTCACAAATAAATCTCTAAGGAATATACTTTTTGTTATCGTTTGAAAAAATATTATATTGAACTTATTAAGTTTATATAATATTGGAAAAATAAATGGGTTTCCTTTTGGTCCACCTTGTAAAATATACTGCAATAAAACATTGCAAATTGCGAAGGCCATGTATTGTGAAAAAAATTAACAAACGTCAAGATCTAGGACAATGAGAACGTCTAAAGAGATAGCTGGTATGTATTTATTTAATGACAGGAAAACATTGTTAAACTCTTTAAAGTCAAATGTTCACTACTTGATTAAAGATATATATATATATATATATATATATATATATATATATATATATATATATGTATATATATATATATATATGTATATGTATATATATATATATATATATATATGTATATGTATATATATATATATATATATATATATATATATATATATATGTATATATATATATATATATATATATATATATGTATATATATATATATATATATATATATATGTATATATATATATATATATATATATATATATATATATATATATATATATATATATATATATACAGTGCTATTTAAAAGTCTCCTCCCCCCCTCTTATCTTTGGAACGATTATACATAAACTAGTGAAATTTGGTAACTGAATATTAAGGGTTGTAAACTTCTCTACTAGTGATGATAGATGACGCATGCGTCAAAGATGACGTCACAAGGTCATTGTGACCAATAATTTTAAATGGAACCCTATGGCAAGCGACACCTCTTTTAAAAGGTATCGAAAAAACCTATTCAATGATACTAATATTGTGTCTGTTTACGGCAGTTTTGACAACTGGCTTTCAAAAACCGCAAAGCTGTGATGAATTAAATCAGTTAATAATAAAATTTAAAATTCAAGCTCCGCCACTGAATAGTTGGATAGTAAATAATCTGACGTTTTTGCAAGTCTCCCCAATTTGATGTTTTTTTAGCTGTCAAAGTTTTTATACATTTAATAATTTGTGTATTGTTGATCGAACGTTTAACTGTTTTAGTACCTTGTGGTAATTTTAAAATATTTGTACATTCAATAATTTGTTAAACTGTTGTGAGCTGAACGTTTAAGTGCTTCAAGAAGAGAAATGATACGTGGTTTAGGTGCTAAAGTAGCAGCGATCCTAATACTTGGTGAAACTGGAGAAAATATTCATGCAGCAGAACGCATTTTTAATGAAAGGTTTCCCGATCGCCCAGTTTCGAGGACTTATTTGAGAGAGCTTCTTCGTAAGTTTAAAACAACGGGTAGTATTAATGATGCAAAACGATCTGGCAGACCACAAATTTCTGATGAGAAAAAAATTGATATACTGGCAGAAGTTTATAGTAAATCCTTCAACAACTCAAGTTGCATCAACCTGTGAAGTCAGTCAAAGTACAGTGCACAGGGTGTTGAAAAAACAAAATTCACCCATACAAATTAAAAATGGTTCATCAACTCTCAGACGACGATCCAGACCGAAGACTGCAATTTATATGGAGACTAAAATTAACCAACAGCCAGACTATGTCAAAACAATTTGTTTTAGTGACGAAAGTACTTTCTATCTAAATGGAAATGTAAATACACAAAACGTGAGATATTGGAGTGACGCAAATCCTCACATGTTTCGTGAAACACATACTCAGTATCCCGAGAAGGTCAATGTTTGGGCAGGTATACTGGGAAACCACATCGTTGGGCCTGTTTTTTTAAATCCCAACTTAACCGGTGAGGTGTATCTGCAGATGTTGCAAAATGCAATAGAACCGTTAATTCTTGAAATTTTGGAAGATAATCAAGATGTATTCGACATTTTGGAAATAACATTCCAACAGGATGGTGCTCCTCCACACTATTACGGTGCAGTAAGACGGTATTTGGATGAAGAATATCCTGGTAGATGGATTGGACGACGAGGTTCAATGGAATGGCCGCCTCGATCACTGAACCTCACACCTTTAGATTTTTTTCTGTGGGGGTATCTTAAATCGAAGGTTTACGACACTCAGCCTGACAATATTGATGTTCTAAAACAACGTATTGTTACAGAATGTAGGGCTATTTCCGCAGACACATTTGAAAAAGTACGAGAAGAGTTTCGCAATAGGATGTTTTACTGTCAGGAAGTAGATGGAGCTCACTTCGAACAATTACTATAAGTAAGTACTGATTCTTGAATCTGTAATTAAAATTATTATCCAAGTTTACTGATTACTGATTTAATCCATCAAAACTACCATAAATACAAACAATATTAGTATCATTGAATACGTTTTCTCGATACCTTTTAAAAGAGGTGTCGCTTGCCATAGGGTTCCATTTAAAATTATTGGTCACAATGACCTTGTGACGTCATCTTTGACGCATACGTCATCTATCATCACTAGTAGGGAAGTTTACAACCCTTAATATTCAGTTACCAAATTTCACTCGTTTATGTATAATCGTTAAAAAGATAAGAGGGGGGGGAGGGGACTTTTGAATAGCACTGTATATATATATATATATATATATATATATATATATATATATATATATATATATATATATATATATATATATATATATATATATATGTACACTGTGTGTTCTAGAATTGTGTAAGAAAGGGAAATCTTGTTTGTATGAATTAAAATATAGTTTTAGAAAAAAAAAAAAAAATAAAATACATAATACACATGTAAACCGAGGCTAAATTTAATGTACATAACATTTAAAAAGTTAAGAAATGTTAAATAAGGTATTGAGAACATACAAAAGACATACATGTTATGTACAGGATATACAACGTATATCATATGCATATACATCGTATGGTCATGCATATGATGTGTATATCAGATGCAGATGCACAAGGGGCGCAGTAAATAGCCTGGTATTTGGTCGATCGCATTGAAACCTTTGCAGAGTGAATATCGATGAATATATACTTATTGAATGTGAATGTGAACACATTCATATTCACATTGGCGCGGCCACATCGAACAGAGTTCGATTTGGCCGCGCGTAAAGTGCATCCTTTTCCCTCCCAATGCTGCCTCACTCTTTCTTCTACTTTTCGCATACCTAGAGAATCTCATACTTTTTCCAATTCTTGACGAGCAGTATACAAGTACATGATATAAATATCCATACATATATATTCAGATATATTCGCACCAATATATAAAACGCAAAAGATGAGAATGTCCGTTATATTGCACATCATGTGTCAGTTGGCATATATGATACATGGAATTCTGAATATTATGCGGGTATATTAATATTATGTTATGTTTAAATAATAGCAATTAATTTTCACAACTGTCATTTGCGTGTCCTTATTCAAAAGTGGCATAGGAATGTAAAATCTATCAACTCAAATGATATTTATATGTACCATAAAAAATAATGTAATGAAACACTTCCGACGCGTAGGAAACATATTACTGTAAACCATATCAAAAGGTATTATGGTAGGCCATTGTCTTAAACAAGAGTGTGGTAATTTCTTACATACTACGTGTAAACTATATGCGTTATATATCGCACCTGAAGAAATTACATATTGTGGTATTTTAGGTGCTATCAAATGTTCTTTAACGTATTCAAGAATTTCACAGACAGTGTTCCAGAATCCCAGCGCCCTTGAACCATTTTTACTCGCTGGAGAAAGCAAAATAAAGTTTGTCAAGCAAAATAGGCAGCTGCTATCAAGGAAAGTTGAGCGATATTTTAAGATCCTCAAATTAAAACAGTTTCACAAACTATGTATAACAATTACGAGGGACTAACGGAGGCTAGAGGAAATTACAAAATCCTTTCTTGTCGTTAGCGGAGTCACTGAAAATAGTGGATGTTGTATAGCAAAGTGTGCAACTTGGCTTATGATAAAGTTTGGTACTTTAAAAAAAGGTTAAGATTTTGCCAGATTAAAACAAATGTATAGTGTTTCTGCGTTTACAGATTCGTTACATAATTGCAGAAATCGTTTTAATTATTCCAACATTACATCACTAGATACCGAACGGTCGTTCTCTTCATATAAGCAGTGGCGGCGCTAGCATTATTTTGCGGTTGGGAAAAATAGGCAGGAAATATCTAAGGTGGGCGAGAGCGTTAAATATATTATTTTGTGTGCGAATGTGATATAGTGGTGTTATAAGAGGTTGGGCGAAAAGGACTTTTCCTGGGCGCTTGCCCACCCGTGCCCACCCCTGGCCACTGCATATAAGAACATTTTTACATGAAGAGAACCACGATGTTCACAACCATGAACATCGCCCGCTGAAACAACTGTAGAAACATACACACGCAGATGTTAATCTAGCTGATAACGCTAGTTAGGCTAGGAGGGCAAGTATTTGAGTGTTGTATAAAATTTAACGTATAACTAGGTGCTTATTATTATTTTATTACTTAGCATTAGTTTTTTTATTTGAATTATTACGAAGCTATGAAGTTGACGAAACGATGACGAGTTTCGGCACTCGTCACGTAGAAATGGAATGGGTATTTCTACATGGAATGGGGCATTTTCTAAAAATAAGTAACCTCCTATTGAACAACTTCAGTTTTGTATTTGGAGATTGTTTAATTTATGTTATACCTATGACTTATAATCTTTATATGTATACTGATTTTTTCTTCTTAATATTGAAAAAGGAAACTTTTATTTTAAAGGTCAAGTATTGTATATATGTAATTATCACATAAATTAATAATTCTGACTATATTTTAATAGAATAAGTAAAATGTACTTAAATATTTTTGTATTTTGATTTATAATAGTGAAGTTGTATTGAATTTAATGTACAGTTTACTGATAATAACAGTTTACAGTACCATTAAGTCTTGGATTGCATTCTCGTTCATTTCAGTGAGAGTAAATTAATATAGTTTAAATTAAGTTTACATTTTATTTACTTTTTATATTAAAAACTATGATAATATACAGGGTGATTCAGCTAACCCGTTCATTAAAAGTTTATGAACTTCCCATTGGAATTCATTTTTTAAAATTTGGAATCAGGGGTTAGCGAGGATGATCTATTCAACTAAAGTATTTTTGCTTTTCTGGCACTTCCGATTATACCGGAAGTAGCTATCAACTTCCTTATTTTAAATAGAACACCCAGTATATTATTACATTTTTGAATTACCCTGCTGATTTTAAGTGAACTTTCTTAACAATTCCCTATACCTATCTTCAGCAGTTTTTGAGATATTTTAATTTTTTTGAAAAAATTAGGTTTTGTAGTATCCCATTGGAATGCTCGTCACTTATTCAAAACAAAAGTTATAGTAGCAAATTTTGGGCTGTAATTAGGCGGACTATTAAGCTTTCAGGTGATATGTAGTTTGATATTTTATTATTCACAGGGTGTCCAAAAAATTTAGTTCATTCTGACAAACTTCAACTGCTCAAAATTCAATTTTCTTAAATGAAATACCCTGTATTTTATTGCTTTCTGTGATGGAGAATTAAGTTATATTTCAATCTGTATTAGGATTCCCTGCTATATATCTATCTGCTACCGTTTTCTTGCTATCGAGGTATTTTTTTATTCGATATATGGTATCGATCGGTTTTCCATTTTAATAATTCACTTCTGACCAGCGGGCCATGAAAATTAAAACAACGTAACATTTATATTAATTTTTTATCATAAACAATGGTGCAAAATTATTGAACAAAAAAAATCATCATGAATAAAAAGCATATTTTAAACGATTTGGAACTTACATTAGCCTAAACAATAAAACATAATAACAATAATAACTAAATATTAACAATTGGGTCTTATTCGTGTAACAACTGTTCTATGTGCCGTCCGTTGTGTTCTAAGCACAATAAAACTCGTTTATTAATCTCAACGGTCATAGATTTCAATACCATTCCTTCATCTAGTTCGGTAAAGGCAGTTCTAACTCGATGTAATAAGTCATCTCTGGTATTGACGGGCGTTGAGTAGACTTTACTCTTGATATGGCCCCATAAAAAAAATCAAGGGGTGTTAGATAGAGTGATCTGGGAGACCATAGAGCCGGACCATTACGCCCAAACCAGCGATTTTCAAACATATTTGTTAACTCATGGTAAACATCATGGGTTGAGTGGGCTGGAGCGCCATCCATTTGGTACCAACACGTATTTAGAATATTTAGTGGCAAATTTTCCACAAAATTTGAAACTACTGTTCTAAGAATTTCTAGGCATTTACGAGAATTTAAATTTTCATCATACACTTCAAAACACACGCGATTATCCATCATCAAACAAAAAACATTAAAACTAAATGTATTTTGAAAGTTACCTTCATGCACTATTCGTAGATTTTGTTGTGCCCAAACATGCCAATTCCTCCTATTTATTATCCCTTCTCTGTTAAATTTTGACTCATCGGTGTAAATAATTTTGTTCAAAAAATGTGGGTCTTGCGTTTTTAATAAAATGCTTTCGCAGAATGCCACACGTCGTACATCGTCACCTTGGTGGAGAGCTTGCAGTTTTAAAATGGAAAAAGCATGCATTTTATGTTTTTCCAGAATTTTCTGTATTGACGAATAAGATAGTCCCAAATCTTGCGACGCAGCTCTGGTCAGAAGTAAATTAATAAAATGGAAAACTATGGTATCGAATAAAAAATACCTCGATAGCAAGAAAATGGTAGCAGATAGGTATAGGGAATCCTAATACAGATTGAAATATAACTTAATTCTCCATCACAGAAAGCAATAAAATACAGGGTGTTTCATTTAAGAAAATTGACTTTTGAGCAGTTGAAGTTTGTCAGAATGAACTAAATTTTTTGGACACCCTGTAAATAATAAAATATCAAACTACATATCATCTGAAAGCTTAATAGTCCGCCTAATTACAGCCCAAAATTTGCTACTATAACTTTTGTTTTGAATAAGTGACGAGCATTCCAATGGGATACTACAAAACCTAATTTTTTCAAAAAAATTAAAATATCTCAAAAACTGCTAAAGATAGGTATAGGGAATTGTTAAGAAAGTTCACTTAAAATCAGCAGGGTAATTCAAAAATGTAATAATATACTGGGTGTTATATTTAAAATAAGGAAGTTGATAGCTACTTTCGGTATAATCGCCAGTGTCAGAAAAGCAAAAATACTTTAGTTGAATAGATCGTCCTCACTAACCCCTGATTCCAAATTTTAAAAAATGAATTCCAATGGGAAGTTCATACACTTTTAATGAACGGGTTAGCTGATTCACCCTGTATAACATTCTCAATCTATTTAAAATACATATAATTCATAAGTTAACTGAGTGTGGTTCACATTATAAAATTGTACCATTTTTTTAAACGATTATATAAAATTTCTTGAATCAAATAGTAGGTACTTTCGAATGAATAATGTTTTGGTTTAATACTGCTCTTAAAACACAATTATTGTAGTTACTAGCTAACCAGAAATACATTTTGAACATTTCATGCACAACACTGTGTGTATGCCTGTAATAACAATAGGAATACCTACTTTCCACATTAGCAATTTTCCTACGTCCATCAAATAGAAGTTATTTAAATATTATAAAAACACAAATGATACTAGTATATATAATCTAATTTTCAGTATGCATGAATATTTTTGATGATGAGAAATCACGGTCAACCCGTTTCCCTGCACTGCAACTTTATTATCTAATAATTTTGTTAAATTCTTCATTGGGCGACTTGAACTAATAGGCATATAAAAATAGACTCCAGAATCTATTATAACTACGATTAGCAAAAGATTAGTGATCTAGATCTAATAATGATCTATTCTAGATAATGATCCAGAACTTAAGATTTATCAAAAAAATTAGGTTATTTTCAAAATAGGAATGGTGTACACAAATTTTAAAATAATTTTATTACAAAGGTACGCATATACCTTGTAAACCTTGTTGCGGTAAAAATACATAAAACCCTATTTGGTTAAAAATACACTAGTCTATTAAAAATGACTTATTTTCCTTAAACTAGATGGTACATCAATGTTTTATATTTTTCTTGCAACATATATACAAATCAAATTTTCTTTTTTCCTCTTTACATTGAAAAAACAGGGCAATTGACACTTATTGAACAGTCCTAACTATTTACATTTTACATTCTAAGATGAAAATTATAAAAGAATTTTCTTGTCAAAAATATAAAAATAGTCTTGGACAAAGGCTCTTTTCTGTTCCCCAATTGAAGAAACTTTATAAAAGTTGTTTCTCTAAATAGTTGTTAGTGATCATTTACTACTAAATTCTAAGGTTATTTATTAAATATCTAGTTATACATTCTTTTCCTTTCTAATTTACTACACTTTTTTTACAATTTCAGTTTCACTCTGGAATTATATCTACGAGTATGTTAAGTATGTCTTTTCATAAAATTTCATTTCTCCACACGGAGAAGGGAAGGGGTTTTTAGTAATCATTACAGTAGAAAATATTCCTATAAAAGTTAATAATTGGGGATTAAAATGTCATTCGAAGGCATTTTAAGATATTTTAGGTTTAGTACATTTTTAACACACATTTAAAACCCAAAACTACCTTCTATTTCAAATACATTGCTTTATTTTTGTAAATACAAAAAAGAAATCAAGTGTGACATGTAAATGAGACCAATTTAGTTGGATTAAGTCTATAAGAATTTCTTCCAACTCCACTTGTATCACCCTATATAATTACTACTACTTAATTTAAAGTTCTCAGCTATTGAAAAATTGAACCGAGCCAGCAATATAATTAATGGAGAAATATACTCTGTATTTTAAAAAGGTATTAAAAGTTAATATTATAAAGAAAATACAACTTCAGTAAATTTATTATATTAAAAAAATATTAATGACAACACATAAACTCTTTCTTATTATTTACACCCTTCCTTACAGCTACATTTGGAATGTACAATCTTTAAAGAAACTGATTATTATATGCCCTAAGAAAAAAGGAATATTTAACAATACTCCTATAAGTATAAAACACCATATTATAAAATATATTAAATAGATATGTATATCTCTACTTAGCTTTGGTCTTAGCCTGCAGTTGACGCCTTTTGTTTGCTATATAGATAGTCCAGAAAAATCCTACTAGATTTATTATCAGAACTCGTAGCTGAAAATGTAAAGTTATTATTGGCATTTATTTAAACTACCCATTTTTTCATTTTTAGTTGGCATGATTAGAGAATTGGTTGTAAACTGAGGAAGTTAATATTTATAATTCCAATTTATAAAATTTTTATTTTGTATACTTAGTAACCATATAAATACCTGTGTTGAGTGTTAATAAAATTTAAATTACATTATGACAATAATTACATCATTAAACTGTAAACCAATATGCTAAATAAATATATTTGTTTTGACATCACTCTTAGGAAATAACATATTAATATTATTTTTGACATTTATTACCTATTGAAACAGTGGCAAAAAAAGTAATTTGTGAAGAATATATTTAAGACCAGGAATAAAATATTTGACATACTGGAAATATCAGATATAAAATAATTTATAAATGTTATTGTCAGTATAAGTAAATCATAATTTTTACTTAAATGCTTAAACTAAATACATTTCTGTGTTCATAAGTATTTAGTTTTATTGCATATACCAAATGAATAGGCTGACAATTAACTGATTGTGAGAGTTCTTTAATGCATTGAGAACTGAATAATGCATTGACATAAAAAAAGTAGCTAAAAAATTTATCTACTATTAATAAGCTTTTTGTAATTTATCTATGTCTATGTAGTTGTTCTAAATAAAACTTAAGTATTTTATATATGTAATATAACACATATAGTCATATTTAATAAAATATTTTGTAAGACAAGTTTATAAAACAAAATAATGATTTTAAATTATATACTGCTTAAAAACGATTTTATCAACTTACTGCTACTTACTTTAGAACTTAAGATATTTTTAATTTAATAATAAAGTGTGAGATCATTCTTAGAATGATTATCATGCTGAATGAACAATGAAAGCATGCGATTGATTGTATAGTTTTATCTTTTGTACCTTGACTACGTTTTATCTTGATTATTCATATAATCTGTACAACTGGAGATCACACCACTAGTTCCTCATGTTTTACAATGATTTCTTGATTGATTCTACTTTTATATTTATACAATTTAGGATGATTTAAGAATATACTGAGATACGTACATAATTAAAATTCAAAATAAAACATTTTTGTAAGTTTTGTTATGCATCAATAAAATTATGGTATTATATTGTATTACATTTGTATCACAGGTCTCCCAGGGTACCTTGAAATTAGTACCTCCAAATTTCTCTCAAACAATATCATAGTAGTCGTACAATATCGTAGATTATTTCAACAATATAATGGTTTTTGACAAACTGAATCAACTTAATATAATTGTGATGTGACATTTAAATTTCACCTGTAAAAATCTAAATGACTATAATTTTGCCTTTAGAATATCTAGAACACATCTGCATGACATGAAATTACCATGAATTAGTTAACAAAATGAAAATCTTTCTACTATCTTATTAGTATTTATATGAAACTCTCATTTACTGGAAATTACAATAATTCATATAGGTTATAAAAGGAATATCACATATCCAAAATAAAATGATATAAATAATATTTATTATCCCAATATACCTTCAACTGGAATACAGAATGCTCACGACTAGACATCTAGTTGTGGTATTCACTAACTACAGAAAATCAGTCATGAAACTTTTGATAGTTTGCTATCAAATGTAGATTTGCAGGTATACTGGAACAAAGCTTTTTTCTTTAAAAATGAAAATAATTACCATTGGTGGAACCACACTGAGATTTAACAACTGTATAACTGTTAGGTATTTCCAACTGCTTGTCAATACCATCCAGTATAAAGACTGCAACTGTTTTACTGCTGTTTTATGATCCTTTCCTTCAAGTCGTGCAATAACATATAACGTAAATGCCTGATATAGAGGTGAATAGATCAACCTCTCGAGGATAAGCTTCTTCGCAATAACAAACGAAGCTTCCTCTGGTACTGCATTTTCCAAAAAATTATAGAAATAGTGTGGTAAAGTGCCACCAAACAATAATCTGCAAAATTAATTTATTAGTTTCACGAGTAAGAAAAACTATTTTATAAGGTATTCTAAAAACAAGTTACCCAAATACTCCATAAGCTAATAAACTTTGGTAGTTTAGTATTTTATTTCCAGCTATTTTTTGAGAGGCATAATTTCCTGCAGTTGCTATAATACAGCTAAAATAACACCAGTTTAATGGTCTACATTTATCTTATACAGTTACTTACCAGCTTATAGATTTTGTTCTAAGTGGATGTTCATATAATTCCCCAAAATAGAAACTCAAAGCATTAATTAAAGGTTTTGAGAGCACCATTTTGTTTTTACAGTAATTTAGGCCAGGTGTTGAGTTGTAAAGTTAATAAATATATACGCTTTCAGTAGAATACACCTTGATTTGAGGTTAAAAGTCCGCAAAAATTGATAAAGTATATACCACAGAATTACGTTGCAATAACCAAAGACCGGGTAATCAAAATAACCATGGATGTATGAATATCGGTGGTCAATATAGAATATTTAATCTGTATTCCAGTGTTCCAAAGATTATCTATAAATTCTACCGCAAAATAATATGTATATATTACTTGATATATACGATTCCTTTAGAATAGTGAGATAATTTCCTCCTCTCTGTTATTTCTGTCATTCTGTAATATAGCTTTTAGCAATAAATAAATACTTATTAAAGGTAGCTACACACGTAACTGCAAACTTGACAAGCATGCATGATCAATATTTTTGTACAAGCATACTTGAGCATCTGTAGGAAAATGTTGCGCAAGCATTTTCCTACAGACGCGCAAGTATGCTTGTACAAAAATATTAATCATTTATGTCTGTCAAGCTTGCAGTTAAGTGTGTAGACACCTTTACTTATATTATCCGAAATATGTTGAATGCTAAATTGTAGGTAGATTTCAGCCAACCATTATATCTAAGAGATATTTTAAAATCATTTTATTTTAAATGCATTGTAAACGATATTTTTAGATTTTCCGGTAATCATTCTATAAATTGTTCCATTTTGTTAAATAAGCAATATTCAGAGAACAGGAACAGGGCTATGTCATATGAGACGGTTAATCTTTACTATTTAGTGCCTAATTTGTACATGTATATACCAAAGTATTATTCTGATAAAAGTGAGGTAATCTATATAAGTAAATAAAAATGTAAATATTCGTTTGTTCAAAATCTTAAATCTTCAAAGTTCTCACCGATTGCTTTGAAATTTTGATACAACGTTGCATTCAAATACGCGCTTGTTTTTACATACCTACTGTTATAACATAGATGTTACACCTGTGACAGGTAAAATTGTATTTTTTTTTGACAAGCAGCGCCATCTGTTAGACGTAAAAGCAACACACACTATACTAAATATTTAGATTCCATGTGTGCTTTCTCTTTTCTTTCTTTTCCATTTAACCAGACTGAGCTACAACAAGACGTGGTCGGGTACAGATAGTTTAAAATAAATTTAGGTCGGTTTGAGAGCAAGCCGCCGGGAAGTAAGTGGTAGAATAAAATCTGTCCCAGACTACAGACTTTTATCGGCCGACAGTTTAGTCGGTTGCTTGTTAGTATGATAACTTTATGGACTACGTACACTCAAGCGATACATGTCGGCCAATAAACCGACCGAAAAACAGTTGGATAGGCTACCCGATTCCCATTCAATTAAATGCGTTGGGTTGCGCGGATGCAACCCAACCAGACTAAACTAACGGCCGATATATTAGTCTGTAGTGTGCGGTGAGCCTAACACATATACTATATATTTTTTAACAATATTGTGATTTTTCATTTCTTTTAATTCACCGTGTCGCACAGTTACATCATTCACACGCAAAATTAACAAAGAATCATTTGGAATCATTCAATTGTTTGATCGTCATTGAATTGTTTATTCAATTGAAGTTCAAGGAATTCCATACAAGCGATAGGGTCAGTTACCTTGTGAATATAGGTATACTGTATCTACGAGCAAAAAGTCTGTCTCTTTGCTCGTAGTACTGTATACAAGCTTAGATGCTTATGAAGAAGAAGACGATATAGTATTCTCAGATATCTTATATATCCTCCTCTGTAAAATTTCTGTGGTCTTATGTCAATTCATTTTAGGTTAGGTCTCCTGAAACTTGTCTTTTATTAATATTTCTAAATTAAAATGAAATTTGAAAATTGTTATATATCAAGTAACTGTAATCAGACTCCTAGCATAGCAGCCTGGGGGAAAAATTACCTTATTTGTTATGGAGCCTGTAATGCTGTTATGGTTTATGATCCCAGCGTAAGTATGTTCTATTATTTGTATTTTTACATTTTTCTACAAATACAAAATATGTTGTATGCATTCGTAGTAAATATAATTATTTATTTATAATTATTTGTAGCTTGGGAGTGGCGGAAAAGTGACCCACACTTTAGTAAAACATTCAAAACGTATAAATACTGTCAAATGGTTAACTGGCAAAGAAACAACTTGTGAAACGGAAATAATATCAGCTTCCACAGATTCTCTGGTGATAGTTTGGACCTTAAAAGAAGGGCACTATTTTCCAACTATTCTAGAAGGACACAAATCCAATGTTAATATAGTAGATGGGCTATATGCTGAAGATGAGAAAAATAAAGCAATTGTTGTTAGTGCTTCTATGGATTGTACTATTAAAGTATGGTATCGTCTGAATGATGCAGGTAATTCATAAAGTAAACTTTTTTTTAGGTAATTGATCTGTATAATAATTTTCAGATAAGTTTCATATAACACAAACGATTAATTTAGGCTATAGTATAAGTGTCGGCTTGAGACTATTTTTTCAAAACAATAAATTAATTTTCGGCTGTGCACTAGATAACTCTAAAATCGAAATATATGTTGATATGGAATCTGAAAAATTGCAATTTCAGTCATGTGCACAACTAGTTGGTCATGAAGATTGGGTGAGAGGACTGGATTTTACAATGGATGGTGAGTAGTATAGTTAAATGGAATAAGACATTTTATTCCTTATAATATAGGATTTAATCTCTTTTTAAATCAAACCTAAACAGATATAAAACAATATTTTAAATTGTAGGGGAAGACATCTTACTTGCTTCATGTTCTCAAGATGCATTTATTCGATTGTGGCGATTTACTGAAGTTCCTGTGGTGGTAAAAGATGTATACAAATCTGAAGACAAGCATTGCATCACAATAGGGGACAAAACATATAATATCTATTTAGAATCAATACTAACTGGTCATGAAGGTTGGATATATTCTGTGAACTGGTCTTCATCTGCTCTGCATTTGCTCTCATCATCTATTGATAAGTCAATGATAATATGGGAATATGATCAGACCTCTAAACTCTGGATTGAAAAAGTTAGAGTAGGTGAAGTAGGTGGAAATACACTTGGATTCTACGGTGGTATTTTCAATAGGGATGGTAATCAAATTCTTGCTCACAGCTACCATGGGGCATTCCATATTTGGGGCATTAATGAGTTGGGGAACTGGGAGCCAATGGTTACTATAGGTGGGCATTTTTTGGAAGTAGTGGATTGTGCTTGGGAGCCTCAAGGGGAATTTCTGATTTCTGTATCTGCTGATCAAACAACACGACTTCATGGTCCATGGTATAATACTAACAAGGAGCTAGTAAGATTTCAATGTATTTTAATTTTATTCTAATGAAAGAGTAAATTTTTTGATCAAATTGTATCATCAATATAACAATAATAAGGATTTTGCTAAGATACTTTTGCGATGATAAATCGTCATTTACTTGGCCTAACTACGACTTGCTTAAACCGACCTGAAAGTTTACTTCTGCTCTGCTCTGATAATAATGCAGTAATTTGTCTGGGAATTAACTGATTCTTACTTATGTTTAATAGAAATTTCTCTGTGTATAAAGTATTGTCTGTACTTCAGATATAATTCTGTTTGAAAACAATTACTATGTTAACACATAAGAATTAAAAGAAAAAACAAAGATGTATGTTAAAACAAAAACATGTTCTATAATAACATAAAAATATGTTCTACAGTATGTTCTATGTGACTTGAATGAATTTATTGAATAATTTAAATTAATTTATTGTAGGTAACATGGCATGAGATAGCAAGACCCCAAGTACATGGCTATGATTTGAGTTCCCTTGCTATTTTATCAAGGTATAAATTTGCCTCTGGAGCTGAAGAGAAAGTGATAAGAATTTTTGAAGCTCCAAAAAATTTTGTAGATAACTTCAGGCGAATTTGCAGAATATGTGAGGATAATGGAGATCCGTTAGCCAATAGTAAGTATATCTTTAACTATGCCTTTGTTGTAAATAAATGTCTAGATCTCTGCGTAGATCTACGTCTCTATTACAATGTAATTCATAAAGATCTACCTCATCTAATAAATAATTATTAATATATAATTTCTTCATATACCAATGAGAAAGAATGTAATGAACTGCTTTCAACACATAGACTTAAAATATTTATTTATTTAATTGTATTTCTATAATTTAATTACATTAGCTTTATATTTACAATTGATTTACATTATATTAGTTCATTATGTGTATAGCTCGTATAATATATTACAATTTTTATATTTACATTAAACCTGTAAATATTTATTATATTACTTGGTGACTTTAAATGGATGTGAAATTTTTGACAATATAATAATAATGAGGTCATAGACAAATATCCAATCCAGACATTTTTTGCAATTATCTTGGTAATAGCAATAGCTCATCTATTATACTGTAGTTGGCAGCATATGATGGTAATGCCAAACTGCCAAAGACTTTTTTCTTTAATTTATTGTCATTAATTGATACTTACTTGATTCCTTAGTAAATATTGAGAGAATGATAAATTTCTAAAAATAGCAGATGATTGTTTTGTACGAAATCAAATATGAATATTTTATATATTTAGATAAAGCATACACATTTAATTCAAAAATTTCGCTTTTTAACACACAGATTTTCATTCATAAAAAATGAGAGAAACACAGTAATATAATTTTTTTGATTAAATAATATTGACTGAACACAATCACTTCAATTTTCTATTAAATTTTATAGAATCTAAATGGCCTGATGGAAATTTACTTATCTGTAATATTAAGCATACTATTCTCTAAGTGAATGATATTCATATTGCAATAAGGTATCAGAATATCTGTTAATGTTTATTAAACTTTTCATAAAAAAATAAATCCTTCCAAAGATTTGTTTTTATATTTAAAATCGGTAATATAATTTGCATTTACAATTACATGTTATATTACAATATTATACATATCACTGTTTTTGTAGAGTCACAATTGGGCCCTAAAGGAGCTTCAGTACCTTCTCTTGGATTATCCAATAAGGCAGTTTTCACTGATGATAATTTGACACAAGCTACTGTAATTGATAAAAAGAATCCTTATCCAGAAGAATCTTACTTTACAGCTACTGAAATGACAGGTGAAAAAAAAAAAAAAATAGAGTATAACAGTTGTGATTTTTCAATAAATACATATGTCTAGAACCACCTACAGAGGAGACCCTTGTTCAAAATACATTATGGCCAGAAGTTCAAAAACTTTATGGACATGGGTATGAAGTTTACTCATTGGCAGCCTCCCCAGATGGTAAATATTTAGCATCGGCCTGTAAGTCTTCGAAAACTGAACATGCAGCTATTTTACTCTGGTATGAATGTTAGCTTAGGAATATAGTAATTATTATAATGTAGGAATTATTGTTGACATGCATATTGATTTCATACCTCTATATTAATGTACATCTTTAATACCATATGGCAAATTATAAACTACTCGGTTGGGATTTGTTTTCCTGATATAATTCATTATGATGGACATATTCTATGATGTAATCTGAAAGTAATACAAAATTTACTACAATATAATTAGCCTGCATTTGTCAAAATTAATATTCTAATTTTTTGGTATTAAATAGATTAATTAGCAAATTTTTAAGGGCAAATACGATTTTTTAAGGTTTATACTCTATTAATATCAATTATATGGTATTGTACGCAAATAAATAAATATTGTTAAATAGTAAAATTATTTCTTGCATTCAGTTGGCGGTTTAGAGTGCTCATCTATGTATTTTACAAATAGTATATATTTTCACAAAGTAATTTACTTTCTGTTTAACAATAATTAATTAAAGTATATTTTGATAGCACTGCTATCAAAATATACAGTAATAATACATCTATTGAAATAATGTACAATATTTTTTGCAAACGGAAAGTGGATCTACAATAGTATATTGTACAAGTGTCGAAAAATGCTTTTCGCACGTGTTTTACATTATACTTTTCCTATGGTTGCACCTAAATCACATTCGAGAGATATATATCTTTTTCTTGTTTAAGTTTTGCTTTCGAAACGATGATTTCTTGACATAATATAATAACAATTATTTAATTTTAATAAACATTTACTTACTATTATTAGTATTAGCAATAAACATCATTATTAACAGCTAATGATAATTTTTTTAATAATAGGCAATAATAAATCTTGTTACAAACGATATCTATTTGAAGTTGTAATTAATAGTAAAATTACTGCAATTCTCTAAATGAATTCCTGGCATTTCTTTGTGCCGATTGATCAAATTTTTTACAATAGATGTTATTTATTGTTTGTTTTTGAAGAAGATGGCATTTCATTTGGTGATAGAACATCAACATGTACCTCTGAATCTAAGGAGTTTAAAGAATTTACAATTTTATTGGGCATTTTGACTTTTTCTTGAATGGATTCATCTATGTAGCCTTCCACAGTGCTAGAGCGCCATCCACTATGACGTTTGAGGATCAGTAAATCAACACCTGCATTAACTAACAAGGTAGCAGAGGATCGACAAAAACAGTGTCCCATATATTGCTCTGGATTTTTGAGTTTAAGAAAAGCTGCAATTTCTTTAGCCATACCTCCAATTTTGTTGATTTCCACCGGCTTTTTTGTTTGGTGCATTTTCCGTTTAAAAAAAAATCTCCCAGACTCAAAAAGCCTTGTAGTTTCGGATACTTTGATATATCGATGTTATGTTTTAGATTTATTGTGCTTTTTATCATGGAGTGTTGACTCCACAATGTTGATGATTTGTAAACTTTGGAACGGCTCTCAAAATACACTATCAGTATATTTTCGGAAAAGGTTGCAATTCTTTTTTCCTTCCGCCATTCCATGAATTTTTGGTAGACAGCTTCAAATCACTCTCTAGACACATATGGCAAAAAATTATGTGTTACTTCGGCGGCTTTTTTCGTTATTTCAGATGGCGTACATTCGAAGTATTCATCATACATTTTGATATTCAATTATGTTTAAACCAAAACTCACTAATAATAATCAAAGGAAAATAAAGAATGCTGAACGCGATGGCAGAAATTAAACGAAATGACAAACTAAACGGATTGATTGAGAACTGTTGCATTTATTTACCATGTTAACGTGCCACGTCTCGATAAAAGTCATGGCCTTCTTAGAAAAAATATCTGCTTTTTCCATTCGAATTTTTCCTTAAAATACTATAAAATTACAGATTTTGTATATAATGACTAAAAAATTAATAAAACGAATTAAAAATGTTTCGAACAAAAAAAATTTGTTTTAAATGGATATAAATGAAAAACAAGTTTACGAAACACCAAGTATCGAACATGGGTCGCCTGGATGCTAAGAAAAAATGCTATCACTACACGGTGTTTTGCGCACAGCGTCCATAAACTGCCGTTTACAGTTGCATTTTTAGTGTGCTTTTGCTTATTTTCTAAGCAACTGTAGGAAAAATGTTTTTATAACACTCCTTAAGGTTAAATATCCATAAATATATTGAATTGACTGAACATCATAAAGTACAAAACTAAAATTAATAAATTGAAAAATAAGAATAAAATTAAAAACATGCATATATTAGTGTTAAAAATTTGATGAAAATATATTCTTATTGAAATATTGAATGGGCGGGTTATTGATAATATGCTGCTATATTCAAACAGGATTTAAACATTCACTTTGATGGGGTGGTATGGGAATGTTATTTCCTATTTGTCAGTCTCTACAGAAAATGTCAGTTTGTCACATTAACTTATTACGTAAATAGTCAAATATATTATACTGTAATATTTAATATAATATTTAAGATACATCTGACAATATGTATATTCATATTCATAATAATCCAAAATATTCAGTTAAATTAATTGATGTATATAGAAATATCATCAAATTATGGTACATTTATAAAATATCTCACATATGTAGGTATTCTGAATTTTTTATAAGTAATTTTTATCTTCCTATTCTTTAGGCAAGGTCTGTACATAGTATCTGTATAATACTAAAAATGTAATACATTGGTTTTACAAAATACTTTCTCAATTTTCTTTCAATCTTTCAATTTCTCAAGTTTTTTATAATGCTAGTTGAAGGGGTTGTTGTATTAATTTTAATATTTAAATATGCAGAAGTGCAATTGTGTTTTTATGGTGTACCAAAAACAATGTTGATTTTTATTCATCTTTATAATTAACGTCCAATCATAAATAGTTTTTAAATAAATATTTATAATTTGACTAGGGGGCTAGACATAGCCAATGGTTTTACACTTGAGTATGGATATGATGATGTATGTATACATCATTATATATATTTTGCTATCTTTAAGCATGCTTGTAACTCCGTCAGTGACCAACATGCAAGTTGATGTATTCCAAAATCTGCACAAGTCTCAATAATCACTTTTCACTATATATTCACAAATAGGTGCTGTATTGGTGCCTACAAACAAAAGAAAATAAAGGTTCATGAGGTTTCAAAAGGCGCATCACGATGTGCATTGTACTGTTTTTTTTTCTATCTGTATTATATTTTTAACAAAATGGTTCACTTCTAAAATCTTCAATCATAAAAGATAACTGGACATACATTTACTATGTATGTCCAGTTATCTTTTATTTCCAATTTGGTACATACTTTTCTCAAAATTCCTGAAAGGTGACAATTTCCACAATAATGTGTGGAATATATCAACTACTTATGATACATATAAAGCCATTTAAAACCGCTCAGTACAGTATGTCACTTTCACTATAAAACTTTAACTCTATATTGAAAAATGTGCCTTTCACATGACTGTATATTAAACCTGGATAATGATGTATATAGACTATAATATCATGCACATAATTCAGTATTTTATGTTTGGGTTGTAACAATACAGTAAGATTGATAACGTACACTACCTACTGGCGCAACTTTACCTGCTTTAGTAGTAGCAAGAAACTAGTTCATGGATCCAATATACTGTCATATTCCAAACCCTGGTGTAAAATTGTTGGATATGCCAATAGGCACATTGATATGTACAAGTCTAGTTATTACTTGTCACATTATCAGTGGAGGTAATGTGATGAATGATAACTCACTTCCATATGCTTTCCTATATTCCTTTTCCACTTTAATATTTATTATTACTTCTGTTCATAGGGATACATCCGACTGGAAACAAATACAGAAGCTAGCATCTCATACTCTTACAGTGGTCCAGATGCAATTCTCCCCAGACTCCAAAAATTTACTTTCAGTTTCACGAGATAGACGGTGGACTCTCTTTACCAAAAGTGAAGAAGGTCACTTTGAATTGGCAGCAACAACTAATAAATCCTCTGGCATCCACACAAGAATAATTTGGACGTGTTGCTGGTCACATGATTCAAACTACTTTATCACAGGTTCAAGAGATGGTAAAACTGTTGTATGGACTATAAATAAGGAGAAACAAAGGAATGGTATCTTAGGGCAATGCGAGGCTGTCTCTACGGTGCTGGAATTAAAGAATGAGTCTGTAACAGCTGTCGCTTTTGCGCCAGGTTTAGTGTCGGGTTCTTATTTGATTGCTGTAGGTTTAGAGTCGGGAGTGATACATCTATATAAATGGGCTCCAGGCACAGTACAGTGGAGAGAAGTTTTAATATTGTCTAAAAGGTATGGTTTCCAGGTTAAGTTAATGCTAAGTTGAACATATAAAAGTATTGTTTAAAGATTTTCTTGTTTGGAAAATTTTTATTCAGTGATTGATGAAATAGATTTTTCAAGCTTATTGGAATTTTTTTTTAACAATGACCAAAATTTTTGCAAGTGCAATGTTTTAAATAATGGTAAAAATATATCCGATTTTCTATACAGCAGAACTATGCAAACTAGCCTATTTACTATGGTGGCAGTCATAATAATATCAAATATAATAAAACAACAAATAATAGAACAATAATTATAATAGAACAATTTTAATTGTTTTTTTTTGCCCAACTGCATTTATTAATCGTATATATGGAAAATTTACCATTTTAATAGTGAAAAAAATTATTTTTCTACAGCTCCATAGTTTTGAATAACAAAATTATTGAGTTGTAAACATGTATTTAACAAGTTTATAGTTTGTTTGGTTTCATTAATCAATAGTTAGTATAAACAAACATATAATTGAAACATCACTCCATTTTTAATTTTGTTGCCAATAATTATTTTTACCTATTAAATATTTTTGTGTTCAATAATTCTTTGGGTGAAACACTATTAGCTATTTTTTATATTTTATGCATGTATTTTCAGAGTAATTACACAACTAGAGGAAATTTCTGCAATGAATTAAAAAACATATTTTTATAAAAAATGTATAGACCCAAAACCTAGACAAGTAGATATTGTAGCATTACTTCTCTATTAATTATATTTAACAATTAATGAAAACCATTTCATCCTTTCAGTTTTGCTCATCATTTAACAGTAAGAAAGCTGTGTTTCCGACCTGTCTTTGGTATTGCAGGATATAAGGAAAAAAATGATAATGTACTTCAGCTAGCAAGTTGTAGTTCTGATTATTCTGTAAGAATTTATAATATTTTTATAAATACATTAGAATAGATTATTTACTTATTATATGTACTTATTTTATATATTTATTTTAATATATATTAATTAAGTTATAACTGTTTTATAAATATTGAAATAAAATATGAACTTTTTTGCAATGGTTTTGTCATTCAGGAGTATACTTATTGATACATTTTATTATATTGTATCCAGTAAATACCATAGAAATGTTTATAAAAACAAAATAAGTGCTACTATAACAATAAATAATTTCATAAATCTTCTCAGCAGCAGGAGCGGCATTTATTATTGATATAGTTTTGCAAAGTCTATCAAATCATATTTTTCTTTTTATCTGTTTGTTGGATGTAGCAAGGAACCAAATCAGTGTATATATTAACTAGTATACCATCTTGTAAATTTTTAATTCATGTTTATTTATTAGACTCTGGTAGCCAGATCTTTATAGGGTTTATTGAGCTATAGGGAAGTTCTTTAAATCAGTTGATGTAAAATTTAAGCCCGTCTTTGAAAGTGGTATATTACTAATTAATTTAATGGATGTTTAATAAATAGATAAGAAAGAGCAGAATTAGAGGATTGTACTGTAAATGTGTACAACTGTATCTACAGTTGTACACATTTGCTTCAGTATAGATAATATATACAGGGTTTCAGGATAGTTCAAGGCATAACTTTAGCAGACTAGTGACCTCACTACCAGAGGCTTAAAACTTAAATTCTAAAGAATCCAATAACAAATAAAAAACCTCATGTCCTTTGTAACAGAACACCACTGAATCGTTCCAATAAATTTTTAGGTTCAGGGCGAATACAGCTAGTGTAGTTCACGCTGTTATTATGTGTCCTGTAGACTATTGCTTTATACTAATCTTTCTCTTTCAGTAATCGGGACAGCTTTATTTTGGATGTGGGAAGTGGAATTTTAAGCTAGTGTTTTATTTTGATAGTACTTACTCAGATAGAGCAGCTACATTAGAATGAAGTACACACTTCAGTTATTATCACAGCATTATATTTTTTTGTGAAAAGATAAAACCACTTCGGCTCACATTTTAACACATAGGATTAAGACTGTTAGTTTCTAAAGGCTTGTGTTTTTGATCTTGCTGAATTGTTTTAATTTGAGATTAATTTAATCCTTGTTAAGACTGTGTTACTAGCTTGGCGGGATAAATGAATATAATCCAAACATTGATTAAGTCAACTTAAGAGTAAAACGCCCTGGAAATCTTATTGTGCATTACCATCGTGCAGCTACACTATTTTCCTTACATAAATCGTAATCTAACGCCATATCTGTGTATTCACGGTGTGTAAAGCCTGCCATTTTTAATATTGCTAAATTGTTTTTGTTACCTATTTATTATATGTGATTTTGAGTATGTTGTTATGAATTTTACCATTAGCTAGAGGAGAGACAGAAAGATAATAATTACAACTTTTTTATTTATTCGGTGTTTCAGTCATTTTTTTTTTTGTATTGCTTAGTATCTGAGGTATGTATATATATATATATATATATATATATATATATATATATATATATATATAGAGTTATGCCAGAAACTATCCTGAAACCCTGTATATTGACCCAGGCCTAGATTGACATTGACTAGATGGTCAGCCATTATTTACATTCTATAGTTGCCTATTACCAGTTTCAGTAACTATTTGAATAACACTATTAGATTTGAACCATAGACAAAAATGTTATAAAAATATCATTCGAATGTCGTACTATCTGTTTTCATTAATTTTAACTACATCTAGATTTCATAATCTGTCAATAGACATACTAAATTATATCTGTCGAGCATTTCTATATGTCAGGGAAATATATGAAAAATGTCTCATTACATTATTTCTTGATGATACATAAGATAGGTACCTGACATTAATTTGTGAATAGGCATTTCCCAGATAAGGCCTCCTATGATGACCAGGTTACTGTGATCTCTAAATGAAAATTGTAAAACTAAATGTAAGAGGAAACAATTTAATATCATTTTTGTAATGTTTGGATATAGGGCGACTGCAGCAATTTTCTTAACTGAATGAATTTTAATTATGGTGATCTAACCTGACATCTAATTAGATTTGTTCCTTATTTTCTTTTCATAGGCAATATGTTATAGACAATTCTATATTATTTATTTGATTTCATTTGTTGTAAATGGTCCATATTTACAACAAATGAAAGAATTAATGTTTTGCTATTGTTACTATTTATTATGTGTATTATCATATGATAATTGTGGCAACTTTAACACTACACCATATTTCTCCATCCACTAAAAATATGTATGGTATGCAGAATAAAATTTTCTGAGTTAATGATGAAGCGACATAATAGTAATTCCAAACCAGGTTGTTTTATCGGATGTAATAACTGCATTGCAAGTATTAGTTCCTTGAAAAGCCTCATTGGGGATATACGTAGTTTCCAGAGAAAGACTGAGTTGCTACATCAAAGCCAATATTAATTGGTAGGCGTAATGGTCTTGATGGGTTTTGTCGGCAAGTCGAACGAGATTACCGCTCTTTACTCGCCCATCGTGTAGACCGGGAATGTAGCGTCGTACGAAGATAGGCCGAGCCTTGCTTCCGCTTTCGCGGGTCTCTACGCTAGAGGCTAGTGCCGCCCGCAAACAAGCCCCGTGCGACTGGCAGAGGTTCGCTTCCCTCGACCTCCATTGGCCCTGACGCCTTTAAGTCCCGCTGACAGGGACTTCTCGGCTTTCTCCTAATCTTTGTTCGCCTTATTTTGCCACATCGCTTCGCCAGCATCAGCCCCCCGGGGGTGTCTTGTCGTGGGCGACGCGACCAGCACGACGCCCGGGAATTGGGTCATATCAGGCGATCTTCCACGACAATGCGGACGAACCGCATCGCCATCAGGAGAGTGAGAGTGAGTTTTGTTACTCGGGAGGAGTCCTTCTCTATTAGAAAAGGATCCCAAGATTTGGGGTCAGATGTGTGAGAGGGATGTCATGTATCTTTCCTGTAACAGAAAATAGTTAAAAGGCCGTAGGGCCCCCTGATATAAAAATGGTTAGTGGAGCAATAGGGCTCAGCTGTAATACAAAATTATGTTTGACCTGTAAAGGGGGTCTATGAGGTTATACGAATTGGACTTGGGTCTCTTGTGTCTTCTTGGTCTTCCTGGGTCGTAGTCCGAAGCTGGTCGGATGAGGGGGTTGTCATGGGCACCTGCTTGATCGTAGAGCTTCCGAGCCCTAGGTCTCGCCGGATGTCGATGTTCCTCACGTACCACGGGGCGTCCACGGCATGGCGGAGGGCGACGTTTCCAACGGCGTGAATCCTCTTCATGTGTGTCTGAGCAGCGTAGCCCCAAGCTGTCGATGCGTACATCAGTTGGGGTTGAAGGACACGCCGGATGAGGAGCAGCTTGTTCCTGAGGTTCAGCTGGCTGTTGTTTCCCGTTATCGTCCAGAGTCTGGCCGCGGTAGCTTTGGCGCATCCCGTCACTTAGTGGATGTGGTCTCTCCATGTTAACGACTTGTCCATGATAACTCCAAGGTACTTGGTCATGTCCCGCCATTGGATATCCTCGCCGTTGAAGCTCACATGTCCTTCCGGGGTTTCCCGCGTCTTATTGAAAAGCACCGTCCTGCTTTTCTCTGCGTTGATGATACTTTCTACTTGTTGCACCAGTCGGCTAGTTCGTCCGCATCACGTTGCAGGTACGTCATTGCCATGTGCGCTCTCCTCGACTTCGCAACGATCGCCGTGTCATCAGCATCCAGCGCAGTGGCCGTGTGCTCTGTCCTTGGAAGGTCTGACGTGAAGATGTTGAAGACGTGAGGCGACAGCGCCGCACCCTGCGGTACTCGATGGTCCTGTAGTCCGATACAGAGGTCCTTACTCTGGCCCGAAATCGCCTTTTTGTCAGGTAGGACTTGATCAGTTTCACCAGGGCCATAGGGTATGCCAAGTCTATCTACATCTTGATTAGAAGCCCGTCGTGCCAGACTCTATCGAAGGCCTTGAAGACGTCTAGGAATATCGCTGCAGTAAGGTTCTTCTGTTTGAAACTCTCCGTAATGTATTCTACCAGTCGTAGCACTTGCAGCTCTGTCGAGTGTTGAGGTCTATAGGCGAACTGCTCCTCAGGGATGACTTCTAGCTCTTCGGTCTTCTCGTGGATGTGGGCCAGGATGATTCTCTGTATCACCTTGCTGAGCGTGGGCAGCAATTTGACGGGTCTGAAATGTGACGGATGAGTTAAGTTCTTACCTTGTTTAGGTATGAAGATCATGTTAGCAATTTTCCATCCTTCCGCGAAGTGGCGGGTCCGCAGAACTCCGTTCACGATGTTCAGCAACGCGGCGACTCCTTTCCTTGGCAGTCTCCTTAGTACTATGTTGCCGATGCGATCGTGTCCCGGGGCTTTCCTGTTCTTGAAGGTGGTCAGGATAGCCTTGATCTCCTCTATCGTAGCTGGTCGGAAGTGGAAACCGTCGTCGTCGGCGTCGTCTAGCTGATTTGTCGCTGCACTGGAGCTCCAGACTCTGCGAAATCCATGACTTTGCCTTCGTCAGTGAATACAAGCCCTCTTTCTCCATGTAACGTCGAAATTGAAGGTCTCGCTCGGCGGATGACTCTCTGCGTCACAGGCTGTTGTCCATCGGGTCGAGGGACATCAGGTGGCGATTCCACGCTTCTTGTCTGTCTTCATCAAGGGCTGTTTTGATTCTTCGGCTTAGTTAATTGTCTGCACGTCTCATCGGGTTGTCCGGTACGCATGGCCCTACGTTTCGCCGCTCTGCGTTCCTTGATAAGGTACTTGGTGGGGTCTGAAACGAAGCCAAACTGTCGGTTATTTTTCTGTACCGTTTTCTCCATGGTGCTGTCTCTCATTGCGACCTAGATGTCCTCGGTGAGCCGAATCGCTGCTGCCTCGACATCCTGCGTTGCTTCCAACGGGGGGATGAACTCGATGCGACGGTCCAGACACGCCCGGAACTTATTCCAGTCCGCGTGTCTCGTGACGAAGTCTTCTCTTGTCTCCGGTCTCTCGTTCTTCAGTTGAACCAGGATGGGGTCGTGATTCGAGGACCCTTCTTTCAAGTTGTCGATGTTCGTGACGGGGATGTTCTAAACGATGACGATGTCCAGTACATCCGATCTCCCTATCAAGCGGTGGGTCGGCTCCAGGGGGCCGACGGGTTGGACTTCAGGTGGTTTTCGACGAACGCCAGTAGCACTCAGCCACTAGTGCTCATTGTCCGACTATTACATAACGGGTCCTTGGCGTTGGAATCTCCCACAGCAAGGGTCCTGCTTCCTCTGGGGAAGATCTCGTCTAGGTCTCGTTACTGCACGCTCCGCCTGGGACGTTGATAGCAGGATACGATCCGGAGTTCGTCCTGTTCGGATGGTCATAATCACTGCTTCCATACTCTCCATGTCCAGATGGGGCTGGGCGATGCCTGTCCTGACCAACAGCGCTACTCCGCCGTTGCGTCGGTTTTGTCCCGCCTATGGACACGGTACGTACTCGTAGGGGGTTGTCTAGATACAACTTGGTCTCCTGGAGGGCCATGACGTCGACATTATGTCTTTCAAGAATTTCTTCTAGCTCCGTCTTCTTTCCGTTAAGCGTAGAGACGTTCCATTATGTGATCTTGAGGGACCTCCTTGCATCCGGGTGTGCTGCCATTTAGGGTGCTCCCATGGGTGGCATTTTCGCAAAAAATACACTCAGGGCCGAGTACATTTGTTGCATGTTGGCCATCATCGCGGCCAACTCCCTGATGTCAGTCGCTGCCTCCGGAGCAGCGGAAAGTATATCTTAAATTAGTTAAATTAAATTGTAAATGAAATCAACTGGAGTCGATCAATTGTCTATGCAGTTACCCACAAAGGCGAGTCTTTGTTCCAGCTAATTTTGGGTGACCTGAGTAATCTGGGTGTTTCCTCATCGCTTAGATGGCGTAACCTGAGCAGGTAGTCGGGGGTTTTCCTCGTCGCTTAGGTGACGTCGCCTGAGCTGGTAGTTGGGGTTTTACCACGTTTCTTGCATCAGCTTCGGATTACTATTGGGAGCACTTTAGTACCTACGCCCTCTCGCTTCGCAATCTTGGCACAGGCTCTCGTATTAAACTCCAAAAAAAAAACCAAGAATTATTGAATTAATAAGTGAATTAACAGTGCTCCCCTCTCCCGCTAAGTACGTTTACTAAGTAAGATCCTCTAAGTTTAGACACTCCCCTGGTCAGTTGGCCAAGTATCGTTCATGTGAAACTATCGCAGCGGACAAAGTGATTTTATTATTTAGCCTGTTTCAACCGTTCTGGCGATTTTGCGATGACAAGCTTTAAGGAACAATGCGCCAACATCAAATTCTATTTGCTGTTAAAGAAAACAGTTTCAATGCTTTAGGAAGGTTATGGGAAAGAAGCTAAACCTGGCAAGAATTTACGAGTGGTTTGCCCGGATCACAAGTCACTTGAAGATGAATCCCGTTCAGGTCGCCCTTTAACGCCCAGAACAGATGAAAATGTTGAAATGAAATAATGATCACAGTCAATTTAGTACCAATGATGGCACGTCACTATTGATCGGCCGGCTATTACCAATATTGAATAAGGAGCTATTGATTGGTTAACTGGGCCTTCGGATCTAACTCTCTTGGACTATTTTTGTGGAGTTACCTTAAATCCCAGGTATATTTTAACAAACTAAGTATTATTGAAACAAAAGATATAATTCGAAGATTAAAGAGTTGAAACGCTATAGCGTTTTAATGCTTAAAATAACAGCGTAAAAGCTATTAAAAGTAAACAGCAGCCTTCAACAGTTCAATAGGATTAACATTCGTTATATACATATAACGTTTCAAATATTTTAAATTGAACGCGTTGTCTAGAGGCATACAATTGGAATAATTAATTTAATAGTTTTTGTTTGTATTACTATTTTTCATAAATTCTTCCGATTAATTTGCTATGATATTTCTTGTTTTGTAAAAGAATTGCAACTTACAACAAAATTTTATGTATCGTATAAAGTGGTCTTTTGAATAGCGAAATCAGATAAGGATATTGTTGTTTAGAAGACCTGTCTATCACATTATAAATACAACAGTGATAAATGTAGTACATGTAGTAAAAATGTGTACACCAAAAAGTAAACATGTAAAAAGGAAAAATTGAAAAAATGCGAGTTATTCACAACTTAGTCCTCAATTAAACGTATTCGTTATTTTCTAGATAATTTTTATTTCCCACATTATTTTTACTAACTAGAAACTACGAATATTCATCGTCTTCATAGTTATCAGTTTCACCACTTTTCATAGTTTTATTTTTATTTAGATTTATTTTGATTTAACGTTAAGAGGTGTGGTGGGGTATGACAAACCCCATTTTTTTTTCTTATTCGAATCTCAATTTTCAAAAATAAAGATTAACATCGTGTGACAAGGTTTGTTTGTTGTATTGTTATTGATTGTCAATTATGTTGCAACAATTAGCTTAACAAATTTAATAAAAAATGAGAAATTCGAAAAGAACATATTTTTATTATAAATTTTACAGTACTCTGATATACAATGCTATAAAAAATATTTTGTGTCTTTACTGAAAGTTAACTTATGTTTTTTAAAGAAAATAAACCATTATGGACAAAAGCAATTTGTGGAAAAAAATTTCCAGTCATCCTCATGGAGGCAATTTTTACTATACACAGAGTTCGCGTGTTTTAAGCAAAGTAGGATATTACATTTAGAGCAGGTGTAAAACGTTTTCCTGCCTTTCCTTCTTGGACAAATACTGCATCTTCTACTAGCTTTTTGCATTTTACCAGGTTTTCAACGGGTGCTGGTGGCTGATATGGACATAATTTTCTAAGAATTCTGGGGTTTCTCTCACGGTGCCTCTTGTATTCAGAGAGTAATTGCTTACCCAATTCTTTAAGAAATTGACGTTGTTTTGTATCAAATTTTTTGGTATTGCTTTTGTAAATTACTAGGGAATTTACTCCAGCCGTGTTGAGATATGAAAAAAATAAAGTTAGTGGCCATCGACGACACGTGCCATACTATAATTCGCCGGCAATTCGTCCAGAACGTCTACTCCACATTTTGTTATATTATAAAAGTGGTTTATTTCTGAAATGGTTTAACTTTATGTTCTATAATGGTGTCGTCGTGGTGCAGGGTGGAGAAAAATATTATATTTTTATTTTTTTTCGGAATGTACCACTGTAATATTTTCTCGAAAAGCGAATAATGTACTTGGTATGCTTCTCTTGAGTATATTAAGAAATGTCAGAGGAATATCCTTTTTTGTTTTCCTGACAGTGCGCACTGACGTAAATTGGTGAACGTTTAACAGTTTTTCCATCAAGGGGAAACTTCCACAAAACACAGTTTAAGTGTGGTGGGGTAAGTAATACCCCACAAGATGTTAACAAACGATACTTCATCAACGGTGTCAGACGTAAAACTGCCGCTACTTATGTGAACTTGTCAATACCTAATTTGAAGCTACCTAATGGTAGTTGGCGCCAAATGACAAAGGACAGATTTTATCACCACAAATGTACTACGAAGAGAATAACATACCCCACCATACTACCCACGGGTTAATCTCAAAAACTCAACAAGATAGTAATGGAAGTATAATATAGAGAACTTTGTATAAATTCAAAATGTAGCTGTATCTGTTATTAAAAAAACGGAAAAAATCATGATGACAATTCTTTAAAATTTCATTCGCGGTCAAAACTAAGTAAAATAGACAAACTCGAAAGTAAGGATAGACTACTAAGAATATACCTACAATTTATATAGTGGTCCTTTGGCATATTTTTTTAAATGTAATAGGTAAACATAAAAATGTATATGTAAACGCATCTTTTAATTAAGTGATCAAACGTAGTAACGAGATATTAGAATCAGAGAATCATCGTCTTGTCTATACAATATTGTTTCGTCAAATAACACTGTGATACCTAATAATCATATCATATGTTGTGAACTAGGTAGAATTATATTAAATAAATAATTATATGTACTGCTGCATAAAATCCTGCTTGGATTTCGGGATAAGGGGTTAAGGACAGAAAATTTATATTAAAATTACATTAAAATAGGCCTTATAATAAAGGTGTCACAAATATACAGAATGTTCCACGACGTTCCAGACAGTCATACATATTCGAATGAAAGTAAAATATAGTAAACGTACATAACAAGTACCTCAAAAAGGCACTGCTTAAAAAGACTATCTTTAGACGTTCTTACATATTTGAATTTTATTTTGTATTTACATTTAGAAATTAGCTTTAGCGTACTTTTAATGAGATTGGAAGAAATCTACATGCAAGTAACTTAATTTTCAATTAGAGATATTCCGATGGCCCTGTCTCTAAACTATACTTATGACGGATACTGAAATGTTTCAAATAACAGGTAGTAGTCAGGATGAAAAAATAATTGGATATCCAGGATTGCAGTAAATCAACAAATATTGTCGTTAAACAGTCGTGAATTTTTTACAATATACATTTCAAACTGCAGTTGTTTTCGAAGTATTACAAAAACTGTGCGAAAATTTTAAACAGATATTCAAAATGTGCACCTCCCAAGACGTCGACAGTACAACATCGTGGTATAAAACTCGTCTTTCTGTTCAAAAGTTCGTGTGTAAATGAAAACACATTCTTCAGTAATGCACTGCTTCATAATGTCGATGTCAACGGATTGCGTAAAGTATACCTCAAGTAGATCTATAAAAAGATATTAAATCGGACATTAGATCTGGAGAACGAGGCCGCTCTATTGTATCCCGGCTTCCAATTCACCTATTGGAATACTCTTCATTAAGATTATTCATTAAGTTATTTCCCGATCTCGAAACCCATAAGGCTTTTCCTCAAGAATCTCCAAAATGTAATAGCAAATAATAGCTCAATTGTATTCTGCAACTTTTCCAAATATATTTATCCTGCTAAATTTCCGATGTAAAAACACAGATTCCACTATGTAATTATCCAAGGTCCCTGCTCACACGTTGACTTTTTTTAAAACTTGTGTATGGCTCTCACGAAAGATATGAGGATTCGTATTACCTCAGTATTTTACATTCTGAGTGTTTCTTTATCATTTAGGAAAAACGTGAATTCATCAGTAAAACAGATTGGTTTTGAGTATTCAGGTTTACAGGTTTTTTTCTGATTTCATTTTCACAAAATTGTAGTCTGTGGTCGAGATCATCTTTCATCATGGTAAACCATTTATATTTTATGGGAGTGAAATTTTTGTTTATTTAAAATCCTCTACGCAGTTTTTATAGGTGCTTTAGTATAGATAACAGTAGTGTGGATAACAATTATAGTTTGAGATATAGATTGTGTCAGATTCATGACTATTTCAGCGACAATATTTATTTATTGGCTTTCTGTAATGCCTGGACGTCCAGTTCTTCTTTCGTTTGGTCTCTCCAACATTTATCTGCAATATCTATGGAAAGTATGCTCTAGAGCAGCGCTTCCCAAACTTTGTTTGCCCTGACCCGGTTATTTTTACGTTTTCCCTTTGTAACTTACTAAAAGTTTGTTTAACTATCTTACAATTAGTGTATAAATAGACAATATAAAACACATTTTAATGTCTACATAGAAGTATATGATATATAATTAAAGTGTTAACGTTTAACAATAATGTAATAATTATATTGTAATCATATTAGTTAACTACTATTAGTGACAAGTATGAAGCTGTTTATTTTTAATTAGGAACAATTTAACAACTCGAAGACAATTCTGCGACCCGGTATTTTATTTTTGTGGCCCGGTGCTGACTCGCGACCCAACCATATGGGAAACGCTCCTCTAGAGACATGACGATTGGAATCTCTTGAAAATTCACTTAGCTGTATGTAAATTTCTGTCAGTCTCGCCAATAATTAGAGTCATATTAAATTTTTCTTTTAATTCACGTGCCATGTTATTAGAATCAATCAAAGGTACACTAAAGCATACTTCTAAATGTAACTAGAACAAAATTTAGATGCGTATAAACGTTTAAGTGACTTATTGCGTGACTTCTGTCAGAAAAATCCTGACACTTAGCTGTTACAAGGAGGTAGTGCATAAAAATTTTGATAATGTCAATAATAAATTTATATAAATAAATGAATAAATATATATTTTTTTCAAAACTGTAAAGAAAGATGTCAAAATAAAAATTACGATTGAATAGATAAATGAAGCAGTTTCCCAATGACGTTTTATTGGCATATTGTTGGTATCGCAACACCATATTTGACTATTATATCACTAGCTATTAACTAAAACATAATTTTTATATTTTAATGTATATATGCCAATTTTCATTATTTTATGCCTCTCAGTTCAAAGTTACAGGGAGGGAGAATGACTTTAGATGCGTATTGTATGTTCATTTATGTATATTGTTATAAAACTATTAAAATATGTCGATTGCAGCAAGTATGTGCTTGTGATAATTTATTTTACTAATAGACAAAATTGCTTAAATTATATGTGGTAGATCCCTAGATAATTAATAAAGTAATAGAAACATTTGCATAAATTTACAATTCTGAATGTCTAATGAAGTTGTCAGAGCCTATGTAAAATCAAGACACCCTCTCATTCCTGTCTGAGCTAAAATTTACAAATGTACACAGTTTAATTATATTACCTTCAGCAAGAAGCAGGAACTTCAGATCTTTTACACCCACCAGCCTAAAATAATATACAATGCTGATGCATCGCATTATACTATTGTCATTTTGTACGACGCACAAAGAGAGTAGGTAATAGTATATTATTAATGGTTATGTTATATAGGCTGCGCTTCCACTGAGCATCAGACTTTTCACGTCATGTCATAATGTAGAGCATAGTATTTTGTAAAATCCCTTGCTGGTTCAGATGAACATCTTAAATCGATCGCCATATTACTACTCTTCATTGCATGTCATCAAATATTTTCTGGTAAGCCTTTCATATTTCGTTATATTTTTTTATTCAATGCAAATATAATAAGGCAATTATTTACTTCTACAGATTCTTCATACCATTATAAAGTTATTTGCAATTTTTTTTTATTCGTAATGAGGCAAATCCACTAATGATACGTCTTTTCTAAGATGAACTAGATTACGCTATATATTTCTTTGTTAAGAATTCGTTATTATTAATTTATTGTTAGTAAAAAAATATTTTGTTAGTATCAGTGACGTATCTACCTGTGATGAAAGAGATCCCATTATTTTCATTAAAATAAACATTTTTTGTAATTTGTAGTTTTAAAAAAATAAATCTGATTTTTTTTAGATATGTTATACCAATTTTGTTACAGTACCGTCGAACTATATACAGGGTGAGCCACGGTGGATGGATTATTAAAAGTATATGGAGAACAGATTTACCGATTGCTTTGAAATATTGGTTACCAAAACAGTCGAGTATGATCTATGTAACTAAAATATTTTCGAAAGTGCGGTGTTGCCACTTATACGTAAAACCGGCAACATCTTCGTTATTTTAAATAGAATACCCCATATATCTTTGCATTTTTTGGATTGTCTTCTATTTCTGAGTAACTTTTGTTAATATTTCCCTATATCTATCTCAAGCTGTTATTGAGATAATAATTCTTTTCTGAATAGCCAAAAATTTTACTTTCAGTAAATCGTGAATTCTTCTACAGGGTATTCTATTTAAAATAACGAAGGTGTTGCCGGTTTTACGTATGAGTGGCAACACTGCACTTTAAAAAATATTTTAGTTGCATAGATCATACTTGACTATTTTGGTATCCAAAATTTCAAAGCAATTGGCAGATTCGTTCTCCATATACTTTTAATACTCCATCCACCGTGGCTCACCCTGTATATGTAGATACAACCAGCAAACGTCATTGAAAAGGCATCACGTTTTTGACACTTGGAAATGAAAACGAAAGAGATATTACGGTCCTTTAACGATACAAGGATAGAATAAATTAGGAATAACACTATTTATGACAAGATGCTAATTATGTCAGTTTTACACGAATTACTTAGAACAATTGTTGTTTAGATATTTTTATGCTTACGTTGTGTGCTGTACTTTAATATAGTTGTAAACGTTACTATAATCCCAAAAGTTAGGATTAAATATTTTATTATTATTACTAATTTTTTTATATAGTAAGAATTAATACATTCAATATTCTAAAAACATTTGAAAAATTGAAGTGTGGGTAGTATAAGTTTAAGCACATGTTTTTTTGTTAGTATGGCAAATGACAAACATAAAAACTACTTTAATCAAACATAATATATAGTGCTTCTGCTTCAACAGTGTATTAAAGTGTTATTATATGAAAAAAGTGTTATTTATCAGAATAAAAAACAGAGATAATATAAGATGCACACATGTGCATTCAAATATGTGTACATGCACATATTTGGATATACTAGGAGGAAATGCAGTAGAGTAAATATATAGAGAGATCCAGACTTATATGGTGAGCTATAATGAACATTCTTAATTGCGAATTATAATATTCCCTTAATTACACAGGCCAACAAACATTTTTTGATAGGACTTTATTTATTTCTTGGCTTAGTTATATACCATGAATTACAGAAAAACTGTTCTTTTGTTTCCACCATGCACCAGTATTTGTAAATGTACATTGCACAATAATTTGTAGTTATTAAAACCGAGGTTCTATAAAACAAAATTTTGCCTCAATCATTGTGGCGCCCCTGTATTTAATCGGTTTGAAACTTACACATACGTGTGGGAATTTACCGAAAGAGAGTTGACCGGAGGGGATATTCCAATTTTACACTATTAGGGTATTTACATAGTCGCTGTAGTACGTTTTTATGTGTGTACGATTACTCGTGACATCACGTCGTGTGTTTTTATTTTATTTTAAAAAAGCCTAGACGTTATAAAAATACACCAAATACATTTTGTTATAAACTTAACACCTGGTTCAAAAAGCGTTATTTATGCAAATTTGGTTGATCCGCAAAACATTCTTTTACCGTCACTTCACATTAAATTAGGATTGGTGAAACAATATGTAAAAGCTATAGATAAAAATAGGAATTGTTTTAAGTACTTATGTGGTAAATTTCCAGCACTTTTTGAAGCAGGAATTAAAGGAAGGCATTGTCGTAAGACCACAAATAAGAAATTTGATGCAGTACCAACAGTTTAAAGAAACAATGACAGAAATTGAAGAATAATCTTGTATATGCTTTAAAAATGTAACACAAATTTTTTTAGGAATTTATCACCATCGGCAGTATGAGGAAATTCAACAGTCATTCAACAAAATGCTGGATAAGTTTAAGCCACTTGACTGTAACATCAGCATAAAAATTCATTTTTTGCATGCTAATCTAGAATACTTTCCAGATAATCTTGGTGTTCTTAGAGAGGAGCAAGGTAAAAGGTTCCATCAATACATAAAGGAGATGGAAAGAGGGTACCAGGGTCGATGGGATGTGGTGATGATGGTAGATTACTGCTGGATGCTGAAAATAGAACATCCAATGAATGATTATACAAGAAAAACTACAAAACGAAAAAGCTACAAAGAAAGTACTTTCTACAAAGAAAGTTTCTTGTTAAATAGGGAGAGATTTTCAAAGAAAAAATAAATTAGAGACTCAAAATTATTTATGTTGTTGCTTTTTACTATGTTTTTTAATGTATATTAAACATAATTGGCAATGATGAGCACTAATAAGTTTGAAACAGCTGCCTGCCGTTCGGTTCCCATCCGGGACAGATGTTGAATCCTACTTATGGCGGGTTCTGTTTTTTGGAAACTTTGTCTGAATGTCTGATCGTGCAGAAATGCGAGAAAGGGGTCGAGGATCGTATTTAGGTATAATTCAATGCCTGGCGGGGCTTTAGCACGAGGAGTAGTTGTTTCCTATAGCGATTATTTAATAGCCCTGCTATTCGGGAACTACTTGACAACCGCTTGGCGGTTCCAGTTCCTTTCTCGATTCCCGATTATGTTACTATTAAACATAATGTTTATTAAAATGTAATTTTTCATTTTGTTTATAATTTATCCTGATTATTCAGTTGATCAAAAACCTTACGTGAGCGGCAAAATCGGAAGGTAGATATGAAATCAGCGTAAATAACTCACTTATAATCACTTATCAAACCCAAATCAACTTTAAAAATGTCAAAATTTGTAGGCCTGTGTTATTAATCAAGCTGATAACTAAAAATAACAGCCCACCTTTACTTAAGCTATATTCCTAATATACTGCATAATGTGATAAAAGTTTAGACAGATAAAAGTTTTCACCTCGGATTGCTTAGAGTAATATAGCAATTGTATGTTGCATGTTTTAAGTAATATATTTAGTATATTACTTGGGTTACTACCCTGAGCATTCCTGTCTGAAACTGAAAACTCTTATCTCCACTCCTCCCACAGATTATAGATCTATTTTTCTATAGATATCTATAGTTTACGATTTTGAATTTTCTCTAGCTTCAGTACAGAATTATACCGGGTGTTTGATTGCAATGGTGAACATGTACTTAAGTTAATCTGAACTTAAGTTAATGTCACTTATTTGATAAATGGAATTTACAGTATTGCACGTTAAGAATATTGGAAATTCACATAAAATATTCGTTTCAGCGTTATCACAGAAGAAAAACGTGTAGTATCTAGCTTCAGAAAATTGGTGCTCTTCAACAATTTTGAACAAAGTTATTAAAATGTCTTCTCCCTTGGGATTTCAGGACCTTGAAGTTGGTGGGGTGGCTTAAGGTTATCGATGACCCAGTAGGTCAGGAAACATCGCAGCGTACTTATGGATGACCGCGGTGGGTGGAAGATCGCCGATTGCTGTTCAGATACCTCTCGACCATAGTTGGTGAGGTACCAACCTAAGAGGCGGTCTCCCTGAACGGGAACTGGTGCCCTGGGGATTCATTCGCTCCCAAGCTACGGTGTTAGCAACCGTGCTTAGGGTCACTTCCCGGTATCTAGACCACTTCCAAGTATCTAGACCATGCCCCAGCAACTGGGGTCTGCTGGTATCGACCTTTACTCCTTAAGTACTCGTGGGACCTATATGGAAAGTGACATGGACCTTAAAAAAGCCGAACTTGGCTCTTCTGAAAAGAAGGCCGAGGGAAGTGGAATACGGAGTGGAGGAGGTTAGGAATTAGGGAACCGTCTCACACTTCCGGTAACCCTCAAACGGAAGAATATCATTCGAGCGGAGAAGAGGACGAGAAGGAAGGCCGCGGTGGTTAGTGCTGAGGGACCTGCTGAGGGAATCGAGGCCGGGCTACCGCGAACACCTGGATAACCAATTCCTGGAAAAATCTAGATGGAGGTTGCTCCTAGCATCGGGGTTAGAATACGGAGAGCTGAGGAGGAGATCCCTGACTGAATCGAACAAC
Source organism: Rosalia funebris (assembly GCA_037954035.1). NCBI lineage: Eukaryota > Metazoa > Arthropoda > Insecta > Coleoptera > Cerambycidae > Rosalia > Rosalia funebris. The sequence goes on from JAZFAV010000007.1 coordinate 7,049,631, forward strand.
TGGTGAAGAAGAGGGCGAACGCTTTAAAACTAAGTACCTACTCGGCAGATGGTCCAGGCCCGTCTACGGATGACTATCGTTTTAGATGGCTACCCTGACAATAAGCTCAACTGGATTCTGTATAAGAAGGTGAGGAGAAGTATTGTGGAGGGATGGAGGAAATTTCGGCTGGGGAAGCTCTGCTGTGCTTCCAGTGTATGGATCTAAAGAACGGGGCGATGATCGTCATCTGTATTGATGAATGGCCCAGGGGCTAAGTGGAGGAGGCAACCTCTGGGCTAAAGCCTTGGGTAGAGGCTCCGAATCTTCGGATTGCCAGGATTGGAGCATAAATTCCTTGGAAATGAACTTCTAAGCTTAAGAAGGCCATAGTATGGATGCCGAAGATGGGGATGGGGGATGGAGTCTCAGAGGTTATTTGTTACACTTACTAGGCAAGATCCTCAGTTCGACACAGGAAAATGTGTTGTATACGGACAGGAGGCAGAGTCGGAAAAAGACTTCGCTCTTGCCGTCGGCATAGACGAGGTATCTCTTGGGACATTGGGGGGCTCTTAATTATAAACGCCACCTGGGAATGGACTGTACCACTGTCAAGATGCAAGGCTCGGATGCAGGAGGGGTAAGTAAAGAGAAAGCTACAAATTTACAGTCATATGGAGAGGATGTTTGATGCCGCCGAAACTCTAAAAGATCCTCTGGCATAACCCGGACGAGAAGCTCGACCAGATTAGGCTCCACAATGAGGAATAACCTAAAGCATTTACAGGAAGCACATTTTCCAGGCCTCAGAGGTATAGACGAGGAGGAGGGATATGTGGCTAGGAGGTCGACTGGGGCCAGTTGGTGCTTTGCTGCGCATATCTGCAATCTACGACACGTAGGTTGGAGGGGGCTGTTGGGGACTTCAGCCCATTTAAGTCATCGGGACCTGATGGTATCTGTACAGTGTTCTTACAAAAGGGAATGGAGTATATCAAGTTCCCGCCGACGAAAATTGCCATGCCTTTGATGAAGTATGGTACATGCTTTTCGCATGCACCATGCTTCTCGCCGGAAGGGTTCACCTGATCGCCCGCTCCGCGGCCCTCCTCCCTTCTGCCCACCTACCGCACCTGAAGAGAGTATGCCCCGCGTCATCCTCCTCGCAATAGTACCGACACTCCCGGGACTCGCGTTTGACGATGTCCCAGAGATACTCGGCTAAGCAACCGTGCCTGCCCATGACCTGCGTCACGTGATACCCCACCTCCCCGTACCTCCTCACTTTGTCCACGCTGCGCATGGCTCGACCTCCCATCTCTTCTGCGATATCGATCACAGTTTCTCCCTCACCTCCCTGCTCCCCGATCCCCGGTACACTTACTCTCTTTTCCTCGCCATGAGATCGATCGGAAGTATACCGGCTATTACGAGCGTCGCGGCGTCCGATACGTTTCTGGGTGCGCTGGCAACGCCGCCCTCTTCTGAACTTTCTCCACCCCCCTACGCCACTTGCTATAGGCTAGGATGTTAGCGCATACAGAAGCGGTGTACAGTAGGATCAACTGCGCCGCCCCAGCAAGGACTATCCTCTTGACCGCCCTGGAGCCCCTCACGTCGCCGCAGAGCCGAGAACGTCTTCCCCATCTTTGCGAAAGCCTGAACCACGTCCTATCTAAAAGAGAGGTCCGTGTCTAATCACACCCCCAAATACTTCAAGGCCCGCTCCGGTTCCACCCTGATGGCCCCCACTCGAAACTCGACCTCTGGAGTTTTTCTTCTCCTCGTCAGGAGGATGGCTGTCAGGTTTTCTCCGCGGCCAGGCTCATACCTCCTCTCTCCACACACCTTCTTCGGCCGTGAGGCTGTTGGCCTCCGTGACGTCGACGCCCCCTTTCCCTACCACCAACACCGCCAGATCGTCGGCGTACACGAGGATTATCACCCCCTCCGTAATCCTTGTCCGGAACACTCCATCAAACATTACGTTCCACAGGACCGGCCCGAGAACCGAGCCTTGTAGAACGCTGCATGTCACCCTCCTAGTCTCCTCCCTCCCACCCGCGGCCTGGATCATGATAGTTCTGTCCTTCAGGTAACTGACTATTAGGTTGTTGATTTATGGGGCAACTTCTCGATCCCTAAGGGTACCGATGATGTGCTCCCAGACAGCCGAGTCGAACGCGAACAACCTCCCGGCAGCCCACACCTCCTGCGCGTCTACCAATACCGAAGCCTGGGAAGGAAAGCTATACTCGGGTCAAAATCAGCCTGAAGTCCTTTTTACTGAAGACTTTGAAACAACTGGTGGACAGATATATTAAGGATGAAGTGCTCGCTGGATGTCCTTTACATCCGTCGTAGCATGTCTACAGGGCTGGGCGCTCCACTGAAACTGCCTTACATTTTGTTGTGAGCAGGATACAGGAGCAACTAGCAACTATAATTACCATGTAGTTATTAATAATATTGTTATTGAATAATAAAATGTAATAGTACTTTGAAGTCCTAAACAGTTTTGCTGAGATGATATTGTAGTGTATATTTTTATATAATGAGCATAGAAAAGTTTTGGACAATGAGTTACATCGGCTATATGATGGGAAAATATTAAAAATAATAGGAGTGTTATATTAGAGCCTTGAAGAACCTCAGATGCCGGGTGAATGTTGAATATACGGATTCCACTTTATTCAAAAAATAGGGTACAATTTTTTGAATAAAGTGGAATCCGTATCTTCAAAATTCACCCGACATCTGAGGTTCCTCAAGGCTAGGACACCAAAAGCTCTATTAAGCTATTTGAAAGGCTAAAATCAAATAAGCTGCGTAAAACCACACAGAGGTCAATTTGATAAAATGCTTTCTGGGAATCCATGTATACTGTATTACATCTACTTGAGATTGAGTGTCGAGGCTGTTATATATAGATTGCGAAATGGACATCAAGTTTGTAATATACGACATTCTTTCGACATAATCATGTTGATAAATTGAGAATAGACTTTTTGTGCTAGTACATGTATTATTATGTAAAATTGCGTTGTATAGCTTAGAAAAAATGCATAAAATTAATGTAAATCTATAGTTTTATAATTTTTCATATGTCTGGATAGGTTGAGGTAATAACACTTACATCAAAAAGACATATTAATGGTTGAGTTAATAAATAAATACGGTCCTTGATTATGGCTAAGAAAACCATTGACTAGCATATCTTGTTTCATTGTTCCTTTGTTCATACATCTTGTTCCATTACTTCATTGATATTAATAACTGGTAAATTATTAGTTATATGGCTATGACTTAGCTATAAAAGACGAATCAAAAGTTGAATATATGCTTTGAAAGTAATTGGCAAAGTCTTTAAAATGCTTTGAGGATAATCATAGTTAACCTTAGTAATATGGATAATTATAGTTTGAGGATAATCTTTGTATGTCACTGAATAAGGAATGTTCGATTGAATTCGAAGATAAAGCGGAATATTACTCGCGAACGTAGATAAGTAGAATGGGCAGTTAAGTGTTCGAATCTATTACATTATAATCATTTTAGTAAGATTATCCCAAATTCGACTATATTAATAGTTCAAATGATATTAAGGAATTAATGACGAAGATGGTTCAAAACAATAATATTTTGAGAGAGTTTTGTTTACTTACGAAGTTCGTGGTTTATTGCATACAATGTTATAAGGACCGACAATTATTATTGATAACAAAATGTGATCATTAAAAACGTATAGAATATTTTGTTCTTTAATATAACAACATCAAAAATAGAAGATTGGCTTTAAAGTAAATGTCAATATCATAACCTGAAGAATTACCGCGCCACAAAAAGTTTTATATAACAATATATGAACACTTAAAAATTATTATAAATTAATTATCAAGTTGACTAATATCAGTGATCCCTTTTTTATCGCCCAGTGAACATCAATTTATTTCAACTTTTACGTTCTTACTGTATATGTATTTGAAAATAAACACATACCTTCGTAAAAATAAGAGCATATACTTTTATGAAATCCGAAAAGCGAAAGGTAATGTTTTAAAGGAATTGGGTTTTTTCGCTTTCGGGTTAGACGGGATCATTCGAATGATTCTAGGAGGACGGGGACAAAAGATTGAAAGAATCAGCATAAGCCGCCACCAATACGTACAAGTTCCGCCAATGTACCGGATTATGGAGTCTGCAACCCCGAATATATAACAAAGCCTGAGATGTTTTACTGAATGGAACGGAAAAGGCATACGGTACTCCGCTCTTGTCATCAAGAAATTTATGCTGTAAGAATATATAACTAGAAACATAGTATATTAAGAAAAATATATCTATGTACATATATAAATTTTTATTTCTATAATAATAAAGACAGTTTTTTGTACTTAACGTGTGTAACCGTATTTTTTAGTTAATTGGATGTTTAAATTATTAACCGACATTTGAAAATTCAAAAAAACAACTGTTAACAACAGAAAATTGCAATGAATTGCAAATAATCATGAAAATATTAATCGCAATCAGATAACATTAGTAACTCAATTAAACTAAAAATGAATAAGAAGTTACATATAGCACCACAATAAAATTGATTCATACAGCAAAAAATTACTCTAAATTATTTTGTACCATTACTTCTATTATGTATCATGTTATCTCAATATGAATGCATTTATACCGTGGAAATTTAATAAAAATACGATGCAATGTTATATGCATCTATTATAGCTCCTAGAATAATAGATAATGAATTTTGTTGGTCTAAAACACATACCCAAATCCAAACCCAAATAAGTTTTACTATCACCTAAATTAGGAGGCACTGGCATGTTTAACAAAAATTATGATAAAAAAGTACGTTTGTGATATATATATATATATATATATATATATATATATATATATATATATATATATATATATATATATATATATGTTAAATCACTAGTTTGGATTTAAACTTTTTAAAAATAATTTATTTTATTTAACGGACGAACAAGAATTTAGATGTGTGAGTATAACAATAATATCAATACTAAAATTATACTGCTCATGCAACGGGTTTGCTGCGACTTTATAAGTTTCGTTATGCTGACATTGTTGAAAGTAAAGTTAAAATATAATTGGCAAAAGATTAATTTAAAGAAAGAACATTATAAGGTTTCAGCAAATCATCATAAACGTTGGTTACAATGTATATAGTTATATGATAAGACACGTAGCAGTATTAAGTTACGTCTGGCTTTCAGATAACATACTGAAGGTTTTATGTTACCTGATAATAAAGTTATAGGAGTATGAGAAGTACTTTGAATAATGAATGCAATACAATATATTTTATATAACAACTCCCCTTTTTAACAAAAAGTTGGTGTTATGCAGCAACTTTTCAAAAATAAGTAAAATTGAAATTAATAATTATGAATTTAACGATTATTGAAGTTATATAATAATAAAGTTAATTGAGAATATGAAGCCTTAAGTTAAGTTTAAATTATACAATTAATATTTTTTTTAAATATAAAATTTACAAAATTAAAATATATAGAGTCTTTGAAACCGATTTATAACTGAGAAACATTAGTTCAGTTCGATTTCTTCCTCTGGGGTTTCATCTTTGGATCTGATCGATGGTCTTCTTCTGGGCAGGATGCTCCTGAAGGATTCTCTTAAGCGTTTAGAAGGTCCAGGTGGAGGTGGTGGTGAATTTGTTGTGAGGGCGATTGCTAATCTGTTTCTCTTTCGGCATTTACATAAAATATATAACAAAATGAGAGTTACTATTAGTGTAATGATAAAATAAGTGAACCAAGAGATGTGTTTGGTGACAAATGGTTCATTGATCAAATCGTCTAACGTTCGAGAATACTCGTCCAATTTGTGTTTGGCAATCTCGAGGTCTTCCACATTTAAGTTATTCAATTTTAATGGTTCTAATTTTGGGATTTGGATGTCATCGGGGATTCCTTGACAACAATTAAAGGGAATTAAAATGGGGTGATCACTAACACTGGTTTGCGAAAAGTTCTTAGGGTCAGTTTGTATTTTTGTCACTCCTATGAAAGCACTACATCCAGGTTGCAATTTAAGAATGGAATTTTTATAAATGATCTCTGTCTTGGTGTTTATTTGTTTGCAATTTACAGTAATTTGAAGTGGTTCTGAAGTAATTGTTAGCCATGATGAGTCCGTTAGTTGTTGGACATTGTAGCCTTTTGCAAATATTATTGAAGTTTGGCAGCTCTCAGGTAAAGTTTTTAAGTGTTTCAGGATTTGGGCTTCACATATAGCATTGTCGTCGATGGGGTATGCAAATAGATTGGAACATATCTTTGTGCAAAAGAAAAGTGGTTTACAGTCTTTCAGATTTTTGATGGGTATGTACATCAAAGAATCGACGTCACGCGCTAAGTATTTTTGTGATGAAGATAAAACATGATATAGACCAGTTCTATTATTTAGGATAGGGATTGGATATAATCTAAAAAGGGTGTATCTTTGTTGGTCTATTAGAGGGATTTTTAATACAAATACCAAGTCTGAATCAGTTTGGTATGCTTCTAATTCCATAATATCCAAATATTTGGCAATATTGGAAGATTTTATAATGAGTGGTAAATTGTTTTGGTGTAAATTTTGTGAAATTTCCTGAAGCGAGGTTATCAAATTTTCAGGATTGATTATCGACGTATGAATAATTTTTAATCGCGCGAAAGTTATTGAATTTAGAATATCATTTAATTGATTCTCGATATACAGGTAACTTTCCATGAGAAGTTCACATTTTTCTAAAAATCTTAATTTTGCTTCAATTACTTTAATTTTATCTGCTGTCCTATAAATTGCGTCTGATATTATTTTTATATCTCTATTGAAGGTGGCTTCATCAATTTGCAACTTTTGTATGGTAGCGTTAAAATTCTTTATGACGGATGTTGTTACTGAGATTTGATTTTTCATTAAATTTTCTAATTGATGCTCGTCATTAGTTAATTTATTGATGCAATTCATGTAGTATTCGCCATCTTCGGAATCTAAATTTCCTGTAATTGACTTAAATATTGTACCAATGCCATTGAGAATTCCACGTTTGTAACGTTTAGTATCAAAATAAATTTCGCTTAATTTTTCTTGAATTGAATTTGAAATTTGGGTTAATAAGCTGATGTGTGTTTTTACTTCACCTCGAAAAAGGTTCATGTTTTCAAATGTGGGGTTAATAGCGTGTAAGAGAATTTCAAGCATTTTCTCGTTATGTTCAAAAGTGTTCTTTATTGATGAAATGTTTTTGTGAACCAGAAGAGTCCATTGTTTATTTGTTACAACGATTTCGCTGTCTCGATGATAATATATTCCAATGGTGTTGTTTATTGGAGTAATGGTGTATTGGGATACTGCTGCTCCAATCAGCAGAAGAAACCTGAAAATAATTTAATTCTCAAAATATGGTTTCATCCTGTCGAAATTGACTTTTGTCGTTTGTGACGTTTCGAGATTTAATAAAATTGCAGAATTTTGAAAGATTTTTATTATTTCAAAAGGACCGTTAAATTTATTATGTAATTTATCTTTAATTTGAGATTCCTTAACATAGACTTTATCGCCTATTTTAAATTGTGTAGGATGTTCTGGAACGTTTCTATCGAATCTTAATTTAGCCTTTTCTTTTTGAAGCTCAGTTTTTGTGCGTGCAATTTTATAATAGTATGAAATTCTATTATTTAGGTCTCGTATATATTTTGAAATCAACTCCTTTTGGTTATACAAAGTTTCAGGTGGGCGACTGGACGTATGTCCAAATACTAGCTCGTATGGAGAGAAACCGTGTGTTTTATTCGTCGAGTTATTATAACAAATAACAGCGTAAGGAATTACGTTTAATGGATGTTCATTAGGGTTTTCAGCCTGATTAGTACGAATCATCTCTAAAAGTGTGGAGTGAAATCTTTCCACAGATCCGTTTGATTGAGGGTGGCTAACGCTAGAAAATGTTAATTTTATGTCGTATAAGGTACATAGGTCTTTAAGTAATATATTGTCGAATTCTTTACCGTAATCCGAATGTATACGAAGCGGAGTACCAAAATGCTGAAAATAAAGGAGTAATGTATTTACTGTTGATTTAGCGGATTTATCCTCTAATGGGTACGCTTGAGTAAATTTGGTTAGTTCATCCCTAATAGTTAAGACATAATTTCTTTTTGGAATTTCTAATATATCGATATTTATTCTTTCAAATGGTGTTCTTGGTGTTTCAGTTATCACCAGTGGATTGCTTAAGTTTTTCCGTAAGGTCTTTGTTTTCTGGCATATTTCGCAATTTTGAATGAATTTAGTTACGTCTTTAGTTAAACCGGGCCAGTTATATTTATTCCTTATTCTTCGAATGGTTTCGTTTATTCCGCGGTGTAAATTTGCTTTTCCTGTATGGTTTTGGTCTAATATTATCGGAATTTGATCTTCGTCAGGCGTCTTAGTTATGTTTTGGCAACTAACTAGGTTTAAATCTTTTTCAGTGAAAATAAATGACAACATTTCGAGTATTGGCAATTCTAAATTGTTTTCAATGAAATATGTTTTTGAAGATTCGAAAATGTCTTTGTCTTTGTAAAGAGTAATAAACATTGTTTCGATTATCTCTTCGATGTCGAAGGGTAACAAAACAATATAATATTTTCGGTTTTTCACCGTTTTACTCGTGACTATATTAATTTTATTGTGAATAAAATTTGGTTTTTCCTCGAAAATATCTTCAATTATTTTGTAATGTAAGTCTTCGAGTTTTTCTTTTTGGAAGAACGTTATTATGTCTTTATGTCCTTTGTCCAATAATTGATTGTTCGTAATTTTAATTTTTGAATAGTCTATTAGTGACTGGGTTTTATATAGGTGAACAAATGTATTTAATTCTTGTAAAATTGATTCTGGTGAAATTTCGGTATTTTCTGAACTAATCGATTCGTCGTCTGTATTTGATGTTAAAATTTTGTTTTTGAAATCCACACATTTTTGAAAATGGTTAATTTTGATACGGGATAAGGCATCCGCATTTTTATTAATTTTGCCAGGTTTATATTCAATCTGGTAGTCGTACTCTTCAAGTTTTAAGCGCCAGCGTGCTAGGCGACTACCGGGGTCTTTAATAGAGAAAAGCCAGGTAAGAGGTCTGTGATCTGTTATCAGTTTGAACTTTCTACCAAAAATATATGGGCGAAAATGTTTTACAGCCCAAACAATAGCGAGGAGTTCTCGTTCTATTGTTGAGTACTTTGTTTCCGCACTACAGAGAGTTCTGGAGGCGAAAGCTATGGGTAGATCTTTACCTATTGGACCTTGCGAAAGTACAGCGCCAATCGCAAAAGCGCTCGTATCTGTTGTGAGTAGGAATGGCTCGTCAAAATTTGGATACGATAGTATGGGGCTTGAAGTAAGGGTTTGTTTTAAATCTTCGAAAGATTTTAAACATTCTGAATCGAAATTGAAAGAGGTGTCTTTTTGCAGTAATTTAGTGAGAGGTTTGGAAATTTTGGCGAAATTATCAATGAATCGTCGGTAATATCCGGCGAGGCCAAGAAATGATTTAATCTCTCTCTGGTTAGTTGGTTGGGGAAAATTTTTGATGCATTCGATCTTAATTGGATTTGGTTTTACACCTTCTTTGGTGACGAGGTGACCTAAATATGCAACTTCCTTACGAAGGAATTCGCACTTGTCCGGTTGAATTTTTAAATTAGCTTTTTGAAGACGTTTGAAGACTTCGGTAAGCCGTGAAACATGGTCTTGGATTGTTGGGGAATAGACGATTATGTCGTCCATGTATACGAGGCATCTCTCGTTTTGGATTCCTATTAAAATGTGATCCATTACCCTTTGGAAGGTTGATGGGGCATTTTTCAAACCGAATGGAAGCCTATTAAATTCATAATGACCGTTTTCGACTGTGAAAGCAGTTTTTGGAATGTCACTGGGTTCGATCTCAATTTGGTGGAAACCGGAGGCCAAATCGAGGGTGGTGAAATATTGACATTTGCCAAGTTGGTCTAAAAGATCAGAAATGTTTGGTAAAGGGTATTTATCTCCTACAGTTAACTCATTGAGTTTTCTGTAGTCAACTACGACACGCCATTTTTGTTTACCTGACGCATCAAGCTTTTTGGGGACAACCCAAATCGGTGAAGACCAAGGGGAATTTGAATGTTTGATAATACCTTGTTCTAGCATTTTCGATACTTGTTTTTTCACTTCCTCTTTGTGAATTTGAGGGTAGCGATACGACTTTGTAAAAGTAGGTTTAGCATTGTTGGTGTCTATTGTGTGTTTGATCTCATTAGTAAATGTTAGAATATCTCCTTCGAGATAGAAAATATCTGAAAAGTCTAGGCAAAGTTGAGTAATTATTTCTCTTTCTTCCTTATTTAAGTGATCAAGACGAAGTTGTTGCCTTATTTCTTCGCGTCTATCTGTATAATTTTCAGAATTATATTCGTTTAAATTATTTAATGAAAAATTTTGAATTGGTTCTAGTTTAATTTCGGAAAAATCTATTATTTTTGGGACTGCGTTTGCGTTTAATACGGAGGCAAGAAATTCTCCTTTATTGTTAATTTTGACTAGTGCATTAGGAAGTCGTACTTTATCTATTTCCATAGCTGTTAATATGGCTTCTGTATTTACAAGATTACATCGAAATTTTGAAATTTGTTCTGTACGAGGGTTAATAGAAATTTTGTTGAGAAGTTGATTATTTTGAACATTCTGTTTTTTATTATTTTGTACATTAGTGGAATTTTCTGTGGCTCTGAATAAAGGTACAGTTTTGAAATTGGTAATTAATTGTTTATTTTTTATGTCAATAATGCAGTTGTAATGTTCTAGAAAATCGGATCCTAGTAATCCGTCGAATTCAATATCAATATTATGAATGTAAACTTTGTGAGGATCGTTGAGAGTAAACGGAACGAGTGTAGATTCATTAATTAGAATTTTTTGATCTGTAATTCCCTGTATTAAAACGTTTTCGGGAAAACGTTTAGAATATTTTTCACAAGTTTTTGGCTTAAATATGGATAGTCCGGCACCTGTATCTATTAATATTTTAAATTTTTTTGTAGCATCTTCAATGTAATATAAGTTTTTGGGATTTACTGTTAAAAGGGCACTTGATATTCCTCTATTTATAGGAATATTTGTTTGTCTTGCTGTTGGTTGGTGTTTAAATTCATTATTTGAATTTGGTTTTCTAATTCCGTTATTTCGCATAGCTGTTGATCCGGTGGATGATCTTGAGCTTGAGTAGTTTGCCGAAAATCCTGATCAGTATCAGAATAATTAAATTGGTCTGTTGAAAAATAATAATTTTGTTGATATGTTGGTTCGTCTGAATATGAATCTTGATATTGTTCATAATTTTGATCGCAATTGTAATTATATTGATGAGCGGTATCATCAGCATATTGTGCATGTGAGCTGTACTGATGAGCAGTATCATCAGTGTACTGTGAATCGTATTGATGAGCCGTATCATCAAAATTTTGGTTCATTTGAGCGTTCATATGATGAGCTCTTTGTTGATTATAATTCGGATTTGGCCGAATTATTGGTGGTCTTGATTGGTTTGTATAGTTGGGATTCGGTTTAATAGCTGAAGGCCTGTTTTGTTGAAAACTGTTTTGCTGGTAATTATTTTGTTGGAAATTTGAATTCATCGGTCTATTATTTCCATTTGGATTAAATTGAGGTCGCTGATAATTTTGATTTAAGTTGGATGATTGGGCCTGATTAAAATTTTGTTGAAAATTAGGCCTAGAAAAATTTTGGAAAGGTGCTGAAGAATTTTGTTGTTTCGTTCGGCACTCATTTATTGTGTGTCCATTACGTTTACAATATGTGCATATCTTCTTAGCATTTAATGAATTAGGTGGTAATGGTTTGTTCGCTTTTTGAAATTTCTGAGATTCAAAGTATGACAATTGAAGTTCCCGTTTAATCCTGGATATTGCTTGAAGCATATCCATAGGATTACTTGCTCTTATTATAGATCCTAATTTTGGATCCAGCCCTGTCAATAAAGTGTTAAGAGTCATTGTCTCGATTAAATTTGATTGTGCGGTTTTTTGATCAGAGGTTAAATGCTGTTTCTGAATCGCTGCATGCATTTTCGCATTATGCGTTTGCAAGCGGGATACAAAATTTAAAGCGGATTCGTTTGATTGTTGATTAATTCTTTGCAAGTCCTGAATTAGAGACGTAAGGTCCCTAGAGTCTCCAAAGTGAGTCTCTAATAGATATTTGATTTCTTCCCAAGTTGACGGGTTCCTAGAATTTACTAGTTCAGCGGCTTTTCCACGTAATTTATTTTTAACATGGAGAGTTAAAAGTATTTTTTGATTATCGACCGCCATGTCGAAAGCGCATTTAATAGCATTTAAGAATGTTTGTAGGAAAATTTGATTTCCGTCATACTCCGGAACAATTGAGAAAATTTCTGATAGTTTGTAAGGTTCTAAGATAGCTTCGTTTGCCATTTTTATAAGTTAATTAATTATTATGTTTAAATTAGATATTGTAAAGTTATTTAATTAAATACAATTAAATAAAAACAAATTTGCAGATGGGAAGGATAATAGTTTTTGGTCTATATCCTGTATAATATTTCTTAAAATTATAAATAAATGTTTCAAAGGTAACGTGTCAATTCTTTGACTTACCAAATTTTGTCCATTCGTCTTCCGGCCAGAGTCCACAACCAGTGAGGCAATTCCGTGTTCTGGAAGCGGGGTGTCTTCGGGAAGGATGGCTTGCAGAGGAGAATCACAAACAGTGAGGGCAGGTCCGTGTTCTATCTGCGATTTCCCCTGTTGTTTTCTTTGTTTCTTTGTAGATTTGTTTCTTGTTTCTTTTGTTGAAGTCTTCGTGTTTCGAAGTTGCTTCTTTGAAGTATTCTTGTTTCGTGTTTCTTTCTTCTTGAGCTTGTTCTTGATTTCACTTCGGAATTGGAATTCCACGTTACTAGTGAGGCAAATCCGTGTTCTAATAACGCGTGAAATCCTACCGGCTGCGCCAAATTTGTTAAATCACTAGTTTGGATTTAAACTTTTTAAAAATAATTTATTTTATTTAACGGACGAACAAGAATTTAGATGTGTGAGTATAACAATAATATCAATACTCAAATTATACTGCTCATGCAACGGGTTTGCTGCGACTTTATAAGTTTCGTTATGCTGACATTGTTGAAAGTAAAGTTAAAATATAATTGGCAAAAGATTAATTTAAAGAAAGAACATTATAAGGTTTCAGCAAATCATCATAAACGTTGGTTACAATGTATATAGTTATATGATAAGACACGTAGCAGTATTAAGTTACGTCTGGCTTTCAGATAACATACTGAAGGTTTTATGTTACCTGATAATAAAGTTATAGGAGTATGAGAAGTACTTTGAATAATGAATGCAATACAATATATTTTATATAACATATATATATATATATATATATATATATATATATATATATATATATATATATATATATATATATATATATATATATATATAAAACATTTAAAAATAGTTTTAAATTGTATATAGATGTCGTGTACATGACATACATAATTTAAAATTTTGTATAGTTATTTAATACCCGATGTAATCTGGTAAAAGAAGACCATCACATGTGTAGTAGTATTCATTTAAATATCGAGATATATTAAATAGTTACGCAAGAAATGTATCATTACAAACTGGAATGAGTATCTACCAAGGACAAATCTCCATTATTATATTGGTTTAACAGACCGCAGAAGTTTTTAGCATCTTGAGAGAGACAGATTCATATTTATGGAAAACTAATGAGACATTACCAGACTCTAAACATTTTCGCTGTTAATGAATGCGTAATAGACAACTCATTTTGCAGTTTCAGTCGGTACGTATTTTGTGCCACTAATTGAATAAAGTTTATAATAAAAAGTGTATTTGTTTATGTTATGTCTTAAAACATTAAGTTAGGTTACATTCTGTGAAAAATTAGGTAATATTCTACAATTGTGGTAAATAGAGATTTTATTTATATTTTCCCTGATTCTTATTACAAAAGCTCGCGATAACTCATGAATCCAATATGTGGATGCAATGATAATGTACACTTTTAAAGGAAATTCTCATTGAATAGTTCTTCAGATAATAAATAATATATTAGTCTCCGGTATCCTACGATCTCATTTAAGTAAAACAATAATTAATTATTATTGCATATCAAAAATAATTTAATGCGCAATAATATTGGAAACTGTAAATTATAGTAATAGATTAGCTAATATGTGATAACGGTTAGGTTGTACGTAAATACATATTTCAGGAAAATAAAATATTGAGAATCTTATAATGGGTGTTTCAGGTGGAACCATAGGATTTGAATTGCGCGCCATTTATGTTCTGTCAAAAATAGGACATCAATGTTTCACGACTCTTGTATGGTCCAATTACTCAACCACTCCAAAATATGCTCAAACCGTGCATCTCTGTGGATACATATCTTTTTCGTGATTCGAGTAAGTATGTGAAATTTCAGCAGCTCAAATTCATCGACAATCTTGTTTTCTTTCATATCCGTCAAGAATTTTCATCTTGGCGGATACGTCGATACCTGTTTCACCACCATCTTTTCTTTTCTAACATCGAATTAACAAATGCACGACTTCGATAATGGTCTGCAATTTTTAACCGTTGTGTTAACTGAATTTCGTATGTATTCTTTATAGATGCATTCTTTAAAATCCGATGCGTGGTAGCTCTTTACAGATTCAATTATTGTGCACGACGTCGAATTAATGTGCTTAGATACTCCCATACACTTTTCCTTACTACAGCAATATTTTTATCGAACCGACCACGACGAGGACATATTGGTGTTGTCTCATCAATAGCAGAATGTCTCTTCAAAGTTCTCGCTTAAGTTACGAACTGTTAACTCTGTAGGTGCCAAATTTTATCCTAATTTTGTGCGAATTTTTCTTAATGCTATTTTCTTAATTTATCAATAATTATTCGTCGTTGGACTGTTAATTGTGGCACGTTGATGTGTATGGTTTATAAATGACAGTCGTTAAAAATTGACGTCTATCTTTGACAGAACTTCAGAACGCAAGTTTGACTTTGATTTATTTTAGGAAGTTATACTAAAAAGTTATTTATTGAATAATTCTCTTATTATTCAATAAATAACTTTTTAGTATAACTTCCTTAAATACCAATTCTAGTAAATATTTTTAGTCTTCAATGCGGGTTTGTGTGACTTCAGAATAGTCAGTCTGATAGACTGATTATTCCTTCACCGAGAATCACATTCATGCTCCGTTATAACTTATAACTATGGAATTTTTTATGGAATTAGACCCTTTATACAATTTCACTTTAATGACATAATTTATACTATATTATAAAGGATTTTTGATTTCAATACATTAGTTTTCATACGCTATTGTATCTTGACGAACGACCAATATATGTATATAGATATGATGATGTTATATCTTCTCCTATTATGCACATTATATATTTTTTGGGGAGAACTTTAGTAAAGTACATTTTTTATTTTCATATCCTCGTACCAAATCTTAGCAACTATTTCCTGAGTCAGACTGATTAAGTAGACAAGTTGTATAATTACATATGAGATTTTAACATTTTAAATTATTTATGCCCAATACACTAGATAATTGCTCGCAGTTATAGTATTTCTAAGGTATTATCTTCATTGTTCAATATTCAGTACTTACTAATTACTAATCTTCATTATTTGAAAGAATGTAGTCATCCAAATCATTCTTGATATTAATCTGGATTACGCTAATCAAGTTTTTCCATGTTAATTATTAACTGGGATACGAGCAATAGAACGCCGTTTCAAGAAAATTCCCCTTCACAATTCTCACAGTTCAGATACATCGTACTTATTCTGGACAAAAATACAAATTGATACTGATTCCCGGGATAGAATTAAATAAATAAGATACAGTTAAAAGAAAATACCTAAGCTTCTGCTTCCGTACTGACAATAAAAGCAGCTTAGAGTTTATTTAATTTAATGCCAGTAGTCGGGGTTAAAAGTGGTAGGTAATAAATGATTCAAGAATGTCTGTTAAAACAACTGATTTAATCTATCACATTTGTGAGATCATTATTCAAATAAGGTATTTCGTACTATGTATTTTAGTTTACAAGCATGATGTACAACATTTATTTAAAAAAAATATTGGTAGAATGATACTTCATATTTAAAATATTTAAATAGATAATTACAATCCTTGCTGCTTAATTAAATATGAATGAATATCTCTCTAGATATGAATATATTACATTTAATTTCCCTCAAATCTATAATAATTATGTATTTGGTTGTAGATATACACATTATAGTTTTCAATAAAAAATTATAATTGGGTACGAAAAATATAATATCAAAGCGAAACATTTTGCCTTTACTTTATTAAGATTAATGTTTACATATGTAGCTTATAGACAAAAATAGGTGAGGCAGATGTTTTACGTAAAGAATCTAAACTATCTGCTAGGATGCAGGGCAAAATAGGAAAATAAAAAGGTAATAAGATTCTGTGGAATATTTTACGGAATTTAAAACCCTTTTCATATTATAAATCGAGTAAAATAGATGAAATAGATTAGTACGTAGACATTTAACATGGATGTCACTGGAATGCTAAGAACTCTTTATTTAAAACAAGAGGATTTTGAAATTTCAAAATATAATTTTAAATTATTTGATATTAGATGTACCATATGTACATTTAATAGATATTTGTGTTTATCCAATGATGGACAGACATCTAAATTTTGTAGATATATTTTATCCTATACTAAAATATTATATATTTTTGAATATCAACCTCTTGAATGTGAATTATTTGATGTCAATTGTTTGTCACATATTATTATTATTTAATAATATTCAATGAGTTATACAAAATAAACGAGCTGTTATAAATATAACTCTTGAATAAAGGCGCCACCGGAAAAAATGTTTCAAATATATTTTCAATCAGGCTAGTCTGAGGTATGTATAAAAATAGTGTGGTATAAACATTCATTTCAGTAAAGTAGTTAGAAATAGAATATAAGAACAATATTTAGATTTTTTTTTCCTAATACTGACAAAATCAAATCTTATGTGGAGATTATATGTCCTATACCTTGTAAAATTACACTGGACAACAAATTTTAACTTATATGTAGTATTTTTTATGCAAAGTTAGGTATCCAATTAATTTTGGGATGCTGATTATGAAAATGACAATGAAATTAAAAAATTAGTTGCCGCTTTCAAGGACATATCTATGATCTTTAATTTAAACTACATAATAAAAAAATACCTATGTTTATGTTTTAATGTCTCTCGGTACGCCGTCTTTTTGATGTTCTCTTGTGAACTGTTTCTGAAGCATCTCTAAGAAGGATCCAGTCTGTGAGCATGGAAGGGTTCCATTTTCCCTGGTTTCTTTTCTCCATTGTTGCTATCTCCCAATGAAAACGTTCGCCGTGCTTATAACTTACAGCTCCGCAGTTGTCCAAATGCAAATGTAAAAAATGTATCTTCAACGACATATTGAAACCCATTTTCTCATATAACAACATATTTTCGACAAGGGTAACATAATTGTCAGCCCTGTTCTTACCTAAGACATTAGTGACCACCAAACGAAAATCATTCCAAGCATTTTTTTCAATATCTGTTAAAGTACTCTCAAAATGTGCGTCTTTTAACATATTTCAAATCTGTGGTCCAACCAAAACCCTGGGTTTCGGTTTTCTCCAGACCATTGGAACAGCGAAGGACATGGATCGTTTTTTATGATTTAGCCAGTTTCGCAGACCTGAAGCACATACATTACAGCAGATATGTGGGGCCCAGTTCTTGTCCTGATCGCCTATTTTACAGCCGAAATTCACATGATACGTCTGTTTTACCATTGGAGTAATGGAGCGCTTCTGAGCCGTAAAAGTCACCTTACCACAAACGTAATAGAAACTATCTGGATTATTCACACACTTTCCAGACATCTTACTCGAATGCTGTCCAGTAATCAACTAAATAATGCCGAAAACGCGTTATTTGTACACGATGCCACACTACTGTGTCAATTGCGCATGCTTTTGTACAGAATTTTTAAATATTCCACGTGCGCTCTTGCGGTTATAGTGGTTTTCTAAGGGTACAGTCATACACGTATCTTTAGAACTTGAACTAATAAAAAAAAAGAAAATTATTTTCGGGTTTAGCACATCACAAATAGTCAGTTTTAATTGATTTTATTTTTGATACCTTTTGGCTGTTGTCCAATGTTATATAAATAAATGTATCTCTAAAATGTTATATTAAACTTCATTTAACATAATAAAAAAAATGAATCGATATTGTTTTACCGAGATATCTGGAAAGATTACCACCAGGAAAAGCAAATGGGTATTTTACATATTTCGCACACATATTTGGTTCTCTTTTCTTGGGCTCTATTGCTACAGAATTTGCACCTTTTGAAGGTTGATACAAAGACATGTGACCACCAACGTTTGCCAAGCGAACTTCGTTTATAACTCCAAAAATACCTCCTTTCTTTATTCTGAAAACCGTTGCAGGTCGTAGTCTTTAAGAATAATTAGAAGAAAAATGGCAAATGTCCACACACACAACGGAGTAAGATGCCACAATAAAATAATAGAGAAGGCATAATGGAAAAACATAAAAGGATATAGGGCAAATAATTTCCACATAATTGTTTAGAAGTTTTTATATCAAACAAACCAAGTTACATCGATATGGATATTCATAATAGTAATTTACTTTAATTACACAAAACTTTACCTTAATCATTTATTTTAATTACGTTAATTATGTACAGGGTGGTCAAACCAAAATGGACGTTTTTGTAATGGGTGGTAGGTACATGGAGGGGTACAGTCGGACAAGGTCGCCGGTCCCTCAACTAGTAGCATACATCAGGAAGCCTAATATGCAGTGGAAAATTGGAGCGTAGAACATTGGGTGTTTGCCGTAGAGGAATTTATTCCCAATGGCGAGTCTATAGTGGCTGGATTTTCCCCCGACGAGTGATTTCCTGAAATGGTGATGTTCCTTGGCCTCCACGCTCTCCAGACCTTACCGCCTGTTGTTTTGTCTTTGGACCTACTTGAAGTCAAGTGTGTATACCAACACCCAAGAATTAAAGGAATCCATCAGAAATGACATCACGGCGATTCCAGACGATTCGGTGCAGAGAGTCATGATAAACTTCACGGTCCTCCTGAAATAGTGCATTGAAACCCAGGGTTGTCATTTAAATGAAATTATTTTTCACACTTACTGTTTTCGATTTTTTCCTTACGGCAATAAAATTTTTTGAGTTTCTTTACATATTGTGCTCGTGTTTAGCCCTGTACGATCAAAATTGAAAAATTTACAAGGTATTAAAATTCGTCCGTGTTCGTTTGACCACCCTGTACTTACCGAAATTTTTGAAAACATTTTCAACAAATTTTGTATCATACTCCAAATTTTGTATCCAAAATACTATTCTATTCGCTATTCAGCAGGTGACAGTTGTCACGTGAAAGTTTGTCACGTGAAAGCTGAGTTTGTTCCAAAATGTACGTTGGTAGATAGACATTTGACAGAAAACATCTGTGATTTGATTATGACATATCGTGGGAATAAATATAACCAAACTCCGTTTATAATACTATAAATTTTAAGTCGAAATATACTTTCTAGACCTCATTAAGGGTTAAACACCAAATACACAGTAATTCTAGAAAGAGTTATTACTATAATTATTGTAGCAAATAATGGTTGATTATGTTATGCTATTATTATGTTCTTTTATGTATTGGATTACATGCAATCAAATATTTTTGTCATATTTATTTAGTTTTATTTGTATATTATGAAAATATTAAGATTTTAGGAAATAAAAAAAATTTAAATGATATATTTATTGATGACGTGCATAATTTTAATTTTAGAAATAGAAATTTCCATATTATGCAATGTTGCTTAAAGCATACAATTTTCCACCTAGGTTGACACAGTTTTGCATCTATACTTTGAGATGAAAAACGGAAGGTTATTATCTCATTATCTAAAATATTCAAAACATTGTTTATTATAATTATCCGGCAAATTCCCGTATTTACTTCTATATACGATGATAAATAATGTATAACCTAATATCATTAATAGATAGTGGCATAATAATACCACATAATAACATCGTACCTTCATTATTAAAGGAAAAATAATCTTAATTATATTCTGTATGATTTTTAATACATATGTATTGAACATTAAAATATTTTCCACGTTTAACTTGCTGACGTATGCTTCAACATGTTTCGGCAATAATATGACGCAAAGCAAAACCAATAATAGAAATATAATGACGGACCTATATTTCTCTTCACATCGTTTTCTCCAATGGCAACTTTTCCGTCGACAAATAGGCAATCAGGCCTTGGCACCGACTAAATGCAGCTACACAGCATTTCCATATGAATTGTTAGTCTAGTAAGGTTCTCTAGTGAACCAGTCAACTTTCCTGGGCTAGTGGAATAGTGTGGAGAAAGGTTAGCGAGCTTTCTGTCAATTCCTGCAGCTTTGCTAGCCGGAGCGGCGGGTTATGCCTCGGCTTACGGTACTTACTCAGGCCGAAATCTATCTATAAAATATTGGAGGAACATATAAGTTGTTTATGGAATCAAATAATTTTGAGGAAAATGTGAAGTTAGTTCAAAATTATTTAATATACTGTCAAAATATTCGGTTTTTTAAACAAAATTAATGAACAACTACAGATTTATAACACATATCAAAGTTATTTAAAAACTGCGGTTACGATTTTTGTATTATTGATGAGTAAATTCATCGAAGATTTATATTACAAACTTTATGAATATTGAATATGATCTGGTATAATATTGAAATTACGCAAGGAAGCTTTACTCTACAAAATTTCTATATAAAATACGTTCCACATTTGATTCAAATATAATACAAAATACAAAAAAGTTTCTATATATCCAGTTTTATTAAATACTGCTGTGGCAGAGAGAAACTTTAGACCATACTTTCATGGAGCTATCAAATGCTGTTACTTACCAAGCTGTTACTTTATCTAACTAATAATTAGACTGTATAATAAAAAATACCATTCATTGTTAATAATCTACTAGGGATGGAAATAGTTGTAAAGTAATGGGAATATGATGGTCATTCAGTTCAATTGTTTGACGCAGAACTGTTAAGATGCAGTATTTTCCCTCGCGGTATTACATAAATGGGTGACCTATAGTTTATTTCATCGCTATTTGCCAAATAAAAAATCCCAAACGGCTCTTATCTCATACCGCGATTTGTTTTTATGGCTAGGCTCAGGTATACTGTTCCGTTTATCGGCAAGATAAGAGAGTTTCTTATATGGCAAATAGCGATGAAATGAATAGTATTTTATTCTCTTATAGATGTGGCAACAACGTCATTCGTACTGTGGTCGTGGACTGGGCACAGTATTTATCTGGCATTTTATGGTTGTGTTTGAGTGCTAACGGGAAGAGTTTGGCATCTCTCCCTCAGCATGTGTATTTTCTTCCGTGTAACTTTCCCCTCTGCAGCGTGAAACTTTTGGGAAAGGAAGTCAGTTTCTGTGTGTGAAAATTAAAAGAGAACAGGAAATAATAACTACCGTTTACTGCACAGTAAACAGTATGATATTTTTTATTCATTATACTCTAACGAAACCATCGCAACTGTCATTTACAGAAAGTAACTAAATTATGAATGATCAGTACGATGTCTTTGTTTTTATACTCATATTTTTGGCTCGTTACGGGTTATAGTTTTACTTAATTATAGACTATACGTTAGCTGTTTTGTAACTGAGTATATTGAGGCCACGCAAAATATTTTTGTTATTTGTTTTTACTTTACACAGTTTTAACTATGTTAAAACAGTTTTAACATAGTTAAAACTGATATTCTAGTTTGCCCGATATATTTATTGTTGAGTTAAATTTTATTAAAATAATAATTTGAAGTTTCCTTTGTGAGATAAATTAAATTTTCGGAAATTAATAAAATTAAAATCCATTGACACGAATTCTAGAAGAGTCAATAAAATATGTTCGATCCATTTAGTTTAATAATTTGTGTCAATGAAAAAAAACATGAACAGTGATCTGTTCACTTCTTTTTCATCCATCAGGTAAAATATTTTTCCTGAGCTGAATATTCCTTAGGTTTTATAAACACATTTATCGTCTATGTGTAAATTGCAAATATTTATATAATTATGAACAAAATCCATGTAAACGCAAAATTTACCTTCTGAAATATGAAAATACACTATCAATATTGAACAGACAATAAGAGTGATCTGCGGCTTAAAAACAGGTATAAAATAATTACCCATTCCCATAACTCATTCGCTGAAAATCAAAACGATTTCTGTTGTGAATGTTCAAATATGTTTCTGGAGAAAACATATTAGGGTTTTTACCTTTAATCATAAAATAACGCCCTTTTACTAACTTGTTAGTTATGTAGGTATATATTTAATATGATTCCATTTTTTTATTTTTAACCTTTTTTGAAACCTGTTCCTCAAGACTGAAAGCAACGTTATCCTCAGCGCATTCGCCATTTCATCGCATCGCATAATGTGGACTCGGTAAACAATTCTTATAAATTTGCTGGAGGTGCTACTATAAGTTTAACGTGTATTGGTGATTATATTGGAGCATATTTATTGTTTTATCCTCTATTTTTAACACGATTTCATTACTGGTTACTCTGCTCTAAAATATTGGACCACTGCAATATTTAATATAAATTTAACAATTATAAGAAGTATAATGGTCATATATATTATAAGGGTTATACATACAGTAATGTTTAGAAATAAGGTAGTAAGAGTTATATCAGCATTGAAGAATTAATTATTTCTTTATTATTATACTATAATTATGCCACAATTATATGGCATTTCCGCCAATTCTTTAAGAATGTTTGCTGAGAGTTTACACATTATAAATTAAACAAGTTTATTTACTCATTCTTATTTATTTTACTTTTTCTCACTCCACTATACGCAGAAAAGTAGTGTAATCGTGTACATTTTTTTCTAGCGTTTATTTTTCGTTTTTCTACCTAAAAACAAAAAAAAAATGGTTATTAAACAACTTTGTGTATATGTGTCGTTGTCGTCGTTATGGTTGTAGTCGGAATTAATAAAATTTCTTGTTAGCACAATAACTCAACTAAATCGTATCGTATCGATCGGGTTTTGACTCATTCTGATCGGGGACGTCCCCCAGACGACATCTATTGATTTTGAGGTGGATAGAACACACTCTACCATGTTAATAGATCATGAGAAAGCACAATGGTGGACTATTTGAGAAACTATTTTGTTAGCACGATCACTCAATTAAATCGTGTCAGATCGATAGTGCTTCGCCTGATTCTGATTAAGGACGTCTACCAGACGACATCTATTGACTTTGAGGTTGATAGGACACACCCTACCCTGTCTATGGGTTATGAGAAAGCACGATGGTGGACTATTTGAAAAAAGTAAAACTGTCGCATAAAACATATATTCTGCATTTATGTGTTGGTTTATTTTTTCTCGGCCACTCACTGTCGAGATAGATATGTTCTACGTGCGAAGAAGTCCGTTTTAAAGTTTTAAACTGTTTATTTAGTATCAAAAAAGTTATTTATATTTAAAATGTACTCATACATAACGTACTGAAGTTTAAAACCATAATACTATGGAATTTTACCAAAGTGTTAAAACGGTGGAAACGATTAATATGTATTTAATTTTTACTCGTCTGTATTTTATTGGGCACGAGACTTAGCTCAGATCAGTTTATATTTTCATATAACTTACAAATAATCGTATCAGTATAGAAATAGACTCGTCCGATTATATGGGAATTAAACTAGGATAATTTAGGTCAATCTAAAGCGATTGGCGTCGGTACCTTATAGGTAGACCATTTTGATGTTCCACCACTACTAGAAGCAGTAAAGATTTATCCCGATGATTTCCTATAGTGCAAGGAGAATTTCTATAAGTAACTGATTCAAGTTGATACTTCTTCCTTAAAGAATACATTCTAGTATGAAATCATCAATTGTATTTAACTGTATTTAAAATACCATACTATCAACTATATGTCAAATACCATTCATTGCATATAGTTATTTATAGCTACTAACAAGAGACCCTACTAACTCTAAAATACTTGGTTTTAAGTATACAGTGACTCGGCCACCGATTTGGCCGGGTCTCTGTGTACTTAAAGAAACTCACTACTGTACTATATCCCCAAAGTCCTAGATTGCATAAATTTGAAATAAGGATGAAACTTCTCTCGAAAATGTTAAGTTCACCATTTGTACCAGTTCCAAAAATTTGAACTTATGAAAGCTGTCGTGGCCAAATAAGCAGCGTGTATGTTTTTTAGCGCTGCACTTTGGGTTCGAGACTCTACTCGTATATATTAGTTTGTTCCTATCCTCCCTTCTTCACAGAAAATGTTGTGTCAACATGTTTCAACACGTTTAGTTGTTTTTTCTTTTTTCATACTTTCTTCACAGAAAATGCCCATTTCGGCATATTCTAATGAACGAAGTTTGAGCAATAAACTAAAATAGGACAAACGGCCAGGAATATTGAAATATATTATTCATCGAGCGAACAATGAATAATGCGTCAAAAAATTATACACTTAAATTAGAAAATCAGTAAAAGTGACTACCTATGTATTCGTGAATGTCCACTGCATTTTATCAGGAAAACAGCAATTTCGAAATTATGTTATTTATTATCGGATTATGTTGACAAATAAATATTTTCTATTAGGTAAGGTGGATAGGAGAACACAATAAATACACAGGTAGAGTATCGAACCCAAATCACAGCGCTAAAAAATATACACGCTATTTACTTCATTACGACAGATTTCGTAAGTTCAAATTTTTGGGACTTGTACAAATGGTGAGTCTAACAATTTCGAGAGCAATTTGTCTTTTATTTTCGAGTTATGCACCCTGAAGTTTTGGGGATATACTACACTAGTGCGTCTCTTTAAGTACACAGAGACTCGGCCAAGTCAGTGACCCACAGGGTGACCTCTCCTTGTTAGGTATATTGCTCTAATAAGTTTGTCTAATATGTAATTTTTAGAAATATGCATGTGTAATGTTTGTCTTTTGATCATGTAAAATATGAAAATTGGATTTAACGTTTGTAAATTTGTATTTCAAGTAGAATTTTTACTGTCACGTTAATTATATGTAGTTTTTTTGTTTAACACATTTTTGAATTTATTTAAATGTGTTTTATTATTTGTAAGTTAGAAAGTGATACAATAACAGTAAATGAATTTTACTGTTATTGTATCACTTTCTAACTTACTAATAAGCATTGGAAGGTTATAACACATATTAAGCACAAATAATTAAGAAGAAATAGTAAAACACATTTAAATAAACTCAAAAATGAGTTAAACAAAAAAACTACATATAATTAACGTGACAGTAAAAATTCTACTTGAAATACAAATTTACAAACGTTAAATCCAATTTTCATATTTTACATGATAAAAAGACAAACATTACACATGCATATTTCTAAAAATTACATATTCGGTTGTATGCCTGTGTTGAAAAACATAACCATAATATAATTGATGTCATCGTGGCACCTTCGCCATTTTTTAAATTGGTAGCCAGTGGTGAAATATTAAGTTTCGCAAGAAAATGAGAACCTCTAAAAATTGATGATTTCGCAAAATTTTTTTTTAATAAATATTGCTACTGGAATTGTCAGAACTAAACTGAAACGATGATTTTCAAATAAAATCATGAAATTGATCATTTCTTCTTTTTCTTCTTCTTCTTCTTCTTCGTTTTCTTTGAGTGCTTTGACCGTTATCGATCGTTAGCTATCATAGACTGGATTATATAGCTATCATAACTGTACTAACTGCTGAGCTGAGGAAAGGTTGTACAGTTGTTTTGTTAAACCATTGCCTTAAGTTGTTTAACCAAGATGTTCTCCTTCTTCTGGGTCCTCTCCTACTTTCTATCTTTCCTTAGATTGTGAGATGAAGAATTCCAAATTTTTCCGGATGTCGCATTATGTGCACAAAATATTCCTCTTTAAGGTTGTCGTGATTTCTGTATGTTTGTTCATACGTGTAAGGACTTCGACATTTGTTATTCTATCGGCCATTTTATTTTCAGCATCTGACGATACAACCACATCTCGAATGCTTTGAAGCGTTTGAGTATTGCCTCTGTTGTAGTCTAAGCTTCGGCACCGTATAAGAGGACGGGGAAGACAGCATCTCAGCATTCGCGTTCTAAGTGCCAGATTAAGGTCATGACTTTGGAATAACTTGATCATTTTAATAGAGGCAGCCCGGGCCTTTTCTATCCTGATCTTGATCTCTCTAGAAGGATCCCATTCTTCATTAATGTCGCTACCCAGGTACTGTTCTCTTTTGACTCTTTCTAAGGATGTTCCATTTATTATTAAGCCATTATCTGGAGAATTTTTGTTTTTACTAATAATCATATACTTTGTTTTCTTTATGTTGAATTTAAGACCATATTGCACACAGATATTAATTAAACGGTTCATAACTGTTTGCAGATCCTCGCCGTTACTAGTCAGAATTAAAGTGTCGTCGGCGTATCTGATGTTGTCAATATTTTCGCCGTTTATAATGATATCTTCATTTGCCTCAAACATGCTTCATTCATTGTTTCTAAAAATATTTCTTCCGAGTACAGATTGATAATTTCTACTACTCTCCAGTCAGTTAAATATCAACTTTCTGTAATAGATTTTTTTTCAAAAAAATGTGGAGTATTTTTAGTTATATCAAAATATATAATGAGATTAAATATTGGTAAAGCAATATTTATATATTAAAAAATAAAAATTTAACATGATAGTACGTTCGCTAATTTCTAAAAGTTCTATTTGAAACACAAAAGTAAAGTTCGATTTTATTATTTTATAATTAAAAGACAAGCACTACAGAGGCATATTTCTAAGAATTATATATTCAACTGTATGCCTGAGTTGAACAAAATAATCATATAATTAACGTGACAGTGGCGCCTTCGCCATTTTTAAACATGCTAGCCAGTGGTAGATTATTAGGTGTTGGGAGAAAATGTAATCTCTCTAAAAAATGTTGTTGCCAGAATTTTCCAATGATGATTTTCAAATAAAATGATGATTTTATACTCAGTACGATCCAGTCAGTTCAGTATCAGCTTACTGTATTAGATATATTTTTTTACAAAAAGTAGAAGTACTATTCATTTCATCGCTATTTGCCAATTAAAAAACTCTCTTATGTTTCCGATAAGCGAAACAGTCTACCTGAGCCTAGCCATAAAACAAGCCACGGTATGAGATAAGAGCCGTTTGGGATATTTTATTTTTCAAATAGCGATGAAATAAACTATATCTTCATTAATTAGTAAAAGTAAATTTTTACATTTTACATGATTAAAAGAAAAGCATCACAGAAGCCTATTTTGAAGAATTGCATATTCGGCTGTATGCACAATCGGAAGAAAATGAAAAAAAATTGTTTTAAAAGTAAAATTATTATGATACTTGCAAATGTGGGTTAAGTTATTGAAATAAAATTACATTATCAGTAATATTCGTAACATCGTCCATAAACTAAGTTCCTACTCCGGATAAAATCGCAATATGAAATTTTAGGATGGCCTGGTGTTTATCAATTAGTGTTCCTAATCATTTCTGTGCCTCATCATCATCATAATCATGATAATGTTCATCACAATTAAAAAAAAATAATAGATTATGAAGGCACACGTAAAAATAATCATCTTATCTAAATTTTCAGTTTTTCTTTGGTAATAAATTTCAATAGGTAATTCATTTCAAATCTTCTACCTGTTCATCGGGTAGATCAACTTCAATCAATCATCAACTACTGATACATTGTATAGCTTACAGTTAATTGACACTTTAATTAATTTTGCATTATGTAATATTTTGCGAATTCCGATTTAACAGAATTAAATAAATCACAAAAATTATTCGATTTAGTAAATTCGCCAAGGTCCCATTTCCTCTTGGCTTTATCAGATTCTAAAAGGAAGCAGTTTTGGTGGAAAGGAATGGTTATATTTGAGAGTGGACAAGATGTTACAACCACTTAAATGTAATACCATTTCAGGCAGAAATCTGGAAACATTTTACATTCAGGTCCGAGTCTAAGAAGGCCTAGTTGTGTCCCCCACTATTAGTGCATCGTAATCTTTATCTATGCCTTTCTTTCGATGTGATTTCCTTTTACCACTATTTTATAAGCTTTTCCTGGTTGTATTAGATAGATAGATATCAGGCAGTTATATCTGGTTTGATGTAATGCTATAAAGGACAAGAATGTTTCTTCGCATTGTTCGAATATCTTGAATACAGTTTTGTTGTTGTACAGTGAATTCTTATTGCTCGTAGTCACCTCTGCTTGTGATATGTAGTTTTATAAAATGACTATTCCTGTACGATATGTTCACTATATTATCTAAACGGAAAATATGCGTTATTATTAATAGAAAATTTACAAATAAATAAATGGTTATGTAGGAATTTTATTATCTGGCTCTGGTGAATTGTTGCAGGAACGATTATGGCCTATTCGAGCCGCAGGCCCTCGTTGGGCCGGTGCTCGGCCTAGCCGGGGTGCCTATCGGGATGCTGGGGAGCGTCTGTGGCAGGGTAGGGCCGACGGAAAGCGGCGGCGCGGAGTTTTCAAGTCTGGGATAAGCGCGCACGCATTTCGCGATGGAGCTTGCTGCGAGGCAGATCAGGTAGGGTGCGCGAAAATACGCGTCGACTGTACAGTGACCGATTCGTATCGCTCGCCGTCACCTAAACTATCGTTATGGCTGTGAATCATGTTTTTTACACGTAAGACATGTTGTGGATATATTGTGGACTGTGTGTTTTGGCTGCGGCCCTCCTACGGCCTGTGCTGGCAGCCTCAGTTACGTCTAAAAGAGGTAAGATGCTGTTTTCATCTCGTCGAATTGTTAGCATCCTCACATACAGACATACACGCTATTCTACACACGCCTTCGAGGAAGATAACACGGCTATTGCCCTGCATTAAAGACGATGTGGATTTATTTTCCGCTTATTATGTAATTTCACCCCGTGACACTGAGAAAAGACCATATTTCTCCCCGGCATATCATCTACATAAATAAATCCAGTTTCTCCAGAAACGGTTACGAAACGAAATTCATCAGCAATTGTTTATTTAATATACGAAGACTTCCATTTCATGTGGAAGAATATATTCATAGATTATCCTGTTTTAAAATACATATCACGTCTAAGGGAAATAATTTTATAATCATATAACTGCAACATATTTTTTTTTACAAAAATAAACTCAACTAAGAGAAAATATGAAATTATTTTAAAATTTATTACAATTGGATATTACGCCACAATATCGATTTAAATTAAATTGAAAATTACATATGATTTGTATTTTATTTTTATGTTGACTTAGTCTCTCACGCCTATATAACAGTTGCTATTATTGTTCTACAAAATATAAAAAAAAATAAATATTAGAATATTTTTCTCAAAATATTTTATAATCATCAAAATATGTTATCCAAATAGGCTTTAAATGTTATGGTAGCAGCTAACTTAACACACGAAATTTGATGTAACATAATTTGTCGCTTTTAACGTCACTATACAAAATTATAGAAGTACAAAATAAAAAAATTTTGAACACATATAATTAAACATTTATGAACTAGAATAGTATTAATTCTTGCATCTGCTTACGAAAACTATATACTATGTTACTATATAATAAAATTCTACTATATATTATACTTCAATAACATAACAATAACTTAAAATTAAGAATAATATAAGTACTAAGTACTAATACTAGTACTAATAGTACTAATTGGTACAAATAAAATTTATTGCAGAATTCAACTTGGCGCAAGAAGTCCCTTTATCAGAAATGATTTCATCAAATGATATAATGCCTAGTGCACTTTATCTTTAATTAAAACATATTAACTGTTATATTAATATTAGCTACCTATACATAGAAATAAATATTGATGATTTTTTAAAATGCGTCATGTGAATTTCTACAATACCTCATTTAAATACATTTGCAATTATTACTCCATCAGCTCTAATAATATATCTAATAAGTAAATGTTAAAAAAGAACATTATAGGTCAGATTTTTCTTTAGATTCATTTTTCCGATTTCATTCTAACCTACCAGGTTTACTATCATCGTTCAGTTAAGATTGGATATGTATTTATACAAGAAGTATTAGAATTATATCAAAGTAATTTTAGTAAAATACTTCTACTCTACTAAAAGTTTTACATTCCACAGTAGGGGATACCTATTTCAGAAATTTTCAGTTTGATAAATTTGATCGATTTTACATTTATTTATAAATTTCATTTTTTATGTTCAGATATATGTAAAAAAATTGTGGTGTTACGTTCCTTATGGGATCTATTGACACAAAAAAATACAGTTCATTATGTATTATAATATATAACTAATTGTACCTGAACTTCATTTCTCCTGAAATTTGCAATGATTTTATTAGCAATTTCCATACAAAAGATATATAAATTGTATCAAATATTTAAAGATTCAACAGTTCCGTTCAACTAATGTCAATCAAGTAATGTGCACCTATCTGTGCTTAGAGTTAACCTCTTAGACAACATAATGTCTCTGTAGAATAAGTAATAATTGTAAAAAATTTCGTGATTTCACGTAAGTATGATTGAGAACATTTAAGAAAATAGATTTTCAATTATGAAATAAATTTTAATAGATAACATATTTATTATGCTACATATTAATTTTACAATTAAAATAAGATTCTTATATATATTTTTAATTTACTAGTTCGATAGTGATTACACTCGTTGGCATACATTTTTCAGGTTCTGCATTGGTTGTCAAATTTAGCTTGAGTGTTCGCTGATGACTCATCAGTATGATCAATATGAATTTCATCAGTAATTCTCCAGAGATGATCTCTGGAATACTTTTGAAGGCTACTCATGACGAATAATAAATGAAACTTTAAATTTAGTTTGATAACTCTGACAGGCCATGAAATTAACTACTGCTATAATTTCCTTATTCACACTATTTTATCATCATATTGAACATCTACGTAACACATATTTCTAATATTAAAGCTAATATTAGAAATATGCGGTATGTAGATGAAACGCTGTGTAGACGAGAAGATAGTATAGTGCAGAATAGTTAATTATGGAATATGTAATACAGTGTAAAAAATTCGCCTAGAATTTTACCTATAGAAAGGATTTATTATTACAAAATTAATTCACATGCATATATGAGTATTAAATAAAATTACATTAACTATTATAGTAATAATTTGTTTTAGTATACATTGATGTATGATATACTAACTTACGACTATTTAAATATTTATAATATACTACATAATGTAGGTAGACTTATTTAGGAGGGATGATACAATATAGAAGTATTTTGCACTATAAATTAAGTTGTGAGTTATTGGAAAGTAAGTATATAGTATGTAACAAACTATAAAAATTGTGAGCATAAAAACAGTTGTTATGACATAAATAATATTTCTAAATTTGTACTAATGAAAACATTCCAAATTACTTTACATAGTTTATTGTAACTTGATAATGGGCAAATCGAAAAAGTAATAGATATTCTAATATATTTTATTGTAAAGCTGTGTATACAACCAATGTTAAGACCTTCTTAATAGTACGTGATTTAAAAATACTTTTGAGTGGTATTTCCTCTCAAATCCCAAAAGTTATAATCAGATGTATTATATAATAATTTTCTTTCTAAATATTTATAGTTAATAGCCATATTTGATTTTATTCATAATTTTAATAATCTACGAAAAATCGGTGTCTGAATATTATTATATTAATAGTACATTGTGTACTGCCTTACCCGGAAAAGACGAGTGGCAAGAGGAAAAAACGTAGCTTTTCATCAAATCCATATTATTCCAAAAAACCATCAGTTTTCAGGAAATCCGAGGGAAAGAGCTTAGAAAATAGTGATAAAAGGAAAGCACCAAGAAAGAAAAAAATGGATAGAAAATGTTTAATTTATATGCACTAAATTATATTTTGTATGTATCTAGTCGAATCTAAATCTAAATTGCATTGTACTATACAGAAATGAAGTACAAAATCTAGAGCAATAAAATAAAATATAATAAATAAATAAATAAATAATTAATAATTTTGTTTATCTACTATATTGCCGAATTAGAAAACAAAATAGTAATAACAAATATGTCTTTCCACTTAAAATAATACATTTAAACTTAAAATTTAGTTGTTTGTAGTAATTTATTACTTCTATATTTCGACTTTATCCAAATACATTAAGAACTTATTTATTATAGAGTGTATACTCACATGATTCATAAGAGTGAATTTAAAATAAATTTTATCCATTAAGTGCGATGTTGTATATAGATCATATATTTCATACAAAATTCATATAATTATATTCGGCGACAAAGAAGCAATGCAATCGTAGGCAAAGTATCAACATTCAAAACGAAGAAAAAATATATAGATATCTGTGATATAATTATCCCTGTTTTTTTGCTTTTTCTATAGCCTTCTTGCCTTAAACAGGATGTGAAACGTCAATATGGTTAATAAAGAATAATTCACTATCCAATAGCTAACTATTCTAACTATTCAATAAATGACTATTTCAATGTTCTTTTGTTAAATTTAAGAACCAATATAGCATTTAAGACCAACTAAATAATTGTATACGTAGCATAAAGTTGAGTATTACTTATAAATTATAATAGAAATATATTCTAGCACATATTGATAACAAAATATATGGCAAATTACTTTATTTCTATATATAGATTATTGTCACATGCAAACTAATTTAGTGCTGGCAATGGGCTGTAGAATTGGTTTACAATTACAAAAGACATTGTATTTATTTCATGAAATTTTCTGATTATTTAATATTTTCAGATATAATTCATTACACTTGTCACTTTTCTTATATTTAAGAATATTTGTATTAAGATAATTTTATATATTTTAATAATTTACTAACTGAGTTCTGAAAACTTTATAACTGGCAAGGAAGATTATATATAAATTTAATAAGTTAGACGAAAACTTAAACATATCCATAATATAGTTTATAGCCTTATAGAAAATAATTGAAAAAGATATTATAATTATTTATTCGAATAATTTTTACAGCCACATGAATTTAATTTGTGCTAAATATTCTTTTGAAATATTTTACTGTTAATACTGAATCATCATTTGCCAAAACTACCCGACTTGTCTATAACTCAATACTATTTATTTAATACGAGTTGAATGAATATGAATTGTCAAAATTATTATTGCCTTGTGCTAAGCAATTTTCCAAAATAGGAAAACGTTTCACATAATTTATTTAAAAAAGGCATCCTAAAATGTTTAGATGATGGCAACTGATAATGTTTAAGAAAGAAATGTACCAGATATGACACAAATAAGCAAATAAGTATTATATAATCTTTTAATATCATATATAATTATAATATCATTTAATATATTACACAAATCATTAATTTAACACCATTACAAATATTTCTGTAACATATATAATAGTATTAAGGCAAAATAACAGTTTCTTGCTGCTAAGAATAGACGATTCTAATAATGCCAAGCATTTTTAATACGAATTCCAATTCTATAATTTTTTCCAGTATTAACTCTTTAAGTAGCAAGAGATTCGTAGCGGGAGTCTTCGTATTTATTGATAATTTGCTGTTATCAATCAGTTTAAGTGTAAATAATATATTGACATATTCATTTGATCAGAATAAATATAAAGTAGGAAATATATATCCCACTGATCATTTACGTAACATGGGAAGCATCAAATTCATAGGGATAATAATCTTCCACTCAAGAAAAGTGGGGATTTGAATATTTTTTATCGTCAGCATACATTATAATTTAAATAAATTAATTTAGAAACACTAGGCTGAATGAAATATACTAAACCATACTTTATACAAACTAATATCATATTTCTGGCATATCATATTGCTTTTTTCTTTGTTTACACGATACCTGTTTATACTACACCACTATCTGCCTACATGAATGAACTATTTTTCTACTTGTCCCGCATGCTGCTCTCATGTGGGACTAATGACTTTAAATTGTAATAAGAGATGTCGTGATGAACACCTTATTAGTGTATTGTATAATACAAGTGGGATACATAGATCCCAATGATACTGAGCGGCCGTGATTTAAGGCCAATGGAAAAAATATATCCCAGTAACACCTACAGCGTTTTACTACGTTACCTGTAAATTTATTAGTAATCAGTGTAAATAAATAGAGAATGAGTGGTTACTATAATACTTATTTCTACTAGAATCTGATATAGAACGTGAAAAAATTAACAGTAATACATTATGTAACTCGAATACAGGAATGCCATAAAAAATATCTGAAAGATTCCTAATCAACTAAGTTGGCATCATCCGGAAATAATTAAAACTGTTTTAGGAGATATCTGTCATCAGAAGATGATCAGTTTTATTTATCTCCTAATTATGAAAACTTGGTTGGAGAATCGCGCGAGTAACTTGTAAGCTTTCTTTACTCATGAAAAAATGGTCTGCTGTTTTATTGCAGCATCGAAGGTTAGTCCGTTCAGTGTCTTTCCCACATTTTAAGTTCTTACGAAAATAATTTATAGAAATATATTGTTGGATCCTGTAGCTAGGGTTCAGTGTCCCATAAAATTTAAATTTTGTAATATGATGTATTGGAAAATTCTGACATTTTTCAACGGTACCTAAGGTTATTAAATCCGAATTTCTTGCTAAAATCTTCTGAAATATACTAATTCTTCTTGTAAATTCTAAAGTTTTCTTTATTTGAATATATTCGTTTGCAAAAAAAGTTTCAATATTTCAGGCACCTGAATTTATATTTATGATATTTTCTTGATTAAAATCAATATATTCTAATAACGTATGACTCACAGCTAGTGTTACAATGTAGACTGGACATCAAGGTTATTACTCGTTCATTAAATAGTGAATAGATATTAATCTTATATAATTTATTTCATCGCCATTTGCCAAATAAAAAATCTCAAAACATACCGTGGCTTATTTTTATGGCTAGGCTCAGGTAGACTGTTCCATTTATCAGCAAGATAAGAGAGTTTTTTATTTGGCAAATGGCGATGAAATGAATAGTACGTCCTATTCTTAGCTGAGCTAGAATAACCTGCTTTTGTCGGCTAATTTTGTAGGGTAGGATCCACTTTTGAACATGGTGTTTATAATAGCCCATTCTCTATATCATTCATTTAGGATTTTACTACCAATAAGTGGTTTTATGTTGAGACTCCTGATTGGGATATCATCCATTTCGCTTGCAAATCTCATATAATTATGGCGACATCGCTAAAATCGATCTCAATATATCGAAACACATGTAGAATTGCATATAATATTATAGTCACTGATGGTATTCACTGACACATACATCATTATATAAGTTAATATATTTAATCAAAATAGGTATGCTGGTTAATATAATAAATGTGCAATAAATTGAAAGAGTTTAATCCCATTTTACTCTGATGCATGCCTATACCACAATGGTACTACAGCTTTTTTCACTTTAATATACTTATTACAGTATATTACTATTGTAATATATTAAATTAAATCCTTTTTAAAAATAGATTTAAATCTTTTGAAATGCAAATGATTTGAATTGTATATGTATTTGATCATTTCATTAATTATGTAGTATATGGCTTTTACTCTACGTATTATTAACATAACGATATTATTAACATAAAGTTTAAATCACCTCACGTTTACTTAGCTAATGTTTTCGCTTCGAAATATATGCTTATAAGACCTACGCAGCGCGTCTCTATTTGAATTTAGAAATGGAAGTCAAAGACAAACAATAACAAATATTTGTTTTCTAAAAACGGACTTAATGGCTAAAAAATGCATGAAGAACCCTGAACACGAGCATATGTATGAATTCCTTATATATATATATAGCTATTATACTGAAAGATTAGAATAGTATGGTAATGCAGAAATAATTTAAATTTTATACAGTCCCTTATTTTGATCTATTAACATCTCGA
Organism: Rosalia funebris; assembly: GCA_037954035.1. Lineage (NCBI taxonomy): Eukaryota > Metazoa > Arthropoda > Insecta > Coleoptera > Cerambycidae > Rosalia > Rosalia funebris. The sequence goes on from JAZFAV010000007.1 coordinate 7,085,980, forward strand.
TACCAAAATGGACGTTCGCCAAGAAGATACCATTTTGAGTGAAGGATAATTTATTATTCATTCGATTACAGATTATGTAGTCCTTCTTTAATACCCCACATTTTGATAATAAAATCGTTCAGTGTTAGTCCTGATAACTTCCCCTTATATATCTTAATAGACATAAAAAATATTTAGATAGGTACTGCCTACGAAATCAGAGGTCCCAGTGGTAAAGTTATTTGTGCAAGAAAATTTTATATCTAGAGAAATATGCGAGTTATTGGATATTCTAGGGTACAGGGAATGTTACAGTTTTATGTTACATTTGTGTTATATATAAGTTACGTTTTAAAATTTAGTCTAGAGTAGTGTTCGTCTTCCTTTATCATAATAACATAAGTAACTAAAATTAGCAGAGACACTGAACTAGGATAAAAAATACGCAAAGAAACAATTCCTTTAAAAAATAAATATTAAGTATAACTAGTAACTTTTAAATAAATGGCGGAGGCGTCAACATCATTATAATAAGCGTTTCATACACTGGGCTTCTTAGTGAGAACTAGCAGGGATTTCTCAATTCTCAAACACTGATACATTGAAAATCCTATACTTTGTTTTTGTTCAATCTAAACTTGAGTACGGATCTTTAATATGGAATCCTTATTATCAATGCCATATTAACAGCTTGGAAATGGTTCAAAGAAGGTTTCTGAAACTATTATGGTTCAAATCAGACACTGTGTATCCACCTATTAATTTCCCTCAAAATAGTCTTTTGGCAAGATTTGCGATGACAGCACTTGACGCGAGGCGGGAATGTTGTTCTCAAATATTTCTATATAAGCTTATACATAATATGATTGACTGTCAAAACCTATTAGGCAAGCAAAATTTTTATGTACCTCAATTGCATGCTCGAACATCCAAAAGCTTTTACCTCTCTATTCCGCGTACTAATATTTTAAATTTTAACCCCTGTTTTCAATGTGTACTACATACAACAACTGTGATAAATTCGGTATATTTAACTGTACTCTTCTGTTTATTAAATATTGTTATGCTTGATCCGCATTTTCTTATTTTTCATATATTGTTTCATAGAACTAGGTATTAAATATGTATATACGTATTTGTATTAAATTTGATTATTATGTTTGTGACATTTATTAATCTTATTAGAATGTAAACACTCACTGTACTTCCTGCTCTGTAAATGGGTTTCCCTGTAGAGTAGTTGTAATAAATAAATAAATAAATAAATACGTTGATATTTTGTTCTATTGCGTTTATTTTAATTTGTTTTTGTTATTCATTTTTTCTAATTAAACATATATAACAGTTATAGTAACAATAATATTAATATTTATGCAATGAGTACAAATACGATAAATACGATACGTATAAATACGATAAAATTGTTACTAATGTTTGTTTCAAAATGACTTGGACACAATAAAATGTATGTTATATTTTAAATGCATTTCTATTGTATTTATTTTGTATGTGAAATGCTACTCTTTTTTTCAATTCGTATTTTTTAACAGTCAAATAAAATTATTGGATTAATTACATAATATTTTTTTAAATAATATTTCGACAAAACGAATGAAAATGTAATGATTATTGGAATTTAAAACAAGAAGCTTAATTTACATTTTACTGTCTATTTACATTTTCGGGCATTGCCTAGCGAACGGAGCACATTTTGAACATTTAATGTAAATTAAATCTGCGTTCCATGGAACACATGGACCACTTCTAATGAACTCACTGTAATAAATCGTTATGTATTTATCGAAATACATTCTTCTTTACTACCGATTCTGCTAATCACCGAGGGTGATAACCGACATGGTTCATCAGCCTATACAGAAATTGTTTAATATATTCGACTAAATGATATAAATCCGGTATTGCCTAGTTGGGTTCGATAAATTATTTTAGAATAGTATTGAACCTGTAGACGGTAATTATTATGAATTATTTTAATTTTAAAAATATTTTTTATATTATCCTGAAAGCTTGAAAGCTTACTGATGTTGGTTTCAGAGTGGTAGCGGTAATCGACTAGCGTTTCAAAACAGAACAATTTCAAACTCGAATCATTAATAAACAATAATTCGCAACTATAGCTGCAGCAAAAATAGTTATAGCAATGATCATTAATGGTTTTGTTACATTTAATCGAGTCATTATATTAATGATTACAAGAATCTTGTAAATAGGAATTAATGTTGTATCCCCTGCGCATTCGCCATAATTTGAAAATATTATTTTCAATATTATCGTTTTTCACTTTTCGGTAATCTTTAGAACATAGACAAATACTTGTCCTGAAAATGCATATATACACGTCGTCTCTGTTCAAACTATGTTTCGATAATATAATAATGATACAATACTGGTTGCCTGTATTATTTTATTTTAGGAATCACTAGAACTGCTGCAGAAAAAAACTAACACAGCATATTTAGGAAATATTTTTAACCGTGTCCCTGTCTTTCAAAACTTACCTGGAGAATCACTACCTCATTATATAAAGTATAATTATTTATGTTTTGTGTTTGTAGTTATGGTGTTATTGCGTAATTACTAGAGCGTTATGTTACTATTGCAATTACGTAAATGATTTAGTTTTCTGCAGCTATTAAGAGAAGATATATAAAACGAATTATTAAATATATATATATATATATATATATATATATATATATATATATATACATATATATATATATATATATATATATATATACATATATATATATATATATATATATATATATATATATATATATATATATATATATATATATATATATATATAATATCGTAGTCTCATGGTGAAATACGTCAATTCATGAAAAGCCTAGGCAGTACATGAACTGCCGGCATATTATGTGAATTATTAATGTTACACAATCTGTCTAGGCATTTCATGAAACGCCGTGCTCGTCTCGGCACATGATGTTTCAAGTCGTACTACACGATCTGCCGTAAATTAGGTATCGACTGTTCCTGAAGTGACCACGATGGCCGGCAGATTGTGTTCTCTGATTTATCGTCTAACTATATGGATGAAATAAAATAATAATACAGGTAAAATCCATATATTTTACAACTAAGAAATAAAATTCTCTTTAAAAAAATAAAAATACTCTTCAAACTTGCAATAAATAACAAAACAGAACAATAAAAAATAATAATACAGGTAAAATACATATATTTTACAACTAAAAAATTAAATCCTCTTTAAAAAAATAAAAATAATCTTCAAACTTACAATAAACAATAAAACAGAACAATAAAAAATAAACTAGCTATCTACATATACAGAATTTTTTTTTCACCTATTGATGCACGGGCCACTTTTGTGACATCTGGAATTGCATTGCAGTTTTGCTTTAAGACATTTACATCTATTGGTCTTACATTGTACCTTAGAGGGTCGGCATGAACATTATACATACCCCTGCCCTCGTCGTTTGCTGTCGTTTGTTCGGCTTTTCTATGTAGTATTCTTTGTAATTCTCACTGAACAGTTCTTCTTCACTCTTACTTTCCATAGTTTCCATTAAACAAAACAAATAAGCACAAGTAATAGAACACAATCTGCCGGGCAACGCTGGTCACTTCACGAACAGTCGATATCTAATTTACGGCAGATCGTGCAGTACGACTTGAAACATCATGTGCCGAGACGAGCACGGCGTTTCATGAAATGCCTAGGCAGATTGTGTAACATTAATAATTTACACAACATGCCGGCAGTTCATGTACTGCCTAGACTTTTCATGAATTGACGTATTTCACCATGAGACTACGACATATACATTAAATATATAAAAAAATACATAAAAAGTGAGTTAGTATATTAACAATAATTATACCAAGGCAATATATTAGGTAAGTATGAATAGCTGGTACATTGTACATCTTGCATCTTTTATGTTAAATGTGATAAACATAAGTAACTCGATCAATAAATGTGTCAGATATACTAGTGATTATATAAAATACTGTAACAGTATGAGAGATTCCAATATCAATATCAACTATGTTCGCCAATATATTTAAAGAAAACAAATTCTTATCTTAAATCAGATACAGACAACATGTAAATCAATAGTTCTGTCTAGTTACTTGTTGAATAATGCACTTATATCTCAACACATCCTGTCTCCGTGCAGAAAATTGAGCACTAAACTTAAAGTCATACGGTTCAGTACACCATCCCCAGGGAGAAACGTATTTCTCTGTTGTGTATATCGAGATCTAATAATCCTATCTTTAGGAATTTATCCTAGCACAAGGCTGAGATTGTCGATCGACTATAGAAAATCTGTCTTATATCCTAGATCATTGTCCTGCTCCAATACTATACCAGCCGTAGTGGCATTTAAATGAAAGGTACAGGCTGAGCTAATGTTCTTTACCTGCTTAATTACTCTTAGGAGTTTGTTGTCAAACAACGCAAAAGGGAAACATTTTTGAAATCTGCACATCGTGTAGCTTAAAAGACATAGAAATCTAGCATTAACAGATTGAAACTGACAAACTAACAATGAAAGTTTTACATGTTCAAAATACTGAACATCGTTAATCATAAGAACCCAAGAAATTGTTTTTTAATTAGATAATTTTGATTCTACTGATAAGAAATATAACTAGGTTGTGCAGATTAAACAATTTTTCACCGAAATTGATTCTGTAAATATATTTGAACAATGTGATACACGTGTACTGAAAATAAATAATATTGTATTTAATAAATATTAGCAACTGTGTCAAAGCAATCGCAGAGAAAATTCTAGATATTTTCTATTTCCACTGAGTTATTTAATTATAAATTGTCAACCCTATTTGAAATACCAAATGGGCATAGCTTTTGTTCATTTAATTGTATAGCTATATTTATTTATCGTGAACATGTTACGAATTATATTCAATGGATGCTACTACATCCGTAACGTGAATGTGTTCTTTGTGTAATACTTTCCATTTACAAAATGTAATTCACTTCAATGTTTTCCATCACTGATTGATACTTTAGAAAATGTATCATATGAAAATGTCAAAGCAGTCAGTGATATTCTCATAAACATTCTTAGGTTTAGGAATTCTTTAATGAATCAATAATTCGATTCTTTGTCTTATAATTATTATATATTATATATTTTCATAATGCTGCTTGCCAATTTAGTTTCTATTATTGCTGTTATTTGCTTTAGATTATTACTTGTATTTTTTCTTTTGTTGATTAACAATCAACTGCGAAGCCATCCTATTAATTGCAATTTTCTGCAGATAGTCATTTAGCCAGCTCTTAGCTAGTGTGTTTAAGACTTTAAACTTATTAGTTTTAATTTAATTAGAGTTATTAACACCTAACATAATGTGTATTGCAATAGAATATAATTGTGCACCTCCACCATTTTTATAAATGAATATAGTTTTTAGTGCGTTCGATAAATTTAATGTGCTAATCGAAAAAGTGTAAAGTGGCGTAATTAGTGTATTAAATTGATAAGTTTAAACTAAACAAAATTCATATAAACACCAATATGAGTAAAGAGGCACTAAGTAACTCGCCCATTTTGTAGAGTAATAACAGCTTCTAGACTCCAGGGAGGTGTCCTGTTCAAAAAGTCTTTTCGCAAGAATACCATGAACCTTATAGTCATCATTTAATGTAAGAGAGCACATATGTATGTACTTCAAGTTGCAGCGTAAATATGCAATATACACTCGTGGGTAAAATTAACGCATCAACAAAACTTTTCATTATTTCTATAAACTTTCGATGTTTTAAATCCTTAACAATTTATATAGGTGGCCTAGGATATCATTTGTGCCTATTTATTGATAACAATTGCAAGTGTTCGAGAGATGTAATATTTTGTATTTGTTTATCAATAATACACTTAACGTTGTTTAAAGTGATTGGTAAAAGGCAACAAATTCAGTTAGACTAATGATTTCTTTAAATTCGATGTCATTGAGTGAATGAAGTACTTTGTTGAGTGCACTCAGAGTAGAAGAAATCAATCGTCTGCGCAACTTAAGAGAAACTGAAGCGGTAAATCTGGTTAACAAGGGACATAACCAGCGATATATGGTTAATCTGTTAAAAGCTAGACAATCAACACTTAGTCGAACAGTTAAATCTTTCAATGCAAGAGAGGATCAATATCTTATGCAAATAGCCTTAAGAAATAAATATTCTACTAGTTCAGAGCTAAGAAGAGCCCTAGCAGTAGCTAGAAATGTTGTAATTTCTGGACAAACAGTCAGAAGAAGTCTTAATGTATCATGGTTATATACATAGTAGAAAACTAGCTACTGCGCCACTACTTAAAAGAGAACATAGAGTTACTGGACTGTGTTTTGCAAAATAAGTTAATTGGACCACTGATGACTGGAAGTGAGTTTTGTTTCTAGACGAAACAAGAGTAAGTCCTAATTCGCCAGATAGATATTAACGAATCTGGCAAAGGCCAGGAGAGAGGTTTGCTGCCTGCAGTATGTCCCCGAGGATCCCATTTTTGTTGGATCAGTAATGTTCTGGGGAGGAATTTGTGTCGATGATCGCACGGATTTGGTTCCTATGTGGGAGAGTTCCATAGATTCACACTACGTAGAAAATATCGTAAAACAACATGTTATGCAACTTGACCCCACGTTGCTAGAAAGTACCTTTGATTTGTGAATATTCCAACTATAGACTGGCCAACAAGAAGCCCAGATATTAACTCCATAGGGCATCGGCGGCATTCACTAAAGCGATCAGTTAGACGGCACATACCTGCCCCTATGACTTTTAGGAAACTCGAATAAGTCGGTCTTGTCTAGTGGGACAATATTCTTCAGAATCATTCACATCTTCACTACTTATGGATATAGTAAATATAATAATAAAAACATAAACTTCAAGAATTTTCGAACTCCCTAAATAATAAAGAGCTTTGAAGATAATAACAATTATTTCTTACAAATTAAATTATTTGAAAATTAAATGTTGCTTTACTATCTAAGAAATTCCGCGAATCTTGCAGTTTCTATTTTGATCCCATAATGGATTTATTGTACCAACAATTAGGTGTTTCACATTTTTTTGTGTTTTTAGATCCAAACTGTCAATTGTTAAAATAATAGAAGTTTTATTTCTTCCTCTACTAATTTTTGGTGCCATTCGTCGTCATTCTTGTGAGTTTACACAAGAGCGTTTTCATGAAAATACGTGATTTTTCTATTTTTTTAAATAAAGCCTGTGGAGGCTGTGACCATATGGTAACACAGGGCATATAAGGGGTCATTATTTGTCAAAACTTATTTATTACATAAACTGAACTAAACATATACATAGTACTGAAATTAACAATAGTATTAATTATTTAGTATGGAATGTTAAAAAGCAATCTATACATAATTCGACGTCACATTTACTACACTGGGTACGACCAACTGATGAACAATCTTCACCAGCACAACTTCTTCTTCTTTTGTTGGGAACATGTACTACTAAATGATCGATGTGATCATACCTCAAATCATCAGATATTCTGTTGTCTGTAATACTATTCACGTTGGTGGCTGGCCTTCCATGATAAATTTTAGGATCTGAATGCCTTCTGAGTAGAGTCTGTGCTATTTCTCTACGAAATACTATATTCGGCATGGCTTTCCTACCTGGAGACAATTCTTTGTACAAGACCCATGCGTTATGGAGGCTTACATCTATCAACAAAGTGAAGATGGACCAATACCATTGTTTACCTTTGATACTTATCCTGTACCTTCCAATGCCCTCATCCATTCGGTCTGTTCCCATATATTTATTATATTTATTATATACGCCAATTAAATTAGGCCGCGAAACTTTGATTATCTTCTTCTGGGCTTGGGAGTATCTATTAACTGAAGTACCTGGTTGAAGTCTATAACTTGTTGAAGATATTGTTGCAACAGCATTATCTACCCATCTTACTACAATTATGCATTCATCTTTGGAGATGGCAGATTCAGAAGCGCCTCTATCTTTCTTTGCCATTATTTTTTATCCGTTATTGGACAGTCTTTAGGAATTCTATTTTACGTCAAAGTCCCCGTGACACCATATCCCCTCTGCTTGAGATCAGTGAGTAGAGTAAAGCCTGTAAATAGATTGTCTATAGAAAGTTGATATGGAAGTCACATCTGGAAGCTCATCAAGCATAATTATCAAGGCAGCAGTTGCACGTCTATATTTAACACTGTACTCATCTGATTTAGTATGACAGCTTTTCCCTTGGTAGATTTCAAAATTTATTAGATAGCAATTTTCTGCATTCAAACGCCAAGACTTTTAGCCACACCTTATAGGTTTGCCCCTAATAAATTGTTTGCAACTGTGGCTCCCATAATACCGAATCATTGATTCATCATAATTGAGGTTCTCAGTTGGTTGAACGTAGTTTAGAAAAACATTTTTTTTAGTCCTTCCATCAGTAAGCGTAATTTCCACATTTTATCGTTAGGATCTATTTGCGTGTTATTAGCAAAATGAATAAACCTCATTATTTATTCGAAGCGATTTCTGCGCATTTTTACTATGTTTACCTCCATATCATCCTGCTGTTCCCAGATGTACCTTCTACCAGGAAGACAATGATAACCAGAAACAATGAGGATTCCAAAAAAAACATTTTAATTATTCCAAGGAAATGTTTGGATCGGGGCAGTTTTTATAGAGTATAGTTCTTGATTCACTCAAAATATATTCGAAGATTTCATCGTCAAAGAATAAAAAGAACAAATCAAATAGCTCTATAGGTGATTTATTTTGAAACAAAGAATAGATTAGTTTTACAAATTCTTTATAATTTTCAAGATCCCCTCTCATCCAGATTCTATTAGCAGCAGCTTTTTTGGTTTCAGCTTTGATCTAGGCGTATGGTGCTGTTCAGAATACTGTTTATGAAATACGTATGGTTCCTTGTCATCTCTTTGTCTCACTCGAACCTCTACAGGAGCTACAAGCTACCTACCAGTAAAATTTTCTATCAACCCACCATCGTCTTCTGCGGCAGAGTCTTCGTCTGTATCAGCGTTGACATCTGGTGGGCATAAATATATATCAGGTGCAACGTCACGTCCATCTTCATCGTTATAAATCATATCGGGCTTCTTGCAATGAAAAACCAGCCCTGGAACAATTCACACAAAAATTACTTTTTTTATCACACATTAGCCCCGTGTAACCAAATGGTTACAGGAGCCGTTAAGACATAAAATTGCCCATAGCGTAACCTTGTCTAAAGAGATGAATGAATATATAAGTAAATTTAACATTTTACACTACAGTTTACTATAAAACTAACATAAACATTTAAAAACAGAAATATAATTTTACTTAATTGAAGTTGATATCCATGATTGTTTCAAATTTGCAATATGTCCAAAGAGAAATATCACTTTACACACAAAACAAACCGCTAACAAAATGTTTGATATATTATTATTTTTCTTGGACCATCTAGTAGACAATAGGGTAAATGAAGTAACTGTTGGTTCAGTTCTTGGTAGATAAATGCTAATTTTGCAGATACCTGTTTTCGTTACCATATGGTGACACAGGGCAAAAATTGGATAAAATATGAATGGCCATTATATACAATCATAAATACACCACAGTTATGTTAAAAAATAAACAACATGACATACACATATGTGAGTCTCAAAACCAAAATAACCAAATTTGGAATATGTACTGCTTGCCAAACTGAGCAGAAATTTTAAAGCGCAAAGTTTCCCACTATTTGTAACTGAGAATACTAACGACAGTGTAGAATTAATCATTAATTTGAGGGATATATTTTTATTAAAATATAATTTACTATTTGTATTACAACTATGTGTACTTTTGCTAAATTCTTAAATCCATCTAGATAATAACTTGTTAATGAACTCCTTAGACGTATTTAGTATGAATAGTTCATACAATTAAAATATATCTATAAAATGAGGAAATATCTGACTATTTAACGTGATCATAAAATTTTTATGTTCCCGTTGTCTACATTTAAAATCAATAAAACTTTTTACTTTATGGTGTTTGTGAAGTTCAACCATTATTTCTCATTTAACATTTCAGAACACAATTAGATGAATTTTTAATGGTCATGATTGAGGTTTAAAGTCTTATTAAATTCATTTAAGTGTACTCAACCTTCTTAAATAACTTTACTCTTCAGAAAAATCTAAGAAGAGTTCCTTTATCACGATTCGTATATCTGAGAAAATGTTATTGAAACTAATCTGCATAAATTTATTATATGTAAATATCCTTTCAATGTACACTTTCCATATATGCTAATATATCTAAAACAAGTCACAAGTTTTTCTATACAGTATTTTTTTAAAATGTTGTTATCGTCTATAGGAATGTTCAGAAATCTATAAGATCTTGCTTTATATTAACAAAGTTGGTATCTTTTTGGGTTGAAGGGAAAGGCTGTGAAGTGAGTATTATTAATTTTTCAATCATGAAAATTTAATGTTATATATTTTATTTACTTTTATTACTGTGTGTGTTAAAAGTTGTCAAACTACGCAACTAGAATGTTATAATGATAACGCTATTTCCTTTTGTAATGTGATTTTTAAGATGCAGATTATTTAAAATAAAAGTAGTTACCACAAATTTACGTTATTATCCGATGTACTGAAAGATTGAAAGCGCTATTAACCCTCTTCAGCCCAGTTTAATTAATTTCCGAACACATTTTCCTCAAAATCTTTTTACAAATAACATATATTTGCTGAGTTTTTGATACTATTTTCTTTTCTCCCAAGTATTGGAGAGTTAGCTGGTATAAAATCGTAGCTTTGTTTTAGATGTGCTAAATGTAAACGTAATTTCTCTTCATTTTGTTGCCCATAGTTTTAGGTTTTTATACTACATTTATAATTATCCATTTTCTCCTGTAACTAAAAATTATATTGGCAAATTTTCCAGAAATATACCAAAAACAAGTTATATGTTTTGTGGGTTTGGGGCTCGTCAGCCACTGATCGCATGGGTAGTCCCTTGGCGATCCCTTCTTATCCGGGTCATTATCCAAAAATGCTATCCCATAAAAGGAGCAATTTGGGCACGTCCCTCGCCTTAAGCCTCGCCTCTTCTAGGATAACAGGGGTCCCTGATATAAGGCACCTCCTCTTCTCCAGTGCGGGGCAGGTGTAAAGAAGATGAATCGAGGTTTCCTCGTCTTCTCTGCAGTATCTGCATGCCGGGCTGTCAGTCAGCCTCAGCTTGTGCTTATATGTATTCAGGCTACTATGATGGCCCGTTATGATTCCTACCAGGGTTCTGGCTTTTTGATGTTCAATTTAATGAATTCTTGGGCCCATTTCTCAATCTCTGAGTATTCGATGAAGAGTTTGGTTTTCGACAACCCGTTACTCCTCTCCATCTTTCTCTATGCTAGTCTTTTGCCCAGTCATTGATGCGGTCTTTGATCAGATTCCAACATATTCCCACTGCAGGTTCTGGTTCATAGAGGTTTTCCCTGGTCCCTAGTTTGGCAAGGTCATCTGCAATTAGATTTCCCTTAATGCACTTATGACCAGGTATCCATAAGAGTTCCACCGCACCGGTCCCTTCCCTGCCAGGTGGTTCAATGCTTCATAGCAATTATAGACCAGCTTCGACTTTGTCGTTGCTGAATTCAGGGCTATCAATGCCGCCCTGCTATCCGAGCAGATACATACCCTCTCCTGGGTCTGATTTTGGTTAGCCCCCAGAACACCGTATGTAATTGCAACTAGCTCGGCCTGGAGTGCGGTAGTGTATTTACCCAGGGGGAAGGTTTTACCTATCCCATCGCGTCCCCTATACACCGCCGCACTCGCAAAATACCGCACAAGTTATAACTTTCATTCAGAATTTAAATAATTACAAAGATAAAATATTATGACATAGAATATATTTTATTATATATATTGTAGTTTCCTGAAAATAGTGCTATAAAATCGAATAATAAGAACAATTTTGTTATTAAGTCAACTGACCGACTATACCAAAAAAGGCAAGTGGAATGTAATTGTAACCTATACTCAAAGAAAATAAAAAGCATGTATATAAAAAAGAACTGTTTAGAGATTAGTACAACTGTACAGTAAATAGAGTAGTAAATTATTACCGTAAATAAAATTTTAAATACTGTTACGGAATGAGGGTATGCAAATATTGCACAATTGAAAAACTGTAAACTAGCATAAGGTTTTCTCAAAATACCAACTTTGATGATCGTATAATTGGTAGGTATGGCAATACCTTACCATACCTTAAAATTAAATGCTACATTTTTGTCAGTGAAGGTTACTTTGCCAAGTATCAGAACCTATTTAGAGACTTACTGTTGATCCATGTCTTCCCTGAACTGTCAAGTGGCTTATAAAAAAATCACAGATACGTAAGATGATAATTTAAACATCTCTCTGTTTAGCGACTTTAACTACATTTTTTACAATATCAACAGCCTATTGACATAATACAAATTGACATAATATAATATATTGTATATAGACGTTAAATATTCTAGGATTTGAACGTACTATTCATTTCATCGCTATTAGCCAAATAAAAAACTATCTTATCTTGCCGATAAACGGAACAGTTTACTTGAGCCTAGCCCTAAAAACAAGCCACGGTATGTTTTGAGATTTTTTATTTGTCAAATAGCGGTAAAATAAACTATAAGAACACAACAAATTATCAAGTTTTTCTCTGCGTTAAATAATATCTTCAGTATATACGAGATTATACGGTATCTTTGATGAATACACAGGGACACTGGATAATTATTTCTGGTTTAAGATGGATAGTTCTTAGGAGATCACTAAAGGAGCAAAGATAATATAGTAATTCCTAGCAAGTTTACCAAAATATCACAAATGATATCAGTTGAATAAGAAATACTATACCAGTAAAGAAGGAATTTATCCATATTGAAAAATATGTACCATGAATGGTTGTTTACATTGACTTATTTACAGTATAGATTAACGATATTAAATGTCAAGCAATGACTGTAGCAATCAAAATTTGGATGGATGATATATTGATTCGCCTAAAACTTCTATTTTAGTGGTTCGTATATAAGTAAACTCACAGAAGCTAGACAAACTTAGGTGGGGTTTATGTCGAAAACATATCGCCTCTCAAATGGGATGTAAAATGAGGTTTATTTATATATTTTATATTAAACAAGTACAGAATCCACTACAAGGGTGGAGTTTTGATTTGCAGAAATAAAATTTGATGTTAGTAATAAGCTGTGGTAGTGGAAACAAGCCGACATAAATAACGGCATAAATGCAATGTACTATTAAGTTAAATAGAACATTACTGAAGTTTTGTATTTGGTTGTCTATAAAAAATAAATAAATAAAAGGATGACCCATATTTCATCTGAAACATTATTATAGATTATTCCATTTTTCATGTTATTCAATTAACTTTTCGTTAATTTGCGAATATTTAAAAAATGTAATATATTAGAAGTTAAATCATCGCGTAATGATTTACGTTTATACCAGCAACATTACAGATGGATGTTATGATGAGAAAATTAAATTTTATATAGACGTAAACAATTTGTATCCTAAAGGTGAAAGGTCAAATGGTTCATTCATTATATACCCTCATATCATCATTCCCTTTATCTACGTATCGTTGAAGTTTATGATTTATTCCTGCGTAGTCTATTTTAATATTCATATCCTTCTCATACAAAGTAGTTTTTAACAAGGCATTTGCGTAAGTAAAAAATTTCTTTTAATAGTCTTGAGTTAATAGTAAGTAGATATTTTATAAGATGATATATCAATTGATATTGCGAGAATGTTTATCAAATTCAACATAAAAGACAAGATGTAAGTTGTACAAAGTAAAAATTATTCAAACATAGTAAGTTGCCTTGGTATAATTATTGTTAATACACTAACTTTTTATCTATTTTTCATATGTATTACATCATAACTCCATCATATTTGGAGTTACAACAGAAATATAACGCTCTAATAACTACGTGACAAAATCAGAAAAAATGATACTTTCTATAATGAGGTTGTCATTCTCCAGATAGGTTTTGAGAAAGGGACACAGTTAAAAATATTTTCTAAATATGTTGCGCATTAGGGTATTTCTGCAGTGGTTCTGGTGATTCCTAAAACAAAATGATACAGGTAACCAGTATCGTATTATCGAATGAAAATATATTTTCATTCTCTAGATAGATATGTGTCTAGGCTCTAAAAATGAGTAAAAGTGAAAGATAAAAATGTGAAAACGTTTTTGATATTCTGGCGAATGCGCCGAGATTATTATATTTATTTACAAAATGATTTTGTAATCATTAATAGAATGACTAAATTAAATGTAATCAAAATAACTGACTATCATAGCTATAACTATTTTTACTGTAGTTATAGTTGGAAATTTTTGTTTATTAATTATTTAAGTCTAAAATTATTACATACCATTATTTGAAATCCTTTGTTTTCACAAATTTTTATATAATAAGTAATTTGAGTGGTAAAACTCTATCTACACCACATTACACTTAATTTTATATCTTATTCAATGTTTTACTTTATACATTGATAATAGAAAAGAATGTTTATTTTATCTGTGCATTAACTGAAATTAGTTTAAACTCTAAAATAAATAATTTCTCATTTCCTATCACTTAAATATGTAGCAAGAGTAAACCTGAGATTTATAATATAATCTTAGATAACCTTAATACATATTTTCCTAAAAATGCATACCTCATTACAAAATACAGTTTATTAGAGAATTAAACTCTACATAATTGTATCAAAAAATAGGTTGTCGAAAGCCCTATAAAAAAACTACATACATTTATAAAAGAAATAACACCAAAATGAAATGGTCCTTCGAATAAACTATAGTCGATTACCGTTATTACTTTCAAAACAGCTTTCAGAACAAAATGTTTCTAACAACTTTTTAAAAACTAAAATAATTCAAAATAGTTACTGTCTACCAGTTTAGTACTGTTCTAAAATAATGTATCCAGGGGAAGTGGACAACACAATATTTATTTCATTTATCAAATACAATATATATTAAACTAATCATTTCTATACAGGATGATTAATCCTGATTACTACTCGATCAATTGTAGAGAAGAATCGTTAAATACACAACGATTTATAACATTATTAAGATATTCTCCACATATATAATAATAATTTATAAACATTTGTCTCATTCTTCATTTTAGTCAATGGCAGTTGTATAACTACCAGTGGTCCATGTGTTCTGTGGAATACAGGCGCATAATTTATACTAAATGTTCAAAATGTTCTCCATTCACTGAGTAATGTCCGAAAGGGTGATTAAATTGTTAAGTATAAATAAATTTTTCTGATTTAAATTAAAATTTTTCATTTTCACTTCATATTTTACCGAATTATGATTACTTTAAAAAAACTTGTGTAACAAATTCCATTATTTTATTTTACTGTACAGAAAAAAGAGTTTTTCTAAATGGCACAATAAAAATATCAATGACGTCATAACTTTAAAAAATACCTAAGGGTAGCATCAAAGTGGCATTTCAAATACGTATTTTTACGTGTCCTAGTGATATTGAAACAAACGGTAACAATTCTATCGAATCTATACATTCAATTTTGGACTCATTGTATAAAAATTAGTATTATTACTACTATTACTGTCATATACGTTTAATTAGAAAAAAGGAATAACAAAAACAAATAAAAATAAAAGCATTAGAACAAAATATACACATACTAAAATGCCATTGGCACCTCCGCCATTTATTTAAAACTTGCTACTTGGGCTTGATTTCGAACTTCATTAAGGAACTGCTTTCTTTGTGTAGGGAATACAATGTATAAATCATGTTTAATATTATTATTCGCTTATATTATTATAAGTGAACAATTCTAATATTCTAATAGTATATATTCACTTATATTAGATTGTGTTCACCACAAAAATATTTCAGTTCCTACTACATTTCAGTATAGCCTGAAACAGCAATGTGACTTGAAACATTTTTGGAAGTAAATGATCAACTTATGAAAGTTAGGAATACTTTATTGTCTTATGAAAATGCTTCTTGTTCATAAGTTATGATGTATGAAATTAATATTATGTACAGTGTATTTATACAAAAGCGAAGTGTGAAGCTACTGGAATTAATTTCATGAAAGTTGTAGTCATTCTATTTACTATACCTATTGATCTTTTTAACAGGACACATATGTATCTTTACAGTTCCATATCGCTTTAATGGATTCGATATGTTATATTTTTACTACCAATATATGAATAAAATACTTATTTCAATATAGAATTTCGTGTATATGTAAAATAGAGAATGAATCACTTAAAAGTATACATTATATACATTAAAAGTATACAATATTCACTCACTAACAGATTAGTTAGTTTAATCTATTTGGGAATCACGAAAAATTCACTAAATATAATAATTGGTCTTGATGGTATATATGGTACATCCTGATGAATGAACTATTGAACGTTACTGGGGACTACAAGTAATATGAAGCTAAAAATTTGGCAATAGTAGTTATTGCATGCACCTTATCTGATGAAAGCGATGCCACGTATATTGTGTACTCCGATTGTGACGAAAATTGACATCAACTTACTTATTTTATATATTATACTATATTTTTAAGCTACATTCGAATTGTATTCACTATTTTAAGGTAAATTTCAGTATAATTCTCTATCTTTAGAGATTATAGTTTCTTAAAAATTCAGATTTTAATGAAATGCTATGCAAAAACTAACACAGGTGATAATAATGATCTTCTAATAACTAGACCAGGCTGCTAAGAATGCAACAAATTATAAGTTAAATGATGGTAAATATCCCTTCAAGTGACAGGAAAAGCATCTATTAGAAACTTACTCATTGACATATCGCATAGTTAATGGAACAGAATAGATTCCTAACTAAAAACCATTACATCTATAATAAAACGATGGTATTTTCACTGCAAAGTACTTCGAAGGGAGAAAATGTGCAATTACTCGTCTTAAATTAGGACATATTAGGCTTACACATTCCAATCTACTGCAGAGAATAGAACAACCAGGATGTCCGAGATGTCAAACTGATATCAAATACATTAAAGTTATGCGTAAAACATAATAGGAATATATTAAAGGTAATACAGTTCTTTAGAAATACCAACCCTCTGTATAGAATATGAACAAAATATTCCACACACACACAGAAAAATAGTAGACAATAATTATAGATATCGACGCCACTATACTTGTTTTTGGATGATCGCTTCCTTATTCGTGGTTATAGAATCGACTTGTCTTGTTCCAATGGAAGGTAGGTTCAATATGTGATTTAGAATACCTTCCTGTAGTACAAAACAAATTAATAATAATATGATATCTGAGGCTTACGGTATGAACTAATGAGAGAAAACTTTTCCATGGCAGGATTAATAATATAATTTTGTGTAAATTTTTCTTGACATATATGTTTTCATATTATTTTTAGTTGCTTAAGAATATTAATAAGCTACTTACTGTGGTGTATCTTGAATTATATACCAAAATTAAATATTAATATGAAAGTGGCAGCTATCAATAAGCAATATGTAGCTATTTATATTAATTTATTTAAAAAAAAATTAAATATTTTCAATTTTATTTTTCGATGTTCAAGACAGAATGTTGTTTAAATATAAGAACGTGCATTTTATAATATCTGGATATTAATCTTTCTGAATTAAGTTCCTGATAGGAATCATTGCTATCTAGTTAATTCACAGTTGAGAATAACAGGCCGTTCCAGAACTGCATGTCGCGGTTTTGTCCTAATTAGGAATCAGCAGCATTTATTCCTATCATCATTAGGTCATCAGTCCTAAGACTGGTTGGACGCTAACCTCCAGCTTCTCCTACCTTGTGTTAACCTACGCATTTCGCTAATTGTGCTACAACCTACATCCCTTACTATTTGCGAGCAGTAGTCTAATCTAGGCCTACCTCTGCCTTTCTTCACTCCTATTTCTGCCTCCAAAATATCGCGGACTATTCCCCCATGTCTCAGCAAGTGGCCTACCATTCTATCTCTTCTCTTCTTTAAGTTTTTCCACATACTCCTTTTCTCGCCGACTTTCTCCAATACTTCTTCGTTTCTAACCCTATCAGTCCATGGTATTTTCATCATTCTTCGGTAACACCACATCTCAAAAGCTTCTAATTTCTTCCTACTTGCTTCCCCTACCGTCCAGGTTTCGCAGCCGTAAAGTGCCGTGCTCCATACATATGTTTTCAAAAATCTCTTCCTTGTTTCTAAGTTTATTACCCCCGAGCATAAAAGTGCTTTCTTTTTGTTAAAAGCTACTCGACCCTACGCTATTCTTTGTTTTATGTCTTTATCGCTTCTTCCATCCCAATTTATTTTACTTCCTAAATAAGAGAAGTCTTTAACTTCCTCCAATCTTTCATTATTAATTTGTACTTTCGTTTTTGCTCTGCTCTCGCGCCCTCTGCACACTAACACTTTAGTTTTGTTTTTATTCACCCTCATTCCGTATTCCTCTGTCAACACTGCCTCCATTTCGTTCAATGCTGATTCTAATTCCTCCTTACTAGATGCTAATACTGCTATATCATCCGCGAATCTCAGCATTTTTAGTTTCTGTCCCTGTACTTTAATCCCGAAATCCACTCTATCTTTTACCACATTAATCGCCTCTTCGATGTACAGATTAAAAATTAGTGGTGATAGCGTACATCCTTGTTTTACTCCTTTCCTAATACCTACTTCCCTTTCTTCCCCTTCTACTTCTATAACAGCAGTTTGCTCTATGTATAGATTGTGTACTACTCTCCTATCTCTATACTTCATTCCCGCGCTCTTTAGTATCTCGAACATTTTTTCCCATCTTACGTTATCAAAAGCTTTTTCTAAATCTACAAATCCTATATAAGCGTTCTTTCCTTTTTCTATTGTTTTCTCTAACATTACTCTTAGCGCCAGAATAGCTTCGCGAGTTCCCCTATTTCGCCTAAACCCGAATTGGTCTTCTCCTAGTATTTCCTCCGCTCTATTTTCCATCCTCTTCTGCACTATTCTAGTTAAGATTTTTGATGCATGGGAAGTTAGGCTAATCGTTCTAAAGTTCTCGCATTTGTCGGCTCCTCTCTTTTTCGGTATAGTAACGATAATGTTTCTCTTATAATCCTCCGGCATCTCGCCCGTTTCGTATATATATTTTACCAGTTCAAACATCCTATTTACTACTTTCTGTCCCGCACATTTCAAAATTTACGCCTGTATTTTATCTACACCCGGCGCTCTATTATTCTTTAGCCCCCTTAGTGCTATTTCAAATTCCTCTCTCAATATAGGTTTTCCTACATCTTCCCTATCGATGCTAGATTCTTCCTCTAATATCTCTCCTAATTCCTGACCCTCGTATAAATTTCCTAAGTACTGCTTCCATCTATCCGCTTTCTCCTCTCTTCCTATCAGTATGTCCCCCGATTGACTCCTAACATTTCTACTTATTGTTCCTACATCCCTGAAGTTCCTCTTAATTATTTTGTAAGCCTCATCGGTCTTACCTACTTGCAACTTATCTTCTACTTCTTTGCATTTCTCCTCTATCCATTGTTCTTTCGCTTTTCTACATTTTCTAATGATTTCCCACTTTATTGCCTTATACGTTTTCAATCCTTCTTCGTCTCGTCTGTTTTTGTAGCCTCGTCTCTTTTGCATTAAGTTTAAGATTTCGTCCGTTATCCAGGGCTTCCTAGCTTCCCTTTTTATTCCTAATAAAAATAAAATCGCGATATGCATAGCTTTCTGTAGGTTGACACTTTGTTGCTTAGCAGGTAGATGGCATTTTGCAAATTCTAATTCTTGCAAATTTTATTCTTTTGCAAGTTCCTGAAAGTACGTAATACGTTTGTACATACTTCAAGAAAATATATAAATATATGTAACTACAAATAAAAATAAGGGCATTATATTTTTATTGGATCTTGAAGAAACATAATATGTGTAAGCTTCTGTATATTACATGTTTGTGAGTATCAACAAAACCATAAATGGTATGAAAGTAACTAATTTATTTGTTTAATGATAAGTAGTGGCTATTTCATTCCGATTAGTTAACCTATTATTTTGTGTTAATCAATCATAATTCTAAAACACTTATTATAGTTTAATAGCCAATAAAATGAAATACGAAGTATGAAACCATTTTGATAAAATAATGACAGTAATTTTCATTATAAATTACAATTGAACTTGATGTACCCAAATAATAGCACATTACTGCAATTTATTATTCAAACGATTATTATGTTGACAGCAAAGTTATGATAATTCAGATATATTTGAAGACTAATATTCAATATGAAAAATATGTACGAAATCATTTCTGTCTATTTCTAAATATCTGTTTAACGAAAACTTCTCTCTAACAAATATTGTCTTTAGTTTATTTATTTAGTTGAATTATCTTCAAGAAATGAAAGCTGTGAAAAAATATTTTCAACAAGTTATTTAGCTAACAAATATTTTGTTAGCAAAATAATTTGTTTTTAAAAAATAATAATATTAAAAAAATATACAGTATTTAGTTTATTTATTTAGTTGAATTATCTTCAAGAAATGAAAGCTGCGAAAAAATATTTTACATTTATAGTATCTTTCACTGACCCTTTTCTTTTTCGTAAGTAGAGGATGAAATAAATTGGACAGAAAAAATAGAAGCTTACATTAAATCGATGACGCATTCCACAATTTATATTTATGATTTTTAGTATCATGTGTTCCGTATATATGAAGAGGCTACGAAATAATACTTAGCATGAATGAATAGTACATTTTGACACTGAAAATTTTAACGTTTCATGAAAGAATTAGTAGTAAAATTATAATAAATATTGTACCAACAAAATTCAATTAAACACATTAAAAAAATAACTCTAGACATAACAGTTCTGGCTGATACTAACGTGGTACAAACTACTCATTATGAAGAGCTATAGCAAATTTTCAATAGCAGCAAAGATAGCAGCAATACAGCAAATTCACAAGATAAAATTCCACGAATTAGAAAATAAGACAGAACATGGACCAGAACATATAAAGAAAAAGCTAAAACATTTGAGAACACAGAGGAAGATGAAATTACATTGTTTCTAGGAACGCCGTCTTGAAATCCATATAAAATTCATAAAATTATCAGTGAAAAATAGGATATGGCAGAATGTGTTCTGCCATAATTTCAATCAAAACTACACACACCGTCAAATGTCTTAGACTCCAATGTTTTGTATTAATAAATATTTTTTTTTAAATATTGTATTTGTTTTTTAAAGTATGCTTTTCCTAAATGTATTTTTTTATAATACAGGAATAATTTAAAAAAATTTAGTCAATTAAAAAACAATGAGAGAAAAATTTGCAATTTTTAAGTAAATTCATTATGACAAAAATTAACAAAACATATTTCTTAACAAAGTAAACTACAACTTAATAGTCAGTATGACCTCCTCTGCTTCTCAGTAACATATTGATATGCCTGTGCATTGAAACAATTAAACGGTTTATAATTTCTTGAGGAATATTGTTAAATTCCTCTGTTGCTGTTGCAGCTAACTCTTCTGCATTTTGGCGTGGGCGCATGCCATTGTGAATTGCTCTAGAAACAAAATCCCACATGTTATCGATGGGATTCATATCTGGGGACTTAGCGGGCCAATCTAATGGGGTAATATCTCTCTGTTCTAGTACCACTTGAACCGTTCTTGCGCGATGTTGCCTGGCGTTGTCGTCCATGAAGATGAAATTGTCACCTAATTCATCGCGTAGGGGATAAATAATGGGCCTGATAACACTTTCAATATAAACTTGACTTGCCATATTCTGATTTATGCGAATTAATGGCGTACGGCAATTGAACATTATTCCTCCCCAAAACATTGTTGTCTTACCACTGTAGAGAGCAACCTCACGGGGAAAATTTAGTCTCTCTTGACGACCTGGCTCCCTCCAGACCCCTTGCCTATTGTCATCACTCACCAGTCCAGTTGTGGCTTCATCTGTGAATAAGACCCATCGCTACTGATGCAAAAGCCATCAATAGCGATGGATCATCAGTACGTTCCCGTGCTCACAGAAAGCGGGCAGCTGGATGTCGTGGAAGTAGAGTTGGTACCCTTAAACTCCCTCTTGCTCCTAAATTTGCACGATGGAGTCTTCTGCGAACTGTAGAGGTCGATATAACAAGGCAAAACGTACCTTGAAAGTGAGTCCTGAGGGCTAGAGCTGAATAATTTCGGTGTCTACGGGCATATTGAACCAAATACCGATCCTGCCGTTCATTTGACACTCAAGGCCGACCAGTACGTGACCTTCATTCCACTGTCCCTAATTCTTGATACCTATGCACTATTCGCACAAGAGAAGATCTAGGAATGACTAACATATCGGATATCTGATGACTGGAATGTCCAGCATCATGCAAAGCAATAATTCTTGCCCTATTAAATGTAGAAACCTCACGTCCTGGTATTATAACGAAAGAAAAATATCAAAGTCGCTGTGTTGAATATGCAATAAAACTGACGAATATTAAAAAAAATATATAACTAATCAACAATATTTTATCTAGCAGTTTATTTGATTTTGTTTGACAGCTAAATAATTCACCTTTGTTGGCTAGCAACGAAAATAAAATAAACATAGTCGATATCTGTAATATACGGGGAGTCCAAGACTTTTAACGGTATGTGTATATGAAAGGTCATTTAGTAAGACTGAAACCATTCCTAAATGAGCTAAATATTATTCCAGAACATCAGCTCGATTTGGAGGTTATGCGTGTAACCACATAAGTAAATAAAATTGTCGAAATAGTTAATAAGTCATTTGAAGACAAACAGTTCTAATTACTTTATTAAATGTGTCATCAGCCTTTGATAAGGTATGGATCCAGGTTTATTATTTAAATTAATATCAAACCTATCTTCACCGATTTACCTAGTAGTTAAGTTATATTTGACAAATAGATACTTCACCGTTAGACACAACGAAGAAATAGTCTGCATACATCCCATACAGTCAGGAATACCTCAAGGTAGCGTACTTAGGCCTATCCTCTATCAAAATTTGCCTATCCCTCGGTGTCAATCTCCTGGACAACAGCCAAAAGATGCACCGATTGAAGCATTGCGATCCCGTATAAGTGTGATTATCAATGTTGATTATCACACTTCATGATATAGTATCATGAAGTGTGATACATTATCACATTATATGTTGATCATTATATGTTGAAGTCGTTGTCTGGCATTAAACATTAAGATATTCGCCTATTGCATTTGTGTAGATTGCGAGCGGAACGGGAACTAAACAAAATATGAGAAGTGGTATTAATATTGTAATAACAAGGTACCCACAACATTGAATAAAACATATAAAAATGAAAACCTTTAATAGTATAGTTTTGGCTTATACACATACATATTTTATGAAATGTTAAGTTTTATAGTTTTAGTAATTAAATAAGTATGTGCATTTTAAAGTAGTAACAGAACAAACGGTATTACGAGTAATGCCGAAACATTTTTACATTTTGTATCTAGTACAGACATGTATATTTAAGTACGAATATATCCAAGCCTGATGAGCCGACCGTGCATGACGAGTTACGGGATTAATAAATGCGAAAAATTAAATATTTATTTAAAAATACTGGCTTGATGAGTGTTGCTTTGTTGTTTTACCGGATCAGTGGCAGGCGCACTACCAAAGTGGAAATGATCTATAAAATATTTAAATTTTAAATTCCCGCAGCTCAAAGGATAATAGTCGAATATAAATTTATGAAAATTTTTGGTACATAATTGTCTTTGTAAAGACCTCGAATATGGAAAGTTGGGATAATGATGTACCGAATTACAAAAGGATTAGGAAAGAGTATTCTTGCATGTGTAGGGAGTAAAAGTTAAGGTCATATCGCTGTCGTTAAACTTGTCCCAATTTACATAAATTATACCGCTAGGAGGCATACACAGGGAAAGTAAATTCTTTATATTAGATAATTTATTATTCCAGCAGTGAAAAGTGAACACGAAATTGAATTGACATAATTTGTAAACAAGTAACTGATGACTTAAGTGAAAATTACATTAGTTAATTGAAAAGTAAATCAATAATTCCGAACATATATGTAAGTTCTATATATAGATAATCTCTCCGAATATATAAGGTAACTAGATCAGCGTTTAAAATTAACCACCTTCCAAAGAATGCACTAATCCTCATTAGCATATTAGGTTCGAATATTTACTTCAATGGAAAAGTTTAATGTGGTCGAAAAGGGAAAATAAAAATGAAATACAAAAGAATGAATAATTTTACATTTGTAGAATTCTATAAATAATTCTGTTTCAGATCAATGATTCTTTAGTTTTCGATAATCTTCATGGAAAATTTCTAAAAACTATAATATGGTATAGTCTTATCCACAGTTAACACAGTTTCATGTCAAAAATCCATCGTTCTAAAATAAGTTTTGAATATAACTACAATTTGTTAATGTAATGTAATTAACACGTTTCTCTTTAATACATATATTTTAGTATATATTTGATTTTTATATGATACGGTATATAAAAATATAAAATAATATATAAAAATCAATAAATCTTTAAAATATATTTTCATTTATAATGAATAATCGATTTCTAGTTATAATCAGGAGCAGGACGATCCTCTAAAGGAGTATTATATAAATAAAATACTAAATTATGAACATTATTTATTTTATTGCAGTTAATTTATTAATTTATAATAAAGGTATGATATGATATCCACGATATAGTCAACTCGATAACCTGACATATTATTTAGTTTTAATTGAAGAAAGTTCTAATGCGAAATATTTTCAATAGGACTGTATTAAAAATATCATTCTTACTCTTTTTATGTAACTACAAAACTAAGTTATGTGTGGAATAATTGTATTAATGTAAACATAATTAATTAAATTTAAATCATATTTCTGAGTATTGAAGTAAAGAAATATTTTATTTAGATATCGATAGAAAATTTTGTATTTGTATATTCTACCTAGATAAAATATAGTATATATTAATAATTAGGAGCAATATGCAAAATATAATTATAAGTTGCCTATTATTGACTGAGCTTTAGATTTGTATGAATATTGAGGTATAAGAATGAAGCATCTTTAGCTATGCAAAGCATAATAAGCACACATTAAATGCCATAATAAGCAGTTACAGTTCTTTTCAGTATCTGAAATGTTCACAGTACTTGACTTTAGACAATTAGCTTATATATTCATGAGTAACTGATGTTTCAACACATCATCTATCAATTTAAAATATTAATTTTAAAATAAATAAAATTCGTCTTACGTAAAATCATTATTGGGAGGGGAAGTTGAAGTTGAGATTGGAACCTTCCATGATGACGTCAACTTGGTTGTTGAAACCTGTTTTATTGAGTAATTATTCGGTGTTTTCTTGAAAACTTTTCATCATACATCATATCTTACGATAGTTATATACATATTCTTGAATTTAATGCGATCTTCCATTTTATATCAAATCAAACTGTAAACTACTAACACAATTCTATACTGTAAGTTTTATATAAAGAAGAGATACAATATTTAACTACATAGTGTGTTATTATGAAAGGAAGTCGGAACCTCTGGAAGAAAACGAACTTATTTTCAGATACATATTCTAGCATGGTCACTAAAATTGATTTATAGATGATTTCGCTTTCACGGTATCTTGCAAATTAACTTCCTTCTTATGAAGGACCAGAATCCTGAGTATTAAATGTTTAATGCGCCGTTAAACAGAGAATATGAAAAATTGTACCATAGTATACTGTTAAATTTGATTATAAGGAAAAATATTTTGTTATATCTCAAGGTGTGACGATAATTCATTAAATATTACATGTATGAAATTCTCTGCCACGCTTAAATTTATCTCAAGACATGTCGGATCTAGTGATGATTACTTACTATTTAAAATTTATGAAAACACATGTCCTCGAGATGAAATTACATTTTCTGGCCTAACAATAGGGAAATAAGAAAAGGGAAGCTTTTCAAAAATATGTAATTCTTATCTTGG
Source organism: Rosalia funebris (assembly GCA_037954035.1). NCBI lineage: Eukaryota > Metazoa > Arthropoda > Insecta > Coleoptera > Cerambycidae > Rosalia > Rosalia funebris. The sequence continues at coordinate 7,112,201 of JAZFAV010000007.1, forward strand.
AAATGTTTTGTAAACTATTTATTTATTTAGTCTTTAAACTAAGCTGATGCCTGTCAGGTTTAAAAAATTTGAGGTTTCATCGATAGTAACTATTACTTTTGATTTTTAAATAAGAAACCTTGCGTACTCTTATATCACGGAATATTCAAGCGTGTTATGTAAATCAATATATAAGTTTTCCTTTGAGTTTTGTATTTATACAAAATATTATGTATATATTTTGTAATTATTGTATTAATACGTACCTGAATTTATTCCAACATCCACATGAGAAACACATTTTATATATTTACTAATGCGTTGTATTATAGATATATCTAAGTTGATTTTATTATTTTATTCAAAGCAAAGATTTATTGCTGAAATGCTACTTATGTCATATTGTAACAAATTATTATCATCTTATTAATGAAATAAATCATCAATGATATGAAAATTTTACTAGCTAAAAATGCAGATAAATGGACAACAAAGCATAGTATTATTAAAATTGATTCTTTCAATATACAACATAATGTATCAGTACTTAACTTGATATGCTATATTATTTATATTCTATAAAATTGCAATAATTTCGGAAACTGGAGTTTATTGTTTGTTGTTACAAATTTAGTGCATTAATGTTTAACTTAATTTTTACTATCCTTCGAGTGACACACTTTTATTTCAAATCCAAAAATATATGATACAAGTCAATGGCAGTCTAATGTATACAGTTGCTTAGAACTAGGCAAACTATTTTGATCTCTGCTCTACAATCTCTATTTTGTTAGTGTAGTTGCTACCGTTATTTTATTTAAATATAATATATTTAATATATTCTATTTTGTATTTGGTTTGTGAATTTTCCACTAATGATTTAGATAAACTATGTTTTCGTGAAAAGTATTAAAAATAGGTAAAAATAACTAAGATCTCCACTCCAGCTTCCTTAGTATTCTTATTATTTAACCGATAACCGCCAACCAATTTTAGTGGCACTGGTGGATATTTAATTTTTTAGTAAACACTTTCATAACAACGATCATCAATGGATATGATTAGTCTGAATTTTAATGTCGTAAATGATATTTCTTTAGTTGTATATGGGTGAATACAATTATTGTTAGTGATATTAGAAATAGATAATTTCATATATTTTATATATATATATAAATATATATATATATATATATATATATATATATATATATATATATATATATATATATATATATATATATATATATATATATATATTAACATGCATGCAAATTTGTTGATTTTGAAATAGCTTAGAAAACTCAAATTGAATACATTTTGTTTTATATTGAAGACGTATTTCTATCTGGAGGCAGAGTCAAAAACAGGAAAAATATTTTTGTTTATATTGAAGAGAAAACACGTGTTACGCACAACTCAAATTACATAAGCTTTTTCCTTACATAACAAACATCTCATGTTCGTATTCCATCAAAATGTTTGCGCACATTAGAGTTAATGAAATTTGAAGCGAAAATTTGTATGACTCAATGAGCATTTAATGTTATATAACAAACAGGTAGTATTACGTTTTTTACTATTACTTAGAAAGCTTATATTTAAATAATGTGTGGTATGAAAAGGAGAAATATTTGTTATATAAAATGTTTAGTAGTTATTAAATAGTATTTATTCAAGTGTAAACTCTTCAGTATATATTATCGTACAAATCAATGTTAATAATATAAAATAGGTATATGAACAGTATCTACCAACCAACAGTATATATTTACTGCTACTGTATAGTAACCTTCTAGCTATTAAGCATTAGCTAATTAACTATTAGCTAATTAATCATTAGCTAATTAATCTAACCGTAGCTAATCTAATCATAGTTAATTATTATTACCATTGTTTATAGAAGTTCTTAAAAAACTATGTTTTACAAAAGTACGAAGGTAATATGTGTGCATATTGCTTTTACTCGAGTTTAGTTAAATATGCGCTTGCCCTTTTTCCATTCTCTTTCATAGATAATTATGTACGGTAACAGGTGATAATGGGAGGCGCGGGGTGCCTCGATGATTAGAGATTAATAGGGTAGTATATAGCAGCAGTAAAAATATCAAACAGCGATTATAAGAATAATATATTTAAATACGTTAAATAAAAGCGACACTGGCGCATTCGCCATTTATTTAAAATTGCCACAGTAGGACTCGTTTTAAAAATTATGTTAGTTATGAATAAATATAAACAACCTATATAAATTTCTGAAGTTTATCATAAAAGTAATTTAAATTTAACTATAACAATTAAATTATAAATACAATTGACAAGAAGCAATATCGTTACATGATAACTATTTTGATATTAAAAATATGTTCATGCTTAACATGCTATGTCACATGGGAACAAAATAGTTATGATTTATGATATAGACTATAGAACTGTAAAATTGTAATAATGTTTTATGAAACCTTACTATCTATACACGTTATATGGCAACATATAATGTGTATACGAAGATGATCGTGACTTGAAATTAATATTATTTATGAAATTATTATATACATAATATTAACATAAGTTTAACATTATTAAACATAATTTGTTACTATATTGTCAGATTCATCGTTTCTGTATGAGTTTTGTTGAAATACTTCCAGAACATCTCAATTACTGTTTTTGCTTTAGCAATTAATTTTTTTGAAGTGAATACTTCTTTGGCGGCATTCTGATATTTGACGAGAATGGAAAGTGAATTGGAAAAAATGTAACGTTTTCAGATTTCGTTACACGAGAGAGATAAAAGATATAACGTAGAGAGAAGGAGAAAGAGAGCTATACATTTGGTATACCTAAAACACAGGCTTCGTTACAAGACAGAGTACACAGATATATAACATAGAGAGAAAGAGAAAGAGAGCTATACATCATATATATCAGTTTAGGCTATCCGCGTCTCCCTATTGTCGCGCATGCGCGCGTTATACATGTACGCGTCCAGACGCTATATATTAACAGCTGAAGCAGCACGCGTGTGTACCGAATATTTATCATTGTGTTTTATAATTATTTACGTTATTTACATCTGTGTTCTATGATTATTTGATAATATCCTTGAACCGTTTAACTTGTTAAAATCTAGAAGATATAATATATTCTATTCACCGCTCCCTACTGGTTTACAGCCACACAGGTGCAAATGCACTTGGAAGAGGCGAAGACAAGATCCCTTTGATTCTCGGGGGAGATTTCAATGTAAATTTCGGATCCAATGATTCTTTGACGTTGATTAACTTTCTTCGAGAAACATTTGGTTTGCTTATAAATAACAACCCCAAAGAATCAACAACAAAATCCGGAACAACAATAGATGCAATTTTTACACGTTATCTAGAAAATATCGAATCACGAACATATATTTCATATTTTAGTTATCACAAACCAATCATATCAGTATTGCCAATTGAACCACCAGCCGATGATAGTGTAGATAATGAATAAATCGAATATTTTTTACACAAATTTTATATTGTTATATTTCTTTTGAAATTACCCCTCTCCCTTTCTCTCTCTCTCTCTCTTTCAATCTCTCACTCTTAATCTCTCTCATTCTCTATTCTAAAGAAGTATTCACTTCAATCACGTGTACTGTGCTGCACATGATATATTTTTTTAAATATTACTTGGATATTGAAATGAAAGTAGTTTACTTTTTGATAGCACGATAATATTTCTCTAGAAGTCGAAGCTATCTGTTCTATATCAGATATCTAGTCTAAATTTGAGTCTAATACTTGACAATATTATTTTGAATATTTAAAAATAACTTATCTGTTACAGTTTTTTTTCCTGTTTCGCTTCTATTCGCCACTGATGCTATTGTATCAGTGGCCTCTTTCTTAAATTGTATGCTCTTTTTTTAAATATAGTATTAGATAGAGTATTAAAACTTTATTTAGGCAACAGTATTCAAAAACCTATCTTAAATTTTACAAAGAGTTTAATTAACCACATGAAAATATTGAAAAGTTAATGATCTTATAAAATTCAGAATATTTTAATATTTTGCGTACTCCTAAACCTAACATTTATATTGTGAATACGAAGTTAGTAGAAATTGTCCAAGTAAGGAGCGCTATCAAGATGATCTGCATTATATTAAGAACATCCTGTATTAAAATTATACTTTGATCAAGATAAATAAAAAGCGCATAAAAATCTAAAGACATTTTTGCAATATAAAACTGCCCTTTATTTATCCTATTAACACAATTTACTTAAATCGAACGAAATATTATTTCTTGCATCATTTATATCAGTGGTAAGTAAATAACTTGTCATAGTAAACCTTCTGGCAGTTCTTAAGAATATCCACTTATTACAGCATAACAAGTATAAACCTATCATTAATATATTATATGGTCCCTACTCATAGCAAGTTTACGTATTTGTCATCCCAATAATAGCTTTAATAATCCTTAATAGCTTTTTAAGGTGGGAGCAGTTGTTTTGTGTAGTTATACATTATCGCTACATTCCTAATGATATGTGATAAAAGTAAGCAATATGTCGCCACCTGTATAATACTGAAATTGACTTTAGATTATACTACGTAACTGTAACCCTTCCAGTAACAGAAGGTATTGAAAAATATCAATTAACAGTATTGTACTATTAAATGTTGTCTCAATACTATTTGGTAACGGCAATACGTTTTATGTATGCAAAGAAGATATTAACACTACAGTAAAAAAGTTATGTACTAATTGTAAGAACAAAATTTACTTATTTTTATGCAGTGCAGTAATTAGTGTTAAGAAAATCGTGGAGTTGTGGACATCATAAAATGTCAACTAAACTTTTTTTAAGTGTGAAACCCATTTAAAACATTATTTTGGCGACAGTAGGTTGTGACTTATGGTTAAAAGAATTTCTATCAGTGCATTTCTAAATAAAATGTATTACAAAACATTTTTAACTATATAGTATATTTCATATCACATACTTAATTTTGTTAAATGTGAATATGTTTAAAAATAAAGAAACCTTGATATTTTATTACTAGAACACGGTTCATGCCATTAGCAAATAGTACTGAAATGCTTTTGCTTTGAAGCAACTAATGATATTAATCTCTTTGTTAATGTCGAATCTGCGTTGCACCATATTCTAATATACTTCCTACTACCATTTAAAAAAATCAATACCGTCGAGCTTAACAATATTATAAAGAAATCTCTTTTAAAGGCCCAGAATGTATTTCCCTTTTATTTAGGCGCCTTTTTGCCTCTATATATATCGATATCGTTCATTTCGCTGTATTGAGGGTCTCCATGTACAACACCTGGCTATATTGAACTCTTATATTTATTATCCTTCAAAACGTCAAATCTTCAGTGAGCTTTTCTTTGATCAATTTTTTTCTTATCTGCGTTCATTTTATAACGCTGGAATGCGTGAGCGTAAATCTAAACAACAAATACAATAAAGTTTATGGGCTTGTACTTAAAATAAGGTAAATAAATCGGCAAGTACTTAGTCACAGGTAGAATATGCCGTAAAAACCATCAAGCGGATATTTCTGGTGACATGTTGAAAAATGGGCCATAGAGGCGTACATATTTCAGGTATTAGAACAGATTCTTAGATTATATTTATGTTTGTTTAGGGTTACGGAAAGAATCCACATTTTATGTTACTCGAGCGTAGGCGGCTCTGAGGTTTTGTTTCTTTCTTGTGTTTTCGTTCTGGGTAAACTGATATTATGCGAGATATTTGTGGCAGTGAAAAATAAAGACACAAAATACGTATGGTCTCTATTTAGACAGTAAATTAAATTATTGAAGACAATTAGATATTATTTAGTTTTATTTTAGAATATTTTTAATGGGATGCAGTTCGGTGTACGATATATATGTATAGCGTCGTTTATACAGGCTGGAAACCTTGAATGTAATATTCAGTAAATTGAATGTAGAGGATTTCAATAACAAAACCTGAAATAAGTAAATTTTTTATTTTGGTTTTTTACCCCTAGGAGGTAATCACCTTTATTTATATTCAATCTAGAGGATGTAACTACCTCTAAATATTTTTTCAGTTGCATGAGAATGTCGTCTTATATCATTTGAAAGATATAATTCAGTAGAATACGATGTACATTTTGTTTTCTAAATTTATCAAATTATATGTAAAACGAACAAAATGGTACTTCTTATATTAGTGATTGTTTCATCGTTTCATATCCAAAACGGTACGGTTTTTTTATTTACTAGCAATGAGAAATTACAAATATTCTATAAGCTAGTGTACTGACTTTAGAACTGGGTGGTTCATTATTGACGTGGTGACGTCTTCTCCAGTGATAAGCCCTCCTTAATCTTCCTTCAGATCACTTGGCTATTTTCTCGTGAGTCAGGTTGACACCAATCTTTACTTAGTGTGAAATTTACCTGCACAAATTTTGCTTCATGATTCTTAATTTTCCACAACGAAGTAGGAACGTGGACCCACACACGTTTCTACTATGTACAGAACGTATATGTAGCAATCCACGCCCCAGCACCCAGAAAGATACCCTGCGGTACTCCAGATTTAATCGCTTACATGTCAGATACCTCTTCAATGACTTTTATTCTAAAAATCGCATTGTTAAATAAATAAGATTTAATAAGTTATTGGCAAGGATACTTTGATCTTGTATAATAATTCTGAGTGCCACACACTTTGTCAAACGCTCGACTTACATTCAAGAACACCAATGTGCAGAATTTCTTAGCTATTAGTCCTTAATTAATCTTGCAATAAACTCTATGAGCTTGTTGTATTATACAGTGAGTGGTTTTGGCGGAAATCGAACTGATGCAGTGGTATCCCTTCCTCAGTGTTATGAACAGCATTTATTCTTTGTAGTACAAGTTTTAAAAAGAAAGTCGGTGGCAAAGTGTGTCTCATATTCCGTAGCATCTTCGGAGTGGTCTGCTGATTTTACATCTTATTCTTTGCTGCCAAAACTCAATGTTTTAAATATCAGGCTTTCTCTCAAAAACCTTATTCGAGTACCTCACATGAAGAAATCAAACGGGTAAGGTCAGGAGATCTTGGGGCCACTGAATTTGACTTCGTCGTCCACTCCATCCATCGACGGGATAAATATTTTGCCGAACTCCTATTCTTTTAGTGTATTCTAGTCTAAATTGGTGTAGTTGCTGTGAGTCTATTAACGTAAAAGTCACTGGATCTTATAGGTGAACCAGAAACTGGTAACCACTCCTTCCACTGCTCCACTAATATCAATTATACCTATGTATGTGTGCCAAGTCAGTCTAGACAACTGCTCGCTCAACAAAGAAAATAATTTTATTTCTGTTACCTGTAGATTTCTCCACGATTCATAAAGTTATCTGTACTTTCATATATCCTTACTAGTGCCTTACATTTTAAGATAGTCCAACTGATTTAAAATTGTAACTAGTATTTATATTAAATTATTTTATACGGTTTTATTGAATATTTACTTATTTAATAATACCATTAATAATTTTATGGACACTGTGTACATTTACACAACTCTATGATTACCATCTCTTCATATATTAGTTTTATTGCTTTTTTGATGTATGGAATAAGCGATATTGTCACTTAATATATAACGCTTATGGATGTGATTAAAGTACTTAAACTTATTAAACTCTTCTGATAATCGATTTAATGACACAAAAAGAATGGAAAGAAATTATTTTTAAACTGTCAGGAAGAATAAGCGTATAATAAATCCATATAAGCATAATATCATTATTTATGACGTGTGAGAAAACTATTACTCAGGCTTTTTTAAGTGCATAAGAACAAAAATGTGTCGACCATGTAGTTTGACCTACTTGCCAGGCAATTGAAAATTAACAATGAAAATTTAACCATAAAGTAGCGGATAAAATACACGTATGCATGGATAATATTATGATCCCCATTATTATTCCGTAGACATTTTGGGTTACGGCTCTTCTATTATTACCCTTAGAATAATGGTGTTTACGTGTAGTTGGCTGCAAAGTTAAACTTTATAATATAAATCTACTTGAAATAGGAATGATTGTATCATTTATTTTACATACATAATACCTGGATTGTACCTATGTCGAATAATAGTCATATGAAAACATGAAACTGTTGTTAAACAAAATTTATTGAAGCAACCTGGAAAATCTTTTGGTCACGTGCTCAGTCCCGAATCGCTTTATCATTTTGCCGATTTAATACTCTTCCAAGTCGACTAAAGAAATGAAAATTTCTTGGGGTGGAGTGAGAAATTAAAGGAAAGGCGATGTAGGAAACACAAATTTGAAATATGTGATTGTTACCATTGAACACGGATGTACTTGTAGCAATCGATTCAAATATTTCAACATTTAATTAACTAGATCAAATTTTGAATCATGTTTCTCCATTTACGTAATTGTTATTGTGATAAATGGAAATTCTTATATTCTATCTTTATTCTATGATGGATATCAATGGATTTTACTCTCCTACTGTACAAGATACCAATAACAGAACATAAATTATTTGTATTTTATATATGTACATAATATATTTTGCGTTATCACAGATTCGTGGAGATAATATTGTTTGCTATACATGCCAAAATAAATAGATGGCAAACATGAAGAGTTAATTAAAGTATCTGGAATATTATTTGGAGAAAAAACTGTCCTATTTAGATAAATTATTTTCAGTCCATTTCCAAATACTTATAATGGGAGACTTACAAATATATATCGCCAGCTATATTCTACATTATCTAAAACTGTGGTTGTCTTTACGTAGCTTGTTTTCTGGTAGTATCGCAGTCAAATTTCAATCAATACTTTAGAAGTTGGTTCGATGCGACTAATTCTGGTAAATTTCACATTATGGAGACCAACCGTAACAACCAAGTTCTACCTACAAATAATATGAGTACATACTTTCCTGGTATATTACACTAGTGGAGTTGGTATAAATCGTAACTGTGTTGATATTTTCATTTGTCACTATGATTTGATACTAACAAGGCCTTCTACATTTCAAAATATATCTGCCAACATGACATGTAACGCATAGTTTTATTTGGTATATTTTTTTGGGCATCTGTTAAGTTTTAATTTGCTACTTACAATAAATCAAAATGTGCGATATTAATCCTCTGATATTCTTTTACTTCAAAAGGTATTATGGAAATACATCTGTATTAAACAATATAGGCATCTTAAACTTCATTGAGAAATATTCATAGACTGTATTGTTGGATGACTGAAAGTCCGCAATCGGCAAATACATTTTCCAAGAACTATTTCACACGCTTCTTTGTATAAGTCCTTATAAAACTATATAGTATATAATGGCTATATTTAGGGATTAAAATAAAAACCAATATCATAATAATAATTTGTCTAGATCATTTCTAATCACCAAAAGATCTGGCTTTTATAGTGATAGCCAGTTAGCTAGAGATTAAAGAGTACCCGAAAAATTTTATATCCAAACATGTATTTTTGAATTCATTATTTTAGGTTGATTTATAAAAATTATACATAAAAAATATTGTTCAAATGACCGGTTCTGGTCCTAAAATATAACGTAATTGACTTTTACCTAAGAAACACGTAAATTTAGATGAGAAGAATAAAATCACTATCTGTTGATGTGTAGGTTTCAGCCACTCATACTTTATTAAAATAATGAATAGAAAATAAAATAATGGAATATTCAAAGGAGGGTGTTATGAATTCAAAGAAAGTAGGATGTGTTATTTTTGTGAAAACGCTGCCACATACTCAACACCGATAAGTTTTAGGTTTATTTTAATTTTATTTTCATGCATTATTTCTCTTTTGCTGATATTCAAAGTGAGATAAGAGAGTGTCTACTTGAATTCGTCGCTCATTTGTATTTTACCTTACAATTTCGTGTAGTTAAGTGGTGTCAGTTGCAGTGACAGTAATAATATTCATTCTGTATAGTGTATAATTCACAAGAAAGAACTGAAGATTTTTTCATTTATGATGTTAAAAACAGGTGTGTTTGTGCGACAACCTGAGCTTTTTGAAAAGCATCATGACAAAAATGTGGAACACTCATAAGTCTGACTTTTTTCAAGAAGCTGGGTTCATATAGAATAATTGAAATAAGAAGCTCACTGTTTTTACTGGAACTATACAGATTGACATTTGAAGTCATTTTGCTACAGATTCTGCCACTTCAATTCTAAAAGTCACACAAAAATTATTTTACAATATTAACATTCTTCAAGAACTCCGCGAAGGTGACTGGGACAGAAGGATTAAGTTTTCTGAAAAAATTACCGCAAAAAACAAAAATGGTTAGGTAAAGAATATTCATTTTAGTGATGAAGCAACGTTTTTTCTAAATGGTTTTGTAAATAAACATAACTGTAGATAGTGGATTAATGAAAATACATATGTGTTTAGAGAGAATCATACTCAGTTTCTTCAAAGGTATATAGGCTCGAAGCTTTCCCGACAGATTAATTGGTAAAACAGACACTCTGAAATGACCAGCGAGACCAAATACAACTTCACTGGTTTTTTTCCTCTGAGATTAGATGAAGACAATTGTAAAAAAACACCGCCCCAGACTATTCAAGATTAAAGAAATATGATTAGCCATACATACAAGCTAATTAGCAAAGATACATCATAAAGTGTCTGACAATAATTCCAGAATAGATTGTATTTTTGTTTAGCTAAAAAATGTGAGTATTGCGAGCATCTAAGATTTCAAATCGTAAAGTAATTTATTTAATTAATTTATTTTGTTTCATTTAATTTTTTTTTATTTTTGCTTCTATCACGAGAATGGACTAACCGATTTCAGTTTTCTAAATGGAGCTGAACTAGAATTTAAGACCTTTAAAAGGATATTGCACGATGGGGGGTGTCATTTACAATTTATAAATGGGAGTAGCTAGAAGTAAGGAGGTCAAACCTAAACTGCACCGGTCACTGGTCTTAAACTTCATCTTCGATATTTAAATTTACGCATTTTCTGTCAAGAAGTAATTTTCCTTGCTAACATAAATAATGGGAATGGGTAGTTTTGAAAAGGAAGCACTGATGTATTTATAATTAGAAATTGTAAATTAGTAATTTTCCACAATTATTTTATAAATACACATGAAGTATTTTTAGATAATTATTAACAATAATAATATTTATTTACAAGTAACTTGTTTTCGCAGTAACTTTAAGCCGAAATAAATAAACATGCAGAATTAACTGCTGCGTTTTTATCTCGCTCTACAAAAGACAAAATGAAATGAGAAATTTGAATTGCTGCTGATGGTAATTTCTGTTGATTGCCGAATTAAGTTTAATAATCGCAATTTATTTCTCCGAATATAGTCGCGCCAGGGTCGGAAATTTCGATCTTTCGATTAGTCTTTCACCTTCGAATTTAATTAAATTTATGTCATTTATATGCGTAAAATGTGTATATAGAGGGAAAACAAATAGATATTTATGTTATATTAAAAAGCCTTTCTGACTTTTTGTATTATTACTAATTGTAATATATTTGCACCTGTATCTGTGAAAAACATTATTAAATAGCAAACTGGTTGTGCATACTCCATTTTGTTTGAAGTGGTCTGCTATTAAAGTTAAAAGTAATTGTGATGAATATCGGAAAAACGGGGATTGGGGACAATTAAAATTTGTATAAATGTTATATTATAAAATACAACGTAAAAATCTATACGTTCTATTTTATCTTTTAATATATGCCTTTCTAATTTTAGACTCTAGAAATAGTTATTGGAAATAAAAAATATTTTTCAATGGGGCGATAACATAAATAAATGTAAATATAAATGTAGGGCCGATAAAAACATGTATAACATATTTTAGTTAGTTGTAATATTTGTAATTCGCTAAAAATATTTATTTCACTAATTGATAAAAAACATTTAATTGATGTCACACTGTTTTTCGCATTATAATTCTAATGTATAATATCTTTAATCGACTCCAAAAAAGGAGGAGGTTCTCGGTTCCTCTGTATATATGTATATATATATATATATATATATATATATATATATATATATATATATATATATATATATATATATATATATGCATATATATATATATATATATATATATATATATATATATATATATATATGCATATATATATAAAGTTACTTTTTTTAAGTCGGTTATTTAAACTTATTATAATTGACGAAATATAACTTAGTATTTTATGTCTTAAGAAACTGAATATTAGTTTTCCGTGACCGTAGGAAAGTTTATACGTCACTTAACGTTCGTTTAGCCAATCAAGTTCACATCATCAGGAGATTTAAAATTAATATTTACATTATTTCTAGTCACTAGGTATACTTCAATTTTATTTGGATTAAGGAAACCGTTGCCATATTGGCAACACATTGTATAAGAAATGTTTAGTGCTCACAGAAATATTTTTCATAAATAATTTACACCATAATAACTATAGATATAATTATTATAAATGTTATGGTTAATTTTATGTGTAATCTAAAAGAATGTTCGGAAGGTCTGGAATAATTAAACCTATTTTTTTTATTATATTTCCATTTTGTTAAATCTCTGTCACATTTTGTAACCAGCAATACTTTCTTCTTACATTAATAATTTCGTTATATATTTCATATTCCAATTACTGAAAGCCATAGAAGACAAACTATTCTGATCTCCATTACAAGATTGCTTATTCCGCAGCATGTTTAAATCAGCTCCGTCGCATTATAATGAATTCACAGTAACCTAACAAACCACTACATTTGACGTATAATTCTCGACAAACGATATTATTCATGCAGTTGTTAGTTCAGCAATTCGAAATTTTCGTTTAATGTCGATGAAATAAAGGCTTGGAGCGCACTCAAAGATTTTGGATACTAATTGAGTGGATTTGAAATGTGAGTTTAGTCAAATTAAGGGTCGCTACTTTCGGTCCCGATTAAATTTCTGTGTAATATACGTATTGCTATATATATGAGTACTTTCGAATGTACTGTGAAAGACGAAGAATTTGCATCAATAATGAACCTAAAAATAATATAGAAGGTATTTAAGTGCTTGGAGGTTTACTTTTAATTCAGTGCATTTCCAGTAACCACTATAAATTGCATAAAGTCTTCTATAAGCAAATATAACACCCAGGAATACTTATAGTCCGTCACTAATACTAGACGTGTTTATCCTAAATCTTAATAAATACAGACTTTGGGAAGTTGTGGTGTACTCACCTACATAATTATTTCCTTAAAATGAGATATTTCCTTAAAATTCAGTATATCGTTGCAGTAGCAGTTTACACTTAGATGAAAATTCAGGTAAAGTTTGTTATAGGGGGTGGGGTAAAGCAACTTTATTTAGAAATTCAATTAAAAAAAAGTAATGCAGTCATATATTTAATTCTTTGAACAGCAACAAGTACAGCATTTACGTTTTATGTTTGAACAGTTTTAAAGATGATATCGAGCAGGTGGAGTCCATTACTCTCAATACACTGCGTTAATCGAACTCGGAAGTTTCGTTCAACTTTAATAATAATAAATTTTGACACGAAGTAATAATTTATTGACAGATAATATTTATCAGAGCACTGACAATTACTTTATATTGGTGATGTAACAATACGACCACTAAGCCAATTGAGGTTTGAATTAGAATCAAATTCGTAATCCAGTGCACTTATTTTTTAATATCTCACATTGAATAAAATATTAATTTTATAATTAATAAGTCATTTTTAAAGTGATATTTACTTCATCTAGCAATATAATGTAATTATTGTTAGCAAAACTCTTTTCCATTTAATATATCATCTAAAAATAGCATATCACTAATAAATTGCAGATTTATTTCTTGAAAATTTAAATAACATGTTAACAAATAATATTTGTCTATTACATAATATGAGTATTATTGAGTAAGTATAATACAGAACGTTATACATAGTTTACGGCATGTTTAAAATTAATTCACTTGTTTAATAATATAACGATATAATCGAAACTTTCAGTTAATCATGATTTATTAACTGTAATATAAAATTATTAATAATTACTATAAAGAAATTAATCGAGGAAGCCGTTACTCTATGGTAGTTCATAACTCACAACGAAAATGAGTAAAACAACTATTATGTTTTTATACTATATTTTCACAGAAATGTGACTGCAGATTCGACAATTATGTCATTTTCAAACGATGAATTTTTAGTTGAATCATCATTTGAAAATGACATAATTGTCGAAACTGCAGTCACGTTTCTGTGAAAGTATAGTGGTATAAAAACATAGTAGTTGTTTTACTCATTTCCGTTGTGAATAATTACTATATTTTGTGTGACAGACGCGCTCACCTGTTTTGTCTTGTGCTATTTGACAGCTTTCTAGAATTTTCCATATTCCGATTATGTTTGATAATTTGTACATAATTGCGTGCCTATATTATGTGATTCAAAAATTAACAAGAATGTGAGAAAACATATATAGAGACTCAATCAACTGAATGTAAAATTTTAAAATATAGTTCATCATAAATTTTAACAATTAATGTACCTTATATTAAATAGATATGTACATATGTAATGTATTCATTAAATAAATACATTTTTAATTTTTAGCAATGACCTTCATCCTTATCATTATAGAATATATATTTAATCGAAAAAGTGCAATATAGTTTTATTTATTTAGTATTACTTTCTAGCAAAAATATAAATAAAAAATCTAAGAGTACATTTGTCAACTATAAATTCAGTGTAAAATAATGTTTGTATAAGTACTTGAACGTTATGTGTATGTTTCAGTTAAATAGATATGTACATATGTAATGTATTCATTAAATAAATACATTTTTAATTTTTAGCAATGACCTTCATCCTTATCATTATAGAATATATATTTAATCGAAAAAGTGCAATATAGTTTTATTTATTTAGTATTACTTTCTAGCAAAAATATAAATAAAAAATCTAAGAGTACATTTGTCAACTATAAATTATATTTTCTTTTTGCAACAATTATAGTATATTTATACCATATTTATCTAATTTTAGCAAATCCACGTGGTATGTTATTCAAAGATGAATTTTAAATAAGCTGCCATAAAACAGTAATTAATGAAATATTTATAGTTTATTTAATCGCTATTTGCCAAATAAAAAATTTAAAAAAATTCCAGTGCCTTGTTTTTATGGCTAGGCTCAGGGAGGCTGTTCCATTTATCGGCAAGATAGGAGAGTCTTTTATTTGGCAAATAGCGATGAAATGAATAGTACTACAAGTATTCCATACTTGTATTACTTTTGTTATAAAATAAAATAAATAACTCAATCATAGTAATTGCTGATAAAAGTTCTATAAATAAAAGACATATAATTAATACAAATACATAGATTATAAACGTTTATTAAATAAAAACAACTGTAATATGGACTCCACTTGTGAGAATCAAAGATATATTCTGCTACATATATTTCAATACGTATTAAGTTAATAGTTAATAATCATACTATATTTAAATATATATTTTTCAGTGTAAAATAATGTTTGTATAAGTACTTGAACGTTATGTGTATGTTTCAGTTATTAATAGAGGGGAGTAGTCCCTAGAAAAATATCAGTATATTAAAGAAAATGTAACAACAAAATATAGCAAACCAGAAATTTCCCAAAATTTAAAGAATAGAACTATAAATAATATCATCATCATGAGGTCATCAGTCCTAAGACTGGTTGGACGCTAACCTCCAGCTTCTCCTATCTTGTGCTAACCTACGCATTTCGCTAATTGTACTACAACCTACATCCCTTACTATTTGCGAGCAGTAGTCTATTCTAGGCCTACCTCTGCCTGTCTTCACTCCTATTTTTGCCTCCAAAATATCGCGGACTATTCCTCCATATCTCAGCAAGTGGCCTACCACTCTATCTCTTCTCTTCTTTATGTTTTTCCACATACTTATTTTCTCGCCGACTTTCTCTAATACTTCTTCGTTTCTGACCCCATCAGTCCACGGTATTTTCATCATTCTTCGGTAACAGCACATCTCCAAAGCTTCTAATTTCTTCCTACTTGCTTTCCCTACCGTCCAGGTTTCGCAACCGTATAGTGCCGTGCTCCATACATACGTTTTCAAAAATTTCTTCCTTGTTTCTAAGTTTATTACCCCCGAGCATAAAGGTGCTTTCTTTTTGTTAAAAGCTACTCGACCCTGCGCTATTCTTTGTTTTATATATTTATCGCTTCTTCCATCCCAATTTATTTTACTTCCTAAATAAATGAAGTCTTTAACTTCCTCCAATCTTTCATTATTAGTTTGTACTTTCGTTTTTGCTCTGCTCTCGCGCCCTCGGCACACTAACACTTTAGTTTTATTCCCTCATTCCGTATTCCTCTGTCAACACTGCCTCCATTTCGTTCAACGCTGATTCCAGTTCCTCTTTACTAGATGCTAATACTGCTATATCATCCGCGAATCTCAGCATTTTTAGTTTCTGTCCCTGTACTTTAATCCCGAAATCCACTCTCTCTTTTACCACATTAATCGCCTCTTCGATGTACAGATTAAAAATTAGTGGTGATAGCATCATTGTCTTACTCCTTTCCTAATACCTACTTCCCTTCTTTTCCCTTCTACTTCTATAACAGCAGTTTGCTCTTTGTATAGATTGTGTACTACTCTCCTATCTCTATACTTCATTCCCGCGCTCTTTAGTATCTCTATTACTATTTATTTTTTCCCATCTTACTTTATCAAAACTTTTTCTAAATCTACAAATCCTATATAAGCGTTCTTTCCTTTTTCTCTAATATTACTCTTAGCTCCAGAATATCTTCGCGAGTTCCCCTATTTCGCATAAGCCCGAATTGGTCTTCTCCTAGTATTTCCTCCGCTCTATTTTCCATCCTCTTCTGCACTATTCTGGTTAAGATTTTTGACGCTAGGGAAACTCAGATCGCTACTTACCGGCAAATTTTACACAGATCACCTTTGGCTTTCGCTAAAGATTTATCTTTGTTTAAGCAAATAAGACTATTAAATAACTTGTCTTGTTTCGTTACTCAAGATAACTTTTATGGAAAATATTTGTTTTTAAGGATCATAATATTTTGACGACATATTTTGTTTTCATTAATAAATAAACTGTCACATTTTTCACTTTAATATGTATCACAGAATTCATACAAATTCATTCATCTAATTATTAGGTTTCTTAAGTATTTTTTTATCTACACAAATGATTGGCACTGCTTTTTTCTGTTCATATTTAGTGTCATGTTTTCTATAAATAACTGAATATTTATTAAGGAACAGAAGGATAGCCTATATTTTACATACTATAATGTCATGGCGTAAATGTTGATATATTATCACATAATATATGAACATTGTAATAATAACTAAAATATCGAGAATAACATCACAATTTCAGAAAAGCTTGTTCTTGTTAATATAAAAAAGTGAATTTTCACCGAAACTAAATCACTTAGTATATGTAATGAACATTCACACCCTTTTAGACATGACCCAATTCGTCAATTCAATAGAAAAGCTAGCACATTTATTCTTCTTCTGTATAACATTAATATACTAAAGCACCACCTTCTATGGTTTGATACGTAATTGATTTTATGGTAATCATCTATTTTCTGTATTTATTAGAAATTAATTTAAACACCTAATATTGGCAATAATGTGGGTTAATTATTATGATCATTAATTTAATTTCAATAAATTATCATCATCATTAGGTCATCAGTCCTAAGACTGGTTGGACGCTAACCTCCAGGTTCTCCTATCTTGTGCTAACCTACGCATTTCGCTAATTGTGCTACAACCTACATCCCTTACTATTTGCGAGCAGTAGTCTAATCTCGGCCTACCTCTGCCTTTCTTCACTCCTATTTCTGCCTCTAAAATATCCCGGACTACTCCCAAATGTCTCAGCAAGTGGCCTACCATTCTATCTCTTCTCTTCTTTAAGTTTTTCCACATATTTCTTTTCTCGCCGACTTTCTCCAATACTTCTTCGTTTCTAACCCTATCAGTCCATGGTATTTTCATCATTCTTCGGTAACACCACATCTCAAAAGCTTCTAATTTCTTCCTACTTGCTTCCCCTACCGTCCAGGTTTCGCAGCCGTATAGTGCCGTGCTCCATACATATGTTTTCAAAAATCTCTTCCTTGTTTCTAAGTTTATTACCCCCGAGCATAAAAGTGCTTTCTTTTTGTTAAAAGCTACTCGACCCTGCGCTATTCTTTGTTTTATGTCTTTATCGCTTCTTCCATCCCAATTTATTTTACTTCCTAAATAAGTGAAGTCTTTAACTTCCTCCAACCTTTCATTATTAATGTGTACTTTCGTTTTTGCTCTGCTCTCGCGCCCTCTGCACACTAACACTTTAGTTTTGTTTTTATTCACCCTCATTCCGTATTCCTCTGTCAACACTGCCTCCATTTCGTTCAATGCTGATTCTAATTCCTCCTTACTAGATGATAATACTGCTATATCATCCGCGAATCTCAGCATTTTTAGTTTCTGTCCCTGTACTTTAATCCCGAAATCCACTCTATCTTTTACCACATTAATCGCCTCTTCGATGTACAGATTAAAAATTAGTGGTGATAGCGTACATCCTTGTCTTACTCCTTTCCTAATACCTACTTCCCTTTTTTCCCCTTCTACTTCTATAACAGCAGTTTGCTCTTTGTATGGATTGTGTACTACTCTCCTATCTCTATACTTCATTCCCGCGCTCTTTAGTATCTCGAACATTTTTTCCCATCTTACGTTATCAAAAGCTTTTTCTAAATCTACAAATCCTATATAAGCGTTCTTTCCTTTTTCTATTGTTTTCTCTAACATTACTCTTAGCGCCAGAATAGCTTCGCGAGTTCCCCTATTTCGCCTAAAGCCGAATTGGTCTTCTCCTAGTATTTCCTCCGCTCTATTTTCCATCCTCTTCTGCACTATTCTAGTTAAGATTTTTGACGCATGGGAAGTTAGGCTAATCGTTCTTAACAATATAGAACTATAACTATAAAACTATAATTAAAATTCTCTCTCCTGGCCTTAGCCCTCGGAAATTGATGGACATAGACTTGAATATATAGGAAAACTAATTTAGTAAAACAAATTAAAAATATAAAGCGTAGAATAATGAACTGATCAATAGGTGATCATAACCAGGCTATGCCAAGCGATCCTAATGCTTATTGAAACACCAATGACTGACTAGTTACTACAGAATGCAACCCCAAATCGCATCAATAACACGGAATCAGTTACCCACAATTTAAAAGCGCCGGAAAAATATTTTATGGATTAACCGCTTTTAAAATTCAACGCGAATGCCACATGTATTTTAAACGGCAGCATTTCTTTCAAATTCTCATATGCAAAGTCGATTGTTGCAATCTGGATATTGTATTTTATTGTAATTCTGAATGCACATTGGTCGAAAATATTATTCCAGCTGCATACTGTAGTATTCTATGCAAAATTTATACCTCAGTCACGTAACGATAAAATCTATGATTTTCGGAACTAGCGGAACGTATAAAAAACATGCAAATGCACAAGTTCAGTTTGAGCGATTAGTGGCGTTTTATTTTTCATAGAATTTTATAGAATAGATTGATGTTGGATGTACTATATTCTGCATTTATATGGTAATTAATTGGAGAATCATGATTTTATGATGTAAGTTATATATGACCATATTCGTGATTTTATATACGCAGCCATAAAAAAATTATAAAAAACCGTATGAAAATATCTATATGTTTCCGTTTCAAATAAAGATAAAAAGAACTTAATTAGAAATGAAAAATATTCAAGATTTAGTTAAAATTACATAAATATAAAGCATGATATAAAGCTAAAATGGAAAATATAAATTGACATTTTAGCTTTTAGGAACGTAAATATGTTCCTCAAGAAAATGATATTTTAGCCATAAGATGTATCCAGATTGAATCAGATACAAATGAGACTAATTTGTACAAATCCAAATCTCCATAATCTCAAGGATGCATTGCAGAGGATTTTGTAGACAAAACAGGAATTTTTTGTATAGGAAATACACGTTTATTGTATGAAAATATTATATGAAAAATATTTTATTAGAAGTATTGTTCATTGCTAGCTATACGTTTTTCCCATCTCTGATAATTTATGGCTTCCATGCAAAAAAAATTCTTGCTCTTTTGAGGTAATTCTTTTGCCAGTCATCGAGCCATTTTCGTACATTTTCGTAAGAAGTGAAGCCCTGCTCAGCAAGTACGTGTCTCATCGATGCAAATAAGTAGTAACCGTACGGAGCTAAATCTGGTGAGTAAGTCGCATCCGAAGATATTTCCCAACTAAACGCCTCAATCGTTGCCTTGACCGGTTTTGCTGTGTGTGATGGCGCATTATCATGAAGCAAAATGACATTGTGTTGCCTTTTTTGATATTCTGGTAATTTTTCATGCAAAGCTTGATTCAAATCAATCATTTACTATCGGTAGCGTTTAATATTAACGGTTTGGCCAGGTTTTAGCAGCTCATAATAAATCACACCCTTCTGATCATACCAAGCACAGAGCACTGTCTTCCGTCTATAGCGATTTGGCATTGCAGTCGACGTCGATGGTTCGCCTGGAGTTACCTATGATCTTTTACGCTTAAGATTCTCGATATATATATATATATATATATATATATATATATATATATATATATATATATATATATATATATATATATTCACCTTTCATAGCTAGTCACAAGTCGATGTAGAAAAGACTTTCTTTTTGTATATGGCGAGTAGCATTTCGTAAATGATTTTTCGGTTTTCCTGCTGCCCTTCATTCAGTTCATGTGGAACCCATTTTCCAATCTTCTGGGTATTTTCCATGGCTTTCAAACATACTATATGTTTGAGATGGCTTCCCGTGTCCCATTTAATTGATCTACGACTTGTTGTTGCATCTAAGCGTTGCATCCAACAATGTTTGCAATTTGCTGTCTTCAAACTTTTTCGGTGGTCTTCCACGCTCTTCGCTTCTCACGTCAAAATTGACACTTTTGAATTATTTAAACAGCTCAAAGCATCGTGACATACCAAGAACATGCTCACCGTAGGCTTCGATAAGCATTCGATGCGATTCTGCAGCAGTTTTCTTCAAATGGTAACAGAAAATTAATGCTGTCCGCAAATAATAGTTTACAGACATAAAATTAGACACGTTAAACGCTATTAAAAACGATGTTGTTGTATGAAACGTCTATTTTTGTGAGACAGAAACCATTGTCAGATGCCAAAACAAGAAAATAGCACCAATGACGCGGTATGACGGTAAGTACATTAGCGGCTGGGCCATCTATGGGCAAATTCCGGTTTCATATTTGCATACTTTTTATAAAGTACAGATTAGATAATGTTAAAATTATGTAGTCTAATTAAAAAATATATGAAAACACATTGTTAAGAAAAATAGTTCTGTAACAGTGACGAAACTTATTTTTAACCATAAGGTCTTCTGCATTTTAATTTCTACTTCTATGTGGCGTAGCAATCTAGCTATTTCGAGAACTGATTGCTACCTATTGAAGAGCTTTACGGGTGGAACGAGCTATAATTCCGGTAACAAAATCAGGACAATAAGGAGATTTGTTACAAGACAAAATATCATTAAATATTGCGAGAAATAATGTTAGCTGATATTTGTTTGTATTCTAAACCTGTTATATTGTATGTATTGTCTGTAAGTTATGCCAGTATGTAACGCCATCAAAATCCATAGTAACGATTAATTGGAAAGGCTAAGCGTTCTATGTTTTTGTTAAGACAGAAACGGATATTCCTGTGTAAGATAGTTGGACATAAAACTAACATATTCCCCAAACGTTATATATTGCTTGCATAATATCAATTTAAAACGGATACTATTTTGCTTGATTTTACATTAATTACGTTCTATATCTGTTATTTACATGAGAGGATAATATTAAAATAGGACAATTTCCACTTGTCACAAACACACCTGTATTTGAATACACACCTGTATTTGAATACACACATTAACGCTCACAATGCAAGGCACATGTGTATCCCTGCTGTAAAATGTTACAAACATATTTATTTTGCGTATGTAAAGCTGAAGCTGGAGTAGGTATATTTCTTTTATAAGGGCATCTGAGTTGGACCTACAGAATTTGACTTAAGCGCCATTTGTGTTCTGCCAAAGATAGGGCGTTAAAATTTCACGACTGTCATCTAAAAACAATACGATGTCAACATGCCGCGATTAATAGTTCAACGACGAATAGTTTTTCTACAACTGTTTTATGAAAGTGAGCGATCATTTACAGTTGTATTAAAAAAATTGTACAAAATTAGAATAAAATGAAGCGCATACAGATTTAGTAGTTCGTAACTTTATTAAGAAATTTGAAGAGACGAATTCTGTTATTGATAAGGCAACACCAACATGTATATTGCTGTATTGAGAGAGAGTGTACTGGAGTATCCAAACATATCAGTTCGACGTCGTGCACAATAATTGAATCTGTCAACAGTCACCACGCATCGAATTTTAAAAAATATGTCAGCATGATGTGTTGAGGTGGCCATATATATAATATTCTTTTCCATTTCTAGCCATATCATAAGTTTTATGTTAAAGTAGTAGTTTGGACACACAGAAATTAGAACATCCTTCCCCAGAAAGTCTACAAGCAGGTTTTGTGTAGGGGACGGTTACACATATAACCGCAGACAAGCACCCAGCCCTGAGGGAAGTGCCAAGTTCCCTCTGGTGAGAATCGAACTCACGCAGACAATGTGCCCAGTATTTGGCCCAGTCGCCACCCTGTTACCAAATACCAAGTCAGCACCACCGCGGCACCATGAGAATAAGACCATGCGTCACCCATCCAAGTCGGAACCGTGCAATCCGTTGCTTGACTTCGAACAGCGTAGGTCCGACAATGAACGGAGTACGCTGCCTCATCCTTGCCATAAGTTTTATGTTGAAGAATAAAAATCCTTAGTGCATTAAATATTATTAATTTTATTCTGAAATCACATCCTATAGTTTCAAATGAGTCATCCATGAAGTTGGTTACCACATTGCAATGTTACATATATTATAATATTGGAACTAATTCAATGTTGTTTTCCAAACTTTGCGATATTTAGACGTGAAGGTTTCTATTCATATATTAGTTATTCTCATGGAAAATATTTAATCAATATTTAGCATAAAAACTTGTAAATATTTTTCTCAAGTAATGTTTTTAAAAATAATTCATGAGAAGTATATTATAATAATTGCTCTATGATGAGAGTTCATCTAAAAATTTTTACTTTTCCGCACTCAACTATACCTACCAGAGCGGAAAAGTAATGTAATGGTCTAAAGCAAAATGGAAAAAAAATTTTTTTCGCAGATTTATTTTTCATTTTCGACCTAAAAGCAAAAAAAAATGGTTTTTACAAAATATGTGTCTGTGTGTGTGTCGCTGTCGTCGTTGTCGACATTAAAATTTCTTGTAACACAATAACTCAACTAAATCATGTCGAATCGATCGGATATTGCTTGATTCTGATCGAGGACGTCTCCCAGATGACACCTATTGATTTTGAGGTGGATAAAATACACTTTACCATATTCATGGGTCATGAAAAAGCACAATGGTGGACTATTTGAGATTTTCTTTTGTTAATACGATCACTTAATTAAGTCGTGTCGGATCGATCGAGTTTCGACTGATTCTGATTAGGAACGTCTACTAGATGACATCGGTTGATTTTGAGGTGGATAGAATACACCCTGTCCATGGATCATGAGATGAGATTTTAAACATAAACATTTTTAAACATGTAACGCGTTGATGATTTGGCATTGAACGAAAAAAACATATATTGGGCCTGTGTCATATACGGATTAATGAGAAAAAGTAATATCGCTCGATCACAAACGTATTGATACGGCACTGAAGCAGTCGCAAATGAAAAAAGTAGAACTATCGCATAAAATACATATTCTGGACTTATGTTTAATTTTATCGGCCAGTCAAGTTCAAGATAGAGATGTTCTACATGCGGAAAAGTCCGTTTTAAGATTTTAAAACTGTTTATTTAATGCAGCCTTAATGACAAATACTTTATGTTAACTGATTAATTAATACTGATTAATAGTATTAATTTTCCACATTTGTATCTCGTTAACATAGTTTTTCAATTAGTACTTTATTTATATGTATGTACATATCTATTGTGTATTTTGAATTTATACAAATTTATTTATTGAATTTTCTTTCATTTATTTATTTTTACCCTCCTATTTTGTAGTTGAGATTTATATATAGAATAAAGACACAACCTTATCCAGAATAGCTCTGGATAAGGTTGTGTCATCGATATGGTCACAACTGGACTCAGGAGGATACGTTGTCGGCACCTTCCTTGATATTGAAGGAGCCTTCAACTTTACATCCAGGGAAGTGATTAGCGGAGCACTAGGCAGATGCTACACCCCCAGAATAATCGCTGAATGGATAGACCATATGTTGGGAAACAGACAGCTTACTGCCAATAAAGGCAAGACTACCATCGAGGGCCGGGTCGACTCGGGATGTCCACAGGGAGGGGTATTGTCCCCCCTTCTGTGGTGCCTAGTAGTAGATGAGCTGCTTGAAAGGTTAAAGAACTACCAAGTAATTGGCTATGCCGATGACTTAGTAATAATAACGAAGGCCCTTTCCTGGAGCCGATTCTCGATATAATGCACGGAGCTTTAAATAAGGTTGGGAATTGGTGCAGGGAGAGGGGACTCTCGGTCTATCCCTCTAAAACTAAGGTGATGGTGTTCACCAAGAAATATAAGTGGAACAAAACATGTCCGCTGAAACTTGGTGGCCAAGAACTAAGCTATAATAGCGAAGTGAAATACTTAGGAATAATCCTGGATGGGAAACTGTCATGGGGAAAACATCTAAGTCACATATGTTCCAAGATCACAGCAACACTTTGGCAACTGAGAAGAGGCATTGGTAGTAGCTGGGGCTTGAAACCGGAAACCATGAAATAGATGTATGAGGCAATTCTCAAACCCAGACTGACGTATGCAGCACTAGTCTGGTGGGAGAGAGCCTGTTTAAAGTCGGAAGCCAACCGAATTAACAAGTTAAGAGGATTGATTCTTAGAAGTATAACCGGAGCCCCAAGATCAACACCGATCGATGCGATGAGAATACTGACGGGGATACCACCTCTTGATGTCATCCTGAAAGCGGAAGCCGCAAAGGCAATGCACAGGGTGGGAAACATGGATAGGAAGGTAAGGGACCTGAATAGACTCTCAAGAGAGCCAGCTGAGGAGGGACTTCTATGGATGCCCTCTGACAGTACGGATGTCCACTTCCTGTTTGACAAGAAATATAAGATCACCCTCACAAGTAAGACCGACTGGATGGAGGGTCGAGCTGGATTGCCGCTCAATGAAGACATCTGGTACACGGATGGAGCCAAGAGTGGGAACAGAGCGGGTGGGGGGGTGTATAGGCGACGCGACGGGATAGGTAAAACCTTCCCCTTGGGCAAATACACTACCGCACTCCAGGCCGAGCTAGTTGGAATTACATACGGTGTTCTGGGGGCGGACCAAAATCGGACCCAGGAGAAGGTATGTATCTGCTCGGATAGCAGGGCGGCGTTGGCAGCCCTGAATTCAGCAACGACAAAGTCGAAGCTGGTCTTTAATTGCTATGAAGCATTGAACCACTTGGCAGGGAAGGGACCGGTGGAACTCTTATGGATACCTGGGCATAATGGCATTAAGGGAAATCTAATTGCAGATGACCTTGCCAGACTAGGGACCAGGGAAAACCTCTATGGACCAGAACCTGCAGTGGGAATAAGTCGGAATCTGATCAGAGACCGCATCAATGGCTGGGCAAGAGACCACCACAATAAAAGATGGAGAGGAGTAACGGGTTGTCGAATAACCAAACTCTTCATCGAATACTCAGAGATTGAGAAATGGGCCCAAGAATTCATTAAATTGAACAGGCACAAAGCCAGAACTCTGGTGGGAATCATAACGGGCCACCATAGTAGCCTGAATGCATATAAGCACAAGCTGAGGCTGACTGATAGCCCGGCCTGCAGATACTGTAAAGAAGACGAGGAAACCTCGATTCATCTTCTTTACACCTGCCCCGCACTGGAGGAGAAGAGGTATCTTATATTAGGGACCCCTGTTATCCTAGAGGCGGCGAGGCTTAAGGCGGGGGACGTGCCTAAATTGCTCCTTTTATGGGATAGCATTTTTGGATAATGACCCGGATAAGAGGGGATCGCCAAGGGACTACCTATGCGATCAGTGGCTGATGAGGCCCAAACCTATACAATATAATAATAATATATATATAGAATAGCATTGTCTAAATAATTAAAAGAATAATTATTATTTAGTTTTTATTTTCTTACACTCTCAATTGCATTTTAATAATGTCTCGAAGCTGAGACGAATATCAGAAATAAGTATTAAATATTTGTCTCGTATTACACATTCGGAGACGGCATTTTTATTTGAGAAACTCCTCACATATATCAGAATCGGTAGCATTAATCCTATTACTATACTCTCATCTATGCACGTGCTATTGTGCTTTATAATACTTTAGAACATCGCACCGTTTGGGGCACCCCTCATGTCGGAAACATGACAATTTTAGAAACCCAGAGGAAAAAGAGAAAGGATGGAGTGGAATGTGTGGAAGATCTCATGCCCTCCGATCTTGATTAAAATTTTCTCGAATCGCGATAGCGGCGAATATTCTTTCTGTATATATCTATCTACAATGCAAAGTTAGATTTTGTTGCAGCAAACTATGCTTAGTTACAAGTAAGTCGTTATTACGATAACTGTTACATGCAATATATCAAAATATAGTATAAAAACAATATTATTAAGTTTATTGAACTAAGGTTAAAGTAGCAATAAATAAAGAGTGATTGTTGAGGAATTGAGAGATTCATTGTAAAAGAACTTGATAGATTAATGGTGACGAGAGTAGTATATGAAGTCAGGCAGACAAGAACGGTAAATTTAGGTTAAGCTACCTTCCGCTGTAGTACTGCTTCCTTAAACAATTTCGCGTAAACAAGAAAATTACACTGTAATATTTGAATACTGAATACATAAGTTTTAATATTAATATTAACACTCCATTTAAATGAAATTTTTTTATACCTCGTCTTAATGCAAACAGATAATAGTTAGGATGATCCGATGTCCTGATGATGATTCCTCTCGATATTCTCGACGTTTCTAATATTTAGCATTTCCCTCTGGTCTTCGAATCGACTCTTAGTAATGTCTTCGTGAGTATGTAGGCTTGCTGTAGGTTTTCTTTCAGGATGTCAGAACAGCCGAGAAAACTACACGGTCAACATTTTCCACAGAAACGGGAGTCGGTGATGATCCATCGACAACATACCAAACTTAGCTGGACTGCAGTGTAACTCGCACTTGAAATTACCACGCGGCCCAGTATTTAACTCCTTTTAACTTAGAAATCCGAATTGTTTCGTTTTCCATGACACGACTCATGATATTTCACACTCCTGCATGAGGCGGAAAAATATTTTGCGTTTTAAAGAATTTCTCAATACAAATATTTATCGCCGAAGGATTCTGGGCTCATAACCAATTGAACTAAAGTTAAGGTAGCAATAAATGAAGATCGATTGTTGAGAAATTAGGAGATTTATTGTAAAAGAACTTGACAGATTGATCGGGATGAGACCAGTACGTGAAGTTAGACAGACAAAGAGTAGAATGACAAGTTAGGTTAATCCTACTCCCGCTACAGTACTGCCCCCTTAAGCAATTTCTCATAAACAAGAAAATTACGCGGTAATATTTGAAAACAGAATACATAAGTTTTCATTTTTATATTAACAAATTTAAACACTGAAATGAATATATGAATAAATTAATGAACGCGAGTACATTGTGGTTATTTAATATTGCAAAATATTTCAAGGACCGATTATTTGGAAAAATAAAAAAGATCCTATGAACACGTACCCGAAAACAGATAGATAGATTTTAAACATTATCTATCTGTATTTTCTGTTAATAATTATTATTTAAAGAATTCTATGTCCTTTTTAAGATTTAATTGAAAATTTATTTATTCTTAATTGATTTATTTCAAATGACAGGGGCCATTTCTTTGCGTCTTAATTGTTCACAATAGTAAAAATGTTCTTTTTTCTTGAAAAAGGCCCGAGCGCGTGGAACATTGTAACTAATATCTACACTTAGCTGTTCAGTAGATTAGTGTTCAGCAACATACTCCACATAACATCAATCACTTTGTTCATATGATAGACATATTTAGAATTTCTAGGTACTTTCACTGTCACTAAACTAATTAGAACGATTTTAGTCTATTTAGCCGTTGAATAAGTCAATTGTTGCCCGAGTAGTGATATTACTTCGAACTTTTCTCATATACTCCCTTGCCTTTAAAACCTATGCTGATGATCTTCCCCTCAAAATAAGCTGGGATTTTGATCAGTCACGATAAAAATTATGTCTATTTGATCTACAAGTATCCGAAAATCTTAATTTGATAAGAAAACTGTAGGGTTTCTAAAATCTTCAATAATAATTGATAATATTTAATGTGATACGGATGATACTTATTTTTATCAACAATTTTTTAACCGTGCGCTAGGAAACACCAATTTTGTCATTGACTTGCCTGACACCAGTATTTGGGTTTTCTATCCAAATTGATATTTTAATATTTTCAATGATCGCTACATTAATAATTTAATGTTTCTTAATAATAAACATTTGTTTTTCTTTCAAATCTTTCTTTCATCTTTCTAAACCATTAGTTTACGGAAATTTTTGTAAATCTGGATGATATACAACAGATAAGGATAGAAAGGATTCACCTAAATAAGTTCTCAATAAAAGTTTTACTCAAATTAGAATTTATTACCTATGTTATACATTTTCTCCCTATGATAGTTTTAAGAGTAATATAACAATTTTTATATTACTTTGATTCAAATAATATAGAATATTTGTTGCGTTACTTTCCTGAATATCGCTAATTGAAATTTACAACTTTTATCTCTTCATAATTAATAGATCATAGATCTACGTTTTGACAATTTTGATTTTTCTGTTGCTAATAATGCAAATAATGTATTAAGCTAGAAAATAACCATACAATAATTATAGGTTTTGCCTAAGGTATATACCATATCCAACTCTCCTATAAAATAATTCATCTTTAATAACTAAGAATTGGGTATTTAAGTATATTAAATGAATTGTTGTGTTCGTAATAAGTTCCAAGAGAAAACTGTGACAGATTGATGGGAAAATAAAATATGTAATATGAGATTTGATAATAGTTTGCCATCATTTTTTGGCAAAAAGAACAGGAGTTGTAATGTTTCGACAAAAGTAATTTTGATAAAAATTTGTAGAGGCTTTCAGGAAGAGGCTCACCTGATTATGTATAGTTTATTTCATCGCTATTTGCCAAATAAAAAATCTCAAAACATACCGTGGCTTGTTTCTGTGGCTAGGCTTAGGTAGACTGCTCCATTTATCGGCAAGATAAGAGTTTTTATTCAGCAAATAGAGATGAAATGAATAGTACTAATATAAAGGGTGGTCGATTTGAAATAAGGCAGATTTTTTCAGAAAAGCGGTTTTCGTCCGCTATATATCACCGATTAATTTATAACATATTGCTTAACAGAGTAATAATTGTAAAAAATAACCAAAAAAAATTATAATGGAGCATGACATAGGAATCTGAACTATAGCGAATCACAAAACTCCTTTTTCTTGATATTGTCTTAAGGGTATCAACATAATATATCCTTTAGATTTCTTATAGAAACTAAAAAAACATAGTAAAAGATATAGATTACAATTTTAGAAAACAAGTGAACTTGGTATCCGCTCGGAAAAAATGAGATACCTTGTATAATGTGCATTATTTTTATATTGTAGGACTTGAAAAAGTATGCAATCCTGTAATAAAGATACATTTACCCCCTTTTGTAACAGATATATCGCACGCTAGATGGACACGCTCTCTATACCATCATACCTCTTAGAATCCTCCTAGTGAAAAAATAAATAACACATATAAGCAACTGTTGATATATATATATATTCTTCGTATCTTGGATGAGAAAATGGATATTATATAATGGCATATAACTCTAGAATGTATATATACCTATATTAGGATATAAACTGCACATAAACATCAAAGCTTAAGGCACTGGGGTTTATGTTCAATAAATGAACCGTAGACAAGATAACATTTTTTTATATTATCGTTGTGTGTCTGACTATACCACCCATAAAGTCGTGTTCCTGACGACTATTTGGTCACATATAGCATATTATTACTGCGTTACATGATATCAATATATTTAAATTCGATATAAAAATGTTGTAGTTACATCAGTGGACGTCCGTATATACATAAAACGAAATACTAAAATATAAATATAAGTACACTTTTAAATGCATATTGTTAAAAGATTATGTTAAATAATAATAATAATCGTAAAAGTGTTTAATAACTTAACCAATAAATGTATTCAAATATGTATATTTTTTTATTTGGGTATAAAATGATACATTTAGAAATAAAAAAATTATAATAACTATAAAACTATAGATTTTGCTTTGTTTAAATACGTGCAAAATTAAATGAATTCGAGCCTATAAATGAAACCCTGAATATATGAATATAAATAGTTATTGATGCGAATAGTTTATTGTGCATTTGTGTGATGTAATACGTGCAGCTTGGAAGTAATGTACTGTTGCGGATAAATAAACAATTAGCTTTCCCGCACAAAAGGACGCAGTTTCCCGGTTAAAATAAATTATTAGCACGAAGTACGAAGAATGTAGATAATTCCTAATAATAGGTATATGTACTATACAAACATATTTTCATGTCCGCACTTAAGAAGCACATCATTGAAATGTCTTATATATCTGATATACAGTCCTATCATTCCAAAACTACTCTCGTCCATTACTCCTCAGCAAGAAAAATTACTTCGAGACAAAAATACGTAAATTTAAATATCCAAGGACAAGTTTAAAATCAGTGTTCGTTGGAATTTGGACTCCATTCCCTTACACTTAGCTACTTCCACCTAAACAACTTAAGGCATCACTTAAAAGGTACCCCCTATATTATCATACATCCTTCTAAAAGATATAAAACTTATGATTCAAGTCCGTTTAGAAAACTGTAATCTGTTCCCGTAATGGAAGTAAAAATGAGTAGAGTTTAGCAAAGTTAACAAATATTTCAGTTTCAGTTCTTTTCGCCTTCAGTTTTCCTAAAATTAGCATTCTTCGGCAACTTGCCCAAGATGACTATTTCCCTAATATGATATATGTATATGTTACCGGCAAAGTATAAAATTCCGGTATTCTATAGAAAACATAGGTATTCTATATAATGACTAACGATTTCAGGCAATGTATGAAATCTGTTTTAATTTAAATAGATTTATATAATTTACTTTAAATGAAACTTTTATTCGAAATAAAGAAATATTTGCTTAAGACACAGGAACAGGAATTGAATAAACATCGAAACTTTATTTCTTAAAGGTCTATGGGAACAGACTTTTCTATTTATATTTGCAAGGTAAACTTGGCTGACATTTACTAGAACAAAGTGTTTTCTTCTTAACGCACAAACACTTCATTGTTCCACAGTTCTTTTTGCAACTCCACTTGACGAATCCTTGGACTATTCCGGTAGACTGCAAAGTTGCAATTGAATGTAGTGTAATTTCGTTATCAGGAATATTTTTAATGCCCAAGAATTCTTTCTGACAAACTGTAAATTGGGATCCAGAATGGAGCGATTTAACACCTCCTTGCTTAGTACCGAGCTGGTATAGTCCATCGTCTGTTTTAGTCGTTACAATAGCTAAAATATTTCGAGCATCACCACGTCCCCTATCAATTTCGGGTACTGGAATTCTTACAGTTTTACCAACAGATACCGACGGAAAATGTTTATCACTATGTTTTAATATCGTTTCTGCTTGTTGTTTCAAGTTTTCTATTGCAGAATGCTGATTTTCGGTTGCTATTATATTTCTAGAGCATAAAGGACATAGTACCGAAGACTTACAGCCTTCATCAATATATAATATTTCAAGTCTACCACAAATGGGATGAATATTTTGTTTGCATCCTCTGCAAATCTGAGATCCATTTGTCTCTTTGAAACATACACAACATAAACTATTTGATGGCTCGTTAGTTGTATTCCCTGAAACTGAAATGATATCAAGTGACTCAATCACTTTGGAGGTTACATCCTAAGAAGGTTGTCTTTGTATTGTACATTACCTTTATCAATATTATTATTTATAACTCTCTCCAAATCTTCCTCAGTTTCAAGAGATTGTGCAACTTTATTTGGTAATGTTACACCTACTTTTACCAAAAGGAGCCTCATAAGGTGTTCGCTTGATTCGGGAATGAAAGCTCTATTTTTCATGAGCTGTACAAATCTTCATGTAACAGTGTCCATTGTTATTATCTTACATTCATGTAGTCAACATATTTTGAACATATTGGTTGGCCTTCTTAACACTACCTTGGCTCTGAGAGTGCCTTGGCTTACCATGCACAATAGTCAATGAAGGCCAGTACTGTTTCAAATTATAAATAATTTGATTCGCAAATTACCTGCCATTATCAGATTGGAGTACTATGGGATTGGATTCTGCCACTATCATTTCAAATATATCATTGTGCTTCTTTCACACATTGTCAGTTATTCAATCGGCATTCCATGTAATTCCTAGGAAATGTATATAATATAAAGTATTTCATACAATGCCTGATGGTTTTAGGAATTATATGTAATACCTAGGATTTCTATACAATATCGGATTACATACTTTGTCGGTAACATATATACTTCCCTAATATGATTACGCTTGTTTGAATCATACTCACTTTCCTCAAAAATCTACATCTGGGTTGAAATTTTGGAAAATTAAATAATAGAATCTATATTTATTGAAGAAAATGTAACTGACGAATTGTACTTAAATTTATTGGAAAATGAAAACGACCATCGCATAACATAATTCTTAAAAAGTCTACGAACAAGAAAACAAATTGTTAGATAAACTAAATGTACAGTTTCAATAGGGCGACGCATCACCACTTACGCATTACATGCTCGACAGTGGCTGTATCAAAGGTTTTTCGACAAATGGATTGAAAAAAAGGCGCTACAGAATGGTCTGCGAGATTTAACTAAACTAGATTTATTCCTGTGAGAAGCAATCATTTCGTTTCAAGTTAAGAACATTTATTTGATGGATTGTACTTAAATGTATTGGAAAGTGAAATCAACCCCCTCATAACATAGTCCTTAGGAAACCAAGTCGATGCGGGAAAAGCAAACTGTTGGATAAACAAAATTTACCCTTTTGACAGGATACTGCACTACCATGATATTCATTACATGTTCGCCAATAGCCAGGCTCTTGGGAATGGCCAGCGAGACCATCACGTATAACTCCACTTGATATTTCTCTAGGGTTATTCTCCTTTCACTTCATAGTGGTGGGCAGTTATCTCGCTTTGAGTTAACAATAAATCCCCATATATTAGAGTGTCCCGTTTGATTATTTCTTGTCCAAACAGGAACAATATGTTTTGTATCAGATTGAAGGTTATGCCAATATGTTTGGTTTCTCGCAATTAGTGGCGGTTCGCCATATTCTATAATACTAGGGTAAAGTTAACTTTGGATAAGAAAATCCTATTTAAACAGTGTCTATGTAGTACAGCTATAATTTCCAGTATACCAGAAATATATTGATCATGTAAGCGTATATTTTGTTTTTCTTCTAACTATGTAATGTCTTATTCAATTAAGATATACATAACACTTGAAATTATTTATAACTATCATTTGAAAACTGTATTAACTGGTTATGTTAACTACACTGAAGCACTATACAGATTAAGTATACTGTATATAGCGTTTGGGTGTTTTATATGCAACTTATGTTATACTGTAGTCTGTAGAGCTTCATGAGATCTAAAGAGAATAATGCGTCAGGCTTAGCAAGGGATTAATCTCACTATACTTGAAGTTTTGTCATACAATTTAGGAATTAGAGGCACAAGGAAGAAATTGCTCAAGAAAATAAAATTGAAACAGGACATACATATATTAGTAATAACTACTACAATGACAGGTTAGAAGTGCGGAGGATTTATCAACAAGACATGGTAGCTGCTACATCGCTTTTAAGCATTCCTTTAGTATTTATTGCTAAACACTATCCAAGAGTCGTTCGAGAATCTATCGAAATGATGAATATTAGTCACAATTTCAACTAAGCAATGATAGATACAAGAACATTATCAGAGTATTTGGCAACTGGCACTGAATGTCATTAAATAATTAGAATTACCACTACAGCGTTACAATCTAGAGAGAGAAGTATACTGTAATAATCAATAAGCCGTAACCGATGTGCACAACGAACGGATAAGTAATAAAGGCAAGAAGCAATAAAATGAGGAATACAGGAAGGACATACATCATTTTTGGAATCCTTATAACGAAATTGGTTCCTTAGGGAATGAAACGTGAAGGTAAATTCAATAAACGGCATAACTAATTTTTTACAATTATGGGTCTCTCTTTTCAAATTTTATATAGTAGTAGTATCGTTAAATAAATGAAGTGTTATTAAAGAATAACTCTTTGCAGAAGAACGTGAACATATAAGATCAAATTTACAGGAGCAGTATTTGGTTGAAATTTGTAGTTTTTGCTTTTATCGAGAAAGAGCTATTTAAGAAAAAAATAGCAAAATCCTTGATAACAATTGGTAAGAATAGTAATTCACACTGAATACTTGAATTCGCCAGATATGCTGACAATGTTTTCATAACCATCATTTCTTACAATCAGTTAAATGAATACCTTTGTACAGAGTACATTAAAATAAATGTAATAATATAATTATTATTGCAGTACAAGAAATCTAGAACTTTTGTTTTTAATGTGTTGCATTACATAGTTGTATAGTATAAAATATATGCTCTGGGATTCTCATGTAATCTTATAAATTAAATTTAAAAATGATAATAGTGTAAGTTGTTAATTTTCTATATGTAAATTGTATATATAGACGTAACTAAAATCTATAGTCGCCCTGATGTGACATATATAACATGGTAATGTATCATGCCCATTCAGAATCAATATGTCAATTGTGAAATGAAACGACTTGCGTTTATTGAATTAGAATAACATCAATCTATGTGTATGCTACTTTGTAGAAAATAGACCAGGGCCGTAGTTTGGGACATTAGAGATTTATTTTTCAATATTCGATTATTTATTTCGCGAATTTATTTCTTAAGTTTTCTTAAGACAGATTATTACAAATTTGTTTTACAAAACTTTAGCTAAACTCATTTTATTTTATTCTGAAAGTTCATGGATTCTAAAGAAATACTTCTACGGTTGCAATGACGCAAATGGGCAATATTATGCAGTAATCTCTTATTTTTTTAATAAGAGTTGTTAAAACAGTTACAGTAGGACATAAAGATTCCTTTAAACTTCTGGGAGATGATGTAAATAGTGGGAAAATAAACTACATCCAGCGGTGTAATATTTGTGGATTTAAAATATTCCCTTGCATCCAGTTAGTCACAGTTTACACACCGCAGATTTGGTAAAATTCTATTAAGGAATGTAAATACTATCTCTCATGTTGCCTAATAACATTCTTAAGTGATAGTAAATGTACATCAGCAGTTCAGGTAACAACTGAAGTCTTAGTTAACATGTCGCTTCTGTCTACCGGCGCCATGTTATGTGCTTCAGTTTCAGAGAGACGTGTCTACATCGTAGAATTTCAGACTCTGGTGAAAAATCGTTGGCTACGCCTAGTGGACGCGATGAAATGGACAAGTTTACTTTCAAAACAGCAGTGATATAATAGGAAGGTGTCCTGAAATGTTTTCCTCATTTGTTTGTTAAATTTGAGGAACATGAGGAGGATTGTTGAGCATGAGATCTAATTAGCACACATGATTTCAGCAAGATGGGGCTGTAAATTTATTAAAGGAGCCCAATTTTTAGAGCGATGTTCCCTAAAGAAGTGATCTCTAAGAGGGGGAATATTAACTGACAGTCTAGAAGTTGAAACTTAACTCCGATGGATTTCTTCTTATGGGATTAGTTGAAGTCTAAAGTGTACATTGATGCTACTAGGATTCTGCTTCAGATAAAATCCACAATGCGCGAAAATATTCAGAAATAAATCGGCATGATGTCGGCGACTTATCACAAATTTTAGATCGCGTTTCGAGGAGGTACAGATGCGTGAAAGTGCCTTGATTTTATTTTTCATACATAACTTTCCCCACGATGAAAATTTAAATAAGAAATAGTGAATGTAAATATCTCAATAACACTCTAGGACTGTTATACTCTGTATTATTTAAGGATTTTGTAGTAGTCAAGTATAGTACATGTCTTGTGGACGATTCTCTAGAAACTGCTATAAATATGTTAAATATTAGCCTTAAAGCGGCTTGTTAAAATACCTGAAATAAATGAAATAGTACCCTTTAAGTAAAACAATATATTTTTTAGTAAAATGCAGTAAGATTAACTATAAGGTGCACCGCTGAAACTTTTACTAATTTTAATTTTTTTGTATAATGTCCCTTACGAATAAGTTAATAGCTTTTTTTAAATATATTTTCTTGAAAATACATTCTGTTTTTGAATTAATATAAAACAGAATTTAAAAAGGCATAATAGCTCAAATAAATATATTTTGAGCAAATATCAAATATGTACGTTATAAGTTTTAGGGGAAGCGCATGATAATTTTTTACCAAAAATAAGTATTTACATGAAAATTATCTTGTTCTAAATGGTAAAATATTCATATCTTGTATACTATATGGTAATAATTAAGTTAAGTTGGTAATCATTTATTTTTTTAAGTTGGTGTATAGAAAAACTATAAACATCATGCATTTAAATCAAGTTGAACTTTTAATATGTTTAATTATGTTACGTATTTATGACATAATCATTAGACACTAGACACTAGATTTTCATGAATAAAGAAAGTTTACACGTTTCTTGACACGAATTTCGCAAATCAAATTCGCATAATAGAGAGATGACTAAAATTCCACTTATCATTAAAACTTGTTTGAATCAGTTGCCGATATGGCGTAGCTTCCGCCGAGAAATATGTAATTTTTAGGTGTTCTTGAAAGACTTGCCCTATTCTTACCTAATATAAATTTACATCTAACTGATGAAATTCAGATTAGAATGCTAAAAAAATACTTACCTAAACTCATTTTCTTAAACCGAATAGAACAGAATGTATAAATTCTATATGGTTTCTTTATCGCAGTTCATGGAGTTACATCCAGCTTTGC
This sequence comes from Rosalia funebris, assembly GCA_037954035.1. NCBI lineage: Eukaryota > Metazoa > Arthropoda > Insecta > Coleoptera > Cerambycidae > Rosalia > Rosalia funebris. Next base: position 7,149,778 of record JAZFAV010000007.1, read on the forward strand.
GTTAAAGGAAAATAACTAGCATATTATATATAACAAGTTGTATGATTATATATAATATATTGTATGAAACTGTATGTTTACCTCCTGTGATAAATACAAAAAATAATAATAACCGTTTTTCTTATATCTTCTACTATATTTATGAATATGGAATTTTTACTTTAGTAAACTATATGTTCATAAAAATGTATAGTCTTGTTGTAAGCTCCATTTTTCACCATAAAGGTGAGAATACGATTTCATTATGATTTTCGTTATTGCCTACTAAACAGAAGCCACCTTTAAAGATACGCTTAATGGCGGTGAAGGCTGTAAATTTCAGTTGTCTAGTTTTATATTCTTATTTCGATACTTAAATCGATTTAAATTACATATTGAGTCTTTAATAGACAATTTCTCTCACATTACGGAATTATTTTCATTTCAGTATAATGAGTTTAATATGTTATAAACATTACATAAAAAATTACAGCTATCTAAAAACGTAGTAAATATAGATGCAATAATACAAACTAACAATAAATAAATAGTAACAGTGCAATAATAAATAAATAGTTCTCTTTTACCATGTCACAAATTTGACATGCTATATATTTTGTACTAGATATTTATTATAGAAATATTTTTTAATCAAACTAATGTAATATTAGACGGTGGGACATAAAAATGTCTACGGATTGCTTATTGATTGTACATGATATGTTTATAATGACTTTATATTTTAACTCCTAATTTGCTCAGAAAATCTAAGCAGCTAAACAAATAAAATATTACAAGAGTGAATGAGAAAAGAATAGTTACTGAAATATTCACAGGGTGTTTTATTTGAAATGAATCTAAAACGCTTAACTTTTACCACCAATACCTTTAAATACCAATAATTTGGACCCGGGCATGCAATAGCTTCTTAAGAAAGAAATAGTAGCAAGCTTCAAGTATGTTTAATAGATATAGATGTATGTGATCATGTGCGTCTTCAGAAATATTTTCAGGAGGGGTTAAAATATAGAACGGTTTACATAATTAAAACATTTAAGAAATATAACAAATATACATATTCTCAAATACATCAAATAAAATATATGACAACAGAATATTAGGTAGAAGTATAGAAATATTAATAAACATTAAAAAGAGACATCAATAAACATGATATTAAAAGTGTATATATGTGTATGTATTATAAAATACAAAAACTACCATATAATAAGAAGTTAATGCGACACTTTCCATATATTTTCCTGAAACATTGGAGATACTGAATTGATTTTTGAGTTTATTATACTTTTAAGTTTGTACAAGAATTGCTTTATTATTCTGTATTTATTATAATTAAGTTGCAATTGCCTCTCCTCTGGGTGCCATGGGGGCGCCATGGATATGATAACTGGATTTAGTCACTATTTTGTCACTATGGCTAATTAGTTTATACTAAATTTTATACTACACGTAATGGTATTTTGGATTACAAATTTGGTATTTGAGGTTTGGCTAGAATTGTAAATGTACTGCAAGCATAAGATAAATGAAATCTAGACAGCTAGGTAGCTTATTTAGAACATACGAGTACTCGTATTAAGGTCTACAATCTGATGATAGTAAAGTGGAAGGTGATGTGATCACCTGACAGACATATTACATCGGTATGAGGAAGTCATTTGGCGAAATAATTATTGTAGTTTACAATAAAGAAAACATATACGAAAAGCAGAAGACAGTAAGACATTTTCACAGACAGCCATACAAACTGATCTCCATCGAACTGACAGCGCACACAATATAGCTTTAGTATCTGATTGGTTTGAGGTAAATACAAATGTGCCTTTAGACGCTATACATTTCGTTGGGTTTTATTTGTGAAAATGTTAGATTTAAAATAGGGTTTTTGTAAACTAGTATAAGAAGGAAGTTTCCTCTCAATAGAATTTGGATACCTTTGGGCTTACTTGAAAAAGTCGAATACTCCATTTCACTTATACTGCATTCTTTTCATACTAGATTATATATTATGTTTGGTCTGTTAGTAATTATATACTAAAATTAATGTAGATTATTATAAATATTACAATAATTAATAGAAATTATGAATATTAGAATAACGATTATAAATCAATAAAACTACATATTACAAGAGCACCTAAGAGTTTTCAGCAAAATGATTTATTGAATAATTTAGTTCTTGAAGGTGAATATTGATTTTGGAAAATAGACAGATAATTAATTAATTAATAATAAATTAAATAATTAATTAATTAATGATAATTAGTTGTAAATATGTTTAAATCAGCGTAAAAAATTAAATAATTCTAGCGTAATATTTGTAAAATATTACCAATAGTTTTTATACAGTTATTTCGTAAAATAATGAATAAATTCCTTAAAAATTCAAGGAATTAGTTTGAGAAATTACAATAGTTAATAGAAATTATAAATATTAAAATTACGATTATAAATAAATAAAACTACATACAACAAGAGCACCTAAGGTTTCAGCAAAATGATTTATTGAATAATTTGATTCTCGAGGGTAAATATTGATTTTGGAAAGTAGACATATAATTAATTAATTAATAATAAATTAAATAATTAACTCTGATGATAATTAATTCTTAATGTGTTTAAATTAACGTAGAGAATGAAATAATTGTAGCATAAGGTTTGTAAAAATATTACCAATAGGTTTTATACAGTGTTTTCGTAAAATAATGAATAAATTCCTTAAAAATTCAAGGAATAGCAACCCCCTTTATTATTACGTAATATTAAAATGCACAATATTTTTACATACACTAAGGTAATAATTACATTAGCGTGAGTACAGGTTAGATAAAAATATGAAAAATAATGATTGCTCTAATTTGTAATTGCAATTTCAAAATATTAAATTTAATGGCAATAATTATTTCAAACATTAACTAAATTAAATGTTCAAATTATGCACCGCGGGCTGTCTGATAGTATCCATGATGATTAATAAATTCTTTTTGAAGATTGTCAATAACTTCAGGAGATATATATTACAGGCATACAGGTATAGATATATATTATTCTGTGACGAATTTTTGCTTTTAAATCTTTTAAATTCTTCAATCTAGTAACATATACTTTGTTTTTTAAATATCCAGTTGAAAGGTAATCTAGGGGTGTCAAATCTAGCTAGCAACTCAATTAGCCCTCTTCTCCCTAACCAGCGATTCGGGAACATCTCATCTAAATAAGTGTGGACAGGTGCTGCCTAATGGGGAAGTGCACTACTTTGTTGAAAGAAAAAGTAAGTCCTCAGAAAATCTGGTTTCTCTAAATCTGGATATAAATTTAGTGGTACAGGAAGAGGGTCGTCTTCAAGAAAATCCAATTATCTTTCACTAGTTAGGTTTATTTCAAAAAAATCACATCAGAATTCTTCTGTCAACGCCGCACCACACATTCAAGTTCTGGGGATTTTGATATGATACTCCATCATCCACCGGGGATTCTTAGTATGATTTAAATTTCTTTTACTGTGAGGTAGCCAATTGTGTAAAATTTAATAATTTAATTTGGCTGATTTTTTAAATTACCATTGCCATTGAAATTAGTATTTTGAAATTGCAGAATGCTTTTTTTTAATTATATTATCTAGCCTATACACACGTTAGTGTATATTATTACCATGGCGTATGTAAAATAATATATAGCACATTATTTCATACACCATTCACATTTCGTAATATAGAAGGTGTATGCCATTAAACAAAATATCGATGACGTCATTCCACCTACACGAATCATCCTGTGCATATTAATTATATTTAAAAAAAAATGCGCAACTAAAAATAAAAATTTTAGGTGTCTAAGAGTTTTTCATAAAAGTTATTACTTGAATTCTTAACAAATATACTCTTAAGCTATGAAAGCGCTATATATTTGTTTATAATAACTGTTGCAAATAAAATTGAGAGCAGATAAAATGAAGCCGTTCCTGTCGACCTGTCAACAAGACAAAGTCAACTGCAGGCACGCGCATTGTATGTCGCCCATAACTTCATCTTTTAACTTACAAACTGACACTTTATTCACTTAAACGAACGTTTCCTGTGGCTATATTTGTTTCGAACGGTTACTGGAAAATTGACGAGCGAACTACCGAGTGTTAAAAAGACTATTGGAAGCGCAAAGATTGCCGCGATAAAACACTTTTATATCTCTTGACATAAATCGGATACGGGGCCTATCTGAATTTGGCACTTTTCTTCCTTTTTGATGCATCTAAAATGATAAGATAAGGTAATTGAACAACATTATTTTATGTTTGATTTATTGATTGTTTGGTATTACTGGAATTATAAAAATATATTAATTACTCTTTCGCAAAACGATACAGTGGAATTCAACAGGTATTGCTATATTACCCTTTAGTCGATACCAAGTTCTTTAAAAATTGTAAAAATTGTCTTATCCCTGTCGCATAAGTTTCTTTTAAATTACTTAGTAAGTAATATTTACTCCAGGAATTTTACTAAATTCTCAAATGTTTGTATAAGACAAATTAAAATCGGGCTATTATATTAAAACACCCTATTTTATACAGAGAATATAAGTTGAAACTCTAAGATTATTGTGAACCAATTGCCACGGTGCTAATTTGAAATGGTTTGAATAGGTCATAGGTAAGGATGTTTCAATAAGGACGCTCGATTTTTAAACGTAAATAAGGCAAGTTGGTTGTGAGATATCTACTCAATTTTTGTTTATTTCAAAGAATGCTTTATGGCATTAGGTACGGAATATAATGTTGTTCAAATGTCTGCCGCGGCTTTGCCTGGTGGTACGTATTCCGAAGGTTAATGACTTTGTCGCATAAATCTGGCTCAATTTGTTGGATGACGTTCGTTATGTTGATTTTGAGGGCATATTGATGTCCATATTGTTCGAAGGAACCAGGAACGCCAATATTAATTGGCAGGCGTAATGGCCTTGATGGGTTTTGTCGTTTTGTCGGCAAGTCGAACGAGATTACCGCTCTTTACTCGCCGATCGTGTAGACCGGGACCGTCGTACGAAGGTAGGCCTAGCTTTGCTTCCGATCTCGCGGGCCTCTACGCGAGAGGCAAGTGCCGCTCGCAAACAAGACCCACACGACTGGCAACGGTTCGCTCCCGTCGACCTCCTTTGGTCCTGACTCCTTTAAGTCCCCCTGGCAGGGACTTCTTCTCGTCTTTTTCTTAATCTTTGGTCGCCTTGTTGCCGCATCGCTTCGCCAGCGTCAACCCCCCGGGGGTATCATGTCGTGGGCGCCACGACCAGCACGACGCCCGGGAATTGGGTCATATCAGGCGATCCTCCACGACAATTTGGACGAACCGCGTCACTTGATTCGCTGTCAGGAGAGTGAGTCTTGTTACTTGGGAGGGGTCCTTCTTTATTAGAAAAGGATGTCAGTATTTGAAGTTAGGTGTGTGTGAGGGAAAAGTCGTGTGTGTTTCCGGTAACAGAAAATGTTTAAGCGGCCCTAGGGATCTCTGACATAAGAAATGGTTAGTGGAGCTTAGCTCCAATAGGGAATAGGGCTCAGCTGTAATTAAAAGTTATGTTTGACATATAAAGGGGGTTTATGCGATTATATTACCTGGATCATGGGTCTCTTGTGTTTTCCTGATCTTCTTGGGAACCACGTAGTGAATAGAATTACAAGATAGGATAAGTTTGATTTGACTGCCTTTCCGACTGATCAATGTATTTGGAAACATTTGTACTTTATACAAATGTAAGCTCTATTTTTTGTAAACGTATAGGAAAACGTTAGTTATTGTACTCTATCATAGTTGATGTTTTCAATATTCATCTACGGTTCAGTTTCTATATAGGTTTCCATAAAATTTAAATATATTAGAAGCTATGATACATATATGACTATAAAGTTTTATATAAAACGAACTAGTCTAGTCTAGACAATGCAATAGGCAATAGTGACGATAAAATGGAAAACGGTAATAATTTTGAAATATACAAAATCAGTTGTGATTAACATCGAAAGGAGAAATAAACACTAGATTCAAGGAATCCCTACAGCACATTGATTGCAATATAAAATGAATTAGAATAACTTAACGATGTGACTGTTAAGAAAGCATGTATATCAGAAAGAATATATAAAATTCAGTAAACTGTGATTTAGGTCCCATATTGCAATCAGATATTTTCTCAATAATTGAATTAATTAATAATAATTTAATTAGTACAGAAACAAGTAAGTGACTGAAGGAAGGAAAAATAAAAAGGATGAAGCATGTACAAGTTTATATCTATGTAGTTGTTCATGTATATGTATGTTAATGTATTTAAACATATAGATTCGTATACGAACAAGCCCCTATAGTGTAGACTTTAAAGGAAAAGAGGGTTTAAGGTCCACCTATGCACTCATAAACTGTTTAAAAATGTCATAAACCTGGGATGTCATAAAAAAACCCCGGACAAGGGTAAGTAAACGATCGGAAATCGTAAAAATGGAAGCTATAATAGCATGACAGTTTTTAAATTCATGTAGATAGTAGAAAATAAAGGGGCAAGAAATAGTCGATCAGATTAAAGTTCGTATGGGAACAAGAAACAAAATAGTTTGCTGATGAAAATAGCGTCACTATCGAAGTATAAACATACAGGTTGATCTGGGTTATGCATGACTCTCTAAAAGTAATTTAATTGTATGTATAACTATAGATTATGAAATATTAATCTTTATTCAAGTTTTTATAATTTTTATTTATCATTTTAATTTATTATTAACCCAACCCCAACAACTCTCAGTTACTCTGTATTCTTTTTTATCTAGACTAATATATTACAAATATCTTCCCTAACCACTACCACTACTGGTGATTATACTAATGAATTATTTTAGTAAATGATTATCTAATTAAGATCTTATTTGTTCTATTTCAAATTTCCATATTAAACCTTATTTTGTTAAAGCAACATGGCCTTATTGCATAATAAAGTAGCTACTGTACATTCCCTCACGTATAAACTGCAGTCACAGCATATCTAAAACTTCCATCAAACTTATGTGCAAATTAGGTTCCACTGCTGCAAAATCTAATAACAGTTAAGAAAAGTCATACTCTTCGATTGATTAAAGTTCTAATTTTGAATTCTACGTGACTTCTTAACTTTAGATGGCAATTAGACGAAGGGAGAGTAGGGATATAGAATGCGGATAAAAATTAAATGATGTAAATAGTAACTAGGAGCAATACATTATAATTGGAAATAATTATAATTATTAATAATTGTGAATATCGAATACAATTTGCATAAATATTTCTGAACAATTAAAATTCTTCACTTAAAATTAATTCTTAAATTATATAAAATAACGCAAATGAAAAGAACCAGCAAATATTATCAATACTACTGGCAATGATATTCGCTATGATTATTTTTAGTTAACATAAACCCGTAACACCAGTATGCATTATTTAAATACATAACACGAAATATCTGCAATTAATTACTATTTAGAATCTATCTTCGAATTAATACTATTTCAAATAATTTCAGAACTCCTCCACATTGACTGTCAATTCTAGAAAATTTAATATTAGTGTAATTGAAGTGCAAATCGAGAATGATGAAATTATGTCATCCAGTACGTAATCAGCATTTACGGGTCAATAAATATATTGTCAGATCTTGGAACTTTCAATGAACAGATCACACGGTCCAATTTAGTAAGAGACCATTATCTGTGGAAGACATATTATTACTTCTATTTTTAATATGTAACTAACTACCTTAGTTCGGTTAACAATTTTTAAAAGTAATTCTGTTTCGAAATTTGCGACAATTTTTGTATATCGGGAGAACATCGTTTTTGTGTACGCATATATTTTGTAGTCAAGTATTTAATATACAGGGTGTCTCACCAGGAACTGTATCTATCGATATAGGGAAAAGTACGCACCAGAGAATTTTGAAATTTTGAGAAGATACTAATGATAGTGTTGGCAATTTATTCAAGATAATTACAAGCACCTGGAACTTTCGGTTATTACGGATGTCGATACCAACTTGCTTATTTTAAATGGAACATCTTATATATTTTAGGGTTTTCGAAAATAGAATAAAATTCTGAGTCAAAAATATGTAGGAGACCCTATGCCTAAACCCAGCCGTTTTAAAGATATTTGAAATTTTGACAGGTAAATATAATGGTTTACAGTAACCTTTATAACTTTCTTCGTGTAAAAGATACTAATTTGCTTTTTGGCACGTGGAAAGAACACAAGGAGAGCTGCTCCCTACAATTAAATTACATTCAAGAATGGTATATCAAGTGTTCCATTTTTGACGTTACATTTTGTAAACTTCAAACTGCGAAAACTTGTTTAGGTCAAATAGAATACCCTATATTTTTCTACATCAGGTTATGTAAAACTAAGTTCCCCTTCCCCTTCAAACTGCGAAAACTTGTTTAGGTCAAATAGAATACCCTATATTTTTCTACATCAGGTTATGTAAAACTAAGTTCCCCTTTTTCTAATATAGGCACTATGGGGGCTTCAGTCACAAATTGTTGAAGTATTTGCGATTTTCTTAGAAATTCAAGAATTTTTAGTAAAAATTTTATCAAATTGCCATGATTAGAAACAATCAGTAATATCAACCATTCTCTTATGTCAAAAATGCCACCGCGTTTAAATTACAGCCACGAAGACTTTTTGAATTTGTTTATTATTTATGGAGAATGTGATAAAGTAATATAAAGAACTTGTAGCACATTTGCCACTCGATATCCACAAAAACGGAAAATAACACTAAACACTGTAACATGCTATCAGCTTTTACTACGCGGAGAGAAAGAGAGAGGGCTACTCCGAGGAAGATCAATTCCAATAAAGTAGTACGGAAGGTATCTGTACCTTTGAGAGATCAGTCTCACAAGGATACAGTGGTTTACGTAGAAAAGGATCAGCTTTTACTACGTGGAGAGAGAGAACTACTCCGAGGAAGATTAATTCCAAGAGAGCAATGAGGAAGGTATTCCGTGCCTTGCAGAGATCAATCTCACAAGGATACAGTGATTCACGTAGAAAAGGATCAAATTTTACTACGTGAAGAGAGAGGAATACTCCGAGGAAGATCGATTCTAAGAGAGTAGCGAGGATGGTAAGGTAAGAGTGTGTGAAGAGGAGTGAAGACGGAGCGAGGTTGAGGATAAAAATGCAATCTTTCGATTTTAGACAAGCTACAGCTGAAGGAACTCAGGGTTGTTGTTCGAGTCAAGATCAGGACGAGGCTGCCGTTAGACGGCCGAATTGTCGATATTTATACGCTTCCAGATAGAGGGGATGCTCTCTTCTCTAGCTCTGATTGGCGTATAAGTTTTGTTTACGCCAGCTCTCGCGGATCTGAGTTACGTCACCTATTTTTAATTTATTATACAACTTAAACGATTTGTACACATTTTAATGTTCCTTACAACGTTAATTTTAAAGTTACATCACAAATATTTATTCTATATCCAAGGAAACTAGTTATTCTATGTCCAAATAACTTATTGCCTAATAAATATGACATCTTAGATAAAATTGAATAAATTAAAAACACACAATGTAGTTTAAATTATTTTAGGATGGGTCTGCTATCGCAATGTAGATTAAAATTTATTTTGTACAACAGCATTTAAAAAATTAAAAAAGTATTACCACTATCAGTATGGACACCGACCCTTCAGTGATGACAAATTAACATTGACGAATTAAATTGATTTAGATTCTTCTAGTGTCGTATGAAAAATTAGTTCTTCCAGAGTTATTTACTTTATATCATTGTAAAATTCAGAATATTGATTACTTAAAATGTAACCGGAACCTCCACCATAATTGAGAATTTTTATACAAATTTAACCTGTCACAAGTTGCAGTATTATCACTTATTACGTAAGCTATGACAATAAATGTCATGAATTTGATGACAGTATATAATTAGGGTGGGATAAACTGCAAATTGTGTGATTAAATCTGAGTTTCAATCATCTTATTTAAAATCGATCTCCCGGTTTTACTCTTGTGCGTTGTATTGTTTACATCTCTAATACATAAAGACTTCTTAAAGGCCAACAAGCTTTGATTACAAACGAAACATATTATTTAATACCGTCATATTTTAAATCAGCAAGTTCCCGTATAAATTTTCTTATATAATTTGCGAATAGTTGCGTGTTACTTTAACTTTTGGGACTATGTATATTATATGAATACCACAAAGATGAGGTAGAAATATAAATGTTTGCACTGTCACAAGGAACAAAACAACAGGTTATCAAACACGGCGGAAAAAGCTAAACTTAATTTCTTGTACCTATATCGATTCAAATACCCCAAGATTACGCAATGGTATTTAGGTTACTGCGCAGCCATACTCGTCTGTTATACCATGGATGCATACATGCATGCACCATATACGGTAAGCTTTCAGTACAATACATTCGATGTTATATTTATTTTCTTGGTTTCAGAAAAGGATATGAAGCTGAAATTGTTTTTAGTACATATTGCCCAGAGTTCCTTGTTCCCCAATATGGGCGACGAGAGTTGCTCATTATTTTGTTATTAGTTATTTTCATCGTGAATGCTTTTGTACAGCCTTTCAGATTAATTGATATGAGAGCCGACGTACGTCATAAACAAAAAAATGTATTCATTTTTCCTATGCCCTGTTCCCTGTCTTTCATTTTATTAGATTTTTCATAGCTTGCAAGTATTTTTTACCTGAGCATTGTGCTCGTAAGTGTATAGCGCTTGTCAAAGTCGAGCTTTTAACTCTCAACGTTTATAATCTTTTTAGTATGCCAGTTCGCCGTACCCAACAACAGTTTCACAATTGAGCTTCACGCCTATAATCATGCTTTTTACCGGACGTCCTGTCCACGCTCTTCATGTTTTTATGAACAATGGAAAATGTGCGGAGACGGTGTAGCACACTTAAGAACAACATGCTGAATTAGAATTTAAATATACTTATAAGATTTTATTTATTTTTTACTCTGCTATAAATATATGAATATATTTATATATGTTTGTACAACCTGATATAGAAATACAATAATTATATTTAATAATAATAATAATTTATGAAGTTCTTCAACCATCCACAGGACAATAATCGAACATATAGGGTGTCTCAGTTGGAATTCTTTAATTGGGCGCCATTAAATTTCTGTTAATTATTGATGCCCTACATCTATATTTAACGACTGTCTACAAACCATATGACGTCAACATGACTGTAATAGCATTACCAGAGTCAATTTCATAGAAGTATGGTTCAATTACTCTACCACTCTAAAATGCGTACCAAACGATACATCTGTATTGACGCATTTCATTTTTTGTGAACAACATGTTAATTTTCAGCACGCCAAATTCGACAATTTTATTTGTTGATGAATCCGGCAACATGAAAAGGTGCTTCATCGTTGAACAAAATGTTGTTGCAAAAATCAGCATCATCTTCTATATTTTTAACACCCAATTAAAAAATGTATGATGTAAATGGTCTACAACTTTTAATTGTTGTGTTATATGCTGGTAGATGCAGGTTTTCCTTTAAAACCCGATGCGTGGTGGCTCTTGACAAATTCAATTGTTGTACATAACATCGAATTGATTTGCTGGGCATAGTCCCGTACACTTTCTCTCATTACAGCAATATTTTTATTTGAGCGACCACGACGAGGACGTGTTGTGGAGGTGTTGGCTTATGAATAACATAACCCGTCCCTTCAAGTTTATTGATTATGTTACAAACACTGTAGGCATTTTGTCCTAATTTTGGCCGATTTTTTTTTAATACAACTGTAGACGAACGCTCACATTCATAAAACAGTTGTATACAAACTATTCGTTATTAAACTGTTAATCGTGACACGTTGACGTCGTATGGGCTGTAGATAACAGCCGTTAAATATTGACACGCTATCTTTAATAAAATATAAATGGCGCATGTCGAATCATATAGTTCCAACCGAGACACTCCCTATATCATTCAAAAATGTTTAAGGTAGATACTAATTACAAATTTAACACTGAATATTAAGTAAAACAAACAAAATATAGACAAAATTAGATACATAACTCTTCACATATTGAATTCATTATTAACAGTATTACTTGACAGTAGTCAAAATAAATGAAACTTTAAAGTATTTTAGTAACAGCAGATTGAAAGTATGAAGTAACAGTCCCTAGTGTATTTTTATTTCTGGGTAAACCCAGTATATTTAAATTTCATACATTTCAAAAATCTTCCTTACATAGCTCTCAGTGTTAAAAACTTAGTGTCATATGGGGATAAAACTACAAGTGAACAGTATTCTAGATTTTATTGATAAAAACAGTTTTTAATCCTAATTTACTAAAATACAATTTAGAATTTCTGATAATAAAATTTAAAGTTGTATTATTACTACTATTCCTAGCTGTATACAATTGCTTGTTATGAAATTTTGAACATATACATTGAATGATAATTCTGGAGTAAATAGAATCCCTGGATGTTTAATTAAATAATTTCTCGGGATATTTATATTGTTGATATAATTGCGTAAGTAAGGAAACTTTTTTCAAGAGTAAGTTATGATTTTATATTATTTGTAAATGTTTAATTACAACCTGTTAATATTACACTATTGCAATATTCTATAGATTTGAGATTATAAAGCCTTGCAGTCATCTAAGTGCATATTTTTAGATCATTAACATACAAGTGATGGCACCATGTAATAAAACCAATGATGTTCGTTTATATATAATAAAGTAGCCACAAGCTGGGGTACGTAATTGTGACTCTGACTGAAGCTTCCAGAATTTGGGATTCTAAAATGACAAAGTATTACGCTTACTCGTGCGTGGTTATCATATTTCATCATTGATTTTGATTAACACATAATATTCTCAACAAACCACTTATATGAAGATTAAAAATATATTAAGAACTGCAACAAATTTGTACATAAATGAATAATATAGTATGAGTGGTCCAGGTAATACCAGTTTTTGATTTCATATACATTTCTTGTATAAGCACAGAAAACCCAATGTCCAGTATTCATAAATGAGACAATCATATCACAAACATCAAAAGCAAAATACCTGGGTCCCCATTTTGCCTCTAAACTGAATTGGAAAGAATATATTTCTAAAAAATGCAAATAAATAGACATAAAAATGAGAGATCTAAACTGGTCACTTGGAAGAAAATCACAAATGTGCCTAAAAAATAAAATTTTAATTTATAAAACTTTCATTATTCCCATCTGGACTCATGCATTCAACTGTGGAGTTATGTCTGTAAGTCTAACATCACTATCATACAGTGAGCATAATAGACAATCCTTCGAGCAATGGTAGACACCCAATGGTATGTCACCAATCAGATGTTACATCATGACTTCTGAATCCCAACGGTCCAAAAAATGATCAAAGAGATAAATCAGAAAAACCAGCAATGACTGAAAATTCATTTAAAAATCTGTTTAACGCCACTAGCCCAAGAAGATAACGACAGAAGACTTAAGAGGAAGTGGCTAATGGACGTTAAATAAGGTGTAAGAGGTCTTGTCGCTAGAGAAACCTCATCAGGAAATATATCAGATTATATTCTCAGTTAACAAAATAAGTCATAGAATTGTAAATTCTGATTGTTGTTCAGTAAATTATTAAATATAAAAAAATATATACATTTCATTAATTTTTATTACTCATCAACCGAATATTAATGGTTGGATACGAAATAATTTTTATTATACTTCTTGTACGATATGCTTTGCATGTAATTTTTCTTATAATTTCAACAGTAACGTTGAATTTAATTTACTTTACCAAGAACTAAGTTATGACGTTTATTTACATTTGTGAGCACTATACGTTAGTATATTGAATTATATAAATTATTTCAAGAATACGTTTGTAATATTTATTTAAACGTTACATTCAAGAAAATACTTTTGTCATTTTGACATGATATCAAAATGAGAAAAGTATTTCTCCGTGAAAGTCCCCCTGAAGCCGACCATTAAGAAAAGAAAAAAACACCAATGGGCTGTTACTCAACTTCACTGCAAACAAAATAAGTAATTAATGTACAGAGAATATCAGTAACATATAAGTCGGAAATCGAGAAAGGAACCACCACACCGCCAAGCGGTTACCAAAGTAGTTCCCGAATAGCAAAGCTATTACATAATCGCTCTAGGAAACAACTACTCCTCGCGCTAAAGCCCCGCCAGGCATTGAATTATACCTGTGTGTTATAACAGCTGTATGTCGTTCGGTTCCGATCCGGAACAAATGTCGAATCGTACCTGTGGCGGGTTTTATTTTTTGAAACCTTATCTGATCGTGCAGAAACACAAGAAAGGGGTCGAGGATCGCTTCTGGGTGTAATTCAATGCCTGGCGGAGCTTTAGCCCGAGGAGTAGTTGTTTCCCAGAGCGATTATGTAATAGCCTTGCTATTCGGGAACTACTTTGATAACCGCTTGGCGGCTTGGTGGTTCCTTTCTCGATTTCCGACTTATATGTTACTGACAGAGATCGTATCGATAAAGATGTATACGCCATAAAGTTCATTCGGCATTAGTCCTGAATCGGCGTACCGTGTACGGCACTGATGAGAACTAATAAGTTCGAAACAGCTGTATGTCGTTCGGTTCCGATCCGGAACAAGAATCCTACCTATGGCGGGTTTCATTTTTTGAAAAGGTACAGAGAATAACTTAAATTTAAAAAATAACGTTTTTTTGTTTATATATGAAAGAAACCGTGGTTCAGTTTTGGTTGAAATAATAAAGTAGAGACATCATACTTCAGTAATACAGGGACCTTCTGCTTCGTGTGCTTTCTCGCTATGCGCTTTGCATTCCAGTGCTCCTTATTCTTTATGAATTATCTGGCGGTGGCTAGAGACTAGGTAATAACCGAACTATGTAATAATTTCAACAACTCAACTAAAAATAGTATATTTCCCTTGATAACGACGGTAATATGGTATTGCTAACAAAATACGTTCCCTTGATAATAGTCAAGTGGGGTAGTGAATATCGTTCCAGCCTTTCATTGCTGCATTTCGAGTTTGACGCGGTTAGAATTGGTCGGGGTATTTTTCACATTACTGCTTAACTTTCGGTTCGAATTAGAATTGCTTATTGGTATAGCCAGATATTCTGAGAGTAAATTATTTCATAATTATATCGCGGAAGGTCTCCAACTTCCGTAGATTGATCGGAGTTAATTTTGACAATCGCTTGGAGCTGGCCGGATCGTCGGCTTGAAGTAATTCAGGCGTGGATTCGATTCTTACATCAGTCGGCTATGTGACTCTTTGTGTCCATGTGAATATGTAGGGGTTATGATTGGGAATAATACTTAGCTATATCTCTCCTCCACCCTTTTTTATATACACTAGGCACAAATCTTAAGGGATGTAAAAAATTTTCAATTTTTAGGTGATATTCAAAGGGATGTAATTTGGACCAAAATAGTCACAGAGTAATTTTAAAAAATTAAATTGAAAATTCTTTCTAGTTTTCGAATATTAAGTTCAAATTTTTTTATTATTAGCAGTCTTTGAATAATTATAAAAGAACAATCGGAAAAATATTCAAATTTTTGCTTTGTTTTCAAAAGGTTCACGGACTTTAACAATTAATTTCAGTGATTTAATCATAGTGTGTTCTTAGATAATTGTATTCTGTTCAATCTAATAAGTGGTCTAAAAGTCTTATACAATTATTTTGCGCTGAGTTATCGTCCTTCAAAGCAAAGAAGTTTGTTTTGAATTTGACTGTTAATTACTCGGGAAGTACTGTTCGTACATAAAAAATAAGTAGGGAATTGAAAACTACAATGTATTCTTTATAAACGGAAGTTATTGACTTTTGATAAAAAAATATTTTGGTGTGGAATGTTGATTGAACCAGTGGTAAAAAATTGCGTATTTAGAGATATTCGCTTGACTTAGCATAGCTTTGCAAGTAATGGATAGACTAAAGATGTTGATTGTCTTTCTTTTCAGCCTCAAGGTATTCCAAAGAAACCCTGAAAATCTCAAAGCGCTGCAACTTTTTTATTTCATGGTGTTCGAAATGATTGATTGATTCGATTGATTATTTAGGAAAGGGTTTAAGGGTTAAGAAGAAGGATTTAGAGTATAGCCTGTAGTCTATAAACTTCGCCTTTAATGAATTGTAATATTTCATTAATAATATTTTATTATTATTATTAAAAAAGTTTTAATAATAAATTGATATCATGACACTAGTAGTGATCTAAGAAAATTATTTACAGGAGCTCCTTAGTTATAATATTACATTATAATTTTACAGTACGCATCTATTTTATAAATCCTATATAGATGCGATAAATAAATAATCCTTTCCCCCATTTCTTTCAAATTATTTCTGGAACTGATTGTTTCAGACGTAAAGCAAAAGCAAAAAAAAATTATGGTACATACATTAAAGGGTAGAAATAATGTTTTACTTAATAAATAGTGATATAGTATCACACTTGGAAATTGCTTTAAATATCCATTGAAGCATTGTCATTATTTTGACATCAATTTTTTGAGTTTCTAAAGAATCTATTAAATTAGTACTGCATACTTTTTAGCATGTGATCATGTAGAAGCTAAGTGTCACGTTTTTTTTGACAGAAATCATGCAAAAAGTTTTTGATGTTTTTACAAATCTGAATTTTATTTTATATTTGCATTTAGAAATTTGTCATAGCGTACTTTTGATTAATTCTAATAACATGGTACGTACCTTAGACGAAGAGGTTAATGCGATTCTAATTATTCGCGAGACTGGAAGAAATCTTCATACAACTGAAAGACTTTTGAAGAGAACAGATAGTAATTAGGAGGTCCAGATATTGTAGAAAACTAACAAATAAATATTGTTATTAAAAAATAGTGAATCACACACAATTCACATATCATGCTGCAGTTGTTAGTGAACTGCAAAACCTGACCAAATAAATGTAAACAAACAAACAGCTGATCTCCACAAACTATTAAGTAGCTCATAGAAGATGATCCCGATTGCAGACATAAATTTTGTAAAGTGGTATAAGAATGGACCGTGAATCTGAATATTAATAACAATTTGTTTCACACTCTCTAAAGAATTTGAAATTATGCTTATCCTAAATTTAATAGACTTAAAGACTAAAAAAATGGATAACAAAATAAAAGGAGAGAAATTTTAGATACACACCATACCACTCCCAAAAAAGTAAACCCATATATTGCCCATACTTTGTAAAGAAAACTGAAATTAATTTTTGGCAGCTATTTAAAAAACTATTGGACGTTTTTCTTAAAAATCTTGCAATACAATAGTTTATATTCACAGTCTTAATGCTGATATGTATTTATGTAATACTAAGGTTGCTTTAAATATTACCCGTTCACTAAGTGGCTCATTATTTATATCTTTATTACGGTCCGTGTTTAATGAAAAAGCCATCTATATAATTGACACAATAAAAATAGATTAAAATAATGTGCATCTCCATAATTATAAGCAATTTATGAAATATATGTTTTACTTTGTGAATCTCATTGTTTGAGCATATTTTTTCAAGTACATAATTTACCATTTTTGTGCGATATGAATATATCGCACATCTACCTATTGGATATTCCGGTATCTGCACGACAAAATTAATGACTTTAAATGTTTCATTATTCTGTCTAAAGCAGCGATTTATGCGTATACTCCTGGTCCTGTTATTTTAAAAATCGCAGAGGGGAAATAATTAATGATGATATATCTCCGTTTCAATTCCTGTTTGTATAGCAGGAAAAATATTGTTTATAAAATAGGGACAGTATTTTGTATTCATATTTTTCAACGCATTTGTTTTGACGCAGCTTGCGATGGAAAAAAGTTAAGTAATTTCTCACATTTTTACCCGCCACGCATTGTAGAAACGTAGACAATTGAATTCTACTGGGATTGAGTTACAAAAAAAATGTCTATAGCCATTTTTGAAAATCATTGCGTTTATATAATATACTTTAAAAATAGTACTTAATGAGCCATAAGAGAAAAGAAAAATAGAATGTAAGGAGTTTTCAAACAACGTCGTGATTCCTCCTTAAGGTGTATGAATCACCAAGTTCTTCCACCGTATGAAACACCAAGTGAAATAAATATGAAATAGGAAATAATTTTGGGAAAAAATAACTCCAGAAAAATATGAATTACTAGCTCCAGAACAAAATAACATTTGTTATTTTTATAGCTCCCTCATCTTTGCGATAGTCATATTCTATATCAACATTGGCTCTAAATTTCAACAATTCCCTGTTAAATTCTTCAAAACCTTGTGTATCAGAGTGGTTATTCTTTATATTCTACATATGCATTTTTTCGACTGACTGACTTCAACTCATTCTTCTTATATTTTCTCATTATTAATTAGTAATTATAATTAGTAAAAATTAGAAGTAATTTTTCTTATGTATTTATTAATAACCCATATATATATATATATATATATATATATATATATATATATATATATATATATATATATATTTCCACTTAAAGATATGCATATATAAAAACAAACTGCCTTTTAAATACACATCATTTAATGCCAGCGTTGTGTGGGTAGTAGTGTGAATATATAGAATTACATATAGTAGACTTTGTATTATTTCGGCTTCTCTTGTGTTCGAATAGTTCACAGTAGATTCGTATGTAAAAACATACTAATATTCATACTAATGTTCATTGCATAATATATATTCCACCGAATCTATTATTATTTAAAATACACTGCTACAGCATTCCAAAAAAAAAAATTATGAGTCCTTGGTATTCTATAGTGTATTCCTGGTTTCACTGTTTTATACCTTCTTAGAACTTAGACCTTAGACTTTAGAGAAGACCTTCTTGTTCTATTCTTTTCCTGAAAAGCCTCTACAAATTTTTGTAATTATATCTGTAATAATATGTTTTGTAATTATATCTGCAGATATTTGAGTTTCAATTTCAATAGATGTTTGAGTGTTCAGTCTATTTTCATTACGTGAATGACTAAATAGACAGTGTGAATAAGAAGTTTGGAACACTTACAAAATTTCGCAACATATTTCTTTCTTGCAAAAACGCTCGAAGGGGTCAAGAGGAATTTTAAAATTGTCGTCTATTGAAATATTCTAGTTCGATGTACAGTGTAGTATGTTTGCAGGATTAAAGGGGACGTTCTTCTTTAAATTTCAAATCCTTTGTTCAATACAATAAAGAGGACATAGAGCAGATTTTTTTAGTGTTTATAAATATTTTATAAAGCTGCGAAAAATGAAAATAAAGTATTAATTGTGAAACTTTATTTATTTATAAATAAAACAAAACAAAACAAAATATATACATACATTAACTAATAATGTATTCCAACTATTACCTGTTAACTATTTGACAATGTCTTAGTCTCAAAATAAATAAATTCATTCTGCACTCTGTCAATTACTTCCGGCTCAATATGGCATATTTTCTATCGAATTCGTGCCTTTGAATTATCTACGATTTTGGAATTATTGACATAGATCTTGGTTTTTAAATGACCCCATAAGACAAAATCAAGAAGTATAAGATTTGAGGAACGAGGTGACCACTCTATAGCTCCCCGTAACTTTACCCTTCGTTATGGCACTGTGCGATCAATGTAAGTGTGAACAGGAAGAACTTAATGAGGAGGTGCCCCTAACCATTCTGTTGATACCAAAGTCTGTTATCAGGTATGTCTGGTTCTTTTTAAATTGGGTATAAAGCTGTCAGTGTTAGAATCAACCCGTGCTATAAAAATTTCATACATTTACTCAATAATTTATCAATAAATCAATTTTACAGAAAAGAAAAATAAATAAAATTTGTTTTTCCTTAGGCAACATAGATAAATAAATACATTTTCACAATTAATATTTTATTTGTATTTTTATTGATGCTTTCGGACTACCTATAAGTTACAAAAATTTATAACTTATAATATATATATATATATATATATATATATATATATATATATATATATATATATATATATATATATATATATATATATATATATATATATATATATATATATATATATAATTTACAATATATTTTACAACATTTATATAATATGCAGGTGGTAAAACATGACAATAAAGCTAAACTGAAAACCACTGAATTGCTTATACCTACATCAATTTAAATATCTCTAGTTTGCGCGCCAGAGTCTTTCGACTGTAGCAGATAATAATCTACTTACGTTATTTTCATAATAAGTTATATTTAACTTATTATTTATTAATTGTTCATGATGTTCTATGTTACATGGATGTTCTATATTATATTTTTTTTTACTAAAGTTTGTTTAGTTTACACGAGCTTTAATCATTATTGAATTACTTCTTCGTATCATACTACGTAAGTTACAACATTTTCAACACCTATTAGTCTTCCATTCTCATTTTTGCTGTTTCTCACGTAACGCTGAATGACGTATGTTTTAATCCTCTTATAATTTTCCATCCCCTTTTGGAAGAAATTATTCCCTGTCATCATCAGATTAAATCGAACGATTTTGATACCGCGATAAATAATTATCAATATTTCAATATCAATATCAATTATCAATATCAATAACAAAGCAAATCAGTTTCTTTTACTCCTACGACAATTTAAATACAGAGAGCAAATTTTTATAATTTGTTTTTTTACGTCATCCTTATCATGTTAAATGGTGATTCTTTTAATATTCAAGTCGCGTTCAAGTTCGTGGATAATATAAAATTGTAAATCCAAAAGTTTGGCTCTACACCGTATAATGTGACAAAATACTTCAGATATTCCACTTAATTCGGCTCTGCCAGAATGTCTGCATTCGATTGGACGTAATAAACCATCGATTTACGATGTCCCACAGACCGCTCGTAATATGAAGGAGCCTAACAAAATAAGCGGTGTTTGTTAGGTCTTAGGCAAATGAAGACAGACGAGAGACATTATTACCTTAGTTTGGCGAGAGCATCTGTCACCAGTTTGGAGCGAATGCTGACTCGACTACGAGGCTCCGCCGAAATGACTGCTTCATCCTGGCTGCCACTTTTGCTGACTATCCAAATTGTCGAATTAACGTTGCATGTCACTAGCTCCGGTCTGGCGGGATATGGAGCACTGCACAAACTGGCTCTGACCTTACAGTCATTGCATAGAAATATATAATTTTGAATGCTTCCTTATTCAGGTCTTTGCGAAGGTGTTTTATTGAAATATTTTCTTTTTCTGAGCATCGAGGCGCAGGAGTTCTAGTTAAGAAAATTTAATGGTTTTAGTTATGTACTCATTACAGCTTCCAAATTGTGACTTATTTTATTTAACATTTTAATTCAAACCATTTATGGGACAGAAATATCGGGGGAGCGAGCGCTTACTAACCTGATGTCATACATTAAAATATTTTCTGATGTTTGAAAAGGCATGAAGATGAAATAAATATAACGAATAAAACTAAAACTCATTATAATTTATAAATTTGTAGTCATCACTTTCAGAATAATCATGAATAAAGCTGGAAGTATCCTAAAAATATATTAGAATGAGTATCTGGCTAAAAACTATTAGATATAAAATAATAATTATTTGATTAATTTGTTTGACATGTCACTTAACTCGTATCATCTCTCTTACACAGTCCTACTACATGAATCATCGTGAATAAGTCTTTTTATTAACAAAAGAAAATAGTTTTACAAAAACAAAATTTTATTTGATATCGATATTGTGGACCAATCACCAACCACCAATACTTCAAAAAAGTGTTGGTGGTTTTGTTTTATCCTTTACAAGATATATTGCGTTCCTGAAGGTTACATAAGCAATATATTTATTAAGACATAATAAATACTTGCTTCTCTAAAATATTTTAACTTGAAAAAAATTCTCAGTGTTGGGAAAACTATGTGATACATCATCGTTTTAGTATAATTTAAAATAGATTTAATTCATAAAATTGTATACATTTTATATTCTTTTTATAGAAACTTTCTAGATGTTGGTATAATCCCGACTAGGAACTCTTCAGTTCAATTAACATAAACAGCTGATATTGCATATGATAAATGTAATTTATTTTCTCGGTGTGTGATGGATATGGGTGAGTATTTTGATGGGTTTGTTTATAGGCATAACATTTAAAAAATTACTTGGATATTTATTTGAAACCAAATTCACCAAACATATTCTTACCAAGTTACCATGTACCCTAGTTATTAGAAAGTAATTGAAATTTTAATGAAGCAGACTTGAATGGACAGCCCTCCCATGATTATCGTGAATATTTCTCTCTTTGCTTATATTTAAAACATATAATTTTACATTTTAATAAATTCTGTTTGATATTAATGTTGTTTATCATCAACAACACCAACCACCAATAATTTAAAAAGCATTGGTGGTATTAGTTTATCCTTTATGAGACATATTGTGTTCCCGAAGGTTACATAAACGGTATATTTATTAAGAAATAATAGATGTTGGTTCCTCTGAAATATGAATAATGTCTTAACTTAAAATTGATTTATTTGGATATCTAAAAATAAAACTAATAATATTTGATAAACTGAGTTTTCTATTCTTCAACATAAAATAGAGACGATACGGCTAAATGGAAAAGAATACTATTCATATGGCCGTCTCGACTCCACTTGTATGATGTCATTCGTTTAGCAAAATTTTCCATAACACGGCCACATAAAACTAACTCTATTTCCTGAATATCACATTGAGTATTTGCTTGGAGGTCATCGATTCGTCGATAATTGTTTGCTGGATGGTGTACACTTTTCCATTGACATAACTTCAAAAAGTCCAGTAGTGTTAAATCAGATAATATTGCAGGTCAACCTATGTCATCATTCTGCGAGACAACATGATCAGAAAATTTGATATGCAACAGAGATATGGTTGTATGTGCTGTATGGCAAATTATACAATCTTGCTGAAACTACATGTTCTTCAAATCTAAGTCATCAATTTGGTGGAAAAAGGAATTGTTTAACATTCTTAACACAAACTGTTAACTCTGCTGGCACTTCATTTTGTCCTAATTTTGTGCGAATTTTTCTTAATGCAACAGTAAGTCATCGCTCACTTTCATAAAGCAGTAGTACACAAACTATTAATTGTTAACCTGATAATCGTCTCATGTGGACGTCGTGTAGTTTATAGATGACAGTTGTTAAATAGTGACGCCCAGAATACAAATAACACTCAATTCAAATTCCTTAATTAAAGTAAATAATTAAAGTCTGTGTTGAAGTTTTAAAAGGAGAATTAAACGTCATCGTGTTTATAAGGAGATTATAGAATCATTAAAAACTACATTCGTAGTATTGTTTGAATTAGAAAGTAAATATAATACACACATATTTATCTTGTAAATTAACAATTTTATCATGAAATTATTGTGTAAACTTCTTATAGATTTTTAGCTAAAAAAGTCTGCGGAAGGTGTAAAATGATAATCTTGCATGTACTTTTTAGTGAATTTCTATAATTATATTATCTTATTTGTTTATGTATTTATTCATTGATAAATAAATAACTTATACTTTAATCGCACAAATATTTCTTTAACGTTTTCCTGCAAATAAATGGCATTTTAATTTTAAGGTGCGTGTGCTCATATATTATTACTGTTATCGGTTATACTCATAATTTAATTTACTGGCCTAATTGCATATGCAAAGATGTCTAAAACGATTTATTTAAAAAATTAAAATCCTTAATGATTACTGAGGTTAATCTTCCAATACTTGAAGAGAATGATAAGAAATATTTGATAGACCGATATGCGAAAAATTAACTAAATCAATTTTTTTGGGAAGATTATTTTCATTTAAATATTAAAATGGTACTAGTTTTGATTTATTTGATAACAAATCTGCAAATTCATATAACAAATAAATATACATTTACTGTTCTATTAATATATTATTTACATTATATTTGCTATAATGAAATTTAACAAATAAACCTAATTTATAATAGTATACATATATGCTATTATGAAATTATTGCCTAATTATATTAAAGTATCTAATGATTCAGGATATTATGTAATTAAGTATTTAATAAAATCCATCGGATATTTTAGTGAATTATTTCCGTATTTCAAAATATACAGCTAATAGATTTACGAAAAACTATGTTATTATGTTAACTGAAATAGGATTTAAACCATGATCACAGAATAATAGTTAAATTATTAAAAATAAAAATAAAATACAGAGTTTTCCCTTAAATTTTGCCACTCAACTACAGATTTTATTTCAAGAGATATTGAATAATTGTAAAGACAGATGTTTTGAGAGTATTTCTGAGCCAGTAGAATTATGTATCGGAAAAAACTAATGAATATCGGTAATGTAAAATTTTTACATAACCAGTTTTTTCTGGTTAAACATTAAAATCTGGTGAAGATATTAAAAAGCGGGTTATTTTTTAATTTCTTAAGCATGTCTTTCTGATAAGAAAATTTGTAAATTGCCGATATTGTTTCGAGCCATCTTCATATTTATTAAAAGTAAATCTAGATATTGTGTAAAACAATGGGTGGTTTGTTCTTGTTGTCCTCTCAGATTATTATTCTTAGATTACCTAAGTACGTGTTTCGAAATGGTCAATTTCAATGCAAATGCAAATAGTAATAATGCAACACGAACTCGAATTGAGTATCATCACCGGGCTCTTGAAAGGCAAACATCGTTTAGAAATACAATGAAAGATGATGTGATACAATTTCAACAAAGAAACCTCTTAACAATTATAGAATAACGAGAACTGTTATAAACACTGAGGAAGGAAGTATATTCGTTTGGACAGTGAGAGAGAGAGAGAGAGAGAGAGAGAAAGGAATATTTAAAGTTTTTGTAAAGTTATTTACAAATGTATGTCCCCGTTAACAAATTTTCAGTGTCTGTTTACGTAGTAAATATTTAATTTTTTTGTCTTGTAGAAAATCCTGAAATATCGATACCAAATGCAGTAAAATTTTTGAAAAAATCATGGCAGAGGTACATGATCTTAATACTATTAACATACTGGCAGTGCAGGTATATAATAGAGTCCAAATGTAATGAAAGAAAAAATGAGGCAGAGTATTAATTTATGCAACGACATGTTAATATGTATTAGGGAGGATGATAGTTTTTTTAAGGTGAAACAAAATTCACGAATAAACAAGATATAAAATATATTATTAGATAATCCTTTAAATCTAACGCCGAAGCTATCTAAATGGAGCATACACATTAACCAAATGCGAATTTGAACCAAGACCATGATAGTGGCAGTTTTTAATATAAGCCACCTTTTCAACGGCTCGAGATTTTTGAGAAATTCAAAACTCCTATAGAACTCAACCCATCAAAAATCAGGATAGCATATCCCCGTGTTTAGTGTGCTATTTTACTTAATAAATCATTGGAAATTGCTTCTATTATTTTAGAGAGAAATTAAGCTGAACAATGTCATTTAGATTTTTTGAAAAACATAGAGAATTATTTAGACGACCATCTTCTTATTTGGGACAACCTTATTTGGCAATAAGATCCCATCCCTTCACAATATTACTCCAGTTATTTTTAATTTTTATACAAATATGAGCTATAAATTGGAGGCCAGGACAAATTAATTGGCTTACAAGGAGCCCTGAATGTCATGTGAATATTTTCCTACAGGGATACTTAAAAAGGGTATATCAAAATAGGCTCGGCAATACCCTTGTTTTTCAGGAAAGAATACGGCAGAAATATTATTATGAATACAATAAATCACATACTAAAGAAAAATATTATGATATGTACTCGTATAATAATACTGTATATCATATTGAAAATCTAAGTTAGATCATAATATAGTTTTTAATTGTTTCCTTTCAGTTCTCTATCAATATTTGAAGTGACATTTTTGAAAATGGCTTACAAAAACGCTTGATTTAAAAATATTGAAAAACATATAGGGTGTTCCATTAGCAAAATTCTTTATGATAAAATTGTATGTTATCAATAGTCAAATATTTTATTGATTAAATAATTCTAAGAGTTACAAACAAAATCATAAAACTTCTGCTCGTATCGGTACCGCTCAAAATAAGGGCTGTGTTTCGATGTAAAAATATATGAGTAAACCCTTTACATATTTGTATTAAAAAATATATACAAAGACATCTTATATTACACATATTTGAAAACCGATGTTTCTTTATTAAATAATAGTTGTTGGTTGATACATGAACTTTAGTACAATTAAAAAGAATGTAACTCATACCAATATAGAAAGCAGCATCACATAATTTCATCGATTTTTCATCTACAACATACAGCCGGCTGTTCAGGTGTCTTATTACCCGAACTGACAGAACCAGTAATAGACAGAGGAGAAAAGAAAGAAAATAAATATGACAGACCATCATCGCCAACCCCATTTCACGTTATTCTATTTTTACGTATTTCTCACATTTTCCTTATGACGTACAGCAAGTGCAATCAATAACGATTGCACAAGGAAAACATTGATTCCACAATCACATTGAAATAAACTTGGAAAACCAGAAACAACATCTGCATGAATATTTATTTTTTAAAGGATTGGTAGTATAGTTATGAAATAGAAATGGATGAGTGCCAATTCAATTACGCTATTGTCTTTATGAGTGAAACTCACTAATTGCGATGATATTTGAATAACATGAAATAATTATGGTGGACAATTTATTCATCCCAGTTGATAACTACGGATAATGCTATGTCCTATGTAGTACGCAGCTTAAATGGAAAGGCAGAAAATAGTTTTCAGGTAGTGATGGTGATTTTGAAAGGGAACTAATTGTCAGAATAAGAGCAAATGTAGTGTTATAACTGGAGCTGGCAAGTTGAATATTTAATCAGTGGTGACATTGAATATAAGCGACCACGTATATGTTAATATAATTTATATAATGTATAATACGTATCCAGTTAACATTAAAAATTCAGATTGGTTCAGCTATATATCTGTAGTATTGCCTATGTCTCTAAAGTTGTTTCCGTGAGTAATGTCCGGTGCGGTGAAACATTTTTTTATACAAAAACATGACCACTCTGTATTTAAAAATGTAACATTTGTGTAGTTAAAACGATCTCTAAATTTATTTAATGAATATGTATGTCAGTGCTGTTTATAAATATGCCTTAGTCCTCATATGACGAAATAAGTCAACAATTTTTGAACATTATCTACTACTTGCATAATGCATATAAGAATAATGAATAGCAATTTGTTTATGACACCCGCTAGTTTTACGAGATTACTATGGATGGTGTTTTAAACCAACTTTCACTGGAGAATTTTGAAATTGTGCCTGGCTTTCCCTAATAACAGCCGATTATTTAATCTAGAATTGTATCTGGAGACTTTATTTTCTGATACTTTTGCTAATAATGCTTTTATATTATATGATAAAGAGGCGACAATATTTTCACTAAACTTTTAAAGATTGCATTGGAAGACTGTCTTTGACCAAAGATCTTATGATGAAGATGTTAGATTAAATAATTTTACATTACTGGTGTACTACTAGAGGAATAATTGTAGTAAAGAAATACATTATGATACAATAAATATTCACTAGGAATTTTTGTTAACCCGTAAATGCGTGATATTTTTTTCTATTTTTAAAAAATTATTTTTTGTTTAAACAAAAGAAAAGGGATGTGGGACAAACAATAAAAAAATTACTTTCAAGAAAACACATTATATTCTCAAAATTTCTTGTTGCAAAAATGCAACATTGTGCATAAATACATAAAATTTTCTCTAATGATGAAATCTTCTAAAATAATTATTTTTTTATTTAAACATAGAACTCCACACTTTTCGTATGTTATGTCAGTATGATCTTTACAACTTGGAAATTCGCACCTGCCAAAAACTGGCCAGTGTTAACCTAATCTGTTTGTATGTGTTTTGAACAACGGACAACAATATTAGCAGATGCACCAATGTCTGGTTTTTAGTTGGTCTAGTTTGCAAATTACCTTGTCCTGAATATATTTCAAAGTGATAAGCGAATCTGGAAACTCCGGCAAGTACAAAAAATTTGAAACCTCATTCGTGAGGTTTCATGGGCATATATTGTTTCATATAATGCCTTACTTTTGTGGCACACATTTGTTGATCCACTGAAAGAGTAGGTTCAAGTAAAATGCTAGTAAATTTCTCATTTAAGCGATCAACCAGAGGTCGAAGCTTATTTAGTCATGACCTGGACTGTCCCGTGGTACATGTTTAGAATTATCGTTGAAATGACTGTAATGTCGAATTCTTTCAAATGTATTCACAGGCATCACATTTTTGACAAGATCATAGCCTATATCTGTGCTCCAGTAAGCTCTAATGCTAGGAAAATGAGCTATTGATGTATAAAATCAAATGCCCATATACTGTCTGATATCTGTTGTCGTAAAATTTGTATAATTATTTGGATTTATAAGCATATAAATTACTTTCCTTCACAATTTTTTTGACAAATTCGTCAGTAAAAAAATATGAAAAAAATTACATGGAGCTTCTAAAGAAATAACTTCAGGTGAAAGGTCAGTGTTTCCATGAAATGCTAACTGAAGATCATTGAGATGAATACTTCCATGTTTCCATATCACCTCTCTCTTTTGTATCATTTTGTTTCAAGTCGACAATTTATTGACTGAGTGCTGCACGACAGGTTGACTTTCTTCAGATCTTCTGGCTCAACAATTTCATCACTTTTACTAGAACGCATCTTGGACAGATCTTGAATAATGTCATCCAAACTTATATATCTATATTTATAGATCTATATTTATAGTATCACTTATATCTGCATCACTAGGTATATAATCCGGATCAGCAACACTGTCTGTATCAGAAAAGTCTAATCCATCCTCACTATCTGACCAATTGTCCTAAATTTCGGCAAGTTCTTTCTCGGTAAATGGTCGTTTAGAATCCATGCTGGCTATGAAAATTTTATCTTCCAATGCGCAACGTTGCAAATCTGTAACAATAATAAACTTTCAATTATAACTGTCAAATTATTATGTGACATTTATCATACAAATATGTCACTACTACATACCTTACTGTACACAAATACAATTTTTTTTCGTAGTTTACTGTAAAAATACAAAATTTATAAGCATTTTTGATCCACTGACATATAAACCACCAACTGACAGCTGGCAACTAAGTAATTGTTTTTTTAATTCTATACGGCACCATCTATGATGAAAACATTATACTATATACTTAGAATGAAATGCTATAAATACGCAACACTATGTTTTACATCGTATTTGTAGCTATCAGATATTTTTATTCCAGATATTACACATTGTTGTAAATTTTCAAGAATATGCATTTAAGGGTTAAGTATAAAAAAATTCTAATTAGTACACCAAAAGAATAGTTTATTTATGTTAATGAATTACGTTTTTGAAAGAACACAGTTTTGATAGTAACAAGAATTTAAACACGAGAATTCATGTTTATATTATAGACATTATAAAAGACTTAATGTCTCGTGCAAACAAAGTTTGCTATATCTTTAGGAGATACTAAAAAATATGCATGAAATATACATATAATTAACTAACAGATAATACAATCTTGAAGATAATAAAATTGAAGTTATTACGAGGTTGAACTTGATAATTTTTCATTTTCCGTTCAATTTAAATCCGTATTGCAAAAATTCAGCCGGTGATTTCACACAGGAGAAATAAATGCCATTTAATTTAGTGGTAAAACACTCATACCCTGAGTCGCATAAAGGGTTGGTTCAAAGGATGAAAAATTAAATCAATCAATCATCATCTATCAGTCAACCAATACGGTACGTGGTGGTAAATACAGATTGTGCATGAATAGGCATACTTCGTTTGCGTCTATTAATTTGGATTCGATGCCAAACAAATTAAAAAATTGACTGCGTTGATTTGAATCGTTGAATAAATTTGGACTAATATTTTGGAAATGCACACGTCACAAGATAATATACAGGCCGTCCGATCGACCAAGAACAACTGTAAAATGTTTGAAAAAGTGATTTACGAAAATTTTTTATTACGGTAATAAATAATAATAAATTTAAATAGATAATTTATTTTTACAGAACCCATTAAAATGAAGCCTTCTTACCAGTCAAAAGGTGTAATTTGTGCGAAGTTTATATTTGTGAGAGTCATAAAATAATAACTGAAATTTAGGTTTGAGTTAAATAAGTTAGAAGGTTGAATATATACAAAATACTTTTATAAAGTAAATATACAATTACTTATGTATAGAATTAAGACATATTAATAATGAAATTAATACATTTATATTTAAAAAAATACTATTCTGCTTGATTGAAATGTTGTGACATATCTTGAAATATTTATTAAGTACTTAAATAATAATGGTATTTTAAATAACATGTTAGGAAAACTTTGCTAAAAGAACATATTTGGTTACTTTATTTTTTAAGTTATTAAATAAATGTATCCAATGGTGACATTCCAAAATCTGTTCACCTTACGGTAAAAATAGACTAGGTTCTGAGAATTGTTAAGTGGTTCACTAGGTACTCTTCTAGTTCATCAGAATATAAACCAATTGGTAAATTATCTAAGAAGTATTGAGATATTAGTATATTATTATTGAGAGATTCTGGTTTTATACTATTCGGGTATTTACATAGTCGTTGTAGTACGGTCTTATTGTGTGTACGTTTACTCGTGGCATTGCATTTTGTGTTTTTATTTTGATTTAAATATACCTAGAGATTGTAAAAATACACCAAAACTCCAAAAATATCTTTAGGTAAAACTTAGTTAACCTTACGTTTTGAGAAATTGGTATTGGTAAGAACATTACTCAAACTTGTGATAAATTTCCTGTTTCGATAAATGTATACACTGCTATAATTACAAACTAGTATGTTATAAATAAAAGTATTACAATTCATTCTAAAAGTCCTTAAGATATAAGAACTCAGTCATCATATTAATGACACTAATGAAAGCGTCAAGTGTTACTATGTGAAAATAGTCTTAATCGAATAGAAATTAGTTTTAATAACTTTGGTGTATACTATGTATGATGTCCTGTTCAATCAATCCAGATCTCTCTATATAATGGTTATGTATAGTATGGTTACCTTCCCGTAGTAATTATGGGATAGAAAGTAAAATATAGTACCTAGTAGTAAAGAAATATTTAAATAAAGTATCTTGCGACAATATATCTAAATATATTCACATTACAGGAACCCTTTCACAATATATTAGAGAATATGCTTAAAAAAACTTTAACAATCTTTATAATATTTAATTATATAATGTGGTTATGTTCGGCGGTTTAAAATCCCGTTACAGAAAATAAAAAGTAAGTTATTGCAAGTGCTTATTAGTATTAATATTCATATATGTATATTCTATAAGCAAATGTTCACACAAATTATGTTTTGGAAGTTTAATAAAACATATTTTATTGTGAAATTTGTTATTTAATATTAGTATTTGTTACTTAATATTATATTTAAAATTAAGTATTATTTATTAGTGTATGTATAATTCAGCCACAATATCCATTAGTAGTCCATTAGCATTACATACTGTAATAATATAATGCATAGAATACAACAAAAAAGTTAAGTATATATTACAGATTATGGACAGAATGTTATTTTAATATTACTTTCACGTCCTAAGTCTCTTTCATAAGGAATTTTATTTTAGATAAAATACATTTTGGGTGGAATATGAAAAAATTTAATACAATATTGGCATATGTTTATTTTACTTTCGAGTGGGACAACTTTTCCAAGTATTTTGGATACCGTAACTTCAGCCCTCAGCAGTTCTACCCTTAATATGTCAAGTAATGAGTATTGTGAAATATTAGATTTTTTAAATTAAGATTCATTGTCTTCGGAAAATTGAATTTCGAGCAATCTATTTTAACAAAGTACAATGTAACTAAAGTTGTAGCGTCATAAATAAGGTTTCATTTGCAGGATTTCTCTCGTATATTTGGGTACATGTGCAGATAAATCTCAAGACATTTAATGACAGACAGACAAACATTATAGAGGTGTAAGTTAAATTGCCTACAGTTTATGGGCTTCACATATGGGCTAGCCTTAGTAAGCAATTCAGCAAAGACAAATCTGGCCAATATAGAGACAATTCAATGCAACTCCTGGAAACAAATTATAAAATGGCGGAGGCGCTGGCACCAATTTAATGTATATGGATGGTTATACTCGAGTATACTTATATATTTCCTTTAAATTCTTTCTTTTTAACTGCAACTATAACATATGATGGTTATACATGATAATCATGGGTAATTATAAGATGTAGTTTAGATTATGGTGGTAATAAGGACATAATTAAATAAGGTTCATTATAGAAATCTACCGAAGTGTTTCAAAATATAACAGTTGTTATATTTTGATGCAATCTATTAAGTCACTCATATGTTGTGTGACAGGTAATGTATACAGGGAGGTATTTTATCCTGTTATAAGGGATATAATAATGACTCAGGTGCCGTAACCCAAGTTATTGTTGATTAACTTGAATTACGGATATTACTTTATGAGTTATTATTTTTAAATTTGAAAATATATTTATGCGATAAATACTATTACCTATACACTATTTAAAAATAAGGTAATCAGAAAGAGAAGCGTTAGAAAATACAAATTTTAATAAATATTATATTAATAATGAATACTTATCTCTTGAGTTGGATTATACCCTTGAATTTGGAGTGTCTCCATAATAGAATGGTTCTGAACGAAGCCTGTAAAGTTATCAGGAGTTCTGATCTCCTTTTCTGCATGGTCCGAGATCATCTTTGACACCGAACGGACCAATCACAACTCTGTCACCGAGTTGGAACCCGCTCGGTTAAAAGCTCATGTAAAAGCTGCAGAGCATTTAAGAGCTCTGCAGCTTCACAAGGATAAGCCCAAGCACGGGGTCCTCTATAGGAATATGGAAGCCCTGGGCTTATCCAAAAAGCACACCTTTGCTTTCTTAGGGTCATCAGGGCTAAATTCAGAGACCAAGGGATTCATTATGGCTTGCCAAGATGGTGTATTTAACACGCTCGTCTCTCGGAGTCGTGTCATGGATATAGAGGTCCCTGATATCAGTTGCAGGGCCTACCGCAGGGCGCCGGAGACATTGATGCATTTACTGTCGGCTTGCCCGGTACATACAGTGTCGGCCTATATCCATAGACACAACGCAGCATTACGGGTGCTTTATTATCATTTAAGGCACTCGTTTTAGATAGACGAGACACCAGTGCTGCCTTACGCTCCCGGGGATATTGAGTCCGTTGTGGAAAAAGTGCCGAATATATTGGAATTATTCATATCCCATCGTCAGGTAAATACAAGCCCACAAGCCTGACGTAGTTCTACTCGACCACCAACTTAGGACAATGTTCGTCATCGAGTTCTCGGCACCCGGTGACAGTAACATTGTTTTGAAAGAGGAGGAAAAACGGACAAAATATCGAAATTTAATCTTCGAACTCCGTAGACTCTATCCAGACCATTCTGTTAAATTTAAGGTACTAATTATAGGAGACCTTGGTGGAGCAAGAGACACACTGTTTTAGGAATTAAAGAGCATACCGGCATGCCGAAACTCGGCAGATATCCTAGCCGGTCGCATGCAGAAGGCCGTAATTCTCGGTTCGCTTCGTCTACTTAGGGCACACGACTGACGTGAGGAGTGATTACTGGTATCACTGGCGCACTTTTTGTGTGAGTCGGAGCCACAGAAAGAGGTGACTGGTTTTTAGCAAAAAAAAATTAATTATATTAATAGTTTGTTATTATTGTAAAAAAATTACTGACTAAAAACTAGTTGTTAAGAAAATTATTATGTATCGGGTAAGGATAAGTTTTAGTTTAGAAATATTAGATATTTGTCATTGAGGTATATTAACGAAACTTTGAAAATTGTTAGTAGAACTTACTGTATTTTCCTTTAATGATTAAAATAATAGTCTAATATTATTTAACTCTATAAAATTGTTATATCCTCTGGAACGCGTGAATATTGTTGATAATTTGAATATTTATAGACCTGTTTGTCTAACGTTTATTTGGTTACAATAATTAATTTTAAGTTAGTTTTAAAATGTTATTGAAAATATCCGGAAATTTCGTCGGTTTCGACGAAGTAACCCGTACGCGGGTTCGATTCCTACAAAAGTTGGCTATAGTATGACTCGATGCTGAATATATGTCTGCGTGTGAATATTGGTGATTAGGTGGAAGAATATTACTAAACTAAACCTCTCCTCAAAAACATAAAAGCGCAAAAAATTGTATAGACTGTATTAAAACTGCTTAAGAGTACTTTTATTTAGTTTTCGACTAATTACTCGACTAAATATACTCCTAATAAAAGTATTATCCTGCTTTACCATGATGAAATAAAATATTACGGTAAAATAATTATGAGTCGGCCATCTATCACCAAAATCCCCTATATGACTTTCAAATAAGTTTTCAGACATCTTTCTGTTAAATTAAATTAAATTTTAATACAAAAACCATATTTAGCATAAAGTTTTGCAAAGTATCATTCAGGTATAAGAAATGTATTTGATTTTGTATAAAGTCTCTAATGTATAAGTCTTTTTATCGAGAGAATTTCACGTACCCAGTTTTAAGTAGCATTATAGTGGCTTTTGATATTCAGTGATGTAGTTATCACGTTACTTAAAAAGAAGGCAAGAAGAAAGACACCAATATAATAATTTTATTAAACATATATTAGATAGTACGAATAGACTAATATGAAACAATTGGATTATTAGACGAGAGTTTTCTATACATTTTCTATAGTCTAAACTATCTGAAAATATTTTGGAATATATGTAACACTAAAGCATTATTATAGCTTACTAGTCATAAAATTGAAAAACATAGTTTTCATTTTTTATTGTAGCTTTATCACATTACTTTCTCGCATTACTTGGTGATATCTGTTCAATAACAAAAGTCCATATTGTTAATTATATTATTGCCTTAAGAGCTTTAATAAAGTACTATTAACTGTGTGTGTGACAAGAAGTATAGTTATTGATAACGTAGTAAGTCTTGAATGAATTAATGTTAAATTTAGTGAATTCTAATTTAATTTCGTATGTCGAGGTATATCATTTAAATCGTTCAAGTGTTCTGGAATATTAAATAGAACTAGATTATATCGAGTGTAAGTATAAATTTTAAAACTTTTAATTTTAGAGTACCATGCAGTGAGTTTTAGAAAGATGTCATTGTAATTTTGAAACATTTAAAATATTACAATATACTGCCGCATTCGCCATTTTTTAAAATATTTGGGTAGTAGATTCAGTTCTACTGCAAGTGATTAGTAACCGTTGTTTCCGTCAAATGACATTTTTGAATATAAGGATTTTGAAAGTTTTCTTAAATAATCAGTAGAAACAAAGTATGTCGGAACAAAGCATTGTATTTAAAAGAACATTGATAGCGACTTATAACCGAAAGCACAGCCACCATAATATTTCCAATGAATACATTATGAATCAGTCGTGGGTAAACCTTTGATGCGTCAACAAGAACAGGTAGCCAGTATTCTATGGACAATAAAAAATACAGTACTCGATGCTCATTCCGCCAACTCAGTTAACATCACGAGGAGATAATTAGACCTCAGTTTCAATTATCCCCTTAGACGAAACGCCCGTCGTAATATTTCCGTGTTCGTAAAATAACTGATCTCATATTTCTGTTATGAGACAATACGTTTATACTGATATCTTTAGAACACAATAATGAGCAAAATTCTTATTAAATTTAGTTAACGATTGTGATCAATTAGTCTTTATAATTTGTTACCTAATATTTATTGTTATTTAATAGTTATAATTAGAGTCTATAAAGCAACTGCTTAATGATTTGTTTTAATAACTATTTGAGAATGACTCTATCATTTACACGACGCGAATTGTGTGACGTCGAATATCCAAATAAAATTCCCGCATCCCAGGTGGGCACTTGACCTAAGCAAATTTAATTTTCTCCTAAAAACACACTTATGATGGAATGAACCTATATCGATTGAAAACTTTATAATTTTACCGCCGAAGTTCAAGAGGATAAAGGAAATGTAAACATTTTTATTTCATCACAAAGTGTATACTTCTAGAAGGCGTAAATTTTGCTAACTTTACAGCTGAAAGGGTACAGAACTGGATGATTATGTCTTGCATTACTGCCGTACTTTGTTTAATTTACTTTATATATAATGCGATTCATGATGAGTTGTACAAACTACGGCTGTAGGCAGAGTTTCATTGGATTACTTAAAATGACCAATCAAAATGTTCATAAACATTTCAATCTTGATATATACGGTGATTTCCTAATTCTGGTCAAAACTTAGAATTAATGCATTTTCAATATTCAAGTACTTTACATGAATTAAATCAAATTTTAAGTGCAATATATTTTGCTGTAGGCTATTATAGAGCTCATAAATAAAGAAATTCAAGACTAATTTTTTACTAATATGAAGAAATTCACATTGAAAATACGTTTTCAAAGTTTTGGTAATAGGATTTCAAAAGTGAAAGGACAAACACAAAATGAAGCGAGTATGATATTTGTCACTATTTTATATGAATGTGGAAAAAAAATTAAATATAAAATTATATGTAATACATTAAACTTTATTTCAATTTATGTTTCGTTACAATACATTAAATTATACTAAAAATTTGTTATTATTAGTTGTAATTTTAATAATTGTGTTAAGCTCTAGCTAATAATTTAAATATTCGAGGACCAGATTATATCAGACATTTTAGGTAATTTTTTTGGCGAATTTTCAACAAAATTGATAATCTTAGACATCTTAAATTTATTCTACACGTAGTAGCCAGTCATTTAATTAACTTTAGCAGATTTTCTTTGTAATTCCAATGTATTAATTTAGTATACCACGAGTACCAGCGTTCTTAAACAAAGTTCTTAAAATTAATTGTTTCACTGTAAAGAAATTCAATTTAATTGTCTATTAAAAGAAGTTATGGGAATAATTCATAAATTACTAAATTTAACACAAACCATAATTTCTTTATTAATATCACAACTAATGCGTATTTAGTTATTTCCTGTAGAATAAATTCAATAGAGATGATAATTTAGAATGAATTATTCTCCTTATTGTAGTTTATTGATAGGTAATTTTATTCTTTAAACCTATTTTTTTATCTGTTCAAACCATACAGTTAAAATAATAGATATAATGTTCATTATACTGGACAATAATCAATTTAAAAAATTTATTTATTGAAAACTTCTGGAAAAAATTTACCAATAGAACCTAAATTAATCCGATTCTGCAATATTTAATTATTAACTATGATTACTGTGATTGTTCAAATTATAATTAGGCTTTATTAAAATTATAATTATGACGAACAAAATTATGCATTAGTTCAATCCCTGTATTAGTTATGAAGGAAATTAATTAAAAATAAAAATAAAGTTTCAAGTATTATGTGATTTTCTTTTTGATATTTTGAATACTTTTTCACATTTACATAAACGTACCATAAAAATCTTATACAGTCAGTTTTAACTGATTATGTTTCTGCTTGAGATTTTTGACATACATAAAAAAATATTTATCTAATTTCTAATGTCTAATCCTGGATTTTAGAAATTTTGAATTATTCTTCCCATATTCTTCTACCAGCTGTATTGTACACCAAATTTGATTGAATTTCTGCAATATAGTTACATTGTACTCACGTACTTACGCATATTGAAACTTGTGGCAGAAATTCTGAAATCACTGTGTATATCAAGAGCGAATATTTTATGACATGTTATATTATTTAACTCATCCAGAGAGATTTTATCTATAACTGGATTTATAATTCGTCATGAATCATCCGGTGTATTAAATTCTGTAATAAATATATTGCATAAGGTTAATAATATATTATTTCAATTACAACATAATTCTGAATAACTCTGAAGCAAAAAATATATTATCGTATATAATACTAATTATGTTATTGCAAAAGGCTATTAAGAGAACATTTTTATTTATTTCCACAAATGACATATTTCATACCCGCGCATTCACCATTTTATCCTAGTTAGTTTTCATGTTTATTACAAAGCATTAAATGTTTAAACGCCGCTCACCATAGAAAACACTGTAAGTATCTGAATGGGTATGCTAGCACCGAAATGCAGATAATGATTTCGCTCTCACTGTGAACTCTGTTGCATAAAATCGAAGTTTATTAGCGGAACGAATAGAATATTTTAGCACATATAATGAAAACAGAGTGCTACGAACACTGATAGAAGTGTGTGCAGTTTACACACACGTCTTTGTTATAAATGTAGTGGGGGGATCGACGCGCAAATGTCAATAACACAATGTAATTCATAATACACTCAATTGTGGTGTAATACATGTATTACATTACTGAAGCGACTGAAACAGCTGATGCTTATAAAAGAGTTATTTCAAAATATAAATTAATGAATTTCTTAAATTAGTTATGGAGATATATGAACTTTCCAAAAAGCGAAAAACAAATAATCAAATGGTATCACCAAAATGATACGACGCTGGCGAGGCAAACACAAATTGATTTGTAATAACGTTTGAGAATATATCGATATCTGAGTTGTAAATGTCGCACAGAATTTTTAAATTTGTTTAACTGTATTGTTGTTTAAATCCAACGAAACACAAAAAGCTTCCTGTACTCAAGTGGAATGTTGGATATAATAGTTTGCGCTGCAGCCCTCGAGCAACTGCATTTTTAAACAGAAAATTGTTGATGCACTAAAGTCGATTACCAATCTATGAAAGATTTTCAGATTTGTCCTCCGCATATAATTCTGAGACAGTTATTTAAATATTAAATATGAAAATGAAATAAAAATTTAATCAGAAATATGGTTTTCACAAACAAGTCCACTTTACCATTGTTGGGACATTACAATTCAACCAGAGATTTATGATGATAAAGGAAAAATTTACATAAGCTTTTCGCGACCAGTGTCTTAAAAAAATAATTACTTGGGGAGGAATATTAAGGCAACATGCGAAAGGTTGAATCTTTACTGAAATAAATCTGACTGGATACTAAATACTTGAAATATATTGAAGCAATAAATTGTCCCGAATATTCGTCGATTTATGGGAGAAATTCTTGGTGATGTTTTATTCCAACATGATTAGGATTTAGTTTAATAACATTTTTGTAGTTCTATTTTATTGTGATTTTAATCAATGATTTTATTTTCTATATTTATAGTGGATTGTATTTACTGACTGTTGTTTTTGTTTGAAACGTATAGTTTTCTATTAACACGTGTTTTTTACTATAATGAATTTTTTTTGGTAACAAAAATTAGATCTTAAAAGAATTCAAATAAGAAAAGAATTGTAACTGTAAACAGCTGTAGTTAATTTATATTAGTAAAATGAGATATGTAAATGAAGAATTAAAAATAGCATGAACACTAAAACATATTAGAGATATATTAAACATATACCAAATATATAAACGTATACCACATATATACCAAATACCATGTTAGATAATTAGAGAAACCTCAAATTCAGAGCTGGCCCTATTAAGAAGAAGCAATATTCCTTTTGGTATCCCTAGCGGAGTATTTGGAATTCAAAAGCTGATAATGACAGATAGTAATTGGTGGTGTAAATACACAGATTCAAACTAAAAACACATATATTAAAATAATATGTACAATAATATATTAAAATAATATGTAGTATATTGAAGTAGCATTGGCGCATCCACCAGTTATTTAAAAGTTCAGGTGAAGATATATTAAAACCTGATCAAATGTTTAAATATTGATAATGGCGCGGTGGAGATGGCAATTTTCTTAATTAAAAGCTCTGCTAACTGCATTTAGTTCTTTTTTAGAGTATGTATACAACTGCTTTAACAATTTACAAATAATGTTGCCTTTCTATAGTCGTAGTTGAGAGAGATAAAAAAATTACAAATATCACGTATTTAATTTAGAAGCATAATATGAATATACCTTATTCTTGCCCAGTAATATTTGTAATTCTATCGGAATAAAGCTGTATCGTGATCTAAGATTTTCGAAAATTGTGATCAACGTAGAACCTAAATATCTTTGTTATAATGGATAAACAGTTTGCACCTCCATGAAAATGAATGTCGACTTCAGGTTTGAAAATTTGTCTAAACCACTTGACTATTGAAACAGAAACTATTTGTGGCTAGAAATCTTTGAATTAAAGTATTCAAAATGAGCGATTTTTAAACTTGAAAATAGGCCCATAGAAGACTTATGAGTCAATCTTGTACGTATTTTAACAACAAAAGGCTGCAATAGGTTGGGATAATTCCTCCCTCAAGGGGAGTATCTTTATGAGCATACAACTTTATTATTTACAAATATCTTTTAATACTTTTCAAATAAGACAGGTAACTTACAGTCGATAGTGTTATAATATTTCAATGTAAATACTACACTAGCAGAGAGGAAGTACCATCAATTTTTTTGAAGAGATGCTGTTATGGTTCTAGCAGCAATTAACTTTGCTAGATATCGTCCATGTTTCCCAAGACCATGTTTGCGAGTATATAAAAGTGGTTGCCAATAATTTCACTGGAAAAATGATAATGATAAATTATATTTTATTTTATATCCACTTTATCTGAAATTATATTTGTTATCTAGATTTTTGGTTTTCTACTGTATACGACTTGCACAAGAGAAATTGTCCAAGTAAGCAATTTTTCTAAGATCATCTGGATTATAATAAGTAAATTGTTTGTTAAAAGAGGTAAGTAACGC
This sequence comes from Rosalia funebris, assembly GCA_037954035.1. Classification (NCBI taxonomy): domain Eukaryota; kingdom Metazoa; phylum Arthropoda; class Insecta; order Coleoptera; family Cerambycidae; genus Rosalia; species Rosalia funebris. Next base: position 7,190,777 of record JAZFAV010000007.1, read on the forward strand.
CACTGTAGAATATTCAAAAAATCGAATTTTCTTTATTGGCCTGAAAAATAGTTTAAAACCCTTTAAAATGATATGCAAAAGGTCCCGTACCCGAAATTTTTTTTTCCTTTAAAAATTCGACTTCTCCGCCAAGCGCCTAATTTTTGTTCCAAAACGACTACCTGCGTTAATACGCCGAGACGAAAGAGAGAGCATACCTTTTGATATCTCATATCAATTTGTTGTTCTCTGTTGAACTTTATAGACGGTAAATCCGGTTTTTCGAAACGGCAAGCAGCATAACTCAAACGATTTTCATTATTTTCGTTTGAAACTTTTATCAAATATTCTTCATAACATTGTCTAGAGAGAAGCTTTTTTCGAGAACCTAGAAACAAAATTTGATATCTTTATTTATTGATTTTTTGGCAGCGAAAAACTTTAGCAGCGTTTTTTTGGTCGAAAATTAATTTTTTTTTCAATTACTCGCCAAATGCACAAAAATCAATATTTTGAAAATTTCACATGTACATTTCTAGCTATATGTCTCCAGATTAAGAATAATTTTTTATTTTGATACATATTCAAATTTGCAGCAGTTACACTGCTTGCCGCGGAGCACCTCAAGAAAATCACGGCTCCCATGAATCGCCCTAGTGCCGCCACTTTGTATTTTTCGAGTGAAAAAAATCATGTCATATATTTCAATATATGCCTGATAACATGCTTGAAGAGTTTTTTCAAAACACCTTTCCTTCCCTTAGAAAATATTCTCAAAAAAGGGTTATTTTTTGGGCGGTTACAGTGGCCCTATATGTTTATTACCATCAGTCGACGTACAAGATGGTACAGATAATATAAGGAATAAAGGTTTAATAACATTTTCCATTAGGAATTCGTATTAGCAAAATAAGTTTTCCTGTCGTAATAACGCCTAATAATCTATTTCGAGCCTTTACTGTAGACATTTTTCTGGGGTTAGTATACTTGTATTTATGGTTCTACTAAAAATTTCTCTCAGTGTGGAGTTTCACTCTACAAATAATAACGAATTTGCAAGTAAAAGCATACATTTTCTTAAAACAATCCAATACGACCTTCAACTATTCATTTTTGTCACTAAAGAAACATTACAGTATATAAAATTAACAGTAAAGATTGCGATATATCTTGCTTTTATATCGGTGAGTCTTGGTAATATTAAAATGAGCATATTTACCAACACAACTACAATATAAATAAATAGATTTTCATATTTTCTTGAAAACAGAGCTCAAATAAGTAAAGTTAACATAGTTCTCCAATTTGTCATGCAATTTAGTCTCACTATTTTGAAACTTCATATTCTAAAATCACCAAAACCATTTTGTATCAACAAATACAAATATATTGTCAGATTTTTCATAACATTTTTATATTCATAACAAATTGCAATTTATATTAATTTTGTAGTTTTCATATTGAAAAAACCCTCATGGTCGATATTTAAAGCTTTCTCTAAGATCTATCTTTGGTCTTCGAATCTACTATGTACTATTCATAGGTAATCTAATGAAACATTTCCAATATGCCTCTCTAAATATAGGCACTGTTAATTAATTTTATAGTTAATTACGCTTTTGGTCTCAAAATGGTCGATCCCTTTGTTGGCCTAATTATCTCTTACTCTATAACTTATTCATTATTACCTATATTTCAAGTAAACGCATCGGAAGTATCCCATTACCTTCTTCCTCAATAGTACCTCAACAATACCTAAACAATGAATTTAATCATTGTTTTTAAAATAACTTGTAATAGGGTAACACACATTATCATAACTATGTTAAAATAAATAAACAAATATTGTGTTAAAATAATACAAGCACATTTGTATTTAATAAAAAACATATTAATATAATGCAAAGTTTTACTACCAGAGGGTAACATTCAAACTACAGAAATAAGGAGTTTATATCGGTGTGCCAAACACCGAGCGCTGAATTACATGACAAAATTTGTCGTATTTTTTCTAACAGAGTTAGCACTAAAAATACAGTGATTGTTCCAAACCAAATCCTGTGATTGTTGTTTGGCATATAACCAGGAGAATAGCTGTTTTGATCTAATTTGTTAAGTCCTTATTATATAAGGCAGTTGCAGATGGGCTGGAGTATAAACTCCTTATTTCTGTAGTTTAAAAAACATATTATTATTTAAATTAGAAGAGCAGTAGTTTTGTCATAATTAATATTAATAACATGATTCGCTTATCTGTATATACAATTTAAAGCATTGTATCTGTTTCTATTATTCACGTTAATATAGTGTCTTTTAATAAGGACGCTCGAAATCTATCAGGTTGCAGCAATCATTATTGTTAAAGCAACATCTATCAAATTTATTGTGAATCGTTCAGCAGTATACGGAAAATTACTATGAAAGGCTATAGCGTTCAATAATGTATGTAAGTCATAACATTTTATTTTCCAAATCAGTGATCCACTAGAAAAACATTCCGTGCATTACGTCATTTTTTGGCTCACCACAACCGCCCCGCCGCGCCGTTCAGTGTTCAGTGGCAGGACTCGATGTTCAGTGGCCAAATTCGAGTCTACCGTGTTGATAAATAATTATCTAATACTTGGAAGTCCCCTAAACGTAAGACATGCTGAAAACATCGCTGCTGTGCGTGTGGGTGTACGGTAAAACCCGAGGCAGTCAATTTATTGTCTTTCTCAAGAAGATGAAGACTTTCTACGACTTCGAGTTGGCGAATTCTGCATCGGTACTTGGGTCTGTACCCATATAAAATTCAGCTGACATAGAAACTTAAGGTAAATAACCATAAACAACGCCGTGTGTTCAGTGATTGGGCTCTGGAGCAATTGGAAATTTACCCAAATTTCGCTAAAAAAATCATTTTTAGCAGTGAAGCCCATATTTGGAGGAATGAATATGTAAACAAGCAAAATTGTGGGATTTGAGACGCTACTAATCCATACGAGATACACCAGCACCAAATGCATCCCGAGAAAATTGCTGTTTGGTTCGGATTTTAGTCTGGTGGAATCATAGGTCCATACTTCTTCTAAAACGAAACTGGCATTAATATAACCTTCAATGACGAGTGCTACAGATCGACGATAAGCAACTTTTTGTGGCCTAAACTGGATGACATGGATACCGACGACATGTGGTTCCAATAAGGCCGCGCTATGTGCCACACAGCGTATACCACAATGGACATCCTGCACGAGCGACATGAGAGCATGGATATCTCGCGCAGCGGCGACGTGAATTGGCCACCGAGATCATGCCATTTAACGCCTTTACACTTCTTCCTTTGGGGCTACCTTAAATCGCAGATCTATGCGATAAATCCGCAAACAATTGATGCCCTCAAAGTCAACATAACGAACGCCATCCAGCAAATTCAGTCAGATTTATGCGACAAAGTCATCGAAAATTGGACCTCCCGAATACGTGCCATCAAGCAAAGCCGCGGCGTACATTTGAACGAAGTTATATTACATACTTAATGCCATAAAATATTCTTTCAAATCAAAAAAATGAGTGGATATCTCATACACAACTTGTTTTATTTACATTTAAATATTGAACATCCTTATTGAAAGACCATTTACTTTTATACAAGATATATTTACACTTGTATATTATTGTTGTTTTATATTTACACTATATGTATTTATTTTGTGTATTTAACTATGCAAGTGTTAGGCTGAAAATATTTGTTCTGCACTTAAAAAGAGATAAAACAGTTTATAATATAATTAATTGGTTTCTTTTGGTGGAATATCCTACTTAAGTTCATCAAAATAATGTCTTTATATAAAATCTTTTGGAGTAATCAATAGAGTTCAAAATGTATTACAAAATTTGACAAATGTGTCTAATATAACGCTTAGTAATATATAAAAGATCTCAGGAAGGCGAAAGAAATAATATTTAAAAAATTAAGTAACATAATGTAGCGTCTTTAGGAATATATTCATAATGATCTATAATAATTTTCCATTATACAAATTGACTATATAGCTCTTTTTATTCCATGTATTTTATGCGCAATTTGTGATTTATTCCGTAACATAAATGGTAGTATTTCTCAATTTATTAGTGCGAAAATAACAAACGTCAAGCAGCGATATTAATTAATCCTCTATAAGAAATTAGGAGACTTAATAGAGTTTCCTGTAACTTTTGATTCGGCTCTATAAATGGTAAAAGTTACATCAGATGTAGGTCAGGATATCAGTTGTCTGCCACTAAAGAAAAACTGACAGATGGCGGAAGTTGGCGTGATAATTTCATTTCCCTCGTTAATTTTTAAGGAACTAAATATATCGAAGATAAGGTTTTTATATTCGTTCTATCGTTGCCGGCAAATTAATAGGGCGTGTCTAGTCCATTATCTTCTCTTTCCGCGTAGACTGATAGGCACTGATACGGCGAAAGGCAAAGGGTCTGTCATAATGTTTCTTTTCGACTGATTATTCAGTATCAATTTGAGTAATCGATAACGCCGGGGCGTGGCGTGCGGGACTGAAAAACATGATTTCATATTGTTGCCGCCGTTTACGTAAATTACTGATGTTTATACGTACATGTAGATACCACCACCAACTTAATTTATTAATGTGCATATCCGTTACCGTAATCGATGCTGGATAAATCGAATCTGTAATACATTTCATCGTAATTAATTAGTGATAGAGAAATAATAGGATAATTAATTATTTATGGGTTTCGTCTAGACGTATTATATATTCGAAATAACTGTTTATCTTTTTAGGAATATATGTAATATTAAATGTTCAAAAATGTTGCTTGTCACATACGAGAACGGATCAAATATAAACGGTACTTTACTTAGAAAAAAAATTCTTTAGCAAAAGGTAAAAGTATTTTATTTTTCTACATAGTTTTACTAATATATTCTTCCGAGTAAAAAGGAAGGTTTCCATCTCAATATCCTAGAATGAAACTTATTGTGTCACGAGCCAATTGCGCACGAATCCCTCTACGCCCTAGCCATCTTCAAATTGTTGCCTTCTTAGAGCTTCTTTAAGCGGCCCAAACAAATGAAAATCACAAGGCGATAAGTCCAAGCTGCAAGGAGGATATTCAAGTGGAGTCCAGTGCATTTCTTTCAGTTCTTCGACCGTTAGAATTGTACCTAGTGTGTGGCCTGGCGTTGTTGTGAAGGAGGATTGTCTCCCGCATCGGTTGGTTTCGTCTTTTGCGGAGATTTCCAACTGCCACAACTTATTCTGACTTTTTCTGCAATTTTGGATACGGTCACCCGTCGATATCTTCAAGAATATCTCGAACCGCGCGAATATGTTCGTCCATAGTGCTGGTTCGAGGACGGTGATCGTTTTCCTGATTGTCTACTCGTTTTCTTGAACTCTTTATGCCAGGCAAACACAAGAGTCCTTAACCATGTTTGGTTCCTGAACTGTGCAGTCAATCTACGGAAAATTTCCACAGCTTGAATGAAATCCTTCATGAACAAACATTTTTATAATAATGCGCTGCGCAACAGCGGGGTACACCTCTTGCTCCAACATCGAGAGCGCTACTGACGAACTGGTTGAGACTGTGTAATGGCCGACTCTTCCCATTCGTGATGACCCCATCCAAGCATACTAGAACCTCGGATCCGGTCCTAACAACCATATACGCTCAAGATAAAAAAATTTGTTTATATTTGATCTATCCTCGTATGCTGCATATGATTGTAAATAAGGCGAAGGTAGAGGTGGTTGCATAATGTAATGTGGCATGTGTAAGTAATTTTGGTCTGAGTCTTACAGGGAAACATCCGACATTAACTAAAATTATTATTCAACTGAATTTTGAATTGTGAACTACACTGTCTATCAAACACCGAGAAATTACGCTCTAGTCATCATTACTAGGATAATTAAATACCAGTATATAATAGTTGTATACTATGTATGACAGTTAAATAGTTTCATATGTGGAACTGTTTAACTGTCATACATAGTACTATTACTACATAGTATAAAACTAGCATTAAAAAAATTGTTACATGATAAGTATAATCTATGCTCGCCATGAAGCAATTATGCAATGACTATTAAATTAAATAGATACCGTGTGTTAAATAGTTTTGTAGATATCACTGTTTCCGATAATAGATGTACTTATACAGGGTGACCCATCATATCTTAGATAGACGATATCTCGAAAATATTTATAGTTATGAAAATGAAATTTCAATGGGTTTATATTACAAGTAGTGGTGCATGTTTTTCTGTAATAATTTTTTTTCATTACTTTATTTTCGATCATGTGCCATGAATTTTCAATGGGATGGTTTCTTGAAATCGAAGTGATTATCTAAACAGGTTATATTTAAAAATAATTTTAAGTCATCGGTTAAAAGAAGGTAATGCAACATGAGCATTAAAAACATCATTAATAAATAATATTAAAGACATTGGTGCCAAATTTAAGCCTTGAAGTATTCCAGAGGTCACTGAGAAAGTCATTGTATGAAACAAATAATGTATGTCTAGATAAATACGATTTTAAGTAATTATGTTCGATTTCTCTCTTTTTTCTAACAATTAATTTTGTAGTTTAAATTGAATGCATTTTATTCGGAGAAATTGTTATGCAACTTATCTTCATTGTGTCTTGAATTGTGAATGTGTGAGTGGTGAAATAATGATGAATTTTGTAGTAAGACCATGTTAGTTATTAACAAATATGAGTGATTTATTGAATTATCTGAAAAAAGTCAAGTCGTGAAAAACTGTGATATTTAAAAAGAATTTATTGGCCTGAGGGGTATCACGAAATTGCAGATTTATACATTACTTTTTTAATGTTGTGTACATACATAATATATGTGCTTAGTTTTATATACAGGTATTGTTTTATCAGATGTACACTGCTTCTTATATAGGTTCAACTCGGAGGAGTTTGTCATAAAACGCTGAGATAAAATAGAAAAAGTAACATTTGGACGCTTTCTAAAAGTTAATAAGCCAAGGATTAACATGTTTCTCCTTTTTATTTAGTTGTTTTAATTTTGCAACATAAAAGGAACCGACATTTACATCATGTAAAAATGAAGTATTTATGTATATAGTTCTCAAAATATGGCCTTCATTAATTCAGAATTGGTCAAATTACATTATTATTATAAATATATTTGTTCGATTTACTTCAGAACATTATTCTGAATTACTTTGATATCACCTGTATGTACTATAAGTATGATACAATTAATATCAAATAATTGAAAACATTGTTACTCTCATAGATTTTATTGTAACTTTCAGTATGGTTTCAATATTTTCGGGGTATGATCTTCAAAGTGAGTCAAAACATTCTTTTAAATCGCTTTGAAAAATATATGCTGAATATATGAAAACTATAGTAGCGTTAAGTTACAATAAAATTTGTGATAGTAACAAAGTTAATTGAATACATATTTTTAATACTATTTAAATGTAACACAAAGTTATCAATTATTTAATATTGATTGTATCATACTTATTGTACAAATAATAAAATCTGTGATAGTAACAAAGGCAAGTGTCTTATAATATTATGATCAACTGTCACCATGTATTCCATTCAGGTACTCAATTAATAAAAAATTATATTTTTTTAAATTCAACTAAAAATAATTAATGATATGGAAATATACATATCGAAGTAGAAGTGACAAAAAATAATGTTGGCGTTTTTTGGTATAGTTCTTAAAGTATATATATTTTTAAGCATATTTATTCCATTAAAATGTATCACAAAGTCGATATTTACCATTTGTTAAACCGTAACATATATTTTTAAAAAGATAAATTAGTTTTAACATTTTATTTTTGAATTAATAGAATAAAAGTTAATTTATTTTAATGTTATTGAAAATATTGCATATTATCACATTAGAGTTTTATTGTAAAGTAACAAAAATTTTGACAGTTAATAAAAAGTGTTCATAATTTTGAACGAATCATATTTTTGTACCCATCAGCTTTTTGATTACTGTTTTAATAGAACAAGTTTGATCAAGGTACCAATAGAAAATGCCCTCATTTATAACACAAATTTTCCACATGGTAAGTTTTATAAACTAACCTTGTTAAAATTTGCCGTATTTTTGTTCTAACATAGAACTTCTATGACAGAACATAGAAGTTTTATGTTAGAAGAAAAATACGGTAAATTTCGCCACGTAATTCAGCGCCCGTTGACGACATATAGCCAGAGGAATAGCTGTTTTGGCTTAATTTGTTTTATCCTTAATGTGTAAGGAATTTACAGATGGATTGGCGTATAATCAAAATTCCATATTATGGTAGTTTAGAAAATGCTCTATTAAAATTCGAAGTCTTCGAATCTGATACTTTGTATCATGTTAGCTGTGACATGATATTCACTGAATGTTCAGTAACGAACCTTATAAAATAATGTCTTCCCTTTTTACATGTGTTTCTTATGTCAATATGCTTTCTATTTACAAGAAATGCCATAAGAATAGTAGAAAGGCTCAAAATGTATACAGAGAACAACAACCAGAACGTATAACAAAAAACAGGAACATATTCATAAATGTGGAATGAAAATTACGAACTTGTTCTTTTGTAAATGTGAAACTGCAAATACCTTGAAGAAAATATATTCATATAGAACACAATGTAGTCAATATTTTATTGTATATCTTCATACATCTCCTACACTTCTCGTACGAAAGATAGGAGTTAACAGAGCTACAGTTTATCGAGTTCTGAAAATTCATCAGTACCATCCTTATAAATTCAGTACATTTAGTTCAAGGCTTAATCTCGAATGATTCTCAGCGAAGAATAAATTTCATTGATGAAATGTCAATAAAATATAAAGACGGACCAAATTTTTAAAACAAAATTTTATGGAGTGACTAAAGCTATCTTCATAACAATTGAACTAACCATAACATCCATTATTGGTCACTTGAAAATTCTTATTGGGTAAGAACAAACACTCATTTCAATAAATCTGGTGTGTGCATGTTTGTTGTGGTTTACTCAACTGCTACCTAATCGATCTGGACTTTTGTCAAGGCACATTGACTAACCACCGCTACTTTAAAATGTCCTCCCTGAATTACCGGAAGATATCACCCTTAAAAAGAGAAGTTACCGTGTTGTGAGAATAACGTGATACACCTCCTCATTTTGTCAGGCATTTTACGTAATAGTTAGACGACACGTTTGCAGATCATTGGAATTGGCAAAATAATGTGATTCGTTGGTTACCGCGATTTCTCTACTTCGCAGTACTAGATTCTTTTCTCTGAGTGTATTTAAAAGACATAGTTTATGTCACACAACTTAGAAATGTGGAAAGAATAGAATTGCCGAAGCAAGATGAACATTTCTCCGGCTATGCTGAGAACAGCATTCACCAGAAACTTAATAATAAGATTTAAATGCTGTGTTATTGAGGTTGTAACTCATCATCATTTTAAATTATATCTTGTAAGAATTACAATTTTGTGTTATATCTATTTGTTGTATCTATTTTGTGTTAATCCTATTTTAGTTACTTAAGTGCCTTTTGTTTATTTGTTAAGTATTCGGTAGTTCTCGTCTTAATTTCAGTTTAATAAATTTATGTTAGGTTTATTGCTGCTAATAAACTAAATGTCATTGACACATTTTTTCATATTCCATTTCTCTATTATTATGGAAAACTATAAAATTTCATATAAATACTCATGTATTTAACTGGAATTTAACTGAAGCAAAATGCTAGAAGCATCAGTGCACACCTTAGATTTCAAATAACCGTATAACAGGAAATCAATTGACATTAAATCAGGACTTCTGGGCGGACAATTAATGTTCTCCCGCTTAGAGATCACTTTTCTAGAGAACATCACCCTAACGGTTTCCATAGATAAATTTGCACCATGGGCTGTAGCCCTATCTTGCTGAAACCATGTGTCCTCATTAAATCTAGATTTTTTTTTTATTTCTGGTATTAAAAAACTCTCTAGCATATCTCTATATCCAGGAGAAGTAACGGTGTATGAAGCTTCGTTTGCAGTTTCATAAACGTAAAGACCAATTACGCCAGATGGAGTAGGGCCCAATTATGCTGTCTCGAGGGTTTCCTATGGAACAATAATGGTAATTTTCTTTATTTACATTATCGTTGAATAATGTTATCAAAATTTTTAAATTTTTCGAATAATTCTTTTAAAACAAAATCGTATCGAATTGGATAACTTGCAACCCTCAAAGTTTATATTAGTTGAATCTTGTAAGGATGATAAAGTTGAAACCCTTTGTCAGGATGCCATGGACAGTAGTTTTCGAAAGATTTAAGTCTGCTACATGTTTTCGAACAGAAAGGCGAGGTGTACGTGTCTCGACTGCACGAACATGCTCGACGTCTTCGATACTTCTTGCTCTTCTGGGTCGACCCATCAGTTTTTTATTAATTGTGCTGTTTTCTACTTCAAGCTTAGCGACTCACGATTTGATTAATATTGATGAAGAAGCTTGATTAATGTCGTGAAGGAGGTAGTGGACTCGATACAGACGACAAATTATTACTAGAGAAATATGGTTCTCATACAAGCTTCTGACACACATGGTACGTTGCTCACCAGTGGAACGATCCATTACAACTGAATTTACAATATGTGATGTCTAACAAACACATACACGAATATATTTACTATTACAACTTTTCGAGGAGTTCAACAAACGAATGAAGAACACATTTCAGGACACTTTGTACTATGAATTCACCATTCTGAAAGAAGAATTATACGTCAGTTAATATTTCTCGTATCGTAACAATGGTATATTGGCCATCGAAGTGCAATGTATCTAAACACCACATATTACTTCTCGAGACATAAACGACTATTACGTAAGGGACATTCTGTTTCATTATTAATGTCACTTTATTGTGATACAAGAAGAACACCTACGCCGTGAAATAACCGCAATGAAGGGGTAAACTGCCGTAAAAACGTTTTACTTAAAGGTTAGAATAATTAATTCAAGGTATTCTAAAGGTAACGTTCCATTTTGTTTATACAGAGACCGCTAATTGGTGCTGGGTTCAGGGACAGGCCGTAAACTAATGAAATAAAAGACCATCCCTGAGCTGTGACACATCGACCGTTTGAAAAATGTACCAACCTTTACCTTAGTGCTGCCTCTCAGACGGGCTTTATAGCTTAGCTTGCCTCATAATTGATCATACCGATACTAGAGAATGAACTTCAGCCGAAGTAAATAGACCGGTGGAATTAGTAATATAAATTATTACTTTCACGGCGTCGCACACTGGGCAGAGTAACTGATTTAGGAGGACAAAAGTCAATCTCACAATTGTTCTCCATTGAATGCTCGTTGCTTACTACAATACTTGAATAGTCCAAAAACAGCGGGGCAAGTATTGAAAAATAATTTGTAAAACCTACGTGACCTTTGGAGTTATGATTATATAAGTGTTTACGTTAATTTTGCATTATGTCATTTTTCGATTTTCGGCAATTCAGTCGCGTGTATGTTCTCATTTAATAAGGCGTACATCTTTATAGTAATATGGATAATTACGATAAGCAAGGTAATTACGACCAATAAATATACAAATGTTACAAAAAAATTCAAATTATAGTATTACAATAGCATAGATTAACTCCATAAGAAGAAAAGTATAAAAATGGCGAGAAGTGGTGCGAAGATTCCTTCCTACATGGTTTTAAAGGAAATTTAATGTAGCTTTCAGATATGAAGTTTTTTTTGCTGAAACTTGCTTTTTAAGTATTTATTCTTAATTTTGTGAGAAAAACCGTAAATTATTATTTAATTTTTTGGATATTCATATATGCTGAATTGGTGAGTTCTTTTCGGTGTATTAGTAAAGAGGAATGTTCTTTTGCCAGATAATATCTCAAGAAGACGTACAATTATGCTGCCCATGGTTTGGTAGGTAATATTTAGTTTTGTGGTGTGTAATATTTTAAATTTGAAATCAAAATGATTCCAAATCTCTAATTTTGGTGAACGAGTAATAAACAAATTATTATCTCTCAGTTTTATTAAACATGACATATTTCACTGTTATTTGCAGAAATTGAAATTCCAAGGAGAATTTTTTTTTTAAATCCTCCTTTTTAGGAGGGATAAAATTAATGAAAAAATCATTATTGGTGATGATGACGATAATGATGATGGGGTGGGAGAGTCTGAATGCGACCAACAGATAATGAGAAAAAACAAAGAAAGAGATACATCAGTTTCGAATTCAATTGGGGCTCAACGTGGACAAACCAAAACAAAGTTTTGGATCTACCAATGATAGAAATACACCAAGATGCTTTTTCCGCAATCCTGAAATTTCATCAAAAATCACAGGGATCAATGAAACGCTAATAAAGAGGTTTAGCGTCATTTTACAAACAGCTTCATCTGGTTATGAGATAAACTTCGAAAAATCGAGAATTATATGTCTGAAACAATAAAATTTTATTTAAATATTTATCCGTGGTACCCAATGCCAGTAACTGTGCATAAGTTACTGTGTCACGGTCCAGATATTGTATAATATCATTTGGTGCCTATAAGTATCTTAACAGAGGAGTCACAAGAGGCTCATAATAAACAATTGAGAAATTTCAGACTGTACCATACCCAAAAACAGTCACGAATCTCAACAAATAAAGATTTGATTAATATCCTAATGGTCTCATCAGACCCAGTTATTACCAGTTCTTGGCGTTCTACATTAAAAAAACCTGAATTTGATGAGGAAGTATTGCAAATGTTGCAATACAGTCTGTCTGATTCGTCAGTGTTCATGTGCCAATTGACGTAGGATGACAGAAGATACGGAGATGAAAAATTCCAATTATAATTACATTTTTACTTCGATAGATTAGTTTATTGTGTGTTTCATGTGTAAATCTTTTTCATGTGTTTGTTATACCTCTGTAATATAATTAGGTTAAGATTAATATTGTTGTCAAATTGCATAATAATATTGTTACCTACACTTCATTTGTTTGCTGTTGTGTTGTCAGTAATTGCGGAAAGGACTTTTCAATTTGTAAATTATGTGTATAAATGTACTTTTTGAAAATCATTGTGTTAATTATTTTTCTTTAAACAATTTTCTGGTTATATTTTTAAAACTATGTTGAAAACAGAGTTGAGTATATTAATATTCTGAATTAAAATCACAAATTTTTGATATTGTGGTATAAGGTTGTATGGTAATTAGCACATTATTATAACATTTCTTTCATATCTCATAACATTTTGATGTAGCATATTTTAAATTATTTTAATCGAACTCAGCGACCCAAAAACATTTAATATGGCCATAATATAATTTTGTCCACTTAAATCAGTAATTTTGCCCATTGTGCGTCGGCTTATATTTCATGTTGTTGCGAAATTTACCATTGATTCGGTATCTACGGACAAGTGAATATAATAAATGTAATTGATAACTTGAACTCACGTGAAATAAAACTCTACTTTATACATATAATACATATAGTAGTGATTTCTCTAGAGCTTATTGGTCCCTAAATTTAACGAAAAAGGGACATGGGAATGATACCAATTTATTTTATTGATTGTGTTGATGCTTCGCCTTCTATTTGAGATGAAAAGAAAAAACCAGATGACAATAGTATAATGACACTAAATATTAACAAGTTGGATACGTTCTGGTACACTGCTTTTTATCTACTGTATGTATAAAGGCAACGCATGAAAATGTATTTAACTTGTCAATACTTAAATGGAATAAATAAATAAATAAATAGATTATATTTCTGTGATATTAATAATAATTATATTTTATCTCTATTTATTTGTAAATAAATATATGTATACAAAATAATATTAAATATAAACATAAATTGGGAAATGGGAGAGTATCAGTATGAACTACTTTTCAACTTAACCCATTAACGAAAGTATGTACATGAAACAATAAATTATTTACAAACTCTACTTTGAAACAAAATTAAACTTACTTAAGGTGCCCACTACACCGTACCATACTAGGACCACAATCGTATCGACACATGCAGATAAATATATTTTTATCAATGGTCCGGTTATGGCAGGCTGGCGACGGAATGGTCTAGTGGACGTTGTCTGATACAAATCAATGTTTGCATGTATTTGCTAAATCAAAATTATATTTGTTTGCATGTATCGATACGCTTACGGTCCTAGTAGTGGACAGAGACCTTTATGGTCAAATATACATAGTTAATAAAAACTCGATCAGCTGATAGTCAACGACTTAAGAACAAAAATCTATTACTAGTGTATACGATATTATCATAATCCAATAAATGGCAATACTAATCAAATACGTAATAGACGTTGTTTTAATTTTTTTTTTAATTTAGGATTTAGATTAAATATTTCTTAAACTGAAGAGGAAGGGAATTATATTCTTTACAAGCCTGATAAAGAAAATTTCTAGTATATAAGGCAATAGCGTAGCGAGGAATTTCTAATATAGACGAATAGTGTGATTTAAATTTGGATGTCTTTTTATGTAACATATTTGATTTTGTATATAAATATTCAGGAGAACTATCTTTTAAAATTTTGTATGTTAAACATAATAAATGTATTTTTTGTGTACTTTCAAGATTAAGGTAACCTTTCTTATGCATTAACTTACTAATTACATGTTCATATTTTCTTACATCATACTCAAACATAAAACAACTATTTTGAATTCTTTGTAATCATAACATATTTTTTATATTTCTAAGAATAAGTCCATATATGTAATCACAGTAGAATAATTTTGAAATAATTAAAAACTACACCGAATAGTATTTAATTGTGAATTTGTTATGCCTTTGTGCAAATAAACTAATTTTAAAGTAATATATGATATTTGACATCAAATATTTACATATTTAGTAAATCTTTATTTGTCGTTAAGCCAGAGGTCCAATGTTTTGCATTTGTTAGTAATATCTAAATAAATATATCCTACTTTAATGTTTGTCTCGGATTATGCCTTATTTTTATCTTTTTGCGCCAAATGTTTTAACCAATGATTAGTATGAATTAAGATCCAATTTGTGAGTAGTAGTTATGCTATTAATTACTTTATTTGATAGATTTACATCAACAGTAAAACTAAGATAAACACGAGAGTGGTCAAAATAGTTATGTATATTACAGCCACTAAGATATGTATAAAAATCATAAATATATATATGGAGTATAATAGAGGTCCAAATACAGATTCCCGAGGGACTCCTTAATTGATGGACAAAATATCAGACATATAATAGTATATACAGTTATTTGTTGTGTGCTTTCAGTTAAATTGCTGTAAATATAAGAAGCAGCCCATATGAAATTCTAAAGCCATACTATAATCTAGATAGCCTAAACCAAACCAAATTGTCACCAATGAATTTTATTATCACCAAGTAATCTGTGGCTTTAAGAATATCATCTAGGAAGTATAAGTGCAGTAGTAGTACTATGTTGTGTTCTAAAGCCTGAATGATATGAGAGGATAATGTTCTTATTGAAAATATATGTTGATATTTGTGTTTCTAGTGCCATCTCTAATATATTTGAAATAGTTGGAAAAATTCCTAATAGGACAAAAAAGACTAAATTCATATGAATTACATTTTCTGGCAAAGAAATAATGTTATCATTTTTCCAAGCTTTAGGGAATGTGAATGTTAAAATAGATGTATTAATAATAAAAGTCATATGATTTAATGAATGATCATTTTCGTGCTTTTTTTGTATTAAATTTAAGAATAAATAAACCCAAGAGAAAAAAATAACTATTTTTAAATTTCAAAAAGTAAAAACCTTAAAATTTATAACGTACAATTATAATATATAATTATTTATATTACTAATTACTTATACAATTTATTGCGTACAATTTTCAATTGGTTATTTAATTTAATGACATTAAAATTACTCATTGAAAATATATTAAGCACATTCAATGTTTAAATAGCCAGCACAAGAACTATCGCATAATCTGAAATTTTGCATAAATTTTATGTAAATTACAGATCTAGTAAAATTTCGTTCTCAGGCTGCTTATTAGACATAATATTATTACAAATCTTCAAATTTTATTGACGTACCTAGTTGCCATTCATATAAGTGGATGACGACAGAATGCATAAATTAGTTCTGCTTTATAGAAATGGAACTGGATCATACAAATGAATAAAAACTTTATGGCAAACGTATTTGGTTTAGCCGGACTTATTTCTTCTCAGGTTGAGGTTTATTTTATCAATATTTACAAGCGAGTACTAGTTAATATGTTAGTTAGGAATAACTACTAATATTTTCCATGCCTACATAACATCGTGTGCTCATAGTAATTCTTTTCTCATCTGAAATAGCATCAATCGATGTCGAAAATACGTCAATATCATAATTAATATTATTTTTTTAATAATCTAATCGTGACCTAATTTGTTCAACCAACGACAAATATATAGTTTACTTAAATATAATTTTTTAAATGTCTATGATAATATACAAGTACTGGAAAGTTGAATGTCATAAATTATTACTGTATAGAATAAATTGTTCCAGGTAATATCGTTCATCTTGGAACTTGCCTTGACATTTCGCTGATAATCCTATCAGCTTGTTTAGAATATATCCAGAGGCTGCTGTTTTCTGCTTTTGGTTATATACTGTAGTTGTGCCCTGCTTCTATCGTTGAGCGGTATGGAGATAATCCTATCGAGTTGATCATCAGATTTTCCACCACCGATGCGTATTAAGTCTTACCTCAAAATTTTATTGAAGCGATCTCTAAGTATTTCCTAAGTATATTTTCTATTTAACTATCTACACACTATGGAAAATAATGGCCGGCTTTTTAAATATTTTAATTCTATGTATAGTGGCGTACGATTACAGTATCAAAGGAAGCGCATTTGTTTTAATTAGCAACCCCTATTGTGTGTCCGATACAGTGAAAGAGTATATTTCTTATGTATTGTTATAAAAATTATATCACGTTGCATAAAGAATGTTTCGATAAAAATGCAAATAAAATTTACTTGTAAAAATTGATTTAATTATAAACAAAATAAAACAGAACAAGATAAATACTTTAACTAATAATTTATGTAGACTGTTGCCCGTTATTCATTTGGCAATGTCCTTCAATTATAGTTAAGTGTACCTTCTATGACACCAATGATTAACAAAACTAATCTCCAAATATTTCTAAGATATCCATCTTGTCTGTTAAAATTATTTACTTATCTCTTTACTGGGGTTTACTTCTTCTTCTTCTTCTTATTCCTTCTCATATGTAAGCAATTTGTTTGTCTTTCTTCGTGTCTTCGCCTAGAGGCAAAGTTGCGGTTCTATGAGCAGTGTGCTTTTTTACCCTAGGTAGGGTGCTGGTCTGCCCTAGGAACCCTCCTCCTCTATCCGGGTTTGGGACCGGCAGTGGCACTTACCAGGCTACACAATTCACCCGCTAACCAACCCTAAGCGGAGTTGAGGCTTACTTAGCTCATTATATTTTGTGTTAGCTCTGTAGACTAACGTAGAGGTGAAATGAGAAATTATATACAAAAATTGGCCCGTATTCTGTTTTGTCTATGAGCTAGCTACTAGCCAGATATTTTGAGAGATTTTACTAATACATTTAAAAATGACTTAATTTATTCTCACTCAAGCGAATTTCATGTTTGAATATTGGTTGTTCAGATGATTAAAGAAAACAGTATTAATCATGGTATTTCAAGATGTAAAGATGATTTTTCAAGGGGTCTGATGATGAAGATATCTTCCACATATATTTAATTTTTTTCATATTTTTTCCATAACGTATTGCTTCTTTTCAAATGCTTCAAAACGGTATACAGTATATGTGCGATATAGGATAAAATTACTACAAGTACGAATTTTCAAGATTGTCTGCATATGTAGGACAGAATTCTTTGTGAAGTAAATTTAGTACACGTAAATTAACATTTGTTTTATCACAGTTGGACCTATTATAACACACAATATCTAAATTTATTGTAATTTTTTTGGTGGATTTAGTTGCCAATACAAATATTATTTTATTTGTAGTCATTGTCAAAATATCCGTATTACTACTAACATTTTTGAAATCCACATAAACATATTGTTAGGTCACTAAAAATATTTGACAGACCTGTACTGTATGGTATTGACTGTTCTTTTAGATTTGATGGCTTTAATCAAAGTATACGTCATTGACATAATACTTTACCGACATGGTATTTCATTGATATACCATATCGATGGTACTCAGTAGTTATCATATTTAAAAACTACTGTTCACTGCTGAAGACAAAATAATGAGTTATGGTTTAGGCTGTGTAGGGTTTTGGATTAATAGCCTCGAATTAAGTTAAGTAAGTTTTAGCAAAATAACCTCACAATTGATACCCGAAAGATTTCGTAAACAAAAGCTATCTTCCTGTATAACCTCAAGAATCTAGAACGAATAAAAGAAGCATTTACTTACGCCTACATGAATTTTATATATTTGTTTGGCTCAGACCAACCCTTTTCTTTTTCTTTATGCCATTCCATATAGTTCAAGCACTCATCAAGACCTTATCACTTTTCTATTATAGATACTGAACACCTATGCTGAATATAAATAACTTGTCAAAAGTTTAATTACATTCCACTTTTAATGATTCCCATTTTGTAATGATGTTAGCGCTGTTTGGGTAATGTCTACTTTTCTTAAAAAGAAGAAAATATTTGGAAGGGAATAATTGGCATAGCATTTACATGATTAAACCCTAATCCTTTCTATTTTTTGTGAGCATAATGAAAAATGGTTATTAGCTGTCTTAGCTTATGCAACACCAAATTTTGTAGGTGTCCCATCCGTCAATTTCTTATGTCTTTTATTCAAAAACAGAAAACCAAAATCTTTATCATTGCCGAGAAAGAGCTACCGTCAAAAATCAGTAAAATATAGAAGCTTCATGTACTAATAATGTAAACTACAGATACGGTATAAATGTGTTTAATTGTTGATAGTTTTTAAATTATAATTAAGAGTACTTAATTGAGATTATAAAGTCTACTTATTTATTCTTTTAAAGCCTTTGACATGATCTATGTATTCGGTTAAAACACTGGATATTGTACTGATCTAATTTCATTAAAGCTTACATTTCATAACTTAAGTATGTATATACGGTAGATCGATCCATCGTATATCAAGCACCGTATATCCTTTGATCTATTATCAGTGCAGTTATGTGCGGCAATTAAAATTCATGAATTCACCACAGAAAGGGATATTAGCGAGGTATGAGTCGTAATTTTCAAGCAGGCTCCGAACTGCAATTATACGAGTTGATTATCAGTGACAGTTTCCTTTGGACAGGGAGATTATTGGATATTGGACGTATTGCGGCTAGTCCTGAGACAGGTGACGTGGTAAGCATCGAAAACCGACCCTTTCCAGTCAGAAAGATTAATTATCCTCCAAGCTACCAGCTTATATCACAGATTAAAGCCAATTGTTCAAAATGGAGAGTGAAACTTTCTGAAATCTACCTTAAACTCACCAACTCGTTATTTGAATATTAGATGAGTTTCATCTGGTATAATTTTGTCTTGCAATACGCATTGGACTTCTAGCATGTGTCATGTTGAAACTTGTACTGGATAGTTGAAAGTTGTAATTCAGTTAAACATATTTTATGAAACTAAAATTCAATGCAAGATATAGGTTTCTTACAGTACATTCACTTTATTAATTAATGTGTTAACGCTAGTCCAATGAAAAGTTTTAAGTTATTTTCAAATGATTTAAAAATTATCCCATTTTATTAATATTACAGAAAAATGAATTATTTGAATAACATAGATAATATTCAATAGTAGTAGATAACACAGGTATTAACTTACAATAACGTTCATATCGAATATTGAATTATTAGTATATAAAAGCTATAATCTATCTAAAAATTTACACTTTTTACTATATATTTTAGTAAGGTAACTCAGTACAATGTAATCCTTCAAGATGATTGGTGCTAATATGGTTGATAATATAATTATTTGCATTTATCAGATGCATACATTTTTTTAAACTTCGATTATTAAAAAAATCTGTCTAAATATTCTCTTGGCTTGTGTGATTATATTTGATTGATTAAATTTCTTTTGATATGTATAAGCTGATGTTGTATACTATCATTGGTATATCTAATTTAGCAATATATTTGTTTGCTTATTTGTTCATTTAACATTGAGTTGTCTTCAATTCCTCTCTTTTTTAAGTGGCCGTCGATCAATTTCCGCAAAAAAATCGACGTTTGTAAATTTTTCCAAACCGCTACTTCTATGGTGAGTAAATTAATCTTTTACTTGTCAAGAAGACAGTAGACAAGGGATCTCCGAGTTCAAAATTATATATGAGAATGTAGTATACTGTGCGTATTATGTAGAATGTGGAGTATGTTCAACATAAACCTCGCTTAAGTTTGTATATCTTCTCATCAAATGTCACTTGTTTCAAACGAATCAGTCTCCACCCATATAGGTAGTGTACGCTATGACCGCTGCTTTGTTTTCATCATCCATTGTATATGCGCTGACTTGCACTGGTGAAATTTCACAAATTAGAGATTATAAAATTACATTCATTTTGGTGGACGTAACTTCTCACAATATTTAAGTTCTATTGTCAATTATTAAATTCTATTGTTACAGTTAATTCAATAATAACATAATACAATAATGCATTGAGTGTTTTAATTTTCAATAAAGTTTCGACCGGTTAATGTATGATGTAATCCTTTACTGAATCAAGTTTTTGTTGTTAACAGTCTCTTCCTACTCTTAAAAAACAATAATTGGAATTTCTCCTCATCATAGTTCTTTCCGAGGGACTCAAGATACATTTTCCAGTAAACCACTTATCATGTACTTCATACTTAACATATTTTAAAACATGCCCATTTCTAAAACTCAGAATTAGGCTTTATTAAATTTTCAATAGAAGAAAATCTACCAAAGTAATGTAAAGGACATAATATTCTTAGAAAATAGTTCTGACATGATTTGTTAAAAAAGAAGGTTGAGGCTTTGCATGGGAAAGATGAATATTGGCATATCAGCAAATTCATTAATTTCTCCTGAAGATGTACAGTAATAATATATAGGCTCACGAATTACTTAAATAAAGTTGTAAAACTTAGTACAAAACTCAATAGAAGAATAATTTTCATCCCATTTTCCTATAATATTCCTAATTTGCATAATACAGAACTGTAATCTGGATTCCAGAACATTATAGCTATAAAATTAAAATACCTATTACGATCGATGTTGTCAATATTTGAATGCCTGCGAGCGGCGGCGTATATAAACAACCATGCATAAATTATAATGATGTATATAATATGTACTGCCATAATGAACAAAACCATATGAAAATCTATAAATACTGACCAAGACAGCAGAGTGGTATATTACAAAATGTTTTCTAATAAAAGAAAATATTAAAGGAACTATTATTAAATTTAACATCACCGAAATAATGGACATTCTACAACCAGTAATCGATTAAAATGTTCTAGCAGAACAGTATACATGAATACAATACTAAGCATACAACCAATCCTTAAAACATATGTCAATTGTCTTAAATAGGACGGTAAGGATAAACTGAATTATTTGTACCTATGTAGATTCAAATCTGCATGACGATCTGAAGTATACGCGACAACATCTCACCTGCAGTGGATTATCTGAGTGTAACACGAATGATATAAGGGGTAACTTTTATTGTGAAATTACAACTGACTATCTCCCACAGATAATGAGGCAATTATATACATATATACTGATGTTAATACCCTAATTCTACTTTACTCACAGACAAATAAGTAAAAATAATTTATATATTGCTGTGGAAAATGTTAACGTGATGAAATAGTAAAACAATGTTAAGAATATTTACCATGAAAAGGAGCTGGAATCTTTGATGCAACAACAAAAACAAAAAACCAGTTGTCCCAAACTACAAAAACCAGGAGTAGTTGAAACTACTTCTAATATCTATTTATATTTAAATTTCCTTCACATTCAGTAAAAGGTTCGGAATATTTTTCTGGTTTCATGTACTGTTCACCAATAAAATCATCGATATAAATACCATTGGAATAAACACATTTTTACCAACGAGAAATAAGTCTATTTATGCCCGTAACGTAAAATTCCAGAGTTATGGAGGCGATGAATTCGATTATGGAATTTTTGTTATCGTCTTGGTTTTTCATTCAGCATTTCTCTAGGAGGAATTTGTTGGTAGTAGTCGGTAGGCGAGAGATCTGGTGAGTATGGCAAATGAAGCAGAGTTTCATAGCTAAACCCTTTCAACATCTACAGTGTTGTTGTGCGGCCGAGCATTATCGTGGAGAAGAATCGATCCTTTTCTATTAACTAATGCCGGCCGTTGTTGTAGAATTTTCTGGTTCATTTCGTGGATTTGATGACAATACTTCTCAGCCATGATTGTTTCTCTAGGATTCAGGAAGCTGTGATAGGTGAGACCGGCCGTAGATCACCAAACAATCACCATAACCTTTTTTGGTGCAAATTTGGCTTCGAAGAGTGTTGTGCAGCTTGATTTCGCGGTCCAACTACTGAGCCGAATATCGTGGGGTATCTTACAGGATCCATTTTTCATCGCCCGTCATATTTCCATCGAAGAATGGGTCGCTTTCGTTGCGCAGAAGAAAAGCAGACGACACTTCAAAACGGCGACTTTTTTTGGTTTTCGTTCAATCTAGTTATCGAGCTTTATCGACATTTCTATGCGATTCAAATGATCAGAAGCCATTGTTTTGCTTACGCCAAGCTTCTTTGCAAGCTCTCGAATAGTTGTGCGCAGGCTTACTTCAACTAAAACCTTCAAATCGTCGCGACGATTTGAAGGTTTGAAGGTTGACGTCGTCGTCAATGGCCGAAGGGCGTTCATGACCTTCCTCAGGATGAAGACTCTCATTGCCGGTACAAAATTTCTGAAACCACCATTGAATAGTGCATTTGTTAGTGGTTCCCTGAAAATGCATTGTTATTGCGATACTAATAAACTCATTGTTAATGTCGCAAGCTGCTTACGCTGCTTTTATACCACATTTGAACTGGAACAAAGCAATAGCTTGAATTTGCATTTTATCCATATTGTATTTATCGTTCTGAAATTATTTTAAAACAAAACTAATGATATATAGATAGAGCAAAAAGATAGACACGCGCTTTAAATTGATGCACAATTTGTATAGTAAAAAATAAAAGTTTATTATAAAGACGACCAAAGCCAAAAAAGAAAAGCGAAAAACCGCAATTATTTACGGACAACCTTACTTCACTGGAAATTGTCAGGTGATGTGTACTATTCGATATAAATGAGTAATTGTATATAAATTACTGATGAGAATATTTCTCATATACATTTTAAATTTAAATTAAATTGCGAATATGATGGGAGGTCAACTGAGTGGCCCGACGCTGAGCTAATGAAAGTGCAGCCCTTTGCCCCGCATTCACAACGTGTGTAACCTATCGTATTCTCCTATAAATGTGTTTACAATAATTAATTCGCAATGTGGTTGCGGTAGCGGACTGAGCGGGTTGGGGGTAGTATTGTATGTTTGAGTGCGAGTCCTAACGGGGAAAGTTTACATCTTTCCCCTATAATTTATATAGACCTTTTCCCTATAATATATACCTAGATAAATACTATAATACTATAAGACATATTTTAGATTGTCGATATCAGTATAAAAAGGTATCGTATTTGTGTATGTACAAACGAATAAAATTTGTACGCCACTGGCTGCCCGAAAAATGTAGAGAGTTTTCTTATCAATATATGCTAAGGCAAAAGATGTGTGCTGATGCAGCTTAAGCGTGAATAAATTTAAATAAATGTTGTATTAAAAAGGATGAGATAAAACATTTTTACGGCTCCCGGCGGCCGGGCCGAACAATTTTTGTGAAATAAAATTTATTAAACGTTTATTATTTACATAGTCCTTCGAACATTCCAGTTAATGTTCGACGTTAAATTCGTCGGGGAACTTTCTATGTTTACCTTCCAAATCTGGTCCCTGGACAATATGTGTAGGTTGACACTTAGTCAACAGCAAACATTGGGCGGGCCGTCGTGCGATGTACTCCAGAATGCAAATAGACAGTGTTAACATTCCATGACTACGCCCAGGCTTTATCGATTAATACAATTGATAGGCAATGTCTATATCCTAATGTAAGTCCTCATCAACGTCAGTAATTGCGTGATTCTCAAAGTAAATGTAGCTTCCTCATGGTGTTTGTATGAGAAATGGTCAGTTCATGATTACTAATATTATGATTTAAATAGATTGGTGTCAACAGTTATTGAGATGTTTAATAAGTGAACTAAAATATTTAGGTTGGAATACTGAAATATTAAAACGTGATCTATTTGCTCTGCTTAAGACTTGCTTTGTTAGAAATTGTTAGTCTTTTGTCTAATACATTTTGAGTACATCTTTTAAAAGGGTTTAGAAGCCTGGAAACACCCATACTTAGGATGGGTTATCATGTTCTGTTAGTTGTACTCGACCTGAACTATGCATTAACACCGCCAATGCTGACCGTCACCCTACAATGCGAATGACATTGATCCAGATATTTCTATAAATGTATACTCGTATATATATGATGCAGACACAATGACAAGTGCTGTACTTTCATGTTCGCTTGAATATTCTGATATTTTTTGACCCCTAATTAAAAGAACTTCTTTATTAATTGTAATACTTATAGATATGGCGCTAGATCTGTTAAGATTAGGCTATCTCATAATTCCCTAGCAGAAAGTCACTATATTCCTTAAATTAATATGTTTGAATTATTTGGAACCGATCTGAATTACCGGCTAGGAATAACCCGTGCATGAGTTCGATTTCCACATCATTTGGTTGAGTGTATCTGTGTACTTTCGTGCAACTGCCTGAAAATTATGTAGAAGAATTTTAAGGTTTAATACTACACAACGTAAGAAATAGGAACGAAAAAATATTTTACTATTTGAAGCACAACTATATGTTTCCCTGAATATTAATTCTTCTGAATTATATGTTTATTGAAATACATTATTCAGTATTTAATAATGGAGTACACAAAATAAGTGCTTCCTAACAGGTATTATTGCTAAGTAATTAAGTAACTAAATGATACTTGTAATTCGTTATTGTGTAACATTTGTTATGAACATTGTGTATCGCATAACTATCTAAAATAAATTCATTTAAAGTGCAACCGAATGATATAATTTTTAATATGTTAATTCTGAAAAATATTTACTGGTTCATCCCATTCAACCTCTTAATATAGTGTAACTTCTAATGTGCTCCATGAACTTCCAATGTAGCGTAATAATATAGACAGTACGAGACTTGATTGTCACTTAATAAACTTATTTTAAAGGAATTAGCCAAGGCTAATATCTGTAGAATAAGAGGGTTGGCTCCAAGTTAAAGCACGATTCTGCAGAGAAAATTTGATACAATGCTTTACGGGATTTGACATTATCAAAGAAATACGTAGTTGATGTTCCTATGTGTTCTGAAATATTGCACTTTTCTTTTTACTGTACACATATACCAGTATGCAACGTCACAAAATTGGATCATAACAATTACAATTTTTATAAAAATGGCGAAGGTGCCACGGTTATTCTAAAGTGTTTATTTCAATTGGATTTAGTTCTACTAAGTTCTTACTTTTTAATCTCTATTATCGCTAATAGATAACAATGTATCATTCTACATGAAGATTAGTTATTATAAATAAAAATTATCATAAATACATTTAAATGAACTCAAATTAAATTAAGTATTTATACAAATTAAAATGGTAGCGGCACCTACGCGAGTTCTTAAAAGATATGTGCTGGGCATATTCTTTAATCTCAGGAATCTATAGTAGTTTTTCTCAGACCAGTAGTCAAAACTGGGTTTGTCCTCGTTGGGGTGTCGCGTCTTCATGAAACACTTTCATCCACTTCGAGTGATATAATGGATGCTTTTTTAACAAGGGCAGATTTTGGGGAGCCATACTACATTTATGCTTGATTATTTTCTTTTTGTGCAAAAAAGGATCACTAATTTACTCAATGTCTTCCTGATATTTAGGTGTTATTATCATGAGTGAGAGTCGACTCTTTCTTGCTCTGGAAGATCTTTCACTACACATACGCATTCTTTATGTTCCACCTCCATATTAAATAAATCTCAATCTACTTAGTTTATATTCTATCCTCCTGGAAAATTTTCGCTGAATGTTACATTTCTCGTAAAGAGAATTCAGACTTTTTTAACAATTTCACTAGCTTTTTGTGAATATCGGATACACTCTTAAGGAGTAGCTTATAATTTCTTATAGAATTTCGTAGTTCATTATCACTACTAAATTTCGTAACTCTAAATGATGTGAAGACGAAGTAATATACAAAATGAGCCTTTGACTGGTAGATACATTTTTACTAGTTACATGTTGGTTACCATTAATTAATCACGTTACTATTCTTCTGTCACCCTGGTATCGCTACCATTCTATCAGATAAATTTAGTTATTCTGTGGTTCTTCTTTGACGTATCACTTTTTATTATTTAGTGAAATATTCTCCTATAGGTCTGGTGGAAACATTCTGTGAATTATTATAAAGAAAAAAAATTGCCAATTGTTTTTGGCATATAAGAGACTATGTATTAGATCATTCTGTTAATGTTCGATTATATCTTAATTTCTGAGTACATGATCAAATTAACACAATTTTTAAATTTATAGTCACTATATTGTTCCATACATTTTGAAGGTAAATATTATTTTACTCATATACTTATAGTATATGAGTTATACATATAGTTTTACTTATATAACACTCAAAATTATTGTTACCTTATTAATTCATTTAAGAATATTTTGATTATTGTTTCATGGGTAAAAATAAGCTACGTTTTTACGTATCCTTTAAGCGAATATTGTGATAAAATAGTGAATATAATTCCATCACAATTGACATGCGCGTACCAAACATGTTTTAAACAAATGGCGGAGGCGCCACGGCCGTTCCATAGGATTTATTTTTAATGTATTTCTCTAGACCTAAATTTTATAGCTGATAAAAGATAGTTAGGTAACTAATAATAATAATTATAGGTTTTGTGAGTATACTGATGGGATATACTCGAATTAGGAGTAATTATTAGCGAACGTGCTTTCTAAAAGATTAGAAAATATAAAAGTATTTTTGATTTTATTAAACACATGAGTGATAGTGTATAAGGAATGGAAATTATTTTTCTTAATAAAGTTACATTTATTAAAATAGTTTTGAAAGGCTATATGAGTTTTTGGGCAGTTTTTGTTTATAATAATGATCACTGTAGAATGTTTAGATTTTATATTTTATTGTACTCTGGCGAGATTTTCAGAAGAGGCAAATAGAGAGTCGCATTACATACTCTTCTCGTTAATGTACTAATTTATTTTAATATGAATTATGTTACATAAAATATGATATCAAAGTGATTATTCTATTAAGCTATACGAGAAGAAACTTAGGAGAGACCTTAACTCGCAGTAAAGTTAATTTAAAAGTTCCTTCACTTTTTATTATATTTTAAAATTAACTGAGTTTGCAAGTATTTCATGGAGAAATATTTCAATGAGCCTTAATAATTTGTTGTGCTGCCATTCGCAGGTTTTTATTATAATAAAACTTTTATGTTTTCTATGCTTTTTAGTCGAATAAAATTTTAAATATTAAATATGTCCCTACAACAGTCTGGAACAGATATACTCTTCGGGCCATACTTCGAATGTTGTAGGAGAGTAATAATTGTATTTTTTACGTTTATATAATAAGATGTATGTCAAGATAACTTTAAGGAATATTAAATAATATTTAGGGAAGATTTAAAAGTAGTATATACTTATTGCTTCATGGTTATTATTCAATAAATATTTAAAAACTGCGTTTATTTGAATGACATTTTATATTTAATTAATTTTATTTTGTAGATGTGGTAAAATCGTGCATCTATTGCCATGGGGCATGTTAACTTTGTTAGGAAAGGTTATACTTTCAGAAGTGATTAATAACTTCTGAAATATTTCTGAAAAGTATCTTTCTCAGATAGGACTTGAAATAATGTAGGTAATAATATCAGAGACTGGTCTAACCTGGACTGGGCTATAGCTAGTGGTCCAGAGTCAAGTCTTAATTCTCTATTCAACACATAAAAGTGTACTTGCGTTAGTTATTGCACTATACATTGAACAGTCTATAATGTCGGGTTCTGTTAGTATGTGACATAAAATATTTAAAACAAATGCAAATAATACAGCAAAATCGGCATAAGGAATTAATCGATTGCCAACAGGATGTTGATACTCTATACTAGGCAGACCAAAAGAGCTATTATACATAGATTCAAGAAGCACATAGGTTACTTAAAATATGGAATCTTCCATTGGCTAGTATTCCCATAAAAACAATCTTCAAATAGACTCTAGTAACTGAAAAGTTGTTTAGCCAAATAATCAATAACATACTGTTAGAAGCTATTGAAAGTATAAATAGGAACAAAGACAAGCTTCTTATACCTGACGGTCAATTGTTTTAACTGACATGGCGAATAATGATATTTGCGGAATCTATGCGTACAAATACTAATCCAGTATAATATACGTTTCCTATAGGCTATGAAATGGGTATGGAAAGCAATTTTAATGAAATTGATATAGTTGGTTTGGGTATTAAAATACATTTATATTTACTTCCACAAAATCTGTCAGTGACACCTAGTCAGTGTCACAATTCACAAGTCATAGGCGACAAGATAATTAGTGTTAGTTATAAAACGTCGTTTAATATATTTATCTCAAGTAACATTAATGGTTTAGTAAACTAAGTTTCCTTCCTTATGGTACAGAATAAAGGATTATAATGAATCTGGTGTTAGATGCACTAGCGAACCAAGGCAGAACAGGTTAACTTCTCGTAGTTCATTAATTGTGAAAAAGTAGTTACATGCACTTAGGCTATTAGTGAAGAATGCATTAAATAGAAAAAATAGTCTTCACGGTTCATTAAGCATTTCATATTACAAACAATTCATATAAATAGGAGTAAATACAGTCATTTTCAGTTCGGTCTTCGATACTTTCTGAAAGACATGCCTATTTTGTGTTGCTGCAGAGGAGATACAAAAATTTTATGTAATAAATATGTTGGGACCCTTATGACTAATGTAATTTTTTTAAATCTGTTGTATATAAAATAGGTATATCGATAAAATTGCGGCCTTTTCTTCTACATAACAGAACTTAATGATTATCACAATTTAATATAGGGAACTATAGGATAGAGAGTTATCAACATCAATTGTCAACAGTCATCAATATATAATTATTAATTAATTACAATTACAGTTGTCACAAATAAATGACTGCTGAGAATGAAAAAGTGACAATTTGATAATAAAAAGTGATAATCGACATATTGTAACACAGAATTGCCCGAAATTGATGTTGTAATGAAACAAACATGAAAAAAGTAAATATATATATTATTATGTTAAAAGAAGTAAAGCCAAGTTGTATAATAAAAATTTTAATACTCTCAGAAATAAATGCCCCATATAACGGTATCCTTAAAAGAAAGTCATTATATTAGCTTTCTATTTTAATGTTAAAAAAACACAAATACATCTTGATAATCTATCATGCAAGTTGGATGGAAGATAATAAATATTTAAAACCTATTACTCACTTGATTGTCAATTATATTATAAAGTAATTATATCAGGGTCAGACTTCTTATACTTTATAAAAAGTACCTTCATTTAGTGAAAATTCTACATACGTCTTACACGATGATAAATTTACCTTTGTCAAGCAACTACAGATTTTAATAGAAGATGTGTTTTAATATGTAGAATTATCGTTCTCTAAATATGTTCAATAATATGGAAGGATAACACTTTTCTTGTTTCAGGTAAGAATACCAAATGGATAGTCTCGCCCTGATGAGACACGTGAGATAATTCATTTGTAAGTATACGTAGACATAGAAATCTTTCTAGAAATTAGGAGGTAGGAGTTTAGTTATAGGGTAAATATAAATTATTTTATTTTGTTCTTTAGTAAATATCTTAATTTATCAGCCATTTTGCAATTTTATTTATTAGCAGTAGAATTATAGGTTCTCCAGGTAGATTATATACTTTAAATAAATAATTGCCTTCGTCATGCATAATTCACAATCGAAGTATGACAGTAACACTAATAGCGAGAGTGACGATGAAGGTGATGGAAACAGCGATAGTGACGGTGACAGGGAAAGTGACAGCGATAGTGCTCTAACAAATCCTCATTATTGTTCAATTTATATTCTTTGTCCTGAATTTCTATACTTTACTAGGATTTTGATAATAACTTTAAAAACATAATATCTCGTATGACGTTATCAATAGTTTACGTATTACAAGAAATTAATAAAATCTAATAAAGACAAATTTACATGCCTGTACTTTTTTTACTAAGAAAATATTTTACATTACTAATTTAACTAATTTCTGGTGTTCCACAGGGCTCCATATTGGGACCATTAACGTATATGGTTCTCATAAATAATATAATTAAGTAAGATTTTGATCTACTTAGTTTATTACATGCTGATAACCTGAATATTTTTTTCTGTAATAGAAATGGAAAATATCTGACATTTTACAAAATAATTAGAATAAAATAAATGATTGGTGTCTAATAATAACGTCAAGACCATGATGTCATTTTTGAGAGAGATTTAAAGTTAAAGGATCACGTAAATATAACTGCATCACCCGCATTGAGAAATCTGGGAATTGCAACAAAGATCTGGAAGGTGTTAAAAGAAGTAATGAAGTTGTTGTATTATTCCTTTGTAAGGTGAAGGATAGAGTACTGCTCATTAGTATGGTGGCTGGGGCGTATCATTGATGTAAATTGTATTGAAGACATTCAGCCTCGTTTCGTTAATATTTGTTTCATTTTCGTCACAAAGGCTTTTTGTTAAGATATCATATTACAAAGAATTCGCATGTTTCATTTTGAAAAGAGAAAGATGTTACATTATATAGTTTTTGGGTATAAAATAATTCACAATATATCAACTGCCCACACATTCTGGAATATAGTACGTGTCGTATAGTACTTCATGTACCTTGTATTGATAGTTGAAATTTTAAAACTTTTATTTTACCCCACTTCAGATTAATTTATTAATAAGTTCTCCTGTATATGCATAAAAAGTAGAATCTCTTACAAAATGAGTTGAATATATTCAATTGTAAATTTAATGCAAATTAACACTTATTATCTCTACTCAATAATCAGAATAGTATACTGTTATAGCAGTAGTAGTTGTTGTGTGCAGGATGCAGTTATAATACAGCTGTAGTATTATAATTATATCCATATTCGCAATTTTTATTTTATATTATATGCTTCGCTTAATGTTTTCTTTTTGAATGCAAATATTTGTCTTTACTGTACAAATACTGTAGGTAATTTGTTTCTTAATACTAGATTGTTGTATTCTGATTCACTATACAATGTATGCATGTATATATATACTGTTTAAGGTCTTCATATTGTAATTTTTATACAGTAATTGGGTACTTGGTGAGTGGTTTTACCTAAAAACGTAACAAAAAATTAATTTACAAAAAAAGTAATACCTTTGTTTCCTACATTATATATACAATTTAAATTATCCTTAATGATAGATTGTATAGGCCAAAGTCCTGCTGGAAAGTCCTTCTAGAAGAATTTTTGTACATGGGCCTCTCCTGATCGCTCCTGCTGGCAGAACGTTTATATTCAGGTAGATGTCCTTCTGGTAGGTTGTCAGGAATTAAATTTTCGTAGTTGAAAATACGAGCGAGAACAGGAAGTTGTCGAAAATACTGAAGCTGTTTCACGTTTAGTGGATTTCAAAAGGAAAATGTGCATTTTGATGTAAAATATTTCCGAAGTTTTAAAACATTGTTAAGAATATTACAGTTTGAATTTTTGGCTAGCTTAGAAGTCAACGAGCTATTACATGGTCGTATTGTTCATCCTGCTAGAAGGACGTGGAAAGATCTATTGCCCCTTGTACGTTCTTTCATTAAGCAATACATAAAATTATCTAAAATATAATAATATGTACGATTTTGAAATATAAAAAGAAACTTGAGGTAAAATTTTTCGATTGTTCTATGAAAGTGCCCATCTTACATATACGTTTTAACATATTGAACAATACAGCAATACATAAATACTCTTCCCAATCAATAACTTATATTCATTTATATTATAATTACGTGACTAATATTATGGAATGTAAAATATTAATGATCAGTTTTAACTGTTGATATATTGCTATTGCAAGTGTTCGTAGCTTGTTGAATATTCAACAATTATACCATTTGTGTTATAAAGTACTTAAAATGCATGCAGGGATATATGTCACGTTGTTATCCAGCCGTATTATCATTTTCGTTTGTTTGACCACTTGTTAGTAAATACATTCCACACTAGATTTAACTGATGGAATGTGTGTAAACCTTAAATGGCGGAAAAGTTGGTTTTGCAATTTATTAAATTATTAGTAATCTAAAGCAAAATTATATTACAATTACAATAATTATAATTGTGATTAGATAACAATAAATACTGTTAAATAAATTGTGTTCATATACACCATATAAATAAATATGTGGGTGTATACAATACCAGTGAATGGTAAGAAATAATAGGAAATACATGACAATTAGCCTAGTCTAAGTATTTTTCTAATAACAGTATTCCATTACATACTCTTCTACTGAATAAGTAGTGATTAACTCAACTGCATTGAATATATAGTCAGAGTAAACAATAAATTCCACACTTTTTGACTATTAATTGTATTCTTATCAATCACAAACTTATATACAATTCATTGTTTAGTGTGAAATATACGGTTAATGTAATGTGTTAATTTATAGTATCAAAATTTATATGAAATGTGATCAGCACTTCTACCACCATTAACTTGGCCCTCTGATACTACTTTATTTCACAGTGGGGAAAGAGCACTAGCCTCGCCTGATTTGCAACTCAATCATACAAAGACACATGTCAGAATATTGGCGTTCCTTTTTATACTTTAGGAGAATATATTTATAACGGCTTTGTCCTATTGTGTATTATATTTAGTACAATACCTTTTGATTCTCTTCATTAATTCATTATCCTAACATTCTCATTGTTCGTCCTGAGATGTGTTAGTTGTATTTGATATCTACCTCGATCTATTCGTTCAGCATATTTGTCATTGACCCTGTTTTCGATCAAATAATTTTTGTTTACGTTATGTACAATGCTATAGCCAGATATACTCGATTTACTATTACATTAGTAAGTTTGTAGTTATGATATCTTTTCTTTTAACCCTCATTTTTATCCTTCTTGTAGCTCATCTGCTAGAGTAAGTTATTCATTAATTAATCTACTTATGTTAATATTTAGTATAGTTAAGTTAAAATAAATACTAGAATATAAAGATAACATAAAGTTCTACAAATTTATTTGAGAAATTTACTTCCGATAAAGTTTTTCTTCTTACAATAATGCCATTAGAACAAATCTCAAAAACAATTTACGCTTACCCCGTCATATGCAATATACAGGACTATTTTTGTATTCAGGTATGACATACTCAGTTGTACTTGTCTTCTTAACTATTGCAAAAATAATTTGCTCGCATAACACTAAATTAGAATTTCGTTGTTTTGTGCGTCATAACTTCCATAAGCTTTTGACATTTCGAACCATGTTTTATTGACTTCTAATTTAATTTAGTCTAAAAATAGGAGACCACATTAAAATAATACACGTTTTGCGACGGGAATTTCATCAACTAAGTTAAAATTATCTCAAGATGTTTCTTAATCATCTGTAGATTTAATCATCTCACAATGATGTCAACTTGGTTGCCGAAATATGAGTCGAGAAACATGTATTATTTTGGTGTTCGTGGAAAACTGGTCTCCTGTCTTTGTTGCTGCATCGAAGGTTCAGGTCCCTTCCCAAGATTAATTTAGTCTAAATAACTAAGCTGACCTTACTATCTAAGATTAGTATTCAAATTGGAAATCCGTGTTGGATTTCCGAATATATTGTCTTCTACTATTTGAATAGATTTAAATGCATTAATGTCTTCTGTAAAATTTTAAAGCAGAAATACACCCGTACATACTCAAAATTTACTTAATCCTACTCCTACAAATTACAAGTTGGCAAACCCAGATCCTAATATTGAGCATTTATTTGAAGAGTATAGACACACTCGTTGAGTGCACCAACGAAGCAATGTATCTGATCGCCATTTTGACGCAAATTGAAATAACATCTATATTTACTAAACGGCTGTTTTCTTGTGTGTGTCACGAAACTTTTAGGTCGATGTACGAAATGCTTTTCGAACCTAGTAAATAGACCCTTACGAACAAAGTGATAACTTTTGTTTTTTGATCCGAAGCCTCTAGAGGCATGTTCCGGAGGTGCCTTCGATGTGAGCGAGGGGGCGGCACAATATTATTGCGATTTGCTTACTTATGTTTAAATTAAAACTCACGAATGAGAAGTGTGTAGGCTTATTTGAAAATACATATATTATATTAACACGATTGCCGGTTCCACAAAAAGCTTCATTAATTTTGAATTTTTAAGTAGAAAGCCCTGTTAACAGTTTACGATTCTGTATAACATTTTATATGTAATGAATCTAAATACTTTTGACGTGTCCCTCAAATATGGCATACTTTCTTTTAGAAAAATAAAAACCAATACTTGACAATTACTGTGTAATAAAAATTTTGCACATATGTAAGAATTAAAATTATAATTTATATATTCGTTTTTGATATTTGTGTGAGACGTTAAAGTGAATGTTAATATCATAATAAATGTTATCATAATAAATTTGAAAAAATCTACATTATTTTATTTCTGATTTTTGTGTGACACATATTTAATTACTTTGTCTTCCGACTGTAACTTAATTTTTTTTTATCCTTACAAGTATCGTTAGAATTCAACTTTTAAATTGCTGTAAGTGTAATAGATTTCATTGTGAATTAATTGAAGAATATTTCCGCATTAAAACAATTTGAAAATGAACTGAAGTTTAAAATAACAATAATTTACATTAAAATTCATTACACATTTATTAATAAACCTCAAATTATAATGATTTCTATAATGAGAACAATAGCGGTTAGTAATTGAAAAAATAATTGTATTGTGACCCAAAAATTAGGAATGATTTTATTATAATAAATATTCGCTCCCACATGCCATCCATAGATACTACTAAAAACGAACAATACTATTATTCACAAGGTTGAATTTTTATCATACAAAGATTATAAATTTTTAATTCTGATTTTTATAAAGAAAATAAATAACGAACTTGAAATAAGTCTCCCTAAATTTAAGGGAAATGTTAAGAATGTTAAAATTCATTGTATACAAAATTTCATGCACTATGGGAGTATGTTGAAATATGTATGTGCTTCATTTAAAAATGCAAGATTTATGACACTTTTAGTAAAATCACAAGTGGTAAATACTAATACGTAAAAATTTAACTTAAAAATAGCTTGTCAATTAAAAATATGAGAAGTTGATACATGTCTCTTTGATGGTATATACATATCATTATATATTTCTCAATTACTATATACTACACATTATTGTAATACGAGGAGATTAAAATTTGGGCGAAAGATGAAAATCGTCAAATAAATTTGATATTGGCTGGATACACTAGAAATTGGATATACTCTTGATTCTATTAAAATAAACTCATAGAATATATATCGCTAAAACATATTTCTGTTCATTCTGTGATTATTAATTATAATATATTACCGATTAAGTAACATGTATAAAGAATATTCAGTTATTCTATTTAAGGTAATGGTTAATGGCAGTTACTTTAAAAGTCGTTATATACTTTTCAATAAAAAAATTAATGAAACATCCTTTGATGATATTTTATATCAAGGTAGTCAATTAAAAAAAATCATATTTGACTCTCTAGCTTTATCACATTACTGTTCATGTTATAACATTAATGGATTACATTAAAAGGTCGTTGAAAGTAAATGTAGTATCTCGTGGTGTATTTTTTGCTCAGCAGAAAGATCAATAACCCCGAGAAATTCTTCTCTCATATTTTGATGCCTGAAATATGTAAGAATAAAAAGAAAATTAAACATCGCCGGCCTTTTTTACTTTAAGGAAGAATGTTGAAAGTATTTCATGCAGAACCATATATAATCCATAATGATAAAAACCATACATACCATTCTACATAAAATGATTTCGTTTGAGACATCAAGTTTTATATACTTTAAATGTATTGTTTAGTTATATAGTTTTGTTAATGAAGTAAAAGTTTAGTAAAACAATATATAGTGAATTAACCATACACGTTTTGATGCATGTGTATTTGCAAAATAATATATAACTGAAACATTTTATTTATTGAGATACAGTACGGTATTCCCTTATTTCTTTACTTATTTTCTTTTTGTTGTATTAGGTGACAAAATCATTGAATCAATTTTATTTGGAATCTATAGTACAGATATAACAATAGTCAGGGAACGATATCAGGAAATACTTTTTTATATATTAGATTTACATTATTCTATAAGTTCATGAAATTTTATAAAGAATTTAAATTTAAAATTAATATTGTATGTATACTGTCTCGAATGATAATAAAATTATTATTATTACATTTTGATGGCCTCAAAATACTGAGCTCAGTTCACCAGTCCAGACCACAGTACAAATTATATGACAAAGAAACATATGTATAAGAGTTTTCTACAGAGGATCAGAAAATGATTGATAATAAATAAATAATTAATTAAAACATTGATAAAGTAAAACAATATGTAAATAACTATGAATTATTCTCCATATTACGCATTCTAATTTAACCAGCTAGATTTCCATGAAGAGAATGGTCTCTCACCCTTAACAATTTTGCTTAATATTAATTTCATTAAGAAGGAATAATATGTGACTCTACACATATTTTCTCTGTGTTCGAATTTAAATAATTTTTACATAGTGAAAAATATTTGCTCAATCTATTGAACATGTGGAAGAGGTTGTGAAATCTAATTCTAAAATCTATCCTTCTAATTTAAAATTTATTTTACGACAAAAAGAACGGCAATACTTTCATCAATATCAATTAACTGCTCAACAAAAATCATAGCTGAATTTAAGAATATATCATATTATTTAAACACGCCTAAATCTATTCTAGCAGCTGTTAGAGATGAGAAGTAAGTCAGTTTAAAACAGTGGTATGTATGCTGAAACCATATGATAAACCATGTGGTGTGATGATGTTCCTTCCATGCAAACCTACAGAGTTACCAATTATAAAGAAAAAATGGCAAATAAACTGGATTTTTAAATAATTTGCCCAAATAATAGTAAAAATGGCGAAGGTGCCACTGTAACTTTAATATATCTGGATATTTTACTCTGTAGCTAATTTCAATATGTTATACTGGTCCTTTTCCTTTAACATACTATCATCAGATAAAATTGTTCTACAAATGAACTACCAGTGACGAGGGGAAGATGAAGAATAATAATAATAGCGCAACCAATACTTGAGTCGTCTATACTCTCCTATATCGTCTTCCCTACTAAGATGAGTCTATGTTAGCAGTTCAGTCCCCTATTCCATCAGCATTAGTCAGCAATATTCACATCGTTATTAGGGTTGTGCTTATTCGCTTATACAATTATTTTATTCTATTATATTTAATGAAATATAGCGAGAAATAATTTATAATTTTATAAATTGCAGGATGTGGGCCGATCCTCAAAGGTCGCCTACAAACAAATTCACACAGTTTTATGCAGAATTGCCCCCGCAATACTACTTTATTATTCACTCACTGTCATTTCCGGACTAGTGAATTTAAAAAAATCATATTACTTCTGGAGTAAGTAATAATTTCTTCTTACAGTATCACAAAGCGAACAGTTTTAGACACAACTCACTAAAAATAAATGAGAAAATGTCACGAACTTTGGGTTTGCAGTCGGAGGATAATACATGAAAATTCCGACATGATTCATGTCGGTGTCAAGGGCTGCCTTCCAAATGTCTTTCTTCTATCTGATCAATTTCTAAGTACATTATTATTCTAATCTCACTATACTGATACTTAAATTATATATGGTCATATATCTATAAATTTGTGGTAGTGATCAGAAGTTAGAACATAAGAATAAAGCAGCAGTAAATAATTCTTTAGTGAGTGTACTAAGAAATTAAAATATATGAGATGAAACAGTAAATATGTAATATATGTACCAGGGTCTACTAGTTATGAAACATGTATTCACTTATGTTCATATAAATTAAGAAAAGTGTTAATAAACTATATTTCATATAATATATCCATGTCAGTATAAACATATACATTTACTCAAGGAAAAAGTAACGATGAAACTATAAAGCAATTGTTATTGGAATTATAATATTTACTAATATTATTGCTAATTAAAACACAGTATTAACTCGATCGCCCTTTATTGAATACTGTAATGAATTTACTAGAAAGTTCTTTATTTCGAACACTTATTTACAATTCAACTATTCACAAGTCCAACTAACTTAACTAAGTTTCTTTCTACTTTAACTTTATAAACTAACTTTCGCATTGTATCACTTTCCTCGCACGGTATCGCTCACTATCGCGGTCCAGATTCAACTAACTCCTGGCTGGACGACACAATTATTATATAGGCAGTAAAATGTCTCTCCAGACGTCTCTAGATAAAGAACTTTTGCGAACCTTCTAGTACAGACCGCACTGGAAGTCAACTCCACTCGCTCTCGATGATTTCGAATATTCCTGGCGTTCGGGATCGCTCGAGGCGTTTCTGACACTGCTCCTCTCCTAGTGCTGATCGTTTCGATCAGTTGATCGACCTTGGAATGGTGACAAGCGGTCGATGTGAACAAATTTCATTTTTGCGCGTGGTCTTTTGTGGATGCGGTAAACTATGTCATTTATTCTGGTCACAATCTTGTAAGGACCCTCCCAGGATTTCTGCAACTTCGGACATCGGCCCTTTTTGCGAGATGGATTGTATAACCATACTAGGTCGCCTTCTTGAAAGCCTTTAGCATTCGTCCATCGGTCATACCTTGTCTTCATTCGGTCGCGCTCCAATCTAGTCTTTCGAACTCGGGGCAACTGACACACTCCCTGGAATACATCCGATTTAGTGCTTGGAAATGGCCCGGCGACGTCGATAGCAATTCGCTCAAAGAGAGCACCGACGTTGTATTGTTTCATGAGTCCCCGGCGCCGAGTGCTTGGGCCCTTGCTGCTAGCGCAGACGTCGCATTTCCTGCACCAATCTTCTACGTCTGACCGACTTCCTACCCAGTAGAATCGTTCCTTCACTTTACCCCTGGTTTTGAGCTACCCCAAAGTGCCCTTCTCCAGTTCCGCCGTGAGCTGTTTCCAAAACCTCGGCCACTCTATTCTTGGGGAGCACGATCTGTAGTCGGTTCTTTGCACCATCCACAAACTCCATCAGAATCCGGCGTCAATAACCAGTGAGTTCCATTGAGCCCAGTAACATTTCGTAATTTACTTCGCCGAGATCGCTGATATCCGCCCACAACGGTCTATTCTCTCCTGTTTTTTTCCGACGCATTATAGGCCCAATATGTTCGTCGTTCCTTTGATCCTCGGTAAGATTGGCATCCTAATTTTCATCCGGCTGTACATTCGTTAGGCAACAAGTTACTTGAGGGAATCCTTCATTTTGCTCCAGATTCAAAGAGTGCTGGCAGTTATCATTTGCACATGGCCTTCTAGATATAGCGTCAGCATTGTGGTGATGCTTCCCAACTCTGTGCTTAATGGTGATCAAAGATCTGTAATCATTGGAGCCATCTCGCAATTTGCCCTTCTGGATTTTTGAATTGTAGTAGCCACTTAAGAGAAGCGTGATCGGTTCTTAACAGAAATGTTCGTCGGTACAGGTACTTGTGGGACTTGCTCCAAAATCTTCACTACGGCTAGAAGTTCCCGTCGAATTACACAGTCGTTTCTCTCGGGTTTGGACAAGGCTTTGCTAATTACTTTCTCCTGTCCATCCTGTTCTTGCGACAGTACTCCTCCAATTCCCTTGCTGCTGGCATCGGTGTCTACTATGAATGGTTTGTCAAACTGTGGATAGCCTAATATTGGAGCTGTAGTCAGTTCTTCCTGTCGAATATTCCCGGCGTTCGGGATCGCTCGAGGCGTTCGTTATTTTAGTTTATATTGAGAAGTATCTCAACGATTTTCTTGTGAGGTTTAGTTAATTAAATTGTAATTCTTAAAAGCATTGTAGATAAAAGATTTGTCAAACATTACGACTATGTTGTGATGTGGTATAGTTAGACTATTTATATGTACTCTCGTGCCTATATATAAATATATTTCTTAAGTGAGAAGAGGTAGAAGTACTAAGTAAACTACAAACAACTGAAACTGATTATATTGACTACTTAAGTAATTTTGTTTATCCAACTTATATTTTGTATATATTGCTAAGTTATTTTTGGTAGTTGACTCAAGAAAACACATTATGCTTCAGTAAGTATTAAGACATTTGAATTAACATATTAATATGAATTGTAAATTTCCAGACGTTTTCAAATCTTAATCTAAAGTTTTTAAGCAGGTGGTCTTACTGTTATGGAGACAAATATACATATTGTTCTTTTAGTGAGTCGTAATGGGTCTTTTGTAGAGCAGTATGTCACGCCTTTTAAATTGTCTATTATTAACGTAGAATTTTCACAATATGTATTTAATAACTTTCTAAAGTTTTCATTTATGGAGCTTTATTGGGGATTATTTAGTTTGAAGCGATATATCAATTGTCTGCCATTAGTATATGCATGCGCCTATATTAATTCTATAATGTCGGTAATGTTTGCGGTACGGTTGCGGTGTGTATGAAATGGAATTGGCCCTAGTATTGAACTTTGTGGAACCTCAGATGCTATTTTTCCTTTAATGATACCACATGCTGCGTATAGTTACGACACCCTATTAATAAGCTGATAGCGACCCTGTACTTACTGTTTTGAAAATTCAAGAGGAATTTCACGGCCAAAAAAGAAACTGTTACAATTATATCATAGACTCTACCTCATCCAACATAATGGTATATGTAACTAAATAGTTTAAAATTATGGTCACACTTACTCCATCTCTGTATTTTCACTTTCCAAATTCTAATTATCCAAGGGAGGTAACTCTGTGTAAATATTTGTATAAATATAAACATATTTAAATAAAATTGAGTTGAATTAAATATTTAGCAAAGAATATTTATGAAGTTCGCGCTAGTTACACTATCAATTAATATGTATACATACATATGGATACACTCGAGTTTAGTTATCTACTACTATCAAACATAACGATGACATATGGTTACAGTAGAAAGTCAATTGCAGTAAATAAATACTTTAGAGATAACGTTTATTACAGGAATATATCGAAACATTTAAAAATTACAGTAACACCTCCGCCAACCCTTTGAACAATGCTGGGTATTCATATAATATGAAACAATAGCGGCACCTTCGCCATTTATATAAAAATAGCTTCTGGGACGAGATAGTAATATTTATTGTTACAATATTCAATATTTCCTAAGTGCTATGTAAGTCATCAAGAAAAGAGTTATCATTAACCCATTCGATTAAATTATTATCAATATAACTTGGAGGCTACAAGAATTGGGTGAAAAGTGTATTCTGTGTGTTGGATGCCCAGTCATATAGAAATAGCTGACAACAATATAGTAGACTAGACCGCGAGGAACTCGACAAATAATGAGCTAGATGATCGTACAAATATCCTTCCAAATGACGTAAAGCCATCTATTGGAAATCAACCCATTGATACATGGCAAAGTGAATGGAACAGAATAGAGTCCAAACTAGAAACCATTAAATCAACAGTAGAACGATAGAAATTTCGCTACAAGGTATTTCGAAGAAAGAAAGCGACAAATACACTTTAGAGTTTCTTAAAGATACCAAGGTACTATATAGAATGTGAATAAAGAACAATATATTCCACTGAGAAAGAAAAATAGTGGCCAATGACCAAAAACACCATTATAAAAAATATTGAAATGCATTGAAATATTAACATTTCATAAACATATTTTACTTTATATATTTCCATTAATATTTTGTTGTTAATTAATACATTCTTCTTTGACGACCGTTGACTCAGTCTTGGTTTTAGTGTTTCTGTGGAATTTTTATTTTATAGTTTGAAATTGATAAATACACAAAACTAAGCTTGTGAAAGAGATATTAAATGAATATTTAAAATTTTATAATCGATCACACAGTATATACCATTGTTAGAGTGTGCAAGTAGTACTTACTCTGAAGAGGTGTAGTGACTTGTATTTCATACTCGATGATTTTGTCCCGCAAACTTATTTGCAAAATCTCCAAAACCTGCATAAATATAAACCCTTAGGTAGGAGTGAACAGGGATTGTTTTGGGTCAATTTACAAGTTGACTGAACTAATCCGGAGTACTCGAGCTTCGCCATAGTTTAATTAGTTTTTGAAATGGCCCCATTAGATTTTGCTGAAATCCGCTGGTATTTACATATTTCGCTGAAATAAGGGATTTTTTCTTTACCCTTAAATTCCAGCGTCTTCATCACGACATCAGTAATTTCAATTAAAGGATTCATTTGAGCGCCTTCTTTACCTACGGTCCCTTAAATTCTATGAAACTGGTCAATAAAAATGTTGGCTTCATTCCAAATTCACCAAAAGGCAGCGAAGGACAGCTTCATTCTCGGAATACAAATTCACTTGCTTTATAAGTATGTGAATTGTTCTTCCTCTCCTTCAACTTTAAGGCTAAATGTGTTAAGTTTAAAGTTAATTTTGAGTTTGCCAAACAACTTTATGTATATTTTTTAAGGGACATGCGATCGACTTTGCAAATGCGCGTAAATAAAATCGTCACGAACTGACCCAAAAACTAGTGACGAGCTTTAAAGTTTTACAAAACATTAACTTATATAATGGAATAATTGTCCTTATATAAAGGTATTTCAAAATGTATAGTAACTAGGGCGGAAACAACTTCAGGTATTTTCTATTTTATTTATTCTCTTAGTTATATTTGATAATATATATTAGATACCAGTTTGGGATCTTTTTAAATAACTTCTGCTATTTTATTTCATGTCTAATTTAAGTACTTATTTTGCATAATTGTATGACTTAGCAATTTATTCACCGAAATTTTGTTGCATGTTATATTAGAAATACATTTAACACTTTTTCAGATATATATATATATATATATATATATATATATATATATATATATATATATATATATATATATATATATATATATATATATATATATATATATATATATATATATTATAGTGTTCATGCCATATTTAATTTATCCAATGTTTGAACTGAATTTGATGAAGTAAAATAAAAGTGACTGCGGATATTCCTACTGTATTTAATGTTTTATTTTAATTATTTATAAATAGAATAAAAGGTTATCATTTTCTTAGATTTCATATACTTACAAATTATATTAATTTTATATATTTATTTATTTTTTTATTTATTAGCGCATTTTATTTATGTAGTACATCTTGCTTTATAAATTATGTAGAAAATGTGTCAGATCAAATTATCAAGACTTGGACGTTAAGATATAATGAAATAAATTTTCTGAAGCTAGTAGAAAATATATTAATAATAAATATTATAATTATGTGAAATAATTATTATAGTACCGTGAGTTGTAACAGAATAGTAATAAATTTCATCATACTTGAAAATAAATTTATATATTGAATATCTT
The DNA here is from genome assembly GCA_037954035.1 of Rosalia funebris. NCBI lineage: Eukaryota > Metazoa > Arthropoda > Insecta > Coleoptera > Cerambycidae > Rosalia > Rosalia funebris. Next base: position 7,234,869 of record JAZFAV010000007.1, read on the forward strand.
CTATGTTCATCTTAACAGAATAACAATTGTAACAAGGGTATTTTATAACATCATATAAAAACGTGATATCGAGGTATATTAAAAATAAATCCCACACAGCTTTGTGATATATTTGTCAATACTTCAATATATTTCAATGTTAAAATTTGTCTTCAAAGATATCATACTTTGAAAGATTTCCAATTTGAAATCGAACAAATATAGCCTTTTCAAGTACATTGTTTTTTTTTATTTGCTCCAAATAAAAGCAAATTACTTTTCATTCTTGTCGTCATCTTTCACAAAAATATTCATTTGAACTTGATATGGGAAAGACAAGGAGAATCTGACTAAGATCTATTATGGAGGAATAATTAACTTTATTATTATTAAATGGATTATCTCATAGCATCTAGCGATGAAGTATGTTTTAAATGACATTGTTTTAACATAGGATGAATCGGTATCCAGGGGTTCTGTAAGTGAGAAAATAATACTTCTTCCTGAATATATCTCAAAATTAATAATAGTGAAAAACTTTCATAAGTCTTTCTTACAACCACTATGCTATTAATATTGGGGGCTTAGTCTATTCATCGTCTAACAAAACTACTTTAAGGCCTATTTCGAACATATCAATCAACAGATCTCATTTCTCAGAGATGTAGTGAAAATCAAAAACAACTTTTATATGTAATGTTGCAGAAAGTTGCGTTGTCAAGTTCTTGAGAAACATAAAATCCTATGAATTATCATTCTTTTCTCTACATTTCAATATTTTGCTACTTTTCTTATAATAATATTAACATTACATCATAGATATAATCTGTATATATAAACAGTATATACAAGAAAAACTAGGCCATTTTCAGTTTTCTAAAATCATATCTATCAGACACATTGTAAGGATAAAAGTATATTTTCTTTGCTATACGCTCCTTTGCAGATGTCTCTCTTTAATTATTAACACTAATCATTAACATGCCTCTATAGAATATCGTCTTAAAATTAACAGAGTATTATAAGTATACATGTTTCATATACAGGATGATGTACAAAAACCTTGAAGGCTGTAACGTCGTTATTTACAAGTTTTAAAAATTAAATAGAAGGAAATCACTGAAATCAAGTAAATCTGACATAAAGTATATTAATGTGGGCTTTAAATTAGTTTACAATCATAAACAATTTCTTTTGTAATGGAACAATATGTATTTTTTATTTTATTATTTTGTAATTTTTCTGGAAATATTTCTAATATGTAATATCATATACATTATTATATTCCCGTATGTAATTGTGAGGATATAATAAATGAAACGTTGCTATGACATTTGCTGATGCACATTATTACAGAACATATGGAGTAATTTTGAAAAAAACAATTGAAGCTTACGTGATAGTTGAAGGACAACATCAGTGTCTTAATATTGTACAATATGTACTGTAATTTTATAATAATGATGCTTATATAACTCAAATGATAATAATTAAATAAGAACTACCATATTTTATTACCATAACAACAAATAGATTAAAAAGTAATTAAAAGAAAAACTAGGATACCTACGTAAAAACTTTATGTATTATTTGAACTGTCTACCATTTTGTTCAATAAATAGCAGACATAATCTTATTACAGCTGGAATCACTACAATATGTAGGTTTTAAGAGCATATGAGGTATTGCACAAATAGTGTTGACAATTCACTTCTTTCGCATATCAATGGCATCCAATAATGTTATATATATATATATATATATATATATATATATATATATATATATATATATATATATATATATATATATATATATATATATATATATATATATATATATATAAACTGTATCTTGAATATAGCCCTCTAAAAAAATAATCTAAAGGCATCACATCAGACCACTGAGTAAATTATCAGATTAACCCGTACACTCCAAGCTAATTTTATCCAAATTGTTTGTTTAAAAAATTTACCATAATACGAGTTTTGTGGGCAGGAGATTCAGCTTGCTAAAAATAGATTCTCTTAACTTCAGTAAGCATTAAATCGAACACAATATTCTGCAGGTGACTTATTAGCAACTGATAATATTTCTCTAAAAATGAACCTAAAGGTGCTTACGCAACATTCTGCGTAGGTTTACAATAAATATTCTTTGAAAATTATTTTCAAACATGACTGGTGGGTTTGCTTGACCCGAGTGGCAGTGGTTATCTCTGTTGAAAATATAAAATCACTGTGGGTAAAGTTTGTATAATGGTCCTCTGCGTGTGCGTCACAGGCAACAATGGTATGAATCAATCAATTCACATTTTTTAATAGTGTCGTGCCGAAAACATATTTTAGGGTAACAGTTAGTACAATACAAATCCGTCAACTTATGACAGAATAATGAAAAGGTTCTTGACAAGAACATTCAATGCAAGTGATATTTCCATCAAAATAAATGAAATAGACTCAACAAAAATCAAAATAAATGAAAAAGAGTGAAATATATTTTACAGAAACATTCAGACGCCAATGAACAAAATTATACAATAGAGCCAAGACGTGACTTCATAGTTGCATTTTGTCCGGCAAAATATTAATTGTCTATGCTGTACGCTGATTACGTACGTATATTGATTGAAACAAGTCTCTAGACATACATGCAGATAATTGTGACATAGTAACAATTGCGAGTGGTGTAGCATGTAATCCGTGCGTCGTCACTAAATTAATGCACGCGCAAAGATCCATTATACAAACTGTATATATATATATATATATATATATATATATATATATATATATATATATATATATATATATATATATATATATATATATATACAATTATCAGATAAAATTATTTCTCTGTAAAAACTTGAGTTTAATTGCAGCAAATTTATTTGCAACGTTCATATTTAAATAAAAATATCAGAACTGCAGTCTTGGTTCATGATATGAACGAAGATGATCTATAGTACGTACATCTTGGGTATGTAGGGCTTAAGTTTATGTTTAAATGCTGGCTACTGTCTTTTTTGGAATAATCCAAATATTGGGTGCAATCTGGAGAATAAATGTCTTGGAATTTTCTTTAAGGCGCAGAAAGATATTTAGTTCCAGATTTATATCTCGAAATCTCCATTTCAACTTCCTCGGTTTCTTAAATAATCCAAATTTTCTAACCTGTAAATTTTGTTCTAACCTGTCGACCGTTGATGACTCAGAGCTCCTTTATGTGAAAACGTCTTCTCTCAAATGAACAAAATAAGTTCATTATTATTGATTTGCAAAATACAATTCAAATCGACACAAGATATTTACGTAGAACTTAAGAAATATTATATTTGTTGATTTATTATCGTGGATTGTTTTTCATTACTCTTCAGATATTGGGTAATTTGGCATAGTATTTCTGTTACTATATTCTGATAAAGGTAATGAAAAAACTCTAAACACAGGTAGAAACAGAACTTACAACGATTCAAAATATAGCCAAAAACAATGGTGTCTCAACAAAAACTATTAATAAATTAATAAACAAAAAACAGAATCAGTATACTTTTAAATTAATTTATTCAAATATTAGAGAAGATAAACAAATACCTTATGCCACCATCACATATTGTGATACATTGTCAATAAGAATATCAAATGTTCTCTAAAAATATAATATCAAAGTAACATTGAAACCCCAACAAAGTTTATCAAATTTAGTTTATAATACCAAAGATAAAATTAATAAATATGAAATATCTGGAGTTTATAGGTTAAATTATTCGGAGTGCAATAGCACATAAATATATAGGACAAACGGGACGTAAATTTAGAACTAGGTACCTTGATCACAATAGATCCTTCAGGTTACAAAAAACAGATTCTACTTTTGCTAATCATATCTTAGAAAGTGGACATAATTTCACAGATATTAATAATATGAAAATTCTACACTATGCCAGCAAAGGTTTAAAACTTAATTGGTTAGAAGCAATAGAAATCTATAAATTCAACCATAGTGATAATTTTAGCTTGATAAATGATCAAGTAGATATACTATATTCTCCTCTTTTTACTGTTACCCAAATTAATTAACCCCCTGTATAATAGTTCTTAATAATATTCATGGAAATTTCCACAGTTTGATGGTCGGGATTGCACCATTTATGAAACACGTTTTCTTGTATAGCTTAACTACCTGTTTATTGTCATAACACTTAGTCTCTGCATTTGGATAGTATATATTATAGAAACAGAATTTTTGTATTTTATTCTTAGTTGAATCATCGTTTGTAAATGATATAAAAATTGTCGAAACTGCAGTCACGTTTCTGTGAAAATATAGTGGTATAATACTTGCTGTTTTACTCATTTCCGTTGTGAATAGTAATAATGAATTCCGTTGTGAATAGTAATATAAATATATATCTTGCCACTACAAGAATAAAGTTGACAATTATTTTAAATGAATTAGAAGTTCACTAAAATAGTGCTGTATTAAAGATAATAATACGTTTTCAGTACCTTATCAATAAATAATGAACATAGCATTAGCTACCTTTGTGCCCTCTATATAATACATATTTGTCTGAAATTATAAGACTTAATTATAAATGTGGTTAACTTATTTTCAAATATATACATAATTGTCTTTACTAAAGTTTCATACAATCTTCATTTGAAATTAATATCAAGATGATGAACTTCCAAACTTCATATATTCATTAACCTTTGAATTTATGCCTTAACTTGAATGTATTCACAAGTCAAATTTGCAGCGACCTTCCCAGCTTTAACATAAATTCGGAGGGGGCGCGGGTTAATTAAGAAAGAAGGTCGCAAATTTGCAAAAGTTGAGAGGGCAGCACTAATAAACTGAACGGGTACGACTATCTCATTATGACATCACGGAAATTACGGGATAATGTTGGGGAAAGAAAATAGGTGAGTTACAGGAAGCCGTTGTACTAAAAGATTGTGTTATATTTTACCCTTTTTAAGCTTGGCAACTCTTATTAACAATGCACTCATTCGTTTTAATTTAGGCGATTAGTTACTGTTCTGTCATCTACAAATTTTTGTTAATATGAATGCCCTAGAGGAAAGGGTCTTAAGTTATGCACCTGCGCATCCGCCATTATTTCGACCATTAAATTTGTTAGTTATATGTGATGTAAAACTGTATATTTTTGTTTTATTTCTAACAATCTATAAAAAACTTTAAATAATATCCGTGTAAGGTACTTTTACTTTGGAACTGAGAGACCTAATAGAGTAAAAATTGCATACATATATTAAAGTGTAAAAATAATATTAAATAGTGTTACTAAATAGTGATATACCTAAATAATGTTAATAAATATTGATATAAGCATCAACTATAGCTTTGTGGTTACATTTTAAAGATTTTCTTACATATCAACAGTGTGCAAGTAATATCTCATTTGAAGCTTCAAATATATTTTCAAATGTTGTTTTTATTTTGGAATATTTCTTTTGAGTTTTCTAAGAATTGTCTAAATTTAATATTGGTGTACCATAAAATTTTGTTCACAGTCTTCCTGTATGAGGTTGTGTTAAGTTTCCTCTGACAGAAATTCCGAAGTAACTTAGACGCTTTTACATATTCGAATTTTATTTAATGTTTATATTTAGGTATTTATTTTAGCGTACTTTGTACAGATTCTAATAAAATGACACGTACCTTGAAGAATAAGTTAATGTCAACCTAGTTATTGATAAACTGGGGAAATCTACATGCAGTTGAAATAATTTTTAATTAAGGATATCCCAATCGCCCTGTTTCTGAACCTTACTTACGAAAGATATGGCAGAAGTTTGAGAGAAAAATAATATTAAAGATAAAAAAGAACTGGACACGGGCAGTGTAATACACCTTTTGTTATTGGTTCCCAATTATATTACAATCTACCTACAATTCCAATAGAGGAGATATCAAGTAAAAAGTCTGTACATACAGTTGGTGATCATCTAATGAGAAATATTCTGTCTATTAACTTAACAACCTTCCTTAATTTTCAGCTGGTTCTAATCGGTATCATAAGGTTATTCCCATGCTGAGGCACCAAGGGTGAGCCTGTGGTCTTCATCTGTATCTTCTGGAGCAGTTACATGCTTCTTCTCTAATATATAGTATCTGTGAGTCTCTGTTTATTGCTCGATATGTGGTAAACAATGGGGAGTTTTGTATGGATCTTAGAGTTTTCTACTGAAATATGTATTATTTTAATATTTAGGAGGAGACTGTTACCCATAATTCAATCAATCCTGTATGTCCATATGGGATTATTATAATTTTATATAATAATAATTTGTTATTGATTGAAAATATATAATAAGAAACACCTTTCACTGACTTTAAAGACTTTAACAAACTTCATAATGAAATAAAAGTTATAGATAATAAAATTTTGCATAAAATGAGTCCAACTGGATTTACAATTTATTGTGGCATCCCTTGATACTAATTCCAAAGTGAATTACTTTGTTTGGACTTTTTAGGACCACTGCGTCTAATTGTGTTTCGTAAATATGATAATAGTAAACGAGTTGAAAGAGGATTTAGCTGCAATAATTTGCAAAAATTGCTTTTGTTTACATATTTGTTTTCATTATTTACTTAATTAATATTACAGCTAGGAGGAAATCATATCTGTGAAAATAAATATCATATCTGTGAAATCTAATAATAAATGTGATGTGTTTGCGATAGAAAATAAATCTGACTCGTTTATATAAATTAATACATTCAAAAGAATACATTTGGCTCTAATCTCCAAGACATTTTTAATTTTTTTTGGTAATGTTTAGTAATTACTGAAGCTGAGATGTTATGACTATATAACACTAATATATCTAGTAATTATACGCATAAAAGACGCATACAGCGTTTAAAAATACTTAAACGTTATTGTTTGGGTTATTGTTTCCCCAATACTGCCACTATGATAGCTTTACAATTTCAAATAACTTCTTCAATAGCTCAGGACCACTTTTATTCAATAATAAAAGAAATATATAACACAATCTATAAAATACTATTAATATATTGCAGTTATTGGAGTTAAGTTGGTCGCGGACTGTCTCACATCGAGTCTTAAAATTGAATGTCTGCGCTGTTGCGCGACGCACTTCCCATACGAATTCCACTGTGCAGGACCGGTCTCGCTCCAAAATTTATTAACATTAAATTGTTGATGACTTACACAAAGTATTTTATTTTTTCTTCTAAATTTATTGTTATTTATTGAAAACGATTTTAGATAAAGAAAGAAGTACTATGTCGTGGAAGAGAAAGCGAGTTGTCATATCGGATATTTATATAATATATATTATACCAAAATGTTCATTTATCTTGGAAATAAGATGGTGAGCCAGTTTGAAGTAAGTTGACATGCACTCTTACATTATATGACCTGAATTTATAATTTAAGTAGAATATACACTGTCCTCAGCACCAGAATAACTATTGAATGCGAACTTCTGCAATTGCATGAAAGGCTGTGGCGCAAACTGTGGATGGAGAAAAGAGAGATTATAATACTACTGTATAAGATACTGTACTGTTCTGTATATAAGATTACTGTATGTCAGTGTAACGGACAAAAGTATCTCAACGCTTCATCAGTACCAAATGATATCGATGGAAAAAATTAATTTGTTCTCGAATATTTGAAGTTTTAGAATCACATGTGGCAGATAACGAGGATGATGATGAGAATGATTGAATGATTGGATTTGAAGTTGAACAGAAGCTGAACTTAGATGACAAGAAGAAGAAGACGACAATGAACGAGAGGATTCTTGAGCCGTATATCAGCTGGTATAGTATAGTATAGTATTCGAAGGAGATACCCTGGCTAAACAAAATTTACCTAGAACTTTACTTTGACAGTAATATGAAAACATATGAAATATTTTATTTGCAATTTACTAAACTTATTTCCTACTTATAAAAAATAAAAAAAAATAATTTCAATATTTCATAATTTACTTAATATTATCATAGAAATTCCTTATCATTTATTCCTTATAAATTATACAGGGTGATTCAGCTAACCCGTTCATTAAAAGTTTATGAACTTCCCATTGGAATTAATTTTTTAAAATTTGGAATTAAGGGAGAGCGAGGACGATCTATTCAACTAAAGTATTTTTGTTTTTCTGACACTTCCGATTATACCGGAAGTAGCTATCAACTTCCTTATTTTAAATAGAACACCTAGCATATTGTTACATTTTTGAATTACCTTTCTGATTTTAAGTGAACTTTCTTAACAATTCCCTATACCTATCTTCAGCAGTTTTTGAGATATTTTAATTTTTTTGAAAAAATTAGGTTTTGTAGTATCCCATTGGAATGCTCATCACTTATTTAAAACAAAAGTTATAGTAGCAAATTTTGGGCTATAATTAGGCGGACTATTAAGCTTTCAGGTGATATGTAGTATCATATTTTATTATTTACAGGGTGTCCAAAAAATTTAGTTCATTCTGACAAACTTTAACTGCTCAAAAGTCAATTTTCTTAAATGAAACACCCTGTATTTTATTGCTTTCTGTGATGGAGAATTAAATTATGTTTCAATCTGTATTAGAATTCCCTATACCTATCTGCTACCGTTTTCTTGCCATCGCGGTATTTTTTATTCGATACCATAGTTTTCCATTTTATTAATTTACTTCTGACCAGCGGGCCAAGAAAATTAAAACAACGCAACATTTATATTAATTTTTTATCATAAACAATGGTGCAAAATTATTCATCATCATGAGGTCATCAGTCCTAAGACTGGTTGGACGCTAACCTCCAGCTTCTCCTATCTTGTGCTAACCTACGCATTTCGCTAATTGTGATAGAACCTACATCCCTTACTATTTGTGAGCAGTAGTCTAATCTAGGCCTACCTATCTTCACTCCTATTTCTGCCTCCAAAATATCTCGGACTATTTACCCATGTCTCAGCAAGTGGCCTACCATTCTATCTCTTCTCTTCTTTATGTTTTTCCACATACTTCTTTTCTCGCCGACTTTCTTTAATACTTCTTCGTTTCTAACCCTATCAGTCCACGGTATTTTCATCATTCTTCGGTAACACCACATGTCAAAAGCTTCTATTTTCTTCCTACTTGCTTTCCCTACCGTCCAGGTTTCGCAACCGTATAGCGCCGTGCTCCATACATACGTTTTCAAAAATCTCTTTCTTGTTTCTAAGTTTATTACCCCTGAGCATAAAAGTGCTTTCTTTTTGTTAAAAGCTACTCGACCCTGCGCTATTCTTTATTTTATATCTTTATCGCTTCTTCCATCCCAATTTATTTTACTTCCTAAATAAGTGAAGTCTTTAACTTCCACCAATCTTTCATTATTAATTGCAAAATTATTGAACAAAAAAAATCATCATGAATAAAAAGCATATTTTAAACGATTTGGAACTTACATTAGCCTAAACAATAAAACATAATAACAAAAATAACTAAATGTTAATAATTGGGTCTTATTGGTGTAACAACTGTTCTATGTGCCGTCCGTTGTGTTCTAAGCACAATAAAACTCGTTTATTATTCTCAACGGTCGTAGATTTCAATACCATTCCTTCATCTAGTTCGGTGAAGGCAGTTCTAACTCGATGTAATAAGTTATCTCTGGTATTGACGGGCGTTGAGTAGACTTTACTCTTGATACGGCCCCATAAAAAAATCAAGGGGTGTTAGATCGGGTGATCTGGGAGGCCATAGAGCCGGACCATTACGCCCAAACCAGCGATCTTCAAGCATATTTGTTAACTCATGGTAAACTTCATGGGTTGAGTGGGCTGGAGCGCCATCCATTTGGTACCAACACGTATTTAGAATATTAAGTGGCAAATTTTCCAAAAAATTTGAAACCACCGTTCTATGAATTTCTAGGTATTTACGAGAATTAAAATTTTCATCATACACTTCAAAACACACGCGATTGTCCATCATCAAACGAGAAACATTAAAACTAAATGTATTTTGAAAGTTACCTTCACGCACCATTCGTGGATTTTGTTCTGCCCAAACATGTCAATTCCTCCTATTTATTATCTCTTCTCTGTTAAATTTTGACTAATCGGTGTAAATAATTTTGTTCAAAAAATGTGGGTCTTCTTGCGTTTTTAATAAAATGCTTTCGCAGAATGCCACACGTCGTACCTCGTCACCTTGGTGGAGAGCATGCAGTTTTAAAATGGAAAAAGCATGCATTTTATGTTTTTCCAGAATTTTCTGTATTGACGAGTAAGATAGTCCCAAATCTTGTGACGCAGTTCTAATCCACGTATGTGGATTTGCATTGAAATATGCCAAGACATTTACTTGGTTGCCTTCATCACCAGTAACATCTTTGGGGCGTGTTCTAGTAACTTCAGTTCCAAATCGTTTAAAATTTGCTTCTATTCTCTTGAAGGCAGTTTTGTTTAAAGGCCGTAAATGTGGATATATCTCGTTAAACAAACGACAAGTTCTTTCAATAATTTTTTTACATTCTCCATGAACGAAAAATAAATTTAATATGTCTTCACTTGAATATTCCTGTTGGATTTCCATAATACACGTTATAATTTATAATACTATGTAAGATTTCTCACTTTGACATCTACTCTGATGTTTACATTGACAATTAAGACAATGCGTATTATTTTCATGGTCGGCTGGTCAGAAGTAAATTAATAAAATGGAAAACTATGGTATCGAATAAAAAATACCTCGATAGCAAAAGAAAACGGTAGCAGATAGGTATAGGGAATCCTAATACAGATTGAAATATCACTTAATTCTCCATCACAGAAAGCAATAAAATACAGGGTATTCCATTTAAGAAAATTGACTTTTGAGCAGTTGAAATTTGTCAGAATGAACTCAATTGTTTGGACACCATGTGAATAATAAAAAATCAAACTACATATCACCTGAAAGCTTAATAGTCCGTCTAATTACAGCCCAGAATTTGCTACTATAACTTTTGTTTTGAATAAGTGACGAGCACTGCAATGGGATACTACAAAACAAAACTTTTTCAAAAAAATTAAAATATCTCAAAAACTGCTGAAGATCGGTATAGCGAATTGTTAAGAAAGTTCACTTAATATAAGCAGTGTAATACAAAAATGTAATAATATACTGGGTGTTCTATTTAAAATAAGGAAGTTGATAGTCATTTCCGGTATAACCGGAAGTGTCAGAAAAGCAAAAATACTTTAGTTGAATAGATTGTCCTCGCTAACCGCTGATTCCAAATTTTAAAAGATGAATTCCAATGGGAAGTTCACTAACTTTTAATGAACGGGTTAGTTGAATCACCCTGTATATGTAAGTATTTTGCATAATTGAATATATATTTCTACTTCAGAAATAATAGTAATATATTCATTAACTAATTAACTTTTTGTATTAACATTTACTTATAGTAAAGTAAATTATACATATAGTTCAGTATTTTACAAAGTATTCCTATATAAATACTTGCGAGCCTCTCCCTCCCTTAGCGCTATATCTCAATAACTATTGGTCTTATGAAGAAATAAACTATTCAAATTTATAGATAATTCTATGATTTACAAGTTTCACAATAATCTCTAAGGTCATATGATGCAGAGGAAACGAGATATTAAAAAGAAAAATTTTTGTGGCTTTGGCCTTTAATATATTGACTCGCAGACACAAGGCTTTATAACACTTTTGAGCAAGTCTCTTCTAGAACATCAAAATAAAAGTTTATGCAAGTATTTTGCTTTATGACTCTCATTCCAAGGTTTACCTATTATGTCACTTTATACGATAGTGTAGCATAGTAATATCAACATTCATCATCATGAGGTCATCAGTCCTAAGACTGGTTGGACGCTAACCTCCCGCTTTTTCTATCTTGTGCTAACCCAGATATCAATATTATCCGAAGGAATTTTTTTTGTAGAATCATAGCCAGGATAATATTTAAAATATACTATTTTTATACATATATGCATCTATTTTACATTATCATCAAAATTTATTTTAGTGAATTTTATCGTAATCCATATAACAACAAATTCTTGAATCACTTGAACTCTTATTTTTTCTTAGAAATACTGATTGACTCCTAAGAATTATATGTTAATATATTTAGCTAATGAATGAAACGATATACATATGTAAGAGTTGCAATATTTACTAAAAAAAATTCTACAGGTTTATTTTATGTAATATTATTTTTTTACTTCAAAGTAAATAACATAAATATCTCTTCAGTGAGGCTAAATATAAATCGTTTATAATTTAACTAAACTTAAATTACACACATTTATGGTTAGTATAGAAAATGTATTGGATAATATATAAATACTCACATATTCGATACAGCGGGTTTTCTCATGGAAGTCAGTAAGCACTGAAATTTCTATACATTTTTACTAAGAATGTAATAAGAGCTGAAACGAGAGTTGGAACGAAAGCCGCAGGGGATCAAATCATGTGGCCGTAAACAGAAGCAAACATATTTGATAGAAATCAGAGAAATATTCTCAATCTTAGATTTTCAAGTCCTTCGCCATTGGCGTGCATTTGCAAACGTCCTTGTATCCTTTGAAGTAAATTTTATTTACCATGTAGCTTTAAGTCTGGTAAATTATATTTCATATATAGGCTTCAAAATACATAAGCTATATATTTTTCGTGATTATAAAATGAAATAATTATGTTTTAAAATTTTTTCTTATTTTAAGAAGCCATATAAAAAATAATTATGAAAATTTTTAAAACATATAAATCTAGATCTACCAGATTCTAAACATTTTTTGTCTATTTGTCAAATAATTGTCAAATCTAATTAATCTGTTAAATTCAGTATTATTTTTAGTTGAACATTTGAAAGAAAAAATATATATTGACATATAGTTTTATGTGGCTCTATTATGTACTATACATAGCTATATAATATGTTATATAGCCATATGAAGGAATGTCTCTTCATAGTATCAGAAAAACAGGACGATTAAACAAAATCTGATAACTTCTTAAAATTTTTTAGTAACTGATATTTAAATAACTCTTTGAATTTTAATAACGATAATCCTGAACTTAATGTTCACATAACATTTCTTGTAATGTTGTATTCAATGTCTTCAGACAGATGACATATTCGGAAATACAATAACTCATAAACTACACGCGTCTAGCGCAATACAGTAAAATTCATTTCTTAGGTAATAATCTATCATGAATTTAAAAAATGTTTTTTCTAAAGATCATATGTTAAGTTTATATCACCCTTAAGCTAAGAGAAGACCAAGATATGGTATACATCTCTGGAGTAATTGCACTTTGTCTCAAAATACGAGTATTGCTCAAAAACAAATTTTTCGATATACTAAGAGAATTGGTTAAACTATTTTTAATAAATATAATCACATAACTTGCTAACCTATAGTCTGGTAGCCTGCATATTTGAGCTAAATGTATATATGTATATGAATATGAAGTCTTTTTCTACTAAAGAATACTTTCATATTGTTAAGACAAAAACAAAGAAAAATTTTCATATATCACATTATACACATCATATTAGCTCTATAGTTCTCCTAATTATGTGGGCCTTAATGTATATAATAAATTATCCAAAATTCTGAAACTAATACATCAGTTATATAGATTTAAAAAGAAACTAAAATTATTTCTTAATAATGTTTCTATCGTTTTAATTACTATTGTAGTATTTTGTTTTTAATTTACTGTGACTATTCCTATATATACAGTTATATGTCATACAGTTATATTATTATGATCTACTTAAAAAGCACTTTCTCATCAAAATTTCTGAAAAATATTCACTTACACCTGACACTATCTCAGGAGTTAGGTTCGAATGACAGGGGAGTTAATTCACTCTATCACTGTTCGCTGTACTTTGTCGATTATTATTAGATTAGAAACTTCATTCTTACGTGGCACGTCCGTAGTATGACGCTCTTCGGCATCGGACTGAAGATGTAGTTTGGGAGTGTTAACTTTTTGATGTTAATTCTCAAGTTCTTGGTCGTTATCTTTTTTGCCAAGATGACTTTTAGAGTAATTTCTACTCTATCTAAATATGCTAATTTCTATCGAAATATTTTCACATCTCCTAATCTTTCCCGCTTCCGTTTTTGTGATGTTTTGGGTGAACAGAAAATCTCTGATTTTGAGCTATGAATATCGTGAGCTACGTAGGCAAGCTATGAAACCTTCTCGCTTTCTCAATAAGGACGATATCTGGCCTATTATAATTTTCTGTTCTGTCGGTGATTATTGATATGTTATAATATAGCAGGTGACTGTCATTCTCTGATATGCAGAACTGACTTCAGCTGATATTTGTAATACGGTGGCGTATTCGACAAAAGATTGTACTTCGCGTGAACTATTTCCTCTACCTGGTTATGTCTTCCTAGATATGAGTATACTAGAGCTGGACATCTCCCAATGACACGATTGATTGTCTCCTCTGTCACATTAAATTTACTCCATTTGTGTTCCACTTCATTTCTTAATGTATACTTCTCGTAATTACAAATAGATATCACGTCGCCTTGTATGGTTACCACGAAGCCTCCTGTTCAGAGTATAGATTTCCTAAATTTAAGCAGTTCAGCGAGCATTATTTGTCGACATCCTTCCCCTCTAGTAGATTGGGGTATATTCCGTGGATAACCTTCTCGCGCCTGGTGGTTATGTTATTGGTGTTATATGAACGTTCTTCTTATTCAATTTTAGTGCAAATCTTCGGTTAGCTTGGACTTTTTCTGATACAGTGCTTTATTGGAGTCTTGGAAACATATTTTAATACTCCTTTTCTGATATCTACATAATTATATATCAAATGTCTTTTATTAAAATATAGACACTCCTCTTCCATGACTTATATAATCACGGAGAAGGTGCTGGTATTACCAGTAATCAGTCCTCATGTCCATGTGGTTAGTAAATACTAGGAGACGAATCGTTTTCTCCAAGTAGACGTAACTAACCGAGAATTACGGCCTTCTGCATTCGGTTCGCTTGGACTTCTCCCAAGTTTTGGCATGTCGGTATGTTCTTTAGTTCAAAAATCAGTGTATGTCTTGGCTCCTGTAATCAGTACCGTAAATTTAACAACAGTATGATCTAGATAGAGTCTATGAAGTTCGAAGATTATGTCCAGATATTTGGTCCGTTTCCAATCCAAGACAATTTTATCATCACTAAGTGGCAAGAATTTGATGGTAAAAATTATTCATCTTTCTCGAGCTAATGATCGAGGAGGACTACGTCAGGTTTGTTGGCTTATATTTGCTTGTGAGAAACGAATAGTTTCAATAGATTAGGCACTTCCCATTATGACATATCGCCCGTAACATAAGATAGCACTGGTGTCCCGTATATCTCATACAAATGCCGTAAATAAATCACCCGTAACGCTACGTCGTGTCTATAAATATAGGTCGCGACTGCATATACTGGTGAACCCTATAGCAAATGCATTAATGTCTCTTGTGCCTGCGCCAGGTCCAGCAGTTAACATCAGGGACCTCCATACCCATGACATGACTTCCATAGACGAGCATCTTAAATACACTCTCTGGGAAGGCCACGATGAATAACTCGGTCTCAGAATTCAACCAGGCTGACCTTAAGAAAGCGAAGTATAGCCTTTCAGATAAGTCCAAGGTTTCCATATTTCTATAGAAATCCCATGTATAGGCTTACTCTTATGAAACTGCAGAGCTCTTAAATACAGCTTTTACTCGAGCTTTTAACCGAACGGTTTTAAACTTGATGATGGCGTTGTGAATGGCCCGTTCAGTGTCAAACACGAGACCGAGTTCATCGGCTGTTTTACGCCGATCTTAAACAGAAATTATCACTCACATTCTTGCGTGTTTATGGTCTCGAACAATGCAAAGGAGCTATAAACTGTTGATGACTTTACAAGCTCCATACAGAACCATCCTGTTATGAAGATACTCCAAACTTTACTTCACTGTTCACTGTCTCGCCGATGTCGTGGGAGATGACCGGGGAACGGACAATCAAGGATGAAAGCTCCCACTGAGATGTACTCTCTTGTACATCTCAGATTGAACAAAATATTTTCTGTCATCCTTCGTGCTTGCCTCAGTAGTCACTTTTTTTTCACAGCACTACCTCATTTGGTGTGTGATGGATGCGTCATAAATTAGCGACGATTCGCCGTAATTATGGCGTGAGAGGTCTATTGGAGATTTCTATCACACATTGGATACAGTATACGTTTTGTCTCTACGAATGGATCTTGGTCTCCATCATCCGTACACACTACTCTGCTCTTTCCTATGGAGAGGTATGGTTCATCCTCTTCAATTGGGAGAAGATTTGAGCAGCAGTGTGTAATACACAATGTATGTGTCAGATGTCGGCTCTTTCTGGAAGTACTGCTTGAACTTCAGGATCAACTCTGGCCAGGTCTTGGGGCCTAGCGGGTCTTATAAGATGTAATCCCCTTCTGGTACTAGAACCTTCTAATATAGGCGGAGAGGCGTTTACCACATCCTTAACTGGTTAATGTGGAAGTTGTACAGCTACCACATTCACCAACTGCGGCGCAGTTCTCCTATAGCCCTTTCTACGAAGGTGTTATACATAATCACGCAGATTTCCGTGCAAGCTCATTGCTTCCGTGACATTGCAGAAGGTAGTTTCTCAGTTCATCGGTCCACTCAAAGCGTCCGTATAGCTCGCGTTCGATGTCAACAGGTAACCCGTCCGGGTGGGTCATGACGCATGACATCTATTCAAACGTAGGTCGATTGTGTGGGTCTCGTCTTCTATTAAGTAGAATCAGAAGTTAGAGCTTAGTAGGGGACTAGCCTAATAAGCCCACGGCAGACACCGGAAAGGAATCAGCTAGAGTAAGTGGTGTCGCTACTCACAAAAGGCCTGATTGATACTATGTAGGCCCCTCCTGCTTATTATTATTATTACTATAATTATTATTGTTATTTATCGTGTTTTGTGGTATTAAAGGGGATCTACAGTTTTAGTTTTCTAAATATGTGTGAACTTGTGAGTCTATTTTATGGTTTGGTATAAAACTGGTGAATTTTGACTTGGTGATATGAGTTTTTTAGTTTGCCTTTGAATACCAAAATAATTTAAGTTTTGAATTATTAGGGCGTGGTGATAAAAAGTAGAGTTAGCAATATAAAATATTCAAAACTTTTTTCTATGGTGAGAAACCTACTTTAGATGATGAAAAAAATTGTATATATTGGTAGACGCTGAAGAGATTCCATCTAAATATATAGGATACATTTCCGTTGATAGCTTTCCGTTTATAAATTTCCGTTGATATTAATAAATGTCCATATTGTGTTTAAAAAAATAAAACTTATAGTTATATTTTTGAAAGATATAATATAAACTTCAGATGGTTAAAATAACTGAAGAATGATGCTGATTAGAATTTTATGGAATCATTTTAGATTCCAAGAAAGATTTGATGTATAAAAAATATATTTCGTCCCATAAAACAATATTTATTTTAAATGAAACAATCATTCACAGAAATTTAGATACTGTTGTCAACAAATTATCTTCACCATAACCCTTCACATAGAATGAATGAGGAGGCTTAGACTCCATATTTTTAGAAAATGAACGTTAGTTTAAATCTGGGAAAATAAAATTTAATCTTTCTGAAATTAGAAACTTTATAGCAGTTTGCATGATAATAAAATATTTCAGAACTATTTTGAAACTATATTATTAGATTAGATTCTATGAGCCACCGTTCTTACCTCTGCCGGAGAAATGTCTACCTGTTCTAGATAAAGTAACCTTTTACAGTAAGGGGCTCTGCAGGTGCAGAGTGTGTTCCGCAATTTCGGTTGCTTCGTTGCAGAAGCGGCATAGGTCTGATTCAACTTTGCACATCTTCTTAAGGTGGTACCTTAGAGGGCAGTGTCCTGTAAGAAGGCCTGCTATCTGCTTTATCTCCAGTTTGTAACTAAATCATTAATTTATTATTGTATATAGTCTAACAATAATCTAATAACAATAAGTCTAATCACTAAGCAATAATGTATTGGGTTTATGTAACACCAATTTGTCGAATAGCTAGTGATGATATTCCAAGAAGTAGATAATATGAGTTTATGAAACAACTCATTAATTATGATATCTCATAATGTTTAATCATAAGGTTCGTTTCTTCGTCCTTGGCCGACAGTCTTATTTTTATACCGTTTCCCTACGCCACTTCGGATAACTGTCAGTTTCTAACGGGTATAAACTTGTCGAAAATTCGACGGTCACCACTATTTTTATGTTTCTCAAATCCATATTATGTCTATCAATTTATAATAATAACGCTATAAATGTAGGGATTATGGGCTATAAAATCGGGCACCTCAATATCATTTTTATCGATGTGGATCTTAATAAAAATATATGTCGTAAAAGCTATCAGTTAGTTTGATGCGTTTACTCTTAACTGAAGATTCATATTATGAAAGTAAATCTAATTAGTTATAATTACGTAAAAATACTAATACTCAAGAATATTATTCATATATTGTCCTCTAAGAAATATAAAATTGTGTCCTACAATTATAACTGTTAATTTACGTTTTATTTATAGTATTATTTATGATTAAACTAATGCGATTGGGGAAACCTGAATCCCAAGTTAACTATCCTTTCCCTAATCTTATATTTATTGGCACTACCATTGAAGAAAATATTCAATTGTACTTATATATTGTGTTTGTATACTGTACATGAACTAGTTTCATTGTTAGGTATGAATGTTTACGTTGTAGTGGATGTAAAGTTTCCTTTAAAATAATGAAATCATATTTAAATTAGGTTAACTATATTAATTAGAGTTATATATTTGCACACACATAAATTGACTTCCTTCCCTGAACGCCTCAGGATGCATAAGGGAAGGTTACACCTATAGATGAGGACAAATACATACACGCTCGGGGAGAGGTTCCAAACTCTTCCCGTAGGAAATCGAACATGTAATGAAACCTGCAATACTGAACCCAGTTTGTCACCATGGACTTAGTACAACTGACACTGTCGCAACTGCTTCTACAAGAGAAACCGACAGGTCACCCATCCATGGGGTGGATATGGCGTAAAGTCCACTTTCGTTTCGGAAGACATATAAGCATAGCAAAGTCAGATTCACAACCCGAAGATGGCCACTCAGAAACTAATATACGCACCAGACATCAAATGATACTTAATATTAAAAGCATTTTATTCTCATTGTAAAGATATTCAACACACGGAATTAAATTTTTAACTTAGGAACTAACTTTAACTAAGTTTACATAAATTGTGGAGAACAATTGAAATTGAGTTTTTAATATATTTCTTAAAATATTAAAAAAAATATTAAAAATTACTCAAACCTATCCACAAAACAACAATGAAATTCTCCCAAATACTTCAGTTTCTATTATTTTCGATGTGTTATTGCAATTAATCCGCTCGTCTCTGTAATTCACTCCTTACAAATCTAAAATGAGGTTGTGGTTGCTCAGTTAAATGGTAATCTTAATTATGCAAAGGTAGGTTTTATTTATAATTTTATTTCATTCGCAGATTCGATTAACTTTCAGTTGTTTCCGAGATATTTGTTTATAACAAAGAATTAGGTATATTTTTACATTTATAATATTCTGATACCAACTTTAAATTTTAAATTCAGAACTTTATTGTTATTGGAGGTTCAGAGCAGGTTTTATTTTGAATTTAGTGGTATATTTTACTTGTCGCATGATATACAGTTATTTTTATAAGGATAATGCAAGTTATTTATAAGGAAATTCTATCGTATCTAATTATAAAGCACTGGAAAAACTAATTAATTTTAAATTGAAAATTAAAGAGGAGCGCAAAAAAAAGGTATCTTTTTAACAAATGTTATCGGCACTCTAGAATATTCAACAGCAAGAACACAATTTTAAATCTAAAAATTAAAATAATTAAAATAATGCCTATTTTTATTCAAATACATCTAGAACATTTCCGAAATATGTTTAAGTAGCTTGAAGAGAATAGGCTTTCAAAAAATAAAACCCGCCACAGGTAATATTCGACATTTGTCCCGGATTGGAACCGAACGACATACAGCTGTTTCGAACTTATTAGTTCTCATCAGTACCGTACATAGTACGCCGATCCAGGACAAATGCCGAATGAAATTTGTGGGTTATACATCTTTATCGATACGATCTATGCCAGTAACATATAAGTTGGAAATCGAGAAAGAAACTACCAAACCGCCAAGCGGTTATGAAAGTAGTTCACGAGGAGCAAGGCTATTAGATAATCGCTATAGGAAACAACTACTCCTCGGGCTAAAGCCCCTCCAGGTATTGAATTATACCTAAATGCGATCGTCGACCTTTTCTCGTGTTTTTGCACGATCAGATAAGGTTTCAAAAAATAAAACCCACCACGGGTAAAATTCGACATCCGTCCCGGATTGGAACTGAACGACATACAGCTGTTTGAACTTATTAGTTCTCATCAGTGCCGTACACGGTACGCCGATCTAGGACAAATGCCGAATGAAATTTGTGTGGTATATATCTTTATCGATGCGATCTATGTCAGTAACATATTATTCGGAAATCGAGAAAGGAACTGCCAAACCGTCAGGCGATTATCAAAGTAGTTCCAGAATAGCAAGGCTATTACATAATCGCTATAGGAAACAACTATTCCTCGGTCTAAAGCCCCGCCAGGCATTAAATTATACCTAAGAGCGATCCTCGACCCCTTTCTCGTGTATCTGCACGATCAGATAAGGTTTCAAAAAATAAAACCCGCCACAGGTAGGATTCAACATTTGTCCCGGATTGGAACCGAACGACTTACAGCTGTGAGGATGCTATGCTATGAATAATTTAACAAGAAATTTAGAAGAAAATACGAAACTAGTTCCAGCAATACCGAAAGATCCATTTTAAGAGTTCTTTTAATTGTAAGAGTTCTGCTTTTAAATATACTATTTCTTAATAAACACTTAAAATGGAAAACACTTATATTGGATTTTTTTAATTCAGACTTTCTTGTTATCTGAGTTATATATGTTGCGATATGTAGTAGATCTAGAAGCAATTCTTTTAAATATTTTTTTAAATTTTGTTTCATTTTCAATGTTTGATGATCACTTTCTTTGATAGCCGAATTATATCGTGGATTTCGGTATTAAATATTTTTTTACAACTGAGAATCGTCAGATACATATTTAATATTTTAAAGTTTGTCCGAAGGTCATGGTACAAAATTATCGATATTAAAATTGATATCACTAACGAAAGAATAAAAGTTGTAAATATGTTTTTTCACAACTGTTTCAACAATGCCAAAAAATAATAATAATTAAAAGAGTAATTTTTGTTTTAAGATGATATATAGATAATAACTGAATATAAGTCGATTTTGTCTATGAAATAAAGCTCTTCTTAATACATATATAATAATTAAAAATTTGACTTAAGTTAAAATAATATACATTTTAAACGAGCTACAATTATATGTCAATATTATTAATTAGGGCAATTAATTTAGAAACAAAAAACTCTTAATATTTATTATTACTCCCAAAGTACCCATAAAAGTTGATTTCTGAAATGAACTATTATATCACTCACGCATTTTGATATATCATCAAATCTTAAAGAAATAATACAGAATGAAATTAATGCAGAGTAATTTTTTCCATCGTCTTCTTCATTTTATTGATAAGCTTTAATAGTTTATTTTGAAGGTACTGAACATTATTAGACACAATATTTTTTTGATACTAAAAAAATTAGCGAATACGATATATAGGAAATTATTTTTAACGGTCGACCTTATGTGTAATGAAATTTTAAATGTACAAAAATAATAGAAAAATTACGAGCAGTAGTCAGTATTGATTACTTATGTATTTATGTCTGTAATGTATGGTGATATTACATCATGTGTTTTACGGGTAATTTCATTCACCGAACAAAAATACATGTTGAAAATAATAGTGTCTACGGTTAACTTGAAATTTGATACTTCGCCAGTGAGTACTTCAGGAAAAGAGTATCCGAAAAGAAACGAAGACAATAGTCCCCTCAAGGACTAGTTTCCAATAATTTCCTGGTCTCTATCATGCCTCATGAGTTTCATAAACTTTCCCACAAAATTCACTGAGGCTTGCTGTAATTTTCAAATAGACCCTGCCATGGTTTTGAGAGCTTCTTCATGCGTGACCCAAAACTTTCAGTAAGTGGTTTTCCTTTTACGTTATTATGTTAGTTCATTTTGTGCCTGTCAAAGTAATATTCTCGCTAACATTTTTCTGACGCCCTGCCACGAAATGCATATATCTCGGTGTATTATTATATTCATATTCTACATTCCTCCGAATTTTTGAATTTCAGATTTAGTTTCCGGGGCATTTGTTACGAAATAAAATTGTGTAATAAAATATTGTGAGTAGATAATAGCGTCATGAAATTATTAACGTCGAAAGGAATGTAGTTAATTTTGTTTCTTAGTCTGAAAATGAGAATTACTTTTAAAAATTGTTCATTAATTTATCAGAGTATCATTTAATACTTCCGAAACCAAATTGCTTGAAATAACTTAACTAAGACAAATACACCAAAATGTAAACACTAAATTAACATTTTTTTTCAATTTTATTGTTATATTTTTTTATAACAATTTAATTACTCAGAAATTTTAAATAATATATACTTCGTTTTCTTTGATAGTCATTAGTGAATGATCGGTTGAAACAATTTAAGATAATCTGCGGTTGGCAAAACATACACTCAATTTTTCAGAATTTTGAGATCTCTTAAGTAATTATCAACATCTACGTTGTTGCTATTAAAAAAAATGTTATTTTAATCGCTACTTAGAAATCTGACAACGTCGGGATTAAGATTAATTAAGATTTTTTTAGTATAAAACATTTGCTTCATATAAATACAACACCACAACATTTAATATGATGACGAAACAATTTTAAATAGTAACACATTCCGCGAATAACGTGTTGCCTATATTGTTAAATTATTAAATAAAATATTTTTATTAATAACAATCTATTCTTAGATTTCTCAGTTACAACAGAATGTAGTTTCTTTTATGGTCATTAGGGACGCATTGTAATAATTTTCGTTCCAAAAAAATTGTGCAAAATTATAAGGAGAACAGGTTTTGTTGGAATACTGACAAATTAAAATATTTATTTTATTATATGTATATAAACATTAAGACAGTTTATCTAATGTAATAAGTGAATGGGAAGCTAACAATATACAGTACGTGCTAAAGACCCTTTCCACCTTTAACTTCGGAACCAACAGACTTAAAAGAACGAAAATTGGCAGCTATACATTAAGGTATAAAAATAACACGTTGGTTAATAAATAGCGATATCATCATTAAATATGGCATTGCGACACAATTTTGAAAATTAAATTTAAATAAAAACAGATTGCTAGTTATATTTCATCTGGAAGGTACTTCAAATATCTATTTAAATGTTGGTTTAATTTTTACATGTCTCATATGACATAAGAAGTGATATAAGATATTTTTAAAGAATTTTAAATTAAATGCTTAAAATGTACACCTCCTTCTTGATGACAGTACAGCATCCTGTATGTAAATTTAATACTCACAAATAATTAGAATGGCATTAAATTTTTCATATATAGCACGTGCCATTGTGTCATGTTATTAGAATCAATCAAAACTAAGTTAAAGCAAATTTATAAATGTAAACACAAAATTTTGATATGTAAAAATATCTAAGTGGCTTTTGTGCGATTTTTGTCAGAAAGAAAACCTAATACTTAGCTTTTACAGGAAGACACTGTCTGAAAAGTGTATGGTAAGACAGATCCTAAAATAAAAACAATGTCTCAATATATATTTGAAGCAGCTTTAGAAGATATTACTCATACCGCTATTACTTGTTGTTGCTTGCACTATGCACTGTTATTTTCAAAATGGCGCCGGAACTTCATCTTTAATGGTTATATTATTATTTATGAAGTAAAACATAATTTTTAAACTTAAATATACGTATACCAGTTTTGGTTCTTTAAATTTTTCCCACTTTCAAAGTTAAAATGTGGGGAGAGCATAAATTCTTGATTTCAAACTTGATAGAATGGATTTTAAGCACAAGTAAATATATTAGGAGTGAAGTAGTATTAATAGCACTCTTGCTAAACTATGACATGCTATGGAATGTAACAATATCACCTTATATTTTAATAAAATTTTAATAAAACCCCTATTTTGCAAACTTAATAATATAATTTTGGAGTCATATCTGATTTAAAACATCGTTCTCCTTACACGTTCCGACTATCTGTAAAATATGTTAGAAAACTTTGGGCTTCATTATAGTCAGCTCCAGTCAGTTCAATAAGGGGCAGAGTTTACCTGCTATATCATTCTTGTATCAATTCTACATTTGAAACATGGATCAATAACATTATCTCCTATGATGCTAATATAAGTTCTAGTATGAACATTTTGAGGTATTCTAAATATATTTTCTAATATATAGAGAACTAGTAGATGATAAATATTTTATATGAATAAAACACCTGCATTTTCTTCTGTTATAAAAATTTCAAAATCAGTTAATATAAACCTGTACCATAGTACACTTTCAAATAAATAATAAATCGATATAGAGCCATTAATTAAAGTTTCCAAATTATCCCTTATACAAAATGCTGAACAGTACAGCCTATAATAAATATTACTCTAAACTATTCTACAAATTACGACAACCAACAGTCGTCAACTAATAAATGTCAAACTACAAAAAAATTTAATATCGAGAAACGTATAGCTGAGTAAAAAGTATTTTTATTTAACTCTGTTAGTTACGTTTTATAAATTTTCATTTTCACTGAAAATTATTTTTACTTGTGGTGAAAAGCAACCATTTTCTATTAATGTTCTGTAGATAATAATAAGGTATTTAGTTAGTCATTAAAAGTTTACATTAAAAATTATGTATACAAAATATTGTAAATAAACACTAGTATATTTTACCAAAATTACACACTGACTTAAAAATATAAAATAAGAATAATAGCTACAAAGTATGGATACGAAATTATATTAAAGAGTGCCCACAGTAAATGCGATATTTACTGTGAGTCCCTTTTCAATATACGCCCTATACTATACTTTACTACTACTACACTATACTTAATTAATATACCACACTATATACAAAATCTCAGAGTTCATGTATTGAAGTTTTAGTGGAAGACAGTATGTTAATATACATGTAAATAGTGTAGATGATAATAAATCATATTATATATATATATATATATATATATATATATATATATATATATATATATATATATATATATATATATATATATATATATATATATATATATATATATATATATATATATACAAAAAGCCCATGACTAGAAAGTATGTACTCCTTTATGTAATAATAAAAATAACAATAACTTGATAAGGACAAGCTTGTGTATTTATTGTTACCATTATTACTTTATACCTAAAGGTGAAAGGCAAGAGTACTCACCTAAAACAAGCACCCCGATGGTGAGAGGCAAATTATAAAAAAAATATTTTTGAGATTACAGCGTCATCTGTTCCAAATCGAAAAAAACGTTTTAGACAAACTTTACAAACGTAATTATTTCCGTAGAATTCGATTCTGCAATAAAAAATAGGGGTACCCATTTAAGATTTTAAAGTTGCCCCTCGCCCCACCCCAAGGGGTGGGGGTGAGGGGTTGTATTTGACATCGTCAGATAGCACTTTTAAAATTATCTACCAAGTTATCTATCTCTGTTTTTTATTATTTGGATACAATGTGTATTTCTCGAGATATTTGACCGTTTCCAGACTTCTTGAACACCCGGTATGCTATATATTTAAAGTAATATTAATAAAAACGTTGTCATATGTGGTAACTAATTATTTGGTTAATTAATTTATGTATTCGTATTGTAGAAGTGGTTTTTGTCCCATTTTTATTTGTATATTTTAATTTGTTTAGAATTTAGGCAAGTTTTGGCCCTAAATACACGAACCGACGTTGGTATATAGCTTTATCGGTATCTTCCATAGTTTCTAATAGTAATTTTTTATTTTAATTGTTTCATTGCATGAAATGGACGTTTCATTTTGGAAATATAACTGAAAATAAGCATATTTTTTTGAGTAACTTTGTACCTGTCGGATTTATAATATTGTCTATAATTAGCATGGAATAATATGCCGCAAAACGGTCGGTAAACAAATTTGTAATGTCTTGACTTTTATCTAAAACTCTGCAATTGAACATCATTGTAGATGGTATTGTAATGAAATACTTTTAATGCGCAATATAATATTAGAAATTGTTAGGGTAATGTTTTACTTCGAATTTGATTTTTAGTAGTAGTATTGTGAAAATATAAAATATCTTTTTAATTCTTGATCTTAAATTCTTAAATACTAGTTTATTTTTTTATAAGTTATTCATGTATTGATTTTTTTCTTGATATTATTTATTATACAACTGGTAAACTAAGGTTCATTTTTGAGTTGCGGGGTTAGGTCTTTGGTATATGTATATCATGGAACGAATGCAAAATATTACAGGAAAGATTGCAGGCAATGTTAACACATAACTCGATTAACAAGAGACCATTCCACATCCCACAAATCAGAGTCAGTTATAAATCAAGTTAATTAGGGCCTTTAATAAGGTTCTACATCAAGTGCTGGATATAGATCTTGTTTCAGAATTACATGTATTGATTTATTAACAATGGCATAAGTTTTTTATATTCGAATTGTGGCAAATATTAATTCCGTTCATGCAGCTACTAAAATCGATTTTTGACAGTTTCTTCGATATTTTGATCATGACGTATAAATGTTATTACATTTTGTTGACAGCAACAATCCAATTGATCTGGATATAACGATTCTCAATTACGTGATATTTGTACTGATGTAGCATGTTAGTATTATCATTTTATTACGTACATTAAATAGCGCATAAGCTTGATATTCGTCATAATAACACAACAAGGGGCCTGTGTTTCTGTGTGAAAATTCTTTTTAGCGCTTCAGGCTTCACAGCCGACGTTAACGTGGCGAATTAAATCAGAAATTCAGTTCCTTAACGGAAATTCGTAACAATCTGTGCGTTAAAATTTCCAAGATTTCGTTGAAATTTGGTTTACGTATTAAATAAATTTATTTCCGCCGCCCTCGAGGTGTAAATTTCTTCATTTTTCCCTCTAAGACGGCATTAAAACAATGTAATCTGAGAGCTGGGGCGAATCAGTCGTGTTGCAGCGTTCTCCGGATCATGCCATAAGTTATTCTCGAAGGTTGCGACAGTAACTATCTTTCCGGTAGAGTGACATTGTTTGGCGTATTTACCGCCACGGAGGCAGTGCGGTGGTTGGATCTGCCCTCGGGCGATAAGCGCTATTTAGAGACTTTACTTCTGAATAGGTCGGAGATGCTAGCGATTTACTTTTACCTTACCTGAATATCATTCTGGATACTTAGCAAGGGCGGTAGAGACGAAAAAATGCCATTTGTGATTAAAGGAAGGATGTATATAATAGAATGCTTGCTAGTTCTCTGAGAGCGTTATATCTGTGATACACATTCTAATGTCAATAGTAGTCAAAAAGTACATGTTTATAATACTATAGAAATAATAGAAAGCAATAATGTAAATAACGGAAAGCTTTGCAAATTGATCGCGGTTTTAATTAATGCATCTAATTGTACATTCTAGGTATAGAATTAAGAATGAAAGTCTAAAATATTGTAACGAATTTACTAGAACCTTCTATTATAGAATGCACTAGAAGTAAACTCCATATGCTCTTGATGGTTTCGAATATTTCCGGCATTCGGGATCGCTCGAGGCGTTCGTGACAATATATTTATAGAAAGCATTGAAAATAAATGGTAATATTGATAAACGTTATGTTTTTTTTTATATTAAAATATTGTTACTATCTAGTCTAAGACTAATGAGTAACTTATTTCTAATTACTGTTATTATTATACTAAATTACTCAAATTCTAAGTCTTCTCTTCTGGCAAGTAACATTCTGACAAGATTGATGTCTTCTTTTATGACAAGTAACACACTTTTTCTTGTGTACTACATAAATTACTCTGCTTTTAATTTCACTCAAGCCACTACACTAACTCGTGGGGTCTAATTCTCTTGAGTCTTCTTATTTGGTTGGAGTCATCAAGGAGCTGGTTAGACCTTACTATTGTAAAAATTACATTAGAACTGTAGTAAGAAATTTGACTATATTAATACTAATACTACTTTAAAGAGAAAAATATGGAAGTTCAATTTGATGAAGTCTAATAAAGTTTTGCCTCGATTTGAAGTATGTGAAACTACCTATAGTCTAAGTCTTTTCTTAAGCTTTTCAGTATGACTATTTTTATAATGATTATTTATATACCATTATTCATATATATATATATATATATATATATATATATATATATATATATATATATATATATATATATATAATGACATAATGAGTAGTGAAAGTTATTACAATGTAGACTTTTATAATAAATTGTTACGGGTGATGAATATTTTAGAAATTTTCTATTTCATGATATCGTAAAAATTTTGATTGTAAAATGTTTACAATTACAATAGATTTAAACATTATATGTTCTGGAAATAGACGAGTTCATAATAACTCAAATTATGTTAAAAATAACTCAATGGAAGTTACTACTATTCCGTTATTCTTTATCGACTTGAAATATTCTGTGGTATTATGAGTTTGTAAAAAATTAAGAATACCATGAATATTATGTTTAGTCCCTTTAGGTGTAGGGCTAATAAAATTCAAGAATTTGCTCTCACGTCCAGAAAGTAGATGGATGATCTAACATAACAAATTCCAGTTTGACGTAGGTTCTCTCCAAAATCAAGAAGAAATATATATTTCTTTGTAATAATCTGTTGACTTATTAGCAGCTTAGTAGATAATTTTAAAGAACAGGAGGAGTTTTCTCTTCAACATAATTTTAAAGTCCATACAATCTAAATATAGTGTACCTTTTTCAGATAAATTCTGTAGTAGATTTTAATTATTTAAATATTTATTTACTGATATTATTCTCACTTTCTAACCTCTAATCTGCGTCCGAAATAGGGCGGGAGATAATTTCCCTATATCATCATCATAGATCTACTGCATTCCTCTACAGAAGTGCCTCTAGCAATATCACTCTTATTTCAGTCCGGGGTGGCGGACTAGGTCCAGTATTAGGGTTGTCATTCTATGATTTGGTTCAAGTCCCAGAGGAGAAAGTTTAACACTGCACCCAGAAAATTAGTATATTTGTCCCCGCCTTTATGAGAAGGAAATCAATTTCCCTCTATCTAAAACTTTCTTAGAGCCACATATGTGACACTAACGCCTCCGCCAATTATTTAATACTTTGCCAAGAAGCATAATATATTTTATACGCCAACATTTACCCATTGTAATACAGTATTTGAATTTCCATTTTAATTTTATTCAAATATTTAGTTTGTACTAAAATAATTTAAGGATAGGAATAATAAACGAAGGCAGAAGAACTACAACATCGACGCTGCAAAGATGCTGATTCTGAATTAATGTATTCCACCTGACCTGCGAGACTCTGCTTTAGAGCTAGCACCGAGATCTGAATATAGGGGCATCTAGTTTGCATTAAAAACGGTAGACAAATGCAGTTATGGCCTTAGGCTTCCTTGCTTCTCTTGACCTGTTTTCACGAAAATGTGGCTAAATGAAAGTTTTATAGAGCGGCCGAGATTCATAAACCACTTTATAGCTAAATACAGTTTAGGATGTCGGAGCGTGGTATACAATAAAGACCATTTTTACTGCCGATATAATAGGAACATTACTTATTTTGCCTATTCTGCATTGTCTTTGATTTTTATTTCAATCGGATGGTTTGTTTACTATTGCCTTTTGCCCCTCTAATTAAACTTTATGTTTGAGTTCATATTTCGAATAAAACTAGTGTAATGGAAAGACTGAATCATTTTAGGTATGACTGGGAACAAGTATGAAACATTTTTTTATTTTTAATGGAAATATCTACAGTCGTTAGATGTCAGAAATATGTTTAACATGGAGACTAGTCTCAAGATTCATATTCTTAGCGGCCTAGTCTCCAAACATATATGTGATTAAGTAATTAAATGTTGTGTATAAATGTATATAGTCAGAGGAAATACTGTAGAAATTGATGTATTACACAATAATTTAAGGAAGATGTAACAGTGCATAAACAAATGTAAATAAATAATCTGGATTATATAAGTAAGTTGTGGTATATAGGGTATTTACTTAATGCAATAATAAACATATAGGTTAAAGTTCTATATAATGTAGAGGAAATGGCATGTTTTCATGATTTTTACAATTTGGTTGAAACCAACATGCCAAAATCACGAGGTGTATTACGCTAGTGATAACTTGGACACACAGTAATTGACTTTCTTCATCTAAAGTCTCAGACTGCGAAGGGGTAGAGTGCATATAAGAACATGCATATCCATACTGAGGGAGAACTGTAAAACTATCCTTGTTAAGACCCGAAGAAGTTAGCCGCTCTTATAAAGGAATAAGAGAGAGAGATGTGTGTTGTCATATATAACTCGTCTGCTCATTCCTTCTTCTTTGTAAAAAAGTATAAGGTAGTATTTATGATGATAATAAAAAGGATGATAACAGGTAGTATTTATGATGATAAAAAATAAGGATATTATTCTCCTTAGAAAAGGAAAGAATTTTAATGTAACGGAAATATTTTAAAATACACTTCTATTTTAAAATATTTCCGTTACATTAAAATTTTTTCCTTTTCTAAGGAGAATAACCTTTCTATTTTTCGTAAAGTTATAATAAAAATGTAAAAATTAAGTTTTGTATAATGAGGTGTCATCGTTTTTGACTATACAATAGATTGGAAAAATTATCATCTTAAAAATTTATTAATTGCACTTCGTTTTGTCATTCCTGTTAACGATATATTATTATCAACTACTAAAGAATTCTGGTCGGTTTGGCATTATTTTTGTCTTTCCCAAGTGTATGAAGTACATATTAGAATTTAATTGTTTCAATGGTATCAGCTGATGATAATAATATCATGTGCCATACAGATATTATGAAAATTATTCAAAAATATAATTGGAGGACATATAATAAAAAAGGTAAGAAAGAATGTATCGACGGGAAAGGCTATAGAATTTTTAAATAAGATGAACCAGAACGTTGTATATGAAATATTAATATATTATTTCAGGAGCAAGACCATTATATGTAATAAAAGGTTATAGTTAATTGTTAGCTTTGTGAAAACCTGAGATATTTAAAAAAAAAAGAATATATATATATATATATATATATATATATATATATATATACATATATATATATATATATATATATATATATATATATATATATATATATATATATATATATATATATATATATATATATATATATATATATATATATAGTTACGTTTTAAAGACTGCGAATCCTATTTTAAAGTTAAAGATATGGACAAAACATTTTTAATAATAACTATTTCAAGATTATGAGAAACTTGAGACTCGACTCATTTAATACTCTACGGATTCATTCAAAATATACTGTTTTATGGTTGTAAATAGAAATTTATTATTGGCGATTATCTATGATACCCTCTATAATCAAATTGGCTAATAAAATCACCACTAATACATATAGAAATAGTTCGATGATCCATGGAGTTAATGCTTGGTAGGTTAGTAGATACTGTTTTAAATAAGCAGCCCCTAGACGATCAATATTAACGTCAATATATTGCACAATATTTTGTACAATATTATTATTTGTCCAACTCACACGAGGCAATATTATTGCTCAATAAACTAGTTCACGGCTGACACTTCTGCAGTCAACATATGGAATAATAAGAAGGCAGTAAGTTGTGTGGTCATTGCATTAGTTATAGCTTAAAGAAGTAGAAAAAGAATCTTCTTCATCAGAAAATAGATTTCTTCATCTTTTCCCTTTGTAGCTATCTTTTATAGATAAGTCGGTGTTTACTGCAACACCGTTAAAGACAGACCTGAACCAGTATTGCGCAATGTTGACCACAGATGAAGCAATATTTACTAGATTGCACAATACACATCAAGCTCCGCTTGATTGACTCAATATATTGCGCAATATTTCAATGTGAGCTACAGACGGTCAATATTATTGTACAAATTTAAAGTATTGTTAAAGTACAAATTTTCTTGTGAAATTATTCAGCAATATTTGTCTTATAAAAAAGTAGGTATTTATCTCATATAAAGATTTCACCTGACAACTTTCTGGGATGATTTTCTTGTCACGTATTATGTAAAAAATATTTACATTTTACCAGATGCATTTAATAAGACATGTTTTATACGTGTATAGATATTCCATGATATTTATATATGCACGGTTTTACTAACCATATTGTAATTAAAAATCATAATGAAGGAATTACGAAAGTGAAAAAATTAGATAATTACTTAATACAAATATTAAAGTTGAAATCAGGGCAGATTTCAACTTCTTCGACATGTATTACAACGAGTGTGAAGATCAGCGACGTTATCTTTAAGTGTAAAGATAGTAATCTATACAGGGACTTATTTTATTATGGCTACATTGAATCGATTTCTATTGTTTAAGGAGATGCTATAGTAACTTTGATATGGCAGTGTTTACCGTCATGAAAGGCAACTCAATACATTTTAATAAATTCACTGTTTTCATTTTGTTTTATACATTTTGTTATATGCATTTTGTTATATGCATTTTTTATTTCAGTAATCGTCTACTGTCAGATATTAATTAATAATAATAATAATTATTAATTATTAATATTAATTGTTAATGTTCATGATTTATATAATATTTACCCGTAATGTATTCTGTAATAAAATAGGTTTTATGATGATGAGAAATTAAAGGTTTATCTTGATTTTGCCATAAAATTTTATTGTAAATAAAGACTAATGTAGTTTATTTACTTTAGTATATTATTTATTCATGGACAATTCACGTGACAGAAAACTAATTAACTCCAACCATGCAGAAGTTGATGGAATACCAATAATCTTATAAATAATCACATAGTCATAAACAGTATGTCATAGATAATCATATCAATATCACTATGCTAGGAAAGTGTTGATTCAGAGAATAATGAAATCTATATGAAAATCTACATCAAGTAGAATTTAATTTTTTTTATTTCACATAATAATGTGATAATTTAAATAGTATTAAGAGTATTTCATAGCAACTAGATACCCTGTACAAAAAAACAGTGGTGCACTTGCTATTTAGTAAAGGTATTTTTACGAATAATATTATTTTTATTATAAATATAAACATCTATAATGCAATTTTAGTAATATTATACATATATGAGTACATATACGAAATATATTATAACATTATATTTCTCTTATTTTTAATTATTCAGCACTGAATTGTGTATTTCTTAAATAACATTCCCAGTTTAAAATATTGAAACTTTTTTGATAGGTAATTCAAATGCAGGAATTTGATTTACCTAAAAGTAATATTTAATTACATAAAGTAAACATGTTAGTAGTATCTCTCTTTTGATATTGTATTTGCACATATGCAAATTTTTTTTTGCCAAATTGTATTTTAACACCGATTGTTTTTAGGAAACATGATAACGTATATTATTACATTATTTCATATCCTGTAAACTATTTATATATATTTAATTCATTGAAATAACCCTACTTTATATCTTGTAATCTTTTAAAACTTTCATTTCTTCATAATAAAAGTTTTAATACACTAGTTAGTCACTTATTGAAAAATCTCTCTAAATAAAAAAATAATACCTGTTTCTTACAACAGAAAAAATAATAAAATTTGACTCGTGATGGCAGAAAACTTTTACTACGAACTATGTCTTTGTCATCATCTGCCTGGAGCATTAATAGCAAATTTGAAGTGATATTTACATTTCATACATCTAAATGTTATTCTTTCCTCCTTTATCTATTTATGCAAACATTGTATACTTTTGTGGTTTCGAAACACGCCACATATATTATATTTCTTCTTGAAAATTGAGTGTTTGACAATATTAAGTCGGTTGATTGATCGATTGTGACTCGAATACAAAAGTAGTTGCTTTTAAAAAAGCATCCTGACAAGGGTTTATACTTTTTAACACATCAGTCTTCAATGTCCTTTTGTCGGTGGGAAAATTTCCTAACACATTTACAAATTGATCTGTTTCTAACATAAAAGAAGCATCCTCAAGGGAGAACATCAAATAATATTGGGTCATTTGAAGGAGGTCGCCTGGTCAAAAGCGAAAATGGTACGCGGCTTTATGTGTCATTTATGCTCCGATACAGGATAAAAAATATTCTGTAAAGCTACTGCTCTACTTTTATAAAATATTAGCAGATAGGAGAATCGATGAAGTGTGGTGTTATTCATTTATGCGATATACCTAAAATTATTGACAACATGCGAAAGTTGGTTTTAAATTAATATCCTTCAAAATATATTCAGAAGTAAAGTAAGTTTGACTATGTTTTTTAAAGCAAACATTTTGAAAATAGGATTTTCTAAATAAAAATCGGATAGTGCAAAATGTTAATTTATATACAAATTTTATTTCTTTATCGATTGTAATTTGATGAATAACTTTTAGCATTATCGAATAATACTTTTGGTTCATCCGGTACAACATCAGACCATGTTATTACCTTATATTCGGAAAACATCAGCACTGAATTTTAATTTTGAAATTAGGGCTGACATAAAATTGCAGTTCCTGATATACCATTCTATTCACAATAATTGTATAAATTATTAGATTAACAAATAATACTGGAGTAAGTTGGAACCTTTGGTGTGAAGATGACATTGACTTAGTTTTCCACAAAACACCAAAATACTATACACTACACTCGATGCGCGTTCCGCCAACAAAGTTGGCATCATATGGAGGTGATTAGAACTTTGTTTTAACCATCTCATACAGGTGGTTAAAACAGATCAATTTATAAATGTGTTAGGAAAGTGTTTCCACTGATAAAGGACATTTAAGACTGATGTATTAAAAAGTGTAAACCCTTATCAGGATGTTGTTTTAAAAGCAACTACTTTTGTATTCGAGTCACAATCGATCAATCAACCGACGAGTATTGTCAAACACTCAATTTTCAAGGAGAAATATAATATATGTGGCGTGTTTCGAAGCCACAAAATATATAATGTTTGCATGAATAGAACCTTTGGTGTGAAGATTAAATATGATTAAAAATTCGTTTTAACCATCTCCAGACGATGCCAACTTTGTTGGCGTAATGCGCGTCGAGTGTAGTGTATAATATTTTGGTGTTTTGTGCGAAATTAAGTTAGTGTTATTAACAGATAAGTTGCAACAATAAACTCATAAACTTGTATTATATACCAATTTTCCATTTTATATTTCGAGAACTCAGTTTGTCTAGTTATCTTAAATTCTTTGAAAATATACTAGATAGAGTTTCGTAGATATTCCAAAATGTTTTGAAAAACTCGTCAATTGTATTGGGTCAGCCACTTAAGTTTAGTAGTTGAACTTCGTTATCTGTACTCTGAAAAATACCCAAATGCCAAACTTTGTATATATCTGGAAATTTTTTGTAAAATGTATATTTTATATTAGATCCGCCATTTTGAAATGTGAAAGTTGAAGTTCAGATTTATTATTTACGCATGACTTAAAAGCCCCCAAATTCTAAGTGTTGTAGACATCCAAAGTTTTGTAGAAAAATTCGGACACCATATTTGATTCACCATTTTGAATATTGATAGTTTTACTTCAAATATATTACGTGTGACCTGAGAAATCCATAAAGATCAAGTTCCCGGGAATTTTCAACAGATTTCATTGATTTCATGTCACCTGTTTGATCATCCATATTTTTTAAGATTTGGAAAAAAGCTTGATATGGTGGAGCAAATCTGACTTGAAATTCATATTAAGTACATCAGAATATATAGAGATATGCTACATACAAATGCACTATAACAGTTTAAGATTAAGAGACCACTACAAAGTTATTCGTAAACCATCCTTATAGTGGTTTGATTGAATACAGGGTAGTGCAGGATATATGTTATGAATGTTATATACTCGTAATTATTATGTATAAATAAAAGTCAGTAAAAATAAACGTAATGAAATGCTGATATTTCATTCTAGTCTCTCATTCTTTCATACCTCTTTTTTTCTATCTATAGTGTTCTGTGTACATATTTTTATGTTGTCAAATTAGATAATGAAATGTCAAAATTATAGGGCTCTTCTTCTCATGGGCTTTCCCATTTCATCCTTGAAACTTCTGCGAACAGGATCATTAACTTAGTCTATAATAGCTACTTACAAAGGAGAGTGTTGTGAGTACATATTTTAAAATTTTTATCAAACTTAACTATAAAATGCCAAAATTGTATGACGCTTCATTTAAAACAGTTGCTGAAAGCTATCATTTTTGTTTACGATTTATAAAAGTCGGAATCTTCTTTTCTAATAAAAACTGCTAACATATTTTGGTGATCCATGCAGCCTCGGCTAATATCTGGTGCTAGAATGATAAAACAAATTATGTTAGGATAATAATCTATTACAAAAATATAGAAATATATAGAAATAAATAATATTTTCTCTTCTTTATCATCAGTTCTAAGACTGGTTGGACGCTAACCTCCAGATTTTCCTATCTTGTGCTAACCTACGCATTTCGCTAATTGTGCTACAACCTACATCCCTTACTTTACTATTTACGAGCAGTAGTCTAATCTAGGCCTACCTCTGCCTTCCTTCACTCCTATTTCTGCCTCCAAAATATCCCAGACTAGTCCCCCATGTCTCAACAAGTGGCCTACCATTCTATCTCTTCTCTTCTTTATGTTTTTCCACATACTTCTTTTCTTGCCGACTTTCTCTAATACTTCTTCGTTTCTAACCCTATCAGTCCACGGTATTTTCATCATTCTTCGGTAACACCACCTCTCAAAAGCTTCTAATTTCTTCCTACTTGCTTCCCCTACCGTCCAGGTTTCGCAACCGTATAGTGCCGTGCTCCATACATACGTTTTAACTTCTTTATAATGAGGAATAATTTTCCACCTTACATATGGATGTAATTATTCAGATATTGACAATAATTCTTGAAATTTAGGTAATATATGGATCTCCATTTTATTGAAAAAAATTACTATAACTATCTGTCCGGCTGTGTGAATATTTACACAGACATTAGTGCCATTGCTAATTATCTACCCAAAGCTATATCTACTATATTTTTAAAATCCATTACTTGGCCAGTACATAATCTTTCATGATGTCCATCACCGCGTATTTATCAATACATTTATTTATTGCTCATTTTAATACCTTATATCTAAAACTTTATATCTATATCTATCAACTAGGTAAAGTATAAGGTATTATAGATACCTACGAGGTATCTATAATACCTTATACTTTACCTAGTTGATAATATAAAAGTAACAACAATATAATACATAAATGGGTAACGAGAACTTATAACACGTAGTTATAAAATATTATAAAATACGTATATGTGGCGTACTTCGGTCACTATTTTTTATATTAAATGTGCGGAACAAATATGAACAATACATTTTTTAATAAACTAGTTTATTTTAATAAAGATTTTAGTGGAATGGATAATAAAAGCTTCCCTTCAAAGTTTTACACTTATGAATTCTGTGTATCTATTTCAATTATTAATATATAAATGCCCGGATTTTTAATCCGAATAGAACGAAACTCAATGAAATGCAATACAGGACATATAGAGCAATGTAATTATAACGGTAGACTGCATACATGCACTTGCTGCGTATATTATAAAAACACTAATTCATAATATCGAAATCGATCAAAAATACCAGATAAATTGTTAATATATCCTGATTTGGGGCTGCATACCATATGTATTATACCATATAGTATATCCATTAGGCTGAGACAGAACCCCAGTTTAACAGATGGACTTTTAAAGTATGCCCATAAAGCTAATAATCACATTGTATTTAGCTTCAGTAAAAACGATTCATATATTTGTGGTAATACGTGACAGTTTTAAAAGTTTTGGGAGTTTTCTTTATAAAGGAAGATGCTCTAATAAACTGAACTGATATATCGTCAATATTACCAGATATCGAGATCTTTGAATGAGGTGTACAAGCTGAGCAGGACTATTGCTCTTGTTTTATGTTTTTTAATATTTATTAACATATACATGTTAACTTGTTGCTGGTTACCTGTAAGAGATATTCAGCTTAAGTAGTTTTAGTAGATCTATTTTAGTTTGTAGGTTCCTATTTTCTTCTTTAACTTGGGGCACGTCGATTATGTTCAAGTTATACAGAATAATTTTCCTTTCTTATAATCAAATGTCTTTTTTTTATACAATATATAAAATGAATACTGTTTTTTTTGTGAGTAAACGGGATCTGACGATTTAAGATAATAGAATGTCTTCAAATAAAAAAAATTGATTCGCGATGTATATATTTTTAATAGTTCAGAAAATAATAGTTTGATATTTGAAACAAGAAAAATCACATCTTAAAATTAAATAACGCTTAATTATACCTCTTAAAGATAATGATAATATATTATACTCCGACGAAAAAATGTTTCATTACAGAAACGAGCATTACTATGTCTTGTATAATGATCCTTTGCGTGTGCGTCAAGTAACAATGGTATGAATCAATCAACTGATATTATTGAACAGTATCGTGCCGAAAACACATTTTTGGATAACAGTTAGTGCAGTACAATACAAATCCGTCAACCTATGACAGAGTAATGAAAAGATTCTCCACAAAAATATTCAATAGAAATAATATTTCCATCGAAGTAAATGAAATAAATTCAACAAAAATGAAAACAAACGACATAAAAATTAAATAAAGTTCATAGAAATATTGAGACGCCAATGAATGAAATTATACAATAAAGCTAAGACGTGACTTGATAATTGCATTTTGTTCGGCAAATTATTAGCTTCCTATGCCATACGTAGTTGATTAAAACATATATAGCTAGACATACGTGCTGGTAATTGTGGCATATTAGTAACAATTTCGAGTGGCGTAGCATGTGATCCATGCGTCGTCACTAAATTGATATACGCACAAAGATCCATTATACAAATTGTAGTCTTATTGTACAAAAATATATACCTATAATAATGTTTCTATACTACTTTTTTTTCAACCTCTATATACTGTAAAGATAAAACAATAGAATGATTTTTTCTGGTTTATGGTATTAAATAATGTCTATTAGCTAATCACTTTCTTGTTTTGTAATGCCAGCTCTTCAGAGCTTTAGCTCCGGTCCCCTAGGGGTGTTGTTCAATATCATGTTGTATTACAGTGTATTACACGAGTATTACAGTGTTATATTGTAGCGTAAATTTATTATATTTATGTAAATACCATTACTGTACGTTAAAATTAGTTTACCTTCTATCAATGACTAATTATGAAAAGAGAAAAAATCGTAAAAGCATAATTTGTGACGAATTTACACACGTTTATTACACGTACATTAGTCATAGAAATGAATTCAGTAATTTACAACTTTTGGTCAAAATAAAAGTACTACATAATGTAAATTGGCTGTTGAGGTTTAAGCATATTTACTTATTTATCTATTATATACTTTATTCTTGAAATAGTATATATATATATATATATATATATATATATATATATATATATATATATATATATATATATATATATATATATATATATAAGTTTAATATTCTGTTCCATTTCCTGTTATTATTATTAGCAGATGTTAGTGAATTTTAAGGGACGGAAGAAGCCTCAATTTTTATTTTAATTGGTATGATATTTTTATCACCAATAATGTTTTAAATTTCGATTCAAACCTCGATGCAAATCGAGGTATAAATCGAAATTTAAAACATAAATATCGAGGTTCTCGCTTCACCCCGTTAAAAATAATTCAAACAGAATTTGGCATCCCGTTTCGACCTCTTATAATATTTAGTTCGGTTTAGTTAGTTTTATTTGATTTGCAGAGTATACTATAAAACCCATTCAAAATATTTTAAGGATTAGAAAGCATACAAATGGTTTTCAATTTTCTCCTATAGAGGGAAAAAGTCATCGACAGACAAATGGTCTTCAAAGCACCATACTACGCCTTTATGTGTAAAACGATTTCTGTAAAGGAAGGAAAGTGAAAGCGTTTCAATCTTGAAAAGATAATCAACAATTTTTTTGTGTGCCGTATTTTTTATATAAAAGAAAAATGGTCCTGGCAGTACTTTGTATTATATAAATATAATTTAAAAATTACAATAACCACAACAATAATCGTTTAGTATTCGGCTTTATTGGGTAATACCAGTATAACGCAATTTATATAATGGCTCCTTGCGCGTGTATCAATGTAGTGACGACGCACGGATCATATGGTACACCACTAGCAATTGTTACTAATATGCCACAATTACCAGGACGTATGTCTAGCGACATATGTTTCAATCATATGTCGCTACGTACGGCATAGACAGTTAATAATTTTCCGAACAAAATTATGCAGTTATGAAGTCACGTCTTAGCTTTATTATATAATTTGGTTCATTGGCGTCTCAATATTTATGTAAAATTTATTTAATTTATTATGATTTTTGTTGAATTTATATCATTTCTTCTGATGGAAATACTACTTTCATTGAATGTTATTGTGGAGAACCTTTTCATTACTCTGTCATAGGTTGACGGATTTGTATTGTACTAACTGTTATCCTAAAATGTATTTTCGGCACGAGACTGTTCAAAAATGTCAGTTGATTGATTCATACAATTGTTACCTATGACACACACGCAAACAATTATTATACAAACCATACATACTAATATAGTAAAGATAACACTGAGAAGTAACGTTTTTGCTATTAGCTGGTGCACGAGTTGTTTTAACCAATTTTAATAATCTGAATTTTATCGCTGATTTCAAATTTGAAATTGGTGTTTCATGGTAACTTAACATATTAATCCTATGAGACACTACAAATCCTGCAATTTTTGACATTTCTTTTGTGTACGGTTCTGTGTTCTTAGGAATGCTTTGTTCATTTATTAGCATTCTTTTTGTACTAATAGCCTCAAATGTTAAAAGTTTTATTTAAAAAAAACTTTATTGCTAACCCATTCTTTGGTATTGGTTGAGATATTAGTGTCAAGCTCCATTTCTGGTATAGTTACTTCAATTCAATAAGTTTCCAGAAAACCGAGGCGTTATAATGATGAACGGTGGGAGCGTATCCATTAATATTTATTGACGATGAAAGAACGCTGCCAAGTGCGCTGGATTAAGCATATGATGGTAGACTACTGCTGAGGCATCAAACGAAATTGCCCTAAGAAGATCTGCAAGTGCAAGACCTACAACAGTAAATTTTTGGTCGAATAAGAATATCTAAATTTTCATCCATATCCGTTATGAATCACCTGTTATCTATCGCATTTATATTGAAATGCTAAAACATGTATACATTTGTTTAATATAAAAATCGTCTGTACCTAACCATATTTAAATATACGTTTAAATATACTTTATTTTGCGCAACTGATTTTTTACCATTATGTCATTATAACAGGCGACAAATTTATTGAAAATGTAATGTTAAGTTTCAAAAAAAAAAACATTTAAGGCTCACAGAGCAAATTTTAATCTACAAATTTGAACTCAGTGCCTTCAATTTTGTTAAGAAGTGCTGTAATAAATGTAACAAAATTTTTTATCCCCAAAATATAGACTCAATATAGACTCAAGACATTAAATACCAGTATTCTGATAGCTGCAGAGGCCTTGAAATAAAGGGTGTAGATCGAGTATGACTACTACTCTTATTTTCCTACTTCAAGGCGTCCACAAAAATTTCAAACAGCAAATAAATTTTTAAATTAACAATACTTTAATTTACAATTTTACAATTTTCGAAATTGCATTTCTTTGTGGAAATACATATATATATATATATATATATATATATATATATATATATATATATATATATATATATATATTACCTTTAACATCAACAAAAATTTATCATTAATTATTACATGGGTGAGATATACTGTAAAAATAACATCTCATATATTTTGTAGTGTAAACGTTAATTGTAGAACCCGAAATAAAAGAATGTTCCAACTAGTTCTTGTAAAAAGTCCTCAGCTGTATTCTATAACAAAATTATTTTTATCCTCATCACTACCATAATAGTTTAATTTTGTTTTATTAAAAATTTTAGATCCATGAAGTTTCTGCTAAAGAGAATGTCGAGATCTGGGTATTTTTTTGTAAAAGAATTATTTGGAACTGTAAATGTGTAATTATTTGGTAAACAATTTGATTAACTTAACAGAATAATAAAATGCAGTTCAATGTGAACGCGTTAATCATGTTATCACAAAAATCAGTTCTGCTGGAAATTAGGAAATTTCTTCCTTCAGTTCAGGAACTAACATCTCGTGGTATGATTTGTTTTATATACAATATGAAATGTAATAGTGTCTTTTTTTTTGGAAAATCACTCTTGATATGTCAAAGCATGTATTTGAAATGCTTCTTGAAGGTACCATTTAATTTTTTCGAGCTGTATTTTCAAGAGTTATAAATTATATATCGTCGTTGATATTTTATTTAATAGAAAACCCCATTCTCTATTGTCCCATTTAGATTCCTCTTTCCTTATGTATACTAAAGTAATATAATAGACTGGTTGCATAAGAATATTTGTAACTTGGAAAATTTAAAAGAGAAGATCCGAGAGGAAGTGGATTCGGCTAATAAAACTGGAAATTATTGAAAGCATACAGAAGGAATTTATTCATAATCTTGGATATTGAGCAGCTGTGAGATGAGCACATTTTGAACACTTAGCTTAAAGTAAATTTTCTGGTTTTAATTTCAATCTCTACATTTTTATTTGCGTTGTCGATTTATTACTCAAAGACATTTTTAAGTAATCATTCCCTTATTTTACTTTATAACGTTTTCTCCACTAAAAGAATATCAATGACATAATAACTGAAAAAATAGGGTTCGGAAAATATAAGAACAGCTTTCAAAGCTTTCAAGTTTCATTTACATGTCATAGTGATTAAAAAAATAAACAGTTTTAAAACCTTAAAAT
Organism: Rosalia funebris; assembly: GCA_037954035.1. Lineage (NCBI taxonomy): Eukaryota > Metazoa > Arthropoda > Insecta > Coleoptera > Cerambycidae > Rosalia > Rosalia funebris. Next base: position 7,278,252 of record JAZFAV010000007.1, read on the forward strand.
GGATTTTTCCGCAAGTAGAACATCTCTATCTCGACAATTAGTGGCCGAGAAAAAATAAACCAACACATAAATACAGAATATGTGTTTTATGCGACAATTTTTCTTTTTCCAAATAGTCCAGCATCGTGATATTTCTCATAACCCATGGGCAGGGACACCCCATCCTGTCCACCTCAAAATCAATATGTGTTGTCTAGTGGACGTCCTTAGTCAGAATCAGTCGAAATCTGATCGATCCGACACGATTTAATCGAGTGATCGTGCTAACAAAAAAATTTCTCAAATAGTCCACCATTGTACTTTTTGATGACCTATGTACATGGTAGAGTGTGCTTTATCCACTTCGAAATCAGTAAGTGTCATCTGGGAGATATTCCCATTCAGAATTAGTCAAATCCCGATAGATCCAACGCGATTTAGTTGAGTTATCGTGATAACGAGAATGAATGCCGACGACAACGACAACGACGCCAACGATAATGACACATACAGCATAAACTTTTTAAAAACCATTTTTTTTTTGTTTTCAGACCAAAACACGAAAAATAAACCCAAAAAAAATTTGTTTCTTCACTTTCTTTTTTTACACGATTACATTACTTTTCCGCGTATAGTGGAGTGCGGAAAAGTAAAAAAAAAACGCTTGTACCAATTGCATATTTGTATATTTGCATATTTTCTGTGAGGCATAACATAACAGTAGTTTGCTTAACTGAAATAGTTATTGTTAAATATCCATATAGTGTTTAGGGGTTTATTTTCATTTGCAGGAACATATAGTTGTTAGTTGTTCTTCTTCAGACACTCTTCCAGTGGTGTTATAAATAGTTTATTCCATTTCAGAAACTTGTTTGATGACTCAAATACTATGAAATTTATTTAGTGTGAGTAGTACTATGGATAGGGGTTCTTGATTTACTGTTTGTAGGTGTTCAACCAGAATTTTTTTAATGAATATCAATACTGTTCTACCTAACGAAATGAACATAGCCATATAGTTGGACTCAGAATTTCAATATATATACGATGAAAAAAAAAAAAAAAAAAGAATAATGTTTACGACTGTGGACGGGTTCTTGTTTTGCTAATTGTTGACATCACTTAGATTATATGGATAGGAATATTAAGATGATTTTTCTTTCCAATGCTTATTGTATTGTTAATAGAATACTAAGAAAACCAGAAAGGTTGTACGTTTGAAAATGTTTATCTGATATATCTAAGAATGTGTGCCACAAATTATCAAGAAGTTTGCTATTGAAGGTGTTCCATTGCCTCAAACAACATACAAACAGCCTCAAAGATTATTATAAATCATGAAAAATCAACATAAATGAGGCAAAAATGAAGCAACTGACAATACCACGTAGATTAATAGACTTAAACTCAACAAATAGACTACAAATAAATGATAAAAAACTTATAATCAACGCACAATAAATTACCTCAGATTAAAGATAAGCAGACAATTATGATTCATTTAACACAAAATAAATAATACCTCCGAATGACATATATTATCCTGAAAAAATTCTATCCCCTACTAACCAGATAGTCCATTAACACAAAATGATAAAATACTAATATATATAGCAATATATAGACCTCACGCATGCCTGCCTTATATGGCATATTAATTCTAACACCAAAAGAGAGAAGACTAAAAATGACCTAAAATAGATTACCACGAAAATTCAAAATCATAACGCCAATAAAACACTACATAAAATAAATATTACATCAATTTTTCAACCATTATGTATACGTTGCACCATTCACACGATACTTAAAACATATATTACACAAGAACAAACACCTAGACATCGTCAATACCATGAGACACTCTATGATTAAAATAAAAAGACAGGCTACGACCCTCCTGTCCTATTCACTTTTCTCCAACTTCCACCATAACCCCGCTCCAGGACCGATCCCACTTCTATTCCCTCCCCACATATCTATCACCTATACCTACAAATAAAAACCCACAAAAATATTAACTATTAAACATCCTGCAGAGAACGAAAGAAACAAAATATCACTCAAAATAAAAACTGTCAAATAATAATTAAAATAATAACCATAAGATTCAGTTTCCTGTAAAAAGAAATAAAACATCTATACCATAAACATATTAAATTAAAACCTAGCAATTAAAACCTACAGTCTTTAAAGTTAAAAGCAACATTAAAGAAACATGCTGTTGCAAAACAGAGGAATAGAATTATAAGTCTCATACACACGAAATGTCAGGAACATCGACATGGCGGACTACTATCGTGATAGATATCTGGAAATATCTGGATACTATAACGTCGCTCATGACCAGTAAAACTCTAAACCTATTCTAATACCCGTTACAACATACTTAGTTAGGTTAAGGATCTATATACCAAATATTAATTAGAAAATAAAAGATTTACATGAAATCTCTACAGCCAAAGTTCATTTTGTCTCATGATTACAGTATGTATAATGTATCTGAAAGTACATGGCACATATTTATCTCAAAAGACAGTATTATGTTACTATATATACTATTGCAACTATTACAGCAGTATTTAGAGGGGTGCTATAGTGTCTTGTTTAAATTCACAAAATTTAGACACAATAGTAGATTTAAACTCAGAAATGTTGTGGTCTTCCATATGCCTGCGGCAGTTTCTTTAGGATATAAGGGTTTAGAAGCAGCGACATAAGTATTGTGGCATCTTGAGATTTTGTACTTTGATATTTTATATAGAGTACCCCCCAGAGGAGTTTCGCTTCATCATAGAAGATAATTTGGTGGAAAACAATTTCACTATTTTTAAGTTTATTTATAATTTTCGATTTCTTTATCATAGCACCGCAGTTTGAGATTATCAACATCGCGCTGCTCGATATATGATAGTTGCTGTAGATCATACATTTAACGTACCATGTAGCTTGTACTCTTTCTAACCAACTTAAGCTAAACTGCAATTGAAGCTTGATAATTCCGAGCATTAAGATTAGCGTAAAATAACTTAATGTTTTACTCTGTGGTAATACTGACATAATGACTAAAGCGACCAGGTCTTTAGTTATAAAATAAAGTAATAGCTTCAACCTGCAGAATTATGTTATATTCAAGTAAATTAGAGGGAAAAATATAACGGCATTTTTAAAATTAATTTGTCATATTAGAAAATAAAAAAAATCTAAATAAGAATAATCCAAATAAGAAATAAGACTCCTTTACATTATGGGTATATAGTTCTAATAACACTACCAATATTCCCTTCTAAAGCATAATATAATTCGCGTATTTTAAGTCGTTATTCCACCCTAAGTTTCATATACATATACCACTAACTAATATAGTTACAGTATCATGTAAGCCATGTATCAATCGAAAGACTTCGAAATATTGAATAGCTCACTACTTATATAGTTTAAACATAAGGAAGAAATGCAATGCAATAAATTAAGTCATATATGATTACATGATTTCTTAACTTTACAGTTCCTTGTATATGTATCATGAAATAATTTTTAATGTCTTGATGCAGTACGTCTATTAATATACGTAACGTAACGACTTACGGCATACTCTACACTGTTATCTTAAACAAACACCCATCACGTGTTACAATCAAGTCTCCATTTGTAACATCACTTATCCTACTGTACTAAGTAAAGTTATCTCGAGCATCGGTATAATAACGTTATCGCCAACTCAGTCTGAAGTAATCTCGTTTCCTTCTATAAACGGAAACATTCTAAGTGAATAATTTCAGTTTGCTGAGTGTTCGCAAAGACACAGCAAAATATGGGTAGACTCTGGAATTGAATTAGCGTGAATCGTGAATTTGTCAATAGGGCCTCGATTCGATTAGTGTGGTCTGTTTTTGAATACGCTTGATGAAAGCCGAATGTCAGTCTCACTGATTGTAATTTGGGGTGGCGTACTGTTTGAGTTCACAAAAGTATTGATTAAAATAATTATTTACTTCGGTCTCAACAACATCATTACTGATACGTATTGTGCACTCGATAGGGACACGGTTTCATCAAAACGGGCGCGAACTCATGGTCGTAAACGTGCCGAAATTTAATATCGCGTAAGCGGAATTGCAAAATGATAACGTTATTGTAAAATAATGTTATACGAGTAGAGGGAAATATACAAAGGGGTCCAAATTGCCGGATAAATTTCCACGGTAGCAATTCCGCATATTACTAAGTGAAGATAAAAAACACATTTTCTTCAATGGTTTTATAATGCCCTTTACCAAATAATATTAAAAACTAAGAGATACATTAAATACTTTATTAATTATTGTTAAGTAAATATTATATCGATTTATAAGTTGATAACTTGAAGTCCCGATTGCTATCAGGCTATCTCAGCGAGAGCAGCAAGTCGTGGATAGGAGGACCAGCTTTTGATTAGTAATATTTATATTTTTTTATTGATACATGTAATAGTTAACTACATAATAATATATAACCACAAAGGCGCCAGTAACTAATAATTTATTGAAATACCTGGGCTTTCACAGAAGCGAATAGAGGTTACTAATAAACCTAAAAGAACTGAGACCACAAAAAAATTATAATTAAAAAATTATAATTATATTTTGTCAAGCAAAATACATATAGGTACTTAACAGAAAAAAGAAATAGTGTTTTATTTTATCTACCCCAAGTGATCACTTATTAGTTCACATAAAAACCAAAATTATAATTTACTTGTACGACAGCCGTCTGTTTACAAAAAATATATATATAAGAGCAATATAGGAATACAATTAGAGTAAGGACCATAATAAGAGCCTATCTGTCTCCAGAAAGGTCCAATTCTTTCAAATTTTGTTCTCAGCTCTGGTGGGAACTAGTCGGGAACATTTTAACGAGGAAAAGGGGTACTAAAGCACAAACGCGAAGAAAGAAAAAAGAAATGAGAATAGATAAAAAAACTAAGAGCCCTGCAAATTTCACTAAATGAGAAAGAAAAATTCCCAAAGTTAATCTATTTACTCTAAATGTAGGGCGGCTTAAATAGCCCTGATTATCAATCAGGGCTATTAACCGGAAGATTAGATGCACATTCTAATGATAAGAAAAGAAGACACGTATCTATATTTACTAAACGGCTGTCTTCGTGTGTGTCACGAATTTTTAGGTCGATGTACGAAATGCTTTTCGTTTGAATTTCGGCATTTTGATAAAATCAATATAGTAAATCGACCCTTGCCAACAACGTGGTACCTTTGGTTTTTTAATCCGAAGCCACTAGAGGCATGCTCCGGAGGTGCCTTCGATACGAGTGAGGGGGCGGCGCAATATTATTGCGATTTACTTACTCGTCTCTATTTACTAAACGGCTGTTTTCATATGTGTGTGTGTCACGAAAGTTTTAGGTCGATGTACGACATGCTTTTCGTTCGAATTTTGGCATTTTGACAAAATCAATATAGTAAATTGACCCTTGCGAACGATTTTGCTTTTGATTCAAAACATCTAGAAACATGGTCTGGAGGTGCCTTCCATATGCATGTGGGGGCGGCGCAATATTATTGCGATTTTCTCACTCGTTAGATATTAATTTGCAGAAATAATAAAAAGCTTAAGGTCAAGTTCCATAGAATCCGACACAAAATCGAGAAGAAATATCACAATAACTCCAACGAGAAAACTTCAATGGTGAGCCATCAATTATGAATCCCAACAATTTAGAATACAGTAAAATTGTACTAAAATATTCACAAATCACCGACCAACTGAACTTGATGCTATAGACGTATCAAATGACTAAACGAGAAGACAAGTATGTACGTAACTGAGCTAAGCCATTTCAACAAGTGACAAAGAAAATTAGATTAACGAGAAAATAAAAAAACGTAAAATAGATACCGATAAACACAGAATAGAAATGTACTATTTTCAGGGAACTGGAATTGGAGATAAAATAGAAAACTAACATATATAATATTTATTAAAGAAAAAAAAAAACGTAACAACATTGACCTGCTGAGATATAATGTATGGTGGTGAACTTTCACACAATATTCATAATTTCTATTATTAAATTACCTATTTTTAACATAATCCTGAAACACGCCAAGCTTATTTTTTAAAAAGACGTCGACTAGTATTTTTTGCCGAAATAAAATTTGTATTTGTTACAGACCATATGTTTCCCAGACCATGTATATTGAACGGTCAATAATTTTCAGGCTGATATCTTTTTCCTTCGATTCGACTTGGTTACTTTAGGTTCTTAAAATTTTTTGGTCTATTAAAACAGTTGCATCATATTAGGTAATCCCACAGGAGTAAATCCAAGTGGGTCAAATCAAATGATGATTTGGTTACTCAATTGGTCCTCGTCATTATATTCATCTTTTTGAAAAACCGTCCTCTAAAAATTACTACAATACCAAAATGAACAGGAGCTCTGTTTTGTTTCACACCAAGTTCCTAGGCAGCGAACAGTATCATTCTTATTGTTTCAAATCGACTCAGATTCTCTATCGAATTTAAATATGAGTTTCCCACAAGCACCCCTTGAAAGAATAAGTGTTCATGATCATCACTGGTGCTTTCATAATACGTATATTACCATTGTGGTTTTATAAAGTAATTTATATATATATATATATATATATATATATATATATATATATATATATATATATATATATATATATATATATATATATATATATATAACGAATACTTCTTTCATTTTTTAAACTTTGCAAATACAGATACTGATCTCCTTCCCCTAAAGTCTCAGATTTTGAAGGGAGTGTTTATGTGTATGGACGAGGACGATATGTTCCTCTATTCATCTTTATTTATTTTCATCAATAAGTTGATCTGGTTTTCAATAGTCATATGGGTTTTATTCCTAATATTTGATAATATTTATTATATTTACAGATTATATTTATAATATAATATTTTTTTAAATCCCGCAGCTGACGCAGAGAAGCGAATGTATATCATCTATTTACAAAATATTAATGTCAGTTTCCTATTATTTTTATTCATGATGTTCTATGTTGGTTAAAGTTCCATTGTCAGTATTTCAAAAATGTTCTTTTAATTGAAAGTACAGGAATTTAAGTAAACCACCTCCAATAATAGTGTTGATGGCACTATTATAGAATAATTCGATAGGTCACTCAACCAGTATGCAGATGTAAAACATTTATTTCGATTTTGGCACCAATATGAATGCCCACAGCATTCTGCTCTCAATTATGTATCTATATTTACTGTTTATGATACTGTCTAATTATCATACCTACTATTCTAAACATAAAATTATACTATATAGCTAACGACAAATATTTTAATTTCAGTCCATAGGCACTACAGATTTAAATGCTTATAAGTTGATTTGAAAAAAGACTAACATTGGTGGCGTGAGATTTATTTTTTTTATTACCTTTCTTCCTTCCTGGATTAAGTTATTAACAAAGAATGCTAGTCACCCATCCAGAAACTTTAAGTATCTACTTGATTCTTTGACTTCGTTAGAGTACAATATATCTTTGTTCTTACCCATCTTATACAGTATATTATTTTTATATCTATTGTACTTCCCTGTTTTATATATGGCATGATATGTGTTCACTTCATATTCAGTTCTAAAAGTTACTCCCTAATAAACAAAGCAATTACATGAAAAATTACAAGTATAAACAAACTTTTTGAAATACCATTTTAGGTAATTATGTTATATATATTATAATTAAAACTAATAAGAGAGAAAAAGAAGCCAGCTGATGTTTGGCTATAATAATAATAAATGTCTTTATTTACATGGCTCACTTTACAAATGAATCAATAATCGAAGTGGCGGTAACCATAAGAGATGCTCACATACAACCACCCAGATAAAACAATTATGAAATCACTTAAAGCAACCGTAAACAAATTATAATTGTACATAATATTGGACATATACGATATTACGTAGCTATGCGTTGATAATCTCGTTACATAGTTTCAAACAGAATTTCGTTTGGCTGGCATAACATAATTTTCCTTCGAAATATAGTTAAACTGTGGGGCTATTTTAATGGCATATGCTTTATATAGTTTTACTCATTGTAGCTAAATTATCGTTGAAACATAGACTAGTTATGTCGAGGGAGTGAAAGTAACTGACAAGAACGAGTACGCCTGTTATACATTTCTATAGTCTTAATTAATCTTTCTGGAAGATAAGCTGGGACTCTAGAATAACTGGTTTTATAAACAAGGCATGCCGTGTGATATTGAAATACTTCTTCATGATTGTGAATCACTATTGTGCTTGTCTGAAACTAGATGATACACGGTGATACCTGCATAGATTATTAGATTTAGAATCTGAGACAAGTATTCTGTAGTATTTGAAAACTGTTTTTGTTTCTTTTAACAGAGCTGGTCAATACACCACATCATCATAGGTTAGGTGTGACAGAATTGAGGAATCCACCAATTTTAATTTAGTACATATACCGAGTATTCTCTATATATATATATATACCTACGAGTATAGAAAATTTTCCAAAAGTCTTATATATTGCAAATGGAGGCCTTGATTTTTGGTCTTCTTAACTGGTTCTAATAAAGAACTTTTTAATATTATAATTATTTGTAATATTAAAAAATGGGGATGATTAATGGTATTTTACTATGTTTTTTAAATATAAATATCGGAATTGTGTTCTCACTTAGCACTACATCACGAATATTAGAGATAGTTGTGGCTCTAAATAGATCCGAGTCATTTAACAGCCGAATTAAGTTATATAAATAAGTATCTAATTTGTATATATCACTATATTGATAGTAGCGATGATATCTCAATTCAGAGAAATTCATGATATATAAGGAAAAGATAAAAGGTCCTAATATATTTGTCTTGCGGTATGTTCTTCTTAATATAGACTGGCTGTTAAATATGTATGTTATTTATTACTACTAATCTCCCTTGTAAATAGCTTTGGCAGCAGATAATTACATTTATGTCAAAGTAAAAATAATTAAGTTGCGTCAGAAGTAAATAATGATTAATAATATAAATGTTTTGTTGTAATCTATTAATATTACACAGGTATTATACATCATGTCACATGCTCTAAGAAGATCATTAGTGACGTTGTTGTTGCTGTTGAACTATGATTGTTCACAAAATCTGATTAAGTAGGAGGTAGTAAATTATTTTTATTCAAAATTTCATTCATTTGATGGTCAATCATATAAAAAAAATTGAACCTCTTTGATAAAAGGCTTATAGTTTGAAAATAGGACAGTATAGCGGAATTACTGTTTTTTAACACCGGAATAATATTGGCATTATTCCATGTCGTAGAAAATTTACCAGATGAAATGCGTTTATTTATTATAAAATTTATGTGACCAATTGAATAAAATTATATTTAAGAGATATACGAGATAAGATATAAGAGTATTTTTAAATTTATTCGGTCATGATTGCTAGGATTAGATGTCATATTATGAATGACTTTCTCCACCATGTCTACAGCTATTTCTAAAAAAGTTCAAGTTAGAAAAGGGTTATTTTAAATGTTATTTTAAATAAATATTTGTTTACATATTTTTTCTCAATAAGGTCCTGACTCCCATTAGCATCGCTTTTTATAAATAAATTAATAATATAATCACAAGTGTCAATGTTATACAAGTTATAAAATATAATATTTTAGAAATTTTCAAAAATGTTTAGGATTGGTCTTAAACGTATGCACATATACTATTATATACTAGATATGGCGCAATCGATCTGTGAGATTCGGCAATCACTGTTTCCTTTGCCCTTTCGTGTGTATTACCAATATTAACTCGAACTCCCTCATAACGTCCTAGCTCCAAACCACTCTTCTCGATATGGTGTCGATTTTGTAGTGCATTATATAGCCTTGGATAGGCTGCTTCGATCTGTCAGATGCATTGCACCTGATTACGTCATTATTTTCACTTTCATATTTTGTTAGATTTATGTTATTGTTTAATTTAATAATATTTTTTGGGATCTCTACACTTACTTATTGCTCTTTATGATATTATTATTTAATATTAACATATTTTGGTGATAAACTATTGGTTTAAACCAAATGTCATTACAAAAAGTGTGATGTTTATTTTTATTTGGAATATGCTAAAATGATGAGGAGGATTTATAATTCTTTACATTTAAAGTAGACAGTTACTTATAACTTTTCTTTGTAATTCACGTACAATATTTGTTATATATAACTTCATGACTTTTAAATGAAAAAATAGGTGGTTTGCTTGATGTATACAAAGTTCAATAGTAATTTAAATTTGTGTTTTGTCCTTAAAACAGAAAAAATCAGGTCAGTAAGCTCGTTGTTCTTTAAAAGTATTCCACATTTATTGTTTTACAACATTAAATGGGTCCTTTTATATAAATTTAATTATTGCAATTAATAGCTAGTGTGAAATATTTATTACTGTATTGTATTAATTGAAATAAGCGTTTAATTAAGCCTCCATCTGATTAAAATCTAAATTGTGTAAGATTTGATTATGGGCTTTCTCAGATGTATTGTGCCCCAATGTGTGTCGATTGATGTTACATAACACGGAAGGTCAAGTTCATTTTAAATTTAAAATTTTCATTAAGGTATGAAGCCAAGACGTTTAGTAATTTTAACTGTCCTGAAAAGAACATGTTTGACAAATAAATATAAAATGTTACCATTAAACAAATTTATTGTTTTATCTTCATTATGTATTGTATATATTCACCGGCAATAGAATACAAATTGATAAAAAAATATTTATAGTTAAATTTAGAAAAGTTCTTGTATAAGTGTATAAAATAGTTTTTGTATAAAGTTATATTATTTTTCATACTAATTATACTGATTGTTGACATATCCTTCATTTTCCACTAAAATATAAGTAAGACGGATTTATATTCTAAATTCTTTTTAAAACAACTACTTCTAATATATTTATTTAGTTGAATTATCTATGGGCAGAAATCTCATCAAAAAAAAAAGTGAAAAATTACATACAGAACTTATGCTGAAGTGCATCGAGTATAAAATAAACACCAAAGAAATATTGACGAGTGCCATTTTAAATGTGCCACAATAAAACATCATAAAATGTTAACCAGAAATGTAGACCGGAGAAATGGAACGAATATTTGATTTTGCATATCTCGCTAGGACCTTTGAGTCATCAGCCGAGCGTGGACGCCATCTCTGCGAGAAACAATTCTCATAATGTATCCTTCAGCAGGAGCATTACCTTATATCACTTAGATTGAAAAAAGCATACTTGTGTAATATTTCTCAGTTCCTTCTCTCTGAGAAATACCGCGCCGATACATCTTCCGTTTTCCTTTATGGATAACCGTAATCTCGTTAATTAATGTCTCCCTTTCGTATATTATAACGTACACATATATTACTGTCGGTATGATTTTCGTTAGGATTTGATTATAAATAAAAGTGGGCATATTAATTAGATATCTTTATGAAGCACCCTTTTAATTATACATCTACAGTAGAGCCAATATTACTATGCTTAAGGGTGTGCTCTTACGCTACTAAATATTTCGAAATTATATAACCAACATTTGACCAGGACTTCTCGGTTGCTTAAGTAGCAATCTTCAATTGGAAACTCGTTAGTAAATGAAAGAAAATTCTTGGTAGGTTTCACAAAATATAAAAAAAACACTTGATAGATTCTTTCTGAAACCTACCAAGTGTTTTCTTTCATTTACTAATCAAAAATGTTCCACCAAGTGCCCAGCGACCTCTACATTTCTACAATGGAAGTTCGTTACTTTGAAATAAAAAATATTTATAGCTCTTTCCAAAGCATGTGCAGAATTGACCTTATTACATCTAGCTTAAACTCGACTAGCCTATCGATAGACACTTTTACTTAGACTTTAAATATGTAAACAAAATCGACAGCAGTGGGCTTTAAAAAGAAAATTCAAATAACTGCAGATCATCATAGCCTTATTTTTATCTATGTGTATGTAAATACAGTTTTTTTGCAATGACACTTTAGATACGAGAAAAAAACATCTTCTTCTTCCTTCTTCTAAGTAGGTCTATGACCTGTTCCTCTTCGATGAATATCATCGATACTATGAGCTGCTTATCTGTTTTTATAGAGGATAGGCAGCTAACCTGGCCCTCTAATCCTCCCCTTTCTTCCGGGCTTGGGACCGGCAACAGTACTACTGGGTTACTCAATCCACTCAGCAGAACTACAGGCTGAAAACGGCAACGGCACGCGGTGATTTCAAGCGGTAACCCATCCAAGTGTTGATTGCGCCCGACGTAGCTTGACTTAGGTGATCGGATGAGGATCTTACTTACTTACTTTAAAACTTTTTATTTTCTATTTTATTTCTATCTAAAAAGATACAGGTATTAGAAATGAAGTATCTCAGAAAAGCAGCAAATATTACGATAATGGACAAAATAAGAAATGAAGAAATAAGGGAAAGATTGGATAGCGAAAGTATCGAGAAGGTTATAGAGAGGGCTCAGCTGAAGTGGTGGGGGCACATGAAAAATTGAGCGAAGAGAGACAAGTAAGAAAAATATGGGAAGCAAAAGCCATTGGAAAGAGAAAGAAAGGCGGACCAAGGATGACGTGGGACGGAGAAGTGGCGAAGATAATGAAGACAAAAGGAATAACATGGAAGCAGGCTGAAATTACAGCAAAGGACAGGGTTAGATGGAGATTAATGATAAAATAGTGAAGAAAACCGCGAAAGTGGGGAAGCAAATGTGAGTGAAGGGAAGTCAGGTATTCATCATACTTGATAGGTTTGGGATAAGAAAGAGGAGAAAAGAGGAGTACATAAAGAAAGGGGTAGTGAAGTGACAAATGATACCACAAACAGAGTGGAGTTTAGATATAGGGACAGAGTAAGATAGGGTGGGATGAAATTGTAGAAGTTCTTTTAAGTTGCTTAACACGGAATAGGGTATTTAGTTAAGTAACTGTAATTGTAGTATTTAGATTAATTGTTTAAAGAAAGGTATATTTAGCCTCTATACCTAACGGTAGGAGAGGTATAGATTATATTATTATATTTTCTATTGATTACAAAGCTATTTTTATCGTACATGTTAGTATTTACAGGTTTACTTTCTTCAGACTTATATCATATGTACATAATATTATGCTTATTATAAAACATACATCATTTTTCTTGCAAATCTAAATAGAATCAGATTATCTTTTGCACATTGCTTAATGTCTTTTTCATAAAAATGTTATGTCAAAAAGTATATAATCAGTTATTTTTCCGGTAGCAACATACTATTTTAGGATTTTCAGTTTAAAATATAATTTTTCTTACAGTAAAAGTCTTAATAGTAGTTAATAACTGATAGTTACCAATGCTATGCTTTTATTTGCAATCAACAAATATTTTGTGTTAACGTACCTTGAACTAGTTTCTCATTTAATCATCATTAACATTATGTTTATATTTGGGGGAATACAAGCCCCATCAATACTGTTTAAATATATTCAACAAAGAGTATTTCAAATTATATGTAAGCAGATTGGAGTTGTAGATGAACTACCCCTTTTAAATTTGTGTGAGCTTTATTAAAGATATAGTTAAGTATAGTTAATTCCGTCAGATTTTCTCCAGATATCGTCAGGGATACCTTGCCATACCATGCTAGATAAGCTTAAGGATTATTCTTATGTAATGATATTGTTTTATAAAATCATAGCAACTGTATATTTGAATTTACTACTTTATGTAATAGTATCAAATTCATTCGTTCTACTTAGTAGATCAATTTGATTCAGTTCCAAGGAATGACATTCGTATTTACTAACACACTAGAGACCATACGAATACCTTTTTAGATAACTTTCCAGTAAGAGTATTAAATATTTATGCATGCAACATTTATAGGAACCCACTGTACACAGAGAAAAGTTTCATAAATGACAATGAAACATTTTACGAATAAATAACCAGTTATAGTGTGAAATATAAATGTGTCTTTTAGACATTGCTAATTATTTAGTTTAAAATTATTTTTTTTAAATATCTAAATATTACCGATTTAAATAAGTTTTTCATGTAGATTAACAGGGTATTTACCAAAGTGATATCCTCTTAAATTAGGAGTACTCTTATATTCGTGAATATATAACAAAACATTTAATAATATTGCGATTAATATGTAATTTTGAATTTCAAGTGATGTGTCACATATTATTAAAGTCTAACATAAGTATTATTTTCACCAGTTATGATATCGTCGAGTTCATTTTTTTACAATCAGCGATTCTATCTGGTCGTTTGCAACTCTCAGATCTGTTTCACCCTACCGCTAGGAAACAATATCAATAAATAACGGCGTTTTGTTCGTATGACAGCCATTTATTTCCCACCTCGAAGTTATTTATGACGACCAGTTAAAAACTTTCTTTAACAGATGAGCGTGTATTTCGTCCACCCGTAATTTGTCCTTTAATCAAAATCGGTCGTCATAACTCTCCGAGTTGTTCCGCTTTAAAATTTTGACAGCTTAAATTGCTGTAGCTTATGTCGGGAAACGTTAGACTCTATTTACATAATAGTCTTGGTTAGTTTACTTGGTTTTTTGTTACCTCATTTAATCCATACCGTTGTTTGAGTGAATCGTCTATACCTAAAGCGAGGAGATATGAGGTCATAATTTGTATCATAGATTCAGTGGCACACTAGTTTTTCACAGTGGTGTAGTTTTTAAAAGAAAACGACTACAATTGACGCAATAAATAAATGGATATTAAACATATTTTAACTTATCTTCTAAACACGCAGTAATTTTTATATAATATTTTTTTTTAGAGAATTTGACTAATACTTGAGTTCAGTTGATCTTCCGTTCAATAAATGTTGTCTCTTAAGTTCATAGCTTTGGAATGGATAGGAAGGGTTTATGATTTGTATGATGTATTTAATATTTATTTTTTATTTATAACTAACTCTTAACTAGTTAGATGTGCATGAATATAAAAAATGATACCCCCACATTTAATGGTATCAAGAATAATTTTCGTTCAAGAAATCTAATATCAGATTTAGCTAGAAGATTAATTTGCAGGACATACCCAGTTGGCAGCCTTAAAGATATGGCGAAATGGTGTTACTAAAATATGTTTAAACTACTTAGATATACTGTTGTTATTACCATAGATTTTTCAATATTTATTACAATAGGTAACCCAGCAAACATTTTTAAAGAAATGGCGGAGGTGCCAATATTGCGATGTTAAATATATTATTCATATATCACATAGTCATCATATCACATCATTACATAGTTAGATATGATAATTATGAGTAAAAAAAATATGTATATATCAATAAACACCAATACAACTATCCAACATAACACCCAGCATTTAACTGTCATTTTTTTTTTAAATAGTTGGTGGATACTATTTCATTACTACTATGGTAGTCTTATTTTCTTCTTACAAGTAGATCTAAATTTTATCTAGGACAAAATTTTCACGTACATTAAAACAACATTGACGCCTTCGCCATTTATTTAAAAATGAAATAAAACGTAGCTTATTGTTATTTTCAGTTTATGGTTGAGGAATTTAGGGCTAATAGTACGAAAGATCCACTTTAACTCCACACTACATATAATAACAACGATACTGATTTTCGAGAAACTGTGGTGAATGTAAAAAAACAGAGATACTGAAAAATTGAGATATTAAATAATTATATATATATATATATATATATATATATATATATATATATATATATATATATATATATATATATATATATATATATATGTATATATATATATATGTATATATATATATATATATATATATATATATATATATATATATATATATATACATATATATATATATACATATATATATATGTATATATATATATGTATATATATATATATATATATATATATATATATATATATATATATATATATATATACATATATATATATATACATATATATATATGTATATATATATATGTATATATATATATATATATATATATATATATATATATATATATATATATATATATATATATTATGATAATTTATTTTTAAATAATTAAGTAATTAATATTTATATTGTAATTAATTTTGAAACGCCCCACGTTGGGCGCCAATTTTATAATAATTAATATTTTGAACTTTATTTATATTTATGTTAATTATATAATTATATTTTAAATAATTATTGATTTTAAATTTTAATGCTTGAAATTATTAGAGAATATTAGTGACTTCTTAGTATTGTTTTTATAATGAATTCTACTTGAATATATTTTAGGTTTGCTCGGCTAGCTATTATAATTTAATTTAAATATTCATTTTTATATTTGTTAATTCTTAGAGGGCATGAGTTACTCTTACCTTAGTAGTCGGTTCAAAGAATTGAACGGTGGCCATAAATACTTATCAGAGAACATATGATTTAAATAAATTATATTTAAATTATATAGCATTTATTGATTTCAAAGATTAGATAGAAAATTTAAGAAACGTTTAATAATATTATGAAAAATAAAGGTAATTATTATAATATGTTTAAGTACTGTGTACTTTAACATGCTTCCTTAAAACTAACTCTTTACCTACCTATTTATATTTTAAATAGTCTCTGTACCATAGGTAAGTATAGAGTGTTACATACTTTTTAACATATTTACAAATTTATATTCTTAGATTAAAATATTTTCTTACATCTTCACTTAACTAATAAATCTGTGCCAATAATGTCTGTGGATTATTATCTGTAATTGTTCTACTAGGTTTCTTAAAATTAACTCACTGTTTTAAAAAGCAGTCTATATAGATTTATTAATGAACACTAATTATATTTTTATGCGTAAGTAATGTTTTTGAATATTAATTTAATTATCCTTTTCTAGGCAGGTCATGTATCTGTTATTTCTAATTACCTTTTTAGGTTATATCAACTTTTTTCTTTTGTATCAAAGTTTCTATTTTATTATTTGATTATATTTTAATTTTAGATACCTTTCTAGTCGTTTTGGACCCGTCTAGTTTTTGTAGAGCTCCACTATCGGGAATTTTTTCAGTGGTAGATCTTGTGAGTGAAAACTTCATAACTATTGGGAAAATATGTTCTACTATGTCTTGAGGTATGTTTTATAGTATAATTCCTTGCTTTATACTGATTTATACCTTTCTTTCTTCTTTTTATGGAGGAGCTTCCCTCGAACGACGTGGCGTCTCCAATTGTTGATTTTTCACCCCTTTTTTAAACAACTTTCTTTTATTTTCCTTAGATACGACTTAATTTATAATGTCCCTTACGCATGTTTATTTGTCGCACTTTATTTTAAAACTCACTTTGTTTTATATTTGCACTGTTAATCCTTATAATCTAATTTACATTATCTATTCTTGTTTATAATTACAATTTTATAGGTTATATTTGTAATTTTACAATTATTTTATCATACTATTTTGATATCTTTTAAGCACTTTGTGTATATAGTTTAAGGCTGTCATCCTTTGACATCCTATTAATTTAATAATTTTTAATTACAAAATTATCTCTGAACTTCAATATTAATGTTATTTTAGGTTTTTCAGGCTCGACATTTGCATCAATAAATACTCTGGAATATAATAATTCTTTTTTTCATATGTATCTCTATATACATATTATTGTTAATATTTAGCAATTTACACTTTTATGCTTTAAATAATAGTTCTAATATGCAAAATTTTGTTAAGACCAATTTTCAATTTCTAAATTTATATTTAATTTAATATTATAAAGTTATTGAACATTAATAATTGATACATCATTATATAAGTCAAACTCCTATAATGGTATTTTATGTGTACTTAAGGTTTTAATATGTTTTTATGTATAGTAAAGTTTGATTGTGTATTTATTGTAGCGTTTAAGTATTTATGTGTGTTTTGGATCGTCTATATATATATATATATATATATATATATATATATATATACATCAAACTAAATTTTTAATTCTAAAACCTAAATTAACACGAGTATAGGTTTTAAGTCTTTCATTTACAATAATGATAGTGAGAGGCAACAGATTGCATATTTTGTCGGATATAGAGCGCATAAAATAGGCGACTACAAGTAAGCAGCATTAAGTAAATGCAGAGAGCAGAGAAATGGTTTCTTTTATCCGTTTTCATTTGTTGTTCATATATTATATACCTACGGAATAACTAATGCAAGGATATAATATGTTCCATAGTATAAATTATATCAAATGTATTATTAATATTAGTACAGAGTCTTAAATACATATTTCTAACATAAAAATACGTATTTAGGAATATGTGAACATCATAGGGAGAGTTATAGGTGTGTTTAGGGAAGCTTTATGGTGTCTTTAGGGAATCATATAATTTAATAACATTTGAATATTTCTAAATATTTATTTACATAAAAATGTATACATATTCAAAAAACACATGTAAATGTTTTATCAAAATGATTATTTGATGATTTGCGATAACACCATTTAGCCGAATTACTTTTAATTGGTACGAATAAAATAAACTTAAAAATGAAATAAAATAAATGTAGAGCTTCATGAAAACGTTTATACTACGAGTACTACTTGAACGCACTTACTACTTAAATATCAAGGCAGATTCAAGACAAAATTTCAGTTTATCTGAAAATCTCTGCGATAATAGAATAGTTTGTAATTGATGATAAATAACTTTCTTGAATTAATATTATGGTACCTCAAAATGATATGGAAGGTCAAAAGAATGGGGCTACTCGACTCATAGAGTTCGTACGACTGCAAACAGTATTCTTGGATCACCAACATTGACCTTATCACAATGTATATGTATATATATATGTTATATAAAATATTTAATTGTATACATTTTAGACTTAGAATACTTAGAATAATTTCAGTTAGGTACAATTTACATTGTATCATATCTCAAGTAACACAATCTTTGCTTTTTCTTATCAGTTGTTTCTCATAGTTACTTGATACTATTCGTGACTTATCTTATTCTCAAAAACAAAGACTTGCTTATGGTCAGCAACTCACGCCTAACTTCTAAGAATACTCATGGCTAAAGCCATTCCCATGCAGAGTCAGCACATGACAGTTTATATAGGCGAAAGCGTGCGACCAGAAGTTAGTATCCGGCAGACCGGCATAGTATCCGGCAAACTAGCATAACTCATTTCAAACCTCCGGTACTCACTTAATATTATTGTAATTTCAAATCCTTTATAACAAAACGTTCAATTGTGCAATTCAAAAGTAAATTGTTTTTAAAAATTGATTTTTATCGACCACGATATAAAATATATATATATATATATATATATATATATATATATATATATATATATATATATATATATATATATATATATATATATATATATATATATATATATATATATATATATATATATATATATATATATTTCAAAATTTTACTTATACAAAAAAAAATACAATCCCAATGGACACATCTGCGGCAAGGGTCACTCAGAGTCTCTGTCTATCGCTCTCGTCTACACAATGCATATTTAAAAACGTATATATAGATTAGTCAATGTTCTGATATAATACAATAGAAAAGCAAAATAAACGTAATTAATACGTATATGTAGTTTAGTTATATTATATCATTTGTGATATTCAATGATAAAAAATTCGGTCGACTGCTCTTTCTGAAAATTGTTTACAACTGTCCGGCAAATAAAGGAAATATTTTAACAATACAGTATATAAATTTGAATAAATTTACCATAGAATTATTAGTTTATTTACGTTCTGCAACCGACTGTATGGTTTTTAATAGATACCCAATATCGACAAGGATATAAAATAATTTAATGGAAAATAAAAGTTCTTGTTATATGACCTTATCAACAAGAATTTAGTTTGTCAGATGAAACTATAAGAATTTTTTTATTTGAAAGATTTGAAATATTTAAAGTCTATATTTGTCAATGAATACAAATCATTCTTGATATAGAACTGTTCCAGATATTTTTCCTAACTATATTACTGCAATAACTATTATCGTTAAGAGTTAAATAATATATATCGTAAAATCATTTTAAATGTAATATCAAAGTAGAACAATAACTTAAGTTCTTTAAAAAAGTTGAGTTAGTGATGTCTATATTTATTTTAGACCACTGAGCATAAATAGAATGATAATTCTGTAGCATTTACCTAGTGATATTTAATGCCATACTTTTCTATTTGTAAAACTTTTGACTAATTCTCTAATTTATAAACAAGTCGAATAATTCCCAAATCCCGTACATAGTTAATTCTGTTAAAATATTATTAGATAAAGCATAGTTAAGTATTTCTTTATTGTCATTGATTGTACTTGCTAACATCTAATCATTGTAAAGAGGTATCTGTGCACACCCATTATATATATTTATGATTATATATTAAAATTAGAGCATAAAAAATCTATATTTAACGCAGATTAAAAAACTCAATTATAACAAAATATCAACACACGTTTGCGTGATAGTGACGCCTTCGCCATTTATTTAAAATATGGTGAAATCCACATTTACTTGTTAAAGTATTTTTAGTTTTTATATAATACGTAGTACACTTACCATAGTTTTCTAGATATTTCTTGTCCAGTATAAATCAATTATATTCATTTATTTATGTCAAATTCAATTCAATAGCATTCAATTTTCTTAGTTACATTGTAATGAAAATTCTTTATGTATAATCTATTCAATCATATACTTCTGCTGCTAATCTTGGTATATATTTAGTGGTAAAAAAACTAAAGTAGCTTTGCTCAATGTTTAAAGGTGTTATGCTCTTTTGGCATTTTCTTCTTACGAATATCAAAATTCTCATTCTGCCAGCACTAGTGCTCTTTATAAGAAGAAACTTATTTACTGATTGACAATTTGATCATAGAAATACTTTAAGAGCAGATAATTTCATGTAAATTATTTTACATGTAGGTTACATGTAAAATAATTAAAAACAAAGAATAATTATTATATAATTATTAATAAATAATTAATTAAGAATATGTTGGCTTTATATAACTACTACTTTATAATAAATATATTTTTAATCAATTAATTCAATTTTGTTTAATGAATTTATATTACCGCGTCTTTTATTAATAATGATAATAAGGACTATAGAAGTGGGATATTTTAATGGTAATAGTATGGTACTTTGATACTTTATAAAAAATAACAATTTCTTTTAATGGATTTTACTGTCGTAAAGTTTACAAAAACATTTAATTTCTAAAATTTTAAACTCAGCTAACAGCTATTAACAACTAGACGAAGACAAGGCACTATTATCTGTTTTTATAACTTGTAAAGGAGGCAATTCTATCCATAGTTCTTAAATTGCTACATTCATAATACAAGATGTAGCCAACGCTACTACAGATTAATTATATTTCTCATCCTAAATATAAACTTTTGTATATATTCAAGTTGATTAATTTTCCTTCTCTAATTGCTTTGATTTGAGGAAATTCTCTTATTCTCAATGCTTATATCATAATGTAGTAAATGAATAATAAAACTCTAAATAATAACAAATAATAACATACAGTAAAATATAAAATTTACATATTTAACACAGGAAATATCAAACTAGTTATATTACCTATCATGTTATATCTTGTGGAATAAACCAGTTCTGTTCATGTGAAACTGCGTTGTTTTGATTTGGTTTTTATCATTACTTACTTATTCACTCATATTATTTGGAATACTAGCTTCTTGTATGTGTTCCCTGTAACTATCTTAATCTAGTAAAAGATGTTTGGTGGTCAGACTATTATTAGGTGTAGTACACTGTAACTGTTGTTCACTTCACAATATATGAAATAATCTTATGTGTAAATCATCTATTCTTAAGTACTTTAAAACTAATTCTTTCTGCCCATTGAAATTGAATGGAAATTTCCACTGGCAGGCATGGATTTAACTACACTCTAAGTCTATTTATTCTATCCTACTCTCGTTGTCATGAGTTTTCAACTAACCAGGTATATATTGGTCCTATGTCCGAAGGTTTTGTTGAATTAGGATTTACATATTCCATGTTGGCTGATTGATATACGACTTTATCGGTTAGACAATTTTCCGCTGCTGCAACCAATTCTATTTGAAGTGAATTTCCTTATTTATTTCAGTTATCCAAGTCAATGGACAGAATTTGTTTTAGACTAGTGTCTAAGGCTTGAAGAGCGCCCAATGGGTCACCGATGAGCAGTATTACTTGATGTTGTACTGCTTCAGCAAACGTCAAAATCTACCAGATATCATAAGGTCTGCAGTATATAAACTATTTATTGGGGAAAGTAACAACATGTGTGTTTTCCTTGCAATAAAAAGCAGACCTTACATCTGGGTTTGAGTTAGATCCGTCACTATAGATGTCTATTCCATCCTGATGTTCATTTTCGCCTCAAAATTATTACGTTTCAAGAATAAACTAAATTTTATGACACCTGCATGTTTCTACTATCGAGTTGGCTCTATCGAAAAAATAATACAGCCTTAACACAAATTTAAACAAACATAAATGATGTATGCTGAACGTATGAGAAACTAAAAATCGTGGACTTGGGTAAAGTTATAAATTTATTCGTTATGAACGTGTTTCAGTCTGTTTCACAACAGCAAACTCACTGTTACTATAGTCAAGTGTGAGTAAGTAAATAAAAATATGTTGTGTTTCCCCAAGCGTATGCTTCAAAAGTCATTTAATTTAAGTCTCCTCCAACCACTAAACCGCTTTGTCAAGGACGATAAATTATTATAGCATGTTTATATTGGCCACATTATAAACGAAAAGTCGAGAGTGGCATATTATAAGTTTTCGAATTAACGTCTCTATTCTCTTATAATAAGAAATTCCTATTTGTCACTTTTCATGGATCTCAACGAAACTCAGAGACGGAAAACCGGGAAACATAAATTTTAGAGTTTACTCGGAAGTGGAATGAGAAATGAAAGCGGTAGAAGGAAGAATAGAGGAAAAATATGAACGGCGGACGGCACAAAACAAATATTAAAAATCTCAGAAAATGTGTGTAATGAAAATAAAATGTAACCTAAAATAAAATTTTAATTATCTAGATATTACAGCGAATGACATTGGCTGTGATGCTTTTAACACATAAAAATGAGATTTGAGCATATTAAGTAGGTCTGATAGGCGTCAACAAAGTTAGTGGCTGTTAGTAGACTCTAACGTGGCTCCAACGTTCAAGTTTTAATGTTTAACATTTTAGTGTAATCACACAGTTAATGTTTGATCCTAAATAATGAACAAGAAAGGATACATATATATTGTTATTAGATTGTACTAAATAATCAGTGTAAGCAACAACATGTATAAATTAAAAGGCGTATAGGAGTATTGGATTCATATTAAGTAATACTAGATGTTTTAAAATTGTATTTTCAATAGTTATCCCTTATCAAACTCTCGTAGGAACCCATCTTAAATATGGCTCAATGTTGTGGAAGTTCCTATGAATACACTAATAGGCTTTAAGACCTTAAAATTTTTTTACTATCAAAAATATAGGCTTAATAAACGGCTTCAGTATGAATTGTTATTTTGGTCACATCATGAGTGAGATAAGAACTAGAAAAATTTTGTCTTCTTTAGTATTTATTTACAAGTTGATAAATAATCAAGAAAGTTCTTCTATTATTTTGATTTAACTACAATTTACAGGTCAGATAGCTCATTCCAAATAAAATTCATAGATCAAATAACTTATTCTATATTTCAAATCACTACAGAGGCTATGCTAGTTATTAACTTGTTATTAGACTGCATAAATATTTTGTAAATACCCTTCCTTTATTGGTATTTTTAACATGTCACATTATTTCTAAGTATAGTCTGTTTATGTCACAGTTTCCTAATATATAGTCTCTAAGTGTATATAATAATAATCAGTAATTATACATGTTATATAGAATCCTCTCTTATATTAGGTTAAGACTAAGATTAATATTGTATTTTATAATATTGTAATATACATTGTAACAGGCCATTAGCATACAGGATGTTATGTCCAGAAAAGAGTATACCAAAGTCATTGCGGTTATCGCGTAACTAAAAACCTTTCGTGCTTATCATAAACCTACATTGTATTTTATCGCAATTATTGCAACTTGCTAAAAGCTTGAGAAAAACACTTCTTAGAACATTCCTGCAGCATCAGCATACAGAAATGTTTTAAATAGAGAAACAACCAATGGTAGCTTCAGTAATCGGCAAATATAGTAATCGCTCCACAAGTAATCTGCATATTAAGTAATCGGAAGTAGTCCGTAACTTCACATATCAGTAATCTTCAATTAGTCGTCGAGTAAACGTCGAACAAGTCTAAATTAAATTATAAAAGTCGGTTACTCCTTTTTTGACATAGCAAAGTGTTCAAAATCGTAAATTAAAAATAAATTGTTTTTAAAAAGTTAATTAAATAAAAAGGGATATAAAATACATAATATTACTATTCGTAATTATTCCTTCATAAATAAGCAACCTTTATCTATTGAGAAGAAAATTATATTAAATATTATTTATGATAAATATGTATTATTATTATTGCATTTTTATGTTAATTCAAAATTATAGTACGCAATTAACTAATTCTATTTTTTGAAACTGCTGTTCTATTTTACTTTATATTATCATCCGCACTTTAGTGAAAGTTACTTATTATAGGTATGTGTTTTGGTAGATAATCATTAGTTTTACTTTTGATTAACTGTAGTATAAAAATGTGTATTTCACGTATTTATGTTTTTCTATATTGACCAACCCTATTATAGGGTACAGTATCTGTTGGGTTGTCCACTGTAAAAGAAATAAGTAAATAACTATTAGTGATAATAATACAGGCACATAAAAAGGCAAATGTTAAGTATAAGATACTAGATCGCTCTACACCGTTGTTTTTCGATTTATTGAAGCTCAAAAAATATTAAAAAATCGCAAAAAATATCCATTTTTCATGTTAATATGTTTCGCTTATTTGACTTCGACTAAAATTGAATAAAAATATAATACAGTGGCATATTATGATATGTTAAGTTCAACTGCTACCGTTAGATAACTCTTTCAGGTCTCAATTTATATTCACTCGGAGGAAAGTTAAAGTTTTGAAAATAGAGCTTCCAAAATAGTGGCTCTGAATTTCTATAACAGATATATTTACATTACAAAAGAGCAATGCTGATGCTGTGAAGATTAATTAAGAAGGAAGTACTTGATATTGCGTAGAAGTTATCGATGTGAATAGAGTCGTCTTTATTTAACTTGTCATATATAGTTTTCAGTAACATATAAGTCGGAAATCGAGTAAGGAACCACCAAGCCGCCAAGCGGTTATTAATGTAGTTCCCGAATAGCAAAGCAATTACATAATCGCTCTAGGAAACTACTCCTCGGGCTAAAGCCCCGCCAGGCATTGAATTATACCCAGAAGCGATCCTCGACCCCTTTATTGTTTTTCTGCACGATCAGATAAGGTTTCAAAAAATAAAACCCGCCACAGGTAGGATTCGACATTCGTCCCGGATCGGAACCGAAAGATATACAGCTGTTTCGAACTTGTTAGTTCTCATCAGTGCCGCACACGGTACGCCGATTCAGGACAAATGCCGAATGAACTTTATGGCGTATACATCTTTATCGATACGATCTCTGCCAGTAACATATAAGTCGGAAATCGAGTAAGCAACCACCAAGCCGCCAAGCGGTTATTAAAATAGTGTCCGAATAGCAAAGCTATTACATTATCGCTCTAGGAAACAACTACTCCTCGGGCTAAAGCCCCGCCAGGCAATGAATTATACCCAGAAGCGATCCTCGACCCCTTTCTCGTGTTTCTGCACGATCTATACCTGTGGCGGGTTTTATTTTTTGAAACCTTACCTGATCGTGCAGAAACACGAGAAAGGGGTCGAGGATCGCTTCTGGGTATAATTCAATGCCTGGCGGGGCTTTAGCCCGAGGAGTAGTTGTTTCCTAGAGCGATTATGTAATAGCTTTGCTATTCGGGAACTACTTTAATAACCGCTTGGCGGCTTTGTGGTTCCTTACTCGATTTCCGACTTATATGTTACTGACAGAGATCATATCGATAAAGATGTATACGCCATAAGGTTCATTCGGCATTTGTCCTGAATCGGCGCACCGTGTGCGGCACTGATGAGAACTAACAAGTTCGAAACAGCTGTATGTCGCTCGGTTCCGATCCGGGACAAATGTCGAATCCTACCTGTGGTGGGTTTTATTTTTTGAAATAAAAATATATAGTTTTGTTTATAAACTTACTGAAGAGGATTATCGATTTAAGGATCAAGTTCATTTATAACATCAGATATTGCCAAGAAACTAATTTTATTCTTAAGATATGTCTACAGAAGCATTTTCATCTATTTCTTATCTGAATAGATAAGAAATAGATGAGAATGCCTTTGTAGACATATCTATACCATGAATATCGTATATCTCTTTCGGTGTAGTAATAGTAGTCACCTTTCTTAATGTACGTCAACTATTAGCAATTTACTAATATCTTAACCTTCTAATGTCTTAAATTTCTCTCCTCGTTAGTCGCCCTATTTACTAATATTTCATAATAATGAATAATAATATTTCATAATAAGTCAAGGAACATAAATTGAGGTATATTGACTTTTCTGAGACTCAAAATGAACGTACAGCCGCAATTAGCAACCACGTATAGTAAGCTTACAGAGAAACTGCAGAATAGGAAAAAGCTAAACTATATTGTGTGAGACTATGAATATGTACGTGAGGTTAAACCTATTTAAAGGTCATATGTATTGCTAACTTCAAAGGAATTATCGGGATCTAATAAAAATATGGGTCTAAATAAATAAGATCTAATAAAATAAATGGATATTGCATTGGAAATCATTACATCGAAAATAAGGAGGGTAAAAATTTTCATAATTCTGTTATTGTGTATTTATTCTTTATATTCTTTGTTGGCGCATTATCTTTAATAATATGATTAATATTATTATTATTATGAACATTATATTAATATAATAATAATATATGCATCAGCGGTAGTAGGGATAGTCTAAATCTCCATTAAACTCTCTTTTCCTTTAGATAAACTAAAAAATATTTAATTTGTAAGAAGCACTCCTTGAAAAAGAAAAATTATATAAAATAGACAATATATAGAAGAGTAATTATGAATTTAATTTAAAAGCACTTCGTATGAAACATGGAATAACAAACAGTTAATTTAAGAAAGTATTTTATAAATAAAATTAAATAATGTTAACGATAATATAATGTATATTTTAAATTTTCACATTACAAAACTTTATTCCAAAATTCACATATTGCTGTTTAAAATATTATTATAATTTTCTAAATAGAAGACAATAGAACTAATTGAATACAAATTAATTTAAAGTAGAGCAGAAAAGACCAATTTTAAAATTAAAATGTATCATAACGGTGTGAACTTTTCCAGATTTTTTTAGGTAATAGATCTATTAACACAATAAAATTTATTTTTTGTTCTCAAAGAGATATTGTTTTTTACACTAATTTAAACACTTTTAATAAATTTTAATACTTACTTATATTATAAATATAAATTGTATTGTTGTCTTATTTTTAAGGTTTTAATTTCAATAGATTGCTTTATTTAAAAAAATTGTTTTGCAATTATAATTTCCTTAATTCCTTCAATCCCTTTCTTTTCTTCCCTGTTGCAATATACCTTTTGCCATCGATCTGGGGTCAAAGATGATTGAAAAATTTAAGGAAGAGAAAAATATGTATTTATTTCTTCCAGATTTATTAGCAGTTAGCAATTCCGCTTTTAGAACGTATTTTTAAAAACTATTTTACAACTAAAAAAATATGTATATACATTTTGAATAAATTTGGATAATTTGGAATATTTGAAATACAATTTTAGACTTTATATTCTTAATTAATTTTTCTTCTTTTATAATTGAGAAAATATGGAAGACTCAGAATATAACTATAGATTATCCTGTATATGTGTCTCATGATAGTTAGTTAATCCTACCTTTATTAAAATATTCTTGTTTCTAGTTTTGAGTAGAATATGGAAAGTAATTAAATATTAACCTATTTTTATATTTCCGTGAGAGATAATTTTGTTGAAGTTAATATGAAAAGAAATAAAGTTACATAATTGTAGGGCTTGAAAATCAACAATTTTTGTTATATTAAAGAAATTATTTATCAAATATTTAATTTAATATTTCCTTTACAAGGTTTACCGATCTGTCTTTTATTTAGGGGTGCACAAAAGAATGAATTTTTGAATTTTCAAATTTAATGCTTTATCTTTTATTATACATTTTACACTTAATTCTATTCCATGATACAAACGTTTGTAAAATCTAGACAGATTTAAAACTTTTAATAGTCAAATAGATTGAACTTTATGTAGAAGCAATGTTCAGTCTATGAGATGTTAGTTCTCTCAAAGTTTTTAAAATGTCGCAAGGCAGTAGCATGTCATTAGCCTAATTAACTTAGCTTCCGGATACTTCCTAAAATAAATAAGGTTACTTCGATCTAATCTAGTCCCCTAATCTTAGTCATACGTTTCTAGAAATTAACTAAAAGCATTAGTATTAGACTGAGAAACTTAATATTTTATGTGGCTCTGAGGGTTTCAGTTGCTTGCATAAAAGTTTGTAAAATACAGTGATATAACTTGTAATAAAGGCGAGTATCTAACATAATATAACCGAGACAATAAATAAAGAGATATAAGTTACCTTATGACGACAAAGCGAAATATGTTAGTTTTCTATGCCAAAATATAACGTAGAAAATTAGGTGAACAATCTAGTTTGATATATATCTACACGAGAAATATCTACACAAGTTTTATAGATGATTAACGATTTCAATTTCAGATGTTATCCTATTTTTAATTTGATACAAGCACATCATTTAGATTCATAAATTCTAATTCTTAGTTGGTCCTGTATTGGTATCTGTATATATTAAGTTTGATCCAGATAATTTTCTCCTACAAGTGCACAATATAATCGGGTTATCTAACATGATCTTATTACTGGATTAACGTAGTATTGTACTAACATATTATATATTGTATTAAATACTATTCATTTAAATATTCGTCAGTTTAATTTTACAGTTGAAATATATTCGACCATTAAAAATATTGGTACAATCTTATATCAATAATTAATAGAAATACGGGAAGGAATTGGTTTAACAGGAATTAGAGAGTATAGTGGATATTTAGGTCAGTTTTTCAACGCGTGGCTAATAAAAGCGTGACTTTGCATCGCATCCACAACATGGATGAATAACAATCGCATTTTTTTATAGATGTGTTTGTAACAATATCAGTTAAACTGTGCTTTCTTGTGGCGAGCTGTGTCTAGTATTGGGGGTCTCAGTGTATACTTGTGTTCAAGTCCCTTGAGTGGAGTCAGATATTGTGTAGGTATTTATGTTTAATGTTCTGTTTTGCAGAATCAGAATTTAAAGGAAGTTTAGAGGAGGTCTATTTGTTAAAAAAAAACTGGCGAGTTTACTTTAATACTGATTGGTTGTAATATATCATATCATGTGTTAAATTATGATGCACTTCGTTAATTCTGTAATAGATACATCACCAATTGACAACTACCAAGTCCAACAATCGAGAATAGGATTATATTTTATTTATAAATAAAAACTGTGGTTATGTATGGATGAGACGAGACCACTGATTCAAAAAATATCTTGTTAATATTATAGTATACACACTGGATCCTTGTAAACTCATGTTAATTTGTACTAATTAATGAATGAGTATAAAAATAGACAGCCGAAGCAATTATGAGGGTGGTGCTATACATTTCTATGGTGCTATGGAATACATTAGTACCACCTAAAATTTTATCTTTCAAGAAAAAGACTGTTAATGTTTATGAGCAACGGTGTTGGATATTTGCTTAAAAAAGTGTGTGGTAACTTCTTCTATGTTATATATAAACTTCAAATGTACACATTCAAATGTAAAAAATCTCTATATTCCTAAACCATCACAATGGATTCTTGCACGCTGCAGAATATGGCTACATGTTATAATATTTTGAGCATTTCCAAAAAATACAGTCTATAGATTTACAACTCGATTTTAAAAGATTAACTATACTTAATTGCCATCGAGAAAAGTCAAGAGAAATTTCAAACTGCCCATATCAATGCAGATTTACAAACTATATATTACAATTACAATGAACAAGTAGAGACAATAGAAAAATTACAAATTCTTTAGTGTTAGTAAAAGCATGATTAGCGTTAGGAATACATACTTCATGATGCAGAAAGTAAGAGTGTTATAGAAAAGTTTAATAAGGTTTTAAAGAAGAATTAAAATTTTACCTTAAAATAAATTTGGACTGATTATGCGTCAACAGATCCATTACAGAATGTTGAATATTATTTTAGTTATGACAATATTACATCACTAGATGTCGAACGGTTGGAAACATGCCTCACGTTGTGATATCATTCAGTTTAACAGAGCGAGTATTTCAATGTTTTGTAACTTATAACTTATTACTACTTACGCCATATTATGTTCCGTACCTACTACTATACGCACATCTGTAGTTTATAGAGTAAGAAGTGATTGTCTGTAACAACATGAATGCTGCCGTCACACTTCCAGCAATAAAATAGAATATTACATTTATATTTATTCAAGCTGTAAGCAAAAACTATCTTTTATGTATTTGACATTTATCTTTCTATTGCTTCTTTAAATAAAAAAAACATGAATTTGTTTGCCTTTCTTGATTTAAAAACCAGATTGTTTTGTTGATCGATTTCGACGCTCATATGAAGAAAATTATTTTTCGTAACGCTCAATATAACTAAATTAAATGGGTTTCATATAAAATGTTCAGTCTACCAGATAAATTTCATTTGTTGTCACAGATTGCGTATCAGGCCCTGCAGATGGGCGATTTAAATTTTATTTAAGAAATATAAATAACATGTAAAAAACGAGATAGGCAAACGTATGAACGTAACATAAATTCTTATACCAACCCCTGTAAACGATTTATACGTAAAAATTGGCATATTTATGGAAATTCTGGTGGAAATGCCTCATCCCTATATGCGAAAATACATTTCCGTTTGCATTTTCACTTAGTATACACTTTATCGCGTCTTCCTTTATGCTTACAGATCGGAATGGCGTATGGCTGTTTATTTTATGAGTGGGTTTGAACAAAAACTGATACGTCTTTCGGTGTTGAGATCAACGGATCAGTATTCGAAGAACTAGGCGACACGAGAAAATAATTTCCTGTATCTTGTTCAATAAAATAAGGCGATTCATACAAATACGTTAGGAAATCTACTTTTTATTCCAATTCTAACTTAGAAAACCTCTTGATACTTCACTGCTTACTATATACAACAGTAAAAATTTCATGACGTTACAAGTTATTTGAAAAATTACCTTAATTATTTTACTTTACGATTATAGGCGCTTGCGACTAAATATGAAGAGAAAAATATTTTTTTCAGGCCTTAAATCTAATTAAAAGATATTAATATTCATCATAATAATCAACATAATAATTATTTTACGAAGGTATGAACATTTTAGCCAAGTACTAGTTATCATATTATTGGGTTGGTAAAAAACATTGATCCGAGTAACTGACCAAATTTTCAATCTTCTAGCCCTTCGCCTATTTTGTGCGTTAAGTATTGTTTTAAATGTCTGAATAAATGAAAATTATATGACACAATGTTGGGGGAATTCAATAGATGCAGAACCTAGTACCAATCAAAGTAGTAATTCTTGTAGGATTTCCTTTCCACATGTGCTCTTGCATTATTATGAAGCAGATGAAAGGAGATGTGTCTAGGGTATTTTTCTAGAATTAATTCTGTTAGTTTTTGCAATTTACTAACATATATAGTAGAGTTAATCGTTTTGCCTTGAAGGAGTTGTTCAAGGAACAACACGCACTTTGCGTGCCACCTTCTCTGAAACAGAACCTTCCACGTGTACGGGTCTGTTGTGCCGATTCTTCCTTTCGAGGAAGTCAGACGGTAGGATGTGTACGATTTGGTAGGTTCAAAGGTACAGTTTTTTAATCCTGTCATTAAAACATTGATAAACTCTTTGCGCCGTGTCTGAAAAAGTAGTGGTTTGCAGATGGTCACGCGAAATATTTTAGTATCTTTGATGAAGCGGTGCCGATTTCTCTGTAGCTGAGATTATGAAGGTAATAAACAACTAGTGGATCCAATTGGAGCATGGTGGGTTCTTGATTCATTTTGGTGCTACGGAGTTATTTTTTATCGTCTACAGTCGAGGAGCATATAGGGCGGTATTCATCTTTGAGACTCATATCTGCCAAATCAAAGCGACTGGACAAAAGGTTGACTATTCAATAGAAGACATATTTTCCGTTGAATATTGATATTACAGATCGCAGTGTATGGTTGTCACGGCGCCATTCAAAAGAGATGATAATGCTCAGTTCATATTGACAGACATTTCTCGGCGAGTGCTAGCGCCGAGAACATCTATACGTTTGCTTTAATTACTAGATTTAAGCCCTTTAAATAAGCAGTGATACATTATGAATACAATTTTGATGGGGATTTTTTACTAACGCAATATATTTACCAATCTATGATGAAATGGCTACTAAATATCATATGTAAATATTCACATTTCTTCGAGGTAATTATGGACCTTCAAAAAATAATTATTCAATAATATTTAAAACGAATATTTGAGAACGGATCTATTTTGAAACATCTTATGGCCTGCTAGGTCACGATGTCTTGTACCGTGGGACAATTTTTTGTGGGGCTGCTTAAAGTTAAAACTTAAACGCGATGATGTTAAAGAAAATAGTCCTAAAAATTTGTAGGAACATCAATTGTATATACAAAAAAATTGTCAAACTATTGCCCTGTGTTATACTAAGCAATGTCCGCCAGAGATTTTATGACCGCTTGAGGTACTGCTTAAATCAACCGAGACACTCATTGCAGCATTTGACATGTATTTAAAATGCTTAAATATATGTCAAATAAATGATAAATGGTTACGTCCAAATAAATTATTGTTATAGTTTTACAATTGATATCTTGTGTTGTATTAAAATATTGTTTTTTCTCAATTAATTGCAGAGAATTAATTTTAATTTCCATTTTTATTTTTCATAAAATAACATCGCATTAATAAAAATGTCTTATTGTCTAAGCGATGTATTTGACTTGGTAGGTAGACGTAAATATCCATCTATTCCTGCACCGTTTATAACAATACTAAAATAATTTATTGAACGAATTAGAACAAATAGAACGATTAACCTGCTGTCAAAGCAATGTTGCCAGTTTTATTTAATTTCTCACGTAAATGTTGTTCATTAAAATTTCAAAATTTTAATAAACAAATTCGAAATGAACCCAACTTATGTATTATATTTTAATTCAATATTTTACTATTTTAATTTAATTTAAAAACAAATGTCAACAATGTTAACATGAAATAGGCAGTGTTAGTTTTGAGACACTGTATAAAAATATTTATTACAACTAGACCTATCAATTTTTTATTTATATAATGTAACTTTTTTGTTATGTTCTAGTTATATTTAAAAAAAATAATGCAATTCGATCTTACAGGCTTTGTGCTCGTACTAATGGAAGTTCGGTAATTATTTAACACGTACTAAGCTGTTACCGATGGTATTATAACACTGACTATGACAAAATAAATATTTTCTAGGGATAACTCATAATGATGTGTGTTATTAGAAATTATGTGACTCTTAGTATCATAATTTCACTTATTACGTTGGTAAACATATACAGAAAATTATCCTCGATATTATAAATACATATAAATATTTTTTTACATTATTTAAAAAATACATTATACATTACAATTCCAGTAAAAAGAAATTATTTATTTTGATAAATAATTTCTATTTCGTAAAATATTTATGAATTTCCTAATATTAGCATTACTGATACGTACAATCAACAACTACTAATATTTCTTGAATATAATATATACAACTCTATAGCATAAGAAAAGAAGATATCTGCATCTTCTCACAAACAGAGTAATTCTAAGAAAGTTTACAAGCGAAGAATATAAATCAATGCTTTTTAGAATTTTTGTTGAAGATTGAAATAGGACAGAATGAAACGTCAACTCATGCACTGCCATTTTGGAAAGTACAAAAAAATGGATAACTGACTACATAAAAAAATATACTGTAGAATTGTAGAGTATTTAAACATGATATGCGTTGCTTTGCGATTTCTTACGATTTTGAGATGAACCACTAAGATACGGAACTATATTTAATTAGTTAACTGAATGGTAAAGAAGTGAGCGTTATTCGATAAAACGGAAGGGTTAAAGCGAATGAATGAAATTACATTAAGCTGTAAGCAAAAGACTGAGTTAAAGATAAATTGCTAGTGTTAGTAATCAATACTATGAACTGATTAATTGGTTCTTGCCTTTATCATACCGGATACAAACCTACCGTGTGATATTACTGAACGGTGACAGCTATAAGAGACAATGTATTCAGTATTAGAGACAATGTGTTCATTGTAATATGGTAACGTCGACAGATATTACTCTTTTACATTAATAATGACGACACTGTAGCTGTCATAACATAACATTTTGTGGTCTCAATTTATCATACCATATGTTGTATCGACACTCAATGATGAGCGTGTAGTGGCGCCACTATGGATTATCGGACGCTGTTACCGTCACATGGACGCAGCTGTCAAACTGTACGCCAAGCACACATTACGATTCACTTGCCCAGATTCATACGTTCCTCTTTGAGGTTTCCATTGTTTGTACGATAAAATAACTACAGATGGTTCTACAACTATTCGCGAAATAATAATGAATGTGAATTAATGTAACTTTATGTCGAAAATGACAGAAATTCGCATTCGAATTTCTTATTATATCAATGGTTAGAATCAGATCAGGAGAAGTCTTATAGAGAGCCTTATAACAAGCAGTAACCTTGTTATTAGGAGATGTAGGAGAAAATTAACTTAGTTACGGTATAAGGTTAACAGAATACATGGAGTATAAGCTAATTCTTTTATCTCACTTAGAGAGACAGGGACCAATCAAATAATTCAACAATAATTCAATGTTAAACATGAGCAATTCACACTTCAATCACTTTTAAAAAAATGTTGGACTTAATAACTAATTAGTCTTAATTACGAACTTTAGCTGAAGTTGTCATTAAAAATAAAATGCGATTATGCAACAAAAGAATTAATAAAATTGTAAATCTTTCATAAACTTTTGATGACGACAACTTGGGTAGTCAAGCACCTGTCAGGTAATTCTAATTTTTTGATGGAAGAGTGAACTCCTATTTTTTTCTGATCATAAGGTTAAGGGTTCATGTTGGCAGTAAGCTCCTTTGAATTTTTTATATACAAGGGTGTCAACTTTAGAAGATCATAAAGATAATCTAATGCAGGAAACCAAATATTAAAGAACAGATCTATTATAGATAGTTCGTAGCATTGCTGCATGATGAATAAATTATTTTATGTACAGATTGTGCAGTATCAAACTTAATATTTTTTCAATACTCCAAATAAAATGTGATATTGAATTATAGAAGTAAAAAGGGAACATTGACGAATAACAGAATATCTTGATTTAAAAAACAAACGTTTTGTCACTTACGAGGTTCACATGATGACATGTCTCATGGCATTATTTGCAGTTAATGTGTATGCCAAGGTTTTAATGAAACATTCAGACAGAAGAAGGCAGACAGTTTTTTCTTACAAGAGAAGACTTACCGTTCAGTCCTTCTGCTGTAAGTCTACAAATTTTAAATGTAAATTTGGCAATTCGCAGCCATCTGAGTTCTCAAATAAGGCCAGACTATTTACAGAACCGGGGTAAATTCAGGACATTTCTAAATATATGCAACTCAATAATCCTCTTCTCCCTAATATCTCGCTACATTGTCTCCCTTACATTTGTAGTTACAAACAGAATCTAATTAAAACTTTCGGCACTAATATATTTTCACTTAGTTCGAGACGGATGTAATACTGTTGTCTGTTTTATATTGAAATGAAAGAATATGAGGTTAACGTATACTCCAGCGCAGAACTGGAGTATTTGCTAATGAGCAACTTATTCATATATGTATGTAGATGCAATATTGCATGCCCTTGATACACGACTTGTAAAGGGCGCAGATTTTAAGAATGATGGATATAGAATTAGAAGAAATACGGTTTGTGGTATGTAAACGTAGCTGCTGATGAAATTGGAAACAATCTTTAATGAATATTTAAGCATAAACGGAAAACACCACATAAATTAGAAAATCCCTCAAATCTAAGGCTTAAAATGTTTGTAGTACCTCTATTCGTAGTTTTGTATCTACTACTCGGAGTAAACGCAGAATGAATCGAGAATATGTGAGGTAGAGGTCAATTTGTAAACAAGAAGTTGAAGATGACTCGAGCAAGCTCGGAGTAAGGAACCCAAAGAGCGAAGCTAGGGATCAAAAATATGGCGTGATATATGTACGAAAATCAAAAAGTTATAGGGGATTGATCTCTGTAAGAAGTTAGACCTATAAAGATTCTACAGACGGCTTTTATGGTTTCCACCACACTTGGGGTGTTAAGCTAGTTAGCTATACGTATATGCATACTTGGATTCTTATAAAAGTAAATTTCATGAAAGTGCTACTCAAGGGGATAACTTAAAAGGAGTCAACTCAAGAAAATATTTGAATAAGATGTTATAAATGTCGAATTTATATGAAATTATGAACTGATTTTAATTAGAATATTAAAATCAAATTAATATATCTTGGTATATTATTGGATAGCTACTTTCACTGAAACCATTGTACACACTATATATGATACTACACGAAATCAGATTTTTCTGTAGATTTAAACTATACTCACAATTGTTATGATTGATTTAAATGATTTATATACAATTAAACATTTAATGAAGAAGTAATGTATAAGAAAAATGTATGTAAAATTATATTCTTATATACTATGTTACTGATAATTAGATAGCTGTGCGTGAAATATTCTTCATCTATCTATGCCCAATAATATATGTCGAAATTCCACAGGAAAATTCATAGATTCTCATTCTTCGGTTCACTTGAAAAAAGCTCAATCCAGTCAGCTTGCACCTATTGAAAAATAAATCATCAAATAATAATATATGTATATGATACCTCCCTTGAAATACTATATAAGTAGATACAGATATCAATAAATCGCTAATAGCAAAAACACATAAAATTAATAAAAAATTATAAAACAATAGAAATTGTGTTGTTTATTGTATAATATAATTTTCGTACCTTCAAAATTCCAATGTTACATATATTCATATATGTTTGCATATAATCAAAGTTTGAACAACTGAGACGCTTTCAATATAAATGAATGATCTATGTCATAAATTGTCAATGTTCTATTGATTCAGATTTACTACTTGAAAAATATATTATTGATAGTATAGAGTGAGTTTCACAGAATGCGTTTTTTATAGAATGACTTTCAGGTCATTTTCCCTGATGTGGAGCTAATAAAAGCACAGATCCACTACATGAATGGGTATATCCATGCACCCCACTATAATGGATGACCTATATATTCTGTAGAAATAACTAAGACAATGTCATTCGTACTGTGATTTGGGGTGCAGGCTGGACCCAATACTGGGGTTGTCATTACATGCTTGAGTTCAGGTCCTAAATGAACGACGTCTCTGTCGTTTAGTCCTGAGCATTGGCATACTTGCGTTCTTCTCTATATGTAACCTTCCTGCATAGTCTGAGGATTTAGGGGAAATACGTCAATTTTTGTGTATTTAAACTCTTAACATATTTAAACCTCTTTAATACGTGTATTAAAGAACAAACGTACCGACTTGTGATATACACTTATATACCTTATATCTTATCAATATGCTTCTAATGCTGTTAGTTCTTAATTTATATTCTGTTAGATTTATTGTAGTTATAGTGGTAAATAACTATTATTATATTCAAATATTAAATGGAGATGAGTTGAATTGTTATCGTCATAGTCACTATCTTCTTGAACTTTTCCTTTTTTGTATCACATTTTTGTGTATAGGATTATGACATATTTTGTGGTCAAAAAATAAAGTGTACTATAGGCCTTTAATGTCTTTAAAATACAACACTTTTGTTGTAAGGGGAGGAGAAAGGCAAATTTTGCATGAACCTTACTGACCCATATATCAGGGGGTGTTGGATTCTTACAACCAAAATTACCTCCTATTCATTATAGTGGAATCTGTGTTTAAACTGATTCATCATAAGGGCTATCCATCTTCCTTTCTGTGTTTTAAATACTGTATACTTTTCCCTTTCCTGGCTTTTATGTCGCTTCTTACAGTATTTATTGGAAGTATACTTCCATGCCTCCTTTAATTATCAGACT
Source organism: Rosalia funebris (assembly GCA_037954035.1). Classification (NCBI taxonomy): domain Eukaryota; kingdom Metazoa; phylum Arthropoda; class Insecta; order Coleoptera; family Cerambycidae; genus Rosalia; species Rosalia funebris. The sequence continues at coordinate 7,316,886 of JAZFAV010000007.1, forward strand.
AATTTTCCTCAAACATCGAAAGATTACACGTTACTCTACATGCATTTCGTCAACCAAATTGGGATCATCAGGGGATTATTCATAACTGTTAGTTTTAGTCATCTCCTGATGATACAAACTTTACGAAGCACGTATCGAGAAAAATGTAATCCTTCCATATTGGTGGAAAATTGATCTCCGGTCTTTATTGCTGCATTGAAAGTTTTAGCCGCTTTCCAAGATTTATTAAGATGTATCACCTATCACCATATTTCGATGGTCAAAAATATTTCTCGCATTTTTTAGTTATTTACTTCTCTCGTTACTATATTCAGAAGCATAACTATATAAATAATATATAAGATACCAAATGATGCAATAAAGCATTATAAACTGGAGTATACTTCGAGAGGTATATTCGTTTAAGGTTTCTGCATGAAATATTAAAAAAAAATGTATATGCTTAATTTTCATATATGAATATCATCAATCACTAAATATCCCATAGTTTTTTAGCTGATCAAGAATTAAATTTGACCAACGTCAACCAACTTCATTAAATACGATGGATAATGAATTAATATGTGTAGTTAATTGAAGCAAAATGAGTCATAAGATATTAAAAGTAAGAACTACATCTACTATCCTATGGAAATTAGAGTAAAGCTAGATACTGAAATAGCGTGTTTCAGTAGAAAAATGGTTTTCAAAAAAAATTATATTATTATCTCGTAATTGATATAATTGCTCCAAATTTAAGAGCTATATTTTATAGTCGAATTATATAAAGAGAAAATTGGTGGAGGGATTAAGGTTGATCAGTTGAATATACAAGTATTGTTTCGTTATTGAGAGATCTTTGCTATAATTATTACTGGAATTTGATGCTTCAGATGAATATCAAATTTAAATCAATATTCAAATTAGCACATGTGCATTTCTTATAATACACAGGGAAAACTGTTTATTAGTTAAATCATTATACTCTAAAATGCCCTGTATTTATGGTTGTCTTTAATGTTACCTACTTACGTTGCTCTAATAGTTCTATTTTCTGTAACCTAAAACACGTTTTCAACAAATTCAACTAGAGCCTTTTAAAAGTATCTCTCGAAATAATATCAAAAGGTCGAGTGGCATCTTGAAATAGTATCCTATTCCGAGTTTTATTCTGCGAACAGAAGTGAGCCGAAGCTGAGCCGGAAGTACTCCATTCAAACGGGAAATATAGTGCGAAAGTTTAAAATCTTACTAGATTAACTTGACTAAATAGGCAGTTTCGAATTGCGTCCTTTCAGCTTGATAAGAATAATGGATGACAATGGGCGGTGCAAGCTGACGACTTTGTTAGAAGCTAAAGAAATAAAGTAATCATAAAATGTTATATGAAATGAGAATTAAATATATTAGGTACATTTAGAAATTTGCATGTACATCGGGATAAATAATATATACTCTATTTATATATAAATCCCTGGACAAGATTAATGCATCAGTGAAACTTCACATTATTACTGTTATTTGTTCGAATATTTAAATCATAGTACATACATGATATTATAATTATATAATTTCAACTAATGTTTTACACATTAGAATGAAAAATTATCGGAAAATAAACATGAATAAATAACAAACAGAAAGAAACAACAATGCCAAATGCAATGAAAACGGTGTTAATTAAAAAGCTTTAGAAAAAAATTGGAGGTGAAATTAAATTTTAAAAACTTTATTTCAGTAGCACTTAAATCCTTCATTAGCTTCTATTCCTGCTTACATTCATCTGGGCATGGTGTTGATCAGATGGTGAATGGGAAATTCCTGAGGAATATTCTCCCATTCGACAAGAACAACTTATTTGAGTTCATTAAGAACCATATGGGCAGGTATATGGCACCTAACTAATGGTTTTAATGCATTCGATAGATGAGTCGCCTAGATGAAAACCTGGGTAAATCCAATATTTTGGGTTAATGACATTTTACTGCCATCTGTTAGAGAAAATTCATATCTATAAGGTGGTCATAAAGTTTGGCAATAATTTGGACCAAATACCATAGATATAGCTTTAAAAAGCAGATCCAGTAACAAAACTGGGTAAATTATCTCGTTACTGGGTTTAAAATTCGACAAAATACACGAATTGTCGCTGTATTCTCAGTAGCAAATTCGGTCAAATCATATATTACTGTTTCATTTCAATTTAGAGCATAGCAAATGTGACTAAATCCTAACATTCTATAACCTAACTTTTCGTTTTTAAACTTCATTCGTACAGCTGACTGACTTCAGAATAGTACCGATGAAAATTTAAAAGTTAAGGTATCTTATTTCAGACAAATAGTAAACGCAAAATTTAATTTTAACGGATTTTCGAGTCCTCAGGTAGACGCTTGCTCAAGATGTTTGGAGCTTAGTAGCAGAATAAAACATAAGCCTAATCCAGATATCAAGAGTAATCTAATGATAGAACACAGAATACACAAATTAAAGGCCAATACTTTTTTGCACTAGTAAAAGTGATGCGAGATGACCTATTAATGTTATCTTATGACTGCCAAAAAAATTTGGTTCTTCCAAGAATTCCTGATCAGAAATATTATTATAAAAGGCAGCTTTACAATTTTACAATAATAAGGGGTTCGTCGACAGATAAACACGTCATGAATAATGTTTTTATTCACACTTGGCTGGAAAATTATCAAATGAAATAGCCTCAGCTATATTCGACACATTAAACAAAATCGACATAGGAAACAATATTAAAGAAAAGCATCTAGTGGCTGATGCTTGCGGAGGTCAAAACAAAAATAGCTGTGTTATAACATTTTTGTTATGCATTTATGCATTTTTTAAGAAGGAAGACATCATTAAAGTAATTGGAAAGGACTGGACAATATTGGATTGTAAATCCGAGTGTAAAAGGGTATTGAAGAGAACAAGTTCTTGGCACTTCAAATTAAATACTTGCAAAAGTGTTATATTCACAAAAACTAAAAAAGGCGTTATTTAAGTACAAGGCAGCTTCATTATAGGCACAATAGTAATGTAAATAAAAATATTATAGGGAACCCTTTTTCTGCTGCCATGTTCTGCTGGTTAGTAGCAAAAACGGTCAAATCCAAAATTAAAATATTAACAAAAATTATTTGGTTAATCCTACCTGGGTTTTATGAAAAGCGTACTGTTCCTAAAGATTATCTAGACACAGTTACCTTCAGAAGATTGTAGAAAGTAAACTCGGGATCAGTTTTCTTGAATTATCTCAAAAGTAACAAAAATGAATTTACCCGGTTTTGCATCTAGGCGACTCAGATGCTCTATGAGGTTCATATTTGTATTTCTTGGTCATCAGTCCATAGTTGGAATATTCACAAATCGAAGGTAGTCCAGTACCCCTCTAGCAACGTGACCTCGAGCGTCATCCTGCATAAAAATGAGATTGTACCCGACAAACGGGGAAAATAGCATTAGATGTATCTATACGATGTTTTCTACGTAGAAATGTGCGCTCATGGGTCTCCCCCATATACGAATAAAATCCGTGGGGCAATCGAAACCAGACAATTATTCCTCAAAACATTATTGCCCACCAAAAAAATGGGATCCTCGGAGAGATGTGGTAGTCAATAAATCTTTCTACGGGCCTTCAACAGACTCGCTGACGTCCATCTAGTAAATGAAGGCGTACTCTTGTTCTGTCTGAAAACAAAACTGGCTTCCAGTCAATGATCCAATTTACGCGATCTCTTGCAAAATATAGTCTAATAACTCTATGTTCTCTGGTGAGTAGTGGTGCAATATATGGTCTTCTACTATCCAATCCTTCTTCACTAAGCTTTCTCCTGATCGTTCGTCTAGAATTTGCTACATATATCGAGCTGCTGTTAGGGCTCTGCTTAGTTCTAAACTGGTAGAATGAATGTTTCTCAAAGGGACTTGCATAAGATATTGTCCACCTCTTGCACATGTAGATTTCTTACGAACTTGTCCTGGAGTTCTACAGTAACTTCTGCGTTAATTGAAATGCTTGACTCTTTGAATTATTGTCGATTGCCTAATTCCTAAGAAATTAGCCATATATCGTTACGCCTACGTCTCTCGTTAACCACAGTTACCCATTTCAACACTGAATTAGTTTTCCATAAAACACCGAAACATTATACACAACACTTGACGCGCGTTTCGCTAACGAAGTTGGTATTATCTGCAGATGATTAAAACTGGTTTTAACCATCGCAGACAATCACCACAGTTTTAATCATCTCCACATGATGTCAACTTTTTTGGCGAAACGCGCGTCGAGTGTAGTGTATAATGTTCTGGTGTTTTGCTGAAAATTATGTCAGTGTTATCTTCACACTAAAGGTTCCAACCTACTCCAGTATTACCCTTTTCACTGCTTCATTTTCTTTTAAGTTGTGTGAACGATACAGTTGTGCTGTTCTAAGAATATTCGAGAAAATGTTTTATTTACTTCATGATATTAAATTAAAAACATCACTAGCATAATTGAATTTATTACCTTTTACAAATCACTTTAAGCAGCGGTTAAAGTGATTCATAAAATACAATGTATTATTAACAAACAATTACAAACGTTACTTTACATCCATCAAAAAATTGCAGTTGTTGACAGAGGATATCTTAGGACATACACAAAATGCTTAAGGACGACAAGAAATATAAGATCACCCTCACCAGTAAGATCGACTGGATGGAGGGTCGAGCTAGATTGCCGCTCAATGGAGACATCTGGTACACAGATGGAGCCAAGAGTGGGAACAGAGCGGGTGCGGGGGTGTACAGGCGACGCGACGGGATAGGTAAAACATTCCCCTTAGGCAAATACGCTACCGCACTCCAGGCCGAGCTACTTGGAATTACATACGGTGTTCTGGGGGCCGACCAAAATCGAACCCAGGAGAAGGTATGTATCCCTTGAATAGCAGGGCGGCGTTGACAGCCCTAAATTCAGCAACGACAAAGTCGAGGCTGGTCTATAATTGCTATGAAGTATTGAACCATTTGGCAAGGAAGGGACCAGTGGAACTCTTATGGATACCTGGGCATAATGGCAATAAGGGAAATCTATTTGCAGATGATCTTGCTAGACTAGGGACCAGGGAGAACCTCTATGGATCAGAACCTGCAGTGGGAATAAGTCGGGATCTGATCAGAGGCCGCATCAATGGCTGGGCAAGAGACCAGCACAATAAAAGATGGAGTGGAGTAACGGTTTGTCGAATAACCAAACTCTTCATCCAATACTCAGAGATTGAGAAATGGGCCAAGAATTCATTAAATTGAACAGTCACAAAGCCAGAACCGTGGTGGGAATCATAACGGGCCACCATAGTAGCCTGAATGCATATAAGAACAAGCTGAGGCTGACTGACGCGAGGCTTAAGGTGGGGGGACATACCTAAATTACTCCTTTCATGGGATAGCATTTTTGGATAATGACCCGGATAAGAGCGGATCGCCAAGGTACTACCCATGCGATCAGTGGCTGATGAGGCCCAAACTTATATAATATAACCATAATAATAATAATAATAAAACTTCGAAAAATCATATAAAATTATGAAAAGTTTTGCTGATGCACTAATTATACCCAGCAGTGTATTATATATTAATACAAATTAAATTAGGCCTTATAATTAAATTTGAATTAATGTACAGGGGATTTCAAATATATAATACGAATGCCAGATTCATATACAAATATCTTTGAGCTGTATTCAGTCCACTTTCATTTTATTTCAGTTTTGCTTAACTGAAGACAGATCGAGAGAGCTTTGCTCTCTAATGCATTCGATTTATGTACTTTTATTTATTTGCATATTCTAAAGTGCATTAAGAATTGCATTAAAATATCAAATGTAGCCTCGCTTTCTGCAACATTATTCTTGAGAGCACTTCACACACCTATTATGTGACGACTATAATGATGATCATTGATAATTGACAAATAATGGTCTAAGTGATACAGAAGTGGTTTATATCAGTATGCATATAACGATTCATGTGATTCCATGTCACGACATGTAAGGCAGCCAGTTGTCATATGAATTATAAACATGTTTGTTTCTTAATTTTAAAACGCTTTATATACAGATAACTGAGCATATATGTTTTTTTATTTTTGAAAATATTATGACATAAGAATGTCTAAATATATCCACATGAATAAACAGTACTATAATAATCGTCAAAACATTACTTGGAATAATTGTCTATATATGGGCAGTATTTCGGTAATTCTATGCATACTGAGTGATATAGAAAATATACCTCAAGTATATGTTATGGTTATATTCTATAAATATTTTATGAAAATGTTAAAATATTAACAGAAAATATAAGATTGGGATCTGAGTCAAAATCACCTTTAGAATTACACAATACAATTCGATGGGTTGGATCTCCTAGAACTTATGGACTACATAATCTCAATCTCATCTCAATGAACATAAATCTCTTCTTCTAACATTTTTAAAGGACAGGGAAGATTAAAAAGTCTTCTCACAATAATACATGTGCATATTTCATACATGTGCGACTAGGTAGAGGTTAGGGGGGATGTTGATGGAAGAAGATTGATTTGCAAAGCTTCCCACAAGCCTATTATTATCCTTACTACATATAGCAATGCATTACTTTGTTGAACTATAGATATGGATAAATCCATTCTGTGAAATGGAAGAATGACTAGTTGTAAAGCATCCTGTCTTGCTTTGAGTATTTATGTTTCCTTAATAAAAATCAACCACCACCTGAGGCCATACTTTCTCAAACCATAGTTATGTCATCTCATCTAGTGTATATGCTGGTTTATAGAATACCCGATATGCCATACTTGGGCCCGTCTTAGTTTCATATGGCCATCGGTTACTCCAAAACTGAGACGAGATTCATTGCTGGCTATAATATTGTCATATTACATATTCCATTAGACTCTTTGGACTCCGAAACACCTTCTCTATCGCCAGATTCCTCCTATTGTTATTGATCTACCTTCATTACTACATCATTAATTCGTAATAGCTCATGTAGATGAAAATTGTTAGGCTAATAACACTGGGAAGCAAATTTTAACTTATATGTTGTATCTTTTATGCAAAGCTTTGTATTCTATTAATTTTGGGATGCTGATTATGAAAATGACAATGAAATTAAAAACATTAGTTGCCGTTTTCAAGGACGTATCTATGTTCTTTATTTTAAACTACATAATAAAAAATACGTATGTTTATGTTTTAATGTCTCTCGGTATGCCGTCTTTTTGCTGTTATCTTGTAAACTGCTTCTGGAGTGTCCCTAAGAAGGGTACAACAGTAGTCTGGCAGCGTGGAAGGATTCCATTTTCCCTAGTACCTCTTCTCCATTGTTGTTATCTCCTGATGAAAACGTTCGCCGTGCTCAGCACTTACAGCTCCGCAGTTGTCTGGATAGAAGTCCAAATGCAAATGTAAAAAGTGTATCTTCAACGACACATTGCAACCCATTTTCTCATATGATAACAACATATTTTCCACAAAAGTAACATAATTATCAGCCCTGTTGTTGCCTGAGAAATTAGTGACCACCAAACGAAAATAATTCCGAGTATTTTTTTCAATATCTGTTAAAGTGCTCTCAAAATGTGCGTCCTTTAACATATTTCGAATCTGTGGTCCAACAAAAATACCCTCTTTGATTTTTGTTTCACTTAGCTTTGGAAATTTCTGAAGGAGGTACTGGAACGCTAACCCATCTCTATTTAGTGCCTTCCTAAAGTTTTTCATAAGGCCTAATTTAATATGTAAGGGCGGCAAAATTTTTTTTTAGAATCTATCAATGATATATATTGTACATTTTTGTGCCCTGGTTTTAGTGACTTGCGAGCGGTCCAATCCTTTTTATTGTAATGAAGTGTCTTTGCTCGACTGTCCCACTCACACAAAAAACAGCAAAATTTTGTGTAACCTAGCTATAATCCCAGTAAAATTGCATCAACCTTTAAGTCACCACAAATTTGCCATTTATGTTCATTATATGTTATGCATCTCAATAACTGCTTCATGTTGTCATACGATTTTTTCATGTGGACCGCATATCCGACAGGAATAGACGGTAAGGTATTTCCAATATGCAAAAGCACCGCTTTTAAACTCAATGTTGAACTGTCTACAAATAACCTCCATTCCTCAGGCTTGTACAGTGTATTCAAAATCACCATTACACCTTCAATGTTATTGCAGAAAACCAAGTAATTTTCCATGTCAAAAAATGGCGTTTAAGTATTTTTGGCGTTTACGAAAAACACATACAGCAATATCGTCTTCTACTGCTGCAAACTTGATCCCAGCAGTTCTGCTTTACTTTTTGGAAGTTCAAGATCTCTCACATGATCATTTAATTCTGCTTGGGTTATTTTATGTGATTGACGATAGGATGTACTTGGTGTGAAATCAGGATCTTTTGAACTTGATGGAATAACATCTTCGTCTTGAGAAATCACAGTATATTCATCATCTGATTCATAAGTATATGTTTCCGGGGATTCGGGAACAGGAAGTTCATCTCCATAGGACACAGGTCGCATGGCACATGGTATATTTGGATAGTTGACAACAGACTTTTCCTTTTTAGATATACCTGTCCCTTGTCCCACAGGAGATACCATGCAAAAATAGCAGTTATTTACATTATTTTTCGGTTCTCTCTAGGCCATTGGGACAGTGAAGAGCATGGATTCTTTTTTACGATTTAACCAGTTTCGCAGACCTGAAGCACATGCATTACAGCAGAATTGTGGGGCCCAGTTCTTGTATTGATCGCCCATTTTACAGCCGAAATATAGATGATACGCCTTTTTTACCATTGGAGTAATGGAGCGCTTCTGAGCCACAAAAATCACCTCACCACAAACGTAATAGAAACTGTCTGGAATATTCACACACTTTCGAGACATCTTACTCGAATGCTGTCCTGTAATTAACTAAATAATGACAAAAACGTGTTATTTGTACATGACACAACACTACCATGTCGATTGCAGCATCGTTTTGTACATAAGCTTCAAATGTTCCACGTGCGCTCTTACGGTTATAGTGGTTTTCTAAGGCGTACAGTCATACACGTATCTTCAGAACTTGAACTAATAAAAAAAAGAGTAAATTATTTTCAAGTTTAGTACATCAAAATTAGTCAGTTTTAATTGATTTTATTTCTGATACTTTTTGGCTGTTGCCCAGTGTAATTTTAGACTGTGTTATCATTATTCTGTACTAAGTTTTTGAAGTTCAGTACCTCTACTATCAGTGGAGCATCAGTACCACTATCTCCGTACTGTCTTCTTTAATGTACCAACAATAGTATGATAACACAACAACTCAATTAAGTGATCCATTTTAAATTCCTTAAGCCGAATGAAATTATTATGTCTTCATGTTCTTAGCACTGTTTTTAATTAAAAATAATGTGAATATTCCAATTCCAAGCAACACCCAAGCAACACGCAACAAATTCCAATCCCAAAACTCTAGACCACCAATAGTATGACGACTTGAGGCTGTGATCACTGACATTAAAAAAGTGTAATCTTTCTAACGGCTGCCTTCAAAAATGTATTAGAATCTGCTTTCAATATAGTGAATGTAAATATAACAAAATGTATTCAATAAATATCACTTACCTCTAAAGATAGCAAGCATTCTGTATCACCTAGTATGGTATAATTGATCCTTTTGCGCTGCACAGTTGTGATTAAAACTTTGTCATAAAGGCGATGTCAATAGAAAGGATAAAAATGTATATAACATAGATGCTAAAAACTGAAAAGTGAAGTGTATTTATTTACTAAGTTAAAAAAAAACACTAAGACATAGTAAAGTCATGAGCATATGTTTAGCCACTAAGACTTTAAGCAAACATAAATACTTAACTATTTTTGTTTATTAATGTAACCGTTTTCTACTACTATGCTACATAGGTTTGCGCCATTTACTATTAGTTGAATTATATCTGACATGAGTTTGATTCTATGCAATCATAAAATGCAGTTCAACGGATCAAATACGTGGAATTGCATCAGTGAAATACCAGAATGCAATGAATTTTTGAGTGATACTTTACAGTTAATGATAGGGAAAGTAATTTTTTCAATGGATATTACTGAGAGCTGCAGCTTTCATAGCATATCACCCTATAAATGCATATTTAACGTGACACCTAAACTAGGTCATAGATACTCGTATATGGATGCGCATTCCTTAACATATAAATGGACATAATCCAAGTTTAAAGCTTGGTTATAACGTGGCTTTAGCTGTGAAGTAAATGAAGAAGACCGTGAAAGCGACAGTCGAGCCTCACGTTCAGTAAGGATATTGATCGGGAAGGCCAGGGAGGATGGATGGTCCGTACTCCAGTCTCCGGTGGACCTTTTAGATTGTCAGCCGAAGAATGACATTGTATGAAAACGGTGGCAGTCGCGGAACAGGGAGGGTTATTGCTGTTATATATAATAGATTAAATATTGGAAAAGGGGGGTTTCTCATAGTGGCAGGAAGCAATTTGAGCTAGAATTTTATTACTAAAATTATTCAAATATTTTTAGAATAACTTCTAATACAAAAAGTTTAATGGTATAAACAAACTAGTAGATAATCTACTTACAAATAAACGTTCCTATAAACAGTAATTTGTATAGCCTCAAATATATTAATTACCTTCTTACATAACATTTATTTTCAGCGATGTAACTTTAAATTACATTATTTTGATATAATAAAACATATATCAATATTATATTAATATTATAATATTGTACGTTAGTTAATAACTATAATTATTATTGTATGTATGTAATTAGTGTAGTGGAGATTATATTTATATGAAAATAGCTTGAAGTTTGGTATAATTATATCTTGAGAGTTTCAATGGTTCTTAAAATGATCTCGATATATATCTCTTTCTAATATTTATTGTATTTAATAGTTCAGTATGGTAGGTTATACACAAATACACATATTAAAATATGGTTTTACAATAACTAATAATAACATATTTGTTAAATTTAGAAAATCGGGGATTAGACACATATTTTCGTCTATATAGTATAGTCTAAAATGCAATAAACAATATGTAGTGTAAAAATTAATTTAATGTGCATATATATATATATATATATATATATATACAAAAACTCTCCGGCGATTACAAAAATGTATTCAACGGTTTCGAAGTGTTTGATGTTTTATTTTCTCCAAAATTTGTAACTGTTCAAGACCCTACGTACTGTAAATTGGATGAACATTGATATAAAAAATATGAAAATTTGAAAATTGAAAACAATAGACTAAATGCATAACTAGTAAAGAATCAATGACAAATAATAAGTCGATGACGAAGATGATGATAACGTATAGAATATATACGATAGAATGGTGTAGTCTTCTTTTAGGTAAGTGATATTATTGAGTTTTATTGGTACTAGAAATTATTGAAGTGTAACAATCCCTTAAATGGAGTATCGTTTTGTATTTAAGTATTTTTTCTTTAAATGTAATGAGGTTTAAGTTCTTCAGTATATATCTACATTATATGTATAACTTTCAAGATTAGCCTGACAATTTTATACTTATGTCTGTAAAGCTTGTTGTTTACCTGCATTTTGAAAATAAGTATTTAGAATATGATGAACATTTAAGTCATTTACCTGGATGTGGACGTGGATCAATCTTTATGAGGAGGCCTTAGGGGAAGGAAAATAATTTCTGTGTTGTCGAACATTAAAGAAAATATTATAACCATTAGAATAACATGACCTCGTGATCTAATAACATTTTCATATTTTAAATACCTCACAATGTTATGTAGTTTCTTTATTATTATAACTCGTACACAGGGCCGGAACTACAATGGGGCAACCGGGGCATTGCCCCGGGACCCCCAACGCGAGGGGGCCCCCTGGCAGAAAATGAAAAGGGAAAATGATTCAACTCCATCAGAAAATAATCATCAATATGAATTAATTAAGGTGATAAAAATAAGAAAATCTACAAGTATGCTAATCTGAAACTTTTTTGTTATGATTTAAGGTTTCGGCTTACGAATTTTACTCAGTTAACACTTCAATCAATTGTTTGTAATGAATAATATCTAAATATAATTATTATGGACAAAATACAGTGATTTTTATCCTTCATTTTTTCTATATTAATACCACAAGTAATTTTTAAATGGGGCCCCTACATTTTGTTTTGCCCCGGGGCCTCTTCAGCTCAAGTTCCGGCACTGCTCGTACATATCTTCTCAATTCATTATCTTAAAGTTAGTCTTTAAGTTACATCTGATAATTTATTGATAATATGAAAATAGTCGCCACTTGATATTTGTAATATCAATTCTATAAATTTTCGAGATGTTTCTATGATTAAGATTAAGGGATAAAGTGCACATACTGATATATGATACCGCTTTGTATTGGCACCTGGCCCTTATCTTCATCCTTGGACATAATTCATACAACTTGGTAATAAAGTACAAACATTATTTCTATTCTTGCAGTGATTGTCAATGATATCAAAGCAATGTTCGATTGTCATCATTTTGTGAAGAGGAAATATGCTGCATGTAATTTTTATATATTTGTATTCAAGTACCCTTATGCAAATAAGCAGTTCTATCTGTTATTAACATTACATATATAGTCTATGCATAACACAATTTTTGTAGATGCACAGTAGTACTTTCATATCATCATCATGAGGTCATCAGTCCTAAGACTGGTTGGACGCTAACCTCCAGCTTCTCCTATCTTGTGCTATCCTACGCATTTCGCTAATTGTGCTACAACCTATATCCCTTACTATTTGCGAGCAGTAGTCTAATCTAGGCCTACCTCTGCCTTTCTTCTCTCCTATTTCTACCTCCAATATATCGCGGACTATTCCCCCATGTCTCAGCAAGTGGCCTACCATTCTATCTCTTCTCTTCTTTATGTTTTTCCACATACTTCTTTTCTCGCCGACTTTCTCTAATACTTCTTCGCTTCTAACCCTATCAGTCCACAGTATTTTCATCATTCTTCGGTAACACCACATCTCAGAAGCTTCTAATTTCTTCCTACTTGCTTCCCTTACCGTCCAGGTTTTGCAACCATATAGTGCCGTGCTCCATACATACGTTTTCAAAAATCTCTTCCTAGTTTCCAAGTTTATTACCCCCGAACATAAAAGTGCTTTCTTTTTGTTAAAAGCTACTCGACCCTGCGATATTCTTTGTTTTATGCCTTTATCGCTTCTTCCATCCCAATTTATTTTACTTCCTAAATTAGTGAAGTCTTTAACTTCCTCCAATCTTTCATTATTAATTTGTACTTTCGTTTTTGCTCTGCTCTCGCGCTCTCTGCACACTAACACTTTAGTTTTGTTTTTATTCACCCTCATTTCGTATCCTTCTGTCAACACTGCCTCCATTTCGTTCAACGCTGATTCTAATTCCTCTTTACTAGATGCTAATACTGCTATATCATCCGCAAATCTCATCATTTTTAGTTTCTGTCCCTGTACTTTAATCCCGAAATCCACTCTATCTTTTACCACATTAATCGCCTTCGATGTACAGATTAAAAATTAGTGGTGATAGCGTACATCCTTGTCTTACTTCTTTCCTAATACCTACTTCCCTTCTTTCTTCTTCTACTTCTATAACAGCAGTTTGCTCTTTGTGTAGATTGTGTACTACTTTCATATATGTGAAGTAATTAATTGCATATTAAAGCAAACAAGTGCATTTGCCATGATTATGAAAGCCATGTATATATCTAAAAGTCAATTGCTAACATCAAGGTTTTTTCTGCGTATAAGTATTAAGCTGTAAGCAAAATATTAATGATAAAATAAGAAAGTTGCTTACCAACTGTAAAAATAAAATTTATTTATATTAAGTCACGTACTGATAATGGTAACCAATTAACAAAATTATAATAAACACTTTCTTAATCGTAGTGATTCTATTCTATTCTATATTTAAAACAGAAATTATTTTTGCGTTTAGTCGATTTTTACATGTGTTTAATAGAAATTTCTCTTAGTGTAACATATGTGATGTGCAACAACAAATATTACTTGCGGTCAGGAAAAGTCTATCCAATCGAACTTCTGGTAAAGCCACTTATATATATATATATATATATATATATATATATATATATATATATATATATATATATAGATATATAGATATATATATATATATATATATATATATATATATATATATATATATATATATATAGATATATATATATATATATATATATATATCTATATATATATATATATATATATATATATATATATATATATATATATATATATATATATATCTATATATATATATATATATATATATATATATATATATATAGATATATATATATATATATATATATATATATATATATATATATATAGATATATATATATATATATATATATATATATATATATATATATATATATATATATATATATTACTTTAAAAAAAAAACAAATTCAGAACCACACAAGGAGTGAGACAGGGGGGAAGTCTTAGCCCACTGCTCTTTATCATTTTCATGAATGAAATAATAACAAAAGTAAGGAGAGAAAGTAAGAAGGTGACGGTAGGATACTACAAAATGCAGCCATTAGAAGTGAGTGAATGTGTGTTTGCAGACGATATTGCAATAGTGGCAGACACGGAAACAAAGTTACAATTTAATGTCGATCTATGGGTGAAAGAGTTGGACAAACAGAGAATGAAAGTAAATGTAAGCAAGACAAAGGTAGTAGTTATAAGCAATAACAATGAGCGAGAAATGAATATAAAAATAAATAAATAGATAGTGGAACAAGTAAAACGCCTAAAGTACTTAGGAGTAACCATAGAGGAAGGAGGAAAGCAAGACGAAGAAATAAATAATAGAATAACAACAGCGACAAAGATGTTTCATAGTATGAAAAGGGGGTTCATTAGTAAAGCAGAAATTAGCAATAAAACAAAAATGTCAATTTCTAAAACTGTATATTTGCCGACGCTACTGTATGGAAGCGAAACATGGGTGTTGACAGAGAGAGACAACTTAAAAAGATACAGGTATTAGAAATGAAGTATCTCAGAAAAGTAGCAATTGTTACGATAATGGATAAAATAAGAAATGAAGAAATAAGGAAAAGATTGGATAGCGAAAGTATCGAGAAGGTCATAAAGAGGGCTCAGCTGAGGTGGTGGAGGCACATGAAAAGATTGATCGAAGAAAGACAAGTAAGAAAAATATGGGAAGCAAAAGCCATTGGAAAGTGAAAGAAAGGCAGACCCAGGATGACGTGGAACGAAGAAGTGGCGAAGATAATGAAGACAAGAGGAATCACATGGAAGCAGGCTGAAATTACAGCAAGGGAAAGGGTTAGATGGAGATTAATGATAAAATAGTGAAGAAAACTGTGAAAGTGGGGAAGCAAATGTGAGTGAAGGGAAGTGTTCATCATACTTGATAGGTTTGGGATGAGAAAGAGGAGAAAAGAGGAGTGCATAAGGGAAGTGGTAGTGAAGTGACAAATGATACCACAAACGGAGTGGAGTTTAGACATAGGGACAGAGCAAGATAGGGTGAAATGAAATTGTAGAAGTTCTTTGAAGTTGTTTAACACGAAATAGGATATTTAGTTAAGTAACTGTAATTGTAGTATTTAGATTAATTGTTTAAAGGAATGTATATTTAGCCTCTACACCTAACGGTAGGAGAGGTATAGATTATATTATATTATATTACTTTTAGAAATCAAAGCATACCCGTAAATATACTAAGTAGTAATATAATAGTAATGACATATAATTTCAGTTACATGTTTCTCTCTTCGAGGAGATACTCTCGCTGTAACTTACAATTTTGTAATGGCGGACATCAGCACATGCTAATATTAAAAGAATACTTCAGTATAATACTGTGTATTTTATTACTTTAAAATATTTGTCAAATGAGGCATTTTATAGATCTGTGAATGAGTATTGCCTCTGAAAGTTTGTATCTGCAAGATATTATGATTTCTGTTATTGTAAATTAATCAAGTATCGAAAGGAGTACCTACAGGTGCATTAAACCTCTATGCAATTAGATAAAATATAATATATTATGTCATAAGAAATACAGATACTATATGTGCTATATAATGATATGACGAAATATTTTCGTTTTTCATAAAAATCACATTACGTTATGTTGTACTAAAATACCTTACAGTTTTATTTATTGTCAAGTGCATTCATATATTACCTATTGAAGCGCAATATGTAGGTAGGTATAAATAAAAGTTAAAGAGTAGCGTGAATTTTGGAGTACTTCTAATGTAGCTGAGGAGTAGATATATGTATAAAGTATAATATAAAAATTAAATAAATCACTGGTGATATTTTAGCTTTTATTAAAGTTCCTTCCACTTGAACGAAGAATGTGTATGTTTTATAGACCGCTATATCTTAATTTTCAAAGAAGGAGCGTGGATAAAAAATCATCTACCTACATAAGAAGTTCCCTCTGGATAGTATTTGTCACGCTAACAATCTTTCTGGAAATAAATAATATAAATAATAATATTTTGCACCAGAGAAAGGAATGTCAGGATATTATATACGTTTTAATTCAGAAAAACCATAAAGAATAAAATCATGTAAAATTTTTCTCGACCCTAAAATAACTGTATTGAAAATATTCTATATTTATTTAAGTCACAAAAGTATGGCTTTCCGTTAATATACAGCTCATTTTTCTCCACAACAGTATATTAAGTTAAAACCAGCTATTGGTAATAAAATTAAAAAAATTTTGGCATAATATACAGGGTTTCAGAACAGATAGTGTCATAACATTAGTAGGCTAATGACCTCACCACCAGATCCACCAATTAAACTAAAATTATAAGTCAATCCAATAAAAAATAAAAGAACTTATGTCCCCTATAACAGAATGCCACTATATCGAGTTAACAAATTGATATATTGAAGGCAAATAGAGCTAGCGCATTTGAAGTTGATATTTCATACACTGTCGACTATTGCTTTATATTAATAGATATCACTTTTAATAATCGCGATAGGTATGTGGAAATTTAGATATGTGGAAACAAATTTAAGGTAGTACCTTATTTGGATAGAAATTATATAGTTAGTCACCACATTAGAAAGAACTACACATCAATTATTCTCGCAGCGTTAATTTTTGTTGCGAAAAGAACAAAATACTTTAACTCACATCTTAAAACATAGGAAACATTGGCAGTTTCAAATGGTAGAATTTTAAACAGCCAGTTTTAAATTGCTGACACGTTTAAAATTCGTTAAGTACTTCTATTTTGGCCACGCTCAACTATTTTATTCTGAGATTAATTTAATTGATGTTTCCTTTCTTACGAGATAAATAAATAATATAAACCAAACATCGATTAAATTAACCTAAGAGTATAACTAACCCTGAAATTCTTATTGCCATAGCATAGCTACACTACTTTCCCTACCTATACCTAAACTCACAAGGTATCTGCATTACTTCCGGTGAGTAAAGCCCGTCGCTTTTAAACATGCTAAATTTTAATTCTAATAGACAATTTAATCTCGCCAAACTCAAAGTAAACTCACACAGAATAAGCTAACTTTGTTTTAGGGAACTCTGAATATACATGATATAGTATCATGTATATTACCGTAACCATTAACGGTTCCCCCTTCCAAACTTGCATGACCAACTGGATGGATTGGGAAAAGCAAAGTATTTTACGACATTGGATATGAAATTCGGATTCCATCAAATAGAAGTTGAAGAAAATTCAAAAAAATATACAGCCTTTGTGACTCCCGATGGCCACTAAGAGTATAACCGTATGCCATTCGGTTATGCCAATGCACCTGCTTGTTATCAACGAGCAATTAATAAGGCTCTTGCTGATTCAAAGGACAGTGTTGCAAAAGTTTATTTGGATGATGTAATAATTGCAACTAAAACGATCGAGGAAGGACTCAATAACTTGCGTAAAATTTTGGAAGCTCTGACGGGAGCACGTTTATCTCTGAACTGGGAAAAATGTGTGTTCTTTGCCACGGAAACCGAATATCTAGGGACAATAGTTGGAAATGGTGTCATCAAACCTAGTCCTCGTAGAAAAGTAGAAGCTTTTACAAGAACACTTCCTCCGACCGGTGTTAGGGTGTTAGACAGTTTACGAGTCTAGCACGATAGTTTAGAAAATTCATTAAAGGATTTTCCTTTCTTACTGCTCCTATTAATCAGTTGATAATGAAGAACACTATTTTAGAGTGTATTTGTATGGTATCAATTTTACTGTTTACACTGACTGCAATTCAGTGCGAGCCACGGCCCTTAAGAAAAGTTTTCATCCCAGGATGGCAAGATGGTGGGTGATATTGTAAGATTTGAATTACAAAATTGAATATCGCCAAGGATGTAAAATGGCTTATGTAGACTCTATATCAGTAGGTGTCTGACATTACCAGTCAAAAATAAAAATACTACTACCAGTAAAGCCAAGACCATTAAAGAATATCAAGAAGAAGATACTTTTTGTCAACAGTTACATAAGATTCTGTTGGATGGTTTTGTAACAAAAGGTGGCACAATTTGCCGTGTAGTTAAGAAACCCACTAAAGCCGACGATGGACTTCGATACTTTGTACCAATTTCTAGCTATTATGAAGACTTATCATGACGATGCGGTACACATAGGGTGGGATAAATCTATAGCACGACTGAGGCACGAGCTATATTGGCCTCGGATAGGTCGAGTTTAAAAAAATATATAAAAAATTGTCGAATCTGCACCGTAAACAAGAGTCATACAGGAAAGAAGACTGGCCTTTATCAGTTAGGCGAGAAAGCAACAAAACCATTTGAGATATGGCATATTGATCACGCTGGCCCTTTAGTTGAGTCTAACAGATGTAATCAAATATTGATTATTGTTGATGCGTATTCCAAATATTCGATGTTCTGTTCTATTAAAAATAAAAAGCACAATATACCATTGTGGCGTTGAGAAAAATTTTTCAATAATTGGGAAAACCTGAAAGAATTGCGGCCGATAGAGCTTTTGTTTCCACCAAGTTTAAAGAGTTTCTCTCACAAAATAGTATAGATCTGCATTTGATCGCAACTGGTATGCCTAGGGGAAATGGGCATGTGAAGAGTCATGAGGACACTGTTCATTTAATGAGAAGTATTCTGAACGACAAGGAGTCCTCGTAGACTTTCGTGATTCCGCAAATAGAGGCAGTTTTGAACGAGACTGAGAGCAAAAGTACTGGGTGTACCCCAAACTTATTGATGTTTGAGAAAAGGAACCGATTGCCAGTAGAATCTGAAATACTGGACAAGGTCTCTGAACGACAGATCGAAAGCCTGTTGGATATCAGAATAAAAGTAACTAGTCGCTTGGAAAAGGACAGAAGTTAGGTTTAACTTGAGATCACCAGCAAAACTTCATCATGTTGGAGATAAAGCAGTTGTGGCAAACACTCAAGTTTCAGGAAGCAAACTCAAACCAAGTTTTGATGGGCCATATGGGGTCCTTCAGCTACTCGACAACGAAAAATATATGCTCAAGAGATTGAACAAGCGGAGTAGCATCACAAAGAAGGCTGTCCATGAACATTTAAGGGCATGGCCCGAAGTAGGCCAAACATAAACTTAAACCTTCACTGGTTGAACTTTCTATAACTGATTAATAATCCGTTAGCAATATTTAAATTTTGGACCTTTACTGGTTGTAAACTCTAAAAAAAAAAGAAATTACTTTTAGTATACATGTTCACCTTTGATGGTCATCAAATAGTTGTGTTTTAACCTAAACCTTTGTTGGTTGAGCAATATTATTTTCAATTTGAACCTTTAATGGTTACGTATTTTGATTAACCTGAACCTTTGATGGTTGTGCATTTTTATTTTCAGTTTGAACCTTTAATGGTTACGTATTTACGGTATCATACGACATCACATGATATAAACAATGTATGCAAAATGATATTGGTGAAATCTTTAAAGTAATTTCCCATTACGAACGTGCAATGAAATATTATTACCTACTCACTGTATGTTATACATACAGTGCACATACTCCACGTCTGTGGTTATGATTGTTACGGTTAGCGTTGAGTAGAGGCAGAGCGATGTTAATTACATTTTTTTATTTTGTGGAGCCCTTTATTTATTATTTTGTATTACTTAGTGTCTGAGGTATGTATATATATATATATATATATATATATATATATATATATATATATATATATATATATATATATATATATATATATAAGGCTATGATAGAATCTATCCTGAAAGCTTTTATATTGAAAACGAAAACATTACAACAACTTCACAGTTCTTATAGCTTTATTCTACTTATATTGAGTAAAATATGTATGCATAATATAACAGTAGCATATATATAATTATTAATCGAGTTTTATAAGTCCTAATAATAGTTGCTATTAGCGAATGATTTATTTGAAAATATGCCGGATAGCCCATGAAGTTTTGGCCAGTCGATATCTCGAAACCTATTTGAATAATAATTTTGAAAGTTGGCTATGTTAAACAGTCGAAAGCGCTGCCCATTTTTGGCATAAGAGGACTTAATTTCACCTGCACATTTCCGGTCACGTGACATAAACTCAGATTTAATTGAGACGCCCTGCATTATATTACAATTTTGTGATATTATATCTAACACCAATCCAACGATACCTTATTTACTAGCACGTTTTTGTAAAACAGTGATAATCTGAGCTGTTAAATGAATGGATTGATTTTTTAAAACTTTTATTAAAGAAGATAAATAATTACACAGCAAAAACAATAATTATAAAACTCATTACAGATGATGCTCAAATTGATGTCCATCTTCATTAACGCAATACTCAAATCTTTCTAAAACATTTGTGTAGCATGCTGCTCTAATCATTTCTGCTGTAATAGTCTGGCACGTTGCTCTGATTTTGTTTTGAAAATCGTCTAAATTTCTAGTCTGTGTATTGTAAATCAAACCTTTTAAGTATCTCCATAGAAAGCAATCTAAAGGTGTTATATCTTAGAAGCGAGTCGGCCACGATATTATACCGTTTACATTGTAAAATGTAAAGGAATAATAATCTTATTATTATTTTTACAAACACAAAATCTATTAATATTGCTTGACAGCTCTTGACAAGTAGTGATGTCCTTCTGTTGCAATGACAACTTTTTTGTTTCTAGGCTACCTATGTTTTTTTTTTTAATAAAAATAAAGAAACGTTCATAAACAGTTGTTTATCATTACTGTAGTGCTGCAAAAACTTGATAAATGTGTTATCATTAGATTGGTATTAGGCAGACCATCATAAAATTGTAATAACATATAGGGCGTCTGATTTAAAATTTTGAGTTGATGCCATATGACCGGAAATGTGCAGGTGATATAAAGTCCTTTTATACCAAAAATAGGTAACACCTTCGACTGTTTAACATCGCCAACTTTTAAAATTATTGTTTAAATTGGTTTCGATATATATACTGGCCAAAACTTTGTGAGCTAGCCGGTATATTATAGGTAATATAGAATAGATAGAGGAATATCGCCAAGATATATGACTACAATAAACTTATATTAGAATATATAGATAATTAGAATATGCGATGACTTTCCGCTCCACAGTGTTGAGGATATTAGGGATCAATAATGGTTTGGAAATTTATAAAAAAAAAATGGTGGAAAATATTGATCATGGAGAAAAGAGACCATATGTTGAACAAATGCAATTCCTAATCCAAAAAGAGGTAGAAAATATTTGACAATATTTGATTAAAGGATAAGTAGTTATACTGATAAAATTATGAAATCGATGAAATTCAACACTTTTTGTATATAAAAACAAATTAAAAATCATTAAATAATTATATGTATTACTTAGATCCACGTGTATGTGAGAAGTTTAAAATAATAATTTATAAATAGATAAATTTGTACTTAAAGTTATTATACTGCAAAGTGTAATATACATTTAAGTCGTCAATAAATGATTTCCTTAATGATATATTTATTGTAGAATATTCAGCATAAAACAATCACGTACATTCAAAGTTAATTTCACAACGACGGAGGTAGTTAATACAACTTATTGAAGCGTGAGTAGTTGAGTACTTAATAAAACGTAGTGCACTATTTTGTGTGGCAAGATAATTTCAGAAATATTTATTACAACGTTTGTTATGTGTAAATATTCATTAAAATAGTTACGCAAAAATATAATTCTAATCTGTAACTTTTCTGTGATATAAGAATTAGCGCAAGCATTATAAATAAAATTAGTTATATTAATAGAATACATTAGTTATAATTAAATTCCACACAAGATTTATCCCAGATTATAGTTAATCTTGCATGTCGTTTATTATATTAACAGAATATTTATTTATAAATTTATTGCACAATAACATCATTTATTCGTTAATTACCTTAAATTAAGTATCAGGTCCCAAGCACGCACTAGAATCATAACTTATACTTTAAAACATTACGTACTAATCATGAATCTTGTTTTCTTTACAAAATGTCATCCTCCAAAACTTACTAATTTGGTACCATATTTATTAATATTGATAAGTTTTTATGAATATCGGTTTTGGAAATAAACTGTAATTTATTCTCGTGTTTCCGTAAAACTGCAATGAAAAAATAATTACTATTCATTTCATCATTACTAT
This sequence comes from Rosalia funebris, assembly GCA_037954035.1. Classification (NCBI taxonomy): domain Eukaryota; kingdom Metazoa; phylum Arthropoda; class Insecta; order Coleoptera; family Cerambycidae; genus Rosalia; species Rosalia funebris. The sequence goes on from JAZFAV010000007.1 coordinate 7,339,648, forward strand.
TCATAAGAGCCGTTTGGGATTTTTTATTTGTCAAATAGAGATGAAATAAACTATACTATATATAACTATAGTGTTGATTAGTAAATAATGCTGTTATCTATATGCGAATTATATCTATGCGAGTTATTCTATAGGCGAATTGCAAAACTTGTACTAAACAAAATATAGGAAATGTTCAAGAAAGGAAGGGAGAGATGATATGCTCAGAAAAAAAATTGTTGAAAATATCTGTGACTACCCATCAATTATAAGTAATTAGTTGTTTTACGTGAAGGATAACAAGAGGTTCCCCCTAATGTATTATTTCGTTACTTTTTATCTTCAAAACCCCTAAAGATTTTTTGGAGATAAAAATTTGAATGCTACTGGATATTATCTCATTCAGTTTAAAATAGATAACTTTTGTTTTTATGTGTAATATATGCAGAAAAATTCTACTGCAAACACAAATCAGCGGTGAAGAGGATGAAAAAATTATTAAAATATTTCTCTAATAGTTCTATTTGTCCATTCGATTAGAAGCCTTCTTGGAGTTTTATAGTTTTTTATTCATGTTGGCATATCAAACAATTTTCGAGTTGCCATAGCCATAGAAGAGGGATAGGTTTGTCAATCTGCTTGTGATAATAAAGACGGTAATAAACCGCACCAATCTGATACGCAATTAAAATAGCCGAAATGTCTTTGTTATAGGACAATCGCGGTGTTTCATCTAAAATTGGTTTGTGCGGATATGACATCATATTTCTTTCTCCCGTTAAACGAAGGATACTGACAATCACTCTTATACATTAATTGAATATATCTCAGTTAACCAAAAAAATTATTTTTAACGGATTTAGTATGAGGAATGGTAGTAACGACATAAATTATTTTTACAATTATGGAAAAAACATGCCATTATCCTAAATAATCTGCTAATGTTTGTATTACCTGCTATTGAAAACGGTTTGAAAGAAATTGTTTCAGGTGTCGAAGTGCCGGCTTAATTATTATTCTTCTCCTTTATCTAATTACACATCTGTACCCGCTTCATCCATTGTATTTTTCAGCTCTCTTCTCTTTTATGAATATCGTTTTTATACGTTTCAATTCTCCATCCCCTCCAAAGGCCCCGTTTTATTAATGTAAGGGCTGTCATTTGTTTTTTCACACCTCTACCCTACGTCAAATTTTACATTGACTTCCTTTATTTAGAGCAAACGAAGCTTAAAAATTCATTTTTTACTACGCAAGCTGAGGATATAGTTTATTATCCTGGAAGAAAAAAAGTTCTTAACTGTCGTATTTCCAGCCCTCTAGATCCGGCATAATACGCTTCATTAAGAAAATTTCAAATTCCCCTCTCTGCGACTGGGCGGCCGCTACAGTGTTGATAAATAATACCCTTCAAATTACTGATACGCAAACAAGATTTTATTATTTTACACAGAACGAGAAATATGTGAATTAGGAGTTCAGCGAAGGGAATAAAGATAAAATAATTTAATTTTATTGAGAAACGAAGATAGCTCACTGGAAGTGTAAGGTATTAATCATTATACTTTATTGTGTATTAATAGCGTACACTGTTAATTATCCTTTATTATATATCGCTAATTATATATATATATATATATATATATATATATATATATATATATATATATATATATATATATATATATATATATATATATATATATATATATATATATATATAAACTTCCAGTAGAAACACATAATTTCAAATTTAATGTTTAAATGACATCTACTGTCAACGTTTCTTTAGAAATATTATTTGAGCCTATTGCATGATAATAGATCTTATCCCATTAAGATAGCGTCATGACAACATAATTATTAAATAGATATAATGATATTTATATTATGAATATTTATTATTAACACTATAAACTTGCAAGAATATACATGTTAAAGCTTATCTATAATAGAGGCCAAAGTTCAGGTGAGTCACGTATCAGTATTAAAATAGAGTTGAGCAACTAACAGTAATAAATACCTTAATTTAAAACAGATGAGCTCAACTTAAATTCACCAAGATTTGGTAGATACATTAGTAGATAACCTATACAGTATCATATGATCTAATTACAAGATAGTGTCATTAGTTTAAATGTGGTAGACAGTCATATACAGACGAAGATGCAGGTGAAGCGTCCACAACTACCACACTCCAAGAAACATGATAGCGTTCTGCAAGATCGACGAGTAATTATTAGACAAATAGTTGAAGATTCTGGCCAATTATACCATGTGGAATATACTTTCCAACGAACTGGCTATGAAGAACTATAATTACCAACGAATTGGATATGAAAAATTGTCTGAAAGAGAGACACGACGAATCTTAACAGATGCATACAAATAGACTTGAAAATACATTTGCAGATGCATTTTAAGGCGGAATGACAACAAATAGAAATTCTTTTTGCAACAGTTGTTATTACAGATAAGTTCTGGCTTCAATACTATGATGCAGAGACCAACATGTAGAACAAGAAATGGACACATCGAGGCTAAACACCACCGAAAGCATTCAAGATGCAGCCTTTGGCAGAGAAGGTCATATTGTCCATGTTTTGTCATATCCAAGGCGTGATTTTAGTAGATATTCTACAGAAAGGGGGACCGATCACAGGTTCATGTTATGACAATTTAATTCATAATTCCGGGACTTAATTAAAAAAAAGTTATTGGAGAAAGTATGCCTTGAAATGCATTTGCAATTAAAGGCATTTTCTACATTAGAACGCCCCGCCCATCACACATTCACCATTGCAAAAGCTGCAATAGATGAAATAGCGAATCCTTTCTCAGACTCTTTCACCCGGCCATAGATGACCCATCTTCTCATGTCGAGCTGGGGATTATGCCTCATGAAAATAAAAAGTAGTCTCTGATACTCCATCCCCCACTCTGATATTCACACTGTGGTTATCTTAAGTTTAGGAAATTCTTCAGTTTCAACAAGCCGAAAACTCCGAGTTCCCTTTCAAGGATTTAGCCCAGGGATTGCCTTCAATCAACCCCTGGACTGTTTATAGGTGTGAATAACGATCATCACCCCGTTCCTCTGCAAAAATTTCTCTATCGCCTCCAAAATATTTCTCTTTACCTTCTCAAATTGACTCCAGTCCAGATCATTGGAGCACGTCACCGCACTGTCACGTTACCGGTATATGTGAATCGACCTTAATATTCCGGCTCTTCACGTAAGAATTTCAGATTCAGTGCCGAATGATGCAAGAACGAGTCAAGGTTTCTTCTTGAAACTACTCGACTTTCGACCCTAATTGACACGAATGTTAGAGATATTGCTAAATATTTTGAGAGTAAATTTATCTGACGGTAATAGTAGATTTGAGATAATAATCCCAATCGATTGGAACTGACCTAGATTGTCGATTTGAATAAATTCAATGGTGGGTTCAATTTCCACATAAATTGGCTGCTGAATGTGCCTGTATGTATCCCTGTTAGTGTTCGAAGGTCAAGCGGAAGAGCAGCTCTGAGCTATACCTTGCCACTCTAAAAAATACGTATGTTTTTAACTTCATCCTCATTTGAATAGTAATTTACTAAAGCACTAAATAATTAGGTTGTTTATAATCATTTATAATAACAAGGACGATGAAAGTCATTATATTCTCTTAAAAATTAATTACATTGTATCATTATAGACTTTACTCCAGTAATTCAGTTACAATACCCAAAATCAGAGTCTGTGGTTATATCGATTTATAAATTTATCCTCAGAGCATGAATCAAGAAAAGCATATGATTAATAAGGTCGTAATTACTGTTTAATATTTTATATGACTAGTGCAGATGCATAATCTGCACTAGTCATATAAAATATTAAACAGTAATTACGACCTCATTAACCCTTTATATCAAATACAATACAAAATATGAAAAATACAGCTTTGTTAATATTGTGGGGGGGTAACGAAATATAAAAATAAAATACCACTGATACTACAGATAAGCTTGACCTACACTTTCTGTTTCGAATTCACTTGTGAAATTTCATGTTCGTATTAGGTTTTATCGAATTTCTATCCAGTTAGCTCTAAACTACATTGACCCACTCTCGATTACATTAACGCCAAACTGTTGGTTACGGGTGAGAATCAATGCAAAGTTTTCAAGACTAAAATATTCTGTTATAGCCAATATTCTTTTAAGACCGTGGCATATTGATCGTTAGATTTAACTCAACGTTTTAATTTTTGACAGTGTTTTTATATTAGGGAATTGTTATTTTCCAATTATAACTATGTCATTACTTCTCATGAATATGTTGGTTATATAATTATTGGTATATAAAATGTTAATTCTAAAACAGTCGTCACAATAGGAAATACTTATTTCCTATTGTATAGGATATAAGTATTTATATTATAAATAGGATACAATAATTAGATTATGATATATTTACAATTATTAAACGGCAATGTAAATTCAGAGTAAATATGAAAGTTATATATACTTAATAATATTATAAGTAATCATACGTAAGTAATCATTTTTAAAAGTTTATCATTAATTTTATAGTTTTCGAGTATCTACATAACTATAAGTTATTATAAAATACTGCAAACATTATATCTCACCTGATTATGAGTGAAGAAATAATATTTCATATTGTGGACGTCAGAGAACAACTTTATTGACATTAAGTGTCTTTACTATTGACCTAATTATAATTATCATTATATATCGCATCACAATTAAACGGAAATGTTAATACTAAAATGTTGTACTTGAATACTTGTATCATCGCTACAAGCTGGCTATAAATATAGGAATTTTTAATAAATGACGGAGGCGCCACTGTTACTCTATGATGAATATATTGTGTATAAATACAAAAAAAGTTGTCTCCTCGCCCGTAAACTATGTATATTCTAGGGTTTACTAGGAACGATGTTAGGGTTTAGAACAACGGAGGAAAAATGAAATACATTTTAAATTCATATTTTTTTTTTTTTGGTAACTATAAATTAAAATAGCATAGCATTCTCGCCGTTTATTTATACATTGTCTTAGGAAATACTTTAGCAATAATTTAGTAATGATCATAAGGATATGCAAATCACATACTGCAGACAATATTGTGGATAAATAGATTTATTTCCTTCTTCCACCATAATTCTGCATTTCTTGTTAGAATAACCGATTTTCACATTTTCCCTTTTTCGGTATGCACCCCAAATCTCCAACAAAAATTTATTAAAGAAACGGGAGATGAGACTCAAAAATAATAAATAATACCATGATTAAACACAAGAAATGTTGTATGTAGTAAGTACGTACTGAATTTAAAAAATTATCATTATGTTTAAGTTATTCTAATCTATATACCGAAAATGATTTATATATTTCTTTTACCAAACATTTTATGTCGTTGATATCAAACGTGTTATATACATTTGTAATTTATCCGTAAACCAAAAGAACTTGAAGACGATTCAATATAACTTATGAAATTTTCAAGACAGCAATGTGAAATGTGATATCTTTTAGGTTTCTGTTACCAATTTTTCTCAGTTTTATTCCATAATTTAGCATTTAATATAATTTTTTAACGTTTAACCAATTATTGATTTGCTGAATATTCTCAATTAAAAACTTGATTAGCTGAAAAATTAATGTAAAAACTATCTTTTACAGAATACCATCTGAGTGTGGTATTTTGCCTAATACATCCAGCTATAATATAGAGAACATATTTCATTTATGGTGCAAGTTTGAAATGCTACGTTAATGAACGTCATTATTGGCTCAGTACATTAGTCAATTAAATAATTTCGCAGATATTTTAATTTATATAGAGGTTTTCATACTTTCTAAAACTATTTACAAACGTTTTTAATCTCGACTTACACTAGTAGTTTTGATACATCGTTAATATGAATATGTTTAAACTGTGTATCATTTTTATTTAATAAACATATATTCTAAGCAGTCATATTTACCATAAAACGTATTGCGTTAACTTCTGGACGGCATTAGTTAACTATTCATTTTTAAAAAGTTTGGACTCAATTTAAGTTTTTGCTAATTAATTAAGCTAGCTAATTAACTTCTCAACACAGCACAAACCAATTGAATATATAAAGTATACAATTTCATAATTTTATATACTAAAATTCTATTCGTTTCAATGCTTAAAAATTTGATTGATTCTTGTTTAACTATTTTTATCTATGCAAATTTTAGGGCAATGCCTATCATCAAGATATTTTTAATATCGGTTAGTTAATAGAATAAAATGTTGATGAAGTATACTTAGAAAAATAAAAAGAATTAAAAATAACCTGTTAACGCTAATAAGCAATTAAAATTATTATACTGGTGTAAAGGATACGACTATTCTAGCGATTTTTGCATATAAACAAATTATGTATTTGTAGTATATCTTAAATATGAGATAAAAAAGTAAGCGAATAAATATATTTTGTGTGTATTGGAAAAGGAACTAAGTTAACTCGACGATTCGACTGGGAATTATGTATTTGTTAAAATACAGTTATGGTTTATATAATGATTCTTTGCGTGTGTGTCCTAGATAACAATCGCATGAATCAATCAACTGACATTTTTGAACAGTGCCGAAAACACATTTTTGGATAACAGTTAGTACAATACAAATCCGTAAACCTATGACAGAGCGAAGAAGAGCTTCTCCACAAAAACATTCAATGGAAGTGATATTTCCATCAAAATAATGAAATAAATTCAACAAAAATGAAAATAAGTGAAACAAAAATGAAAAAATTTTTACAGAAATATTGAGAAATATCAATTAAATTATACAATAAAGCTAAGACGTGACTTCATAATTGCATTTTGTTCGGCAAATTATTAACATGTGTAGCATGTGATCCGTGCGTCTTCATTAAATTGATACATGCGCAAAGATCCATTATACAAATTGTATATAGTGCAAAAATAGATAAGAATTTATGCTTTATATTGAAAGATCTATTAGTACATGTAGTAGTATTTTTATAGGCTCACATCTCTAATTAAAAGTGCAAAGAAACCTTACACGATTGACAATCTATGCAGTTTAGACTTGTTACGCACAACTACACAAATTTCCAGTAAGGTCTCCCAAAAAGCTGTTAAGTCGGCGATCATTTAAACTTAAACTTTTTTATTGAAATTATTAAAATGACATGGTACTTTTCAGGGGAAAAGGGGGCATATAATTTATTTAATTGGGGATATATTGTATAATAAATCATCATCATCATCATTAGGTCATCAGTCCTAAGACTGGTTGGACGCTAACCTCCAGCTTCTCCTATCTTGTGCTAACCTACGCATTTCGCTAATTGTGCTACAACCTACATCCCTTACTATTTGCGAGCAGTAGTCTAATCTAGGCCTACCTCTGCCTTTCTTCACTCCTATTTCTGCCTCCAAAATATCGCGGTCTATTCCCCCATGTCTCAGCAAGTGGCCTACCATTCTATCTCTTCTCTTCTTTAAGTTTTTCCACATACTCCTTTTCTCGCCGACTTTCTCCAATACTTCTTCGTTTCTAACCCTATCAGTCCATGGTATTTTCATCATTCTTCGGTAACACCACATCTCAAAAGCTTCTAATTTCTTCCTACTTGCTTCCCCTACCGTCCAGGTTTCGCAGCCGTAAAGTGCCGTGCTCCATACATATGTTTTCAAAAATCTCTTCCTTGTTTCTAAGTTTATTACCCCCGAGCATAAAAGTGCTTTCTTTTTGTTAAAAGCTACTCGACCCTGCGCTATTCTTTGTTTTATGTCTTTATCGCTTCTTCCATCCCAATTTATTTTACTTCCTAAATAAGTGAAGTCTTTAACTTCCTCCAATTTTTCATTATTAATTTGTACTTTCGTTTTTGCTCTGCTCTCGCGCCCTCTGCACACTAACACTTTAGTTTTGTTTTTATTCACCCTCATTCCGTATTCCTCTGTCAACACTGCCTCCATTTCGTTCAATGCTGATTCTAGTTCCTCCTTACTAGATGCTAATACTGCTATATCATCCGCGAATCTCAGCATTTTTAGTTTCTGTCCCTGTACTTTAATCCCGAAATCCACTCTATCTTTTACCACATTAATCGCCTCTTCGATGTACAGATTAAAAATTAGTGGTGATAGCGTACTTACGTAGCATCCTTGTCATACTCCTTTCCTAATACCTACTTCCCTTTCTTCCCCTTCTACTTCTATAACAGCAGTTTGCTCTATGTATAGATTGTGTACTACTCTCCTATCTCTATACTTCATTCACGCGCTCTTTAGTATCTCGAACATTTTTTCCTATCTTACGTTATCAAAAGCTTTTTCTAAATCTACAAATTTTATATAAGCGTTCTTTCCTTTTTCTATTGTTTTCTCTAACATTACTCTTAGCGCCAGAATAGCTTCGCGAGTTCCCCTATTTCGCCTAAACCCGAATTGGTCTTCTCCTAGTATTTCCTCCGCTCTATTTTCCATCCTCTTCTGCACTATTCTAGTTAAGATTTTTGACGCATGGGAAGTTAGGCTAATCGTTCTAAAGTTCTCGCATTTGTCGGCTCCTCTCTTTTTCGGTATAGTAACGATAATGTTCCTCTTATAATCCTCCGGCATCTCGCCCGTTTCGTATATATATTTTACCAGTTCAAACATCCTATTTACTACTTTCTGTCCCGCACATTTCAAAATTTCCGCCTGTATTTTATCTACACCCGGCGCTCTATTATTCTTTAGCCCCCTTAGTGCTATTTCAAATTCCTCTCTCAATATAGGTTTTCCTACATCTTCTCTATCGATGCTAGATTCTTCCTCTAATATCTCTCCTAATTCCTGACCCTCGTATAAATTTCCTAAGTACTGCTTCCATCTATCCGCTTTCTCCTCTCTTCCTATCAGTATGTCCCCCGATTGACTCCTAACATTTCTACTTATTGTTCCTACATCCCTGAAGTTCCTCTTAATTATTTTGTAAGCCTCATCGGTCTTACCTACTTGCAACTTATCTTCTACTTCTTTGCATTTCTCCTCTATCCATTGTTCTTTCGCTTTTCTACATTTTCTAATGATTTCCCACTTTATTGCCTTATACGTTTTCAGTCCTTCTTCGTCTCGTCTGTTTTTGTAGCCTCGTCTCTTTTGCATTAAGTTTAAGATTTCGTCCGTTATCCAGGGCTTCCTAGCTTCCCTTTTATCGTGTCCTAAAACGTCCGTAGCCGCGGAAGCTAGACTATTCTTGATACCCTCCCACTCAGTTTCTGCGTTCTTGATTTCGTCCTTACTCGTTTTATTTATTAATTGATCTGTTTTCTCCTGGAACTTATCTTTCATATTCTGATCCCTCAATATGTCTACATTTATACGTTTCTTATCCTTCCGGGTTTTCAGATTTTTGAACTTTAATCTAGCTTTCATGACTACCAAGTTGTGATCGCTGTCTACATCTGCTCCTGGATAACTCTTACAGTCTTTTACTTGATTTCTAAATCTCTTCCTAACCAGAATGTAGTCTATCTGATACCTGTCTATCCCTCCTGGCATTTTCCATGTGTACCGCCTCCTAACGTGATTCTTGAACAATGTGTTCGCGACTACCATCTTGTGCTTCTCACAGAATTCTATCAGTCTGCTACCTCTCTCGTTTCTGTTTCCTAATCCATAAGGCCCTACAAATTCTCCTTCTTTCCCCTCACCTACGACTGCGTTAAAATCTCCTACTATTATTAAATTTTCATGACCCTTCACAAATCCTATTACCTGCTCTATGTCCGAATAAACGGCTTCTAACTCTTCCTCGCTGTGGTTAGAAGTAGGCATGTATACTTGCACTATTACTGTTTCCACTGGCTTCGAATCTAACCTAACCATCATTACTCTCTCGCTGTATTGTAGGTAGCTATCTACACACTGTCCTGCGTTCTTCCGCATAACGATCCCTACTCCCGCGTTTCCATTTACCGATCCTGTGTGTATTACCCTATAGTCACCGCTCCAAAAATCTCCTACTTCCGGCCAGCGCATCTCACTTATACCTACTATATCTAATCCTAACCTATCCATTTCTATCTTCAGATTTTCTAGCTTCCCTGCCTGTCTCATGCTTCTGACATTCCACGCTTCGACTCGTGAAATGCTACACTTCTTATTATTATTGCACTCGATCACGTCTCCCGGAACAGTCCTCACCCGGAGATCCGAACGGAGGACTATTTTACCTCCGGAGTTTTTTGTCCCAGGAGACACCATCATTAATTTAGGATAAGCTTTCTGTTAGCTGTTCTGAGGATTATAATGTGGTGGTTTCCTCTTGCCTTCCACATCGCAGTCGTGTGTGTCATAGCACCATACCAACCCTCACGGTTTCTGCCACTATGACTACTGAAAGAGCTGCTGCCCTCCTTCAGGGACTTGTCTTAGTCTGGTTTTTCAATAAGGACCCCCCCACTATGGTTAAACCTATGGTACGGCTCCTTAAATCATTAAAACGCGCAAGCCGACCCACCCGTTCCAGTTTGCACTAGAACTTCGTCAAGGTTCAAGTCCTATCGGATCGGGTATAATAAATATAAAATTAGTTTCGATTAGTTGATTTTATGTGTATATTGCTTTTTTCATACACAGTTTTATTAAATGAAATATTAATTATATTCGTTATCTAAAATAAAACACTAAATTCATTAAAATGCATTAATATCATTTAAGAGAGAATTTTTCAATAAATGGCGAAAGTGCCACAATAAGTTTAATGTTTATGGATATTCTGTTCTTGCCGAGTTTATGTTTTAGTAACAATACATGTTTTGGTATTTTCCTTCTGTATCCCGTCAATATTAAATATAACAAAGTGGCTAAAAGTTAAATGCAATAGCAATAAAGACAGTAAAATTACAGTAAAACCTTTGCCAATTCTTTCAAATTCTGGAGCATACATAATTTACAATTCTTATAACATCAATTCTAATTTTTTACACAGGTATTTAATATAAAAGAAATGCTTAAATGTCAAATGGGCAGTTATCGAAAGTAAGTGTTGTCTATCGCGTGTCGATAAGGATATGACTAGGTCTTTTGTATGGTTTTGTGTTTCAAATAAAAACAATGAAAAATACTAATATTTTCTTTACCAGCATCAACTGCTAAGGTTAGCAGCTGCACTGTACCATTGAAAGAAATTTATCAAAAACTGTATCGTTAAGATGAAACTTTTGTTACTCAAAACAAATTTATCATAATTTATAAACCAAGGTCATAGTTTTCATGAATAAATTATTTTTATTATACCTTATTTCCCATTGCTTCAATTTTCCATTAACGTGTACAGAAGATTATGTTACTCGAGACTGAAAATTAGTTCATTCTAATAGGATATATAATGTATGACAGCAAGATTGATTTTGCATGTAGGGCATATTGGTTGTCTATGACCCAACAATCCAGCAAGTGGCTATATACTAGGTGTGTATTGTCTGTTGGTAGATTTACTAGTATTACTTTCGCTCAACGAGTTATTTGTCAGGCAGGTCTCCAGGGTTCCACGAAGGTCTTTATATTTTTGAGCTTGGTGACATATTCGATCAATTCAGCTTGCCATAGATGTGTTTCCTTTTATTTAAGATATATCTTAATATCGTTTGATCGATCAAGGAAATCTCCGGAATGCCATCATCAGATGCTTACTTTTCTGCCTTGTCTACCGTTTTGCTCCCTGCGATGTCAATATGACCTGGAAGCCATAAATATATTATATGCTCGCTCGCTTAGGTCATAATATTTATCTCTTGGCATGAATTCGTTGTATTAATGGGCCACGATTAAAGAGGAAATTGGTGGTTTACAAAAATCTAAGGAAATTGATGCATATTATAAAGGTGGCGTAATGTTGTTATGTTTCATAAACTAATATAAAATTTAAAATTTTATATAATATAAATCTCTGCAATGTATGCGGTAGTACATGAATGCAGGTTCCTTGTATATATCTCGGTAAGGTCAATAAAAATACAACCATCCTGTATTGGTCTTTGGAACCATTATTGTGAATTAACACAACCCTATGATAATTATTTACTGTCTTGTGGACTTTGATATATGCATTTTAAGGAAATATGTCACATTTCTTAAGATTGCTAATATCTATAATAATTTTCACCGGAGTTATTGGAATTTCACAATACCTAGGTTGATAGGTTACAGGTGGTATTGACAATACTACGCCGTCTAAGAACAAAGCTAAATACGCGGTCATATTTCCATGTAATATGATAACATTTCTCCATATCTAAAGAAGTTCCCACGATATAGTATACGCAAATCTAGTCTATATAGTATGTTGATACATACGAGTATAAGTTAATCTGTAGTTGACTTAAACTTTCTGAAACTCATCTGAAAATTTGAAAATATTGAGCATCGATCCAGATACCACCATCTCAATCCCGCGTTAAAAATAAATGGTGATATTTCCATGATAAGAGTTCTCTCTATATAAGGAAGTTTCCACAACATAGTATATGCAAATCTAGTCTATCTAGTATATAAAAGTTAATCTGTACTTGACCTGAACTTTCTGAAATTCATCTGATAATTTGAAAATATGGAGCATCGATCCAGATACCACCATCTCACTCCCGTGTTAAAAATAAGTGGTGATATTTCCATGATAAGAGTTCTCCATATATAAGGAAGTTTCCACAATATAGTATATGAAAATCTAGTCTATATAGTATGTTGATACATACAAGTTAATCTGTACTTGACCTGAACTTTCTGAAACTAATCTGATAATTTGAAAATATTGAGCATCGATCCAGATACCACCATCTCAATCCCGTATTAAAAATAAATGGTGACATTTCCATGATAAGAGTTTTCCATATTTAAGGAAATTTCCACGACACAGTATATGCACATATAGTCTATATAGTATGTTGACACATACAAATTAATCTGTACTTGACCTGAACTTTCTGAAACTCATCTGATAATTTGAAAATATTGAGTATCGATAAAGATACCACCATATCAGTCTCACGTTAATTTTTTTTAATATCACACTCAAAATTATATCAGAGCAATAAGAAGATATTTCATAAAATGATTGGCGTTATTTTCAGCAAAATCTATATTTTATTATTGGATGATATGAATATGTATGCATGGTTCTCAATAATTGCGAATATAATTACATATACGAATAAATAAGATTGTTATTACAAATATAACATATTATCAATATAATAACGAAAGAATTCCCTACATCGAATTATCTTTATTTAGCCTTAAACTATTGTAATTATATGTATACAGACAGTACAGGTTTATTACATTTTTGCGACTAATAAGGCTCGCTATTGTTTGCGCTCAATATTTCATATTGCGTTATATGTACAATATCGTATTTAAACTTCAACATTTTCATAATACATCTTGTTAGATCCGACGTGAGACCTTTCACAAAAGCTGAGAAGCCGCGTAGAATATAAGGATAGTTTAAATTTTATTACGGCTTCTTAAAGTAAAGGAAACGTCGAATATTAAATACATCAATGACTTTTTGATCGTGTACCATTTTACAAAACGGAAAATCACAAATTCTAATTTAATTGGGTATAGTGAATCTCAGACTTCTGATAATAATAAACGGATGTATTAATCAATATTCATATTTAAGGAACGTATTTATGAATAAAATTTGATATCGCATTTTTGTGTTTTTATTTTGTGGTACTGTTACTGAAAACGTTTAGTAAAAATGTTTATATCGGTTTTACTCTTATCGTTCCCTTTATTGTATGCTTGATAGATAGTATGCTTGATAGATAGCTTGATATGATAGTTTTTATATTTAGAAAATTGGCTATTTTCTATAATAATATTATAGTCTATGTTATAGTTATTTCTAAACTGCGACGATTACATTGCACAAAGCAGGATAAATTATCCTTCATAATAACCACTTCCATTTGTAGCATGTTCTTATCGTAAGAAAATGTTATTTCGGAAGTACATTTATATATGAAAAAGTTAACTTTCATCACTTTATGGAAGTTTAGTTAATTTGTATTATTTCTTCTATCCTAAATAGCTAATTTGAATATAACTTAAAATGCTTTGAGTTATCTGAAAAACATTGTGAGGTTATACTCTAAGTATATCATGTGTAGTGCTACCAATTATTGTGAGTGTTATTTAATACTCATCTTCGTATTTAAACTAATTGATTTCGTGATAGTCTTACTTATTATTAAACTGATTGAGAAAATGTTTTCTTCCAATCATGATTTGCTTTTCTTTATTTGAACATACTTTTGAATATATTCCATTTAATGCAAAATGTTTATTCTTGTCAGAGAAAATTAATATGTTATTTAATGTTTAATATGCATTTAAAATTTATATAAATAATTTACATAAGTGTTAAAATATTTTATATATTTTATTTCACAATAATTTGACATAAAATCTACTTCTTTATATAATTGGGAACTATGGTAACTAATTAAATTAATTAGAGAAGACGTTATATAAGTAATTACCCAAACGCGAACTAACTATATTGCTCTGTAACATATATATCAAATACAAAATTAAAGCTTTTGCTGGTTAGATTTTCACTTCTTATTTGTTAAACATAACAATTGCTTCACCAACACAGTAGCTTCTTCAGATGTTGAGTACATAGATAAAATTTTACATTGTGGAACTGCATTTATATAACTAGGGTAATATAAATAGGGTAAGGTTTATTACTATGGGATATCCTACTATTAAACTATTGGCATTAAGTTATAAAATTTCAATGGATGTTATCTGTAAATTTTAAATACGATTTTTGGATAGCATGTAGAACTAAAATAAATTTAATAACGGGGACGAGTTTGTTTCTATTTGATCATTTAATGTGATATCAGATTTCTTTGCTTTATTAATTTCTAAGGATTCTAATAAATTATTTTAATTCAAGCCTTTTAATTTAATTTTAAGCCTTTCTTCTCTACATGTACAATTTTAAATTCTTCGTTAAAGGTATAGTCTGCTTCAATTAGATGAGTTGCATATGTTGAATCTCTTTTATTATTATTAAAACTCCTTTTGTTTTCTGCTATTCGTGTGTTGAAGATTCTTCCTGTTTGTCCTATATACCTTAGGGCAATACCGCAAGTCAGCTTATAGACTCCTGAATTATTTTTGGTATAAATATATATATATATATATATATATATATATATATATATATATATATATATATATATATATATATATATATATATATATATATATATATATATAAATATGCATTATACTGATTATAATAGTTGTGGGTATGTTAATTATTGTTTTGAATACACAGAAATTGACGTAATTATTTTAAAGCCTGTGAAGTACTATTTTATATGTGCCATTTCTCATTTATTATTCACATACCAGAATTAATTAATAACAGTCTTAATATTTCAATAAATGCACAGAACTATCGATTTTATAAACCTCGTTTTACGACAATTAAGCAAATAGAGTAACATAAACGTTAAATAATTTATAATTTTATGTCAAACACAGTATTATTTTCCATATTTGTCATTCTTATATGTTGTCTACTTATTAATAATACATTAATTGAACCAATGATGGTAGTAACATTTATTCAAATTGGAATTTATAGTAATACATGGAGAGATGCCAACATTGAATGCCATAAATTATGTGATTAGGTCATAATCCGACAACCAATTTCTAAATAATTAGCAGTCACGCCACCACCATTTCAATATGTTATTTGTTGTATTTGAATTTACTCCGTGTTATTCGTATTACTTCGTACTACTTTCAAATATTTCGTATATTATTTATTACTTTCTAATCTAAACCCACCACATGCAACAGTTATACATTGTAATGATAATTAATGGTTACTGGTTACGAAGCAAGATTCAAAGGCAATAAACAATTACCTTAAAGGAATACTTTAGAAATACTAAATATCTAAACATTTTAAAATAACATTGACGCATCCGCCATTTATTTTAAAACAACCATAAAACATAGAAAATTGTAATAAAAGAATAATAGAAGAAATTATTCACACACCAAAATGTTAAAATAATAGTAGTTTTAAAACAGATATACAAAATTTAAGTAAACAATAATTTAAGTTAGTTTTCTTATCGGGAATAAACTGGTCTTCCAGTGTAGTTTTACCTTAACATAACCTCGAAGCCTGATACAATCTCTACTTTTAACATAGTCTTATGTAGAGAATAAGTTGCTATTTATAAATTTATTTATGTAATTAAGGTATAAACAATAGTATCGGGTTTTTTTCATTATCGTAGTTTTCTTGAAAAAATGTACAAATGTTATTTAGCTAATATCATGCTTTAATTTGAAAATCGATAGATTCGTAACAAATAAGAAGCAAATTCTACAAATAAGGAACCAAAAGTGAGGCGAATATTATTATCAATTATCACTTTATTAATTTATTCAAATTCTCTTAAAAACCGTAAGAGAATTTCCAAAATTTTTTTAGTTAAATAATTTTTTTTATAAATTGTACATGCTTTAGATACATTTTAAATATCAAATAATATGACATGTTTAAAAGTGCAGTCCTGTTGTACAACTACCATTTTAAAAGTGCATATTGTTGTATATAAATTTACTTAAATATTTTGTATATATTTTCTTACTATCCTAATACTTTAGAAATGGTAAGGATCTAAAATATTTCAAATCGCATTGGCGCATCCGCGATTTATTTAAATATTGTCTGCTTAAGGTACCGAAAGAAAAATAATAGAAGAAATTATTCACCCATCGAGAAGTTAAAATAACATTAATTTTAAAATGGATAAGTCATAATTTTCTTATCACACATAAACTGATCGTTCAGTGAAGTTTGACCTTGACATACCATCGAGGTAAGGTACCACCTCGATTTTCTTTCTCGTGATGAATAAGTTGCTGTTTATAAATGTATTTGTATAATTTAGTTATGAATAATATTACATAATTTTTTCATTGTCGAATTTTTCTTGGAAAAGTATTCAAAAAGTAGTTTAATTAATACAATGTATTAACATAAAAATCGATAGGTTCCTGACAACTGAATGTCAATTGGGAATAATAAGAAAATGAGAGTGAGGGGAATGAAATCGTCAAGTTATTAGTTTCTTTGAATTTTCTCAAAAACTCTAAAACTTCCTTTCTAAACTTTTCTTTTTTATAAATCGTCTATACTTTAGATAGCTTCCAAATACCAAATAATACATTTACAGACACAGTATTGTTGTGCTTCCTCCATTTCAAAATGTATTTTGTTGTATTTAAAAATATTTTGTATATCCTTTTTTACTTTTTAATCTATAACCATCACACATATCAGTTGTGTATTATTATAATGATTAATAATTAATGGTTGGGAAGTAATATGCAATAGTAATAAAGAAATATTTTAAGACAAATATTTTAGAAATACTAAAGATATTAAAATGTAAAATCCTAAAATAGAAAGGTATAAAAATGGTATTGGCACCTCTGCCATTTAAAAAAATGGTTTGATTAATACTAACGAAAGAGGAAAGTTATTTAAAAAAAATAACAAAAGAAATTATTCACCTACTAAAAAGTTATAATAACATTAATTTTAAAAGAGATTTAGTCGTACGATGTAGTTTATCTTGACATAACAGGGAGGTAAGATACGACCTCGATTTTTAATACAGTCTGATGTGGATAATAAGCTACTGTTTACAAATGTATTTATATAACTCAAATTCAAACAACAGGGTTTTTTCATTATTGAACTTTTCTTGAAAAAGAAGATCCCAAAAGTAATTTAATTAATACAACGTGTTAACCTAAAAGTCGATAAATTCGTGACGAATGAAAAGTAAATGCGAAAAATAAGAAAATGAAAAGTGGGAGAAATGATATTGTCAACATTAGTTTGCTTTAGTTTTCTCAAAAACTCCAAGAGAATTTCCTAAACCTTTTTGGTCAAAAACTTTTTTTAAATTGGTACATGCTTTAGATACCTTATAAATACCAAAATGCATGAACACATTCACCGCTACAGTCTTGTGTCACCGCCATTTCAAAATGTATTTTGTTGTATTTAAATTTACTTAAATATTTTGTATATCCTTCCTTACTTTCAAATTTATAATCATCACACATAACAGTTTTACATTGTTATATTAATTAATGATTACTGATTAGAAAGTAGGATATAATGGGACTGAACAAATACATTAGGGGAATACTTTAGAAATACTAAAGGTATAAATATTTTAAAATGACATTGACACCTTCGCCATTTATCTAAAAATTGATTTTCTAAAATGTTAACGAAACAAGAATATTATAATAAAAGAGTAATATAAGAAATTATTCATCACAGAAAAGTTAGAATAACAACGATTTTAAAACATGTATACAGGGCTTGTTATAGTTTTCTTATCGGAAGTAAACTGGCTTTTTGATGTAGTTTTACCTTGGCGTAACTTCGAAGTAAGATACGGCCTCGGTTTTTAGCATTATCTGATGTAAAGAATAAATTGGCGTTTGTAAATGTATTTATATAACTTATAAATAACATAAATATAATAAAGATATAAATAACAATATAGGTTTGTTTAACTATCGAACTTTTCTTTAAAAAATGTCCAAAAAGTAATCTAATTAATACAATGTGTTAACTTGAAAAACGATAGTTTCGCGGAAAATATATCCAAAAATAAGGAAATTTAAATTGAGGGGAATGAAATTGTTGAATTTTCGATTTTTTCCAGTTTTTTAAAATTTCCCAAAATTATTAAAATTTTAAAAAATTCAGAAAACATTATTATTCGGAAACATTTTTTAATGAACTGTCTACAGTTCATAGTATGCGAGATAGTATTGCATGCATCTCAAATGTTAGATACAATATATAAAATACATATATCTGAAGGAAACAAATATACCACTCGCAAATATATATCCTGGAATATTGCGATTACTATCCATATTACTTGCCTCTATTTCGGTAGAAATAAATAATAAGGGGATCAGCTTGAGCATGCGGAACGATTTAATTTAACCTCATTAAAGGATTCACTAAAAATAATTTATCAACAAGTCTGATCCTTCTTGAAACCATTATCCATGGGACTTGATTCTTCTTGAAACCACATTATGTTAGTCAAAATGAAATTGGAAATTATTATTGGATATAACTATACGATGCATTTTAAGACATCCTAGAGTATGTGTATACAGGGTGAAAGAAGTATTATGTAACGAATTATGCAATTACTTTAATAGTTGAAGTTTGATCCTAAATAAACAGTTTGTTGTTTCAAATCAATATTTATAAAATAATATATATATATATATATATATATATATATATATATATATATATATATATATATATATATATATATATATATATATATATATATATATATATATATCTATTCTAACTAAAAATCTCAGCATTTATTAGTTAATATTTAAGTCTTTGATCACAGTAATTGGTGGTTCTTTTTGAATGTAATATTGAAATGTGTCACTATTATACTATTTATGTAGCTTAGTTCTATTTTAATAATAAACTATACGAATAGTATTAGTATCGTTTGAAGAACTTATTGTTGAATTAGGACTTGTTATGACGAATTCTGAAATATCATCACACAATTCAGTTACTAAACATACAATTCAAATAAAACAGATACTTAAGGAAATATTTAAGAGACACATAAGTCTACTTTATGCATTCAGGATAAACTGCAATAATCTAAGTGCCATTTTCCATGGTTCTCAAAACAGTATTCAATAATCTTAAAATTTCCAGAAAAAAATATTGCCATTCCTTTAAATTTTTTTATTTTTTTAGAGTATTGGCTAGTCACTCTTATATATCAGCCATTTAAGTTTTCAAGGCTGTAATTTGTAATGTAAGTATTTTGTTTGCTTGCACTATAAAATAACTATTACATTTAACTACTCTATACAACTGTAGGTAGTAGCTAGTATATTCTTCAAGGAAAAGATTATGTAAATATTAATTACTATTAATTAACATTATGGATAATTTATCTATCTATCTACGATTATGGGATTGTTCTACTGAATCCAAATATAATGTTCCCTAGATCCTCAAATAGCGGAGACTTTGATCATATCCTAAGTAACTTTTCATCAATAATTATGTACACGCATGGTTCAAAATTATCAGATGGTATAAGTTGAGCTTTCTATGTAGCAAATAATAACGCCGCATACCTTATAGCTATCTAAACTACCCATAGACTGTACTATTTATGGTGTAGAAGCTTATGCTACCTATTAAGTGCCTAAGCTATCATTAAGTTAGAGTATTGGAATATATATGTAACTCTAAATTTCAGAAAAGACCAATATGAGCATCATCATCGATTTAAAATCAGTTCCTCTTCCATTACAAAATCCTAAGAAAGGCTTCAGTCAAATCAAAATCATATATAAAGTAAAACAAAAGGAACTTTTATGTAATATGCAAAGAAATTCTTACGATCACTTATATATTGGTTAAGGGAGTCAGTAACAATTGTATTGTGGACTATTTCGTAAAACAGACGGCACTAGCAATTGGCATTATCCATCAATTCCTTCTCTACTCGATTGTAATCATATTTGAAGCAGCGGCTATCTATAAATGGCAGAATGGTTGGAAAAGGTATATGTGAATTGTGAACAATCGGTATATACCACTGCAGACTTCTGTAGCATCAAATCTATACCTAAGCTGTAAAAATTTAACAGAATGTTTATCAGTAAATATTACCATGATGAGATTAAATCATGGTTTCTAGAGCATCTAATAAAATTGGGGTTCTGAATACTTCCAACTATACATGTGATAATGACCCTGTTGATGACTTTAGTCATATATTTTTTAATTATGAGCACCATATCCGAGTTAGCACAGACTCTATAAAAGGAATAGTTGCCTTAATATCCCCCTTCGCGCTAACACTACCACTATCTTCCAGACACTACATTCCTTAAAGAATATAATAATAAATTGAACCTTATATGCGTTATTCAGGAATATAAAATTAAACATTCACATATCTAACATAAACATAGAATTCGTATTCTCATGTGACTTACCTAATTCTATACCTATTTCAGTCATAGTGTGGTCTACATATCTATGTATAATGTACTGATTGACCCGTGGGCAAGAATAGTGTTGTATCCATATTACTTTCGATAATTCACTTCTCGATATATGCATATTACTTCCTGATATAACCCTCTGTTAATAATCGTAGTGAGGGTTCTTAAGTTAAAAAAACCTAACTGTCTATGGAAAAGGAATTTTTTTCTATGAACTCATAGCTAACAGTAAAATATATATTATTTCTTAGGGTGTTGTATACCCTTAAATATTTATGTCACATAAATAACTTACATAAGTCTTATAGTTTCTAGAGTAAATGATTCATCATCTCATTGGAAAGACCATTATACTTTAAAAGAAATTATTACATTTGATAAAGCTATATATTTCGCTTTGGGAAAGCTATATATTTCATATTTTTTTAACCTTAGCATTCAAGAAAATTGATGATTTACGCACTATTGTCAGGCTAGTGATGATTTTAACTTTGATATTGTTATGATAAATATGATGTTATAAAGTTTTAAATAGGCTTGCGAATTTTAAATAACAATAAAACAATTCAACATGATATTCTAAATATATAACTTTAAAGAAACAAACTCTGTTTAAAAAAGTTTATTTCAACTTGCTTTGCCAGGAAACTCGTGTAGAACGAGACATTTCAGGAGCATGTACATGTAGAGAGCACTGTGCCTGAAGCATGAAGACCAATCGAAATTAACCAAATTAAATTCTAACAGCTACAGCTTTCTGCTTTACATAAACACTGTTCAGAAACATCCTATTTAGCCAAGTAATTTACGACTTGTTACGTATAAGCCGTAGCATAATATCAAGATTAATCAAGCTGGGAATGAAATGTTTGTATATTATAAGCCGAGATGGTATATTGGTCCGTCACCTTGTGTTAGAAATCATCAGAAATTTTTCTCTTGAGTTTAATTTCTCAAGGGAGGCTGATGTAGTAACCGCTATGTCTGTTGTGGTAGCCCTGGTTACCGTCGACCTCGCGATAAATTGAGGGACGATTTAGGGCGGAACATCTATTTTTAAGATCACTGGATGTTGGTTACGTTCAATGGCCTATTTGTTTTGTGTATACAAGGGGTGGATATATTTTTTAAAATTATTCAAAAATATGTACGCATATGTATAATGCAACACTTTTAAAAGTCACAGTCCTTTGTCACATTTTCAATAATTTCAATAAACATCGGAGTCCTGTAAAAGTATACTTATTTTTTAGGAAGTGTTATTTGGTTTTCAAGACCTATACCATTCTTGGTACTCATAGGTAAAGTACTCTTGTAGGACTCTTTCTCTTCTTTAGATTACGATTAAGTTGGATAAATCGATCGCGCCTAATTCATAATATTGGCCACTGTAAGTATACGCCTAATAATATGCATTAGATTTATTGCAATATACACCATCGAGCGGGCAAGAAATATTTCACAAATACAACTACAGATTTATTTTAATGTATCGCTTTTAATTTGTTGTCGATGTATAATATTGGCATCGTGATGTGTCATGCAATTACTATGCACTTTTCTAGTATGCAAAATCGTCTTCACCATTTAATGGACTTCCTTGAATATGCAGTAATTTCGTGTCAGTTCTTTATCTTGGGTTGCACACAAATTCAAGTATTAAACGATAAGTGAATACACGTATCTACGTAAATAAATCTTCTCTTTGGTGTTGTATTCATCTCTGTGCGAATATTATATTCTTTTTGTACCCTTACCTCTTTGAAATACATGTGAATTAATATCTATAACGGTGATGACGAAGCTATGACCCGTGGGTCACAGACTGATTCGCGCCACTATTTTAAATATTTAAATATTTATTATTATGCTATGTTTTAGCCGTTTCCAAAAACAAGAACAAAAAGTTAATAAAACGCTTACATGTAAGTACATAAACTTAAGTACTTCGCGCAACCACAATACATCAGCATGCGCTTTAGTACGTAACTGTCAGGTTCATTTTGAATACACGGATATAGCAATCTATGTTAGGTTATATCTATGAGTAGTATTGCTATGTCACTCCTGGCTCACCCTCGGATTTGTCCGCGGTATAAAACAGGTGTGTACAGGTATAAAACAGGTCTGTACCGGTTTAAAACAGGTATGGTGGTATTAGGAAAGAATATGACGTCATTAAACAGTTTACCATACCTGTTTTAAACCGGTACAGACCTGTTTTATACCTGTACACACCTGTTTTATACCTGCGCCAAGAGTTCTTCAGATCAACAATGACCACATGCCATCCGCATCAAATGTCCACGGACAAATTCGAGGGTGAGCCAGGAGTGACATAGCCTTACTACTTCTATGGACAAAAGTCAACATTTCCTCCAATTCATTGTTGTTGCTCTCCGTGCATTTAACATAAATTTATTTTTGGTTAATTTCATTTCTGTACTATTTTGTGCTTTCAACTTATAACAAGTCAGTTTATTTTTATATAAAACTGAATATTTTATTATTATAAATATCAATTTTATTTACATATTAATAATACCAGCGCCAGTAGTTAAGAATGAAAAATCACGTGAAACGGGTTGAAGGCCTTTCCATTCCGAAAGATTTGATAATTTTGGAGTTATTGGGGTAAAGAACAAAACACTCTGAGTACTTTGCCGTGAAAATATTACAGCTACAATGTAAAGCGACATTTCGAAACAATACACAAAATTATTCTTCCTGTAATATCCGAAGAAAAGAAAGAATATTATTCCCAAAAATTTAAAGAATACAATTCTCAAGTCTATAACATTGAATCATTTATTTTTTCGAAAAATAAATGATTCAAAATAAATGACGGCTGCTAGCTTTAAAGTAGCATAATGTATTGTTCGCAATGGAAACCCCTTTCGGAAGACGAGATTATAAAATATACGTTTTTGGAATATAGCGACACATTATTTGCTGTTTTTAAAGAAGAGGACCTAATAATGAAACGTATAAATGAATTGCCAGTTAGTCGCAATACAGTAAACTATAGAACATTTGCATTAGAAAAAATATCGCTCTTCAAATAAATAGTTATTTAAAACATGCCGAAATATTTTCAGTTGCCTTAGATGAGAGTACGAACATTAATGGTCATACACAACTAGCAGAATTTGCCAGATATAAATCTAAAAATATAACGAAAAAAGACTTAGCAAAATTAGCTAGCATTTCCATACAGTGTTTGAACTGGACGGAAGCAATATGGTTTCAAATTATTAATTTTCAATAGTCTCTGTACTGACGTCCTTGAAGTTTGTAAATATCTCGATGCATCTTGAATAGTATCTCGGATTTTCCATAAAGTATAATAAAATTGCTTCCTGCATATTCTCAGTTGAAACATATCTTGATTTATTGATCTTATCCTTATTTTTTTAAACTTCCAGTAATTCTTAATTTATTATAAATATATTTGAAATATGTTTTATGTGGTATAATTCTCCCAGGGTATCTTCGTTCGTATTCACGTCTAGCACGCATCGCATTCATTTCACACAAAACGTAACATTCAACAACATCATTTTTCTCACTAATAGTACAATAACAATATACGATTTTTGAAAAATAACGGGGGAATATAATAACTAAGTTTTCCATGGCGATCTTGACTTTGTTTGATATTCGATATTTCAAAGGTCGATACTGTGCAAACTATTAGAGCAAACTTATAACGTGTATATATTATTGTAATCGGAAAAGCAAGTAGATTTCAAAAATTAATAAATAGAGTTGTTACATTAGTTGTTATAAGGGTGTTTTATTTAAAAACATACGTTTGGTTTAGATCTCCGAAACGCGAGATTCGATTGTTTCTCTAAATACATGTCTGAGATCGCAATAAAATTTCCTACAACTTTTGTATTTACCATTTATTTCCATTTCAAAAAATAAAACCGTTATGGGGGTAGAATGTTATGTGGATAACCCTATATAATAATGTGTGTTGGTTAAGCCGTGGCGTGGTCACGTTTTAGAGGGATCCATTAATTTATTAGACGAATTAAAATAGTTTTTGAAAAAAAAAAAAAATAATACTTATGATGAAACGTCAACTATAGAATTTTTACGCAACTTAATATTTTTATGTGATATTATGACACAGCTTTTTAGTGGATTGAACACGAGACCTCAGGAATCTGACCAAGTTACGAACGATAAAAATTATACCAAAGTAAATACGATTTAGTAACGAGAGTAATGCAATGTATTCCGTACGTAAAAGGTCATTTTGAATATTCTGAAATTTTTTAAAATGGCATCGATTCTAAAGATATTACATTAAGAAAATATATATCAATTTTAGGAGAAACTAGACAATCTTTTCTGAATAGTTTTAATAGGTTTTAACGTTTGAAGAAACGGCGCAATTTATTTTGTACCCACATCAAATCGAATTCACTAAGTTAGAATTAAATACTCTGACATGGCTAAATATGACGATTTAATTACATAGTTACGTAAACAAAACTGTGAATGTAATTCTGACAAAAATGAAATAATAGATAGAGAATCGAGAATATTACTCTAAAGCGATGGGATTCCTTGCAAAGTACATTCAATGCAATGAAAAAACAAGGAAATGCAATTGCACCGATGTTTAATTCAATATACGTCTGTAAGTAACTATTTTCTTCATTGAATTTTATAAAATATGTTCGGGGAAATCTACTTGGTAACGAATTAAGTACTACAGGTGTTAAATTAGTGATTTCCAAATATAGAATTAATTGATCAACAAGTCTCGTATTAAATATGTGAAAAGTAGTTTCAGTGTTTATATCTTTTATTAATAAAAAATCTATATTTACTATTTTCTTTATTATAAATCTAATGTACATTTATTACGTATTTTGAAATAACTCGAAAACGATGTTTGTAAGATCTGTAAAAGCCATTTAAGAGTATTTTGATTGAGGTCTTAGATCTAATTGAAGTATTTATTACTAGTTTCAAAAAGTACAATATACGAGTATACCTATTTCTGCTAGGCCAAACGTAGAGCAAACTTTTTTCAAGCTAAATTTTAGAATGTTTGGTGATCTTACAATGATGTGTTTACTATAGCTAAGCTCTGCATTCATCATACTTTAAATCAGTGTATATGTACATTTATACACGTTGGACTAGTAAAATATTAATAGTATGGCTGTGAAAATACATTGAACTTGAAAAATTAAATATAAATAGAGATTTGATGCAATTAAAAAAATACATATAGATATGTTAGATTTTAACGTGGTGATTTATTTATTTTTTCAATAATCTACTTTACTTTTGTCATCCTTATACGAATCACCGCTGAATCAGTTAATAGAAGGGCGATACTGTATATCGTGCCAAAGGCATTAAATGAACTTAATCCGACTCTGACGTACTAGAAACTAAACATATTCTTTCTCTCGTCTCTCAAACTAGCGGTGGGACATAATTATCACCGTCTAATGAAAACTATCGTATCACAAACGAACATGGAATGCTGCTTTCCTAGGCGAGACGCTAAACCGAATACCTTGCTAAACTGACATCCAACGCCAGCTGAGACAATAGCGCTACGAAAAGCGTATTCCGTATATAGAATGGTCGTTATGGTAACGAGACGTCACTATCCGTCTACATACTTATTAATATAGAAGTGATATAATATTTTATTCCCAGCTTTTCTCCGAAAATGTAGCTAGCTGTTGTTTCTCTATGCTTGCGGCTATGTGGGTGTCCTGTAAATTGCAAACAGCGGCGGAATATAAAAAATATGGTATAGTATATACTGCAAATTATCTTTTCTAATTTTATATGTAAATGTATTTAGAAAAATAATGTCCTACTTTTCTATAATTATGAAAGATTGTCAATTTATAAATTATCTCGTTTCGTTATGCTGTGCATTTAAATTGAATAGAAAATTTGTTATTATTAGAGGGACCATAATTATAAGATTAGTTGATTATGATTACTACAAGCATGCAGCTCACTGAATTAATATAATTATAGTTTGTTTCTCAATAAATGACCAATAACGATATGTTAAGCATTAGTAAAGATACATTGTATTAATAGAGGCGATCTAAATGAAGACAAAAATATTTTTTTCTTATTTTGTATACACAAACTTTGTTTAAGATATATGCACCGAAAATAAAAAATTAAGGATTCGAAATTTTTTACCAGGAAACCTGAAAAATTTTAAACAACTATTCCAATGCTTACTATACATTGGACATGTTCTACATACATATAATGTTATAAATATAAAGTTAGTCAATTATTTGTCACCTTGAAGTTAAATCACGGTTCTTAGTTAATTATAAATAATCATTATAGTGGAACATTCACACATCCATGTATACATTGATGAAAGAAATTGTTTTAAAATTAAACAGTTTTAAAACCTTAAAACGGACTTCTCCGTACGTAGAATATCTCGAAATTGAGTGGCCAAGAAAAAATAAACCAACACATAAATCAGTCACCTAGATGCAAAAACCAACATGTCATATTCTTCAAAAATGAGACTGTTATAGTAATAGATTACAAATGTAAATGCCGACATAGCCCAAGGAAATTTTTACAACAAATACCGACAAGTCAAAAATACTTTGAGTTTAAAATTTCATTTCAGATGCAGACCCGACATGTCCCTTGCGTTCTTAGATGCAAAGGCAGACATTTCCGATTAACCAATAAGAGCTAAATATTT
The DNA here is from genome assembly GCA_037954035.1 of Rosalia funebris. Classification (NCBI taxonomy): domain Eukaryota; kingdom Metazoa; phylum Arthropoda; class Insecta; order Coleoptera; family Cerambycidae; genus Rosalia; species Rosalia funebris. The sequence goes on from JAZFAV010000007.1 coordinate 7,367,543, forward strand.
CGTCACATGATGCAGTTTAATTTTCTGTTTATGCTATTATATCATATAACTATCTTATAATTTTCACTAACCTTAAGTTGCTAGAGCCTATTCTATAATTGTTTTCGAAAGTAAAACTTCTTATCAAAAATTGTATGGATTCATGGAAGTAACATAACTTTGACGAAACTATAATGAATATTTTGCTTTCGGCATTATTCTTTCGGCTTTGTTGGATAAAAAAGCAATATTCTCAAGAGAAAAATCTTTAATAGGCCGTGTACTGTTTAAACTAAGTTATTTATCTTTCATGTGGCTAATAAGTATACCTTTGACTAGAATATTCGTAGTTGATTCTATGAATTTATCTTACTTTAGACATTCCTCGAACCTCTATCTGTTTTGAATATGAATATGAATTTAGATATCATATCATCATCATCATCATTAGGTCATCAGTCCTAAGACTGATTGGACGCTAACCTCCAGCTTCTCCTATCTTCTCCTCTGCCTTTCTTCACTCCTATTTCTGCCTCCAAAATATCGCGGACTATTCCCCCACGTCTCAGCAAGTGGCCTACCATTCTATCTCTTCTTTTCTTTAAGTTTTTCCACATACTTCTTTTCTCGCCGACTTTCTCCAATACTTCTTCGTTTCTAACCCTATCAGTCCATGGTATTTTCATCATTCTTCGGTAACACCACATCTCAAAAGCTTCTAATTTCTTCCTACTAGCTTCCCCTACCGTCCAGGTTTCGCAGCCGTATAGTGCCGTGCTCCATACATATGTTTTCAAAAATCTCTTCCTTGTTTCTAAGTTTATTACCCCCGAGCATAAAAGTGCTTTCTTTTCGTTAAAAGCTACTCGACCCTGCGCTATTCTTTGTTTTATGTCTTTATCGCTTCTTCCATCCCAATTTATTTTACTTCCTAAATAAGTGAAGTCTTTAACTTCCTCCAACCTTTCATTATTAATTTTTTCTTTCGTTTTTGCTCTTCTCTCGCGCTCTCTGCACAAACACTTTAGTTTTGTTTTTATTCACCCTCATTCCGTATTCCTCTGTCAACACTGCCTCCATTTCGTTCAATGCTGATTCTAATTCCTCCTTACTAGATGCTAATACTGCTATATCATCCGCGAATCTCAGCATTCTTAGTTTCTGTCCCTGTACTTTAATCCCGAAATCCACTCTATCTTTTACCACATTAATCGCCTCTTCGATGTACAGATTAAAAATTAGTGGTGATAGCGTACTTACGTAGCATCCTTGTCTTACTCCTTTCCTAATACCTACTTCCCTTTTTTCCCCTTCTACTTCTATAACAGCAGTTTGCTCTTTGTATAGATTGTGTACTACTCTCCTATCTCTATACTTCATTTCCGCGCTCTTTAGTATCTCGAACATTTTTTCCCATCTTACGTTATCAAAAGCTTTTTCTAAATCTACAAATCCTATATAAGCGTTCTTTCCTTTTTCTATTGTTTTCTCTAACATTACTCTTAGCGCCAGAATAGCTTCGCGAGTTCCCCTATTTCGCCTAAAGCCGAATTGGTCTTCTCCTAGTATTTCCTCCGCTCTATTTTCCATCCTCTTCTGCACTATTCTAGTTAAAATTTTTGACGCGTGGGAAGTTAGGCTAATCGTTCTAAAGTTCTCGCATTTGTCGGCTCCTCTCTTTTTCGGTATAGTAACGATAATGTTCCTCTTATAATCCTCCGGCATCTCGCCCGTTTCATATATGTATTTTACCAGTTCAAACATCCTATTTACTACTTTCTGTCCCGCACATTTCAAAATTTCCGCCTGTATTTTATCTACACCCGGCGCTCTATTATTCTTTAGCCCCCTTAGTGCTATTTCAAATTCCTCTCTCAATATAGGTTTTCCTACATCTTCTCTATCGATGCTAGATTCTTCCTCTAATATCTCTCCTAATTCCTGATCCTCGTGTAAATTTTCTAAGTACTGCTTCCATCTATCCGCTTTCTCCTCTCTTCCGATCAGTATGTCCCCCGATTGACTCCTAACGTTTCTACTTATTGTTCCTATATCCCTGAAGTTCCTCTTAATTATTTTGTAAGCCTCATCGGTCTTACCTACTTGCAACTTATCTTCTACTTCTTTGCATTTATCCTCTATCCATTGTTCTTTCGCTTTTCTACATTTTCTAATGATTTCCCACTTATAAGTTTTTAGTCCTTCTTCGTCTCGTCTGTTTTTGTAGCCTCGTCTCTTTTGCATTAAGTTTAAGATTTCGTCCGTTATCCAGGGCTTCCTAGCTTCCCTTTTATCGTGTCCTAAAACGTCCGTAGCCGCGGAAGCTAGACTATTCTTGATACCCTCCCACTCAGTTTCTGCGTTCTTGATTTCGTCCTTACTCGTTTTATTTATTAATTGATCTGTTTTATCCTGGAACTTATCTTTCATATTCTGATCCCTCAATATGTCTACATTTATACGTTTCTTATCCTTCCGGATTTTCAGATTTTTGAACTTTAATCTAGCTTTCATGACTACCAAGTTGTGGTCGCTGTCTACATCTGCTCCTGGATAACTCTTACAGTCTTTTACTTGATTTCTAAATCTCTTCCTAACCAGAATGTAGTCTATCTGATACCTGTCTATCCCTCCTGGCATTTTCCATGTGTACCGCCTCCTAACGTGATTCTTGAACAATGTGTTCGCGACTACCATCTTGTGCTTCTCACAGAATTCTATCAGTCTGCTACCTCTTTCGTTTCTGTTTCCTAATCCATAAGGACCTACAAATTCTCCTTCTTTCCCCTCACCTACGACTGCGTTAAAATCTCCTACTATTATTAAATTTTCATGACCCTTCACAAATCCTATTACCTGCTCTATGTCCGAATAAACGGCTTCTAACTCTTCCTCACTATGGCTAGAAGTAGGCATGTATACTTGCACTATTACTGTTTCCACTGGCTTCGAATCTAACCTAACCATCATTACTCTCTCGCTGTATTGTAGGTTGCTATCTACACACTGTCCTGCGTTCTTCCGCATAACGATCCCTACTCCCGCGTTTCCATTTACCGATCCTGTGTGTATTACCCTATAGTCACCGCTCCAAAAATCTCCTACTTCCGGCCAGCACATCTCACTTATACCTACTATATCTAATCCTAACCTATCCATTTCTATCTTCAGATTTTCTAGCTTCCCTGCCTGTCTCATGCTTCTGACATTCCACGCTCCGACTCGTGAAATGCTACACTTACTATTATAGATATCATATACATTTCATAAAAGTTGTTGAAATTTGTGACTCCAGACAAATTCACTATGCCTTCTGGTATATTCTGTATCCAATGGAATGGGTACCAATTTGCTATATTTTGAGTGTTTTCGGAATGTTGTGAAGTTACGACAAGTTACTCTAAATCTACATGTGTAATGACTAAACTATCAATATCTGTTTTTGATATCGAAACCAGAAGAACATCATCCCTATATGTAAACCAGACTCTAGGGAGATTTTGGAATTCGACTTTGGTTTCCGTCCCAAATCTACGTATGGAAACATTTTCAATAAAGGGAAACAGAGAGTGACCTTTTGCAATACTTTCATGTTATTCAACATGTTTATTATTGAATGGGAAAATGTTTTGACCCATTCAAAGACCAAAGTTAGAGTAATAAATTCTATGATGGTATCTTGGGTGAAGCCATTTAATTTGAATAGTTCCCTCAGATAATTCAAATGATAATTTGTGGTATAGAAACATTTGAAAATAATTAACAAACATCAATGGAGACCAAAATTTAACCTTGTGATTAAATGTGTATCAAAATGCATGTGCTTTGTATAACGGAGTAATATAGATATGGAACTCACTACCGACAAATTGATCTGGGGAATAAATAAATTTTAATTTTTTTATTAAGCACTTCCATAAATTATAAGTTAACTACCAAATTGCATAACTGCATAACTGTCAAAAGGTATCTCTTACCTAAGCATCTAGATACTGCAGAATTTGATATTTATAGTCCATTTTTTTTATAAAGGAATGACACGTTTGTTACCCATTTTTAGTTATCTGTTCTCTTCTGAAAATATTTTCAGGACATTATTTTTAGACCATTAACTGTAATGACTATTTTCGATTAAGTTCTTAACTGGTTCAAAATAGTTCGGTTTATCGACTAATGCTTATTACAGTTATTAGCGTTTAATAAAATTTATTTTTCCTGCAATTCTTTAATACTTTTGTTCACTTTGTTTGATTCTGTCGTTTTATTTGGTGTATGAAACCGAAACAGTATATGAAATAGTTAAAAAATATTAGCTATTAGAAGCAGTGGTATAGTAAGTCGGAATATATTATCTCTTCACTGTTTGAACTATGCAGAAAAGTAGTTAAATTAAGTGAGATATTCATATGCATGGAACTAGAAAAATAAATAGTAACAGTTTACCTAACCCAAATAAGGTTTACATATAAACTGAAATCGGTTGATTTGTCCTCATTTTAGAAAGAAAAATATAATGATTTAGTCACACAAAGTAAATTAGTGTAATAATCTTTTTCCTCATCACAATTAAAGACCATACTGAATTACTCTATATTTCCACCATTGTTGTCTAAACCAAAGTACAATCTATTCTCGAATTTTTGCCCAACGTTTTGAAGTATATCTTGAAGTAGTAATTACTCTTTGAATTCTTTGATTACTAATTCTTGTAAAGAGTTTTGTATAACTTATTATTCTTCAAATATTCTTCAAGTCATTTGTCAAGTATTCTTCTTAAATCTGTTTCAAATAAATTCAGAGGAAAAAATCCTGTGGAATTATATCTGGATATTTCCTCGGCCATTCCAGTATGCCATCTTGCGAATCCATTTAATGGAAATCATTGTTTACCCAACGGTGGGTTTTCTTCTTCGTCGAGATGGCTTTTCAAGGACTGTGTTATGAGAGAACCGATTTTATTTTCCGAATGTAAGTAAAATTCGCCAGTTGTATTTCCTTAATTGAAGATAGATCTTGTTATTCGATCTCCCAGAATTCCAGCTCAAACGTTCGTTTTTTTGAGGAAGATGAGCATGATCGTCTTGAAACTTATGTGGTTTCTCATTGTACAAGTAGTTAAAATTAATTTTATTTAAAAATTATTTAATAAAAAAGGCTGCTTTGTCACCGAAATAAATATTCTGTACCAAATTAGGATCATTTTCAATTCTCGCAGTCGTTGTTTCGAAAAATTGAGTCATTTTACTTAGTATATCTTCGTCGAGTTTCTAGAAGAATGTTATGCTAAATTTATAAGGAAATAACTTGTCTAGTTTTAAAATGTTGTGTATGGAACCAACTGAAGTATATGTTAACTTAACGATTTTTTAATTAAAGTGGTAAGTCCAATGGCAAAATGGACAGAAATTTTAATATATGCAACTTTGGTAAGAACTATTGACTGCTTTTTACTTTAATGCACGCGGATCTAATATTTTGAAATTTTTTACCAAGGTCAAGCACATACTATTTTATTTCTACTTTTATTACAAGAATAGATTAACCAGTTTGAGTATGTTAGAAGACAAGTATTAATTAAAATTTCTAAGTAGTGGTAGCCGGAGATAATGGAGTGAAATTGCCGAAACTATAATGAATATTTGTTTTAACTTCCCCTTAGATATTTTAATTTATATGTTTTTATATGGACGTATTTTTTTTCGCTAAATGGATAATGTGTGTGGATCATTTTTAAATAAAAGCAATATATAATTTCAAATAATGTAAATCGATAGCAGTAAAATATAGTTGGGTATAAATATAATATTTGCCTGTTTGACTTCGACCAAACTTTGGGGTATTTAGGCGAATATTATAAGACAAATAGAAGGGGAGAGGCATTTAACTTGAGAACTATAACATGATTCTTAGGGGAAAATTGGAAATAGTTCATTGTACATAAGTTACGAACATAATTATAGGTAAAATTATAATAAAAGATTTTTCATAGTACGAGAACTTAAAGTATTTATCATAAACCAACATGAAAATAAAGAAACTAATATCATCCAGTATTTTATAAAATACTTCATAAATTTTTACCAATTGAGTTGCAAAAGTTTCTTGTTTGTTAATGAAGTGTAGTGGTTTTTTATTGTTATTATAATTCTGTTTTGATAAGTTTTTCATTTTAAACTAGGTAAATTTTTACTCTATTTTCCATAGGACAAAATTGGCACTGTCTGCTATAATTATTATTTGAGCAAATTTTAATGAATATTCGAGTCCTGCCAACACAAATAAGAAAGACGAATTTCGAATTAAATCAATAAACTTTGAACTTTTTAGGAAAGTTTATATGTATTTTTGATTCCAATTAGATCACGCTTCAGTAAATCAACAATACTTATAAAATACTGGTATTCAACTTCAATTTTACGTTGGAATTAGATACAGCTGCTGATACGGAAATTAATTCGAATAGAATTGAAATATTAAACACTGATAAGTAAACCAAAAGCAACCGGGTATCAATATATAATTTGTTATATATAATAATTTGTTCGACTTTTTAAAAATAAAGGATTATAACAAGCACTACATTCTGACATTATAATAAGCACTACAATCTGACACTATCATTTAACATTATAGTTAAATGTATTTTAAGTAATCAATAATTACAATACCAATGTGAGCTTGTATTAAGGTAATAATTGACACAATATTGGCTTACAAGTAAGTGTTATTTAATCTTCTCTTTCGTTATTTAAATTTTGTATACATTTTCAAATAATGAAGCAGCTCTATAATGTTATAGAGCCTATAATATAAGTTAATTTTGCTAACTTTTGGTACCATATCAAATTAATATTGATAAATAATTGTCATTTTCTGTGGCAAATATTGCACAGAAATTGAGTTGCTATATATTACAGTTTAAAAAAATCTAATCTTGTATTTAAAAGTTCAAGATAAGATATAGTAATCAACATTAAAATGCAATAACATAAATGACTTTTGGTTGGAAAACGGCCATTTTATCTAGATAAAATTGATGCAGTAATATTTTATTTAATTTTGGGGTAGTGATATGGTTTTTAGCGAGATTTTTGGTAGTGTGCTATATACGGCAAAGTTTTCTATTTCCTCCTGTTCTATCCTATAAATTTGGGATACTGGAAATGTTGAAATATCTACGCAATTTTATTTTGGTGGTAGGCATTTAATAATAATAAATCATTTTTGTTTCACCCTCTACATAAAAAATTATCTCCAATTGTAGATATGGGGCGGTCTTACAATATATCTAGTTTAAAATATTTTTTTTAGTCAGTTAACTTAACTGACATAACTCTGTTCCTTAATTTTTTTAGAAAGCTGAAAATAAACACCAGTCTCACTTTCACTGAGTTATATTCCGAAGAGGCTTCGTGTAGTCTGCCTTTTAGAAACTAGCACTGAAAGCTTAATCGAACCTCTTTCCACGTTGCCAAAAATAAAAAAGCGGTGCATATGGCTAAGATGTATTCTTTTTATATATTCAAAACTCAAATGTCTGTATCAAAGACTCAGTCCACACTATAGAAAAAATATGTTTTTGATCTGAACTGTCCCGAAGTCATTAGATTTTCTAAATACATGAATGAACATATAATGTGGGCCATACTGTGGGCCAAAATATTAACTAAAATGGAACTATTTTCAAATATACATATTAGCCATATCTACTGGAGAATTATAAGAGTATCCAAACCGATATTCAGAATACTCATAGGATTGGGGTTAGCGGCATAAACTTAACATTGTGTAATATTATGTTATATAATTATTGTATTTTTACTAGGATAATAGTATTATTTTTGTTATTAATTTCATTTCATATTTTTAAAGTATATGGCCTATACCTATATATGTCTCCAAGCAAAAAAAAGGTTTTGATAAAAACAAGTGTTTAATTCATTTTCGTTCCCTGAGTATTTTCGCAGAGATGTACGTAGACGTATATTTGGCAACCAAAGATACGTCTATGAAAAGATATAATCTCGTGCTTAACTATAGTCTAACTATTTGATAATCAATAGATGATCAAAGAATGTGGTAAACAGACAGTTAGGGTATAAAAGAGAATCAAGAAAGGAATTGCTATAATGGTTGATTTTGGCACGCCTGCTTTTATGGTGTGTATTCCTCTTGTCATAGCATTTCGAATGGTTTTGCATAATGCTAATACTAACTGCTCTAAACAGTCCTTCATTAAACATAAGGTGACATCATATGTTTACTCTAGCATGACTCACTTTGTATATATTCAAAGAGATATAAAATAAATAATAATAAATTTCAAACTTATTTTTTCAAAGTGTAAATTTTATGAGTGAAGTATTATACAGGGTGGCGCAATGGGTATTGATGATTTTTGAGACACCACGGTCCGAATATGAGTAAAGTGGAGGGGATATTTAACAGCTTAAAATGTTCTGCATGTAATGCCATTTAGCAGCCATGGATACGTGGCCAGTAAATCAACGTAGCTTCTGCGTTAGGGTCGATCACCGATCGGAGTCTGTTATTGAGGTGCAACTACAGTTTCGGCGTGAATATAACATTCCAAGGCGTGATAGAATTCCTTCGCGCAACACAATTTTGCGGTGGGTTGCAAAGTTTCGTGATCATGGAAATGTAAAAAATGAATTTGTCGGTTCTGTCAAAACTGTGCGTACACCGGAGAACGTAGAGCGAGTACGGCAAACTGTAATAAGGAGTCTAGTTCGTTCAGCAAGGCGTCAAGCAGTAGCATTGAATATTACACGAAGAAGTTTGGGTCGAATTTTACACGAAAGCCTACGATTTCATCCATACAAAATTCAAGTCGTTCATAAAATTTTACCGCAAAATTTACTAGCACGAATACAATTTTATAGAGCATTATTTGTTGTACTGATTTCTTGATGGTCTGAACCAACAAATTTACGAACAACCTCTGCATTCCGAAAAAGTTACCGTCTGCTGCGGTGTGCCTGCAGTCGGAATACTAGTCGCGTACATTTTTGAAGAAAATGACCATACAGTGACTGTAACTTCTCAACGGTATTTGGAGATGCTTCAAAATTTTTTACCTGCTGAATTTTTTAGCAACGACTGGGGGTAGAAGATAACGTCTTATGGTTCCAGAAGAATGGAGCAACAAGCCACACTGCGCGAATTTTCATGGCTGCTCTAATAAACATGTTTCCTGGACGACTTATATCCCGTCATGGTGATTTTAATTGGCCGCCGAGGTCAGCACATTTGACCAGCCCTGATTTTTTCTTATGGGGATATTTAAAGGATAGGGTTTTCGAAAATATACCTCAAACGCTACAAGCTTTAAAAGACAACATTACTCGAGAAATCAGAGCGATAAACCAGGAGATGCTGCTACGAGTTACAGAGAATTTTCAATCACGACTTCAAGAATGTTTAGAAAAACGTGGTGACCATTTAAAAGACATTATTTTCAAAAAATAATTATCATTATAAAACTGCATTATATGTGCAATAAAAATATATGTTTTTGACCTTGGTCGTTTCATTAGTATATCCATAAATAACAGTCTATAAACCGTCAATGCCCACTGCGCCACCCTATATTATATTATATATAATATTTTATGGGTATTTTCTTTGAACTTATAATAGGTTTAACTACGATCTTGGTAATTATACTTGAGAAATATGCACTATAAGGCAAGTGTTTCTACTTGAAATACAAAATCTTTAGTTAACTCTGACGCAACTTTAACAGGATTTCGGAATATTAAGATTTAAGATATTTTTCAATGGCGCGTTGTACAAGACTCACATATTCACATCAAAAATTTTATAGGTGTTTACACAATATGTCGTCGTTGGCTATAATGATTTCATATAACGCTGTAAACTTGCAATAGACTGCACCGGAAAAGCCTCTGTGATGTAGAGTAAATTAGATCGCAGTATGGGGCGGTACTTTTTCCAGTTATCAAAGCATATATGGAGCTCAAACAGCACACATCAAAGCCCTCTTAAATTTGTTGGTTTTACGTAATTTTAGTCGATAAGTTAAAAGTAGAAAATCCCAATTAACTGTGATCAGATTTTGACCAATTTGTTGTTGTGATTTTCATTGAGTTATTACCAATTTAGTATCAGTGTATAGAGTTATGTTTGAAATAACACCTAATAGGGTAAAGTAGCCTGATATGAGTCCTCTCCTAATATGAGACACCAGCTTATTTCCGATAAAAACCTCTTAAATATAGCAGAGAGTAATTTTCTGCCAATTGTGTAATTCTTCTACTGTGTACACGATGGCGCTGCAGTCGTTTAACGAACGGATGAAACCAAAAGTTTGAGAATTTTGTAGTGAAAAGTTTTTCACGTAGTGTTGTTAAACTACAAATATTTCGAATATGGTAAGTTGATAATTACTTTCATTGACATGGGTACATATTATAAATACAGCAGATCATGACCTACTATGTTTATTTCAAAATTAATTGACCACTAACCTCGAAATATTTTTTGTGCTTGTCAATTCAGTGCGGCCTATTATGAGACCCCTAAGAGGTTGCAATATGAGAGAGGTCTCATATTTTCTGTGCATATTGTAAAAAATTTTTCTGATTTAGGCGGATTCACCTAACAATAAGTGGCAAAAACAGTGGAACGAACAGTAGATGGTTTTAGCATTTAAGGCGGTTAAACAACATACTCTGGGGTATAAGAGAGCGGCAAAACAGTTTGGTGTTCCAAAAGGAACCCTCGAACGTTATGTGAAAAACATCAACTTTTCGCCTGAACAGCTGGTTACAGAGTCTCTTGGCAGAAAACCTGCATTAGGCAAAGAAATAGAAGGCGAGCTGATTCAGTACTGTCTTGCTATGGAAATTCGAACGATTCCAATGAAGTGTCAGTCCGTCAAGGGATTTCAAAGGATCAGGTTAACGGCAGTAAAGAGTCTTGCCCACGGAACCCAGAAACTGCAGCCCCAAAAGGTTCCATTTCGACTGAATAGTTTTATTCAAAGGCTTCTATGGCTCGTCAAGAGATTTCAAAGGACCAGGTCAACAGCAGCAAAGATTCTTGCTCACAGAACACAGAAAGAGAAACCCCAAGAGGTTCCATATCGACGAAACAGTTTTATTCAAAGGCTTCTATGGCTCGTCAAGAGATTTCAAAGGACCAGGTCAATACCAGCAAAGATTCTTGCTCACAGAACACAGAAAGAGAAGTCCCAAGAGGTTACATATCGACTAAACGGTTTTATTCAAAGGCTCCTACTGAACTGAGCCTTGTAAGTACTCAGAAAATCAAACCATTGCCAAAGACATCTATTAAACATGTTGGTAAACGTTCTGGTAGTTCAGCTGTAATCACCTCTTCGCCTTAAAACTGAGTTAGAGGAAAGTTTGGATAAGAAAAAGACCAAGTTGGTTAAAGAACAGAACAGAGCAAGAGTTACTAAGAATGTTCTTGTTACGTGTGAGCCCAAGAGAAAAAACAGTTCTAAAAAGACCAATAAGAGGAAACGTGTGGGGTTGGAAAGTGACAGCTCATGTGACAGCGAAAATATGATTGTCGATGATGACAGTGATGGCGAAGAAAATTATGACGCAGAATGCTTATATTGCACCAATCCCTATTCTTCAGATACACAGGGCGAGCAATGGGTTAAGTGCACAAAGTGTTATCGATGGGCCCACGAAGACTGCGGTGCTGAAGATGCGAATTTCGTCTGTCCAACATGTTTAAAGAAAAAACATTAGAAAATACAACAGGGTCTCATTTTAGGAACCCATTTTTTTTATTGAATATTTACATTATTTGCTTTTATTGTATTATAAAAACAAATGTTATATTTTTTACAATAAGATCCAACATATACCAGAGGTATACTTATCCGACTTGATAAGTATACTGATGAAGAAAATGATTTGAAATTTAATAAATATGTTTCTAATTCAAAATTATGATAGTTTTTATAAATGGGTCTCATATTAGGCTACTTTACCCTACTAATAAGGTAATTGAATTTAACTACTATGGTATCATCACTATTAAACATAAATTACCGATAATATTCTTTTATACTTAAATAAAACTTTACCACATTTAACAGCGTACAAATAGTGTATAATTCATATTTCTGATATGAAATTTAATACGTACACTAGGTATAAAATTAAAGCATGTAAAAAATCTTAAATTTTTAGATGATTTTCAAAGGGCTGTAATTTGAAAGAAAATGGTACTAGAGTAGAGCAATTTTAAAAAAAGCAAATTGAAACCACAAGATTATGTGGCATATTCCGTCTGCACTTCTCAAGTAATCATAAGAAAACCATCGGGAAAAAATTCAAGGTTTGCCTTTCAAAAGATCCCACGGACTTTTTCTCAATAATTTTTTTACAAAGATTTTTTTATAATTATAACCTCTTTAACATTGACGACCTAAAAGCCTTATATGATGAATTTTCTTTATGTTATCGTCGTCCAAAGCAAAAAAAGTCAGTTTTGACATTGGTAATTAATTACTCGATAAAAGTAAATTCCGTGCGAGAATGTTGATTGAAATGGAGGTAAAAAACTGAACATTTAGGGATATTCGCCTAACTTGACATAAAATTGCAAATAATGGATAGACTAAGGATTTGACTATTTTTTTCAACCTCAAAGTATCCCAAGGTATCTCGCAAAAAATATTGTTTTCACTGTGTTCCGACTGAATATATTTGTCGTTTTTGTTAAATATCAATTTAAGGATCAATTTTTCATTTCTTATTCAATCTTTGAGGTTAAAAATGTTTTTTAGCAATAAACCATAATTTTTTCATCAAAAAATGTATTGTAAAAAAATTAAAAATTTGTTTTTGAAGAAAAAAACCAAAACTTTTTTGCTTTGAACGACGATAACTCATCAAAAAATCATCGTATAACGGTTTTAGATCACTTGAATTAAAGAGAATTAAATTATCTAAAACAGTTTTATAATGAAATCGCTGAAAATAATATAGTCCGTGCACCCTTTAAAAGGCAAACAAGAATTTAGTTTTTTTTCGATGGCTTTCATATAACTACTCAAAAGCTGATGGTAAAAAAATTATTAATGAAAAGACAAAGATCTGAAAACTAGAAACTAGGGCCTTCAATTTGATTTTTTTTTTAAATTACTTTGCTACTATTTTTCTTCAAGTTACAGCCCTTTGAAAATCACTTAAAATTTAGAATTTTTTTTCATCCCTTAATTTTTGTGCCTAGTGTACATACATAGTAAATTTTAACACTCGGAAGAGCATCTAATTCCATATATCTATTGAGTTAGAAGATTTCAATCAAGTGCTTGATAAAACACATGCAAATATTTTAGTAATTACAGAAATAATAAAAGTTCCAGAATTTCCTATGCATTTAAAATGTTTTCGTAAGCACCAACTGAGAAAACATAAGGAAATGCCGCTGTTATTGTATATCTGTCATATAAAAGATTGAAAAACCGTTTAACTATTTATTTACTGTTAATGTAGCCTTATTTTCCAACCTCTAATTACCCCATGTATAGCAGTCAAAGAGAAGGATGATTGTACCCAGGCAAAGTATATACATTGGCACCTCCGCCATGTCTTTAAATATTTGTGGAAAATAATATTTGGCTTAAATAATACACGAATTGTTGATATGATATGAAGGCTCGCCATCATAAGCGTTAACTGTGAAAAATAACAGTACTATTGTAGAAGTAACAAATTCCATTTGTAGTTATTAGGAATTTCACACCACAAGAAAGACCTGTACATGTGATAAATGAAGTAAATGAGTCGTTTCATATCCACCACTCATTCATGTCATTCATTATTAGATGCTATAGATAAAAATTTTATCTTTATCGCGATAAAATGATTTATCAGGAGATAGACTGTGATTGTCATAGGAACGCAATCTATATTCGAATTGATATTCAGAGAACTAATAAATAAGAAAGAAAGTAACTTATAAATCTAAAACATTTTTGAAATATTACCAAAACTTTCGTATTTACTATAAAAATCTAGTAATGATGAAATGTAATCAATTTTATGTAATATATGTATTTAATGTAATGTTTGTATATTATTGGTTATTTATTCTGAAGCTTTTATTTTGATTTAAAGGTAGAATATGAAATACACTATAAATCAATACAGACCTTAAATCACTGCCTCGACAAAATATGAAAAACCATTCTCCGTGTTTAACACACCTGATTTTAAAACCTGCAGCCCACTCTCATTGAACGGTGTTGCGATGGTAACATCGTGATGACAAATTGAAAAAAACGGTCGTTTCTAGTACCCGATATCGAATCAGGTAAACAAGGTCGGCTTGACGTGTTTTTTAATCCCTAAATTTTCCCAGGAGTTGAAAGCACGTCTGGTATTTTTAAACCCTCGGCGTTATCGTTTATGCTTGATTCAAAATAATTTAGAGATATTCATTACATCGATAAGTCGTAAACAGGGGAGGACATGTATAAGGGAAATTTAATCAATTTGGAATTAGTTTAAATATATATTTTCTTAAATATAAATGCATCTCTTGAAGTTGACGTGAAATATTAATTTTGAGCTACTTGAGAAATTACTTAAAACTTCATAATATGAATCCCACACACTACATCCGATGTACATTTCGCCAACAAGGTTGTCATCATATGGAGATGATTAAAATTTACTTTCAATCATGATGACATTGCATGATTCATTTCTCCTTTAGATCATCAAATATCAAAATTGAAATAAATACATAGAAGTAAACCACCAGAGGAAGGCAGTGACGCTTTCTGATGCCATAAACGAAAGTGGTCCATGGCTATTATATTACGGCCTCTCTTTCTGTCTAATTGCGCATTATAAATTAGGGTGGGCATATCAAGGAGAAAGGCGAGCTGAAGTTAATTTCAGTAAACAGCAAGCGGTAAGATTCTAGATAAATGTTTGATATTTCTCATGATCTCATTAATGAGAAAATGAAAACTTATTGTTCGTTCTAGTTTATTATTATTAGGCGTCTAGGGCTATTAGTGCAAACATAAACCTATGGAAACTTTTTCATTTGACATCCGATTTGATATCCGATATTTAATAATGAAAATTAAAAACTAAATAGTTTAAAACAGTGTAGACAATTATCTGTAAAACACTAAAATACTGATTTGGCAACAGCTTATTAGTAATACGCCGAAACTTTTTGGAATATGTTTATGTAATTAAGAATATGTACTTGACAATATTAAATTTAATTAGTTACATAACCATAAAAAGTGTTACAATAAAGTTGCATCTTAAGTCACAAATTTAGGATTAACGGCTTCTTATCTTAAGTTCTTTTTCTTGTAGTGAATCTCCTATCAAAGGGTCGCTATCATCATTGCTATCTGGAATTTATTGACGACAGTTCAGATTATTTGACTGTTGATATACCAAACCACTTACTTAGACATTTGAGTCACGACACACGTCGTTTACAAATATTTTCTTTTTCCCAAACTTTCTTTCAACTATCAATTGAAGAACTATGTATTTAGGACCTCTCATCATATTGACTTAGATATTGAAGCTTCATCTTCTTCATGGTACTCATTATATAGCAGTCCTTTTTAATTTGTTTAGGATTGCAGTGTTAGTAATCCTATTAGTCCATATTCTGCGGGATCACCAGATTTCGAAGTCTTACAATTTGTCCATGTGATTTTTTTATAATACGAGTTCATGGTTCTAGTAAACTAAATATAGAAGCGTAAAAAGTACATAACAATTCAGCATTATCATATTAGATATGTTTGTACTTTTTTTATAACGGTGTTCGCTACTATCAGGTTTATCTAGTTTTGATTCTGTCAAGATTTTATTAACGACCACTAACTTAGTTTTACTAAAATATATTTTTACACCACATTTATTACATGGATCATTTTGTCTTCCTAGAAAATGCATCTTTGCTTTACACCACGGGAATCTCTATTTCCTTCATTGATTTCAAACATTTGTATTAGCCGCTTGGTGCCAATATAAGTTGCTAATTACTTTCATGTTGCCGAGTTAATCTCAAGTTAAAAAAGGCGATTAATTATAACAAATATTCAACAAGAACTCGTCTTGAATTAAACAGTAACCCAGTCAATTATAAGAATTTTGTCTATCTATTTATTGGTGTAACTTTATATTCTTCTAGTCTTTTCTGAAACCTCGTAAATCTCTATTTTTTGTTGTTAAGAGTATATTACATTCAAGATATACTTACAGAATTACAATACACTTCGTTTTGCGAAAATAAATGAAATGCTTTGTGTGTATTATTTTCCGCCTCATAATTACAATATGTTTCCACAACTCTACATAGTGCCCCTCTGTTAATGTGATTAGTTACATGCCCAACTGCGGTTTATGTTTATCTAAAGAGTTCAGTCGTTAATTCCCCTTGACTAAGTAACACGTCTAGAAACCTATTCCCTCCTATATATAAATTAATAAGCAGTTAGAGCTATAAAAATGTACGTCTTACAAGTACCTTATTGACTGTGATGTTGGGAAATATTAAATGCTCAGATAATGGAACTAGTTGTCTTCAAAAGAGATAAACTTCTAACGACTAGAGTGAATATGATAAAAATTCACCCGGCGAAGTATTCTTAATAGAGATATAATTAAAGATCAGTACCCACAATTAATCCAGACAATTGCTATATGATTATGAATTGTATCGAAATCAGTAACATTTTAGGAACAAAATGTAGATTGTAGCATTTACTTCTTTACAATTATAACCGGAATCAATGTGTTTATAACAAATCATTTAAAAATTTAGAGCCAGATAATTTTAGTTTATTTTTATGAATAGTTACAATTAAATGACTATAAATTCATGTTTGCTCAAATTTATTCGTAACAGAAAATTCATTATTTGCCCAAGTAAATATTGCTAATTAATGGTTACGAGAGTATAGCAATAAAATACAAACATCATAGATATGATAAGCCAAATTGGCTCGGTGGGAAATGAGATTATTTCTGTTGTGATTATTTCTGTTATGGAAATGTAGACGCAATTGGAGAAATACTATCTGCCAGCATTATAGAAATCTTCTATTAGATTAATTTAATATATTTATTTTAGTAAAAACTATATCCCTCTATAAGAAGGATCATTAATAGATATTCAATTAGTGTATACACCAATCATAATATTTGTTTTACATCAGGAGATGGTGAAGTATACACCACACGTTTAGTGTTGATTTCAGTCCACTATGTGTATAAAAATTCGTAGCAGCATCTGGTAAATTACTAGTAAAATCTTGTGTTCATCTCGCACTAAACTAGTTTGGTTTGTATGATGTAATAATTTTACAAAACATTTAAGACAGTCCATAAAGGATACGTAATATTAAATAACTAGATTTTTTATGTCAGTTTTAGACATAGCATTATTATAAGTTTGAATATTGGTGGCTGATCATAGAGAAATGTTCATTTTTGTTCTTCTATCGTTCAAGTAGTTGCGTCGCTGTAAATCTTTATTAGATTATACATAAAGTGGTAGATAATAAACAGGAATATTTACTACAGTATAGCACTCCTTCCTCTCTATTTCCAGAAAAAGAAAACTACGGTTTCCTTTTCTGGGAATGAAGAGGAAGGAGTGCTGGAAAAGGAAACTCCAGTTCCTTTTTCTATCAAATTAAAGACATTGAGACATCCTAAATGTTTTGATTTGTTTTATTGATGCGTTTCCCCTTCATTTGTAATCTAATTCATCTATACAATGTGAGGTTGAACTATCGATTCTATAATTGCATTTATATCTAGTTTACCTGTGTTTAATTAAGGACGTATTGTTCGTTAAACAGTCGGAACATAAACCAGCGGGAAGCTTACAATAAGATTCAGTTTACTTGCGACAAGAAATCTAAATAAGAAGAGTTTCGAGACGTTTAGGTGATGGATATTGCAGGAAACACGACTAGTGTCATTAGGTTCATTAGGAAGGAGCAGGTAGTTCAGGGAATCCAGGAAACTATATGGGAATCCCAGTCAATTTGCTGAACACTAACACTTATACGGGGTTCTTCAAATTGCTGGCTCGGCAATGGGACCTCGTAATCCGTCGGAACTACAAAGAAGCTTAAATAAAAGGCGAGCCATGAAGGTGGTAGTTCTAACATTTACTTCTAGTATCGAGCTCAATGTGAATACTATACATTGAAAGGGACGTGGAGGAGTAGGGTATACAAAAGTATAGAGCAATTATTATGTTACATTAGTAGAGTAAGAAAAGTTAAGTTTAGAACACACTGAAATAAACAAACAAGAAAAAAAGAATCAAACAAACAAAGACAAAAATATGTATAGAGCAACATTTCATATAAAATATATAAATATTTATACTCAATATTAAATTACATACTCAATAATTATTATCAATGACAAACATAGGAGTATTGGACTGCACAAACGAAATAAGAATGGATCAAAATGCGGATGTACCATCATCGGTAGGATAAGTATTTGAAAGGTTTTCTGCAAATTATCTGAGAATCTCGCCTATGAATTTATAGAGGAGATGGTTAAAAGAAATTCATGACTATAACTCACGGCATGATCAGAGGTATTTATGTAACAGTGAAGGTGAATGTATCATTAAATACGGGGAAATATTTGATAAATGGTTATCTCTATATTTATTAAACATTTTCTTGTATCCTTTATTAAAATTTATATTTTATTTGAGAGATATAAGGGAATGTAAAAATAATTGTTTTTATATTATGTAGTATTTGTGTCAAGTGGAAGCATGTCTTACGTAGTCCATAAGTAATGTAGTTAGTATGTAAGTATTTCGTCTGCATATAAAAATATTTATAATTCATTTCACATATTTCTCATTTACATATATGTATAACTAATACATATATGTATTAGTTATACTTTCAGTTAAATACTTCCTATTTTAATGGTGATTTATTGTTCCTTTCTGTTACATTTTTTAATATGTGAGTTGTGAATGGCAACAGCTTACAAGTGATTGAAACTTTATTTTTTCTTCTCTGGTTAATTAATTTATACGAGGAAATTTATACAAGGAAATTTATACGAGGGTCAGGAATTAGGAGATATATTAGAGGAAGAATCTAGCATCGATAGAGAAGATGTAGGAAAACCTATATTGAGAGAGAAATTTGAAATAGCACTAAGGGGGCTAAAGAATAATAGAGCGCCGGGTGTAGATAAAATACAGGCGGAAATTTTGAAATGTGCGGGACAGAAACTAGTAAATAGGATGTTTGAACTGGTAAAATACATGTACGAAACGGGCGAGATGCCGGAGGATTATAAGAGGAACATTATCGTTACTATACCGAAAAAGAGAGGAGCCGACAAGTGCGAGAACTTTAGAACGATTAGCCTAACTTCCCACGCGTCAAAAATCTTAACCAGAATAGTGCAAAGGAGGATGGAAAATAGAGCGGAGGAAATACTAGGAGAAGACCAATTCGGGTTTAGGCGAAATAGGGGAACTCGCGAAGCTATTCTGGCGCTAAGAGTAATGTTAGAGAAAACAATAGAAAAAGGAAAGAACGCCTATATAGGATTTGTAGATTTAGAAAAAGGTTTTGATAACGTAAGATGGGAAAAAATGTTCGAGATACTAAAGAGCGCGGGAATGAAGTATAGAGATAGGAGAGTAGTACACAATCTATACAAAGAGCAAACTGCTGTTATAGAAGTAGAAGGGGAAAAAAGGGAAGTAGATATTAGAAAAGGAGTAAGACAAGGATGTACGCCACTAATTTTTAATCTGTACACCGAAGAGGCGATTAATGTAGTAAAAGATTGGATTTCGGGATTAAAGTACAGGGACAGAAACTAAAAATGCTGAGTTTCGCGGATGATATAGCAGTATTAGCATCTAGTAAGGAGGAATTAGAATCGGCATTGAACGAAATGGAGGCAGTGTTGACAGAGGAATACGGAATGAGGGTGAATAAAAACAAAACTAAAGTGTTAGTGTGCAGAGGGCACGAGAGAAGAGCAAAAACGAAAGTACAAATTAATAATGAAAGATTGGAGAAAGTTAAAGACTTCACTTATTTAGGAAGTAAAATAAATAGGGACTGAAGAAGCTATAAAGACATAAAACAAAGAATAGCGCAGGGTCGAGTAGCCTTTAACAAAAAGAAAGCACTTTTATGCTCGGGGGTAATAAACTTAGAAACAAGGAAGAGATTTTTGAAAACATATGTATGGAGCACGGCACTATACGGTTGCGAAACCTGGACGGTAGGGGAAGCAAGTAGGAAGAAATTAGAAGCTTTTGAGATGTGGTGTTACCGAAGAATGACGAAAATTCCATGGACTGATAGGGTTAGAAACGAAGAAGTATTGGAGAAAGTCGGCGAGAAAAGAAGTATGTGGAAAAACATAAGGATGAGAAGAGATAGAATGGTAGGCCACTTGCTGAGACATGGGGGAATAGTCCGCGATATTTTGGAGGCAGAAATAGGAGTGAAGAAAGGCAGAGGTAGGCCTAGATTAGACTACTGCTCGCAAATAGTAAGGGATGTAGGTTGTAGCACAATTAGCGAAATGCGTAGATTAACACGAGATAGGAGAAGCTGGAGGTTAGCTTCCAACCAGTCTTAGGACTGATGACCTAATGATGATGGTTTATTAATTAGTATAGTAACTCTTTCCTAAGTATACTTCATTAGACACATGTGATACAATCATACACATTGTAATATCAAAACTATCAGACTCCGAATGAAAGTGAGAATAAAGTAGGAATTTCAACATGTCAGTTATTACTCTGAAATCACCTGCATAATATATTTTTTATAACATTGAATATACTTCACTGATCTCTTGTACCAATGAATAAATTATTTTTTTATATAAGTTATGATTCTTAAGTAAAATCTTTTCACATGTTTTTTATTCTAAAATAATAGTTTGAATTTGAGATTTATAAAATACTCATTCTTAAAATAATAAATAATAGTTCTTCATCTTGGTAAATATTATAAATAACTAGTTACATTTTCAGGCAAATATGGCAAAATAAAGAAATGTTTATTTTTAAACACGAATTAACGAAATTGGTTTTGCATTGGTTGTTCATAAAAATATGATAATAAATTTAATAAACGAGTCTAATATTATTGATATATAGTTATATCAGTTGAATTATTTAGAATTCATTGGCTCAAGAACATAGCTTATTATTTTGAAAAGTATTTAAAAACTTCAAATTATGTTTTTCATGAGGTACTAGAAAGCTCATAACGCTAAATATATAATTAAATACCTTTTTAAATGACTTATCACATTCATCTCCATTTCCTTTAAATATATATTTAGTATTCATGAAACTAACATAACTAGTTGCTGCCCAAATTTAAGAAGTACTCACGAAAAACTAGCTGCAGAGAGTAATAGCTATCAATCCATCAACTGATATTTATGTTAAGTTATAAGAAAGAAGTAACTTTATATATGGGAGGGCAAATTCAACAATTTAATTTTGAATGGCTTAAAACTACAAGGATAATGAATACAGAAAAAATATACCTTTTGGAAAATATATAAGGAAAGTTTTATCATATGGGGCCTTTCCCCATAGGTAAGGTCCGCATAGTATATGGGGTTTTTCGCACCCATATTTACTCACGTAATTTTCACCATAGGACAAGATTAAAATAATCCATCTATCATTCAGATATAAAAATATAAAAAAGCTATGTATTATTTGATAGATTTTCACGTAAAACTTATTCTGTTATGATACAAGTGTTGTAGTTTATATATTATATGTATTCATTTTATGTTATTGTATCTAGATATTTACGTGAAGAAAATAACAAATAAAATATAAATCATATAGAAGACTTACTTTAAACGATGATGGAGGGAAACATTGATTTATTTACAGAACCCTCTTATCAGAAACAAAAAGTATATATATATATATATATATATATATATATATATATATATATATATATATATATATATATATATATATGTACACTTTTTATTTCCTTTGCATATTTCTATTTCTTATTCTCTTCAAACTGCTTATACAATATTCGCAAGAATAAATGTTCGAAAATGTCTCGCTGTGGAGGTTAAAGGGCGTTTTTATTCATCAAAACGATACATAATAATATTACTTTTCACTGAATAGTTTGTGAGAGCGACATACGACTGGGCAAGAGTACATTCCGCAAGACTTATAAAAAGACACTCGCATAAGCTAGCTGAAGTAACTGTAATTTATATAAAAGAATTGACGTAATTTAAATATCTAAATCATTTATTTAATTTACTTTATATTGAATACATAATTCCCTTTCTTATTTTTTAAATACATTTTTTAATACAATGAAGGGAACTGATGAGAGATCTGTAAAAGTACTTTTTCTCAATCTAAGGCAACTGTAAAATGTTATATTTTTCTACTGAACAATTGAAATAAGTAATTATTTAACTTTAGATTCTTCACTGGGTTATCAAAGTTTATTATAACCTTAGATCATATATACTCATATATATGCTCTTTATAGCATTTAAGTGATTATAATAACAACAAAGTCAGTAGCAATACATCAGATTAGATTGGCTCTAAATAGATTGGTCATATTAATAATTCACATCTACTAAACTATATTTTTCTTATTTTCCATATATTTTAAATAAACTCGTTGCTGGGTCGTTGAACTACATTTTAACATAATGTAGGTAAAAGAAAATTATTCTTATAAAGGTCACAACCCACATCTTACGTAATCATTAAATATAAGCGGTATTTTTTCATATTCATACCCTGTATATAATAACTTAATTTACAAAAAGTACATCGATTGCTTTAGCTATAATAGTTTTTCTATGTAATTCCGTATTATTTATTCTGTTACACTATCTATTACAAGAAATAAACCAAAACAAATTTTTTTTCACTTTTTCTTTTCACGATTACATTACTTTTCCGCTGGTATAGTGGAAAAGTAAAAGTACGGAAAAGTAAAAAGGCTTACCTTGTACGAAAAACGGTGTCCAACTCGTTCGGAACCTACCTGCAAAGAAACATATATTTTTCCGTAACCAAAAAATTATACATCTGTATGTAATTGCTTCATAGAGAATATAATACCACTAATACAATTTATAGTTTTGATTGTTTGCTTTTTTATTCAGGTATTACCATTATCTTTATTTAAATCAAATATTTCTTTACTTACTGCCAATAAAGTCAGTCATGATTTTATTAACAAATAAAGCCGTTATATTTATTCTCGAAATGGTATATGCAATATACGTATGGATCGTTCGACTACTATTTTTTTCTTTAAAAACAATTTTGTATTTTAATTAAAACTAAAGTAGGTACTTAAATATTTAACTTACCTAATTAACTCCTTCCCTAATTCTAGTCGTCTAGGTGAGCTTCCAACACACACAAATCACAAAATATGTCCAGAAAATTGTTTATGTACACACACTATCTATTTACACCGCACATTTCTATTTAATTAAAGCAGTTTTAATCGAATTGAACGAAGAGAAATCAATACCGCACTTCACTCTAATATTCACCCACTGTCGTCTTTTAATGACCTGGGCCTGGCAAATCTTAACCTTTTTTTGCAGATATGAAATAGCATGAAGTAATACATATCTTTTTCATACCTTATATGAAAAAGAGACGGCGGAAGATCTTAATAAACTGTTATCGATTGCTGTAGGATTTTCTTGCAATATACTTGAATTACGATAAAATAAAATAAAAAAGAAAAGAGTTTTTTAAAGTTGGCAAAATTGGCAACTGATTGCGTCCCCTTTAAACATTTATTGTAATTTTGTTTACATTTTCTGGTTTCGTTTTCAACAAAAAACTAGTTACATTATTAATTCTTTTCAATCAATTGTTTTCTTGAATAGGAACTTTGGATGTACATGATAGTAGTAAAAGCTGTAGTAATTTTTCGATTAGTATCATTGATTGAAACATTACAAATGAACATTCATGCTGTTAAGCAGTATCCAAGAAAAAATTATTATAAAGTATAGACTGATCCATACGCAACTCTTATTGCATTCATATAGTTGATACACTTCATTAGTATATGAGTTTTATATCATTGGAAGAATCATTTATTGATGGTCCTTCCAAGGTAATTATTATATTATGTGGACTTGGGCCTCCTCAGCCACTGATCGCATGGATAGTCCCTTGGCGATCCCCTCTTACACGGGTCATTACCCAAAAATGCTATCCCATAAGAGGAGCTACTTAGAAACGTCCACTGCCCTAAGACTTGCCTCCTCTTGGATAACAGGGGTCCCTAATATAAGGTACCCCTTCTCCTCCTCCTCAGGGTAACATCAAAAGGTGATATTTCCGTCGGTATTCCCATCGCCTCGATCGGTATTGGTCTTGGCGTTCAAAGGGATAGTTGAATTAAAAATAATTGTATTAAGCATTGTTTAAAAATTAATTCTTTATAAAATATTTAACACAATTTGTCATATTAGATACCGTTAGTTTTACTTTTATGTCCCTTCTAATTATTTCTGATAGTTTCTACTTTTTTGTAACTATGGTCCTGAACTTTCCAGTATATTTGTATATCTCTTATTTAAATTATTGAGTAAATTTGATATCGAATTTTTAATATTCAACATCGATAATGGTTTATTCATATTTTACCATATACAGTTTTGTTCTATTTTACTATTAATACAATTATTAATTTCAAATTAGCCACTGGTGACCATAGCAATGAAGACTTTGAGAATTTATTATTTCCGTTTTTAAAAAATTGTGAAATTAATTGGAATACTTTTGTAATTATTCTTTTATAATTTTCTGTTGGGTTAATTTTGTGTGATTAATAGTTAAATAAACTAACTCCGCTGAAATAGACATCAATATTTCTATAGTATATTTCAACGCTATTTGTTAAATAAAATATCTCAAGGCATACCGTGGCTTGTTTTTGTGGCTAAGCTTAGGTAGATTGTTCCGTTTATCGGCAAGATAAGAGAGTTTTTTATTTGGGAAATAGCGATGAAATTAATAGTACTAAACGTCGTGATTGCTCTAATAAATATATTACAAGAAAAAATTGTTCTCTGTAGGTTTGAGTTTTCTTGTAATATTGTAGTAGAGGCCGCACATTGTATTTTTATTTTTAAAAGTTTACTATGACTACTGATCTATTATTAAAATATTCTTCGCAGACATCTTATATATCTTTTTAGAGTTTATACAGAAGAGTTGATAATTACAAATACAGTTATTATTTGAATATTAATACAAGCGGAAATTTATATTCAAAACTTGTATTTTCTTTCTGTTGGTATTAAATTTGCATTCTAATAAGGGCAAAAGTTTGAAAGTATAAATATTGCCATTGCTTGAAAACAGCAATATTTTTTCACACAGTATTCCATACTGTTTTTATAATTTAATTAAACAGGTTGAAGCCATAACGTAAGAGATTATTTTTAGAATATCAAATTAAACTTCGACTAAAGATAATAAAGAATAACGTTAAAACTTTGACGACAAAAAAATGTTTATGATTGGTTTACTATTATAATTCAAGTATTATTTAAATCTTATAAACGGAATCATGTGTTTATGTAGTTTAAAAATTGTAATACTTTAGGGCCTTCCAACTTATGTCAAATAAATACTACTTAATTGAAATTTTGATAATCATTCATTCTGTTGATTTTGATATATATATATATATATATATATATATATATATATATATATATATATATATATATATATATATATATATTGGAATACATATTACATTATTTTCTTTTAACTTTTTTGACCAACAACAAAAAAAGAAAACTTATAGATCAACCACCCGTAAACCTATATGGTCCTAAAAATTATTAAAAACAATAATATCAAAAAGTGTAAATGAAAAAGTTTTGCAGAAGTTATATATAACTGATATCAACCAAAAATTATTGATTTGAAATTCGTCATTTATCTAAAACATGGATATATACTTTATAAAATCACGACAAAAACTACTTGAATTTATTTATCAAATATATTAATTTAAATATTTAATATCTGAATTAGTTGAGTGGGTACGTCAAGCAATTAAGTTAATCCAATTATGCAAGATTTAAAAATGGCAGCTATAATAAAGAACATTTTATTGAAAAAATGTTACCATATACACAATTTTGTGAATTCTTCATATTAAAAGTCGGTAACAAATTTGTGCCGTATTTTTGAGGGATGGGAGGAATTTGAAAGTTTTAGGAGAATATATATTTTCGCCAAAGTTTATATGACGATCAACACAGTGAATCGGCCCCAAAAGTATATATGGATCATCTCTTGAGAGTATATTTGCTACTAATGAGATATGATATCCTAAAAGTTTCAGATCTCTATATATTTTGGTTATTGAATACATCGAAAAAAACGAAAAATCAGAGAATAATGTTTTTCTGAAAAATGGCTTAATGGACTTCAATGACATTTAGAAACATTATAGAGGCATATAAAGGCTACACTTGGAAAAATAACAGCTCATAATTTTCATAATAATCATTACAAATGGGCGATTATTTTCTAAATAATTTTTCTGTTTATGAAAAACATTTTAGAACAATTTGGAACTTTTCCTATGTATTTCTCATATAGAATAACCTTCTAAATCCTTAAATTGATGCAGAAGGTACGCTATATTGAAAAAGAAAATTAAATCTGAACCATTGAAATAATTTTATTTCAATGGTTATATCTTTGAAACAACAGAAACGAAGCTTATTTGATTAATTTATAAGTGCAAAGAACATTATATAGAATTTATAAGTGCAACTGTACTCATATACGCTTCATAAAGTAGAACTTTTAAAATAGTTGACATGTTTGTTGCTCTTTTTTGTACCCCTTAGAAACAAGTACACTTCTTCGACACTGGCTCATAATAGGAAATTTTGGGTGTGACAGAAAGTAACCTTTATTAATAAAAAGAGTTCCTTTGAAAACATAGAGGTCATCTCCTTCCCTTAAAGCCTCAGGTTACAGAGGGCAAGATACACGAGACGAGGTTAAATACATCCCTATTCGGAGAGATGTGCTCTACCCCTTTATTCGAACTCAAACCCAAGCAACAAAGAACCCTTTCGACCTTACTAGACGCAGTTCATAATCACGGATCACAGTACGAATAACATTCTCATAATCACCTCTATATTAGAATACCATGCATTTATTAACTCTGTGTCAAACAACTAACCTAATGAACATGTATTTTATTGTTTTAAGACAAGACAAGAGAAGTCTTGTCTTGTCTTAAATAAACAGTTTTAAAACCTTAAAATAAATTTTTCCGCGCGTAGAATATCTCTATCTCAAAACTGAGTGGCCGATAAAAATAAACGAACACATAAGTGCAGAATATGTGTTTTATGCGACAGTTTTACTTTTTTCAATTTTTCTCAAATAGTCCACCATCGTGCTTTCTTATGACCCATGAACAGGTTGGGGTGTGTTCTATTTACCTCAATGGATGTCGTTTGGTAGATGTCCCTAATCAGAATCGGTCGAAACCCGATCGATCCAAAATGATTTAATTGAGTGATGGTGCTAACAAAAACAATTTCTCAAATAGTCCACCATTCTACTTTCTCATGACCCATGAACATTTTAGACTGTATTCTATCCACCCTAAAATCAAAAGGTGTCGTCTGGGAGACGTCCCCAATCAGAATCAGCCAAAACCTGATCGATCCGAAACGATTTAGTTGAGTTATCGTGCTAACAAGACTAAATGCCGACGATAACGTCAACGACGACAACACACACGTACACACAAGAAATGGTTTAAAAACCGTTGTTTTGTGTTTTTAGGTCGAAAAATGAAAAATAAACCCTAGAAAAAAAGTTCTACACGATTACATTACTTTTCCGCATATAGTGGAGTGCGGAAAAGTAAAATCGTTATGTTCAGTATCTAATATCATAACATATTCTTTCAAATTAAAAAAATTGTGAGGGGATATGTCACACAAAACTTGTTTTATTTAGGTTTAAAAATCGAGCGTCCTTAGTGAAAGACGCTTTATAATAACCTATAATAACAATATACATATACTAATTATTGGCTACTTTTTATACTTGTTATTTTAAATATATAAAAGAGTAGAGATATGCATCCATTTAAACTGTCTAGGTAAAATACACGAGTGAATATATTTATGCTTTCAAAATCCTGAAGTCGGCTCTGTCCCTTTAAAATTCCATGCCTTACGGAATGTACCGTACAAGATCTTATTGGAGGGAAATAAAAACGTGGTCTTAATTCTCTAAAATAAATACCGCAACTCGACGACCTCATTGAGATGTGTAGACATGAAATCGCTCTTTTATGTCGTCGAAAGAGTAAATATTGCAATCGGACGGGGTAATGAGGGAAGATGGCCTTATTAGATTCAGAGCGCGCTCACTTTAAACCCGTTCTCGTGCCCACGACTCTTTAACAGATAGAAAGATAGAGAAAAGTGGATAAGATGATTCTAAATGGAACATCGTGTTGCAGAATCTTCGCTTGGGGAGGTGATCTTTACTTGTACGGATCGATTCTACACATCCCTAGAGGTCTTGCGGCTTTAAAATAGAAAATTTTACTGTACCACGAGAATATTGAATTTAAAATGTGTATTATTTTATCTTGAGAAAGTCTACAGCGGATATGATTTATTCACCGTGGGTTGGATCCGTCTGTCAATTCTTGAATACTATAATGGAGTAAAACCTTCCTTTAACTTGTATCGATATATTTATAGTATAGTCAAATTGAACATAATATAAATAGAGACAATATTAAATGAATGTTATAGAGTCTTAAAGAAATTAAAAGTTATAGATGGAAATAATTTATGAAATTATACTATAGTTTTTAGATATGACTTTTTAGGTTGTGGACATCTATTTTTTATGAGTAATTATTAAAACTGGTCACCGTTAGGGTTACATTAGTGGAATTACACTTGAATAACTCTAAGATAGCCGATATGTCATCGCATTAAATTGAGACTTTGAGTCGGTGTCGGTACAAATAATTCAGCCTATCTTTCAGTCGTATGTCATGTGCATGTTGTTTTTGATTATATCGGCCATATAATATACATATTTATGCCGAAACCTTGCAGTAACAACTATTTGTGCGGAATGTGAAAAGCTTTATATGGGAATTTCCTGATTTAAAATATGATAGGTTTCAAACAATATCTGTGGTTTGTAATCGAGGCTTGATCTTTAAAAGAATATTTGTATATATAACATGGGAACAGTGAAACATAAATAATAAAGTGATCAAAGATGAATGTATCCTCGATTTAATTTTTAGTTTTATAAAGAACGAATTTGTCAGCTGTAGAATAAATCTCATCATATATTGGAATTTCCCAGTCGAAATACGTTGCACATACATTTATCATTTGTGTGTGAGAGTCCTGAAAATAATGTTATTCTTAAATACACAATGAAATGCTATGGTTAGGCTCGGACGGGACAACTGATTTAAAAAACAAAATATTTCGTACCAACATTGTAGAGTGTACAATTGATCCACTTCCTCTGCGTATTTAATAGCTAGTAAGAAATTACTCTTAATACACACTAAACTTTTAATATAGTAAATGTTACTGTTTCTTAATGGTCACATTACATTATTTATTTTACATAGGCCGTTCTCTACAACATGTCACTGTATCGAGGAAAAAATAGAGGTTCCTATAAAAAAAGAGCGCCCCCTTTGACTTTGTAAACTTACACTACTATACATAGATCTAAAGTATTTGAAAAGATGACAAATTTAAAATACCTTTTGATTCTTTCAATCGTTTTTGCAAAAACAAAAAAAATTTTTGCAAAACTTTTCAAGTATTCAGGTGGTGTTCCATACCTCTTTTCCTCAGTGCATACAGATGTAGTTAAATAAAGTATAGTCTAATATTGATTTAATAGAGTATTAGTTAAAAGTGTAATATAATAATAAAATCCTAATTAATATTGAACCTTTTATAGATTTGTAATTTAATATATAAGTTTATACGTTTGTATAAATATAGTTGCACAAAAATAATTGACACAAATTCGTATACATAGATAATAAAATACATGTTCAAGTATATATTAACAAAATGTGATTGAGTTTTAATTGTATGTTGGAATTTAATATTAGTTTTATTTAATTTCTTTGAATAGGAGTAACCCCCAATCGTGACATTATATAGTGATAAGTACTTGTAAAACCTATTGAGTGTAATATATCTCGTATAAAATATGAAATGTTTTACCTACATGAGAGAAAATAATTGTTGAAGTGTATAATACTAGTGAATAATAATTAAATACAAATGTTCTACTTTATGATCTGAAATATAGCACCATTAGGTACTTAACTCAGTGAATTAGAAAATCAAAACCGAAATATATTACCACAAGTTATTGTTATACAAATATATCTGTTTAGAACAATGGTCTTTCTAAAATGTTACTTTAGTTATATGAGTATTTGCATAAACTAGCACAGCTTGAAATCATTTATTATGGTTATTATTTTCCTGTGCGCGTTATTTTCGACCTCCAGTTCGTACACACACGAAGTGGGTTTAATCACATTGAGTAAATTCCTTCTCTTGAGAAATGGAAATTTGGGAAGTCAGAAACAAATTGCTTATACATAGCTAGAGAGCATAGGAGAGTTTTCCTTGCGGGGGATAAACGTTAAATAAAATTAATGTTTTCTGAATTTGCCTTCGTGCTCGCCTCAACAAATATTGTACCATATTCCGCAGATGACTGAAACGTCGGCTGTGCAAATACGGAATGGTGGATATGGTCAATAACCGTAAAGTTTATTTTTGAATTTTTTTAAATTACGGGTATGTGATTTACCGACGCAGCGCACTCAAAGGCCTTGAGGAAGCTGGCTTCAAAGGTATAAATCTGAATCACAAGTTCTAAAAGGCATTTCGAATATATCAAATAAATACAATATAAAGAATAAAATAAAATACATGTACCGGGTGATTCAGTTTGCTATTCGCACCCATGTATCCTATTTATTTCAACACAAAAGTACGGATTCGGCACGGGAACCAAGTATTTTTGATATAATCATGAAATCGTTAGTTTCTGATTTAAAACAATTTATTGACAATTTATTAGTAGAGCAACATATATAAAAACATAGCATTTAATAATACTCAACTTCAAACTTCAGTTACGGAAAATTACACTTGGCATGTGATGACCGTCTTCGTAGTCGTATTGTTGAAGGCGTTCATGAAAATTGGGCTCCACTCTTTCCAACAGGTTTCTGTTGATTTGAAAGATTTGCTTGAATAGCTTCCTTTAAATGATCTAACGTACGGAGCTTCCCTTCCTAGATACATGACTTGAGATACCCCCATAGAAAGAAGTCACAAGTCGATAGGTTAGAAGACCAAGGAGGCCATAAAACGTCACTAAATCTTGAAATGAGATAGTTGGGAAACAGGAGGCGAATAAGACCCATTGATGCTCTGGCGGTGTGTGCCGTGGTACCATTTTGTTGAAACCACAAATTTTGATGATCAATAATTCTTGTTTCTAACTCAGGGATGAAAAAGGTGTTCACCATATTAATGGAATATTCAAATGTTATCTTAGGACTCTGCAATGGTTCTTCGTGTAATTGTCGGGGATTTTCAGCAGGTCAATACCGACAATTTTGTTTGTTGACGGCCCTATTAAGGTGAAAATGGGCTTCATCGCTCATTGCTACCAACGTGTTTTAATTCTTCTCATAAATTGCAAGCATTTCCTGTGTAAAATTCAATCATTGGTTGTAATCCCTTACGTTCCATTCCCGCACAATAGCTATCTTGTATATGTGGAAATGCAATTCTCCATGCAAGATGTGTCTTACTGTATGGTCACTGATTTCAACTTCAGCTGAATGACGCTGAAGAGAGCTGCGCGGGCGTGGGCTTCACAGTATCGCTTGTGTGACCCTTTCGGTGGTCTCTGGAGTACGCACGGTACCTGTTCGAATATTGTTAATCCAACATATGATCGTGTCACGCATGGAACCAGAGTCATTTCGATTAAAATTGAATCTGCGACGGAACTCACGCTGAATTGCAGTCATCGACTCACTACTCCTAACAAAACAATCATACGTGAACATGCGATGGTATAAAAAGACCTGGTCACACAGTACGAGCTGCTGACGTGACAGTAGACAGCTACTGCCTCTGTATATGCGCATGACAGTAGTTCGACTGGCCTCGACCGGTCATACGATGAGAGTAGCTGCTATGACACATGTAAGTAGGTATTGCCCGAGTGACTGTAGTCAAGCGTGAATTTCGTTGTGTGCAAATAGAGCATACGACCTATTGATATTTCGCAAAATCGTGCGAGTTGACGTCCGAGTCGCATGCAAGCTGCTGCCTTGTGACGTAGTGGGGAAAGGCGATGGGCGAGTAAAAACAAAAAATGTTGTAGCAACTCAGATGCAAGCTATTGATGCACATTATAGTAACTCGTATGAGGCGATCATATAGTGCGAGTAGCTGTACTGCAGTAACTCTGCCTAGGCCAGTTCGCATGCTAGCTTGCACTGTGTAACCAGACCTTTAATGTCCATGTATCCATGACAGCAACTGAAAGTGAAATGCTATGAGTCCACGAATGGATTGTAGCCTGCTGCTCGCCCCTTCCTTTTATAATGGGCGAATAGTACCTATTTCAAAAACAATTGGTTCCTGTGCCGCACCCTGTATTAACAAATCCTATATATGTGTAAATTGCTAGTAAAGTTCTATAAAATGACCTTTTTAAATCACATTTGTGGTCACATTAACCAACCGATTGTCATTTAATATTGTACTACTCGTCAAGAATAGGGAAAAATGTGAGATTCTGTGGGTATGCGTAGAAGAAGTGAGATATTCATATTTTTTATATATTCATCGACATTCACGCCGCAAAGGGCGGAATTGGGCTGAGTAAAGGCCAGGCTATTTACTATACACCTCATTGATGGTCTGTATCTGTACCAAAGTTTGCTGCCGCTTGAACTCTAGTCTTATTAATCTCACCAAAATGTAAGGGTTTATCAAAAGAGAGTCTTGTACAAAATTCGCGAAGTTTTGGAAAATCTCCGGTTCAAACTGTTAACCAGAAGTTCTACTTGGAGGTTTTGAAAAGATTGAGGGAGAGTATCCGGAAGAAAGGGGCAGATCTTTGGCGCACAAGCAACTGGTTCCTCCATCATGACAATGCGCCGGCCCATACCGCTCTCTCCGTAAAGCTGTTTTTGATCAAGAAAGGCATGACAGCATGACACCAATTGTACACCCCCCCCCCCCCTATTATAAAAATGCTGGAAGGCCTAAAGGACATCCCGATAAGTGAATTTAAAAAATGTTTTGAACAATGGAAGGATCGTTTGCAGAGGTGCGTTGTGGTCAATGGACAATACTTTGAAGGTGATCAAAATTTGGTGTAAAAATACTAAGAAATGAAGAAGTTATGACGAAATTCCCTTTTTTTTTTTGGGTCCCCCTCGTATGAGGGAAATATTACACAAATTTATCTTACACACATTAGTCTGTGGGTATTACCATGAAATACCCTGACTTGAAAGTAATAAAAATACTATTTCTTATCATACTGGAGTAGGTAGGAATCTTTGGTATGAAGATAACACTGTTGTAGTTTTCCAAGAAAATACCAAAACACTATACGCTACACTCGACGCGCGTTTCGCCAACAAATCATGGATAATCTGGAGATGATCGATCCAGATAATTGGCATCATCTGGATGTGATTAAAACTTCTACTTACTAAAACTACTAAAACTACCAGTTTTAGTCATCTCCAAATGATGTCAACTTTATTGTGAAAACGCGCGTCGACTGTAGTGTATAGTATTTTGGAGTTTTGTGGAAAAATACGTCAGTGTTATCTTCACTGCACCATAGGCTCCTACCTACGCCAGTATGATAAGAAAGAATATTTTTCTTACTTTCAAGAAAGGGCATTTCATGGTAATAAACCACAAACTAATATGTATAATATACATTTGTGTAATATTCCCCTCATATAATTTTGTGCCTTTTTAATCCTCTCTTTTGATGAACTCTTACCTTTCGGTGAAATTAATGGGGTTTTGGTAATAATGGTGGTGAATAATTCTTACCCTACACATTCCTCTCGTCATCTGTGTTAATTATTTTGGCCCTATATCTAAATAAATACTCACTTGATTTCACCTTACCTTATTACTCTTTATATTTGAGTCACCTTAGAAATACTTATACTAAAATTGATACTAGTCAATTTGAGTATAATTATTACATATTACTATAACAATTTGAGCAAATTATGGTAGTGTATGTGACAAAATATAAATAATATAACACATAGCAAGATCAATAATAATAAAGTATAAATAACACATTATTATTATTGACCTTCATTACTACTTTATGATATTGATTTGACAGTGTCATTGTTCATTGGAAACTGTTATTCTTTAGGATAAATTCGTGATGTAAGAGGTGTTATTTATAAAAGAAAAACATCTGAAAAAGACCGATTGTATCTGCTAGTGTAACACGTTTAATGGACAACCAAAAATGTAAATGTCTATGCTGTTTGGGCTGTCCGCTTTATTCTATCAAATTAACGCTACAATAGGCTTTCCAGTCTCTTTTTATTTGGGTTTCCTAATAGACAAGGCCTTCGTTAGTACGCGTTTAATTGCCTTTCAACCCGAAATAACATTTACTCCTCTCCCGCTTTGTTTTAAAAATTTACCCCCTCGTGATTATAGATAATATATCTTCGTCAATTCATAAATAGCGAGTTGGAAATCTATAAATAACAAAAGGGTATCTTCCTTACAATGCACTCAAATTAAGTAGCGAGATTCATTTGTAGAAAGAGGCGAGTATATAATGGATTCCTGTATTTTGTTTACTTATTGCAGCATCCTCAATATAGTCATTGTTTGTAGTAAAAACTGAGAGTTGTACACTTCTATACTTTTCCTGTTAATATGCATGGTAAGACATTATATATTTTCGTTTTATGTTCGTAGACTGTTTTCTTTATTATAAAAAAAAAATAAAATGCGTTTGTATACTAACTTCAAAAGTCTTTGAATTGAATTGACGAAAGACAAGTGAATAACATCAAATTGAATGAATAAATGACAAATTTTTAGATAAAAAATCTAAATTAATCTACTTATATAGTGATATATACTATCTACTTATATAATTATATAATGATATACACTGTTTGAGATGCGGTGTAAAATTTGATACCAATTGAAGATCCTGGTGCAAGAAGGGAATATGTATATATACATATATAAAAAATGAGATAACTGCAAATATTGATTTAAAAGTGTGCTCTTTTCGTCTGGTGCAAATATGAGATATGACTGATTAATAGAAATGACATTATAAGATAGAATCACTTATCCCATGCTATAGAGTGGTATAATAATGGAATAAGTTACGTGTCGCTTATACCGTTATTGCACCATATATTTGATAATTTTTTTATACTTGGCAACCTTCGTCCACTATGTCTCTCTATTGCACCAGGTAAAAAACCAAAATCATGAGAATAATACAGAGAATAATGAAGAGCGCGTTGTGAAAAAACACGGACAAAAAAAAAGGGTCCCGAAGATGTGGACTAGAAATGTGCAAAAAGCTAAAAGAGCTCGATGAATGTTTTATAAATGTATGTCAACGGAAAAGTTAATGCTGAAAAGAACACAATGCAGTGAATATAATTGTGCAAAAGACTATAAAAATTTTTCAGAGGCAAGAAAGCAAGAAATAATAACGGCTTTTAATAATCATGCAGACTAAAATAAACAAGACTCATATTTATCAAGTTTAATAACAGTATATTCGGGTTCAAGACGTCAAAAAACTAATGGAAACCTAAAATTATTGAGAAATTGCTCTTATAAGTATAAGGTAACACTTTTAATATTCTATTTTTTTTTACTTCAGATTTTCTTAGTTACGAAAAAGTGCCTTTGAGTTACAAGTTTCTAAAATGGCAGTATATATTCTCCACGGTATAGGGAAAAACATCTGGAGTGCATTGCAAACCATCTTTCTACTAGTATAACACATGTGCAAAACAAACGACGCCGACATTCTAACGGACCCAATTTAAATCGGAATACTTTAAAAGACACATTTAAAATATCAAAATGTTATGTTGCTAGCTAATAATGAGTATGTAGGAAAAAATAGGAAATTTATTTTTATATCCCTCTTAAATCCGATTTACATACATTAGAGCCTGTAGATTAAGATGCTACAGAATCAAGCTACTTTAAGTCTGATTAATAAACAATGCTTTTGTTTTTCAGTTTTTTGGAAATCGTCTTTTTTCTGTAAACTAATCGAGAACTATACGTATACCCCTATATTTTCGAAGGGTTTCAATATTTTTTATTTAAACCGTATTTTATTTTTTTCAAGTAATAGAAACAATAAACTGTGTACAAATAAAGTTTTAAAGGTTATATATTCCCTTCTTGCACCTGCTGTAAATTAAAAAATGAAAAGGTTTAAAAACGCTTTCACATATCCCACTGCATCTCGTCACTATTTACATGAAGATTTTACCTCAACTCAGATGCAAATATTTTACTTACTTAGACATTTCATATGACAACATTAAATACTACCTTCAAAATAAAAAGGTATTTTGCCCCTCCTGAAAAATTTACATATTGCAACTTATCCCCTTCTTGCACCAGGGTCTTCAATTCCACTCCAAACAGAGTATACCAGTTTGGTTTAAAATGAACACCACAAGGCCATGGTAGAATTTTACCATTCGCTGACGTGAATCTTCGTAACAATAATAGAGTAAAATCAGCATGACAACGTTTATTTATTCATTGCACTAATGAAATATTAGTGTATATTATTTATGTATGTGTTAGTGCAAGTCGAAAAGTGCTTTTTCAGAGTATATTCATTATTAACGCAACGAATCATATTTAAAATAGTACTTATATCCAGTGGCGGCGCGTGGGTTGACGTTTTGGTGATGCACATTTAAAAAAGTTTCGCAAACAATCTTTTTTTACACTTCGTTACATTCGTGATCACTGAATTTGGCTGTGGACGACCGGCACTTTTAATTTTTATCTTTTCCTCCAAATATAGCGACGAAAAACGAATCTTTTTTAAATATACGGTACAGTAATGTCGCTAACACGGGTTGAATCCTGCATCCTGCATCCTGCATGGTATTCACAGAATAAGTAAATTAAATAATAAATGAACGGCCGACGCCGCGATGCGAGAATATTTCAGAGTGCACATGTAGACTGTGCACATACAGTATCGTAAGTGTGTGGACTATTGCGGGGAATTTAGAGAGGAGAGGGTAACAGCTCGCTTCATCAAAGTCTGCGGTCGCTTGAGCAGTGCACAAGAAAGCGGGCATGCGAATTGCGACGGCACATTTAGTGGACGGTGGCGTACGCTTTTTACAGATATTTCAACTATTTGAAGCTTCGAGAGTCGAAATCAGGACCGGACCAGGTAAAGTAAAAATATACTAATTTCATTTGTTTAATTAATTTTAAATGGTTGATATATATTTAGAAATGACATTAGTTGGAGTTTGAGGAGACGATTTTTAGGGGCGCACTTATGTGCATGTGCACTTATAGAGGAGCTGCCACTGCTTATATCATCGAGATTGCCAATTATGTAATATGCTTCTGTTCTAAGGTGAATACTCTTCTAGGTTAATAAGTAATAAATATGTTTCGTTGATATCCACATTCCTTTGGATATTTGCTAAGATTTCTTCTTATAGTGAGAGCATTTAATCCTTACTGAAAATAAAAATTTTAAATAGTGTTATTAGTAATAATCTAATGAATGAAATACTTACCTGACTATTAAATTAATTATTTAATAACTTCGTAGATTTTTAAGTGCATAAAGTAAGTGCATAATAATAATGACAAATATAATATATCACGTACCTTCATACTCAACGAAGTCCTCTAGTGAGTCAAATTTTAACATATTTTTCAGATGTCTAGTATCTATTAATTTTAGTAAATTTGGTCATAACGATGAATATGTTTACTTCTTAGGACAGATAAACCATTTGGCCATAAGTTGATTATTCAGAAACCATAAATAGGTGGATTGCTTCTGGTTTTCACAGTTGTTGATAATTCAATGGTGGTCAAAATAAGTAAATTATTTTGATTTAGATCTTGCTGAATATAAAAATTTAGTAGTAGCCTTGTAAACTTGATACTATGTTATTATTAAATAATAAATAGACAATATGTGAGAAATTATAGAAAAAATATGTATTACCATTATTATTACTATTAAACTATAACAATTTCTGGATTGATTGGTGTTGATACCATGAAAATATGAGTACTAAAAGTGCTTTAAATATTTGTTTTAGAATTCAAAGAGCGAAATGGCTAATTTTCAGTCATCGTGACAACATTTTTCACGAAATTTAGATTGAAATGAAGGCGAAAAGGAATGGACAATTCAGAATAAGACTTATTTGAAGAAGTTACAGCCCTACAAATATGAAATAACTTCTAATGAGAGCCATATCAGTGGAGCACATAATATCAATGGCATCTCTATAGACCTTTCGTCTATATTCTCATGTGAAACTTCTGATATCTTCTCTCTTCAGCCTATCTTTCTCGTGAATACTTTCTTATATTTGGATATTTTCTGTTTAAAAAAGACAAATTACTTTTAGAACATACATAGAACTCTACGAGCATGAATATCATAATATAAACTGAGGAGTATGGAGAAATAAGAAATTAATACCATAAAACTATCTAAGCAACTTCCCCATTTGAGAATCCCACAGGGAAAACCGCGGGTCTTTTCCTTAAACAGGTATTTTTAGGACGATATATACTCTAGTTTTCAGCGAATAACGATTTCATGCTTTGAATATATATTTTAATGGTTTTATTTAGGTTTCGATCAAAACCGGGTATGAAAGTGTGGTAAATATGAACTCTTCCGAAAGACACTTCTGAAAAGTTGCATTATAGTTCGAAAAGTGTATAGGTTGTTATAGAACAATAGGCTATGTTGTAGAATATGGAAAACGAATCAAGTGAAAAAAGTAATTAGAAATTGAGAAAACGATTCCGAAATTGGTCCACTTTTCTCATAAGGATAAAAACCGGTCACGCCCTCCCTTGTACATATATATGATATCTATTCGGTAAAATCATCCAGCGACTCGCAAAATGTTCGCACCGGAAAATTTTCATAAACTTGGCCAACACAATTAATTGTTACTTGCTGAGACACATAATAGCATTTAGGAATAAGTTGCTTAATCAGAAATCTCGAACAGTCATATTGATTCACGTTTCATCAATGTTAATATCAAGACCACATGAATATGACTAGAACAGTTACCATGCAGGAATTATAATCTATGCCATGCGGAGTAGAATGTACTATGTTGTGATGCATTAATATTGGTTTTATACCAAAAATATATAAAAGTTTACAATTATAATGTTGTAAAATTTAATTTACACTGATATTAAGTTTCATAACAGAAATAATGCAATTGTACACTATATTAAGTTTTACAGCAACAGAGTTTCAACACTGTTTCAAAAAGAGTTTCAGTAATTATACTACTATGATATACTATTAATAATATACACTATGAAATTAATTGTGATATTCAATATGAGTAAATAGAATTTATATAAAAGCACAAACACGCAAGAAAAAATATTATACAACTGAGATTCGCATAAATAAATAAAAAACTTGTTAAGTTTTCAGAAATAAGACGTTAATTAAATTAAATGAGTTCCTTTATGTGAACTTAATTATATTATTGTGATTAAAAACTGGTGTTAAATATTTGTTATTGTATTGTATGAATTAAAATAAGCGTTTAATTAAGTCCTCACTTCATTAAAATCTAAATTGTGTAAGATTTGATTATGGGATCTCTCAGATGCATTGCGCCCGAATTTGTTTGAATTCATTCTGTGCCCGGCGGAAGGTTAATTAAACATTTTAAGTCGAAAGGAATGGATGTTCCAAAATATGTGATTTCTAGCTATTTAAAATTGTCTAGAAGGTAGTTAGGCGAACAAAAATACCGAATATAGTATGCAATAGAGAATCGAAATTTATAGAATAGAAGATTCTTAGTTTTAATATTTACTTGTTATTTCAAATAACTAAAAATTTTGTTTTGAGATTATCAATACTGATGAATTATTTTATTCATTGTAGTTATTATCTCTGTCTAATGTGAGACATTACGACGTATACAATCTGCATATTGATTTTTACTTTTCCGCACTCAACTATACTAGAGGAAAAGTAATGTAATCGTGTAAAACAAAAGGAAAAAACAACTTTTTTTTATTTTTCGTTTTTCGGTCTAAAAACAAAAAAACGGTTTTTAAAATTTTTTTTCTGTGTGTATCGTTGTCGTTGTCGTCGGCATTAAAATTTCTTGTTAGCACGATAACTCAACTAAATTGTGTCGGATCGATCGGGTTTTGACTGATTCTGATCGGGGACGTCTCCCAGATGACAACCATTAATCTTGAGGGGTATAGGACATACCCCACCCTGTCCACGTCTCATGAGAAAGCACGATGGTGGACAATTTTTTTTGTTAGCACGATAACTCAACTAATCGTGTCGGATCGATCGAAAATTTGACTGATTCTGATCGAGGACGTCTCCCAGACGATACTCATTGATTTTGAGGTGGATAGAACACACTCTACAATGTACATGGGTTATGAGAAAGCACGAAGGTGGACTATTTGAGAAATTGTTTTTGTTAATAGGATAACTCAACTAATCAGTAACATATAAGTCGGAAATCGCGAAAGGAACCACCAAGCCGCCAAGCGGTTATCAAAGTAGTTCCCGAATAGCAAAGCTATTACATAATCGCTCTAGGAAACAACTACTCCTCGGGCTAAAGCCCCGCCAGGCATTGAATTATACCCAAAAAACTCACTCAAAACTTTTTTGAAAACTCAACTAAATTATATCGGATCGATCGGGTTTTGACTGATTCTGATCGGAAATGTCTCCCAGATGACACCAGTTGATTCTAAGGTGGATAAGATACACCCCACCCTGTTCATGGGCCATGAGAAAGCACGATGGTGGACTAAGTGAGAAATTGTTTTTGTCGATACGATAACTCAAATAAATCGTGTCGGATCGATCGGGTTTCGACTGATTCTGGTTAGGGACGTACACCAGACCACATCTATTGATTTTGAGGTAGAAATCACACACCCCGCCCAATCCAGGGGTCGTGAGAAAACACGATGGTGGACTATTTGAAAAAAGTAAAACTGTCGCATAAAACACATATTCTGCATTTATGTGTTGGTTTACTTTTGCTCGGCCACTCAATTTCAAGATAGAGATGTTCTACATGCAAAAAAGTCCGTTTTAAGGTTTTAAAACTGATTATTTTAACTGCTTCTAATAATAATAATAATTCACTTATACATAGAAAAATAAACAGTTTTAAAACCTTAAAGCGAACTTTTTCAACGTAGAACATCTCTATCTAGAAACAGATAAAGATAAATAGAGTGGTCGAGAACAAACAAACCAACACATAAATGCAGAATATGTGTTTTATGATACAGTTTTACGTTTTTCAAATAGTCCACCATCGTGCTTTCTGATGATCCATGTACAGGATGGGGTGTGTTCTATCCTCCCCAAAATCAATAGATGTCATCTGGTGGATGTCCCTAATCAGAATCAGTAGAAACCTGATCGATCCGACACGATTTAACTGAATGATCGTGCTAATAAAAAAAATGTCTCAAATAGTCCACCATTGTGATTTCTTATGACTTATGAACATGGTAGAGTGTGTTCTATCTACCTCAAAATTAATAGGTGTCATCTGAGAGACGTCCTCGATCAGAATCAGTTAAAGCCCGATCGATCCGACACGATTTAGTTGAGTTATCGTGCCAACAAGAAATTTTTAAAATTCCGACGACAACACACACACAGACACAATTTTTAAAACCGTTTTTCTCTTGGGTTTTACGCCGAAAAACGAGAAATAAACGCTAGAAAAAAAATTTGTCTCCTTGTTTCCTTACACGATTAGATTACTTTTCCACTCTGGTAGAGTTGAGTGCGGAAAAGTAATAAAGAATGATTTGTAGAATATTATTATATTTTCGGTCAGAATTAAGCTTAAGCCTATAGTATTGCTATAGAAAAAAGGTTTTGGCACTTTTATGCTAATGTACGAAACTATTGCATTTGATTTAAAGCATTGTGATTATTAGTATTACGTGCCATCTGCCAATAGTTTAAAATTACCAGTAAGAGAAATAATTACGTTTAAAAAGCATCATTTAATTTACACAGGCAAGAACTTAGTGTTCACCGTACCGCATCTATGAGAAATTAGAGGCTCTTAAAGGAGGAGAATATTAGAGATCCACAGTTTTGTTTATGCCATTGAAAAACTTTTGGGAATTAAAATTAATTTACCTATTTCAAAGCAAAACTTCGCGGCATTATTGGTACCCTTTTCTTCCTACGACACATAATAATACCAAACTTTGATAACTTTCCCTTTTAGTTATCACCTTCGTCTTATAATAATACACAATTAATCAAGGGAAGTATTTTGTTAATTAAATTTTCGTTATCTATTTGGCACCAAAATCGATAAAGCGACACAAATAACTCCTAAAGTATAATTTAGTAGGTGGTTACCTTTCTAAGATGCTGTCTCCCTTTTGCGCTTTTCCTTCGAGTATTGCTCTTTGATAATGCTTCTTAGTAAAAACCCCATGATGGAGTAATTAATTCTCAATCAATAGATTCCTACAACCAACCTATTGTATACAACTTTAAAGGTTTGATTATAGTCACAAAACGCCTGTGTTTATAACTAAATGCTACTTCAATTCAATTTTTATTTGAGGCATTTTTAAAATGTTTACATCAGTTTCAGTTGTGTTATATGAAACTTGTAGACTTTCGTAAAATACATAAGTATAGTTGGAAATTGTTCAATGTATAATGATGATAAAAAATATGACACATGATAATGCTGGTCTTGTAGAGACATACACAGACGGGCTGATCTTGATTGAGTTCTTGCTCTATTAATATCCCTGTAAACCATCGAGATACTAGTTTGATAGTTGATATTGTATTGTGCCACATATATGGTATTATCAATGCAGTAATATTCTGTATGTTGAAAATTATATTATGTGAATATATATTTTAAGAATAAAATAATTTTTTTTACTGTAGTATGATAATATCAAACTGTACTTTACAGCTATGGTATATCCAAGATAGAGTAAATGAGATGTTATGTACCAGATATTCTTGTTTTTACTGTTTTATTTACCTGATTAATAATAAACTGTATTCGACATTCCACCGCTTTGTTATTTCAATCTTCCTTATTGGGAAATAATGGTTCATGAAGAGCAAGTAAAATAAATGGGGTTTCGGGATAGTTTCTAATATAACTTTGTATATACATATCTCAGATGCTAAGAAATATAAAAAAATAACTAAAGCTCCATGAAGTAGAAACAGTTGTAATTAACACGCTTCTATATCTCCTCTATGTTAATGGTAATATTCACAATAACATACCCAACATCACGTAGAGTGAGTAGGTCATGGTAGGTTATTGCACGTTAATAATGAGAAATTTAGTTCATCGCTTGTTCACGTAATGAATAGACATACATTGTTTATGTTGTGTGGGGTCATGAAATATAATGTCGATATAGAGTTCTTGAAAAATAGAGTTGCATTTATCTGGCAAATTGCATCTGTAAAGCCTAACGCATTGTTATTAAACAACTCAAACTTAAGGCGATGTGGATACTGACGGGAATACCACCTCTTGATGTCATCCTGAAAGCGGAAGCCGTAAAGGAAATACACAAGGTGGGAAACATGAATAGAAAGGTAAGGGACCTGAATAGACTCTCAAGCGAGCTAGCTGAGGAGGGAGTCCTATAGATGCCCTCTGACAGCACGGGTGTCCACTTCCTGTTTGACAAGAAATATAAGATCACCCTCACCAGTAGCATCGACTGGATGGAAGGTCGAGCTGGATTACCGCTCAATGGAGACATCTGGTACACGCATGGAGCCAAGAGTGGGGTGTACAGGCGACGCTATGGGATAGGTAAAACCTTTCCCCTGGGCAAATACACTACCGAACTCCAGGCCGAACTAGTTTCAATTACATACGGTGTTCTGGGGGCCGACCAAAATCGGACCCAGGAGAAGGTCGGGTAGTAGGGCAGCTTTGGCAGCCCTGAATTCAGCAACGACAAAGGCGAAGCTGGTCTATAATTTCTATGAAGCATTGAACCACTTGACAGGGAACGGACTGGTGGAACTCTTATGGATACCTGGGCATAATGGCATTAAGGGAAATCTAATTGCAGATGACTCTGCCAGACTAGGGACCAGGAAAAATCTTTATGGACCAGAGCCTGCAGTGGAAATAAGACGTAATCTAATCAGAGACCGCCTCAATGGCTGGACAAGAGACCAGCACAATAAAAGATGGAGAGGAGTAACGGGTTGTCGAATAACCAAACTCTTCATCAAATACTCAGAGATTGAGAAATGGGCTCAAGAATTCATTAAATTGAACAGGCACAAAGCCATAACCCTGGTGGGAATCATAACGGGCCACCATAGTACTCTGAATGTATATAAGCACAATCTGAGGCTGACTGACAAACCGACCTGCAGATACTGCAAGGAAGACGAGG
This sequence comes from Rosalia funebris, assembly GCA_037954035.1. Classification (NCBI taxonomy): domain Eukaryota; kingdom Metazoa; phylum Arthropoda; class Insecta; order Coleoptera; family Cerambycidae; genus Rosalia; species Rosalia funebris. Next base: position 7,412,470 of record JAZFAV010000007.1, read on the forward strand.
ATACCTCGATTCATCTTCTTTACACCTGCCCCGCACTGGAAGAGAAGAGGTACATTATATTAGAGACCCCTGTCATCCTAGAGGAGGCGAGGATTAAGGCGGGGGACGTTCCTAAATTGCTCCTTTTATGGGATAGCATTTTTGGATAATGACCCGGATAAGAGGAGATCGCCAAGGGACTACTCATGTGATCAGTGGCCGATGAGGCCAAACCCATATACCATAATGTAATGTATGTAGCGATATTAAGAAGGCAGATTTCACTCACTATAAATACCAAATTTGCTGGCAGTTTACGGCCTATGTACGGAAATATGCAATAAGACTCTTAGGGCTGGTTTCAACCTTATTTTGCTTTATAATTCTTTAATCGCCATTATTATATTCATATATATCATCTGAATAGAAACACAGTCTTAACGTCGATTAAAGTAGCTGCAGATTAAAACAGTCAAGCGAGATCAAATATACAAGCTCTTAACAAATCTTAAAAATACCACATAGAGTGTTTATTCTTGCAAAAATCTTTAACGCTGTGAAAATAAGTATGCACTTTATTCTAATTTGACTGCTTCTCATTTGGGTAAGTACTATTAAAATAAGGCGCTACCTTAAAATAAGGCTTTCTACATGTCAAAAATAGCGATTAGTGAAGAGAGAGATTAGTACAAAGTAAGATATGACAAGACACAGAATATCAACATCAAATGCAGTAACTGCATTTGCTGTGAACCTAACATTTTATTGTATTAGTTGCGGTTTACTATAGGGGAATGATGCTTTTTTATTTTTATTGGATTGCCTTTAACACTATAACAGTCAACAGTTTATGTTTTAGGTTTTTGATAACGGGGTCACCACTCTGCTAAAGTTGTGCCAGAAACTATCCTAAAACGCTATATATAGAGCGACTGTGAGTAATAATTGCAGTTGCAGTAGCAAAACAAAGTAATGTACAATGAGTAGAATTTAGCCAAAAATGTTATTAATTTAAAATGTATTTGCAATGATTTTTTTATAATATTTCATATTACTATTGTTTACGTGATTGTTTAAAATGAATAGTGAATTTTACACGTACTAATAATGGAAGATTGAAAAGGATGAATATTAAAAATGATAGATAGATATAGAAAATACCCAAAATTTAATCATCGATTAATTATGTTGTCAGTTTTACTTTCCTTCCCTTGTGCCAAGTAACATAATTCAACCATTTAATTAAATTCTTATGTATTAATTAATGGCGTGTTACATCTTACAGAATCTAAATGTTTTCATGTATTTTGGAAGATTCTCTTTTCTTTGAGGAAACCTCTTTTTGTGACTTTAAATTATCCAAATGATCACCAATTGATTTTTTCTATTGTAGGAATTAGACAAGTATATTTTTAATTTTTTTTTTTAATATTGCTCGCTCTAAACTAAAGAATTGTCCGAGTAACATCATACTTTAGGATAGTTCGCGGTAGTAGTATAGAGTAGTAGTAGTTTATATAATAATGGTAATCTTTGTTAGTAGTAGAGCAAAGGGGCTATCAGAAAACCCTCGGATTTGTCCGCGGACATTTGATGTGGATGGCATGTAGTCATTGTTGATCTGAAGAACTCTTGGCGCAGGTATAAAACAGGTCTGTACAGGTATAAAACAGATGTGTATCGGTTTAAAACAGGTATGGTGGTATTAGGAAAAAAACATGACGTCATTCATGTCAAATCCGTGGGTGGTCTGATAGCCCCTTTGCTATACTACTTTTGATACTCCATTTTTTATTTCAGTTAAAGCATTTCGGACAGATCCTTCAGAATATATTTTTTTATATTTATTTCGCATGCATGAGTATAAAACTCATAAAACAAATATATTCTGTTTTAGTATGCCAATCCAAGGTCAATGACTGGGAAAACCGGGAGAAATTATTCGCCTTTCGTGTCAACAAATTGAATTTAACCTAATTTTGACTCAGTAATTGGCACCCGCTATATTGCATTAAAATAAATATAAAAATGTGGGCACTCACTTAAAAATTCATAATTATGTATCAAATATTAAAGCAATATACGATTAACAACTTAAATGTATTATTTTAAAGAAATACCTACTGTTATCGACTAGTTGTTGCTTAGCATTTCTTTACGATTCGGGCACTTCTCGCAGGAATACAACAAAGATCTGCTGCCCCTTCATCCATATTAAAATAATTTGCTTATGTCCACTTGGCATTGGTTAGTGCAGGGGTGTCAGATTTTTCAATTTTATTTAAATTTTGGAAAACCTACTTCGATATATAAAATCGAATATCGATATATATTCCGAATTTGAAAAAAAAAAGAAACCAGAGCGCGAACAACTAGTGCAGTGCCCATAAATGAAGATTTATCCTACAAGAAAATTACACCTTTATTTGTGTTTTTAATCATATTTTTTAGGAAACATCAAACTTCATTTAAAAATATTCAAGATATAATGCTAACTTACATATATTATGTATCTTACATAATTTAAATATACACCACCTACCTATTCAAGTATGCAAATTTGGCCTTTATCTTATTGATTATTATATATTAATATATTAAGTTATAAAAATTACGTAAACTTCACCTCTTGGCATAGCGACGAATAAAGAGTAATACAATAATGCACCTTATTCCTTTAATTAATCAAGAGCTTGAAATTTTTTAGCATATTAATTACGATTTTTCCCCAACTTTTAGGTAGGTATTTGATTCGGCAGAAACTTGTCAAAAATTAATTTACATATTTTGATAGACTCGTTAATTCGGGGGAAGCGGCCCTGTTTAAAAAATCAATTCCGACGGTGAATTTGAATAAAAATAAAAGCTTACACTATAGATCTCATAAAATATTAATGGAGACCCTGTTGTTTCAGGTAAGAATGAATAATATTTGGCGGAGCGGAATCAACAATTTCTACCCGAGCCGCTGTAGCTGTATTGGTAAGTTCATCTAGAAAAACTTCTCCCATGCCCGTTTATTCGCAGAGAATTCGTTCTCTCTGCATTATGAGTGCGAAAATTGTTGAAGTACGGCGGTGACGGCTCTAATTTTTATTGACATTCGTGACAGAGTTAATGCGTCGATGGATTGTTTTTGCCTCAAATTATTCGGGAAGATAAATCTATTACTTTTAAAAACGCAAACATAATGAAATTGACAAACACAAATTAGAGTGGCTTGAGGTGGCTGAATTCAATCAACTTTAATCCTACACGTACATAGCGTTGAATACAAAGATAACATTTAAAATTAAAGCGAAAAATGTAAATTAAATAATGGATTAAGATTGATGCATTTCACCTGAAATTTTTCTGAGACGTAATAACATTATCAAGTAAATGATCATAGTTTAATGAATTAAGAAAGTCTTATATTTTATATTACATTATTGTTATATACGATTGGTCACTGCGGGATGGAATACTCTATTTTTCAAAAATTAAAAAGAAGATGAGAATGCAAAGGGTGGGTGTAGCTTTTTTATGTTATATTTAAATATACATTCTATCAGGGTAGACAGTTGACATTGCCTCTAAGAATAGAGAAAGTTAAAAATATATTTATTTGGTGTGTTATTTTAATGTAATATAATTTAGTATTTTATTTTAATATAGTTATCATCATCATCATCATTAGGTCATCAGTCCTAAGACTGGTTGGACGCTAACCTCCAGCTTTTCCTATCTTGTGCTAATCTACGCATTTCGCTAATTGTGCTACACCCTACATCCCTTACTATTTGCGAGCAGTAGTCTAATCTAGGCCTACCTCTGCCTTTCTTCACTCCTATTTCTGCCTCCAAAATATCGCGGACTATTCCCCCATGTCTCAGCAAGTGGCCTACCATTCTATCTCTTCTCATCCTTATGTTTTTCCACATACTTCTTTTCTCGCCGACTTTCTCGAATACTTCTTCGTTTCTAACCCTATCAGTCCATGGTATTTTCATCATTCTTCGGTAACACCACATCTCAAAAGCTTCTAATTTCTTCCTACTTGCTTCCCCTACCGTCCAGGTTTCGCAACCGTAAAGTGCCATGCTCCATACATATGTTTTCAAAAATCTCTTCCTTGTTTCTAAGTTTATTACCCCCGAACATAAAAGTGCTTTCTTTTTGTTAAAAGCTACTCGACCCTGCGCTATTCTTTGTTTTATGTCTTTATCGCTTCTTCCATCCCAATTTATTTTACTTCCTAAATAAGTGAAGTCTTTAACTTCCTCCAATCTTTCATTATTAATTTGTACTTTCGTTTTTGCTCTGCTCTCGCGCCCTCTGCACACTAACACTTTAGTTTTGTTTTTATTCACCCTCATTCCGTATTCCTCTGTCAACACTGCCTCCATTTAGTTCAATGCCGATTCTAATTCCTCCTTACTAGATGCTAATACTGCTATATCATCCGCGAATCTCAGCATTTTTAGTTTCTGTCCCTGTACTTTAATCCCGAAATCCACTCTATGTTTTACCACATTAATCGCCTCTTCGATGTACAGATTAAAAATTAGTGGTGATAGCGTACATCCTTGTCTTACTCCTTTCCTAATATCTACTTCCCTTTTTTCCCCTTCTACTTCTATAACAGCAGTTTGCTCTTTGTATAAATTGTGTACTACTCTCCTATCTCTATACTTCATTCCCGCGCTCTTTAGTATCTCGAACATTTTTTCCCATCTTACGTTATCAAAAGCTTTTTCTAAATCTACAAATCCTATATAAGCGTTCTTTCCTTTTTCTATTGTTTTCTCTAACATTACTCTTAGCACCAGAATAGCTTCGCGAGTTCCCCTATTTCGCCTAAACCCGAATTGGTCTTCTCCTAGTATTTCCTCCGCTCTATTTTCCATCCTCTTCTGCACTATTCTGGTTAAGATTTTTGACGTGTGGGAAGTTAGGCTAATCGTTCTAAAGTTCTCGCATTTATCGGCTCCTCTCTTTTTCGGTATAGTAACAATAATGTTCCTCTTATAATCCTCCGGCATCTCGCCCGTTTCGTATATGTATTTTACCAGTTCAAACATCCTATTTGCTACTTTCTGTCGCGCACATTTCAAAATTTCCGCCTGTATTTTATCTACACCCGGCGCTCTATTATTCTTTAGCCCCCTTAGTGCTATTTCAAATTCCTCTCTCAATATAGGTTTTCCTACATCTTCCCTATCGATGCTAGATCCTTCCTCTAATATATCTCCTAATTCCTGACCCTCGTATAAATTTCCTAAGTACTGCTTCCATCTATCCGCTTTCTCCTCTCTTCCGATTAGTATATCCTCCGATTGACTCCTAACGTTTCTACTTATTGTTCCTATATCCCTGAAGTTCCTCTTAATTATTTTGTAAGCCTCATCGGTTTTACCTACTTGCAACTTATCTTCTCTTCTTTGCATTTATCCTCTATCCATTGTTCTTTCGCTTTTCTACATTTTCTAATGATTTCCCACTTTATTGACTTATAAGTTTTCAGTCGTTCTTCGTCTCGTCTGTTTTTGTAGCCTCGTCTTTTTTGCATTAAGTTTAAGATTTCGTCTGTTATCCAGGGCTTCCTAGCTTCCCTTTTATCGTGTCCTAAAACGTCCGTAGCCGCGGAATCTAGACTATTCTTGATACCCTCCCACTCAGTTTCTGCGTTCTTGATTTTGTCCTTACTCGCTTTATTTATTAATTGATCTGTTTTCTCCTGGAACTTATCTTTCATATTCTGATCCCTCAATATGTCTACATTTATACGTTTCTTATCCTTCCGGGGTTTCAGATTTTTGAACTTTAATTTAGCTTTCATGACTACCAAGTTGTGGTCGCTGTCTACATCTGCTCCTGGATAACTCTTACAGTCTTTTACTTGATTTCTAAATCTCTTCCTAACCAGAATGTAGTCTATCTGATACCTGCCTATCCCTCCTGGCATTTTCCATGTGTACCGCCTCCTAACGTGATTCTTGAACAATGTGTTCGCGACTACCATACAATATAGTTATAAAAAATTATAATTAAAATCCTATTGGTAACACTCATAGTAACGTACTCAACACTATACACAGTGACTAGATCATGGTAGGTCATTTCATGTCATTGGAAATTTAGTTCACTGCTTATCCACGTGTTGAACAACATACATTGTTTATATCGTGTGGAGTCGTGTAGTATCGTTTTCATACTGAATTCCTAAAAATTAACTGAGTTTAACTTGACGGATTACGTCTGTATGGCTGTATGTACTGCACTAATGACTCAAGTTTAGCAATATTGAAAATGGCTAACTTTACTCATCAGAAATACGTAGATATACTGTTAGTTTATAGTGTATATGGAAAATATAATAAGATTTAGTTCTAAAGTTGGAGGTGGATTTAATTTAAGTGTTTTGAATATGTATCTCATCATAATAGTAATCTAAGATTTAAACAGTTCAGATATGTAAAAAATACAAGGACTTAATTAATTTGAAACATATCAGTAATTTGAAGCCGATAGTATCAACCTTGTGTTTTAAAATGTGAGAGGAAATGGTTTTTCGTTAAAAAATATAGCGCTGCGAAAATAACAAAACTTCCTGCTAATGTGGCTGCTCTAACTGGATAAGTACTTCCAAATAAGATACTAGCTTGAAATTCCACTTTTAACATGCTAAAAAAACCGTCGCGATTAGTGAAAGAGAAGTATTAGTATAAAGCAATAACCAAAAGGATATGAATGAGATAGATGGAATATCAACGTCAACTGCGTTAGCTGTATTTTCCCTGAGCCTAACAATTTATTGACTCCATGTAGTGACATTTAGGTTTTTTGCTGTGGAATTTGCCGAGTCACATCAGAAACTATACTGAAACCCTCTGTATTTTAATATTTTGTCAAAAAATATTACATAAATATTAAATATAAGATCTTTCCTCGTATAAATAAATGGTAAATTCGGTGTTTAAAATTATTTCATGAAGATTTTATATAACAAGATATTATATAGGATAAATAGAAAGATCCCTCGTCAACATACTTCATCACAGTTTTTAACCATGTGGCGTTCCTGTTAACCGCTTTTATCGCCGATATTATAGCCCTCTACTGAATTAAACTTGAGCATAGAGAGTACAGTTTATAAAAAGTTGAAGAGCGGTGAGTTCTAATTAAAACTATTCGTATATTCCAGGTTTCTAATTATGCACCAAGAAAGTTCAATTTTCTTTTCTGCGGGAATAAATTTGTGTGATTTATTGCGCATCCGAATCTAGAGCCTACACATTTTGTATATTAATTTGCGGTACGTAAATAACAGCAATTTGAATTTTAAAGTTAATCTAACTTAATTCATTAAAAGAGAACCCAATTTTTTACTAGTAGAGTTACGTCGGGAGAAACACAGAATTGAAATGAACGGCAGTGGCGAAATAAAGGAGGCCATAACAATAAAATCGGTTCAGTGCCAGAGACATTAAAAACCAATGTGATATTTAGTGGGTTTTAAGAAAAGTACTCAAGTATCATACAAATAATAATAAATCGAGTGTATTTGTGAAAAATTGTGAATATTTTTGTTTTACAAGTGTAAAGTCCAGGTATTCAACATAATCGAACATATATAAAATTGTTTTTAGTATAAAATTGAAAATGCAAACAAACGACAAATAAACACTTAAGTAATATACAGTGCTTGAAAAAGAAAATATTATGGTATCATATACATACAGAACATCTTAAAAAATTGAAAACGTAGAAGAAATCATAATCAAATTTTAATTTAAAACTGCTAATCTTGATAAAATGCATTTCATTTAAAAATATTGAAACACAACAAACTACTAATTTTTTTGGCTTATAAAAAATAACTACCCACATAAGTTATTTATTAAAAACGATCTTAGATAATGATTTAGGCTATTATAAATTATGACTATTATAAGAAAATAATCACTTATACCGGAGGATACGACATGATGCAAGGAAAAGAAAATAAAAAAATCCTATATTTATATTATATGTAAATGTTAATTTATGCCAAAGATAATATGTGGAGGAAGTTGTAAGTACATTGTAGATGAATGTGCCCAAATTATTTGTTATAGATTATCTTCTTTAAATATTACAAAGTTCGTAATTTTTTTCTGAGATAGGGTCTATCTTTTAACCTATGATCTTCTTTTAGAAATATTAAAAGTTATTATTTAAAATCGGCTGGTTAAATAAGTATTCAAAAAAAATGCTGTGATGTCAAGACTACGGTTACTTTAATTTAGCATATAAAAATGGGTTATTTAACCGCATCAATAGACTTTATTAAAATAGAATATTATTTATAACATAATTTGAGTCTGAACTACCATTTTCAAAGTTTTAGCAGGGCAGATAGTATTGAAATTGACTTTAAATGTGTAATATATGACGGATCATAATACTTTTACTTTTCGAAATAAGTTTAACTATTTCCTGAAATATACCCCAGTTACGGACAATAATTTATAAAATCTGCTATGTATTTGTATATCAGAACAAACAACAGATTAAGCTGAAATATTATCATAAAGATATGAATAATCTAAACATAACTACTCATATGGGAATAACTTCCTAGTGGAGAACGTCTTACACGATTAGCGAAAAAAAAATCCTTCCTTGCAAAATAAAACTTGAAAAACTATCGCAGTTGTAGTGATCATCTAGTTAATCTTAATTAACTTCATAGTGAAATATATCATAGATTTGATTAATCAGTATTAAGCTTATTATGAATAACTATTTGATGCAATTCTATTTAACTATTATTATACTACAATTATAACTATTTTGCATATTTTAGGTGTAATACTGACATTATATGGAGCGAATATGCTTCTAATTTGTACTATCTGGATTATTCAAAAGAAAAAAATAACACAATTTATCAATATAATGCAAAGTTTTACTATCAGAGGGTAACATTCAAACTACAGAAATAAGGAGTTTATACTCCAACCCATCTGCAAATGCCTTATATAATAAGGACTAAACTATATAATAAGGACTAATAAAACAGCTATTCTCCTGGCTATATGCCAAACACCGAGTACTGAATTAAATGACAAAATTTGTCGTATTTCTGTCTAACAGAGTTAGCACTAAAAATACAGTGATTGTTCTAAATCACCAAGAAAGATGCAAAGTGTCACCTATCTCAGGATATCGTTAACTGCAGATCGGCTTCGACCTTTCTATTTTGAGTCTCGTCAGTGCAGTGTAAACGAGTATACCTTCGACAGATAAAGCTCACATCTCGTAGACGTTGATGCGTTCCACCGCAGTAGAACGTACCAAACGCCATCTTTTGGTACGTACCAAACTATTCAGTGCTCGGCGTTTGGCATATAGCCAGGAGAATAGCTGTTTTGACCTAATTTGTTTAGTCCTTATTATATAAGGCATTTGCAGATGGGTTGGAGTATAAACTCCTTATTTCTGTAGTTTGAATGTTACCTTCTCATAGTAAAACTTTGCATTATATTGATGAACTCGAGTTTTTACTTCGATTTAGATTGTTCGAAACTACCAAGACATGGCGTTTGGTATGTTCTACTGCGGTGGAACGTAGCAACGTCTACTAGATGTGAGCTTTATCTGTCGAAAGTATACTCGTTTAGACTACACTGATGACACCCAAAATAGAACGGTCCAAACCGATCTGCAGTTAACGATATCCTGAGATAAGTGACACTTTGCATCTTTCTTGGTGGTTAGAACAATCACTGTATTTTTAGTGCTAACTCTATTAGACAAAAATTCGACAAATTTTGTCATGTAATTCAGTGCTCGGCGTTTGTCATATAGCCAGGAGAATAGCTGTTTTGAACTAATTTGTTTAATCCTTATTATATAAGGCATTTGCAGATGGGTTGGAGCATAAACTTCTTATTTCTGTAATACACTTTATTTTTTCTTATTTTAACTAGTCCGCTAAAAGAAACTTTGATGAGTTAATGTTACAATAATTCTGATTTTTTAGTTTCCATACGGAATTTTACTAGCGTATTTTATTAAAATAGCGGTGCAAATATTTAAAACGTAAAATTCCTAAGTGTCATATTTGAAATAGTATTATTTTTATTTATTTTATGAAATTTTCCATATTTCCATCATTTATTGTTGATGCTCCTTTCTTTCAGGAAAAATTACTCATTATTGTTATATTATTTATTATATTTATTAGATTATTAATATTATTAATTAGAAATTATTTCGATGTCGTGAAATTAGGGGTGATACATACCACTTCAACGAAATTGTCTAGGTAATTAGTTTACTTTGTTAAATCATTTTTATTATTATTTTGGGTTTTTAGGATGGCAAATAATGTGGATATATACTAAATAGCCAGGATCTACAAATCCGCATGTTGCATCGGATTTTAACATATATCAATGTAAAAGCCACGTGCATGTTATGAAATTATTATATTGCAAATACTATGGCCTGTCATATGTAGATTTAGATTTACTATACTGTAGAGTAGTCATATTAGTTTTAAACATAAAATACATTAATTTACAATTATTATAATTTGAAATTTTACTAATAATATTATTGTAACACAACGTCTAAGTGACTTTTTGCGTTATCTCTGTCATATATGTGTAAGTATATATTTATGATTATATCACTATTTATTAACTAAAACGTTATCTTTGCACTTTAATGCATGTATGCCAATCTTCGTTCCTTTAAATTTCTCAGTTCCAAAAAAGAAGACAGGAGAAAGCATTTTAGATACTAACTGTATATATGTTAAATTAAAGTCAAACTCTGAAATACAATGGAATTTGAATGGAATTACTATTTAAAAAAGTAGTAAGTACTAAACAATATTTTTATAAAAAATGTTTTCTACAAAAAATTATTTCATTTATTTTTTTTTTCATGCGTTTTAAGATCTTTATAGAACTTTATATTCCTTCACCTCCTTTGTAATATTTGTCTCATTCTGTTCCTTGTACTATTGAACACATAATCTACAATAACGTTCCTAACTTTGGTTATTTTTTACAACATACTCTTTACTCAAACATCATGGGGAATATAGAGTTATAAAATTTCAGAATACAGGATGGGATAAAATTTTGCAGGCGTGTCATAAAGTAATGGGAAGGAGTAGTTTCATTAAAACACACACTTGTTATAATTACCTGTTTTAATGAAACTATTCTCTTTATCGAACAAGCAAAGAGGGTTCCCTCTGTGACAACTCATGTATTAATGTTCGTTTATCCGATTTAAATGACTTAAGAGTGGAAAGCAGTAACTAACAATAGATATTCAATATTATCTAGAGGATCTATATTGAGTAAATAAAATGAATATTATCAATAGAAACGTCTCAAAAAGAACAGACATATATTACTTGGAAGTTTTCTCGGGTACGGCACTGGATTACTGGCCATTACAGAAGGAAACTTAGCAAGGTGGTGTTTGATTAAGAGGGTCGTAAATCTATTGGCACCGGCAGAAATCAGAATGTAGATTAACTGCGATTCCCGGGAATCCGCCCTTGTATTAAACCATTCTGCAATTTATAACTGCATATTTATCGAATCATTCATGGCGAAGCGCTCTTCAAGTCGTGACCAGATTTTGCATATATCCTTGGGAATTTTCATAATAATTTAAATCCTTTCAGAATTTTACCTCATGATTATCTATTTTATGTGGGAAATTAGTTTTCCTGTTCGGAATATTATATCTAGGATGAGTTTTTCCAGAATCATATTAAGTAGATACGGAAATGGATAAATAGTAAATTATCATTACTTTTATAATTTTGGGACCGAGGTTTTATAATACCAGTTCACAAATATTAAAGCAATCGCGTAATATGTTGTTTGTATATAAATTAAAACTATATAGGTATAGTATTTTTGTTCAGAAATCACAAATTTATCTATAAAACGGAATTATACTATTAATGTATACGTAATAAATCCCAAATAAGTGCCTTTATTTAACGATTTTAAATTGTATTAGGAAAATAAAGATTTATTTGGTTATGCATTAAAATTTCTGCCAACCTTAAGCTTTTTCTAATTTTGTATTATTTTTTTATATATTTTTGCATATTTGTTGTACTATTTACATAGTCTGTTTCTATTATTTATTATAATTAGATATAATTATAATAAATTATAATATAATATATTATAATATATATATATATATATATATATATATATATATATATATATATATATATATATATATATATATATATATATATACACAGGGTGAGCCACGGTGGATGGAGTATTAAAAGTATATGGAGAACGGATGTACCTATTGCTTTGAAAATTTGGTTATCAAAACAGTCAAACAGTCGAGTATGATCTATGTAACTGAAATATTTTAGAAAGTGCGGTGTTACCACTTATACGTAAAACCGGCAACATCTTCGTTATTTTAAATGGAATACCCTGTATATTTTTGCATTTTCTGGATTGTCGTCTCGTTCTGAGTAACTTTTGTTAATATTTCTATATATCTATCTCAGGCCGTTATCGAGATAATAATTCTTTTCTGAATTTATTGCCAAAAATTTTACTTTCAGTAAATCGTGTTTTCTTCTACCTACGCAGCAATTAAAAGATAATTTTTCTGTTGTGGCTAGGCAAAGTTAAGAGTAGTTCGTAGGGACATAATATAAGTGTTGTATAATAAATTTATATTTTAAATGTGGAATATATTTTTAATATTCAACAGCTTATAAAAAAAAATCAAAGGCATTCTACGCAATAACTCAAGTATGCATCTATAAAGAATATTAGCAGTAGAACTAATAAAATCCAAGTAAATAATCGACACTATACAAGGTATTTTAACAAAAGCCCAATATTTGAAAGAAATATCCTATATGTATTTCTAAAATAGAAAATTTATATGAATATGTGGTCAAAAATACTTCGTTTCTAATATAATGCTTCTTCTAAAGTTTTATTTTTTTGTGGTTTGCCACTTATATCCTTTTAAATAATCACTTCAAGTTTGACATACTCAATAACTATTAGAATGTCTAGAATGTAGACTTATTCACATGTAATACGATAGAAGGCCATGGTATTCCTGAGGCTAGGGCGTACTTTACCACCTTAAAATTTATTTTATGGCAGCTCTAATTTTCGTATTTGGAATTAAGTTCCCTGTCCTTTGTGAAATCTTATTAATAACATGTGCTTCGTATGAGTCATTATTTTCAAATTATTCGGCAAAATATCTACCCCAGCATGGTAAAAGTACTAAAGTCAAATTTAAATGGTTTTGAGAATCAAGTAGGTCGTAATTGATGGTATGATGCGATGGATCTAAAAAAAAAATGAGAGACGATTCAAAAAAATTGTACAAAAGCAAAAGTACATCCTGTGTCTTGAAAATGAAGCATCTTTGATTACATGTTTATACGGGCTATCTGTCTTAGATATATTTAAGGAATTGTCCTGTGAAATATTGAACACTTATTAAAAACACCTTGTAAGTATTGGAACAAGTAGTCAATGTTAAGGATAATAATAATAATATTAGAAAACTTAACCATAATTTGTTAACAATAAACCATAACTTATTAAAATAAAGGTAAAGCAACCAAAATAATTTTGAATTTTTTACCAAATGTAGTAAATAAATAATAAGGAAAGACTTAATTAATATTCGAAATACAAACATTATTTTAACACCAACGAAATACGAAAATAGTATTAGTGCTGTACATGTAATAGTCACTATGCAATTGCATAATGATTTAATAATAATTATGCAAATATCTGAATATTTTGTAGTATCTCTAATGGTGGTTTAATAAACCAAAGTATTAGGTAGATCCAATTATTTATCATTTTGGCCGTAATCCCGAGAAGATTAAATTACTAGTACCTTTGAAAATTTAATAATTTCTGACACATCACAATATAAGTTTCCGCAAGTGATAAAGTGTTTGATTAAAAATATTTTTAATCAAACTATATATTATTTATTTTCTGTCACTTTCTACTTATTAATTGGCTAGTTTCCATTAGCCGACAAACTGAAATAATATTGAAAATGACATTGCTGTTTTAGAGATCAAAAAAATAAAATAATGTAAAGAACTGAAAATTAAAAAGATACTTTAGTTTCTACTTTTACAACACAATCACGATAGCAATACCATGTAAACGTGAAAATTGTCTAAACACAAATTAGTTCAAGTTTAAGCTAGGCACCTCTAAATACTTGCTACAGTATACAACATTAAACCTAATGGTTTCTGCTGAATCTAGAAAGCAATAATCCAGCAGGCCCTGAACCACAAACATTATGACCGTCGGCGAGGGTGAGATTGTTAGAGGGTAGAATTTCTTGTTATTAGCTTGTTTTACGAAATCAAAGAAGATAGCAAAAGCTTTTTGTGAAACAAATAAAAGTCGAGTGGACCGAAACATATAGAAAAACTGCTGGTTGGGTAAGCGTTTCAAATAATTTGTTGCCAATTTAGGCCTTTTGTCTTTATCTCGCTGTATTTTATTTTAAACACAATAAGATCACTTATTTAAACAACACAAAATAATCGACTACGCAAAAATAAATCAAATCTTAGTAGTAGTTAAAAATATACAGTGCCATAAAGTTGGCATGTATGAGGAAACTTTTTATTATTGGAATTTCTGAAAAATTATATTAGGAGTTCATTTTAGCATGTCTCACAATCAAAAAATTTATGTTGACACATGTCAGTGATCACCGATTTTACGGGAATATAAATAAAATTGTAGTGGTACGAAAAAATGGGTCAAATTAACAAGATATCGACAAATTTTATCTTAGCTTAGAATCTAACGAGGACCACATATACCAATATTGAACAATATTATTAGAAATAATAAAAAGCATAATAAAAGTTTTACCCATACCATTACTATGAAAACTTGATTTATAAATATAAGTTTTTGCTTTACTTGAAAATTCATCTATTCAACTAAATTACGCTTTATGTTAAACTAATAAAACTAATAGTAAGACTTTGAGTGAAATGACTGACCTGGTCCTGTCTATATCTTACTAATTCCCTGTATACATACACATGAGCTTATACACATTATTAAGTTTGTACATTAATTATTAATTCTTCTAAATACGAGTATTTGATTACTTTTAACATAAACTTATGTAATAAGTTTATGTTAAGAGGAATTGTAAGTGTAAGTAATTTAGTTGAATAAAACTGTTTTCAAGTTAAAAAAGAATTTATGAGTTTTCATAATAATCGTAAAAGAAAAATCTGTATTTATTTTTTTCTCAAATTTGGTTAAAATTTCCATCTGGTATCCTAGAATTGTCGTCGGATTGTAAACACTTTCTTTTAATTTTTTGATGTTTTCAATTTGACTGATTCATCTTCCTTTCATAGTACTGGTAGACTAGTGACATATTATGTATATTAAAATAAACTTTTTTGTTTTTGGATATACAGGAACGAACTCCCAATAGAGTTTTTTAGAAATAAACTCTCATCAATAAAACATTTTTCCTATACATAGCCAACTTTATGGAGGACAGTGTATATAAATCTAATATTTCAGAAGTTTCGTAATTCAATCAATAATTACACCTTTAAGGTATATGTAAGAGAAATTTATAATACCTCACATAAACTTTTTCTTGAGCGTATTGATTGATCTCTGAATATATACAAAAAAATGTGATCTATCCTATCACCATCTAAATGAAAAATATTTTCATGCGATAATTTTCTGCAATAAATTCGTGAAAAGTTCCTAAAACGTGGAAAAATCGAGTTGCTCCCACATTTATATATCTTTTAAATGAAATAATAAATAGACTTAAAGGATAACGTGTGAATAGTAGTACTGTCTCATAGTAGATATTGTCGACTATATCGACTTTTTTTAAATAACTCTTAATTTTTCATGACCACTGTTCGCGAGTAGTCATGAAAACAAATGTCTTCCATATAATTTAAATATAATGTAGAAATGATTAGCTTTCGAAAACTATGACTTCTAAAGACATTCTCATATTAATAAATTTATTTAAATATATTTACTTAAAACAATCTGTGTTCGAAATTATTTGTTATCTGCAACGCTGCTAGCTGGATTAAGTAGCTGGACTAATAACTCAACGTCTCTTTTATATCTATATCTTTGGTAATGGCCACATTATCAAAGATTTTTTTCTTATTTCAAGATTTTAGATAATATGTTAATTTTTTTGTTTTCAAAAATGAATATTCCAAAAATGAATATTTATTTATATTTAAAAAATATAAATAAATAATAATACTATTCCTGAATATGACTTGCATTAGAAAGTTTGCCTTCAAGGGATAATTGCTTCTAAGTCTACATAAGATCGAAAATTATATTGGAAAACATAATTTAATGGAGAGATCCCCTATCTTGATAAATAATGTAGAAATGTAGTTTTATACAATTTTAGTAGACTTAAAACTACGTTAGACAGAACAATAAGATATCTGATTTGAAAATGGTGAATAGAGAATGACATATACAAATGGTAAATTTGACTCTTTTATAAGCAATCTTCTGTTTACAGAATTTAAATTTTTGTACACTAAGAACATAAGAAAAATATATCATTCCCCATATACTTCTGCCAAATAGAATTTCTTAATGTACAAGTCAAAACTACCATAATTGATTCTATTAAGATGTATAATATTCAAATATAATATATACAGGTTGTCATATAAAATCGCCGCAATCTATAACTTCTGTATTTACTATCTGATTTTAAAAAGTAAAAATAAATATAAATGATCCTACAAACACTACAACCTTGCTTTCATACTGATTTCTTAACGTTGATATTAATGTCGAAAAATCTTTTTTTTTTCTTTTTGTAAATTAAATAATTTATAGTGTTTGTATTGTCTGATATATTTTTATTTTTAATTCAACAATGAATGATAACTTGACTTAAATATTTGTCACTTTTGATTTGAACTCATACAAAAAACTAAAATCAATCAACAATTAACAAACTCACACAAAATTATAAAACATTTCAACAAGACAAGTTAAAGTCATAAAACATTGTTAGCTGACTAACTAAAAAATGTATAAATTTTCATTTGAAAAGGAATTTTACTTCACGTTTCATTGACACGGATTTAAAAAAAATCGGTATGGCATGGCAGGCAGATTATTGTATTTGTATAATTACTAATATCGATTGCGTTTTCTAAAATCGGACAATTGGACGGTATAAAGGGTGAGTCGGGAGGAACGGACCAAACTCCAGGAGTGTATTGTACGCGTGAAAATAATATAAAAAAAACTCAAATGTTGTTTTTTTACTTTTATTTGTTTGTTTTGACTTTTATTTGTTTTCAAGTTTTCTAGCGCAATTAAATATGTTTATCTAGTATGCCATGTTCGAGGTTTAAAAACATTTGATAACTTTGTTGTTTTGACAATGTGTCAGTTTGACAGTGATTTCAGTCAGTGTATTGTGATGAAGGTTTATTTTGGAGTTTGAATGATTAAAGTATTACAAAATGCCACACACGTATTCAAATTTAGAATATGCAAATATGGTGTTTGTTTTTGTTTATGGTTTTTGTAATGAGAATGCTAGAGCTGCTGTTGAAGAATATCGTCAAAGGTTTCCACACCACAGACATCTTAATAAAAATGTATTTATCAGAGTTTTCAACAAACTGTGCGAGACCGGAAAGCTTTCCAGTGTTAACGTAACATCTGAATGAACTACTCGACAAGACTTAGAAGATTTAGAAGATATTCTGGATGTAGTAGCAGAAGATGCAATGGCCAGCTCACGAAGAATTAGTATTCAATTGGGCATTCCACAAACAATAGTAATAAACACACTCCACCAGCAAGGCTTGCATCCATACCATGTACAGAGAGGACAGGACCTACAACCGGAAGATTATCATAAACGTATGGAATTTTGTCGGTGGATAAATAAGAATTCTCGTGTTGTATTGCGCATACTTTTTACAGGTGAAGCAACATTTACCCATGAGGGAATTAATAATACTCACAACTGTCATGTATGGTCAGATGAAAATCCCCACGCAACAGTCGAAAGTAACTTTCAACATAAGTTTTCGATAAACGTGTGGTGTGGTATGGTGGATGGTTATTTAATTGGCCCTTTCATTTTGGAGAATCCTCTCAAAAGAGACAACTACTTAAATTTTTTACAAAATGAATTACACGGAGTACTAGAGGATGTTCCTTTAAACATCATAATGCAAATGTACTACCAGCACGATGGAGCTCCTACATATTTCGCTCATCAGGTTAAGGAACATTTGGACGAAAGGTTTCCAGGGCGTTGGATTGGTCGCGGTGGTTCTGTTAGTTGGCCTCCAAGATCTCCAGACCTCACAGCACTAGATTATTATTTATGGGGCTGATTCAAAGATAAAGTGAAAGTGGACACTCGGGATGCACTAATTCAACGTATTAGAAATGCTGCAGCCGATCTTAAGCAAAGACGTGACTCAATCAGGAGAGCTGCAGACGCCCTTCGTAGAAGAAGCAGAAAGTGTTTAGAGGCGAATGGCAGTATTTTTGAATATTTATAACGCTATGATGACCAAAACGTTACTGTATGAAATTTTGTTTAGTTTTAAATACGATATAACTTGAAAACAAATAAAAATCGAATAACAACATTTGAGATTGTTTCATTATTTCCACGCGTACAATACATTCCTGGAGTTTGGTCCTTTCCTCTCAACTCACCCTGTATAAAGAATGTACATTTAAGAACTAAAATTCTTCATTCCTTGCAATCCAGGATAATATCTACTCAATTTTAATTAGTTAAATTATTATTTTAATTAGTTCAAAATTAGTTGTTTTAACTCAACTAGTTAAAAAGTTCAAGTCAAATTATTGGCATATAGTTAATTGCAACAGAACTACAACTACAAGGAATTCGATTTAAATTGACGAACTAGTGGAGCTCTGGGAACATTTTTAATAAATGTTCCGCTTGTCAGACAAACTACGTTGAAGCAGTTTACTGTGAAGAATGTGAATGCCACAAATATTTCAGCAGACTCCCAACTATGCTGAATTTGAGTCAATATTATTATCTATTGTAATATGACGCCAAGAGGACGAAATTAATATACATATACTCATATCGCTGTATATAACATTTCAATTTCAGACTACTTATGAAAACTTAACGACTTCAAATTTAACATGCAAAGCAATTTTCTTTGCCAGTTTACAGTTTAATACAAAGTAGAAGATAGTTCATATTTCAATTATAGCTCACCGTTGCTTTTAAGAGAGGAGACTTTTTAATACATGTTAAACAACAAATCATATTTAATACAACGAAGAATTAGAATGTTCCACTTCAGTAGATTTAAAATAAGTATATTAAGATTCTATGTACATATATTAACAATAATTCTTATATACACGAGGTTTTCTTTTTTCAAAATTGAAATTTCATGTTAGTAACTTAGTTTAGGTTGTTTGTAATTATTAACTAAGAATAAAAAAATACTGGACGTGACTATATAATACAAACATGAAAAGAAAAACTACATCAAAGAGTATGCAAAGCAAAATTAAAAAATTGTAAAGAGAAATTTACGAAATGGATTTAATACCCTCTAAACAAAAACAATGATTTAAAATTTTTCGTTTTATTATCTAATTTTTAAATATTGCTATTTTACAAGTATATAAGAAAGCAAAGTTAGAGACATTATATTTTTTAAAAATCTTTTGGAGTGTTAACAATAATTAGATAACAAAAAAAAAGTCTTTGGTTTTAGGGAAAATATGTATACGTATATATATTAGTCTTTTCCTTCAATGTTTATGGTGGATCGATAGATGAGGATGATGATAGGTGTTTTGGTGTTAATTACTACACTCAAGGCTACACCTTCTGAGAGTATGATAGGCATTGCGGTAATTGCATCGTCATTGACATTCTGATGTGGAGCTATAAAAGTATACCGAGATATGGCGGATTGTTTACGTTCTACAGTTTTACTACTGTAGAACGTAGCGGTGTCTATGAGGTGTGAAGCCTCGTTTTCTCAAAGGCATACTCGCTTACACTACACTGACGAGACTCAATAAGGTCGAAACCGGTCTGTAGTTAGCGATATCCTGCGATAGAGGACGCTTTGCATCTTCCTTGTGACTTTCGAGCAATCCAAATCATTATATTTTAGTTCTATGTTAGAGCAAAATACGGCAAATTTCGCCATATTCAGTGCCTGTTGACGGCATATAGCCGGGGGAGCAGCTGTTTTGGCTTAATTTGTTTTATCCTTAATGTTTAAGGTATTTACAGATGGATTGGAGTATAAACAAAACTCCATCTCGCGACAGTTCATATAGAAGTACTACAATAATGTAATTCATGCTGTGGTACGAGTAGCAGATTCGGTCACCCTGGATGGTACTGGAGGTGTCATTGTATGCCTGGATTCGAGTCCAAAAGTAGAGAGTTTGGCACCTCTTCTTGAGCATGGGTGTATCTGTCCTCGTCGTTACGTGTACCCATACCTTCTATTATAACTTATTTATTACTTATTCTACAAGAGCTAGGTTATTGCCTAATATAGCCTCAATGCCAAAGACAATGAATCATTAAAAGTTCGTACACTATTTCATGTATCCAGTGGTATAGTTAAAAACGTCTAGTAACAAGCTGTTATATCAAACGTTCTTAACATAGTTAAAACAGTGATTTCTGACGGTCTGAAACTAGCCTATTATTTCCCTTGCCACGTTCACTCTATGTCTTTAACAAATAATTATTAAACTCGAGAGTAAACCGACGCTGAACTTTGTAATTTACAGATTGTATTAGGTTCGGTTCATTCACGCATTTTACTTGAAATTACTTGTACGTGGAACTAGTTTGACGATAATTTTCTAGTTAATGCACTAGTACAATTATTTTACATTTACATTCTAAAATTTAATTGAGATACTGTGAAAGGTGTTATTTTATGACATTATAATAATTTTAAAGTACCAACGTTGAAAATGAGCATAGAAAGTTGTTGGTGAAAATTCATTTTTAATAAATACACTACTATTTATTTTATTAGAATTGCAAAATATTTTTATTTGATTTTGATAAAAAACAAACTACTTTGCTATTAACAAAACAGATAATCACAATTTAACAAAGAAAATATAGAATGAACATTATACTCTGTATACTGAAGCAAAAACTGACATGATTATGTAATTTTCGAAAGAGATAACACAGGCCTACAAATGTTGACATTATAAAATTTTATTTGGGTTTTATAATTGATTATAAGTGAGTGATTTATGTTGATCACATCTATCTTCCATTTTTGCCCCTCTCGTAATAGTTTTAATCAACTGAATAATCAGAATAAATTGCAAACTAATGGAAAAATTACACTCTAATAAACATTATATTTAATAAACATAAAAAACATAGTAAAAAGCAACAACACAAATAGTTTTGAGTCTCTAATTTCTTCTTTTTTTAAAAATCTCTCCCTTCTTAACAAAACAACTGCGTTTTGTAGTTTTTTTTGTGTAATCATTCATTAGATGTTCTCTTTTCAGCTTCCAGATGTAATCTGCCATCATCGCCACATGCCATCGAACTTGATACTTTCTTTCCATCTCCTTTATGTCTTGATGGAACTCTTTTACTTTGCTCCTCACTAACAGCACCAAGATTTTCTGTAAACTAGTCCAGATGAGTATGCAGAGAATGAATTTTTATGCTCATATTACAACCATTGTTTGTGGTCCTGCGAAAATTATTTCCTTTAATTTTGCTTCAGAAAGAGCTGGAAATTTGCCGCATAAGTACTTAAAACAATTCTCATTTTCATCTATAGCTTTTGGGGCTAAGTGGCGGCAAAATAAATTCTTGCCGATCAACCTTTGCATAAATAACGTTTTTAAACCAGGTGTTAAGTTATAATAAAATATGTTTGGTGTATCTTTACAACTTCTAGGAATTTTTAAAACAAAATAAATACACATGTCGCGATGTCAGGAGTAAACGTACATAATCATATATTAAAAACGTACTATAGGGACTATGTAAATACCCGAATAGTATAAAACTGAAATATCCCAACACAGGCCAAATCAGTTTCAGTAAATATCCTGCACTTATGTGTACGTCTCAAACCGATTAAATACAGGAGCACCGCAAAGATTGAGGCAAATTTTAATTTCACAGAACATCGGTTTTAAAAATTACAAATTATTGTACAATGTACAAATACTGGTGCGCGATGGAAACAGAAACAGTGTTTCTGTAGTTCATGGTATGTGGTTAAGCCAAAAGGTCAAAAAAAAAGTCCGATCACAAAATCTTTGTTGGCCTGTGTAATCATATAAAAAATCGAATTACTGAATTTTAAATATCTAAATTAATACGGTAACCCTTTGTTGCTCTACATTTAAAAAATGTGAGTTTTAAGATGTCCTTTCTCATTTGAGATTGCGCAATAAAACAATGTTTAGATATATGACCATATTTGCATCAAAGAATTTTAGCTGCGTCACAGTAGAAGTTTGTCATTTATTCGCAACCACTAAACATTTTCTCATTTCGGAATCACCGACTGGTAGAGTCGTGCAGAATAACACGGTAGAGACCATCATGTATTTGTTTTGTAGTAAATGCAATGCGATTTGAAACTCCCTTGTTGGTACTGCCTACTGTTTTCAGAAAGCTTGTTATGATTAAACCGGATATAACATACCATCCAAAATGCTAACTGTATATTCCTCTTATCGTTGAAATCCCCTGTCTAGTGACCCGTCAGAAAAGTCGATAGATATGTAAACATATGACTGCTATTAATATTTTTATTTCAAATAATATTCGTCAAACTTAGTAGGGCAAAGTTATACATGGAATATTATTAGAAGTCTGACGACAATATTCCCTTATATAAGTCCTTAACACTTGGATAACTATATCAAGTGGTTAGACTGATTCCATCTCTTCATAAACATCTATACATGTACAGATTACTTGTAAATGCTTTTACGAATTATAAGAAAAACACACTGAAGGTGCGTTTTTATTATAAAAGGTGGTCCAACTAAAACGCACGATGTTAATTGTAAATAAAACAAAAAGTTTTCACAGAATTATCTCAATATTTTTTATAATGATAGAAGGATCTATGATAAATATGTGTGAATCAAAGTATCGGCCAAATCGGCTCTATCCGATGGTCCATATTTTCAATGACTCTGAGACATAATTGAGGTTCAATGTCGTTAATGTGTCGAATTATCTCATCCTTTAGCTCTTGAATTGTTCTTGGCTTATTTATGTACACTTTTTCTTTTAAATATCCCCAAAGAAAGAAGTCCAACGGTGTCAAATCCCATGATCGTGGCGGCCAATTAACATCGCCACGACGTGAGATAACACGGCCATTGAATTTCTCGCGCAAAAGTGCCATTGTTTCGTTGGCTGTGTGGCAAGTGGCACCATCCTGTTGGAACCACATATCGTCCAGGTCCATATCCTCAATATCTGGCCACAAGAAGTCCGTTATCATCTCGCGATAGCGAACACCATTCACGGTAACTGCTTGGCCGACCTCATTTTCGAAGAAGTACGGCCCAATGACGCCACCAGCCCACAAACTGCACCAAACAGTCACTTTTTGTGGATGCATCAGATTTTCAACAATCACTAGTGGATTCTCATGTGCCCAAATGCGGCAATTCTGCTTGTTAACGAATCCACTGAGGTGAAAGTGTGCCTCGTCGCTGAAGATGATTTTCTTTGTAAAGTCACCATTCATTTCTGTTTGTTCAACCAACCATTCGGCGTATTGACGACGCTTGAAATGGTCAGTGTGCTTCAGCTCTTAAGTCAATTGAACCTTGTAAGCATGTAAATTCAAATCTTTATTCAAAATTCGCATCAGTGATGTTCGTGAGATGTTCAATTGTTGGGCACGACGACGAGTCGAGGTTGACGGGGCTCTTCTGCTACACTATCGCGAACAACAGCAATGTTTTCCGCAGAATGAACTGGTCGAGCATGCACAGGTGTTTTCACATTTCCTACAGACCCGGTTTGCTGAAATTTGTGCACAATTCTCCCGATTGTAGACACATTTGGTCGATTATGCTGACCAAAAAAGTCACTAAGTGCACGAAATGCATTTTGATTTGAACGCCCATTTTCGTAAAAGGCTTCAACAATCTTAACGCGCTGCTCAATTGTGTACCTCTTCATGGTTGAATTTGTCAAATACTGAAACAAAGAAATGTCAAATTAAGTTGGGCAAAAAACTTGACGTTAAGGTGTGACTCACAATTAACATCGTGTATTATGGTTGGACCACCCTTTATAATTCGAAGCGTTTAGTTGTAATTTACTAAGAACCTATTCAAAATTGAATTACCATTTCAGTTCACCTCGATAGTTTACTTGAAAACTGATATGATTACTTAATGTCGCTAGAATTATATTTATAAATGTTCACTACGTAACTGAAATATATCTCTTCTTTCATCTTTTGTTTTACAACTTTGTGAATTTATTTATAATATCAAATGTATCAAAAAGCAATTAAGGTGAAGTGAAGCTAAATGAGTATTTGTTCCAATTTGGAGCTAACGATTATCAACTTTGGTGATAAGAGAGAGGTCAACGATGAGATACAAATTTGTTTTCCCTTTATTTCAATTAATAGCATTTCATTATATTTAGAACATTTTTGCAATATTTCCTTGAATTTACTATAATATAGGGTTATAATGATAGAGACCAAGCCGTAACCAATCTGCTACAATGATGATTTAAAACAAATTAATCAGGCGTTAGGTAAGTACAAAATTTTAGAACAATATATATCTTCAGCATTGCAGTCCTTTTTGGTAATCAAGTGAATTAATTTTGCTCATGTTTTTTCTGCTATCGATACAAGGGGAGCTAATATTATGAACACGATACTTCAAAATGATGACGACTATATTAACTTTATATTTGCATACCTATACAAAAATAAAATGAAATTTTACTTCTCAGTTTTCACTTCAATCAAGGAAGAGGTCCCGAAGCAGTCCACAGGTTACTGCAAAGCCCAGTGCAAGTAATGTAGCAGTATAAAGCGGATAATGAGTATCTGAAGAGGCGAAAGTAGAGCCAACATTGGGAATAGGTATGAAATCAATCTTTTCAAAGTATAATTTTTACAAAAATCACCGCTAACTTAGAAAAATTTATTTATAAGGGCTCAAGGGAGCTAGTATATGGATATACTTAAAGTGGAATAGGGAATTAGAGTCGAATATTAACGAAGAATTCCTGATATGAAATCCCCAAGTTTGGAGAAAGACTTTTTACTAAAAGATAATAGAAATACCCGTAAACCTAAAACGAATGAGGTGGTGTATATTTACAGACGAAGTTAAAACATGTGTCATCTATATACTTACTGATCATCAAGAACAGGAAAAAGTGTGAGATTCTCTACGTATGAGTAGAAGAGAGAGGAGTAAGGCAGTATTCGAAGGGAAAAAGATGGACTTTACGGGTGGCCAGATCGAACTCTGTGTACATAATATTCATCGATATTCACGCTGTAAAGGTCTCAATGCAACTGGGTACAGATCAGGCTATCTACTGCGCACTACGTGAGCGATCCGATATCGCAGTTTTGAGACTTGTTCCTATGCTTGATGAGCTGCATGTAGTTGCAGAATGCGCACTTTCAAGATTAATGGCTAGAAACATCAAGTTTATAAGTATTAACGTCGTTGATATTATTCATAGTATCTTCAAGGGATTTTAAAAGCAAATAAGTTGAATATTAACAGGAAATAGTGCTGGTATACATCATGGTATGGTAGAGGAAATGGTAATGGTGTATGTAATGTAACCAATATTCCTTTCAAAAATAAATGAACTCCTACTTTTAACTAATTTGCTGTAAATTCGAAATTTTACAATTTGGAAACTACTATGAACTTAGTATATAATACTTCCATGACGATAAACGTCTAGAGAGATTAAAGCAAATATTCTCAAGACTGTAATCTGTTTTAATTCACCCCATTAATTCTTAATATGCAAGTGTAACTCAGTTAAATTTCTTGCATCTGGTTTATCGTAGGGAGGCAATTACGC
This sequence comes from Rosalia funebris, assembly GCA_037954035.1. Classification (NCBI taxonomy): domain Eukaryota; kingdom Metazoa; phylum Arthropoda; class Insecta; order Coleoptera; family Cerambycidae; genus Rosalia; species Rosalia funebris. Next base: position 7,438,633 of record JAZFAV010000007.1, read on the forward strand.
CTATTAAATAGTTGGATATGGCTAACTTAAGTTTCGTTCATTTTATGTGAACAACTGCATATTAAGGTATTTGCTGGTTTATACAAGATAATATTAATATGTTGAAATGACCAAAGTTGGAAATTCATAGCTGAATAACTCCATTCGAAATATGTATATTAAGAGCTACTTTAATACTTAGCATACTCGATTAAAATATATGTAAGCTATATTGTTCTATATTCTTCTTACATATCTTTTCATATTTAATAATTCGTATGAAACAAAGTCTTTAGAGTATATTATTTACATTAGTAGAGTAAGTGGAAATTATTTTTAAAGAAAATAATTTTATCATTAATTAAACTATTTTATCATTATCAGGTTTAATCGTCTCCATAGGATGCCAACTTCGTTGGCGAAACGCGCGTCGAGTGTAGTACATAGTGTTTTGTGGAAAACTAAGTCAGTGTTACCATTGATGAATATAATTAGCACTAGCATTATATGTATCTATATTTACTAAACGGCTGTTTTTGTCACGAAGTCTTTAGGCTGATGTACGAAATGCTTTTCGTTCGAATTTCGGCATTTTGACAAAATCAATATAGTAAATCGACCCTTGCGAACAACGTGGTAACTTTTGTTTTTTGATCTGAAGCCTCCGGAGGTGCCTTCGATATGAGCGAGAGGGCGGCGCAATTTTATTGCGATTTGCTTACTCGTAACCATATATTAAACACTTAACAACAGTAACGCAACATCAAAAATGCATATAATAGGTAATAACATTGGCGGTTTTACCATAAGAGCTGCGGAGCTACAGAATACGTAAAATTGTATGTTTTTTTAAAGTTTTTTTTTTTAAGTTTGGACACAGAAATTAGAACATCCTTCCCCAGATGTATTTAATCATATTAAATATCAACAAACAGAAGAACAAACTACTAGCTTATATTATTATTTATTACGACGCGAGCTACTCCCCTTAATATATGCAACCTCATATACAAAATGTGTGCACAGCGAACAGTTAGATGCGTCCTTTGTTTTTATTCGCTAATCAGGCACGTGACCCAGTACACGAGTATACGGACTAATGTGGCTGTAACAATGACAGCCAGTGCTGTAATAATATTTCATAATAGGACGTGGTATACGACGATATAAAAAAGATAAAAAAAAAAGCATAACACGGCGAGGAAAATTAAAATTCCTTGAATCGTTGGTAGACTTCACAAACAATTTTTTTGTTTCTACTTTATAAAAAACAATATTTAATAATTTAATAAAATACATTTAGTTTATTCCAATTTATTTATACCGTCAGTAAGTAAGTCGTGAATAGGTATTATTTCAAAAAGGTATCAAATTTTAAATATCGTTCTTGTGAAAGTCGGTATTTTTGTATAATATATGGATTGTTCCTTAAAATTCAGAAATGTCAGGAAAACGCGTGACTTTGAAAAGTTTAAAAATTTTCGCCTGTGACGCCATTTAGAGACTCTCCAGGCAGGCTTAATAGTCTGGAATAGAATTTGACCAATGTGACAACCCTAAGCAGAACACATACAATCAACGTTCACGCGCCGCCACTGGGTAATAATAATAATGAATAAGGTAAAATGTTATAACGGTATTTTCCATTCACTATAAATATGTCAATCATCATCACTAAGTTATCAAAAGTATTTATTTTTATAAAACAAATTCTTTATCGAATAATTATTTATTACTTAATTATTATTTCTCTTTTGAAAATAATACATAATAAAAACAAAACATACTTCTCCATTTTTTTTTGTATCAGGAAACTAAAATGTTGGATACTAAATAAGAAGCTAAGACTGCTTTAGATCTGGCACGGTATACAATAAAAAGAAAATAATAAGAAACGATACGATGTAACAAAACAGTTGGAGAGTTATGTTCCCCTTATTTTGTTACAAGAATCTACAATCTATTATAGTTGTATATAAGAAATATGGACAATAAAGACAAAAAATAAAATACTAAATTAAAAATATTATATCGAAATTATACATTATTTTTCGGGCTCATTGTTTAATTTCGGGTTCACTATATTATAGTGCATCAATATACACAATTAAGGGGTCCAAGGCAAGAACCGGCTAAGTACAGTTTTTAGGCAAGTTGAGTTAAAGCCACGTTCTTGCATAGTTTAAAACGCTGAATCGAATGCTGCAATAACCGGACTTCTAAGTAGGCAAATAAAAATGTTATTTATGTTTATTTGGTTGCCTATCCTACCATATCGTGTAAGAGTAGGTCAAGTCCAAGACTTAGCCGTTTTTTGCTCAGTTCGATATCGAATGTTTTCCCGGTTTCATCCAGTGGTGAAGTATTCTATAAAATACAACTCTGGATGTATAATTTTTGTACACATGTTGGTAGTACTGGCAAAAGTTATTGCTATGTCTATGATGAAACCGTGGGTGGCAAAGGACAAAACGAAGTCGCAAGCATGATTCTAGACTTTTTAAAAAATCATATTTCGGCCGAAGGCACATATATTTATTTATTTTCAGATAACTGCTCCTCTCAAAATAAAAACTATGTATTAGTACAACTTTTGTTCACATTAGTAGATCTCGGCAAATTTAATTTTATATGTCATAGGTACCTTGAACCTGGTCATAGTTTTTTGCTGTGCGACCGTAATTTTAGCAGAGTTGAAGCGGAAGAAAGGAAATACGATATATTTACCTAGGGATTACATAGACATTATCAGAAAAGCAAGTAAAAATTTTGAAATAAAGGAGATAACTCAAGATATGTTTTTAGACTGCAAAACACATTTTGAAAATATCTATGTACAAAATCCTCCAAAAAAACCATAAATTTATTTTTTTCAAATATCATATTTTGTTGTACCAAAAAATCGATTTAGAAACATTGATAAATTGTAGCGAGTCAGTTGTGGAACCTCTTTTTTTAGAATTTGATATAAGGAATAAAAAAGTTTCGGTTCCTGTGTCATTACCTGATGAAAAAAAGTTATATTTTGGTCCAAGACTACTTAAAAAAAAAAAATAAGTTTCACCATGTTATGACACTAGCAACAAACTATGTACCTTCGTGTGATCAATGGTTTTACGACAACATTAAAGAATGTGGAACCTGATGCTGACACTTCAGTCTCCGAATTTAGTTCCGATGAATAGGTAAAATGGAGGTAAAATATGTCGTACGTACTTATATTTCATCTTTAATATGTACTGGTTTATTATGTATTCGATAAATAAATATTTTTGCTTATTTACTGTTTTATTTTAATTTTAAATAATATTAATGCAAAAAAAAATCGCCAAAACTGGGGAAGAACCAGCTAAGTCCAGTAATTATCCATTAATAATTAAAAAAATACACAATTTAACGTAAAATTTTATTTCTACTCATTTTATAATAATTACGTTTTTTTTATCTCCTGAAAAATTTGTAATAGTGAACTTAGCTGGTTCTTGCTTTGGACTCTTCAATTAATGCCCGATGATATATATTTGAGATAATTTTGTGCAACGTCATCTTATACTAGGCGATTAGTAACATAAATAATATATGTATAAGTAATGTCGTGGATAAGCTCAAAGTTCTCATTAATGTTTTCGCTTCACTAATACAGTTTTATACCTCTTACATGATACATATGCCGATACCTGGCTCTATATATGTTAAGGGTCTTTCAATAAGTATGCTCGTTTTTTAAATGTAAATAGAACAAGTCGTGTGTAAAATATTCACCTAACTTTTCACACAATCTCTGTGGCTAGTTCAGGTCGCCGCTGCGCGAGTTAACTATGTCCTCAAATCGCTCGTGCAGAATATCGATAGTGGCATGCGCTGTGTAGCGTTGACCTCTAGCCCTGTATTGCCAGTCCAAAGTCGGCACAAAACAATGACTTTCTCGGGATGCATTTGGTGTTGGTGTATCTCGTGTAATTGCTATTGGTAATGTCCTAAATCGACAATACAATTTAGCTTCTTCATACACATATCCATTCATTCAAAAATGGGCTTCGTCACTGAAGATGTCTTTTTTTGGCGAAATTTCGGTCAACTTCCGACTACTCCAGAGTCCAATCAGCGAACACACGCCGTTGTCTATAGTCGTTTACCTTAAATTCCTGAATCAGTTGGATTTTATACGGGTTCAGACCCAAGTACCGATGTAAAATTCGCCAAGTTGAAGTTGCAGAAGGACCACGTTCTTGTGGACGACCAGAAATTGAACGCCTCTGGTTTTCTCGTACACTCTCATGTACAGTACCGATGTTTTCAGTAGATCTTGCGTTTCGGTGACATACGGATATTGAATGATTATTTATCAAACCGGTTGACTCGAAGTTGGTCACCAAACGTCGAATAGTCGATTCTTCGGGACGGTTGTAGCGAGAACAAAATCATGTAATGCGCGTTTTTTTTTTGCACGTAATGCGTAATGCACAACGTTTCTTGAATGGAGTACTGATTTTGAAAACAAAACTTGATGATTTTTACACGTTGTTCAACGCTATAACATTCCACGGTGACTTGCCACTACTGAACAGTTCACAATAAATTTTACAGATGTTGATTTAACAACATGGCCGCTATAGTCAACAAATTTCGAGAGTCCCTATTGAAAGACGCTGTACATATAACATCGTTTAATACAGGTATAAATATCGAATTTAGATAAATCTGTATATTGCAAGTAGAATACAGACATTTCCTTTATTATATCATATGCTTGTATACATGTAATTTGAGGGCATTGAGCAATCGACAATAGAGCAAAGCAACCAACAACAAATAGTTCTGTTTAGTTAACTGTGGTTTAACAAAGTTCAATATATAGTAATTGTTAATTACCACAAAATTTTGGTCAAAGTTCCACAAAGCATGAACTTCACTAAAGTTTATTAATCCTATTTAGTTTTTGACCAATTAGATAGTTCAAGCTTCCTTGCAAATGCGCTTTTGAAAGCATTGCAAGCGGTACATTCATTTACTTGACAAAGAGAATCCATCAAATAAAGCCTTTATTGCTACTATAAGTAAACGGTTATAAGAGTATTATAACTTATTAGGGAACCTGCTGGTATCTGTTTATATGTAATCTAGACGTTAATCTACTAAATACCATTTAAATTTGTATAAGTGTGCTGTTTGTCATTGTTATTAGCTGTTGTCTCCATGTTATTTAGAATTAATAGGGTAAAATTTTAAATATTTCAGTCTGGACTCACATATATCAACTTCCTTCCCTTAAACCCACAAGTTGTCGAGATACAGGTTACACATAAAGATAAAGACATGGAATAAAGATATCCATGCTCAGGGAGTTACCAAATTTTCCCCGTTGGGACTCTAACTCAAGCAATGATACCCCAATACTGTCCAGTTTACCATCCCTGATAAAAAAACTTGTGACATTGTCGGAGCCATCTCTATAGGTAATACGATAAGTCCCATGCATGTACCGACCACGAAATAGGCAGGGCCGTGCTGCACTTTTATAGCTCCGCCCATTGTATCCCCAAAATGATAAGTCTGAATAATATTTGAAACAGTGTCTTCTCCTCGAATACAAATGGTTGAATGAACTTAATATAATACGTAACCAGATTAAACAAAAAAAAATGATATAATATAAGGCATTTGCAAAAATATTGCATATATGCATGTATTTAAGGTGTTTGCGGGGAAGTTTTTGCAGACGTAAAAGTTACTATATACCGCTGTATATATTATTTGTTACATACAACTATATATATGGTATAGAGCCATTTGTATATAATTGTGAGTGACTAATTTTTATACCGAAGGGATGGTCATATTGAAAAAAAAATTTCTAATAATATTGTGATGTACTTTTAGCATTATTATTTTAGCGTTGTTATTAAATTTTAAATATTTAAGGGTGTTTGCATTATATTTAGATAACGTATAATCAAGTAGCGTAAGTGTACAATGTAATCAAAGTTGCAGATTATCGAAAATAGATTTAGTTTTCGGAATAACCTTAAATTTGTGGTTGTAATCGTTTTCAATACTAAGTCTAAGCAAAAGCAAACAATGATGGATAATATTCAAACGTAGATATATAGTTGATATAAGAATTTAATTGCATACTTAATTGTAAACTCGGTAGGCTTATAACATTACTTCAACAAGTACATGAATGGAACACAGTCAAGTGATTCCTGTATTATGAATGAATTAATATTCAAATAATCATTTCCATACGATTTGATAATCCATACGATGATATGCTATTTGAAAAAACTGCTGTATTGAGCATCAATTAATACCTCAGAAGAATGTATTGGAAATTTGGTCAATGTGATAACAAATAATCATCAGAGATATTTCAAAATGTTCTTAAATCACTAGTGAGAAGGCAGGAATGCGTACAGATCAGGATTCCCGTGAGAGTTGCATGCAATCCACATGCGAATGTATTAAAAAAGTGGACTCGTTTTGAGAGTGCAAAGTAGCTCTGCACGTAGAGTGGAGATGCATGTTTAACCTGCATTCCTATTAGGAATCGTAAACTTGCTTAAAATATATTTAAGCAGAGGTTTGTTATTTTCCTGCAAACTATAGTTAATAATATTTGTTTACTTACAATTGCTGATTTTGGTCTATATGTTTTTATAATCGTTGATGATATTGTCACGTATAATTGAATTTAGACTAATTTTGTAAATCGATAATGCAGCTTCTGGTTCAAACATAAATCCTCTAGAACTTCGAAATACCAAAGAATCCGTGTTCTAATTTCCGGAATTCTTTGCGTGTCTATTCATCTAACATAAAGTAGTTTGTTTACACTTATACATTCAATAACGATTTACGTTGGAGGATCACATCAGAATTAATCCTTAATTAATACTGCTTTTATTAAGAACCATCAAATTTACTTTACTATCTATGAAGACGCCTGCGTTTTTCTACAGAACCCTTAATTAGTAAGTTATCTGATCAGATTTGAACGTTTAACAGAGAATATTCCACATCAAGATTTTCTCAATATCCTAGAACCATCAGTATAAAACGATATGTTTAACTTAATATTAACAGATAGTTATACGAATTAAAGTGTAACCTGAAACTGTTTTTAAATAGAGAACTGAGGATTCAAGTCTGCCTCCAAAAGAGTAGACTTGAATGTAAAATATATTTTTTTATATCATTTCAACTGAAAATATGAGTTTTCTATTTTACAAGTGCCATCTGTTTATTTTATTTATTGTGCATAATTTTTTTTCCTAAAACAATAATTATTTTCTAAAAAATATTATGATAGTGTTCTATAGTGTATTTATAAAAAATATTAAATGAATTGAAACCATCTAAAACTTATAACTATAATTCATGATTAAAAATATAAAAACTTTAGTTTTAAACCACCTGTAATCTAAATTCCAATCCTTTAACAAAATAATGTTATTGTCAGAGGATGGTCGATATATAGCAGTTGAGAAAATTCAGTCAAAATTAAAAATATGTAGTTTAACAACCAAAAATTGTATTCTCTTCGATATTTCAACAATACAATGAATATAATTAGTTTCCAATAACACCAAATGCACAGAACCTATTTACCTCAAAACCTTTAACCTACAATTATTAATATACGTTAATTATACACGTAATTAACCAAAAATCTGGATTATCTTCCCATTGAATCCTTTTTCGCGTCAACAAAGATTCAACGGTAAAGATCAAATCCAACAAAATTTTAAGCAAATTTGCTATAAAACTATATATTCGTAAGCTATGAGATATTCATTCCAAACTTACAGAAAAGCTGGTTTAACCTAACAAAGTTCAAAATTATTGGATTAATTTAAATTCCAACTCTATGATAAACTGAAAGAGTTCTCAAAAGAAGGTTTTGTCCAATAAAAATCAGGAAAGACTAATTAGAGAATAAGATATTTAGTTAGTTAGAAATAGCTGTAGCTAGTTTAAAATTTTAGATAAATTTTTGATTGTTATAGTTTACATAGTCCCAAATTAAAAAAGAATATATATTTATTCGAAATTTCTGTAGTTTAAATATCACCCTCTGCGTAGTAAAACTTTGCACTATTACTGATGATCTCAAGTTTTTGCTTCGATTTAGATTGTTCGAAACTACCAAGAGATGGCGTTTGGTACATTTTACTGCGGTGGAACGTAGCAACGTCTACTAGATGTGAGCTTCATCTGTCAAAGGTATACTCGTTTACACCGCACTGACGAGACCCAAGATAGAAAAGTCGAAACCGGTCTGCAGTTAACGAGATCCTGAGATAGGTGATATTTTATATCTTTCTTGTGGCTTTGGAACAATCACTGTATTTTAGTGCTAACTCTGTTAGACAAAAATACGGCAAATTTTGTAATTCAGCGCTCGGCGTTTGGCATATAGCCAGGAGAATAGCTGTTTTGACCTAATTTCAGTAACATATAAGTTGGAAATCGAGAAAGGAACTACCAGAACCGCCAAGCGGTTATCAAGTAGTCCCCGAATAACAAGGCTATTACATAATCACTATAGGAAACAACTACTCCTCGGGCTAAAGCCCCGCCAGGCATTGAATTATACATAAAAACGACCCTCGACCCCTTTCTCGTGTTTCTGCACGATCAGACAAGGTTTCAAAAAATAAAGCTCGCCATGGGTAGGCAATTCGACCTTTGTCCCGGATGGGAACCGAACGATATACAGCTGTTTCGAACTTATTAGTTCTCATCAGTGCCGTACACGGTACGCCGATCCAGAACAAATGCCGATTAAAACTCAAGCGGTATACATCTATATTGATACGATCTATGTCAGTAACATATAAGTCGGAAATCGAGAAGGAAACTACCAAAACCGCCAAGCGGTTATCAAGTAATCCCCGAATAACAAAGCTATTACATAATCGCTATAGGAAACAACTAATCCCTGGGGCTAAAGCTCCGCCAGGCATTGAATTATACCTAAAAATGACCCTCGACCCCTTTCTCATGTTTCTGCATGATCAGACAAATGCTGATTATCCTGTTGTTTCCTATAGCGATTATGTAATAGCCTTGCTATTCGGAGACTACTTCATAACCGCTTGGCGATTTTGGTAGTTCTTTTGTCGATTTCCGACTTATATGTTACTAATACAGATCGTATCGATATAGATGTATACCGCTTGAGTTTTAATCGACAATTGTCTTGGATCGGCGTACCGTGTACGGCACTGATGAGAACTAATAAGTTCGAAACAGCTGTATGTGGTTCGGTTCCCATCCGGGACAAATGTGAAATCCTACCCATGGAGGGTTTTATTTTTTGAAACCTTGACCTAATTTGTTTAGTCCTTATTATATAAGGCATTTGCAGATGGGTTGGAGTATAAACTCCTTATTTCTGTAGTTAGAAATATATTTCAGATTTATTATTAAATGTATGATTTCTATAGCTATATCAAGTTTTAAAATTATGATCAAATTTCCAAAATCATAGTTTTAAAGTTTTCTATTTACGGCACCGGCTAGGGATTAATATCTCCACGGAAAGCTGATTAACTTTGTTTGTTAATTACTATAGCGGGAGATGACGCGTCCAGGAAAAGACTAATGCAAAACAGTCTTTGTTTCACGGGTGGTATGGCAAGTGGCACTGTCCTGCTAAACCACAATTTCAATTCATTTCAATTATGGTAAAAAGAACTGGATTATCATGTCACGATAATGTTCGTCATTTACCGTTAATGCATTACTTCCCTCATTTTCAAATAAAAATGGTTCAATGACTCCTTGAGACCACAACGCACAACCAAATAGAGTGACACGTTGAGGATGAATTTGTTTCTCATGAATCATTTGTTGATTTTCTGAACCCCAAATGTGGCAGGTTTGCTTCTTAACGGAGCCATCAATGTGAAAATGAGCCTCGTCTCTGAAGATGGTATTGTCCGGATAATCTGTATTTACTTTTTTTTTCACTGATCCAGTTGGTGAACTCTCTTCGCTGTACATGGTCTGTTGACAGGAGCTGTTCAGTCAACTGGACTGTATAAGCATGAAGATGCAAATCTTTTGTAAGAATACGGTGAAGAGTCGCTGTTGAAATATCCACCGTTTGAATATATTGTTTGGATGAATACCATTATGGTGATACAATTAGTTGTTGAATTTTGAGAACACATAACAGATAATATATTAACCACTTAACATTGTGTTAAGTGGTTAATATGTTATAATTTAGATTAAACATAGTTCAAAGATTAACTGACAAATAATATATTTTTCTTAATTTTAAAATATAGTTAAAAATTTTATAGTATTTTAGTTAGTTTGGATATTTTAAACTGCAACAAGATCAACATATACCACCGTAAAATATATCTACAATTTAAATACTAACTTTATAGTCAGGTGAGGTTAGTATCTGATTTTGAAAGCAATAAAAAATTATATGATGCTCTAAAATCTATTTCTATGTACGAAAAATGATCTTCTACACCATTGTTATTTAGTCGATTTAGATTTACCACAATACATCTTGAAAAGTACTTACTTCCGACAGCAATATTTAAAGGTTTATCAGTTTCTGTTGGTATTTGCATTCAAATGATCGATTTTGAAGTTAACACATGAGGTTCCACAACAAAAGTATTTTATCGGTGGAACAGACTTTATGGATTTTCCCAGCCTAAAGTGAAACAATCGGAACTGACATTACTTCCTTCTTTCCACAGCCATTGACTCCAATGTAACACATAAAACATTTCAATAAAATTTGCATATCGTTTTTTTAAGTTAATTATTGATTCCATGAATTTCCCATTCTCTATATACTAATTCACTAGGGATATTACCTTTACGTTTACATTTGCAAAATAATGTTAATGATGTATGATGTAGATAAGTATATAGCTTATTTACCTAAAAAGATTTATTTATAGTAAAAGACTTAAGGAACTTAGTGATGTAAATAGACAAGTACACACTACACGGAGGCCTCGTTTGTAGCTTACTGAATTTTTACTTTTCCTCACTCCGGAAAAGTAATGTAATCGTATAAAAAAAAATGAAAATTTTTTTTTGGGGGTTTAATTTTCGTCTCTCGGTCTTAAAACAAACAAAAATGGCTTTTAAAAATTTTTTCTGTACGTGTGTCGTTGTCGTCGGTATTTAACAATTTTGTTAGCACGATAAGTCAACTAAGTCGTGTCGGATCGATCAGGTTTTGACTGACTCTGATCGGGGACGTCTCCCAAATGACACCTATTGATTTTGAGGTAGATAGGACACACTCTACCATGTTCATGGGTCACGAGAAGTGGTCGAGGGATGGGTCGCACAATGGTGGACTATTTCAGATGTTTCCTTGTTAGCACGATCCCTCAATTAAATCGTGTCGGATCGATCGGGTTTCGACTGATTCTGATTAGGGACGTCTACCAGGTGACATCTATTGATTTTGAGGTAGATAGGATACACACCACCCTGTCTATGGGTCATGAGAAAGCATGATGGTGGACTATTTGAGAAAAATTGAAAAAAGTAAAACTGTCGCATAAAACACATATTCTGCATTTATGTGTTTGTTTATTTCTCCTGGGCCAGTCAATTTTGAGATAGAGATGTTCTACGTGTGGAAAAGTCCATTTTAAGGTTTTAAAACTGTTTATTTATAAACAAAACGTCTTTATATAGAATTATACTACTACTGTAGTTACTAATGTAAATATTACTCAAATTCAGTGGTTATCAAAATTGGTATAAAAATATTAGATTACAATGCATGCATGAATCCATGCATGAACTATACCGAAATTATTTTTAGTAATATCTAAATCTGTACGATATTGATATGCTCTAGTTCACTTTTGTGTAATAGAAAATCTGCTGTAGTGAGACTTTACTACATTTAATGGTGTAAAAATGGTATAAAATTTCACTGTTTTATGTATAAAACACAAGTGTAAGTGATGTAAAATTTTATATCACTATAATTGTAAACACTTATACATTTTTGGTATAAAATTAACATATTTACACCATTATATAGTACACTTTACTCCACTTAGGGTAGATCATGATCCCTGGGTTTTAACCCTCTAGAATACGCATCCATATAGTCCTCGTGTTCATCCCATTGAACTATGAGACCATCAAAAATAGCAAACAGCCATGCTGTTTGCGATTTCTATTAACCACATTATGTCTAAATTCTGTTATGTCAAGAAGCAAAAATTAATTGGGTTTGCCAATTTAGCAAGTAATTTTAATATTCTAATATTATCTTTGTTAAGATGACCGAATAATGTTTTGAATTTTATGAGTTGCTGGATGATTTCACCTTAGAGGTATTATATATTTAAACCTAACCTACGTGTTTCGTGACGATGAAGTAAATAAGATAATATAAATGCATGATAATATAAAAAGTGGTTAAGTTTGTAACATTTCTCCGTTTGTGAAACTCATATTAAATTTTACACCACACTTTAGACAGTTGTAGTGGTTAGGAAAGATATTTGTAATTAATTTGGCTAGGTAATGGAGGGAATAATGCAACTAGGTGTTATCAGTTAGTATTTCTCTTTTTCTTAAAATATCCTCACATAATTCGTTATTCATATTTGTTAGCAATTGCCTCTTATTTAAAATGTGCTTTGTGTATTTGCCGATTTTGTTAAAATTATCTTTTGTTATTTATTGTTGTGTAAAACTAATTTAGTAATGTTAGTTTATATGAGTCTGGCGAAAGATAGTTAAAAAATAGTAATATTGCATCCTATTTTTTAGAAATAAATTATCTAAACAGTTATTGTTGTCCCTATATATCCTGGTCGTTGTTAACGGTTGATATCATACGGTTAAAATACTGATGAGCTAAATACAAACTTTAATAATAAATCGTTTATAAATTATGTGCAAACCTGTAATAAATTTTCATGCACATGATATATTTTGTAACTTTATGCATTGACTTAATTTTGCTTATTGATATTCTATTGAATTTTATGTTGATATTATCAAAAGTAATTCGTGCGACTCAAATATTTAAAGTTTATGGTATTGAAGATGCAGCTTCTATGAAAATAACTAATTAGGTAAAATATAATATTTAGATCAAACCACTACATAACGGCTTGCGTAAGTTTTACGACCATTGCCTTTCAAAGATAATACTGAAAAAGTTCGGTTGGTCTCACACTGTGACGTCCGTCAAATAGGTTAATCAAGTGGGGCTCTTGAACGACTTAAAAAGAGGTTTGTAAAGTCAACCTCTTATCCCCATTCTGCCTTGCAGATGAGCAAGTGATTGCCCTTTCACCAAGTATCCTCAAAATTAACCGATAAAGGTAAGTTTTGTTCGCATCTACTATAATTTACGATTTCATGCCTCTGCGATTTTAACAACTTCGGAAAGTTTTACACTGTGTCTAGGTTTGATGAGGTTAGATTTATTGTATCATATTAAATAGTAATAAATAATGTCATAATATAAGAAGGAAGGTTTTCACATGTTTTAGTATTTATACAAGGTGTTGGTATAATGATACGTACCTGTTAGTTTAAAGTAGGACAAATTTCATTCAACATTCCATTGCTGCCATTGCAGAAATTGAAGGGAATACAGCGTAATAAAAAAGTTGCATCACTCTATTGCACAAAATCACATTTTTTTATTATATTTAAACTATGTGGATAGAGAGCCATTTTGCATCACTTCCTAAGTTGTTCAATATTAATATATACGATTATTGTATTTATACTGGTCAGTCGTAAACATAGAACTCAACGTGGAACAGCAACGTGAACTACTGCTAATACCAAAATAGTAGCCTTTAATATGTTGTCTAAATTAGTTCAAACAATATCTTCCTACTTTTTACTCTCCTCTGGTTTGTTGCAATTCAAGTCAAAATTTATGGGACTGCTTTTTTTGATGATAAGAAACTTAATCGCTGTAGTCTATCTGCGATTGCTACTATAGACGAAAACATTCATTTGGCTTTGGAGTCTTTTAAGGTTAATTATAGTGTCACGATCCGTCATATTTCATCGCAGTTTAAATTAATCCAGATAAAGGATATCATATATCCACGCTCCAGCTGTAACCTCTATCCATATAAGTTGACGGTCCATCAGCTGTTTTAATAAATACTAAGCTTGAGAATAAAGGAAATTTATTCCTCTAAAATAACATAAGAGGAAGAAAATAAGAAACTGATAACAAAGGATGTATGCGTCTTTTGAACAATAAAATATCAGTTTTTCAACAAAAATATACAAGAACATGCTGTAGTTTATGTTGGGTGAGGCTTGATCTCATGTATAGTTTCCATTCTGAGACTACTTAAAGGCAATTTTGGTAACCATGTAATAACTGCTAGAGTTCCTTAAAACATATATTGATCACCTTGTTCCCCCGATTTTGACCCAGTCGATATCTTCTCTATACTCATCTGAAAGATTGTATTATAAAAAATCACAGAACTTTATTTCTAATCTGAAATCTGCTATTATGGCTAGTTTCATGAGCTGAAACACGATACTATAACACTATCTATGAACAATTTTGTTTTTACATAACCATGCCACATTTTTGTGCACAAGCCAAAGATGTAGCTAACTCTAAAGGATCTCACTTTGAAGACAAATTGTAACACCATGCCTAGCTCAATCGTAGTGGTATGGGGATAACGATAAATAGGTTTCAATATATACTACAGTACCTTTTATTTTATAAATTCTCTTCTGACAATTTACAAACAGAATCAAATACTAATCTTAGAGCACACACTTCGTTAAATCGTCGTAGACTGTCGGCTCTGTAACACCATCTTCACTCTGCTTCACCTCGCTGGGCTGTCTGTCTTTTTTATTGACCTACGATCTCCTAGATCTCGTACAGGCATATGCGCATCCCGTGGTCACTTTTTCGTCCGAACCCATTGTTCACGATAAACGTTAGTCACCGCGGCCGGTCACTCACGCACTAGGTCGCATACTCTAATACTAACAATTTACAATAAGTATAAAGAGGGCGCGTTATAAAATATATGCAAACTAAAGTACATCTACCATTAGAAAAATATTGCATTAGATAAATATTTTTCTTGAGAAATATATAATTTTGAAATTAATATTGTTCTTCGGTCATGCTGGAAATATGCATGATCTTCATTCTTTATATAATTTTATATAATAAATATTTGTATTATATCAAAATAAAATTAAATAATACTAAATATATAATTGAAGAGTTATAAATTTATATTGTGTTTCACATCATCTTCAAACTCGTGTTATTAAATTATGACTGAAAATTACAGAAAATTAATTTCATCTGAAAATTCCTAAAAGTAGTGAATTTGAAGCTTTACACAAACCTATCCTCGCCCTATCTTTGAATATAAAGAAGCTCCCTAAGGAGACTATCGAGTTCGGAATACTCTTTAGTGAAATAAAATAAGGGGAAAGCGTTTAACTTTATTTGTTATGCTATATTCTCTCTTTTCTACGCAATGCGTTTAAAAGTTCTACACCTCTTTCTTCACATACTAGGGATAATAGAACAGAATAGACCCTGAATAATAGAAATATATGGGTTTTTCTCTACGGAATTCTCTCATTCGTGGACTTTGTAATATTCACTAGCTATCAAGAATATCAGGCTTATATATTGTAAATGTTTCGTAAACTGTGCATCTCGATTATTTATTTTTGACTTCCCATAACATACATACCAGCTTGGAGATTCATCTTTAGTAGAATATATATGTCGATAAAGTGTTATATTAATAAAAAATAAGGTTTTTGTATTCCTGTCTTAATTTAAAATGATATATAATACATACTAAAACAATCTTGGAGTTTAATTAACTAGTCGACAAGTGAAGCAATCCATCGTAAAAAATAAGTCGATTTGAAAATGTCGTAAATAAAATTTGTAAGTGTGATTCACATTTTATTTTCACATTAAGTATTATTTTTCACATTGCACAAACTTGATTGCAAAATATGTGATTGAATAGAAGCTTTTTGGATTGGAATTTTTAAGATATTGGAGTATGGCAAAAGCTACTGAACATAATCGAAGGTGGCTCAATTATGCATGGACAAACATCTAAATCTACGACCCATTAGCCCTAAGGTCCAATCATTGGTCATGTGAAGGTTGTACCTAAAACGAAATAAAGCACTGTTAACGATAAAACTAAATTAAATTTATTGTTAGCTGTTCAATAAATCATATGACCCCAGTTTCAGAACTGGCTGACAGTTTTAATGTTAGTCATACCCCAATTCTGAAATTATTGAAAGGAGTACAAGTGGACCACTATAAAATATAAACAGGAACTTGTTGAAAATGACCCGGATAGCAGAATTGACTCTTATGGACTAACTATAGAGCCTACTATACATAATCCATATATCAATCATCCATGTCCATAATATCCATGTCCATACTATCCATATCCATATCCATAATATCCATATCCATATCTATAATACCCATATCCATGATTTTAAAATTGATAGTTCTTTCTGATTATGGTAACCTTAGACCTGTTGCACGTACTCTTATTGAGATCCTGCAGACTTATAGAATTTAATCCAGTTAATATTTACAACTTGTATATTTTTTTTATTTTAAAGAATAAAACCCGCCACAGGTAGGATTCGACATTTGTCCTGGGTTGGAACCGAACGACATACAGCTGTTTCGAACTTATTAGTTCTCATCAGTGCCGTACACGGTACGCCGATCCAGGACAAATGGCGAATGAAAGTTGTGGGGTATACATCTTTATCGATTCGATGTATGTCAGTAACATATAAGTCGGAAATCGATTTCCGACTTATATGTTACGAACTTGTATATTGTGATAATATAAACTTAAAATATAAACTTTACCGATTTGATGTTTCTAAAAGTAATGTTGTACTAATAAATGTATATTCATTATATAACTTCTGAAAATCTAATTTAAGGTTGCTGTTACAGTCACAGTAATAAATTAATAGTAATTCCAGACGAACTATCATGCAGTACTAGTACGGGTGTACTATAGAATAGTAGAGCCGTAGGTTAATATATTCCAATAAAAGATGGAACTGAAAAGCGAAGTACCAAAGTGACATCATTTTCGTAAAATAAGGTTAAGTTAGGTTTTTCAAAGGTACAAACTTAAAGTGTTTAAACAAATTCGAAGCTTCTATTGGTAACACTAGTATAGTTTATTTCATTGCTATTTGCCAAATAAGAAATCTCAAAACATACCGGGTTTTTATGGCTATGCTCAAATAGACTGTTCCGTTTATCGGCAAGATAAGACAGTTTTTTATTTGGCAGATAGCGATGAAATGAATAGTACCTAGCTATCTCTATTGTATTACGTTTTGCTAAATTATAGTTTCGGTTATTAGCGGAAGTTGTTTTAAGAAATTCCAATTTTATTGGCATTATTATATTTAATACAATGAGAATTTTGAAATATTGCTGCAAATTTCGGTTGTTTTCCCCAACGATGTATTGCAAGGGATGCAGATGCTTTACGTTATGTATTTTCACGAGTCTACAGTTATCACCTAAGAATATGAATTGTTACATTATATGCATAGCTGTAAGTTTAAATGCTTCACCAGTAGCAAAACTAGAAGGAACGCGGTTTTACAGTAACTATCCGCTAAGCTAATTAAAGGTGTTGTCGCTTTTCGTAAACGATTTTTTCAAAAATGTTTCTGTTTTCACTTCTCTATAAAATCATTTACATTTATTTAAATGTATTAATTATTTTATTGCAACGGGACGGAAAAATAAGTTAGTTGGGCATCTCTTTAAATACCATCATATGATTTGCTTTTATAAATAATTTGTCGATCATTTCAATCAAATCAGTGGAGTGCTTCTATGTAAAAATGAAACATAGCTCTCCGACATGGACAAAGATTTCATTAAATCACTTTACAGCAGTTAAATGAATAATTGTACTTTATTTTCTATTTTTTTATATAATATCTAAAAATTAACAAAATTGGAGGGAGACACCAAAGCAACGTTCCTTTAAATGGGTGCATTTTAATTTAGTTTTATGGATTTGTATCCATATCATGTACGTGCCATCAATTTACCTTAGACTGATATTATGTATCCTAACCTCGAAAAAATATTTATCTTATTCATAAGTAATACAAGTGAGACACGGGGTTGACACAACAAAACGTTTATTTCAAACTTACAAGATTCACTGTTAGTAATGAAGGACAGAAATGAGTATTTATAAAGTTTCTTATCTAAGGGCTGTGTCAGCTTCTGTTGAGATAAATGATTCAAATAATTATATTACGTTAAGCGTAATATTGCCAAGAGATATGTTATCGAAAATAAAAGGAATGGTATAAGCATGGGTATCATATTACACCTCCTTCCCTAGGTGGAAGGCTATCAGGTTCTGAAGGACCTGTAGGCTTCTTAAGAAGTAATATTTTTACCTTTTGATGGCAAAATTTGAGGTATATATAAATAAGCAAGCCCATGAACAGTATAGATAATAAAATATAAAACATAGTATTCTGAGAATTGTTTTTTTCAAAGTCTTTAATCCGCACAGGGTGTAGGCTGCCAAGTTGGGTGGAAAGGTCTGCTAGGTCCTGTAGTTTGATGTCCTGAAGGTGGAGTTCCGCGGTCGGGGTTGAGTTCAATTTGAAGGTAGGTAACGCCAGGGACGTTTCGTCGGGAAGCTCGTGATTGGCGTTGAAGATGTCGTCGTTGATAATTACGGGGCAGCTCTCTAAAGTAACAATTGAGGGCTGCTCGATAAAGTGGTCCATGGGGGTGTTACAATTTTCTTCGATTCTGGTCCTTTGTATTGGGACGACTATGAGTTGTGTCTCTGCAATTTGTTCAACTATGGTAGCTCCGAGTCGTACGCTGGTTAGATTACATTGTGGATTTTCTCCTTGTAGAATAGGAAGATAGCACTCGTCGTGGTTGTATGGGCTATCCTTTCTACACAGGCATACATTTTCTAGCCGTGGACAGGAGTCCTCTTTCCAAAAGGTGAGTTTGGTTCGTAAACTTGCAATGAGATAGGGTTTGGTTGGTATAAGAACTTTGGATTGGTAAGGCGTGGGAATCAAATGGTAAGTATAGTAAGGTGCTTGGGTGGCTATTGGCACTGACAATTTTATGTAGATTTTAAGATCTTTAACCGTTGCTGAGATATGAAAAAGATTAAGGTAACTATGCATATTACTAAGATGTATCAGTTGATCTCGTTTATATAGACTCGAGAGTTTAGTTAAAATAATTTGTATATTTGGGACTGGCAAAAAATAGGTGTGAATGATATTATGCTGAGCCATGGCGACTGCATTCTCTAAAGTGTCTAATAATTCTAAAAATATATTAAATTCGTTTTTTATAGTGACACCAGTTTCAAAGTATGACCAGTCTTGTTGAACTTCTTTGAACGTTTTGAAGAGTAGTTCTATATTCGCGTTTATCTGGGTTAGACTTTGATTAACTTTGTCGCTAAGAGCTTTAAATAGAGAAGTTCTTAAATTAATTTCGTGCGTTAGAGTTTCCTGATTGGACATTAATGTATCCATTTTAGAATGGAGTTCTTGCACATCATTGTCATCGGCAGTACCAAATAATATTTTTTGAACGGAACCTATAGCGTTTATAAGTCCACGTTTAAGTCTGACTTCAGGATTCCTAAAATTATTTAATTTATATTCGGTCAAGTTTACGAGGTATTTTAACTGCTGATTAATAGTACTATTAGAATATTTATGTTTATTTTGGAAAAAGCTTAAGTCGGATTTTAATTTGTATAAATTGTTTGTTACGTCCTTTAAATCGATAATGTGAATAAAGTCATGTTGCGATTGTATTATTTTAGTTTCACATGTTAGGCGATTTATGTGAATGGAGTTTCGTATAGTCTCTATTCGGATCGCGGAGGCGTAGTGAATAAGAATGAGAAGGACCAGGTTGGTACTTAATTGTAATTGGAGGGATTTTATCCTCAAAGTCAACACCTTCATCTGTCTCGCTGCTTAGTTCAATAGGTTGAATTTCCTCTGGGGGTTTTTCCTGTAAAGAAGGTTCAGTATTAACCTTTTGTTCGCTTTTCTTTTTCTTAAGCCTGGGTTTTCGTTTGATATAGGCTTTATGATATTTGCCTTCAGCATGTGCCTTACGTTGAAACAGTTTTAGAGTGGGACCTAAGTCTTCTACTACTTTAGTTTGAATGAATTTTTCGTTTAGTTTCCCGCGTGCTGGATTTGCAATATATACGTTTTCGTTGGGTTCAAAAGTTTCCGGTAGTTCGCGTGTTTCATTGGCTTTTTCTATGACTCGCATTTTAGATTTGTCTAACTTGGTTTTTATTTGATTGTAAAGGTTTTTTAGAACATTCTTATGGGTGTTAATGTACTCTGAGAGTATCCGTTCTTCATTAATATCGAAAGGGTCAGGGCGTTCGTCTCCACGAATTATATCGATAGGACACATTTTGGTGCTTGAATGAATTGTATGATTGTAACTTATAACTGCGATTTGTACTAGATAGTCTAAGGGTGCATTTGGATTTTCATGTTTAAGACATCGGACGCTGTCTAATAAAGTAGAGTGGAATCGTTCGATGTTGCCGTTGCTACTATGTCCTTGTATTGAAGTAAAGGTTAGTTTAATTTTGTGCAGATTGCAGAAATCTTTCATCATCGCGTTGTTAAACTCTAGGCCAGTATCCACCAGGATTCCATAGGGTAGTCCATGATGTTCGATAAATTTCAGTAGCGCACGTTGTATTGACATGCCTGTCTTAGTTTCGACGGGGTAGGCTTGAGCTATTTTCGAAAAGGTGTCAATGATCGTTATAAATTTTTGTCCTTGGATATCTAGAGTATCAATGTTTATGGTTTCAAAGGGTTTCGTAGGCGTTTCAGTATATTGAAAGATTGGTTTCACCGGGTGCCGGTCAGTTTTACATGTTTTGCATGTTTCGCATTTGGCGATAAAGTCCCGTACGTGATCAAACATGTTAGGCCAGAAATATTTCTTAATTAAAGCTTGGTGGGTAGCCGTTACTCCTTTGTGTGTAACTTTGCCTTCGTGGTTATAACGTATCTTCAGTTGTTGTTCTTGTTCTGATGTTACGTCTTCTACTTTCTTCTTGCAAATTAAAAACTTGAGCCAATGAGTTAAGTGGCTTTGAAGGATTCTGATGATCTTATTTTCTAACTCTGGTTGCTCGAAGTATAGAGCATGTATGGTGGTGTTACTTTGAACGAATGGAGATAAAAATTTAAAAATTTCTTCGTCGGATGAGCGTGATTTTAGGTTGAAGTGATGTTCTTTAACTTTGGGGAAAGGCTGTATTGCATAATGCGAATTAACTTTATTACTATCCTTTTCCAGGAGGATCCATCGGTTGTTATACCTATTTAAGGGTGTTTCGGAGTATTTGACTTCTAGAATGGGGTTTTCGTGACTAGAGTGAATAGTCTGGTTAGTTCTTGAGGGCGGCGCGCGATTCGGGTCGTCTATTGAATTTAAGTCGTCTAAAACTTCTTGGAACTTTTCTGGGTCCGGTTCTGGTAGATTATCGAGTAAAGTACTTACATCGGGGGCGTTATTTATCATTGACATATTGTCTTCTTCTATTGCGTTAAGTTCATCAATTTTGATACGCGAGAGCGGGTCAGCTTGGTTTGTTTTTCCTTTTTTGTACTTTATTTCGTATTGGTATTCTTCCAATTTTAGACGCCATCTTACTAGTCGCGAGTTAGGGTCCTTTAGGTTGAACAGCCACTGCAAAGGCTGATGGTCGGTTTCAATTATAAATTTAACGCCAAACAAGTAAGGTCGGAAGTATTTAACGGAATTTACGATGGCTAGTAACTCCTTCTCAATTGTGCTATAATTACATTCAGCAGGGTTCAATGTTCTGGAATAATAACTGATGGGGTGTCCATCTTGTGAAAGTACGCTTCCTATTGCATACGCGGATGCGTCGCAAGTGAGAGTAAATGTTTTATTAAAGTCGGGGTAAGCTAGGATAGGCTCATTGCAGAGTAAATCCTTGCAAGTTTCAAAGCAATTGCGGTAGTCTTGGGTTAACTCGATTTTTTGGTCTTTTTTGAGGCAATTGGTAAGGGGTTTAGTTACACGAGCGAAGTTGGGGACAAATTTGCGGTAAAATCCGAGCAATCCTAAGAAACTCTTGATTTGCTTCGCCGTTTTTGGGATTGGAAATTCTTTAATGGCTTTTATCTTCTTCGGGTTTGGCTTGATACCATCTTGGGTTATAATGTGGCCAAGAAATTCCACGTGTTTACAGAGGAATTCCGATTTGTCCAATTGAATCTTCAGGTTGGCTTTTTCGAGGGTTTTAAATACCAGTTCCAGGTTTTGTAGGTGTTCTTGTAACGACGTGCTGAAAATTATGATGTCGTCCATGTATACGAAGCATATTTTATTCTGCAGATCTTTTAATATATTATCCATCACCCTCTGGAACGTTGCAGGCGCATTCTTGAGGCCGAATGGCATCCGTACGTATTCGAAGTGGCCATTCTCTATGTTGAAAGCAGTTTTTTCTATGCTGTCAGGGTGCATCTCAATCTGGTGGAACCCTGAAGCGAGGTCGAGAGTCGTGAAATATTGGCATCTGCCCAGTTTGTCCAGTATATCCGCTATGTTAGGTAACGGGTATCTATCAGTCTTCGTTTTGTCATTTAATTTCCTGTAGTCGACCACAAGCCTCCATTTTTGTTTGCCGCTCGCATCGAGTTTTTTCGGCACGATCCAAATGGGGGAGCTATAAGCGCTGGAGCTAGGTCGAATGATTCCATCTTGTAACATTTTATCAATTTGCAATTGTACTTCTTTTTGGTGGACATAAGGATACCTATATGATTTTGCGTGAACGGGGGTGTCATCGGTAGTTTTTATCTGGTGTTTGACTTCGTTTGTGAAAGTTAATTTGTCACTAGGGAAGTGAAATACGTGTGAGTAATTTTTACAGAGTTCAAGAAGGTTAAAACGTTCCTCTTCATTGAGATGGTCAGTGCGTAGAAGATTTTGTATGTGTTGATTGGTGAAATTGAGAGAATTATGAGTTGGCTTATCATTTTTTGAAATTTGGGGTTCAAAACCAGTATACTCGGAATAGAGTTGGACATCAATTGGTGTATCGAATTGAGCCGTGATAGGGTAAGTGTTGGTGTTAAATATTTCGACTTGAGCTAGGCCATTCTTGGCTTTGCTTATACCAGAAGGAATAAGATAATTGTCGGTTTTTTGAAATGGGATGACAATTTCGCCGTTGTCAATAGAGACAGGGATTTCTCGAACAATACATTCGACGGGGTTTAAAGAATAAGTACGTGAAATTTCTTCGGGTTGTCGAATAGAAATTGGAATCTGGAAGTAGTCATTATAGATAAGATGATTTTGGAAATCTATTTGGATACCTAACGTTTGTAGGTCTTCGAAACCGAAAATTCCATCATAGAAATCATGGAAATCATACAGAAGTACGTTTAAATCGAAGTCTATATTAAATTCTTTAAATAAAGGGATGTTTGCTTGGAATTGACAAGTCGATTTGCCGGTTGAAGTTTTGATAAGTGTTTCATGAGAGAAAATATGGTTGGGGTAATATTTTTGAATTATTTCGGGACGAATTATGGTCTTTGATGATCCGGTATCGATCAATAATTTTAAAGGGGGTTCTCGAATATTAATATATGGAAGCGAACACGGTGTATTAGCAGAGTTTAGTTCTACTATGTCCGGTTGTTTATATTCGGGGCTGCAGGAAAATTTTGTTCTTGACTTTCTTCATAATCATTCGGTATATTCTCTTCGTTTCCATTTCCGTCGTTTAAGTATACCCATTCTTCTCCTTGTGGATTTTCTTCTGGGAGGTCCATTTGACTTGTTGAGGGTTCGTCGTAAGGTGTCAGTGGGGTATTGTCCATCCAGCAGGGATTCTGCGATGTAGGATCCGTTTCTTGATTAAAAAGCTCTTCTACCATGTACTTCGGCTGGTTGTATCTTGGTTGCCAGTTGTGGTTTGGGGCGTTCTGAATTCTTGATGTACTAGGCTGTTGTCTAGTTGCATTCGTTCCACTGATTCCAGACATTGGGGTAGGTCTAGCGAATTTTTGGTTCGGGTTTGGTCTCCACACATTTACGTTGGATCTATTATTTTGGTTTTGTTGTATTTGGGTGCCAAAGGGGCGTTGTTGTTGTATATTATGGTTTTTAAAATTACCAGGGTTATTAAAATTGTTTGCATAATTATTGGGTTGAGATTGAAATATTGGTAATCGCACCGGTTGATTCGTTTGTTGGCGTGGTTTAGGCATTGGTAACATGGGATATCGAGGTGTTGTATTCTGTCGTCCGAACGCAAAGCGTTTGAACTCATCGTATTTAACCTGCTCGTCGATAAAAGTAATGGCGTGTTCTAATTCAGTAATGGCGGTATTATACCTAAGCATGTTTTCATAATTAAGGGGCATATTCATTTTGTAAATATTAAAAACTTGGTTCTTATAAAACGCTATAGACCCAGCCTTTTCATTTATTGGTATGTTTGATAACTGAATTTTTGAAATTATTTTAGATTTAAGTTCAATTAAACGATTGCCAAAATTAATCAAAGGTTCGTTTGGTTTTAATCTACAATTTTGTAACTCTAGCTGTAATGTTTCTAAACTTTTATGATCTGAAAAGTTAGTGGAGAAAAGATTTCTTATTTCAGGCCATGTTTGAATATCAGGTCTACTGTTCAAAAGTTGAAGAGCTTTGCCCTTAATTTTAGTTTTTATGCAGCTTACTACAATTCTAATATGTAGGGGAACATTTGAATTGCACACTTCCATTAGATTTTCAACAGCATCAAAGAAATTACTTATTTCCGTTTCTTCGCCAGAAAAAATCGGAACAAATTCAGAAATGTTCTTAAGTTTATGCAAATCTAATTCAGACATCGTGTTAAATGAAAGAGTGTTATTCAAAAGATCAGAAATATCCGAAATCTCGTCTTTACTTAAAGTGTGAGAATAATCTTCGTCTTCTGAAGAGTATAAACTTGTCATAAAATTCAACTGGTGATTTCTTAGCAATGTAAATAAAAATAGAAAGAAAAATAAAAATTCAACTGGTAGTTTCTTAGCAAAAATAAAAAGAAAATAAAAAATTAATTGTTAATTTTTAGCAATGTAAATAAAAAATAAAAATAAAATAAAAGTAAGGAAAAATAAAAATTCTTTAAACAGTAAAATAAACGGTAATTATTTAATCTCTACTGAAGTTATCTTTAAAATTATTAAAATGTTTTAATAAATTTAATTTCTTGTTTTTTGAATTCTTAACCTAATCTTTTTAATTTGTACGATACAAAAATAAAAAGCTTCCCTTAGAATATCGCACGATGCGGGACTCCAAGAGGTTGTCACTAAAATTACACACTTTCCAAAAGTAGCTTGAAAATTGTCAGTGCAAAAATAGGGACGGGTGAACAGGAATAATGCAAGTTTACTTACGTTTGGTGTCGTTGTGCTCTGGGATTACGTTTTGAAGATTCTGGATAGTTGAACCGTTGAGACGGACGATCAGCGACTTCTGATTCTTCGGGAAATTGAAGAGTGCTCGATACACAGCAGAAACGTTGAACGACTATCCACTACCGACTGCGCCAGTAATACAAGTGAGACACGGGGTTGACACAACAAAACGTTTATTTCAAACTTACAAGATTCACTGTTAGTAATGAAGGACAGAAATGAGTATTTATAAAGTTTCTTATCTAAGGGCTGTGTCAGCTTCTGTTGAGATAAATGATTCAAATAATTATATTACGTTAAGCGTAATATTGCCAAGAGATATGTTATCGAAAATAAAAGGAATGGTATAAGCATGGGTATCATATTACACATAAATGTTCGATATAAAAGAACTTTTCATAAATAGCCCTTAAAGATTTTGCGGGTAGATACGAAGATTGCCAATTAATTTTGGAAGGGTGCATATGTATTAGGATTCCGGGAAGGACTGAGATACTTCAAAGAAAATGTACGCGGAATACCATACTTCGCACGAATAGCGAGGATGAGAGTTCTACTTTAAGTCCCTCTTTCACTTTGTTTCGGGTCATTACATAATTGTCTTACGTTTCTCTTTAAAGACAAGTTATTAAACTGCGCCAGAAAAAGTAGTATATCTTTCGCTTCCGTACGGAGCTCTCCTATGAATATGAATGATAATTGAGATAACATAAATTGGAAAATAATTAGGATCGTATAACAAAGAATAAAGATACTGTAATGGTCTACATTGATATTTAATCTCAGCCATCTTACCTAATGGGCGAGTATCATATTTAAAGTAGTTGCATGTTATGAACTTAAATTTCATTGTTAATGTCTAGAATTAATGGATGGAGTCCTATCCATTCTAGAACATATAGTGTTGCCTTTTAAGTTTTACAATCGACCAATAGATGGCCAGAGATGGAGATATTGACATGTGACATCACTGTATTCCTGAACATTGACGTTTGTTGTTGCGAAGCCAGTGGCAACTTAGAAATTGACCGAGTAGTGTGTTGATAGTGAACGTTTAGTAACGAAGAAGTAAGTTTATGCAAAAATGGAAATCACCCGTGAGGGTTTGCGTTGGATGATATTTATGACCTTAAGAAAGGCCTTCTCAACAACAACGCATAGAATCGCTTCGTGCAACTATTGGTAATGAAGCACCATCAGAGAAGACTGTTTACAATTGGATTGCAGAATTTCGTCGTGGTCGTGCATCCGTCAGTGATAAATGTCGTGAGAGTCGACCAAATCCATTGACGTTCCAAAGAAACATAGATTCTGTGCGCAACATGATTAAAGAAAATCGGCATGTGACTCACAGACAGATAGAGGCGTCTCTTGGAATATCGCAGACTGCAATACAATCGATTTTGCATAAACATTTAGCTGTGAGAAATATCTGTTCCAGATGGATTCTGCATAATTTGATCGAAGAAAATGATCGCCTCTTTCTTCGGATGTACTGGACACGTCGCAACCATTCTTTTAGAGGATCGAAGAAATGTTAATGCTGAAACGGTTTTCGATGAAATAAGGAAAAACAACAAAAACGGCGCATCGTTCTTCATCGCAACAATGCCAGCTCCTATACAGCACATCAAGCAACTGAATATTTGAAAGAGAAAAATATCGAATCAATATCTAATTACCCGTATTCACCCGATTGATCACCTAATGACTTTTATTTGTTCCCCACTGTCAAACAAAAGGTGCGTGGACAACGGTTTTCATCGCCTCATGAAGGTGGCGAAACTCTCCAAAATCAAGATTCTACGACATCAACTTCAGAGTGGAGAAAATGATTCAAAAATTGGTTTAAGCGTATGCAAAAATATATTGACCTGAAAGGCGAATATTTCGAAAAATAAAACACTTTGTTTCGAACTTGTTCGTTTCCTTTTCACTTTTTGTAAAAACTTAAAAGCTCGTATGCACCAATATTAATCTTTTCATTTCCATATTATCTTAAAATAGAAGGCGCTTATGTATGTACAGTAAATATGAATTGGCAACTATGAATAATTTTTTAGTATATCATGTTATACATTTTTATGTTTTAGTTACAAATAATAAACGTGTTCCAGGGAACAAATTGTCTACTTATATTTAACTATTTATTGTCACTAATCTGTAATTATTACGTAAAGAGATAGTAATTTCAATAGCTAAATATAGTTTTCAATATAAATGAATGGTAATAATAATCTCACCAAAAACATAAATGCGAAAAGGAGGTCAAATTCGGTACAAACGACGTTTGGGATTATCGCTTGCGTCAATAAAGGAGATCAGATCTGAATGGATGCCACGTTCGGTAGGAATATTATAACAGGAACTAACAATAAAAATGTACAGCGGTATTCAATTTATTTAAAAGAAAATTTATTACGTTCATTGGTATTGAATTTATAACTTACCAAGTTTTAATAGTATTTATTTTAATAGTCAAGTTACGCGCAACGTGATGATATTTAATGCAAGCCTAAAGTTTAACTTTGGTAGTTGTTCTATTTTATACTGCAAACACTTTAGTTGGATATAAAACTTGCCATGTTATAAATACAATATCAAAGAACATAACAAATTTTCTTTTAAATCAATTGAAGACTGCTATACATTTCTGTTGTAAGTTCCTGTTGTAAGTTCCTGTGGAACTTGGCACCCGTTCAGATCTCAACACTTTCATCGGCAAAGCCGACAACCACGCACGTCGTTTGTATCGAACTTGGCCCTATTTTTACATTTATGTTTTGATAAAAATAACTACTATGTGGGAAGGATAGTCATTACTTCCAGGTACATCCTTAGTGATCCTTTTTCTTTTTCCAATTACTATGTGGGAAACGTCGTAAATAATGGACCAGAAAATTTAAACTTGCTATGTTATGTTTTTGACAATGATGAGAGTCATTAGATATATAATTTTTAATACGTAATGGTTATTTAACTTTGGAACAAAATTATTTTTATGTCTATTTTGTAGTAAAAAATGAAAAAATATCATCCACATATCTGAACCATACTTTAGGAAAATATTTGAATTTTTTAATTTCCATTTCATAGCTACTCACAAAAGGTTTGTAATAAAAGGCACATAAATATAAATGTACCCATTGCAATACATTCATGTTTATGTTGTTATATTCATTATTGAATATAAAACAATTTTAACACGTACAAAGATAAGTTAGATTAGTGTATTTGTCT
Source organism: Rosalia funebris (assembly GCA_037954035.1). NCBI lineage: Eukaryota > Metazoa > Arthropoda > Insecta > Coleoptera > Cerambycidae > Rosalia > Rosalia funebris. The sequence continues at coordinate 7,467,436 of JAZFAV010000007.1, forward strand.
ATTATTTTTTGAGTGAAGCCATTTACTTCGAATAATGCAACGAATAATGAATAAAACTTGAAAATTATGAATGTACATCAAAAGAGGCCAAAATTGCACGTTGCTTCAATTGAATGTCTTTGATCTTATTAATGAAATTTGTGGTATTCAAAACTGACAGACAGATATGAGCAAAATTAAAGGTAAATTTCCGAACTCCTTTATTAACTATTTGGACAATCCATAAATAAGTAGGTTAATCAACTGCGGAGATGAGTGGTTGCACCAATTTCCATGACTTATTGATCTTTGGTAAACAATATAATGTAGAATAGAGTTTGACATTCGTAGTTAAACTTTTGACAATTTTTTAGAACAGAAGTGATAATGTTATTACATTGATGTCGTTTACCGATTTATTTAATTTTAAAATCATTTTTGGCAAAGGGTTTCTAGATAGTTTTCGATAAGGGTCATTTTCGCAGTTAGTAACTCGTTCAAAATAATCATCCTTTCCTAATATAACATACAATCTTCTTATTTTCCCTATAAGCTTTTTAAAAGATACAGTATTTTTCCCGGAAATTAAAATTAATTTTAAATACCTTCTGATAATACCAATTTGGTTGGTGAATCATCCGTAGAAGGACATGTAATCTTTCGGTGTTAAATTGAATATTACTAAAAAGGGTTAAAATAAAGAATCACGGTATGATGTTACAACCTGAAACATACAATCTTGTAGAATGAGCTTCCTCAGATACATTAGTTAGAATCAGAGTACTAGTAAGAGTGTAGTAAAATTAGGTACAAAGTATATTAAAATTTTCTGAAATTTTATCCTAGGGCCGCACACGTGTCCTTCTTGTCAATTGCATTGCTATTACATGAAATACTTCACATTATAATAATTTTGAATGTGATAAGAAACCTTGGGTCACAGAGGCACATATACATTTAAATAAAAAAAATGTTCATTTAAATAAAAAAAAAATCCAACAGAAAAATTTAGGAGATTTGTATATCGTTCAATCAAAATAACTTATTCAGTTTATATCATTCAGAAGGCGTCCATATTTGAGAAACTCTCAAAAATAATTTCTTCACGAAAGTTGTTTAGTGGAAATAAGATTTCCAGTTTTATAAAATATTTCTGAAATACTGTTGCCGCTAAGCTGGTTTCGTTAAACGAGAATTTTTTACGCAATGAAATTTTATTCCAAAAAAAAAGTAATTATAAAGACTTCGCGGAGAAGTTAATTCGCTTTAGTTGAAAAAAATGAATGAATTTATAACACCGATTTGAGTATAAACACGACAGGACATAATAAAGTACTTCCGAATAATCTTTTATGATTTGTAAATCTCTGGTAAGTTTTCTTTCAATGGACGGTGTTCTCCATCACTCGTATAATTTCAAAATAAAAGAAACTATATTAAATTTATATACAATATAAATTTATGTAATAAGGAAAAACTTTTTTAAACAAAATATATATTGTTTTAAACTACAGAAATAAGGAGTGTTTTATATACTCCAAATCCATCTGCAGATGCCTTATATAATAAGGACTAAACAGATTAGGTCAAAACAACTATTCTCCTGGCTATACGCCAAACGCCGAGCGCTGAATTACGTGACAAAATTTGCTGTATTTTTGTCTAATAGAATTGGCACTAAAATACAGTGATTGTTCCAAAAGCACAAGAAAGATGCAAAGTGTCACCTATCTCAGGATATGGTTAACTCCAGACCGGTTTCGACCTTTCTATCTTGGGTCTCGTCAGTGCAGTGTAAACGAGTATACCTCTGACAGATGAAGCTCACATCTAGTAGACGTTGCTACGATCTACCGCAGTAGAATGTACCAAACGTCATCTCTTGGTACGCATTATATTGATATATTGCATTATTAACGATTAGTATAAAATATAATATTCTTATAGTAATTGTATGCAATGTTAGCGTGAATGAAATTAGATTAATTGAATTGGATGAATACTTTTGAATTTTTGAGAATCTCAGTGGAAACTTAAATAACTCCACATTGTATTATTCAATAGTTAAACTTCTAGCCTGAAATGTATAATAGCAAATAACATCTTAAACTTTCTTTCTATGAATATATAACATTGTACGAGAAGTTTACGTTTTATAAACTTATATCTAGCTCTACCTCGTTATATAATAACGTAGAAATAGTTTATGCATATGCTCAGAACTTGAACGTTAGAGCTTTGAACGTTGAAGATTTGGGGAAAATATTTAACTTTGTAATGTATATATTTCATACTATGAAAATAATTAAATAACGTAACTCTAAAGTTTGATGTATTATCGATATTGAAGAACTAAAATACTTCCAGAAACACTAATCATGAATTTGTAAATTAATATATTAATATATATATATATATATATATCTATCATAAAGGTCTTTAAAGAAAAAGAAATTTAAAGAGAAAGGTAGAAAATCTTACCTAATTCTAATTCTAAACCATATGATGCATATTTATTCAATCAAACTTTAGCCTAATGTATAGGATGTCTCAGTTGGAAATATAGGATTTGATTATGCGCCATTTGTGTTCTGTTAAAGATCAGAAGAAAGAGGATGTCAACATTTAATGCATGTCATCTACAAACCATATGACGTCAACATGTATGGGTGTCTCATTTGGAACCATATATTCTATTGACATAACCTCCGAAACCTCGGACCTGAAACCTCGGTCCAGTGGTGTTAAAACACATGATCTTGCAGGTCAATTGATGTCAAGCTTACGCAACGCAACACAATCAGGAAATTTGTTGGTTGGAGTTATGGTTGTAAATGCCATACGTCTTGCTGTAACTACACGTTATTAATACCTAAAGCATCAATTTGATGAAAAAGTATTGTTTAATATGACACAATAGCATTCCCTATTTACTGTGATATCATTATTAGCTTCATTTACAATGAAGTATGGCCCAATTACTCCACTACTCTAAAATGCACAACAAATCATGCATGTCGTGTGAGCGAACAGCTACCCCCTCGATCCAACTACGACAGGTTCGAAATAAAAAAAATTAACACCAAAACACATTCTTGAACGAAACGATCATTTTTATTTTCACAACACAACTTACAATAATCAACAACTTACTTGAGTGACAGCAAGTACACTACTACCAACTGCTAGAACTAAAATAACAGGAAACTACAGAATGCTTCTGACATTCTCCCACCTGAGAGACGTCTGTGGTACATACAACACGTGTCTCATAACTTAAAAGAGATATCACATAATATAGATAGGTGCTGCAAAATAAATAAACGTGAATTTACAAACTACAAAAATCTTTTAGATAATCTAGATTCACGTCCACTTTACGTGAAATTCACTTTACGGTACTCGGGTACTCGGCTACTCGGCTTTAAATGTCGCTTTCGACATCACACACTCCCACACTGCTTGCACAATCAGCAATTCCACCAGTGCAACCCAAGTTATTCCTTTTCCCCATAACAGTTGCAATAATAACTTTGGTATCAGGATAGCGGAAGAAGTAAACTCTATGGGATCGAACACCGCTGTGTCATCGAAAGGATCAGCCTTTTTGTTATTACTTGAACATCAGATACAACTTTTAAGGAGTCTGCATTAATGGCCAGTATATCCTTCTACGGATGCCAGATTAAGCCCAGAACAGGCATGACTGTTGAGTCATACCCCTCAACAGTCATCTCAAGTGAACTCCCCCCTCTTAGGTCGAACTTAGCTTCTGCCATTACCATGCTTGATTCTTGAATAAAACACTTCAAGATGTTGTCATATGGAATGCTGGTAACGCAGTTATCCACGTAGAAACTTTTGGCCAACTTCAAAATCATCTCCCTAGAGTACACTGTACTTGGCGAATCCCATTTCATTAAACTCTGTGACAAATGATGCTCTATTGTTGCCCCCAGGAGAAATGGACTACTATTTACTCCAAATACTACTCTTCTATGACGATATACCTTCATATTACCATTTGAATCGATCCACAGGAATCCAAGAATATCTCGGTCTCTTTCATGCACACTGATTTGTAGGAAAGCCTTTCGAATGTCGGACACAACTCCAAGTTTGTGCTCTCTAAATCTCAATAACACAGAAGGTATCAGCTGTTTTTCCGTCTTTGTAATGCCCCCTCGGAGAACTTTACAAGGCTTCTCTTGCTCCATAATTTTAAAAATGTCTAAACTCGGTTCAAAACCACACTCGAATCGTATAAACGATCAAACGATGTAAAAGTTTAGAAAACAACGGAAAAATGTTCAAACTCGGTTCAAACCCACACTCGTCCGCGTACACATGATCCAGCGATGTAAAAGTTTGAAAACAACGGAAAAATATTCAAACCCGGTTCAAAACCACACTCGCCTTCGTACACACGATCAAGCGATGTGGAAGTTTGAAAACAACGAAAAAATGTTCAAACTTGGTTCAAAACCGGACTTGCCCTCGTACACACGATCAATCGATGTTAAAGTTTGAAAACAACGGAAAAATGTTCAAAGTCGGTTCGAGACCACACTCGCCCTCGTACTTAGGATCAAGCGATGTACAAGTTTTAAAATAACGTAAAATATGCTCGAAATTTGTTACCATAACATACCGCACGTGTCTGGTAGCTCACATAAACACAGTCGTGTCACGGTCGCCAGAAAATGTCCTGTCAGCGAACAGCTACCTAATTATGACAGGTTCGAAATAAAAACAAATTAACACCAAAACATCCTTTTGAACGAAACGAGAATTTTTATTTTCACACCACAATTACAATAATTGACAACTTGAATGACAGCAAGTACACTGCTACCAACCGCTAGAACTAAAATACAGACAACTACAGAATGTTTCTCACATTGCATCTCTGTGGATGAATTTCTGTTTCATGAACAGCATGGGGATTTTCAATACTGCAAATTTGACAAACGAATGTACGAAGTTGCAAATGGCCTGTAACTTTAGTTGTTGTGTCAACTGAATTCTGTATGCTGACAGATGTAGATCTTCCTTCCGATGAAACATCCGATGCAAGGGGGCTCTTGACAGATTCAATTGTTGCGCGAAACGTCGAATTGATACACTTTTTGATAATATTTGAACATAAATACGTCGAATTGATAATATTTGAATAGCAGTTCAGTAGGTGAATACAATATGGAAGATAATTAGCTTCATCGTCACATTCACACTTAACATAGTTGCCTTAGAAATTGCCTCTTGTAGCCTTACTCGATATATATTCATTTGAAATATTTCTAAAAAATATGATACTGTTATTTTGTTGTTATCTATGATATGAATATTTAAAGATGTTATGAGATCAGATATACTAGAAGATAGATATGTACTTTGATATAATGAATATTTCGTAGTTATTATGTACAACTACCATAAACGACCGCATTATTCACTTCCATCTATACTAATTATCTTCAGCCTTGAATCGCAGAAGTTACTATCTCAGCATCTTGTATTTGATAAAATGTGTAGGTTAATACTCATAAAGTAAAATAACAACTGTAACTTTTCCCGTTTAATACCAATATCGATATTGATTGCCTTATGACGCTTTCGTATCTTATGGCATTATATTGCTAATTTAAAATTAAACCTTAATTTAAAATAAATGTAAATTTTAGAACTGTCTTATATTTCTTATTATATTAATTAAGTATTTACCTTAAATAAAAACAAAATTAAACCGAGTGAAATTAGAACATTTAAATTGAGCTAAAACGAAAATTCTATTTGAACAAAATTATTTTTGTATTTAAACTGAATAGGAGGTAAATATATAAAATTACTCTGCAAGGTAGAGAACATGTGAACAATTACATTGTATAATGGTTTTCTATTTTCTTCACAGGAATGACTAGGCACTCGCTGCATTCATTTTTTCAATTTTTGTTGTCTTGCATATTTACAATTTTCTTGTCATTTGTAGAACTTACAATTAGTACTGCTCTGAAAGGAATACTATTCGTTAGCTAGTCGTTAACAATAATCGTTAATCCAATATTCTTTATTATTGTTAGCAATGGTCTTTATCAATATATGAAATAGACTAAGAAGAGCTATTAAGTGGCCAGCTAGAAATCCGGATTTAACTACGATCGAAGATTTTTTTAACTATTTTAAATTGAAGGTTTAATACATTAACAATTACCACTACTACTATCAAAGCTGTAGTAGTACTTGGCAGAATTCGGAACGAAGGAAGACTGGTTAACGCCGAACCTGCAAATAACATTTTACAAGAATTACAATATCGACTGCACATTGTCAAGACTGGAATAGCAAATAATTTGAATAATGATTTTATAGTGGCACTAATTAATATTTCTCATAACATTGTTAAATATAGTTAAAATATATATTTATAGAAAAATTTATAGAATAAAGTTAAAATATTTGTTGTTTGTTAACAATTGTCATGTAACCTGCAACAATATTTGATGCATTATACGTAAAGAGATGTGCCCTCTTCAGATTAGATAAGGATTTTTCCATTTGCAAAAAAAAACTGTCGATGAAGTCACGGTGACTTCATGACATGACTATGAGTCATGACGAGTGAAAATATGTGTACCACAAAATGTGCATCTCAAAAAGAATAGACCTGTCCAACCATTCTTTTCTTACTTTTCCGGTAATAACTTTCCGGTATCATATTTGTTCCAACCTTTTCTACATTCTTATTGTATATATATTATAAGTTAATTTGGAAGTTCTTACTGAAGTATGAAACATAAAAGGTAAAAATATAAGTAAAATTTTACTTAAAGGAAATATAAAAGGATTTATATGAAACAAAATCAAAATAAGATAGAGTGTGAATTACCAATAATCTGAATTTGTAATGATTGCATTTCAATCTCATTCGAAACGAGCAACTAGCGATCTGTTTTACGATAATCTACTTAAAACTAGTGAAATACACATTTAAGTTTAACATCGATATGCCCCTTCTGAATAGTAATTTGCATATAGATCAGACCCGTTTAATTTACGGGGCACAAAAAATTCTCAAAGGCGCCTCTAAAGCCCATTAAGTATTTAAACAACGCGCAGCCTTTATAGGAAATTAAAATAATCTGATGTTGACATGGACGTCATTTTTAATTGGAGTATTAACTTTAATGATCAATCTGCATGCAATCGACTTTATCTGCGATAAGGACCGTGTAGAGTTTGAACTGCACCAGCTCGAATATTCACTGAGTGATTAGCAGCATTAATGGTTATCGCGCAATATGCACCGCACCAGTTATTTTCGCAAGAGTGGCATCACAATAGGGTTTATTCGTCGCCTGTGTGATGTTGCTACCATTAATCTCTTGTTTGTGCCCCTTTGTATAAAAGTATTTTTTTAGACTGCATACCTAAAACATGATTCAATAGAAGTGATGAATGTCTACGTGATTCTAAAATATATTGTCATATGATAATTGCTAAAGAATAAGTTTACGAAGAGAAACAGTTAGCTTATATAGAGGAAAAATAATTTTTTTCTGTAGTCTATACTGTTTCGGCACTAATTTACACCCACGGATATTATCGTTGGCATTATCACACATATTTTTGTATAAAAATATTCTCTAATATCTATTTTATATAAAACTACTCTAAGTGCGTAAGTATAAAATAAAAGATCATTTTATGAAGTTACGAATACGTTTGATATCAGAGAGTATATAAGTATCTTATTATTATTATTACTATTGTGTTATATGGGTCTGGGCCTCATCAGCCACTGATTGCATGGGTAGTCCCTTGGCGATCCCCTCTCATTCGGGTCATTATCCAAAAATGCTATCCCATAAAAGGAGCAATTTAGGCACGTCTCCCGCCTTAAGCCTCGCCTCCTCTAGGATAACAGGGGTCCCGAATATAAGGTACCTCTTCTCCTCTAGTGCGGGGCAGGTGTAAAGAAGATGAATCGAGGTTTCCTCGTCTTCGTTGTAGTATCTGCAGGCTGGGTTGTCCGTCAGCCTCAGCTTGTGCTTATATGCTTTCAGACTATTATGATACCCACCAGAGTTCTGGCTTTGTGCCTGTTCAATTTATTGAATTCTTGGGCCCATTTTTCAATCTCTGAGTATTCGATGAAAAGCTTGGTTATTCGACATTGATTGAGATTGATGCGGTATCTGATCAGATTCCGATTTTTTCCGACTGCAGATTCTGGTTCATAGAGGTTTTCCCTTGTCCCTAGTCTGGCAAAGTTATCTGAAGTTAGATTTCCCCTAATGCTATTATGCCCAGGTATCCACAAGAGTTCCACCGGTCCCTTCCCTGCCAGTTGTTCAATAGCAATTATAGATCAGCTACGACTTTGTCGTTACTGAATTCGGGGCTGCAAACGCCGCCCTGCTATCCGAGCAGATATATACTTTCTCCTGGGTCCGATTTTGGTCGACCCCCAGAACACCGTATGTAATTGCAATTAGCTGGGCCTGGAGTGTGGTAGTGCATCATGTCTGCCCAGGAGGAAGGTCTTACCTATCCCATCGCGTCGCCTATACACCCTCGTACCCGCTCTGTTCCCACTCTTGGCTCCATCCGTGTACCAGATGTCTCCATTGATCAGTAACCTAGGTCAACCCTCCATTTAGTCGATTTTAGTGGTGAGGGTGATCTTATATTTCTTGTCAAACAGGAAGTGGACGCCCATACTGTCCGAGGGCATTCATAGGAGCCCTCCTCCACAGTATCTTATTAATTAGTTATAATTTTCACCAATAACCGACGCTCTTCTTTTATATCAGTTTTATGTCCATCTATTGTCTTAGTACTTAATGGTTGAATTACTAAATACTAAGGTTTATGTAAAATGTACAAAGGAGTGTATAAAATAGTTCAAAATATTTAGAAATGATATAATTTAACACAATTTCATGTCTTAAAGACATTACTAGTCTTATCCACTGATTTTTATTTGTATTATGTAAAATAGCAATATATTGACTACCATTAGATCATTGATTTAAATATTAAAATAAAATGTTAACAATTATTTAAATAAATAATTGTTAACATTAGAAGTGTATTCTCAATATAACATGTATTTTGTATACCAAAATGCGTAAAATATTACTTGATATTAATACTTATTTGAGAAATATATTTTTGTTATATAAAACGATAACGAAAGTTAAGAAATAACCATACATATTATATATTTTATTATCAAAATAGAAGTCATCTGTAATGTTTAATTAAGTGATGTATCGAAAATTGCAACAATTGTTGTAGTTATACTTGTTGGGGGACTGGTATTGAAGGACGGATCATATTCTTTTTTATAGTGGGAATACAGCTATTGTGCTTTATCTGGGTAGAATAGAAAGTAGGAAGCTACAGTGAAGGTAAAGAAGATCTCACCAAAAATATAAATGTGAAAAGGGGGCCAAGTTCGGCACAAACGGCGTTCAGATTTGTCAGCCTCGCCGATAAAAGAGTTGAGATCCGAACGGGTACCAAATTCCACAAGAACTTTCAACAGGAACTTACAATAGGAATATACAACGGTCTTGAATTAGTTTAAAAGAAAATTTATTACGTTCTTTGACATTGAGTTTATAACTTGGCAAGTTTTAATTGTCAATAAATTACGTTTAATGTGAAATTATTTAATTCAATCTTAAAATTTAACTTTGCTATTTTATACTACAAATAATTTAGTTGAATATAGAACTTGCCAAGTTATAAATTCAATATCAAGGAACGTAATAAATTTTCTTTTAAATCAATCGAAGACCACTGTACGTTCCTACTGTAACTTCTTTTTGTAAGTTCCTATGAAACTTGGCACCCGATCAGATGTTTTAACTGCTTTATCAGATGTTTTTTTACACAGCGGACAATCTCGAACGCCGTTTGTACCGAACTTGGCTCACATTTATGTTTTTGGTTAGCTTTCAAGGATTTTTGAAAATTTCTATTTAATATAACGCAATGTTGCTGTTATGAGTATACCTAAATATAAATTGCCTATTTGATTATAATCAGTTACGAATATTTATGTTACCTTTATGTCTGATATTTGATAAGAAGAAAATAATTTAACGAATCACGTGGTGTAGTCGCGCCATCTCTTTTTGTTGGATTGATTGATACTTAGTACTTGAAACTCATTGCTTGATACTTAGTACCTGAAACTAACAATAACTTTGCCGACACCGGACATCGGTAATTTGTCATTTCAGGTTTTTCCCTTACACCTAATGGCCTACCTTGATGCCAAATTTAAAGTCTGTAAGTCACCCAGAAGTGATCTAAGTTTCTGATGAGTGAGTCAGTCAGCGTGTAACAAAAGTAGCACTTCTCAGACCTCAATAACTCGATAATTATAATAGATTTATTCATGAAATTTAGAACTCTAGGTATTCAAGGGGGCCTTCTTAGACATGCAAATTGCAAGTGAGTAGGTCTAATAGTTAGTTTTGGCTCTAAATAGTTCGTGTAATATTACACACTGCTTGTGCATCACCCTTTTCTTCTCCAAACTTGACACACTGCCCTAATATATGAATTTCATGTCTCTCGTCGATGTATTATAAGTAAAACTTTGAGGCAATTTAAAAAAGTTTTGGTTAAGAGTTTGGTTTGCTCACGCAAAAGTAGACCCACCTCCTTTGATACCTGAATCTGCGGAGGGAGAAGTTACATGTTACAAATACTTAAGGAGAAGTGCCAAACCCAAGCATATAATATCACCTCCAATGATGGCCCACCTCGATAGCCCAGACCATAGTATGAATGCCATGGTTACTGTTACCTCTATAGCAAAGTACAATAGATCACCTATCCATGTAGTGGCAGCAAAGCAAAATATTTACTTTTATTAACTCTACAAAATAGCAACTAACCAAAATGCCCATCGTATTCTCAACAGAACTTCGTAAATTTCCAACAGAATTTCAAGATAATTTGTTTAATAATAATGTAATATTAATGTATACTATTACATAATCTCGAATAACATAGAGCAAATGCCCTATGTGGTACTCTGGCACTATGAATGATCATAAATTCTGGTCTGCTAGTTGATGCTAAAGATATTGAATTCAAAAAGAGGTAGAATATAATATGACATTGAAGTATTAATTATGATGAAGGTAAATAAAAACGTTTGTATTACAATTTTAGTTCATACATTATTGAGATTATTGAGAACCATGAATCTCATATTAACATCAATATTGAAATGAGTAATAAATAAATGTTCAGTACGCTCTTCATATCAAATGTCACCTAGTTATTAATCCAATAGAATCCCTGAGTTAAATTTTCAGGCAACATTAAGCAAGTGCAATGAAACCATATACACTAATATTTGTGATAAACCAATAAGGTTATTTATTATTACGTATCTATAAAAAGAATTAGCATATTGGAAAGACAAAAAATACTGAAGAATTATCGATTTCATATAAATAATAGTTATTACTGGTAATGAGAAAAATGTATTTGTTTTCACTGTAGGTTCAGGTAATGGACCTAATATTTGTCTATATTCATCCTATTAATCTTTTAATCTCACTTAATATATTTCTTCTCTATTTGCTGACGCTGTTCTTTTCTGTCAAGCGAGGGATAAATTAAACTTATTTTCATGACAATATCGAACAGACATTGTATATCGAATAGACCATTGTAATATATAATTTTATTGCTTTTAATAAAGTTTATTATAAACAGAAAAGAAAATATTTATAAAAAGGTAATGAACTTATCAACATTTTTGACAAACTATTAAATACACTAATATAGTATCGTTACTCTTATTTAAATTTAATAATATTGCAAACTAAAAAAACTCACTTCTGTACACATGATGTCTAGGATAGTAAAAAGTAAGTTATTAACTTGTTGCTAGAAGATAAATTATTAGTTTTTTCAATCATTCTTCATCTTATATGTTGGCTAAAGAAAGTAGTTAATATAAAACATAGAAATGAATAATTGCTGAAAATAGTTAAGAAGGAAGGGATTTTATCGCTTCACAAATTTATTTACTTATTTCAAAAAATTACATAAAATTATTACATAAAATGTAAATAAAGTTATTACATAAAATGATAATTAAATTTAGTTAAGCTATCGATAATGTAGTTTAGTTTAAATTGTAATTAAAATGGAAATATAAACATATAAACAGAAGATAAATACAAAGAAAAGAAAACCATCTAATAAGGTAAATACATACTTGAGTTGTTGATATGCTGATATTAATTTAAAGTTTTCGAGTTTCCAATAAGTGTGTCAAACAGAAAAAGAGATGCCAATTCGTTCGAACTAAAATATTGATACTGATTTTGGGGACATTATCCGGACATAAGAAAAAGCCTACCGCTGATTAAATGGAACGCATCCATCATTCCATGTTTCAATCGGTATAGGCGAAGATTGAAATCAACTTTAGCAAATCTGACACTAGTAAAATTGGGGCGGTCGTTCGATAAATCTTTTTACTTAATAATCTATCCATTGATGATTACATTAGAATATATTTTGTGCTTATTTTAAGTCTATTAGAGATATGTATATAAGTTGAAATAAAAAGCAACTGATATATTATTTTAATAGTACAATACTATATTAATGTATAATAATGGGAAAAAGAGTTTCAAAATCAGTAAATACCTATTATTTAATATAACCAAAAACTTCCTCATTATGTAGAATATATTGTGTTATTAAAATAGTGGGCATTCGACCGAGAGCTAAAAATGTTGTCTTATATGCTTATGGATCGGTAACCTATCGTCTCTATTATAAATATAGCCGTAGCAGGAATCTTGGGTAATCATATAGTTGAAGCGTTAGGATTATCTCATAATTTTGAAGATTCTATAGGAAAATCCTCATGAATTTCATGTTTTCGAAATAACGGTTCAACAGGATGGTACTCCTCAATATACAGTATTCCAATCGGTGCACTAGATGTCGGGATACATGTAGAGTAATGTAGAATAACCTCAGACTCCCTACCTAGTGATCAATCCTATGGTCAAGGCCAGGGGTATAACCAGGGTTACAGCAGCGGTGCAGGTTACGGCAGTGAAAATTACTCCACGTCCTACCCGAACTCCGGATCTAGTGGGTACGGAGGTGCCGATTACTCGACAGGATATGGAGCTTCTCAGGACGCCGATGGGTATGGCGCACAAGGTTATAGCAGCGGTCAACAAGGATACAGCAGTCAGCAGGGCTATGACGACAGGAGTGGGGTGTGAATCTTCTATAGAAATGACCCCTGTGGTAGTTCACTATTCTCTCTACTATAGGGTAGCAGTGAACATCTAGATATTAAGAATAGGATAGTATGTAAGTTAGTTAAATCTGGTCCGCGATAGTAAGCGATACGGTGCGAAGAAAGTGATATTGTGTAATACAGTGGGAAAGTTATTTTATAAAGTTAAAGTAGAAAGAAAGTTAGTTAGTTAGTTGGATTTGTAAATAGTTGATTTGTACATAAGTGTTCGAAATAAAGAACTTTTGAGTAAATTCGTTACACTGGTATTCGTTACGTAACAGATATGACGCAGAAAATTCCTGAAAAATGTAGATTTATTTCTGTAGAAATACTTGAACGGGAAGAGAATAATTGTATGTATTGGCAACACAGCGGTCGCGCATTTTAAGTATTTCTTTTACAATTATTTAATGTTACCTAGTACTAATTTTTAATTTTATTATTCGAATATGAAGAAATCTGACACTTATATGTTATAACGAAGAACTACCTGAAAAGTTTGATGTGATGCCAACATTAAGGTTTAATCGATTTTTTCAAAAATCAAAAGATATATGTAAAAACGAAAACGATGTTTCAGTAGATATTTGAAATCATTGCTAAATGAGGCGCTACTCACGTACTATTGTTATTTAAAAGTAATTTTCAAAATATAATTTAAATGTCATCATTGATGATTATATAAATATTTATTAACCAAGATTATCGTATTTTTATACTTTAATATATCTATGCCTATTTCTCTGTTTCTTTAAGCTGTCAGTTCCAAATTTTAAAGGGTGGAAAGCACTAATATTAAATTGAATATCAGAATTAATTTACATCTCTAGGTACATAAATGTCTACAATGTGTATTTCAAAATTTAATTTTAAAATACGTATAATTTATGAAGTTAAATTATTTAAAATATTGGTGGAGGTACCATTATTATTTTAAAGTATTTTGATACATACAAATGTAATGCTCTATTGATCTCTCCTTCCAAAATTCGAAGGCGCCGTTGAGTTTGTCTTCCTTTTTTAAGATTATGATTTTTTTACTGTAGTAAAAATTATTTTTTGTGAAAAAAAGTCAATAGCAAGAGAATTTTGTCGAAAAAACTGTTTTTCTGTGGTCGAAAATCGATGAACTATTTATGAGATACGAATATCGATGAACTGTTTATAATAGAAGATATAATAATTTTGTCGAAAATATTAAAATCTCAAAGTTCATGCAAATTACTAGAATACTACTAGGTTTAATGGAATTAAAATCTAAATCCGAAGGAACCGTAGAATTTATCTCTCTTCTAATTCAAGTTCATATCAATTTTTAAAGATTTTTTTTGCGATAATGCTTTTTTATGGTAAGACTGTAGTGAATTTTGTTAAAAATATCAAAATGTGGACATAGAAGTCGACATGAATTACTAGAAAATCACTTTATTTAGGGGGCATCTAAAGACACCATTAAGTTTGTGTGTCATTTTTAAGTTCATATAAATTTTTTTGGATTTGCTCTTGCAAAAATGTTTTTTGCGGAAGAAAATAGATGGACCATAGCAAGTCAATTTTCTGGAAATTATGAAAATCTCAAAATCAAAGCAAATTACTATGGAATCGCTAAATTTATAAAAATACGAAGGCGTCGTTGAATTAGTCAGTCTTTTTTAAATTCATACCGCTTCTCTTGAAAATGCTTCTTTGTGACAGAAAATCGATGGGCTATAGCAAGCGAATTTTGGCCAAAATAATAAAATTTCAAAGTCGACACAAATTACTAGAGAACTACTAGATTTGAGAAAATATGAAGATGTTGTTGAATTCTTAAGTTCATTTTTATGTCCATATGATTTTTCGAATTTTTTTCTCGCGAAAATGCTTTTTCGTGCAAGAAAATCGGTGGACTATAACAACGAAGTTTTATCGAATTTCACAGTCGACGCAAATTACTAGGGAACCACTAAATTCTGGGAAAAGCCAAAGGGGCCGTTGAATTTGTCTATTCGTTTTTAAGTATTTACGAATAATTTTGGACTTTTTCTTGTGAAAACATTTTTGTGGAAGAAAATCCATGGAATATAGTTAATGAATTTTGTCGAAAGTATGAAAATTATAAAATCAAGAAAAATTATTAGGAACTACTAGATTTAGTAAAAATCTAATGGCACCCTGGAATTTGTCTATTAAGTTCCTATGATTTTCATTTGGATATTTCGTACAAAAATGCATTTTTGTGAGAGAAAATCTGTGGATTATAGCAACGTCATTTTGCCGTGAATATGAAAATATTAAAATTGACATATATTACTAGAGTGCTACTAGATCTATGGGAAATATCAACGCGCCATTGAATTTATCTATTTTTTTTAAGTTCATCTGATATTGTTTGCATTTTTTCTCACGAAAATGCCTTTGTGACAAATAATATTCATGGACTAGCAAGACAATTTTATAGAAAATATAAAAACCTCAAAATTGACGCAAATTAATAGAGAACCATTTAGTATATCGAATTCCGATAAATAAAATTAATAGAAAAAGTCTCTTGCGACAATACAGGTATTTGGTACATGCGATATTCAAAAGAATTTTGTATTCTATTTATCAGCTTAAAAGTTTTTAATA
The DNA here is from genome assembly GCA_037954035.1 of Rosalia funebris. NCBI lineage: Eukaryota > Metazoa > Arthropoda > Insecta > Coleoptera > Cerambycidae > Rosalia > Rosalia funebris. Next base: position 7,483,331 of record JAZFAV010000007.1, read on the forward strand.
ATGTAAATATTTCGAAAGCACATTTTCACAATTCTGTTATATGTACCAACATATATGTTTTATGCATTATTCAAATCGCTGCACGGTAATTAATTTGTTCAAATAATAAATCACACATTATCGATTCGCTTCGCATTGGCATTTGTGTTTAATAAGTTTTATTTGTCCCTATAGTGTTTCATTGGGAACGAGTGAATTTGCATTACATTAAAATAAATTGTCGTTTGCAACCATATTCCGCAAAAGCCATTTGGTAAATTAAAAGTTAATAATCGCCAAATAGAATCCGTTAGATTGCAAACCGCTTCTCCATGGAGATATTACACGGTTATGCCTTTTATCAATCCAAATATAAATGTCAGTGTGTAACACAGTACATAATACGCACAGTAAAATGTAAATATATAAATGTGCAAATCTCTGTTACTAGTTGGAATACTTAAAGGCATCTCAGAAATAGGGGATATTTGGCCCAGTGAATTTTCTTTAGGAATTAATTAAAGGTAATACGAAATGAAACAGAAATAATAACTCAACACATTTTGACAATTTGACGCAGTCTAATACCACATGTTTTCAGCACTATTCTCTTCAGTATGAAAATATTTGTTCTTCCTTTGACATTCTATTAAATGAAGTTAAATGCACCATTGTGCCAATTTTTTACAAATTCATTGATTTATATATAAACCTGCTTGAAAAAACCATTTGTACTTTATATTAAATTATCTACAATTCATTTCTCATTGAATTAACATATGTATTTTAGGATAATCTATTATTCAAGAACGATGTTCAAATATATAATAGATACATATTTCAGAATTGACTAAAATGTTTAAGAGCAACATAAATTAACCGTAGTGCAACTATCTCCCTCTATTGCTCCATCACCAATTCTAATATAAAAGTGGAAATACCTAGCTAATACAAGCTAAGTTTTTTTTTTTTTAAAACCAGTCACCCCTTTCCGTGGCTCCGACTCACATAGAAGATGTGCTGGTAATACAAGTAATCACGCCTCACGTCCCTTTGGTTAGTGATTACTGGGCTCAGTCGAGTACCCTAAGTAGACGTAGCGAACCGAGAATTACGGTTTTCTGCATGCGACCGGCTAGGGTTTCTGCTGAGTTTCGGCATACTGATATGGTCTTCAGTTCTGGGAGCAGTGTATCTCTAGCTCCACCGAGGGCTCCTATAATCAGTACCTTAAGTATATTATTATCCTTAATATTTTTGTTATTTTAACATAAAGTATTATTAATTTCTTTTAATTAAATGTAAATTATATTTTCATTTTAAATTAAACCAAATCAAAATTTTTTTTTCATTATCATTATCCATGCTCTAAATTAATTATGATTTTATTTCCTCAAAGTATTTCATTTATTGTATGCGTTACCTTTATGATGGCCTTAAATGATATCAGTACTATGCTATTTCCAATAATAACTCATTGACGATAGACTTCTTTTCGTTTTAATGCATTTTCATCAAAAATAAGTAAATCATGTTCATGTACAGCTCTTTTCTCTACTTGGTTTTGGACGACTCACTCCTTATAGGAGCTTATGGCTTGATAATAAAATAATGTTTATTGTTCCTATAGACACTGATTATAATATGCCTTTTATAATATTTTTATTTTTTTCGAGAGCGAAAAGGGCAGGAGTTGAATAATAATTTAATTTACAATTTTAAACCAAACTTGGTATCTATGGGTACTAAAGAAAAAGAAAATAAATTAATTATAAACTAAATTTTTATGTAACCATTTTTCTTAATACATTTAAATAACCGTTTCGAAACCCTGTATATTTTGAAGTATTTGTAGTTCGTACATAGGTTAAATGTCATAAACACAATCAAAAATACTTATTGCACTTACCGAATTACAGCGAAAGTTATAAAAAGAGTTTACACGCACAACAATCGACCTAACTTCACTAAAGGTCAGTCTGCAGAGGGGAAGACTACACATAGAGATAAGGACAAATACACTCATGTTCAGGGAGACGGGTAAAAACTCTCCGTTGGGACTTAGACCTAAGCATACTGTGACACCTTCAACACTGGACCTAGTCCGCCACCTTAGATCATAGTTCGAATGACATTGTTATATATATATTGACAGCCACCTCTACAGAATATGATAGTTCACTTATATAGGGGCCGTGGAGCAAAGTACTGCAATTTTATTAGCCCCACGTCAGGCAACTAACCTAGACGTTCACAATATTCTTTAGTTCCTAATATTCATCTATGAATTAGTATTCTCATAATCTGTGACACTCTTTTCATCAAATTGACCCCATTTGAAAACCCCTGTTGAGAAATTTTTTATTTTGTATATTTATTTAAAAACTTCTAATAGGCCAATCATCGTAATGTACATAATATACAACGAGATTTAATTTACCCAGCGGAACCTAGAAGCTTTTGAGATTGACAACTTCATTAATATGAGAAATATATTGGATTAGCTTTATACATATGTAGTATGTCTCATGTTTTCTTTGGGTACGAAACGTTTTCAACCTATTAGAAAATTAATAAAAATATTTTTCTGAAAAGGAAAACGCACTCATCTTTCTGTTTGATCACTAACGGCTTGATCTTATCGGAAATGACAATCAAGCCGACCCAACTCTGAGGAAGTGGATGATATCTCTTATTACTACCTGCTCCACATCCACTTCCGTTTTTAATATACTCCTGCTATATACTATATTTGTTACTAATATATTAAATTGAAGAAAGTTTTTTACAACTGTTTCGGCAAATTATCAATATAAATATAACGTCAGTATAGTTCAATTTAAATAAAACCTCAAAGCATTTATGTCTTCCACTCTTATGTAATAATTTAAGTACTATTTTTACATTTATATGCCTGGCTTAAAGAAACATTTCCGTTTCCATTAAAATACCTTATGCGGACAAATTGCACCTGTTTAAGGTTTAAACGAGACGTGGAATTGAATTTGAGATTAGTTTACGTAATAGCGATAAGACACGTATTCGTATCCCGTCGAAGAAAAATACGATAGAGGTTTGGATTTTTACTTCAGTGAGAAATATTTTACCTTATGCATATAGAAGATATTATAAGACTACCAGAACTAGACTAAATAACATGCATTTATAATTTCCTGTTTACTCTATTACTATCATAAATCACAAATGGTACATAGTAATTCAACGAAATTCTTCAACGACCTTCTCGATATTAAATACATCGTTCAATCACTCGGCATTTAATCTAGACACAGGGCAGTGTGTCAGCCAAGTTCGGAAAAGAAAAGGGTGACGCACCGGCATGGCAGTGTGTAACATTTTGCGCACCATTTCGAGCTACTTTCAACACCCCATAACTCAAAAACTATTGGTTCTACATACTTGTAATTTTGCACGTCTAATAAGGTCTTCTTGAGCACATAAAATCCAAAATTTCATGAATAAATCTGTCATAGTCCTCTATAAATCTATTAAGGTCTGAGAAATGCTATTTTTATAACTCACCGACTCACTCATCAAAAATCTCAATCACTTCTAGGTGACCTAGATACTTTAAAATTGGCATCAAGGGAGATCTTTAGGTGTATGCAAAGGAAACAATCAGAAACCATAAATTATCGGTGTTCGGTATCGACAAAGTTATTGGTGTGGTTAGTTTCAAGTATTAAGTATTAGTCAATCCAACAAAAAGAGATGGCGCCACTGCACTACGTGATTTTATTAAGTTATTTTCCTCTTACCAAATATTAAACATAAAAGTAACATCAATATTTGTAACTAAATTATAATAAAATAGACAAGTTATGCTTAACTATACCCACAAAAACCACTTCACATGTATGTTTTAGTGGGATTACTTGAATGGATGTATCAACGTAAAGGTTATATTCAAATATACTCTAACATAGTTATATGGATTATAATTTAAACAAAAAATGTGTTTCAGTTTATAACCGTAGTGGTGTAACATTTCGGTTTAATAATATATGACTTTTATACGAAACACAAAGCATTATGCAATTTTCATTATACCATTAAAATTGGAAAACATATTTTACACAGTAAGGTACACAGTATGTATATTATACGCCAAATACGTATTTGAAGCCATATATGATTTAAAATATTAAATAAATAATCAAATTACTTAAACTAAAATTTAAATTTTCAGTTTAAATTTTAGTTTAAGTAATTTGATTATTTATTTAATATTTATCAAAAACAAGGGAGATGATTTTAATAAAAACACATTTTCTCCAAATTACCTAAAAACGTACTTATTCTATTTCATTAAGGACATACAGTCCTTGCTCACTTTATTAAACTCACTTGCAAAATTGTTGTTTTTTGAGGTGTATAAATAATATTGGCTTTAAGTATATGTACATGAGAATAAAGCGTGGTTTCACATTTCTGATTCTTTATTATACAAAAAAAAATTGATACTAATTACTGAACATATTCTTATACTACTAATATTTTGTCAAACCTCCTTTGGCTTTTATTAATGCGTCCACCCCTCGAGGCATTCTGTTTATGCAGTTTTTTGCAATTTCCTTTAATTGATCATTATGGTTCCAATGATAAATTATTTTCTCAATTAATTGAACCTTATTGGTTATATTTTCCTTTGCTAATTCTCGATTTAAGCATTCCCATACATTCTCGATAGGGTTCATGTCTGGCTAGTTCCCTGGCCATGGTGATAAAGGTATTCCTTGTTTTGCTAAGAATTTTTTTATATTCTTTGCTGTATGACAAGGGGCCCCGTCTTGTATAAATATCTTACGACCATTTCCAAACCATTGCCTCATCTGTGGGATCAATTTTGTTTGGAGAACCTTTTTATATTGATCTTGCCGCATGGTTCCTTCTACGACATAAAGCGTTCCCAATCCCTTCCCACTTATGACAGACCATATCATCACAGATTTAGGATGATTCACTCTCTTTACTACACAATTTGTATTAAACTTTTCACTTGGACGTCTTCCAACAAACTGGGTTTTATCATCCATAATTTGAAAAGTTGCTTCATCGCTAAAGCAGACATGCAGACATGCAACAAAAATAATAAAACCACAAAACAAAATAAATTTTAATGACCCACCATTTGCCAGTCATCGACAGAAAGCCTTTTATGCAAAAAGCCCAATTCTGCTTCTTCTTGACCATGGCTGGTGTTAGTTTTGATTTTTTAACTGGTTTTCGTAATTTAAAACCCAAACCGTACAAATTTCTTCGTACAGTAGCCAGCGATACTTTGCAGCCTGCCTCATGAAACGTATTCCTTATTTAACTGTGGGTTGCCCTTCTGTATTCCACAGCCATATTTCTTAAGAATTTCTGTCCTCTAAGAGTTATCAGCGATTTTCTGCCACAGCGACCTGTCTGAGCCGAACCAACAGGTAGGTCCGCTTGCAACTCTTGACTCAACCGTCGATCTGATGATTGGGATATCCCACATTTGTTTGCAATTTCCCGTTGACTGTATTCAGTAAAAGTGCAACTACAGATGATTTTTCGTCCGAAGAAAGATCTTGACGTTTACCCATCTAAAAAAAATCCATTTAGGGGTTAGTGGACAGAAGTTTTTGTAACAAAAGAAAAAAACCATAAATAATGGCATTATATAGTAAAATCATTACTCACCTTTGAATTACTATAATTAAAATAGGAAAAGTTTAAAGCAAAACAATCATTTTCATCCAAAATCAACACAAGTTCCAGCTTGTGCTGCAACTTCATACACACACAGACATTCACAGCATAAAAAGTCACTTTCTGACAGTTGCATGAAAATTCTGCAATACCGACTGAATTATGTTATCAAATCGAAACCTTTTGGTTATGCATCCATCAATATTTATTTGTTGTAACATACGCATACCCATCAGGTGCAAAGACTGATTTTAATATACTCGTATGCCAGAAATTAAAAAACAGCGCTATGAGGGGTAAGTCTAATAAATTGAGCAGGGACTGTACGCATATTAGGATTATTTTTTTTTTAAATAAAGCTCACAAGGTAGAAAAGAATATATCAACAGGATCAATGTTTTTTCTCAGAAAACTGTTAATTAATACTATATCTGAAATAATACTTTCGTGGTTCAAAAGGAAGAATTTATTATTTTTTAGTAATAAATTACTACATTTAAATAAATACTAAACTAAAATTATTATGACTGTTACTAAGGAACAAAATTGTACGTTATATATGAAATAAAATAAGTAATTTTTTGTGAATAGCTTGTGCCTAAGAAGAAACGATTTATCAAAATAAATGTTATAGTTATATGAAAACTTATAGGTTCATATACATTATTTTCACCTTATACAATTTTTATTATAACAGTTAAGTATACAATTTTTATTAATTTTCGGGTAAAATAGTGCTGAAGTACCTTATATTCATTGTAGGTCCAATTAATCGTATTTCTTCTTTGACATGTAACACTTAACATAAAAGACATGATACATATATATTCACAAAAACTACTTGTTTGTTACTTCTACATTATGAGTAATGAGTTTTGACCAAGCATCAAAAGTAAAAGTTATGTTAGTAATTTAGTGATATTTTTAAACAATATAAATATTTCAAAAAATAAAACCCGCCACAGGTAGGATTCGACATGTGTCCCGGATCGGAACCGAACGACATACAGCTGTTTCAAACTTGTTAGTTCTCATCAGTGCCGTACACGGTACGCCGATTCAGGACAAACGCCGAATGAACTTTATGGCGTATACATCTTTATCGATACGATATCTGTCAGTAACATATAAGTCGGAAATCGAGAAAGGAACCACCAAACCGCTAAGCGGCTATCAATTTAGTTCCCGAATAGCAAAGCTATTACATAATCGCTCTAGGAAACAACTACTCCTCGGGCTAAAGCCCCGTCAGACATTGAATTATACCCAGAAGCGATCCTCGACCCCTTTCTCGTGTTTCTGCACGATCAGATAAGGTTTCAAAAAATAAAACCCGCCACAGGTAGGATTCGACATTTGTCCCGGATCGGAACCGAACGACATACAGCTGTTTCGAACTTGTTATTTCTGATCAGTGCCGTACACGGTACGCCGATTCAGGACAAACGGCGAATGAACTATATGGCGTATACATCTTTATCGATACGATCTCTGTCAGTAACATATAAGTCGGAAATCGAGAAAGGAACCACCAAGCCGCCAAGCGGCTATCAATGTAGTTCCCGAATAGCAAAGCTATTACATAGTCGCTCTAGGAAACAACTACTCCTCGGGCTAAAGCCCCGTCAGCCATTGAATTATACCCAGAAGCGATCCTCGACCCCTTTCTCGTGTTTCTGCACGATCAGATAAGGTTTGAAAAAATAAAACCCGCCACAGGTTGGCGGCTTGGTGGTTTCTTTCTCGATTTCCGACTTATATGTTACTGACAGAGATCGTATCGATAAAGATGTATACGCCATCAAGTTCATTCGGCATTTGTCCTGAATCGCCGTACCATGTACGGCACTGATGAGAACTAACAAGTTCGAAACAGCTGTATGTCGTTCGGTTCCGATCCGGGACAAATGTCGAATCCTACCTGTGGCGGGTTTTATTTTTTGAAACCTTACCTGATCGTGCAGAAACATGAGAAAGGGGTCGAGGATCGCTTCTGGGTATAATTCAATGCCTGACGGGGCTTTAGCCCGAGGAGTAGTTGTTTCCTAGAGCGATTATGTAATAGCTTTGCTATTCGGGAACTACATTGATAGCCGCTTGGCGGCTTGGTGGTTCCTTTCTCGATTTCCGACTTATATGTTACGAATATAAATATGTCGATTTTGTTTTTGGTTTCCGTGGAACCAATAATGATTATTAACTTATAAGCAGACGGCACGGTTTGACAGCACTAGTTTGGAATGAACTTTTATATTATGGTAGCGTATATTTAAGGTATTTGCCAAAATAATAGGGAGCATTACGTTCATTACATTCTTTTCACGTTATTCATGAGAAAAAGCACAAACAATTGCAAACACCTCCTAACAGTTGAAACACTAAAAATATTTAAATTCTTCAATATGAGCATTTGGATTAAGGGTAGCATTTGGTGACTAATGGATTCATTTCCTGCTCTATATACATTTTCTTCTTCAGTTAATTTAATAGTTTTTTTTGTTTAACTTAAAAATATATTGTAGTTATTTATTTAATTAAAGGTTTTTTCAATTATTATGTTTATTGGGTATTTTATAATTGTGTATCATTTTACGTATACATTTTTATAGAACAAGATATTAACCATTTAGCCATTTCTTAAATTTGTCTGTTAATTTTTTATAATCGGGACAGGTTTAGCTTAATTATTGTTTCATTAGTTTCACTTCATATACAGACATTTTCAGATTACTATTTTTAACCAAAACTGTTAGATATAACTATCGTTTTTGTTAATACATAAATCATTTGGAATCAAGAAATTAAGTTGTACTCTTCTCTAGCAATTCTGCAAATTGTGAACAGAATATTGCAATCTTCTCAACAGCTGTTCTTCATTGTCAAAACTCACAGAGTATACATTTTCTTTCAATGATTCTTGAATAAAAAAGTTAAAGGAAATAAAATAAAACGACCATGGTAATAATAGATTTAGAGCGATTCTTCTGCCAATATGTATGAGTACTGCTGATTTAAGTTTCCTTAACATTTAAAACGAAGTGCGATGGTGCATCGTCGTGTATAATATGCACTTGATTTTGTAGATTTAACTGTAAGTCGTCAAATAATGTTAACAATTTATTTTGCAAAAAACCTAGCTTGTGAATGTGAAAAATATTACTTAGTTGTTAAGTTATTTCCCTGTTCACTGTAATTTTTCTTCAACCACTTTCAGCCTATGTTCTTCTATAAGAATTATTCAAATTTAACAAGGCCGTCTGGCCTATTAACTTAAACCATAAATATAATGTCCAGTTTCTCTAAAACCTCGTATATCTTCGATTATACTCATAGACACTTTTTCGACAATTTTCGTTACAAAAATCTAATCAAATTAATCACTAAGAACATATCTCCTGGCTTACAATTGTTTAATAAAATAAAAGTGAAATGCGAAGTACAAATAAGAATTATGTTTTCTTTATTTCCGAATATTATAAGTGAAAATCATATTGAACAGTTTTGGTAAAAAAGTAAGTATGTAATCATATACAAATTTGTGTAAATTGTTTCTGTAAGTCCATTTTTAATTTAAAATGAGTGTTAGCGAGGCATGCTTTTTTGCATCGCTACATCTAGTATTAATTATATGTATTTTTGAAGTATTTTAAATTGTAGACTGTAGTTTTTTATTTTGTATTATTCTTGTTGTAACCTTAGATTACGAGTTACGATTCACTACACCGGTCACTGTTTCACTAATGTATTGAGAATATGTACACTAAATTACAAACTTATGTACTATACAGAAAATGCTGCCATTAGGCACGCTGTTAAGTTACATAGAGGGTGGCTTGTTTCCCTGTATCGCTTCACCCCAAATGCGTACATGCGCACTGGATTTATGTTGACTGCATTGTCCTCAACAATGCGTTATTGATAACAATGAAGCAAATGTAAAGTAAGATAAAATTGTTTTAACTAATGAAATTTTACAACAGATAAAAATTTAAGAAATGATTTAGTTTTACAATAAAAAGACCAATTGATGCCTTCCAACTAGTGTATAAAGGAAACAACCTGATATAGAGGTAAGTTTAGTAAAATCGACTTATTTTGACTTCAACAGGATAACTCCATATAATTAATATTGGAACACTCTGTATATACACGAGATATTAATTAAGAAACTATTTCATAAGTTGAATAATGTGATTCATGTGATTACTCAGGAGCTCTTAACATGTATGCCCACGAAGCTGTATGATTTGCAGCAAGTAAATGAAATTTGGCTCATTTATATTTTTTGACTGCATTATACCTCCTGAATTTAAATTAAATCTGACTTGAAAGAAGAAATTACCTGAATTCCATATAGTAGAGAATTATACGTTTACCTTAGAGATGTGGTATTTTCAAAGGGCGCTGAATATATTATCATAATATTCACTTTCATTTTAATTTGAAACTTGCTTTCACCGGAATGTATACACTGAGAAAAATGAAATTCAAATTCGCTTGAAATGGCGACCGAAGAATACGATATGAAAGGAATAACAAGAATAATAGAATACTGTAATATGTATAATATAGAAAGTATATTACTAATTCTAATTCCTAATTCTAAAATCTAATATACAGAATTCCAAGTTGATATATCTTAGATGTTTTCCCTTACTAATGCGAATGTTGTAACTTGTAACATATGATACATACGTATTGTATATATTGTAACATCGGACACATCCCAAATATCATATTAAAACAAATTAAACTGCACGAGTAAACAGGCTAGAAGTTTGATAAGTTAGATCATGTATCATTTACCATATCTGACTGTGAATATGACGTTTTGCTATCAAAATAACAAGAAATATCGCAGGAGTATGTCAGAGCCAAGTGTGATATTTATGGCAATTGATTTGTTTTAAAATGTTTCAGATTTTTTGTACTATGGCTGCAAGAAACTGCACAAACAGTCATCGTTTGTTATATGTAGATAGAACTAGAAATGGAATTCCAAAATATATGGGAAAATTAACGCGATAGAGATACTATTAAAACAATTTGGAGATTTTGATGAAGATGATTTCGCTTACTGGAAAAAACTGACATCTTTAGACTATTAATATACTAACAAGACTAGGGCGCACAAAACGAAAAAATATTGTGTCATTTCTACTTAGCGTAAAAGGAGAAGATAGAGTAGTACAACCAGCTGAGCAGACTTGGACCTTACTGAATAAACAAATGATGGGTATTATAGCCGTTCTGGTAAGTGTTTTAATGGTTTTCTGTTTAAATCCGGGGTGGATAAAGGCAATATTAATTCAGAACCTTATTTTAGAATAAATTTTTACTGTTGCTAATAATGTTTAGAAGTGGAATATCAGGTGCAGAAGATTCAGTATATATACATATATATATATATATATATATATATATATATATATATATATATATATATATATATATATATATATCATGATCATCATGAGGTCATCAGTTCTAAGACTGGTTGGACGCTAACCTCCAGCTTCTCCTATCTTGTGCTAACCCACGCATTTCGTTAATTGTGCTACAACCTACATCCCTTACTATTTGCGAGCGGTAGTCTAATCTAGGCCTACCTCTGCTTGTCTTTACTCCTATTTCTGCCTCCAAAATATTGCGGACTATTCCCCCATGTCTCAGCAACTGGCCTACCATTCTATCTCTTCTCTTCTTTATGTTTTTCCACATACTTCTTTTCTCGCCGACTTTCTCCAATTCTTCATCGTTTCTAACCCTATCAGTCCATGGTATTTTCATCATTCTTTGGTAACACCACATCTCAAAAGCTTCTAATTTCTTCCTACTTGCTTCTCCTACCGTCCAGGTTTCCCAACCGTATAGTGCCGTGCTCCATACATAGGTTTTCAAAAATCTCTTCCTTGTTTCTAAGTTTATTACCCCCAAGCATAAAAGTGCTTTCTTTTTGTTAAAAGCTACTCGACCCTACGCTATTCTTTGTTTTATGTCTTTATCGCTTCTTCCATCCCAATTTATTTTACTTCCTAAATAAGTGAAGTCTTTAACTTCCTCCAATCTTTCATTATTAATTTGCACTTTCGTTTTTGCTCTGCTCTCGCGCCCTCTGCACACTAACACTTTAGTTTTGTTTTTATTCACCCTCATTCCGTATTCCTCTGTCAACACTGCCTCCATTTCGTTCAATGCCGATTCTAATTCCTCCTTACTAGATGCTAATACTGCTATATCATCCGCGAATCTCAGCATTTTTAGTTTCTGTCCCTGTACTTTAATCCCGAAATCCACTCTAAATTTTATCACATTAATCGCCTCTTCGATGTACAGATTAAAAATTAGTGGTGATAGCGCACATCCTTGTCTTACTCCTTTCATAATACCTACTTCCCTTTTTTCCCCTTCTACTTCTATTACAGCAGTTTGCTCTTTGTATAGGTTGTGTACTACTCTTCTATCTCTATACTTCATTCCCGCGCTCTTTAGTATCTCGAACATTTTTTCCCATCTTACGTTATCAAAAGCTTTTTCTAAATCTACAAATCCTATATAAGCGTTCTTTCCTTTTTCTATTGTTTTCTCTAACATTACTCTTAGCGCTAGAATAGCTTCGCGAGTTCCCCTATTTCACCTAAACCCGAGTTGGTATTCTCCTAGTATTTCCTCCGCTCTATTTTCCATCCTCTTCTGCACTATTCTGGTTAAGATTTTTGACGCATGGGAGGTTAGGGTAGTCGTTCTAAAGTTCTCGCATTTGTCGGCTTCTCTCTTTTTCGGTATAGTAACTATAATGTTCCTCTTATAATCCTCCGGCATCTCGCCCGTTTCGTATATGTATTTTACCAGTTCATACATCCTATTTACTACTTTCTGTCTCGCACATTTCAAAATTTCCACCTGTATTTTATCTACACCCGGCGCTCTATTGTTCTTTAGCCCCCTTAGTGCTATTTCAAATTCTTTTCTCAATATAGGTTTTCCTACATCTTTCCTATCGATGCTAGATTATTCCTCTAATATCTCTCCTAATTCCTGACCCTCGTATAAATTTCCTAAATACTGCTTCCATCTATCCGCTTTCTCCTCTCTTCCGATCAGTATGTCCCCCGATTGACTCCTAACGTTTCTACTTATTGTTCCTATATCCCTCTTAATTATTTCTCCCTAAGTTCCTCTTAATTATTTTGTAATCCTCATCAGTCTTACCTACTTGCAGCTTATCTTCTACTTCTTTGCATTTATCCTCTATCCATTGTTGTTTCGCTTTTCTACATTTTCTAATGATTTCCCACTTTATTGCCTTATAAGTTTTCAGTCCTTCCTCATCTCGTCTGTTTTTGTAGCCTCGTCTCTTTTGCATTAAGTTTAAGATTTCGTCCGTTATCCAGGGCTTCCTAGTTTCCTTTTTCTCGTGTCCTAAAACTTCCGTAGCTGCGAAATCTAGACTATTCTTGATACCCTCCCACTCAGTTTCTGCGTTCTTGATTTCGTCATTACTCGCTTTATTTATTAATTGATCTGCTTTCTCCTGGAACTTATCTTTCATATTCTGATCCCTCAATATGTCTACATTTATACGTTCCTTATCCTTCCGGGTTTTCAGATTTTTGAACTTTAATCTAGCTTTCATGACTACCAAGTTGTGGTCGTTGTCTACATCTGCTCCTGGATAACTCTTACAGTCTTTTACTTGATTTCTAAATCTCTTCCTAACCAGAATGTATTCTGATGCCTGATACCTGTCTATCCCTCGTGGCATTTTCCAGGTGTACCGCCTCCTAACGTGATCCTTGAACAATATGTTCGCGACTACCATCTTGTGCTTTTCACAGAATTCTATCAGTCTGCTACCTCTCTCGTTTCTGTTTCCTAATCTATAAGGACCTACAAATTCTCCTTCTTTCTTCTCACCTACGACTGCGTTAATATCTCCCACTATTATTAAATTTTCGTGACCCTTCACAAATCCTATTACCTCCTTCTAACTCTTCCTCACTGTGGCTAGAAGTAGGCATGTATACTTGCACTATTACTGTTTTCACTGGCTTCGAGTCTAACCTGACCATCATTACTCTCTCGCTGTATTGTAGGTAGCTATCTATACACTGTCCTGCGTTATTCCGCATAACGATTCCTACTCCCGCGCTTCCATTTATCGATCCTGTGTGTATTACCCTATAGTCACCGCTCCAAAAATCTCTTACTTCCGGCCAGCGCATCTCACTTATACCTACTATATCTAGTCCTAACCTATCCATTTCTATTTTAAAATTCTCTAGCTTCCCTGCCTGTCTCATGCGTCTCAGATTCCACGCTCCGACTCGTGAAATGCTACACTTTTTACTATCCCTACTATTGCACTCGATCACGTCTCCCGGAACAGTCCTCGCCCGGAGATTCAAACGGAGGACTATTTTACCTCCGGTGTTTTTTGCCCAAGAAGACGCCATCATTATTTGGGATAAGCTTTCTGTTAGCTGTTCTGAGGATTATAATGTGGTGGTTTCCTCTTGCCTTCCACATCGCAGTCGTGTATGTCATAGCACCATACCAACCCCCACGGTTTCTGCCGCTATGACTACTGAAAGAGTTGCTGCCCTCCTTCAGGGACTTGTCTTAGTCTGGTTTTTCAATAAGGACCCCCCCACTATGGTTACACCTATGGTACGGCTCCTTAAATCATTAAAACGCGCAAGCCGACCCACCCGTTCTAGTTTCCGCTAGAACTTCGTCAAGGTGCAAGTCCTATCGGATTGGATATATATATATATATATATATATATATATATATATATATATATATATATATATATATATATATATAGGTGTGTATCATTATTATTATGTTATATGGGTTGGGGCTTCATTAGCCAGTGATCGCATGGGTAGTCCCTTGACGATCCTCTCTTATCCGGGTTATTATCCAAAAATGCTATCCCATAAAAGGAGTAATTTGGGCACGTCACCCGCCTTAAGCCTCGCCTCCTCTAAGATAACAGGTGTCCCTAATATAAGGCACCTCCTCTCCTCTAGTGCGGGGTAGGTGTAAATAAGATGAATCGAGGTTTCCTCGTCTTCTCTACAGTATCTGCAGGCCGGGCTGTCAGTCAGCCTCAGCTTGTGCTTATATGCATTCAGGCTACTATGGTGGCCCGTTATGATTCTCACCAGGGTTCTGGCTTTGTGCCTGTTCAATTTAATGAATTCTTGGGCGTTTTTCTCAATCTCTGATATTCGAGATTAGCTATTCGACAACCCGTTACTCCTCTCCATCTTTTATTGTGCTGGTCTCTTGCCCATCCAATGATGCGGTCTCTGATCGGATTCCGACTTATTTCCACTGCAGGTTCTAGTCCAGAGATTTTTTCCCTGGTCCCTAGTCTGGCATGTAGGTGCGTAACATTTGATAACAAAAAATATAAACTTGTAAAACGATTTTTGGATGGTGTACTGTATCTTGTAATTAATATTGCAATATAAATGGATGGATCGTGGGATATCGTGGAAAGTATTTTCTCCATACTTCTATAGTTTCTAAACAAAACAAATAATGAATCAAACTTCGAGTGTTGAATCATTCAAAAATATTTTATATGACAAATGCTATTTTTTACATTCAAAAAGTCATTTCTCAGAACAACGAATCTGTACCAGTTTATTATATACGCAAGCTTTTAAACCAATACATGAAACATATAAAAATATTATGGTAGATAATTGGTTCTTTGCAATTACTTTATATAACAAAATTATGAAAGAAATGCTAGAATATGTTAAACTATCTCTAATGAGGATTCTAAGATAAAATTAAAAGGAGATATCATCAATTGTTCTCATCAAAGCATTAATAGATGCGATACGTACAGTTATATTTCGCATCAAAAGATTAACAGGTACAATTGCTGCAGTTTGTATTTGACGGGAATAAAATTATTATTTCATACACCTCAAAACTAAACAAAATTGCACTTTTACTGTCTACTCTCCATACTGATACCTTTATAAGTGCTGTTACTGAAAAACTTAACTTGATACATACATATAATGAAAATAAAGCAGGTACTGACGTTTGATCAACTTTGTTATTATTATACTACTTCCCATAAAACTAGACATTGGACTCTCAGGATTTCGGTTAACATATTAGAAGTCAGTGACATAAATTGAAATGATTTTATTTTCTTTTGCAAATGCAGAGTAAAATAATAGAAATATCATAAAAGAGCCATCATTTTTAAATAAGTTGGAATGCTTCTAATTAAACCGCATTTATATACGAAGATTAAAAAGGTCTAACGAATAGGACCATATTAAATATCTTTTATAATTAAATGCTGATTAATATGAAAAGTTAATTTGTATTATTTACAGATAATTATTTAGAAACCTTAGAAAACAAATTATATATGTTTCCCTCTATGTTACCTACAAAATGATGTATCACATATCACACTCTTATATTTGAAAAAAGTGGAAGGCTGTTACATCTCCCAAAATAAAAATAATTGAAAACCATTCCCTTGTAAGCGTGAGCAGCTAAAATAAAAAATAAATTTGGTTTCTATGAGGAATTTTTATTGATGTCCTCCACATTCGAGTTTCAGAATGTATTCCAGTTAAGGTTTCCACCCAGTACAGGCGGATATTAAGCGCATATTTTCTGACATTCGCTGCTAATTTTTAAATTTACTTACGGTCAGCATATTGCGACTTACATAATATTCAACTTTATAGTTTCACAGGGACCCTCGACTTATTGGCTATTTTCTTCTAGGGTGCAATTGTAAAAAACCTAACGTCCTGCAAATCGTGCCTATTCTAGTAGCTATTCTAAGTAGCTATTCACTGCACACCTCTTTCGTGGTGTGCAGTGAATAGCTACTTTGTCCTTTGTGAGATGCGGAACAATCTCTTTAAAAAATTTAAACTTGTTCGAAATAAAAGTTGTATCTGCATGACGTGACGGGCGTACAAAATCTCACTTTCGTTGTGGTACCTCCGCATCGTTCCTGCTCAGAGATAGATTGACTTTTTTATGCCATTTGTTCTTTTTGTCATATATATCTTTTATTCGAGTGCACCGCCTTCTGTTCCGTCCATGAAATATCGAGAATGTGGTAGTTAAAGTTTGGTTTCTCCTTTCTACCTAAAGCGGACGAGGATTAAGAGTTCATTTCCTTTTATTTCTTAGTGTTCCTTTTGAAGTTCTATTAAATATAAAATTGAATATCCTGTCAGATATTTCATATATATATTTTATTTAATAATTGCCATAGGTTGTAATCATTTACATCAATATAAGGCTTAGCAATAGTTAAATAGTTGTGGAATATTTTAAAAATGTATGCATTTATACTAAATGAATTACATATTTTTTTCTCTTTATTTGGAATAGTCTATATGTATACAGTATTAAGGTAAAGGCGTTTTTTATAATTTCTCTTAGTATTTTATAACCATTATACACCTTGTAAATTTACTTTATTTGTATCCCATACATGACCCTACCAATTAAGTCATGTTTAACATTCATTAGTCATTAAGACAGATGTTTGACGACAAAAATAAATTACAAAACTTCTCAATTTCAAGCCTCACATAGCAGGGTTTTAGGACGAATTTTATATCTCATATATAATGTAGACTTCCCAACCTCAGACTACACTGGAACTGGTACATTTGCAGATATCATCCGAAAATCTCCAAAATCACCTCTTCTACATAGAAGATTAGTTCAAGAGATGGAAAATAAAAATCAATTAAAGTAAATTGCAACAAGCGACTTTTACACTTTGAAAAGCCCAATGTCAATCAGTATTCAAAAATGAAACAGTCATACCTCAAACATCAAAGTCAGAATACTTAGGTTCCCATTTTGACTCCAAACTTAATTGGAAAGAACGTATTAAAAAAAAACGCAAGTGGATAGATATGAAAATGAGGGAGTTAAACTGGCTACTTGGAAGAATATCACAAATGTGCCTAGAAAACAAAATTTAAATTTACAAAACTGCTACCATTCCCATCTAAACTTCCCAACTTGAAGTCTAATATTGCTACCATACGGCAAATGCATTCAGAGATCCATCGTGTAATGGTAGACACTCCGTGGTATGTCAGCAATCAGACGTTACATCATGATGTCCGAATCCCCATAGTCTAAGAAATGATCAAACATAGGAGTCAGAAACATCACCGACGACTGGAAATCCACTCAAACATAATACCACTTACTAAGAAAATAACAACAGAAAACTGCATAAATAAGGAATTTATACTCCAGTCCATCTGCAAATGCCTTATATAATAAGGACTAAACAAATTAGGTCAAAACAGCTATTCTCCTGGCTATATGCCAAACGCCGAGCACTGAATTAAATTTGTCGTATTTTTGTCTAACAGAGTTAGCAATAAAAATACTTCCAAGCCACAAAGAAAGATGCAAAGTGTCATCTATCTCAGGATGTCGTTAACTGCAGACCGATTTCGACCTTTCTATTTTGGGTCTCATCAGTGCAGTGTAAACGAGTATACCTTCGACAAATAAAGCTCATATCTAGTAGACGTTGCTACGTTCCACCGCAGTAGAACGTACCAAACGCCATCTCTTTGTAGTTTCGAACAATCTAAATTGAAGTAAAAACTCGAGATCATCAATATAATGCAAAGTTGTTGAATGTTTGAATGTTACCCTCTGATAGTAAAACTTTGCATTATATTAACAACAGAAAACTTAAGAGGAACTACCCAATGGACCTTAAATAATGCGCAGGAGGCATTGTCGCTAGAGAAACCCCATCAGGATATATATTAGACTATATTTTAAGCCTCTTAGTTAAAGAATTAGGTCATAGAATTGACAGTTCTGATTGTTTTTTAATAAATTATTATAAAAAAATACGTTATTCTTGATATGTATGTGTTACTATTTATATTATTGGTATGTATTTATGCTAAGTTAATCTTTATATGCATTATCGTTATTATTATTATAAAAAATATCAGGGTTACACAGAACGCTTTATTTTCCAACATATGACTTGAAATATATTGGTTCAAACCAAACTTTTAGAATGTCAAGATAAGTACTCTTCAAATATTATTCTAATATTCAAAGTGTTTAGAGGAGTTACATACAAACATTGACATATTTTTAATGTATCGTTTTTCATTCAGCATATTCGTATTGACACCATGTCTTCAGTTTGGTATATTGTAATTTTTAAATTTTGAAAATTAGTTATGATGTCAATTATTTTTAAAATAGTAATTTTATCAATTCCATTTCCATATCTTCTCAGTTCTATCAGATTCTACAAGGAAGGGATAAGTTAATTGTTCGTAATAATAGTTACTTAAAAATAAATCCTTTTCTCAGTGTATTTTTCCAGGGAGCCTATATTAAATTTTAACTTTATATTATTTCGAACATTTACCTTCAGAGCATTGAACTGTATTACGAATATCAAAAGAAACATCCTTCAAAGTTAAACATCACTAAAACTGGAATATTTTTATATTCCACAGTAAAATGTCTACAAATTCCTTGCGGTCCCTCGAGTAATACTTCGGCTTTTTTATGTTTGTCTTAACATTTGCGTTGGAAGTAATGCATTGCGAATGTGACAGTTTACGAAATTTGTGAATGTGGCGTTGGAAATGTCGGCTGTGATCCCTGAGGAAACCGCACTACGCGGCTTGAATCTTAAAGATTATTAAGCCGTGATATTGGGTTTTTAGGTTATTAACGCTTCGGGGCATAAACTCTACTTTTTATGTATTTCAGACGTTTTATTGCTGAAAACATCTTATTTAATCAGGAGATGGATGTGTCTCTACTTAGTACTTTCTTCGCTGTAATATCGCGTTAAATCATCGACTCGTGATGTAATTTAAACAGGAATACTTGAATTATTGCCACGTGGTTGGCTACATCGTAGAAGAAACTGTGTTCTTTAACTGCACATAAATATACAGTTAATCTAACAAACTATACTATATATAATAGATTATAGATATTTTATAGTATTCTGTGCTTTAGTATATAAGAAATCAAGGAATAACTTTTGTAAAAAGCTCTTGCATCAGTTCAATTTTATTTTTAACTGCATATTTTCTAAAATATACATAACTAATATATACAGGGTGATTAGTGTGAAAAGTGTGACGTCATAGAATTACCGTTATTACGGAATGTGAAATAGATTTCTTACATAGGCCACGGTAATAATTACATTAACCTAAGTATAAGTTAGATAATATAATGAAGAAAAACGATTGCGCAATTTCAAAATATCAAATTTAATGGCAATGATTATTTAAAAAATCAACTAAAGGAAATGTTTAAGTTGTTGTACCGCAACCGTTGGCTGCCGGATAGGAGCCTTAGTGATCGATAAAAAGCTTGTATCATATAAAATCATACTTCGATAAACAGTTTGTTTATTTTTTTGGAGTTATTTCTTTAAAGAATAGATTTTTTACTTTTACTTTGGTAAAACCGATGTGTTTCAAGTGTTTATTGAATAGTAACTGTCATTTTGTAAAAAATGATGAAATTAATTAAACGAGCAAGAATTAAAATTTTTTGCATGATCGGATTTGGAGATAGGATGTACATCCAAAGTGAAGTAGTTGGTAAGCAAAGTTGAGTTGAAACTACCGCGAACTTAGGCATGTTCGAGATCTTCCTAAATCTAGTCGGCTTTCACCATCAGAAAACGATCAGCTTAATGTTTTAGTTGCAATACCAAGAAAGCCTGTACTCAATCTTTGAACTTGAACTTGATCAATTGGCTTCTGATTTCAATAGAGCAGTATCCACAGTGTACAAAGTTCTGAAAAGCAAAGTACCATCCTTATAAGGAATGCCTTGAAAATGTACCACTTTTAGAATAATGATAATAATTTCATAAAAACATAGTTTTCTTTGACGAGGCTTTGTGTTGAAGGCTCATATTAATAGGAAAAACTTCCATTGTTTAGTTACCAAAAATCCTTGACGGATGATGAAAATGAATACTACTGAAAATCCCCAGAAAGTAAATGTGTGGTGGGGTATAGTTGACGTAAAAACTTTGGTTCCCTATTTATTTGATGTAAACTTAGGTTCACTTCCGGTGCTAGATATTTACATTTTCCTCGAGACAACCTTATTTCTGTACTAATCACTTTATATTCACATGTAGAGGAACCTCATATTCTGAGATAATGCCTCTTTCAACAAGATGCCGCACAATATTAACATTTAATGTAGTTGATTCTTTAAATAATCATTGTCACTTAACTTAGTATATTGAAATGCGCTATCGTTTTTCTTAATTTTTTTTATCCAACCTATATTTATGTTAGTGTAACCTATATTTATGGTAGTGTACTGTAGCATACGTAAAAAATGTGCTTTTTCACATTCTGTAACAAAAAAGGAGGTTGCCATTAAAAACTATCGATAATATAATACCTCCCACATGAATCACTCTGTATGCGTTAGTTATATTTTAAGAAATGTACAACTAAGAATAAAATTTGACAGATGCGAAAGATTTGTTCAAAAGTTATTCCTTAAATTTTTAACGAATTTATTAACTACTTAATAAATTCCGAAATTACGAAAACACTATATAGGGCAATAATAGGATTTGTTACAATATCTTTAATTTTGTAAGAAATATTCCTTATATATATATATATATATATATATATATATATATATATATATATATATATATATATATATATATATATATATATATATATATATACTTTGAAGAACTCTGAAATTGGTCAACCTTTTTTTTTAAGATATTGGTTAATTGGTATAAACTTTTTCATATTTTTGAGTTGTAATTTTATCTTATAGTTGATTTGTAATTTGTTTGAGGTGTAATGTTATTACAAAATTTTTAAAACTGTCCCTCTTTACAGAAGATACCAAATACAAAATGCATTAAAGTTTTAATTGAAAATATGATTACAGTAAAAAATAAATTATTCTGCAAGTACAGAGATATCCTATATTCTCGATCCGGAAGATATTTTGTCTAAGCACTATTTTGATACAGTACAGAGATTTTATTTTTAAACCTGAAAACAAATAAGATCAGTTTGTGACAACAAAATACTTTTCGTTCATAAGAAAAATAATAAAAACAAGAGAAATATTACAGATTATTAACTGATTAATTATTCTCGTATTGTTATAGCCGTATTAACCTTATCTAAAAATTTAAATATTGTACTTAATAAGTAACAAATTGTGAATATAAATGTCTCGTCTAACTTAAATGGAGAAATAACTCGTCTAACTGAAACAGAGAAAATTATGTGATAATAGTTGTTGAATATGGTAATAGATTTAGATCCCACGAGATGGTTTGTGAGTTGTTCAATTAAGGACATACTATACCATCTACTATAAGTTCAAAATTAAATAGATTACTTGAAGGAATCAAAATCTAGTAGTGTAAAAGGTTTACCTTGATAGTGCAGACCACATTTCAGTGAAAACATTAAATTAAACATTTTGTTTGGAGGTCAAGTATACCCTGAAACTTCTCTAAGGCAACTGATTTTAAACATCTATGTTCACTATTCCATAGTTGGACAGTTGTTAGAAAAATAATCACCACCCCTATAAAGTATATTTATTGCAAGGGTTGAATGAAGATAATTCAGATTATCGCACATAAATTTATGGATTTATTATGTTAGATTGTGATGAATTGTGATTTGACTTTTTATTGTTTGATGTTCTTTTTTTGACGAAGTGACTTTTTCGTGGATGGAGCAGGACTTAATCATAATTGCAGATATTGGTCTTATGAGAATGGTCATCGGATTCAAGAATCGCATACCTAGCATTAAAATAAAATAAATGTATATTCTGAAATGATGATATGAGGCAGTTGTTTTTAGGATCTCCTCTTTCTTTTACTTTTCTATAGAAAAATTTAACAGTTGCTAGATATTTAGAATTTGTACATATTGACTTAGTAACAGCTTCAGCTCTTCTTTTATCCAAATAATGAGGATACCGGACGATGAATGTTTTCATTCCTTTATAACACGAAGTGGCAATCAATTCCTTAAACTAACCACATTCTTGTATCTTGAACTTGGAAACTACCAAGAGATATTTTAGACCCTGCATACATTAGGGAAAAGGTGGAAAAGTGTTTTATAGTAGCAGAAGTAGTAGTTATAGTTATTTATGAGTTTCATCACTGTTATGCGATGTCTCTTCTTAACACACATTTTTTCAGCAATAACCCATTAAATGTTTGTTTTTAGGATTATTAAATAATTCAATGTGTTGACGCTGTATATCCATCAAATTATAAACGACATTCTATTTTATTTTTGGTGGCGTTTTTGCACTGGGTAAGGCTAAAAAAAGGTTTTGCCCGCATATGAAACCGATACAATCCATAATAGATTACAATTCGAATTGGAACACTTTTAGAATTAAAACCGTTAGAATTATCCATATTCGAACGTGCCTATTAAATTATAAAGTACCTATTAAATTAGAAAGTGTCTAAATTAGAACATTAGATTAGAAAGTGCCTAGTAGACGATATCTGCCCGAAGAAGTCCTTAGATTTATTAGAACATCCGGAAGGTAAGTCCAGAGAATTTCCCTTTTTCCCCTATCCATTTTCCCCTCTGCACACTACCGGAGACCTCCAAAGGAACAAAGGTGAGTAATTAATTTGTTTTTCTTTTTATATACAGTCCATTAATAGAATTGCATTTATTGTATGTATAATATTAAGCCTACACGAAAATCTGCATGACTGCCCCAATCACTTTTTATTAGATTAACTTTTTAAAATCCACTTTACGATTTTAATATCTATTTATGTCAAAAAAGAAGTAACCTCTTTTTATACTTTAAACTTGAAGACTTATTCGATAACTACTTGAGACTAGTTATTAATGATTCGAGGATAACTTAAGATTTCTTGAAGGTACTTCGAAGATTACTTCAAGATGTATCGAGGCCTAATGCAATTACTGAGGATTACTAAATGTTTATCTGAATATTTCTATATTTAAAACCTTACTGTTGCTGAGACAGCAAAAGGTTCCAAGAAGTGTTGTTCTCGAAAGTTTTTCAAGTCGCAATAAATGTGATAAATAATAAAATGTAATTGTATGATAAAGCACGAAATATACTCTTTCTTAGACACAACATCCTGTATGCGAATGGCCTGAATTATAATATTGTACAGTTTGGTATTATTCTAAGTCTAACATAATAATAGGGAAGGATTTTATATAACATTAATATATAACAGAGATGGTCAAATAATTTGTTAAAATAAAAATGTCATAAGTAAACAAACTACATCGTAATTTATCATCACTGATCCACCACCCTAGAAAAAACTAGTATTCGGCTCGATATAATCCCTTTTCATAAATTTAATCATTTTTCCCTCCAGTTTTTTGCGGCATTCAGACAAACGCCTAATAACTTCTGCCATTAATAAAACTCGTATTGTTAGTACGCAGGAGGCGGTTGGTAGAAACGATGTTCAGTAATTTCTAACCCCAGAGAAAGATTGCCGGCGTGTGTATATGTATATTGTGTACTCTATCGGGGATTACCCTTCTCAACTGACAATTAGTTAGTTACCAACGGACAGATTCGATAGCTCTGCAGCCCCGTTTAATCTCTACCCTCTGTACCCACTAAACCACAGATAATCTTTGATAGAGTGCTGGTTCATATCAAACAAACTTCAAACCTTTTGTGAATTTCATAATACAGTCTCTTTAATATGCATGGTAATTTTTTCGTTGTGGAATACATAAAGCTGTTGTTATAATCCCAGAAAATATTATGACCTCTATTTTCATAAAATTTCTTCCTTAGCTCATACCAAGTGGGTTGTTTTACCCAATCGAGTTAAATTAAGTTGTAGATGGGTGTATTCTCTGGTACATGGCAAAAAAAACACCTGTACATCTATAAAATATAATGAGTGCTGTGTAGATGAGAATAAATGGAAATAATGAGTAGTTGATTAGCTACAATTGTCTAGTAGGCAGATGCTTATTTTATTTTCTTGAATGATGTAAAATGAGGTAATAATAGAATAAATTGTGAAAAATAAAATGTGGACATATCGTATTTTAGATCAATTTCATTTATTTATAGTTTTTGAATACATACTGGAGATTATAAGTTTGTGTTAATTGTATAATTTAATAATATACAATTTATATAAACATTAATAGATAAATAACGACCATCATCATAGTGACATGAAAGAGCGGCCAATAAATATCAATTTGGTATGTATGTTTATTACATCGCCATTTACTAAATATAAGATCTCAAAACATACCGTGGCTTGTTTTTATGGCTAGGCTCAGGTAGACTGTTTCATTTATCGACAAGATAAGAGAGTTTTTTGTTTGGCAAATAGCAATGAAATGAATAGTAGTCGCATTGTTCAATACAAAGCAGAATATTCAGATATAGAGTCACAAACTGATGTAATAAATGTGGATTTCTCTAATGTATCTGACATATTTAATCTTAAAGTAATATTGCGAGAATTAAGGAAATTTGGTTTTCATATTCACCTGAAAAGTTATTCAAATCTTATCTATATGATCCAGTACTGTATATTGCAAATAATATAGGTAGTATTAAGTCCGTTGAATTTTGCTACTACAAACTATTACTTTGGTGTCAACAAAATAAGTTTTCAATAATTCAATGTCAATAAATATTATTTTTGCGCAAAGTCATGCCTTGTATATTTAATTATTATATTGAAAACGATATTTTCGCTAGACTTGAGACTATTTGGGAGCTATGTATGTCATCGCGTTATCTAAGGTAACGTTCACTGGTCACATTGAGAACGTTACCTGTGCAGCCTTAAAAAAATTATTTGCTTCATAGTATGTCATATAGTGGTATGTCAAGCAGTTGGAAAAATATAGCTAGACACATCACAAATTTTATACTGTTATTTGTGCTTGTTATATTTGATATAAATACCTTAATTATCTTGGGAAAGGGCTGAAACTTTCGATGGAGCAATAAAAACAGGGGAAAAGTTTTCCACGAACACCAAATGAGTGCAAGTTTCACCGAACGTGCGTTTAGCCAACTAAATTGGCATAATCGAAAGATAATTAATACGTACTTCTAATAATCTACCAATGATACTCACTTGGTTAGCGAAACGCGCGTCGTGAAACATGTAATTGTTCATGGAAATGTTCATGTTCATGTTCATGTTTTAATGTGCATGGAAATCTAGTCTCCTGTTTTTTGTTCTCTTTACTTTAATTATACATAAAAAAATATATCAAATTCAAGCATTCACGCAAATTAGCATTAACAATAAATTGAAGGTCAAATTTTGAATACTTTTGAAATTTTTGTTAATGCAAAAGATAATACTCTACACTACTTAATTACACTCAAATATTGTTTGCACAAATTATAAATTATGTGAACTGAAACCACTGTCATTAACTTACTTAGATTAGTTTGATAAAAGTTTCTAAAGTTATTAAATCACGTATGGCCTGGCTTATGGTGAATTTAAAATAATCTGTGATACATAATAGAAAATAATACTGAAAGTTAGGAATGTAGAGACGCATTCAAAAATATACCTAGTTTTATAAACTACATCATTTGCTCTAAACTGAAGTTTCCATGGTTTACTTGGGATATTTAATTTAAATGAACAGTTCTGCATATAGAATATGTACTAAATCCTGAATATTTATTCGGTGTGACAAATTTTCATACAAAAATATTGATAATTTTGAGATATATAACGTCTTATAACTAATTAATTTTTACTACATGCCCTCATGTTTACATTAGAAATTAATTTATACTATAATATACTAATTGTCAATATCAAAGTATCTGAAAAATATACAAAAAATTCTAAACTATAAATATGTATACATTACAGTGTATCAGACAACATGCAGAAATCCCTTAGAATACTTGATCTAGAATCATGAAAATGTTTAAAATTGAAAAATAATAGTAGAGTAGAGAAGGTTTTATTGATTTTTTTTATCTTTAGAAAGGAGCCATTTTCTTCAGTGTCAGTAACTTGAGTCCTAAAGTTTTTAGTCTGAACATATATTGGAAAATCCAAACACTTACTAGATTCACAAAATTTCAAGTGGGTCTAACCATTCCTTCTAGAGCGGTTACAATATTTATTTTGAAAATGAATATATGTAATTATAATAGCACGGGCCTACAAATTTTGACATTTTGAAAGTTGTTTGGGTTTGAAAAATGATAAGTGAGTCATTTGTCCTGATTTCAAATTTACCTTCCATTTGTGTTCCTTACGTAAAGTATATGATCAACTGAATAATCATAATAAATTAAAGAGTAAAGGAAAAATTACATTTTAATAAACATTATATTAAATAAACATTAAAAACATAGTAAAAAGCAACACCACAAATAGTTTTGTGTCTCTATAATTTCTTTTTTCTTTGAAAGTCTCTTCCTTTTTAACAAACAACTTCATTTTGTAGTTTTCTTGTTTAAACATTCATTGGATGTCCTCTTTTCACCATCCAGCAGTAATCTGCCATCATCGCCACATCTCATCGACTCTGGTACCTCCTTTCCATCTCCTTTATGTCTTGATGGAACCTTTTCGCCGACCATGTAAATACCCGAATAATATAAAACTATAATATCGCCATTGACCAACTCTGTTTCGGTTTTAAAAATTACGAGTTATTGTACAATGTACATTTACAAATTCTGGTGCGTGATGGAAACAAAGAATAACAGTGTTTCTGTAGTTCAGTGTAACAGTGTTGGCCTGTATAGTTGATGGTATTACGTATATAGGATACCGTCCTCTTCTTTATAATTCTCATTCAGAGTGGCTTGAGGTTTTCTAAAAGTTGTACTAGCCCCCTCACATAGCCCCGCCTCAATTTTAAAAAGTCGTTTACATTCGATTTTTAAAAAAATATTAAAATGATAACGACAGATGAACTAATACAAAACTTACAAACTTTAAGATATTCTTTTTAAGTTAAGCGTTAAGAAAATGAATTTTAATTTTTCTCCGTGGCACACTAGGGAAATACTTTCAACTAGTATCTAGTGAAACAAGGATTTAAAGACTGCTAAATTATTGACACTTATAATACATAAAGTGGTCCTATACAAACTGTTATCAGTTAACAAATATTACATGGCCCGTATGATTGCATACACAGAATTTATGACCTACTTTCATCTGGTATATCAGATAGCGAGTGGAGCTGATCATTGAGAACAGATTAACTACCCCAACGCAATACATAAATCACCTTTCCGCTGCGTCAAATTAATAATTATTTAAACCGATACATCTGGTAACATGTTCTGAAAGCATTTAAAGCACTGGCAGCACTGGTAAGCGAAAGCTCGGCAGCCCATCTATTTTCAATTACTTCTTTGTGCAATATCAAAAGCAATTTGTTCCCGTCGACACCACGACTCATCTATTTTTAAGTATATTTGTCATAATATCCTGGACAGGTATAATTCAAGTTCACCACTGCGCAGCGACAAGTGAAAACAATTTCCGAATCGTGAGTCTTAATGGGATCGGGTCCCAGTAATGGGAGCGACAGGAGAAATCACATTTTCTATCACTCCCAGATCACGGACACTAACATAATATCAAATTGACATGTTGATTTTGTTACTTGGCCACCGCTGAGCGATCGATACCCTGGGCGCATATGATGTTTCCTCCTCATCTAATAACAAACAGAATAAAAAGTTTTGCGAAGGAATTGATGTAATCGGCTGCCAGAATGATTGTAACAATAGTTGATTCGATGTTAGTTCTTTAAGTTCAAGAATGCCGTTCGCTGCAGTGGCCAATGTAATTATGATCGATATATCGTACCATGTCGTCTCCAATATGGTTATTGTCTTCGGAAATTTAATATCGGAAAATGTACGATATTAAATTGGTGTCTATTGTAAATTCTTCCACTTATAAAAGATATGGCGTCACGAAATGAAATACTAATTCAATAGGCGATAGAGTTACTAGATTTTAGTAGTATGCTTATAATTATTGCCATTAGTTTAATATGAAGCTTTTCGATTATATTGTACGGATCGCTTCAGCGAAAAATGATTAAGGTGGAAAGGATCATCAACGATTAAGATGAATTTACTAGGAACTTGGTTCTAATAGATCAACTAATTTTCTTGTTAAAGAGAACGGAGGTGTGGAATTGTATAGAGGAATTATTCTAAATTGCTAAAACAAATATCAAATTGTGTCGGCAAAATTGTATGGTGCGAAAAGTATTGTTGTTTGCAACAACATTTGAGAACAGACCCGCTCTATCTATGTTGCATATCACTATTCAAAATATTTTCAACATTGTCTCAGTTCGACATAACTTTAAAGTCCTGTATCCAACGATGACATCGAAATATTGGAAGTATTGGATTGGGCTGGATCCCTAGAGAATTAATATTGATAGAAATTCCTGATACCAGGAATTTTAATGTTATTTAAAGAATAATCGATATCGTTTTGACAATATAGGAAAACACCATGAAAATTTACTGAAAGATTATATCATAGAGTTTTGAGAGACAGTGATGGGAAATATAAGTATGAGTTAAAAGTTTACATGAAATAGCATGTCAATTGACAATTTGATTGTCCTCTGTCACCACAACCAGTAAGAGGTCGATCCTGGTTCGGTTTGGTTGAAGATCCTTAACCTATATTAAGGATCTTAAAGAATACTTAAATAATACTTTCCAATTCCAAGTTACAAGTCGGGAATCGAGAAAGGAACCATCAAACCGCAAAGCGGTTATCAGGTGGATCCCGAATAGCAAGGCTATTACATAATCGCTGTACGAAACAACTACTCCTCGGGCTAAAGCCCCGTCAGGCATTGAATTATATCTAACAGCGATCCTCGACCCCTATCTCGTGTCTCTGCACGATCAGAGCTTTTTTGAAAAGGGACCCCGCTACGGGTAGGTAAGTTACAGACATAGATCGTATCGAGTTAGATGAAAACTCCACAGATTTGTTTCGGCATTTGTCCTGGATCGGCGTACCGTGTACGGCACTGATGAGAGCTAATAATTTCGGATTTCATACGGGACAAATGTCGAATCCTACCCGTGGCGGTGTCCCGTTTCAAAAAAGCTCTGGTCGTGCAGAAACACGAGAAAGGGGTCGAGGATCGCTGTTAGGTATAATTCAATGCCTGGCGGGGCTTTAGCCCGAGGAGTAGTTGTTTCCTACAGCGATTATGTAATAGCCTTTATTCGGGAACTACTTGATAACCGTTTTGCGGTTTGGTTGTTCCTTTCTCGATTCCCGACTTGTAAGTTACAGACATAGATCTTATCGATTTAGATAAACCCCCACGAATTTATTTCGGCATTTGTCCTTTATCGGTGTACCGTATACGACACTGATGAGAACTAATAAATTTGAAACAGCTGTTTGTCGTTCGGATTCATCTGGGACAAATATTGAATCCTACTCGTGGCGGGATCCCTTTTAAAAAAAAATACTTTCCAGACTGTCTAACTACAGATAAAAAACTGATTTATGTCTAGCAAGATCACTTCAACATATTTTTATGAGGGTACTACAAATCGGTAATTGATGGATACAGAAATACACCTAATACTTTAGAAGACTAAATTTTGCAGGTTTTCAAAAATATCATGCATAATATATGGTACAATGTAGAATGAGCCCTTACAATAAGTTGGAATATTTTTTTGATCGAGAAAGACGCTTTTTTATTATTAATCTTATTTATTATTTGAAAAGACGTCAATATACGTCTTTAGAATAATTACTATTTAGTAAAATTATATTGATTTTATGATATTATGATATTTTTTATAATTTTAATAGTTCATCATTGGCTCTGAAGAAAAACTAAAATTGTAAAATATCCAGAGAAATATAAGTAAATATACATATATACAAATATTTTGTCGAAAAGTAACATCCTCTTTTGTGGCACCCGCTAACAATTTATATGGTGAATATACCACTATCGTTTTAATATAGGTAGTATACTTCTGTTCTATAGTTTATTTAAAATGTTAAAATGTTTTTTGCAGGAGAATGCGTTTTAGAGTTACATTTTTTTCCAATTCCTTTTGAAGCTGTTTGTTGTAATATGATCTAAGGGCCACCACATCTCATAGAATTTTGAATAGCCTTACATAATAGTAAAAGGAACAAATACCAAATTGTAAGATAATGGGGAGCAGAGAAGAAAATATAATAATAGGCATCTGGTAAAGTGCTACAGTTATAATACATCTCTAGATTGTAGGTGAACAGTAAAAGACATTTTTAAAATGTAAAAGATTTAATAATGTAACTAATATGGGCCGAGATGTCACTAATATCACAATATGGCCCCAGTGATGGAAAATGATAATAGACTCAGTAATGAGAAATAACAATGGACCCAGATGTGATTCTTGTGGCACGTTTAACACTTTTTCGATATTGCGGCTCGCTTAAATTATTATTTTACATAATTTATATCTTCTGAATTTGTGATCTTTGAGAAATACATATACTAACTATTTTAAGAGTTAACCCTTTTGTTTTAGTATCAAAAATATTTTATTAAAAGTAAAGCTTTAGCTGTAGTAAGTAAAGCTAAAATCACTATACAAAGAGGTCGCTCAAATACATTTGCCCATGGCAAAGTTCTCTAGTTAACGCACTACGTTGGTTTTAATAGATCTTTGGGAGAATTAATGTCCCTCAGGGATTATCATAAATTTTAAAAACTTGATGGGAATTTTAAAATCCCCTGGGAGAACCCCTAGAACCCTTAATGCAGCGACAAAAACAGGACACCAGTTTTTGACGAACATCCAAAATTACATATTTTGTGATATATATTTCGCCAATCATGTTGGAATTATCGGGAGATATTAAAGGTTTAATCATCTCCTGATAATGCGAACGTGGTTGGCGAAACGCTCTTCGAGGAATGTGTAATGTGTCTCCTATTTTTAGTTAATTAAAGCACAATAAAATATTCAAAAAGCTTCACATACAAAAATCAGTTAGAAACAGAGACTATGTTGGCAACAAATTTGTTATTTAGCATTTCTTTGCGCTACATTTTTCAGATTTGCCTCGTATTTGAAAAATCTCTCGGACTTAGACTAAGTAGTTTTAAACTACTTAGCGAAATCTACCCACTAAAATATATTTTATTGGAGCGATAGATTCAATGATATCGAGATTGTTGAATTAAATATTAGATATTCAAATAATCCGATAAAAGATATACAAGACCATCACTTTACATTACGGCCCCCGTGGAAACGCGAAGAAAGCCCTCCTCTTCATTCATAGCCAAGCAAGCACTTTGCATGCATTTTGCGAGTTAATGGACGCCTAAGCTCGCTGGTTTTATAAGCTTTCAGGATTTTGGTTGGGTTCTACCGAAAAATTAAATATTCTTATTCACCAAGCCAGTATGTTTGTTCAGAGCTATCTGCGATATGAAATCTACAGTCGCTTTTTGTCTTCGCGCTGCCTCCATCAGCTTATGCATTTTCATCAAGTTACTCGTTTTATGGAGGAATTATTCAATGGCGCTTAAATACGGGAGTTTAAATGTGTGTTGTTTTATGGTCGGTACTTATTTATTTTATGTAAAATTATTATAATGTACGCTTTCATCTGAAACAATTATATTCCCTTATTTTTCGTTCTTTCAATTATGTTTATTTACTGCAAATCGAAGGAAATTAGTTAATAGAATGTGCACCATATTTCTTGTTCATTTTCGAGACTTATGATGAATGTATTTGATGGACGCAGAATAAAAACTAGATACGACTAAAAAAAACCAGAGGCAAGAAATAAAACAAGGCGTGTCTTGATTTTCTTATTTTCGTAATTCAACTGTTTTCTAATCGAATAAGTGTAATTATGTTGATATTGTGATGTTCATATTTTTTAATATTAATTTTAATGTTTTTTTAATATACAATATAAGTGGAATATACACAGAGATCCAGGATAATTGAACGTACCACTCCTTAAATATTTAATCGGGTTGTTGTCATATTTTGGAGTTTCTACTAACATCAACTCAATTCACCAATCATACAATTGGCAACGATGATTTAGACTAAGAAATAAGATACTCTGTAAATACTGTAATCATAAAGTTCCAAAAGCAAAAGTATCTAAAAGCATATTTTATATTAATTTGTTATTATTAACTATTTTTTTAATCTAGAAGCTAAAATGGAAATTTATTAGTCATATTTTGTGTATTATAGAGTTGATAACCCATTATATTTTTCACAAGAATCGAGTAACGTTTTTTTTTAACATCTAATATGAAAACTGCACTATTTTACTAAGTAATTATTAACAAACTTAATGGTAATTAGTAATAATGTACCATTTGCGTGTGAAATAAATTTTAAAACGATAACTCAAATTACTGTTCATTTCATCGCTATTTGGCAAATAAAATCTCTCTTATTTTGCCGGTAAATGAAATAGTCTATCTAAGCCTAGCCATAAAACAAGCCACGGTATTTTTTGAGTCTTTTTATGTGGCAAATAGTGATTAAATAAACTATACTATTATATATTATATAATAATTAATGTACTTGAGAACGATAAAAATAATATCAATATTTTAGGTTATCAAATGCTGGTTATATATACCTAATATAATATATATATATATATACCTATATAAATATAATACTAATTTTAGGTTATATATATACTTTCATTTAAATGACAGAGGTGTATTTTTAAATTATTAAATACGTTATGTAATTTATTTCCTGTAACATGTATAATGTTATTAAAAACTGTATGTTTTAAATATTCATCAAGTGCGTGTAAATAATTTACATAAATAGATTTGTTTGATCATCCAACGAAATAAAAATTGATTGGTGTCAAATTGGATGATTGTGAATGTCACAGGTTACGGTTATTATAAGGTGTTTGAAGAAATTATAGGGTTGTCACAGTAGTGTGAGTTAACGCAGAGGGTTTTTAAAAGTAATCCACCTCCAACCTAACCCAAACCATATCAGTAAAATATATTTCTTATTATTGAAACAATGACAACAGTTCTCTCTGGTTTTTCAAAGTCAAAGTGTGATAAATCTTACTACAGAGACTTTTCATAGATGAAAGTGCCTTTTATTAAAATTTTCTTGTATTTTCTTCTGCTTCGGATTCTCTTGATGTTTTGGACTTAACTTGAATCATTGGCCATCAATATAAAAGATATTGTAAACTTTTTTTTTTATAAAAAACAAATATACCTTTGATCTTAAAAAGTGCATGCCTTCAGTAATTCTCTATTAAATCTATTACCTCAAATCATCAGTTTTCCCCTGGAAAAATCTAGTAT
Source organism: Rosalia funebris (assembly GCA_037954035.1). Lineage (NCBI taxonomy): Eukaryota > Metazoa > Arthropoda > Insecta > Coleoptera > Cerambycidae > Rosalia > Rosalia funebris. Next base: position 7,517,463 of record JAZFAV010000007.1, read on the forward strand.
TGTCAGATTTTTATAAGTTGTTCTAAAAAACCCATTTTCTTCATTGCTCCATATAAATTTCCTGCATTTCTTTTTGTAATGTCAATTCCTTCGCTATTTGTCTTGTTTAACTTAATTAAAGATTAAAAAAATACCGCCATAGGAAGGATTCCTCGATTTAAGGATTCGTCATATTTTAATGATATGTGTATGAATATTCTGGTATCAATGCTATTTTCATCAGGACGGTAAAATGTTGTTCCGTCTTTAATAATATCATGTTTACAATGGTATAAGGTAAAACATGTTCTGCTGACGAGAAAAGCATTGATATAAAAATATGCATATATAGGTGCATTAAAGTGCCAGCTGCGATTAAGAATATAATATATGTATTACTTGGAAAAACCCAGAACAATAATCTCCCGTACAAGTGCTTGGTGCTATTTAAGTACTACGTAAACATAATCAATAATACAACTACTTTTTGGCTATACTAAATCGACCACGTGTAAGATTCGATATTAATTGTGTTACCCATTTGCGCTCAGATGTGCATTCTTTTTTCTTATATCTTTATATCTTATATAGAAACATATAAGTATTTATATATATATATATATATATATATATATATATATATATATATATATATATATATATATATACTATATACCCTGTTTCCTCCTATTTTTAAGATAATCGATAGTATTTGTCAAGATCTAAAGGATTTTTTGCCTAACTCAATTTTGTAAATTTTCTGACTATCACTGTTTTCTTTTTCAAATACCTATAGCCTCAAAGAGAGCAAACTATTTTCTTCTATTGTATGCATTGACTTCTAACCTCATCATTGGCAGTTATAACATACATTCAAAATGTGAGTCTCTTTATTTGACCTTTATCATTAAGAATCAAAAATGTATGTTTAAAAAACGGAATTTAATAAAAAAATCGACTAAAATGGGAAATATGACATTTGCAACTCAAAACTCACTACGACTCGGTCACTACGAATCAGTAAATATTCCTCCACCATAATAAACAAACTTCCAAACATCCCTATATGAAACGAAAACATATTTTTTAAGTTTAATTAATTTTCCTTCCATTTATTTTTGAGCAGCTTGCATAGAAAAACTGTATTAACATATAAACTACAGAAATAAGGAGTTTATACTCCGACCCATCTGAAAGTGCCTTATATAATAAGGACTAAACAAATTAGGTCAAAACGACTATTCTCCTGGCTATATGCCAAACGCCGAGCACTGAGTTACATGACAAAATTTGTCGTATTTTTGTCTAACAGAGTTAGCACTAAAAATGCAGTGATTTTTCTAAAGCCACCAAGAAAGATGTAAAGTGTCAGCTGTCTCGGGATATCGTTAACTGCAGACCGGTTTCGACCTTTCTATCTTGGGTCTCGTCAGTGCAGTGTAAACGAGTATACCTTCGACAGATAAAGCTCACATCTAAGTAGTATAAACTACTTATTTCTGTAGTTTGAATGTTACCCTCTGATAGTAAAACTTTGCATTATATTGATGATCTCAAGTTTTTACTTCGATTTAGATTGTTCGAAACTTCCAAGAGATGGCGTTTGGTACGTTCTACTGCGGTGGAATGTAGCAACGTCTACTGGACCTGGACTGAAATAGCTGTTTTGACCTAATTTGTTTAGTCCTTATTATATAAGGCATTGGCAGATGGGTTGGAGTATAAACTCCTTATTTCTGTAGTTTGAACGTTACCCTCTGATAGTAAAACTTTGCATTATATTGATGTATTAACATGCATTTTTTCGATAACCATATGCATTTATATCATCAGTGATTCTTTGGCATCTAGGTATCTAGTTCAAGTAAAAGGTTTTATTTATAATGCATTTTATAAATTTAAAAACTATAGGGATGAAGTGATCGTATTGGCAACACTGATGAAATATCCAACTATTTCTATATGAAAATAGTTCCAATAGAATAGAAATCAGTTTTAGTAACATTAAATGCATTTGTACATCTATGTTCAAATAACCTCTCTGTATGTTGGATATCTGATACTATAGATAATAATATGATAATAATAACATGACATAATATTTTCAGACTACTTTGAATCACAATTAATTTTATCTCATAATTATTGTGCAATTATTGCAGAGTAACCACCAAATTTTACTGTTAAGAAATAAGTCTAGTAATTTCAGTTTTGTACTAGCAAGTATACTTATACAACGTACCAGTATACTTGTTACACATATACTTAGTTAAGTAGATATGTATAAGCTAATTTAATTGTCACATGTACAGTATACACGATTCTACATTGGTATTAGAAATTATAATAATATTTATAAACAGATGACATTTATTTCAGTGTAAGGATTAATTCTAGTACCGTTTTGAAAATGTTGTTATTAACGGTCTTAGATTTTTGTAGCTGCTTGTTGAATTATGGATATAATTCAGGTGATATGTGTGTATATTTGATCACACTGATTTGAAGTATCAGAAATTATATATCTATGTAGAATGTCTACTTATCTCAGTAACTGAAGTGTATTAGTTTTATCACAATATTAATATGATATAATATTTTTTTTATTCTTTTCATTATTGCACAGAATAATGAAGAAGACTTTTCGTAATTTCAAATATACTCAATTATCTATATGTATCATATAATTTACTTTATCACTGTCAAATATCGATTATAATATCGCGACAATTTAATACTAGACTAGACCAACAATACACTAATATCCTGGTTGAACAGTGGATATGTACATATATGATAAAACAGAAGTTACCAAATCGATTACCATAGCAAAATATGAAGAGAATTGGTTTTCATTATTTGGCACGTTAAGTATAATAAAGGTCGACAGAATGAACGAGAGTTCCCCCGACAGTCATCAAAACACATATGTTTCCCTTTAAAAAAAATCTGTGACAAATGAGTTTACAGCCGCTATTCACATGGATAAAAATAACAAGGAGGTTGGGGTTGATCCATACCGGTGTTACACTGAAGCTATTCACAGGAGAAGTCGAAAGATCTCATATTGTGTAATATGTTATGACCATACCTTTTTATAATAAATGCGATGGGTCGCATGTTCGTATAAGAAGATATTATTTAATCGATAATCAGTCTAATGTTGTTTACTTGCTGTTTGTAACAGTGAAACAGGATGCAAGAAATATAAAAGGAATTCATATTCTAATACATATTATTAATTAGAACGGGTGTTGTGGTATTATTTCTAGAGGGGATTATCATATTGATAAAAAAAATTAATATATAATACCATCTGACTCTGAATACTCAGGGCATAGTAATTTTTATAGAGTTTTTCATCTTTGGTAATATTAGCTGCAAATATATGTACCATCAAGCAAGTATATAACTAGAAAATTTCTTGTAATATCTTGTAAAGTTTTTTTTAATAATTCTGGCGTATTTAATATTTACTATATTTATTATTTATAAGTACAATAATAATTTTTAAATTTTCACTTTTATTTATTTTGAGCTGTTATATTTATGTAATTTTTAGTTAATTTAGAAAAAGAGATACTGGGTTTCTTAACGAGTCATTAGCATGTTATGTAAAGATCTTACACAAAAGAAGACTTCTACAAAAAATAGCATTAAAATTATGTAATTGTGACTACTCAGTTCTTAGTAACCTTTCTTTTTTGAGTCATAAATATAATTAATGATATTATTAAACTCAGCATTTGCTTAGTGACTAAAGTGGATAATTCCTATTGTAAAGTAAAGGTTACTTTTACTCCTTGTTAAATAAAATATTTTAATAAATAGCGCTTAAGATAATAGTAATCATTAGTGACTTAAAATTATAACCCTGATTTAATCTTTATTCTAACGACTACAATCTAATTTTATTAATAAACATATCTGATATTTATATTCAAATAAAATCAAAATCTAACTCAACATATTTAATACGTATCTGTTAAACAGTTTTAAAAAACTTTTTTATTTATGTTAACATTTTTCAAGTGTCAATAAGGAAAATATTCCTTTCAAATGCTCAATATACTGGTTAATATTTACTTTATTGCAACTCGAAAGGGTAGTATCTACTGTTAATGTGATAGTTAGTATCTAATGAGTAGTATCATTTCACATTATTTATTATGTCATATCATTATGTTATTATATCATATAATCTATTTTCAATTAAATTCAATTTTAAATTAACAATATTTGTCACATATGTTTGGTTTTATATTTTTGTTTACTTCAAATTCCTTGAAATATTTTATATTTCTATTCCGTATCCAGGTTGATATTCTATGTATTCTTATGCCCTGGTTAATTTAGCTCTTTTCGTTATTTGTCGGAATGGCTATTCCAGAAAATTGTCCTCCTACTTAGTCAGTTTGTCTATAGCATCCAGTTCTAATTATCGATTGTTTTGATAAATTTTTGTACAATTATAGTACATTACCAATTGGTGGGTTTAATAGTTTTATATTCATAGTTTTGGAAGATTCTTCTCGACTGTGTCCAATTCTGTTAGACTAGCATGATAAGGCTATGGCATCATTATTTCAGTAGAATAGTGCCATGGTTAAATCTCCTAGATAATTGGGAATCTGGATTACTTATTAAGCTGCCGAATCGCCAAAGTAAATAGATTAACTGTAATAGAAATATTCTTCAAGGCTGTTTTAATACTTTTCTGTTTTTCGTTTTTATCTTTTTTCTTCGTGTATCTCATTACTTCGTTCAACGTTTCTCTATTAATTACGAGAGCTGAAAAGTTCTTGCAGATTAATTGCAGTAGAAACGTTGCTGAAATAGATAAATAGATAAAATAGAGCTGAAGAGCTGAAAAGCTTTACTTTTCGGAGACTATATTTTCTGGGGGAGTGTATACCGGGAGATACAAAAGCTTTAATTGCAAACTTCATCAGGAGCAGTTTAGCAGGCTAGATTTAGAGCTTACCAACAGATATGCATACTTTGTATACTGTGTTTTGGTATTTTTCTATTAATGACATTACATTCCACTTTGTTTTCCTTATAGAGTAACAAAAAATATACTTATTAATAAATAATTTTATAAGTAAATAAGTTATTACTAAGTAAATACATTTTTTTATTAATTAAATTATGACTTGGAAAAAAACAGTTATTTTCTTGTAATAGTTTCTTTGCTTTGCCTAACTGAACTATAAATACTTTACAAATATCATTTAACACTTTTTTCATTCATTTCCTTGTTGGTGGCAATTTCTGTATTGAAAAATTACAACTCACAGATTTTATTACCATCTATATGATTTCTAGGAAATATAATAACTTAATCTTTTAGTGCCCTTATTATCCAATGTTATTATTAATTAGGCAAGGAAAATAAATAATAACAAGAAAAAAACTTACTGACAACTAGTCCCCTATCTATAATTGCTATTATAACTAGGATAAAACTGCGCTTTATGCTACTGTGATAAAAAGGAGTTGTAAAGCTATTTTTCAAAAATATAAAGTATTAACCTTACTATCTATATTAATTTTGCAATTATGCTTATACGTTTTTATGTAATTGTAATTACATTACATTTTAATATTAATACTAGACAAAATTTTATTTTTTATGTCTTCTAATAAAAAGAATATGTAATTGGAAGAATTATGAAAATTTATAAGATTGACAAATATTTTAGTACCTAAAATATTTCATATTCACAATTTATCTATTTTACTGGATATTTATATATTATATAATATGTATGTGAATCTTGTATACAAAAGAAAAGCGAACCATTAATACATTAGTCTTTAATTGAATATCATGATATAGGTGTTAAAATATATTGTAGTCGTATCAAAAGATATATTTTTCATTAAATTTTATTTAGTTTAAAGTTCTGAAAATAGTTCTCGTAGCAATATTTTTTAAAGAAATGTTTTCTTGGGAAACAATACTTTACCATTCAGCTGGCAAAATTTAAATAAATGGCGAATGCGCCAATATCATTTAAATTACAAGTCTGTGACTATTTCGTTCAACCCTTTTTTAAAGTGTATTATTTAAATATATTTTGCCATTTATTCTTTATTATCAACACATACAATGCCACACATATGTGGTAGTACTAGTAACATCCCGAAGAGTAACTTAGAAAGTAAAAATACAATAAGAGTAAATAAATACTTGAACAAAGTTCATTATTAAACTATGTGTAATGAATAACATTTGACATAAAGTAGGTGGTATGGTATTTAAGAAGAAATATTAATTAGAATTAGTTTATTATACAAATTTTTCTTGTATAATAGAGAATCGTCTATATAAACTTTATGACTTCTAATGGTACAAAAATTATATAATTTGGTAGTATATAATACATTTATTATATATGAGTAGATCAATATAATATAATCGTATAGCTTATACAAGGACTATATCACAAAAGAAATAGAACACGTAGAGCTCTTAGATGAAATATAGGTCGATATCATTTGAATCACATTTTAAAGAAATACTCTATATATAACTACCACGAATTTCACCAAAATCAAGGACGGTCATCTAAAATAGTTTTTATATTATTTTATATTGTACATCTATTGATATTGAGTCTCAGTTCAAAAGTAAAATATTAAATGTTTTTGTATACGTTAGTGTCAGACGATTCCCAAGATATAAACTATGAAATATGGTTTGAAGATAAATTGTCAAATTGGTTACTCGCTTTTGTTTAAAATTTCGTATTAATGTTATCCAAAAATTACTTTAATATATTGCTGTAATCGCAAGTTATATACGCCATCCAAATATTTTGAAACATAGAAATAGAATATAAATGTTGTTAAAAATATACTGAAGTAAGGAGATTATTATACTCCACCCCATCTGCAAATGCCTTATATAATAAAGACTAAACAAATTAGGCTAAATAGCTATTCTCCTGGCTATATACCATCGACGAGCGCTGAATTCAATGGCGATATTTACCGTATTTTGTAACACAGTTAGTACCAAAATGCAGTTATTCAGATTCAGCGAGAACCACAAGGAAGATGTAAAGTGTCACCTATCTGGGGGATTCCCCTAACTGCAGATCGGTTTCTACCTTACCTTGGGTCTCGTCAGTGTAGTGTATGTGAGTATATCTTTGACAGATGAGGCTCATATCTTGTAGGCGCCAAGTAAAACTTTGCCCTTTGCCAAATAAGACTGCATTAAATTAATTATCACGGTTTACTTCGATTTAGATTGTTCTAGAAACTACCGAGATATGACGCTTGGTACGTTCTACTGCTGTAGAACGTAAAGGCATCTACAAAATGTAAGCCTCATATGTCAAAGGTATACTCGCTTACACCTAAGATAAGGTCGAAACCGGTCTGCAGTTAGCGATATCCCGAGATAGGTGACACATTGCATCTTTCTTGTGGTTCTCGATCAATATGAATCACTGTATTTTGATGGTAACTCTGTTAGGCAAAATACGGCAAATTTCGCCATTTAATTTAGCGCTCGTCGATGGAATATAGCCAGGAGAATAGCTGTTTTGGCCTAATTTGTTTAGTCCTTATTATATAAGGCATTTGTAGATGGAGTGGAGTATAATAATCTCCTTACTTCAGTAGTCTGAAAATTACCCTCTGCCAAGTAAAACTTTGCATTATTTTGTTAAAAATATAATTAAAAATGAATGAAGACAAAATCATACAAGATATAAGCAAGGAAATTGTGAGAATTAAAATGAATATGTCCCGGAACATTTTCGTACATTTTACAGTATTTTTGTACAGTATATACAGCTTTGTCCATATAATGTAATCACGCTCAAACTACTCCATGGTCGGGTGCATTTATCTACAGCACACCAAGAATATATGTACCAATTTTATTAAACATATAATAGATTATTGCCAAACAAATAATAATTTATTATCAAAGATATGCTAATACCAATAAAATCAGAAATCTTGATTATCGCAAACATATTTGATAGAATTTAATACTCTCATTTATTAGGTAAGAGGCAAAATATGCAATGAATACTCCCGTTGAAATAAAACTGTAGGTTAATATTTAACGTATTAAACAGTGATTTATAAATCAATTTGTCTTTATGAAACAAACACTAAGTTTGGCATAGAATATTTAGATTTATATTAAATAAATCAATACTATTCATCTATTCCAATTAAATTGTACGTCTCGTTGAAATGCATAAAATAAAAAGAAAAAATTTTTAACGGAATACATTTTACTATATTCCCTTCTCCAAAATTATATTCGAATAACAATGGTCCGTAATGCATTATTTAAATCATATTTCAGTTATCTGATAGATCTCAACGTAATGTGTATTCAGTTACAGATACTCCTTGTATTAAAATAAATGGTTACTTCAATATATAAGAGAGAGAGATACACATGGATAGTAAAACCAATGTAGTATCACACAGACTTGATTTTAATGTGAAATTATATTTTGTGTTTTCAGAGATTCTTAGTTGTAAAAGCCATAGTTTTATTATTTATGATCGAGAAAATCCGGCCAAATTAAGAAGACATTGCTCATTAAGTTTACGACTATTCAAAAGCATTATATTAGCTACAATATTTTTATTTATCTAAATTAATTTATAGGGCATATTTAACTCTTCGTCAGGCGCAACCGGTCTGTGAGATCGGGCAATCAGTTCTTTGTTTGCCTCTTCACGTGTATTACGAATTTTAACTCGAACTCCCTCATAGCGTCCCAGCTCCCCACCACTCTTCTCGAAATGATGTCGATTTTTTTGTACATTTCTAGGCCTTATATAGGTCACTCCGATCTGTTAGATTCATTGCGCCTGATTACGTCATTATTTTCACTTCTATATTTTGATAGGTTTATTTTATTATTTAATTTAATAAAATAAATCTAACATAGAGATTTTTCTTGAATCTTTGCACTTAGTTATTCAGGCTTTTTATGATATTATTATTATTCAAAATTAAAACATTTGGGTGTTAAATTATTGGTTTATACTAAATATCATTGCCAAAAATCTGACGTTTATTTTTATTTGGAACATGCTACAGTGATGAAGAGCATTTATAATTATTTACACTTAAAATAGGCAGTTATTTATAACTTTTCTTTATAATTCACGTCAAATATTTTTTATATACATTTATGACTTTTAGACAAAAAAATAGGTGGTTTGTTATCTGTATTCAAAGCATTGTTCAATACCAATTTATGTTTTTGTTTTGTCCTTAAAACAGAAAAATAACTTGTTAATAGCTTGATGTTCTACAAAAATATTCCAAATTTATAGTGTTACAACATTAAATGAGTTCCTCTATGTAAATTTAATTATTGTCATTAAAAACTTAGTGTGAAATAAGTATTACTGTAATGCATTAATTAAAATTGGCGTTTCGTTAAGTCTTCACCTCATTAAAATCTAAATTGTGTAAGATTTGATTATGCGATCTTTCAGATGTATTGCGCCCGACTGTATTTGGATTTATACTGCACTCGACGGAGTTATATTGAACAAATCAAGGATATATAAATGTGTTATCTTATCACAATAAACTATTCACTGAGTACGGGTATCGAAATCACTACCAATAGGTTCAATTGTTATTAGTTCCACGATATCGAATTATGAATTGTTTTATCAAAACACTATACTTACCTGCTTTACATCGATGTGTATTTGTAAACCAACAGATATTCACACTCGTGTAAGATTTTGTATACGCTCAACTACCAATGCAATGGAGACCAAAGCTTTCATTGAGGACAATAATATAGTTATCAGTACAATTACTTTTCGAACAATGCAACTACGGTCGAACAAACAGTGGTAAATATTACTTGCACTTTCAGCAGTTGTATACAAGGACGGCGTTGGAAAACGATAAACTGTGAACCGCAGAATATACACTAGCTAACGTTCGCGCGATTACGTTATATGAAGCCGACTTACTCTTGCATGAAAACTCTTTTCGAGTGCATTGTTTACCTGACGCTATACTGTGTTAGAATTTAACACCATTTATCAGTAGAGGGATACAATAATCTGTCATGTATGCGAATGGAGGACTGTTCATTGAAATGGATTCAGAAAATTGACGTGAAATTTTGCAAAATCTCATGCATTTTCATTTCAATTTGCTTTCATTTTAAATTAGGTACCATTTTAAATTCCGCAAAATTTGTACCCAGATATAAGTAATCTCTTTTACCGTTTTCTGGTATAAATTGTAATTAACCGCTATGTATAAATTTTGTAAAATGGTACAATTTAACAGAAAACTAAAAACCAATAAAGCAAATCATATATTTTTTTCATCAGTTCTCAGTTTGTAGGAGTAACATATAGGAACATATGAACTATTTTAAAAATTATTCTAAAAAACTATTTTAGATGATCGTCCTTAATTTTGGTGAAATTGTGTGCAGTGATATAGAGTATTTCTTGAGAGTGGCTCATAAAGACATTTAGAAGGTTAAATATAGTGTCAAAACTCAATACTCAAATTATATCTACCTAAATTTCATCTGAAAGCTCTAAGTATTCTATTTTCTTGTGATCCTTGTAAGTATCCTTGCATCAGCTACACGATTACAATAGATTGAACGATTCACATAGAATAAATTTATATGTCAATTTAGATGATGAAGTAGGTAATACCCATTAATTGTTCTTATATAATCTATTATCATCGGCCACAAATATAATTTTATGTTTATGATGGTAATATAATTTAGGATAATAAATTATAGCAAAATGTGTTCCAGTTATTTTTTTATTTCGTACCTTTAACGAAAGAAGCACGGTTAAACTTCTATGAAATGAAATATGTATAGGGTACATGGTAAATTTTGATCTATTATATTAGTATGTTAAATAATAACCGACCATTTTATTTCAAAGATAATATTTATTTCATATAACAAATGAAAACCTAGTAAATGATAATATTCAATTCCGTATACATATTAAATGTATTCAATTTGTATGCTACTTCTGGGAAGGGGCTGGAAATTTCGATGCAGCGACAAAAACAGGACACCAGTGTTCCACGAATATCGAAAAATTACACGTTTCTCAAAGCGAGTTTTGACAACCAAGTTGGTATTATCGGGAGATAATACCAACTTGGTATTATCTCCCGATAATCCTTTATATCGGGTGATATAAATACGATCTTTTAAAATTACAGCTTTAATCATCACCCGATAATGCCAACTTGGTAGATGAAATGCATGGCCACCTATTTTTGTATACTATATCTAAAATAAGATACTATAATTATAGTTGTAATTCCAGAATATTATTATAGTATTATTATACTTAAAAGTCCAGTATATAAACTGCTATATGCATGTTATATAGAATCTTACCCTATTATTCTTTACTTTAGTGATTTAGTATAATATCATCCTGTAGAGGAAGAGTACACCTAAAGTCATTAAAATTATCATGTAATTAAATCCTCTCGTGTCCTATCACAAATTAGTCTTTAACATTTATTACGTTCATTACGAATTGCAATATTTTAGAGAAAAACACTTCTTGAATCCTTTCTGCCACCTCAGCGACAGCAAGGTTTTAAATAGAGGAGTCCTCGAAACAAACGCCAGTAATCATCGACTAATTACTCAGTAATAATTACTCAGTAAGAGGTTACTCATTTTTCGACATAAACACAAGTTAAAATTATAACGTAAAATAAAATAATTTTTAAAAAGTTTGTTAAATAAAAAGTGATATAAAATACATGTAAATACTAAATCCGTTTTTCAGTCAATATATTTTTTAATAGGAATGTAGTGGAGCTTTTTATATCGTTGAGTCGTCATTTCTGTACGAACCTGATGGTACTAAATTCGAATTTCATTAGTCTTTAACAACTTCCTTTTATCGTCTTCTATAAGAACTATTTATTTTATAACCCGACATTGATTGAATACATATTTCGTCATTTTTATTTACGATCATCTTATTATTCATAATCTGAATTTCAGAATTATCTTTCAGTAATATCCGTTCCTGAATTGATGTGTATATTTACTTTACTTTAGTCACTCCTGACAAATGTAGCTTCTCAATCGTCAATTGTATAGAATGGATTTACTTCAAGTAAGCTGACAGCATACATCTAAAGCGCTATATGATAAGAAAACATGTAACTTGCCTTCAAATACAGCGACAAAGGTCGCACGATCGGATCGATTTTGCCTTCAAACTAAAAGGCTGCAGATTGCCCAACAGTCGGTTTTATAATGGGGGAGTTTCAGCCATGCAAACAAGATTGTGTCGGCCTGTATGACGAAGTCGTTTAACTTAATTTAAATTAAAAGCTTAGGAGCTCTACATCCTAGGCTTCTCGTAACTGTAAAATTAGTCGAGTGCAAAGTAAACAGTAGCCCAATTAATGAAGTGATACCGTCTTCGGAACCATCCCTTGTCGGATATTCTTTTCAACTTGCGATAAGCCAACAGATAGTAAACAATAACAGAGATGAGGAAAATGTTACTTTTTTATTTATTTTTTGTATTTAACTTTAATGCTTATTATGATACAAACAATTATACAGCAATTATTTGTTTATGTTAATGATAATTCTTGTTGATAATTGACAAAGAAGAAAAGAAACATTAGCTCTAACGTAAAATTTCGTTACAGAACATCAACATAATGGAACAGAAAATATTTTTCCATGTATTGTACACATGTACATAATGCTACATATACCTTTATAAACATTGAATAGTGAAACAAAATTCCAGTAATAGAGTAAAGGAAAGTTGTATTTATATTGATTACTCATTAAAATATTCTGAAAATCGAAGATAAAATTTGATAGTTTAAAATGTCGGTAATATATAAACCTCCAGATAGGGATACTATCATTAAGGGTAATAGCATTTCTTAATACTCAGGGATAGATTTCACTGTACAAATAACATCTAAGGAACATATGTTCTACATCTTTGGGTTTGAAAACGTTACATAGACTATATTGAGTGGTTTGGTCGACGGTTAAATAATTTATATTGTAGTAAAAAGTAATTTTTCATTTGGAAGATATTCCAAAGTATGTACGTAATCGTGTAATATACATGAGAATTTTCTGAAGCAGATATTCTGTTCTATTTTATTATTTGAGAAGAAGAGATAATAATGGAATAATTACACTCAGTTGCCTTTTTAAACCATATTCGCAAAAAAATGTTTATATTTAAGAAGCAATGATTATTTATTAAATTTAAGTGAGGTTAACAAAATATTGCACCATATATGCAAGCAACTAATATTATCAAAACATTCTTTAATTTGAGTGATCGAGATAAACTTAATTTTTTTAACATACTTGCTGTAGTATATAATATTATGTTTTTGGCATTCTACAGTTGTTCATTGGTAGCACATTTTAAAAAAAATTAAGGCATTACTTGAAAACTATATATCTTAGTTTTATTGTAACCATCTTTAACATAACTAAATGATCTGATATTGGTTTGGTAGAAATACATTTTGAAAAACCCAACCTGTCCTAACAATAACATTTACATAGTTCAGGCCCCAATTGACTACACAAAACATAGAATAATGAACTATTATGGAGTTGTAAAGTTCCAGTATCGCTTTCCACGAATTTATTTTTGAGCCAGAGAATGGCATAATAGTACCAAAAGATTATTTTACTTTTCTGACAGTATTAACTGTGAGTAAAGTACAGTGAACTTTAGTACTGACAGCAACAGCCATTTTATGGAACAATGAGGATACTAATAATGGAACGAAACACTATTTTACACAATAAACTATTTCAGAATAAATCAGAAAGCTATATATAACTAATAATAATGTTAGTAATCATGCGTTAATAATAATTTTTAAAAGGTTATCATTAATTATGTGATTTCTGAGTATCTGCATAACTACAGGGACGGCCATAATCAAGTACCCGATTTGAAGCGTTCGTAATTGTTTTATCTGACAGCTTTCGTTAGTTTACTTTTGACATTTCTCCAGTGCACATGTTCGAGTTTTATTATGAATCGATACACACTAGAGGAACGTGGAGAAATAGTAATTTTATTTATTAAAAACAATGAATCGGTTATTTCAACACAGAAATTTTCGCCGAAAATATCCTCACCGTTCTGCTCCAACTGGAGAGACAATACGCCGCTTATGTCAACAATTTCGGCGTAGTGGGGCAATGGCTCATGCAAGGCATATTGGACGACTACGAACAGGACACTCAATTGAAAATATCCGGCGTGTAAGAGAAAGCATTGCAGAAGATCCAAGAACGTCAACAGAAAACGCGCCACACAATCGGACATGTCTCGGGCGTCCCTGAGGCGAATTTTTGAGTTAGACTTGCACGCATTTCCATAAAAACTCCAGGTGGCACAGCAGCTTCTTCCCAGAGACCATCAACAACGCCTGCAACACTGTCACAGTCTCCTAAACCTTAACGACAATACTGACGATTTTCCACATAAACTGATTATGACCGACAAAGCTCATTTTCACTTAAATGGATTTGTAAATAAGCAGAATTACCGCTACTGGGGTACAGAAAACCCTCGTATTCTTCAGGAAAGACCACTACATCCTTCACGAGTCACTGTATGGTGCGGCGTCTTTGCCCAAGGTGTAATTGGTCCATATTTCTTTGAGGACGATGAAGGTACTACTGTTACGGTCAATGGAGAGCGCTATAGAGCAATGCTGAATAACTTTTTGTCACCTCAGTTGGAAGTCCTAGGACTGGAGGATATGTGGTTGCAACAGGACGGTGCGACTGCGCACACATCCATGGTAATGTTGCGCAGCATGTTCCCTGCGCGATTAATTTCTCGATTTGGCGACTTAGCGTGGCCTTCGAGATCGTCAGATCTTTCGGCTCCTGATTTCTTCTTATGGGGCTATTTCAAAGAAAAGGTATATGCCAATAACCCTCAGACGCTACAGCAGCTGAAACATAATATCCGTCAAGAAATAGAGGATCTAACGCTAAATGTGTTGACTCGAGTTATGGAACATGCCGTAAAAAGAGCTCAGATGTGCATCGCAGTTAGAGGCGGTCATTTGACTGACATCATCTTTAATTGAGTTTAGGCTTAACCTTTAAACACAAATAAATGGCCTACCCATATTTTTTTGCTTTTTATTTCCTTGCATTGTACACGGCCGCTACTTAAAATCGGGTACTTGATTATGGCCGTCCCTGTATATTATTATTATATTATATAGGTTTGGGCCTCATCAGCCACTGATCGCATGGGTAGTCCCTTGGCGATCCCTGAATAACTATAAATTATTATAAAATACTACAGGCAATACTGCCCACCTGATTATGAGTGAAGAAATTTAGTTTTTAAATTCAGATACATGACTAAAAACGTTTCTTGGTATTGAGGACGTTAGAGAATAACTTTATTAACATTAAGTATTTTGTTATTTGAATTGTAATAATTACCATTTTACGGCGAATCAAAATCAATTGTTAAATTAATACTGACCAATTATTAACATCTCTATAGGCGTATTACGAATTAAGGAATATTTTTCAAAAAATGGCGGAGGTGCCACTGTTATTGTATGACGATTATATTTTGTAATATACATGCAATACAAAAGTTGAAGTATTCTTTTATCGCCAATATATTGCTAATTTCCAAACTTTAATGCTCACGCGTAAACTGTTCATTTTAATTGTGTGATGGTTAGTGTTTAGAAGAAAGGGGTAAAATAATAAATCTATTTTTAAATTCATATTTCCTCTTCTTTTTGTAATTGCAAATTAAAATAGCATAGCATCTCCGTTTATCTAAACATTGATTTAAGAAATAATTTAGCAGTACAGATATGTATGTATTTGTTTTCTATTTGGACCAACTGCTTTCCAAATCAAACATTATAGGTTTTCGATCTCTTAAATTTAATTCTAGAAAATTTTATTTAGACTGAATAACTTAACTGACAATAGTACTTTAAAGTATTTAATTTTTGGATAACATCAATTTCTGTGTCACTTAATAAAACAGTCATCAGCATACATTAGTAAAAGTGATACATTTTTCTAATGTAAAATAGTAAATGTAATGTTTTCCTTCCATCTTTGTTAATGTTGGAGACACATGGATTTAAAAAAATATATCTGAGACAAACAATTGAAAAATCAAAGTACTCAAAGTTTCTCCTTGAAGAATGCCCTCAGTAATTTGAAATTCTTTGGTAAAACTGTTCTCAATTTTAATCCTAAAACTTGCCGTATTGTGTATATTTCTAATAAACTAAGTACATTTAGAGCTCAAACCAAGATCGAACAACTTAGACCATAACAATTCATGATGCAAACTATCAAAGGTTCTTTTGAAGTCTACAAAAATTTCATAAATACTTCCACACTTCAAACGCGAATTAATTTGTATTACAGAACTAAGACTAAAAATATTGTCTATATACTCTCTCTCTTCCAAAATCAGCCCAAGATTCTGGGATAATGTTATATAAATAATTATATACGGTCTAAAAAAATTATAGGAAGGAAGAGTTTACTTATACAATTCAGCAATATAATACCCCAAAAATTCTCCGTATTAACTTTTAAGTACTTTTTTATGTAACATACATAAATGGTCTGTTACTCATGATACTGGTGGAATTTGATTATTAATTTTATTATTTTTGAAGAGGGTGGAAAATAACTTCCTGTTACACATCTATGCAGGAAAATTTTTGTGTGAGAAATTTATATCCGTTTTTTTGGAAACAGAATTATAAAAAGGATATTAATTACATAAAACTGATCTATGCTGACGCGAAAACAAAATGATTAGCTTTATTGTGCTTTTATTTGTTGTAAATTATAATTATTTTCTTTAAATTGACCATGATATACCTATACATTATATATTTCTTATTGTTTTACCACAGTTTGAAAATATATAGTCATCCGGCTTTCCGAAATTTAAAGGCTAAATGGGTGAGACTAGCAGATAGCGCTAGTACAAAAATTGTCCTATTCAGATTTAAATATATTACCTTTTTATAAGTCCACGAATCTAGTAAATATTTTGGAAATTATATGATCGTGTTAGTGAACTAGTGAAAAATATGGCAAACATTAACAGATGTATCCTAGATTAATGTTATAGAAATTTTCTAATAAAGTCCGTGGAATATTGAAAACTCTAGCCGAAATAAACATTAAACAGAGGTGACCTAGTTTAATACTTGATATTTTTTAAACTTCTAGACAGCTCTTAAATAAAAATTGCATTATTATATTAAGACTGGTGGTACATATGCAATTAGGGTACGTACTTGATTACATATGTACGCCATCATCATGTAAGCAATTAATTAAAGTAGTTTTATATATAGAGTTTTGATGTTATAGATAAACTCTGTATCAAATCTTGGAAAGTTTTAAAATTGAAAGAACTTTACATAATGATGGGATGTTAAGGAATCCTGGAAACAAATTATCTTTTGTTAACTTAAAGAAGGTTGTCCTTTTATGTAGGACATTGTTTAAATTTACCAAAACTAAAACTAAATAAAAGACAATCGACGATTAAAGTTATTTTATTTATCGCATGCTATTTTAAGCTGCAAAACGTTGTCATAAACACTATTAATGACATTTCATATTAATGTCATTTCATATTTTGAACTATATAACTATTAATGATTTTATAGTTAGAAGAAGAATGGAATCTGTCTGTAGTTTCTATTCGCCAGTAAGAATAATGGAAGCGAAACTATCAGACTACGTATGTCAAGAGAATAAAATATTTATTTAGATGAATGATCTATGCCTACCATTGCATATGTGTCCATAAGAGAAATTTCGCTTAAGAAAGTAAAATTATCAGAGACCACTCATGATGGTATACGCACAAAACTCGTCACCAGATTTATATTCAAAATGCTAATCTCACAGAAAATACTTTGCTAAAATTAAATGCTTCAAGAAAATTTGAATGCTGCAAGGAAATATCTATAACAACTTCCATAGAGGTTATCGTTAATAATGAGAGCTGAGCATATTTCAGCCAAGGAATTCTCCCTTTACATACTGTTTAAACAGTACGATAAAATCTAATCGAAATTTGAATGTGAAAAAAAAATGAAGAAAACCACATTAAGAAACATGAATTCTCTTTGGTTACAATCCCAGCAAGTTTTTAAGGTCAATATAGGGAAAAACAAATATAATCAATGTAAGTGATTTATTCATATATCTGAACACTTATCTCAATAACTTCTTATATCCTAGTTTTCTCTGAATATAATTTCTATATTCTGAGGAGTAAAATATCGGCGGAATAATATGTAATTGTTAGAAACATTTTTAAATACCTATATATGTTAAAGAACAAACATTTCTTTTAGCTATATTTGCCTATTTTTATAGCTATGTGTTACTAAAATATTTGTCTTCATACACCAAATTTTATGATTAATTATAAGTTAATCATCAATATATCATCAAAATGTTACTATTATAGTATACTATTGATAAGCATTTCATACTATAGATATTTTATTTCCATTTAATATATATCATAAAATAGAGCACAAAATTTAATCTGGATAGTATTTGATAACCACCACTTTTGATATGTATTTATTACTCATGCTTTAAAATTTTCAAAAAAATAGTAAATTCGTCATATATATTAAGATAAGTACATATAATATAAATTTTAAAAAGAGCTATGCATGGTGAGTATCCTAGAAAGGAATATCAAATTATCAAAAAAAAAATTGAATATTTGTAATAAGACATCATATTTATCAGTCCACAAAAACTCTAAGAGAATATATTATGAGCACTAAGAATATTCCCTCTTACTGTAATCATCATAACCATTGCAATAACAATATAATATCGACGTCTGCTAGGAATACTGAAAGCATTTTCGGGATCAAGTTATTAGATCTTTATAGATTGGAAAGAGAAAGACGTCCTTTATACTTTGTTGATCCTTTGGATAGGCAAACTTTCAATTCAGCCAGTGCTCTAAAATAACAACTTTTATAACGGCTTCTAAATGAATAATGCAAATCCCATTAGAAAAATGATGATTTCTTTTTCTTAATACAACATGGCTTTGAAGTGTGTGTACCATCGGGAAATGATGTAACGAAATACTTTTCGTAAGTTCTTCTGAAATAAAGTGAAGAGCAAATTAGGTTTTGTAGTCCTAATTCATTATGACCTTGGTCTCAAAAGTGAGACGCCCTTTAACTAAACAAACATAATTAACTTTAAAGTTATGTAATAATTGCCAAAATTTAAGCGAACTTATTGAAAGTGTTTCATTGCATCCTTTCTGCAAGTTACATTATAAATCTGGCTAACAACACCAGAAATTATTGAGGTAGTCGTAAGAAATTTATTCATTGTTTGTTTATGAATTATGAATAAAGGAAATTTTGAATATTTAGTTTTAAATTTCATTACAATTTTCTTTGTTTTCTCAAATTATTACTCGAAAAAAATTCTTATGAAACCAATCCCTTATATTTACTGTACATAAAAAAAAGTATTTCCAATAACGTAATAGAAAAGGGTATCATTCTATTAAAAATATGTCGATGACATTATTCTTTAAGAAATATGGCTGTGTGACATTTCAAATACATATTTTAACATATGCGGGTGATCATCAAGAACATGAGCACCAACTCTATCGAGTCTATATATTACTGTTCAGACTCATTATATATTAATACTCATAACCATAATTTTAAAATATAGCAACAAAGTTCAACCAACTCTATTATAAACTACAAAGTTCAACCAACTCTATTATAAACTAACATATTTCGTCGGAAATTAATTTAATTTCAGGCAAACGAATATCCGCTTAATACTACACCAAATGACATAACACTGACATAAGTTTAAAGTTATCTTCGTGTATCCGTTTCCGGAGTAAGCTAATGATAGCGAAACAATAGTTGTGTCACAGTCGTTACGACCGAGGTATATTTCGTTGATTTATCAATGTGCATATAAAACGGTTCAGTTTAAATCTCAAGATGTTATACAACAAATAGAAATATTATGAACTGAATAGAACTTAACAGCTGTTTAAACTCAATAATCTACAAAATAGTAGAAGGGTTATTCAATTTTAAAAAGCTAGGATGTGAAAAAAATAAGTAAAATAAAGTTATTGAAACAGTAATAATGAACATGTTATGAATAAACTATATTTCTGAAAGAGCTACTGAAACCACGATTAAAGAAGAAAGTAATATAGGCAGTGGCGGCTGGTGACAACTCGTGGTGTAGCCCGCTGTCGCGCTCACCTCGCAATGCTTTAAACACGTGTTGCGTAATTCGTACCAGGCGCAGGCCGAGCTGAAAGTATCTCAGCTCCATTGGCCGTTCACGTTGAACTGAGCGTGCAAGGTGCTATTTTTGGAAGCAATCTAAAATAAAGCTTTACTTGACTTGTGATTTAATTAATGTTGCAGACGAAAACATAATCTAATGTTGTTTTAATTAATACGAATACATTAAATGGAAATTAAATGGAATTATATACTTTTTATTTTTTATTAAAAGCAAAATTTAGTCAGTGCTGCGCACGGCAGCTTTTATATACCAGCCGCCACTGAATATGGGTATAACACTCTTATTGCTCAGGGATTAGCCATCACATAGACTACTGTATGACCAGAGTAGGTATACAAATAGACATATGGAAACACAACTAACATACTTACACGATTTTATGTCTAAATTTATATAAATTTCTTAAGGACGTAACTAAAGTTCGATGTACCATTATGTTGTTTAAGATAAGTAGTGTCTGGATATTAGTTGGGAATGGAATGTTTAATGCAATTATTTCTTTTATAAAGTGTGTGCTCCTACGGATATGATGCCAATAATTACAGAATGTAGGATAAGATAGCCGACAATTATTATCACATATATAATTGGGATTGTTCTGCATCCTAATTATATGTAGATGCTTAGGAAATATGCTATGATTTAATTTCATTATAATAATAATATTTACTGATATAAATCTTGTTATCCTTTTGCAGCTTAGATAATGCAGATTTAAAGGTAAAGAAGACTACAATTGTGTATACTGGTTGAGTTTGACACATATCTCTCCTATCTTTTATGCTATTTATTAGATAACTGTTGTTTGAAATAACGATTAAAATTAAGTAGAGAAAATTATGGTTGGATAATAATAATTCCCAGTACCTTTGCGACAGACACTGTCTTTATTAGACTTTTGGTTCTGATTTACCTTTTTCATATATTTAGTTTGCTATGAATTAACCTGCGCGGTCATATTTTAACATAATTTAGTTAAATTATAATTTTCTGTAACTGTTTCATATAAACTATTTGTTACTCAATTATATGTACATATTCCTTGTCATAATTTGTATATGCAGTGATAATTGAAATATTATATTTTTTATATTCTTGCTTCAACTTATTCAACATATTCGATTTCTCTTTCTGAATATTGGAGTGAATATTAAAAAGTCTTATGTTGTTATCATATCTTGTGCAATATTCAACCATATATACATAGATATCCAAAATTCATCGCTTAGACATTAATATTCATGACAAATTTTCACCAAAGGTCCGGTTTGGTATATGACCTATATATGTTCTGAATTGAAAATTGAACTGCATATATTCATAATTTAATAATAGCAAAATATATCGATGACTAAAAGATAAAAATATAAATAAAATCAAATGTATGTTATAAATAAATTTATTGTGCTGCATTTAAGACTAGAATATCCTTGCCTTGTATAACTTTTTATTCTTAGGTAACATAAAACCTTAATATGTTATTTGAAGGATAATTGTAACTAATTGAAGCTAATTGTGTTTGAATTCATGATAAGGCACGGAGCTATGTCAGTGATACAGCTTTGTGCCTTATCATAGATTCAAAACTTAACTAAAAGTATGTTTATGATGGGTTGCTGAAATTTTATATTATTTCAAAAAATTAATCTTTTACAGACCTACTGCCCGCATAATAAAGCATACAAAGTCGTAGCAGAACTATCAGGCATTCAGTAATAGTATTATACCAGTATTATGTAGTATTATACCGAAATTTAAATGAAAAATTTTTCGAATAAATTTTAAATAAAAACTGTTTTTAAATACTCACAAAAAATTATCTATCATGTATATGGACGTGGTCGATTTATTAGTCATTCATTTAATTTGAGGTAACAAATTATATAATATAATGGAGTAGTAATTGGTTTCCTATTATAAAACAATTAATGGTGAATACATTTATTTCTTAACTTAGAGGATAAATATACATAAGATAACAATGATTTCATGAATATAAGTAACTGAGAACAACTACGATTCTCTCTTTATTTATGTTTTATCTTTTGTATTTTCATATTATTCCCAAATATCACCTGTGAAGGTTGGGAAGAATTTAATTAAAGGACATGTTCAAAGACTAATTATCTGATCTGACGTTATAAAGTTCAAAATGAAATATAGTATTAATTTAATCAACTTCAGTAGCCGGAAAACTACACAATGACTGTATGTTGTCTGCACATGAATAAACAGTATAATTATGAACCGATTATAAAATATCGACAGTAGTTTTAATAAAAATAAGAAATAAAAAATAGCCTTGCAAAATTCCTGATAGTCGTTAAAGTCAAACTGTTAAAATCAACAGTGTCACATCATACAACAAATCTACTATCAAGAATTTCGCAAGTCTATTTTATTTTTAATTTTTATGAGATAAAAAGATAACGCTTCATTATAAATTCAAAACATCTGTGTTTAGTACAATAATATGTGATTTGCTGTCCCACTCAGAAGTCCATTATCAATAGAAGGATCATCGATATCACTAACTAAAGCCATAGAAATTCCATACTATTTTGAAAATCCACATTAGCTATCTGAATTATTTAGACATAGAAAAGTTAATAATTCGGTTGCATAAAATTTGTTCATATAGTTTGAAATAGCATACACTTACTGACATATTGATGATCTGAAAATATTTGTGGATTAAAGATTTAATGTACTGGGATATCAATAAAAATTTTCCATTTCAATGAAAATTATTGTTACTTGAAACAGAAACCATACATTGATTAATAAGAGGAATACTGCATTTATCGCTCAATAGGGTTAATGTCAGTTACATGACAAAATATATAGAAATTTAACAATATACTCTACAACACTAGATATGTATAAACAATAACAATATGTGACAATATATAAGTGATGTATGATAAATACAATATCATAATAACAATACATTAGTAAACATATGTATGTAATAATTACAATATCAATAAGTGGTACTGAAAAGTGTATTGTAAGAAATTAAAATGTTATTTATTTTCGTAAAGATAACAATTTATTCAAGATACAGTTATGCAAAACACGGCTGCTACTAACATAAATAAGTACATTCATTCTTGCATTCTGATCATAAAACACATGTGCCACACGCCAACTATGTCTAGGATCAAGCATATTAAACAAACTTGGTAATGTAGATAAATCCACATTATTATGGAATACTTTGAATAAAAAAATTCAGCTAGTAAGCACCCTTCTGGTGTTTAATAATTGCATGCCAAATCTGTGTAGAAGTAATATGTAGTCACAAGACCTTACTGGGTAAATATGATTTAGACGAAATGCTAAGAAGTTAAGGAAACGACGCTGAATATTCTCAAGTTGACAGTATTCTAGCTTTGGACGCACTAATGAGAAATATAAGCTTGTTAAAGCGACAGCGTTAGAAAATGATGTTGTATTTCTAATTATAAAGCGTAAAAGGTTACTTGATAAATATAGTCAGAGAATGGATGTCTGTCCTCAAACCAAATAAAAGACATATCCCTATCATAAGCATTAGATTGTGTAAAATCATATTGATCTCTGAAGTTGTAGTAAACTGAAATTAAATATATTGTTATTATTAAATAATGTATCATTATGGTCATAATTATTTGAAGTATTGCATATAAATGAGAAAACAATTTTAATTCATTTTATTTAGGCTAATTAAATGAAACAGTGAAAATAAATTCTTATAAGAGAGAATATTTAGGTCTTTAAATGCTGCCCATATCCTGTGGAAATCATACTAAGCCCCTACTGTATCTAAATATGCCCTCCCTTGTTCTATCGAAGATAGAGCAATTTTCTTCAATTCTTATACATATCTAACAACAGGTTTTATCAAATATTAGTTTAGATTTTTGTAGAGCTTTATCTTTTTTCTTCATAATTAATTTAATAGTATGAGTCATGCAAAAAGCTTTAGGATTAGTAACTCTGATATGATATCTCATAAAATACGAGTACATTGCAAAATGAAATTTTTATATAACTCTTTTCTATTATATATCAAGTATGATTACGATCAACTTAGATATATTTAAGTATCATTTAAACATTAATCGAGTAAACGTCTATTCCAGAACAGAATGTTATTAATATGCCACCCTCAAATTGATTCCAAATATTTGGATCCATAACAAATGATCTAAAATAGTTCAAGTTTCCAAAAGTAAAATATATGGTTTCTGAGTTTTCTGTGGATGGTTTTCTTTCACATTCAAATGATGCTTGTACAGTAAGTACATCTATTGTAGTTAAAACTTTAATTATATTTCGTCAATATATTTATACTAAGTTCATTGACTGTAACGTTTTAAATATATTATATGTGTAAAACTAACTAATGCATAATGTGATTGTGAAAAGCCACAAAAAATAAATTACACCTACTTCGATATGAACGATGACTTAAACCTATCTATATTGTAGGTATACATAAGGAAAATGTACTAAATAGATATTCTGTTCGCTCCTTGTTTTCCATTAAATAAACAATTACTCCCGCTCTTTCCCTGCGTAACTATTCCTACAAAAGGGATCTTATTGCCAATTTTCATAAAGGTGAGAACTAATTATATTTTCATCAAAATAAGAGGAACATTGTTTCAATTCCATACTTGATGTGCGAGAGCATTATGGATATCTCCCCGTTTCGAGAGTGATAATTTAATTCAATTACCCCTTTGGCATTATTTGCCTTCCAGTTTTGTGCTATAAATTATTTTGTTTACTGTTGAAATTTTGTCTCAGAATAAGTCAGCGGAATAATGAATATACTTTTTAAACACTGCCAGCGTTGAATTATGGCAGCGAAGGTGCAAAATAGAAGTGAATAATATTAAATCGGGGAGAAGAGGAGCCCGGTGGAGTAACAAGATCCGCACAAAAGTAAGAAAATGTTTTCTCAAGAGATCTGATTTTAATAAAGGCGCATCGCGATGTTAAATAAAAACTCATAACAAATTGTGCAAACTTTATCTCTAAAATCAACATCGTTATGCTCTTACAATGGATGTTTCTCGGTGCTCCACGTTCAGCTTTATGGAAATTCCAATTTAATAACATTAGACTCGGCTGCTAAAAATTATTATACGTTCTATGACAGCTCCCATGGCAATTATTTAGCGTCAGAATTCTACCGACCTTCGTAGTCAGTATCACAGCCAACTATCGAGAGAGTTAGCTTGTGGTTCAAGAAATGGTCAATAAAATATTAAACTCCTCGACAAAATTAAGGCATCACATTATTACTTTTATTTTTTCGAAGACTTAAATTATAGTACCTATATGATATTATAATTAAATGATTTAAACTAATAGTTAACAAGTTAGAATGGTATTATTAGGAAGAACATGCATAAATAAAAACATCACTAATGTCACATGCAATGGAAACTGTGTTATTGAAAAACTTAGAGGAGAAATTAAGTCGTAAGAATTTGAATTCATTAGCATGTAGATCTTCCTCTAGCTCTTATCTTACTTCCATTCATCTGCCATGCTCTTGATAAAGTGGTGAATGGTTTCCTGATGAATATTCTCCCATTCGACAAGAACGACTTATTCGGGATCCCTAAGAACCATAGGGGAGGTATGTAGCGCATAACTGATTGATTGAGTGCATCTGATAAATATTCTATGGAGTTCATATCTAGGATTCTTGATAGCCAGTCCATGGTTAGAATGCTCACAAGTCGAAGGTAGCCCAGTACCTCTCTAGCAACCTGGCCTAGGACTTCTGGGGTCGAGCGTTATCCTAAATAAAAATAAAATTGTCCCCGACAAACGTAGCAAATGGCATTACAAGTTTTTCTATGGTGTTTTCTATTTAGAAATGTGCATTTAAGAATGTTCCCCGTATAGAAATCAAATCCGTGCGACCATCGAAAGAAATTCCTCTCCAAAACCTCTCCCCTTATCGATCCACCAAAAAGTGGGACACTCGGAGAGATATTGCAAACAGCAAACCCTTTAGCTGACCTCCGTCAGACTCGTTGACGTCCATCTGGTGAATTAAGACTTGCTGTTGTTGTTTTCCATCACAATCCATTCACATAGAAACATGTTTGAACATCATGCGGAGTACTGTTACTGCAGGAATTTTCGGCAATAGTCTCTTTATTATTCTAGGAGCCAGTCCTACTGTGGGAATGAGTTGGTTCTGTTCCATGTTTTTTTTTTTCGCTAAATCCTATACTCGTCTTAGGGGTTATTCTATAGCTATCTACACAGAACAGTGTATTATAGTACTGAAGACTAGCACTACCATCCACACCAACCTCGATTGAAACTGGTGTGTACATAATCTAGGAATTATCTATTATTCTATGACGTATTAATATATTATACTCTTATTAATGTAAAGTTAGGCTTAGGCTTTGTACGAAATTTTTATAGCTAATCTAATGACAGTAATAATTAAATTAAGGCATTTAAGTTATTGATTATCATTTTTGAGTTAAAAATAAAGCTGGTATTAAGAAAGGTGGAGATATTATTATCGGTCAACATAATATACAGGGTGATTCAGCTAACCCGTTCATTAAAAGTTTATGAACTTCCCATTGGAATTCATTTTTTAATATTTGGAATCAGGAGTTAGCGAGGACGATCTATTCAACTAAAGTATTTTTGCTTTTCTGACACTTCCGATTATACCGGAAGTAGCTATCAACTTCCTTATTTTAAATAGAACATCCAGTATATTATTACATTTTTGAATTACCCTGCTGATTCTAAGTGAACTTTCTTAACAATTCCCTATACCTATCTTCAGCAGTTCTTGAGATATTTTAATTTTTTTGAAAAAATTAGGTTTTGTAGTATCCCATTGGAATGCTCATAACTTATTCAAAACAAAAGTTATAGTAGAAGATTCTGGGCTGTAATTAGGCGGACCATTAAGCTTTCAGGTGATATGTAGTTTGATATTTTATTATATACACGGTGTCCAAAAAATTGATGCGTTTGTTTTTAAAAGACGACATGTCCATAAATTCAGTTTTCAAGAGAAACAAAACCAATTAAATATGGAATTTAAGGACAAAGTTCATGTTTAATTGCAAACATTGCCATACTTACTGGCTTATTAATTTTCAATTTTTCTACCCCACCTGTTGATTCACAAAACCATAAAAACCAACATGGATATGCGATATTTTAAAGTTAAATGGAAGTTAAATGGTAAACACATACATGATTTTAACTGTACTCCAATGGGTATTTCATTCTAAGGACACCGATAACAGCATTGAGTTCCTGGTCGTTGGTCAATTTTGTGATAGATGTAGAATTTTTATTTCATTCAATACATATTAGACGCATAATAATTCTAGTAAATATCACGACAGTGTTAAAAATTAAATATTAAGAATCACGCTTTAAATTGGAAACCTTCTTGATGCATTAGCTGTTTTACATTATTTTAATATTATTTTACATTATTTTAAATATTACAATTTAAAAAATAAATTATTTTACATTATTTTAATTGTAAAATATGATATCTGAATGTTTAACTCAAGAATCATAACATTTTATTTTGTTTAGAGATATTGGATTGGTATCAAACCTGACGGACATGATTGTTTGTAAGCAAATATGTAATCACAGTGAGAACTTAGTAATTTGTATTAATGTGTTTCTAGGGTTATAGTATTATATCTTTATTGAAGCAAAAAACAATATAAGTGGAATAGTACTTTGCTTGTAAACACCTATGCTTTGATGAAATTATCGCGGAGACCTATCTATTTAAGGCATTATTTGAATATACTCGGATTTTAGTCACCCTCAATTATTCATTCTCTTCATTCTTTATAAGTAATAATTCACTATAACCTTTACCATAAAATTCCATTTTTATCACATGGTCATTATGTTATTATTACTTCCTCATCAATGAAAGTTAGCTGAGTGAAAATATTATTTTTGTTGCATAAGTACTTAGGTTAAATGCAAAACAAAAATCAGACGACTAGAAAATAACTTATATTTTATTTTTTAATCGATTAAAAAATAAAATAACTTATATTTTATTTTTTAATCGATTAACAAAATAAAATATAAACTGTAGATTCTTGTAAAATATAGGGTGGCGCAATGGGTATTGATGGTTTATAGAGTGTTATTATGGATATACTAATGAAACGACCAAGGTCAAAAACATATATTTTTATTACACATGTAATACAGTTTTACAACAAAAATTATTTTTTGAAAATAATGTCTTTTAAATGGTCGTAAAAATTCATTCCTGAAGTCGTGATTGAAAATTCTCTGTAACTTGTAGCACCATCTCCTGGTTTATCACTCTCATTTCTCGAGTAATGTTGTCTCTTAAAGCTTGTAGCGTTTGAGGTCTATTTTCAAAAACCCTAGCCTTCAAATATCCCTATAAGAAAAAATCAGTGCTGGTTAAGTCTGGTAACCTCGGCGGCCAATTAAAATCACCATGACGGGATATAAGTCGTCCAGGAAACATGTTTCTTAGATCAGCCATGCAAATTCGCGCAGTATGGCTTCTTGCTCCAGCCTTCTGGAACAATAAGACGTTATTTTCTACCTTCAGTCGTTGCAATTCATCAGGTAAAAAATTTTTAACCATCTCCAAATAACGTTGAAGATTTACAGTCATTGTACGTCATTTTGTTCAAAAAAGTGCGGGCCTAGTATTCCAAATACAAACACACCGCACCATACGGTAACTTTTTCGGAATGCAGAGGTTGTTCGTGATTTTATTGAGGTTGTTGAGCAGCCCAGTATCGAAAATTCTGTTTATTCGCATATCCTGATAAATGGAAATGCACCTCATCAGATATTATTATATTTAATACATTTGGGTTCAGTACATCAAGAAATGCTCTACAAAATTGTACCCGTGCTGGTAAATCTTGCGGTAAAATTTTATGAACAACTTGAATTTTGTATGGATGAAATCGCAGGTCTTCGTGTAAAATTCGACCCAAACTTCTTCGTGTAATGTTCAATGTTACTGCTTGATGCCTTGCTGAACGAACTGGACTATTTATTACAGCTTGCCGTACTCGCCCTACGTTCTCCGGTGTACGCGCACATTTGACAGAAGCGACAAATTAATTTTTTACACTTCCATGATCACGAAACTTTGCAACCCACCACAAAATTGTGTTGCGCGAAGAAATTCTACCACGCCTTGGAATGTTATATTCACGCCGAAACTGTCGTTGCACCTGAATAACAGACTCCGATCAGTGATACTCCCTAACGCAAAAGCTACGTTGATTCACTGGCCACGTATCCATGGCTACTAAATGGCATTACATGCGGAATATTTTAAGCCGTTGAATGTCCCCTCATGTTCGGACAGTGGCGTCTCAAAAATCGTCAATACCCATTGCACCACCCTGTACAATTAATTTATCGAGGATGTACATTACAACTTTCCTGGTTTCAGCAGTCTTTTTCTTATAGATAGTGGTCGAATTGATGGATTCGTTAGGAAATCTTACGATTGCTTTAGATTTTTTTGTAATTTAAAAGTGTTCATAGTGAAGCCAACGATAAAATTCCGTGTTGTGACAAAATCGTCTTTGTATACGTTTTGATACCTGTTTGCTAATGCAATATCGTAATAGAACATTTTTTTAATGCATGAGCCACTAGTCATTAGAAATAGTCCCGCTAGTGCTGGGGCACGTTAAATTTCGATAATAAACGGAATTTGTTTCATTTTCTTCTACCTTCTATATTCAATATATAATCATTATATTTTGCACATTGATGTAAGAAGGACCAATTTACAACATCTCGCTAAAAGAAAACATATTTCGAAAAAAATTGGACATTTCATCTTTTGAAAATAAACGATTCAATTTGGTTGTAAATAAACGCTACCTTTCTTAATTTATATGATTGGTGACACCGTAGATAATACTTGATTAGAGGCGCAAGTTGAAGGTTTTATTTTGTATATACTTATTAATATCAGTCGTATTGTACAAAATCAAAACTAAAATTGTGTGCAATAATTTTCCTGTAATAAAAATTCTACTTTCGTTAGAACATATTTGTATTCCGAAACAAAATTGAATGAAGACCGGACAGATAATGCCTCGAGGGTATTCGTGGGTTACAATAAAAATACAATTGCTGGTCAAATACACGTTCCATAATTTTTCAAATAAATTGGAGTTGTGTGTATGGTAAATTAGAGTAATTTTTCAACACTTTTAAGGTTTGTCGTTATGATTCCTGAAACGTATTAAGCTTTGTGTTACTAGGTTCGTTTACCTTTTAAGCACTTTCATTTTCAGTTAGTAGTAAACTGTTTGTAGGGCACAATAAAGATAGATTCTCCTTGATAGTATCTGCTTATTGAAATTATTATTAATTAGTTTTTCAGCCACTTATAGATACATATATAAGGTAAATATATGTGCGATATGTGGATAAATGATTGAATGTTAGGAATAATCTGATAATAATATGCTTAGGTATAATTTATTTTATCGCTATTTGCCAAATAAAACATTTAAATATATAACTTTGGCTTGTTTTTATTGCTAGGCTCAGGTAGACTCTTCCATTTATCGGCAAGAGTGTCTTTTATTTGGCATATAGCGATGAAGTGGATAGTATACATACCCACTAATGTACCTAAGGTTTGCTTTTAAATTTCTATGCATGCACGGGTACAATTACTAGCATTTCGTGACAGAAAAACTAAAGAAATGCGAAACATTTGCTGCATTTAATATGTATTTCATACAATAAGAATTCTTACTACTACCCTTCTTCACATTCTATCTTAATGTCTCAAAGTAAGCTCATTACTTATATATTATTAATATATTACTACATGATATTCTATCAAATTATAGACCAAATAAAAATTAAAAGAAAACTACTCTATCAGGTTTAAACAGATAATATAAGAATTCATAACTAGTTAGATACTGTTTATACGTCAGACACATATTGAAATGTAGCCGGTAAGTTTTATTGCAAAATTATATTATAATCAAAAAGTTTCTTATTGTATATTTAACTATCGAAAAACACTATAATGTAGTACTGCATAGAAATAGTATTGTATTTAAAATGGCATACCTTATATTTGACTATATGGATTCCAGGATTTTTTATATATTTATATCAAAATTCATGGACGTTTGTGTACACTAAACGATACATTACCATGTGTTGCTACAAAGTTTTAGATATTTTATGGAAGTTTATGTATTGGTCGTGAGATAGAAGATGAATAAATTCATTAAACGAGAAAATTAGATTATTTTAATGTAATTCCAATTTTATTGCCACATTAGACGTACCAAGTAAAATTTAACATAACAATAACATATTTTCTCATATTTCTAAAAGAAAGTATTTTTTAGAAGGTACTCTAGGTTTTTCTTAATCTTAACTGTTTAAATATAGTAGATATTTCCATGATTCATTATTTTAGTTATAGTTTCATATTTTCTGCATTATTTTGAAAAATAAAGTGAAATCCAAACCATGATGACATTTTTATATATATAGTTTTCCAGACACATTTATTTATTTGTTTATAAATTTAGTTCTACTGATTCCGCGAAAAGGTTTTGATTTTTATCTTCTAGTTGCTAATGTAGTTGCTACTCCCTCTCCAAAATTCCTTTCACTGCATTATAAGAATAACTACTTACTTTCCTCAAATGTTCCGTTAATTAAAGTTTTAGAAATATTAAGTACCTGCAATAAAATATAGTCCTTAAAAGTATGACATACCAGACTTTCAATATACGAGTACGCATAACGAAATATTATTTTCCAAAAATTAGTAATTAAAAACAATTACTCCAAGGATAATTGTAAGTTTTGAGATTTCTTGAAGTACTCAAAAAGGATTTTTGTTTTTATTGCTTGATACTATAATAGTTTTTTCTCGCATTCCAAGTTATTTCATAGAATAATTTTTACGTAGTTATTTCTGTTGCAGGTAAGAGCAACATTACATACTGGAGATCTGAATCTGTGCATAAGAAGAAAGTTATATCGTCAAATATTTTCCTGCCCAGAATAGCGTATATTGTATCCAAACGGCGCAGTGTAAGTGAGAGTAAATCATAAAATAGAAATTCTATTTTAGTGCCTAACGTCCTGAACTAGAGTTATCCACGTTACTTTCAGTTAAATATTTTATTTACTATTCCTCATCCTAACCGTTCCTTTCAACTCTTCCCTATATTTATTTTATAGAGTTTTTGGTAGCAAATTTCATTATGTTTCAATTCTCAAAAATGTGTTTCCATAAGTACCTTTTCTTTGCCCACTAGGGTTCACGTATATCTAATTATACAGCGTTGTGATATAGATTTTGACAATATTCATAATGTTATTAGTAATTATTTTAAACAACTCTTCAACCCTATTATTTTTAAATACAGTTTTCTTTATGTCTTATAAATTGAAAATTTATAAGACATAAGAAATATTTGTAGTATTAGTGAGACAAATGTTAGAAATATACTATTTTAAAATATGGAATCTATACACAAGACGTAGGATTTTTGTACAAACTTTTTACCGAATCATACTACATGATTATAAGCAGTATGACCTATATTATATGCAGTGTGGGTATATATAATGTTATCATAGTCTTTTATATTTATATCTTCTCTTCTCTAAGAAAAAATAGTTGCTTGTAGTTTTCTAAGCACCACGATATACAATATTTGGGTTTGCTGTTTACTATTCATGAGATAGAGGGCGTTTATTTGCACTTTTGAGAAAAATTCAAATAAGTCAAATACGACTTTATTTCTGACAGAATATTGTGCTATTGTCGTGTATGTAAAGTTGTGCAAGATGATCTCCATTAATAATTTAATATTGATTGGTAGGCATATAAACACGTTCTACTGATAATTTATAAACTGATATTTTCTGTTTTGATTCGAGTTTGTTGCTTCAGGTCCTCTAATTTATGTGACTCATTAAGATTGATCTATAAAGAAATGAAAACAATAAAGAAGCAGCCAATTACAAAGAATAATAAGATTAAATCAGCTGAACGTGGTGGTCATTCAGTTGGTTCTCATCGTCCCATCAGGGAAAGTATATGATCAAGGAATGACATGATATTAACCCAACACCAAAATGAATTACACCAACACCAAGAGGAATTGCACCCTTCTGATACAAAATTATTGGGAACGTCATCATTCTCACTGACTAGATAAATAACCGCTAAACTTAATATTAAACCAAAATTATTGTTTACTAAATACAGTCTTCGAAAACTCACAGAGAACCTCACAAGAAAAAAACCTAGAAGGTCATATAACGTAAAGGTGGTGGTGATTCGATTTGTCCTCAACGCCTTATCTATCTACCAGGAAAAATATCTTTAATGCAATATTAAAACCAAAACGAGGAGCCGTTCTAGCTTATTGAAAGGGATGAGCATCATCATCAACTTTATTAATTGTAAATACAATCCTTCAAAACATAACCCACTTGATAATAACAGTAAAAAAATAATTAATCAGTTTAGTAACATGATATACAATAGTCACTACACCTTCTGTAGTAACAAAACATTTTTATTTCTCAATTTAACTGTATTACAATTTTAAATTTAACTCCTTCTATCTAATAAACAGCAAATAGCATAGCCCCTAGTATGAGGTACTATACTCGTATACCCGAGTTGTACTCGGAAATCTATAAGGAATATATTTCTGTTAGAACCAGAGGGGGCTCTAATTTAAAAAAATGTTATAAAGCCATAACTCAATATGAAATCTAAGAAAAATTTAATTTGTACGTTTGTCTTTTTAAAAAATAGTAATATATTTCAGTTCTTCAAACATTTAACATCATTGTTATAATTATGAATATTGTGTTTATTTCAACGCTATTTGCCAAATAAAAAATCTCAAAACATACCGTGGATTGTTTTATGGCTAGGCTCAGGTAGACTGTTCCGTTTATCGGTAAGATAAGAGAGTTTTTTATTTGGCAAATAGCGATGAAATGAATAGTACAAACGCTCCATTTATATATATATATATATATATATATATATATATATATATATATATATATATATAACATATAATAGATATGCCATGTTACTATACATATTATAGACACTTATAATAATTATAAGTATTTCAATATATTATAAATAGGAAATAACTTCCTGTTATTGTTTGTGTATATGTATAATATTTATTATGTATACATCATTTAAAATGTATCTAAAATATTTGGTCTAATTATTATTTCCTTATAAATTACGTTACAATAAAAAAGACTTAAATAATTTTAATGAATCAGAAATCATTCATATGGTCTTCTAGTACTGTTTAATAACAAGTAAAACCACATGACCTTCTGAAATGAGTTTAACGTCCTTGATGTGTTATATATAAGCGTCTGGCATGCACAGTTGATTCTATGTCCCAGGAAATTCGGTATTCGCAATAATGGCAGAGCCCTTCATGTTCAATGGACTTTGTTATTTTGATTTTTCATTAGGAACAAGTCGACTAATTTGAGTACGTAATAATTTGTACAGATATTGTTAATACTCGTACGATAATTTGTACTCTCAATTAATTTTAGAGCTTTATTTTAAATACATAGAGAAATACTTTATACACAGAGAGTAATAGGAAATTTTCGAAGTACATTGGAATAATGTGTATGTAATAGCGGATATCATCACAGTGGTCCTATTCAAAAAATTAAAAGGCATGTAATTACCTTTATCATGGTAGGCAATTCTGAATAAAACTTTTATGTTTTCTTCGTTATTTCAAAAATTACCACATGTCTATGCTACACCCTGCATTTCATACGCTTCAAACATTTCATACACACTATGTAACTTTTTCACTTATTCCATATTTTTTTTAGTATAGTATAGTTTTAGTATGTTTTCCTGAAAATTGTCAATTTCTATCGTTTATCAAAATTATTGAAACAAAAACTAAATGAATTAAACTAAGTAACGGAAACTATATTCCGTGTTAGTTTGTGTTGAAAAAGTAAACTGAAATCGAGCTTCATATCGAGATAATAAAAATACCAGGTGTTTGTCATATATACATGAATGAACTTCAGAAGAGAAGGTCCACCCTCATCCTCTAGGGAATTCTAGTGTGTTCAAACAATTTAATATCACACATGGACTGCGGTTATAGCCACTTCCCAGGACCACTTTCAAATTCCTCTAGAATTTTACAAAGGGCAAGCAAGTGACCCACAGAAAGTATTGGCAATAATCATAACTACAAAGTTAATGTCATCGAAAACGGTAATAGATTCATAGCTTTACAATGGATTTGATTTTTATTTGTTATCGTCCTCATCAAGCTCTATATTCATTGTATAATCAAGTCACTGAACTGACCATAAAAATTTCGGGAAGAATTTATTTGACAGTAAATAATAGATAGCTTTTAAAATTACGTTTAGATAAACCGAATACATTCTGTTTTATTATAGTGACATATCGTTAATATACTGTTCAACTAATAAATATTCAGGCGCCAGCTGCTATAGACCGCGATATGATTAACTAACTGATTGTCTAAAAGTTGAAATAAATTTCAACTACTCCACCAACAGTTTTTGTTAATGATAGATTAATTGATAGAGATATTATTGGAAGCTTTGGAGTCTCTAAATGATAATTTTATTGATTATGTATCTTACTTACGTCATATAGATAACTACAAAAACCTAGATGCACAAATTAGTAAACTTAATTTCAAGACATCAAATATATTTTGTTATATAGTTGCTACTTATATTTAATTTATTAATAAATTTATTTGTATTTAGTTCTCATTTCTTATTATTATGACATTTACCCTTATACATTTTGTTCTATAAATTCTAGAGATTTTATATGCTAAAAAATCAATGGCGGGAGTTTTCAAGAAGTGTGAATACTATTATTATTCCCTATATGAAGCGCTATATATCGCATAATTCGCATTTTGCAGTGCCTGATTCAGTGCAATTGACTAATCGCTGTATGTAAAATTCATGCATGTTTTTTTGTTGATAGTGTGTGACTATTAGTGCCGTACTTAGTAATTGCTTACATAATAGCTTGCTACTATTTAACGGCTGCTATTTCAAGAATTACCAATGCAAGGCAGAGGTAATCCTCTTGGCGGAGGAGAAGACTGAGGCAGTGGTGGTCACGAGGAGAAGGAACCTTCCATTAGGGTGGGGGGGCACACGAGCGTCATTCCCTCGAAGGTAATAAAATATCTGGGGGTCTGGCTAGACGAGAAGCTTATATTCCAAGAACATGTGCGGAGGACGGTGGCGAAGGCGGAGAAGACGGCTGGGATATTGGCGCGTCTCATGGCGAATACGCGCGGCCCACGCGCGTCGAAGAGCAGGATCCTCGGTTCCGTTGTTCACTCGGTGGTTCTGTACGCGGTACCGGTGTGGGGGAAGGCGCCATTAGGGAGTATACCAGGGTCCTGATCTGCAGGACGCAGAAGCGGAAAGCACTAAGGGTTGCGAGGAGATACAGAAAGGAGGCGGAGCTGGTGATTGCGGGGATCCCTTCCTTGACCCTTTTAGCCAGGGAGAGGATGGATGTGCGTGAGGGCATGAGTAGGCGGGAGGCCAGAGCACGGCTGTTTGCTGCGTGGCAAATGCAGTGGGACGGTTCTTCCAAAAGGAGATCTACAGGGTGATTCCGAATGTGAGGGCGTGAGTAGAGAGAATGCATGGGGAGGTAGGGTACTATCTCACGCAGGCGCTGTCGGGGCATGGATGCTTTGGGCAGTATCTATGGGGGATAAAGAAGGCGGATGGGGACGAATGTATGTATTGTGGAGAACGGAACGACCTCGAGCACACGTTGCTCAGGTGCCCGAGGTGGTTGGATGAAAGGGAGAGGTGTTTGGTGCGGGCGGGACAGCTGGAGAGTGTGAGGGAGATTATAAGCGGGACGGTGGAGTGTATGAGGGCGTGGAAATGGGCGAGAGGATGATTGGGAATATCTTGAGGAAGAAAGAAGTGTAGGAGCGTGAGCTTGGCCCGAACCCCTAATCGTGAAAACGGAGGGGTGACGTAGGGCGAAGAAGAAAGGGAATTTTAAACATCGTGCAGAAGATTGGCCCCTACCTCGAAGAGATGCGAGAGCGGTGCCGAGGTAGGTGGAACACTGATTCTGGGGGGCGTCTTGTACGGCTACGTTCCCACAAAAAAAAAATGCAAGGCAGAGGGCTCTCTCTATGTTGTAAACCATTACCAAAGTGATAATCACCTATTTCGCCGTACCATTGATTTGTTTAATAGAATTTTTATGTTTACTCTTTACATCTAAAATAATAATAAATACGTTAATATAGTTCACTTTTCTTTTTTAACTCATCGAACTATAAAAATTATAACACATTTGAAATATGATATTTTGATCTGTAAATGATTCCACAGCCAACTAAAATGTATTTGAATTTAGCACATACATTAATATCTTTTTAATATTCAAAAGCCTCGTAAATAATATAGTCATTATCGACATTTACAAGAAATAACAAGATAACATGTATGCTTATATTCCTATGGCTAAAGAAATTTAAAGAAGTTTGTTACTGTACTTACGTGTTTTACTATAGAACTGTCTCATTTTCAATAACTTAATATTATATTTTACGAGTAGATTCAGATTTTTCCTTTTTATTGTATAGGACCCTTGTGTGTAAAATTGATCATCGAAGTGTCATTTATCTACACAGTAACACAAGAAATTGTTACTTTACTCAATAGAAGATTATCAATAAGTTACATAGTATT
This sequence comes from Rosalia funebris, assembly GCA_037954035.1. Lineage (NCBI taxonomy): Eukaryota > Metazoa > Arthropoda > Insecta > Coleoptera > Cerambycidae > Rosalia > Rosalia funebris. Next base: position 7,555,701 of record JAZFAV010000007.1, read on the forward strand.
TATTGGAAAAGTGTGGTCAGAATCTTGTCTTGCAATTAGTGAGCTACCGGGAGCCCACCTTACACTATTTTAAACTGACGTTATGGGGTTAAAAAAGGAATTAAAAAAACAACTGGTATACAAAACTGTTAAATAAAACAAGACCTAATTGGCCCTCCCTAATGAGTGAATGAATGTTCTAGGGCAAATAAATGGTGTCACTTTTCATTGCGCAACGGAACACGTAGAAAATCATGAAAATAAGACGATGCATACCTTACCATGGTAATATTCAGTCGCCGTCTTGCTAGGACAGCAATATCATTAGGTGGTCACTAATTAATTATATTCAAGCCCTTGGCTGTCTATCGGAGATGAAACCTCGAGAACGAGATTTCAGAATATATTCTGGAAATCTTTCCTGCAGACTCTGAATACTCTCAACGAAGAGCTATATTGGAAGCTATTAGCCACAAATGGTCGAATATTACCAATTATAATTTTTCAATAATTCTATATAGTGGAATGACTTTAAGAACGAAAGCAGCGTTGTCGAGAAAATAGTATAATGGGTATAAGCATAATAGATTGAGTGGAAGTTGACTCTGTCCACCTTCTCTTTATTATGATTTATTCCGTCCTTTTCAAACTGTTTAAATAAATCTAAGAATCGTGTATTATGCAATCCCACTAGACTTCAACAAAATATTAAGGTATTTTACAGTAATAGATGATAAAAAAATGAAATATTAAGGAACATTTCTATATATTTAGGAAAAGGCAACATGGCAAAAAATAGTAATTATATATTAAGATTTACTATGGACATCCGACTTGAACTGGAAATAATATGCTGCCGACGTTTTCTACAAAAATTGGTAATATATATTGATTTCCTTCATCATCATTTTGTTACTAAATGATTACTGATTTACTTTGAAAGTTCAATTTACAAAAAAAAAATTAAGGAAATAATCATATTTAAGAGTTACTACTACTATTTGTGCTTCTGAAAAATGCTTCACTTCCTGTCACGGTACTGAAAATAAGCCACTGATAAGTGAACAGTTATTTAACTTATTCGCAAATATCAGTTTTCAATGTAAAAAGGAAGTATGCAACTTCCGATTGACAATTTTTGTAATAGACAGCAATTTTTGAGAAAATGGCGAAGGCGCCACAATAATTTTTATGTATATATTAATATTTATTTTATTTAACTGTAATTTTATTCTAAAATTAAATAGAATAGAATAAATATTAGCATATACATAAAATGTAAAAATGCTAAAAATGCTCAGTTTCTGCTACGATACTGGAAATAACTCCCTGATAAGTAAAAAGTTATTTAACTTATTCGAAAATATTAAAGCGTCACAATAAATTTTATGTATGTTAATATTATTATTCTATTTAACTGTAAGTTTATTCTAATATGTTTTCATGATTTTCTTTTTAACCTATTAAGAGGGTTACTACTACTATTTGTGCTTCTGAAAAATGCTCACTTCCTGCTACGCTACTGAAAATAACCCACTCATAAGTGAACAGTTATTTATCTTACTTTCAAATATCAGTTTTCAATATAGAAAGTAAGTATGCAACTTCCGATTGACAATAATTGTCAATCGGAAGTTGCATACTATTACAACAATTATTGTTGTAATAGACAGCAATTTTGAAGAAAATGGCGAAGGCGCCATAGTAATTTTTATGCGTGTCTTAATATTTATTCTATCTAATTGTAAGTTTATTCTAATACGTTTTCGTGATTTTATTTTTAAGCTATTAAAAGGGTTACTACTACTATTTGTGCTGCTGAAAGTGCTCACTTCCTGCTACGGTACTGGAAATAACCCACTGATAGTAAAAAGTTATTCAACTTATCGAAATATCGAAAATATCAGTTTTTAATGCAAAAAGTAACTATGTAACTTCCGATTGACAATTCTTGCAATAGCCAGCAAATTTTAAGAAAATGGCGAAGGCGCCACAATAATTTTTATGTATATGTTAATATTTATTCTATTTAACTGTAAGCTTATTCTAATATGTTTTCATGATTTTAATTTTAATCTATTAAAAGGGTTACTACTACTATTTGTGCTTCTGACAAAAGCTCACTTCCTGCTACGTTACTGAAAATAACCCACTGATAAGTGAACAGTTACTTAACTTATTCGCAAGTATCAGTTTTCAATGTAACAAGTAACTATGCAAATTCCGATTGACAATTCTTGTAATAGACAGCAACTTTTGAGAAATTGGCAAAGGCGTCACAGTAATTTTTATGCGTGTCTTAATATTTATTCTATCTAACTGTTATAACGACTTATAAGTTACTGACAGAGATCGTATCGATAAAGATGTATAGGCCATAAAGTTCATTCGGCATTTGTCCTGAATCGGCGTACCGTATGCGGCACTGATGAGAACTAACAAGTTCGAAACAGCTGTATGTCGTTCGGTTCCGATCCGGGACAGATGTTGAATCCTACCTGTGGCCGGTTTTATTTTTTAAAACCTTATCTGATCGTGCAGAAACACGAGAAAGGGGTCGAGGATCGCTTGTGTGATCAGCTACAAAAACATAACATTGTTTATTAAGAATAAATTGTTCTCGATTAATTATGATGAGAATATTAAGAAACAAATAACGTTAAGACGTTATTATGCAATACAGGGGTTATTATCCTCATACTCTCCATGACCTACAAGTATCTAGCAAAGAAGAATACAAGTAACAACAAATATATATGCTATATAGTGATCGAACTATAAAAAATGAATTATTTACTATTATTTTGTAATTATACCCATTTGTAATATTAGAGGAAGTTTCTAAAATACATCATCGGATTTTAATAAAACGCATTCAACGTAGAATACACAGAACATTCTGGCAAGTCGATCTAAGTAGTAGTCTCCAGTATTATGAAGAGTATAGTTCAAATCTATCGTTCATAAGATTTTATTTAATTAATAGGAAACTATGTGAATAAATTGATAGACGAATTTAGGAGAAGGTATAAAATTAGGTAAAGATGCACTTATTACCAAATTCTAGTGTGCTGCAAGAACAAAGTTTGGATTTATGTATTTTATTTATTGTGGCTTCTTAGAACAAACTGATATAAATTTGAGTCAATCATTCAGTGGAAAATTACTTGGTGATCTTCCATAATTGTCAGAATTATATTGTGTTAGTGTATTAAAATTAAACTATCAAATACGAGTACAGAACAATTACATGCCATCATAAGTAATCAAAATAAATATGGTACCTACTTATACTTACTCTATCAGTACTGATGTGGTTTTTGAAACTACTAACCTTGAGCTTTTAAAGCAGTTACTGTAAACATTTAACATTTATTTATGTCCTGATAAAGATATTACCATACACATATCACATAAATTAGACAATTCTAAAATCGAAAATCGAAGTCTCTGGGAGAAGTTTACACATCCCTAAAGAATTGGGACAGACTGCATTCTCTCCCACATTGCTACGATCAGAGCTGATATTCAGGCCCAGGTTACAACACACAATAATTAATTATGCAATATAGCGACAATCAGTACAGTTCTCACTGTGATTCTGTGACAAACTTTGCATTTTAATTGACTTTATAATGCAAAGAGTAGCTCACTTGACTTCTATTTTGCATTCTGAGTGTATCACCATATACTGTTATTAAGTAATATTTTAATTAAAGATGATCCTATTTTAAAATAATATTGATAGTATCGTGCGTATATGTCAATAATATTTTATTGGTAAAAATGTATGAAGCAGTTCTTGTTAAATTTTTTATTATTGTAACCTTAAACAAATTTATTGAGTTAAGGTATTCGTCACAGTGTATAAAATTTATATGATTGAAACATATTTTTGAACTCGTATTTTAATTAATACAATTTAGAAATATAGGAATACAGATCAATTTTCGAGAGCACTACCTAGATTTGGCAGTAATACTAAAACCTTAGTAACATCATGCATAGAAACATATTAGTAGTTATAAACACTTATTAGTGACTAACTGTTCTTACAGAAGAAGCTGTTATTGACTATTGTCGACATAATAAAATACGAGTCTACAAAATGTCTATCTCAAGTAATTGAAATACACTACATGATTACAAATAAGTTGTAATAACAACAAGTTGTTACAATTAAATTGAAATAAATAATAATAATAGTGTTTAAATAATGTGTATTTAAGAAAATAAAAACACAAGTTATATAAAATGGCATATGTTAAAGGTAAATAAAGGTAAAGTTCACTGAAACAATAGAACTTAATATTGCTTGTATATGACACCTTTATGAATACAACAGTTTAGTTATTGCTGTACATATATAGAAAATGTATATATACACAAATATATACATGTTATATAAAATATATTGTATTGCATTCATTACTCAAAGTAGTTCTCACACTTCTATAACTTTATTATCAGGTAACATAAAACCTTCAGTATGTTATCTGAAAGCCAGACGTAACTTAATACTGCTACGTGTCTTATCATATAACTATATACATTGTAACCAACGTTTATGATGATTTGCTGAAACCTTATAATGTTCTTTCTTTAAATTAATCTTTTGCCAATTATATTTTAACTTTACTTTCAACAATGTCAGCATAACGAAACTTATAAAGTCGCAGCAAACCCGTTGCATGAGCAGTATAATTTTAGTATTGATATTACTGTTATACTCACACATCTAAATTCTTGTTCGTCCGTTAAATAAAATAAATTGTTTTTAAAAAGTTTAAATCAAAACTAGTGATTTAACAAATTTGGCGCAGTCGTGGTAGGATTTCACGCGTTATTAGAACACGGATTTGCCTCACTAGTAACGTGGAATTCCAATTCCGAAGTGAAATCAAGAACAAGCTCAAGAAGAAAAGAAACACGAAACAAGAATACTTCAAAGAAGCAACTTCGAAACACGAAGACTTCAACAAAAGAAACAAGAAACAAATCTACAAAGAAACAAAGAAAACAACAGGGGAAATCGCAGATAGAACACGGACCTGCCCTCACTGTTTGTGATTCTCCTCTGCAAGCCATCCTTCCCGAAGACACCCCGCTTCCAGAACACGGAATTGCCTCACTGGTTGTGGACTCTGGCCGGAAGACGAATGGAAAAAATTTGGTAAGTCAAAGAATTGACACGTTACCTTTGAAACATTTATTTATAATTTTAAGAAATATTATACAGGATATAGACCAAAAACTATTATCCTTCCCATTTGCAAATTTGTTTTTATTTAATTGTATTTAATTAAATAACTTTACAATATCTAATTTAAACATAATAATTAATTAACTTATAAAAATGGCAAACGAAGCTATCTTAGAACCTTACAAACTATCAGAAATTTTCTCAATTGTTCCGGAGTATGACGGAAATCAAATTTTCCTACAAACATTCTTAAATGCTATTAAATGCGCTTTCGACATGTCGGTCGATAATCAAAAAATACTTTTAACTCTCCATGTTAAAAATAAATTACGTGGAAAAGCCGCTGAACTAGTAAATTCTAGGAACCCGTCAACTTGGGAAGAAATCAAATATCTATTAGAGACTCACTTTGGAGACTCTAGGGACCTTACGTCTCTAATTCAGGACTTGCAAAGAATTAATCAACAATCAAACGAATCCGCTTTAAATTTTGTATCCCGCTTGCAAACGCATAATGCGAAAATGCATGCAGCGATTCAGAAACAACATTTAACCGCTGAACAAAAAACCGCACAATCCAATTTAATCGAGACAATGACTCTTAACACTTTATTGACAGGGCTGGATCCAAAATTAGGATCTATAATAAGAGCAAGTAATCCTATGGATATGCTTCAAGCAATATCCAGGATTAAACGAGAACTTCAATTGTCATACTTTGAATCTCAGAAATTTCAAAAAGCGAACAAACCATTACCACCTAATTCACTAAATGCTAAGAAGATATGTACATTTTGTAAACGTAATGGTCACACAATAAATGAGTGCCGAACGAAGCAACAAAATTCTTCAGCACCTTTCCAAAACTTTTCTAGGCCTAATTTTCAACAAAATTTCAATCAGGCCCAATCATCCAACTTAAATCAAAATTATCAGCGACCTCAATTTAATCCAAATGGAAATAATAGACCGACGAATTCAAATTTCCAACAAAATAATTACCAGCAAAATAGTTTTCAACAAAACAGGCCTTCAGCTATTAAACCGAATCCCAACTATACAAACCAATCAAGACCACCAATAATTCGGCCAAATCCGAATTATAATCAACAAAGAGCTCATCATATGAACGCTCAAATGAACCAAAATTTTGATGATACGGCTCATCAATACGATTCACAGTACACTGATGATACTGCTCATCAGTACAGCTCACATGCACAATATGCTGATGATACCGCTCATCAATATAATTACAATTGCGATCAAAATTATGAACAATATCAAGATTCATATTCAGACGAACCAACATATCAACAAAATTATTATTTTTCAACAGACCAATTTAATTATTCTGATACTGATCAGGATTTTCGGCAAACTACTCAAGCTCAAGATCATCCACCGGATCAACAGCTATGCGAAATAACGGAATTAGAAAACCAAATTCAAATAATGAATTTAAACACCAACCAACAGCAAGACAAGCAAATATTCCTATAAATAGAGGAATATCAAGTGCCCTTTTAACAGTAAATCCCAAAAACTTATATTACATTGAAGATGCTACAAAAAAATTTAAAATATTAATAGATACAGGTGCCGGACTATCCATATTTAAGCCAAAAACTTGTGAAAAATATTCTAAACGTTTTCCCGAAAACGTTTTAATACAGGGAATTACCGATCAAAAAATTCTAATTAATGAATCTACACTCGTTCCGTTTACTCTCAACGATCCTCACAAAGTTTACATTCATAATATTGATATTGAATTCGACGGATTACTAGGATCCGATTTTCTAGAACATTACAACTGCATTATTGACATAAAAAATAAACAATTAATTACCAATTTCAAAACTGTACCTTTATTCAAAGCCACAGAAAATTCCACTAATGTACAAAATAATAAAAAACAAAATGTTCAAAATAATCAATTTCTCAACAAAATTTCTATTAACCCTCGTACAGAACAAATTTCAAAATTTCGATGTAATCTTGTAAATACAGAAGCCATATTAACAGCTATGGAAATAGATAAAGTACGACTTCCTAATGCACTAGTCAAAATTAACAATAAAGGAGAATTTCTTGCCTCCGTATTAAACGCAAACGCAGTCCCAAAAATAATAGATTTTTCCGAAATTAAACTAGAACCAATTCAAAATTTTTCATTAAATAATTTAAACGAATATAATTCTGAAATTTATATAGATAGACGGGAAGAAATAAAACAGCAACTTCGTATTGATCACTTAAATGAGGAAGAAAGAGAAATAATTACTCAACTTTGCCTAGACTTTTCAGATATCTTCTATCTCGAAGGAGATATTCTAACATTTACTAATGAGATCAAACACACAATAGACACCAACAATGCTAAACCTACTTTTACAAAGTCGTATCGCTACCCTCAAATTCACAAAGAGGAAGTGAAAAAACAAGTATCGAAAATGCTAGAACAAGGTATTATCAAACATTCAAATTCCCCTTGGTCTTCACCGATTTGGGTTGTCCCCAAAAAGCTTGATGCGTCAGGTAAACAAAAATGGCGTGTCGTAGTTGACTACAGAAAACTCAATGAGTTAACTGTAGGAGATAAATACCCTTTACCAAACATTTCTGATCTTTTAGACCAACTTGGCAAATGTCAATATTTCACCACCCTCGATTTGGCCTCCGGTTTCCACCAAATTGAGATCGAACCCAGTGACATTCCAAAAACCGCTTTCACAGTCGAAAACGGTCATTTTGAATTTAATAGGCTTCCATTCGGTTTGAAAAATGCCCCATCAACCTTCCAAAGGGTAATGGATAACATTTTAATAGGAATCCAAAACGAGAGATGCCTCGTATACATGGACGACATAATCGTCTATTCCCCAACAATCCAAGACCATGTTTCACGGCTTACCGAAGTCTTCAAACGTCTTCAAAAAGCTAATTTAAAAATTCAACCGGACAAGTGCGAATTCCTTCGTAAGGAAGTTGCATATTTAGGTCACCTCGTCACCAAAGAAGGTGTAAAACCAAATCCAATTAAGATCGAATGCATCAAAAATGTTCCCCAACCAACTAACCAGAGAGAGATTAAATCATTTCTTGGCCTCGCCGGATATTACCGACGATTCATTGATAATTTCGCCAAAATTTCCAAACCTCTCACTAAATTACTGCAAAAAGACACCTCTTTCAATTTCGATTCAGAATGTTTAAAATCTTTCGAAGATTTAAAACAAACCCTTACTTCAAGCCCCATACTATCGTATCCAAATTTTGACGAGCCATTCCTACTCACAACAGATGCGAGCGCTTTTGCGATTGGCGCTGTACTTTCGCAAGGTCCAATAGGTAAAGATCTACCCATAGCTTTCGCCTCCAGAACTCTCTGTAGTGCGGAAACAAAGTACTCAACAATAGAACGAGAGCTCCTCGCTATTGTTTGGGCCGTAAAACATTTTCGCCCATATATTTTTGGTAGAAAGTTCAAACTGATAACAGATCACAGACCTCTTACCTGGCTTTTCTCTATTAAAGACCCCGGTAGTCGCCTAGCACGCTGGCGCTTAACACTTGAAGAGTACGACTACCAGATTGAATATAAACCTGGCAAAATTAATAAAAATGCGGATGCCTTATCCCGTATCAAAATTAACCATTTTCAAAAATGTGTGGATTTCAAAAACAAAATTTTAACATCAAATACAGACGACGAATCGATTAGTTCAGAAAATACCGAAATTTCACCAGAATCAATTTTACAAGAATTAAATACATTTGTTCACCTATATAAAACCCAGTCACTAATAGACTATTCAAAAATTAAAATTACGAACAATCAATTATTGGACAAAGGACATAAAGACATAATAACGTTTTTCCAAAAAGAAAAACTCGAAGACTTACATTACAAAATAATTGAAGATATTTTCGAGGAAAAACCAAATTTTATTCACAATAAAATTAATATTGTCACGAGTAAAACGGTGAAAAACCGAAAATATTATATTGTTTTGTTACCCTTCGACATCGAAGAGATAATCGAAACAATGTTTATTACTCTTTACAAAGACAAAGACATTTTCGAATCTTCAAAAACATATTTCATTGAAAACAATTTAGAATTGCCAATACTCGAAATGTTGTCATTTATTTTCACTGAAAAAGATTTAAACCTAGTTAGTTGCCAAAACATAACTAAGACGCCTGACGAAGATCAAATTCCGATAATATTAGACCAAAACCATACAGGAAAAGCAAATTTACACCGCGGAATAAACGAAACCATTCGAAGAATAAGGAATAAATATAACTGGCCCGGTTTAACTAAAGACGTAACTAAATTCATTCAAAATTGCGAAATATGCCAGAAAACAAAGACCTTACGGAAAAACTTAAGCAATCCACTGGTGATAACTGAAACACCAAGAACACCATTTGAAAGAATAAATATCGATATACTAGAAATTCCAAAAAGAAATTATGTCTTAACTATTAGGGATGAACTAACCAAATTTACTCAAGCGTACCCATTAGAGGATAAATCCGCTAAATCAACAGTAAATACATTACTCCTTTATTTTCAGCATTTTGGTACTCCGCTTCGTATACATTCGGATTACGGTAAAGAATTCGACAATGTATTACTTAAAGACCTATGTACCTTATACGACATAAAATTAACATTTTCTAGCGTTAGCCACCCTCAATCAAACGGATCTGTGGAAAGATTTCACTCCACACTTTTAGAGATGATTCGTACTAATCAGGCTGAAAACCCTAATGAACATCCATTAAACGTAATTCCTTACGCTGTTATTTGTTATAATAACTCGACGAATAAAACACACGGTTTCTCTCCATACGAGCTAGTATTTGGACATACGTCCAGTCGCCCACCTGAAACTTTGTATAACCAAAAGGAGTTGATTTCAAAATATATACGAGACCTAAATAATAGAATTTCATACTATTATAAAATTGCACGCACAAAAACTGAGCTTCAAAAAGAAAAGGCTAAATTAAGATTCGATAGAAACGTTCCAGAACATCCTACACAATTTAAAATAGGCGATAAAGTCTATGTTAAGGAATCTCAAATTAAAGATAAATTACATAATAAATTTAACGGTCCTTTCGAAATAATAAAAATCTTTCAAAATTCTGCAATTTTATTAAATCTCGAAACGTCACAAACGACAAAAGTCAATTTCGACAGGATGAAACCATATTTTGAGAATTAAATTATTTTCAGGTTTCTTCTGCTGATTGGAGCAGCAGTATCCCAATACACCATTACTCCAATAAACAACACCATTGGAATATATTATCATCGAGACAGCGAAATCGTTGTAACAAATAAACAATGGACTCTTCTGGTTCACAAAAACATTTCATCAATAAAGAACACTTTTGAACATAACGAGAAAATGCTTGAAATTCTCTTACACGTTATTAACCCCACATTTGAAAACATGAACCTTTTTCGAGGTGAAGTAAAAACACACATCAGCTTATTAACCCAAATTTCAAATTCAATTCAAGAAAAATTAAGCGAAATTTATTTTGATACTAAACGTTACAAACGTGGAATTCTCAATGGCATTGGTACAATATTTAAGTCAATTACAGGAAATTTAGATTCCGAAGATGGCGAATACTACATGAATTGCATCAATAAATTAACTAATGACGAGCATCAATTAGAAAATTTAATGAAAAATCAAATCTCAGTAACAACATCCGTCATAGAGAATTTTAACGCTACCATACAAAAGTTGCAAATTGATGAAGCCACCTTCAATAGAGATATAAAAATAATATCAGACACAATTTATAGGACAGCAGATAAAATTAAAGTAATTGAAGCAAAATTAAGATTTTTAGAAAAATGTGAACTTCTCATGGAAAGTTACCTGTATATCGAGAATCAATTAAATGATATTCTAAATTCAATAATTTTCGCGCGATTAAAAATTATTCATACGTCGATAATCAATCCTGAAAATTTGATAACCTCGCTTCAGGAAATTTCACAAAATTTACACCAAAACAATTTACCACTCATTATAAAATCTTCCAATATTGCCAAATATTTGGATATTATGGAATTAGAAGCATACCAAACTGATTCAGACTTGGTATTTGTATTAAAAATCCCTCTAATAGACCAACAAAGATACACCCTTTTTAGATTATATCCAATCCCTATCCTAAATAATAGAACTGGTCTGTATCATGTTTTATCTTCATCACAAAAATACTTAGCGCGTGACGTCGATTCTTTGATGTACATACCCATCAAAAATCTGAAAGACTGTAAACCACTTTTCTTTGGCACAAAGATATGTTCCAATCTATTTGCATACCCCATCGACGACAATGCTATATGTGAAGCCCAAATCCTGAAACACTTAAAAACTTTACCTGAGAGCTGCCAAACTTCAATAATATTTGCAAAAGGCTACAATGTCCAACAACTAACGGACTCATCATGGCTAACAATTACTTCAGAACCACTTCAAATTACTGTAAATTGCAAACAAATAAACACCAAGACAGAGATCATTTGTAAAAATTCCATTCTTAAATTGCAACCCGGATGTAGTGCTTTCATAGGAGTGACAAAAATACAAGCTGACCCTAAGAACTTTTCGCAAACCAGTGTTAGTGATCACCCCATTTTAATTCCCTTTAATTGTTGTCAAGGAATCCCCGATGACATCCAAATCCCAAAATTAGAACCATTAAAATTGAATAACTTAAATGTGGAAGACCTCGAGATTGCCAAACACAAATTGGACGAGTATTCTCGAACGTTAGACGATTTGATCAATGAACCATTTGTCACCAAACACATCTCTTGGTTTACTTATTTTATCATTACACTAATAGTAACTCTCGTTTTGTTATATATTTTATGTAAATGCCGAAAGAGAAACAGATTAGCAATCGCCCTCACAACAAATTCACCACCACCTCCACCTGGACCTTCTAAACGCTTAAGAGAATCCTTCAGGAGCATCCTGCCCAGAAGAAGACCATCGATCAGATCCAGAGATGAAACCCCAGAGGAAGAAATCGAACTGAACTAATGTTTCTCAGTTATAAATCGGTTTCAAAGACTCTGTATATTTTAATTTTGTAAATTTTATATTTAAAAAATATTAATTGTATAATTTAAACTTAACTTAAGGCTTCATACTCTCAATTAACTTTATTATTATTATATAACTTCAATAATCGTTAAATTCATAATTATTAATTTCAATTTTACTTATTTTGAAAAGTTGCTGTATAACACCAACTTTTTGTTAAAAAGGGGAGTTGTTATATAAAATATATTGTATTGCATTCATTACTCAAAGTAGTTCTCACACTTCTATAACTTTATTATCAGGTAACATAAAACCTTCAGTATGTTATCTGAAAGCCAGACGTAACTTAATACTGCTACGTGTCTTATCATATAACTATATACATTGTAACCAACGTTTATGATGATTTGCTGAAACCTTATAATGTTCTTTCTTTAAATTAATCTTTTGCCAATTATATTTTAACTTTACTTTCAATAATGTCAGCATAACGAAACTTATAAAGTCGCAGCAAACCCGTTGCATGAGCAGTATAATTTTAGTATTGATATTACTGTTATACTCACACATCTAAATTCTTGTTCGTCCGTTAAATAAAATAAATTGTTTTTAAAAAGTTTAAATCCAAACTAGTGATTTAACATACATATTTGATGATATATACGTTAATTATAATGAGATTAAATAAAACAAAATTAAATTAAACAAAAATATAAATCAAATGCAGCCTGCCCTAATAGATAAATATTGGATCGATCTCGATATGTTCTATCAAGTAACAAATCAAAATTAAAGCAGGCAATATATTTTAATATTGCAATTAATTACATAACAGGTCGCAATCAGGAAGTAGGTCAAAAGTTGTAAAGTATTACAAGCATTTCATTGCATAATTTACAGATATACTTTGAAATTGATTTTACAATCAGATTAATTTAAATTTCTTTTGTTAGATTTATAAAATTATGGAATCGTATCAAAAATCCATTGTTTGTAAAGTTACTCCTCCCTTCCCATTGTAAAATACCATAAGCAAATTGACTTTGCTCTAAAGAGTAATACAGCTTTATGAATGAGATACGTCTAAAAATTCTTTCTTCTTCTTAAAGTGCCGTGCAGATTCTTGCGTAGGCGTTCATCTTTTTTCTTATCAAATGGTCCTATTAAATGCAGCATTCTGCAGTATCTGGAAGTCCTTTATCCCCGTCCATTGACGAATATTTCTCAGCCACGATAATTTCTTCCTGCCTATTCCTCTTCTAAGTCCTTCAATTTTTCCTTGAAGAATAAGGCGTTGAAAGTGGTAGCGTTCTCCACGTAGAATGTGTCCCAGATAACTCCTTTTTCTTTTCTTGATGTTTTCAAAAAGTTCTCGTTCTGGCAGACCGGCTCTTCGGAGAACGTCCTCATTCCTCACGTGATCGACCCAAGACACCCTCAACATTCGCCACAGGATCCACATTTCGAAGGCCTCAATTTTGTTGATGATTGTTGCCTTTAGCGTCCATGTCTCGACACCGTATAGGACAACGGACCAGACATAGCATTTCACCATCCTATATCTGAGGCCGAAATCCAAGTTCCTGTCTGTGAGGAGTTTTCGAAGTCTTATGAAGGTTGCCCTAGCCTGTTCGATCCTTCATCTTATCTCCGGGTCTGGATCCCATTCTTTATTAATCATGCATCCCAGGTATTTAAAATGTGTTACCTGTTCGATGTTATCTTCATTAATATGTATTCGAGTGTGTGGGATGTCGTTCCTACTAACAATCATAAACTTGGTTTTGCTGATGTTAATTTTTAAACCCAATCTTTGGCTTTCTTCATTGACCCGATTCAACAAACATTGGAGATCCTGTGCATTATCTGCCAATATCATTGTATCATCCGCGTACCGGATATTGTTAATAGGAATTCCGTTTACTTTAATTCCAAAGGGACTTTCTGACTAATGTCTGAAGGCTGAATACTGCTTCTCTAGTTACGAATCCGCTCTTAAATCCGAATTGACTGGCTCCACTTACTTCCTCACATCTTCGATAAAGCCTTATGTGTAGTACTCTAAGGAAAAGCTTCAAAAAGTGGCTCATTAAACTGACTAGACGATGTTCCTTGCATGAGGTTGCATCGTTCGATTTTGGTAGTGTGACAAACGTCGAGCGGAGCCAATCCTCTGGGAGATGTCCAGTGTCGTAGATGTTATTGAAAAGTCTTACAATCTTTCCAAGATTTTATTCGTTGATAAAGTGGAACGTTTCCGAGTACATATCATCAGGACCCGGAGCTTTGTTATGTTTCATTAAATTGATGGCGTGTATGATTTCACTTTTTAGTACGGCTGGTCCTGATAGAGTGGATACTTCTATTGAGGGGTTTTCTGGTCTGTCGTCATTGAAAAGACTAATTGTATATTCTCTCCAGATCTGTAACAACTCTTCGGTTTCTGTCACTATTTCATTGTGTTCATTTTTAATGAAATTCAGTGGTCTATTGTTGTACAATCCAGCTATTTCTTTGAATTTTCTATGGAGATTCTTTAAGAGAGAAAAATTCTTTAAGATATCTAAAACATGGCAATCAGCCATACATTTTTTCTATAATATTTTTTTTGTTATTTGTAAATCTCATTGTAGATATCTATCTAGTGTAATTTCTAAATATTTTATAGACTACGCGCCTGGTATTACCATTGCTTAATTAAAATGTAGAGGTACCTAGTTTTGGTACGTTGGACATGTACGAAATGAAACGTAAATATGAAGTAAGGAGATTATTATACTCCACCCCATCTGCAAATGCCTTATATAATAACGACTAAACAAATTAGGCCAAAACAGCAGGCTATTCTCCTAGCTATATGCCATCGACGAGCGCTGAATAAGATGGCGAAATTTTCCGTATTTTGTCTAACAAAGTTAACACTAAAATACAGTGATTCAGATTGATCGAGAACTACAAGGAAGATGCAAAGTGTCACCTATCTCGGGATACCGCTAGCTGCAGACTAGATATAAGGCATATGGGGTGGAGTATAATAATCTACTTCCTTCAGTAGATTGAAAATTACTCTCTGTCACGTAAAACTTTGCATTGTATTGGTAAATATTTCGTTTTATAACAAGTTAATATCAATTTGGTGTACTGAAACTAATATTTAATCAACGGTTTCAAAATCAGATTTTATCTTTGTTTTTAAGATTTCCTAATTATTTGCCTAATAAAGAATTGCTGTATCATCAGCGAAGCTAAGAATCATCCCCGTTGTTTGTAATGACGGTAGACTATTGATATAAAGAGTAAAAATCCCAATACTGTTCTTTGAGGGACACCATACGTCAGATTTTCTTATATTGCTACTTATTTTATTTACATTAGCAATTTTTTTCCTATCTTTTATATAACTTTCTCAAAATGTTGCATACTTTACCTCACACTCCATAACATTTTACTCCCATTAATAGGATATTATTATAAATCATATCAAATAATTTAGATGAATTAACTAAGACACGGAGAGTTGGCATTTTCTACTTTAATAGTATATAAGTGTAATGTTCAACAACATATTGCAGCTTAAGCTGATCATCCCTCTTTAAATCACTATTGACTGTCAAAAATTATTTGATGTTGATTCAGAAACAAATATTCTTTTCTTAAATATATTTTTAATAATTTCATCTAAATTAGATATTAGAGAAATATTCTGGTATTTTTGTTGGGTCTCCACCTTTCTAAAGGTTTAAATTCGTCGACCTTTAAAATATTTGGAAAACATCCTGTATTTAAACATTCATTTACAATGTGTGTTATTAGAGACAATATTTCAACTGATATTTCTTTTAGTATTTCAGCACGAATATTATCATATCCTTGTGTCTTTTTTAGCTATCATGTTTAATTGCATAATAAGCATCCATATACAATACAAAGTTTGTTTTTCGGTGATCTTTTTTGTGGGGAAGTCTTCACCACACTTCTTATATGCTGACAGTATTTTATTAATAATTGAGAGAATCGTGATGAGGCTTATTTTGTTGGGTTTATTTTGAATATAGTATACTAGCTATACCCTACCACGCGCTGTTGTGGCTTTTTACCTGTCATAGATTTGACATCTATATAATAGTAGGTTTGACTTGTATAATGTTTCTTTGCGTGTGCGTTACAGGTAACAATCGTATGAATTAATCAACTGGCATTTTTAAACAGTGTCGTACCGAAAACACATTTTTAGATAACAGTTAGTATAATTCAAATCCGTGTCAACCTATGACAGATTAATGAAAAGGTTCTCCACAAAAGCATTCAATGGAAATGAAATGATATATCCATCAAAATAAATTAAATAAGTTCAACAAAAATCAAAATAAATGAACAAAAATGAAATAAATTTGACAGAAATTTTGAGACGCCAATGAGTCAAATTATACAATAAAGCTAAGACGTGACTTCATAATTGCATTTTATTCGGCAAATTATTAACTGTCTATGCCATACGTAGTTGATTGAAACGTATGTCGCTAGACATACGTGCCGGTAATTGTGGTATATTAGTAATAATTGCGAGTGGTGCATCATGTGATCCGTGCGTCGTCACTAAATTGATACACGCGCAAATATCCATTATACAAATTCTATATAAAAACACGGGCGTATTCTAGTGCAACGTTGTGTCAAAATTTTAAAGCAATCGGAGATTTAAGATTTTGAACAAACGAATATTTACATTTTTATTTATATAGATAAATAGGATCAACTAGAATCATTTCACAATTTCTATAACAAATTTGCAAAAACGAGAATATAGTATGGTTTACTAATTTGCAACAATAATGTCGGTAATTCTGTAAAATACTTTTGATAGCCTGATAAGATACGTAAACGCATGCATGGAACGAAACTTCAGTTTTGTTCATTACATTTCCACCTGTTTAATTTGGCATTTTTTGTTAACAAAATATTATTCGTCTTTCTTATTAATTTTCAGCCTTGTCATTCATTATTATTTTAACCTGAATATTAATAACATACTTCCATATTACTAATAGTATCAGTATGTTACGTAACTTGATAAATATTAATTGGATTGAATAATAAGTTAAAAAAACCGACTTCAAAGTAAATGTAACTTAATTAAAAAGCAAGAAATAAATGTTTTCTATAACAATTTAATACTTATTTGTTTTTCCATTTACTATAATTAAGAAATTATTGTTTATAATGTAATTATTATTAATCTTTTTATATAATTTTGAAGTCGGTCCCAAGTAAATCAGAAATAAACAGTTTTAAAACCTTAAAACGGCCTTTTTGTACGTAGAGCATCTCGAAACTGCGTGGCCGAGAAAAAATAAACTAATAAATGCAAAGTATGTGTTTTATGCGACAGTTTTACTTTCTTCAAATAGTCCACCATCATGCTTTCTCATGACCCGTGGACAGGGTCGGGTGTGTCCTGCCCACCTCAGAATTAATAAATGTCGTCTGTTAAATGTCCCTAATCAGAATAAATCGAAACGCGATCGATCCTACACGATTTAATTTAGTGATCGTGCTAACAAAAAAAATAGTCCACCATTGTGCTTTATCATAACCCATGAACATGGTAGAGTGTGTTCTATCCACCTCAGAATCAGTTAAAACCCGATAGATCCGACACGATTTAGTTGAGTTATCGTGTGCTATCTTTGAGGTATCGTAACAAGAAATTTTATTAATGCTGACGACAACGATAACGACAACGAGAATGATACACATACACACAAAATGGTTTAAAAGCCTTTTTTTTTTGTTTTTAGACCGAAAAATGAAGAATAAGCCCTAGACAACAAATTTTTTTACACGATTACATTACTTTTCCGCATATAGTGGAGTGCGGAAAAGTAAAATATATACCTTTTTACTATAACAGCGAGTTTACATTTAAAATTGTCGAGGGTCGGCATTCGCATTACTAATATTATATGGTATCGGCTTTATATAAAATAATTAATAATAATTACATAATAAACAATAATTTCTTAATTACATTAAACGGAACAACGCATAAGTATTAAGTTGAGGTAGAAAATATTTATTTCTTGATTTTTAGCTACGTTATCTTTTTATAAGTAAGTCGGTCTTTTTCTACACTTATTATTTTACAATTTTAAATGATGGGTAGACCTACTAAAAACACTTTGCGAATGAAAAAACAATGGCCACTTGAATAAGGAGTTTCGTCGTGAATCTTCGAAGTCCAAGGTCCAACACCAATGAAATTAAGATGGGACCACCTTGGGGCTATACTGAACCCACGCAGGAAGAATAATTAAAATCGGTTCATAAACATAAAAGTGAAACATAATAGTAAATATATATAAAAAAATTATATGCTGACGAATCGAGAACCTCCACCTTTTTTGTCGGAGTCGGTTAAAAGGATTATATAAGAATTATTTTGATATCTCAATAAAGTTATCGTAAAATTAACGGCATTTAAAAGTAAAATCAGGAAACAGAAGATGTTTATTTTCATTATTTAAAAAAATCGTACGTATTGCACTTCATTTATATCGCAAGTCATTGTAGTAAGTTCAAATGGTAGTGGTAACTAGTTATCAGTTAGATTTATTGGAACTTGTTAGATGTTAATACGTTCTTACATTGTGCTATCAGTCGGCGAACGTCACTGAGTTGAACTCCATCTTGAGGTCCTCAGACGAGGCATTAAGGATATATGAGCCTCATATTATTCAGAGCAAATAGACGGATCATTCCACGACTAATTGGTTTACCCCAAAGACATTCCGAAACCACATGGAAGGTTGCCTATGTGTATGTCTGCAAATATTCACGCCTAAAGGAGGTCGATGGTCGATGGGGCAAGTAATCTTACCCTCAATTCTTCACCCCCGGTTCTATTCAAGCCAGATGCGCGGCACGTTGATTAAGTGATGCTCTTAAACCGATGGCCTAGTTTACATGATACACCAATTCCAGATATAGCCAGGATTCTCGGCCTCCATAGAAAATGGTCCCGCCACCGGACGGGAATCAACAACAAAATTGTTAAAGGATAAACAGGGAAATATTGTGTTCGTTGAATGTGGGCGTAATTAAAAGAAGCCGGCTTAATTAGGACGGAAGACACGAGAAGCGTGGAATTAAAGGAGATTTTCTGTAGGCAGAGCTACGGGCAACGCGAATCGTATTTCAATTTCTTTTGCATAATTTAAAGTAAAAGAATTTCATTATTGAAACGTATTATTGTACATATATCTCAGATGTGGGTTTTCCATTACATGGTTATTTCTGATTATACGATATTTTTTTATGAAATTGTCTGTGTAGAGAAATTGTTAGCCTCTCTATTTAAGAACCTTATTATATACAATAATTATACTATGACTGTCATTCTCATATAGAACTAACATTCATGTAAAAATAATTCATAAAATTTAACAACATGTGGTATACAGATGGTTTCTTAAATACGAATAAGGGTTTACTAAAATTAATGTAATTTAATTAAAATATTAATTGAAATAGTAATAAAAACCCTTATTTTGCTCCAAAAACATTTTTACTAGAGGAAATGTCATTTCCTAATTATCATTGCCCGACATTTGTCAAAATATAGAATTTATGGTACACTAAGAGTGAAAAACTACGTCCGGCAAGTGTCGCCCATTTTCGTTGATGCACTGTTGCAGCCTTTCACGGAAACTGCTTTCCACACTTTGCAGCAGATCGCCCGAGTATTATCCGTCTCAAAAACACTAGATTCTCGAGTGCCACCCTGTATAAATACACAGTCTTAAGGCCATCATTTTCGAGTTGTCGGTTGTTCATAATTTAAAAAAAAATTGATTTTAATTTTTTATTACTAAAGCGGTTGAGAAATTTTTAAGAATTTAGTATTTGGATTTATTATATTGACAGGTATAAAACATAACCTTTACAGATTTCAAGAGTAACTAGTGATGAAGCTATGGATACTATAATATCTTTTTCATAAAAAAAGTACCGTCTTGTATAATCTTTCAATGTAACTGTGTCTTCATGTGTTCATTGCCGTCTTTTAATTTTTTATCTCTTTACAGTTTTGCATATCTTTTACCATTTAGCAACAAAAATGATTTCTTTAGCAAGTATATTTTTTATGATTAGCCTAATATTACATACCTTAGCAGATGGTGAATCACAAGTTGAAACATATAATGGAAAAATTATGAGAAGGCCCATTTATTTATTTTTCATTTCTTGAAGTAGTGAAAGTACTTGAAGTAGTGAAATAGTTTCAATTTATTATAAAAATTAAGCTATTTGTAAAAGTGAATGCTACAATACAATGTTGAGCTATCATACATTTATTTTACCTTATCATACCATTTACGTAAAGGGCGGAATGGCTACTATGGTTTATATTTATGGTCTTACCGACGGAAACTGTTATGAAGCTAGGAGAATTCACGTTTACCTAATTGTAAGATGATATCATTTAACTCTAAGTCAGAATCATGTAACTTCAAATCTGAAAATATTTTCCAACGCTTCTCAGAGTTAGGATCATTTAAAACCCCTACCGCCACGACCACATACAACGGATTTAATAAAAGCTTACCTTTGACACAGAGCTGCAGCCCTCTCTTACAACTTTACCATTGGATTGTACATAAAAATGCACAAAATATTCACTTTACAACTGATACAAAGCTACTGCCCACGCTTGCAACTTAACAATTAGATTTTAATAAAAGTGCACAAAATGTGTACTAAGATAGAGTTCACAAAACTGACACACCCTTTTCTTTTTCCAGATATCCTATTATTAATTTCCATAATAATCTTCTTAGGTCCAATAAAACCTTCACACAATAATAGAATACCAGCTTCAACTGCAGTATTCTGTGAGTATATTTTTGGCAATTATCGGTTGAATCACACTTTTTACAAGAAGCCCTAACCATCTAGATTACAACATCTTTTAGATCTGGTATTTTCTTTTAATCCTTTAGATTTTTTTATCTCGAGGCAGCTCAAAATTTTAGTTTATAAACTTCCTATTGTAACTGAAGAACAACTATGACAACAAATGATAACTGGTTCTGATATAATAACATCCAACCCAAATATTTTTGAAAGCGTTTGAGATTTAATACGATCAAGATGTGAAGTATGTATTTTACCTAAAGGCAACTATTTAGAACACTCTCTTTCAGCGTAGTATCAAAATTCATTATTTGTTTCAACTTTTCATCCACAACCTAGTAGGCTAATAAAAAATACACAGGTAAAATACGAATACACCAATATTGTTGCTAAATGATAAAAAATACAAAAGGAAGGGAATGTAAAGGAACAAACAATTAGAATAAGATAATAGAGTACACGAAGGCATCTTTTTTTGTAAGATTATACAGAGTAGTATATTTGTCTCGTGAAAAAAACAATAATACCCAGATCTCCGTCACTGGTGGATTTTAAAAGCTAAAAATATTTAATTTTATGCATACCAGCGTACTAAAATGATACACCAAATTTGTTAAAATTAGCTGAAGCGATTTATAAATAAAGACAAAACTTTATTTAAAAATAAATAAAACGACGGCCGTATGGTCTATGCTTACATTTTACTAAATTATCTTAATTTTAGCCATATGTTAGGTTCATGGATTTTCTGCACATGTTTAGGAAACAACATATATTCGTTTATCTAGTGGTAGCACTAATATAAAGATTAGTGCTTATCATTACCAACAATTATCTTGATCAGATGTAATCATATGAAAACGACGGTCATCCATCTTAGTTTACATAATACTAACTGAGTTTTCCACAAAACACCAAAACACTATACACTTTACTCGACGCGCGTTTCGCCAACAAAGTTGGCACCATCTGGAGATGATTAAAACTCATTGAGTTTTAATCATCTCCAAGGAAATTTATACGAGGGTCAGGAATTAGGAAAGATATTAGAGGAAGAATCTAGCATCGATAGGGAAGATGTAGGAAAACCTATATTGAGAGAGGAATTTGAAATAGCAGTAAGGGGACTAAAGAACAATAGAGTGCCGGGTGTAGATAAAATACAGGCGGAAATTTTGAAATGTGCGGGACAGAAAGTAGTAAATAGGATGTTTGAACTGGTAAAATACATATACAAAACGGGCGAGATGCCGGAGGATTATAAGAGGGACATTATCGTTACTATACCGAAAAATAGAGGAACCGACAAATGCGAGAACTTTAGAATGATTAGCCTAACCTCCCATGC
This sequence comes from Rosalia funebris, assembly GCA_037954035.1. NCBI lineage: Eukaryota > Metazoa > Arthropoda > Insecta > Coleoptera > Cerambycidae > Rosalia > Rosalia funebris. The sequence continues at coordinate 7,578,244 of JAZFAV010000007.1, forward strand.
GTCAAAAATCTTAACCAGAATAGTGCAGAAAAGGATGGAAAATAGAGGAGGAAATACTAGGAGAAGACAAATTCGGATTTAGGCGAAATAGGGGAACTCGCGAAGCTATTCTAGCGCTAAGAGTAATGTTAGAGAAAACAATAGAAAAAGTAAAGAACGCTTATATTTGATTTGTAGATAAAAAAAAGCTTTTGATAACGTAAGATGAGAAAAAATGTTCGAGATACTAAAGAGCGTGGGAATGAAGTATAAAGATAGGACAGTAGTACACAATCTATACAAAGAGCAAACTGCTGTTATAGAAGCAGAAGGGGAAAAAAGGGAAATAGGTATTAGGAAAGGAGTAAGACAATGATGTACGCCGTCACCACTAATTTTTAATCTGTACATCGAAGAGGTGATTAATGTGGTAAAAGATAGAGTGGATTTCGGGATTAAAGTACAGGGACAGAAACTAGAAATGCTGAGATTCGCGGATGATATAGCAGTATTAGCATCTAGTAAGGAGGAATTAGAATCAGCATTGAACGAAATGAAGGCAGTGTTGACAGAGGAATACGGAATGAGGGTAAATAAAAACAGAACTAAAGTGTTAGTGTGCAGAGGCCGCGAGAGCAGAGCAAAAACGAAAGTACAAATTAATAATGAAATATTGGAGGAAGTTAAAGACTTCACTTATTTAGGAAGTAAAATAAATTGGGATGGAAGAAGCGATAAAGACATAAAACAAAGAATAGCGCAGGGTCGAGTAGCTTTTAACAAAAAGAAAGCACTTTTATGCTCGGGGGTAATAAACTTAGAAACAGGGAAGACATTTTTGAAAACATATGTATGGAGCACGGAACTATATGGTTGCGAAACCTGGACCTGTAGAGGAAGCAAGTAGGAAGAAATTAGAAGCTTTTGAGATGTGGTGTTACCGAGGAATGATAAAAATACCATAGACTGATAGGGTTAGAAACGAAGAAGTATTGGAGAAAGTCGGCGAGAAAAGAAGAATGTGGAAAAACATAGAGAAGAGAAGAGATAGAATGGTACACCACTTGCTGAGACATGGGGGAATAGTCAGCGATATTTTGGAGACAGAAATAGGAGTGAAGAAAGGCAGAGGAAGGCCTAAATTAGACTACTGCTCGCAAATAGTAAGGGATGTAGGTTGCAGCACATTTAGTGAAATGCATAGGTTAGCACAAAATAGGAGAAGCTGGAGGTTAGCGTCCAACCAGTCTTAGGACTGATGACCTCATGATGATGACATGGTATTGTGATTTCCTTAACCTTGCCTCGGGCGCAGTATGACTCCAAGCACATTCAGGTGCAATGAATCTGAGAGATCCCATAATCAAATCTTACACAATTTAAATTTTAATGAGGTGCAGACTAAATTAAACACGTATTTTAATTAATACAATACAATAGTAAATGTTTCACACTAGTTTTTAATCGCAATAATTAAATTTGCATGAAAGAACTCATTTAATGTTGTAAAACAATAAATTTGGATTTTTATTTGACAATTTTGTTTTAAGGACGAAATACAAACATAAACTAGTATTGAACAATATTTTGAATACAAAAGACAAACTACCTATTTTTTATGTAAGTTATAAAGTTATATATGAAAAAATACAGAACGTGAATTACAAAGAATAGTTATAAGTAGCAGTTACTGATAAATTTATACTGTAGAAAACTTATCCTACTATTTTAAGTGTAAAGAATTATTTTCTCCGTCATTTTAGCATGATCAAAACAAAAATAAACGTCACATTGTTGGTAACGATATTTAGATTAAACCAATACCTTATTAAATACCCAAATGTGTTAATTTTGAATAATAATACGAAGAAAAGCCAGAACAAGTAAGTGTAGAGATGTCAGAAAATATTAAGGAGGTATTAAAGATTAATTTAAATAATAAAAAAAATCTAACAAAATATAAACGTCAAAATAATGACGTAGTCAGGCGCCATGCATCTGATAGATCCGGGCGGTCCATACAAGGCCAGAGAATGTGCTAAAAAAGAAATCGATACCATATCGGGAAGAGTGGTATAGAAGAGCTAGGAAACCATGAGGGAGTTTGAGTTAATATTCGTAATACACACGAAAGGGCAAAGAAAAAAGTGACTGCCGGATCTCACATATCGACTGCGCCCAACAAAGGGTTCATCATGATCGTATGTGTTATTAATTCTAGAAATATGTTATTCATTCAATAATAATAAGTAACTACGAGCTCGAAAATTAAAATGAAAGCCAAATAACGCTCTTTATTGACAAAAAACCAAAATTAATTATCATAAAAATATAAAGAAGTAATATTGTTGTAGGGTAGGTTGGAATCTTTGGTGTGAAGATAACACGGACTTAGTTTTCCACACAACACTAAAACGATATACACTACACTCGACAACAAAGTTGACATCATCTTGAGATGATTAAAACTTAATTATCCGTTCAATAGTTTTAATCATCTCCAGATGATGCCAACATTGTTGAGGAAACGCGCGTCGAGTGCAGAATATAGTGTTTTGTGGAAAACTAAGTCAGTGTTGCACAAAGAAGCACAAAATAGTTCACAATGGCTCGACAAGGAGACTGAAGCGAGGAGATAAACCTGGCACTCAAAGTAGACAGCTCTAGTGGTGCCATTATATTGTTCTAATTTCAGCAAATGTATTTTCTATTTCAAGGTCCATATTAATAAATATAATAGAGAATGAATATAACTGAGGTTCAGTATGGTCTTCACCACTTTAATTTAACAACATAATACTAGTCCGACGAACAAGCTGTTTCCTGTTTCGCCGAAGAACGAACGTCCCCGCTTTATTTAATATTTGTGTACAATATTGTAGATAACTGTAATAACAAATTTGTTTTTGCACAAATAAACGCGCTGGCATCAGCCCTATGAATACAAACTTACATGTGAGTTTGCAAATTAGTTTGTAAATTAGGTTTCAATCAACGCAAATAGCAAAATTAATATGGTAGGCAAATTGAGCAGTCTTTTACTAAATAAACATTAAATCTCGTTGTATTATACGCTTCGAGATTATATTATTAGTGATTAATTTTTCTTTAAACAGTCGAGAGTTCATCTTTTCAGTGCCTATAGCGAATGAAATCGAAGAAGTTACTGCTAATTAAATCTTGTAATAATAAAACTTTTTAATTAAACTTCGTTAGTTCTTCACTGCGATTAACGTATTATGAGACCGTTAAACACGAGTCGAATAATCTCGTTTTTAATATCTTTGCTAAAAATAAACTTAAATATTTTGAATACACAAGCGTAGAAGATGATTTAAAAATGATATTATAATTGAAAATAAAAGTATTCCTGAAGTGTAAGTAAATGTAGTCGAACGTACTGATTTTATTATTAGAAATAGATAGAAAAATATATTCCATGTTCCTCCCTAATTACTTACCATTTGCTTTGCCTTAACCAACTTAAGTAATATTTCCATTGTTTCTTTTTGGGGGTACTTTAACTATCAAAATCATAGGTGAAAATTATGATACGTTACATTTGAGAGCACATGGAAATTGGAAAATTTAATATTAGTTGGAAAGTTTTAATATTTTACAGTTAAACCAAAGCAATTTATTTTCATGTCCTTGTTGAATTGAACGTTATCACCAACAAGGTTTTAATAAACATTATATGTCAAACAAGTTTGTGCAAATTCAAATGTACGTGGCTGGATTAAACATGTTCTCAAAAATAACTGTACAAATGACTATAGAAACATTTTCGTACAAAGAATGACCTGCAAGAGGGTGTGATATTACAACTGCAATGAAATTTAATTCTTCATGCCTTGGGCTGATTTAACTCTGAAGTTTTCCTCACTATTATATAAACAGATGATTTAACAATACTTCTTAATGGAAAACTCAAAGGGACACTATATGATAAAATATAGACAGCCCTCAGAATAATAGAAAAACTATGCAGAGAGCACCCATATAGAGTGTTTTCTGCTAACTGGGGTGTTAACCCCGGGATGATTAAAAATAGTCTTCCTCACAAATCGTTAATCATCTCAGTATCACAGAATTATAGGTCGAACATGCAAAGGGAAACTTAAACGTATTATGTGACTATCTACTATTATTATAAGGCCAATGATAACCTCTGAAGCAATAGTCTAATGAATGAAAAGTCAAAAAGTAATGACAAAACGGAAGCTTACTTAAGTGCAAGACTTGCTTGTCTAACAATGACAAAAGTTTTATTAACAATAGCAATGAATGCTTTGTTTGTTACCATGGGATATTTATCTATATAAGAGACGTGGCTCTAAATACCATGGTATGTCTCCAATCTGTTGGCATACGATGGAATGAATACGACTGCCCCATCTGTCGATGACACGGAATTACTCTCTCTATAATAATTGGCAACAGTAACATCAAGGTTGTCACAAGATAATATAAATAGAATTCCAATTAAATTATATAATGTATAAGAATTGTGAAGATTATGCATAAGAGCATTCAAAAAAAATTTACAACCTTTCGGAAAAATTCCAGAAATCGTAAATCTGTATCAATTCCATATGAATTTTCAGAAACCTCAAAAGAGTTTTTAAAAATTTGGAAATAACATTAACTCTTCTGAAAATATTTGCAATAGCTCTTGGAAAATTTTTAAGATAAAATTACAAATAACGAAGGGTTCGCGATTTTTGAAGTAAGTTCTCAAAATTTTAGATAAAAGGAGCAATTTCTTGTTACAATTAAATATGGAAGATTTAAAACCTTAAAACGGACTTTTCCGCACGTAGAACATCTCTATCTCGAAATTGAGCGGCCGAGAAAAAATAAACCAACACATATATGCAGAATATGTGTTTTATGCGACAATTTTACTTTTTTCATTAGCTACTGCTTCAGTGCTATCAATACATTTGTGATTTAACGAAATAATTTTTTTTTCTCATTCATTCGTATATGATACAGGCCGAATATGTGTTTTTTTCGTTCAATGCAATATCGCCAAATTTCTCTCACATAGTTCACCATCGTGCTTTCTCATGATCCATGGACAGGGTGGGGTGTGTCCTATCCACCTCAAATTCAATACATGTCGTTTGGTAGACGTCCCTAATCAGAGTCAGTCAAAACCCGATCGATCCGACACGATTTAATTAAGTGAACGTGTTAACAAAAAAAATTTCTCCAAATAGCCCACCGTCGTGCTTTCTCATGACCCATGGACAGGGCGGGTTGTATCCTATCCACCTCAAAATCAATAAGTGTCATCTGGGAGATATTCTCGATGAGAATCAGTTAAGACCCGATCGATACGACACGACTTCGTTGAGTTATCGTGCTAAAAAAGTCAACTCAAATAGTCCACCATCGTGCTTTCTCATGACCCATGGACAGGGTGGGGTGTGTACTATCCACCTCAAAATCAATAGGTGTCATCTTGGAGACGTCCCCGATCAGAATCAGTCAAAACCCGATCAACCCGACACGATTTAGTTGAGTTATCGTACTAACAAGAATAAATGCCGACGACAAACACAGCAAAAACGACACACACAGAAAAAATTTTTAAAAACCATTTATTTTTTAGTTACATTTTATACTGGAAATGTATAACAATGAGCAGAGCATACAGGGACAAACACAAGCAAAAAAACTAATGATGAAAAAAAAGAATAGGGCAGGACAAATTGATGACGAACAAGGCAAAGGATTCAAGGATCAACGATTTTGCAAGAGATAGAATAGGAACATGGAATATTAGAAGCTTAAACGGAAAAGAGAAAGAATTAATCCAGGAAATTAAAAAGTATAAAATGGAAATAGTGGCAATCACAGAAACGAAGAGGAAAGGAGTGGGAGAATTAATAATAGAAGATTACGGGCTGTTATACAGTGGAGTAGATGAGAGAGAAAGAGCCGCGCCAGGGGTAGGGTGCCTGGTAAGTCCGAGGTATATGAGGAAACTAGTGAACTGGAAAGCAGTGAGCAAAAGGACAATGAAAGTAACTTTTGCACATTATAATCAGGAGAAATTGGATGTACTGATAGCATATGGATCGGGAGAAAATGAGGCGAAGAAAGAAAAGGAGCAGTTCTGGCAAGAACTTCAAATGTTATATGAAGAATCAGACAACCCCACGATAATTATGGGAGACTTCAATGGAAGAATTGGAAATGAGATTGTAGGGAGACAAGGGGTAATGGGACATCATGGAGAGATAACAAGTAATGCGAATGGAGAGTATTTAATTGATTTTTGTATACAGAATGGTTTAGTGATACAAAACTCGTTGTATCAGCATAAAGAATGTCATAAATATACTAGGGAGGAACCAGGGAGAAATGAGAGATCAGTTATTGACTATATAATAACGGAAGGAATAAATAGGAAAATGATACAGGATGTGAGAGTTTACAGGGGGGCTGAATTATCGACTGACCACTACCTATTAATAGCAAAAATAAAAAATAAAAAAGAAAAGGATGAAGAGAGGATAATGAAGAAAACTGAGAAGAAGGAAATAAAGACGATCAAGATACACAGATTGCAAGACCAACAAGTAAGAGAAGAGTACATGAAACAGATCAGGAAGGGGATACAAGAAATGGAACAAGAGATAGTGGAAATGAACATAGAAGAGATATGGGAAAAATTTAAAGAAATCATTAAAAAGTCAGGAGCCAAAGCCTGTGGGTTAACCTCAACAGGAGGAATGAAGAAGAGAACAAGTTGGTGGAGTGAAGAAATTAAAAATACCATTAAAACAAAGAAGAAAGCTTGGAAAAACTATCTACAAAGAAAGAGTGATGAAGCGTATGAAAGATATAAGGCAGTGAGAAAAATAGCAAAGGATAAAGTCAAATTAGCTAAAGCCAAGGAATGGGAAGAATTTGGGACCAAGATGGAAAAGGACAAAGGGGCAAATCAAAAGCTATTCTATAGGGTACTGAAGAACATGAGAAATAAAAGAAGGAAAATCGGGACGAAACAGATCATGGACAGGGAGGGAAGAATAGTAATGGAAGATGATAAAATTATGGAAAGATGGAAGGAATATTTCCAGGAGATGTTAGAGGGGGAAGAGATAACAGTGAATAATGCGGAAGAAAGAACACAAAAGGAAGAGGAAATTGGAAAAGAGAGAAAGAGTAGACAAGAGAATGAAATAAGTGATGGCATTAGCATAGATGAAGTTAAGAAGGCAATAGGAAAGTTGAAGAACGGGAAAGCTCCAGGAGTAGATGGAATAAAAGCAGAACTATTGAAGGGAATGGGTGAAGAAGGAATGGCGTTATTACAAAGTATATTAAATAGAGCATGGGTAACACATACAGTACCTAAGGAGTGGAGAATTGCAATAATAGCACCTATTTTCAAAAAAGGGAACCAGAAAGACTGTGCAAATTATCGTGGGGTATCGCTGCTTTGCACAACATGCAAGGTATATGAGATGATATTGGAAGAAAGATTAAGAAGGGAAGTAGATGGACAGTTGCATGGAGCACAAAGTGGTTTCAGGTCCGGTTACTGCACACAACAAGGTGGTGAGAGAGAAAATATGGGACATATTAGAGAAAAATGGTACAGCAAAAGAATTTATAGAAGCTGTAAAATAATTATACAGTAAAACGGAAAATATAGTAAGGAAGGACAATATGGAAACCAAAACATTAAGAACCGCACAAGGAGTGAGACAAGGGGGAAATCTTAGCCCACTGCTTTTTATCATTTTCATGAATGAAATAATAACAAAAGTAAGCAGAGAAAGTAAGAAGGTGACGGTAGGATACTATAAAATGAAGCCAGTAGAAGTGAGCGAATGTGTGTTTGCAGACGATATTGCAATAGTGGCAGACACGGAAACAAAGTTACAATTTAATGTGGATCTATGGGTGAAAGAGTTGGACAAACAGGGAATGAAAGTAAATGTAAGCAAGACAAAGGTAGTAGTTATAAGCAATAATAGTGAGCGAGAAATGAATATAAAAATAAATAATCAGATAGTGGAACAAGTAAAAAGCCTAAAGTACTTAGGAGTAACCATAGAGGAAGGAGGAAAGCAAGATGAAGAAATAAATAATAGAATAACAACAGCGACAAAGATTTTTCATAGTATGAAAAGGGGGTTCATTAGTAAAGCAGAAATTAGCAATAAAACAAAAATGTCAGTTTATAAAACTGTATATTTGCCGACGCTACTGTACGGATGCGAAACATGGGTGTTGACAGAGAGGCAACTTAAAAAGATACAGGTATTAGAAATGAAGTATCTCAGAAAAGTAGCAAATGTTACGATAATGGATAAAATAAGAAATGAAGAAATAAGGAAAAGATTGGATAGCGAAAGTATCGAGAAGGTCATAGAGAGGGCTCAGCTGAGGTGGTGGGGGCACATGAAAAGATTGAGCGAAGAAAGACAAGTAAGAAAAATATGGGAAGAAAAAGCCATTGGAAAGAGAAAGAAAGGCAGACCAAGGATGGCGTGGGACGGAGAAGTGGCGAAGATAATGAAGACAAGAGGAATCACATGGAAGCAGGCTAAAATTACAGCAAGGGACAGGGTTAGATGGAGATTAACGATAAAATAGTGAAGAAAACCGTGAAAGTGGGGAAGCAAATGTGAGTGAAGGGAAGTCAGGTGTTCATCATACTTGATAGGTTTGGGATGAGAAAGAGGAGAAAAGAGGAGCGCATAAGGGAAGTGGTAGTGAAGTGACAAATGATACTACAAACGGTGTGAAGTTTAGATATAGGGATAGAGCAAGATAGGGTGGAATGAAATTGTTAGAAGTTCTTTTAAGTTGTTTAACACGAAATGGGATATTTAGTTAAGTAACTGTAATTGTAGTATTTAGATTATTTGTTTAAAGAAATGTATATTTAGCCTCTACACCTAACGGTAGGAGAGGTATAATATTATATTATACATTATTTTTTATTTTTAGGCCAGAAAACAAAAATAAAGGAAAACAATTTTTTGTCCATGTTTCTATACACTATTACATTACTTTGCCGCTAGTATAGTTGAGTGCGGAAAAGTAATACGAAACATTAGAAAAATCTTCCATTGCATAACATGTTTCCGAAAATAATAGAATAGCCTCTAGTAACATAAAGTTAGTAAAACGCACAACCAGCAACATACTATTAGATGTAGTTGAGAATGCGATAATAACATGAAAAAATGTGAGAAATGTTTACCTCATCGGGGACCACTAACGATGAAGGAAAGTAGATGATAAAACAGTACACCCCGACATAGACCGATAATGTGGGAGCTAGTACAATTCAATGAAATAGATCGGCTGTAATTGCATATCATACAGATTAACTGACTCATGTTGCTTTTAAATTTATTCAGGTGTATATTTGGAGTAATTCTTACTTACTTACTTATTTTTGCAGTAGATAAATATTGGTACAAGTTACAATGGTAGTTCTTCAATCACGTTTCGTCGGCAACTTGTGAAAGATAATTTTCATCTACATGCAGGCTTTGATCAACAACAGCCAAAAATCATTGAGGTAACATTTATTTATTACATATGGAGAGAGATGTTTCTATTAAACTCACAGTAATTGCGGCATATTTAGTTTTTATAACTTTATTGCTAATAATTGAAGGTACTTTTAGTATATTTTTAGTAAAATACTATTATTGTAATGTTTACTTTTCAGTGAAATGAAAACATTGTTCTGAAACCAATTTCTTTAGCCCCTTCGAAATATTTATTTCGGTTGCCTCTCTGAACATCACTATTACAAGCAATAGACCTCAAACAGCAAAGAAAATTTAATACTAGAAATGCATAAATTGCAAACCACACAAAAGTATAGTTTATTTCATCGCTATTTGCCAAATAAAAAATCTCAAAACATAACCTTGGCTTATTTTTATGGCTAGGCTAAGGTAGACTCTTTCGTATATTGACGAGATAAGAGAGTTTTTTATTTGACAAATAGCGATGAAATGAATAATATATATGCAGCTTCAATATTATTAAATAAAAAACTGTCTACCGTAATATGTCGATTATATGAAATCTGAAACTAAAGAACAAGACAAAAGTATACAACGCACCCGGCCATACATCAAAAATTAATCCTTTGCAGAATCTCCTCGAGAGAAATAGAGTCGACTTCCCAATTGACACTTAATACGGCAGCGAAATTAATCACTGTCGAGTAATTCATCAAAACAGTAGCGAAACCCATTTTCAAGTGGCGCTCAGAAGTATTCTGCGCTGCTTTCCTCCGTTATTTATTGCAAGTTTTATCACAGCAGACAGTATTGCAAATATATTTCTGCACGAAGCACCTGTGTATAGTGAACGACAAAGCCGACGTTACTTATTTGATTAAACTCTAAAGTTCCTTCGTGGATTTATCAGGGCCTGCGAACTCCTCAAAGCGCCGGGGCTTAATTGCTTTCGGAATGCGGACCCCTGATCATTTTTAGATCCCACTAAACTTAAGGTGGAAGTGCGGCTGAGGCCTTTTATAATCGCCGAGATGAGCTCTCGCGCCACAAAATGGAACCGGTAATAGGCGCGGTGATACCCTCTGTTGATGTACGTATTTCTACAGATGCCAACCGCAACCATTGTAACTACTTTACCCTACACATAGGGTGTTCCATTATTTCATATAAGGAATCTGTGCAAGGATCTATCGTATGCTCTTAAGGTTTAAATAAGTCGATTTTACTACACTTACACCTGTATCAAGGTCCTTGTTTAGCCACTAGAGGGCATCATTTTATTTGGTATCATCAAGATATAATTTCTTATTTTTCTTCATCTTGTACTTTTTTAGTAATAAAAATTAATTTTAGCTTGATTAATTGTTTCATTGTTGTTAATAATATATTTTCTTTTTTAACTAAACTTAATTTTCTCAAAGTCTTTAAAATTATGCTGTACGATGTAATACTGTGTCACACAAGGTCTCAAATTACTGAATACTAACACGGACTTATTAAGGGCAGTACTACTATAACTACTTTGATCTATATTACGCAATTTGTTGTTTCCGTATTGAATGAGGCTTCCCAGGTAGATTTCGATTATGGTGTTTTACTAAAAAATCTAAGCAATTTTGGACTGTCAAACCATTTTATTGTGTTCTTAAATAAAAAAAAACTGGATCATAGAAGACTAATGGTTCAGTATCATGGTTCTAGTTCTATCGAAATACTTGCGACACTGTTGGGTGTTCAACAACGATCTATTTTGAGGCCCCCTCTATTTATAGTATTTATAAATGATATCTGTTAGGGTATTAGAGTAGAAAATTGTATTGTAAGGGGATATCTCTAAATTATTTCATCAGATAACATGTGTGCGAGATTGCATTTTATTTCAAAATGATATTAATAATTTAAATAGATGATGTGAGGCTAATTTATTATCACTCAATATCAGTAACTTTTGATTATTATATTAATACCATTAGTTTAAATAAATTTTGTGAATTTATAGATGTAGAAGTGATCTTTAATTGAAGGCCATAAGTAAGAAACAGGCTAAGTGCCAAAATACAAAAAATTTAGTTTTTATTTTAAAAATATGCTAAGTACCCTTAAGAATAATATATCGATTGGGCTAAGTTCCAAACCTAAAATTGTTGTTACAGCCGACGTATAAAATTGGCGTATCTGCTATGTACCCCACTGTTAAGTTAAAAATATGCTAAGTGCCTGTATGTTTATCATTTTGTATTCATTTTTTTTTTTGGCAATTTCAGTGTTTCACTTGAAGTTCAGATGGTAACACATGTTATTTAAACGTACACTTGTTGCTTGTTTTTGCTTGCTTGTAGTTTGTGACAAGTTTCATTTTGTGTAGTATTGGTAAACTTTGATATTACCGAGAGATGCAAGAATACAATCAAAATAAGGCTAATAAAGCAAGAGGAAAAGGGGGAACCGGTAGTGCTTTACTGCAACAAAAGAAGCTTAAAGTGGCGGGAAAGGATACAGAACACATAAAAATACGTTGCGGCCTGCGAAAATGGAACCAAGTAAAACGGTTCGAGAATTGTGGAAGACGTTGTGGTTAAATCGGCAAGAGTTACTATACCTTATCGTGTGGTAGAAATGGAAACACACAATTTATTAAATTTTCAGACTAATGTAGATGATATCATTAGTACTTCTAAACTAAATATCATTAAAGCGGTGGCCCTTCGATATGAAGCAAAAGACCCATCAGTGGTTTTATCAAAAACTACCTATTCAACAGAAATTTGGTCAAAAATTAAGATTTTTAAAAAAAGGAAGAGTATCGAGGAAGAAAGGAAACAAAATTTACGGGCCATGATTCCTATTTTCAATGATGAAAAGCATAAAGATTTTTATACGAATATTTCTCAAGTGACACTTAGCTCTTTGTTAACAACGTGTGGTACTAAATTATATTTCTCAATTTTGAAAAATGTCGTTAATAAAATGTTTTTCTTCAATAACTCTGTTTTGCTGTTTTGATACTTAGCCTGTTTCTTACTTATGGTCTTCAATTGTAGATTTACTTTTTAATTACGTAAGTAATGTAAGCCTAAATGGTTACAAAATGCTTTGATTTATATAAGAAATTTGGAATGGTTTACAATGACTAACACGGTAAAACAACTATTTGATGCTTTTATGAGATCCAATCTAGAATATGGATATGCTGTATGGATTTCAGGTTATATTGTTCATATACGTAGGTCATATAGGTAAAGTTCGTGTAGGTAGAAAGAGTTGAAACGCAATTTTTAAAATACGTGAATTATCATTGTGATGGAGTTTATCCAATTAGAGATATTCCGCATAAAAATGAGGTATTTCGAAATGAAACTTTATTGAATAGATTTAAAGTTCAACTGTTAAAAACTCGAAGAAAGTATTGAGGTGTAGTAGTTTTGCATAAATTATTAAATAATTGTAGGGACTTTCCACATTTCTTATCACAAATTAGGATCCTTCATGTTCCTAAGTTGCCTGTACGTAACATAAACGGTTTTACCTTGTAACTCCTGAATGTTCTTTTGTTTGTATACATTTATAAACAATACAAAATAGGGTAGATATTTGCAACTAGTATATATAAAATCTTATCACCTTCAATTAATTTCATATTTTTAAAGTAACTTTTTGTTAGGAACATCTTAGTTTAGATTCGTAAAATTTCCTGACTTGTATATTATTCTAAATCTCCTTTTTCTATACTAATTATGCTTTTCTATATTATTTCTATATTTCTATATTAACGTATATCATTATATTGGTACTAATACAATTAATTTACCAATTGTTTTGATAGTTAAAATGCTCTGTCAAAGTTATTTTGTGGCATAATATAACAGTGAGGTTAATGCTAATACTACAGTAATAAATATACAGATGCTTTTTTATTTTGAAAAACGTCTCTACATCAATATTCTAATCTAACAAAACCTAAATAGCGAAAAAGTTATAGAAATCTTGTCAATCTGGATTAAACGTAGAACTTACATCGAAGCTCCAACTTCAGACGTGTCTAAGTTAAAAGTATACTAATAAATATAATTATATGGTTACGTTTACATGTTTTTTAAATCCTAAATGTTAGTTCTATGTAATAAATTTACTCTGTTCTTTTATTAGGACCTGTAAATAGTAAATATAACTAATTGTTTAAGTCTAGAATGTGAATTGTAGTGCAATGACATTTATGTTGGCATTTTTTGATTTCAAAGATTTTCTACGTAAATAATCTAAACAGCAGTTGTATCATATACCACTGCACTGAAATATCCACAAACGCTGTATTTCAATTTTCAAAAATAGTAATATCGTCATTGCCGCATCACTGTCTGCCACAATTTGTAATATATTTTTCTTAATTTTTTCACTAATATACACACTATTTTTTATGCACAGACTAATTAATTTTCACTAACAGCTGTTATAGTAAATGTCGCTGCATCAATTTGTGCAGCAAATGACCTAATAATTATATTTTAAATTGGTTCCTTCAGTAAAGCCGAGGCACAAAGATACAATGAAATTGATTAAGCGCAAGAAATATATTCGTTTACCATTAATAAATCACATTAAAAAGTTCAAAGTTTGCGCTTTAACAAGGTTTTAGCAAAAAAAAAATCCATCGAAACCCTTTTAGCTCGTGCGTTTTCCGGTGTAAAACTAATTAATAGTCATGAATTCCGAACTTTTAATTAACTTTTTGTGGAAAAGTTAAAATGTCAAGTATAACTTTGACTTCTTCTGGCTAAGTATGCTGTAGGTAAATGTTAGAGATGAGCATAAAGTAATTCAAAATTTTATGCAAACTTTTCCTCACTAATAAATAAGAAAGTCAGTAACGTTGCAATAAATTAATAATGGTCTTCTGATTTACTTTCCTGTTGTCAAGGGGTTGTATTAAATGGTACATCGTTAGTAGGGGATAGGTCCTAGGTGTCACATTGGCAACCGGTTTATCCTTGAAGTTTCTTGCTAATCACTTTCACCTTTTCTTTTCTTTGTTCACTCATTTGATAGCTAAGTAGTTTGTAATGTTACTGAAGAAATAAGGGCGAATATTTCACACATGTCTGTAGTTGAAAGTAATGAGGTAAAAAGTAGCAGTTTTGTTATCGTATAATTGATAATCCATTTTCTTTACGTATTATTTCAAAAATTAGTTTTCTTAAATATTTGTTTTTATATATTAATGAATCATTTGTTAACATCAATATGTTTTTGTTAACATTGTATGATATCACGATATTAAAACATTTTCAAATTAGTTTTCAAATTCAGTTTGTAAACTGAAGGAATACTATTAAATAATTAATGTATATAATGCAAATTATTGGAAACTGGTACCATTTTGGGCTGAAGTTGGATCATTTTATTTTGACATGTTGACCATAAATAAGAACGATACGATCTCTTATGTTTTGTTCTTAATTTCTAAGTCCAATATGACAAAAACACCATTGTTTCTCATTTTATCATTTTCTAACGCTACGGGTTACAAGAAACCATACTAATAATAAGCAGGATAAACGTCATTGTGTAAAGTCAGCTGCCTAGTTCAATTTGCTCTTACGATTAGCTTATTGTAAATTAGTATTAAGTATTATTTTAGTAGTTCGCCACATATAGATTTCATACCGCTTTTGTTTTTCATTATTTTTGTTTAAGTGTTCTTTAAACCATTGGATGTGATACCATCCAATACATTATATCTAAATTGTATTTTACCTCTCATTATAACTTAATGATCCGAGTTTGTGTTATGATACCGATATTTATTATGGCATTAAAATAGCATCAATTAAAACTTTTTTTGGGTAAAATAATTTTAGCATTTCATATTAATCAGAAAACGTTAAACGAATTAATTTGTGGTAATCTTAATTTTAATTAATTAATTTTAATATTATTATTATTATGTTATATGGGTTTTGGCCTCATCAGCCATTAATCGCATGGGTAATCCCTTGACGATCTCCTCTTATCCGGGTCATTATCCAATAATGCAAAAAAGGAGCAATTTAGGCACGTCCCCCGCCTTAAGCCTTGCCTCCTCTAGGATAAAAGGGGTCCCTAATATAAGGCACCTCCTCTCCTCCAGTGCGGAGCAGGTGCAAGGAAGATGAATCGAGGTTTCCTCCTCTTCTCTACAGTATCTGCAGACCGGGCTATCAGTCAGCTTGTGCTTATATGAATTCAGGCTACTATTGTGGCCCGTTATCAGGCCTCAGGGTTCTGGCTTTGTGCCTGTTCAATATAATGAATTCTTGGGAACATCTCTCAACCTCTGAATATTCGATAAGGAGTTTGGTTATTCAACAACCCGTTACTCCTCTCCACCTTTTATTGTACTGGTCTCTTGCCCAGCCATTGATGCAGTCTCTGATTAGACTCCGACTTATTCCTACTGCAGGCAGAACCTCTATGGACCGGAGTCCGTAGAGGTTTTCCCTGGTCCCTAATCTGCAAGGTCATCTGCAATTAGATTTCCCTTAATGCCATTATGCCCAGGTATCCATAAAAGTTCCACCGGTCTCTTTCCTGCCAAGTGCAGTTTCGTAGGAGCCCCTCCTCAGCTAGCTTTCTTGAAAGTCTATTCAGGTCCCTTACCTTCTTATTCATGTTTCTCACCCTGTACATTGCCTTTACGGCTTCCGCGTTCAGAGTCATATCAATAGGTGGTATCCCCGTCAGCATCTCCATCGTCTCGATCGGTGTTGATCTTGAGGCTCCGATTCAATTGATTGATTCTTAGAATCAATCCTCTTAGCTTGTTAAGTCGGTTGGCTCTCCCACCAGACCAGTGCTGCATACGTCAGTCTGGGTTTGTGAATTGCCCCGTACATCCATTTCGTGATCTTCAGTTTTAAGCCCCAGCTATTACCAATGGCCCTTCTCAGTTGCCAAAGTATTTCTCTGATCTTGGAACATATGTGACTTAGATGTTTTTCCCATGACAGTTCCCGTCCAAGATTATTCCTAAGTATCTCACTTCGCTATTATAGCTTAGTGTTTGACCACCAAGTTTCAGCGGACATATTCTGTTCCATTTATATTTCTTGGTGAACACCATCACCTCAGTCTTAGAGAGATTGACCGAGAGTCCCCTATCCCTGCACCAATTCCCAACCTTGTTTAATGCTCCCTGTATTATATCAAGAATCGGCTCCAGGAAAGGGACCTCCGTTATTATTACTAAGTCATCAGCATAGTCAATTACTTAGTAATCCTTTAAGCTCAAGGAGCTCATCCACTACCAGAGACCACAGAAGGGGGGACAATACCCCTCCCTGAGGAGATCCCGAATCGAGTCGGCCAGGCCCTTGATGGTAGTCTCGCCTTTGTTGGCAATAAGCTGTCTGTTTCCCAACATATGGTCTAACCATTCAGCGATTATTCTGGGGGTGTAGCATCTACCTAGTACTCCGCTAATAATCCTCCTGGATGTAAATTTGAAAGCTCCTTCAATATCAAGGAAGGTGCCGACAGCGTATCCTTCGGAGTCTAGCTGTGCCCGTATCGATGACATAACCTTATGTTATGTCGATAATATAACCTTATGCTGTTTCTGTTGATTTACCAGCTTGATAAACATGCTGGCTCCTTTGAAGTAGTCTCTCTATTAGGACAGTATCCCGAAGGTACCTATCAACTAATCGTTCAGCCGCCTTTAATAAAATGAAGTAAGGCTAATCGATCGAAAGTCCTTAGGAGATGTGTAATCGACTTTGTCTAGTTCAGGTATAAGAACAACCCTTGTGTCTAGAAGAAGGTCCCACACTTCTGGGACCTTCTTCAATGCCAAGCTGGCCCTAGTGATCCTTATAAGTGGACCGAGGATTATACCTTCTGCTTTCTGCAGAAGTACCGGGTAAATTCCGTCCGGTCCCGGCGATTTATATGAATCAAAGGACCTCAAGACCCTTTAAAATTTTAATATAATAAAATATAATTTATTGAAAGAATATGCCCTGTAATAGTGTAGTATTGAGTCTTAATATCAGATATATAATAGTTCTGTTACTTCTGTCCTCTATATTGGTGTTTCAAAAGTCTACTATCGTCACAACGTGAAAATTTTTTAATATTATCTAAGATGAGTTTAAAATTACGAAAATGAGTTTGTTACATCAAAAAGTGATTTCTTGTTCGTGTTTCTTATGATCTGATGCCATTCTTCAAGTGAAAATTTAATAGGGGGTATTTTCTGCACCTTTCTTCTACTAAGGAAAAACCACTGTTACTGAGAAGATGACTGTGACCACTACTAAACAACAACTAAATATTTGTGGGTAATGGACTTAAATTTTTCTTTTTCACCAATTTTTATTTTGTCTCGGACCCCACGAAAATAAGAATAAATGGAGTAGATGTACGACTACAAGAAATTTCCACCACTAAAAAGAATAAACGCAGTCTCCCCAGGAAGGCTGATGATTACAGTCTAATGTATTGGGATAATGAAGAGATTCTATTGGTCGAATATGTGCAAACATATACCACAAAAATGAGAAATTTTGTTTTAAAACAGATAATAAATCTTAAAAGATGCAATGAGGAAGAAAGGTCTAATAACAACAGAGTCATATTGCTCTACATCTGGAGAATTCACAAAGCTCGGAAAATATAATATTTTTTCTACGAATACACTTTTGTTATTTATTCTTTAAATTAAAATATACAGAGTTTTCTGCTGGAAAATAAGTTTCAGGAAGTAGTGAAGGATTATTTTGCAGATCTACAGCTTTGAAAAATACTGGAACTATTGATAGAGTCATATTGATATTGATAGATAGTATGTGTGAATATTGATAGAGTCTATATAAAAAAAAGTTATTGCACTTCTAGGCA
Source organism: Rosalia funebris (assembly GCA_037954035.1). Classification (NCBI taxonomy): domain Eukaryota; kingdom Metazoa; phylum Arthropoda; class Insecta; order Coleoptera; family Cerambycidae; genus Rosalia; species Rosalia funebris. Next base: position 7,596,612 of record JAZFAV010000007.1, read on the forward strand.
CATTCTTTCACAGTTCAGGCGATAATATAAAGATCTTTTCCCTGCTGTTATGAATCTTTGAACCTATAAGGAGGTATATTTCGAGGAATTGCCTCTTTTCTAGAACATATAAGCTTCAAATTCCAAGGTGAGGTGTTAGCTAACTTAAAATTAGATGCAGTTTTTTTATTTCGTTCCTAATTATAACGTATAGAAATTTTGACAAGTCATTTAGAACGAAGTTTGCAGGAAAACTGCAGTAATTGACTTATAATAGTGCATCCAACAAGCAATTTACAAAAAGTGATTAATTGGTTAGACTGAGAATGCAGACGTGAGTAATGTTCCGACGTGTCTAAATGCAAACAATCTGTCATAATACAGAAAGGCAATATTTTCATATTAGCCCTCTCTATCGGTACCGGCAGGCAAGAACAAAACAGAACTCTGTTTTTAATGTAATGGCCGATATGGAATTGGGTATGGATATCATGCTGTAATGAATACGATACGATAAGTTTATAATTTATGATGGCTCGGTTTATTTGCGGCCTGATGTATGTTCTTTTAAAACCAACAGAACGCATTGTATTAGCGTTTTACCATATTTTGGACAAATTGAAAAAAAATTATTTGTTTCCTTTTGAAAGTGGACTTCCAGTGTCCATTTTGATTAACTACCGAAGTTACCGATCAATTACCCATCTATAAAAGGCTTGTATTATGCGATATATAATTCGGTCACTAGAGAAAGATTTATCCGATGTATGTAAATAAATATATATTTACTATTTCTCTGATATGGTATTTATACTTACATACTTACATTCGTACGTACATTATCATCTTTATAAATACTAATACGCGTTTCTAAATAATCACTATTAAGTATTATTGTTAGTATTATAACAAGTAAAGTGATGGAAGAGTTGGGACACATCCATCACAATTTTATCAAAATGTTATATTTTCTCAAAATATCATTAAAGAAGACTAATTTTTTGATATATTTACTATAATTCAATACAGGTTATCAATATAGATATATCGATAAGATATATATATATATATATATATATATATATATATATATATATATATATATATATATATATATATATATATAAGACTTGTACAATTCAAATTCTTATATGCGTTAAAATACTACCATCGAATTCTTTAAAACGCTTTTTCTCAAGGAGTAGAAAAAATAACATAGCACTCTGTACTATTAGGATGACCATTTTGCCTGCCTTAAGTGTGGTCAGGAAGGACACAAAGCGGCGGGTTGTGGAAACAAGGCCTTCTGCATCCACTGCAAGGCAGAAGGACACCAGTCGAACAGTGCTAAATGCCCAGCAAAAAAGAGAGGAGGGAAGGAAATCGGAGATTCCCAGTCCGGTGACAACGGCAGTCAAAATTAAATTAGTACAAATAAACCTGTACAGGAGCCGTCCAGCCCACGACATGGCTATGGCTATCGCGAACGAAATAGGGTCTACAATAATCCTCGCAAGTGAACCAAACCGCGGTTAGAGATAGACAAGACTGGCTATGCGATGAAGACCTAGACACGGCCATAAAAGTGATGGACCGTACAATCACAGTTAAGAGGCAAGGAAGGGGACACACTTTCACTTACATTGCCACCAACGTATGTACGATATACAACTGCTACTCATCGGGCAACAAAGATATCGAGGATCTAGAGGAAATCTTGCTAGAGGTCGAAACGCTCATTAGGCTTCACAAAGAAAAGGCTATAGTGGTAGGAGATTTTAACGCGAAATCTCCACAATGGGGAGGGGAGGCCACGGACAGGAGAGGCGAGATAGTGACCGAGTGGGCCGCGATAAATGACCTAATCATCGTTAACCAGGGAGCACCCCGACCTTTCGCAGGAGAGACTATTCCTCCACTTTGGATCTTACCATAGCGACGCCCGACATCCGAAATAGCATCACGAAATGGGAAGTTCTAGACATAGAATCCCTGAGTGACCATGGCTATATAGTCTTTGAGGCAGCGGAAGAAGAGCAACTACCCAAGAGGGAAAGTACAAAGCACGAATAGTGGCAAGTAAAGAAACTTGACAAGGCTAAATTGCAACGAGTGCTAACAGACGAGGATATGGGATGGGAGGAAACAAACGCAAAAGGCTTCTCCTCCACGCTTAACCAGATCTGCGACAAAACAATGCCAAGAAGAAAACCCTGTCGCAGGGGCAAACCAGTATACTGGTGGAGCAGCTAAATTTCAGAGCTCCGAGAGAAGTGCCTCAGGAAAAGAAGAGCGTGCACCAGAAGCGCCAGAAGAACCCCACTGGAAGACAACACACCCTTATGGGAGGAATATAGGCAAATAAAGAAAAGGCTCCGTATGATGATCAAGGCAGCAAAAAGAGAGAGAGCTGGAAAACCCTCTGTAACGAAATAGACTGTTATATCTGGGGAAATGGATATAAGATTGTCATGAAAAGGATAACCGGCTACCCCCCCAGACTGCAAATGACCATGCAAACTGTGGAAGAGGTAGTCGACCACCTCTTCCCGGTACATGGTCAAGTGATATTTATCTGTGATAATAATGTGATATTTACTGATTTTAGCTTAGATGAGTTGCGTGAAGCATGCACAAAAATTAAAGATAACAAAGCCCCAGGGCCAGGAAACATCCCTTCGGAGGTCATCAAAGAAGTTACTCGATATAAAGCCGAATACGTCTTAGCGGTCTACAACCAGCTAGCGCGAAATGCAATATTTTCACCAGAATAGAAATGAGCCAGGCTGATCAGGAAAGGAGATAAACCTATTGACAACCCATCGTCACACAGACCAATATGTCTGCTCGACACCGAGGGTAAACTATACGAATACCTCTTACTGATCAGACTGCAGAACTGGAGCGGACGGGAGGCCTATCGGACCGCCAATATGGCTTCAGGGAGGGACGGCAAACCATGGATGCCATTGAGGAAGTCCTTAGGATCGCACGAGACGCAGCAAACTACTCCCATAACCACCGGAGATTATGCGCGATAATAACATTAGATGTTAGAAACGCATTTAATAGTGCATCCTGGCAAAAGATACTCGAGGAGCTTAGAAATAGAAGGATAGATGAATGCCTCATAAAGCTGATAGTCTCCTACCTGTCAGGAAGAGAGATAATCCTAGAAGCGGAGGGAGCCTCAGAAACAAGAGAGGTGAACAGACGACGCGGAGCACACGCTATTTGTATGCCCGAGATGGAGAACCTGCAGGGAAACCTATGCCAGCGAAAGTGGAACACCGTTTAGTGCTCATAACATGATGGCAGATCTTGTATCAGGAGAAAGTACATGGAATCGGGCATATAAAACGATTAGACATATCGTAGAAAGTAAAGAAAGGGAGGACCGATGACGAACAGGAAGCCCTAGACCAACTGCCCCACTGAAGTAATGCAAAAGCGGTTCCAGTGGGGCAGGCGAGAAGAAGTGGAGGGGTTTTAGTCGGTAAGAATCCGACACTCCCGGCTCTACCCCCGGGGTCTTATGCAAGATTTCCCCTCCCATTACAAAAAAAAGAAGGATGACCATTTATATCAATGACATTATTTATTTTCTGTATATCAAGGGTAGGTGCCTATTTATGTGTATGAAATGAAGTATAAAACATCGTAGTTCCTGACATAATTCTACTTATTTGTCAATAGCTGGCAGCACGTAAATGCCAAGGAAATGTAATTATAGTACAATAGATAATATAAGTAGATCTTGTATAATGATAGTAAAACATATACATATTGCGGAATATATTATACTGACATATAAACTTCTTCCATGTTCTATTACTGTCATAGAACGCAAAGATTCTAACTAGTGATTCGATCCGGTATTTTAAAATTTATATTCTCTTGTATTAACCTTTTCATAGTATTGTGGTTATGATTTATTGACCTTTAGCTGTGAGCTTTATTGCATTCGCTTATCTGCATCGATTATATTACAATATGATTTTTATTATGTAAAACACTTTACATTTGTAACAATTCCTTACTCAAAGTTATATCTATTTTATTTCATATTTCTTTGATATCAGTGTATCTTTACTAAATTACCAGATAAAGATATACCTAATTAAATAGTCAGTGTGTGGCGGAAATATTAAAGGCGTCACTGAAGTTGCCATGTTTAATCTCAAAAGAACTATCTGTAGTTGTACTCTAAAATAAAATGTCGACGTAATGGTTAGACTAAATATAAGATATTATTTAGTCGTAGATTTTTTCTTTTATATTATTATTTTAATAAGCAGTACTTATATGGTATCTCATGGCAATAATTAATTGTTGACTGTTTCCATAGTAAGAGATTTTCCTGAAATAAAAGTAATTACTGAATACTAATAAACAATGAGTTTTTTTAATAGTAATAGTTCAACAATAGAATTTATATGATGTTGAGAAATTTACATATGTGTATCAAATAAACAATATTAAACATATGAACATCTCGAAATTAATTATTATTTAATTAAATACATCCGCATAGAACGATGTTTGATTTCATAGAATTCTGAGCATATTCGTAATTATTATACACAACAATTTTAATTAATTGCATCCAATAATATATAGCGTCACATAATTACAAATTATGTGAATTAAATTCCAACAAGTATTTTCAAATAAATTTCCATGATTTGAATACTTTTTTGTAATATTTCTCGTGGTTTATGCTTTCATGGTTTGCGTTTAATAAATAATACTCACCTACCGATATTGAAAAGTATATTTCCATATTTCAAAGTCGTAATATTAACGTTAAAAAACTCCAACCTTATATATAAATATGCTTCCTAATAACTTTTTCCATTCTTTTAATGGATACTCTGTATCGAACTGGGCCATAATTCCTACACGAAAAGTTTATTATTTATGGTCCGGCTTAGACTCTTGATATATATGGTCTCTGGAAAAGTTATTACTACCTGAATCAGTTTTGTTACCGATTTCTAGTTTAACGGTATTTGCAAGGCCCTTAAAAGCTTTCAGTGATTAAAAGTGTCAGTCAGACAGAGGAGCACTTATAACTGTAAAAGTAATGTACCATTTTCTTTTAAATACAAATTCAGTTGATATTTAATCTACTTTTGAGTAGATGGTTAGATATAATTCCTATATTAATAAATAAGAAATACACATTTTTTCAGTCTATCAACTAACAGTAATTCATCAAATATTGCTATATTTGTTAAAGCGGAGCAGAATATATTATTACTGTTCACACAAAATTTTATTTCTATAAATATTGTATGATTTGGGATCAGTAATCAATAATTAACTAGAATTTGATGGCAATAAATAACAGTAAGTGGCAAATGTGTTATTAAGGATCGATAGATAAAGAAAACTTTCTTCAATAAATATTTTTTATTCAAAAAAATTGCTCAAATATTCTCGAGACCCTCTCCAGTTTTCTCAAAATATTTCATATATTCTCCAACATTCAGACAATTTCAAGTCTTCCTCCAGGTTTTATCGGAACTCCGTTACATCCTTATAAATTTCACGATTATTGTCTATTCTCTTTTTTGTTTGAACACACAGAAAACAATTTATTTCCTCTAAAGTCTCAGGCCGTTGAGGGGAAAGTTACGCATATATATCAGAACAACGTCACCATGGACCACTCCATGGTGGTATGAATAATATTATCGAAGCCATCTCTATAAGAGAATACTATAGGCTCATCCATGTAGTATTCGCCAAGCAGCGTGCTGTGCTATTGCATCCTATTTTACTTTAAAATCTTTTTACTCGTTTTTTATGTCAATCTTGACATCTTATAATCTTAAACTAAGTATCAACATGTGATTGTATAACATTATTTTATTACTAAACATTTTAAAAGGCCCTGTATATATATATATTTGCATATTCATTTTGGCAGATGCCTTGTAATCTGTATTTCCTAGAATACGATATAATACATCAATCTGGTCGGTGAACAGACCTCTTAGTTATTTGGTTTTCTATTGTTTTGTTCCTAATAATCTAGCTCCTGTTAATCTAGAATTTTTATTTTTATTTTTAATGCGTATTCTTCTATTAATTTGTCGTTATGTTTTATTTTTGTTATGTTATTATATGTTATGTTATTTTATTATAGGGAGAGAATTAATTAAAGCTATTTTAGATGACTTTTGCATCTCCTCGTCAAACGTATTATTAATTTAAAATTTTGTATTCTCTATTGTGACATAATTCTACTTTATGTTATTACTCGTATATTATTATAGGGTGCTTATGTTTACACATAATACACATATAGAAACAGAAAAAAGCGTAACAGGACTGCCTAAGTCGTTTTTATGACTTCGTTATATTTTTCATGACATTTTTGTGTTATCTTGTGTGGCATTGGAAATTGGCATGAACATCCATTGTATTTTGTACCTATTTGGTTTTCATTTTTGATTAACTTATTAAAGATGAGTAACATTTCTCATGGGAATATATTTTTTCATTTATAATATTTTAATTTCATTTCATGATTGAATTCATTTTGTAAAATTGTATAAAATTCTTTACGAATGAAGTAAAAAACCTTTTGCTTCTTAGGCAATATTTCTGGATGATATAAATTTTGGTTTGTAGATAAAGTGGGAATAATACTAGGCTGAAATTTACAATTTCAATGTTAAAAATCAAAATGGCTTAGATTAAATTTTTTTAGTTGAAATAAATACATTACCTATGGCAAACGCTATAATTCAATAAGTTTTTACAGTAACACTTATTTTCAAAAGGAGAAACTAAAGTAAATGCATATTGTGTTAGTGCATAGTTTGACATTAATCAAACATTTGCATATTTTCTATTTATCATTTCTTTAATTATTTAAAAGTTACAAAAATATAGAGAACATGTTAATTCATTCATCATAAAAGTGAATTAAAAAAAATCACGCCTTGTTCGTTAAGAAATATTTCTGGAGGGTTAGAAATAATTTCAATATTAATAAAAAACTAACACTCCAATCTATTAATTAACAGTCTAGTCATCATTAGATTTGCTATATTTATTAAAGCGAAGCGAAGTATATTTACTGTTCACAGAAAATTATCACCTTTAAAAAATACTGATTAGTAATGAATCTCTATGAATTTAGGCAGAAACTTTTATTTGATAATTGCAAGTTTTAAAATGCGATAATTTTACCAATAAATTTACTAATAACAATAAGTAGTCAACTTGAAAAGTACTTTACCATCTTTTGTTTACAACAAATCAATTTCTTAATAATAACGGAAATCACAATTTATAAAAACCATCTAGAAATATTTCTTAAGAAGCAAAACGTGCAATTTCTTGTGAGTGAATAAAGAAAATATTCATGTGATTTTTGTGTAATTAAAGAAATGATAAATAAAATATTTATAAATGTGTGGTTAGTCTCAAATTGCACACTTAACACAATTTGAAGATTTACTTTAATTACTTCTTTTGAGAGTTAGTGATAGTATAAAGGTGTTATTGATTTAGAGCAATTTTCAGAGTTAATGTTTTTTTTTTTGTATAAAAAGAAACCAAGCCTAACCTATTTTGATTTTTGACGCCGAATTGCTGATTTAGTGTGTTTTCTTTATTTTATCTTCAAATCTAAATTTAAATCATGTAGAAATATTTTCTAAGAAGCAAAAGGTGAAAATTTTATACTTCATTCCTAGAGAATTTGATAATATTTTATAAAATAAATTTGTTTTGTTTTATGAAATCAATATTTCATAAGACAAAATAAATTATACTTTTCATGGTAAATTCTTTTGTCTAAGTTATTATCGAGTTAATGAACAATAAATATCAAATAGGTACAAAATAAGATGGACACTCAGATCAGTTGTTTGAGTCGAAGCTGGAAAAACGCAGCGCGTTTTTCAGCGACCACTACTTTGATGGGTGACTTACTGTATACTTCTATTGGAGTGGACACGACAGCGTTATTCATACTGTAGTCCGTGGTGGTGGAATGGGCCTAGCATTGCGACACAGAAAAGGAGTGTATTTGTATTTGTCTATATGCATAACTCTTCCTTCTACAACCTCAAGATTTAGCGGAAAGCAGTCGATATCTGTATGTTAAAAAAAAGAAAATTGTCAAAATTTGAGAGTGTCTTAAAAAAATATGAGGAAATTTTGTATAAGGAAGATTTAATGTAGAAAATTTTCTGTATATAAGTATTCTTAACACCGTAATATATTTATTTGCTAATATGTATTATATTTTGTTCATGCTCAAGTTAATTATTAATTTGTTATCATAATGCATTTTTAAAAATTAGAAATGATTTTCTATGTTCTATCAGTCTAGTCAATAATTAACTCTTTTCTTTAAATAATACTCAATCGAGATGTTCGGTAAGTAATTATATATATATATATATATATATATATATATATATATATATATATATATATATATATATATATATATATATATATATATATATATATATATAAGGCTGTGAATGATTGACTTTATATATCGTACCCGGGTTTTTAATCCTAACTTTATTTCCTATAGTCTTACCAGAGACGAAGTTAGAATTCGACACCCGTCTATAACAAACAATGCTAACAGTCGAAGTTAATATGCCGATAACGCTTGAATAAATTTAATGTCTAAATAAAGTTGTGAATGTAAGTGCAGTGAAAGTAGATGTGATTGCGTACATCTTATTATCTTATCTACAGTAGATATTATCATACTGTTTATTATATGTTTTAATGCTTATCCATGCCTTATAGTTCTCAAGTGAATAATATTTACTAATGAGAATCTGTGAATAATGATAATTCTTGAATATATGAAATGTGTTCTTTCTGTATACCATACCATATTTATACCATATATACCATATATTTATTTTCAATTCTGATACATTATCATACTTTGCAACTTCAGTACTTTTGTGTGTACTTATATACCTCAACATATCATTCTGTATATCCATATATTAATTTTATAAGGAATGAAGTACTTATATGACTGACTTTACTTTAGAAGCCGTATACAAAAAATGACTGAAAGATTCATTAACACTGTTGCATATGCGAAATGATCTATTTCTAAGGAACGTTAGTTTTAAAACAATAGACAATTTATACCAGCTTTTTTATCTCTTGCAGGAATTTTTTATACTGCTGAAAATAAACATCGTAATCTTCAAAGATAAGAGGATTATATAAATAAAAGATACATATTCGTCACGTCGCCATTTTCTATTGTGGTAGAAATTCCATTTCCAAGATTTCTATGCCATATTTTTTCTACATACCGTAGTATTCCATTTGATATTACTTTAAATTCAGAATAGTTACCGGTATTTAATTTAACAATTTGTTTACGTTCTAACAGGTAACGTTCGAACAGGTAACTATAAAGTCAATTTAACTTTGTCTGCAAATCCAATGTATCTCAATTTGTTTAATAATAATTCATAATTTACTAAATTAAATACTGTACCTTGATATGATGAAATACTCGTATAATAATACTAATATTTATTAGTCCATGGCGTCTACTATATCGTTAATTCTTATGGGATCTTATATGTTATCGATTTCTGTATCATAACTGGCTAAATGAATGAAGGATTCAGACACTGATAAAATAGACTCGAACACAACCCCAAATTAGATTAGAAATGATGTCGCGCATAAATTATTACATTAACCATAGCTGAATAGGATGAAAAGTTGCTGTGAAAAGTGAGTTGCACTAATAATTATGAGGAGGCAGTATTATAAATGTATAGAAGAAGTTGACTAGTCTGAATGAATACGAATGAATGCAATTTTAAGTTGATCTCGCATTTGCAGATGCAGTTATTCAAATTCAAGGCAGTTCCTACATTTCTGAAACAAAATTACTTTTGTGCCGGTAGTTGTGTTTCAATACAATAAATGTCGAAACAAAATGCAATACTTAAAATAATAATTTTATCAGGTCACCTCACACTCATACTATACTCTGTTTATGATTTATTATTAATAAAAAAATAATTCTTAAAAATTTCGAAATAGGTTAAAGTATTTAAATAAAAATAGAATGTTATAGTAGACAAATTTGTATGTTCTGAATGTGGTTCTGTGAAAGTTGTACCATTTATTCAAGTTAAAATAATATGGTTTGTGGAACTAAAAAATACTTAACAGAATCTAGTATTTTCAAATAAATAATTTTCAAATGTAAGACAAAGGGATAAATTCATATAACTAAAATTATTCTATTTGACTACTGTTCATAAACATAATTGTTAATAATTAGATTATTCACTTTTCACAGTGAAGCAATATTTGTAGAAAATAATAAGGTAACTTAAATCTAAGTAAAAATATGGATGACACTATACAGCGTTGTCGAATACATTGATCAAATACAAAATTATACAAAAGATTCCCTCGAGTAATTGAAGTAGTAGGGAAGTTTTTAAATAAGAAACAGTTTACTCCTATAATTCAAAAAAATGTTCGATTTTTTTCGCTTAAGAATTCTGGTTCCACAAAATGTTATACATGAAACGAATTAAGTTCACATCAAAGAGAGCATTATGATAGCTGTTGCTATCATAACAGAATTTCGTGATATATGTTACGTCTTCTAATATTTGGTTTATCTTAAAAATAACAGAAAATGATAATGTATTTATTATACACCAAAGTTCTTATAGAAAATGGGAGTAAATATATAAATATGAAATTTTATGTATAGGATAAAAATATATAAAGCAGCAATATTTTGCTGTGAATTGATATTATGCAATCATGTATTATGATTGGTAAGATATTCTAAATAATTGATATAATACGCAATTGACTGATATATTATAATGGAAGTAATGCTGTACCATAAATAGTGGATATGATACCCTTAAAAATTACAAGCATCCTGTAAAGTATTTTTTAAATTACATTATTAACATAATAATAATGATAATATCGTGAATTGAAATATTCTGCAGTAAATCAATAGCAAATCTCTTAAAAAAATTATTTTTAATGTAACCGTACAATTCTTTTTATTTAATTCAATGACATCGAACCCCTCTAACTCTGCCACTAAATACTTAGGACGTTTGATACTCAAGTCCACAAAATGCGGACTTTAAACTGTAGTTAAATCTGATTTACTTATCTTACTTATTCGGAATATGTATATTTATAAAATAGATATTCAAATTATTAACACTCAGTATATAAAACACAAACAAGTAAATGTTTCTAGTTCATATGCTTATAGGAGTTTTTTATTTCAGATATATTTATTGCAATTTCTTATCTTTTTGTGAAGTCGTTAATCATTATTTTAGTATTGTCCGACAAGTTATGACATGTCCTACATACTACATTAGTTTCACATTAGAGCTTTTATTCGATACACTAAGTAAAATCTATAAATCTATACGAACTGTATAATGAAAAGGGGGCATACTAATTCACCATTATTTATGACATACATATTTGTCTCTTTCACAAATCTCTAGCATCCAAAATTGTCTTTTGACGGGAAATTGAAATGCTTGCACTGTTGCCCCTTTATCTAATAGTAAATAAAGCTTCGTAAACCATAGATTAAGTAGAGTAATATTTTGTTTTGATAGTTCATTTGCATTTATTGAACTTAACAAATGCTGACAATGAATTAAACATTTTTGTATTATTACCCGACCAATTAGATTTAAATAATTGGCGGAGGCGCAACTGCCATTTAAATATATATAAATATTTTGTTGTAGTCCAAGTTATTTATTATATTCCTTATATCTTCCAAATCCATAACAATCACATATAATTGTTATACATAGCTGCGATGTCTGATTATTAGCACGCAAGATGCAATAGTAGGAGAGATAGGTATATTTAAGGATATAAACAGTCTAAAATGATATACAACGCAAAAATGTGGAGATATCTCTCCACCTCAGTAGCTTGACACTAAAATGACTTCAATAACTCCATAATTTAATTAGAAATCGTTTATTAGATAATTAGACACTGCGTACAAGTATTAATCAAATACGTGTAAAAATTCCTTGCTACTTATCATCTCAACAGTATCCAAGACAAATGTACTTAAGAGATGAGTATTTCAATTAAAAATGAAACCCTCTACAAAGACAAATCTTCTCCCCACGTATTTCGTGCGAACTTTGCCTTGATCATACGATCGGCGCCTGTAGAGTTGCCAGGTCTAAGAGCAAATTGAGAGTACATCGAAGTGGCGTGGGTGCAGAGAGCTTCAACTAGAAAGCAAGGGTTTTGTTATACGACGAGCGGATCTATAAGATCATCTTAGTGAAGAGGTTGTGATAAACGAGGATACAGAGTATGCTAGCTGCCACCTCTTCGGCATTTTACAACAAGAATGCATTTAGGGATGTCTTGAAAGTGCAGGGATACAGTGTTTAAGTTTTAGTCTAATTAATAAATGTATTTCTTCTTTTCGAAAGTTTTATTTGAAAGTTTTTAATATGTATCTAATGCATTTCTAATTTAGTAAATATAACTGAGAATTTAACGTCGAAAGTATAAAAGAGTTTCTTAAAATTATTTTAGTACACATGTATATTGAATAATATGTTGACAAGATACACGTTTATACGAACTGACAGAAATAGTGAAGCTTATATGTGATTTATTTTCGAACAAGTAGATATTGAACACAAGTACATTCGTCTATAAGTCTGATTACATAAATTTTAAGTGTATCTGTGTACCAATATTTTATGTGCATTAAATTGCGATATCTAAAATATGCGGTAGAAGCTAGTTAACAATATATTACAGTAAACCACGGTCTATCTCTTATTCAGGCTTATGTAGAAAGCTTTATCATGCGTTCTGTTGTGTATTCTTTGTCCAATACTTTCTGTTCTAAGATATTTTGAAAGATATAAAAACTCCAGAGCTATAGTGGTTTTGTGATAAAATGAAATATAGTTATGAAAAAAATATGGCCGATACTAAGTTAAATAATGTTATACAGTAAATTAGATAACTGTGTGATAATACCAGAGAAAAAATTTTACAAATCACAGACAAATTGTTAAATATTTTTATCGCATCAGAAACAAAAATACTGGCTAATTACGACGAATTTCAGGAACTTCTTTCCATGGATAATTACCATAGGTATTTGAAGATGCACGGATAACCAAATGCACTAATTAAATGTGATTTAATGAAGATTATAGGAAGCCAAGAAGTAGATAAACCATTATCCTTGAAATTATTGACATTATTGAAAAATGCAAAGAAGATAATTTTATAAAATTTGTCAGGCAGCACAAAATATATTCTCTGTTGATAATAATTGTAAATTAATAAAAATTTGGCCCCTTCAAAGCTATAATTGTATGTACCAAGCACTGATGGTTTTTGATGGTGAATTTTATTGTAAAACATTAAATCAAATGGTATTCTTGTTAACTGTTTCTTTCGACGTTTAAAAGATGCATAATTCTATTGAACTAAATATATGTTTAGATGTAGTGGATTAAATCATTATGAAAAACATGTAATCTGGTACAGCAAAAAATTGTCTTGTTGATGCAATTTATAAACACATATTTATGTAAATACGAATATATCTGATAGCAATTATTTTATCTGGAATAATAAAAAATGTACTATTTGTAAGAAGTACATTTCTACACTCTATTTTTAAGATGATTACTTTATATTGTAGTAATTTATAGAAAATATATTTATATTTTCTGTCTCTTTTTTTACTGTCTATAATACTATTGGCATTTAATGGGATATTAGTTTACCTGAGCAGTTATGAAATGGTTTCTACTTTCCTACTTTTCAATACAAGTTAGTTTAAAGACTAATATCATAATGTTTTATGTAGTATGCTTCTGAAGTCTTTGCGGGCTTTAATAGTAGAAATTACAGTTCCAATATACGAAAATAATGTTGCAGTTAATAAATATTTATATAATCATCAAAGATGGCGATGTGGTACTATTTTGAAACTATTTTCAGATGGCGATAGTGTAGTAGTAATATTACATTTAGAAGTTGCGTTAAATATTTATTCAAATGGCAAATTCAAATTTCATTTTGACATATATTTTTTAATTTTTCTTAAATTGATTAAATTTAGTTTGGCATACCATAAAAACTTTTAGGCAGAGCCTCACTGTAAAACTTTTTTTGTATCAAAAATCACGTAACTTCTTGGTTGTTATTTCTTCATATACGGATGTTAATTTGTGTTTACATTAAAAATAAATATTCTGTTAATAGAAACCAATAAATTAAATTAGCTAATAATAAAATGATAAATATAAAGCGTAGTACCAGATATCTCTAAATAGTTTAAAAGAAAATACTCAAAACATGCACCTTCCTCTTTTGGTTATTACGATGTTCTGTTATAAAACTCTTCTCTTACCCATTCAAGTGTTTGTTACAGAAAGCAACCTATATTCTTTAGTAATTATGTTGTTCAAAACCTTGGCGATCTATCCACCTATTGGGACACTTTTCATTAAGATAAACTCTTAACGCACCATAATAGTGTAGAAAAGCACCATCCTGTTGAAAATTTATTTCCGGATCTCGAAATTAATCAGAATTTTTCTATAGGATCTCCAATGTTACCAGCCCAATAGCATTTTGCAATATGCCCAAATATACTTCTCTCATTAAATTTGATTTACAAATACACGTCTAATTACGTAATTACCCGAGATCCCTGTCCACACGTGTCCCTTCAAAAAAATTCAAAAACTTTCAACTGTATGTAAGTTTATTCCAATTCTGTGAATAATTATAATAAATAACTTTTCATATAAAATATGTGCTATGTTAATAGAATAAATCAAAAGTACTCTAAAATAAATTTATAAATGTACATGTAATCACAAGATAAATATGAAGATATGATTCGGATAAGTAAAAAAATCTAAGGGACTTTTTACGTGATTTCTGTAAAAATAAACCTGCCTAAAATATTTGGTATACCAATACTAAATTTAACGGATTTTTTTTTAAATTAGAAGGTATACATATATCAAAATAGAAACAATGTTGGATAGATATTTCAAGTAGCTTTCAAATGAGGTATTACTTGTATACTGTTGCTATTTAAATAAAATTTTCAAAACCGTGCCGAAACACCATATTTTGTAACTATTGATTTATCTGACGATTATATCACTATTTGTTGACTAATACATAATATTTACATTTTAATATATGTATGTCAAAATCAAGATTGTGAAGGAGAAACTTTAGACGTGCAGTTTACGCAACTGTATCCTATATGCAGCTTTACGTTTATGTAGCAATATTGTTATTAAAGTGAAACAGATGTGACATTTTGTATATATTTGCTAGTACTATAAACATATACTATATAACATACAGTTAATGTCTATGAAAATGTTTTTATTAAAAAAATATACAAATGTAATTTGTCTATCATAAGTTGCACTTATAACCCTTTATCAAGCATTTTAGTACAAGATGCATAACGAAGTTAATATTTTTATAGTGCCCAAAATATGTTTTTTATAAGTTAATCCGAAAAAATACATAAACGGAATAGCTACAGCTTTGTTCTTGTTTTTATTTGTAAGTTTATAATTATGTAATAGCTGGCGTGACATAGTCAGATGTAATCTGTGATATCACGGCACTAAGGAAATATTATCTTTTAGAACAATAAATCTAGTATATTAATGTCTGAAACCATAATAGTGACTTGAAAATCGACATATGTAACAACATAAAACATAAATAAGGCTGGCGTATCAAAGATTGTTTGTATTTAAAGAATTACCTAACAAATGTCTAGCCTTAAGCAAAAACTAATAAATGTTGCACATAGTAGAGTGATAATAACGTCGGAATATAATAAAATGATCATTTCTTTGACAAACGAGATATGTATTTTTCCTGAAGCAACCAACTACTACAACGGATATAATGCCAACTGAGATAACCAAAGCTGGGTTACTTGCCAGAATACAGTCGTAACTAAACAAATGAATACTACCTCTATAATATAGTCATTAGAATAATACTTTATGTTATAAATAGGACCTCTGGCTACATTAATGAGATTGAAAAGTTGCTCAGTATATCATGGACAATTGTGTTTGTTTGGACATTAGTTCACGTTGATGTTCAAAGAAATTAAATAGTAGACAAAGAGGCAAAACGAACAGCAAAAAGAAACATATCTAAAGGTATTCTAATAAGACGTAAAGATGATATGAAAGCATATCTAAAACAAAAGGTTACTTATGTATGTCAAGGCCAGTGAATAAATAAAAACTCCAAATTAAAAGAGACCAAAACCTAAAGTTTGTTAAAAATACACTTACAATGTGAAGATAGAGCACAATGTGTTATTTCAAGGCTAAGAATAGCATACTAGTTTAACAAATATTTATTTAATGGTCGGTAAAGAGACAACCTATGTGTACAAAATGCAATGGAATTCTGACAGTAAAATACATATTACTAGACTACTCAGTGTATGATAATTACAGCAGAGTATTGAGGATTCCTCACCAATTTGATCCATGTCTGGGTGAATCATTAGAGAAGTTAGAAAAGACATCAAGATATTTGAGAAATATAATTTTTTTCCAGAAATTATAGCATTACTGAATATATGGATACCGGAAGATGTGCATATTAATACAGATTGTTATTCATTGTTAATAGTTACTTAGAAATTTAGTATTGCTTATATAGAGCTGCTATAGAATAAAATAGTTGGCAACGAATGTGGCTAATGATCATTGCAGTCGGTCGATGTTGCTGTGTGTAAAAAAAAGTATGTCATGTATATATAAAGTCAAACAACAGTGACTAGGTCGATTCTTTGGTTGATCATCACCTTCAGAGAAAAGGCCAAGCCGATTATCCGATTAACTTCTAAGGACATAGCTATACGTAGAGGACATATAGAAACTACACAACTTGGAACAAGTTCAAATGGTTTCTATATATATCATTATATAGTATGTGTATCATCTCTCAGATGATACATATTGTTCTAATAGAGGTCCCGTAAATGATTAATTAAGGAAGTAAAAGCATTGTTTATTACTTCGGTATATTTAGTTTGGGTATATGTGTAAGAAGAAATAAATTAAAATATATAGACATTTTAAAATTTAAGTCGCTCAGTATGCATTTCATTTTATCGTCTTTCGCTATTCATCGCATATTCTTCTCGACATTTTGATTCATTTGTCTTAGGTACACATGAAATCAGTATATATATATATATATATATATATATATATATATATATATATATATATATATATATATATATATATATATATATATATATATTTAGTTGGTATTTGATAACAAGGTAAGTTTGACTTTCAGTGGAAGTTTGCGTATAGGAGTTACGAAGAGGTTTAATAAATAAGGCCCGAAGAAATGATGAAAGCCAATATTGGCTGTTAAACAGTCTATTCGGGTACACAGAGACAGTGGCTGAATCGAAATCTAAACCTTGGCCGCCCAAAATACTACCCCACTTGATAAACCCGAACCTAAGCCATAATTATTTGATTAGCTTCTATATAGGGATCGGCCTACGATAACAGACAAAAGCATTGGATACAACGAACGCAACGGTGTGGCACACTTTTAGTTAGGACGATTTCGAGCCTTATTTAACAGAGAGAGTACTTTTTGTATTTATTTTTAGTTTGCGTTAATTCATTCAATGTAATCATAGTAAATTGCAACTAATATAATGTATTTTACCATAAAATGATCGACAACTGAGCTGTAAATATATTTTTTATTCCTATAGAAATATTAAGAAGGTTTCCGTTAACATACATACAGTGATTTTGTAAAGTAATGAATAAATTCGTTAGGAATTTAAGGAATAACCTTTGGGAAATACTCTCAGAGCCGTCAAATTTGATTTGTAGTTGCGCATTTTTAAAATTTAATTAAAATATACAAGGTTAAGTCCTTTTTATTGCGTAATGTGAAAGAGCACATTTTACATATGCTACAGTAATAATTTATAGCTTGAAATGCTTACCAACCATCAGATTGGTTCACCCTGCTCCATCCACTGTTCCAACAGAATCCTCAAGGAAATATTTATTTAAAACAGCTTCAACAGACTGAAATAAAAAGAAAAAATTAAATTATCTAACAAACAAACAAAAAAAAAAGCTCAAAAATAGGTGTATAACAAAATAAAAATTAACTAAATAACACCGATTCATGAATTTAAATCATCTACCATATAATTTTGAAAGGTAAGTTTTTTAAGTTCCTGATAGTGAAATGTAAACCATGAATAAAATGAGGGGTTTACCAGTATATACACTGATAAGGTTTACATTAGACAGATGAAATTTTCTTTTAAATATGAATCTAAATATTATACCCAGTTCCGAAAAAATATAGTTTTAACCAGAATTATAATAATGGGATTATTATGAGTCTACTTTTCGAGGAAGGCTCTCGATTATTGGAATTGTTTTTGAAGATATATGTTGCTAAGTGTGATTCAGTTATTTCGAAATACCGTTTACAGAAATCTATCATCCTTACAATTAGATACAAGATGATCAGCTAGAAGTCAAAGAGACATAATTGTAAGACCACTTATGTAAATCTCTTTTTGTCTATTATTAATAATTATTTATAAAAGTGAAGTTGTAAAATACAATATGAATAGACAAGAAAACAACATTTAATTCAAATAAATCGGAAAATTAAGGTTTACCAAAATTTTGTAGATTGAAAATATTGTCTTTTTTCATATATTGAAAAAGTCTATAAAAAACTCTTCTCAAATGAATCGAAACAGGCGGACATTCGTATGCCATGCGTATGTTCTATTTGCTTCAGATTTTATTTTAGCTGTGACTAGCGCTCTTCTTTTAATAGTAGTATTTTTTTAACCACAGTTAATTCTTTTACTCTTAAAGGACAATAGTACTCCACTTATAAGGTAAGGTAGGGTGCTCTTTTAGAAATTAAGTCATATTTGACAGAAACTTTAAAGTTATTAAAAATTTCCCTTATTAACATTCTAACTTATCTTTTGATTCTGCTCTAAAATTATTCGATATATTGAAACTTGCTATGTTAAGTAACTCTCAGAAGAATATAACGAAGGCAATCACAACGGGTGAACCTGGTGGCCAGTCAGTAGGCCCTCTTTAATTAGGAATAATTTCTGTTACTTTTCTTCTACAATCTAAAAATGTTTTACTCATAATAATCAACATGAATTTGCTATATGAATTTACCATTCTCAATCACAAACTGATTTTATATACGTTTTCAATTTTGAAATAAAATTAGTTTATGGTAATAAAGTAAATTTTATTAAAGATGTCTATCGGATCTAGTGTACGAGATAGCTCTGTAATTGCAAGACACTTTCACTTTTCAAAGTAATCATATTTTACAATGTTAAGATTGAACACCCCTATCATATAAACAATAAATTGGAAACAGTTAATTTGGGATATTGTTATGAAAACTTTAAGGAATTCATATTCAACTAAACTAAACTATCAACTAAATAGAAAGTTCTAAAGTTTTACCTCCCTTCAACAGCTCTTTTTTCTTTCAGTAACTTTTCCGAGAAATTTTTCTTCATTTATGGCTCTACCTTTTCATATTAAGCGAAAATGAAAGTAAGCAACAGATATTTGGCAATACCTGCAAAGGATTTTTATGCTTAACAATGCTATTACATTTTATGTAATAATAGTTACTTACAGAATATTTATGATAGCTGATTCATTGTCTTCCTCATACAACTTGCAAATTAAATTTTTACATTTAGTTTGAATGATTGGATGCCCGAAACTATCTGCAGACAAACACAAAAAGTGTTATTTAATATTTAAGCTTTATTGTAACGAATTAAATACCTGAAACGTGTACAATATTCTCCTTAGATAAACACTATAAAAACATCAGGGCCGTACTACATATAATGAGAGTTAATATTATTTTTCATTGTAATATTGCGTTAATGGAATTTGGTTTAAATAGAAAGTTAAATCTTACCTTATTTTGTCCTCCTTCTTGTTCGGAACCTACCTGTAAAAAGAACGCCTTATATTACCTAAATGATATGTACGAACTTAACACAAAAATTAATTGTAATATTGAATAGAATTTTAGACTGAAAAAAGATTTTTACCTTTTTCTCCTATCCCTGTCATAGTCGTCATTAAGGTTTCCATTAAATTCATCATAAAGTACAGTAATACTGATGAAAGTGTCCACGATAGCTTATATAGCTCTAGCAATTAAAATTGTATTATCACTATTACTTATAGAGATTTTTCTCCTATCCCTGTCATAGTCGTCATTAAGGTTTCCATTAAATTCATCATAAAGTACAGTAATACTGATGAAAGTGTCCACGATAGCTTATATAGCTCTAGCAATTAAAATTGTATTATCACTATCACTTATAGAGATATGTCAGGTCTTCTACGCGGTGAACATATTACACTGCTACAACTTTACACAATCTGCAAAACGAAGGCTATTTAGAAATGAGTGAATTTACTTTGAAATGTCATGATGCTTTTACCCAATCATCAGATTATTGTCAGTAGATCTAACCGCTGATCCATATAGATTAATCAAGATAATTTGCTGGTAAGCAGTTTTCACCTCTTGAAGGCATCAGAAAAAATATGGTTAGCTAACAAAAAAATAAACAAATGTGTATAACATAATATAGATTAAATATTTAATAAGTACTGTTATCAAAGAACTTCTAATAGATGAGTCTTTGTAGATATTTGAGATCCCGGTTTAGGAATGTAAACGGTGATCGACTATGTAAATTTTTACATTTATTGACATAGTGTAAGGGCTAATTTTCCTTAAATATACAAATATTCACATTGGAGTTATAAAAAATTACTGGTTTATTAGTAGCCTATACAATACTTCAATATTTACCACAAATATTCCTCAGAGCATCTACTATATCATCCCTAAGACAAAACGCCTCAAACCATTTGCATGTAGGCGATACCAATTACTTTATGAAAAAATACAAGAAATTTGGGGAAGACAATTTTAAAAAATTCGCTGCTCTATCAATAGACACTACACAATCCCGATATTTGTCACAGGCATTCATCAGATTCTCTGCTATACTACACTGAAGACCAAGTACATCAAACAAGTTCTTTATATGCGCTACGAGCGTTGCTCTATGCAAGAGGTACGAGATTTTTAATGAATAAAACAAAGGGAAATCATTGCTCTGACAGGTGCCTTACACAGTCTCTATATTTACCATATCATATTCCTCAGAACCTCTACTATATTACTCTAAATATATGTGACATGGCTCATATAATTTGTTTACAGGCGCTACGAGTTTTTATATAAAAAAAATATAATATATTTAATAAACAGAATTTTCAAAACTGCTCAGTCAGTAGACTCTACGACGGTACACGACTTCACTAATTACCTCAAATATTCTTCATAGCCCCTCTGTATTAAAATGAAACACCACAAATAATTTATATACAGACGCTACGAATTGTTTTGAAAAAAAATATAAAATTTTTGAGAAACAGACTATTAAAAGAAATCGATATTTACTAGAAAGTGTCCTAAAAGCCTCTAATATACCAGTCTATAGGTAAAATGCCTTAAACAATTTATTCACAGGCGCTACGAATATTTTTATGAATAATATTTTTAGTAAACTAAATTTTCAAAAAATCCACTGCTCTATCAGCAGGGTTTACGCAAGCTCAACATTTACTACGAACATTCCTCAGGGCCTCTACCCTAAAGGTGAAACGCCTCAAACTATTTGCTTACAGGGTCTATGAATTCTAATATGAAAAATTATTACAAGACTTTTAGTACATACAATTTAAAAAAAATCACTGTTCTATCAGTATGTCTAACAACAGCAAGTTGTATTGTTTTAGATAGAACTGATAAAACTACAGCAGCATATTCTTAGTGTCGTCGATTATTAAAGTTCTATCTACTAAAATATATGCTACCAGATGTGATTCAGTGATTTCTAAATATCGATGACGATCCAAATCATCGTAGTTATTATAGTATAGAAGTACTAACTACTATAAGAAGATAATCTCCCGTTCATCATTAATAATTGTTAATACTTAAATGACAAAGTTTGAAAATGAAATTTGAATAAGGGAATAGAAAGATTTTTTTCAAGATTTCCAAGAATTCATTAGACTACATTTTTTATTACACATGTAAGTCAAGGTCAAGCTCAATAATTTTTTGTTTACGAAATAAATTTGCAAGAATAACTTCACTTTTCAAATTAGAAGTAACATTGATATCAAACAAACCTGATGGAATCATAAAGGATTTGGAATGTTTTGTGGAGCTACTACGTTCATCAAAACAATTGAGTCCTAATTAGTAAGCAATTTTTATAGAAGCGAGGATATTTGCTACTATAGTTTTGAAATATTTAGATATAGATTTATATTTAGATGTTGAAATAAGGTATAGATGTTGCAATAGATTTTGTGTAAGTGTTTGTTTATATGTTTATTTTCTGCTATTGCATTCATACTTTTATACAGTAGTTACTGTGAGAAGAGTCGCAATGTATAATTGAATTATAAAGAAATAAGTGCACAGACATTCTTAAATAATCCTGTGTAGCACAATGTGTTTATACAAAGTGCAGTTATACTGGCGCATTCGCCATTTCGTTAAAAATTACCAATTAAATAGGTGTAAATATTAAAACTTACCTAAGGTAATAACATCGATATTTGTGATTGTTAATTTATGTTCATCACCATAATATCTAAAGACTGTATCTTTATATTTATATATCCTAAGTGTCCTTCGGAATCTATATCTGTAACAAAATACAAAGGGAACTAATAAAATATGTTGAAGACTAATACCACATCAATTATGAATAAGATAGCTACTTTAATGCATTTGAAAATATAACGACGATTACAAATCTGTCTTTACTATTTAATTACCAACACAACTATCGCTATGCTAACTGTTAGCAAATAAAAATTAATGGTATTCATAAAATCAACTAAGGCATTTCCTGATAGGCTACAAAGATTCTGAAATGGTCACTTTCAGGTGAATAACCCATGAAAAATACAACTATTGAAAACTATAAGAAAAAAATATGAAATTAGAACATTACTTGCCCCTCAAAGGTAGGTGGAATGAAATCAGCAAGATATAATTATAATTCATTGGTTTCAAATAATAGAAATATTTTGATAAGGATGTCTGTTTTGAAGAGGATCAATAACTATCCAGCAAAAAGCAACATATGACACAGTTTATGTAATGCTTTTTATTGTTATATTTTGCTGTTGACTTGTTAAAAGATTAAACGTTATCTTTTCATATTTATCATGGTCTATTATTAAAAATATAGGAAAAATGATTCAGTAAAATCAAACTCTCAGCCCCAAATGACATGAAATCCTAGAAAAATCCAATATGGCATCTATGTATATGAAAAACAAATGTTAATGCAGTTTTTAGAAACAAAGAACTGTAACATGTTTTTGCGAGTGTAGCTAAAGGCGCCTTTAAGAGGTATCTTAATAACATCCTAAAGTGTCACCACATCTCCAATTAAAGAGCTATGAGAAATTATTGAAAGCTAATTATCCTGTCTTTTGCAATTATTTAAATAACGACAATAGTTTTGTAAACTTTCGATAACGTAGAGAAAATGCAAATAGGAAATTAAAATTCTTTCAAACTTTCACCATTTAAGCATGTCCCTGTATCTGATAATTTCGAAGATAGCAATGTAAGCCACACCAAGTAGGCCGGTGTATAGTTAAATAATGAAAAAAAATTTAATAGATCTGTAAAGTAACACGCATCTCTAAAATAACAAATTGCATTTGATGTTCTATAGATCTAGTTAATATAACATTATTTGATTTGATATTTCTTAAAACCTATATTTTAGATTTTACAAAAGGTTAAATGCGTGTAGGATTCTTGCGTACTGAAACACTGTAGTAGTAATCGAACTTCAGCGCTAAAGTTAATTTTAGAATTCTCTTGAAAGTAGTTTAAAAAGCCTAAATATCACTAAATGTAATGTTTCGTTTAACAATAAAAATCAGTGTTTTCATACATAAAAATAATTTTGTTAAAAATGGGCTTGTACCTTTTTCTGTTATCCCTCTCGCAACGACCTTCAACACTGTATCCATTATGATGATTGGAAATCACTATACTCTAGTGGCTACAATTCAGAAATATGAAGTCCAAAATTTTGCCCTTTTTGATTGTACTATCCAGTAGCAAATATTTACAAACCCCAAGGTACCATAGTCTACAGAAGTAGGAAATGTAATCTATAAGGTGAAATGGGTGAAAAATTCTGATACCTTTCATTTGATGTATATTACCTATTCATGAATGTAATCATGTTAATTCTCCACCATATGCTCTTCCTCAAACTGTATAGGTACTCAAATTAATTCATTTTTAGTTTGATAATGCAGAGCCTACACTCTAAAATAGATATAAAAACATTAGTGAATTTACTGAAATTCAATTAATATAGATAAAGGTTCTTATCAAAAGTACGCTGGTGGTACACCATGTAATATTTCTAGTGGCCAATTAATTATTTCAGGCTAACATGTCATGACTAGATTTTCTTGTACCTGCATATATCTTTATCAATTCTAACAAGCGTATGTATTTCATAGGCACGAAATGTCCAGTTACATTCTTATATATTACATCTTCTACGCCAAATCTAAAACGAAATATAAATGGAAATAAATATTACGAAGAACTTCTTAGAAAGATAATAATTTATTACTTACCTGAAAGTAAATAACACAATTAAAAGCACTATTACACATACAAATTTAAGATGAAGAATGGAGAATGGAGAATTTCTTTTAAAATTCTTACAATTTATCGGAATGTCGATAGTCGATTTATTACCTTGTATAATGTGGCACTGGGACAAACATTTCAATTATATACACGGTTATGGTATATGAAAAGAATATATCGTGGATAACTTAGATCCTCAAGATACTACCTTTTTCTTAGCTTTTTTAATAAATTTTTGAAAATCTTTATTTAATATGGGGAAGGCGTACATGGAGGAAATTCAGGTGGATAACTTCATATCCTAGTCAAAGTAGTACACCTTCCACAAAACGAGGAAATAGGGGTTAAATAATACATCACATTTAATGTTTTTTCTAATTTTCTTTGTAAAGATACCCCACATTCAGGATGTAGATGGATTTATTTTGACCATATAAATAACTATAAAATTGCATGTTTAAGAAGATCCATCTTGGATATTTTAGAAAATATAAAATAATAATAATAAGTTGACACGAAAATTCTCACAAACACATCAAGTTCCGTCACTTTCGACGTGTTGTTAAGCATCTCGTCACGCTCTTAATCCCATCGATCACTCCTTAAATGATGTAATTTACCTTGTAATAACATAACTGCAGTTTAGTAGTATATTTCTGTCCTACAATTGTGTAATAAATTATGAAGTAAAAGTCAAAAAACAATTATATTGTTATCTTTTAATCGTTTATAACTCGAAAACTAATAGATATAGGTCAGGAATCTAACCTAGTATTGGATATCTTTACAAAAGAAAATTCAAAACGCTTCAATTTGAGGGATCACTTGACCCTAATCCACGTAATAATTTTTGGAAGGGTAGCCATCCCGATCAGGAGGGTCTTCAATATTTGGCATGCTCTTGTGTTCCCCTGAACAAAAATTTTCGTGTTTTAGAAATTTACGCTTAGACAACAAGGACGGAATGATTTAGGACGAGTTCTGTACAAAAAAATCACCATGTCTTATTGATAAATAAAATCTGAATTGCAACATAATTTTACGTGTTACTCCGATTCATATTACTCCGATTATCTCCGATTCTGCATTAATTTTTCATAGCCGCATGTATTTAAGTTAATAATTTGACTAAACAATTAGACTTACCTTTAGGTGCCCTCTTTCTCGTTCGGGACCTACCTGCAACAAGAACAAAAGTAATTTAGTATTTTTTATGTTAGTAGTCATATTTTAAAATCTTTCTTTGCATTAATTATTTGTCATTGCTTAAAATTACAGAACTGGTTAAGAAATTGGTGAATATAAAAACGACAATAAATAATTTATGTACCAATCGATATGCATGGAATTATTATAGATCAAGAAATACTATAATAGGTTTATAATTTATGAATATTGTGCTACGTGATTTCTAAATAGAAATTATTAATGTCATATGCTCCATCGCTGAGCAGAACATTTCACAAATATAATATGATACAAATAAATTTATAGTTGTTCATCAATTAGCCAGAATAAGACAAAATTTAAATCTATGTAATGCATAATTTGTAGAGAAGGATTATTATTATTAATTTTCATATTCAATAAAATATATTGTACAATACCATTATTACATCTGAACTGTTTTGTTCTATTCTCATTTCCTTAGTCCTCATTCACGTATTTGAACGCAGAATGTTTATACTTTCTTAGTCTGCCATACTATCTCATTACATAATTATGAAAGCAGTAATTACGCAGTTGTTTTCAAATAGGGCATTTAATGTTCACTATTAAATTGGTAAGTATTTTATGAAGATTTTCCATATTTATTCATAAAGTCTAAATAATTATAAATATAGCGTGTTGCACATAAATTACTGAATACAAATTCCATTTCAGTCTCATTCACTATAACTGCAAACATTTTCAAGAATTTTATACGGATATTATTTTACTTGATTTAAACAATGTAATGTAAAAACATTTTTAATATATCTTTAACAAATTAATATAAAACAACAAAAGATATATGGAATATATTCGAGATAGAAACAAATATCAGAAAGGGTAGTCAATGAATTACCTGAAAACGCTTTACAAATAGATGAAGCACGAACTTTCCTACATTTTGCTGTGTCCTTAAAACCCTAATGATTTTTATACACGTTATAACTTTCGTTTGGTATCACAAGAGAGCTTATATTTAATATAAATCATTTTATATTAAATTTAATATAAGGTTGTAATTTAATATAAAATTCTTATATTCTAATCAAAAAGTTACGTAATAATCTCAAAATGTTAATTATGTTGACAAAGATTCAGAAAAATTATTTAAAATCTTGTATAGTTTATCAATTACTTAGAACTCGATTTTGCTGCCATAGAATATATTCAGCTTCATATATTAAAGAAAAGTAGATAAGTAACTGAAGTAGACGAAAAAAATAAATAACTGAAAATCGTCATTTTTATGTGCTATGGACCTGAAAGAATATATTTCCCAAAGATACAGATAATACGACTTAAGCTATATTACTATGACCGTGATAAATATGTATCACAAACTCAAGTATATAAAAAATTATAAATAGGAAAACTGCATATTCTGAGATACTGCAACGCATTGTGATTTATTAACTAGATTTCCTATTTCATGTTCTCATTTTTGCTTTGATGAAGTCGATTAGTTTTTATAATACAATAATATTTTTTACAAAAAATAAAGTGTGAAGATACGCTTACAAGGTAATAATTAAAGAGGTACGTATTTATTGGATAACTTTTATAAAATAGCGATATCCAATATATTACTTATATGTGACGCATAACGATAGAATAATATTTCAAACGAGTAAGCAAATCGAAATAATATTGCGCCGCCCGCACGCTCATACCGAAGGCACCTCCGGAGCATGCCTACAGACTTCGAATCCAAAACCAAAAGTTACCACGTTGTTCGCAAGACTCGATTTACTATATTGATTTTGTCAAAATGCCGAAATTCGAACGAAAATCATATTTCGTACATTAACCTAAGAATATCGTGACACACACACACGAAAATAGTCGTTTAGTAAATAGAGATGTTCT
This sequence comes from Rosalia funebris, assembly GCA_037954035.1. Classification (NCBI taxonomy): domain Eukaryota; kingdom Metazoa; phylum Arthropoda; class Insecta; order Coleoptera; family Cerambycidae; genus Rosalia; species Rosalia funebris. The sequence goes on from JAZFAV010000007.1 coordinate 7,624,575, forward strand.
CAAATATGTAGATAATATTTTATGTATAGTTTCAAAACTTTCCGTTCCCACCCGACTATTCCTTTTTGTAATGAAAATTGCCTTTCGACAAAAAATATATCAATTTAGATATCGAAGGACAAGTTTAAAATAGCCCGGTGTTGTTTATCTCTTTCATCCTCTTACTCACAGCCACCTGTACTTAAAACATGTAAATGGTACCCCTTATCTTATAACACGTTCTTACGAAAGTCTTAAAAATTCTATTTCAATTCTACGTTGAATTAGAATTTTTAAGACTTTGAAGTAGAATAAATCACAAAGTAAATTAAAGAAAATTAATTTACTTTTGACAACACGATTAGAAACTTTGATTGATTAAGTGCTCAAGATTCTCACCGTTCTTGGTTCTACAAACACAGTCTATTCTCGAATTGTTGACCGACGTCTTTGTGTCTAGTAATTAGTCTGCATGTATGGGTAACCCTATTACGTAAGTTTTGAATATTCTAAGCGTGGTTGGCTTTGAAATGAACACACTGTATATATATATATATATATATATATATATATATATATATATATATATATATATATATATATATATATATATATATATATATATATATATATATACACCAACTAGATTCTACATTATAATTAATTAAATAAATAAATGTAATTAATTAAAAAATTAATTAAAAATGAAATGGAATCACTGTACGTTTACACCAATTAAACACCAGTTAGTAATTAGTTGAAAACATTGGCGAATAGTTTCATATTTTACTTTTAGTCTTCACAAAATTAAGGTATTTAAATTGTAGATGTCAAATAAACATGTTGTCTTACCTTTTTCTCCTATCCCTTTCGCAGTCGTCACAGATATCGCCCATCCATAAGACACCATCCTTCTCACAGTTAGAGCACTTTCACAATTTCTGTAACAATTATTTTTTTTAATAGACTGCTGTAAAAATATATATAGCGTTATATACATCGAAACTATTTTATAATTCGTTTTACATCAATACCCTGTATTCAGTATACTTTTCGACATATTCCAGGTTTCAGATATCAGTTTATATGTGCCGGCTCTCAGACATTATCATTGATACCCACAAAATAACATAGTTTACTGAAAATGAGCTGCGTACAATTTAAAATATAACAAACATAGTAATAAACTTTATTCTCAAATAAAGTTGTTTATAAGTCCTCCATTTTTGTACCTTTCTCTACATTTTATTGTATATTAAAATTTTAGTGGTTCTCTTAAGGAAAATTTTCAGTTTTTCCGATGCTTATATTTAATAATTTTATTTTATAATGAAGTACATTTTGTAAGAGGACGAAAAGTGAATTCTTGTGAAGAGTATTTAAAATATCTTGGAAATGGGTTAATTATTTTATTATAAATATGGAAAACAGTACAATGTGCGTCAATATCATTTGCTATGGCAAATAATGTCGCTTTAAAAAATCTAAAATAACTGATTTCTTGAAAACTGTTCCCAAAATCATTTATAAATCTCATAATGTCTATATAAAACTAATAACTGTACACATTTAAAATGAGAAATAAAAGATACGATTGGAAAACTTGAATTCTTGATAATCCTATACATATTAAATGGCGAATGCGCCAGGAAATTTAAGAATGTAAACCTTACAGATATTCCAAGACGAAGTGCTGTAGTGGTATCAACGTTATGAAAATCCCATAATATAAAAACCATAATAATTCAAATATATATTTTTATGGAAAATAATTAATGATACTATTTTTCAAGAAAATGTTTTTGAAGTATAATATCGCTAATATAGTTTTCATGTATTTAAAAATTTTAATTTTGAAAAACATCTTATGGCATATCCGAATGAATTTAAAAAATGCTATTTCTAATTTCATTAAAATTACACACTTCTATTTGGACTCAATACATGCAGTCAAGATGCTTAACAGCACTATACTTCTAAAACTAAACAGTACATAAGAGCCTTAATTTTTGTTCGGAGAATATTAGTTGTTATTATTACCTCATATATATACCTCATTTAGGTCTAAATTATTAACTTATTTCCCGCGAGTATATATTTATATAGTATAATGGCATAGCGATATGATAGTACTGATTCATAAAAAGAATAACAGTGTTTACTGTGTTGCTTCTTATGAATTATCAACATTGTATTCAAAAGATATGAATTTCATCCATCAGTAACTCTACTATCCATGAATAAGTTTACTATCTCTATTCTTAATTTATATTCAAATATTGTACATCGTAGTTTTATAATATAATACATGTTACTCTAACACATGTTTTGATTCCACTTCCAAATTCATTATAAGAGATCCAACCAAGTTTTCATTTTAAACTGAAATACTGCGTTTTGTAAGATAGCACGTAAGTATAATAAGGTGTTAATCAAATTTTATATATTAAACTTGTTTTTGACAGATTGTTTTTCAATTTGTGAAAATATTGAATTGCTTGACTCGAATCGAAGTAAGTATCGAAGTTTGGAAATGAAAATTTCCAAAGTTGCTTTGAACAACAATTTTTTAAAATTAAGCTATTAATATAAACATATTAATTATCTTATTATATTTAATTTGCTGTTACTATAATTAATAATGTTTAATATAATTATATAGTATAGTTAGAGAATCGGAAAGCAATGATCCAATTATATTAATAAATAGAAAAATTAAGTAACGAAATATAATAAAATTAATTAAAAGTAAAAATCGATAACGAAATTTTTGTACGACAATATTCATAAGGTCATACAAAACTCAACAAAACGTAATACTATACAGCCTGTTTTACTTGAAAGTTAGTAATTGGATTAACTCTTTCCTTTAAACCAGAAATAGAAAAATAATATATTGCTTCGAAGGCAGAAAAATGATAGACTATTTAGAATAGGCCCTAGATAAATACAATTTAGTTTCAATAAATTATCTTCAAAAATAAATAAACAGAAAGATGTATAACATCTTATTGTGACACAAACAGTATACAATTTATATTAAAGGACATTTAATTACCAACGAATAAATGGACATTGATCCACAATTTTTCTATTGCAACTTTTTGAGAGTTTGCAAAAATTAGAATATATTCTCAAAAGTGGATTATGTAAATCAGTTTATATATAACAAAAAATAATATAAAACAATATTTATTTCTTAGCACTGATTTTAGGCAGAACTGATCCTGGATGATTACAAAATTTCAATAACATGTTTTCAAAAATAGACAAACACAAACAGGCATACTTTGTTGGTGATATAGCTGTACTATACAATGTACGTCAAATATTTCTACATTATTAAAGATTAATGCAAATATACTTCAAAATTTAGAATATACGCAATCCAAAAATATAACCAATTTGTCTAATATAACTTTCGCAGAGTTTATTAAAATTAGAATGCATGAAGATCAATTACTAATTAGTAATAGCTAACTAACACTGCTATTATTAATTATCTACTGGTAAATAAATTATATTAAATGTTATTATAATCAGTTGTACTAATTACTAGTATCACTACTAGGAATAAAAATTAAAAGTTTAATAAAACTCCGCTAACCTTTTAAGGTTGTATTTATGAATAAAAATAAAATTTATTTTTATTAAATTATCTAAGTTGTTCCTGAAGAATGTAGCAACTACATACGTTTTGTAACAAATTTTCTAAATTTTATTTCACCTGTAAGTGTGTTTTCCTACTTCTGACACCATAAATTATATTAAAAAATATAAATAACTATATCTAAAATACTAAATTGGATTTGAGAGAAAATAAACACCTCCAGAACTCTCTGTTGTGTAAAACAATGTCTATTAGATAAGATTACGTTAATACAAACATATTACTCAATATTAGAATTATATAGGTTAACACAATAAAAATAATAATAGCCAATACTAATATAAATTAATATATCAAAAATCAAAATTAATAAATTTTACGTATTTTATAAAAGTTTTAACAACTGAATAACAAGAGTATTTACTTCACAATAAATTGTTTAGAAAGTATCAACAGTACATTTTCAATAAGTTCTCTCGTTTATGTTTGTGTTTTTTAATTACCAATTATAGATTATTGTGCTACCTAAAGAAGAAGCACTTTCAAGTAAATCAGAATTGAAATAAAAATGTGTAAAGCAATTATAACTATTTTTATGAAATCACTTTTAGTTACAAGCGTAAAAAGATTATATTTGCATAAGAAGAAATTACAATTTTGTAATAGAATCACTAACATATTGTTACATTAATCAAAAGAAGTTACAAGATAATAGAAATACGGATGTATATAAAACAATACTGTTTTCAGAATTTTTACTATACTAAAGGATCTCGTAAATTCAAACTGGATATATACTTCAAACAAACACGTTAATTAAATATATCGTAATCTGATGTATATGATTATTTATATTAGTTCATATTTTAAGTTATAATTTAATTTATCACTATTTGCCAAATAAAAAATCTCAGAACATACAGTGGCTTGTTTTTATGGCTAGGTTCAGGTTGACTGTTCCGTTCATCGGCAAGATAAGAGAGTTTTTTATTTGGCAAATAGCGAAGAAGTGAATAGTATATAAATATTGTCATTTAGGTAAAAATTCATCATTACAGAAAAAATTCTCAATACCGTCAACAAAACCACTTATACCTGAATATAAATATTATAAGCTTTCTAGGATAATGGTAAAAGCTTTAGTGGTTTTAACAAAGGATTAGTCAAAGAAGTGTAAGCGTAAGCCTAAAAAATATCATAAATAGTTTTCAGGAACAATCAGCCAGCTTCATTAATATCTAGACTTTATAATTTTATATATTTTTAACTTTATAATTGCAGTATCTAAATCTTTTCGATCACTTGTTATTACTATTATGTTTTATCAAAATAGATAAATTGCAAATGAAAGTCCAGAACTAAAGTGAATTGTCAAAATTTACACTCATTTTAGATATTCCTATTTTAATATCAAAATTAAAAAAAAACATTAATAAATTACAAAGGTTTAAATGAATAGTCTAATATAGCGAAACATGGTACCTTATCTAAATTTTAGTTTACATAGGTAACAGCTACATGAAAATCAAACAATAAAAATCAGTTAAATATATTTATCTATTCATACAAGTTCGCGTCTATTCTCTTTTAATCGGCAGATTGTTAAGTATCATGTAACTTAATGTACCATCTGATGTTTCAACAAAGTTTTGCGACAACAATAATTTCCATAATAGGCTACGAATAAGTGCAAACATTTTATGAAAAATAGTTGGAAATCCATTAATAGATCTTAAGTATTAAACAAAATTTAGAACACAGTTATTAACAAAGCTATTAATAATTTCAGTAATAGCAGTTATAGTATATATCCTAATAGAATATATCCACATTATTTAACTTACATATGTATGAAACACTTTCTGCTTTGATCTATCGTTTGATTCACATACACTTCATATATATTTCAGATATATAAATGAAGCACTTCTAACCACCAACACAGTTTACCTACGACTGACCTATTTAAAACAATAATATAACTTTTTGCGCTTATCAGGCTACAGTTTTTTGTAGCAATTGAATAACGTGTCGTCTTATGGGTATATGTTTTTTGTTGGATAAGATCTTTGTCCCGAAGTATATTTTATAGATATACAGAGTGACTAACGATGCAATACCATTTGTACTTGATAATAATCGTGTGTCTTATGACATTAAACAGACAGTTCGTTTATGTTTTTTAATTATACGAGGCACCCAAAGATATTAGGTTGAAATTTGGTTTTATAGAATTTATTCTTAACTCAAAATATCGACTGTTCATGTAATTTTTAATATTCCTAATAATTATATCTCAATAACTTTGTTTTTACAGTACAAGAAGTACTAAAGGTATGGAAGTACCAAAACTTTTATTATATCGACAAAATGGGTCTTGTGATGTGGTTTCCGTTAATTAATGAGACAAATATATTAGAAAAATATTTTTGGGATATACTTATATCATTATCATTGAAAAAATCTCTAAACAGCATCTCTAACCCTGACAATTATATGAAGATCCTATATATATATATATATATATATATATATATATATATATATATATATATATATATATATATATATATATATATATTGAGAGGTAGAATGTATTCCCTAAATTAAAATTTTTATATTATTTTAGCCAATATACGTAATCAAAGTAGAACAATACGAAGTTCAATAGCGATAGAAGTAGTAGTAATTTTCCTTACGGCAACTTCTGATTTTGTTTCACTAAAATCGCTTGACTGCTAATTACACCTATTTTTTCTATTTCATAATACAAATTAAGTATTAGAGAAAAAATTTAACATGTGAAATTCTAACACAACCTAACCCCTAACCCCTAAATAAAAATCTTAACGTAAATTTATGATCAGCAACAAACATTTTATTGTCTAAAATTATGAAAACATAATTTCCGTTTAAAACTGAACCGTACACTATCAATTTAATTTCAGAGATATAAAAAACTGAAGGAAATATTTATATTTTCTAATACCATAATGTTCACATTACTTACAGAGTATTTCACATTTCTCGCGCTTTACCACTTCACTCACATAGCTTCTTTCGATACAAAACAACTAAATTAAATACTCATTATCACCGACGCTGTTAAAACACAACTAACCTGGCTGAATAAATCTGGTTTTCAGCGGTATATCAGACCCAACTTTTTGCTAATAACTAAATAATGCCTAACACTATTGGTGCATCTTTAACTGGAAGGCATGGTGCCTATCTCCGTCTTATTTTTATAAGTATAAAGAAACAGGGTCATATTTTAAATATTTTCATTATGATTTGGTTACACAATTTTTAATTTATTGCTTAATATAATGAATATGTGTCAGAAAATATTGAATGAAAATTTCATTATAAAAACGACTTTGAACTAGTTTTACATTCAGTTATTAAAAAAAAAATATTTCATTACGATATTTTTTTTTAACTAATAAATGTGTGTCAGAAAATATTGAATTAAAATTTTATGAAAATAAGTTTGAACTACTTTTACATCCATTTATTAAAAAAAAATATGTACTATATTAATATCTAAATATTTCCAATATTTTAAATTGACAATTTGTTCTATTCTTTGATTACACTGGAGAACAAAATTTTTTTTATATTGTCACCAATTTAAGATCGGTTTCTGAGTACTTTAATAAAGGAGACTTGAAATTTACCACATGATTGGCGGATTTGGATAATTCTAAAAAGAGCTTAAAGTATGTACTATTGCACAGTGTAAATAAGTTTGGCGTTAATTTCAATCGGTTATTCAACAAAATTAAAAAAAAAATATGAAAACATTAAGTTCATATTAAAAAAATTGCTTATACTCAACACTAATACCATTAACATCGATTTGAGAATTGTTTGCTTCTTATACAGCAAAGTGGATGTACCAAATATCCTTGTCACCTATATTTATGAAACAGTCATGCAAAAGAGAACCATCGGCAACAAATTTTTTGGCTTTTAGGAGACACTATGACCATTAAAAAAACCAATATTGTCATTAATGAAGGGAAAAAAAAAAGAATTCTGCCACCTCTTCACGTCAAATTGGGTTTAATGAAATAGTTTGTCAAGCCTGGGCAAATCATTAGATTGTATTAAATACATTTGCCAAGTGTTTCTCACACTAAGTGTGGAAACAGTTACCCAGGCTGACGTATGCAGCACTGGTCTGGTGAGGTAGAGCCTGTTTAAAGTCGGAAGCCAACCGACTTAACAAGCTAAGAGGATTGATTCTTAGAAGTATAACCGGAGCCCCAATATCAACACCGATTGAGGCGATGGGGATACTGACGGGGATACCACCTCTTGATGTCATCCTGAAAGCGGAAGCCGCAAAGGCAATGCACAAGATGGGAAACATGAATAGGAATGTAAGGGACCTGAATAGACTCTCAAGAAAACTAGATGAGGAGGGACTCCTATGGATGCCCTCTGACAGTACGGGTGTCCACTTCCTGTTTGACAAGAAACATAAGATCACCCTCACCAGTAAGACCGACTGGATGGAGGGTCGAGCTAGATTACCGCTGAATGGATACATCTGGTACATGGATGGAGCCAAGAGTGGGAACAGAGCGAGTGCGGGGGTGTATAGGCGACGCGACGGGAGAGGTAAAACCTTCCCCTTGGACAAATACACTACCGTACTCCAGGCCGAGCTAGTTGGAATTACACATGGTATACTGAGGGCCGATCAAAATCGGACCCAGGAGAATGTATGTATCTGCTCGTATAGCAGGGCGGCGTTGGCAGCCCTTAATTCAGCAACGACAAAGTCGAAGCTGGTCTATAATTGCTACGAAGCATTGAACCACTTGGCAGAAAAGGGACCGGTGGAACTCTTATGAATATCTGGGCATAATTGCATTAAGGGAAATCTAATTGCAGATGATCTTGCCAGACTAGAGACCAGAGAAAACCTCTATGGACCAGAACCTGCAGTGGGATTAAGTCGGAATCTGATCAGATACCGCATCAATGGCTGGGCAAGAGACCAGCACAATAAAAGATGGAGAGGAGTAACGGGTTGTTGAATAACCGAAGTCTTCATCCAATACTCAGATATTGAGAAATTAGCCCAAGAATTCATAAAATTGAACAAGCGCAAAGCCAGTACCCTGCTGGAAATCGTAACGGGCCACCATAGTAGCCTGAATGCAATAAGCACAAGCTGAGGCTGACTGATAGCCCGGCCTGCAGATACTGTAAAGAAGAAGAGGAAACCTCGATTCATCATCTTTACACCTGCCCCGCACTGGAGGAGAAGAGGCATCTTATATTAGGGACCCCTGTTATCTTAGAAAAAGAGAGGTTTAAGGCGGGGGACGTGCCTAAATTGCTCCTTTTATGGGATAGCATTTTTGGATAATGACCCGGATAAGAGGGGATCGACAAGGGACTACCCATGCGATCAGTGGCTGATGAGGCCCAAACCTATATAATATAATAATAATAATAAGTGTGGAAGAATGAAAAGTAGGGATTTTTGACAGTCCACAAATTGAATAACTGGTACAAGATCCAAATTTCAACAGATATATTACCGTTGTAGAATATGATGCATGGTTTAGTTATATATCTGTAATTGAATACGTTTTGGCAATCACAAGGAAAATTACTACCACGAGCTGGTACATAAGGTGCTAAAGTGTTTTGAAAAATTTTTGAGCCAATATGAGCATAAAATTATATTTTTTGCATAGTCACTTAAGCAAATTCCCTTCTAACTTACTACGAGTTACAATGACTAACTGCAGCTTGTAGAGCAACTGTTCACAGCAAAATTATTAAAGAAAATCGCACAATAAAACAGTTTTATAATTTTTTTGCATCATGGATTTCATGTATAAAAAAATCAAAAAGAGAAATTTGCTTACTTTACTTTGTTTTTATTACTTTACATTAATAATTATCATGTATGTGTATTTGAGAAATTAAAGGCAATCCAATCAAGAAAATGCCATTCTCAGCATCAGGGACAGTAATGTACTCGAAATTGACTCATAAATTCCTGACAAGAAATTGACAGTTCCACAGTGTTATTTTATACAATATTATCATCAGAAAATTAAAGATAGCTACCAACAAATCTAGAATGTTTTTAGAGTCAGAAAATATTTTTAAATTGTTTTTTAGCTCATTACTAATTATGAAAACTGCTATATATTCTTGATAATAATATATTTCTCTTACATTTAATATAATATTCACATATGGATGATTTATAAAAGCAATGTATTCATAAAATGACATTTTTAAAATGGCATACCGGAAAAGAATAACTAGAGAAATATTTTTCCACAACTTATATATACTTGCAACAAAAAATAATAGTCTCCAGTCAATGATACATACACTTTTGCAATACATAGTTTCTATGGAATGTTTTACTGCAAATGCTTAAAAGTTTAATTTATTTTTTTACTGCATTTACTAACTGAGACTTAGCTATTTAAAATACAATTTTTAAACTTAAAATAATTCTAAACACAGAAATAAATCAGTAGCATATAAAAATCATAGTACAAATATGCTCTTTGTTATTTAAAATGAACCAATTAACATTATCCCTTAGATATTCTTATTAGATATCTAAAACACCTTATATCTGCTTGAAGAATGATTCACACTTAAGTTCTGTTTAAAAAGGTGCAATTTAAAGAAATATGGGCATTGAATAAACGGTAGGAAAATTAAAGTTTTGTGTTAATCACTGCCTTTGTAAAAATAAATTAACCTGCTTTAGAATCAAAAGAGCGTCAGTAAATAACAATGTTATGAAATTTGTGCAAAATATCTGAATCGTATGACAGAGTAATATTTTAAAGAGGCAGGAAAGTATCTATTGTCACAACAATTGTTAAGAAAGAGAGGTAAAATAATTATTATTGATAGTTCTCATCTCATGAAATGAGTATATCAACTTTATCGTAATATTTTCTTAAATATAAATTATTTAAAAGATGAACACACGTGATTAATTAATAAATCAAATGTTGAAGGACACTAGATACTGAACACTGAAAGCTTATAATTGTCGACTATTACTCTTTTTAATAATTTGTATTTACTTTTGGAATAACAAACATATTCATTTAAAATATTAATTCATTCAGTAATAATTATAAAGTTCACAAATATAAAGTAAATGTTGGTGTTTGACAAAATCACAGCTTTCTAGTTTTTAAGTATCCCTACAAAAAGTAATCTAGGGGTATCAAACATGGGGATGGCGATCTGAATGGCTAATTAATCGGATCCCCTCTCCCTATTCATATTCAACCATCCGAGAATATCTCATCTAAATAAGCGCGAACAGGTGCAGCATAATGGGGAGGTACACCATATTGTTGAACGAAAGATATTTTTGAGAAGATCAGGTTTCTGAACATCTGGATATAAAGTAGTTAGTGCAGAAATAGATCATCTCGAAAAAATCCAAACACCTTGCTTGCATGAGTTAAATTCACGTCAAAGAAAATGAACACCCATAATTCTTCCCTAGACTATGCCGCACTACACATTCACATTGTTGGGATTTTGAATGTGATACTCCATCATCTACGGACGGTTTTCGGTACGATTTCAAGTTTCTATCTAATAGCAATAAATAACATTATCGGTGACTAAGGCTAGTGTCAGGCAGTCATCGTTGCATAATTTGAACATTAAATTCAATTTATTTTTTAAATGACCATTGCATTAAATTGCAGAAGATTTTTTTTTTAGTTTTATCATCTAACCTATACTCACGCTAATATAATTATTACTATACTCTTCCTGTCTTTAGTACTATGCTCTTTCGCATTCGGTAATAAAAAGGGGGTTACCATTAAAAAATATCGAAGACATCAAACTTCCTATATGAATCATCTTGAAGGTATTAATTGTATTTTAAAAAATGAACAACTAAAAATAAAATTTAACGTGTGCGAAAATATTTCCCAAAAGACTTAAAAAAAATTTTGACTTTTTTGAATGACTTTTCTTAAATACCTGTTCATTGTAGAATTATGGCCTATCTTAATTTCTACTTAGAAATGGCCGCAGAGATAAAAAAATAAGTTTGAACTACTTTTACATCCATTTATTAAAAAAAAATATGTACTATATTAATATCTAAATATTTCCAATATTTTAAATTGACAATTTGTTCTATTCTTTGATTACACTGGAGAACAAAATTTTTTTTATATTGTCACCAATTTAAGATCGGTTTCTGAGTACTTTAATAAAGGAGACTTGAAATTTACCACATGATTGGCGGATTTGGATAATTCTAAAAAGAGCTTAAAGTATGTACTATTGCACAGTGTAAATAAGTTTGGCGTTAATTTCAATCGGTTATTCAACAAAATTAAAAAAAAAATATGAAAACATTAAGTTCATATTAAAAAAATTGCTTATACTCAACACTAATACCATTAACATCGATTTGAGAATTGTTTGCTTCTTATACAGCAAAGTGGATGTACCAAATATCCTTGTCACCTATATTTATGAAACAGTCATGCAAAAGAGAACCATCGGCAACAAATTTTTTGGCTTTTAGGAGACACTATGACCATTAAAAAAACCAATATTGTCATTAATGAAGGGAAAAAAAAAAGAATTCTGCCACCTCTTCACGTCAAATTGGGTTTAATGAAATAGTTTGTCAAGCCTGGGCAAATCATTAGATTGTATTAAATACATTTGCCAAGTGTTTCTCACACTAAGTGTGGAAACAGTTACCCAGGCTGACGTATGCAGCACTGGTCTGGTGAGGTAGAGCCTGTTTAAAGTCGGAAGCCAACCGACTTAACAAGCTAAGAGGATTGATTCTTAGAAGTATAACCGGAGCCCCAATATCAACACCGATTGAGGCGATGGGGATACTGACGGGGATACCACCTCTTGATGTCATCCTGAAAGCGGAAGCCGCAAAGGCAATGCACAAGATGGGAAACATGAATAGGAATGTAAGGGACCTGAATAGACTCTCAAGAAAACTAGATGAGGAGGGACTCCTATGGATGCCCTCTGACAGTACGGGTGTCCACTTCCTGTTTGACAAGAAACATAAGATCACCCTCACCAGTAAGACCGACTGGATGGAGGGTCGAGCTAGATTACCGCTGAATGGATACATCTGGTACATGGATGGAGCCAAGAGTGGGAACAGAGCGAGTGCGGGGGTGTATAGGCGACGCGACGGGAGAGGTAAAACCTTCCCCTTGGACAAATACACTACCGTACTCCAGGCCGAGCTAGTTGGAATTACACATGGTATACTGAGGGCCGATCAAAATCGGACCCAGGAGAATGTATGTATCTGCTCGTATAGCAGGGCGGCGTTGGCAGCCCTTAATTCAGCAACGACAAAGTCGAAGCTGGTCTATAATTGCTACGAAGCATTGAACCACTTGGCAGAAAAGGGACCGGTGGAACTCTTATGAATATCTGGGCATAATTGCATTAAGGGAAATCTAATTGCAGATGATCTTGCCAGACTAGAGACCAGAGAAAACCTCTATGGACCAGAACCTGCAGTGGGATTAAGTCGGAATCTGATCAGATACCGCATCAATGGCTGGGCAAGAGACCAGCACAATAAAAGATGGAGAGGAGTAACGGGTTGTTGAATAACCGAAGTCTTCATCCAATACTCAGATATTGAGAAATTAGCCCAAGAATTCATAAAATTGAACAAGCGCAAAGCCAGTACCCTGCTGGAAATCGTAACGGGCCACCATAGTAGCCTGAATGCAATAAGCACAAGCTGAGGCTGACTGATAGCCCGGCCTGCAGATACTGTAAAGAAGAAGAGGAAACCTCGATTCATCATCTTTACACCTGCCCCGCACTGGAGGAGAAGAGGCATCTTATATTAGGGACCCCTGTTATCTTAGAAAAAGAGAGGTTTAAGGCGGGGGACGTGCCTAAATTGCTCCTTTTATGGGATAGCATTTTTGGATAATGACCCGGATAAGAGGGGATCGACAAGGGACTACCCATGCGATCAGTGGCTGATGAGGCCCAAACCTATATAATATAATAATAATAATAAGTGTGGAAGAATGAAAAGTAGGGATTTTTGACAGTCCACAAATTGAATAACTGGTACAAGATCCAAATTTCAACAGATATATTACCGTTGTAGAATATGATGCATGGTTTAGTTATATATCTGTAATTGAATACGTTTTGGCAATCACAAGGAAAATTACTACCACGAGCTGGTACATAAGGTGCTAAAGTGTTTTGAAAAATTTTTGAGCCAATATGAGCATAAAATTATATTTTTTGCATAGTCACTTAAGCAAATTCCCTTCTAACTTACTACGAGTTACAATGACTAACTGCAGCTTGTAGAGCAACTGTTCACAGCAAAATTATTAAAGAAAATCGCACAATAAAACAGTTTTATAATTTTTTTGCATCATGGATTTCATGTATAAAAAAATCAAAAAGAGAAATTTGCTTACTTTACTTTGTTTTTATTACTTTACATTAATAATTATCATGTATGTGTATTTGAGAAATTAAAGGCAATCCAATCAAGAAAATGCCATTCTCAGCATCAGGGACAGTAATGTACTCGAAATTGACTCATAAATTCCTGACAAGAAATTGACAGTTCCACAGTGTTATTTTATACAATATTATCATCAGAAAATTAAAGATAGCTACCAACAAATCTAGAATGTTTTTAGAGTCAGAAAATATTTTTAAATTGTTTTTTAGCTCATTACTAATTATGAAAACTGCTATATATTCTTGATAATAATATATTTCTCTTACATTTAATATAATATTCACATATGGATGATTTATAAAAGCAATGTATTCATAAAATGACATTTTTAAAATGGCATACCGGAAAAGAATAACTAGAGAAATATTTTTCCACAACTTATATATACTTGCAACAAAAAATAATAGTCTCCAGTCAATGATACATACACTTTTGCAATACATAGTTTCTATGGAATGTTTTACTGCAAATGCTTAAAAGTTTAATTTATTTTTTTACTGCATTTACTAACTGAGACTTAGCTATTTAAAATACAATTTTTAAACTTAAAATAATTCTAAACACAGAAATAAATCAGTAGCATATAAAAATCATAGTACAAATATGCTCTTTGTTATTTAAAATGAACCAATTAACATTATCCCTTAGATATTCTTATTAGATATCTAAAACACCTTATATCTGCTTGAAGAATGATTCACACTTAAGTTCTGTTTAAAAAGGTGCAATTTAAAGAAATATGGGCATTGAATAAACGGTAGGAAAATTAAAGTTTTGTGTTAATCACTGCCTTTGTAAAAATAAATTAACCTGCTTTAGAATCAAAAGAGCGTCAGTAAATAACAATGTTATGAAATTTGTGCAAAATATCTGAATCGTATGACAGAGTAATATTTTAAAGAGGCAGGAAAGTATCTATTGTCACAACAATTGTTAAGAAAGAGAGGTAAAATAATTATTATTGATAGTTCTCATCTCATGAAATGAGTATATCAACTTTATCGTAATATTTTCTTAAATATAAATTATTTAAAAGATGAACACACGTGATTAATTAATAAATCAAATGTTGAAGGACACTAGATACTGAACACTGAAAGCTTATAATTGTCGACTATTACTCTTTTTAATAATTTGTATTTACTTTTGGAATAACAAACATATTCATTTAAAATATTAATTCATTCAGTAATAATTATAAAGTTCACAAATATAAAGTAAATGTTGGTGTTTGACAAAATCACAGCTTTCTAGTTTTTAAGTATCCCTACAAAAAGTAATCTAGGGGTATCAAACATGGGGATGGCGATCTGAATGGCTAATTAATCGGATCCCCTCTCCCTATTCATATTCAACCATCCGAGAATATCTCATCTAAATAAGCGCGAACAGGTGCAGCATAATGGGGAGGTACACCATATTGTTGAACGAAAGATATTTTTGAGAAGATCAGGTTTCTGAACATCTGGATATAAAGTAGTTAGTGCAGAAATAGATCATCTCGAAAAAATCCAAACACCTTGCTTGCATGAGTTAAATTCATGTCAAAGAAAATGAACACCCATAATTCTTCCCTAGACTATGCCGCACTACACATTCACATTGTTGGGATTTTGAATGTGATACTCCATCATCTACGGACGGTTTTCGGTACGATTTCAAGTTTCTATCTAATAGCAATAAATAACATTATCGGTGACTAAGGCTAGTGTCAGGCAGTCATCGTTGCATAATTTGAACATTAAATTCAATTTATTTTTTAAATGACCATTGCATTAAATTGCAGAAGATTTTTTTTTTAGTTTTATCATCTAACCTATACTCACGCTAATATAATTATTACTATACTCTTCCTGTCTTTAGTACTATGCTCTTTCGCATTCGGTAATAAAAAGGGGGTTACCATTAAAAAATATCGAAGACATCAAACTTCCTATATGAATCATCTTGAAGGTATTAATTGTATTTTAAAAAATGAACAACTAAAAATAAAATTTAACGTGTGCGAAAATATTTCCCAAAAGACTTAAAAAAAATTTTGACTTTTTTGAATGACTTTTCTTAAATACCTGTTCATTGTAGAATTATGGCCTATCTTAATTTCTACTTAGAAATGGCCGCAGAGATATACATATATATATATATATATATATATATATATATATATATATATATATATATATATATATATATATATATATATATAATGAGAGATGCTAATTATGTCAGCCGCCTTGCAACTGCGCTAGCAGTCCTTATCTCAATTCTTGGAAAAGTGCTGACAGCAACATCTTGAGACCTATGCTTTGTTCTGCATCCATACAGTCAGTCAGGATATAACATTGAAATTGTAAACACATACTTACAACAAATATTTTAATTAAACCAAAATTCAAATTGTGAAAGTTTTGTTTTTTTAAAAACCGGAAATCGGCGACGAAGTATATAAGTGGCGCAGTCGGGAACGGATTTTTCGTGGGACTTTCATCGTGAAAAACCTGTGAGTTTCAACTCTTAAACGAAAAAACGGACTTACACAAAAAAAGAACAATATACTGAGTGCTAACCGCAAGGACTCCATCGAGGAAAACCTAAGGACAGCAACCGCCGTCGAGAACACAGGCATCGATGTTGTAAGTAGTCTTTTTTGTTCATGCCAGACTCCTCTTTATCCATTGATTCCTTAAGCGAAAACAATCAGGATTTAGAGAACACCTTAGTTAAGTTTTTCAGTCAATTAAAAATCAAAACGATAAGTAATTCTAGTGAAAGTAGTAAGAGTAGTGAAAGTAATTTTTTAGAAAATAATTTAAATATGCCGAACGATCAAGTACCAATTTTAGATATTAAAAATCTATCAATTATTCCAAATTTTGATGGCAATCCAAATAAATTACATAGATTTATTAGTGCTTCGGAATCAATATTAAATCATTATTATGATAGACAAAATGCTAATAATTTCCAAAATACACTTTTAATGAATGGTATTTTAAATAAATTAGAGGGAAGAGCAGAAGAAATTGTCGCAATAAACGGCACATCAATTTGGGACGATATAAAAACTGCTTTGCTTCAAAATTTTGGCGATCAAAGAGACGAAAATTGCTTGAATCAAGATTTAGTAAATTTAAGACAAAAACCAAATGAAACACCGTATCAATTTCACGAAAAGGTTATTCATTTGCTAAATACAATTTGTAATTATATTGACCTTCATTGCGATATTGCAGAAAGGCAATGTAAACGTAGTTTTTTTACAAAACAAGCTTTAAAAACATTTTTGGCAGGATTAAGAGAGCCTTTAGGACCTATAATTCGTGCAATGAGACCCACAACTCTTGCCCAAGCTTTACAATTTATTTCTGAGGAAGATAACGTTAAATATTTTCAAAAATCTATTCCAAATTCTAATGTTTTAGTTAAGAAACCTGTTGTAAATCACTCACAAAATTTTTATAACCCCTCATTTTCACAAATGAGTGGCCCTTCTACACCAATAATGTACCAACAACAACCAACGAGTTCTAACTTTCCACGCGGTCCAATAAATATTCAAAGACATCCTAATCCTAATAGATTTTTGACTAATTCACGAGTTTTTGGCAGACCACAAAATGTCTGGAAACCATCAAGTGATAATAACAATCAACAAAATAAACCAACGCCAATGAGTGTATCGACTAGAAATACGACACCCCAATTAAGACGACAAACACAAAATAATTTTTTCCAAAATAATAGTCAAAAGCCTAAATTTATTTCGGAAGAATTATTTAATGCGGAATTAGATAACCAACCAATTGATAACCCTGAATATTCTTATGACGAAGAACAGAAATATGAATATTCACATCCTGCTGAGGAACAATCCGAAAATTTTCAAGAGGACCTGTACTCAATCGACGAAACATAGTAGAATATCATATTTCGACCAATAAAAAAGAACTGCCATATATTCAAATTTCAAAACCACCCCTAAAACTTCTTTTAGATACAGGCAGTACTAAATCATTTTTAAATCCCGAAATTGCCTCAAAATATTATTATGACAAAATTTCTTATGAACCTTTTACTGTATCTGCACTATTTCAAACATCATCTCATAAATATTGCGCAGAAATTCCTATTTTTCCAGAATTTAAACAAAAAGAAAATTTAAAATTTTATCTTTTTAATTTTCATAACGTTTATGACGGACTTATTGGACTTGATAATTTAAAACTTTTAAATGCCCAATTAGATTTTGTAAATTCAAAATTAGTAACACCTAATTGTTCTATTCCTATTCATTATCAGCAATCAGGTCAACAAGTTTTATTAAATTTAAAAATTAGTCCACATACTCGAACGGTAACCAAAATTCCTGTTACTCAAAAACAAGGTGAAATAATTATACCCCATCAACAAATTAAAAATTGGGAAATACCTGAAACTCTATCCGTGGCAGAAAATGGCTTTGCTTTAGTAGAAATATCCAATAAAACAGATAAAGAAATTATATTGCCCTTAACAGATCCAATTAAAACCATACCATTTTCGGAAAATAATTATGAACTATATTATGTAGACATGACTACCACAAGTGACAAAAAAAATAATTTAGACGTTAATAAATTAATTCGCACATCCCATATGAATCCCGAGGAACGCGAACAACTACTTAAATTATGTAGAAAATATGCGGACATCTTTCATACTGAAAATCAATCACTAACTTTTACCAATCAAATTAAACATTGCATAAAAACTAAAGACGATGATCCGGTGTATATTAAATCATATAGGTACCCATTTGTACATAAACCTGAGGTCGAACGCCAAATAAAATCAATGTTAGGACAAGGTATTATACGCCCGAGTAACTCAGCCTACAGTTCACCAATATGGATTGTGCCGAAAAAGGCAGACGCCTCCGGAAGGAAGAAATGGCGTATCGTTGTGGATTACCGAAAACTCAACGAGAAGACCATCGATGACAGGTACCCCCTGCCCAACATTTCAGATGTCCTAGACAAGTTAGGGAAGTGCAATTATTTTTCAACGCTGGATTTGGCAAGTGGATTCCATCAGATTGAGATGAATCCAGAAGACATCCCCAAAACAGCCTTCAATGTGGAAAATGGCCACTATGAGTACGTCAGGATGCCATTCGGCCTAAAGAACGCCCCAGCGACGTTTCAACGGGTCATGGACAACATACTAAGAGGACTACAAAATGAGATATGTTTGGTTTATCTAGATGATATCATCATTTACTCGACATCATTACAAGAACATCTTGTCAACCTATCAAAAATATTCCAAAGACTGAGAGAAACTAATTTTAAGATCCAATTGGACAAGTCCGAATTTTTGCAAAAAGAAGTGGCTTATCTTGGTCACATCGTGACACCAGACGGGGTTAAGCCCAACCCGGACAAAATTATAGCAATAGAAAAATATCCATTACCAAAAACAACGAAGGAGATCAAAGGCTTTCTCGGTTTACTCGGATATTACCGCAAATTTATTAAAGATTTCGCGCGAATTACGAAACCATTAACTGTTTGTTTAAAAAAGAATTCAAAAATTGAACATACCCCCCAATTTATAAAATGTTTCGAAGATTGTAAAAAATTACTAACTAATGAACCAATTCTACAATACCCTGATTTTTCTAAAGATTTTATTTTAACGACAGACGCGAACAATGTCGCAATTGGCGCAATCTTATCGCAAGGGACTATTGGAAGCGATAAACCGGTAGCGTTCGCTTCTCGAACATTGAACGATTCGGAACAAAATTTTAGTACTATAGAGAAAGAACTTTTGGCCATTGTATGGGCGACAAAATATTTTCGGCCTTATTTATTCGGTCGTAGGTTCAAAATTGTAACAGATCACAAACCCCTCAAATGGCTAATGTCATTAAAAGAGCCAAACTCGAGATTAGTTCGATGGCGGCTCAAATTGGAGGAATTCGACTATGAAGTAGAATATAAAAAAGGTAAATGCAACACCAACGCTGATGCCCTTTCTCGCATTGAAATACACACAAAAGAATTCTTGGAATTTATGGATCAATATAATCGATTCCTGAGCACAATAGGACCAGAACCAAATAATACCGATAATCTGTCAATAATCGCAAATGCCAGCGAACAACCAAGAATGGAAGACATGCCCACCAGCATTAAGAAGACCTACTACAGATACCGAAGGAACTATATCTGCAGACGAACCAGAAAGAAGAGACTCCGAAGAGACAATCTCTGCAGAGGAACCAGAAGGAAACGACACTGTGCATACAAGTCACGAAAATCCAATACAGGAACTTCCAATATCAGAAAAAGCACTAAATTTATTCGATTTTCAACTAGATATAACTTTTGTCTTACATTCACCCGCAAAACCAGAAATTAGACAAATATTTCCAAATAAAAAACGAATTTCCGCCCAGTTGTCTGTATTCGAATTAGAAAAAGATGTAATTGATTTTTTCAAAAATTATTTAGACCCAAAATTTACGTACGGTATTTATTTTAAAGATGAGACATTCGTACCGCAACTTTGCGAAATTTTACAAAAAACGTTTAAAAATTCAGCATACAAACTAATTAAGTGTAATAGCATTTTACAGGATGTTATAGAAAAAGACTTACAGAAAGATACAATAAAAAATTATCACGAAGGTAAAACCAATCACAGAGGGATTTTAGAAACTGAAACTCGCATAAGACGATCATATTACTGGCCCGGTTTAAAAAGTGATGTTACAAATTATATCAATAATTGCGAAATTTGCCAATCCAATAAATATGATAGAAATCCACCTAAACAAAAATTAATGATAACTCCTACACCATCAAGACCTTTCGAAATTGTTCATATTGATACCTTTCAGGCACAAGGACAAAAATTTTTGACACTTATCGATACTTTCTCTAAATATGCTCAAGCTTACCCCCTAGCAGGTATGTTGGGTACAGAAGTTGTTAAAGCTTTTCTAATTTTCATGACCCATCATGGCTTACCATCACTTGTAATTATGGATAACGGAACTGAATTAAAAAATTCCGTAGTACAAGAATTTTTTAAAATTCATAAAATTGAAACTCATTATATTACAGTCAATAATCCCCAATCTAATGGACCAATCGAAAGATTTCACTCTACCATCATTGAACACTTAAGAGTAATACGAGCAAAAAATAAAGGTAAAATCGATATTTTAAATCAAATGCCATATGCTGTATTAGGTTATAATAATTCCATACATTCAATTACCAAACAGAAACCTATTGACATTATTAACGGACATTTAAATACTAAAGACCCCTTTGACATCAATTTAAATCAACAATTAATGAATAATTATATGCAAGAACATCGCGAAACCACTAAGGAAATTTACAAAAAATTAAATGAACAATTATCTCAACAAAAAGAACATGTTATTGAAAGTCATAATGAACGACAGAATCGTCATGACCCTTTGACATATGAACCAGACACTGACGCATACAGGAAAATTACCACAAAAAATCGTAATAAAGTAAATCCAAAATTTTCTAGAGACAAAGTTATTCAAAACAGGAAAATAAAAATAAAAACTATTGGTAATATATTACATAAACAAAATCTAAGAAGAGCCCGGTCTAATAAAAAGAAATTGTTACAGGAACCAACTGTTCATCCTGATCCTGGTGATATCCAAGATCATGCTTCAGGAGGTAACGATAACTAACCTAAATAAGAATCCTGGGATTCTCCCGTATAAATTAGGTACAGCCAAAGTTAAATCCAATACACACACCTTTATCCACTATTTTGACTTAGACCCTATCAAAAATGAGATAAGAATACTAAAACAGCTATATATAAATATAACTATTACAATAAACGAAACCCTCAATCAATCATACTATTTTGAATTAAGTAATTTTGATAGAGCTCTGCAATATCAATTAACATTAGCTGAACAAAAATTCAATTCTCTAAGCCCTACAGGTAGAGTTAAACGTGGTCTTATTGATGGATTAGGCACCATAATCAAAAGTATTTCTGGAAACTTAGATGCAAATGATGCTGCTCGTTACGATCAAGCAATTTCCGATCTGCAAAATAATCAAAAAGAAATCACTCAAAAATTAAACAGACAAATTTCTCTTACCACTCAAATGATTGATAATTTCAATAAAACAATGACATTAATTAGAAATAACCAAATTGTAATTACTTCCGCTTTAAATAAAATGAGAAAAGAATTAAATAAATTTATTTTTGACTTTAATCATTATCTGGAAATCAAAAATACCTTAGATCAAATTAGTTCGACATTAAATCTAATTTTGCAATTATTAAGTGATGTTGAAAATTCAGTCACTTTCGCCAGATTAGGTACATTGCATCCTAGCATTTTGAAAATCGATGAACTAGAATCAATTTTAGATACTATTATAAAATATAATACAGTCAATCAATTAATTTTTCCACGCAATTCAAAAAATACTCATAGGTATTATAATTTAGTTGCCACTGAGGCTTACTACTCAGGTACAAAAATTGTTTTCGTGGTTCATTTCCCAATTATTTACCCCCAAATATTTTCCTATTATCATCTTTACTCGATTCCTACCCAAAACCTCACAACAATTGTTCCAAAAAATACCTATCTGGTTATGAACGAAAACCTCTACGAGTATACATCGATACCTTGTATCAAGTTACACCCTGACTGCTATTGCCCTGAAAATAATTTAATCAACGGGATCAATAAAGAAGATTGCATCTTTGAATTATTACGATTGGAATCCACCCACGAAAATTGTGTAGTTACACCCATACAAATCGCCGATACTGTGGTGCAACAAATCGACGAATCACATTACATAACAGTTTTCCCAAAACCCACTAAAATACGAACGGTATGCCAACGTACGGACCTTACAACACTACAAGGGAACTATCTTATCAACCTACCTTTTGGATGTCAGTTCCAAACAAATGAATCGATTTATGTTAATGAAAAATCAATCAGTGAAGGCCATCCAATGCTTCTACCAGAAATCATTATTCAACATAATTCACCTGTACCTTCTCCAACCAAAATAAATTTAGAAAACGTCGAACTTGACAAAATTCATGAGCTACAGAAACAACAACGAAGTCTGACACCTATCTATCTCACTCCAAATCGAATTACATGGACCAATACTTTTTGGACAATCCCAATATATATTATTTTAATTTTTACTGGCCTATATTTCACATATGCATTTATCCGAAGAAGAAGAAGGACTACCAACGAACCCGATAGTGACCAGCCGCAACCCAGCACTTCGGCATTTTTCACCCCTTGAAATATACCTCAATTTAGGGATGGAGGAATTATGTCAGCCGCCTTGCAACTGCGCTAGCAGTCCTTATCTCAATTCTTGGAAAAGTGCTGACAGCAACATCTTGAGACCTATGCTTTGTTCTGCATCCATACAGTCAGTCAGGATATAACATTGAAATTGTAAACACATACTTACAACAAATATTTTAATTAAACCAAAATTCAAATTGTGAAAGTTTTGTTTTTTTAAAAACCGGAAATCGGCGACGAAGTATATAAGTTGCTACACTTGTAGTGATTTATTTTGACTCCAATTTAAAAATACATCAGTGACGATGTTTGTGTTGTGGTTGGTAGGAAAAATATAGAAAATAAATAATATAATATAGCTGTATAAAATTATTATTATAGTCTTACCATGTACTCACGTAAATCTATTGTTATTTGTAAATATTAAATATAATTTTGTATTTCATAAATCGTATTTCATACTAATCCAGTTTTACTAATTACATGATTCCCCTCTCTCATATATTAAAATGATCACTATCATTACTTTTAGTATTTGTAAGATAATATACACAAGTTATGAAGAAAGATGCTTTATATTTCGCTGATGTAAGGCTGCCGGCAATTGATATACACGTGATCATATGGAAGCTATACAATTCAATTAAATGAAGTGTCTGAGATTGTATATCATATATGTAGATTAACTGCTTACATGTTGATTCCTCTTCTCATATCATGGTAACTGAATTAATTGTGGTTCTTCATGGTGATAAACTAGATTTATTGAATTTTAATACAGTGGTTATATTATGAATAGTTATACATAAAATACAGTTATACTATAGTTATATAGTTATACTATAAAGTAAAAATAAAGAAAACATAGAAATAAAGAAATTGATCATCTATCTTATATTTTCCATGTACAAAGACAGAAAATTAAGTCTGTAACTATTAGGGATTCCTATTATTTACAGTAGAAGACAAAGAAGGATTGAAAATAGTTAACATTATCTGCCAATGTAGTTGAGTGTTTTTGCAAAGCTACATTAAACACTAATTCAAATAAATCTGTACAACTTTACTCAGTCTATCGTCCTAATATTGAAATTATGTACATAATATATTCATTATGGACTCAATTTGACTATCCCCTGGATCTTATAGTTGTTGATCCTTCAGCTTTCTTTTTAACAAATCCTTTGGACATACACACAATTTTCGTTACTTAATGTGCAGATAAATGTATGTGGGATATTGATACCTGTGCAGAAATATTGCTGACATAAATATGTAGCTATTATATCATATATATTTATGTTTATATTGGTTTTATATGATGAATGAAAGGACGTACCACTAAAAGAAGGAATAAAATATCTGTGAATTACAAAATATAAGTACGTAGTAAAACTGTGAAAAAATCATTTGTAAAAATGTATTTGTTGCAAACGACAGAATTACATCATATTAAGTAAAAGGTAAATCATGTTGTTATTCTCATGTCTGGAATAAATTGTGCGGTCTCCTTACTACCCCAGATTCATTTCTTTTTTTATTTGGAGTATATTCAAGTCTCAGATCCTATGAAAATTACTTAATATTGACTACAAATCATTACAAATTTAAGATGCACTTATTTAGTATCTGAAGATGAGAAACTATTATATTAGATGTAATATTCAACTTTCTGCTTTCTATTTAATTTTGTCACCGAATTCCCATTTCTATATATTCTGAGTAAATGTTATTATCAAAACATATATTTCATATTCTTAAATAATAAGCAAATTTAATTTGAGGCACATCCAGTAAATATATAATTCATCGTAAACAAGAAAATTAATGTAATGTAATTTAAAACATGTTATTCCTTTCATGATACTAAAATATTTAGGGATATAAGTTAGTAAATGGAATCTGAGAAATTTAAGATGACAAGTTAATGTATGTAAAAATTTTTGTAAGACTCGCAGAGAATACGTAAATAAGAACGTAAAAATTAAAGAAGCTTTTACCCTTCGCATGTTTTTATAAATATTTTATTTCATTTCGATATGCAATTCATTTCGCTGAAAAGTTCCATCATAAAGCTCTCCGGATATAAATATTTTTATCCCTATTTTCTTGAAATTCAAAAACAGTTTTTCTCAGATTTAATAACAAAGTTAGCAAAAACATTTTATTCCGTAAAGTTATATAAAAAATAAGACAATTTTTCGCATCAACAAGAAACACAGAACATGTATGTTTCGTAGGCAATCATCGAAAGCATTTTCGAATACTTATAATATTTTACAGAACTAGTTGAATGTATTTTCTCATGACATCTTTTGAAGTTTCATACGCTGAGAAGATGTGAAATGATAGGGACGTAACATTTCAAATTACAGGCTATGGCACTAGTTATATGTTTAATATAATTTATTATATAGATAATTATCAATTTATAAATATTTTTACTTTTAACTTTAAATTTTTACTTTATTTTTTTTAAACAGGGAAGCAATTATGAAATTATTATCCTTTGTAAAGTTATTACGTTCAGTTTACTATTGTGAAAGATTATAATTTTAAATATGATTTAATTTAGAACAATACTTATATATTGCAGTAAACTGATAGCAGTATTAAAATATTGATACCATAAATTCAGTAAAAACCATTTATATATACGAAACTTCCATAGACCTCTGCTTTTTTGTAAATTATGACAACACCGCATAGGGGAAATCATGGATTATTTCTTCAAATATGATGAATCAACTCTAGCCTCTGTAGCTATCGAGATACATATACACTCCGAAATATTCTGATATTTTTTACCATCTAGGGACATTCACTCTGATTTTCTTAGTATCTTTCAACATTTCATGCATCCCAAGTCAAGAAACTTTCAGAAAATCTGAAAATGGGAAGAATGCAGCTGTAGTTGTTTTATAGTCACACTTCAGGGTATGTAAATAGAACATATGTACTTCCGGCAAACACAATTATATTTAATTATTATGATAAAAGGCTGTAAAGTCAAGCCTGCTGGAATCTAAAGTACTGAAATAATGCGAATCTTTGTTAACTCAAAGTGAAGTAAAAAAGTAATAATAGTAAAAGGTAATGACCGATATTTGTTTAACCAAAATAAAAGAATATGGGATATCCTAAATATGGGATATCCTATTCCTATAACCATGGTAATAAATATGATTTATAACATACTAAGAATATTTTCAAATAGTCAAGTTTACCTGCTACTACTCTTGACTGCTTTCCTATATTTACAATCTTAATTAAAGTCCAATGATGTAATTTATATATCAAAAATTACGTCAATGGACTTCAACAGTTTTACCCACATCTGTTATCCCAATACTCAAGTTGTGTACATGATAAATTTGCCACTAATACAATTAAAATGCCACACCTAAGATTCTATAACATAGAATTGTACTTTTGCTCCTCTAAGTCCTAGTATATACTTCTGTATTCATGGGATACAAATTTTCCCTTATGAAGAAGAATTTCCTATCTCCTTGGTAAGAATACTAGAACGTATTAAAATAAATATGAGAATATTTAACTCCTGCATGTACACTAAGAAAACGACACCTAACGCAGCAGCAACCGTTGAATGATTGGTTATCTATTTGGTATACAAAAAAAATCAATAATTCTTTTTACGCAGGGAAATTGTACATATAAAATTAATGATTGGTGACTTCTCTTTGGTAGATCTAAGACGAGTTTGAAGTTAGTTTTTCTTAGTAATGGTAATGTTAACTTTTCATTTATTTTCTATATTTTTTCTACCAACCACAACACAAACATCGTCACTGATGTATTCTTAAATTGGAGTCAAAATAAATCACTACAAGTGTAGCATCTCTCATTATTGTTAGTTAAAAAGTCATAGCAGTATTGTCTATGGACACATATATTAATAAAAATATTCTTGAGTAACTGCTAGATTATATAAAAACAGAAGAAGTTATATAGGCGTGTATATCTAAGTATATATTGGATTACTATCAATAAACTCAATGATTTTTATCGAAAACTATTTTGTTAACAATTTAAAATGACATCTCTTATACTAAATGACGAATTCTAAATATTTTTACAAAACATGTATTACAAACCTGTCACGTACATTACAAAATTGTATTAAATGATTTATTTAATACTATATCATATTAAAATATTATTGATTGTCATCCAAGGAAATCATAGATATGTAATATCACCAATTTTTTTAATACCACAAGAAAAATGTTCAGATATCAAATTTTTTTGTGGCAAACATCTATATTTAATTAATGAGAAACATATTCCCTTTTCTCCAAAAGTGTGCCTTTTATTTGTAATTTGGAGGTGACTGCAACATTATATATTCTTTGACAGACTATACTAAGATCGTTAACAGGAATGAAATATTTACTTTCTAATTTATTGAACGTAGGAAATATACAGCCTTCCCTTCTTGTTCTTTCTTAAATTAGTTGTACTTTTCCTACTTCCTTAAAAATTGGTATATTTATGTTAATTTATACCATTCTCGGTATATGTGTTTAATTCCACTAAATTGTAGCTATTCATTAAATCTATATTCATGATATCTATATCAAATATAAGTTTATAATAACATATTCTTTTCTGACTATTTACGTTAAAAATAGGATTTTGGCTTTATGAATTAAATCTAAATTATTTTATAACTATATTTATATTATTATTTTTACTAAAATACTGTAATCGTTATAGATTGTCCAGATCGGACGTATATAACGTTTATATCCTTTTTCGAACTGCAAGTGATTTTAAATATCTAAGTATATAATGCTCCTTTTCCGCTTCTTCCCAATTCAATAGATATTATGTCTTTTCATTTCTTGATAAACATAAGAACAATTGTACTGTGATCAGATTTTTATGAAATACAAAATACAGGTCTTTCATTTTAGGGTAAAAGTATTACTACACTCTAGTCAGTACGTCATGATATTTGAAAAAATTACATGAAAATTATTATAACAGTTAAATGGTTGTTTTATATCTGTTTAATAATTTAAGTCACGATTTTCTAATTAAACTATTAAAGTGCTTCTACTAGGGTATTTTCTATATATCATAGTGCCTTTATATAACTACATATAAAGACTTTAACTCTTATTTCCAGCTTTAATCTCTCAAAATTCTTTTAATTGTTTCGCTGAAATACTTGACCAAACTAATTCCATGTAATCCGTAGAATCGACTTTACGGCATTATCCCCTACGCAAGACAAGAAAACAGTATTTCTTTTATAATCACGCAGAACTACGGAAGCCCTAAACATAGGTTGATCCAATCGCATTAGCGGCATCTGTTCCGTTTATTAACATTCCTTCGTCTGCCTTCGCTTCATTAGTACATAAGTTAAGAAAGAAGACAAAATCGCAATCATCCTTACGAGGATTAAGAATAAAATATAAATAAGTATGTTCTTTATACCTATAAGATGCAATTAGGAAATACATTTCAGAAGCACAATTATTAGCAGTGTATTTTCGTTCAATTTATTAAATCTCTTTCAAGAAAATATTACTGTGTTACAGGGTGATAAACTATATGGATTAATTTCATGTGCCCACCTCAATTTTCTTTCCATTCCAGATACAGTATGTTACATTTGTCTGTCCCGAGACAAATAACACGTTAACAAATGAGTAATTAAATAATTGAGTTTAACATAATTCTAAATCTGTTTTCGAAACTAAATTCTAGGAAGTACGAGATAATTATTTTTTAGATTGTTAGATTTTACCCATGTATGAGTATACGTTTTACTTCTTTTAAAGTTATATACAGCATTTTATGTAAAAACTAAATGAATTTAAACTACATAATTAATTTACTAATAACACATAATGAATGGTTATTGATATTTGAAAATGCTAATTGCTTTTAAAAACTGCGTGAGAATATTTTATATATTTCATACTAGATACACTTAACATTACAGACATCAGTATTATGATCATTTTCAGTGGAAAATAAGATTGCTAATAAATATATTGGGTGTCTAGACGTTATTATACAGGGTATTCGGAAATTCGGTTCGAATAATTTCAGGGGGTGATTCTACATAAGAACACATGAAAAGTTTTTCATATGAATATAGGTCCGCAAATCAGTCTTAAGGGTGTTATGGCGGCTCAAAGATATCGCTCCAGAACGGGTTTTTATTTAATTCCTAATAATATTATAAATAGATTTCGGTTTCTATGTGAATAAGCATACCTGACGAGTTTAATGAATAAGCCTCCGGCATAAGCCTCCTTTAATGTTTTTATTAGAAGAACTCATTTACAGTTTACGTTTTCACATTATTTTATTTAGAGAGTTTTTTCTCAAAAACTGCTAGTCCCACAGATTTTGATAGGAATACCATTTTTATGTAAACAATACCACTTAATCGTATTTTCTAAAGACGATTCTAAAAATGCAGCATTTAACGAAAATATGGGTGATTAAACACGGTTACCTCCCTGCCGGCACCCACCAAATAATAACTCCAGAAAGTTGATTTCGTTGATGATAGATCATACACCGAAATTCACATCGACACTTAGAGCAGCTCCAGAGAAATAAAATAGAAACCCGTTCTGCGGCGCAGTCTTTGAATTTCCATAACACCCTTAGGACTGATTTGAGAACCTATGCTCATATGAAAAATTGTTCTTGTCTTCTTATGTAGAATAACCCCTGAAATTATTCGAACGGAGTCTCCAGACGCCTTGCATAGCTATGAAAGTATTCCCGTAATGACATACAAGTGTATATAGTGTTTTATTTTCAGAAGCACCCACCTCCGCTGCTTATTTAGCAAGGAGAATGACCTCTAGACAAAAAACACATAAATTTCGACATTGAAGGGGGAAATTAAAACCAGCTTAAACCCTTGTAATTTATTTTGTCTCCTTAAAATCAGCAATAGCCACTTAAAAAATTTAAATAGTACCCTCTAGTTTGTAATATATTCTTTTAAAGGTGGTAAAAATTCTAATCCAACTTTCTTTAGAAAACATAAATTAGTTGATTCATTATCGTTGTAGAGGGAAAAACTAAATAATGTAAAAAATGCGCCAAATAAATTAACTAATAGAATATCCTAAGAACTGTGTTCCGTGGTACTGCGTTCGTGGAATCGCTGCCTCAGACTCAACACCGATAAGTTTTATGTTTGTTTTTACAGATCATTTTTCTTTTTCTTATATTCAAAGTGCGAGAAGTCTTCATTTTAATTCGTCACTTATTTGTATTTTACAGAGAACAATTTATTCCTGATTATAGCTTGAATTCAATTTGGAAAACGTTTATTGGAAGTATCTAACTAATAATTGTAACTAATTATTTTAAATCCATTACCATGTATAAAAATTTATGTTTGTAAATCAAAATAAGTCTTACCTACTACCTATATATTCATATGAAAATATATTTTTAATTACTACATTTTACCTCATTTTTGTGAAATTGTATAAACGCATATTATATTTGCAAATTCATACGGATGATATATTTGTAGCTTGTTTGTAGGGATTATGTTTTAATTATCCGGATGTTTGTCTCTTCCATAAATTTAAATTATTAATTCCATAATTAAAATATTGAAATATAGTTTTAGTGCTATTTTTATAATTCTGCTTACATATATTTCATATTGTTACCAATACTGTTAAAAATTTATATTTCGTCATCATTTTTATTAACAGTATTTGTAATTTATTTTGTAATACTATAGTCTTTATTTTTCTGTTAGTGAAAAGTAGTTGTTGGCTATAAATCTTCCTATTTAAGTCTTTTGACTGTTTGAATTTGTAATGTATAATGACGAAAACCGACGTAGCAGTTATTAAGCAAGTCGTTAATCTATTGACCGTATTTGACTGTCTATTTTAATTAACTAAGGCACATTGTGTTCAGCTCAGCCTCATTTTCCGCGGCGATTTGTTTAACGTATATGATTTCCCCACAATACGAGAAACATTTCGTCAAGTCGACACATCGGAGTTTTCCAATGTGAAAATTCAGACCAGTCGTCAAGCCGTTTCGAACATCGACTGCTCTACAAAAATTGCTCCATCTATTTTCACCTCAATATTGTACTTGGATTAGTTTTTGTAAGTCTCAAATTCATTATCATGTTCACATCAAGAACATATTTTCATTTCTTATGCAAATTTCTTTAATGTAAATTAATTCGTTTGTTTGTTTTGTTAATTTAAATTATATTTAAATGTTTGTATTCTTATTTTTCGATTTTATATAACTATCTTCAAAGAACCACGATGTTAACAGTAAGATAAAGACAATGTCATGTGAATAATGGGTACTATTCTCTCTAATAAGCTAACTCTAACATTACATATTTAGATATTTAGATTTGGTAGTGCGTGAATTGATGTAAACATCATCATATATGGTACCACTTAATTTATAATTAATTTATAATCAATTTAACAAATTAAAGCATATCTGGTTTATATTTTCTATATTAGTATCGCTGTTAATTGTGCTGTTCTCTTTTAATTGGTAGTATTTCGTGTATTATTCATTAATGTAATTTAAATAGCCTGATAGGAAAAGGTGATAGTTATTTCCATTTTATATAACTACGAGTTTTTGTGTATAAAAATAAAATAACTAAAAAATCACATATTTTTATTTTATTTACTTTCAAATAAATTGTGCAAGGTAGAGTTAGAGGCAGACAGTTACTAAAATAAACCACTTGAAAATTTCTTGGCTTCATATTACTGGTCTTGTAGGACGAATAAAGGACAACCGTTATTACGGATGGAGTTTAAAATTTGATTGCAGGAGCAGCGGTTGAATGTGGCACAGACTCGTGTTCATCACAAAGTACCTCAATTTATTAAAGTTTCTCGAACAACGAACAAGGATGTGTTCAATAAGAGACACGTGACATAGTCAATTTAGAGACCTTATGTGTTCATAACTAGATAGTGTAAGAATAACCTTTTAGTTATTAAATTACTCTAACGTTTGCTTTTTCTTTAATATGTCTAAAATATCTATAAAGTATTGTAACTCATTGTAATAATAAAAGCGGACCAAATGTATCTTGCAATAACAAGAAAAGTAGAAACATGTTTACTGTCACAAGGTTTCGATGTATATTAGTAATAATAATTATTATTGTATTATTATTATTATATATATACATATATATATATATATATATATATATATATATATATATATATATATATTATAATAAAATTAGAATGCAAGGAATAGCTTATTACCGACTTAGTCATAATCAGTCAGGCGTGTATTAAGAACAGAAATATATGAATATAGGCTATATTGACCACAGTAAAGCGTTCGACTCTAAACCGCATGGATAGTTGAGAAAACTTCTGGAAATATATAAAATCCAAATATACATCCACTAATATGGAATGTATTGAGCCATATAATGATTCAGACAGATATTTGTGTCCATTAATCAGGAAAATATTCGTAAAATCAAAATAGCAAGAGGAATTCTCCAGGGTGGTATTATAAGCCCATTATCGTTCATGTTAACCCAAAATCTATTATCATATCTTCTAAAATAAATGTAACGTGCGTACTGTCTTGGCCTTAAGGCCAATAGTTTAGTTAGTCACCTAATATTTAACATGGGCAATATAAAACCCTCTGCTAAGAATAATAGCCACCTACAATCACTGATATTAACTAGTTATATGTTAGGAACGTGACAGATCTGGTATTGTAGCTTCTTGCCAGTGTATATTATTCCTAATATTATTATACTATTATTTTTGTGGAATTTCTTCAACAGAATTGAGCTTCTACTTCTGAAAACCAAAACTATCTTGTTACTTTTCGACACTCAACTATACCAGAGCGGAAAAGTAATGAAATCGTGTAAAGAAAAATGGAAAAAAGTTTTTCTAGGGTTTACTTTCCGGTTTTCGGCCTAAAAAGGAAAATAGTGGTTTTTAAAAATTTTGCCTGTGTATGTGTCGTTACCGTCAGCATTTTAAAACTTGTTAAAACGATAGCTCAACTAAATCGTGTCAGATAGATCGGACTTTGACTGATTCTGATCCGGGATATCTCCCAGATGACATCCATGGATTATATTTATATATTTAAGGTGGATAGAACACACTCTACCATGCTCATGGGTCATGAGAAAGCACATTGGTGGACTATTTGTAAATTATTTTTTGTAAGCACGGTCACACTATTAAATCGTGTCGTATCGGTCGGGTTTCGACTGATTCTAATTAGGGACGTCTATCAGACGACATCTATTTTAAGGTGGATAGGACATACCCCACCATGTCGATGGGTCATGAGAACGCACGATGGAGGACTACTTGAGAAAAATTTAAAAAAGTAAAACTGTCACATAAAACACATTCTGCATTTATGTGTTGGTTTATTTTTTCTCGACCACTTCATTTCGAGATAGAGATGTTCTACGTGCGGAAAATTCCGTTTTAAGGTTTTAAAACTATTTATTTTTTCAGTTAAGATGTTTTACAATATATTCAATAATAATGTGTCGACTTGTGTAGAAATTGTCAAATTGCTAACATTAGCTCCAATGGCATAGCAATGTTGGAATTTCATGATTTCAGCTGAGGCCACACCAATAGGTATAGTAGCGAGCACCATGTTGTGAATTTGGAGGCAATTGGATGATTTAGATGGGATTAGCGTATGGATATTAGGACCGTCAGGACGAAGTGAAGCATTACAGTCCATCTTCCACTGAGTACCAAGTCAAAAACAATGATCAGGGATCATTGTCTTCTTATAGATAAAATTCTACTATCAAATTCTCATTAAATACACACAGAGGGCCAAAAGAATATAAAGAATTACTTCACTCATTATATACTTTTAAATAATGGTTTACAGTGTGTTAGGTAATGTGCTTCCTACATGCAGACCAGACATACCTGTGGTGATAGTGTACGATGAAGGCTTGTTACTAAAAATCCCAGTGCCCTAATTTTGGTCTACATGAGTTCGTATTCGTGCAGAAATTGTTATTTTCTAGGTATTCACTGTGGTTATGGCCATGTCGGCCGATATTTTATATCGCTACAGATTGTCGACAGTGCATCTCATCAACGTCTTTTTAACAAATGCAGTCAAATTTTACTTAGAGTGGGTCCTGTCTAATATAAAATATCGAACTAGGTCGAACAAACAGTACTTGTGATAAATAAAAGCTTTCTTCGCGATTACAATACTGCCTCAATCCTGTTTAGAGTGCATATTTTTTCTCTGCGGAGAAAGACTATCCACGGATGCGCTATCCTCTGTGATGAATCTCTACTCTCTAAATA
Source organism: Rosalia funebris (assembly GCA_037954035.1). Classification (NCBI taxonomy): domain Eukaryota; kingdom Metazoa; phylum Arthropoda; class Insecta; order Coleoptera; family Cerambycidae; genus Rosalia; species Rosalia funebris. Next base: position 7,659,407 of record JAZFAV010000007.1, read on the forward strand.
GTCTGTCTCAGCACTGTCATAATTAGTACTGTCGTCTCATTCACCAATATCACAGACTGTATAGTCTAGCAACTTCTACGCACTTTATCTAACTTGTCACCGACCTTCTTTCTCCTTGCCTGTCATAATTTTCGTTATTATATTTCTGATAATATCCAGGATACTTTTGCGCTGTACTTCTTCCAACAGATCTTTATATTTTTGAAAGTACTTTATAGACTGATAAGGCATAAAATATTACATTATGAATTATTTTCCATAGTGAACACATTTTGTAACATAAAAGATATGTAACGAGATTACATTACATGTTTGCCAACACGTTGCCTCATTTTAACCCCCCGCCCTCTCATATTTACAAAATTCTTCAAAATGAGTTATCTAAAAATTACTCTTACCTAATGAGGACTGTCCATGTATAGAATATGTTGTTACGTTTCTTAAGTCTTAGATCTTAAATACTAGCCAAAGTGACATTTAAAAGTCGAATTAATTACTTAGCAGAAATCATTACACAGAAGATTTATTTATATCAATCTTGTTCACGAGATTGATGAAAGTAACATACGGAAGTATGATATAATTAGACCATCGAGATTCAAATTGGCTGAACATAAGAAGAGTAATAATATTATTGTGGCTATTTTATTTGAAAAGGATAATGCTGAACTTCATTTTCAATTGGGGCAGAATAATGTAACGAATTTACTATAAAGTTCTTTATTCCTCAAACACTTATTTACAACTCAACCCATCGTTTTAGCTACCCCAAAGTGCCCTTCTCCAGTTCTGCCGTTAGCAGTTTCCAAAACCTCGGCCACTCTATTCTTGGGTAGCACGATCTGTAGTCGATTCCTTGCACCATCCGGACTTTCCCAAACTCTTTTCAGAACCCCGGCGTTAATGACCAGTGAGTCCCATTGAGCTCAGTAACATTTCGTAATTGCGCCGAGGTCGCTGATATCCGCCCACAATGGTCTATTCTTTCCTGTTCCTTACCTCCCTCTTAAGGCGACGATAAGAGCTATAGCCTTTTCTAATCGTCCCAATAGTTTGTGCAAGCAGAAGCCTCGAGTTATCTTCGAAATACCGACCAAGGAATCGAACCACCAAAAGTTGATGCTGTCACTCTAGCTGGCTGTTGGACCCCAGGTGCAGCACTTTTAGGACGTATTCTTAGTCGGTTAACCTCCCTTTGTATCTCTTCCACTTTTGATGCTAAGGACTGATTGGCTTTTTGTATCTTCTAGTCTATTTCTGCTTCCTGTTTAGCTAGTCTCGCTTCTAGCTGTTTCATACCCGCTTCTACCTGTTCCATACTCGCTTCTAGCTTCTTTTCTGTTTTTTCCCGTAAAACTTGGAAGTCCATCGTGACTTGTTCTTTTATCTCATCTTGAAACATTCTCATGGTATTGTGTACAGCTTTAAGTTCGTCTTTCATTTCCTCTTGGTTTGCTTTCATTGCATCTTGGTATGCTTTCATTTCTTGTTTCATTTCATCTTGTCCTGCTTTCATTTCATCTTGTCCTGCTTTCATTTCTTGTTTCATTTCAGCTAACATTGCTAGTAGCGCATTCATTTGTTCCTCCATGGCCACGGCTTGGCTTCTAGTTCCTACTGGCATCCAATTCACTTATATTCAGAAATTTCCCAAAACCCAGTAGACGTCTTGTTCTTGACGAGACAATTCCGATGATGCGTTACACTTGTAAGTGTTCTTGACTCCTATGGTTCGAGAATTTTCTCTAACCTTCTTGAAACGTCGATATTCGACCTCTTCACGACGAGACGAGTTCAGTGATATGTCACACCTGTGGGTTTTCTTGACTGCTATGGAAAGTTCGCGAATGTTCTCTGATCTTCTTGAAACGTCTATCCTCGATTTCTTCTCCAAATAAACCAAGTGTTCCAGAACTTTCTACCACGTTCTATCCCACTTATGACACCAATGTAACGAATTTACTAGAAAGTTCTTTATTCCTCGAACACTTATTTACAACTCAACTATTCACAAGTCAAACTAACTAACTAACTTTCTTTCTACTTTAACTTTATAAACTAATTTTAGCACTGTATATCACTTTCGCACTGTATATCGCTCACTATCACGTTCCAAATTCAACTAACTCCTGGCCGGACGACACAACTCTTATATAGGCAGTGGAACGTCTCTCCAGACGTTTCTAGATGAAGAACTTTGGCGAACCTTCTAGTATATGAACGCATTGGAAGTCAACTCCGCATGCTCTCGATAGTATCGAATATTCCCGGCGTTCGGAATCGCTTGAGGCGTTCGTGACAATAATAATAAGGATAGATAATTAAAATATCAATATGTTATCACGTGATCATATTACAAGCCTTTTGTTTATAACTTACTAAAAGTTACTGTTCATAACTGATTTTCTAGACTAAGGAAAAAACGAGCAAGACGTTTTTAAAATCAAGTGCTAACTACTTCTATTTCATAACATAATCTAATTTAATTATATCAGTTAATTTGTATCTAATGTATTGTTTGTTTCAGGTATGTACAACTGACAAACAGAATAGTCTCAAAAATGGTATGTAACATATAAATCTCTTAACAAAATAAATAATTAGTAAAATTTTAGCTGATTATTGTCGATACCTATAATAACGTAGGAAGACTAATATATAAGTATAGTTATTTATTAACTAAAATGGCGCGTGCTAAATATTTATACGATGGATACTAGGTAGTTGTTGCATATAATACTTTAAAATAAGTAAACGAAATCCATATAGTTTCACTAGTTGTGTAAAGTTAACCAGAATTTTATGTAAAAGTGTCTCAAATTGAATTACGTCCAACTTGTAATTATCATACTTCTATTTTAGTGTCAAAGACGGTTTCAAATTTCATTACACAGTTGACGAAAATTAGACACACTGTGATTATACTTTTAGGTAGATCAAAGTCATTCTTTTGAACCTCGATGTGAGGAACATTTTTGCTCCCTCAGCCTTATTTGACTATTGTAAGTCATTATTTAGATACTAGCAAAATTTATCGCATTTAACATTTACATACATCAATATTTAACGTATTTAAGAACTACGAGTAATATTTTAGTCTCATTAACAATCTCCTAAATATTTAAATTTTGCTTAACTGAATACCCTGCCAAAACTTCCTAACGTTAGTCTTTATTTTATATATCATACATCATCGTGTTTATTGCTTGTAAATTTTCATTTGTAAATATTGTGTTATCAATTAACAAGAATACTAAGAAAATGTTTCGGCTTAATGAATTATTCATTTACAGGCACATTTTGAAGTATGTAAATTAAAGGTACCTACACCTGGTACTTTTTGTTTATTTGATTTTTGAATAGAACAAGAAACGAACAGATAGTTTTTGCAAATGTATAAATATGTTCCTACTTATTTCTATGAAAGTATACATAGCTTAGTTTGTGTTAAGAATATGGTAATTCGCCCCTCAACGTATAGTTAATAGGGGCCAGATACTTATTTATTTGTAACAAAGATGAACATTACAGACATAAATATGAGGTTTTATTCAACGTTACAGACATAGCTATAAGGTAGTGTTCAATAGATATCTGCAACAATATTATACATACCGTATAACGTATATATGTATCATTGAATTAGTATGTACCTTATTTGGAAAATATAGTGGGCATTCGTGTGTTTTATCCAACGCTGAGATAATGCAAGTGCAGCGCATTTCTATGTATCTGCAAAATAGATAAGTAACTTATAGAATCCGCTTATAAAATAATGCCATTCACACTGTGGGTCCTTGTGTACTTGAGTTCGAGTTTGGAGAGAGTTTGACACTTTTCTCTAAGAATATGTTTGATCTCGTCATTATGGGTAACCTTGCCTTCCATAACCTAAAGGTACGTTTTACTCGATGTGATAATCGCGATGATCATTGAACGATAATCGTTGAGCATTCTTCTATTTCTTTGTATTTCCTATGGAGCTCTATTGCTTCGAACAACTTACTCTAGAGTCATTATTCTTCGTCTTCCATGGCACGTTATCCCTCGATGCAGTAGCTATCATACACGTCCTATGAGGATCAAAAGGATCAGGTCATCTTTGATTTATCCTCGCTCTAAGTCAAACTGCTCAAAAGAAAGACGGAAAAATTTTGAGAACTTTTTATTGTCTTGACGTAGATGGGTAGCAATTAATTTTTGACACATTCTTGAACTCAAACATACGATGTCTTTTGGCTCTTTTCATCCCATACATATAGAGAATTATCTCGTTGTCTTCTATCTCCTCAATCAAAATATATTTAAGTAATAATCTTTTATTCCGACTCGCCTCTAAACTCATTATGTTTAACTTAACACACAACATTCCTCTAGAACGATCACAAACATGATAGTTTGTTACTTCGCAATCACAAGTAACAAACGATCATCTTTCAACATTTATTCGTTCAATAATAATCGCTGAACGATCATTGCGATAGTCGCATCGAGGAAAACGTAACTTAAGAATTTTTTAAGGATTTATTTTCGTTAATATCCTTCATAATATAGATGTAAGCTAATGTCTGTAATATGCGCAATGATCAGATCCTTTGGAAAAATTTATGTTACTCTAATTTGTATCGTCGATATTCTCAGTTTAGATATTAACTCACTCAACGTAAAATAAAAAAATACTTATTATAAATATAATAAGTATAATAAATTTTGGTTCGACTTTTGCTAATGGGTTCATTCATCAGAATCGGCAATTATGCGGAGCATTAGAACGACACATTAAATGCTGTCTTAAAACGTTTAATCGCATTTTTCAATAATAAATTCTCTTTAAGAGCATCTTAAAATAATGAGCCGCTTTCATTTAGGATACTAAAATGGTTGTTATCTGATATTTATACTGTAAGAGATAGTCTGTATTTTATGGCCTGGGTGGAGTAATTGCTTGCATAATACTTTAAAGTGTAAATTTATGTTGAACGAAATTTCATTTTTTTACTTTACAAAGAATAACTTCAGAAGAATAATTATCTAATTTCCATAATATATAGCTTCCTTGAAACGTGATAAACTAAAAGAATAGCAATAAGTAAGTAGTCTACAAGACTTTTGTGTAAAATTAGTGACATAATTGCTATTTATTTTTGCTTTCATATGTAACAACAACAGATAAGAATATTTAAATCTTGTCTAAATAGACCTTTGAAGTCTATTTTAATGTAAATATAAGTTTGATATCAAAAATCCTTTCGATAAAAAAATCGAATTTTGTGAGAGATGAACTTACATATTGTTGACGATCAATTTGAAACCTCTATACTTGGTTGGGAAAAGGGCAAAACTATACAAACTGCACTGAAATTGCTTAATTAATTTCAAGAGAATGTAATAAATTAAATAATTTATTAGAACCCCACAGAACACTGAACGCAGTTATATGAAGGTGCCAATAACTGGCATAAAATAATACTTTCTTGACTCACTCTAGAAGGAAGTGAAGCTTTAATGATTAATAGGTGAAGTTTAAGGTGGGAACATGTTAATGGTGCGTATAAAATTAATCCATCTAAAATTTAAAGCAGAATAAGGTAACCATATTCGCTAACGATACTGATATCACAGATGTAGACAAAGGCGATGAAGAAATAGCCAATATATTGAAAATAATCGTCAATGAATATCAAAGCTGAACAAAAAAGTGCAATAAAAGCTTAATTAAGCCACATCAATCCATATTGATTTCACAACTAAGTGGATAGAACACATTACTGTAACTATGAATGGATATAATAATACTATATATCAATTGTCATTAAGCTTCCCTGGAAAACTAACGTTAAAAGGAAAAGGAAAGAGTTAAATATTAGATATAGAAAAATATATTTACTGCTAAAACGAGACTCATCTTTTCAAACGAAATATTATGGAACATTGTGGATGCACCCTAGTATATTAGAAATGACAAAATCTATAGAGATCTGAATATAGAATATCTGGACAGTGACATTTATAAACTTGCAAACCAGCTCCTCAACAATCTAGTATCCATCTAACCAACTATCTAATAATATAAACGAACTTGATTTAAGAGGAAGAAAATTTTTGAGTTAGTGTAATTTGGTAATTTGACAATGTCAGTGATAAAGGCAGATCCAGTGCTTGTATTAGTGCATAAAAAATCTGCACTTCAAACTGCTAGTGCAATAACAAATATGTCCGGGAAAGAAAGGTATGAAAAAGTGGTTGCTCAATGTCGAGAATATTAACGATAATACTGAAGGTAATTTTGTTGATATTCATAACTACAGTTGTAAAACTTCGATAGTTAATCAGATATTATTATTGTCATATCTTGATAATAAAATATGAGACGATGATATGTATTACCGGCTAGCCCTTAAGGTTAAATTGAAACCATTAGTAAAAACAAAATATTTTAATATTTGCGATATACCTTTTCTTTGATTAAAGAAGGAAACATAAATTTGCGTCTATAATTTTTTTCAGCAATATCTCTCCCCGAAAAACTTTTCTGTTTCTATATTTCTCGTACCTAACTAATAGTCATTTTAAATATTTTGATAGTAATCGTTGTTAAACTGCGGGAAGTGAATATAGTTAAATTCTATTAGTTATTTTATTTTATTTTAAATATAAAAAACAGAACTTCTGTGAATTTTTTTGTCTCTTATCGTATGTATGAAAATATTTTTAGCAATGCTACTCTATGAACTTCTGCATATTAACTATAAATTAAATATAATTAATGAAATTGATATAAGAATTAACTAGAATGTAATAAGGTGTTACTCTATCTCATCACGCAATTGTATGTAATGTTCGCCCATATCTACATAGATAAAATGTTTAGATTGGACCACTGAGATTCATTGAATGGCTACCAAAGTCGTCAGATTTAAATCCCACTACCAGAAGAAAAAGTGACCCGACTTTTCATGCTGGGCTTATTTAAAAACTCAGATATACAATGGAAAACCCTCAAGTTTGCAAATGAAGTTAGAATTAGCCATGAGCCTCAAGCTACACTAGTGAGCTCTGTGGTTTAGAAATGTAATATATAATTTATTATATAAACTCGAGTAATTTTATGTTATAGAAGAACATATTTGTTATGCACTATTTGAATTAAGACTTTTTTATAGTATCGCAGTTTCAGAAGGACAGTTAATTGTATAACGCCTGCAGTAAGTTGCTTTTTGATAGTTTTCCGACATATTTTAAGTTTTTCAGCAATGAAATTGAATTAATCGACAATGCCATAAAGGAATTTCAAAGTCAAAACATGATGGATGATATATTTGGTTGAAATTTTGGATCCGAATAGCTAAAAATATATGAGGTATTACATTTAGGTAAATGCAGATTTAGTAGGTGGGACTTATTAGAAACTTAACCCTGTATTGAGTGCATCCTTATTTAAAAGTTATGTCTTGGAAAATGAAGCTGCATTGGGATACTTCTGATTAACCCCGTGCAAAACCCTGATTAATACCATTTTATCATTTTGTTAACTTTAAATGGTCTTAAAAATTTTAGCTATTAACATTACTATCAGCACTAAGATAATTTGAAATATTTTATATATAATCGTAAAATTTTAATTTTGTATTCGTTTCCCATAACTTCACCTTGATAACAAATTAGCACACTTTTAAGAAAAGTCTAAATAAATATTTCATACATATATTTAATCCGTTTGTTTTACAAATAAATAATAATCATTTCGAAAAGAATATTATCCTACACTAAGATTTGCATTTCCAGGTAATTTAAAATCATCCAAGAAATTCATTAGACATGAATTGGTTGGCCAAAATTACTTTAATTAAAATTTCATTCACTTTGTGTATAGTCTCAATATATATATATATATATATATATATATATATATATATATATATATATATATATATATATTCGCTATGTATAGCATCATACTAAGTTTCTAATCGCTGTTGGAGTATTTTTTATGGTCGTGACTGCTCTCACGGTGGTCCAGAGATTGCGACAAGCAGACTTGTACATTTTTATGTCCCCTACAAATAGACGGCAATTTCAGAGATATCCGGGACACTTATGCTCTTGAATGATGTCTCTGGATAAAGGTAGAGAATTTGCAATAAACGGTAACTGCCACTGTTGAGGTTCTTTTGTGTTTTATTAGTAGTATAATAAGCGGTGTTGCAGAAACTTTAAATGTATATTTCGTTTCATCTAGCTATGTACATAAAAGCAGTAGCGATAAGCAACATACACCCTGAACTGGGAGAGATGGCAATAATTGATGCATCTAATTCGGTATGCAGACGTAAAACTGATTGGATAATTTTTCACATCGAAAGCTGCTTGGAGATTGTTGGAGATGAATAGATTTGATCAGCTAAGTCTTTATAAAGTGAAGCTTTATTGATAGGAACGGCTATTTATCTCTTTATTTATTGGACAAGGCAAGTGAACTTACATTATTTATACCTTTGTGGCTGAAAGTTTCTAAGGACTTGACGTATGTTTTAATATGTTTTCTTAAGAAGCGGTTTTTGAATAAAAAACATTGTATTAAATATAACATTATAATACAAATATTATAATGTTGTAATACTACAGATTAAATTAGTTATAATTTTTATATTATAAAATAGTTATTCTGTATGAATGAATAATTTACGTTGACTATCTAATATTAGTTTTAATAAAAATTAAGATGAAATTTTACTGACTATTTGTGTCATGACCAGAAATATCAAATTTTATTAGTATAGTTTTAAACCAACCACAGTGGGATTACTTTTCTCTAAATAAGTCAACGTATATAATAAATCATTTGAGGCATTAATTTCAGCGATTATCACTTCCGTTAATACTTCACGCACTCTTTAAAGTAAACATGATTTGAAGGTTATATTCGCAATATTATCGAATAAAATAGCTAAAATAGCTTTTCCAAATCGGGTATTGCAAACACGAAGTTATTTTATAGTGAAAAGTTTGTCTATTGTTAAGAAAGAAATTAATTTTTGTTTATAAAATAATTAAATCCACCGTTAATCATATCATTAATATGCGTCAGATTAATTCTTGTGCTTGAAATATTTAGAATTATATAAAATTTAATGCTCACACTAATCAGTAAAATATTAACCAAAATAATTTAATATATTACTTACAGTATACTAAGTCGTCGAACGGCCATACAGTAAATTACAACAAAACACTGGTGAAGGAGAATCTTATGTATTCACTGATGGTATGAAACCGAGTAAAATGCGCGTCTGTATTTATCTCAACATACAACTTTAAAACCACCAACGTTCGCCTGCAATTGGTTGCCGTAATTCAAGGCCAAGGTCGTGATGTCACTCAAAGTCAATGTCGTGACGTCACGAAAGTGGGAGGTGAATTCAGAACCGGCTTTCCTTAACTACTTAAAAAAAAGGCGCTGATGTAAAGGAGGTATATATTGGTGAAAATATAAACATTATTAGTACAAAAACCCGTTACTATCGGTTACTAGAACCGTCTTCTGGTTGATCACTGGAATGAGATACAATTTTAAAAAATCCTTTACTATCCCCGTAACCACTAATTCATACTATATCATATAGTGTATTCTTCAAAAGTGTTTAATTCAACAAATTTTTCTAACTACCTGAGATCTTTGGTAATATATTAAGTCAAATGTCCGTATATTTATATTTAAATTACGCTTGTTATTTCTATTTATGTTGTAGGAACTTTGCTTTAAGAAATTTATTTTACGATACTTTTAATTAAATTTATTTTTGGGAAGCAATCGAAATGCTTTAATTTTAGAATCTGCAAAGATCGCTTTAAACGTAGATAAATCAAGCGTGGCCAATCAGATTAATTTCGACGTGAACAATAGCCATAAAACAGCTCTTCCAGAGTCGAAACATTTATAGTATGTAGTTGACGTTACTGTTAATAAATTTTGTTACTCGGGTAAAAGTATCTTCACTGTACTACCCTCGATAAACTCAAGAAGTATCTTAGTACTAAACTTAAAATAATCTAGTGAAGATGGAATCTAACATATTTAGAGATTTAGAGTTAGGTTCATACAAGCGTTTTTATGCAAAAGTTTCTTAAACTTGGATATGTTTCTCTTTTACTTTCTTTAAATTATCTCCAGTAATAAAAGTGCAACAATATCTGTAGTTATAGTCTAACATTATAAGACTTCCTTCTAGACTAATATCAGAATACAAAATGATATTGACAAAATCTTGTGAACTAATGTGTTATCCTTATCCAAATATTTTGCTGAAAAAGTTACAAAATTGTAAAGCTAAAGCTAAATATTTTTTCGTTATAGCAGTAGCAAAATAACTTTTTCTAAAGAGATCAAGAATTTATTGATGATATGCATAAGTAACATTTCATTAATATACATCAGTTACAATTTTGGGACAGTTTAGTAAATAATAAGGTTTTTTATTATGAAGCTTAATCCAAAAAGATCTCCAAAGTCGTATTTTGCTTTCCCAATTGTTTGGGACAGGTTGTATAAATACTCCATGTCTCGAATCTCAATGTTTACGAAACAAAAAAATGTATTGGTATTACATTGATGTATATCCAAATACTCTACTTGGATACAGAGCTAGTGATACTTAGTTGATATCTGAGGTGATATATGTCAACTATACTAGCGGAAAAGTAATATAATCGTGTAAAGAAAAATTGAATTTTTTTTTTCGTTTATTTTTCATTTTTCGGCCTGAAAACCAAAAAAAATGTTTTCAAAGAATTCTCTCTCTGTGTGTGTCGTTGTCGTCGTCATTAAAATTTCTAGTTAGCACGATAACTCAACTAAACCGTATTGGATCGATCGGATTTTAACTGATTCTGGTCGAGGACGTCTCCCAGATGATACCTATTAAATTTGAGGTGTATAGGGCACACCCCAACCTGTCACGGTCAAGAGAAATCACGACGGTGGACTATTTGACAAATTTTTAGGTTAGCACGATAACTCAAGTAAATCCTGTCGGATCCATTGCGTCTTGAATAACTCTGATCGGGGACGTCTCCCAGACGACCATTTTGATTTTGAGGTGGATAGGATACACCTCACCCTGTCCATGGGTCATGATAAAGCACGATGGTGGACTGTTTGAGAAATTTTTTTTCTTTAGCACGATAACTCAAGTAAATCATGCCGGATCGATTGAGTTTTTACTAATTCTGATCGGGGATGTGTCCCAGATGACACCTGTTAATTTCTGATCGGCGATATGTCCCAGATGACACCTGTTAATTTTGAGGTGGATAGGATACACTCCACCCTGTTCATGGGTGATGAGAAAGCACGACGGTGGACTATTTGAGAATTTTCTTTTGTTAACACGGTAACTCAACTAAATCATGTCGGATCGATCGGGTTTTGACTGATTCTGATCGGAGACGTCTCCCAGACTACACCTATTGATTTTGAGGTAGATAAGATACACTCCACCCTGTCCATGGGTCATGAGAAAGCACGATGGTGGACTATTTGAGAAAAGTGAAACTGTCGCATAAAACACATATTCTGCATTTATCCGTTGCTTTATTTTTTTTTTGGCCACTCAATTTCAAGGTATAGATGTTCTACGTACGGAATAGTCCATTTTAAGGTTTTAAAACTGTTTATTTAGATGCATTTCACCGGTACTATTTAAAGCTGAAAGTGTTTAATTTTCATTAGCTTAAGGAATAATAAGTGTAACTTGAAGTAAATATTAAAGAGAAATTCAATATCTACTACATTAGACATTAATATAAGAAATTTGAGAGATTTTTAGGCTACTATTGTCGTTGGACCTTCCAGTAAATCAGATTTTTTATTTGAATGAAAATTTAGTTAGATTATTTGAAGAAAACCGGAAACTCTTAAATGATATCGATAAATAGTATTTTGGAGAATATAATAATATAAATAATAACAATATAAGCTATATTGTTATTATTTATATTATTATATTCTTCCATACATATATGTAATAGCATAATAAGAAATAACATAGTATTCCGATATATCTTAATAGCGATAATATTTATACCAAATTTGCGAACATATAATTTACAATCCAATCTATTATTACTTACACATTTACAGTCTGATGTGGTCTGCTCACTAGCTAAATTTTTCTTTTCAACTTTTAAACAATTTTTTTACAAAAATATGTCCAATAATTGAGTTTGAAGTATTCAATAATTAATTATTTAATATTAGTATATTTCTTAATTTGGTGTGAGATCCAATAAACATACATAATATTTGTATAAAAAAAGTAAAGCATTAGACTGACAACATTATCAACATTTCAGTGATATAATTATAGAGGGATTTTACTGTTGTATTTTTGTCTTCTGTTCTATTCTGTTGCTGTGATTTAAATTTGTTGTCTATTTCACTTACACAACATTGTCAACAGTCAAAATAAAGCACGTAGGATTAAAATTGTATTAAAAATCTTAAATTAACTTTTTTTTAATACACTACAATTATATTAAAATTTAGTTTTGATATTATACACCTAAAATCTTTTCATTCTAATACCTTTGAATCAGCAATCTAATAGGTGTAGTACATTATTTATTTTAAAAATGCATTTTCGCCAACTTTCAATTGATACAAGTTTATGTTATCTTACTTACAACATATAAAACAATAATCAACAGACAATTGTTGAAAGGTGAGGTTACAAAATGCATGATGTCAAGACGAAAGTTACAATTATCTTAATTTTATACAGCGTCGGATAAGTTCACTGATATATTACTGATATCACTGCTTACTCCCTACATTTTACGACTAACATCTTGTGTATACGAGGAATTATTGCGGGAGTATAATATTTTTTACAGGCATTTTCCGCGGAAGCGATTCACATTGTTTATTAATACCGAGGAATTTGAATCGCTAAAGTTTTTATGAACTACACTATAGAACGTTTATTACTTTTTATGGCAGTCTAACCCTACTTTAAAGCATAATCGGCAAGTTTAGAGGGAGGATCAGATCATTCTTGCTGGCATAATGGTCGACCTGATGTAGGCTAGCGACCATTAAAAGCAATAACCATACTTTTAAAAGTAGAAAAAGTGACCTCCAAGAGTTTGCAGCATTATTTAGAGTCGCTTTGAAATACGAATTATATCACTGGGGAGGAAATTGAATGGAACTATGTTTTTAAATAATGGACAATAGGTAAATGAAACATACATTTTCATATTCAACTCACTAATTTGTAATTACTATATCACGTAGTGATGAAATGAACCATGAAATAATACATTTTCTTAAAAAGCTAAACAGCACTCTAAATCTTTTATACGCTACCTTTATCCTTTTTATAAATGTATTTTATAATATATATATATATATATATATATATATATATATATATATATATATATATATATATATATATATACTTTAAAAAAATATCAACCGTCAACGTATTCTAATTAAATATAATCAACTGATGCCTTAAAGTTGCGAATTATAAAAATTAAGTAAAGATACTCTCCAATCAACGAAATGAAATTTAAGGTCTCTATTAAATATTTGTTAATTGTTAACGGTTAACGTTACCATTGTTCTCTGGTGATAGATAGTATAGAAGTTCTATTTTTTGATAGGTATATCTGAGAGTTGAGAGTAAATTATCTAAAATCATTTTCGTCTTAATCGACTATTCAAGTAAATCGGCATTAATGAAATGAAAAATATCTATTTTATTTTATGTGCATTATCTGAAATGTGGTATATAATTTGACACATTATTTCAATTTTACCCATTTTACTTACTGTCCATCTTGTACAATTGGAGAAAATAAAATGCCTTTGGAATAGAATACATTTAATTATATTTTTATTTTTAATATACACAGTTAATTTCTTTATTGCACTAATGCAACTTTATTGCACCATTGCACTATAGTGCTTTATAGTAAAGCATTATCGTGCTTTCCAATTAAATATTATAGTCCTATGCTAATATGAATTGTAGGTTAACAAGTAACAAAAGTGATTTGTTGATATCCAAATGCCTTTAGATATTTATTAATAAGTCTTCTTGTAAGAGAGGATTTAGCTCTTACTGAAAATAAAAATTATGATTTAAACAATATTAATCTGATAGCAACAGTATACTCATCCACATCAAAAATGTACTCTATTATTAAATGTGTTGTTATCAAAAAGTGTACAATAAAAATGACGAATATAAAATACCGCAACTACTTACGCAATGAAATCGTCCAGCGGCTTTTATTAAAATTTAACCTATTTTTCAGACATCTAATATCCATAACAAAGAACATGCTTGCTTCTTATATAGAATAGGCAAATTATTTAGGAATAAATTGATTATTCAGAATGCATAAATAGGTACATTGCTTCAAGTTTTAACAATTGTTGATAATTCTTCTTATTGGGATTTAGTTCTCGCTGAAAATAAAAAAATTGTAATATTCTTGGTAAAATATTTATGTTACTATTTACATTATAATAGTAAGGGGACAATAAATGAGATATTACAAACAAAATATGCCTTTTTTTGATTCTTGAGACACATAACATTTGAGTATAAGTTGGTTAATCATAAATAACGAACAACCATATTATCTCATGTTTCAACATTGTCAACGTGAAGACTATATAGATGAGTACTCTTAAGGAAGGATTATAATCTACCCCACGTAGTCTACCTCACAGGGCGAAAACTTAATATATTGGGGTGTATTTATATTAGTTTTATACCTAAAATAAACTAAAACTTACAATAGTAGTGATGTTAAGTTTTACCCATTACACAATTATTAAGTTTTATATCAGAAATAATAAAATCTTTATATTTTATTTTTATTTTATTTTCACAGCATTAAAAGCAGTAAACTTAATTCACATCTATTTTTAACATAGTATGTGAGTGCATATACATATATATATATATACATATATACATATATATATATATATATATATATATATATATATATATATATATATATATATATATATATATATATTTCAAAAGCTTTCTTATATTTCACTACTGAGATGAGCAAAGTAGCATAGTAGAATCAAAAATAGCCTATCATGAAAATGAAGCTATAACATTGAAAACACATTTATATTTGGATACTTCTCAAACATTAAAAGCCAACCTAATGCAAGGACTTCTCAGTGTAATGCATCGCATAACGTATCTGCTTATCTATTTTCATTTAATGACAGGAAATATGTGGAATTTCGAACTGTTTCCACTCCACTATTCTGTAGGATAATTATATAGAATGGATGTTATGGATTAAATCGAGAACCGAATATATGAGAATAGTAATTAACTAATTTGTAATTAACTTATAGAGTTGCCGAATGCGAATAATCGTAATATCTGAAATTAGATGCGCGTACTTTGATCCTGATTTGAAGAAAGGGGTTGATAAAAAGACTAGTTAATAATCCTTAAGTTGTAATTAGTTAAGGTGCCCAATAAATCCAGTGCACTGAGCATAATTCTATGCTTCTCTATTTAGGATCAATCTATAGGATATTTTTTATTCAAAATATTTTCTTTAAACAGTTGTATCTCAAATTTCATACGGCTATATTATCGTCCATTTCACTCAAAATATATCATCAGCCAAGAATACTGGCAGTATTAATAATTAGATGTCATAATAATGCTTTGCTAAACTAATTTAATTTCCCTATTTCACAGTTCTTAATTTGATTTCGTTTTTAAAGTTTAATTGTCTAGAGCTTTTATATTAGTGATAAATATAGAGTACATATGTGTATATAATTAACTATGCATTGTATGAAGATATATTTATCTCGATAATGTATGTATTTACCTTTCGCTTCAAATAATTTCTTAGAATATTTTTGTTAGTAAGTACCCCAAATTGTTAATTGTTGAGTATCGATGTTTTTTGATTACGTTTATTTCAATGTGTAAAATTCTCGCTCATCGTCTACAAACTTAACAGAAACATATTTAAACTATTAAACATATTTTTATTGTTTGAGATATTTCACATTAACAGCATTAGCACTATCGAAACTGAAAATAGCATATGGAAACTATCACTAAAAGGAAGCAATTTTTAAATTGTCATTATCGAAAATACCTCCTATTGAATTAATGGTTTTAATAAACAATGGTACCGACAAGATTACGTATCTATAGTCAACTACAGTGTGAGTGAAAAACAAATTTCAATATTATATTCTTCTCAGTAGATATATTGAACAAAATATGAATAGTCAGGAAATAATGTTGCCAATATACACTCTTACTGAGAAAATTAAAGTTACAGCCTTTTATAGCTTATGACTTAATAAAACCTTACGATGTTTTTATGGTGTCGGCGTCGATTTCCATCCTGCTAACCCATACGACCTTAAAGTCTTGTTTCTTCTCAAAATGGGTAGAATTTTAGTATATTCGCAATCAATGTTGTCTTTAGTAAGAGAGAGAACTTTGTGGTAATGCGACATCTGAGTTTAAAATATAAAAATTTAGAGGCAACCACATGGGGGTTTTGGCTTTCCCATATTCTGTTATTTCACGATTAACGTATCCCCCAATCCACAAGTGAACGTCATCACTGAAAGTAATTTTATGGAGATCAATTTCCTTGTTCTCAAGTTTAGAGTTTCTTAGGGCACCGAAGCTTTTTCTCTTCCCATAGCGTTATAGGATAGAGATTGATACATTGTAATATTGTATGTATAGATGTCACATAATATGTAACGTGCAATACATATTGTGCAAGCTAGGATGTATGCTCCGGATTTAACGAAATTAGAAAAATCAAAGAAATTATTAAAATTAGTAAATTCACCAAGGTCCCATTTCTTGTTAAAAAAATTATATGTAATTACAGTTTGAAAAGTTCTTCTTAATGAATTATCGACCATAAAATTAAGAAGAAGAAGTCTATGTTGTCAATTATGAATCAGGGAGATCAGACACAGAAAATTTTGATAATGTTGCATCAAATTATCGTCTAGATCACCTTGTGTAAGATGGTAATCAGTCCATTATATCAAACTATGACTGCTGCCAATATATTACCAAGAATTCACATAACGATTCAAGTTTTATAGGTGCCTAAGAACATTAGTTTATCCCCAGAAAATGAATCGACCCCAGTTACTTCTCAAGAGAATATACCTGAAAATAAAGATACTCTTGAAATAAATACGATAGATTTGGACACTATTTCCCTAGAGGGCAATTATCAAAAATTACTGGCTATTTTATGAATGGAGAATAGAGAAGAATGGAGACAAAACAGACAAAACAATAATTCAAAGCAAGAAAAAGATCTAAAAAAAGTAAAGGTGATAAAAATAGGTTAAGGCATTTATTGTGCGGAAAATATTATGGATTATCAATGTCGGTCCAAGTAATTCTGGGATGCAAATAACACACGCCATTAAAACCATTTGTAGGTTCATCAGAAGGAAAAAACGAAAACCTGATATTCTGAAATCATATACCTCACATCACTTATCTATAAATCATCATAATTATCAACGACAGAACTAATTCAAAACAAAATCATTAACAATGTTAAAATGAGTGGGATTCAGAAGTTTCGAAACTAAAGGAAGTGATACTTAGAATTTACAAATGGAAATTGCTTTGATCATTACAAGGAAGAGAACAAACCATAGATTCAATGTTAAGAATTCGACACATAAAACTCACACACAGTTATTTATTAATAGATAGTTAACAACTTTTGTATTCTACTTTTAATACATACTTGTATTAAACACATTACTCTGGAGTGTAATAAATTTGTGTTAGTTCTTTATTTTATGTACATTATTGGAAAATTCAACATTTTAAGACGATGTTACCATTATAATATAATATAACTAAATAGCTCATATAATTATTTTGCAAAAATACACAACAAAAGTACATACATAAATAAGTTTTTTCAAGGCCAAGGATGCCTTTGAAGTTTGAAGTTTAAATTAGGACACAGACTCATAGAAGGGCTCAGGACCCAGTCATAAAAAGTGCATGTAATATACATTATGCAGTATAGTAATTATTACCTCATTAATTATTCTTACAGTAAATAAATCTTAAAATACCATATTATGTAAATGTTCACTGTTAATAAAATACCTAATACATTATGTAAAAGCATGACAGAAATTACACCCCAACAAAAAAACATTCCTAGATAAAAATGGGATTTCTTTTCATAAATGAACTCTTATCTTTAATAAACACGACAAGATATATGTGTCAAAGCAAAAAACCCATTTCATTGACAGAGAAATATTGATGATTATTAATTAAATTGAAATAAATTGAAACGTTTCTACCCTATATTTGGCAATATGATGTTTTTTATCGATTTAATTAACTAATATACTTAAATATGATTAGCTTGGGAAAATATTTTTAAATAAGAAAAAATGAAGAGACGAATGGAAATAAATTAAGTATAAAGCTCGTTAGTAGTTAAGGTTTTCACCACTGTCAATAATAGTACAAAAATTATATTTATATTGCTTATTACAAATTTTAATTTTTTTAATAAAAATACATATATTTTTATTATTTTTATTATTCTTGTGTATAAGACATACATAATAAGTAGATGGAAATGAATATTTTCCAAAAATAGTTTGAAAATTCTAGTTCCATAAAGGCATAAATAATTTTTTCTTTCAAAATGAAAACTCGGATTCTTAAACACTTCTTAAGAATTTGAACTGTAAAAGGTATATTTAATACCAAAAAGATCTGACTGCACATGGGATCTTTTATCAAATTTACCACCAACACTACGAACGAGTTGAAAAACAGTTTAGACACAAAAAATCGCCTTCCCTCTCTTAAAACCTTATGCTACGAAGAGAGAACTTACACCGAGAGACATGATCAAATATATCTATGATATTCTTACAAAAATGCAACAAATAAACCCAATAACCATTGGTACTTGAATATAGAAAACAGGAAATCAGTTTCCCATGAACGGCGAATTATTACACGTTTCTCAATGCGCGTTTCTTTAGATAACCAATATGGCATCATCAAGAGATAATTAAACATACACTATATATTTAATATTTTTGATAATACCATATTTAAAACTACGATGGCAATGTAGACTTTGAAGTAATTTTTTTTCAGATTATACTATGGTCATTGTCGAATACAAAGACTGATCACTGATCAGATTTCAATTTATTCTGAAGAAATTGATAGGATAATCAGCGAAACATTAGGATGGATTTCATGATAACCAATGCACAACATAATTCAGTTCAATTCCAAAAAAATCATTTATTTCCTATTTGACTATAATGCTGCATTACACAATATTATTATGAAGGGTATTTTTGTATAATGCATGACATAATCAAGTGTCACTGGTGTATGCAATAGAATAAAGGGGAATAAGCCAGCTCGGTCGTGCTCTATACATCCCTACTTTATATGCTGTTATATACTTTTCTTGATTATTTTACAACTAAATACCGAATAATTCTATGTCTATAGTTTGTATTAATGAAAATGAACCTACCCAAGTTAAAAGTATATAATCCGGAAGTATTTACTTTATTAAATATACTATGTTATTTTTATACCAATATCTTATCCCTTCTAATTGTAATTCTAGTCAGTGTATTACTTTTTTAGCTCAGATAAGATAAGCTATTTTTTCCAAAAATATTTCTTTTTTAAAAAACTTGTGTAAATTGTTTTTTTATATCATGCATATCTTTACATGTGAATTTTATACCAAATAATTTTTGAATTACGTTAACAAAAATTAGGTACGATGTTCTTATTTGTGACAGTTGAAATGTATTACTCGCAAAATTTATTGCAAAAATCCAAATTGTTTCTTTATTATATAATTACTTTTTCTATGTACACTATTTTATCATAGAATTCCATTAAAACTAGAAGAAATTTATTACCACATAAATTTTGTTATGATAATTGTATGGGAATGATTCTCGGTGGAAAAAGTATTTCACGTGAAAAATCAAATAACGCGGAATTTAAAAAGTAGTGATACCTCTTAACAGCATGTAATTAACTTAATTATAGTATTCCTTTATACCACAAATGGATAAATATATCTTTCAGATTTAAATATACGTATGTTGCTAACGGTAAGCAATTAGTAGGGACTAGGAAATTTGGCAATACGGGATTAAATTTATTAGCGCTGAGCTTTGGCGAATTCTTCTTCATTAGCCTGAATGGAAGTGCTTTTCACTTCGGTAGTGTGTGCTTAAAGGAACGGCTCTACCGCCTGCAAGTAATGAATGTTGTCATTGTCTTTTAATCACATGGAGTTAATGAAAATTTTAGTAAGGACGAAGAGCTTACTCTGTGTCTTACATTAAATGAACTGGAACCATTATTTTTTACTTTTTCTCTATTACCGGATTCAGTACCTAATTTACTCAAAGAGGCAAAGATGTATGTAAGATATACGTGGGGGGATTGATTGCAAATTATATTCAGACAGATTATACACTGTGTCCAAAATAATAATGCACAGCATGGGCATCTTGATGGTAGGAGATACGATTGGGTTAAATGGGTAAGAAAGATACTACTCCAGTGGCCTTAAGTAATCTCAAGAATTGTTTTCTGTTTTTGGATCGTTTCGAAATGAGTCAATTTTTGAAGTTATTTTTTTCACGTTATTATAAAAAATATAGAAAAACAAACACACTAACTCTGTACTTTATAATATACTTTAACATGATAATTATACTGACGTCCATATACGTTACTGACAGAGATCGTATCGATAAAGATGTATACACCATAGAGTTCATTCGGCATTTATCCTGAATCGGCGTACCGTGTACAGCACTGATGAGAACTAATAAGTTCGAAACAGCTGTATGTCGTTCGGTTCCGATCCGGGACAAATTTCGAATCCTACCTGGTTTTATTTTTTGAAACCTTATCTGTTCGTGCAGAAACACGAGAAAGGGGTCGAGGATCGCTTCTGGGTATAATTCAATGGCTGGCGGGGCTTTAGCCCGAGGAGTAGTTGTTTCCTAGAGCGATTATGTAATAGCTTTGCTATTCGGGAATTACTTTGATAACCGCTTGGCGGTTTAGTGGTTCCATTCTCGATTTCCGACTTATATGTTACTGACAGAGGTCGTGATAAAAATGTATACGTCATAGAGTTCATTCGGCATTTGTCCTGAATCGGCGTACCGTGTACGGCACTGATGAGAACTAATAAGTTCGAAACAGCTGTATGTCGTTCGGTTCCGATCCGGGACAAATTTCGAATCCTACCTGGTATTATTTTTTGAAACTTTATCTGTTCGTGCAGAAACACGAGAAAGGGGTCGAGGATCGCTTCTGGGTATAATTCAATGGCTTGCGGGGCTTTAGCCAGAGGAGTAGTTGTTTCCTAGAGCGATTATGTAATAGCTTTGCTATTCGGGAACTACTTTGATAACCGCTTGGCGGTTTGGTGGTTCCTTTCTCGATTTCCGACTTATATGTTACTTACAGAGATCGTATCGATAAAGATGTATACGCCATAGAGTTCATTCGGCGATTGTCCTGAATCGGCGTTGCGTGTACGGCACTGATGAGGACTAATAAGTGCGAAACAGCTGTATGTCGTTCGGTTCCTATCCGGGACAAATGTCGAATCTTACCTGTGGCGGGTTTTATTTTTTGAAAAAATATAGTCGTTGTTAAGATTTATGATATGAATAAGTCATATATTTTATTTGATAACTAAATTCTGAAGTAGGTTGGAACCTTTGATGTGAGGATAATACTGACGTAGTTTTCCACATAACACAAAAACACTATACACTACACTAGAAGCACGTTTTACGAATAAAGTTAGATCCATTTGGAGATTATTAAAACAATGTAATCATCTCAAAACGAGTTTTAATCATCTCCAGATGATGTCAACTTTGTTGGCGAAACACGCCTCCAGTGTAGTGTGTAGTGTTTTGTGGAAAACTACGTCAGTGTTGAGGACCAGCTTATTAAGTCAATAAAACAAGCGATTTAGTACTGAATAATAAATAATTAATTACATACACAATGTATTAACTTAAGAAACTGGATACATACTAAGGTGGGTAATATCAAAGAACAATCAACATTATTACACATACAGATATTAAACTTTTAAAGGATGTTTAAAATAGTAAAATTATTTTCTAAGCAAAGATATAGTCTGTGTATGGAGTCTAAAATTCTAGTTAGCATTTGTGGACTAATGCTGTTAAATGCTTTGATAATACATGCTTGTAATTCTTGTTCATTTTCAAAATTAGATATGTACACGAAGTAGAAGAAAAAATCTAACGGTGTCATATCCGGTGATCGTGCTGGCCAGGATACTATTGACTGAATGCCATATTTCGGGGAACCAATTGGATGAAACCGAGGATTCAAGAACAGCCCTCCAATGATGGTCTTAGCCCATCCTTTTGCAACAAAAAATTGTGGATATCAGCAGGAGGTAAATCTGGGGTGTCTGTATTAGAGGCAAAATTGTATTAGGGTTTAGTGGTGTGTGGAGTAAATGTTGATTTTCTCTTGAGCAATAATGTGTATATTTTCGATTAAAAATACCATAACTAGTGTCCATACTTTCATTTTACCAAATTACTCCATAAGGGCAATCTTCATCAGCCTGACATTTTCTAGAATAGCATTCAGAATATCCTGCATCTTTCCTTGTCACGTAGACTAAGTTTTTGGCAAATTAACATATAAATATATATGGATTGAATCGATATTTCAGTGATGTGGCTTTCGCTATTTCAGTACCTCGTTAAATTTCTCTAGTTTGTACAATAAGAGTTTGAGTAATTGTCAACAAGATATTATTTACATTGTCTTCATTGCATGACTAATCATATAGATTTTAAGAGGAATACAATTTCGGTGACACTAAATGTGACATTTTATCGCGTCAAATTTTTTTTCAAAAATCACCACATTAAAACATAATTTTTGAGATTAGTTCAGACCAGTTCAGACCAGATTAGTTCATACTATATATATGTAGTGTCACAACGGAAATGTTCTGTTTCTATCTGTATTTCTATCTATGAAACACAGATAGAAACAGAACTTACAACAATCCAAAATATAGCCAAAAACAACAGTGTCCCAACAAAAACTATTACCAAATTAATAAACAAAAAACAAAATCAGTATACTTTTAAATTAATTTATCCAAATATTAGAGAAGATAAACAGATACCTTATGCCACCATCACATATTATGATACATTGTCAATAAGAATATCAAATATTATAAAAGAACATAAAATCAAAGTAACATTGAAACCCCAAAAAAGGTTATCAAATTTAGTATATAACGCCAAAGATAAAACTAATAAATATGAAAAATCGGAAATTTATACGTTAAATTGCTCGGAGTGCAATAGCACATAGGACAAACGGGACGTAAATTTAAATCTAGGTACCTTGATCACAATAGATCCTTCAGGTTACAGAAAACAGATTCTACTTTTTCTAATCATATCTTAGAAAGTGGACATAATCTCTCAGATATTAATAATATAAAAATCCTACACTATGCCAGCAAAGGTTTAAAACTCAATTGGTTAGAAGCAATAGAAATCTATAAATACAACCATAGTGATAATTTTAGCTTGTTAAATGATCAAGTAGATATACTATATTCTCCTCTTCTTACTGTTACCTAAATTAATTAGCCCCCTGTATAATAGTTCTTAATAATATTCATGGAAATTCCCACAATTTGATGGTCGGGGTTGCACCATTTATGAAACACGTTTTCTTGTAAACGTTAACTACCTCTCTATTGTCATAACACTTAGTCTCTCTGTTTGGATAGTATATATTATAGGAACAGAATGTTTGTATTTTATTCTTAGTTGAATCATCGTTTGAAAATGACATAAAAATTGTTGAAACTGCAGTTTTTGTAAAAATATAGTGTTATAAAACTTAATAGTTGTTTTACTCATTTCCGTTGTGAATTATGAACTACCACAGAGTAACGGCTTCCTCGATTAATTTGTTATAGGTAGTGTCTTATTTATGCGATATTTCCTCACTTTAACCGAATTTGTATCTCCTACCATAACCAAGATGCTCATGCTGTGCATTCTAATCTTGTATACTTCAAAGTCAGCTATTGCATTCAAAAACATTCAGTAGTCACATATATTTTTAGTTTTTCATTGGTTATACTTTTAACTAACTATTGTTATATTCTAAACCATATTGAGCAGCAAAATATTTTTTAAATCATCCATATTTTGACTGAACCAAATACTTCTTGATCCTAGTTACAAGCTCTCTTTTCGTTTGTTCAACATAACTTTGACTATAATCTTAACAACTTATTTCACAAATTCCATTGAGGCACGTTTCTTTACTTTCAATTTTATATTTGGAACCTCCTAAGTGTTGTTCATTGAAGAGTTCATTAATATAATTCCTAAATATTCCTGTTACTGAGTTCTCTAATAAACTGTGGTTCCTACAAAATAAATATAAGGTTGCTATTTTTTGATCCTTCTCAAGAGGTAGTGTAGTTACTCCATGGTCCAATTCGAGAAGACCCTAAAAGCTATAAGGTCTTAGGAATTTGCAAAAGTAAAATAATTGATCGAGGCTATTGAGAAGCTACTAATGAGCCGTGTGTGAAAGTCGAAACACTGTACGTAAGGGTTTACTGAACCTGGAAACTTATGTAGTTTGGCGATAGCAAGGAAAGAAAGTGCATTTTGCCTCGACCGGGAATCGAACCCGGCTCTCCCAATTTCCGATTAGTTGCTCTGACCGCTGAGCTATCGAGGCACACTTATTATCCCCGCTAATGCGCCAGTTTAATGCGTCACTACAGTACTCCCTCCCTAGAGATATGGTTTGTCTCGATACAATTTAACGGAATGTGACCACGTTCGCCATTCTTGCGAACCGTTGTTCGGTAACCCCCGGGACTATAGGGCGATGGATAGGACGAGAATCGAATCCGCGAATTTGAGATGTAAGGGAGGTTGCATATACTGGAATGAATCACATCACGTCGGGGTCACTACTTTGGCGATGGCAAGGATAAAAGTGCATTTTGCCTCGACCCGGAATCGAACCCGGCTCCCCCAATTTCCGGTTAGTTGCTCTGACCGCTGAGCTATCGAGGCACACTCATTATCCTTGCTAATGCGCCAGTTTAATGCGTCACTACAGTACTCCCTCCCTAGAGACATGGTTTGTCTCGATACAATTTAACGGAATGTGACCGCGTTCGCCATTCTTACGAACCGTTGTTCGGTAACCCCCGGGACTATAGGGCGATGGATAGGACGGGAATCGAATCCGCGAATTAGAGATGTAAGGGAGGTTGCATATACTGGAATGAATCACATCACGTCGGGGTCACCACTTTAGCGATGGCAAGGATAAAAGTGCATTTTGCCTCGACCGGGAATCGAACCCGGCTCTCCCAATTTCCGGTTGGTTGCTCTGACCGCTGAGCTATCGAGGCACACTCATTACCCTTGCTAATGCGCCAATTTAACGCGTCGCTACAGTAGAAATAGGAAATAGACGTAGTTGAAAAGTTAGTTTTATTAATGTCCTAATGATGCCAACTTGGTTGTCGAAATTCGCGTTGAGCATACAGTATTAAACATCTTCCGGTGTTTGAGGAAATCTGATCTCTAGTGTTTATGTTGTTGAGTAGGTTTTCCAAATTTGTAAATTTCAACTTTCTTCAACACAGATTTTTTGTTAAAGAATTATAATTTGTAATAGCACATTCGTTTCTGAGAAGCAGATTACTTTTTATAGGTATTGAATGACACTAATTATTAACTCTAGTCATCATCACTGGTTGTACATATTGTTAGATTGTCGTTTACTCGCAGTCAAACTACTGTATTGAACGGGAGCAAAAACTATACGATTCAACCAAGTTAAATTTCAGACTAAAACTTCAGCCTCGATAAAGTTACTTGCCAAAACATACTTTACTGAATTGGTAATATGGGGGGCTATTGTTTCATAGGTCACACGAGATTCATATCATGATTAATTATAGATGTGTTTGACAAATAACTCTCAAATGGAAACTTTCATTTGCGCAACATACAAACATAGCGTAGAAAAAGCCACTAAGGAAGTTAGTACGAAATCACCATGGACGTAATTTAATGGAAATTACAGCAAATAAAGGGAGATAGTCTTGGAAATATACATATTTATAATATATGCGCAAATATTCAAATTGTTTTTCAAACGTTAAAATGATAATGGAATTATAAAAATGATAATATTAAAATTCAGAATTGTTTTCAGAACAGCCTGCAATGTGTGAATTTTCTATAGAAACAGTAGTTGATGTTTACACAAGTAATGCATGTGCCTCAGTTGACAATACATTAGTAAGCATATTAAACAATTTTAACAAAATATTTAACAATATATCAGTCGCCTAGATGTAAAACCCGACAAGTGCAGACAAACGTAATATGAGATAGTTAATAAAAACTTGTAACATTTTTACTCAATTAAATGCAGTGACCAAATTTCCTAAAATAGGTTATTATTGTTTTTAAATGATAACAAATCATAGTTTAGACATCAGGAGCATCTATATGATCCTCAAAATTGGGAAATAAAATGGACATGCCGATTTTTGCACCTAATTTTGTTTGAAACGTTCCAAAAAGAATGTGTGCAACTTTTGAAAATACATTTTATTTCTCATTATTATCGAACAACACAAAATATATGAAAATATATTTTCAAATACCAAAATTAATTGATTCTTCTTCGCAGTTACCCTCTTCTTCGACTGCTTGTCCTCCATCTGAAAGGATTTGGAAAGCTTCTCGAAAAAAATTAAGGCATCTTCTTTTTCCCATTCTTTTCCATAGTGTGTCTATAATAGTTTCGCTATGCTTTTTTTTCCTTTATTAATCAGTACCCCAATTTTTAATTCCTTAGGCCTTGGGCCCTATTTGCAAGATGTTTTTCCTTTTTTACATAAGTTTTTGTATGTACTCATAATATTTTCATTCCTGTAAAATACTTTACCGCTTACAAGAGATGTGTTATTAATTTTTTTTAACAATGATTGTCCTTTTTGAAGGTTGAAATTTAAAGTGTCAATATCCTGGTTGTTTTGAAACATTTTGAGTTTCACATCTCCAATCCCTGATTACAGTTTTCTCCAATTGGTGAACAGTAGCAAACTTTTTGGTCATATTGATGTACTCTTTTGGATGAACAACTTCCATTTTCTTCTTATAGATTTTTTTAAAATTTTACCAAAAACGCGATTGGGGGAAATATAAGAATGCCCAATAACCGGAAAGAACAACTTATGCCCCACATCCATCACACACATGTTATTCAACTGACAAAATATACAAATTAAACTGCATCACGTGACGAAATATTTAGTTCTCATTGGTTCGTTGGAAATGTCTACCTTTGTATCTAAGACCGCAAGGGATATGTCGGGTTTTGCATCCAAAATGAAATTTTTAATTCTAAATTACTTTTGACTTGTCAGTATTTGTTGTAAAATTTCAATTGGACTATGTCAGCATTTACATTTTTAATTTATTGCCATAACAATCTCATTTTTGAGGAAAGGGTGACTTGTTGGGTTTTGCATCTAGGCAACTGATTGCAACTCATGAAACCAATTAAAAAAATACTTTGTTTATATGGTTATTTAATACATATCTATTTATATATCTATAATATTTACATATATTGAATATATATGTATCTATTTCGGCCATTAAAATCCGCCTATACCGTCTTCAGGACTACATCCAGTTACCCGCAGCTCGGATACATTGCCGAACCTCCATCTTTGGCGCAAGGCATCGTTTACTTGCCTAACATATGATACACGAAGGACCTGCGATTATATATCTTATCCGAGGATTGGTATGTCTTCTACATGAGCCTCGCCTAAATTTATTAGCACTACATTTAATAGAATGTAGCTTCTGTCAGTTCACTAATATATAAGTTATATGCGATCGGGTCCATCCAAGTAATGGGTGCTTCAGCCGTTGCCTGGCTATTATTGCTGATAAAACACTGTGCGGCGTCAGAGAAATAAATGGTCTCTCAGTATACTATGAGGTATTATTACACAGGAAAATATATCGAGATGAATTTATTGCTTTATTTTAAGGCAATACTTGCCTTAAGAGAAGCTATGGATTCATCTCGATATATTTTCTTGTGTAATAATTTTGTACTAAATTGTAAATATACTAAATTATGGTAATAGAAATATATTTTGGAAACATAAGATATATTTTTATTTATTTAAGATATTAATTCCGTTTTACTATTCACATGTTGTTCTCTCTTATATATTAAAATTACTAGTCATTTTTATGAAGTAAGTACCTGTAGGAATTGAGCCTCTAGAATGGGTATAAAGAACTGTGATTTCTAGAGATATGTTTCGCTAAGTTTCTATTAGACACTTTCGTTATGATGGGCAACATTTATCAAGTAGGTACTAGAAGTGTATTATTATTGATATAGGCTTGGTAGTACAAGAACTATACAAGGATTTATACTGCACAGTTTAAAAATGAATATCTGATGTTTTATATCATAAAGAATATTAGACTTCCATGATGTATTTAAATTAATTCATAAATTAATTCATATATATATATATATATATATATATATATATATATATATATATATATATATATATATATATATATATATATATATATATATATATATATATACAGGATACTACTGTAATTTAAATGCTTACGTAGTAAGTTATTTATTAAAAATTAGAATTTCTTTATCATAAATGGAATGCACTGCCAATAAATACATCGGTGTATGCTGTTTTTCTTAAGTGAATATATCCTATTATGTATTCAAATGTCATTTCTCAGCCATATCTATCTCAAAACAGGAGAAACAGTACTCAATATCATTTTCAATGCTAACAATTTAATAAAAATGTTAATACAATCTTTGGTCGTTTTTAAAAAAGTGATTAGATAATTACGATATTATATAAACATTATTCTAAATCTGAAGTTGTATTGGAGTAGGTTGGAACCTTTGGTGTGAAGATAACACTGACTTAGCGTTCCACAAAACACTATACACTACACTCGGCGCGCATTTCGCCAACAAAGTTGGCATTATCTGGAGATGATTAAAACTGAATCAGTTATAATATAATTATATATCCGAAATATATTATGACAGTATTTGGCTTATAAATGTGAAACAATGTTTATATAATTTTTAGATTTATAAAAAAAATAAACCAAAACATCCCTAACGGTTTGGTCAATCGCCTATATAAATAGGGGTTTTATATTTATGAGAATGGGCACTTAAGGCAAATTTTGTTCGTACAGATTAGACAAGCAGTACGTATTTCCTGAGAATAATACCGGAGTTGTACGAATACGAGAGGTCTTATTTAATTTTAGTAATAGCGTAAACGTTTTCTTTCGGGGGAGTTTTATATTAACGGCTAAATAAAAAGCTACAACACGGTTTCCCTTTTTACTTTGAATGAGATTATGTACATCGGATTTGATTTACCCAACGCCAATGGAATATAAAGGTTTTATCTATTTTTAGGAAATTTATTTCAAAATTTCAACAGAAGTGTACTTCCTACAGTATTTTAAAGACTTCGAAAGCACTTTACTTCAAATAACAAATTTCTTGAAAAATTGGTAAGACAATTTTGCTGCTGTAATTGATAAATTATATTTTTTAAAATAAAATATATTTAGATTTCGTTAGTTGCGCCAACTCTTATTAAATAAATAATCCAGTAAATAGTTGCGATACATGAAAATAAATGATTTAAATTTAAACTCTACTGTGAAAAATAAATTTACCTATTTTTCTTTGTTTATATATTTTTATCTAGGTGTATTCATTGTAGAAATTCTCTAGGTATATTCCTAACTATGCTATGTAATTAAAATTTTTAAATTTACTCTATGAATATGTAAATGGTTATAAAATACCTGATAATTCTTAGAAACTACACGAGGTCCCAACACCACTTTTTCATCAATTTGTAATTATGGACGATACAATCCCTTATTTAAATGTAAATAATTGTCGGAGTATCCATGGCAATAGGATTCAATTGCATGACTAAATGTCAGGGAGAAGTCATGACTTCTGGACGAGTTCTGACGTAAAGGAACCACATCAGGACAACAGCTAGATGAACCAAGGACATATTGGCCAACGTGTACACCTGAGTTACAAATAATTACCTCCGCAAAGAGTTACCTCCAAAAATTGCTCTACGGAGAAGTTATAGAGCGACGACAAATTGTGGGTGCCCCATGGTTCTTAAGAAACGCAGGCATCCGGATGGACCTGCAATATGGACGACGGTACCTCAGATCAACTACATAACCAGCAAAACTTACACTTCCATCATCTGGAGATGATTAAAACTAAACTCCAGAGTTTAGTTTTTTTAATCTTATCAACTCAATGTATCATTAAGTTGATATGAATGAAAGTTTTTGTGGGAACAAAATAAAGAATGTATTTTTTACAAATTAGTTGTAAACATTTTATACAAATTTTAACTTTAATATGAAAGAACATAATAATGGGGTAGCAGGAATGCAAACACTTATTAAAATCTGACATTATGACTAATACTAGCCTATGTTAATGAGCAAGAGGCACCAACTGTGCAAGGAAATTTTCTGTATATTTTTATATGCATTAATAATAATTTAATAAATGAAATGACTATGTTCGCATTGTCAAATTAGAGATCAAAAAATAACATGTACTCTTTAATAAAAACGAAGCATGCTCTGATTCTTCTTCCATACACATTATAGTGCGTTATTCCTTCTTAAGCAATCTTTTATCTAAAAAGTTCCAACAAATTTCATTACTATTCTTTAAAAAAATATTCCACACTATGCTTTATCTTTAATCTGGTTCTGTATTGTACTTGAAACAATCATAATATGTTTCATTTGGCTGATGACATATTCCTTTATGAAATAAAACTAGAGTTCCTATCTAAAAAAATCGTTTTATATACAATACACTAAACTAATATTGTTTAACTTAACAATATTTAATTGCCTTAACTATATATAATACCAAATATAGAGTTGGAACAATTGACTGACTGGCGAACTTTTCTAATTCATACAATTATGCTTTGGAATTATGTATGTGGTAGCATATTATCACATTTTATTGTCACGGGATGTGGTTGAAACTAGTTCTCTAGAAACTTCTTTAATCAGGAATTTATTTATATATCGATCCACTTGTTCAAATTTAATTATCATATTCAGTCTTTTATTATGTAACGACGATTAATCTAATTGTTGCTGTATATTTTACCGTTTCCGAGATGTGAAGATGGATATAAAATTTTTAAGCTCTATATATTACTGTTATTAAGTTGAGATTATTATGGAAACCCTAACATGCTGTTGCGATAGAATATGTATGTAGAAGGAATGCTCATAATCTTTGATCGTAGACTGGAATTAATATTAAGAACTTTGACGGACTTTATCATGAATGGAGTCAATTATCGATGGACGGAATTGCTTGAGTTGACTGACAACTATGTAATAAAGTGTATTATATTCATCTAAAAAATGTACTAAATAAAATGAGTAATAGCTAATACAAAAATATTGCAAAGGTATTTATTATTAACAGTAGCAAAAGCGCAAAAAGGTGTAATATTTTAATAGCTATGACTTTGTTTCACACACATTCGCATTTCTAGACATTTTTAAATTTATTAACTGTTTTAATTTTATGTAAAATTAGATCTCTCTCTATATTCAATGATTCAATGGGAGCCATAATATTCTAACTTTAACGGTGGAATGTAAAACTGACTATTTTTCCAAGATCTAGAAAGTGCCGTCTCAAGACAATATTTCTATACCTATAGCCAATGTAAAGCAACCTATGCTCTTGGGGCTAGACACCACCACGACATAAGCATGTTTCATGCATGTAATGGTACTCAGGATGAGGCACATTGGTGGCGCTGGGAATTGTTTGAATTACACTTCAGTTTAAAATAACCTTAATCTGCGTTATTTTATTGCATGTTGGGGACGTGAAGCGAATAAAATGAGGGGAAATGTTTCTAGAATATTCCATTACATAAAGTGTAAAGTACTAGAGGATTTATTTCGGTTCTCGCTGTAAACAAATAAAATATAATAACGATAACTTTCACAGAGACTTGAAGTTGGTTTAAATACACGATAATTCATAAATATAATCATAATTGTAGGTATATAACAATAACATTGAATACATTTATTTGGAACATTATTGCAATATATGATATACAACTTAATATACCGAAAACAAAACAGATATATTTTTGAAAATAAAAAGTATGTTTGGGAGTATTCGACGAGTAAATCACTTTAGCCTAAATATATTTATTAGGGTGGGTTGGAATCATTGATCTGAACACTGACGTTGTTTTTCACAAAACACCAGAACACTACATACTAAACTCGACGCGCGTTTCTCCAACAAAGTTGACATCATCTGGAGATGGAGATTTTTTAAGTTTTAATTAGCTCCAGATGAGAGCCTAAATCTAAGCTCTAATTATTCTCAGATGAGTTTCAGAATGACCACGTTGGGTCTACAGGAAATGTTTAAGTAAATATATTAAAATATTTAGTAAACATAAAATTTGTCAGACAGTAATTACTTCAAGTTCTTTAACTAATTCACGACTTTTCCATGAACTCTCAATTACACTAAAGTATCTCACACAAAATAACACATCAATGTGGTGCGATCCAGTAAATAGTTGTATCGAGAAGAAATAAAACAACAAAATAAGTAAGACGCGTACTGATTACTTCAAATTTATCTATGAATCCTATAAAATAATCTCAGCCATTCGAAGTTCTGATTATTTTTATTATATTGGAATTCTATGATTTATTGCAAATCGTTTTGTTATAGGACTAATGTTCTACAAATGACTTAATACATTTCATGATGTAACATAAAAAATTGATGTTAAATTATCTAAATCAAAATTATATATTTATTACGTAAAAAGATTGCTTCCAATTCGAAATGTTCTTAAACTCAAAGGTTTGTTGCCAATTATCTAGGAACAAATAAAAGAATCTGCTTGGATTAAAATTCGTAATGTCCTATACCAGACAGATATATTTTTGGCCATTATTTACGAGGGGAGGTTTAGGTTAGCCTTATTCTTCCAAATAACCCTCGGATATTCACACAGACACACTTAGCTGACTGCTGTAAGAATCGAGCACCACCCAGATTACTCTGAGCCCACATGACTGCATATGACACATATGCACTTTTTGACTACATATTACACTTATATGCGTAGAAAAGTACAGTTCTAAGTAATTGCATGTCCAAATATTTTTTTTAACAATTTATCACTTTCTTCTAAAAAGACTGTAAGGCAATTTCATTAGCTTATTTAACATCAATAAAGTAACTGCATACATTAAAAATGTACTCGCTGAAATATAATTTAGCAGACTCTGAAAATATTTTATTAATTTAGATATATTCAACAGGGATACCTTTAAGGATTCTTCAATAAGTCCAAGTCAATTTAGAGTTTCAATGACAGTGTTCGGAATGGAACAATGTATAAAATTTAATACACGATTTCCTACTGTTCTAGCACTACCATAGCTGATTTTTACACGATGGAGAATATGGTTAGAGGCAGCGTATTTTTATTTTCAGTATTTCTTTCCAAAAAGAAAACCTTTAGTCGTACCCTTCAATACCAAAAAATGAGCTACCGTTGGATAAGGTCAGATAGAGTATCCATTTGCTCAAGTTGAAGCCAATTCATGAACTATTCACAGTAATGCACAATAGCATGTACCACACGAGATATAGAATACTTTGTGATCCTTAGACGAATTATAGAAAATAGTAAATAACATTCAAATATTGTTATATATTTTAAAGATAAGAGACACTTTGTTGTTAAAGAAAAAAACTGTATTTTAAAGAGTCCAAATTTCGCCAGCTTCAAACATACATAATTTCACAGATTTCAAACAAAAATATTTTGAAGCCACATTTTATCTTTTTTATGAAGGAAAGAAATAAACAAAAAATTCGTTAGCTTTATTAACTTGTAAATTAAAAATAAGATGTTGAAGGGTTAATACAAAATTAGGCTATAGAAATACCATTTTTGGATTACATTATTCTTGCTGCAACTATTTTCAGCACAAATGGTTTAGCCGCTAGGTGCAACATTAAAGGAATCAGGATTAAATGAATTTACAACTTGTTAACTGTATTCGTTAAATATTGAAACCTTTAATATCGTACACAGCAAGCCCTTTGTGTTGAATATAGTTCAGAACTGGAATTAATATAGCACACTTTGGCGGACGACACCAGTTTCAACAAATGATTGAATACCAAAAATTCCATCTTTATTAAATAAAGGTTTATCCACACTAAACTAGTTAAAGACTTAACATATATTGTAAGTGTTCAATACCGCAGTCAATTAGTAAGCTTATATGCCACATTTTCACACAAAATTTTCATAAAGAAGCATCATCTTCCTTAATATCTATTTTATACTCTGACTAAGATAGGTTTTATATTCTTTAATATTCCAAAATATTTTAACTTAATAGCAATTTCAACTACCTTGATTCTTTTTCAACTGTGTTCGTAATTACTTTTTTAGTAAGTATCTTATTATGTATAAACCACTTGAAGTTTTTTACCTGTTTTCTTCTGTTTCTAATTCTTCACAAGACTGAGATTTGTATAAAAAGTTCGGTGAGCGTGTCCATTTCTGTGCGACGTTTTAAGGGCGGATTTTATAAATTTATGCACTTACACAGCAACGCGCTTTGAAAGTAAATAGAGTGTGTAATAAAATTTATAATATGGCAGTAAATACAACCTCCAACTTATATCAACAGTGACAATGTAATAAATTACTGAACACAATTTTTAAATTTATTCTCCTTCTGTGGAAGGAAATAAAAATAAATGAACATGAAACTTTTTGCCAAAGAAATAATAATTATGTTATTCTTTAATGATGATATCATTATAAGTTTATATCTGACTCTTAGACTATATAATTCATTTATCAAGTGGCGCTAGTAAAAAGTTATTTTACTAAAACTGGCCGACGTCACTTATTCATCGTTCATTAAGTTAAATATGTACGGCTAAGTATTTCACCTTATACTTAAAATAAATAAAATAAATTGTTTCTGAGTGTTATGCTGTTAAACCTTTTTCAATTATTCAAAATCAGAATGAATTAAAAGTATATTGGGCAGTATGTTGCTGTGGGTTTATAAGCAAGGAACAATTAAAAACAATTTTCAAGTTTGAAATTGATATATGTATTTGAATTCAGATGTAATAATAATAAGTCTATCTACAAACTTAGACACAAACGTGATGTACGTAGTCAATTTTAGTCACTTTATTCCACACGATTTTAGATACTAATTTGACAAAATCTCAGTTTACGTTGGCGATATATATATATTAGTATTTTACATACTACAGCCGAAAAAGTGATTTTTCATTATATTTTTGTTTTTCAACAAATAAGTTAAGTCAAGACAAGACTAGGATAGAGACGAATGTATTTTATGAAAGAAAAGAAAGCAGGATTAAGTGATTAAAATGAAATTACTAATAGCAGATGATACAGAGTAGCTATTTATCGTACAGACATAAATTTTAATGTAAACTAAAAAGAGATATGAGTACTGTAATATGTGTCTGCAGTGCATTTATAAAGATCATTATGAAAATATGGTTACTTTATGGTTTAACATATCACAATGAAATTAAACTAAATTTTAATGAAAACTTCTAATCTAAAGTCCATTCCCTTGATAAACTAGAAATATTTTTAAAAGAAAACCTACAATTTTTTATAATCATAGTAGGATTGATTCAGACTGAAAAATTAAGTGACTAAATGAATAGGTACTATCCAAGGAGATAAAATAAACAGTTTTAAAACCTTAAAATGGACATTTCCGTACGTAGAACATCTCAATCTTGAACTTTAGTGGCCGAGAAAATATAAACCAACACATAATTGCAGAATATGTGGTTTATACGAAAGTTTTACTTTTTTCATTGGCGACTGCTTCAGTTCCGTATCAATACGTTTAAGATTGAATGAAATTATTTTCTTTCTCATTCATTCGTATATGATACAGGCCGAATATATATTTTTTTCGTTCAATGTAAAATCAGCAAAGCGTTAAATGTTTATGTTTAAAATCTAAGAATGAACATAAACATTTACATCGTGCTTTTTCATAACCCATGGACAGGGTGAGATGTGTCGTATCCACCTCAAAATCAATAGATGTCGTCTGGTAGACGGCCGTAATCAGAATCAGTCAAAACCCGATCGATCCGACATTATTTAATTGAATCATCGTGCTAAAAAAATTGTCAAATAGTCTACCATTTTGCTTTCTTATGGCCCGTGAACATGGTAGAGTGTTTTCTATCCACCTCAAAATCGACAGGTACCGTCTGGGAGATGTTCGCGGCCAGAATCAGTCAAAACCCGATAGATCCGACATGATTTAGTTGAGTTATCGTGCTAACAAGAAATATTAATGCCGACGACAACGACACACAGACACAAATTTTGTAAAAACCTTTTTTTTTTGTTTTTAAGCCAAAAAACGAAAAATAAACGCTAGAAAAAAATGTATTTCCAATTTTCTTTACACGATTACATTACTTTTCCGCTGCTCTAGTATAGTTGAGTGCGGAAAAGTAATACTATAATAATCGATCCTACCATGATAACAAAGTTTTGCTGGTATTATTTTAGAAACACTTCTAATTTCTAATATATCAAAGGATTTGTGGAATTTAGATTAGAAATTATGTAAAAGTTAAACGTGTCTAATAGAAATTTTCGAATTTAGAATTATTATATACTTTCAATTTTAAGTCATTTACGATATTTTAAAACCTACTATTATTTCAAATAAGCAATAGTAAAAAATTTCAATACCTTTAAAAAGAAACCAGATATGCTTATCGTTTCTGTGTTAAATACAAAACAATTTTCTATGTCTATGTAATAAAATTTTGTCATTTTGCCTATAAACCTTGTTAGCCAACACATAATTTAATTTAAACTTAAGGATAATTAAGCGACAACCATAAATTTGAGGAAATACTACTGAGTACTTAGGTACTCGTTATGTTCCTCCAGGGAATAGTGATAATTTGAAAACTGTTATAATTTGGTGAATAATATACTTTCTCTTCCTCTTCTATATTGTCGCTTTGAACCCCGTTTCGCTTCTGTTCTTTGTTTGAAAATTTTGTATAACAGGAAATTAGTGAAGTTAATTAACTTAGACATTCCAAGCTGCGTAGATCCTTTAGGCGTGCGAAATATATTACGTGTGTTTTAGCGAAGAAGATAAAATCGGAATAAAGTACAAGAAACATTTTTTACAAATTCAACTGCGGCAAGCCAAGGGGAACGACTTGGGCTGTATAATATAAAAACTGTCATCCTGGGAAAAATTATCACTGTTGTTATTTTAATTTGCCCCTTCTTTTATACGCTGAAAACACATCATAAAGGAAGTCAGTATATTTGAATATAAGAGTATTTATATATATATATATATATATATATATATATATATATATGCATATAGATTCTTTTCTACGAAATAACCTAATTTTCTCCATTCTGGTGACACCTGGGATACTAAAAGGATATATAGGAAGTTTTAATTCTACTGGGAAAAGGAATTTCGAGGAATTGTTAACGAGATGTTGCCATAATTACTAAATGTGTTAAATTGTTGATATTAAACCAACTAGTTCATTAAACTAACGTAGGTATTTGCAATACACCGAATTATAAGGGTCATACCTAAAAGAACTATATTAATTTAATTACGACTGTCAATGGATTAACTCTCAAAGTTTAATACAAAAAAGTAATATATAGAGGATCCGGCAGCCAATACTGACGGTTTTTAAATAGAGTTAGCACCTGGTAGAGGATGTCCTAGGGGTTGGGATTGGTCTCCACCTCTTCTCCGGAGGAAGTTTAGTTACAATGGAGGATTGGACCCATGTACACCGCACGTTCGCCGTCGAGGCGTATTTAAAATTGTGGGGTTCTGTGATGTTAATATAGAGGTAGTTTCAATGTTGCATTTCAATGTTACTTCTCGTGGGCGAACTCCATTTCGGAACACCATTCTTTCATGGGTTAGAAAGTTTCGGGGTACAGCAGTCGGAACATCAAGCAGAAGAGGAGTATCCTTAAGGACGAAAAGGTCACCTGCAAACGTTGATGCTTTTTTTTTTTGTCGAGGGGAAAATCTTCAAAAGACACCTGACCTCTGGTGTTCCGTTGTTATTGGGCCAGGTAGTGTCGGATTCGTGTGTACGCCTACCGACTAAAAACCCCCCGTTATCCTATCAGTGTAATGCCGAAGAGGAACTGCTCTCGCTTGACTTCTCTTCGGCATATCAATCAGGATGCTTTTTAAATCTCCTCCCTACGTCCACTCTCCGAGTTGCCACGATTATGGGTTCGGGCCCAGCTCCCTTTCTTCTTACTCCTTTTTTCTCATTATTCTTTCTACCATTCTCTCCGCACACATTCAAACATTCGCACTGTTACTGATCTTTCTAACTAATTCCCTCAAACCTCCCGGCCGGCCAACTCTCACCATACACTCTTCCCTCTCATCCGTTCACCTCGGGCACCTAAGCAACGTGTGCTCCGGGTGGTCCCTCTCACCACAGTACACACATTCATCACTCTCAACTTTCTCTATCCTACACAGGTATTCCCCGAAGCACCCGTGGCCCGTCAACACCTGCGTGAGATAGTACCCAACCTCACCATGCTGCCTCTCAACCCAAGGCCGGATGTCAGGGATGAGAGCTCTCGTCCATTCCGCACACGTCTGTCCCTCCCATCGCCCCTGCCGCCTCATCCATAGCCTTTCCCTTACATCCCGCCTTCCACCTCTCCGGTATACCTCCTCCTTCTCCCTCGCTAGAAGGTCGATCGGATACATACCGGCTATTACGAATGCCGCAGCACCAGACACAGTCCTATACGCACTCACCACTCGCAACGCCGCCCTTCTCTGTATACTCAAAACCTTTACCTTCCACTTCTTCACATTCATAACATCCACCCACACGGGAGCGGCATATAGCATTATTGAATGAGCCACTCCCGCCAGGACCCTCCTCTTAGCAGCCCTTGGCCCCTTTAAGTTGGGCATCAGCCTTCCCAGGGCCGCCACCGTTCTCCCCACCTTGGTTAGCGTCTTATCGAGGTGAGTCCTAAAACTCATCACTGGATCCAACCATACTCCCAAGTATTTTAAAGCAACACCCGTCTCGATTCTTATACCTCCCACCAAGAAGTCAATTGGCGGTGGTTTCCTCTTTCTCGTGAGGATGATGGCCTCTGTCTTTTCTCTGGCCAGACTGAGCTTCCTACCCTCCACCCATCTCCTGATCCTCTCACCAAATTGCCATGCTCTCTTATGTCCACCCTCTTCTTCCCTACCACCAGGATTGCCAGATCATCGGCATAGCCCAGCACCGTTGTTCCCGCCGGGACCCTAATCCTAAACACACCGTCGAACATTACATTCCACAGGACCGGTCCAAGTACCGAGCCATGTGGAACGCCACACGCGACCGTCCTGGTCTCCTCCCTTCCATCCACCGACCTCATTACTATCACCCTGTCTTCCAGGAAGCTTCCAACTATATTATACACGTATGGTGCCACCTCCTTCCTCCTGAGAGCCCCCCCTAATAGCCTGCCAGTCAGCTGAATCAAAGGCATTCTTAACGTACCGAGATTGGTTATCCGAGAGCCCTCCACTCCTCTCCAACTCCTCGAGAAGCCTAGCTAAAATTAGGTTCTCCAGCAGCTTCCCGAGCCCATCAGTCACGCAAATAGGCCTGTACTCCTTTCTCCCTCCGTCCGCCTTCCCATCCTTCCTCACTAACACAGTATGCCCCTCTTCCAACATTCAGGGAAGATCCCGCTCATTATAACACCATTCATTATTCTGAGGATCACCCGCGGGTGATTCTCAGCGACCGCTCTGATGACCTCAGCAGGTATGCCGTCCGGTTCAGGAGCCTTGCCCGTCTTTACCCTCCCTCCCGCCCTCTTTATATTCGCCATTGAGAGCGGAACAACCTCCACCTCTAGCCTCCTCCATAATGCCCTCTCTCTTGCCGGGAATAAGTCCCCCACCACCTCCCTCATTTTTACTAGTGATGGCGCCTGTTGGTAGGCTCCCGTCCTCTTCATCACTATCCTATATGCATCGCCCCAAACGTCCAGATCCAAGTCTCTACATAACTCCTCCCATCTCCTGCGCTTCTCCTCCTTTATGCGCTCCCTGAGTCTCTTCCTCTCTTCTTTATACACCTCCTCCTCTGCTCCCCTTTCCCCTTCATCCGTTCCACTGCCCCTATGCCTGTTGACTCTTGTGAATCTCCTTCGGGCTACGATGCACCTCATCCTCTGGGTAGCGATCTCATCTGTCCACCAGTAGATACTGTTGGACCGCTTTACCCTCCCCCTTTTCCTCATCATGGATGCATCGCACGCCCTCTCCACGGCTCTCGCTAGCGTTATTGGGTCCAATATCCTACCCTCCTCCTCTTGCCTCGTAATACTGGTCCGGAACGCCTCTCTATCCCAGTTGGTCGTATACCACCCCTTCGCCCTGGTCCTGTTGATGTTGACCACCCCTTCCTCCCATACATCGAATATAATGTATTTGTGGTCGCTGAGGGTTTCCTGCTGTGAAACCCTCCAGTTCCCAATCTTAACTGCCGCCCCCTCCGTCGCAAACGTGATGCCTGGGATGGACCTGGCTCTCCCCCTCACAAGCGTGGGGGTCGTACCCTCGTTCATCACTACCATGTCCAATCTTGCCACCCACTCCAGCACCACTTTCCCCCTCTCGCTTAATTCCTCCATTCCCCATTCTGAGGCATTGAAATCCCCCGCGACGATGAAGTTGCCCCCTACCCGGGAGATCAATTCCTTGATACTCTTCAATAACGCCACCAACTCCTCGATTGGGGAGTTAGGGGAAAAGTAGCAGCTACAGATGTTAATTGCTCCAACCCTAAGCCAGACATAACCCAGACCCTTGCTCATCTCACTACTAACATCGATCCGGTCGCAGGTCCACCACCCTTTCCCCCTAGTCATCCCTACATTCGGCTCAATAGCTATTATAACGTCCACCCCCTCCTCCTTTACCGTCGCTCACATCAGGTCCTGGGCTGCCCGGCACCTGTTCAGATTTATCTGAAGGACTTTGAAGGCGTCCGCTGTCCTATCCCCTTCTCCCTATTCTCCATCCCCGCACTGAACGCAGGGCATTTATTAGTGTCCGCCCTGTGCCCGTCCTGTTTACATACCGGACACGATTCCTGGTTTCGGCACTCTACGGCCCTGTGCCCCTCCTTCCCGCACCGTAAGCAGAGTCTACTCCGATTAGGCCCCTTGCAACCCTATCGAGCATGGTCCAGGCCCCAACACCTGGAACACCTCAACGTCTGGAACTTGGGTCTGACCCTACACCTCCCCCATCCTATCAATATCCTTCCACGCCCCAGAAGCTTTTTCGCCCCCTCTCTATCGATTTCAATATGTGCAGTCTGGCTTTCTCCCGGACCTCTCACCAACGCTACCACATCAAACGCCTGCCCTCCCACTTCCGCCTCCACAGCCGCCTTAACATCCTCCTTCGTCGTCACCTCATCAATATCTTTGATGACCAGTCTCTCCGCGTTTTTCAGTGTCCTGATCACCATCCCTCCCACCTTCGTTACAATTTCAGCCTTCAGCATCTCGGCTTTTTGGGCACCCCCTTTCACCTCGAGGAGGAGTTCTCCCTCCCTGGTTTTCCTCATATTAGTTATTTCTACCCCGACCAACTTGGGGTCCACCCTCCCTCTCACCTTAGCAAGAACTTCGGCGAACGTGGCCTCTCCTGCATCCTTAATAACCACCGCCGCGGGCCTATTTCCTCCTACTTTGTCACTCCTCAGCATTTCCTCAACATCCATGCCTTCTCTTCCTTGGCCTTCCCTTCTTTGTTTCCTCCCAACTACCCTAGTCCATTCCTCACCGCGATTCCCAGTCTCCTTCTGGCTTTCACGAGATTTTTGTTGAACGCGTCTGCTCTCTATCATCTGGGGATATATAGTCAATTCCACCCCCTCCTCTTCCTGAAAAACATACTCGGCTACCTTCCTGATCGTGCCGTTGTCTATTTTCCTGTGGATAGGGAAGGCCAGTCTCTTTCGCCCTTGCCCCCTACTCATATCCCTGAGGTTTCTCATGGCCTTAACCATGTACCCCAGATTAATTTCTTTCTCCCAGTTTTCAACTGAGACAAGCCGGTAGGCATACCTGCACGTAATCACCTCCTCTTCTCCATCCTTGGAGGGTCTGGCCGTGCAGTGCCGTACATAGGCGACTCCACCTAACGGCACCTCTTGGTTGCCTGTCTCATCTCCTTCGTAATACCTGTCCCGGATGGACTTCGGGACTCCCTCATCTAGTTGCCCAGTCGCAGTGTCCGTGCAACACACTAAATCCCACTGCGCCGCTAGCTGTGCGGTCATATCCTTTATCACCGAGACCTTCCTGAACGTCTCCTCTGGCCATCTCTGCCTCATCACATCCTCCAACTCCTCTATCGTCTCTGTCTCTTTCAAGACCTTCCTTATTCTTTTACCCTGTTTATAATCATCCACGATCTGTGTCCCCGTATTCACCATTTTTGGTCTGCTATGGCCCACCCCAATCTCTCTTGTTTGTGTCTTGTCCTTATCTTCCTCTTTTCTTCCAGTCATCTTCAACGTGGCCTGCAATTCGTCCGTCATCAGCTGACTTGCCCGACTACGAAGTCTCGCTACCATATCTTTAATTTCTCTTTTTGTATTGGTGTTGTTCCGTACCAGCCCACTAAGCTCTCTCGCACACCGATCTACTTGCATAATAATCCCTCCAATAATAGCAGGATTACGATTTTTTACATTTATTTCCGCGTCCTCTACCCCTACACTTATGCTGATGTCCTCCCCTCTCTTCCTTTTGGTGGACTTGCCCACTTCGTCATCCCAAGTTAAGTCAAGGACCATCATATTTTTTGGGGGGATACACGACAATGAGTGGCTCCTCTGCCTTCCTGGGGACTCACTCACCCTTCTTCTCGCCATCATTGCTTCAGGCAGCGGTGTACTGCTGCCTGCCTGTTCCTTCCCTTTATCCTTAGTCTCACCGTTGTCTTTCTTTTCTGCTGCTTCCATTCTAATTGTTTCCTTATTTAATTTTTTTTTTATATCCATTACTGTTCCCACGATTATGGGACGAATCCTAGGTCGACTCACGGGTGACGCCCATCCCGTGAGTAAGGCTATATACTGTAGGGTGCGCCAGGTGCCCTACAGGTTTTAACGACTTCGCTGTCGGTTTGTTATAGAGGTTTTCTCCTCTCAGGCCGGCCAATAAGGCAAGCCCCCCGGCCCTGGTAACCGCACGACATACCCCTGCTGTACCACACAGAGGTCGCTGAAGTACGGGCCAGGATTCCGGTTTTAAGCGGGTAGGTGGCCTCTTCCACCCGTAGCTCGGATTGCCCTGGGTTCGCCCAAACCCATACTCACTTCTTGCGTTGTGAGTTCCTGGAGCTCGGCCCCGGGTTTCCCCGTGGCCCCCGGCCGCGGACCATGTCCGGGGTTACGGTGTATTTGTATGTTTTGCTTCGCGGGTACTATTTTATTTCATACCTATCCACCGGCCGAAACCGGTTAGGACTTTCCCCTATCCAACACCCGGGGACGCGCCAGATGGGAGACATACAACTCCACACTGGAAACGTTGATGCTGTACGAGCTGCTTTTGAACAGAGTCCCAGTTGTTCAGATCGTCGTCATGCTCGGGCGCTAAAAATGTCCGATAGGACTGTTCGGCGGATTCTTCATGAATACTTAAAATTTCACCCGTACAAGATGGCGATCATTCAAGAATTACAGTCTCGAGATGTCGCAAGAAGGTTAACTTTTGCATAAACCATGTTAAGAGGATCAATGAAGACCCTCAACTTATCTGTGGGGCTATCTTAAGGGAAAAGTTTACCTTGATAAGCCTCTAAATTTAGCAGAACTTCGAGAAAATATTTTGCTAGAAATCCATGCGATCCCACCCCATACCTTGGCAAGAGTGATGACAAATTTGACAAACAGACTCGAGCAGTGCGTCGAAAATTAAGGTCATCATTTACCTGACGTCATTTTTGCCACATAATGAATTTTAATAAAAAATTTTGGATACATTATAAACT
Organism: Rosalia funebris; assembly: GCA_037954035.1. Taxonomy (NCBI): domain Eukaryota; kingdom Metazoa; phylum Arthropoda; class Insecta; order Coleoptera; family Cerambycidae; genus Rosalia; species Rosalia funebris. The sequence goes on from JAZFAV010000007.1 coordinate 7,703,937, forward strand.
TCCACTCTTCCTCTTTCAAATATTTTTCTTTAAATTTTCAATGACTTATCCTATTTTAATTTATTTTATCCTATTTTATCCAATGAATTTCACTGACCCACTGTTCTGTTCACTATTCCAAAATTCAGTTATCCACTGAATTTTGACTTATCCTATTTTAAAAAATGTCAATATTGACTACCGCACACTGTATTGTGCTACAAGTCATTATAAAAATAATTTTATAATTAGTTGGATATTTATCATAAATTAAAAAATAAAAGCACACTTAATATAAGTTCTGCCAAGACAATATCGGTGGTAGTCAACTTAATATTGATGCTTCGTTGATTACCCTGTCAGTTTCTTTATGACAAAATAGAAATCAATAGTGCTATCCTTTGTTTTTCATTATGTGTCGTAATTATTCTTTAATTGTATGGTTATGTGATGTGATGGTAGTCATGATTTCTTCGGGTAATCAGTTACTTGGTTAAGTTATATAACGGTAGTCTGGCTCAGTTGACCATAATCTTGGACTCCACCCATAATTGATAAAGCTAATTATTATATCACCTTGGCAAGTATTGTTAAGATGATATCAATGAGGAGGATGACCACCTGGCGCGAAAAGGTTATCCATGGTAAATATTCTTTCTACTAGATGAAGAGGGCATCGACAAATAGAGCTCGCGGAACTGGAGATCTGTACCTTAAAATGGAAGACTTGGTAATAATTCAAGACGGAGTGATATCTACTTATAGTTACGAGAATTGTGTATTCAAAAAAGAGATAGAGGACATGTGCTGTAAATTCAACAGACCAGAGGATACACTCGAACATATCATTGGGTGATCTAGATCTAGCTATCATAGATAAATAGTTTACCCAGCTCCGGTACACTCGCATATCTAGCACGACAGAAACAGGGAGCGGAACAGGTACATGCGAAAATGGTACAAAACTACAGCCTATTGCTGAATCAACCACCATACTACAAATATCAAGTACAGCCAGTTGAGAATGACACTCATCTGACTTATTGAGGCAGGTCAATAATCAGTGTTAATGCACTGGATTATAATAAGCTAAATATCGTTCCCATTGGCAAGAAGGAGTGAAAATGACATATTTTGGACATAACGAAACTTAGCCGGACTTACCTTTTAACCCAAAATATCAGAAAAATGGAAACCGAGAATATTAGAAAATATAAAAAGCTTGCAACAGAAATTCAGCATATCTGAGACGTGAATAAAGTAGAAATTACTTCAATCATCATGTCGGTAACAGGAGTAATGAATCTAAGAGCTAGCACTAAAAATATGAGACTTCTGAACTACATATTTAAACCAATCCAGAGGAGTATCATATTGTACACCTGCCGCATAAGAAGGAAATTACTGAACTAGTACTAATAGACAAAACGAAGCGAAATACTATAGAGTAAATTCCTTCCCCAATCGTCCGAATCAAACTCCTGTAATAATCTTAGGAGTTTGTGCACATTCTCCAGCAAATTTGACGAGAAAATACTTTTTAAGTCCACAATAATAACAATAATAACCAGTTTTATTGTACTCTACAATTATGCATACTGAAAAGAGATATTTAAGCCTAGGCTATTCTTATGCCTCACATTAATTTATGTTATTCAAATATTTTTTTTTATTTATGTATTTATATTTATATTAAACAAGAGTTCATAATTTTTACCGTACTTGTGTTAGATTTTATTTTGATATTTTTCCAATATTATATAAGCGCCGATACATTTGTGTATCGTGGTCTGCTACTTATAGCGTGAAGCAAGCTTTTAACTAACATCTGTTGAGTGCCGATTCACGCCAGTATCAATCATTCATATGGGCTCTAGTACAGATAGCTAGTAAGGCATGTCATGCAGGAATAGCTCTAGTCAGTTATTTGTACATAGTATTATGTATAAAACGTATGTAGGAATTTTACAATTTAAATTATATTAATATTATAGTAAGTTTTAATGTATAATGCGGATCTTGTTCGAATAAATCCTTATGTAGACAGTGCATAAACTGTGCCATAGGCGTAAAATTGATAAATTTTCTTTATACAATTCACTCTAACTGGATTTGTCCTTGGCTTCTCTTGTTATGATGACTACTTTTAGGATGCATTTTATTATGGTCACCACACAATATTTTTATCGTATTTGTAAAAACAAATATTACCATCTAGAAATCTCTGTGGTATAAAACTACTTAAAGAAACAACTGATGACGAACATCTGATGACGATAGAAGGTTGAAAATGTTCTCACGCGCCCTTCTGAACATCTCAATAAATTCTCCGAAAAATCAGTTCACCGGATGTGCCTCTACCACCGAGTATACGGAAAATGGCTGTATTAAATGAAACGTTAGTTTTCCAACTTTTGAACTTTAAAGTGAAACTTTTTTATATATTCTTTCTAGAGTTAATTAAGCAGCTATACTAACTTTACCGCTAGTGAAAAATTTACTGTTATTATTTTATGTACTTAACCGTACTTAATAATGAGTTTTAAACAATGTCTCACTTCGTTCGGAGGTGACTTGACTACCAATTAATATAGGATTGGTTTGAATTAATGATGTTTTCATATTAGCGATATTCAGGAGAAACGATAAAAGATTGAGGTCAGATGATATTAACAATACAATTATATAGGTATTCATGAATTAAATAGATATATAGATACAATTAATCGAGATAAAATATATAAAGTAACATTAAATAACAGATGAAACATAAGCTACTATACAAAGAAATATATACTATTAATGGAAATATTAGGTAGAAATTCAACAATTCCATGGCCACATAGGAATCACAATTCAAATATTTGTCATTTTTGCCTTCTTAATTTAAATTTGGATAAAATTAATTTAATTTTGGAATGTTTCAATTAAGTTAACGGTGAAATAAAGAAATTTGCATTAACCACCACATAAGATGGTATCCTAAAGTAAAGAAGAGTTCACATTAGTAAATAAAAAGAGGAAGTGAATGCAGAGATCAAGAATATGATACTTCCAAATAACATATATTTTAGATTGTTCTATATTTAGCAATTATTTATAAAATAATAAACTAAAATAATGAACATTTATTGATTTATTACGAAAATAATCTTCTTATTAGTATTTAAATCTTAGAGGAGTAACATACAAACTTAGGGAAAGTTATCTAAACAATAGCATAAAAATATTATAAAATATGTAAATACCGTAATCAATAGTCTGAAAGAGGAGTTGTGGTATTCCGCAGGGTACATTTCTTGGGCTTAATTTATTCAATATCTGTATTATTGATATTTTCTAACTTCCAATAAATGAAGAAGTTACAGATTTTCTAGATAACACTAACATTTTATAGAGCCAATGACTGGCGAATATTAAAATGCAATGTCAATTGTGATGTTTCAACAGTAACCGAATTCTTAAATAATAAAATATTCAGATGAAATAAAAAAGACTCACTATTTACCTTTTACTAATTATCCTTCCAATTTTTCAGACTTTACGCATATTGATTTTACTTTTGATCAACTTGATATGCAGATAAAACCCGTAAAATAAATCAAACATATTGGATTGATATTAGAACTTTCAGTAGAAAAAAGAAAGATATTTTCTTTCTAAATTTAAACATCTTAAAATATTCTTTGATAGGTACTAGATATCTAATAACAATGTATTATGTACTTGTCCAATACCTCTGTTGTATGGTATAGTTTCCTGGTAAAATGAAAACATTTTTTATTTAAGTAAAGTTATTCAAAAGTAGTTATTAAAGATAATGTTTAGTAAATGTTACATATACTTAGTCAAGCGACTATTTGTATAAATAAATGAAAATATTTATATTTAACAATTTATTTTATACCAGCATAAATACTTAACTAAGATCATAACTATTACATTAGATTCACAAAGATTTCCAACGCAATGCCAAAAATGAATATACATATGGGACAGCATTCAAACTGTCCTCGGACATACATTGTTTAATGTCATATCTACATAAATTAAAAAATTATTATCGACTGTTGAGCATCAAATTGAAAAGTTGGATCTTTTGTACGTAGAAAAATAATATGCTAATTAATAGACATAAAAAATGCAAAAGGATAAATTTGAGTTAAATAGTTCTATTGTATGATAAAGTATTAGAAATTTTGTATGTTCTGCAGAACATGAAAGCTGTATGTAGTTTAATTGATCAATATTTGGAAAGAGAAAATAAATTTAGTCATACTGCGTGTGTTGCCGTTGTTAGCTTTCTCTATTTATTTGCGGTCTATAATTTTTTCATTTTAGTTGCATTATTTTATATATTTTATATTTTACTGTCTATATATACACGATTGTATTATAATGATTCACTTAATTTTAATACATTTATACTAGCTTATGTTTTATCATTTACTTTCCATACTTTACTTACTTACGTATTTATCAATTTTATATACATTCGTGTATTTTATTGTATCCTACTGCGTATATTTACAGCTGTATTTTAATGATTTCCTTCAATTTCAGTGTAGATAATAATAAATAAATTTAATTATTTAACAGGCAATTAATAATTTCTAAGTAGAATTTTGATCAATAATATGATTATTTATATACTATTTTATCTATTTGTATACTATCATTTTATTACAAATATAAATTAGAATTCTTAGAATCTACTCCCAGTTGAATTTCATTTACCCTGAATTTTATTAAATGCCCTTGTATTGATGTAAAGAACGAAATGAATATTAGGAGATTAAAATAGTGAGTACAAATTTGTTCTGGTTTGTTGGACCCTCTGTTATATGAAAAAAATATAAATCTTACGCAGAAATATGTTATTATTAATAATACGGGTGTGCACAGGTACTCAACCAAAATAATACATTCTGAGTTTGTAATAGTACATTGTTAGTTAATAGTTCTAATTAATAACTGTTCTCGTTGATTAATTCCTTTTACCGATAATTATGTCAGTGAACTATTTGTGGCAAATTAATAGGGGATTAATGAATATGTAAGTAGGAGGCACATTTAGGTTCAATTCGCCGCATAGGAAAATTACTTAGGGGAACCTACACATTTAATTAATAATGTAGGAGATCACAAAGACACATTTGTTATCGTATATCAATTGAAGTCCTGGAGGATTTAAGGTTAAAACAAATGATTTTCCCTGCATCTATATTAATTGCGAGAGGGCCTATACGTCCAAAAAAATGTTTAAATAAGGAGTAAATTTATTAAGACCTCTTTTACTTTTCCGCACTCCACTATACGCGGAAAAGTAATGTAGTCGTGTATATAATTTTTTTTCTAGGATTAACTTTTCGTTTTGCGGCCTAAAAACCAAAAATAAATGGTTTTTAAATTATTTTGTGTGTGTCTTTATTGTTGTTGTTGTCATTTTTGTTGTCGTTGTTGTCGTTGTTGTTGTCGTCGTTGTCGTCGTTATCGTCAGCATTTATTCTTGTTAGCACGATAACTCAACTAAATCGCGTACGATCGATCGGGTTTTGATTTATTCTGATCGGAGACGTCTATCATATGACACCTATTGATTTTGAGGTGGATAGGACACAGCCTACCCTATCCATGAGTGATGAGAGAGCACGATGGTGGACTATTTGAGAAATTTTTTATGTTAGCACGATAACTCAACTAAATCGTGTTGTATTGATCGGGTTTTGACAGATTCTAATCGGGGATGTCTCCCAGACGACATTTATTGATTTTGACGTGGATAGAGGACACTCTGCTATGTTCATGGGTCATAAGAAAGCACAGTGGTGGACTATTTGAGAAAAATTGAAAAAAGTAAAACTACCGGATTAAACACATATTCTGCGCTTATGTGTTGGTTTATTTTTTTTCAGCCACTCAAATTTCGAAATAGAAATATGCTATGTGAGGAAAAGTCCATTTTAAGGTTTTAAAACTGTTTATTTTAATTTGAACTTATTTCATTATAGAACAGAAATATGTCTATATAGCGTTTTTATAATGCACATTAAATATGATATATTAATCAACATCTACGCATTTAACGAATGTATTATTTTCTATTTGTTGTGTCACTAGGTTAGTTGTAAGTTATATCGAACTATGTGGCGACAAAACGTGATAAGCCATACCATTATCTGTTGTGGAATTGGTTCTAATCTACTGGCAATGCCTGGGTTCGAAATATGTTCGTCTCTTTAAACACTTTTGTCTTCAGATTTTGGAGTTGTATGACTAACTTATATAGTCTATTATGTGTGTACATTATTTCTACCTAACTCTCGTCTTTAAGTGGATTTACACATAGTAGACGTTCTCTATCTTTCAAGCATTGCAACACTATAACAAGTTTGGGCATATACATATATACATATTCATAATGAGGTCCGGTGTGTTGAACTACAATTATTTATGTTTTACTCTACTAACACTATCTGACATAACACTTGAAATGTAAAAATTGTGTCTTCGGTTTGCATTCCCCTTAAAACTCTCAAAGGTGAAACTGGGTAAATTCAATTCATTATTCAATTATCACCGTTAGAGGAATGGAGGATCTCACCCTAACATTTCTTGTTAAGAAAAGGCGTTCACAAGAAGTGGTAAGATCTGTCAAGACGAGATGGAGTTGCAAGTGCTGAGAATCAAGTTAATGACTTAAGTACATTAATGTCTAGCTCAGCGGTCAGAGCAACCAACCGGCAATTGGGAGAGCCGCGTTCGATTCCCGGTCAAGGCATGCACTCTTTATCCTTGCTATCGCTGAAGTGGTGACCCCGGCGTGATTTGTTCCAGTACATCGAACCTCCCTTACTTCTCAAATTTGCGGATTCGATTCCCGTTCCGTCCTATCCATCGCCCTATAGTCTGGGGGTTACCGAACAACGGTTCGTAAGAATAATGAACGCGGTCGCCACATTCCGTTAATTGTATCGAGACAAACCATGTCTCTAGGGGGAGAGTATTAGCAAGGATAATGAGTGTGCCTCAATAGCTCAGCGGTCAGAGCAACTAACCGGCAATTGGGAGAGTCGGGTTCGATTCCCTATCAAGGCATGCACTCTTTATCCTTGCTATCGCCAAACCCTGTATGCTTGTTTTTTAACTCCTTTTATTTAGAAATCTATCTCAGAATAATAGGCTATCGATTTCACAAAAATGCCTTGAGTAGATAAATTCGTTTGAACCCATCTACATCATATTATTATTACAATTTTATGACTAAATTATTAGCTAACCATACTAAACACAGTACACGTTACAGACTAATTCAATTTACTTACATGATTGGAATATGTGATTCTCTTCAGTATCTCATTTTCTCTGTTGGTTTGAATAGAAATGGTTGGTGTTGGTTTTCTTTGTTGGCCTTTTGGCTAACACATTGGAATGCCCTAACAGTTTGTGATAATATTTGTCAAAATATTGAGCTTTGATATATTTAATAGAAGCAATGGGAATATCTCGTTGAATAACCGAGTTGCATATACCGGGTAGTCCAGGTTAAACGCCATTAATTTTATTAGGTGATAGAACAACAAGAAAAAGTAGACTTTCATAAGAAAATTTTGTTCAAAAATGTTTCCTAACAAATATACAGGATGTCAAAGTTGTAAAAAAAAACTGGTTTTCTCATCATAACTTCTAAACCACTCGATCGATTGGCATCAAATTGCTCACACAAACTACTGTAGTACATCTCTAAGTAATCATTTGGATTCCTTGTTTCATTTATAAAAAAAAATTAGCCTTGCAAATTTTTGATTTATGGCTTCGTTTTTGAGATACTTATTTTAATTTAAAGTGTTGCAACCAGGGAAAAACTTATGACTGAACTACCAAGAAAATACGATATGAGATGCCAATATTTTTTTAAACATTTTATTACTTACTAGACATAATGTACATCAGAAATACAAAAAGAAAGCAAATAAAGAAGTAATTACACTAATAAGTTTTCATTTCAATATCGTATTTTCTTGGTAGGTCAGTCACAAGGTTTGGCCTGCTTGCAACACTTTAAATTAAAATAAGTATCTCAAAAACGAAGCCATAAATAAAAGACTCTCAAGGGTAACTTTTTTTTCTAAATTAAACAGGAAATATAAAGATTGAATCTTCTTTGTAAAATATCCAGTAGTGCCGATGATTGGGAGGCGAGAAGGGGATGCCGACCCCCCTACATCTACGCTACTGGAGAATTTCTTTAAACAATTTTAATCATTACTTAGAGATGTACTATATTAGTTTGTGTGAGAAGTTTGATCGAAGTAGATCGAGTGGTTTAGAAGTTATGATGAGAAAACCAGTTTTCCTTTACAACTTTGACATCCTATATCTTTGTTAGGAAACATTTTTGAACAAAATTTTCTTATGAAAGTCTACATTTTTCTTGTTGTTCTATCACCTGTCAAAATTCATGACGTTTAACCTGGACCACCCTGTATATCTCTGGGCATCGACCATTGCACGTACTATCTTGTTTTGAAATTTTAGCAAAATCTCAATTTTTAAGTTACTGGCGGTTATCCTGAGCTAAAGCCATTACTGGTCTAAAGACGGCTTACTATAGTATTATAGGGCTAATAATGTTTAAAAAACATTAATAAATTACAAAAACGAACAATAATGTCAAATTCAATGAAAACAATGTTAATGAAAGTTTGGAAGAAAAATGGAAGGCAACATTAAATCGAAAGAGTTTGAATTCGGTAGCTTGTAGACCTTCCTCAAGCACTTATCACTGCTCCCATTCATCTGGGCATACTATTGATCATGTGGTAAATGGTTTCCTGAGGAATATTCTCCCATTAGATAAGAACGACTTGATCGAGTTCCCTAAGCGCCATAGGGACAGGTGTATGGCACCCAACTGTTGCTCCTAATTATTTTAGAACATACCGTCGATAATCATGAGGTTCATATCTGAGATTCTTGGTGGCCACACCATAGTTGCAATTTTCACATACAGAAGGTAGTCCAGACCCCTCTAGAAACATCGGGCTGAGCATTATCCTTCAAAATTGAATTGTCCCCGAAAATCCTTCCCAGAAATGTTCTGGGGAGTATGAAATTCTTTGGTGGATTAATAATAATTAATCCACCAAAATATGGTGTACTCGGAGATATACTGCAGGCAGAAAAGTTCTCTCCTGGCCGTTGTCTGACTCGTTGACTTATTTGGCTCTTGTTTCTTTTGAAAGCAGAACTCGTTTCCAGTCATCAGTGGTCCAATTTAAATGGTCTCTCGCAATACGCAGTTTAATAACTCTACGTTCTATGGTGGGCAGTGGTATAAGAGCTGTTCTTTTACTGTACAATCCTCCTTCATTAAGCCTTCTCCAGACTGTTCGTCTAGAAATTGCTGCATTTCCTGCTGCTTCTAGGGCTCTGATTAGCACAGAATTAGTAGAATGCCTGATTCTTAAGACGATTTGCATAATATATCACTTATCTCTTGCATCCGTAGACTTCTTACGACCTTGTCCTGGGATTCTACAGTAACTTCAAGTTCACTGATATTTTTAGCTCTTCAACTAACTGTTTATTGTTTAAATCCAAGCAAAATAGCCATGTAACGCTGGCTATATCTCTCGTTAGCTTCGTACCGTTAGCAGAGTTCACTGCTTCGTATTCTCTTAAGTTGCGTGGACGATTAATTTCTTCTACTCTAAGTATACTGATATTCTTCGTTGACTTGAAGAGAGTAAGTTTAAGAGAATCACTAGCATAATTGAATTTATTGCATTTTACAAACCACTTTAAATAACGCAATGCAAAGTTTTACTTGGCGGAGGGTAATTTTCAAACTACTAAAATAGGAAAATTGTTATACTCCACCCCATCTGCAAATGCCTTATATGACAAGGACTAAACAAATTCGGCGAAAACAGTCTATCCTCCTGGCTACATGTCGACGACGAGTACAAAAGGCGTTTGTATATAAGGCATTTTCAGATGAAGTGGAGTATAATAATCTCCTTATTTCAGCATTTTAAATAACGTTAAATATATTATTAACAAACAATTAGAAAATGTTATCTGTCAAGCAGTTGCAATTGTGCACCAGTAGTGACAGAGGGTATCATAGGCTACCTATATAAAATGTTTAAGGATTTAAAACTTCGAAAAATTATAAGAAATAATGAAAAGTAGTGTTGATTTTATTCTATTATTGATATGAACATTCACACTAGTGAATGGTACAATTCTACCACGCTTCTGCAGAGTATCATTTCACACCAATGTGATTTATCTCTATATGTACCGCATTTGGTATGAAATTTGTGAAAACTTTACACCACTCTTCACACAATATACACATTTTCTCACTCCCAGTATGTGTTGCGAATACATTTTTCTAAATATTTTATGTATTAAGGCTTCTCTATTAAATCGTAATCAGTGTTATAATATACTAAAATAAATGTGCATGTTCATACTAAACTTCACCACTGGAATTTGCTTGAAGTGCATTAATCTATAAAATCCTCTGTTGGAAAATGATGCCACAAAAAAGCGTTGCACGAATTTTAATTTTGCATTGAGCAAAAGAACACAGAGTATTTCGCGAATTCACTGCATGCATGAAACAATATGGCATCTAATTACAACGTGGTTTAGAGGTCTCCATAATTCGATTACGATATTTGTGCTCTCCATTGTTAATTGTCCTTAATATGGAAGAGCAACACGTGGGATACTTTTATTTAATGAGACAAGCCGGCCTAAGAATTTAATACAGGTAAAGCTGTGATAATTTGTAATTTTCTATACACAAAGGGCCTATCCGTTAATTATGCATTAGGGAGAGCTGGAATTGCTCGGCGTATAAGGACGGAATAATGGATGTAACTTTAATGACAGATTCTTGCTTTGCCATGGCATAAAAGCACATCAATAACGAGTTAACACAAAGAAACGTTATTTGCTAAATGTTTAGTTTTCCACTCAGGGGAAAATAGAGGCATTTTTTATAAAAGTGTAAGAACAGTAACTCGTAAAAGCTTTTCAAACTTGAAGATATCGTAGTTCTGTATTTTTTTGTGTACGGTTTGTTTTTGCCAGTATAAACAAAGCAATGTTTGTAAGGCTTAACAATGATTGAATATATGTATATGTATATCTATATAGATCGTGGATAAAATACAATCGTGGAAATAACTTACAAATATATAAATACATTGCTTTTTGAAAAAAAGACGAATCCGTTTTTTTTTTAAACGCATCGCCTTATAGTAGTATAGACATATTAGACAGTAGTAGTATAGGCATATCTCATTTATGGAGATTGGTAAATCGTGAAAATTTAACTTAGAATCTACTCAATGAGTTAACGCAGGGAATCGGACTGGCAGTGTTTATATAAAAATAGTGTCACGAACGCCTCGAGCGATCCCGAACGCCGAGAATATTCGAAATCATCGAGAGTGTGCGGAGTTAACTTCCAGTGCGTTCTATACTAGAAGGTTCGCTAAAGTTCTTTATCTAGAAACATCTAGAGAGACATTCTACTGCCTATATAAGAATCGTGTCGTCCAGCCAGAAGTTAGTTGAATCGGGACCGCGATAGTGAGCGATACGGTGCGAAGAAAGTGATATACAGTGCGAAAGTTAGTTTAAAAACTTAAAGTAGAAAGAAAGTTAATTAGCTAGTTGGACTTGTGAATAGTTGAGTTATAAATAAGTGTTCAAAATAAAGGACTTTCTAGTAAATTCGTTAGATTGGTGTCAGAAGTGGTGATGCTTTCCAGCTCTGTGCTCAATGGTGAAATCAAAGATCTATAATCGCTGGAGCCATCCCGCAATTTGCCCTTCTGGATTCTTGAATTGAAGTAGCCACTTGAGAGAAACGTGATCGGTTCTTAACAGAAATTTTCGTCCGTACAGGTACTTGTGGAAATGCTCCAAAGTCTTCACTACGGCTAGAAGCTCCCGTCGAGTTACACAGTAGTTTCTCTCGGATTTGGACAAGGTTTTACTGAAATAGCCAATTACTTTCTCCTGTCCATCCTGTTCTTGCAACATTACTCCTCCAATTCCCTTGCGGCTGGCATCGGTGTCTACGATGAATGGTTTGTCAAACTGTGGATAGCATAATATTGGGGCTGTAGTCAGTTTTTCCGACTGCCTGTCTCTGCTGCTCGCTTAATTTACGTGAGCAATCACGTCGAAGATGTCCCATGCGGCCGCAATTCCAGCACCTTAGTCTGCGTGGCTCTCGGTTTTCTAACACAGCCATCGTCAGCTCTAGCAGAAAGTTACCAATTTAATCCTGCTTGGCTTCTTCCTCACCGTTGACTTCGACCATGCGCACCCGCACGTGCCCTTTCGATGCTTACTTTGCGGCCTCAAACTCTAGGGCGTGCGCTAATGTTTTGCTGGAAGTGTCATGTCGTGACATTCTCAGCACCTGCTGCATGTCCGAGTCTCTCAAGCCATCGATAAATGTTTGCACACACAGTTGATTTGCAAACTACGGAGGTGCTGTTGGGTATGCCAGCTCTACTAGTCACTCGACATCTGCCCCAAATTGTTGCAATGTCTCGCTACTCTTTTGATTTCAGCTCTTCAATTGCATTTTGTAGACTTGATGCATTTTGTAGACTTATTGCATGTGTTTGTCATCGTAGTGCATCTCCATACGATCTACTATTGTTGTAAAATTCTGCTGACTTTCCAGAATAAATCGGAGTATATCGAGAGCCTCCCCTCTTAAGGCAACGATAAGAGCTATAGCCCTTTCCTGATCGTCTCAATAGTTTGCGCAAGCAGCAGCCTCGAATTATCTTCGATATACCGACTAAGGAATCGAATCATCAAAAGTTGGTGCTGTCACTCTAGCTGGCTGTTGGACCCCAGGTGCAGCACTTGTAGGACGTATTCTTAGTCGGTTAACCTCCCTTTGGATCTTTTCCACTATTGATGCTAAGGACTGATAGGCTTTTTGTATCTTCTCGTCTCTTTCTGCATTCTGTTTAGCTATCCCTGCTTCCAGCTGTACCATACTCGATTCTAGCTTATTTTCTGTTTCTTCCCGTAAGACTTGGAGGTCCATCGCGACTTGTTCTTTTATCTCATCTTGAAACATTCACACAGCTTTAAGTTCGTCTTTCATTTCCTCTTGGTTTGCTTTCATTACGTCTTGGTGTGCTTTCATTTCTTGTTTAATTTCATTTTGTCCTGCTTTCATTTCTTGTTTAATTTCATCTTGTCCTGCTTTCATTGCAGCTAGCATCGCTAGTAGCTCATTCATTTGTTCCTTCATGGCCGCGGCTTAGCTTCTAGTTCCTACTGGCATTCAGTTCACTTTTCTTCAGAAATTTCCCAAAACCCAGTAGACGTCTTGTTCTTGACGAGACAATTCCGGTGTTGCATCACACTTGTGGATTTTCTTGACTGCTATGAAAAATTCGAGAATGTTCTCTGACCTTATTGAAACGTCGATTTTCGACCTCTCCACGACGAGACGAGTTCAGTGATATGTCACACCTGTGGGTTTTCTTGACTGCTATGGAAAGTTCGAGAATGTTCTCTGACTTTCTCGAAACGTCGATCCTCGATTTCTTTACGACGAGACGAGTTCAGTAGTATGTCACACTTGTGGGTTTTCCCGTCCAACTAAACCAAGTGTTCCAGAACTTTCTACCACGTTCTATCCCAACTTCTGACACCAATGTAACGAATTTACTAGAAAGTTCTTTATTTCTCGAACACTTATCTACAACTCAACTATTCACAAGTCAAACTAACTAGCTAACTTTCTTTCTACTTTTAACTTTATAAACTAATTTTCGCACTGTATATCACTTTCGCTCTGTATATCGCTCACTATCGCGGTCCAAATTCAACTAACTCCTGACCGGGTGACACAATTCTTATATAGACAGTGAATAGGTCTCTCAGGCGTTTCTAGAAAGAGAACTTTGGCGAACCTTCTAGTATAGAACGCACTGGAAGACCGAACACCGCACGCTCTCGAGGTTTCAAATATTCCCGGCGTTTGGGATCGCTCTAGGCGTTCGTAACAATATTATAGGTATTAAAGAACATATAAATTATTTCTTTTTAGCTTCTCAAACAGACAAGACACTTGTATCCAAACATTCTGGAAATAGTAACTAGAAAAACAAATAGCTAAATGATAAAAAACGGACGCTAAATTATATCATAAAATATTATATACATATTAAGCCTATTGATCAGTCAAACTTACATCTAACAGGTTGTAAATTTTCATAACTTTATATTTATCTATGTTCATTGATAGTTTGTTCTCCGAACACCACGATACAACAAGTTCGATGAGTTTTTGCAGTCTCAAGTAATCATCTAAGCAAGTTATATTTAAACATACTTACATTTTAAATATTTATATTTATACAAAAACAAGGGAAAGCGACGACACAAGCAGTATAGACATGTAATATGTAATAATAGTAATAATAATAATAATATCTTTATTCTCCAACAGAAAAAATCCTAGTGCTAGAAAGTGCTAGACTTACATTAAAATTTTTTGATATTACAAACACTGATCATTTTAACACGTTTGATCTTGCAGTCTGACAATAAAACATACTTTCCTCTCGAGATCCTAGTCTAAGTATGCGTAAACTAAACATTCTTAGTAATGAGGGTGTATCTATGCTATTGTGGCACAGTTCAAATAAAAATAAGAGGCAACTGTCAAATATTCCAAGAAACACCGTTTAATATTTTCAAATTGATTCATATCTAGGGATACCAATTAAGGCTACAATATTCCAATTTCGAACACATAGTATAAATATTTTAAGGTAGCAGTGATATTAAACGATGTCGTGTTTCTAGTCACGAAACCATGATTACCATTACTTGGCTTACGACCTCGTCATGGCAATATTTCCACTCGTGATCTAATGTGCTCTAGCCCACGTGTGAAGACAACATCTACGTGTGATGTACAACATCTATGTGATGTACAACATTTTATGTACGAACGCTTGGATATGAGAGATATTATATGATGCATGAAGTTTGTTAAAACTATAGTAACAATCGAGTTGTTTTAAATAACGCTTAGTTTTGTCATTTTCTCGTAGCGTTGTGCGATATCTACGTCGAAAATCTTACTAAAATCTGGTTAAAATAGCAGAAAGCATAACGAGTGACTCAGAAAGCCTTCCCTCGGACACAGAAGCTGCGACTAGTGTCGTATCTATATTATTGCCGGAAAAGTTAAGATTGAAGTATGAAAAAGCTTATGAGCGGTTCATTAAATGGTGTAATGGCAAAAAAGTAAAAACACAAGCTAACGAGAAAGTTTTGCTAGTATACTTTAATTATCTATGGAAGAACTACAGATCCTCCAGCCTTTGGGACACATTTTTTGCATTTTGACAGATTTATACCAGCTGATGTGGTTAGTTACGCCGTATCGTTATTGCTCATTTGCAGTGTTGAGTTAATCACGTAACAACTACTTGTCGAGACTTCGTCTTCTCCAATAATTTTCATTGCTACTCTCTTTTTATTTTCCTTCGAAGTATCAATGTATCCCATCCCTCGGCAACTGTGTTAGATTTTTAACCTCCGTGGCGCTTTACAATTAAAAGGTCTGTTCCTGAATCTGCAAGCATGGAAGTAGAGGAACGCCTGAAATAGTGACCAATATACTCTTCAGGATGTGATAAATTCAAACATATAGCAATGGTTTTTGGCATATTGCCAAACGTATTGATGCCAACAGGCTATTTTACACAGGGCCCTTTGCTATATCTAACGAAAAATATTCCATGATCGGTATGCTGAGGACGTAAAGCCAAATATTTTCCAATTAATCCCACCATGTTAATTTCTTGGATGACACCAGATGTTACAAAAAATTCTCGAGAAATTTTTTTGGCGTTTGGGATCTTTATATGAAAAACCGACTCTTCATCCTTAACATTTTCCAAAAGCAATTTAGTGAGCTCTTTATTTTAGTTATACTTTTTCCATTTTTTTTATTTTTGAAAATCAAAATGAGTTATGTAATGAGTTCATTATATAACAGTGATGTAACGAGTTCATTACATAATGGTGATGTAATATAGCTCATTACATAACTCAAAATGGTTCAATGAACCCCACAGTTCGGTTGGATTGGGTCCAAGCAAAGAATATTTCTACTGAATTTATATAATTCTAATTTTGAAATTAGTGTATTATGAGTCATCTTGTGGAAAGCCTTCGAAAAATCGATATACATCACATCTACGAGTACTTGATCTTTAATATTTATGTGATTTGCAATTATCTGGAATAAAGATGAAATAGTGGCAAATACAAGATTCTAGTTCATTATGTAATTCAAAGAAGTATATAAAATTTAAATTTATGGAGATAATTTATGTCTAAGACAACGAAACCTATAATTTAGTCCCACGTGTATAAAATGCAGGATATGGTTGCATTTAATTGACAAATCTCTAAAGCAGACGAATCGATATGTATCTATTCTATAAATCTATTGGACCTTGCACAGGGCATAATTCCACAAACTCTCGAACTATGACGTACTAGAGCATGTAAATTGAATAATAATTACCGCCTAAAATTTGCGTCAGTGCCGAATAACCACGGACCGTTCGGATGAGTGGACTCACATTAGCACGGATATAGTAAGCAGTTTTGCTAGGTAAATTACATCCATTTTATAATTCCGGGTGCGGCCCAACTGTGGTGTCTCACACGAAGATTTATTAGGAGTTTTTAATTAAATAATAAATACCCGGAAGGAGGGCTTTATCTGTAACAATGACGTTATAAAACTTTCAACGTCAAAAGTGTAAGACCACGCAAATATTTCTGATTAGTTTCGGTAAAGGTTTTTGTTAACGTTTCTCTGTATTTAAATAAATCATTGGAAATAATCATAAAAATTAAAACAAAAATTTTGCAGTTAAATAAATATATATATATATATATATATATATATATATATATATATATATATATATATATATATATATATATATATATATATATATATACTTCCAAATTAAATATAAAACAATAAAAAATATATGGACTAGAAATCGAGCCGCAATTCTCACAAACTTTACGAGTTGAAAGCGAATCACCAAAGCCATTCAAAAAAATTCATAAAATATTAGTTTATCAGCAGTAAAGAAGTATTTGCAATTTTGTTTTAATGAAACGCAGACAAATAATTTAAACCATTCCATTTCCTTGTTATTACTATGTAGTACTAACAAGAAAGTCATTTATTAAATAGTTCGTCCTCATATTAAAAAAAAACAGATTTAAATCTATTTCATCTAATATTCACAAGGCTGACACGTTAATTTGGTTTTATATATTAATTTGTGTATTATCTTCACTATCTCAATAAAAGAGCTAGGTTAAAATGGCAGCGGCTCTATTCACCGGCTAATAAAAGATAGTATAGACAAACAAGTAATAAACTCCAAACCAAACAACACAATGAGGGAAGAATCTTTTAAAAAATACGTATCTAATCTTAGAGAGCAAGATAACTCAATTTGGAAACATACAAAAACATGATGAAACCCAAGATAACATGTCCACGAATTCAAAAGTATTATACTCCACCTGGACCCTGGGCAAAATGTGATAAACAGAAAGCTGACTTGTTTGCAAATCATTTGTCAGAAGTTAACGATGCCTAATCATGATACAGATCAAGAAATTGAACAGGGACTAAGTATAGTCGACTATATCCAGCAACCTATTACATCAATTAGACACAATAAAATCAAAGACGAAATTAGGTAGCTTAACCCAAAAAAAATATCATCAGGACTTGACTGCATTACCCTCAGAATTCATAATCAATTATTAAGTTAGGCTACTGACCGGAATCACTGAAAATCGCACAAACAATTATGATACCTAAGCTCGGCAAAGATGTAACTAATGTTTCATCTTAACATCTCATAAGCTTGGTCTTAACAATATCAAAGTTACTCGAAAAACTGATTTTAAAAATAATCAATTCAGATACTAATGCTCACTGAATCCTAGATTACCCATTTGGATTTCGCTTATCACATTTCATCATACAATGGTGTTATAGAATTGTAGATATAATCGACAAATTAATGGAAAATCATCAGTATTGTACCGTAGTATTCACAGATGTAAGACAAATTTCTGACAAAGTCTGGCATCCAAACTTACTATTCAAAATCACCCAATAAGTACTTTCATTTACTAAAATTTATCTGAACCAAAAACGATTCTTAACAAAAGGTAATGGAGAAACATACAGCTGTTTTCAAATTACCTTAGGTGTGCCACAAGGAAATATGCTTAACCCTCTTCTGTATGTACTGTATACACCTAGTTTACCAACTACAAGACAGATAACTGCTGGAACATTCACTGATGACATGGTTCTAGTACTTAAAGGTGCAGGCAGATCCCAACATTGCAACAATCTTCAATATTATCTAGGAATACTTAAGGAGTAGTTGGAAAAGTGGAAGATAAAAGTACATGGGTCCAAATGCTCTCGTATTACTTTTTCCTATGGGAAAAAGTAATACGAGAGAGTCTATTTGAAAACGATGTTGTCTTGTAATTCATCTCAATCAGGAAATTATACTTCAAGTAATAACCGTTAAATATCTTGGTCTTCACCTCGACGGTAAACTTAGTTGGTAAGAATACATATTCAAAAAAAAACAGTTTAATATAAAAATGAAAGAAATGAACTGGTTGATTGAAGTCCAAATTATCAAAAAAAAAATGCACTACTTTCATATAAAATAATAATTAAACCTATTTGAACCTACGGAGCGGAATTTTGGGAATTTGCAACTAAATTAAAGACATTACCATCATGCAAAGAACTTAATCGAGCTTAATAAAGTATGTTTCAAACAACACGCTACATACAGACTTGAAGTCATAAAAGACTGAATTCGTAATCACCATCTAATACTTCAAGCATATCCCCTTCTTATAAATAATATTACATCCAGCTGGGAACAGAATATTGAAAAGATGTTGACCAGCAGACTTAAATAGATACTGAAGTCATTTCGTTGGGTTTTCACCTTTCCAAGTCATCAGTGCAAGCAGCTATTGCTTGTACAAGTTCGCTTAAAGATTGTATCTTATTGCTAATAAAAACACACAGAAAAAAAACATTGTAAATAGTTACTTACATATTAATCTAATATATTATATATTCCGTTTCTTTATTTTCTTTCATTATAGAAAATATCAATTTAAAATTTCAAAATAACTACAAAATTTGTCGGTGTCTCTAAATGTTTTCTTTTCAGAATTTCTATTTATCGTATCATCTCATTTATTATTATTTTATTTATCACCGAACGGCGTCCTTAATATAAATCCTTAGTCGCATAAATATTCGTTATATACAGTGTGAATAATATATTTTTCATTCTGTCCTCATACTTTGGTGGTTTTTGTCGGCGTACTTTTGCTAATACGTCTATCATCAATGCCAGGGAATAAGCTACTTCTAACCTGGACCTTTGCTGGATTACGCAGAAACGTTTTATTTAGATACCATTTAAAAGACCAAGAATCTACAGTTTTACGTCCTATCCGACGCACGATATATATGTTACACAAACCTCGTCTAAGTTTTAGTACTTCTGCGAGTCCACTGACAGATAAATCATTAAATGTTATAGGCTCGCCTTTAACATCTTTTAGCTACAGCCTATAATTAGCCTGTGGTGATTCTTAAAACCCTTGGTTATAGAATGAATACCACTACTACTGTTTCTCCATAGACGTAGAGAATACGTAAGAGCATCCAATCACTTCTGGGACACGAGAACAAGTGCTTGAGTTGTTAGTTCCAGGCCGAACACTGAATATATTGCCAATCGTATTCTCTAATTAATTTAATGAATTGGTTTATTAATGCCACTGAATGATATTGATGAAAAATTGTTACATTATTTTTGTTTAATTATTCTTTCTCTTATGCAGTTGTATTATAATAGGAGTATTAAACTGAAACACAATAATGTAAAATAATACCCATCGGGTAAAAACGTCTAATATAGTTAAGTACGCAATCGAGATACGATTGGTTTGAACATAAGAAAAGTTATACTTTGCTATAAATATATTAATTATGATCATATAAAATACAGTGTATCTTAAGGCGGCTTTGGAATATAGCTGTAACTTTATGGGGATTACGTATAGCTTTTCTTCCACTGAAGTATAACTTTAGCATAGAGAATAGAGAATAATCTTTCTATAAAAGTACAATATTATTAGAAAAAGCGGTTTAAGCTTTATGGCACGGGATTTATATAGTTTCTTAATGGATTATACTTTACCGAGTAATGAATAACGCTATACGATGTAAAGAAAGTCTTTTATAATAAACTGATACATTTTAGGGGGTTATAATTTTTTTATAGAAAACATTAGCATATTAATATAATTTATTAATATTAACATAATTTATTCTTAGTGTTAAAATGTTAACTTTTTGTTCACTTTAGTTATTACTATTATCTTTTTAATCGATAATATACTGTTAGGTGTGGAATTAAAAGTAATAAAATACAATATTATATTTTTATGGCTTATCTTTTTTTTCCAAAAATTGTTATCCTGTGTGACATATCTCGTCTTACTGTACTGAATTCCCTATGTTTCCGCTTTTTATCGCACCTAGTCCTAGGTGCGAGCCTAGAGTGAGGTGGGAGCCACCTCAGTCGGGGGCATCGTATTTTCTTCTTTCTCAGGGCTTTGGATTCGTATATTTTTCTCTTTTTCCTTGGTATTTTCCTCTCTCTTAGTTAGTTTCTTCTCGTTCATCCTGTATATGTGGCCTAGCCGATTCAATTCTCTTTCACCAATGATGACTTGATCGGTTTTATATTTAATTCCATAACTCTCACATTCCATCATAGAACAATGTTACATAATTGTAGATGTCTTCAACAAATCAATGGAAAATCACCAGTATTGTACCGTAGTATTCATAGATGTAAGGCAGGCTATTGACAAAATTTGGCATTCAGGAATCCAGATATTCAAGATCACTCAGTAAGTACTTTCAGTCACTAAAATATGTATACGGCCAAGTATATTTCTACAAGAAAATATACTTGGCCGTTTTCTGTATGTACTGTATAGTTGAGGAGTAATGGGAAAAGTGGAAGATAAGTAAATGGGTCGAAATGCTTTCACATAACACTTTCCTATAGTCCATAACAAAAGAACGTTGTCCTGCAAATCTCAAAAAGGAAATCATACCAACAACAATCACTGAATACCTTTATGTCCATTTAGACAGTAAACTTAGCTGGAAGGAACACATATCTAAAGAAGAGCAAATTCAGTTAATAATGGAAGAAATTAACTGAATGATGGGACAAAACTCCCAGTTATTAATACAAAATAAACTACTTGTATATCAAACAATAATTAAACCTATTTGGACCTACGGAGTGGATCTCTGGGGCTGTGCAGCTAAAACATAGATTGCTATCATGCACAGAGGTCAAGTAAAGGCTCTTCGTACCATAATAGACGCACCCTAGTATGTTTAAACTTCTAGTTCTAATATACTGCTAGGTGTAGAACTAAAAGCAATACAATACAGTATTATATTTTTTATGACATTTCACCTATTTTCTTTTACCAAAAATATTTATCCTGTGCCAATTGTCTCGCCTCACTCCACTGAATTCCCTATTTTTTTTATTATTGTCGCACTTAGTCCTCCCATTTCACTCGGGGATGTCCTATTCCTTTTCTGCCTGGGTTTTGGATTTATATATTTATATCTTCCTTCATCTTGTACATATGGCTCAGCCAACTCAATTGCCTTCCAACAGTGACTGATTCTATCGGTTTTGTATTTAATTCTACTACTCTTTCGTTTCTTATTCTGCCTTCTTTTAACTGTTGTAACACTGTTAACTAATTCATTCTTTTTAAAAATCTCATTTTGGTAGCTACGATTTTGCTTTTGTTATTTTTTATTAATCCAGTATTCACTACCGTACAGTATAGATGAACTAACAACTATTTTGTATACTTATGCATACCTATTCTGCACAGCTTTTACAACTTTCTGGTTTGTTTCCTTTTCTGTTTTCCCGATACCTATATGATTGTACCTAAATAACTCTAATATGTAACCTGTTACAGTACATGTTCTTGTATGAAAAATCTAGGTTTATTTAATTTCTTGGAAAATATCATGGTTTTGGTTCTTTCGACGCTTATTTCCGTTTATTTTCATGTTGACTTTACTCAGCTCTTTTTGGTATATTGTTAGATTTCGTTGCAGTTTTTCTTCAGCTACCAAAATTATGTCATCTTCAAGTAGTAGTTCTTGTAGTGTCACATTTTCCATTTTCCATTTACCTAGTGTTAGGCTTCTCTATTTTATTTGTATTCTTGTGTAGTATCGTCTGTGACTATATAGAAAAGTAAAAGAGTTTATATAGATCCCTGCACCAATCCCATTCTTGTCTCAAATTCTGACGATTCCTGATTAGGTTTTTTTTTTGTTGATACTATATAGTATACGGATAATTGCTATCATATTTCTGTGAAACTTGTATTTGTTTCACACAATTCCAGATGTAATTCATTTTTATTCTGTCAAAGCTTTTTTAAGCCTATAAAAGATAAGTTCATTTCCTTTTTATTCCATAGTAGCCTTTCTCCTATTTGTTTTCGAATAATTAGAGAGTCCTGGGGTACTTCTTCTATTCTTGAATCCGTCTCAAATTTCATGCTTAGTTGTCTCCAATGATTCCCTTAATCTTTTTTCTATTTTTTATGGTGAGCACTGTCTTAGGTATACTTGTTAGAGCAATTTTTCTCCAATTTATACAAGTGTGTGCCCCATATTAAACATTGACACACTTATACATATATACATATGTTGGAGCCTTTGAGTATTTATTTCCTTTTTAATGTCGTTTAATAGTCTCTTTTGGCATCTCATAACTTTTAGTAATATAAGTATGCTTTATATATTTGCATGTTTAAATGACCTAATGAGTTCACAAATAAAAACTGGATTTTTTATTTTATGTAATTTGATAACCAATTGATTATTTGGACAGGAGAGTATTATTCTGAAATGTCGTGCACAGTGTGTAGGTAATAATATTTAATTATAATAACTTTTTACAGAATATTATGACTAACGAATTAAGTAAAACAATAAAAATGTAAAAACAGTAATAAGTATAAAGTAATACGAAGAGATACTAATACATACATGTAAGCTGCATTATGTTATTTACTTATTAGAATATTATTTTTTATCATCAAATATCCATTCAGCTTGAATGAAGGCAAAATTATGTAAATCGAAAATTACAAAAAAATGGACTCTAGTAAAAGACCAAGTTTTGTTACTTTGTGCAGTTAAATTTAACTGACCATTATGTCAACTGTTTGCCTTTGAGTTTAAAAAAAGCTATTTCCTTAGTAATGTATTAATGTTTGTAGCAAAATACGGTAGACAGAAAAAGACAAAGACAGTGCATTTGGGATGATGGCGGCATTTAAAATATTGATGATCAGACACGGAATATTTTCCACCTTTGTTGGAAATGCAGCGAGAGAAATTCACCCGGGATTATTATGTTCTTGGAACCACATACCTTCATAAATCAAAGCCAGCTTCGTATTACTGAGATATTAAACAGGGATCCACCTCGCTAATGACTGTGTTTTTCAAAGGATGTGCTCTAAATCGCAAAGTCTAAACAATTTTCTATAAATCAGGGATATACAAAGTGAAGGTACAGAATTATGCTCCTCTCGAAGCAATTAATTTACTTTCCATTACGAATTTTAATTCTACACGTTCCCGAAGAGTTGTACGACACGGAATTCCAATCGAAGGGATAATTTAGCTATATTATTTCTGTAGAAGAGTTTATTCATACGTGAAACGAAAGAGTTCAATTCTAAATATGTAATTAATAACAATACGCTTAAAACTAATATCTTAATAGAAATAATCAATTAAATAGTACACTTACTGACATGATGACGATTTATCGATATTGATCGATATCTGACCACGATATCGATAGATCGATTTCTTAGAAGGACTACAAGTAAATAATGTGATGTTTTAGGTTTATAATAATCATTATGATTTTAGAGTCGACATATATACATTAATTCTGCTGCTAAATGAGAGATAAAAAATAAAAAATAGTTTTTTTACCCAAATCTGTTATATTGTAAGAATTCTTTGCACCAGAATATGATTATCTAGTGCATTTCTATTTCTTAAATCACACTGACTTGTCATGGGTGATGATTCTCAGTAGCCTTTCGTGATCTGAAAATGTAATAACTATCACAGAATTATTTGTAGCTAAATGTACCATCATGTAAACATGTACCATCAACAAAGAATGGAATTTGACACTATTAATACGTCGCGTCCCCATGAAATATAAACATAAACTATCGATGACTTAGTTGTGGCCTTGGTAGTAAACTTATCAGGGTTTTTCTTTATTAAAACCGCAAGTGGTTTAACTGAGTATTGCCTATATTTCACGAAAATGTATCAAAAGTGTCTCACTACGTTATTTCTTGATGATACGTATTGTTGAAGCACTGTATCTAAATATATTTCAATGTTTGGAGTTCTACACTAAAATATTTCAATATCATTGTATGTTATGGATACTATTCGGCTATATTTCCATTTCCATCAGTAGGTATACTAATTATTGTGGTGTAAAATTTTATCAGTTACCCTGGTATTAAGTCTTATACATATAAGTAGTGCGATTTTCCACCGCATCTTTTTACATAATTAAAAGTGATAATGCTTTACCACTGCCAATTTGCAGTATACTATTAGGTAATTAGGAGTTTTACTATCACTTAGTTCCAGTTTTTGTGGTTCTTTATCTAGATAATTAAGACGATGGTGTTAACTTAGAACAACTTGAAAACAAAACAGACATAACGCCTAAAAATATTAATATATTAATACACAATATTATTAAAAAGTAAATAGTTAGCAATAGATGGATCTTCTGCAACTTAGGAGTAAAAATGTACTTAAATAATAACAAAGACCGGCTATTATTATAGGGAGGTCTAAACACCATCCGGCCGGTCTTATTACCCTCTTTTTATATTTCAAAGAGAAAGACCTGCGAATATTATTACTAGGTATATTTTCACCCATATTTATATTTAAATATAATATAAATATCTTATATGTACATATATAACAGCATAAAATATAATTGGAGTCGTAATAGGAAATAAAAGTTTTAAATGTATCGAACGGAGCAACTGAAACAATCAACAGTTTCATGGATAAAGAAAGTCACATCATCAGATTTAAGAACTCCATATAGTATATTGCATACTATGAACTTGAATCATATTCGTAAAGTTGAAAATGCAGTTTGGGAAAATCAGGAATGTTTCCAAGGTTTCCTATCCATTCGAAACCTTAAAAGTGACTTAGTTTCGTGATTAGTGAATGATATTACAATACCTTCACAAATAATAAAAAACAAAAAACTAGTAGTAGGTTTGTAATCTAATAGTTATATGATTTCCCTGTTTTTCTATAATAATTAATATCTATATACATAGATAGATAGATAGTAACTAATTTGAAAATGGTTAGAAGTCAAAAATCCGTTGACAATTTTTGCTGTAATGTAAAATTTGGTTTGCAGTATTTATATTAAAAGGTGTATTAAGATTGATCATATTGATATCAAGACAGTTGAAAATACTGACTGCGTGTCCCTTTTAAAACAAAAATCGAATAAAAAGTAGGAATAATTTACATTTGATTCTAAAGTTTTGTGCTATCAAAAAGGTAGAGATTCAAGGTGGAGAGACAAATGAAGCAGTCTTGCTTCATATCTTCTGGAGAAATTTAAAAAGTGTAGTCTCCTTGCGAGTTTATGGTTTAGTGCTGTAGTTGAATGTGAGGCTGTACAATAATATTGACATTTTAAAATAGGCTAAATTAAAGGTGTTTTTGAAAATTAAAAGTATTGAATATCGCCCTAAATAACAGTGAAGTGTTTTCAATGGAACAAATTATTAATTTCTTTAACGAAACACCTGTCCAAATATTTAATGAAGATGGCGCAATTGGAGCTCTGTCTCATTCTGGCTTCGATGTCTGTCTATTTATTGCAATACATTTTCAGGCAGACAGACAGGACAACTAGGACCAACTGAATGGTCACCAAATTTACCTGATTTTAATTTCCTTAGATTTTATCCTCTGAGGTTGTTTAGAATCATTGATACACTTTATTGAGAATAGTTTAGAGGATCCACAGCAATGAATTCGAATAGAAATTGAAAATATAGAGCAGGAAATTATTGAACATTGAGTATAAAGACAATGTCACATACATTGAATATAGTGTCATCAGGAATACCACACTCCTGTTCTTGTTTAATACTCAATACAAAATTAATGTTGAAAATTATATCTTCACAACATTAAGTTCTTTGCTCTAATATTTGGTTACTCTTATATAACATCCTTTATATACAATATACATTGGCGGAAATGGAAATCCCAACATCAAGAAGGAGGTATGCTAGATCAGGTGTTGTGAAAGAGCTGCGTGGAGGGAAAACTGGCGCTCTGTGGTATTCACAGATGAAAGTCGTTTTTATCTGGGTGATGGAAGTGCACGGGTTAGAGGGAAATCTGATGAACGCTGTATTCGTTGCCGCCATAATGGACCAACTCCAGGGATTATGGTGTGGGGAGGAATTTCCTTATGACACCAGGATCCCCTTTCCCTGACCTTTCTTTAATAGAGCACGTGTGGGACATGCTTGGATGTAAGTTTCAAACACATCCTCAACCAGCTATACAATAACCGATCTGACAGCACAAGTGCTTTAAGCGTGGGAGGGTATACCTCAGAATGAGATTCGTCACCTTTATGACCGAATGCACCTACGTGTGGAGACCTGCATTTGACGAAATGGTGGTTACACTGGGTACTGAGGAAGATACCGCTATACCCATACATTTAAGTTATACTAGTGTAAATAGTACCAGTGTAATATACCACCTAGATAAATATATTGCGTGCGTTTCATTGATCCAGCTAGATAAATATATTGCGTGCGTTTCATTGATTCCTCTTTCTTGGTGTTGGGACTTCCATTTCCGCCAGTGTATGTTTCCTGAGATTCCAGAATCCATCCATTTATATAAGATACATTTGTTCCCAGTATTATTTCCTGGGTATTAAAAGTTATCAGAATTCCTTATATTTATAATAAAATGAGTTTGTGCTTTCATTAAGAGAGTCCATGGAATATATAATATTTTATTTCTTGTATCCTAATCAAATTAATACCCATAAATATTTAATATCTTCTTGAAGTTATGCATCCAAAAATATTGGAAATATATTAAGGAATACATATATTAGGTTATATACATATATTTTAGGTACTTAAGGCTGTTGTTACTGATACACTGTACCATTTGTATATTTGCTGATGTTGTGTTGTCGTAACTTCTCATCTTAGTTCCTTGTCTTTCTACAAAATGGTTTTAAATTTGCTTTTTTTTATTTATAGTTCATACAGTTCATACTCTAAGTGACATATATGTTAGAAGTATATATTAGTTGTGTTTTACTATATTTAGAGCGGGTAAACAAATGTATAAATTGCTGGATAAATCTTTGTAATATCACCAATGGTGAAACTTTATTTTGAAAATATTTTACAGGTTCATATCCGACATGCGATAGAGACGTTAAATATTTTTATATTTAACATAAGTTGCTACATAATTATAATATTCCTTCACGAAGGCCTTTTTTTGAGATGCCTACTACTCGGACACAAAAATAAGTTATTCAACAGTTCCACACTCTTTGGGCTTGCAGTCGCTTCATTTCATTTTATAGGGCCACTAAAAAAATAGTACAATAACTCAATCTTGTCTAAATTAACTTCTTAATTTTATAAAAGTTTATTTCATTGTTTATAAGACGTTTCAAGATGTTAACGCTTTCTAGTATAAATTAATTTAGCATTGACTGTTGAGGTACTCAGTGAATTAAAATTTGCATGTTCTAAGACGACGAAACCATTAATATTTGTATCTACTGAACTGAATTCGGTCTTTTATACCTTCTCTTCCGCTCATTCCTCGTTCAACTCATAACTAAGGTAGTGTGACTTTGCACATCTTTATCAATGCTATAATACTTTCTGGTTTCAGTTTTTATTTCGTTAACTTTAGGAACAAGTCCGTGAATGTAATAGCAAAATTGCAATCGAGCCTTACCAACTATAAAACTCTTCATGACGCTAAGGCAATAAAACACACTTATGGCCACTTTAGCTGTGCTGATATGAGACGGAACTGATTGTGGGATTTGTAAATTCAGTGTTCTTATAATTCGCAAGGAATGTCGCCTATGTTCAATACATTCTGATGAGCCTTCAATTGGACGTAGATTGTAATAGACATATAAGCAGTTATAACAGGCAATGATATAAATATTTTAATATTCACTAGATTCTGTTTTTTATATTAGATTTGACATATGGTAGTTTATCTATGAAAGATTCAATATATTGTCACGAGATGGAGTTTTGATTATACTCTAAATCTATCTGTAAATTCCTTAAACATAGTCAATACAGCTACTCCTCCGGCTATATGCCGTCGACGGGCACTGAATTATATGGCGAAATTTGCCGTATTTTGTTCTAACATAGAACTAAAATACAATGATTTTGATTGCTCGAAAATCCCAAGGAAGATTCAAAGCGTCCTCTATCGTAGGATACCGCTGACTAAAGACCGGTTTCGACCTTGTCTTGAGTCTCGTCAGTGTAGTGTAAGCGTGTATGCCTTTGACAAAATGAGGCTTCATATCTCATAGACACCGCTACGTTCTGAAGTAGTAAAACTATAGAACGTAGTAGTAAAACTATAAACTATGTAGAAACAATGCGCCATCTCTCGATAGTATCGGAAACAATCCAAATCGAAATAAAAATTTTGCCATACATAATGACTAGGAATCATTTATAACACAAGGTTTCCAGATGGCAGTTTTATAAACTGTCATTTTACAGATGGATTGGAGTATAAACAAAACTCCATCTCGTGACAGTTTATAAAACTACCATCTGGAGATTTTGTTTTATAAATGATTCAATATATAATACCACTCCTATTATTTCCTCATACCAAGTTGATGAAATTATAATAATTTAATTATTTTCAAAACTTTAATTTTTGTTGTGAATAATAACACTAACTTCAATAACTGTACTGAGTACGTATATAACTTAGTTAAATTTAATCAACAATTAGGTTAATGTATCTATTTCTATAGTTATTTATTTCTGTAGTGTAAATACTACGATAAAATCACATTAACCCTTAAACAACATATTCACTATACAAACATTTGCTTTATCAGTAAATCGTTATTTTATCAGTAAATTATGTATAAACATAAGAATCAGCTCTTAGAAAAACATCTTGGATCAGTCAAATTTTATTTTTAGTTGTCCACTTCATAAAATATAAGTAATACATACAGGGTGATTCGTGTTGGAAGTATAGCGTCATCGATATTTATTTAATGGCAATCCATTTACTTATTACGAAATGTAAAGGAGCATATTTTTTATGTATGCTATGATAATAACTACATTAGCGTGAGTATAATTTACATAAAGAAAAAATAAGAGAAACGATATTGCAATTTCAAAATAATGAATCTAATGACAATGATTATTTAAAAAATCAACTAAAGTAAATATTCAAATTGTGTAAAGTTGGCTGCGTGACAGTAGCTAAGACGATTACTAAATTCTTCTTGAACATTATCAGCAACTTCAGGAGGTACACGTTGTAATCTGTCACGAATTCTTTCTTGTAAATCGTCTAAATTATCCCTACAAACAGTAATATAGGTTCCAAATCTGGCGACTTGGCTGGCCACTCAACTGGCCCCCTTTTCCCTATTCAACGATTCGGAAACATCTCATTTACTTAAGTGCCGACAGGTGTTGCATAATGGAGAGATATATTATCTCTTATAAAACGAATGAGTTATTTCTCAGAAGACTATGTTCCATCGCATGCGGATATAAACTTTTTAGTGCATAGTCGTCTTTAAGAAAATCAAAATATCTTCACTCGAAAGTTAATGTCAAAGTCCCATAGGGGATAGGGACCCATTATTCTTTCATCGACCATGTCGTACCACTCATTCACTTTCTGGGAATTTTGAGTATGATTCTCCATCATTTGCCTATTTCAAATTTTTATCTGACAGCAATAAGAAAATCATTATAGGTCTCTAAGGCTACGATAGTAAATTTGGGAGCCTAAGTTTCACCAATATCGATTATTTTGTTTCGAAATATTTGAAGAGGATAACATATGTATTTAATATTATGTTATATGGGTTTGGACTTCATCAGCCACTGATCACATGGGTAGTCTCTTGGCGATTCCCTGTTATCTGGGTCATTATGCAAAAATGCTATCACATACAAGGAGCAATTTAGGCATGTCCCCCGCCTTAGGCCTCGAATCCTATAGGATAACAGTGGTGCCTAATATAAGGCACCTCTTCTCCTCCAGTGCGGGGCAGGTGTAAAGAAGATGAATCGAGGTTTCCTCGTCTTCTCTACAGTATCTGCAGGCCAGGCTGTCAGTCAGCCTCAGCTTGTACTATATATGCATTCATATGCATATGATTCCCACCAGGGTTCTGGCTTTATGCCTGTTCAATTCAATGAATTCTTGGGCCCATTTGTCAATCTCTGAGTATTCGATGAAGAGTTTGGTTATTGGACAACCCGTTACTCCTCTCCGTCTTTTATTGTGCTGGTCTCTTGGCCAGCCATTGACGTGGTCTCTGATCAGATTCCGACTTATTCCCCCTGCAGTTTCTGGTCCATAGAGGCTTTCAATGGTCCCTAGTCTGGCAGGGTCATCTGCAATTAGATTTCCCTTAATTCCATTATGCGCAGGTATTCATAACAGTTTCACCGATCCCTTCCCTGCCAAGTGGTTCAATACTTCATAGCAATTATAGACCAGCTTCGACTTTGTCATTGCTGAACTCAGGGCTGCTATCCGAGCAGATACATACCTTCTCCTGAGTCCGATTTTGGTCGGCCCCCCAGAACATAGTATGTAATTGCAACTAGCTCGACCTGGAGTCCGATAGTCTATTAGCCCAGGGGGAATGTTTTGCTTATCCCATCGCGTCGCCTATATACCCCTGCACCCGCTCTGTTCCGACTATATAGAATTTACAGGTAATTTTTCGAAAATTATTGCAAAATTATATGCGATATTATAATATAATAATACCCTCATCCTGTATATTTCAGTAAATTAAATACTGCCATGATTAAATCAATAGGTATACTTGATAGTCTATTTAAGGGAATATATGATGAGACCATTAAACTGGCATAATAGTTATTGGTGTTTAATAGTTCTAAAATTGTCGTTGAAGAAGTCGGTCATTCTAAGGGCCACATTACGACGACATTATTGGTCGATGCAAATGGGAGTATAACCACTGAAACGCCAGGGAATTGGAAATCTAAGTAAGTTGCAAGATATATTTAAAATCTATTTAAAGCAAAATGCCTATTATTAGAAAGAAATAGGAGAAACTAATAATACTATTAAAACTAGTTAATAAATAATAGTTAGTATAACATATATTAAAAGATAATTCAGAAAATATTCAATATATGTTTCAGACTTCCTTCAGGAGTATATTCAGAAGCTTTGCAATCTAATTTTTTACAGACTCCGTGCAATTAATTTACACAATTAAGGTTTACATTCAATGTTTTCTAATGTTTAATATGCCTGTCCATATATGTTCGGTACTAAAACTTGAGCTAAACGCGATGTTAACTTAGCATCTAGCAATGCGTAAAACAATAAACATTGTGTTAAGTCGTTGATTTTAACCGCTAATGATTATTTTAGACACTAGTTCGATAAATCTTCTCTTTGTGCACTGCCAGCAGTACTTAAATGAGCACTCTATGCACTATTGTAGAAATCTGATATCATAACTTGACATATATATCAAATTACGTGATTTTGAAACTAGAACATATGGTATGTATTGTTGAGAAAAATTAATTAGATCAATCCTTAATCTATCATTACAGTATATAATTATAAGGGTAGTTCATTTATATTAATATAAATTGAGGTTTTAAAACTCATTACAGACCATTAAGGTACTCTTCTCTCTGATTAATGCGCACATATATAACAAATCGTTATTGGACAAATGTGTTAAATAAAACAGCCTCCTGCCAGTATGACAAAGTAACGTCACTAAGTCTGGGAATATAATATCATACTAATTTATTAGAGGTTTCATCCCCAGTCTTTATCCCTGCTGGGACAGTATTTAAATGCGGTTGTTAGGGAGACAGGCCAATGGGTGGCATAGAAACAGGTGAACGTTATCACCGACTCTATAAACAATGCAATCTCAGCGTGGCGCAAACTTGTTGTGGCTGCATACCTTCAGCCGCTTAAGCGTAAAACAGCTCGGCACAATATAGTAAATCCCATGGAAAGTGGTTTCAAGAAGGATCAAGCCTTTTGATAAACTATTTTTAACGGATCCTTTAATGAGGTTGAACTAAATCGTTTCGTGCATTCAAACGGATTCCATTATTATTTATTCCTGCCGAAGTAGGAGTAAATGACATGAATGGTAATGGCCATATTCTAGGATTTAGTTTTTCATTTTGTTTCCATCCGATATGTGTATTTTATATATTGTATAAATCTTGTCTCCAACAATACAACAAATTTGTCTCAAAAATGAGAGACCAGTTTTTCACAAACACCGAGTTCCTGGTTGAATGCTTTTGGACACGCGTTTCGTCAACCAAGTTTGCATAATCGGGAGATGATTAAGGGAGGCAAGTTTTGATCATCAGTGATGCCAAGTTAGTTGTGAAACACCCGTCGATAAAAGTGTAAACCTTCGGTGTTCGTTAACCGATGTTACAAGTATACTTAACATAAAAAGCACATAAAAAGCAGCATTGTACTAAATCGGGAATAAAAGATTTAAAATGGAAATGAATAGTGTTCGTGGAAAATTGGTCTCCTCTTTTTGTTGCTACATCGAATGTTACAGCCCAGTATTATATATAAAGTTTGAAATGCATGTATTTCTATCTCGTTTATTATAAATTGTAGCTCTTATTATTCTGTTATTACAATTTTCTTCTTTCGTTAATCATAACAAACTTTTTAAATAAATGGCGGAGGTGCCAATGACATAGCATGCCAATTATAATAAGGATCTTTAATACTTCGAAAGTACTTCTTTAAACTATTTCTTTACTGTCATTGTATCTTAATTCTTAACTACTAACCATTTAATCACCTTAAGCCTTGATATAGTCATATTATATGGAACAATACTTTCTTTCTTGTATAATATAGTCTTGTTCCCTTATTACATGAATATATTTGTCACATTGATATGCATGTAAATGAATACTGTAAGCGAATGTGTATATGCATATATGTATGTATGAACAAAGTTATTATATTGTATGAACAATATTATTAAATATCCTTATACCATTACAGAACACTATTTTAATTTTATTGGTTAAATTAATGTTTTATTAATAGGTAGACAATAATTAAGAATAACAAATATAATAAATAATACAAAGTTTGCCATACTATTATAAAATATTTATAATAAACGCTTATGTTGCTTTATTTGTTTCATTGTCGTAAAACATAAGAAGTACATGTAAATTTAATAAAATCCTCCAGTAATTTTCTTAAAGCATTTTCAGCAGATTTAAACACATTTTAGCAGAATTTGAATAATGTAGAATAGTTACAAAATATGAATTATAACACAGGACCCTATAGGTTCATATAAACTCATTCGTTGAAAATTTTCCACGTAAAATATTATATATGAAAACTTTGTTAATATACAATATTTAATTAATGTTCATTTGAATAATTTTTATTTCAAGGTCGTTGAACATCGGTTGCAGCGAAAGTATCTACGATCTCATTTTAAATTAAATAGAACACCCTCTAAAACAAAATATAACATTTGTGCTAAGTGTGAACATTTTGTACTTGAGTTAATATTATATGTTATAAAAAGAATTGTAACGCAGCTGCTTTAGCTGATTAAAAAATTATGTGCAACTTCAATTTTTGTAAATAAATACAAATATTTCAAAAAACTAAATATATGAATATGGAATCATTAATAAGGTCATTTTAAAATTAGCAGAGGAATCTAAAAGTGCAAAAATATATACGATACTCTATTTAAAACAAGAAAGACAGTAAGTACATCTGATATAATCAGAAGCCTAAAGACCTTGAAACTAGAATAATTCAAGCGAATATTATCATTCATGACCAACATCAAATTTTCATAATTTTATTTGCATTAGAACACGGAAAACTTTAATGAGTCAGTTACGTGAATGATTCTATATACTTTATGTAGAATATAATATATTATACTATGTTGTATTTAAATAAGTTCTGGACCTAACACACACACACACACACACACACATATATATATATATATATATATATATATATATATATATATATATATATATATATATATATATATATATATATATATATATATGTATATATATATATATATATATATATATATATATATATATATATATATATATATATATATGTATATATATATATATATATATATATATGTATATATATATATATATATATATATATATATATATATATATATATATATATATATGTATATATATAATCTATACCTCTTCTACCGTCAGGTGTAGAGGCTAAATACACCTTTTTTTAAACAATTAATCTGAATACTACAATTACAGTTACTTAACTAAATATCCTATTCCGTGTTAAACAACTTAAGAGAACTTCTACAATTTCATCCCACCCTATCTTACTCTGTCGCTATATCTAAACTCCACTCTGTTTGCGGTATCATTTGTCACGTCACTACCCCTTCCCTTATGCACTCCTCTTTTCTCCTCACTCTCATCCCAAACCTATCAGGTATGATGAACACCTAACTTCCCTTCACTCACATTTGCTTCCCCACTTTCACGGTTTTCTTCACTATTTTATCATTAATCTCCATCTAACCCTGTCCCTTGCTGTAATTTCAGCCTGCTTCCATGTGATTCCTCTTGTCTCCATTATCTTTGCCACTTATCCGTCCCACGTCATCCTTGGTCTACCTTTCTTTCTCTTTCCAATGGCTTTTGCTTCCCATATTTTTCTTACTTGCCTTTCTTCGCTCAATCTTTTCAGGTGCCCCCACAACCTCAGCTGAGCCCTCTTTATGACCTTCTCGATACTTTCGCTATCCAATCTTTTTCTTATTTCTTCATTTCTTATTTTATCCATTATGGTAATATTTGCAACTTTTCTGAGATACTTCATTTCTAATACCTGTATCTTTTTATGTTGCCTCTCTGTCAATACCCATATTTCGCATCCATACAGTAGCGTCGGCAGATATACAGTTTTATAAATTGACATTTTTGTTTTATTGCTAATTTCTGCTTTACTAATGAACCCCCTTTTCATATTATGGAAGATCTTTGTCGCTGTCGTTATTCTATTATTTATTTCTTCATCTTGCTTTCCTTTTTCTTCTATGGTTACTCCTAGGTACTTTAGCCTTTTTACTTGTTCCACTATCTGATTATTTATTTTTATATTTATTTCTCGCTCATTATTATTGCTTACAACTACTACCTTTGTCTTGCTTACATTTACTTTCATTCCCTGTTTGTCCAACTCTTTCACCCCTAGATCCACATTAAATTGTAACTTTGTTCCCGTGTCTACCACTATTGCAATATCGTCTGCAAACGCACATTCACTCACTTCTACTGGCTTTATTTTAGAGTATCCTACCGTCACCTTCTTACTTTCTCTGTTTACTTAAAATATATTAAAATTGTAAATACAGTAGTGTAAACATTTTCCAGTGATGTCGATGTTACATTTTATACCATCATATACAATAAATGTATATACAATAAAATATTGGCAATTGTTCTATTTCAATAAGATCTCCTTGAAAGTCTAAATTCCCATATATACTTAAAAAATCAAGAAAATCAAACGGTCGCGACGTTAGTTTTACATGATATATTTTACTGTATTTTTTAAATAAATAACCAATGCTCATAAATACCCATTGACTATGATTATGCTGAAAGTTGAAAACGGCTTCATATAAATAAATGTACAATTATTTGCAATGAATGTTTCATAATTATTTATATAAACATGTTTAATCATCTACGCTAAAAACTTTTAAGTTAAAAATAGATAAGATAGTTTCAGTACTTTATATAAGAAAATAGTTAATCCACGAATAGAGGTATAATATTTTCCTTATAAGGATATTATATTTTGTTCGATTAACTTTATTAGTACGTATCCATTTTATAAATGCAACAAATCCCGCTTTATCGAAAAAAAGTGGCACAAATGTTAAAACAAAGAAAAGGTCTTCCTATTAACCATATACAAAGAGAAAACCGAGGAATTTACATGAGATTTTCAGGTAAGCAACCAAGATTAATTCCCAAAAAAAGTCAGTGGGGCTAAAAGGGCGAAATAAGAGATGTGTTCAGTGTCAGTTCATTTTTCAAGCCACGAAAAATAAAAGCACTTTTGTAGGTGTTAGCAAATGGAAAAGAGAACAGGGCTAGCATCGTGGCTACCCTAGAAATCCATTACAAGTAAACACTAGAAGTATGCAATTCCTTTTGTACTATTTTCGTTGAGGATTAATTTCTTTTATAAAGCGCCGAGGAATACTAGCTCCAAGTCGCGGTTAGACAAGCTGATGTAATTAATCTAAATGAGATGGTATACTTTCCACAATTTATGTATACACACGGCGTCAAAAGTTTTGAATCGCCCAGTTTTAGTGGGTGATGATGGAAATTTTATTCCAGGAAGATTTAAACTATTATAACGTAGTTTAACAGTAGTGAATTACACTTTCTGTGGTATCAGATTAATTCGATGTTCGAACATATAAGGTAAAATATACACTAGATATTTCGTTGACCAATTATTACAGTTATCATAATAAATTATTCCAATTATTATTACCACCGAATAGAAAGTACAGGGTCAACCAGGGAGGTATGGTATTCTTGAGATGAGTTTTATGCGGGCGTGCACGGAGCAAATGTTTTTAGTATGGTTGATATCTACTCGTGGCGAGATGCTATTCCAGTAGCCATCGCGTTCCAAAACGAGATACCATTATCAAGTGCGTGAACAAATTTGAAACCACAGGATCCTTGAAAGAAGAGGAGAGAAGAAGAGAAGGACTATACGGGGAGGAGATCAAACTGTACGAACCCCGGAAAACATTGGAAGGGTGTGACAGGTAGTGTAAAATAGCCCTCGTTGTTCCCTGTCACCTTGTGACTACTACTTTTTATGAGACTAATTAAAAGCTGAAGTTTGTATAGACAAACCACAAACTCTTGAAGCTCTTTCAGAAAGAAATTGAAAGGATTCCTCGTGCCATGCTCGAAAGGAGTATGGATGATTTTGCTTTGCTTCTACAAGAATGCCTCGACAAAAGTGGACGCCACCTAACTGATATCACTTTTCGCAGCTGATTTATGTTATGTATTCTTCAATGGCAATACACGACTAATGTACAAAAAAATACATTTTAAAGTGCATTTAAAAATAAGCTTGTGTCCTTCCTTTCAAAAACACCATACCTGATGGACCCTGTATTATTACCTCTGGAGTTAATATTATCTGGATTGTTTATCCATGCTCTTAAAAAAACAGTAATTGACGTGTAAAAGGGTGGATTTTTGCCTCTTTTCTATTGCAATGCTTATATATGTATTCTTCAATGGCAATACACGACTAATGAATAAAAATTTTAAATTTTAAAATTCGTTCAAAAAAAAGGTTGTGTCCTTCTTTTCAAAAACACCATACTTACCTAGTGTACTTTGTATTAACCTCTCGCGTTAATATAATCTGGAATGTTTATCCATGCTCGTAAGAAACCAAACACTGACATGTAGAAGGGTGGGCTCTTGTCATTTCTCTATTGCAATGCTTATTTGTTCTTGAATCTGTACACGTAGAGTATTTTCCTTGCTAATAAGGTAGGCATGCTCGATGGGATTTAAGTCTGACAACATATGGAGCCACTTCATACGCATGACTTCCTCCTTTACAAAAATATATGGATACGTTAGCTCTGTGATAAGGGACATTACAATCTATAAAAAAATTACATCCAATGGACTCTCTCGACAATCGAACATGAATTTAGAAAATATATTCGATATAATTTTGTCCATTCAGTATATCTGGGATTGAAACTAGTGGCGCTTCGTTAAACTCATCACATTATTTAAACCTGCCCTAGACATAATACTCCTTCCAAGACATGGAGCAGTTTAGTTACTATATCTGGTTACTATATCTACTCAATTTTGTTGAATGCTAGAGAAACAACAATATAAAACGCAACCCTTCCTAAACTATGTTTTTCGAGAATTGCATCTTATTATTATAGTGTAAATCTCTCTCTTCTAATCAATAATTAGAAAATGAAAGGAAATAATTACCATAAATGTATGTAATGCGTGGTTTAGTAATTTAAATTAGTAAAATTTTTATACATTATTGTCAATAAGATAAAATGAATGTATGAAATTCTCTATATGAACAAAGTTATCCAAAATGTTATATCAAAATGCAATAATATCAGAATAATATTTTATTATCTTGTATAGTGTATTACTTACCTCAGTATTAATGAAAAATGCATTGAAAGTTCTGACATTACTTCCGGTATTCATCAAATTTGGATTTTTATAACCTGACAAACACAAAACAAAAAAAAAATCATTTGCAGCACAGTACACGTGATAGAAGTGACTACTTCTTTAGAATAGAGAATGAGAGAGATTAAGAGTGAGAGATTGAAAGAGAGAGAGAGAGAGAAAGGGAGAGGGATAATTTCAAAAGAAATATAACAATATAAAATTTGTGTAAAAAATATTCGGTTTATTCATTACCTACACTATCATCGGCTGGTGGTTCAATTGGTAATACTGATATGATTGGTTTGTGATAACTAAAATATGAAATATATGTTCGTGATTCGATATTTTCTAGATAACGTATAAAAATTGCATCTATTGTTGTTCCGGATTTTGTTGTTGATTCTTTGGGATTGTTATTTATAAGCAGACCAAATGTTTCTCGAAGAAAGTTAATCAACGTCAACGAATCATTGGATCCGAAATTTACATTGAAATCTCCCCCGAGAATCAAAGGTATTTTGTCTTCGCCTCTTCCAAGTGCATTTGCACCTGTGTGACTATAAACCAGTAGGGAGCTGTGAATAAAATATATTAAATCTTCTAGATTTTAACAAGTTAAACGGTTCAAGGATATTATCAAATATTCACAGAACACAGATGTAAATAACGTAAACAATTACAAAACACAATGATAAATATTCGGTACACACGCGTACGGCTTCAGCTGTTAATATATAGCGTCTGGACGCGTACATCTATAACGCGCGCATGCGCGACAATAGGGAGACGCGGATAGCCTAAACTGATATATATATATATATATATATATATATATATATATATATATATATATATATATATATATATATATATGATGTATAGCTCTCTTTCTCTTTCTCT
Source organism: Rosalia funebris (assembly GCA_037954035.1). Lineage (NCBI taxonomy): Eukaryota > Metazoa > Arthropoda > Insecta > Coleoptera > Cerambycidae > Rosalia > Rosalia funebris. The sequence goes on from JAZFAV010000007.1 coordinate 7,743,768, forward strand.
CTATGTTATATATCTGTGTACTCTGTCTTGTAACGAAGCCTGTGTTTTAGATATACCAAATGTATAGCTCTCTTTCTCCTTCTCTCTACGTTATATCTTTTTTCTCTCTCGTGTAACCAAATCTGGAAAAGTTACATTTTTTCCAATTCACTCTCCATTCTCGTCAAATATTAGAACGCCGCCAAAAAAGTACTCACTTCAAAAACTTTTTAAAAAATTGTATCGAAAAGAGTCTGAGAAAGAATGACGGAATTTTAGAAACCATTTTTTCATTTTTACGAGATTAAAACTTTACAGAAATGAATGTAGATTGAATTAAAGGATCTGAGGAATGTCACCATATCAGTGAAAAGTATTTTGCACTAATTATGTGTTTAATAGAGTCAGAGAAAACTACCACTCATTTTTATGCAGTCTTTGCAATGTAACTATTTCAAATTAATTTTGAAGCCAGTAAACAAACTGCAAACGAAATACGTCTGGCAATACACTAAAATGTAATGGAAACTAACACAAAAATCAAAAAAGCACTAAGTCGCGTCACAATATTTTAATAAACAAAATAATTAAAAAAATTCTGATACTATTCTTACTTTTGACACTATAAATAACACTGTCTCTAAGACACCAACACCTAATTTCTATAATATTTACTTGAAAATGCACACGAAGTACTGTTTTATGGAAAACTGTTAACATAAAATGATAAAACAATGTTAATATTGGATAGCTTAGTTAAGGTGTCACCTTAATTGCGCTTATAGAGAAACAAAACTTTCATTCAAATTGAATAATTCTTCATGTACGTTATAGATCTTCATTCTATATATACCATTTAATGTAAATTGATATTTTTTTGGCGGAGCGAAAATATTTGACAAGATATCGAAAATTATCGGAAATGATGATTATAAATAAGTGATTAATTAAAACTTTACTTAAATATTCCAGTCGATAAATGGCTTATATTATCATTTACTTTTAATATACCTATTCTTTCTAAGATTCTGTAAAATTTCCTCACGGATTAAACCACAATCGTAGTAGATAGGATCTCTATCGATTTGTCTTAGTTTAAAAGTGAATTAAGGGTAACTTTACTCCACTGCAAGATTTTGAAAAATAAATACTATTTAAAAAAATATTCATACAGTTTATTAAAACTGCTTCTCGCAAATGTACACCTAATATCCTGATATAACATCTAATGTATTTAACTTTCTATAACTCAAAGACTTCTTTCTTGTGTCACATTAGTTCTGACAGTGTATAGTCAAAGCTAGCAAAATTAGTTTCAACAAATTTTTTTAATAGATATAACTGAATCTATCTCACTACAATAGGTTTAGTTTATACTTTTCATTTCTGTTTTATTTAAATAAGTATTCATACTATATACTTTAGAATAATAAAGAAAATATACATACAGATGATATATATTTTGAGAGAAATTGAATTTAATGGAACATATTCAATCTTCAATCAAGTCAAAAGTTGGGCATAAGCCTATTAACTATAAATTTCTATGTCTACTACTATTTGCATGCTTCATATGCAATGCTGTAGTTTACAGTTATAATTGCTTAAGTTATAAGTAAGCTAAAGCAGCGTAATGATAAAGTTTCCTAAGATCATTTTTCAAGAAAATTTTTTGCGGATAACTGCCTCATCACTTAAATGTTATGGTGATTACCTCACCTACATTAACAATTAGTTTGTTAATTCTTGGGAAGGTTAGCGCCATTGTTACAGATATATTGTGACATAAGGGTTCCTTCACCATAATCAGAATGTTAATTAAATGAATGCAACAACTGCATACACGTCGCGAATTGCACACAATCACGTCAAATTAAATAATACTCAAATTAAAACAGTTTAATCAGGCGTAATGTTTCATAGGATTGTAATTAAAATGCTGTAAATCTTTTAAATATAATTCACTTAGAGTCAAATACATTTAATTTAGCATTCACCGTCTTTGAAAGTATACAATTTAGTCCAAACTAACCCTGTATATTCACATTACTTCAGAAATAATTTAGCTTTGTACCCTTTATTTACAATCCCATAATGTAATGCAGAAACACATATTAAAGAAAATATTCTGAACTCCGGCTCTGTTACAGTTTCTGAACGTAATAGGCAAGAACTGTCCTAAACCGCGCGGAAAGTGCTCTGATTGCTTGTCCTCAAACGAGGCAGGTCAAAGTGGACAAGCTATAATTTTATTAACTCAGCCGCTAAACTGTACAAGGGGACGAAACTGCTGTGCGAGAAACACGTCGGATAACGTACAGTATGTTGGAACTATACATTTCTTAACCTAATTGAAAGAAGCCAAGAGCTATATAAACTTTTTGTTGTCTTCAGAAAAATTCAGGGTTTTCCTTATATGATGGAAACATGCTAAATAATAAATACATAAACCAAGTACTTTGTGATTATTTATCTGGGGCGAAAATGGACATTGGCAAGTATCGGTCTAAGTTTTCGGCAACTAATTAGAAATTATAAAAATAGGATATTTTGTAGATTCTACTGATAACATAAAGCAGTATTAAAAATATACTACAATTAAGTTTTGTTACGTTGCTCGTCAATGGAAACTCCTTCGTGCACAGCACAAGAATAAGGTTACAAAATAGTGTTAATTTGTTTTGCTATATTATTTACTGTGTAATTATTTTACTATATGTTGGAAGCCAATATAAATTGCAAATGGTACAATATGATTATTTATGATTAGAAACATTAATTTTAAATAAATGGCGGAGGTGCCAATGCCGCTTTAAACTGTTTCTTCAACATTAACACATCTCTTATATTTTCGAACTGAATCAGTGTTAAGAATTAGTAAATGTAATTCCGTTTCAGTTTTGTGCGTATCTTGAGATAGCGGCCTAGCCTTCGCTATATATGTTCTCTTGTTCCACAAAAAATGCATTTCCTGTTATTCCTACAAACCCTCAGATTGCTAAGAGGAAGATTATATCTAGATGCAAAGATAAACATGATCATATCCAGCGACAGGTCTTAAGCTCTTTTAGTTACACCGAAAGTATGGTTTATTTATTAGTAGTACTTGGTAATCAAACTTTTTTTAATTTTGAATATAGAGATAACAAATATAATTTTATCTTAATCAAATAATGGGGTCGAACATATTATCAAACCCTCAACGATGGAAACCTATTAGATAGTATTTAATAGTCTTATTTATTAGTTTAAAATGAGTTATTTGTTTCATATAAAAAATACAGTTATTTGTTTCACATGTATTTTTTACCTACGATTGAAGTAAAGTATAAATCATACCTGTAGCGGGTTTTATTTTTTGAAACCTTATCTGATGGTGCAAAAACAGAAGAAATGGGTCGAGGAACGCTTTTAGGTATAACGTAATGCCCGGCGGGGCTTTAGTCCAAGGAGTAGTTGTTTCCTACAGCGATTATGTAATAGCCGTGCTATTCGGGAACTACTTTTATAACCGCGTGGCGGTTTGGCAGTTCCTTTCTCGATTTCCGACTTATATGTTACTGACGTAGATCGTATTGATAAAGATGTATACCCCACAACTTCATTCGTTCATTGGGCATTTATCCTGGATTGGTGTACAGTGTACGGCACTGATGAGAACTAATATGTTCGAAACAGCTGTATGTCGTTCGACTCCGATCCGGGACAAATGTCGAATCCTACCTGTGGTAGGTTTTATTTTTTGAAACATTATCTGATCGTGAAGAAACACGAGAAAGGGGTCGAGGATCGCTTTTAGGTATAATTTAATGCCTGGCGGGGCTTTAGCCCGAGGAGTAATTGTTTCCTATAGCAATTATGTAATAGCCTTGCTATTCGGAAACTACTTTGATAACCGCGTGGCGGTTTGGTAGTTCCTTTCTCGATTTCCGATTTATATGTTACTGACATAAATCGTATCGATAAAGATGTATACCCCACGATTTCATTCGGAATTTGTCCTGGATCGGCGTACCGTGTACGGCACTGATGAGTACTAATAAGTTCGAAACAACTGTATGTCGTTCGGTTCCAATCCGGGACAGATGTCGAATCCTACCTGTGGCAGGTTTTAATTAAGATAATTAAGACTGATGTCAACTAAATTCAGTAGCATAAACATATTTCAGTTCATGTGAGTTTAATTATGTTTATCTCGTTGAAGAGTAAATAATAATAGAATGCTTTACTGGAAACCATGTTTATTCTAGTTTGTTTTCTTAAATTATGTTCCAGTATAGGTACTAAAGAAATAAATAACAAGCACATGATAACTGATAATATTTACCTACTATGTAAGCAAGTAAACTATAGGATTACTCCTAGATTTATCTCTAGGTTAGGTTTCACACTGCTGTACCTATATACTGTACCTATATAGTATCCTAGCTATATAAATGCCGGCCATCGTAACATATCTGGTGCAATTGGTACTTAGATAGAAGAACTTATAGGCACCCCTTATAATCATTTTATATAGAAAGTCGTGGCCGCTTAATGGTTTAATTCGTTGTATTTCGTTTTCATAGAAAAAGCAGCTCACAGGAATATGTTATTTTACTTACCAATTGAAACTTCTACGTACAAGTGATTTCTGAAATAGATTTCATAAATTGAAATGAGTTCTCATGTTATTAAACTGTAAGTATTCAACAATTGTACTACAATGCCTACATTATAGATACATCACATATTTATTTGTATATATGTAATTTTAATTTAATACACTGATTTCTAGAAACGTAATATACACGAACGAAATAAATGAGGACAATCACTTTAGCTGCATAAGAGCAAATGTTTGCAAATAATTTGTTTCAAATACAGGAAACACACATTTGTCACCATTTAACGCAATCAATATAAAATTAAGCTCTAGCGACATCAAACATTCATACCCCATATGAAAAGTAAATAAAATTTATTGTTTACTGTCTAATGTTCCAAATAGTGTTCATTCTATTTGGTATATATTGGGAACCAAAATCAATTTAAAATGATACATTGTTACAGTAAATTAATTTTAGTAAATGGCGGAGGTGCCAATGTCGTGTTAAATTGTTCCTCAACGTTGACATATTTCTGGTATTTTCGAACTGAACTAGTTTTAAGAACTATCAAATGTAATGCCATTTAATTTCTTGCGCGCATCAACAAATAAGATTTAAATACAATTATTAATTATTATTTATTTTAAATAAATTTGCCTAATTAATATTTGTTTATGTGCAAGAAATATATCTTTATGATAAAATATTAAATTGTTGTGAACTGAAATCAGTAGCTTCTACATATTTCAGTTCATGAGAATCTAATTATGTTTGTCTCGTTGAAAAGCATATCTATTATTATTATTATATTATATAGGTTTGGGCCTCATCAGCCACTGATCGCATGGGTAGTCCCTGGGCGATCCCCTCTTATCCGGGTCATTATCCAAAAATGCTATCCCATAAAAGGAGCAATTTAGGTACGTCCCCAGCCTTAAACCTCGCCTCCTCTAGGATAATAGGGGTCCCTAATATAAGATACCTCTTCTCCTCCAGTGCGGGGCAGGTGTAAAGAAGATGAATCGAGGTTTCCCCGTCTTCTTTACAGTATCTGCAGGCCGGACTATCAGTCAGCCTCAGCTTGTGTTTATATGCATTCAGGCTACTATGGTGGCCCGTTATGATTCCCACCAGAGTTCTGGCTTTGTGCCTGTTCAATTTAATGAATTCCTGGGCCCATTTCTCAATCTCTGAGTATTCGATAAAGAGTTTGGTTATTCGACAACCCGTTACTCCTCTCCATCTTTTATTGTGCTGGTCTCTTGCCCAGCCATTGATGCGGTCTCTGATCAGATTCCGACTTATTCCCACTGCAGGTTCTGGTACATAGAGGTTTTTCCTGGTCCCTAGTCTGGCAAGGTCATCTGCAATTAGATTTCCCTTAATGCCATTATGCCCAGGTATCCATAAGAGTTCCACCGGTCCCTTCCCTGCCAAGTGGTTCAATGCTTCATTGCAATTATAGACCAGCTTCGACTTTGTCGTTGCTGAATTCAGGGCTGCCAACGCCGCCCTGCTATCCGAGCAGATACATACCTTCTCTTGGGTCCGATTTTGGTCCGCCCCCAGAACACCGTATGTAATTCCAACTAGCTCGGCTTGGAGTGCGGTAGTGTATTTGCCCAAGGGAAGGTTTTAACTATTCCGTCGCGTCGCCTATACACCCCCGCACCCGCTCTGTTCCCACTCTTGGCCCCATCCGTGTACCAGATGTCTCCATTGAGCGGCAATCCAGCTCGACCCTCCATCCTCGGTCTTACTGGTGAGGGTGATCTTATATTTCTTGTCAAACAGGAAGTGGACACCTGTACTGTCAGAGGGCATCCATAGGAGTCCCTCCTCAGCTAGCTCTCTTGAGAGTCTATTCAGGTCCCTTACCTTCCTATTCATGTTTTCCACCCTGTGCATTGCCTTTGCGGCTTCCGCTTTCAGAATGACATCAAGAGGTGTTATCCCCGTCAGTATCCCCATCGCCTCGATCGGTGTTGATCTTGGGGCTCCGGTTATACTTCTGAGAATCAATCATCTTAACTTGTTAAGTCAGTTGGCTTCCGACTTTAAACAGGCTCTCTCCCACCAGACCAGTGCTGCATACGTCAGTCTGGGTTTGAGAATTACGTCATACATCCATTTCACGGTTTCCGGTTTCAAGCCCCAGCTACTACCAATGGCTCTTCTCAGTTGCCAAAGTGTTGCTGTGATCTTGGAACATATGTGACTTAGATGTTTTCCCCATGACAGTTTACCGTCCAGGATTACTCCTAAGTATTTCACTTCGCTATTATAGCTTAGTTCTTGGCCACCAAGTTTCAGCGGACATGGTTTGTTCCCCTTATATTTCTTGGTGAACACCATCACCTCAGTTTTAGAGGGATTGACCGAAAGTCCCCTCTCCCTGCACCTATTCCCAACCTTATTTAAAGCTCCCTGCATTATATCGAGAATCGGCTCCAGGAAAGGGCCCTTCGTTATTAATACTAAGTCATCGGCATAGCCAATTACTTGGTAGTTCTTTAACCTTTCAAGCAGCTCATCTACTACTAGGCACCACAAAAGGGGGGACAATACCCCTCCCTGTGGACATTCCGAGTCGACCCGGCCCTCGATGGTAGTCTTGCCTTTATTGGCAGTAAGCTGTCTGTTTCCCAACATATGGTCTATCCATTCAGCGATTATTCTGGGGGTGTAGCATCTGCCTAGTGCTCCGATAATCACTTCCCTGGATGTAAAGTTGAAGGCTCCTTCAATATCAAGGAAGGTGCCGACAACGTATCCTCCAGAGTCCAGTTGTGACCGTATCGATGACACAACCTTATCCAGAGCTGTTTCTGTTGATTTACCAGCTTGATAAGCATGCTGGCTCCCTTGAGGCGGCCTCTCTATTAGGACAGTATCCCGAAGGTACCTGTCAACTAATCGAAAAGCATATGATAATACAAATGTTTTGCTGGAAACTAGGTTTTACTCTAGTTTCTTTTCTTGATACATTTCAGTATAGGTACTAAAGACCTAAATAAGAAACTCATGATAGCCGGTAACATTTACCTACTATATAACTGAGCAAACTATAGAATAACCCCAAAATTTACATCTAAATTAAGTTCTGCACTGCCGCATCTATACCAACGATATAAATGCCGACCGTCGTAACATACCTGACCCAATGGGTACTAGATACAGGTATTCACCCCTTATAATCATTTTACATAAAAGATGGTGATTGGTTAATGGTTTAATTAGTTATATTTTGTGTTTCCATAGAAAAATATGCTGACAGGAATAAGTTATTTTACCCATCGACTGAAAAAATATTAGAGCATAGGTATTCAATTACTACAGTATATTATGTATACCACATATTTATTTGTATCATATGTAATTCTAATTTAATACATGAAACGGTGTCTAGAAACGATACATGAATCAATACATGAAACGATACATCAAACCCTCAGCTTAGCCGCATAAGGGCAAATGATTGTAAATAAAATACTATATTTGCAATCCAGAAGATACATTTTTGTCACTATTCAGCGTTTAGCGTAATGAATATAAAACAATAATCTAGCAATGTATCATATGGAAGGGTAAGTCAAGTATAATATAACTAATAGCAAATACTGTTCATACAAATGGTGGCCCTAATGTATCTAACTCATAAGGTATCACAATCAATGACATTTTAAAATGGTTATTAATGGTAAAGCTTAATAAGAGTATTACTAGATATCAGTCAGATTTATAGATATCAGTCAAAATGGACTATAAAAACATATACAAAATCTATTTACCAGAAAATTAATTGTAATCTTATTCTCTTGAAAAAATCACAATAGCTTTTTTGTTGAAACTGTATTATTGTACTATTAATATCGTTAATAGGCGTTAGTGTTAAGCTGCTAAAAATATTTTCTTAATATTCGATACACAGCCTACGAGTTTCTTAATTTATTGCCATTTTAAAGCTCAGCGAATATATAAGCACCACCTTAACTGTCTGTAAATATGAAACAGCAATTGAAATTAGTACAACAGAAAATATATCATAAATAAAAAGTGCGCCGGATTACATTTGGTTTAGTAGATTTTTATCAAACTCAGTAAATATAAATGTTCAGTAAATCGGAACGAGTATAAATTATTTATGGTATATATACACATAAAATATTTACATGCATACATTTTACATATATGTTATCCGCACTGGCACCTATTTAAAAAATTGTTAATATTGTAACAAGTAATTAATTTTTGTAACAATACGTATTGAAGGGTCAAGCATTAATAATATTGCATTTATATTTAGTTGTTTATGTCACATATATTTCCTTCTATTTGTTATTACCGAAAAATCATATAGTGCACTCTATTAGCTTGAAAATTAAGCATTGCCTTCCTTAAAATTATAAGGTCTTATAAATTTCTTTGCATTCCTATTCCTAAGGTATTCTGACTAAATTAATTATCTAAGCTAGTAACTATAAAAATAATTTTAAAATTTAACATTTTACTGCCAATAATTATAGCAGTCAGATATTTATAAGACTTATTACTGAAGAACCACTGAAGGAAAATGCAAGTATTCTATTCCAGGTCTGTCAAGTCTCCATTCACAGTTATAAAGACTCAATATGCCCTAAATAGATGTATGAATGTCTACATACTATAGTATTTATATAAACAATTATCATTTGGCATCAATAATTCGTTACCTTAAGAAGTGCATTTGTTTAAATTTTAATGTTCATAGACTCAATATTGTCATATTCATTATTAATTTGATACTGTTTACTAACATAAACAATGAATTATATTATTAATCATTCATTGAACAAAGATAAATTAGATAGTAAGTAAAATATGATAGATATGTATTCTTTATAATAGGGAATATGACCCTAGAATTTATTTCTTATGGTCCAAGGTTACAAAATATTGTTCATTTGTTATGATATATTATTTAGAGATGTTCAGTTATTTTTCTGTATGTTGGGAACCAATAAATATCAACTGAAAATGGTGCGTATTATTATGTATTAGGAAATCAAGTTTATATAAATGGCGGAGGCGCCAATGTCGCTTTAAAATATGTTCTCAAAATTAACACATTTCTCATTTCAAAAAATAAAACCCGCCACAGGTAGGATTCGACATTTGTCCAGAATCGGAACCGAACGACATACAGCTGTTTCGAACTTGTTAGTTCTCATCAGTGCCGTACACTTTACGCCGATTCGTCGAATCCTACCTGTGGCGGGTTTTATTTTTTGATACCTTATCTGATCGTGCAGAAACACGAGAAAGGGGTCGAGGATCGCTTCTGGGTATAATTCAATGCCTGGCGGGGCTTTAGCCCGAGGAGTAGTTGTTTCCTAGAGCGATTATGTAATAGCTTTGCTATTCGGGAACTACTTTGACAACCGCTTGGCGGCTTGGTGGTTCCTTTCTCGATTTCCGACTTATATGTTACTGGCATTTCTCATATCTGAACCAATTTTATTTTTGCATGCGCTCTAAAATATGAATCTAGTTTCCGCTTCTCTATTTTCCTGTTCCACACAAAAATGCTCTTCATTTTTTCCCATGAAACCTCAAGTTGCGAAGAGGATGGTTAGACCTAGATGCAAAGATAAAAATGGTCATTCTTGACGACAAGTCTCAAATTTTTTTCAGATACACGGAAAGAAGGGTGTTTTGATAACTAATCGATTACGTTTTTCTAATTTTGATTCAAATACATTATCAAACCCCGATCGATGATAACATGCTATATAATATTTAATATTATCATTTCTTAGATAAAAATACATTTTCTGTATGAAACAAATAAGACTGAAGGAAAATCATTAGTTGTTATTTGTACTAAATACAATCCCAGTCATTGTTATGGCTCCAAATCTAACATAGCTTACTCCATTGACTTCAAAGTTGAACCATACCTTCCTTAAAATTACCAAGTCTTATAAGTTTCTATACATTCCTGTAAATTTTAAAGGTATACTGACTAAATTATTTGTTTAGGTTAGTAATTATAAAAATAATTTTAAAATTTAAGCATTTTACTGTTGCACTAAAGTAAAATGTAAGTATTTTGTTTCAGGTTTATCGAATTTCCTCTCACAGTTGTAAAGTCTCAGTACGTCCTAAATAAATGCATGGACGTCAACATACTATGTATCTCAAAACAGAATATGTTATTGTATATGTGTCGTAATTATGGTTTAGACTCGATAGACCAAAATACGAAAAATAACTTCATAGTAAAATAGATAAACTCTTTCTGTCCATCGATACCCAGAATTAGATGCACAGATGATATAAAGCGTAGACAGAATCGTAAAACTATTCAGAAACCTTTACTAGATTTCAAAACTATTTATAATACACGTGCTTGTTTGTCTTACTATTTTGTTTACAGATGTTCAAATGTTTTGCTTTCAATTGAAAATAATGTATATTATTATGAAGTATCAGAAAATAAATTTTAAATAAATGGCGGAGGTGTCAATGTTACTTTAAACTGTTTCCCCAAAATTAACACAGCTAATATTTTCGAACTGAACGAGTTTTAAGAACTAATTCTCATCATTATCACTTGTTCCACAAAAAAAATAATTTTTTCCTATAAAGCCTCAAGTTGTGAAGAGAATGGTTACATCTAGAGACAAGGATAAAGACGAACATGCTCAGCGACAACTCTGAAGCTTTTTCAGTTACACCCAGAGAACGGTATATTTATTGGTAATAGATTACGTTTTTCTAATTTTAGATATGGCGACACAAATATTATTTTATGTTAATCAAATACTAAGTTCAAATACATTAACAAATCCTGATCGATGAAGACATATTACATAATATTTAATATTCTCATTTGTGCGATAAAAAGCCATTTCTTATTATTTGTATTTAATATAATCCTAGCCATTGTTGTGGCTCCAAAAGTCACATAGTTTACTCCACTGAATTGAAAATTGAACCTTACCTTCCTCAAAACTACAAGGTCTTATAAGTTTCCGTACATTCTTGTTATTTCTAAGATGTGCTGACCAAATTATTTGTTTGGGTTAGCAACTATAAAAATAATTTTAAAATTTAAGCATTTTACTGCTGTACTGAAGTAAAATATAAGTGTTTTATGTTAGGTCTACCGAATTTCCTCTCAAATTTATAAATACTCAATACGTCCTAAATAAATACATGGACATCAACATACTATGTATCTCAAAACAGAATATGTTATTGTGTACGTGACATAATTATGTTTTAGAGTCGAGAGACCAAAATACGAAAAATATCTTCTGTTCATATTAATCATATATAGAATCGTTAAAATTATTCAGTAACGTGTACTAGATGACAAAACTATCTATAATATGAGTGTTTATTTATTTTGCTATATTGTTTACAGATATTCAGATATTGTGCTATCGATGTCAATTGAAAATAGTACATATGACTGCATCAGAATTATTTAAATAAATGGCGGAGGTGCCAATGTCGTTTTAAATTGATTCCGAGGAATTAACACATCTCAGATTTTCGAACTGAACCAGTTTTAAGAAATAGTAAATGTAATGTCATAGCATTTTTGCATGCATCCCAAAATAGGGATGGTCTTAGCCTCCGCTGTTCCACAAAAAAAATATTCATTTTTTGCTATAAACCCTGAGGTGCGAAGAGTAGAGGCAAAGATAAACACGAAATGCTCAGTAACAGGTCTGAAGCTTTTTCAGTTAAACCGAGAATGGTTCATTTATTGGTAATAGATTACATTTTTTGTAATTTTGGATATGGCAAAATAAATATAATTTTATCTTAATCAAATAATAAATTCAAATAGGTACCTAATGTACCTATTAAACCCTGATCGACGAAAACATATTATATAGTATATTTATATAGTATTTAATATTCTTGAACGAATAAGATTGATGGAAAATTATTAGTTATTATTATTTATAGTTATTCAATCCCAGCTCATGGCTATGGCTCCAAAAGTCACATAAAATTGAAACTTACCTCCCTTAAAATTACCAGCTTTTATAAGTTTCTGTGTATTCTTGTTAGGTATGTTCTTGTTCTAAGGTATTCTGACTAATTTATTTGTTTAGGCAAGTAATTATAAAAATAATTTTAAGATTCAAACATTTTACTACTACACTGAAGTAAAATATTAGGGTATCAGGTCTTTTGAATTTCCTGTCACTCTTGTAAAGATTCAATAAGTCCTAAATAAATGCATGGACGCCACCATGCTTTGTACCTCAAAACAAGATATATTATTGTATACGCGTCAAAATTTTATTTGAGACTCGGCAGACGAAAATACATAGATAATATAGTCGTAGATAGAATCGTAAAATTATTCAGAAACGTTTACAAGATAACAAAACTATTTATAACATCATCTATTACGAAATCATTAACCATTTACAGTTATATAATTACATAAGATCAATTTTTAATAAAAAACGTGAGAAATTACATGCTTTCGAAATAACATTTTTGGACTATGCATTTTAGATTTTAGATAAAGACGTGATAGACAGATGAATGTATATAATTATGACTTCACGTCAATAATTTTTTACATTGAGAAGTACATATTTTTTCAGATTTTAACATTCTTAGACTTACTAATATCATAATGTCATTAATAATGTGATATTTAGTGACATAATTCGTTAAGACATTAAACATTCATTCAACAAAATAGGAACAAAAAATCAGACATTAAGGAAAATATATAAGTTAGATATATTAATTTTTAATATAGAATATGCCCAGAAAATTTATTGTTGATGGCCTAAAGTTACTAAATATTGTGCATTTGTTTTGCGATATTATTTACAGAAGTTCAGTTATTTTACTATATGTTGGGAGCCAGTATTAACTATATCTGATACATATGATTATGTATAAGAAAATAAATTTTAAATAAATGACAGGGGTGCTAAAGTTATTTATAAATTGTTTCCTCAAAATTAAAACATCTCCCATATTTTCGAACAGAGTTAGTTTTAAGAACTAGTAAATGTAATGTAATAGCATTTTTGCGTGCATTCCAAGATATGGGACTAGCCTCCTCTATATCTGCTTTCTTGTTAAAAAAAAAATAACATTTTCCTATAATCCTCAAATTGCGAAGAGGATAGTTACACCTAGAGGCAAAGATAAACATGATCATGATCAGAGACAGGTCTCAATCTTTTTCAGTTAAACTGAAAAAACGGTTTATTTATTGGTAACAGATTAGGTTTTTCTAATATTGGATATAGCGAAACAAATATAATTTTATTTAATCAAGAAATAAGTTCAAAAACATTAGCAAATCCTGACTGATGAAAATATATTATATAGTATTTAATATTCTCATTTGTTCGATAAAAACACATATCTTATATGAAACAAATAAGATTAGAGCAAAATTTGCTCCATTGACTTGTAAATTGAACCATACCTTGATTAAAATTACCAGGTGGTATAACTTTCTATGCATTTCTGTTAATTCTGACCAAATTATTTGTATAGGCTAGTAAGTATAAAAATGATTTTACTGTTATAAGTTATAGCAATCAAATATTTATAAGGAGATTTTTTTGTCAAAACCACTGAAGTAAAATGTAAGTATTTTATTTCAAGTCTATCGAATTTCCTCTCACACTTGTAAACATTCAATACGTCCTAAATAAATACATGGACGTCAACATACTATGTATCTCAAAACAGAATGTTTTATTGTGTACGTGTCATAATTATCTTTAAGCCTCGATACACGAAAATACGAAAAATATCTTCAATAGTTATCTTCTTGTTCATGGATACGTGGAATTATATTATATTATAGATGATATAAATCGTAGATAGGATTGCAAATTTATTCAGAAACATTTACTAGATGACAAAACTATCTATAACATGAGAGTTCATTTAGTTTGTTATATTGTTTACAAATGTTTAGTTATTTTACTATATGTTTGGAACCAACATCAATTGAAAATATGTAGTATATATGACTGTTTCAGAAAATAAATTTTAAATAAATGGCGGATTTGCCAATGTCTTTTTAAACTCAAATTAACTCATCTCTTATATTTTCTAACTGAACCAGTTTTAAGAACTTTTAAATGTAATGCCATTGCAAAAATATATTTTACTGGAAAGCGCAGTTTTTTCCATTATTTATATTCGAGGATTGGTACTAAAAAATTAAAAATACATAATACTAATGGAATTCAGTAAAATAACTACTAAGCTTTATACCACTATATTTACACAAAAATCATGACTGCAGTTTCGACACTTTTACATTATTTCCAAAACGATGATTCAACCAAGAATTGTCTACTATTCTTACTTGAATCATCGTTTCAAGAATATTCTCAGTCCTATTTCTTAGTCCTACTACATTATTTCTTTTTGGAAGTATTGAAGTAACAGAAATGTCGATGTTTGTTGACATTACAAGAGACATTTGAATTCGAACAAAAATATATTATTTAATTTTAAAATTGTTTGTGTCCATATACCCTGTATTTAATTTAAATATTTATATATAATACGCACAATACATATATTATTCAACTACTGCACATTCAAAACAACAACATTCGTTAATCTTACACCTAATTACTACTTGTTTTATCATAGGTTTTGAAGTGCAAGCACAGAATGTGGTTACTGCGAACGTGACATCTTCCCATAGTCTTTAATAACAATATACTTCGACAAACTTAGTCTGTGACTAAATTAAGCCTTAACGATGGAAATTCGATGTGGTAACCTGAAGCTCTATTGCATGTTAACCACTTTTCATTATTATCCTTCAATGGTACTGAGTAAGACTGCCTATAGCAATTTATTTGTAATAAGTGATAAAAAAATTCTATATAATAATTTTAGTTCAGAATGAAATGAACTTAGTTTTTTAGAATGCTTCTTTGAAGCTTTATTATTTTCAGATATATTTATAATTAAGTTTTATAGCACAAATTAATAAGTATATATTCTTGAATATAAAATCATTTGTCTACCTCTTCATATAAGTTGTCATTTTCAACAGCAAATCACTGATATAGTATTATAACAAAAATTATTAAAATAAGAAGAAGATTCTCAGATATCAAATTATTTAAAAACTATTCTACATATTTGAAAAATGCAAAGTTCATTAAAAACGTTTTAACCTACTAAGCTAAGAATATCCGCTTCTCAGATAGCTGAACTGAAAACTTAATTTTATATTCAACAAACTGTTCAAATCACCAGAGACAGAATGATATAAGTTGTCACTGCCTAATAATGTGAAAAACTTACCCTAAATTTTCATGAATTATGAAACGATAATAATGAGGTATCTATAAAATTTTTCATCACAGAATTTTATGAAATAATTATGTACTAAATATTGCTTTTCAAGTATTAAATGTAGATGTAAAAATACTGATGAATTTTTGTGAAATTGGTAACTTTAACCTTGAACAGATGAGAATTAAACAATACCCAGTGGCGTGTAAATCCGTTGGCACCAAAATCGCTGTTAATTTATAGTAATTACTGAGTGCCTACACAAAGTGATGCCACACCAGTAGATCATGCAAATATTACATGAGCAACACACATATGCGCTACGTAAAAAGTTGATTCTGCAACAAGTAACAAAATTATAATTTTATCATCAAAATTGGGTGGCGCCGTTTAGGTTCATCATTAACATTTTGAACTATTATAAGATATATTATACTAAATGTATCACTATATTATACACCTATATCCTACGGTGACTTTATCTTCTCATTTGGTTGATTTGGTGATATGATAACATAATTACATGTCACTGCATTCACGCTGATAATTTTGATAATATTAAAACCATTCGATAAACCACTTGAACTCACAAGATCATCCCATAGAAGTTAGAAGTATTTCAAAATATAATGAAGTTATTGTATCTTGTCCTCTGGTATCCTAAGACAACGTCTACAATTTATGAAAAATAATTTTGTCCGCTTTATATTCCTACATATTTGTTGCTGTGTTTCTCATTTCTCATTGTTATTAATAAGCATTATACGTATGTATGTTTATATGAATTTGTACAAAAGAAAAATCGTATTTAATTTCATTAATCTTTCTACTACTATTCTAACAGTATTCTTTCATATTATTTATACATTACCATTACGTTTTGAAGTTGAATTAAAGGATTCATAGACGATAAATAAGTTAGATACATATAAATCTACAATGTTGCTGTTTTATATGTATGGATACCTACAAAATTCAAAGAATTATTCAGTTTCAGTTGTTGGCTACAGAAGTTAAGATAATGTTGTCAATAAAAGACATAGTTTTATATTTTATGCCTAAAAAGTTATTTTTGTTATCAATGTTATGTATATTGTTTAACTATTTATCAATAATACACGATTTAGAATACTGTACACAAAAAATCCCTACTTAATGTACCTATTAGCATCCAGATGATGCTAATCTAACTTTCATTCAAGTTTTATTCATTAACCACTATTGCCAGCAACTGTGAGAGATGGGTGCGTGTGAATACATACTGATTCTGCATTATTTATTGACACAGCAAAATAAACTATTTTCCCCATGTTTTCTTACATATAGCATAAGTGACTAAAAGTTACTTGACGGATTATACGACATACACAGTTATGTCAATATTATTGAGTAAACAGCATCAACATTTTAATGTGGAGCATATGTACATCTCTATCTAAATTTGACAGCATTGCGAAGTTAAAGCTACACATTTTCCACTATTAAATAAGGACCCTTAAAATTATCACCAAGTACAGATAGTTTTTAGATACTTCTTGATTTCTTCTATTAAATAATGTCCTTATAAAGCTGACTTTTCTGATGAAACTCGAAACGATCAGACTATTGGATATCTGTACGGTGTATAGTTTAACTTTTAAACGTGGTATAGTTTATTTCATCGTTGTTTGCCAAATAAAACATCTCAAAACATGGGCTTGTTTCTATGGCTAGGCTTAGGTAGATTCGTCTGTTTATCGGCAAGATAAGAGAGTGCTTTATTTGGCAAATAGCGATGAAATGAATAATACTACATCTAATAATATGAATAGTTCTTCTAAATCGATTCTTATTTGCATTCTAAAAAATATATAGGCATAGTTCCTATATTAATAAACGTAACTGATACTCTTTATACTCTTACATTGTATTTATAACAATTTCCTGTTAACGCCCTTAACGTGCTTGTTCTAACAAATATGTATGTCTTAAAGAATATGTTATAATATATTGCATAAAGAAGGAAATTATATCGTTACTATTAAGTGGATTATAACATTATCGGTTTAAATGAGTCACTGTTAATATTCAACGTAATAATATATGAATTTATAATAGTTTTTGTAATTATTGTAAGACAAACACACTTTTCTTTTATACATTGCAAATTTTATTGAATAATATTTTCAAGGGAATCTCAAAACGTCGGCTCATACCGTGTAAGCAACTCGGAACTAAAGAAAGTAGACTCAATTAAGGGTCTAAGTATTATATTAGGCCCTATGTTAACCTTTGAGTTTCATATTGAAACTATCTGTAAAAGAACTAATATAAATTTAGGACTCATATTACGATTCACTAATTGTAAATCTTTTAATAGTCTCAAATCAATAAATAATATTATTATATAATTTCTTGGTTCGTAATCATCTTGAATATACTTCAGTAATTTGGAATTCCTTTTATATTAAATACACAGAAAGATTATTCAAACAAAATTTGTTAACTTTCTTAATTATAAATTTAATAGAAATCTCCATCATACTTCTTACTGTTCTTAATGTAAAGTAATATGACACCTATAGTTGCAATTTGTTTTACTTAGGGATATGCAACACCAATCATGACAGAAACTCTCCCATTTATTTAATGCAAAAAAATTATATTATTTTAATAACACTGATATATTCAATTTAACTTTTAACCAGGTAAAACTTCAGATTGTTTTGTTACTAATTAAGTTTGTGATATTTGTAACTCATTAACTTTCGCTTGCGTCTTTTGTTTCTTTTCTGTTTTTTTAATCTTGTATTTTAAAAAATTATCTAATCTAGTTTTTAACATAGGTATAAGAAGACCAACTTATATATTGTATATTGTTTTCTATTTATTATATCATGGTTGTTTGAAATCCATTTAATTTTCATATATTGTTATTGTCCTACTTGCAGATATTTAAATTTACTAAGTTAATGTGAATGTTTTTAACGTATGGCTTTTAGGTTTTCTTCTACAACTATGTAAAAATAATAATTATTAATATTATCACTATGTGTAAATATGTTATTAGAATGTTTTTTAACTTCTACTGAACTTGTTCTTAAGTTGTGTTGTTTGTCTTTATTGAAAAGCAAGTATAAATTAACAACTACGATTTATTATCTGATTTAAGTAATGCCATATCAAACCTAATAGAAAACCTAATAGAAATTATTGGACCACATAGTACTTTTCTTTTTAATCGTGTTTAATCACAACATCTATTTTTGTCCACGATAAAAGAAGGACGTAACACACATGAATATTATGGCTTATATGTAACTCCAATCTAATGAATAGGTCATTTTTCACACAGACAATAGTCAGTGTTCCTGGTAAACAAATACTACAAACGCATTTATCATTAAGCTGCAAACAAGAATTATTGAAAACGTAAAATCTCCCCTGCTTTATTGTCATATATGTGCAACCATTGTTCTATTGTACACCAATAAACCTTTTAAAACCGTGCATTAAATGAAAATTTATTTTTAATTTTCATGTACGTGCTTTTGCCCTTCTACTCTGGTAAGAATATTGTTTTATTAATAAGAGAATTAAATTAATTTTAATAAAAATTTAATTAGAAAATATGTAGGTAAATTGTTCGATGTTTACTTTGTTGATAATTAAAAACTGTATAGATTTCGCCCACAAAAATATGTAATGTTAAACAATGCAGAGTGAAATCCCTATGAGAATATTGTACCTAATAAAATATTTGTGTATACGTAGACAAATGCAAGGCACTATACTTCGTATCCCCTCGACTGCCTTTATATTTTGAGGTAAAACCATTAAGGTTATCAAATCAAATATACACATTAAACGTCACTGCTTCTTTACGGAGAGATTTTGAAATGAAACACCGTATGTGTTATTGCATTATTACAGCCACATAAGTGGCTTCATCTTTCAAAAATATCTTTAGTTTACATATTATTTTTCAGCCTTGAATGCTATTTTCCTTCTTGATTAATTCTAACACACCAAAGCAATTCTAGAAATATTTGCGTCATATGTAAAATATTAAATTACTTGACTTATGGAGACATAAAGTTTATCAAAGTAATGTTAGGATGAAAACATTATTTTTCCGTACTGTAAATGGTACGTACGCTATCAATGTGAACATATAAGGAATATATCCGTGTGCTCATTTTCACTATAGGATGAATATAAAACGAAATACTAGAGCAAGTAATCTCAAAATTTTAATGTTCTTCCAATTTAATAATAATTGGGAATAAGGTGGATGCAAAAACAAATAAAAATAATATTTAAAATCATAACAGTTGTTCCAAATATAGATTATTTATATTAATATTCTTCTGAACCATTCTCATTGTTTCTTGAATTACTCGTAGCTATTCAGGCGTCATATTCTCGACTTTATGCATACTTTTAGGTCTTTAAAAATGGTAGGGATAATTGTATGCATAGTATTTTTCACTTCTTGTAACATAATATTCCAAATCAATATTGTAAAGCCAACAATAAATCGTTTAGTATTCAATAATTTATTTTGCAGAAAATATAAATATCTAATAACCCTCAAATGCATTTAAACATTATTGAGTCTATTTTTGAATACCAATTAATCTAAAATAAACAGTGAAACCAAAGCATTCTTGAAAACGGTTTAGTTCTAACAAATTATCACTTTTACTACATATTCTATTTATATAAATTATCCTAGATTAGAATATCTTGATTTATTTATACACATTTCTTGTCTATTTTCTTAATACAGTATTTCTTGTCATTAAAGTTTGCCCAGTTAAGTAGCAATCTAAGTGGGAAAAAACCATCAGTGGTGGCACCGTATATAAACACCCACGTATATGTTATAATAATTTATATATGCATTACTTCATTTATATGATATGTAGGTGGTTAAACATACATCTGATATGCAGTTGATGGCAAAGCTAAACTAAATTGTACTGACTTGATTCTATCTACATCGATTCAAATCCTTAGAGAAATACAGCACTGTCGAGTGTAATACAGCACTCACGGTGAGTTTATATACTTATACTGCAGTTACATAAAAAAATTCCATATTCAATTATTGAATTATCATAGCTGTGCTCTTTCAAACTTGACAGCTTTCGATTACTGTTATCAAAATTAAGAGCAATTTTTATTAAGAATGCAGTTTCATTAAATTCTATATCATTTTAATTTTAATAATATGTATTACTACATTTATATGATATGTATATAATCAAAGAGGATATGGTATGTAGGTGATAGCAAAGTTAAGCAAAGTTAATTGTACTGAATTACTTGTACTTACCTACAAGCATGATGTACTTACCTACACAACTAGAACTACAAATTTATGCACTTACCTACATCGATTCAAATTATTAGTGTAATATGGTACTCTCGAGTGTACAGCGCTCATGGTAAGCTTTTTACATATATTATATGTAGCTATGTAAATAAATTCCATATTTGATATTTGAATGACTATAGTTGTGCTTTTTGAAATTTAAGAGTTTCAGATTACTGTTACATATCCAAATTAAAAGCAATTTTCATTAATTATGCAGTTTCGTTATAGCTTAATTTATGTAATTATGTATTATTACATTTATATGGTATGTAAGTGGTGGCAAGGGTAAACTAAATTATACTGAATTGCTTGTACCCCCGTCAACTCAAATCCTTAATGGAATGCCTCACTCCCGAATGCAGTATAACACGTATGGTGGGCTTGTTTGTTTCTATTGCCGGTTTTTAAATAAGTGCTATATTTGATATTTGAATGGTAATAGTTGTGCACTTTTAAATTTGACAATTTTCGATTACTATTATCGAAATTAAACATAATTTTCCTTAGTACTTCAGTTTCATCAGTTTTGATTAAATATCATAACCAGTTTCATGTTTAGCAATGACAATTACTTACTAGATATTCAGCAACAAGATTAATAGCGGTTTCACTATTCTCTTCTTGTGTACCTATATATTTGTGGTAGATTAAGTCAAATTCATGATTAGACAATTAATCGAGAATAATACAAATACTATAATAAATTAATTTTATTTATTTCATTTTCATAACTTCACTACTTTATATTAAACTGAAAAAAGGTAATATTAATAATATTAATTATAAATAATTGTTTTATTAATATTGCTGGTAATATTACTTTTCTATGATTTTACTTGTATTATATTTACCGGGTAATTAAATTCACTATTCACGCCCCTGTATATTTATTCTTTCAATACAAGTATACACTTGTATTGAAAGAATAAAACACAAGAGTATAAAGAGTATAAAAACTATATATTTGCAAATCGTTACTTAAGCTACATTCATTAAGCTACATACATACAAAAAGGGACATTCTTAAATTATCTTCGTGATCACCTTTGCAAACGCGACGATAATTTTTTTATTCAAATGGTATACTATTCTTTTTTATAGGAAAGAACACATGTATATCTTACACCCCATCATGTGGCCAGACGAAGTGACATAATAATTATTGGTGTCATGATAATTCATATTGAGTTAGAGAAACTAATTTGCAACGTATCTGGACTAATCTGGAAAATTAATGTATGGCGTGGAATTTCTAAAACATCAGTTGTTGGATTCCATAGAAGACGTTCCATTACACATTAGGTGATACTCTAACAAGATGAGGCACTACTTCATAATGCTATAATTATAAAAAACTATTGAAGTGTTGCTTGGAACACTATAAAGACTTTCTAATGCAATTGAATGCAGAAAGAATATATTTCCAATAATCTATAAAAGAGAGAATAGCATGATAATTATTTGAGAAAAAAATTACAAGGATTTCTCTATCTTTGCGTTCAAATAAAAGAGATATAGTGAACGAATAGCAAACTAAACCACCTAGTACATTGTTTATTCTATTATACAAACAACGTTTATTACTTGTATTTTTGGATGCAAAAACTATTTTGATAAAATGCATAACTTAATAGTAATAGATTCTTTTCACTTGACTCACAAATTAACTAGCATCGTTGTGGTTGATTGCAATTGATCAAGTAAAGTCATTCACTTAATTCAGAAAATTTATAAGTCATGATCAGTCAATCAATTCAGAACATAATATAGGTTCCGAAGAGCAAATGCAAATGTGTTGCAGAAAATATAATAAGAAAAGAGTGTGTCATACGGCTGTTTACACACTGTATGTTTCATCCAGCTTACCCAATTTCCGCGTCGTCAAATTGCTTGTTCATTCATAGATAATTCTTCGGTTCACAAATGAACGAAAATTGCCTTACTATCGCGTGAACCTAATTAAAATTTAATAATCAATCTTCCAGGGTAGATAATTTGAGGCGTATGTTCCTCTCCGCCATACACGAGCTACGAGTGTTGAAATAAGGTCTAGTTATTCCAGGTACGTTAATTGGTTGTTTGACTTTCACGAACGGCTTCACTAAATTGGGGATATCGCATAATAGGCTACGACCGTAAGCAACGGGAATTTTGAACACGGAATCAGCCGTACGGCTAAAGTGAATTTAGTTTGTTATCGAGAAGTAAATAGAATATTTGATAGGTATATCTCATATTAGGATATGAGAATTACATTGAATAATTAGAGAACACCAATACAGAATACACTAGTGATAACTTTAGTAAAATGTAGTACTTTTATAATTTTCTTTATTTAACATCTATGTAGTTTTGCAGTCTCTTACAGTGATTAATTTTTAGATTAAGTTTTGTAGAATGAGTATGACTATGCGAGATAATAATCCATTAATTATTACCTGCAAAAAATTGTAGCTGCAGTTCGAAAGTTGATGTAAAAGTAATAGTATCAACAAAATACATATATTAGAGAACTAAACTATATCTCTCCGGTTTCAAAATAGTGGGCAGTAAGGTATAGAACACTATTTTTATGAGCTGATAATACGATTCAACAATTATCGTGTCTGTTTTACTTGTAAATTGTAAATACCGCTCCCTGCACTTTGTGATCTCTGCTATCTTTAGTGGCGCGCAGACATTTGGCACACGCCTTATCTCTTGTTTACCTATATAGTAGGCAAACAAAGAGAGAATTACTTACTGCGCGCAGATAGTTGGCGTGCGCCTTGACTCTCCATTATATCAATCAAACGAAGAGCGAATTACTTACTGCCTACAATTTTGAAACCAGAGTATATTTGACTCTATAAACTAGTATTCTCATATAGTTTACCTTGCATTATTATTAGCTAGTGTGAAGTAAATTGACTGCCAGGTGGTTCTGATGAGACTCTAGTTTTTTGACATAATTGCACTGTATTTCATGATCTCTTTTCTGATCGTGGGAACCTTTAATCTTTACGAAACACGTTATTTGGTACATATCAGGGAGCATTTATAATTAATCTTAGGATCTAAGATTAAACTCTTTCCAGGATATCGATATAAGAGTTGCATGCAATGTTTCACAATTGCATACCGTAACTCCAAATGTGTTTGGTAATGACCTTATAAAGTAGTAGTTTATTACTTAAACTCAGTTATGAGTGTCTACTGATTAATCAGTACATGTTACGAAATTTTAGGTCGAGTAGCTTTCTTTTGGCCAAAATATGCTTTCTTAATTCTAGGGGTATACCGAGGTATTTAACGTTATCTATTTCAGTCGCCTAGATGCAAAACCCGACAAGTCACCCTTTCCTCAAAAATGAGATTGTTATGGCAATAGATTAAAAATGTAAATGCCGACATAGTCCAAGGGAATTTTTACAACAAATACCAACAATTCAAAATTAATTTGAGTTTAAAATTTCATCTCAGATGCAAAACCCGACATATCCCTTGCGGTCTTAGATGCAAAGGCAGATATTTCCAATGAACCAATACGAGCTAAATATTTCATCATGTGATGCAGTTCAATTTGTAGATTGTATCAGTTGAATAACATGTGTATGATGGATGTGGGGCAAAACAAAAGTTCTACTGTCATTGGTATGTTGAATTATTGGTTGCAATTTCAAGCTCTTCCACATGTAGAGAAAATAGAGTTGCTCTTTCCGGTTATTGGGCATTCTTATATTCCTCCCGATCACGTTTTTGGTCAAATTAAAAAAATCTATAAGAAGAAAATGGAAGTTCAAAACATCAATATTTTCAAAAAGTTTACTACTGTTCACGAAATTGGAGAAGACTTTGTAATCAGGGATTGGAGACGTTAAACTCAAAATGTTTTAAAACAACCAGGATATTAACACTTTAAATTTCAACCTTAAAAAAGGATAATAATTGTTAAAAAAATTACTTAACTTTAATTAACACACCTCTTATAAGCGGCGAAGCATTTTGCATGAATGTAAATATTATGAGAACATTCAAAAGCTTATGTAAAAGAGGGAAAACATCTCGCAAATGAGACCAAAAGAATTGAAGATTAAAATTCTGATTAATAAAGACAAGAAAAAAGTATAGCGAAACTATTAGAGAAACACCATGGGAAGGAATGGGAAAAATATGCCTTTTCGAAAAATTTATTTTCGAGAATCTTTCCAAAATGATTCAGATGGAGGACAATCAGTCGAAGAAGAGAGTAACTGTGGAGAAGAATCAATTAATTTTGGTATTTGAAAATGTATTTTGTGTTGTTCGATAATAATGAGAACTAAAGTTTATTTTCAAAAGTTATATTTTTTTGGAATATTTCAAACAGAATTAGGTGTAAAAATCGGCATGTCCATGTTATTTCCCAGTTTTGAGGGTCATATGGATGCTTCAGATTCCTAAACTATGACTTGTTATCATTTAAAAACATTAATAACCCATTTCACGAAATTTGGTTACAGCATTCAATTGAATAAAAATGTTACAAGTTTTTATTAATTATTTCATATTATGTTTGTCTGGACTTGTCGGGTTTTGCATCTAGGCGATTTATTTGTGGAATATGGTGACAATTTTCCTTTCTAAGTGTAAAAGTTACATACAATACAATAGTTAACCAATATTGAATTTTGTTTTTGAGCATCTATCAGTGCATTCAAGCCATGGCTGGATTAGTACGAGATGAAAATATTGCAGTATATTCTGTTAATCCTGTAATTGTAGTGATTATAGTCGCAGGGGTATCGGATGTGTATACTAAGTACTACACAGAGCCTAGAATACTTCCCTAGAAAACTTCTGCTGTTGTGAGCCGTAATGATGAGTAGTCATATTGGTACATTCCCTGAAACTTGAAAAAACCTGTCAGTTAAATACGTTTAATAAAAGTAACAGTTTAATTTAAGTAACAGTCTAGGCGCATTTTGTTGTTTAGTATGTGAAGCAAGCCTGTGAAACATTGAGGAAAGCTGCTGAGCAATAACGTTTGGCTTCCAGATATCTTCCATTTTCTTATTCGTTATTTTGTGCACTTTACAGCTTTACAAAACAAAATAAAAATGAAATTAAATCATCAAACTTTGAATTCAGTAACATGTAGATCCTCTTCTATCTTACTCCTCTTATTACTGCTTTCATTCATTTGGGCATGCTATTAATCAAATGGTGAATGGTTTCCTGAGAAGCATCCTCCCATTTTACAATGTTAGAGATTCCTAGGAGTCATAGGGGCAGATATATGGCATTTAACTGATCATTCTAGTGCATCCCATATATGCTCTACGGGATACATATCTGAGCTTCTCGGTGGCCAGTCTATAGTTGTGATATTCATAAATCCAAGTAGTCCAGTACCCCTCTAGCAACCTGCGGCCGGGCGTTATTCTGCATAGAAATGAAATTGTCCCGAACAAACGGGGCAAGTGGCTTCACATATCCTTCTATGATGCTTTCCATATAGAAATGTTCATTCGTGGATCTTCCCTGCACAGGAATCAAATCCGTGCGGACCTCGAGACAGAATTCCTCCCCAGAGCATTATTTATCTAATAAGAAATGGGATCCTCGAAGAGACATTTCAATCAAAGGTGTATTTGCTTACACTCTACTGACGAGACTCAGGATAAGGTCGAAACCGGTCTGCAGTTAGCGATATCCTGAGATAGGTGACAGTTTGCATCTTCCTTGTGGTTTTGGAACAATCTGAATCACTGTATTTTAGTGTTAAATCTGTTAGGTAAAATACGGCAAATTTTGTTATTTAATTTACCGCTCAGCGTTTGGCATATAGCCAGGAGAATAGCTATTTTGATCTAATTTGTTTAGTCCCTATTATATAAGGCATCGCAGATGGGGTGGACTATAATCTTCTTATTTCAGTAGATTATGCAAGTGTTAAGTTTTATACCAGCAATAATGAATTTCTTATCATCATCGCAATATTAAATGTAGTAAGGTATATTTTGTTGCAGATTTTTAAAACTGTAATTATTAAAAGTAGTGTAGGTAATGCCGGTGCAATATAACTTTAAAAAGTTGAGATATTTCCGTTAAAATTTCTTATTTGCCATATTAGTAAACAATTTATAATAACCACGATTATTAAAACATTAATTGGTTGGTTACTAATTAATGTCAGCTATCGTACAATTAAATGAAACTTCGACATGTCTAAAGGAAAAAGACAATCTGGATGGCGCATTCCCTTAAACGATGTGACAAATCCGAAGTAAATTGCAAACCTGTCAATCGATAGCCGGTAATGGTTATGTTCTAGTTACATTTCAGTCACATAGGGCCTAAGATATTGTCAGGAGATTCTAATCTGAACAAGAATGATAGATTCCTAAGTCTCCGGATGGCGGCCTTCTGAGAGAGAATTGTCAGATATATAGTTCAGCTTGGCATCGAATATCCTCGCCGATAACCTCCCTCAATTCTGTGGACGTAAGGATTTCCTTGGAGGATTGAAGCTTTAAGATGACGAAAGTTTAATAAACGTTGTTTAAACTTTAAAAAATCGTATTTGGGAAAACTATATTATCGTTCTATTCCGCAGATTAGGACCGGAATTTTTATTGTATAAAATATTATAGAAAATATGGTCATATTGAATATGCACTTAAAAAAATACTGGAGTCATTTGTCCACTTAGAAAAAGAAAATTCTATAAGATTGTAGGTATGAAAATTATAATTTTTGTGTAATTAAATTGTATTAAATAATGTAAAAAACACTTTCAAAACCATAAAATTTATTTTTTCACATGTATAACAGCTCTATCTCGAAATTAAGTGGCCGAAAAAATATAAACCAACACATAAATGCAGAATATATGTATTTTATATGACAGTTTTAATTTTTTCAAATAGTCCACCATCGTGCTTTCTCATGACCCATGGACAGGACCCATTGACCTCAAAATCAATAAATATCGTTTGGTAGACGACCCTAATCAGAATCAGTAGAAACCCGATCTCGAGCCGACACGATTTAATTGAGTGATCGTGCTTACAAAAAAAAATTCTCAAATAGTACACCATTGTGTTTTCTTATGACCCATAAACATGGTAGAGTGTGTTCTATCCATCTCAAAATCAATAGGTGTAGTCTGAGAGACGTCCCCGATCAGAATCAGTCAAAACCCGATCGACTCGACACGATTTAGTGGAGTTTCTTTTTAAATGCCGACGACAACGACGACAATGACGACATCGCACTTAGCGACGACATGACACGTTATCACGACAAGTTATCGTGCTAACAAAAAATTTTATGAATGCCAACGACAATGACAACGACAACGACACACACGCACACATATAATATTGTTTAAAAACCATTTTTTTTTGTTCTTAGGCCGGAAAACGAAAAATGAACGCTAGTAAGAAAATTTTTTACATTACTTTTCCACGTATAGTGAAGTGCGGAAAAGTAAAAATCTTATTTTTCTGATTTACTAAAACCGAGATTTTACTTGTAGATTTATGGTAAAGAGACTTCACTTCTGGATTCACACCAACTATTTTTCTTAAATTTGACAAATATACAAAATTATAAAACAGTTGTATAAACGTAGTTGCATTACCCGACACGTAGAATTTTCTCGTTAAGGCGATATATAATATTATTCATTTTATTTTATTTATTTATAACACTACCCTATGGATCTTGTGAACTAATTATCGCATAGGAGATAAACTAAATATATGTCATTAATAAAGAAGAGAAAGAAAAAAGTATTTATACATATATATATATATATATATATATATATATATATATATATATATATATATATATATATATCTATATATATATATATATATATATATATATATATACAAATAAATACTATAGCTATAGACATAATATTAAGACGTAGACTGTTAAATGAATAAGAGAAAAAAAATAATTATAAAATACACGATTTTATCGAAGTAATGCTGCAGTTCAAAATATTTATGAGACCACATAACACAGTATAAAGTAGAGAAAATTTTTTTTGCGTTTATCTTAGGTCTGGTGTAGGCAGTTGAAAGAAATGAGTTTGTCACTATGCTGTTTTGTGGACATAAGATGGTAGCGTACTATATCTTGCTGTAGTCAGTGTAATCAATCAATCCATGAAGGAAGACAGAATAAATCTTTTTATGGTGATGCAACGATACTAATGAAAATCTGAATTAAAAATCGAACACAAGAAACCCAATAGGAGGATATGTAGGGCATTTTTAGTAAAATACCTAAGAGATTGATATGGGTTCTTTAGTGTGTAATTAAAGTCGGATATGAATTTCAACTGTTTGTCAAATATAACACCTGAATTAGTGAATATAACCTTCTTTATTTGTATTTGTATATTCAATGCCACTTTAATAAAAATTTAGTGGTATATTACGTAATTTTATTATATTCAATTCTGTTTTTTTTATTAGAATGAAAATATTAATCTGGAAACAAGGTTTCATAGTAGGTATATCTCTTAATAATGAAAATATAGTTGTGAGCTTAAAAATGATAGAATAAAGTTTCAATTTTAGTTTAGTTTCAATATTAATATTGTTCAAGGAATTGTAGTTATATGATAAACTTGACTGAATTACTTCTCAGATATTTATAAGATCATTGAAAATGAATTCGAGAGACAAGTAGCTATTGAAACTCCGATGGTCATCACTAAATGAAATACAGTTATAAATAACTACCGTAAATGTAAATACTTTAGTTGAAATTATCCCGTATTGTATTTTATTGCATATTGTATCACATATTATATCTCGAAAATACGATACACGATTGACGAGTAGATCTTGTCTTAAAGACAATTTAACGTCAACATTTATTTCTTGTGATTTCACTTTATTCCGGCCTTCTCAATACTTTTCCTCAAACAAAATAGTATTTGTAGATTAGTTGTGGCTTCAATACTATATCATATTAATTCATTCATTTTCATCATGACATTATAAAGATTACCTCTATGACATTGGCCATGTAGGTTGGCAGCAAACTGCAGAAATAAACTGCTGTTATCCTATGGGATAACAATTTTCTCCGTGTTTCTTTGATTTAATTCTATTGTATAAAATGTCATCAAAAAAAAGTATAACTTAAAGTATGACAAGACCCAACATGGCCAATTAGGATATTCGCGAACTTTCAATACTAAATCTGTAATTTGTGTATCTGAATCTATAAATAATATTGTACAGTATTTCTGTAATCATCTGGAAGTAATAAAAATATAAAATCTAAGAAACTGACAATTCAAATTATATGGCTTTTAATACTTCATTTTGAAACATACTGTATAATATACAAGAGAGAATACTGCTAAGGATATCTGCGACTAAGGACGATTTTATTTTTTTGACAGATTTTTCGATATGCATGCATTTTTTATGTAATGGCTGTTGGAGCTATGACCTCACAGATAGTTTTTCCCTTATTCAACAGAGAGACACCCTTACTCTACTGTTCCATTTAAGAGATCACATTATTTTACGTATGGGGTGTCAAATATTGTGGTAGGTTACATAACAGTTGTTGGATAAATCTTGTTGTTACATATTAATATAGTTTTTAGTGGTATTTCTATTTACTCTAAGAGGTGCATGGCAGACAGTTTGATTAATTACATAGTTTTTGTTTGTATTAATTATTCATAATATTATTCAGATTATTCCTAAAATATTATTTGTTTCTCGATATAATTATAATGCAACCTACTATAATATTTGAGCATCACATAAAAAAGATGAGTATGGTCTCTTAAATTTAAACAACAAAACACTATCGATGATGTATGTCATAGCTCTAATAGGAATGATGTCAAAAAATATATAAATATACCAAAAAATGTTCATCTAAGAAACAAAATAGATCTGCTCAAGCACTTTTTCCCTACTTGATAGATAACGATGTTGTCGAACCTGTTGCAAACTTTACGTAATCATTATGTAATACTCATTTCTAGTTAATTATATGTGCATAAACTTGATAAAATGATATGCAATATTAAATTAAGTTGATGTCACATTTGTATATTCCAAGTTGGATTTAATTTCTATCGGAAACTTAATACATTCCATCCTCAAATAAATTACCGTCATTTAAATGATTTTATTAGTTTACTGTCGAGATTATTCAAATGGCGGTCATTATTAACAGTACCCCGACATTATACGACTCCGTGGAGAACTTCGAGGGCCAAACCTCAAGCAGCTAACAATACATCAGGGTATATCATCGCCTCTCAAGTTTAGAAATAAGGGACGCGTTTAAAATGCGATAACTGAATAAACACTGTGCGCCTCGTGTAGCAAATAACAAATCTAGGGCAATCAAATACGTGTAAACAGAGTTGACATGCCATAAGCCCGAGATTTGTAGAGTTAGTTATTTTGGTTGGTCCGGTGCAACATGACAACACTGGTGTGTCTATATATAGAAAAACATATTTAAAATCGATGAAGCTAAAAGTTTAAAAATATAAGGCTAATAACTAATATAATAACATGTAATATAAATAATATAAGGCTAATAACTAATAATTCGTATAAGGTTAGCGAGTAGTTTTATAAGCAATAAAATTATTATTATTACTATTACTATTTGACTATAAATACTTCAAATAGAGTTTAATAGAGTATGCAAGTATATCTTATAGTTCTACTTAATAAAACATGAATGCAAATTTTATGCATATCGATAAAGGACTTAAAGACTTTTTTGCTGCTATTTTTATAAAATGTATGTAAATACATTATACATTTAATCTGCATTCATAAATATATTTCCTTATTATTATTACTATTAATTTATATATTAATTCATTGATCTAACTTGATTTACAGTATTTCTATTAATAGCAGCTCATAGCAGTAAAATGTCATGTAATTCATAATTTCAACTTTATATGGAACTAGTCTCTTTAGCAGGGCATCCTTGATAAATCATACCGTAGGTTTTATGATAAAATTTTGATTCGAAACTGATGATGTCAGTGAGAGAATACTATTTACCAGTTAATTCTGGTAAGAGAGTTGTTGCGGAAGACTCTCAAACTGTCACAATCTGCGTAAACCCTTACACAGGAAATCATTTACGATTTGCTTAGAGTATTTCTATCGATAATTATTCATACAAAATTAAAACATTCGCTGGTTAGATTTTCACTTTTTATTTATTGAACATACCAATTGTTTCGCCAACACAGTGGCTTCATCAGATGTTGAGTGCATAGACTATGTGCTCTATGTACTCAACATCTGTAGTTTATGTATTCAACATCTGATAAATCCACTGTGTTGGCGAAACAATTGTTATGTTTAACAAATAAAAAGTGATAATCTAACTATCGAATGTTTTAATTTTGTATAAATATTGATTTTCATCAAGTAACAGCCCAATCAATTCAGAATGATAATTATTCACCTAAAAGTAACTTCTAAGCAGGCATTTAGAGACTATTTTTAATTTAGGTATTAAATAATACTAAAAATTTAAAAGTCCAATAACTTTGCAATAACAAATGCTTCCAGTTTGTCAGAATATTTTATTGATCATGTAAAAACAAAAAATTCTTTTTAAAATACTCCCGTTCAAAGTTTCCTTCAAACAAAACTTCTTCGCCCGCCTCTGCGTCGTATTTCGTACCAGCCACGATATTTCGTTCTCTTCACTTCTGTCTTAACGCGTCTAATTAGACGCACAAACCCGTGAAGGATCTCCATATTATAAATATTTCTAATTGCCCGGAATCGTCTATATTTTCAACTACGACCTCTGGGCCAGTGTGCGACGGATCCCGGAGCGCGTTGCCAAGCAACCCCGGCTGCAGCTTCCGACGATACTACCTGCAGGTTTGCAGCGCGTCACGCGTCACATGGCGAGGCGATTACGTCGGTCACCACGTCGACTTGGGAAATCACAATTAATGAGATCCAACACGGTAAAAAAGCTTAAGCTGAATTTATTATATTGCGGCCTGTAACGAAATAATGTTGCATTAAGAGATTGTTACATTGCCGTAATTCTCATCAAGAGGATTATAATTTGTTCCACACGCCGCTAGTACTTTAATGAAGTTTGTTTTGGATTTATATGCCTGCTAGATTTATGTTGGACTCTATTAGAGACGATTTTATAAATGTGAATATGCAGCGGTTTGGACGGTCCGCAGAAACATCATCATGCATGAATCTACAAAATGCTGGAAAGTCATCCATGCATCTACTCATTAAATGGGAAACAGTTATTCTAGTTTTCAGTTTAGGAATATTTAATCTTATTTAGGACAGAAATTATTTGGCGTTATTTTAGAGATAAATAAACGCTCCGCGATTTATGAAAAACACGTAGATAATTAATCTAAAATGTAAGCATATAAATGGAATTTTAAATATGCAGCGTGACTTATAAAATCTCACTTTATAAAACAGAATTTTAATCCTCAAGACGCTCACTGGGTATGGCATACCCCGAGGTCAATTACATATGTTTGTCCCTTATAAATGGTAAAGTGGAAGGGATTAGTTTCGAGTCGGAAAAATGTCTACTATCCCCACTACAGATCTTCTGACAGAACCATGATGAAATGTGAAAACTAACTGAACTATACGCTACTATAGTCTGTGAGTATACGCTATCCAGTGCATTTGTATCGTCATTATTTTGCAAGTTTATCGAAAAAAAAAATAGTACCAGGGGAAGTATCGTAAAGAGTCTTCCTGACGGGGACCTTCACAGCACCTCCAGGTACTTTATAGTGAAATATATGTACATGACTTATCTTTCTCCGGCTTCCCTAGTATCGATGAGGTGGTATGTTCTTTGGTGGTTGGCGGTAAATGAAGCGACGATATCACAACAACGGAGGAATATATTATGCTCACTAATTACAACCGCGAACTCCCGCAAATGAGCGGCCATTAGTTTCAAAAGTTCCTGATTAATTTTCCCTTCCTCTATTCAATTTAAGTTATTTTTTTTTTAAATTTGAAATCGATTTCCAGATTGAAAGGAAACTTCTCGCTGTGGGTTCATCAACAGATCAAAACCAAAAGGTATTGCAGATACTGTTATATATATATATATATATATATATATATATATATATATATATATATATATATATAAGTCGCGGACTGACCACTGTAGTAGTAGTACATGAGAGCTGTTTCTTCATGGAACTCCCTATATATGTTTAAATTATTGCATTCTCCTTGATGATTTCATAGAGCTACAACACTTATGATATAATTTATTTATTAGTCAATTACAACTTAATAAGAGGTATTTAAAAGATTCTATTTATAGCATTCAAAGAAATTCTTATGGTTTTTCTTGACGCTCAGATAAAATTTTTATCTTTATTTAAATATATTAGGATAAAATAAATATTTAAAATGTTCCTCATTTATTTATTGGTAATAACTTTGTCTGCAGTAAAACTGCTGCCTACCATTCTCTAAAGCACGAGATGAAATAGGTTGTATTTCTTCTTTGATATTTGTATTTTTTCTTTGATATAACTATATTATCTGGTATACTGTTTTTTGAGAGAACTCCACAGAAAAACTTCAGCACCATCAATTTTTATGGTCCAGGGCGATCACTCAACAGCATATCTTTGCCCAATTGATTTATTAGGGACCATTTAAGTATTTAGTTATAATTACAGCATAGGGCGACAATTATCTTGTTTTAATATACTATACAATTTCAATTGTAACCAAATCTTAAAAAATTTAATGAATTAACACTTTTTATATGTTGCATGATGTTATTTGTCAAGAAAATATGAAAATTATATCTTTAGATGTATTTATTTCTCGTAACTCGGATATTTGTGGATTAATAATTGGTATTTCTTGTGTACTGGAATTAACTCTTTAAAATATAAAATCTTGTATAGGTGAGGATAATAAAATCATTTATATTATCTTTATCCATGTTATAGAAATCGGTACTGCTGAAATGA
Source organism: Rosalia funebris (assembly GCA_037954035.1). NCBI lineage: Eukaryota > Metazoa > Arthropoda > Insecta > Coleoptera > Cerambycidae > Rosalia > Rosalia funebris. The sequence goes on from JAZFAV010000007.1 coordinate 7,779,013, forward strand.
TTAATTTTCTCTTATCTGGAAAGATATTAAAACTGTTCTTACATTATAGTAGATATCGCAGAACTATCACTGGACGTATCTGACGTTGAATGATTTAAAAATCATCACATCTCACGGGTATGGAATGCATTTTATGAAACCTATATTTCTACAAGCAACTGAAGTGGGGAGATATCTCCACACCATCTGCAAATGCCTTATGCAATAAGGACTAAACAAATTAAGGCAAAACAGCTATCATCCTGGCTACATGCCATCGACGAGCGCTGAATTATATGACACAATATGCCGTATTTTGTCTAACAGAGTTATCACTAAAATACAGTGATTTAGATTGCTCGAAAACCACAAAGAAGATGCAACGCGTCCTCTGCCTCAGGATATCGATGCTTTGGCTTGTTTTGGCTTAATTTTGCTTGGCTTCGCTGGCTTGTTTGGCTTAATTAACCCAATGTTTTGGCTTAATTTGTTTAGTCGTTATTGTATAAGGCATTTGCAGATGGTGTGGAGATATCTTCCCACTTCAGTAGTTTGTAAAAATTTGCATTGCATTGATCTATATTTCTAACATTAAAATAAAAAAGTTCATCGGATCATCGATCATCTCTTTTTGGTTCACAGACATATCAGTTACCTTTCCTGGTATAGTTGCAACATTTTTTATAATTACTCTTTCATACAAATTGACATTACATCTCTTTTCAACTGATTTTGTCCAACTGAATTTAATACGATCAAAGACAGATACATCGGGTAGGCTGCATAATTTGAGTTCTATTTGCAGTTATTTTGTTATTTAGTATTGTATTTGGAATGCATTTTAGTTATATTTTCAATAAGGAAAAAAAAGATTATTAATATTTTAGGTCAAATACGTCACCTAAATCACCATATAAATTAGGTCAAATATGTGATTTATACGGAAAATCGAAATATACTTGTTGGGTAATGAATGAATGAATTTTTATGGTTTGAATATTCCGATATATGTGAAGGACCATCTGCGTAGGAGGAAGATAATAAGGATTGGATAAGATAAGAATGGATTTACTTGGAATAATGTAATGGAACACTGTATGGCGTTGTTTCGTTTTGTACGTGATGTGTTGACTTTGGTACTGGCACCTTGTTTCTGCCCGTGTACGATATGATATTATTGTCTGTCAAAGTCTTTGCCACACACTTCCGCAGCGCTGCTATTCGGGCATAGGCGGCACTGACACAAGGGCATAGGACACGGACAGGGATTTGGATTGCTGGCGGGAAATGGAAAGCCGTTCGGTACGGAACAATACTCTATTTTAGTAAATATGGATGAATTATGTTCCAACTAAATTTAAGAAAGATTTTTAAGTAATTCAACAATTATAATTTGCTGAATAATTTATGAAATGGTAGTTTTTCATCCTTCTGAAACAGTTATTCTATTTTTTCCGAAATTCTCTCATATCTGTTGTATATACGATCATAGGTAAACATATATGACTTTTCTTTAATTCGCCATATTCAATAATATATACGTTACTATCCTTTTTGCATAATGTTAATCCTCGACACGAATATGGAGTTTCTCCTAACTGCATATAATGCTTCCAGTGTTTATTCTTAGTGAGTTGCATTTTCCCTTTTCATACATTCTCTTTCTTTTCCTACGTCTTCCTAGTATTTTACCTTATCGGCCTGTCTCCCTATAGAAGTCTGTTTTGATTAACCAAAACTCCATATATAATAATAACCCATAAATTTATAAAGTGAGAAGTCTGTGCAGATCCGTATTGTTACAAATTTACAGTAAACCGTAAACCGCAAAGTCAAATTTTAACAGCGGAACTTCCGCTGTCGGAAGAGCGATCCCCAGAGAAGCAGTATCACGTCATTCCATAAACGCAGGACATAACGCAGCGTTATCACCTTAAAGCACAAGTATTGGGTTACAGCTCCAGCCAGAAGCTCGCCGACTGATACGTGATTCAACTGGAAATGTTACGAAAATTGACACCGCCATTGTTGCCATATCTCCGTGCCATCTCATCAATTGAGTTTCTATAGATACTTCATAATTTCGCAGCAGTTAAGGGCACAAGCACAGGCTGTTATTATTTGAAATATGATCGGCATATCCATACGTTCGTATCTGAGTATAATAACGATTCATCCATATTCTCATATTTGGCATCAATATGAAATAAATATTTCAGAAAGAATATTTAGAGGTATGCATATACACGTGGGTTATTTTGTATTGCACCTACCTATCCATTTATTGTATGATCTTAGTATAAAATAGATGATGAATAGAAGAGTTAAATTAACAAATTATCAGTTCATAATTAATAAAAGAATGCGGTGTTCTATTTCATTAATTTTAATATGGCCATCGAAATATTTATAGACTACAAATATATATATATATATATATATATATATATATATATATATATATATATATATATATATATATATATATGTTATATCAAAATTATCCATTGTACTTAGAATTGTTAAACTTCACCTTCATTTACCCTTATACTTTGTTGCAGTAACTTAATATGTTCAGATAAGAACCATTGTAATCTCCTCTTGCGTTACAGCTTTGAGACCACTTCGTGCTCTATCTGTAACGTATAATATTTTAAAGTCACGATCGTGATTACTTGCTGAAAGTTAATAACTTCTTTTTCTAGTAAATCACCTGACTTGTGTCAGCACTTGTGAATTAATAAATACGACAGCAAGTGGTCGCATCAGTACTGTAGCAACTGAAGCATAACTGAAGCATAACGGTAGCAACTGCAATAACTGTAGTAACATACTCGCTCAGTCGCGGTCATAACACGACGTTATGAACCATTTAAATTTTGTAATGTAAAGATCAAAGAAAACTTTAAAAATAAATTAAATTCGAATATAAATTGTTTTTAAAAATCATTATATGCTTTCGTGCATATAAAAAGTGGCGCAGTCGTTGTAGGATTTCACGCGTTATTAGAACACGGATTTGCCTAACTAGTAACGTGGAATTCCAATTCCTAAAGTGAAATCGACGAACTAAAGTGAATCTTCTCAAGGAGAGAAAAATCAAGAATCAAGAAAGCAACAAAGAAACCAACAGGAGGAGTGCTACGAGGAGAACACGGGTCTGCCCTAACTGTTTGTAGTCCCCTGTCATCACAGTAACAAACAACATTTCAAAATCATCCCATCACCCAGTCGGACAACGTTATTGGAACACGGAATTGCCTCACCTGTAACGACCCAGACCGGACCTGAATGGAAGCAAAATTCTTCTGGTAAGTCCATTTGAGAATCATCTCGTTTGTGCTACCATTATTTATTTATTTATTTATTTGCAACATAAAGCAAATTTTGTTTATTCAATTTCTGTGAATACAGACCAGTTTGTTAAAGAACAAACTACCATATTTAATTTTATTTACTATTTTATCAAGTTTTTAATAATAATTAAATTCAAAATGCCACCACCGGCACCATTATCTAACGATGAACAACAAAATGAGACAGTCGAACCTTATAAGCTGTCCGAGATATTTTCCATCATTCCTGAATACGATGGTAATCAAATATTTTTACAAACATTTTTGAATGCAGTAATGACTGGATTCAGTATGGCCGTAGGCAATCAAAAATTATTGCTTACGTTACACGTCAAAAATAAATTAAAATTAAAAGCAGCCGAGCTTGTAAATTCGCGCAATCCTTCCACATGGGAAGAAATAAAAACACTTTTAGAGACACATTTTGGTGACTCTAGAGATTTAACATCCTTAATACAGGACCTTCAACGTCTATCACAACAAAGTAATGAATCTGCATTGAATTTTATATCGCGTTTGCAGACACACAATGCAAAAATGCACGCGGCAGTTCAAAAAATAAATTTAACAGCGGAACAGAAAAGTGCTCAATCAAACTTAATAGAGACTATGACACTAAACACTTTACTAACTGGCTTAGACCCAAAAATTGGATCTATAGTTCGCGCAAGTAACCCAGCTAATATGCTAGCCGCAACAGCTAGAATAAAGCGAGAGTTACAACTTTCGTACTTTGAAACTCAAAAACGTCAACAAAAACCAAATCAAAATTTTTCACAAAAACCTTTTCAACAAAATCAGAATTTAAATTTAAAGAAAATATGTAATTATTGTAAACGCTCAGGACATTCTACTGTCGAATGTAGAGCAAAGCCTCAACAAAATATGTATCCATCTCAATTTCAGAATTTTTCGAGACCTTTTCAGCCAAATTACAACAATTCACAACCATCAACCTCGAATCAAAACTTTCAAAGACCTTTTCAAAACCAAAATCAAAATTTTCAAGCCAGACCACAAATCCAAGGTACTTCACAAACCAACCCTCAAAATAGACCTTCCACGATAAGGCCTAACCCCAATTTTCAGAGACCAAATGTAATTCGCCCTAACCCGAATTATAATAACAATAATAATAGGACACATTATGTAAACACGAACGAAAATTTCTATCATGAACAAAACGATTTTACTTATGATGATACTGTTCATCAAGACCAAAATTACAATCCAAATTACTATGATAATACTGATTATCAACCTGTTTATGACAACCAATATGAACATCAAGACGAAACCTATTATGACAATGACAATAACTATCAAACCGAAAATTTCGAAACGAATGACTTTGAAAACCCTTACCGTTATCAAAATTTTCACGATCCCCAAACGTTAGACAAACCACCGGATCAAACACAAACTTCGGACATTTGTGTGGAAATCGAATCACAAATGAGAACCTTAAATTTAAACCAACAAGAACAAGCAAGCAACAGCCAACAAAAATTCCTTTAAGCGCATTATTAACAGTGAATTCAAAAAATTTGTACTACATCAAGGATGCTACAAATACTTTTAAAATTTTAATTGATTCAGGCGCTGGACTTTCGATTTTTAAAATAAAAACTTGCCAAAATTACACTGATCGTTTCCCCGAAAATATTTCAATTCAAGGTATTACTGACCAAAAATTATTAATAACAGAATCATGTTTAATTCCTTTTGACGATTTTAGTCCTCACAAAGTTTATGTACACGACATCGACATAGAATTCGACGGATTATTAGGCTCAGACTTTTTAGAACATTACGAATGCATTATAGACATCAAGAACATGCAATTAATAACTAATTTCAAAACAGTTCCTTTATTTAAAGTAACCGACAAATTATCAGACCAAATTCCTAAAAACAGTCCAACAAATTTTCAACATTCAAAAAACATTCCGAAAATTTCGAACAAAATTGCAATCGCCCCTCGTATCGAACAAATATTCAAATTTCGTTGTAATCTTTTCAACACTGACGCAATTCTTTCAGCTCAGGAGATAGAAAAAGTACGTTTACCTAACGCACTCGTACACATTAACAACAAAGGTGAATTTTGTACATCTGTAATAAACGCAAATGCCATACCAAAACTCATTGACTTTTCAAATCTAAATTTAGAACCAATAAACAGTTCAATGTTATTAAACTCAAATATTTACAACAGTAATTAAAATTCAGAAACATTCAATGACCCAGTAGTCGACCGCACATTTGAAATTCGAAACCAACTAAGATTAGACCATTTAAACACAGAGGAACAAGAACTAATTACCGAACTTTGTTTAGAGTATTCCGATATATTTTATCTTGAAGGCGACAAGCTTACATTCGCTAACGAAATAAAACATTCAATCGACACCGGTAATTCAAAGCCGATATTTACGAAATCTTATCGATACCCGTATGTCCATAAAGAGGAAGTAAAAACACAGGTCAATAAGATGTTAAAACAAGGTATAATTAGACCCTCTATTTCGCCCTGGTCATCCCCAGTATGGGTTGTCCCAAAAAAATTGACGCTTCTGGAAAACAGAAATGGCGCGTCGTAGTCGATTACAGAAAATTAAACGAAATAACAGTCGGAGGCAAATATCCACTCCCTAACATTTCAGATCTACTAGACCAACTAGGTAAATGTTCCCTATTTAGTACTTTAGACCTAGCAAATGGCTTTCACCAACTAGAAATAGGCAAAAAAGACATCCCAAAAACAGCATTCTCTGTAGAGAACGGACACTTTGAATTTTTACGTATGCCTTTCGGATTAAAAAACGCACCAGCGACATTCCAACGCGTAATCGACAACATTCTTTTAGGTTTACAGAACGAACGTTGTTTAGTTTACATGGACGACATAATAATCTATTCACCAACTATTGACGAACACATTCACAGACTTTCCGAAGTATTTAAAAGACTTAGAATCGCAAATCTTAAAATTCAGCCCGATAAATGTGAATTTCTCAGAAAAGAAGTTGCATATTTAGGACATCTAATCACGCCCGATGGAGTAAAACCTAACCCAGAAAAAATAAATTGCATTGAAAATTTTCCTCAGCCAACAAATCCAAAAGAAATAAAATCTTTTCTAGGATTAGCCGGTTATTACCGACGATTCATCCCCAATTTTGCCAAAATTTCTAAACCCTTGACGAAACTTTTACAAAAAGACGTACAATTTAATTTTGACTCAGATTGTAAAAATTCCTTTGAACAATTAAAAAATGCTTTAATCACAAGTCCAATTTTAATTTATCCAAATTTCGAAGACCCTTTTATTTTAACTACAGACGCAAGTTCTTTTGCTATTGGCGCAGTTTTATCACAAGGCACAATAGGAAAAGATTTACCTATCGCATTCGCTTCTAGAACACTTTGTAAAGCGGAAACTAAATATTCTACAATAGAAAGAGAGTGTTTATCTATTGTATGGGCCGTAAAACACTTTAGACCCTATCTATTTGGAAGAAAATTTCAGCTAGTCACAGATCATCGACCATTAACATGGCTATTTTCAATTAAAGACCCTGGTAGTCGCTTAGCGCGATGGCGTCTAAAACTCGAAGAATATGACTATGAAATAACGTACAAACCTGGAAAAATAAACAAAAATGCTGACGCACTTAGCCGCATCAAAATAAATCATTTCCAAAAATGTATACAATTTGAAAACAAAATTCTATCTGCAAATTCAGACTCCGAAGACACGGACGATACAGAAATCGCCCCTGAAACCATTGTAAATGAATTCGAACGATTTATTAATCTTTACAAAACAACATCATTAATTGACTATTCAAAATTAAGTTTTACCAACAATCAACTTCTAGACAAAAGTCATAAAGACATAATAACATTTTTCATTCAAAACAAATTAACCGATCTTCATTACAAAATAATAGATGACATCTTTGAAGAAAATTCAAATTTTTGTAACAATAAAATCAACATTGTTTCCAGTAAAACAGTCAAAAATAGGAAATATTACATCATTCCATTACCTTTCGATCCTGAAAATGTAATCGAAACTTTATTTATCACTCTTTATAGAGATCAACATGTTTTCGACTCAGAAAAAACTTATTTTGTGGAAAACAATTTAGAACTCGCAAGCTTAGAAATTCTATCTTTCATCTTTTCTGACAAAGATTTAAATCTTACAATATGTCAAAATTTAGTTGAAAACCCTGACAAAGAACAAATTCCAATCATAATCGATCAAAACCACTCAGGTAAAGCAAATCTTCACCGAGGTATCAATGAGACAATACGCAGAATTAAAAACAGATACAATTGGACAGGACTCACGAAAGACGTAGAAAATTTCATAAAACAATGTGAAACTTGTCAAAAGACAAAAATCTTGAAAAAAAATCTAGACAATCCACTTGTCATAACGGAAACACCCCGATCACCATTTGAACGAATTAACGTAGATGTTTTGGAAATTCCCACAAGAAATTATTTGTTAACCATTCGAGATGAACTTACAAAGTTCACACAAGCTTACCCAATCGTAGACAAATCCGCAAAATCGATAGTCAATACACTTTTATTGTATTTCCAACATTATGGAACGCCGATCAGAATCCATTGTGATTATGGAAAAGAATTCAATAACAATCTTGTTAAGGACCTTTGTACCCTTTACAATATCAAATTAACCTTCTCTAGCGTAAGTCACCCGCAATCAAACGGTTCACTAGAACGTTTTCATGCAACCATATTAGAAATAATAAGAGCTAACAAATCCGAAAATCCGAACGAACACCCATTATCAATCACCCCGTATGCAGTAATTTGCTATAATAATTCAGTAAATAAAACCCACGGATTTACCCCCTATGAACTAGTCTTTGGTCATACCCAAAGTAGACCTCCCGAAACCTTGTATAATCAAGAACAATTAATTACCAAGTATATTCGCGATCTGAACAACAAAATATCACACTATTACAAAATTGCTAGAACTCGTACAAATTTACAAAAAGAAAAAGCCAAACAAAGATTTGACAAACACGTTCACCAAAAAACACATCAATACTCAATAGGCGATAAAGTCTATGTGAAAGAATCCCAAATTAAAAATAAACTAGGCAACAAATTTAATGGCCCTTTTGAAATAAAGGAAATCTTTCAAAATTCAGCTATTCTTTTCAATCCAGAAACAAATCAAAACAGTAAAGTAAACTTCGATAGGTTGAAACCGTATTTCGAAAATGAAAATTAAAATTATTTTCAGGTTTCTCCTGCTGGTCGGATCAGCAGTACAAACAGTACGATCCCAATACAAAATAAAATCAATAGACAATACGATAGGAATTTACTATCATGAAGAAAACAACCCCGTTGTTACTAATAAAAAATGGACACTCTTGGTACATAAAAACATAACAGACATAAAAATTACTTTTGACCAAAACGAAAGATTACTTGACAGACTTTTATATTCAATACATGAAAATTATGAAAACATGGAATTATTTAAAGGAGAAGTAAAAACTCACGTTAGTTTACTAACCCAAGTTTCAAGAACAATTCGAGGAAAATTCGAATCTCTTAATTATGACATTACTAGAACACGATATAAACGTGGAATTATAAATGGTATTGGTTCAATTTTTAAAGCAATCACCGGAAACTTAGATGCAGAAGACGGTCAATACTATACGGATAGTATAAATAAATTATTAAAAGACGAACATCAGATTGAAAATTTACTTAAGAATCAAATTTCCGTAACGACATCTGTTATCAAGAATTTTAACACAACAATCCAAAAGTTACAGTTTGACGAAATGACGCTTAACAATGATCTGAAATTAATCTCAGATACGATTCGTCGCACAAATAACGAAATAAAAATAATTAGACTCGCTTTAAAATTCCTAGACAAATGCGAACTCCTTATGGAAACCTATTTATACATTGAAAATGAATTGGATAACATACTGAATTCAATCACCTTTGCTCGATCAAAAATCATTCACACTTCAATAATCTCACCTGAAAAACTAATCTTGTCACTACAAGAAATTGCACATAATTTGCATCAAAACAATTTACCTCTAGATACTCGAATTCAAAATGTTGCGAAATATCTGGACATCATGGAATTAGAAGCTTTTCAAACAGACTCAGATTTAGTATTTGTTTTAAAGATCCCATTAGTCGATCATGAAACGTTTAGAATTTTTAGACTTTTTCCAATTCAAATTTTAGATAATAGAACTGGTTTGTATCACATTCTCTCAACCTCACAAAAATATATCGCGAGAGATGATGATTCTCTTATGTACATTCCAATCACCGATACACATGAATGTAGGACACTTATGCACAAAACTTTAATATGTCCCGATTTGTTCGCATATCCAATCGACAGCAATGCCCTTTGTGAAGCCCAAATTCTCAAAAACCTCAAAAGCCTGCCAGAAAACTGTCAGACGTCACTCATCTTTGCAAAAGGATATAAGGTACAGAAATTAACTACAAACACATGGTTAGTTATAAATTCCGAACCACTGTCAATCACCATCAACTGCAAGAACCGAAATTCAAAAACTGAATTGATCTACAAAAATTCGGTTCTGATATTACAACCTGAATGCAACGCATTTATAGGAGCAACAAAAGTACAGGCAGACCAAAAGGACTTCTCCGAAATCAACATTGAAATTCAATCAATCAAAATTCCTTTCAACTGTTGCGAAGGAATACCCGACGATCTCAAAATTCCAAACCTAAAGCCCTTGAAGTTAAATAATCTCAACACAGAAGACCTGGACATCGCCAGACATAAGCTGGACGAATATTCAAGACAATTAGACGACTTAATCAATGAACCTTTCGTATCCAAACATATATCCTGGTTTGTTTATTTTACAATTACCTTAATCATTGCCCTTATTATTCTATTCATTTGCTGCAAATGTCGCAGAAAAAGACGACTTGCAATCGAAGTATCCTCAAATTCTCCACCACCTCATCCAGGACTAGGCAAAAGAATCAAATCCTTTAGAAGTATACTACCAAGAAGACGACCTTCCATCAGACCAGAAGATGTACAAGCAGAAGACATCGAATTGAACTGACATTTTAGTGAAAAGTGAAAAACTTTTGTGTTCTAATCAAAAAACGCTTTAGTGTTCAAACTTACTCACATTCAGTGATTTTACCCTTGCAAACCTTGCAATTTTATATTTAACCATTATTGTATTTAACCATTATTGTATTTAACTATTATTGTATACATTAAAAGTTGCTGTATAACACCAACTTTTTATATAAAAGGGGAGTTGTTATATCAAAATTATCCATTGTACTTAGAATTGTTGAACTTCACCTTCATTTACCCTTATACTTTGTTGCAGTAACTTAATATGTTCAGATAAGAACCATTGTAATCTCCTCTTGCGTTACAGCTTTGAGACCACTTCGTGCTCTATCTGTAACGTATAATATTTTAAAGTCACGATCGTGATTACTTGCTGAAAGTTAATAACTTCTTTTTCTAGTAAATCACCTGACTTGTGTCAGCACTTGTGAATTAATAAATACGACAGCAAGTGGTCGCATCAGTACTGTAGCAACTGAAGCATAACTGAAGCATAACGGTAGCAACTGCAATAACTGTAGTAACATACTCGCTCAGTCGCGGTCATAACACGACGTTATGAACCATTTAAATTTTGTAATGTAAAGATCAAAGAAAACTTTAAAAATAAATTAAATTCGAATATAAATTGTTTTTAAAAATCATTATATGCTTTCGTGCATATAAAATATATATATATATATATATATATATATATATATATATATATATATATATATATATATATATATATATATATATATATATATATATATATATATTGGAATATGTAATTGAGACCAAATAATATAGAAATTTGGACGTACCACTTAACAAAATTTTAAACCAGTATCAATAAACAAAATTATATTGCTACCGTTTAACTAAAGTAGGAATTATAGAATGTGGACCTAGATATTGCGGTCAGCCAGTAGGGTTTCGAATTAAATGGTGCAGGTACCACCTAAAATCTAGAAAATACTCATGATATTTACGACAAACATGAATCAAAGGAAAAGTGGGTGATTATTTATTATACGTCTATACTGACCTATTTCTATCCAGGGGAACAGGCTATCCTTCAGCAGTAGATGCATAATTTTTTATTTTTAGATGTATGTTTGTATGAAATGCCTTGATGACATTCAATAAAATAGGAATATTAATTTATTCTTACTTTTTATTCATTGATGGTGTGAGACTAAGTTAGATGTATAACGAGTTCATTCTATATGTTTTGCTCTATTTATTGAGGATTTCTTTTAAACAATAAAGTATTTATTTTTGTCTAGTATCTTGTATAAACCAAATTCTTTTTGTTAAAATTTTATGACATTTATTTCAGAATGTAATTGTTTTTGATCGTGATCTTGTTTCGTATCACTAGGGCGTACTATTGTACCACATCTTTGTTGTTGCCTTAAGAGTTGTGAAATAAACAGCGGTGTTTACTTCAATACATATATTTATTAAAACTAAGCAACAACGGTATGAACACTTTAAAGAAAACGTTCTGCATAATGATTTTAAAACTGATTAATACCTAAGTTACATAGCCAGTGGATTTTGTAGCAATGCATGTGGTTGGCTTTTGGTTATCTGTTTTATAGCCTCTTCCACACATCTGGCTGTGACGCTACGGTGACGGCTTTTGTGTCACTCAGCATAGTTGTTCACAGCAAGATATGATTCCGAAAAACTGCAGCCGACCCGACCGTTCCCATGATAAATAGGTACATTTTTAAGAATACTAAATATTTACAGTGACCCTAATAACTCACTGCCATAAACTAAATAGAAATCTTAACAGTAATTAAGAATAATAAAAATTATATACTAAATACATGTTTCACAATTTCGCTGTTATTGTTAATTCAGCTTTAACATTTTTCGTAGGGGCTGTTTAGGTAACCTCTTAAGGAATAAAACTCTAAACAATACTTGAAGTAAACAAGAACACAGTTTATAATTTTACATAGCTTTTTACATATTTAATATTAATTTACTTGAGACTTTTTATACAATAATACATTTCATACCGGAATACTCTAAAAAGATGTCCAGTGTTCAAGAAAATACAGCTATTGCAAAAAAATACAGAAGAATATTTATTTTCCTGTTATTTTTTGTTTTATTGTAAATATGTGATAGCAGCGAGTACTTTTTTAGGCATTCCTATTTTCACATACTGTGTGTATTACTATTATGCAGATAATTATAGTCTCCCTCGTAATTTCTGCAATTTATACTTATTAAGTAACTATGTTTTTATCACCCTACTACCTAATAATGAACAATAGTCAATTATCTTTTATATAAACTTGTAGTGTATTACACGAGTTGATAATGTTTTATATTACTAGTATTTGTATATAAAATCTCAGTCAAGCTTATCTATAAAAAAATAGGTGTTGGAAAACAACGTTTTGCACTGTTTTGTAGAAATTTACATATTTTATAAACCAACAAATGGATTTAATAATTACTATATGAAATTTTAGTTCTCTCGAACAGCTAACCGCATTCCCTTGATTATGTAAATAGAACTGTCAAATATGATTTTATATACATTTGTGGATCAAGTAAACCACCAAAAAAAAAACAAAATAATTCATTCAGAAAATGGCGATTCTATTATTATTTATACATACAGCCGATCCAATATTCAAAACTGTCTTCATTTGATCTGCATCATCATTATACAGATTTCCATTTCTTTTATTTCTTATGCGTTTATTTTCTTATGTTTTCTGTAAATAATATATGACTACAAATACTTGAACAACATTAAATTACTCAATTTAACAAATACAATTTGTACAATGAATCTTTGTGCGTGTATCAATTTAGTGATGACGCACGGATCAAATGCTACACCGCTCGCAATTGTTACTAATATGCCACAATTACCAGCACGTATGCCTAGCGCTATATATTTCAATCAACTACGTACGGCATAGACTGTTAATAATTTGCCGAACAAAATGCAATTGTGAAGTCATGTCTTAGGTTCATTGTATAATTTTATTCATTGGCGTTTCAATACTTCTGTAAACTTTATTTCATTTTTGTTTCATTTATTTTAATTTTGGTTGAATTTAGTTCATTTATTTTGATGGAAATATCACTTCCATTGAATGTTTTTGTGGAGAACCTTTTAATTCATTTTCATTACTCTATCATAGGTTGACAAATTTGTATTGTACTAACTGTTATCCTAAAATGTGTTTTCGGTACGACACTGTTCAAAAATGTCAGTTTATTGATTCATACGATTGTTACCTGTGACGCACACGCAAATAATCATACAAACAATATACCCTATATCAGATCTGATATATTATATGAATCTTCTTTTAGTGCCTTATAATTACTAACTAATAATTTTCTCAATGATCAGGAATTATATTAGTGAATTGTAATACAAAAAAAAAAGAGCGTTAACTATGAAGATCTAATGTAGATCTTACTCATAAACACACATATTTAGGATATACGATATGATACGTATGACTATTTTATTATATGATTATATATATATATATATATATATATATATATATATATAATCCTTTTGGTTTATTTTCTCTCAGTTAAATTATCAGATTCGACTATTTTTTTGATTTCCAGTTTATAGAAAAAAACTTATTTTCCATAGATAGTTGTACATTTCTTTTAACTTAACTCTAACCACGATTATCGAAAGAAAGAATTAATATGGGTATAACGCTCTTATTTCTTGCCTAGGAGTCGGTCAGGACATTATACATAGCTAGGTAGACAAAGGTGTGACTGAAATAAGTATACAAATAGGCAAAAAATGTAGAAACGTGAATTTTAATCTGACTATGCTGTTATAAGTCTAACTATATATTCCTTAACAATGTGACTAAGGTTCAGGGTACTATTACGTTGTTTAACGAAAGTAGTGAAAGTATATTAGTTAGCAGTGAGATATATAAAGCAAGTGTTCCTTTTATAAAGTCTGTTATGACTCGGACATGATGCCTACAATTAAAAATTATTTAATTAATGTCTACGAAAGAACCACTGTCACGGTTGGAAATGTGCAGGGTCCCAATTTTATTTAGATGCTGTGGAAGTGAACGATGATTTAATATTATTCTGATAATGTTTTCCGGTAAAACCCTTCCTACCCTTCTACAGTTTAGATTAGTTAAATTTAATGGTAATGAAGGCAGCAGTTGTATATACTGGTTACTTGAGCGTGACACATACTTTTCCAAAATTTTTTGCCATTTATTAGACAACTGTTTCTTGAAAGTATGATTAAGATCGAGTAGGGAGAACATGGATTGGTAATGCCAATTCCCAGCGTCGCCTGTATTGCAGTTGGTCCACAATACAGTTAGCTACTTTACTGTATCATTTCACCCATACACATGTGATCGTAAACCCTTGTTTGCTAATTATAGTTCTTTTGATTCATTATATATCAGATACATATTACTTTTATATTAGTTGATTATATTCCAAATAAAGGTGATCAAACAAACTTGACACCAAATTATAAATTAGGTCATCATCTTAAACAAACAATATTTCTAGTGTAGCAACTAATGAAATTTTGCCTAAAACTCTAAACGTTTTCATAAATACTATTAATTTTAATCAAAATAAATAACTAGTAATCAGTAATCCACGAAAATACATTTAGCGTATTAGTATAATAGAGTGGAAGATAGGAATTTATAGGGTTTTCCAATTGGGACGCTCCAAATTTGTTACGTTATAGGGGCTATGTTGTTAAAGCAACATCCGTCAAATTTGTTGCGAATTATTCAGTAGTATGGGAAATTTGCACTCAAGATTATATTGTTTGACAACATGTAAAAATCATCAAATTTAATTTTCAAACTCAGTGTTCGTTCGAGAAACTCTAAGAAATCTGAGACAACCGGTTTGACAAATAATCGGCCAACACTCGTACCTCACCGAAACTCAAGGTCTATTGCAAGCAAAGAATCGCTGCTGTGCGTGAGAGTGTATGGGAAAACCCGAGGCAGTCAATTTCTCGTCGTTCACAAGAACTTGGCCTTTCTGCGACTTCAACTTGGCGAATATTGCATCATCACTTAGGTATGCACCTGTATAAAATCCAAATGACCCAAGAACTTAAAGTAAATGACCATAGACAGCGCAGCGTGTTCGCTACTTGGGCTCTAGAGCAGTTGAAAGGTAACCAAAATTTCGCCAAAAGAATCATCTTTAACGACGAGGCCGATTTTTGGATAAATGGATATGTGAACAAGCAACATTGTCGAATTTGGGATTATACCGATCCACGCAAGATACACTAGCACCAAATGAATCTCAAGAAAGTCACTGTTTAAGGATCTGGCGGAATCATCAGTCAGTACTTCTTCCAAAACGAAACTGGCATTGCCATAACCGTCAACGGCAAGCGTTACAGATCGATGATAAGCATACGGACGACGTATGGTTCTAATAGGATGGCGCTACATGCCACACAGTGCATGCCACGATGGACATTCTGCACGAACGATATGAGGGCATAGTTATCTCGTGCAGCGGCGACATGAACTGGCCACAGAGATCGTGCGATTTAATGCCTTTAGACTTCTTCCTTTGGGGCTATCTTAAATTGCAGATCTATGCTAATAAACCGCAAACAATTAATGCCATCAAAGTCAACATAACGATCGTCATCCAGGAAATGCAGGCAACTTTATGCGACAAAGTCATTGAAAATTAGACCTCCGAAATACGTACCACCAAGTAAAGCCGTAGCAGATATCTAAATGACGTTATACTCATACTTAATACCGTAAAACATTCTTGCAAATAACAAGAAATTGGTTGGATATCTGACACACAACGTGTTTTATTTACGTTTAAGAATAGAGGGTCCTTATTGAAAACCCCTTTACCCAAATTAACCCCTTTAGTAATATTCCAATATTTACAGTTAATCCATTTACAATGCCATTTAAAGAAATGTATACTCAAGTAACAAAAGTATCAGTATAATCAAATACTGAATTTCGTGGACGGACAACAACCGCTTAAGCCACCTTCTATATTTCCAGTCCAGTACTATCATAAATAAATGCTTTTATAACACAAAATTAAAAAGTATTCTATAATCTAGATGTATTATTGACGAAGTATTGTGGTTGGAATTCGTGTATAATAAACAAATGTGACAAATATATATGAAATATACAAAAAATATATATATTAACTTATAAATCTGATTTCAGAAAATGTACTCTATCTCGGCTATTTGATAACCACTTTCCCAATAAATCAAACTATGTGAATTGCAGCTAAGTCGTGACGAGTTTTGGCCCGCCGACGGACAAGGGTTACACGGGATTAGTCCCAAGACAATCGTCTTTAGCTCTGCCAAACCAGCAATACATATTATAAATTTAGATGGACCTTTCATCCGTATTCCCGAACAAGCTTAACGCGAGGCTTACACCATCTCATTGTATAGTGATATAAATCCCCGTTAATGTTATCCGAACTCATTATTCTGAAATATGGCCCACTTCAACGTATCCGAATAATTAACAAACAACTTTTCAGTCTTCTGGGAGCAATCGCGAAAATTTTCATAAAGCTTTCGTGAAATGAGACACTCCAAACGAGATACCGTTAAAGTGTAATCGTGAAATGATTATTTTAGAGGAATTCTGGCAGAAAACAGCGCCTTAAAGATTTATAGCTCTAAATTCGCGGCCTTCCGTTCCCACTACAGGAAAAAGTTTTATTCTCTTCCAACAAGGTATGATGGGTAATTTGTTTTGTTATGACCGAGTTTCACAGAAAGCAAAAGTTTAACGATCATTTAAAATGTACACGTCTGTTAAATAGTTGATCTGTCTGCCTCTAAAACATACCGAAGTGCCTCATGTATTTTATGTATTGTTTTAATATTTCAGCTCTATGTTTTAGAAGTATCGTGTTAAAATACGGTAACTGAACCATGAAAAGTAAGTAATTGAATATATTTACATTTCATGATTTAGCTAAAACGTGACTTCAAATAAATACGAAACAAGATATTCGTAATAAAGGTAATTTTTGTTTGTACAGAAATATGTAAGAAAATATAAAAAGAAATGAAAAAGTTATATCTTGCTGTTAAATCGTTTAAAATACATCAATTGTAAATTGAAAATATTGTTATTATATGAAACTGTTATTATCTTGGCCATATTTTTCTTCGAAATAATTTGTATAGTCCTGTATATCTCCTACAGTTGTAAACCACTCTACTATACTATATAGGCCCTCTTCTTGCTCCCATAAATTATTTTCCTATTAACGTATAATCAACGATTACCTGATTTGTGTTTGGAAGTTGTAATTATATAAATCTAACCATTTTTATCAATGTAATATTTCAAAAAATAAAATCCGCCACAGGTAAGATTCGACATTTGTCCCGGATCGGAACCGAACGACATACAGCTGTTTCGAACTTGTTAGTTCTCATCAGTGCCGCATACGGTATGCCGATTCACCTTACCTGATCGTGCAGAAACACGAGAAAGGGGTCGAGGATCGCTTCTGGGTATAATTCAATGTCTGGCAGGGCTTTAGCCCGAGGAGTAGTTGTTTCCTAGAGCGATTATGTAATAGCTTTGCTATTCGGGAACTACTTTAATAGCCGCTTGGTGGTTCCTTTCTCGATTTCCGACTTATAAGTTACTGAATATAATATTTGATATTGCCGATCAAGTAGATAACTCTCTAGCCTATGGCACTGACGTCCTCGAAACTCTTTATTTGCATTCACTAATAATTATTAATGAAAATAGAAGTAACCCTAAAAAATGTTCTCCTTCTTGTACTGTACCTTTGACATAATTCGTTTTATAGTCTTACTAGAACTTATAGTGTTTCAGTTTTATACATTCTATTACCATGATTACTGAATCACAAGTAAGGTGTTAACTTATGACCACAACCACAGTAATTATGAAAACATTGTATTTAAACGTTTTCGTTAGACAAACCTTTAAATGTATGCATCGTGATGCTGAAATAATACCAATGAAGTATATAACTAGCTTAGTTTTTAGTTACACATAAATCGTTTTCATTCTAGTTAACACATTTCCGGATTTTACAAATTTATCGAATGCAAGAACCTTCTCTCACTTGATGGAAATAAGCCGATGAACAATAATCGGAAATACACATGCAAGCATTTTTCATTTTTCCGAGAATGCAAACGTTATTGTTATTCATGTTCAAAGCAATAACTACAAAGAGATAATAATAATATATTGTTTTTTTTCCGGATAACATAATATATGAAATTACGTAAATTAAAATTTAACATTATTATTAATTTGTACTGATTATTAGTTTTCGATATATTTAATTTATTAAGTGATTCGTGTACTATTAATTTCATTGCTATTCGCCAAATAAAAAACTCTTTTATTTTGCCGATAAACGGAATAGTCTACTTGAACCTAACCATAAAAATAAGTCACGGAATGTTTTGAGATTTTTTATTTGTCAAACAGCGATGAAATAATCTTTTTATAAATAAGACAATTTCTGCAGATCTTTCATAAATTCATTTAAAACATTAAAACATGTCTTTAGGGGTAATATGGATATGGATAAGTGATGCAAGTATTTAGTCAAGGATATTTACTGACAAATAAATAATAGTGACAAAATATTAAATACCAGAAATATAATATTAAATATGTGCACGATATTCCCAAGTATAATAACTGCAGTTCTTTTTGCTTATTTTATTTTTTTTTTATTTTTTATACTATAGTGTGAATTCAGTAAAGATTGTGTTGTAATATATTATAAATACAGTTACAAATTACCGGATGGCTATTGTCTGGAATGCTGAGTCGTGGGTAAGATAGAAGTAAAAATAACTTACAAGAAACATTTTCCTATATTGAAGATTACATTTTTGTTAAAAGAAATGGATTTTATACAACTATGGAGCGCGAATCATTCTATTGAAAGGTAGTACTGAATCTAAGGGTAATAGAATATCAGTAGTGCAAAATCTGTTGTTACATGAGGCAGAAATTCAATGTATGAATTACCAACAAAATCAAATCTAAATTGAGTTCATCAATACAAACTTGGATGGTGCAATAAATCTCTGAGAAATATATAAATATACAGTTATATTACAGTAAATCCAAAATAAATATTTTAAATCTAGGGAGAGATTAGAATTTCATATTGAAACGGAAATAATTTCTGTTTGTTTCACCAGGATAATATTATTATAATAGGCAATAACGTGATAAGCACCAATAAAAAAATGTCATCAATATCGGATATTGTGTGCCATGGAGGACCTCCTCGTAAGCTGGAATATTTTTTCAACGTATTACAATGGGCGTATTAAAATTATGATTTAAGAAAATACAGGAAATGCAGAAAATCAAAATTCACCTAATATTAAATTTTAGTGTTTAGTATCCTCAAAAGTAATATTACGAGGATGCATCAGAATCACCGTTTCCTAAAAAAATACAAACCAGTTGACCAATCTTGCTTCTTCAATCTGAATGTTATTCAAAACCAACTAAAGAAAATAAAAGAAAATTGTACATGCGCCTGGAAAGTATATCTTTCTCTAGACAGATTTCTTATATTGCGGAGCAAAAACTTAGTCCACGAGAATTATAACACAAAAATTATAATACAAATAACAAACAGAACAAGTAAGATAATACATTTAAACATAGAGAACTTTATAAGAAAAAAATTATTGTTTTTCCTTTATTTATATTAACAACAACTGCTGACAATAATTTTCAATAAATAGCTTATAAATACATTGCATATACTTGTAATCACTCAAGATCTGTTCATCACGGAATAAGTAGCGGTGCTAATTTAACAAATAGTCTAAATAGATTTAAATAACTTAGGACCTGTTTTAGCTATAATAAGTGATATGGATCACAAGAGAATCAAAAAAGGAAGTAAGTATGTTTCATTTAATATCAATGATTTAATTGAAAAAAAGTTGTCCATAAAGAAAATTCGGCATCTTTTTCTGGACCCTATATATTTGTAAGCATTTGCAGTTTATACCTACACAAGTTTCATATTTCATAAATATACGAGAGAAAATAATAATTGAACTTCATGGTAAGTAATACTCGTTTACGGGCTAGTTTTTGCACAATGCTTCTTTAAAATCGAAATATCTCAAACTATTAGTTTAGCAAGTAGGTAACGATATTGAAGGGGACCTTTAAATAATGGCCACAATTCGAATGCTAGTTATAAAAAATATGGCATGTAATTCAAAATATCTGCAGATGTCTATTCCAAAGAGAAGTGTGTAACATGTGAATTTATTTTCATGAAATAGGACACTTTAAAAAAAAATTCAATTTTATATTATTGGTACTTTACAAAATATGTTTAATAAACCACTCACCATTATATTATATCCTGTATAGAATATGCTCAGCAAATAATAGCCCATTTCAAAATTCCGCATTAATAACTATAGCTTCACATGAAAACGTTACTTACGTTCTGGAAAGATGATTCTGTTTATTTTGTTGTTAGTCAACAGAAAGATACAAAGTGGACATCAGAAATCTTCTCGCTTTATCCTTAGATCCGCAAGTTCCGCTGGGTATTCCTCGAATTTAGTGTCTTTGCCGGCCAAACACTCGAAAGTTATGTAGGTCGTTCATCAAGAGAAGTGGCCTGTCAACGATTCAAGTAACGCCCAGCGAAACATCGGAGAATAACGAAAATGTCTTTGAGGAAGCCGGCCGTGTACCCGAAGATAAATTCTGCCACTTTAATTAATGGTGGTAAATATCTTGTTGCTTTTTTCAAGTTTTTGTATATTTTGTTACATTTTCAATAAAAGAAAGTACGCTCCCGGGCGTAAAGATTTTCAGGAATTAAAAAAAAAATAGGAAAAAGGAAATATGTTTCAATTACAAAACGTAAGGGTTCGTTCATTTAATTTGAGTGCTATTTCAAATGGTCAACATTTCTAGGTGACTAGGATAAAAAATATTGTGATATGCGTTTTAAATCTAATCGTATACATTTTCCTGAAAATTACAAGAAAGCACAATATAGATATACCAATAAATCTTAAAATTCTCTCCAGAGAAGGATTATCTTAGCCCAAATCTCTATAGGCATTATTACCCACACAAAACTTACATAAGATAAAATAAACTAAGTATAATTTTCGAAAATTAAACTCACTTTATTTTGAATCTACTAATAAAATTTAAGTCATGAATACGTGACCTAGAAAATAAAAAAGTTCTTGGTGTGCACTATATCATGGCAGATGATTAAGGAATATATGAAATGCTCATTTAAGTTAATTACGCTTATTATAAATTAATCTCAAGAATTAAGTACCATTTCAGAAGCATTCCAATAGCAATTATCAAGTCACTTTATATCAGGGGATTAACTTGTATAAGACAGGCCAATGTCTTACCTATTTATTAAAAATTTTTTGCTTAGTCACATATATAGATAAATGTGAATTGATGATACGAGTTCAAGAAACTACATCAACACATAATGCTATAGCCGATTTAACATCTAAAATACATAAGGCGCTAGATGTACCTATCTGAAAAAGGAGGGTGACGTGTGGCGTACCACAAGGATCCGTGCTGGGTCCTACCCTGTGGAAAATCATGTTCGATGGGGTCCTTAGCATACAGACACTGAATGGAGAAAGGATGATCGTTTACGCTGACGACCTGGCACTTGTGGTGTCGGCGGTTTTGGTGGCTGACCTACAGAATATTACAAACACCACGATCCGGGTCGTTAAGGAGTGGCTGGAAGGGAGGAAGATCCAGCTGACGGAAGAAAATACGGAGGCGGTAATGGTGACGAGGAGGAGGAACCTTCCCCCCTTAAAGATGAGGGTGGGGGGACGTGCGTCAGACCCTCAACGGTAATAAAATATCTGGAGGTCTGGCTGGACGGGAAGTTCACGTTCCAAGAACATGTGCGGAGGACAGCGGCGAAAGCGGGTCTTATGGTGAATACGCGTGGCCCGCGTGCGTCAAAGAGGAGGATGTTCGCGTTCGTGGTCCACTCGGTGGTTCTGTATGCGGTGCCGGTGTGGGGGAAGGCGCTGACTAGGGAGTGTGCCAGGGCCCTAGTATACAATACGCAGAGGCGCATGGCACTAAGGGTTCCGAATGCGTACATAATGGTGTGGAGAGAGGCGGTGCTGGTAATTGTGGGGATCCCTCCTCTGACGCTTCTAGCCAAGGAAAGGATGGATGTGCGTGTGGGTGTATATAGGCGGGAAACCAGAACATGACTGTTTGATGCGTGGCAGGTGCGATGAGATGGTTCTACCAGGGGAAGGTGGACTCACAGTGTGATTCCGGATGTGAGAAAGTGGGTGGAGAGAGCGCTTGGGGAAGTAGTATTCTATCTCACGCAGGTGCTGTCGTGGCATGGGCAGTATTTGGGTGGGATAGAGAAGGCGGATAGGGATGAGTGTGTGTACTGTGGTGAAAGGGACGACCCCGAGCACATGTTGCTCATGTGCCCGAGTTGGTCGGGTGAGAGGGAATAATGATGGGGATGGGTTGGCCCGTAAATATGAGGGAATTGGTGAGTGGTATGGTTGAAAGTAAGATTGTATGGCCGCATGGGGACAGTATGATTGTTAATATTATGAAGAGAAAAGAGTAGGAAGAAAGGGAACTGGGCCCAAACCCCTAATCGTGAAAACCAACGGGGAATGTAAGGCTAAGAAAGAACACTCGAAACACCATACAGAAGATTGACCCCTACCTCGAGGAGATGCTAGAGCGGTGCCGAGGTATGCGGAATACTGATTTTCGGGGGCCTCTTGTCCGATTAGCGCAAGTGTCGGCTACGTCCCCACAAAAAAATGTAGCTATCTCGTCTTAGTATCGGTCTTAGAGGATTCTTCGTTCTCTAGCAGGATATTTAGACGTAATTCCCATGTATTTAGACCATCATATTGCCATACTAGGACCATAGCGCACTATACAAATTCCATAGAAACTGCTGATGTGTCGCTAAACACCGATCTCACTCCATCAGTATTTCCACTGCATGAATGCATTGAAAAACTACAGTTTGGTGATAGTCTACGAAGATCAGTCATTTCCAGCCAATAGTAGTTCTCCAATACAGCTCCTAGTTTTTTTCTCTCTCCGAAAGAAGCTCTTTCGGATATGTTCCACAGTCTCATCCTAAAGATTTCATCTCCTATACATATCATACAGCCCATAAGGTGGAGATGCTTGTTTAGTATGTAATGTCTCGTCAACAATTCTATTAGAATTTGTGTATGTGTACGAAATAGAATTCAGAATAATATGTTTTGTAGCTTGCTGTAAAGTATAGTTAATAGTATTTTCGCTTGTCTATAATTTCTAGGTTTGACATACCTGTTTCTCATACCTCAGTCTTAGAAGGATGATATACAAGTTTCTTAAAAATGATCAAAGTAATAGAATATTATTTGTTATATTACATATCGCAATCAGTAGTATAAAAGTTATAACTGGAAGAGTTATAGAATTTGTAGATGAGACTGCCATATTTTATAGAGCCAAAGACTGGTAAATACTGGAAAATTAAATGCTTAGTTCTGGGAGACGCTAATTCAATTTCTTGATAACAAACTATGAACATAATATAGTTATTCAAATGATGATTTGTACAGCGAATACAAATCGTCGGATTTATACCTATTAGCACTAAAAGATAAGACCATTTAGTGAATCATAACTATTGGATCAGATTCAAAAATGGCGTTAGTAAGACTGAATAAAATTACACTACAATGTTGAAATCTAAATTGTATAACCTACTACGCCCCGAGAAAGGGGTTGTGCCGTGGCAAGGGTTGTATGGGTGGAAGTCTGGAGAAGTCCTGAATTCTCTTTCGCGATTTCTCTCCTTCACTTTGGCTACCCGCTAGCTGCAGTAAAGGTGAGAGTGGATGCCAAGGAGCGCCACCCGTCTACTAGCCGTGGTCAAGGAAACTTTAATTATACAAAAAAAAAAACGGGAAGTGTGCCTATATTAGAAATGAAACTACAGTACTAACCTTTCTATCCTTACATGCATATCCTTACATACATATCACAGAATAACCTAACTCTAACCTAATTCTGTTTCCCAATCACACTGATCCATATACTTCTTACACGTGCTACTTTCTGTGTTGCGAAGTTCCGTGGTAACCGATTGAAATGGTTGACCTGCGTACGGCTACAGTGGTCGTACTGCCGAGTACGGCTCGGCAAGGTTGATCGTGCCACCTGCTCTCTCGCCTCTAACAGATATTCAGAGGTACTCTAACCTCAAAATCACGTAACTGACACAGCAACGGGAACAGATAAAGAACAAAACCCCAAAAAAAATGGCCTGAAATAAGACACAAGTCTTAGTCTCTGACTGTTATTACTGCCTTTAATCAAATTTATGGTCACAAAGTCGAAAATATCATACCTTCGTTGTTAGGTGGCCTTCGATGATGATTATATTTAACGAAAAATCCACCAAAGTGGGTGAACGAACACTATTTTATACTATAAATGCACAAATATGTATCTTTGCAAAATAATCTTCACAAAAGGACACTGCTTCTACCAATCAACTAAGATGTATCACCTTTGGTTTTTGTTCCTTCATGCCCACAAAAACCCTCAAATTCGCAGCAGTTTTAGATAGTACGGGGCCACAACCGAATAAACAAATAAGAAAGTATTGTACGCAGGTCTATTTATTTAAAACTGTAACAAACCCACAGAAATTAAAAATATTAATTCTTATGGACTGTTTACTGCTGTATTAAACATTTGGATCCTTTGTACACAAAGGCAAATAATATGCAAATTCATGGATATAAGAAAAATTATTGGGTATTTCTAAGTAAATAATTCTAGTATTCAACAAATATTTGGAACTAGTAAAGAAATCTAGTATTTTATCTACATGCAGATTTTCCTTTGTAGTCATATTTTATTTATTCGACACGACTTATTTTTTATTTATATTAACTTATATGTCTTATATTTTATTCTTCAAATTTTACTTGTGTAATTGCTTGTTAACGTTTTTATATATATGTGATTAATTTTGTTATGAACATATATATATGTACGGTTGTATTTTAAGGATTTATTTTAACTTTAGTGTACCTAATGGCAAGTAAACATTATTATTGTTACATTAATATTATTTTTTATGGACAATCTTGGTCTTCGCACAGGATATGGATAACATTCTTGCAGCCGTACTTTGAACACATGTACAGGATGTTTCTTTAATATTCCGTTTAATAGAGAAAACTTTTAAGACCAGCTTATTTGGACAAAAATAAGAAGACAATTTTCTATGAACATGTGCCTGGGAAAGATTAATTTCTCAGATACAGGATGTTATTTTTTGTTTAATAATGATTACCTTAAAATTTGCTTCATATCAATTATAATTCAAATAAATATATTGGAAAATTAAAGCATCGCATTGTCTCATAGTGTGAAACAATTCGTCACATCTCGGGCATTTTTGAAGCTGTTTAAAAATCAGTATATGGCAGAATCGAAACATGTATTGCAATTAGGAGTGGTTATTTCTAGCAACCGTTATAACTTTACTTCTTCGCTGTTTTTCATTAGTTCCACCGACTTCGTTATTGTCTCTATGTATTTATACTTGGAATAAATAAGTACAGAGCAAAAGTTATATCTTTCTGAAAATGAATCAAGATATGACATATATACAGGGAACAAAAAAGTTAAAAATCTATTTAATTGCCTTATGAAGAAATATATATTGAAAAAGAGATGACGTATCATCTTTACCGTCATTAGTAACAAATGAACTATATTTTGAGACGCCCTTGAAATACATATGTGAATTGTATCAATACAAAGGTGACTCTTATTATTACCAATATTAACGCAGAATATCGCGAAGCGCTTCTGGATACATGTTTATAGGAATTTTATTTCTTATTTTATTCTAATAATCCGTTCTTCGCTTTTGGCAATATTAAATAATCACCCTACATATGTAAATGTAAGTATCCCAAGTATCCCTCCACCGATTGCGATAAATATATACTTTATTCGATATGTCTCTTGAAAAAAAGAATAAAGGAAACCACAGGAAAAAAGGAAAAAAAAGCATACCTCATAAAGGCTGTCTGCATGTAATTGGGATTTGTATATTAAAAAATTATATATTGTAACGAATTTACTAGAAAGTTCTTTGATATCGAACACTTATTTACAACTCAACTATTCACAAGCCCAACTAACAAACTAACTTTCTTTCTACTTTAACTTTATAAACTAACTTTCGCACTGTATATCACTTTCTTCGCACTATTCAACTAACGCGGTCCAAGTTAAACTAACTGCTGGCCGGACAACACAATTCTTATATAGGCAGTGAAACGTCTCTCTAAACATTTCTAAATAATGGACTTTGGC
Source organism: Rosalia funebris (assembly GCA_037954035.1). Taxonomy (NCBI): domain Eukaryota; kingdom Metazoa; phylum Arthropoda; class Insecta; order Coleoptera; family Cerambycidae; genus Rosalia; species Rosalia funebris. The sequence goes on from JAZFAV010000007.1 coordinate 7,805,994, forward strand.
GATCTTTCTAGTATAGAACGCACTGGAAGTCAACACCGCACGCTCTCGAGGTTTCGAATATTCCCGGCGTTCGGGATCGCTCGGGGCGTTCGTAACACTATTATAACATGACATTGCATAATATATATTACCTTTTGAAGAATACTTTTTGTATCGTACTTAATTACTGAGTAAGATCCATGTTTTAGTCCACAAATCTTTATTTATTTATTTCAATATACTCCGAATAAAATTCTAACATTTTGTACGGTGAAATTTTTTCATTACAAACAACGTCTACACTGTAAGAAAATGTAAATTATAGACTTAAGTTATATATTCTGTAACTTTAATTAGTTCTAATTATTATTTACCTTCTATTTCTTAGCAAAATCTCTGTGGAATCTACAAAAATTTAAAAGCATGTACCACGCTGAGACATACTTTAATATTAAAGGGAAGTGTACTATACTTCATAATTTTCCTCTATTTTTAACATAATGTATTTGTTTTTCTGAAGTTGGTTTCTCACCCTAGCTTCTCGAAAAGTCACAATTTTCTCGTTGTTTAAAAACCGAATAAAGCTTTTCTTACGATCTCTAGACTTAAATTAATTTTAGATTTATTTCAGTAATGCTTTTTCTTAGAATTAATTAGAATACGACTGTTTTCAAACATCTACGCCTTTCTCGTCTACTGTAATTAAATTTCGATCTATTTAAAACTGAATTAAAAAAAATACTGTTATGATTTTAATGGAGTTTATATTTGAATTTATGATGGCTGATATAATTTATAATCAAGTAAAACAAGTCATAGCAAAAAATATATCTACCAATCAATACGAGGTTGAAAAAAATGTACTATGCTTAGGACGTATATTATTTCATTGGCATATTAACAGTGGAATGTTATGACAATGCTGCTTAAATAACTATCTCTTCAAAATTAAAATTGTTATTGTGAAAAGTATCCAAGAAACTTAAGTGGATGGTCTGACCTCAATCATAAATGAATACGTTTAATACCATGATATTTTCTATAGTGTAATTATTGTTATCGCCTAATAGTCTGATAAAACAAATTCGTGTGCAGAGAAACCATCTATGTCTACAGTTCCTTTATTCTTAAAAGTTTATATTGAAATGCAGCAAAGAAGAGTCCTTCAAGAAATCAAAACACCTTATAGTCCTCGCATAGTAAGTAATTTTCCCACGTGTAATTATTCCCTTAAGTATTATTCCCTTAGTTTATACCACTGAATGCACTTAAAGACCGTTATTATTTTGATTAAATATATTTAAAACTTCTTTTTTATTAACGAAAATATAAACGTTATTGTAAACGTTATTAACGAAAATATCCATATTACATTGAAATGATATTGACACACCTTCGCCATTTATTTAAAATAGGACATTCTCTCATATCAACTTAGTGTAAGTGCATAGTGCATTTTGTAATAAACAGTTACTATTCATTTCATCGCTGTATGCCAAATAAAAACTCTCTTATCTTGCTGATAGACGGAACAGTCTACATGAGCCTAGCCATAAAAACAAGCCACGGTATGTTTTGAGATTTTTTATTTGGCAAATAGTCATGAAATAAACTATACACCGTATGTATAAATAATATAATAAACAACTAAATCTTACATATAACACCTAAATTAACAGGTAGAATCGTAATGTATATTATTGAAGTAATTTTTCCCACGTGTTATTACTGCCTTGAGTATTATTGTTTTAGTTTATACCACTGAATGCAATTAAAACCATTACTATTTTTATTAAATATATTTAAAACTTCCTTTTTATTAACGAAAAACTAAATAACGAGAATGTTTCTTATTACTCATATAATTAGACAATAATTATATGAGTAATATTAAAATTCTAATAAAACAGTAATATCTACTGTTCGTAGTTTAAAGTATAAAAAGAAAAGAAGATAGTTTTTATACAAGTATACAACATTTAAAAACATTTATATAAGTATTACTATTCCAAGAAATTACACTAATATTTTAAACAAATTATTTATCTTAGAATCATTATTATTTTGAAATATTTGTTAAGTGATACTTATTTTTGAATAAATAGTTTTCCTTTCCCTAATGTAGACAAGTAACTAAAAATGTATAGATATATTATTTGAAATCAATTAAATAATAACACTGATGTACTTTTATGTTATTTTATGTTGCTAAAATGTTAAATTTCATGAATTTTGAAACCTTGTCTGTACCAATGGATGTTATACATATGAATAAATATATAATATCCTTATACATAACAAATGCTATACATATGAATATATAAATGACTATCTATTTATCTATGACTATTTCTAGATTAAGTTTCTTGTTTTTACTTTTGATAAAACATTTAACATGTTTAGAGCACATAAAGTGCACAATAACTTTCAGGAAAATAAAATTATTAAAAAATGCGTATGTAAAAAGTGAATTAATGATGAATACACATAATGAATTTGGAATTAACTAATAACATAACAGCCGTTGGTATAGGTGCAAATAGAATCAAATATAGGAAGCTACACATATTCTCTTTTTCGTTCAGTAAAAGTTACAATGTAGAGGAAATAAATATGTATTCAATTGAACATAATTACAGTCGATACAAACCAGTAGATATGAATCTTTGCTTAATTAAACTATAAAGCTGAAGCTTTTGGTTCTAATTAAGAAATATATGGAAAATTTTGCTTAATATTAAATTATTAATTACAACATTATTCACAGTATATTTTTTAATACAGACTGCTTGAAATAAGATTTACAGATAAATTGGATTATTAAGAGTTACAATTACCGTGCTCTGCTTAACGGGATACGAAATGGGGATTTCAATTAAATGTTTTATTAACTTGGAAGCGAGTATGATACAATATTGTTTAATAGGACAGCTTTGTACTTCTCATAAGCCTCTCACAATTAGTAACACAAAATAAAATACATAAAATATTCTCGAAATAATAAAGTAATAATTTTGTTATAAACAACTGTTAATTGAGATCATATTACCAGATATAATGCATAAAATAATTAATTAATCTAATATCATTTTAATAAACAGTTGTTTATAAAAAAACTATTACCTACTTTATTTTCTCGAGAATATTTTATCTATTTTATTTTGTGCTACTCTGCTACTAATTGTAAGAGGCTTATGAGAAGTACAAATCTGTCCTATTAAACAATATTGGATCATACTCGCTTCCAAGTTCATAAAATATTTAATTGAAATCTCCATTTCGTATCCCGTTAAGCAGGGCACGGTAATTGTAAGTCTTAATAATTCAATTTATCTGTAAATCTTATTTCAAGCAGTCTGTATTAAAAAAATATATTATGAATAATTTTATAATTAATAATTTCATATTAAGCAAAATTTTCCATATATTTCTTAATCTGAACCAAAAACTTCAGTTTTACAATTTAATTAAAAGAAAATATTTATATTTAGTGGTTTCTTTCGACTGTAATTATAAATATGTGTGTAATGTTCAATTACACACATATTTATTTCTCCATATTATAAGTTATACTGAATAAAAAAGAGAATATGTATAGCTTCCCATAATTGAATCTATTTACACTTATACCAACGGCTGTTATATTATTAGTTAATTCCAAATTCATTATGTGTATTTATCATTATTTCACGTTCTACATACGCATTTTTTAATAATTTTATTTTCCTAAAAGATACATGCACTATCCACTTTATGTGCTTTAAACAAAATAAATGTTTTATCAAAAGTAAAATCAGGAAATTTAGTCTAGGAATGGTCATAAATAAATAAATACTCACACGAAAATAAATTTCATTAACAACGTTTTTATTCATATGTATAACATCTATTGGGTATAGATAAGGTTTCAATATTCATGAAATTTAACATTTTAGCTACGCAAAAGAACATAAATGTACATCATTGTTATTATTCAACTGATTTCAAATAATACATGTATTTTTATTTACTTGTCTACATCTGAAAGGAAAATTATTTATACAAAAATAAGCATCACAACAAATATTTCTAAATAATGATGATTCTAAGATAAATAATTTGTTTACAATAGTAGTGCAATTTCTTGGAATATCAATGTTTTTAAATATTATACAGGTACTTGTATAAAAACTATATCCTTTCATATTTATACTTTAAACTACGAACAGTAAATATTATTGTTTTATTACAATTTTAATATTACTCATATAATTATTAACTAATTATATGGGTAATAAGAAACATTTTCGTTATTTAATTTTTCGTTAATAAAAAAGAAGTTTTAAATATATTTAATAAAAATAATAATGGTTTTTAAGTGCATTCAGTGGTATAAACTAAGACAATAATACTCAAGGAAATAATCACACGTGGGAAAAATTACCTAGGTTATGTACATTACGATTCTACCTGTTAATATAAGTATAATATTTGAGGTTTAGTAATTCACTATATTATTTATATATACGCTGTAACTGTTTATCGCAAAATGCATTAAGCACACATACTAAGTCAATATGAGAGAATGTCCTATTTTAAATAAATGGCGAAGGTGCCAATATAATTTCAATATAATATGGATATTTCCGTTAATAACGTTTACAATAACGTTCATATTTTCGTTAATAAAAAAGAAGTTTTAAATACATTTAATAAAAATAATAACGGTCTTTAAGTGAATTAAGTGGTGTAAACTAAGGGAATAATACTTAAGGGAATAATCACACGTGGGAAAATTACATCATTATTCATTTATAATTATTTATATGGACGGTGTATCTGTTTATTATAAAATGCATTAAACACTCATATTAAATAGATATAGTAGAATGTATTCCATTTTAAATAAATGGCGACGGTGCCAATATCATTTCAATATACGGATATTTGGTTCTACTCGAACTTATTTAATTATGTTTCTGCTATTACGCCTTTACCACGCATCACCATCATATATAAATTTTATGCATTATATAGATTATAAAGAATTCAGTAACAGTAAAAAATATTTAAGTATACTATTTGTGGGAATGTACAAATACCAATACCTATAGGAAATACTTTTTTCAAAATTTCAGTTTTCTATTTGTTCGGGAAAGGTAGTTTTTATTTTCTTACCTCATTTAGATAACATACGTTGTCATAACTGCAAATCTGACATTGACCATAATTCACGATTACACAAGCTACTTATATTATCATTAAACTATTACATGTTGTAGTGCATTGGCTACCTGGAACTTAATTAAGGCGTATTTTCCTGAATATGCACATGCATGTTTACGGTATGCCGATAACCAACTAATCAATGCACATTGTAAACAATAATCTATCGATTAACTCATATCTATCAGACTTGTGGAAATATCCATGACTAAGCAAATAAACATTCTCCTAAGAAACTTCTCGTTAGTATAAACAAGTCCACTACGAATAATGAAAATACGTATATAATATGTTCTTCCTAATATATAGTCATATGTCTTTACATATTTCTGTTACAAATTTTAGAATTAAATATTATTTTATATGATTACATAATATAGAGCTATTCACTTTAATTAAATGTGCAGCTCGCTAAAAAAAATCTATATGGCACTAAAACGTTTCGTAATACCTGAAATGATATTTAAATAATATAGTTGGTAATAACTTAGATTGATACACAAGATATATGTAAATCTAAACTGAGTAAAGGTTTTACAAAAGGCAATATAAAGATGCATTTTATAGTAAAATCATAGTTTGTTGAAACCATGGTTTTATCTCATTTGCATTATGTAGATATTGTGCTTAAACTATGTCTGAGGACACAATGATAGAACAATAATCGTTTATAACTTAGAATGCCGGCGTATCGTATCTATCCTTACATCGGTAAGACATGCACTTATTTATGTATATCCTTGAATTTGTCATAAATTTTATAAAGAATAAAATACCTGAGTATTTATATAATAAGTTATTGTGGCGAACAAACACTCATAGGAGAAAGTTATGCAATAACATACCCACTCAATATGATAATGTATCGGTGGCAACAGTCAGAAGTATAGAAAGAGAAATACTTGAAGAAATCAAATTTGCAACATTTTAACATACGCCTATTTTAAATTTTATTCTTATTACTCAGTTTATTTATATTATATTATCATGTACATGTACATGATAATTTAAGTACAGAGTTATCCAGGAGCAGATGTAGACAGCGACCACAACTTGGTAGTCATGAAAGCTAGATTAAAGTTCAAAAATCTGAAAACCCGAAAGGATAAGAAACGTATAAATGTAGGCATATTGAGGGATCAGAATATGAAAGATAAGTTCCAGGAGAAAACAGATCAATTAATAAATAAAGCGAGTAATGACGAAATCAAGAACGCAGAAACTGAGTGGGAGGGTATCAAGAATATTCTAGATTCCGCGGCCACGGATATTTTAGAACACGAGAGAAGGGAAGCTAGGAAGCCCTGGATAACGGACGAAAACATAATACAAAAGAGACGAGGCTACAAAAACAGACGAGACGAGGAAGGACTGAAAATTTATAAGTCATTAAAGTGGGAAATCATTAGAAAGTGTAAAAAGCGAAAGAACAATGGATAGAAGATAAATGCAAAGAAGTAGAAGATATGCTCCAAGTAGGTAAGACCGATGAAGCTTACAAAATGATTAACAGGAACTTCAGGGATATAGGACCAATAAGTAGAAACGTTAATAGTCAATCGGGGGACATACTGATCGGAAGAGAGGAGAAAGCGGATAGATGGAAGCAGTACTTAGGAAATTTATACGGGGGTCAGCAATTAGGAGAAATATTAGAGGAAGAATCTAGCATCGATAGGGAAGATGTAGGAAAACCTATATTGAGGGAGGAATTGAAATAGCACTAAGGAGGCTAAAGAACAATAAAGCGCTGGGTGTAGATAAAATACAGGCGCAAATTTTGATATGTGCGGGACATAAAGTAGTAAATAAGATGTTTGAACTGGTAAAATACATATACGAAACGGGCGAGATGCCGGAGGATTATAAGCGGAACATTATCGTTACTATACTGAAAAAGAGAGGAGCCGACAAATGAGAGAACTTTAAAACGATATCTAACGGAAGTTAGGCTATAACTTCCCACGCGTCAAAAATCTTAACCAAAATAGTACAGAAGAGGATGGAAAATAGAGCGGAGGAAATACTAAGAGAAGACCAATTCGGGTTTAGGAGAAATAGGGGAACTCGCAAAGCTATTCTGGCGCCAAGAGTAATATTAGAGAAAACAATAGAAAAAGGAAAGAATGCTTATATAGGATTTGTAGATTTAGAAAAAGCTTTTAATAATGTAAGATGGGAAAAAATGTTCGAGATACTAAAGAGCGCGGAAATGAGGTATAGAGATTAGTACACAAGTAGTATACACAATCTATACTAAGAGCAAACTGCTGTTATAGAAGTAGAAGGGGAAAGAAGGGAAGTAGGTATCAGGAAAGGAGTAAGACAAGGATGTACGCTATCATCGCTAATTTTTAATCTGTACATCGAAGAGGCGATTAATGTGGTAAAAAGCAAAGTGGATTTCGGGATTAAAGTACAGAAACAGAAACTAAAAATGCTGAGATTCGCGGATGATATAGCAGTATTAGCATCTAGTAAAGAGGAATTAGAATCAGCGTTGAACGAAATGGAGGCAGTGTTGACAGAGGAATACGGAATGAGGGTGAATAAAAACAAAACTAAAGTGTTAGTGTGCAGAGGGCGCGAGAGCAGAGCAAAAACGAAAGCACAAATTAATAAAGAAAGATTGAAGGAAGTTAAAGACTTCACTTATTTATGAAGTAAAATAAATTGGGATGAAAGAAGCGATAAAGATATAAAACAAAGAATAGCGCAGGGTCGAGTAGCTTTTAACAAAAAGAAAGCACTTTTTTGCTCCGGAGTAATAAGCTTAGAAACAAGGAAGAGATTTTTGAAAACATATGTATGAAGCACGGCGCTATACGGTTACGAAACCTGGACGGTAGGAGAAGCAAGTAGCAAGAAATTAGAAGCTTTTGAGATGTGGTGTTACCGAAGAATGATGAAAATACCGTGGACTGATAGGGTTAGAAACGAAGAAGTATTAGAGAAAGTCGGCGAGAAGAGAGGTATGTGGAAAAACATAAAGAAGAGCAGAGATGGAATGGTAGGCCACTTGCTGAGACATGGGGGAATAGTCCGCGATATTTTGGAGGCAGAAATAGGAGTGAAGAAAGACAGAGGTTTGCCTAGATTAGACTATTGCTCACAAATAGTAAGGGATGTAGGTTGTAGCACAATTAGCGAAATGCGTAGGTTAGCACAAGATAGGAGAAGCTGGAGGTTAGCGTCCAACCAGTCTTAGGACTGATGATCTCATGATGATGATGATCATGTACATATATTTATCATATATTTATAAACAATAAATATATTGATTACATAATATATGTAGATGCTTGGCGAGTATTGTAAATCAACTTTGCTGATATACTTTCCATTTGGAAAAAAATTGTGCTTTTATTAACTTTTATTAATAGAATTATTAATATTAATTTTAATATACGTACATTTATAAATTTTATTTTAATATTATTATTACTATTACTATTATATTCATTTAGTATTACCAATAATTTTTGCTGATGCGTGAGTTGGCATTTATCAACTATATTTTAATATTATATGATAAGGCCATGTAATTAATTGTTTTTTTAAGAAATCGTCATAATTTTTTTAACATATAACACGATAATTGCACTTAATTTTTTTCAAAGAGATTATTGACGAAGTAGTACTGTTGTCATGACAAGTTAATTTAAAAGTGGCAACACAAAATAGAGTCAGTACCATCTATATATATATATATATATATATATATATATATATATATATATATATATATATATATATATATATATATATATATATATATATATATACATTCAAAACAACAGAACTCACAACACAAATATTTATTTACATTAAATGCCCGAAATGGTTACCTTCTTTTAATAAACAGAAATGCACTTATCATATTGAATTCGATCTAAATAAATAAAAATGTTATGCTGTGCCATAAGTTACGGCTAATGATATTATCTTCATAGAGTCCTTGAAGAAATTGTATTATTGACATAACCCTCTTACATGTCATCTGCTATCAATTTCAGTTTCTATAAAAGCTCCAGATTATTTGTTCAGTACGGTTCGAGATTTATGATCGTTAGGAAAAAACATCCCAAACCTTTTACGAAAGATCTAGCCGTCTAAAATTGAATCTTAATTCTTTGTATATTAAAATAAACTTCATTCTTTTAAATGTCAAGGGTTTCAGATCAGGTACGATAGTCTTGTGAATTTTCATAGCTACTACGACAAAGGCATGCTTTATCAGTAAAGAAACATATTATTCAGAAGGTGATCATTATTTAAACTATTTTTGAACCAGTGACAGGAGTTCTTTCATCTCCCGAAGTCCAAAGGTATACTTTTGCATTACAATGATTTTATACAAACAGTTTTTTGCCGCTTAGTGTATCACATTCTTAAATATATAATTTTTCTTTAGTTTTAGGAATATATTAAATATCTATTACCTATAGATAATAGTCTAGCTGATGTAAACGTTTAATTAGGAACAGGAACATCTTCAAAAATTGTTTCCAATACAACTATCTTCCTCTTAGGTGATTTACTCTTCACTCGAAACACTACCAGTATTTTCGTCCTGCCAAGTCCGGCCACCAAATGTCGTATGTATTCTACAAAAATGTTGTATTCGTGATCCGTATGACTTTATGATTTGGAAATTACTCGAAACAGTAAAAACATGAATTATACAGAAACATGAATGGAAAAAAGGAGAGGAGGACAATGCAAAGAAAGTAAAGCAAGAAAGAGAAAGAAAAGAAAAATATTTTATTCGAAATATTTTCCCATAGACTATATTGTTTTCTATATTAAATAAAACACAAAAATTGTGAACATGGAACAAGGGAATCACTCAGCTATAGCCCAGCTCTGTTTCTTAGATATTCAACATATATTGGCTGTTATAGCCGTAAACTACTTTATAGTTTATTTTTAATTGAATGAGGGAACTGAGGGAATAAAAGTGGAATTTAAAAATATATAATTTAATCTCTTAAATTATCTACTAAATAAATATGAAATTATATATTATCAATTATTGTTAATCTATTATTAATCTAGGGCTCAGATATTCCTTAAATTTTACGTTATTATTTTCAAATCTTGTCATGCATTGTTTACGAATGATGTCATTCATTATTCTTATTATTTCTTGGAATTATTGTTAAATTATAATTTTCATATTTCCTAATGAAAATGTCGGTGGGCTATATTCACCGAAAATGTAACTTTGCTTCAATTTATAACTAAATTTAACTTTTAAACTTTTATAGGCTCCAATAAAATTCTGCTCTGAAAAAAATGTGTTTGTTAACTTTGTTAAATGTTCCTTGCGTAGTTCGAAGTTATGAAACTTTTATGAAAAGAAATTGCGATACGTTATAGAATTGTTTCTTACGGTAAAATACCATAATGAAGAATATAAAAACGGATATAAAACTTTAATAAGTGTCTGGAATCGACTCGTAGTCGGTCACTGAATTGGTATATTGCGTGATTTGGTGGTATTTATTATATTGCGTCATTTAGAGGGGTGTGACCTAGAACTTAGATAAAACAAATACAAAATGCTGAAAATAATAAATTCTGATAAATTCTGATTGAGGACATTTGATCGAATAAGAAGTACTTGTTTGTTTTTTTTTAATATTATTTTTTGTAGTCCTTAGAAAGAAATATTTATAATTAATATGTATGTTTAAAATGTTCAAATATGAAAACAGTATATTTATAAATAAAGTTGAGAACAATTAATATTACGTCATTATTAGCATTATTAGCATTATTAGCATTATTAGCATTATTAGCATTATTAGCATTATTAGCATTATTAGCATTATTAGCATTATTAGCATTAATAGTCAGTATTAGCACACAACATAACATTACAATATTATAAATGATTAAATTACAAATTACGGTTAATTAGAACAATGATTAAATTACCCTAATATTCTATAGACAAACAAGTTTGATAAACTGTTGAAAAAATTAACACAGCAAAATGATCTGCTCTTAGCAAACAGAATGCTTTTTATCTTAAGAGCAATGAAGAGCTTTTAAGAAAAACTAATCGTTATTACGACACGAACTTATAATGAACATAAAGTCACTTTTTACTCTTATTTTACTATTGATTCTTCGTCAAAATGTTCCTTATTAAGGATGCGCTAAAATATTAAAGAAATATACGGTATACAGAATTTAAAAAAATGTACTTGACGTATTTTAGAGATGATAGGGACAATATGATGAAATAAAATTTAGGAAAGTTTCAGTGTTTCGATGAACGCTTTAATGGTGGACGTCGAGCTTCCTTCAGACTTGAATCCGTTAGACTTTCGTCAGTAATTGTTTTCGTTAAAATAATAATTACATGAAGAAAGAAATCAAATTTGTCGCACAGCCAACATTTTGTGAATGTGATTATTATTAAATATTGGTCACATTGATATCGATTTCCGACTTATAAGTTACTGACAGAGATCGTATCGATAAAGATGTATAGGCCATAAAGTTCATTCGGCATTTGTCCTGAATCGGCGTACCGTATGCGGCACTGATGAGAACTAACAAGTTCGAAACAGCTGTATGTCGTTCGGTTCCGATCCGGGACAAATGTCGAATCCTACCTGTGGCCGATTTTATTTTTTGAAACATTGATATAAATAGGTATCCTGAAGTTCCTCTTTAAATTTCCATGTACATAAAAAATAGGTAACGATCAACACAAAATTTTATCGTAGTATTTGGATAAAGTTTGGGAAATCAAAAATGGAAATATATAACTAGTTACCTTAAATATATGGCCTGGATCAAGCGACATTAACTTATTTACTGTTAATATTGTACTAGTTAATTCTTAAACGTTTCTATAATTTTTCTCGAAAACATAACTTTGAAATATAATTTTTTTTAAAGCATTTATAAATACGAAACATATTAAGTTCTATTTTTGTTTCTATTAATTTAACAACATCTAGTTTCAATTGTGTAAAGAAACGTGAAAATTCATTTGCTTAAAGTTGTTCTTGTTAAATTATGAAATATTACATGAATCTAGGCTCAGATAATATCGCTAAAATAAAAGCGAATATTTATAGAGTGGTCTTCATAATTGTCATTTATTTTTACAAACATCTAATATGGAATATGAATTTATAACTAGTATAAGTGCTGTATCTAAGTGGAAATTCATAGAATGGATGTACTCGAAATTGAGATATTTTCTAACATGATATATAGGTATATGAGAGAAATTATACGTATCTCTATACAAAAACCAATTTAAACTTTTAATGCTAAGAGTAGAGAGACTTATTAAAACTGTAACCGAAATAACCAACAGAAATAGTTAACATAATTATTCACGTTTCCTGAACTTGTGAAGAGTTAATTAAAACTTTTCTGATACGAATGATTCGTAGTAGTTGGAGTCAAATTAGGTGCAGAATATAGTATACTTTTTTGTTATTCTCCTCTAAATAAAATGACGTCTTTTTAATAGACATGCTGGATATGATACATCAGCAATCTTCAATAAATTAAAGAATTATTATCTAGGTATTTATTAATACATAATGTGAAATTAGATTATAAAGAAAGAAAATATGTGATCCTTATGTAGGTTTTAGGTCAGATATGTAAAAATCTGCTTCCTTTATCTATAGCCGCAAGTAATGGAGAAATAAGTTACGCAGGCGATTAGGGATGTCATACAATAAAATTCCCAATATTTTCAAGTTCACCACCTCAAATCAAACTATGAGCAACACTATTGCAGACCTTTTAGAGAGGAATACGACAGGTCAACCATTAATAATGAAGACGAGAAGCAAATGCCTGATATCTATTATCTGCTCAAACAAGAAAAAAATACCGTAGAAACTTAATAAATTACCACATATTATATGCAGACTTTTACTTTAGTTTATGGCATCATTTTATATATACTTCATTTCATATATTCATTTTTATATATACTTATTTTATATATACTTCAAAATTAAGTAATATAAAAAAATAAGTAAAGTACACGAATAAAATTGGTTATAATTAACATCCTTCTGCTTTTCCTTTTGTCTCCTATTTTACTAAATGTTACGCTAATGGTAACATTTAGTAAAATAGTTAACATCACGTACAGTGTGTAGGTCAGGTAAGTCATTGGACGTTCATAATGGGAAATTCAGTTTTGTAAATTTCTCGGCCTGTTCACTTGGTGAACAGATATACGTTCTTTATGTTAAATCCATCCTGAAACCTAATCTGAAATAAAACGAGTTTAGTGAGTTTACTTTGTCTAGTAAATTACATATGTGTGAACACACATGTTCTCATAATAACTTAAATTGAGGAATATTAAAAATTACAGTCTTTATTTACAAGGAATATGTAGATTGCTGTTAGTTTATGGGATATTGGTATTACTATGTAATGAACATCGTGTAGCTGATATACGACGGGAATAATCAATAAAATCTCTACGGTTAGTTTTAATCTTAGACTGATTTATTTGTTGTTTGAATGATGTTATTTGTTTATCTCGACCGAATAGTAAAATAGTCTTAATATCGATTAAGTTAATCTCACATTAAATCAGTTTAGGTAAATCAAAGAAACAAGCTCTTAACCATATTTCGCAGTCTGTGTTTTAAGATAGAGGGTGAGGCATAGGAGTATGTTGATTTCTAATTGTTATTTATCGGAGACTTTATGAACTGATCATGTCCAGTGTAAAGGAAAGGAGAGCTCACCTAATACCCATCTTAATTAACATAGAACTGTGAATCGTGCAGCTTGGTGAGTTCCTGATAGAAAAACTTTTTAAAAATGGTGAATAAATTATACGAACTCAGCGACAATTTCATATACATTTAGAAATTCCACGTCATTATTAGCCCTAACGCCTGAACATAAGTTTTCTATAGAATTTCTTTGCTTTAAATAAAAATCCACAGCGTCCTGTTCATACACTGCGAATTCCGGAGGTCATCAAAAACATGAGAGCAGCAATCCGATAGAAGCCACAGTATTCAGCCAAGTGAGAGGGTAGTTTCTCACAAACTTCAAATCGAAGATTTCTTTATAGCATTTTGTGTAAGTATTTTCGCTTTCATCCCTACAAAATGGTGGTCATCCAGGAACTAAGCGGTCTGGACCTGTGTGAATTTTACAGAAGAATTTGCTTTGAATTTGATTCTGTTAGGCAGAGGTGTAGAGAATCTTCTGTTTATATCAATATACGTGGCTCACTTTAAATTATCGAGGAGTATCAATAAACAAAATATACGATATTGGCACCTGTAAATTCTGAAGTTTACCAGCATCATAACCAGAGTAACTGTCTGGTGTGGAGTTGCAGCATTCGGAATGGTTGGTTTTTATTTGTTTCAAAACAGTGCAGGTTATGCAGTTACGATTACATCGCAGGGTACGTAGAAATGCTACGGAACTTCTTGAAGCCAGAACTACATCTATTTCGAATTAAGCACTGTGTGGTTTCAATTAAATGGCATAACTCCGCACATAACACGGGCAACAACGGGTCTTGCGTGAACTGTTTCCTTAACGTTTGGTACGACGATATTCTTTATCCTGCTCGTTCTCTGGATTTGACATTTTGCAGTTACTGGTTATAGTTACCTCAATAGGTAATAAGGTATATTCAACCTCAATGTTGACCTGCTACCTCAATATGTAGCAGGTCAACAAGATATATTCTCCTCAACTCGTCAATATTCAACAGTTATAATAACGAATGAGATGAGAAGAGATGAGGTTCCACTGACTCTTCACGCAATGATACTGATAGAAAGAAATACGAAATATCCGAGATTAATTAGAAAAATGTGTACACAATACTGCAGCTTACCTCACAAAATAAAAAAAATTAAAATCCATGGAATTACCTTCGTCAGGGTAGAAAATGCTGAATACAAATTTATATATTTCTAACCTTATTCCAAAACCTCTCTAAATTAACTGTCTAATTTTTTTTAATTAGGTCCGATGCCTCACCATAAGGGAAAGCTTTCTTCTTTTCAAAAATAAAAAGGTACTGCTGCGAAAATAATGTAAGGTAGTACCTTAAATTGCATTTTTAATATGCAAGGGAAAAGTTATCGCGATGAGTGAAAGAGAGAGATAGTATGTTAAATAATACTCGAGAGTACACGGAATATCTACATCATCTGTGTTAGCCGCATTCGCCCTAAAACACACAATTTATTGATTTGACACAGGGACGATTTGTCATAGAATACACAGCTTTTCTTAATTTTTATTGAATTGCTTTACAATTCATGTCTTAGGTCTCTGCTTTTGGGCCATTATCCTGCTAAAGTTATGCCCTACAAAGTTAAGTCCTGTAGCTAGTAAACGTTCCAGCCGAATACTGTTATAAAAAGTAAACCCTACCTATTTCAACTTATTGAATACATTTGAACGTTTTAGACAATTTTATAAAACGGTCTTATAAAACGGGGGAAATATTACAGACGTTTGACCAATGTAACAATACGTAAGGTATTGGTCTCCCATCTAATAAATAATAATTATCAGTTTGAATCAGCGTGACACTTCGTCTTTCTTAACTAAAACTTAGTACACAATTAGTGAATTACTCTTTGAATAAGTGGATTATGGGTCGAGTGAGACTACTTGTATTTATCTTCTGTCAGCTCAGGATCACCCTAATTAGAAGTGGGACTTGCAATCATCAAGGACAAAAGTATATTCTACGCTCGTTGACCAAATTCACTTCATGGCCCCAATGGATCTTCCTTTAGCGCGTTAATTAAATATATAATCAATTCTGGAATCACTAACTCACTAATAATAGTATATTAATTTTATGACTTTTGTATGTTGTATCTGTAATATATATATATATATATATATATATATATATATATATATATATATATATATATATATATATATATATATATATATATGAGATGAATACCTAAGACTTTTGTAGTATCTAGTACTACGATATTATATCGTCACTTGATTAAATGTTCTTCACAGTAATAAATTCTTCTTCAATAATATAAAACATTAATTAAGGAGATTCATAGAAATTAGAACAACCAGGATATTAATAGAAAAGTTTATTGGCTCTAACAATAAGAAGGATGGTGATCAACCAGTCCTTTGTCCCTTTAAGCCCATATCGTTGCTCTCTTTCATCAATCTATCAAGTTCTTTGAGCAATATAATTTAAACGTTGAAGTGTTACAATTTAAACATTAAATTTATACTTTAATTTAACTACTTATTTAAAATATAAAAACAAATATCTGTAGATATCTTGGTTCAACTTCAGCTTATATAGCTATAGAATACAGGTGAATGAGATGAAGCTCAAACTTCCCAGAACTTTATAAAATATACTGTGGAATATTTTTATTTCGAATTTTGCTCTTGTAATATGTTAACTACTGGCGTACAAAGTTTCTAAGTAGTATTTAATTATTTATACTACCTTTGGGTAAGCGAAGAATTATAAATTACCTGCCATTGTACAAAGTATTAAATAGTTCAGGAATTAGTTTGACAACGACAAGTGACATATTTTGTTCGACCAAGAATATACAATTCTTAGAAGTTAAAAATGAAATACATTTTACTAACTTAATTTCATTCAGATAAATTATTATTGAGCTGAATTGTAGATTTATTATTTATTTTACAGGAAAGCTTGTATTTAGTATTTAGATTTAACTGATTAGGTCAAAGTATAGTAGAATATGTGAGAAAATTCTGAAAAACTACAATAATGTACAAAAATTGAGTGTCTGCAGTTATAACTTGTCTAAACTATTAGATATTTTTCATGCCCTTTGTAATTGAAAAGAGATAGAATGTCCTTTGAATATAAAATGAAATTATCTTAGTGACTTTTGTCAAACTTTGTTAAGAATTCTGATGACTACACAAAATATATCTTAACTCTGCAATTTAGCATACAGCTGCAATTATAGAGTGAATTGTAGTGGATTGTGAAGTATCACATACGATAACTAATATTCTCGATAGTGATGTTTAATAAATTTGTTAACAATTGTATTGGTCATAGTGAGCTATTATGCAGTTTCTAATGGTAGAAGTATAAATTCGCACAGATAACTATAGCACTAAATACTTATTTTATAATGCCAAGTAAATATATAATAGAATAATATTGAAGAATATAAGATTGATGAATATTTATCATATACATATACGTGGTGTTCAAATAGCATAAATTATACACTAGAAGTTATTGAAAGTCGTTCGATTAATGGAAGAATCAGAGACATCCATTTAAACTGATTAATACAAGCATCTAAGTTCACATGTAATAACATATTACATTACTAAACGCATTACTGAAAAATACTATTTCTAAAATGGCTCTCTTGCTTTGTCTTCAGCATGCCATCAGCGAATGTTCCAGTTATCTACCTTGAAGTTGGTAAATCATATGTACATATGTAATACATACAGTAGAAGGCCAAGTATATCTCCTTATGATACACCCAAGTAGGTTTAAAAATAATTCAAAGCTTCTCCATTCATTTTTGTTAAGAATTGTCTTTCATTCAGATAGGACATTAGGAAGTTAAAGTATTTGTTGGGTAGACTTCTTTTGATTTTAAATAGTAGCCTGAATGCCAATCTTTGTCAAAAGCCAAGCTTACATCTATGAATACGTCGCGTCGGTATAATACTTCTTATATTGAAAGTGGGCATAAAAGTGTATACTCTCTTCCAGGGTCTTAGATTCTCTACTTTCCATGCATAGTATTAAGATACTCTACGATACAATGGCGATAAACTTCATACTTATTTAAATACATTTGTCAAACTATATATTTCAATAATACGATGAATTGTTATATTGAATAATTAATGAATATATATTAGTTTATATTAGTATATATTAGTTTACATTAGTGAAACAATATTTTTACGGAAATAATCTTTCCGAATACTTTTCCGTAAAAACCGTTTTCCTTCTCACTGCAACAAAAATATTTAAGGTACCTTATTACATATGCTTCCCTATTTTCGGTCTAAAAAATCGTACTAAAGATAATATTATTATAAATCTCTGGAAACTTTTCTCCTATATATAAATGGATTTAAGGGACCTGTACATGACAATATCCGATTATCTAAGTGCGGTATGCTGTCAATGATATTATGCAGATCAAATCATTCCAATATACGGGATATCGGAGCACATGCCTCCTTCATGAATAATAAGTTGGATGTATGCAGATCTGTAATTATTTACCTCAAGGAATTTTGTGTATTTAGTATTTAAATATATAGTATTAATTAGATCTCTTTCACACAGGTTAGATAATAATCTTGTACGAACAGAATTGGACAATTACAAAACCAATAGTAAGCAACAACTTTTTGAAGAACCATTAAAGCCAAGAAAAGCATTTAAATAAATTATGATTTTACAATAGTGTGTAATGTCAAGAGATTGTAAGTTCAAAAATGGAAATCACTAAAACACTTAAGTCAAGTTTCTGATATCAGTTTTAATGTTTATTCTTTCCATAGCAATAAATAAAACAGATAAAAATTTTAACGCAAGGCTATTTTTTAATTTTTCTAAATAGTAGTTTCAATAACTCTAATGTGATGAAAAATTTCAGAATGAACTTTAAAATTTCTCTCTTTTCAAGGCCAAAAAACCAAAAATGTATTAGTAATTTTTTATCTCTAATTTAATTACTCCTCCAGATTTAAGACATTTTTAATTGGATATGACCGAAGACATATCAGAAAAATATTAGTTTCTAATACAGGTTATATCATATTAAAAAAATGAGATACCAGTTTCCATGACCACCGAAAGATTATATGCTACTCGGCACGTGTTTGACGTGCCGAGTAGCATATAATCCACGTGCCGTGTGACGGCAACCAGGTTGACGTCATCAGAAAATAATTGAAATTCGAACCGGTTTCCCAAGAAATCGTAAAGATTACATTTTTTTCGACTATTTTTTCGGCAACCAAGTTCGCATCATCTACCAATGATTCCGACTTGGTATAAAATAATATATAGTAAATATATATATATATATATACATATATATATATATACATATATATATATATATATATATATATATATATATATATATATATATATATATATATATACTATATATATTTTTACTATATTACTTTTATTCATAATGTTAACAATTTTTCTTTAAGCATGCTTTAATTAGATACAGTTCCATATTACGGCATTCCAAAGTGGCAGTCTTCGAAGCTACAATATCGTGTCTTCTCAAACTGTGCCAGATATTTCCGGAATATGAATTCAGGATTAAATCAAAATTCTGTCAACATATGAAACATTCGCGGTTCGTAGTGCTCATACGAACAAAGTAAGTAGATTTAAAATGTCTAAAAGCAACTAGTAGATATAAAAACAATAATCCTAAAATAAAAAACTAATAATAACAACTTCACAAATTATTCAAGAGTACATATATATTTTTATATGTGGATACATTTAGAGTGGTAGTTGTGTTCGATTAACCATTTAACTACTACTTTCTGTTCCATCGGTCGGGAAAATTAATCGAAGTATTGCAAAATATTGACAAGTATTGCAAAGGCATTTCCATCATATTTGTTAAAATTGTTTTATTCTGCATACTCCCCAATGATTCTTTAATAATGTGTTTGACATTATTTGACAGTTAACCCAATATTTGACATTATCATAATCTATGTTGTGGTTCTGGTTCCTGTGTACATGTTCTGCTATATATTATCAACCCTTCTCCTATCTATATATCCTACTATCGTGTCTTTTATGGTTTATAATTCTGCACAAGATGATGCTACCTGTTTGATCAATATAGTTTTTTCTACAGGAACTCTTCCGTTCGAATACACTTTTCGTTGAGATTTGTTTTACTTTATTAAATTGCTATTCGTGAGTTAATGCGATATTTATTTGAGCATAGTTAAATACATGTTCTAATTTAAAAATTCAAGAATTGGAAGTACTAATGGTTTAATTTAACTGAAAATTATTATTTTGTAAACAAACGGAATTCGAGTAAAAATATTCCGCTTATGTCTAGAAACATAAAATAATAGACAAAATAGTAAGAGTTCTAATGGATTGATGCCGTGAATATACCACATTCTGTAAAGAATCAATTCAGTATCAACATTTTTCTATTCCCGTAAGGGGAACCGTGATATTTCCACTTGAAAGCGAGAAATAAGTGTTCAGATTTCCCACGTTTTTATTTCTTTACATTAGGGGTATAATCTAGTGATCTGTATATATACCTTGAAGAGGATGTATCTTGGAAATACTAAAATTTGTATATCGGTGTAAACAAGAGTTGTATGTGTATGCAAATGGCCTCATTTAGAATCGTAAGATAATTACATTCGCATGAAAAGCGCTAAACTCATACAGAAGTATATAAAATATTATCACAAAGTTGAAAACAAGTTATATAATATTGTTGACTATTCTTCGGTACCTAATAAATTATAGCCAATAATTTTATAACCATGTGGTTAAGATCTTGAATGATTTTTAATAGTATTAGGAGGTAATCGCGGTATCTTTAATAGCAAAATTCGTGAAGCCTTTGAGGTGGCTTTTTCTTGTTATTAAAACGAGTAGTTTATCTCTGATAAAATCTTCGTTCATAATAAACTTTTGTTATAAGTTTTAGAATATTTATGTCGAGTAATCATACTAAATTTTGATTTAATATAAAGCACTTTAACATTCCGATACTATTCCGATATGAAGGACACCATATAAAGAAACAAAAATTGATTAAAACACAAAAAAACTTATATAATTAGATTTGAAGTTCCCTGCGTCTCTTATGATCTGGGGGTGTATAAATGATATGAGCGTAAGAAAATTAAATTTCGTAGATGGTACTGTGACAGCAGAAAAATATAAACAAATTTTGAATTTCCAAACTACTCAAAATTGATAGTTTATTGCCGTCAATATTAATATGCGAAGACACTGACGCGCAGTGCATTTCTCAACAGGATGGCGCTGCGTGTCATAAGAAAAAACTGTCAATGTTTAGTTAACCAAACATAAAGTCCCTGTTATGGAATGGCGCTATAGCAGTCCAGACCGCTCGCCAATAGAAACGTTGTGGCGTAAAATGAAAAAAACAGTTGCGTAAATATCCAGCCCGTTCAGTTAACAATCTACGCACCAAATTGCAAGAATCTTAGGACAGCACGATTCCTGAAGAGTAGATAAAATGCCTGCCAGAATTAAAGTTGTTGTTGTTAATAAAGGTGATGTAACACAAATTTGGTGAAGCGGCTGAACTAATGTAAACCGGGAATTTTAATGATTTTTATTAACGAACTTATCACTGACACATCATAACGTATTTCATCGTATTTAAGTTAAAAGTTTATACTTTGTTTCTATTACCAATATTTTCCTTTAGTAAAATGGATTTGAGGGTGCTATTACTTATTTAAATATACAGGGTGATTCAGCTAACCCGCTCATTAAAAGTTTATGAACTTCCCATTGGAATTAATTTCTTAAAATTTAGAATCAGGGGTTAGCGAGGACGGTATATTCAACTAAAGTATTTTTGCTTTTCTGACACTTCCGGTTATACCGGAAGTAGCTATCAACTTCCTTATTTTAAATAGAACATCCAGTATATTATTACATCTTTGAATTACTCTGCTGATTTTAAGTGAACTGTCTTAACAATTCCCTATACCCATCTTCAGCAGTTTTTGAGATATTTTAATTTTTTTGAAAAAATTAGGTTTTGTAGTATCCCATTAGAATGCTCGTCACTTATTCAAAACAAAAGTTATAGTAGCAAATTTTAGGCCATAATTAGACGGACTATTGCTTTCAGGTGATGTGTAGTTTGATATTTTATTATTTACAGGATGTCCAAAAAATTTAGTTCATTCTGACAAATTTCAACTGCTCAAAAGTCAATTTTCTTAAATGGAACACCCTGTATTTTATTGCTTCCTGTGATGGAGAATTAAGTTATATTTCAATTTGTATTAGGATTCCCTATACCTATCTGCTACCGTTTTCTTGCTATCGAGGCATTTTTTATTCGATACCATAGTTTTCCATTTTAATAATTTACTTCTGACCAGCGGGCCATGAAAATTAAAACAACGTAACATTTATATTAATTTTTTATCATAAATAATGGTGCAAAATTATTGAACAAAAAAAAAATCAACATGAATAAAAAGCATATTTTAAACGATTTGCAACTTACATTAGCCTAAACAATAAAACATGATAACAGTAATAACTAAATGTTAACAATTGGGTCTTATTGGTGTAACAACTCTTCTATGTGCCGTCAGTTGTGTTCTAAGCACAATAAAACTCGTTTATTATTCTCAACGGTCGTAGATTTCAATACCATTCCTTCATTTAGTTCGGTTCTAACTCGATGTAATAAGTCATCTCTGGTATTGACTGGCGTTGAGTAGACTTTACTCTTGATATGGCCCCATAAAAAATCAAGGGGTATTAGATCGGGTGATCTGGGAGGCCCTAGAGCCGGACCATTACGCCCAAACCAGCGATCTTCAAACATATTTGTTAACTCATGGTAAACTTCATGGGTTCAGTGGGCTGGAGCGCCATCCATTTGGTACCAACACGTATTTAGAATATTTAGTGGCAAATTTTCCAAAAAATTTAAAACCACCGTTCTAAGAATTTCTAGGTATTTACGAGAATTTAAATTTTCATCATACACTTCAAAACACACGCGATTATCCATCATCAAACAAAAAACATTAAAACTAAATGTATCTTGAAAGTTACCTTCACGCACCATTCGTGGATTTTGTTCTGCCCAAACATGCCAATTCCTCCTATTTATTATCCCTTCTCTGTTAAATTTTGACTCATCGGTGTAAATAATTTTGTTCAAAAATTGTGGGTCTTCTTGCGTTTTTAATAAAATGCTTTCGCAGAATGCCACACGTCGTACCTCATCACCTTGGTGGAAATCTTGCAGTTTTAAAATGGAAAAAGCATGCATTTTATGTTTTTCCAGAATTCTCTGTATTGACGAGTAAGATAGTCCCAAATCTTGTGACGCAGTTCTAATCGACGTATGTGGATTTGCATTGAAATATGCCAAGACATTTACTTGGTTGCCTTCATCACCAGTAACATCCTTGGGGCATGTTCTAGTAACTTCAGTTCCAAATCGCTTAAAATTTTCTTCTATTCTCTTGAAGGCAGTTTTGTTTAAAGGCCGTAAATGTGGATATCTCTCGTTAAACAAACTCTTCATTTGAATATTCCTGTTGGATTTCCATAATACACGTTATAATGTATAATACTATGTAAAATTTCTCACTTTGACATATACTCTGATGTTTACATTGACAATTAAGACAATGCGTATTATTTTCATGGCCCGCTGGTCAGAAGTAAATTAATAAAATGGAAAACTATGGTATCGAATAAAAGATACCTCGATAGCAAGAAAATCGTAGCTGATAGGTATACAAACTACATATCACCTGAAAGCTTAATAGTCCGCCTAATTACATAAGCCCAATATTTGCTACTATAACTTTTGTTTTGAATAAGTGACGAGCATTCCAATGGGATACTACAAAACCTAATTTTTTCAAAAAAATTAAAATATCTCAAAAACTGCTGAAGATAGGTATAGCGAATTGTTAAGAAAGTTCACTTAAAATAAGCAGGGTAATTCAAAAATGTAATAATATACTGGGTGTTCTATTTAAAATAAGGAAGTTGATAGCTACTTCCGGTATAACCGGAAGTGTCAGAAAAGCAAAAATACTTTAGTTGAATAGATAGTCCTCGCTAACCCCTGATTCCAAATTTTAAAAAATGAATTCCAATGGGAAGTTCATAAACTTTTAATGAACGTGTCAACTGAATCACCCTGTATAAGTTGTAAGATTATGCCTGGGCGAACTATTATAAGCTTGGGCTCGTAGATAATATGACAAGAAAAGTGGGTGGTAAAATTTGTATTATAGAAAAGTTTTGGGAAAGTTGTCAATTACTGGATGTCATCAACAGATTTAATAATTTGCCCAGTTTAAAATAACTAATTATCTGCCGATCTATGTCTTTCTCAACGTTTGAGGTACTGACGTTATTTAAATTAGAAAACTTATCATCATATTATTATATCAACAAAATTTTAAGTCAAAAGATACATCACTTTGGTTCAGTAATATAAAAGGAAAATAGTCTTTATATCTACTTTAATCAAATGTACATCCAAATATTATACATACATACATATAACTTAACTTTGATTTTGATTTCTTAACATTCTTACATTAAAGTGGATTTATAATATGACATATACCTTCAATAGTTACAAAAATCTATCTTCCAATTTCAAACTAGTTACTACTTATATTAAAATTATTAGAACGAGATCCTTTTTCCGAATCCATCTAAGTCACACCCCAATGATGCACTTCTCAAATTGTATTTAATATTTAAATATTATCTGATGTTTAATTTCATAAATTATAATTATGATCATATCATTTACATTTATCCTCCTTGCTGTCTCTTAAATTCCACTTTGTTTTTCTGCTTTCATAGGAAATCCGTATTTGTCAATAAAAGGATTATAATATCTAAATAACATTATGTATATATATCACGATTGTTATCGACATTCATGTGGAATAGAAAGCAATGAAAATAAACTGTTATAGTTCAAAATATTCCAGGCTTAGGTAGAACAAAAAAGCGCATAGTCGGATCGATCGTGGCAGTATCTAAACTTGCCACTGTAACAGTAGTAAATCTAGCAAATTCTAGCCAAACACATTAATCTGAAACAGTCTGACCAACGTCACGAACTTCCATTATAGGCGACTACAGTATATGTCTAAGTGTTAAATTAAAAATACTCCGAAAATAATTTAAGTGTGACAAAACTAAAATCGCCAGTTAAATGACTCATTTATACATGATTTATATATTTCATTATTGCCAGTACTATATTTGTTTAAAAAAAAAGTAGATACCATTATATAAAATAATTTTCATGGGTACAAAGTATCTTATACTCGTAAATACTAAACTATACAAAACTAGTAAATACTAAATTGAATGCAGATGTAATTAATGGCATTCATACGATTTCATCTTATATAATCCACACATAGCAAGAATTCAAATTTGCATAAAATATAACGAAAAACGCCAAACGTATGTCAAGATCGTATTTGTAATACAAGGAAACAATTGTTTTCATTTTAAAACCAGATATAGATGTAAAACACATTTTTTTTCTGTAGATGCCCTTGATCTATTGATTCAAAGCAGCTATTTGTAGTAGTACAAGAAATATTCTTTAAACGGAAACAACATGATTGATATATACTGGAATTTATTTTTAAATAAATTCCATTATATTAAGTAACATGCACGGATTTGTTTTGTTGTATATCATATTATCTATTATTTGCGACTGCAGTTTGGTATTTACTAGACTACATTCTCAAGTACAGTGAATATACAAAGCAAAGTTGGGAATTTTTAGCAGGGAACTGTCTATTATTAGAATATTTAAATAAGGGTGGAGTATAGGGTGGAATTCCCTATATCTATTGGTCATTAAGAAGAACTGTATTTGTGTTTTTCGAATGTTTCTATATTTCGGTTGATTCTAATATATCTAGTATTTTGGATTTTATTGAATAATGAATAATTTGTAATTTCTCCATTGAAGGAAAATGATGGTTTGTTTCAAAAAATTGTTCACAAAATTTTAATTACTTTCTTGATTTTCGAAAAATTTCTTGTATTTGCTATATCTGATATTAAATGTCCCTTCCGCTTGACCGATATAACAGCTATTGCATTCCTATATAAGATTTATTTATTTTCTATTTTTTAAGTTTTTATTTTTTTATTACTTATAAGCTTTCGTGCGAGTTATTATATCGGTCAAACAGGAACGACTTTTATTGTGAGGTACAACGAATATAAAAAATCATTCGAAAATCAAAAAGGTAATATAATATATATAATCCCTAATTGATATAGGAAATTCCACCTTATTTTCAGCCGTTATTTAAATATTGTAACGATAGACATTTATCCACTAAAAATTTCTAACGTTAATTTGTATATTCACTGTGCTTGAAAATATATAACAAAACAATCTATCTACATTAAATTTATCAAATAACCATGGTAGTTTTTGGATAAATTTATGGTAGATCAACAATTGCTGACTTTTAGAAACAACAAAATAAAATTCGCAGGTAGTTATCACTTTAATGATGAGATTAAATTAAAAAAAATTGTTGAAAACAGTATTCATATAATTTATACATTCCTGTCGGTATAGACATCCTTTTGGAAGATATAATAGTCTGCCAAATCCAACTAATCTGATAGTCAATAGCTAATAATAAACTAGAAGTAATACAAGTGAGACACGGGGTTGACACAACAAAACGTTTATTTCAAACTTACAAGATTCACTGTTAGTAATGAAGGACAGAAATGAGTATTTATAAAGTTTCTTATCTAAGGGCTGTGTCAGCTTCTGTTGAGATAAATGATTCAAATAATTATATTACGTTAAGCGTAATATTGCCAAGAGATATGTTATCGAAAATAAAAGGAATGGTATAAGCATGGGTATCATATTACACCTCCTTCCCTAGGTGGAAGGCTATCAGGTTCTGAAGGACCTGTAGGCTTCTTAAGAAGTAATATTTTTACCTTTTGATGGCAAAATTTGAGGTATATATAAATAAGCAAGCCCATGAACAGTATAGATAATAAAATATAAAACATAGTATTCTGAGAATTGTTTTTTTCAAAGTCTTTAATCCGCACAGGGTGTAGGCTGCCAAGTTGGGTGGAAAGGTCTGCTAGGTCCTGTAGTTTGATGTCCTGAAGGTGGAGTTCCGCTGTTGGGGTTGAGTTCAATTTGAAGGTAGGTAACGCCAGGGACGTTTCGTCGGGAAGCTCGTGATTGGCGTTGAAGATGTCGTCGTTGATAATTACGGGGCAGCTCTCTAAAGTAACAATTGAGGGCTGCTCGATAAAGTGGTCCATGGGGGTGTTACAATTTTCTTCGATTCTGGTCCTTTGTATTGGGACGACTATGAGTTGTGTCTCTGCAATTTGTTCAACTATGGTAGCTCCGAGTCGTACGCTGGTTAGATTACATTGTGGATTTTCTCCTTGTAGAATAGGAAGATAGCACTCGTCGTGGTTGTATGGGCTATCCTTTCTACACAGGCATACATTTTCTAGCCGTGGACAGGAGTCCTCTTTCCAAAAGGTGAGTTTGGTTCGTAAACTTGCAATGAGATAGGGTTTGGTTGGTATAAGAACTTTGGATTGGTAAGGCGTGGGAATCAAATGGTAAGTATAGTAAGGTGCTTGGGTGGCTATTGGCACTGACAATTTTATGTAGATTTTAAGATCTTTAACCGTTGCTGAGATATGAAAAAGATTAAGGTAACTATGCATATTACTAAGATGTATCAGTTGATCTCGTTTATATAGACTCGAGAGTTTAGTTAAAATAATTTGTATATTTGGGACTGGCAAAAAATAGGTGTGAATGATATTATGCTGAGCCATGGCGACTGCATTCTCTAAAGTGTCTAATAATTCTAAAAATATATTAAATTCGTTTTTTATAGTGACACCAGTTTCAAAGTATGACCAGTCTTGTTGAACTTCTTTGAACGTTTTGAAGAGTAGTTCTATATTCGCGTTTATCTGGGTTAGACTTTGATTAACTTTGTCGCTAAGAGCTTTAAATAGAGAAGTTCTTAAATTAATTTCGTGCGTTAGAGTTTCCTGATTGGACATTAATGTATCCATTTTAGAATGGAGTTCTTGCACATCATTGTCATCGGCAGTACCAAATAATATTTTTTGAACGGAACCTATAGCGTTTATAAGTCCACGTTTAAGTCTGACTTCAGGATTCCTAAAATTATTTAATTTATATTCGGTCAAGTTTACGAGGTATTTTAACTGCTGATTAATAGTACTATTAGAATATTTATGTTTATTTTGGAAAAAGCTTAGGTCGGATTTTAATTTGTATAAATTGTTTGTTACGTCCTTTAAATCGATAATGTGAATAAAGTCATGTTGCGATTGTATTATTTTAGTTTCACATGTTAGGCGATTTATGTGAATGGAGTTTCGTATAGTCTCTATTCGGATCGCGGAGGCGTAGTGAATAAGAGTGAGAAGGACCAGGTTGGTACTTAATTGTAATTGGAGGGATTTTATCCTCAAAGTTAACACCTTCATCTGTCTCGCTGCTTAGTTCAATAGGTTGAATTTCCTCTGGGGGTTTTTCCTGTAAAGAAGGTTCAGTATTAACCTTTTGTTCGCTTTTCTTTTTCTTAAGCCTGGGTTTTCGTTTGATATAGGCTTTATGATATTTGCCTTCAGCATGTGCCTTACGTTGAAACAGTTTTAGAGTGGGACCTAAGTCTTCTACTACTTTAGTTTGAATGAATTTTTCGTTTAGTTTCCCGCGTGCTGGATTTGCAATATATACGTCTTCGTTGGGTTCAAAAGTTTCCGGTAGTTCGCGTGTTTCATTGGCTTTTTCTATGACTCGCATTTTAGATTTGTCTAACTTGGTTTTTATTTGATTGTAAAGGTTTTTTAGAACATTCTTATGGGTGTTAATGTACTCTGAGAGTATCCGTTCTTCATTAATATCGAAAGGGTCAGGGCGTTCGTCTCCACGAATTATATCGATAGGACACATTTTGGTGCTTGAATGAATTGTATGATTGTAACTTATAACTGCGATTTGTACTAGATAGTCTAAGGGTGCATTTGGATTTTCATGTTTAAGACATCGGACGCTGTCTAATAAAGTAGAGTGGAATCGTTCGATGTTGCCGTTGCTACTATGTCCTTGTATTGAAGTAAAGGTTAGTTTAATTTTGTGCAGATTGCAGAAATCTTTCATCATCGCGTTGTTAAACTCTAGGCCAGTATCCACCAGGATTCCATAGGGTAGTCCATGATGTTCGATAAATTTCAGTAGCGCACGTTGTATTGACATGCCTGTCTTAGTTTCGACGGGGTAGGCTTGAGCTATTTTCGAAAAGGTGTCAATGATCGTTATAAATTTTTGTCCTTGGATATCTAGAGTATCAATGTTTATGGTTTCAAAGGGTTTCGTAGGCGTTTCAGTATATTGAAAGATTGGTTTCACCGGGTGCCGGTCAGTTTTACACGTTTTGCATGTTTCGCATTTGGCGATAAAGTCCCGTACGTGATCAAACATGTTAGGCCAGAAATATTTCTTAATTAAAGCTTGGTGGGTAGCCGTTACTCCTTTGTGTGTAACTTTGCCTTCGTGGTTATAACGTATCTTCAGTTGTTGTTCTTGTTCTGATGTTACGTCTTCTACTTTCTTCTTGCAAATTAAAAACTTGAGCCAATGAGTTAAGTGGTTTTGAAGGATTCTGATGATCTTATTTTCTAACTCTGGTTGCTCGAAGTATAGAGCATGTATGGTGGTGTTACTTTGAACGAATGGAGATAAAAATTTAAAAATTTCTTCGTCGGATGAGCGTGATTTTAGGTGGAAGTGATGTTCTTTAACTTTGGGGAAAGGCTGTATTGCATAATGCGAATTAACTTTATTACTATCCTTTTCCAGGAGGATCCATCGGTTGTTATACCTATTTAAGGGTGTTTCGGAGTATTTGACTTCTAGAATGGGGTTTTCGTGACTAGAGTGAATAGTCTGGTTAGTTCTTGAGGGCGGTGCGCGATTCGGGTCGTCTATTGAATTTAAGTCGTCTAAAACTTCTTGGAACTTTTCTGGGTCTGGTTCTGGTAGATTATCGAGTAAAGTACTTACATCGGGGGCGTTATTTATCATTGACATATTGTCTTCTTCTATTGCGTTAAGTTCATCAATTTTGATACGCGAGAGCGGGTCAGCTTGGTTTGTTTTTCCTTTTTTGTACTTTATTTCGTATTGGTATTCTTCCAATTTTAGACGCCATCTTACTAGTCGCGAGTTAGGGTCCTTTAGGTTGAACAGCCACTGCAAAGGCTGATGGTCGGTTTCAATTATAAATTTAACGCCAAACAAGTAAGGTCGGAAGTATTTAACGGAATTTACGATGGCTAGTAACTCCTTCTCAATTGTGCTATAATTACATTCAGCAGGGTTCAATGTCCTGGAATAATAACTGATGGGGTGTCCATCTTGTGAAAGTACGCTTCCTATTGCATACGCGGATGCGTCGCAAGTGAGAGTAAATGTTTTATTAAAGTCGGGGTAAGCTAGGATAGGCTCATTGCAGAGTAAACCCTTGCAAGTTTCAAAGCAATTGCGGTAGTCTTGGGTTAACTCGATTTTTTGGTCTTTTTTGAGGCAATTGGTAAGGGGTTTAGTTACACGAGCGAAGTTGGGGACAAATTTGCGGTAAAATCCGAGCAATCCTAAGAAACTCTTGATTTGCTTCGCCGTTTTTGGGATTGGAAATTCTTTAATGGCTTTTATCTTCTTCGGGTTTGGCTTGATACCATCTTGGGTTATAATGTGGCCAAGAAATTCCACGTGTTTACAGAGGAATTCCGATTTGTCCAATTGAATCTTCAGGTTGGCTTTTTCGAGGGTTTTAAATACCAGTTCCAGGTTTTGTAGGTGTTCTTGTAACGACGTGCTGAAAATTATGATGTCGTCCATGTATACGAAGCATATTTTATTCTGCAGATCTTTTAATATATTATCCATCACCCTCTGGAACGTTGCAGGCGCATTCTTGAGGCCAAATGGCATCCGTACGTATTCGAAGTGGCCATTCTCTATGTTGAAAGCAGTTTTTTCTATGCTGTCAGGGTGCATCTCAATCTGGTGGAACCCTGAAGCGAGGTCGAGAGTCGTGAAATATTGGCATCTGCCCAGTTTGTCCAGTATATCCGCTATGTTAGGTAGCGGGTATCTATCAGTCTTCGTTTTGTCATTTAATTTCCTGTAGTCGACCACAAGCCTCCATTTTTGTTTGCCGCTCGCATCGAGTTTTTTCGGCACGATCCAAATGGGGGAGCTATAAGCGCTGGAGCTAGGTCGAATGATTCCATCTTGTAACATTTTATCAATTTGCAATTGTACTTCTTTTTGGTGGACATAAGGATACCTATATGATTTTGCGTGAACGGGGGTGTCATCGGTAGTTTTTATCTGGTGTTTGACTTCGTTTGTGAAAGTTAATTTGTCACTAGGGAAGTGAAATACGTGTGAGTAATTTTTACAGAGTTCAAGAAGGTTAAAACGTTCCTCTTCATTGAGATGGTCAGTGCGTAGAAGATTTTGTATGTGTTGATTGGTGAAATTGAGAGAATTATGAGTTGGCTTATCATTTTTTGAAATTTGGGGTTCAAAACCAGTATACTCGGAATAGAGTTGGACATCAATTGGTGTATCGAATTGAGCCGTGATAGGGTAAGTGTTGGTGTTAAATATTTCGACTTGAGCTAGGCCATTCTTGGCTTTGCTTATACCAGAAGGAATAAGATAATTGTCGGTTTTTTGAAATGGGATGACAATTTCGCCGTTGTCAATAGAGACAGGGATTTCTCGAACAATACATTCGACGGGGTTTAAAGAATAAGTACGTGAAATTTCTTCGGGTTGTCGAATAGAAATTGGAATCTGGAAGTAGTCATTATAGATAAGATGATTTTGGAAATCTATTTGGATACCTAACGTTTGTAGGTCTTCGAAACCGAAAATTCCATCATAGAAATCATGGAAATCATACAGAAGTACGTTTAAATCGAAGTCTATATTAAATTCTTTAAATAAAGGGATGTTTGCTTGGAATTGACAAGTCAATTTGCCGGTTGAAGTTTTGATAAGTGTTTCATGAGAGAAAATATGGTTGGGGTAATATTTTTGAATTATTTCGGGACGAATTATGGTCTTTGATGATCCGGTATCGATCAATAATTTTAAAGGGGGTTCTCGAATATTAATATATGGAAGCGAACACGGTGTATTAGCAGAGTTTAGTTCTACTATGTCCGGTTGTTTATATTCGGGGCTGCAGGAAAATTTTGTTCTTGACTTTCTTCATAATCATTCGGTATATTCTCTTCGTTTCCATTTCCGTCGTTTAAGTATACCCATTCTTCTCCTTGTGGATTTTCTTCTGGGAGGTCCATTTGACTTGTTGAGGGTTCGTCGTAAGGTGTCAGTGGGGTATTGTCCATCCAGCAGGGATTTTGCGATGTAGGATCCGTTTCTTGATTAAAAAGTTCTTCTACCATGTACTTCGGCTGGTTGTATCTTGGTTGCCAGTTGTGATTTGGGGCGTTCTGAATTCTTGATGTACTAGGCTGTTGTCTAGTTGCATTCGTTCCACTGATTCCAGACATTGGGGTAGGTCTAGCGAATTTTTGGTTCGGGTTTGGTCTCCACACATTTACGTTGGATCTATTATTTTGGTTTTGTTGTATTTGGGTGCCAAAGGGGCGTTGTGGTTGTATATTATGATTTTTAAAATTACCAGGGTTATTAAAATTGTTTGCATAATTATTGGGTTGAGATTGAAATATTGGTAATCGCACCGGTTGATTCGTTTGTTGGCGTGGTTTAGGCATTGGTAATATCGGATATCGAGGTGTTGTATTCTGTCATCCGAACGCAAAGCGTTTGAACTCATCGTATTTAACCTGCTCGTCGATAAAAGTAATGGCGTGTTCTAGTTCAGTAATGGCGGTATTATACCTAAGCATGTTTTCATAATTAAGGGGCATATTCATTTTGTAAATATTAAAAACTTGGTTCTTATAAAACGCTATAGACCCAGCCTTTTCATTTATTGGTATGTTTGATAACTGAATTTTTGAAATTATTTTAGATTTAAGTTCAATTAAACGATTGCCAAAATTAATCAAAGGTTCGTTTGGTTTTAATCTACAATTTTGTAACTCTAGCTGTAATGTTTCTAAACTTTTATGATCTGAAAAGTTAGTGGAGAAAAGATTTCTTATTTCAGGCCATGTTTGAATATCAGGTCTACTGTTCAAAAGTTGAAGAGCTTTGCCCTTAATTTTAGTTTTTATGCAGCTTACTACAATTCTAATATGTAGGGGAACATTTGAATTGCACACCTCCATTAGATTTTCAACAGCATCAAAGAAATTACTTATTTCCGTTTCTTCGCCAGAAAAAATCGGAACAAATTCAGAAATGTTCTTAAGTTTATGCAAATCTAATTCAGACATCGTGTTAAATGAAAGAGTGTTATTCAAAAGATCAGAAATATCCGAAATCTCGTCTTTACTTAAAGTGTGAGAATAATCTTCGTCTTCTGAAGAGTATAAACTTGTCATAAAATTCAACTGGTGATTTCTTAGCAATGTAAATAAAAATAGAATAACAAATAAAAATTCAACTGGTAATTTATTAGCAATGTAAATAAAAATAAAATAAAATAAAAGTAAGGAAAAATTAAAAATTAAAATTCTTTAAACAGTAAAATAAACGGTAATTATTTAATCTCTACTGAAGTTATCTTTAAAATTATTAAAATGTTTTAATAAATTTAATTTCTTGTTTTGTGAATTCTTAACCTAATCTTTTTAATTTGTACGATACAAAAATAAAAAGCTTCCCTTAGAATATCGCACGATGCGGGACTCCAAGAGGTTGTCACTAAAATTACACACTTTCCAAAAGTAGCTTGAAAATTGTCAGTGCAAAAATAGGGACGGGTGAACAGGAATAATGCAAGTTTACTTACGTTTGGTGTCGTTGTGCTCTGGGATTACGTTTTGAAGATTCTGGATAGTTGAACCGTTGAGACGGACGATCAGCGACTTCTGATTCTTCGGGAAATTGAAGAGTGCTCGATACACAGCAGAAACGTTGAACGACTATCCACTACCGACTGCGCCAGTAATACAAGTGAGACACGGGGTTGACACAACAAAACGTTTATTTCAAACTTACAAGATTCACTGTTAGTAATGAAGGACAGAAATGAGTATTTATAAAGTTTCTTATCTAAGGGCTGTGTCAGCTTCTGTTGAGATAAATGATTCAAATAATTATATTACGTTAAGCGTAATATTGCCAAGAGATATGTTATCGAAAATAAAAGGAATGGTATAAGCATGGGTATCATATTACATAGAGTTAACAACAAATCACTACATGATAATTAAAAGAAACAGTAAATTCATAACAGAAAACACTTTAATAATTTTATTCTAATTGAAAAAATGTTTTACGACTAATGAAGTGACAATGAGTGAGCCTCATTCATGTAAACGCACCATCTGTTTCTTGTAAATTATCTCGAACTCTAATAAAAATATTTATATGGAAATAATCGAAGATATATTTATTCATTTATTTCAATTAATCAAAAACAGTTTATACATTTCATCAAGAAAACTGTATTTGCCTACATGCTAAAAAATTTGTACTAAATATACATACGAGTATAAACAGATAGTATCTTGTACTAGTACTAAAATTTAGTACAAAGGGGAGTTTTAGTAATTTTTTAAGTATAAAAGTTCTGTGGCTCCAAGGGAACGTCATAAATATGGTTGTATGGAAGAAAAATTAAGGACTCTAAACTTTGTAAGCTAAAGAAGCTAAACTTTGTAAATATGAAAGTACGCTAATAAAATTACCTATCTTAATGATTCTATGTAGAAGGAGCCTGGAACTTCGATGCAGAAACGAAAACAAGGGACCAGTTTTCTACAACACTGAAAGATTACACATTGCTCGACGCACATTTTTCCAGATATGTTGGAATCATCAATTTGAAAATAGTTTTTTAAACATCTCCCGATGATTTCCAAATATATAAATAATTGTATATTGGATGGTGAATTGACATAATTTATTCAATGCTCAGTTAGATCTCTGGTAATCGCTCCAGAGTTCTTGAATTTTGTTTTATAGGCAAATACTCAAGAATATATACTATGAATAATCTGGAATATAATAAGCCTTACTCGATAATATCTGAGCATTTTATTCTATATATCTAAAGTAATATTCGATATATTAAATTATTGGTTTCAATTAGTTTGAAAAGTGTTATATCAATCATAAATAAAATTAGTTGATATGTCATTTATTAGAATGTTTTTCTAATTTTGAATATAAATCCAATGGAAATTTTATCATATGTATATAGTATCAGCTCACACTGTTATATACAGTGTAGTATTAAAGTTTATAATAAAATAATTGTGTAATATAATTGTGTTAAATATATTTTTTTAAACTCTGAAAACACATCAACTTTATTTTTTAAAGAGACATTCACTGAAATATAAATTTTTCTATTCTCATATTTTGTGTTTGTGTAGTGACGTCATTATATTATTTTTTTTAAATTATTACCCTGTTTGCAAAAAATAATTATTTAAATTTTTCCGAGTACAGTAGCAACCATTATTGGTTTCTTATTATTCGTTCATAAGAAAGAGAGAAAGTGAAACTTAAAATTTAATAAAAAATATGGTTACATTGAAAAATTTAAATTTTTCACAGTTAAAAAAAATAAATGTTCCACCATTATAAAGTGAATTTAAAAGAAAAGTCGAATGAAGTTGATCCAGATCTTTGGATAACATTTAGCGCAGGTATTGTTATGTCATGACCCAACACAACTTTTTAAAGTTATTTTGGGGGTGGGTTTTTTATGATGAAGCAACTCTTTCTTTAAATGAAATATTATGTCGCTATAATTACATATACCTATTAGTCTTAATAGAATCCGCATTGGTTTCAAGAATTCCATTATCATCAAGGGAAAGTACTTGCAGACAAGAATTATATGAATTCAACGTTTAGAGTCTTTCTTCTCTGAAGAAAGAATAACTGCTGCTAGATACTTATTAATTTCTACGTTTCGATTTAGTTCCAGCTTCAGAGGTTTTTCATC
This sequence comes from Rosalia funebris, assembly GCA_037954035.1. Classification (NCBI taxonomy): domain Eukaryota; kingdom Metazoa; phylum Arthropoda; class Insecta; order Coleoptera; family Cerambycidae; genus Rosalia; species Rosalia funebris. The sequence continues at coordinate 7,842,168 of JAZFAV010000007.1, forward strand.
CAAATAATGTAAATGTTTATGTTCGGTATCACAGAGTCTGATTTCAATAAAGAGTTTTCTCTCATTTTGGTATTGATATCAGGTCATATATTGATTATACCTTCCCTGGTAGATAGATAGGCGGGACAGAAGTAACTGAATGACCATCACGTTTCTATGACTTGACATCTTTAGATATAATCTTGGGTGGCTTAAAGTAGAGGATCTATTTTAATGAGCCAAATAATTTTCAATTCAAATCGGAATCGAAAATATCAGCCCGGAGTATTATTATTATATATTCAAAATATATTGTATTTTGAATATATAATAATCTGATATCAGATTATTTGTGTACGATACTTTAAAAAACTTTGAAAAAAATTATAAATTGAAATTTGCTTTATTTATATTTTTCCCAAACAAATTTATCTATCTATAAACGGTAAATAGAAACCCCTAATATTAGGTACCGCTGTACGTATAGAACTGTAAGGAATTTTTGTTAAAGAGCGAGAGGGTTGATTATGACGTCATGATAGTCTTTATATTACAGCTCATACAAATGATCTAAAAAAAATTAATTTTCACGATTCACACCTTTTCAAAAAATAAGATACGTATAAAAAAATAAACTAACAAAACGATGATTACGAAATATTATCATCACGAAATATATAATAATAATAATCTATTTTTTCAGGTATAATTTATCTACTACTTATAACTAAAATTTGAAAAGACGAACTAACTACAATAAACTGTATGTAACTAAACTCAATTTAGTATTAAAAATCATGATTCTCATGAAGATATATTTGTAATGATACTTATTAGCTTTAGATGTATATTCAAGAAAGTGAGATATGTCATGCCTAGGTTTTTTAACCCTACTTTCTTTACAGTTAATATTATTATACGCAACAAGTGCCTAAAGTGATATTTTATGACCGAAGCGAGTTCTGAAAATCTTACACGTATAGATAAGGCACTCTAGACATGTGCTGCATACATTACCCTTTTCTATATACCCATAACCACTTCGTTGATATGTCGCGCATTAAATAATTTTATCAATAGTGTTTTATCAATACTAAATTAATTAGAATTACAAAATTAAATCACGTCATGATACATATTTTGTTAAATTTATGTATATTGACTGTAATATAAACCCATTAGCTAATAAATAAAAAAACTCGGCTAATAACTAACATATGGATGTACAGTGTTCTCCTAAACTCATGAATGAATTCTCTAAAAACTCAAGGAATATTTTTTTTTGGGGAAACGCTCTCGGACAGGGCAGATTTTATTTTTGGTTGTACATTTTCTAAAATATAATTAATATACACAGTGTGATTCTTGTATAAAATATAACGTCATCGATTTTCTTAATGACAACCCCCTTTTTTATTTCGAAATGTGACAAGCAACTTTTTTATATATGCTACTGTAATAATTACATTACAGTGAGTATGAATTAGATTAAAAAAATGAAGGAAAACGATTTTGCAATTTCAAAATACTAAATTTAATCGCAATAATTATTTAACAAATCAACTAAATCAAATGTTCAAATTGTCCAACGTTAGCTACCTGACAGTAGCTACGGCGACCAATAATGTTTTTTATTGCTGTCAGATAAGAAGTTCAAATCGTATCAAGAATCTCCCATGGAATGGTAAATATTTGGTGTGACATAGTCAGCGGAAGAATTCTGGATCCCTATTGCATTAACGTGAATGTAACTGGTGTAAAATGTTTGAATTTTATTGAAGACGACCTCACTCCTGCACTAATAACTATATTTTTAGATGTAGAGGAAGCTAATCCTTCGAGAAATTAATTCTTCTTTCAACAAGATAGAGCACATCCCCATTATGCAGTACTTGTCCGTGCTTATTTAAATGAGATGTTCCCGAATCGTTGCATAGGGAGAAGGAGGCCGACTGAGTAGCCAGCCAGATTGGCAGATTAGACACCCCTCGATTCTTTTAAGTACTTAAAAATCAAAGTATACATTATTTGGCAGAATAATTTAGAATATCTGAAAGCAATTCGTCACGAAATACAACGGTTACCTCCTGAAGTTATCGATAGTATTCCAAAAAAACTTATTTTCTGATTTTTTTTTTGTATAACCTATACTCATGTAAACGTAATTATTACCATAACATATGTAAAAAATGTGCTCTTCCAAATTATGTAATGAAAATGGGTTGCCATTAAAAAGGAATATCGACGTACTACCTCATCCACAATTCACCCTGTGTTTATTGATCATATTTTAAAAAATATGCAATTAAAACTGTAATATGACGGGCTCGAGAGTATTTTCCAAAAGTTATTCCTTGATTTTTTAACGAGTTTACTCATTATTATACAAAAGCACTGTATATTTATAAAATAAACATACAGTAATATTTATTTATATCAGGTTAAACTATTTTTTATATCAAGAATAAATTGTACTTCAAATTGTGTTTTCCAAATATTACTTATATTAAAATGTTATATGTAGTTATATAATCATTACATCAACTAATATAATGGTCAAACTAACTTACGAGAATTGTCATAAAGAAGATAGAAAATATCTAATTTGGGAGAATTTTTTCAAGTCTCAAGGCGTAAAACTTCTTACTAATCATGTCACGTAAAAAATGTAATAATTAAGTCTTCCAATACTTACGTGATCTTGAGGTAGAAACTTTCTTTAATGGTTTTTTTCCGCTACATTACCTAAAGAAAAGAGTATTATGAGATATTGTGATTGAATAATATTATTAAGTCTTTGGGACTTGAATATTAAATTTTAATATTTCTCAGATATTACTTCAATATATAAATACATATTATTTTATATGAAATATTATATTATAGCAGAAGTCACATATTTTATTCTTTATTGTATAAAAAATGTGCTTAACAATAATAAAAAGTGTGTTGCCGTTTAATAATAGCAGTAATAATAATATATCTCTGTTAAATTAGGAATCAGGAATGAGGAAAACAAAAAGTGCTACAATAGGCTGGAGCGCAAGTTACGTCGAGGGTAACGAGATGACGAAAACACAGAGACTAGTTCGAGAGGTTTATTAAAGCCGACTTCTAAGTCACAACTAATCAGATTAATGCTCACATTATACTTATATCTTTTTAGTTTGCAACCTAAGCACATTTTTATAAATGGGGCATTATACCATTAATATATAACGTTACTTATTACATGATGGTTCATAATAGATGACAAAACAATAAAAAGGGTCTTCAGGTAACTCCTCCCCCCTTAAGATGGCGGCAATCGTTCGATTGGCGACACCGAAATGTTCCTTAGACTCGTAGCGTCCTTGGAGGATGATTCATCTAACTGGATCATGGACATGTCTTTTCGTCGGACAACTTTGTAGGCTCGTTGTGGTATTTTGCATTTCCAGCAGCAGAAAATGGTTCCTAACCTTGGGAATGTTATACAAATTGTTATTAGTAAAATATTAGGGCTGGATGTGACATCAAATGGTTCAAAGGTCACGGGCTGGAGTTGCTGGGCAGCATGCTGAAGGGACTGCAGATCATCTAGGTGTGAAGACTGGAGTCGAATTGGCTTGGAGTCAATTGGCGTATAAGTCAATTCTGGTAATAGTAGCGTTGAGCTTTGCAGTAATGTTTTCTCAGATTGATATACAGAACCGTTGATTTCTAGTTGACAATCATCTGGGATTGTGAATTCTGTGGGTGTTGCGACGTATTGCAGTTTTGTTGACTGACAGGAGAGTCGAACTTGTTCTCGTTTTAAAGGGAACAGGAGTACATGGTTACGATCGATCTGTTGGATTATTGTTGACTGGGGTCGAACTTATTGAAGTTAATGTTATATTAATTTTAGTTGTTAAAGATTGGATCAGGCTAGCTTGCAAGGTTAGTTGTTTAGCGACTTTATTTTGATTTTTATTCAATATTTCGAATTTTGAATTAATTTGTTGTAGGTCATCATCGTCAAGGGTTCCAAATAACCATTTATGAATAGTGCCAATGCCATTAATTAATCCTCTTTTGGTTTCAGAGTATGAAATAAGGTTTGAGCTCTCTGAAGATAAAAATTAACTTCATGAGTAAAATTGGGCATTTTTGCAATTTTAGGATCAGCTTCTAATATTTTTATATTTTGTTCTAATTTTTGAATTTCTCTTTCTATAGATTGTAATTGAACTTTATGTATGAAAGTATGGTAAAGTTCGATTACGCGAGTTTGATCACTTATTTTAACTATGTACAATGGGTTTTTTAGTGGGTTTATCACAATTTGGGGTACGACGAGTAAGGGGAATATTGTCATCGTCATTGTCATCGATATCTTGAGTTCTGTCAGTCTGTTTTTGTTTAACATTTTGTGCGTGTCGTAGGGCTAGTTGTAAAATTTCGTCTTGTTCATGTTCTGTGTCCTGTAATAAAGGTGATTCTTTAGAATTAGTTTTACGTTTACGTTTGATATGTTTTTTATTGATTTTTCCAGTTTTTGTCTGAACAATTAATTGTTCGTCTTTTTGTGCGGCTGCTTTTTGAAATCGTGGTTGTGTTTTATGTCTAACAGCGTCATGTTTTTTAACAAATATTTCTTGATTTTCTTGTACGCTTTCAGGTTCTTCGCGTCTCTTATTTAATTTAGATATAACTTGTTGCTTTTGTTCGGCTATTTTTGAATTAACCTCGGGATATAAATTTTGAACTATTTGTTTGTGTTCGTTAATATAATCAGTGACTACTTGTTCTTCTGAAATTTCAAAAGGTGTTGATTTGTTAATATGACCAAAAATTATTTCGAAAGGCGTTCTCTTTGTGACTGTATGTGTTGTGAGTGTATGGAATTGTTATAGTTTAATGTTGCCAAAGTTATTAAATAACTTAAAGGTTTATGAGGATGGTCGATTTTAAGGGTTCTAACGCTGTCTAATATTGTGGAATGAAAACGTTCAATAGGAGCATTAGAAGTTGAACTATGTGGTGTTGTATAATGTAACGAAATTTTGTGCAGAATGCAGAATTCTTTTAATATAGTGTTTGCAAATTCAGGGCCATTGTCTACTACAATTTCTTGAGATATCCCATAGTGAGATATGAATGTTAATAAAATTTGTTGAATGGTAATAGCGTTTTTATCTGGTAGTTGATATACTTGTCCAAATTTTGAAAATGTGTCAATTAGTGTTAAAAAGAATTGTTTTTCACAATGAAAGACATCCATATGTACAATTTGCATAGGTTGTGTAGGAGTCTTTGTGATTTGGAATTTTGGTTTTTGAGGATTTCGATCATAAGTTAAACAAGTATTAATATAATCTTGTACGTCTGTATGTATTTTAGGCCAAAAGTAACATTTCAAAATGGCCATACGAGTTTCGTTGATTCCTCGATGGGTAGTTTTAGTTTCGTGATTATATTTTATAATTCTTTGTTGTTCAGTCGTCAGAAAGGCCTTCTAAGAATTTACGTGAAATAGTTAATTTCATTTTTGAATCAAAATTTTGTTGAATTATTCTAATAATTTCGTTTTCGATCTCGGGAGATTTGAAAAATAAGCAAGATATAGATTGTGGGTTTATAACTAATTTTAACATTTTTACAACGTCATTATCTGCAGAATAAGTTCTGAACGTTAAAGAATGTCTAACATGAGGAGGTTGAAATATGCTATTAGAACTGCAAGTGTCTAATATTGCATTGGGGCTTTCGCAAATTACAATTTGATTTCTGTAAAAGTTTAGAGCCGTTTCTGTAATTGGGATTTGTAAAATGGGGTTTTCATCAGCCGAGTGTATAGTAGACACATTAGGTACGCTGTGTACAGATGGTGTAGTGATTCCTTTTGTTTGTCTCGGTAAGTCTTTAGTCGTTAAATTGTTAGTGGATGATAGTTGAGATTCAATAGTTTGAAGGACTTCGTTTAGGACTTCTGGATCGGGTTCTGGCATGTTTTCAAGGATATCGTCAATGTCATTATTAATGTTGCCAGGATTAGCAAGTGTTGAAAAATTATCAGGATCATCGTCAATAGCATTTATTTCAATTCTAGATAATGGATCTGCTTGATTATTTTTACCTTTCTTGTATTGAATAGTATAGTCATACTCTTCTAATTTAAGACGCCATCTAACTAATCTCGAGTTAGGTTCTTTAAGATTAAATAACCACTGTAATGGTTTATGATCTGTTTGAATGACAAATTTTCTACCGAAAAGGTACGGTCTAAAGTACCGGGTGGCCCAAATAATACAAAGTAATTCTTTTTCAATAGTACTATATCTTGTTTCTGCTTGGTTGAGTGTACGTGAGGCGTAACATATAGGATGGTCTTCTTGCATAAGTATTGCGCCTAGAGCAAAATTAGAAGCGTCAGTAACTAATGTAAAGGATTTAGAAAAGTCTGGATACTTTAATACTGGGTCATTACATAGGAGTGTTTTACACTTTTCAAAACTATTGACAAATTCAGGAGTATGTATAACTTTTGATCCTTTCTTAAGACAGGAAGTTAGGGGTTTGGTAATTTTTGAAAAGTTTTCAATAAATTTTCTGTAGAAACCTAACAAACCAAGAAAACTTTTGATTTCTGTCTGGGTTTTAGGTAGTGGATAATTCTGAATTGCATAGATCTTTTTTGGATTAGACTTTATGCCTTGAGGAGTTACAACATGTCCGAGAAATTCAACTTGTTTTGATAAGAAATCGCTTTTGTCTAATTGAACTTTTAATTTAGCTTGCCTAAAAGCTTCGAATACTTGTTTTAAATTTTGAATGTGTTCGTCTAGTGATGTTGAAAAATCTATTACGTCATCCATATACACTAAACATACATGGTTTTGTAGATTTTTAAGGACATTGTCCATTACTCGCTGACAAGTCGCCGGGGCATTTTTCAAACCAAACGGCATTCGAGTATATTCGTAATGGCCGTTCTCTGTATTAAATGCTGTTTTGGGAATTGACTCTTGGGACATTTCTATCTGGTGGAAGCCTGCTGTGAGGTCTAATACAGAAAAATACTGACAGCGCCCTAATTTATCCAAGATATCCGAAATATTTGGTAAGGGGTATCGATCGTCTATGGTTTTTTCATTGATTTTTCGATAATCAACAACGATTCTCCACTTTTGAACACCAGTGGCATCTAATTTCTTGGGAACTATCCATATTGGACTTGACCAAGGGGATTATGAAGGACGTATGATTCTATCATCTAACATTTTGGAAATTTGTTTGCGAACCTCTTCTTTATGGACAAAGGGATAACGATAATTCTTGGTATAGACAGGTATTTCGTCTTTTGTTTGAATGGAATGCTTTACAGCATTAGTGAAGGATAGTTTATCATTTGGAAGCATAAATATGTCATTATATTGTTTACAGAGAGATACGATAGCCTGTTTTTCTTCAGAGTTTAAATGATTAAGGCGAAGTAGTTTAGGTATTTCTTCTTGTCGGGGAGAGAATAGAATTTCTGAAAATTCACATTGAAAAATTTCATAAGTATCAAGGGATTCACAAGGTAGTGGATCAGAGAAGTCAACATCTATAGGTTTATCGCTTAGGTTATGAAGTTCAACCACTGCCAAACCATTTTTACTAGTTGTGCCCATTTCAGGAATTTTACAATCACTAGTTATAATTTCTGGGATTAATATATTGCCATCAGGAAACAATGTAGGTAGACGATATTGAATAATTTCGTTTGAATTTAAATGAACTTTTCTAGAATTCTCCAATGGTTGTCGAAATTCAAGGGGAATTTGGAAGTTGGGATTCGAAAGACATCTATTTTGTAAATCAATGGTTAGATTGTATTTTAGAAGATCGGTAATGCCTATTAGACCGTCAAAATATTCATAGAAGTTATATAAGACAAATGTAATTGGTTCGGATGACTGAAATTCTGGAAAAGGAGGTACTTCAGCTTTATGCTTTATGTTGATATCACCAGTGCATGTTTTTAATGTAATTGGATCAACAAAAATTCCTTCAGGAAAAACATCTTCAACTATTTCAGGACGAATTATCGAATGAGAACAACCAGTGTCTATAAGCAGTTTAATTGGAGGGTCATGAACAGTAATGTAAGGAAGTGATGCTGGAGAAATGATTGTATTAAATTCGTGGGTTATGTTGGGTTGGTCGAAGGCCCAGGATTCTGAAAATTTTCGTCGGATTGAACATTGTTATTGTCAGTTGTTGTGTCAGTAAATTGTTCGTTATATGTTGGTATTTCGTGGTCATACGGATCAGCATTGTTAAAGCCTAAACTATAATTATGTTCATCATACTGATTATAAACTTGATCATCAAAGTTTGGAGGAATGTAAAACTGATTTTCTACAAAATTATTATAATGTGGATAAAGCAATTCTTGAGACGGATCATTATTTACATTGAAGAGTTCTTCAACGTGATATTTTGGTTGGTTAACATTTTGATTGTTTGGTCTAAATTGAGTAAATCTCTGTTGGTTTATTTTGAATTGATTTGTAATACCAGACATAGGGGTTGGCTTGTATGATGGTTGGAACTGATTATTTTTGGGTCGCCATACATTTATATTTTTGTTTTGGTTTTGTTGTTGCCCAAAAACTTGTGCGTTTGTCGGATACCTTTGAGGAATGGGACGTGGCTGTACATTAATAGGACCTGTAGGGAAAGCTGGCCTATATTGAGGTTGAATGTTAGGTGGAGTATTTGTTCTAAAATTTTGATTAAAATAATTTGGATATTGTTGTTGCAGTGATTTGTAAATTGGGAAATTTACTGGTTGATATTGAGATCTGGAAGATGATTGATTTGTTTTCGATTTAAGATGGTTCAATTTATTTTTATACTGATTAAATTGTTCCTCTTGTGTGACAAAAGTTATAGCATCAGTAAGGTTGTTTATTTGTCGGGCTCGTACTAATTGTTGATAGTACGTTGGGAGATTTCTAACATATGTGTCCAAAGCTAGTTGCTCATAGACATCCCTGACAGCTTCTTTAACATTAAGTGGTTTATTTGATTGTATTAATTTTGCCATTAACAGAGATTTAAATTCTTTAATTCTTGTACCAAATGCCAAAAGTGATTAATTTTTGTTAATTTCAATATGTAAAATGTCTTGTTGAAGACTAGGAACATCTCTGGGATCTCCAAAGTTTGCCTGTAAAATTTCTTTAATCTCCGCCCATGTCGTGATATCAAGACGAGACGATACTATCATTTGCGCTTGACCTACTAACTTGGATCGTATCGCTTCGACTAAAAATGCACATCTGTTAATTACCGGTGGGTTCGGATTACTGAATGAGTCTATTAACTTATCGCATACTCTGAGGAAATCATTCAACAACAATGTATTACCATCAAACTTGGGTATGATGTCTATAAATAGTTTTAAAGCAGGAATATCAGGGTGAGCCATATTAGGATTTTGATTTAAATTTTGTTCAACGTTACCTAAGATTTGATTTAAAATTTGATTTAAATATGGATCTAAATTTGGATCCGGACGATGATGAATAACGTGAGGATTGTTATCTTCGTCGTCTGATAAATTTGGTAATGCGGCTGCTAAGTCTTGCAAGTTATTCATGAACTAGAAAATTAAGTACCTAATTCACTCAGCAAATCTGGTTGATCTAGATCTAAGTGAATCTAATTTACACTAAAAGTTTAAAAACAAAAATTGTAAGAGAAGAGTTTTTGACTCGATTTTTGGATCTGCCTTAACCTGACCAATTCCGATCTCGTATTCGTCAAGAAAGGAAAAGGGAGTTTAATGAATTATTGGGACTTACGGTTAAACTGTCTTCAGCCTCTCGGTTTCGTCGGGGTTGGTTCAGTTTTAGCACAAGGGATTTCCGCCAGTTCCACGAGGATGCAGGACCACCTGGTTCAGGTCGGGTGAAGCTCCTCTTGTAAGTGTAGTCTGTTGCCAAAACTTCGCCGGGGTTGGTTCAGATTTCCGATGCAAGGATTGAAATCCACCAGTTCCACGAGAATATCCAGACCACCTAGATCAGGTCGGGTCGGTGAGACTTCTCTTAAGCTTCTTCTGTCACCGGATCCTACCGCGACTGCGCCAGTTACGTCGAGGGTAACGAGATGACGAAAACACAGAGACTAGTTCGAGAGGTTAATTAAAGCCGACTTCTAAGTTACAACTAATCAGATTAATGCTCACATTATACTTATATCTTTTTAGTTTGCAACCTAAGCACATTTTTATAAATGGGGCATTATACCATTAATATATAACGCTACTTATTACATGATGGTTCATAATAGATGACAAAACAATAAAAAGGGTCTTCAGGTAACTCGCATGATATAATTTTAAATAAAGCATGGTTGTCTGTAGCAAAGTATTCAAATATTCTATTGATTTATAAAATAGATATTTGAGAATTATAAATGATATAATACACCCGGTAAATGGCCACCACGGCTTTAATGGTGCACACGTACTCATCTGGCGAAATTTTCAGTAACGGTTTTGAATAAATGTGGGGGTGTTTCGTTGATACAGCCTTCAATGCTTGGGTGGTCATGGGCTTGTTAAATCGCGAGATTATGGTGGCCAATTCTGACCACCAAAGCGAGAGATGACGCGACCAGTAAAAACTCGTGCAAAACTGTCAATGATTCACAGGTGGTATAACAAGTGGCAACGTCCTGGTGAAATTACATGTCTTTAAGAGCAACATCTTCCATTGTAGGCACAAGCAATGGGGTTTATTATGTCACAATAATGTTTGCCATTTACCTTTAATACACTACCTATCTCATCTTCAAAGAGAAATGATTCAATGACTCTTTCAGACTACAATACAAGCCAAACAGTATCACGTTGGGATACATTTAGTTCTCATGTGGATTTTTTGAGCCTCAAGTGCGGCGATTTTGCCTCTTAATGAAACCATAATGTAGAAAACTGACCTCGTCACTAAAGATAATTTTATCCACACAATCGGTATTCACTTCTTGTTATTCAATGATCCAATTGGTGAACTTTCTTCGCTGTACATCTTCTGTTGGCAGAAGTTGTTGAGTCAATGGGACCTTGTAAGCATAGAGATCTTTAGTGAGAATACGGTAAAGACTATTGAAATGTCTAATTGTTGTGCACTATGACGAATCGACGTCCCGGGACTCTCGGTCACACTTTGGCGAACTTCCGTGATATTCTTTAGTGTTTCGTACTGTTTTGCGATACTCTTACACTTATCCCTAACTTAACCTATCTATTACATAAATAGTTAAACTGAATTACAACGATTTGCTAATACGTACCTAAACTAAGTATTTAGTTTAGGTGTCATATGCTACTTGATTAATTAATCAATGCGGAGTCAGCTTGTAATTTACTTAAATGGACTACACCAATACAAGACAGATTGATATGCTTAAAACAGATTGATACAGATACAGATATAGATATACATGATACAATAGAGATATAAGTATATTATTAATAGATATTAGGATAACGTTTACAAAAGTTTCATTTCCGAGTTTGACGTCTCGACACACATTGCCAAGAGGTGAACGACAGACAATTTGAATACGTAACTTAATGGTTTTTTGTTTCTACTAATTATTACTTTCTATAACATTCTTCTGATTAATGTACTGAAATATTTTATTTTGTTTCCCAAAACAGTTATGTGACCTGCTATAAAGTTTGAGGCGCTATACGTAAAAAAGTATTCTCTTATAAATGGTATTGGACAAGGGTGTTTCCATTTAAAATAACCGTTGATAACATCACAATATCAACAATTATGACATCAGAAAAATATACATATACCAAAAGATGTGTCTAGATTATGTCAAAAACATCTAAAATACAAAATTGACTTTGTGAGTAGTTTTTTAATCATCCGGTAACAATTACATGCATTATATTAAAACCTTCATATGCTCACTGTATATAATTGTTAATATAAATATGTATACACAATACACACATATTATGGTTCACCATTGAATTAGACACACTTACGTTTTTATTCATTAACATCAGTTTACGAAAATTAAGATGATTCGTAACTTACATAGATAACTAATTATAATACCTACGTATTATAAGTTAATTGTAATTAAAACATAACTCATATATACCATACTGATTTATTGGTTGAAAAATCTTTACCTCTGAACAAACAAACAAATAATCTACAAAACTGAGGATACTTTCCTGCTTTTTAATCAAATAGATAACAATCCAACACTGTATTCGTGATAAAAGCTGTTCAGCGAACAATATCTAAATCACTAAATGATATTTAAATAGTAGTTACATCGATTTCTATTTAGGGTACAGTCACATATATGAGGTCACGAGAAGCTGTAAACCAGGACAGCCGCGTCTCTTGAATCCATAGAAATGCATTCACAGCGACGTAGTCATGGCAACCAACGAGTGATTTCTATCAGTGACGTCAACACGGTGCAGTTTTACGGTTTGAGTGACTTAATACAACTAATGACGTTAGTGGAACATAACGAAAAACAGTATGACGCAATTGCGCAGAGAACAAATTGCTATTTTGTATTATTTGTTATGTTGTTACAGAATAACGTTTTTTATATTGTTTATGTGACAGTCTCGGTATTTGTACCTGGGTTTTTTCAAAAATAAGCACCTAATTATTATAATCTTGAACTTAATAATTATGTGTTATATCGTCTATATTATACAACGTGAAAACAACATATGCAATTAATTACGACAAAGACGTTATATTAAAAAATTTCGAGGAATATGTGTACGAATTAATTTTTAATGTGAGAAGTACGTTTTTAAGACAATATTAAATATACAGTACAGTTTTTGTAAAATCAATGTAAGATGGATCCTGTGGATTTTGGACACTTTAAGTGGAACACGACGTACATTCTTGCGACGGTGAATTCTTCTCGTTGAGTTGATTTTAACAATCTACAATATCTAAGTTTTGATCTATTCAATTAATCCGTTAATTATAGGTATTAAAGTGTGAGGTTAATTGTTGATTGGTGCAAACTTTTTGCCTATTGTTATATAAATGTACATCTGAAAATATTCTACGTCATTTTAAATAATATATATTATTCATGCCTCTTTCCGAAACTGCCAATAACAATTCCAAGGAATCTTGGTGATTAATATTGAGATGAGCAACATTTACATTTTTAATCTCAATTCTAATCTCAATTCTAATCTCAATCTCGAAGGTCATAGTAGAGCTTTGATATCTATTTTTATTTACATATTTATTTTTTAATTTAATTAAAAAGTAATAATTGAATTGATGTCACATGTACCATCAGGAAAGGATATAGTAAAACACGTTCAATATACCCCTCTAAAATATAAGCAAAAGCAAATTATTTTTAAATCATAATTTAGTTAATTATTCCTCTTGATAAATAGGGGACACGGTCGTTTTAAGACAAAGAACATAATTAATTTTAAAATTAATTAATAATTGCCAATATTTCAAGAGAACGCCCTAACTGTGTTTTATTAGATTCGTTCTTAATTATGCATCAGAAGAGCTCTTCATCTACTTAAATAAATATCTATGCAGCAATCTTTATGAAAATGGTTATGGTGTCATATCATGTCTCGATATTCGCTGCTCGAAATTATTTAAATAATTTCTCCTATTGGTTCATTATAACCCATCATCATTGTATATAACCGTTATATACAATGATGATGCACAGACAATTAATTGAATAGATCAAAAGTTAGATATTGTAGATTGTTAAAATCAACTCATCGAGAAGAATTCACCGTTGTAAGAATGTACGTCGTGTTCCACTTAAAGTGTCCAAAATCCACAGGATCCATCTTACATTGATTTTACACAAACTGTACTGTATATTTAATATTGTCTTAAAAACGTACTTCTCACATTAAAAATTAATTCGTACACATATTCCTCGAAATTTTTTAATATAACGTCTTTGTCGTAATTAATTGCATATGTTTTCACGTTGTATAATATAGACGATATAACACATAATTATTAAGTTCAAGATTATAATAGTTAGGTGCTTATTTTTGAAAAAAACCCAAGTACAAATACCGAGACTGTCACATAAACAATATAAAAAACATTATTCTGTAACAACATAACAAATAATACAAAATAGCAATTTGTTCTCTGCGCAATTGCGCCATACTGTTTTTCTTTATGTTCCACTGGCGTCATTAGTCGTATTAATTCACTCAAACCGTGAAAACTGCACCGTGTTGACGTCACTGATAGAAATCATTCGTTGGTTGCCATGACTAGTAAAAGTAAGCCTACACTAGTAATAAAGAAATATGTATATAGAGTATATTACAATATCTAAACTTTAAAATTATATTGGCGCATTCGCCATTTATTTAAAATAATACCTAACATTTAACATTATTTATGTAATTGGAATGCTCTCTCTGATTGTGTTCTTTATTAAAATTCCTTTTAATACACAGATAAAATAATGTCTGTATTCGAAAGTATTCTGAGTTGTTGATGTCTACAGAATGGGTAGAAATATCTTATTAAGAAGATTTATGGATATTTTACCTCAATAGTGCTCCCTCGTCTATTAACATTAAATACAATAGTGTTTAAATAAAAGTTCAAATTTACATAAAATATATCATAGAAGAGCCCCAATGGTCTCTTTACTTATGTATATGTATTCTCATAAATATTATGAAATATTTGTTATCTGATATTCAAAATTTTATACCACTCTTAATTTGATTAAGTGCTGTTACTGAAGTTATCCCAAAGTATTTCGGCCTGGTAAAAGTCAATTCTGCTAATTAATAATTAATATCAGAGGTAATGATTATTACGAATAAATAGATTGGGTATAACTCGTCCAATTTCACATAAATGTCCTAATACCGTAACCTGTGATACCGGTCTAGAGTCGATTGCGACTGCAAAATATAAAAAAGTATTTATGGGTGAATATTTAGTCCTGATTAAGATGGGATACTTACATTGAGATACCTTTGAACAAAGTTAATTGATTATAATACAGAGTGGGGCATTGAAATTGGCGATTTAAAAATAACTGTCGAAAATTAATGAACGCTCGTACCAAACATTTATTATTACTATTATTTTCAGCACAAAAAACCTTTAAAACATTGGTATTGTTTACTTTTTAAAGATTTAGTCGACCAGATATTATGCTTCTCTTAGCAAGCATTCTCGAAGGCTTCGCTGAAAACTCACCATCACATCGTGTGACATTTCCTGAGGTATTGCTAAGAGGTATTATCTATTGCGGAATATTATCTTTTATCTAATCCACTACGTCGGCCGATTATCATAGTCTTTACTTTTATGACAAAAAAACCCCAGGCTGTGAGATGAGGCAAACGAGGGGGTCACGGAATCGCTCCATTCCGAGAGATGACACGATTCGGGAACACTTCGTTGATAAGCTGCATAATCACTCTGCCTGTGTTGTTGCATCGTCTTGCTGGAACAAGGTTTCATCATTCACGTCGTATGGGTCGGCTGAGGGATGAAAAATGTGCATAACTTTTCTGAATATTGATGTGCATTAACAGTGGTAGTTTCTCCGAGTTCGTTTAAAAAAAAGGACTGATGAAGAAATGGCACACCAAATGTTTGGCTTGACAAAATCGAGAGATATCTGATGGATATGGCGGCGGTTTATGTCCATCTAGTGCCTAAAATTTTGTTTTTTAATATACCCAGTTAGATGGACGTGTGCCTCGTAATCTACAAGTTATGCACAATGTCTTCATTTTCTTCAATCATGGCCAAAAGTTGCTCATAGAAAAAGCTGTTAATCTGTAAAATCATTCTCATTAAGAGCATGGATAGCTTGAATTTTGTAGGGATGATATTTTGGTATAAAATTCGACGAAAGGTCCTGCATGAGAGTTGAAATGCAGCACTATGATGACGAACTATTGGTCTAGGGCTTCTTCTAACTGCCTATGTCGCATGTTCGATATTCTCAGGAGTTCACACTAATCTCTTTTTCCTAACCCTTCTTCTGTTTGTTAAAGCTGTTTTCTTAATGGTAGCATGCTGGAAGGGTACTGAGCTATTACAGCGTATTTCAAATACTACCCAGAAAGGTTGCTGCCAAAAGAAGGGCAATATCGTAAGTACGGCTTTGTAAAACGCCTTTACGGCCAAAGCACGTTGTGGATTCGTCCAAACTTGATCATAGCTGAAATACTTTGAGCAGAGGAACACGATGGTGACCTCCATCACCTCGAGTCACGCCGCGTTTTTCAGAATCGTCCATTTGACTGACCCACCCTTTAGTTATATTACTAATTAAAATAATATATCACAATCAAAGACCAACCTAAAAGAGATATATTTTGTGTTCTAGTTGAGTCAGTAATTAGCTATGGCATAAGAATTAGGGCGGAGCTTATAGCATAATGGTAAACCCTTTATTAGTTCTAAAATCACGAATAATAAATATTTACAGTACACCAAAAATTTGTCCCTCAGATACAGTATTTTCCGAAACAGACATAGTAGGGTTATATACTCTCTCAATCTTAACTTCCATTAAAAACACTCACACTTTAACAGCATAATAAATAATCGCCATTAGATTACAAAGGAAAGTACTAACCTCTTAGTACTAAAGTACTAAGTTACCTATGGCAAACAATACATCCTTTTTAAAGTCTGTAAATTGTACTGACATAAAGATTTTTAATAGCCAACCTTTAACTGATCGTCAAATCAATAACTGTAAAAGATACAGAAAAGAAATGCAAAATTTTATTTTTGTAGTAAAAAGTTTGCTACTTTACTTATTATGATAAATAAGAATTATAGTTATGTCTACGTATATATTCCTATGTGTAGGTTTCTCTATATTTCTACATATTCGTGCCTATGCTCTGCTCTTCTATATGGAGAACATGATTTGTCTTTTTTTATAAACATATCTTCTTATAATCTTATTATTATTTCATTTTAAAGTAAATCAAATAGAAGCCCCAGAAGTCAAAATTTTGTTTATAGTGTTCTCTTTAATATTCATAAAACTATATTTAACTAACTTGCGTTCATAATATTTTCTCGAATCAATATAAATATAATAATTATAATCTTCATAATAGATGAATAAATTTTGAAATATATTTGATAATGATGAAATAGCTTTAGTATTTTCTTATTTACGCATAAGAAAATAAACCGTTAAAATAAGTTTGTTAACATCTCGAAGCTCATTAATGAAATATTGTGGTCGGGTGAGTTTTCATAATTACTATTTCCAACGGCACGGATAACTTTTCTATACAGTCCCAAAAATCGTTTTCCTGCTTCTTTTATTTACTCCTAAGATAATCGAAAGAGCTAATCACGTACAAAAAGGGTCTTCTCTAGCATTTACTGAGATGTTAGGTTTCATTTGAGAGAATTCAATTTAGACACAATAAATACAATGGCTGCCGGTATGGCGGAGATTATTTTTGAAAGAAGTAGACTAGTAATTAATGTCGCACGTTCATTAACAGTAATAATATATATTATATTTACGGTATGATGGAAAATGATGCATCATAAAACATAGAATATCCACATAATTTGATAACAAGAGTTATTTTATTTCTCGAATTTAGAAAAACTGATAATACGATTGTTTTATTTAAATATTGATCATATTTTTGGAAAGTATAACACAATAATAATTATGCGCATTGTAAGCTCGAATAATTGTTGCTTAAAATAATATTATTATGCCAAAGATTCTATTTATTTTGTAGCCATTTTCATTCAAAATTCAACCTTTTTGTTATAATATAATTTATAGTATTATAAACATTACATAAACCGTTTTCTAAACTTCTTCAATACAAAACTGAAATATTTTTAATAGTGAATAGTTTATTGATTATTCTGACGATTCTGACATTACTATTACTGAATATTTGCTTTAAACAAGTGTTCTTAATGTCCTCTTTAAAACAGAATTATATGCTACAATTTTATTATTCTCGGAGTTTACTGATGAGATGATCAGCATGTTGAATGAAAACACATTAGATTATTTGAAGATCATTAATATAATGAATGTCTTAATCTAGTTAATACATTAGATTAAGAGATCATATAGAAGAAATGATAGTGATATAGTAATCATAATTTATGGCAATGGCAATATCAGTGAAAAGAAAATGTATATATCAAAAGAAGAATTACTAAAAGAGGAAATTTTCCGCTTATTTACCCTTTTTTACCCTTTATAGCATACCCTATAAGCAACTAAGTGCTTATGATATAAATGAGCCTACAGATATTCTTCCGACACTGTCTATTTGTAAGCACCCTATAGCTTACCTATATTAATGTCCCTGAAGAAATGAAATGCTTTGCAGTCCTATAATGGTTATATTTCACTTAGATTGCCTTTCTTGGAATTACAAGTCAAATTAAATTAATAACAATCTTCAACCGAATATTTCAATCTATGATGGTTATATAACCATCATCAGAGAAATTTGTGTATAAACAGCAGATGATTCCAATATATAATGTATACCCCACTTTTTTATTTTATATATCATTAGGATACAGAACAATAAAATAATATCATAAATATAATATGAACAATATAAAAATAAGAACTAGTAAGCTTGAAATAACTGAAAATGAATAATATGTGAAAAATGCGCATTATAGCTGAATAATTCAGATTGATGAGGTGGCGAAACCCCAATCAAAACCAAACAATATTCAACTTACGCCTCTGAATATAACTCCTATTCAATAAACGAAGATGAACAGATATGTAACCCAGATATGGAATTCCATCCAAGACATAATCAATGTATAAAAAGAAAACATATTATATCTAATCATTAAACTTATTTTTATTTCTGTTCTTGCTTTGATGGATAATAGTTATTATGAAATATACATACATATATACGAATACTTGTTATATATAAATATCGTTACTTGATAAACACTTTTAAAAAAGGGCAAAAACAAATACTAAAACAAGTTTTCTCATAAAAATACGAGGAGTGGTGAAACGTTAATACAAAAAGTAAAAAATTTAAAAGGCATTCTGAAAGAAATTTCTGTTAACTATGTGATGATCGACTAACTCGGAAAAGATATGTGCTTTAAATAGGATCCAAGTGGGTTTTGTTATTACCACAATGAAAATAATGTTTCTAAGATGGATTACTAAATGTTAAAAATATGTTTGCTAACATTTTGTTTATTGCCACAATTCGATGTGTTGTTTACCACTAATCAGTGTGCGATTTAAAAATAAGTAGTTATGTTATAGAATCCGTTTCGGTATTAGAATCACAGGGCGTTGCATCTTGTTACGACTGGAGAAGAGGTATACAGACGTGACCTGACAGATATTATAAATCTTAAATCGATTACTTGTGTAATGGAAAATAAGATAAATAAAAACATTCTTATTTCATAAAGAAATAATTTTCATCTATGTAGTTGTCACTAACAGATATGGCCTAGATACTACCGTAGAGCTAATTTCTATATAAAAGAAGAGAAGATATGGATACGGTAACTACCGAACTGGCTATCAGGTTACGGAAGTAGCCCCAAAATAAGATGAGTAGTTTTCTATTTGTAAACTACTTTTAGTAACACTAAAAATTATTTTTCATTATTATATTCTCTCTGTGTTAGCGAGGCTTACTTTTCGACTACGTTCGCAGAACTTTTTTAAAGTAGTAGTTTGTACAACCGAGAAAAGAGTGTCAAGTATCTTGGGAATTCTATTTCGACAGATGCCTCGCGATCTAGTAAGTAAATGTATTTTGTTCCAGTAGACAAATTTCTGCCGAAGTCGTTGTATGTGATAAAACTGTTCAGAAACCTTCAGGAGAAACGATTATCGATACCATAATGTTGTCATTATGTAAGACATTTTTCCCCAAAATTGTATGAGACGAAAGGAGTTCTATGAAATCATGATGGAGAAGGCCTACGACAATAACAATTTTATAAGAAATATCTTATTATTATACTGTTATTATAAGTTCACTTTTGCTGATTAGTCACTATAATCCATGGACACAGGTACTTGTCAACAAAGAATAATCATTTAAGTTTACTATTACGGACTGAGTATCCTAAAACTGGTGGACTGGAAATCTATGGGATTATTACAGGCTCTATTTTCATTCAAAGCGACTTTAAAGTAGAAAAATATTAAAAATTTTAAAAAAATCATATAGTTCCGGCTGCTTGAAATTTAGATATTAATCCTTGGAAGATTTGGTATCAGCAAGACAATTGTTCTGTTCCTAATGTCCTGTTCATAATGCGAGAGGGGTATGAGCGTTTTAGAAAACATATTCCTCGATCGTATTATAAGACTAATATTTACGATGAAATTTTGCATGTTTTTTATAATATGTGTAGTATGTATTTTGTAAAATTATTATTCATTTATATTCTTTTTAGAATTATATTGTGCTATTTATTTACGATATACAGTATATTTAATATGAATTTGCATATTTCTTATAATATGTGTAGTATGTGTTTTTTAAGTTAGGTATTATTCATAAATATTTTTTTCTTAGTATATTTTGTGCTATCTATTTACGTTATATGATATACTTATTCATAGAATATATTCATAATTTATTGAATGAAACTTATTTGCAGTAATTTCACGCTAAGGGGTAACAAACATTGATATCAAATGTAGCTGCTTACTTAAGAATTAATAAAAAATTAGTTAAATGACTTATTTCAAGTGAATTTTAATAACACATAATATCAGTACATACAATGGAAAGAGTACTATATCCTGCAAGTTATTCAATCATATTAAATGTTCTGGGAGAAGTTGCTCGTAATAAGGCTATTTCGTAACAGTGGTTAGTCCTACTTTAAATATAGTATAAATAAGAATAGAAAGAACAAAAATGAATCCAATTATAAAATATGGTGGGCGTATTCCCTAAATAAATAAACTAAATATACCTATTAATCCCAAACATATGGTTACCTAGTAATAGTGATATTTTTCTATGCTAAATTTTATTCTTAACATATATAGCTTTTAGAAATATGGTCTGTATATTCACAGAGTTGCAAAAACATAATAGACTTGATATTGTGATCATATTGTCGGCTCATATCGTGTACATATTTTTCTATTATGTCCTCTTTACTGCTACGCATAGGTAGTTCATTTAAAATTTGTATTTTCCAGGTTTGCGCTATAGGGTAGAAGTCACAATGGGTTCGCAGTTTAATTAGCATACAAATCAGAGTACCAAAAGCATATATTTACTTAGTAGGAAACGATATTAATCATAAAGTTGTATTTTTGTCCATCAATAATAATGTATCAACTAAATACTCTGTCCTGCTACAATGTTATTTATTTACTTGTCAATCTCTGATTATTATCATACAAGGTATAATATTGCGGTTCAATTTAGGCAAGATCATTTACTAAGATAAGTATACAGCTATTTAACATTGCAATAGAAAATTGGAGATAGATAAATAAGAATATTGCAAAAAATACACTTATTATAAATACAAATTGTCGTAGCAGAATTCCTTAGTCAATTTCTATTACTGCATTTCTTCAATATTCCTCCAAATGTTAAATATACATTTTAGCAGAAGACATAAACTGTTATATACCAGATTATTGTACCGTCTTACATTGTTACTATAAAGTGAAAAACTACTGTTAAACTTGGTTTGGAAATCAAATAGAAAGAAGTATAATATAAACGATTAATGTTGTTATCATTATTCGTATACTCTACTGAACATTCTTATTACCATAGCTTTACCATTTATCCAAAAGCAACAACTGGAATATCTTGTGCAAAAATAGTAGACCATTATAGCAGCTCCCCTAGGAATGTTAAAATATGTATAAAGCGGTGCTCGACAGTATTTCACCGGAGCTTATTTTTTACAACCGCGAAGTAAAAGAAACCGAATATTTCAAGCGAAATTCATCTTGAAAAACACTATAAACGCAGGTGGTTGTACTTTCAAAAGTTATACCTCACTTATATTTATGTATGTCTAGGACATAACTGAAAATATTCAGGTTCATTATCTTAATAGCTCCTAGAATGAAATAACTTTCATATTAGAGTTGTTGAACATTTCCAGGCTTGCTAAAATAAACTGCCGGCATTTGCGGAAAAGGTATCTCAGAAACGGGGTCGAGCGAACGAGTCAACCCGTTATTTTAATAAGAGAGTAGTAGAAGGGCCCAATATAATTACGTACCTACAAAGAGGATGCCGGTATAAATTTTAGAGTGCAAGTAGCGGCGCTATGCAAATTGACACAGCAAGCAAACAAATCTGCGGGTATTTGGTTTTGTGTTTCGATTGCGGTTAAAAATACTTCAAAAACACCTTAACTACCACGCTATTTATTTATAAAGTTAAAAGTTGGTAAACGGATATAGTTGAGCCTCGGTGGCGGTTAACATTGTTGCTGACAGAAGGCAAATGGTTGTGCGGTCATTGCTAACCTCGTCAACATTACGGATTCCACTATTGATCTTTCATGTTTGGTGGCGGGGAATGACAGTTAAATAATTAGTTTAATATCAGTGGTGATTATTTACAATCTCCAGCAATACAAATGCTCGCTCAGTGTCTACTAAAAGTTTTTAAATTTTCTTCCCGCCAAAATAATTTGAATAGTCAGATTAATAATAAGTAAATAGACTAAAACTAGTGTTATATCTTTGTTAATATACTTTTTATTTATTAATATAATTAATAACCCCTTTTGAATGTATGGTTAATTTGATTTTCACTTTTTATTATTATGATATTTATTCTTGTCAAGCTTTACTTTTTGTTCCATAAATTCAATAGTTTTATATCCTAAAATACAATGATGCGATCTACGCGATATATATTGTTCGACACATATAATAATAATGGCGTTTACACTTGGAATTATTGTCTTCCTTTTTCTTATGGACTCGCTAGGTTTGTCACAAGAAACTTCCTCAATCACCGTGTCAATTAGTAGTTACTTTTTAAACATGAAACTATAATGAAAATAATTTTTATTTGTACACAATGGTCCTTAAGTAATTGATTAATTGTCTACGATTTATAAATAAAATGAAGCGCGGAATATTCTGTACAGTATATTACATCTTTTTGTTGAAGCTCCTTGGAGTGAAAATTACTCATAAATACGTTAATAAAACAGTTTTTAATATTAGATTACATTTTTAATAGTATTGAATTTTATTAAAAATAATAATATAATCTGAAACAACTGAAATCAAATTTTCAAAATGAGCACTTGTTATAATAACAATAAATCTTGTTAACTTGTACAATTAAATTGTAAACAGAGAAATATATACAATAATACATATTAGAAATGCATACAATACAGATAAATGTATACAATAATGCATATTTGGGATTTGAAAAAGTCATGAAGTAAAATATTGCTTAAAAGTTATATTATATACTCCGCAATTAAAAATTAAACAAAGTTTAAAAACTCAAAGTTGATATTACATAAAATTAATACTATATAAAATGAATTAAAAATTAGGTCTACAATTAGAGTTCACTTATAAAAACAATTTTATAATATACAATCTTTATGTACTAGAAATTGTCTTAATATATTGCCAACCAGTGAATTCTGAGAGAATCTTTAATATCACTGTTAATAAAAGATTATAAAATAAACCTTTTTAACACAATGCTATTCTGTGATGGCCAGACTATAGCAAACTTCGCCTGATATTCGTGTAAGATCAGATTTTCCAGAAAAATTATTTATTTTGATATTCATAAAAACTTTTCCATAATATAAATACTGGCTAATGTTAATAGTTCTTACTTGTTACTTACAATTTTTGAGCAATAGCATTCAAGAACTTCCAAAATATTTTGTGTTGTTTTTGATATTATTTTATTAAATCGATGTGTAGTAACCGTATAAAAATAATCAATAGTCATTGATAGTTCCAGTTATTGACTCTAGAAGTCTCAAATAACAATATCTTGAAGTCTCAAATGGACCATCTGGATCAACTAATACAACGATGTTTCATGAGGCCTAATTTGGTATATTTAAGATGGGCATATTTTATTCGTTCATATAAATAGCAATGACAATTGACTATGTCAGACCTTACATCCAAGGTTTATTCATCTCTCCTTCTTGGTATATTGCCTCTGTTTAAACAATTCAGTAATAATTTAACTTATTGAAAATAATTTACTGCAGGCTTATACATGGTATTAGAAAATATGACCACACATCTAGGCAATTTAGAGAGACTTGGCGATTAATTATGACCAACGCATGGAAATTAAATATTCAAGTTTTTATCTATTGATTATTAGTTACATTTACCCTTTCTTATTTAAGATATATGTTAATTAGTAATGAATATATTCATAATATGAATGTTCCATATCAAATAGCACTTACTTTTTCACAGGGTCTGACAACAGATTTGATGGGATGTTCAGTTATAAGTCAATAAAGTTTTATAACAAATTATATGTAACTATAATTAATGCTTCCCTGGAAAAAAATACTTAATTTCAAAAATAAACTTAAAGTTTATCTGATTCTGGGGCAATCCATTAGCATCTATTTTATTTAATTATTTCTATTATTGAGTAAAGTTAAATTTTATTATGGATATATAATAATTGTTATTAAAACATTTTTCCATCAAGATTTCATATTACTTCCTGTATCAGATATAGCTAGCACGTGTATCAGGTATACCTTCTTGTAACATGTTCTTATATTAACGTCTATTCTATGGTATTACACATTAAAGTTATAACTGTGAGAATAGTCTTGTGGCGAAACGTCTCACTTTGGTTATTATTTTTTTATAATCCTTCTTAAATAATTGAAGACATACCATAATAATGATATCATATCATAATAATGATATATCAATATTTTATAGAATTTTAATCAGTTACTATTATTTTTACTATTATTAGTCCCCCTTTGGTTATTAAATTTTTATAATCCTTATAAATGAAGGCATACATTAATAATGATATATCAATATTTCATATAATTTTAATCTATTACTACTAAGTTACTATTCTTATGTTCTTCAACCGAATAAATTTTGTATTGGAGGTATTTTCATTTTTTTCTTTTGTAAAGCTTCTATAATGGGATCATATGGATTCTCTTCAATATCTACTAATATACCCTATTTATTTTCATCGTGTATATTAAGTTTCCTAGAATTTTCACATTTAGATAGAATTTTGACATTTGCAAGTTGAGAAATATTGTGTTACAATTCAGTAACTCCAGTCTAAAATACGATGATCAGGATACTCGTATTAAATATTTCACATATCCCCTTCTGCATCCTTATTTTGTTACCACATACTATTAATATTGAAATTTCAATTCTTTTAGTTAGATCTGAGTTCAGGTTTCACTTCAGTTCGCTCGTCTCAATGATATTTTTTATAAATAGGAAATAATAATTTAATTTGGGTAGGCCTTAGAACATAGTCGATTGTGCATTAATTTACTGCATAAATAATATATTTAAAATAATATTATTTTGAATAGAAACTATAAATCCTTTTAAAGTAGGTGTAATACGTAGCTCTATTCTACTGAGAAAATGTTAAATACAAAATATTCTTAATGACAATGAGTCATCATTATTATCACCATTAAAACAATTCCAGTCAAATTTAACAAATATTTGGGGAAGCTCCTCTTAACTCTGCGATAATCAGAACAAAATTCTAAAAATTTCGAAAATTTGAAAATTTTATAAAAACCATATGAACTAAAATTCACCAAAGAGACAATTTTCAAATTCATTTTCAAAATTTGGGAATAACTTTTGTAATGTGGGAGCAAACCACAACACATTTTAGGAGAGCACAAAGATATAATTGGAAATTTCCAGGATTTGCGAATTTAGTTGCTAAGATTGTAGACAACACTATATTGGACAGATGAAAAGAATAATTATAACTAGGCTTAAAAAGCGCATGGATCACTTAAGGTATGGAAGATTAGATACATCTTATGGTATCCAACAAGCTTTAATAAAGTAATCACAGAATAAACTCTGGTAACTTCAAGTTGGTTAAAATGATAACCAATAACAGATTATTAGATTTATTACTAGTATAAATATAGCTAAATATTAGTAATGTGACACTAGTACGAATAAAAGGTTTTATATTCAACGGTCCATTATTTTGGTTGATACAATAAATGATGACATTAATGTATCAGTGAACTAAATACTTATCTCATTAAGGTTCACTAACGATCAATGTAAATAGTTATAAGGGATTACGCATTAGAATAAATAGTGTAGTATGAGTAAATCGGGCCATATTCTTCTTTCAGTGTTGAGGAGGGATTCATATGGATGCCCTCTGGCAGTACGAGGGTCCACTTCCTGCTTGACAAGAAATATAAGATCACCCTCACCAGTAAGATAGACTGGATGGAGGTTCGAGCTAGATTACCGCCCAATGGGGACATCTGGTACACGGATGGAGTCAAGAGTGGGAGCAGAGCGGGTGCGGGGGTGTATAGGCGACGCGATGGGATAGGTAAAACCTTCCCCCTTGGAAAATACACTACCACACTCCAGGTCGAGCTAGTTGCAATTACATATGGTGTCCTGGGGGCCGACCAAAATCGAACCCAGGAGAAGCTATGTATCTGTTCGGATAGCAGAGCGGCATTGGGTGCTCTGAATTCAGCAACGACAAAGTCGAAACTGGCCTATAATTGCTATGAAGCACTGAACCACTTCGTAGGAAAGGGACAGGTGGAAGTCGTATGGATGCCTGGGCATAATGGCATTAAGGGAAATCTAATTGCAGATGACCTTGCCAGACTAGGGACCAGGGAAAACCTCTATGGACAATAACCTGCAGGGAAATTAAGTCGGAATCTGATCAGAGACCATATAAACGACTGGGCAAAAGACCAGCACAATAAAAGATGAAGAGGAGTAACGGGTTGTCGAATAACCAAACTCTTCATCGAATACTCAGAAATTGAGAAATGGGCCCAAGAATTCATTAAATTGAACAAGCACAAAGCCAGAACTCTGGTGGGAATCATTACGGGCCACCATAGAAGCCTGAATGCATATAATCACAAACTGAGAATGACTGAGCCCGACCTGCAGATACTGTAAAGAAGACGAGGAAACCTCGATTCATCTTCTTTACACCTACCTCGAACTGGAAGAGAAGATGTACCTTGTATTAAGGGCCCCTGTTATTCAATAAAAAGCGGGGCTTAGGGTAGGTGACGTGCTTAAATTGCTCCTCTTATGGAATAGCATTTTTGGGTAATGACCCGTATAAGAAGGGATCGCCAGGGGACTACCCATGCGATCAGAGGTTGGTGAGACCCAAACCCACATAATATAATAATAATATATTTTCTTTAATGTTCACTAACCATGAAGAAAAGTAGTTACGATAAGCGAGTTCATTAGTGAACAGTATATGAAACTGAAAAGAAGTATCTGTAACGGTATACTGAATCTGAATAAAAATTAGGTATGAATAGTAATTGAAGGTTGTTTAAAATTAATCAGTTTAAGTCTTAATCAAGAATTAACTAACCTGGTTAAGGGTCTAGTAGTGCAACTCGGGATATAGTCATTTTTTGTCAAACTACATATTTTGAAAATGTTAAAAGTGTTGAAAATATTTGGTTTTATTTTATATGTAACATTTGTTCATATACACAATTTTTTTAATCTAATAAATGAAAAATGTAAATCAATGTAATATATTGGATATTGAATGCTATTATTTATTTAGACAATACTATATACCGTACTCAAAATCATTTACTTGTCTTAAACCATATACATACTATGTGATATCTAAGATTACTTCACGTGTTAGCATAATCGCTACATCTTGAAAGGCGCTTAATAAGTGGAATTTTCCAATGCTTTTTCTCATTATTTGCTGTGATATATTTTAGTAGGTAGGCGAATAAGAGAGGAAAAAATAAATTAGTCAAAATAAACAACTCTGTTTATCGTATACGCAACGCCAATTTATTATACGAGCATTCATTAGTAACATTAAGTATACTAGCGTAACGATAATAACATCGATATTAAGTCAATTAAAAGGGGAATAGAGTAACGAAAATAATTGTTGCAACGAATAGAAATATAGGAGACGATCATGTAAAATTTCAGCTGCAGAACATCCCGTAGTGTATCATTAATCAGGGATGTATTCAATTAGACTTCACTCTCGTACAAAAGAGGCAGTATATCTGGCAACAAAGGGAAGCCATGGTTGGCACACGTCGTTGTAATCATGTATTATACCCGGCTTTTATATGTAGCTATGGTGACAGACGTATGACGTCCTTTTCACTCCGACCAGCATGCTTTGTGTCTAAGAATATCTGTTGTTAGAAATAAGATATTATTATGTTAAAAATAGCTGTGATTCTTTACGTGTCGTTTTATTTCCTCTTTGTGTTTGTATTTGTTTTAAGCGTATATATTTCATATGTTTGTAGTCGATGATATTGCAGGAACGGTATTCTGCTGTTTTACAATGTTTTACAAAAATATCTACTTCTTCCCACGTTAATGAGTTCGGTGTCACCCACTTTAATCCCCTGGCAATATCCCTAACTGTTAGAGGATGAAACTTAAAAAATAATTTAAGGTATTTTCTCGTTCCTCAAATATTACAATATCTACTGTCTAGAATTATAAGGCAATGGTGCCTAGCCTGACGTTAGGTATTTGCCTGTAGATAAATGGATTTGGGAAGGAGCAGGGCTACTGTTCTCTATATTCCCATTAATGTGATATTTTGACACATTAAAAGAAGGTTACATAATTTGTTTTGTTTCTATATAAATACTTAACAATTGTATGACTGATGTTACGTTGAAACAATAAATATATCAATCTTATTTAACATGATAATCTTCAAAATATTGCTGTCTCACTTTAATGAGTCAATATCATTTTATTAAAATATTTATTTTAATATAGTACCATTTCATCTTGTTGTTACAGACTGTAGAGGGTATTAAGTTAAATCTTAAAAAAAAAAAAAACATTATACTCGTAAGTGGTATATAAATTTGAACTGTTGTGTCAATTGAATCTTGTATGCCGATAGATGAAGATCTTTCTTTGAAATCTGATGCGTGGTGGCTCTTGACAGATTCAATTGTTACGTGATGTCTAATTGGTGTGTTTGGATACTTCCGTAAAATTTCTCTGCTTGCAAAATTTTTTTCATCTGACCGACCACGACGATGACGTATTGGTATTACCTTATCAATAACGGAACCAATTTCTTAAAATTTTTTGATTAAGTTACGAACTGTTAATCCTGTAGGTTCTTTATGTTGTCCTAATTTTGTGCGAATTTTTCTTAATGCAACTGTAAATTATCGCTGACTTTCATAAAATAGTTGTACACAAATGTGGTTGAACTATTAATCGCGGCATGTTGACGTAGTATGGCAGACGTGTAGATGACAGTCGTTAAATATTGACGGTTTCTTTATTGACGGAAATCTTTAACATAAATGGCGCGCAATTCAAGTTCTGTAGTTCCAACTGAGATACCCTATATAACTGAATCACTGCATTTACGTATTTATAACATGCATTCCAAATGGTTAATAAATTTTATTATTATTATTACTATGTTAACAACAGGGTTACATCTTCGAACTACTTTAGGGATTAGATGACATAGATAGATGATATGCAAAGTTACGCCTGTTATATTTAATCGATAAAAAATATAAGTTTCTTACATCAAAAATTATCCACACTTTTAGTCATTTTAAAATCAGTATAAGTTTTCTGTAATAATTTATTTCAGTCGTTGCCTGGAAGATGGTTAGAACCAGATAGATCGGCTCGTTTAGAGATATGAATAGCATTTCCTTCGCTGGACCCTACTCGCAAAAATACGCCCGTTGTATCACAGAATCGTCCATGAATAACAACAGATGAGAGTGGATCTCTCCTAGTGTTGACTCGAGGACCTTACAAGCTAACGCCTGCTCTGCAGCTCTTCTTTTTTCTTCTATGTTCATTTTTCCACCGGAGAGTTACTCATTGTTTGATAATTGATACGATAAAAGTTTAAAAGACGATAATCAAGTAATTTTACCTTTACTATACTTATAAATTCTAGACCACATTTGTGACTGAATTTTCGAAAATATATTCTGTAAACTTTCAATAGAGTTGCCCAATTTCATTGAGAAGTTTTACCCTTACCATGACCTTTTACCACAAATATTAACACTACCAGAATCGCCGTATGTTGTTCACTATTTTATAGGCTAAGGTCTTCACAATAGTCAATTCACAAGAGATGTGATACATTGTCTTACGTACATGGTATTTCTGAATAATAATTTCTTACGATTTCTTTTCGTTGGCTTTTCCACTTCCCATTATGCGAATTAAATCACGAAAAAACTTAAAAATCTTAACATATTCACTACCTACTTATATGTTACTTGCAAATTGTCAACACACAAATATTACACTTACTACATATTCGGGTATATTAAAATATTTTATAAACCGAAACATTTGTGCTTTTGTCTCAAAATTTAATTGTCAGCAAACTTGAACATCTAGTGATACAATAACTTAAATATATAATTGATTGGGTTATCATGATACAATATACATTTAAAATAATGTACAATATGTTATAATGTTTATCTTTGAAAGAATAAATAAAATACTTCAGTCATTTTGATACGTCATTGTATTATTTAAAAAAAGAGCTTATATCATGATATAGTTGTCAGAGCTTTTATTATGAAAATTGGTGTTCTCCTTTTAATAATTTTAATGTGATTTGAAATGCACTTATATGTTCCAAAATTAGCATATCCTCACATTATAACTAACACATGATTTTCTTTAAAAATAAGCAGAATATTCAGTGAAAAATGTCATAAACAGCAGTTATTTAGAGGCGATGCATAAATCTAGAACTCAAAGAGGAAAACTTCAAATAATTATGGGGTCCTTTGACAGCTACAGCGGACTACTGCCTCTCTACCCACCACCATCAACATCAAAGTATTTGATACATTCTGGTATGTAATTAGCGCCATATCCGTTACGAAATAAAACGAGCAATTATGCAGTAAAGCTGCTGTTAAACATTAACTACGTCATTACATTTTCTAGAATTACACATAATTAATCAGTGCCCATTGCTGAATATGTAATTTTATATTGCACAAAGAGAACTAAAATCTAGTTGGGGTTGCTTGTGATTATGTCTGTGGCTCTGAACAAGGTTATATTTGAACTTTTTAACTTGTCAAATATATGTATTTAATCAATGAAGGCATGAGTGGAAGATGTGTAAACAATAAAAAATATTGAGAAATTTTAATTCCAATCATATGTTTAAAACGTTAATGTCAGTGATACTAAACTCTATCAATAAAGTCTATTAACCTCAAGATGCTCAACTTGAACCACTTTAAGTATATTTTTGAACAGAACACTGTCTTCCACTAGTGTCTTCAATTATGTTTACATGAATATTGATTTTTTTAATCTACAAATCAAATTAACGAAATCAGATAGCTGTTATCATGTTTAATTCTCTACTAACTAGTAACTTTAACTATTAGAGTTACAGCTGAATTAATAGTGTTGGTGCCATATGGAACATTGCTGCAGGATGAATATTGGTTATTAGCGATAATTAAGATTCATTTTATACCCATTTTTTAATTTTACACCCATTAATATGAAATAATTTAATCTAATTGATTTAAATGCCTTTGGTAAAAAATAATGTTGATTTTCGAGTGCCAACCTGAAAATTATTTTATAACTTTTTTATGTGATTGGATTATACACTTTCTAATTTGGTATTGTTGTATTTAAAATACACTGTTGACAATATATTTCTTTCAAATACTACGAGTATGTTGTGAAAATAATATATAACTTTAATATTTCCTTCCGGACACATTATTGGATTATTCCATTTTTTAAATTTTCTGATTGATCAGATCATTTTTTATCCTGAAGAAATTCAACGTAGATCTTTGAAAAGTATTCGTGGCAAAAGTTATTATTATTTATATTTAATTTATTATTTTATTCTGTCACCGTTTTGTTTGTGATTAGTTTATACAATGTCTAAGATGACCTTAAAAAATTCAACGTAGACCTTAAAAAATATTCGTGGATACAAGAATTTATTAATATTTATATATAATTTAATATTTTATTATTTAACTATTGAAATGATAGTTTTCATTTTAAGTCTAAATGAACCTAACTAATCGGAAATAAATTATTTTAAAGACCATATTTATATTCACAAAACTCTGTATTTTTTTGCCAATTAAGACATTCATTACAAATAACCAATGTGCCATATTAATACATCTATTTCCTTTAGCATTTGTTTAAATGCGGTAAAAAGAGGAGGTACGATCATATATTTAAGAATATACGATTATACGCTTTATTAGCATCAACTAACTTCACTAACATCAGCCTTAACATTGCTTTCGATATGATCCATATAAATATCGGAATCGGAAATAATAATTTTTGGAGTAAATTATGCACTTGTACTGAACATAAGTGCATCCTATTTTGACCAAAACCATAATTAACTCGAAAATTAAGTCAGTGATGCCTATATTTCACATAAACGTATCAATATATCTCATTAATTTTTTTCTCGATGGTGTATAAGAAATTGTTCTATTCAAACATGCAGATGGAAAGTTTGCTAGAAAATTACCCGTGTCGCGTATGAATGCACACATATCTACAGTTATATCCCTTGTAACAGAAAGCAACTCCTGTCCTACAGATACCAGGATGCAATATCAAAATTTATCGTAACAATTAACATACGCTATTTTTTCCATTTGATGATGAAAAATCTGTGGCAGTTAGTCTTCAATGGCTTGTCAAATTTGTTTAGTCTAGGTTAACCTCATTCACATGGTCGGTACAAAAAAAAAGAGCTTTCATTTAACCTCAATATTGTTCAATTGTCCATACATATCCTGGATGCTTTCTGAATAAACACAGATTATGTAAAGGCGCATCACATCTCTATGCGATTACATCTTCCGTGAAGAAACAGGGTATTTACCTACTCAAGAGCTCCTCATATTGAAATATAGCACTAAAATACGGTGTAGGACTTCATTAGAGACTTTTGGTTTTTAATCATTTGGCTTACATCACTTTACTTTATATGGTGCCCAAATCACATAGGAATAGAAGGTAATGAAATGATAGATGTTGCTGCTCATGCAGCAAATAGCCAAGAAGTTCATGACGTTCTAAGTGGATATAATTATTTTAAAACAAAGAAATTGAATTTGAATGGCAATAAGAGTGGACCAGAATGTATTCGATGTAAGAAATCAGCAAACCAATAGTAGACATATGGACCTTACTTCATAATTTTTCAAAACGGGAACAAATCCTATTAACTCAAGATATGTAGATCACACATACCTTACCTCTTTCCGTCTTCTCCCAGGAGAACAGTTACCAATATAGCCGGCTTATGATGTCACACTAGCAGTAAAACATATTTTCTTATAATGTATAAGTACTATTCATTTAATCGCTATTTACCAAATAAAAAACTCTCTTATCTTGCCGATGAACAGAACAGTCTACCTGAGCCTAGCTATACAAGCAAATCACGGTATGAGATTAGAGCCATTTGGGATTTTTAATTTTGCAAATAGAGATGAAATAAACTATACGTGTCATCACAGAGAAATTTTGTACACATTTTATACACAGTACTAGTCTCTATAAGAAAATATAAAATTGCATGATTTGAATATATAAATAGGATATAGCGGCTAATGAAGATGCAGTCGATGCCGCTATAAATTCAATGTTAAGTAGTTAATATAAAAAAAGTAAAATAAAGCAAATAAGTATGTATATTAGAAACAAAAAGTATAACGTGAGAATACAAAAGCGCAAAAAATCAATTGGGCAACGACAATGTAACTATCTATATTGTAGCAAAGCTTCATAATATACTGCCTTATAATATTTAATGTGAAAGACAAATCAATAAATAAGTAAATCAAATAATATTACAACTATATGTAACTTGGGTTCTTGACAACGCTCAACGTGAATTTAATAATGTACAATGCAAAGTTTTACTTGGCAGATGGCAATTTTTACAAAATACTGAAATGAAGAGATATCTCCATACCATCTGCAAATGCCTTATACAATAAGGACTAAGCAAATTAAGCCAAAAACAGCTATTCTCCTGGCTACATGCCAACGACAAGCGCTGAATTATATAGCGAAATTTTCCGCATTTTGTCTAACAAAGTTAACACTAGAAGACAGTAATTCAGATTGCTCGAAAACCACAAGAAAGATGCAAGGCGTCCTCTCTCTCAGGATATCACAAGTTGCAGACCGGTTTCAACATTATCTTGGGTCTCGTCAGTGCAGTGTAAGTGAGTATACCTTTGACAAACGAGGCTCACATCTTGTAGACGCCGGTAAGTTCTACCATAGGAGATATATCCTAACTTCAATTATTTGTAAGAATTACTATCTGCCAAGTAACACAGTGCATTGTATTGATGGTATCAAGTTCTATTTCGATTTAAATTGTTTTCTAAACTGTCGAGAGATGGCGCTCGTTACGCTCTACTGTGGTATAACGTAAAATGTATTATTTTGAAATGTATTATTGAAACAATTATAAATAAACACATTTATTTCACTATATTGTTATTACTATATAGTTACGTATTACTTTTTCATAGTTATAGATTTAATTTTCTTGATATTGACTGGTCTGTTAATATTATGTCTCAACGATTAATTAATCCATTAATGTAAACCTAATTCAAGTTTATACATAAAACAGTTAATTTAGTAAATATTTTACATATTTGGAGTATTTTATAAATTGAATATATCAATCAAGAATATACTACATATTCTTGAAGTATTTTGAAGGTGTTAATAAGTAAAATAACAACTCTTATTAATGTTTTTGTTACAGGTAAGTCACATGGATCACTTTCCGGTAAGATACATATGCGTTAAAGGACGTAGGTGGAAATGTTGGAATACAATGACATTTTATCGACAAATATGGTAAGCCCTTTAAATAATAATAACGAAAGTTCTATATGTAGTTCGCATTCAGTAAGAAAAACAGCTTAAAAATGTATACGGAATAGTCCAATATACCAGCTACTTTATATTGCATCATCATCCAATATTTATTCTTTAAACAATACAAATTTTCTATCAAACCAAATCGGGGAAAAATTAAGAGAAATCATCTGACATCGGTAGACACAAGGTTACATTCTGAAAAAATACTGAAGTACTTCGAACTGAATCCATTACCTAGCACATTAGCCTCCTGATTTCATTCCATCAAATGGTGTACTCCTAAAGTTCCGAAAAACTGTATTCACAAACACCACTGTGATAAAATAATAATAACTTGAAAACTGAAGATTGTCATGGGATTCGTTTTACTGTCTATGTTTAAAAAATGTTTAAAAAATATTTGTGAGTAAATCGTGCATATGAGATTTTTTATAAAAACATGAAATTTATATTTGTATCGGTAATAATCAAAATTATCCTCTACATGCAATACCGTAAAAGGCCAATAACCCAGCGGCTACCAGCAGTAAGAGAAAATGATCTACGTCAGTGGTTGCACAAATTCACTGTGAGATATAACGAGTACTGGCTGACGAATAATTTATTGTAAATTAAATTAATAGTATTGATAGATTGTTAAAAATGTAGCGTTAGCTTTCTTCGCCTAGTAAAGTAAAAATGTGAGTGATACGGTGATTTAATTGAATTGCATTTTGATGGTACCGAACTCAGAGAGAGTAGCTGAATTTGTGGATAATAGTCTAAAAAAATATGAAGCAATGAGTTTGAAAAACAATAAAGGATGTATGTTACTTTTATATAGTCTAGATTCATATATGAAAGCATCTACAATGCACTTAAAAACCATACTACTATGTCAATTTATTTCATGTAACATGTTTAGCACATGAACTCCATTGTCTTTCAGAAACTGCTATTCCATAATCGATGAAGCCAATGAGAAGAAGACTTTTTTAAAAGCGCCGTCTCATATAAAAGTATTGCAAGAAGCCATTACCATAGCCTGTTGAGATGCAATGGAATACATTGTTAGCGGCGACAAGCTATTGTTATGTTCATTTTGATGATGCAAACAGGACGATCGATAAACGCAAAATGAATACACAATTGTTAACGCAGTAAACATTATATATCACCTGTGCCACTGCCTTTTTCGGTTAATAGGACACTCTAATGAATGCGCGAAAATTAAATTTGAAACGTTTTTTACAACACAATCCCGAATTTCGTATATTATGTAGTATTTTGTATCCGCTCGTACGTCAAGAGGTAGACTTGTCTCAATCCAAAGTATTCGTGCCCTCCTTGAAAAACTTGAAAGGTTTTTTTTCTGCATATAAATGGATTGTAAATAATAGGCGTCATACTATCAATTAATATTCTAAATGTTAATTTATTCTAAATAAATTATACATTTATATGTAATATAATGGAACTCGAAAAATTATTGGTGTGCACTGCTGTATATTTAGTGATATTTATTGCTCTTGTTGTTTTGATGCTATAAAACCGCCAATTAAAATGTAATATATTGTTTGTCATATGTTTATGTGTCAACAAATTATCCTGGATCCGTCCCTGACTTTTACGTCATGTACGATTTACTCGCGGGCGTTTATAAGAAATGCAATGGATATAATTATAGCAGAAATATGAGTTAATTTAAATATTACTTGAACATCAAGGGTTCTAGACAAACTGTAGATAAACTTCACAAAGGTTACACTTGATTGAGTACAGAAATAATGACTTATGAAACTAAAATATACAATAGTACCTAATTATTAGGTAGATTATTTAAAAAATGGCAGAAGCACTCTCTCTCTCTCTCTGTCTCTTTCTCTCTGATAGACAAATTCACCTATCTTTACAATATTATCATGTAAGGAGTTTTATAAAAATCCGTGTTTTATCCACATATTTTTTTTATATACACGTGTTGCAAACATTGCGAAATCTAATTTTCTTTATTTCTAGAAGCAAAAATATATCTATTACAACCCTGCTACTTTATCTTCTAATACATCAAGATTAATTGTAATGATCGCTTTAAACATTGGATATTAAACCCTCTGGTCATCATGTAAATTATGCAAGACTAATTACAAATATTATGAGCAAGCATAACATTCGAGTTTGGTATAAGATCGACTTGAGTTAATTAATTTGTCAACACTTGAGTTTCTGCATGTACGACAGTAACCCGGTGATTGGGCAATTTGGAGAAGATGACGTTAACTCAAATGGAGAGAGAATTATTGAAATGTGCCAAAACTGCCAACTAAAAGTAACAAATGGTTTCTATCAGTTCAAAATAATACATCGTTATACATGGGAACAACCCACTAGAAAATTAAAATCCATTATTGATTATATATTAATTAAACAAGAGTCGCACCTAAAAATGATGGACGTAAGAGTTAAACGCGGCCCAGAGTGTGGCTCAGATCATCACCTGCTGTTAGCAAAAGTAGATCTTAAATACCGACAATACAAACAAAGAGAACCAGGAGACGCAGGAGACGCAAACGAAGAAAGAAAGGCGGAGGCAATACGATACAATATCGAAAGTCTGCGAGAGGACTCGACAAAGTTCCTATATCAAATACGCCTCGCTAATAAATTAAGCACTGTACAATATGACACTGCAGACAATATGTATGAAAACATAAAAATATGCATATATGAAGCAGCTGGAGAAGCTTTAGGAAAAATACACAAAAATAAAAATAATAACAAAGTACCCTGGTAGAATGATAATCTGGAGACCCTTGTAAAAGAAAAGAATGCACTCCACAGCAAAAGGCTGGAAACAAGAACACGCGACGACATCTCAAGTTACCAAGCAAAAATAAAAGAAGTCCATAGAGAAATTAGAAAAGCTTAAAACGAGTACTGGGAGAAAATATGTGCCCAAGTAAATACGAACATAGGAAACACCAGAGCAAACAAATCTTGGAAAGTAGTCAATGGTTTGAGAAAACAGAATAAAGACACAGCAGGAATCAGCCCAATTGGAATTCAGGAGTGGAAATAATATTATAAAGACCTGCTGACAGAACAGAGACTCGAATACATAACGCAGGAAAGGAAACAACAAGAAACCAGCGAGAGTCACACTGTACAGGAAATAACATCACATGAAGTAAGAGAAAAGTGTGCGAATTACCGAGGGATTTGTGTCATATGTACAGTGGCAAGACCAACATATGGGCGCGTGCTAAAGCAGAGAATCGAAGACGAATTTAGTGAGTGCGAGGAACAAAATGGATTTAGAGCAGGGCGCTCATGTATAGACGGCATATTTACTGTTAATAACGTCATAGATAAGAGAATAGAAAGGGAAAGAACGGTCCATATGGCGTTTGTAGATCTCCAAAGGGCATACGACACCGTGCCATTAAATAAGTTATGGCCTTGTATGAAAAAAAAGCAATATCTCCAGATCCTATATTCACGCGGTGAAAAAACTATATTGCGGATGTACCAGTGCAGTGAAAGTTAATAGTGAAGTCTTCGAAAACTTTGAGGTATCTAAAGACCTGAGACAAGGATATACACTGGCTCCGCTATTATTCAAGATTTATTTGGAAGAAGCACTAAGGCATTGGAAACGAAAATGTGGCAGTATGGGTATACCCATCGGTGACGAAGTGCTATACACTTTATTGTTCACTGACGATCAAGTAGTGATGGCTACAGATAGAGAAGATGTAGGCTATATGCTGCGCAAACTGAAAGAGGAGTATGAGAAGTGGGGCCTCATCATAAATACTAAAAAAACAGAATATATTATAGCAAGTAAAGAAAATTATCAAAGCGACCTAAATCTAGATAACTGCATGATAAAACATTGTTCCTCATTTAAATATTTAGGTGTAACTCTCTCCTCAAATGGAAGAAGTAGTGAGGATATTTCAAATAAAATAGAACAGGGAAGAAGAGCAATCCGGCAACTAAACTCACTGTTGTGGAGTAAAAATGTTAACAGGGAAAGTAAAACCACCTTGTATAAAAGTATTCTGAAGAGTATTTCTACATATGGCTTCGAAATATGGGAATTGAACAAAAGAGACCGCCAGAAATTACTATCCCTCGAAATGGACTTCTGGAGAAGAAGTGCAAGGATCTCAAAATTAGACCACGTTAGGAATGAGAGAATAAGGGAGATCATGAATGTGAAAGAAAATATATTGGACATAATTGGAACAAAACGACTAATATGGTATGGACACCTTCAACGTATGGAAAACAATAGATGGCCCAAAAAAGTATGGAGCTGGATACCACCAGAACGCAGAAAAAGAGGGAGACCACCTAGAAATTGGAAAGAGGATGTAGAAGAAGCTATGGAGGCCAAATGACTTCAGGAAGGAGATTGGCAAAATAGGGACTACTGGATGTTGAGATGCGAGAAGCGGCCAAGGCCGTAGAACCTCGCTATATATATATATATATATATATATATATATATATATATATATATATATATATATATATATATATATATATATATACGACAGTAACCAAAATTTTATACATATAATAAATTCTGCTAAATCTAAAGAAGTAATTCAGGTTTTATGAATTTGTACATTGAATCACCACGTATGTATATAATGTGTGCGTCATCACATACTGTAATAAAACGTTTCACATAACCATGATTTTGATCTTTTGAGATTTTATCAATATTCGGGTTCTATATACCAGTATATACACCAACAACAAGAATTCTGAAAATAGGGATATAGTATGATATAAATTAGGCAGATGTCCGATTCATACCTTTATGTTGTACACTGCTATATAATCAGTATGAGAGAAATATAGCACAAAACCCTTAATAACACTGCTGCATTTATTAAGTCACTAGAATACTTCAAAAAATAATTTCCAAAGAAACGCAGTGATAGATTCTAACATAAATAATAATGATTTGATAACATAAAAGCAGTTTTTCAGGACCAGCGAAAGATACACACGACTCGACGCGTATTTCGTCAATCAAGTTAACATAATCAGGAAATAGTGTCCAATTAATTTAGTTTAGTAGTAAGATATAATCAGTTTTAAACATCTCTGGCCTGACGTATAATCTTTCGATGTTCATGGAAAACTGATCATCTATATTTGTTGCTGGATCAAAGGTTCCAGTACTTTTTCTACAATACTGCTTTACCGTTAGTCATATGTCCCTATTTTCTCCACGTTTGATCATCTATTTACACACTTTAAATTTATTTCTAACATTAAAATGTTATGCAGATTAAGGATAGCAATAAGTTATAAGTGTATCATGGAGAAAGAGATATATCAATACGTTAGCCTGAAATATAGGTAATATTGAATTAATTTAGTTAGCTATTCCAGCTAGAGTTAATTATCTTATTGGTGCCAACATGGTTGTATAGGCAATTGATCAGAGACATAATAATTTCTAAGACTAATTCATTATTGCCCATATTACAGTAGTTGTCGGTAGTGTCATTATATTCTCTTACGATGGTATATTGTTTATTTCTATTGATTATAAATTAAATCCATAATAATAATTCCTTTGGTATATAAACAGTTGTATATTTGTCCCAAAAATGGAGCTCTACGCCTATGTACAGTTATGTTTAACAGTGAGTATCCACTCGCCTCGTTTAAAGTGGCAAATCATTACGATGAAATTAATAGCAGTGGAAACATGGAGTGAAGTATTTTGCTGTACGCATAGAATATAATTAATTATATAAAATGTACAGAGTGAGTACTCCACTTCATTCGAACAAACACCGAAATTAAATTTTCAAATCCACTTTCGACTTGTGCAATTACAATTATCAGTAATTAACAGTAACGAATATAGTTGCTTTAATTAATGAATAAAAATCAAATTGACAAACGGCGTTCGACGCTGATTCCATAAACAATCACTGAAATAGTGGCAATATAAGCAGCCCCTCCTTAAAGGGTGATAAGTGGTGATCCCTTTCCGGGCATTTTATTGGATATTTACTTAATAGGAGATACTCGTTTAGGCGATTCCTTTTAATATACTTTCCTGTAAAAGTTTCAGGCTGTAAACGTTTTTTTCTGAGGGGATGGCTCCAAAAGGGAAGACTAAAAGGAAAACGGAAAGCTCTCGAAATTAATTTTAGGCCGTTTCAAACGATCTGGTTTAAACAGAATTAAGAATTCGTCGGTGTAAGATATCATTGCCGGTTCTTCCCAAACAGTTATTATATATTTGGAATATAAAATATAAAACAATGCCAGTGAAATGAATTTATCATTACAATAACGATACTGCCTCGTTATTATCTAATGCATAATTAACCATTAGTGGTGAATTGGTAAACGAAGATTTATTCCAGCCAACTCGTCTATGGTATATACTGAAAAAGTTTATTTAATTTGGGAAATATATAAAGATGGATATACATATGAAACATTTTAAATATTTCACGTTGATTTCTAAATCAACGTGATGTCATTGATCAGTATAATTTGATTAGTTCTACGATACTAATGTATAAAATTTAATACTCCCTCTGTCCCAAATTAGTTGTTACATTTGGTGTCTAAATTTTATCCCAAATTAGTTGTCATATTTCGAAAAAATTACAAATAAAAAAAATTAGGCACACAAAAGCGGGTAAATAGATACTGGAATCATTATTTTTTAAATAATTTCACAAAAATATTGATTTCGTACTCGTAATTATGGATAACAATACTTGTAAATATATATAATTCTTATACTCCTATATGAAGGTAATTCTAAGCTGCTACAAACTAAGTAATATTAAAACAATTTTTGGATGTTAAAATAGCTTCAGGGTTACATTCGATGCTATATGATAGGCGGTTTTCACGCCTTAATTTTTCTTTATTCATATGTACAATCTTATATGCATTGCTCCCAGAACACAACATTATTTTTTCCATGCATGTTTGCAAAATTAAAAAAATGTTGTCTAATTTCTCTCTCTCCAATTTATAGAAAGCTGTTTCCGCAGTACCTATTAATTCATCTATGTATTTGGTCGCCATCTAATATTGTAACGACTGAATTGCGAAACAAAATCCTAAATCAAGCACATTCGGGTCGCGACTATTTGGAGCCTGACATCTCAGTTTTAGATGCCCCATATCTCTAATTGCCTCTGCTTGTACATCAGGATTTTCAACGGATAAGTGACGCTTCCATTGTCTTATTGAATGTAGATCAGAACATTCATTCTTTGCAGACCGAGGAAACTTTGCACGAATGGCAGGCATTACTTTTTCAACATTCATTTTCTTGATTTCTTCCTTGTTGACAGATTCTACAACTTTAGTAACAAGGGTGCCCTTTTGTCGATTTATTGAATTTCTTTTGGCCGGTTCTGCGTATACAAAAGGCCACACATCCAATTTTCCATAAAAATATTTTTTCTCATGAGGATCCCACCGGGGTCTTGCAACAGCCGCCATGAACATGACTTTTGTCATGAATCGTTTCCTTTTACGCTCTCGGTGAGGGTCTTCTTCATCAACGGTAATGTAATAAGAACGCAATGTTTTCGTAATATAGAACCATTTTGCATCAATATGAACGTTTTCCTTCATATCGGAAAAAATGCCGTCTGGTCCCAAATGTTGAAGACAAAAGCGAAGTCTTTCAAGCTTATTTTCAGCAGTTAAGAAAGGTTTTACTGCAGAAGAAACACGTTTAAATGTTTTACCTTCTTTTAACATTCTATGTAATGAAGCTCTTGGTATGGCTATTGCGCATAATAAACTTCTCAGGGTACTTATTTTATTATTCAATGGAACATTTCTCAGTTTTGCTAAATTTTCTGAATAATTTTTCTTTTTTATTCCAAATTTACATGGATTTAATAAATCGACGTTATAGTACATACTTCCAGAAAGTTTGGAGTTTCTTGCCTGTTTCCATAGCCGAGAAATTGTACGTCTATTGAGCATGAATTGCTCTGAAGCACCAAATTTAGCACCATGTTTGAGTTTTTCATTTTCACAACGTTGCAGCAAAACTGCATTTCGGG
This sequence comes from Rosalia funebris, assembly GCA_037954035.1. Taxonomy (NCBI): domain Eukaryota; kingdom Metazoa; phylum Arthropoda; class Insecta; order Coleoptera; family Cerambycidae; genus Rosalia; species Rosalia funebris. The sequence goes on from JAZFAV010000007.1 coordinate 7,885,442, forward strand.
TAATGTTGTCCGTTTCCCTTTTTAAATTAATCTTCTTGACAAATCACTCATTTTTGGCACTTTTCACAACGAATTAAAGCGACAGCGGGTACACTTTCAAAACTGTGTTATTTGCCAATCTGTCACCAGCCTACTTGTAATTACAACTTTCAAACACATTTTATGAATGATGTGATTTTAATCTTTTCTTTTGAGTATTTAATTTTTTAGTATATCACTTCCTGGATTAAATTCTCTTTGACAATAATAAGCAGAAATATGGTCAAATGTGACAACTAATTTGGGACAGAGGGAGTACTATTTATCAGTGGCGACTCATCAATTAGACAAGTAATGCACTACCTCACTACATAGAACAGATAATGTCGATATTTAGTTGACTTTACTTATTCTTATTGGTATTGTAATTAATATAATCTAGTGCAAAAGGATGACAAAAATTCAACGCTAAAAATAATACAGGATGCAACCCTAGTCTCGCTTCCATAAAACATCTAGCAGTGGTAAGAAAAAAGCAGTTGCGAATTCTAACGGGGACAAATAAGAGGCATACCTTCATCCTTGCATCGGTTTAAGAGACCCTGGGATTTAAAAATACATCCAATACTTCTGCGAGCAAATACACGAAGTTTAACCTACTTGTGCTGTCACTTTGCACAAAGGATAGTTTGTTGTGCAGTTCAGTCCAGAAGAATACGTCTTTCATCTTTGTGATGAATTACATTTCGTGTATTTATTTAAATAAATATTAAGTTAACACATATGACGAGTGGAGATTTTATTTATATATTTGCTAATTTTATAAAAAAAAATCTCATAATAACTAATTAATCAAATAAGAATATGTAGGCCTATCGTACATTTTGTAACAAAATTTGCATCAAATTGACTTTTGTATGAAGTTAAATTTTGTGTTAAACGTGGAGTAGAAGTAGAAACATTCTCTTTTAATATGCTTAATAAAAGTTTTCTTTCCACCAGACGCCCCTGCGGCTTTTAATACATTCTTGCTAAAAATGTATAAATATAGTTATATTTATATGCTAAGGACACATCAAAGTTTTTTAGGAATACGTAATATTGACCGAGAAATTTTGCAATTACTTACAATTGATGAGTACTATTTTAGCCATAGTCAACGATTATGTCATAAGTAAAACAAAAAGACAAAACACTTATTTACGCAGTGGACTTCTTGTATTGAAGTCTGTCATTGTCATATATCACACATTTTATGTTTGTCATATGTTAAGTCATATATCACAAATTTCCATATTTTATATTCATAGCCATGTTTTGTGCTTCACTTGCCTTACATGGATATATGAAGTATTACAAGTGTATGTCACTAACATCTATCATAACAGTCAATTAAATTTTATTAGATGATTTTTTGAACTTATTTAAGTAATCGCAATTATTAGTGTAGAATATTTTTACAGGCAGTATCTGAACTAATAAGAATACATATCTTCTTGAATAAAATACTAATTATAGTTTGTACTATACTTTAGTTTTAACATATATGGTACAGTTATTACTAGCTCCTAATCACAATACAAATTCTACTGTTGATTTTATCGTCAATATTTTGTGCTAATGACTATATCCAAATTTTATAATAATTTTTCCTAATTCTCATGCAAATGCTAGTGATAATTTACTGATAAATCTTTTTTAGTAATAAACATCTACTAAAATTATATTATTAATAAGTTTCTTTGGGAGTTTGGTATAACTTAATTAAAGATAAAGATATAATATTTTGTTATTGAATAATTTTTTTAGCATTATTTAAAAATGAAGAAATTAATTCTTAATTGTACTAATAAGATATTGGTGTATTTAATATACATGTGGAAGTATAGAAAATATTTATATATTCGTGAACAACAACGCAACCAAATTCCTAACTAATATTTGAAATGGTACCTGTATTACTGAGATTTTCAATTGAATATTATATACCATTATAATGTGAATATTCCTAGGGATTAATAAGTAATGAATGTGGTTTATTGATATCCAGATGCCTTCGGATATTTATAAATAAGTTTCTTATAAAGAGAGGAGTTTCTTATACAGTCCTTAATGAAAATAAAAATTGCAATTTAAACACTGTTAATGTAGTAACATAATCAAGAATGTACCCAATTAATAAGTTTATTATTTAATAAGTAGGTGCATTCGTAATATGAATTATACGAATGACAAATATAAAACATCATACCCAATGAAGTCCCCTAATAAATCTGTTAAAATTTAACATATTTTTCAGACACGCAATATCTATTAGATTTAATAAACTTGATCATGATAATGACTGGATTATGTTTACTTCTTAGGATAAATGAACCACTTGGGTATAAGTCGATTATTCAGATATCATAAGTAGATGAATTTCTTTAGGTTTTAACTATAGTTAATAATCATTTTTATTGGAATTCAGTTTTCGCTGAAAATAGAAATTTGTTGATATTCTTGGTAAAATTTATGTATCACTATTATTATATAATAAGCAGACAATACGTGAGAAATGACAGATACAAAATTCGCATTTTTATTGCCTTGTTTATTTCATCGTCGTGAAACAGAAATAGGTTAAGTGCATATACAAAATATCTATTTGAAATTATCCAACGACTCATAAAATTCAACACACTATTCAGTTATCTTAGCAAAAAATGTTAATAAACTTGGCCAAAATAAGTAATTTGCATCTTGAGAAACAGCATTTGGAGATACGTTGGTTAATCAAAAATTGCAAGTGGTTATATTGCCTCAAGGTTCAAAAAAGTCAACATTAAGGATTATATCTTACCCCGCGAAGATCAAAGTGTATTATATTGTGGTGTATTCACATTAGTTTTATACTTAAAATATATAAAAATTTACAATTGTAGCATACCAATTACACTGGTGTTAAGTTTATGGCTATTTTAGGTAAATAAATTGATAAAGTTTTACTACGGTAGATTTTCAGCAGTGTACTCAGTAAGTTACTAGGAGTTTGTAACTAAACGAGTATTTTACTATAGCAAGGTGAGTTCAGACAGCAAGAAAAGATTTGCAATATTCACAAATTTCACATACATCCACTATGGCTCTGCTACTTCTAATAAGAAAATACGATAGCAACAAACATCTATTATTTATTTATGCACAATATTTTAACATTAAGTTACTAGTACTTTAAAACTGAACAGGTATATTCTACATACGCTAGAAAAGATTAACAATAATCATAAAGTTCACTTAGAGCCACTATAGCTGAGCTAGCTCTAATAAGAACGTTACGGTAGAAACAAACCTCTATTATTTATTCACACTATTTAACAATTCCCTTTGCGTCTTACAGAATACTAAACTGCATAGCATTTAAGGACTTAAATTGTAATCTGACGATTTTTAGCGTTTCTTGTGTTGACACAAAACACATTTTAAGTCAGGTATAAGCTGTAAGGGGATATTAAATAGTCAACAATTATTAAGTCATGTACTAGACGCTGGTACAGAAACTTGTAAACTTTACAAAAGCTGATTACATACATCTTGCATTGCGCTAAGGCTTTTATACAAGTTTACGATGGTAACCCACCCGTTTCCAGAACAAAGTATGTACTTTAAAGACATTACAATGCAATGATGGAGAAAGGACACGTGACAGAAATTCTTAAGTATCAGATATGTATGTATATCAGATAGGTATGTACAGGGTGTTTTATGATAAACTATATATTTTTTCACACTAAAGTGTGATATTGGAAGGCATCTGAATAAATATTTGAAATAAATAAAATATATATTGTACAATAAAATTAAAGAGAGAAAATAGTGCGATCCAAGAAAATGCAGGCTTTTCAACCATTTTTATTCATATAAAAATCAGCATATTGTCCCTAAAACACAAAATATTGTATCGGACACTTTTTGTTAATTTGAGTTACGCTGGCTTTTATAATTTCAAACATCCCTTTTTGATCTTCCGAAATATAATTCTGAACAACATCTGAAATAACATCTGAATTCCATGTAGTAATCCAGATTTGATAATTGTCAGTGACAACGTACCTTTTTCTATACAGAAACAACAAATAATGAATTAACTATAGCATATCTGAATATTTTTGTAGTATTTTTAAAATGTTAGAGCCATGATTAGAAAAATATAAAAGGGCCATTATTTTCCAATGGTCCTTATGGCCATAATAAAGACACTGGCCATAACACTGTTGTTGTTATGTTCCTAATACTTTGAAGATTTGTCCTTGATTTAACGAAATATATCTTAGATACTTAAAAAATCCCTTGGGTAGAACAAGGGCAATTCCATCCACACTACCCTTTTCCATGCGATGTAGAAAGTTGGATATGTTTCTTACTTACATAATTATTATCCATAATTAGTTTAGTGTGACGAAATCAACCTTATAAAGTGACATCGATGACTTACAAGATCTTTTTAGACTTTAAAATCTGCTCTAAATAATTAAGAACCTTATCCATTCATACCCTAATTTGCACCAAAGCAGAAAATAGACGTACGTTATGAAAGTTAAAGTTAAATCTGTAAATAAAAACATTTTTTTAAACCAGTCAATTATATGAAACCTACGACTCCATTGAGCTCAGTTAAAAGAGAACAGTAACACTATATCATAAACAGTTAATGTTAAACTGACCAAATATAACGACTTAACAACACAATAGCTCCTATGAACTTTTATATTATAGCAATATATAGCCTTTCATATACTTTCATGTCTCCTAAGACATTATAGCCTAGATACTTTTACTATACTTTTATTCATAATTGCACTAACTGAATGTATATTTAATGATATTATTTACAATTTTCTTTTTCATAATGTAATGCTATAAGCTGTTCAAATGGCAAGATTATTTCTTTATTGCACCATGTAGAATTCCATAAATGCTATTGATATACTCAATGTTCTCGTAGTTGTTTTGATATTCCTCACATCTTGATTTATGTTGAAAATATTAACTAAATCGTTATTAAGGTGAATAGTATGAACTGTTATCTGCCGCAGATTTGATGATTAACATTTATTAATTATTAATGCAGATTTATTTTAGATAATTTAGATAATAGTCCTATGAAGGTGATGTAAACTTCATGATTCAGAATTCAAATAACTCGTTAGCTAACTAGCAATGTTAGAAGTATATTTTTATAATTATTTTGATTATTTTCCATTTGTTATTTCACCACAATATTCTGATAACTGAATTAACTATTCAGTGAGTTAACAAGTCTGTATGCTTAATTCCATTGTTTTGGGATTAGCTCCATGTTGCTGAAATAACTGTGTTATGAACAACTAATTATTTTATTGACAGTTTCGGAAAATTCTAAAGGTAAGTGAAAAGTAATCATGACTCTGTTATTATGCTCAAGTAATTAGACTTTTCTTATGATATTTATTGCCACTACTTAAAATTTGTGGCACTTTTTTTGTTCTAAATGTATCCCATTCGATATTTAATACTACTATAGGACATATATAGGACAAACATGTTGAAAATATGTCTAGATATAAAGAGTAAACAACATTGCATACACTTAAAAAATTGTGACAATATTAAAAATATACATAAAAACTTTAAATTAGTTTTAACTTATAGCTGTTCAGTCTAAGTAAGTATGCCTCACTGACTGATTTCACCCCATATAAACTATATGTCGAATACATGAAACATATGTGTTATGTATCTTTGGCTTGTTTGAAATACGGTATTACTATAAAATTACACATAACACATCAGAACCATAATTATTCATACATAAAGTAATTTTAATTAAAATGTTTATTTACCACAATACCATTCACTTTTGAATATGTCAACTACTATTGGGATCTGCTTCCTAGAACTAAATAATCAAACAAATTTCCGTAGCATTTGATAATGAAGTTGCCTGCAGTTATCCATTGGATATGATATTAACTATAAACTTAGCCTTGGGCTGACATATGCCTGTTATAGACATATAGACACTGATTAGTATTATGAATTTAAATTGTGTGAACTCATTAGTTATTGCTAATATACTTATAATTTTGTGCATTCTTCACATAAATTATTACAAAGCGAAAAATCAAAAAATATATATCCTGTTTTGCATATCAAACACATGCAACCTAAATAAAAATAACATAAACTGCATTAACAGTAATTAATTATGTTTAACTTGGATTTATTCGTTGAGCAACTTGGGCCCCATTCCCAATATTCGTTACCGGCCGTGTCTTGCAATGTAATACAAATATGAACTGCACTGAACTGTACCAAAGCGGAAAGGTAATGTAATCGTGTAAATGAAAATGGAAGAAAAATTTCTAGCGGTTATTTTTCGTTTTTCGGCCTAAAAACTAAAAAAATGGTTCTTAAAAAATGTTGTCTGTGTGTGTGTCGTTGTTGTTGTCGTCGATATTTTAAAACTTGTTAACACGATAACTCAACTAAATCGTATCGTATTGATCGGGTTTTGACTGATTTTGATCGAGGACGTATCCCAAACGACACCTATTAATTTTGAGGTTGATAGAACACACTCTACCATGTTCATGGTTTATGAGAAAGCACAATGGTGGACTATTTGAGAAATTTTCTTTGTTAGCACGATCACTTAAATCGTGTGGGATCGATCGGGTTTCGAGTAATTCTGATTAGGAACGTCTACCACACGACATCTATTGGTTATGCGGTGAATATGATGCACCTCACACTGTCCATGGGTCATGAGAAAGCACAATGGTGGACTATTTGAAAAAAGTTAAAGTGTGACAAAAAAACATATTCTGCATTTATGTGTTGGGTTGTTTTTTTTTTTCGGCCACTCAATTTCGAGATAGAGATGTTCTACGTGCGGACAAGTCCGTTTTAAGGTTTTAAAATTGTTTATTTTTATCAGTATATCGCTCTCGATCTATCGATCATTACTTGTATATGATTTTAATGACGTTATATGAAATTTATGGCTCTCAGAGTTTCTACTGTTTTGTTTTGCGACACATTTCGTATGTAAACATAACCGCAAACACGCATCGTTATGTATCTCAGGCATGTATATTATAAATACATAAGTCGTTTCTCAACTTTTAAATATTCTTCAGCTGCAGATATCAGAAAATCAGATCTTATATAGTACCTATAATGATAAATATCCTACTGAATGTTTCTTTATCACTAACAGGTTTGTGTTAAATTTTGAAATATTCTTGAGCAGGTATTGGATAAAAATATCTTTTGTGACTTTCCGCACTCCACTATAGGCGGAAAGGTAATGTAATTGTGTAAAGAAAAATTGAAAAAACTAATTTTTTTTGAGTTCATTTTTCGATTTTCGGCCTAAAAACAAAACAAATGGTTTTTAAAAAATGTTTGCTGTGTGTGTGTATGTGTGTGTGTGTGTGTGTGTCGTCGTTGTCGTCGGAATTTATTCTTGTTAGCACGATAACTCAACTAAATCGTGTCGGATCGATCGGGTTTCGGCTGATTCTGATTAGGGACGTCCACCAGACAACGTCTGTTGATTTTGAGGTGAATAGAACACGTCACTCTTTCCATGAGTCATGAGAAAACACTATGGTGGACTATTTGAAAACAGTAAAACTGTCGCATAAAACACATATTGTGCATTTATGTGTTGGTTTATTTTTTTTCAGCCACTCAATTTCGAGATAGAGATGTTCTACGTGCGGAAAGTCCGTTTTAAGGTGTTAAAACTGTTTATCTTGAAACATATTTTAGGTAATATATATTTAGTTATGAAGTGAAAGTAATTTCAAACTAATTTGTCACAAGGTTAAACATTTGAAATAGCGTGACTAAGAAAATGAAATATGGATGAAATATCTCGAAATATGGAGAAAATGAACTATAGACAAAACGTATATTTTACCAAACGTATATTCTACGTGATGTTCACGTTTATTTTAAAATGTTCTTTCTCTTTTGATTGCTCCTAGTAAAATGTGTGCATTGATGGATATAGAACATTTAAAAATAAAGAAATATTTTGAAGGATGCTACATATCATCGTAGCTTCGTACACTGAAATATGTAGGAAAATTTGACAATTTCACAACAAATGGGGTAAACATATGTTATTTTACACTAAATTAATGTATCTCTGTTTGATTTGAAATGGAGGCGGTAAGTCTGGGGTAGAATTTTGCAGGTTTGCAGGAACATTCATTACTGCAAACGTCTCATTAATAGAGAAAAGTAGATACGATGTTCTGTGTACGCTCGAAGTTCGGCATGCTCTGGTGTTCAGTTTTAAACCTTTTGCTATTCATATTTTCTAAAAATTTCTTAGAGTTTTAAAATGGAATATACGTTAGTGTATACATTTTATTGTAAGTTAACTTTTAATATACATATATTGAAGTAACCTGACATGAAAATATCGTATGTAGTGGTGCAAGTTTACAAAATTGATTATAAAATCAATTAAACAAATTAGGCTCAAGGGATTGGATTGTTTAATTTATTTCCAAGATGTATATGAATTAGTGTTGAAAACAGATTAAATTTTACTATCCGTTACTGATAGGGAATACTCTTTTGTGTATGGTCAAAATTTAGCTTTCAACTAACGTTCTGAGCTCAGAGTTGTTTAGTTGTTATTAAATGTGACAGAAGATTTGGTATAATAACTATGCACGTGGTACGTGATATTCTAATTGCATGTGGAAATTAGTATAAGATTGTAAAATTAGTTTTAACATATATACTATATTAGATCTAACATGTTCACAGTGTATCAAAACTTTATATAGCTGCATGTAAATTCTGGTTAAACAACTACTTCGTATGCTTGTATACTTTATACATCCTACTCAGTGTACTAGTAGGTGAACTTGAAATGTCTTTTCAACTATTTGGGTTTGTAATTAATAATGTTAATATAATTATTCTAGGATATTTTAACACTGAAGCAATGGCTGATACTAAATCCCAATTAACTGATAATCATCTAAACTTTCATGATATAAGAAAACATAACTAGGTATATTTGCAACGACAAAGGTAGACTTACTAGATCAACACTAGACTATTACTATAGACATAATATTACTGTAGTTGTTAGTAATATTATGTCTATGATTAGTGATATGATATGACTTATAAAGGAAAATGTACTGATATACTGAACACATCGTTTTTTTAACTTTTCTACTTGTACAGTCTCTAAACAGTACAACTCTCATTAATATCTTTATCATTGATATTCTACTATGAAACTAATACATTTATGAATAGTATTATTATAACTAGGCTTACTAATAAAATTAGTAAGCCTTTCTCTATAACAAGCCACAGCAAGTTTCATCATCATTACCACTTCCATTCCATTTCATCTTTCATCACCTGATGATTTCAGCTTAATAGAAAAACTATATTTCGAGTACAATATTTCGATATCTTCTATAATAGGTGCCTGGTCTCTTTTTTATTTTATTTAGTGGACACATCTACGGTTTCAGTCTACTTCTACAAACGTTCTCATAATATTAAAAATCACCTGGAATCTCAGTTAATAGATTACATATTTCTGCTCTTGAAAAGACATTTGATTAAAAATTTCATAGTGCCTACGTTTACATTTAAATAGTACCTATATAATATGTTAAATTATTTTATATTTGTGATATAATTTAAATACAGGATTGTTTTATACAAAATCGTTCTCATCCTGGACCGCAATAGGGATTCACTCCTAACTTGCTATGATTCCTAAGTTTTTTCCTGAAACATTGTGAATAGATATTATTTTAAATGGGATTCATACAATTTATAACTTTAAAATGTGGTGTACAATATATAGATTTAATGAAAACATTTAGGAAGTACACAAAACAGAATGGCACTCGTGAAAATTAGTTAATTGTTGACGTATAGAAACAGAATTACAAATGAACTGAATGAAATTCATATATAATGTAGTAAATATGTCACTATATTGGTGTCTAATACATATTTTATTTTATTTCAATTTTATTGACAAATAATAGAGTGGAGAGTTTTTCAATTTCCACAATAAACTCTGTTCGGTATTGATCAATAATGTAGCTGGACCTAGATTATATTTCGCACCATTGGAGAATGCTATATGAATTTAATTAAATTTATAATATATTTTAATTAATTTGGGATTCTTCAATGGCGTGAAAAATCATATAGCGGATACCGTTGTTAAGTGGATCAAATAATTACGGAAATTTAATTTTCAATTTAATGAAATTTAAGTTTCAACGATTTGTTCATCTATATCATTTTTAGATTTCTTCATAACAATATACTAGTATATAAAATGTTTAGAGAAGACTAATGAGAATGTTAGTGTGTAGAGATCATTTGAAATTAGTAATATATGGACAGAGCCATGCTGATGCGCCGCGAAGAAATCTAAAGTTTACCGTTAAAGGTTCCAGTAGCTTCGCTAAAAAGTTCATTCAACGAAACCGGCAAATTTGTTCTGAAAAGAACAATTTTGTAAAAAATAAATTTCTGTACTATATAATTTAACACATCTACACTAAAGAGCCTTGCGAATATATACAAAATAATACAAACTAGCAGGCATCGAAAAATAAAATTACAGAACGTATGTGTTCTATGAATAATATAACCTATGTTGACGATTAACTGCCAAACACAATTATAAATTAGAATACAGTTCTTCCCATTACCTCATGTAGCTCCGCTCATCTACTTCTAATTTAAAATAAACTACGTATATGTGCACATTTATTTTTTGATAAAAAACCTCCAAACTGTGAAATACATATATAATGAAAAACTTCAAGGCAGTGGAACGTCTAAGAATAAAGCGACAAATTAGACTTCATTCACAAACTTAATCAGTGTTGTCGTAAAACAAAGAATTGAGGGGTATTACATAGCCATGGCCCAAAAAAATTATTTCAAAAATTATTAATATTGGCCTATGGATACTGTTATATCTCAAGGTATTATGTGTGCTGAATTTGAATTAATCATTCCTTTAAAAAATCTCTAAAAATACATTTTAAAACCTATATTTAGGGTTTAAAGCCCTATATTTGCATGAATTTCGTGCCTTAATCATAGAGGGAATAATGACTATAGTTTGTCTGCATGCTTAATTAATATTCCGTGCAATAATCGATGCAATTCTATTCCCTTTGCTTCTATAGTGCTACTCTCCCAAAAGAGAATTCGTTGGAAATACGATAGTAGTATAGTAAAGGGGCTACCAGGACACCCTCGGATTTGTCCGCGGACAGTTGATGCGGATGGCATGTGGTCATTGTTGATCTGAAGAACTCTTGGTACAGGTATAGAACAGGTCTGTACAGGTGTAAAACAAGTATGTACTGGTTTAAAACAGGTATGATGGTATTAGAAAAAAAACAAGATGTCATTAAACAGGTTACCATACCTGTTTTAAACCGGTACAGACCTGTTTTACACCTGTACAGACCTGTTATAAACTTGTACCAAGAGTTCTTCAAATCAACAATGACCACATGCCATCCGCATCAAATGTCCGCGGACAAATCCGAGGGTAGCCTGGTAGCCTTTGCTATACTACTTACGATTAAATCAAAAGGATTTAAGTACCGCAATGGAAAGTGATATAAGTCGAATGGATAATATGTTAACTGGTGCTACTCTAAGAGATACTATGTTATAGCTTAGCTAACTAAGCTTAAACATTATCTAACAGTGAACATATGACAATGCTCTGTTCAAAATTAGTACAAATGCATTCTTGCTTATTTCTGTCACCTTAACAGCTTGTATGGTACATGGATATTAAACATCTTACTCAGTATATATAGAACACATCCATTGGAATTATTATTGAATGACTCCGATGACCGATGTTGTGCAGTGAAATTTTTAGTATGAAAGCCTAGAACTTTAAACAAAAAAAATAATATGAGGACAATTTAGTACGAACATAATATGAAATTTGAAAATAAAAGTACATTCATATCCAAAGTACCGGGTTAGTCACCTAAAATTGACCCCCCCTTTCTTTCTCTTAATTTCAATTGAATCTAAAAATTCAAAAAAGGATTTTACATGATTTTTTATAAATTTTTTGAATATTTAAATAAATTTTCAAAAACACTGCAAATTGAAAGGGGGCGAACATTTTTTTATTTTTTTTTAAATGGAACACCCTGTATTTTTTACTTTTAATATAGCCGTAATTTTATACTTTAATATACTAGTTTATTATTATATTAGTTATAACATAATTGGAATAAATATATTTGGAGTTAATTATTTTGAATATTAAATACTAAACATTAGTTACATATAGTTTAAAGTGTGTTTGCAATTATGTAGCTAATATAGGTTAAGATGTTCTATGTGGTATATTGCATATGTACATAAATTGGCGCTGTAACTACCTTTTACCTTATTGCTTAGGTTCATTAATTGTACTATTTGACATTCTTTCTCTTTTTTGTCATTTTACTTAGTTATTGTATATTTAGTTTATTACTGTAATTGGGATTTTTTCCTGTTGGAATAATAATAATAATAATAATAACAATAATAATAATAATAATAAAATATATTGAATAACAATAAGTACATTTAATATATAAGTAATTATATTAGTATGTCAAAAACTTGTATTTGATTGAATGCGTTATGATAAATGCTATTAAAAAGAAACAGAAATGAGGGCCTACTAATTTTTCACAGTCCACAAGTTGGCCATCATCAGGAGATTATTAAAAACCGCTTTACTTATCTCGATCTAATTATCTTGCTTTCTCGATTATTGGATAAGTTCTCAAAGGATTCCATGAATTATTTTTCCATTTGATATATGAGGGATACGTTTTGTATTAAACTGGTTTAAAATGTTTTGAACCCGCCATGGTAATAAAGTTACAGAAATGGATTGAAATTGGAAACGACTCGAAATTATTAAAATTTTTGTCCTCGTAAGTGTAGACTTTCTCTTGCATTAGACGTACTAATAACAATCCAAAAGTTTTCTCTATAAATGGTGAATAACGCTAGTTCACTCTACTAACCCTTTTTGTTGCCACCATCCGCTGTTTATAAATAGATTGTACTTACGTTAGTTATTTAATATACACCAATTTCAAAATTCCTTTAACAATAATATTAATATACAATTTCAATGGAAATTCCATTTACTAAAGTTTCACACAAAGTATACTTACACCTTTTCAGAGCTGCTGTTGGAAAGACTTAATTGATAAAATAACAAAAACACTTTTCGTTGTCTCTAGGGGCCCTGGTTTTATGGGATTATGCGACAGAGTCGAGCACAAAAGATAATCTTCTTTCCTTTTGTTTCTTATAAATAAATCGTTCTATTAATAAGTTTGAAGAAACACTGAACCTAATTCTTTCAACTAGAAATTTAATACAATTCAGCTTGCTACCTTCGTTGACATAGCTCTAAATTTTACATATATATTGAAATAACAACATATAATGATATCTTGACAAAATAAGGGTGGTTTATATATATATGTATATATATATATATATATATATATATATATATATATATATATATATATATATATATATATATATATATATATATATATATATATATATATATATATATATATATATATATATATATATATATATATTCTAACCAAAGGAGACATGAGTAATGATCAAATTGTTATGTTCAATTTGTAGATAGCTATATTGCTATTTAATGGTATTCTATTTTTAAGAAGATTTTTCCTAGAACGGCGCTGGAACGTTCTATGTAGAAACAAAAACAAGAAAACAGTCTTCATGAAAACCGAAAGATTATGCGTTTCTCATGGGTCACGTGCTTCTCAAATATAGTCATAACTGCTATTTTTGTATGCCCAATATACTTTTGACTACAATTTTAGCAACTTATTTCATAAATCTTGGATCCATAGTTATTTTAAATTTTATCTTTGTGATTTATCAAAAGTTATCACAACTTGTTTCCAGAGGGGAGCACTGATGTCATTTCCAAATCTCTGAAAACTCCTTTAAGGCTAAGATAGGTAGTAGGTTAGTATGGAATCGACACAATTTTACAATTTTTAGAATCTTCCCGAAAGGTCGTGGAGTTGAGTTGTTCCAAATCTACGTTTTATAATTATTGTATTTACTACGTGAGAATGATAGAGAGAGGTGGAAGAACATTTTATACCGTTTTAAGAAAGTCTTACAATTGATGATGTCTGCTTCTGGGACAAAAGTCCTATAAATATTTGGCGTTAGCAAGGATAAAAGTGCATTTTGCCTCGACCGGGAATCGAACCCGGCTCTCCCAATTTTCGGTTAGTTGCTCTGACCGCTGAGCTATCGAGGCACACTCATTATCCTTGCTAATGCGCCAGTTTAATGCGTCACTACAGTACTCCCTCCCTAGAGACATGGTTTTGTCTCGATACAATTTAACGGAATGTGGCCGCGTTCGCCATTCTTACGAACCGTTGTTCGGTAACCCCCGGGACTATAGGGAGATGGATAGGACGGGAATCGAATCCGCGAATTTGAGATGTAAGGGAGGTTGCATATACTGGAATGAATCAAATCACGTCGGGGTCACCACTTTGGCATTAGCACGGATAAGAGTGCATTTTGCCTCGACCGGGAATCGAACCCGGCTCTCCCACTTTCCGGTTAGTTGCTGTGACCGCTGAGCTATCGTGGCACATTCACTATCCTTGCTAATGCGCTAGTTTAATGCGTCACTACAGTACTCCCTCCCTAGAGACATGGTTTGTCTCGATACAATTTAACGGAATGTGACCGCGTTCGCCATTCTTACGAACCGTTGTTCGGTAACCCCCGGGACTATAGGGCGATGGATAAGACGGGAATCGAATCCGTGAATTTGAGATGTAAGGGAGGTTCGAGTACTGGAACGAATCAATCACGTCGGGGTCATCACTTTGGCGATAACAAGGATAAAAGTGCATTTTGCCTCGACCGGGAATCGAACCCGGCTCTCCCAATTTCCGGTTGAGTGCTCTGACCGCTGAGCTATCGAGGCACACTCATTATCCTTGTTAATGCGCCAGTTTAATGCGTCATTACAAATATAATTCCCATTGTCAAGGATAACACCATTTATTTAATGAAGATTGCTTTAGTGAAAAATATATAGCTGTTTAATGGAACAAGTTAAAGAAATATAATCAGGGAGTAACGGGGAAATTATTTTCCCATGTCTCCGAAATTTATGTCCCACAATTATTATGCTCTTAGATATTTCACGCTTACTGTCATTTTTTCGAGTTTCTTCCTCTATTTGTACAAAACGATGACAGCATAACAATAACAGTTAAGTGATAAGCATTTTTTGTTCCACAATCTTCATTAACTTAACAGTAGACTACAGTTCTAGTAGAGTACTCTACAGTAGTAGAGTACAGTTCTAACCACAGTATTACCCTTACCAAAGCTTGTTACTTTTTTGGGCTCTATATATAAATATTTAGTTTTAAAATTAATTTTATGACTGAGGAAACATGCTATTAATTTAATGAGATATTTTATCATGGTATATGAAAGATACGTATCTATAATCATGATTTGGATGGGGACAGATACTATTATCCACTAATTAGTTTACCTCAAATTTTAAAACCCTATTCAAACTATTAGACCGAAAGTAAAATTTTAATGTTTAGTAAATACCCTTGATGTAGCAAGAACAACATGCCGTCATTTTATTATATTTTTATTATTAGTTTACAATAACTGTTAAAAGTCAAAGCGGAAGGAATAAGAAAAGTAATAAAGTATCGGGAATTATTAAGGTACATGAATACATTCAAGATAAATCATCCTGTAGGAGTATTTGTAAAGTTTCGTCGATATATTATATGTAGTTGTGTAGTACGATTTTGTGGAAATGCATTATTTATTCGTAGACGATATGAATACTAAAATAGCACACACATACAAAACATCATGGGAAACCAGCATATGCAAGCATATTTATGGAACACCTATTTCCACATAAATTCTCATCATCAGATATTGATCCCCACTGAGATACGTTACACCGCCCTCTGTATAACGAAGATCTAGACCTTGCATATTGTTAGAAACGTCTCGGCTTGGAATAAATGCGGAGTATATTTTATTAGAATTTATTAAAATTCCCCAGTCTCCAGACTTTCAGAAACTTGGGTAGTTCGAATAAAACTTGGCTTTGTCCTTTTTATTATTTATGAAGTTGTTGAGTTGATTTATGGACACGGATTTATGGTAAATGCTAACGTTTTACCAAGTAGTTAACGCCTTTGTCATTCAGCATGAAAACTGTGGATCGACGAATTCGTTAGAAAAATATAAAGATTTTAAAAAAATTTAAACATATTAATAATGTTAGAAGAACACTGAAAAGCTGAATATCCTAAAGTAAATTATCAATATGAAATCGCAAATTTTATTTTTTTGTCCATCAAAAGCAATTTTTACTATTTGTATCTAGACAAACCTGCTTTGGAAGCTTAAAGAACACGTAACTTCTTTATCTAAATTAGACGCGAAATCAAATTAGGCAAATCAAGACACTTAATACCAAGTTCCTTCCCCCTTTTAACTAAGAAACCTAGAAGAACGAAAACTGACACGCATACATTAAAGTGTAAAAATAATATTTTACTAAATAATAAATAGTGATATAATCATCAAGGATGGTTACAACAAAAAAATGAAAACATGATTTCTGTAACAAATAAACTGACACTTAACTTTTACAGGGAGACATTACCGGAAAAGTTACTATATTAAATTTAATCGATGTTTCCAAAAATCAAAATATGGAAACGTTTGAATAAAATATTTAAAATATCTTATAAATGTTGTTAATAGCACACATCGCATATTTTTTACACTTTAAAATATGTATGCTATTTTCGTAATTTTACGTCTCTCAGTTCTAAACGTAAAGGGGATGAAAAGACTTTAGATGCGCATTGTATATTAAGGCTGTCTAACAAATTGTGGTAACTTATCAAAATTAAAAAATATCTGTTTTCATAGAGCTTATACTCAAGACTATCTTAATCTTATTTGTTAATTTTTTTGTCTAGTATTGTAGGAAAAAATTGTAAAAAACTCATTTTAATTATAAAAAACCTACTTTAAGACTCTGAATGGTGGAATTCCCACTATTCTAATGTATTTTATGTATAAAATTATACGATGATCATGGTTATGCAACAAATTCTTACTGTTATAGATCTGGAATGGAATTAGTCAAATTTATAATATAATTAATGATTTATATAATTCTTAATAATAATTTTTAATTGTAGATAAATTATAATTATGACAATTTTTACAGCACCAACTAAATAATTGATGCAAAAAATACTGAAGCTACAAAATAAGAAGCGTATTATAGTGATTTAATTTTTTATATAACATTGTCATATTAAAAATATGGTTCAATAAACTCGTTTCTTAGTGTATAAATATTTCAAGGTGTTTTTCCTAAATTGTTTTATTAAGAAATAGATCAGCCAGCACTATTATTTTAAATACTTATTCCTAAAGTTTCCATTCTTCTTCTCGTTGAAAATAACTACATTTAGTGTGGAATAATTCCACACATCCATTAGTTGATAATGACATGTTTGCGTGAAAGAATTAATAGTTACAACCACGTTTTTAAAACCATAGGTATTAATTGCCTGCGAGTTATATTAGTTATTGGAAAACTGTTGGTATTGTTGTGTATTCAATGACCATTCAACTTCGATAATCACCTGGTATATATTACATATATTAAATACTGCATAGTTTTATTATATATATATATATATATATATATATATATATATATATATATATATATATATATATATATATATATATATATATATATATATTATATTATACCGCATATTATGATAATAGTTTATTTATTTTATATTTGCTCAACAAAAACTCAATTACAGAATAAAAAAATAACAAATTAAGTATTAAAACAATAATAAAATATATGGACAGTAATACTAAATTCAGACATATTATTGATATAAATACTAACACCAATGAGAACAATATAACCATGTACAAGCTAATACAGTGCATATTCACTATTCAATATGCAGTGTCTTTCAATACAAAGACACTAGTGTAATTTATGTCACACTTATTAACCAAGATATTAAAATTAGAGGTCATGATGTATATTGACGATATATTTTTTAAATGTTTGATCTAGCAGTAGATACACGGAACGTATTGTTTAGCCTAGTATTAATCTGCCAAACCCTAAAATTTTTCTGTACAAGTAACTTGAAACAATCAATGTTGTCATGAAAAAAACATAAAAATAAGATAATTCCTAATCATATGCCATCATTTTTATAGGCCAAACATTTTTTAAATTATCTTTGAACTGATTCTGAAACAATTGACTTCATGAATTGAATAAGTGAACAGAATAAAGTTTTAATGTCATTTCACTAATGAATTGTTTATATTTCATTATAATAGAGCCTATTTTTTGTAGTAGATTATGTTGTTAATGTGTTCATTAAAATATAATTTATAATCACACATTGTCCTTAAATCTTTTGTAAAATGTTGTCTAGGGGGTATTATAAAATTAATAATCAAAAATAATTGGTTCTCATTTACGCGAATAACTAAACATTTATAAATATTTAGGTTCAGTTTATAATTGGAACAACACTCTTCGATCCTATTAATTTCGATTTGATATATAACAATCATTCAAATATTTCATTTTAACAAATATTTTCATATCTGCAAATAGATAGGAGGTTGAATATTATTTACATTTAATAATTTCAGTAATATCGATAAATAGCAACATAAGAAGAAACATCCTTGAGGGGCTCCTGAAGATGCTATATACTTATTTGAGTTAAAACCATTGTGAGCAACAAATTGAGATATGCTATTTAGGTATGATGAGAAAAATTTTAAGGGATAAGAAAACTCAAAGTAAGCCGATTTTTAAATAACTATCACTTTTTTAATAACGTCATGAACAGATAACGTTTATTTAGTACTAAATGACTCCTGTACCTTGTAAATTTCTAAAATGTACCTTGATAGGTCTATAAGTCGACTTAGAGAAATCATATTTACCTAGTCAGCTACGCTATAATACATTTTCTTCATTTGCGTTAATGAACTTCGCAAGAGCTAGGATATTCACCAAATAAAAACTATTTGATTTTATTTAAAGAACTCAAACATTCACAGGAGAGGTATTAAAATAATTTGTTGATCGTTCGGATCTTTCTGAAAGAACTTTCTTCAGAGGACAAATAAAAAACTATCATATCTCAATATCATTCATTTATCTTTTTGTTTTGGGGTGAAACCGTCGATAGGAAAATAATATATAATATTGAAATCTTAAATTATAGTTTGGGAAAAACTAACAGTTTCCTTTTCTTATTTTATGCCTAAAATCTGTCTTAAAGTCATAATCGTTTTATATATTCTTTTAGACTATAAACATTATTAATAACATAATAACCTTTCATAAACATTTCCAAGCTCCAAGCTCAATATTTTAATTAATATTATTATCTTGTAAATAAGTATCTGCTACATCGCGTTACTTCATGTTTTGCCATTTATCGTTAACGCAAATATTAATAACTCCTTACTAGTGATTTCTGTACATTTCAAATATTAATGTTTACATTAATATATCACGTAAGTGGCAAAACTACCGAGACAATTTGAGTGCATATACTCGTATATTTGAATATGAATGCATAATAAAATGAGAAAACCAAACTTAGTGTACATTTTATATTAGGTAAGTGGAATTAAAATTGCAACTAGAAATTTACTTAATGCTTTACATTTACGAATATGTTCATGTATTTCAAATGTTATCCCGATAAGTATGATTTATTTAGTTTTATTACAGATTTATGTTTTACCATCTTATTAAAGATATGCAATAGTCACTTAAAATAGTTTTGGAACCATTTAAAAATTTTTATGGCATACTTTTTTCCACCTAAAATATTTAATATTTGAGAAAAAAAATTCGTGCAGTAGGTAATAATAGTAATTAATTATATAATTTTAATGAAGTAGACCTGGGAATGAAGTATATTTTATCAACAATACATTCTTACATTAGGATATAGTACTAACAAAGACATTTGAGACAAATTACTGGGATTAATATTGAAATTACTCATGTACTTTATTATTTAATTTGCTACTTTTATTTACTAGCTCCGTTAAATATATAACGAGGCACATATTATAATAAGTTATAAAAGTTGCAAAAATATTTTACGCGGAGTTTGTTTAAAATAGCTCTCCTCTTTCCCATGATATAGGATGTCTCAGTTAGAACTATAGGATTTGAATTGCGCGCCATTTGTATTATGTTAAAGATAAGGCGCCAATATTTATTGACTGTCATCTACAAACCATACGACGTCAATAAGCCTGGGTGTTTCATTTGAAACTATATGATGTGATTTGTGAATAAAACTAATAATATTAACAAAATGAGGTTTTTTATTCTTTAATATAAAATAAAGACCATACGGTTATAAATCGAAAGGAATATTATCGTTCGTATGACTGCCTCCACTCATCTGGCATGCCGTCATTAGTTTAGTCAAATTGTCCATAAAACGGGCACATAAACTGGCACTATTTCTTGGCACTGAATGTTTGCTTTGAGGTCAATAATTATTGCTGGCTAGGGGGCGTATACTCTTCCCTTGACAGAACCCCAAAGGGTTATGTCAAGTAGTGTTAAATCACATGATCTTGTAGGCCAAGTGATGTCAGCATTCCACGAGACAACATGATCAATAAATTTGGTACGGATATTATATATTTGGATACATTCGAGCACTTTCTCTCACTGGAGCAATATTTTCATCTAACCGATTACGACAAGGATGCATTGGTGTTGCCTTATCAATAATAGAATCCACCTCTTCAAATTTCTTGATTACATTACGAACTATTAACTCTGTAAGCGCTTTATTTTGTCCGAACCCTGTGTAAATTTTTCTTAATTCAACTGTAAATGATCGCTCACAATCATAAAATAGTTGTACACAAACTATTCGTTGTTGAACTGTCAATCACAGTATGTTGACATCGCATGGTCTGTAGATGACAGTTGTTAAATATTGACGCTCTATCTTTGACAGAACACAAATGGTGTGCATTAAAATGTGATAGTTCTAACTGAAACACTATATAACGAAAATAAAATTTTCCGAAAAAATATAGTATCAACTAAAAAAACCAATAAAACATGTAATTAGACAAAAAAATAATTTTCTATATATTATTTCAAGAATATACATATATGAATATATATGTTATTATTTCAAGACTATTCAATATCGAAAAACATTAGGATACAGGAATCTGCTCCTTTCTTCTGCCAATTTTAAAACAATTATAAGCAATTTTATCAGTTCAATGATGTGTTTGGGGTGGAGATTGGAGATGAATTTTCTAGAAGGTATTTCTGGAAAACCGGAAGTGATGGAACATGTTCCCAGTCATTATATATTTTATAAGTTAGCATAAAATATCCAAATAACTTAGAGTGAAAAATCAATAAATAATAAATTAACACACCACGTGTAATAAAGACACGTGGTGTGTTCTTTTAAAAAAATCATTTGGTATAGATTTATCAAGAATATGTTTTAGAGTTTTTTTAGAATTTTTTAATTTTTACTAACAGTATTTTCAGTAATACGATAGTAGCAAACAGTTCCCTGTCGACAGTAGATAATTCACTGAATGGATTGTGTGAAAATTGGAAGGACAAAATTCCAATAACGTTTTAAAAAAGGCCACTAAACCACAACATATTGAAATAGAAGTAACGAAAATGTTACCTCCGTTGTCTTTTGATATTTAATTAGACGTCCTGTTCCATTTACAGAGACAGTGAGTGGGCATCGAAATCAAATAAAGAGGGGTTTAAGGGCTCGAGGGAGTACAAACCCAGTCTAATACTTAGAGCCAGCTACAAAGATATCACCCATCGTGTCAAGGATACTTGTCGACGGCATGTCCTTTCTAATGCAATATTAAATACACCCTAATTAATTATTATCTACAACAATCCAGCTTAATACCTTTCTGAGTGAAGTATCAGCATTTTAGGAACAAAAAAGGAGTTTTCTCTGGCTCGTAGGCAGTTGGATGTATTAAATTTATTAATTCGGAACGAATTAGGTAATTTAGCGAATGCCGTCTTTTGATGATCCTTGAAGGTATTCATTTATAATAAGAAAATTATAGCTTTCCCTTTAAAATTAAAACCATGAATCATGTTACTCATTTTCATTGAATAGTATACTAAAACTCAAAATGTTTTATGATAATAAAATAAGGCGTCGGGGTGTAAAAGCTGTTAAATGACATTGTTGGTGATTTCAGGTTTAGTGCATGTAAAATATGTTAAGTGCAATACTTATCGGTTGCTGTAACTATTTCTTTTAAAAACTCATAGATAGCGCCACACATATCTACACAGTGACTGTTAAATGACATAAGAAATACTTTTCTGCATGTAAAAGTTGTTAAGTGATGAAACAATATGGTAGATACAGTTAACAGGGTCTAGTGTTTTGGCTATTATAACACTAATAATGGATAGTGATAATTAATCAGAATCATCAGTTTGATGATTCAGATGCTGATAAAGACTATGTGCAAAGTGAATACGAAACGGGTGACAGCAGTGATGTTGAGGTTAGTTGCATATTCATTAATCCAATGGCATGTAAAACCTGTCAAGTGCACCACTTAACAGGTTTTTCTTGCAAAGAGCTGCAGTGAAAAGATATTTAAAGTGGTACATCTTTTTTAGAATGAAAGATCAAAGTTCGGAAGGAAACGTGCACGGAATGAAAAAAATCAAAACAAAATCAAAAGGCAAGAAAACAGTGGCCAAGAATACAAAACGTATCGTGGAAAGGGGCAGGCTGTAACTCCGAGACAACCTGGTGAGCCATGTTTGTGCAAAAAGAAGTGCTTCGAAAAAGTGCCTGAAGATGTCCGACAACGTCTCTTTTCCGAATTTTGGGCCTTAGCTAATCACGATCTCCAAAATTCTTATTTATTCGGATGTCTTAAAAAACAGAGACTTAAAAGAAAAACGACAAAATGTGATACCCGGAGAACGTGTACTATAGAATATTCTATAAGGGACCAGAATGCTACATATAACGTATGCAAAGTAGCATTTATATCCATACATGGCATTGGAAGAGGACGAAATGAATATATTGTGCAACAGTTACGGGACGGACACACTGTGCCACAACCTGATATGAGGGGGAAACACCAGCACCGTAAAAAAATTCTTTAGAAGACATAGCCAATGTCAAACGATTTATAGATCTTCTACCCAAATACGAAAGCCATTATACTAGGAACAAAAATCCCCATAGACAATATATGAACTTAGACTACACAATACAGTCGGTTTATAACGAATACAAAAATAAATGTCATTTAGATGGTATCAATGTAGTTTCATCTGATAAATTAAGCTGAAGCAGCTAGAACTATTCTGACCAAGGCAGTTGATGAAGCAAAGAATAATAATTCTGGCATTCATATCATTACCTTTGACTTACAACAAGCTCTACCGACCCCAAACTGACGACAGATCCTTGTTTCTATAAAAAAAAGGTATGGACCTATAACTTTAGTATTCATTACTGTAACGCTGGACAGGGATATTTCTTTGTCTGGAATGAATCGGTAGCAAAGAGAGGATCTGATGAAATTGCCAGTTGATTGTTTAAGTATTTCGAGTTATTCGATATCAAGGGTGATATCTTGTATGCAACGTCTGACAACTGTTGCGGCCAAAATAAAAATTGGACGGTGGTTGCATTGTCGCTAAACATTTTGGCTAAAGGTCGTTTCAAAAAAATTATACATGTTTTTCCCCAAGCCGGCCATACTATGCTTCCAAGCGATAGGGACTTTGCCCTTGTGGAGAAGCACTCCAAAAAATACTCAGCTGTGTATTCTACATTTGAGTGGGAGACTGTTAAAAAATTCTCAAAAAATACTTCCTTTTATTGTAACTTCCATGAAAAGAGAAGATTTTTATGTATTTTCTGATTTAAGAGAATATTTTAAACAAAACACGAAGTCAACTGAGAATACAAATTTTAGCATCAGTTCAGTTGTTACTAGAATTCTCTGTAAATGATCCATTGGTTATGTTAGGCTATGAAAATTATAATGAAGCCCCGGTTACAGTATCGTTGAAAAAAAAGGTAGACCCAGTGCAACGTGGGAAGGAGTATTTGCTGCCATTCCTCGACAAAAATATACAGAAACATTACCGATCGACGATGTAAAGTTAAATCACGTGCTGTCTTTCCTACGTTGGATACCTCCCATTCATCATGAGTTTTACTATACACTCAAAAAATAATAAGATTTTAGTTTTGTATCAGTACCATTACCTATTACTTACCTTAGTTATGTTCATACATGTTTTTTATGTAAAAGTTTTATGCAAATAAAACCTGTTAAGTAGCATTTCAATTTTATTTTATGCTTATAATTTCAGAAAAAAAATGGATATTTATAAGTCATTAAATTGATTAAAAATATATTATTTATTAGAGACATAAACAAATCTCGAATTTATTTTAAATGGCTTATTTTTAGTTAGCTTACCAAAAGTATGTCCACTCTCCTGTAAATATTATCTTTTGTTACTTAACAGCTTTTACACCCGGACGCCTCATATGTTGACAATGATACATAAATGTTAATAACAATATTGAAACATATAAAGGAAAACCAAGGGCTTTTTGTGGAAGTAGGTATCCATTATGGTATTTTCACATAAACTGTTCCAATTAAGATACATCTAGAAATTAGTCATCAAATATATTCTTACAATTATAATTTTGTACGGATAAAACTATTTATCTACAAACTACAATTTGTCGTTTCTAATAATTAAATTAAAACTAATGATATAGGATGTGAATCAATACTATTGTTAAATGAATGCATACACGATACCTAGCCAGTATAATATATATGTCATAAAGTCTTTTCAATGGATCCCCACTTCTCTCGGATATCAAGAAATATTCTTATCTATATTAAAAATTCTGACATTTGTCATAAGTTTGTCATCTGGTCGTAATTTCTCTAAATAATTACTTATCATTCACTAAATAATTTTGTAGCTAATTTTTGTTTTATAAAACCGTATGTACGACACATATTTTTAACATACTCCCACCTTAAGTTACGTACCATTGAGTAACTCAACTATGTCGTATAATTCAGTTCAGAAGGAGGAACTTTTCTTCCAGATATCGTTTCTATTACATTTATATTTTCAACTATAATAGGCGTAATCATCTATCTGTCTCTAGTTCAGTGGCGGCACTACCATTATTTTGCGGTTGGGCAAAAATAGGCAGAACATATAGGTGGACGAGGGCGTTAAATATATTATTTTATGTGCGAGTGTGATATAGTGGTGTTATAAGAGGTTGGGAGATTGGCCGGGCGAAAAGGATTTTGCCTGGGCTCTCGCAGACCCGTGCCCGCCCCTGTCGTCGCCACTGCTCTAGTTAGTATTATTTAGTTTTTGTCAAAACAAGAAGTACTCTTATCTTCCATTCCATCTCCACTTCCATCAATAAATCCTTCTCAGTATTCAAACATCTTTAAGAAACGTAATTTTCCCTCTCTTTCAAAACCCTTTCTTCATTTACAGACACTTATTTCAGCCAACTATTCCCATATTAAAGCAATCTGCGCCTTTCCCCAATTTCTAAAATATTAATTCTTTAAACAAACAACCTCTATAAGGAAGGTCAGCAGGGTTCTGGTATTCCAGAATGTAAAACAATATTCTTTTTAATTAAACATCGTATTTCCCGAAGATTATCCCATAACAGATCTAAAACTAAAATATAATTTCGAGGCAATGATATTCCGATCTCTAACTATAAAAACAACAGATTCCTTTAAACACCCATGAAGATGTTCTTCACCGTTCATCGTCGTCATAAGTTACGAGTAGTATCGAAACTTATAACACACTTATCAACAGAAGAGCCGTTGTTCAATTAATATAATACACTTTTACGGTATTTCTCTTTACATATTCATAGAATTTTCTGTAAATAATAATTATAGCTGATAAAATAACAGGACATTACCTATTCAATAAAAATTACCTGTCTCCTCAAAGAATCTGAAGAAATTCCTTTCTGATATTATATATCATACTGCTTTGTGAATTCCGCAATGAACTAGAATTAAAACTATAAGCTCTACCCTAAAGGTTTACCCATCTACCTAAATTTTTAGGTGTCTGTATTTGTCTCGTTTATAGAAGTATTTAAAACGGTACTAAGTTTTGTGATGGTGCCACTTTACTATATGCTGATAAGGTAAAAAATAACGTACATTTGAAATGTCATCATTTGAAATATTCTCAGTTATTCCCTTATAGTCGATTCATAGATACTTTATCATATATATTATAATAAGTACTTATTTACTTAGATACTTATCTTACTTAGTACTTATTTTCTTAGTACTTGTGTACTTAGATACTTTATCATACACATTATATCGTATTCATAAGATTGTTCAAATGCTTGTTAGCAATATTAAAATTACTGGCAATGGTGGGTATCCCTTAATTCATAAAAGACCAACCTCAAACGACCTTCAAAATTAACCTTAATTAACTGAAAATATTTTCATAGTTTCCACTTCGACATCATTAATTATTCCTAGCACATTTACATTCCAAACGTGGTGTATGGTTACAGAATATTGAAGAAATTATCCTAGAGGATAATCCAGAAATATAACTTCTGTTATATTTCTCTCAACATTAATGTCCATCTTGATATGATTTTTATAGTAATCAAATTATAAAGAAGAACATATCGTTTTCCAGTAAAAAGTTTACCGACAATATTTTCGCCTAATAATATTTAAACAGAACCATCTGTGATATTTGAAACAATATTGACGACTTCCGCCAACTGTCGCTTCCAAGGACTTTCATAAATAAAAATCACCGAACTACAGATCACCGTCTGATTAATTGCCTTGGGTCACACATATATTTATTATCCATAGTTTTTTATATAAGTCGAAAACAGTTATGATAATCTATTTAAGGATTTTCACTCCTGAAAAATGCATGAACAATTTGCTCAGAATTTATTATTTTCTAGTACATTTCTTGACGAAGATCGGGATTCAGTATCGAGTAGAGCTCTAAGCAAATGAAGATGCTCAATCCCACAAACCTTTACATATAAAGTCTGTAAGAAAATTTCATACATTTACTATTATAGCACATTCCGTTGAAGTACCTGTATTTGAAATTGTATCGACAGAATCTTGTTCATACTTTTACATTTATTGTGCATGCTTCATTAACAATTTACTCACATATAACATTAACAATACATTTTCTAGTAACGTACTCAAATTACAATAATTTTTAGTCAATACTTTATGCTTCTCATCAGAGGTTAATTAATTTTGTCAGATTTATTACATTCTGTTGACATATGCCACTTCTTATAAAGCATACATTTCGGAATTTTAGTCCCATGTAGTGGCAGCAGTGCGGATCTCTCATTGCACCTTAATTGTTTTCCTATTAGATAAACTAAAACCCCCCCGCTACTCGTGGAATTCTCCTCTCATTTTCTATTTCATTTCGTAAGAATTCTATGAAAAAATTTTCTCTAAATGGAATTTTAAAGAAAGTTTTGTATCATAAAGTGTACTACTTTGGGA
The DNA here is from genome assembly GCA_037954035.1 of Rosalia funebris. Classification (NCBI taxonomy): domain Eukaryota; kingdom Metazoa; phylum Arthropoda; class Insecta; order Coleoptera; family Cerambycidae; genus Rosalia; species Rosalia funebris. Next base: position 7,913,300 of record JAZFAV010000007.1, read on the forward strand.
CTTGGCACACTCGTAACATATCTTCAGGTAAATATAAGTGAACTAATGGATAAGATATCGCCGAACATTTGTCTATATTTACACCTAACATTTCTAAAGCTATAAATTGTGATTTGAGTTTGTCATAAAAACTACTTAACTGTTGTTAGAATTTAAAATAGTCAACACCAGCATTATGCCATATATATATATATATATATATATATATATATATATATATATATATATATATATATATATATATATATATATATATATATATATATATATATATATATTTCAATAAGTACATCCTCATGTCCAAACCAAGATTAAAGACTGTTCAGTTGTCTGAGGATAACGCTTGAGTAATAATCCTGTACGAGACGTAAGAACAGTTAACTGAATATGATACTAAAACTATCTTGATTGTTTATAAGTTTATGAATATTTTCAAATTGTATCTAGTATGGTACTACTCCTTAATTTCGTCACGAACTTTTCTCAGTTCAGTTTGAAATAATTTTAATTCTTATTTACAAATATTCAAGCTAGTATGGCTGTACCAGAGAGACATTATTCAGTCAAATGTTCTTCAAATTAAAATTTAATTCATTGACATTTAATTATACCTACTTGTCCATGACATCATCTGCATGGGAAACTTCTACTTCTATATGCAGAAACATCGTTGTCTAGCATCAAATCGAACATTCGCTTAACTAGGTTCTAAATAACCTCAGTCTTTCTCCAATTCAAAACTCGAACGTTTCTCTCAAAATGGTCTGTACATAATCCAACGTCTTCATCAGCACAACAGTATTCCCATATATTAACAAAAACGAAGTTTTAAGAACATCTAATGCGTAATCTTCTCTATTACTGCAGCTCTATTGCGGTCTCCAAATGTTAAAACATACGTGCATAAATGCATAAACAATGATTATTCGGTATTATATCAGTCACCTCGATGTAAAACTCGACAAGTCCAGACAAACATAATATGATATAATTAATAAAACTTGTAACATTTTTATTCAATTAAATGCAGTGACCAAATTTGGTGAAATAATACGTTACTACTGTTTTTAAATGATAACAAGTTATAGTTTAGAAATTTAGAAATCAGAAGCATCCATATGATCCTCAAAATTGGGAAATAAAATGGACATGTCGATTTTTGCATCTAATTCTGTATGAAATGTTCCAAAAAAATGTGTATAACTTTTGAAAATAAATTTTATTTCTCATTATTGCCGAAACACATAAAATACATTTTCAAATACCAAAATTAATTGATTCTTCTTCGCAGATACTCTCTTCTTCGACTGCTTGTCCTCCATCGGAAACATTTTGGAAAGCTTCTCGAAAGAAAATTAAGGCATCTTCTTTTTTCCATTCCTTTCCATAGTGTTTCTCTAATAGTTTCGCTGTACTTTCCTTCTTGTCTTTATTAACCCATATTCCAATTTCCAATTCCTTTGGTCCCATTTGCGAGATGCTTTTTTCTTCTTTTACATAAGCTTTTGAATGTACTCATAATATTTTCATTCCTGTTCGCCGCTTACAAGTGGTGTGTTATTATTATTTTTTCAACAATGATTATCCTTTTTAAAGGTTGAAATTTAAAGTTCCAATGTCCTCGTTATTTTAAAGCATTTTGAGCTTCACGTCTCCAATCTCTGATTACAAAGTCTTCTCCAATTTCGTGTACAGTATCAAACCTTTTGATATTCATCAAAATCAGAATACATCATATTGATGTATTCTTATGGATAAACAACTTCTATTTTCTTATAGATTTTTAAATTTGACCAAACACGCGATCGGGGTAATATAAGAATGCCCAATAACCGGAAAGAGCAACTCTATTTTTTCTATATGTGGAGGAGCTTGAAATTGTAACCAATAATTCAACATACCAATGATAGTAGAATTTTTGTTTTGTGATAATATCTGAATTTGCATCTAAGACCGCAAGGGATATGTGAGGCTTTGCATCTGAGATAAAATTTTAAACTCAAATTACTTTTGACTTGTCGGTATTTGTTGTAAGAATTCCCTTGGACTATGTCGGCATTTACATTTTTAATCTATTACCATAACAATCTCATTTTTGAGGAAAGGGTGACTTGTCGAGTTTTGCATTTAGGCGACTGATATCTCTGATACATAGATATATAGATATCTCACTTGGAACTATAGGAGCTGAATTGCGCATCATGTGTGTTGTCAAAGGTAAGAACTTAATATTTAACGACTGTCATCTACAAACCATATAAACAGTTCAACAACGAATAGTTTGTCTACAACTGTTTTATGAAAGTGGTCATTAACAGTAGCATTAAGAAAAATTCTTACAAAGTTAGAACAAAATGAAGCACCTAGTGTTAATAGTTCGCAACTTAATCAAGAAACTTGTAGACACGGGTTCTGTTATTGATAAAGCAACATCAATACGTCCTGATAAGAACGTATAGACAAGAAATTGATAAGGTATTTATAAAGCAATACCAATACGATGCTCTATCTTTGAGAGAAGACAAATAGCGAGACTGAGACACCCTATATAAACACAGTTAATAGTTAACAAATTAGTATTGCATCTCCATTCTTGACAATGTTTACTACAAAAATAAATAAGAGTTCTTCGTTTCCTCGAGCTATCAAAAGAAGAAAATTAAATATGGTAAACTGTAGTATGTCAAATACCATATTTTGTCATATTTGTTTAAATTTTCATGCCAACTTTTCATCAGAGCAATTTTTTAGCTGATTATATTTATTGTGTAAAAAATTTCGTTATCTGAGAAGAATTAGCGAGCCTTTCAGTATACACTTATTTTATGCTCTTTGTTATATTTGTATATTTAATAAACATAAATTTACATATAAAGTTAAGAAATAACTTGCCTGTTCCCTGTCCCTTTTTAGAGAATATACGTACAAAAGTTATCAACTCTTACTCCACATTATACTGGTTTGTACAAAGGCCATTTGCACATTTATTTATTTATTTATCGGAACATAAATTACGGGTCCGCGTATGTACTTATTAAAAAGTTTTTATCGAGAGAAGAAGTTGAAATATGAATTAAGGAAATACGATACAAAGGGGAATAAAAATCCCTTTAGGCAGAACATTTAGTATTTTTCCCTTTCTAAATGTGTCGCGCTGGCACAATCTACGTGTCTGTATAGAAATACGTGACCGGGGATTCAAGTGTTGTAGTAAGAGCGGCGACTATAACGTCCAATTACGCCTTAATTGGAGAATGCAGAACGATCAGATAATGAATTTTAATTTATTCTTTGATTACAAATTCAATTTGGGAGTTTCGGAGTTTCTGCATTTTTCAACTGCACTCATTTGCATAAGCTTCGGTTTGCGCGCCTCGGACTTCCTATTCCTTTCCAGTATTTTTGTTTATTTTAAATTTAGGTTGTAGATTGACAAATTAAATTTTTAGCTCGGTTTCATTAGAGTTCCATTTCCAGCATTTCAGGACAAAGTAACAGCTGCAGCACATGCAAAGTAGAATTGTTTTTTTAGCTTTCAAGGTAACTCAGCTCCTTTATTGCGCGAGACAAAAACAGTCACTAATGTAATTACTAAATACACTTATTAAAGACGAAAAGAAGATTTGTTTTACAGAAGAAATGATAAATCAGAGTGGTACTTAAGTTCCTAGATATTCAAAATGTAATTATATGGTATTATTTAATTTAAAATAGGAGTTGCTAGAATGTAAAATGTTTAGAAAATTGTTCACTATAACTAGAAATTTGAATTACTTATTTTGAAGAGAATTTGGATATAATACTATCAAATATAACCTGTGAGACGTACACCATTATACATGATAATTACATGATAACTAAATTATTTTTGGTTCATAATCTGGAGAGTTTTAAACATAAGATGTTAATTTATCTTTTATTAATCATAATGGTTAATAAATTCAACGAATAGAATAAGAATTATATTAAATAACAAAATGAACATTGCAAGGGGATACATTTTTATACTGCATAGGTAACTACTTTGGCGACCAGTGGTCCGCGACGACTTGGTGCACATTTCACCGATATTAGTGAAGGAATAGCGTTGCGGTTATGACTCGAATGGGTGACCACCGTTGAGCTCGTGTGTAAAATCTAGTGGCTTGCATGTTAGTTAATTCACAGAAACTACACAAACTTAGACGAGGTTTGTGTAGAAGCACATCAATCTTCAGATAGGATGTAAAACCGTAAGTTTCTTGTATTTTATATATTAGGTAAGTAAAAGATTCGTACCTCATTACAAAAAAAGGGGATCTGCAAAATTTCCAAGTTGGGGATAGCTTGTCTCCTGGCATCGATGATAGACTTTGTTAGATGAAATATATTAACGTTAAATAACATTACAAGAACAATCTTCATAAATATTTAACTTATGACGTAATTTTACATTAGAAAACAAGAAAGGTTAGGTCAGGTGATATAGAAGGCTATTTAATTGCCTCTTGATCTCTTTACAAGTATTCTGTCCATTTACTGGGGTAGACTTTACCATTTATCAATAAGTATCTGTCTAATGATAAGCCAAAAATCTATATGATTAACGATTCTACGTCAATCAATAACATTTCCTGGATACTTCTATAAAATGAGTATTTATATACAACGTGAATTTTTTCTGTTATTAATATATTACTGATATTCAGGCTACTATATTCATTTAAGTAAACAAAAAATATATTTATAGAAAAATAACGTACGGTTCTTAAAGTTTCAATATTCGCGCATTTCCATATTCATTGTGTGTTTTTTTAGAACGGTACTTTATGAGCAAAATTTCTCTAATTTAACAGTAAGTGAAAATATTTATTTTATTATATTACGCACCTCTCTCATACGAGACTCGTACCAGACTCATACACCGATATAACGCAGGACATAGTTATTGGCGGCATCGATGTAAGAGTCCCAGTACTAATGCAGCATTAGATATTACAATTTGGCCAACTATTTTTAATTTATGTATCTCAAAATAATGTCTTCAATCTAACCTTTATTCACGATATCAATTTATTAACGTCGAATTTCTTTACATTTTTATAGCAATAAATTTTGTTAAAATGTACACAAATCTTAAATCATCAGAGTAGTAAAGTAGTTCAGTGTTAATTCAATAGGAGGCAACTAATAAAGCATATCGTTGATAATAATATGAACATTTGTGGGCATCAGGATTTGTTAGTAATACCTATCTCAGAAGATTGTAGAGATTTTTTATGGAGAAATAATCCACATACTGTATTTCTAAACACGATATTAATAACATACGATATTTCTAAACACACTTGCTCATAAATAAGTTTAGAGTCCAGTGACCAACTATCTTTTAAAGACCAATTTGTTAAACAACGAGGGCACTAGTTCTCTGTTTCTTGCTTTGTAATTGATATATTACTAGATCATATGGAGCAAGAAACAAAATTCGAACGAAAATAAATAAAGAAAAAAAAAGTGCCTTAATAATACATTGAGTTGAATACCATTATGAATGTGAATAAATAAACTTATAAAGAGAAGGTTAAGTATCTCCACATTAAATAGATAATAAAGTGATTTATTATGTTATTTAGCAGATAGATGACCATAGTGTTAATATTCCCATCTTCAAATATTCTCAGGACATTGGGCATCGAAAGCGCTGCATTGATGACGTCCAATGAGGATAGAATTGCGATTCTATGCAGTAGTGTCGTGGATATCTTACCTGAGGCTAGTTACTTTACTGTTTAACAGATAGATGGTCATAATACTCTTGTATATGGACCTGTTATGTTCTTGTATTCACCACGATTAATTTTCCCTTCAAAACTAACAAAAATTCTAAAAGCATGAATTAATATCCGCACAATAATAAAATAAATTAAGGCCTTCCGTTCTACCTACTTTAATATATATAAATCACCAATTTACAGTACTGCCATAAAAGTAACTCGTTATCTACCTGTAATTAGGTGATTCGAAAAAATATTATTTAATATTTTTTAATCAAACCATAAAAAATGTGGGCGGGATAATTTTTGAAACTTTTACATCGAGTATCATCAAACCTTTCTTCTCGAAGCTGAAAAATTTTCGAAAATGTACACTTTACGAAATGTGGAATACTGTAAATTTTATCTGTATGAAAAGTAGTAGCTGAGCTATAAAACAGCATAGATACAGGAGGCGTTTGTGTTTTTTCAGATTTAAGACAATCGTACTGTTTAAAGCTGTGAATAATTGCATCGCTGAAAAAGCAGATCTCAACCTGCTTCCCCCAAAGCCTACTATTATACATTTTTGCAAATAATTATCGTTTTTGTCACTCCAGTGATCAATTTTTTGGTTTTTTCTTTCAGGAAGTTGGTATACCTCTAGTTAATACATATTGTTAATTCAACAAGAACAACAGTAATTTATTTTATGCATTAAATAAATTAAGCAAGCGTGTTTTATAAAACAAGTTTTTCGATTTCACCTGAACATTAGTATATCTTTATCTATTAGGTATATACAGTACGGATCTAAATTTCCTTCTCCCCCCCCCCCCTTTAACTTTGGAACTGACATATCTAATAGATCAAAAATTGGCATACCTACATTAAAACAGCCAGCGACGATAGAAAAAACGTAGAAGACAGCCGAGAAGAGCATCAGAGCCGAGAGAAAGAGGACTCAGATAACAGGGTCCAACAAGGCAGAACTAGGAGTGGTGAGTCCGGACCCTTCTTGGTTTGTCTTGCTCCGACCGTGCGAAGGGCATATTTTTGTCCTTGACGAGGGAACGAGGTTAGTCCGGTTAGATCTTATCTCAAGTCATTATTAATCGTCAGGGATGAACATGTACAATAAATGCTGCTTACTACTTCGAGTTTTTGAACCAGGCGAGGGCTGCATATCGCCGCAAAAGATAAAACTAACTCATTCGAGAGACAATCCTCCTTCACGACATCGCCAGGTCCCATACTGTAACTTTAACGGTCGAGAAACCGAAAGAAATACACTGGACTCTAGTTGAACATCCTCCCTATAGGCCGGACTTATTGGCTTGCGATTTTCATTTGTTTGGGCCGCTTAAGGAAGCTCTAGGGGGGCAACGATTTAAAGCTGACCAGAGCGTAGAGGGATTCATGCGCAATTGGCTCCTGATGCAACCAGCTTCATTCAACGACACTGGAATAAAAAACCGTCCTTCTCGCTGGGAAACATGTATTTGTAAAGCAGAAGACTATGTAGAAAAGTAAAATATATTTGCGTTTTGTTTTTCAATCAATATTTTTTTTAAATAAAGTCCCGTTTATATTTGATTCGCCCTTGTATAAAAGCAAGAAGTATTTCCTATGTACATTAGTAATCGCTGTACTCTTATTTTTGACAGATGGACATTGTAATCTTGTCCCATTTTCCTCACAGTATTCCTCGCTATATGATTCATCAAGATAATTTATTTTATTGATTTTGTTTTAAATAGTGAAAACGAATTTCATGAATAGTCAGCACGAAAAATTTTCAAATTAATATAGGTAAATTTTCTCGTCCGATGACAACTTGAACTTTCCTTAAAGTTTACTAATTTTTTAAATATACGAACTTCATGAACTTTCTTACGTACTGTGTATTTCATATTGTTATCAACTGTGCCCTAACACGAGCTTTCGGTACTTTTCTTATTTGTATTTGTCTCACCATCATATTACATTGCACGTAATACTGGTTACTCACACTTTAATTGTTAATTTTTAAACAGTAGTGGAAGATAGATCACATCTATTTTACTGATTGCTGTGGCTGCAATGTCACAAGATGTATCAAGTAGTTAGTATATAATATTTCTACACACAAGTATTTCATCAGTTAAAGATACTGAAACCGCTAAATAGAGATAGTTGTCTGATATTACGTATGAGTCACTTCTAATGATTTCGTCACCGAACTATAGTTTTATTCAGAAATAATTTACCGCTTCTTGAATCTAACATACCCTTTGCAAAAACGCTCATGTCAGCAATCTGTTTGTCGCCGACACTGAAGCATGGAAGCGGGCTTCATTTTTGCCGTGCATAATATGTATGTAAATCGTTTGGTTAACAATAACTTTCATGTCACGTTTTTTGTTCGCCGCAGGTTTGTCGGCAAAACGAGCATGTACTGATGTCGATGTAATGACAAGTTGTCTACTGCTCTCAGACAGGTTCGGATTCAGCCCTTTATGTTACTAATACAAATAAATGCTACCTTTCATTGTAATTTCAAAGAGTGTCAATGTTTGCAGTATCTAGTAAATGTTGCAAAAACAGTTTACAAAATATAGTAAAATGTAGATTTTGGTACATTTCTTACATTTTACTATATTAAATAAATATCTGTACACTTTTCCTGTAAATATGTGGAAGTTAATTAAATTTCTTAGGAAAGACTTTTGTAGCCAACTATCCAATGTATCGTATAAGGAAGAGTTTTATTGGTCACTTGGTATAGGTTTACGTATACAGAGTGGTCCAAAAGTATGGAAAACTTTGTATATCTCAATAACCGTTTGCATGATAAAAATTTAGTTTGGAATACTTAATGTATATAACATTTTGAATTAAAAACTGAATTTGGCGATGTTGCTGAAATTTAATTTTTTTTTTAATTTTAGCAATTTTTGAATTTCCAATGGGACATAGCTTTCAGTTTTTTGCATACCCTCTGTAATTCCACACATAATTTATGTAATATTCTATATATATATATATATATATATATATATATATATATATATATATATATATATATATATATATATATATATATGTATATGTATATGTATATATATATATATATATATATATATATATAAGCTTCACTGCCTTTGCAGTATTTCAAGATTCGTAAATTAATAATCAACAAAAAGTAAATAATTCGCTTTTGTATTATTGGCATTTAATTTATTTCTGTGAAACTGTTTCCTAATTAATAATTGTAAACATGGAGAAATTATCGGAAAGGGAAAGTACTGAATGTCTGATGATATTAGAATATGGTTATGAGAGAAGAAAATAACTATCAATATACATACAATATGTTTAATCCTTCGTTATACTCTAAGCGGTCCCCAGGACCGCATTTTCACGAAAGTTGAAACAGCGTGAAAACCGTGCATCTACGGCCAGGAACAACACTAGTATTCTTCTTCTATTTTACTGAGAACATCACATAAGGAGTGAAGTCCCCCTCAAATTTCCGGCAGTCGTTGGCAGAACGTTTCTCTGGAAATTTCCATGTGCTGTGGAAAGGAAATTCTCAAACAATAATACTATTACAAAACCTACAATAATAATTAATCAAAATGTACCCAAGGTGTAACCGCAAAAAGTCTTAAAACAGGAAGGACTCAAGCTCTAAGTATAGTAAATATCTTGATGTGATTTGTGGAACAATGTTCGCATTCAAATTGTAGGAAAATAATAAGACATAAGATATGATGTGTCGCATAGTACAGTATTGTGGATTCTAGAAAAGAATAATTTCATCTTTTCTGTAATAACTTCTAAATAAAACTGGTTAATAAACTAAAAGGAAACTAGAAAACTACATAAAACAAAAAGTTGCCTAAGTTTGATCAACAAACAGAATGGAACTATTGATCATCACAATTGCAGATACGAAATCTACGATACTAACTTCTTGTTAGAGAACATCATACGTGGAGACCATAAGAAATATATGTATGATATATACGAAATTTCACTTTCACAATTATTTCCTAATCAATGTAAGATCTTTATTTCTCTGGTTCTTTTTCTTGTATTCAAAATTGTATTTATCGAAAAATGTGGAATATGTTTACAACGTTTTATAAACTCATTTTAATATTTATTATTATTTACTATTTTTCATTAACTACATCTATTATTGTGTCAATATGTCACTATTTAAAAACATGCACCACTGCAATGACATGAATATTTTTAATTTAAGTAGGTAGTAGAATATAAAATTAGTCTCAAATACGTATTCGAATAAGAGCGTAAAAAATGTAATAAATTTTTCAACTATGAGATAATAAATTTCATTAACTACTTTACGGAATATTTATGAATTTGTCAAGGTCAAATTTCACTTTAATAATTTCTATTACCTCGAATTATCATTGTAACACGAAAGTTCTGCAGATAATATTAAAAACAAAAAGTATAGTATTAATCAATTAATCAATTAATCAATTAGTATAGTATATAAAATAGAATAGTAAAAGTATATGAAAATACCTATCATATAGTTGTGAAATTAAGCGAGAACAAAATTCACATATTCTAAGTCATTATATTATTCGTTACAAAAGTATTAACTATAATAATATTTTAAAACCTATCGGGTGTTGACAGAAAACTAAAATATTTTTATATAAAATTCAACATATTAACTGAAAATAGCATTAGCCAGTGACGGCTGGTGCAGGGAGGGCAATTGGGCATTGTCCCCCCAACTAATTCCTCAAGTTTTAACGTTCTATGTTTTACTAATAATTTAATTTAGGTTCTGCGTAAATTTTATCATTATGTCAATTGAAGTTCTATTTTTTATAACTATGTTAATTGAAATTTAATTCTAATTGGCCGTTTTGCTGCAACCGCGAAATTTGTGAATGAGGGTGTACTACGGGTTACAGCGAGTGCACAGCGGGGTAACATACGAAGTAGTCCCGCGCCACCCGGAATAGTCGGAGGTGAGAAGCGTAGCGCATGAAGTCCGTCGAATTATGTCATCATTTGGGCTAAAACAAAATTGCTCCAAGCCAAGCGACTTTAAGATAGTATGTTGTGGCGATCGTGTGTCGCGCTAGATACGTTCCTAAACCTACTACATAGTTTCAGTTATTGCTGTTTACGAGTTTACGGGACTATTTATTCATTATGAGTAATTCAGTAGACAATATTTTAAAATTAATAGATAACAATGAGTTTACGTACGAGATAAAAATTCAAATGAAATATTTGGGATGTCCTTGGCCGAATGTGATAATTTTCCAGAAGATATCAGGAGCCAAACGTTAGACGAAAAAATTTAATAAAAGCGTATACGATTTAGCAGATTGGTTGTATATTAAAAGGCATAAAATTAGTGAAAAACATTTAGATAACGTGATTGAATATTCAATTTTAGGAAAAGTAAATATCATGTGTCAATTAAATATTATCCAACAAAATGAACAGGTGAGTACTAACTAAGAATCGACATATTCTCAGCAAGTTAATTGATTGTAGTAAATTTTGTGGAATGTTTGAAATAGCACTACAGGGTCACGATGAGAAAGAAAGCAGTGCGAACCCCGGAATTTTTCATGGATTGGTAAATTTACTTGCGAAAATCGACGATACTCTGAAGGAGCATATCAGAAAATCTAATAATAGGGTGTTTATGGGTTTGTCAAAGACTTGTTATCGACCATTTCATCCAACGCAAAGAAAGGCGCATGGATTTTGTTTTCAAGAAAATGAATTAAAGGTAAATAGGTATGTACCTAATTTAATAATTTTTTCTGATATTTCAGGCCTGGCTTAAAACATTTCGATATACCTACCTAAAATGTAACCATGTAGGTGCCCAAAAGTATACATAAATTAATATTTATTTATTGACCCATGAGTTGTAAAACTCACGAGCCGCCACTGGCATCCAACAAATAATTACTAACAGAACTGGAAGAAATGAATCAGGATAATTAAAATATATAGAAAATGGCATATTATAGAACACGATATTTCCCCGACTCGTCACCCCTTGAATTTTTTCGAGACTCGGGAAAGCCTTTATAAAAATTAAGATGAAAGAGTCATTCACTCTCACGGGGACTTACTTATGTGTAGGATAGTAAGGAAATAAAAGGTAATATATTTATATTTGTAGGAAAATAAATCTTTTGTTATGAAAATATATCGTATCCAATAAATACACTATTCTTTGTATAAGTTGCCTTCTTGGATTTATTTTATTTGAGAAACTGCTTTATTTATGCATGCAAAAAGTAACTCGAAAATGTAGATATGTGCTTCAAAGGACACATACATTAAGTCGAAAAGTCCGGACATCGCAAAATTGTTATCCAGTCCCCTTATCCAAAGTAAACTACCTACACCCATCCTTCATTATTCACTCGCTAGGTTATATAGAAGGTTATTCAATAAGCTTTATTATAGCAGTTAAAGGTACAAATATGGTATACTCTATTTCCACAAAGCATCACTAAAACAAAAGTTGGAAGAATCACAACAAATCTTCATATATATATTAATTAATTTTCTATGAAACCATTTAAATTGTAATCTGACTATAATCTACCCTGGTCAATAGCATGTATATTTTTTATAGGTTTAAATACACTTTTTGGTGAAGTTATTATTTTGAAGTTAAAAGTAGTTATACCGACAAACTATTTTTTTGAAAATTAGATAATAAGAGAGTAATTAGGTATAATTAGGCAAAGTAAGGACATAAAATGTAATATAAAATGTAATTACGTTTCTCAACGGTAATGAAATCTTCCAGTAGGATTCATCAATTTTAAACCAAGGATAGGTATGAATGATGGATAACAATATTTAAGGTTCTTTCTGTATTGATATTTACAACTTGTAATATAACTGCCAATTTATTGTCAATATGTTTTATCCAGCTTACTGAGTGTTTCATTGGAATTTTTAGAATATTTCAGTAGATGAGTGTAGATGAGTAGAGAGTAGAGAGTAGATGAGTTCACACTCCACATAACACTAATCACTTTGTTCATGTCATGTCACATATGATATTTAGATAGTTGGAATTTCTGGGCATATTCTCTGTCACTTCGCTAATTTTAACTGTTTTAGTCTCTTTAGCCGTCAAATAAGTTCGCTGTTGTCAAAGAGATATTACATCGACATTATGGCATTTTAATCTTTTCTGATGTTTACTTGCAAACCTCTGGATCCCATTTATAATTACAGGTATCTATCTTCAGGTTGCAGTGGATGTCATTGCCGATTCACTATGGTGAATTTACTGTTACTGTACTGCCAAATACTTTTGAAGCGTCTGAATGACTTTGGTGCTAGATTTCTTTGCGCATCCCCAGAGTGGGATACCAAGTCAACACGGGCTTCAGAATTTATTTGTAGCGAAGCAGTTTATTGCGTATTGACAACTCAGAATGACATTCAAGGAGCCAATACTTTTTTACAATAATTATTTGTCTGACTTTGAGGTTCAGCTGCTCACGTTTCTTCTTCATATGTGTTTTCGTAGCTTTGCATCTAGAGTCATGGCAAGATACTTTGTTTCGTTAACATGTGGGATTGTTGCTGGTTAACTATCACTGGTGTATAGTCATTTTTGTTGATGGCGAAGTTAACGTAAATCGACTTCGCTTTACTTAATTCGATACACCATTTCTTTGTCCAGTTTGTGAAATTGTTGACTGCTGATTGAAGTTATTGTATTTTTTGTTATATTGTTGACTACTGTTTGGCAGTTCCTTTTGTAGCTGACTGGATGTTTTGATCGCTAACCAGCAAAGCGGTATTGACGGCGAATGTTATGGCAACCACTTCGTCGCTTTGTGGAATGTAGTTGGTATACAGAACTAGAGAACAGGTCCAAGGACAATGCCCTGAGGTACTCCCGTATCAATCTTTTTAAGGTTAGAGTACTATTCACTATCTTTGACCCTGAGGTGACAATCATTAATGTATGAACGAAGAATTTAACTCAGTTGTTGTGGCAAATATTATTCTAACTTATATTCCATGCCCTAATACCACACTTGCACTACATCTAGGAATATCGTTACGCAGATCATTTTATCTTCTGGTGCTCTCTCAATTGCATCGGTGGTTCGATGCACGTGATCAACGGTTGAGTGCTTGTTATGAAATCCAAATTGATGAGACTGAAGCTATTTCTCGTCGATGATGAGTTTGAAATACTGCAAAAGAATTTTCGAATAGTTTGGATAAAATTGGCAACAAAGATACAGTAAAGTACAATATATATTGCTTTTCCTTATTTCAGTGACAGCTCGCCGGTGTGTTACATAAGTGGACACAATGGTGACATGACATTTAAAGATGGAAAAATAAAAGCATATAAATTACTACTTCTTGTAGAGAAAGTCAGCTAGTCTATCCGCAGAATTAAAAAAGATTTGATAAACCTTTCATTAAAGTTCTGAATTTGGTTTTAAAAAATTTTCTGTAAATTTTCCAAAGTCAAATTTTAAAATATTTAAATCGGATATTCGGCCCAATTAGCCGTTTAATTTCTGTCTCTGTTCGTAAGTTATTTCTTTATTAATAAATAGAAAATCAATTGAATTCATTAAACGTAGTTTAATGTTATGAATAACGATCAAGACATGTTATGAGGCAACCAGAACAATCGAAAAATGAGGGACGCCTGTTCAGATGTAAATATTTCCGATGTAATTTCATTGAATTTAAATAAACGCCTTTGCCATCCAACTTCCAAAAAAAGCGTACTTTACACACTAAACGATAAACTGCGATTATCTACGACTAACACCTAGCCGGGGGTGATCTAAACCTGTGCCCGTAGCTGCTGTGTCCCGGCAATATACAATTTTATGGTGTAGAATTTCAAACTACGGCTTCCCGATGAAGAGTCAAGCGTGTAGAATTTATGTTATAGTATAAGGTTATGAAGTTATATGGGTATAAAGGTATAAAGTTATATTTTTAGAAGGTATATAATTAATGTATTACAAGATTAACAGAAAACAGGTGTTTTTTTTTAATGAATTGAAATGAGCACATTATCCTGTGCCCCTTATTACCAGACACTGTTGTCTTATTTGTGAGATATAAGAGGAAGATATGTACGGTGTTTTACCTAATAATACCTAATAATAAAAAACTCTAAATGAGATTTTCTGACTTTTAGGAAATCTATAATAAGCATATTAAAGAGAAAATGTGCACCTGCGAAAAATATTGACTTTTGAAAATAAAAAATTGAAAATAGAAATTATTTTTAGTTGTAATGCTTCAGGACATGCACGTTACTATCTCGAAATTTTTTATAAATCCTCATCAGCATTAAAATCATCATCATATTCCATTAAGGGAACATATATTTTTGAAAAAACAGTTCAAAAATTTTTATACATTATTAAAAACTGTTATATAAACCATTTTTCTGTGAACCAAAATATACCCAGTATATTTTCAATTTAGTTTACGCATATATCTGTTCATCTATCTTTATTTAATGTGCGCATTATGTAAACTCAAATATGCGTGCTATGTATACCAGCTACAACAGCACAACGTGTGTTGTTTTTTTATTCTGATACACGACTACCTAACGGCAATTTTATTGGCGCAATTTACATTAACATGCGTTTATGAATTTTTATTATATGCCTTCTGTTCAGAGAGTTTCAGATATACATTATAAAGAATTGTTGTTTTATTTTGTATATAATAATATCCACTATAAGATAATCATATAATTATGATTGTAAATAAATGATATCGTAATTTATTGCTCTGAAGCGATGTCATCATAAAATAACAAAGTAATTGTATCCTCTCCCTTTAAATATAGGTCTTAAACTTTTTAGCAAACAGTTATGCAAGTAACTGATCCCAAGAATAGTAGATTCATAAACACTACCGTAGAGAATATGGGGGGCATTCAGTTCAGTGCCCAACGCGAAAATAATAAATGTCGCGCTTGCTCCATCGTCTGCACCATAGAGGAATGTATATGCAAATCATTCATATCATTGCCTGGAGTTGTGGACTGAGTTATATAAAGTGGTCATTATAAAAATGTACCCAATGTGTACATTATGGTGCGAAACCAAAGAAATTTGGTGAAACTAACTCAGTTGAAAATCGAAAACGTAAACGCACACGAATCGTAACAAATAAAGCTGGTCAAAATGGTCGAGAAACGATCAAGAAGTTTCTCGAATTCAATATAAAGGTATTAAACAGATATCTCAAGAATCTGCAGTGTTCCTGGAGTGTAGGAGCTCTATTCCTAGAATCCTTAAACTTTCCAGACTCCATCACTAGTATTAATCTTTCATGTGAGTTAAACGTTGATCAGGGCATGGCGCTAACTTAATGCCTCACTGACTACTTATGTACTTTATGGCGGTGAGGTATCATACCGCATTTCAGATAGAATATTCGATAAAACGGCATGGCTCTTTGAAAAGGTTCATGATAATGCTAAATAAATGGATAATCATAGTTAGCCGTATATGTAAACAATTTTGTAATAGATACTTGGAAACATTTTTCTTGTCAAGTATCTATGACATAATTTTTTCACCACAGTTTGAATCCAGGAGCAGCAGTTCGAAGCAGATTGAGGCCTCGGCAAGAACTAGTAACGAGCCTTGGAGAGTGGGTAGATTAAGTTACACTTAACCATAATATGTAGTAACTTTTCATGCAAGAACTACATTGCCACTTTGTTCGAGCCACGTTGTGAAAATTGTTCAAATTTTTTTATTATGTAAATACATCATCGTCATTATGTACAAATTATTACCTAAGGACGGCGAAACATACATGTAGAATAAAAAAAAAGATAAAAAAACAATATAATGCAGTATTTGCAGCCCAAAAATATAAATTTTGTCTTATGAATAGTTTACGAGTTAATAATTACAACGATAGTGCCATCTCGGCGGTATTATTTTTCCAATCTACACTCATGCTCAACATGTTAAGATGAGGATAACTGAGATAGTCGCTTCTTTAACGAGAGGTTCAAAAGACACACCGCAGGTATTAATCTAACGGAAACTCTTTTGTCGGGAACTTTTGCAGGGAAAATGGAAACATTATACGGAATTTAATGTCTAAGCGGAAATATTAGGATCATACCATTGGTCCTTTCTTTAGTCTAATTTAAATGAATAGACTTATTTTGACATATTAGAGAATATAGTGGATTCAATTTTTACCAAAACTATAGAAGACTATGACAATCTACATGAAGATGAGCTATTCTTCCATTAGGGTAGGCCTCCTATACATTATATATTGCGAGTAAGAGAATTTTTGGACAACATATTTCTTAACCGGTGGATCGAACGGAGATGTCCACTGGTGGTTGGTAAAATCATCAGATCTCACTTCATTAGACTTTTCCTATGAAGGCATCTAAAATAAACAGTTTATGCCACTAAACTTGGTAATTAAAAGCAGCTGAGGGCACAAATTATATGGGAGTGTAAACCAATAACACCAGATATGCAACAAGAAGTACGTGCAAAGTTGCACTAGCTAGTTATACTAGTCGGTGATGATAATTTTCAATATTTAATTAGATGAATAATTTAACTTAATGAATTTGTTGTCATTATTTTTATAATGAAATTTTCGTTTGCTCCTATGGTTACATCCTAGGGTATTACTATTTTATTTATATATTTATTACTTTTCCGCACTCCACTATACGCGGAAAAGTAATGTAATCGTGTAAAGAAAAAGTGAAGATACTAAATTTTTTTGGGTTTATTTTATTATATATCCTTCCAAACTGGTAAACCACGAGTCTAATTTTATTCCTTTTAAGAAGCTCATAATAGATAAATTTCTGAAACAGATTTTATAAAATCTAGATTAACAAAAGGGCAAAAATCAACCACCATCGTTTTCAAAATCACGAGACCTTTCAAATCACTCTTTCTGTTTCCATTTAAATCTTTTACAAGAGGATGCTTGTTTGGGGAAGAGGAGGTCAGTGACAATAACGACTTCTATGCCAAAGAATCTCTCTTCAGCACGGCGCCATATTGACGTCTCATGGAATGTTCATATAAGCCAAAAATATTTATTTTATAGAAAACTGTAAACTTCGAGTAAACTGTAAAGAGTATCCTGAGTGTTTTATTTGGTATATCCAGTATAAAATGGTTACTCACCTAAATCGTGTAGGATCGATCGGGTTTTGACTAATTCTGATCGGGAACGTCTCCCAGATGACACCTATTGATTTTGAGATGGATAAGACACACCCCATCCTGCCCATGGGCCATGAGAAAGCACGACGGTGGACTATTTGAAAAACTTGTTTTGTTAACACGATAACTCAACTAAGTCATATTGGATCGATTAAGTTTTGACTGATTCGGATCGGAGACATCTCCCAGACGACACCTATGTTGGTTTTGAGGTGGATAGAATACACTCTGCTATGTTCATGGGTTATGAGAAAGCACAACGGTGGATTATTTGAGAAATCTGTTTCTTAGCACGATCACTCAATTAAATCGTGTCGGATCGATCGGGCTTCGACTGATTCTAATTAGAGACGTCTACTAGACGACATCAATTGATATTGAGGTGGATAGGATAGACCCCACCCTGTTCATGGGTCTCGAGATGGCACGAGGGTGAACTATTTGATAAAAGTAGAACTGTCGCATAAAACACATTTTCTGCACTTTTTATGTATTGGTTTATTTTTTCTTTGCCACTCAATTTCGAGACAGAGATGTTCTACGTGCGGAAAAGTCCGTTTTAAGGTTTTAAGACTGTTTATTTGTTATTACGTTAATATTATCAGTTTTTCTATCGGTTGCATATCGAATAGGAAATAAATTTCGTGTGCTACTCATTATCGCGATCTTAATTCATGAACCATCTACTAAATCTTTAAAAATAGTTCAACTTTATTTTATTACGAATATACCTTTCATTCTATTGTATATTTATATAATTGAAGTAATAATTGAGAAGTACCCATGTCAGTAGAATAATACTTAAGAAGAATCAAGTCGTTAATTAATTAGTTTCGTTGTGTTTTCTTATTATCGTGCTATTATAACTTTTTGAAACCTCATTATATGTAGAATATGTTCCTAAAACGATTTAGCTTAAAATATTTTTATAAGAAACATGTAGTCCTGGAATTTCTGATTACTTGTAAGGTGTATTAATTAATTTTTATATGCCAAAAATCGTTAACCGAATCTTTAAACGCATTATTCTCGAAGCCATGTTTTTTAAACTAGTGGGAACTGTAACTCAAAAACTAATTGACGGGTTGTCTTAATTTTTTCTTAATTTTAAACTGAATAAAATTTATTGGAGCTTATACCTAAGAAAACACTGATTTCGATGTTATTTTTTTACAACACTTTAAATAGCGAAAGAAAGTAAAAATCGGTACCGAAAATTTGCAGGTCCGCAATTTTGTTAATTTTATATTTTTCTTATTGGCATAAGCTACAAAAAAATATGTTTTATAAATTTTTTTGAAATTTTAATTTCAGATGATTTTTACAAGTGCTAGAGTTCCCACCGATTGGACACCTTTTTTGGGTCGGTCACATTACCGAGCATATAATTAGTTACCGTGTCATTTTTTTAATAAAAAAAAATTGTACGCCTGAATACTTGATAAATATGTATAAAAAATCTTGAGTACTTCCTTCTATGAAAAAACAAAAATGAAGAAATTCATGCAATTTTTGGGTCACTTGATGAGAACCTCCCCTAAAAGAATATTAATTTGATAACTACAAATGGTTCAACAAATTGCGATTTACCGTTACAAGAAACTCATACGTAGAACGAGTGAGCATGACTGTTAATTTAAGGAATAATTTTATATCTATGTATCTACGGAAAATTAACCATCAACAAAGAACATTCCTATATGTAAATTTTTATTTCTATTTATAAATTACACTTATTTATTATGTAAGATACAGTGTGGGGCATAATAATATGATGATTCTTGAAACGAAGTAACGGTGAAAATATAAAAGATTTTATTCAGTGTTTTCTGTCATGGCACAGGAAATTCTTTGTCATTTTAGATTTTAAATAGATTGTCTGTTACTGAATACGCACTGTTCTAATCAACATCGGGTATTTCCTATGACGTTGTATCATTATTGTGAGGAATCGGTGCAACCTCGAATTGTATTTTATTCGTTGATGTAAATCTTAAATATTAGAGGGTCGCGGAAGAATACACTTTGTCGTTGGGGTATCTCCCATAATTAATAATTACAAAATGTCATATTCGGAAAAGTAAATCTCATCTGACATAAATAGAAGTTTCCCAACATCTTCGTCTGACAGAATTGCAAGAAATTTTTCTGCAAAATTAACGCGATTAATCAAGTCCACATCGCTTAGCTTCTGGACGACCACCATTTTACAGGAATGAAAGTGAAAATCTTTATGTAAGATTCTACGGAGGCTTCGACTTGAAATTTCTAAGGCACTGCCTGCTTGTCCTCTGGCTCAACATTCTAGGAATTTGTTAGATTGCTGTCATATTTTCGATGATCTCTGGAGTTCACACAGTATCCGGATGGCCGGGTAGCATATTCGTATGTAACAGACGCAAAAACAATGTATTTACGATCGGGTTATGCCCGAATGTGATTTGTGTGTAGGGGATGTACCTCGATCAATTGTTACTTACCTATCTGCTACATACAATAAAGATTTAATAGTACTTTAATTAAGTGGTAAACAAAACAAAACTGTTTTGTAAATCTTTTAGAAATAAAATACCATATGTATTTATTAATAACTATATTAAACATTATTTCTCTACCATTTTATTATTTTCTAGATTTATTGCTTCCTTATTTTTCTCGGTGCAAATTTTTAATGAATGTGCTTCTTTTTCTCCCATTTGTCCCAATATACCTTTTTCCAGAATAAGTACGTTTTCTTCCAATTCCTCTTGCTACTGATGTTGGCTGAACAGGAATTTTCTTGCCTATTCGACGAGTTGCAATGGCAGAAGTCTTAGCTTTTGAAGAAATACCTTTGTATTTGAAGGCAGTATATATTCCACTGATTAACGCATTGGTAGTGTGGACACATTTATCTGCATTATGTAGGTATGATTTTATAGCAGGATAAAATTGTTGCGGGTCCTTCTCAAGTTTATTGGTGGCTTCCTCATGACCCATGGACACGGTGGGGTATATTCTATCCACATCAAAATCAACAGGTGTCGACTGGGAGACGTCCCCAATCATAATCAGTTAAAATCCGATCCATCCGACACGATTTAGTTGAGTTATCGTGCTAACAAGAATAAATTCCGATGACAACGACACACACACACACACACACACACACACACACACACACACACACACACACACACACACACACACACACACACACACACACACACACACACACACACACACACACACACACACACACACACACACACACACACACACACACACACACACACACACACACACACACACACACACACACACACACACACACACACACACACACACACACACACACACACACACACACACACACACACACACACACACACACACACACACACACACACACACACACACACACACACACACACACACACACACACACACACACACACACACACACACACACACACACACACACACACACATACACACACACACACACATACACACACACACACACACACACACATACACACACACACACATACACACGCACGCACGCACACAATGGTTTCAAAACCAAATTGTGTTTGTTTTTATGCCGAAAAACGAAAAATAAACCCTATAAAAGAACGTCTTTTTACACGCTTATATTACCTTTCTGCGTATTATGGGTTATTATGGTTTTTAAATGATAACAAATCATAGTTTGGAAATCAGAAGTATCTATGTATATGACCCTCAAAATAAAATAAACGTGTCGATTTTTGCACTTAATTCTGTTTGAAATGTTCCAAAATAATGTGTGTAACTTTTGGAAATAAATTTTATTTCTCACTATTATCGAACACCAAATATATTTTCAATAACCAAAATTAATTGATTCTTCTTCGCAGTTACACTCTTCTTCGACTGCTTTTCCTCCATCTGAAACATTTTGGAAAGCTTCTCGAAACAAAATTAAGGCTTCTTTTTCCCATTCCTTCTCATAGTGTTTCTCTTATACTTTTTCTCTTGTCTTTATTAATCAGAACTCCAATTTTCAATTCTTTTGGTCCCATTTGCGAGGTGTTTTTTCTCTTTAACTTAAGCTTTTGAATGTTCTCATAATATTTTAATTTATGTAAATTGCTTCGCCGCTTACAAGAGGTGTGTTAATTAAAGTTAAGTAATTTTTTTAAAGGTTGAAATTTACAGTGTCAATATCCTGGTTGTTTTAAAACATTTGAGTTTCACGTCTCCAATACCTGATTACAAAGTCTTCTCTAATTTCGTGAAAAGTAGCAAATTTTTTGATTATACTGATGTACTCTTTTGGATGAACAACTTCCATTTTCTTCTTATATATTTTTTTATTTGACCAAAAACGTGATCGAGGGAAATATAAGAATGCCCAACAACCGGAAAGAGCACCTCTATTTTGTCTACATGCGGAGGAGCTTGAAATTATAACCAATAGCGGAACATACCAATGATAGTAGAATTTTTGTTTTGTGCCCCACATCCATCACACACATGCTATTCAACTGACAAAATATACAAATTAAACTGCATCACGTGATGAAATATTAAGCTCGTATTGGTTTATTGGAAATGTCTGCCTTTGCATCTAAGACCGCAAGGGATATGTCGGGCTTTGCATCTGATATGAAATTTTAAACTCAAATTGCTTTTGAATTGGTATTTGTTATAAAAATTCCCTTGGACTATATCGGCATTTACATTTTTACTTTATTGCTATAACAATCTCATTTTTGAGGAAAGGGTGACTTGTCGAGTTTTGCATTTAGGCGTCTAACTGATTACAATTCAGTCGAATTGTAATCATCCTTCACATAGAACCATTTTTAAATGTAGAACATAAAATAGAAACTCAGGTTTTCCCTACTATAAAACACGAAAAAGATCATATGCAATCAGTTACAACTGAGCAAACTGTAATAAATGTTCAGGCATATGTTAGCTAAATCCACAAATTTCTATTCCGCCGGCAAGTCAAGGCATTAGAGTGAACATTGGAAAATATATGTAAAAGTATCATCCTTTTATATACCATTTAGTGCATAGATTGCTATTCACTGCGCTTTTGCTTTGAACTGCTGAATAGAGCTATCGCTATTATTCAAGTTTAATGCAGAATAATTCAACAATTTTAGATAAAATTTGTTGGAATGATGAGAGTCCCATCCATAACAATGGTGTCGTAAATAAGCATATCACCTATTATTCATTAAATGAAAACCCCCTTTGGATTTAAAAAATGAATTTCCGAACAGTTTTGGTCATAAATGGTAATTTCTCTGGGCCACGCTTTTATGAAGGAACTTTCTTTAATATGGCAAAGCTATCTGTCTTTCTTATAAATGCATTGCCGGAATTTATGGACGGAATTTCCTTAGAGGAACGGAGTTTAATGATCAAGATGGTACAACCTTCCATAATGCATAAATCAGTATTGAGCATTTAAGTAACATATTTCAAGATATATGGATTAGTAACAGGGATCCCATCAATTAGCCTATAAGATTCCTTGACCTGACGCAATTATATTTCTTTTTGTGGTTATTTCAGAGATCTCATATATCAAGTTCAACCTTTCAATTTGAACAACAGAAGTCATGAGGCTTGTTGACGTATTACACCAGCTATGATTCTAATTGCATATACCAAGGAACTTTTACAATATTTTCGAGTTCGTGTGGAATTTGCAGAAGGCAATTTAGTACATTTATTGCAAATTAATTTCTATCGTTTTTAGTAGCAGCAATTATTTTTACTCTCTTAGAAAGGATTAATTCACTTATAATATCAGTATTATTTATAAAAAAATTCGGTTTCGGGGAATACAGAAATGTGAGCAAGAGAACAGATTCTTTGGAACATAACATTACTAACTTTTTTGATGCATAAAATTACTTACATGGGACATAACAATACTATAACTTATTTAAGAATAATATATCGCTATATGGAGAAATTCAATTAAAAGTCTTGTATGTTATACTTTTGTAATTATAATGATGGGGAGATCAATTTTCAGTATAAGAGTAGGTATGCAATTTGAAAAAAGTTACCACATTGTAAAAGTTGTCACATTGCTTTGGATGTCCTCTACCGAGTCAAAACATTCTCCTTTTGTGGATAGTTTGATTTTAGATAAAATCATGTCCCTGCAGTTCGTAATCTGTAGGGGTTGGTTCTGGCGAGTAGGAAGGACGGTTAATCAAGATGACAGATTTTTTGGCTAAGAATTGAGATGCCATGATAGAGCAATGTGCCGGTGCATTGTCGTCCAAAAGACTCCATTCACCTGATTGTTCAGTTTTTCTGTAATGAATCAGCGTTGATTGATGATCGTTGGTCAACATTTTACTCACCCGTTGAATGACTTCGTCTGTCAGACTGTGCAAGGTCGCCTTTTTCTTGCATCTCCTTCTAACGATTCTCAACCTTGCTGAAATCATCGAAACAATTCAAACTCAGTACTATATGATAAACAATCATTCTTGAAAGCTCCTTACATGAGTTCGTACGTTTATTTCGCAGCAAAATCCTCTTTAAAACGAAAGTGAATTGCTGCTCTTTGTTCCATTGTCCAAATTGTGATGCAATCATTCGACATATATATACTGATTTACCGATAACTAGCACATTATAGAGCGATCACCGTGAAATTTGCAGGAGGCATGGCTAGAGCATCGCGCTAAGCGACTATACTCAGAGCCGAGAGATAACATTATTTGCATTGTTTCTATAAAATCAGTCTGGGAACTTTTTAATCCCACTGTGTATATTTTAAAATAAGCAAGCCATGAAAACACTACCGTCTAGTATGGACACCTCACAAGTATACTCAGCAATACAATTGAGTGCAATACAACTACAATGTGTTATTTTATTCCAGTATATCATTAAAATGTCGGTTCTCTACGTTTCCTTGCTCATGTCATTATATTCTAACTTTTATACCTAAATAATCCCAATAAAAATTGAGGGGCCTGGAAGTAAAAGGGTTCAAGTGCACATTTTTAAATAAATGGTCTAAATGTAGAATACCACACCTAAAGTATATCCCAACTTGGAGGTAAAATGATTCAAGCACATTTCATGTCCCCTGGCGACATCTCTTGTAGTCTTTAAAAACGTACAAAAATATTCACTAATAAGGTATTTGGTAAAAGGATTCAAGTGCTCTTGAACCATTTTACTTATTTCTAAAGTGTTGACAGTTTGTTTTAATGTTTGACGCACATACGGCCAACGTTTGACCTGTGTTAATGTGTTTTCAGTTAAATTTTCTTAGTTAAAATCACATATTTGCAGTGTTCCTACTGTTCGTTCGTAATAAGCAAAATGAGAAGTGGTAAAGGAATCCTATTATAGGTTCATTTTCAATACGGAATTCAATTTAAGGGTCCACAAGCCCTATAGTAACACCTGTAGTCGTTGTGACAATCTACAAAATCTAATAAAACACTCTACGAATGAAGACGTGATTAAAAATGCCAAGCGAGACCTCGAATTACGCCAAAGAAAAGCCCAGAAAGCAACAGAAGCCAAAAAAGCTGATATTGCTGAAAATAAAAATTCTAAAAATACTGCTGTAGTATGTTATGACTTACAACAGGCATTGCCGACGCCGTTGTTAACCACTTCTAAAGTCTTTTATCTTCGCCAATTATGGACGTATAATTTCTGTGTCTTTGACATACTGGCTGGAAAAAGTCATATGTTTATATGGAACGAAACTATTGCACCTAGGGGTTCACGGGAGATAGGCTCATGCTTAATAAAATTGATTCAAGGTCTCCCATCAACAGTAACGAAGATTTTTGCATACAGCGACCCGTGTGGAGGACAGAATAAAAATAAAAACATTTCTAAACTATTTAGTTTTATTTTTCAAGCCACAAAAAATATAACTGAGATTCGCCACAAGTTCTTTGAACCCGGCCACACTTACATGGAGTGTGACCGTAGTTTTGGCCTAATTGAGAAGAAAAAAAGGCAAATCCTTGAAGTTTTTATCCCAACAGATTGGGAGACTGTAATAAGAGGCACACCGTCCAACTTTATTGTGTATAATATGAACAAAGATGATTTTTATTCTTTTTCGCTGTTTAATGAAATTATAAACGATCCTAAAAAAAGTACTGATGGTCACCCCTTAAAATGGAGAGAAATTTGTTGGTTTGCTTATTACAAAAGTGAAAGACTATCGTTTAGATATAATAATACCCTAAATGTTGATGTAGAGTTTGACAGTTGCATGATGGCAACCTTACAAGTTGGGCGTCCATCTTTTAAGTTTTCAATACTCAAGCGTTTGAATGCAACTTCAATAAAAATTAAAACCGCCAAGTACAAAAATTTGCTTACCTTATTGGATTACATTCCGCCAATTCACCACACCTTTTATGAAAGCATAAGGCACGATGGAGAAGCATCAACAAAAAATAGAAAAAAGAAACAAACCCAGACCATTACAAAGGCACTGAGCCAAAAAGAGCCTGATCTAAGTCAACCCCAACTAAGACCAGCCGATTCAGATGAAGAAAATGATGAAGACAGCATCGTAATATTAGATTCTGATTACGAATAAAAAAAATGTTATAAAAGTTACTTACATGTTTAGAAATAAAGTTTATAGTACAGTAATTAGTACAGTAATTGCACTTGAATCATTTTACCAATAAATTTTTTTTAACATCAATAATGGTTCAAGTGTATTTTTGCAAAAATAAAAATAAAAAAGCAAAATATAAAAAAATATTTTCTCTTGGTAATGTTTTTTCATTAAATAAAACTAAAATATTAACATGGTTTTCTAAACTTATTTCTGGAATTTTGAAATTCAAGTTAACTTTAAAGCCATTTATCTCAGACCTACCATAAATGCACTTAAACCATTTTACTTCCAGGCCCCTCAATTATACTATTTATTTTACGTGTATTTAAAGTTATATAAAAATAAGTCATACGTTTAAAGCCTCCTCCATCATTATTTCATATCATTAATAATAATTAAACAGGTACTAAAGTAAAATTACTTATGTCTCGTATAGGCTTTTCTTTATCTAACTTAAACATGGCGTCAGTGGTGGAAGTCGACAACGGACATCAAACATTATTTATACGTTTTTGTCAAGCATGCAACGTACATTATAATTTTGTGAAAACAATGACTACTGGCTATTTTTTACTACCTTTTCTACGAAGAATTTCTACGAACTATTTATTATTTATAATAAATAGTTACTTATAGTCATTGTTCTATAAGAACTATAGTTCTATAAGAACTATAGACATTATTTTCTGTACTGAACATGGTTTTCTATGCTAAACACATAATTACATCGTATTTCGAACTTCACTGATGACAGTTATGACTAAATTAAAATGTACGTTTGTTCAGAGAATTTACATAAATGTTAGTATTCATTAAATAATTGAGTATTTTTTAGTCTGGGAGAACATTACTTTACTGCAATTTGCCTTACACTTATGCTGCCACTACCTTATTGTCCAAGAAAAGTAAACACTTAAAGGTAGATACTATCTCATAAAATGATTTATGTTCTATTGTCTCTAAATTGAGAATTTCGTCAGCATTGCGCTCCCTGCGTCTTTCAACGACTCACGACGATTTTCAATCTGCTTAAATTACGTCATGTGGAAAATACTCAAACTTTACATCAAACCTTCGTATAGGTGATAGGAGAATGAAGATATAAAGAAAAGGCGCAATATTTCACACGAAAATGAATATATTATTAGTTTCACTTCCATTTTTTTTTTCAATATCAGTTTCCTTTTATCCATTTCCACGCGACGTATGTTACTTTCTAAAAAAATTTACAGCAAATGAAATATTTTTACAGTATGCTGAGTAATTGATTTAGAATGTACATATTGAGAAATAAACGACGAGAACACATACAATTTTATTTAAAGCTTTTATATATAAAATCTTTTCCACCGTAAGGAGTTTCTTAACGGTTTTTAAATATAATTGTAGTTATTGCTTAAATAATCAGTATTTATCATAACTTACTCAAATTTTTACTACTATTATACATAATTAAGTATCTAATTACATATTACAGAACATACTTTATGGTATTAACGTGAATTAATATAACCTCCTAAATTTCGCTATATAAAATTCGTTCGCTATATGCCCGCGTTGTTCAAAAACTGGTGGAGTAAACTTTTATAATTTTTAATTGTAGGAAGATGGTGTAAAATTTTATTATTTCTGGTATAAGATTTGGTCATGAGTGTGGGCGCTGCCAAAAACAAATTGAGGGCGCCGTGAATTGTTTTTTGAATTATGTTTCTTAAAAATCGTGAACTTTTTCTTTACA
The DNA here is from genome assembly GCA_037954035.1 of Rosalia funebris. Taxonomy (NCBI): domain Eukaryota; kingdom Metazoa; phylum Arthropoda; class Insecta; order Coleoptera; family Cerambycidae; genus Rosalia; species Rosalia funebris. The sequence goes on from JAZFAV010000007.1 coordinate 7,941,638, forward strand.
AAATTTATAGCATCCATAAGAAATTAAAATATTAAAGCGTATTATTTATAGAGTGCCTTAGTAGACTCATTAACAGTTATCTGTCAAGAATATGGAAGTTACGGAAAGTGCACTAAGAGTGTAATGATTTGTTTTTGAATTTTGATCTTAAACATCTTGTATGTCTCTGTTAGAGAATTCATCGAGTCTGTAAAAAAGTTATTAAGGCGATTATATTTATAGAATGTCTTACAATTAGTAAAGTCTCTAAGAGTTATCTATCATGAATATTAAAGGTTGTGGAAAGCCTACTGAGGGTGTGGTAAATTGTTCTTTGAATTTTGTTCTCTAAAAGTCACGTACTTTTTCTTTAAAACATTCGTAGCTCCCGTAAACAAATATTAGGACAGATTTGTTTATAGAGTATAGTACCTAAGGATTGTGTGTCATGAATATGAACTTTGCAGAAAGCTTACTGAGGGTGAGACCAATTGTTTTTGGATTCTGGTCCCTAAAATTTTGTACCTACTTTTTCATTGAAATATTCGTAGCGTCCCTAAAGAAAATATTAAGGCCGTTGTATGTTTAGAGTATTCTAGTAGTGTCTCTAAGGACTGTCTGTCGTGAATATGGAAGTTGCGTTTAGCCTACTGAGGACGTGGCGAATTGTTTTTTGAATGTTGTTCCATAAAATTTTATACAATTTTTCATTAAAAGATTCTTAGAGTCCGTACAAAGATTATGAAGGCGATTATATTTCTATAGTAGTCTTAGTAAACTCTCTAGGAATTGTTTATCGTGAATATGGATATTATAAAATGTGGTATAGCGTTCCAATAAATCGTGAATTTTTTCTTTAAAAAACTCAAAGCATCCGTAAAATAAAGAGAGGGCGGCTGTTTTTATAGAGCATATTAGTAGAGTCCCTCAAGGTTCTTTCTCATGAATATGGAGGTTACAGAAAGCGTGGTGAGAATATGGCCAATTGTGTTTGAGTTTTGTTCCTTAAAATCATATACTTTTTTAATTAAACATTCATGGAGTCCATAAAAAATATTAAGGCGATTATATTTCTAGAATGTCTTAGAGTCTCTAATGGCTGTCTATTATGAGTGTAGATGTTGCAAAAAGCCTACTGAGGGCGCGGTGAATTTTTTCTTTTGAATTTTGCTCCCTGAAAGTCATGTACCTTCTCTTTATAACACAGAAATAGATAAAAATGTTTGGTTTATAAAAGTACAAATCATAACTTTTTTGAATCATTCTCAATTTTAAGTTATTTCTGGCTTGACAGGGAGTGACTAAGTTTTACTGATCATTACAAACCTTTTTCGAATATTTGTTTAAAAATAAGTGACCACTACTGGTGGTCGTATTTTAACCAAAAATTTTTAGTTGCAGTGCTAAAAAATAGTATTAATGAAATTGTACAATTTTTAATATAACAAATAAATAATGAATAAAATGTACAAGATTATTGTATATAGGTACATTATCTCATGTTAATGCTCGATATCTAGGTAACCAATAGAGATAAAGAACGTAGGGTCCTTAAATAATGTTTAAGGACCATATCGTTTCAAGGTAGTGTAGAAGAGGACCTGTACTGTATTTGATTTGTACAGCCGACCTTAGCACTAGTAGTAATATCACAGCCACGCCCGCGGATCACACATCAACACCAGCGGTATATAAAATGCCAAGAATAGCCACAAGTATGTTACAAAATCCTCTAAATAAAATCCAAAACGTTGTTAAATTGTCAAATAAAAGCTAATGAGGGCAAATCAATATATGTGATTTTCACCCTTAATAAAGACAACTGCCCTCTAATTATGCTGAACGATCAACCACTAATACAAAATGAAGATTCTAAATATAGAGCTTCTCAGTTGGAACTATATAATTTGAAATGCGTGCTATTTGTGTTCTGTCAAAGATAGGACGTCAATATTTAACGACTGTTATCTACAAAGCTAAGACAGAGCTAGAGTTGAGCGTCTACAGAGTTAAAAATTCGTATCTTAACCAAGAAATTTAAAGAAGCGGGTCCTGTTATTGATAAGGCAACACCAATGCGTCCTCGTCATAGTAGGTCAAATAAATATATTACTGCAGTGAACGAAGGTATACGGGAGTATTCAAACACACCAATTCGACGTCATGTACAACAATTGAATCTCTCAAGAGCCTCCACGCATCGAATTCTAAAGAAAAATCTGTTGGTGATGGGATGATACAATATGTTAGTCAAGTATTATATTAAAGATGCGAATAAAAGAAAATTGGATGGCATAACATCGGACGAATATAACGAATGTAGAGTTGTATTTCCAGCCAAGTTCAATTAATTTTTGCTAGGTTTCCTTTGCCACGTGCAGCCTCACGTTATTACGAAGCAGGTCAACAGAGATGCATATAAGGTGTTTTTTAATTGCTTCCATAAGCTTTTGCAGTTAATCAAAGTATGTAGTAGCATTAATTATTCTGCACTGAGAGAGCAGTTCAAAGCGCAGTACGTTCTTCACATCCAAATGCAGTATAACTTTCCGCGAGTAGAGGTCTGTTAATAAGCTACATATCCTGATGGCGCTTCCTCGAGGAAGCCAAAGGGGACGATGTATACTCTTCTGATAGACTATCCAACTTTCATTTCCTATTCAGATCCTCGAGAAACTCCTTGCATCATGAATGGAAATGTAATTATTGACATATGATCACACGGTAATTTTTGCGGTCTTCGCTGAAATGATGTGGAATTCAAGGTGTCAAGGTTCAATGTGTCACTTCTCTGTAGCCGAGATCGTAAAGGTGATGAACCATTATTAGATGAGTGTAACCGAGTGTAACCGGTAACTTCTTAATTCGCTGTGATGCAACGAAGCAATTTGTTATAGTCGATAGTAGAAAGGCTTCCAGAGTGCTTAATCTTCGAATCTCGTATATCCAGATTTAAAGTGAATGAACCAGTCGTTGACTGTGATAAAGAACACTCTTGTTAAATGTGATGATCCTGCATGCGTTAGGGCCACTGCGTCTTTCTTAAGAAGACAGTGAGCAGTTGCTACTAGGAAATCGAAATTATTTCTGATATTTTGGACCCTCAAATGATAGTGCCAAGAAAGATCTTGAGGTTTCTCTTAATTACTAGATCTTATATATTTTAAACAAATAGTGATACATGTTGAATACAATTTTGGTAAAACTTTGTTACCAAGCCAATATTAATTTTGTAAATAAATCTAAACTATGCCTTAAAATATGTCGAGCAAAAAAATGTTATTAAAACTAGATTTTGAACTCTACAACTGCCCTAGGATAGAAAGGAATAATAAACAATTGATATAAATATGACATTTATGTATTGGTATTTCAGCTATATTGTGAAATTTACATATTGTATTCAATCACATACTTGCCTCCACTGACCTTATAGTACAGTTTTTTTAGTAATCATAATTGTTAGTAATATTGAAGTAAACTGAGGGTGTATGTGCAAACTATGAATGGAGTTTAAGAAATATAATGCAAAGTTTTACTACCAGAGGGTAACATTCACACTACAGAAATAAGGAGTTTATACTCCAACCCATCTTCAAATGCCTTATATAATAAGGACTAAACAAATTAGGTTAAAACTTTTAGTCCTAACTCTGTTAGACAAAAATACGACAAATTTTGTCATGTATTTCAGCGCTCGGCGTTTGGCATATAGCCAGGAGAATAGCTATTTTGACCTAATTTGTTTAGTCCTTATTATATAAGACATGTGCAGATGGGTTGGAATATAAACTCCTTATTTCTGAAGTTTAAGAAACGTTACTTTAAAGTAACTATATGAATAGTAGAGGAAGTAGTCTTCTAGGAAAATGAGTCTTCGATTTGATCACTAAACTTGCATACTAATATATGTGAGCAAACTCAATGATATTACATTAATTTTAGGTCATTAGGTCAGTGAATGGCTGGACATTGTTTCAAATCATTTGCCAATTAATTTATGTTATTAAATCTAGCTTGTAATACAAAGATAAGGCAGAAAAGTATTGGTAGGAAATTTTCGGAATTTGTTAACTCATTTTTTAAATACAACGATACGTCATATTAGAGATGTGCTGTTTACCATTTATAATATACAGGGTGTTAAACTTAAAATTATGAAATAGCATTATGTTGAAAATAAAAAAGTATTGAAACCACAGATGTACCTCATATGACGAATTTGGTGGTATTTGATGACTTTGACTATACATTTTTTATTAGTTTCATTTATTTTGACTAGTTTTGTTCAGTACACTAGTTTGATTTAAAAATTTAAGATGAATTTAACAAGATTTATGTGCGATACTACATTTTTGGCCATAGTTTTGCAAATCAACAGTTAAAGAAAAGCTGTTGGAGAAATATCAAATTAGTAAACTGATTATTACTCTATTACTGTTATCGTGAAGGATACATTGTTATACAAAAAGTTTTAAAGACAGTATTTAATAAGCAATAAAGTATAATTAAAAGTGAAGAAGAAGTGTTAATGATAGTTGGATGTGGTGACAGATTAAGCTGTCACAAGGAAGCTTGTCAGTTGTTATCCCTGACAAATAAATAGGTCGTTGAGAATCAACTAATAGCCGCGACGTTCGCCTGATTTCATGCCTTTGTATTTCTTATTTTAAATTGTGGATATATTGGATATACTAGTAGGCTAAATAATTTACAACATCTGAAGCTACGAATTCAAATATAAATTACTTACCGTTCAGTAAAAAATGTTTACATGCATGGTAATCAATTTCGAATTCGTAATGACTTATTGTACAGCTTTAGAATTTCAGTCAAGAATAAAGTAGTGCTTACTTGCTTCGTGTTATTTGTAGGAAACTTCTAATATGGGGTTCTGTTGTACTCTGAAAATTTCAAGGAATTATGTTTTAGTGAAGAAAGAGGAACATTAAATTTAAAAAATACTATGATGATATAAGAACTCAAAAGCAATACTTATTAACACAAGATAACAACAAAATTATGAATATTTTCCGCAACTTTATTACCACACTATATAAGCAATAATCCGGTTTCTTCCATAATTTATTTTACCCAGTACAGTTTTTCCTTTCATTTCTTTCGCCCACAATATATTTGCTTAAATAATTATATGTTACTGAAGTTATAAATTATGGGTTTTAATTTATTATATATATTTCTGAAAATTCAACCCAATACGTGATATTGCTGTGGATATTATTGAAGGAAAAATGTGTAATTAATATTTCTCCATGTCTGTGTAGGCCCCTTCGACAAAAGGGGTCTCCAACGCATCTATTAATACGGATATTAAATTTTGGCAATTTAATATCATTTCCTCTACGAATAAACGAAACGAATAGCCAATAGAGCTAACAGCATAACGTCAGAGTTATTAGAGTATAATGAAAATAGTAATATAAATCTGTTGGGGTCGCTATATTATGATGATTCAAATTAATACCCATTTAATATTTGCATTGAAAATGAACTGAACCCCAAAGGAAAAATTAATGAACGTCCATGATGGAATGGCCAATATTGACGTCATAAAATCAATCACACTGAACACTAATCGGGTTGTCCCATATAACTCTATTAAGGCCCTAATTGCACATGGCTTTGCCACTCATGATCGGAGGCAGCGGGATAAGAATATTAATTCGAAATTTATTTTTGGGGTATGTTAATTAGGGTTGGCCATATGGATAGAGTAATATGGTTACTTGAATTATATTCAATTTTGGTGCAGGTCATAAACTTCTATAAAATATTGATCGCCTGGTGCTGCAGTATCGAAATTTGTGTCCCGTGAATACGAAAATGCTTGAAATATATATAAACGTATCAAATATTTCCAATAATCTTAGTGTAATCTTTCGAGTCTACTTATTAGTTTAAAATTGCGATTATGAATGTTTAAATAAGTGTATCTACCAAATATGTTCAAATTCATGATGCTGCTAGTATAAATTTATGCATTTTACGCAAGTAGTGTAAAGTTTAACCGTAGGAGCTTGTCAAATATTCGCTTTTAGTTAAGACACCGATACAGCAAGTTACCCTCGAAGAAATTACTCACATGTGCCCTAATGAATCGACCAATTATTTCTCGTCATCATATATTCATTATGGAAAGACTAGCTGTTTTTTGTACATTACAGATTCTTGTTTTTTGTAAATATTCAGATGTTTATTCTAGTACAGTTCTTAACATTATAATAATTTTTAGCGATACCGAAAATTATAGAAACATAAGATACAAATAGCGTCACTTATTTTCTCGGTAATTTTACTGTGCGAATCGGTTAAAGTAGCCTGTGAAATTTGGCATGATAACGACTCAATGATACTGAGTACTTATATATCGTATAGTCTGCACTTATACATCGTATTATTCTACCTAGTGATAATAAAATTTGTTCGCGTATGACAGTGGAATTTTTTTTTGTACCTTTTAGGGGAGATCTGCAATCTGCCCAATGCGCATCTGTTGTGACTAGAGGATAATGATATGTGGAGTATCACTTTAGTGAGTCTTCTTTGAAATACAATCTAAATTTTAAATCTAAAAATTTATTTGCCTGTGTGACCTTGATCGGATGGTAGCAGACGTTCCAGCCTACGCACTAAACTGACATCTCGCACATTTAATTGGTTGGCCAACACATTTGGCTGTACTGACGCTCTTATTGTACTTTATTGAGGTAGACTTCTTTTATGGAGGGCGGTGGAATGTCTCACTGGATGACACCATTGAAGACATAATAGGGAGCATAGATAATAACTCGTAATATCTTATCTTGGAACTTCTGGAGTATGGCTATATTCAAATTACTGACAGTATTCCATAAATCGAAATGGACTTCCGAATTAACTAAACTTATTAACTAAGAGTGGAAACGTGGATTGGCAATCTTTTCCGAAATAGATCTCGATGGCACCGAATATAGGTAAAATGTATGTAAGTCGATGTTGTCGATGTTGTCGATAATGTCGAGGCGTGTAAAATATGTTTACCAAATAATTCATGATTTGGATTCATTTGATAAATAGCGTAATTTTTCACTGTTACAACTATGTGTGCTTTAATATATTAACCAACTGTGTCTCATCGAATTGATTCAAAATTATATTAAGGGAGAATATCGGGCGAATGTATAATATGAAATGGCGTGGACTGACATAATGCTAAGAAAAGGCCAATGAGAGAATAAATTCGGTAGACGAGATTTATTCAGGTGTGTGATAAAAACATTAGGGTGAGTGTGAACAAAACCAGCGACGTTAGACATTCAAACACCACACTATATATTGTAAATAGAAATTTTGGAAACTGGAAATAGAAGATTCACAGAAATTTGGGGCGCTATACTTTGAAACAATACAAAAAGTGTATTGCTATTTGTAACAGATGCCTACCAAAAGCTGAAAAATAGGGACAACTATAGAAATTTACAACGTGTCACAAATTTTGCTCAAGAACTCCACGAAATCACATAAACTGTAATAGACCGTTGTTCTATAATTAATATATTAACAGCTAGCATAATAAATATTTAAAGACAGTTTCCTCAACAGAAAATGTTTTCTCTAACTATGAAACACACCGTTACAACCACAGCCTGTTGCTATGCCTTGGGGCACCTCATTAGAAAACTATTATTGTGTTAAATTTATTGACGTAAAAATCATAATTGATACACTTGTGATGTGATGAGCCCATGTGAGGCAATTCTTATTTCATAAGCTCAGTAGACGTTCAATGTCCTATCTTTTTGGATTATAACTTAAGAATATTATACTTAATAATTATAATTTTACAATAATTTTACACAATTTTAGAGAAACTACAACGGTCAGTCGTGGTCGTGGTAAGAATTGCTATTAGTTTACTTTGATTCAACGAATAACTAGTGTACAGCATTGCATGTTCAATGAAACATTTTTTGCTCATATTGTTTTCAATAAAACGTAAATTTAAATTAATAATATAGGCCTTGGTTACACCTCTGGAATATCGAACGCTAATTCTCTGATATTTAATAATCAGTAACATTATTAACATATCACCATATCTTCGTTAATAATTTGAAGTATGAAATTTCATACTACACTCATACCAAAATTCGGCAATTATCATAACTCTAGCCTAGAAAAATCAATACAACGCGACATCTAATACAAAAATTCGTCAATTTGTATTGTAGTATTACATAAAATTATATGAACAACCATTTAGTTTAACCTTTATATCAGTATACGGTATCCATTTGTACCTTTTATGGTGTAAAATTGATATTTTGATGATTGTATTTATACACTACATATTCCGACTATCCATATAGTTTAAAAGAGAAAAATAAAACAAATTGAAATGGAACACACTTTATTACACATTCTCTATATAATATTTTAATTTATTCATTAATGGTATCTGTGTAGTTTGCTGTTTTCTCGTACTGTTATTAGCAAATTTTTGCTATTGTGTATTGTTTAAAATGGTTTAAATGTTTCCAAATTTCTGCCTGAAATGGTATTAAATTTGAGTGGGTGTTTTATCTGTTTCACTCTCAAATGTGGCTATTCCCTTCCACCGAAGCCCAACCCCTTTCTTTTAAAATCTGATACAGCTGAAATGGGTCTTGGTGAATTTACAAATTTTAATAAAATCACTGATTTTTCTAATTTTATTAAATCCAAACTAAGGAAATACTTCGTATACAAATATTTCGTAAGAGTGTATTTAGTGGTTACTGAAAATAAAAATGTTTAAATGTCTTTAATGTAGTGGTAACGATTTAATAATACATATAATTAAGTAATAGTTGAATAAACTCTTGATATTAATGCATTATTATGTACTAAGATAGATAATAAATGATAGTTGATATACTGTACTGATGCAGATGTTACTCTACTGATTCTATTGTGGTGAAACACATGTAGATATATACCAATTAAAATTAATCCTTCCACTATTTTTTCTTCGTTTATCATTTTAATTTTTTCATTAAATTTTAACAAACTTTCTGCTGTATAATATTATTTTATTCAAATGTTCATTATTCTTTTTTACTTATTATTTCTGTATTATAACAAATTGAACCATATAATAAAAATTCTTCATGTAGGCTAGCTCATCATTAGAATCAATTTAAATTTTATATAGATATTGTCGTATATTTATATAAATATGGTTCAACTGAAGGTAACAAATTTATTTTGTCCAAATTTAGACGCTATAAAATAGCCTAAATTAAACAATGTGTTTTCTAAGTACGATCAGGGTGTTATAATTTACGAAAATAAGATGCACGAGATACAACAACAATTGTGATATAAAAATTATTTAATATTGTGGACGGAAATCATGTTACAACATAATTGAATGATAATGAGTAACTTGTAACGTATCATTAATGACGTAACGATGATAATGAGTAATTAATAACAAAAATCGACTTCCTTCTTCTAGAACCTTAGACCGTGGACAGACACGTGACACATATAGATGAGGACAAATACGCTCATCATCAGCGAGAGGTTATAAATTCCTCTCTTTAGGACTTGAATGCCCCAGGTCGTCACATCCAATCATAGCATGAATTATATTGTGGCAAATAACTTTTTAGGAGAATACGATAGGTCACACATCTTTGTAGTAGATATAGAACAAACGCTTCTGTTTTATTAGTTTCGCATTAAACACTGAAGAAAATCCCCGAATTCACAAAGAGTACCTTCAGGAATAAATTTCTAAAATAAATTTGAAACTATGCACTAACTTATAAAGAAGTATTTGTCTAGATCATATTATAAACATTTTATAACTGTTGTAATATGCGATAGTAGAAAGTATTTCTAGTATAACTTTATAAAAGTCTTATTTACTGAAACATGGTTAGAGAGTCTTTGAACAAAACTGTGATGTTTTTCACCTCATTCCTGTGCAGTCAATTGCTCTTTAATGATCGTTATTCGCAAAAGCTTTATTCTTAACGTAACTCCGAGGAATTATTATAACATTGAAAGGCAGTGAGATGGTTTTAATTGTTCTGTAAGGCGGATTTCCCGAATTATCGATGATCCTTGATGAAAAAAATATTTCTGGAGTGCTTGAACTCGGAATCTCTAGACAACTGCTTCCGCCATTAAAAATCCGTCAATCGGAGTGATCCAAAAGTTTTCATCCGTGTATTATGAGGTCTTGTCACCTGAATAAGTCCATTATATAGGACGCTTGCGCTATTTTACATATTTTTAGCATGAAAATGATTCGTAGAAATGACATATTGTTATGTGTTGGCGGGGACGCGACAGTTGCTCTCACAAGGAAGTGATATAAGAAACGGATCCGGCCAAGCGTGAGGCGAAATCTCATCGTACGGTACAACAGATAAATGTAATAAGATAGAAATTCACTGCCAATATAACTGGCCCGTAAACTGTGTCGTTTCCCTCCCTCATGTCCTTCTACACCATATACCCTCTCTCGGGGACTACTAAAAAAGTTGAGGGACAAAAAATATTTCATTTATTTTATTTTCTTCGACTTGTCTATACAAATATTTTTCTACAATATTACTGTGCTGGCTCTGTAACATATGTTATAATGAAATATCTAAAACACGTCGTAAGAAAATACATGAGTGAAAAGGAATCATATACCTATATGGAAAATGTAATATAATTGATTTTAGATAGACTGCTCCGAATGTTATGAAAATTGAATAAGAATCGAGGAAGTTGCAAGAACTGAAGTGACGTAAAAATGTGTTAAATGGAAATCTGATGTAATAAAGAACAACTTGGTGAAATATAGTCTTCCCATTGTTTTAACCTTATGGAGTATTTGATGAGACTAAGAAATTCAATTATTAACTCCATGATTAGAATGGTCACAATATATGTTGACTTACTGACTAGAATATCGTTGTTATAATTAAATTTACCAGGCACTAAATGACATACATTATGGCACAAAGACCCATAAGGTACAAAAAGTACCATATGGGTCAGTCACCACATTGTATCATATAAATTTTACAGTTTAGAGCTATATTAAGATCATTAATGGGAACCATTTGTACCTGTATCTGTGTAATAAAACTACAAATTATTGAAATTTAACAATGCCCAATTATTTTCTGAGTATTAACCGATAAAGAAATTACCATATATGACTCTGAGAGGAACTTGAATCGTGCTAGCTACCGGTGTTATTACTTTTTGGGCATACACACAGATAGACACATGCTATTACTACCGAAATTCTACCTAATGGTTAACTAAATATGAGTCCATCTTCCCCATCCTAACAACTTGATGTTCTACCATACATTTATTCAGTATAATTATTCGTTTCATTATATATTTAGTAGTAAACTGTTTTATATTCAGCTACTTTCTTTAATTAAAGTATCGGTAGAATTAGTATCCTTATAAATAAGCTTGTTTATCCATTTTTGAATAATATTTAAATTAAGATGATTATTAATAATCCCTCCTCATACAATAATTCCATTTAACTGAAACAATTTAAACTGTACCAAAGCATCACAGAAAGAGAAGTAACGATTTTAAGAACACATAAAGATGGTTATAAATAAATCTTACATGTACCTAAAAGTACTATATGCAAATAGCAATACTAAATAGCAGGTCAAGAAAATATTGGACGAATCAATTCACTATTTAGTCTTAAGTCACTATTTAATTATTGCGATCTTATATTATTTTGCCTATATTAATGTACAAGAAGTGGACCACAAATGCGTATACACATGCACTATATAGTCAGTTTATATGTTTGTGGATTTTCCTAAAACATGAGGGAGTTTGGCCGTATCAGAAATGCATTTCACAGCTTTGCAAAAGTTCTTGAATTCACCATTTACTGGTACTTGTTTACCGCCTCCCAATCATATTTATGTCTGTATATATCTTGTAGTTGATTAATAAGATATACAACGGATGATTATACTATACTAAATAAAGACGTCTTAGTCTGTTGATTTGTCTAATATTGATTTGCACTTTTCAAATTATTTTTACTTTAAGCTTTTTTAATTTCAATGTTTTTTAACAGTAAGAATGGTTGTAGTTATATGAATTTAAATTATGTATTGGATTTAACTGTAATAATAATTATGATAAATTTCAGCCTTAAATTGAAATAAAAAATAAGTTGCATAATAAGGACTTTTATGATTAATATTACTGTTATATTATTGCAAAGCAAATATAAAAATTCATAATATTAAAAATTATGTTGAGTTAGGTTAAATTTTATGTCGATGATGTACATATATTATCAGACAGCAGAGCGTATTACCAGATAATATATTCTACAGTGCTACAAAAAATGGAGAATCTGGGTCAAGTTGATTTTTTAATTCACAATATATGTAATCAAAATAAAGAATTATCAGTTTTGGAGGATTTTATTAAATTAATTAATTTAATTAAAATTGACTTGTTAATAAATACATTCTGAATACAATTTTATAAGTAACTACTTCTAATTCCGTTATATAGTAATATTTTGTTTCTTCATCATCATCATATCGGTTTATAACGTCCTTCGCCGTCTTCCGATTCCTAATCTCCATTCCTCTCTATTTCTGCACATGTCCTCGTCCAGACCTCTCTCCCGAATTTCATTATCAATGCCCTCTCTCCAGCTTTTTCGTGGTCTTCCTCGCCTTCTTCTTCCTTGTGGTTTCCAGTTTAGAATTTTTTTGGGTATTCTGTCATTTGGCATTCGCTGAACATGCCCGTACCATACGAGTTGTTTGGTTCTTATATCATCTACAATGTCATGTGTTATTCCCATCATATTTCTTATTCTCTCATTTGTTACCCTTTCTCTCTTTGATTTTTCAACTGACCTCCTCCAAAAGTCCATTTCTGTGGTTCTTATCATTCTCTCTGTTCTTTCTTTTATTGGCCATACTTTACAACTATAGGTTACTATACTTTTAATTATTGAATTATATATTCTTCTTTTATTTTCTTTTGTTATTTGTTTATCCCATAGAATGCTGTTCAACATTGTAATTGCTCTCCTTCCTTGAGTGTTTCTTTCCGAAATCGCTTCATCAAGTGTCCCGTCATTTGATATTTTCATGCCTAGATACTTATATTCATTACAGTGTTTGAAGTTTTGCCCAGTTGACAGAAGTAGATCATGTTGTTGTCCTCCAATACACATGTATTCCGTTTTCTTCACATTAACTTCTAAACCCCATTTTTCATACTCCTCGATAAGTTTGCGTGTCATATATTCCATATCATCGATATCTTGCGCAATAACAACTTGGTCATCCGCAAAGGATAATGTGTATAGTGTTGATGTATCATCTATTGGTATGCCCATATTGTGACATTTTCTTTTTCAAGTCATCAATGCGCGTTCTAGATATATCTTAAATAGTGTAGGAGATAGGCAGCATCCTTGTTTAAGTCCCTTAGTTACTATAAATCCCGTTGTTATATTGTGTCCTATTTTTATTCCAGATCTGGTATTATCATACAGAGACTTTACAGCTTTTATTAATTCTACATTTATATTAGTGTTTTGTAAAGTTTCCCTGAGTTTTACCAGAGGAATGCTATCATATGCTTTTTTTAAATCCACATATAGTAGATGTACTTCTTGGTTAAATGCTATCTTCTTCTCCAAGATTTGTGTGACTGTATATAAGTGAACGATTGTGGATCTTCCTGCTCTGAAACCGGCCTGTTCTTCTGCCTCCATTTCACAATATTCGTTCTCCATACGGTTTTTTAATATATTTCCATGTATTCTGCTGATGGAATTTGTAACAGATATTCCACGGTAATTGTCACACTCACTTTTATCCCCTTTCTTATGAACTGTGGATATATATGATACCTTCCACTCTTCTGGTACTTTTGATCTACTCGTACATCTTTGGAAAAGGTCTCTCAGTGAATGGTATAGTTTGTCTGTTACATATTTTATAAGTTCTCCAGGAATATTGCCTGGTCCTGGGGCTCTGCCATTCTTTAGTGATCTACATACTTCCTTAACTTCTGATATACTTATTCTTATCGGAGATCCTTGAGTAACTATATTGGGATTAACGTTTTCTATGTTTTTAAATTTTGTTCTATTTTCTGATAACATTTTTTCAAAATATTGGTTCCATGTTTGCGCTGGTATTGGTGAGATGATATCTTTCTTCCGCTCCTGTCTCATTTTCCTGAGTAGTCTCCAGCCTTCCGTACTTTTCCTACCTCCTATATATGTGTTAAGTCTAGAACATGTTGCCTCCCATTTTTCATTCTTTTTTGTACATATCATTTTACGCACTCTTGCTTGGGCTTCTTTATATGTCAGTTTGTCATTCATATTTTTTGAGCTTAAGTATGCATGATATTTTTTTCGTTTTTCTTCTATTTCAACCTCAATTTCGTCATCCCACCAATATGGTTTCTGCTGTTTTCCTCCTTTTTCAAAGCGCCCTAATGCCTCTGATGCTGCCGACTGTATACACGTTTTTATATTGTCAAATTCTGTTCGTTGTAATTTGTTGTCTAATCGGGTTTTGTATAGTCTTCTCGTACTTTCTTGTTCCAGACTACTTAAATTATATCTTATCTCTGTCTCTTTCTCTTCCTTCTCATCCCCATGCATATTTTCTTTTTGATCTCCTGTTCTTATGGGAGCAACTATCTTTGCTTTAAGGAAGTAGTGGTCACTACTACAAGAAACTCCTCTATTTACTCTCACATCCATGAATTTTAAGCGGCATTTTTGTTTTGTTATTACATAATCGATAACAGTTTTTAGGTTTCTTGTTGTCTGTATCCACGTGTATTTATGGATCTCTCGATGTTGGAAATAATAATAATATTTTGTTTCTTAATGTATACAAAAAAAAACACTTTCCGAAAGTAAATCAAAGATTTGTTAAACCGTATTTGATACACTATTTTCCTTTCGCACTCTAACCAGAATTGCAGCATTCACAAAATGAGAGCTGTGGATTACAGTGAGTCGATATTAACAGTTTTAAAAGCAAAGCGAATCAGAATCTCCGTCAATGTATGCATTTTAAACAATATCAAAAATGAAACTACTCAACTATCCAATTTGCAGCAGAAGCAATTTTCCACCCTTTCGTTTCTTCAGTTAGAATTTTCAGTGGAATTTTAAACGCATGATAGCAGTCGGCATCGAACTGAACTCGTGAATATAAGTCCTTTTTTGTGCCGATCAAATGTGGCTAGTCATCACGCTCAGTTTGAGTGTAAACTGAATCGTTCATAGCCATCCGCAGCGCCCAGTTAGTTTTTCGAATATTCTTTGAATTCTTTTACAGCTTATCATTGAATTTTGTGACCACATACGCTTTTACTACCCACAGAATTTCATGTTCAAACATTATTATAATATAATTCGGAGTTCTATGGAAAATGTATTTCTTGATAAGGTATATATAATTATATGTTCATCAGCTACATCAGTCATGCAAGGCACATTAAATATTTTATTGTAAAATAAAAAGTATTGAAGTATATGCCAAGGTTACGCCAAAAATACTAAAGTATAGAGTCAAATTAAATTAATAAAATAATTTCGAGAAAATAAAAGGAAAATAAAAATAGAATACGATATAACTTAATTGACATATTTAAATGAAATATTTATAGCATTTTTAGTACATATACAGTGTTAGATATGTTTAAATATTAGAATCGGATTCATTTAATAATAATATTATTATAATAAGTGATTATATATATTATATATATATATATATATATATATATATATATATATATATATATATATATATATATATATATATATATATATATATTCTTAAGGAACATACTTCTGAAGACATTCATACTTCAGAAGGTACTCGTGAAATACTAGCCATCTGCGCGTGTCATAAATATTCTGAGCACAAATTAGTGAATTAGTATATTGTAAAATGGATCCAAATTACATGAAATAATCCGATACAACCTATTTATAAAGATCATAGTAACGATAATTATGGTACTAGCCATGAATATTATCCTATATCTCTTATCTTATATACTAAAAAAATAAAACAGCAAGATAATTTAAAATAATAATTAGGTACATTACATTAATTAAGATCCTTAAAAAATACCTTTAATTATTTGAAGTACAATGGTATCAACATGTTTTACTTAATTTAATTTCGTTTGATAACTAAAAGACACACTTAGTTTGACACACAGAAAAAGGTTCCGTCCTCTAAAGTCTTGGGCTGTGAAGAGATGGGTTCCATACAGAGATGAGGACAAAGCTGAAAACCATTGGATATTTAATGTGTATAAAAAAATTATATAAGTAGTGAGTATAGAATGAGCATCTGTTAATAACTTTTTGTAATGTTAAGAAATACCTTGATATGGATATACAAAGGATTAACAATGTACCTATATTATTAACGACCTTCAAACTAGTTTTGAAGATAAATTATCCATCCTGTTCATATTTTCAGATCTTTCTTGGGGTATTGTCCTGGAACATAAATATAGTATATCTTTTATCATATTCGAGATAAATCCACATGGAGGACAAAAGGTTAATGTGGGACTTTATTGTTTGAAATAGAGTGTCTTCATTGCAGTAACATCACTAGTCAAGGAAAACACGGACTGATTTTTAATGCTGAGAAAGGCGTTAAAGTGCTATAGAATAAAATTCATGAAATACAAGTTGGGGCAGTGCAACTTCCTTATTTGAATTTGGCGCCCTGTAGAGATGTCGCTCTTAAGAGGGTGGAGGTAGATACATTCGAGAGGGCGGGGCATAAAGTTATAGCGCCGCTTGGTTTAGTTAGCATCGTGGAGTAGATGAGGGTGGAGCGCGCGTACGCTGTTGAGGAATACTCTTCTAACGGTTGCTCAACATCGCCACGCAATATGCATTCCGTGCCCATGTCAATATGGTGCACCGTGGTCGTGTTCCTGGCCAGCAGTCGATTGTTTCATGAGTAGCCAACTTCGGGGAAATTGATGATCTGAAGAAAAATGACCTGCGCTTCCACCAAAATGCACGGTGACCCCTGGCGTGGTAAGACTTTCTGTTTTGCGATCCCCTCAGCGCTTTGCCCGCAAGCATATAGCCGCAAACATGTCTGTTCGTTCTGTGAGGCGAACCCTTCATGAAGAACTAAAATTTCATTCCTAAAAATTTGCTGTAGTACAGGAACTTAATCTGCCTGGGTCATCTTGGCCTAACGTATGTAGAAGATGTATGTAGAAGATATAGAAACAAAGTATAATTTTTTAACTTAAATACCATGAAATATTACTATGTAATGATGTGTCAGTGAGAAGCTTGTTAATAAAAAAATATTAAAATTCGCGGTTCAGATTAGTTTGGCTGAAATCCATAGTAGGCTAAATGTTTGTAGCGTTTTAAAACAAAATATAATCAAAATTGTTGTCAAAGTAAAATGGATATTATAATGTGTTTTGGACGCGTCTGCTAAAATTTTCGAAAAAAAAAAATGGTGAATATGCTTTTAGAACAGCGGAATTATACGTGAGCAAATATCCATGGTACTATGTGTCCTCCTCTGTACATAAAGTACTCATTCATAGAGAAAACATGATTCGATATAATGCACTTTTACCACTTGGCCAGTTGTCCGAAGATGCACAGGAATCCAGAAATAAAAATTATAAACGTTTCAGGTTACATCATTCTCGCAAATGTTCCCGAAAAGCTGCTAACAAAGATATCTTTCATACTTTATTGTATACATCAGACCCTTATGTAATGAGCTTAAGACAATCTGTGTCATGCAAGATTATGGAACTTGAAGAAGAAGCCTTGCAACTATTACAATAAATATTTATTTACATATAATTATGTACATAAATTATACCTGTATGCTACCAATTATAAAATGAAATGTATAAAAACAAAATAAAAATTATTTACTGTCACTACTGAACGTCAGACCTTTCTTTATATATATATATATATATATATATATATATATATATATATATATATATATATATATATATATATATATATATATATATATATATATATACCGAATTTCATGTGTCTATAATAACAAATAAAAAGTTATAGATTTTTGAGACGGCGCCTCCACCATCGGCCCATAGTGCGTCGGTCGGTTCAAAAATGATCACAATAGACCTCCATAAGAAAATGGGATTTTGAGTATGCCGACGACTACACCGGCCGGTATCCAATTAAACCTGGGAGCGACAACCATTTGATGTATGCAGACAAAGACACCGGCGCCTCAAATTTATGTAAATTAGGTAAAAACGCAAATTTAAATTTTACCACGACCCCAGAAATTTTCCCAGGCCCAACCGCCCCTATACCTACTTCGAAGGAGATGATCTAAACTTCCGAGTTCGATTAATGTAGTATATTGAGAATAATGGACGCCACCTGCCTGATATATATATATATATATATATATATATATATATATATATATATATATATATATATATATATATATATATATATATATATATATATATATATATATATATATATATATATATATATATATCTAAATTACTTTTTTTTTAAATTGAATTTCTAAATAAGCAAGTTGCTCTACCCCACCCTGTATTATAAGATCTAGTACTCAGTTTTACTCATTATATTGATGATATAACAATAAGTCCTTTTACTTTTTCTATGAAACAAGGTAGCATCTGGAAAATAACTCAAAGAAAATCATATAGGATTATATCATAATGAATATAATATTATAATGATGTCATAATATTATATCATAATATGAAGGATTTTTTTCCGAATAGTTCACTTAGACATCTTCAACAGATATATTGTTGTTGAGTTAATATGGATTCTATTTAAAAAAAGATTTTGTATCAGGAATGGATCCAATCTGTTGAATTTGGGTTATGTAAAGATAACAAGACAAGAAAATAAAAGACAAAGTATAACAACTTTGTTAATTGTTCACAATATTTCCATGTCATGGGAATATCTGATCAGAGGTGTACCGGTCCTAATATTGATACACATGGATCGGCATCTTACTTTTACTTACGGAATATTACTTTTTCGCATTTTGGTTGAAATATTCTCTAGTAAAATATTTTATGAGCACTACTTCCAGCATAGTTAAAAGTCCAAAATAGTTAAAATTCAAGTACTAAAAATTACTCCTCCTTTAAATAAATTCATAATCCAGGTCCCTTCAGTATCATATTTTGACGTAGATAGTCCATTAATAAGGCGCACATATCCTGTACAAAAAGTTTCAAGATTATAGTTAACACATGTGGTAGTATAAATAATTCCCCTTTATTTCTCCAGAGCATTTTACGCTCTCGGATGACGTACTTAGGAAGCTTTATGCCAACCAGAGAAAGTGGAGTACGAAGAGGCGCATATAGATGTATAAAGTTTTGTCCCAAATAAACGAAGTTTCGTGGCCAACAATATAAGATGGTTTGTCCAGTTCAAACACAGTTTGTTACTATAAGAATTATAGGAATTAAATTTAGATATATACTTGTCATAATTAGAGTTCAAATATTTTAAAATCCTTTTATGTATTATCTGAGGATAATTCATAATTAAAGGCATATAAATAAAGTTTTAAAAACTTATTCAATAAAGCAGTGAAGCGCAGAGAAGTGTAATCTTGAATAACACAGCTACACAAAAAAAATATATAACCTGGGGATCTGACCATGGTTATTAAATGTTTTTGGGGTCGCTGAATCCGAATCTGAGGTCTATTTAATCCCATCATATCAGGATTTTGCCATAATATCGAAAAACCCATAATTTCAGCTATTATTCAGAAATTCTTTGCATAGAAAAAGAGAACAATTAGCAGCTTTACCAAACAGCCCGTTTAAGGGCTACATAACGTACAAAACACGATCATGAAACCTACCCGTGGTGTATATCGGTTAACGCCAATAACAACGGTACAATGATTTGACAAACTAACTTTAGTTGAATAAACGTAAAAATATAGTTTTAGGGTGACGGTGTTATTACGACACAACAGTATGTTTCGGGTGCTTGAGACAAAATAAAAACTGTGCGAGAAAAGGTGCAATCACCAGAGTTATGCGCTTATTAAATAACGTACGAGTACATATTAATTTAAATGTCTGACATACGCAGTTATTGAAGTCGATAGATTTTTGGTTAAGTGGGTTATGGGGTTATGGGGTTTAAGAGCTTGGGTTTTCAAATCACAACTTCATTCTTAGGGTTATATGCGTTTAATGGCTTCAGCTATGCGTTTTTAGAGGTTATGGTAAAATTCTGATGTGATGGAGTTAAATAGACTTCCGCTTCGGATTCAGCGACCCCAAATATAGCAGTATAGTAAACATGGTCAGACTCCCAGATCGGAATTTTTTTTGTGTGTCTGTGTAATTTTCTAAGATACAATTTTTAATCCTTAATTTTTTTTATCATTAAAAAGTTTAGTATCCTATTATTATTATCATTACATTATATAGGTTTGGGTTTCATCAGCCACTGATCGTATGGGTAGTCCCTTGGCGATCCCCTCTTATCCGGGTCATTATCTAAAAATGCTATCCCATAAAAAGAGCAATTTAGGCACGTCCCCCGCCTTAAGCCTCGCCTCCTCTAGAATAACAGGTGACCCTATTATAAGATACCTCTTCCCCTCCAATGCGGGGCAGGTGTAAAGAAGATGAATCGAGGTTTTCTCGTCTTCTTTACAGTATCTGCAGGCCGGGCTGTCAGTCAGCCTCAGCTTGTGCTTATATGCATTCTATTAACTACTGTTACATCTTGAGATTCTAGCGATCAGTTATTAAATAAATGTACTAAGTGTAGATAATTTGTGCTGCTTGAGTTTATTTCAATATATTCTTCCTAGTCTTCTAGTCTTCCATAGTACTTCAGTCATATATAACGAGTATACATGGCTTCCTCCCCAAGGTGATTAGAAAGTAAGAAAATTGTAAATAGACATGGTTAAAAAAAGTCTGTTACAACAGTCTTATATACTTGACAAGGAATTTTAAAGAAATGGCGAAGGCGCCAATGAAATTACATAAACTGCAGATTCTAACCAACTACTCCATCTTGTAACAACTGACTCAAGAGGTTAAATATAATATCTGGTAGACCTTCTCTAAATATGTCTCTCCGAGTAGGCTCTTTTAAAAAAAATTCATACGATTTTTTCACATCAATTTGTTATTACCTTGTTAACGAAAGTCCAACTGTTTCTCGTTGTTTCTTATATTAGGTTAAATGCATGAACTGCATATGTAAAGTATATCTAACATATTTGGAAAAGTTTCAGTTAACAAATCTCCTGATTTTCGCATGTATTCAGCTGCGTCCTTTAGCATTACTAATACTTTCTGAAAATGGTCTTAATCTGTCCATAAACAATGAAAGCACTCAATCACAAAATGTACTATTGTTTTGTCATTGTTTCTGTCTAATATCTTATAAGTTATTAAATACCTGTTACTAACACTCTTAGGTGTTAACGCACCAATTAAAAAATTTCCCACTGAACCTCCGCGTGCATCAGTTGCTTCATCTGCAATGAAGTACATAAAATTTTCCCCAGCACGGTTTTAGAATTGATCCTCCTATATCTGATCAATATATCTCTCTTTTTCTTAGTGTAGAGTCTTCAGTCCATATTTTTTCCAAAATCTGGCGTAGGGTGGGGCTTTTCAGTTTATGGAATGGAATATCACTTACCAACAATTCTACCGCGAGATCATAGAAAAATAGTGTTATCATTATTGTAACTGCTAGACCGAACATGGCTTTTTACGGTTTTATTACATAACTTTTTTTACACGAATTAATAATTAATAATTCACACATTACAAAATAGATCATTTCCGCCTGCAAAAAATTCCGAGTCGCTATTAATCCACGTTTGCAGCAATTCTCGTCTGGATTTTTTTCCCGTGGCATGTTAATTTTCACGTTACTGTACAAATAAAAATACAGAAATTAAAACACACGACGTAATTCGCAAAGCCGCGTAAACAGTGAAAATAGTGATGAGATAAAACAAACCCATAACATATTCCTGTATAACATGCAATGTCATGACTATAGAAATGGACATCGACAGCGTATCAATTTTTTGTGCGTCTCTGTTCTAGCTCGCCAGAACAAACGCTTTAATAACTCATCACAGTTATACATGACGGTAAGCGGTTAAAAAAAAATCGCAGAAATCTGTGTAAATAAGTACTAGTGAAATAAAATATTCTTACAAATTAAGCAATGAAATAAAGGTTGTGTTCAATTTGTAAGTAAACTAATGTTTGTTACGGCGTTGTCTAGCAAACGTCTTTTGAAGAATTGGCGGAGTGCTGGTATAATTTAAAAATATTTCGATAAATTGATATAATAAATTTTAATTTATTATTTCTTTACTGCTACTATAATTTTACTTTCAAATTTTTGATCACCACTGTCAGATAACCATATAAAACATTTACATGAGATGATTACGAGCAAAAACATATTTCAAACAAAATATACAAAAATAAACTCGAGTATAACCATCGATATACCTACCTATGTACATTAAACTGGCTATGAATATTTCGATAACTTTTGAAAAATAGTTTCCTGCGTGGGTAAGGTACATAGAAAGTAGAGAGCAGTAATCTTGCTGGATAGGCATCCCTTATCCAAAGACTACACGAATGTTAGAATATTGGGGAGGTGGGCAAATATTTTAAAATTACAATGACGCAGTCGTCTTGTAGAGACAACGTACATAGTACCTGATAAAACGGAGAATATTGTCACTTTACGAAGAAATTTTAGACACCACCAGAGTGAAAAAGTAAATGTATTATTATTAATATAAAGGTATAGTTGTGTTTCAGTGTTAATTGATTTTCCTCTTACACTACTTTTTACTTACAAACCTTTATATTCAATTTGCGTCCCCTAGGTATCTAAATTGTAACCTCAGTTGAATGGTAATTGTAACTGTAATTCAACAGTATATTGTTTTGTACAATATTATGATATATTACGAAATCGAAGCCGAACTTAATACTGCTATGTAGTGTAAGGTATGCGGTAGCAATGAAAGGATAAAGTGTAAGGAGGAATGCCTACAGATACAGATATAAACTAATAAAAAATTATCAAAATTCATTTTCTACTACTTTATTAATATGTTCTCTTTATAATAAGGCAGATATTTTATACACTTATGAGAACTTATTACATGTTGTCGCAAGTTTGCTTTATTGATGACTGCTGGTGACTGTGCCACTATCTCGCTAAAAAAAATTATATAGTTGTAAAAAATATTCTACTAAATTATAGTTCAAATTACTAATTCCCTGAGGTACTGCAAGGAAAGTTTAATTTCCTCATTCTACATTTCCAAAAGTAGTCGATGGGGGCAAGCGGGTCAGTTGCAGTAATATGTGGAAGCTTCTGGTAAGTTGTAGCATTTTAGGGAATTTTATGGAAAAAATTCGCTATTTTCAATTGCTGATTGCTCCGGAATTGGTTAATCTAGATCTCAAATGTTAGGTATTTTCAGAAAGAGAATTGAAATTTCTGCAATATGACTTATTACCTGGTACCTGTTCCGTATGATATTTTGTGGAAGGATGGCCACTCCGACAATGGCAGTGGGATGAAGGTGTGCAACCGATTCTTGTATACTTATGTGTACCCAAAACAAAAATTGATCGGAATATATCCATTAATCGGAAGACAATATTATATTACTATTAATTAACCATGATAGCTAATTATCTAATGTTTGCAAATTTACATTTTACCTTCTCTCCGTATATATGTTTCATATATTTTAATCTTGAAATTACACAATCTTATCCCCTCTCCATTTATAGAGATAACACATCTCGATCAAACAAAGAAAGCTAAATATACATATGAAACTGAACCTTCCACTATAACTCCCACGCGATACGCTTCTCTCGAGATGGCTGGTGGTCGGCAATACGCACAAATGTTTATGGCGCCATTACCTCTATGCTTCGACGCCAGATAATACATTTTGAAGTTATGTTTCTGTTGTACAACGCTAAACGGGTTTACGCCAGTTATTTATCGCTCTGTTCTACTTTGATTTACAAGTCGCGCATACTTCTGCATCCAATATTTTATGGGGAATTTAAATAACAGCCAACAAAGCGGAATATGATGTTCGATAAAACCGGAAGTCAAATACGAAGTTTACATCATATGTAGTATTCCGTCTAGCGTTATGTGGAATAAACTGAATTTAGCGCATACATATTATTATATAATTGCAGATCAATTACTTTTGTCGCGTTATTCGGGTCGATAAAACTAATTAGGGTAAAATGAAATAACTACTTAAGACGTGTAGATTGTAACTACAACACGGATTTTCAAATGCGTGTTCTAAAACGTGTTGATTAACTTTGAGAAACAAAGCATGTGAACATGTAGACTGCATGTATAAATCATAGCAACATAATTTCTAATAGTAATGCAATATATTAACATGGAGTGTTATTTTTAATAAATATTAACTGAATTATCTAACTGTATTTGTAACTGTGACTGTCAATCGCTATCTAGAGTTATTCTCCAAGAGAAAGACGTACGATCTAATAATTATTATTCCAATATAGCGTCGATTTAATGTGAATAAAACTATTAGACTTTAAAGAATGTAAAATCATCTCATAATAATAAATATTCCGATAATAGTGAGAGTTTATAAATAACAAACAATCAAACCATTATTAAAATACCATAAGTTTTAAGTTTATGCTACAGTTAGTTGAAAGGTATGGATTCAAAAATTACTATAACTAATTTATGGAATGGATGAACACAATGTATTGATAATTACTAACCGATTACAAACTTATATCTTCACATACAAATATTATTATACTTTAATATAGAGTGTCTCAGTTGGAAGTATGGGATTTAAACTTCGGAAAACAATTGAAAGTTAAGGACCATTTACAATGTAGTACATTTATCAGTTGGGTGTTAGAAGAGAGAAAAGGTGATGCTGATTCCTGCAACACAATTTTATTCAGCGATGAAGCACATTTTCATCTTGACAAGATTGCCGAATTTGGGGTGCTGAAAATCCATATGCTGTTCACGAAAAAGAAACACATCTACAGATATTCACGGTTTAGTACACATTTTAAAGTGATAGAGTAATTGGACCATACTCTTTTGAAAATGAAGCTGGTAATGTTATCAAGTTAATGGGGGTGCTCTCGTGACATGTTAAATAATTTACTTTTCCACTGAATTGATGATTTGGATTTCAACAACATGTAGTTTTAGCAAGGCAACGTGTCATATAGCACGTGCAACCATTACTCTCGTGTATACCAAACTTCCTGATTATGATGTCTCGCGGAATGCTAACGTCAATTGGCCTGCAAGATCATATGATTTAACACTACTAGACGTTTGTCTTTTGAGTTATGTTAAGGGAAATAAAGTCAGTTTCATGTGTCCGTATTATGGAAAATTTTGCTAAATAAATCGAAGCGACCATATGAACGATATTCTTTTCCATTTGTAGCAGTATCGCCTCCATTTTATGTTGAGGAATAAAAAACCTCAGATTGTTAAATATTATTAGTTATATTCACATACCATATCCTATAGTTCGAAATGGGACACCTTTGAGTTTAAATTCAATTTGTGGAGACATCAAAAGTTGCAATTCGTTTTGAAAATAGCAGCGTAGAAACAATTTTTTGCAAATTTAGTGTGACGACAATCTGACATTACATATAAAACTGATGTGAAATAAGCAAAATGGTTTTGATAATCAAATTAACAAAACTTTTAATTTGTCACGAAATGGGAGTAGTTTAATTCCTTAGTTCAGTATTGTTCTTACATTTCAAAATGTTTTTTAATGAAAACTGGTGACATGACTAACCTACCATAATCATCGACAATGAGAAGATACAAGAGCCCGAGAAGATGTAAGAGTAGAATTGAGCGTGAAATAAGCTGCACAGTAAGTTTCAATGGTGAAGTACTATCATCATAGTACTCTTTGTTATTTACAGATTAAACACCTAATACGATTCCCCTTTGTTGTTTCTTTTATTAAAAAAAAAAAAACTATTTAGGTATAATATATTTCACTGGTTGGTTCAATATAGTAAGATGTCGAAGAAGACTTTAGAAATAAGTACATTGGAAAGTAATTATAATTATCAGAAACATCAAAGTTGTACTGCCATTGTTGATAACTATATATTATCGTTGTTGACATTTCCTCATTTTCACCATTAAGTAATAGGAGTTAGCTTTAAAAATTATTATGGTCTACTCAAGAAAAGATCAAATTGATACATTTCCCTTTATCTGTGGCAAATGTCGAAAAGAAACCTGAAATATTGTACCAGAAACCGTACTCAAATCGCGACGCTCTCTCATATGCACATCAGTAGCTGGTGCAACATTTGCAAAACGAAAATAACGGTGAAAGATTTATAATAAGCGTGTGGATTTAAATAAACGCTGTAGTATATATCGAATATGATCGAGCATTAATATCAGAAAAATATTAAAGAAACATGCATGTAAGTCATTATAAGTTCCAAATTAAGCATCATTTATATGAAAATAGCTTTCGAAGATAATTTAATTGCAGCTAATTTATTGACCTTCAAATAACTGGCTTTTAAGTAATTTTAACATAAATCCAGTTTCGTTACAACATTGCATAAATCCAAATTCACCAGTTTCACCAGTCTTGCAACACTTAATATGAATAACATTCATTATTGGACTAGGAAAATTATAAATTAGGATGTGATGTTTTCAGGGACGTTTTGGAGTGAACGTTTAGTTGGGCGTAATGTGACTGCAAATCATTACTCTAAACATTTTTGATCAACCATCAAATACTATGTTTGTCATTTCCCCGAAATCAAATAGAATATTTTATAGATAACAATAACAAATTATTTCAATCGATAACTTGGTTAGAACTGACTAGAAATCTATGAACCAACATCCGGTGATCAACAAGATCTTCTAATTTGACCTTACTGGATTTTTCAATGTGGGATTGTCTGAAAGAAAACTGTGCAAAGCAAATTGTGTATACAAGACTTCTCCATTACCAGTAGAAATCTTGCAAAATAGCCTTAAAAGGGAAAAAGGATCGAATGCTTTAGTTTATTATTCATTATTAATTTTTTTAGATATCGTCATTATAACAGAGAAATAAATATGTCATAATAACTATGTTGATGTATATTTTTTTTTTTATTATTATTCCAACAGGAAAAAATCCCAATTACAGGAATAAACTAAATATACAATAACTAAGTAAAATACAAAAAAGAGAAAGAATGTCAAATAGTACAATTAATGAACCTAAGCAACAAGGTAAAAGGTAGTTACAGCGCCAATTTACGTACATATGCAATATACCACATAGAACATCTTAACCTATATTAGCTACATAATTGCAAACACACTTTAAACTATCGTTAAATATATCACAATTCGCTGCAATTTTGTTGTACAGTGAGCACATAAGAAATACAGGAGCCTTCGCTAATATATTCGTTCTAGGAGTAGTACAATATAAAAGCGCCTGATGTCTGACATTACCATGTGGGACCCTAAAATTAATCTTACTAAGCAATTCAGAACAGTCAACCTTATCATTTAGAAGGTTAAACAAATATTTAATTAGTGAAATATTGCGTCGAACAGATAATGATTGAATATTAAATCTGTCCAATAGTTGTAAGTGGCAACAGCCTCGAGGCGAATATACGTCATCCAGTAAAAAAGACAAAAATTTAAGAAACCTCTTTTGAATTGCCTCCAGCCTTTGACAATGGACATTGTATAAAGGAAACCATATAATAGAACCATACTCTAAGCGAGATCTCACTAGAGCAAAAAATAACGCTTTAAGGGCACGTACCTCGGAAAACTCCCTACAATTACGGTAAATGAAGCCATAAGTTCTAAATGCAGCAGAAGCAATATCATTGATATGTTCCACAAAAGTAAATTTGGCGTCAAATATTATGCCTAGCTCCTTAAACAACTCAACTCGACCAATAATGTGGTCGTTAATCGCATAATCATGAGAAATAAAGTTGATTTTCCTGGTAAAAGTCATTACCTTGCATTTTGATAAATTTAGTGATAAACGATGTAGCTCACACCATGACGCCATATTATTTATACATTGTTGGAGATGAAAGCAATCCGAAGGTGAAGATATTTCAGTAAAAAGTTTATAATCATCTGCAAATAATTACTGTTGGCACGATATAACTTCAGGAAGATTATTGATAAAGAACAGGAACAGAAGAGGCCCCAAATTCGATCCTTGAGGTACACCCGATGAAGGAGAGAAATAATTAGAAGTAAAGTTTTGGTATCTGACTGTGAAACTTCTATTGGACAAATAGGACCTAAACAAGTCCAACAATGAATCTGAGAAACCAAAACTTCTGAGTTTAAAGAGCAAGATATTGTGATCAATCTGGTCGAAAGCCTTTTGAAAATCTGTATAAATGGTGTCGACTTGTCCTCCCCTGTCCAAGATTTCGGAAACGTATTGCGAGAACAGAGCCAAATTTGATATAGTCGACCTCCTTTGCATGAATCCATGTTGGTGTGATGATAGAAGCTGCTTAGTAGAAGCATATAGCACATTGTACAGCGCCGTCTCGAAGACCTTTGAAAAATTGCACAGCAATGAGATTCCTCTGTAGTTTGACACATCATTAATATTGCCTTTCTTAAATATGGGACAAATGCACGCCTCCTTCCACCGCGATGGAATGATTGAATGTTTCAGAACGTTATTGAATAGGATAGACCAAGGCTCCGTAAGTGCATATGCACAGTCTCTGAGAATAAAACTGGGTATTCCATCAACCCCCATAGTGAAGATGTCTTTACAACGTTTGAGACTTAGTAGAACATCCTCGTGTTCCATTCTCTGGACAGTAATTGATAATCCTGGATTAGCCTCAGGGAACCGAGCGGAGTCAGCTGGAAGCGACTGAATGAAGACACTGTTGAAGTAAGCACCAAACGCATTTACAATCTCTGTGGGATCAGAAAACTCTATATCATTGTACAGCATTAGTCACGGGATACGGGCTGATTCCTTCTTTTTTTTAATAAAATTCCAAAACTTCTTTGGGTCTTGATAAAGGGACTGTTCTGCATCATTAATAAAATCCCTATACGCCCTATTAATAAGACGTTTACAGTTCAAACGGTGATGTCTAAATTTCTCTTGATAATACGCCGTTTTAAACTTCTTGTATTTTTTATGTAGATAAGCTTTAGTACGGAGGGAATTAATCACCTCCATTGAAAACCATGGCGGATAGCGAAATTGTCGAATGCATGTATGAGATGTGTATTTAGGTACCGCTATATCAAATAAGCCGTATAATTTCTCATAAAATTACGAACACATATCTTCGACATCATTTATACCTGATAGAAACGACCAGTCAGTATGACAAAGTAGATCATACAGTAAAGGAAAGTTCGCTTTTTTAAAATTAAAAGCGTTGCTAGAACAGTTCATAGCGAAGCTTTGATGTGATGGAGATGAATTAAACATATTATTAAAACTAATTAACAGTGGAGGATGATGCAAATCTTCCTCAAGCAATGGACAAACAGATTTTTCAACTGAGCACTTGAAGTTAGCAAACACAAGATCCAAAATATGATTATACTCATTCAGAATGTTATTGCACTGACTTAACCCGTAAAATTCTTTAAAGTTGTATAAACTTAAACTGTTCCCATCTGCCAAACCTAAGGAGAAATTAGGCGAATTAAAATCGCCTACAAATAGAACACAACCTTCTTGCGCTAAGCATTCCAATGCACTAATTGCATCAAGGAACTGTTCCAGTTCCTGAGTTGAAGTACATGGTGGTATGTAGAGAACAAATATAAATAATTTGTTATACTGACTATTACTGATTTTCACCCCCACCATATCGATGGATGGAGCCGCACTTTCAACTTCAGTCAGGTTTATTTTCG
Organism: Rosalia funebris; assembly: GCA_037954035.1. NCBI lineage: Eukaryota > Metazoa > Arthropoda > Insecta > Coleoptera > Cerambycidae > Rosalia > Rosalia funebris. Next base: position 7,971,729 of record JAZFAV010000007.1, read on the forward strand.
AACTTACTAAAGTGTTTTAGACAGCCGCGAGGACACCTCCTCCTCTTGATAAGCCTGTAGCCTCCCTACATCTGTCGTTGCGAAAAACAACAAAGTCATCTGGAAACAGCTCACTACTTCCTATATCTGTGTTTAACCAGGTTTCAGTTAATGCCACCAAATCGTAATTACTAGCTGATATGTTGTTCTACAAATCTACCACCTTAGAGCGTAAACCACGTACATTTTGGTAGAACAAAGTATGAGTACTGTAATTGGGTGCGTTTAGTTTAAATTATTGACTACAACAATTTTAGGAATACCATTAAAATGACGAATTTTTAGATTAGCTTCCCCGTTATTAGTACGAGCCTCCAGTTGCGTCTTTAGTAATTTATAATAATCCAATTGACGGGGTGTTCTGTCAAAGGAGATTGAAACTTTATTGTACTTGTTAGAGGTCCTCAGCTGTCTAGCATTTTTAATATAGTTTAAGACTTCGTTCTCGTGGTGAAGTATGATTTTGAAGGGCCTGACATGATCCTGTGTTCGACGACCTAACCGTTGGATTTTCAAGAAATCATTGCTAGAAGTGGGAGAGATAGTTTTTAAAACATCTTGCGTTAGCGCAGAATCATGAAGCTCAGCTTCTTCACTGGAACTGTTCACAGGGCATTCCGTAACTCCATAGGCAATGATATTTCGCTTTCTTTTTTAACGCTCCATAACCTCGCCCACCACATCCTCAAATTCAACCGATGAATTCTGACACTGTCTAGCATCAAGCGCTGATCTAATTTCGTGTAACTGCCCGTCAAAATCAGCTTTAAGCTCATTAATAGATGAAGTAAGTTCCTTTTGCATCGTGGCCACAAGAGTTTTTAAATCTTTAAATTGTACTATGTTGCTACCACATGAGTTGCAAACAACCCTAATGGCTTTAGATTTTGCCCTTGTCAGCTTCATCTCAGTCTCGGACAACCCCACATATTTCAAATGCAATGATCCCTGGCAGATGTCGCAATGAATAACAGATCCCGAGTAGGATTTCATGTCCATATTGCAGTTTAAACAGTTAGACATTGTGAGTGTAAAAAAAGGGATATGGTAATATGATATAGACAGGGATACAAAGTTTCCGCATCCAGGGGCCGATCAGGGTGACTGACATAAAACAACACTGGAAGGCCACGGGTAGATTCCACAAATAAAAAACAAAGGAATTAAAACACCACAGTTCTTCGCCTCAACAACAAAAAGTTTCTGAAAATAAGTAAACTAGCGATCGATAATACAATTCAACCAGTATAGCAGGCAATGTTGAAGGTAGGTCTTGATTTTTGTCATGTAGTAAATATCAAATGCTGAATTGCTTCGCTAGTACATTTTTCAAATGTATTACTGGCTAATAAATCTGCAGATAATGGTCGAAATTAATCAAGTGAACGTACCTTAATATTGGTCACAGAATATTTGAAACAAGTTCCGAGTAAGCTGTTACACGTACACACGTACAGTTCGTACATTTTGTAATAATATCGCAGATACTATTATTTACAATCACAGTTTAGGACATATTTTAAAAATTATATTGATTTTGGATGTAGTGAAGTTTATGCAAACAGTATGTACCATAAAAGTTTTAGTGGATAAAATGTTCCGCTTATGAAGTGCAAGAGAAAAGGTAGCGAGCGTATGTATTTAATAAAAGCACAGTATATCTCTGGTAATCTTTCAAGTGAACCTCAAAGTTGAGCTAACAGAGATTAAAACTTTTCATAGAGCTTGCGGTGCTTCATACAAGTAGATATATTGAACGTTCATATTTATATGGCAGTTCAGTTCCAGGGAAAAATCCATTATAAACTAACGCTAATTCAATGATTGTTTTGTTTTATGCTACTCAATTATTTGTGAATCACTTCACTGTCCTGATATTCTGACATCATTTAACTGGAAAGTAAATATTATTATTATTTATTCCTACCATTTTCTATACTACAACAAAATATGAGAGAAAGTGAACATTCAGAGAAGAACACAATATTTTAATTACTTATTTATTAAGGAGAATATAATAAAATATGGTTATTATTATTATAATATTGGTTATATATTGTAACATACAAGCATATACTAGAATTTTTTCCATTATTTACAGTCTCCATATTTATGTATTTATACGACTAGCTCCCCTGTTTGGTTTTTATTTTCCTTTCAATTATACTTAATTAACTTCCTATTTTATGTATAGCTTTGTAAATAAACCTATTATTGTACAATATATATTTGTTCGAAGCAATAAACTAATATTATTGTTATTAAAAAACAAACATTACAAAGATTTCATAAAATGTCGTTGTTTGGATCTCTATGTGAATCCAATGTCGAAATGGAAGCTGACACCAATATTTTGTCATAGATTGCAGGTTACTTCCTCAGGGGGATTCTCTCAGTAATTATTAGATCGACACTGACGGATCAAAGTAGCAATTGCTCAGAGAACAGTGCTGAACAGGTCACCTACAATAGATAACGAAATATTGGTACCAAATGGGGCTCTAGATGACAAATACTTTTTCTAAATGGCAATAGCGACACCCATTATTATCAAGAATTGTGATTACTTTAAATTAAGGTGTATTATGCTAGCAGTATGTGGTTCATATACAAATAGTACCTAAATTGTTTAATTATTATGGTGATCCATACTGAAAATATGACATACAATGACATTGATGAGAAATTTTAATGATTTTAGTTTTGGATTTACATGTTACAATTTAGTTAACATGTACATAACATATGTATAGTTTATTTCATCGCTATTTGCACAATAAATAATCTCAAAATATAACCTTAGCTCGTTTTTGTGGCTAGGCTCAGGTAGACTATTTCATTTATCGGTAAGATAAGACAGTTTTTTATTTGGCAAATAGCGCTGAAATGAATTATAAATTCTGTATTTTATATACTTGATATTGCTTCGACTTTACATATTTTCTTTGATGTCTTGTTCGTTGTTGTAACTTTTTCAAAATAATTCACCTTCTTTAATTATTATTTTCTATAATAATAATAATAATAAGCAGAAAACTAGCTTCCCTAGAAAGCTTATATCTTAAATAACGAGCTCATTAATACATATATGCAGTCGTCTACTGACTGCAGTTAAAGTTTACACTGATGCTTCTAGGACTTCGCTTCAGTTAAAAGCCAGAAAACTCAAAATACAGAGAACTGAATCAGCATCATGTCGGTGAGTTATCGCAAATTTTATTTCGCGCCATGAGGAGGTAAACGGACGTGGACGAATATACTTTAATGATGTTATTTTTCACACATAACTTTCCCTCATATATACTGAGTGTGAATTTAAATAAAAATAATGAATGTAAATATATTTTTAATAACCGAGTTTTGTGCACCAAAAGAGGAAAAAACATTCCAGGATACCTGTCATAATATATAATAATTATAAGAAAAATAAGTCAGTTAATCATTCATTAAAAGAGCTTTAATCCTAAGAATGTTTATGAGTGCTTTGACATTTTCATATGATACATTTTCAAAAGTATCAATCGGTGATGAAAAACTTTCCAGAAAACTGTCAGACTTATGATAAAGAGCAATAGATAGTCAAAAAATATATGAATTAAATTTTGTAGTCAGAAGGTGTTGCATAAAGAACAAATTTCTTTTAAATTAATCTTGTAGTATCATCCCTTGAATATGATTCGTAATAGTCGCGCTAGATAAACGTAGTTATGCAAACAAAACGAGCTTAAACAAACAAAAGCTATGTCTTGCTCGTATTATTGCTTTATACAATACTCTTAATATAGTGTTTCTGATAGATAAAAAAACATATATTAGAAGAAAATTTGATGTACCCTGTATATATTCCAAGATCTATTAATTTCTTCCAATATTAATTCCAATATTATTGATCTCTTTGTTACTTTGTCACTTTCATTATTGACAATTTAACTAAACATCAGCTAACAAAATAATATTCTCTGATATTGCACATCAAACGTTCTTATTGAACCCATATATACAAATGTTTTTATTGAACCCAAGGCAAGTTTCTCATACAATGAAACTAGGAGATATAATTTAATGGTGGGTATGTAAAAAGGCGATTTCCCCTTGATAGGCAGTCGGCTCGAAGTTATAGCTACTATACTTTAGTTTTCAGCCTTTAAGTTAAACAGATGTTTACGGCATGCCAAAACGATACTTGCGACGCAGAAATGTCGTTTACTTTTACGAGACTCAATTGTTTACCTAAAACAAAATCAAACATTATCTTCGGCTGATAAGGCAGGATCCAGAGAGATATTTACGGTCATTTTTTTAAAGGCGAACAAGGAGATTTATGTAGTTAGCGACAGTTGTTATCCTGTATCTGTAGTCGTTGGACTAACTTTTCGGATTATGCATTTAATTTTACATGTGGAGAAATATGTATTGTAGCCTAGTAAAAATATGTCTCAATATTTATATAAATAATGATTCAGTATGCTGGGATTGTAGTTATTACATTATATGAAATAATTTTTACTCGTTTCTTTTATATTAAATCATTAAAATTCTTCATTAGATGTTAAGGAAAACGATAATTATAACTACTAAAACAAATACCATAATTTAAGTAATCACAACTACAATTTTAATAAGAGTATACAATTTACTTGTTCATTGGAAATACTAAATTCCAGTGTTGATGCTTACGATGGAGATGAAAAGAGTATCTGATCTGTCCACCGTGTAATAGTAACAATACTTATTGACAATGTACAACCTTCAATATTTATTTAACCAAACAACGTACATCCCAAACTTGAATCCCTAACCTTACACATATTTTTACAAGAAAATAAAGACTTTTATGCAACTTGGTCTTTATCTAATTATTTTTACTATAGTTAATCAATTCAAACGGGGTGTCAGCATGAAACCATATATTTATATAAATCTCAAATCAAGAGATTTAGTATTACGTGCTAAACATAATAATATATGTATTGTTCTTAACCTTGACAATCTGAAAGTATATGCGAAATTAAATATCTATCTGTAACAGGGTGAAAGTGCTCCAATATTCACCACGTCTTCAATAAATTTCAAGCGTATGTTAAGATGAATTAAAATTAAACTACATTCACAAAATAGTATTCGCAAAAGTTAAAACTACCTATTTTTTTGAGATTCGCCTCATTCGCCATAATTGAATTATAACTCATTTCCTTATAAAATAACAATTTTCAAGTAAAAGTTAGCAAAACGACGTAATTTACTTACTCATGTGGACTTCATCGATTTCAGTAAAATCTCCTATAGCAATAAATGAGCCGGAGGTACCAAATAAATATTCATTAAATTGGACCTTAAATCTGTTTAGACGATAAAGAAGATGATCAACATTCCTGTCGACAATCCCTTAACAACAATTTATATTAAGTCATACCTATAATAACCAGTAGAATCTCAGTTCTTTCTAAAATACATTTCGCATACCAGCAAAGTCCCAGGACAGGTGTAAATATGGTAATTATATATTATTAAATAAAGTTCTAGCTATTTGTATATTAACCTAATGGATATCAATTAATAATCTGAGATTATTGTTATTCTAAATGGATTTCGATTTAGAATAAATTATTTATTAAAGATTATTATAAAAGATTACAAACCGAAATATCTAAAAATAAATTCAGATGATATTTTCAGCAATCATCGATTTCATGTTTACTGAAAATAAAAGTTGCAACTCATTGTGAGATATTTTTCTAGCTTTAAAAACAGGTTTGTTAGCAACTTAAACTTAACTTTTCACAATAAACACATTTATTGTGAAAATATGGATAATCTTATACGTGAAAATGTAAACGTGAAAATCGATTGAACCTTATTACCTGTAAAAACAAATTTTTCATTCAACTGGGGTGAACTTCTTGTAGGCCCAAGTTTAAACAAAACAAACCAAACAAAAGCTTTTCAGGCGTACTCTTTTAGCCGTCGTTTTGTATATAAATATTTTCTTAATTCTTGAGACAAGTACACTAAATTAGAACATTTATTCCCTTCATATATGTTGCTTCCCAATAATAGTATATGCTAAAAACTCACTGTATTATATTAGCATAAAATATGATTATATTTACTTTAAATAAATTAATAATAAATAACAGTTTCGTTGGGCATACTATAAAATGTGCTTATATAAAATTAATTACCAGATATTTTAATATGCAGAAAATAATAGAACCTATTTTACCTACAGGCATTATGTATAATGCCTGTAGGTAAAATAGGTAAAATGACCAAATATAATGAATCTTCATTATATTTGGTCATTTATGCTAATGCATCCAATCTAACTTGGCAAGCAATGCGCATTTACAGAAATTAGTTACTTTGGGAGTACATTAGCAATTTATAAATAATTTCATATGAAATTATCAGCAAATGATTAATTCTATTTAAACTAATAGTTTAGATAGAATTAAATTATTATATAATTGTATATTATTTTCGAACTGGATTACTGTTGCTTTATTGCTAACATTGTATTTAGTTTAAATTCAGAAATTATTGATTATAGTGTAAACAGAGGTTACCTGATAAAATAAATCATGGAATATTAGTAGAATAAATAAAAACGTTAAATGTCAAAATATACTTATACTGTATAGGAATAATAGACAAAGCAGTCTACTTTAATCAGATATTAAACACTCGCGGATCCAATACAATTTTTCTTTTACAAAATAAGAATTTTTATAAAATGATAAACAAAAATTCTGAAACCTTGTTCCAAAACTTTTTTTTTAATTTTCCCACACTTTTCACATTAAGACACAACTCCTCTATTTATTTATTTTTAACGGAATGTTAAAATAATTAAATAATCTCATAATTAAATATATGATTATATTGAAGTAGTTTATTCAGTAGAAATTTACATGTTTATTATAGTGATCAATTAAAAATATTTATGCATTATACATAAATAAATATATCTATTAACTTGAATTTATTTATCTTAAAAGCAACCTTTTACATTTCAGAATCGTTTAATAATTAAACAATTATTTCATATTTTGTTCTCTAGAAAATATTATAGCTAAATATTTGTAATTTGCTTTATTAATTTGGTACTGCTTTCGGCATTATTGATACGGATTTCTTGAAATAAATTACTCATATTCCATTTTTCAGGACCTCGTGTTTAATAGAAACAACATAATTACCTGTAGTTAGAGATAAATCGGCTATAAGATATAAAGAAAGGATTGATATAAGTTATATGTTTTAATATGTTTCGCTTGTTTTATGTTATTAATCAGCACCATATGGATGAAACTCTAACTGTAAGCTACTCTATAAAAGAACACATAAAAATTGCTCAAGAACTCGCCAATATCTATCGTGTCTTAAGTGGGCCATAAAGTTGACTCTACAGCCCAGTTTATTTTATCAGAGAAACCGTTTCTCTTCGATCTCATCTAACATTTGTACTCAAATTATCCTTTTTATGAGATCTGTACTCATTTTGAAATACACCAAATCATGTATTGGAAAGCATACTTCTTCTAATAGATCTCCAACTCCTCCCAAATAGATCTTCCTTTATAAATAGCTTATCTTCATTTAGTTCTTCACATAGCGAAATTAGGTACTCTTCTTCGTAATAGTAGTAATAATTATAATACTGATCATAATAGGTACATCTTTATCGAACTGGACAGCATAAAAACTCTTTAGAATGCATTTATAGTTGTACAAATTAAAATAATGTTATCAATAGCAATACCACAACTCAGAAATTCTTGCCAAAAAATTTACTTTTCCGTGTGTCGCCAGATCCATTCTCAATACCTATAACCGATGTATTCAGAGATCATTTTAAAGTTGCAGCGTTGACGACGGTGATGCAATTCGAGTTGTTCGCAGATATCACCTGATGTTTCATTCATTAATTATTATCACTGGAAACATGAGATGATTGTAGTCAATATTTGTCTCTTTTTTTAGTCCTATTTTCCGGAGGTATATTACATAACTAATTAATTGCTACGTAATGGAATATAATATAACATGGATACTTCTATGAATATTGTCGAGGATATAGAATGCATGTCTCATTACAGACCATACAAAATAAAACAACCCCGACCATTTCTTATGGGAAGTGGCTCTATAAGTTTCATTCAAATTTAAATATAATGTAATTCTGAGACTGCTGATCAAAGGTTTCAATGGCCACGAAGCATGAAAATCGTTATTTTTTCATCTAGAGTAATTTTAATAACCGTGTATCAGTATGTTATCAAATCGACTTTCTTATATTAAATCAGAATGTTTAAGCCTGGAGTACTTTATTTACGAGTGCATATAAGATATTTTCACTCTTTTGGCTATTTATATATTTGAATCTTCCTCATAATAAAGATCACAAGCGGACCATTCTGGATATGTGACAAAGTAATAATTATTTTCTCGGAATAGTCTCAGCATAATCGAAAATCATTCCAGATATATTGAAGAGATGATTTTAAATTGGCAGACGTAATGTTCATGATGTGCCAAATATAGATATCGATAATGATACTAGAATTTTCTGTAATTGTAACCAAGATATTGAAAAGGAAATAGCAGCAGCATGTGTCTCCGATATAATGTTGTATAACAGCGAGGAAATCGTGTTTGTGTACTTTATAATGCACAGAGTAATATAATCAGGTTATGAAGTATAGAATTGACGTTTTGGTTTATGGTAATATTTATATCCCTAAATTACCAGACCAGGGACAAGGGAAAACTTCTATGGACCAGAACCTGCAGTGGGTATAAATTTAAATCTAATCACATAAATGGCTGGGCAAGAGACTAGCATAATAAAAGATGGAGAGAAGTAACGAGTTGTTGAATAATCAAACTCTTCATCGAATACTCAGATATTGAGAAATGGGCCCAAGAATTCATTAAATTCAACAGGCATAAAGCCATAAATCTGATGGGAATCATTACGGACCACCATAGTAGCCTGAATGCATATAAGCACAAGCTGATGCTGACTGATAGCCCGGCCTGCAGATACTGTAAAGAAGACGAGGAAACCTCGATTCATCTTCTTTATACCTGCCCCGCACTGGAGAAGAAGAGGTACCGTATATTAGGGACCTCTGTTAACCAAGTAGAGGCGACGCTTAGGGCAGGGGACGTGTCTAAATTGCTCCTCTCATGGGATGGAATTTTTGGGTAATGACCCGTATAAGAGGGGATCACCAATGGATTACCCATGCGATCAGTGGATAATGAAGCTCAAACCGATATAATATAATGAGAAACTTTCAACTTTTATAAAATAAGGAAGGTCTGGCATTCGCGGGTTTTTAGACTATAATACTATAATATAATATATATCTCTAACTATGTATCACGCAATCATTATTTAAACGAAAATTCATCAGATTGATGCAAGATTGATACCTGGTCTACAGAACATAAATAAACGTTATTCCTGGGCCAGAATTACAAGTCGTTTTACCTTTTAGAAACCTTGTCACAGCTAGCCCTAGACTTGAATATTTAAAATAATTTAAGTGATGAATAATTTAGATAAATCTTCTACTAAATAAACAAAAATTTGAAAATCTCATTACATTCTGTGACCCAGTTCCAGAAAAGCATACGTTAAGGTATTTTATGAATTTCTAAATGTACTATTTATATACTATGTACTATGTACTATGTATTAGATCGAGGTTACAGGGACACTGCCATTAATTCAATGCTCGGGAATTGACTATAAAATTCCAGCGTTGCTTCAACGTGACCAACGACAATGTTCAACAGAAGACGCAAATTATACAAGGTTGATTACTAAATGAGATGACTGGTCAAAGCAAGAAATGGTCATGTGAATATTTAACCATACATTCGACAATCAAAATGCGAAATGCATTGGGGACTATTGTAAAATTTCAGGAGCAAACATTAATAAATATCATGATATGATACATATGCAGGGATCTACTGTTGAAACTACTAGACTGATGTTGCAAAAGCGACATCAGTCGAGTAGTTTCTTCTTAAACGAGTCTTAAACGTAATTAATAAGAACGGCTATACCATCAATTGTTGGATTTTCCTCGGTTAAATGTAGATTTCCTCCGAGATCTAACTTTTGGTGTATATTAAGTTGATTTGTAGCGATCATATGTACAAAACAAACGAAAAAAAGGTGGAGAATATGAACTTCAGATTGACACTCTACTGAATGGGAATAATAATTTAAGGCGGAGAATCTATTCTAGATATGGTAATGCAACAAATCATTAAGTTCTTATATAAAAACCCAGAAGATATAGCGGATGACGACGAAGTTGTGACTGGATATTATTTCACTTCTCAGTGTGGAACAAGAACCCTTAGTAATTTTGCATATATCACTGGATGCAGTACACAGAGCTGACCAAGATAACCTCAATGCAAATGTGCAAATGATAGATTAATGGAATTCAGTACTATTGCTATATATATATATATATATATATATATATATATATATATATATATATATATATATATATATATATGCGTCCTGCACGGGTATTCACGTGCATGAGCACCCCATATGGGTTAGGCAAGTGCACTAACGTTAAATAAGCACCTCATACGTATACGTGAGAGTTACGGGGATTCATGTAAATCAAGCATCATATGCGTGAGAAGCAAGTGGACTCACATGAATCAAGTACTCCATACGTGAGACACAAGAGGACGCACGTGAATCGAGCACCCCAAAGGGACCAGATCTTCACCTCGACCATGTTGTTGGTTCTGTGTAATACTAAAAGCGATAAATAAATAGATAAATGCTACGATTACTAATAAGGTAATATAATACAGATCTTGACAGTACTTCTGGTTAAATGAGCTTTTGCCAGTCATTCTTTATTACTACCCCGGGACTGAAACACATAAATGATATAAAAGAGTAAAAACTTATATTTATTCGTATATATGGTATTCTAGACTCAAATATTCCGATTTAATACGTAATAGTCGATTTGACAACATACTGATATACGGTGACTTAAACTGCTCTAGATGAAAAAGTAAAGATTTTCAAGCATTGCGGTCAACAAGATTTTTGATCTGCGTCCTCATAATTACAGCATACTGAAATTTGGATGATATTTACTGAGGGCCACTTTTTATTAGAAATGTGTGGGGGATTCTTTGATGTGTAAGACATATCCCACTATTTAATAATAATATATTTGCCGAAAAAGTTAAAATAACACATAAAGGTGTCTATTTAAATTTAAAATAAATGTAAATTTCTTTCTGTAATATTATCGGTTACAGTGACTAAATAATGGCACTGACAAAACCGTTTTATTAAATAATATCCCTCGTCGAAGCATACAGCATACTTCATAGCGTCAACCCCTTTAAAGTGATATAATATAATATTAGGAAAATCTGTATCGTGCTTTTACTAGTGAAGCTCTCGATAGGCCATATTTCATCTGGATTGAGGTCATTTATTATCGGCCTGTTGAAAGATAATATAGATTACGTGCAACGACTATAGATATAATACCGTAATAGATATTTAGGGCGGATTTCAACAGCGAACAAATAAAACTAATTTATATTACATACTACACAGAATATACTCAACAATGCCTCATGCATGCCTTTCATGGGTGTATATCGAACACTAAATTATTTGGAAAATAAATATGTAGCGGCTGATATATTAGCCAGCTATAAATATTCCCTTAATGAGTATTTTTACATGCAGCTTTGCAAGTGCAGCAAATAACAAATGCGCAAGGTTCTCCTATCTTTTATCTTGGTTTCATAGAAGCTTACGAACTAGTTTGTTTATTTCAAATCATTTATAATATTCTACAATAAATACACAGGAGTGACATAACAATTTGACTAATATAATAAAATGTTACAATGATGTCGTATCATATAATTGGAAATAGTCTACAAAATAACACGATAGTCTTACATGTAGAGGGTGTTATTTTAAGCATGATAGAACTTCCGATAGCGATGGCTGTGAAATCAGCTGTCAGCTTGCGCCCAACTAGTGACATTTGTATTACGTATAGTGCACTTACATCACGGTAAATCATCACGAATAAACTCACGCTTAAACAACGCTATCAAATTGTTCAAATTTACTTTGAAAATCAGTCGTCGATTCGGAAAACGTATAGATGACTAGATACGGTACACATAATCCTCCATCTGAGCAAGCCATCCGTCGCACTGTGCATTGACTTTATACCACACACCCTTTGAATGATACAAAAACATCAACATGTCGAAGGAATGTGCGTACTGAAGAAAATATTGCCGCTGTAAACGAAAGTGTACAAGAAAATCCAAAATTATCGATTCGTCGTCGGTCGCAGCAGTTAGAGCTTGGATGAGAGTGGACTGATAGTCCACTACGTGGAAAATTTTGCACAAACATCTTGGTCTACACCCAAGTAAGATCCAGCTGATGCAGAAATTAAAGCCACAAGATCATCGCTTGCGTCGTTCTTTCGCTGATTGGGCTTTAGAACAGCTGCAATCCGATCCATTGTTTTGTCGCAAAGTTGTGCTCAGCGATGAGGCTCAATTTTAGCTTAACGAGTTTATTAATAAACAGAATTGCCGTAAATGAAGTGATACTAATCCAGAAGAGATCCTACAGACCCCATTACATTAAAAGAAAATGCACAGTTTGGTGCGGTCTATACGCTGGTGGCATCATTGAACTTTATTTCTTTAAAAGTGAAGCTGAAGCTAACGTTGGTCAATGGGGAACGTTGCCAGACAATGATAAATTAATATTTTTTTCAAAATATGAATAACATTGATTCGCATGAGATGTGGGTGCAACAGGATGGGGCTACGTACCATACGGCGAACGAAACTATCGACTTATTGCAGACAAGATTTGGTGATAAGTTAATTTCAAGTAATGGACCTGTCAACTGCCCACCCAGGTCCTGCGATTTAACGCCTCTTAATTATTTACTATGGAGCTACGTGAAGTCATTGGTTTATGCTAATAAATCAGCAACACTGGATGTCTTGAAAGCCAATATTGTTCATGTAATTCATGACATGCAGCCACTACTACTCGAAAAAGTGACCCAAAATTGGACTGACAGAATGCGCTTTGTCAGGAATAGCTGCGGTGGCCATATGACTCAAACCATTTTTAAATATGAATTCCATTTATAGATTTTTTTATCAAAAGTTAATTTTTGTAGTATTTATTCAAGTTTAAAGTTCTATTAAGCTTAAAAAAGCACCCTTTATTATGATATTTGTGCAGAACATTTACAAATCATTTGTTGTTGACACTATGTCGACAATACGTAATGAATCTTATGTATGAGTTTAAATATAGGGATATTTTCGTGATACTCATCCGCATAATTGATTTTATCTACATCCCGGTACATATTTTATTCTCGACGTAGATTAGATGTGCTATGTATTTATCCCAATGCTACAAGAAAAAGTTGTCACAACAGAAAAATAATAAAATCTATAATAATAACATAACTGATATCATTAATTTTGGTGTTCTGTGATCATAACTTTTAAATGACTGTTATAATACGATTAAATTAATATATTTGTATGTAGGTTTAATTGGCATCTAATTAAAAAGGGATTCACCTAAACCAATATTAATGGAAATAAATATAAATTATTATAATGGGCATCTCTTGTGGCTTATTTATTTAGAACCACTTAGATTTAGGGGATCTCTTCTTAATTACATTAAACAAATTATTTATTCACTGTTTCTAACGATGAAATATATTTAAGTAGAGTGAGTTTATTAGTTAACAGTGTATGAATCCATGAAGAAAAGTATTCGTAACGATTTACTGAACCTGAGAAAAATTAGTTTTAATCATTATTAATTTAGTATTAATAGAAATTAAAAATAGTTTAAAATTAGTTTTACTCATTTCCCGATTATGCCAACTTGTTTGACCCAATGCGCGTCGAGAAACGTATAATAACATCATTCATGCCTTTAAGACATCCATTCTCCCACTGTTAAACTTTGTAATATATGGTTTACATTAATAATAAGTGCAAGTTTATACCATTACTGATTTGTAAAATATATATACTTTAAATGTTTATTTAATAATTCATATTAATGCGAATAAATATTTCAAATATTATATTTTAAATAAGAATCATTCCTTTCATCACAATGAGTTTTTTTATAATGACGTTTTAAAGTTACAACAGTTATAGAACGTTTCTATACTTCATTTATTCTAAAACGACTTCAATGAAGCTATTTACGTTTTATTATATTTCTAGTACACGGAAGTATTATTTTATAAATTACATCTACATTTTCCCTTCAAAAGCATTTAGTTGACCTATACAGATGCCCATATGTTTCATAAATTAATTACATCGAACAAATCAAATATCACTGCCATTAGAGAATGATATATTATAAAATTAAAAAATAAGAAGTCATAAAAGTTAAGATATTGGAATCACTAGAATGTCTTTTATATGGCAAATACTCTTGGTAAGTGCATGGATATCCTTACTGAATTTATTATGCACTCTTCGATTTAATGGATTCGTAATGCAATTCAGATATCATTTTAATGATTTATCGTAGTCACGTACATCTTGTGTGACTGCGGAGAAAGTTTTCTAATATAATATAGCAATTCCTATGAAATTATTCAACATAGCTAAGCTTGCAACAAATAAGACGTGTCGCAAGTGTGTATACATTACCAATTATATAGAAATTTATAGATATATTGAATTCATTGATTAAGAATTGATATACATATACTGAACTGATTGTATCATAAAAAAATAAATTGATGTACAATGTTAAATGGCGGAAATTAGTAATATCATATGACAATTTGTTTACTTATTTATTTGTCTTTATTATTAAGGAGGCAAGGTTTATCTTAAAGCCATTCTTTCTCCTAAACCTCTTCGATATTCATAATGACACACGCAGACACCCAGGTGACTGATGTGGGAACCAAACTCACCCACATCCATATCCGGATTATTCAGAGATGGCAATCTATTCCTCCTTCAAGCAATTGAAATCGTTTCTTGGAATGAGTATAGGGAACCTAGTGACCTTCTGTGAGGTATTATAGGGCACTTTATCCTCAGAAGATCTAACCATACTTCTAACACCTATGTCAATCCCAATTCGAATCTGAAGTCGATAAGTCTTTGTAAAAAAAAAACCTCAACTAACTCTTGTCGTCACTCGATGATCAATCCGGGATGTTGACGTGAAGGACTGGAGTGGGGTCCAAACTAAAGACTAACGATTAGGAATGACTATCATTACGCTTCAATTTATGAAGTTCATTCAAAAGTGACGTATAATTTAGACGTTAAATTATTATTTAAATTTTAAATATTAGTCCTGGGAGAAGGTTGTAATCTTTTTCCTAATAATCTTTTGCTAGTACAATAAAAACAGACGACTTGTATCCCACAAACACCGAAAGATTGACAAATAGTTTGTGTACAACTGTATTATGAAAGTGAGCGATCATTTACAGTTGCATTTAGAAAAATTCGCACAAAATTAAATCAAAATGAAGTAGCTACAAAGTTAACAATTGGCAACTTAATGAGAAACTTAAAGAATGGGGTTCTCTTATATATAAAGCAATACTAATACGTCCTTGTCATGGTCGTTAAATAATATATATGAAGGCTACTGATGGGATTTCACAGTTTAAAGTTTAACTAGACGTAAAGCTCGTCTATATCTATTGACTGTGTTCTAGTATCTGTAACGGTAAAATTATTAGTGTGTAAGTAACGTTCTCATTTAGTACAAATTTATGTATAGTCGGATAAGTCGTATAAGAACACGGCAACTAAGAATATTTGTGTTTGCTAAGAGGTCATGAAACACACATTATACGGAATGCCAAGCCATCTAGGAGATTACAACATTATCCACTTTAATTTCTCTCGTGTTTGGAATGACTTATTTGTAGTAAATATCATATTGTATATGTTATATAGATGCAAACACTTCAAACTAGTCGCGTCATAAGTACTAAAGAAATAGAAACATGTTGTTGAATTTCATATACAAGGTAAATCCTTCAGTTGTCCATATATTATAAATTTAATATTTCAACTGACTTTTAATTATTTACAAATATTTGCTCAATATTTTGAGAACCTCTAATTTATTTGATCTATTATATCGGCGATATAAGTCACATCAGACGTGTAGCGTCCAGTATTGCCAAACTTCACAATGCAGGTTCGTACTTTAATTGAAAAATTAATTGCCAAAAATTTTATTTCAATGTAAGTAAATTATAATAAAAATAAATATAACGTGAATCATATTACTAATAGCTAAAATACTGACTTAAATAATCTTAAATTATATTTCGTATATCTATAATTACATTCAAATACGAAAACGGCAAGCTATTTAATTTTTTACCTTCTGAATTTGTATAAGATGATTTATCTTCAGAAAAGCCATAAAAAAGTACAGGTATTTCACAGTAAGATGATAGACCTATAGGTAGATAACACAATTATAGAAAAAGAATTGTCTGAACATGCCAAACTATGAACATAAAGTGTCAACAAAAATTAAGGAATTTATTTATTTAATTTTGGTTCTACTAATCTAATCTACATATATGTAGATATCTTGTAGTTAACTTTGAAAATTCATAATAAACTTACACCAGTACATTTCGCTAATGGACTGTTAGCCACATCCAGTGTATTTTATCACTGGAAACTGACATATGATGGGGTTTTAAAGCAAAATTTGGCAATATTTTTTTAAAGAATAAAATGTGATAATAATATTCTATAGGCCTAAATATATTTATTAGGTAAAAATATATATATGTACAACATGCATTTCTTGCAACAGGACCCATTTTGTATATGTCACATATTACATGTTTATTATCTAAATTCTATCGAAAATATAAATGATGATAATGAATTATTATAGTGTATAGATGTAATTTTTTTTTGAAAATAATTAAGAAAATGTAATTGAAAAATGTTAAGGATCTTGAAAAGTGCCTTTTCATTGTTTATGATATGTAAAAAGAGAGAGTTGCGTAATTTCATATTCTGTTTTTTATCCTCATGGAATATATAACATATTGCCATTATCATATAAATATGGATAATTAATTATGTATTGGGTACCAAAGGCTCGCTCCATTATTATTTTTTTTATATTTCTACTCACAAAAATCTTTCGACGTACAATAAATTTTAACATATTTAAATACCTAGGATTAATAGTTAAATCAAAGGAGATTACTGTATCATTTATAATATTTAAAATTTATTACTTCCATTATATAGAGGTACTTAGTATAGAATCGTTTAAAGATTGCAATATATTCGATTACATAAAATGTACTGTGTTAACTCTATATAATATAATGCTATTATATGTTTATTATAATAAATAACATCAAATGTATTAACAATCCTTATCGGTCAAAACCTTCTTAATAAATCTTTAACTTTCCCCATATTATAATTTTGTGAACAGCTGACAAAAATTTGTTGTCCACTGATTGCTGGTTTACTTACTATAGGTAAATATTTTTCATACGAGAGATCAATTATTAAAACTGTCCAAGGCAATAGTCAATATTATTTAAATCTTCACTTGTTAAGTAGTAAAAACTGGCAGATTGGATCTTCTTAGTTACTTATTTTATTTCTATGCATGTTAACATTTAAAGTATGTATCACCGAGAATGTACTTTACTTATGAAATATCGCTACAACATTACATTGATTTGTATTTAAGAAGAAACTGTGATTCTAAAAGCTCCGTTGATTATTAGAAAATCACTATAGGTTTGGACCCACAGAAATCGACATAATTTTCTTTCCCCACTCTAGCTTTTCCCCTTCACAGCTTGATGCTTCGAAGAGGAGAGTTACACATGGAGATGAGAAAAACTACATATATCGCTTGCTCAGTGCAATACTGAGACATCTGCCAATAATTCAAAATTATTCATAATTACGAAAGTCCCGTATATGTTCAGTGAAACATTGGAATATATGTTAAATCGATCATAGGAGGCTGAAAATAATTTAACTCAGTATTGTATAATCGGAAAGAAGCATTCATATTGAGTGCAATACTAGAATAAAGCAGATGACCCAGTATTGCACTGTGACTAGAAAGTGTGCGTAGACAAGTTTTATCGGTGAAACACTGAGATAATTGTTCGTACTAGCTGTTTACGTTTAAGTTTAACGGTTAAAATACATGTGTTATTTGTATTGTTTTGCTAAAAAGAACTTCAAGTTAATATAAGAATTAATTACGTTGAATGGAAGCGAACTTATGAGCCGAAGGAAACGTATTGCACTTTTAGCTATAGTAGCAAATTCTACAGTTGTGAGATTTAGTAAATAAATTGCAATTGAACAAGTAGACAAGGAAGTTAATTCACAGAATATGTCGAGAAGACAAATTACTATCCATGGTTTTACTACAGAAAAAGAGATGGATGACTCAACAGAGCTATTAGAAGAAATTAGAGATGATGATTCACGAGATAAGACTTATGAGCAATCAAGTTGTTCATCCTCATCTTTTGATATTGAGGAGGAAACTACATTCACATGGTATAACATACTGAACAAAAAAAAATAGAGAACGAGATACAGTTGTGGAAGGTGAAGTGACGTTTGAGGAAGGCAAAGATGTGGAAAATTTTCGTTCAAGAAAAGGACTCAGAAATGAAGAAAAATGGAAAAGAAACATAAAAAAACGTTAAAGTTAACACTGGAAACGAGTACGTAACCAAATCCAACAGAAAAATACCCAGAAAGTCAGTGAAAGAGGCATATTGTGAGAACAAGACTTGCCCAATATAAGTACAACTCTTTGGTATCAGAGGATACTGGATCGCTGATATTTAAAAACTTTTACGAGTTCATTTAACCCAAGGCAAAATCTTAAAATAATTTTCATTGCTCTGGTGCAATACTGAGATATCTGCAAGAATTAAGAAAAAACAAATATTTAATATCATTTTTTGACTCTGCAGCATGTCAATGTTAAGTTAAATTTGTAAAAACAAAAAGGTGCAAGAAAAATTATGAAATTTTAATTAACAAAATCGAAAAATTTTTAAGTGCAATTTCTTGAAACTATACCTTGTGCATTTGTCTCAGTGTGGTACTGGATAAGCGATAAGTATATTGAGGAAGAGATACCAAACTTTACCATTTGGAACTCGATCCCAAGCATACCAGCATAATACTGGGCGAAGTCCGCCACCTTACACCACAAGTACAAATAACATTGTTGCAGACGCCTCAACAGAAAAATTCATTTCAATGCCCATCTACATTGTAAACGCAGGGAAAAGCCCTTCACTTATAACTTATTAGATTTGTTTCAGGTAATGATCTGAATTCCTAACGTATTCTCTACCCATCGTATAAATATTAACTGATCATTATGCTAGATATCTGACTATATTAGAAGTGAAGACAAGTAACGATTTGTGGTTTTCAATTTTATATTAAGCATTAATTTATTGAATATGAGAAAAAATGTATTGAAATGAATAAAATATACAGTAACATCCCTGTGGAACTAATTTTTAAATGTAAAACAAATAATGCGCTAAAATTTCCCATTTATAATACGAAAGTATGAATATATGCATCCATTCAATAGTCAGCAACTAAATACAGCATAATAGTTGAAATTTAACTTTACACTTCGGAATACGCACAACACACGATACATCTATCAATAAATGCATATTATCTTCATTCGCATTAAAATGCCGATCAAAAGGGACAATTCAATTAGCGAAAATGTAGAATGCTGAATCATCGTGTATGTACGTTATTTGCAATGTCGAGACAACTATAAAATGAATTGGCGTGTCGTGTACATTTGTGTACACGTTCAAGTTATGGCCATTAATTTATCACTCTGTACGCTGCACGTTAGTGTGTTATGGTGTGCGCTATATGTCTAATGCAATAAATAGAGTATAAGGAAAATTTTTCTTCTTAAATATGACCAATGTCCCACCTAAAGTTTACTCTTCTGTTGCTCTCTTATTTTTAATTTTAGAAACAAATTTCTAAGAAAAAAAGCTGCATTTTCTAAAAATATTTTGAATAGTTCCACATATTCAGTGTTACCTAAAGAATCCTTCAATAAAGACGTTTGATTTTTAAACGTAAATACAACAAATTGTGTGTTTTATGTAGCGCCGTTCTGTTGGAAGTACATATCGCCAATACCCACATCATCAGTTTACACTACAAAAAGTTGCTTATCATCGATCTGTAGTGCTCGCCGTTGATGTTATTGCAATGCCAATTTTATTTTGGAAGAAGTACAGATCGATGATGCCGCGAGACCAAAACCTGCACCAACAGTGACTTTCTCGGAATGCATTTGATTCTGGTGTATCTCGTATAGATTGGTGTCGTCTCAAACCCGAAAACATTGCGTGTTCACATATTCGCTTATCCAAAAATGGGCCTCGTCGTTAAAGATGATTTTTTTGACAAAATTTGGGTCAACTTTCAACTGCTTCAGAGCCCAATCAGCGAACACACGGCGCTGTCTATGGTTTACCTTAAGTTCAGCCAGTTGAAATTTGTATGGGTGCACACCCAAGTCCCGACGCAAAATTCGCCAAGTTAAATTCGCAGAAAGGCCAAGTTCTTGTCAATGACGAGAAATTGACTGCCTCGGGTTCTCCCGTAGACTCTCACGCACAGCAGCGATGTTTTCAGCAGACCTTACGTCTCGATGACGTACGAATATTGGCTGATTATTTATCAAACCGGTTGACTCGAATTTGGCCATTAAACGCCGAATAGTCGTCTCGGCGGAACGGTTGTGGAGAGGATAAAAATCACTTAATGCGCGGAATGTTTCTCGAACGGAGCACTGATTTTGAAAATAAAATTTGATGATTTGAACACGTTGAACATTATAATCTTGCACGATAGTTTTCCATACACTAACAAATGATTCACAATAAATAACAACATGGCCGCTATAACCTAATAAATTGCGAGCTTCCCTATTGAAAGACCCGATATTACTATTCTACTTCATATTTTTAAATATGAATTGTTGGCCATAAAGTTCTTATTGAAGCTTTAGGGGGAATTGGTACGCAGAACTGTGCCCTTCAATTTTTTGTTAAATATCTGTTGTCAAGTGAAGTAGTGGATCTGCCCCAACCTTTCACACCAGGGGTTCGAAGTTCAATTTTAAGCGGCGGCTGGGTTGGGGGTCGGGGTTTCTCACATGACTACTTGACTTTCAGTTTGAATCCGAATTGACATGGATGTTTACAGGTATGACCATCTGAGAACCCATACAGGTATGATCGTCTGAGAACCCATACAATACACCCAGCCGACATATGTAGGAATCGAACCTAGACCCAGTGCATTTGAAGACTTCGCAAGGTAATTATAGGATTAATTTACATCCAATAATTACGTTGCAGAAAGTCTTCAAGTTCCCTGGGCTTGGGTTCGATTCTTAAATATGTCAGTTGGGTGTGTTGTATGTGTCCATGTGAATGTCGCGGGTTAGGTGAAAAAATAGCATCAGCCTTGTTCCCGTAAAAATATAGGCGAAAGGAAAATAGGACACAAAACATAAAAATTTAATAACAGTACCAGCGATTTAAATAAAACTGAATATGAAATTCCACAGAGTACAATATTACTCGTATTAGTACTGATATTATTTATAATATATAAAATGGTTTACTTTCTAAGTATTACAGGAACATTGTTATACATGTTGACGACACAGTTACATATTATACTGTTCTCCCGAAATCTATTATGGAAATAGGCTTATAGTATTAACATATAACATTCAAACCAATTTTTCATGTTGTTTAAGTAAAATATCTTACAAAAATATTTTACATATCTATTTTCATAAATAACTGAACCAAATATAAGTCTACAGCAAAAACGATATTTAGTTAAGACCTCAGTCATGGACTGCATCCAGACTGCAATAGAAGTAATATATTTAATTTATTTGAAATATTTCATTTAATTTACATATTCAGTTTAATTGATTTATTAAAAACATTTAAATTTTTACAGAAATTCATAAACTGAAAACACTTAGTGAGGTTTTAGACTTTAGACAATTAAAAGTATTTACCACTCTTTAGTATAATCTTATCTCACGTATGGCCTAACAGTGTCGGCATCTACATCATACATGTACCTAGAATCTTGAAATGGTTGATGAAAATATTTTAGAAATCATTGTGAAAAATAATAAAGCATTATTTAAGGAGTATGTAACTGGTTTGTTAAGCATTAAATAATTATTTCCCTATACTACAATGTAAACCAGTATAGAGGCATACAACAATTAATACATAATGATACGGTGCATAAGGGTGACAAATTTAATATACCATATAGAAATAAACCTATAAAACCAAAAGTTACATATACTTAGGTTTAAAGTTTTATAGTACGTTAAAAGAAGATATCGTGAAATAAGCAATACATATTATGAAAAAATTAATCCAGGAAGCCGTTACTCTGTGGTAGTTCATAATTTACAACAAAAATGAATAAAGCAACTACTAAATATTATACCACTATATTTTCACAGAAACGTGACTGCAGTTTCGACTGTCTCGTATTCTGACTCGTAGTCGTATTTCAACTATGTTTCGACTTCGAATAAATATAAAAAATTGGGAGTTTATAGGTTAAATTGCTCGGAGTGCAATAGTACATAAATATAGGACAAACGGGACGTAAATTTAGTATTAGGTACCTTGATCACAATAAACCTTTCAGGTTACAGAAAACAGATTCTACTTTTGCTAATCATATCTTAGAAAGTGGACATAATTTCCCAGATATTAATAATATGAAAATCCTACACTATGCCAGCAAAGGTTTAAAACTGAATTGGTTAGAAGCAATATAAATCTATAAATACAACCATAGTGATGAACTTTAGCTTATTAAATGATCAAGTAAATATACTATATTCTCCTCTTTTTACTATTACCCAAATTAATTAACCCCCTGTATAAGAGTTCTCAATAATATTCATGAAAATTCCCACAATTTGATGGTCGGGATTGTACCATTTGTGAAACACATTTTCTTGTAAACTTTAGTCTTAGTCTCTGTATTTGGATAGCATATATTATGGGAACAGAATGTTTGTATTTTACTCTTAGTTGAATCATCGTTTGAAAATGATATAAAAATTGTCGAAACCGCAGTCACGTTTCTGTAAAAATATAGTGGTATGAAACTTAATAGTTCTTTTACTCATTCCCGTTGTGTATATATTATGAATGTAAATTACATGATTATATTCAAAGCTTAGCTTGAAAATTTGTTCATAGTTTAACTGAAAATCCATAATTATTTAAATTTACTTTCCTGATAAAAGTAAAAATATGAATACTGTTATTAAAATTATTATTAATTATGTATTATATCTATTATCGATATTTTATATAGTATAATGGAGTATCCTCATTGTGGTAATCCATTGAGACAATTTTCACTATGTATATTTTTCCATTGTTATGTAATATATCATATTTATTTAAGTTATTTATTTATTTATGAAGTGAGCTAATTCTTATGTTTAATGCTATTGTTAAATACTAA
Source organism: Rosalia funebris (assembly GCA_037954035.1). NCBI lineage: Eukaryota > Metazoa > Arthropoda > Insecta > Coleoptera > Cerambycidae > Rosalia > Rosalia funebris. The sequence continues at coordinate 7,995,477 of JAZFAV010000007.1, forward strand.
TTTCCGTAATTACTATAACATAAACAAACAGGCAATACAGTTATAGTTTTTCAGACTCGCGAATGCGAGTCTGAAATGTATGTTCATTCATCTTTAAGTTTAAACATACATCTAAAGCGTACTCCACATGATTTAGTACATTTTAACAACAAATCGAAATAAATGTATAAAACGGAGAAGATAGACCACACGATATTTATTTTACGATGATTAGATATGACAACCTTAAGTTTCGGACAAACATATTTTAAATGCGCATAAATCAAAACTTCAAACCGTCATATTTTTCCCATCAGAAACATCAGAGGAATGTGGGATATCACAACAAAATAGCCGAAGAGATAGTATGAATATAATAGGGGGTGTAGGTGTACGTTGACGTCTATAAGTCTGGAAAAACGCCTATCCGCACTTAAGGGAGAGTATCGGAAAGCAGTCCGCGCCTTGTCGGTATAATAATGCAGGGAACTTCGGAATTAGGGAGCACAATAATGGTTTTCCGGTGGACTACGTTAAACCGGAATACTAAATCACAGAACGCTATTCTCTGACATTTCGTCGATCATAGACTTAACAAATGGGTAAAATATTTAACGCAGTTGACCTTTTCTGCAATTTGTATTTATTCTTTAATTATTTTCCACATTCTAGAATAAACTAATCGCATTTTTATGTTAATCATTGAATTCTTAGACCAGCAATTTCTTTTTTATTTTGTTCTACACAAGATACTAGGCTATTGTTAGATCCATGACGGAACATGAAAACTTTCATTAAGTCTATATGGCACTATATATATACTTATTCAAAGTAGAAAGTAGTCATAAGAGTGTTATCATTAGCAATGCTGATTTTAGTAGTATTTTGTCATTGAATACTGAAGAAACAATATTTATTACTGTGTAACAAAAACAAAGCTGATGGGCAATATCCGTTCTTGAGAAACCAGCTTTGACTGGCAGAGTATCTGATGAGTATTTTAACTACAGCGTACAATCATCTTATCTGAACAAATTTCTATATCTACATGCACTGTTTAATATGCAATACATAATATAATAGCTTATCTAAAAGAACCCTTTATACAACTTTATAGATCTATTGCAAGTTGCTTCTTATAAAGTATCTCAGTAGTCGTTAATCAGGCCAGCATGTTCAAATATTTTAGTTTAAATTGTTATTTTCAAATGTATTCCATTTTACATTCCATAACTCATTTAATCCGTTATGTTGCTCGATTCTCTTGTCCATACGTCTGTTAATCACTTCTGTTCACTCCTCACTTATGTTGTCTATATAGCTAAAATGTCCTATTAATAAAATGGGTTGAGTTGAACCGAAGTATAAGAGATTAAGTTGAATAATTCAGTTCATATTTCCATTAATATAGTTTTAGTACGACCGCTTTACATAGCATGAGCTGTTTGAGCAGCATTGAAAGAATTACTGAATTTTTTATTGCCCAATACGGCAAAATTGACATGTGAATTTCTTCATGTAAATTCATTCATTTATTCAAACACATGTTGTGCAAATCTGATAACAAAACTATTATATACCGTGCATCAGTTTCAATTCTAATAAAAGATACGTTACCGTCATATTTTGCCCTATTAAAATATTAATAAAATAAGTATGTTCACTGTATTCTTATTTAATTTTTGTAACAAAGTGATACCACTGTTTAGGAATCGGAAGTTAGTTTCGGATAAGTGTTCGTGCATTTTAAAAATATTATACAACACTTCTAATAGGTAATACACTAAAAATGTATTAGCTCTCTCGAATAACTGGATCGCTTAGGTGGAAACTCTTAGATGGTTGATGCCGCCGCGCAAGCTATCAGGTTTGTGCCCAATTGAAATTTCTATTCGATACATTTTCGTATTGAAAATGTTTACATTGCTTCTATTCATTACATGTTTACATTATTTCTATAATAAAATACAGTGGATATTTACATTATAATATAACACAGCATATAATACAGCAGATGTTTACATTATTTCTGTTTATATTATTTCTATTTTCGTATTAAGAATGTTTACATTATTTCTGTAGTAAAATATGTGGAAGTTTTTTAACCCCAACCTTCTCTATTCCATCAAAACTGTTTCAATGAAATGTCAAAATTGAAAAATTACTTAGAAGTAAATAAATAAATATATTTTTAATTGGCCTTAAATTGACGTGGAGCAGGGGTCAAACACGAACAAGTTGGATTGTGTGTTGGTGACGCTACGACATAAGTCATATGGTAATTCAGAACAGTTAATAACTCTTTAGTATATTGGTTATTGGGAATCTTGGCAATATTTTCTCGGGAGTAAATAAACAGTATGTTCTACGACTTTGGCAAATGAATACCTTGAGTGTGCACTATCACCATACGAAGGATGAATTAAATGCTAAAACCAAAATTAAATTTTAGCTTCAAAATACTGGCTATCTGATTACTGTTTTCTATAAAGAAGCCGAAATACATTTATTACCTGATTATTAATCATTAATTATTTTCGGAAAATTATATTTTCATAAGAGTTTATCTATAATTATATAAACGGTAAATTAAACCTACATATATAGCTAATGTACAATGAGCAGTTTTTTACTTTGACAACCTTCTTAATAGTAGTGGGATTAAGTGAAACTGCTCGAAATAGACTTCGACATGCAACTGACTCACTGATTTAATCCTCTGGTTTGTCAAATGACAAACATACAAACGTATGTTTGTAATAGGTAAGGTGATTGGTAATGAGGAATTATTTTTCAAGGAAGCAATTGATTATAAATCGTTCTAATACGAAATATTTCTTTGACTTAAAACATGGAATAAGGTCTGCGATTACTTTATTATAAGAATTTTAGATAGAATAAGATAAGTTAAATATAATCACTAAAATCTACATGATGTAAGAAAGTTCTAGTATTCTGATATACTGAATTAGAAATTGTTGTGATATGAAACATTTGTTTGGCACAAAACTCTGAACTCATTTTCTGAGTGTTTGATTCTAGAAACATGAATTAAATAACATTAATTGATGATTCAGGAAGAAAATTTAGAAAGTATATTGGTGTTAAGTGGAAAAATATTAGAGATTATCCTGATCTGAAACATATTTTAACTGGTTTTTTTGACTATTACATTCAATCCCAAATTTCTTAGATAATCACGTACCTTATCATTTTGTTACACAATTTTCATTAATGGTGTTAGATATTAGTATCCTTCAAATGTCAATTACTGCATAAATATATATTTTTTAAATGCCTTAAAAAATTAAATGAAGTAGTAAATAAGTGGTTCGACTCTATACGAGTACATTAACTGTGATTCTTATTTATGTAATGCTATTACCGACTATATATATACAATATAGATATTATGCATTACCTGTGTTATTATAAATTAATAGTCAGTAAAGTAACCATAATAAATAGAGTGTAATTTTATTTTCTCAGAACCATACTGGAATGTTCTTTAGAAAACCGTTAAGCTACCGATGGAACGCATATGGCTGCTGCTCGCGACAGTCTCTCTTTCACATTAATTGATGAAATATAAAAAGGAGAAAGAAAGCTATTGTGTTCTTGCGTATAATGGTCCTTGTCGAGGATGGACAAATTCTTGATATACTGTTTTTATACATCCTGACATTTTTATATTTTCAGTTCATTAATTTTAAAACCTTATAGTAAGTATCAATTTTCTCAGTGAAATATAATATACATCATGTGGAAATTAAAACTTTCTATCTGAGATATTATAGTGACTTAACATTACATAGCAGCTTATGTTATTGTAAAGGAACTTTAAGCATTATCTACTTCTCTCTTGACCATCAAATAAAAACCATTAAATTATATTAGAGAAGCTATGGTAGTTAAATATGATGTGAATAATCGATGAACATGTTATGATATATTGCAGGAATATTTGTTCCAAAAAGTTTCATTGTAATATACTTTGTATTTCAGGGAGATTGTCAAAATTGCAAGGTAATAGCGTTTGATATGTGTTACAAAAAATGAAATAATTACATAATCAGCTCTTGTTGCACAAGTCAGGCATTACATTTTGTTTATTATATAATAAACTAGAAAAGCATTACAAACCTAAATGAAAAGAAAAACATACTCTTCATCGAAGCATTTTACAATTACAAATTTACATATAAAACGTCAAACACCTTGTGGAGGTTTTATTTATCAAAATTCGTGACCCTGAAGGATTAGTTTAAACTAAAACAATAGATTTAGTAAATGATTTACAAACATGTATATATTTTATTTCAATTTTCCGCGCCTTAGAAATAAAGATCGTGTTACAGGATACAACATGTTTATATTATGATATTCTCAAATATTTCCTCTTATTTATTTCATATATTTCATCAAAAAAAATTTACCATTTTTCCATACAGGTGAAAGAGTATCTAGTATTTAAATTACAATTGTGCTTGAGTCGTTTGAGACAAAAGATTTCGATGTTGTTTTAAAACGTTTTGTCGTATCCATTCTTTAAGATATTTAACACTATACTTTTGATTTAAAATAACTCCACATAAATTAATTTAAAGGAGTAAGATCTGGTAATTTTTAGTATCCAGTCTAATACGCTCTTCCATTATATCCACTGATTTGTTCCACCCGTATTCGTGAACAAAGATACCCTATAAGACGCTAAGCCTGAGAACTTAATAGGCAAGACCAAGACAAAACATATTCTAGAGTGAGACTTTCTATAGAAAATTCGTTAAATACGGGTTGACTAAGATATGTGGATGTTGGGTGAATACATGATTTCGTATGAGTTATGAATACAATTACATAGTATCTAGCTTCTTAGAAAAATATAATAACTTTATTATAAAAGTGGTTACTTGTGCTCCAATTAAATTTATAAAATATTTTATGAACGCACTTTTGAGGCCATATAAAGCAGTACCATCTTTAGGCAAGAATCCTTAATATTTTTCATCAAAAAGTTAATGTAATGTTCTGGAGTTCCACGGGATAATGTTACTGGCCAGACTTTCATTGATGTTAACCTTACAGCAGAAAAATAACAATTTAAATCTGTTACACTCGGGTTTCACAATAGTGGACAGTAAGGTATAGAACACTGTTTTTATGAGCTGGTAATACGATTCAACAATTCTGGTGTCTATTTTACTTGTAAATTGTAAATACTTCTCCCTACACTGTGATCTCTACTATCTTTAGTTGCACGAAGACAGTTAGCACGCACCTTGTATCTCTTGTTTGCCTATTATAGCAGGCAAACAAAGAGCGAATTACTTACTGCCTACAGTTTCCAAATCAGAGTATAGAAAATCATGTAATTCAGTTGTTGTTCAAATTTTACACATTAATTTCTCGGAGATTTTGTATCAAGCTGAGAAAGGCCCTTGAAGGTGCTCATGGAAGGAATCTAGTCATAATGCGAAAGGAATATGAGCGTTTTTGGACAACATAATTCCCGATCGCATTACAAGTGGGAGATGTACAATTGAATGGCCCCAAGATCCCCTGACTTATCTTCAAATGATATCTCTTAGGAAAATGAAGATATACGAAAACAGAAACAAGTACGAACATCAAAGAGCTCGTAACCTTGATGAATTACGTGCCAAAATTGTAGCTGCTATAGAAAGTCTGATGCCAGAGATTCAGTAGAAAAAAAATTATAATTTAGGGTATTGCTTAGTGCCACAAAGAGACATTTTTCTTTATTTTGAAAGCTTTGTTTATTTATTTACTTCATTTGATATACCTATCCATAGTTTAATATCGTACTGAAGGCTAGAACATACAGATATGAAAGGTAGCTGTTCTTAGTTATAATAACACCTAATACAAGTACATATTCCGAAAAGAATACTATACCTTACAATTTCCGAAAACGTACTAAATATTCCAGGCGGAAGTTGCTAATGGTAAGACTACTTCATTGGAGGTACTAGTCCTAAGAATGGAAGGTCATTAAGGGGTCCAATTACAAAGTACGGTGGGTGTGAAGTAAAACAACATACTTATTAATCTCCAATATGCATCTATTTAATGATGCTTTTCTACATTAAAAATGTAACTAATAACGTATGTTTCTTTTAGATACATAATCCGTATCCTCATTCAGTCGTAAGAATACAATAAACATGGCGTAGTCGTCGTATGGTCGGCTCGTATCTCGTACATGGGTTTCTCTCCTTTTCTATGATGTATAAGTAATCTATTCAATATTTATAGTTTTCAACTCTGTATATAGTATTGATTTGTTATATGATATATTTTACCTCACTCAATATTTATTCTAGAAAAGCATTCCACTCACATAAATAAACTTATGTAAGCATTACTACTCAATATGCAAATAATAACGAATAATTTTTATGGTTACCCAGTAAATGGGAATATTAAATCCTATCCTATATATGTTTCCATAGAGCCGGATTTGCTACTGAATTAAACTACAGTAAAAGTAAGAGAAACTTACTTTCTTTATAATTATTATACAGTGCTGTAAAGTGCATCAAAGTAATGATTAAATTCGTTAAAGACTCAAGGAATAACTATTCTCACAACGACGGAATAACTTTTATTCTTAACCCCTAGACTTGACATATTTTATTTTTAGTCACGCATTTTTTAAAATAAAATTAATACATGGTGATTTGTGTAGGAGGTATGACGTCATACCTCAATATTTTTTATGGCAACCATTTTTTTATTACGGAATATGAAAGAATACGGTTTCTTACATATGTTGCGGTACCTAATATTGACATTAGCGTGAGTATACATAGGTTAGTTAAAGAAAATAAAAAAAAAAGGATTTTGTAACTTAAAAATAATAAATTTAATGGCAATTATTATTTAAAAAAATCAACCAAATTAAATGTTTAAATTATACACCGGTGGCTGTCTGAGAGTATCCTTAGCGACCAATAATGGTTTTTCATTGCTGTTGGACAATACATTTTAATTGTACCGAGAATCCCCGATGGATGATGGAGTATCACACTCAGAATCTCCAGAAAGTAAATATGTGTTGAGGTATAGTCGACGAAATAATTCTGAGTACCTATTTAATTGACGTGAACCTAACAGATGCAGGATATTTGGAATTTCTTTGAGACGACCTTATAAATACGCGCTGCTAAAAACGACCTGCACTAATAGCTTTGTATCTAGATGTAGAGTAACCTGATCTTCCAAGAAATGACCACTACTTTTTCTTTCAACAAGATGGTACACTCCTTTATTATGTAGCATTTATCTCCACGCATTTAGATGACATGTCTCTGAATTGTTTGACAGTGGAAAGAGGACCGATTTACTGACTAACCGGATCGCCAGACTTGACAAACCTAAATTATATTTTGTGGGGATACTTAACACTTTGAGACATGGGCGAGCGCGCTAAACAGCTGATTTTTCCCGTAAATCACAGACAAGAAAACAGTGAACCTTCCCCCTCTTTTTACCCTCTTACTAACATCTAATGAGATAAGGTTATTGTCAGTGTTCTATCGACTGTGATAAGTGTACAAACTTGTACACCTAGGTGTACATTTTTTTCATTTGATTGTTTTGGCCGCCGGTGTTACAATATCACAAAAAAACCAGAGAAAACAGCAGGGTCGCCTGACTTTTACGCGTGTATTTTACGTGAATTGTCGAATGATGAAGAGGGCGTTATTGACGATGCATCTAAGGTCGATGAAAAGGAAGTTGTTGAACACAGTGACCATGACACAGGCTCGGAAATTGACGGTGACGAACCCACCTCAAATGAAAATTCCTCAGATGAAGACAATGGAAACTCAGGTAGTGGTCCGTATTTTGTAAAAATGATTTTCAAAACCAGAATTGGGAAAAAGCGAAAGTAAAGAAATATTAGAAACTCATAAATGGAGAAACCAACCCATTCGTAGTAAATTTTCACGGACACCTCATAAGAACCTCCTCAAGAAAATTCTCCCCTCGTGCACGAACCGTGGAGATATAAGATGTAGATGTAGACGTAAAGTGCAGATATGATAGATGCCATTATGAAGTATATAAACTTGTATATACAACAAAGAAAGAGTTCTGCTACTCCCAAAGGTCATTTAAACCAGTCCAGTGATGAGACGAACCTATCAAAAATGTTGGCGTTCATTAAAATTTTATACTTAATCGGATGCAAAGAAACATCGAAACTCAATCTGACTTCTACTGATGGCACAGGCTTAAAGATTTTACAAGGGGGTTATGGACTTGAATGGATTCCAGTTTCTATTGAGTTCTATACGGTTTGATGATAAAGCTACAAGATAAACACGAAAATAAGTGGACAATCTAGCCACAAGACAAGAATCTGTGAGTTATTTTAGTGGAAACTGCAAAAATGTTTATTCCGTAAGTGACCAACTCACAATTGACGAAAAGTTTCTTTTCGAGGAAGGTGTTCATTCGTACATTTGCCAAATAAGTCAGCCAAACAAGGTATGAATTGCAATCGCTGATTCATGTACATGTTATTATTTTAGTCCTGATATTTAGTGGAATTTAAAACCCTCTGGTCCATACGAAGTTTCCAATGTCAGCTCGGAAATCATCCATCGCCTTGTTGCTTCACACAAAGGATCCAACAGAAATTTGACCACTAACAACAAGCTATCCGTTGGCAAAAACCCTTCTCAACGATGGAACTCTTGTGGGTATACTAAAAAAAAAAAATAGAAAAGAAATCCCAGTTGATTACCAATCTTCTAAACAAAGAACGGTGTGATAATCTATTATTGGATTTCAAAAAGGTGTAACACTTGTTACATCTTTTTGAAGCAAGCCTGTGTAAGGCTTGTATCACATGGTACTCGCAAAAATAAATGCGTTATTCTACTCAGTACTGCATTCCATTGCCGACGATTCAAAAATAGATCCTGAAACCAATAAGCCACATATCATTTTGGATTATAATAACTGTGAGAGGGAGTTATGTAATTGATCAACTTGAGGCGAATTATACAGTAGTTCGAAAATCTTACAGGTGGCCGTTAGCGATTTTTTATGTAGGTACTGCTACACGTAGCTGGCATAAATTCCAAAATTCTTCTGAACTTGTTAAACCCAGAGTCTTCACCCAAGCTGAGGCGAATTTTCTTGAAGAATTTGGCAACCGATCTCATGAAGCCTCACCTCTGTCATCGACAAACTTTGCATTTCCTACCTGTTCACTCAAGAGCCATAATAAAGACTGCTACCACCTACACAATCAACAGCTGGCCAGACGGAATCACCGGCAAAAAACGGACGTTATGTATTGTGTCGGAGAGCTGAGAACATAAACACTACTGTTATTTGTTCTGAATATTCTAACTTTACTTGTAAACGCCAAACAATATGTATATACTGCTCTAGTCACGATGTACTCATATCTGACACTGATTGATACCCAACTAAGAAGCTTCATACCTATTTTTATTCCGAGTTTTACTCATACTTTTATTATTTTACATAGGATGTAGTTTTTATAAATTTTTATATTATTTACCCGCAAGTGATATTATGGGTTTTCCGAAATTATTTCATTTTCTCTTCACCTCTAGTTTGTGAGATTGTCAGTTTTCTAAAATTATATTGAAATTTACAAAATGATTAGTTTTCATTGTTTGTCTTTTATTCAAACGTGACAATATTTTTCAGAACATAATAATAGAATTGTGCCGAAAAATGTTATGTATATTTATATATATATATATATATATATATATATATATATATATATATATATATATATATATATATATATAGATATATATCTTTCCTTGAAACGTGATCAAAATATTTTGGACACATCACTCGATATAGTATTGACCACAAATTAGGAGATTCGAATGAAATAGATATAAAAATTAAGAAAAAATATACTGGTGCACCGAGTGCGCCGCCTATGTTCAGTCGTTACAGGAAATCGCCCGTGTCTCAAAGGGTTAGAAAGTAAAGAATATGTTACAGGACCGGAGAATTTAGAAGATCACAAGAAGAAACCACAAAATACAACGACATGTGCCTCCTAAAATTATTGACAATGTTCGAATAGAATTTAATAATCGTCAGGCAGCCGACGGTGCACACATTGAAAATTTAGTTTAGTTGAATTTTTAAATAATCATTGCAATTAAATTTATTATTCTGAAATTGCACAATAGTGTTTCTTCTTATTTTATTTTCTAACTTATACTCACGCTAATGTCATCTTTATTGTTGCATACCTAGGAAAATTTGTTCTCTCACATTCCGGGATAAAAAAAGGGGTTGCCATTAAAAAAATATCGATGCCGAATACGTGAATTATTCTGTACGTATTAGTTGCATTTTAAAAAATGCGCTACTCAAAATGAAATTTGACGGGTTTGAGAGTTTGTTTCAAAAGTTGTTACTTGATATTTTATCGAGTATATTCATTATTCTATTAAATCACTGTATATAGAAAACATATTAATCTCACAATATGTAAAATATGCATTTATTTTTCATAAATGTAATCTATAATCAATAGATAAGTCGTTCTTTAGCTATAAAACTTCATTGTTGTAAGTTCTCTTAGTGCAATTGATACAATAAGCAAAGTATGTATATCACATTGCATGAAAATATATATCAGGAAACAATAAGGATATTGAAAAAATCAATCTAACAAAATGGTGTTTCTCCTCGTGTGTACAGCAGTCAATTTAAAAATAATCTAAAACAAAAACATTCAATTAAGTAGGAGACGTGAACACTGAACAAGTTATTCTAAAATAACGAAAGGTGTCGCGTACAGATGTTCATTTAACCGGGGGCATAAGGAAATTCGATCAGTCGTCATTTACCGCCCCGTCAGTCATTATCAGGTTATATTTCCATCAGGCTTCAATCACGATAAACGCTCCAACAACTATGAAAGTTTTTGTAACCAATTTTTCACTGCATTAGGGAGAGGTATTAGTTAGCGGTGTGCTTTCGAATGTTTTCATTAAAATAACAATTTTCAAATTATCACAAAATACTGCAATGTCGTATGCCCTAACAAATTTAAACTAAGGCACCCCTTGGCAAGTTCAACCTTTTAAAAACTAAATTTTGTGAATTCTAAAAAAGTATTTTACAAAAACTTCTATTTTAGTTTTATAACTTTTTTTATGTATGCAGTTTATTAACGTTAAAATGCAGATTTTATGGAATTTTCATGCTGAGCTTTAAAATAATTCGGAAAAATAATATTTCTAAGATTCTATTGTAAATCTTTTATTTCCGTGATTCTATAAGTTTTTCAAATTCAAAGTATATTTGCAAGGCAAAATATTTGATCTGGGATCTTGTTTGAATATTAATTATTACCATAAAAAATATAAACTTAATTTTATGATAATCATCACTGCATTGTAGAAGATATACAAAATGTGTACTATTTCTTTATTTTTAACTTTATTGTTTGAGGAATATTGATAATATACATTACTTGTTTTAATTTTCTTATCTTGTATTAATCGTTTGTTTTTGAAGCCTGCCTAAATTCAGTTTATTGCAAAATGTCCTATATAACGGACTAGGTGCTTACTTAGTTATTCCTTATATTAGAAAAGTGAATTTTATAGAGGTATTTTCTCAAAATCAAACAACTATAACTCATCTGATGACAATAACAATATGTAGCATTAACAAGTCGAACCACATCATTATTCCACAGAGGAGGGAAATTATTTACATGCCATGTTTCACAATAAATCAGAAACCAACTAATTGTAAGTACCCAGCTAGGTCTTCAAATTTGTTTCACTTTAATTAGTTTTTGAGCCTGTCTAAAGAACAAGATTTAATTTAAATTTGAAAGAAAGCATTAGACTGCGAATTTTATAAATAGCTTCAAGAATGCATACAAAAGTTGTTTATTAAATTGAATTTGAGTTACATAGTTGATATAACACAATGTACATACATAAACGTTTCTTAAAATTTAATTAATTTATTTTATAGTTTTGCACTATCCAACATTATTGCTGTTCCAAAGTGTTTTGCTAATTAAACATCTTTAATTAACTGCTAGCGATTTTTGTCGTTAACAAAATTTAAATAAACAATAGTATATTTTAATATAAAAGAACATTTTTGGAAATATTTGGTACTCTACTTTTGGTATTCATATATGTAATAATCATAATTTCAATAAATTGAACACGAGTTATATACATGAAAATTATGACGAATAATATTCCAGTATCCTATTCGGGTTTGCTGAAATTAAATGTATATTTGCATGTGGTAATTAAAATAGAGCGCTATGAGCTTTTATTTGCTTCCACCAAGTGTTACGAGTAATTTTACATGTGTGACAAAACTATGGCCATGAGGCGTTGAACTATTTTACGCAAGAATGAATGTACGGTATTTTATGTATCTACCGTAAAAATGCTCAAAGAATAAAATGTTCAGTATTTGAGATATGGAGAGTGCAGTACAACTCTAAGAAATAGAATTATTTCACGTATAGAGTGGACATTTTTCGAATTTCATGTAAGGCATATCTAATAAGATATACGAAAAATATAAAAAATAATTAAAATGTAGTAGGATATCCTCGAGCTACTTTTTAGAGCAAAATTTGAGTTCTTTGAGTTTAAGAATGAGGCACAACAAACATAGATAATGTAAAATAATTTAAGTGAAAAATTTTATAAATTTGGAATATAAAACCAGTGATACTAAAATTGTCAAAGATATCTTGACAATTTTCGTGAAAGTATCATATTTAACAAGTTATACTAGACTAAATGACATCATGTTTTTAAAATTCTAGAAATAAGAGAATGTGATAAGAGGAGGGTACTAAAAATTCTCACGGATACATGGAATAGTTTGTCAAAATTCGTCGTTCAAAATTCGTTACGACTGATGAATTAAATGAAATGAATTGGCATATCATATGAGAACTACAGAACACTGTATACAGAATAATTTGCAAGGGAAGCCAAATATTTTATCTGTCCCTTTATTAAGGGGGCACGTCAGTTTTCAGTGCCATGCTTTCAATGGATTTTAAGAATTTTTATTTCAGCAACTAATAAAGATATGAACATATGGCTTATTGTATATACAAATTTTCACCACATTGATCGTTAAAGATAAATTTTCTCTCCCTACCCCGCTTTTAACGGCCGGCGCCGGCGTTTTAAAGTGTATAAGAGTGTGGTGTATCGTTTGACGTGGATATTTTTTTAATTTCGAACTTGTGGAAAAATAACGAACATTCAAAATTGACGTTTTATTTCAAAAAATTTCACTTTCAGACGTGGCAAAAAAATGGCAAAAATTGAGATATCGAAAAAGCTCATGTCAAACGCGGCGGAATTTGATAAGCTTTAAAATAAAAAAAGAAAGAAAATCGAATTATTCTATATTGAAATATCGTAAGAAAAAATCGTGTTGTATCGTGTTGAGAAAGACGCGTTTAATGTTTTGGAATAAATTGAAACTATATTAAAGTACACTCATTTTAATATATCTTAAATTTTGAAAAAGCGTCATCCACACTATACACAAACAAAATGTATACACGAAAATTGAACGCGACTGAATTTATGTACTGTGCGAGTTTGTACTTGTTTGTGTTTGCACGCGGTCACTCGGACTCTGCTTCCTAAATAGTGCTATAACTAATCCATATTTGCGAATACCATTAAGCGAATATATTCGCTTCTATATATATTAATAGCTATTCGCTATTATATATATATTAAGAATCCCATTTGGGAATATATTCTCAACTCATTAGCCTTTGAAAATATGTGAATAAAGAAAATTCATTTTTTAATCCGACAAAACTGACGTACCCCCTTGAAGACTCTAATCAGTTTTAGTTAAATTTAGCCTATAAGAACATATTTTTTCTAGTCTAGATAAATTTACAATTACCATTGGTGATATGGTAGTAATTCTATCGCTGCATTCATTTCCATCGTAGCATTTGTACGTTCCTTTTCTATTCCCCGTTTTAATATAGTTATGCCTCTGTCAATTTCTGTTTACACAACGTCATTGATGTAAACTTTGCATATTCACGATTTTCATAAGTTCGTGTATAATTTAAGTTTAGTAGGTTTCTTCCAATATACATATATTCTTAGACATGTTTACACTAAGGCTTACATGTTTAGGCTTACACTAAGCATAGATAAAAATAATGTTGTAATTGTTTTATTTTGATTGACCACCTACTCAATTTTGTCCTACGATTTGGAAGTTTTATACGAGGTAAAATTTCATGAGTATTATTACCTTCAGAGGGATAGTACAAGTGTACTAGGGGCACGAAACGATATAAGTTGTATGTTACCACATTAAAATAGTATACAAAATATATCATATTTTTGTACATCCTTATTTCGTCCACAGTGTGCCACGAAAAGATCAGGAAGTCACTTTATTTCTAAGATACAGCACCCCAAAAAATAACTCGAAAATATAGTAAACTGGCCTCATTTAGCAGCTGTGACTTAATATTGCACCAAGATTACAAAAAAGTTTCATTTAAAAATAGACAAATTATTACGTTCAACTGAGTAATATTTTAGCTACACGACAACGCTATGGAAACACTGCTTGAGTCTAATGATTTGCGCGCTGTGTCTAGCCTTCTCTAAATACAGATAATGTTTATGCCTGGATCAGGTTGTGTCTAGGGCTAGCTAACACTAGAATAAGTGGTGGATTTCACCTTATTGAAGATGACAAACCTGGTAAGTTTCATATTCCCATTACTCAATATTTATCCTAATTCAAAGGATTTATTCACTTTTTGTTTATATTCATGCCAAAAGAGTCAGCATTAAAATGAAGGAAAGGTGACCATTTAGGTTATGAAATCGAAATGACGGCTTAATCAAAATGTTGGTGTAAAGTCATCTTGTCGAATGCAACAGAATTTAACAACAGAATATTCACTCCTAAGTTTTAATATATTGTATTATTTGGTAATATCAATGGTTACCTATTTTTCATTTTATATAAATACCGACGAGATACCTAAGAAAAACCAGGTAGCAGAGGTTACTGAAATTATAACAGTGAAACCCTGGAAGCCTGCCTTAACGAAATTAAATAGGGGTTCATAAGCCATTGGATGCAGCTACGAAGTATAAGATTGCTTTTAAAACTACAAATTATAAGTTAAAGGAGCAGTATTGAAAAAATCCTGGAGGTCAACTTCTATTTACTGAAGGGGAGGAAAATACCTTTTCCTCTCCTTTAAAATTTAAGCTCTTGTTGCCAGTTCTAACTAATGTTCCTCGTGGCTGTGCAAATACCATGTGAAATCTTTCGTTCCTAGTTTAGAAATAATACAAATAAATAATTAACTTGCAGTTGTTTTCCTTAATAAATCCTCTCTCATTGAGAGAACTTCTTAGTTTTTCAGAAATTCTCATTTTCTTTATCAAGTTGACCTGCAAATCTTCTGAACAGTCTAAAAAATAACTATATGCCTTAACTTTGCACCACAATCAGATTCCTATGTATTTTAAATTAAAAACAACTAAAATTGCAATGAGTGTAGTGGTGCGAATCTTGCATATATTTTTTCCCAATTTTGAATTTACAGAATGTCGATATGTAATCATATAAGTATGAAAATGTAAGGACGTTAGATACGAGTATAAAAACTGTGGATGATTAATCCATTACTGTCAATAGAAATGGTGCATGTTAGGCCGGTTTACAGTATTATGAATCGTTCAATTATCGTCTAGTAATTTCTAGTACCATCTAGTAAGTTGGATTTCTACTAAATGAATATTAATATTATTATTCTTTATATGAAGTGGCAATAGTTACAAATATAAGTTGAAATGTACAAAAGAATTAGCTCATGTTATATGTACAAGGCCGCGCAGAGAAAATGTAAATTTTTCCAACGGTTAGTATATTACAGAAAGGTTAACTACTTCCCCACTCCGGCTTTTGAATATCTCAAGTAAAGCAGTTTCAGTAGCCTTTATACCGTGAAATATGGAGCATAATGTGTTTTCCGTGGAACGGTTTCTCTGAAGTAGCGATTTTGTAGTAATTGTCCAACACCTTTTCCATCGATAATTCAACGTTAAACATCCAAGGATAATTTCAAGTCACGATATTCTGATGGGTGGAAGCCTTTTCTTCCACACTCCAAGGATTCATCCCTATTAAATAATGATTGTTCAAAAGCTGACTGACAGGAATGTTAAACAGCGCAGAGAGTTTTGGTTGAGGGGTTTCGTTACCTTAAATATACAGTATATGCAAACAAACTTCGCATGATGCAAGAACTAGAAGATAATGTTAACTAACAAAATCGCAGGAATACAAAAAAAATTTTTGTACAAACCATTAATAGCTTTCAAGAGAGACTCCAATTTTTGTGTCGGGGAAGAATGAGACATTTTAGTGAAATTATGTTTTGTGGCTAATTTTAAAGTATTATGAATAAAATCTGTACTAATATAATTATTTTTGCTGTATTGTTCTTATCTTGAAAACAAATAATGTTATGTTTTAGTGAAAAGCATATATTTCTGTGTTCCTTCTTAAATTTCAAAGCAAAACGAAGTATATAACAAAGTATCCTTAGTACTACTAAAAACAAAACATATACCGATATTAATTGACTTGATCTCTAGCCTCAAAAATAATTAATTTATCGACGTACACCCAAAATATATGAGTATAGAATAGTCTTAGTTTTCTTAGTTACAATAAATCTTTCGAAACAAATATTTGTCATCTTTTATAGCTATATTTAGTCCACATGAACAAGCTTATCAACTCGGTATAATAGCCAGCGATTTTTGAGTGGCGAGATGGTAGTTACTTCTGAAACCGTACTATTCATCGATAAATTCTTTTTACAATGTACTAAACTTCATGTTGCCTGAAAATGCACATGAATTATTTATGTTCCTTAGAAATACATCGAGAGCCTCTGTAACACTCTATTATGTCTAACGAGATATTTACTTGGGGATATTGTCAATGAAAACAGGATTTTGTAAAGATAACACCGCTATGAACCCAGATATTGTGTGCTACACTGGTTTTACGAAATTTCTCTTGTATTCGAAGTAATTCCAGAATAAAATAGAAACGACAGGAAATTCCCTTCTCAACATAGCGGCTCGTAGAGAGACAAGTGATTAAAAGCTTTTATCTTATTTACTCTGACAAATGTATAAGATTAAACTAGGTAATATACATTGTACTAGTTGTAGAAGGCAATAAGTTTTAATCATTAAGGATGTAAATAAAACTTATTACTTCTCTATTTCCTGTAATTATATGTAACTGTACCGTGTATCAATTTCCGTTATGAAGTCATTAGATTTTAGAGTTAAAATGCTGTAGCTGGATGCCTTATTCTATGAATGGCTTATTAAAAAACGGGAAGTATGAATCGAACTTCTTTACTTAGCACACAAAATTTGAGTTCAGTGAAACAGCTTGCAGAAAACTTATTTTTAGTAGCTCGAAGCAGGAATGAAAAAGTAAAATGCGTCGGTTGCAAATTTACTTATTGTTATACACACGCCTTTTGTTTTACATACTTCTATTGTTACACATATGCAATATGAAATATTCACTAAGGATGTTGACGCGATTATTCTAATTAGTGAATTATCAGAGGCTAAGAAGTCGCAATGTCAATAGCAGGGATTATGAAAATACTATAGGTTGAAGAAAATACTAATCAGAAAATTAGTAGAAAACCATTGATATATTCATGAACAGTAATGTCACTCTGATTACACTTGATAATTGCAAGATCAATTTCGGTCTGATCCCGGTGTCACCTTATATTAACTGAAGGGACGTCATAGAAATCACTGAAATCACGGAAATGAGAATCGGATGCCATAGCAAATTAAGATCATTTCTCTGCGATAGATAGGCAAGAAATTAAGCAACTATATTCTTAAAAGCCACATCGAGATATGGGCCAGCGTTACTAATTACAGGTAAACAGAAATAAGCCTTGCCGCAAATTTGCAAATTGTCGCTTGGGTCTGTTTAATACTAAGTTATGAATCCCAATAGGAACATAGGAAGTAGGACATTCCAGTGTAAATAACCACCTCCACAACATGAACAACTGACAGTGATATATGTCGAATATGAATATCTTGAAGATAGAATTGTAGAACATATTCTAAATGGCTGCCCCACACTCTCGGAAAAAAGAGAATTTATATAACTATATTACGGAATTTTAATATAATAAGAAATTTTTGGTTGAAAGCAGTCGACCTTCATCGATTACCACTAATCGCCAATCTTCGTACCTCCACGTAGTGAGAACGTAGAGAAATAAGGTCAGTGGACTCTAAAGGCATTCCTCCTGTATAAAATCACTTCTTTATAGAATTTGAAATCATAAAACAATATAAATAAAATAAGTAATAATGTTATTTTGAGTAGCAAAGAGAAATGTTAATAAATGTACGATACTTAGAGTAATTTGGGAAAGATATAATTTAACTTTCACATAGAATTGTTTTCATATGAAATAAGTAATGAAATAAACATACAGATTAATTAGGTCGATGTTAGTAAAAAGGTATATAGTTGGAGATATCATACATATGGCATTTATGGAACTATGAGATGGAAATAAACTTTGTTGAGAAATTTTTAAGACACCTTAACTGAAGTACATCATATACTTTTCTACCAATATCTACAAAGAACTTACGTTTCGTGATTCGAATTTTAACTGTACACTGTCAATTAAAGAAATATATTCGTAATATGAAGCTGAGTGATGCGCTTCTCTGTAAAGGGCTTCAATAAGAGGATGAAACAATGTAGCATATACTTGGTTCTTTCGAGTATTAGATAATAAATCTGCAAAGAATGTTATTCACATATGACCGACATTAGGAGATTTCCTTTAGACTATATCATCACTTATTTTACACAAGTAGGATAGGCTAATTGATGGCTTATGTGGGATTATTATGTGGGAGAATGTACAGTGGATATATAGGAAACTTGTAGTTCTTGAACGGACTGCCCTCCAACTATTTCTAAGTCCGGAACCAGACTTAGGCCCCGCAATCACTACTTACTAAAATATTCTCGACATTATTATTCCTGTACTCCCACCAAAAGATCACTAAAGGTAGTTGAAATATTATAAAAGAGACTTTACATCGAAGTTCAGTTTGTTTCACACAAGGGAATTCCACAAGATTTATAGAATATTTCGATTATAAAATGACAGCGTTTTGAGGGTACTTTTCAACATATGAAGTTATATTGAACCTTTGATAACAAATATTCAAAGAAAGAACACCCTTCGCGAAAAATAGAAGGTTAGAAGCAGGTCTTAAGAATATTTTATTTGTAACTACTAAGTAAAAAATTCGTAATAAAGTGTAAGTTTAAGTAATAAATATGTCAGTGCTTTTTTATGTAACGCATTATATTTGTATGTATTTTAATTATGTACATAATGAATAATTAATTTATAACTATATTTACTGTACATTTATTTAACCATACTTAATACAGTAATTATATAGTAATATACAAGTTAAGCTATACGAAGACAATAATTATCACTTTAATCTTAAATCTTCTATAAATAAAGATGTAAAGTCAAATAGAAAATCATCAACAAGTAAAATATCAAATTGTGATAATCTCGAAAATGATCGAAAATGGTTTAAATGGGTAAAATCCATTCTTGTAATTTTGAATTATTTTAATTTCCCCTGAATATTTTCTTGAAACGTTAAGAAATATTCCCACCAAACCCTATTTTGTAAAATATATCGTTTAAGTTTCAATATGGTAATGCGAGATAATGTAAAAAGAGATCCATCCATTGGTGCACCCCCAAACCACATTCCCAGTGAATAAAACAATATTTTCTTATATTTCGTGTATACACAATATCGCTGATTATCTACAAATATACTATGTTAATGTTATGTTAATTTGACTTTGTTTATCTAAATATACCCCTTGTTTTCAATAATTTGTGAATAATTTATCAAACAATGGAGCCAATACGCAGAATACTTTCAAATATTTATTAGCTTTATCACATTTTTATAACATTCTTTTCACTGAAGGATAATAACTTACATACTTTGTCCAAAGTCTTTCTAAATATGTAAATTGAATTGTCCTGAACTTGAATAATATCATATCTCTGATAAATTACTTGTCACCTTTCGTGAATATTTCCGAAACGATAATATACTATTAATAAACCAGACACAAAGCTTTTTATATACCTTTACTTAGTTTTCTTTATAGGAAAAGAGAAATCAAGGACATGTAGAATACCTTTAATAAGAAATATTACTTGTGCAATAACTGTTCACTTAACGTTTTGAAGTAAATATCTACTTTTTTATATATCTTTTAGTATTTTTTTACCTCATTCTAGATTACTCTTGATTGTAATATGTTAATATATGGCAATAATTCTGGAGTAGGTTGGAACCTTTGATGTGAAGATAACACTAACTTAATTTTCCACAAAACATCGAAACACTATACACTACATTCGACGCGCGTTTCTTCAACAAATTTGGCATCATCTGGAGATGATGTCGCAATTAATGATTTCTATAATTTATGTATCTTCGTTGAAGTTCCTTTATTAATTAATTACAAAGCGCTTATGTTTACTATCTTACACATATGTGGGTAGTAACAATTAAGTTTCATTTGGAAGTGTGTATTATCTTTAATTCCCTTTGTCACATTTCGCGCTTTATGATACAATTTTTTTACATAATAAATAATAATCTTATGACGAGAAGTATCTTCCTTTGTATTAAAAAAATAAGTATAAATAGTAAGTGTAAATTTACTAGATATTACTTAAAGAGGTATATACAATTGATAATTTAAAATTATTCCACATACTGTACGATAATCGTGCTTAAAAGTAAAGGTTATATTAGAGGTGATTTTAGGAGTGAATTAATATAATAAAAAACAGAAATTAGTATATCGTGGTATATATTTTTGTATAGATAATTTAATAAACGATGCTTTTCTGAATATAAATTGTATATATTCCTTATACGTCAAGTTGGGTAGACAAAACTCCATCGACTTTTTACGCCTTTTTTAGCAATTGGGGATTATAAAATTGGTAATCAAGAAAATTGGGGGTAAAAATAGGATAGGAGTAAATATCTTTAATATGAGACAGCATATATCTTTCAAATGGGAATGGTATAGAATGTGTCCACATTCCGTACGATTTTGAAAATAAATCGAAAAATAATACTAAATAGTAGATAGTAAATCAAAATTTCAATTTCACCTCCTCAAAACACTTTAGGACATGATGAAAAAACTGTATTAATTAGGGTAGATTAATTTTCAATTTTGCACCTTCAATTTTGCTTACAATGTAAAAATTTTGAAAATACTCGTATAGTTTCAGTGTAGGTGTATGGATAATCTGTAACATGATTTGGTTGGTCAACTAAAAGTTATAAACTAATAAGAGTTAATTGCAGATGTAGTACGTTAACGAAACATTAAAACAATAATTTATTATCAATTGAGAACAATGTTAAATTTAAATTGCAGACGCTTAAAATATCTAATTTTGTAGAGAAAGAATATTTTCACTAACTGCACAGTATGCTTCCATTTGTTACGTAAAGTTTTTCAAATCGAACACATTTATTATTTCCGAAAACAAAAGCTATAGTCTTTGTTAATTACCTCGCCAGGCCGGTACGAATAATTCCAAGGGCTCTGGTGGTCTTCGCTGAGCGATATCCCGTCGATTGCGACTTAATTACCAGAGACGCTGCCTCGCAGCATGTAACTACGGGTATTCAGACTAACAGGAACCTTTAATAATACCCGATCAAATTGATTGTTCGATTTTCGAACGCCAACCGATAACAGTTTGACTGATAAAACTGTGAAACAATTAATATCCGTTTAAATCGCATGCCTTCCACCGATTTTTCCCGACTTTTCAGGGGTATTTCTCTCAAAATAGGAATGTCAGATACACCTTTACCATGGAAAAGTTGAAGCTAAATAGAAGGATGCTACGGACAGGTATTTCCAGATATATATGTTAGAAAAGAAGAAATACCAGTATTGTAGCATTTATCGAAACAAAACTTAATTTCTTTTAAATTTTTAAAGAAAATCTAAATTGATTATCAAATATGCAACATAAATATTAAATAATACCTCTATCTTATTTATTATTTAGTTTCTACAAAAATGTCCCAAATAAAAGGTTTGTAACTATTTATTTTACATATCCTTTACCATAGAATTATATTATTATACGTGTATTAAACCAAGCCTCGTGAAAACTACTATATTACATTAGTATTATGTAAAGTTAGTTGTATATAGATTTAAATAGAGTTACTTTTATTACTCAATTAATTAAAGGTATACTGCAAGGTAGACATTCGTACTGAAGATATACTTACTGAGAAATATAATTACATTTCTCTAAATATATATATTTTTCTATATTTTGAGCATTCCTAAGAAATACAACTAGGTTATATTAATGAGCAAATTACCTCAAGCGATAACATACAATTTTGAATTAGAAAGTGTCCATTCACTTCACAAGGCATTCACTCGAATCTACTTTTGATTGAGTAAATTTAGTTTAGGGGAAGTTGTTCTGTAACTGATAAACGAACTGGATCTTTTATAACTTTTTTTTGTCTGCGCCATTAGTTCTGAGAGGCCGATAATTACGAATGGAGACTTTTGTTCGACTCATTAGTTACGTGGCTTACTTTATATTTCATTTCAAATACGGACTTGAAAAATTTTAATATAATCGTTTGACTATACTATACAACTTTGTAGTTATATTAAGCATCACAGAACTTGTGGTCTCTAAAGTAATTTTTGTATAAATTAATCATTTTGTAAGGTTTTGTAGTAATGCCCAAATAAGATATATTGGGAATAATACTATTATTATTATATTATTTAACGATATCTCTATTTAGCTATGAAGTTATTCCTTGACTGCAAAAATAATCCAGTGTTGAGAACTTTATTTATTATGGAATAAATTATTTGTTTATAAAAAGTGAAATTACTAGCCATGCGAGTGAAATTTGAGGCTGGGTTATGCAACCTCAACAGATTGCAGACTCTACAGTATTAAATTTATTAAATTGGAGTGGGCTCTAAAAATAGCTCCTAAAATTTTAATCAAAGCTCTTGCTATATCATTTCAAGTCTTTCTCACAACACGATACACATCCACAGCCACATCACAACGACAGCTTATGACTATAGATTTAAAAACGATATACTTTCTAGAGCGAGAATATTAACTGATTAACTGATATTTGATAAAAAAAACTGACATTAAAATTGCACTTTAATTATTATCATAAAGAAAATCGTATTGATAGTTTGATTTTTAAATATTACACATTTTAGATAGGTATAGGATGATATTTGTATGTTTTTAATTAACTTTTTGTTGTATATTCTGTAATTGTTTCTTAGAATCTGTAATAGCGTAATAAACAAATAAAAATAAAAACATAACATGCCATTGATGCATATCACTATGAATATAATATTTCACACTTTTTCAATTATCTATTTTTAGTTTCTATCTATCTTAATCTGACTATCTATTTTAATATTGTAGTGTTGTAGAAGTAAACACTACTCAACATATAACTTTGCCACAACATATAACATTGAAAAGTATTATTTTTAATAAACGTGAACGTGACGTGCAACAGTGTAATTCTGAGGTAACTCTGAAGTAACTCTAGGTGACTTTGAAACTTTATTTCTGCTATGAGTTTTCTGCTATGATACTTAATTTTGGTTTTAAAATATGTCTATATATTATTGTTTATTTTCTTCTAGATCAACACATTGTTCTGCAGTCATTCTCTTATACACGCAATACGAGTATATTCATAAAATATTAATTATTCACAAACAAAATCAGTCACACAGGCATAGTCGACTGCTGATGCTGTTTACATCATTTGGTCATTATATGTACACTTGGAATTTTTAGGAATTTTTAAGACCACATGGAAAAATTAAAGGATAACATCAGGTCACCCAGCAGATCATACCACCGTGACTAACCGCCTGTAGAAAAACACCATCTAAAATAATCTATGATGGCAACGAAATTATATCGTAGAGTGAGAATGATCGTTATAGAACAAAATTTTGTCAGCAAAATATGTATTTTGTTAGCGTATCTCTCATAATTTATTTCTAAATTAATTTTGTTATGAGTAAAATTATGATTTATTTCATCTCTATTTGCCAAATAAAAAATCCCAAACATGTCTTATCTCATACCGTGGTTTGTTTTCATAGCTAGGCTCAGTGAGACTGTTCCGCTTATCGACAAGATAAGAGAGTTTTTATTTGGAAAATAGCGATTAAAAGAATAGTAGATATTAACTAATATTTTAATTGACGCACCTGCATCTTTCATGAGAATAAACAAAGAAATATACAGTTTCTCATTATATTAAGATTTTCACAACTTTTAAGTTTTTGCTTGTTTGATTAGCCAATATATTAATTTTAGCTGAGGTAGATAGTAAAAGGCGTGCATCTAATATAAAAAGAGTCAATTAATATTTAAATTGTGGCTAGTATGAAGACCATCAAAATACGCACCAATAGGTCTGTACATCATGTAATGAATTTTATCCCAACCGTTCTGCTATTATGGTCTCTTAAAAATTAAATATACTAAGAAATGGAAAACGTGAAAATACGCCAGAACTGGGATACTCAGAAACCGCTACTTATGATCCATTAAATGTGTTATTAGTACAGAAAAATTCAAGATCGTCTACACAAATCCACAGATCTAGAACGAGACCATGGAATATTGTAAATGCCGGTATATAAAAAACGGAATATACTACATATGGAATACATCCTACATACTATTGGATTTACGGTGGGCATAGTTTCGTTTTAAGTTATTTGGATGAGTTACATGGATATTTGACTTTAAAATATATATTGAGTTAGATACATTTTCAAGACTTAATGTTGTTTACATATTTAATACCTTCATATTTTTAATTTTAATATCGATATTAGATGAGGTTGGAAAATAATATGCATATGTAATTTTAGTTAATTATTAGCCTGGATCCTCGCCCATAATGCAAAGAGTAGGATATACTTTCTCACAAGATTAAATATTACATTATTAATATATTTCTTGACTAGAAATGCAGAATTGAAGAACTATACATATGCAATATGACTGTGGGGAGCTCTTCAGAAAACAGTCTAATCTTATTGTATTCTATAGGGGAAACCATCTGAAACTTCAAGCAAAACAAATATGATGAGATATTTTTTTACGTGTGGCAAATGTTGGAAAATTTACCGGTCAATTAAACCGAGAAATTCTACGAACTTAATAATTTGGTTATTTCCTGTGATAGAGAAGTTCATAGAATGTTCATGGAAACGCACGTATCCACGAGGCGTCCTATCAGGAAAATCAAATAATCAGTGAAATTAACTTAGATTACGCTTTTGTTACAGAGGAATTTATGGAAAAAGGTAAACACCGGTTTTTATTTTATTTCACAAGTGTACACACGCACATCCATGGTATTGTGGGCGAATTCCATGGAATAACTAATTATAATAATTAAGATTAGTTAGTAATCAAGTCTTCTGAGGTAAAGTTTTACTGTAAAAGTTTTCCAATTCCCAATTAGTAACTTGTAAAGAAATGGCGAAAGTGCCACTGTGACTTTACATGGCGATTTAGATATATACTACTTAGTAAATATACCTACTACAGCTGTTGTATATTTTATATAAATATTGCCTTATTGATACTGTATTATTACTTTCTCGTCTTTATTCATTACGATTATCATGTATAATATAAGAAAAGCAAAACATATTCAAATAAACGTGAGTAGAACAAAATATACATTGACGTGATGTTGGCTCCTTCGCCATTTTTTAAAATGCTATATTTAATAGTGCTATATATTTAATAAATTTCATTTTTCATGATTTTTATTCTATATTATAATTTATACATCCTATGAGGGGGACTATTTTTATCGAAATCTAAATGTAATACGAAAAATAAAACAATGAAATACGTTTTTGATGCTGATTTTGAATTATTAATTTGATAATTCAGCTAACAAAGTCCATATCGAACGAGTTATTAAAGCGAAATACGTGATATTTGTGTATTCTTTGTTAGATTTTAACAAAATTTACAATTTTTATAACCTCCTGCAGGTATGTTCATAAATATGTCTATAAAATTATGTAAACTGATTCAAAATATGAAGATGTAATTTGAATCAGGTTGTGATTTAAATGATAAAAGAGTTTTTTTGTTATAGTTCAATTTTACATTTTGTTATAGTTCAAGTGTTGGGGTTCATGATTTTTAGTAATACCCTTTAATCTATACTTTTACAGAAATATTTTACAAGATATTTGAATAGCGGTCCATAAATAGATTTTTTTTCAAATGTATTATTCAAAACATAGATAACTTTATTTCTTTTACTGGATAATAAAGGCATTCAAAGTGCAGTGCGGATATATTTAGAAAAACAAAAACCATGATTAAAAATTAAGAATATTACTTAAGTACTACTTTTTATTAACATTTATTTACATGTTATTAAGAAAATCAAAGTTACATTGTTTTGCAGTGCATACCTAGTGGAAGATATAATCATCTAGAAGTATTATAAATTCAAACCGCACTGGGTGGAATATTCAAGAAATATACGATGATAGCTATATTGGTACATGATGTAAATTTTCTGAGCAAAAGTATTATATAATAATAAGTCTTAAGAAACATTTAGACGACCAAGAAAGTACATTGCCACTAAAGTGAATACCCACTTATTCGTAAGAACAATTACGAATCTTCTTCTTCTTTTTCTTCTTCTTTCTTCTGTAGTAGGTCTATGACCTTTCTCTCTTCGGTGAACATCGGTACTTTAAGATGGTTATCTATTTTTACAGAGGATAGGCAGCTAATCTGGCCCCCTAACTCTCCTCTTTCTTCCGGGCTTGGGACTGGCAACAGTACTAATGCGCTACTCAATCCACCCAGTAGTACTGCAGGCTGAAAACGGCAACGGTACGCGGTACGCGGTGTTCTCAAGCAATCTTACGGTGTTCTCAAGCGATTACGAATCTGGTGATCTGGTGGACTAAATCTGGTATTGTGGAGTATGCCTGGACTCAGAGTTACTGACAAGAGAGTTCCTCGTAGTACTTTTCTTAGGCATTAGTGTATTTTTAATCATTTAGTTTGATTACGATTATATTGTTAGTCAACATAATAATGATACTGAACGTCTATAATATATATAATATGTAATATGGAAGAATGATTTCAGTACGCCCTCCATGAAAATATTTGTTACAAATAAGTAACAAATAAGCTAGAGTCTTAAGCTAGAGATATATAACAATGGGTTTATATCGCACTTCGTGAGATTGGCATTATCTAATATCAATTATGAGGAGCTGAGTCTCCATATCGTTGTATTTTAGGGTGTAGATTGGGGGAAGGTTAATGCCTAGCTTATCCAGATGTTCTTTTATTCTTACTCCTATTAGTCTTGAGATTGTATGTTTGAAAACCCCCATTACTTTCTTCATCTAAAATTATACCATGGAATGAAAGTTCAAGTTGGGTCGATATGTTCATCCCATAATTTAAAATAAATCTGGATCTTCGTAGAGGAACCCTAAGTAAATATTTATGTTCAATTAATTATCTCAGTCTCCTTATTATTTCCAGAATAGCACATAGTGTCAAATATATTCACTATTTTCATAGTATAAATATATAATTGATCATACTACAATAAATACATTACGTAAATATTGAATTATTTATCTTAGTTATATTTTGTTACCTCTTCGTCGAACTTCGTTCGAGAACAGTGCCAGCAAAAGATCCAGTAATAGTGCGGAGACATTTTCCATCACATTGAACAGGGAAGTAATTAGAGTAGACGTAGGGGTATGATTAACAGCTTCTTAAAAACTGAAGCGACGATTAGAAATACATTTAGAGCCCCATAACCTACAGAACAATGCCTGAAACAAAAGGGCTTACTTGTAATTAAATGAATGAAAATGACAACGAATGACACAATAGAATGACAAGCTTTGATGTAAATGGAATTTTTTGTTATGGAATGTAACAGTTACATTGCTTTGTTCACATATATCTATTGTAAAACAAAGGAGTCATTGGGTTTAGGAAAATATTGAGACATTAATTATATTTTAGAGTATATTATACTCTAAGTTAAGATATTGAGTATAATACACATTTTACAGATATTTTTAAAGGCAATTTAAGCAACCAGCAGGGACATAGTGATCAGTTTTTATGTAAAATTACCGTTTTTTAATCTTCTATTCGATTAAATGATTGATTTGATTTATCAGCTATTAGAACGGTTTAAACGAGAACATCTCTGACCTAATTATGGTTATCAGCTATGTGATCAGAACATCCACTGGACCCAGCCAATACATTATCTTGCTAGGAAACAATTACTTACATTAAATTAATTCCCCATAATCCTCACATCAAGAATCACGTTAGGAGGCGGTACACATGGAAAATGCCAGGAAGAATAGACAGGTATCAGATAGACTACATTCTGGTTAGGAAGAGATTTAGAAATCAAGTAAAAGACTGTAAGAGTTATCCAGGAGCAGATGTAGACAGCGATCACAACTTGGTAGTCATGAAAGCTAGATTAAAGTTCAAAAATCTGAAAACCCGGAAGGATAAGAAACGTATAAATGTAGACATATTGAGGGATCAGAATATGAAAGATAAGTTCCAGGAGAAAACAGATCAATTAATAAATAAAACGAGTAAGGACGAAATCAAGAACGCAGAAACTGAGTGGGAGGGTATCAAGAATAGTCTAGCTTCCGCGGCTACGGACGTTTTAGGACACGATAAAAGGGAAGCTAGGAAGCCCTGGATAACGGACGAAATCTTAAACTTAATGAAAAAGAGACGAGGCTACAAAAACAGACGAGACGAAGAAGGACTGAAAACGTATAAGGCAATAAAGTGGGAAATCATTAGAAAATGTAGAAAAGCGAAAGAACAATGGATAGAGGAGAAATGCAAAGAAGTAGAAGATAAGTTGCAAGTAGGTAAGACCGATGAGGCTTACAAAATAATTAAGAGGAACTTCAGGGATGTAGGAACAATAAGTAGAAATGTTAGGAGTCAATCGGGGGACATACTGATAGGAAGAGAGGAGAAAGCGGATAAATGGAAGCAGTACTTAGGAAATTTATACGAGGGTCAGGAATTAGGAGAGATATTAGAGGAAGAATCTAGCATCGATAGGGAAGATGTAGGAAAACCTATATTGAGAGAGGAATTTGAAATAGCACTAAGGGGGCTAAAGAATAATAGAGCGCCGGGTGTAGATAAAATACAGGCGGAAATTTTGAAATGTGCGGGACAGAAAGTAGTAAATAGGATGTTTGAACTGGTAAAATATATATACGAAACGGGCGAGATGCCGGAGGATTATAAGAGGAACATTATCGTTACTATACCGAAAAAGAGAGGAGCCGACAAATGCGAGAACTTTAGAACGATTAGCCTAACTTCCCATGCGTCAAAAATCTTAACTAGAATAGTGCAGAAGAGGATGGAAAATAGAGCGGAGGAAATACTAGGAGAAGACCAATTCGGGTTTAGGCGAAATAAGGGAACTCGCGAAGCTATTCTGGCGCTAAGAGTAATGTTAGAGAAAACAATAGAAAAAGGAAAGAACGCTTATATAAAATTTGTAGATTTAGAAAAAGCTTTTGATAACGTAAGATGGGAAAAAATGTTCGAGATACTAAAGAGCGCGTGAATGAAGTATAGAGATAGGAGAGTAGTACACAATCTATACATAGAGCAAACTGCTGTTATAGAAGTAGAAGGGGAAGAAAGGGAAGTAGGTATTAGGAAAGGAGTAAGACAAGGATGCTACGTAAGTACGCTATCACCACTAATTTTTAATCTGTACATCGAAGAGGCGATTAATGTGGTAAAAGATAGAGTGGATTTCGGGATTAAAGTACAGGGACAGAAACTAAAAATGCTGAGATTCGCGGATGATATAGCAGTATTAGCATCTAGTAAGGAGGAACTAGAATCAGCGTTGAACGAAATGGAGGCAGTGTTGACAGAGGAATACGGAATGAGGGTGAATAAAAACAAAACTAAAGTGTTAGTGTGCAGAGGGCGCGAGAGCAGAGAAAAAACGAAAGTACAAATTAATAATGAAAAATTGGAGGAAGTTAAAGACTTCACTTATTTAGGAAGTAAAATAAATTGGGATGGAAGAAGCGATAAAGACATAAAACAAAGAATAGCGCAGGGTCGAGTAGCTTTTAACAAAAAGAAAGCACTTTTATGCTCGGGGGTAATAAACTTAGAAACAAGGAAGAGATTTTTGAAAACATATGTATGGAGCACGGCACTTTACGGCTGCGAAACCTGGACGGTAGGGGAAGCAAGTAGGAAGAAATTAGAAGCTTTTGAGATGTGGTGTTACCGAAGAATGATGAAAATACCATGGACTGATAGGGTTAGAAACGAAGAAGTATTGGAGAAAGTCGGCGAGAAAAGGAGTATGTGGAAAAACTTAAAGAAGAGAAGAGATAGAATGGTAGGCCACTTGCTGAGACATGGGGGAATAGTCCGCGATATTTTGGAGGCAGAAATAGGAGTGAAGAAAGGCAGAGGTAGGCCTAGATTAGACTACTGCTCGCAAATAGTAAGGGATGTAGGTTGTAGCACAATTAGCGAAATGCGTAGGTTAGCACAAGATAGGAGAAGCTGGAGGTTAGCGTCCAACCAGTCTTAGGACTGATGACCTAATGATGATGAATCCTCACAATACAAAAGATCAATACTGAGAGCTTTAATCCACCGATCCGAAAATATATATAAAGGGAGTAAAAGGCACAGTAAATAAGGTATAATGCACATTATAGCTGTATCTTTATGAAAAACTAAGTATATATAACAGGTATATCCCTTCAACAAGGATTATGTTCCAGAATTGTTAATGAAAGCTGTGTACAAGCTGAAATATTTCTGTGGAAGGAACATTCCATACAAAATTTGGGAATATAAAGAGTACACAGAGAAATTAGCAGTAGCGTAACGTCATGTACATACATGAGATCCAGAACCATAGAGCAAATTGTGATAATCTCAAAATATTGGATATATATTTGTAATACTATCGATGTATTATTATAGAATCATTGAAAATGATGAATAGTAAAAACAACTTCCAATGCCACGATTTACATATTACATTATAAGTAATAGTATAAACAAACATGATTTATATTTTAAGCACTGAATTATGTACCAATAATATTCGAATAAAACCGCAACAAATTCAATACAATTTAGTAGATAGTATTTAACACTTTATGATAATGTGTATATTAAATTTCATTTTACGCCTTGGCAATCGTTAAAGTTGTATATTTTCCAATAATTAGTATATTTCTAAATTAAGGTACAATTAATGTGAAAATATTTCCTACGTTCATGCTAGTGTAAAAGAAAATTCATATACGTGTGATAATATATTGAACATGCGATAGAAATTAACATGATAATATTTCATCTGTATACACTCTCATGCATTCATGATTATCCATGTTAAAGTTAGCAACATTTTTTTTTATAAAATTTCCAAGCCACAGTAATCTCATTATTTGATATGAGAAAAATATTAAATAAAGTAAATAATAATAATAATAATAATAATTAAATTAAAGTATCTCACTGAATACAACTAATGTAAAAATTGCTGAACAAGTGTTAATAAAGACAACTTAAATATAAATATTAAATTGGATATCAAAATAAATCAAGAAATTTTATCATGGCTCATTTATCATAAACTAAATAAGATGTAGTCAATTAATGTAATAGTTGATAAAATTATCAAATAATTGGCAGTTACAACGTATTATCTGTAAATCAGTTTCCATAAAACCATAATCATATAATCATATTCTCTACATGTTTCCCTATGGATAAAATTGCATCACGAAAATTTTAAATATTGAGTCACAACGACAAACTAAATTACAAAATTAATAAAACAAAATTGGACTCTTCTTTTCAGAGGTATTTCATAAATTGTTTTTCTTATATTTTTATGAGAATTTACTTTCAGAATTTCTTTTCTAAGAATAGAGCACTCTTTGTACTAAGCTGGATTTAAAATTTGTCACTTTCCGTCATAAGACCATCATGTTACATACTACAAAATTGCACTTATCGTCAGAGTTAATTAATCAAGTTCTCTTAGCAGGACAGAGTACAACACAACATTTGTATCAAATGTTACTATAACAATGTATAAAACACACCCCAATCTTATATTCTTCAGATTCATAATTCCATTTTAAGAGAGATAATTAAGTTATGATATTATTGTTAACGTAATTTATTTGTTAATACAACAAAAAGATTTGGAAAAGTTTTATTAACATTGTTTACCGTATCTATATATAATCACCGAATATTTTCCCTGAAATAATATTTCAATACAAATACATATTTACAATGTTATAATATATTTTTTCTTTTTGTTGCAGGTAAGAATTACAGTGTGATGACCAGGATTTCAATGTTCTACATAAGAAGATTATTCATCGACTTTTTTACTACACAATTAAGTATTCTGTCTAGAACTAGTGTAAGTTGAAAGGAACACGGGAGTGGAATAATACTCGTTAAGTCGGTTGTTCGATCTCATCATATGGTTCGGTTTCTACTCAGAACTTACAGAAGGTATATACCGTCCGTTCCGAAGAAAGGGCTGCTCCCATATCTGAAGTATCGAATTAAAATTTACTTTAGTACAAAAAGTCCTGCTCTATTCTATAGAGCTACCATTATATGGCAGAAAGTATCATATGGAAATATCACTCAGCTTCCCGTTTATACGGAAGTCAACTCAACTTGTTTTCTAATTCGATCATCCTGTATTATTCTTAGATATTTGAGCATAACTTTTCCTCCCGGATACACTCATTCTAAATTCAATGGATTCATCTTTTATAACAATGGATACATTTGAAAAACCATTTCACCAAGAAAATAAAGAAAACATAGGAATCTATATAAGAGAACATGAAATAAGATCTTTATTAAATATTAATGCCAAATGACACCAATAACAAAGCTATAAGTATTCTTCGAGATGCAAACCCTTTTTATTAATGCGCGTTTCTTAGTACCTCTCTTAGTATACCTCGTGTTGAGTTCAAAACCATATCTAAACTAATATTATCGTAGACGTTTTTAATTTTTGTTTTTAAGTTATCCACATATTGCTGAACCGTGGTAAAAACTGTTTCTAACACAAGCTATAGAAAAAATTCAAAACGTGAGATTCGATAACCTTGCAGACTATCGAATTGACCCATTGATACCCAACCAATTTCCTTGGAGCTCGTTGCTTAAGTATTAAACATTAATAGCAGCTTTATACTCAGGGGCACCATCGGGACAGGAAAATAATGCTGCGTAACTGAGCCAGAGGGAATTTCTCAATATAATTTTCCATTGAGTTAAAAAGTAGCTCATTATATCTGTCTGAGTTAAGTTATCCGTCAATGAAAATAAGATTAACATTATTATTGTCAAGAATACCCAGCCCACCAAACATTCACTTTAAAATATATTTGTAGCTTTTTTTTTAATTAAATTACAGGAGGCCCAAGGAAAATTATAATTTCGGTTGAACAACCTATTTTTCGACAAAGTACATTCACTTGCCAAAAAAGATACAAAAAAGATTTTCATAACAAAGTAGCCTGTTGTAGTTTTTGTAAGAAGTCATTGCAAAATTCTTGTGCAGTCTTTTGCACCATCTTAAATATTACACTAGAGAAGAGAAGAATTTAACGCTGGGGGTTACATATTTCTTCTCAATTGTAAATACACATTTTACAAGTCAATATTCTTCTCCAAGGTAAGCATACTACACAAGATGAAGAATACTGTTATAAACAGTCATTCTCATTAACATAATTGTACACAATTTAAGCATTAGAATTGTCATATTTAGATTATATGTTAGTGTTCAATGCCATAGGTTTCTGTAGATATTTAAAAATATTTTCTGAAACATCTCATTAGGCAAGTGTAGTTTGAAGAAAAACATGTACTGTAATATATTTAAACTTAAAACAAAAATAAGTGAAGTTGACTTTCTGTTAAACAAGAAGCTGACTCAGTGACATATAAGTCGAAAATCGAGAAATACTGTTACTGACATAGATCGTATCGATAAAGATGTGTACCCCATAAATTTCATTTGGAATTTATCCTGGATCGATGTACCGTGTACGGCACTGATGAGAACTAATAAGTTCGAAATAACTGTATGTCGCTCGGTTCCAATCCGGGAGAAATGTCGAATTCTACCTGTGGCGGGTTTTATTTTTTGGAAAGAAGCTGAATGGTATTCCTATTATCTTTAACGGATAGAACAGAAAATTATATTCCAACTCTGTAAGTTTCAATTCGATGCCTGAAAGTATCCAGAGACATAAGCGTAGGCCCTTTCTTGTAGTGGACGGTATACATACTAATTCACAATTTACATAATTTTTCATTATAACATTATTTGTTTAATATTTTTTTTATAATTTTCTACGACATTCTTAATCACATGTTTATTTCATGTTCTATAAGTTAGTGTAGTGAGCGGAGACATTGAGAAAATAGTTGGGAATGAATTTTGTCATTGTACTTAAAATTTTTATACCACGTCTGAACAATTTTCGACTACCATTTTAATCACATACATATGTTAATCACCGTAAAACATATTAATTCCATATCACATATATGCAATGATAATCGCTTCATATTAAAGTACTTTACCCCGGAACTGAAAACTTATGAAAACATTTTTTACAGAGAAAGAATTAGGAGAATGATTCACAGAAATAAAGATATGTTTTGTTTGTTCTGAGAAGAACCGACATTAATCATAAGAGAAATTACGCCCTACAATCTTCAACTTAAAGAATAAAACAATTATAATAGAAAAAATCTCTCAACAGACCTCGTAGAAATATATGTTCGGTCCAAAACAACAAATACATATGACTTGAACTTCATTATTTGTATTCTATTTTAATTTTAGATTGTTTGAAGGTCCCGAATTCAGATTTAAAACAGTATTTAAAGAAGACTAGGTATTCCTAGCTAGTTTTATTGAAAATAAAGCCCTTTTTTTCCAACACTAATTTATGTCATAGATACGGAATAGTTTGTAAATAATGAATTTATATTTAAAAGTTAATACACAATATGCTCAAGATATGTTTTCATAGTAAAAGTTCTTGAACTTAAAGAGCTTTGAAGACAAAAATCCATAATCCAAACGTCGTTAGCCAAAGTTCTGCCTCGTGACAAACCCTGTTGTTAATAGTTGGTTAAATGCAATTTCTACATGAAGTTACTCCAATTTCCCCTACATCAATACACACAAACTTTACTGTAACTTCGGTATTAGTGCCGATAGCTGACGTCACGGCATATCTGCTAGTTTATTACTCATTAATTTCCGAGCATTGGAGTATCCCAACATACATTATGTGTTTATTAATAAATAGACTATTGTGTACATAACTAGAGCAACAAGATATAAACCAATAATGTGTAACTTTTAGTTAGCTCATTCCCTAATTTACAAGGACAGTACTAAAGCACAAAGCAGAAACTACATTTATCTACTAAGTTTATAATTTTTACTTTTCTGCACTCTACTATACGCGGAAAAGTAATGTAATCGTGTAAAAGAAATTTTACTTTTCCGCACTCCACTCTACGTAGAAAAGTAATGTAATCGTGTAAAGAAAAAGTGAAACAAAAATTTAATTTTTCGGCCTAAAAACAAAAAAAAGCGGTTTTTAAAAAATGTTTGCTGTGTGTGTGTGTCGTTGTCGTTGTCGTCGGCATTTATTTTTGTTTACACGATAACTCAAATAAATCGTATCGGATCGATCGGGTTTCGACTGATTCTGATTAGGGATGTCTAACATACGACATCTATTGATTTTGAGGTGGATAGGATACACACGACCCTGTCCATGGGTCATGGGAAGGCACGATGGTGGACTATTTGAGAAAAATTGAAAAAAGGAAAAGTGTGGCATAAAACACATATTCTGCATTTATATGTTGGTTCATTTTTTCTCCGTCACTCAATTTCGAGATAGAGATATTCTGCGTGCGGAAAAGTCCGTTTTAAGGTTTTAAAACTGTTTATTTATTTCAGTTGTATTATTAAAATTATTATTATAATGCTATTAGTAGTTTAGCATTATAGTAGCCTTATGGATAAAATCAATCCTATTATTCTCTTTGTTCCAATTTCTACCATACATCTAAATCATATTCTAGATTTAGAAGTCTAAAACTGAATATGCATCTTAACTATAGTATTCGTCTATATGAAATAAAAATCATATTCAAATGTATTTATTCAAAATAAATATTTAGCGTATCAGAATATAAGAAACATATAAATTTCTTCATTCTTATCTATACCGTCACTATCGCGAGGTTTTCTGGCTATTTATCACTTCATGCACATATATTTGTAGATCAATAAAAATAATATAATTTTCCATTCCATTAATTTCCATTGCGTATCTTCATGTCCACGCAGTGACTCAGTTATAGTTTTAAAAAAATATTTTCCTGTCTACCAATATCGTTTATATTGTTTATTATATAGTAAAACTCACACAATAAACATGCATACTTCATTTCTTCCAAGACTAATGTTATCTATTTGGAAACAAGTTATCGGTAAGTCTTTTAAAATTTGTATTTTACATTAGTTTTATACAAAGGGACGTTACAATTCCCTCAAGATTGTAATGTCTCCTTGAGCAAGTAGCCCCTCAAACATTTTAAACTTCCTCTATAACATTATAGGATTATGAATGTTTAAGGTTATGATATTTCATAAAATTATCCAGTTCATTCTGAAATTTTAGAAATATGTATAGAGGGGTGTATGTATATGAACTTGAGTCAAGCTGCATTTTGCTCAGAAATTCAATAGATCGAATGTAAATTTGACGTCTCTTTTCCTTTTTATTTGTCAGTTTTCGATCTAAATCCATTAAACCAAAATCTACGTTATAAACTGTTATAACTCTATGATGCAACAAACGTACGTACGTTGTACGTACCATTTTTAAAGTTTATGGTACGTATATTGCTTAAAATTAGTAACACAATTTAATATATTACAATCCTATGTAAAATAAACAGTTTCATCCTATCCACCTCAAAATCAATAGATGTCGTCTGGTAGACGTCCCCGATCAGAATCAGTTGAAACCCGATCGATCCGACACAATTTAATTGAGTGATCGTGCTAACAAAAGAAGATTCTCAAGTAGTCCACCATTGTGCTTTCTCATGACCCATGAATATGGAGAGTGTGTTCTATCCACCTTAAAATCAATAGGTGTCATCGGGGAGACGTCCCCGATCAGAATCAGTTAAAAGCCAATAGATCCGACATGATTTAGTTGAGTTATCGTATTAACAAAACAAACTTCTCAAATAGTCCACCGTCGTGCTTTCTCATGACTCATGGACAAGGTGGGATGTATCCTATCCACCTCAAAATCAATAGGTGTCATCTGGGAGACTTCCCCGATCAGTATCAGTCAAAATCCGATCGATCCGACACGATTTAGTTGAGTTATCGTGCTAATAAGAAATTTTAATGCCGACGACAACGACGATACACACACAGCAAACATTTTTTAAAAACCATTTTTTTTTGTATTTAGGCCGAAAAACGAAAAATAAACCCAAAAACAATTTTGTTTTTTCAGTTTGTCTTTATACGATTACATTACTTTTACGCTAGTATAGTGGAGTGCGGAAAAGTAAAAATACTTCAGCATTTTAATAGTACCGAAGCACCATTTGCCTTATATGCAGGGTGTTTCACGATGTTTTAGATAGGCGATATTTCAAAAACACTTAGTACGAAGAAGATAGAATTTGAAAAGCTTTTACTACAAACAATGATGCATGTTTCGAAATTATAATGCTTACAAGATGTGTTCAAACTAATTTCCACCCTCACTAATACAGCACTTATATCTTGCTATCAGGTTTCTGGTGCATGCTGTTTCACCTACAGCTGTAGTATCTGTTGGTTATATAGCATATTTGTAGGTTATATTTAAATACTCCCAAAGAAAAAAATCCAGGAATGTGAGGTAAGTGAATCGTGGTGGTCAATATCACAGCGTTTCTCCGCCCAACCCAATGATCTCCAAACTTGTCCAAATATTTCGTAACATGGTTAGAGGAGGGACGCCATCTGGTGGCTCTTTTACTTAATTAAATATCTTCGAGTAATCTGGGGAGAACAAATTTGGAGCAAATCTAAATAATAGTCGTCAGTCAATATAACTTGAGAAAAGTACAGGTCTATTAGGTGACCATTGAATTAACCATATCAAACATACACATCCCAGGGTTATAGGAAATGAGTGTCGAGATTTATTGGAAATGACGAATTTACTATTATGAAAGATTATGTTAAGAAAATTTGTTCATAATTCCATGATTTATTGATATTAAGGCAATGAAGTTTATTGTCAGTGATTAAGCCTTGTACTTGTTTATAAAGATTGTATTCATAATTCTTCAGCGCATTTTGAACTACAAATAAAAAAACCGATTCACAGGCGATCAGAAGAGAACGTTTAATTACCGAAAACCATGCACCACTATTTGTAATACAAGTTCACCAAAATCTAGATATCAATGTGCTTTTTCAAGATATCGCATATCTAAGGCATCGTGTGTCACTCTGTATATCGTGCTACTTAGAAAATGTTTCAGGATTAAAGTATGTATCTCAAAAAATATATTTGTAATAAAAAACTATTTTTTTTATAATTTATAACCAAAATACATATATAACTTTTGTATAATACCTTGTTTTTAACGAAGCATTGTATCTGCAATTTTTGATATATTCTTTTTAATATTTTCCACAGAATATTTAATTTAAAGATCTGTAACTAGGTAGGAATATACTTTAGTTATTTATATGCTTACTTTAAAACCTTTCTTCGAGTTATATGATATAGTTCATAAAATGAGTCGATTTATTAGCGGAACTATCGAGAAACAATCAATAAAACTTTATTAGAATGGTTACCAGAAGCCAAGTACAGATTAATCCTCAATGAATTGCTATATGCCGCTGAAATTGCCCTTTTGGTAGCTGGAAACGGATACACTACGAAGCGTATTTATTTTCCGGAAGCAATTACATTCTAAAATAAAATTACAATAAAATGCCTTGGGAGATACTGTAAGGTTAATTTAGAACTGACATAAGTTTAGTTACCGTTAATATAATGTTTAAGGTTTTTCATCAGTAACACTTTATTAATAATACTGAAACTTTACCAAATGTGGTTAAAAGTTAACACAACTGTAATAAGCAAAAAACGGGTTTCCCTGACAATTTTTTTGCACGGAAAAAATGTAATATGTCAATAAAATTTAAGGGAGTTATTAAGCATATATTTAAGTATAATATAAAACATTTTTATTAAAGAATAATCAAGAATGGAGACACTGGAGCCATTCTCGCGAGATTA
The DNA here is from genome assembly GCA_037954035.1 of Rosalia funebris. Taxonomy (NCBI): domain Eukaryota; kingdom Metazoa; phylum Arthropoda; class Insecta; order Coleoptera; family Cerambycidae; genus Rosalia; species Rosalia funebris. The sequence continues at coordinate 8,035,272 of JAZFAV010000007.1, forward strand.
TGTCGAATTTAAGGCGCTCTGCGGTATGCAGTGTAACATGGAAATTTGAATCTGGAAAAAATTACTTAATCTATAGTTTATATTGTCGTTATTTGCTAAATAAAAAATCCCAAATGGCCCTTATCTCATACCGTGGATTGTTTTTATAGCTAGGCTCAAGTAGACTGTTCCGTTTATTGGCAAGATAAGAGAGTTTTTTATTTGGCAAATAGCGATGAAATGAATAGTACATATTTATAGCAATATTGCTATTGCTATTTTGCATGTAGCCTCCCAAGCAATGTTTTATCAACTCATCTCGGCTCAGGTTCTCATAAATCGGTTTTATGGCTTGATCGGTAATAATATTTAAGGAAGTTATTAGGTACATATTTATGTATAACAGAAAAAATTATTATAAAAAAATATTTAAAAATTGTGACACTGGAGACATTCTCGCAATACATGTCGAATTTAAGGCGCTCTACGGTACGCAATGTAACTGGTGCAAATTTAAATCTGGAAAAATATTACTTAATCTACATGTTTATAGCTAGTAAAATACTAGCAGGGAATTTTATTTGTGATTAGTAAGTATCTAAATAAAAAACGTTAGATTTTCTACAAAAATGGAAAATCATTTGTTAATAAATGAAGTCTAAATTAACTTATCGAAAATTACGTAAGAATTGCAAACATCAAAATGTTATTTTGAAGATTGAAGAATAAAGATATTATTAAAAATTTGCATGAAAAGAATTAAGTAAATTATTGAAGTTAAGCTGTGTGCCGTGCCGCTTTAAGATCTCATGTTTCGAGAAAAATGCATTTAGAGACTTATAGTAAGACATAAGAAAAAGTATTATAGACATCGAGAAATTAAAATCCCCACTGTTCAAAACTTATTTATCCCAGGACCATAAAGCTGCCCTTCTATATTTAGGTATTCTTCCTCATTCTCTCACCTCGAATATTTTATGTTAGAGCATGTCTCTTTCGCTGCATCTGTCAAATATATCTCGGTGTGATTGATCCGCTTAGCATCGGTTTCTAAACAAAAATTATATGATCGGATGTCAATATTCACCTCCAAAACTTTCATAGTTCGAAGAATATTAGTCAGACCATCATTAAAAGGAACACAGTAATGTCACTTGTTATATTAAAAACTTTTTTGCTATTTAAATAAGATTTTGAAGTCAATTTTCAAACAGCATTGAAACATTCATTGCTATTTTCCATGTAGCCTGCAAGCAACGGTTTAGCAACTTGTCTCGGCTCAGGTCCTCATAAATCGGTTTGATAGTTTTAAAAACTTAATTAGGAAGCAACGGCTTATTATGGAAGGTGTCCGAGGAATCCGCTGCTTGCGTCTTCTTCCAGTCACACCAAGACTCTGAGCACGTCCCATGATGCAGAATTTCGTCGGTTGGTAACTTATCAAGTAAGATCGCCCAGATTTCATTTTTCATATTTTTCAAGGAGTTCGAATTCCGACGTATTGCCAGGCCATAATACTGAGCCGGTAACTGATCAATTAATTTGGCAGTTAATTTACCTTTTCCTCCGAAGCCATGCATCGAGAGCATTCTCTTTTGTACATGACCAATACACTCCTTCATTTGTACTCTAAAATTAAACATTAGGCTATAGGGTTGTACCTTCCCAGTAGGTATTTATTTGACACAGGTGTGATTTCAGAGCAGTCCCACGTGCTTAGTAAGGATAGAGAGCGCCGAAATTTCAAGGAAAATAATTTAAAAAAATTATCTGCCCTATATTTTAAAAGGTTCAAAGAATTTTTAAACTTGATTTTCGAAAAATTGACAGTGGTGTTACCTCTTAATTGCTGTCCTGAATATTGTTGTATGCATCAAGGCTGAAAGAATTTTTGATCCTTGCCTCCTCCACCTGTAAACATATAAGGTGTGGTAATATAATCCTCCTATTGCTACGCCACTGTTTAGTGCCGCATTCTAACACCAGAGGCCACTGAATGTCCAGAACGTCGTGGAGAAGCTTCAGTACGTCTGGGGCTATCAACGTGAACGCTAGATGCTCGTACACTCACGGACATACGCATTGTACAAACGATACATACTTACATACATTACATATACAAACAAACGGTTTTGAGTGTTAAATGCCGTCGTGGCTTTATGGGAACATTCTCACGAACTTTAGTGTAACCTTGACTATATTTACTTGTTTCTTTCTAGTGTAACCTTGTCTATATTTATTTGTTTCTTCTGTTAACATTTAGACGTGTACAAGTTTATTTGTAGTAAACTAGTTTGATAATATAGATGTGTATCACTCGCCTACCTCGTAATACAACATAAGACATAGATTGGTATGCAACTGACTATTAACTACATACATAGGTTATAAGAAATGGAAAACCAGTTTTTACAATCACCGAAAGATTGTAAGTCTCTCAATGAGCATTTCGCCAACCACTTTTGCATTATTATGAGATAACTAAAACAATTCCGATTGTACAGCCTTATTTAGCCTAACTTCTATCGGAGAATCTTGTTTTCATCATTCGAATTCGAATGATCGTCATCAGAATTTGATCTGATAGTGATTCAGTCATCATCTCATAGTAAGTTATTCAGTAATAAACCAATTATAAAGTAATATTATTATATATTTCATAAAAATATTATTATTATTATATAATTAATATTATCCTGAATTAATATTATGTACTAAATCACTTTGCTGCGATGATTTTTTTAATAGGTACTTACGCTATAATGCGAGTAAGTAACAAACAGTCTCCTTCAATTTGTTTCCCTAATTTAAACTAAGTGTAGCATTAAGGAACGATACGTTCTTGCAAATGCATCATCAGGATAGATTATTTCGTATCAGTTCACCACGTTTAGCAACTGAATGAAAAAGTGAATACCTGAAATTTAATTAATCTAAATCGGTTACATTAATCACTTTTTGTATAGTATAGCTGTACTACATTCTACGGGCTTAATCTGTTTCAATTCCTCTACTTGCCACTCGTCAACCCTAGAGAAATAAATGAGGTGATCGATTAATTTCTGCAATTTCTTTTAGCAAGTTCCTTTTCTCTATATAAATTGATTCTACTAATTGATTCTTACTGTGTACTTAACGTATCATTTCATCTTATTTAATTTTAATGATTGAAATTTTAAGGGGTTTACCATATCATTATTGTTGTGTTGAATATTAATATCGTAGGAATATGCCTATTTACGCTGAACATTTTAAAAATACTTAGACTAACCCATTTGTGCCCACAATGTCAATTTATTTTAAAACATATTAGAACTCTTTGATTTTCTGCTATAAATATGTAAATAAATCCATAATACAGTATTAAATTCCTCCTTTACTTGTAAATTAGGAGAAAAAAAAGCGTACTCAAATGAGTAAAACGGGATTGTAGTGGCGTTAAAATACCAAAACATGTTAAACATATATATTAGAAAGAAGTACACCACAGTGAATACACATACACTTTACACAACTAAATTGTGTGGTATTTTATAAGACAGTCTCTCTCTATATATATAGAATCACGTTACATTTCATATAACACCACCGCGCTCGTAAGTGACATATGCTACATCTCAATTGTAGATCTATTTTTTGAAAATGTCCTGTACTATTAGTAACTACACGTCGTGGAACACTACCTACACGCCTAAAGCGAAGAGCTGTTCTATTAAAATTTGTAAGGTAATGCCTTGAAATATTTCGCAAAAAATTTAACAATAGATAACTTTATCAATTAACTTTTCATTGAAAATACTCCACTGCAAAATGTTTATTCAGTTTATTCATGAGTACCCTCACTTTGAACATTTTATCAGACTTATCTAATTTTTCATACTGTTAGCAATAAGTGTAATCCCTACATCGTCATCTAACGCCCAGTATAGTAGTTCTCTCGGTAATTGATGATATTCGCTAAATAATAAAATTCCAATGAATATCTTCATTCCTTCAACAGTTACTATAAAAGAGTGGCAACTTTTTTCTGCAGCATATTAGTTTATTTCTTGGACTAAATGTTTTGTTTCTCTATCGAACCATTCTTCAAATATTTCTATAGAATTCATTCCTGCCAATTCAGTCTTCATTTACATTTCCTTGGCTAAGTAACCGTCCCTCCTGTCATGCTCATTTCCACTATATATTTTGTCCACAATGGACTCTTTTCTTCGTCGTTCTTTTACTTGCTGTTTACTAGTGTTGCTAATATTATATAATTCTACCAGGGGCATATTGTCTTCTGCGTCAAACAAATCTTTATCGCCATCATGTGAAAACAATTCTATTTCCCCGGGAACATCTGATGGAAAGTTAGCAGTTCGTATATTGTCGTCATCGAAATCTTCTAAATCTGTTAAACAATCTGGTGCGGATGTTATAATAACAATATCAACGTTTCGATCATTTTTGTCAATGTTTTCTATCGAATATTCAAGATGCTTGTATCTCCTGCCATAAATCATACCAGAATAATAGATTTTGCCTCTATACAAATATTTTCTAAAAGAATATATATATATATATATATATATATATATATATATATATATATATATATATATATATATATATATATATATATATCTAATTACTATTCTGCAACAAATAATTTATAACAATAACTATGACAGTTTCTACTGGAAACAATTTCTTCTTAGCAATTCGTTAAATTTTACTTCGATGGCACACTAAATAAATCACAATTGACGCGAGTTTTGGCCGCAAAATACACTTACTACACAACACTGGACACTCGTCCGGTAATATGTGAAATGAAATTGACAAAATTTGCCATAAATATCGCGAAAATGCGGGTTTTCCGAAGTATTCTCAAATGAGTACGATGGTATAAAATGGGTTAATATATTTATTGAGTATATAAAAATTTAGAAGAACATAAAATGCACTCACAGCTCCCACATATTACCTAGTATTGTCATACTATATATATATATATATATATATATATATATATATATATATATATATATATATATATATATATATATATATATATATATATATATATATATATATATAACAACTTTGCTTTCCTATAAGAGAAAATAATAAAAATTCTCGTGAATCTCTATTATATTTTCTTACTCAGCTTGTACCGTTGACATTATAATTTTGAAATGCAATAAATTTAATCTCATATTTAGAAATCTTATTTATTTCACTTGGATACTTCTTTTTAACGTACTTTATCGATTGTCAAAACACTGACTGACTTGGGGCTCCAATATGCGTATGTTTATATTTTGCAACTTTATTTCGCGAATCACCGGGAAAACTTCTGCCCGATTCCAGTGGCGTTCTGTTTCGTCCTTTTTTGTTTATCTACTGTTAATCGAAGTGAAATTTTAATGTCATTGATAAGGGATTTTCACTTATGTTACGAATATGTAATTGTAAGAATTTTGATAAAGTTAATTTATGCATGATTAATTGTGAGTTTATAGGTGAATTTGGGGCTTTAGAAAGTTGAATTTAAAACTTATTTATGGGATATGTTTTGAACTCGAAATTTGAATTTGATAAGATGGAGGGTTGAACGCCAACTTGATATATTTTAAGATAATGTAATCAAGTAACACGAAGGTTCTTTCATAGATATATCTTTCTGTGCATCCAATATACTATTCCAGCAGCCACTACCATTATATTGCTACTAAAATCATATAATTGGATGCTTTGATAGTGTCATGATTTTTAATGCAAACCAATATTTAATTTACATTTTGTTATTTTTCTCAACCTATTAAATTAGTCTTGGTAAAAATGGCAAAAATAAGTTTAATTTTTGCTTCCACTCAATGAATGTAGTCAGATTCAAAAGGAATATTAAATCATATTTAGATAGTTTATAGAAGAAGCAAACGGTACTAATTTGACAAAATCATGTCAATGACTAATTTACACTAAGATAAAATCGTCTTTATGTGGAGATCTTTTATCCTAATTTAGCTGTACATAATCTGATTAAAATAAGTAGAAAAATCAATTTATAAAAGTCAATAATAAGAACAAATACAGAAAGAAATATCATTTGTTTTATTATAATATAAATTTAAAATAATTGATGATATAAAAGCATTTGTATATCATTTGCATTTTGTAAACATTTGCTAATAAAAATTTTACTACAAAAATAATATGAGAGCTGATTATAGAACAAGAATGCTTCAACTAACAAGAACACTGTTAATTTCAATATTTTCTTATACTATATATTATTGTCTTATACTTATATACCATAATCTTATTTTTATACTATATTATTTATTCTTAATGATATAAAAATCACCTTATAAAAATTAGATCGTAAATTATATGCATATGAAAACAATTGAAGACAGAAAAAATAATTATACTGAGATATCAAAAATTATCTTCATGAAACGTGGTCAAACAAATAGAAGATGTCCTTAGGTTATAAGCTAATCTTTTATTTTGAAATAATTCTATCAAGTCCTGTCATATACCTGCCAAAATATAATGTATAAATATGGCATTTAATCGAACAACTTTCACAAAAAGGAAATATTGTTTAGAAGAATATTAGTCCCTATATGGTATATTGATGACGTATTTACAATGGCAAATTTACTGGGTATCTGGTTATAGAATATATGTATATACAATACTGATGTAAGGTAATGAATAAATTAATTAAAAATTCCAGGAATAACTTTTGGGAAAAACGCTCAAACCCGTAAAATTTTATTTTCAATTACTCACACATGTCACAATTTACAAGAGTCCAAATTATTTTACCTTAATTCGAGTAGGAAAACTACGTGATTCGCATTTTTATTGTAAGCCCCACGGCAACGGATAACGGTTTATTAAGATCTCCCGCCATCCCTTTTTCTTATAAGGTATGAAAAAGATATCACCTCATGTTATATTATATGTGCAAAAACACTGAACGTTAAGATTTGTCGAACGTTTTATTGAATAGTCGTTCAAAGTTCATGAGATACGGTGAAGACGAAAGTGAAGTGCGGTAGTGATTTTTCTTTGTTCAATTTGATTTTAATCGTGTATTAATTAAATCGAAAATATGTGCAGTGTAAATATATAATAGGTATGCATAAACAATTTTATGGACATAGTTTGTGATTTGTGTGTAATGGAAGTTGGTCTAGACGACAGGAATTAGGGAAGGAGTTAAATAGGTAAGTTAAGCATTCGGGTACTTTAGTTTTAATTAAAATATAAAACAGTTTTTGAAGAAAAAAATTTTCAGTTGAACGAAATTATTCTTTTTCAAACTACGGATAAAGTTTGATGAAAAATAAATACAATGACTTTCTTTGTTAATAAAGTCGTGAATGATTTTGTTGTAAATAAAAAACATACTTTGATACATAAATACCAGTATGTGAATATAAAAAACCAACACTAAAAATAATAAATTTTTGGTAGTATTATATTGTTCATAAAGTAAATTTATATAGATTTACAATTGTCAATTATGTAAAAATATATGTTTCTTTACAGGTAGGTTCCGAACGAGCTGGACATCGTTTTTTTTTGCAAGGTAAGAATGCTTTCTGTAATTGGCAGTATGACAGAGTAAATAGTAAGGAATTACATAGAGAAACTACTATAGCTGTAGTTATCGATGTACCTTTTGTCAACTAAGTTAGTATCTACAAATTATACAGTTTCCTGTATTACATTAAAACGTCATTCAATGAATCATCGACGAGTCCATTTAAAAATATATATATAAAAATTTGAAAAACCCACAATATGCAAATAATGAAAATATAATTTGTGTTCATGTGAGTTATTAATATATTCAATCTATATAATTCTAGTCTAGTCTGATATATTAAAACCGACTTTGTTGTTATTATAAAGCATTTAAATGCTATATTGTATAGATGAGGATCACCAAAGCTTTTTGGCTTTGAATCTCGTAGTTATTTATTTGAAGTGTTTCATGTTTCATAATATGAACAAATAATGAGGGTACGATTAAGTATTCTTCGTATATTTTTTTAACATAAAATAAGTACCCCATTGTATCGAGCATACACTAATAATAGTTTCAATTCACGTAAATTTTTTATATTAATTGTCGGTAATAATATATTAGTAATTATTATAAATAAGTATATTATATAATAAATATAATCCTGATTTATCGCATCATTGTTTTTATATTTCTATTCTATTGTCTTATCTTGTCTCTATCTAAATATCATTGATCCATAAAGTACCAACAATAATTTCAATTTAATATCATGAATATTTTACAATACCATACCCGCATCAATATATATTATCCTAATATTAAATACCTATTATAAAAAATTAACATTTAATCATTTAAATGTAAATCAATTAAGTTTAGAAAGGCCACCCTGTAAGTACGACTCCCCAAGCCCTGCGTAAGTTTGAAAATACCACCCTGTATTTTAATTACAGAACTAAAATGACTACTAATCTACTTGACACTATTATCCAATAGGCAATCTTGAAAAAAAAAAAGGAAATCTGTCAAACAAATATATGTAAATTAATTTACAAAATCACAAAAGGTCCATTATAAGGCCACCCATGACGAATACTATGGATTTTAAATTAAAATGAATTTGTGCAACATTTGTCTAATCGAACGGTATAATTCTAACACGGATCTACTAGATTTTAAATATTTTGTTAATGAAAGATGTTTTTTAATTATATTATGTAATTCTTATTTGGTTTCCTTAGGCTCGTGAAAATTTTAATTGACTCGAAACACAGAAATAACTAATTTATTTCTGTGTTTGTAAAGGCGACGAACCACGTGTCCTTCATGGAAGATATTATCCAAATATTCATTATAAGTTCTGTTAAAAGATTATCTAAAACAACCATCAATATTTAAAGAAATTTGGGTTGGAAATGTTCAATAACGAAGGCAATTTACGACTTCAGTTGAATTATAATTAAATCTGAGTTTAGCATCAAACTTTACGGGAGAAATCGCCTTTTTAAAGAATTAACTTTTTCCGTGAGGATATCGTGAGTTTTAAAAACTTTTTAGATGGTTTAACACCCTCATCCCTTATCTACTCACAAGGTTCCTATTTGAACAGGAGCGGATTTAGAAAGTTTTTCCAACAATACATATCTTTTCTTTGCGAAGTTTCCCCTTAATTTAGAATACACACCACTAGTTCTTTAGAATGAAAAAATGGACAAATGACAAATTTAATGCTTCTCCTTAATCCGCATAACCCAGGGGATACCTATAAATTACGTTGTGCAAAAAGTTTTTGATAAATACTATGAATATATCTCTCTTGCAAAGTCTTGATTTATTTTTCATCTAACATGTAAATACGTGGAAGTATTGAAGTGAGTAATTGACTCAACTAGTATTGAAGATCATCGTTATACTCGCAGTCATACGTCAATTGGTTACTATAACAAGTACGTGTATATTATATAGTAAAAATATTTATGATAAGTTATTATTATTTTAATACTTATTGTGCATTACTGAAATAATCATGGATATATATTGAACTGTTCATCAATATTTTGTACATATTTTTTATACTACTTTAATAACTACATATTACCAATTACATAAATAAATAATACAATTCTTATTGTTATTAAATTTTACTTTTCCGCACTCAACTATACCAGAGCGGAAATGTAATGTAATCGTGTAAAGAAAAATGGAAAATTTTTTTTTCTACCGTACATTTTTCGCTTTTCGGCCTAAAAACAAAAAAATGGTTTTTAAAAAATTTGTGTCTGTGTGTGTGTGTCATTGTCGTTGTCGTTGTCGTCGTTGTTGTTGTCATCGGCATTAACATTTCTTATTCGCAAAACAACATAACAAAATCGTGTGGGATCGATCGGGTTTTGACTGATTCTGATCGGGGACGTCTCCCAGACGACACCTATTGATTTTGAGGTGAATATAACACACGCTACCATGTTTGTGGGTCATGAGAAAGCACAGTGGTGAACTATTTGAGAACTTTTTTTTGTTAGCACGATCATTCAATTAAATTGTGTCAGATCGATTGGGTATCGACTAATTTTGACTAGAGACGTCTACTAGATGACATCTATTGATTTTGAATTAGATAGGATACACCCCCCCTGTCCATGGGTCATGAGAAAGCACTATGTAAATGTTTATGTTCATTCTGAGATTTTAAACATAAACATTTAACGCGTTACTGATTTTTCATGGAACGAAAAAAATATATATTCGGCCTGTATCATATACGAATGAATGAGAAAAACAATAATATCGTTCGATCACAAACGTATTGATACGGCACTAAAGTAGTCAGAAGAAGCCAATGAAAAAAGTACTGTCGCATAAAACACATATTCTGCATTAAAGTGTTGGTTTATTTTTCTCAGCCACTCAAGTTCGAGATATAGATGTTCTACGTGCGTAAAAGTCCGCTTTAAGGTTTTAAAACTGTTTATTTAGTATCGATTTGTAGGGCTAGATTAACTAATCACCACGTATTATATAACAAATATTTTGAATTTATTAAAGAGTAATTATATAAATTATCTTTTTTTAATAATTCTAATTAAAAAAAGAATAGAAACCCAAAATCGTTGTTATGTTTTAAGTACATTTCGATACAGCAATTTTATAAAAATAATTGTATGTAAAAGTTTATCATACTGTTTAATAAATGGTTACAATTAAAAATACGATAACGTGAAATAAAATTACAGTGTCATTTTAAAGTTATATAATGCACAATATATTAAGAATGGGATATATAGAAAGCGGCACGTCAAAAGGTGGACTATTGAGTCAAGGGCAATTAACGACTCAACTCCTTATATAAGCAGGAACTGAAATGAAGCGTATAAGCAATTACCGTAATATAGTGAGGGGCATGGGATACAGTGGTGTGCATATAGAATCGTGCGATGAAGAATAAAACAAATCATTTTATTATATCGAAGAAAGAAGTGTACTATACCTTTATAGATATATCTTAAATAACATTTGTAGAATGGATCTTTGCGCGTGTACCAATTTAGTGACGACTCACGGATCACATACTACACCACTCACAACTGTTACTAATATGCCACAATTACCAGCACGTATGTCTAGCGACATATGTTTCACTCAACTACGTACGGCATAGACAGTTAATAATTTGCCGAATATTATGCAATTATGAAGTCACGTTTTAGCTTTATTGTATAATTTGATTCATTGTCGTTTCAATATTTCTGTAAATTTTATTTAATTTTTGTTGAATTTATTTCCTTTATTGCAGAACCTTTCCATGATTCTGTTATAGGTTGACAGATTTGTATTGTACTAACTGTTATCCTACAATATGTTTTCGGCACGACACTGTTCAAAAATATCAGTTGATTAATTCATATGGTTGTTACCTGTGACGTACACGCAAAGAATCATTATACATACTACATAATACATCTTTAATAATAAAGACTGGAGGCTGAAGAAAAGTTTAAATAAAGACAACAAGTTAGCAAAGGGCATATTGTGTGCAAATTTGAGATAAAGTACTTGTAATCGACTGAGTTGCGATTTAACTCAAGAAGGTGGTCAATTTGAATATTCATTATAATTGACTTTCTCCTATGTTTATGTATTATATGTTTATCGTTTTAAAGAATACTTTGACTGTTAAGATATGTATATTCTTATAAAAACACGTTTCATAACTTATTCATTCTGTCAGTATTGATTTTATAAAGTAACTGGTAGTTGTTTAATATTGCTAGTACTTTTAATTACGTAAATACAAATCAAAATGCTAAGCAACATGCTCCCAGACGTTCGGGCATATTTCTATACAAAAACTTGATCATTTCGATACAGTAAAATATCGGCGTAGGCCCCTTGAGTCTTGCTGGCTGTTGTTAAATTAACACTTTACAAGAACTATCGCAACTTATTTCAGATATTAATTTTTTAGAGTGTATTATTAAGTATCAAGTATTTAACAAGAAAAAAAGACAATAAAGGTTTTCGTTTGCACTTGTAGCCTTAGATGCTCCACACATAAACTTGAAAGAAAAATAAGTAAATCTGTATGTCAACTAATTACATAGATCATATTTGGAAACTGGCTAATCGTAATCTAATCTATATACCCAGGTATATAGCTTAGATTACGATTGGCGAAACTTGGTCTGCTCTTAGACTTTTGTTTTAAACGTTAAAAACATAAATAATGCTAAAAGAAAGTGCAAACTGTGCGCAGATAAATTCCTCCACTTTGACATACAATTGCAGCATAAATGCCAGAGGATTCACCTAGTAGCTTGCCGTTTGTTATACTACGTAGAAAAAAATATATTCAAAGTAAGTGTATGTATAATCAAAATAAGTGTTTCAAATAATAGAGGAGTAACACCTATCTACGATAAAATCTAAATATATTGATTACTTATTTATTTTACCAATTGAATGTTTTCTGGTGGTAAATAAATTAAAGACATAAATCGATAAAACATAAAAATACTATTTTTTGATAATATATAAAAATACTATTATAAAATTTTAATCGTTAGTGACACAATTTTCAGGTAGATAACTCCCAAAATGTGACCATACTGATATGTTTTCACTCATTCTATACTATGTACTGGACAATTGTAGGTCCTAAGTAGACAACTACCATATGTACTTTTTGTGTGGACGGTATTCAAGGAGATGTTTGTTTGACTACTTCATCAGAGAAACTGTTAGTTTCACAAGTAATTGACAAAGTCTACTGTTTTTTATTATTCTTGATAAAGCCAATCGCATCTTTAAACCACTATAGTGAATAAATACATTTAATTCATCTATAAAATGCATATTTGATTTACTCTTAATTTCTGATTAAACATCTTTTATATGATAGATAATGATTCGAAAAATGTGGAATATCATACAAATAGTGCTTGTCAGCATTCAATAGCTCCTGATCCTCTTCGATACATTTGTACAAAAAATAGATAGACTATTAAAATTATACTTTTTAAGTATAGGTGCATTGAATAATAGTTTTAGTAGGTTAAAAATCAATTTGAATTTTTTTAAACTCAGAATTGACTAGTTAATATACTTCGTTCTTATCGTTAAAAGTAAATTCAATTAATCAAAAAATCACTTACTTAGATTTTTCTTATTATTTATATTTTAACGGGCTAAATTGTATTTAGTAATTTTAATAAATAAGAACGGTTGGATATAGGCAATTATATTAAACTTCAAATTCATTTTTGCCGCATAACACATCTATACAAATTTCATGTAATCACACATGTCGCTCTTTTAAAATTCGTTAAAACAGAGAGATTTACAATTTCCTTCTTAAATTTCCTTTTCAAAGATTTGCGATTTTAAGATTTAGAAGGAAATATTTTGGGTGGCTACATTTGCAATTGTGCATGAAAAAATTACAATTAATAAAAGGAACTGAATTCAGTAAAATGTATTGTCCGATTTTAGTTCTACTTGTTTAAAATTTAAATGCAATTGAAAGACCTAAAAGCGTCACGTAATAATACTGTGCTGAGACAAAGCCGACCTAATTGAAATTTCTCATCGTCACTAGATATATAAAGAATAAAGCTTGCCGAATAAAATTGGCTTCAAAATATAATAATACATTATTAGTAATTGAAAGCCCTTTGAAATTTATTATTGTCTCAAGCAGAAAGGTCTGTTCTTTTAGAAGTAAATATAAAATGCATAATGAAATTAGTTGCGACGATTCAAATTATTTCCTTTCTTTTTGTATCTTTTCAGTAATGTACGCGGGAGACATAATAAATTTACTTTTGGAGGATTACGTCAACATTAATTTTTCTTGTTCTTGTTTACTTTTAACAATATATGAGGAGAGGATAATTGCGGTTGGCACGCTGGGTGAATTTTCCGCGGAATTACCAGAAATCGTTAAAAATAGCACTCGGTTTTGTAATATTTACGAAATAGGATTTACTCAGCTTATTCAGAATACGAAAAACACTTTACCCGGCACCATTAATTGATAAGATAATTAAATGTAGTCGCACTGAATATCATTAATCACTTTCTTCCTTAGATTAATAGAGTAATATCCGTTTTATGCACACTCGCTATTATTGTAAAATATTATACAATGAGTACACAGTGAACATTGACAATTTTAGTTTATTTTTGTACGATATAACAAACCCGAGAAACTATTTTTAAATAATAGGCAGAAATACCACCGTTGTTTCAATGTGTATGGAGATTTTGTTGTACTCGAGTCTGTTTAAGTATTTTATTAAATTATTTCTCTCTTAAAATTAAATTGTCTCTTATTATTTAAAAATTGTTGAGATACCTTCAATAAAATCATATTGAATTTCTTAGCTTTAACAACGTAGCCATGGTAATTTGTTAAGTAAAACGAAATAATAAAAGAAAAAAAAACAATTCGCGAGGACGAAAAAATAAGAAAGAGACAAAATTGAGAAGTAATAATATAAATTTAAATAATTTTAAACCAATGGTATAATTATATCCAATTTAAACATTACTAATTAAATATTTGTTTATATTATTTCTCTATTTTTAATCCATAATCAACACTATAACAATAATAGTTATATATCACTGTGATTAATGGCTAAGAAACAGTATATAATGGTACTAAAAAAATACTTAAGAAATATTAAACGCTTAAAGTGACATCGGCACCTTCGCCATTTATTCAAACATTGTTAAATTAAAAAGATAAAAAATGAAAGAAGTAAGTCAATTTTAGAAGATTAAAACAAACGGTAGAGACGATATAAAGAAGTAATATTATGAATTTACATAACTTTAAACCTACCGTACAATTATTTCCTATTTCAATTTATTTATATACTTTTTCCTTCATTAAAATACAACAGCTTAGTATCACAAATGAATAACGTATTTAACTAACTGAATAGTTAGTAGAATTTTTAAAATAATTACAATAATAATGTTTGTACAAAACTGCCTTAAAATCATTAAAACAGCTTAATGAATTCTCTGAATAATTTATATAGAAATAGCATAGTTTGGGAATTTTAGTTTCTGATTCGTCTTTATGTGATGGTAACGTATAATCCAGGTATTTATTTATCACAGCCATAAATGACCTTAAGAACATAATGAAAGGTTTCTAACAACTGATAAATTAAAAAATATATCAATGATTCAAAATAATCAGCTTAGCGGCGGGTATATGTTTCACAGCTAGAGTTAAATACATAGAAAATATTGTGAAAAATAATGTTTGACTGCATACTTTAATATATAAAGTGAAATATATAAGTTAATGAAAACGTGGGTAATTATAAAAACAATAATTCCTCTTATACAAGAGTCATTGTTTTTTCTCAAATAGTAACAGTAGAGAGGTGTCAAATAAAGAGGAGATTATATATAAGGAGTATAATGATTGCTTAGACTTACTATTTTGCTTTCATTACAAAAATGGAAAGAAACACTTGTATTCTATATATCTTAACAACTACATTGAAAAATATAACTTTCTAGAAGCTCCTACAGGCTGGTACTTCTTTCTCTTATTTCCAAGTAGATCTCATGTCAAATTTGAATTTAATGGACTAACAGTCATGGTGTAGCAGCTATCAAAGAAGCACTGAAGAATCCTGCAGTGCCTTGAATGGCTGATGAAAGGTTGGCCACAAGTTCATGCTTGACACGGGATCTATCCGGAAATCAAGAGAATTATTGACTAAAGATACTAATTTGATATCACTATTTTAATAAAGTAAATAATATATAGTTTATTTCACCTCTATTTGCCAAATAAAAAATCCCAAACGACTCGTATCTCATACCGTGGTTTGCTTTTATGGCCAGAATCAGGTAGACTGTTCCATTTATCGGCAAGATAAGATAATTTATTATTTTGTAAATAGCGATGAAATGAATACGTATGTAGATAAGTATGTGGAACAGACTTATGGTACCGCTTGACTTCTTTATTTTCTAGGATAATTGTATCAAACTTACTACTTCAAATATATTGATCAAATGTTACTTTACCACAGACAAATGATATATTTCCAACCAGTCTCACCACAAATGACAATGTATCTTCCAAACTACATAATATTAACGATATTAATCCCTTTTACAATTAAAATATCACTCAATTATCGTTAATATATTAATTTAATGTCAAAGTTAGAATTATATGAATTCAGTAGTAATATTTATCCAGACGTACATTATTAGCTTCAAATAATGGCTCTAAATCCGAGGCCTTCCTAGGGTCCTCTGGAGGACCTCAACGTTCAAATTTGGAACCATTATTCTTTATCTTATTTATTAATAATTTATCTCTAATGATTATGTCATATCACCTTATTCTTGCAGAAGAGGTTATGATTATATTCTGCCAGAATTTTATATTCAATCAATGAACACCAGGAGAGTGCTCATTTTCATTTAAGCTGTTCTATGATAGTATTGATACACACGCATTTCTAAGCATATTTAATATATGCATACCCAGACTAGGTTTAAGATAAAAAAGTATGTTTTCTTGTCAGAGTAAAAGAACTAATGTACTGTCAAAATCGCCAGTATTTGATAATATAAATTTTTTTTATATCATAAATATCATAAAAGTTTTGACGTATTATTTGTAATTTGAATTATTATTATTATATCATGAGAGCAAAATGATAGATAGACTAGAGAGATAGATTTTTTAGAAATCTCATGTGTATTTGCATTATATGCAGGATTTTCACATTATTAATATCTGGGAAATTATGTCCACTTTCTGAGATATGATTAGCAAAAGTAGAATCTGTTTTCTGTAACCTGAAGGATCTATTATGATCAAGGTACCTACTTCTAAATTTACTTTAACTACCATTACTACTTATGTTTATAATGCCAAAAATAAGAATAATAAATATGAAAAATCGGGAGTTTATAGGTAAAATTGCTCGGAGTGCAATAGTACATATATGGACACGTGCAATAGCACATATAGCATAAACTGGACGTAAATTTAGAACTAGTTATTTTGATTACAGTAGATCCTTCAGGTTACACAAAACAGATTCTACTTTTGCTAATCATATGTTATAAACTGAATATAATTTCCCAGATATTAATAATATGAAAATCCTACACTATGTCAGCAAAGGTTTAAAGCTTAATTGATTAGAAGCAATAGAAATCTATAAATACAAACCATAGTGATAATTTTGACTTGTTTCGTATAATAGTAATTAATAATATTTCTAGAAATTCCCACAACTTGATGGTCGGGATTGCACTATTTATAAATCGCATTTTCCTGTAGACCTTAATTACCTGCTTATTGTCATTATTCTCTGTAATTGAAAAATATATATTATAGGAGCCGAATTTTGGATTTTATTCTAAGTTGAATCATCGTTTTGAAAATGACATAAAAGTGTCGAAACTGCAGTCACGATTTTTGTGTAAATACAGTGGTATAAAATTTAATAGTGTTTTACTTAATTCCGTTGGAATATAAATTTAAATAATTTTAAACCAATCGTATAATTATTTCCAATTTAAATAGTATTAGGTATTTAAATATTTGTTTATATTATTTCTCTATTCTTAATCCATAAAAAATACTCATAATAGTTATGTATCACTGTGATTAATGGTGAAACAGTATATAATGGTAGGAAACAGTAGATAATGGCAGTAAAAAAATACTTCCACAGAAGTTCTTTCTGAACGCTTAAAATGATATTGGCACTTCCGCCATTTATTTAAAAAATGTTAAATTAAGTAAAAATAAGAAATGAAAGAAGTAGGTCAATCTTCGGAGATGAAAAAAGAAGAAAGAGACAATATAAAGAAATAATATTATGAATTTACGTAAATTTAAACATACCACACAATTATTTCCTATTTCAATTTATTTATATACTTCTTCCTTCGATGAAATAAATTTGGAACAACTGAGCATCACAAATGAATGATGTATTTATATTAACTAGTTCAATTTTTAAAAATAAATACAATAACAATGTTTGTGCAAGACTGAATTAATATCATTAAAACAGCTTAATGAACTATCTACATAATTTATATAGAAATAGCATAGTTTGGGAATGTTAGTTTCTGATTCGTCCTTGTGTGGTGGTAGCGTACAATACAGCATATATTTATCGAAGTCATAAATGATTTCAAAGACATAGTGAAAGTTTCCTAACAACTAATAAATTAAAAATGTATTTATGATTCAGAATAATCAGCTCAGAGGCAGGTATATATTTCGCAACTAGAGTTAAATACATAGAAAATATTGTGGAAAATAATGTTTAATTACATAGTTTATTATATAAAGTGAAATATATAAGTTCATGAGAATGTGGATAATTACAGTAATTTTTCTTATATTAGGGTCATATTTTTTTTCTCAAAAAGTAACAGCAGAGACAGGTGTCAAATAAAGAGGAGACTGAGATTATATATAAAAAATATAATGATTATTTAGAATGATTATTTTGTTTTCATTACAAAAATTGAAAGAAATTCACAATACTTATATTCCTTATATATTAGCAACTACATTGCGAAATGTAACTTTCTAGACTGAAAGCTCCTACAGACTAGTACTTCTTTTTCTTGCTTCAAGGTAGATATTATGTCAAATTTGAATTGAGAGACTAACAGTCATGGTGTCGCAGCTATCAAGAAAATACTGAAGAAGTCTTCAGTTCCTTCAGTGGGTGATAAAACGTTGGTCACAAGTTCAAGTTTGACACGGGATCTATCCGGAAATCAAGAGAATTTTTGACTAAAGATACTAATTTGATATCACTATTTTAATAAAATAAATAATATATAGTTTATTTCATCTCCATTTGCCAAATGAAGAATCCCAAATGACTCTTATCTCATACTGTGGTTTATTTTTATGACTAGACTCAGGTAGACTGTTCCGTTTATCGACAAGATAAGAGAATTTTTTATTTGGCAAATAGCGATGAAATGAATATGTATATGGAACAGACTTATGATACCGCTTGACTTCTTTATTTTCTCGGATGACTGTATCAAACTTACTACTTAAAATATATTGGTCAAATGTTATTTTACCATAGACAAATAATATATGCCAATCAGTTACAACACAAATAACAATCGATCTTCCAAACTACATAATATGAACGATATTAATCCTTTTTACAATTAATATATCACTCAATTTATCATTAATATATTAATATAATGTCAAAGTTACAATTATATGGATTCAGTAGTTATATTTTTCAGTAGTAAAATCGGATTTATCCAGACGTACATTATTTGTTTCAAATAATAGCTTTATATCCGAGACATTCCTAGTTTCCTCTGGAGTACCTCAATGTTCAAATTTTGAACCATTATTCTCTATCTTATTTATTAGTGATTTCTCTCTAATAATTGTCATATCACCTTATTTTTACAAACGTCTTAAAATTATTTTTAAACATAACCTGCTTGAATGATTTTGGTATGTACTTGGATGATAAAATATCGTTCTCTAGGTATACCAGTAATGTGGCTCTTAATCCATATAAAACCTTTGGTTTCGTGATTAGGAACACGGTATTATTTAATAACACTACTATCTTAAATTCATTATATTTTTCGTTAGTTCGTTAAAAATTAGAGTATTGCAGCTTTATTCGGTATCTACGGTATCTACATAAGTCATGAATAGACTTTAAAATAATCAACGGCGTTTCATAAATTATCTGTTATTTTGCATAGGTAATTATTATCCAGTAAGAGGTTACGATCATACTCTGCAAAAACTTTATATTCAGTCATTGAACACCACAAGAATGCTCATTTTTATTTAAACTCTTCTATAATAGTATAAATGCACACGCATTTCTAAGCATGTATAATATACGCTTGTCCAGACTAGGTAAAGTGGAAGACAGTATGTTTTCTTGCTAGACTGAAAGAACTAATGTACTGTCAAAATCGCCACTATTTAATAATATCACAAAATTTTAATGCAATATATGTAATTTGAACAATTATAATAATAGTTATTATCATTGTGACACTAAATTGAAATGAGAAAGAATCATTCATATGTCAAAATGTGGTGTTTGATAAATATATTCTAGGTAGAAAAAATAATGAAGCGAAAGACCATGAATCTATTACACATTGTATATAAAATTACATGCCTGTAAAAGAAAATCATTTACCAGCGCCAAATTAATTTTTGCGGAAACTCTGCTACCATAAAACGAAACCTTTACACTTTTAACGTGCGCATAAAACATTTGAAATTATGTATTTTAAGGCAAACTTTTACAAAAAGTTACACTTTCTGATAACGCATTAAACGGTGATGAATGTGACCGATGCCTAACTAGTCTAAAAGTTTTCTTGTTTTGCGAGTTTCCTTGTTCTCCCTTAATTCTTGCAAATGTACCGCATAAATTCCTTAGACTTTGTGACGGTAAAAACATAGCGGAGGTCGAAATTTCTTATCTCATTGTTAAAATCTATTTCTCCTAGAATGTGCAAACTTATACACAATAAATTTCTTAGATTGTTGACCTCACTCTTAAAGATATTCAGAAAATAACATCTTACACGATGAACATAGAAAAATAATATATTTGAGTACTTATAATTTTCCGAATGTATTTTCAATACATACAGTAATTCGCCAGTATACTAAACTATATACCAAATTATAAGTAGTATTATTTTGTATAAGAAAATAAAAGTTATCGTAACAATTATTCATAATTATTCTTCGAGAATAATATACTTTTAATCTTAATAGCTAATCAGAATTTAAATTTTAAGAAAATAGTAAAATAGACTATTCCTGTAGAATAAACTTTAGCGCTAACCTGTGGCCCTATACAGGGTGTTAATTGAATACGTAGAAAATCTTTAAGAGGTCACTGGGTTAACTATCCGAAATTGTTAAATAAAATAATTTCTTTATACCACCCTGAAATTCATGGTAGGAAATACTCTTCTACTGTGTTTGCCTAGTACTAATTTTACAAATACGAATACGAATACTAATATCTCACTTATGTGTTGTTTGAATAACAAAATTGAATAAGAACTGTATAACAGAGTAAGAATATGCTGTATTTAGTAATAGTATAAGATTTTTTTGTAATAATACCAAGCGCTTAGGATAATTACGCTGTTAATTACATAGAATTTGAAAATTAGGATTATTAAGAATATCCATGACAGTGACAGTTGTCTATGAATAAGTAGGTTTGGAGCCAAGCAAAACTATTCCTGCTACTTCTTTAGTGTAAAAAAATACCTGTAGATATCAATATAAACTTTAATATCACCAAATCTGCCAGACTAGGGACCAGAGAAAACTTCTATGGACCAGAACCTGCAGTGGGAATAAGTCTGAATCTGACCAGAGACGGTATCACTGGCTGAGCAAGAGACCAGCACAATGAATGATGGCGAGGAGTAACGGGTTGTCGAATAACCAAACTCTTCATCGAATATTCAGAGATTGAGAAATGGGCCCAAGAATTCATTAAATTGAACAGGCATAAAGCCAGAACACTGATGGGAATCATAACGGGCCACCATAGTAGCCTGAATGCATATAATTATAACCTGAGGCTGACTGACAGCCCGGCCTGCAGATATTCTAAAGAAGAAGAGGAAACCTCGATTCATCTTCTTTACACCTGCCCGGCACTGGAGGAGGAGAGGTATCTCATATTAGGGATCCCTGTTATCCTAGAGGAGGCGAGGCTTAAGGCGGGTGACGTGCCTAAATTGCTCCTTTTATGGGATAACATTTTTGAATAATAACCCGTATAAGAGGGGATCGCCAAGGGACTACCCATGCGATTAGTGGCTGATGACGCCCAAACCCATATAACATAATAATAATAATAATTAATATCACCGGTACAAAAGCTCTTATTTATCTATAAATGAATATTTTGGCATGACGCATTATGCACTGAGACTTCCAAGGATCTATAGGTAGATAACACTATCTAATGTACCCTAGTTAAAAAGTCTTCTGAAAAAGGTAAAGAATAAAAGATATATTTTCCTCGTTTTTAAAATAATACTCATTAATTTTGTATAATTGAAGTGGTGTACCAGTAAAAAAAATAAATTGTTACACGTTTTACGTATTTAGTGACGCGTAATATCTATGTAAGGCCGTTGCTAGGGAGGATCGATACAAAACAATTAGTGTGTACAGTGACCGGATTTAGCCTCCTGGGCCGACTAATGGTATCGGTCAATAGCTTTAGCATTATTTCTGGCGTGATGAATACGTGATATATTTCAGAGGTTTCCAGATGTATAATGCGTTTCAAATCATTATGTGAGCTACACTGAACCACAGTATGCCTGTACTTGGGTTATTATATAAATTACAATATATGGTAATATGGCCTACAGGACTCCTCTTCAAGAATATCGTTTTCCTGTCTTTTGTTACTGTATATACATATTATTTTATTTTATTTATTATTGTTATTATACTGCTTAACATGTTATCATACTGTTTAACTCAATTATAGTATAGGACAATACACAGCAAATATATTACAACAGTAAAAAGAATAATAGTAAGAAAATAATCAGACAGCAAGTTTCTGCTAATGTTTGATATATACTATTCATTTCATCGCTATTTGCCAAATAAAAAACTCTCTTATCTTGGTGACAAACGGAATAGTCTATATTAACCTAGCAATAAAAAGAAGCCACGGTATGTCTTGAGATTTTTTATTTGGCAAATAGCGATGAGGTGAACTATAACGGTGTTATTAACGTTTCTTGAAGTCTAGCAGATGTATCGTAATATAGACCTAATACGTTATTGCCTGTCAAAACTGTTTGAGAAGAAAATCCTGAAGAGAATGAAACCACTACTAGATGCACTCAATAATGTCTCAAAGCACCAACTTGGATTCCGCGACAAACATTCAATAATCGAACGGGTACACAGACTAGTAGAAATTATAAACAGTACGTTCGGATGCAAGAAATATTGTTCCGCTGCCTTTCTACAAATTTTAGGCATAACACAGACATTCAATAAAGTATGGCATATTGCTATATAAGTTGAAATGAAAATTAGATAAACTTTATATAAAATACTACTCTCATGTCTTAGTAATAGATATTTCACTGTCAATTTTAAGGAAAAATTAACTAGCATCTACTTTATTCAACCAGAAGTTCCACAAGAAAGCATCCTGAGACCTGTTCTATACTAACTTCTTATAGTCGATTTATTTTCTTCTTCAAACATTTTCATTGCTACCTTCGTTGACGATATTACGGTTATAAGTGTAGTGCAAAGATATCCAACCCATATACTTCAAGGAGTTATCCATAACATCCAGGGGTGGATGAAGAAATGAAGAATAAGAGTCGGCGAGTCAAAATCTGAACAGATAACTTTAATTCTAAAGAAATGAACATGTCCTTGCTTTATTCTCAATAGTTAGCTACTCCCACACACTGACAGTTAAATAGTTTAGCATACCTCTTAATAGAAAAATAAACTGGAGACACCATATATTTATTAAGTGGAAACAGCTTAGCATAAAACTATATATTGCAAACTATACTGGTTAATTGGCAGAGAATCCAAGCTATAGAGTAAACTGACCGTGCATAAAGTAATTCTTAAACCTATCTGATCTTATAGCATACTACTTTAAAGAAATGCAAGTATCGGAACCCTTGGAACCCTTCAAGGTTCCAAATGACTTAAGCCCAAAACTCTTGGTTCGTGGCAATGACGACACGCTTCATCGTGATTTTAAAACTAAAAGTGTATTAGGTGAAGTCAAGTGCGTGAGTGAGAAATATTTATTGCTACTTGCAGCGTATATATATATATATATATATATATATATATATATATATATATATATATATATATATATATATATATATATAATTACAGTAACAAATAGTGGATCATGCAAGTTAAATCTTAAGTGTAAGAGCGTAAACCTCTAATTTTCAGACAATTTATTATCTAGCACTAAAATACAACATTTGCTTATTCCTTTTGGACCGATTGCAAGTAGATTAGGAATTAAAGAAGTTAACGCTGCAATTAAAGATCAGGTTCCCTCGAACATATGTTATAGATATCACAAATGATAGAAATAGAAGAATATTATGAAACAATAGTTCACATCATTGGCAAATAAAATGTTTTCTTAGAGGCTAATCTGTAAACATAAATTGAGTTTGTTATGTATCGTCCGACAGACTGTCTAGTATATAGTGACTAATGTTGTAAAAAAAATGAGAAGGATATTGTCGTCCTCCCTTCAGATTAAACATACTAAACTCACTGAATAAGTGTTATCCAGAATGTCCAATAGCAGAATATATTCCGCGTGTCAAGATTGAAAATCTTCAATGAACATGATGCAAGTTATAAGGGTCCCCATTCGAAAACGTCATACTTATATAATAATTGTTTAAAATAAAATATCAAAAGTTCGAATAATAAAATATATGGCAGTTTCAGTTTAACTGAATAACACTGTTACCTGTAAATATGTACGGGTAATTTACTGTCAAAAACATATCATGTCTTGACTGAAACAAATTAGTAATAAATATATGAGCAACGATAATTCTTAATGGCTTGAATAAATCTTATATATGTATTCCTGTTTAAATGGAAATGCGGGTTTAATTATATGCAAAATTTATTTTATAATGGAGTGTATGGTGTAAAGGAATATCATACGATAATTGGTTCAGGTGTTTAACCAAAACTGCTTCAATGTATATATTCATTTAAAATAGTTTTAAAATAGTTTCTATATATTATCTTAAATTGGCGTTTTACATTATATTCTTATACGTAGTTATAGAGTTGCAAGATTGTCATTTGAAACCCAAAAATATATATTTCCGTGGGTGTAACAAAACATAATCTGGTTTCAAGTATCACTACTTTGATCAATCAATTTCAAACCTTTCTCCACCCCTGTCCTTCAGAAAATGTTAGGTATCTTCGGAAAAGTTTTAAATCTGCAGGCTCCCCTCTTAAACTTATTTAGGCTTAACAGAATTAGTCGTTAAATTATAATTTCCCTGAGTTAGAAAGTTGTACTGTTTGTTAAACATCACCACAAATCGATGTCTTATAAATTCGCCAGTAGGGCCGCATAATTAAAAGTTTTATCAAAAAATATAGTCCAAGAAAATTTATACTTACTCATATTACAGAAAATTATAACTATCATCCCAGTACTAATTGAGGCTATTATTTGAGCCCTAGTTCTAAATCATATTAAAACTAGAACAGGTCATAGAAAGTAAGTAAATATATAAATAAAATATGTATGTACAAGAAGAATAAAAATTCGCTGTTATAAGTATTGTTACTGATGTAAACTTCTTAAATTTTAGAATTTCTCGTAAATATCAGAATTATGTCACGTATATTTATATTAGGATATTGCTAATGTACTAGAATTATTATAATTTTTTATATTTCCTTTAAATACTGTTATAACCAAAAAGGAACGTTATCAAACCTGAAATACCTAAATTAAGTATTTTAATTCGATGGTTAATTCTAAGAAATCTAGAAAAGATAATCCAGAAAATACTAATTGTGAAAGTTTGATTCAAAAATCTAAATAGGTAAAGTAAAATGACCTTTAAAATATTATATTGTCACGAATGCCTCGAGCGATCCGAATGCCGGGTATATTCGAAATCATCAAGATCGTGTGGAGTTTACTTCCAGTGCGTTCTATACTAGAATGTTCACCAAAGTTTTTTATCCAGAAACGTCAGGAGAGACGTCCTACTGCCTATATAAGAATTGTGTCGTCCAGCCAGGAGTTAGTTGAATCTGGACCGCGATAGTGAGCGATACGGTGCGAAGAATGTGACATTGTGTAATACAGTGTGAAAGTTAGTTTATAAAGTTAAAGTAGAAAGAAAGTTAGTTAGTTAGTTAGTTAGTTGGACTTGTAAATAGTTGATCCGTAAATAAGTGTTCGAAATAAAGAACTTTCTGCTAAATTCGTTACAATATATTGTTACAGTATTAATTTTTCATTCGTTTACTTAATAAAATTAATTGTAGTAATGAACTAAACCGTTTTTATTTATTAGTATGATCAAATACATCATCATAAAGAACGACACGTAGCAGAGTAACCAATCCCACTATTTTTTCTACCTTTAGCTTTTCGACATAAATTGTATATCGTAATCAAAATAAATAATTCTTATATCTTTAATAATCTTAATCTTTAATAAAACAATTAATAAACAGTAATTTCATGCTACGAATATTATTACTTAATTTACTTTTTAATTGTCTTATGTGATAAATATAGTAAGTATAGTGTGATAAATTAAGTATTCCATAAATACCAAAAGATCATACATCGGTCGACGTAAATTTTATCAACCATGTTAACATGATCAAGAGATGATTAAAACTTAAGGCTTAATCATATCGTGATTATGTTATCTTGATTAGCAAAACACTGATCGACCAACGTATAATCTTTCTATATTTGTGACAGTACTGGTCTTCTATTTTTATTGCTGGGTGAAAAGGTTCTAACCATATTCTAAGAATTGTATTTGATATTTCATACCGAACATTATAAGCGTACAACACTTATTACGATCCATTGTAGATGCCCTAAGAATTACGTATGATATTGGTTTGATACATTTCTGATTTAGGTATATATCAGAAAAAATATTAAGCATGAGTTTATTACACTAACATTATAATTGTCAATTTACAAATACTACAATTAAAATTAACGACAGGAGGTCAAAGTCTGTCATGAAAAAGAAGGACCTTAGGAGGTATATGACATTTCAGATATTTAAAAATATACTTCCGTTGAATAAAGTAATACGTCAAATTTTGCAATAAGGCCTCTGTCGATATGATAATACTGTAAAAGTTTAAAGAAAATTTCGATACACTACTTGGAGCTTCGGCACAACAAGGACCTAGAATAAGTTAATTAACAATGAGAAGAAGAAGAAGAATTTAATTGTTTAATATCAACTATATTTATGAAATAAGTTAATCGATTGAATTACTAAAAGAGGCGTGAAAAAATTTCTAATACATACATATAGTATTTGTGACTCCATTTTACTTTTCCGCACTCAACTATACCAGAGCGAAAAAGCAATGTAATCGTGTAATGAAAAGTGGAAAAAAAATTTCTAGCGTTTATTTTTTATTTCTCGACCTAAAAATAAAAAAATGGTTTTTAAAAAATTTTGTCTGTGTGTGTCGTTTTCGTCGGCATTTTAAAAATTACTTGTTAGCACGATAACTAACTAAATTGTGTCAGATCGTTTGGGTTTTGACTGATTCTGATCTGAGACGTCTCCCAGACGACACTTTCTGGTCTTGGACACTTTCACTAGACGATGTTCAGGTGGATAGAACACACTCTACCATGTTCATGGGTCATGAGAAAGCACAATGGTGGATTATTTGAGAAATTTTTTTTTTGTTAGCACGAACAATCAATTAAATCGTGTCCGATTGATCGTATTTCGATTAGGGATGTCTACCAGACGACATTTATTGATTTTGAGGTGGATAGGACATACCCCACCCTGTCCCCTGGTGGATAGGACCCTGTCCATGGGTCATGAAAAAGCACGATGGTGGACTATTTGAGAAAAATTTGCCGATTTTGCATTGAACGAATAAAACATATATTCGGCCTATATCATATACAAATGAATTTAGAAGTAAATAATTTCGTTCAATCACAAACGTATTGATACGGAACCGTAGCAGCCGCCAATGAAAAAAGTAAAACTGTCGCATAAAACACATATTCTGCATTTATGTGTTGGATTATTTTTTTTGTATATATCAATACTATAATATAATTACATATGAAACAAATTAATTAGCGAAACCACTAAAAGGGTCGTGAGAAATTTTTTAATATATAAATAGAGCCTTTGCGACAAAGTGTTCAAATAATTTCCTGTGCACTATAGACGTTAATATCATCAAACTAATCGCGTGGAAATAAATTTCCCTTTGAATGGTTATTGCGGGTTGATGAAAAGAATTTCAAATAAAGCTAGTATTTAATTGCCCGCTTGCGGGAGTTATTAACAGAATTATGGTACCAGGTATTGCTTTTAAAATTACATCGAGTATGCTAATTTTATTTAGGCCGTGAATTTACTGCGTTTTACAGAACTTAAATATTTGATGTAAGAACTGTAGTATTAGAACATTTCAGTTATATAAATATATTAATGTATCAAGAAATACGCCGATGAAAAAAAAAAAGGATTAATAAGTAATTTCGTTTGAATTTGAGAAACGAATGTATAATAAATGTTTCTTCACAATATAAGAAACAGTTATACTCGTACATCAACTTACAATATACTAAAATGAATACATTCTGTCCACACTTTTGAATAAAAATACAAGTTAAGTTATAAAATATCAACGTAAATTGCTCCACCTTTAACCATTGATATAATACTGCCCCAAAATAAAAACTGGTGCAAATTTCATTAAATTGTTTTAATTAAAATGTTGTAATTGATTACATTATTATTTTAATAATATATTCTTTAATTTTAATTTAACTGGGCACTATTAATGTAATAGATAAATGATAGTTATTGAGAAAAAATAAAAGTAAAATAAAAATTTTATATAATTTTGTTATCAATTTACTAACAAACTAAAATTTTCTAAGAATCACATTTCATTCTTGTACTAATTTAGGATATGTGAATTTGTTGTATTGGGTATCCTCTCAAAGAAGAAATAAAAGAGGCTTTAAGAACATATCCAGTGGCTAAGTAATTCGGGAATGGGTATATACATATTTTTCACATATGTCAGCAATATCTTATGTGCTTATAATAAGAATAAGAATTATTTTGTTATACATGATGGTCCATGACGTTATAGGTAGGTGATATCACGAAAACTCTTAGTACGACGAGAATGAAATATGGGAGACTTATACTTCAATGGTGCATGTTTTTCCATAGTTTAATTAAATTTTATCAATTTTCGATTTTCCATCTTGTATTATGAATTTCAATGAAACACCCTATATATTATTACATTTCTCGTATTCTTATTACAAGGAAAATTTTCAAGTACCATAGTTGTAGGAGTTTTATTGTAAAGTAGCAACATGTAAACAATGGAATAACAATAATTTGCCATTTTCAGAAATGTGATGTCTATAACATTTATTGTGTTAGCAATAATACAATTACCATAATGACAATAAACTGAAATTAAGATAAGTACCCTCGAAGAATATTTAAAATAAGAAAATTTATAATTTGCCGCTAGACGTAACGTTACGCTATACATAACACAGAATCACTTATCAAAGTCTGGTTTCTAACAGATAAACTAACAACTAATTTATTCCCTACAAGTAAAATAATAAAAATAATTAAGTAAATTTAATTTCGTTAATCAGATTGAAAATGAATATACATAACACAGAATTACTTGTCAGATACTGGTATTTAACAAATAAATTAATAATTTATTTATTTCTTGCAAGCGAAATTATAAAAATAATTAAGTAAATTTAATTCCCTTAAACAGAGAGAAATTAATATATGTAAGACATAATTACTTGTCCAAAACTGATTTTTAACAAACAAATTAATAAATAATAAATAACAAAAGTCTAATAAGCTCAATATTTTAGCAAAATTACTAAGTTAAAAAAAAGTTTAACAATGGTAATAATTTCCAAACATGATTATCGTCAATATTACAGATATCCCTGATTGTTAGTGTATATTAATGGAAAATGTGTACGATAATTAGTTATTTATAGTTTTAAAACATTAAAAGTATAAGATGAATTACATTACGGTTGCAAATATGAATGCTGTTCAGATATTTCGAAGATTTTTTTCATTTCACCAGTCTCGAACTATACAATACTTCTTGCATATGGATATGGAAATATGATGGATTATTTTTTATTAAATAAATCCAATATATCGGATGATTATTTTAATTGTTATCTTTCATCTAGTATGTGCAGTATCATGGCATAATGCAAAACATTCATTGCTCTGCCTAATTTGGAAAAAAAATAATTGACAGAACTTAACAATTCCTGTGCTTCCTTTAGAATATTTACTCATTGACTATAAACTCGACAGAGTATAAAAACTTCTTAAGAATTCTTACGAAAGGGATAATAAAAGGAATAAACATTTTAAATGGATAAAATATGGTACATCGCTATTTCATAACATAAGAAATGAAATTCTTATACTAGTTTTGTTGCCGCCGCGACGTCTAGCATCTTCAAAACGTTTATTTTTTATACAAAGAAAAATGTATCAAATTAAGTTTCATTTGACATCAATAAATGGTTTTAGTCATTCAATTTCTACTTCCTAACAGATTCAAAATTTATATTAAAAAACTAAATCTCACGTTTCATGTTAAATTAAATTAAATTATGTATATATATATATATATATATATATATATATATATATATATATATATATATATATATATATATATATATATATATATATATATACAGTGCTATTCAAAAGTCTCCTCCCCCCCTCTTATCTTTTAACGATTATACATAAACTAGTGAAATTTGGTAACTGAATATTAAGGGTTGTAAACTTCCCTACTAGTGATGATAGATGACGTATGCGTCAAAGATGACGTCACAAGGTCATTTTGACCAATCATTTTAAATGGAACCCTATGGCAAACGACACCTCTTTTAAAAGGTATCGAAAAAACGTATGCACATAATATTGCACATTTGCAATATCAGCAAACATTTGAAAAAATGGCGAATGCGCCACTGCCACGGAATTATTTGCAGATATTGCTGTAATAAATTTTATTTAATTATTTCCTCACTGTTGCTGTAACATTACTTTTATACGATAGTAGACACTGACTAATGACTATATATAATGGTTATATGTAATGGTTACCTACGGGTAAGAAGAAAATAAAATAGAACTTTATAAAAGGTGGTCCAACCAAAACGCACGATGTTAATTGTAAATAAAACAAAAAGTTTTCAGAGAATTATCTTAATATTTTTTATTATGATAGAAGGATCTATGACAATTATGAGTGAAATAAAATATCGGCCAAATGCTCGCCACGGCTTCGGTGGCATACCTCTATCCGATGGTCCATATTTTCAATGACTCTGAGACATAATTGAGGTTCAATGTCGTTAATGTGTCGAATTATCTCATACTTTAGCTCTTGAATTGTTCTTGGCTTATTGACGTACATTTTTTCTTTTAAATATCCCCAAAGAAAGAAGTCCAACGGTGTCAAATCACATGATCGTGGCGGCCAATTAACTCGCCACGACGTGAGATAACACGGCCATTGAATTTCTCGCGCAAAAGTGCCATTGTTTCGTTGGCTGTGTGGCAAGTGGCACCATCCTGTTGGAACCACATATCGTCCAGGTTCGTATCCTCAATTTCTGGCTACAAGAAGTCCGTTATCATCTCGCGATAGCGAACACCATTCACGGTAACTGCTTGGCCGACCTCATTTTCGAAGAAATACGGCCCGATGACGCCGCCAGCTCATAAACCGCACCAAAAAGTCACTCTTTGTGGATGCATCGGCTTTTTAACAATCAGTCATGGATTCTCATTTGCCCAAATGTGGCAATTCTGCTTGTTAACGAATTCACTGAGGTGAAAGTGTGCCTCGTCGCTGAAGATGATTTTCTTTGTAAAGTCACCATTCACTTCTGTCTGTTCAACCAACCATTCGGGGTATTGACGACGCTTGAAATGGTCAGTAGGCTTCAGCTCTTGAGTCAATTGAACCTTGTAGGCGTGTAAATTCAAATCTTTATTCAAAATTCGCATCAGTGATGTTCGTGAGGTGTTCAATTTCCGCAAATCGAACTGGGCGAGCATGCACAGGTGTTTTCACATTTCCTACAGACCCGGTTTGCTGAAATTTGCGCACAATTCTCCCGATTGTGGACACATTTGGTCGATTATGCTGACCAAAATAGTCACGAAGTGCACGAAATGCATTTTGATTTAAACGCCCATTTTCGTAAAAGGCTTCAACAATATTAACGCGCTGCTCAATTGTGTACCTATCCATGGTTGAATTTGTCAAACACTGAAACAAAGAAATGTCAAATTAGGTTGGGCAAAAAACTTGATCTTAAGGTGTGACTCACAATTAACATCGTGGATTATGGTTGGACCATCCATTATTTATAAATTTGAGTATAACCATCCATACACAGAAAATTGACACTCTAGCATCTCCGAAAACTTTTATAAATTAGTTGCTGTATTAATCCTGTCCTTATAAATGAGACGTACTTCGATTGCTCAGTGATATATAATCGCTTATTGTGTTGTCAATGTTAGTAGTTATGCGTATTACTATTTCATCTTATGAAAGTAATAAACAAAGGCTATACAGAAAAATATGCCAATATACATTTTTTTAACCACGATCACTATATTAGTAAGGTTTAATACGTCTGTTTTCCGTGGATTAGAGGCCTTCTTATACACTAGTAGATTAAAATTCATAATAGCACGCTTTGATTTTATAGCATTTTATTTAGAATTATTATTACCACTAACATTAACATTTATTTCAAAAACGATCTTGTCATTTTGACCACGATTATCAAAATTCACTCGATAAGTTTAAAGGACTGGAAGGGCCCACAACTTTGCCGAAATTAGGTAGGACCTGTATTTTTTCAGCCATCTTACTGGACAGAGGTTCTTCAATATAACTTTCCGCTACCGTAGTCGATTTCCAACCACCGTGATGCTTGACAGTGGTAATATTGCCCCAGTATTAGCCAATAATGTTGCCAAAGAACGCCTTATTAAATGTGCGGTATAACTTTCTGAATCAGGGAGCCCAAAAAATGAAGCCACTTTTGAAAATATTTTCGAAATTGTGTTGATGCCCCTACATGTTGTGTAGTACATTTTTCAGTCACATATGGCAAGAAATATCTTCTACCGACAGTTTTATGTCGCAGATTGATATAGTTTCGATATATTTCTACAGTATTGACTGAAAAATCTTCTTCCACGATCGTGAAACTTCTTGAAATCTTTGTTTTTATATCCGAAATGAGTACCTACAAGGAACTGCCTTCGTCTTGGATATGTCTGATATCCAAAAAAGATAACTCATTTCATCGACAAGCACCTGCGTCTACCACGATCATTACAACCTGTAAAGAGTTCAAAATAAAAAGCTCAATGTATAAATTGAAAAATTGACATCGTGTATTTCCTACTTTAACTTGTAAATAAATATTCCTCATTCAGTGCTTTTTTCAAAAATTCTTCGATTTGGTTTATTTTCAGTATCTGTGCATTCTTTGCTTTATAATTTCTTGATCCGGCTTTCAAATATGAAGTAAGTTTACCATACTTCGAGATATTAATACCTTTGTGCACTTTCAACATTGATTTTAGCATCAAATATTTTTTCAACATTGAAAAGACAGCAAACAGTTTCTCCACATTGAAGAAATAGGATAGTAGTATCTCTTCTGTAATTGCGCTTTCTCCTATGCCCCTTTTTTTTCGCCAGTTGTCGAATTCCACCAATTCCTTCTCCTATACACTACAATAACAGACGTAACATTGCTTCTTGAGCTTCTTACTGAATTTCAGTCGGAATGAAGTAATTCTCAGCAGTCACTCATTTTTTTGTCCTAGAAACGACTCCAAGAATTTCTAGTTTTTAGCTCAAAATAAATCTGTCAAATCTGACGTTTTTCAAAACCAGAATTTTTCACCTCCTAATTGACTGGTTTTTCTCGTGGTCATAGATAAAACGTTGAATTATAAATAAAATTAAACTCTTTGTGAAATTAATAACGGTTTCTCACTGATCGATAGCTAAAATTGAGCCTAGTTCCGCTGAGGATGTCGGTAAAAAAACATTCAATTTTCATCCACCGCTAACGTTTGCCGTAAACTTGTATATGATATCTTCATAAACTTTCAAAATCGGCATCATATTTCCACTCGATTATATTGTTCACGAGGAAAATCTCTATGTACTCAATGTCACCATATTGTAGTGTATCATAAGAATGCGGTGTTCAAAGTCAGTACGAATTTCCAGATGGTTAAATATTTTAGTAACATTTTGCATTGTCTACTACTGAAATTTTCCTGTACTATGTGTTAAACGATGCGTTGTTATCAAGTAAGACGCTAGTTGTTATATAATTGCATTAACCATTGTCACTAACGTAATTCATTGGCAAATTGAGTTTTGCAAGGCTCTTCGATTCATATTTTAGGATACCGAAATAATATATAATTTATAGTCTGGTGTCATAGTACTACAGTGCAAGGGATTAATAGTACAAGGTGACATTCAAATTATACGCTACCATCAGGTTACCATCACATTTTACACGAGTATAGCAAACTAAATATTTAAATTCGCAATTTTTAACAACAGAGAATTGTTATTCACTGGTTTTACAATACTTTCTTATCAGAAAAGAAATCCCGCTTCAGTAGGAAAATTCATCATCTGTTCAACTGAATCTTACTCGTGGCGATTCAACATCTCAATCCTACTCGTGGCGGGTTTTCTTTTCTGAAATACGCATTGTACGATCAGTAACGTGCAGAAACACAAGAGAGGGGTCAAGGATCGTTATTAAGTAAAACTCAATGGCTGGCGGGGCTTTAGCCCGAGGAGTAGTTGTTTCCTATAGCGATTATGTAATAGCCTTGCTATTCGGGAATTACTTGATAACCGCCTTGATATTAAAATGACATATGTATTACTTACTTACTTATGCTCCATATTATTTATTTCATTTATTTCATTTGTATTAAATTCAGACTCACATTTTAAAAATAGCTGGGACATATTTGTAACCATGTCAAAATTATTGTTCACTATAACAAAAAGTCTCCCAAACTTGCACAGGCTTCAGTTAGTTTTGATATATTTGATACTTGAACAATTTTATGTTGCTCAATATCATCCTCAGTTTCAGAATCAGAAATAGATTGACTCGTTTGTCGCACCTTTCAATACAGCCGCTGATGGTTAATTTTACACTTTCTATTTCCACATCGCTATCAATCGATGCAAATTCTTGCAAACTAACAAATGTGTCGTTTAAGGCAGGAAACAGTTGTGCTAGTGGAATACTATTCTTCTTTGAAATCCTCCACATCTATATTTGTAAATCTGGCTTTAGATAAGCACTTCTTTATTGTTATCGCAGACACAGTTCGCCAAGCCACCGAAATCGATATTAAGGCGTTGGTTAAGATAATGTTTTTCTCTATTTCTTGAAGAGAACTGTCACTATCCATATATGTTAAAAGCCTTTTAATAACGTAGTTTCTATAGAGTATCTCAAAATTCTGAATAATATCTTTGTCCAAAGGTTGGGAATGTGAAGTAGTGTTTGGTGGAAGAAATATAAGTTTAACATTATCCAATGCAACTTTAGAGTGAGATGTTGCATTATCTAGGAACAATACAACTTTCCTATTCTGCTTCTTTATCTTGGCCTTTTGCCATCAAATTCGTGGAGCCACGTCGTCATGATATCTGCTCTATATTATGTTTGTTGGCAATGCACGACAGTAGAGACCTGGCTCGTCTACATTAAACACATCCTGTGGGGCGTAATCTATTAAAATGACCATCAACTTCTCTTTCCAAGTTTTGACGTCTTCGACATTAACATCGGCAGATTCATCACATATTCTCTTGAAGAAAATATTGTACCGACGTCGAAATATTTCTAATCATCCATTTGGTGCCTTGAAGTTACTTAGCCCTAGACGTTGCACAACTTCAATAGCTTTCGTTTGAATTATGATGGGCCCAGATATTGGCAAGTGCTTGTTTCGAGTCTTACAAAATCAGTTGAAAACGACTTAATCCACAGTAGGTCCTTCAGTTTTAGGAAATTTTGTTTTTTGATCAACACTGCCACCTTCTCAATACAAATTTATAACTTCTTATTTATTTTGTAACAATCTGGTCACTCGAGTTTTGCCTACTTTAAATTTTTGTGCCAGTTTCCTGGTACTCAAACCACTTTTATCACTTGCGTCGATTATAACAATATTTTCATTAATAGAAAGATGCTTCCGTTTCTCTGCCACACTCAAATATTTAACGTTATCCGGTAAAAGTTGAGGACAAAACTAATGTTAAAACTAAATTTCATGCGCTTAAGAAATAAATATTCGTAAAGTAATCATAAAGCAATTTGCAGTACCGCCCGTCGTAAAGCAATTTGTAGCATCTACATTTTATTGCCCTTTATTGACGGTGTGTTTAGCATTGGTGTGTACTAATAAATTCCAATGATGGGCGCCCGTGGTCGTTTAAGAGAATGGTCGGCATAAGAGGGTACAAGAGTATGGGATTTCCCATTTATAAATTCGGAGAATTCAAAGTCGGTCGTTATACGTACATAGGTTGTTGCCTTATACCTGGTGGTCGCTAACAAGTGTTTTACTGTATTTATAAATTGATAATTTGTTAATTTGTATTTAAATAAGTGCTTGTTATTGCATTACTTTTCGTTACAATCTCTATGTTCGTAAATCAGTGCGTTAAAAACCAGGCCACATCACTTTCGTAGAATAATTTGTAACTACCAACTGGATCACCCTGAATTTTGCTATACTATTTTATTAACACTCATGTTTGCCTGTTATCATATAACTAAGAAGATCTAGGTCCTATGTGGTGGTTTTCGATAATTTTAGGTATGAACACATATTTCGTCGATGGGGAAAACATTAATTCTGTTTCTCTGATTCATATCTATGTATACATATATTAGTTTACATTATGCATGGCTATGAGTAGACGAAATACATACATATATTATATTTCCGACGTACTTGGAGATACACGAGCAGCGATCCAATTATTTCATCTTCGGTTTATATCCACATATAGATTGGGTTCCGCTCTCCAGCACAGAGGACGAGCGGGCATCGCTTGCGCTTTATTTTCCACTACATTGCGGCGTATTAAGAGTACTCATGTTCAACCCTTGTTAACTAATGACTAATTCTGAATGTGATCCCGTTTGTAAATAGTTCCGAGCATTACTTAAATGTGTGAAAATTAATACTGATACTCACGGCATGCTCTGGTTAATTTTCCTCATAAATCACCATGTAATGTATATATCATCTGATATGGCGAGTTCTCACAAGTAAACTTAGGGATTACGTTGCGAACACTGGTAACAAGCCCCACGTGTAGTGCGTTAATTTCCCTGGCGCCGCCGCGTGGTAAATATGACAATTATTTTAATCCCTGTTTAATCGTCAAACTTGCCGCATTCAAGTAGGATGAGCCCATTCTAAATGTGTCGCTTTCCCTAATAAATTCTCGTTCTCACTCACCTGCAAACGTTTAACCTCTTTATGGGGTAATGTCATTTAATAACGCAATTTTAAATATCCCCATTGGACGAGTCGTAAGTTTGAGTCTAAATTTAATGCCACAGCATCGTGCTATATAAACTTCTATACCGAAATATTATAGAATTCTTTGTTCTAGACGTTTAAGCGTTAAGACACTCCGTCGGTCGCACCTCTTGGACTCTCGTGGATGGTCGCACTGTATCTATAAGATCCATTTAATAAATTTTGATATGTATTTACGGAAAAAAATTACTTTTTTTCTTCCTTGTGTCTCAAAAAATGCCAATCATGTTTTTATAACTTTTATTAAAAGTTTTTCCAAAAACAAATGTGCGTTTTTAACAAAAATGTTATTTAAAAAATTAGGAACTTTTTTTACAGCCTTTGATTAATTACATGAAATAATAGGCAAAATATGTAACACAGGACTGAAAAAAATTAATAATTAAACTGAAATAGAAAATCAAACATACCAATATATTAAAAATCACATGAATCAGATATAGAATAATAAAGTGTCAAACTTGTCAAAGCTTAATTACTTGAGCTATGTAATAATAAGTCATACATAAAAACATGTTAAATCATGAAAAATGCTAAAAAATCATTCCTATCAATATCTATCACATGTAACAGACTTAAAATAAGTAAGAGTCAGATTTAAGTTATTCGGATTCCCTACAACCATCTAATCACCTACTCCAGAAGACCTCCAACATTTCGTTGATAGTAATATCTGCCCCGACAGCGTAGGAAGACTGGAAATTTTCGCCAAACCTTTGGAATAGGACCCGAATTGGACCCATACGGTTTACTGTCTTCCGTTATTGACGAGTATCACGATCATCAAATCGAATTTTTCCTAACAAAAATTTTAATCTTTGTAACGACAAAGTCAACCTAAATATTTCCATGCCTAAACCATCGGTGCTCCAAAGATCTTCAAGGTTATGTTTTTTATTATCTCCAGCAATATACAGTAAGCCGATAGAAACCTAAATTTCGGTTTTATTAGTAGTTAGTACTTCCCGAGTCCGTGAAAAATTGTCACGAATTGTAGTGATGTACTGATTAGTATAATTAACAACCATATCCAACATAGTGTCGTCGAACAAGCGCAGCCATGTATCCAACAGGGTATTTATATCTTTTGCCTTCCCTATTAAACCAGGAAGTCTTGTAAGCAAGCTACTTTTCTCAGTTTTCTTTCTGTTGGTGAATGGAGTTTTTTTCCAACTTATGGTCTCAACAACTTTCTTCCCGATTTCTCTCTTGCAAATATAAAATTAGTCGTCGTCCTCTTCATCTTCAGAACGCAATATCTACATCACTCTGTTCAGAATTGGAGTCCTCTTCGTGCACCTCTATTTCTTCAGTTTCATCTATATCAGAAGCTACTTCATCTATATCGTAACGAGGGTTCTTCCAATTGGATGACGAAGTATTTTGTGTAGGTTCATCATCATCACTGCCGTCCAATAGAAGTGCATGGATTTTCGGAATGTCCTCTGTATTATGAAGAAAAAATATATTTTCTGACGCCATTATGTCTCTGGGAAAAAAAAAGGAAAAGATTGTTCATAGAATGAAAGAAGTTTTTCGAAAAGGTACAAATTAGAAATACATAACGTTAACGGTCGCAGTGCATCTAATAAATCCAGTGCCCATATAACACTGAAATATCTTGTATCAAATAAAACGATTCTTGTAGGGTTAATTATACACGAAATGTAAGAGTATATATGAAAATGGAAAAAATTGTAAAGAAATGAATACTTACAAATTAGGTCCCAGTGGATCCCAGTCGAACAGCGCAGTCAGTTTCAAGGTCGCAATCATACTGAATTATGTGGCTTCATTCGTCAGGAGGATAGATGGAGAGTGTTTATAAAACAATACTACGTGGATCTCAGAGATCCGCAACGACCGATGAAGTGTTAAGTTTGCTTATTACATAAAATAAACCCGATCACTTCCTAGCTGCTTTTAATACAAAGCTACTTGCTTTTTTAAAACGCTCATTAATAGAGCTGAGGCTTGTGGAACTATAGTTCGGTGCTAAAATATTATAATGTTATTCATACGTGATATCAGATCATCATTGAAATTACATGCTACCATCAGGTTACCATCACATTTTATATAGCAAACTAAATATTTTCACAATATTGATCAACAGAGAACTAATATTCACTTCCGGATTTACAATACTTCCTTATATTAAATAATATAACTCTTACACGGTCTATATCTCAGAGATAGTTGATATAATTTTACTATCCTTGTATATTTATTAACTCTATAAATAAAGATATCAAATCTATAAGATTTTTAAACTAAAATGAATCCACATGAAAATAATTCAAACATACATTATACATAATCATACTATTTCTTCTAAATGCCCAATTTCACAACATAACAATAAGTTTTCGGGTAAACTCACAACTGACTGTTTATATCCCACTATTTTTGAAAAATATTACAGCCGAAACTTACTAAATTGTATTAAAATCCTAACAGTTATGAACCTGTAGGTTGCACTATCTTCACATGATGGTGATAATTTGATAATTGTGCAAATGATGGACATCAATTTACTTGATGAAAATCCATTATCACTGGTTCTCACTAACCCCATTATGGGGTAATATTATTTGATAACGTAATTTTAAATATCCCCATTGGACGAGTCGTAAACTTGAGACTAAATTTAATGCCGCAGCATCAGCTACATCATGCTATATAGACTACTATACCGAAATATTATAGAATTCTTAGTTCTAGAAGTTTAAGCCTTAAGTTTTCTTACTAAATAACTTGAGCCCAATCGCTTCCTAGCTGCTTCTTATATAAAGCTATTCGCTTTTTGGAAACGCTCATCAACAGAGCTGAGACTTATGGAACTATAGTTCGGTGCCGTAATATTATGATATAATTCATACGTAACAATCAGATCACCATTGTTATTCATTGCTTTAAGTATCTCTAATTGATAACATAATCCTGTGTATACTAATTTTATGTACTGCTTTATAGGTATTCTAGCTAGAACAAACAGTATTATGACAAAAAAACCATGGCGGTATATAAATCATAGCAACTTTGTGTAATCGTTAATGTTGAATCTACTACTAGTTATTGGGGTTCTATAAATCAGAGTTTTATTCGTAAACGACACCATAAATGAAGAATGTGTATGAAGGAATTTGGGCACGAAACGCGAGTATATGTGTTACTAATAACTAAGTTTACAGAATTAATAAAAAGTTACTGCACTCTTACGCTCGGCCCGATTCACCGTTTCTCTTCCCCTTCTAGCTCTTAGCTGGCAACGAGCCGGCCGTATTATCCAGTAACCATGCATATCTGTAGTAAATACTACGGCTCCCTTTTGATGCTGTAACTTGAAAGTGAAAGTGCCGACGGAGAGTAAGGTAACTTGGTGTTTCTGTAAACTTTGCTAATACTATCGAGATATTCAGCTTAACAAAAGTGTATGAAACTATTATATATCATGCAGTTTAATGTGATGGTCAGATAAACGCACATAATCTTGGAAACTCATGGTAAAAATAAGCCTGAAGTTAACAACGACGTGAAATATACGATTAACAGAATAATTTACATCTTTTATTTTAACAATGAACTTATACCGCTTATAAATTGAGGTGGCCTTTGCAGAAGGTGAAATTTACTTACGTATACTCCTATCTTCTCTAGTAGGGTTATCAAAAAATTAGTTTTCATTATTTAAAACACAATTTAAAAAAATCTATT
The DNA here is from genome assembly GCA_037954035.1 of Rosalia funebris. NCBI lineage: Eukaryota > Metazoa > Arthropoda > Insecta > Coleoptera > Cerambycidae > Rosalia > Rosalia funebris. The sequence continues at coordinate 8,076,562 of JAZFAV010000007.1, forward strand.
TACAATTAAAAATGAGATTATACTTCTGTAAAGAAATTATGTGGAACGCTATGGGAACATCGTAATTTCTATTAGAAAATATAGTGTCTGAATAACTCATGAGTGAGTGATGGTTATGCTATGTCAAAAGTACGCCACAACATAGGCAGATATGCAGTTCTAGAACGAATTTCGTAGTATTAGTTGAAGAGTGGAAGTACCAAAGGCACTAAGTGCCAAAAACTACTTTTTTAAGTTCTTTGCAAAAAGAGGTTCTAAATGTCATCACCAATATTCCCACAAGGGTTATAAGTACCACACATAAGCCATAAGCTTCTAAAAAATAAAATTAGATGGCGCCAAGCTCTATATCCTAACAGATTTTACTTAGAATGGTTACAAGTGCCATCCGCCAATTTTTGTCACGTTTAGGTGAGTTCTTTGTGTGTTAGTTTTTTGAGTTTCTTATAAGTAAAATGGAAGTTATTCAAGGAAAAAGGGTTGAAGGAAAGATTATAGAAAGGCAAAGAAAGAAGAGACATGCTGGAAACGGATATGTTAATAGAAAATGCATTGAAATTCAGCCAAAAAATCCACCGCCTCGAGGGGTAAAAAATTTTAGGTGAAGAATATAAAATGTACACAGTATTTGATATAAATTTTAAGGCCACGTCGTTATAGTGTATAGAGGCAAAATATGTGGGAAAGCGATATAGATGAGATGATGAGCGAAGAGATTAAGATTACTATAGAATTTAATTTAGAAAAAATGTATTGATACGGAACACTATAACGACGATGGCGCCTCAGTATATACACACACATATTGGTGGCTTAAGATATCATACAAATGTGTTAAGTTAATACAGCAAAAATCAGACAATTTTGTTAATTTAATCTTATTATGTATATTTAGTTTTCAGTACCTAAGTACGTTTTTCTCTTCCTGTGTTATGGATGTGTTATATAAGAAAGTTTCAACTTTTTGAAAGTTTTTATGCTGAAAACTATAAAACCCAAGGAATATATTTGATAGAGCTAATAAATTTGGTAAAAATTAAAAGATGTCGGCACGGAAATTATGCTAACGCTGTGGATAGTAAAAGACAAATATCCATATCATATACAGTTCCAAATCAAGATGGAAAATTTCTGCAAGTATGTAGAAAAAAATTCATGAACATTTTTGATGTTACTGAAAAACGTTTAGTTTGCCTAATAAAAAAGAAAAAATGGGGGATACGACTTTTATCGACAGATGTTCTAATAATAAACCAGGCAAATTCACGGAAAGAGATCGGCTACTGATTCATCAATATATAAATTTAATCCCTACAGATTTATCACATTATTCCCATGCCAAATCAGATAAGGAGATTTTGAGCCCTAATCTAAACGTTCATCGTCTACATAAAACATTTTTGAAAAACACAGAGATTCTTTGGTGAGCTACAAATTTTATAGTACAATATTCAAGAAATATTTTCCAAAGCTAAGCTTTCGTCGACCTAGAGTTGATACATGCCATAGATATGACAGGTTAAACTGTGAGTCAAAACATAGTAATAGTGCCTACAGCAAAGCAAAAGTTTTATTGGAAATTCATCACCAAAAAGTGGAGAAGTCTATAGAATATGTGAAAAATTAAATTACTGATTCTCAGCTTCCCAGTAGCAACAAATTCTGTATTTCATTCGATTTACAACAAGTCTTTTTTGTGCCAACTCCGACCCATTCGGACATGTTTTACCTGTCTCAATTATCTTGTTATAATTTTGAAATTCATTTATCCGACACGAATCGTGCTTTCATGTTCACGTGGCACGAAGATGTTAGTGGACGTAGAGGTAATGAAGTAGCCTCAACCCTGCTTAAAGTTTTAAATTCCGATATCACACAAAAAAAAATATTTACTATTATGGAGTGACAACTGTGCAGAGCAAAACAAGAATAGAATAGTAATATTTGTTTTGGTATTCCTTGTGCTTCATCAAGTTTCTGAATCTATAGAGTATAACTTGCTTATAAGTGGCCACAGCTTTATGTCTTGTGACAGAGATTTCGCACTTGTAGGAAAAAGAAAGCGTGATATGAAGGCAATGATTCCCAGTGATTTACACGAAGTAATAACGTCTGCAAAATATGATCCTCCGTTCAAACTTATTGACATGCCAGAAAATAAATTTTGGGATATAAAAGAGGCTGCCGATACTTTTTTAAATACTAAGAACTTAATTAGTAAAGCTGTCAGGATAAAAAAAGACAGTAAAAATTCAACAGTTCTTCTGATAAAAGAAACATTTTCTAATATCGAGGAATGGAAACTTGTAGGAATATTGAGAAAAGGAAAAACTATCAGAGATTTAAAATCTGCAAAAATAAAACTTTTGCCTCCTATAAGTAAGATATCCATAAATAAAAAAAAAGATTTGTCGTCCCTATCTTGAAGAACCTGCTCATAAAGCTTTTTATAAAGAACTTCTAAATTTGAACGAGGAAAATTCAGGGCCAAGTAGCAGCTTGACTTAGTTGTAATTGGTACTTATAATCATTGCATCATGTGGTACTTATCGCTAAAATTTTATTTCATTTATAACATTTGAGGGATACCTACTTATGTCTTTTCAGTTTTTTTTGGTGGAGTTACAACTTTTGATTTATATTTCACAAGCTGTTGTTTTTACTTATTAGAAAATGTTATGTTATGTTTTTGAATAAAAAAATTAAAAAATGAGTTTCGTAGGAATGTTTTATTAATTATCTAAAATTTCTAAATTTGGCACTTAGTGCCTTTGGTACTTCCACTCTTTAGTTAATAATAACACATGTAAGAAGTAGCTCAAGCTTGTTAGAAACAGAGTTAAACGAGTTCGTATTGCGACGAATTGAGGATTATCATTAGATCAGTGTGACTTTTATAAAATAGTTTAAGGTTATAATGTCTTATCTAAAATATGGTACAGTTATAATTGATAGTAGACCTTATCACAGACAGTGACCAAAAAAGTTACTAATATTAGTATTGACTGAATTTTAAATCTCAAACTTATTAAAGTTAGAAACACGAAGTTTGGAGACACATTGTTAAAAGTGTAATTATTAACTATTGTAAAACGAAAAAAAAAACTAATACATTAACTATATAGCGAATTAAATCAATAATGTTTATGGAATAGTAATCCTTCCTTCACAGGATACGTCGCATAATATGATGGGGGTATATAATGATTGCATTAATTCTTCTAGAGGAACGAAGAGACTGAACTGGCGCATGGCGTTGAAATTTATTTCCAATTATGAACATATTATCCAATGGTATACTATGTTTTAAGTAAATATCTTAGTTAGCGGTTGTGAAGTTGATGAGAATTAGATTTGAAGTTACAAAGAATTAATGTATCTCATAGAACTCGTAATCTTAAACGTAATCTATGTTTATTAAAAAACGCGTCCGCAATATTTGTGAAAAAAGTTGAATATTTCTATGACTTAATTTTGGATAACAGTCGGAAGGTAACTATCGGAAATTTCTCATCGACAGAGATTAAAATTTAAGCGGTAAAATGTTAATGGTCACGATGAATTTTGGGGAGTTAAATTGGAGATGGTATATTATCCTTCAATAACATTGTAGTTATGCATAAGTTGCATCATTGTTAGATGGCTGCTTTTTATATCACATTTTTTTCACACGTTTGATTGAGATGACCTTTTAACTGCTTTTTTATCATGTTATTCACTTGTATGCGTAAAAGTGAAGAGTTTGCTCATTTTCGATTTAACTGCATAAACTAGTTATCAGCAATTAATGTTTTTCTAATTAGTTATAAAATTTTATATAACTATAAACTCATCTCCTGTGCACCAAAGGCTATGCTCTCATAAATCTCAAATTTTATTGTCAGAAAGATAACTCTAATGTACTCCTATGACCATCCATAAATTGTATCTGTTACTACTATAATAGGATAGGCGATGCAAAGATATATGCAAAGAATATATAAAACATTCTTGGAATTCATAATGTATTGTATTATTTTGTATTTTATAACCTATCACAATTATCACAAAGGTTATATTTGTTAGGTCATACTTCAAAGGTTGTATATCCATCTATTTAAGTACTCAATATTTACTAATATTTTATTAAATCTTGGTAAATCATTACTGTTATCGTTATCTTTATATCTCTGTTTATATATTGTGAAAACGAAGTGTCATATATCGGGACACCCCGTTCAATTATTTCAATTTAATTAATACCGTATTGAGTAGCATGATAAATAATATAACGAATTTCTAAACATTTTTTTTTTGTTAAAAAGTTAATGTTATTATTTATTTCCAAAAAGAAATAAATAAAACTAACTATAGGTATTTAATTATCCAGTTCCATGTAGTAGTAATACAGAGCATCATCACACAGTCTTCATAAATCTGGTATTAAATAATTGTTTGTAAAACTCTGAAACATGTCAAATCTATTTTTAAAAAAGACATTAACTAATCCAAAAATAACTTTTCCAGACTTTGTGTGTGTGACGTTTTCATAGTCTTTTGTAAATTACAACGCTCTTTTTTTTAACAAAAAATAATTCCTTAAAAATTTCTTAGTATAGCAAAGTTTTATATCATGGATTTCTTATTTGTTGTTTATATTATAGATGTTGTTTCTCGGGCTAATATTTTCCACTTCATCTGGATTTTTTTGCTTTATAGCCCCTAAATTATTTAGATAGTTAAAACTAGTCAAAAATTTCAAGTAACCTCACAAAAAAGTTCAAGGGGTTCAAATCAAATGAACTTGGGGACCACTCAGTTAGTTCCCATCGTTCTATCTATCTGTGAGAAAAAGTATCGTTAAAATATGACCTAATATGAACATCAAAATAAGATGAAATTAAGTTTTGTTGAAGCCAAATTATTTTATTGAGAACATCACCATCCTAATTATTTGGACAAGGAACATCTAAATATAGAACGAAGTCAAAACGTGGGAATAATTAACATGTGATTATCTAAAAGCAGTTTAATTTTCTTTATAGACGTAAGATCCAAAGAGATGAGTTCATTTACTACAGCCACATATTTACTAGTCCACCTAAATTCTACATTATTTTTGAATCTACTTAGGATTCTCCTGAAAATGATATCTACATGTATTGTTTCATTTAAGAAAAAGTTGCTATTTAAAAGAAAAACTTCTTCTATTCGTAGGTAGCAACAACAAATTTTAAAAAGTTCATGGATGAAGTGATTTACAAAACTCCAAAAAGTATTCGTTAGAGCAGCAAATTTTAATTAAAATGAAAGACGTCAACCTTGAAATTAATATACAAAAAGTTAACATAACTACTCACCAATATTATATTGTTAAAGAACATATTAAACTTTATAGTCTCTGTCAAAAAATACACCCTCTATTTACTAACGTAAATAGGAAATCTCTAATATAGGATACGCTGTACTAGGAAACTTTAAGGGGAATTTTTTTTACAAAAAGAAGGGGTTGCAATTTAAAAAATACTTTAAAATGTCTTTATCAAAAATGAAGTTGATGTATTTCACAGGTCGTAGAAAAGTTATTTTTTAACAAAATTATGAATATTGTAAAAAACTTTAACACAACGCAGTATATACTATAAAATTTTCAGTATCAACTAGATATGTTTCCACTCTGGTTTGACTTTTATATTTGTACAAATTCTCCCTTCTGATTTACACCACTTTACAACTTACGAGTCGTGGCCTCTTTTCTTTTCATATTTAAATGTGAGAAATGCAGGCAGCGTGTCTGGATCACTTGCTCGATGGTCTACGCTTTCCAAATAACAATGAATCCTACTGGAAAGCCGAAATCCCGACCATATTTCGTATGTCGGCAGTTAAGATACCACCCGGTAGTATCTACGGACCAATAAATTCTCTCGTACTCTTCCCTCTTGATATACGCTTTTACTATATTAGTTTCAGATGCACGGTAATAATTTCATGAATTGTTTTTTTATTGCCGTTCATAAGTTTTCAATCCATTTGTGTTATTACAGAGGCATAAATGAAAAAGTCATTATATAACTGACACTGGACGAAGCTAACGCTATGCTGCATGTAATTTTATGGATTAGGTAACCCTAAAATGCTTTAATGTATTCTAGTTAGATAATTAAATATTGCATAATTGGCCATGATACATAACATGTTACCTCTAATAAAACTTTTTCTGTCAGTTGGCAGAACTGATAACTAACTGGTTAATTACTATGAACTGGTTACAATCGACATATTTCAGATTCAGTCATTTGCAAAAAATGCTTAGTGAATATTTGTAATGTGTCGATTAATCTTTCATTCTAAATATATTAAGCTTTATACAGGGTGAGCCTCTAAGTTGTACATATATTTCTACATATTAATATACCTCAGTATATATAAAACTATTATATTAACAATTATTAGATTTTTTTATCAAAAATATAAAAATAAATATTTCATAATTTTTCATTAAAATCCCAGGACATATTGGTTGTGATACACAAGCACATCAGTTCTAAATTCATGAAGTAAATACAGTATTGTCTGTTTAATATGAATTTCCTGGAATGAGACCGGACTATGTGAAATAGTTTTGTTTTTAAAATATTATAAAAAGTCTTTTAATTTTTTTGAGTGTTATTCTAATTATTAGATATACATAAATCAGAATTCCCTTTGTAATTATAGTAGATAAAAAAAACACAATATTCGAAGATAACTGACATTTTAAACTGATTGATACAAAAGACATTATTCCACATTAAAAGTAAAAACAATTTCTATAAATGAATATAAACTGAAATACTAGGTGAAATATTGGCAATACCTATTATAAATAGATGATGTACTAAAAACTATTCTAATAAATATACTAAAGTATATTCTTCAGAATAAAGCACCTTGTACTTCATTGGTATATCAAACGCATCACAAGCCACTATAACATTCTTTAGCATATTTGTTATTCACTCACTATCGACTTTCAGAGACATTTTTAAACATCTCTTGATTGATAATATTTTATTATTGTAATGGCAGCATTGGTACTTGATAAGCTAGACACTTCATACGAATGTAAAAAGGGTCATATGGATTTAAGAAGACCGACGTACAATTCTGAAATCGATTTACTATATTATTTTCGATGCATTTGATAAAATCAGTTTGTAGGTACTTTCTGCTAACGAAATTCAAACAGCAGTCTATATAGTAGATATAAACTGACCGACTTTACAATAACGAAAAATAAAGTATTGCTACATTATATTTTATTGTGATAAGGGGACAGAACGTACAATTTTAATTTGAAGAGATAAGGATACCATAGTTGCATTGTGTCGAATATACAAAAACTTTAGTTTTGTCTTCTATGAAACGTTTCTGCAGTGAGTCCGATAATTAATGTATAAATTCAATAAAATTGGTACTAAGACGTCTTTCTCTTTTATATTACTCGAAAATCTTAAGATGTATGTATTTCAAATGCCACTTCAAGATCTATCGAAATGTATATTTTAAAATTAGAACGCCAGAGATGCTTTTTTATAGAAAGTCCCATAGATTTCGAAACTTGAAACATATTTTTACGTAAAATAAGAATAAGGGATCAGTTACATAAGAATTTATGTGAGCAAGTGAATTTTTGAGGATATTCTAATTTCCTTTATTTTATGAACTGAAAACTGATTTAAATAAAACAAAATCATTTAATGTTGAACGATATTAGTATATGAACATGGAACACATTCTGAACATTTAATGAGTAAATATATTTTCTTGAAAATTACAATAAACATTACATTTTCATTTGCTTTGTTAAATTATTGACCAATAAAGCCTTATTACCAATTATGTCTTATATTGTACCTATCCCTATTATTACCAATCACCAAAATACCAATTATACTTATATTACCAATCCCTTACATTAATTCACTGTATGTAAAAAATAATTATATTAAATGGCGCCATATAAATCGGAGCTTCGTATTGAAAAAAATATCGATGAGGACTAAAATATGGCTCAAAGAGGTTAAAGGCAGCTCTCAAAGTGGTATTTCAGATACATCTTGTGACGAGCGATTTAAAAATAAAAAAAACTTTAGTACAAATTTCATTGAACTTACGCATTAGTTTTTGAACTCAGTATATATACACAAACAAGGGCATAGCCAGAGGAGGGCAGGGGGGAGCACGTGCCTTCCCCTGGCCAGGCGTCGCGCTTCAAATTCCCCGCGTGTCTGATACATTTGCAGCAGTTGCAAATATAAGGCGCAGACTTCTGACTTTACATGAGCAACAATAATACAAACCGCAACAGCAGCAAATGCACGCTACTGACTGTCAGTCATTTATTTCTAAAAGCACAGAAGCATTTGCTTCTTCCTGCTTCTGCAGTTTACATTATTGCTGCTAATGTAAAGTCAGCTTAACTATTACAGTCAGTGGTTACCTCAATTAAGGAGCTTCTAATTCTTATTATCATTAAAATTAAATATTATTATTATTTCAAAGAGGCAACAAGTTTCAAAAAGTAATACTGTGAAAGTCAATGTTTTTGTAAAAGTGAATTTATCATTGAACTTCTGAAGTGTCAGGAAAACGCGTGACCTTGAAAATTTTTAAAATTCTCACCTGCGGCGCTATAGCTTAGCGCCTAATGGCGCCCTTGATTTGCACCCGTCCCCCTCCCAAGACCAAATCCTAAACCCGCCACTGCCCCCCCCCCTGTTCAAAATCCTGGCTACGCTCATGTACACAGATACTCTATTTATGTCAAAGTTGGCGACCCAACTTTAGTAATCGCGGTTATATGGACCTAATATCTATTGAAAGTTATTTATTTTGTAATCTGAATGTTCATAGATGTTCATGATGTATAATGACCGTATCGTGTTTAATGCTTATAGCAGCTGCGTATATCTACAATGTTAAAATGCATAGCTCTGCATTTTTACTAAAAAATAAAAGTTATTCTTTATAACATGAAAGAGAATATACTACTATTCATTTTATCGCTATTCTCCAAATAAAAAACTCTCTTATCTGGTCGTTAAACGGAACAGTCTATCAACTGAGCCTAGCCATAAGAACAAGCTACGGTATGAGATAAAAGCCATTTGGGATTTCTTGTTTGGCAAATAGAGATGAAATAAACTATACACAAAATAGTAATGAGTCAGGTATACTTATTAGTACCACCCTTTTGACGGCTCTACTTCAAAAATAATTACTTTTCTCTGTAAATTATCTATAGAGACAATTTACAGATTTTGCAGGTAAAAAATTTAAACCTGTGATTGTAATATTTGAAATCTTTGATGTAAATTAAATAAGGATTCATGTCAAATAGATAGGTGTCTGAAAATACAGAATCTCAGCCGTCCATAATTCATTTTAAGTTTAAATGTCAGTTTAAATTGAGAGTTTAAATTGAGTTTAAATCTACTTTTGGTCATCTTTATTTGAGACAAATAACTAAAACATTTTGTGAAAATAGAAATTTGGCGAAAGTATACGCTGTAGGTTTGTTATAACTTTATTTTATTTTACTCATATTCCGTATTCAATCGGCCAGAGGTTTTCAAGATGTAAAGAAAACGTTTCTAAATATTTAATATTCAATAACTTCGTTAATAATAAGGACATTGAAAATAGTTTTCATTTACTATTGTATTTGTAGTAAATATTTCATTTACTAAATGTTATTATTAAGTATAGTGATAAGAAGTCAAAATATATACTACTCTCTCATATACACCTCATAGACTTACCTTATATGTAAGAAAACTTACTATACAATGTTTTTTATTTCTTAAAAATACTTATCAATTAAAATCCACGTTAAGAAACCAACATCTTACTCTGACGAATATTTTCCTTATCTACATTTTTTTACATATATTTTTTCATCCGATCAACATATATCACTAGAACGAAGTAAGTGCAAAAGTCCAAATAACCATTAATCACCATATATCCATTAAAATATATCTGTATTGAAAATAATCATAATAGAGATCCCAATCATACTCGTGCCTAACAGACCTTGAAAGCCCACCTTATTAAAGGAACCCTTTTTATCTAGCGAGATTAAAATTCTGCGAGTAAAGCAGTTAGGCCCCTTTAGAATAAGTATACAGCGAAGGAAAGAAGCGAGTTTGTATCGAAGAATCCCAAGTAAAAGGTTTCTATTTACCCAGCAGATATGTTGTTGATCAAATCGGGCAAAGCAATCAGTCAGCCTCTCGACGGTGGAAACGCCTGGATTGGAGACTGGGAAAACATATTTTGCTGTAACAGTGGCGTGCAGAAAGAATATTAATGTATACGAGTATATATACACTTTTGGACAGAATTAAAGCATCAGCAAAACGTTTCATTATTTCTTACAATTTCTCGAACTTTTAAATCCGGAAATATTTTATTTATGTGGACTACCTGTGACAACTGATAAATAATTTGAATAGTTTGATAGATTTAAAGTAATATTTTGTAACTGTTTGTTACTAATCCACTTAATGCTCTTTAAAATGATTTGTAAAAAGCAATAAATTCAGTTACGCTAATGATTTTTTTAAACTTTGATGCCATCAGTTGAATGAAATACTTTATCCAGTACATATACAGTAGAATAAATGAATTGTCCACGGAACTTAAGAGAATATTAAGCAATGATAGCGGTAAATCTGATTAACGAGGGACGTAGCCAGAACTACTTGGTTAATTTTAATAGTTAGATAATCAATAATTAGTATAATATTCAAACGCTTCAATGTACTTGGATGTTACTATAGAACCCTTGGATAAGGTCATGGGAAATCTATAGATGGAAGAAATGAGCGATATCTCATGCAAATTCCCTTAAGAAACAGGCATTCTATCTGTTTAGAGCTAAGCAGAGCCCTAGTAGCAGCCCGAAATATAGATTTTCTAAACAGTCAGAAGAAGGCTTTACGAAGGAGGGTTGAGTAGTTAGAAGACCAGTTTTTGCACCACTACTCACCAGAGAACACCACAGACTGCGTTTCTTAAGAGAACACATAAATTGGACTATTGACGAATGGAAGCGAGTTTTGTTTCCAGACGAAAGAATACTAAGTTTTAATTCACCAGATAGGCATCAACATGATTAGCGGAGACCAGGAGAAAGGTTTGATGCATCCAATATCTCTCGAAAGATCCCATTTCTTGGTGGATCAATAATGTTCTGAGGAAAAATTTGTTTCGGTGGCCTCACAGATTTGGTTTCTATTCGGGGAAGATCTATGAATGCACATTTTTACGTAGAGAACATGGTAGAAGAACATGTAATACCATTTTCACTGTTTGTCGGGGATAATTTCATCTTTATGCAGACTAAATTGACTACCTTAGATTTGTACATATTAAAACTATAAACTGACCACTAAGAAACCCAGATATGAACCCTACAGAGCATCTATGGAATATACTAAAATGATCAGTTAGGTGATATATACCGGCCCCTATAACACTTAGGGAACACAAACAAGTCGTTATTGTCGAATGGGAAAATGTTCCTTAGGAAACCACTCACCACTTAATCTTACCGTCGCTTAAGATGTCACATGTGCTAACTCACTTTTGACAACTTTACAGTAGAATCAAAAAACGTATTTCGCTCGCCTAAAATTGCCTTTCTTGTAATTTGTTTTTATTAATTATGTAATGAGGTCTTCTCATTAGTATTCTGATTGTTAAAAACTAAAAAACATGTGAAATCCAGAAAATTACCAAGTTAGCACATGTGGTTTTTTGGTATTTGTGAGATAGCACTAGTGGCTTACCTATAATTTTTTTTAGTTCCATGGGGTTAAACCATTATTTTAATCTAAAAAACAACGATATGTCATTTTTTAATAATACCTGTACGAAAATATCTACCTATTCTTTTAAAAAGTGAGAATAAAGATAACCTTGAGCAACAGGAAATAAAATTTTTGAACCAGTTTTGAACTTTTACATTATCAACGTAACAAGCTTGTAGTAAACGCTACGGAGAATAACAAAACAGTATTGTTATTATCATTAATTAATTAAAAATGAACTTAAGACTATTCTTATTTATAAAAAAAATTATTTATATAAAAACTTTTATTCTCGGTTTCCCATTCTCCACACCTGGCTCCTCATTTTCATTACTCATGTCGTTCCCATCAGAATCATAAGCACTAGTTTTCGAACCAACAGTTGTGCCACTATTGCGAAAAGCCTTTAACCAGTTAGTAACCATAGCTCTCTTCAGTTCTAGTGTACTTAATAACATTTCTCTGCATACCTGTATTCTTTCTCCATTTATTTTCAAAAAGTACAGAAATGTTGAGCTTCTTCGAGACTTGATATTATTTTTGTTTTTCGCAGTTTTTTTGAGAAGTTTCTTTAACATCAATACTTGAACAAACAAACATTCGTTTTTGTTCCCAATTCATATTCTTTCAAAATTCGGTAAAAAGAAGTTGTCGTTCGTCTTCAGTCACTGTATTGCAAATCCTGAGCTTGAATTTAATACAAGCACGAGACAGGTATGGAGGTCCCATTTTCCGCCCCTCTTTCCACATTTCATACAATTTTGTTAGCGTTCTCAGGAGTTACCCTTTTGCATCCCATGTAAGCGTCACCTTTTTCTCTCATTACTTTGGCTTGCTTCCAAGTCCATTCCTTCTAGTTTACGATACTCCCTCTCTTTTTAAGGGGTTTATCGACTGACTTCAATGTCACTTTGTAGTTCAGAGCCCCTTTCAGAAATACTCTGAATTGTTATTAATGAATCGGGTAAGATTTCAGGCATGGTGCTATCACAGTAATTATTGTTTTCTATCATAACTCTGACTTAGTGACGAAGTACGTTATTATCACTTGGATGAATACTAAAATAAGTAGGTACTAAAATAAATATTATGGCGACCAAAATATATTACCTAATTAATATTATATTCAAAAAAGGTTACCTAATTAATATTATTTTTGGAAAGAAATCCAGGATCATTTTATTAACATTATTGTGGGTATGGAATAAGTCTACTGTGGAATAAGTTTAGGTACCGAGGTAAACCTAAACAGGTGAGTTGACTGAGATGGAAGTGGGCAATTTTTATTTACGATGAAATTATAAATACGATTAAGCATTGAAAAAATAAATTAATAATAAGATTTACTTACTTGAATGTAGATGGCGAGAGAGAGATTGATGTTTCTCAGATGACAGTGAGATAGCACTTGTGGTCACCAGATAACCACAAAACTAGCAATTTGCCCCCTATCTGTTGGTCAGATGACTAAGAAAGACGGGGCGCTAAATTTCGCGTCGATATGATATAAAAACTCAATTTGGCCGAAAAATGAGTTAGCACATGTGGCTTCTTAAGCGAGGATACCCAGTTGAATGGAAGCACCGATAAGAGCTAGAGGAGTATCTATACGCTACTGAATTTAAATTCTTACGATTTAATTTCACCTCCAAGTTTCTCATTAACATCGTTTCCATTACATATCACACTATTGTTCTCTTTTGTTATTTATTCACATTTTGTTTTCCGATAATACCATTCTAATTTGTTAAACATTAGTTGAAATCATTTAATTACAGTATCACGATCAAGCGAAATCTCGAGGATTTTTACAATACTAGTTGAAGCGATTATTTCACCATTAATTTTAATATTTTATTCAGTGGGTACTATGAAGTTGATGTGGTGACCCGAAACAATATTTTGACTTTTGTTAGCACTTATAATCAATGTCCAATCAAAAATATTTTATAAATTATTATTTAATAATTTGTATTTTCAGAGAACTTTATAAATACTTGCAGAAAAAAATATGAAATAGGAGTTGTCCCAAGTACAGAACCTTGTGAAACTCCCCTCTGAATTGATTTTGTGTGTGACACAATTCTAGAAAAGTTTGTATTAATACTAGTAAATTGATATCTACCCAGAAAACGGTTTCAAACCAATAAAGTATAATTTCATAAATGTCATACTGGTATAATTTGGCTCTCAAACGAATAATATCTAAAGAATCAAATGCTTTAGTTATATCCAGTATAGTTAGAGTTGCAACTTATAAACTATCAGTAGCTCGTAGGATGTCATCACTTAGATTAAGAAGCAAAGGACAAATAGAAAGCGTTTTCGAAATCCTCACTGGTTTGGGGAATTCTTCATTTTCGATTTCAGTCCTGAAATATTATTTCAAAGAAATTGTACCTAGATTAGAAACTAGACATAGTATATTTTCTAAGGATATGTCGATATAAACTTTCCTACACTTCCGAAAATAATCAACACTATAAATAGTTCTAGTATGTAATAATCTTCTAAGTCTTATATGCTTTCATAAGTATCAAAGTACTATTTTCTTGTTCACTTGACTGTTATTATTATCTGAGAAATGGAATCTACTGTTAGGCAAATAAAGCATTTATTTATTTTGCTATCTATCTGTGTATATATTTACTTACTATTCATTTCATAGCTATTTGCCAAATAAAAAACTCTCTTATCTTGCCGATAAATGGAACAATCTACCTGAGCCTAGTCATAAAAACAAGCCACGGTATGTTTTGATATTCTTTATTTTGTTAATAGCGATGAAATCAACTATACTTGTTTATTTATTTATGTATTTATTTATTTTATTTATTTATTATTATTATTATAAATGGTAATATCAAATTAATTTTACTTACATGTTTTTTTTATATTTTTCTGGTACATTTTCCATTGTAAAGTATGTAATATACGGGAGAGCTTTTCAAATCGTGTTTATATGTCTTTGTGCTTATTTCTTTCTATACCGTTTCTCTTTACAAAAACATGGATTTCATTAGCCACATATAAATGAAAAACGCCGTACGGAACGAAAAGCATTGAGAGAAAAATTATTCCCGTTTCTATTATCTCGCTCATAAAAAGACCTCGACTAACTTGATAAAATCTCAATCGTATAATACCAACAAGTATGCACACTCCTTTGAGTCGATTTTCAATCTGTTCTTCGAGTATAATTTACGTTCTCCGCCGACTTCTCTTTCTATTACGTAAGATTTATGGAACTGATGAGATTTGTGATAATACCAGGGGAGGTATTACGGCGATGTTCGTAAAAATACTGTGTACGTATGCTCCGCTAATAACGAATAAAAACAAAGGTGTGCTGACTCAACACAAAGTAAAAAACCTCTTAATAAAACGGATTTTGTGCTGAAGGATGTGAGGTTCAAAGTTAAACCCCCTCTGATGGTGAAATATTAAATAATGGCGCAAAAACTAGACGCACATACATTCCCAATCTGAAGCAGAAAGTTACGAGAAGATATAAGATTCTAAAATCTGTAATATTTTTAAAAAGTGTAAATATATCACATAATTTTAATACAATCATTACATATTTTCATACTACAGATCTGCTGTAATATGAGAATATACCTGACATTAGAATAAATTAAAAATTTTATTAAAAAATAGGGCTTAAGGGCATGTAATACAGACTTTATTATCAGAAACCACTATTTAAATCAATGATTTAAATAGTGGTCTATGTAGTCAATTGTTTTTAAAGAATTTTTGATCAATGGCAAAACTAAAAGGTCTGAACGTTGTGTGACTTACGAAATATTTAATAAAATTTATATTAAAGAAATATCCATACCCATATTAGAGATAACCAAAAATCCTCTAGCAATTGTCTATTAAACTATCTATTATCTACTATTTTTAAGCTAACAATGTACAATATTTTCGAATATATCTTAAAGAAGTGATATGGCACTTCGTAGTAGATGGTTAAAAACTGACGAAAATATTATATGAATTTCTTATTACAAAAAGATTATTTATATTGAATTAGTGATTCATATTCATATGCATCTAGAAAAATATTCAAGATTCCATTTAAAATATAGTTTAAAAAATATTTATTACTTAATTGCAAAAATTTATATGCATTTTACATAATTAAATTTACAAAAGATATTTCCTGAATTTTATTTATTTATTGATGTACTCGTACACCATCCTATAGGTAACCCCAATTACAGAGTGGGAAAAATTCCATATAAATATAAATTATTGAGTATACAAAATTAAAATACTCTATACAAAAAATAACTAACACAACAGCACAATACAAATAAACAATTAATAGATATAGATATTAAAATACAGTAAAACTTAGATTCATATTATGAGTATAAATACCAAGTAAATAAATTTTCAGAAGATTTATCGATTTCTTAACTTGGTCAATAGTACTATAAAATATGTTTAAGCTGCTCTCCATAACATGTTCTAATTTAGATCTAATAAAACTAACATAAGTAGTCGAAGGTTATGATGGGTTTTATATTATTTATCTAATAATAAAAACTAATAATAAAAACTGATATATAGAGAACCTCTATATGTTTACGAAACTTAAGACTAATTTGAAATAAATGCCAATTACCAGATATATTCACGTCTGCTTAGAATTCTGTTATAAAACTCTTCTTTCAACATGTCTAAATATAAATATCCTATTACATTTTTATAAAAACACAGGTCCAACCCCCCAACCCATTAACTTTTTCTGGAAATTATATATAACTATAACGAAGGATATGAGGATTTGTACAACTCTACTAACTTACTATTCACACTAGCATTTAGGAAAACATGGAATCATTGATAAAACAAATTATTTTTAAATACTCAGGTTCAAGAGCAATTTTTTTGATATCATTTCATAAAATTTTATTCTAGGATCGTGATCATCATCCGTGAGCTGGTGAACCCTTTGTAATTTGTAGGAGCAAATTTTTTTATTATTTAAAACCCTTTGCACAGATTTTTCAGATACTCCACAAGCAGCTGATTTTTGACACATAGATTTTGTGAAATTAACGACTGTATCAGAGGCAATATGTATGTGTGGCTTTCTGCAATACCTGGGCATCCAGTTTTTTTTTTTCATTCTAAATACCACCTTTTCTCTGAATCTATATTATATGTCATAAGTATGCTCTAGAGACAGGGTGACATTTTTTCATCTAAAGTACGTGCTATATTATTAGAATTACCGAGAAGTATTCCATACAGAATTTCTAAATGTACACACAAAATTAAAATCAGATATGTAAAAATGTCGAATGCGCAAAAAAGTGAAATTGTGCGTGATTTCCTTTAGAAAAAATTTACTTGGCTTATACAAGGAGACACTGCCCAAAAAGTTTGATGATATGCCAATATTAAATTTAATCAATATTTTCGAAAATCGAAAGACACATGTCAAAATATAAACAAAGTTTGAATATATATTTCAAGTAGCTTCCAAATGACATATTATCTCTCATTATTACTATTTAAAAATAATTTTCAAAACGGCGCTACAACGCCATCTTTGGTTGATCTATCACTAGTTATTTAATTAAAATATTATCATTACAGTTTAATGCATCTATTTTCTCTCATTAAAGAGTATAGAAGGGAATTTAGACGGGCACTGTATATACATACGTAACAAGCCAACAAATCTATAAATTTTGTCCTGTTAACATCATATGGCTCATACAATTGTGCAGAAAAATCCACTACATACCACTGTTAGACAAACAATACAAAAACTCCGCTTTCACGATCATAAATTTCAGTTGTTTCAGTGAACAGGAATCTTTTGATACATTTCATTATCACGCTTTCTAGTGGGTTCAGTTCGTTTTGTTATGCAGATTTAGTGATCACAGTTGTGTTCCAGAAATTTCCATTTTTTTATTATTGCTGTTACCAAATTATAAACGGCGCAACTGCCGTGGAAATATTTGCCGCATTGTTTTATGGTTAAATGGGCATTTCGTACATGCATCGCAGACGAAGAACAAAAGTAATCCATTTTATTGTTTGTTTATTTCGACTATATAGGGTTATTTATTTTTAGACTGCAATGTTGCTGATATGGAAATATGTATATATATATATATATATATATATATATATATATATATATATATATATATATATATATATATATATATATATATATACAGTATTCAGTTAGGACGACTTAAAGAAAATGTTAATATTCTGAGACGTGCAAATTTTAGATAATAAATTTCATTTATTCGTGATCATCAAAAATTTATATTACTATATAAAAGAATACTTGTTACAACTCAAATTCAAAATGAATTTAAACAATACGAAAAAAATTACATTTTATCTCATCCAACTAAATATTTGAACGGCTATTCAGAATTCCTTGTACTATGACAGGTAAAAATAAAAGACTTAATTATAATAAATAAAGTATTTATTTATTAAAAATAAAGTAAAAAATAGAGTATTTAATAAATTTAAATATTTCATAATTTTATAAAGAAAGTAATAAATAAAGAACTTTTTGTACACTGTCTTGTTATTTCTTAAACTGAATTAATTTAAGTTATTCCAAACTTTATGCTAGTGACATTGGTAGATGTCTAGAAACGTTTGGACTAAGTAAAATGCTATGTAAATTTAGGTTTTTATAATTATACTGTATATTTATAGAGTATTACAGCAGTTATTGTATTATTGATCGACATAATCTACTACTTAAACGAGCAAATGTTTTTAAATGAAATGAGTTTCATTGAGACGTATACAATTTTTATTATTAGATAATTATATATAAAGATATTTATAAAAGGCGTTTAAAGAAAATTATGAACAGAAACGATTGTTTCGGCTAACAGTATATACTTGTGTTCACTATGTTTCTTCAGTATGTATAAGTAAATATATATGTTATTTTTAAAAATGTATCCCAACTTAAATATACTTAGATATATTCAATTGTCAAATCAGATGAAACATCAAACAAAATTAAATCTTTATATCCCGATATAATTCTCAATTCGAATAAAATATTTTATCCCGTAGACAAATTGCAATAGTCGTAAACGTATTTACGGGTAAATAAAGTAAATCCTTGAAGTTTCTGACGACTCGTCGTTTTGGTAAACTGAAAATCAATGTAAAGTCTGTACTAGTACGATTGCACGGAGCTCTGGAGTGCACAAGGGATTCTTATCGAGTGGTAAACTATATTATTCTATATAACAGTTCTGGCTGATCATGTCGGCATCATGTGCGACACACATATTATTAGAATTGGATGATAACTTTATGATAATAAATTTTATTTAATATTGTGCTGCAAGAATATTTGAGGGACATTATCAAAATAGTCAAATTAACCGAATAGTCGAACGATTAGTCAAAATAAAGAAATTTTCATTTAATAAATATCTACGTTTTATAATACGTAAACGTATATTATTATATACTGCATATATTACTCTCAACGTCAAGATTAATATGGATTAATATTAATAATTATGTAAATATAAATATAAAAAATAGAAATTATTTGAAACCAGTGTGATAAAAGGACAAAATTGGATATTTTAATATAATTTGAAAGCAAATATGGAACAAAATTAGTGTACTATTTCTAGGTAAACATAGAATAACTCAATAACTTCATACATCATGACTGGTTGAAGCCGAAAAATAAAAAAAATGCTCCAAATAATATCTTGAAAATTATGAGAACAAGACTGGTATCGGGCTAGTCACCTAAAATTGACCCCCCTTTATTTCTCTTAATTTCAATCGAATCGAAAAATTCAAAAAAGGATTTTTCATGATTTTCTATGAATTTTTTTAATATTTAATCAAATTTTCAAAAACTCTGCAAATTGAAAGGGGGCGAACATTTTTTTATTTTTTTTAAATGGAACACCCTGTATTTCTTTACTTAAAAAAGTTACCCACAGTTTTTGATCACAAAAATATATAATTATTGTATCTTGGTAGGTATTATATTCTAAATATATTCTAAGAAGCAGTTAAAGTATGGCTGCTTACCAAACTGAGATTATACGCTCACCAAATAAGAGATATTAAAAGTACATATTACAAAATAAAATAATAATTAAGATACTTTCTTCTTTAGAGGTATGTATTGGGGCAGTTAATATATTTTATGTTTATATATATGTAATAAATATATATATATATATATATATATATATATATATATATATATATATATATATATATATATATATATATATATGTACTATTCATTTCATCTCTATTTACCAAATAAAAAAACTCTCTTATCTTATCTTATCTAAGCCTAGCCGTAAAAACAAACCACGGTATGAAATAAGAGCCGTTTGGAATTTTTTTTGGCAAATAGAGATGAAATAAACTATAAGTGGCTTATATTATTCCTTGTAATTACTGATAAACAGTTTTAATTGTTTAAGGGATGTAAAGATATTTTGCAATTATTCATTTATTAATTAGGTATTTATTAATAATGCATGTATCACTGTTGTAGAGTGATCTGTAAAAGGCAATAAATTCCATTGCACCAGTGGTGTTTTAAAATTCAGTGTCACTAAGTGAATGAAATACTTTGACAAGTATACTTAGAAAAGAAGAAATGAATCGTCCAAGCTACTTAAATAATAGGAGACGAAGCAGTGAAAGCAGTAACTTTGGTTAATGCGGGAGGTAGTCAGCGATATATGGCTAATTTGTTAGGAGTTAGATAATCAAAAATTCATCGAACAATTACTCATTTCAAGGAAATTGGAAGTTACTGTACAACCCAAGGGCAAGGTCATAAGAAGGCCATAGATGCAAGAGATGAGCGATATCTTATGCAAATCGCTTTAAGAAATGGAAATTATAGCTTATAGTTTAGAGCTAAACAAAGTCCTAGAAGCAGCTCTAAGTATAGCAATTTCTGCATTAGCTGTTAGAAAAAGGGTTAGTGAAGGAAGATTAGACAGTAAATCAGCTACTTCATTGCTCACTAGAGCACATAGAGTTACTAGACTACGCATTACAAGTCAACGAAGTAAATTGGACCGTTGACGACTAGAAGTGAGTTCTGTTTTCAGACGAAACAGAAGTAAGCCTTGATTCACCAGATGCCAACAGACGTTTCAGAAGTCAATAAGTCTGGCGGAGGACAGAAGAGAGGTTTGCTGCCTTCAATATTTCTCGGAGGATTCCACTATTTGGTGGATCAATACTGTTCTGGAAAATAATTCGTTAATTCCTATATGGAGGGATCCATGAATGCACGTTTCTATGTAGAAAATATTGTAGAATATGTAATACCACTTGCCTCAGTTTTCGGGAACAACTTCATTTTTATGCAGGATAACTCTCACCCCACGTTGCTAGAAATATATTGGACCACCTTCGATTTGTGAATATTCCAACTACGGACTGGCCACAAAGAAAACTAGATATGATAGATATGAACCTCATACAGTATCTATGGATTGCACTGAAATGATCGATTAGGCGCTACATACCCACCTATGACTCTTAGAGAACTCGAACAATTCTTATCGAATGGGAAAATATCCTTCAGGAAACCATTCACCACGTGATTAATAGCATGCTCGAATGACCGAAGGCAAACCTAAGATCTAGAAGATAATCCACATGCCACAGAATTCAAATTCTTGTGATTTAGTTTGAAGACCAATTTTCTTTTTATTTTTTTTTTTTTCATTAATACCGCTTTCCTTACATTTGACATTATTGCTCCTTTCTGTTATTTATTCATGTTTTCTCCCGATAATATCCTTGTAATTTATTAAAGATTAGTTCACATCATTTAATTAAAATATCACATAGGTAGGTACTGTGATTTAATTTTCGAAAAAATACAAAATCTTCGAAAAAATTCACTAACGTGAAGTTTCCCTGATGCGCTAATTTTATCCAGAAGTTTATATGTGCATATGTATATCCTGTATTAGCAGTCTTTAGATTTACAACGCATTCGTCCATCTCTGTAATTAAAATGCGGAAATTGTTAACTGAATACTTATTTGTACAGCACCTCAAATTCGCCAAGACTTTTTGTCGTATCTAGATTATACATATATATTTACTATTCTATATTATACCCAACAGTTTATATGAAATTGCGTAAAATTATTTATTAAGTTATTTATTAACGGCTATTATACTCTTACTTTCTACCTTCCCACTATCATGTGTATAAAATTACGTATAGACGTTATATATGGTAATTAGGAATGAGGGAAAATGAAGACCAAAAAATATATATTACATATAAACCATATCTATCCACATAAAATTACATTGGCACCTTCGCCATTTCTTAGAAAATTGTGGAGCATCTTGTATTAATTCAGCAGAAATATAAATATGCATTCACGATATTGGAATAAATATTGTAAGGAAACGTAATCAGTATTATTTAGGAAACAAGAACTTATTTATTATACAGTATTAAAGATTTACGTAAAACTGAATACTTTTGATCAGAGGTTTGAACGCACCACGTTTTAAAAACTGAACGAGAACAACAATAAGTCAAAAACAACAAATCCAATGCTAATTTGTTTCTTAAAAATCAAATTGTGCAAAAGCAAATAAAGTGTATCGAAAAAGTGAGACAAGGTTGTTAATGTAAGCGTTAGAGTTTCAGCTTGTGTTAGAGTTCTGTGTACTGTAAAAAAGTTGAGCCTCTCCCTTTAGGGAGAAGAGACACATTTCTTATGTAACCTTTTACATCTCAACACAACGCCGTCAACTTGCCCTTGTTTATTTCACGTTCATTTAACATTGCTTTTAAAGGCACGTTACTTATACACACTACAGGTTTCTGAAAATAAATATAATATAATAAATACACGTGAACTTCCAACAAACATCTTTACTGAATTGATTTGTTGTTTACTGTAAATGGCATACTATTTTGAATACAACTAATTTAATAAACTTTAAATACGTAAATGTGAAATCATAATAGAAGGAACATAAAATATCTACAGGACATGTTAAGTGGGCATAAATACGACATATAAGGTAATATACTTAATTCCGTTATTCATGCATTGTAGAGGTATTTACAGTTTAAGAAGTAAAATAATGCGCAGAACTCATTACAAAATAAGATTGAATTAAATACAATTTTTGGAAATACCACCGTCGACGATTCCATCTTAATTAACGTTCCTGTGCAGCTGCAAAATAGCTAATTTTTGTAGAAAAAATTCAAGAGGAGTTAATTCTGGTGACTTCGATTACGAAATATAAGGATCGCCTCTTCCAAAAAAAGGAATAATATGTCTGTAAACCCCTGTATACTTTTATATATCTCGAAAAAAATTTAAAATATCTGTTGATAAATGAGTGGTCAAATATAAATTCCATAATTTGAGTTAATTCCTTAATTGAACTAATGTTGAAACTAATTTATTATCAATTATACTTATTAATATATTTTTAATTTTATATATATATCTATATATATATATATATATATATATATATATATATATATATGTCTATATGTATATATACATATATATATATATATATATATATATATATATATATATATATATATATATATATATATATATATATATATGAACTAGCAAGCCGTCGTAATCATATTAAGTTCCGAACTATCTAGTTTTTCGATTAAACGTTATAAATGACGTGGCAGGAAACTTTACCGAAATCAGTGTGTATGACATAAACTTCAACCTCAGTTTCCAACGTTTTACCCTACACTACAAGGAATAAGATTTATTAAATTACGGGATGTTCAGTTTGTTTCACAAAATTCATATTAATACTGTTCACTATAATATATACCTCATCAAAGGTGACATAATTTTCTTTACTCGTATGGTGCACTGCATTCTATATGAACAAATTTGAGTTAACTATAGTTTCAATTTATATAGATTTTAATTAAAATAAGTTTTAGATAAAGTTACTTGTAGATGAACATTTCGTTGAGATAATGATATTAAATATTTATGAATAATTAAATTATTACATTTAATTTCTGGTGAGATTTTTAGATAATAGGATTTATAGAATAAGCTTTTCCACTTTTAGGAATAATTTAGGATTTTTGAAAAGGGGCTGGAACCCTCGATTAAATAATAAAAATAAAGGAAGAATTTTCCATGAACACTGATATATTATAGGTTTCTCTGCATGAGTTTCATGAACCACGTTGTCATAATCAGGATATGATTAAAAATTAACAGTATTAATTATTTTAGCAACTTGTTTGGCGAAACGTGGGTCAAATAACATGCAGGTCGAATCTTTTGGTGTTCATGGAAAATGGTCTTCTGTTCTTTTAGGATTTGATTATATTGTGTTTCATGATTAATGACATATAATACAATAACACTAGAAATATATAAAAGCGTAGATATTGAATAGTAACTATGAATATCATCAAGGCAATTCAGTATTGATTTAATATCGCAATTAACTGTTTAATTTATATGAAGTTTAATCCTTTATGTTTAATATCTACCAAATATCTGTTATTATATATCATAAAATGGTATTATGATGACGCAAAATTACTTCCTAAATACTATTGCGTAGTATAATGTTCATGGTGAATCATATCATTTAATATCACAATCATATATTCGGCCTATAGATAATACATTATAATATTTGAACTGTAACATTTTGAAGCTTTTGAAGCTTTTGAAGCATTCTGAAGCTTTTGAAGTTAATAGTAAACGTACTTAGGCAAAAAACAAATGAGGATATTTTATGTTATTGTTTATATTTAACCAGTCTTGTTGATATATTTTCCGAGGTATCATCCAGTATTCTAATGTTTGCGGCAGATTTTCGTAACATACATTAATATAACTGCAGTTTCTTATTGGTGCCTTTTTGATTTATGATTATGTCTTTCTTTCAATTTTTATATGTAAATTAACATATATTTTAAATTTTATATCGGTATTCATCATAATATATAAAGCGTTAATGTTTATAAATATTTTTTCATAGATATGTTTTCGATATAAGTTTTTTATATTCATGTATGAGAATAGCAACAACAGTGTATATATCAACAAAACAGCAACAGTGAAATTTTCCATGCATTTAGTTTTAACTTAATTGCAAACATATATGTTATTTCAAAGATACAATGTTACGACTTTATTGACATTAACTCGTATATAGCTAAATTAAAAAAGAACTGTCGACTACCATCTGCATTACTTTATACTATAGTATTTAACAAATTGAACTTTTAAAGGGATTTAATACGAGATATCTGGAATTATTAAATCTCAGGTATATGTGTCTAACATATACTTTCGTCAAATTTCTGATTATGAGCAAAGAAATAAAAAAGTGTGTAAAAAAAATTCAATTCATAATATTGCTATTGTGCAATTAATATAGAATGATTAAGGTTATATATTTGACAAGGTAAGTAATATTCTTGAGATCTGAGCAACCTGTCTAATAAAGATCTGAATAATAAAGTCTTGTATGCATCAATAGTATTACAAAACAGTATTACATTAGTAATTATACAAAATTATATTAGTATTGCCCTACCTTAACAATGCATGATTTTGCAACCCGAATGTGTACAAGTACTAACATTGTTTATTTTAGATAATAACAATGTAAGATATTTTCAATTGTACTGGAAAATATTATTTTCTGTTTGTGTAAAATTTACTTTGTGGGTTATTTTACTGACATATATGTATAGTGCCCGAATTTATTGAAATAAAATGATTTTTTAAATAATCCGGTAGTAAATAGTCTGCAGAGAAATATAAATTATTATTAAATTTATTATCAATATAAATTTCTATATCTCGATATTTCGGTATCAATAAATCTTTGGTGTCATATATAAGATTAGAAGATAATAATTACGCAAAGTATAAAGCTAGTAAACAAGAAAAGACATAACATTACAAGTTAAAATTCTCAGATTACAAAAATCTATAAGTACATCGGTTATAGTTTTCGTAAATTTAATCAAGATATTTAGAACATCAATCATTTTATAAGAAACAAAATTAACTAAAAACGAACAATATAAAAAATTATATTTTGTCAACAAAGGTTTACATTTATGTTTATGAAAATCAATAGAAATTTATATACATTATCATAAACAAAATTACAATGTGTTAAAAGTCAACCACATATACTCACTAAGATTTTATATTTTATTACAATTACTCTAACCTCATCCGTTGGCAAACGAATTCTAAATAATTCCTAGGAATTCACAATTATAACTATTATTGTAATTATGTAACCCCAAGTACTCTTTAATGTTAACTTTAATCCATTTAGTAACCGCTAATTATATTTCTTAAGTAAAGAAAATATTTCCTGCAAAATTAGAAAACTACAATATTTAGTAAGATGTAGACTGATTTATAAATTATTATTATGTACATTTACATTTACACATTCGTTATATCTATTTAGTTAATTATTTGTATTTTCGTACGTATTAAGTTTAAGTCTGGTGTAAGATTTGATATATTTTCATATCGTTTGGTGCACGGTTATTTATGTTATGGATAATAAGGATAGTTTATGCGTTATTAATGTTTTCTCTAAATAATGTAAGCAGAGAGTAAGGTTAGACCAGGTTCCAAGTATTTTTATTTGTTAATATATTACTCCACTATAATTAATTTAAGACGCTAAAATATATTTCACTTAAATTCAAGAAAATCACACATTTGTCTTAATTAAATAATACCATAATCTGACAAATTAATTAAGTATAGAAGTATAACATAATATTATAATTACAATAACAATATTGTAATACATATAATAATCTCTATTTTAGTAAACAAAGGTATATATGTTATTATCTATCCTACTCAATGCTCACATCACTTAAAGAAAATATTAGCACTAAATAAGCACAAATATCCTTATCATCAGTTCTTTCCCTAAAGGTAGTACTCGTAACTCATTATGAGTAGAATTCTTCAAATTACAAATACTAAATATTACATTAACAATCTGTGATAGTACAAACATTGACGATTTTAACAACACATTATTTGTTGAAGTCTGGCAATAAGACATACTTTATTCTCGAGAGCCTAGCCTGGGTATGTATATACCAATTATACTATACTACTATGGAAGAATATAAATAAAAGTGAGAGGCTAGTAAGCAGCCGGCTCATGGATAATAATTATCTATGCAAAATGACAAGTATTTTAAGAGACTCCGTTTAATATTTCCATATTGATGCATATGACTTAGATGCCGAGAATAAGCAGTGTTAAATGATGTCGAATTTCTAGTCACGAAACCAAGGTATTTTTATACGTTAAGAGCCAAATAGCTGATTGATATGTTCAGAGAACGATAATTTATCATCAAAGTATACACCACTGTACTTAATATTTTCAGAACATAAATTAAAACTATGCCGCCAATAGAATAATCATATATTAGTGGTTGCCTCTTATATATATATATATATATATATATATATATATATATATATATATATATATATATATATATATATATATATATATATATATATATATATATATATATATACGAGCAAATTTTACATTTATCTATGTTTATTCATAGTTTATTCTCTGAACACCACAGCATAATAAGCTTGATTAATTTTTGGAAGCTCAAGTGGTCATTTAAGCAGATGATCTGAGAATTATTAGAGGCAAAGCGTTATAATTAATATTAATTATAAATTAATACTATAAAGAATAATGGCCACAAATTTGAGCCTTGAGGTACTCTATAGGGCGCTAAGGAGGTATCGGATTTAAGGCTATTGTATGAAATAAATAATGTACGCCTGGATAAGTACGAATTTACAAAGTGAATAAGGTTATTACTCCAAATCCATATAATTCTAATTTTTAAATTGATATATTGTGATTCACGTTATTAAGTATAATGCTAAATATAAGTATTTAGTGATTAAATTATCCGCATTTCTACTGTGAAATGAGTATCCGTTAATGATAAAAATTACAATATAACCATTTTGTTTATCGCAATTTTACCAAAGAGTTTCCACACGCTCCTTAACCATAGTTTATTTGTAATTAATATAAAAAAAATAAACTCGATGTTGCTCCCATAAATTGCAGTTAATACTTCAAAGTAAGTTGTATATGAGCCTCATTTAATCTAAAATTAACAAGCGATTAAAATATCACTTTGTGTGTTGAAAACGCTTCGGCTTTATTTGAGCGAACACTGAAGTAATTATTAATTCAGCGACGTGGAGACTAACACTGCGGTTCTAAAACTAACTTCAATTAATTCTTAGCAGATTGTAATGGTGGTTAATGTTTTAATCTAGCCCCGGTTTGAATGGACATGAACGCTGTTCGGGGAAATACGAAAATAAATATTATTTAGTAGTTAAGTACATACGAGAAGGTCTGGGTTATTTACATCGAAAGCTCAACCGAATGCTAAAACAAATTAAGCAGTGCATATATAACTTACTAGGTTTAAGGCTAAGTAAATACGGAACTGCGTTAATAATATATTTTAGTAAGAAATTGCAGCAAATTTAACTGACCCCAATTTCAAAATCGGCGCCAGAGTTCGCTCCTTATTATGCACCAGCCAAGTCTTAATTACTTAATTTAAACCGTATATTTAATAATAGACAGTCATTAACTTGTTTAATAAGTTCTTTTGTACGGGCATAACGGGATACACAAATCTACGTCTACCATATCCGAAACTCGACTCAACGCAAGGCGATTGTATTATGCAGGAGGAATTAAAATACTTTTGTCTGAATAAACACGCAGACCTAATAAAGGAACGCTTCCTTTATTGCAATATTAACCCTAGAAATGTCAAGAGGGGGTTAAAATGTAAATGTATTTTTAAGTTTCAGATTATTGTACAAAATAATGTCTTAAAAATCTGAATAAATTAGTAGTTGTCAATTTGTAACTAACCTATTAAATGCCGCGAAAATTATATTATAATTTGATTCACTTACTATTTTAATTGAAAATATTTTTCACCTGGAAACATATGTAATATCCCCCTTGGTCCAGCGGCCTATAGTTAATTATTCGACGTTTATATCAATCAAGCGTTTAAGGTGTAGTAGTATTCTTGTGTGCCCGTGTTGTTTTTTTTTTTGTTATCTGTCCTGTGTTAAAATGAGTAGAGGTTTATTGGAAAAAGAATTAGAAGTGGAATTAGCTAACTTATCAGATTTTTAAGTACGATTGGACTTTTCCGATAGTAATTCCGATGTGAGTGAAACTGAAGATGGTATAGAGACGATTGACGATAATGATATCGAAAACCAGAATGATCCTGATATGGCAGATCAAGACGAAGATAATTTGATAGATAAGGATAGTATCCCACATGTGTATAAGTCAAGGTCTGGAAAAGTTTTCCTAGCACACCCACCACGAAGCGTAAGACGAGTAGAACCGACCATTTTTCGTGTTTGCGACCAAGTTCGCGTCATGAAGGAAAAATTGATAACATTTTGGACTCAGTCCTAAAACTTCTTACACCTGAAATATTACAAGTCATCGTTTTATACTCAAATGAAGAAACCAGCGTTAGAAACGTGACACAGATAGACGAGACTGAGATTTTAGGTTTACTTGGCATATTCGTTTTGATGGGAGCCAATAATGACACGATTCTAGACTATCATAATCTGTGGTTGAAGAAATTTGGAAAGGCTTCTTATATCGCTCCAATGAGCCGAAACAGGTTAATTGAAGCTTATAAAAATGTTGAGATTTGATGACAAAAATAACAGAGTTGTTAGGAGGACTACTGATAAGTTTGCACCAATACGTAAGATTTTCGATTTACTCAATTCAACCTTTCTAAAGTATTATACTCCTGGCATGAACGTAGTAATTGACGAAATTCTCTCATTATTTCGCGGTAGATGTCCGTTCAAAGTATTTATAAAGGAGAAGCCAGGAATATATGGCATTTTTATACAAATGCCAGCAGACTGTTCTACTTGTTACATTCTTTGCATGGAAGCTTATGCAGGAAAAACTGAAGGAAGTACATCTACTTCTAGGGGCCCGACAGGAACAGTAAAAACATTGGTGGAACCAATAAGGAACTCAGGGCGCAATTTAACCACTGACCGATATTATACTTATATAGAACTCGTAGAAGATTTGTAGAAGGAATTTGGCATTACCTTGGTTGGTACACTCCAACAGAATCGTAAGCACATACAAGATGTACTTAAAAACCAGAAGGAAGGCGTCCTCATTCAAACATATTTGCATTCTCCTACCTAAATTCTGGAAACACATCTGTAACTCTTTTATCTTACGTTACTCGAGAGAAATTCGAGATTACGTTACTCGAGAGACAAGAGTACTTTTGTTGTTATCAAGTCAATATTCTGATGATGCTGTGAGTAGTGAAAGCAATAAAAACAAGTCTGATAAACCTTTTTTAGTATGAAACAAAAGGTGGTGTCGACACAATAGACCAAATGGCACGAAAATATACCACAAAGCGGTCGACTAGAAGATGGCCTCCCTCAGTTTTTTATACATTGTTAGTTGTAGCAGCCAGAAATACAACTTTTTTGCAAAACTCGTAATAGAATGAAAAAAAATTCGCCGCTGTTAATTATTGCAAGAATTATGACTTGTTCTTACACGTCCACTTGTAGAGAAAAGTTCTACCAACATGAATGGATTACAAACTAGGGCTGTGCTTGCAATGTAAACTATTTTGGAAAGAAAACTTGATCCAGCTATACCCGCTACTTCAACTGAAATTGGAAAAGGACGTTGCCATTCCTGCTGCAAACTGGAAAAGTCCAAAAAAGAGAAAACAAACAAATTAACGAAAACAACGATGGTATGCAACAAATACAACTAATACGTATGTGTCAAGCATAGTAAGAAATCAAACATCTGTTTGTTATGTTTAGATAACAACATGTTTAGTGATGACAATTAAATGTCGTTGTACCTTTTTAGTTTGGTTTTTTAAAGAGTTGAAATAGCTATGTTTTTCTTAATAAACAGTTTTCAGTAATTTTTTAGATGTAGACATTTATTATGCCCCCTTGATGCTTCCAGAAAAATCTTGGTCCTTTTAGGGTTAAAATCTGTGAATGTTTGTATAACTTCACTTTTCAATGTAAATTTTGTAATAATACTATCTTTTTACAACAAATCTATTACAAAATCTAACAATATCACATCAGCAGTATTATATTAATTACCATAAGCAACATAGACCTTTGGTCAATGACGACCAAGGACTCATACGTTCAATATATATTTTTTAAATGTACCTAACCTGTATTAATAATGTTCAACATTTTCTTAAATCTGACACTCTGTCAATAACAGAAAGTTACCCACGATTTTCTCTTAATATATGTTATGAGAATAACCCGACGTGCGTTCTGCCAACCAAGTCGGTGTTACTGAGAGATGATTAAAACTAACGAACAGTTTTAATCACCTCTCGATGGTATCAGCTCGGGGAACGAGTATCATTTTGGTGTTCGTGGAAAACTGGGCACCTTTTTGTTGCTGTTACAGCTCCTTCCCAGAATTATCCCTTTCATGAACGTGAAGTCTTAAGCAGTCGTTAGTCTTTACTAGTTTGTTTCGTATAGTTGTAATAATTACTAAAATAAATCCGTCATTAATGGCCCCGAAAGACCCCAACCAGGTATCCCTTTATTCAATCTATAAACGATTAAGCCGGCTGCATTTTTTTACAATGACTGGATACACATAAATCCCACTTCCATCTCCTACTGCGGAGGAAAGGATACACGTAGAGGTGAAAATAAATACAGTCGAGCAAAGGAACTCAAACACAAGCACTCATCAAGATCCGTTGAGACTCAATCATCATCAAGACCAGTTTTCATCCGGGACAACAGTACGAATGACATTGTTGCAAACGTCAGTCGTTATAGGGAATATGATAAGTCACCCATTCGTATTTTAAATGCGAAGCAAAGTGGTTCAGTTCATTGCGTATTTGGCAGTTGATTTGAACGCTCATTATATGCTCTCATAAACATTAATGTAGGGAAATTGCCTCATGCAGGCGATTCAAACATATTTATGAATATTAACAGTGGTAGCGATTGCATCTTAATTTACAATAATTTATGTAGGATGTAAAATTACTGTATAACTAATTATATAAATCTTAATGTCTCAAAGACATA
This sequence comes from Rosalia funebris, assembly GCA_037954035.1. Taxonomy (NCBI): domain Eukaryota; kingdom Metazoa; phylum Arthropoda; class Insecta; order Coleoptera; family Cerambycidae; genus Rosalia; species Rosalia funebris. The sequence goes on from JAZFAV010000007.1 coordinate 8,108,672, forward strand.
ACATTATGAGCTACAAAAAGAAAGAAGAGTTCGACATATTTGAAAAATGAAGCATGAAAAGTACACACGATCTAGGAATAATATAGTCAGGGATCTTGGAGTCTGTTTTGATTCAGAGAAATTGCTTGCTAAATATATAAAAAATATATAGACTTAAAACTTCCATTATGAGAATGTGGGGGAAAATTTGATAGATTTAAAATAATAATAACTAATAAGCTTTCAAGGAACTTATTACCTAATTGTAAAGTATAGCATAATAAGTAACTATTATAGCATAATAAGTAAACTTTATTACCAAATTGTAAAACATAGCATATATAAGTAAACATTTGAAAACAAAAAATTTTAATTGTTATCATTGCAAGATAAATGGTCATTATCGGAAGGAGAATATTGATGAATATGTACTATTAAGCATATTTTAAATTAAAATATTTACATTTATTATAGCTATCTAGTCCTCTTATATAGTCTATAAATAATGGATATTTTAATTTTCTAAATAATATACGATTCCTCCTGAAATAGGTCAATTTTTAATTCTAAAATGACTGTGCAAAATTTCATACCTACTGCTTTAACCCTCTTAAAGTATTACTTATACATTTTCAAATAGAATGAAGGTTAACCTGATAACTCAATTGAATGGATTTATTTTCAGTAAAATATATTACAATATCTAGAAGACAGCTAGTTAGTTGAGAAATTTCAAGAAGCTGTTGAAATTCTTATAAAATAGTGTTTCGCTTTAATGCTGATTTGATTAGTGTTATGTCTTATTTTAAATATTAAGGCTACTTGACCTTTTGACGTGAAATAGTGATTTTAAATAACTCTATAAAAAAGTTAACTTTAGTAAAATCGGGAAACAGACTGGCTACTCATTTTTAACCCATTTCTCGATTAATTTTGTAGTGTGATATGGTACTTCACTGTATAAATAGGAAAAGACGTAAATTTGGAACTAAAAAATGGTGCGAAATATTTAAGTAATGCGCCAAGTTCCTGTACTATCAAAGAAATATGGTATGACACTTTCAATGATTATAAGTTCAGCCCCAATGTTCATTAGTTTAGGATATGAAATGTAGGTTTCGATCATCCAATGTGGAGTTTCTCTGCTTCGGTATCTACAGTTCTGTTTGGCAACTACTATATTTAACATAAATGTTGTCCCGTTGGAAAAAATTCATCCTTTTATATTGAAAAATTTACTTCCCCTCCTCCCCAACATTTCTCCGGGACATACTTACCCCCTGCTCTTACTACATTTTGGGGCGTAGAAACACGCGCCGGGTACTAGCCAATTCATAATATTGATAAGTTATATAAACGGATAAGAAATATAATATATGTACATTAACATTAGCATTTCAATTTTGGATTTTCTGAATTAATTACTCGTAAAAGTAAGCTAATGTTTAAACAATGGTATAATACAAAATATAATGAGAAAATCGTTGATACTATTTCCAAAACTAAATAATTTAAAAACAATTTTTTGCAATTAAACTTCCTTCTACTTTTTAACATTTCTGTAGACTTTTTCAAGAAATGGCGAAGGCGCCAATGTTCTTGTTTTTGTAGCATCGTTTACTATACTATTTAAAGATTTCTTTACTACTGCTTTATTTTTACTTTTTAGGTTCTCATTTCGCTGAGAGGAAATCGTATATAAACGTTTTATATGATGGTGATTTGGTGATTTTTTAGACAGAAATAATATACATGAACTGGAGAAGGGTAAAATATCCAATATACATTAAGACACATTAAATAGTAATATATCTGTCTTTTCTTTTAAATTATTAGCGAGATATAAAAATGAATAAAATATGGATGTTTTGTGTAAAACTAGTCTCTATTTATTTTCAGTGATTTAAATAAAATAAATAAAAAGTAAATCTAAAAACAAATTAGCATTTCTGCCGAAAAAATAAGGAATATGCAATATATCATGTACCCTTAAATCATTATCGTTAGATTTTTTAAAGAAGACCTTGTTTTGTACTCTTATTTAATTTTTTTTTTCAATATCAACCAACATATTGAATTTACTCTTATCATTTAAACTGAATTTATTATCATATTTAGGAAGAGTTCTATCCAACTTGATAACATTTTTCTTCTATTCCACTAACCATAAGCTATAATATGTGACGATCAGGATACATAGTATTGAATATTTCTCATATCTACGTCTCATAGATTACATCATCTACGTTCTTATCTTATCATTACATCCTAATAACATCAACATTTTGTTGGTTTACAAAATACTCATAGTTAAAGTACTAATGGGAGTTTGAAAACGTTAATGAAACTATGAAATATAAATAACTCTACTTATTATAATAACTCCACTCCACTTACTTATGTTAACAGATATGGTTAACTACTACTTAAACCAAAATGGATTATTTTAATTACCATAAGAGCGATGTCATTTTCACCTAAATAGTTTAACGAACTACAAAATAAATTAATAGCATCTATAATAAATAAATATAATAATATCGTCAATTTTACAGATAATTAAAGGTACATAGATAAAAACAGTTTAAGATCTATTAGTTCCAGAACATAATTGATTGTATACAAGAATATTTTAAACGTTTTACGTTTAGTTCCTTTTTATTCACTATTAAATTAATATAAATTCATTATCAATAGTTTCTTATCAGTTCTTAATTAACTAGCTGCAAAATCCAAAGGAACAGGTAATTAAAGATAAGCAAGCATCTACTCTCCAGTTATATAATTGGGGGTGCATCAAGGACCAATGCTGAGGACTCTCCCATTTGTGATTTATAATCATGACTTACCAAAATATGTTAGAAATAAATTTTTTTGTAGATGATATACAACCATCAGTACTTTATTTTCAAGATTACATACGTGCTATGAGTCCCCTTAACTCAGATTTGTTCAACAATAATAATCATAAAATATATCTTACAGTTAAGCCGTTAAAGCCTCACATTATGGTGTTTTGTCCAAAGAAGGGACGACATTTTCTTAAATAAATATTAATATTATCTTAAAAAATTTAAATATTTGTTTTATAGATAAATCCAAAAATTTGGTTATGGTTTGACTAAAGTCTTTTGGGTTTACAGTAGAGTATCTTACAAAACATTGTTACTTAACCCTAGTCTGGTGTATGCTAATAACCAAATACCATGTAAAGTCCAACTGTTATCTAAATCTACCTATTGTCGTATGCCTAAACATACGGTAGCATTTCTCCTGCTATTCTTGTATATCATTGTTAACAATAAATGATTTATTTAAGTACCACTTTCTTTCACTAGTAACTTCATATAATGTCTCTTAAATATTTGCATGAAATCTCATCTTCTGTAGTATAGTCCATTATAAAATGATAATTTAATATTATACCGTTATCTGTCACTTCTTCCAATTATATTTTTCTTAGTATATTCCTTGAATGAAATTATTTTATAAAACAATCACAGATTAGGTGGCTAGGTACTTATAATTGCTTGTATATATTTTCATAATTTTATTTTTATTTCCAAAATTGAGTAAAATTCTGTATATATGCAGTTCTATTATATCCTTATGAAATAAATGAAAAGAGTAAACTATTAGCTAAAAAGTCTATATATTGATCACATCTTACGACGTATGGTCTTGAGGCTATAAATATGACGTGGCAGTCACCCTGCCAATGAATGTCGGCGTAAACTTATTTTGATATGCCTATCATATAATTCGCCAAGAAACATAGGTCATAAAGAAAGAGAACTCTTCTTTTAAGATACTTGGTCAGCCAAGGTCACTTAAATAATTGTATTATTAGATGGAACAATTTTTTGCATATTTTTTTCTGCTTTCTGTGGAGTCAGTTACTGTTTTTTTTTTCATAACTTTATTCTCTAACTAAATATATTACTATTGGCTTGATAATAACTTTTGAGGATGACACAAGAGTTACTATAAAACATACTTTTTTTTAACAATTATCATGTTAATACAATAGACCACTTCCTATCAGTAAGTTAACTTTTACTAATTTTTCTATAGGAATATATCATTCAGATAATGTTATTTTACATATATGCTAGTAAGTTTACGTTTGACTACTATTACGTTACTGTGGTAACTAGGAGTTACCATGTCAATGTAACAGATTACTACTTAATGTCAGTAAAACTCATTGTATTAACTATTCTATTAGGAGAGGACTTTCAGATAATATTATTTTAGATAGTATGCACAAGTAACTCTATATTTAACTATTTCTATGGGTAACTTTGACGATACGTGTCAGTTTGTCGTATTTGAATAAAAATTGTTATTATGTTGGTATATAAAGTGACCAATTTTTAATGCTAAATCTACTTTTGTGTTTTTCTACATAATACTACAACTATAAGTTTGATATATTTCCTTAAAGGTTTATGTTTACACCAATTCCAGAATATACAAACATTAATAAGATAATCCTGAGAAGGCGCTAGAGTTTTCGATGTAGCAACAAACACGAGATCAGTTTTTAATTAAAACCTTACCTTAAAATATTTTTATTTCCTATTTATGACATAATAGTAACTTAATCTATATATTTCATGAGTATTTCATCCATGAACATCGAAAGATGATTACACATAAGCTCGACGCATGATTCACTAGACAAGTTGGCAATACTAGGAAATTATTAAAATGGTATACCTACTTAAAAACTTTCATTATGGAAAATTGATTTCCTGTTTTTCATTCATCAGTTATCATAGCAGGGTATACTCAATTACTATAATTATACCTGTAAATACTGTACCAAGATTAGTTTCTGCTTGACTTCTGACACTATTAACATTATTTAAAGGTAAGAGTTTATCAACAGAATCTTGCATTTTACCTTATATACATCAATACCTAAGTTCTATCGTGAAATTATCTTGTTAAGTAAATTGTTTATTACCCTAGAGGGGCAAGTCTTCAAAAGACACCTCTGCCCTCTGGTGTTCTGTTATCTGTTATTGTTTGGCCAGGTAGTGTCGGATTTGTATACGCCTGCCGACTAAAAATACTTATTCATTCCTCACTTCCCTTTCCTCCTTCTCTTTTTCCTTCATGATAGTCGTTACAATCTGCTCCACCACTGCCCATCTTTCCCTGCTCTCGAGCATGATTGGGATCATGTTATCTACAGTGATATGTGCATGTCCTATATTTTGCTCCACAGCTCTCCTTTCTCCTATCCACCTTTTGCAGCTGAACACTGTGTGGCCGGCATCGTCGACCTCTCCACAGGACCAGCACTCTCTGCTCTCGCGTTTTCCTATATCCAATAGGTAATCTGCGAAACAGCCGTGCCCAGTAAGGACCTGGGTTAAATAATACCCGACATCGCCATGTGCCCTTTCGCACCATGGCCTTATGTTTGGGATTAGCACCCTCGTCCATCTTCCCCGAGGATGCGCCTCCCATCTCTCCTGCCAGTGTTCCCATAGGCTCTCCCTTGCTGCACCTCTGTCAGCTCCTCCATACACCTCCCGTATCTCCCTTGCTAGAAGGTCAATGGGTGGTATACAGGCTATCACCAACGTTACCGCTGCCGAAACTGTCCTGTATGCACTACAAATCCTTAGCGCTGCTCTTCTCTGGACTTTGGTTAGCTCTCTCCTCCACTTGTCCCTTCTCAATATATCCACCCACACCGGGGCGGCATACAGTAAGATCGACTGCACCACCCCGCTGAGGACTCTCTCCTTTGCCGCCCTGGCGCCCTTAATGTTTGGCAGCAAACAACTAAGGACCGAGACAGTTTTGCCAGCCTTTTCCAGCGTCTGTTTGATATGTTCCCTAAACGAGAGGGAACTATCAATCCAGACTCCCAGGTACTTAATACTCTGCTTCAGCACGACTTCGGTATTCCCTACTCGAAACGTGAAGCACGGAAGCTTTCTCCTCCTTGTCAGGAGGACTGCCTCCGTTTTGCCCAATGCCAAAGTCAGTTCCCTAAACTCAATCCATCTCCTGATCCTCTCGACAGTGAGGGTGGCGTTTTCCCTCACGTCCATACCACTTCTTCCGGTAACGATCACCGCAACATCATCAGCGTAGCCCAAGACTCTCACTCCTTCGGGCACTCTGAGTCTAAATACCCCATTGAACATAATGCCCCATAACTGCCCCCTATGACACTCCACACGAGATTCCCCTCCTCTCACTACCGTCCCCGGCCAACAATATCAGGCCCCTGCAAGGCAGGTAGCTGGCGATCATGTTTACAACATACGGTGCTACTTCTAGCTCCCGCAATCTCTATATGATCCTTCCCCATGAGGCCGAACTGAACGCGTTTTTCACGACCAAAGTGATCAACGCGCACAGATTCTTTGACTTCCACGCCTCCTATGCAATAGTTTTTATGACCATGACAGCATCTACCGTAGATATTCCCGCCCTGAACCTGTACTGGTTCTCCGCTACTGGAGAGAAAGGGCCTCCCTTTCTCTCGAGTTCCCCTAGGAGTCTCCCTAGGATGAGATGTTCCAAGAGTTTCCCGAGCACATCGATCAGACATATCGGCCTGAAATATGTGGGGTCCTCCATTGGCTTGTTTTCCTTGAGGATTAGAACAAGCCTGGCTATATTTCATACCTCGGGGAAGTCACCGCTCCTCATGACATCGTTCATGATTCGTAGCACCTCCGCACGATATTGCTCCACCACGGCCTTCAGAATCTCAGGGGGGTACCGTTCGGATCAAGCGCCTTGTATTTTTGATCTTGACAAAAGCCCTTAGCAGTTCCTCCGTAAGTGAATCGAAAACTGCTCTTGGTTGGCGTTCCCATTCTTCCACCGGTTTCTCGGTGAAAAACGTGTCCACCGCCTCTCTCATCATTTCTAGAGAAATCTCCTGTTGGTGGCTGTTCGTCCTCTTCACCACAAGTTTGTACCTGCTACCCCAGACTTTTCTATCTAGGTCGGTGCACAACTCGTCCCACTTTCTCCTCTTCTCCGCTTTGACAGCATTCGTAAGCTTTTTCTTTTCAACCTTGTACGATCCTTCGCTACCTCCAGCTCTCCCTGTTCATTAGGGTTCCAGGTTCGTCTCGCCCTGTCTATTGCCTTCGTGCAGCGACGCACTTCTTCCCTTGGACAGAGATCTCCTCTGTCCACCAATATATCCTCGGGGACTGCCTGCTTCTCCTTTTTCTGGCCATGGATACGTCACACTAAGCGTCTGACCCGCAGCATCCCCGACCTCAAATAGGATCTATTTGTGGTCACTGAGTGTTTCCCTATCAGAGACACTCCATCGCACCACTTTTGCTGCTGCCCCCGCCGTGCCGTAGCGAAAGTTACTTCCGGGTTCGACGTCCATCTCCCCCTTTCGAACGTTGCAGTTGGCTGTGACCCTCGATTCAGCATGGCCAGATTCAGCCTCGCTACCCACTCCAGTACCACATCCACCCTGGCATTTGGGGCTCCTCCGCCCAATTCGGGGGCTGTTTCTTACCCTACACCTACCTCTCCATACCTGTGGTGATGGTTCTGGCTTCGTATCAGAATAAATACTCATTTGAGTTCACCTCACCTTAATTACTCTTTATATTCGAGTCACATCAGAAATGAAATGGTTATATCTATATATTAAAATTAACACTAGTCAACGAGAGAAACAATTGACTTAATAAACAAGGAAAACGTTTTAATTTAATAACAAATAAAGTTAACAAAGACATAAAAAGAAATGGAAATGAGGAAGATGAAAATATTTTTAAGTTACTGATAAATATTTGAGAACTGATACAATAAAATATGGTAAAGTTTGATACTAATCTATAGACGTATTCCTAAACTAGCAACAAGATGTAGAAAAAGCAATTCCAATAATTAAAATATTTACTGAAAGAATACCGATACGGAAGTGACAAAAATTGTAACTAGAATTGTATAAAATTGAACAAAGTTGTAATTAAGATCCGATTAAATTTAATTTTAGTATACCGTCAATTCTTTGATGCTACATACAATGTCTCCCTGTAAAATTTACGTGTCAGGTTTTTTTCTGAAAGAAGTTACACAACAAATTATTTATACGTTTTAGAGTTCTTGAAGCTTTAGATGCGTACTGTATAATAACACTAAGAAGAAGTATTATGAAGGAGAGCTTAAAGTTAAGTCGAACATTAATTTGTTAAACTGTTTGTTTCCATTAGTTATTAATACTGAGCAACGTATACGTTTATTTTGATGTCAACAATGCGGTATTCTTGTAAAATGTACGTGTTTATAGTGTCTGCTCCATAGAACAGGCAATACACAAGAGGATTTTAGCTCTACTTGTGCAAGTAATCTTTGCTACTTGTGTGGCGTAAATAGATAAAGCTTGTTTTATTACGACACGCCGTACGAACGTTTCCAGGAAGACAGTGATTTATAGCCTAGATGATAAAATGCATAACTTTTGTCTACTTACTTCACTTGACAAATAGTTGATATCGCACGTTTTATTACTAAACTATTCCGGTGCTGAAAAATATTTAAAAACAGATAGACTGGAATAGATATACGAGATTTAAGGGAATTCAATTGTATATTTCCAAATTATAAAGGTATGTAAGCAAGAAGTGTATCGTAAAAATATAAAAAATAGTGAGACTTTATATAAAATGTTCATAGTTATTTTGCTATAAAGTTTATATATTTTCTTTCAGTATTGGTACCTTTCGTATATCTTTTTATAATAAAATATATTTTTGTTTTCACTTTATGGAAGAAATAGAATGTGCAGATAATCATATCAAACGGTCTCCAAGAAAATTAAATATTTAAAAGCTTCAATATACAGAAATGAAAAATTGCTGATATATAATGGGATATACTCTAATTCTAGGATAGCACAGCAATATGCTATCCTAGTGTTGGTTTAATATTCTAGACTCCCTATATGTAACCTCGACTATCTTACCTTGTCTCATTGGCATTAAAAGAAATATGAGAAGTTTATGAATTAAAGTAAGGTAATACCGAGACGTAACAGAAGCGGTGACTAATAAAACTATTTATAACCCTTACAAAAAACTTAGAAAGAAAGTATCATTAGCGTTCATTCAAAGAGAGGCAGTACACCAAATCCACTAATAATGTTTCAATATTTACTGTTAGATTATAAATAAGATATAAATAAAAGAAAATGCTGTTATTAAAAATAACAGAAATTTCTATGATTAAAATAGTAATTTTTGTCACATTTAATATAGCTTTAACTCCTTTGCACCCTCAACATATACTCGTAGCTTAGAAGAGTATGTATTTGTTTATTTCTGGTATTGACAGTGATATGTGACGTAGATTTTCGCCTAAAGCATATATATTTTTTATATATTTAACATAGAGAACCCAAATAAAAAATAGAAAAAAAAAAGTAAAAGATATAAACAATGTAAAATATATACATAAAATATATAACAGTAAAGGCTGTTTAAAATTATTGATATATAATGTAGATTAAATAATACTTTGTATTTGAATTAATACAATTATCAACTTCATCACAATAACCATATACTTTTCTATAGGTATATTCATGCATTTATTTTTCTATAAGAAACGGATTAACTTTTTACATGTATTATACTTTTTTTTTAAATAAAAATGAAAGTGATACATATTGACGAAAGTGTTATTCTTTATAAACTAAAAGTAAAATATAAACTTATGTATTCAACATATTTTCAAATTCAAGTCGTAACAATGGTAGTAATATTTGCATAGTTACGTTCCTTGCATTTTTTCTTATTTCTTACACATTTTACTTAAAGAATAAATCATATAGCTGATTTATTCTTCACAAGTAATAAACCCGTAAAGAATCCATATATACAGTATATAACCCTTATGGTTAAGTGTACAAGATTTGAGGAGATTAAAGTATGTATTTTCAAGTATTAATAACCATATAAGCATGAATTTTATCATATAACATATAAAATATACGCTTGTTTAATACATTATTAGTGCTCTTGTTACAGAATGCATGCATTTTCTTGCAATTTTGGCACCTTCGGTACATTTTTTTTAATAACATCCATTTCTATTTATGGATAAAATGAAATGCATTGAAAATAATCAACGCAAGACTTCACATACTGTTTAAAATAGTTAAAATGTAAAATATTCCACATAGAAGTACAATATTATATATAATAATTAACCATTATGTTAATAACTATACTTGTAGTATGGCTAACAGTACTGATAAATGACTAATGATATTCAGTGTTTTCTGCAAGACCTATGAAATTTTTAAACAAAATATACGTCCTTATAAATATAACACAATATAATATGTGCAATATAATACAATATAATATTTATATTATAAATGTACACAATAACCTAACAGACGATTATTGACTCAGAACAAATTCGTTACCATTATCGAGAATATCCATATCCTCATCACAATATTGATGGAAATAGTAATCTGAAACGTTACTTTTATTGCATAATAAACTTATTAATTACGTATATATCATGTTTCTACAAATAACCAACTCTGGTTGTAACGATTATCCCCTTCCATATACACATATACTAAAAATGATGTCTATTGTACTAATTGAAGGGCTCGGGTGTAAATAATGGTATCTGACAATTTTGAGTTTCTTTGGTGTAAACGTTTTTGGTGAATGTGCGTTCCCGCGCGTTAATTTAATTTTACGCTAATAGAACATTATTAAGAAATACGGCAAGGGAAATATTCTAATATTTAAAAACAGCTTGCATATAAATAATGGTGCCTGCACCACATACCATTTTATACTTGCAAATATTCGTAGATACCATTATTTACATGCGAAAATTAAAGTTTACTAGTAAACTGGATGCAATAAAGTCGTGCCTGTCTTGAATACCAGAAATATATCACCAATATTACAATAATTTCGTTGAAGGATGAAAACATGTGTAAAATTTTAGCTAATAAAAGTTTGTCTAATTATGTGATGTTTATTACAACTTATTACGATGATATCTGCATGGTATCTCCCCTTGAAAAATCATAAAGCAAGGTAAACAATGGTATCTACGTGACTTTCGAATAAAAAAAATGTATATAAAAGTAAAAACAAAATACTTTTGTCATATATTTACCTATATTTCATTCTAAGAACTCCATCATAGGTTTCTGTAATCTTTACAGATTGAAAATTTATGTAAATAGAAATCTGAACTCAGTTTAACATTTAGGTATAATTATCTCGAAACTTAAAAAATGTCAGTTACTATTATTTACACCCGAACCCTTCAATTTTACTTTGTGTATTCGGCTTTTTCTTTTCACTTACAATAACATTGAGAAATGATACAAACTTGACGGATATGGAGTGACAAATTCGTTTGTAAAGCTTATTTAGTATAATTTATTTAAGTATATACAATTAATTAACATAAATTAAATATATATAACGCATAAAATATGACTTCAGTGCAAATAATTTTATCTTCAATCCCAGACTTTGATATTTAGAGAAAAGCTAGTGTTTTCAAAATATTTACTGCCATTATAGTTTTGAAATAAGTTTCTGGTTTGTAAATTTAACTGTGTATCTATAGTAGAGATTAAACGAAAATTCATTCTGCATAGATATTTAATTTAGATGAACTTGGAAGGTGCTTGAAATTACAAGGCAATTCAAGATGATAGTAGATTCTTTTAAAAATGTGTTAGGTATACTAAAATACCTGCGTAAAATGGGCAACATTTTTAACTCAGATTTTCATCCGACACAAAGTTTGAGTAAATAAAAAAACTTGTTTCAATTTACAAAACAAATATAATTACATGTAATTTCGGAAAATACCATTACCAAAGTCGACACATTTATTTACATGTTGATAGATTAATTTATTTGCACATATAAACCGCAATAATAGTATGTTATAATAAACAGTATGTTATAATAAACAATTATTACAGCTGCATCACTAATGATGCGATTCTGAAATGCATCCTTTGTTTCCAATCTTATAGCGTCAACTAATAATTTCATCCATCCCCAAAAATAAGAATCAAGGAGAATGGGATCCAGCTATTTCCATAGCTAATTCTGCAGACCATCTTTACCAATTCAATAATCATCAACATAGGTATTAAGGAATCATATAATTTTATAGAAATGTGATGCTCCTCTTGCTCATATTGAAAGCATATTCGTTACCAATTATTTAAAGCTAATTTGTCCACAATTTTTGGCAAATGATCTTTGCCAAAATCCTCCCCAGTAAAATGCCCTTCCTGTACAAACAGATTTTGCGAATGCTATTTTGCAAAATTGTAAATTACTTTGCAATGCACCTTACACTGATCTCTGAGTCATCTTCTATTGTATTCAGAATGTTTTATGAAGTTCCACGGCATTGCACATCCTCATTCAGAAATAATAGCTGTGTTTGAAAATCTCCCAGTGCCTCTGAAATAAAAGAATTCTTTAAAATATATTTCTGCCAGGAGTCCTTTGATATTAAAACGGCGATAATACTGATCTATAGGCCCAATAGCCCTACTATTGCAGTAACAATAAACGGTATACTTTCTATGAATAAAATTCTATAAACCATACAAGTATTTTGTAGTCAATTCTCACTGTTCACTTACAATTCTTATTAACATTAACAAATTAACAGTTGGTACTTATGTCATCTATATTGGAGCTATATATAGGTCTCCATCTTCAAGTATGGTCGAATTTTTAGATTATTTGGAAAACATTCTGGAACGGGAAGCCCTAATGGGTCGATACTTCATTCTGACGGGGGATTTTAATATTGATGTGAAACAGAATTCATTTTATGCCAGGAAAATCAAGGCAATTATAGTTAGAACTCAAAAAACTCAACTAGTTCATTTTGCTACAAGAACCACACTACATTCATCTACAACTATAGATTTAGTAATTACAAACAAAGAGCATGATGTTTCTGTACGAGCACTTGATATTAGAATTTCTGATCATAGTATAATTGAATGTAAGATGGAAATAGGTATACAGAATAGAGATAGACCGTTGAATAAGTTTCGAAGAAAGTATGGAGCTGATCAGCTTGAAACATTACAAAATGAGCTAATGAAGACAGAATGGAATTTAAACTGTAGTAATGTGAATGTGAGCTATGATGCATTTGTGGAAACATGTAATAATGCTATAAACATAACGTGTCCCATTGAAGAATTAAAAATATCTAAAAATAACAAATGGTATGATAATGAAGTAAAAATCTTAAGTAATGAACGTGACAAAAACTATAAAAGATTTCAATACACCAAGGATAAAGACGATTGGATTAAGTATACGACAGCTAGGAACAAACTAACAAATTTATTGAGGAAAAAGAGGAGAGTATATTATGAAGAAATGATTGACAGAAATAAAATGGATAGTAAGAAAATGTGGAAAACTTTAAAAGATGTGGTGAACGATAAGCCTAAAACTGTTATACCTAAAACGATAGAATTTCCTCATGGCAGTATTACGAATGATGAAGACAAGGCTAGAATGTTTAATGAATATTATGTGCGGAGCATTAGAGAAATTCTTGAGAGTATACAGGGTGATAATATGAACAGAAATATAATAAGCTATACAGAACATAAATTAGATACGTTTCATATGTTAACTATGCACGATTTAAGTGAAATCATAAATAAGCTTAAATATACTAGTTGTGCTGATGAATATTTAAATATAAACATTTTAAAAAATATTGCAGAAGTGTGTGGACATGTAATATTGGACATAGTAAATACGTCTATTGGGTATGGTGCGGTACCTGACAATTTAAAAATGACAACCATTCTGCCTATACCAAAAATTAGTAATACAAATAAAGTGGAAGAATTTCGTCCAATTAATATACCCTTAGCCATAGATAAGGTTATTGAACGAGCTGTATACAAGCAAGTGACGAGCTACTTTGAGGATAATAAACTATTATATAACATGCAGTTTGGGTTTCGAACCAATCATTCATGTGAAACTGCGCTCCAAGCTGTTATAACATCCTGGAAGGAAGTAATTGACGATGGTCAAATAGTGGTAGCAGTCTTTATAGATCTGAGGCGAGCATTTGAAACTGTGGATAGGGAGATATTATTGGATAAACTAGTCGCATATGGTATCGGTGATAAAGTGTTAAAGTGGTTTAAGTCATTTCTAGAGAATCGAAAACAAAAAGTCAGGGTTAACGATGTTGTATCAAGTGAGATAATAAACAATTATGGGGTTCCTCAAGGCAGCCTGCTTGGTCCACTATTATTCTTAGTGTACATTAATGATATATATCGAACACTGAAACATTCAAAAATATATTTGTTTGCTGATGATGCTTTACTATCAATTCAAGGTACAGAATATTTAAATATTATAGAAAAAATTAATGAAGACCTAGCTATTTTGGAACACTATCTTTGTATCAACAAATTAAAAATTAATACAAATAAATGCAAATCCATGGTCATTTGTAACAAAAATAGAATTAAAAATATTAATATTGATGGTAGTGCTGTCGTTATAAATAATGAAGTGATTGAATTTGTACCTGAATTTAAATATCTAGGAGTAATATTGGACTATACACTTAGCTTCACTAGTCATGTTGATTACCTCATAAAGAAAGTTTCAAAAAAAAGAGATATTTCTTAAGTAGAATTAGTAAAGATATTTCATTATATGCAAGAAAAATTATATATAAGTCAATTATACTACCCCATTTTATGTACTGTGCGACATTATTGTATTCTGTCAATATTACAAAATTAAATGAGCTTCAAGTTGAGCAAAACAAATGTCTAAGAGTAATATTAAGATGTAGTATGTATACCCCAGTATCTGTAATGTATGAAACGTTGAGGCTCAACAATCTTAAAACTATATCGTATGTCCAATGTATGGTGTTTATATACAAGATGATCCATAAACTTGTCCCTGATTATCTAAGTGGAATAATACGTTTTGTTTCGGAGGTGCATGACTACGATACCAGGCAGAGAGAGGATCTATATGTGATCCCTGCAAGAACATTGAGCGCACAAAAGTCAATAACAAATGGTGCAATGATTGATTTTAATAAACTTCCTAAATATATAACTGATTGTGATACTTTAAATAAATTTAAAACAGCTTTGTACAAATTTATTAGTTATTCTGATAGTAATTAACAAAATGTTTATTACTTATTTATTTAAGTTAGTGATAAATCACAATTTTTACAAAAACTGGTAACTATTGTAATTTGGTTGTAATAGTATTATTATACTAAATAAAGGTCTTATTATATTATTATTATTCTGCCAGATTTAACAGGTTACTATTTGATTAATATTTAAATTATGTAAGTTTTGCAGTTAAATCTTGAAAGGTTAAAGTGACAGTTACTGGGATTAGCTTTAAATTTCTAATTGAAAGAACGGTGGTACTTTTAGTAGAGAACTCAGTGAAACACTTTACCTGCGAACGCTTCTATGTGAAATAAACGTTACCGCAACGAGTTAGATTTGTGAAGATATTTAGAATCTACTAACCGGTTTCCATTATTCTAAGTGCTGCTGTATTAAATTATCTCTGAATGCCGCATTTCATTTTAATTATAAGGAACTTTGTTGTGTATTGTAGGGACGTATATAAGGGTTGTGAAATTAATTTTCTTTGTTAAGCACGTAGTCTACGCTAAGACGCCAGTTTACTCATTTGTACTCATGGCGTTTTCATTGCTACATAAAATCCCACTTGTTATTTTAAAATTTAAGAGCAGATCTTAACCACAATATTACTGAATTTCGGGATTTCTCTTGACAATTGTGGTATGTATCTCATGTACATAATAATATAGAAATATACAAAAAATAGATTATAGAAAAATTATAACTCTGTTTTATGAGGAGATGGGTATTATTTCCAAACGTTTCTGAGTAGGATGTGCATCAATCGTATTTTTCAATAAGTGCAGAACATTTATGATATGCAGCATCCTTTTTGATATTATATTTATCTACCAATCAATTTCCCACCTTAAGTGATTCAGGATAAAAAACAACACCCATGGAATTTGAAAGGGTAATTAAAATGACAAAGCCGCAAAAGACACCTGAGTATGGCCAAATTATATAAGGAAAAATAATGAAGGATCTACTACAGAAAGGGACTCTTATGCTAACCTACCTATTTAAAACCGTTCTTCGACTGAAATATTTTCTAGCATAATGGAGATTAGCCAAAATAATATTTATTCACTAGGAACGAAGATCTGTTAAATATGCTATCATCATATCAGTATATTCAATCAGTCTCTTGTAGTAATGTAAATCAGTCTAAGTCTAAAATTATTGAGAAAATATTGCCAAAATGATTAATAGACATAATCGCGGCTACAAATCTGATATCTATTTATACGTTTAGGCTTATAAGCCACCATTTTACCTTTAAACAGACTCACGGAGAGGATTTTTGTTGTGAGAATTAATGAAATGTTCGAAAGTGCGTAGCAATTTTCAATTTTTAGTTTGGCTTGTCGTCAGGAGCTACTATATAATCTCAAAACTCATCGACTATATAGCATGTTTATCCTCCTTGGATTCTACTTAGGGATATTTTAGAGTCAGGTCTGAGTCAGAAATTATAGAATAATATCTCATAAAATTTTGGATTCCTCAAGGTAGCATGCTAGGACCAGTATTATACCTAATTTTCACAGGTCATTATCCAACCAATAAAGCAGTGATTACCATAACCTTTGCGAATAATACTGCTATCCTGGCTGAAAGCCATTATCCAAATATAGCAGCAACGCAGCAACAATTTTATAAGAAAAGTTAGTGATACCCTGGCGTATTAAAATAAATGAATCAAAAACAAACCATATAGTATTAAGGAAATGTCATGGAATCTCATCTTCAATAAGACTAAACAATAAAAAGTACCTATAACAGAATGCGTGAAATATCTAAGCTTACACTTATTAAGTTCATCAGACAGTAACCTGAGAAGCGCATATCTGGAAAAAATGTCAACAACTTTATAACAAAATTTCGAAAACTCTATTGGCTTCTCCAAGAATTGTCTCAACTCTCAATTAGAAACAAAACTTTTGATCAAATCCAAAACTACGATCATACGAAGATTTCGATCAAAATCAGAGCGTACAGTTATTGATGTTCCCCATTTTTTTACAAATGAAGTCATACAGCATGATCTGGAGATTCCTACAGTAGACGAGACAATTAAGGAATGCAGAAGGTATCATCAGTAATGACTTAAAGGACGTCATAATTTACTGTCCTTGGGCCTCTTAAACAACTGCGAAGGTGTCAAAAGACCGAAACATAGAAAACCATGGGACTAACAGTTTTTAAATTGAAGTACATTATAGATAGAACATTGTGCTATAAACTCTTTTGGGAAACTGTAGCATCGATAGAATGTCATATAGAGTAGTATTAATTCAAATAGAGCTCTCTCACGTTATTTATATCTTAATAATATATGCTTATTTGTTTATATAAAGACATAGCATAATAAACGTTAAAAAATCGCTGATAAACTTGCCTATTCACTTCTATTATACCATAGATATAATAGAAAGCTGTTGTATATAGGCTCTTCATCATTATTGGTAGAGATTTCCCGTGAGAAACATAAAATAAATAAATGGGAGGTTGTTGTACACAATATGAAACTTATAAAATCGTATTGTAACAGACTTGTGTTTTAGACAAGTACAATTAAATATTTTGTTTTTGGATTTTACTTCAGAGAATTAACAGACAGGTAGCTTAAGAAGGCTATGGCTAATTCCTATTTCTTCCTAAGTAAAGAGTGAGTTATCTCGTATTCTTATTTTTTCCCTCTTACTTAAGTCTGTTTTGTATTTTACTTTTTTTTAAGAGAATGTAACTATCTCAGTATTTGGACCGTTACTCAGTTCTTAATTAAATATACGATATCACTTGGTAATATTATTCATGCAAACTCAAAATTTTCAAGGAAATATTGGGGAGAAAACCAAGCAAAAAGTTTATATATTCTTCCACTAACATTAAGCACATAAGTCTAGATTATTAAATATATATTATTATAACCAATCTGAATTATTATCACTAAATATAAATGCTGTGTAAATAATAAATTAAATTCTTGGCAGTTGGCACGGTCATTTTCGGAGTAGTTTTGATATTTCACTGTTCACTGTGTATATATTTCACTGTTTACCGCAGCAGTTTCTCTCCAAGAGATATCTCAAAACTCTCTCCTACCTCTGTCTCTTAAAAACAACATTTAATATAAAAAAGTATTTCTTTGGTAATTACTAACATTTTGAAGAACTTTAGACTGAAATGTTGTTAGTACAAGCTATCGACGAAATATTCTTCCGGCACGTATATTAACAACTGTGTACAGAATTTATTGTCTTTTTTGTGAATCGAATACTATAAAAGAATAATAGAATAAAGAGATCAAACTGTTTTCTCTCTTAGTATTTGGAAAATATTAAAATCTAACGAAATGTGCTAATTTCGCGCAGCCAAGGAAAATAATAAATTATTACTAGTACTCCGGCGTAAATTTCTCACAATTGGGGCCAGCTTGAACTATTGCCTTATCATGATCCGAATATTCCGGCTGGATTGCGGAGTTACATATACGACGAGTTACAGCGGGAGCGGCTATCACGGCCAACTTTATGGCTGCAGCATATATTATGACTGTCAGATTCGACTACAGTTTTGCTGTGGTACCACCTGCGGATACTTGAACCTTAATGGTCTTTTCCGCAATTACAACTTTAGTTAATTTTTAATTTTTATGGTTTACACTGAAAATTGGAGCGAGACCGTTAGTTTATTGCCAACTAAATTATGAACGTCATTTACTTTATTTTAATTAAAACGCAGCTGGTAAAATTTGTTTGTCCGATGGTGCATTCGTGTTTGTCGATCCAGTTTAATGTATGTACATATAAACAAGTTTATTGGCAAGATGTGTTAGAGAAAATTACTTTTCGATAACTATTTACATGCTACTTATTTGTATTTACACTGTAGCTAATAACAGATACTCGACGATAACTATTTCCCAAGCCATACTGAAGAAATGTGTACTTCCATATTCATTAGAATATCATTATGAATACTTCATTTTAAATAATTTCCTAGTCTTTATATTTTTTATATAAAGAACGACATAACAACAAAAACACTACTATGCCTTCCTTGAAGCCACTTTTAATAGCTGCTATTCTTAACTACTTAATTTTTTTCATTAATAAAGTCACCCCTACTACTGAAATGAATGTAAACTGAAAATATTAAGTTTCAATAGAATAAGGTTCTGTTCGTTAGACATTGTATTTTCTGCATATATTATAAATGGGACGAAACAAGGAGAATACTAGGTAGCTTATTGTTATACACTACCACTGCTTGATTTTATTATTAAGAGTATTGCTAAGTTAAAGGCATTTTGTAATTGTCTTATATTATAGCATAACATCACAAAATATACAAGAATTACAAGATCTAATAATAGAATATCCTTATGACATATTCCCCAAGTGGACACTTTTATGATACAGAGGATTTATTACCATGATTTAATGGTCATTACAAAAACTTAAGTGGAGCTTGGAAGACGACTGGGAACTTCGACGCAGCAAGATAATAGGAGATCGATCAGATGTTATTCCATGTTTTCGAGTTGCCATCATCAGAAGATAATTAAAGCTACAGCTGGTTTTTGAAAACTTGCATCACGTTTCAATGATGCTAACTTGGTTCGCGAAACTTGTTAAATGTTTTTGTTTAATATAAATATCCATGTTTAATATCAATATAGAAATATATGATGTATACACTATGTCCTTAATTAGAAAACATTTGTATATTGTAATTCCGCCTCTATTTACTTTTTTCTTAATAAAACACTCACACACTCAAGAACTTCAATGTAGAAGGTGAGTACTCCCTTTTTGTGATAGACACAATCGATCAGAAATGTAACGCGAATTCGAATTATCGGTATTTATTCAGAAAAGATTCACAATGTTTACGGCAAATATTGACAGTGGATGAAAGTAGGTGCCCCTTTAGCGAGTCTTTAAGGCTAGTTCTAATATTGTGATAAGCAATCAGAGAGCAGCTATTACAAATTCCTCATCAACAAAATACACCATAAATCTATGTTTAACTGCTGCAATTTATTTTGATAGTGTTACCAAGATAGTGTTATATGATGGAGAAAGGTGTTATAGCGGATAGACATCTTCTATATTTCACTAATTTATTTAAGAACACAGCAGAATGTCCGTAAGATCTCTCTGCTCTACACAATAATATGCCATAACAACCTCTTAAACTATGACTGTCTGTACGCTCCTAAGTGATTATTAGTAACTGTAAGTTTTTAAGCTAATAGATTTCTATGTCTTAAATTCAAGTTAAATTTTAAGTTACGAATAACCAAGAGATACTTCAATCAATGGTATATGAATAAATTGCAGAGCAAATGATAAACTTTTTAAATAGAATAACCGCTATCTATAATACCTTCTCTCGAGAGTTTTGCATGAACTGGCCTATTACTAAATAAACTATTTCACATTTTGATTATAAAATATAGTCAATAGAAATATAATCAATAAATACATTACTTTTAGTTAGATATACATTTTAAAGTAATGTTTCCAAAATAATTGACACGAGATTTTGTGGCTTTGACTTAGCTCTACGTCATGTAAAAATACACATATCGTATTATTGATATGCATTTAATTAAGATACTGAATTGAATAATAAAAATTTTAAACTTTTTAAATGTCTCATTTAACATAAAATGCCACCAAATAAGCCAATATTTTGAAAATATTGCTCTTTCTATCCTGTTAAATAAGAGCACGAACCACAATGTGAGGGGAGAAAGAGAGAATGACACATTCGTTTTAGCAAAAGAGACAATTTAAAATTACTTTTTATTGCAAGGAATACCAAGGGGTTTATTTGAAAATTACAAGAGTGGGACAATAAAACACTTTTATTATCATTAAAATGTGTCAACCAAATTTGTCTGAACCATTTTAGTTAACGATGCTTACGTTGAATGCCATAATTTTCTGTAACCACATTTAATTTAAACATATTTTTAGAGGAAGGAATCGGACTAATATATTTGCTGAAATATTATTTTATTGGCATAATGAGATTGCAAATTCTGTATATAGGTAATTTATGGTTTTGGCAATATTTTTTACTTGTCAATAAAATGAAAATTAAATATAGTTATCATTTATGCATATTTTATTTATTATATTAAATTGAACTGATTTTATAAATACAATGTATTCTAAAGAAAACGCCAAAAGCTGTATGAAATCTAATTATAAATTATGTGATGTCATAGGTCTCTACAGCCTATGGAAGCTTAAGAAAAAAGAACAACGTAATTTACTCTATTAAATAATGTGAAGGTGCATAACTTATCTGCTCCCATTGCTCGAGAAACAAATTTTCATGGATGACAGCTAAGTTGTCACAATTCAACGTAAACAACTCTTACAATTTTTAAGCAGCTAAACATATTACCACAATAGTTTTAATAAATTGAAATAAACCGCATTCATCAATTTTGCTTGTAGTAAGACAATGGTTTATTTTGGTCTGTAACTCCCTAAGAGGTAAGATAAAGAAGGATTATCCAATTTTCATTCTTGTCTATGAGTATGTGTTTGTACGTGTATATGTGCGTTTCTCCAATTAAGTTCGAGATTACTAAAATATCAGCAGTTTTAATCGCCTCATGGTGATGCCAATTATGTTGGACCAACACGTGTCGCGCAACTTGTAGTCATTACAGTGTGCGTGAAAAACTGGTCTCCGGATTTTGCTGCTGTATGCAAGGTTTCTGACCATTTTCCAGGAGTTTTTACAGTTGGAAGTAGCCCATTTTCTAACCGGGTAACCGCACCGGCCATTATCTGACCCCAGTCAGCCTTAGTCACTGCTAGCCCAAAAAATATTCTTAATTTTTAATATTTGTTTTGTCCTTTTATTACAGTTAAACAGTAACCAAAACCCTTTCCATCTCGTACCATTTTGAAGTATGAAAACGTGAAGTAAAAGAGTAAGTCCAATTCCATTAACAGAAAAATCGAATATTTATCTGTTCTTAAATATTAATAATATGTAGTATTCAATATACTCTATATAAAAAAATATGTTACAAAAATCAGCCGCACAGCAGTGCTAAAATTTATGTACATGTAGCTACCATTCTTCCCTATACTACTAAAAGAAGAACCACTGACATAATGCAGAAATCTCGCTAATCGAACTGATTGCCTCTATATAAATATTGAGTGTAAAGCGCGAAAAAAAGTCATAGTTTAGAAGGCGAATATCTAGAGAATTAAGAAAGTTCCAAGTACAAATATAGCTTTGCAGCCAAAGATCCCAATATAGTGCAGGCTTTAGGAGGTTGGAATTTCAGTTAAGAAACTTAAAATGTCCCTTCGATGTAGCAGTTTCGTCCTTATCGTATAGATGACATGCAAATTCATCAAAATCTTTCGCAAATATGCTTGTACGTTTTTCTTTTTATCGATGAGGAACCTATCAAGATTGCTTTCCAGTGGCTCTCCAAAATCTGATCTGTATGTGTCAGTGTTTGTCGTAAATATCGTGTATGCTCTCTTAAATAGCACAGACTCAGGAAACTCGTATCATTTTCCAACTATGTCTTGTCAGGATTTCTGTGTAGAGGCAAAGTAAAATCAACTTGGATCAACTCTGCATATTGAGCTGTTCTGTTAAAATGTGCTAAACAGTTGATAAATCTTTCCCATTTCAAATTTAAATTTTTATTAAATTTGGAAATAATTTTGTGATACATGAGGAAATTGTAAATCACTGAAAAAATGTGATAATAAATTACGAGGTTCTATATTGCCAATAAATCAAAATTAAAATTTCGGTTCAATATAAATTTGGAAACAATTTGGAAACAATTTTATGATACATGAAGAAATTGTAGATCACTGAAAATATGTGATAATAAATTACGAGGTTCTATATTGTCAAGAAATCAAAATTAAAATTTCGGTTTGATATAAATACATTTAATAACCTAATCTGGCTAGGAACGTTGTTCTTCGTTGCTCTAAAATAATTTCACTGCGGCATCGTAGTTCCAAAATATATTTCGTTATAGTCTACCATTACGTTATGTGAATTATTAACCCATCCAACTCATTTCTTCTTACTAGTGTCTGTCCTTACGTACTTCTCACCCAGTCGTACATTATGTTTAAGGAATTCGCAAATTTCCAATACTTCAACCACTAATCCTTTATCGTGAATATCGAATGCACTCCTACCAAATAGCACAGCGATCTCTATGTAATTGTGTTCGTCATAATCAGAATCACTATTAGAATTTGGCAAGCTCTGGACGTTTCATATTCTCGAAATATTATAGTTTTAAGATACATTGCGATCATTTTAAGAGTATTTACGTCCATCCTGTAATACATTGATGACGAACTTAATCCCTCCACCCAAGTGTAACTAATTTGCTACTGGTAAATGTTAACATGGGAGCAGTGAACATCCCATGCAGGGACAATCAGCTTTCATATACGCCGAAACTTGATGGCTAGAGTTACATTAATGAAAAACAGAGGACAATATTTAGGGCTCAGGGGCGTGGTATACAACGTATTTACATACAGTGTGTACCCGCTATCAAACGCTGCTCTACATACAACAAGAAATGTAATTAAATTACCAAAATATAAGTAAATTGTCTCAAAATATAAAAAGAAATTGTTATTAAAGTAACTACCAGTTTCTCAAAGCTAATAAAATATATTAAATGTCTTGTACATTTTTATTGGTTTCGAGATAAGATAATCTTTTTATTCTGTAATGTTTTTGAACATGCGTGTTTTTCCATGTCTGTTTTGCTGTTAGTGTTCCATAGATGTAAGAAAAGCTCACACTATGATGTTCTATTAATGACGAAATGCAACTCGTACACAAATATATAATTTCCAAGAAGAAATTCTATCCTTATTACTTAACATAAGTTATTTTCCTGGAGTAGGTTGGAACCTTTGGTGTGAAGACAACACTAACTGAGTTTTCCACAAAACACCAAAACACTATACACTATACTCGACGCGCGTTTCGCCAACAAAGTTGGCATCATCTGGAGATGATTAAAACTAATCTTATTCTAACAATGTATCCTATTTTATACCTAAATTACTGACTATGGCTCAGTGAATCCTGACAGTCACGGTTGCGGCTCACCGAACTATAACCGTCACGGTTGTGGATCACTTCGGTCGTAGTTCAGTGAGCCACAACCGTGACGGTTATAGTTCGGTGAGCCGCAACCGTGACGGTCAGGATTCACTGAGCTATAGTCAGTAATTTAGGTATAAAATAGGATACATTGTTAGAATAAGATTAGTTTTAATCATCTCCAGATGATGCCAACTTTGTTGGCGAAACGCGCGTCGAGTATAGTGTATAGTGTTTTAGTGTTTTGTGGAAAACTCAGTTAGTGTTGATAAGTTATTTTAAACTAAAACAAAAAAATGTTGAGACTTAAAGAGATTATTTTAAACTAAAACATAATTTTAATTATTACTGTTACACTATCTGAAATGTTGTGCAAAATTTAACACCAATATCACACCAAATAAGGTACACATAGGGACACACCAGTTTGGTGTGCATTTAATACTACAAGGCTGTGGTACAATTTTACCATTCGTTGGTGTAAATCTTCATATCAACAATACAGCAAAATTAAAAGGACGTCTGGCGTAAACTTCTCCATCTTTAGGTGTAACCTTTAATTCAATTTTACACCCTTTACTGTCCATATTGTACAATGAAGACAAACGTCTTTAATACACAAAATCAGCGAAATAAAACGTCTGATACACTTTATTATATTCTTCTTTTTAATACATAACGTTAATTTTTTTATTCCACTAATGAGATATTGGTGTATATGTCTGTGCTTGTGAAAGTCTAGAAAATATTTATATATTCATAAAGAATGCAACCAAATTTTTATCATATTTCAAATAGTACTTATGATAGTATTGTATTATCTAACTATACAATTCAATATTATGATCCTATTCTAACGTGAATATTCTTCCTAGTTAATAAGCAATAAATGTACTTCATTTATATTCCAATGCCTTTGAATATTTACTAATCCTCTTCATCATAGGGAGGATTTAATCCTTACTGAAAATAAAAACTATAAATTAAACAATATTAATGTAATTATAACAACATACCCACCCACCCGGTGTAATAATAAATTTAGTAATTATTTAGTGTATGTATTAACAATTATTAACAAGTGCTAATGGGATTTAGCTCAAGCTGAAAATAAATATTTGATAATATTCTTGATAAAACATATACATTACTATTATTGAATAATAAAGACAATAAATGAGACATGACATATATAAAATATGTATTTATAATATTGTATTTACTTCACCGTCGTGAAACACAAATAAGACACGTAATATATCTTCGATAATATCATCCAGCCCTCAAAAATTCAACACATTATTCATCTTAGCAAAGTAAAATTTATAAAGTTAGCCAACACAATTAATGTTTGTTTCTTGAGACATAGTATTTCGACATAAGTTCGTAAATCATAAATCACAGACAGCCATATTGCCTCATGCGAATATCGTCAGTCTGCATGCTATATAGATGCGTACTTTAGAATAATAATTACTACACCCATGGATTATATTCTACCCCGCGTGGAGTAAATTATACCATCTTGTGGTGTATTTATATTAGTTTTATACCTAAAATGTATAAAAGTTAACAATTATAACATAAAATTTTGCCAATTACACTACTATTAAGTTTTACACCAAAAATAATGAAATTTTGGATCATTTTTACAAAATTAAAAGTGATAACGTTTTACCAAGGTATATTTTCAACAGTGTATGTTTTGAACGATGGTTTTGTTTTGTAAATTTTGAGCAAAAATGTGGTATTTTCAAAAGCTTATCAATAATTTTACATAACTGTAAATGTGTTTCAAGTTATGATATTATAATTTTAATATTTCCTTTATTTAACCAATGTAGAGAAAATTTGTTTTATTTAAAAAAGGTACATTGATTTTCAAATAATCTTAAACCTGTCTCCATATCATAATATTAGCCAGGCTTTTTGATAAGTTGTGACATCAGGGATTACTTTATAAGCTAAAATAAAACATACCTGACAATTTCTTTATTTTCCTTAAGTCGTACTTAGAAGACAGATTCGCTAGAGTAAGATACGAATCTGAAATCGCATAGCTTTATCCAATAAGATCTGGTGTCCCCCAAGGAAGTGTTTTGGGGTCTGTATTATATTTGATTTTCACTGCAGATCTGCCAACTAGTTAAAATGTCATCACTTCAATTTTGCAGATAATGCAGCAATTCTAGCTGAAAACCCAGACCCAAGAATGAATCAGCAATGAGTTTACAAGATAATTTAGAACAAATAGATGGTTGGGCTAAGACATAGTTTAGTAAAATTAATGAAAATAAGCCACAACATATAGTGTTTACCAAATGCCGCGGAGTGTTGCAACACGTAAAAATTATCAATAAAAGCATTACTACTACAAACTACATTAAATATTTAGGTTTACGTTTAGATAATAAACTCACATGGAAGAAACATATATGTATGAAGAGAAAACAATTAGAAGAGACACTTGGTGTTTTTGAAGAGACATCAAATTTCGTAATCACTATTACTTGATGGGAAGAATATCACAAATTTCACTTCGAAGCAAGCTCCTAGTTTATAATGTCATCTTAAAATCCTTTTGGACTACGGAATACAGCTTTAGAGAACGGCTACTAAATCCAAGATTGCCATCCTTGAGACATTTGCAGCAAATGTTTTACGGTCAATAGTTGATGCTCCATATTTCATTACAAATAAAGATATCTATCGTGACCTAGAGATGCCTGCACTAAGAGAAACAATTGTCGCAAGTAGTGACAAATACATAAAACGTTTAAATTGTCACCCAAATTCCCTTGCATTAAATATTTTAGACAACAGTGCACAAACGAGAAGACTCAAACGCAGAACTCCACTGGACGTACCATTTAAAAACTGAAAGAAACACTATCAAGATAAACTTTGTGATAAAAACTGCAGAGTTTCATTCATTGTAATCATTTTCTATCGCGACATTTACTTAAAATCAACATATGTGTTTATTGCTTACTCTCTGTAGTTATAGACAGATTGCATAATAAACGTAAAATAAAAATATCCACAATATGTATCAATTATTTATTTAAAGTTCTAGTTTTCGACTATGTCTAAAAGTTTAAAGAAAGATAATCTCTAAGTTTTTGTTACATTCATAGTTTTGGTTAATCTGTACATTAACATAAAAATAAGCACATATGGATTAGAAAATAAATCACAATAATAGTTTAATTACGATACAAGCAATTACTACTTACATTTAGGTCGAAGTAAGTAAGATTATTACGAAGTAGTGCCTTTCTTCTCTATACAATGTTTTCCAATTTTTCTGTCGTCAATAGTAAAGAAACCATCCACTTATAATTAAAAAAATCGGCCACAATTAAGTGAGGTCCCAAAAGAATGGCTTGGAGAAATTGTATTATTTGATTCACTCTCATTGTTCCGACAGAATAAGCAGGAATTCTTCTTCTTCGCACAATGGCGTCGTCGTGTCTAATTAGGCAGCACAACTGCGAACAGAAGTGTATTCAGAATTACCGAATTGTTAATTTAGCGAATAAAACAGCGGCCTAAGGATCCGCCCGGAATAATGCACCTTATTATTGTGGAATGTGACACTTACAAATGACACTTTTTAGGGACCGGATTAGTTATTTGGGTTAGGGGAGATCGGCGAAGCGTCGTTGAAGTGGAAGACTACATTAGAGATTAAAAGGATATTTTTGTTAGGTTGAAAGTTTTTCTGTGACTATTTTTTCCACTTACATGGAGAGAAAAGTAAAATATGTATTGTTCTTATATGTATAGTACCTAAATGAATATATACGAGGTTAGTTACATACCCAAATATACACGGTAATGTATATCGAAAAACAATACAAATGATATTAACTGACTGTTCGTCAAAGTAAAATATATGTTGACGCAAACAATAGAAAAAAAGGTTACAAAATAAATTTTAACTACAGGGTCTTTCAATAGCGACGCTCGAAATTTGTCAGGTTAAAGCAGTCATGTTGTTAAATCAACGAATTTATTGTGAATTGTTCAGGAGTGTATGGAAAATCACTGTGGAAAGTTATAGCGTTCACTAACATGTATGTATCATTTTAATTTTATTTTCGAAATCAGTGCTCCGTTCGAGAAACGTCCCGCACATTACGTGATTTTTATCCGCGCCACAACTGTCCCGCCGAGTCGACTATTCGACGTTTGGTGGCCAAATTCGAGTCAACCGGTTTTATAAATAATTAGCCAACACCTGTACGTCACCGAAACGTAAGGTCTGCTAAAAACAACGCTGCTGTGCGTAAGAGTGTAAGGGAAAACCAGAGGCAGTCACGTTCTCGCCGTTCGCAAGAACTTGGCCTTTCTGCGACTTCAACTTTGGGAATTTTGCATCGAGACTTGGGTCTGCCCGTATAAAATACAACTGACTCAGGAACTTAGGTAAACGACCATAGACAAGACGTGTGTTCACTGATTGGGCTCTGGATCAGTTGGAAGTTGACCTAAATTTCACAAAAAAAAAATCATCTTTAGCGACAATGTCCATTTTTGGACGAATGGATATGTGAATAAGCAAAATTATCGAACTTGGTACGATACCAATCCACACGAGATACACCAGCACCAAATGTATCCCGAGAAAGTCACTTTTTAGTGCGGATTTTTGTCTGGCGAAATGATCTGTCCGTATTTGTTCCAAAACGAAACTGGTATTGCCATAACCGTCAACGGCGAGTGCTACAGATCGATGATAAGCAACTTCTTGTGGCCTAAACTAGATGGTATAGATACCGACGACATGTGGTTCCAACAGGACGACGCTATGTGCCATACAGTGCATGTCACGATGGACATTCTACACTAGCGATTTGAAGGCATGGTTATCTCGCGCAGCGGTGGCATGAATTGTCCACCGAGTATGTCCATCGTACTATTTAACGTCTTTAGACTTATTTCTTTGGGGCTATCTTACATCGTAGATCTATGCATATAAACCGCAAACAATTGATGCCCTTAAACTCAACATAACGAACGCCATCCAGCAAATTCAGCCAGATTTATGCGACAAAGTCATCGAAAATTGGAGCTCCCAAATACGTCCCACTAAGCATAGCTGCAGAGGACATTTGAACGATATTACATTCTATACTTAATGCTATAAAATATTCTTTCAAATAAGACAAAATTGAGTAGATATCTCTCACACAACTTATATTATTTACATTTAAAAATCGAGCATCCTTATTGAAACACTCTTTACAAGTGAAACAGTTAGTATCGTCCTTAACGTTTACATGTCAAGTAGTTCAGCAATTTAGATTGATTCATTTCGATCCAGTGAAACTAAGGCCATCATGTTGATTGTGTACAATAAATCGCTTGGCACCACGTAGTATTTGATAGTAGTGGTGCAAAGTGATTTATAAATACACAGCAATATACTAACCCAAGATGAATGTTATATTGACATAAATATTTGCGTGAAATTGAGTTATATTAATGAACTGATTGCGAGTTGATATAACAATGAAAGCTTCTTCTGCGTTATACAATGATCTCATTGAATAGTCTACGTTGATAATACATATTTATGGAACAATAGTTTGTATTACTACCTATTTCTTTAATAATAATATGAGTAATCCAATCCAAGAAAATTAAGCAAATCTAAACATATAGCCAATTCGACATTGAGCTTTGAATTATTCGATCTTATACTAGAGGAAATGTTACTAATTACGAATGTCCGTGAATAAATCGTATACAATATACGAGGTCTGTCCGGAAAGTATCCGACCTTGTGCTCTAACCTTATACCTGGGTGTGTTATTGTTAAAAATAGCTATTCATCATTTATTCATCTATTTACCTTTATGAGTGCTCCTGCCAGGTAGCATTGTCATTCGAGTTTTCTGTCGACGATACCCTGTTTAGTAAACATTCAATTTTGTTCGAGTCGCATTTCACGATGACTGAACTCGTGGAACAAGAATGTGCATTAAATTTGGCCAAGAACTTGGCCATTTCTGTTCGGAAATCATCAACATGATTCGTAAAGTATATGCCGATTAGACCATGAATGATGGAAGGTTTGAGAGGAAGGTTTAAGGAAGTGGCGGGTGAAGAATGGTTTAAGCTTAATGATTTAAAAGTGGTTGTGCATCAGTTGAAGGCGACCCTCGTTCTGGCAGACCCGTAACTGTTAAAACTTCTGAAAACATGGAACGAATTCGAGTTATAATCAATCAAAATTATCTCTTGACTGTTGGAGAGATAGAGAAATACCTCGGAATACCAAAAATTTTTGTTTAGGAAATTATTAGCCAGATTTGTGGAAAAGTAGCGACTCAGTGCTGCACCACGATAACACACCTGCCCACGCATCGCAACTTATCTAGCAATTTCTTGTGAAACACGGCATTGTTCAGCTTCGTCAGCCCCCATACAATCCTGACTTGGATCCCTGTGATTTATGGCCGTTTCCCAAAATGAAGAATCCTCTTGTATGAACATTTGATGACGTGAAGGAAATAAAAAAGAACGCAACGAAGCGGACATTAGCTGCTCCGAAATATGAATACAAGGAGTGTTTCCAAAAGTGAGAATATCGCTGGAAGAAGGTTCTAGCTTCCACAGAGAAGTACTTTGAAGGGGATTTAGCTCTTTTTCCTGCTGCAGCATAAGGTCGGATATTTTCCGGACAGGTTTCGTACATGTATGTTCAGATCTACGTGTATACCTATATGAACTTAGATATTAAAGCAGATAATTTTATATTATCAACAAAAACATGAAATTTATGTTTATATATATTAATTAAGACGATCTTCCATATACGACATCGAAGCGGAGTGGTAATCTATCGACTACCTGCTGTAAACGCAGAGGATCTGTGTCAGTAGTTGAACACTTTCACTGTGATATGTAACAAGTGCTCGCTGACATATTGTAAATTGAATTAATATTATTTTTATACTTAAAGCATTACCAGCACAGCCTGCTGTAACGCGTTGTTAATATTATATTTGACCTGCACCGGTTCCCTTTTCAGGACATTCTACTGAACACGTGAAAACTAAATTAGAAATAGTTTTACAACATAACCCTTGATTTTGTACACTATGCGATATTGTGACACAACAGAAACTAAAATATAATATATTGTTTATTACATCTTTACGTGTGTATATCCACATGGTGTCCTGGATCCACTCCTGACTTTTACATCATGTACGATTTACTCACAGGCATTGGTACTTATTTAGGTCAATCTTACGATAAGGAGAAATTAAGAGGATTGCACTAAAGTTTTGTAACTACAAACCTTTTCAAAACTCGATGAACTACACTGGGGTACCTCCCCAAATAAAAATTAACTTGAAAACAGAGATATTTTTTAGGTTATCCGACAAAAGTTCGACAAAATTTATTTTGGTCTTTTTAGAAAAAAATTTTGTATTTATGTACAGGGTACCTGACTTTTACTTTCCGCTTCCAGGGGAAAAATACATATTTTTATGATAGTAGGTTGCCTTATTAGGACCTTTACTGGACGTGTTATTTTTTATACCTTTCTTATAGCTTAGCATGTCTTGCTTGAGTGTAAATACATGTCTTAAAATTGAAGTTTCTAAACAATTATTTCTATGAGGCTTCACTATTATTATTATTATATTATATAGGTTTGGGCCTCATCAGCCACTGATCGCATGGGCAATCTCGTGGCGATCCCCTCTGATCCGGGTTATTGTCCAAAAATGTTATCCCGTAAAAGGAGCAATTTAGGCACGTCCCTGACCTTAAGCCTCGCCTCCTCTAGAATAACAGGGGTCCCTAAAATAAGATATCTCTTCTCCCCCAGTGCGGGGCAGGTGCAAAGAAGATGAATCGAGGTTTCCTCGTCTTCTTTACAGTATCTGCAGGCCGGGCTGTCAGTCAGCCTCAGCTTGTGCTTATATGCATTCAGGCTACTATGGTGGCCCGTTATGATCCCTACCAGGGTTCGAACTACAGGTTTGGTTATTCCACAACCCGTTACTCCTCTTCATCTATCATTGTGCTGGTCTCTTGCCCAGCCATTGATGCGGTCTCTGATCAGATTCCGACTTATTCCCACTGCAGGTTCTGGTTCATAGAGGTTTTCCCTAGTCCCTAGTATGGCAAGGTTATCTGCAATTAAATTTCCCTTAGTGCCATTATGCCCAGGTATCCATAACAGTTCCATCGGTCCCTTCCCTGCTAAGTGGTTCAATGCTTCATAGCAATTATAGACCATCTTCGACTTTGTCATTGCTGAAGTCAGGGCTGCCAGCGCCGCCCTGTTATTCGAGCAGATATATACCTTCTCCTGGGTCCGATTTCGGTTGGCCTCCAGAACACCGTATGTAATTCCAACTACCTCGGCCTGGAGTGCGGTAGTGTATTTGCCCAAGGGAAAGGTTCTACCTATCCCGTTGCGTCGCTTATACATCCCCAAACCCGCTCTGTTCCCACTCTTGGCTTCATCCGTGTACCAGATGTCTGCATTGAGCGACAATCCAGCTCGACCCTCGATCCAGTCGGTCTTACTGGTGAGGGTGATCTTATATTTCTTGTCAAACAGGAAGTGGACACCTGTACTGTCAGAGGGCATCCATAGAAGTCCCTCCTCAGCTAGCTCTCTTGAGAGTCTATTCAGGTCCCTTACCTTCTTGTTCATGTTTCCCACCCTGTGCATTGCCTTTGCGGCTTCCGCTTTCAGACTGACATCAAGAGGTGGTATGTTGTCAGTTGTGAAAGTGTTGCTGTGATCTTGGAACATATGTGACTTAGATGTTTTTCCCATGACAGTTTCCCATCCAGGATTACTCCTAAGTATTTCACTTCGCTATCATAGCTTAGTTCTTGGCCACCAAGATTCAGCGGACATGTTTTGTTCCACTTATATTTCTTGGTGAACACCATCACTTCAGTCTTAGAGGGATTGACCGAGAGTCCCCTCTCCCTGCATCAATTCCCAATCTTGTTTAAAGCTCACATTATATCGATAATCGGCTTAACTAACTCAAGTTCGAGTTTTCTGCAGAAATTCCCTTCTGTTTGTGACAGTATCTTTACTACAATATCTTCATTAGCAGGTATATCGCGTGTCTTCCTATTAGTAGAATCATTGCGACATAAATGATCGAAAGTGTCTACTCTTGCTCTGATGGAATTATAATTTCTGCTAATTCGGATGTCATTAGTTTTCTCGTGCGAATATTCAAAACTGTGAACACATATCTTTTGGGCAAGTCTGAAAGAAAGAATCTCTAACAGGAACCCTTTATGCAATAAGTATAAATGTCTCTGATTTAAATTAGACAGTAACAGATCGACATGATCTTCGTGTCCCTTATTCTGTAAGAATATTTTCTATACCTTCAACTCTCAACTTCACCTAAAATTTAATACGCACACCTAAATAATAAGGATTATTTCTCAATTACGGATAGTTCATAGTTAGTATATAGAATTTTCAAGTAAAGGTATATAAAAATAAATACATAATACAATGTACAATAATAAATACACAGTAAATTAAAATGAAATATGTACCATGCACAGCCTAAATATTCCAGAAATCTTCAGTCATATTTTGTTCACAATTGCTAAAATAAAATTGTTGTGTTATATTCTGCTGTTACTAAAAATTCGCTCATTTATATAACATGAATAACAACTGAAACATTTTTTTCTTACATACATATGCTCCTACTTATTACATACTTTTCTTTTACACATACCTATTCAACATTATTTCTTATATGAAGATATAAATTTTGTGCTATTAACAATATAATTCACAGTTTAAGAACATTATGTTACATATGTGGACCTAACTCACTTATGTAAGCCCATTTCTAGAGGTTTAAATAGAATAAATAATAATGACAATAACCATAATAATTTTTTTATTTAATTTAAAACAAATAAACGTAATCCAGCAAGAGCACGAAACAAAAAAAATTATTATATATTTTTTTGTATAAACGTAGGTATCCAGATAAAGGTTAGAAAGAAAAATTCAAGTGGTGTTAACAGGGCTTTAAAAGTCTTAATAGGGACGAGTAAACAAATCGCAATAATATTGCGCCACCCCCTTGCTCATATCGAAGGCACCTCCAGAGCATGCCTCTAGAGGCTTTGGATAAAAAAAAAGAAAAGTTACCACGTTGTTTACAAGGTTCGATTTACTATATTAATTTGTCAAAATGCCGAAATTCAAACGAAAACATATCGGACATCGATCTAAAAATTTCGTGACACACACACGAAAACAGCCGTTTAGTAAATATAGATAGAGAGGAGGAGGACTTAATAAGGGTTAATTTTTAAGTTTATTATAACATTTCCTTTTGGCTCAAATATCTATTTTGGAAAGTTTTTACTCATAGTGGCTTCTTTAATTGAACCTCTTATGGTCTTTGTTTATACCTAAGTTTTGTTCAGATTCAGTAAACCGTTATAAATATTTTTTTCGGCTTCGTATGCCATTTACTAGTAACTTAATTATTTAGATCCAGGGTTATTGCTTCCAATACCAAATCACATAATTATTTTCTTCAGGGGTAGTGAATCCTATTGTAATAAACATTCAGTTCACTGATCTCTTAATGTCGCTATGCACCTTATCAACCAAAACAAAGGAGATATAGAGCCATTGTTTTTGCTAATGCCATCGTCACGTTTTTTAGCTGGATACGTTCAACAATAATCCAAGTCGTTGGCTATAACTACATTTAAGTTACTAAAGTTTATACTTCAAATGCGGCATGTGTTCCTAGTTACAATTAATTGCTCGTTTCGTCTGCCTAATATACATTTGACTACAGTCTTGACAACTAATTTCACAAATTCGGTTCTTTTCGTTATTTTCATGTTTACTTTCGGTATTTCCTATTAGGTATTGTAATTTATTGTAGAATGAGTACATTAATATCATTGTAAAAGTTTTGAGTTTTTAAACATTTGGAACCACAATTTATCCTTGGTAAATTGTGGGTCTTACAGAACAGTGCGATTTTAAAAGTTTTTTAAAAAATCGTAGAACTACAAAGAGTTGTCATGAATCTATAATTTGCCATTAATTTATCTACTATGTGAGTTGGACATTTATTACTTCTAGCTACGAATATCCATTTTTCTTCTATCTCTACCTTTATTTTCCATCTGACTTTTGCCGGAACATAGACCAACACAACGCTATTCTGACTGAGTAGAATAAAATTGGTATCAAAGTATCTTCACAGAGTTTTATATCTTAGCTAATATGTATTAAATAATAGGAACCTATGGTTATCTAACTAGAAATATGTAATATATTAGATAGAACTATTGTAGTATATTTTAGTACATTCTCAACGATTCTTACTTTTGAGATTATCTTTCAAAAGCTAGTTCCCTCTACCTCTTCTTTGTTGAAGCCTATTCCGATTAATTATTCTATCAGGAACATAAAAAATGTCTACGGTATTATAATGAGACTATTTACTTTTCATTTCGTCGCTATTTGCCAAATAAAAAACTCTGTTATCTTGCCGATAAACGGAACAGTCTACCTGTGTCTACTAGCCATGAAAACAAGGCACCGGAATTTTTCCAGATTTTTTATTTAGCAAATAGCAATGAAATATACCATACTTGGTTTCCATATATATATATTTTTTCTTTTTCTGTAAAATTTTTGAGTTACAGCAATTGTTTTGACCAATTATAGAATGAAATACGTACAATTATCTTTTAGTAATATCAATATTTCATTGAAGAATATAATTTGGAGAAACTGTTACAAAGCATGACATAATCAGAATGTTATATTGACTATTATAGGATAGTGCAATATTTATTGTACTATTGTTACTGTAGATCCCCTATATCACTAAAAGGGTTGTTTTTAATTAAGATACTTCATAGAGTATTAAGAGTAGATACTGCATATTTTCAAAAATCAAAACCACTCGCGTTAATAAACATTATGTAGGAGTATGTCAGGAAATTTAACTAGTAGGCTCAAGCTTAAAATATTTTAATATAGGATTGTAAATGAATTACAACCAACTAAAAAAAGTACTGTGTGGTTTTATGAAACCACGATGCAAGTGAAATAATTTTTTTTTGGATTGTAGGCATTTAACTGAAAATTTTCGGAAAATTATTCGATTTAGGATATTAAAATCGCGTTTTTAATCTTAACTTAATAATTGGAAAATGTAGACGTAGTAGACAAGATATCCAACTATAAATTTTAATTTCAATCTACGTATTAGAGTACTGAATACATAATAAATACAATCATTCAGGGATAGACGCATGTTAAAAACTGAGACCAATATTTATTTAAATTATTGAATCATTTTGAACTTCAATTATTCCATCAATAACTTCATCTTCGCCTTGAGTCTCACAGTCTATAAATAAACTAATATTTTATGGTAACTAAAATAAGTAAACAATGACTTACGTTCTATTTTTTCAATGTGTCTAGAAAAAACCGCATCGATCGTAGTACCATATCTCGTGGTTGGTATATTTCTATCATTCTTCATTTCAAGATTGAATGCTTATCTCAAGTATTCAGTAAGTGGAGCAGATTCCTCTTTCTTAAAATCTATATTGAAATCACCAGATAAAATATCAGGCATTCGCGAATATATTTCTCGAGAACAGAAAATTTGTACCGAAGACGTAGCAAATGAAGCTAGATGAAAAGCTAGAAAATCCATGATGTCATCTATTCTTTGATTTACTTTAATATAAACTGACGCGATTACAAGTTTTCTGTTGTCATCAAGTTGACAAATAGCTGCACAAGAATCTTACACAGCAGATTTAGACGTAGTTGCTTGACCAATACTCATGTTATTTATGTGTGCTTGCATTTTCGACTGAACTCTCAATGAACTGTCATTGTTTTATAGCTACTCCACCATATCAAGAATTAATATGTTTCTGTCGACTCACACAATGGAAATTGGAAATAGTTATTTGCTCAGTATTTTTTAAATTAATTTCTGCTAAAACAAGGGTGTTGATTGATTTTGTCAGTATTGTAGTATTGTATCTTCTGAATGAGCTCATAAACTTTGTACGTTGAATGTTATCATCGATAAACCCCATCGGCTCATAATAAAATTTGAGATTGCATCGGCAATAGTAATCTGTCAACTGTCTGATTCAACGAAAGTCGCTCCAATTCTATTCTTAAATCCTGTATTTCTTTAGTAACTCGACGACCAATGTGATAAAGAAAGTTTTGCAATCCTCCGATACGATGTAAAGGCGGTTTAAACTAGTGACACGACTTAGCGAGCTACGTAAACTAAATCTTGAGCATGGCCTTTTTCGTAATGGTAAACGACTTCATCGTATGTTCCTCCTTGCCCTTTATGAATCGTTGATGCGTTGAAATCTGATAATGGGAAATGTGTTCGTTTTATTACTGTATTTCAGTTATGAATATTGATCGGTGACGAAGTTGTTACTAACTTAATCTGATCAAAACACTGATCAAAACACACAAATACCGCGAAGCACTTGCACGAATGAGTGAGAATATAAATGCTACACGGTCAGCTGATGCGCCATATTGGCCTTGGCTGCTCTGTAGAGCGCCTTTCACTTTACCGCTACTCCGCGGCCGACTGTAATGCGACATGCGATAGATGGACGAAAAAAATTTGAGGCGATGGAAAAAAAGCTTCACTTTAAAATTATATATAACAGGTAATCACCAAACTAGATAAGAGTCCATTTCATCCCCCGAAATGACACATCTGAAAGTAAACAAAAAGATATCTGAGCAGCCAATTCCCTGTAATAATACTAACATTAATATTTATGTGAAAATCACCACTACGTCAATGTAGGTAAACAATAATATTTACAGATTCGTATCTCTTGTTAAGGGTCTACTCGCGATAGACCTCCCCAGACGTTAAATGCACAAGCACAACAAATGAAATACACAGTTCTCACTTTAGATGTCTATTTATGGATTGGCATTCCAGAGAACATGTATCTAAACTCGGGCCCTTATTTAGGCCACGGCTCAGTAAAATAAACAAAGTATCGGATTACTTTTGCCTAACGCTGGCAAAAGACTAAAAGTCAAGTTTGAGGGTTAAAATTACTGCCTTCTTACAATTATACTATATTGTGTATACTATGCCTATTTTAAATAGCATTTGATCTTCTAATATTAACAACTAAAAACACAGTTATATCTATAGTAACTATTCATGAGTTCTGTCTGTGTACATCACTAAATATATCATTATGTATAAGCCATTTAACTGCATAATGCATCATGCTCATTAATCTTTGTAATTACCAATGACAGCAATATTAATAGCGGTTACAAGGTGATTATACAAGCAATATTCTAGAAAGGTAAAAGATGGTATTTCTTGGTAACTCACAAAACGGTGAATAAATATTTTATTTGTTTAAAAATAATAATAATGACAATGTAAATATTTTGTTTTTTATACGATACTCAACAAATAATTCTAATACTTATTCTATGCATGTTTATTTGGTATTTATTTATATATTTATTTTATATAAATCCACGTACATTTAAAACGATTACGTCTTATGGAAACACATGAAGGCGATATAATAATAATTATTATTATACAATTCTAGACAGTAGTGTCTAAAGTCATTGGGTAAACGTCATAATCTGTGTTTACTATCAAACAATTATTTAGCTTTATTACAGCTATGAAGGAAAATCAATAATAGGTATAATATTGTTTTGTATACACCATTAATGTCGATAACAACATAACAGTTAATATTTTTTAACATAACAACAGATTTTATACTTATTATTATGTATACATTAATAAACTTTATTAAACATTGTTGTACAACCAGAACTAATAATCGTTATACCATGTATTCAGTGCATAACATTATGACCTATTCAATTTGATGCATAAAATGTAAAACAGAATCAACCTTGCTGTCCATTAATTAATGTATTTAGCAGTATAGGTAATAGGCATACCGTCTTATGTCTATTAGGTACACTATTTCTTACGAATTATCATAAAGAACATGTTTTATGGTCTATTCAAGTTAAAATACTTATTCTCCTAGTTTTAGATTAATATCATAAATTATACATTGGTTAACTCTATATGTACTTTACATGAGAAAAGATTTAAATAAAAATTTGTATAATGAATCTTTGCGCGCGTGTATCAATTTAGTGACGACGCATGGATCACATGCTACACCACTCGCGATTGTTACCAATACGCCACAATTATGCACGTATATCTACCACGTATACGCATGTATGTCTAGCGATACGTGTTTCAATCAACCATGTACGGCATAGACAGTTAATAATTTGCCG
The DNA here is from genome assembly GCA_037954035.1 of Rosalia funebris. Classification (NCBI taxonomy): domain Eukaryota; kingdom Metazoa; phylum Arthropoda; class Insecta; order Coleoptera; family Cerambycidae; genus Rosalia; species Rosalia funebris. The sequence goes on from JAZFAV010000007.1 coordinate 8,148,385, forward strand.
AACAAAATTATGAAGTCACGTCTTAGCTTTATTGTATAATTTCATTCATCGGCGTCTCAATATTTCTGTAAAATTTATTTTACATATTTTGTATATATTTTGATGGAAATATTATTGATGAATATATTTTGAGGGAAATATCACTTCCATTGAATGTTTTTGTGGAGAACCATTTCATTACTATGTCATAGGTTGAGGAATTTGTATTGTACTAACTGTTACCCTAAAATGTGTTTTCGTCACCACCCTGTTCAAGAATGTCAATTAATTGATTCATCCTATTGTTACCTGTAACACACACTCAAAGAATCATTATGCAAACCATACATTATATCTAAATCAGGAATGCACAGCATGGGTATCTTGGAAATAGTAGGAGATGCGAATTCAGGGTAAATGGGGTAAAAATTGTGGTAGGACTCATTGGTCCTAATCAATCTAAAAAATATTTTTCGCTTTTTTAGAAGAAAGTAAATTCTTCAAGTTTAGTTATAATTTTTTACGTTATTATTAAAAACATAGGAAAACAAACAATATTATCGTATTTTGTAATAAAAGTTAACGTGGCAATGATATTCTTGTCCTTCAACATTTCATGTTCGTGGAACCATTATCAACCTATTTCTTTTTAAATACGAACCTGAATTTTATTTTACGAATTTTGATGCACTGTTCTTAATTTATCTATATAATGTAAATGGAGCTTAAAATATGTATTTTATATTTATTAAATTATTTTTATTTATTGAATGATTAGTATAAGATGACCGATTTTATTTAGTTTTTCTTTAATATTGTATCAGTTAATACTTACTTACTCTAGATAAGTTCTAAAGAAAAACGTGTATTTTTATGAAATCACTTTGTTTACACGACTTTTAATTTCCAAGACACACACAGATTTTGTACACAATTGTTACAATATCGTCTAAACTAAACATAGCCGATTAAAATGGCCTCAAGAGATTCATTTTGTTGAATGAAAAGCACACAATACATACAAAACTAATAACAAAACCAAGTTTACTTCGGTTTTATTGCGAAAGTTGAAGGTGGAATTGAGTTTTAAAAGAAATAAAATAAAGTGAAAAATATTAAAAAGTCCGACGACTACAAATAAAGTTAACAGCAAGGCAAGTTTACATAAGAGTTGACACAGAAGTTGTGCCAACGTATGCACAATCTGACAGATCTCGCGAGAAGTTATGTAAAGTGAAAAATGTAAATAGAGAAACCTAGCCGGAAAGTATCTAATTTGTAAATTGTAACATATTTGTTTGGAATTTATCCTTTTAAAGTAGAAAAAGAACATGTCATTGTTAATTCCTTGAATAACCAAACGAATAATCTATTATACAATTATAATGGACGTTAACAGGAATTAACTATATTTTTTAATACTATCATCACGAGGTCATCAGTCCTAAGACTGGTTGGACGCTAATCTCCAGATTTCCCTATATTGTGCTAACCTACGCATTTCGCTAATTGTGCTACAACCTAGATCCCTTACTATTTGCGAGCAGTAGTCTAATCTAGGCCTACCTCTGCCTTTCTTCACTCCTATTTCTGCCTCCAAAATATCGCAGACTATTCTCCCATGTCTCAACAAGTGCCCTACCATTCTATCTCTTCTCTTCTTTATGTTTTTCCACATACTTCTTTTCTCGCCGACTTTCTCTAATACTTCTTCGTTTCTAGCCCTATCAGTCCACGGAATTTTAATCATTCTTCGGTAACACCACGTCTCAAAAGCTTCTAATTTCTTCCTACTCGCTTCCCCTACCGTATAGGTTTTGCAACCGTATAGTGCCGTACTCCATAAATACGTTTTCAAAAATCTCTTCCTTGTTTCTAAGTTTATTACCCCCGAGCATAAAGGTGAGTTCTTTTTGTTAAAAGCTACTCGACCCTTTAATACTATATTAGAATAGATTTTATTGACCATATATATACAATAAATATATGTATATGTGTAGTCACATTTTTGTATATTATCAAGGAACAAGAATAGTCAGAATGTACGATTATACCGAATATGCATTGGATAAATATTCACCAATACTGTAAAAGCATTTGACGAGTAAGAATTTTTTTAAATACAGTTGAAAAGCTTTAAATGTCATATTCTTAATATTTTCATTTTTGATGTACTGATCAATCTGATCAAGTTTATTGTAGAGTCATACTTTTAGGCTGTTTCGTTCCGTAATAGATAATTGTGAATCACGGTTATATCAGATCTCTAGCGTGTCTTGTATTATGTTGGTGTAGGTTTAAATTTATTTGTAGATTGTGCAAATTTTTGTGCACTAGCAGAAGTGACTCCAGTAGGTACAAGTCTGCTAGGAGTACAATCTTATATATCCTAAATAGTACTCTGCCAGGAGTAAGGATCGTTTCAGTGTGAATGAAACAAACAGCAGACTTCTGTGAAGTAAATAGCTTTTCAACTATGCTACAGTTTTTTCATTACAACTATTTCGTAGATCAAATAACTTTGAAACAAGCAGAAATGGATTAAATCGGTAAGTATTGTTTACAGATGATTGCAATTATCTCATGACAAATATATGTGTGTTTAAACTAAAAGAGAGTCTATCAAGGTGAGCAGACCAGTTTAAACTAGGATCAAGTATGACGCCTAGCAGCTTCCTATATTCCAACTTTGGCCCAATTTCATTGGGCTCATGTTAACTTTTAATTTGTTAACTGGGAACCAGGTATTTGCCGAATCCAAACTTTTTCTACCCATCTCATCGGTTCATCCAGATAACATCAGCAAAAAGTACACAACAATTGTCATAAATTTCTATGGTATCCTAATTAAAAAAATTGTAAAAAATACGTGACTTAATACAGTACTCTTATCTAGTACAGTACTCTTTGAAGTACAGCTCCCCCTACATGCAATAAAGCTGAGTCATAACTGTTCGAAGTACTTGGGAGAATAAATAATTAAAGATACAATTTGAGGACAATACGAGTTTATTGATACCCTGTATAACAACTAAATTACGTACAAAGAAATTAAGATGTGTATTCTAACGTATAATCTTTCAGACTAACTTGCTAAATAGACTATTTTTATTTCAACGACATTTGAACAGTTAAACATTCGATATTGAGTTACCCGAACTCATAAATGCTGACCTAATGTTTATGTTTAATTTCAGGCACCGCATGAAGACTATTTTTAAAAATAATTATTGTTGAATGTAATATTCCAACACCCCCTCGCAACTATAATTATTTTTCAATCAGTCAACCAGACCACCCTTGGTATTTAAATGTTCTAGCTTTACTTTATTTAGCGGCTTGGTTAACATAGCTATCATTTTTTCAGTCGGAAAATACTCGAATGCAAAAACCTGATTTTCATACAATTCTTTTAAAAAATGATACTTTGTATCAATATGCTTCGTTCGATTGCTAAATTTATGGTTTGCTAGCTGCTTTAAACAGCTTTGATTATCTTCACCTGTCTTCAGCTTAAACACCCATTTACATGATATGATGTTTTTGTCTTCCGGTGTAAGTACTAAATCCCATACTTCGTTATTCTTCAAAGATTTCATTTCCTCTTCCATAGCTTTCCTCCATTTTTCGCTATCACTGCTGGCAAGAGCTTCTTTAAATGTTTTTGGTTCTATTTCCCGAAGTTCAGCTAACTTTGCTGTGTAGCGCTCAGGTGGGACTCCTTTATTTATTCTATTTGATTTACGATCACCTCCGTGCTCTATATACAACTCTTCACTTGGTTGATAGCTGTTATCGCTGCCACAAGATTGTTCTGTACCTGAACTTTCATATACATTAAATTCTTCCGTAGCTTCTTCTATTTCTTCAGTTTTTTCGAAATCTGCGACCTCATGTCTCCCAGTGTCATTTGGCTCCGTTCTTTCTTGCTCCTTTTTGAACTCAATAGTCGCTTCTTCATCTTTTATCTTTTTTTCTTTAACACGAATATTTCTTTCAGGAAATACCGCACTACGGCTAATTTTTATGCGCCCTGTATCTAAATCTAACAATCTATATGCTTTAGATTCATCAGAATATCCTACGAAAATTAGTGATTCTGCCTTTTTATCAAATTTATTTTTGATTTGTTCCTTTGGAATATGACTATACACTTTAGATCCAAATATTTGCAAATTCGACACATCAGGTTTGACTTTATGCCACAACTCAAACGGTGTTTTCTGTTTTAACTGAGTAGGTAGTCGATTTTGCAGATAATTGGCTGTAACAACTGCTTCCCCCCAAAATTTCTTTGGTAAATTCGCATCGATTAACATGCACCTAGCCATTTCGACTAGCGACCTGTTCTTTCTCTCTGCAACACCGTTTTGCTCTGGAGAGTACCCCGCCGTGTACTGTATCTTTATGCCCTTACCGCTTAAATATTCCCTTAACGCATTATTTACGTACTCGCCACCCCTATCTGACCTAATAACCTTTGGTACCCTGCCTGACTGATTACTCATTAACTGGATAAACTCTTTAATATATTTTTCAGTTTCATTCTTATGTTTCAGTAAATACACAGTTGTGTATCTTGAGAAATCGTCTATTAAAGTAAGAATGTACCGTTTACCCCCTGGAGTAACAGTCTTCATGGGACCGCAAACATCTGTATGTATTAAGTCAAGTATATTAAATGTGTTGCTTTGAGAAAATTTCGGGAAACTCTTACGAATAATTTTACCTTTTACACAGCAGTTTCAAGTTTCCCTAATCCTACAATCCTTAATATTAATCCCGATTGCCATTTTTCTTTCCATCAAGCGCTTGACTGCTTCTATGTCCCTGTGCCCAAAACGTCGATGCCACGTATGCTGACAGTTGCTGGAGTGTTCATTCACGATGCTCAGTGCCTGTTCTACAGTTGACAGCTTGTACAAGTCGGGCGCCGGACTCGCACTCGCAATCACTTTTCCGCCTGAGACAATTTTACAGTTATTGTTGTCGAACTGCACGTTATACCCCGCACTAGTTAACTTTTTCACAGAAAGTAAATTTGAATATAAGTCCGGCACATACAACACGTCGTCGACTTTTAGCTTATTCACTCCCGCACTATTCGCGCACTTGATGAATCCTGTTCCTATACCCTGAACCTTGGAGTGTTGCCCTTTCTCCGCTAACCTCACAACGCCTTTTCTGCTACCGTCAAATTGGGTATAAAATTCTTTGTAGTTTACCATGTGACTCGAAGCTCCTGAATCCACATACCACGAAGCAGAATCCCTGTTAATGTCAGTTGAACTTGAATTTACCATAAGACACGCTTCATCACTGTCACCAGTATTAATTTCAGTAACTTTATTGGCCCTTTCTCTTTTAAACGCTTTATACTTGAAACAGTCCCGTTTAAAATGACCTTTCCTGTTGCAAAAGTAACATTGCTTTACATCTGTACTTGCAGTTTGATTACTTTGGATCCTTTTATTATATACTGATTTCATGGCTGACTCGTTTTGACTTTTCAAAGCTCCTTGACGCCTCCTGTACTCATCGATTAATTTACTTTTTACGAATTCAAGCGTGAATTCACTCGATGACTTACTTTCCAGCGCTGTGATTAAAAAACTGTATGAGTCTGGAAGACTTCCCAGCAAAATGCCTGCCGCAAACCTGTCCTTAATTTCTTCCCCTAAAGCGGCCAGTTTATTCAATAATTCCAAGAATGAACTTATGTGTGCTTCCATATCACCATTCTCATCTAGCGATAGCCTGCAAATTTGTTTTAACAGAAAAACCATGCTAGATAAACTCGATTTTTGATGATACTCCTTTAGTGCTTCCCACGCATCATGCGCGTATTCCTTATTTCTGATATGCACTAGTTGACTAACATCGACAAGTAAGGCTATGGTTGATAAGGCCTTGTCATTTTTCTTCTGCCAGGTGCCGTTTCGTTCCTCCGGTGTTGGTAATTCAGTCGAAACTACATCCCATAAATCCGCATTTATTAATAACATTTTCACTAAATAGTTCCAGGACTGGTAGTTTTGCCCGTTCAACTTTTCGATGTTATACTTAGCACTTTCCGCCATTTTCCAGTTGTCTATACAACAATAGTTATCACTCGCGATGTACCTTTTAATTATTCTCCCTTACAAGTGAGGTTACGCGACGCACCTTGGCCCATAACCTGTTCGAAGTACTTGGGAGAATAAATAATTAAAGATACAATTTGAAGACAATACGAGTTTATTGATACTCTGTATAACAACTAAATTACGTACAAAGAAATTAAGATGTGTATTCTAACGTATAATCTTTCAGACTAACTTGCTAAATAATCTATTTTTATTCTAACGTCATTTGGACTGTTAAACATTCGATATTGAGTTACCCGAACTCATAAATGCTGACCTAATGTTTATGTTTAATTTCAGGCACCGCATGAAGACTATTTTTAAAAATAATTATTGTTGAATGTAATATTCCATCAATAACCTTCAATACTGACATATTGTTGCCTATTACCTAAGTAGGAATGAATAATATGTAATTTTAGAACAATCACTGTATTTTTAGTGCTAACTCTGTTAGACAGAAATACGACAAATTTTATCATGTAATTCAGCGCTCAGCGTTTGGAATATAGTCAGGAGAATAGTTGTTTTGACTTAATTTATTTAGTCCTTATTATATATGGCATTTGCAGATGGATTGGAGTATAAACTCCTTATTTCTGTAGTTCAAATATGTAATTTGTAAATGTGAATAGCACAGAGCATCATTCATAATCATAATCATTAATTGATATGGAACATCACTGTCTCTGCACAATAGTGTAAATTTTATCTGTCTCTAGCTCAAGGACATTTAACTCTAGTGAATTAAAGGTCAATTAGAATGATTCCATAGGGTTAACTATGTAGTCATAGTTAGCCTTATGGAGTCATTCTAATTTACAATTTGAGTGATATGCTTATACTAACATCTATTATTTTTCTATTGATCAATATTTTATGTTAATATTTTTATGAACAGTCTAAGTAAATCGAGAGATTGCCCAGGCCGAGTTAACTCACGTATAATGGATATTAAATTTCAAACAACGGCTGCTATTTGAATGGGTGACCACCTGACTCGCTTATATGAAGAAGACAGATGATTAATTCCTCGGATAGGACGTAACCCCGTAATATCTTTGTCTATTACATTCTAGGAAAATAAACGATTCGTATCCCACTGCAAGAGTGGGAAATGAACAAAATCTCCAGATTGGGGGGTTACTGGTCTCCTGATGTCAATAAGAGGATCCAATAATAGAAATAGCGCGACATTAAATAACGGTATAAAAAAGGGAAATGGAAGAATTTTTTTACGTTTAGTTTAAGGCAAGCAATGAATTTCAATTAGAGATAATAAGCAGACATCATGAAAGAAAAGTTGGCATATATTTTAAATTACTTTATTTTTACCACTTTCTCATTATATGATACTCTGCTTTCATGACACATCAATCGTTTACCGCAATATACACAAACAATTTTTTGACACAGAAGAGGTCTCTTTAACGAAATTTCTGTTCCACAGCCATATGCCTTAATTTAATATTATTAGAATTATGATGATAAAATTCAACCCTTTCAGTCTGTCTACACAATCAATCAAGAGAAAAGCGTTCGTTCTACCTCACATACGGGCAATGATATGAAGTTGAATTTTTCTCAATCCACCATATTTTTTTTTTCAACAAAATATTACATAGAACATAAAACTGATTTTGACTGATATTTATATACTTTAATAACCAGATTCGTGATTAGAAGAAACAGCAACGATAACTGCTTTCAATAACAGGCAATGTTTTTATATTTATAACTTATTGCAAGTTCATCCTTATCACAAGGGCATACTCCTAATTCATTCTATATGATGAAAGAGAAGATGCGCCTTTGAATGACGTTTAAAATATAGAAATATCAAGATGGAATAATATATATTGTTCTTTAGATACAATTATTTATTTTCAGATTTAAATATATATTATCGCAACAAAAAACTTAAACAAACCTAAAAATGAATCCTAATCAAAAGATATAAACTCATTTTCTCCTATCATTATATAGAAGATGAATAAGATATAAACTCATTTTAAATGATATTAAAATTTAACTATAAATCTTTAAAATCTAGCTCCGCAAAATCCAAAGTTAGGAACGGACAAGATTGGCAAAAAAGGTATGCAAAAACTTACCCTTCTACACCATCAACGGGAAAAATATAGGCATGGAGAGACAAATTTAAGCACATATTAATTCTAGACGGGTATTGCGTTGAATTAGTAAAAATCATTATATTAATTATTGTGATAATAACTATAATTTAATAAAATATATGATAAATATTTTTCTACTTTATATATTCCTCAAACATATATAAAAGAGGAAAATGAAGTGATTAATTTTAGGCTTTTACTAAACAATATTATGTCATCTATTGGATACCTGTAGAGTTATACTATTTTGTAATTTCGTTCTTCATGCTCTTGAATATATGATCAATATTCAAAACCAATAATATCCAATAGTCATTTTCCTATTTCTACCCTCGGTAACGACGAAAGATGCAACCAACTTGATTGGAGGCACATATATGTATACCGAAGTATGTGAATGGGGATCTCGTTTGCAGTAACCAAGTTGTCTATCGATTAATTATACCAACTTATTAAAAGATACGGTAACGAGATATTAAGTGTTGCGTTTCAGCCCTGGTCGTCTTGCAATTGAGAAACTAAACTCTGCCAGACTGACATATTGTCTATGAGAATTTCATTACTCGAATAACTCCAAAGTTAGTTTAATCTGGAGTATTCCTCGTTGATGCTACTGCGTGTTTTTAAAAACTTGTAGGCGATTCTTGTTATATAAAAATTTTCTAAAAATAAAATATTTTGTTTATCAATAGATATGCTTGTTGGTTATTTATTACACTTTTATGGTTACCAGATTACCAATAGTATGTGTACTACCCTACAATAATGTTTAAGAATGTTATTTTTAAATTTCTATGGAATACATTTACCGATTTTTGTAAGTAACCTAACTGCCGAATAGTTTTTCTGTAATGTGTTACCAACGTTCTAGTACTGCACAATAAAATTTGAATTAAATGGAATATATAATATACATACAGGTATATAACAATAAAATTATATTGTACAGAAATAAGTATGTTAAAACAGATATATATATATATATATATATATATATATATATATATATATATATATATATATATATATATATTTTTTTTTTTTTTTTTTTTTTTTTTTTTTCACAAATAGCGTGTATATTTTAGTATGAGTCATTATGTTGTTTGAGATTATTTATGAAAATTACGTAGAAATAAGAAATATTAATTACTTCTTATAGCTATTGATCGGTAAAGAGAAATTATGAAACACAAAGTTGAGTGTATTAAAAAACATATAATCATTTACCATAGAAGTTATCCATAGTAAATTAAAAAACAGTAATTACCACGGTTTATCGTATATCCATACGTAAACTTAATTAAGTTACTTAAGAACTTAATTAAACTTTTTTAGTATCATTTTAAAGAAAAGCGCCAGCAACCTCTTGTTAATTTACTGGGCGGCGAATGGACCTTCAATTATTCAAATAACACTTCTGTTTGTCTTTTGAAAGTTAATAATAATTCCGATATAACAACTTTTTATAACCGTAGATATACAGGGTGGCCCACGAAGTTTTGGCCAGTCGATATCTCGAAATCTATTTGAACAATAATTTTGAAAATTGGCAGTGTTAGACAGCCCAAAGCGTTACCCATTTATGACATAAAAGGACTTTATTTCACCTGCACATTTCCGATTACGTGACATCAATTTCAAAATTTGAAATGAGACGCCCTGTATGTTATTACAATTTTGTGATGGTCTGTCTAATACCAATCCAATGATATCATATTTGTTAAGCATTTGCAGCATTACAGTAATAATAAACAACTGTTTACGAACGTTTCTTTATTTTTATTAAAAAAAAGAACGTAGGTAGCTTAGAAACAAAAATGTGGTCCTAGCAACAGAAAGACATCACTGCTTGTCAAGAGCTGTCAAGCAGTTTGTAAAAATAGTAATCAGATTATTATGCCTTTATATATTACTTACGACGAGTACGTTGATATGCTGCTGATCTATAGAGAATGTGGAAAAAATAGCAGACGTGCTAGAGATCTGTATAGTTATAGTTTTCCCGACCGAACAGCTCCAAGTAAAAATACCTTTGCTTACGTGAAATATAACATAAAGACGTGGTTCTTTTCCTAGTGGAAAACGGAAAACTCCTCGAAGAAAGCCTATTCAAACAGAATATACCATAATTAATATTCTGGCGTATCTTCAAGTAAATCCCCATATCTCAACGCAGTATCTTCAGCAAGAATTAGGAGTAAGTAGAACTACAATCTAGTAGCGATGAAATGAATAGTGCATCTAACATTTGCATACTATTATATTTTAAACACATAAATATAAAAATATATATTGTCATTCTCCAAAGTTAATTTTTCCCTTTTCAACTAATTAGTGTCTATATTATCATAAGAATTTCTCGTATAATTTACAGAATTATGTTATTGTAAAATTTTATATTATACAATTTCTTGACATCGATTTTAATATATTTGATTATTTCCTATATGCAGACCATCATACTACCCAGATCTTAAAATATTGTTAAATATAATGTAAACGAAAATTAATTTATATGCTAATGTTTTATGTTACCTTAAGGTAATTGCCATTAATGTGTATGTTCTTAAAAACATTTAATAGAGCGGACGGTTGTATAGACGTACATGCCACACGATTTTAAATATCAAGCAACGGCCGGCGATAGCAACAATCATTTAGTTGTGTAATAAACTGTCTTACCTACAGCTTCTAACATTTTCAGATGTCAGTGAATCGTAGAAGCTGTACAAACTTCAGGGAAGTTTTTTTTAGTATACGTGATACGTATTCCCTAACCTTGGGTGTGATGTACAATCGGAGGTCCCTTGCATATTAAATGCTAGGCAAGAAAAATATCCCATTACAAAGGTAAAAATAGCACAAGGCTCAGCAATATGTAGGTTGGAGGAAACTCGTCTCCTGTAGTCGGTGATGGACATAGGTAGCGAAAACAGATCGATGTTAAATAATGATATAAATACGATATAATACAAATTAACTATGAAATAAATCTATTCTATATTTAACATAATTATGGAATAATTGACACTTATGTATTAATATAAATGATTAATTTATTGAATAATTAGATTTTGCCATAACGATATGTAGAAAACTTTAAGTTAGTTATGTTTCATGAAATGTATATTTAATATGCATTACGAAATGTCCTGTATTTACTACATAACTTACTAATTTGAAGATTAATTAAAATTACGCCAATTTGCCTTACAATTATAATAGTTTCATTATTATGTAATAGAACAATAAAAATACAGAAACTTAGCTAAGACTTTCAACATTTTGTTGAAACATAAAAACCATGCAACATTTTATAGTAATAAGATAAGCTGTTGTCCTTCTCTAATCTATATAGGTTACTTTAATTTTAAGAATTATAAAATTTGTCAATAGGTTACCAATATTTATCTCTGATTGTTCTTAAAAATCTATTTATATTTAAATGTGTGACGTAAATTAGTGATTATTTTTATTATTATTGATTGTAGATTTAGGCATAAGGATGTATATTTTGTGTTTACAAAAATATCTATTCGATACTTAATACTATGTTGGAATAGAAAATAATGTATAGCAATTTCAGTCAGTAGCAAAACGTAGTTTACGTCAGAACCTTACATAAACGCATGTTAAGCATTCGTTTTTCAAATTGTAATGACTTTATAATTAAACTAAATTATCGTGTATTTGAGTTCAGTTAAAATTGTTTTTGTAAAACATAGAATTTATAAACTAAATCATCGATTGGTGATTTAATATTGCACTAAAGTTGTTACATGTTCCGCAATTAGAATAATTAGAGTTAGTTCAGTTTTACTTTTCCTAATTTTCCGAGCAATTAGGTCAACTGTAATTAGCCGTGTGTTTTGGTTTAGAATTCCTACGCTTTACCGTGACACTGAGGTGGTAAAGCGTTTGGATTCTGAATCGGAATTAATGGCTTTTCGTCAGAAATCATGACGTCTCAACTGGATCCAATTTGGTAAGGATAATGAAACAGAAGATACATTCTAAATCAAACTAAAATGTAATACAAGTTGAGCATGCTTGGATAATGAGAAAGGTGTATGTTAATAAGTTTTAAAAACCTCGTAATCCATATGCATCCAATAAATCTGCATGTAGCCCAATTTCACGATATACATGCAGGGTCCGGCACAGCTATATGACGAATTTCAAAAATTAATAATCCTGCTAATTTTCAACAATGTAATTTTTTGTTTTTTCAATACATTCATTAAAATATCCCATTTTGTTATCACACTAAAAATAGCGTTATATAAGTGGCAACCATTTTTTGCCAAAAATTTTCCAAAACGAGTGAAAAAATTTTCTATACACCTCTGTACCACGTCAGCTAGAATAACTTCAATTTTTCTTGTTAGTGCAGCAGAAATTTTGGCAAGGATATATGGTTTCTCAATGAAAACGTTTGCTTTGAGGTATCCCACAAGAAATAATCGCAGGTCGACAGGTCCGGTAATCGTGAAGGCCACTCGATATCGCAGAGAAATGAAGCACCCAAGAAAATTTTGCCTCAAGAAAGACATTGTTTCTCTGAAAGTGTGGCACGTAGCCCAGTCTTGCTGGAAATAAACTACATCTATGTTTATGTTACTCCTCAGTTGAGGAATTAGAAATTCGCGCAGCATCGCATAATGGTGCGTACTGGCAGTCACCATGCATCCGCCTTCTCTATAAAAAGAAAGATCGATGATACCTAAAAAAACAGTAGAAGCTATAATAGAATTAAATAAAGCCATAGCAAGTGTCGAAAGTTCAGTTGATTCAGTAAAATGTGATGTTAGACTTCGTAAATAACGTATTATCAAAATACAATATATTAAACTTGCAGTAATTAGTTTTTAAGAAAAGCAAATGTTAATAGTAACAATCATTTTATAAGTCACCAACATATCCTCCAATTCGCTGAAATCCAATACAGAAAAATAAACGAGTAACTAAATAGAAACCAGAATTCAAAGACGACCTTGATAATACCTATAAACTTTTCAGGCGAATGAAGGTATGAACCACTAGGTAACAGTCATACTAGTACAATTAAGTCTAAAATTAATAATAGAATTATCTGAAATAGGTTTTTTAAACGTATATCTTTTTTCTATAAGTTCAACAACTATTACTCTCACCAAACATAAATGATGAAGGCGCTAAACATTTGTTAGAAATGGAAATTAATAATGTAATTGAAAAAATATCTGGCTCGTAAAAGGAAGAGAGTCAAATTAAATAAAATAAAATAAGTCTTGGTGTAGAAATGGGTTCGAATGAAGTGGTCATTACTGAAGTTCACGTAGATTTTCCATTATCGGGAGTTCTATTTATTTACAGCGCCCACCTAATGGAAATGCGCCTTGTCATTCGTTATCAGTACAGTGTCATATGCTAACAATTCTAACATGGTTTCTGAGAATGCAAACCTCAATATAAAATCATTTTAATGAAGTTTCTGAACCACTATGATGTTATACGGGTGGAAGTGGTGATCTAACTGCATAATTCGGTATACTTACCTGCCAGATAAGCGCAGCATGGGAGCATTCCATAAACATGCGCGCCGGCACACAGTGGTCCAGGATCCTCGAAACGCTGTCCAAAAATAGATTTCGCGTTCTAAACTTCACAAAGGTATGGTATATTACTTTGATAAATAAGGAATTTTGTACATCTGTCCAAACATGTTGCAGTTCGCATTTTCGAGCAGAGTGCCTCACCAAACATGACAGTAGTCGACCACCGGGAACTCTAAAAATGAGTGAAGGTGACTATGTGATCTTTTGAAATTATTTTACTTATCTTATCCAAAAGTATGAACCCAAAAGAATGTGTCATTTTTTAAACTTTGAGTTTACATAACTGGGGATTGTTTTTTCATTGCCATTTTGATAATTATATTCATGTAAACTTTTAGTATATACTCGGGCCTCCTCCGATATTCTTCTTTGAACGAATGTGTTTATTCAGATGTATTTTAAGTACAAACAAGAAATTACGTCCCTCGGCATCCCCCATCTGTATAGCTACGGGGTCCGGAGTAGCCCAGTCGCAAAAACAAGGTATGTAAACTCAACATTTGTTTTATCGGCAGCTTTTAAAATCTGCTGTAGTCCCGGAGGTCTTTCAGGTCCCAAAGATCCAGTTGTATGGAGGTTATTCGCCTACTACGAAATCGTATTTCGAGTAGGGACACTACTGTGCCTTCCAACCAAGAAGACTAGAGAATAGGAGACATAGCTCCTCGAGAAATCAGTGGTGGGGGTGGCAGGAAAAACGTCGGCAATATGGCGGGCTCGCGTAGAATCGCGCGGGATCTGCGCATGCTGTTTATCCTCGTCTATCGCAGTTTCTCTCACTATTAAAATGTTTATGGTTCTACGCAACGACCGTCAAGACCACGTGATCATAGTGCGGACGCTTTTCGTGCTACCCCCACCACTCGAGTTATGTCTCCTTTTCTCTAGTCTTCTTGCTTCCAACATTGAAATGATTTGAAGCCTATGTTGCCTACAAGAGAACGACCGATCTCTATGAGCGTGTAAACAAGAACACGATGCTCGAGCGTCCACGGCTCCATAGCTATTGAAACAGCATCTCCTGACCTTCACATACCATACATTCCGAACACATTAACCTCCTTCTCTGAACTGTTATATTCATTTCAGAAATGTTATACATCTCTGCCAGACCCTGTAATTCAATTTTGTATTTCATATCTATCCTATCTATATCTATGTATATCCGTGACATATAAAAAGTGAAAATAAGTTTATCTAATATACGTTAATAAATTGGCAAATATTAATTCACGATACTGAAAATTATAGTCCTCTTTTTACTCATAATTCATCAATTACAGTATTCTGAGAGTATTCATAACTGTTCTGGGACTTTTACAATATAGCCGTTTTAAGACGTATTTATTTACGTTTGCCAATTTCTCTTGATTCAAATATTTTCTAAGACATAATGTCCTAGAATTTTTAAATATAGGTTATAAAGCAATTATTGCAAATTGTTTAGTGTCTCTTTTAAGTTACATTTTATTTTTTATAACCCTTTATGGATTTTCAAAACACCTTATTTATTACCTATTTTTAATTTAATCTTTATGTAATATTCTTAAAAAATGTCACATAATATACAATATAAAATTCTGTAAAAATATAGAACTAAAACAAATGTTAATTTACTTTTCAGTTTTTCGAAGACCCGAAGAATAAATTACAACACTTAATAACGATTAAATAATGACTTCATCATTCAGTATATTATTGAACATATTTCGTGCAGGTTATATGATACTCGTGGAAGATATGTAAAAAAGGAAATAAAGGAATGAAAAGGGTAAGACTTTCTCGTACACCCCCTAACTTGGGCAACCACTAGTCATTCATGTGAATGGAATGTTGCTTTAAATCACAAATAAGCTTTCAAACCCCCAATATACTCACAGTTTGTCAAGGGAAAGATGTTTTTAAAGGTCTTAAATAAATTTTAAATCAGTCTCTTGTATGTTTGTAATGTCACTGAGGGGTTATTTCATTCACAGATTTCAAGGGAGAAAGAACTTGTTTATTTAGAAAACAAAAGCAATGTAAATTTTATATTAAATGTAAATATTAACAGATTTTCTGTAAGGAAAGTATTTACGAACATGTTAGAAGTTCATTTCTAAATTGAATAGGATATTTTGATGGTTAATTTCTTACACATATAGTGCCTGTCAAATACAGAAGTCATAACAACTAATGCCGTTGGTTTATTGCACAAAAATTAGCACATAAAACACATTTCTATAAATATCAGAAGTAGGTGGGGATTTATCATAAATAGATTTTCTTATCAATTCCCGGTATGAAAAGTATTGAATAAACCTTAGTAAATAAGTTCTACCTTTTTGTGCAGTAAATTGTATTCTTGTGTTATATTATTAATAGAATGCATTGCCTATCCCTTACATTTTTTAATTAATAATTACTATACGATATAAGCATTATGCAGAATGAATAACTAATTTCAAAATTAACAAGTTACAAGAGTTATTTTTAATATCATCTGCTATATCTGCTCTTTAACTTTTCTACAAAAGGTGACTGTGTGCCAACGATAACAATGAATTATTCAAAAATGCAGCATCATCTCCCTAGCCTGTAATATAGTAGAGAAAAAAATGTTTAGACATTTCAAGAAGTAAAGTAGTAAAATTCAATATAAAGTAGATGCATAAATTCTGCACTTACTTTAAAATTAAGTTTGGTGCGCGTTATTTAAAGGTTGACAGAATCGGTGAAATAATTAATTTCGGGCTTTCCATTCATTTTTTAAATTATCTTTCCTCATTCTTCTCGTGTACGTTAGCTAGGAAAAGAAATCGCTGCCCGTAAATAGGCAGAGTTTAAGCTACAGCTTTGTGGTTTCTCAAGCCAATAAGCCCTCGAAAACCTCTTAAGTGACCACTGTTATGGTCGTCTAATTTATTTCCAGTTTTAAATTGAATTTCGAGACCCGTAATTCAGGAAATTCAGATGATGACCGTTTCATTTGGGGGAAAGTAAAGGGTGGCGATTTGATTAAGCGAGATAAACTATGGTTGAATTGTGTTGACGATACTGATAATCGAGTAGATAGTGTGATCTTTGAAGGAACATAATTGATCCTTTAGCATTAAATCATGCAATTTTATAAACGAGATTTAAAAATTAATATATATTTCAATAAATACAAACACGGAGATAAAGAAAACGCTCTGCGTTTTTCTATAAAATGTAGTATCAAATTCTAATATTGCTACCGGGGATTTTATATACCGATATGAAAAAAAAATTAAAGATAAATTTTAAATTAAGCATATGTGATTTTTTATTATATCTGGCGTAATAATTTTAAATAACCAAGGTTTAACTAGTTTTAATGGCGAGAGATTATGAATAGTAAAGGATTACTAGAGTAAAGAGCAATAAACCTGCTGGTCCCACATTTACTTATCCATATATCACGATTACTGGTAAGGATAATGGTGAAACTTATGTATCATTAATACATTATCTCATTATGTCTCAAGGTTCATAGGATGAATGTATGAAATTTTCGTTTACAGTAAGTGATGCTAATATCACTTAGCTCTTATAGATTGAATTTATTTCAAACAATTACATTGCTAGATGCACTGCTATTGGAAGTCTTAAATATTTTAAAATAATTTCTCGCCACCAATACCATGTGCATTAATATGATTCCACAGAAAATATAAATTACTCAAAATCAATCATCTTCCCCTTCTTATATAACCAAAAAATTTAATTATTGATTTATAGTTTAACATACTATTTATTACAGTACCCTTTATGTTTGTGTATTATATTACTTTCATTCACCGTATTAAGTGTCCAATTATATCCCTTAGTTTTATTCATGAAATGCAGTTACAGAGAATATGTTAAACGAAATAACTGACTAACCAAAAAAAAAAGCAACTAGACGTATTTAAATTTTATTTTCATTATCTCGTGTGTGGTATATTCTTGTCAAACATATTTTTATTTCATGCATAATTCAGTACATCTCCCATGTATTCTCTATGTATAAATTATGAGTATCATGTATGAAATAAGTTAAATAACTGTGTTGCAAAATTAGATTCATTTCAATGGATAGAATCTCGTTTAATGAAAAGGCTGCAATGAATAAGAAGTAGTACATGTCCAGGTTATTTAAGTTGTATGTGAATTTAAAACGATACGATGATATATAAAACTGAATTAAAGTGTTCATCTATATCATATATGTACATTCTGCATAGAGCTAAGGTATTGAATTGAATACTTATTGAAAGTATTGAATTGAATTCATATATTCCTCTACTAACTGAAAAACATATTGTTCGTATTCGGATTCGAAGTCCAAAAAAAATATGTTGAATGTTATTGTGAACGAATTGTTATTGTACCGAAATATTCGAAGAACCACCTGCGTAACAGGAGGATAATGATTGGTAAATATAAAATGAACTTACTTGGAATAATGATAATGATGAGTTGACTTCGGTACCGGCACCTTGCTTCTCTCCGTGTACGATCTGATTATCTGTCAACGTATCTGCTCCACACTTCCGCAGCGCTGCTATTCGGGCACTCACACATGGGCTTAGGGCAGGGCAAGGGAATAGGATTGCTGGCAGGAAAAGGAAAGCCGTTCGGTACGGAACAAGTATAGAAGGTCTTCATTGAAAATATTGAACTGTAATAATTATAAACTATATTCATGTCAATGTTGTTTAATTGTACTATAAAGGTTATACTAGTATGGATCATTTGTGTGACGTAAAGTGACACTTGGGAACTATAATGTAACTGCGATAACTTCAATGTAATGTTATAATATGTATGATTTTAAATTAGGAATATATGTTTTCTGTTAGAAGTAACTCATTATAATTAATTTAAATAATTTTTTGGTAAATGTAGTCTTAAAACTACAATATTCAAACTATGTAGGATTCGGTATATGTTCTTTATAAATTATTCAATGAAGCTGTAGGAACTTTAATAGTCTATTGAAATAAGCTGTGCACTTTTGAAAGTAAATATGTTCTTAAGAGTTGAAATCCATCAAGTCCACACTAAGTTGTCCTAGAAACCCTTAGGCATACATATTATATTAAGTCCTTTAACTCCTACACGGAACATAGGGCTTCGGTAAAAGCACGCCATCTGGTTTTGTTTTGCGCCATGAGTTTGGCCTCATTCCATGTCTTTCCTGTCCTTTTTTTCCTGTCCTTTTTAACTGGTCCATCACTGTTCTTCTCCATGTCTGTAACGGTTCTCCTACTTTTCTAGATCCCTATGGATTCCATTCTAGAGCCTGTTTCGCAACACTATTGTTGGGTCTGCGGAGTGTGTGCCCCACCCAACCCCATTTTCTGCTTTTAATTTCAAATGCAATTTCCTTCTGCTCTGTTTGATCGTCAGAAGGTCGGCATTTGCTATGCGGTCTGGCCAGAATATACGAAGTATTCTTCGTAAGCACTTGTTAACAAAGACTTGCAGTTTATGTGATAATACCTTTGTGACTTTCCAAGTTTCACAAACATATAACAGAACTGATTTGACATTTGATTGAAAAATTCATAATTTTGATTGTGTGGAGTATTGTCTGGAATTCCACACTGGGCCGAGTAAACTGAAGGTTTGCTGTGCTTTTTGTATTCTACTACGAATGTCAGTTTCTGAACCCGCACTTTTTGTAATGATACTTCCCAGGTAGGTGAATTTCTCAACATCCTCTATTTCTATGTGATTTATATGAAATGAGGCATTGTATCTGGTGTTAATTCTCATACATTTCGTTTTATTGATGATTTTTAGGCCTATCTTGCTGGCTTCTATTGAAAGTATCTGCAACCGAGTTGCTGTTTCTTGAAAAGTTTGACCCATAAGGCACACATCATCTGCATATTCCAGATCACCCAGGCTGGAGGTTAAGGTCCAGCGGATACCTTGTGCATTGTTACTGACTCTAGATAGAATGTGATCTAGCACAATATTAAATAGGAAGGGGGAGAGCACGCATCCTTGTCCGACCCTAGAGAGTGTTTCAAATCGTTCACTATTGGTTCCACCATGCGCTACCCTGTAGTTAGCTTCTGCGTACAGTGCTTTTATGAGGGATATCACTTTGTCAGGAACCCTTAGCTTTAATATTCTCCAAATGGCACCATGTGGAAGGCTATCACAAGCACGTTCACTTAGGAATACATAACTATTATAATATATCTGCGTAAAGACAAACTTCATTTTCCTAGGAACTAATAGGATGATTCAGGATATTGTAGAGTCAATTCCGGTAAAAAATAATTAATAAGCTGGACGGAAATAAGATAAATTTTGGTTACGTTACTTTTTCATACTAATTCCCTTTCATATTTCTCTTACTCCAGAACTCTGGAATAACCAATCTCTAGAATTCTGCTAGTGGAGAATAACGAAGAGTCCTTATTAGATTAGTGAGACACATGACGTTTTCAAAAAGTTAACGTTTGCACAGGTA
Organism: Rosalia funebris; assembly: GCA_037954035.1. Lineage (NCBI taxonomy): Eukaryota > Metazoa > Arthropoda > Insecta > Coleoptera > Cerambycidae > Rosalia > Rosalia funebris. The sequence continues at coordinate 8,168,693 of JAZFAV010000007.1, forward strand.
TTACCGACTATCATGTTATTGGTTCATTCTTTGTTAAACCGTCTTCGATTTTAATATATTCGGTAGTTCCCTATTACGCTGTATCTGTAAGAGAGTACTTATAAAAATGTTTCATAATAAATTAATGGAACGAAGAGTGCTACTGAGTGACCACCTGGATCAGCAGGCCTGATGAAGTTGGATTTTTGCTACGATTACCTCAAGTCAAGTATATGCAACAAAATCAAATATTATTGATGATCCGAGAGGGGATATAAACAGAAATAAGAAATATTTCACCTCACTTTTAGAAAACGTTAGGTAGAATTTATCTACAGACTAAATCAATATAGATAAATGTAGAACAATTTTAATACTTTAATATATTTAAATGAATAAAGCGTTCCTATTTCAACTAATTGACAACTGTAATGAAAATTAAAATCTAAAGTTGCATAAAAGTGTACAAAATTAAAAATACGATATAGATGAAAATCTCGACCTTAACATTATTTCTATATTGTATAAACATTTACACATCTTCCATAGAATAGTTAAAAATGGAAATAGTTTTATTGTTCGGTGAGTTAAATGAACAACAGTTTTGTTTCCTATAAGTTATTATTTCTATTTAATTTAATATTATCCTTTATTTCAATCCATACCAGTCATCAACGGTATTAGACAGGGAGACTCGCTTAGTCCCCTGATGTTTAACATAATAATGGATGAAATAATAAAAAAATACGACTTGGTAAAGGATATAAAATGGGTGATAGAGAAATAAAAATTTTTCCGCTGATGACGCCGTGATATGTGCCGAAAATGAAGACGATCTCCAAAGATTATTAAATCCCTTTAATCTTACGGGAAAAAAGTATAATAAGATTATTTCAGCTGAAAAAACTAAATGTATGATAACATCGAAAGAACTCCTCAGATGCAAAATAGAATTAGATGGTCAAATAATACAACAGGAAATGAGATTCAAATACCCACGAATCGACATAACTAGCCCCGGCAATATTGAAGACGAACTAAGAGGGCAGGTGGCTAGAGCAAATAAAGTCGCGGGATGTCTCAACGACGTAATCTGGCGAAACAAACATTTAGAACAAAAACAAAGGTTCTTATTTACAAAACCATAATTAGACCTATTATGATTTACACCTCAGAGATAAGGCCAGAAACATCAAAAACGAAATATCTATTGGAGACCACAGAAATAAATATACTTCGACGCATATCACGAAAAACGTTACTAGATGGCGAAAGAAGTGAAAACATTAGACAATCATGCAACATAGACAACATCAATGAATGGGTGATGCAACGCAAGAGACAATGGAACCAAAAGCTGAATGACAGAAGACAGATTGGTAAAAATTGCAAGAGATTAATCTCCTAGTGGTACACATTGCAGAGGCCGACCACGGAAAAGATGGAGTGATAATTTAGATCCAAGATGAGGACTAAATCGAAGAAGGAACAAGCCATAGACCTATTATAGAGGGAAGAAGAAGAAGAAGAAACTTTATTAATTTTCTATTATCTTGTATTTTATTTCTCTTGTATGTATATAATCAGTGATGTAATTTTGAATTAAAAAGAGAGGTAATGAAAGCAGTTTAATATGACAATATTTATCCAGCATTAAGTCAATATATAATTGTCTATGTACATTTCAGACAGGAAATTCCATTAAATATTTCACATTTCCCAACATTTATTCAAAAACATACTAAGTATATTTCAGGAAATAACTTACACATGAGTATCCTACACACTTATTAATAATTGTGCAGCTAAGGTCACTTTATACTGATTAACAAATAATAACTATTGATTGATTATTGATTGAAAATTTCCCTGTTGATAATTGTTTTCCAGTCTACTTAAATAGAGCACAATATAATACAATGAAATATGTAGATGTATCAATTTGATTCATATACCGCTATTATCTCTGATTTCATGTAATAGGCAGTATCTACTAAATACAACCAAATTATGGTATCATTCTGTTGACTGTTATATTAAGCTGTTAATACCGAGGAATAAATCTATGTCTTGAAATAAACATTTTATTTTTCAGTTCACTGATTTATTTCACAATTTATCGGAATAGCGTTAAATGCAGTACGTATTTGCATATTTTTTATATAATAATATTTGTTATATAAGAATTGGTATGTACAAGTAAAGGGTTGGATTTTTATATGCCCTATTTGTAAAAATAATTTGATTTTGGAAAATGGTCTAAACATGCTTCAACAGATTAATTTATTCTCAAAAATGTATAATTTTGTATTGTGTGGGTGTAAATTAAATAAATTTAATATTCAGCAAAGTGATCAATTTTCGCATAATATTAAAAATTTTATTATGAAATGGTTACCTGAACAACTCTAAAACGCATTAGGACTGCTGTGACGATCTTTTCTTTGCTGTCTTTTCTTTTACTTGCAACTACCCATTTTTAACAAAGATAATTTTATTATACTTGTCCAAGTGCAACGGTAGGTTAAATCAGGGGTTTAATATTAAAAAATATAGAGTATTTTTTTTTTTTTTAGAGAAACGTTCAATAATTTTCAGGCTGATATTTCCCATTCATGAAGATATAAATTCTATCTCATATAGAATTCATATCAACTAAATTATTTGCCCATTAAAACAGAGATTTACATAACAATATAAGATGAAATACAAAGGGGTAAATCTGTAAACGTGGTAGTCATTTAATTTATCTTCCTTCCTTTTTATCCTTTAATTTATCCTATTTAGCTCCACCTTCTAAATTATATTTCTTAGTAGGGAGCTTCGTTATCCGCATTCTTTGGATAAAAACTTACTAAAGCTAGAACTAAAGTGAAATATAGAAATTCTAAATATCTTTCAATTGTGACATTATTTTCAAAGCAACTATCCTTATCTAGTACAAGAATAAGCTAATATCTCTCATGCCTGTCCCATGCCTGTCCATATGTTTTCTTTAGTTTGACAATGATGATTCTTGAATCCAATGAGGATTGCTTTGAGACCATTGCAACTATGAGATGTACTATTTCATTTAAGAAACAAGGAGCATCATGAGAAAAAAACAACGCATTCTAAAACTAGAGATTGTCGACACAATGTAGCATATTTTCAAAAATATGTATGCGACGAACTAGATCTTCTCGACTCAACTCTTCTACTAAATATATATTTTACAAAGGTGGAGTTTTTCTCTTTTTTAACAATTTTTAAACCGTAGAATGGTCAACATGGTTGTTTAAATCCAGTTGCCTGAAAGAAGTTTGACAATTCATTTGAATAAGTGTTTTCACCGAATTTAAAATTGGCATGTAAATATAAATTGTTTATGTTACCAGTTTCCCAGAATATGTGAACTAATATACTTATTGTTGATCTTACAATTGGCAGGTCTCTTAGGCTTTTCTTGATTAAATAACGAACAAGCCTTTTCGTGAGACCCTAATCTGTCGCCACATTCAATCATCATCAATACTTCAGTTATCTCCAGTTCAGGGAAACTGGTCACTTTTATTCACACTTTATTTCTTATTAAATATAATATTTTACACATCTACCTGACAAAATTAATTTGACAGTAATAAAGTCAGAATAATTAATAAGATTATAAACCTGATAATTCGTCAACAGATTTAATGTAGAATAATTTTTATTGCTTTTTTTTATGAACAAAACATGTTTTATAAAACTGATTTTATTTACATTTTCAATTAAAACAATAAACTGAAAACAAAATTATTACGAAATTAATGTTTATTCGCAATGCCCATCAGATCTCTAAATGAGATAAATCTATAGTTGTCAAACATTTTTATTTTTCGTGAACCCGTTTTAACAATTTTATATTTACCACCCTTAAACTTACAAACGGTAATATTCCAAGGATATCATTGTACTGAAAAAATATTAAGGAATTTATTGTAATGAAGAAGTGAGAGTTGCAATTCAAAAAATAATATAATAACGCAACAAGTAACACTAATATGTTTCAAAAATAATAACACATTAACGAATACTGTAAGAAACTCAGTCGCCATGCTGTATGTTAACAAGTAGGAAATATTGTCAAAATGGCTAAAACTATTTCTATTGGACCAAAATATATTTCAGTTAGTTCTCGGTATTGAATACATAGCAAGCATGCCATAAAAATATTTGTTTGGTAAACATGTTTTGCGACCAGATTAATTTTAATTTTCTTCGGTGCACTTTTAGTGGTATAAAGAGATTCGTTACTAGATAAAAAACATTACCAAATAGAAAGGAAATAATTTAGCTAGTAAAATCAAATAGAATTACAATGAAAATGTCTCTATATGCAGTTCCATCCGCATTATATCGCCTGACAGAATGCACTCGAATATATAATGCACAACATTCCAACGACGCAGTAATATTATTTGTATTACAGAAAAATGTTCTTCGAAGAATCCAATCTAGAGTATGGAGTTTCCGTAATAGTACGGGTGAATGAATAGGCACAAACGGTTTTTCAGTCTACAGTTGGATGTCGACGCAAGTACGGTGAACTGAGCCGGTAAAAACCAGCCCCAATTTCCCAAAGCGGGATAATGGGATCAGGCCAATGTCTTTATCTAGCGAGCCATCGCTGATGGAACATTGCATACGTGACCAGATTACCATTATGACGTTTTAACTCAAATACCAATCTTGGCTTTGACATTGTATGAAACGGTGAATTGCGCTACCTAGTTCCATTCGGTTTTTTTTTTCATTCTGCATTGAATATAATGATAGGTAATTGCGAGAAAGTTAAGACCATCGTAGAATTTACGTAGAATTAAAGGATAAATCAAATATTCAGATCGTTCAATTGAACATGTTACGTCCTAAATTAAAGGTCATTTTATGTGGGATTATTAATACGATCGAATTGTGCAACTAAAATATATTTAAATTAAATAGTTCTATACAAATAAAATCTAAATATGAACTATATAAGAAAATTCTTTAATTCAGATTACACTCTCGACTATTATTGTACAACACAGCATTTTGTAGACAAGGAAACATATATATAAATATTTTTATATCAAATTTAATTTAATTTTTAGTTATATTTTCGTGCTGAAATCTAAGCAAATAAAAGGGATTTGTATAGTTTATAATACTCAAAATTGATATTAACTTCTGTAATTTCCCACATCATATAAGACCTTTGTTTCCCTAGAAATAAGTAATGTAAGTGTAGAGAAAAATTTTATGGGTATTTTATTTAAGACCATGGTTGGCTATTATTTCTTGTTAACATTAATTTCCTTTAAATCTACGCCCTTATTTTACCAGATCTCCCGAATTAATTTAGATTTCATTGAACACAATTAATTATAGTGAAGACAGTTCTCTAACCAAAGAAATAAACATTTAAATGAATGTAACAAAATTTATACATTTAATATATCATTCCCGAAAACTAGGTTTTCATAAAAATGCAGGTAAACTGGATATAATCCATTTTAACATTTTTGTTAAATAAATAGTTCGTTTATCATTATTTCCTATTCATTATACTATACATATAATATTTCGTATATTGTATCTTGCTAATCCTTTTAGTATACTGCTCTCTGGTAATTTGTTAATTTATCTATTATGTAAAAATTAATGTCCAAATCAGGTATTAACATGAACTATATTACTACTAAAAATAAAATAAGTAGTTTTAAAACTTTAAAGCGGACTTTTCCGCACGTAGAATATCTCTATCTCGAAATTAAGTGGCCGAGGAAAAATAAACCAACACATAAATGCAGAATATGTGTTTTATGCGACAGTTTGACTTCTTTCAAATAGTCCACCATCGTGCTTTCTCATGACTCATGAACAGGGTGGGGTATGTTCTATTCACCTTAAACCATTTTTTTTGTTATTAGACCGAAATTTTTTTTACACGATTACATTAGTTTTCCGCGTATAGTGGAGTGCGGAAAAGTAATAAGGTAACTAACGAATTTGTTTCTGTATTCCCAACAATAAGTCTTGAACAGCAATGTCTTGAAATTCGTTGTACTAATATAGAAGTAAAATTCTTTTACCCATTTTTAATTACATTGATAATAAAAGCTATTAAACGATATTCCCGTCTTAAAAAATGTGCATACAGTGCTATTCAAAAGTCCCCTCCCCCCCTCTTATCTTTGGAACGATTATATATAAACTAGTGAAATTTGGTAACTGAATATTAAGGGTTGTAAACTTCCCTACTAGTGATGATAGATGACGTATGCGTCAAAGATGACGTCACAAGGTCATTGTGACCAATAATTTTAAATGGAACCCTATGGCAAGCGACACCTCTTTTAAAAGGTATCGAAAAAACCTATTCAATGATACTAATATTGTGTCTGTTTACGGCAGTTTTGACAACTGGCTTTCAAAAACCGCAAAGCTGTAATGAATTAAATCAGTTAATAATAAAATTTAAAATTCAAGCTCCGCCACTGGATAGTTGGATAGTAAATAATCTGACGTTTTTGCAAGTCTCCCCAATTTGATATTTTTTAGCTGTCAAAGTTTTTATACATTTAATAATTTGTGTATTGTTGATCGAACGTTTAACTGTTTTAGTACCTTGTGGTAATTTTAAAATATTTGTACATTCAATAATTTGTTAAACTGTTGTGAGCTGAACGTTTAAGTGCTTCAAGAAGAGAAACGGTACGTGTTTTAGGCGATAAAGTAGCAGCGATCCTAATACTTGCTGAAACTGGAGAAAATATTCATGCAGCAGAACGCATTTTTAATGAAAGGTTTCCCGATCGCCCAGTTTCGAGGACTTATTTGAGATAGCTTCTTCGTAAGTTTAAAACAACGGGTAGTATTAATGATGCAAAACGATCTGGCAGACCACAAATTTCTGATGAGAAAAAAAATTGATATACTGACAGAAGTAATAGTAAATCCTACTTCTTCAACAACTCAAGTTGCATCAACCTGTGAAGTCAGTCAATGTACAGTGCACAGGGTGTTGAAAAAAAACAAATTTCACCCATACAAATTAAAAATGGTTCATCAACTCTCAGACGACGATCCAGACCGAAGACTGCAATTTTGTGAAAATATGGAGACTAAAATTAACCAACAGCCAGACTATGTCAAAACAATTTGTTTTAGTGACGAAAGTACTTTCTATCTAAATGGAATTGTAAATACACAAAACGTGAGATATTGGAGTGACGCAAATCCTCACATGTTTCGTGAAACACATAACTCAGTATCCCGAGAAGGTCAATGTTTGGGCAGGTATACTGGGAAACCACATCGTTGGGCCTGTTTTTTTAAATACCAACTTAATCGGTGAGGTGTATCTGCAGATGTTGCAAAATTTAATAGAACCGTTAATACTTGAAATTTTGGAAGATAATCAAGATGAATTCGACATTCTGGAAATAACATTCCAACAGGATGGTGCTCCTCCACACTATTGCGGTGCAATAAAACGGTATTTGGATGAAGAATATCCTGGTAGATGAATTGGACGACGAGGTTCAATGGAATGGCCGCCTCGATCACCGGACCTCACACCTTTAGATTTTTTTCTGTGGGGGTATCTTAAATCGAAGGTTTACGCCACTCAGCCTGACAATATTGATGTTTTAAAACAACGTATTGTTACAGAATGTAGGGCTATTTCCGCAGACACATTTGAAAAAGTACGAGAAGAGTTTCGCAATAGGATGTTTTACTGTCAGGAAGTAGATGGAGCTCACTTCGAACAATTACTATAAGTAGGTACTGATTCTTGAATCTGTAATTAAAATTATTATCCAAGTTTACTGATTACTGATTTAATTCATCAAAACTACCATAAATACAAACAATATTAGTATCATTGAATACGTTTTTTCGATACCTTTTAAAAGAGGTGTCGCTTGCCATAGGGTTCCATTTAAAATTATTGGTCACAATGACCTTGTGACGTCATCTTTGACGCATACGTCATCTATCATCACTAGTAGGGAAGTTTACAACCCTTAATATTCAGTTACCCAATTTCACTAGTTTATGTATAATCGTTAAAAAGATAAGAGGGGGGAAGGGACTTTTGAATAGCACTGTATATACATTATTTTTAAATAATTTAGTTGTATAATATTTAATGCAATTTTTAACAAATCCATAGTAGTTCTGATTCTATTTTAAGATTTATATAATAGGTGCACTAAGAGATAGGAGGTTCACTATGGTTAAGGAATATTTTATGTTTATTCATTTTATGTTTATGATATCAATACATAAATATAAAATAAAGTATGTAAACTTTACTACTCCTCTATATAAATAGAAGAATAATAAAAACATCACGCCCACGTAATATAGTAAGTACATTGTCTGATGGATATTTAAAACTTTTCTATTCACATCTATCAAAAAATAATATTGTTTTGTGTAGAACAAGACATACAATTTTCCCTCAAAATTTGTCCATACAGAAAATAATTTTATGCATAGTATATATCATATCTATTTAATATTTATTTCAAAACATGGACATATTAATACATATAACAATGTGCAAAATCCTTTGTAAATGTTTATTAATAATATAACGTGAATGTCGTTGTCTGTTGAAAAAATAAATAAAGATTTAATAAATCACTTTGGAACATGAAATTAAAAATTAATTAGTTGTTCGTGGTTGAATTAATTTCAGGGTTATTAGTCGGTTAAATTTCATCTCTATAATTCTTCAATTTACATTACACAAAATCAAGCACAAATGATAGGCTTCATTTCATAGGCTTTAAATTAGTATTTTGGGGTAAACAACGTAATCGTTTTAATGCAAATACTGTTCCTAAGAGTTGAGAAATATGAATTATTATGCGATCTATTCTTGAAGTAAGGACATAGTCAGTCAGTAAATAAAAACTATATGGGATAAAATATGGGAATATTTTATATAATGACGTTTTTATCATAAAATTACTAATATCTGTTTTTCAAACACCGGAATATTGATATATTTATCTTCCTTAACTTTTCAGAAAAGAAAACCCTTCACGGGTAGGATTCAACATTTGTCCCGGACGGGAATCAAACGACAGATAGCTGTTTCGAACTTATTAGTTCTCAGTGCCTTACACGGTACGCCGGTCCAGGACAAATGCCGAATCAAATCCGTGGGGTATTCATCTAAATCGATACGATCTATGTCAGTAACTTATAAGTCGGGAATCGAGAAAGGATCCACCAAACCACCAAGCGGTTATCAAGTAGTTCCCGAGTAGCAAGACTATTACATAATTGTTATAGGAAACAACTACTCCTCGAGCAAAAGCCCCATCAAGCACTGATTTATACCTAATAGCGATCCTCGATCCCTTTCTCGTGTTTCTCAATCTATAGCGATATATTATGGTAATGAATTAGTGACAAAGAATAACTGAAACATATTTCAATAACCTCGAGAACAAAATATTCACACATTATTTTACACATTATAATGATATTGACACCTTCGCCATTTCTTTAAAAATTGGTAGCCAGCTGTAGTGTAATTAATTAGAAAAAGAATGGGATACCGCTCAAAATTTTAGCATTTGAAAGTAAATGTACCACCTAGGTTCAGAAATATTTCAATAAAATCGACCATGTCGTCCCGAATATAATCTAAATAGATGAAAATTAAATATAGATCCATAGAAATTAACTTCCTTTCCCCAAAGTATCAGGTTGCGGTGGGAAATGTTACAAATAGAGGCAATAACAAACATATTCATATTCTGGAATAGGTGCCAAATTTTACCCTATACTGAGACTAGTTCGTACCCAATACGAACGACTTTGCTGCAAATGCCTTTATAGAAGAATGTGATAGGTCACCGATAAATATTACAGATTCAGTATTCTACAGTTCACATATACCGAAATAAACTGAAAAGTAGCATATAACTAATACCATATGTTGATATTTATATTTTTAATCAAGGTAAAAGAATTTATTTAGTATAATATGAGAAATTCCCCCTTAGTAATTGCGCCTTAGTTTTCTAATTTTTTCTACAATTCATTTACTCAATAATGTGTATCCTAATTTAATATATTACGTATATATCATGTATTATGTGTTACAGTAGAAACTATTTAAAAATTTTATATGGATGGCGTCGACAATAGTCCACACCGAAGTCCCTCAGGTAGAAGCAGATTAAAAACTATCAATAGTAACTACGCGGTACTAACTGATTCAAATTACAAAACACTCAAATTACATGACACTTAATTGATTAAGTATAAACAGGAAAAAAACGCTGCAAACTTTAAATAAAGAGAAAGATGATTGCATTAGAGAAAAATTTAACAATATAATAAGAAGAAATCCACATTTTATCATGTTAAAACATATTTATAGTCACAGTGTTGACACTGATCCATTAAATAATTTCAAATAGTATTTTGATATGCAGATTTTACATCTTTAGATGTCGAATGGTCGTATTTTTTATATAGAAGAATATTTCTTCACCGCAGTGAACATCACATCTGTGAATCACTTAGGAAGGACACACAATGCTACAGATATTTATTTAAGCCATTCTTGATTTTTAATCTCAATTAAGTAAATATTGCATGTTATACGAATTATTATAACTTATACTACATATTTATTAAAGTTTGAGCTTATATGAGCACCATATAGCTTATATACGATGCGCTGCCACTGGTTGGGCATCGAGGTGGGTTATTCTACTTATCACTTTTACCGTAAGCAGAGGATCAAACCACTATAAAATTAAGTCATGCTCAAAACGCTGACAAAGCCCTTCTGCCATCCTTCAAATACAAAAACATGTCCTCTTTATATATTTATCGTCATTAAAAGGCTAAACACCTTACAAACTCATCATATGTTTATTCTTACTCTAAAAGCTATTGGTTTTAGGGATACATTTGCAAGTGTTTTTAAATAAACGTTTTATCGGTCATAATTTATACCAGAAAACGTTTCAAGTTTCCATTTCCCCAAATTTATTAGCAAAGTTCCGTACGTGATTACTTCAATTTCCGATGGGTTTCTAAATGGATTCCGAATAAATCAAATTGTACCTAACAAATAACTTATGGCCGACTCATCATACAAGTAATTTTATAAATGGATTGCATTTCGCGCGGAGGGAGCCACGCGGAGAAAGTGTGGTATTTTGTTAAAGTTCATAAGCCCAGCTCAACTTTACACATTTTAATGTGAAGTATGACGGGGCACGATTCATCAAAATAATTTATTGTACTGGAGTCCGAAAGACTTAAGAAAAAATTTCAAAAAACACATTATATCACATTTGTGACATTTCTTGATTTCGTGGTGTTTATTTTTACTAGCATTAAAATTAATAGCCTATGGAAACTAAAAAATAGTATGATATATTGATCAACCAAACACTTTAAAAGTTATAATCAATAATTTAGTATTAAGCACCAATTAAAATAAAAATGTAGATAAAACTAAATGGGAAATCAAAGATAATTTTATCTTATAAAATTAGTTAATCTGCAATTAATTTTAAGTCGTTGACATACAAGTTTGTGTAGTTCGATATGTTTATGCATTAGTTAAGATACTATATTCATACATTAATATAAACCATTATTAAAAGAAAATATGTAGTATGAAGTATTATTAGATCTTTGCAAATAATACTTAAATATACATATTTAGAAGAAATATTGAAGTTTTATAATTAAAGTCTGTTTCAAAAATATTCAATAACGCCCTATATTCCTTAACAGAAAAATTAGCAACATTCTTAAGTGGGCTTATATAAAAAATATTATGCCTATTTCCACATCACCCTGTTATCCAATAGCCACAAATCCAATATTCTAGGTTATTTTTATATTAAAAATCCATAACTAACAATATATAATGAGGGGGAGGTAAATTTTATTTTACTAATGATTTTTATGTGCTCAAATTTGTTCAAGTTATTTTCCACTAAGCAGTTCATTTCTTACGTTGTGGATAAGGGAGACCGGGTATGGTTGTCTCACAGGTTGGTTGACATAGCGGCCATAACTTCACGAACAAATGAGCTCATTGTTCGGCGTCGTCGGAACGCGAGAGCAACATCTCCCTCCCGACTTCATTTCAGTTCCCTCTAAAATGCCGTGACGGAGACACATGCGTTCATTTTTTTGGCACAGCTAAAGTAATTTTTATGCATCTGCGTAGAGCCTCGAAAGAATACTCAAATTTTGTATGGTAATATAACTTCTCATGTATTTATTATATTAAATATGTGCTTCATGATATCACTATATGATTTTTTAAATAAACACTGTTTCAAATTTATTTTGGGAGGTTACTTTCTAAAACATACTTTGGGGCAGGTTGTCACAGGTTGACGTGGGCTGGTTGTCACATGTGATAACCAACATCATGCATATGTACTGCCTTTTCTTGTCGGCTTTTTGGAGTTTTGCCAAAAAAAAAAACGTTTGTTTGTTTCAAAGCTAGTCATAAAAATGCCACGGCATCACAGAATAAAGTCTGCTCGAGGGCTTGTTTCACCAGCATTGATGCTGCATAGTGCAAGAGAAGTGAGAAACCATGACAAATCTATAAGGTCTATCGCGAAGGATTAAGAAATTAATTATCGCACTTTAACAAGGTATTGTAAAAAATTACTACCGAAGAGATAAGCAACACGGCCGTAACAACATTATCTAGAAAAGTAGGCTACCAAAGGAATTGGCAGATTTTTATCGATGAACAGGAAGAAGAATTGGAAATATACATACTTCTAGCTTCAAGTATTTACTTCGGGTTGTCTCCCAAGCATATTCGAAAACTAGCGTTCGAGTATGCTATTTCTTTAACTTGAAAGTTCTAAAATCTTGGCAATCGAACAAGCTAGCTGGCTCCGATTGGTTTACGTTATTTTTTAAGAGACGCCTTTCTCTGTCCATTAGAACACCTGAAGCGACCAGTTGGTCTCGAGCCACCAGTTTTAACTCACATAATGTCAAAGGTTTTTTAAAAACCTTGAATCGGTAATTAAACGGTATAATATTCAACCACACGACATATGGAGACTGGGGGTAACTACGGAGCAAGAACCGAGCAAAGTTGTTGCTAGAAAATGATTTAAGCAAGTTGGTGCTACTGTCTCAGCCGAGAGAGGTACATTAGTAACTCTAGCTGTTGCTGTTTCGGGAGATGGAATACAATTCCGCCATTCTTCGTTTTTCCGCGGGTGCATTTCAAAGACCATTTCATCAGAGACTGGGCCAATTGGTTGCAAAGGTCCTTGTGTACAATTTGCTAAGTACAACATTTTATCTATAATAATAAAAATAGTCATTTGATTTAAATAAGTGTTTCTTTATATATTCCCACCTTAATATATTATGTGACTACCTACCCCAGGGAATGCGACAACCAACCCTGACACGGGGTTAAAAGTCGTACTTCTCTTTCTTCACAAAAATCTTAAAATTTCCTGAATAGATAACGTTAGAGAAAAAGTTTTTATTTATTTTTAAACTAGAATAAATACACTATCTATTGATATATAAATGTCATTGCTAAACTAAGAACATGGGAACCAAAAATGCGAAAGAAAAAATGTGACATTTGCGATTCTCAAAATAATAGTCATGAAAGATTATCATTACTCTGACATATTGTTAGTTGACAGTTTTATTAAAAAAATGAGAATAAAAGTATGTGTTCATTACTGCAATATATACTGTTTGAAAAATTTGCTCTTTTTACTATCCCCACTTGTTTACTAGATCTTTACAATAAACATGGTTGTCTGTAGATAGTTCCTAGATAGTTTTCTATATATTAAAACTGGACACATTTCTCATTATTATAATTTTCTATGATCTGTATCTTATTTTCTGAGTGACGGCTTGTCAGTGTACTATACTAAAGAGTAACTAATTTATAGAGGAAAATATCAAAATATAACGTAACGTACCTTCTATATAATAACATATACCTAGGTGTTAGAAGTCAGAAGAGGTCACTGGCATAATGCATTAATTATTTTACATTTAGTGAATTATACATCACATCCGCTCTTAATGGTCAGTATAGTTTTAGGTTCTCCCTATAAGTTTCCCACACAATACATTTAATACACCCCGAGTTGAAGTTAATATCTAGGGAAAGTGCTAACAGTCACTAATAATTAATATTAAATATCACGTTTATTGCAAAGCTAGGTTTCAGCTAGCAATTACATGACAATAAGAAAAGCACCACGCGCACATTGTTGAAACTCCTCCCTAATGATAAAACAGTGCTCTAAATTGACTGTGGAATTTGTGGAATTTCAATATTTAGTAGATCGATACGAAGAATAATTGCCCGCTGCGTTCATATTTGATACCATAAATTATATCCGCCATATTTTTTGTTAGTATTTCATATGGTTATTTTATTAAATTTATCAATATAAATGTAATAGAACTTTTAGATTAAAAATTGAGTAAATCCTATTTCTCCAAATATTCAGTATATTGAAGAAATTTCAACAAATTAATTTTTATTCCTGCAGAACTACTCTCTAGTCTCTACTACTCTGTCAAACAATTTTATATCAGTTGAGGATTTATTTACATTACAGTATTTACATTTCCCTTTTCAAATTTGTATTAAAATTTGAAATATCAGATAAATGCACCTTGTTGAAAATGTATAATATATTCTAATATAATATATTTTAATAACGTATTCATCTTGTCAATAATATAAAGTTTTTTTTCAATCTTCTTATTTTTTAAAATAAATACCTTTGAAGGAACTGATCATTTTTAGTTTTCATTACAATAATATATAAGATGAGTTCATCACATTTCATCTTTTTTGTATTAAATTTAAATAAAAGTACGTGATAATTTAACATACTAAAAAACTGGTTAATTTAATTATGTGAGCTACTGTTATTAGTGAATATTATTTGACAGGAATTTATTGTATAAATTAATGTAAAGATACTTTTTTGTAGTTTCACCTCGAAATTTTTTATGTGCGAAGCTGTCTCAATTATAAACAAACTACATGTTCAGCAGCAATACATTAATATATTTTTTTACCACATTAACTAAAAATTTAGCTGTAATATTTGGTAACATTTACTGATACTGATCGATAATAAGATTTATTTATACTGACCTACTACGCTATTTGTTAATTTTCTTAGATAAATAAATTTAGATCGATAGATTTATTAACAGCATCTTACGGCATCTTTAAGACTTTACGGCAGAAAATGTATTCAACAATATATTAAAAAAATCAACATCTAATGTACTGAATCCTTTCAAGCGTATTCGCGATTTATCAATTTCTTCTTGACGTCTTGCTCATCATACTGTCAGCTTATTTAGGTTTCCAAAGACTGTTGTTATCATCTAATCCTCGTTACATACCTACTTTCTGCTTTATTTGATTGATCAGCAATTATGATCGAGTAATTGCGTTGTATATCGACCATACTTGTAGTATTATTACCGTACCGTACATGTACCCTTGATGCTCACTATAGTTTGTATAATGGTTCTTTGCGTGTGCGTCACAGGTAACAACCGTATAAATCAATCAATTGCCATTTTTGAACAGTGTCGTGCCGGAAACACATTTTAGGGTAACAGTTAGTAGGTACAATATAAATCCGTCAACCTATAACAAACTAATGAAAAGTCCAAGTCTTTAAAAATAGGCACTAAATAAAATTGCTACTACATAAAATAACGCAAAATGGAACTCAATATGAGGAATACAATAGGAAAATGCTTTAAGTAAAACCAAAGTTAAATAAATTCAGAAATATCGAGACGGCAATGAATCAAGTTATACAATAAAGCTAAGATGTGACTTCATAATTTCATTTTGTTCCACACATTATTAACTAGCTATGTCATACATAGTTGATGGAAACATATGTCACTTGACATACGTGCGGTAATTGTGGCATATTAGTAACAATTGCGAGTGGTGCAGCATGTAATCCGTGCGTCGTCACTAAATTGATGCACGAACGAAGATCCATTATACAAACTTTAACTCTTCCTGAGTGACTACTTTGCTCATTAGCCCTTCTAGAATAACTCTCTCCCTCATTGTGTTTCTTATAATAGTCAGTTAATAAAACAGTCACTCAATAACGGTCAGTGATATCAACTTAATTGATGAATTGTGTATCGAATGGTTATAATTTTTAATGGTTTGTAGAAAACTAGTCTTCTGTGTTGTTATGGTACAATCAGTTAAATATAGAAATATAGTTAATACATAATATGATAATTAACAATACAAGTAACTAATAAATAGTAAACGATATTTTAGTCAAGTGCAATTAAACTTTAAGAAGAACTATTTTTCGATCCGCTATCAGCGAACAAATATACGTGACAAACTAACAATCGAATCTGCTGAAGGTAGATCTGTTACCAGTGCCAAAGAGCCTGATATTTCGATTATATAAATATGACGTGTTGGTTTCATAATGAATAGTAAACATGATACCGTTCTAATATGACCTCATTAATTGTTTCTTAATTATTTACAAAATTTTTACAAATAACCTGACTGATTTTAACGAATATGTCATTATTCTAACTGTACTCTAATTTATTATTCTAAGTCATTATTCTAATTAACTGTACTCTAATTATGTAGAGTACAGTCAATTTATCTTCATAATATTTTGTATTGCTGTAATTTTTTTAAAGTTATTAACATGAACTCAAGAACAAATTGCAGAGTTTATTATAACTTTATTTGTCGCTAGAAATAAGAAGTAACATACCGCATTTTTAAACATACAGCTGGATAAAAAATTGAAATACTGTAAAATTCTAGTAGTAGCTATAAATTATTCACAAGAATATAAAATACAGTAGGAACATAGTATACACTGATTTTTAACAGTTTTCTGTTCTCTTGGTAGTTTTGTTGAGGTTGATTATAATAATTGTCATCTAACTAATTTTCAGTTACACCAGGCTATCCCCTTATCTGCATTAGAAATGAGAGTCAGCATGACTTTCCATTGGTGAAACTTTGTCGTTTAGCAGGCAGATGGCGTTTGACAATTTCTTGATTGTATTTATCTGTAATTATTCAAGTATATTTCAAAAGACATTCCGCCAGTACTGTGTTCAATAAGGGAGTAATGTTGTTCAAATTATACCTGTTAATAAAAGTCAACTGTTATACTATTCATTTCATCGCTATTTGACAAATAAAAAACTCTTTTATCTTTCCGATAAACGGAACAGTCTATCTGAGTCTCGCCATAGAAACAAGCCACGGTATATTTTGAGATTTTTTATTTGGTAAATAGAGATGATATAAACTATACATAGAGAACACAAAAAGCAGTATCAGAATCATCAAACATCTTTCCAAAAAGTATTGGCATGACTCAACGGAAGTCTGATGAATGCTATCGGGATATGTAGAATATTCTTGTGTTTGAAAGAAGGAAACAATATACATATATTTGGATTTTATGAGGCTCATCCAACTAGTTCAGTTAATGGTGAAACATTATGGATTATGTTTTAGAAGAATATAAATACAAATCGTTTAAATTTAGAAACTTAAAGATAAACAGTGTCGAAGGAGACTGGATTTTTTTTGCAATTTTCTTAAACTGATATTAGCAAAATAATGATTTCCTAGAAAATATATTATGGACTGATGAGTTCATTTTCGACAAAAATAGACCGTAATAAATAGAACAGCTGTTATTATTCCATAGATAATCCTGGACAAACACTGCAAATAAAACAAGAATATCAGTCTATACATGATTAGTGCGGTGTGGTGGATAGATTCGATTCGATATTTACTGATGAAAAATGAACGGGGATTGCAAATATCGATCCCCGTTATTTTTTTATTAATAAGTATCGAATCTTCACTATCATGAAATGTATTGGCCATAAAACTTTATGTTATTCACTGCAGAACTTAAAGCGTAGGTACTAAACGCAATAATTTGTATATGTTTTCTTTGTATTGAAGTATGGTGATCAGATGGCATATTGAAATAAATATTTTACATTTTTTGCGAATAATTAATGTTATATTACTGTGTCAATACGTAATTTATACATCATTCATTTGAAGTTATGATTATATTTGCTATCCACCTACACAAGAACATACAGGGTATCTTAAAAAAAAGTTTGAACACACATAAACTGAACTTCCTTTCCCAGAAAGCCTACAGGCAGGCTTAAGTAGGGGAAGGTTACACATATAAACGCGGACAAAGACCCAGCCCTGAGGGAAGTGCCAAGTTCCCTCTGGTGAGAATCGAGCTCACGCAGACAATATGCCCATTATTTGGCCCAGTTGCCACCCTGTTAGCAAATGCCAAGTCAGCACCACCGCGACACTATAAGAATGAGACCATGTGTCACCCATCCAAGTCGAACCGCGCTATTCGTTGCTTGACTTCGAATAGCGCAGGTCCAACAATGAACGGAGTACACTGCCTCATCCTCTCTTAATTGAAAATAAAAATTATATGTATAAGTCTTAAATATGATGTTGTTTTGTTTATTACCCCTAATGACAAAACACTGAATTTTTGGTTTATATCAATAACTTTAAGAATAAATAAGGTACTGGAGACCAGTTTCCTCAAATTAAATTGACTGCACTGTATATGCAGATATTGACTTCAGCAGTTCTCAATGAATATTGATATTATTTCTTGTTTTTAAAGTCTAAACTATATATATTGTGATTGTTATGCAGTATTATTGCTTTTAGGCCATTTACCGTAATTTCTGACCATCGATATAAATATAAAAATAAAAATGTAGGTACAGTAATTATTTTTCTCTGTGAAAAAAATTTATGTAATACAGTTCTTCATAATTTAATTGTAATTTTGGGAAACATGTTTTATTTTCAATACATTTTTAATTCTGTGCATTTAGTATGCTTGAACAAGAGCAACAGGTTATAACAAAAGCTACATCATATTTATCAAAATATATTGTTGGAGGAATCGTTACTCTGATATTCTTAAGTTGTTTCGTACAATATATTATCAACATTAAAAAAATTGTATATACTATAAAAAACATTTTATACGTGTAAACTGTTTTTGCCGAGAAATGTACCGTACGTATCGAGCTCCATTAAGGTCCACGTTTCGAAGTCAACTTTTTAAGTCATGTTTCTATGTCACATTCTAGTTTTTCCTGGATTTTTCTGTCTACATAAATATAATATCGATGAGACATATGTTACTACATTATACTCAAACGAAAAAAAGAGGAATATTTTTTTACTGTTTGAAAAATATACATAGAATAATCATCAACGCGCTTCTTATCTGCCTCTCTCCCTTATGGTTCGGAGAACAGTCACAATCTGCTGCAGAGAATCCCTCGGAACTATCAACACACCGCCAAGACCGGCTATATTGCGCTGAAAACATCAGACCATCAATCAAACGAGGAAATACATAAAAAATGGGCATCATTAATATATCTGCGGTAACATAAATAGAAAACACCATTATCTTTTGTTTACTTGATATTTTGGGATCAATTTTTCTCTTGGTATGAAGATGTTTAAGTAAATAAGATAGAATATATTTATAGTCGTCTTAATTTATCCTTAAAGTTGTGTTTGTTACTCAAATAAAACATTCTAAAAATAAAATTGCACATAATTTCATAAATAAATTTTATAGTTTCTTTAGTTTTATTTAATTGTAAAGTAATATTTATTGTGAATAGTTTGTCAATTTATCCGGTACAGATACGTCCAATATATTTATATGTATTTACTATGCTTTACTAAACTTGACAAATATACAGTTTATTAACCTTCCGTCGGGCGCAGCCGATTTGTGAGATCCGACAGTCACTTTTTTCTTTGCCCTTTCGTGTGTATTACGAACATTAACTCGAACTCCCTTATAGCTTCCTAGCTCCAACCCACTCTTCTCGAAAAATTTGTCGATTTTTTAGTGCATTCCCTGGTCTTGTATGGGCCACCCGGATCTGTCAGATGCATTGCGCCTGATTACGTCATTATTTTCATTTTTTTATTTTGTTAGATTCTATCTGTTAGATAGAATTAATAGCATGTTTTAGGGCATCTATACTTACTTATTCTGATGTTCTATGGTATTATTATTCAAAATTAATACATTTGGATGTTAAATTAGTGATTTATACTAAACATTGATACAATGTGACGTTTATTTTTGTTTGGAACATGCGAAAGTGATGAAGAGGATTTATAATTCTTTGCACTTAAAATAAGCAGTTACTTATAATTTTTTTTTGTAATTCACGTCCACTATTTTTTTATATATATATATCTGTATGACTTATATTAAAAAATAAGTGGTTTTTTTCTTGTATTCAAAATATTGTTCAATACTAATTTATGTGTGTTTTGTCCTTAAAACAGAAAAAACTTGTCAACGTCTGATACTCCTATAAAAATATTCCAAATTTCTTATTTTATTACATGAAATGAGTTATTTTATGTAAATGTAATTATATACATTAAAAACTAGTGTAAACTATTTATTATTGTATTGTATTAATTCAAATAACCGTTTAATTGAGTCTCCACCT
Source organism: Rosalia funebris (assembly GCA_037954035.1). NCBI lineage: Eukaryota > Metazoa > Arthropoda > Insecta > Coleoptera > Cerambycidae > Rosalia > Rosalia funebris. The sequence continues at coordinate 8,189,306 of JAZFAV010000007.1, forward strand.
ATCTAATTAAAATCTAAATTGTGTAATATTTCATACGAAATCCCTCAGATGCATTGGGCCCGATTCTGTTTCGATTCAGACTGCGCCCGACGAAGTTTAAACTTAAAGTTACTTGAAAGTAGAAATTAAGAAATTCAAATGGTAATTTAGTTCTGTTTTAAATCTACTGTACATTTATATGACAGGGAGTAATTGTTTTAGTGGTACATAAATACGGTAAAAGAATTATATTACATCCACTTTTATTATCAGTAAAAAAGCATTTCCAGTAATAAATTTATTCATTGTAGATGTTCCTTGCTGGTAAATATTTGAGGTTTTGATACCCCGGAAAACAATTTCCTATTACAATCTGTTAAATTGTTGAGATGGGGAAAACGAAAGCGACGAAACCTGCCGGAATTAATTTTACAGATTTATATTTTTATCCTCTCCTATATTATAATTCGCGCAAAATAATTCCGATATAGGCTTTTTTTAAAGGTGTACCACACATGTTTAGTCTACTTTAAGAATAAGAATACCATTTTAAGATTATAAGATACTTAAGAAACTTTAATGATATGATGTTTGTACGTTTTAACGTACAAATAAGTAATAGTGTCTAGATATTTTACAGGTATCTCTGCTTATATCTTGGAAAAAATCACTGTTGAATAAAATCACAGAGTGATGTAACAAATTTTTATAATTTTTGGGGAAAACTGTTTAATGATTCATAAAATCTTAGAGGCCTTTATATGTAAAAATTATAGTAGTTGTCGCCTTTCTTATTTTCTTATTGAAGATATAAGTAACTATAGTCTCAATAACCCTTACAAAAGTACAACTTTATTTTTTATTACCTACTTAGAATTTATAAAAAAAAAATAAATTACGTTACTTCGTTAAATTTTGAACTTGCGGAGATCTTGAAGAAATAAGTTTTAAATAAAAGATAAATTTAGCTAAATTAATCATATTTATAATTACTAAAAGAATGCACCAAAGTAAAACAGTCATATAGATAATGTTACAAAATATTAACAAAACCATAAGTAGTGTAATACAACTTTAATGAAACATACATTCTTGTGTTCTAATATAAAATAGAAAAAAATAAAAAATGTTCTTTGATCTTTCAGAAAAGGTTGCTTTTAAGAACAAACAAAATACAAACGTATTTTGTTTGTTTCGTGTAAATATAAAAACTACCTAGAGATGACGTTTGGTACGTTCTACTGTGGTGGAACGTAGCAGCGTCTACTAGATGTGAGCTTCACCTGTCAAAGGTATACCCACTTACACTGCACTGACGAGACCCAAGATAAGATCGAAACCGGTCTGCAGTTAGCGATATCCTCAGATAGGTAACATTTTGCATTTTCATTGTGGTTTCGGAAAAATCTGAATCACTGTATTTTAGTGCTAACTCTGTTAGACAAAATACAACAAATTTTGTCATGTAATTCAGCGCTCGGCGTTTGGCATATAGCCAGGAGAATAGCTGTTTTGACCTAATTTGTTTAGTACTTATTATATAAGCCATTTGCAGATGGGTTGAACTATAATATTCGTATTTCTGTAGTTTGAATATTTTACCCTCTCTGTAGTAAAACTTTGCATTGTATTGCTAAATATAATTTAACCATGAAAATTTTAAACTTGTAGTTCAGATAGTTCTTCTCTGTTGACAATCGTTTTGTGATAATCTTTCGGAATGAAAAAAACATTTTTCAAACGAAATTACTTTATCATACCATTAAATACAACATTAAATTTTCTTTAATATAATGTTTAACCTTACTAATATAAGTAAGTTTAAGTTTAACTTTACTAATTTAAGGTTTTGAATAATTATTTATAACAATTTTAATAAAATAAACAGTTTTAAAACCTTAAAATGTACTTTTCCGCACGGAGAACATCTCTATTTCGAAATTGAGTGGCCGAAAAAAATAAACCATACACATAAATGCAGAATATGTGTTTTATACGACAGTTTTACTTTTTTCAAATAGTCCACCATCATGATTTAATCTCGTCTAAAAGACGTTCCTAATCAGAACTGAGCGAAACCCGATCGATCCGACACGATTTAATTGAGTGATTGTGCTAACAAGAGAAAATTCTGAAGTAGTCCACCATTGTGCGTTCCCTTGACCCCATGAACATGCTAGAGTATGTCCTATCCACCTCAAAATCAATAGGTGTCATATAGGAGACGTCACCGATCAGAATCAGTAAAAGCGCGATCGATCCGACACGATTTAATTGAGTTTTCGTGCTATAAAGTTTTTAAATGCCGACGACACCAACAACAACTACAATGTCACACATACAGCAACATTTTTTACAAACCATTTTTATTTGATTTTAGGTCGAAAAATGAAAAATAAACGCTAAAAAATGTTTCTCAATTTTTCTTTACACGATTACATTACTTTTTCGGAGTGCGGGAAAGTAAAAATCAATTACTATTAAAAACGCGCTATTTATGAAATAGAAACGAAAACTCTAAACTAAATAAATATAATGGTAGGTATATTTATTTTTGCAGTTATAACATAAACTATTTCTTCAAATAAAGCCAGTTTCCGGGAAAACGTTATTACTGGCCAGTTAGTACTAGGCTATTAATTCCACAGAATTAATCCCTGAGTTATCAATTATTATTATTCCATAGCATAATGCCTCATACTTTCTCATGAGCCCCAACTTCCGGAAACTCATTACAGTAAAGAGCATTTTGACAAAATCCCTTTCAAACTATCCGAGCCATTCCTAACATTATAACGTGTTTATAACTATACGTGCCAGATCCTGTCACAACCCTTGCACTTCCAAATGATATCAAACACTTAAAGTAAACTGCTTAATCTAATGCACGTCCCTTATCTATTTCAGAAGCCGATTACACCCTGGATGAGTCGTTTTGGATCGAGGAGAGCCCGGCCGGTAAGTCAAGCTCTATTTGGTTATAGATGTTCTGCAATCGTGAGAAATACGACAATTTGTACAAATGAATTGCCAAAGAAAAAGCGTGAACACGAAAATAAAAAAGAGCTGCCGTTGAGAGGTAGAGCCCGAGCAACCTCAGCGATATTCAATGTTTGCGCCATTAACATTTTTTAAAGGTGAAATACCCTGTTGATACTTATTACTGTTTTATATAGGGTATAAGTAGCATAACTCTCATTATTCTGATATAGTTGATAGTTTAGTCTTAAATAAACAAAAAAAGTGTTATACAACTGGGCGCTGAACTCTACCAGTTACAAGAAAAAAAATGCAAATCACCTAATTTAATTATAATAAATATATTATGGAACAAAGATAACAGTAAAAAATGCAAGATTTTTAGAATTCCTTAAATAGTAAAGCAATTTTTCATATTCAAAATAATGCAATATTCTGCTATCAAAGTCATTTGTATATTTATTTATTTATTTCCCAACAGATAAAATCCAATTACAGGACGAATATAAACATATAAAAATTAAACACATGAAACCATAGTATGTCTAAATATAAGAAAGAAAAGAAGGAAAAAAATACTATTATACATGAAACTTACTATATAGCATGAAAATTAATGTAAGAACGTCAGTCCTAGGTACTTTAAAATAACATTCATGGTTAAAAAATAAAACCCGCCACGGGTACGATTCGACATTTATCCCGGATGGGAACCGAATGACATACAACTATTTCGAACTTACTAGTTCTCATCAGTGCCGTATACGGTACGCCGATCCAGGAGAAATGTCAACTAAAACCCACGCGGTATACATTTATATCGATACAATCTATGTCAGTAACATATAAGTCGGAAATCGAGAAAGGAACTACCAAAACCGCCAAGCGGTTATCAAGCAGTCCCCGAATAGCAAAACTATTACATAATCGCTATAGGAAACCCTATAGCGCTATAGGAATCCTACCCTCTCGAAACATCTGTACGTCGTTCGGTTCCCATCCGGGATAAATGTCGAATCCTACCCGTGGCGAGTTTTATTTTTTGAAACCTTGTCTGATCGTGCACAAACACGAGAAAGGGGTCGAGAGTCGTTTTAGGTATAATTCAATGCCTGGCAGGGCTTTAGCCCGAGGAGTAATTGTTTCCGATAGCGATTATGTAATAGTTTTGCTATTTGAGGATTACTTGCTAACCGTTAAATGGTTTTGGTAGTTCCTTTCTCGATTTCCGACTTATATGTTACTAATTCATGGTTAAAATTAGCATCGTTGAAATGACATATTAAAATGTTACTATATATGTTTAAAATTTGCTCAAGTAATTCAAAAAAGTTTTAAAATTCCTCCGTAAGCATGTTTGGCGGAATATAAATTACATATATATGTATTACATTTAAATTTAAATGACACTTACAGCCTACGATGTCGATGTTCGGAAATGAAATTTTTGTTGCACTAAAACCTAACTTAGAAACCTTATATATATATATATATATATATATATATATATATATATATATATATATATATATATATATATATATATTGTAGAACACCAGTAGACTTCCACCGCCATACGAGTATCTTGTAATATCCAGCTTCCCATCCGATCTAAACACTGTATAGACATCGGAAAAATATTCCGAATTTGAGATTTAGCTGATCAACCAGGTCTCAGTTAAGCCATTAATGTCAAACTCGTTTGTATTAACGGATGAATAAAATTCATTCACTTTACTCCTTAATCCACGCACGTTTTGGTAATAACATGTAAATTTTGTTGTCACTGTTTTTGGATTGTTGAGCTCTTTTAGTTTAAGGCAATAACTTTTGGAACACCACGTATGCATTTGCTAGCGACACTCGAGTTTCGATTGCTTTTTTAAATGCATGTCAAATATGGTCAGGGTTCGAAAAACAGCAAGGTAATTAATGCAATACACATTTATTTACTTCTGGATGACAATTATGTAGTACTAACTCTAACGAGTAACAAGTAAGATCTGCTTTTACAATTCGAGGGGCTACACTTTTATATGGAATAATATCAAAGCTGAGGGCATCTGAGGGCAGCTTTATCGGCGGACGTGAGATAAAGCTGTATCTTTAACAATTATTATTACATGAGAAACCCACGCAGTGGTTAAAAATAAATATACGGGGTGTTCTAACTATCCATGTAACTTGTCTGAGATCGCAGTTAAATTTCCTAGAACTTTCGTGTTTACCATTTATTTCTATTTAAAAAAATTAAATAGTTTAGGGTATATAATATTATGTGGATAATCCTGTACAAATAACTTCAGATATATTGCGTGCTGCCAGTGATTTGTTAAGAATTCAATAAGTCAAAATGTGGTAAATCTATTTTCTCTAACGATGTCTACTTTAATGAATGCCGCTGGATAAACACCGGAATAGTATTTTTAGAGACTTTTATCTTTAACAGAATAATATTTTATTTAGCCTTCCATTAAATTAAAGATAAAAGTTCGCTATTGATAAATATATAAGTAAATGCATAAACTTTATAAATTATAAATGCAACGTAGATTTAATTCCATATAGATCTAGTTTTATATATAAACCTAATAAAGCTAATGGTGCACTTAGGAAATATTTACAAGTTACGTACGTTATCAGGTTATTTATTATTAGATAAATAATATATAGTTTGTTTGTAAGACCTCTCTTTTATATGATTGTTATTATCATCCTTAAAAATTAATTTAAATGTAAGGTTATATTTCTGCTTCTATTCTTTCTTCTATATTTACGAGAACTACTCTATAAATTTAATAAATATAAATACGCTCATGGAATTATATAAACAATATATGTAGATAGAAGGAACCAAACATTATTTCTGAAATAAGTGTGTAAATAAAGCCATGTTCATAATAAAAACAACATAGCAGGAATATTTTTTATATCAACTTAAAAGGTAGAATAGCAAAATATATAGAACAATACACATAATTTACATACCAAAAATAGAAAGCTATTATATGTTATAATTGGAACCCACAGACACGATTGAGGTTGATTAAATCATTAATAAAATAAATTTAAATAAAACACGGGGCAGTGGTTGACGACACTACTATAATTTGTACGAGGTGCGTTCAAGTTCTAAGGTCTCCGACTTTATTTCTAACAAATTAATCATACAAAAAATTTCAAACTTCTGTCACTTTTCAACGTAATCTCCCTGCAGCCATACACATTTTTCACAACGTCGACGCCATGATTCCATGGCCGCTGCGAACCCTTATTAAGGAGACTGTTTTAACCATTGGATAATCGCTGATGCAATATCTGCACAACTAGTGAATGTGCGACCACGGAGAGAGTTTTTTTATCGTTAGAAACAGCCAAAAATCGCTAAGAGCCAGGTTCGGTGAGTAGGGAGCATCAGAAACCACTTCAAAGTTGTTTTCAAGAAGAAACTGCTATATCGCCTACTCCCGATGGGCTGGTGCATTGTCCTGATGAAAAAGAACACGTGCAACTATGTTCGGCCGTTTTTGGTGCAGTGCTGGAAGGAGCTTCTTCTTCAGAACATGTCGGTAAGATTCACTTGTCACCATAGTGCTCTTTGGAATGCAATGAGTAAGGATTACGCCATCGCTGTTCCAAAAAATTGCCACCATCATCTTGTCAGCACCCGAAATTTTCTTGGTGGCGGAAAGTCTCCGCGCTTCCATTGAGATAACTGGCGCTTCGTTTCAGGATTGAAAAGCGGCATCCACTGTCACAATTGGTGAAAAGAAAGTCCTATTCATGCCTTCATCACGTGTCAACATCGCCTGGGAAATTGTCACGCGCGCAGCCTTGTGGTCGTTCGAAGCATTCGTAGCACCCACCTGGAGGACACTTTCCGCATATTCAGGTCCTCACGCAGGATTGTGTGCACAGATACCACGGAGATTCCAACTTTGGAGGCGATGGCTTTCACACTCACTCGGCGATCCTCCAAAACAACTTTCTCAACTCGCGCACCCTGTTGCAAGATCGGCTGGTGCGAGGCCGCACCTATTTTGGATCGTTACTACATGACTTCTTTGAACTGTCTGACCCACAAACGCATATTATTCACATTCATGGCGCCATCACCACATGTCTCAGTCAACTGGAGATGAATTTAATGAAAGGGTATCGCACCACCCAAATGGAGAAAACTAATTACTCGCTATTCTTATAACGAAAACGTCACCATTTTAAGTGTCAACATCACTCTTCACTCTCACCATCACTGCTAGAGGATCTGTGTGCCCTACAGTGCTCCCATTTCTGCATTCACGCATTCACGAAGACTTCACACGTATTGTAAACCAAACCGCATGTGTCTATCTGCTCCATGAAATAAAAAATCGAAGACCTTAGAACTTGAACGTACCTCATGGAACTGGTAATTGAATTAACTTAAAATAGCAATCCAAAATAAGATTTCGATAAAATTGCATTCTGGATAAATAAAAGAAACCACACACTTATTTTATTGACCATAAACCATATGAAAATGATCTTTTATCACTTCCTTGTTACACTGTCATTGTATCTATGTATATATATATATATATATATATATATATATATATATATATATATATATATATATATATATATATATAGATACATATCTGAAGTGGAATTACCAAGTCGATTATGTGTTAATACACTATGCTGCTTACTAAGTAACTTTAAATAATTAATGGATATAGTTGAAAATTGTCATATTAAAATATTGTATTTTATTGAAATGTATTTGAATATTGTACAACATTACGTTAAATGAATCACAAACTTTATGTACTCGTGCATTATTTAAATGAAAGAGAAACGTTCAAATCCGCCACTGATGAGAGTAGTTTAAGGAAATTGGGGACGGCCTTAAACAAGTGACGTGCTGTAAAATTTTCGTAATTGTCATAGCGCGTGCTTGTTAAAACTTCTAGAACGACGTCGAGGGTAGCGTTGATTATTAGTGCTCCTGGGCTCTCCTCTGGGACTCTTACATGCCCGCTTTGGCATGACCTGTTTAAGTAAATTACTTTAAACTTCCAGAAAAAAATCTTATTAGGAATATAATTAAATTTATAGTGGGATGGACGCTGCAAACTCTAAATTAATTTATTCTATTAAACAGCTCTCGAATTCCGTGCCGAGCGGCCATTCTGCATTAATTACTAGTTTTCAGTTTGAATTTGTTATTATGAGAATGTTCTTCAGCAAATTGTTATCCAAAATGAACGGAAGTTCAACTAGAAGAAATAACAAAATATTCAGACAGATACATACAGTCGTTTCTTAAAGGAATTCTAAAAAGCGTTCATGTTGCTCAGTCATGCTGAAATTCTCCATACTTTTATACTATTTGCACTGATTTAATCGCTTTTCTTATTAGAGAACTATCAAAATTATTTTCAGATAAAGACACTCTAATTATAATTAACATTGTCGATAAAAATAGTGCTTAAGAAAAACGAGGGTCTATTTACTGGCAGTTGGAAGAGAATATAACACTACAACGCAGCAAGAAAATGGCGTAGGTGCCAATGTCAATTTAATGTGAATTGGTGGTTGTACTCGAGTTCATTTATATATTTTTTAATTCTTACTCTTTAACCCATTGCTATATTTTTACTAGATATAGCACATAGGAGTATAATATTTAAGGAAATGTATTATAATAATTTATAAATATTTAATTTCATTTATTTTTAGTTAAATTACTTTAAGTAATTTTGGGTATTTTAGAAAATAATATTCTCAGTTTATAATCAGATACCTTAAATATCTAGCAAAAAAACATTTAAAATGTGTAACTCTGGCTATTTAATTAATAATAACTTACATTGTTTATTTCTTTTTCTATTGTTCATGTAAATAATACTATATTACACATGCAGATAAACAAAACTTCTATTATAATTAACATCATAGTAGATAATAATAGTGTACAGCAGAAACGAGAAACTATTTACTGACGATTAGAAGAGATAAAAAACTAAAAAAAGGCATGAGAAATGGCGGAGGCGCCACTGTGAATTTAATATGGATTGGTGGTTGTACTCGATTTCATTTAAATTCTCTCTTTTTAACCCAGTGTTGCGCTTTTTAATAAGTGTAGCACATATAATGTTTAAAGATAGGTATCATAGTAATTTAGAAATATTTAATTTTATTTATTTTTAATTGGATTAGATTTAAGTAATTTTGAGTTTTTAGAAAGTAATTTTCTCTGTTTATAGTACTATACCTTAAATATGTAACTAGCAACAAATTATTTAAAATATGTAACCATTGCTATTGAATTCATGCAGATAAACAAGACTCCTATTATAATAACATAGTAGATAATAATTAGTGAACATCAGAAACGAGAAACTATTTACTAGCGATTGGAAGAGAATAAAAAACTAAAAAAATACATCGAGAAAAAGGTGGATGTAAATATGTGAATTTAATATGGATTGGTGGTTGTACTCGATTTAATTTAAAAATATTTTTAAATTCTCTCTTTTTAACTCACTGTTGCGCATTTTAATAAGTATAACACATATAATGTTTAAAGATAGGTATCACAGTAATTTTGAAATTAATTTTATTTATTTTTAATTGGATTACATTTAAGTAATTTTGAGTTGTTTTAGAAAGTAATATTCTCAGTTTATAGTTAGGTACCTTAAATATCTAGCAAAAAACATTTAAAATATGTAACTATGGCTATTCAATTCATGCAGACAAAGAAGACTCCTATTATAATTAACATAGTAGATAATAATAGTGCACATCAGAAACAAGAAACGATTTATTGGCGATTGGAAGAGAATAAGAAACTAAAAAAGACACCGAGAAAATGGCGGAGGCGCCAATGTGAATTTAATTTGAATTGGTGGTTGTACTCGATTTCATTTAAAAATATTTTTAAATTCTCCCTGTTTAACCCAGTATTACAGGTATCATAGTAATTTAGAAATATTCAATTTTATTTATTTTTAAATGGATTACATTTAAGTAATTTTGAGTTATTTTATTCTTTCTTTATGGTCATACACCTTAAATATCTAGAAAAAAACATTCAAAATATGTAACTATGGCTGTTCAATTCATAGTAACTTCTCATGTTTATTTATTTTTCTGTTGTCTCTGTAAATAGTGTCATATTATTAAATTCAGTATTTGCTTCATGACTAAAGTTGGTCATTTACTTTGTTATAGCACCTTGTTGACCAGGATACGTTAACAGCAGCTAGTGCTTAAAGTAATAATAATAATTCATGAAGTAAAATCATAAGCCTAAATTTATCGTTATTCATATTATTAGTAATATATTTAGAATGATAATATTATCCAAAATCAATATTTAAATACAAATAATATATTAACTGATGTTTCTAATACGTGGCTGATCCATAAATGTAAATATACCTTTAAATAAAAAGTTATTATGGACCAAACGTATATTGTAATTACATTACAAAATAAAACGTGAAAAGGCATTAATGTTCTAAACGCTATGACTGAAGTTAAATGGGATAAATTAAAAATGGGTTAAAGCTAAAAGCTGTTTCAAGAGATAGACTTTAATATAAAACCACGCCAATATGTATTGGGGATATATAGTCTTTTTCATGTCCATCAGCTCTTGCGGAATCCGAAGAAGCACCATTAAGTATGAGAAGAGAATTCTTGATAAATAAGTTCCTTACTGAAAAACCTTCAACAATCGGTTACATAGTGAAGTTAGTTCACTCTGTATATGGTATTTAATTAGTGACTACCGAATCAACAGAAATAATTTTCCACTGGTAGGATAATTTCTGGAATTTTTCATACAATCGAAGCTCCTTTCATGTAACGTAGGACATGACTACTTTAGCGACGATTATGGGCTTATTCTCCTAAAATCAAATGTACATAATACCTATTCCCTACAATCTCAAATTCTTTAAATAGTTTATGTTTCTCTTTTGTATTTCTGTTATATGCTTTCTGATTCTCTGGTTAACCTAACTTATTTGTCGCTTATTGGAACAGCTTATTTGAAATATTTTTCCACTTATTTAATCAGTTAATTACTCTATAATGTTGAGTTCTCATTGTGGGTGCCATTCATTTTGGTTGAAACGTTAGTGCAATTGTAGTGCACTCCAGATTTCTGAAATCCCAAGTTTAAAGTTAGCTATTATAGTATTGTCGTTGGGGTTTTTATGGGGTTAATTGTAAGTTAATCTTTCTAGACATTAGTTATTTAGCATGTCTTTTCATTCACTAGAACTTACATCTAAATCTTCCAGATAATTAAAAATCCTAGCTACCTATTAAACCTAACGATAGTTAAAGTAAGTAGATATGCTATAAAGAAATATTTTTGCTTATTCTCATAATATTTTTAGGGCTTCTTCTTTTCTTTTCACTTTTTTCTACGTCCGAGTGTTCTCGAGTATTCCACCTGAAAACAAAAATATGTTTAATAAGCTAGAACAGAATAAAAAACATTTACACATAATAAAAGATGTAAACACAATAAATTTATTACATGTAATATATAAAGTAATAGTGACATAGAAAAATATTTACACATGTTGAAAATGATAGTGTCGCCTTCGCCATTTATTTAAACATTTCTAACTATTGGCAATTAAATCAGATATCCATCAGGCATCCAGTTCCACAAGCCTATTTGACTTGGGGGGAATAGTTATTTGTCAAGCATATACATGTTTATATAGTTTTGCATCTTTTCTGACAAAATGTAGGTACCGGATACTATTTAATTATCCTTTCGTTTGTTAGTTTAATTTTTTTTAATAGATTACTAGTAATCAGTTCTTGGACCATTTATGCGAAGTTCATTGCTTATATCTGTTACGGTAAGAGTACGTATAACAGCAAATGTACACATTCGCCGGAAAGTGTATACTCTTGTCTGCCTTGTTGGTAAAATTAGGTATGTAAAAGTTTGATCATCAGTTGGTGAACTTACTTTGACCGGTGTAAAACTGTACATGAACACATTTCCCAAGCACACCCGGTAAAAGTAGGCATACCTACTTACTGTACTGCACGGGTAAAGTTTTGACTCGGTATGAGAGGAGTTAGGTTAGGTCTGAATCGATGTGATATCTAATTAACAGTTTGCTTATTAAAAGTACAATAGGAAATGGAAGTAACTTTCACTGAACAACTATAATCTTATAGGAAATAAGAATCATAACTGTGTTTGTATAAAGCATAATTTTTCAATAGTAGGTAATACATAGATACCTACTTACGTAAAAAAGTTACAGTCATTTTATAACTTCATGTTTAAATAATGGTTTTCGTTTATTTCTATAACTATTGTACATTTGGTTTAATAAACAATGTTTTTTACTCCATTTTTATTATCAAATCTGGAATCCGAAATTCTGTATATACAATTGCCTAGGATACTCACATTTACCACCATCCATAGGTAAATGTATACATTTTCCGGTAAAAGTGGCAATATTTGTCAATTACTAGTGTTGTACTTACATTTACCATTCGATTTGGATGATTTGATGTCACTTTAACCGGACAATGTATACATTCACCGAATTCGCACTTTTGCCGTAACATATATACTGAATATTTACTGGCGTCCATATTAAATTTCTAAATAATTTATGAAATATAAAACAAAATAAATGTATTACAAATGTAATAAATAAAATAATAGAGGCATACAAAAATATCCACACATATTGAAATGATAGTGGCTCATTCGCCATTTCTTTAAAAGTTGCTAACTGGGCTGATTTTTAAAAAATTGTCTCCAACTTTTCATATTTAAATTAGACATCCATCGAGAAACTAGTTTCCTATGCACCTATTTCACTTGGGGGAAGATAGTTATCTGTCGAGTCATGTTTACCATATATATTTTTGTATTTTTTCTGACAGAATAAGGGCACCGTATGGATACAATTCAGTTATCCTTTTGTTTGTTAATTTAAGTTTTTTAATAGATTACTAGTCACCAGTAATGCATTGCTTATATATACTGAATGGTTACTGATGTCCATATTAAATATCTAAATAATTTATGAAATATAAAACTAATCAAAATCAATCTGGTTCTGCATATCTTCGACCCGCTATTCTCGCTAAGATAGCCCTGGTTTTTAAATTACCACACTTTTGCTACTGCTACTTCATTCGTACTTTCTAACATCCGAACGTTGCGAGGAAGTGACCAGATTATGTAATCGTTATATCTGGTAGTGTTGGGTGAGGACAGAATAATAAAAATATGTTTAAGAAGCTCGAACAGAAGAGAAAGCATTCATATAAAATAAATTTATTACAAATGCAATGAATGAAATAATTGTGGCATAGAAAAATATGCACACATATCGCAATTATTGTGGGGCTTCGTCATTTATTTGAAAATTGCGAACTGGCCTGGTTTCTAATAAATTGGCTCCAAATTATATTCACAAACCTATTTCACTTCGCGGAAAATAGTTATTTGTCGATTATATACATATTTATATATATTTTCGTATTTTTTATGAGAGAACACCGTCACCGTATGGATACCATTTAGTTATCGTTTTGTTTGTTAGTTTAATTTTTTTAGTAGATTACTGGTAACCAGGTCTTTGACCATTTATAATTTATGCGAAGTCCATTGCCTACATATGTACTGAATGGTTACTAATGTCCATATTAAATATAGAAATAGTTTATGAAAATTAAAACTAATCAGTATCTGATTCTCTATGTCTATGACCCGCTATTTTCATTGAAACAGCCCCGGTTTTCATACCACCACCACACTACTCCTATTGTAACCATGTATAATCGTTATATTTGGTGGTGTTGGGTGAGAACAGCAAAATAAAAATATGTTGAAGAAGCTCGAGCAGTATAGAAAGCATTTGCGTATAGTAAAAAATGTAAATTCAATAAATAAATAAAGTGATTTTGGCATAGAAAAAATACACATTGAAATGATAGTGGCGCATTCGCCAATTATTTAAAAATTTCAACGGCTGAGGCCGGTTTCTGAAAAATTGGCATCAACTTTTTTCATTTAAATTAGACATCCTGTATGATATTGTATTTTTAAAGAGCATACGACTATTCGACTGTATGCGACTATTCAAATACCCCTTTTGACAGAATGATTAATCCGTTTTTCTTTAATAACTCATCAAATGCTGAGCTTTCAGTTAACTTTTTATTCTTCCTATTAAAGTGCGACAGGAGATATTTCTTCCGGCTGGATGATGCGTTAATCCATACCAGAATTATTCGTCAGTGTTTAAGCGAACATTTTCCAATGCGCTGAATAGGAAGAAATAGTCATTTTGACCTCCGCCCTCCTAAGTACGTCGATATCACACCATTAGATTTTTACTTCAGGAGAACAGTGAAAAATAAAGTTTACAAAACAAGGCCTAGAAATCGCGAGGAACTTTGTGCTAAAATAAGACGAACCTGTCGTGAAATCAGAATTTCACGACAGTAACCAATTATAATCATAAAAGAAAAATGTATTCAAATTGAAAGAGGATTAGTTAAGAGAGGCTGCATCCGATAATTAATGAAAATTTTTATTTATGTTTAATGAATAATTATCTCAAAAACTGATCGTTACTTTAAACTGCTGTTTTCTTTAATTATGCCAATTACCAAAAGTTAATTGTTTGTCCTCTTTTCTTTTAAAATATATCTTTAATCAAATCAACACTTCTTCTACATCAATATTTTTTTCCATTTCCTTGGCATCTTATTGCATTAAAAAATCAAAATTGTAGTAGTGCGTGGACTTATATTTAAGAAACTAAAAATGAAAATTTCGTTATTAAATTTAGTGCTAGAGATTAAACTTAGATTCTTAACATATTTTCCTAATAATTTTTTTCTATATCTTCAACGGGCAGTAAAATATCGGGAATAGGTTTTATTTAGGGAGCTACCATTATCTCAATTCTTTACTTAAATTTACGTCGATTACTCGAAATATACGTTTCATATTGGACTATAATTGTGCCAAAGCGCTAACTATTAACGCTATTTATTAACTTACCGAAATCTCAAGAAATTAAAAAAAAACAAATAACAGTTGCGCTTGAATAAATGTAATAATGTATTTTATAATACCTAAATAGCATAGACGCAATTATGTAACAGTTTTTCCCCGTAATTATTTTATCGTTTTATAATTTCCACATATTCTATTAAAAAATACAGGACACCAGTTTTCCACAAACACTGACAGGTTACAGGTTTCTCAACGTATGTGTCCCCACCCAAGTTAGTATTATAATAATATTATTAAAACTGTATTAATCATCTTCTTTTAGTCTTACGGTGTTTGCTGAAAACAATTCTCCTATTTTTATTATTGTATCGTAGATTCTAGCCTCTTCCCAGGAAAGTATTATTAACGTAAATTATGGCGTCTTTTACCAAAGAGCCTATTAATTTCAAAGCATAAACGCATTAATTATTAATTAAATGGTATTGTAATAAATTTATATGAAAATATAAAACCTCTTTCTCAATATTAAACAAAATTGTACGAAAAATCGACTTTAAGCAGAGTTTATGTCTACTAAAGCATTATTTGATTTTGAAAACCAGCATTTATTGAATTACAGCCTGCTGGTTATGTCTGCTGGTTATGTGGGAGGAATAAAAAAATTTTACTGCCACGGATTATCCTCGGCAGTTCATAACTTTCTAACGCCGTTAAAATGCAACATTATCTCAAAGCTGATGTTTATTTGATGAAGTGATGAATTAAAGATCGGACGGATGCGCCGAGTCTAGTGACTTCTGGAGATTGATAGCATCACGCTTCATACGTGATCACTCAGCAAACAGCACCAATCCAGTAGACCTGGACGTGCCCGTCTCTTGGATTGGCTGCTTATTGCAGCCCTATTAGTCATGTTAAGTATCTTCAGGCAGGGAGACTGATGAGGCTCGTTAAAAATCTCTCAGATAATCCAAATAACTGCCTGATGGCTATTATTACGAACGATTTACTTTCTGTTTATCTTAACGAAAATGATTCCCTATTTCTGTGATTTAAGGATGTCGAAGAGGCGGTGGAAAATTTCGAACAGATATTCCAGAATTATAGTGTTTTATGTTTCTCAGCATTTCCTTATTGGACGATAATAATTATTTCTGCGAGAAATGATCTATCATACAGTTTATCTTTTTTTATGCACATAAAATTAGATAACGTACATATCTGATTATTCAAGTAAAAGTGATACTGAATTAGCCATTGTTGAGATGAGATTTTCATTTTCCCTCATAATATTGATAATAATAATAGTAATAAAACGCCTTTATTTACATAGTAATAACCAACAATTATATAAATTAGAGGACATGTGAAGTATGATGATGTCACTGTTTTTCAACTTAACCCTCCATACAACTAAAGCTACATAAAATAATTAGTTATAATTCTAGAAATAAAATATATATGTAATTACTATTGTAGAATAAAAAAAACCAAATACAATTCTGTCTATACAAAATGCCAACGTACTTGACTTTTATATTATTTTTAATATGTAGCATATTAAACTTAAACGTAATTACATATGTGTAGATATTTAATAAATTTAAATCGATGATGTAGATGTTATTAGTATTCAATTTACAAAAGACGTAGGTTTACCTTTTGTTAAATATTAGTATTTGCAGTAACTGAAAACGTGCTCTTGAAGTACTTAATATCTTAGTCAGTAAAATTGCTGTTTTAGTGAGAGAATTGTATCCAGTAATTTACAAATATACAATCATTATTTTAAATTAAAAAAATTGGCGGAAAATGAACATCTTTACAAAATCTATGTATAAATAATACAAATAATTCAAAAGACGCTAATTCAGAAGGATTTTCACATTATTTTCAAAGAGGAAATTAATATGACAATCAAAATCAGGTAGCGCAGAATTGTATTGTTTTAACAATTCTATATGTAAAGGTTCTTTTATGTGGTTTGGAACTTAAAAAAAATTGGCCTGTTACATAAACTAACTTTTTGATTAAGACTCATCGTATTTCTGTGTGGATATAACTACATGAGTATTCAGTGTTAGCTTTGAATGTTGCTTTGATTGTTTTGTAATCATATATAATGGCCAAACTCTCCTCACTAATTTTTAATTTAATAGATAACTTGGCTATCTCTCTTTACTTTCTTATGACCAAGAACTTTTTGGGTTTAGTTTATATTTAAAATCAACAGATATATGTGATAATGTATTCAAATTTTTACTAATAATTTAATTTACATTAGCCAAGTCATTTATTTAGAAGAAACTAAACTAGACTAATTTATTCTACAAAAGTAAAATGAACTTGAGAATCATCAGCATAATGGTGAATATTTCAAACTATAAGGGTTTTATGGAAGTTAGATATACAAATAGAAAATAGTAAAGGTTAAAGTATCTTGAGGAATGCACACTCCTCAAGTTATGTTTGGCTTTTTGATGTACCCCAAGCACAATCGGTAAGTCATTTGATAAAGCGAAATTTAATATCACCCGTTTTAGTGCTACCAAATAAATAACCATACATCATTCACGCGATCATTAATCAAACCCATAATTAAATAACTAATTGCACAATACATAATGATACTGTGTATCAAGTGTTTTACTGTAGTCAAGACGAATGAAACACATTCTTTGAGTATCATTAATATTATTGAAGAATTCGTCCAAATATGTAGCAAGGCAGTCATGCACTATGGGGATATTCTGCTAAGGTATTGAACTTAGTTGCAATGTTGGAATAATATTTTTTTTTTGCAAAAACCTATGTAGACATATTTTTTCATTATTATTTCTAAGACTTTAAGTGATCATTGGGAGTGTACTAATGGGGCAAGTATCAGATCATTCTATTAGATGTTTTTTGCCAAAATAAATAATATTTGCATTCTTTCAGGCGTTATGGAAACTAGAAGTCAAAATGATTCATTACTAATAATAGTGATATAATTTAACAGCATAGCACTTATCAATTTTAAATTGACTAATGAAATTAAATCGGAACGAATGGCGTTACTTTTTATAAAATTTACATACCTTAATGTTTCAGTAGTAATAATTGTGATGTGAACATAATATTTAAACTCGAGCTCATCGATATAATTATCAAAACTTAAAATAACCATATATTCAACATGATACTGTTGAAAATTTTCATTGTGATATTGAATGAAGTAGCAAAATATTGGGGAAAATGTGACGAGTGACCTATTGCAATCGTACAATACGAACATGTTGATAAATGAGCCAATAAAAATATATCTTAATATATATATATATATATATATATATATATATATATATATATATATATATATATATATATATATATATATACATATATATATATATCTATATACATATATATATATATCTATATACATATATATATATCTATATACATATATATATATATATATATATATATATATATATATGTTCGGTTTAGAACGTTCGGCGACGTTGTCCGATTTCTATACTCCACTTCTTCCTATCTTTTCATTGGCGGTCTTGTAGGTTACGGGCACTCATGACTTTTCTTATTTCCTCTGCCCAGCTTCCCTTTGGTCTACCTCTTTTTCTCCGATGTGCTGGTATCCACGTCATGGCTTGTTTGGGTAATCTAGAATCTGTCATACAGTGTACGTGAGTGTACCATATAAGCTGTTTTCTTTCAATACTACAGATTATAGTGTCTGTAACTCCCATTTGTCGAAGTACCTCATCGTTTCTTATTCTTTGAATTCTTGATATGCCAGCCGATCTTCTCAGAGCATCCATTTCCGTAGCTTCAATATTTCTCTTATTTCTGTCCGTAAGCCTCCATGTTTCAGCCCCATGGATTAAGGTGCTTTTTATTAGGGCATTGTAAATATTAAATTTTCGTCTTTTGGTTATGGTATTCTTCCACAGAATGCCATTTATACATCCAATTGCTCCTTTTGCTTGAATTATTCTTGCTCGTATCTCCTTATCATCTGTTCCCGTTGAATCAAACATAGTTCCCAAATACTTATATTCGTTGCACCCTTCTATTGTTTCCAAGTCGTTGATATGTAAGTCACTCTTGTCATTGCCCATGCACAAATATTTTGTTTTCTGTGTGTTCATTGACAGACCCCATTCCTCGTATGTTTCTTTTAATTTCCCAGTCATGTATTCTAGATCTTCTTTGTCACCTACCAGTACTGGTTGATCATCTGCAAACTGTAATGTGGAAATGGTTGAGTTTGATAGAGGTATTCCCATTCTGTGGCATTTCTGTTTCCATTTCCACAGAGCTTTCTTGATGTATCTCTTGAACAAAGTGGGTGAGATGCAACATCCCTGTCGCAAACCTTTTGTAACTTGGAAAGGTCGCGATAGCTTGTTCCCCACTTTAATTTTGGAATTTGAATATTTATACAAATTCCGTACTGGCGTGATGAGTGTGTGATTTATATTTGTGTCCATTATTGTTTCCCACAGTTTACATACTGGTATATTATCGTACGCTTTTGTTAGATCTACAAACAAAATATGAGTTTCTTGGTTTGTGGCTGCTCTTTTTTCAATGATTTGTTTCATACAAAATAAATTGTCATTACATGATCTACCTGCTCGAAAACCACTTTGTTCTTCTTCGTCACAAAACTCTTCTTCTATAAGATTTCGAAGTATTCTTCCATGTAGTCGGCTTACCGTGCTCGTTATTGATATGCCTCTATAATTTTGACAGTTGTCCTTGTTGCATTTTTTATGTATAGAGATCATGTGTGCTTCTCCCCATATTCTAGGAAGTTCTTGTCCATTTAAACATTCATTAAATATGTACGTGAGTAACCTAAATAGTTTTGGTGTTCCACATTTCAGCAATTCGGCGTAGATACCTTCGGGTCCACAAGATTTTCCATTTTTGAGCTTCCTGACAGCCTCACTTATGTCTTTTTCACTTATATAGACTCCTTGAATAGTAATTATCGGTGTTGTCTCTTCCAAGTATTTTTTTTTTTTTTGTTTCGGTTAGAAGGTCTTGGTAATGTTCAACCCATTGTTGTATAGGTATTATTTGGATATTAACTTTATCTCTACCTGTGTTTTTTACGGATTTCATAAATTTCATAAAGACTCCGTACATTTTCTACCATCAATATATGAGTCAATTTCTTTGCATTTGTTGTCCCACATCTCGTTTTTTCTGAAGTTGATTGTTCTTCTTGTTTGTCTTTTTACTTCCTCATATTCTTGTTTATGTTCTGGATCTTTTGTATCCATACATTTCATGTAATGTTCTTTTTTTAATTTAACGAGATCTTCTATATCTTTGGTCCACCAAGGAGTATTGCTCTTTCTGCTTTCTTTTATTCCTAGAGCTTCATTGGCTGCTTTGTGTATGCTTTTGGTGACATTTCGGTAAGTTTCTGAAAAATATGTTTTTGGTTCATTTAAGTATCTATCCAGTCGGCTTTGGTATAGATACCTAGTGCTTTCTTCCGTTAAGCTATCGAGGTTGTACTGTGGATAATCAGCCTTTTCTAAGTTTTCATCTGTATTTCTTTCATCCGATTCTTCTCTCCACCTTGATATAAATATTTTTGCTTTAAGCAGATAGTGGTTCGATCCGCAAGTTACGCCTCTGTAAGCTCTCACGTCTTGCGTTCGAAGTTTTGTTGTTTATCTAGTAATTATATAATCTATAATAGATTTTTGTTTTCTAGTATGTTGTTCCCATGTATACTTGTGAATCGTTTTGTGTTTGAAGAATCCGTTGTTTATTTTAAGTTCATTTGAAGTACAAAAGTCTACGAGACGCTCTCCGTTGTCATTAATATTTTCCTCTCCAAATGGACCAACGACACAGTCTTGAAGCTTACTTCCTGTTCTACTATTAAAATCTCCTAAGAGGATTAGCTCTCTTGTACTTCCAACTTCCTGAATGACTTCATCCAGTTTCTCGAAAAATGCATCTTTGATGGCTACGGGTTCATCATCTGATGGGCCATATACATCGAGAAATGTCATTTTTCTTCCTTTTATTGTTATATTCATCTTAATTAGATTTTCGTTAATTGGATCCCAGTCTGTAATGTGTTTTTTTTCATTTTATTGTTCACTAATATTTCAACTCCTCTCTTGGGACGCATATCTTTGGACACTCCACTAAACAGATGTATATATTTTCCTATCATTTCCGCTCCATTTCCTTTCTTCTTTGTTTCTGTCAGGATTGCTATTTCTATCCTATAATTCTGTAATTCATCTACTATTCCGTCCATCTTATTTCTACTACCCTGTACATTCCATGTTGCTGTATTCATAATCCTTTTCATTGCGTTTTGTCATTTTCCAGTTGATCAGTCCGAATTTCCGAGGCGAAGTATAGAATTTTTAGCAAAATTTTTGTTTTATAAAGAGTTAGGTGGCTGGTCTAACGCCTAAACCCCCAACCTGGAGGACCAGTCAATTTGTAATCAAGGTTTTTTCCTCTAGCCATTGACAAACCGATGTCGAATTACAAGGCAGTAGCTTCGCCTATAACAAGGCAGTAGCTTCGCCTATATCCCAGGCAGGGGCCCTTACAGGGTGCTATCATCCGGGCCAGATGAACCCTGTTTTTGTAACGAAGTTGTTACTCCTCCCCCTCCTCCTTTCTCATCTCTTGTGTGATGAGACCCCAGACTTGGGACTGGTATAGCGGAGTTAAAATATATCTTAATACTAGTACTAATACTTATTATGTTTGTAGCAATCTTTGTAAAATATATCACAATATTTGCAATGTTGTAATATAGTATACTAGATCATACATCTCAAGTGCTGCTTTGTACATTAGGTTATTAAATTTTGGTGAAGACAATCATTCGAAAATTTATAAAAATAGTAACTATATACATTTATTGTTGTCCAAATAACTTTCAAATTTGTAATACAAATACCCATTTTTTATTTGTATACCACTTACTAGTTTATGTAAATTAAATGTCAGACATCTAGTAAATACTTTAATATTAATATTTTTAATATTAAAAACACATTATTTTTCTACAGCTTTTTAAGGTATTGTAAAAAAATAAGATGAATTCTAATAAATGTTCATGTAAGCACACCGACAGCTTAACAAAGTATTACATTATATTAAATTCGTTTAAAGTATGACAAAACTTTAAAAGAACTTGTTAATATTTTGTACGCTATAGAGCTTAATTCTGTCGAGTGAAGCGTGTACAAAGCTCCGTTTTCATAACGTCAAAGCTTCTCATAAATCGCTTTGTAATAAAAGCTGTGGCATTCGCGCTTTAAATAAGTGTTATATCAAAAATACTGATTGTAACTACTTGTAACTACTATTATAAAAATAAATTTTTTTTATTTTTATGATAGTAGTTACAAGCTTAGAAAATTACGAGCGTGTTAATACGTTAACATTTTCTTATTGACATTGACATTTTTTTCTGAAATTGAATAAATAGCATTATAAATAATTCCAGATATTCCCTGATCACTCTATCATTATCACCTAGAATTTATAATATACATAACACAATATATTTTCTTCTTTATTCACTTTACATAAAGCATATTATTTTTAGAAATTATTATTCCCATGCATAGAATTTAGGATTAACGTTTAATAGATAATAGAATGGAAATTTATGGCCTCATTTATGATACAGGCTATATTTAGAGAAAAAATAATTGGAAAGTTTAATCTAGAATATTAAGTAGACATAAAATTCCGATATTACTAAAATGAAGTGGATATTATATTGTTACGTATACGGCCTTTCTGGTAGATCGTATATGCACGCTAGGGGCGTAGCAAAGGGTAGTCAAAAGACAAGTTAAAAAGTATATAACATTTATTAAAATAACTTGTCCATAAAAAGATATTATAATGTGAACAAAGGATTTAAAAATAAAAGATTCCCAATTCAAAAACCGTATGATAATATACCAGTATGTAAACTGTGGGAAACAATAATGGACACAAGTATAAATCACACACTCATCACGGCAGTACGAAATCTGTATAAATATTCAAATTCCAAAATTAAAGTGGGGAACAAGCTATCGCTTGTTACAAGAGGTAGAACAAGTTACAAAAGGTTTGCGACAGGGATGTTGCATCTCACCCACTTTGTTCAAGATATACATCAAGAAGGCTCTATGGAAGTGAAAACAGAAACGCCACGGAATGGGAATACCTCTATCAAACTTGACCATTTCCACATTATAGTTTGCAGATGATCAAGCAGTACTGGTAGGTGACAAAGAAGATCTAGAATACATGACTGGGAAATTAAAAGAAACATACGAGGAATGGGGTCTGTCAATGAACACACAGAAAACAAAATATTTGTGCATAGGCAATGACAAGAGTGACTTACATATCAACGACTTAGAAACAATAGAAGGGTGCAACGAATATAAGTATTTGGGAACTATGTTTGATTCAACGGGAACAGATGATAAGGAGATACGAGCAAGAATAATTCAAGCAAAAGGAGCAATTATTATATTAATTTAAGTAAATAAAATAATTACATATTTAAATAATTTACTATTTTTTATGCTTATTTCAATTTAAATAATATTCCCTTTTTTGACAATATCTGTCTTTCCTTATTTTGTTAATATTATGTTTTATTTATGTGTTAGTTTAGTATTACCAATGTTCATTGTGTTTCTATTCTATTGATATTAATAATTAAGTTGGGTTCAGTGAAGTTAATTTGTATTCGTATTAATAGAATATTCGCATTGTAAATACACTAAAGTATTTCAAAAGTGTTGTGTTTAAGGCGATTCGGCGTTTTATTTATGTTACGCGATTATGTGCATGAGACTGTTGGAAATGTTGCTATAAGACATTGTTTTTGTAAAACTACTGCAGAGACAGATAATCCGATAGCTTCTTCTTCTAAGGCAGATCTATGTAAAGCTACCTGTTGATATTCGAAAAGAAATATTTTGCTGAGAACCCAAGAAGATATAGTATTCCAGGTGTTTATAATCGTTTTAAAGAAGCACCTTTTTTGGAAGAATATCGAGAAAGAGTACCATTTATAATCAGAAAACCATCGGGGGAATTTGGATGAAAGTTAGACAAATAAATATGGTTCTGATGTAAAACGTTTCATTTGGTAGTCTAAATAAGGAGAACTTCCTCCAAGATATACACGAAAACGAGTAAATATGGAAGAAATTCGATTATGATATGGGCTTTATTATATTTGAAAGAAATTGATCAAAGTTATAGAAGGAATGATAGAGTGGATTAATATAAATATCTCAATAGACTGGAAAATATTACATGTACAACTGCTGAATTTATGTTAAGGAAACTTTATCATTACTTTGGAAATTTTAACATGATAACGATTCCAAACATTCGGTAGAAAAAGTAATTGCAAGACTGGTTGCAAGAGAATCAAGTAAAATCTTTGGGTTATAGTAAACTATATAAAGAATATTGTTTGTTGTATAAAAACATAGGTGTAATTTTTAATTTCAAATTACATTTCTTCTTAAAAACTTCAAAACTTTCATTAAATAATAATGAAATGCTGCTAACTAATATTTATTTCTTATTTGTTTTTGCCTTAAAATTATAATACATAGACTAATAGGACGTCAAATATACGGACAAATAAGTCATCTTGAACAAATTCTAGTTTTATTGTATTACTATTGTCCTAGTTTTATTGTACCTATCTCTGACGTTACTAAATTATCTAGTAGGTGCTTTGGTAGTACGTAATAACCTTTTAAAAAACCAACCTGAACTATTTAAATAACATTTACGTGTCTTCGGCCCCAAACGGCTTCACAAAATATAAGGGAACTAACTATTAAAATGGAGTTATAATTACTGTATTTTAAACTTTTCAAAGAAAGATTGCTTTCTTATATTTTATAAAAGTATTGAAGATTTCAAATTTGTTTTTTGTTTAAGGTTCTTTTGATTTTATTGAAACATATATTTTAATAAAACGACTACACAAAACATAAGGGAATTAACAATTATAGAGTTATAAATACTATATTTTAAATTTTTCATAGATAAATTGCTTTCTTATCTTCTACAAAGGTATTGAAGCTTTCAAATTTGTCTTTTTGTTTAAAACTCTTTTGATTTTATTAAACCATATATTTTTTTATATCATTTAACAGAATAAGGTTAAGTAAAGTAGCTTATGCTATATTTCACCTTACATCATATTTAAGACAGTACTTTTACTTTTAATTCAAGAAAATTCTGTTTTATCGTGTTAATTCTATTGCTCTATAAACGCTTATAAAAGAGTTTTCTAGAGTCGATAATAGATTTGCTTTGTAGGAAATCCAGTATGTTGCTGCTTTACTGTGGCACTGGAACTGCCAGCTAGGTTTGTTAATTCGAAAACTTTCTTGATAACCTCACGCTGCATTACCCCTCCACAATCTATTAGTATAAGTTCTACTCTGATAAAATTGTAAGATAATCCAGCTACATGCCAGTTTAATCTTATATCTTGATGACTTGCAATATGCATATCTTCTGAAATGTAATTTCCTTTAATTCCTGTTTTTAACAGAAAATATTTGTTTTATATGTACTTCTAAATACTTAAAAATAGTGTTTAGAAGAGAAATAGTCCAAAATTAGTATTTTTTATTAATAATTTTAATATTTTCCATGTGTATTATATTATGACTAATAATAATTTTCATAAAATAATTTTATAGCGGGATAGAAATAGTCTCGATAATATTCATATAATATTATAATCTTCAATAAAATAATGTTCAATGAATTATATTCAATTAAGAGAATAATGCACTTTTTCAAACCGTCTGTCAATCTCAAGATCAATAGAAGTATTGATAGAAGAACATCTGAAAAAGGTTATTAGGTAGTAACGTTCCTTCTGTCTGCAGCTCAAAATACAACATTTGATTGAACTACCCAATTATTTAGATTAGATAATGCCGAACTCATAAGTGCGACACAAATCCATTCTTATATCCATTGTTGAAACTCCTTGAAATTATAGATCAGAATCTCAACTCCGTAATTATTTATATGGATGAGTCGAAAACGGAACAAGGAGTAGCTAGAATAGGTATTCCCAAGTCTAGGTGAAACATGGGAACCTACATCACTATGCAAGTATTTTCACTGCAGAACACTCAATTTCGATGCGATATTGAGGCACTGAACTTTGCTGATCATGCCAATCATACACCAATTCTGATATTTTCAGATTTTCTAACCGCTGTGTAAGCCATAACAGAAATTTTATGTTATGAATATTTACCTTAACCCACTACTTAAAAATAATCTCAATATAATGAGAAGGTTATAGAAATTAGATAAATAGTCTATTATGTGTTTAATACCCAGTTTTATAGAAACAATCGGCAACTATTGAAACACCCCATACCCCCACTCTCTTTGTCGTCGTACTTTATCGTTAAAAGAAAATCCCAACTATAAAAATCCTGGTCACTGCGGTACCAGTGAAACCCATCCCCCCTTGATTGACCCTACCCCAGAGAGTGGACGTACAAGTTCGAAGATTTGGCCTGATCGTTTAATATTGTCTAGTGGTAGGGACCCTTGCTACGTTGTGTTTTTAATTCTTACTCCCCAGATTCTTTATATAAAGTTTGGTATTACTTGTTTTAATTTTCTCAATTATGAACTGCTCTGGATAATTTAATTTAAGATTTAACTAATTTAATTTAGAATTTCATTTATTTGAATTTATATCTGATTTACTACTAGCAGGAGGTTGGTAAAAGAAAACTCAAAATCCACTCGAATTTACATTTATTATCCAAACTTGGATAAGTGGAAATAATGTTCTTGACAAACAACAGAACCCTGTTATTTGTAACGGAAACTTTCGTGAAATTTAAACAATGGCTAGCGTACGCTGAACTCTGCAGTACACTAAGAGGAACTCCCCTTGCCAAACACTCTATGAGTTTCCCCACTGGGGAGACATTAAAACACCTAAGCCCAACCACGAACTTGCAGTTAGCAAATGGCTTGTTGCCATAGGTTCATACATAGGCGTACAAAGTCACCTCAGTAAATGTATATATTCTAACCAATGGCGGGGCATACGCAGAACTCTGCAGTATACCGAGAGGAACTCCTCTCGCCAAACACCCTGTATAAGTGAGACACTGTCTCAGTAATGGCTTTGTGTCACGTACCCGCTCGCTCTGAGATACCCAGGTAGAGACTTATAGCCAATGCGAAGTTTAACCTTCTGTGGTGACAAAGTATGCACCCTAGAGCGCTAAGCACTAATTATCATTATCATTTTAATCAACAGGTAACTTCCCCGATAGTATAAAACCACCGAACAAGTACACCCGTAGCAACTGCTAATATAATAATTTTAAGAATTGTGGTCGACCCTAGGCATATCAATGCCCCCGTATGGAGACGCTAACAGATGTACAAAATGCAATAAATTATGAACAGAGGGTATTAGTCGGTCAAGAACCTTCCGTATCGTATTATTTACATGGGCACAAATTAGGTCAATACAGGGACATGCGTCCCACAAGAAAAATATGAAATAGAACAGTAAACTAAATATAAGTGAAAATAAAATAGTAATCAAATAATATGAAAAATAAAGAGTTATAGTGAACAATATAACGGACAAATGGATGACAGCACGGAATAGGGATAGCTAGTGAATACAATTTAACAAAATAATACTAAATAATAATTGACTATAAAAGAAATAATTAACATGAATGAAAAACAAAGATATGCAGTGGCTAGCCTGCACTGAAATTGAACAGTGGTTTATTATTGTCAAAGAAATCATTTAAATGTGTTTAATTATATTTAAGTACCACAGTAAAATAGCGGCGTAAATAAAGAGTCATTAATTAAATAATACCCCCGTATACCGATAATGCGTGTTACGCTAATTTGACTATTATTGAAAATACGTATAATTAAAAAAACCCTCACCTAGCAAGAAGCCGATAGGCACGGCGCCGGAGACTTCTCCCCCAGGTTCACAACCCCAGCTTTCGGTGACACCCATGACTATGACGCTGGACGACGTGCGGGCGACTAGATTGCCGTTCGGAATCTACGACGACCCGGTCTCGTAGTTTCCTAGTGGACAGCGTGGTTCGAGTGACGTGACCCTCCCGAGGCGGCGAGGTAGTACACGTGAATGTTTATTTCGGGTATTATCCTGCTGGTCTCCTGGACTTTTCCGTCTTCGGACCTGCAGTCTTCCCGACTCCCAGTCTTCGGTTTTTCTGATCTTCTTCGGCGTCCTCTTCCCGGATTACTTCCAGCGTCTTCTTGCGTTGATTAAAAACTGTCCCTTTTTCTCTCGGGGCCTCGGTATTTAAACAAAATCGTTGTTCCCTACGAGAGGGATAACAAATTCCCGAAATCCCCGGTGCGACGGAAATAACTAGCACGCCGTGAAACAGCGTACCCGATCTCGAAAATTCGACGTCATCTGAATGTTTATAAAATCTCTAATCGGGTTTCCTAAGCTCTAATTCCATATAAGCCCTTAACGTATAAGGGCGATAATTGCCTATTGAAAAGAGACGCTATGCCTGCCTTGTTTATGTTACAAATTCCTCGACGACGACAAGTGCCTAAGTTTTGAAGCCTCGGTCGCTTTTTAACGCAAGATTGTAATATTATTTCCTTAATATTTTGTATTGAATATTTTAAGACTCTACTACCGTTCTGGAAATTAATTTAAAATGCACTTAATTATTGTGACTGCTTATTAATGAAATGAAAATTATTTTAGGTACGATTTTATATGTCACATTAGTTTAATATTATTACGAAAAAATTAAAAAATACCGCGTGACCTTATAGCCCGGGTACGGGACGTTTCAGTATGTAGTAGACCAGAACAGATAGAGAATAGAATAGAGTCTAAATTAACTCAACAGTCATTTCATTAGCTCATCAGTAGAACGATGACATTCTTCCTGCGCGCTGTCTCGAAGAGAAGAATAGACATTTACATGTCTTACATTAAACCATACTAAATTCATTATTTCCTGTCTACTTCAAGAAATAGAACAATCAAGTTATGAAGTTGTCCACGATGTCAAACTGTGTTAACAGTAAATCATATATTACCACAATCTAAAGAATATCAAAGGTGCGTATTACAAACGAGTTACCAAACACATTTATTTTTAGAGATACCAACCTACTGTATAGAATATGAACAAAATACTCCTCAGAAAGATAGTTGTCAATGACCAGAGACACTAGTATAAATATAGTATTGATAAATTTTTTTGTAGATTTATTTCTATTCGGATTATAGTGGACTAGCAGAAGGTACCTAAAGTTATGAAAGGTTTGTGTAGAAACCTACCATCGCCATTATATGATTATGTGAGTTGGAGCTCTTTTGTCTATTATGTGTTAGAGAAAATCACTCTAACACCTCTATTAGAGTGGAGGTCTTTTTTTTCTTCGGAGTCTCAACAGATCAGTACTAAAGTAATGAATTACGTTAATATATAATAATATAGTCAATACATATTTTTAAGTGGATACAGTACGAAACTCATAAGTTCACAGTATTCAACTTTGCTGTGAGCTTGGTTAAAGAAAAGACTCCATGACTAGACAAAAATGTTTATAATCCTTTTTCAATTTTGTTCTATAGCCAATTCTATAAGGGCAGAGTAGACAGAGTCCACATTCTCTCTGGCCAGCTTTTCTAGCCCAATGCACTGCCTCTGTCAGAGCTACCAATTAGTAACCAAACACCGAGACCACACTCCCTCAGCCATACTGAGCGTGAATCTCAGCACTGCTTGAATGTATTGAAGAAGTGTACTTGACGGTAATCGACAAAGTTGGGCCATTTCTGATCAATAATCCTCCAAAGAAGAGAAAGTTTCAATACTTAGGCCACATAATGAGAGGTCCCAAACACAACATCTCCAATTGATAATTGAAGAAAAAATTAGGGAAAATAGGAATATTGGTAGACGCCGCGCAGTTTGTCCTAGTTCAAAAATCTAAGGTACTGGTTTGCTTGTAATACCAGTCAATTATTCCGAGCTGCCGTCAAGATAGCTGCGAACCTCCGATAGGAGGATATATATGGAGAAGATGTTCCTCCCCAAAAAAAAAATCCTCGTTTTGTTAAGACTTGGGGAATACTCTTTAGGTTATATTATGTACAATACCATCCTCCAGATTTCTACCTCTACACGTAGGAGTCACAGTACGGCCCACAACTTGGAGAAGCTTGTTCAACCTGCAGTGTAAGAGATATTAAAGCAATATTTTGCTGGTTTGCTACAATATGTAGTTTTTTAAGTAAGTAAACGAGCAATATATAGTAAAAGTATTTTTACTTATCAACAAATATTCATGTTGACTCATCTGTTTATGTCTAGTCTTTTATGATGACATTTTGAGTGGTTTCACTGAGCGTTATTGTTCCATTTCCAGTCCAAACAGAAAGTCCCCGGAAACTCGGCATGCTAAGGTATCCATCTTTTATCCACGATTTCCTACATGTTCCGTTACCCAACATACAGTGATGTGGTTTATCTGTCCTAGTACATGTAATAACTCTACATTACAGAATCAGCCCGTAGATCGTTTTGCAACTGTTTAAGACAGATTTATTACTAAGGTTGTATTTATTAAAATATTATGTAATCATATATTTTGTACATAAAATATAAATATTACAGTAAAAAAGGGACTGTTAGGGATGGAAGTCTGACTTCATTTAGTATCTATATATTTGCTTATAATAATGAATTCTTTATTCATGTTAAGATAGAACAAACTTAATTTCAATCTGTAATTCTAAAATATCTAACATAATGATTTCAATCGTTGTTGAACTTTTGAAAATATAATAGTGAAATCAATTTATCAATCATCACTTAACAAAGTGAGGAGATTTGGTACTTTCAGATAATTTCATACTTTAGTTATTAATTCAGAAATGATAGTAATTTTATAAGACAGATAATGCAGAGTTACTTATAATAAACAGTATTAAAACCTTAAAACGGGCTTTTCCGTAAGTAGAACATCTCTAGCTTGAACTTGAGTGGCCGAGAAAAAATAAACTTTGCTTCAGTGCCAATCAATACGTTTGTGATCAAACGAAATTACTTTTTTTCTCATTCATTCGTATATGATATAGACCGAATATATATATTTTTTCATTCAATGCAAAATCAGCAACTCGTTAAATGTTTATGTTTAAAATCTTAGAATGAACATAAACATTTACATCGTGCATTCTCATGGACATGGTGGGGCGTGTTCTATTCACCTCAAAATCAATAGACGTCGTCTACTATATGTCTCTAATCAGAATCAGTTGAAACCCGATCGACCTAAGACGATTTAATTGAGTGATAGTGTTAACAAAAAACTTTCTCAAATAGTCCACCATTGTGCTTTCTCATGACCCATGAACATGGTAGAGTATGTTCTATCCACCTCAAAGTCAATAGGTGTTGTCTAGGAGACGTTCCCGATCAGAATCAGTCAACACCCGATAGATCCGACATGATTTAGTTGAGTTATCGTGCTAACAAGAAATTTTAATGCCGATGACAACGACGACAACGACACATACACAGACATAAATTTTGTAAAACCATTTTTTTTTATTTTTAGGCCGAAGAACGAAAAATAAACGCTAGAAAAAGTGTTTTTTCTTTACACGATTACATTAATTTTCCGCTCCGGTATAGTTGAGTGCGAAAAAGTAAAAATAGCAGAGAATGAACCATTAATAGTTTGACCACATACTTTTCATGGCTAATGGACTAGTAATAAAGTATCAACAAGTATATTTCATAAACCAGTATTTGTTGTAAAAAAAGTATCTACTGGTATTTATAAACGCCAACAATTTCATAATTTTCTATTATAAATATTAGTGTTGGGAAGGGTTTGTCTAGGTGGATTTATTTCTGAAATAATCGACGTTAAAAGTCAATCAATAGACATAGCAACCACTACTTGGATAAGTAAGGGACCAACTCATTTACGACATCTATGTCGGTGGACTAGCAGAAGGTATCTAAAGTTAAGAGAGGTTTGTGTAGAAGCCGACCATCACCATTATATGATAATGTTAATTGGAGGTCTCTTGTCTATTATGTGTTGGAGAAATAAATCACTCTTATCCCTCTATTAGACAGCAGATTTATATTCTTTTTTCGGGGATTTAACAGATTTAACAGATAAGTAAATAATGACTTCAATATATAATAATAAAGTTCACAGATATTTTTGAGTGGATACAGTACGAAACTTATAAATTCAGAGTATTCAACTTTGTTGTGAGCTTGGTTAAAGAGAAGATCCTGTGACTGAAAAAAAATGTATAATTCTATATTCAATTTTGTTCTATAGTCAATTTTATAAATGACAAAAATTCAGTTCTAACTAACAAAAAATATGACATGGTAGATTAGCACACTCAATATGTAATAAACTGACATAAATATTCTACTGTAGTTTTATAATAATATAAACTCAACTTATTTTCTTGCCTTGTGATTCTCTAAAATTTTTGAAGCACTAATAATTTGTGGTAATAATATTTATTTATACTGTTATTGTTTTATCACAATATATTTCGATATTCTTGTAAACATCCTACATACTACTTTCTTGAAGTATTATGTAAGTGATATTACTAAGCCATGATAACTCCCTCCGTTGCTATTCTATATGTTTGTGTAAATTGTTTCTTTTGTATCGTTTTGTATCTTGTATCGTTTCCTTAATACCTGAAATATCTAATGACTTATGATATATTTCAATATTCATAACACTGCTCCAGAGATCCTACTCTGTTTTTAAATATATAAAGCTATTTTGTTACATCTCTGTATAATAAAGAGATGTACAAAATAATATATTATAATAAAATTTTGAATAAATTGGTATTATGGTGTTCATTAATATATTGTTTTTAATAGGCGAATATTTATTTGTTAAAAAAACAATAGTATAGCATGAAAAAACAAACGCATATTGCAGAAATTACAGAATGAACAACATAAACAAATAAAAGCATACATTAATTGCATTAATTACTATGAGTTTTAAAATACATATTCAATTATCCCGTGAATGTTTATCAAATAAATATTCCAGCATTTCATAAAACTATAACGTATTCGTTCACAAATAATTAACTTATTGCCTAGCATATTAATATATTTCATAATAGGCTTAATATATATTCTGAATTATTAACATCTATTCGATACATCATTCCTTTTAGTCGCTTACATAAAATTCGACAGTGAGATAATAGACGATAATCTTTTCATACAAAATAGATAGCATTAGATTGATAAACTTATGTTACATGGCTTAAGCAATATGTTGTTACCATGAACAGATTTATTATATGATGAAAAGACGAGTTTATTATTTTATAAAGGCATTAAGCAAATTTAAGTTCTTATATACAATTCAAAAATATACTAAGAAGCTTATACTCATTTTATTACTCTTCTTCTTCTTCCTTCTATAATAGGTTTATGACTTGTTCCTTCTTCGATTTAGTCGTTATCTTGAATCTAAATTGTCACTCCATCATTTCCGTGGTCGGTCTCTGCTAAGTGTACCACTAGGAGATTTATCTCTTGCGATTTTTACCAATCTATCTTCTGTCATTCGGCTTATGTGTTAGTTCCATTGTCTCTTGCGTTGCAGGACCCATTCATTAGTGTTATCTATGTTGCATGATTGCCTGATGTTCTCACTTCTTTCCCTATCTAGTAACATTTTTCGTGATATATGTCGAAGTATTTTCATTTCTGGAGTCTCCAATAGTTGTTTCGTTTATGATTTTTCTGGCCTTGTCTCTGAGGTGTAAGTCATAATAGGTTTAATTGTGGTTTTGTAAATCCGAACGTTTGTTTTTTG
The DNA here is from genome assembly GCA_037954035.1 of Rosalia funebris. Lineage (NCBI taxonomy): Eukaryota > Metazoa > Arthropoda > Insecta > Coleoptera > Cerambycidae > Rosalia > Rosalia funebris. The sequence goes on from JAZFAV010000007.1 coordinate 8,223,255, forward strand.
TTGTAAATGTTTGTTTCGCCAGATTACGTCGTTGGGACATCCCGCGACTTTATTTGCTTTAGCCACCTACCCTCTTACTTCGTCTTCAAATTGTCGCGACTAGTTATGTCGATTCCTAAGCTTATACTCAAAAATATCATTTAAAGATATCATACAAACATTACCATCTTCCTATATCGTTTTTATTATCACTATTTTTTCTGTAAAATATTTCTGCTCTGACAAATATTTTCTATCCATATTATCTTCTCTAGTACGCATATCTCTATTAATTCCATAAATATATGTCCATGAAATTATTTACTTCAAATAATTATTTGAAAATTATGATAGGATACAATAACGTGAAATAAATGGTGGACTTATAGATATAAATCGACTACCTCATCTTAAAACTTCAGATTTCATACGGAAAAATGTATAGTCAAAGATGAACACAAATATACCAGTGATTAGAAAAAGTTATTCTTAATTCTCTTCTTAAGAAATCTTATTCCTTCAATGTAGGTCACAGTCGAAGTACAAATGGCATTCTAGTAAATACATTTATAGGAGAATATGCCACGCTCTCATTTATATACCTACTGCAAGAGCAGATGGATTCACTTTTGTTATCTCATGTCGAACAGTGACTTGAATGCCCACCTGTTCTGTTTATAATACATTTATTATTTTAAGTGCTGTTGTATATTGATGTGAAGAGTCCTAAAAAGTTTACTTTCTTCCTTAATTTTAAAAATGCATAAATATTTTGTAGTAATTTGTAAACATCTGGATCTAGAATATATATGAAATTATATATTTAATTGTACGTCGTTTGTGAAAATAATATTACACATAATACTTTTGAAATTCTAATTGGTGTAAATAAAAACTAAATTAAAAATGATTTTTGTTAATCTATATTTTGAAAGTACATATGTGTATGCAGCATAAACATAAAGTATAATAAATTCATTTTCCCGAAATACGTACATATATATTTTGGGGGAGTTTGTCACATAGGTCGATTTTTTATTTATATGTGCATCTTTTCACTTAAGACTTAGAGTTTATAAGGTAGGAGCTAGAGATATTTGAAAGTATTATTTTTGAAATTAAACAATTTGATTTATTGTCAAACGATGAAGGAATTCTTGCTAAACTTTATCGTGTGCTGAAAGGACACGATTTTTAATTCTCCAATATTGTCAATTTTACTTTTGTCCACTACGCTTTTCTACACCAAAAAAAAATATAGCAGGATTAGTCCAGTGACTCTGATGGTCACTGAACAGTTCCACGTCTATTTCCAATCAGTTACTTGAAAATACTTCATGAAGATATTCGAAATAGCTTCAAGATATTTCGCACCGCCAATTCATAATGCGGACGTGCATCAGCCTGCTAGTACCATAAGTTTTCAGCATGAATTTCACAATTTTTTGTATTTCAGTAGAAATAAAGCACTAAAGTAGGGATTATATATTCTTATAAAAACTGAATATATATTAAACCATTTATAGTGCCGATTGTTCTATTTTTTACTATTTCCGTTCACACAGTTACCTGTCGTGGATGTTGTATATATCACTCTCACTTGCTGCTCTGTCATTTATCGAGGGTTTGGCTTCGCCCAATATCTAAAATATTGGCGGTTGTCTTCAGCACTTAATGAGAAATTTGACGCATTCGAAAATATTATATCTTTTACTTGAACGGGATTATTATATTGCACATTGTCATTAATATTTGGCAGATAACCCTTGCACAAGATGTATCTTAAATGGATACCATTTTTTAAGTTTTAATACTTTGCGTACCGAAGCAGAAAGGATACCACAATATCGGCAAAGCTAACCAACACTATTGAAAGGATTATCTTCCATAACCAATAAAACATTCATTTTGGTATCCCTATCAATATCTGGTTGGCCTTACTTTGGTAATTCATTTAAAGAACCAGTCTCAACCAATTTTTTAAAATTTTCTTACTGCTGATTGACTTGTGGATCTATCTGAATATTTAGTATTAAATAAAATATATAGACCTTATTATATTCGTACTCTGTTATCATATTCGATCATCAAAACAATTTCAGTTCTACAATAAACCGACAAACACATTGTTATAAAGCAGAAGGCATACATTTATAAGCAATAATTTCAACATCCAACATCAACTCAACACTGAAATGATGGAACTGTCTATTTTGTTTAATCACGATGAAAAAATCATTACAAAAAATCAATTTTTTTAATTAAAAAAATACCTTGTATCCTAAGCAGATATCCATAGAGACTAAAAATGAAAAAAATTGACAAAGTATTCAATTAAAAGAAGCAGTAGATGATGTCATAACTGAGGCGGCAATGACACCGTAACTAAAAAATGAAGACGATATAAACTAACAATAAAAATCTACCTGTCCGAGAAATTTCCCTACCCGTGTTGGTAGGAATACACCAACCAAAATATGTTGGTGTTCTTAAGTATTAAATTTACTCCAAAGTGTATAATATTGCTGTAAAAATTGAATCATACCAAGATAATTATATCAGATTTATTTTTAAAACAATAAAATATATTGAGATGATTCGCTATAATGTATATTCTTTGCACACTTCGTGAACGAGTTTCTAATTTTCAATTCCATTTTACCATTTTACATTAATAACTGTGTATATACAACTATTAAATAAATAACTTACAAATCGTTGTCGTAAACAGTTATCATAATCAGTAAGAGAAAGAATAATATACATATAAATTTTTCACCTAGAATTAAACATTTCGATACAATATTCTAGAAAAATAATAACAATAAGAAATAACAACATAGTGTTTCTAAAATTGAAAATATTACAGCGAAGTCTAAATTGTTTAAGCCGGAAAGTTATAGTTATGTAATATGTAGCTTCGTAAATTGGACGAATAATGATGTTATACATATTCCAGTTTTTATCCATCTGATTATCGGTCCAAACTCTCATCAAAATTTCTTGTTCGGTTCGATGTTCGATAAAGATACGCCGAAGTTTCATCCCCCGTAATGACTCGATAACAACCTGTCAGTGTGGGCAAACATCTACTCCAGACACGCGCTAATCCTAATTTACATTTGCATTGATGTGAGAAATCTTGAGCCCATCCCGCACGCACTTCCCTCACGAAATGGTAATATGACGAAGTTCATTGATTTGGAATTTGTTAATTCGCCACTTCTCTCGCGAATAATCTGAAATTTAATTACTGCTCTTTCGTCGTAATTAATTATCGCCGTGACTGATGGCTCGAATTTGGGAATATGTTAAATTGTTCTATGTTGCGATTATATATAATGTAATATCCTAGTATATCGAAAATAAATCAAATTTAGATTGATGAAAAATGGAATAGTAATTACTATAAAAACCTAAATACAACCAACGGTATAAAATAGTTCCGATTAAGGACGAGTTTGATACGATTTTTTCCTTTTCTTTTCTCTTAATTTTCTTTACTTTATTTTTTACTTGCCTCTCTTAATTGCTTTCTGTTAATCCTCTCCAGTTTGTTTTATTTTGCTCTCAATTCTGATTTATAAGGAGATGGTGGTAATACTGCCGATTTGCTTCGTTTTTGTCCTGATTGACCTTTAGGAGAAGGAATTATATCTTTTGGAGAAACACACGTAAAAGAAGAAATACGTTTTTCTGTATATCTTGTGGGACTATCTGTCATCTACAACAGAGCAACCAGGAATTGGTTCATAATCAGAGATGTTTGGAACATTTGTGATATCTTGAACAGGTATAGTTATACAGGCTTCCAATATGTCTTGCAGATTGTCTTAGTTTATATTACAATTTCTCTCAGGAGTTAGAGGAATCTCTGACGTGCTCAGAATGTCATCATCAAACGGAGCATCCGGTGTAGCTTATAGCTGAATATCAGTAGTCACAGACGCGAAAAGATCTGTATCTGTAAAGATATTTGGATTTACAGGTCAGATACTATTCTTTTGAAATCCATTCAGTGCAGTATTTATATTGACAGAATTAAGAAAAGCTTGCCCAAGCAACTTTGCAATTTCAAATAGTGTGGCCACTTTCCATGGGTTCGTTCTCAACCATTTTATTGCTTGTTCATCATAATAGAGACTTAACAACTGCATAAATAATATGTCTAGGAGCTAAAGCCGATGTGCACAATGCGGAGGGAAACAAATCATGATAACCTCACTGTTTCGTGCTAAATCTATCACACCCAGATTCTTGGTATATGTAGGACGGATGGCCATCCCATACAAAGTAACAAAACATAATTATCCTTTTTTGTGTTTAAAAAATGTATAAATTTTACAAAAGATTTTTCGAAAATTTCAGCCATCATCGAACCGGAATCAGAAACTTCAGCCCACCCTGAAGGCTAAACTAAATTCAAATTCCTTTTGTTTCTTTTTACGAGGAAATATCAGCATAGATGGCGTGTATAACCCATTAGTTGAAAAACATATTTCAGCAGTGACGGTGTTTTCTCATTCTGCTGAAGTCAATGCACTTATTTGTCGTTGACTTTTAACTGCAATTATTTTTGACAACTACTTGGGATAAACGGTAATCCTGTCTCATCGCAGATATAAATTCTATCAGCGGTCAAATGATGTTCATCAACAACTTGGGTTAGTAAACTAAAAAAACTGTGAGACTGCGATCTTATTGAACCCTATCGCCCAGGCTCCTGAAGTAGCTTCTGACTTTCGTAAACTTAATTCAGGGTAACGTTTTATAAAATTTGCAGCCAAATCTTTTCCTAACATTCAAACATGTCAAAATTATGTTTACAATCCTTTTTGTCAGCTAATTAGAAAACTAAGCAACAAAGTCCTTTGATGGCCACTCCAAACAATCTTCCTTGCATTTCTGTTAAATATCACACACAATTTATGTTTCTTGTTCTGCAGTGAAGACTGAGTGAAACTTCCCAGCACTTTCATCAACAACTGAACATAGATTTTTTTCGTTTTTTCTGTACATATCGCTCGAAAGTAGAAGATGATACGGAAAACGTATCGGATGCTCTTCTAAATCCCACTTCTCCGACGATAACGGAATCCATAGCAGGTTGCATGTTGTCTGACTACCAGCTTAGCCTGTTTGTTTTTCTTCTGTAGTGATGCAGCATCTATAATAACAATAAATAAACTAAATCGTTGATAGAACCACATAAAATGATAATAAAAACATGTGGGGCAGAACCGGGGATCATTCCATTCTGCCCCAGTATATACTATTGTGGAAAGTGAATATAATATTCATCGTAGTCAGTAATGTCATAATAATATACTGTAAATATCATAAAACATATATAACGAATGTAATAGATAACCATCATTATGATAAAAGTTAAAAATAACATGACTTACCTCAATCCAGTATCTATAATTTTTGCAACGTTGGGTATATTCCACGACGCGCATTTAAATCGCTAGAAAGCATAGAATAAGGCAAATGAACGACACTCCACGACAAAGCATGGGCGATGACTGAAGGTATGAAGAAGATTAGAGCGACATGCCCCCCTTATACACTCTATAATAGTACTGTTCCATTCCACCCCGATACCTCATTCAACCCTGTCTTCCCCTAATTCGGGTATATTTTATTACTAATTTAATGTAAATTTGTATTTTATCCAGCAATTTATTTTCATTTCTAACACGATATACTGTTTTATATTATTTAAAATTTGACCTTTTTAAATTAAATTTGAGTTTTCATTTTGATTTCCCTTCATTAACAACTTTTTTTAGCAGAAAATTTGTCGGAAATCAAAGTATCTGAGAACTTTGTTTTTACTACATTTTACTTTAACACAAGTACAGTTGAAAATACACATACACATATTGACGAAATTATCATCTCCAAATTTGTATATGGGTTCAGCCTCTAAAAATGAGAGACATGTTGTGTTTGCTGTCTGTAGCTGTCAACAAACGGTTTAAGGGGGCGAAAACAGAGTCCGAAGTCACCCCTCAATATTTAGTCATATGTCAGGAACGATATAACAAGATTACAACATGGAACAAAAACCATGTATGATTTAATATCACATTTTACTCAATAGGGACTTTCAAGTAATGCACTTGTATAAGGACTAGCAACTCTCGTAAAGGATAGGGGGAGGTTTTCGAAAATGTTATCGTTACAAACGCGTTACAGTTGCTATTCTTTACTTAAATTGCTTCTATCTAATGTGTACTTCTAAAGGTTCATGCATAGTTAAGTCCTATCCACTTACTCTCTACTTTGATAGGGCATTTAAAGAATAGGGTTAGTTGCTAGTATGAATAATTTCTATATTCTGTCATTGTGTGTTACATACCAGTAAGTATAGTATTCTTATATTAAAATTGATGACTGTGAACCTTTCATAATCAGTTGTGTGGAAACTAGAGAATACTTTGCATCTAAAAATCATAATAAAAGTAAATGTATAGGATATCCCAATTAGCACTATGGGATTGAATTGGGATAGCCCAATTTGTGTTCGGTCAAAAATAGGGTGTCAATATTTAAAGACTATCGTTAACAAACCATACGATGTCAACATGCCGGATTAACAGTTCAACGACGAATAGTTCGTGTGCAACTGATCTATGAAATTGAGGGATTATTTATATGTAGTTGCATTAAGAAGAATTCGCACAAAATTGAAATAAAATGAAACGCCTACAGAGTTAATAATTATTTATAAGGCAACATCAATACGTCGTCGTCGTGGTCGGTTAGATGGAAATATTGCTGCAGTGAGAGAAAGTGTATTCGAGTATCCAGAAACGTCAATGTCGTGTACACCAATTAAACGCATCAGATTTTAAAGAAAGATATGCACCTGTCAGCATAAGAAATCAGCTAATAGGAATTAAATGTTGCAAGCCATTTATAACGCCATACATTGTTTAATTGGTTGTTAAATAAGAAAGGTGATTTTTGCAACAACATTTTGATCAGCGGTGAAGCACATTTTCATCTTGACAGATACGTTAGCAACCAATATTATTGAATTTGAGATGCTGAAAATCTATATTCTATTTACGAAAAAGAAATTCATTAACAGTTTGGTGTGCCTTTTGAAGTGGTGGAGTAATTAGACCATATTTTGAAAATAAAGCTCAAAATGAGTATGTGTGTGAATTATTAACGAAGTCCTATAATAATTCCAACACATAAGTTTAATATTTTACCAAGGAAATGCCATTAGGTTTGTTGTTGCAATTTGTCTATTATAAACTGATAAATAAGTATATTTCAGCATTAATTATTTTTATTTTTCTGACGGCTTCCTATAAAATGATTTTCAAAACAATTATCTATATATTCGGGGTTGACAATGACAGTATCCAATGTTGACAATAAATCCTTTTAACTGAAGGATCATGGTTTTTGTTTTATGTTGTTATCTTGTATTGTTCCTGATATATAGCTAAATATCAATTTTTGAGAGATGACATAGGACTTTATTTTCACCTCCTTAAACCGCTTATTGGCAGCAGCAAAAAAACTTTTACCTTATATTTGGATGCTCTATTCATATTATATTTTACAAATCTATTTTATTCGTGTTTTTCATAATTGATCACTATTTTTTTTACTGAAATGTAGATGTTCCGTGGCATAATAATAAATGAAATCATAATTCTTGTATTATTATATTGCACGCGAAGAATGTATTGCCTATTTTGTATATTTTGCGACTCAAATATCTCCATGAAAGGAATTAACTATATTAGGAGAGGAGAACATGTTGGCCATTGTATTTCTCTTTCTTCCCCAAACCAGCCGGACCCTTGTCTAAGTTATTACGAACAATGAACGTTGTGGAGATAGGTATTCCGTTGGAGTTATATATTTTTTCGCGTTTCTCTGCCTTTGTGTTCGGGAGTTAGAATGCCAACTCGTTCTTTTAAAAATTACACTTATAAAAATAGTTCCATTATTTTCAACATTATCAACGCACATTCATTACTTTATTATATATGTATTTTCTCTTCCATAAAATATGTACTGCATGTCGTCATAATTAATGGTACCGTATGTTTTAAATTAATATTTAATAGCCAACATTTATCAATTAATATAGGAAAAAGTATCATGAGCCTTTTCATTGTGATTGCTTAGGTCATTGTCACTTATTGAGTTTCACAAATTTTGTTTATTCCTGTTTCACGGTGCTAAAATGATACATAATCTACTATAGACTTGAAGACTCGCACCACTACCCATACTAGCATCAATAGTAAACTAATACGTACTTATGCTATATCTCACACATAGAAACTCATTCGTATTTAAATGCATGTTCGAATGAAATTGATCTACATAGATATAATTAAAATGTCTCTTTCTGATACATGTCTTGAATTAGTTATCATTTTTCATAATAACTAATAATTAATAAGAAACTAGATAATATACTGATAACAACTAATAGTTAATAAAAAAATACTTTTGCTAAGGTTTAGTATAACCTAGAAATACCAAGCAATAGGTATATGTAAGAACAAAGGAGAAACATGGTACGCAGGATCTTACAATATATATTTAGAAAACCCCAATAATTGTATGGTATTTGTATAAAATACCATTATTTGTCATAAAAGTTATCTAAAAACATATAAAAAACTAATACGCGCCCAAAAAAGGAAACGAAAAAAAAGTTGCGTCAGCTTCCAATGCCAGAAAAGATACTTTCTGAAGGTATCAAAAAGAGAAGCTAAGCAATTAAGAACCATTCTTATCTTTATAATACATCTAATGGAGATGGTGCATTACCTGTGACCATGCCCTTTAAAATGCGCTTAATACACTTTTATACATTTAATTTATTTTATTTTTTGTTCAGTGTAAAATACTTCTCCTCGCTCAAGTGCCCCAATGTAAACTCAGTTATAAACGTTAACGTAATTTTAAGGACCTCTATATACGTATCATACATTCTGGTGGAAATATTTCCACAATATGTGTATCCAAAATCTATTAGCCTATACGCATTCAATTAGGCAATGATTGTATAAACCAACCGAAAAACGAGACGTACTCGTATTTATAGCAAGCTTTGTACGATTATACATTTGGTTTACTATTCCAATTCGCGGCAATTGGACAAAAGTTCTGGAAGGCTGGATGCAAATATATAAACGTTTATTTTATTTACGCAAATTCGCCAAACATATTTTTCAGTTAGCCATGAATTGTATCTTGTTACGAAACGGAATATTACTGAATAGAATTGAACAGCGCCAAGCACAATGGCCTGGCTCTCTTATTTTCAGCGCCTATCATTTGCTCAGCTCTCTGTTACATGATACCATGGATGTGTGTCGTCGCTTCTCCGTCTTTGTTGTTGCTATCTCCCACATATTTATTTTGTGCCTTTCTTGTTATAAACTGAAATATTTAGCTTCACACAAAATAATTGTGTATACAGTGCTATTCAAAAGTCCCCTCCCCCCCCTCTTATCTTTTTAACGATTATACATAAACTAGTGAAATTTGGTAACTGAATATTAAGGGTTGTAAACTTCCCTACTGGTGATGATAGATGACGTATGCGGCAAATATGACGTCACAAGGTTATTGTGACCAATAATTTTAAATGGAACCCTATGGCAAGCGACACCTCTTTTAAAAGGTATCGAAAAAACGTATTCAATGATACTAATATTGTTTGTATTTATGGTAGTTTTGATGGATTAAATCAGTAATCAGTAAACTTGGATAATAATTTTAATTACAGATTCAAGAATCAGTACCTACTTATAGTAATTGTTCGAAGTAAGCTCCATCTACTTCATGACAGTAAAACATCCTATTGTGAAACTCTTCTCGTACTTTTTCAAATGTGTCTGTGGAAATAGCCCTACATTCTGTAACAATACGTTGTTTTAAAACATCAATATTGTCAGGCTGAGTGGCGTAAACCTTCGATTTAAGATTCCCCCACAGAAAAAAATCTAAAGGTGTGAGGTCCGGTGATCGAGACGGCCATTCCATTGAACCTCGTCGTCCAATTCATCTACCAGGATATTCTTCATCCAAATACCGTCTTACTGCACCGTAATAGTGTGGAGGAGCACCATCCTGTTGGAATGTTATTTCCAAAATGTCGAATTCATCTTGATTATCTTCCAAAATTTCAAGGATTAACGGTTCTATTGAATTTTGCAACATCTGCAGATACACCTCACCGGTTAAGTTGGTATTTAAAAAAACAGGCCCAACGATGTGGTTTCCCAGTATACCTGCCCAAACATTGACCTTCTTGGGATACTGAGTATGTGTTTCACGAAACATGTGAGGATTTGCGTCACTCCAATATCTCACGTTTTGTGTATTTACATTTCCATTTAGATAGAAAGTACTTTGGTCACTAGAACAAATTGTTTTGACATAGTCTGGCTGTTGGTTAATTTTAGTCTCCATATTTTCACAAAATTGCAGTCTTCGGTCTGGATCGTCGTCTGAGAGTTGATGAACCATTTTTAATTTGTATGGGTGAAATTTGTTTTTTTTTTTCAACACCCTGTGCACTGTACTTTGACTGACTTCACAGGTTGACGCAACTTGAGTTGTTGAAGAAGTAGGATTTATTATTACTTCTGCCAGTATATCAATGTTTTTCTCATCAGAAATTTGTGGTCTGCCAGATCGTTTTGCATCATTAATACTACCCGTTGTTTTAAACTTACGAAGAAGCTCTCTCAAATAAGTCCTCGAAACTGGGCGATCGGGAAACCTTTCATTAAAAATGCGTTCTGCTGCATGAATATTTTCTCCAGTTTCACCAAGTATTAGGATCGCTGCTACTTTATCACCTAAAACACGTACCATTTCTCTTCTTGGAGCATTTAAACGTTCAGCTCACAACAGTTTAACAAATTATTGAATGTACAAATATTTTAAAATTACCACAAGGTACTAAAACAGTTAAACGTTCCATCAACGATACACAAATTATTAAATGTATAAAAACTTTGACAGCTAAAAAAACATCAAATTGGGGAGACTTGCAAAAACGTCAGATTATTTACTATCCAACTATCCAGTGGCGGAGCTTGAATTTTAAATTTTATTATTAACTGATTTAATTCATCACAGCTTTGCGGTTTTTTTAAGCCAGTTGTCAAAACTGCCGTAAACAGACACAATATTAGTATCATTGAATAGGTTTTTTCGATACCTTTTAAAAGAGGTGTCGCTTGCCATAGGGTTATTATTGGTCACAATGACCTTGTGACGTCATCTTTGACCCAATTTATCTACGATTTTTGAAGGAATCCTGTTCAGTTCTTTTTTCTAAACAACCACTTTTCATGTCTTACTTCTGCTTTTCTATTTTACATAGTGGCGGCGAAATGACAATTTTAATATCTAAAACGTTACCATTGGACATTGCATATTTGTCCTATATAGAATATATGTTGAGCAGTCTATTAATTATCCGACGTATTATCAAATGCTCGATCTTCAATTGCTCATTTAAAACACTCAACTAGATAATGAAGAATAAGAGATTATTCCAATTCAAAATATTATTCTGCAGCAAATATAATGGGGTTAACTTCAGTTAGATACTAAAGTTATCGCTTAGCTTCGCTAACACTTTACCCGATATGGTATGAAACCTTGCCTGATATGGTACATCTATACCAGTACGACATACTATCAAAATTCATGTTCTATAACCGCTATAATTCATGTCCGCTATAAATTTTGTCGATGCAAAATTTGCAGCGGTTGTTCTTCGTTAACCTCATGGAATTTGTGTGAGTGGAATGGACTTCTCCGCCCTCGTGGAATTTTTTCGTCCAATTCTGTAATGTCTTTTTTTTGTGGAATGCGTAAATCTTTTGCAAATACCGTATATTAGCGCAGTTCTTAGGTTTTGTTAAACATGGATTCAAAATATGGAAGAGACAGATTTCGTTCATTTTAAATTAACAATTAGTTCACTTAAAATAACTTCCTGGTCTAGATAACATATTAACTAGTTTACTGCAACTCTATTAACAAAAGATTTTATTTTTATAGTCAATTTAACAAAACAGGTTTTAAAAAAATTAGCCAACTTACCTGCAGAAAACTTTTGAAAATAAAACTACACATTGTTTTTCATTATTAGTTATCATGTTACTTCATTTGACAAAGAGAATAATATATCTAAATAATTTCAGAGATAAAATAATATAGAATATGAAATAAAATTAGATTTGTATCTACAGAAATATTATTGTCCCTATAATATATTTATAGCCCTAAGGACGCGTTCTTAAGTGGTAATATGTGTTATTGAAAAACATACATTTATCAACATAGTCATAGATTTCTTTATAATTAACGTACATTATGTTGAGACGTGCACTCAATCCTCAATGAACAATATCAAAATTGCGGCAATAAATTACAAAGTGCGGCCCAATCAGCGTAATGGCTCTTAAAAGCGGTAAAATTCAGTATTCTCTCATCTATAAATGTCAGAGGCTGACTACTAAAACATTTATTTAAACACTTTTCGTTAAGTTTCTTTGCTAAAATAATTAATGTAAATCCCTTAAATTATTCCTTTTCAAGTAATTTCTGTACCAGATATACATTTCGCTTTATAACAGCTACACTGGCCGCCATTTTAAATCGAAATGTCTTCCAAATCACATCGGGCCATAAACTTATAGTCCTTAAATAATTTCGTAAAAATCGTTAAATTCATTACGTACAGTTTATTAATTTATTAGTGAATAATTCATGATTTTTTAAGCATATATACACTAATTAATCGTATCATAGTTTAATTTATTTACTTAGTTATTACTATAAAATGAACCTTTTCAACAAATTATAATGATCGTGTTAAATAATGTCCTTGCAGTAGATAATGACACTATTATAACTGCATATATAATCGTCCTAATGTATTTAAAAACATCGGTGTAATTTTTGACTAAAAATAAAATTTATAGATCATTGTACATAATTGCAACATATCTGGGATTTGTGATACGTAATTCAAAATATTTTGTTTCTAGTGACACGTTAAAACTATTATTTAACGCTTATATTAAAACCCGACTTGCATTTACGGTCCCTGTGTGGACTTCCACTTATCAAGTACACTGTAGAACTATAGACAGAGTACAAAGAAATTTCTTGAAAAATCTTAGATTTCAGGTAGATGTGTGTCCTACAAATGAATATCGATCAACAAAATTTATTAGATTCTGTTAACGTCATATTTTTGGTAAAAGGAATTACATTTATCTTCAAACTTATTAAATTTTGGTATAATAGACTATGTGGAATACATCATTAACATATAACTTGCACGACAATAATAAGTTGTCATTTCCCTAAATATTGTAACTCGTTATGAATACAATTGCTCAAATTACAGGTGCTGAATACTACATTACCATTTTAGAATATTACAAACGCTGTCGATTTTAACAGCACATTAGTTCTTGCAATCCGGTAATAAATAATACTTGCCTCTCAACAGCCTAGTCTAGGTACGCATATACTAAACATGGTTAGTAATGATGGTGTACCTATACTATTAGGGAACAATTTAAACGAGCATCCTTCTAGAGGTCAATGACTGGATGTGGAATCTTTATAAAAGCAGACAATTATCATAACCCTTTACATGGTAATAATTATCTACGCGAAAGAATAAATAAGTTTAAGAAATGTCGTTGAAAATTCTAAATTGATTTATATATCATAGATACCGGGAACTCTATATAATGCTACAATATTCTAATATCGAACGAACTAACGCAAAATATAAACATTTTATTGTAGTTAATGTTATTAAATGTATCATGTTTCTAATCACGCAACAATGGGTTTTATTTACATTAAGAGCCATATAGTTAACATACCCAGAAAACGATATTTTATCATCAAAGTACACACCAAAACTCATAACGTATCTTCAGAATGTATTAATACTACACCACCAAGAGAATAATCGAATATTAATGTATATTGGCTTTAAGCCTTAAAGTATATAAGCCCTGTTTAAGGTATTAGATTAATTAGGTTGTATTAGATTAATCGTATATTAGTGGTTGCTTTTATAAGATATACTACCAAACATTACATTTATCTATGTCTCTTGATAGTTTGTTCTCTGAATACCACGATGCAACAAGGTCGATGAAATTTTGCTATCTCGAGTAATCATTTAAGCAGATTATATTTAAAAAGCATTTTAATTCATGGGCACAAAGAAGATGATACGACATGAGCATTGGAGACAAATCGCTTATAAAAAATATAAATAATAATGGTTTCATATTTGAGTTTTGGGGAACTCCAGAGAATGCTAAGGAGATCTTAGATTTACAATTTTACAAATACAATTTTACTAAATGAATATGATTACTACCAAATTTAAACAATTCTGAGTTTGAAATTAGTATCTTATGATTCCTCTTGTAAAAGAGCTCGATGGAAATTTTTCGAGATTGAAAAATCAATTTACACCACATCTATTTGATTTTTATTATCTATGTGACTTGCGATGACCTAGGTAAATGCTGCTAAAGTTGTAACAATTGAGCATTTTGCTACGAACCCGTCTTGATTAGGGGAAGAAAAGTGTTTCGCACCAAAATGAATATGGATGTATAAGGACATTTTGAAAACCCTTGCAACATTGAACATAAATGGGCGATGAATTTTTTCGTCAGATGGATTGTCACTTTTTAATGTATGGTAGATCTTTATTATTCTCCAGACGACATAAAATGTGTGAGTGAAGGGGATCAGATTAAACAAAATGAGAAATGTCTCTATTAAAACCCCAGAGTAATCTTCTACGAAAAACTCGGAATCTGATCATGCCCATAGGTTATTTCCTTTTAAGTTTTAATACTACCTGACAAATATCCATTTCTGTAAATTTTGATACAGATTTAATGATTGTAAGAAGTTGTGCTTGTAGCATACAAATTGTCAGTAGAAGAGACACTAGAAAGATATCTAGCGAATGTATTTACAGTTTTGTTTGGAGCATCAAACTATTCTTCACGAATGAAGCCTTTGACGGAACGCGCTTCAATATTTTCTTACTTTGAACATAAGATCAAAAATCTCTAGTATCATTCTTAAATTTTATAACATCAACTGTTTGTGTTTTAATAGTGCCTCGTATTCTCTTGAGTGATGCCTTTTCTTAAATTTGTTATGATGGTAAAGTTTCAATTTAATATTGTTAATTATTGCATCAGTATACCACGCTGGATATTTTCACTTATATGTTCTATATAGAACAACAATCACATACAGCACACCATAAGTTTTTACTTAAAATGCTTTAGAAGCAGAATTGATATTCGTATAAAGTCGAATAGATAATGGAACTTCAACTGAACCGAAAATTTCTAAGAGAAACTATATTCCTGTTATATTCACTTAACTTCGATATCCAAAAGGACTTAATAAAATTTGGTAGTTCACGCGTGACCTACTTAAACGTACCAATTATTATGCACCACCGTACAGAGCCTACGGTAGTGCGATTATTCTGGTCCTAAATGCCAGAATAATCGCCATTACGCTCCACAAGTTACAATATTACCAAACCCATGCAAAACGTTTCATTCACACGTAGTAAATATAATAACTATAGCATTTCCTGTGTCCCTTCTCATCAACATTTCACGACAGCCCATTTAATCTGACATTTTGGTCAACCCCACGATATTCTCGACTATAAACACACCTTAACAAGGTACTCTAGAGGTATCGATTTTTAATATAAAACTTTAGTTATCCCCAATAGGTCGATTTAGGGCTAGTGATGATAATGTTACGACTCTTAATGATTAATTTAGTTAATCCTCGCGATGCCTCTAAATGTTAATGGCGATACTCTCACGCCGAGTTATATTCTGCCGATAAAAATAAATGGTAGTAAGTGAATGCCTCTTGTAATGTAACGAAAATTGTAATTACTACTCATCGTAGTTTACCGAAAATGCCAGAGTATACAAAACAGGATGATATATAATTTCAGAAAATAATCAACAAATGTATATATAATCATCCTCAGTAACATATAAGTCAGGAATGAAGAAATGAATTACCAAACCACCAATTCGTTATCAAGTCGTTCCCGAATAGCAAGGATATTACATAAGCGGTATAAGAAACAACTACTGCTTAGTTTAACGCCCCACCAGGCAATGAATTACACCTAAAAGCGATCCTCGACCCCTTTCTCGTGTTTCTGCACGATTAGACAAGGTTTCAAAGAATAAAAGCCACCACGCATAGGATTCGACATCTGTTCCTGATAAGAACCGAACGGCAGACAGCTGTTTGGATCTTATTAATTCTCATCAGTGCCGTACACGGCACTATTCCCGTTATACTGTTACCAACTTATATGTTACTGACAGAGATCGTATCGATGTAGATGTATACCTCACGGATTTCATTCGGCATTTGTCCTGGATCGACGTACCGTGTACGGCATTTATGTTTTATGTAATATTCTCATAATACTTGATTTTTGAAAATCCACTATAAGATTCTCGTGTAAATATTGATTGTATATTTATGAAAATAAACTGATTAATAATCTTGAGGGTTGTCACTATTATCAATTCCTAGAGATTTGTATCTTCTAAATTATAGATAATAAATTTTATTGTTGCTATCTATCGATTTTAACGTTGCTTTCCATTAAATATAAGAACGTCACGTTCAATTCTTGGCGTCATTTCAATTCTTGTTTACACTTTTTGAGTTTTTTATTTTTTCGGCTAGCTTACTCTCTTGGTTGGTATGATGTTTTACAAATATATTTGTTATTATGTGTATATTCTCAGTTTTCATATTCTCATTTATTTTTATTTTTCTTATATTTTCTTTATAATTATCATTTTCTATTTCAATTTTTCTTTTCAAATATGAATGTTTAGCCTGATTGATTACTTTAAGTATATCTCGGAACTATTTATATTTTTGTAATGAATGTAAATTAATGTTCAGTATAATACAAAGTTTTACTCCGCAGAGGGTAATTTTCAAACTACAGAAATAAGGAGATTATACTCCACCCCCATCTGCAAATGCCTTATATAATAAGGACTAAACAAATTAGGTCAAAACAGCTATTCTTCTGGCTATATGCCAAACGCCGAGCTCTGAATTACATGACAAAATTTGCCGTATTTTGTCTAACAGAGTTATCACTAAAATGCAGTAATTCATACTGTTTCAAAACCACAAGGATGATGCAAAGTATCACTTGCCTCAGGATATCGCTAATTGCAGACTGGTTTCGACCTTATCTGGGGTCTCGTCAGTGCTGTGTAAACGAGTATACCTTTGACAGATGAAGATCATATCTAGTAAATGTTGTACGTTCCACCGTAGTAGAACGTACCAAACATCATCTCTTGGTAGTTTTGAGATAGCGATATCCCGAGATAGGTGACACTTTATCTCTTCGTTGTGGTTTTGGAACAATCTGAATCACTGTATTTTAGTACTAACTCTGTTAGACAAAATACGGCAAATTTTTTCATGTAATTCAATGCTCGGCGTTTGTCATATAGCCAGGAGAATAGTTGTTTTGACCTAATTTGTTTCGTCCTTATTATATAAGGCATCTGCAGATGGGGTGGAGTACAATCTCCTTATTGCTGTAGTTTGAAAATTACCCTCTGCGGAATAAAACTTTTTATTATATTGATGATCGCAAGTTTTTACTACGATTTAGATTGTTCTCGAAACTACCAAGAGATGGCGTTTGGTATGTTCTACTGCGGTGGAACGTAGCAACGTCTACTAGATGTGAACTTCATCTGTCAAAGGTATACTCGTTTACACTACACTGATGAAACCCAAGATAAGGTCGAAACCGGTCTGCAGTTAGCGATATCCTGAGACAGGTGACACTTTGCATCTTTCTTGTGGTTTTGTAACAATCTGATTCACTGTATTTTAATGCTACTCTGTTAGACAAAATACGGCAAATTTTGCCATGTAATTCAGCGCTCGGCGTTTGGCATATAGCCAGGAGAATAGCTGTTTTGACCTAATTTATTTAGTCCTTATTATATAAAGCATTTGCAGATGGGGTGGAATATAATCTCCTTATTTCTGTAGTTTGTAAATTAGTGTTATCCATTTGCTAAATTCTATTTAACTGATTCCTTTTATTTATAGTTTATTAAGTTAATTAGCCTCATAGTTATCCACTCATTTTTCCTTTTAATTTTGTTATTAGTTTTTTCTGCATTCTTATATTTATATTGTATTTTAATTTACAAATTAAGATATTGGCTAATATATCAGGGTCATTGTTATTGAAGGAACTATCCTAATTTGTTTGTTCCAGGAATTTTAATAATTGTTTATGATTTATTATCTGTCTTGTGTTACATAAAATACACACTTCTTATTGCACTTATATCCTGTCACCATAACCAACCGTAATAAGAATTGCAATTTGAAGAGATGCCGACAAACGCATTTTTATAAAGAAGAAGATACACATTTATAAGCAATAATTTCAACATTCAACAGTAACTCAACACTGGAATGATCTCTGTTTTACTTTCGTTAAATACGATGACGATTTCGTTAATTACGATAAATACGACCAATCTAAAAAACTACGAAAGAATAATTTATTTAACTTACCTTACTTATGTAACTTACTTACTTTAACTTAACAAAAAATTATACTTCAAATTCAAATCTCCGAACTTATGAACTTTAGATCCAAACTCGTATAGGTTCTTGATATCAGATTTCTCTGGAGAATTAAAGAATAAGCAAATTAATAGGGCATTATGTTTAAAAACAGTATATGGTGTCATAACTGAAGTCAAATTATGCATAATTTGACCTATCCCAAATTTCCCAGAATATGTACACATTCCGAAATAATATACATACTGTATATTGATTTCTTGTTACACTCGTATTTTTACAGAATTAAATGAAAATAGTCGTCAAATATTTTAATAAAAAAACATAAAACTTTGCCGAGTTATTAGCAGACCGTTTTAATTACATTTTTATAATTAAATTTTTATTATAATTAATTTCGTTTATTTGACAGTTTCATAACTTCAACACAACGCCTGTTACGTAAATAGAAAGAAACATAAATTTGTATTAAAGGCGCCCGTTAATGAGGGAAGCAAACACTGTATGTTTATAAAACATAAATCGGATTTGAGTCGACGATTTTGATTGTAAAAAAGACTTTGATTCGGAATACAGTTTATATTCGGAGGGTGGAGAAACTCGACCATTTAGAAACGTGGAAACATTTCAACTGGAAATTTAGGGCTGCTTTCTCAAGAGTACTTCTTAATATATGGCTATCTTTGATATTTACGTTATGTTTCTCTAAGTTTTATGTTTTCAAGTATAAATCTTTCAGAGGGTGTTCCGCTCCTTGTTCTGATTTCACTGCTGCAGTTTAAGCGATTTTGTGGAGTACAATAATACTAAATAACAGTAAAATTGATTTTTCTCTCAACTGTAAAATTCATATCATCCATATCATATATCAATTTATATTTATGTGAAATTAAAGGATTTGTATCCTTGGAAATCATGATCAATAATAAAATAAATTACGAGCATAAAAAGTCAGAATATAATTATAATTTATTAACATAGTAGCTCTACCATGAAGTAACTAATACTCGTATACAAAGAATTAAATAGTTGCTAATTCTTTTAGAAGAGCTTCATTAAATGTAGTGGAACGACAGAGATATTTATTTATATCTTTGTTATGCAGATCATAAATTACGCTATTAATAACAATATATAACATGAGACCTTCATATCTAAAGTTGAACATGGACAACAACTATTTTCACCGGCATTGCCAGTGTTGACGCTGGAATATGAACCGAGATGGTCATAGTCAGTGGATAGTTATGTTTGACGAAATAATGCTCTCTAATCAACTAAATTACCGCAATTGTTAACTTTACATATTGATACATAAATTATGAGATACGATTGTGGCTATTAGTTAACAATTGGAGTAAATGCTATTTATATCAACCCTTCCTTCGTCATAATATTGAGACACTTAAGTACCTCGGTCTTCTAGGAGTCTTAACTAATATGCCTTTAATTTGTAGTTCATGAGATTAACTATATTTAATTAAACAACGATTACAAATAGGACATATAGATATTAAAAGGAATAGAAAAAGATCAATAAACGCAAAGTTTTCAGATAGTAAGCTTTACAAGATGTCGTAAAGAGGCTTATACTCCAACCATCTGTAGGTCCTTAAACATTAAGGATTAGACAAACTAAGCCACAACAGCTATTCCCCCGGCTATATGCCGTCGATGGACGCTGAATTACATTGCGAAGTTTGCCGCATTTTATTCTTACATAGAAATAAAATACTGTAATTTGGATTGCTCGAGAACCATAAGGAGTATGCAAAGCGTTCTCTATTTCAGGTTACCTCTAACTGTAAACCGGACCATATTTTGGGTCTCGTCAATGCAGTGTAAGCGAGTATGCCTTTGACAAACGAGGCTTCACATCTTGTAGACACCGTTACGTTCTACAGTAGTAGACTGTAAAGCGTATCCAAGCGCCATCTCTCGGTAGTTTCTCGAGCACAGTATTTTATTTCTATGTTAGAATAAAATACGGCCACGTATTTCTATGTTACAATAAAAAAAGTTTCGCCACGTAATTCAGCGCCCGTGGACGGCGTTTAGCCGGGGGAATAGTTGTTGTGACTTAGTTTGTTTAATCCTTAATGGTTAAGGACCTACAGATGGTTGGAGTATAAGCCTCCTTACAACATCCTGCAATAGAATAACACTAATTAGACGTAAATGTAGGTTACACTATATATCTTTGCATACAAATGTGCATCTTAGTTTTCCACTCTACTAATATTTAATTAACTAAAATATGCAAATGATGTACTATGGAAAATAAGTTTGAAAAATTTGCACACGATTTCCAGAAGACATGGTGTCCTGAAACGGCTTTATCTTATTTATGACAAACCTCTTCTCTCCTCAATCAGCCAGAGCTTTCCAACGTTCTTCTGATTAACCAACTCTTCTTATATTTTTCCTTTTCCTTTTCTGCATCTAACTCGTCACTTTCCCGTACCCCTTCGACCTGTGATTGTCCCTGAGTTGTTTTTATTTTCGCCAGAGACTAGTTGTGGTTTTTCGTTAACAGCATCTTTGTACCACTCAGCTATGGTAGAAATCCTGAAATGGTATTAAATTTGGGTGGATGTAATATCTGTTCCACTCTCAAATATAACCATGCCCTTCCTTCGATTCCCGAACCCTTCCGATTAGAATCTGGAATAAGGAATCATATGAGAACTCGAAGATAAGTTTCTGCCATTTTTAATAAGGACCAGTCAAGTCAAAAGATCAACTCAGCCGATCATAAACCAAATTGAAAAGAAATCAGATGAATTATATTAGAAGACCCCATAAAAATTAGAAAGAGAAATTGCTGTATATAAGGTTACATTTCTTTCTTGTATTATGAATTAGTCATTAGAGTAACATTTCCTCTAAAAAACGAGACAGAGCTCCTTCCAGATATTGAAAACTTACTTGATTACAAGATAATTTTTTTTGCAGATTAATGTAATTATTGGACCCGTTTCATACTGTAATTCTTTCTTAAAATGACCTATTGTAAAATTGTCTACTTAAAGAGACCCCTATCAGCTTGATTCATACTGTATACCTTCAACATGAGGTAACAAGCTTTGATTTATCGTTGACGTAACAAACAATTTGCTTTTTCATCCATCAGAGAACAATTTAAATCTTAAAATTCGTTTTCAGGAAGAGCAGACAAAATGCAAATTTTGTTCTAGAAATATTAGGTAATATTTCACAAAATCAGATAACGATCTTTGGCGTGTAATCCGGACTATTCCGAAGCGTAACCAAAGTCGATTGCACAAATGGCATTTTTTTTGTCCATATAGCCAGTCAGGTGTGTACATCTCCTGATAGTATATGGAATTGAGTTCTACAATTTATGTCGGTCTCGATACTTATATAGCAACACATAACGATTTAAATGGGTTCTATTTGTATTCCTTTTATATTGCGACTCCTGTTTTATTTAAAGTACAGTTTTTAGTAACAGGAATCTCTGTTTAACTCTTAATTTTTCTTTTAGCGTTTGTTGTTAAAATGTTTTTCAAATATCTTATTATGATACTGATAACAATCTATTTATTATGTATTTAACTTTTATTATAGTAAAATTAATATCTATATATCGATGATCCTCTGCAACAACAACACAACTCAAAATATAATAAGTTTCAGGAAAGCGAATGAAAAATTTTGCGCCTAGAAATAGATTTTTGTATGATATTAAAATTAAACATATTGTATTGCTTCAAGGCAGTTATGTAGGAAAGTACAGTTTGTATAATGGATCTTTGCGCGTGTATCAATTTAGTGACGACGTACGAATCACATGCTACACCACTCGCAATTGTTATTAATATGCCATAATTACCAGCGCGTATGTCCAGCGACATGTGTTTCAATCAACTACGTACGGTATAAACAGTTAATAATTTGCCGAACAAAATGCAATTGTGAAGTCACTTAGCTTTATGGTATAATTTGATTTATCGGCGTCTCAATATTTCTATAAAATTTATTTCATTTTTGTTGAATTTATTTCATTTATTTTGATGGAAATATCACTTCCATTGAATTTTTTTGTGGAGAACATTTTCATTACTCTGTCATAGGTTGAGGGAATTGTATTGTACTAACTGTTACCCTAAAATGTGTTTTCGGCGCGACACTTCAAAAATGTCAATTGATCGATTCATACGATTGTTACCGGTGGCACACACGCAAAGAACCATTATACAAACTTTGTTTTAGCTTTGACTTTGTTATTGATTTATAAATATTTATAAAGGTTAGTGTGGAAAAATAGGTTTTTTTAAATTGTGCTATTTTTTATTCACAATATAAATAAATTATTATTTTTCTATACACCATGCTACTTGTAAGAAGAACGAAATTCATCTAAAAGGAAAACTTTTATCAACATTTTATATTAAAATTACTGTGTGAGAAAGCCAATAAAGTGTCGTAAATTTAAAATCTGTTATAAAAAGGCGCATATAATTTCTATATAGTATTTTTTTAAACTAGCTTAAGAAAGTCTTAGTTTTTCTTTCTATCTAGTCCTATCTTATCTTAGGCTTATCCTTCGATGGCTATAAGGGAGAAGGCCACTGTGACGATCGAAAAAATAACCAATTTTTAAGAATCTCTTTTACAGGGAGAAGTGATTAAAAAAGGTATCGGATTTCCGTTATCTTATTAAGTGTATGTAAGACTTACTTCATATAAATTTTAATTAAAGAATTTTAAAAATTAACAAAGATATGTGTCTGTACTTAATGACCAAAACAGAGTTTCCCCTCTATTGTGGCATTGATATCTTGGTGAATGGTTGTCTTAAAATAAAAAATAACAAATTTTGTCAATATCTGTACAAATGTAGTTATAAATATGCGTAGCCGTTTCTATGTTTTTTTATTAGTTACAAAGTGGCGATGAATTAAACTTATTTTGATTTTTAAGGCCCTTTTTTTCTTCAAGCAGTTTGTGAAAATAGTAATCATTAAAAATTTTTAAATTGGCTACATACAAACTTAAATACTGCAATTATAAATATTAAAAAAAAAATGAAAATCGGCTCATAAGGTTTCGACTTTTCGTTGTCACAAGGTCGAAAAAAGACGTTTCGAGAAAATCGCGTTAAAAGTTTTCGTTGTACTGTGGTCTGATATATCAAACTGAGCGCAGCATTTGCGACGACACTGTGTGCTTGGATTAAATGGTACTCTTCCAGTAGGAGGAGTTTGGAAGTACTTCGGGTATTGGTGTACTTACTCTCATCTCTAGGTGCAATCTTTTTTTCAAAAACAAGTTCTCCGAGTAAGACGGCAATCCATTATTGGGGGTGCTTTATCCACCATTTACAAAACATAGGATGTTCTTTGAGAAAAATACAGATAAAGTCCTCTAAATTATTTGATTAAACTATTTAGCCTATAGAGCCATGATATTAAGTAACCTCATAAGGAAAAATCCTAGACAATCAAATAAGGTCAACGTGGTGAATATTCAAGTGGTTCTTGTCGCTCCATTCATGCCCTAGGAAAACCATCCATAGTTCCATTTTATTGGAAAGTATTTGGTCAGGAACATTATACTTATTGTTTGAATAATGAGGTGCTGAAAATGAAACGTTGAAATGATGCTGAAAGTGAAAATATCGAAGCATAGAAATTTTAAATATCTAGCAGCAATTAAGGAAGGAAGTAATTGCTTAAAAGACTACTTCATATCATTTTATTACTTAACTTTACTTTACCTGGACACTGGGTATGTCAATTGTGATTAAATGGGCTTCTTTTGACTCAAATATTAGCAGTTGTGTCATGAAATGTGTTCAAAAACTAACAATCCTTGAAAAATTGGTGTCATAGATAAAATATGTCTCTGTAATTGCTTTTCTATTTCTATTTTTTAATATAATATTGTTTTCTAGTTTTAAGTTTAGCAGGCTCTATCTTGTAAACAGTAAATAGGAAATTCCTAATATCATTGTACTTTAAAAACTTTAAGGAATTAATTTTATTTTAATAATCTCATATTTTAGAGTTGTTATTTCGATTACCATTGAATGTTAGTTTTTAGAGCTACAAATTGAAATGATGCTGATTACAATTCGAACACAAAGTCTCAAAAGGATAATATTTGTATGTCAGTCTATAATTGAGATATTTAAAAAATGATTTATTAACAAAACTATGGTATGAATATTGTGCGAGACGTTATCACAACATTGCTTTAATATGGCATGTATCACATGCCAAACTATTTCTTAATTACCAAACAAGAATATCGACTTTAAATGAAGAGCGTTTGTAAACCATATACTTTTTATTTAATAGAGCAAACTGGCCGTGTATGCTCATTTTTCTTACATTGTTAAGTTTACGTCTCAGGAGAATATTGAAAAATTCATATTTGTATGGAAGACATGTGTAATAAACGGAGTTGATAAATGAAAATAAAGAGCAAACAAATACGTTCATAGTATATGTTACTGCCTTCATTATTTCATAAATAACGGGCCGAAGAAATTGCTTCGGAGCATTTTTCATTGTCAGCCCGGTGCGAAACAGGAAGGCGAGAAAAGTAACATAAATTTCGTGAATTTACCATCGGATGCAGACCAACACAACACAATCATAACTTAGCCTTTCTCGGCTTGCTATGATTTTAAAAAATAATTAATTCCCCCGAAGTTTCTATATAAGAGAAACTATACTGCGACTAGTGCTTTTTTTTGTCTGAGAACGGCTCGAAACTAAATTACTCCCTGAAAGTTTAGATTATTGCGCTTTTGCGAAAGATTTAAATTAACTGAGTTTTTGTACATGGTTGTATTTTACCATACGAAATGAGACTGGAGCTATAAACTGTAAATATTTTAAATTGTTTTCGGAATGAACATTTGTTTTCTTCACCGAGTTCATTGCATAATTGACGGTTCAGAAACTTTATAATGAAGTACATATTTTAATTTGAAGTAATTTATTTTAAAGGTAGGTTTAAAGGTGGGTATATAATAAATATTCGTCTTTTATAAGAAAAAGACGATAAAATGTAGAGTGTCTTATGCCATGAAATTTAAAATATGAAACTGATCAATATTTGATCACAAAAGGAGACATCCATTTTTATTATAGTTTTATTTACTCTTCTTAAGAAAAACATTTTTGTGTCAAAAAATTATTAATTCTGAATTAATAGATAAAAAAGTTTCCCTTATGATTTTATTATCCATACTAGTGTCCGTTTTTTATCCCCTTGAGACCCAAATTTATTTTTTTTCTTTTTTAAATTCCAAGTATTGGAAACGGCTATAACTTGGTCATATATTAAGAATTTAACGAGATTTTTTATTTTTAATTTGTTAAAAGAGTAAGAAGTGGCTTCAAGGTAAAACCACCACGTAGTGAGGAATAAAATAATAAATACAAAACATCAAATATTTATTTTACAAAATAACTATTTTACTTAGTTGATATGATATTGTAAAAAACAATTTCTTTTATCATTGAGGCAAAGCCTAATTCCACAAATTGAACAATTCCATTTTATGCGATGTGGCTATGCACTAATGCTGTACCTGTTACACCGTAGAGACCTGCCATTTACTGGCATATGTGCAATCTTGTAATGCCTGGTCTCTTGCGGAACAATAGTTTTGAACATATTTAGAGGAGGTTGCATGATTCTCCTTCCTTTCTTGGCTTAGCTGGATAAGCTGCAATTGGTCCCTTCGCAACACTGATACGAAATGTTTTTAAATTTATACAGCTTGTGATGCTAAGTGAGTTTTCATTTCTTTTTGTAAAAACTGCGAATGCATTTAAGAAGCATAAATCGAGAGAGTGCCAAGAAAGTCGATGGTATAATTTTTTTGGTTTACGGTCCACCTCATACAAGGATTTCATCATCTCTATGGACATATCCTATGTACATAATCGATCATAGTTTTAGGACAATTAACCAGTTAATTTGTACCATTCTAATTCTTCCTATTGGCGGTTCCAACTTCTTCTGGATTATGGAAATTATTTGCAAACTGCTTTCTTGTCCATCCCTTTCACCGAAATTATACCATTATCTGTGGATCAGCAATTATATTCTCCATATTGAAGTATTTTCTCTGACAAAAAATCCACAGGCAAATATTGCCTATTTTTTTTATCGTACCACGAGCATATAATCCCAAATCCAAGAGGTCTCTTTGTAATTTTAATGTATTTAAAAATTTATCAAAGTACATCTTTCGGTGTTTGCCTATTAGTATCGTTGTCAAATCTTTCACTACCCTTCGATCCAATTATATTTCAGTAATATTAAACAATCTTCCAGTGCAAATTTGAAATTAAACTACGTACCCTAATTCATCAGCTCTAATTCAAATTTTGTACCTCCTCTTTATCGGTTTTAGACGCTTACATTGGCTTAAATTATTGCGATCTTTAAATTTCACCACTGATTCATCAATTGATTGGTTTTCACCTAATTAACAATATATATGTAACAATCAAAAAATGTATATTACAGTGTATTTAGTGTTGGACGTATTGTGTATAGTTTGTCGAAATTGGGTTCACCTCGACAGGGCTGTTGAGAATTGTCATTGAAATATACGTGATCTAGTAAGCAACTAAATCCATTTCTAGACGTAACACTACTAATAAATGTGTCCGGAAGTTCTGGTCTTGCAGACCAGTAATCTCTATAACTGGGAAGTTTAATTACACCCATCATAAGATTTATGCTGAAAAATACCTGTAATTCTTCCAGATTTATTGGCGTGAATGCGTTTGCATTCCCTCCATTTTCCTATGTAGTAGACAGATTACTTTGAAAAACACAATGTTGAAAAAGTTTTAATGGAAGTGAATGTAAAAATACGTCTACAGGAGATTCAGCAGAATCACTAATGTTAACTCCAAAGCTTTTAGTCGTTGTGGTTGTTGGTTGTGCACAATTTTTTTCAGGCAATCACAACTCTGCATCAATTTTTTTTTAATTACAGATAGTGGTTCGTAGTCTTCACCTTCCCAATTAGTCTTGTAGCGTTAGTATATAACATCATCTTCAAATAAAACTTCCATATTTTCAATATCTAGTAACTGACATTTAGGTAACTCATCTGTAGAAGGAAAATATTGCATTGCATTTTCGTTCTCTGAATCTGATTCATTGCATGAAATTTATTCTGTGTGTGAGGGTATTTCATCTGAGAATGTATAAAAATCCCCATCGGATAAATCTTTCAATTCCTTGAATATTCACTGCTGTTCTTAAATA
Source organism: Rosalia funebris (assembly GCA_037954035.1). NCBI lineage: Eukaryota > Metazoa > Arthropoda > Insecta > Coleoptera > Cerambycidae > Rosalia > Rosalia funebris. The sequence continues at coordinate 8,251,218 of JAZFAV010000007.1, forward strand.
ATTTTTTATTTTTACATTTTATTCAAACATCCGATATATACACTCTATATAAATGTAAAATTTACAAACTTACCTGACATATTGACCAAAATGCGATGAAACAACGGAACGAACAAATGTTTAAGAAGTGATTTTCACATGTTCTAAGACACGCGTTATAAAACTCTAAACTCTAAACTCTAAACTCTAACAGTAACATATAAGTCGGAAATCGAGAAAGGAACCACTAAGCCGACAAGCGGTTATCAAAGTAGTTCCCGAATAGCAAAGCTATTACATAATCGCTCTAGGAAACAACTACTCCTCGGGCTAAAGCCCCGCCAGGCATTGAATTATACCCAGAAGCGATCCTCCACCCCTTTCTCGTGTTTCTGCATGATCAGATAAGGTTTCAAAGAATAGAACCCGCCAGAGGTAGGATTCGACATTTGTCCCGGATCGGAACTGAACGACATACAGCTGTTTCGAACTTGTTAGTTCTCATCAGTGCCGCACACGGTATGCCGATTCAGGACAAATGCCCAATGAACTTTATGACGTATACATCTTTATCGATACGATCTCTGTCAGTAACATATAAGTCGGAAATCGAGAAAGGAACCACCAAGCCGCCAAGCGGTTATCAAAGTAGTTCCCGAATAGCAAAACTATTACATAATCGCTCTAGGAAACAACTACTCCTCGGGCTAAAGCCCCGCCAGGCATTGAATTATACCCATAAGCGATCCTCGACCCCTTTCTCGTGTTTCTGCACGATCAGATAAGGTTTCAGATAAACCTTACAACAAACCTTAAACCTTACAATCTGATCCTGCAGAAACAGATCCTCGTATTTCTGCAGGGTCAGATAAACTCTAAGCTAAGAAGTCGCTGGTGAACGTCATTAAGGATATATATGTATGTGATAACCGGCGTGTTAGACAAAATAAGAAACAACTATATGGATTTCGAAAATATTAAGATAAGTTAGGTAATCTCGTACCTCACAATTTAATTTCTGAAAATCTAGAATAGTTGATACTACTTAACTATCACCAAGAAATAACTGATAATTATCCTTCATTGAAACGAATTGCCGTTGGTGTTTTAAATACACAAAATTACCGGAAGATATGTATTTCTGGCTGGGCATAGAAAAACTTTTCTACTGACATTTCTACAGACTTGAAAATTGATCACGATGTTTTGAACTTAAGATATATAAAAACAAACTACACAAATGACTCGTCTATATTGTTGTGTGTTTATTGAAATTTTAATTTTTTTGTTACGTTGCTATAGAAAATTGGAATCGGCGATGCAGCAACAAAAAACTGAGACCAATTTTGAGACCAAGCACCGAAATATACATTTCCTGATGCTCGATTCATTTACTTGTTTCCTGTTTTTGCTATTACTTTGATATCATAAAAGCGCCAATTAAAATTATTCTGCCTCTGAAATATCTCGTATATACAAAGAAGTACTAGTATTTATTAATTATATTAGGCCGAATAAACTAATAGTGAAGTGTTATGAGTACAGTACATGGTGGAACACTACATTATAGTTATATCGGATTTGCTTTCTTGTTACATATCATATACAAGCTCTGAAATTATATATATATATATATATATATATATATATATATATATATATATATATATATATATATATACGACCCTATTAGCTTCCATAGATCCGAAGAATGTAATAGTAATATTACTGGGAAAAAGGTGATTTACCACTACTTTCAGTTATGCAATTGGTTTAATTAAATCTTATACTATATAACAATTGCTATTCACCTATTAGTTAATGACTAATTATTAAATATGAGTTCCAGTTTGAAGTGTCACCCTTTATCATCTTTTGGTGATAAGATTCTTGTTTATAAATTTATAAAACGTATTTTTATTTATGATTCTTGTTTTTATATTGTGTTTATCAAACCAATCGTCAAATTCATATATATGTCTACTATCTGATACTACGGCCTACAGTAAATTAAGTGGAAAATACTTGCATAGAGCACCATACTTATTATTGAAATATGCATGGTCATTAGGTTTCAGGATCAGGTTTTAGGATCAGGTCAAGCAGCTTGGCAATCAGGGTTCGTATAATATTTATAATTGTGTTATTAAATTGTTTTTTTGCAAAACTTTAGCACACGTCAATCATATTTTTAAAAAGGCATTCGCTGAAGTAAAATTGTATTTTTTATATTTTGTTTTAGCTGTGAGGTTATCATAATCTTTTTTAAATTAATATTCTTCTTTGTTATTTCTTAACAAAACATAATTTCTTATTGTCCCAAATACAACGGTACCCCATATTAGAGGTTACTACTTACCATTTAACCTACCGTAAATATGACTTTATTTATGACAGGAATTTTAAAGTTGTATAAACGTCCTCCACTAACAATTTAACATTAGTCGGTACGTACGCAAACCCCTAAATTAGGAGAATCTCTTGTTAAAAGAAAAAGTCCTTGATACAGGACATCATCATCCTTATTATTTGGATAAAGATATGTTTATTCTTTCTATAAAATTAGAATTAGAAGTTCTAAATATCTAGCGACAGTCAAATTTTCTTCAAAGAAGTAAGACCCTAAATGATGATATCCATAATACATTGATGATATATTTACTTATTTTACATTCATAATTCCGTTTACTGAATGATTACTGAGCCTAATGAGGATTCTGTTGAGGCCAGTATGTACAAAGAAAATGTCGATTTGTAAGAAAAAAATAAGTTTAAAAAGTCACTAAACGCTTGTACTAAATATACTTTGTAAGTGTGAAATTTTTCTTTATTTAACAATTTTCTAACTGTGTAATTATAGACATGTTTTAAACCTAGTTGCGTGGTAGAAATATAAAGATATTCTTGAACTTCAGGAATATGTTTCATTTATTGCTACACAGGCTTGACGGGTGCCTTGTTGCTTCAAATATATTAGACACTAGTGCAATGTTCCAGTCTAATAATATTTTATAAATTTAAGTTCATTTGAAAAACTTCAAGGAATTCGTTATTGTTAAAGAAAGAAGGGGGTTGCAATTGGAAGAATAAATACTATTATAACATCGCAGTTCAAGCATAAAAGTAAAAAAAATAGTTGAATTTGTACATCAGTCAGTGTCTCTTAAAAAAATGTTTGCATGTTTCAGAGATTTTTAAAAAGTCATTTAAAAAAAACATTATGAATACTGAATAAAGTTTAAAAAAATAAACCTTTTCGCATTGATGCCTATTCCTCATTATGTAATTAATGAAATGTATTATACACAATTTGTACAATGGATCTTTGTGCGTGTATCAATTTAGTGACGACACACGGATCACATGCTACACCACTCACAATTGTTATTAATATGCCATAATTACCGGCACGTATATCTAGCGACATATGCTTCAATCAACTACGTACGGCATAGAAAGTTAATAATTTGCCGAACAAAATGAAATTATGAAGTCACGTCTTAGCTTTATTGTATAATTTGATTCATTGGCGTCTCAATATTTCTGTAAAATTTATTTCATTTTTGTTTCATTTATTTTAATTTTTGTTGAATTTATTTCATTTATTTTGATGGAAATATCACTCCATTAAATGTTTTTGTGGAGAAACTTTTCATTACTCTGTCATAGGTTGACGGATTTGTATTATACTAACTGTTATCCTAAAATATGTTTTCGGCACGACACTGTTCAAAAATGTCACTTGATTGATTCATACGATTGTTAGCTGTGACGCACACGCAAATAATCACTATACAAACCATAGCAAGTTTGTAGTGTTCAGTAGATGAAAACTATAATATATATTTTACTGTAATGGTGTTTATAATTTTTTACAGAATATTGTACATCATTCACTTATGTGCTGTACATTTAAGTTAAAAACCAAACGGAAACAATTAAATAACTTGCTAATCGAAAACGGGCGGAAAATAAACTATTCCGAACAATTTCAATTAACTGTAATGCCCTTTTCATTTTAGGTGAGGTGGAAAGACTTCTCAGAGAGTATACGCAAAATCAGGAGATGGTCAGGAATATCGGTTCCCACTACTATCAGATTATTTATCCTGTACAGCTTCGCCAGCACAAAAAAATGGGCATTTCGACAAGGGAGATAGGGTCGTCTAAGGTACGCAAAGCCAGGAGTACGGTATGTCACAGCACTTTTTCATCTCATTATCTCACGCATGAAATTTGTAATTATACAGAGGAAAGTTCATGAAATTTCGAGAATCAATGAAATAATATTACATATATTTGATGTTAATTTAATTTCCTGTTCTTTCTAAGTTAATTATATTTTGTATGTTTACCTAGATTAAAATATATCGTGAATTTCGTATTATATAAAAATTATTGTTACCAATGTTCAATGTCAGAAAATTATGTAGATTAAATTTATTTTCTCAATATCTCAATACCTAAAAATCTGATTTGTTACGGTCATTACTACTTAAAACATGAACTTTATAAAATTTTATAAGTTACATAACTAAAACACAATATGACTCGTATGTCACAGATACAGTTTTAGGTTGGGTAATTTTCTACACAACTTAGAATACATAAAATAAATTAAATTAATAATTCAATATATTCAAATATTCAATGGTGATATTAAAATTCTAAAAATATGCAATTATTTCTACAGTTGTGTGTGAGGTTGTGTAATAATTTAATTATGTTTTAGATAATCTTTTTTTAATACTGAAACTAGTAGCTTTGTGAAAACTACTGAAGCAACTTAATTGCTATTTGTAAATATTTTTTGGCACATCTATAACAACGATATTTATAATAATGAGTTGCCACGAGATAGACCTTCTGGCTGTATTATACCTGTCAAACAATATCTTAAATCTTAAATTTGTCCTAATTAACTAAAACTGTTAGTTAATTAGGGCAAATGTGCAAGCAGTTAAATAAATAGAAAAATGAGAAATAACGGAAAAACATAATATTTACAAACAATGATAGACACTGGAGGAATCTGGCTAATCGAAATATTAACGTATATACCTGCCCACTTGGCTACTCACCACTTATTAATGATAGAGTGATATCACTCTATCATTAATGAACGTACTAACTAAATAAGTTATAATAAACTATATGTACGAGTTACACACTACAATTATACAATATGTAGGTGATCAAACACGATGATAAAGCTAAACAGAATTCTAAACTCATGCCTACATTGATTCAAATATATGTAGATGATGAAAGAAATTCAAATACTATATTAAATCAAATCCATGAAAATATATGGCTTCGTTTAGTAATCCTCTAATTTGATTATTACGTTACTTCTTAAATTTATAAGATCACTGATATAAAAAAATAAAATATCCTATTTGTATAGAGGCATTTTTCTATTGCTATTTGATGATAGATATCATTGCAAATTAGTGTTATAGGAAAATTGTAAAAAAGTATTCAGATTTTGCCAAATTAAACAAATGCATAATGTTTCTTTATCTACAGTTCAGTTGCATAATTGCAATGATTATTTTAAATTAAACCAATGATATCATCAGTATACATATACCAAAATAAATAAATCCGTGTACTTAAAATACGCCTTTGTAAATCTAAATCGACCTATCTGAGAATTATTTCCCTACTTACAGAGTAACATTTTTATTGACTTTGTTACGATTTTTGCAAGCTCACTGTATCCAATGATGCTAATCTAACTAACTTAATTACTGTAGGTATAATGATAAAATATTATAATTAATTCTTTTTTTATAAAGGTAGTTAAATAATTTCAGTATTCACATTCGCAAATTTTATCATTTCAGTTTGGAAGGCATCGACCACTATTGATTGCAGTATATCAATATAAAAATCAATTTAATTAATAATTTAAACCTATACATTAACTTTCCTCTTTATAGTTATTGAATTTCCCTCAGCTATTTATTCACCCTGCTCAATCGTCAGTGATTCATTATTAGTAATATTCGCTAAGTATTTATTCACCAAATAGACACACACTGTATATAGGCACAATCAACTATTTTCTTTTGCCTGTACTTGGTCATATTACTATTAGTTATTTTCATGGATTCTCTATCAATAATATAAATAGTTAATTGGGTTTATTTAAGTTTAGCTTTGGTTGTGCTCCTCAGCTTTGATGGCACATGTTTTACGAAATAGATACTAGAAGTATTGAAGTAGATTTTTAGAAATGAGAAGATGGTCATCATGTTCCTTTCTACACACTTTCTATTGTTAGTTTATTGTTACGAGAACTATGTAGATTTGACTGCCTTTCACAATTCAGTTATTTACGAATTGATGATAGTAAAACTAAGTAGTGAATCAGCAAAGCATGCTTTAAATTTATATGAAGTTTTTACAATTATGCATCGACATATTGATATTTTAATAATATCCAAGTATTCAGTCACTAAAAGTGCATCATATACTTGTCTTTCCTAGGAAATGAAGTATATAAATGGCACGCTGCATTTGACCTTAACTATTTTTAGATTAAATATGAACAGATAAAGTGTATAAACATAGCAGTCTATAACTGTTAATTTTGATCAGAAACAACAATTTTAATCAACACTATTTCAAATCTCCATTTCATATATTTTTAGTTGTGACTTATCCACGTTGGTATAAATTGTTACAAATGGGGGATTGTAGGGTTAGGCAGGTGAGGCCTCGCCAATAAGAACTAACACAGAAAGCAGAGTAAGAAATTATTTTTAGTAGGTTTGCTGTTTTAAGGTATGTTATTAATTTCAAAGGTATTGGCAACAAAAGATAAACATCTGAATTAATTTATCTTTAGATGTGTCTACTAGGAACTGTTTTGTGTAGTGTTATATGTTTTTAGTTTTTTAAATATTTAATAATAATGAAGAAATAAATACCTAATTTTGGCTTCAGTATCAGTGTAACGACCGTGGTATATTTCTATAAAACTAACTGGTATCTTTCAGTTATTAAAAAGGGGTATTTCACAGTGACAATTTCACTACTATTAATATGAAAATTTAAATATTTTCACATAATGAATATAATCAAATAACATTGAATAAGAAATTTGTAATTTTTATATAAACGAAATATCTCCTCAATACATTGATAAACTAGAACACATATAGTACACTACGTGAAGATACACGAATATATTTTAATCCTATAGTAATATTAATTACAATCATATTTTGAACATATTTTGAACCTATGAAACCTATAATAGTATTAATTACAACCACAATTCCAAAATCCCTAATTGTCATTGCTACTATTAATATCTTATTATTTTATTATCAAGATGTGCAGCTGATAATCTCTGAGCTAATACGGTACAGATTAAATCAGTTCGAGGGAAGTAATTTACAGGAATTGTCAAAGATTCATTAGTATCCATTTATATATATATATATATATATATATATATATATATATATATATATATATATATATATATATATATATATCGCACTATGTTTTGAATTCATATGCACAGGATATTTCAATGGGGACTTTCGAAATTTGTTAGGTTATAGGGACCATGTTGTTAAAGCAACATCTATCAAATTTGTTGCGAATTGTTCAGTAGTGTATGGTAAGTCACGATGGAAGGCTATAGCGTTCAACAATGTGTGCAAATCATCAAATGTTATTTTCAAAATCAGTGCTCAGTTCTAGAAACGTTCCGTATATTACATGATTTTTATCCTCGCCACAACTATCCCGCCGAGTTGTCTATTCGACGTTTGGTGACTAAATTCGAGTGAACCAGTTTGATAAATAATCAGCGAACACCCGTACGTCATCGAAATACCAAGTGTACTAAAAACATCGCTGCTGTGCGTGAGAGTGTACATGAAAATCCGAGACAATCAATGTCTCGTCGTTCACAAGATCTTGGTCTTTCTGCGACTTCAACTTGGTGATTATTGTGTCGGGACTTAGATCTGTACACGTATAAAATCCAACTGACCCAGGAACTTAATGCAAGCGACCATAGACAACGCCGTGTGTTCGCTGATTGGGCTCTGTAGGAGTTGCAAGTTGACAAGAAGTTCGCCAAAAAGATTATATTTAGCGACGAGGCCCATTTTTAGTTGAATGGATATGTGACCAAGCAAAATTGTCGAATTTAGGACGATACCAATCCACATGAGATACACCAGCACCAAATCTATCCCGAGAAAGTCACTGTTTGGTGTGAATCTTGGTCTGGCGGGATTATCTGTCCGTACTTCTTCCAAAACAAAACTGGCATTGCCATAACCATCAACTGGAGCACTACATCAATGATAAACAACTTCTTGTGACCTAAACTGGATGATATCGATACCAACGACATATGATTCAAATAGAACGGTGCTACGTGCCACACAGGGCATGTCACGATGGACAATCTGCACGAGCGATTTAAGGGTATGGTTATCTCGCGTGGCGGCGACATAAACTGACCACCGAGATCGTGCGATTTAATGCTAGACTTTTTCCTTTGGGAATAAGTCTAGAGGCTGCTATCTTAAGTCGCAGGTCTATGTGAATAAACTGCAAACAATTTATGCCCGCAACTCAACATAACAAACGCCATCCAACAAATTCAGCCAGATTTATGCGATAAGGTTATCGAAAACTGGACCTCCCGAATACGTACCACAAAAAAAATCCACGACTGTGTTTAAACAACGTTATATTCCATATGTAATGCCAACAAATATTCTTTCATGTAAAAATAAACAGTTTTAAAACCCTAAAACGGACTTTTCCGCACGTTGAACATCTCTACTTCGAAATTTAGTTGCCGAGAAAAAATAAACCCAATACATACATATATGCAGAGTATGTGTTTTATGCGACAGTTTTACTTTTTTCAAATAGTCGATCATCGTATTTTCTCATGACCCAGGACAGGATGGGGTATCCTATCCACCTCAAAATCAATAGATGTTATCTGGCAGACGTCCCTAATCAGAATCAGTCGAACCCCGATCGATCCGACACGATTAAATTGAGTGATCGTGCTAACAAAAAAAAATTCTCAAATAATCCACTACTGTACTTTCTACCATGACCCATGTACATGGTAGAGTGTGCTCTATCCACCTCAAAATGAATAGGTGTCGTCTGGAAGACGTCCGCAATCAGAATCAGTCAAAACCCGATCGATCCGACACGATTTAGTTAAGTTATCGTGCTAACACGAATAAATTCCGAGGATAACGACGACAACGACAACGATACACACACAGCAAAGATTTTTTTAAAACCATTTTTTTTTGGTTTAACCAATTTTAGATCGAAAAACGAAAAACAAACCCAAAAAAAATTGTTTTTTCACTTTTTCTTTACACGATTACATTACTTTTCCGCGTATAGAGGAATGCGGAAAAGTAAAAATTGAGTAGATATCTCACACACAACTTATATTATTTACATTTAAAAATAGAGCGTTCTTATTGACATTTTTCTAGTACATCTAGGATCAGTGATAAAAATGAGCGATTACGATTTTTAACTACGACGAATGAGAAGCAAACTTCTTAATACGGGGATATTGTAAAACTTTATTATCAACAATAAAAAATATTCTAAATGACATAGTCAATCATACTTCGATTGTTTGTGTATTGTGTATTTTAAGAAATAGAATATTACAAATTTTATAGATTTAAGATGTACAATCGACAAATCAAAATTATGCCATGAAAATTTCGTATACTGAAAATGTTTTATTGGCTAAAAATATTTCTGTTCAGTATACCTGGTCAATGTTTTGAATCGTGAGCGGCCCCTGACTAACCATCTTAATTTAAAAATTGGAAAATGCGTTTTTTCGCGAATATTTCATATCATAAATATAATTTTTCAATTTTCATCTTTTGTACTAGAATTTTACACAGCATTTTGATTTTTGATTCACAAGGGTAATTTCATGGTAAATATAATAAACCAGTAATATTTGTGTAGAGTCAAATGTGTAGAAAATCATTGAATTATTTACCGAATATCGATATACGAATAAAAGGCCTTCTTCAATATCTTTAGCTTCAAAACCAGTAGTTAAAGCTTTATCTACAAAAATTATCAGCACCTAATATCTATGCAGGTTCATTCACAAGGGGTCACCCTTCTGCATTATCCCAGTCGTCAAAGTGGAACATTACAAAACAAAGAAATTTTGTCAGTAAGCTATATTAGACGGTACCCCAAACCCTTTTATCTCTAGAAATACAATTTAAGATAATAAAATATCTTGTAAAGTTAAATCAATAATAATTAAGTCAAATAGGCATATACAAATAATACTATATATTAAAATCATTCCCTTCATCATATTCCATTACATATGTAGTAAAATATACTGTAAAGTTAAACCGATAATAATTAATAAATAGGCATATACAAATAATATATTAAAATTATTCCCTTCATCATATTTCATTACATATGTTGCAGAATTACAATCGGCTCCCTTACTCAAGAAAAAATTAATGGAGGTATATGCCAAATTGTAGAGCTTATTAATTCTGCGGTAGTCATACAAAGTCATTGATATTAAAACATTACCCGAAACATTTTTTGTATAACTATATAACTATATGGCATGTATAGTAATTGTCTCATTGGTACTGCAGAATTCATCTACGAGATAATCTTAAGGGTTCACCTCAAAGAATTTCCCATTTCTGTCCCTGAGGCGATACTGTAAGGAATAGAGAAAGAACCAGTCTACTAATAGCCGTGAATTAATATTATGACCATCAACATATCAGACCTGGGTTTTTTGACATCGATTAATTATTTGATCGTCATATCGTATAGCTACAATGGTATTGCACGATATAGATCAGGCGTTCGGCTTATCAAACTTTCTGTTGTGCCTAGTGCTTGATCCGTATATCAGTTTTTGATTATCACGAAGGTTCTTCTGTTCTTCATCTTATTGCACTGTATCCTTTGAGCATATCTAGTTACGACGGCGACGCTATCTAAATCGTCAGTTCGATAACCACACGAGGATCGTATATCCGGGTGATGTTCAAGTGTAAAGTTAAAAAAGTATCCTTAGGACACCCCCAGGTTATAATAGCCCTCAACTGCATACCTATATTTTAAAAAATCTCAATTCAACCACGTATCTAACCTACTAAATACTTAAGATTTGATGGAACCCAGGCCAGTATTCATGGAGTATGCTGTCAGAGGCAATGCAATTATAGGGAGACTCACAAAAAGGAGAATATGTTAAATAATATTGCTGGGGTTACAGCTCCTAGGCAGACCGTAATGCAAGACATTAGGTAGCTTTGTAGTTGTCATAAACAATATACAATCGTCTTATTGTTTATTTAATTTTATTCAGCGCAGTCAACCCAGACAATTCCAGGAACTATATAGAACGAGATTATCTGATTCTCAATATGGAGGAGCATTTGTATCATATGTTAATATAATCTTGACCTGTAGCGTACTTAAGCCCTAATTCCTCACAGATTAAAAAAAATGTAAGAATCAGATGATACGGCTTGTGTTGTTTTTCGACTTTATAACAATGATAAAAAGCCGCGATAAATATTAAATGAGTCTCTTTGTTTACATACACCATTTAATTCCCTTGTATTTTTAATAGAGATTTGTTTGATTTAAGATTATAATCACCTACACACTTTTTATTCAAGAGTCGATAACGCGCTGGAGGGCGAAATATTTATTGAGAGTTAGTACAAAAAATACCAAGCTTATAATTAAATCTGTTTACTTTGCAAATTAAATTAAAACGTTAATAAGAGCAACGACGGCGGATGCACGTATAAATGATTAAATTTTCTTTCACTTCTATTAAAGTTACTGGAAATGAAAATAATTGCAGTTCAAAGAAACATAATTGCAGTTCCCATGAAAATGGTATTCGTAGACTCAACAATATAATAAGAGATGTTTTACTATTACGGTGACATTACAGTTATCACAACATCATGGCTTCTGTTAACATGTAGTTGTTAAGTTCGTGTGAACTATTCTCACTCCTGATGCATAGCTTATTATCTTATTCTGTCATATTAACATGCGTTTTTATCTATTTTACCTTCCTCTGGTAGATCCAGATATGCTCTCCAGAATATTCTCTGGTGGACCAGTTTCTACTCCTCTTTTCACTGCTTTATGCGTACGTTCATTCTACTGGATTCATACATGGTTTGACATCCCTATAAAGACTACGGTTTTACTTTATAACCAGTGGGCAAGTTCGACGGTAACCTATTCTAAGGGACTTATTGGGGTATAGTCTGATAAAACTTGCAGGAAATTTTATAAATCAGAACCGCAGATAAGAATAAAATGGAACTCACTATTTTTAGCACTATAACGCTATCGAAATAGCATACAGTTCTGTTGAGTATAATAGTTGAACGAATCTCTGCACTGAAAAGCTACAACAGTTGTCTAAGGTATAAGAAAGTACCACACCAGTAAATAACTACTGTTGATAGAGTCTTAACAAAATTTATATATTAAACTTATGGAAGGTATATTATTATTGATTTATTATTATTAATGCTTGAAGATATAGTTATTAAAAGAGAAATGATTGCAATTAAGGAAGCAATTATTTAATTTTTGATTGGTACTGCAGTAATATTAGTTCAATTACTTTCGTCATTTAATATTTGTTTGTTTGCAGCATTATTATATACCTGTTATGATAAAATATATAGAGTATTATTTTTTAAGGTAGTAATCTAATTCTCTTATCTATTTATTCAAAACATCTGCTAATAAAGAATAAGAAACACCGAAATGTTGTTTATGTGTAAATGTGTCGAGGAAACCAGATCTACGAAAAGTTTGTGAAATTCGGTGTCCAATATTCCTAACGTTCTAGTAAATCTGGTATCGTACCTAAGCAAAATTAAACAAAACTTTGGAAACTGGGCGCATTAAATATTTACATATAGCTGGGCTTAAACTTTGTTAAAGTTACGAGGCGATGCAAAGCGGTAAAAGTATCCTTGGACGAAACCTAAAAACACTCTCCTTTAAGCAAATATATCACAGATGTGTATGTATTGTTTTCATTTTTAGCTTACCTCCACCTGCTATTTACTTCTACCTTCATTAATCGTTGTAGATTAAACTAAATATTTCATACAAAATTAAAACATTCGCTGATTAGAATTTCACTATTTATTTGTTAAACATACCAATTGTTTCGCCAACACAGTGGCTTCGTCAGACGTCGCGTACATAAATTATGTCTATGTACTCAACATCTGACGAAACCACTGTGTTGGCGAAACAACTGTTATGCTTAACAAATAAAAAGAACTAAGTGAAAATCTAACCAGCGAATATTTTAATTATGTATACATATGGATTTTTATCAAGTAACGGCCCAATCAATTGAGTAGTAAATATTGTATATACAAAATATTCATTAACTTGATGTAGAAGTATTGCTATAATCTTTTCCTAAGTTATATTCATCTATAGGTACATTAAAAATAGATAAGATATACCTGGAGGAACCTATAATAGTCGCCTATTATATAACCAACTAAACTACAATTTAAACACTGTAACATACACAGATCTAATGGTAGTTGTTTAGTTGAATCATTAAGCCCGCTACAGACTATGCGTGTATTCGCGATTCGTGGACAATTCGCGAATAGTGTGTAGGGACTTGTTCGCTGATAATCGATTCGTAAACAACATGATTCGTGTGCTCGTGTGATTAGCTCTTGGAGGTGGTAAATTGACGAATACCAAAGGCCGCGCATTTACATAGTCTGTAAACCCATATGTAAACGCATAGTCTGTAGGTTATAATTTGCAAATTGCTACGAACTACAACGAACTGGACAAATCACGCATCGCGCATAACGAACCGCGAATACATGCATAGTCTGTGGCGGGCTTTACAGTGCACGCGTATAAATAATAAATATGGATTTTCACCTCAATTCACCATACGCACATATACAGTGTAAGTTATTTTGCACCTTCAGAAGAAAATAGAAGTGTTGAGAAACCTGAAACCTGAACTCGAATTAAAGTATGTCTTTCAGTAAACCGAAGACACATCAAGTAATTAAAAATAAATATTGTAAGCATATACGAAGAATAAAATAATCTGTACAAGAGAGAGAATTGCATATTACCAAAGCGGGGATATTTTATCAAGACATGAAAGGAAAAACACGAAAATAGCAATATAATATAAGTTATTTCATTTAATTTCCAACACAAGTTTTATATAAAATCAGTTACGAGTATACAAGTTTTGTGTGCATGGAGAAGTTATGACTGTTCATTTAAAATGGGATCATCCATAGTCCCATTGTGAACAAGAGAAAAGGTCAAAATGAAGATGTAGGCATACTACTGCATTTAAAGAAATTATCTAAAACGTCATTTAAATCAATTTTACATTTACATTTACATTCTGATAACTTCTCATTATTGAACAAGAATTAAGTCATCATGGAATTTCCTTGCAGTCAATTAAATTTATTTACCTAATGAACATAACAAAATAATTTTAAAATCGGGAAGCAACTTTGAAGATATAAGAACTAGCAAAGATACGTTTAAAAAATTAAAGAATATTATTAGAATTAACGGGGAAACATAAAACATTTTTTTTAAAGTAAACGGAGAGCATTTTAAACATCTTTTAGTTCTAAATAACGAATAGGATTATTTTATGTTGACTGCATTTATCACCCTAACATATTTATTTATTAAAATATCTCAGTGGCAGTTTCACGAAATTTCGATTTGTTTACACCGATGACTAGGTAATTTCAAATTCACTCAAAAAGGTACAAATTAATACAGTTTATATTTAAAAAAAATGGAGGGCAGCAGTCACGTGGAGTCTATTTGTGGTGTGTGGCAATTTATGCCAAAACTATACTTCGATCTAATCAGAAATCGATTACTCAAGTGTATTTTTTCTGTTGTATCAGTCATACATTGATTCTGTTGTAAGACAGTCATACATACAACAACCGTAAAGAAACTATTTTGAATATTTTAATAGTAGATACCGTAACTAATTTAGAGTAGAATCTAACAAGAACAGAATTCAAATTAACAACGATATTTTTATGGTCATTGGAAAACCATGCACCTAGGACTGGAATATCTTTCGTACATGATTTTACTTAAGGAAAATAAGAATAAAATAGGGAAAACAAGACGAGGAACATATAATACCATAATAATCACGAGGAAACTATGCAAGTTGACCCCTAAATAAAAGCTTTAATTACTTCGAGATGCCGTTGCCTCTATTAACTAAACAGACCCAATGAGGCCTTGTATACCGAGATAGTGGTTGCAACTAAAAACACAAGAGACACGAAACAATAGAGGACTGTGAACCTTTGTTAACGTCAAGACAGTCTACTTAGCTCAGATGTTTTTCTTGCTGGAAATACGCGTCTTTATGTCAGTTCATTGTTTTGATTTCACAACACCATATTGCTGTCTAACGCCTGGTCCGATTGTGTTTGATACTAATTGCAAGTAAATGGAAGACATACAAACAAATACTGGATGAGTAAAATACAATTTCAGTCTAGTTATGTACGGAGTATGCAGAAAATAATGAACACTATATTAAAAGATAATATACAGCCTATTATTTAAGTACGGGTCAAACTTCAAGGGGTAATTTCTTCAGTGATTCTAAGAAGAAAAGTTTATATAAACATAGGTTCAGCAATGCTTCGTTATCAAGATACAGAGTGTCAAACTTTTTTAAAAAATCGTTTTTTCGTAAAAATTTTAATAATCCCTTAGCTGATTTTATTGAAATTCAGCAGTGTTATTTACTGTAGAAAGGGACTAACTTAGCCGTAAGTAGATTAAAATTGTTGAGTCTAGTGGCATCCCGGAGGTACATTAACCTAGTATTGACAAGGACAATATGCGCTACTGATTTTTTTAAACTTTTATAATTTTTTTCGTATTAAGCAACTAAAAATATAACTTTCTAGTCTAGATTTTCGTAAAAATTTTAATAATCCTTTAGCTGATTTTGTTGAAATTCGGCAGTGTTATATACGGTACAAAGGAACTAATTTAGCCCTGAGTAGATTAAAATTATTCAGTCCAGTGGCGTCCCGGGGGACACTTAACCTAGTTTTACCAAGAAAATGGGCGCTAATAACATTTTTAAAACTTTTATATTTTCCTTCGCTTTAAGCAACTTAAAATACAACTTTATTGTCTCTTGAATTTTTTTCGTATCTTGCTTCGTTTTCGAGAGAAAAATAAAAATCACTTTATTGCATGTCTCTGGAACAACATAATAAAAAATTACAATTACCAACTATCAAAAACTGGGGTGTACCTGATATTTTTTCCATATCAATAGTCTATTCTAGTCTTAGAAATTATTATAAAAATTAATTTAAAAAAAAAAGTTTGACACTGTATCTTGAAAATGAACCGGACCTATGTATGTTTATATAAACTTTTCGTCTTAGAATCACTCAAGGAATTACCCCCTGAAGTTTGCCCACGTACTTAAATAACACTCTGTATATACAAATCGATGTATATATCTGACGGCATCGTATATAAGTAACTACGTTTATATGAGCAGTGCCAGTTGCGGTGAGAAAACATTCTCATATAATGAAAACTACCGTTGAGATTAAATATCCAGGCTTGCTTAGTTAAACATTTCACCATGATGTGTATCTTTAAAATTGTTTGTAAAAACAATGTGTAATGTAGTGAAAGAGTATTCTTATATAAATAAAGTCACCTTTCGACATCTGAAGATGTAAAATTTATATACAGCTTGTAAAGAATAGGAAGAAGTGTGAGATTCTCTATGTATGCATATAAAAAAGAGTAAGGCAGTATTCCGATGAAAAAGGATGCACTTTACGCGCGGCCAGATCGAACTCTGTATACATTCATACATACTCGATATTCACTCTGCAAGGATCTCAATGTGACTGAGTAAAGACCAGGCTATGTATTGACGTACCTCATGGGTGGTCTGACACAGAAGTTTTGAGACTTATTCCTATTCTTGACAAGCTTGTAGCTAAAATAATCTCCAAACCTACTTAACGAATCCGAAGTGGCCGAATCCGAATCGAACTGGCGAAATTTGGAGTTTCCCTTATTGCACAATCAAATTTTTCTATAATACGAATACTTTTCTCCTCACTTAAAGTCTGCTGCACTCCTTGTATAGTTTTTCTTAATTGCTACAGACAGTTTCTTTGCCTACATTTGAATATTTTTAAATTTTATCCGATATCCTTTAATGGTAGCTAATTCTTTAGTAGCCTACTGTGACACTACGAAATTGATTTTTGAAAATTTTCTAAATAATAAAACGCTGCCCCTTTTCGATGCAAGGTTTTTTTTCATTTATGTATTACACTATTTATATGCTTTATATATACAGATTTTTTTAAAGGACAACTGCATTATACTGATAAATATTTACAGTCACAATGAACAAAATACGTCAACAAAGTTATACTGCACTGTGTGTACCTATATTGATTCAAATATGATTCGTATGTCACGAACTTACCCGAGTGAACCACCACTGATGTAGCACTCATAAGATGAAGTTTCAGTGATTATAATATAATTGTACTCCTTTAAGGTATATTCAAAAGCAATAATTATACAAAACTGTTCAACTATTAAGAATAATTTGTTATTCGAATTTCATGTTGTTAATTTGCTTCAGTTATGGCTAGAGCTGACCACTTTGGATTTCTCATCAATGATCAGCGTCGTATATAAGCAACTCGGTATAAATTATAATAATTTATATTATATGTATTATTATATAATATTTATATGATGGGCAATCTTAGTATCAACTGAAACATTATACGTTTCCCTAAGTACGTATTTAATTTCATATTGTACTAAATTTCTGATTTAATTATTTCCCACATAATTCAAGTTTGTTTTAGTTAGGGAAACTATATTGAAAAAGTTTTAGAATGTAAAAAAATTTCAAAAAGAAACCTTTGACCTTTGATATTATCCATTTTTTCATATGCAGCCAGTCGCATTAATGAGGTGACTATTAATGACATTTATTATATCAATTTTAATTCTATTAAAGCTTTAAAAAGTAGTTTTATATCATATAGGTTCATCTATCTGTATCTAATATGCTAGGATATATTTCACTGAACTTTTACAATATACCAATTATAAAAGTTCAATGGATACTGATAATCAATATATTGATACATTGTAAGTGGTGCCATTTCTCTATTCTATGAGCTCTTCAACATTTATCTTTATGTCGCTTACATGTAACTTCTTCAGCATCTTCAGAATAGTAAAGTTTCGGTATTGGATTATTGAACGATTCACAATTAATTACACTGCCTGTTATACTATCAACAGAAGAACGTTTCGAACTAATCATTATATAAAGAAATAAAAGTCCTTATTGGATATAAGACGCCCGATTGCAAGCACCACGCAAAGACTACGTTTAGGTGAGAATAATTGTCGATATGATTTTCGGATCATATTATTCAATGCAAATATAAACGGAGATATTTATCAGAATTGCTTACAATGCGAATTCAATTCATGACTGTATTTAATTTAAACAGAGTATGCTGCAAATGTTAAACCTTTAAACGAACCGTTTTCAAACATATGTGATTAAGCAGCGGAGGAGCAACAAAATCGTTTCCATTATTTTCTGATTTCACCTAATTTTGCAATTTTCCAATTTACCTAATTTTGTAAATATTTTTCAGATCTTTGTATATAATTATTCTTTAGTTAAAACTTCGCTATCTCCCGATCATCAGCTTTATGAAAAACAAGTCAAGTATAACTAACTTATCTCCATAAGTACATAATTGAAGCAATAGATGTAGTATAAAAAGAGTTCCCTAAATCATTTGAAACTATTAATATCACGTCACAATTTTTAAAAATTGGCGAATGTTTGATTTTCTTATCTTCTTTAAATTTTCTTGCCATCGTGCCTAAATAACAGACCTCAGATTATTGATTACAAAAGATCGAATCGAATACATGGATATTCTATGGATATAACGTATGACTACTGAAGTTTGATTTAGGAATACCTCAAGGATATAATCTTGGGCCACTCATTCATGTTATTTATTGTTGATATTTCTACAATTATTAAACGTAACAAACTTATATCTGCAGATGCTGTGAAAATATTTTTTAAAATAAAATCTTTGAATAATTGTTTCTTCCTACAATCGCAAATTGAACGAGGAGTGGTAACCTTATTATAGAAACCAACCAATTGTTTTTTATTATTCTTTGAATAACACTCCCTTAAGTAGATAACATTCCAAAGACGGTTTAGGAATATCATTCTATTATGAATTATTCTTTAATGAACATATTAGTAATTTAGTTGGGTCAGCTAAAGTTTATATAAGAAAAAAAAGTTCTATTACAAGGAACTGTAAATCATTCATAACTGAAACGTGATTTAAAATGGTATTGTATTCACTTGTACGTTCCAGATTCGAATGTGATTCTGTAATATATTGCCCAATTTATGAGGATAGTTCAATTATCCTTGAATCAGTTCGAAGATAATTTTTAAAATTTCTAATCTATAAAAATGATGTGGTACTAGTATATGCTAATCGAGGTTACGATAATTAACTCTTATCTAGATTTAATATGCAATAATTGAATATTAGGTGAATACTAAACATTGTATTTTGTTTTATAATCTATTTAATAACAATACTGCTTCGAGATACTGGCATATGTAAATAACTTCTCCAATTACACAGGTTAATACTAGGCAAAACAACATCTTGTATGTATCTACCACAAGATGAAATATTTAAAAAAGTCACCAGCATGCATCATGATTTATAATTTTAATACCTTCTTTGATCAGTGTGACAAACAAATCTAGTGCATCGTATTAGAAGAAACTACATTCTGAGTAGTGAATATGAACTGTATCTATTAGCTTAAGAGTATATAATGATTATGTTTCTCTCATTATTTTTAGAATTTATGTCAGCACCATATTTTCTGCTCAATTTCTTTTGTCTGTAACTGGAATTTTGTTGGACAAATATGTAAATAAAACAAATCATTAAGCCATTTAAATTTGTGTTTATCTGATTATCTGAAAAAAATGGTTTAAGTGAATAGACTAGCATAAAATACTCAAAGATTAGTATAATAGACATTTGTCTTGGAATTCCGCCTAACACCATTAGTTGGCATTATTATGAATACTGCCTTTGATGAAATAGGTTATTTTCACGTGCAAAATGATGGCGGCATTGAACAACTATTATAAAAATTAGTTTATCAATATCGATGTCAGTAATAGTAATATTAAAAATATTGATACATATCGTTGAATGTTTCGTTGCTTATAAGCCAAATTTTTATTATTGACTCAGCATAAGAAATACGTTAAAGCGAGGTATCAAATGGATTGTCCTCATATTTTCAATTTAAATTTTTGGTTTATTAAAGTTTAGGGGATCGATCGCGAAGAGTATATGTAATTCGTGTTTTGAAAATAAAAATTCGAGGAGTTTTCACAAAATACCATTCACTTTAATTTCATGAATTTTCTTTCAAATACTATATAAAAAACACAGACAAAGCTAATTTGACATTAAACAAAGCAATTCTATATTTGAACTATGTATTTACCTTATTCAAAGATAACCTCATTAAAATTACTTGTTGTGTTGCAGACACCTCGTATGTTACAAAACAAGTTTCTATTTATAACTTAAAGCATTTATTAAAATATTAGATTATAATATTTTGTGCATGCTTTCAATAGTAAAAGCTTTCTATTTGTGTTAATATATTGTATAAAAATGAAATGCTATATCAAGAATTGCCGTTACAATTATATTTTATACAGGCAGAAGAGACAAATATTCAGGAATCGACTGCAACTTTTATTTCAAAAATGCAGCATTTAACTGTCGAGACAATATCCGATATTTTTATTATACTTTTAGGTCAAACGTAAAGGTAGAAAGCTAGGAACAGTAGGCGATATTTTTGTCCGTGGCGCCTATAAATGTGAGGGAATACGTTTTTAACGGAGGAATGGCTTTTTATTTTCTACATTTTATTATTGTGTCCTAGGTTTTTATTGTATGTAAAATTATTCCTGTCATGGCTTACGATGTATTTATTTAGATATTAAATATTTTACGACAAAAATATTTCTTCTGCAGTTGAAGTATACATATATTAGAAGACAGAAAGCAGATTTCCATTTCTATTATAATTAAGTATGATAATTTATTGGCAACTTGCTAAATTTACAATAAATTTCTTAGTATACTTAATTCAAAGTCATTCAGTTAGAAAACTGAAAGAAGTATCTATGATGTTGAAAATTAATAAAGTCTAAGAATAGATGTAATAGTCGAAGAGAGGAAATTAGAAAACAACTATATGAACAAATACAGTATCAGTTGCAATTAGATATAGCAAAATATTTCTTTATAAATACGATTTTGATTTTTTATTCGATTTTTAGTATTCTCCATAAATATTTGTAGGAAATTAGGTACATGGTGGACTCTCACTTCATTACGTTATTGAAATTTAATATTATTTGGACATCATTTATATTTTCAATTATATTCTTCCATTACTTTATTTTTCAGTACTTATCACAACGATAATTATAAGTGTATTTCTTATTAATTAAATAATCTTTAATCAAAGCTACACAACTCTATTATAAAGATAATTGTGCCGCAATAAAAACTGGGAATAACAGGCATACAGAATATTTCCGAACATCGAAAGGCTTAAGACAAGGATGTTGTCTGTCTCCCACTCTATTTAAAGTATATCTTGACAGATCCATACAAGTGTGGATAAGAAAATGCAGAAACATGGGTCTTAAAGTGGGAGACGGCACACTTTACAGCCTATTTTTTGCAGATGACCAGGTAGTGATAGCGGAAGATGAACAAGATCTGAGCTACATGACGAGAAATCTAAGAGAAGAGTATGAACGAGCTGGACTTACAATAAATTTAAACAAGTGTGAATATCTGGCAGCCGGCTGTGGCGAATGTAATAATCTGGAACTAGAAAACGGTGTAATTAGAGGAATGCAATTGTGCAAGTATTTAGGAGTTATCTTTAATAAACAGGGAAACAGCAATGATGAAGTGAGGGAAAGAATTAATAAAGGTAGAAAATCTATTGGAGCATTAAACTCAATATTGTGGGAAAAGAATATAAGGAAAGACACCAAGCTACGCATCTACAAAAGCATCGTACAAAGCGTAATTATGTATGGAGCGGAAGTGTGGGATTTAAATAAAGCAAACAAAAGAAAAATTTTGGCCACAGAAATGGACTATCTAAGAAGAAGTTGTAGGATATCCAGAACAGAAAGAATTAGAAATGAAATAATTAGGCAGAATATTGGCATTGAAAAAGATATTATAGATGAGGTCGAAAAGAAACAATTGGTATGGTTCGGACATAAAAAAAGAATGAGGCAACATAGGTGGCCAAGAAAAATACTAGAGTGGACTCCGCCAGAAAAAAGAAAGAGGGGAAGACCTAGAAGGAGCTGGAGAAATGACGTAGATGACGCAATGAGATCAAGAATTTTAACCGAGGAAATGTGTCATGAAAGAAAAATGTGGAAACTGGGGACGGAGAGACGGCGACACCCGTAGAAATCCGTATATATATATATATATATATATATATATATATATATATATATATATATATATATATATATATATATATATTTCTTATTAATTGTATTTATGAAAAAGGTAAGTATTCTAGAAATATGGACAACGTCATCATTTTGTCAAATGACAACAACAATATTTAGGAATATTGAAGAGTTAGTAAATTATTTGGTATATACAAGGTGGGGCAGAGCAACTTGCTTACTTGAATTTGGTGCCTTGAAGCGATGGTTACTCCTAGGAGGATGGGGATAGGCATATTCGAGAGGGCGAGGCGTAAATTTATCGCTATGCATAGATTAGTTAGCATCATGGAGTAGGCGAATGTGGAGCGTGCATTCGCTGTCGAGGCATACTTTTCTAACGGTCGCTCAATCAACGCCACACAAAGTGCATTCCGTATCCATATCAATATTGCGTCCCGTGGTCGTGTTCCTGGCCGGCAGTCGATCGTTTCATGGGTAAGCAGCTTCAGGGAAACTAGTGATTTGAAGAAAAAACCTGGGATTCCACGAACAGCATGGTCACCCCATACATTGACACTGACAGGCTTTTTGATTTGCGCTCCTCTCAGCGCTATATCCGTTAACATGCATCTGCTGTTGGGTTGTCTGCTCGCTGTGTAAGATGAATTCTTTATGAAGAACCAAAATTTTATCCCTACAAATTGGCTGTGGTGCAGTAACTTAATCCACACGATTTTGTTACTCGAGAAAATACATGTGAGGCGCTTCTTGAAATTCCTCACGACACACCTATTTTCTTCGATGATGTGGCTCACATCCATCTTTCGGGATCTGTACATAGGCAGAACATGCACTATTGGAGCCCTAATAACTCCAGACGACTTCATCAGTGTCCCCTACATTCACAACGTGTAATGTGCACTATCGCTAGTTGGAATAATTATTCCATTGAAGAAAACAAACGTGCAGTTTCGGTGACTTCTGATCGTTATGTCCACATGATTCAGAAGTTTTTCCTACCAACACTTAACTAGCTGGATATGGGGGATGTACGGTTCCAGCAGGACGATGCCACAGCACACACAGTACCTGTGTCAATGACTGTTTTGCGGCAACACTCCCCAGGACGCCTCCTTGAGGAGTGATCTGATATGGCCAGCGCGGTCGCCTGATTTAACCCCCTGCGACTATTTTTTATGGGGCTATCTAAACTCACTTGTTTACAACGATCGTTCTAGGACCCTGGCTCACCTGAAAGATAACATTCGCCAAGTTGTCGCCAACATACCCTTCGATATGCTGGAGAGAGTTAAACCAAACTTCAGAGTTTGATTAGCGCAGTATATTGAGAATAATGGGCGCCACCTGTCTGATATCACCTTTGAAACTGTGTAAACATAAATTTTAAATATTGTACTTGATGTTGTTCAAATAATTAAGCAAGTTGCTCTGCCCCACTCTATATTTGTCAATTTCTAAGACCAAAATAGACAAAGAATATGCATTTTATACCACACTTTTGAAATATACTATATAATTAAATAATACGGAGTCAATGTCTATGCTCAATATTTCCTTGATATTTTTGAAAATGTCCATGATGATATAGTCTTCCGCAATATCCATACTTTTACGACTTTTGAAATATTTATAACATGTCAAATACATTTTAAAGATATTTTCTTTCATATTTTATATTCGAACTGTTACATAATCATAGTATTTTTTAAATCATAACCCCATTTTTTAACAAAAGAATGTACTATTTTTCCAAATATTATACCCCATATTAGGTGTCTCTTATATATCGTTTACAAATTATTGTTTTTAAGCAAAATGCACATAAAACCACTATGAATTGATTGATATATATCATTGTTTTGAAATCCTTTTAAATATTCTCCATTAAGAATTTAACGTTTGACAGCATGAATGCATCTAACCACTTTGCATTAAATATTCTATAATTTTTGGCCCATATTTTCCAATTCAATTTGAATACTTTTCTTAAGATCCCCTAAATTATTTGCCTGAATAATCCTAAAATAGACCTATAAAGTCACTGCATAAGATTGAATATAGGGCGATCAAATTACATGAACGTAGTATCTATCAAGTTGGTCCTTGAACTATTCATTTCATCACTATTTGCTAAATAAAAAACTCTCTTATCATGCCGTTAAACGGAACAGTCTACCTGAGCCTAGTCATAAAACAAGCCACGTATGAGATAAGAGTCGTTTGGGATGTTTTATTTGGCAAATAGAGATGAAATAAACTATAGCTCTATATATTTACTAGTGAAAATATTGTCAATAAATATTGTCAATAGCAACACCAAATAAAGAGCAGTGTCGACTTTACCAAATCTTTAAACAAGCTTTAGAAATCAAATTCTTTAGTGAAGAACATTATCCTCATTGTTTTAGTAAAGAACAGAAAAATTAGGTAAGCCCCTAGGAAACGACTTCCTGTCAATCCAGCCCATACATTTACTTTATTGGTTATGTGATTCTTCAATCCAACGAAGATTCTCTTGCCATAAATATTTGAAATTGTAATAATGTATTATCCCATTAAAGGAAAAAGCTTTATCAAGAAAAAAACACCAAATTTTTATTGCAATATTTATCACGCAAAATTGTATGCAACTATCTGAATCACCTTCATTCAACAACTTGTACTAAATATATTTTATAAAGGTGGACCATTTCTTTACCATTTTCAAACTGTGGAATGGTGGACAAGATTACTTTTTATAAAAGCGTTTGTTGTCGATCAATGTATTTAAAAATGTTTTTCAGAATTTTGCAAAAAGATCATTTAATAACATAATTATGAACCCGATATTTTATCATCATGCTGTATATAACTTACCTTTGTTCATAGTTTATCGGTTCTTGTATTTAAGAAAAATAATCTGGTTGCACTGTATTTATAGCATTAAAGAAGTTAGTATTTAATTTGTGAATTGAAGAGGTTTCTTACAGACTATTACTCTTACCGGGATACATTCAGAGTGATCTACCTATTCATAAAACTTTCCATTCTACGATAAATTTTCAACGCTATAATCTACTTATAAACTTTCCCTGGCATAGAACCATTCTGAATGAGTTTAACATTTATCACAACACAAAGGCAGTATAATTCATTAAGTAATCCAATAACTTTTACAAAATATTTTTCTTGGTCGACATTTCTTCCTCACAGTTACAGATTATTGAAAACATCTTTTTCTGTTCATAGTCGATTTTGTAAACACTAATTTTCCATATGGTTCTAAAATCCATATATTATCTTCATTACGAATGAAATGTAAATTATTAGGACATATGTTGAGAGGAAACAATAACCAGTTGTAATACTGTAATATTAAACTGTAGACAACTGAAAGGGCAAACTCAAATTATTTTATGGCATAATTTTAAAATAGTTCTTTTCAGATCTCAAAATATGTAAAACTAATGGTATCTAGTGTAATAAAAATAGACAGTTTTGAAATTGTAATGGAAAATAACTGAAAATTTTATCTGTATTAAGTAAAATACATACGTTGCCTGTTTTAAAATTTTTAAACACATCTTTAGAAATTTTAAATAAACAATTTTTAAATAAATTTGTTAATTATATTTTTTAAATTATCTTATTTATATAATTTTGTGTCTTTTTTATACTCGCCTATTTCGGTTTTACATAAATATCATATACTTTAAGATATATTTAATATTTATTTTAAAATCTTTCTCTGATTGCCTCATAGTTTGTGATTTTATGACTTAATTATGATGAACCTTCGAGGTAACTACATTATCAAAAACAATTAATGGACAGAAGCCGAACATGCCAAATCTAACTGAAAATCTTACAGTAAACCTCAAAATTGAAAATTTTAGTATGAGAGTAATCCATATCGAAAATCTTGAACTAGAAGTTTTATTTATTCGGTGTATATTTTAAAATTGATTATGTTTAACTATCGCCAGGCTACCATGGGTACGCAATACGAATGCAACAGTTACTCTGTTTGACATTAATAACAAAAGACCATTATAACCAACATAAATTTTATCATATAAATAAGGGATCTTATATACATCGTCTTTGTTTAACGGAGTTTTGGGGTCTTAATAACTGAGAGAATTTTGATTGAGTAAGTAAACACGTAGGACGATTGTAACTTTCAGGGGCTTAAAGTTGAACGCTATTCTGTACATATAGAATATAGCTATTGATGAAAGAGATCCCTGTTGTTCAAGTGATTACAAAACCTAATGGTTTTAAATGAAGAAGTTCGGTCTCAATATGGAAATTTATCGTCAAAAATGTTTTATTGAGACCATATGGAAAATATCGCCTTTGTGACAATATACAACATTTCATCCTGTCCAAAAGATGCTTGCAATTATCAGTGACATAAGATTAATTAGAATATCATTTGAATCCACTACTGGACTTTTTAATTCATTTAGAAAATAGAAACAAATATATAAAATCACTAAATTTTTATAAATGATTTAAGAAATATGGCCAAAGAAGTAGAAAATTTACAAGTAAAATGTTCTATAGTGCTGACATAGAATCGAAGAAAAATTTGATGCATTTTAGATATACCATATAAACAACATGCGTTTTATTAAAAAAATTATATACTATCCATATTGCACGTTTTATTTTGTCTGGAATCGCACTCTCATAATATCCCAGCTCACCTAATGCCATTATAATAATATGAGTGATAAAAAATGATAGCAATTTCTTATCACTCTGTCTCTGTGATTAATTATTATGAAACTATTCTACGTTAATAAAGAAGATGCATCTTATAATTGAATAACTCATATTGTACTTCAATATGTGTATGATACTGTAATAGGTTCCTAACGAGATCCTGCTATCCCTCAATCAGGAGCAACAGCCATACATGAATTTACGTAATTCTATAATTTATTTTCAGACTGTTATTACATCTGTTGATATTAAAACAAAATATTTTCAGAGATATTACATTGTACATTTTCTCTATCATGACATCTATTATGTACGTAATAATCTTTAAAAATTTACTGCAAATTGGCAAAATATTTGTCATCGATATATTTCTTCATCCACTTTGCTCCACTTATTCAGTTATTTCAATTTTGAGAACTGATTATTCGATGTACCATTGATGTAATGCCTTAATTTCGGAGGACACAGGTTTGTTAGAACTTGGAAGTGATATCAATTTACATTTTTCTGTATCAGATTTTTCTGTTACCACACATATACCATTTGATTCTAATTTCGAAGTTTAATTAACAAAAATTAAAGCTGTGGAATATCTTCTAAAACTTATATAGACACAACATCACTCTCGAAATAGGATTCCTTGCGTTTGCGGTTTTCATAATACTATGTTTTAAAAACTCCTTTGATGTTTACTGAAATATTCCAGTTGCTTTTAATTCATCATGATCCAATTTTCCAGAATTAGTTCGCTTATAGCGATACACTTTCTTTATTTTACTACATTTATTTTACTAATATCTTCTTTGAAGTATTGACAACTCAGACACAAACTTGAATAAGTTTTATTTTAAATAAACTGTTCCTAATAATTTGGAGTAGCTATACTAAGAAAAACTATTTAAATATTTATTGCTTTATTTTAATTTTATTATTTTAATAAATTTTGAATTTATTTGGTCAAGAGTGAATAGAATGTATGAATTTGGAATTATTACTGAGATTTTGTATATGTTTCTTTCACGTTTATAATCTCGTTAAGTACTAGGAGGATTTTAAGAATAATTTTTCTCTTAAGTTTTTGTCTCTTCTATATTTATTATACACAGTAGATCTATCAATTGAAAGAAATAGAATTACTCGAATCATCGCAGGCGACACGGTTATCTCTGAAATACAACAAGATACAAAAATGGCCAGAAGAATATTGCAAAACCACCTAAATCAAATGAAGTCGTGGCTTCAAAAATAGAAAATTGAATCAAATGAGACTAAATCCGTCCAGGTGAACTTTGTACTTAGAAGGAAGCAGTATCCACAATTCAATTTAAATAATGTAGTTATACCTTAGGCCATGAGCACAATATATCTTGGAATTCATTTGAACGGTGGACTCATCTGAAAACCCACATACTCGAAAAATGGAAACAAATCGACTTAAAAACAAACGAGCTACCAGATACGTAAATATGAAACCGGAATTTACCCATAGATGGCCTAGCTGCTAATGTTGTTACCGTCATACCGCGTCATTGGCGCCATTTTCTTATTTTAACATATGATAAAGGCTTTTATCTCACAACAATACAAGTTTCATGGCAATAACATTGTTTTTAACAGCGTTGGACGTGTCGAATTTTGTGCCTGGAAACTAAGATTTGCGCCTAGAATTGATTTTTTATTACCATTTGAAGAAAACTGCTGCAGAATCGCATCGAATGCTTCTAGAAGCCTACGGCGAGCATGCTCTTGGTAAATCACAGTGCTTTGAGTAGTTTAAAAAATTCAAAAGTGGCAATTTTGATGTAAGAAATGAAGATAGTGGAAGACCACCGAAAGAGTTTGAAGATAGCGAATTGCAAGTATTGTTGGATGAGAATGACGCTCAAACGCAACAATAACTCGTGGATCAATTAAATGTGATACGAGAAGAAAGATCCAGAATATGAAAAAGTGGGGTGCACATGAACTGAATGAAAGACAGCAGGAAAACCGAAAAAACATTTGTGAAATACTACTCACCAGACACTGCTCGCCAGAAAGTAATTTCTTCATCGAATTCAGACTGGTGATGAAATTTGGATATATTTCGAGAATCTTAAGCGTAATAGATCCTGGGTAACTCCAGGCGAACCATCGACGTCGACTGCAAGGCCAAATGGCTATGGATGGAAGACAATCCTCTGTTTGGTGGGATCAGACGGATGTAATCTACCATGAGCTGCTAAAACCTGACTAAATCGTTAATATTGAAAGCTACCGATAACAAATGATCGATCGATTTTAATCAAGCTTTGCATGAAGAATGACTAGGATATCAGAAAAGGCAACACAAAGTGATATTGCTTCAAAATAACGCGCTATCACACACAGCAAAACCGGTCAAGGAAACGATTGAGACTATTAGTTGGGAAATACATTCGCACGCGACTTATTCAGCACACTTAGCTCCACCCGATTGCCACTTATTTGCATCAATGGGACAGGTACTTGCTGAGCAGGGCTTCATTTCTTACGAAAATGGCTCGATAACTGGTTTGCCTCAAAAGAGCAAGAATTTTTTTGGCATGGAATCCACAAATTGTCCGAGAGATCCAGTAGAAAAATGTATAGCTAGCAATGGCAAATACTTCGAATAAAATATTTTTTGTCATTTTCATACAATAAACATGTATCTTTTATAAAAATAATTCCTGTTTCATATTTACATACCTAGCATATTGGCTTAATGGTGTAATCCTAATTTACAAGGCAATAGTTAAACCAATATGGGATTACGGAACACATATATGCAAGTCAATTAAACATATCAATAATCCAGTGAATCAAATCAAAAGTACTATGGATAATAACTAATACACTATGGTACATAATTAAGCAAACATTACGTACGGACATGGAGATACCATATATTAATGATGTCATCAATGTAAGAAGTATCTGTGACCACAACAAACTAGAAAATCACGATGCAATGACACAATGCAGCAACTGGTTGAAGCGCAGCTCAATAGAAGACTTAGAAGACACTCACCAACCCCGATCTCAAAAAGGACTAATGAAGACTTCTCACTAGAAAAGTACCTCATCACGCCATTATTAAAGAGCCTCATAGGTCTTAAACCATCACACTGACTCATATTATGTAAATTATAATTGTCAACTAATAAACAATTTAAATTAAAATAAAATAGTTCTTGCTACTAGTCATGAACGTGATTACAATATAGTTACAATTTGAGATAAGTCGCAAAATGATTTAATTACTTGATAGTTATAATTAGTTTAGAGATACTTTTTCATCGACATATTATTTTATATGGAAATGACTTGATTATAATTTATACAATATGAAATTATTCTGATCCAAAAAAAAAACAAAAAGGTAGGATTCCTACATAACGTGCATGATGACAGAGAAGTAAATAATAATAAACACTACCGTCGAAGTACGTAAGACGTGTAATATGTACGTAATACATATGTACATAATTCAACGCAGGAGGGATTTAGACAAAACCAGTCTGGGTTGCAGCTACACGAAAACCAATTATAACTTCAAATACCCCAAATTAACAAATATTCCTACACGTCACCAAGTGTTCAGATCCGGTAGAAAATTAGTTTGTGCAATTAATTTACTTTCCATATTAGATATGCATAACATAAACACAAACTAGAGCATTGCAAACGATAGACATTGCTCTACATGCATGCCCCGGGGAATTCTTTCCAAAAAGTTATCCCTCGTCGTCCTTACGTTATATGATAAGTAAACCGCTTCAGTTGAATATTTAGTTTTTTGATATTGTAAATATAGTAAATACATCAATTTGCACAAATTTTAAAACTTATAAAATATCGTAATATAATTATTTGAGAAAAGTAATAGTATTATGCGAATATTTTTTTACTGAGACTGAAACGATCGCAGGAAAATTATTAAAAGAAACTTCCTACATAATTTACCATATCATCTAATCTAAAATGACCTTAATCCTGTGGAAGCCATTATATAACTAATGAGTATTACAACAAAATTTTAAAAAAACTTATATTATTGCACTTGCATATGCTGACACATCTTCGTAAAAAAACTAGTATTTTCATTGGAATTTGAAATACTAAATGTTTGCTAAAGTATTTGCCATAGTATATTCTTGCCTAAAAACTACCAAACACTGTTGCTTACATTTTTATCCAAGTAATATTCTGCAGACATCTCCATAGAACGATGAATGATCTTTATTTAGTCAAAATTGTTGTCGAATGTAAGCCTTATTATTCATATGCTATTTGCTGATTGAACAAATATATTGTTTATATACTATTGTATAATTGAATATTTCTATCACTGAAATATAAATTAATTATAAAATTTTTCGCGATTTTCCTGAAATTATGGATAATTTATATAGAAATGAATTAGTGTGCATGTCAATATAAATTATATTTATTAAACTGTCAATAAATTGAATTTATTAGATTGTTACTAATTTCTAGCAACAGCCTTAATGAAAGGAAGAAATAACCTATTAATTTTTGCCACCGTCATGTAAATTACATCTACCATATGGCTCATTTAAAACGAAGACAGTCCAATCTTTTCGTCATTTTTTGAAATCCAGATTTGAGCATTGGTACAATTGTAATTCTGAAGAAGACGTATACTTCAAGACAGCCCACTTAAATTTAAGTAAGAAACTGGGATAACGGCAGCCCCAAATGGGCTCGATGTTTTGCTTCGCGTTAAATATATTGAAGAAGTTATTAGAAAAAGTTGTTCAGAATCTAAATTTGAGCCCCAACCCTAAATATCATTACGAAATTCATATTTCTAGTTTTTTCAATATATTTTCGACACACGATTACAATTTTTGTTTTCAATTTAATAAAATGCCGTGGAAATGGAAAAAAATTATTGAAGAGAAATGTTGATTCGACGAAAAATATATTTTAAGAGAAAAGTGAACAAACAATTAATTCTTCATCATTGAAGTAAGTAAAAAATAACAGTTTAAAGTAGCAGTCAGTTTTTGTCATAATTACTCATTACACAAATTTTAATTAATTATCGGATAGCCTCTCTCAACTATTCCTCCTACAATTTGAATACATTTCTCAGTTCTTTTACGATAATTATTGGCTACTCTCCTTAGCTCTGCTGATTTCGCGACAGGCTGTCTTATTTAAATACAAAATTTTTCTCGATTCCCGTTATATAGCTTTGCGTTATAAACTTTATTCTTCACTTCCGCAAAAGTAAAAATCTAATGGTGTAATATTGGGGCACCTAGGAGGCCAGAGTTCAAAAGGACTATTTCTTCCTATTAAGCGCATCGGAAAAAGTTCGTTCAATCACTGACAAACAATTCTGGGATTATGGATTGATGCACAATCTAGCTGGAGAAACATCTCCTATCGTAAATTAATAGAAAAATTTTCAATTGCATCCCATAATTCCGTATTGAAAAAGTTAAGTAAATGCTTAAAATAACAATTTATTAGCGAAAAATGAACCAACTATTCTGTCTCCTAAAATTTCACACACACATAATACTGGTTTTCAAACTATTTATTTTTATTCTCTTTCTTCTTTCAAAGTATGTAGAAATTTTTGGTTATAAAGCTTAATTTTATGGCAACAGAAACAAGTACCTTCTAATTTTCTGCTTCTCGATATTTAGTTTTGACTTGCTGAATCTTGTAGATCCACACTTCTGGTAGACCCACTACGTTATCTTCATGATAACGTAGCTGCTAGGACTAATAGCAACTTGTAAAGCATGGTCTCGGTTAAATTCCGCAGCAACTTCTCTGCTAATAGGAGGCCTATCAACAGATAACCTAATTATCTCGACTGTTTCCCTTATATGCAGTCGAATTTTACGATTGTAAACTGGAATTTTGCACTCAAAGCTTTGTCAGGTTGACATTTAGTATAATGATAGTTCTTTTACATGCATCCTACTAAATAAAAGCCAAAATTTAACCGTATTTGGATTTAGGAAAAAATTGAAGAAACTAAAAATATGACTTTATTTAATTTTTTTTTTAGATTCTGAACATCTTTTTCTAATAATTTTTTTCGACATCGTCAACGCTAAGCACAATATCGGGTATGTGTCCTATTTGGGTGGGGGGAAGGCTTACCGTTGTCTCACTTTATTATTTAAATTTAAGTTGGTTACTTCGAAATGTACGTCTTATATAGAACTACTATATAAGACTAATTGTGCCAAAGCTCAAATCTGGATTTAAAACAATGACGAAATGTCTGCATTTTAAATGAGATATATGGTATATTACTGCCATAGTTTCCCTTTTAGCACTTTCAGAATGCCTGTAAATACTTCCTTCAAGTAATGTCACCAAAATATAATATAGCATTGAATTCATTTCTATTATTTTTGATCCCTAGACTTTATCTGACTGAAATAATTACTATATAAATGTTGCATTAAAAAATGTAAAATACTATTACCAAAATATGCATTACAAAGAAATCTCATTTACCAGATAACTAGATTATAAAATAAAAAATGTATATTAATAACATTAAATTTCCTTTGGTTAACTCTATTAAATTAATAATTTAGATTGATTCAGAATATATTATATATATATATATATATATATATATATATATATATATATATATATATATATATATATATATATATATATATATATATATATATATTCTGCATATATAACATGAATCAGCCGATGTCGACAAATAAAAATACTTGTATATTTTTTAAATCAATTAATTCATCCTTAGTTGTTATTACAAGTGAATAATAAATTATATTACAACATGCAAGGTGTACTAATGTTAGAAATATATAATGAAACACATGCATTCTATCCATTTGGGTAAATTTTAATAACGTGGACTACATACTTAAACATATACCGCTTACTACTAGTAAAACGCTTCAAGTACAGTAAAGTTCTGTTCAAATAATTATTCTAGTACTCGTTATAATACGCTTAACTAGAATCTTATGTATTAAGTACGAAAAGACTATTAGTAAAGTCAAGAAGTTTTAGTTTGCTGCACTGCAGGGAGCACCTACTTGCTTAATCATTTTATTTTAACCAGGTTTAGAGCTTAGTGAAACGTTCCTTTGAAACTTATAATAACACAACATATTTTAATAAAGCCCCAGATAAGAGAGAAATTATTTTTATTGGAAGAAAAAATAATTATTCCATTTAATGAATGGAAATTCAATGTACGAAAAATTCCTATATTAAAAATATGACAGACACCACCTATAGAGAAACAGCATAGTATGTATGTTATATAAAATATATTGTATTGCATTCATTATTCAAAGTAGTTCTCACACTTCTATAACTTTATTATCATGTAACATAAAACCATCAGTATGTTATCTGAAAGCCAGACGTAACTCAATACTGCTACGTGTTTTATCATATAACTATATACATTGTAACCAACGTTTATGATGATTTGCTGAAACCTTATAATGTTCTTTCTTTAAATTAATCTTTTGCCAATTATATTTTAATTTTACTTTCAACGATGTCAGCATAACGAAACTTATAAAGTCACAGCAAACCCGTTGCATGAGCAGTATAATTTTAGTATTAGTATTATTGTTATACTCACACATCTAAATTCTTGTTCGTCCGTTAAATAAAATAAATCGTTTTTAAAAAGTTTAAATCCAAACAAGTGATTTAATAAATTTGGCGCAGTCGTTGTAGGATTTCACGCGTTATTAGAACACGGATTTGCCTCACTAATAACGTGGAATTCCAATTCCGAAGTGAAATCAGGAACAAAGCTCAAGAAGAAAAGAAATACGAAACAAGAATACTTCAAAGAAGCAACCTCGAAACACGAAGACTTCAACAAAAGAAACAAGAAACAAATCTACAAAGAAACAAAGAAAACAACAGGGGAAATCGCGGATAGAATACGGACCTGCCCTCACTGTTTGTGATTCTCCTCTGCAAGCCATCCTTCCCGAAGACACCCCGCTTCCAGAGCACGGAATTGCCTCACTGGTTGTGGACTCTGGCCGGAAGACGAATGGAAAACATTTGGTAAGTCAAAGAATTGACACGTTACCTTTGAAACATTTATTTATAATTTTAAGAAATATTATACAGGATATAGACCAAAAACTATTATCCTTCCCATCTGAAAATTTATTTTTATTTAATTGTATTTAATTAAATAACTTTACAATATCTAATTTAAACATTATAATTAATTAACTTATAAAAATGGCAAACGAAGCTATCTTAGAACCTTACAAACTGTCAGAAATTTTCTCAATTGTTCCGGAGTATGACGGAAATCAAATTTTCCTGCAAACATTCTTAAATGCTATTAAATGCGCTTTCGACATGGCGGTCGACAATCAAAAAATACTTTTAACTCTCCATGTTAAAAATAAATTACGTGGAAAAGCCGCTGAACTAGTAAATTCTAGGAACCCGTCAACTTGGGAAGAAATCAAATATCTATTAGAGACTCACTTTGGAGACTCTAGGGACCTTACGTCTCTAATTCAGGACTTGCAAAGAATTAATCAACAATCAAACGAATCCGCTTTAAATTTTGTATCCCGCTTGCAAACGCATAATGCGAAAATGCATGCAGCGATTCAGAAACAACATTTAACCGCTGATCAAAAAACCGCACAATCCAATTTAATCGAGACAATGACTCTTAACACTTTATTGACAGGGTTGGATCCAAAATTAGGATCTATAATAAGAGCAAGTAATCCTATGGATATGCTTCAAGCAATATCCAGGATTAAACGGGAACTTCAATTGTCATACTTTGAATCTCAAAAATTTCAAAAATCAAATAAACCATTACCACCTAATTCATTAAATGCTAAGAAGATATGTACATATTGTAAACGTAATGGACACACAATAAATGAGTGCCGAACGAAGCAACAAAATTCTTCAGCACCTTTCCAAAACTTTTCTAAGCCTAATTTTCAACAAAATTTTAATCAGGCCCAATCATCCAACTTAAATCAAAATTATCAGCGACCTCAATTTAATCCAAATGAAAATAATAGACCGATGAATTCAAATTTCCAACAAAATAATTACCAGCAAAACAGTTTTCAAAAAAACAGGCCTTCAGCTATTAAACCGAATCCCAACTATACAAACCAATCAAGACCACCAATAATTCGGCCAAATCCGAATTATAATCAATAAAGAGCTCATCATATGAACGCTCAAATGAACCAAAATTTTTATGATACGGCTCATCAATACGATTCAAAATACACTGATGATACTGCTCACCAGTATAACTCACATTCACAATATACTGATGATAGCGCTCATCAATATAATTACAATTGCGATCAAAATTATGAACAATATCAAGATTCATATTCGGACGAACCAACATATCAAGAAAATTATAATTTTTCAACAGACCAATTTAATTATTCTGATACTGATCAGGATTTTCGGCAAACTACTCAAGCTCAAGATCATCCACCGGATCAACAGCTATGCGAAATAACGGAATTAGAAAACCAAATTCAAATAATGAATTTAAACACCAACCAACAGCAAGACAAACAAATATTCCTATAAATAGAGGAATATCAAGTGCCCTTTTTACAGTAAATCCCAAAAACTTATATTACATTGAAGATGCTACAAAAAATTTTAAAATATTAATAGATACAGGTGCCGGACTATCCATATTTAAGCCAAAAACTTGTGAAAAATATTCTAAACGTTTTCCCGAAAACGTTATAATACAGGGAATTACCGATCAAAAAATTCTAATTAATGAATCTACACTCGTTCCGTTTACTCTCAACGATCCTCACAAAGTTTACATTCATAATATTGATATTGATTTCGACGGATTACTAGGATCCGATTTTCTAGAACATTCCAACTGCATTATTGACATAAAAAATAGACAATTAATTACCAATTTCAAAACTGTACCTTTATTCAAAGCCACATAAAATTCCACTAATGTACAAAATAATAAAAAACAAAATATTCAAACAAATCAATTTCTCAACAAAATTTCTATCAACCCTCGTACAGAACAAATTTCAAAATTTCGATGTAATCTTGTAAACACCGAAGTCATACTAATAGCTACGGAAATAGATAAAGTACGACTTCCTAATGCACTAGTCAAAATGAACAATAAAGGAGAATTTCTTGCCTCCGTATTAAACGCAAACGCAGTCTCAAAAATAATAGATTTTTCCGAAATTAAACTAGAACCAATTCAAAATTTTTCGTTAAATAATTTAAACGAATATAACTCTGAAATGTATACAGATAGACGCGAAGAAATAAAAGAGCAACTTCGTCTTGATCATTTAAATGAGGAAGAAAAAGAAATAATTACTCAACTTTGCCTAGACTTTTCAGATATTTTCTATCTCGAAGGAGATATTCTAACATTTACTAATGAGATCAAACACACAATAGACACCAACAATGCTAAACCTACCTTTACAAAGTCGTATCGCTACCCTCAAATTCACAAAGAGGAAGTGAAAAAACAGGTATCGAAAATGCTAGAACAAGGTATTATCAAACATTCAAATTCCCCTTGGTCTTCACCGATTTGGGTTGTCCCCAAAAAGCTTGATGTGTCAGGTAAACAAAAATGGCGTGTCGTAGTTGACTACAGAAAACTCAATGAGTTAACTGTAGGAGATAAATACCCTTTACCAAACATTTCTGATCTTTTAGACCAACTTGGAAAATGTCAATATTTCACCACCCTCGATTTGGCCTCCGGTTTCCACCAAATTGAGATCGAACCCAGTGACATTCCAAAAACCGCTTTCACAGTCGAAAACGGTCATTTTGAGTTTAATAGGCTTCCATTCGGTTTGAAAAATGCCCCATCAACCTTCCAAAGGGTAATGGATAACATCTTAATAGGAATCCAAAACGAGAGATGCCTCGTATACATGGACGACATAATCGTCTATTCCCCAACAATCCAGGACCATGTTTC
This sequence comes from Rosalia funebris, assembly GCA_037954035.1. NCBI lineage: Eukaryota > Metazoa > Arthropoda > Insecta > Coleoptera > Cerambycidae > Rosalia > Rosalia funebris. Next base: position 8,289,686 of record JAZFAV010000007.1, read on the forward strand.
ACGGCTTACCGAAGTCTTCAAACGTCTTCAAAAGGGTAATTTGAAAATTCAACCGGACAAGTGCGAATTCCTTCGTAAGGAAGTTGCATATTTAGGTCACCTCGTCACCAAAGAAGGTGTAAAACCAAATCCAATTAAGATCGAATGCATCAAAAATGTTCCCCAACCAACTAACCAGAGAGAGATTAAATCATTTCTTGGCCTCGCCGGATATTACCGACGATTCATTGATAATTTCGCCAAAATTTCCAAACCTCTCACTAAATTACTGCAAAAAGACACCCCTTTCAATTTCGATTCAGAATGTTTAAAATCTTTCGAAGATTTAAAACAAACCCTTACTTCAAGCCCCATACTATCGTATCCAAATTTTGACGAGCCATTCCTACTCACAACAGATGCGAGCGCTTTTGCGATCGGCGCTATACTCTCGCAAGGTTCAATAGGTAAAGATCTACCCATAGCCTTCGCCCATATATTTTTGGTAGAAAGTTCAAACTGATAACAGATCACAGACCTGTTACCTGGCTTTTCTCTATTAAAGACCCCGGTAGTCGCCTAGCACGCTGGCGCTTAAAACTTGAAGAGTACGACTACCAGATTGAATATAAACCTGGCAAAATTAATAAAAATGCGGATACCTTATCCCGTATCAAAATTAACCATTTTCAAAAATGTGTGGATTTCAAAAACAAAATTTTAACATCAAATACAGACGACGAATCCATTAGTTCAGAAAATACCGAAATTTCACCAGAATCAATTTTACAAGAATTAAATACATTTGTTCACCTATATAAAACCCAGTCATTAATAGACTATTCAAAAATTAAAATTACGAACAATCAATTATTAGACAAAGGATATAAAGACATAATAACGTTTTTCCAAAAAGACAAACTCGAAGACTTACATTATAGAATAATTGAAGATATTTTCGAGGAAAAACCAAATTTTATCCACAATAAAATTAATATTGTCACGAGTAAAACGGTGAAAAACCGAAAATATTATATTGTTTTGTTACCCTTCGACACCGAAGAAATAATCGAAACAATGTTTATTACTCTTTACAAAGACAAAGACATTTTCGAATCTTCAAAAACATATTTCATTGAAAACAATTTAGAATTGCTAATACTCGAAATGTTGTCATTTATTTTCACTGAAAAAGATTTAAACCTAGTTAGTTGCCAAAACATAACTAAGACGCCTAACGAAGATCAAATTCCGATAATATTAGACCAAAACCATACCGGAAAAGCAAATTTACACCGCGGAATAAACGAAACCATTCGGAGAATAAAGAATAAATATAACTGGCCCGGTTTAACTAAAGACGTAACTAAATTCATTCAAAATTGCGAAATATGCCAGAAAACAAAGACTTTATGGAAAAACTTAAGCAATCCCCTGGTGATAACTGAAACACCAAGAACACCATTTAAAAGAATAAATATCGATATACTAGAAATTCCAAAAAGAAATTATGTCTTAACTATTAGGGATGAACTAACCAAATTTACTCAAGCGTACCGATTAGAGGATAAATCCGCTAAATCAACAGTAAATACATTACTTCTTTATTTTCAGCATTTTGGTACTCCGCTTCGTATACATTCGGATTACGGTAAAGAATTCGACAATGTATTACTTAAGGACCTATGTACCTTATACGACATAAAATTAACATTTTCTAGCGTTAGCCACCCTCAATCAAACGGATCTGTGGAAAGATTTCACTCCACACTTTTAGAGATGATTCGTACTAATCAGGCTGAAAACCTTAATGAACATCCACTAAACGTAATTCCTTACGCTGTTATTTGTTATAATAACTCGACGAATAAAACACACGGTTTCTCTCCATACGAGCTAGTATTTGGACATACGTCCAGTCGCCCACCTAAAACTTTCTATAACCAAAAAGAATTGATATCAAAATATATACGAGACCTAAATAATAGAATTTCATACTATTATAAAATTGCACGCACAAAAACTGAGCTTCAAAAAGAAAAGGCTAAATTAAGATTCGATAGAAACGTTCCAGAACATCCTACACAATTGAAAATAGGCGATAAAGTCTATGTTAAGGAATCTCAAATTAAAGATAAATTACATAATAAATTTAACGGTCCTTTCGAAATAATAAAAATCTTTCAAAATTCTGCAATTTTATTAAATCTCGAAACGTCACAAACGACAAAAGTCAATTTTGACAGGATGAAACCATATTTTGAGAATTAAATTATTTTCAGGTTTCTTCTACTGATTGGAGCAGCAGTATCCCAATACACCATTACTCCAATAAACAACACCATTGGAATATATTACCATCGAGACAGCGAAATCGTTGTAACAAATAAACAATGGACTCTTCTGGTTCACAAAAACATTTCATCAATAAAGAACACTTTTGAACATAACGAGAAAATGCTTGAAATTCTCTTACGCGCTATTAACCCCACATTTGAAAACATGAACCTTTTTCGAGGTGAAGTAAAAACACACATCAGCTTATTAACCCAAATTTCAAATTCAATTCAAGAAAAATTAAGCGAAATTTATTTTGATACTAAACGTTACAAACGTGGAATTCTCAATGGCATTGGTACAATATTTAAGTCAATTACAGGAAATTTAGATTCCGAAGATGGCGAATACTCAGTAACAACATCCGTCATAAAGAATTTTAACGCTACCATACAAAAGTTGCAAATTGATGAAGCCACCTTCAATAGAGATATAAAAATAATATCAGACACAATTTATAGGACAGCAGATAAAATTAAAGTAATTGAAGCAAAATTAAGATTTTTAGAAAAATGTGAACTTCTCATGGAAAGTTACCTGTATATTGAGAATCAATTAAATGATATTCTAAATTCAATAACTTTCGCGCGATTAAAAATTATTCATACGTCGATAATCAATCCTGAAAATTTGATAACCTCGCTTCAGGAAATTTCACAAAATTTACACCAAAACAATTTACCACTCATTATAAAATCTTCCAATATTGCCAAATATTTGGATATTATGGAATTAGAAGCATACCAAACTGATTCAGACTTGGTATTTGTATTAAAAATCCCTCTAATAGACCAACAAAGATACACCCTTTTTAGATTATATCCAATCCCTATCCTAAATAATAGAACTGGTCTATATCATATTTTATCTTCATCACAAAAATACTTAGCGCGTGACGTCGATTCTCTGATGTACATACCCATCAAAAATTTAAAAGACTGTAAACCACTTTTCTTTGGCACAAAGATATGTTCCAATCTATTTGCATACCCCATTGACGACAATGCTATATGTGAAGCCCAAATCCTGAAACACTTAAAAACTTTACCTGAGAGCTGCCAAACTTCAATAATATTTGCAAAAGGCTACAATGTCCAACAACTAACGGACTCATCATGGCTAACAATTATTTCAGAACCACTTCAAATTACTGTAAATTGCAAACAAATAAACACCAAGACAGAGATCATTTATAAAAATTCCATTCTTAAATTGCAACCTGGATGTAGTGCTTTCATAGGAGTGACAAAAATACAAGCTGACCCTAAGAACTTTTCGCAAACCAGTGTTAGTGATGACCCCATTTTAATTCCCTTTAATTGTTGTCAAGGAATCCCCGATGACATCCAAATCCCAAAATTAGAACCATCAAAATTGAATAACTTAAATGTGGAAGACCTCAAGATTGCCAAACACAAATTGGACGAGTATTCTCGAACGTTAGACGATTTGATCAACGAACCATTTGTCACCAAACACATCTCTTGGTTCACTTATTTTATCATTGCACTAATAGTAACTCTCATTTTGTTATATATTTTATGTAAATGCCGAAAGAGAAACAGATTAGCAATCGCCCTCACAACAAATTCACCACCACCTCCACCTGGACCTTCTAAACGCTTAAGAGAATCCTTCAGGAGCATCCTGCGCATAAGAAGACCATCGATCAGACCCAAAGATGAAACCCCAGAGGAATAAATCGAACTGAACTAATGTTTTTCAGTTATAAATCGGTTTCAAAGACTCTATATATTTTAATTTTGTAAATTTTATATTAAAAAAAAATATTAATTGTATAATTTAAACTTAACTTAAGGCTTCATATTCTCAATTGACTCTATTATTATTATATAACTTCAATAATCGTTAAATTATTAATTATTAATTTCAATTTTACTTATTTTTGAAAAGTTGCTGTATAACACCAACTTTTTGTTAGAAAGGGGAGTTGTTATATAAAATATATTGTATTGCATTCATTATTCAAAGTAGTTCTCACACTTCTATAACTTTATTATCAGGTAACATAAAACCTTCAGTATGTTATCTGAAAGCCAGACGTAACTCAATACTGCTACGTGTTTTATCATATAACTATATACATTGTAACCAACGTTTATGATGATTTGCTGAAACCTTATAATGTTCTTTCTTTAAATTAATCTTTTGCCAATTATATTTTAACTTTACTTTCAACGATGTCAGCATAACGAAACTTATAAAGTCACAGCAAACCCGTTGCATGAGCAGTATAATTTTAGTATTAGTATTATTGTTATACTCACACATCTAAATTCTTGTTCGTCCGTTAAATAAAATAAATTGTTTTTAAAAAGTTTAAATCCAAACAAGTGATTTAACATGTATATCAATAAAAGCATGTGTAAATAACAAAAAGCCCTCAATAGTACCTAACAGTTCCTTAAGATTACATTTTTTTTGTTAAGTCTATCTACAGTATATTATACGTTTACTATACAGTAGATACAAAATGGTGAGTGACATAGATACATAAAGGTATTTTGGGTGCCCGTAGTGGTCTCTGAATAAGAAATGCAAGCCAAGCAGTATTCTTACTCTTTGCTTTCCCCTCGCAAACTATCTGAACCATTGTATAAGGGTGAGTTATTCTTCCTCCGGTTTCACAAACGTTAACCGTGTAGGCAAAAGGTCTCATTCATTTTCTGTAGCAAAAGTCTGACAGCAATTGTTCCGGGTGTACCTCTTTTCGTCGTTTCGATGAACCTCGCCGACTGAAACTTCTTATAACCCTGTTCCTGTTTTCTTTCTTCGCCAGTTGTTTGCCAAGGCTGCTTTATTCGTGGCTAATCTCGCAAACTGTACAAAGGTTCCATGGATCAGAACAGTCATTGTTCACATCAGAGCGACCTTGTCTTCCAAACGCTAAGCATTTTATCGAGTTTTGTCTTCTGACAAGATTTAGAGTTATTATTTAACTCGTAATAAGGATCTAAAATTGCTCCCAGGATATCGGGATTCAGGAAAATCGAGCTAGTAAGATGGGGAACAATAAATTTGTCTCCTTGAGGTAAATAGATATAGTGCTACAGTTATATCCCCTAGAATATAATAAGAAATGTATAAGAGTGTATACATACATATACAACAGACAATAGTACACCTAAAGAAAGAAATATGTTCGTTGATTACGAAGTATTTGGATATTGGATCTTTTGCAGTGATGCTGCCCCTGGATGGAAATTCGCTTTTATCTTTGTTTAAGGACTGGAATGATTTTCCATTTAGGCAAAGCAATATTATTTGCTATTTTTTGCACCTTATCACTGATTGTGATGTATTCAAGATTTATTCAAAGGTCTGCATTTCTAACAAATCATTCCAGAACGGTTCTCCTCGGCGCTATATTTTCTACAACTTGGAGCCATCAGATATAATTGTGGACAGCATTTCCTCAAAAAGTACAAACGTTCATCAACTGAATTTCGATGAAATAGTTTTTTTTTCAGGTTCAAAACGTCCAACTCAAGTCCAACGTAATGCCAACTTTTTTAGCAGTATCATGACAGCGGATATTTTCTTCGTATAGCTTCACGTATCTTATGACTGCTTTTTTCGTTCATCTAAGCATGATGATCTATTCAGATGGATGGTTAACTTTTCTCGTTTTTCATCATAACTTTCCACTGATTATACCAGTCTTCCATTTCTAGCACTACTCATTAAATTCTATGAGTACTAATTTTCTAAAATTGTCGCAGATTTATTGAGCTCCATCATGAATGTCAGACGTATTCCATGTCTAGAATCTATAATAGTAATCCACCATGCCAGACTAGTTCTGTGATATTCTCCGCCTAACTTATGGTAACTGGAATAAATACATACTCATCTTCGTCTATGTGGCGTTTATTCGTCTGGCACGTCATACTGCTTCGTCGATCTAAAGTTCATCCTCGATCTTTGGCTATTCCTGCTTGCAGATACAGTTCTACACTGTCTACAAGTACCATAGCCTTCTCTATATAGACGAGTCCTCATTCTTCATGTGAAGGTATAGCGAAAGAGTTGATGTCAGTGTTCTTAGAGTTTTCTTTAGGTTATTATTCAGTGTTCAGTGGGTCTAAGTGATCATCAAGCACAATTTTCACCCTACGGTTTAGCTGAGAGCTTCCTTCGTGGACGTCTATTTCTTTATAGTTTTATTCCTTTCTTTCTCTTATAATTACCTAATAATTATTAAGTAATGATACTTCGTAGTACATTTAGTTTTTATGTTGTACATAAATATTATTTATTTTAATGTTTTGATATATCCTATCCCATCCTAAGACATATAGATATATCCGCAAGTGAGTATTGCTGACTATATGAAAACTAGCTATATTTTAATTAATACATTAATCACAGGAGTATTGCTTCGCGTATTCATCATACATAGTAAGAGCGCGTTAAACCGCAATCCATAGGATTAACAATCCCATGGAACTGTTCAAGGCGGCTGTTTACTCATTTAGTTCTATCAGATTCTAAGAGGAAGAGGTTAATTTGAGAGTGGAATAGATACTACATCCACAATATATGCCTGAAATGATATTAAATTTGAGTGGTTGTAATATCGCTTCCACTCTAAAATGTAACGACTTCCTATTTCCGAAGCGCAACTCATTCATTTTTGAATCCAATAGAGCTAATTGTAAGAGATGAAAAAGGTATGTTCAAAAACACCTTAGAAATATCGTTCGTGGACGGTTCTGAACGGGTCTGCCGCGAGCCGAATGCTAATTATGTAGTAACGGCCTCATTTGCAGTAGCTTTCATTTTAAGACTCGGAGGAATTTAGCCTTTGATATCTTCTTTTTTGATAGTTCTACAAGAAAAGTGGGTAGTGGCGCTCTAGCAACTTATCTCATTGATCTGAAACAGAACACGGTGATAATTATATGCATCGTAAAGGTTACTTATCCCCTGCACTGCTATATATTGTAACAGTGTAGTGTCCTGAACATCGGGGACAACGTACTCTATCATAATGCATCGATTCCTATGGCCGTGTACCTGGACTTCAGCACGGATATTTATAGAGTTTGTAAAATAGCTTCATCCCTCGTATTGGTGGTCCTACTAATCAATTGAGGTTGTTTTTTTACTGATATCTTCAATGACTATTTTCCTTTCACCTTCCAGAAGAAGAGCGTCCAGATTCCCAGTTATTAGGGTTCTAGGATTCTAATAGCAAAATATTATTTTTATATCTTTTCTACGGTATCAGTACACAAGGTTTGCTTTTAGGTTTACAAATTGGGGGAAGGCCGTTGGGAGGTGATGCTCGATATAACTTTTTAACAGGATGGCTACTTTATCACTATGTCGTGTCCTAGTTTTTATGTACCATATATCCACCGAGTTTAAAACATCGTCTGGATGGAGTTTAACCTCTTAAAGTATCAAGCTATTTCATACCATACTAGAATATATTCTAGTTCAATTTTCTGTTATCGTATGTGTACGTATATTCAAGAATGTCCACTGCTTATGCTAATTTATCTATCTTCTCGTTAAGGATGTTTGTGCAAAAAATTCGCTCACTGTTAAAAGTATTTGTTGCGTCTGAGCCAGCATTGATATGAGGTCAACGACAGTAAGGACGACAGAAGTTACCTGTCTATGTACTGCTAATTGGACCACTACGTTTTTTGCTTTATAGGTGGCTTGCGGCTTACAATTAGCCTGGGGTGCCAATCTCCATAATTGGTCGATGGTTGGATGGTTATTTAGTAATGCTGTTTTATTTTTAAAATACTTAAATCATCTGGCAGTGTATGGTGTCTCACAGGTGATACATCTTTCCATCATACTGAAATTTTTTATAGCCTTCAAAATGGTGACTATCACCGTATTTTACACATTTGACCTGCGTTAAACATATGCCTTACGTGTGACCGAAATGCTGGCATCAATGATTGATATCCAGGCTATTCCTGCAGCTGAGTCTGTTATTTTCCATTCGACTAGAGGTAAGATAGTTACGTCTCTCTCAAGGATCTGCACTGACAGAAATTACATCGATCGTCTGGTTCATCGACGAGAGATGCTCTAGAGAATATAAGCAAAAATCTTTGATCTAGGAAGTTCTCCTTAACTTGGTCCACTGGAGACTCGTTAGGAATTTCTCTCAATACTACTTGCAGTAGACTGTTCTGAGGCAAGAAATATGTATTTGGTCTTTTATTTGCTAGAGCCTTGATCCTCTCCCGATAGTCGTCAGTTATAGCTAGATTGATCTCTGTCCAATCTATTTTGGTCTCGACGGATCAAGAAGATTGCTTTATGGATTTGTAAAGGAGATATCTCTATATTTCAAAGGGAAAATTTGTAATAACTATTTTGATTAAAAGCAAAAATAAAATCATCAATAGTTGTTTCATGAGATTAAGGTAACACACTCAGTTTGGTACCAATTCTATGACTTTTGACAAATCTATTGAGCGAAAGTTTCACGTATGCGTACTACAGATACCATATTAGAAGCAGGAAATTTTATTCATCCATGCTCTGTGTATAATGCTATTATTGATACTGAAACTAATCATATTACTAGAATATGACATGTTAATTATATTATTCAGATATCCATATCATATTTCCATTATCATTAATATACACGCAACGTATATTTAACTCCGTATATCGACAACTCACACATCAAACGCCTGTTCTAATTTAATCTGTAAACCATGAAACAACTTGAAAATTAATATAAACTAGTAAAATATAGGACCAATGACGATATATGGACAAGCAAATGAACTATTTCTAAACACAAATGTAGAACTGTGATAAAACAATATTGTTGAAATTCACTACTAAAAATAGAAAGACTTTCTGTTAACGAAATGAATTAAATTTTCAATTAGGATATCAATTATCCTTGGATATAAAAATGTTTATCGTAATACACTCACAAGTGAAAGGAAAAATTATATGAATATTAAATATTCATTATACAATTAAGTTGAAATAATATGAACTTTCTAAAACTTTCCATTAAAATAACTTAGAACAGTTACTATACATTTTTTATGTGAAGGTTTTCATCCGTATATTTTGTGTTTTATTTCTAAACTTCGGTCCACAAGTCTTTAATTCTTAAGTGAATATCAAATTAACTGCCTAACCTGTTTGATCCATTTCAGGCTCAACTTGTCATACTGTACAAAATTAATTTTCAATCAATTTGGTTCTTTAAACCATTTTGTTAGATTATCTAAAATGTGTCGTAACATTTTCAACTTCATGCTAGATGGGTATAAACTACGTTTGTCTAAAATAGACGCCGCAAGGACGTAATAAAAACTGACCACCCGCTCATGTGAGTTTTCACATTAACTCATAGTAAAATAAATACATTGTTTGATATAAATTGTACTACCTCTCGGAGTTAGAAATATACCTTCATGCTGTGTATGGGTAACCAGCTGCTTCTAAATAAACGCTACAAAAATTTGAATGAGAAATTCATTTTTCCGAATTACACTTACGAATAGAAATGTATGCATATATGAATACAAATCTATAATATATTTGTTTTTATAGATTGCAGAGTGTAATTAGTATAGTATTATGTCGGGTAAACAATATATTTGGGAATTTCTTTGAGCTGAATCCTCGAAAAAATAATTCTTTCAATTAACAATACATGTAGCACGAATGTTATCTTGATCACCTTGCTGCAAAAGTTTATATTCATTAATAATTCTGACAAATAGGATACTTGGATTTCTCTGCAGCTAAAAATTTATAACCATTACAATATTAATGAAACTTTATGATGTACTCACATATGCAATTATCGGGTATGTTATTAACAGCAATAATATATTCATATTAATATGTACATTGTAACTGGGAAATGATGGATATACAGGCAGTATGTAAACTTTGGAACAAATCCAATGAAATTATTACGAGGCATGTAGGAAAAAGTCTCGGACAGGCCGATTTGATTTTTAAATGCACATTTGTCAGTATACGTATACTTTTATTGATGTTATGCTCTTATAATTATAACATAATCGATGGTTTCTTAAGTACCAACACGCTTATGTGATGATGCTATTCGAAATAAATATATTCATTGTTATGTATTGTACACCAAAATGTTATTGCTGTATTTGATGTAAATCTTATAAATCTATTGGTTTCATTCTTCCATTTCAAAATTAGGTAGCTGCTTTTTCGAGAATTTATTCCATTTTTGATATACGATCGATATTATCGATGATGTCATAACTGATGATATCAAAAAAAATATATGTTTACCGAAAAATGTGAATAAAAAAATACAAATTCTACATGACTTCCGTGAAAGTCATTTGACTGAAATAGCTAGTTATTAGTTTATCAGAAGAGGTCATGTATTTGATACTATTGGGCTGAATTTGTATCAAAATACTCTATAAATTGGGATTCAAAGAAGATTTTCTTAATTGAATAAATTCATATTCCCTTCTGTTTTCTTCATAAAATTCGTTTCACTTTTTCTAAAATTACTGTTAATAAACTGGAAATAACTTCATATATCATTATCTGATGATATGGGCTCTGATGGTTGGATGTGATGCTATTATATTTAACTATATTTATATTTAGTTCCTTATTTAAGCAATCATTTGCCGATGACTTAATAATAACGAAGGGCCCTTTCCTGGAGCCAATTCTCGATATAATGCAGGGAGCATTAAACAAGGTTGGTAATTGGTGTAGGAATAGGGGACTCTCGGCCAATCCCTCTAAGACTGAGGTGATGGTGTTCACCGAGAAATATAAGTGGAACAGAACATGTCCGCCGAAACTTGGTGGCCAAGAACTAAACTATAATAGCGAAGTGAAATACTTAGAAGTAATCCTGGACGGGAGACTGTGATGGGAAAAACATCTAAGTCACATATGTTCCGAGATCACAGCAACACTTTGGCAAATAAGAAGGGCCATTAGTAATAGCCGAGGCTTGAAAGCAGAGACCATGAAATGGATGTATGAGGCAATTCTCAAACCCAGACTGACGTATACAGCACTGGTTTGGTAGGAGAGAGCCTGTTTAAAGTCGGTAGCCAACCGACATAACAAACTAAGAGGATTGATTCTAAGAAGTATAACCGGAACCCCAAGATCAAGACCGATCGAGGCGATGGGGATACTGACGGGAATACCACCTCTTGATGTCACTCTGAAATCGGAAGCCGTAAAGGCAATGCACAGGATGCGAAACATGAATAGGAAGGTGAGGGACCTGAATAGACTCCCAAGAGAGCTAGCTGAGGAGGGAGTCCTATGGATGCCCTCTGACAGTACTAGTGTCCACTTTCTGTTTGATAAGAAATATAAGATCACCTTCACCAGTAAGACCGACTGGATGGAGGGTCGAGCTGGATTACCGCTCAATGGAGACATCTGATATACGGATGAAGCCAAGAGTGGGAACAGAGCGGGAGTGTATAGGCGACGCATTGAGATAGGTAAAACTTTCCCCTGGGCAAATACACTATTGCACTCCAGGCCGAGCTAGTTGCAATTACATACGGTGTTCTGGGGGCCGGCCAAAATCGGACCAAGGAGAAGGTATGTATCTACTCGCATAGCAGGGCGGCGTTGGCAGTCCTGAATTCAGCAACGACAAAGTCGAAGCTGGTCTATAATTGCTATGAAGCATTGAACCACTTGGCAGAGAAGGGACCGGTGGACCAGGTATCCTATGGATACCTGGTCATAATGGTATTAAGGGAAATCTAATTGCAGATGACCTTGCCAGACTAGAGACCAGGGAAAACCTCTATGAACCAGAACCTGCAGTGGGAATAAGTCGAAATCTGGTGAGAGGTCGAATTAATGGCTGGGCAAGAGACCAGCACAATAAAAAATGGAGAGTAGACGGGTTGTCGAATAACCAACCTCTTTATCGAATACTCAGAGATTGACATATTGGCTCAAGAATTCATTAAATTGAACAGACCCAAAGCCAGAACTCTGGTGGAAATCATAACGGGCCACCGTAGTACTCTGAATGCATATAAGCACAAGCTGAGGCTGACTGACAGCCCGACTTGCAGATACTGTAAAGAAGATGAGGAAACCTCGATTCATCTTCTTAACACCTGCCTCGCACTGGAGGAGATCTTATCTTAGGGACCTCTGTTATCCTAGAGGAGGCAAGGTTTAAGGCGGGGGACGTGCCTAATTTGCTCCTTTTATGGGATAGCATTTTTGGACAATGACCCGGATAAGAGGGGATCGCCAAAGGACTACCCGTGCGATCAGTGGCTGATGAGGCCCAAACTCATTTACCATAATGTAATGTAAGCAACCATTTAACATTTATTATTAATAAATGTCGCTAGATAGGCACATTTCCTGTAGTGCGGAAAGAATCCAGTGTGATTCCAGTTCCAAAAATACTCAATACAAGTTACTCAATTTTCACGTATTAGTATTACCAGTACTATCTACCAGACTCCAGTACTATCTAAGGTTAAAAAAATGTTATTACTGATTCTGTTTTTAATATCTCATTAAACAGTCAAACTCTAATGTCCATCCAATATTGTAAAAATCTTGGTATTCTGATTTAAAATTTAGATATTCTACATATGTTGGTAGTTTAATACAAAAATCACACTGCAATCTTAGATTACTATACATTCACAAGTACGTTCATAACATATAAATCAAATTAAAGCTGTTTCATTAGTGTTATCATCTACATCATATTGTAATACGGTGTATTGGCCTGCCATCTTAAGCCGAGATACAGAACGCTTTCAACGGATTCAGAATGCTTATCCAAGATTTTCTTATAACATTCGGAAGTTCAATGATATTACTAAATATTTCAATAAAAGTAAATGGCTAAATCCATCTGAATGGTAAAAAAGTCATTTGCCTAGTTTTACAAATTATTAAGTATGGATCAACAATTTTTTTATTTTTTATTTATTCATAATTTCATTTATTTACAATAAACGTTAAAAAAGATTTGTTTTATTTCTTAATTGTTTTTAATTATAATAACCTATTATTTCCTTGTACTTTGTTATGTGTATTATTTGTTCACAATCTTGTTTATTCTTGAAATGCTTGAGTTCATTACATCATTCAAAATGAAGTGCATACATTGTTCCATCGCGAACAAAATTTTAACTTTACCCTCTATATACACATGTTATGTAATATCGGAAAATTTATTAGACAAAATAGAACAAAACTTATAACTAACGATTACTATCGTCAATACGATACATATTATGGCATAGAGCACGCCACAATTGTCCCATTTCATGTGCGACTCGACTGGTGGGTTTACCGACGAGTGGCGACTCTATAGACGCTCTAAAAAGAAAGCGCTTACAATGTACATATATTGATATAATATAAATAATGTGTTGTCTTTAAAACTTCGCAATTTCGCAGAACTCAGCCCTCTTTAGCGGCTTATATAGAGTCGTGCGCTATACATCGGTAAACCCACCTGTCAAGTCGCACGTGAAATGAGACAAATGTGGCGTGCTCTAATTCGAACACTGAACTGTATGAATTTCTTAGATATTGATGTTTATGAAAATCAGGGTTCAAGTATGTTTTCGTTGGTAATACATACAATTATTCTAAAGAATATTGGTAATATATTCGTTCCTATGTTGATACTGAAATGTGCCGATGGTTTATTCAATTCAATTTCCTGACGATTAGCTCCATTGTTCCAACGTAAATCTCTCTCCAATATTCCTATAGTTAATGCATATCACGCAACATATAAACTTAATCACTCACCATATAATATTATCTGATTATTTTAAAGCGGCACTGAACAGGGGGTATAGTGAAGAAGAAAGTAAGTGCTAAAGGGCGGATAGCTCGATGGCAATAATTCACAGTCTGTGAAGATGCAAGGGTACCAGAGAAACGCAAAACCGGAAGAGGAAACCGAGGAGCCCGTAAGGGTTTAATTCAAAATAACAAGTGTTTGGACCCAAGAGGCTCGCGTCGTATTAATGAGTTGGCAGGGTGATCGATTAACTTATTAGCCAGAAATAATTCATCTCACGGTCAAACGGTGTTTATCAAATTTGCATAATACTTCACTAATAGCCTGTGCAAACTACGACATATACGGTTTCAACGCGACGTACTAAAATTTCCACAGCTAATGTGTTATGGTAAATTTATTGAGCATCAACATTATAGTAGTTCTATAATATGTCTTTATTGCATTAATAATATGTCTTATTGCACTAAATATGTCTTTATCCCATTAGGGATTATGAAAATACAACAGTCCTTGTCCTAATTCAAAGAGCGAAGTTTAATTATTAGAATACTCTTACACTTAACACTAAAATAAATTATATATTAAATAAACAGTTAATTTGAGTAACAATGATTTACTAATACTAGTGCTTATACTATGTATCTGATGCAGATGTTCTATGCAATTGGATTAACTAATCGATGCGGAGTCAGCTTGAAATTTATTTAATTTTTACTTAATGAATTAAACTAATACAAAAGAAATATTGACACAGAAAAGATATAGGCATACATAACACTATAGAGATATAAATGTAAAACTACTATCTATTTAAAAGTAATGTTTTAACTTTTTTTTTAAATAGTAAAAGTAAAAAATATTTTCAATTTTTTCAAGGAAATTCTAAAATATAATTGCCGTTGTTTGTAGTGTAGATGATCTGCTAAACATAGCTGTTGAGTAATTAGGAATATCTATGGTATTTTTAGTTCTAATATGAGAGTTATACAGTGTCTGCATTGCAATCTTCTGCCAGGTGGATAGGTATTTCAGTATTGAATAATTCATGAACAAAAACTAATTAGGAAGGAATTAATTTCTTTACTAAATTAACTAAATATCATATTGAGATAAAGAATAATTCTAGTTTATTATACATCTTTTATTCTTTACTTATAGGATACTCAGTAAGGAGAATTATGTCACTGAATCATTTTATAAGTAAATAATGAAAGAAATAATAAAGTGGAACTATTTTTCGGATACTTCAGTAAGGAGAAGTATCTTGCAGAATCCAAATTCACTGTTAGTTATAAGTAATTTAATTTTCAATGGCAATTTCGACCATCTTACAAAGTAAGTCAAATTAGAACTGTCATATATTAGTTTCAATAATGTCTTTGAGATCGGAATCGCAATTAAAGTAAATCTTTGGTTTACTATACTTTATACAAATATACTATATTTGCTTTAAATAAATGACTTACTTTGTTAATAAATAAAAAAAAATCACACTCATTTGCATAAGTAATAAAAATTGATTTATTTGTAGAATATGAGCCCGCAATCATGTGGGAATTTATCCATCTAAAATCGCTCTACATCAAAAGACTTTAAACTAAAAGAAATTCGACAAGCATGGCAGCATCTCGAAAATATGTCTGAAACATGACATTCACTTTTATTATTACGTTGATGGGTGCTATTGACAACTTTATTTGTCGCTTGTTATTTTAAAGTTATTTTTTATTTATGTGTGAATCTCAGATGTGTTATATTGCCTTTCTACTGGTTCCCTTTAGGCCTCACATCCTCAGTGCTAACGATCCCAACCTCTACCCTCTTTCCCATCGTTTGCAGGGTACCCTGGAGCTCATCCGTCATGAGCTGACTCGACAAGCTCCTCATCTTGGCAATCATCTCCGTGATTTCCATTTTTGTATTCGGGATATTTCTTACCAGTATCTACAGATCTCTAGAATACCTGTCTACTTATTGTATCAGTTTCCTTATTATTACAGCACTATAATCCCCAGAAGACCGATCCTCAGCCTGTCTCTTCTCGATCGCCTCTTCCCTCCTTCTCTTAGTCGACCTTCCCTCCACCTCATCTCAAGTGAGATTTAAAACCAGATTATTCTTTGGGGGACTATACACCCAAGAAATGGCTAATAAGCCTCCCAGATGAATTTCCAATCTCCCTCCTAATCCCGTCCGTACTCGCTGTCGTCGCAGTTGTTACTTTATTTCCATCCTTCTCATTACCGTTTCCTTTGTCTTTTCCGTTACCATTTATCCCAAAGCCAGTTTCAATATTTTTAGTGTGATTTTCCATAATTATTTCCACGTATATGGGACGAAACAAGAGGTCCACTCCCAGGTAACGCCCATCCCGGGAGTAAGGCTATATACTGTGGGGTGCGCCAGGTGCCCCACAGGTTTTAACGACTTCGCTGTCGGATTGTTATAGAGGTATCCTTTCGCAGGCCGACCAATTAAGGCAAGCCCTCCGGTCCTGGTATCCTCACGACGTTCCCCTGTTGTACCACATAGAGGTCGTTGAACTGCGGGTCGAGATTCCTGTTTTAAGCGGGTAGGTGGCCTCTCCCACCCGTGGCTGAGATTGCTCTGGGTTCGCCCAAACCCAAACTACATCTTGCGTTGTGAGTTCCTGGAGCTCGGCATCGGGTTTCCCCGCGGCCCCCGGTCCCAGACAATGTGTGGAGTTACGGTTTGTTTGTATGTTTTGGTTCACGGGTACTATTTTATTTCATACCTATCCGCCGACCGCAACCGGTTAAGACATTCCCCTATCCACCACGCGGGGACACGCCAGATGGGAGGCTATACAACTCTGCAACACTGGAGCTGCATATTACGAAAATAATAATTATGTTTGTTTTCTTATCACGTTAAGCGTCATTTGCATCCGTTTGGATACAAGTTGACTTGAAGGTTTAGGCCACCTGTATCCAATCGGATACATTGGAATACTTTAACAATCGGCTATGTGTATTCTAACCGATACAAAGCGTGCCTACAAATGTATGGGGGATTTATTAAGCATGGCCCGCTGAGCCAAAATGTGTTTCTGGCCAGCAATTTTTTTTTTTTGGATGGTTGTTAATAATGGACATTTTTGAAACAAAAAAAATATGTTTTATTTAACTGAAATACATTATGCATATTTTTCTTTGTGCTTTTGTAAACAAATAAACATTTATAATATATTATTGCATTAATTCTGATTTATGGGCAGTAAAAAACATTTCAAGCAATAAAATTTTCCACAAGCACCAGATTTGTGGCGGGTTTGTGAAGATTTTGCTTGGGCATATTTCCAATCATGACTGTTTTTTAGGGTTTCATAGCAAACAGAACACCTATTTTTTTATTGCCATCAACCAGAACATGATTTACGTTGATTTGATTAGGCTGGGGAGGACGAGTACAACTTTTTTCTAAAAGCTGCGTGACAACTATTTCTTTGAATTTAGTGATGGATATTTTTTCTTTGTTACTAGCTGATGTAAACAATAGTCATTTATTAGTGTAGTTCCCGTTAGTAATTTTACTGCTAATTTTCGATACCATTTGATTCCTTTCCGCAAACTTGTAGAATATGCTTTGAGTTGATCAGAAAGATCTATAAAAGCTTTGCATTTATTGTAATTTAAAATTATGTTTGGTTTCTCTATTTCTTCCCCGCGTCCTTTTACGGGAGCCATTGAATCATCGTGTTTTGTCGAAATCATCAAGACATCTTTCTTGTTCTTCCATTTCAAAACAATACAATCTGCATTACTCTGTATACTCTTAGATTGGTATCTCTCCAGCTTTAATTTCACAACTTCTGGGGGATTATGTTTCCTGTTAGAGCGTAAAGTGCCCACTAAATGTGTTTTCCTTTTTTGAAGCTCGTGTGCTAAACATACGCTACTATAAAAATTGTCTGTGTAAATAGTCCTGCCCTTGTCAAGTAAATTTTGCGACAACTCCAGAACAGTGTTAGTGGCACTGGAAATATTTTTATCACCAGTTTTGTTTTTGCCACAATATACCTTTAGGTTATAGGTATAACCGCCTTGAAGACATAATTTGTATAGTTTTATCCCAAATCTGTGCCGCTTATTTGGAATATATTGCTTGAATCTTAGACGGCCACGAAAGGACACTAGTGTCTCATCAATACAAATATCTTCTTTAGGTATATAAGCGTATTGAAATCGTTTCACTAGCATATTTATCAACGGTGTGATTTTGAATAATCGATCATTTTCTGGAGGATTAGAGTTGTCACAGAAATGCCCTGTTCTCACTAATATTTCGAACCTGTTTCTTGATAAAATAGAGCTTATTTTATTTATGTATATATCATTTTTTGACCAATAATCGCTTACTTGAGGTAACTGGACAATTCCCATCCACAATAATACTGCCAGAAAAATTTTCATTTCATCATAAGTAGTATCATACCAAGTTTTTATGCGAGCATGTGGTAAAGTATTAGCCTGAGTCTTCATAGATTGAGCACATCTGTTTGTTTCAGCTACTATATAGTTTATTAGGTCATCTGTTATAAAAATTTTATAAAAATCTACTTCTTTTTTTTTTCTTTGAGGGTATTCATTATTTTTTCAGTCACGCCGGACTTTCTTTCACTGAAATCCTCCTGTATCTAAATGGATACAAGTGGCCAAAATTGATAATTCTTGCAAAATGGGTACCTGTATCCATTTGAATACAACAATTTTTTTACAAAAAGAAAAAAAACATACACATAAATTATAAAATAATTAATTTATGAGAGCGTTTTTATACAGTTCAATCAATTTTAAGAAGTGGCCGCTAAGATTATTTTTTTAGCATGGTGGTGCTTAACGTGTTATTATATGAAAACAAATTTACAAGAATACATTATTATTGCTAATAGGCAGGACCATTTTACTAATAAATAAATCGATTGATGACTAATTTTAATTGCAACACTTTTATCAGAATTATCAAGTATTCAAAGAATATTTTCCAGTAAAGATTCAATGAATAGCTTTGTCCACAAAATCTTTCACAGATATCTAATTTCACTTATGAATACCAAAAATTATTTACACATTGAATATAGTTAATTACTTGGTACAATTAGTGTTTGTCAAAATAATAAAGTAACTGTGTGTAAGTCATAATTTTACAATAAATATATTAAGATTCAGCAGCTGTTACAAGAAATAGTTCACAAACAAGTTTTCAAATTACATAAATACAGTTAGCTTATAACTTTTAATTACTTTTTTAACAAATGTTACAGATGCTTACAAATCAATTCTTCATAACACGAGGTTCAGCTATAGTCTCTAATAATTAATACACATTTTAATATTAATGTTTTCATGGTTTGTATAATAATTCTTTGCATGTACGTCATAGGTAACAATCGTATAAATCAATCAGCTGACATTTTTGAACAAGTTTGTGCCGAAAACACATTTTAGGATAACAATTAGTACAATACAAATCCGTCAACCTATGATAGAGTAATGAAAAAGTTCTCCACAAAAACATTCAATGAAAGTGATATTTCCATCAAAATGAATGAAATAAATTCAACAATAATCAAAATAAATGAAACAAAATTGAAATAAATTTTACAGAAACATTGAGACGCTAATGAATCAATTGCATTTTGTTTGGCAAATTATTAACTGTCTGTGCCGTACGTAATTGATTGAAACATGTAATTGTGGTAATTGTGTAGTGTAGGGTAGTGCTGGTAATTACAGCATATTAATAACACTTCCGAGTGATATAACATGTGATCTGTGCGTCGTCACTAAATTGATACAGGCAAGAAGTCCATTATACAAATTGTAGATGTTCATGGATTCATTTAGAACATAGTAAATTTCAATAAAACTAAATATGTTTTGCTTATATTAATAATTATAATTCTACATTAACTTAACAGAACCCAGAGTCGATCAATTTTCAATCATTGAACAGTAAATTCTTACATAAATACAATAAATCTGAATATGTACTTTGTTCGTAAAAGATTATAACACTAGTATCTTGAGTATCTATAGAGAAAAAACTAAAGGAATATCTGAATGCTCGATAAAATTAATAAGGTGTCAATGAATAAAAATCGCCACAAACCAATTCAGGAGGTATGTAACATTAGAAATTTAATTTTATTAATATTTCGTTTTGAATATTTAAAAAACAATTATCCCTCATAAGAAAGACACATTTCAGGAACTGAATAGTCGCTTATACTCAGATTAATAATGCTATCATAATCCATTTCATTCATTAAAAACATTTTCTTCATAATTTGATTTATTTGTGCTACATGTCACATTACATAGAAATTGCTTATATGCTCAATACAATACATAGCATACGTATAGTTTATATAATGATTCTTTGCGTTTGCCTCACAGGTAACAATCGTATGAATCAATCAACTGACATTTTTGAACAGTGCCGTGTCGAAAACATATTTTAAGATAACAGTTAGTACAATACAAATCCATCAACCTGTGACAGAGTAATGATAAGGTTCTCCACAAAAACATTGAATGGAAGTGATATTTCCATATAAATGAAATAAATTCAACAAAAATCAAAATAAATGAAACAAATGAAATAAATTTTGCAGAAATATTGAGACGCCAATGAATCAAATTATTCAATAAAGCTAAGACGTGACTTCGTAATTGCATTTTGTTTCGCAAATTATTAACTGTCTATACCGTGCGTAGTTGATTGAAACATATGTCGCTAGACATACGTGCTGGTAATTGTGGCATATTAGTAACAATTGCGAGTGGTGTAGCATGTGATGCCTGCATCTTCACTAAATTGATACACGCGCAAAGATCCATTATACAAATTGTATACACACGCATGGCATTATATACTGCCTGCTGATGACGTCTTCTCCTTGAAACATAAAGAGGGGTAGCGACGCCGCCCTGTCGCTCCTCTTTGGTGTCATATTTTATTTTTATTATTAGCCCTCATTCCCTATATATGGGAAGTTTACCTTTTCATAATTAACTAAGTTGTGATTTTTAAAAAAGTATTTTTAATTATGTTACTGGGTTTTTGTAGTTGTTTGTGTCATTATCCATGATATTTCTAAAATGTATTCCTTTTTTATTCTTGTGTTGGTGGCACTATGTCTTGTAGAGTTTTAGAAAAGTAAATATGTGGATGAATATTGTTCATTAGGGTGTTTATTCCATTGAGCGATAGACGAGAAGTGGTCTGCTTTATGTACATCTCTCCTTCTGAGGATTCCTTGCAATTGCTAGAATATTAACCCGTGTTATGTCTCTTCATTAAATTCTTCATAGAATGGTGAATGATGTGATGAATATTATTTGCAATTATATTCAACATACACAACGCATCGCACTTTATATAAATGAGGATTCATAGACCGAAAACGTATTTACATGCTTTGAGGTGTTCTGTGAGAGTATATGAAATCTGTAAGCGTCTAGACTGAAATCTCTCCAATTACCCAAACGCTATTGCCGACATTTATTTACACATTTAGCTATTTTATGTGGAATTATTTGAAATCCTAAATACGTATGAACGTATGTAAACAGTACATACCTAAATTCGATTCGAATTTTAATGGAAATAAATAAATTTATTTATATCTCGCGTACTTGAAAAAATATCGAGTACGATTTAATTATAATAGATTTTATTAAATTGGAATACATCTGTGAAAGTTTTATTTAATATGTATATAGTAATGATATTGTAATTTGCATAGAAGATATATCAAAGGAAAATAAATGTGTGTTTGAATATAGACTAGCAAATACTTAACAAGAATTTAATAGATTAATACATACAGAAATAAACAGTTTTAAAACCTTAGAATGGACTTTTCCGCACGTAGAGCATCTCTATCTCGAAATTGAGTGGCCGAGAAAAAATAAACCAACATATGAATGCAGAATATGTGTTTTATGCGACAGTTTTATTTTTTCAAATAGTTCACCCTCGTGTTTTCTCATGACCCATGAACAAGGTGGGGTGTGTCCTGTCCACCTCAAAATCAATGGATGTTGTCTGGTAGACGTCCCTAATCAGAATCAGTCGAAACTCCATCAATACAACACGACTTAAAAAATTTCTCAAATAGTCCACCATCGTGCTTTCTCATAACCCATGGATAGGGTGGGGTGTATCCTATCCGCCTCAAAATCAATAGGTGTCGTCTAGGAGACCTTCCAGATCAGAATCCATCAAAACTCGATCGATCCGACACTATTTAGTTTGAGTTATCGTATTAGCAAAACAAATTTCTCAAATAGTCCACTATCGTGCTTTCTCATGAGCCATGGACAGGGTGGGGTGTGTCGTATCCACCTCAAAAGGTGTCGTCAATAGGTGTCGTCTGGGAGATGTCCCCGATCAGAATCAGTCAAAACCCGATCGATTCGACACGATTTAGTTGGGTTATCATGCTAAGAAGAATAAATGCCGGTGACAACGACGACGACACATACAGCAAAAAATTTTTAAAAACCATTTTTTTGTTCTTAGGCCGAAAAGCGAAAAATAAACCCAAAAAAAAATTTTTGACTTTTTCTTTACACGATTACATTACTTTTCCGCTTATAGTGGAGTGCGGAAAAGTAAATATAAATTCTTTGAATCCATAATCTCGATTCTTTAAATTTCTATATTATACAGTTAACAGAATTTGTTATATGAGTAAACAATTTTTAATTATGAGATTAATTTAGTACTGATTTATTCCATTAATAATAAATGAGAAATCAAATGTTATCGAAAATAAACAAGAATTGATAGATTTAATAAACAATAATTGTCCTAATTAATACAATTATTTCTTAGATATTTCAGAGTAATAAATTTATATATTGTTTGAAGGTTTATCGAAATTAAAGTTTTTTTTAATAAAAGAATCCATTTCCTCTATGTAATTAAAACTTATTTTATAGTAACACAAAAAATATATAGTAGCTAGTAATAAAAATAAATAACATAAATGGAACCTTCAATTTAGTTACTTTGAAAGAACCATTTTAATAAATATTTTCATATTGTAAATTTACTAATGGTTTGTTAGTTCATATTCTATCAATAACTTTTCTCAGTATACGTCGAGGTCTATATTTTAGAATTATATATCACTGCTATGTTTATTTATGTTTTATGTACAAAGTTATATGTCTTTATGTCTTTTAAGACATAAAGACATATAATTTTGTCTTTTAAGACTATAAAAAACTTAGCTACAGTTACTATATTATAAATAACTACACTAAAAAAAATATAAAATTATAGAGTATCTTGTTGATATTTAAAATAGGTTGGGCACACTAAATAATCAGTTCTATATTATATTTTTCAAGACATCACAAGAGTTTTATTTAAAAATTACATGCAATACAATTTACATTAGCGCTTTTTAAAATTATCAGTACCATGTTAGTGACAACCTTGGTATTTTCTGAATTAATTTAAGTTCCAATAATGTCTTTATCTCAAATAAACCTCAAATTTTATTAATAGTTATTTTTGAGAAGTTTGGTATCTCCATGAAAGGTATTTGAAAAGTATGGTTTTATAGATTTGTTTAACGAAACAACAGGAATGGGCATGAATATTTATTTACTACTTTGGCCATATCAACAGCTCAAAAAATATTATAATAGGCTTATGCATGAATGTGACGAAGCAAATATTATTTAATCTTCTATAAATTATTTTTATTTTAGAAAAAAACTCTTATAAGGAGATATTTTAGAGTTCAGTAAAATTATACATCCAAATTTGTTCTGTTAAAAACTGTTTTAGTGTAACTATATATTTAATTTCGTTGTTATGACTGTTTTAGTTTTTGTGGTAATGAAACTATTTAAAAATAAAACTTTAACATTAAATTAAATCTTTTATGTCGAGCTGCACACTTAAATATTTTGTAGATATATTTTTGATCTTAATCTGATTAAATGTTAAATTCCCCTTTTCATATTTATTTGATAAGAAAATAAGAAAAAACACTTTTCCGTTTGAGCGGTATTACTAAAGCCTTTATATATTTTTTGTATTCAATTGCTGAAAAGCATCTGAGTGTAGGTAATGCTTTGGTATCAAAGAAATATTTAACACTTCAATGATTATGCAATTATAAATTCTCATGAATTTAAATGAACACTCATCAAAGGGACTGTATACTTTTTCTGGAAATGATTATTTAGTACTGAAAGCGCTCTCAATACGTAGATCCGCTTTCGCTCGATTATTATTAGTGGCTTAATTTAGAACCTAGATACAATTTAAATTGCACTGTTGCATACCAGAATCACTGACACCTAGAAATTATGCCTTGAAATAAGTGTTCTCAATTGTAAAATATATATTTTAATCCTAGAACGTCTATATAGTTTTTCCTATTTCAAAATAAATTGTTGGTGTAATTACTGGCGCCTTCGCCATAATTTAAAATAAAATTTTAATTCTTAATATTAATATATTCAAAATTGATTAATTAATATATACTTTATTTCGTTCTATTCCAATTTATATACTTTATTATTTAAAATATATCGGCATATTAGATGGGATTTGCAAATTAAAAATTGTATTTAATCTTTTAGGGTATTTAATTTAAACATTAAATACCTTAAAAAATTCTTATACGAAAATTACTTTCAAATACGCTATTACACACTTAGTCCCAAATTTCTTATTACATCAGTAACTGGCATGGCTTGAATGAGCAACTAAGATAATTGAATATTATACAGAAATTCTTTATGAAAATAATGTTGCATACAAAATTACCCACCCATCAATCAAACGTAGAACTACGGTAACTGGTCAACTATGCTGTAAATATCTTGATCATAAGCTATATATACTATATAAGTGTTTTTAAATATATCATGATTAAGGATTTTATATTTTCATGACTATCAAATATGTGACTATAAATGTACTTATTGTATATACGAGTAAGTGATCGATAAAATTCTATTATATTCTATAGTTTATTATCTATATAAAATATAGATAGTTTATAGAGACATAAATCATTTAATTATACAGTGAAACAGTGAGTTCCTAATGTACAGAGAAATGTTGTTCATGATATCAAATCTTGTAATCAAATATCACATCATCTAAATTTTTTTGTTAATCTATATTCTAATGCGCAAGCTGCTAAGTATATTATTTTTGTAGATGTTTTTACTATTGACTTTAAAGATTTATTTTATTCTTAATTAATATTTTAATTTCATTTATTTTTATAATGTTTTGATCTGTTTCCAATATTTGTGTATTTTTTTTGTGTTTTATAATTTGTTTTTTATATTTATACATATATGGTAGTAACAGCCTTTTTCGCGTATTTATTACTTTTATTGATTTATAATTTATATACCTATGTACGTGTGGGAATATTTTCTTTAACATTACTAGCAAGAGATTCCTTTAACATTAAGTGATTCCTTTAATTATTTAACTGATATTGAATTAACAGTCACTGCATGTGTGATGTAAAATAGTATATAGTTGTACATAGTATCATGTTTCATAGACTCTTTCAGTTAAAATAAAAAATTATTTTTCATGAGTGAAGTAGTCCTTTTTCTTT
This sequence comes from Rosalia funebris, assembly GCA_037954035.1. Lineage (NCBI taxonomy): Eukaryota > Metazoa > Arthropoda > Insecta > Coleoptera > Cerambycidae > Rosalia > Rosalia funebris. The sequence goes on from JAZFAV010000007.1 coordinate 8,315,443, forward strand.
GTACAGTTGAATAAGTTGAAATTGACCTAAGTACGCCGTACCACGTTGTTAAAATTTAAATAAACAAACATTCAAATACATCCGACGCAACCTTACGATTAAGTAACTCGCAAAAATTTTATTGCCTCACACCTACTGACAGAAACGAATAAAAACAGAAACGAATTTTACTAATGGAAGAGAAGCCCGTGTCCTCAGCACAAACATATAATTAGATTTCTCTACATGGAGAATTTCAGTTCATGTTGTCTACTGTAAACTAATTTACATGTCGTATTTTTCGAGCAAGTTAGTTGAGAATAAATTTGATTTCTCTTTGCAGAGAGGCCAGGGCGATGGTGCGGCAGGATACACCAGCAGGGGTCGGCCAAATAAAGTAAGTACACATAATTGCATTTGCTCTCGTATGTAAAGACTGGAACTTCTTGTGAATCTTCCGAAAGTGACTACATCAAAGGTTCACCAGAATTTAACAGTAATATGTTTTACAGAGTTGGTTTCATAATAATCCAGTACCATAATACCGAGATAATAAAAATTGTCTTGGTTGAAGGTGGTCATGATATAAAAAACGTCCGTTTTAATTTATATTATCCTTTTCAAAAAAAATCTGTCAATTTACCAAATTACGTATGATATTAGCATCATCAAGTAGTGATGTTAGTGTTGTATATATTTACTACATTTAATTAAGTGCAGCAAAGATGTAATTAATTCTAGAGAAAAAATAACTATATTTAAGATTTCAAAAAATAAAACCCGCCACGGGTAAGATTCGACATCTGTCCCCGATGGGGCCTGAACGACAGATAGCTATTTCGAACTTTTTAGTTATCATCAGTGCCATACGCGGTACGTCGATCCAGGAAAAATGCCGAATGAAATGCATGGTGGTATACATCTACATCGATACGATCTATATCAGTAACATATAAGTTGGAAATCGAGAAATGAACTACCAAACCGCCAAGCATTTATCAAGTAGTTCCCGAATTATATGGCACTGATTAGAACTAATAAGTTCCAAATAGCTGTCGTTCGGTTCCCATCCGGGACAGATGTCGAATTTTACCCATGGCGTGATTTATTTTTTTAAACCTTGTATGAATGTCTTATCGTGCAGAAACACGAGAAAGGGGTCGAGGATCGCTTTTAGGTATAATTCAATGCATGGCGGGGCTTTAGCCTGAGAAGTAGTTGTTTCCTATAGCGGTCATGTAATAGCCTTGCTATTCGCGAACTACTTGATAACCGCTTGGAGGTTTGGCAGTTCCTCTCTTGATTCTCGACTTATATGTTACTGATACGTTTAAGATTAAAAATTGAAATGACAGGCTAATGTTATTTCTATTAACAAAAGAATAATTATTGGATAATATTATTTAAATGAGGTATCACAAAATTGTTCGTAATGGTCAAGCATAGATACCTCGATGGAGAGTCAACACATGTACCAAACTTATCAGCTGGTTTATAAAAAATGGCGAAGAAAAGCTATAGTGTATTATATGGTATGTGTTGTGACCTCACATTATTGAAAATAGCTATACTAATGTATAGTTTTTAAACACAATGTTGTTTCTGTACAGCTTTCTATTAACAGTTAAATTAACATAATCGTGCCAAATTATTTTTTTAAGAGAAAATGTTATTCAAACACTATTATTGTCTTAATTTCCGTGTAATCTTCTGTTGTCGTTTTGTTTTTACTTGTTAACTATATATATTACTTATCACTCAATTTTTTATTTTGGAAATGATCTCATCGAATGTAATGTTTGTAGATAATGTATCTTTATACATATTCTTAGTAAACTTAAAATTATCATATTTTGTACTCATTACTATAAGTTTGTTAGGTACATGCTATGACAGTTTATGTTCCAAATTTTATGTAGAAACATTTTGTATTTATTTATGACTTATGTATGTTTCTGTATGTATTATACTAACATGGTGTAAATAAATACATTACTATTACTATATTATTATTATACATTAACAGACATCATTAATAACTTTTGTTAATCATTTCAGTTTCATAAAATATGCAAGCACATTTTTTAGTACATGCATAGAATTTTTCTAATATCACTACTAAGTCTGGAAAGTATACTCGAGAATTGTTCAATATAAGTGCTGATTATATTATCAAATTCGAAACTCCGGACACCAGTTCAAGAATGAGCTTCGGTTATGTAAATTCGGTTTTATAGTAACAATATTAATTCAAAATCTGCTCAAGATTACAATAGAAGGAAATCTTTACCAAAATCGCTTGACAAATTTTAGCAATCAAAAAATTTTTAACACAATGCGACCAACTTTGACCAACATAATTTTTAATACATATGTATATCACACAGCATGGGTATATAATACAACAATGGAAGAGCAAATGTTCTATTGAATATTCTGTATGGTAAATCAATATGCAGACAGCTATATACGATGACTGTCTATATGAAATTTTGGTAAAATTTCGTATAGTCATCGACTAAGCGAAGTTGGATATGCAAATTTATGTCATATTCAAAACGTATTACTGTGTTTGTGAATTGTAATAAAATATTTCTATATAGTACAACTGTACTATATAAACATGGTTTTAGTTCCTTAGTATCGCTTGGAATAATTAAAAATTGAATTTTAGTATTACCGTACCTTAATTGTAGTAATGGTATGGATCTGAGCACATATTTCAAAGGGAAATATGCCTCAGTTGCTATCTAAATATAGAAAACAGTATTATAGTTAATTATTAACTTACACGTTATGTTTACATTTATCGGTTGAAAATGGTTTAATAACTTTCGTTAGCACTGCATTCAGCATTATACAAATGTTTAAAACTCTTTCACTGATTGATATATTTTGTCCCCCACAATACACTTTTATAATGTTTAACGCCTTACTATTTATCCATACATATTTAAGGCTTTTATACAGTATACCTATATACGTATCTGGGATGTGCTTTTTTTTTATTTTGAAATTGAAAACAATCAAAAAACAGTATCAGTATTTATGCATTTTTAATTTATTACTGTGGAGTATTTTTACTTACCTTTCATGTAAACAAATTCACGAATTGGAAATAGTCTTTATACCCGATTCATATCTCCGAACTACGAATATCGGCTGATATAAGAATCATAATGGTTTCACAATTTTTTTTGCCTAGTATTAAAGAGCTAAAAATTAAAGAAGGAATATTCAGAAAATATATTTTTACTTTATTTAACATAATACAAAATTTTCGATTATAATGATTATATAATAAATATATTAAAAACTACAATGATTTTTTTAAATTGTACAATTTAGCTAAAGAAAATTGTGAAAATGACAATTGTCATGTAGAGGTGACTTACTATATATGTGACAAGTCTCCAAAAATAAATTACTTGCGCGTTTCGCTAACCAAGATGGCATTATAGGTGGTTGATGAAAACTAGTTTTAAACTACCTCTAATTTTTATTTAAACTATAAATATTTCAAATTCAGTAATCTATTAGGAATATTTTCTGGCTTCATGCTCTCTTTATTAATAAAGACATTGAAATTAACCGTTTTTCTTCATGGTCAGTGAACAGTACAGGAAAAATTTGTTTCTATTTACTGCGCTACTCGTTTTAATACTTAATCCCTTGTAGCTATTTCCATTAATGGTTAGTGAACTATAATGAGGTAAACATTCGGTTAACAGATATATTAATGTCGCCATTTACCGTATCAACCAAAACAACGGACCTGTCACGTATAGGGTCCTTGTCCCTGTTCATACTATTATCACAACTTGACTATCTTAATCCCTCTCATGACACCTAATATTCTGCTTTTGGTTATACTCTTTACCAACTTACTAGGGTTTATCTCCTACCTGTGGCGGGTTTTATTTTTTGAAACCTTATCTGATCGTGCAAAAACACGAGAAAGGGGTCGAGGATCGCTTTTAGGTATACTTCAATGTCTCGCGGGGTTTAGCCCGAGGAGTTTCCTATAGCGATTATATAATAGCCTTGCTATTCGGGAACTACTTTGATAACCGCTTGGAGGTTCGGTAGTTTCTTTCTCGATTTCCGACTTATATGTTACTGTCAGAGTTTATCTATAATTCTTCATTGTTCAATTATTCTATCACTATTTTCGAAAGCATGTTGGGCAACGGATGAGTTTTTTAATCTTTCATATATTAAATGGGCCATGTGCTCTATAAACCTAATTCCAATTGCTCTTTTCGTCTGCCCAATATACTTACAACTACAGTTTTGACAATTCGCTTTAAAAATGGCCAACCTTTGATTATTTTCAATTTTATCTTTGAGATTTCAAAAAAGTTGTTGCAATTTGCTTTGAGAAGAGTACACTAATGTTATTCTAAAATCGTTGAAAACTCTATTGAGCCTCTGGCAAGATTCGATTCATAGGGAATTGACACAATTATAAGAAATTCAAAGTATGTGTATGTTTAATTTTCACTAATATACAACAAAGGCAATTAAAATCACGATTCTATACTTTATAAATAGTTGTATTGTTTACAATAGTGAGAGGAAAGATAACTTATATTATTGGAATCAAAGGAAATCGTACTTTCCTGAAACGTACCTGCTAAGAATATGCTTTGTTAATAATTAAGAAAAAACATTTATGACAATGAATGCCTCATAGAAATCGCAGAAACATTTAAAAGACTTAGAAATGTTTAAAAAATTATTCCGTTTGTAAAACAGGGGACTCATGTCGTTGTAACATATAATTTCAAATTTACTCAGCAAAAACATTTATTATTAATATCGCTTTTATTTGTAATATTTTAACAACACATCTGATGATATATTAACACTGTAAATTGCTATTTTATATACTCACTGACGGAAACTGTTGAGCCCGATTTTTTATTGCGTTAGAAATATCTCCTACACTCATAAAAACCACATCACATCAGCAACCTGATTTACTATGCATACGTTGTTGAAATTACACAATACTTTTTTTGCATAATACCTAGACATAAACGATAAGTGGCTTCTATTCACTACCTCGAACGCCGCCTTGGTCGGAGCGGTATCAGGAACAGTTTTATTCATGACCCTCGTTCCGGTTGATTCAATTTCCGAAATAAGCTCCCGTTTCCTTTCCTAATGAAATCGGTTTATGATTTATATTTTTGTCGAATATCTATTACTTCTCATAACTCGATACCACTATTGTCCGCATTTAAGATAGTTTCGTTTTCGGATATTTATTAACTGGAAATTGACTTTTCAGTACAAGCTCATGTTAAGAATAATAGGTCAATTATCATCAAAGTTTTCTATAAACACAATTGTCCAATATTCTGGGAATTTTTACCACAATGATGCTTTAACTGACCAAAATCCTCCAAAAGTGATCCAAAAAGTCCTCCAAGGCAACCTTGAAAATGCCAGGAAGCCATTGTGCGTAATAAAATATTAATTTTCTTCTTGAATCTCTTTCATCTTTATATTTTATTTTCACTAGACAAATTCGAGGTTTTAAAGCTTTCAGATCTTCTAATTTACTTAGCCAATTAATTTGTAGTATGTTCTTATATATTTTAATTGTCCTGATATAAAAGCTAAAGGACTTTCCATGACGTCATCTATACCGGACGACATATCACAATTCAAATCAAATACAATTCAGTTTGCCATTATAAACCACAAAAACAATAAATTATAACTAACATAGTTTTAAATAATTATTTGTATTTATATTTTAATAATTGCTCTTGTATATTATTAATATCTGTAATATCTGTAATTGTTAACCCAGTTAACGAAAACATATTTAAATAAACTTGGGTAAAACATGTCAACGTCTGACATTGGCACCTTCGCCATTTCCTTAAAAATTGTTAGCTATTACTGTTATAATATTGATATTATACCAAAATTAATACTTGATATCAAAATTAAGGAGAGGAACTGTAATACTTTATATTGTATCTTTAAATTATATCCTTTAACTAATACTTTAATATACTTTTGTAGTTTTTATTTCCTAAATACATTTATTAAATTTGTGTCCACAAGGCTAAAACTATAAACTGATTATAGTTTTGCTAACATGTAGTTTTCAAATAAATAAATGAATTTAAATACATGAATAAATGAATATATAAGACAAGCTATTACAGAAGTATAAGATATGAATCGTAATTAACAAACAGTCTTCTTTGAATTATTTATATATACCTGCATTAATTTATTTAAGCGCCGAATAATAATAAATAAGGCTAATAATGTTTGAAACTAATATGTAACAATTAAGTAACGGGATGTTTATTATATTGACAAATACTAAGACTAGGAAATATTTCTCTTTGTTTTCCAATGCCAAACTAGAACTCGTTGCAACGTCGCACCATTTATTGTAAATTATTTCATCACAGCTGTATTTTGCACAATTACTGGAACCAAACTTGATTGAAAAATCATGTATAGTTGATTTCATCGCTATTTGCCAAATAAAAAGTCTTAAAACATACCGTGGCTTGTTTTTATGACTAGGCTCAGGTAGACTCTTCCATTTATCGACAAGATAAGAGAGTTCTTTATTTGGAAAATAGCGATGAAATGAATAGCAAATACATGAAAGCTTCCAGTCAATAAATATAAAATATTATTATCAAAAATCAACAATCAATATCAATAATATTATGGCGACTCCCAAAACACATAGAACTTATTTAAATAAATTGATTAATGAAAATGATCTCCATTACGACTAATGACTTTTAATAAAAAAATAGGTAAAACAAGAAATAACCATAAAATATTATAAGACAACATACAAACATTCACCAGACACAGTTCAACCAAATATCAACAATGTATTTACAAAATTAATAGGCATATATTTTATAGTATAATAAATTAATAGTCATTCTCGAATGTTCTATATGAAACTGGCAAATAAACTCTGAAAATTAATAAAAAATGTACAAGTACACTAATATAAAACTTAAACATTGTTTTGGGAATAATAAAATAGATTAATAAATTTAAACACTAGAAGTTCCGACATTAATAACATCAAAATTTCAACTGATAAACGAAAGGGAGGAAAGCATAAACTTCACCAAACTCTTAATATACATAATAAATGTATTAAGCCAGGGAGGGTTTCATTCAAATTTTATATTTTCATTGAAAGTCGTTCAAAGTTTAACAGTCCTAGACCATATGTAAATACTATACTGATTTGTATTACCAATATATTTACGATATAATGTTCTTAATATATAGAAATGCATAAAAGTCTTAAAAATAAAGTGATAGAGAAATGGTGGGGCTGTTTGATAGAATTGCAATATAGAATGTAATTCTCCTTGTTTTTTCGATGTGAATGCTGTTGATTATCATAATTTGTTTTTAACTTTTTTTATTAACGGTTTGACAGTATAAGCGTATGAACTAAGGGCTATAATACATTAAATTGTACAGAGAGAGGCATTTATATGTTGGTGGTATGCACTATAATTACATAACAAAGTTGTTGACCCAAGCACATTAATCTATATTAGAACATCGTAATGTGAAGGCTTATACTCTGCTTCATCTGTAAGTTCCTTAAACATTAAGGATTAAAACAAATTAAGCCAAAACAGCTATTCTCCTTGCTATATGCCATCGACGAGCGCTGAATTATGTGGCGAAATTTGCCGTATTTTGTTCTAGACAGGATACCGCTAACTGCAGAAGCGGTATCCTGAGATAGAGAATACCTTGCATCTTCCTTGTGGTTTTCGAGCAATCCAAATCATTGTATTTTGGTTCTATATTAGAATAAAGTACAAGCAAATTTCGCCATGTAATTCAGCTCTCGTCGATGGCATATGCCAGGCTATTCCAGGAGAATAGCTGTTTTGGCTTAATTTAATTTAATCTTAAATGTTTAAAGAACATACAGATGGAGCGATGTATAAGCCTCCAAATTACGACAGTTTGTAAAACTACCATCTGAAAACTTTGCGTTATATACTATATTATAACAGTTGTCATAGAATGGTCGAAACATACATCAAAAATATAATAAAGTAATTTTGCGGTCTGATGCAGTGATGATGTGATGGTCTGATGCAGACTGAGAAAAAATACACTCAATAAATACATTAGTATCATTTCCTATTCACGCTTCAACCATCGTATTTCTAATATTACATAGGAAATAACTACTTCCTTCTCAAGTTTGAAAATAAATACATGTCTTGTACCTCTGTCCAAATTCATTACATTATATATTAGTACGAATACATCTCATACTGTATTTTACTTGCAATTTACGGGGAAACATGAATGCATATTTGTTTTGATATGTAAAAACGAATTTTGAGTACTTTGAATGCCTAATACTCTAATTACATATTTTTTGAGACTATAATCCTTAATATAAAGCAATTCTAATGTACTCCTATATAGCATACACAGATATACCATTATAATATACTATATAGCATACACTCATATAGCAATACCCATGAACTTATCGATTGAGATTAAAACTCTTAATATAAAACAGTTTTAATATAATCCTATATAGTAGACACAGACATACCTTTATAATATACTATATAATATACTGTATAGTATACATAGCAACAATCCCCATATATTCTACACTCATATAACAAAATCTTTATTTCTCACCACTTCAGAAAACCTATGCTCGTATCATTCTCGCATCAAAAATGTAAAATACATCTACACCCTGTTCTCCTAGTGTGCGTAAATCCATTATCTCGGTTAAAAAAGAAGATAAATGTATCTATTTTATAATATTGCATAGTTCCTCGAGTCCTATAATATAAAAATAATACCTATTATACAAGGCGTTTAATTTTTTTCTAAGCGAGTACCAACTTTCTTTTTTCAAGTGGCTATACTTTTTATTATTCTTTTAGGTTTATACATAAAAAATAAAGGGTACGTAATTTAACACTCCTATGACTGTAGTGACTGTTTTCAAGATATTTATCATCATAGGGATTTCTTCTCGAGTTTCACAGTATTTGAAATTTCTAGGTTATGCCAAGCCCCAGTAAATAATTTTTTAGCCAAATATTTAATGATGTTATAGATGTTGAAAATTATGCAGTATCGTAAAAAAAATACTTATCTTCTTTTACGCAGATCCACTGTGAAGATGTGACTGCACTTCCGCACATTAGGAGGACATGTATGTAAAAAGGTCTTTAATATATTTTTATTTAAAAAAATAAAAGTAAGCAGTACCATTCAATGTTTAATCAGGAATTCTGCGCAAAGTAGAGAAAATAACTAAATTATTTTTCATATATTATGTGCACAAACACTTTTGTTGTAGGTTTAACGGATTAACTTAATATATGTTATGTGTAGCTAGATCATATTAAGCTCACATAATACGATGGAATGGAATCATCAATAAAGTTTCCCGAAGACGTACGGAAATTACAAATTCCATCAGGATTAGTAGATCTTCTTCTTTATGTGCCATATCAGAGTTATCCGACGTTGGCGATTATCATAGCAAAGGCTTCTCGATCTTCTGCCATGTGGAAAAGTTGACCTGCATTTCGTATGTCTGTCCAGGCTCGGATGTTTCTCAGCCAAGACATCTGTTTTCGGCCTACACCCCGTCGACCTTCTATTTCTCCCTTGAGGATGAGTTGTAAAATACGATATCGATCACCTCTCAATATATGACCCAAATAAGTAATTTTTCTACGTTTGATAGTCCTGAATAGTTCCCTGTCTTTGTTGACTTTCCTCAGCACTTCCTCGTTTGTAATATATTCTATCCACGGTATTTTTAACATTCGTCTATGTATCCACATTTCCAGCGCCTCTATGCGATTAGTTGTTGATATTTTAAGCATCCACGCCTCCACTCCATACAACAGTACAGGCCAAACATAGCACTTGACCATCCTTTGTCTAATTTCTAAATTTAGATGGTGGTTGCAAAGAAATGATTTCATCTTTAGAAAGGTTGTTTTGGCCATTGCAATTCTGCATTTTATTTTTATTTCTTTGTCTGGATCTAGTTGGTCTGTTATGGTGTCTGTTATGTAAATTTGTGGACCCTTTCAACCTCAACTCCATTTAATTCTAGTTTCGTATCTGGGTGAGGGTTACGACTACAGACTAAAAACTTGGTTTTATTTTCATTTATTTTGATGCCCATTCCTTCCCCTGCTTCGTGGATTCGATTGAGCAGTATTTGGAGACCTTCGATGTTGTCCGCCAAGATTACTGTGTCATCCGCATATCTAATTACATTAAGTAATTCACCATTTATTTTTATTCCATGTGGTTGATCCTCAAGTGCTGTTTAAAATAAAAGATCAGAATATAAATTGAATAGAGTTGGGGATAAAATACAACCTTGTCTAACTCCTCGTTGTAAGTAAGACTATTTCCAATCTTAACGTTAGCGGTTTGTTTCCAGTACAAATTCTTGATGATACGAATATCTCTATCATCTATTCCCGTCTTTTTCAGAATCTCTATTAATTTGGTATGTTGCACTTTATCAAATGCCTTTTCAAAGTCCACGAAGCATGCAAAAATGTCTTTTCTTTGATCTCGGCATTTCTGTAATAGGACGTTCAGCGCAAAAAGCGCCTCCCTAGTTCCGAGTGCATTCCTAAAACTGAACTGAGTTTCTTCCATGTTTTCTTCGCATTTGAGTCTAATTCTGCTGTGTATTATTCTTAAGAAAATTTTGAGGGTGTGGCTCATTAGACTAATCATCGGTATTCTGAGCATTTTCTTGCTTTATGTTTTTCAGGAATTGCAATAAATGTGGATTTGAGCCAGTCTGAGGGGATCACTCCGGTGTTATATATTGCATTGAAGAGTTTAACTATTATTTTTATATTTTCTTCATCTATCAGTTTTATTAACTCAGTGGGTGTTTCATCCGGTTCTAGAACTTTTCTGGTTTTTGCATTTTTAATAGCATGTTCTACTTTATTATTAGTAGATATCTTATGTATATTACCTTGAATAAAAAGTATCCGTGGTAAAAGTGAGTATCCGTGGATACTATAGACGAACCCCATGAGGCAGCAAAGCGCAGAATGTCCTCCTGACCCTTATCGAGGGCCGCATATTGAGTGATGGATTGTTACCTTTGACCCCTTATCTTATTAATTCCAATACAAATTCTTTCCAATACATCGCAAAATTGGAAGATAAATGATGTCGCTAAAGTGATCACAGAATAATTAATTTGAAGTGTATTTCTTTAACTGAGGGCCATACGTATTTATTTTAGATTTACATTTACATGTTACCTAATTTCGAAAATAAAAAATGTTCCATAGTAAATTACTCGGATGTTATAAAGTAATACTAAAACCATATTAATGAACAAATAATAATAACAGGTGTTCTAAAACATTTTCCTCTTTTTAGGTGAAGAAAACCCGATTATTAAAAAAATACTTATATTAACTATTTTTTATTTCAATTTACAATGTAGGAATAGTTATGCATGAAAAATAACATTGTCAAGGTGTCTTCCTTCATGCCGCTATACCTCTTCAAAGCACTTCCAAAAATTTGCGATAACTTGCTAACATAATGCTGGTTAATTTCTCTGAAGTCTCTCACGTATTCTGGCTTTTAACTCAAACAGAAGTCAAAGAATCAGTCTACACTTTAAATTTAAAATAACCCTATAAGAAGAAATCCATCGGCATCGGAGTTCTGGATGGCGAACATATGCCTTAGTGATCACTTTCGAATGGAGCATCGCTCTATCGTAAATTTACAGTATGTGCTGTGCTGTAGACCCATTTTACTAACATTTTCGATACCTTCTCTTCCAAACTTAGTAATTTGGAAGAGAAGATATCGAAATATTTAATTCCGAAAAATTAAAAATTCAAATGAGAAAAATCTTTTGGGGCACCTTGTATAATACAAACCCCTACTTAAATTAAACAAACAGCGTTCATTGCACTTTTACCTAATATTTGATGTAAATAACTCGGCATAACAATTTGGTTTATTTGCAGAGTATTTTATTGTGTTATATACATTCTTATTAATTGTAAATCAATTGATATTTATTTACAATGAAATCCGTTATATATGCACAAATTTTAACTTTAAAATTATAATGATTCCTGTAGAAATAGAAAAAATAGGGGTTATTTAAAAAGCAAAAACTGTAATTGTTGCCCAGAAATATGGAAACAAATTATTTTTAATTATTTAAAATTATTCTAGCAACTAGTAATTTCAATGTTAAATTTGATTTTTATAAAACATTCCATCATATTTAAAATGCACGTAATAATAATCAATATATAACAACTTTCATTAAAGCGGAATATGTTAGAATATACAAGCTGTTTTGTTTAAAAGTGCAAAACTGATGACACTTTTGGCAAAAGCCGAAGTGACATTGATAATATATGTACATATTTCAAAACAAATCTATTTGCATTTCATACAAAAGTTATAAATGCTCCAGTTCTTATAAAAACATCTGATATAACTACTTTGGTACAAGGTATGTGATAAAATTATATCTACTCTATTATGATTTATTTTCAGCTAATCATTACAGAAACATATAATAATCTATTAAAATTAAATATATTCATTTAATTCTTTACAATAAATTAAATATCATTACTCCAAATATTGTATATCTTACTGTAAGTCTTAAATACCTTCATTAAGTATAATAATTTATAATAATGTGTGACATAAAATTGCTATATTTGTAAGACGTGAATATTTTATTTACATTTGTAGAAGTTTTTATTCCAAATAAAATAATAATTTAAGGCACGAAGCCTACGTACAATATGCAATATAGTCTACATGAAATATCTAAATACAAAATTAGTAGATAGAAGTAGTTAGCACTTATGTAGTTATTAAAACTTATTGAAAAAATAGTAATTTGAAAGTTTAACACAACTTTATCTGTTATGAAGTAATGTATAACAAAATAAAACCGATACCTCAAATATTTGAAACTCCATATCAGCATTTAAAATTAATAACAATTTCAAAATTACCATTTTAATTAACAAGTGATATTTTTAGAATGTATATTCTCCAACGAAATACAGTTGCATTTCTTATTCGAAATCATATTGTTATGATGTTAATTATCACGCAAACTCTTTTGCGAGGGCCACATCTTTTTACGGTTCCCCTACTGAAACATTATTTGCTTTTTTTAACGGCCCAATCAATACATGGTGTTATTTGAGGTGGGCAATATATTAGTTTAATCGACAAATGACATCAGGAGTCATCAAATAACATCACACTGCATCTTAAATAAATCTTTCAATGCTTTAAAAATAAAAAGTTGTAAACAAATACAAGTTGTAGTTTTAGTTTTAACCATTGGATGAAGATTTATCATAAAATGGGGAAATTTACCCCATATAACTATTATGATTTAACATAAAGTACTTTATAATTTTGGTTTACATCCATGTGATAGTATATTTTCATATCCTCAAATAATGAGTATTTCAATTGAGCTCAGTTAATTTAATGACTCATTTGGGTGGCGAAATGACACCTGGACTGAAAGTTTTCCTAAACTACAATTTTCTGGAGAGACTTTTCTAAAGCTCTTATGTATAACAGTATATTATCTAAATGGTCAAGAACTTATAAAATAAGTCCAAATTCTATTTCTAAATTTGTACAGCCTGTTTGTACATTTGTACAAAAAAATATACAGTTTTAAGTATCTAGTGATTGATTCACCAGATTGACGCCACTAATAGAAGAGTCAACTGCTATTATACAAAAGTAGTTTTAATGCAATAGAGTCAATTTTCATAACTTTGGTGTTTTTCTGTGTAACGTCGTTTTCATTCAATCTGGAACCCTCTCTATGTCTTGACGTTATATTATCCGAAACTACTGGTACACCATCCTGTAACAATAATCACACGTTAAATTACCGTCCCATTATTCATGACTACTGAGTTGTAACGTGAGCCAACGCGAAACGTCTGGAGTTTAATAAGACTTCGTCAAAGCCGTCTAGTTCTCATCGATAGTCAGTTTGTCAGTTTGTATCGCGTAGCTATTCATACAGCCAACTCAATTCATCACACGGAATCGGGACTATTTCAATGGTTGCGGAAAGGAAGCCATGCATCATGGCTCCTCATCAGTAATTTACGGATTCCGGGCAAGGAAACGCAAAGCGCAGCAGAATCTGCGTTTCTTGTCATTGGCGTACCCGAATATCTCCGCAGTCAAGCAATCTATTGTTATGTGTCCGTGAAACGTTATGGAGAAATAAGTGTAGGTATGGCGTCGCTATGCTAGAGGAAATTAATATATTAGTTCTATACATAGAACATAGGACGATATGGTCTATATATAGAACTACTATATTAACTTTGCATCATCCAAAATATTATTAATGAACAACACCATATTAAATATTGGAAGGAAGACAAATTATACATAGACAAAATTTATGGGCTTTCTTTCTCCCACATCGAATTAATATTTCAATAAATGAACCTAAATTGAAGTAAATATATGTATTATTTTGTCTTCTGTAAACTGTAAATGAATTATATCATCTATAAATAGAATAATATAGATCGTTTAAATAAGCTAATCATCTAGAATGATTATTTTGATTTCATTAGACTCATGTATATACTTCTTTTTATACCAATAGTTTTTAATTTAAAGTAATATTTCACAAAAGAAGGGCGAACATTCGCTGAAAATTCTCGACCACAAAAAACAGTGATTAGTCAAATATCCTGGAATGCACCTTAAGTTAACAAATTATTGTAATAGTAACATTTATATCATCAGTTATCAACTATTTATTTAAAAACACGAATCTTTAATTATGGTCGAGCCCAACCTGTCGACCATCATCAATGGTCGAACACCTCTAAAGTTCACAGAAAAGGTATTTTTACACAATGTAGTATTGCCGACTTGATGACTTTATAGCTAATTCTAATATTTTTACAACATACTTTACATATTTAAGAGAGATCCAAATTATAGAGTTTGTCGATTGGATATGAAAATATGGCTAGGGTTTCAAAAATATTTATACCTCAGTTAAGTGATGCTCTGAACTTATGATTAAATACAACATAGAACCTAAGCATTTTGAAAATATAAATGTATCCATTCCAACCATAACTTTATCTCATTACATTTTTTAGTTACTAGTGTAATAAATAATAGAATTAAGATTGCTTCACTTACATATTTCTTGACAGTGCTATTTCCTCTTGATACTTGTGTTAATTCTGTATAATTGGGAAATTTGTATTATCATTATTCCTCGTTTCTGAGGACATTTTATTATACAATATTAAAGCAATACTCACATAACCTTAAATGTATTTTTATTTAGTTTAAAAATTCCATTTCCATGTTTTTTATTTATTTATATCTTATTAAGATAATGGTCAATGTTCTCGTCCCGTAATTTCGTCAACTCATGCAACCATATATATAAAAATAACTTTTTTTTTTTTAAAAGTAGCCCTACTTGGTTATTTAATTCTAATATGGCGCAAACATAGCATGAGAACTGATGAAGGTTTAAATAACCACACCGCGGGGGCTATCATTGAAGAATAATGATATTAATTTCAAGTCTAAATATACATCTACAATAAAAACTAATACTATTGAAGAATAATGAGATTCATTCCGAGTCTAAATATAATTCTACAATAACAACTCTATAGGTCTTAAGGGAGCTGAGGTTATCATGAAGAAGAAGAATATTTTGATAACGTTCTTCTGTGTTCTCAAATTGTACATTACATCAGTTAAAAATTGAAGATATTGCACCGCCATAACACTTATATCCCATCACAGGTCACTATGGCAGTCTATCTCATTCGCTTTTAGTTTACTCTTTATTAATAAGCAGAATTTATAGCAGTTACCCTCCGATAATTAGCAAAACTGTATCCGGGAGTCAATGCAAGAAAACCAGTGTTTCTATAGGATCACCTACATCTTGTAGAAGATTGGACACAAAAAGTGGAAAATAAAAATCGACCTCAAATCAATAAGTTACCTTTACCCTAAGGAAAGAACAATTACCCAGTTACTTTTAATGGTACTATAATACCAGAAGCCTCATCCGTAATATATTTAGGAATGCACCTAGATAAAAAATTTAACTAAAGAGAGCATGTAGCAAAAAAGAAAAAACAAATTAATTTAAAATTCAAAAACACGTACAGGCTACTTGGAAGAAAATCGCATCTTCCTTTAGAAAGAAAAATTCTAGTAAGTAGGTCCGTAAAATCTATATGGGCATATGAAATACAATTCTGGGGATGCGCCAGCAAGTCGAGTATTAACATCCTTCAGACAGACCACTCCAAAATACTCCAATCAATAACAGATGCACCGTGGTGTGTATCAAACAATACAATACACAACGGCCTGGGCATTTCATTCATCAGTGATGTTATCCAGTGCAGGTGCAATAAATACCATAATAGACTCGAAACACCTCCCAATCCACTCTAACGATCACTCCTTCGCCAACAAAACAATTAGATTAAATAGATTTAAATACGGTAACCAATGAATATAAAATAAACCAAAATTCAAGAGGGTTCTTCGCTAAAACTATCCTCATCCCGTCATTTAAGGGACTTATCCTCATCGGTCATATTGTATCAAATTAGCCTATAAAAGGTTTTTATAGGCTAATTTGATACAATATGACCATTTCTTATTGCTGATATCTTTAAAATAAAATAATATATATATTATTCTTCCTCATGATAACTCCAGCGTCCTTAAGATACATAGAGTTGTAATAAACATCACCGGTGGATTAATGTTCAGACATTAATCCACTGCCAATGTTTGCCATAAGTGTCGTGGATGTTCTCTTAATTTCGGATTAAATAGACCATTGTATCCATACCCTGAGTGCATGTATATATGCTACTGTGTAGACGTGTTAAATAAGAGTACTTCACAGAAAGGTAGATATGACTATCTACTATCCATGTTATGGGTTATACTCATAACATGGAAACATCTCGTTAGCGGTCATATTAGAGTTCAGAAATTTTTACGACAGGTTCAAGCAGTTGTTTACTGGTTTGTTGCAAGGTGCAGTTAATAATAATTTTACTTGTCTACAGCTGTTAGCTGGCCCAACTCTTCTGGCACTTAAACGTATAGTATTTTATTATGGAATTTCTCACAGACTTTTCACATCTGGGATATAACTATATATTTTGTGAATAGTTAGCGTAATCATCTATTCGACAATTTCCATTACGCTATAAAAATAATACGATGGACACAAGTTAATGGACACAGGTTAATTTTCCATCGCGGAGTTAATAAGTGGAAGCAACACTGCTTCGTGGAGACTGTGAGGATGAATGACCTAATTTATTTTCCTGTGGAGATTGTAATGATGTTATTACAACTGTACATGTACTGTTATATGGGGTGACAAAGGGCTAGGATAGAACAACGTCATTCGTACTGGACCCAGTATTATAGTGTCATTATCTAACCTTCCCTCTCGATATACAACTTATGATTTTATGGAAAAGATATTGATTTCTGTGGATGTAAACTTAAAAAAAAATGCTATGTACATATGCAATTGTAGATTCCAATTGGAGGGGACTGTTAGCGTCTACTTAGGTATCTTCATTTTAAAAGATCCTTCATTGTAGCAACTAAAAATTATATTTCACCGAAATATATTTTTAAATTTCGGCGGCACATTATGTAAATCATATCAGCCTTTATTACTGCCCATCCTGTCCTTAGATATTATTTTACCCAATGGTACCCAATTTTTACCCAATGATATTCTAAATAAATATACAAGGAAAAATCACTACATATTTGTAAATATCGGATGAACTTTTACCGAGTAGCACAGCAATATATATCTAACTGCATTGATCATTGCAAACAGATTTATTGCAATTTCACAAATTGTGCCTATTAATATTTTACTATGTCATAATAGTAAACAGACTGCTATAATATAACAGACCTCCACTACTACCCACGCTAGCTGCAATAGATGTATGTTGGAATCAAATTATGTATTATATTGATATTAAGTTTGACGATTTCTTTACATGTCTTTGCGTGCATTTTAATTACCACCGTTTGAAGTAGTGACATAACCAGCACGCGCTGGATACAATGGATAAATTAAAAACAAATAATGGAACTTTCATATCGCAATGAAGTATAAAAACTGAATTTGACGATGACATAATATCGTCAAACTCAGTTTTTCTTTAGAATATTATTCTTTTCGAAATTATTACACCATTTAACTTGTGCATGAACTCTCATTTGCAGTATACTATAAAGCAAATATGCAATTCAGTTGACATCTTATATATTAATGCATACATATTCCTATATTTATGAGTCAACTGATTATATGAACTAGAATATATACTTCGACAATAGACTTACTATATTACGAGGTATGTATTTAAATTTGGCAGCTACACGTTCCCTACATCAGCAATATTGACTGAATTTCATGTATGCTGATTAGATGAAATGAACGTACAATTTGGCAAAGCGAATAGTCTACTTATACAATAGTATTCGCATATTATTAACCTAGTTGACGTGTGCTTACCTAATATCCGCTGGTTCCTGAATAACATACACAGACATACCTGCTTTACAAATGTATTTATTTTGTTAAAGAATCAAATTATTCTTCTCAATGCTTCCCGGAAAATAAGTGCTAATATAAATTTTTCATCATACTTTCACATACTAGCGAGTGTGTTTATATTGGGCTTTAATTGGTAGTTTGCAAGAAACGAAAAACGAAAAAAGCAAATAAATCAGATAATATGGGTAGAACGGACAAAATTATTGAAATAGGTAAAATAAGAGACAAATAATATATTTATTTATTTTGATCAATACACCCTTTAAAAATAACTTCTAGTCATACGGTAACATGCAATGGTCTAAAAGATGTTTACTAATGTTATTGTTTACAAAATAGTTTGGCAACATGTGATTTAGGAAAATTTTCCAAAAATAACCATTTGCAGTTTCCCATCATATTGATGGTTTTCTAAGGATTCGAGAAATTAAATTTTTTATCATAGCATTTTAAATTCCACTGAAGAATATTGAGTCTATCATTGTTGGTTTACTAAACTTTTGAGAGTTTTTTTTTCTGATAGGATTCACATTTATTTGTTACGCATTGCAACTTGCTAGGGAAATGCATGATTGCATTTTGTCTGCGGTATACTCTGTAGATAACATGAAACACATTATTTAGTACAATTCAAATTTTAAATATCAGAAAAGTAGTTTATTATCTTATTGTAATACTCATGTGTACATTATCAAAAAGCAAAACCCCTCATAAGAAATTACCATTCAATACTTATATATACATTACGCAACTTTTAAATTGCATAATTTCCATGAATCATTATGTAATGCATATGAAGACATTATTACAAATCAAGGTCCCTTTATAAAAAATTGAAATAAGGGTTAGAAAAAAAAATAATAAGAAATAATGAGTTTGTCATATGGGGCATCTAAATATAATCTACTATATGACTTTAAACCACAAGAATATAAAATGTTCTATATACTTTTGTCCGTCTGTGTTAAATTTTGTTATTCTCATAAATCTCTTGAAAAAGGTATTCTACAAGAATTAAAAAATAACTAGAAAATCAAAATTCTATGCGTCTATTAAAAATCTGGTTCCAGACTTAATGATTTGTCTCAAAATAATGAGTTCTATCAACTGTTTTTGACGTTTTGCTACAAAAAACAAACTTTTTAAACAAATTATAAAATAACGGCACCTTCGCCATTTCTTTAAAAATTGTTCGAGTAATATAATGATGTCAATAATTTAAATGTCGTATTTATTACTCTCCTATATATGCATAGCTCACTTATTTTACATCGCCGTTATTTGATTTAAACCTATTTTTTGTCGCAGAAAAAGTCAAACGGTGCGCTTTCCTTATCTTTCATTAATTACCCAGGTGACACTAACTTATTAATCTATTTCATGAAAAATATAAAAGAATAACGTTTAAAATTAACATTACTTATCTACATAATTGAATTATGTTACCTCAAGGATTAAAAATTCCTTTGGAGTTTATCTTTATGAATATATGACAGAATTTTGACATTTACAATATTCTAAGGCTGAACCGTGTCACATTAAAGCCATAATTTCAGTGAAAATTTGAATCATCTAATTTTCAGCAGATTTTGACACAATCTCGTACTTGTGTTAAAAATATCCGAAGAGAATATAGTGATATCGTAAATCACTGAATAAGTTAAGTTTTCGATTTGGCCGAAAAGTCATTCCATATCATTTCCAACAAGTAATTTTTGAAGGTTTGGCGCTGAAGATGCAACTACGATTTAAATTTCTTGGGGTGGTTATTTCGTTGTACTTAAATTTATTTAAATACACTCCTGAACAAAATTAAAGAAAAGTTTTAAATCCGTAAATATTTTATATAGATGGCCTAGAAGATAATCTGCCACTACTGATAATAATTGCAGTTGTTTAACAGATGTAAAGCAACATTTTGTAATTGTTTGTTAATAATACATTAACGCTGTTTAACCCATTAATGCCCAGCGTATTATATATCATACGCTTATCATATATCATACGCTTATCATTATGATATATCATACGCGCATCAGTGATTTGTAAAAGGCATTAAAATCAGTTATTCAAGAATTAGTCGAATAGTTAAACGTTTCAATGAAATTAGAAGTTACTGTAGACCTTCAGGACAATATCGTAAGAAGTCTACAGATGCAAGAGATGAGCAATGTCTTAGGGAATTCGCCTTAAGAAACAGGCATTCTATAAGTTTAGTGCTATGCAGAGTCCTAATAGCAACTCAAAATGTGGAAATTTCTGAACAAATGGTCAGAAGAAGTCTTAGTGAAGAAGATTTGGATAGCAGAAGATCAGCTATTGCACCACTGTTCCCCAGAGAACAGATATATTAGACAGTATTTTGTAAGGGAACACATAAGCTGCACCATTGGCGATGGGAAGCGAGTCTTGTTTTCAGGCAATTCAATAGTAAGTCTTAATTCACCAGATGGACGTCAATGCGTCCCGCAAGTACTACAGCTATAGCTGTCTGCAATATATCTCGACGATATCATTTTTGGTGGATCAATATTTTGTGCAAGAGCTTATTTCGATGGTCTCATGGATTTTGTTTTTATACAGGGCAAATCTATAAATGCACATTTCTACGTAAAAAAACATCGTAGACGAACATACGATGCCATTTATCCTGTTTGTCGAACATAATTTCATTTTTATGCAGATTAGCGACCCCCTACGTTGCTAGAGAGGTACTGGACTAACTTCGATTTGTGAATATTGCAACTATAGACTAGCCACCAAGAAGCCCAGGTATGAACCCTATAGAGCATCTATGGGATATACTAAAGTGATCAGACGCCACATACCTGCCCCTGTGACCTTTAGGAAACTCGAACAAGTCGTTCTTGTCGAATGGAAGAATATTCCTCACAGTCAATCAGTAGCATTAGCATATCCAGATTAGTGGAAGCAATTATAATAGCTAGAGGAGAATTTTTATGCTACTGAATTCAAATTCTTACGATTTAATTTCACCTCTAACTTTATTTCTAAAGTTCTTGATTAATACCATTCTTATTATATATATATATATATATATATATATATATATATATATATATATATATATATATATATATATATATATATATATAAATATATATATATATATATATATATATATATATATATATATATATATATATATAAATATATATATATATATATATATATATATATATATATATATATATATATATATATATATATATATATATATATATATATATCATATGATAATACAATTATACTTTATTAAACATTAGTTGAAATCATTTAATTATAATATCACGTAGGTAATATGGTTTCAAAAATATAAAAGCAATAACGTGAAGTTTCACTGATGCCTTAATTTTATCCAGGAGTTTATGATCGGGGTACTTTTTCTAACCTCAGCCAAGCACATATAATGGTTATACATGGTTGTCTATCCGCGGTAATTAGCAATTAGAAATTCCTTAACGTTGATTACATACAATATATTACTTTACATGACAGTGGTACCTTCACAATTTCATTAAATATTATTATAATTAATGTTGCTTTGTTGAAAAGTTACTTCGTTGTCCACTAGAATACAGTTTAAATTAATATACTTTAAAACGTAGGGTATCATATTGTAATAAAGGACAAAAAGACGAAGGTGGGAATGCAACTTAAAAAAGTGTATAGCTCTTCGCACAAAAAATACAATTTCAACGTGTGTAAATACGTTTTTCTATAATAAGGCTGAAATGTTTTACTGTTTCAAAAATCATTTAGGAACAAAATTATAAATAATATGGGAAACTATACTAAGCTATATGCATTTCAATTTCACGATATAATAATTAGAATTGAAGGAGTGGATGGATAAAGGTGTTAATTAGCAAAATGAAAATTTATCAGAAAATTTATTTATTTACCGTTTTTAAGAAAATACTTGGTCCGTTTTTAATTAAATCAGTAGTCTGCGAAGTTCTATTATTTTTATAAGTATGTTTTTAGGTATGTTCGGAATACATATAAACAAATTTATTCAATTTTCATTTTCTTGTTAGTTCCAGGTAAAAAAGGTAATTAGCTCCTTTATTCATACCAAATGTTATACAGGTAGTACAAAGTAAATTTGTATGAATAGGCTAATTACATACTATTCTGTAAATTTAACAATACATATTTAGTAATAATAATAATCATGATAGTACAAAGTCAAAAAATTAAAATTGTAATAGTAAAAATTTTATTAACCATAAATAGTAATACATTTTATTTTATTTTTTCCTTTGTCGTTTTGTTGTAGATGCATCATTGTCATTTTCAAAAAATTGTTGGTAAAACCATCGGTGTTCTTCCAAAATAAAAGGTGGTTGTTGTTTAATGTGATCGAGTTTTTCAACAGAAATACTTTCGGTTTTCTCCTTTACTATATTAATAACTGCGTTGGTAGGGATTGGTTTATTTTTTTAACAAGTCAACTTTCAGAAATGGTTCGAATTCATCATACGAGGTTTTATATAAATAACTTCCGTACTCTTCAGTACGAACACATTTTACGTTATCACGAAAGTTGGCTTTTTCGTTAACAGCATATTTTTCTGTTTATTAAGTTCAGAGTATTTGAAACTTCTGACATATAATGAAAATGATGGTCCATGTCGCAGATGATAAGATTTTTTTTTTGTTGGCTTCTCTAATGATGGTTCTGTATACTTCTGGTGTGTATATTTGAATGTTTACGTAGACATTTCCCTATCCTACCAAAATCACAATCTGAATCAAGTAAGGAGTGGCCTACTTCTGGAAATTTATGATCAATGAATTTAAATCTGCCAGAGAATTAAGTACTGATGTAAACATAAAATTACAAAATTTTTATTTTGTCCGGCACACGAATCAGATCAAATAGTCAATGTTCTACATTCTTCAAAATATTCTTAGTGATTTGTGTGAAGTGCAACAAACAGCTTGCAGTTTCATCACTTCCATGACCAGCAATATATTCGGTCAATGTAAAAATGATTTCTGTCCATTTATAGAAATACTATGAATCCTAAAATTATACAACCAAATCTGACGCAAGTAGAATGCTTTAGAAGTGGATAATTTTGGCAATGGCATTGATTGCAGTAAGTCCATGGTTAAATAACACAAACGAGAATTTGAAAAAGCCTCCTTTCTATCCTTTTGTTGAAGTTGCAAGTATGTAATAATGAAGCTATGTAACAATTTATGTATTCAACATTTCCCTGTCCAGAATCGCATTTGGAGCAGATATCACTTTTAGGACCTCCGAAGCCTAAATTAAATTTCCTGCAAAATATTTTTCAGTATGTGGTTTCTTTTATTTTGTAATAGTCAGGTTTATTGCTTTTGTTGCATTTTGAGATGTATAAGTTATTCAATTTGCTAATACTGAGGATCGGTAATAAATATTGACGATTCGGATTGCTATTTTGGGAATAATGCGAGCTTCTGACGGAAATTCTTTAATATGGTTTATTACATACTGGAATACATCATTTTTAATTTTGTGTGGACGATTAGTGTGTCTTCCTCTCATATCAGTCGTTGGTACAGATTGGTCACCTTTTAGCAATTTTTGGATTAATTCGATTTTTTTGCGGTCGACTGCGAATATCTTGCAGAAAGCCGATTTACAGACTTTAACCTGATTGCCATTTATTATTAAAATGTACTGAAATGAAGCTGACCTTTTTTTTACATATTTTTAGCACGAATTATTGGTTTTTTCGTATACAGTATAATCCAATGTATTTACCCGAGACAACCGTTGTTGTGTAATGCCTGTACTAGTTCCGGGAATCGATCCACTAATCTCACTTAAAGTATCATTTTATCGAGTAATATACCACAACCAAATTCTTCTGTAATATCCAAGGGCACTTCTAAAAATTCCTATCGTGCGATATCTGTATTCTCTATTTCAAGAGCCATTTGAACCAAAAATTTTGCACGTGATGACATTTTTACTTAATATATGTATTAATAGAAATCTGGTATAAAGTGCCGACTCAATTTACTAATATTTATTGTTGAACAAAATACCGAAATAGCTGCCTCTAGTAAACAATAGTATAACCTTAATTTCGTATCTACATTCTCGTGGATAAAGGAGCTAAGAAACGACATTTTTAACTTCTCTGATGGATAAAGATACTAAGGTTACTTACCGCTTTTACCATCACTTAACACCTTTATTTAATAGCATATAACATTTAAAAAAAATGTCAATTAACACCTTTATCCATTCACCCCTTCAATTATTACTAACAATAATTAATACAACATTAATAGGAATTAAATTACGATTTAGTTTTATATACGTATATTTTCCATTATGGCAAACATTATTTCAATCTTTGCATTCGGTTATTAATTAAATACTATGAAACAATAATGAAATTGTTCGCAAAATTACATAAAATTAAATATGACAATGGTTCATAATGTACAAGTATTTTTGTAAGTGTTGTCAAGGTGAGATATTAAGAAATTTACTACAACGAAATAGACTTAAGCAGCGCCCTTTAAAATATGTGCTTTCTACATGAGGCCTTACAAAGGGCTGCCTTCGTAATTACGAAAACAAAGGCTCTATTTATAATGCACGCGGTGAGCCGGGCGAAAAATTCGCCCCACTCCGAATGCATTGTATGAGGACCAAATCTAGGTTATGCGTATATAGAGCACGTGTTTTATTGGCAGGGAGACAAAAACTCAGAATATACGTGGACGACAAAACCGAGACTCCCATATTGCACGCTTATCCATTTTCCTCAGTACAAGCCATAATGTACCACCATTTAAAGGACAAAATTCATTAATTGACTTAATTAGATTTAGGTCTAATTAAATAAATTATCACTATTATTTAAAGTCAAGAAGTATCCCCGAATAAACAAAAGAATAATGTGAATAATGTGCAAGGATAAGTAAAAAGTACAAAACATCTAAAATATAAATATTTGGTACACGACAGTGCAACAAGGACGTGTATCTTTCATACAAAGGCCACTATTAGAGTAAAGGTAAAGCGTTTCTCATCAAGTCCGCTTTTTCATTCATTCTTAAAAAAATTGTGTTTTGCACTATTTCTTTATAATACTAATTTAATCTAACTATGTTTTATTTAGGTATGATATATTTTGTACTAATATATCTTGTTATATAGTGATTTTGTAAAGCAATGAATACATTCATTAGAAATTCAAGGAATATGTTTTGAGAAAAACTCTCGAACAGGTCAAATTTAATTTTTAGTTGCACATTTTTCAAAATATAATTAATTCATCCAGGGGTATAACGCCATCGATATTTTTTTAATGACAATGCCCTTTTCATTATGGAACGTGAAAGTCACATTGTTTTTACTTTTCCACACTCACTATACGCGGAAAAGTAGTGTAATCGTGTAAACAAATTTTTTTTCTAGGGTTTATTTTTCGTTTTCCGCCTAAAAACCAAAAAAAAAATTATTCTTAAACCATTTTGTGTATGTGTGTCGTTGTCATCGGCATTTATTCTTGTTAGCACGGTAACTAAATTGTGTCGGATCGATCGACTTTTGACTGATTCTGATCGGGGACATCTCCCAGATGACACCTGTTAATTTTTATGTGGATAGAACACACTCTATCATGTTCATGGATCATGAGAAAGCACAATGGTGGACTATTAAATTTGAGAAATTAAATCAATCATTATTAGATCACTCAATTAAATCATCTCGGATCGATCGGGTTTCGACTGATTCTGATTAGGAACGTCTACCAGACGACATCTATTGATTTTAAACTGGATAGAATACACCCCACCCTGTCCATGGGTCATGAGCAAGCACGATGGTGGACTATTTGAGCAAAATTGAAAACAGTATATTTCGAGATAGAGATGTTCTACGTGCAGAAAAGTCCGTTTTAAGCTTTTAAAACTATTTATTTTAAATGTGCTATGGTAATAATTATTATAGCTTATTTCATCTCCAGTTGTTAAATAAAAAATCCTAAACGGCTTTTATCTCAGACAGTGGCGTCTTTTTATGGCTACGCTCAGGTAGACTGTTCCATTTATCGGCAAGATAAGAGTTTTTTATTTGGCAAATAGTGATGAAATTAATAGTACATTAGTATCAATATAGTTTATATAAGAAACAAATACGAATTCCTACTTTTAAATCCTCTAGATTCTACATCTTAGTAACGTATACATTGCTTTTTAAGTATGCCAACAAAAAATTAATCTGGGGATATCAACTTTGGCGATTTGACTGGCCACTCAATCGGCACCCTTCTCGCTATCCAACGAAAGCGACAATCTGTCCAACGATAGTCCAGTATCTCTCTAGCAGTATGAGCCCAAGTCTAATCCTACACAAAAATTAAATTATCACCGATAAGCGGAGCAAATAATACAACATGTGACACGATATTTTCTACGTAGAAATGCCCATTTATGGATCTTCCCCTATAGAGACAATCGATACAAATTGCTTTCCAGAAAATTATTGACCCACTAAAAAATGGGATATTCGGAGAAATATTGCAGGGAGCAAACCTCTCTTCTGGTCGCTGCTAGACTTGTTGACTCCATCTGGTGAATTAAGGCTTACTCTTGTTTTGTTTGAATACAAAACTTACATGCAGTCTTGAATAGTCCAATTTACGTGTTTTCTTGCAAAATGCAGTCTAGTAACGTTATAATCTCTGGTATTCAGTAATGCAATAGCTGGTCTTCTAATCTCTGATTCTCCCTCATTAAGTCTTCTGACCGTTCGTCTATAAATTACTATACTTACACTTACACTCTACTTAGCTCTAAACTGGTAGAAATTCTGTTTCTTAAGGCGACTTGCTCAACTTTTGCATCTGTAGACTTCTTACAACCTTGTCTCAGGGCTCTACAGTAACTTTCAAGTTCATTTGAACGTTTATTTGTTCGAATAATTCTTTATTTTGTAACTTCTAACAAGTTAGCCACATATCGCTGACTAAGTTAACTAGAATTACCGTTTTTACTTCTTCATCATCTCTTAAGTTAAGTGGACGATTCATTTCTTCTACTCTAAGTGTACTGTATAAGGTATATTCCGTTGATGACATTAAATTAAAAAAAATTAATAGCGTATGAATTCATTGCCCTTTACAAATAACTGTAATTAACGTTAAATGTTTTATTAACAAACAATTGAAAAATGATTACCTCCGTCAAACAATTGCAGTTGTTTATCAATGGTGACAGAAGATATTTTAGACCACCTACATATAATTTTTAAAGATTTAAAATTTCGAAAATTTATACGAAATAATGAAATTTTTTGCTGGTGGCTTAATTTTTTTCGAAGGTGATAAAAGTAACTATTAGAGACCGAAGCTCGTTTTTGTTTTATGACTTACGTGGAATGAGTTTAGGTTTTGTCAATACATTCTGGTCTACAACTTCCAAATAAATTGCAAACACTACAAATAATATCTATATTCTGCCAATGAAACTTACTTCATTCTTCTTACATATTAACGAAATTTCTGATTTGATTATGACAAATTATTTTGATTCTGATCTGATTCTATAATAGGGCTAAACTGTCTAATATTATTTTAGCTGTATGTCGGTTAATATGTCAGTAAATAAATAAACAAGCTAAACAAATTGTTATTATTCATTTCATCGCTATTTGTCAAATAAAAAACTCTCTTATCTTGCCGATAAACGGAACAGTTTACCTGAGCCTAGCCATAAAACTAAGCCACAGTGTGAGAGAAGAGCCGTTTGGCATTTTTTATTTGGTAAATAGAGATGAATTAAACTATACATGATGTTATGATTTGGTTACTTCAATCATAACATCATGTATAGTTTAATTGCAATCGTGTAAAATATTTCACTTCTAAATATAACTATAAACGGTTATTGTTCAGGGTATCAATACATATTACATCGGATTTTTTTCTTCTAGAAGCTGAAAATAACATAGTATTTATAAAACGTTGAAAAACGCGCAAACACAAAAATTTGGAAATTTTAATTCTAATAAAAACGTTAATAACGCCATCCCAGGGATATATTTAAATAAATACTCCCTCGAAAAATAATCCGGAATACAGGTTAACTGTCCCGCCTCGAGGGCAATATCAATGCGGCACAGAGGTGCGATAATATACGTGTACAACAAAAGGGAAATTCACAATGAAAAATCAATTTCCGAGTGCCAGTAAACCTTTTCGAGGATCTTTTTTTGACTTCTATACATTCTGAGTATTTCTATTTATGGCTGTATGGGCCAGACGACTAAGAAATATTGGAGAAAACCTCAATTTGTGGAAGTGGTTGTGGCCGCTGATCAATAAGGAGACGGGTCTATGAAAATAACTGCTGTTAAAATCCCAAAATATGTCATTGACGATGTCTACTATATATATTATATAACAAAATGAATGTATCACTGAATAATACTGACTCATATATTTTACAAGAAATATACTTAAAATATTATAAACCAGTAGCTATTTAACACGCTATGTGTAACACAGTTATGAATTAAAATCATCCAGGATTTTCTTAATTTCCACAAATATAGTAATATGTCGCTAGCAGAAATTTCTAGAACATCCATCTACCTATGCAGCGTCTTAATTTTGTCTCATCGTGGGCAAGAGTGAGAGTACAAGGAATAGTACATTATGCACCGTTGTCTCTTTAATCCTTTTATTTATAGATTTCTAAAATGTAACCAATTCGTTCCTCCGAAACCCAACATTTTCCTTTTAGAATTTAATAGAGTTTATTTAAAGTAAGTTCATTTATACTGAACATTGAACTTGGAAGATAGGAAACGTTTTCCTCGTTGTTCCAATATTATGAGAGGCTAAAGTTTTCAATGGGATTAGAGTATAGACTCTGAAGCGATCACGGTATATTCAAACGTCTTCTACTAGCCCTGACAACTTAATGTTGAGACGCTAAGCAATTTAATTTTGAACATATGCAGGTAACAAAATTTGTTAATATGCTGCAAATAATAATATAATAATAATAATAATTTATTTATTTAATTTAACATCAATCTCACAATTACATGATTATATATGTAGGATATCTCGCGATTTAGCGGACAATCCGACAACCTCGCAAAGTGCGGCATTGACCTTCGCGACAGCGTGTCGTAGCAACGTGTAGACACTGTGACGGTACAAAAGTGAAGACCAACGACGCGGCGCAATATAAAGACGAGTGCCTAAAACATTAAACGACGTATTACAATTCACCATATCATTTACTTTATATCCGTATTTTTTCAATAATAATACTATCGCATAAGTAATTATACAATTTTCTTTCAAATAATCCCACATATATATATATATATATATATATATATATATATATATATATATATATATATATATATATATATATATATATATATATATATATATATATATAAATATATATATATATATATATATATATATGTTATGAAAATTTCGAGAAATACTACTATTTCTAAATATATATAAGAATTGAATGCAAATAAACAAATAATATGAACCCCGGTTATCACTAAGTTAAGTATCACTAAGAGATATAGCAAGTATTATAAAAACGAACACATTAAATACTGATAATTGTATTTTGAGACGACGCACAAATAAGCGAAGTAGACTGTAAATGTAAAACAAAATGTGATGAAATTTACTTTCTTGAGTTTTTAGTGACAGGTAAGTTGTAAATTGCACAGCACAAATCGCTGTCGAATACAGATATATAACTACAGGTGCGCCAATTTCACAAAAATTGAGAGAAATCATAATTTCCCGCAGTCTTGAAGGAAAGTCTGTAAAAAAATTGCTGCTGAATTAAATATGGCCAAGTAATATGTAGAGAATATTGTAAAGTATTATTCAAATAGAGGGATGCTCGAAATTAAGGGCAAGAGTACAGGTAGACCTCCAATTGTTACGAACAGAGATCAACGAATACTCATAAATATCTATAAAACTGGGAGGCGCAGTACTTTAGGCGAAATTACAGCCTGCTCTGGAATAATGAAAATAATTTTAATTTGTCAAGAGAATGCTGTCGAAAATTAATTCATAAATCAGTTTTTGCAAGGTAAGTAACTCTCATCCAAATCTGATAACACATGTTGAGGTATTTTACAGGCAAAGGAAAAACTACTTTTGACTTTCAATCAGAAACTGAATCGATTCAATTCAAAGGTTTCATGGTCCTATAATTATTGGAAAATGGTGATCTTCAGAGTGACGAGTCCAAATTCAATATTTGTGTCGGAGATAATTATAAAAGAGTCATACGTATCAAACACAAGGCATTTCATAAATATTGACTAAAACGAACTGTTAAGTTTCCTAAGGGTTAAATGATTTGGATATGTATGTGATCTAAAGGGTTAGGTCAGTTGGAATTCATAGAAGATATAGTGTACGCACAAAAATATAAACAGATTTTACAAGATAGGATACTCCTAAGAATCACCCAATTTTATCTAATTGCAGACTGTATTTTCCAGCAAGACGAAGCCTCGCATCATACTGCTCGAGCGACAAAACAATGGTTTGCTGAAAACAATTTAAAAGTAGTATATTGGTCATCGAGCAGTTCAGATCTCAACGTAATTGATTTTTTTTGACTTGAAAGGAAAAAATATTTAAGAAACAACCCACAGAGGAATCTCATCGATCTGAAATTTAAAATTCAAGAAATTGGGGATACAGTTTCACCCGAATTATGTGAAATATTATTCAAAAACATACCTGCGAGAATCTGAGAAGTGATAAAAGCGAAAGGCGATGTCACTAGTTAGTAGCTTATAGCGTAGGTCTTAAGTTCCAACATATAGTTGCCAGGAATTATAAAGTATTTCTCATAATATCTAAGTTTTAAGTTAAAAAATAATTTAGGTTAATTTTCTTTTTGGTAGTTGTCCTTTAAATACATAAGTATATCTTTGAAAAAATATATCCAGTTTAAAAAAAATCTAGTTGTTTAAATACTGCGTTTTATTAATATAAAAAATTGCTACCGTCCCAATAGACAGTTGTTAGGGCTCGTAGATACTGCGCCGATATCGATGCTTTGTATCATTATTTTCTTTCAATACACACCTCCACATTCGGAAAGTAGCAGAAACCGATAGTAGATTTCTTTTAAACCCTTTACCATCAAATTCTAACGAAATATACATGGACGATCAAAGCGTCACGATCACGTATACCCCTAGATATTTACCCTCCATAGTTATAGTTTTAAAGCATATTTGATAATGCGTAATATTAATTATGTACACGGAGGTACTAAGCGATGAAGGTGGGAGTAAAGTCACAAAATCTATTATTTCATGCTAGTTTTGTAAAGAATAATCAACATACTCTTGAACTGAATTGTCCTAAATACAGCGTAGTACATACATGTAGTCTATTATCGCAATACAGTGCACAGCAAAGGGGTAATTGTGATTTAGCGAGATTTCGCAAATTTAACTTAATTTTTTGGTATATATTATTTACACTATATAGTAGGTTTTCTATATAGGCCTAAATTAGTTGTATTGAAGCTATATAAAAATAACACTCGAGCATTAATAAATTGAGCTCTAAAAATGCGATTACGGCAGCGTAATTTTTTCTTTTCATTTATTGTGAAATTTAACATATTTGGAAACCCATTTTATCATTCTTTAAATGATCTATTGTTTAGAAGATCTGATAATGTATTGGAAAAGAATATATAAGCGTGAAACTGCTCTACTAAGCTGAACTGACGAGATTGTAGTTACCTCAGCTACATTATTTTGGACAAAATCGATCGAAACTCGAAGACAGGTACCATGTCATTGTATTGAATAGATATAATATCGACAAGATATCATATCGTATCTATAAGACCATATCATGCATAGGACTGGAAGGTTACCACACAAGTTATTTGTTTGGGTATTAGAGGAACTTCATGCCACAACGGCACATTTAAAGTATCTAACATGTTAGAGCATACAATCATAAAGTACTGTAAACTTAATTACTTAATTACTTTGTAAAATCTTTCTAATTTTCTTCGTTATTCTTAACGACCATAATTATCCAATATTAATAATATCAGTGTTAATACTAATTAATGAAAATTGTTCTAGACTTTTCGTTTAGTAATTGGTATTAAAGAACAAATCCATTTTAATTAAGTACAAAATAAACAATGTAATTAAAACTTACGATAATTAATGGAAGCCATGAAATATGTGATATATAATTGATTGAAAAATGGATACAGAAGTCAACCTCAGTCACGAAAGTATTAGGTTGTAAAAGATATTTACAGAGAAAGAAGGGAAAATGTTTATGTTCAGAAAAATATGCCAAGCTATTTCTCTCTTGAAATCTGAACCCAAGCATACAGTGGAACTCCCAATATGGCAAGAACTTCACTTCTATTTATATATGCGTATAATACTGAATTGGATGCCTACCGTATTTTTTCATTACAATTTGAATATGGTTTTGAATGTTTTGTTTTAGACAAACCGATAGATCAGACATTTGGACAAATGCTTTATTAAAACACTATTTTATAGTCTTCTGATAGTTGCTGCAGCCTTGTATTGAAATTCTTATATATGATGAAGATTCAACATCTACCATTTACAATGTTCTATTCATTGATGGATACGTGAAAGTATTTTTAAATTTTAAATAAAAAATTTGAGAATTTTAAAATCTCATTACAACTATTTATTTTATTCTGAAAACTATTACCTTTATCAGTATTATTCTTATCTTAACTGAACATTTATCAGAAGTATAACTTACCTCAAAATAACGAGAACTAACCAAAACCAGTTCTACATTTTATTTCAGCTAAAATACATAGATAATTTTTTTGTGATATGGATAATTCACCTTATGACTTAACACTATTATACAGGATCTCATGATAGTTTCTAGCATAATTTTATGTATACATACATTAGATGAATTATATGCTAGATAGTTTCTAGCATAGTATACATACATTAGAATGCAAAAATCCACAAAGTAAAAAAATTTTATAAATAACATACATCTGCATTTCCTTTATGCTAATGGTAACATTCATAGTAATCTTCTCAACGTCACATACAGTGAGCAGGTCCTAGTAATACATTGCACGTTCATACTGGGAAATTTAGTACATTATTTTCACGTAGTGAATAGGCATACATGGTTTATGTCGTGTAAGGTCGCGTAATAGTACGGCTGCACACGTGGTCAAAATAGCTGAAACATAGCAATATTAAAAATGGCAGACTTTACTCGCCTAGTATATGCAGATATTCTATTAGTTCACGGTCTAAGTAATGAATATAGTGTAGCTGCATGACTGAAATATAGAATACAATTTCGCTGGGCCTGATTTTATTATAGATTGATTCTGTTTAACTCGTTTATCTCCTCAGAATAGTAATACAGTTATTAAATTAATTTCAGATTAAAACAATTCAGCGAGATCAAGACTATAAGTCCTTCACCAATTTTAAGCATGCTAACAATTTCAAGCTCACAATCTCAATTATATATTTCAAAATGTAAGAGGAAGTGCTTTTTCCTTTCCACAAAAGAAAACGCTACGAAAATAATTGAAGTGTGTACACCGTTCTATTGCCGTATTCTAACTAGATAAGTACTAATAAAATATCACACAATAGTATATTAAAATCGGAAATTAAACACGTACCTATAGACAGTGATCAGCGCATTACTGCCTCTTGACTCATTGCAATCTGAAATGTTATTGGTGAAGCGGTTATAAACTACGGGAATTACTTATATTGATTTTTGTATATGTGTATACTGTTAGGTGTGCATCGTTTTGTTTAATTTGCGTCTACTTAAATACCATACCTTGTTTTTTTATTGTTGTATTTTATATAAATAATTTCAGATTATTTTAAACAACAGTGTGTTTGCTTCTTGGGCATATCAATGCTTTGATTTGATAATATTTAAGATTTGTTGATAAATATATTGAAGTAATAGTATTTAGTAGAAAAAAAATTCACATAACATATTCACGTGGTTCTTTGTACATGTACTTAGCCTTAGACTTGATTATAGTATAGCTTAAAAATCTACTTTCTTGCCAAATAAGACTGTCATGATTATTGAAATAAAGAGAATAGTGTAAGAAAATAATTAACAGGACACGGAATATTAATGTCAACTGCGCTAGCTGTATTTATTCTGAACTTAACAATTTATTGACCCGACCCGTTTTAGTTGGCAAGAGTAAAGTGAGGGAGGTATTAATTACGTAATCACTGTGGAAATAGTTCCGTCATCTTTTCATTGGGTTACTTCTTTAATGGTCTATACTATCTTTTTCTTTGTACGAGAACAAACTTCACTAAACATTAATGAAAATACTACTACTTAAAATTACAAGTTTGTTTAATTGAAAATACAAAATACGAAAATACAAAAAATGCATAGACTAGTTTAATAAAATATACAGTACATTCGTTTAGATGTATCCGGTATTCAAAGTAAATAACGTAAATTATGGATAAAATAAAATCAGCATGTTTGACACCCCGTCGAAAAGTTACATAATTCAAGAGATTATAAGGCAACGCAGAGAGATTATCGAATTTCCATGAAATATTACATTTTTATTCATCAAACCTGGGGACCTGATGAACAAAACAATTAAAGCTTATTCTACATGAAGTAGGCTATGAAAATAAGCTTACGAATGTCGCTGAAAGGGAACAAAAACAATTAAAATATACACGCGAAAAACAATTTCGATCTATCTATATCCTTTCTTTTGTGTGAGCTCTCCAATTTATGCACGCCGATATAATTGAGTTCCCACCACTTTTTCTCATTTCCACGAAAGTTTCTGTTTATGAGGAGGACCACTTGATAAAATGTGACTGCAGTATTTTTTTTATTTTCCCTTGACGTTGAAATAAAGAAACATATTATCTTGGCCGCGGCGGAATCACTTCTAGGTGAAACAAAAACGCAAGCCGGGCGAGAACTTATTTGATTAAATGACACGCGAAACTCAAGTATCAGGCAGAAATATTGCTCAAGAATAAGCTTCAAATTTTATCCTATTGCATTGCGTAAATTACAATTGTCCTATGTTTCTGCTTTAGCTTCTCTAATTCAAATAAATTACAGCTGCACATAATAACCTTGAAGACATTTATCAGATTGTGTAACTAAATAAAGCATATGTACGAGTATTAGTAAAGTGTAAATTTGACAATGTAACAAAATAAAGGGAGTATGTTGCCAATTATTTCGTGAATAAATTATACATTTATTTACTGGACTACTTATTTGTAACCAAATTTAACTATACTAATTAATATGCATTTTTAGAATATTTTTGTAATACTTTATATATATATATATATATATATATATATATATATATATATATATATATATATATATTTACCGTCTACAAATGTTTCACAAAAAAAAACTTGCTCTTAGATATGCTTGCTAAATGGTTTGTATATATATAGGTTTTGCGTTTAGATGATTTTTTCGGTAAAAAAAATGTATTTCATGTTAGATACAAGATTGCAGATCCAGTAAAGCAAGCCTAGAAAACCAAATTGTCTTTAATTTTTTTCTAAAGAAACTGACAATGATCAGGACAACGTAAAGACGAATTCAATGACGACCAAGACACAACCTGCAATAATTTACTTTATACTCAAATTTAATACTAATAACGTAGATGATTCCAGTAGTGTTATTCCAAATTTTGAAATTAGTCAAACAAAATCAAATCTTGTACAAGTTCAATAACATTTTCAAGAATAAATACAAGCAAGGCTAGATATCCCAAACATCTCATTATAAATATATTTAACAAGAAAAGAAGAAAACATCTAACAATAAATAAATACTTAAAAATCAAGGACCAAAATATACAGAGTAGTTTTTGTCATGATACATCTAGTTGGCGTTCTATTTGATCGTCGACTAGACGTATCATACTGTCTACTTAAATTGACCAAGACAAATTGCCTTCGATGCGACTTGATTTGCCACATGGCTAAAGATTGAATGAAAATAAATTGAATGTTGAATAAAAATATAAATTTAAAACGTTTACCAAGAAAATATTAATATGTTTAAGCAAATTTTTTAGTTGCATTTTTATCGCGCCTTATTATTGTACTTATTTTTTAAATATGCTATTGATTCACATTTTATATATGCGGTGTAACTGGACATCTGTATAAATATTATTGTAATTTTTTATTGAAAGGACTACTACTAAATAGTTATTCCATTCTAAATATATAAAAAAGTCATTAATAAAGCAAAAAATGTCGTCTATAAAAATATAGGAGTATAATATATTATTTTTATATTCTTAAAAAAAATCCACAGAATAGCATTACGGTCTGCCAAACGAACCTTAATTCGGGAACAGTCGCGTTAGAAAAATTACCCTAATGGTCGCGTGTTAGATTTAACCTAACATTTACTATTTTTAAATAAAACTTTTACTTTAGTTAATATTTTTTTTATTTGTATTTTAAACAATTAAACTGACCAATATAGTAGCTTGCATAAATTAATATTTACTTATTGGAATCTTCTCCATGGGCGGCGCAAGAGGTGCATGTCGATATGGAGGTCATGGTATGCTCTTTGCAAATAGGAAATTTACATGTTCCACAGCGTTGCATAGTAAAACGGTTTTTTCTGATGGGGCAGTATCTGCATCGCATTTTAGGCTGCTCATTTTGTGGCGCTGCGGCGATCATATTTGTATTTATACCAGTGACGGCGGCTATTTTTCCTCGAAGTCTCAGAGATAAGGTTGGGATTGATGCACGGAGTGTTAAGTGGGGAAGAGTTAGCTGTTTCGAGAGATCCATTATAAAGTTTCTTCTTGATATTGTAATGTTTGTATTAGCATTATAAATGATTTGCCCGTTTATTGGAGCTATGTTCTATAATGTGGAAAACACAGTCAATGGCCAGCGATTACTTTTTCGTGTGACACAATATTCGGACTTTAATCGATCCACCACATCCACGCTACCTTTAGTTTTCTTGTAGAATGTGATAACTTGAGGTTTTTTGGCCTCAATACTAGTTGGATCAATTATGCCCTCATCATGAAGGGTTGAGAGCATTAAAACGTTCTTGTTCTTTTTTGGAATGTATGAAACAAGAAGACAATTGTTATCATCTTTACCGAAAGCAAACATAGTAGAACAGGTTGGCCGGTCTTTGACATTTAGAAATTCTCCTGGAATTTCCCGTTTATTTTTGCATAAAGTGCCCACCAGTGTAAGTTTATGATTGACAAGTAGATCATTGGCAAGCGGTATCGAAATAAAATAATCGTCGACAGTAATATTCTTACCAGATTTATCTATAGTGGATATTAGCCTCTTCACGACACTAGCAGCATCATTGGGTAAATAAAAATGTCCAACAGGTTGTTTTCCGAGATAAATTTCCGTGTTATGAGTGTAAAACATTCTCGAATCAACTAGACTGTAGATTTTGATGCCGTATTTTGCCGGCTTGTTGGCAATATATTGCCTGAAACGACATTTTCCGCGGAAAGATTCAAGCATTTCGTCTATTGTTACATATTCGCCAACACTGTAATTATTGGAGCATCTCTTAACTAATTCTTCAAAAATTTTTCTAATTGGCGCCAAGTTGTCATATTTAGCTCTTTCTTGCCTTGTAGTTGCATCATCAAATCTCAAACTTCTCATAAGCAAGTGAAATATTTTTTGGGACATAACGGCGGAAAAATAATCAGGAGCTGTTCCATCAGTACTCCATAGGTCAGTAGTGTTGACATATTGGCTTTTCATAACTCCTGCCATATACAATAGTCCTAAAAAAGCATGCATTTCCACAAAATTTGTTGGTAGACAGTCTCTATCACGCTGATAAGACTCCCGTAGTTGGGTAAGCTCTTGGTTGGTAAAATTCACAATTTCATGTATGACATCGTCAGGAAAAACCAATTTCCAGCAGTCTAGTGGAGTTTGGGCATCTTCAGTAACCCTCTTTATACCTGGAAGTTGGGTAATTAAATTATGAATCTTGGTTCGAGGTAAATCGGGTTTATGTTTTAACCATTCAGTCTCATTATTTCCTAAAAAAAATAGGCACTCTATGTTGTGTAATTACAGGTAAGGGCACATACAAGTCAGTAACAGGTGTTTCATCACCCTCCGAGTTCGATTGTTCTGTATCTGTATTGTGTCCACTGTATTCAGAACGAACGTCACTCTTTTCTTGGTAACTATCAGTAGCCTCTATCTCATCATCGGATTCTAACTCTTCATACCATTTTAATAATTGTTGTTCTTGTTTGGGATCCATTTTGGACACTATACTTTGCAAAACGTTTATGAACAGTTTGAAAAACACTCCTGTTTGAACAACCGTACACAAAAAAAGGACATACGCAAATGGTCGCGTCGTTAGATCTCGCCTAACACACCACGCATACACTATCAGTCGCGTGTTAGATTTAGACTAACAAATGTCTGTAACACAAATAAACGTGAAGCCATCCCCTTTCACCTACACTAGTACTTGACGGGGGTAGCTGCCTAAGGCATTCCTAGGTTGCAGCAAAAATCGAATGGTTAATTAATATTTTATAGGCAAAAAACCAAAGATGTTAGGTGAAATCTAACAACGCGACCGTTCCCGGGTTAACCTACCTGCCAAATGTCCAATATACTTCTCAGTCTATGGAGTCTCTGTCTAGCACATATATGCGGGAAAACCTCATGACTGGCATATACTAGAAGTGAATTATCCCATCTAATTTTCCCCATTAAGAAATATCAGCTATGAATACTGCCTATCGTGATTTCATCCCCATTGGGAGTCATCAGTGCAGCGTAGCGCATATTCGTTGTTCGGTGAAAATTAGGTGAAATTAGAAGGATAATTTTCCTGTAGACTCTCATATTATTTCACAAACTGCTAAGTGAATAAATAAACAACAAATTTTGTGTTTCTGTTTCAATCACTATATTCTTTTTTCATTTGAATCACTTTTATGAACTTCATTTCTCCGTTTTTAATCAGATTCAGGTAATACTATTTTTTTTTGTTAACAAAAACATTTTTTTATTTACAGAATTTGAAAATATTTGCTTTTGGGTATATTTTTAAATACAGTACTGAATTCTTTGTATATTTTGTGGAATTACAAGAGAATTCCTCCCACTAAATAAATGCCTCGTTTCATAAATTACTTCGGTCTCCTCCTAACTGCAAATTCTGTACTGCGTTTTCCGTTTACTTTTTTGTAAAACGAGCATATAAAGCCGAGGCAGGCGTGAGCGAAAACTATAAGTTATCCGAGAGGGGCGGAAAAAACAAATAACTAGGAAGTCGGTCAGACTAGGATACTATTAAATTGACGTAGTGCTGATGTTACTTTTACGGCTACTTTAGGCACTTCCAACACACTTCCGGGATACTTGAACTTTACTGTTTCTGAACAACTCTACCCACAAGCTCTTCGCTTCTGATCAATCACGCGGTATAGGCCTAAAACGTCTAACAATCGCGAAGTTATTAGTATGTTGTAAAGTTGCTGAAAATGAATTATGTTTAAGTGAAGAGTCTCTAAATCAAATTTCCAAACTACATGTTCATAAACAGTATGAGTTTGTCTAAAAATAGTAATAGATACTATTTCACACACCAAAAACTCTCAAATGAAAATCCATATTACGTAATGATTATGTGTAAGACAGAGTTAAAGTTTTTCAAGCCTCAAATATATTTTACTGGAAAAGGATGAGGTTGAGAAACTTTCCACCAAATACTCTAAAGCCATTCCTTATCCACATTTTGTCCACCATTTTGAACATAAATTATCTATGTAAAATAATAATAAATAATGAAATAAATGTTGTTTAAATTATTGTAATTCAATAATCATAAAAATAATAAATAAGCAAAATAAAAAATAAAATATTATTTCAATAATAAAAAGCAAAATTTCATTAAAACAGCAAGATTTCATTCAAACAAAACATTTATTACCGCCCTCTTTATAATCTTCTTTCGCATATATCACTAATCAGTCCTTTGATTAATATGTTTCCCTATGTTAATATCCTAGGAGAGGGCTGAAACTTCGATGCAGCAACAAAAACAAGAAACTAATTTTCCATGAAAGCCGAAAGATTACGTACACGTTTCTCAACGCGCGTTTCGTTAACCAAGTTGGCATCATCGGGAGATAATTAAAACTAAAAAACCGTGTA
This sequence comes from Rosalia funebris, assembly GCA_037954035.1. Lineage (NCBI taxonomy): Eukaryota > Metazoa > Arthropoda > Insecta > Coleoptera > Cerambycidae > Rosalia > Rosalia funebris. The sequence goes on from JAZFAV010000007.1 coordinate 8,356,461, forward strand.
ATAGTTCGGTGTTCGTGAAAAACTGGTCTCCTGTCTTTCCATTTTAATATATTTAGGTATTTTATTTTTCTCAAATAGTCGAAGAGTCGCTTAGGCTGATTGAGACACGTTATTAATATTAGTCAAGCAACGGCCGTTATGAATACCATGAAAATAGGTGATCACCGACTGGCTTACCTATAACTTATAAGGCTAAAGTTAGCGGATTGCATGTCAGCGAACTCGCAGAATCCATAGAAACTTAGGTGAAGTTTCTTTAGAAAACATATCATTCCTCGGATAAGATGTAAAATTATAAGTCCCTTTTTCTTACATGTGTTGTAAATATAATTATAGACTTAAGAAGCCATGATAAGAGATGTGACCAACCAGATTTTAACATAGTCCAACTTTACACAGACTATATAAAGATTTAAGCTTTGTAGATTATAGGAGTGCATTTCTTCTGATACCGATAGGATTAGTGTCCAATAATGATTCTGTCCTATCTTTTAATTCAACAAAATTTCATTCTTTATGCCAATGCAAGGGTATAATTCCAATAAATATTCAACAAAATCATCCACATAATAATGACATAAATAGGAGTTGAGGGAATAATACAAACTATAAAATAACTTTCGACCAATCTTTATTTCATCAAATCGGAAAAATAATTATAGGACAATAAATTCTAAGTTAACCAATTTCTTGCTTATAGATAGAAATACTCCCTGGACTGTTATCGATCTATTACTGGATGAATATGTATTAAAAAGTAAGCTCAAGACTAAAATTTATATTTTAGTACCTTCTAAGTTAGTTGCAAGTAAGTTGTAAGTTATACGAATTGTAAACTTGCTTATATCGGTACAAGAATTACAAAATAGTATAATGTAATGATTTTTTTTTTGTTAAAAAATATCCAAAAGTGCAATAACCGACAGATTTTGAAACTTCTTAGTTATTCTACATACTATGTTTTTGTGAGTACTGATGGAAAATTTCTACATGTAGACAGTATCTATTTATCCACGTTCTAGTGTTCTAACACAAAAAGAAGGCACAGGCGAGCATGAGATGGTGGTAAATATCTATTTAACCAAGTTCCCTAATAGTAACATAATTGGTAATGATAGTACAGTTCAGGAAGAGGTAGATTCGGAACATATAAATATGAATACCAAAAACGTAACAAAAATAAATAGACAGTATTAAAACCTTAAAACGAAGTTTTCCACACCTAGAACATCTCTATCTCGAAATTGAGTGGCCGAGAAGATATAAACCAACACATAAATGCAGAATATGTGTTTCATGCGACAGTTTTACTTTTTTTCAAATAGTCCACCATCGTGCTTTCTCATGACCCATGGACAGGGTGGGGCGTATCCTATCCACCTCAAAATTAATAGATGTCGTTCGGTAGATGTATCTAATCATAATCAGTCGGCACCCAATCGATCCAACATGATTTTATTGAGTGATCGTGCCAACAAAAAAGATTCTGAAATAGTCCACCATTGTACTTTCTCATGACCCATGAACATGGTAGAGTGTATTCTATCCAGGACGGAGACATCCCTAATCAGAATCAGTTAAAATCCCATCGATCTGACACGATTTGGTTGAGTTATCATGCTAACAAGAAACTTTATTAATACCGACGACAACGACAACGACAACGGCAATGAGAATGATAACGAGAATGACGACACTGACAATTCACAAACACAAATTTGTTTAAAAACCTATTTTGTTGTTTTGTTAGTCCAAAAAAACGAAAAATAAACGCTAGAGACAAATTTGTTTTACACGATTACATTATTACATTACTTTTCCTCGTATAGGTGAGTGCGGAAAAGTAAAAATTACAACAGCCTATTGGTGTATCTCAATCGAACGATTAAGATGCAGTTAATTAATTCCCTTGAATAGGTATGGGAGCATAAAAACTTCTTGCTAGATTATAGTTAGCTATATAAACAACTCAGTAACATATAAGTCGGAAATCGAGAAAGGAACCATCAAGCCGCCAAGCGGCTATTAAAGTAGTTCCCGAATAGCAAAGCTATTACATAATCGCTCTAGGAAACAACTACTCCTCGGGCTAAAGCCCCGTCAGGTATTGAATTATACCCAGAAGTGATCCTCGACCCCTTTCTCGTGTTTCTGCACGATTAGATAAGGTTTCAAAAAATAAAACCCGCCACAGGTAGGATTCGACATTTGTCCCGGATCGGAACCGAACGACATACAGCTGTTTCGAACTTGTTAGTTCTCATCAGTGCCGTACACGGTACGCCGATTCAGGACAAAAATCTCGATTTCCGACTTATATGTTACTGACAGACATCGTATCGATAAAGATGTATACGCCATAAAGTTCATTCGGCATTTGTCCTGAATCGGCGTTCATGTTTTCATACTTGTCAACACTTCAATCATGTTTCTCCCCATAAAATTTAGGGCAAGTTTAAATGCTGATTACAAAATACTGCTGTGTCATGAATAGAATTACCTGTAATTTAAAGTAAGTTCCAGGTATCAATTATTGACAATCTTTGTCTGGTAATAAATATATTTCTATAATACAGAATAAAAATATTCCATTCTATAATAATGTTTTATCCATTAAAGGTATTTTGTTCCATAAAACAGCAATTCGTTTTTTCTTTTAAGTATGTTATAGTAAAAGGTTTAGGGATGCAAAATAAATGAAGAAAATTAAAGTGGAATTAGATTAGTCTTCATTATAAGTACCCATAAATTTACTATCGATTTGATATTGATCAAGATAATAGTGCCAGTGTTTTATATTATGATTATTATTATTATGACTATTATTTTGGTATCGTGAAACGTAAACCGCGAGGATTTATAAAATTTAGTCAGATGTGCTAACATAATTGTATAAACAGAATGAATATTACCAAGAATTAGTAGACGTCTTAATTAGATCATAATAATCACCACGATGGTATCAGTTTTCTACTCACCTGGTGTAATATCGCCAATATTTTTTGGAGAACTTATTAACATATCGTTAAACCACGAGTTTGTTGATCACAATAAATATAACAAAGGTTATGCCTCCTCTCAAGCCATATTATAATTATGCAAATAACTAGCTAGCCTAATGAACGTGCCAGACCTTAGCCAGTTTGTGTACATTCAATATATAATATTTGTTTCCTTGTATACCTAATTACGACATCGTTAGGTAATTGTAGCATATATAAACATCATATATGTTGATTAAGTGTTTGTGTACTCCCAATAGACCTAACGCCTCATTGCTAATTCACATCAGTCTAAGCAGGAATGAATCACTTCAACCTCTGGAATTCACTTAATGGACCGCCTATAGAATGGTCAGTTACACTAATTGTGATGACTGCTACGTCAGTTGGCGAAAATTTGCACTCACGAGAACCCTTAAGGGGCTAAATCCACCTATATCCACCTAAAATCTCCAATATTTGCGATAATTTTTTTAGATGTTATTATAATACCAAGACTTAAGACTATATTCTGAAAGTTTCAAGTCGATATCTTTAGAATTTACCTAGATATAAAGCTTTCAGTCACGGGGTAGAGAGCGGCTAATGCTGCTACGTGCGCCCCTCAATGAGCGCCCTCGTCGGGTGCGGAACAGTGTTCGGCTTAACTAATCAGCGACAAATTTGAGGAATCATTGTTTCATGCATTTTTTTCCTACTATGTTGTAATAATGTACACGCATAAAATTTATTGTGCTAAGAAAGATGAAAGAAGCACGAGAATTCATAATCATGAAAAAAAGGAACGTCCTTTGAATCCGAAACGGTGACCGTCATATCTCGGGAACCGATCGACAGATTTATTTGAAATATGGCACACTGACACTGTTAACAACTAAGCCGTTGTTAACAGAACGACTTTTGCATTTTTCATGAATCGCATTTTTCAATAATAACCAAAATTGTTTAAATAAATTACGATAACAACCGTCTTGACAACCGCGGATTATAAGGAAAACATTTCTTAGATCTTAAAAACAGCAGCCTCTAAAAATTTCGTTCTTTAAAACCGTCATCACTTTCAAAAACTACTATTCTCATATGTTACAACTTTAAATACTAAGCAGCTTTTATGTTCCTAATACGTAGTGAAAACTTCTTTTTTTTATTTACACAGGATGTCCCAAAATTTTAATTACAAGCTATAGTCGCTGTTTGATGAGACTAAAAGAAGAAATTAAAATCAGTTTGAATTGCATAAAATATCCTTTCTGATTTTATACTTAGAACTCGCTTGTTCTTATAACCGCTAGCAAACCAATCCCAACTTTCTTGTTCCATTTCTTTTTATTTTGCTCAGTAATATCTAACTGAATTTTCATTATTCATAGCTACTATTTTAAAACAATCATTAATAAACCACTACCAACTTTTTTTCGTTTATGAATAATTATCAGAAATAAAAATTTATGTGGAAGTCAATTAGTTTATTTTAGTGTGTTTTAAGAGCATTTAAGGTTTAACAAATTTCCATTCATCTAGGTTCGAAGGAATGATTAATGTGAACATCTCTCTTAACCATTTTAATTGGGTCATTGGGTCAACTTGAATTAAGCGTAATTGGATATTGGTATCCTGTGAAATCGCGTAATAAATAAATGAAATAAATCGCTATTTAATTTTTTCTTTTCTTTATATTCGTATAAAACTTCATATAACTTCAAATTGGCAACACCTACGAACTAATTAATAATTAACAGTGTGATTTATGAACCCTCTCCTTTACAATATAAAAATTTTATTTTCCAATTATATTTAAAATTATGTTTACACAAATTTATTCCAACAATCACCTCACTTTGTAATTTACATGGCTTTTGTTTAAAGAGCCTGGGAGAAATACCTCACTGCCTCAGAAAAAATATTTATTTTATTCCTCTGTCAAGTATTCATCAGTGAAGAGAGGTAAGGCCGAGATTATATGGGAGAATTTGAAACAACGAACTCAAGGCTTTTTACGTTAATCGACAGGTAAAAGTTGTGGTCTATAATTTACATTACAGTCTTTGATTTACTCACTCTTCAATAACCTGAATTGGTAAAAACGGTAGTGATATCAGTATTTACCCATTAACAATTTACACATTATTAAATATACTGTATTAGCCTACTTTAATAAATGCCTTCCAAGAGAGAGACATGAGACAATATTTAGTTACGTGGCAACGTATTAGTTAGGCAATGTGGTTATTTGCTAAGTTGAATAAGAATAACTCTTACTTTAATAAATGCTTCCCAAGAGACATGAGACAATATTTAGTTACGTTACTCATCAAATATTCGTTATGATGAATATATCAAGGAAACATAAAAGAAAAGCTACAACGTAGTTATTTGCTAAGTTGAATAAAAATAACTGGTAAGGTAATATGCTTATTAGAGAAAAACAATTTTCTTTAAATATGTAAAAGATTTTAAAACCTAATTCTAAGACAATCATTTAACGAAAATACAATATTAACGCTAATATGCGTATATATCGTAAGTTAAATGCCACGTATGTACAGGGTGAGGCATGGGAACCTGATTATACTTAATTATCGTTTACCGGCGACTATGTGAACGGATCATGCCAAGTCTGAGGGAATGGAGAGCACATTTAATGTCATTTTAATCGACATGAAGCTGTGAACTGGACAGTATTATACGTTCGTGATAGGACAGTTTTTTTTTAAATGGAGAATCAATTATCCATCCTCAACGACAACACCATAAGGTTATGGCCGGGGGTTTTAAACAGAGTGGTTCTGCTTTAAAGAAAAAGCCACCGAGTACTATTCGTAAAGTGTAACTTACCTAACTCCTCTGGAGACCACTGAAAATGTGAGAGCAGTAGTCCAAAGAATTGCTCGGCCAGAAAATAAGGCAGTGTTTTAAATATATCAAGCCGAAACCTGCGTAGAATTTTGCATGAAAATTTTCCCAACAACAAAGTGTATTATCCTCTACCCTCCAATATTCAAGATTTACATCAATGAATCATAGACGAGGTTAGGTCATTATTCCTCATGCGGTGATACAGGAAATACAAGTGGTAGGTATATACTACCTATACCTACCACTTAAGTATGTAAAATGCTACATAACAGCTAAAATATACAACCTGAACAAATGAACATTTATCATGTAGGTCATGTAATCTATATGATATCGAATTTCAGATGATTATTTTTATTAAATTGTATACTCGTAGCTCTCGTACATGTCCATACCGAAATCAATAGGACAACTTCAATCCAGCGCAACATAAATTGCGATATATAATTGTAATATATGTATAATCATTTCAATATATAAGACGAGGTGACAGGTAAATAATAAAACCCAATTAGTGTCAAACAGGATATTTTAAACGTTAAATTATATATTCTGCTTATAAAGAAAGATCTGTTCACAAGAATAAATGGTAGGACTATTAAAAAAAACGATTTTGTGATTGTAAACAAAAATTGCTCACATGAAGGATATATTGTTAGTTAAACTTACGACCATTTGAGGGTAAAATGCATTACATTAGCGACAATTTAGCCAAAATATATGTTGAACCAATATGCAGTTGGTTGGACAAGTGGGATAATGGACATTGGTCCGGCCTTTCATGCTTATTTAGAATAGTTTTTATTTAGTCTTTTATATAATAAAAAAACACCATATGTCTAAATAGATATAAAATAAATGAGTGAAAATATTAAACACAAATGAAACTAAATATTAAAAGGAGCTGTACTATGATCTCAAACAAACAAATTCGAGAGTCTGGGAGGTCATAAAAAAATACCGGTTGTTACATTGTATATGCAAGTATGTATATATTCTGACATCTGTCATAATAATACTGCCTATGTGTTCATTGTCAATATAAACAAGACGTTGTTTTACATTTCAAAATACAAAACCTAGATGAATATAAATAATAATCTACATATAAAAGCGACTGATTGTTGCTATGTTCCGAATATGCTCCTACACCAGTCAAATGATCATTATCAAATTTTGACCGTTAATACTGCTCGTCAAGAATTATAATTAAAAAGTGTGAGATCCTTTAGTTATGCGTAGAAGAAAGAGTGAGAAAGCATTCGGAGGGAAAAGGTTGCACTTTACGCGCGACCAGATTGAACTCTGTGTACATTCACATTCAATATATATTCATCGATATTCACTCTGCAATATGATTGGGGTATTTACAGGCACACCTCGTGGACGATCCGATATCTTAGTTTTGAGACTTCTTCCTGTTCTTGACGGGCTGTAGTATCCATAACGAGAAGTAACATAGGCGTAATGCCTCTCGGATCAGTCTATTGTTTGCTATCGCATCGGGGACCAAAGTTAAAAAAAATGAGTGAAAATTGATAAATAGTCCCACAGGTCCTCGAGGGCTGCCTCTAGAAGGATAAAATGTAAGAACAACCCCCATTACTATTCCCCATCAATATTTTTTCGAAACATACTTACCCTTATCTCCATTTTACTTCAATTTTACTTCGTTTTTGGGGTTTACCACTGCGTACCGTGTACCAACTGGTATAAACAAGAAAGATAACAATAAACAAAATATACTTAGAAAACGGCAAGAACTGATTGTTTTTTTCTCACGTGACTACATGACTTTCGGTTCGAATGCAAACCAACATGGATCTTTATAGATATAGCCAGATCTACTGAGGATGAATTATCTCATAATTACCTCGCAGAAAGTTTCCAAGTTCCCTGGATTAATCTGGGATAATGATTGTTCGGAGCTGGCCTAGGTTTCCGGATTGGAATAATCAGACATGGGTTCCATTCCTACATTGGTCCACTAGGTGTATCTGTGTGTATCCGTGAGACTATCGGAGGTTATGTGGAAGACTAACACTGATTTAACCTCGCCACCATAAAATACAGGGCGCAAAACGAATCAATAACGTAAAGAATGTAAATTGTTCCATCGCTGGACACAAAACTTCCAAGTGTTATTTTAAGCCTCTAACAATACTTGGAGGTTCTTCCTAAATATTCTGTTAAATACTATATAAATTATATTTTTGTACCATGAACAAAAAATATGAGACACCTGCAGTATATTTTCCTCAAATAATCGCAATACTGCATCACTATTTTGAGCTAATTTTAATTTTAGTTAATGAATGGCATGATCATTTGCGGGGTGATTGTCATGTCGGTTAGTATGGCATGATGGTTTGGGACTTAGAACGTAATTAACTTCAAAAATTAGTTCATTTTCGCGTATATTTCACACAACTTATCGAAAATGCCTCATTACATTATTTTTTATGTAAAGTCATTATGAACGACAAAATATATATTATCATTGTCAATAAATATTATATACTATTTTATGATCGGTATGTATAATTTAATATTAAAAATGTTTTCTTCCAAACGTGGAATTATTGATATTTAGTATTATTAATATATATATATATATATATATATATATATATATATATATATATATATATATATATATATATATATATATATATATATATATATATATATATATATATATTCTACGTTTTCCTTTTTTGTGTTAGGACAAATTAGTCGTCATTATGCTTACGCAAACTTATTCCAACGATCATCCTACTTTGTAATTTTTTGACGAATGACTTTTAATTCAAGTGCCGTAGAAAAATACTCATACTCCCTTCTGTATTTCTGTTCATAAATAATATTTATCCATAGAATGTGCGTCATCGGATATTCAACAGCAGTAAAGCCCTCTGTGGGAGTAGAACTTCAAATCAAGCTACTCATTATCACCGCCATGCTATTTAGATTTTGAAGTATCTCATATCTGATTCGTCATGTATCATTTACTTTGATGCATACTTTACTTTTGAATGGGAATTTCGAAATGTAGATGTATCGTAAACTAATATGTTGCATAACAGTTATTAGGTTTTCTAATAACGTTCATCAATGCATATTACATTAATATTACATATAGTGCTCGAGTTTGCATTATGTAGAATTGTCATATGAAGCATGTAATATATCCAAATGGAAGGTTATTTAAAAACTGCTCTAATTGAACTCGAAATAATATATTTGATTTTGAATGAACATATTACCATAAGTGAATGAGGTCCAATTAAACGCTAGATGCTGATGACAATATTCAGTATCATCAACAATAAAACCTTTAGTTTGATTTACTGGAATATTGGCTATGTAATGTTCAAATTCTGTTACTATATGTGAGTACATAACATATATTTTCTTTCTATTTCTGAAAGATTGTGATATGTACATACTTCTTCTTTGGATATTTTCTGGATACTGACCTAAATAAAATGTGCTGTTGCGTATTTTCCAGTAGTATTTTAGCCATTATAACAATGAAGTAGTATACAGTAGTATCGATAATAGCGTGGTGTTATTTATTTATCGATTGAGTGGCTAAAAAGTAGCAGTTACGTTACATCAACTATGCATGAATAATTTAGAGTGAGAATTACGTTTAAATGACCCATAAGTAATACCTTGAAGTGACTTTCATTAATAACTTTACACTAGAATAATCATGAGGTCATTGAGGGGAGAAGAATCGTTTCATATCTCAGTCCTACTGAAAATGCGCAATTATCTTTCAGCTCCAAAACGATGTTACTCTTTCCCGATGAAAGTCTCTTTTTATTTGAAGCAACAGTTCATTTGTTGCTTCATTGCCTCCATTAGGACCATTGCAAACTTTTAATTTTTGGTATTTGTGGAATGATGAGCACCGCAATCTGTTGATGAAAAACTCGTTTTTTTATCACGAGAGGAACACTTTTTCTCAAAAACTATTTATTTTTCTTAAAGAAAAGTTTTTAAGGATAATCTAGAGGTCATATTAAATGATTTGAATGAGAAATCTTTCTTTATTTAGAGACTCATGCCAGTTGATAGATCGAATTTCACTTGTATTCGATATTTCGGGAAAATCGCTTATTCAAAGGGTATAACATGGTATCTAATTCAGTCTCAAAAAATTTCGTTTAAAATAAATGGTTTTGAGAAATATTCCCAAAGAAGAAAAAGCCGATTTTTCACGAGAACGTTTTTTTTTAAATTCGTTGGATTGAAGGAAGAGTTTTCACACAGAGTGAAAAAGCCTGGGTATAATTTCATTGGGACAAAAACGTGATAAAAAAGGAAAAGAGAGGAGGATTCATATTTTGCTAACATGAAATTAAAAGCAATAAGAGAGGGGAACATGGCAAAAAGAAAACTAGAGATGTTGTTTGAAGATGAAAAAGAACAAGAGGGTGGGACTACTTACGCTGTAGGCGTATTAATGTTAACTTTTCGCATAACATATAATTGTTCGTAAATTTATAGATACTTATAAATATATAATAATATAATTGTTCTCTTGAAATGGAAATATTAAGTATATAGATAAGAAACACACCTATGTACTCCTAATATAATAATAAGAAAAAAGTCACAAGTAACGTAGGGTAATAGGAGGCATCGACGAGGAGTGACACTATTCCCAAAATATTAAATTAAAAAATATATTTGACCCACTTCTAGTTCTCTGATTGACCTAAAATTTTAAAAGCTGGTCCAGAATCTCATGTACAATTATAAGAAAAATTAAAATTGAGTCATTTTTGAACCCAAAGTGATTGTTCTTCCCTTAAACTAAATATGCGCCATATTTATTTGCAAAATATCAGACGCCATTATGTTGAAGTTTGTGGTAACTGTCAAAGCTAATATTATATCCGCAGGACCAGCAACATATGAAATTAATGCACAATATTATTTAATTAATAGCTACATTTAAAATATCATTTCTACAATTATCATGCCATGACACAGCCATATTTGCAAGACACGAAGGTACAACAATAACCTGACCCAATCTTCAAACGAATCTCAACCTGATAGTAATATGGATACAAAAATGGAAAATTAAAATCAACGAGTCCAAGTCATCTAAAATAATATTCACTCTACGAAAAAGTCATTGTTCCACAGTCACTCTTAATCATGGAGATATACTACGACAAGAAACAGCGAAATATTTGTAAATACATTTGGACTCGAAGCTAAATTAGAAACAGCACATAAACAGCAAAAGAAAACAAATAGACCTAACAGTAAAATTAATCAACTGGTTAATAGGACGTGAATATTATCTGAGCATTGACAATAAACTTCCTATTTACAAAGCGATAATCAAACCTAGATGAACGTGTAGAGTTAAACTCTACATTATGTTGCAGCAATTCGAATGCAGTGACTATGCACAAAACTCAGTCAAAAATACTTAAAATTATTACAGGATACTCTGGTGTGCTTCAAACCATACTCTTCATACAGACTTAAAAATAGCGTACATAAGCGAAGTTATCACTGATAGAAGCAATAAACACCTCAAGATATAGATAGATGCAAGGATGATCTACAATATCGAACTTAATTTGTATTACCCAAAGCATAGCTGAAACTCTTGACCAACGTAAGCAAATGGACGTCATTTACGCCGACATCACCAAAGCTTTTGACAAGCTCGATCATAATATACTACTGAGTAAACTTGCAAGATTTGGTTTTTCAATAAATTTATTAAGCCTTCTAAAATCCTATCCCTCTAATACAAAAAAATACGTTGAAATCAGGTTTCAGGTCCCTTGAGTATGGTGCCACGTCAGGTGTGCCTCAAGGCTCTATTCTCGGCCCCTTGCTGTTTAATATCTTTATTGATGACATCGTCACTGTAATATCTGTCAATTGTCTGTTATATGCTGATGACCTTAAACTATTTAAGGTTATTACTTCCCTGGATGATTGTGCTCTTCTGCAAAACAATCTGTCTAATCTTCATAATTGGTGTACTAGTAACAAACTACATCTAAATGTATCTAACTGCAATTTTATGTCCTACTCCACTACATTATGTACAATAATTTACGATTATAGGTTAGGTGGCTTTATTCTTCCAAGACCTGGTACATTCAGAGACCTCGGATCTGTCTTTTACCACTCACGTAACTAAAGTAGTATTTGAGGCGTCGCATACACTGGGTTTCTTAATAAGGACTAGCAGGGATTTCTCAAACATTGAAATACATTGAAAATTCTATGCTTGCTTTTGTCTGATCTAAACTTGAATACGGATCGTTAGCATGGAATCCTCATTATCAATACCATATTAACAGCTTGGAAATGGCTCAAAGAATGTTTCTGAAACTACTATGGTTCAAATCTGACACTGTGTATCCACCTACTGGCTTCCCTCAGAATGATCTTTTGGTAAGATTTGCAATCAATATTTCTATATAAGCTTATACCCAATATGATTGACTATCAAAACCTATTAGGCAAGCTGAATTTTTATACACCACAATTGCATGCTTGAACATCGAAAAGCCTATCCCGCGTACTAATATTCTTAAATTCTCACCCCTGGTTCTAATGTGCACTAAATACGACAGCAACTGTGGTAAATTCGATATATTTAACTGCACTCTTCTGTTTATTAAACATTGTTATGCTTGATCACACATCTCTGTTTTTCTATATTTCATATACTATTTCATATATCTATGTATTAAATGTATATATATATATATATATATATATATATATATATATATATATATATACATATATATATATATACATATATATATATATATATATATATATATATATATATATATATATATATATATATATATACACATTTGTATTAAGTTTGTTTGTTTGTGTAATTTACTAATCTAATTTAAATCTGAACACTAACTGTACTTTCCTGCTCTGTAAGTGGGTTTTCCTGTAGAGTGGTTGTAATAAATAAGTAAATAGATAAATAAATATTCACCCAAACCCATTACTAGTCCCACTCATGCAACCTAATTATAACAGGAGATTGAAAAGGCTATGGTCCATAGACTTAAGGATAAACTAAGGTGACATCGATGGATGGACTACGCTCACCGCGTCATGTGCAAGAATCTTCAATAACCTTGCACAAAGTCATCAAAATTAGCTTGTATATATTTGAATACTAATAAAAAATAAAACAGAAACATTTTATTTTGCTAAACATTTTTTTTACCGATAATCTTTATTGTCACGTTCTGAACTGTGTTAAAGTATCTTAATACATTGCATATGAAATATAATCTACATTTTTGATAACTAATGAAGAGATCCCGTTAAAAACTAGGCCAAAAATATCTCACCAAATCGTTATTACTGCGTGAAAATCTCGATAAATGTAAAGGCTCCAGGGCTCGTAGCAAAATATCAAACGAAGTTCGATTATACTTTCAGATCAAAAACTTTTTGTCGCTTCGCTTTACTTTCGTCAGCACATTTCCAACTAACTACTACTTTGTGAAGAAATATCAGAGAATTAGGACGTTTTTTTGAGATAATTCTCAGCGCTTGCCAAAGGACGAATTCCCGTGTTCCGTTAAATATACAGTCCCGGTTTGATTGTAACAGAAAAAGCAAATACTGGCACAATTTATTACATCAAGCGAGCAGCAAAATTTAATCGTTCATGTGGGGAAGCCGCACAATTAATCTTTTCCTGTGAATTTATGGCAACCATCAGCATGGTTGTTCCGAAATCGCTATCCAGACTTGTAATCATTATATTGTGGCGGCATGGCAGCCGTTCATTGGTCATAACTACTTTAGTGCCTTTTATGTGATTATATCTCGCATTAATTTCACTTCAGAAACCATGACGGCGAATTATAAATTCATTACGGTGACGCCAACTGACTAAAACAGATATCCACTGGAAAAATATGATATTCAATATCCCTCAGCGGTAAAAGAAAATTAATTGAAAAATCAAACAATGCGGAAAATGTTCCTCTTGTTTGCTCATGAATGCGACAGAGGAATACACGCCCGCTTAAATTTTTACAATAGTGCACAATGTCAGTATTTCTCTCTACAAAGAGGAAAAAAAAATAAGCAAAAACGTTTCTATTTTTAAAAGTTTCGGTTTCAATGGACTGTTTCTCGCTATACTACGTTAATATTTATAATTTAAAACGTTTAAGACATTTACTTTACTTTAATTTTAAACACATCACATTCTATTACTCTTGATAGTAAGTTTTAGAATAACATTCCAAACATTACTATTTAATTAATAGTGTTGTAGTGATTGGTGAGGTAACATAAACGCATTGTAGGAGACACTTATCCCTTTTCCCCTAACACGAGGTCACGTGCTGTCCCATGGGAAACCCGTTTCCCGTAACTGAAAATAACATAACCCTATTATTCAAGACAAAGAGATATGTTGATTTGACGTTTGCATACTTATTTCGTTAATTCAAGTTGTGTTGTGTCTACAACGTGAGTCTTTGGGTTATACATATATATTAACAACTTCCTGGAGGCACAAGGGGGTATTGTGGTATATAATTTTGAAAAAATTGATATTCCTAAACATTAGACTCTTAGGAATATATCCTGGACCGAAAATTTTAAAATTCTAATAATTTACGGAGTTATAGCTATTTGAGTGACCCAGCAACTAACCCGTGCAACGATTTCCTGATACTTATAGGGAATCTGGAGCTGCTCGTAAATCAAAACGGGCTTCCAAAAATATCTATTTTCAAAGAAGTCAAAGAAGGCACACTCTGTGAACAGGGAATCGTCAATTAACAAAATGTCAGCATAACGCACCACCATTCCATGACAGATCGCTGCGGCTGCCTAAAACATTGAACACGATTTTCTCAAAACTACTTTTTTCAACATGGTTGACATAATATCTCAAGTTCTATTTAACCGATTCACTTGAAATTTGGTACCTACCTTCAATGTAAAACTTTCTTTAGCCTTGCTATTTTTTTATCAAAATAATTTTTCTTTATTTAAAAAAAAAGAGTCGAAAAATGACTTTCTTCTTCAGACGGCCGCCATTTTACGAAAACATTTTTATAACGCAATTTTTATAACGACATATACCGGCCAGCTATACCGACATTCTTACTAATTAAAGATATTTTTTTCAATTTTGTTTCAGATGACCAAAAGGGTTGCAATCGTGTCAACCAGCACACTATTTTTTTACTTTTAACTATCCCAGCTAATAATTTATTTAATTTTCATTTTTATTTTTCAAACATTTTTTTGTATATTTTCAAAATCAATATTAATAAAAATTTTGTAAAAAAATGTATAGTAAAATGTTTTTTGTATTTCTTTATCGAGCTCGACAAAACACCCAAAAAAAGGATTAAATTAATAAAAACTAAAGGTTTATAGTGAAAATCATTTTTTAATATAATCCTTATTAACGGGGATATTGAATTTTTAACACCTAGAAAAATGTTTTCAACATTTTGCAAGTAAAGTTAGATCAGATATACAGCGTCCACTGTTGCCGAATCTTCACATTACAATTTATTCCTTCAGTTGAAAAATAAACGACCGAAAATTGCCAAAAATGTTATTACAAATATCTTGATTTAAATAGAATTGAAATATGGGCTGCATCTCTAACAGATAAAATATGGACGTTTTGAAACAAAGTAATATTCCTATTATCAATAATATTATGATCTAATTTGTACTCCTTCATTTTAGCACTTTCTTATTACATTTACTATACAATTTTATTACATTACATTACTTAGAAATACACTGCGTATTTCATTTCTTCCATGGGTTCACTACGTCCCTGAAACAGAGTACATGAGGCCCCTGGATCTCCTAGAACTTCCATTTCTATGTAATTCTGCGAATTTACAATGAGTGTTCTTTATTGTGTTAGTTATTAACCTTCTTTAATTTTCGTTTCTCATCATATTTGCAAGAAGATCTCCAAAACCTTTTTATGTAATTTGTACCAGACTACTCTATGGTCAGGCTGAAATTCATTAGCTTTATGAGGAATTTAATAATACTCGATAACTTTTGATAAATTATATTTACGAGCTCAGGTTCATAATAGTTCGGCCAGTCATAATTTTACAACCAATATATTCAAATAAAAGTAATAATACTCTCAAACCTATTTTATTAATGAAAAATATTGGTAACAGAAAGAAAGTATAAATGTTTAACTTACGAGTATATGCGATCAAATATTATTACGTTACGATGTGTAAATAATAAGTTTGTTAATAAAAAACATTAAGATTCGCGGTTAAAAATAGTTTGACCAGTTTCTGAAATGTATAAGATAAACGTTTGTAGCGTTTTAAAACAAAATAGAATCTCAATTGTTGTGAAAGTGAAACTGATATTATTATGTGTGTTTTGGACGCATCTGCTAAAAAATATTTTAAAGAAAATAGTATGTCGCGTGGCATTAAGTGATGATATGCGAAAATCAATTGTTATTGGTCATAAACAAGAAATTTCGGCTGGGGAGATATCTGCTATGTATTCACTGCCTAAATCTACGGTGCAAGACATTATCAACTTGCATAAAAAAACTGTATGGACAGCCCAAAGGAAGAAAACTAGTCGACTATACCAAATTTTATGCTTAAATCAACAGGCTCTGAAGAGGATTGTAACAACAAAACGACGATCCAGTGCAATATATATTATGGTACTAAAAAATATTTCTGCATCCACAACCAAAAGCTCAACAAATAAAATAGGATACAAATTCTACAAAGTAAAGTTTGATTCTTTACATTTTACTTACCGCTTTCTCCTTGGGGAAAAATCAAAGCCATTACTAACAGATAATCAATCAGTTACGGTTTGCTAGAGAACATAGGCACTGGACATTACAGCAATGGCATCAGGTAATTTGGAATGTCGAATCCAAATTTGAAATCTGCTTAGATGGTACCAGAAGACGTGTGCTAAGAACCCCCCAGGAAACTTATCATCCTAACTATTTGGTTAGGAAAGTGAAGTTCCCTGCGTTTCTTAAAATTGCATTTCGTAGATGGTACTGTGATAATAGAAAAATATAAGCAAATTTTGACAGACAGTTTATTGCCGTCAATACCAATATGTCGAGGTATTGACGTGAAGTACACTTTGCGGCAGGATGGTGTTGTGTGTCACACAGCAAATACTGTCAAAGCTTGGTATACATAATGTTCCTGTTATGGAATGGCCCTCTAGCAGTCTTGATCTTTCGCTAATATAAACATCGTGGCATGAAATGAAAAAACAGTTGCGCAAACATCCAGAATATTCAGTTAACGATTTACGCACCAAACTGCCAAATTTTGTCAAATAAAGGAGAAGTATACCTGAGCCTAGCCATAAAAATAAGCCACAGTATGTTTTAAGATTTTCTATTTCGCAAATAGCGATGAAATAAACTATACATACAATTCCTATCAGAACTAAAGCTATTATTGTTAATAAAAGTGATGTAATATAGTTTTGATGAAGCGGCCGAATTATTCTGAAAAGCGAATGTTAATGTTTTTCATTAATAAACTTGCCACTAACATATTATAACGTAATAATATTTCATCGTATTTAACTTAAAAGTTTAAAAGAAAACTTGGTTCTGTCACCAATATTTTTCTTTAATAAAACTGTTTTGAGAGTGTTATCATTTTTATTTAAATATATTAGTTGTAAGATTATGCCTGGTCGAACTATTGTGACCTGGGCTCGTATAACTAATCTTAAGTATATTTATATATTCGCAATCCTCGCATTTCCAATTAAAATTGAATTAGTTCTTCTCCCTCAGCAAAACAATAAAATTCTACTGAATCGGTAAACACGAAGCAAACGATCAGATTCCGTAATAAATGTTTGATAAAGTGGTAATGAGGGGGAATAATTCTATTGACGCCAAATTTTCCCTCTAACTGCCGTTGATTAACTTAATGCTATTTCCAAATTCAAGTCATGAAATTCTCGTAAATTCATTACAGTCATCAAAAGTAATTGTATTTGCTGTAATCGTTTAGATCGTGTATTAGGTTCATAAAATTATTTTGCGAACTACTCAAAGCTCAAAGGGGACGCAGGAATTGATGAATTCGTAACAATATACCTGTATTAAGTCTTCTGTATTACGGTTAATGAATGGGGTTGCCTACTGATGTCGCAAGTGAGAAGTGTAGTAAATTCAAGTATCAATAATGCAAATTAAACAAAGCATGAGAGAGGATTTTCTATTGATGGATTTGAATTTCATTATTCATGAGTATTACAGAAACCTACTTGACATACGACCCTTAACTCTTCATCACGTTAACAAGAATTTATTTCATTTATTTATTTCATAGTTTTATATATGCAGGTATTTAATAGAATATTATATTCAATATCTATATTTACTAAACGGCTGTTTTCGTGTCACGAAAATTTTAGGTCGATGTACGAAATGCTTTTCGTTGGAATTTCGGCATTTTGACAAAATAATTTGTCTCATAAATTAACTTAAACCACATCACAAGACCCATTTTTTCGATATAATAAAAGTTTTGGTACTTCCAAATCTTTAGTACTTCTTATACTATAATAACAAAATTATTGAATTATATAATTATTAGGAATATTAAAAATTATATTAACAATCGATAGTTTGAGTTAAGAATAATTCTATAAAAACAAATACTAACCTAATAATTTTGGATGCCACGTATAATTAAAACACAAAAGAATTTTGTTTCGGTATAATATTTTTTCCTCTTTAATGTCATAAGACTCACTGGGGGAGAAGGATTAATATTCTAGGAGCAATTACACATGTTCTATACCTAGATAATTGTATACCTATAAAATATATCTATTTACTAAACGGCTGTTTTCGTGTGTGTGTCACGAAATTTTTAGGTCGATGTATGAAATGTTTTTCGTTAGAATTTCGGCATTTTGACAAAATCAATATAGTAAATTGACCCTTTTTAACAACGTGGTAACTTTTGTTTTTTGATGCGATGCCTCTAGAGGTATGCTCCGGGGGTGTCTCCGATATGAGCGAGGGGGCGTCGCGATATTATTGCGATTTGCTTACTCGTTAATATAATATTAAAACTGAATACCTATACAAAATATACAATAATTACAACAAACTTTCAAATTAAATGCTGGTCAAGTATTATATTCGTATGCAACTACCCTGTTGAAAATCTACCTCGGTAAATTTAGATACAAAAAAAACAACTTTTAATGGTGTGAAAATTATGCAAAATTTTACTATTTCTGGTATAAAACTATAACTTGTGGGAAAAGTGTTCACCACTATAATTATAAACTTATAACTTCTATAATTAACAACTTTTATACATTTTATATATAAAACTAATATAAATACACCACTATAGTATACTTTACTCCGCGTGAGGCAGATTATAATCACTTTCGCGTAGTAAGTAAGTACCCATCCATGTAGTACTCATGTTCGCCACTGTTGACACGTGAGGCATTATGCCTGTTTATAATTTTTGATTTACAAACTTATGCCCATATGCAATGAAACAAAAGTCACCTGTATTGGTCATATGTATTAAAATGTTTTTCCAAAGTGATTAAATAATGAATTTTATGAATTGCTGGATGATTTCACCTAAGACATATGTATGTGTACTTTATATTTGTATTTGATGACCATGAAGTAAACAAAGTATTATAAATGCATATTTTTTATCTGTCCTTCCTGATTTATTGTCCACTTATTATTTAATAATAATAATATATATATATATATACATATATATATATATATATATATATATATATATATATATATATATATATATTACAGGGAAAATCGATTGTTAGTAACAGTTGACTCTGCCTAGGAAGAGTTCACTATGCCTGCTGTGGTTTAGTAAAAGTTGATTCAGAGATGTTGTTTGCATATATAACCGCGCGCGCATGTCTTTGTTTATCCCCGCCAGGCATGGTTCACGCCAGGCAGTCGCCATTACTCGTTTGACTCGTCCGTTTGTTGTTGTGCAATAGTGACCAAGAATTCAGTGTGTTTTTACATTTAAATAATTAGTTTCAGTGTGCAATAATTATGTCAGACTCCACGGCAGAACTGTTTCGTGAAAAAATCCAGCTAGAACGCTCGACTTCCAAGATAAATTCACTCACATTGACTAAATTGAAATATAATAGCTACATTCAAAAAGTAAAAAATCTAAAAACTGCGACTAAAAAGGAAAGTAATGATCTCAGGTTTTTAAGACGCTATGACATTATTGAAGTAAATGGTATTACAAAACTAATACATCCTGTCACAGACCAAGAAAGCATAAAGTATTATGTTTTTGATGAAGAGTTCTTTGGAGTTCTTAATGAAGCGCACATTTCCTCTGGACATGGAGGAAGAGATCGTATGATTCAGCAATTGAAAGGAAAATCCCAAAATATTACTACAAAGGACATTTTACTATTTTTAAGCTTGTGCGAACCTTGTATTCAAAAATTGAAACATAAGAAGAAAGGACTGATTGTAAAACCTTTGTTATTCAAGGAAATGAATTCACGATGTCAAGTCGATTTGATTGACTTTCAGTGGCAACCTGATGAAGACTTCAAATTTATAATGGTGTACCAGGATCATTTGACAAAGTTTGATGTGCTAAGACCACTGAAATCAAAGACTGCAGACGAAGTATGTGATAATATCATTGATATTTTTACTTTGTTAGGCGCTCCTTGTATTTTACAGTCAGACAATGGCAGAGAATTTGTTAATAAAGTCATTGACGGTTTGGTTAATACATGGCTGAATTTCAAAATGGTGCATGGCAAACCACGACATAGTCAAAGTCAAGGTAGTGTCGAAAGAGCCAACCAGGACATAGAAAACATGATAAATACTTGGACGCAAGACCACAAAACATCAAAATGGAGTGAAGGCTTAAAGTTTATTCAACTTATGAAAAACAGCGCATTGCATAGTGGGATAAAAAGATCCCCGTATGAGGCAATGTTCGGTTGCCCCCCCCAAGACATGGCTTATCTACTTCAAAACTACCTACTGAAATATTGGCAAATTTAGAAACAGAAGAGGATCTTCAATGCGCCATTGATCAAATTCAGGAACAACAAGAAGAAAACGAAATTGAAAGTAACGGGAATGGAGATCCTGATAAAAATGAATATGATAATGAAAATGAAACAAACCAAAATTTATCATATGGTGAAAAGCTCGCAGATGGTGGTGATTATCTCCTCACTGACCTAGACAAGTCTACTGAGGTCATCAAGAAGCAGAGAACTGAAGCTTTCCACTGTCTAGAAGAGCAATCTTAACGCATGAAAAAAACCTCAGATCAGATTCATCCGCCCGTAGAAAAAGGAACATCAGTTCGAATTCCTATCCCAGATGTTGACCGCGGAAGAGAAGATGCTCGATCTATCCTTGGCGTGGTACTGGAGGTTGTGGATGACGGATTCTATCGAATTGGAACAAGAAATGGAATTCTGAAGCAGCTTTTCTCAAGGTAATTTTTCCAAGCTAAAATACAAGATCTCTCTCTCTCCCTCTCTCTCTCTCTGTCCCTAGTATTAAATTGTTCAGAGTTCAATGATAATATTTTTTCAGGTCTCAATTCAGTAAATGTCCAACGAACATTTTCCAAGAAAAGGAAGTCCCTATGGATAAAACAATAGTTGTGAGAACTGTTGCAACTTCACAATCATTGGAAGTGGACAAGGATTTTTCAAATGCTCTTGCAACACGAAATGCATATCCAAGAAGTGCATGTGTAAGAAGAAAGATGTGCTCTACAACTCAAAGTGTCACAAGTCTTTACCCTGCTGTAATAAATGATAAATATTTCTCTTTATGTATTCGTATTATAAAGGTTTTGCTTTTTTATTTGTTTTTCATTACGTAGTAGACCATTTCCTTGCAAAAGTCAACTTTTACTAACTCAAGGCAGTAAGAGTATACTTTCCCTAGGTATAGTCAACTCTGACTAGTACATGTTCATCAAAATTCTCCACATTTCGCTTTTAATCAACTTTTACTGAAGAGACCAGTAATAATCGACTTTACCTAGACAGAGTCGACTCTTCCTGGAGAATCGACTTTCCCTGTAACATATACATTTTACTCAGAATATTACGGAATTTTCAGCGAATACGAAATGCCAACAAGAATTATTAACAGCTGTTAAAACCTCAAGCTGTATGCCTATTCAAATAATAATCAACTTGTGTCCAAATTATCTATCTATCGTAACAAGCAAACATAGTCATTGTCTTAGACGTAGTCATAGTCAAGTTTATTAAAAATAATAGACCTTAATTATCTGAATGATTTTGATATACATTTTTGACAACTTCTCCGAAATAATTCATTGGGTAGGTAGTTACTGTGGTAGGTGATATTTTACATTTGTCATTCTTATTATCCACTTAATCATAATAATACATGATCTTGTCAAAAATTTGCCCAATTATTGAATAATGAATTTAATAATTGAGTACTTTGTTGATGTGGGTGGGTCCCCCTTACTACTACATTAACACTGTTTAAATTATAATTTTTATTTTCAGTAATGATTAAATCCCTGTTACAAGAATTATTATTAAGTATCCAAAGGCATCTGGATATCACCGAAACACATTTATTTCTTAAAGTTGATAAGTAATTCACGTTAGAATAGAATAATCAGAAACTTTCGAATCCAAGTACGACTAAACTAGTATTAAGTTTCAATAACCTCGTAGCACGAAACGAAATAAAGTATTTTAATTTATGAATATGATCGACTATTACCAAGTAACGACGAACCATATATTTCTTTAAAAATTTCTAATCGAGTCATATAAGAACGAGTTAATGTAAGCACTACTTTTTGGTATTAATTAAGCATTGGTTATTATCTAAATAAATATATAACATTAGTTGCATTGATTTAATTTATAACAGAAAAATATACATATAATAATATTTAACAGAAACACAAAACTGATAATTAGTTATATGTTAAGTGATAAGGAGACCTATACAATATATCAAAACTTGCTAAAAATATAATTTTTTCAATCATTCTTTTTTATATATCCTGAGTTACCGGAACACAGTAACTAGTTTGCCAAGTACTATATAATTCTAAACTTCAAAATAATTTTCAGTGTTTTAACTATTTATATTATTTTAAATAGTACAGAATTTAAAGGTACGTAATATTAAACTGTAAATTCTGGGCTGCAAAATATACTTAAATAACTTCTTAGTGTAAATAACAACATCTAAAAGATATATCTGGAAAGTTTCATTGAGGAATTATAATTGACAATAAAATTAATGGGTTTCATTGATATACAGTAAGAACATAATTATACTAACACATTTATATCCCCACTAAGCAACCAGGTTCTATTTAATGACTCTCCCTCTCCCTATTAGCAGATTCTAACACATCTTATTTTGGTAATAGACATTTTCTGGTGAAACGAAGTTTTACATAATCATATATGTACTAGACTACATCCTATTCCACCTGGTGTGCCCCAAGGAAATGTGCTGGGGCCAACATTCAATATAATCTGTACGGCTGACCTAAATACATCCAGATTAACAACAATTTCTATATTTGCAAATGACGCCACAATATTCCTTCCTAGAGCCTCTTATACAAATACCATTCAAGCATCCAAGAATTTTCAAATTCACTTGAACAAAATCCAAGCATAGCTAAAAATTATGGCGAATTATTGTCCACGAATCCAAATATGCACATATTGCCTTCACATTGAACAGATTAACTTACCCACCTGTATAGTTAAATGGACAATAACCTACTCAAACTAATAACGTCAAATACCACGGTACGCATTTTGACAGGAAGCTAACATGGAATAAACACATCACAACTAAAAGTACTCAACTTGGTTTTCTTGGCAAGAAATCTCAGCTCTCCTTGAAAAACAAATTACTATTGTACTATTAATTTCATCGCTATTTATCAAATAAAAAACTCTCTTATCTTGCCGATAAACGGAATAGTCTACCTGAGCCTAGCCACAAAGACAACACGATATGAGATAAGAACCGTTTGGGATTTTTTATTTGGCAAATAGCGATGAAATAAACTATATAAAGCTTTTTGGACATACGACATCCAACTTTGGGATACAACGGCTAAATCTAACATAGAAATATTACGTTTTCAAAATAAAGTGCTTCGTATAATAGCAGACGCGGCGCGCTATGTTCCAAACTTGTAATCACAAGTGATCGCTCGGTTGTTGTTAAGATGTTGTCAAAACATATAGTACGAAATGTGGTACCAGGCATGTGAATCATCCAGCATATTAGCCTACAAGCTTCTAGTCAATGCCAGTAAAGTACGCAGGCTAAAAATATTTATACTTGGAGACCTCATTAGAACATTTGATTAATGTCAGTATCATATAACTATGTATGAACTTGTACATAACATCATGCTAAATAGTTAATTAGTTATAGTTAATTAGCTTAAGAATAGATATTGTACAGTGGGTACCTACAATATTCTTTAAGTCACTTCTCTCCTTTGTCAAGGAAAGATGCTTATTGTCCCCCTGGTACAGATTGCTGTATTCGTGGAGTTAAAAATAATAAAAATATTTGACGATTCGACTGGAAAAATACTTACAACCATATGGCTGATAGACACCAATGATAGACAAAACACCTATCATCAATGGATAGGACTATGATATGCTTCGAATTTCATTCATATTTCAAAATATTCCATAAATATTCTATTCCACTTAAGAACCTTTAAGCAAATAACTTAAATATACATATTGACCAAAAGCGTAGATATATATTAAAAGGTACTTAACCCGCGACATAGATACATTAAATGTCAAATAAATATGTCGCGGGTTAAATACCTTTAACGATAAATTCTATCGTTAAATGTGTATGTCTACTACTTAAGATATATATATATATATATATATATATATATATATATATAGAAAAGCATAAAAAAAGAAAAGACATTTTATAGATTGCACCGAGCTGTTTTCTTTTACAGCAGACACTGTCAGAAACATAGGCACTCACTCCATCAGTATATATATATATATATATATATATATATATATATATATATATATATATATATATATATATATACAGTATATATATATATATATATATATATATATATATATATATATATATATATATATATATATACTGATGGAGACCTATGTTTCTGACAGTGCTTGCTGTAAATGAGAACAGCTCGGTGCAATGTGTAAAATGTCTTTCCTTTTTTATGATTTTCTATTTTCTTTTTGTAGTCATGTTTGAATCGATTACAATCATCACTTACTACAAGAGACACTTGAGATTGTCTCATAGATTTGAATCTACGTAGGTGGATTTTATTCACGTAGGTAGAGTATTCAGTATATACGTAGGTAGAGAATTCAATTTACATTTGCTATCGTATTTGACCACCTGCCTTGTGGCAGTATCTTACACAGTATACAAATTATAAGTGTTTACATGCGACACCACTACTGATAAGAAATCCAAGTGTGTAACTCTAAGAATCATTTTTAATTTATTATACTTAAAGCTACGATTAAAGTTGAGCCAGTAAACGGTTTTATTTTATGATTACTAAAAAACCGATATTTTTATTGGTTTTATTGGAACTCACTATTTCTATTATTATTAATAACGTCATATGATAACTTTTCACTTTATTGCTTCATTAGCTTTCAGGTAATTCATTTTACAATTTATCAATTACACCTAATATATAACATATACGAATATAATTGTGCTATACATATATAATGTATAGCACAATAATAATATATAATGTACAACACAAAATAATATTTATAGCACCTATTAAAGAAGTTAACCTTCATTTAATTTTTACATGTGTAAAATCCCTCCGTGTATTAGTATGCTTGAAGTTTTTTTATGGTAAACAATCAGTATTTATTCCACCGTATAATAATGGTGAGAGAATTCAAATACACGCCTTACTCCTGTGTCCTACTTAATCTTTTCTGGGGCGATAAGAATTCTTTTACCAAGATCGTTTACCTTCCTTTGTTCCAAATCATAATACACCGACATTCCCCGAGATATAAGATATGCTCGTTCCTTTGCTACTTTCAAAAAACACAAAGGAACTGGATGGTAGATATTTATGAATCGAAATTTTTTCTAGCTAGAAAGAAAATTACTAGTACATATAAATTTTTTAGTATTTACCTGCCTTAGTATATTTAGCTGTACAATTAAATAAGTACCTTTATATATTTAAAGTTTATGTATAGGTACTTAACATCTAATAACGTTTCTAAAATAACAACTACGTAATTATTAATTGAATCACAACATGATACTGGAAAACTAGCTATCTCTGAGTTTAAGCAAAGAATAAATAATTAAAAATGTGGTTGGATGTAATAATAAAATTTATAGAAAAGAGGAAAACTGAACTGCATTTCAATTTAGTTATGTTCAACCCATCATCCATAACATACTACATAAACATACATATAAAAATGTCTGTTAACTATACACAATTATAGATAATTATAAGAATAAATTTAATAATATAATATATAACATCTATAACATAATTTATGCTTCATTATAAATACTGAAATTCTTTAAAGATGGTACATAAAATAAATTTTTTTATTATGATAGCTGACAATTTCAAGCAAAAAATATAAAAAATACAATAAGCATCCAGAATCTAAAACCAATCAGACATCAGTAATAAAAGTAAGTTAACAATCTGACCAGATCAGAGGTATGAAAGAAACTTATCTATAATAGATCAGGTATACTATGATTCATCTTTATTTGAAGCTACTAATGCTTTTGAAAGTAAAAAGAATACAAGTGGATCCTATTTAAATAATATGAATAATATTAAGATTCAATCAATTATGGTATAAAACAAGTACAACTTTACTAAGAACTCTATAACTGTGAAGTATCTTTATTTGAAACTGAAAATACTGTTGAAATTGGCAAATTTAAAATAATGGTTTAAGTGTTTAATAGTCATAGTAATAGTGACTGTAATCCGTAGTGTTTTTTAAATAGTACGGACGGATGAAAATTAAATTCACTTTTAAAATGAATGTATATATAAGTCTTAATTTATATAATATTTTTCCGAAACTACACCCCAAGTTCTCTTGAGCGTAAGTACTAAGTAATAAACTGATTCTAAATATATTTCCGACATAACAAAAAGGATACAGCTCTTTTATACATTGGCAATGGGTTCGATGAACAAGCGAGTAATCTTAAAGACGTGGACAGGGCCCAAAGCAATAACCGCCCATGTACAACCCACTTTTTAATCATTTCTGTTCAGAGTTGGTGCATAGCTTCGCTTTCCCGAGATTCTATAATAATCTTATAAATACGTAAGCAGGCAATGTCAAATAAATATTGTCTACTACTAATGTGTTTTTTCAAGACATAATGAAATTTTATGTTGATATTTATTTGTTGTATGTACAGTATTGTAATTTGTATTCTTGTAATAAATTGGATAGTCTTATTTTTGGTGGCGTTGATTAGAACTTCTATTGGTCGCACCATTATCGTCAAGTGTCTACAGTTTGTGATCGAAACTATCTTTCTTATATCCCTAGACATGTTCTTCTGCGTCGTAATATATCGTCAGTTAGCTTGGTTTTCGTTAACCCAATAGGTTACACGCTGCTCCATGCCCATTAGAGATAGTTCCCAGGCATTTTTATGTGTAGGTAATCCATCTTTATTTATATTATTTGGATGTAATTCTATTTCTAATGTTTCTCGTTGGTCCAAATGGCGGAATCTAGAAATATACACTAAGACTTTTGTCCCATAGAAATTGATATTGTGCTGTTCCTCCATATTTCATTGAGCTATAGCTGACTTATCTAATTGATTTAGTATTAATGGTATTTCATTTTCTTTAGCACAGCAACTTCTTATATAATTATAATATAGCCATCGTACTTATATGCTATACTGTGCTATATTGTCACTTAGCTGTGATGATAATGAACCAAGTGGGTTCCTCTGTTATGATTCCTCTTGAACTGTGCGAGGGATGAGGATGAATATTGTTTCCATCTGGTTTTTCTTCATTATATTCTCTATTTAATCGGTGTGCATTGTGAATATTTAGATGGCACTCCTTCTATCCAATACCCATTTTCTTGTGGTAGATCATTATTTTTATAAACCTGATGTATCCAGTATACAGGATGACATCATAGATACGTGCATACATATTTGATAGATTGACAGCGCCGATGCATAAAAAATAATAGACTAAGAGTAGAATTCGCAGCTAATAATTAATACAAATATTAATTTAACTTTCCCTCGTCATAATATTAACACATTTATTTGACTACCATCTAGTGGCCAAGTAGATTAAGTTTATATTTGTATAGTTAAACATTAAGTCGATATTCCAAGTTAGTATCATCTAAGAGTATTATCGGATATACCTTGGTTTACACTTCAACTAACTCAACTAAGGAAGGTCGACTAATTTTCTTCAGTCAAGCAATGCTCTAATAATCTTCAGTGCACAGAAAGTTTAATAACTGCAGAGTACTTTTAAGCATACATTTTTGGAAACATTACATTTTCTCATACTAGTTTTTTTTATAATAAACCATTAAATGTACAGTTTTATTCTTCTCCAGTTTTATTCAATACAATTGAGGAATTGTTATAATATGCATTCTCATTACTTTTCAAACTAAACTGATTCTCTATTCTTGTTATAGAATATATTATGTGAGGAGATTTGATACAGAATCTTACTTCTACGTAAAATAAATAGCAACAGTAAAGCTATAGGTACATAGTAATCACTTAAGGTTTGAAGTTTTTCCTTGATATAATTATTGAAATAAATATGTAATTAATGTAATAAAGTGGCGGCACTCTAATTAAAAGTTATACGTAGATATTTCTAGATAAACCGGTTTATCTTCTTTATTCATGAACATTTTCAAATAAATTGCAGTCAAGTTCCACGAAGAATGCAATTTTATCGCTAGAAAGTAAATTATGAGACAATTCCACGAAATTCAGTCAAATATAAATATTACAACATACTTGAATTCCGTGTTATATTTTCCATGAGAAAAATTGTTACAAGGCTAGTACAAAATAATCGTATATTACCTAATGGTTAATATAAGAACTACGTTGAAATTGGTTTTTGGATAGATCAAATTCAAATTTATCAGTTCTGCTCTTTAACAGTTTTATAAACGGATGATATATAAAACTGTAATAATAGTATTATGATCATTAAATCGCATTATTATTATTATTTCTAAAAAATTTAAATTACATTATTTAAAAGAGGTATGAAGCAAATATTGTCAGCAAATGTATATTCTAACATTATAACAAAGGCAATTATTTGTATATTTATTCCCTGAATCATCAACTGAAAAAATTTTAAAATATAAAAGCATTGCCAACTTTTAACAAGTAAACAACATAAACTTACAATGATTGTACGCTAATAAATAAATACAAAATAGTTAATTAATTTTACTTAGTCTCATTTATAGTAAAATTACCAACTATTACATTGTCTTATCAATTCTTCCTGTGTCCTAATCTTACTTCTATGGACTCTTATGTCACGGAGGGTGCAATATTTAAAGCATATAATTCCTAGTGTTTTACTTTGAATAACAATTAAGAGTCAACAAATTTTAAGTTGGACAAATAGTTTGGTCAATAAAATTCGCAATATTTACAGGTTTATTTAAATATGTTTATTTACTGATATCTGCATTTACTCTAATTAAGTAATTATTACTTTTATTAATCGATATATATTCAAATACACACTGGATATCAAATATACAATTTTTTATTTACTTGACGTACCATACAAAATTAAAACCTTTGCTGGTTAGATTTTCACTTTTTATTTGTTAAACATAACAATTGTTTTGTCAACACAGTGGCTTCTTCAGATATTAAGTTTACCAAATAAAAAGTGAAACTCTAACCAGCAAAGGTTTTTATTTTGTATAAGTATGGATTTTCATCAAGTAATGGTCAAATCAATTCAGAATTGACATACCATAATTTGTAACATACATAAAATTATTATAAAGATATATGCCATTTTATATTATATGTAGGTACTACAATTATCGTGATACATTTAAATTTTATGAATCTAATCGAATTGAAGCTTTGAATTAATTATATTGAAAAATAAACTGTTTCCTGTTGATAAATTTCCGAAGACATATGTATATGTTTGTACTTATCCTACTTCATACATGAAATGTATGTGCTATGAAATGTATTGATATAACTATAAGATACTCCTCGGATATTCATATCGACATTTTTATATTAACCTAAAAATGTCTTTATTTTATGTTAAATCGTTGTTTTATAATAAACTGGATATAATATTCTTTTTCGAAAAATTTTAATCATGACATTTCTTAAACATAGTCTATAATTTTAGACTGCAAATTACATGGATCAAAGCTAGTAAAGTAGGAATAAGAAATTTTAAAAGAATAAGAATGCAAATGCACATGCAACGTGTTGCACTTGCAAAATGTAAAATAACATTCGTTTTAAAGGAAATAAAGATAATCTACTTTTCCGTAACTATTCTAGAATTATTACACTTTGTAATATTAATACAGTAATATTAAGTAGTTTAAAAACTTTTATAATATTTCTTTATAAGCTAAAAGTCATTTGTAGTATTATTTAGCCTCTATAATAATTTCACAAGTTTAAAAGTTAGCTTTTATAATAATAGTAATAATATTAACCTATTTATGATGTTTTGAATATGAAGACGTACTGTCGGTGATGCTGAAAAATATATACTTTTAAAGTCGATAAATAGTATTAAGAAGGGCTGGAAACTTTTAAAATGTCTTAAAAACTATTTTCTTTTCGCACATTAAACTGACAAAAATAGTCCAATGAAATTTCCGATATGCCATAATTAATTGTCCCTTTTAATGTTTTAAAGTCTTAATGAAAAATTGAAGTTAAAAAGTTTGGATAACCGCATTGAATGGTGGCAAGTAATAGCTAGGAGGACACGAAAAGAATGAGTAGGGTTAGATTTGATAAATAGACCGCTAGCTTTTCCTATTGAGGAAAGTGGCTGTCGAACTTGCGACAAATGAGGTACAGCATGACGAGCAGAACCTTTAAATGAGATTGGTCTGCACCAGGCCGAATATCCAAGAAATTGGGATCCGTCCAATTTTTTGTTCTGTTGTAGTAGACGCATTTCTACTACAGAGACAGAGTAATAGTTTGCAAACAATTTCTGGTTATCCCATGTCCCATCAGAAACACTATTTATTATTTGTAAGAAGAAACTTAAATCCTAAAGCGAACTACAGTTGGGTATAAATACCACTAGCTATATTATTTATGGTCAAAAATACTAGCACCTACTTAAGAAGTTATAAATAATCTAAGACTTTGATATTAAATAAGCTAGATTATTTAAAAGCAGAAGCTGAAAAATATTAGATAATACTGGACAATTTTCTGAATGAACTACGTTTCTTTAAGTCAACATACTCGCTTTGACGAGGACGGCAAACACATTTATTTTGTTGAAAACAATTATTTGTTTATTATTTGCTTTTACTGAAAACAATTTTTCGTTCCCAGTACAATGGTGATCTTTAAAGGCATCTGAAAGAAATGTTATTAAAAAGTATATCCATTAGTATTATAATGCATAATTATGATATTCTCGTATATGTACATAGATTGTACTTTGAATTGGACAAACTATTTCGAAATTAATTTCTGTTTTCCTTTTTCTAGAAATTGTACAGCATTACTATTTGCATTATTGTATGAGACTGCAATAACTTATTCCTTAATATCTAATATTAAATACATCCAAAGTGTGCCCAGGCATGATACAATTATTGAGATATATTACTCTGGAGAATATTTAAATTTTCAGACACTACCATTAAACCAATATTATTAAAAGAGATATTAAACAATAGAAGTCCCAAATTCGGGCCATAAGAAACACGATAGAACATCGAGATATTTATGATCAAAAATAAATTAATAAACCTGAATAAATTAATGAAGGTGTGAGATATATTAAATGTATGTAACGGATCTAATATTTTAATAATATATTGTATTTCAACATTTCTAATGCTTTAGAGAAACAATAACATCAGAATCTTTGAATCTAGATACCTAATTAAATCGATTTAGATAACTTTCTTAGACAATACAAGTTGGTAGTTGTTGACTATATTTAAAACCATAATGGATGTCAATACATCATCAATAATGTACTCATTAATAATTGTTTCATTAATAAAAATTTGCGAAACTATTAATTATTACCATGACCCAATTGTTTTTTATTAAACTTCAATGTGATTCGAAGTATGGTAGAGAATATGATGGGCATTGGGGTAAATTTTAGATACTGAGCTAAATAAAATGCAGCAATTTGCTCCGCGGCTACAATGATGTTATTCCATCCATTTTTATAGGAGAATACAATACGTACTGTATCTACTACAGTACAGTAGGTGTGACTTTCTGTATTCTCCTATAGAAGTGGCTACACAATTTGTACTATAATCCGGGGCGATGAGCTAAGTAGAGTGCTGATAGTGTCGTTGTATTCTCGAGTTCAACTCCCTACATGGGGAAATTTTTAACTTCTCCTTAAGAATGATCGTGTTTGTCCTTATCTATTAATTATGAATTATAATTATTATTAATAGTATATTGAAAGTTAAGTCTATGGTAACACGTCATTCTCATATATCATATTTTTGTGATTTGTGAATTGCATTTTTCATATTATTTTCAACATTTTTCCTAGCAGTTTTGAGTTTTAATTTAAATTCTGCCTTAAATGAATAAATTATTAGTGCGTTCCTTCACATCCGATAACTTCAGGCTATCATTTCCTATGTCTAACTATTTTGTTTTATACATTCGATCTCTTAATTATTAACGCATGGGAGGTAAGCATAATTGGGTAATTGTTTCTTAGATGCAAATACTGCAATAAAATACGTATATAATTCTTCACAATTACAGATATAATTTGATATGGCACAGAAAACCTGGTTTTCCAAAGTTGGTTCTATTTTGTTATTTTCATGCAGTAAATAACAGCATAAATAGTTTCAATAATGGAAAAATGGATTATCGTTGTTACTTTCAATATGATAGTTTACTTACATTTCGCATGAACATGAACATATTGTCAAATAAAAATAATTTATTAATTTTTGACTTTTGTCCTGTTTCCTATTTCCTGCTTTTGGTCTTTAGAGTCTTGAATACAGGCGAGATTTAGAAACATTATCATCATAGTTCTCAAAAAAATAGAACCATTAAAGATGAAACTTTAATACATCAACTCGAAAACTACTCAGCTTGACTTATAATTTCTATTACAATAAATTGTCGTTCACAGATATTGCTAATTATAATATTTAAAAAATATGTAAACTCATGAGATTTGGAAGCACCCTGAAGACAGGACTCACTCATTACAGTTCACTCCATCAGCATTAGTAACCTGAAATTAACCTAAATTTTCTATAAACCACACCAGCCAAACATATGTCATTCCTCTATATGACGACGTTGTCTTATCATGGCAAAAAGAATGTCGATGTTCCGAGTGCTTTCCCTAACTGAAATGACACTATTCGATTTTTCAGTATACCGAAAGTCTACTAGAATGTGGAAGACTATTGTGTACTATAGGACAAATTTGATTTACTTATCTTTATTTAATCAGAAGATATAGAAACTAAAATGCTTCTAACTTTCAACATTCGGTATTTCGAAAACAAAAGGGTTTATATATATATATATATATATATATATATATATATATATATATATATATATATATATATATATATATATATATATATATATATATGAATATTATTATATTTTTAGTTATTCGTCACCCCTAGACGTTTATTATTAAAATATTGCATTACTCATCTTGTATACATTTAGTGAAATTCCAAATTCTTTTTTGGTATCTTAACTTGATAACTATTTTATTTTTATTTTCAAGATACTGAAATACATAACAGTAACAAAGGTTTTAGTAAGCGACAAAAAAATTAAAATTTACCAAAAAAAATTTATAAACAGGCTAGTGAAACTAGCCGAGTAAGAATCAAACTTATATAAGAATCATATTATTACAAGTTAAAACTTCTATGTGTCAATTTCTAGTTCGTATTCTTTATAAATATATTTGTAAATATATTTTATATATACATCTTCATTTTGTATGTAACAAAAAGTTTGACTAGATATATAGGTATATAAAGAAATCTAATAAAATGGACATAGTGAATTATGTAAAAACCCAATATTGTTTTAAATTTAAAACAAAGCACTATATGAATGTTACTAATATAAATGTGACATAAAGACAAATATCTGATATTCCAAATAAAGATACTAGATACTAGAAGAGTAATGCTATTACCCGACATATTTTCTTTGTAATATATATCACATTGTCACATTTACTAAATTTATTATCAATGTAACTATTGTAATGTTTTATTTTCTACTAATAATGTATATATTTTAACGAAATCTTACACATCTGTAATTTTCGCTCATTCAGTATCTTTTTTATTCCTATTTTTATTGTCTTTTCCCGTTTTATTTCATCGTGTTGTAGACTATCAAGCAACTTCATGTTTTGTTTTCCTTGACATCATTTTATAAACTCACAGGCACGTGAGCAATATCAAAGAAATACGTGTAATAAAACAAGAGCGACCTTTTTTCTGCCGTGTTTACACTTTTAATAAAAAATGATAGGTATATTTGTGAGACTCCATGCCATTCAGCTTCTTCTTTACTTTTAAAATTGCCAATCTTATAAATACTGTAGGTCTATTTGGAATGTAAATAAACCACTTAATAAACAAATATATGAAATGAACATTTCATATTCATAATTATATAATATAAATATATCATTCAATAAATTCAACAAATACTTAATTTAATTCCCTATTTAGAATATACGATGACTTTAAGAACAGATATTCTATTCGTTAATATAAACCCACTCGTTACTTAAAATGTAAATTAAAAAAATAATAATTTTATATAAATTTGGAGCTATAGTATAATAAACACATAATATTATGGCAAGCAGTCTAAAGTCAAAGTAGATACACAATGAATAAACTACTATCAATTTAGTTCAGGCAAGTCAGATATTATTTTTTTAGGCATTTTATAGTAATTCAAGATTCTTCTAGCGCCACAACTATTCCGAATACAATAATGTCAGTAAGTCTCACAAACGATAGCATATTTTTGATAGTGTTATTTGAAAGAATTTATATAGTTACACCATATGTAATGACGCTTTCTCGTTAACCCTCAACTGACGTTGTGGGGTCCTGCATACCTCAACTAATTTTCCAAGATGTACCGCTGTTACAAATTTGCTGCTATTTGCCCGTAGTCCTCTCTATCTTCAAATTACAGCACTAAATATTAATCATCATAACGGTTTTGCCTGATCGAATCAGTCTTGAACTTGCTAGCCTAAGGTTCAGTTTATTTGGGATCTAATTGTCAGCACAATGCTAATATTTTATTATGGCGGGCACTTCCAAGACTGTAAAATATGGCGATGCAGATTTTTAAAATGCTTTAAATACATGGTTAATTGAGCTTGAAAGCGAATGTAGTGATTATGAAGGTCATAAAGACCTAGATGTTTAACCCGAAAGTGATCACAATATGGATTCCGAAGATTCATAAGAAGAAATTAGTGATCAGCAAAAGAAAGTAGACCACTAATTCGAAAAAACTATGAATGACAAGGAAAATAGTTTTGATAATAATAAAATTCAAGAAAATTAGGACCTGAAATCTTATTATGGTCGAAATCAACACAAGTGGTTCGCACTTGTATCGAGCATCTCAGACTGATAAACTACTAAAATCTAAATATATTCAGTGGCAGTAATTTTCAGACCCCGTTTCAGTCTCATAATTAGAAATATATTTTGCTAACGATGATATTAGTTACTACATGAACTATATGTATAACAGAATTATTTTTCACTACGGAACGGTTTTATAGTAAACGTAAGAAAAATGCGCAAACAGCTCTTCGGTTTTCAAACTAAAACATTAGCAAACAATTAATCGACGAGCCTTTTCACATTCAAAGAGTGATACCAAAATAATTGAAATTAGATAATTGACACGTCTTTTCACTTGTTGGTGAGGCTATGTATTGATATGGAAAGGAAAATCGTCACTCATAATCTCTAACTTTCCTACAGACACAATATTTGACACGGAATAATTAAGAATTTATCTAATAACACTTTAGATTTTTCTTTTAATATATTTTTATTATTAGAAAAATTATGAATTATAAAATAAAGATATAGTACCAATAAAGAAATATTTAAATAATCTATAAACAGCAAACTACTTTAAAATTATACCGGCACCTTCGCCATTTATTAAAAATAATAACGAAGTGATATCACATCACCTCAAATTACATCAAGTACATTAATAATATTGAATAGGAATAGAACCAGTAATAAGAAACTTACTAACTAAATAAACATACGTAAAATAACTTTAGTATACATATTTAATTACTAAAGACCTATAAAAGACCTACGTGCTAGGTCCAGAACTGTGAAATTCACAACTGAAATATTTGAGAAATTTTTATATCGCAATTCCTTAATAATCAATACTTCCACTAACTTTTTTTTTATTTTTACTTACATTATCAATAAAATTTTGTGAAGAATTGTCGTGGATTTAACATTGTTCAAAACTTGTCATAAAATTTTTACAATCAATTATGGAAAATCCAAAATGATGATTTCGGTGTATCTCAAAATCTATACAAATTTCCTTCTTTATTGTGAGAATTAAATTATTGTGAGAATTAAATAATTGAAAACCTACAAAACGATCCATCGTCTTCGGCAAGACAATGGATTCCAATATAAACTTAATTATACTTCAATTCAATGAGTTTAATGTTATCAGCCATAGTCTTTATTATTTTTCAATTATACTAATTCGTTTAGCAAAAGATACACTATGTGCATTATAGTACGTACTTCAAAAATTTTATAGCGTTTCGGTCATGAAGTACTATAAAACCTTCTCTCCTTTTTCCACTCCTTTATCGTAAGATTAAATTCAAGATTTCTGCTTCAACAATAAGAAATGTATATATGACGAAATTAATATTAACTATTGAGACTAGCTTATAATATAACAGATAGAGGTAGAAATTTGCGCTCACCTTCGACTGAGGTGCATGAACAAGTGATAGACAGGAATCAAAGTAATAGATAGGAATCATTAGGGTCAAAACATGTTTTAAAATTTTGAGTATAGTTTGTAACTTCATTTTATTTCATATTTTACTCGAAATAGGTTCATGTACATACTAACCATGTTTCACAAAAAGTAAGAATCCTTTTTTTTCAATCCTTCAGAAGTACATGACTAGCAAATATTTCTGCTAGTATAGTTAGAATAACTTTTTACAATACTTAACAAAATGTTACGAGGTTTTTAATACAAAAATCGCTCCCCTGTATCTCAGGCTAGAGAGGGAAAAGTTGCACATTGAGACGAGGACAAACACATGCATGCTCAAGAGGAGTTGTTTTTAAGAAATCTCAACTCTCTCTCTTCGGACTTAGCCCAATCATATAATAACAGTCCCAGTACCAGTAGAGCGAAGCCAAGTGCGCCATTCTGGTTGGAGTCACATTATTACGGAAACTTTATATAAAAATATAATAAGTACTAACTTGTGTTATAGGTCCTAAAATAAGCACTTGGCTTTTATTAGTGCTTGTCGCTCAAATATATCGCAACCGTACAATATGTATATTCTTCATTATAACCATTGTAATTTTTCCCCACTATGTATCCAATTAATAGAGCAGACGCAATTTTTACCAATGTTTCAATTCCGTGCTGCAGGTATTTGAAGAACAAAATGAATTATTGTAGATAATATTTTTTATATATCATTATTGTAGTAAATATTTTGAATGTAACTTTACTTATTTACCATCTATTTATTCTTATGATAATTACAACGATCCATAGCAATATATTTATTATGATACACTAGCATTGAAATAAATTGATGTACAATATTCAGTTCATATACATTTATAATTCCCTCCTTATGGCATTTATTAAAACGTGCAAAATTTTTGAGCCTAATGCTCGGAAAACCCTGTATATCTCTATATAGTTGTAGATTTTCCGCAAAAACATTTGATAGAAGAGAGAGAAAAATATTATTCGTAAAATAAACCTGTGGCAAAATTTCACCTGTTCCTGACAAGTTCTATACATCAAATAAGAACACACGTCAACTTGAATAATAAGAATAGCTAGACAAATAAATCGGGCCTTTTAAAATATCTGAGTGAGAGTAGTATAAGCCCAAGTGTAAATTCCTCTCACCAATTTTACTCCTTTGTATATAACGGTAAAAGTAGTAGTTCCGTAGTTTCGTAGTTCCTTTTAGTAAAATACTTCGTGGGGCAAGAAATTCAAAACCGGCAATTTCTCACTCTTGGCTAAAATGAATTCCTCGTCACAGGATTCTTGAGGATGATTATTACTAGATGCTCTATTTTTAGACTAGAAAATTGTTTTATTTATATCTAACTGTAAATACACGGAAATGAACTTAATTGGTTGGCGACGTTCATTATAATGCTGTTTATACGTATAGCGAGGATTTAGAACTGTACTTGCAACATCGATAAAAAATATATAGTTTTATGTGATGAATAACAATTATAAATAATATTTCTGTTGGGACAATTTTATTAATATATTCACAAGTTAGTGAATATTAAAAAGAAATCAAGGTACTTCCTTCATAATATACCAAAAACTACAATCGAACAAATACACTCAAAGCGCATTTATACAATCAACTTGAGCATGAGCAGGAGGTGAATACAATCACCTCTTCAGTGTATAGTCCTCAGTGTATGTTGGACGAAAGGTACAACAAAAATTAATAAAGATAATCATATAGACTACCCTTAGGTATTCTAACTTTTGCGTAAATTCTGTTATGTGAGAGTTACTCAAAATTCCATTAGTAACTTTAAACATGTTAAGAACAAATCAAAATATCACATGTGGAAAGTGACATGCATAGGACTAAAACGTGACCATTTATGTTATACAAATTAATATTATGGGTATATATTATTTAAAGTATGACCTAATGACATTTTATTGGCTATCAATTAATTATTACTTTTGATTAAATCTAAGGTTTTCAGTGCAGTTCTTTAAATTGACGCAGAAATAATTTAAGTCAAGCGTTTGCTCCAGTATCCCCAACATGAACATGTGACCTGCATAAAAGAGCAAAAATTGCTGTACAAATAAGATTTAAACTATAGTGCGAGGTGATGAATTAGGCCCAGTATTTAAGGTGTCATGGTACGTTGTAACACTTAACGCTTCTCTATGAGTGAGTTTGTCTTAATATCGATATGTACATTTCTCGGTAAGGTTTAAGAAAATAGAGGCCGATATTTGTATGTATAAACTTATAATCATATACAGGGTCCGCCAAGGAGATATGGTGTTTTTGAGACGACCTTTATGTACGCCTGCGTGGAGCAAATGTTTTCGAGGTGGTTGATATCTACTCATTGTGGAATTTCATTCTAGTAGCCGTGGAGCCGTGGTCTGTGGCACATCGTGAGTTTATTTACAACACTTTCATTGAAACGAGTCATTCTCTGGTGTTCACACAGTGACGATTTCGAAACCATCTTAAGGGAAGGTTTTCATCAAACTCGGCCAAAAAATCGATTTCTTTGCCTTTTTTTGATACATTATTATAGGTATATAGAATACGTTTTTAAAACAATTTGGCCAAAAACATTTTTATAAAAAAGATATGGTCCTAGAATTGCTCATTAGTCGCAAGGTTTATTAATTAATTTTTACATACCAAAAATAGTTAATCGAATCTTTAAACGCGTTTTTCTCGAAACCATGTTCTTTAAACTGGTGGGAACTGCAACTCAAAAACTAATTTACGGATTGTCTTGATTTTTTTTTATTTTAAAGTAAATTGGAGCTTATACCTAAGAAAACATTGATTTCGCTGTTATTTTTTATAACACTTTATAGAGCGAAAAATAAGTGAAAAATCGGTATCGAAAATTCGCAGGTCCGCCATATTGTTAATATTCGATTTTCTTTATTGGTATAAACTCCAAAAAATATTATATATTTTATAATTATTCTTTTTTTAATTTTGATTTCAGATGATTTTTACAAGTGCTAGAGTTCCCACCGATTGGACATATTTTTTGAGATGGTCACATTACCGAGCTTATAACTAATTACCGTGTAATTTTTTTAACACCTGAATACTTGATAAATTCGTATAAAGTATTTAGAGGACTTTATTTACTTCCTTCGATGAAAAAAATGAAGAAAATCATGTAATTTTTGGGTTGCTTTATGAGAACCTCCCCTTTATGTTGATCGGCATGGTCACGCCCTAAAGCATGACAAAAATGGACGCTACCTAACTGATGTGATTTTTTGCAGCTAACTTATGTTATGTATTCTTCAATGGTAATACACGACTAATGTATAAAAGCAATCAGTTTTAAAATTCGTTCAAAAATAAGCTTATATCATTCTTTTCAAAAACACCATACTTTTGTGACGGACCCTGTACATAATTTTAATAATTAATTAACGCAATACAATAATTCATATTTGTTACCCGAATTCACTTAATATACTATTTATAAAATTACATTAACGTTTAGTGCACAAAAATCTATCCAGTTACCCTTAAACCCCAGGATACAGAAGGAAAAGCTACACATAGAGATATGAACAAACACATTCATGATATTTCTGTTAAATCTCAAGCCCGGGGGGAACCCCTAAAATGAAATTTCAAATACATACATTAATATTACCTTATATAAAAAAATTCTAAACAATTTTAAATCATATACCACTAATGACACAAATAAAAAGCAGGTACATTCAGAACAATATCTGAATAATACGTCTCTCATTCAGATATTGTTTAACCAAATTAAGACATATACTTTACGAAATATAATCCTTTACAGGAAATCATTTTATTTGGTATAATATTTATATTTCAATTCAATAAATATATATTTTTGAAAGCAATTTAAAATACATTAATTGCATCTTATTTCCGGAAGTTACCTATACTAATAAAATGAAATTATAAACAGCCGATGTATTACTTAGATCCAGAAAATCTAGTTTACGTAATATAAATTTTAAATCAAGCGGTGAATATATTAATTGGAAATAGAAATGCTTTGCGATTAGTTTCGAAGATTGTTGGTCCCAGTTTTCTACAAATTTATATTTAAAATGTATATCTCTAAATAGTTATCATCATTAGGAGGTAGTATCTTTGATCATGGCATTAGGTTCATCAGATTTGAAGTTCTATCAAGCTAAGTTTTTTAGTGCCTATACTTAGTTATTTTTTCATTACAACACTGTCTCAAGGTTATCAGAATTAAAAAAATATGGATCCTACCACAATTTTCACATCAAGGGTTCTACATGTCAATGTTATTCCAAACACTATGTATGATGCAAATAAAATTATTAGTAGCATTATTGATGAATAGTTAGATCAATAATGCCAATAATTTTTATGTAAGATATCCTGTTAAACCCCCAGTAGTCGGCAATGTAACTGGGTCAATTTAATTTTTGTTAAGTAAATACAGAAATAATTTTTAAAGTAGAAATTCAAAGATCTGTAGCAACATATCTATCTCATATATAACTCGTGTTAATGATAATAAAAAAGTTATACATATATGAACTGAAAGTACAGAAATCGATAACAATAGAACTGAGAACTGATGTTTAATTTGTTATATAATATTGGTCTCTTTCCACCACCAAAGCTAAATATCGATGTCAAAAGACTACCGCCATTCAAGTTTTGCTGATACTACATTTTCACATCGAGAAAAGAATTCTTTTACTTACCAAACATTTAATAGACAAAGGATCTTCTTAGAAAATACGCTGAGTCAAGAGAGTTGTCAAGTCAGTTGCCCAATACAAAACTAACAAAAGTGCAGCACTTTCCTCTGCGTTCGCAACATGGATGAGTATTCTATCATATTCTTATGTATATGCAGCTGCGATTGTGTCGTT
The DNA here is from genome assembly GCA_037954035.1 of Rosalia funebris. Classification (NCBI taxonomy): domain Eukaryota; kingdom Metazoa; phylum Arthropoda; class Insecta; order Coleoptera; family Cerambycidae; genus Rosalia; species Rosalia funebris. The sequence continues at coordinate 8,398,698 of JAZFAV010000007.1, forward strand.
CATAGTGTTAGCAGACTAGGTCTAATATCATTGTATACTTGAGTTCATCTATCAAGGAGATTCACACCTCTTCTTGAACATGGGTGCTTGTCCTCGTCTCTATGTACAATACTTTCCTTTACGGTGCTAAGGAATTTGATTTCCGTATGTGGAAAGTACATATATTTATACCTTAATTTTACGTCCTATTACAAGAAGTTTTTTCATCCACATTAGTTTATACTAACGTTTAACAATGTTTATATAATTTATTTGTCTACTAACTAAATAATTCTCAGTAAGTAAGTATTTGGTTTTATATCTTTTATCCAAAAATACAACAAAAATAGGAGACCAGTTTCCCACGGACACGAAACAATTACACGTTTCTCGACGCCCGTTTTACCAACCAAGTTTTAATAATCTTCCAATGATGCGAACTTGGTTGGAGAAACGTGCGTCGAGAAACGTGTAGTCTTTCGTTGTTCGTGGAAATCTTGTCTCCTGTTTTTGTTGCTGGTTCAATGGTTGCAGTCTCTTTCCAAGAGAAAAATATATCATTTAGATTAATTTACTTACTACAACTTATATTAAATTAATCAAATCTAATTAATATACCTATGAATATATCTGTAACAAATTGTGTTTTATTATATGTAAAAAGACTTTCTTCAAGTCACATTCTATAAAATCTCGAAATAATAACAACTATGTGCACAATTGTTGCTTTCTATATAAAAATGTAAACATATTTTTATCCATATAGAACACTGCGTGCTACATATCTTCTACCTCCATTTTTGTTTTAAAAACTTATTCCGACCACGTCGGACAAAATTTAAAATCTCATATCTACTCCTGGGCATTTCTTAAACAAATTACATAATCATTTAACCCAAATAGCTGAATTGATAGACCCTATGTTGGGAAACAGACAGCTTATTGACTTTTTTAGGCAAAGTGAATAAAATCGTTAAATTTGCATTCATTCGTATTCGTAGTCTCCTTTTTTTATTGTTGCATGGGAGGTGCCAGCCTTCCCAAGATTAACTTTAATTTACTAGAATTTAGTCTATGACTGTTTTCGAAAGCATGTCACCAACGAAAAGATTTTTCTACTTTTCCATATTTTATGGAAAATATGGAATTATGCATTATATTTTTATCCATGTACTTCCGTGAATCTAATTACAATTTCTCTTTTCATCTGTCCAATATACTTTTAGCTACAGTCTAGCCAACTGATTACATAAATATTCAACCTAGTGTTTTTTATTTTATCTTTGTAATTTCCTAAGGGCTGTTGCAATTTACAATTTGTATAATAGATCTTTGCGCGTGTATCAATTTAGTGACGACGCACGGATCACATGCTACACCACTCGCAATTGTTACTAATATGTTACAATTACCAGCACGTATGTCTAGCGACATATGTTTCAATCAACTACGTACGGCATATATAGTTAATAATTTGCCGAACAAAATGCAATTATGAACTCATGTCTTAGCTTTATTGTATGATTTAGTTCATTGGCGTCTCAATATTTCTGTAAAATTTATTTCACTTTTGTTTCATTTATTTTGATTTTTGTTGAATTTATTTCATTTATTTTGATGGAAATATCACTTCCATTGAATGTTTTTGTGGAGAACCTTTTCATTACTCTGTTATAGTTTGACGGATTTGTATTGTACTACCTGTTACCTTAAAATGTGTTTTCGGCACGACACTGTTCAAAAATGTCAGTTGATTGATTCATACGATTGTTACTGTGACGCACACGCAAAGAATCATTATACTAGTGTAGTTATAAAATTTTTGACAACCCCTTACAGTCGCTTGGATAATTGTGATTTGTACGCAATGGACACAGGATTGCGATTTTTAAACTCTTCTTGAAGAATTGCGAAAGGATGTCCTAAATGGATTTACTTCTAGCTACATAGAGCTACATACCTGTATTTAGTTACCTTCTTTTAATTTTCGAACCTATCCTTAATAAGCGGAACGATGAGCAAACGATAGACTAAAAGATTTAAACATTTTATGAAGTGTATATAGGAATTAGTGTATTATATAGAAATGACTCATATCGTTTACTGTTCTATCTGTTCTGTACTTCACCATGTTTATCGTTGAAAATTTTTAGAATGTTGCTGAATCGATTAAAACGTAACCATGATCGCTAGGACTTTAAGAAATAAGAGTTTATCTATGTATTTGGAAATAAGAGTCTATCTATGTGTTTTGTTTCTTAAACTATATTTTCACATATATCTTAAGGAAATGAGTATAATTAAAATTTAACAAATTGATGTTATTTTAGAGACCAGTTAGAGAACCAATTTCTTAGAGATTTAAATGATTTTATTGCATACGTTTGTAAAATATACAGGGACTACTAAACAAAGAAAGCCCCACACTGGAGGAGAAGAGGTATCTATATTAGGGACCCCTGTCATCCTAGAGGAGGCGAGGCTTAAGGCGGGGGACGTGCCTAAATTTCTCCTTTTATGGGATAGCATTTTTGGATAATGACCCGGATAAGAGGGGATCGCCAAGGGACTACCCATGCGATCAGTGGCTGATGGGGCCCAAACCTATATAATATTATAAAGAAAAAAAAAACAAAGAAATATATAATAACTATTATTACTTATTTTTCCAGCAAACAAATTAGTATAGAATATCTGCTCTAATAAGAAAAGTCGACCGATTTCGAATCACGGGTATAAGACACAAAACGATAATTATCGGTATTTCTTGTTATACCCGAATAACATTCAAAGAGATTTCGTTTGAAATTGGAATATCGACAAATTCCGTTCGGTAGGATTTGTTTTGACGATTTATTGGATCAGTAACGTGTTTTTGCATGCGCGGCGTTAGCGTATACCTAGTTTGTTGGCTATTAGAACTTAATTACATTATCCAGACTAAAATACAATAGGGTATTAAACTTTCATTCATACAACTTAACTCTTTCATCGATGAGTTTTTAATGCATTATTTGCTTTTATGTATAGATCTGTTTAGTATAATTGCTCCCGACGACATTGATATTAACTTATATTTGTTTTTATTACTTTGCTACCAAATAAAAAGTATAAGGGGTGATTTAATTTGATTTAATAATAATGTGATCGGATGTAAACTCGTTATCCAATTCGATATGCATCTCCGGGAGGAAACCTTAATAACGCCTCCATATTAAGTATATGGAGGCGTTATTAATTTTAGAAAAGTGTATTTGATAGGTGATCAGTAAATACGAGTACTATTTGTCTGTGAAATGGATGCTTCAGAGCAGTAAATCATGATCAATTTCTTATTGAAATTAAATTTGATTAATCTTATCATGCCTAGATAATAATTCTTAGTAACATATCGCTTACTTGTTATTAAAAATGTTTTGTATTATGTTATTCCTCTGATAAATATGTATATTGTTTTTATTTTACTTTATAATTCGTAGTTGTTAGAATATAGTTTTTGTTATTAACTGATATAATATTGTCTGTGTTATTCTGAAGATATTTACTATTTAATTACACTATTAATTTAAACATATATGTAATAGCAACTACTCAATTCTTCTTGAGGAGCTGGTATCGAACTTTACCATGAAATAGTGAAGAAACTATTCGTTGTTGAACTGCTATCGCAGGAAGTCTATGAAGAATCGCAGCATGTTGAAGTTGCATAATTTGTTGATGATAGTCGTTAAATATTGACGCCCTATTATTGACAGTTCACAAATGGCGCGAAATTCAAATCCTATAGTTTCAACTAAGACACCCTATATAAGTTTCTTATACATTCTCTACGTCAGTAATTTTCCATCATCTTTTGTTCAAACGCAAATTAAATTATTAAAACAAGGATCGTTCATCACTAAAAATACTAATGAGATAATCTGAAACAAAATGCCAAATAGTATGTGATATTTATCATAATATCATAGGTATCAAATTTCCCTCGTTGGAAGTAAAATCCAAGGACACAATGGCACCTCCAATACTAGGTTTAATTTGTCACCCCTGGCCACAGTATGACACCGTTGCAGATACTTCTGTCAGAGAATAAGATATTTCACCCATTCATGTTATAGGGCCTGATAAAAGTTCTGCACTTTATGAACTCCGCGTTAGGCAATTGACCTGAATGCCCACCGTATACTCAATATTATACCTAATTATGTATCTAAACCGTATGAATGCGAGTAGGTGGCTGTAATAATAAATAGTAATCAGCATCATAAAATTTATTTTACTATTTAGTCTAGTTAGTCTTATCTTCTATCGATTAATGAAATATATAGTGTCTATGAACATTGATTTATGAACATATGAATATTTACTTTGCTTAATAGTTCGGTGTACAAAGAAGTTCATTTTCATTGTTTCCAAAAGTCGAAACGCTGTTGAAATATATTCTTTGGTTACGAAACGTATTAATTTTGCCTCACTATTTAGCCAGTTACTTTGCACTCAATATATATATATATATATATATATATATATATATATATATATATATATATATATATATAAATTATCTATCGTCAATTCTGTTAAATTTTATCGTTCTATAAGCTTTGAAATTCAATTGAAGACCACAGGGGAAAAAGAAGGAATGTCCCAAACATCGAAAAATGAGCTGATACCACCAGCGGGTAGGCCAACCTGCATACTTATTATAAAAACGTCTCCACTGTAAAAAGATAGCACAGTCCGCTAATATTCGTGTTTGAAAAACACGCATCAGGGAGAAAACGGGGAATGTTTAATGAAAAATGATAAAAACAGGGAAGGTCCATATACGTCCGTTATTTTTAAGCGAATGATGTGCTCTACTTTTAGTGTGTAGTTCGTTTTAAAATCATCTGCACATTGTGTGTGATAATATACGCTATTTTCTTTGTATTTGTATAAGATAGGACGAGATTTTGCTACCCAATGGAGATAAATGAAAAAACCAACGACTGTGGACAGGACAGTGAACTACTGAGCAGCAAGAAAGTTTAAGAAAAGGAAAATAAGAATTCACCATCATCAACGGTCACTGCCGAAATACTGAAATATTTGATAAATCTGGAAAGTGAAAATATGCTTCATAAAAAGAAAGCGCAAGTATTTTACCCTCGAAAACGAGCTTCAAAATGTAAATGTCAAAAAGGTTTCCATATAAAAATGTATATTTCCAACACGCCCAATTAGATAAATAGAAACAAGTATTGTTCACCCACGACTAATATCGCATAGATCTTCCTTCCTTCCTCAGGCGCAAGCCTGAGCCTGTTCTGCAACGTAATGAATTTACATTTTCTGATAGAAAATATGAAGGTATGTCTGTTATTATAAGTATTTCATGTTGCGCATAGATCTTCACGTTTTTATATTATTTTAGACCTTATTCCTATATCAGATAAAAAATTCAACAATTTGCAAAACCTGAAAAAGTTCTGTTCTATAGAAGCCCAACATTATTATGACAATTTACCTCGCACAGATAAAGAAAAGTGGAAACATCAAAGAAAACACTACAAATAGTACAAGTGAAAAAGACAAAAGAAAAAAATATGGAACGAAGAAAATGTAAAACTGAACAATACTCCTTACTTTCCAGAATACATGTATATTTCTGTGACAATTCCCCAGAATAACGGGTAATGGTTTCCGTTTTGTATTTTTTTGTATACATACATATTGTCTTTAGATATACTGTTATTAAAGCCTCGTTAAATATACTTTCATTAATAAAACTAGTAAGTTTTTATTTAAATTTATCAACATAATAAAAATAAGTGAGTGTTCAAACTTTAAAATTCCATTTTCTCGAAACTAACATTTTGTAACATACCTCCTTTTTCCCCTGTGGTCTTCAATTGTTAAATTTATAAGCCAACGCTAAATAATGTCTTATTTATTTTAGTGACATTCGGAACACAATTTAAATACAAATGATGAATTATACTTACATAAATTTAATTTAAAATACACTGAGGGACATGGAAATTCCAATATTTAGAACCACTAATAAGTAATATACGACGAGACCTAACTAATAAGTTCGAAACAGTTGTCTGTCGTTCAGTTCCCATCCAGGACAGATGTTGAATCCCGTGGCGTGGCGATGCCCGTGGCGGGTTTTCTTTTCTGAAACCTTGCTAATTGTGCATTAACACGCATTGTTAATATTTAATTTATAGCGTCTGTATTTATTACAGTGAACAAAGACGTCTACTGTTATTATTATTAAAATAACAGAGGTATTATTATACTTCGTTCCATAAACTTGTAAGCATTAAGAATAAAGGTATAAATTTCATAAATCCCTATGCTTTACTGCTGATGCAGCTTTATATACGGTTGTTGATATAACCACATGTTTTAACAAAAATAGTCATAAACTGTTTTATTAACCATAATGTTGACATACAAATTTATCTAATTTTCCGGTGTCTATGCCAGTCGACGAAGGCTTGATATACACAATCGTAGATTACGAGATAAAATTACAGAAATGCTGTAACGTCCTCTCGAGATTTCCTTTCGGCAAGCATTTAATGGAGTAACTTCGTAGAGGACTACGAAAGACTACGAAAAGCAACAATATAGTCCTAGGGGACCTCTTGGATGAAGTTCTTTTTCCAATATACCGCTCCATGCGGTGACTGTAGAAATTAGAAATGCTATTTTGATTGAATATAACGACTCTCGAGTAAACAGAATCTCACACTGAATATCTTGCGCAGCAGATGTTTAAGACACTGTTCAAATACCATGTTCCATTTAACGCTCATGCGAACGATTTTTTATTGCATTTTCATAGACATGGAAAATTAAAAAAGAATATTTTATAAGTTATGAATACTGCTATAAGCTTTTAATACGTATCTTGGGGGTTTCATAAAATCAAAACCGTCTACATAAAGTCAATATATATACATATTAAATTAATGCGTGTTTTGTAGAAGAACAACAATTAAATTTTCATAACGTGTTTCTTTAGGCTATTGTAAAGTATCCACAAATGTAGCTTTTAATAAAACGAATCTAAAACAAGAACAAACTTATTTCTAAAACGGTATTCTAATTTACGTTTATGTTTAATTCCAATATGATTTTAACAAACACAAACGTATCTTTAAAAATAAATAAAAGAATTATTATCATAAGAATATATTCAATACTGAAATTCTGAACTGAATTTTCTCATATCGAAATCGAAACTAAATAAATGCCAATAAATATACACGTTAGAACATCTCAATTATAATGCATAACAAAGTTTTGATACCATTAAATAACGAACGCATGGCAGCCTCAGTGAGTCTGGCGTCGGCCAGAAGAGAAGTTTTCTGCCTACAAAATCTGTTCGAGGATCCCATTCTTTGGTGGAACAAAAATGCTTTGAGGAGGACTTCGTTTCGGTGGCCACACGGAATCGATTTATATATGGGGGAGATATATGGATCCACATTTTTACATAGAAAACATCCTAGAACATGAGATTTGCCCCGTTTGTTGTTTGACATGTTACTGAACTCATAGTCTTATGATTTAATTTCAAATTCAATTTTGTTTCTAAAGTTTTTTTATTAACAGCTTTTTCATTGCATTTACCATTATTGTCCCTTTTTGTTATTTATTCATGTTTCTTTCCGGAAAATCTATTCTAATTTGGTAAACATTAGTTGAAATCATTCAATTATAATATCACGTAGGTACTATGATGTAATCTTCAAATGAAAAAAAAAAAATAAAAGAAGTAATGTGAAGTTTTACTGATGCTTTAATTTTGTCCAGGTGTGTATGTATTTAAAACCTTTCTTTTTATCGATTTATAAAGTGGTAAATAGCAGACAGTAAAATAAAGTATCTGAAGTACCTATAATAAGTATTTCTAGGCACCTTTCCGCGTATATTAAGTCTTGAAGTAAAATATTGTTTTTCCTTGCGAGAACTTGCAAAAAACACATCTTTTAAATACCTCCTAGATATCTTCTGAAATACCTCTCACATTGTTACTAGAAAACAGAAAAGTACTTGAGATATATCTTCTCATCAAAATATTGTTAATCTTTATGTGCATAACAAATTTTAAGTTTCGCAATTCGATGCTTCATGGATTCACTATTATCTTATAACATTATATCAGAGTAATCAGAAATATTTATGTTGCTACAATGATGTTATTACTTAATCGGCTTATTTAAATTAAGTAACAGTACTAACATAATTACGAAAATGATGATGAAAAGGCTTTAATATATTCAGTGGGGCGATATAAAGACTACCTGTACATGTAAGGAAATTCTAATGAAAATAGCTCTATTAAACCTTCCAGGAGCACATAAGTATTCGTTCTATAAGAACTTTGTGAAAGATGAATGGTCCTTGTAATACCCAAAGAAGCAAGCGTAGTAATAATAGAATTTTTAAGAAAGTAGAGAATTTCATCTCGAGTACTGCATTTTAGTTCACTTGCTAAAAGTTTGTTAGTGTAAAATAAAATTTATATGAAAAACTTTATATATAACCGAAATAAATTACCAAAAAAATACTACATCCACGTATTAAATTGTAAACTACTCATATTATATAGTGGATTATTAAACATATTATTAAAATTATTAAACGATGACTATGAACTATGTTGTTATACATAAAAACAGGAATAATTCAGAGGTTATACAACAGATAGAAATTGTTTTTATTAACAATTTACAAAAGTCATTGACAAACCAAAATACTACCGGAAGTAACTAAACGATACATAACAAATTTAATGAAAAATAAACAGAGCTACAAACTGAGCGTGAAATAAATATTTTTATTTTATGTTTTGTAGCATTAAATGTAATCTGTTACAAAATAGTAACAATAAGTATCTGTGAGGGTCTTCCATCTAACATGACCAAGATACTGTGATATCCATGCATTTTCAGAGGTATTTTTAAGTCTATTCAGAGGTTTACAAACTATTGGCAACAGAAGGAGATGGTTATTTACATATATTTTTTAATATTAAAAATATCTTTCACTTTACTACTGGATCTCAGTTAGAAAATATAATCCTGGTCCTCTTTTGTAATCTCGAGATAGCAGAATTTTCCATACTCTAATCTATTCCATAACCCAATCTCGAGATGCCGAAGTTATTTAGGGAAATCTAAGGAATATAAGTAGTTAAGGGTCGTCCAGTACTTACAAATTCGAAATTAAATAATTTTATTTGTACAATTTAGCGGAATAAACAGTATGCAAAAAGAACCAATATATTTAATAAACAAGAGCAATAACTAATTAAAGTCAATTACAATCATTAATCTCAACAAAGGGGTATAATTTTTTTTAAATTATTAGTTTGAATTTCGAAAAATTTCTGAAATTTTTCCATTATGAGGAAGTAATAAATATATTCACTGTGTCATTTTCAAAGCTTCTTAATTTCCTACTTACACTATCAATAATTTCCTACTATTTATTAACATTTTAATGGTTCGATGAGTTCAATGTAAATTAAGCACCACACGTGTGTCTGTTGAATATTATACTCTGTGATGATGTCAAAAATCCAGGTATAAATAATATCCAATATCAAAAGTTTACAGTGATATCTGAATTCTTATATAAAAATCATACTAGTCGTATTGTGACATTATAAGCTAGTGGTTTATTTGTGACTTAATAGAGATGTATTCATTAGTTCATTGCAATTTGTCCTGCTTTCATACAATACCTGTGGCGGATTTTATTTTTGAAACCTTATCTGATCGTGCAGAAACACGAGAAAGGGGTCAAGGATCGCTTATGGGTATAATTCAATTCCTGGCGAGGCTTTAGCCCGAGGAGTGGTTGTTTCCTAGAGCGATTATGTAATAGCTTTGCTATTCGGGAACTACTTTGATAGCCGCTTGGCGGCTTGGTGGTTCCTTTCTCGATTTCCGACTTATAAGTTACATACAATACTCTAATCTGGGTTTTCTATGAAATTGTTTTATTTAGATGAGTTCCAATTATTTTATTGTATATTGCCAGATATTTCTACTTTAGAAACAGACTACTGAAGCATTTGATATTTTATTCGAGTCATTTGATATATCACTAAAACATTTACCAAAAATTACATTGACTGATTTTTGGTCACCGATTTCTATTCTCTCTGTAATTGCATTTATATCAATTGCCTCAGCTGGATATCCATGTTAGATCGATACTGCATTACCTTTTGCAAATGCTGCGTCAATTGATTGCTTCTTCAATTGATGGAAAGCCAACAGTAAGCGATATAAAGACGATGGGTCCGGTAACGCTCCCAGCAATAACGTTGCGTGTTATAGGGTGTTTATAAATTATATATTTTCTTCTAATTTTTTCTTGAATATACATTTTTATAATGATTTGGAAACGATTAGTGATTTCAATGAACCGTTCCTATTGAAAATAATATCATTATTCAACAGCTATCACATCCGTAAATTATATATATATATATATATATATATATATATATATATATATATATATATATATATATATATATATATATATATATACGTAAGGCTAACGATAGTGAAAGTAATCTTTCTATTTCCACTATTTCTATAAACTAATTATTACTACTTAGTTGATGCGTTTAAATGGCTAAAATAAGAAATATAGTAGCACTATTAAGAGTACTATCCAACAAATTGTATTAACAAATATAAATCAACAACTGAAACAAGTAAGCCAAGACTTTTAAATGCTACTAAGTCCAGAATTTCAGTAATATAAATCCAGTAGCAGAATTATAGCAGTAGAATAATGGTTGTTTATTCTATAAATAAATTATCTGTTGCCATGAATTATCATAGTAACAAAACAGACTGTAAAGAGTAATCTTGACAACAGCATAACTAGATGATAATCCTATTTCTGCTGTAGTCAGGCAACTCATTCATGTGATTTTACTACAACTACTGCAATATCGTATAATTTTTACACATCAGAACACATTTTACACGCATTATGTTTGTGATCTTTAGCTTTTTTAGATAAATTACATTGCAAATTAAACATTACAGATATATAGGAAGTACTTTGTATTAAAGAGAATACGGTGGGCACTCAATTAAGTATACCACTCAGAGCTAATAAAAATCAAGTGTCTGTTTTGTGTCTATAATATGGATGAGCGATCTATTATATTCTTGTGTCAACCACTAAAACATTCATAATGGAGTACGGAATGGCATACCTAGTATTGGGGGTAGTATTGTATGCTTGAGTTTGAACCCTAAAAGTGAGAATTTAGTAACTGGCTCAGGGTATATCGCACCCCCCCCCTAAGCTTTAGGGGAAGAAGGTCGATTTCTGTGTGTCTAAAACTTTGAAAAGCGTACATTTTGTTTGACAATTGATTAATGGTATTATGTAATTAATGCATTATGATAATTTCTTACTCCGTTAATATCAATCTTTATAAATAATTAAACTAACTTCTCTATGTTACATAAATGAAGCCTATTTCAATTCCCACACTCGAATATATAGTAGAGCCCATAAATGAACTACAAGCCGTCCCCTTGTTGCTCTCTATGACCACGTGTTAATGTTTAAGTGTCCTGCAGGGTGACAGTCGACAACAGTTGCTGAAGGGTGTGCGACAAATTGAATCCAACAAGGGTGGTCGCTAAACTGATTATAATGGGCGAAAATCTTCTGAAATTGTAGAAATAGAACAAGTCTGTGCAATTACAGAAGCAGGAAAGCACGACCGGACTAAGAAATTATCGTATTAAATGGCATTAGAAAATAACTCTCGCACAACTTCGAGATGAGAGAAAATAAAAGAGTACAAATATTTTTAAGTATTGAATATTGAATGCGCTGCTTTAATCAGAAGTCGATATAAATGAGAACTAATAGTCTGGGGAGTGGCCAGTGGTCCACAGGAATGTACACCAATAAATGGTTATCTCCTTATGATGCTTTTTCAATTTATATGCCCCTACTCAGAATACGGAAAAAGGGAATTGATGTTACTTAAATATTTTATGAGTTAATGTATTCTCGGTTTCAATTTTAACCTATTACCTAATGCACTGAACGGTAGAAAGTCGAGAGGGCAAGTTGAAAATATAAATTGAGAAATATCTCTTATTTTCTGACCAGCAATCTGACTTCCATTTAGATTATTATCATACATAGAAATAAAAATTTTTTAAAATTTACAATTTAGTTTTGGATTATTTAATTAGAATCAAAAATGATTTCAGTGGGTTTTGTTATTCTCTTTTATGATTTTTCAGCTACAGTTTCGAAACATATAAAAATATTTACTAAATAGAAGTAGGACAATAAACTATCATTTCTGTTTACTTAAGGGATGATCTGAAATCATATCATCATATTTGTATATCTTCATCTACTACAATTTTACTCACTTTCTTAGGGTAGGTTTCAAAAGGATTCCCTATTTCTAAAGCAATAAGTTTCGGAAATATTTCGATTTTAATGGAATCTTAGATTATTCCTGCTATCATAAAGTATAATAAATAAACAATTTTGTCATATAGTTGTACAGTGTATTATGGAGTACAAAAATTCCTCTCATAAGTCGACAACATCCAATGGAGGTCATCCAAGACCAAGTGGGGAAGACAGAAGTACATAAACCTTTAGACAGATATTATCTCTGTTCGCTTTCGGTTCGAAAAATGCTTAAGAAAATCGTTACTAAAACGACTTAAAAATCAATACGAGATTTTTGTATATTTAATATATACAAAAGTAAAAAATCCAATAAAATAATTAATATCAATACAAAGGTAAGAAATCAACATTGGGAACCTTAGTAAGATAAAAGAAAACTACAACCCATAAGTTTTCCTTTATTTTAAAATAACAATATATGTATTTTACTTTTATTTCAAATATGTTACCATGTTTATTTAAGATAACACAATATTAAGGAAAGGGGTAACAATCACATTCTTTCAATAGTTCGAAATACCAAAATTAAAACATTCATTTAACTATGGGAAATGTCCATATTAACCGAACGGAAACAAAAAAAAATAAAATGAAGTGAATAAAATTTAAAAATATAGTACATTGTATTTGAAATAAGCGATTTAATTGAAAACAATTTTTTTTCGAATTGGTATCCTTTCATGTACACTTGAAACCTTTTGTTGCTTATATACATAACCTCCATCTCTCATAAAGATATTACACAAATATAGCAGCAGAAGTTCTTAATAGCAGAAGTTATTAACATTCACATGTGTATTAGTTTCTGCATAAAATTTAAATAACTTCAAAAATGTCTCAGTAACTTTTAGTTTTAAAGGTAGAGGATAATTGAAAGTTATCTTAAAATACTGAATGGAATTCGAATGCAGAAAAAAATTTGGTTGCTATATAAAATTTAAAAAATGTGAACTTGACTAACTAAAGTGACTCCTACGCGATGAATTATTTTGAACACATAGAGTGTGAGAAACAGATATATAATAGGATAAACCTCTATTAACAATATATTATTTTCATATTCTTTGTAGTTTCTTAGAAATATTTAATGGGCCACTCACGATGATGTACCTTGTATATAATATCCCCTAACTATGTATCTGAATTTTCGATTTCGGTTTCGTTTTCGAAACACCGATTTTCACTCAATCCACATATATTGTATATGGGTTTTTTTGTTCACCCTGTATAATAAGTTTCGTTCAAAGTAAAATGATGAGTGTGTAAATGTATGAAAATGTAAAGTGGTGAATTCATATGAACAGATTCATAATTGGAGAGCCCTTATGTTGTACCTTATACTACATTTCTACATTTCTATGTTTGAAAATTTATGCAATATCATTGTATACTATATTTAATATAATAATTAGTGTTTCATATTATAAAATAAAATATTAAATGTTATGTAGTAAAAATGTAAATAATTTAATAATATTTTAAATGTACAAGAATGACTAAAATTTTTAATAATTATAGTTATCTGTGACCCAGTGAAAGAAGAATAATCTATTATAAAATCTTATAATTAACATTAAATTAATATAACCTATTACACCTACATCCTAATACAGTCACGAACTTCAGCAGTTGATCTCATTAGTAAGTTAAAATCACATTTATAAATAGCATCCTTACGAAGTTTCCTACAGGCCTTAAATCAACGTAAATTTTCCTAATGAGGAAAGAGGAGTGATTAAAATCGAAATGTCATTCGTCTTCTAAATTTAAATACTGCGTGCTTGAAAAATATAGCCGAATCCGCCCGGTATAATTGTCCAAGTAACCCGCTGAACAGTCGTCAGTGGCGTGCCCATAAATTACGATGAAGCTCGACCTGTCTGAGTGTGGAAGTGAAGGAAATCTAACCTAAACAAGCATCTGTCGAGCACGCCGTTTCACTGGGCGTGGTTCCCTTTATTGATTCGTCATCAGGTTGGTTTTCAATTAAGAGCAAGTGGTTACCAGGGGAACGGACGCTCGCAGGCAATGCTACTCCTGCACGCTGGCGGCGGCGAGATTTCGCATCATCCACATGGTTTGCATGCTTCTCCTGCTGGCATTGCCATAGCAGTTTGAGCACAGGGAAGCTAATGAACTCCAATCGCGTAAATATCTGGAGCTAATTTCCATTGTTATGCAAAATTACGTATCCCGATTGCAGCTTAAAGTGGATTCTGATACTCGGCTCTATCAATCTCTTTATGATGTATCGAGTGCTCAATATGATTTTGTTGGTTACCTCATCCATCGGGAATTACAGAAATTATTTCCACTTAGCATATCGATTGTCAGTTATAATAATTCTTTGATTAATTGATATAGTATTTTTTAGATAAACTCGTAAAAATATACAGGGTGGGGTATAGGAACCTGACGGTTTTTGATTGGCGTATACTTGGCGACTAACTTTCTACTAACTAGTTAGCTGAATTTTCGGAGGCGAGGTTTTTGGCTTCAGGCATGGGGCGCCCTTTCGCCACAAAAAATTTTTATTATTAAAAAGAAGTTAGTTTTTACGTTGTAATTTAAGTTAAAATTCAACAGTGGCTTACATTATTTAAAAAAGAAAATAGCATATTTGACGCCATTTCAACAATAATGGAGCAGTGGACCGAAAAATTTCTTGTATGCGTAGTAATTCTTAAAAAACGTTTTTTTAAAGAACGGTGAATCAGTTATTACAGCTTAATGATTATTTCGCATGTACTTTGAAATTCCTCGCCATGGGACAGTCTCCAATGATAATACCATAAAGCTATGGGTTTCCAATTTTCCACAGAGTGGTTCTGCGTTGAAGAAAAATCCACCGGATACCGTTGGTATAGTGCAAACTCCTGAAACCATTGAAGATGTTACAGCTACAGCTTATTAACATCCATGCTGTTCAGCCAGGAGACATGCTAGTGCATTGCAAACTTCACAATACAACCTTTGCTATATTTTGCACAAAATCTAGAACCTTCATCCATACATAATAGTGGTTGTTTAACAGCTAGGTGATGTGGACTTGAAACTTCAATAGATGCTTGAAATTTTGAGTCACGAATATGCCCTCTTTTTATGTAACTTTTTATCTGCTTATGTTAGATATGGCTCATTTTCAGTTATCTGACTGTGTAAATTTTCAGTGTTGGATATTTCATAATCCGAACGAACTGCACCAGAGTCTTCTTCACAACCACAGAGGTAACAGTATGGTGTACAGTAGCAAATTCGGCATTATAACGGCAGTCAACGTCATTACAAAGACATTAAACCGCTATGTGCAAATTCTTCGTAACTTTCTAAAGCCACTATTGCCTCAACGTAGAATTAATCGATATTCCGAATGGTTCCAATAAGATGGCGAAATACACATGACAAGATCGACGACGACACGATCAACGGTTACGTGAAATGCTTCATGAATATTTAATTTCCCGAAACAGCGATATTCCGTCTCCTGTCCATTTTCCCGATTTAACCCTTTGCGACATCTGGTTATGGGAATACCTTAAGCGCAAAGTATACATTCTGCGACCCGCTAATATTGAAGACGAAGGACTGATTGGACAAGTAACAAGAAATCTTCAAGGCCATCTACACCAATGTTTGCAGAATAGTGAAGCAACTCTCACTGATGTTCTTTTTAAAAAATGATAATACATCAATAAAAGTTAAGAAATATTACTTTGAAAACTCGTCACGGTCCTATGCCCCACACTGTACTTACTAAATGTACATAATGTAGTTTAAAAATATACAACAACCACTGAATGCACGTAATTATTTACAAATCGTTTTATGTCAACTGCCAGTAGCATAATAATAATAATTAATTAATAACTAATAAAAACTCATTCTAATAACCTACTGCAGTGAAAATTCCAATTGTTTTTAATATATTACATCTCAAATACCTATAGAAAGAATTAAATAAATAGTTAAACGAGATGTCGTTTTTATATTATCACATATTCAAATTACTCTTTGATTTAAAATTAAAGTTGCTTTCACGAGTTTTAGTGGGTAGTACGGAAATTGCTGGTTACTATATTTGATCATCAAAGTTCTTAAAATTTTTTAAATATTCCAATATTACAAAACATCATCGCCTCATCTTGTCTACGAGGAGTCGAATAAGAAGCTTTACAAAATATTTTGCAATGTATAATATTGAATAAAACATGGCGATTCTTAGGTAATTGTAGTATATTTGTATAATATACTTGTATATACTTGTATAACTCCATTATATTAAACTGATTTGCTTTATTTCAGATATTTATTGTATTCAAGAAAGTTAGAAATATGTTAAAAATGTAGTTAAATATAAGTTGAGTATTCTAGACCTTATAAATTTTTTAAATTATTCTTTTATATAACACCATTTAACTAGCAATCGCGTAGAAAAGCGTATTTTTCGCATCCGTACATCCATTCTATGTTAATATACATATTATTCATAAATAATTGTCTAATCATAATTTTCATTTTGGTCGACTTAGTACATTTAAATATTGTATTGTTCTATTAATTGAGTTTTATCCTCTTAGTGCAACAATAAAATCTAGACGAGTGATGATAAAGTTTCTCATTATATCCATAATTAATCTAAAAAGTATTCGCTCTGGCCACTATTTCTGTGGTTTTTACAAATATAACATACTTATGATTTTCCCTTAAGAACCTAGTTGGATTTTCCGCCTTCCCCTGTATATGTATATTTCGATAATAATAATAGCTTCATCATCAGGATAAATTGCTTATTGTTCAAACACGAACTTGAAACTTCTTGAAATTCTAAATTTCTTTATAACTTTCTGATATCTCTATTTAAACTTTTCCAAAAAGTGCAACAGAATATTGTCAATAAGATGCTGTTGAACTTCGACAACATAAAAGCAACATAAATTGTTTAAGGAACAGTAGTTTATGACATAGTATTCAGGATACACACTGTATGTATTAGAAAATGTATATACAAATGGTATTGTACAAATAGTATGTACAAAATGAATTTTTTGTAAATCTTTATTTTAAAAATAGAACATAATAATAACAGTTTTAATAACAATAACAATAAACAATTTTAAAACCTTAAAACGAACTTTTCCGCGCGTAGAACACCTCTGTCTCGAAATTGAGTGGAAACATCACCATCTCGAGTTGAGTGGAGTGAGTATTTGAGAAAAAATAAACCAACACATAAATGCAGAATGTGTTTTATGCGACGGTACTTTCTCAAGACCCATGGACAGAGTGGGATGTATCCTATCCACCTCAAAATCAATAGGTGTCGTCTAAGAGACGTCCCCGATCAGAATCAGTTAAAACCCGATCGATCCGACACGATTTAGTTGAGTTATCATGCTAACAAGAATAAATGCCGACGACAAAGACGACAATGACGACAATGATGACAATGACGACACATACATAGCAAATTTTTAAAAACCATTTCTTTTGGTTTTTAGGCCGAAAAACAAAAAATAAACCCAAAAAAATTGTTGTCTTTTCACTTTTACTATACACGATTACATTACTTTTCCGCTTATAGTGGAGTGCGGAAAAGTAAAATATCATTACGTTGGACAATATCCAAGAAGTATTTTCCTTATGAATGTATTTGGCAGCTATTTGTATGTGATATTTGCTAACCAGAATTATCTGTATTGATTAAAATATGAATCCACATTGCACAATATTAAAACTTCCCTAAGATAATCTCAGTATTATACATATGTTACATTTTATACAAAATGTGTGTATGAATACATAATTCCCCTATCACCCACAACAGAAGGAACTTTATGGCCATCAAACGTTCATGTTTTTCTATTTAAAAATTTATCGCGTGTCCTGGTTGTATCTGCCTTGTATCCCGGGCAAATTAAATGTATCCTGAGACCTTCCACACGATATACGCATTAGCAAATGCTCCATATTAACCCCTGGTCTCGAAAAGACCTGGTGATCTGTCCCGTACTTATTTATTTATCAACAGGTCGGCAATATACTTTATTTCTACCTTCTCTAATATAATTCGCTTTCATTTACTTACTATTCTTAGAGTTATTTCATAAGAAAAGCAATGCTTTAAAAAGTATTAATACCATGTCAATAGACATATCAATAGGCCACGTATACAAGAAGTTTATCATAAATATGTCTGCTCACAGTTTTACAGTTTAATATTGTACATTGTGTTATAATATATATACATTTACATTGTGTTATAATATATTTTCAACAAAAAGTATATAATCGAACTACAATAAACTATTAACAATTTTAAACCGTCAATTATATTATGTGTGCTTTTGTGTCAATTCCGTGTATTAGAATCTCCTAGTTATTAAAAATAATTGAATATTTATATGAATATACCTACTTTTGTTAAATGTTAAATGAAATAACTTTAATTCAGTTAATACAAATCACGCCATATCTTGTTAAAGTTATATTTGTATAGAATGTCTTCAGAAATTCCATTGGGAATATCATCAACCCCTACAAAAACGTGAATTCTCTCCTGTATCATGCCTTGGTTTGTTTACATAGTTCACAAACAAAGTATTGGCGACTTGTTGCCAACGTAACCGAATGAGATGAGAAATTTTCCTGAATGTGTATGTCGCTTACGTTTATCTCGGTATCCAGAATCTACAAAAATTATGCAAGAAAATATTTTTAAAGGATTTTATAGCCCAGTACAAAATAAAGAGTTTTATTAAAAGCAATGCATATAAATTTACCAAAACACTTTACTACTCAATAATTTCGTTTTAATTGTATATTAGAATTTCATTACAGATGTATACACTCAAAAATTTATTCATAATTGAGTATCATTTTGTCACAATGGTAATACCTTCCATTCTTATTTTAGATGTTATTGTCTGAATATTTTCCCGAAAACTTTCAGTTGAAGACAATGAATTTTATCAGTTTTGATGTGGCTACTTCTAATAAATTACATAAAATATAAAGTGATAATTTTATGTTTAATCAATATTGCTGCTATTACTTAGCTCTGGATATTACTGCCGACATGACGTCAATAACAGAGTAGGACTTACAATGAAGAACAGATTACATATAAAAATCGATTATATACTAATTTACCTTTTATTGCATGGTCGTTTAGGAACAAATGAAGTTTGTAATTGTATTCCTAAAAATACGTAGTAAGGTCCATGACAAGGCAAGTAATACGGTGAAGTGATGTCACCGTATTGCTAAAGCGATCTGGACAGCACAGTAGTTCTTCAGGGTAACATCACAACACTGTCAGTAAATATCTATTTATAATGAAAATTATCATTCTACATCAACGGCAGTCAATGGAGCACACCGAAAATATGAATAATGTTGTAGAACTCTTTTTATAGCTTTCGCAGCATACTCCTCAAACTAAACAATATACTGCCGAAAGTCCCAACCAACATCTATGACATAAACTATTGAAAATTCGTCTGTCTGTGGGTTTTATTCTAACTTCTCAATAGCTTTCGGTATGCGCGAAAAATTGTCATTGCGTCAAATCTTGTTGAATAGCTGGATCCGCTAAAGTCTGTTGCGCATTCGCAATAGCAATATCATTTGGATCCAACTGTTAAAATACCCTGGTAATATTCTCAAAATTTCAGTAATAATATGAATCCTCTATCCACGTTTCCTGCCAGGTTATTACAGGCGCGGGAGGTAACTGTGTTGAGAAGCACTTCTGTGAATAATGCTAATCTTTGCGGGGCTTTAAAGAATCCTTGTTTGATATTCGCTATCAGGCAATGGACATTCGGATGACGGCCAAGAATTGCCTCGCAATGAAGACCATGTGCTAGGCAGCATACATTTAAAATATCGTAATTATACGTTCCGTTCAAAAATCGACAAGCCGCAGTCATGTATGCCGCATCATTCGTAAAAAAAAGTAGAGCCATGTTTTTATTTTCCTCATTTTTAGCGCCTCACACTTCTTTCAACGTCCCATCAACTAATTATACGACGGGGTCAGCATTCGTCTTTGTCAATATTATTGATGATATCATATGTGATTGCGTTGCCAATATATTTCATTTCTCCTATAACTACATTCGCCACATGCGAGCCGCAGGCATTTGTGGTTTCATCGACAGAAACCCATAAATATTTATTCTCAATTTATGCATAAACAATAAATTTGATAGTGGCAGTAGCTTGCGGTAGATAATTTTTTCGAATCGTTGATTCTGTGTGCACGTTTACTCCGTCAAATTCCCTATTTAAACATTTCTCTATAAAGTCTTTTAAACTAGGATTGTCTAGTTGGGTCCACGGGATATTACACCCAATCATGAATTTAACCAATTCGCTATAAAGCGAGATGTGTCTTTGACAAGCACTGCTCTGTCCAGCAACCGCTTGTTAGACATTTGTATTCCGAAAAACATAAAATCATCGTTTTCGGAACACCAATGTCTAACAACATCCGATTTGTGGATATACGCCATGTATGTATGACAATAGGAACACTGTAATTGACTGCCGTCATTTAACTTAACCTAAGCAACAGATAAAAGGGGCGTAAGGATGTACCAGAGTTCTGTAATTTAGTCCCTATTTTATAAATACATGTCGCAAGGGCGACGCAGTAAAGACCGGAGATAAGAGTTTCTAGAATTCCACTTATAAAGGGTTGATGGCGACCATATAGGCCAGATAGTCTATACATTATCTTTGATGATGCTTGATCTAGGGTAGAACTAAGGATGAATGTAAGCCAAAGATGCCGGGAACGATTTAATTGTTACAAAGAAATGACTCAATTAGGTAGTTTATGTAATTGTAAATCATGTTTTGGAAAGCAACGAAGTCCGTACTTGTCTTATTAGACTAATTTTGTGGGGTTCCACTAGGTCAGGTCGATGAAATCGATAGGACAGGTAACCGGACTTGTCCATATTGTCTTCAAAACACGTTTTATGTATGATTTACAATTACATATACTATCTAATTGGAGCATTCCTTTGTGTAAATTAATTTGTTCCCGGGATTTTTGGCCGTCTTTCACCCTTAGTTCGGCCCTGTACTAGGCATCCGCAAAGCCAATGTGTAGGCTGACTTGCCCATGTGGTCTCCATCAACCCTTATAAGTGAAATTCTAGAAACTCTTACCTCCGGTCTTTACTGCGTCGCTTTTGCAACATATATTTGTAAAATAACGACTAAATTACAGAACTCTCACACCTTCTTACGCCCCTATACATTTTTTTATTGATAAATATGAATTTAGTTTAGAAAATAATTATAAAAGTTGTGGAAATCCATTTTATTACATTAAATTAAATATAAGAGTTTTAAATTATGGCGAAGGTGCCAGTAATTATACCCCAATTTATTTAGAAATAGGCAAAATTATATATGGTACTATGCTCTAGAATTAACATATATATTTAATAATTCAGAGCATTTATTTCAAGGTGTAATTTTCAGCTGCCAGTAATTTTTCCATATTTAATTTTGTCCTTGATATGCATTACTCTTTGCATTATATTTGTAACCAAAGCCACTTGCCGGAGATTTGTAAACGACTTCATACAATAACATTTCTACATAAACTAAGTGAGGATGCCTGGAATCATCGCCCACAGATTTGCGAGGTACTGAACTAGAAAACCTACATTTAGTTTATAAAATCTCTTTTTTAGATGAGAGTACATTTTCTATGATGGAAGCTGTCAACAGATACAACTTCAAGAACTGGTGTGACGAAAATCCCTCTCTTTATTCATATTCAAAGACCAGAATATCAGTATCCGAGCGGCTAGTCTAAGAGATCATATTATATCAATGGCTTCCATATTGACCCAAAAATTAGAAGACGATAACAATCTGTCTGAAGATCGTCTATTCTTCCATAGCATGTGGGAATTATTTAATTGTAAAATGTATTACATCATT
This sequence comes from Rosalia funebris, assembly GCA_037954035.1. Classification (NCBI taxonomy): domain Eukaryota; kingdom Metazoa; phylum Arthropoda; class Insecta; order Coleoptera; family Cerambycidae; genus Rosalia; species Rosalia funebris. The sequence continues at coordinate 8,421,132 of JAZFAV010000007.1, forward strand.
TACTGATCGATGAATCAGACAAAGAGGTTAAATGGCGTAGCCAGCTGTATCACCAGATCTGATATCTCTATGTTGATTTCTATACAAATACCTGAAATTAAAATATTAGTTCACTAAACCTGGTGATCTAATTTAACTGAAGGCAAGAATAATACAGAAGTGATAACGAATGATACTAGATATATTATAAACTGATGATACACAGTTCTAACAGCTACTTCAAGGAATTCAATAGTAGTCAGTTTGGTAACTACTCGGTGGTACATACTTAAAAAATGTTGTCGCGGTATGTTTACGTTTCTGTATTTTTTATTTGTCTTTAAATTGAAAAATCCCGAGATATTTCAATTTAAAATAATTGTCATTTACTTTCTAGGTCCACATGGAATAGATGAATATTTTAAATAGCTTTTATCAAATATTATTGGCAGTTGTTTATGGGAGACTGTTGTGAGTGACATATCGACTTTTATAATAAACTACGCCCCTCCATAAAAATTCTTAAAATTGACTTTTCACTGCATTTTTTTTTTTAATTATTTCAACAAATATCCAATAGAGTGTTTTGTTTTGAATGAGACAGCCTTTATACATATTAGAGATTGGTACATTGACGACTCTATCATTGAAAAATGATTGTTTCTGTTAAGTTTGAAAGCTGCAAAAGAATATATCTTTTAAATTACTTCAATTGTCTGCTCTAATTAATATCTGTAACAAATGAAACAACTTTTCTATTCTTCCTAAGGTAGCACATAGACATAACATAGCAATTAATATTTCGCTAACGTTGTTTCATCCCAATCCGCATTTCGACAAAAAGAAATATAAGGTCTACATCTTTGGCTTACTTTCGTTTCGAAGATTAGTATATGATGAAGTTTATAAAGTGCCACTAAACGGAAAAGCAATCTACGTCCAAATGCATCTGTGGATATAGTGTACTTAGACCCGTCCCCCGAGATTTGTACCGACGTAAATCTACGACACATAATGCATAAAAGTTATAGAGATGTTATTTTCTCTAAAGGAAAATATTACCTTTTTCTGTCGTGTAGGATTTCGTCGAAATCCCATAAATCGTTTTTATTAACTTTAGCGAAATCGAAAGAAACCTTTTAATACATTTTTATTATATTATGACATTATCTTAGTACACATCTAACATTAAACAGGATACAGCTGATATTTTTTTTTTAACTTACTTTATGAGTAAAAAAGTATTTAATGCACTTCGTCGATCTTATAATTTAACAAAACACTGATGTCTTGGAAATTCTGTGACTGCTGCTGTCAACGGCTAGTTTTCACAAAATGGTTTGTATTGAAACAAATACCTACAATTTGTATATTGGATTTTTGCGCGTGTATCAATTTAGTGACGACGCATGGATCACATGCTACACCACTCGCAACAGTTACTAATATGCCACAGTTACCAGCACGTAAGTCTGCACATGCAAAGAATCATTATACAAACCATACCTATTTGGTACAACATCATTTGATGGAAATAATTCAGGAATCCTATAGTAATGAAGATATGTTCAAAATAATAACTTTATTTGACGAATGTAATACAGATTACAAAGAAACTTGAAGACGATGTAATTTAAAGGGAAGACAACAACCATAGTGACAAACGAATTTGAACTGAAGAGGTATTATTGTCACCAATACAAAACCCGAACACTGGTATACGACAATTATCCATATTATGTCAGATTTTGTATTCAACTATACGAAAAATTTTATTAAAAAATAATTAACACTTCTATTAATAAAATAGCGGGAGGTATTAAACAAAGTATCAGAAGTATCAGAAAACATGAAATTTTGAGCGAAGGGTGGAGAAAATAAGTGAATTTTTGAGAATCGTTTTTTATGTGGGCGTCACGATAGCTTAGTTGATTGGAACACGTTATGTGGCAAATGCGCCTAGCTATTAAATGTCGTAATCTTGGTTTGATTCCAAGCACCGGCACAGGCAATGTCGATGGGAATGTGTGTTATCCGCGTCTTCTCAATATGTGATCTCGATCCATACAGCTTCAGCTTTGGATTTTGGGAATTGTCTAATTGATGTGGTGTTTTGTTTCTTTTTTTTTAATGTATTTTGTTTTTATGTTTTATGTAGGTTTTTATGTAATATTTCTAAGACATTTTTTATGTTAAAATAAGATGAACAAGATATATAAGAAAGTGTTTTACTCTACTCATAGTCGAGTTGTTTTTCATATGTTAGACTATCCCATTAAAATTTCGAAATATAATTCCACTTCCAGTAAAACTGTGAGTGAAATATTTCTGTGCGCATTTCAGTAGCTCATATGCAAATGTCGAAGAGATCTAGAGAACCTGCATCATACCCCACTATGAACAAGAATATAGAAGTTTTTCCATTTAAAAAAATCACCCCCTGTATATTTTTTATAATTATTATAATGATTATTCCATAATTACTTATATATTACATGTCCTTAACATATTTTACACAATTGGGGAATTTGATTAAACTTTTTTCTCATATATGAAATAGATTTTGTACTACTTATTTTGTAACTTATACCGCTCATATTTATTATTTCGTGCAAAAAACTTTCCAAATTACACTTAAACTCAGTCGCTTTCACAAAAGTAGTAAAATATAAACGTTTAGTACTGATTTTAGATAATATCATAAATAAATAGTTAATTGAGGTGTTAATGTAATGATCTTTAATTCGACAAGTTAAATATGGTAGACGCAATAAGCCTTTTTCGTGTCGGTACAGCTCATTCCAATAAGACGTAAATAGTTTTATTGAAGAAAGTCTATTACTGTATTAAATTAACCTTGATTCAGCTATAGGAGTCTGTAAGGAATAAAAAAGCGTAAGGCATTTAATCCCGCAGAATCTTGCTTCACCTTTGTTTTATATCATTTTTTTCCTGGTTACGATGGGATTTCAGCCATTCCTGAAATTCCTCAGATACTCTGTTCTCAATTACCGTTAATAAAGTGACTGCCAAGATATAGATAAGCTCACGGGATCTATTCGAAAATAGTTTCCTTCAGAAAATGTAAACCATTGCCATTCATTTCTTAGCTACTATTGGCTATTATTAACAATTGATTTAATAAAACTTATCGTATATTTATATTGAAAACGTGGTTCGGAATATGGGAGATATTGCATTTACCTATTTATTTAATAAGCAAATCTAATTTACTTTTTCAAGTAAATGGCACCGGAAACAATATTTACGGAACACTAAATATAAGGAGACTATGAAAACGGAAAGTAAACTATTTTATGCAGAATTAGTTCCGACATGAGTTTGTTTCTAATTTAGTTAACTTAAAATAAATTTAAAATAAAACTTTAACAGTTTGATAACTGTAACGTATAGATGTTAGTATACGTAGGTAATAGAGAAGGAACACAAATTCTGTCCATTGTAATGAAATAAACATATTGGATGATAGCAGAAGCGTCAATATCAGCTAGTCAAGTACAGGTATTTTTCTAAATTCAAACAGTTAATGTAAACTACTTAAAGATATATTCTTATATAAATATTTAACCAAATAAACCCATCCCTTGATAATTTATTTCTTGTTTTAGATGCCTCAAATAATATATATTATTTCAACAAGTTATAAAGTTGTAAGATATTTTTTCAAATTAAGTGTTTAATGAAAACAATTAAGTAAAATAACCACTTGAAAACAACCCAGTGATTTTAAATATGATATAAATATAAATATAAATATAATAGTTTGAGTTGTGATAAACTAAAGCTTCGTAACATTATCGATAACCGTCATTTCGTTAGTCATTTATTTTGAAGGTCCCCATATTTTTTATGAACTAGTTTTAAATAAACTATTTTTCAAATTGTGGAATAAATAATATTAACGAATCAAGTACAGTTGCACTTCATGATTCAATGGACGAGACAAGCTTATTTTATACAAGAAATTTATAAAATTAAATATTTCCCCCACATTTACTTTTTTATTCCAGATTTCACAAACACAATAGTTTTAACAAAGTCTCATAACTGAAATATAATATATTTTTACAAAATAAATTTTTGAAGAACTAAAATAGTCTAATGTCAAACATAAAATGTAATTCAAGTCATTAGAAACACTCCCATTAAATTAACACACTAAAATTTTGTAACACATAATTGACAACAGATAATTTATTAATGATTTATTTTTAAAATAACGCGTCTATTTATGACCTATTTTTGAATAGGTTGTTTTTAAACTTGTGTATTATTGAAGGAGGTGATGTTTTTTCTCCAATTATTCTTGGAATATATCGAATAAAGTACTGGTTAAGGGCTAAAAAGGATTTAGTGGAATGTTTGCTTTAGTTTTAATGAACTTTTAAATAGTTAATTCGTTAGTTGCTAGCAGGACCATAAACTAAGATAGAAATCATTTCAGATGTTTTCAATTCATTAGGTAAATAAGTATACTCTCACGTCTATTTCGCATTTTCAATATTATCACGCACTGAGGCTTTCAAATTTTGCTTTCCACCTCACAATAAATACCTAGCTTAATAAAATCGAGAGGCCCTGATGGCCATTTCGTCGGATGATTCTGACCAATTCTGGTATTTACACTTGCCTGGAGATATGTTCCGTTTCGTTCTTTAGACGTCATTTTATTCACTAGTATAGATTAGTTTCCATCTCATTACTTTCTAATATTTTCCCGAATAAAATTTACACAGGTTTGTAATCAGGTAATTAGTTTACGTTTTCCAGCATATTCTTAACTAATTGCGAGGTATCGAAGGTTTTGCCGGCTCACTGTTAACGTAGACTACACAGAAACTGAGGAGGAGATAATGCGCGAAAAATTGAGGTTAGAGTTTGAACATATACTGAGACCCTACATGAATAACAACAGGTAAATCTATAAACTTCAAGTTTTACATTATTTTATCACAAAACGTATATTTTTAAGATCGCCTACAGACACTTATATAGTTATATATAACTTACAGAATTACGAATACATTTGAACTAAACTACAGATATAAATACACATATCTTTATACAATATAATTATTTTTCAAAACAATTTTGACAACGATTAAAATTCAATATTTGAAATCAATATGTGTGAAAATTACTACCAAGAATTCAAGAGGTTCTGAAAATAATTTTATATTAAGAAAGAAATAGGGAGTATAATAAGCTGGAATACAGATGGGTTATATTGATGAATAATTTGTATGAGCGCGGTGTTGCCATTTATTCATGCAAAATTTTGGATGCTATATCAAATAAATATCAAATATTATATCAAATAGATCGATGTATAATATCAAATATATTGTATCTATTACATCAAATAAATATATCCAACTACTACGGTGATAAATCAATAAAAAATAGTCTGGGTGCAAAAGTTTATTTCGAACAGAAAACAAATGGACTGGAAAGTAATAATGTTAACTAAACTCAACAAAGAGATGTCTGAGGATTAGTGCCAGAATAATATGACGAGTAATTGCCAAGCAACGATCACCTCAGAGTGTTGGGTACACTCTGAGAAGATCGTTGTTCTTACTTAGAAAAGTAATTGAAAGAAGATTGAACTCAATAAATTCCTACAAGGCGCCTTAAGAAAAATTATCTTCAAGTAATATTTAGAAAAACAATTTCCAAAAATAAATGTAGTATATCACAAATTTAGAACCGACGTCCACGATTTACGCGAATTCTTCATATCAACTCTACATAAATAGCTTCATGAACTACATTTTTAATAAGTATATAAAACTCGCTTACAATACTATTTTAATGCAAGATGAATCGGTGCAAATAAGAGATTTTTAGTAACATCATATGATATAGGGAGGGTGGCTGGAATATCAATTACATTTATGACACGTAGTGCAGTGACAATCACTGAAAAATTTACCTGGGTTGAATGTGGGCGATGCCAAACTGAAGACAATATTGACTAATACAGAAGAGTGCAAGAAATAAATGGATATAAACGCGAACGTAAATATCTTGGATAATAACAAACTAGAGAACAAAGAATAATACTTATTTGCATTGAGAATGAAAATAGTTTTCTGGGAGGTTGTTTAGTGTTTCTTTAGAAAAAATGCATATCTTCATATTACCACAATGAAATGCATACATAGAGACACTTGAAAAAATAGTTTCGTTTTATCTATAATACTAGACCAATCAGTAATTGTAATAGATCAAGCTCTGTACCATATGGATATGTTACATCTAAACTGTAGAGGTCCAACTACCATATGGAGGAAGAAATATGTTATTGAATGGATTCATGAGGCAAGTAACTTGACCAAACGGACTAACCGCTTTGGTACAGTTGATTAAGGGAAGACTTTTAGAACTAATCTTGACATTAAAACATTAAAATGATAATGTTGTCATCATTAAAAAAAATTATTACTAGACACTATCACGACTGAACTCAAAGGAGATAATGTTAAATTTATGTGGCTACCTATGACTACCTATGGTTCACTAGGAGTTTAATTCAACTGAACTTATTTGGCCATATGGGAAAAATCAGGTATCAAAGTAAAATCCGACATGAAAAATATTATACCTTGCGACTATGTGAAAAGCTATGCTCAATATTTACATTATTTTATAAAAGTGTGTAAGACATACAGAAAGAATTGATCAAATCTATGGAGAAAACAATTTTTGAATGGTTCAAGACAGCACTCACACTTCATTATCTGAATGTGAGTGCTGTGAAAAAGTGATGATACAGTAGACAGCGTCATTTAAATAAGTAGCTTTTAAGTTATAAAAATAACTAAGAATATAGTTATACGATATACGATTTATGTAATATAATTATACAAAGAATGCGAATGTTATAGGTATCTAAATCATATATCATCATATTTTTAATAATTCATAGGTACTGTATTTATTATCTTTATAATAAATATTGTTAACACAGTCTGTATATTGAAGTTGCCTACTTTCAAATGCATATGTCATGTATTTCTAGTCAGTAATTATAATTACTAATAATTGCCTACTATAAAATAAATTGAAAAAATCAAAGTATTCTTCAATCATCGGCTATTTTCAAAACATCGACAAAGTCACTTTTCAAGTTTGATGTTTGTTGAGTCACTATATTGTAACGAATTTACTAGAAAGTTCTTTATTTCGAACACTCATTTACAACTCAACTATTTACAGGTACAACTAACTAACTAACTTTCTTTCTACTTTAACTTTATAAACTAACTTCCGCACTGTATTACACAATGCCACTTTCTTCGCACCGTATCGTTCACTATCGCGGTCCAGATTCAACTAACTGCTGGCTGAATGACACAATTCTTATATAGGCAGTAGGACGTCTCTCCAGACGTTTCTAGATAAAGAAATTTGGCGAACCTTCTAGTATAGAATGCACTGGAGGTCAACTCCATACGCTCTTGATGGTTTCGAATATTCCCGGCGTTTGGGATCATTCGAGGCGTTCATGACAATATAAATGGCCCCTGGGCCATATATCCGTGGAAGATACTACAATTATCCTTGTTTATCGATGCATTTTAGGAGTTTTACTTTTCCGCACTCCACTATACGCGAAAAAGTAATAGAATAGTGTAAACAACAATTACTTTCTAGCGTTTATTTTTCGTTTTTCGGCTTAAATCCAAAAGAAGAAATGGTTTTAAAACCATTTTTGTGTGTGTGTCGTTGTCGTTGTGGTCATTGTCGCATTAATAAAATTTCTTGTTAACACGATAACTTAACTAATATATCGTATCGGATCGATCGGGTTTTGACTGATTTTGATTGTGGACGGCTCCTAGATGACACCTATTGATTTTGAGGTGGATAGAACACACTCTACCATGTTCATGGGTCACGAGAAAGCAAAATGGTGGACCATCTGAGATTTTTTTTGTTAGCACGGTCACTCAATTAAGTCGTGTCGGATCGATCGACTTTCAACTGATTCCGATTAAGGACGTCTACCAGACGACATCTATTGATTTTGAGATGGATAGGACACACCCCACCCTGTCCATGGGTCATGAGAAAGCACGATGATGGACTATTTGAAAAAAGTAAAACTCTCGCATAAAACACATATTCTGTATTCATGTGTTGGTTTATTTTTTCTCGGCCACTCAATTTTGAGATAAAGATGTTCAACGTGCGGAAAATTCCGTTTTAAGGTTTTAAAACGATTTATTTTCATTAATTTCTAATCTTTATACCTTCTAAATTAAGAAGGTGGATTTGACAAGTAATGTACTATAAATCATTTCACATGAAATAATCTAACCGTGTTAAGTCAAGTGAATGCAATTATTATCTTATGAAATAATAATAACCAAATAATATATGACGGTTTAAGTTAACTGAACACTGTTACTGAAAAATGTTAAAGAACATCATATTTATGGTAAAGAGCATCACGGGTAGTTACAAAAAGTTGAAATAATAGGCAATCTAATTAACTTTAATCACCTCCTATCACAGATGTTACCACCGTTCTTTTAAAAACCAAAGTACAGTTTTCTTGATTATTTCACTTTAAACAGTTTTTAATAAATGGCGATAAGTGGACAGGACACACCCCACCCTGTTATGAGAAAGCACGATTGTGGACTATTTGAAAAAAGTAAAACTGTTGCATAAAACACATATTCTGCATTTATGTGTTGGTTTATTTTTTCTCAGCCACTCAATTTCGAGTTAGATATGTTCTACGTGCGGAAAAGCCCGTTTTAAGGTTTTAAAACTGACTAATTACTGATTAATTGACTGATTAATTTTGAAATAAAAGTTTAGACTTCTCCACAACATGGTTATTTGTTACGAATGTACTAGACATGTACTAGATTTCACATCTTATGTGAAAGTACTAAAATTTTATTGTCAATAGTAATCAAATTACGCATGTTACCATTACTTTGCAATTTTCTTTTTAATAGCTGAAAAACTACAAGGCGAGTCTTTTTCAAACAATTCATACATACGAAGGAAATTCCATTCAATAATTCGTTAACCTTTGATAACATTTTACTTATTAATTTAGAGAAATCAATTTGCAACGTTCGCTATACTGATAATAATGCCGAATTATGTAATTAATTCGCATTACCATTGAATATTTAAAATACTATAAAACACATCTTCATAAAACTTCACATATACTATGTAAAACTATTTTAATAGTAGATATATCAATATAAAATTTAATTCGAACATTTAATTATCTTTTCGTAGATATTTAAACAGAACCACCAATGCCTTTAGATCCAATTATAGTCGCACTTGAATTTATTCCTTGTTTCAATATCACGCTATATATAAACATCCGACAGTTTCTAAAAGTTTTAATAATATACAGGTACTTCTACCTAACTACTAAACTACATTATATAAAAGGAGTTTTAATGTCAATAGAGAATAATTTGAAATTAGCAATTGCACATTTTTTGCAGCATTTATTTTTTTATTTTTCCAATACATTACCATAATAATAATAATATCGCTTATTTCTGACTACTTCTGTATATGATAGTGTATTTGAACATTAATTCGTTTATTTAAAAAAATCATGTTGTAATATCAAGAAAAAACTGTATTCGTCGCTACGAGTGTGATTAATGAATTCTCTCATTCTTCTGATGTTTTTATTTAGAATTGTGCCTGGCACTCGTAATCAATCATTATTTCCAAGCATCTAATACTAAAGATTGTTTTTATAATTCCCATATGATAAATGCGTTAAGAAAAATAATGGCGTTATAGCAGATATCATTAATTTTCTGCGTGCGTTTATGCAATAAAGTTTTCTAAAGTGACATAAATGATGTTTGAGATTTTAATTGTCTTATTAAATATGTAGATCATAGATGGAGACAGAATGTTATTTATCACAAATTTACTGCAAAAAGTTTTGTGAATTTTTGTAAATACCTGGTATTATTCTCTTTTCTTTTTTTAGTAATTTCAATGAGTGTATTACAAGCAGCAACTATTACACTTAAATATATTTATTGATAAAATTTACCTCATTACATAACGTACTGGTAATAAGGTGTCTACCCTCTATTGCATGATGTATTTTGTGATTAAATTTTTTTTTTGTACTTTTACTTTTCCGCACTCCACTATACGCAGAAAAATAATGTAATCGTGTAAAGAAAAAGTGAAAAAACAAAAATTTTTTGAGTTCATTTTTCGTTTCTCTACCTAAAGACCACAAAAAATTGGATTTTAAAAAATGTTTGCTGTGTGTGTGTTGTCGTTGTCGTTGTCGTTGTCGTTGTCGTCTTCATTTATTTTTGTTAGCACGATAACTCAACTAAATCGTGTCGAATCGATCGAGCTTTGACTGATTCTGATTGGGAACGTCTCTCAGACGACACCTATTTACCTTGAGGTGCATAGAACACACTCTACCATGTACATGGGTCATGAGAAAGTACAATGGTGGACTATTGAGAAATGTTTATTGTTAGCACGACCACTCAATTAAATCGTGTCGGATCGATCGGGTTTCGACTGATTCTGATTAAGGACGTCTGCCAGACGACATCTATTGATTCTGAGGTGGATAGGATACACCCCACCCTATCCATGGGTCATGAGAAAACACGATGGTGGACTATTTGAAAAAAGTAAAACTGTCGCATAAAACACATATTCTGCATATATGTGTTGGTTTATTTTTTCTTGGCCACTCAATTTCAAGATGGAGATGTTTTACGTGCGGAAAGTCCGTTTTAAAGTTTTAAAACTGTTTATTTCTTATCAAATGGCATTAGATGTAAATCACCTATATATATATATATATATATATATATATATATATATATATATATATATATATATATATATATATATATATATATATATATATATATATATATATATATATATATATATATATATATATATATATATATATATATAATTCTGAAAGATTTATTTAAAAAAAAAATTATTGTTCCCAAATGGGAATATTATGAACACAAAGAACGATTTAGGGATTCTCCATCTGTAAAATATTTTCTGGAAGATTACATTCGCCCACGAATAAATTTTGCTCTGGATCTCTTTCAGTTGTTAAGCCTTTCCAAGTTATATTTTTACTATTAATCTGGTTTTTACAGGAAAACCAAATATATCAGTGATAGGGACATCATCTAGTATATTATCTGGATCGTTATTATTCGTCGATTATTCCTTGGTTGCTGTATTTTAAAATCACTGAAAACTTGTACTTCCACTGTAGCCAAAAAAAAAAAAAATGAAAACGAAGGATAAGTATGCTTATTCTCAATAATAATAACTTACTTTCATTTTCATCGTCCGATAGTTCGGATTCGTCGCTATCTGCTGGAATATCTAGTAACTATAACTAGATCTAGAAAGTATAACTTCATACCTTTTTCTTCCATTAAATGCATATGGTCGTACTTCTGGAAAATCCATTGTTGGGATACAAAATAATTTATACAGCTTCTACAAAAAATTTAAACACAAGAAATTACAAAAGACAACATTAAACTTTCTATGCACACTGTTCCCAATCGGGAACATGGCGGTTCTACCATTTTGTGTTAACAGGAATAAACCAATTTAAATATATTTTACACAAGTCTACTCATAACAGTTAAGGCTTTGTATGCAAAAATTTAAACTTACCAAAAACTACTAAAAAAAATATTATTTCAAACACTAAAACTTCCAGAATGATAAAACACGAGTCGCCGTTTGACAGTATGTTTGAAAATGATTCACAAGTACAGCAAAAGCCATCTGTGTGAAAAATATATCGAAGAAAATAGAAAATTATATCAGGAAATAATGTGTTTCATATAAATTCCATTACACAATGTAAGATGACGCCATTATACATGTTTATAATGTGGGGTTCCCATTTGGGGACACTGTCCAATCGAGGGTTAATTAGCATTATTGTATATCTGATGTTGATGTATTATTTGTGTTATAAATGTCTAAAATGTAAAAAAATAAATCTTAACACTCTTTTTAAACAAAGTTATTACATTTTTTATTAGAATTCAAAATATTACTTTTACATATATCACGGAAAATAGTATAGTAATGGAATAAATTTGCGCATATATCTACGCCTCACATTTTTCCTTCAAATAGAATTCAATTTAAGTAGAAATTAAATTGGCATTTTCAAGCAGAGTATTTAAAAATCATATTTAATAAACAATAGTGTGAATAAAAATTATTCGTTAACTCAACGGAAGAAAATTAAACGTTTATATTAATTAATACAATGCAACAATGTATATTTATCACCAATTTTTAATCAAAATAATTAAATTTACATAAAGGAACACATTTAATGTTGTACAACAATAAATTTGGAAAACTTTTACTGGATAACCAGCTATAAATAAGCTATTTTCTGTTTTAAGGACAAAACATAAACATAATATATTAGTGCTACAGAAATAAGGAGTTTATACTCCAACCCATCTGCAAATGCCTTATATTATAATAAGGGCTAAACAAATTAGGTCAAGACAACTATTCTCCTGGCTATATTCCAAACGCCGAGCACTGAATTACATGACAAAATTTGTCATATTTTTGTCTAACAGAGTTAGCACTAAAAATACAGTGATTGTTCTAAAACCACCAAGAAAGATGCAAAGTGTCACGTATCTCAGGATATCGTTAACTGCAGACCGGTTTCGACCTTTCTATCTTGGGTCTCGTCAGTGCAGTGTAAACGAGTATACATTCGACAGATAAAGCTCACATCTAGTAGACGTTACTACGTTCCCCCGCAGTAATACGTACCAAACACCATCTCTTGGTAGTTTCGAACAATCTAAACCGAAGTAAAAACTTGAGATCATCAATATAATGCAAAGTTTTACTATCAGAGGGTAACATTCAAAATACAAAAATAAGGAGTTTATACTCCAACCCATCTGCAAAAGCCATTTACACTGCACTGACAAGACCCAAGATAGAAAGGTCGAAACCGGTCTGCAGTTAACGATATCCTGAGATAGGTAACACTTTGCATCTTTCTTGGTGGTTTTACTACTAGATGTGAGCTTTATCTGTCGAAGGTATACTCGTTGACACTGCACTGACGAGATCCAAGATAGAAAGGTCGAAACCGGTCTGCAGTTAACGATATCCTGAGATAGGTGACACTTTGCATCTTTCTTCGTGGTTTTAGAACAACCACTGTATTTTTAGTACTAACTCTGTTAGACAAAAATACGACAAATTATGTCATTTAATTCAGTGCTCGGCGTTTGGCATATAGCCAGGAGAATAGCTGTTTTGACCTAATTTGTTTAGTCCTTATTATAATATAAGGCATTTGCAGATGGGTTGGAGTATAAACTTCTTATTTCTGTAGTTTGAATGTTACCCTCTGATAGTAAAACTTTGCATTATATTAATATATTAGTATTGAACAATATTTTGAATACGGAAAATAAACCACCTATTTTTTCATATAGAAGTCATAAAGTTACATATAAAAAATTTTTAGAATTACAAAGAAAAGTTATAAGTAACTGTATATTTTAAGTGTAAAGAATTATAAATACTCTTTGTCATTTTAGCATGTTCCAAACAAAAATAAACGTCATATTTTTGTTAATGATATTTAGTATAAGCCAATAATTTAACACCCAAATATGTTAATTCTGAATAATGATAGCATAAAAAGCCATAATATATAAGTGTAGAGATCCCAAAATATATTATTAAATTAAATAGTAAAAGAAATCTAACAAAATATAAAAGTGAAAATAATGACGTAATCAGGCGCAATGCATCTGACAGATCGGGGTAGTCCATACAAGGCCAGGGAAGGCACTAAAAAGATCGACACCGTATCGAGAAGTGATGGGGAGCTAGCTATAAAGGAGTTTGAGTTAATATTCAAAATACACACAAAAGGGCAAACAAAAAAGAGACTGCCCGATTTCACAGATCGGTTGTACCAGATGGAGGGTTAAGGTGTTAAAGAGTCATAAAAAGTTTTATCTTTAAAAATTAAAGTTAAATTGGATTCTATATATTAAAATAATTAAGACTTCTTTGATATGTAATGAATAGCTAATGTCTACTTCGTTCCTCCTTTAGACAAGAAATTGTAAGATAAATTTCTTCAAATATAGTTACAGCATACAGAATAAATGTCTAATATATTATAATTCAAATAATATATGTATCAATCAATAACATCCCTGTAGAAAATACGTGTTATTTTTTTATAAAATATATTACCCTCGATTCTCTCATGTGGCGTTAGTATTCTATTTAATTTTCCCGAATTAACCACACCTGCGGTATCAATATATATCATGTAGCAAATAAATGTCACGTTCCATGCAAAGCCATTCTTTATGGTAACTGCTACCGAAAAAATATATTTATATGTATTACGTATTAATCCTTCTAATTGATTTACTATTTTTTTAATATATTAATTAGATAGATATAAGAAAATAGTAAAGAAATATTAATTGAATAATTGTAAGAAATAATGTAGCATCAGTGTCACACAGATTCGGTGTCAGATATGTTTATCTTTTCTTGGTAAATTTATCATTGCAGTGATCCCTGATGTGTCGTAATAGAATGGTAGTCCAAGCCAAACATTAAAATTATTACTTGAATTCGAATTCCACGAGAGGGAACTAACACTTGTCTTAAAACATAAGTGCTTATTTAATTGGTTATGTGTAACCTCTTCGCCACCTTGGAGGCTTTGTATGGAGTATTTGCAAGTCTGTGTGTGTGTTTGTGTCAAAACTGTAGAAAAAATTTATTTTATTTAAATTTATTTTAATTTATTATTACATAGTCAATTACGTATTTTTCTCATACACTAAATTTACTCGTATTTAAAAATACAATTATGTAAAATCTATACAACTGTGACGTTTGTGTGGTGAATTATTACATATTTTATATATCTTTTACAATCACTAAAAATGCAGCCTAATGATTCTGATGCAAATAAGAGATTAATGTATTATTATAATTGAAAAAGATAGAGATACATCTAATTAAAAAAACGGAAGACATGTTTTCCACAAATAAAGGTAAACACACGTTATACATTTCTCGACACGTCTTTCATCAACCCAGCTGACATTAATGGGATATGATAAAAACTAGTTTTAAACATCTTCCGATTATGCTAACTGAGTTGAGGAGATGCGCATTGAGAAACGTATAATGTTTCTGTAATCGTGGAAAACCGATCTCATGTTTTTTTTTGCTGCATCGAAGTTTCCAGCTCCTTCTAAGAATATTTATTATAAACAATTTCGATTTAACCTTACATAATATTTGTTATTATGTCACAAAATACCTACAACGAAATGAAGAAATAGACGTTCTCTGTTGATGTATATATATATATATATATATATATATATATATATATATATATATATATATATATATATATATATATATATATATATATATGCATAGTATTTCTGTTCCGCTAATCGAACATTGGAAACACATTCTGATGTTTAAGCTTATTACTTATTACCATAATATACACACAACTATGCATTAGTCTTGTAGGTAAAATTTCAATTTTGCGCTGTTAAAATTAATTACAAACTGCTTCCAAATAATTACATAAAATTTAACATGTTATTAACATTTTAGATAATTTTGCCTATACTAAAATGAAATAAACAATATTACACTAAAGTATATCTCTATAATATAGAATGGCATAAGTTTATGTAGACTAGATTCAATACCAATATGTATATATTATTTTTAATGTACGATTAACACTTCTAACTGAACTGATTCCACTTTTTGGAAAAGTCTTGGCTCCCGTGAGTTATTGTATATATTTATTTTATACATTTATTTATAAATTTATGATATTATGGTTTATTTTTAATGGAAATTTCCATTTTTAATTGCGCCATTTCAAAGAAGTCTTTTTTAGTTCAAAATGTGCTCTATTCACAGCTTAACGATATACAGGCTAGTGAATAAATTTACAATGTACACTTTCAGTCACTTTCTGTCTTGTTTGCCCCACTTCCCTGCGAATTGTCTCCTTTAAGTTTTATAAATTATCACGTCTATTAATGTATACTTTGTTTTACACCCAACAAGAATAGTACAATAGGATTAAGTATAGAAACCTTGTCGAAAACATTTTGAGAGCTCAGATCTTAAAATATATTTCTATAGTACCCTTTATTCAATGAAATAGGGACCTAGTATTTATTATTCATCCTCCCACTATCTCATACCCCACAGTTAGTTTTCATACTCCAATGTGGTCGGGTTAAAAAAATTATTCTAAATTTATGAAGTAAGCAAATAAAAATTGTACACCTTAAATTTTACTTTGACAGTACATAAAGATTCTGGGAAGTGTTGAAATCTTCGGTCGAGCAACATATATAGTGTCTAGTTTTCCACAACTACCAAAATATAAACAAAACTGAGAGTCTTAATCAATTTCGGATTATGCCAACTTGGTTATAAAGATACACGTCAAATAAGGTATAATATTTCGATATCCATTGATAACTAATCATCTGTCAATAAATAAGAAGATTAACTAAAAAGTTCTTTCTAGCTACCTTTTCTTTTCGGGAATATAAAAGAAACTTTAGCCCAGAAAAGCCACGGTAATGGATGTATTTTATGCAATGGATATAAAATATAGAACAAATGCATAAAATTAGATGTGATGAATGATGTAACTTTGATAATTTTAATTTTGTTTATTAGAAATGTCCATTCAGTAAGGTCTACTGACTGGCAAACATACTTATGGCACTATGTCTATATAAGGTTAATAAATAATACAATTAAACAATACACAATAATATATGATATGCAAGGTAAGCAGATTTTTCGCAGGTTATTGGTGATTCCAGAAAACAAAAATAAAATATTTAAAATGATCAGTCAGCATCATTATTGGAACATCCGTTGCAGTACACATCATATCTCATTGTGTATTGTACTCTCGAGTGAAAATACATACTTGCAGTTAATTAGTACTCCCTTGTATAAACAATAGCGCAAACACCTCCCGGTCAATTTTCTAGTACAAATAAAGCAATTCCCCGAGTATCTCGCGCCCTGATATAACAGCACCTCACATATAAATCAAAACAGTGACCTGAACCGCCATAGTGCCCACCGCCGCTTGAATTACTAATACATCGTCAGCTACTATTTAGAACCTAGTCTTTGTGTCTAGAATAATCTTTACCTAATAACGATGTATTATTGTTGCAGACGGGCAAGCACTTTCATCGCACCTCGCTTCTTATCAAAGCCTTCAACCACAAGTTTCGCCTGGATCTCGAGCTTAACACGTAAGTTACACAACTTGTAATGTATTGGGAAATGGTTTCGGATCCGGAAATGGGATGTGGGCTGTCATAAACTGTCAAAATGGTGGCTTGTGCTAACTAACTATATATCATCGAAAGAGGTGTTCAGAAACTAATGTTGTGCATTCTGCTTGCAAACTGAGCCATGGAATTGATGTGTAAAAATTAAATAATACGGTACAATATTATTGGTAGCTAATACTTTTATCTCGATATCGAATATGTGATATATACAGGGTGTTTACTAAACATACGGCAAGAATTGAAGAGGTAATTCCTTGAGTTATTTTAAAAATATTTTGTTCTTTGATGATTTTCGGGAAATCACTTTGTTTCGAAGATACAGGGAGATAAAAGTTTTTCAACAATAACAATATTTTATTACATAAATATGACATTGAAAGCTTCTTATTTTACAAGAACTGTTCAAAATGACTACCACCAGCTAGGATGCATGCATCCAATCTTCTCCTCATTGATTCCCGAACTATTTCAAAAATACGAAAGTTGTTTTTTATTAAATTACATCCCTCAATTATTCGATTTCTGAAATTCTCTTCATTTTCTACTGGAGTAGTGTAAACTAATGACTTCAGATGGCCCCATAGAAAAAAATTCAAAGGATTTAAATCCGGGGATCGAGCAGGCCATAACTGGGGTCCACCTCGTCCACCAGCGATCTGGGTATGTGTACAAAAACTGCTGATTCAAAATTTTCCACCCAGTTCCATTACCTACTTACATTCAAAGCACTTGCAATTTTTCTGGTAGAGGTACCTGGATCTTCCTTTACCATGTTCAACACATTTTCTTCCAGTTCTACCGTTCTTATTGTTATTGACCTTCCTGGTCCTCCATTTTTTCGAACTGTGCCTGTTTCATGAAAGCATTGATGAATACTTTAAAATATTTTTCTATCAGGAACATGACGGTTCGGAAATCGTTCACTGTACAACCGCCTAGCCTGTAATGAGTTCCCATTGCCAAATCCATACATGAAATGCATGTCAGTCATCTGGGCATTCGTGTAGCGATCCATGATAGAGGACTTCACTGAGAAACGTTTAGCTTGCAAACATGTCAAATGTCAAAAAAGTCAAATGTCGCGTGAGCGCGCTCGTGTGTTACTAATTTTAAAATATCAATATTGTTATTTATTGTCAAAAAATCTTTATCGCCCTGTATTTTCGAAACAAAGTGATTTGATGTTCAAATCTCAATTTAAATCCAACGTTTGGAAAACAGATCAAATAAAGAGGGCAACAAAATAAATAATAATAATAATAATAATTTATTTTTGAAACCTTAACTGATCGTGCAGAAACACGAGAAAGGGGTCGAGGATCGCTTCTGGGTATAATTCAATGCCTGGCGGGGCTTTAGCCCAAGGAGTAGTTGCTTCCTAGAGCGATTATGTAATAGCTTTGCTATTCGGGAACTATTTTGATAACCGCTTGGCGGTTTGGTGGTTCCTTTCTCGATTTCCGACTTATATGTTACCCCTTTTATAGTTGTGTTATATTTTTGCTCTGCATTTTGGAATTTAAACAAAATGCAACTTTTTAACATAAAGAAGACTAATATATTCATTATATTAAAAAACTCACTTCTAAAGAAATAACAAGGACCAATGTATTGTATTTTTTCTGTGCTTTGTACAAAGTACTTATGTCTTTCGCAAATTAGGCTTCCGTTATTTAAATAACATTTAAATATATTGATGTATTGATGTTCTTTAATAATTTCTACGAATAGGTTCAGAATGTTGAAAAAATCCTAATTTCTTATGGATAAACATCATGCAGTAAAACTTAACTGGATGAAGCAAGAGTTTTAAAAAGTCAGTTAGAAAATGTTTTATCGTCTTTTTAATTATATTTTAGGCAACAGTTTTCTAAAACAGCTAACACCTTCTCCACATTTTTATAAAGCAAAAATAAAAAATTGTGAAGACGCCTCGAAAATGTTTATTATTTCGTGAGAAAATATATGATATTAAAGTTGGTTTCAAGAAATATTAATGGAATAATTAATGCAGCTGAGGAATGATGATAAAACAAATTTAGAAAAAAAATATCTAGGTTAAAATCATTTTTTGATGAAGCGAACAATAATTTTCAATTACAGTGAAACGAAGGAATATTTAATTATGCTTTTCTAATAAGATTGTAAATTTACATAGATCAATTTAAAAATGAAAATAGTTAATTAAGACAAATAAGGTACTGATTTTTGAAATTTATAAAACCTCTGCGACTTATTTCGTAATGGTTTTCTTTCAAACTAATTCAAAATGTTTTAGATGAAATTAATAACTAATTCCTTTCTATCAATTTACTTACAATCCCGATTTTTATAACATCAGCACAAATGTCATTTCTGAAACTGATTTTAATAAGAAAAATATTTAACAAACGCAATAGACCAACTAAGATTATCAAGGCTTGTACTAATATTAATTCAAAATAAAATTGAATAATATGTATATTAACAAGATATAGTAAAAACTTTCGCGTACTATAATATAAGAAAAAAAAATTTATTTGTTGAGTTTAGATTGTGTTTGTATTGCTAATAGTTATTTTCGATAACATATAAGTCGGAAATCGAGAAAGGAACCACCAAACCGCCAAGCTGTTATCAAAGTAGTTCCCGAATAGCAAATCTATTACATAATCACTCTGGGAAACAACCACTCCTCGGGCTAAAACCCCGCCAGGCATTGAATTATACCCAGAAGCGATCCTCAACCCCTTTCCCGGTTTTATTTTTTCAAAAAATAAAACTCACCACAGGTAAGATTCGACATTTATATGTTACTGACAGAGAGCGTATCGATAAAGATGTATACGCCATAGAGTTCATTCGGCATTTGTCCTGAATCCGCGTACCGTGTACGGCACTGATGAGAACTAATAAATTCGAAATAGCTGTATGTCGTTCGGTTGCCATCCGGGACAAATGTCGAATCCTACCTGTGGCGGGTTTTATTTTTTGAAATAGTTCTTTTGTTTAGATTTATTTATATGTATTTTTATTTATTCTATTACTTTGTTGCATCTTTATCTATTATTTTATTGTTTATTGGGTTGTTTTAAAATGTAGTCTTCACTTGAACTTTTTTCCACGGACTGTTTTCATTTTCTTTCTTATAACCATAATTTACAAATAACGTTAGAACATTTATATAAATATTATTATAAAAAATATCAAGTATATTGAATTTTGGATTAGACCTAATGCCAAGGAAGCTGTTTCTTGGTCAATTTAGGAATTGATTTACCTATAACAAACAAAAATATAAACAAATAATTAAATTTCTTTACTCAGTTTGTGAACGTAAGTAGTAATGAAAATTACTAACTAGTATTACAATTACTAACTACTAGTTATTAAAATCATCATCATGAGGTCATCAGTCCTAAAACTGGTTGGACGCTAACATCTCCTGTCTTGTGCTAACATACGCATTTCGCTAATTGTGCTGCAACCTACATCCCTTACTATTTGCGAGCAGTAGTCTAATCTTTCTTCACTCGTATTCTGCCTCCACAATATCGCAGACTATTCCCCCATGTCTCAGCAAGTGGCCTACCATTCTATCTCTTTTCTTCTTTATGTTTTTCCACATACTTCTTTTCTCGCCGACTATCTCTAATACTTCTTCGTTTCTAACCCTATAAGTCCACGGTATTTTCATCATTCTTCAGTAACACCACATATCAAAAGCTTCTAATGTCTTCCTACTTGCTTCCCCTACCGTCCAGGTTTCGCAATCGTATAGTGCCGTGCTCCATACATACGTTTTCAAAAATCTCTTCCTTGTTTCTAAGTTTATTACCCCCGAGCATAAAAGTGCTTTCTTTTTGTTAAAAGCTACTCGACCCTACGCTATTCTTTGTTTTATATATTTATCGC
This sequence comes from Rosalia funebris, assembly GCA_037954035.1. Taxonomy (NCBI): domain Eukaryota; kingdom Metazoa; phylum Arthropoda; class Insecta; order Coleoptera; family Cerambycidae; genus Rosalia; species Rosalia funebris. The sequence continues at coordinate 8,442,461 of JAZFAV010000007.1, forward strand.
TTCTTCCATCTTATTAAAATGAGTTAGTGAAAATAAAAGTAATCTAGTGAAAAAGTAAGTAATAGCAAGATATACTTCATTCACATTACCTTTAATTGGCTATCACAGAAAACAAGTTTTTAGTCAGTAAATCGAAATGGTTCCTTGTGGAGGGAACCAAGTATGTAATGGAAGTTATATTCGATACAGTTATTAATTTCAGAAATGCTTTAACTTTCTAAGCCACTTTCTGTAAGTCAACAGCAATAACTATGAATATTATATAATGAAATAATCTTTATCTTATTTAAATTTTCATGTAATTTATTATAAAATAATTATACAAAATTAAAGAAATAGTTATCTTTCAATTCCTTAAAATCAAACATAAAATTTATGACCTGTCTTGTATATGCCATACACGTAGATTACTTAGGATCCAACATAGTCATTAAACACGTACTATTCATTTCATCGCTATTTGCCAAATAAAAAACTCTCCTACCTTACCTATAAACGGAACAGTCTACCAGAGCCTAGCCATAAAAACAAGCCACGGTGTGAGATAAGAGCCGCTTGGGATTTTTTATTTGGCAAATAGTGATGAAATAAACTATACTTAAAACGGTTATTTAAAAATTCCAATGAAATATAATTTTAGACAATTAATTTTTTCCTTAATTTAAAAGAAACTTGTGGATTACCTTGATACACCCTGAATATTTCCGCCATATTTAACATTGGCCATTATTTTACTGTAACCTATTCAATTCTACTGGGTTAAGTATTTGACAATTACTTACATTGCAGCATAATCAATGTATCTCTCTTGTTACGGCTCAAGCTTTCAATCGATTTTAACGCCAGCAGCTCCAACGAATCCTCAATGAATATTTAATAACCGTTCGAATCGTTATTACTAGGTTTATTGTTGTGGATAAGTGGTTTGAGAATGTCTCCTAAAGGTTTAATTTCCAATGCGCATATTCGGCTTGTAATTTAATTTTTGCTTAAATCATACGTAAAAAGTAAAAAAAAAATTGTAAAATGTAGTAAATAGTTTATTATGAAGTACTTTTTAACCAATAGTGTATAAAGTGAGGAACTATTTAATATACACCTATTACTGGAGTAGAACAGTGGAAATGTTAATGGAAGGAACATATTATAATTGTATAATTTTATTTTTCAAATGGTATCGGTGAAGTTGATTGCAAAGTCAATTACTGGACGTGGGGCAAATAGTTCAGCACTTTGCTCCGCGTCTACAGCATAAATAAGTAACTAAGCTATAATATTCTTCTACAAATGAGAATTCATATAAAAATGAAAACAATGTTATTTGCACTGTAGATCAAGGACGCAAATTAGGTCCAATATTAGGGGGAGTATCATTGTTTGGAAGCACAGTTGCATGTGAACTTGAAAACAAGAAACAAGCGTTTGCAGAATTTGTTGAAACAAACGTTAATGATATCATATTTACAGTGTATTCTTCTTTTTGAGGAAAAAACGTTTTAATAGAATCTAGTGTTTAAAGTGTATTATTCAATAACAGTATAACATTCTACTAAGTAAAGGAATATTGTACACAAAATGTCATTTTTGAAACTAACCTTTACGAATTAATATTAATATTCTTGTAACATTAATTCAGAAAATTGTAATTACAAGTAGGCTTAGTCAAAAATTTATAATTACCTTTTCACGATATATTCTAAATAATTTAAATTTCTAACGTTTCCTAGTAATAAATAATAAAATTATGTATATATATATATATATATATATATATATATATATATATATATATATATATATATATATATATATATATATATATATATATGTATATATATATATATATATTGCTGCCAATTTACAGTGTAAACTTATTAAAAAAAAAAAAAAAAAAGAAAAACTTAATATTAATACAAATATATTTGTGTTATATTCATTATTCTCTGATATAGTGAATCCAATAGATTCAAGGACCCCAATTATCTTCAATCTTATCTCAAGTGCTGTGAAATATAATTTCGAGAATACGTCAATAGCAATCAACCACCATTCGTTTACCATTCCAAATTTTAAAAAACCTCCCAATAGTCACAATCACACATTCTTTTAGATTTCAATATCGCCTTTGATGTTCTAGGCCATGATATACTACTTGTCATTCTATATTATTATATCCAAAATATATCATGGCCACTACTAACAATATTTCTGTTGTTAAATGGAGGGCGTAGTAATTTGATAAACTGTGCGAGGTGTCTCATACGAATATATTCATTCTTTATGAGAATATATTTTACAGCCAATATCTCCATTTGATAAGATGAAAGCCTAAAATTATTTAAAATTATATCAAATAAAATTCCTAACTTCAAACTTACAACCTTCTCGCTTTTTAACCCTTATGAAACCATCTACAACTGTCTATTTCAAATTGCGCCACTACTGTATTGAAAGTGAATCTTCACTTCATTTCAAACAGAGGTAGATAATATGCTTAATATTTTAGTTATATTTCTTCATTTTTACAAAATATTAGAATAAAAGAAAATGTATGGAATAATGTACTATTGTTTCATTATCTTGTCGATTAAGAAGATTTTCAACCATATCACATGTCTTTGGTTCACACTAATAAATGATGAACATAAAATATCTATATATTTGGTAATTTTATTTATTTTAAGGTTTTAAAAAAATATTATTTCTCTGCAGAACACTTTTTCTAACGAAACTATGTACACTGCGAATCTAATATTGTATTAATTCCAAATTGTTACTGTATTGAAATTCGTCAGACTGAAACAAATCATTTATAGGTATTGGACAAAACGAAGTCCTGAATTATTGAATCCAAAATGAATTATTAAGTTATATTTAGTCTTCCTAACTTGAGATCATTTTAAAATGTATACACATATAAGTAGATCTAACAATTTAGATGTTCATAGAATATTTTAAAGCTTTATATACAAGATATAAAAATACAAAATGAAATCAATAAATAGAGATAATTCATAAGTTAAAATATTTCTATGAAGAGTATGAATTTAAACAGATATTTATATATCTATTGAGTCCCAACAAGATAATAAGAAACCACATTTATAGAATAAGTACAGTGAAACATATTTAGTGTATATAAAGTGCAAAGTAGTAGTATGTCAGTAAAAAGTAATAATTCTGTTGAGCTCGCAACTCACCCATTCACAATTTACTATATGGGATCAATCTGACCAAGGAACATTTAAACAATGTTGGAGAGTAAAAAATTTCCAGAAAATATACATATTTCTAAATAGCTACAAAAATATAAATATAAATATTATGCAAGCATGGTCTCACAAAAAACGTTACTTTAGTGTCTCCATAAATTCTTGTATAGTTTACTCCATCTCTATTTGCCAAATATAAAATTCCAAACGGCTCTTATCTCATACCGTGGCTTGTTTTTATGGCTAGGCTCAGGTTCCGTTTATCGGCAAGATAAGAAAGTTTTTTATTTGGCAAATTGCGAATAAATGAATAGTACATTATTGGATATTTTGTAGAAAAATAGAAGATAAAAATCTAATAAATAAACATATTTCTGCATTTAGTAAAACTATTGACAACATTTTCTAAATACAGCGGGATAAGCAAATAGTAGTCTAAATTTTTTGTGGCGGATCGCACCATATTAATAAGATACTGTATTAATGTACTATGGTACCGAGATAAAGTACCCCAGTGGCTACTCTTTTCTTGTGACTACAAGAAAATAATTAACGTATTTAAACAAAAGCACGACCATTTTATAGAAATGTAAATATTAGCGTAGGTAGGCAATTAATGAGTGTTATTTTCCCCATTTATGTATAGCATTTTGAATGAAGAGCAAATACCTTAGACACCTTCTGTTATTTACTTTCACAAGACTACACTTATCATCTAGGAACATGAATTTTTACTCTGCGTTGCATATACCTGCAGTTCCACTGGAGAGATATTTTATCTCGCTGCATCGACAGACGTGATCGCGAATGTTCTTTGTGCTTAAAGCTCATTCAAACGTACAGTGGAGTAAATTGTCGCGCACATAGCAGAATTATAAAAAGCATGATTTTAAAGTAATTATCCATGGTGCTGTTTAAACAGTTACAATACTACATATTTTTCGAAAAGAAAAAATATGTCATACCTTTTTTCATTATTCTATGAGATGATCGGACTTTTATATAAATATGTTAATTATTTTGTCATAGAGATGATAAAATAGGGGCCAATGGGACAGTTTACCACTGTAAATATAATCCGTCACAAGAAAATCAGACTTCTATGCCATGTACCTGATATTCAAAATATTTTTCGGTACATATCATTTAAATCGAATGAGAATTTCTAAATAAAACCGCAAAATGCTCTTAGCGAGTTATTTCGACCCCTCGAATTATTTTACGGCAAATAAAAAACGCCTGTAATTTTTTTTACAAAATATCCAATAGTTAAAAAAATCTGAAGGCAATAGTAGATTCGACAGAATAGAGAATGAAATACATGAAATCATCCTCTGTTTTTATATATTTTTTTAATCATATAAGAGGCCACTATAAGAAGCTATTATAATACGATTTTATATTCATCTCATTATTGATTACAGTCGAAGGGGCTTAAAATACGTTTGGAACTTATATAATATGACCCTGTTAAATACAAAAAGATGTGGATGCATACTTGAAAAGAAAACCCAAAGACACTATTTTAAAATTTGCTTTTATGTGTTTCAATTCCATTAGAAAGAAAAAAGTTCCCCTAACAGCACGACCAAATGCAGAGACAGTTTTTCCGTACACCCATTCAAAAACTATATATTGTGTTGACGTCTCGAACGAGTGAGAATTTATTATTGCTTTAAATTAATAACAAAGGCACGAACACAGGAAAGAGGAGGACTCTACTGCTACAGCCAGCTATTGCTTGTGTGAAAATACTTTTCAGTTTTACACTTCCTTTCAGCCGGTATAACCTTTTGTTGCCCATAATAAATGGCAAGTACATCACATTCGACGTGACCGAAATCGAAAGCTTTTATAAGTTGTAGTTAAGCAAAAACTAGCGTAAACGTCTACTGGGACTTTTTATTGAACGTTTTTATTGCATCGTTTTAAGCGAACTTAAGTCCCTTATAAAATAACATCCTGCTTTTGGATGATTTTAGCTCATTTTATATTGAATCATATATATTTCGCAGCATTGAGTGCTTTAAAAATTCAGTGATTAGGATTCGAATTAGTCACTGTAAATAATTAAACGCCATCAGTAACTTGAAAACAAAGAAAAATAAAATAAACGCTTGATCTTAATTAAAATCATTAAACCATAGGCATATGAACTTTACAAAAAGTTACATAATCGTAAATAAAAAGATATATATTGCTTTCCATATCCAAAATTACTATAAACCTTTAACTTAAAATTAACTTTTGTTGATCAGTGAAAAATGACATAAAACATGTATCAATATTTGCATCATAAATTGATACTAAATATGAATAAAAATTAATGAAATAAATCGAGTTCGTTGAATGCATAGATGGATACTTTGCTAAATAATTCGGAAACAGTAATACATAAAGAAAATAAAATATTTAAAGGAGGATATGGAACTTAATTCCAAATACAACGAAAACCGACGTAAAAAGAGACAAGAAGCAAAAAAGTGCCTTAGTCCCAGCAAAGACCATCGCCCTGTAGGTCACATTAAACATTCATAAGCCATTGCACATATTGTAATAAAGTATTACATCGATTATCTGAGGAATGTGAGAAGTAAATCTGAAAAACTAATATTTTAATGAAATTGATATTTTACCGCCCTGTACTTAAAGATTAAGCATTAAAACTTTCTTGGAACTCATTTGTGACGTGAAATATTGGATACTTATTAAACCCATCCTGTATATTTACTAAATATAACAAGTAAATAAAATACTAATAACTGCTCAATTTAACGATCTAAGCATAACAATTAATAACCACCTACTTGCATAATTACTTAATATGGTATCTGCCAATTATTTTAAAAAATTTTGATTGATGATGACAAGCGTTTAGAGCTAGCCTAGATTGACTACTCGGAGTAATTGGTAGATGGGGACGATTCCAACATCAGTCAGCTCAATGTATGCATATACGTATTGCCACATTTTATTACTGTAAATATAAAAGGGATTAAAATACTGAACATAATTAATTGCCTGCATTGTTATTTCTATATTTATTATACATATGATAAGTGACTAATATATAACAAGAACTTCTAATAAATATGCAGCAGCATTACGAGTATAAGACGATTTAGGGTTATCTGTTACCTGATAGTTTGGTCGTTTATTGTTTACTCTTACCAGTATCGAAGATTTTTAAAAACATTTTCGCTTCCCCTTGTCACGTGCATAAACGATTATAATCGAATAAATACTTGCAATTGTATTAACTGGTGTAATTAAGAACTACAGGAAGTGGTTAAATGATTTGATTTGAGATATGTTGGTGCGATAGTTTCGAAATAAAGATAAAGTTCAATTATCCAGTCTTCTCATTTCACTCCGTGGTGGTGGGTATTTTGATTTCTATATTGATTTGATGTTCTATATTTAAAATTACCGAGTGGCCGAAAGAGAGATTAAATAGTATCCAGTATATTTTACTTCATATCCAGATAGAATTTACTAAAATTTATGACGACGTAAATGATGAAACTAAATAAAAAATATAAATGGAACAAGATAGTTCTGATCTTCGTGGTTGGTAGACTTACTTTTCCACAATTTTGTCAATTCATTTCAAGTTACTCTACTTATACAGTTGTTTGTACCGTCAATAAACTCACAATATATGAGTATTATACGCCTCAAGAAACATGGAAGCTATTTAAACACGTAATAAATAAAAAATTTCACGTAAGTTTTATTTAAGAACACCATATTCCTTGTTTATGCAAATGCTACCTTCGATCTAACAATCAGAAGTGGACACCAATTAAATCATTTACCTTTAGTCATCTTCTAACAATTCTAACTTTATTGGCATCGTACTTCGTATAATATTCGGTATTCTGTATCAAATTTATATTTCGAATAAAACTTTAGCAATCTCGCAAAATTAATAATGCACTTATCATTAATTCTAATAGCTTCTTCATATCCCTCAAACAGTTTTCGAATAAGAAAAAACGTATTTTCAACCTATGATTCCATGTGTGGCTATAGTCGCATTATTGCTTACCGTACCACAAAAACCTGTACTAGGTCAATGAATTGAAGATGATTTATCACACAAATATATCTTATATGATTCCGAGGCAATGCAAATTTTACCAGTCTTGTTCCCTACATTGCGCCATAAATAAGGAAGAACGCCATTTTGTTAGACTGGGGTATCATTTACAAATATATCCAATTGTCAACTTGGCTGAATGCAAACTATAAAAAAAATAATAATAAAATTAAATCTAGTGTATCACATATACAACACAACCAAACATATTGTTTGAGACCTGTCATATTTAAATTAGGAAATTCCCGTATAAACTTGCTCACATTACGAAATCACATACGAAAATACTCGCGTGTTACTGCAACCTGTCGGCATATTTACGCTGCACAAATGTCATAGAGACGAGATGGAAATATATTTATACTGCCACAAGGAACAAGGCAATGAGTGAAACTGAACTGCTTGTACCTATATGGACTCAAATATTTAAATCTACACACCGTAAGCTCGACTGCCATGAAGTTATTATTCTAATGTAACACCACTAATATACCACTCATGGGGCAAGTTTAATTATATGATGGTCAAGAAAAATCTCTCTACTATAAATAGTTGGCTCTGATTCCACTACAAATAATTACTCGAAGCTCGAATTAAAATGAAGTTTTTTTTCTTATATTTTAAGTACATTTCTGTAAGACATTTTAGGTAAAATTTCTTACATTTTATTTATATTTCTTACATTTCATTTAAATGTATTTGAAAATATATTTGGAGAACTGAAACTGTATCCACAAGTCGACGAAACGTTATTATTTATATAGTACAGAGATTTGTAGCACATATGCAGTCCAAAATAAAGTTTAATTCATCGTTAAATAATTACAGTACGGTATAGATAAGAATATCCTTTTCGTTTTAGTTTTAGAGTTCATTATTTGCTAAATTCGAACAAATGACATATTTAATTTTCAAAATAAAATATTTAATTTTACCTGCCGTAAAATGGATGTCAAATATAGAATTGAATGTATGGTTGTAAAGACCCGCTACTATTAAATTTACGTTGTCAATATTGGCCAATTTTGAGTATTTAGAAGCTCATAAAAATAGCTGATATCTAGGGTGCTTGTTAGCAAAGTGTAAAAATTAATTAGCAAACAAAATTCATTAGGTTTGAACATCCGTTCAGTCAATCAGTGCATGTAAAATACCAATTTGCTAACGAACTGTCGAGTTTTGGTTTGTTTTTTTTTTTTTTGATGACATAAACAAATTAATCTGTTGCCGGCTTAATTTATCAAAACCTATTTACAAATTACCAATTAAGTTATCAGTGAAAACGAACGGAAATGGCAAATAACGGGTTCGGCGTAGTTAGAACTGCAGGGTCACGCTATATTTTCGTTATTTATGAGATCCGTCAATTCCGATACCACGTTAGGGTATTCGGAAAATGTGGAAAATTATGTTTAATAAAAACAAAGGATAAATTATGTATTCATGGCAACTGAGGGGGATGTTTCGGCAATTTTGTAAAAAGGCGATGAACGATATTAAAATACAACGAAGAAATCGATGCGGCTTATACGAAACAAGCTTTATAGGCTCCGCCCTTACGTTTGACAGTACTAGTCCAGTATACGAGAATTGCAATAATTAGACACAGTAGAAAGTTTCACTATTCGATAACTAGTTTAATAACAATGTCTTCAACGATCGATCAACTAGTACAAACATTCTTGTGCAAGTCCTTTTTTAGAGAATCTATATTTGAAAATTAATTTCATGTGCATATCTAGTTACATTAGTGTTTGTGAAAACGATTTAGTAGATAAAATGGCTAACAATATATCAGTAGATAGCCCACTAAGTACCCCAATAAGCGCTAAAGGTATAAATATATATTTAAAATAGGCAGTTTTCAAGTCATGGCAGAATAAATGGAATAATATTACAGCAAAATTTACCTTAAAGTTTTTAGCATTTATCTAAATACAGCAAAAATTAATTTAAATGCACTTTTGCATTTTGTAGCATCTAAACGTTTATATCCTTAATTTTTATATTTTTATTAAATACTGCTTTATGATATTTGTACATGTCGCAACATTGACAACTATCACACGTAGAACATAATAAATGTGCGATATATTAATTTATTTGTAACTATCAAAAATTAAATTTTATATTGCCTTATTTATTTTATATACTCTAATGGACAGCAGATATTAAAGATTAATAAAATATAATAATTCAATTTCTGTAATTAATTTAAATTGATAATAGAAATCGATTCGATAATCTTTTTTTTGCCTTCTGAGTATTGAAAATTCCTCAGTCTTTCACATTATTTAATGACCTGGAATGTATAGGATTTGAATAACGTGCCGTTTATGTTCTGTCAAAGATAGGGCATCAATATTTATCGACTGTCAAATCATACGACGTCATCATGCCGCGATTAACAGTTCAACAACGAATGGTTGGTGTACAACTGTTTTCTGAAAGTGAGTGATCATTTGCAGTTACATTAAGAAAAATTTACACAAAATTAGAACAATATGATTGCTCACTTTCATAAAATAGTTGAACATAAACTATTCGTTATTTAAATGTTAATCGCGACACGTTGACGTTATATGACTTTTAGATGAGTCATTAAATATTGACGCCTTATCTTTGACAGAACACTAATGGCGCGCATTTTAAGTCTCTACAGTTCCAACTGAGATACACATATATATCTATATATATATATATATATATATATATATATATATATATATATATATATATATATATATATATATATATATATATATATATATATATATATATATATATATATATATATATATATATATATATATATATATATATATATTTTTTTTTTTTTTTGTTTATATATAATTGTTTTTAAACTAAGTTATTTTATATACATAAGAACAGTAAACATCCAATATGTATTTTATAGGAAACCAATATACATATTTTACATATTAGCGGAAACTAGAAACAAATAAGCTTAAACGAACATTATTTTCGAGTTTCTATTAAATGTTCAACATTTGCAGTCAATTTATTAATAACTACTACTGTATCTATAAACAGATTTTGATAAATTAATTAAACCGTAGATTAATTTATTTGTATCGTTTAAAGGTACTGAAATTACTGCAGTGTTTTTATAAACTGAAATTTTACATGCACTGATTGACTGAACAGATGTGTGAGGGTAATGAAGTGTTATGATTTGAGTTTTCCAATTAATTTTTACACTTTGCCAGCAAGCACGGGATATTAACTGATTTTTATGAGCTTTTGAACATTGAAAATTAACCTAAATTATATGAGCAATTTCGATATTTTCCTTTTTAATCTCATATTCTACAGATTTGCGGATAACGTTATTTTTATATTTCCCACAATGCACTTATGGTTTTTATAAGTATAATTTGTTTATAATTGGTAGAATGTACATATATCTAATATGGTTTTCTGCTAATCTGCTTTTTTACAACTATTTTTTAATAATCTTACTTACAAAGACACACATAACTTATTTGAAAAGATATATTATTTCAACATGTCAGAGATACATATCAAACATATACTTTATAAAAAACACCTACTTATTTTAAATAAAACTTCTAGTAACTTATATGAATGATTTGTTTGTGAATTTATTGGTAGTTATGGAACAGAATATTCTTACTCAACTCGAGAGATAATATGTGCACAAAACATTTTATAATGTAAATTTAATATTTAAAATCTATAAAGATTTTTATGATTACAGCTGAGTTGTTTTCATAATTAGTAATATTAAAAGGAATATTTAACACTATATAGGATGAAATATTAATTTGAAGCAAATTGTTTATTTTTGTTGTAAATTATAGTTTAAAAAAGCGTATAGTTATATTTGTTTGTATAGACTATTTCATTTTTTTTTACCGCACAGTCAATTATTTTTCAGAATTATGTGAAATTCGTTCCCAAACATTACAGATATTATTTATTACTTATATCATATTATTTATTGTAATAAGCACTTATTCCATCCAAAAAGGACACTATAAAAATACATTAATAAACTATACATACGAGTATTAAGGCAAATATAATAACAGTACATGAAGTATAATCAGTGTACATTTATTTAATACCTTGCAAATGCTTTGAGTCTTTGAGTAAAAATAAAATTGAACTGTTATTTAGAGAGTTATTGAACTGTAGAAGATTTAACATTGATCCAGTCTTGAAGTTTTGTATATGCGTAGTGATAAAACCAGGAATACACAGAAAAATTAATCATATTTAAATAACATAAAACATTTCAAAAAATAAAACCCGCCACAAGTAGGATTCAACATTTGTCCCAGATTGGAACCGAACGACAAACAGCTGTTTCGAACTTATTAGTTCTCATAAGTGCCGTACACGGTACGCCGATCCAGGACGAATGCCGAATGAAATTTGTGGGGTATACATCTTTATCTATACGATCTATGTCAGTAACATATAAGTCGGAAATCGAGAAAGGAACCACCAAACCGCCAAGCGATTATCAGAGTAGTTTCCGAATAACAAAGCTATTACATAATCGCTATAGGAAACAACTACTCCTCGGGCTAAAGCCCCGATAGGCATTGAGTTATACCTAACAGCGATCCTCGACCCCTTTCTCGTGTTTCTGCATAATCAGGTAAGGTTTCAAAAAATAAAACCCGCCACAGATAGGATTCGTTATTTGTCGCGGATTGGAACCCAACGACATAGAGCTGTTTCGAACTTATTAGTTCTCATCAGTGCCGTACATGGTACGCCGATCCAGGACAAATGCCGAACGAAATTTATAGGGTATACATCTTTATCGATACGGTCTATGTCAGTAACATATAAGTCGGAAATCGAGAAAGGAACCACCAAACCGCCAAGCGGTTATCAAAGTAGTTCTCGAATAGCAAGGCTATTACATAATCGCTATAGGAAAGAACTACTCCTAACACGAGAAAGGCGTCGAGGATCGCTTTTATGTATAATTCAGTGCCTGGCGGGGCTTTATCCCGAGAAGTAGTTGTTTCCTCTAGCGATTATGTAAATAGCCTTGTTATTCGGGAACTACTTTGATATCCGCTTGGCCGTTTGCTGGTTCCTTTCTCGATTTCCGACTTATATGTTACTAACATAAAACATATTAACCATTTGCTTCTAGGCGATTATTTATGCTGATTGTTTATGTTTTCCTCATTTATAAAACATGTTATTTGTTTTCCTTACGAGCAAAAGCAATAAGATATACAGAAAGATAGTTTTTGGAGGGACTGAAACCGTAGACAACAACAAGAAATATGGAACCAATTTCCTATAAACACCGAAATATTATACATCACGCAACACGCGTTTTGTCGACCAAGTTGTCATCATCAGTGGATATTTAAACTGGAAATTTTAATCGCGTTTTGATGATAATGCGGAAGACTAATCTCCTGTTCTAAATTTACGTTTTAGAAATGTTTTTACGTTTATATTTTATATAATTCACAACTGCAGTTCCTTCTTCATGAAATGCATTTTCACATTTTCTATTATATTGATATTATTATGTTTTCCTTCCTTTATCTTATTTCCTTGACTGTAACAATATTCTTTCTTTCTATTGTCTTCGTGAATGAGAACTAAATATACTTATAATGAAAATGGACAAATTAAGTTTCTGAATAAACACTTTCTGCAAAATATTTCCATATTTTTTTATTTTCCGTCGATTCACACAGTTATGTCTGAGCACAAGGGGCTGTCGAATTACACAAACAATAAACATCTTCATTTCGTGCGAAAGCAAGACTTTCGAGTTAAAATTTAATTAAACTAAAATTAATATCAGCATATTAGGCGTCGGTCCGCAAACTCCCTTGTCAATTAAACCAAAACTGCTCAACTTTATTATTATAATAGCAAACAAGGTAGCTGTGGCTATAAAAGCGAAGGGCAGTTCCAGGCCAAGATAAAGTCTTGCATATAAATGTCGTGTTAGGCTTGCATCTCACGTAAAACTGTATTTAGCCAGCCTCGGCTAAAGAACTGTCTGCTGTTGGACCACGTAATATTCCATGTTCCAACGCCGTCGTCCCCCATCGCTGTTCCGAGAGATGAACTCGAAGCTCCTTAGAAAATATATGTTGTCTCAACTTCCCAAAGTTAATCCGCATCATATGAAAGTTAATCCTTCATATTAGTGAGGCATTGCTTCAACAGAAGATTCGTTATAATCAATATGGTTCCAGACCGGATAGATCCAGAGTCTTGGGACGTTCTTCAAATCCTTTGACGAAAGCTAGTGAAATTAGTATTTTTATAAATAAGTATATATTTATCACTTTTATTTTATAGGGATAAATATATCCTGATAATCATCTCATGTGAAAACTAGAAAATTATTATTAAAATTAAAACAATCTGCTGGTAGCGTATTTATTTTATGCCCCTTTATTTTTATAGGAACGAGGTTTAGATTAGTGGTATTCTTCTACCTGGCCTCTAGATATTCACACGGATATATACAAATACATGCAGCTGATTGATGTGGAAATTAAACCCACGCTGATATTGCTCTGAGCCGGAAATCTAACCCAGCTATAAGTGATTAACATCGTTATTCGAGATAGATTCAGAGAATCTGGTTATACGTGTAATCACCCATCTAAATCATCAAATCTAAAGTCAAATGGTCTTGTGAAGAGAAACCGGTCAAGATGTGAAAATCTTCATAAATTTTATTTTCCAAATCCTACAAACTTAACATCCACTCCGCATACACTAGCTGTTTAGAATATCTCCATATATAAAAATGTAAGGGCAATAAATCTAGTGACTCCGTATATCACACTCAAGGACCAATTCTACGGATTGAGTGCTCTTCAAACAGTTTAATTAATATTCTATTAGTATCTCTAGATCAATACGTCGATGCCTCGTCGACTGGATACAAAGATTCCCATAACACATTTATCGGATTATTATCTATAAAGTCTACAACTGCAAAGTAAATTTCATAGCGTACTCTAGTTATTGGAAATTTAAATAACTTTCGATAAAAAAAGATTTTTATCTTTGAAACATTAGGTGAAACGTTTGAACTGAATTAAATAAAAGTGTATACATTTTATTTCTTTATTATCCTCTACATAGATGAATTTGAAATTCTCAAATCCCGTGATGTTACTGAATGGCAAGGATGTGCAGCAAAATATGCAAAAATGAAAAACCTTTACCTTGATATCTTCATTTCGTGTGACAGGTTTTAAACACATTTTTAATCATCAGTCACATCTGTTCAAACTACAATCAATTTTCTTAATATTTTCAAAATTTGTTTTCGATATTCTTTGTAAATGAGACTTATCTTTAATTAAAAACTCGACAAGTCCTGTCGACAATATGATGACATTCTCAATGTATGTAAAATAAATTAGAACATCGTTTTCCATATTAACTTACAATGTGACATTAGCACCTCCGCCATTTCTTTAAAAAAGTTTGCAAAAACATTAAAAAAAATTATAATAAAACATAATAAAAGAAATTATTCACTCCCAGAAAATTTAAAATAACAATTTCATAATGTATATGATTCCTATCAAAAATAAACTAGCATTTCGCTGTAGTATTACCTCAGTATAATTTCCAACAAATATACAACCTTGAAAGAATTGGAATGTAGAAAATCTGATGTAGAAAGTAAATTGTTGTTAATAAACATATTTTTTAACTCTGAAATACAAAATATAGGGTATTTTCATTATCGAACACTTCCTGAAATGAAAATCCAAAAAATAATTTAATTAATACAATATGTTAACTTGAAACCGATAACTAATTAATTTTCGAATATTTTGAGAACTCTCAGGTTTGTGTAGTACTCGATGTAAATATATTATTAAACTATATTTAGTATAGTATCAGCTTAGTGAAAGATTAGGTAAATATAGAGCAAAATTTATATTTTCAAACCTCTAGTAATGCCATTAGTAATTGTCTACGGTATAGATAATTTTGTTTCTTGTATATATTTATATATGATATATTATTGTCATTTACATATGTTTCACAGAAGACTTGAAATATATATTTTTTGTTGGCACATAAACAATACACACTCGTCCATTAGCAACTTTGATAATATCAAGAGGGTGCCGAAGCTTTGTGAATAAAATGTGTTGTACTACAGAAGAGCCGTGTCATAACATAATTATATTTAATAGTTTATTTAATAACTTATTCTTAAGTTTTGGTATATGTGTACATTTTTTTAATCTATTTAGTAACTTAAAATATGAATTTACCGATAAATTTTCAATTATTGTTAAAAGAAGCTAATGGTGGGAATTTTCAATATAATTTCATGTTCGTAATACGAATATATTACTTATGTTTTTCTATATTTTGAATTTATAGTTTATTTCATCGCTATTTGCCAAATAAAAAATCCCAAAATATACCGTGGCTTATTTTTATGGCTAGGCTCAAGTAGACTGTTCCATTTATCGGCAAGATAAGAGAGTATTTTATTTGGCAAATAGCGATGAAATGAATAGTATATGTAATTTCATGGATTTTGCAACAAAGCCAATGCTCTCATTGGTTTTTAAAATTTACTCAGGTTTGTAAAATGTTTAGCTAGAAAAGCTAAATAAATAAATATTCGAATAAGTTTCTAAAATACACAAATACAATCTGGTGAACAATTTGTGGGTATTCGTCATAAGTGACTACGTAAATAAAAACAAAACCATGAATATATTGTATTATAGAACACATGTTCAATAACCGATTTTCATTATTCACTGAAAACTAAATCCCCATCGTATATTTTTGATGAAAGTAATTTTATTTTGCTTATTGTGTCGCCATGTTTACTTCTAGAAAAATTCACTAATATTTATTAACATCCACACTTTGTATAGAATACTACACCACTGGGGCATCGAGCGCTATTCCGCTAATGTACAGGGAGTACGCTATACACCTGTATGACCCAAGGGTATCGTCCAAGTATGGAATGAGGAGGGATTATAGTTAAAGACATTAATGGTGAACTAGGTGTTAAACCAAGATGTATCGGTATTATATCGTCTACTTTTATCTCGCGATTTTCTTTATATTATTATATTTTAGCCCATTAGATATAGTCAATACCCACTAGGTGTTCTGAATGGCAATTGTATTTACTGGCTGAATTCAATATAAATATACATACATTTTATATCACTTTTTCTTTAACTAACTTTTAATACCTACTTTTGACTTTGTTTTGATTTTGAATCTTTGTCGAGAAATGAGTAACCTCTTAAAGAATAATTATTACTGAGTAATTATTTGATGATTACTAGTGTCTCTGGTGGATTTCTCTATTTAAAGCCTTGCTGTTGCTGAGGTTCTAGAAAGGTTCTAAAAATCGTTTTTCTATTTAAAGTTTTTTAATTTGTAGTGAACGTGATAGATGTTAAAGACTAATTTGTGATAAGGTACGAAAGGATTTAATTACACGATGATTATAATTACTTCAGGTATACTCTTTCTTAGATATAATGTCTACATGTAAGTGACCTGAATTATACCCTTATACTAAATGATATTACTTACAAGTCTAAAAGAATAATAGGCTAAAATTTTATATAAAGTATATAAGTTAGATGTAATCAAAGGTTATAAAATAATAGGTTAAACCTGATAATATAATTCTATAGGATCTTTTAAGAATATCAGACATAAGAATTTTAAGAATATCAAATCTTGTCACGAACTATTTGTAGTTCAAGAAAACTTTTCTACAAGAAAGAACATCGATTCTCTCAATTACTAAGTATATTTTAACGAACTACTGAAATATGATTTAGCGAACATATTTATATTTTATATTCGAGTATATATGGGAAATATCTGTATTGGTAATTTAACAATCACCCTGAAAATTGAATATAAAGAATGTGATACTTAACAATTTTACAATTGCCATACCTTTGAATTTTAATACCTAATATTCTATGAAAAACTATGAAACTATGCAGCTATCAAAAATACTATAAAAATAATAAATTTATGACTGTCAATCTGTCAATGGATTGGCAAAATGTTAATGCCGTCTTTATAAAGTAATAAGTGGATGTAGCTTCACGGCAATTCATATTTCAAAGTAAACAAAATAAAATTTATATTAACACAAGATTAATGCTCTCATCGATGATCAATAGATGAATAAAATTAGATACCGAGACCATCGAAATCATTTTTTATTCTATTTACATCGCATCTACAAAGTTAAACAAATAGAATACAAGTGTCTTAATCACTTCGAAATAACCATGATAAGTAGATAAATCACTCCACATAAGTACCACACAAATACTAACTGAATTTAAAATAAAATAAAATTAAAATAGTACAATACAATAATATTATTAATACATTAAAGCAAAAAATATAAAGATATGAATGTGCGTTACTTATTTAGTGAGTGAAATGGATGACTCTATCTGAAAATATATTTCATAGGAATCACCATATATTATAAAATGTCATGTTACAATCAGTTACGATCAGTAACGCGTTATTGGAAGCTCAATTTTCAGTAATATTACAATAAACCGGGATATTGATATATAACTTGATAAATAAAAAACATCTAATCCAATATTCAGTACGAATGTAATTTTCATTTTCATTTATTTTGCCTATGATTTTCAGATTTTTTCGTTCAATACAGTCTATTCAATAAAAATTTAAATAATAACATTTTAGTAATTATATTGAACTGAATTGAATTGAAATATAGTGAAACATAAGAAAACTAGAAATCTGGTCTGAAATAATACGTGAGGTGGGTCCAATGAAATAGCTTAATGTACGGTATCTGTTAACACAGGTATATTTATCTTATCGCGTTCAATCTAATTACCGTATTCATTTTAAATCTTCGTTTTCCATTTCACATTTTCGCTGCAGGTGATAATTTATAACGGGGGTGAATAATGATCCAAAAGGAACTGGAGGACGACCAGTTCAAGAGTTTTCATATGTACATAAAATAATATAAATAAAAAACAACTATTCCACATGACAGTTGCTGCATACTATAATTTCGTGATTATTATGAATTCATTCGGTTAGAGAAACAGTAGAATAATTATAACTTAACTAAAGTAACTTAACTAAAAAGCAAGAAATAAATGTTTTCTACAACAATTTAATGCTTGTTTGTTGTTCCGTTTAATGTAACCAAAAATTATTGTTTATTATGTAACAATTATTAATTGTTTTATTTAATTTTGTAGTCGGTGCCAAGTAGAGTATAAAAAATATATACCGTGCTACTATAACAACGAGTTCACATTTAAAGTTGCCGAGGGCTTGAATTCGCGTTATTAATATTGTATGGCATTGACTTCAAAATTATATAAAACAATTAATAATAATAACACAATAAACAATCATTTATTAGTTACATTAAACGGAACAACAAATACGTATTGAATTGCAGAATGTATTTATATCTTGCTGTTTAGTTAATCACTTTTTTTAAGTCGGTTTTTTAAACTTATTATTTTACAATTTTAAGTGATGAGTAGACCTACCAGAATGCTTTGCGAATGAGAAAATGACGTCTACTTGAATAAGGAGTTCCATTGTCTATCTTCGAAATCCAAGGTCCAATATCAATGAAACTAATATGGGACCACCTTGGAGCTATACTGAAACCCAACTCAAAAGGAATACTTAAAATTGGTTCATAAACATAAAAGTTATACCCGAGCATACATAAAATAGTATATACAGACGAATAGAGAATCTCCGCCTTTTTTATGTCAGTTAAAAATTGTCTAATTTCATAACATTACACTGCTTTATCCAGCCAAATGTTCAACCAGATTTTGCAAAGAGTAGTGGTACGATATTTTTCCAATTATTCAGAGAGGTAACTCTAAAATGATATCACCTGGCCATATGTTGCACCTATATGGTATCCTTGACTATCAAACAAAATGGAGGAGTAGTTGATATGAGTATTGCAGATGGTATGCCAAAGAGAAACAAATAATTAAAGTACTTTGTCTCTTTACGGAGATACAATTGCGTCTATGAAGACTTATAGTGGTAGTTTATTTTACCAAATAAAGGCATATAGTTTTCATAAATTTTCTGATCGCATTATTAATCATTTCAATATTTTGAGAATATAAGTCGAATAATATGAACTCATGTCTGTAAATCAAAATAAGATGCATTGTTGTTATCTACTAAATTGGCTGGTAGTGAAATCTACTGGCCCAATATTGATCCTACTTATCCTGAAAATACTTTCAACTCTTTCTACTATATACTATATTATTCTTATAACAGGTAATATAAGTCAATATATATATATATATATATATATATATATATATATATATATATATATATATATATATATATATATATATATATATATATATATATATATATATATATATATATATATATATATATATATATATATATTATCGTCGTGATAAACCCATACGAGTAAATGTATTTTTAGCTTTCAATAATGTTTTGAAAATATGTTGATCCTAAAGTGTGTAAAATATTTAAAATGTATTCTAAAATATTTAGATATACTCGTACCGTTGTAATTCATTTAAATAATTCTTTGTCATTATTATATCTACTTTCTAGTATCCAGTTATTGTAAGCAAGTAACCAAGTATAACAATAATTTTGGTGAGTTAAAAAGAAGAACAGAAAAAACATTCGTCAAAAATCTAGAAAATATTTACGCAATTACAATAATATTGGCGCCTTCGCCATTTCTTAAAATTACCACCCAATTACATACATATCTGGCAACTCCAAATCTTCAATGGACTACTTGTGTGACGCAGAGAAGAAAATAAATAACAAACCCATGCGATACCAACTCACCAAATCAAGACGACAAGTATATTGTGTTCATCTTCATGATGTATCTTCATTCAACTCCATGAGGATACGAATCATGTACATATCTAAAATCGACACACGTTGCGAATTAAATTTCTAATGAAGAAAAGAATCACTAGATAAATGTTTGTTTGAGATTAATAGATATGTTTATTTCAATTCACGTCCACAGTGTTTGTGGACGTGATTTGTAATTGAATCGTTTAGTAGATACTTTCTACAAAATATTGTTACTAGCAGTAATTTATTTTTAGAATATTCGGTATGCTTTAAGAAGTTGTGCGGTGTAGAATTCTTAATAACACGTACTACGTGTTATTAAAAATCACTTGAACCATTTTTTTAGAAATGTTTAAATAAGTAATGGTAGCTGCATTTTACATCAATATTATTTAGCTTTTAACGTCAAATTAAAATAGTATTCATTCATTGAATGATGAAAATATTCAAATATGTCAAATAACGAAAATAAATAAAGTAAAATGTTCCAAAAGTGACAATTTAAATAAACAGTAATTTAAAGAATTAACAAACATTAATTAAAAATAATATTAATTAAAAAATTAATAATGAAATACTATTAATTTTTTAATAGTATTTCATTATTAATTTTTAGTAATAAAAAATTACTAAATATATATTCCGTTAAAAACTTAACATTAATAATTGGCTCAAAAATGTATTCTTGTTACGCTTGTCAATACCCTAAAGATAATAAAGTTATTTTCTAACATCTGGTAGCATCATTGGCGTCACACTTTCTGGGACAGCTACAATTTTAGAACTTGCTTAATCAAGGTTATGAGCTTCTTGATCTTTGTGCAAGAAAATTTTACCCCGTTTGTGTATATCCCCATAACAAAATTATTTGGGACTAATTTTGAGGATATTCGAACCCATTTAATTGCACCTTTTCGATTTATAATACAATCTGGGAATTTATTCAAGACGTTACACATCCTTAGAAATCAAACCTGTAAACTATAGTCATAATAATTGTTGAAACATTAGAATGTCTTCAAATACAAATGTAAATCCTGCGACAACTTCCAAAGGCATTTATGTTTTCAGAGGATGCCATTTGATATTTTCCTCGATTATGTAAAATGCCATTTTAAAACACTTAAGAATATACCTGAACACTAGTTCAAGTGCATTCAAGTAATAATAATAATGAAATTTTTTTTTACCATTATACAAATACAAAACTACGATTTTAATTTACGACTGCTTCCATAACCTCATAGTACCTTTCATAGTTACCATATGAATCTTTGCTCCCGTGTTATTTAGAAATTACCTCCTCGGTAAGAAAATCTATTCAAAAACCGTTAGTGGCAATTCAGTTAATTCATGATGTGGAATTGCATTTTTATATATCTCTATATATTGTAATTGACTTTATTTAAGAATTTCTTTACAGCTACTTCTATCTTCATTCAGTGCAAGCAGATCAATTAAAATAATTATGTGGCATGGTAATGAATTAGAAAGAGAGCAGAAACATTTAAATATATTTGCCTCAGAAAAATATTTTAAAGACTTAACAAATGTAACTGTCATTCTAAAAAGCTTGGATATATTGTTATAATAAAATTTATTTAATTATTTCTTTACTATTACTCTTTACTTTACTATTAACAGTTATATATGGTGGTTACGGTTAAAGAGAACGGATTAAAGAAACTATACGTAGACTCGAATATAACCATCTATACGCGCTATACAGATAGTGGCACCTCCGCCAGTTTTAGAAATATCATTTTCTCGACAAAAGGACAAGATGTACATCCACGACAAATTATATCATATTAGCACCTTCTCCATTTCTTGAAAATTGCTAATAGTGCAAGAACTAATAGTAATTTATAAAGGATAGTGGTTTCTGATAATAACATCAAGAATGCTACCTTAGTAGATAACTAGTAAGAAATTTGAAGACGAGCTATAAATGTAAAACATCATATATATTTACCATGTATAAATTGTCTGTATATCCAGTTACCATATATCCGGTTATCATATATATATATATATATATATATATATATATATATATATATATATATATATATATATATATATATATATATATATATATATATATATATATATATATATATATATACATATATATATATATGTATAAATCGTCATAGTTTATATTTATCATGTAGAATTTTACAATTGAAACTAATTTAAAAATTATACCACCATTTACGAAACATTTTAAAAATTGTAAAAATAAAAACAGATAAATAAAATAAATGATACCGTTTATTGTAAATTGATAATAAATAAATAACAATCTACAGTCAGTCGCTAATCACTTTTATTCAATGTATTGATCGGAATGGTATTTAATGTTTTGTCATGTGATGCATCATTGTCATGTTTAATAAAATACGAGAGTGAATAAACGAGACTACTTTTGTCTTAATTATTTTGTTTTTTACTATCTAATAACTGATTATATTCCCACAGAGTCCCCCTGTCTCTATTGAAAACGCATTTTCCCATCAGTCTCTTAATTATAAAATGTTCTGGACACTCAGGGGAGCCATTTGCGCACCATAGTCTCATCGTTACCGACCCATCGTCGTCGAATTTCTAGTCACTTGGGGCTTCTTTTAAGGATACATACTGATGAGACGGTGATGAAACGCATCACACGGTGATTAATCGGGACTGTAAGAGGGATGTGGTATGAAGGACCAATGAAGGGACTTGATTCTTTAAATTCTAATGTTTAAAGCTTTGTATTATCGTGAAGGAGAGCCACGAATGGAGAGGATGTCAGGAACTGATAATTTTATTCCTTTTTTCGGGTATGTTCGCTTTTCGCGGTCCAGTAGCTTGCAAAAATATTCAGCATTAATGGTACCTACGATGTTCGTCTAAAAATTATATGAGTAAAATGTCATGTATATCAACGAAAACAGTCGCGAGAGCTTTACTGACCGACAGTTGAATTCAGGAGTGAAATGATGCACCCATTTTTCTTTCAAAGTAACTATGCGTTCCAAACAAAATTCACACTCCCTCACATAATGCCCGAGATGGATCTAACAAATATCTGAACGCCTTTGGTCTGGATTCAAAACACGAGTGACCGATCTAGAGGACACTTTTCAGAACATTGTTTATTATGATTTTTTTATGCTTCCATAACATACACCTAATTGTAGAAATATTTTAGCTACGGTAACCCAGATATATTCCTAGATAAGCCTTCGGATGGTTTTAATGTTTGTTTCCGTAATTCTTCTCCGAGGGCGCTGTGGATGGATGACATTTTCGCTTCTTCTCTGTCTTCAACAAGCTTTTTGTACCACACGAATACTTGACCCTTGAAAGGGTCTTTTATTGAAACTGAGACACTTTTACGCCTTAAAAAGCCTAAATTTTATTATAGTACGTCGTGCCACCCACCAGTGAAGTTCTCTTTCTGAACTTGTCTTTACAACAGGTGAACTTTGACCAATTATAGGCCCTCTTCCCTCTTCATATGTTCCCCCGTGAGACCTGAAAGTTTCTCTGCTCTTTCGTGTCTTTTTAAACCGTGAGAACAAAAGTTTCTTTGTATTTGATCTACTCTGGTAAAATGAAAACTAATAATTCAGAGAAAACAGTAGTTATGTAAGAAAATGTCGTCTTTTTATAATTTCATAACTTATTCTCGGATCTACAGCTCTATAATTTTGTTTAAGATGACGTTCCATTTCTACAGTAAATAAAGTAAAAGTTGACAAGACTATGATTATTGATATAAAACACTGCGTATCATGTCATATTTTAGAAATAATATATAATAACCTCTAGAGTATATATATTATTCGTACAATATAATACCACAACAGGGAAACAATATTTTTCGTATATTATGAACATGAAGAAAATATCCATCGCAGTTCTAAATAACTAAATTATAATAAAAATAACCATCAATATATCAACAACAGATTACTTACAGAAAATGTTTCTAACTTTCCGGTTTGTAGCTCCAAGAGTACTACTCTCAGACTATACCATCCTAAACATTCGATGGCTTTCTTTACATTAAGTTTCCTACAATCTTTCATCAACGAGACAATAATGTTTCATCCGGCTTTTCTATAACCAATAATACTACTTTTATATAATTAATATATCTCATCTTTATCATATAATAGTAATGAAGCGTATGGGCTCCCTTCCTGGAGCCGATTCTTGATGTAATGCAGGGAGCATTAAACAAGGTTGAGAATTGGTGTAGGGATAGGGGACTCTCGGTCAATCCCTCTAAGACTGAGGTGATGGTGTTCACCAAGAAATATAAGTGGAATAGAACATGTCCGCTGATACTTGTTGGCCAATAACTAAGCCATAATAGCGAATTGAAATACTTAAGTGTAATCCTAAACAGGAAACTGTCATGGGAAGAACATCTAAGTCACATATATTCCAAGATATCCCCGCCGAGTAGACTATTCGACGTTTGGTGACCAAATTCAACTAATAATAATTCAACTTTGGCAACTAAGAAGGGCCATTGGTAATAGCTGGGGCTTGAAACCGGAAACCATGAAATGGATGTATGAGGCAATTCTCAAACCCAGACTGACGTATGCAGCACTGGTCTGGTAGGAGAGAGCCTGTTTAAAGTCGGAAGCCAACCGACTTAACAAGCTAAGAAGATTGATTCTAAGAAGTATAACCGGAGCCCCAAGATCAACATCGATCGAGACGATGGGGATACTGACGGGAATACCACCTCTTGATATCACCCTGAAAGCGGAATGCACAGGGTTGGAAACAGTAATAGGAAGGTAAGGGACTTGAATAGACTCTCAAGAGAGCTAGCCGAGGAGGGAGTCCTATGGATACCTTCTGACAGTACGGGTGTCTTCTTCCTGTTTGACAAGAAATATAA
Organism: Rosalia funebris; assembly: GCA_037954035.1. Classification (NCBI taxonomy): domain Eukaryota; kingdom Metazoa; phylum Arthropoda; class Insecta; order Coleoptera; family Cerambycidae; genus Rosalia; species Rosalia funebris. The sequence goes on from JAZFAV010000007.1 coordinate 8,467,614, forward strand.
GATCACCCTCACCAGTAAGACCGACTGAATGGAGGGTCGAGCTGGATTACCGCTCAATGGAGACATCTGGTACACGGATGGAGCCAAGAGCGGGAACAGCGGGTGCGGGGGTAAATAGGCGACGCGATGGGATAGGTAAAACTTTTCCCCTGGGCAAATACACTACCGCACTCCAGGCCGAGCTAGTTGCAATTACATACGGTGTTCTGGGGGCCGACCAAAATCGAACCCAGGAGAAGGCATGTATCTGCTCGGATAGCAGGACGGCGTTGGCAGCCCTGAATTTAGCAACGACAAAGTCGAAGCTGGTCTATAATTGCTACGAAGCATTGAACCACTTGTCGGAGAAGGGACCGGTGGAACTCTTATGGATACTTGCGCATAATGGCATTCTAATGCCATTATGCGCATAATGATAATGGAAATCTAATTGCAGATGACCTTGCCAGACTAGGAACTAGGGCAAACTTCTATGGACCAGAACCTGCAGTGGGAATAAATCGGAATCAGATCAAGGACTGCATCAATGGCTGGGCAATAGGCCAGCACAATAAAATATGGGGAGGAGTAACGGGTTGTCTAATAAACAAGAATACTCAGAGAAATTTGATTGAGAATTTGAGAAATGGGCTCAAGAATTCATTAAATTAAACAGGCCCAAAGCCAGAATCCTGGTGGGAATCATAACGGGCCACCATAGTACTCTGAATGCATATAAGCACAAGCTGAGGCTGACTGACAGCCCGGCCTGCAGATACTGTAAAGAAGACGAGGAAACCTCGATTCATCTTTTTTACACCTGCCCCACACTGGAGGAGAAGAGGTACCTTATATTAGGGACACCTGTTATCCTAGAGGAGGCGAGGCTTAAGGCGGGGGACGTGCCAAAATTGCTTCATTTATGGGATAGAATTTTTGGATAATGACCCGAATAAGAGGGGAGAGCCAAGGGACTACCCAGGCGATCAGTGGCTGATGAGGCTCAAACCCATATATCATAATGTAATGTAATGAAGCATATAGATGTACATACTAGACCATAAGGATATAGTGAATATAAAATATATTTTCAAAGAAGTTGACAATGGAACCATTCCGCGCGTAAAGATCAACTTGGGTAAACCGAGTAAGTAATTTGAAATTTAATAAACATATTGATACTATAATTTTATCATCGGGAAGTAATAAAGGATAGCCATATTATTAATTGAAAAATAATTGTTACATTATTAGCTATTTTTGCAAAATATTGCTGAAAGATTTTTCGGGACTGGGCATCAAAATGTCCCATTTGCACCTGTATATTATTTTTCGCATACCTGAGCTGTTCCGCCAGCTATTCTATTTCTAGAGTAGTAATGAAGCGTCTCGATTTAACTCAAGGTTTAGGCATATCTGCTTAAGTAACAGGCATTGCATTTTTTTTCGTCGATTGTAATGTAATTTTAATTATTATATCACTATTTTGACTTATTAGTGTAGCTGTCCGTTCTTCTGTTTGTTGTATTGGTTTTTAATTTAACATATTTGGTTTAAAATTAATTATCAATATTTAGTAATAACTAGAAGAAACATTTTCAGCTGGCGAGAATATTGGGCGAGAGCCACATATTTGAAAATTATTCGAGCTTCTTTATAGTCAGTATACTTATGTATTTGAGAGTAGGTGTATTATCTTCAATATAGCAATACGATAAAAACAGAAATCAGTACCGAAATATGACGGAGTTCTCTTGACAGAACTCCGTCTGTCTTGTGTGAATCTCTCTCTTGGATTCGTAAACAGCCTTCTAGGCAGTTTTAAAATTCAAATCATTTATAGTTCAAATATATACGCTTTGTAAAATTTAGTAATATGAGATATCTGATATCATATTGAAAAGAATAAATAAACATATTTCAATAAACATTTCGCGTTCAGATTCGGTATCGTGATTCAGAATGTTAATGAAGACTACTATCATTATCATCACCAGAGGGAAAAAAATTAATTTATAGGTATTAAAAAACTTGTATGCATGCCAAACCTCTAGATAACTGTATGACGGAAATGAATTTTCCAAATTTAACTCTTTCAATAAGAAATTATTTTCGTATAATTTATAGAAATTATTTTGGTATGATTTATAGAAACATACTTTTTGATTAATGTCATTTGATTCAAATTTATACCTTCCCTTATCATATTTAACTTTGTTGTTGTTATTCTAAACATATTCGGATTTGCTTATTATTTGAAAACCATTCATTTAAAAATAATGTATGAAAAAGATCGAAACCATGGACCAATTTTTTATCATTAATTTTTAAATAAAAATAAAAGTGGTTTTATTCTATTAAAAACTAAAATATATCCAATCTTTTTAAATCTTGAAATAAATAGGCGGCTTAAAATCTCTATATACTTCCTTCAATAAATAATTCAATTTAATGAACGACATACATAGTTGCCAAAACAAAGCAGATAGAATTAATTACATTTAGGACATTAAGAGTATTAACGTGGTTGCCTTTTAATACTCTTAACGTTCGAAATGTAATCAGTTATATCTGAATTATTTAGCACCTATGTAATTTACACAACATATATATAAATTGTAAGAAAATTGTTTAGGTGTTGATTACTTTGAACGTGCATATTATTCTGTCAATAGTCTGTGAAATTCATGTTGTCCATAGAATCTAATTAATATAACTAACTGTAGAAGAAACATAGGATCTATACTATTTATCGTGCAAACTGGTAAAATCACATAGGTTCTCTCGAAAACTAAATTGAAATGGCCTTTATGATTTACTTTTCGGATATTCATAAATTTTCATTATAAAATTTCCTCATAAAATTTCTATTAGATGTAAACGAAGTATGGTATAGTCACCAGGATATCTATCTTTTAACGTAATGGTACAATGATAACGCGAAATCATGTAAGTGCGAAATCAGGTAGATAAGTGGACGATGAACCATAGTGGAGAAGAAGTCGCAATGCACTTTCCACGGCCTTAGGTTGATCTTGATGTATCGGTCAACGTGTACGTACGGTCTTCACTGTGTTAGTTGAAACGGTGCAATTTAATAAAGGGAAAAAGTTTATTGGTGAATTTGATGATTTATTCTGCTCTACTATGGAGCGAAAGAGATGTGTAAAGTATGCGATAAACCGTTCAGTGGTGCTCCAAATCCGACTGTACACGTCACGTGAATTATGTGCAATGCCAACATGGAAAACAGGGCGTGTCCTTGCAAACTCAATTTAGGTTTGATGTATTTTTGATGTTGATAGCCTGTAATATTTCGCTTTACGTACTAGACAAAGAACAATTTCGAAAGTTTTCGCACATATATAATACGCAGTTCCAGTTATCAAGTCACAGAACATTATGACGCGATATATTAACTATACGTGACGACACTATAGAGAAGATTACACCAAAATTACAAAGTAGACGAATGTTGTCATGTGTTGAGACGACAGATTGTAAAAATCTCTATTGTAAATATTATAGTACGTGTACTGGACCTTCGGTAGTCAAGATCTCCTTTGCTATTAGTTATCAAAACATTCACTGAGTATACTGGCAATACAAGTACACAGGTGGTGCTGGAGACGTTAGAGAAATTTCAAGTGTCAACAAGTCAAATATTAATACCTGTAGTGACCGATGGTGCCGCAACAATGCATTCAGTAGACCATTCTCTTTCATAACACTGTTGCAGATTGTTAGCTGTTACGTGTAAAGTGCATGCTTTATATCTTGTGGCAGAAACTGTTCGATAATATTTTCCCAAGGTAGATGCATTAATAACACGTACAAAAAAAGTGTTTCTAAAATCTCCTAAATGCCTTCGCGGGTTTCACAGAAAGTGTTCTGGAATTCCCGAACTACCAGAACCGATTCTTACACTACAATAATGCTAAGTAACAAAATAATAATAATCACCCTGTTATACGTCATAGTTTATACAACACTGTAAAATATTTACTCCCATAAACTGCTTTATCAGCTGGATTAGCTCTTTTCAACACCTACAGCATTAGATATATTTCTAAAATTATTTTAGCGAACGATATTCGCCATGGTGAAAAAATATTCACCTAGTGATGTATCATTGACAAGTGATTGATTGTGAAGAAGTACTCAGGAAATTTTGGGGATGAAGACAAAAGCAACAATTAATATTATGATGATTAAAAAGGTTTATTTGAAAACCAATTAAGAGAACAAGTATCTATATTAAGACATTGGTACAATTAAGAACTTCTACTGTAAATATCTCACTTGTTTAATATTGGTCAGTAAACAATCTATAGATTTTCGGTTATATACTCTAAGTGCAATATTTCACTTCGATAGACCAGAAGAGAGATATGTTTTATTTTCATATATAAAAACTAACATAATTTTCTGAAATACGCATTATAATATTCATCATCATGAGGTCATCAGTCCTAAAACTGGTTAGACGCTAACCTCCAGCTTCTCCTATCTTGTGCTAACCTACGCATTTCGCTAATTGTGCTACAATTTACATCCCTTAATATTTGCGAGCAGTAGTCTAATCTAAGTCTACCTCTGCCTTTCTCCACTCCTATTTCTGCCTCCAAAATATCGCGGACTATTCCCCCATGTCTCAGCAAGTGGCCTACCATTCTATCTCTTCTCTTCTTTATGTTTTTCTACATACTTCTTATCTCGCCGATATTCTCTAATACTTCTTCGTTTCTAACCCTATCAGTCCACGGTATTTTCATCATTCTTCGGCAATACCACATCTCAAAAGCTTCTAATTTCTTCCTACTTGTTTCACCTACCGTCCAGGTTTCGCAACCGTATAGTGCCAGGCTCCATACATATTCTTTCCTTATTCTCTTCCTTATTTCTAAGTTTATTAGCCCCGAGCATAAAAGTGCTTTCTTTTCGTTAAAAGCTACTCACCACTGCGCTATTCTTTGTTTTGTATCTTTATCGCTTCTTTCAACCCAATTTATTTTACTTCCTGAATAAGTGAAGTCTTTAACATCCTCCAATCTTTCATTATTAATTTGTACTTTCGTTTTTGCTCTGCTCTCGCGCCCTCTGCACACTAACACTTTAGTTTTGTTTTTATTCACCCTCATTCCGTATTCCTCTGTCAACACTGCCACCATTTCATTCAGCGCTGATTAATGCCTCCTTACTAGATGCTAATACAGCTATATCATCCGCAAATCTCAGCATTTTTAGTTTCTGTCCCTGTACTCTAATCCCTAAATCCACTTTATCTTTTACCACATTAATCGCCTCTTCAATGTACAGATTAAAAATTAGTGGTGATAGCGTACATCCTTGTATTACTCCTTTCCTAATACCTACTTCCCTTCTTCCCCCTTCTACTTTTATAACAGCAGTTTGCTCTTTGTATAGATTGTGTACTACTCTCGTATCTCCATACTTCATTCCCTCGCTCTTTATATCTCCGACATTTTTTCCCATCTAACATTATCTAAAGCTTTTTCTAAATATACAAATCCTATATAAGCGTTCTTTCCTTTTTCTATTGTTTTCTCTAACATTACTTTTAGCGCCAGAATGCCTTCGCGAGTTCCTCTATTTCGCCTAAACCCGAATTGGTCTTCTCCTAGTATTTCCTCCCCTATATTTTCCATACTCTTCTGCACTATTCTAGTTAAGATTTTTGACGCGTGGGAAGTTAGGCTAATCGTTCTAAAGTTCTCGCATTTGTCGGCTCCTCTCTTTTTCGGTATAGTAACGATAATGTTCCTCTTATAATCCTCCGGCATCTCATCCGTATCGTATATATATTTTACAAGTTCAAACATCCTATTTTCTATTTTCTGTCGCACACATTTCAAAATTTCCGCCTGTATTTTATCTACACCCGGCACTTTATTGTTCTTTAGCCCCCTTAGTGCTATTTCAAATGCCTCTCTCAATATAGGTTTTTCTACATCTTCCTTATTAATGCTAGATTCTTCCTCTAATATCTCTCCTAATTCCTGACCTTCGTATAAATTTCCTAAGTACTGCTTCCGTCTATCCGCTTTCTCCTCTCTTCCGATCAGTATGTCCCCCGTTTAACTCCTAACGTTACTACTTATTGGTCCTATATCCCCGAAGTTCCTCTTAATTATTTTGTAAGCCTCATCGGTTGTACCTACTTGGAGCTTATCTTCTACTTCCTTGCATTTATCCTCTATCCATTGTTCTTTTGCTTTTCTACACTTTCTATTTCCCACTTTATTGAGTTATAAGTTTTCACTCCTTCCTCGTCTTGTCTGTTTTTGTAGCCTCATCTCTTTTGTATTAAGTTTGAGATTTAGTCCGTTATCCAGGGCTTCCAAGTTTCCCTTCTCTGGTGTCCTAAAACGTCCGTAGCTGCGGAATAGCACCATACCAACCCCCACGGTTTCTGCCATTATGACTACTGAAAGAGCTGCTGCCCTCCTTCAGGGACTTGTCTTAGGACCCCCCCACTATGGTTAAACCTATGGTACGACTTCTTAAATCATTAAAACGCGCAAGTCGACCCACCCGTTCTAGTTTGCACTAGAACTTCGTCAAGGTGCAAGTCCTATCGGATCGGATTATAATATTATTTTATAGATAACTCGCCCATTTTGCATAAAAATTATATAAAAAATATTAAATTTATTCAAAAGATTCTATTTTGTATATAGAAGGTTATAAGAATTCGACGACTTAATTATTTCAAAATCTAGCAGAAATAAAACACTACAGGAATGACGAAAATATGTCATTTCAAAATGTGTCATTCAAATTGGTACCACTTTTTTACATTTAAAATAGGGAAATGTCATTATATCTTATAATATCATTATACTATAGTAACAATCTCTTTTTGTGCTTTAAATTTTCTTATGAATAAATAGAGATAATTTAACTAAACTTTATAATATCTAGGTCAGCTTGCACTATCTGTCTATCATTAATAGAAATAATTAATTAATATTACCACCTGTTTTCGTTTAAAACACCTAATTTTAGTACTTAATTTTTATTAGTAGATACTTAAGATAATTGTGATTTCTTACCTACTCGATCGAACATGCCGAAATAGAAATACTGCGTTGGCCTGGCTATTCTGAAACAAAAATGGTTAATATATCAGCCGGGTAAGTCTAAAATGCTGTTATTATTTTAATTTATAAGAGGGTAATCTATTAGGTCCTGATCATAAAAGTCCATTAGATGTGATGTATGAAAATTATAATGTATTTTCTTCTCCACTCCCCAATGTTTTCGCCTTATTCAATCGCCGAACGGTCCCACTTTTTGCTATCGTCGTAGCTGAACCGTTTGTAGGGATGGAATGCCGGTATTATTATTTCAAATTGATTTAATACGTTCCCCGCCAGTGGCGTCCGAAACTAAATTTCGAGCGAAGTTCTTCTAATAATTTTTATATACATAACACATATTGATATTAATTAAATACTTAATGTAATTTCTTACATGGTATAATACTAATTATATATTTCAAGCTTCAATTTCATATTTGCAATATTCTAATATTATATAACAAGCTTAATTCGGGTTTTCATAGAACGATAAAGAAAGGACATAAATTTATAGGGAGGAATATTTCTATAAGCAACGACAGAAAATATGCACTGAAATAATACTTTCATATCAAGTCAACTATTTGTTACTGAAGGACATAGCCAGATAAAATGAAAGAAGATTATGAGCATATTACATATATAATATATGTTTCTTTCGTGGCCAGATCAAAAGGGTACATAATAAATAAAAAACAATAATATTGAATAATCAGAGGCCTTAGTTTTGAATAATAAAATGTTTAGTCTCAAACTAAACCTGATCTCGTAAGAATAGATCGAAAATGCCTCTGGATTAAAAGATAATATGTTGAGATATACCAAAGTTTTCAAGGTGCTCTTCTCTGACCTTACATCTCGCAGTTTCAGTTCCCCGAAATACAGCCACGCAATACGCTCCTAATTCTACTAACTTTAATTGCATATTAAAATAGAAATACTTCTATTTTAAAATAATTGTATTCTAAACTTAAAATTGTACACCTAAAGTCAATTATTCTTAACATAATCAAGCTTAAATTTGAGACTGATTTGGATAATGGAATGTATCGAAATAAAAAAAAAAGTATTCATGAAGAAATCAATTATATAACAATTTCAATAATCAAGTGTAGAACGTGCAATTTATAACTTTAGTAAAAAACTGAAGGAAATTCGTTGTATGAACTGCTGCCTAAACTGTTTTCCACAAGTTTCTCAAGATTATTAAAATTTAAACACGAACAAATTAGAAGCTTTCAAACCAGAGCACACCCTAAATAGGTGGTTTCAGTGCATGCAATTAATTGGATTTAGTGTGATTGATAAACTGAATTTTTCGAACACAATGTTTATATAACGTTGTTTCAGAAAACTGTTTTTAAATAAATGGCGGAGGTGCAGTATAATTTTATAATTTATGAATGAGTATTTCGTTTTATTTCGTATTCTCTCTTCGTAATTCCTATCCTCCATATACAACGAATATATATGTTTGTTTATTCACCGTCAATCAATAACAGATTTAAGTAAAATCTGATACAACCATATATCAAACACATGACTGAAAATAGTGCCCCCACCATTTCGTTATAAATTGGTTATATCGCTAAAAAATTTTTAAAGAATCTGAATTTGTAAATCAAATAATATATATCATAGCTCGTTTTTACATTTTATCACAGTGGTGGAATATGTATACAAATATTTTGATTTTGATGTTAGTATCCCCATTCATCAGCGGAATGTCTTATTTATTTTTTTAAAGGTAAACGGTTGTGTTGATAATTAAATTATTGGGAATTAAAATTATTTGTGAAGTGAAGGATCGGTGACAAATATTAAATAGTTCTAGATATTACTAGATTATTTTTGCCGTTACAAATTGAATGCCGTATTGTATGCCGTTGAACTGAATTTATTTAATATTTATTTTATTGAGGAATTTTATGTGATTATATATAATAGTAAACGTTAGAAGAGTGACTATTATTTAATTTTTTCTAAGTTAAATATATTAAAAAATTATAAAACATTGAAATAATGTTTCAAAACATTAAATAATCTATACCTGTAATTATTAATGATGGTTCTATAGTATATTTTACAAAATAAACGTATTTACAACAAAATACTTTATGAAATACTCTTGGCTCCAATAATTTTAATAAATTTAACTTTGGTACTCCTGAGACCTTGGTCATGTTCGAAGAAAATATTAATGGTGATTGAATATAGTAAAAACTTTAGTCTAATATCATCACCATATAAGGTGATGGACGATTCATTCGTATAAGGAAAAATTCATAATAATCGGTATTGTAATTAGCAATATTTAACTTCTATATAAATTGTTGATTATTGCCTCAAAAATTGAACATATGAGAGTAGGATTATGAGAAAAAGTCAATGGAGCTAGTAATCAGATCGACAAATTAAATATTTACCTGCTCAACTATAGACATTGATCAGGTACAAATCCACATTGATATTTGACAGTACAAATCCTTTTTTAGTCGATAAAAATTTAAATCGGTATGCAAAACTACTCTACTAGTTAGATCTCTTCAAACTACGAAAACTTTAAATCTATGAGTAGATGACATTGCTTCTTATTTTGAATGAAACATGCCTTTTTCACTTTACTCTTTTACCTTAGCTGATGAAACAATAAGGTGAAAGGTCCAAATATATTTTTGGTGTAATGCCGAACTTTAGTCAACGGATATATTATTGCCAAGAAATAACCGAAAATAATTACTGTTCAAATAAACTGTTCAAAATTGCATCCAATTACTTTTAAAATAATTGTGCAATGATGTGATGTGTGATTGTTTAAGTTCTTTTTAAAAGTTCAATTTATTATTTTGTCTTCTAGTTTCAATGAAGAAAGGATACGCACTGAATTTATAAATAAATGGTCTTCTAATAAACGTCAGATTTAAGCTTCTTAAAAGTAGTTTGTATCTGAGAGACAATAGTAACACATAATAGTAGTAGCTTCAAATGCCGACCGGATATGAAAGTGAAAATTAAAAAAATACCATGGAATAATAGTCACATGGGCCTAAAATACAGACACAGCAATTTACAACGGATGCATTATCATTTAATAGGACCATAATAAATTGTACACGTTATAAGAATATTAGAATCGTATGCTAATATATAACATAGAAGAATAAGAGGCATATGACTAGAGACATGTTATCTGCAGGGCAGACAACACCAGGATTAGAAATATAATCAATCACTACTGTAAAGTGTTGTATAGATGCTTTAGAAGTAAATTACCGTTTTTATGACTTAGCTTTTTGACACTTCACATTACTAAAGAAATAGAACCGTTGGCAAGTTGCATATTGTAATGAGTTTGCTGAAATTATTAAAATGCAATTGATCTCGAGTCTGTCAGTCAAGAAAAAATAAATATAAAAAATTTCAATAAAATTAATTATAAAACAAATTAATTCTCATACACGATTTCTTAAGGAAATATCAAAATGTATTTAAAGAATGGAAATTGTATTTTAAATTCCACAAACATTAAGAACATTATTTCAGTGGTAGGGAATAATTATTTATGCTGGATAATTAGTAGTAGTAGAAAAGTAGTTATTATAGAGTGGCACCAAAACCATATAATAGAGAATGTAATCTACAATTTGGTTTGTTGAAACATAATATTATAAAAATATACACATGAACAAGTGCGATGAAAAACGACAATTGTTTTTATTTCCTGACTTAAAACATTAAACAGTATGATTTTTGATTAATAGTAATAAAAAAACAATAAAAATAACTAATTAAAAGCTGGTCCCCCTATCTACGATCTGCTGAGATATACCGATTTTTATGCTATAATCGCACAGTCGAGACCTCAGATCACCAACGTATATTTCAAATAATATAAAAAAATAGGTACCAGCTGTACAAGACTAATTGGCTACATTTTTATTCTTATGTCAGTAACCAAACCTTATTCACCATGGTGGAATTATACCGTTCGTTCTGTTCTACATCTGGCCAGGTAGAAGCTAATATGACCAGCTCTGGCATAAGATATATGTAAACCTACTCTTGAACTATTGCTAGTATAACTACAATTTGTATAATGGATCTTTGCGCGTGTATCAATTTAGTGACGATGCACGGATCACATGCTATACCACTCGCAGTTGTTACTAATATGCCACAATTACCAGCACGTGTGTCTAACTACATATGTTTCAATCAACTACGTACAGCATAGACAGTAAATAATTTGCCAAACAAAATGCAATTATAAAGCCACGTATTGGCTTTATCATATAATTTAATTCATTGGCGTCTCAATGTTTCTGTAAAATTTATTTCATGATTGTTTCATTTATTTTGATTTTTGTTGAATTTATTTCATTTATTTTGATGGAAATATCACTTCTATTAAACGTTTTTGTGCAGAACATTTTCATTACTCTCTCATGGGTTGACAGATTTGTATTGTATTAACTGTTATCCCAAAATGTGTTTTCGGCACGACACTGTTCAAAAATGTCAGTTGATTGATCCATACGATTGTTACCTGTGACGCACACCCAAGGAATCATTATACAAACCAGAGAACTAAGTATACGCAATATGTCTTAATAGAGTCTCATTCGTATAATTCAATAATGATGTATTGATATACTAAGCATGCAATTTGATTCTAGCTAATTAAGTTCGAATCAAAATAAAAATATCCTTTTTGCCCTTTAGCTAACGACTGTTTTAATCTCTCTTGCTAAGGATGTACAATGATGAGCTTAAAATAAATGGGAAGCACAAACCATCATCTAAATTTCTAATATTAGGTCAGTGTCTACATCTCTAGTATAAGAGGTTCGAATCAGCAAGTGACAACATTTAAATCAATCAATAACAACATATACTGCTCGTCAAGAATAGGAAAAAGTGTGAAATTCTGTAGGTATGCGTAGAAGAAAGACTGGGGCAGCATTCGCAAAAGGATGCACTTTACGCGCGGCCATATCGAACTCTGTGTATATTCACATTCAATATATATTCATCGATTCACTCTACAATGGTCTCGATGTGACTGAGTAAATATCAGGCTATTTACTGCATACCTCGTGGGCGGTCCGATATCGCAGTTTTAAGACTTGTTCCTATTTTTAATGAGCAATACGTATCTCATAGAGAAGGTAAAAAATTGTAATTAAAATGGACGGTAAAAGGATCAGAATTATGTCGATCTACAATACGAAAGTCTTCGAAAAACTTATTACAATTTATATCATAGCTTAAACTATTTTCACTTCACAACAAACCGCCACTAGATATTAATCGTAATTCCAATAATTGTATCAAATGATGTGGCAATAATTGGGTATGCCTATGCGCACTAATTGCATTAAAGTGATCAGTGATAGAAAGATAATTAATCGTGATAGTTTAATTAACTATGCGTTTATTAATATTTTTATCCATTCGCCTATTATTACTGTAATCAAAAGTGAAATGCAAAGCTAATCGATATTTATATATCAAAGGTTTTTAGTTGGCGGTAAAATAGACAATTAAGTGACAGAGCAGTGTGTCACACGTCATAGAAAATCTATTCAGGGATATAATCTAAAAATCTATACAGAACAAAAACTAATAAAATCGACTATATTTTACAAACTGAATGAAATGTATTAATATATATTCATGAAAAATACAACTTTTAAAACTTTTTTTGATACTCAACCCATCTTAGATTTTGCGATCAAATTTTTAAAATTTTTACTATTGTATTTGTTTTGTGTCAGCAACATATCAAAAAGGCAACAGCAAAGTGTCAGCAAAGAGGCTTCACGTCCACTTAATTACGGTTACGGTTACTGCTTACAGTTACTTCTGACGGTTACAGTTACTGCTGCTTCTATTTTCCATGATATAATCCATAAGGCAAAAAATTTAAAAACTCAAGGAACTCTAGAAACATCAGTATCTCATTGGACCGCACTCCCATACAAATTAATCTTTACCGGACAATTAAGAGGTAACTGAACGAACGTATGGCAGCTGGGGAAACCAACTTAAAAATTAAGTTCATACGTGGTGTTCCAAAAATTATAGCTTTAAACTAAAACAGCGACAACACATGTTACATTACCAAAATGTCCGTGGATTAAGGACTAAAGTGAACGAATTTTATTCATCTATTAGTACAAACGAGTTCGGAATTATCAGCTTAACTGAGACTGGGTTGACAAGTGAAATTTCAAATTTGGAATATTATTCCGATGCCTATATTGTGTTTAGATGTATATACTGTGATTAGAAATTATTGCTGTTTCTAAATTAATTTTTGTAGCTAATAATATTTGAATCTATACATTAATATTTCATGTTACTATTATTATAATTTTTTTAGACCTTTTCTTTCTTGTCTATACATACTATAGTTTGATATGTTTCATTTTTATATGTTTATATTTGTCCTGTATTTGGATTTTATCTGTTGGGCAATATATAGATAAATAAATAAATAAACATAACATAAGATATACAATTATTGACAAAGAATTACTAACTATGCAAAATTATATTAGATATAGAATATTTACGATAAAGCTATGGAATTCATTTCCCACAATGATACACCACTTGGCAATAAGTACAGGTATAACACGTTCATGGACTACTCGATATTGGCCGACTACAATATCTTCAATAGTGGAAAATATTATGATGCGTAAGTGATGGATCATTGATCTTACCTAAAAGATAATCCTGGTACCTACTAACTATTTATCGTAAAATGTTCATAACAAAACATTATCCATAAGAAACTGTTTCAAAGGTACAAAGAAGTGTAACGCAAGTGACTGGCTCTAGATCTTCTGTTTGGTACTTACAGTAGTTTCTTATTTCCGATAGAACGCGGCATTAAGAATCTGTGTCCCTTGATGGAGAGCAATATATTCATTAAACTAGATATGGTTTGCATAATGATTCTTTGCGTATGTGTCACAGGTAATAATCGTATGAATCAATCAACTGACATTTTCGAACAGTATCATGCTGGAAGCACATTTTAGGATAACGGTTAGTACAGTACAAATCCGCCACAAAAACATTCAATGGAAGTGATATTTCCATCAAAATAAATTAAATAAATTCAACAATAATCAAAATAAATGAAACAAAAATGATGGAAGCATTGCAGAAATATTGAGACGCGAATGAATCAAATTATACAATAAAGCTAAGACGTGATTTCATATTTGCATGTCGTTCGGCAAATTATTAACTATCTATGCTATACGTAGTTGATTGAAACATATATCGCTGGACATACGTGCTGGTAATTGTGGCATATTAGTTATAATTGCGAGTAGTGTAGCATGTGATCCGTGCGTCGTCACTAAATTGATACACGCGTAAATATCCATTATACAAATTGTGCTTATTTAGAGCCATATATAACAAACTATTTTCTGTTGCATAATTCGCTGAACATTTTCAATATTCGGAGAACTACAAATCAATTGAAATATATTAGTGTCGTCTACTGTCATAAAACTTTTATCTGCTTGTAAGATTGACAATTAGGTAACAAAGCATTACATCACACATCATAGAATATCTATTAAGAAAAAAATAAATATAAAAGTCTATTCCGAACGAGAACTAAGCGAAAATAATCTATTTTTACTTAGCGAAATATTATCTATAATAATAGCCTATTATTTTTTAAAACCAACTCAAATGTATTGATATAAAGCCACGAGAAACATAACTTCTCAAAAGTTTTTCGATGCGCAACTCTCAAATTTTGTAGACATATTTAAAAAAAATACTCTTATATTTGTTGTATGTCTGAAGCATAATAACATAATATATACAGTTTTTGACAAATAATTACTACGCAAACTGGTATTAGACATACGATTACTATAAAGTTCAGGTATCCATTGCTCAAAATGGTACACCACTGGGCAGTAAGTACTAGGTCTTCATGAACTACTCGAGATTAGCCGATTACAATCTTTTCGATAGTAGAAAATGTTGTGATGACTGAGGTGCTGGACTAGTGATGTCATTCAATGGATCAACCTAATACCAACACATAAATAATTTAACTTATGAAAAACTATTTCCAGAGTGTAAAGAAATGTAACGTAAGTAATGGCTGGCCCTAGATGGCCTTTTTATTACTTGTTTTATTATCACAGAAGTAAGAGCTGGTTTATGTAACATCTTCGACAGCTTTTTCCATTTTCATAGAATGCAACGTTAAGAGTCTTCACACTTTAATGGGGTAAATAAATTAGTAATAAATTAACATAATTAAGAGCATTAAGTTAATAATTGATTGATAAATTAAGAGAATTAAATTAGAGCCATATAACCATAACGTATTTTCTGTAGCATAACTCGCTGAAGATGCCCAATGTTCAAGCAGTACAAATCGATAGCATTTGTTGTATTGTTATTGAAGTAAATCCCTGTTCTTTACTATCACAGGTGTTTATTTATATATGATTAACAAATATATTCCATTATGTATGTAATACAGTTATACACGAAAGGTCATCGCTATGTCGTTAACAAATATAGAATAGAGAGTGAGGTTGCAGAAATTTATGATCCTATAAACATCGTATTGTAGTGATAATTATGAAATTATAGGATACTAGGTACTTAATATTTTGGATATTAAGTCTATGCAAGTATAGTAAAGGATTGTGATATTCACAGATCTCCTCCAGATATAGCAACCTCAGGTATTCTGAGAGTTCTAATTTAAATCCTCTCTTGTTTTTAGAATTTATAAACTATATTACATCAAAATTTGTCGCCTATTATTTGCAGATCCATTATTTGCAGATAAATTAAAATTGTTTACCAATATTAATAAAAAACGACTGTTATTTGTAAGAACAAATTAATAACATTGCAATGTGGTGCGGTAGAAATTATTTAACTTAAATATTTCTAAATGTAGAATTATAACTTTTACGCATAACTACCTACACATTTATTCAATTTAGATATAATATTAGTAACTACTCCCTCGAATGGTGTTGCTAGTCAAAAGACCTAAGAATAATTTTTCACATTAAATTCAATTTTTCAAGTCACCTTAACTATGTCACACTAAACTTAAAACAATAAAGAAATTGGAACTCTCAAGTTTTGAATGTTTAACAAAATTATATTTTTCTTAGGCATAATCAAGATCATGAATTATATATTTCTTAGATAAGATCAAAATCGTGAAAACAGGTATTTAATATGGTCTTCTGTATATCAATATGTAATATTAGATAAATATGTTCAACAGTAATGCCTATTTTCGCCTTTTCTTTACGGAGGCAAAGTTTAATTACTCCTCCCACTGACCCCCGGATAGTTAGATAGTCACGGAGATACATGCATAAACACTCAATCAGTTTAAATGGAAATCGAACCCACACCAGGATTACTACGAACCAGAAATTCCAAGGCATTGCAAGGCTTTCCAAGTTCCAAGGCCAGTTCCAAGCAATTGGCATCATTATACCAAATTAATCCAGAGAACTTGGAGATCTTCTGCGAAGTAATTATGACGTAATCTACCTTTAAAAGATCTGGCCATACCTATAAATATCCAATGTCAATTCGTATTCAAACCAAAGGTCAAGTCACGTTTAGAGTTTATGTTCTACAAGACTCATAACTGTTGTCTTAGAAGAGCTAGGAATGCTGAAGAACTAGAAATGCTGAATATGGTCTTTTGCAACAACGAAGAGTCTACAGTGATATGTATGAAATTATAAAATTTATTTGATAATACTTTATATTTTAAATTTTCACTTTAGATATATGGTAAATGAATGCATATATAGCAAAAGTGCTTGCATATATAGAAAACATTTATACCATCAGGTTATTTTATATCGTTTAAAGGACATTCAGAGAACAATTTATAGAGAACGGCGAACATATGTCTTAAAGATATATAACAACCTTGCCTATTTTGCAGGATTATAATTTAGGGCATCTCTTGTTTGTTGCATTTATAATAGTTATTTACATTATTAGAAGGGCATTATTACATCACAAGTGGGAATATTGCCATGACAAGGTGCTAGAATGAGTGATGATAATCACATGAGTGATATAATGTGCTCTAGCCCACGTGTTATGTACAATATTTTATCTACGACCGCTTGTATAAGAAAAAGAGATTAAAAACCGATTTTTCACAAAACATTCAGATCTGAAATTTAAATAATTATGACATCAGTTAAAAGTCAGTTAAACAGTTTCATACCAAATCAAAGTAACATGATGCATGCAATTTGTTAAAACCATAGTAACAATCTAGTTGTTTTAAATAACGCTTAGTTTTATGAATTTCTCGTCGTGTTGTGCGTTATCTACGTCGAAAATCTTACTAAAATCTGGCAAAATAATATTAATATTTATAATAACGAATAATTATTGTATTGTTTTTAGTTGCAATAAATTTTTACTTCTTCGTTTATAATTTTTAAAAATAAAAATGAGTTATGTAATAGAGCTCATTGCATAACAGTGACATAATGAGATAATTGCATAACGGTGACGTAATAGAGCTCATTACATAACTCGAAATAGTCCACTGAACCCATATTAGAGCACGGTCGTAGATAAATAATATTACATCACTTGCTGATTCGCGCCATCTCCCATTTTCAAACTATTTAAATATTTGTTATAATGTCTACCATAATTATATTTCTATATAACATTACCCATAATAAAATTGATTGTTCTTATTTGGTACAATTCACTTATTTGTCCTTAGATTAAACGCACGTAGTAGTGATTATCTTTACTGTCCTTTTCGCCCTATAAATCTCATGCGTAGGTTTCCTACCAGTTTATGCTATATATAACATTTGTACTAGTATTTCTACATTATGTTATATCAATTATAATAATTTAAATAGTGTAATTGATTTATATTCAGCTATATATATGAATGGATGGAAATTTATATTTAGTAATTAATTTTAAATATAGATATTTGCTATTATTAATGTAACTAAATATCTGTATACGAGTTCATAATGTATGTACATATATACACCTATTATCAAATTCCTGTATTGTTATATACGTTTTTTTACCTGTCCTATTATTGGGTTTATTTTTGTTATATATTTCGTGATAATCGTATAGACATACTCAATATCACGCATATGACTAAATTTCAAAGTATTAATTATCAGTAGTTGGTAAGTTTCTCACAATAACTTCTGTCAATGTTATGTCAATGTTATGTATTTATGCTGATATCGTCAATTACGTGAAAGTTTGTTGTCCTTTGTGGCTGTGGTCTTTCATGTTAAGAAACTAAATTAAACTAACTGTCAGAAATGCCTGCCGCATTCACTGCAGAGTTTGCGTAGCTCGTCATCGTATTAGAAGTAACTTACATCATCCCTAATACTATTGTTACAAACTTATCAGCCGATCATGGAATAAATCGCTATAAAAAGCTATAATGTCGCGCGTTGTAAGTGCTGTTGCACCCTGCAAATAGCCACGTTGGCGTTAATTATGGTGAAGTTTGTAAACAAATTGAGTCAAAATGTTGTTTCTATACCATTCTCAATTAATAGCGATATTGAAAAATGGAAATTCACTTACTGTTCTCCGAGAAACTACCATCCGAACATCAGAGACCAACTACGTGATGATGTAATGAAGGTTCAACAAACATTAAAGATTATCCGTGGATATCTTATGAATTGACGTGCTCCACGAAATTTAATGCCGCTTTGTTAGAAAAAGATTATGTTTAACAGATCACCATTCATTGACATATCAACAAACCACTGACAGAGTGCGAGAAATCTGTAGTGATCAGAAGGCAAATGGCTTGTGAATGCATTTTCTCTCGTATCGTCCATTCTTCTATATCCAAATTATTTTTTACAATTGTAAAAACGCACAAGTTGTACGGCACAAGAAAGACCAATTCCTCAATTTTCTATTAGGAAATCCAATTCTATTGAGTCGACAGTATTGTAGGCTATTGTTCCATAGTTGATGGATATTATTAATAACTTCCTTCATATGAATAATTGATCTACCAGCACCTTTTCTATGAGTCGGAGAACCAGCCTCCCGAAACACACACACACACACATAATTTATAAGTCATTTGTAAAAGTCTTTGGGTGTTACTGTTAGGTCTATAGAGTATTCTCAAACATTGTTAGCTTTGTTGTGGGATATCAGTATTCCCAAGTTCTATTAAATAACATACCAGTTCGAAGATAGGCTTCAGTCATATAAATTTTATGCTCTGTTATGAAAACTGTAATTCAAAAAGAAAAACAGAACCTTAAGATTACAAAAATTAGAAGGCTTCACCAGAATGGTTTGCCAAATTTTGAAAATCAAAGAAAGTTTGTTATAAACACATAATCCTGTCTTCGATAATTACTTTAAGGTTCACGCCCACTTTGGATCGATATAATATTTAATAGGAGTATCTTTGTATAGTAGAATTATTTTATGAAGATCATTTGCGCGCGCCGCTTGTAATAGTATTACTGAATTCCATTCGTGTGGGAGAAGGTAAGCTATACATTGCTCTTTGTCGCACGGGTTATTGCTCTTCATAAAATAATTCTGCTATATAATGCTTTTATATTCTTTTATTATACTATGTATATTATATAGAACATTATATGTTCTATTCTCGAAACTGGAGCTTATCTAGGGATTGATTGTTTGTCTAACGTTTATTTCATTTGTATTCTCTAGAGTATAACACAATCGTTATTGGTGGTAGAATGTCTATGAAGATTAATTTTAACTTTAATCTACTTCAGTAGTTCCAATATTACCACACCTCTATCATACAGATAATCTTGTAAATTTAAAAACACAATTAAAAATTAAAAAACAATCCTATATATTTGAACCACCACATTGCAAATAAGTCTCCAATTTACGGTCTTGTGCATTTTATTTCATATTTTCTAATTCAGTGTTCAATTAAGTGTTGCAATAAAGTTCAATCGAGTGTTTACTAATTTCCTTTTATTGTATTTCATTTGTAATTTTATCGATACATTTAGTAATCAATTAGCTTTCAAGTACCATCACAATATTATTTTTGTTTTCATTAATTTATGAAGAATACTAGAAATGGTATTATCTCTCTGGACTACGTCAAAATCACTAATGATTTACGCTGAAATAAAAAAATATATTTATGGAAAAGTCTTTGTAGCACAACGTATATAAGGATGGGAGTTAAATAATAATAGGAATTCTATTAATTAATTTTATGGTAATGTGTATTAGGTATTAAATATATACATATTCTAATATCTATGTATATGTTAAATTATAAGGCATTGAATTAAATATTACATAATTATAAACTAAGTATTAATTGAAAATGACATATACATAAGACATACTCGTATATACAGGCACACTATAAATTAGTTATGCCTTTATTTAGTTATGCAGAAAATAACACAAATAAAATACAAAACACTTACAAGAAAGGATTATGATGAGGGTTAGAATATGCTTTATAATAGAGAAGAGTAATTCTTGCTGAAGATGATAACGTGCTATCGAAATGTGTATATATATATATATATATATATATATATATATATATTATATATATATATATGAGTATTAAGCTATTGTTTTTTATTAAGAGGAATGCACTATGCTATGTCGTCGTTGCGTACCCTCCTCTTCATAGGAGGCCCCTCCTCTCGCTCCATCTCTCATTTGTTGTTCCCTTGCATCCCTTTGGGTATGTAAGGGTGTAGGAGATGGGAGTGCCCGTGTACGAAGCACAAGGGATTATCCGTCAGCTCTACGTACGCGTTGCTCTTTCAGGAACATCCCCTCCACCTCATTCCTCTCGGTGGCGTGACGTGGTGGTACCAGCATAAGTCCTCCCAATGATAACATCGGGGTAGACATCATAGCCGCACGCCGAGATACTTCCAGAATCCGACCGGATGCGTTTCTCCTTAGTGTGAATACGGACCGATGTTCGTTGACGCTCCGTGTTGTCGTTGCTGAGGGTTGCTCCCTTCCTACTGCGTGGGGGTGGTTTCCTTCGGCGGAGGTAGCCGGGGTGCACTTGGGCCCCGCTGGCTTCCTGCTGCTGCGGGTTTCTATCCTCATTGGGTGCGTTCACGTATTTCACTTTTTGGGCGTACCTCGTATATCAGATCTTTCGATATACCCTGTATATGGATGTTAAAATATATACGTATGAATAAGATAATTTCAGACAACTTCTCTTACGAACCTTCGCTTTCTTAAACCTACTTGTTGTAATTAATTAGGTGGTAATTAATTTCTATTTGCTCCCGTTGGCAACGGGCACAGGAACCTGACACGCGCTAGTCCAAGGAGTCTTTTCACAGTGTTAGACAGGAATAGGTGGTCGTGACCTAGGATAATTGGACCGGACTTACCTTGATCCAATTCGTCTAGTTCAGCAGCCCCCTAGCGGCCTCCGGTACTGTATCTGCGTCCAGGCAGACACTCCCGGCGCACGACGGCGATTCCCGATTTGGAATCTAGAACCGTCGACTGACGACACTCTGTCGTTAACTGCTCACACACTGTCGTTGGCAAACGTGCAAGTAAGTACGCTTTTAAAGCCGCGGAAGTTTCGTTTGCTTATTCCTTCGGAGGTAAAACGTAAGATAGGCGCGGATTGGATATCCTCTCAGAGATACCTTGTTGGATACCCTCTCAGAGGTACCTTGTGTCGATGCGTTGTTCGGTTAATGAAAACCTCTTTTTAGGAATATGTATATAGAAATCCCTTCAAGAGTATTTTATGTTCCAGGCCACATAGAACATCCAGGTCACAGGATCTGACAAAACTTAGCTTCTACGAAGTATACTATATCTAACAGGCTACTCAAGGTACGAAGCTAAACAAGGTCGAACTACCACCAATATTCATTAGCAGGCGTAATCGCCTTGATGGATTTGCAGCAAGCCGAGCGAGATTACCGCTCTTTACTCGCCCATCATGTAGACCGGGACCGTCATACGAAGGTGGGAGGGGAGCGAACCGCTGCCAGATCAAACCACGCCAAAGCCTCCGATGCGTCACTAGTGACGTCACGATTTTCCCTAGGTTGGGTTGCCGAGAG
Organism: Rosalia funebris; assembly: GCA_037954035.1. NCBI lineage: Eukaryota > Metazoa > Arthropoda > Insecta > Coleoptera > Cerambycidae > Rosalia > Rosalia funebris. Next base: position 8,489,845 of record JAZFAV010000007.1, read on the forward strand.
TATACTCAGAGGGGGCGGTATGAATAGTTACTTCGAGAAACCCTATACATTATAATTGAGGCATCCGCGTCTGTTTCGTCGACAGTTGTATCCGTAAATGTCATATAACTATTAAATTTAAAAAGAAAGAACTTCATAGTGTATTTTATTTTGATATTAAACACCTACATAGTACTCACATCATATCCCTTGACTTAGTTCCTTTAGAAACGTTACTATCGTACAGTTACTATGTCCTAATACGTTATTATGAGTTTTATATAGTGTTATTTATCATGACAGTGGCTCATATAGTAAGTCTGTGGATTTTACATATTATTTGTGGTGTGGTGAATATATAGAGGTGTACACAATTTAGTAATAACGCAAGAAGAGAATTGTCACATAAATATCTACACTTACGTATAAATAGAATTATGATATTTGCATCCCACTTATTCGCAAAGATCTACAGATATACATACACGCATATATACACATATACAGATATCTACAACTAGTGGCTAATATTATTTTCTAATAATTGTCTTCATTTCTCCGTCTCCAAACTATCATGAGGCTTAGATATATCCCAATCATGACTAGTTAGTTTTTTTACTAATTCCTTCCTCTTTACTAACAGATGTTGATACTCCTCCTCATTGCTTTGAACATCAGCGTCAATACCTTTTATTTCTTGCTGGGTTTTTTTTTTCAGGTTTTTTCTCGATAGGCTGAGTTCCACCACTGATTGTTAGTGCCATCAGCAATTTGACGATGACACTTATAAAACTATTTAAACAATTTTCGATCATTAAAATGCGAAAATATGTCAAATTTCAACTCAAAATCGGACCTGTCTGCTATCTCAATCGGAATTTGTTCCACCATGTTGTTCTACATTGTGAACAACATCGCCATACGAGTAGAACACAGTCTTCCTCTGAGGCCATGCTGTCAATTTTCAACACCACTTCTACCCGACTTTTCTAACAATACGACTTCTCACCTCTTACTTTATTACACGTTTGAGGACAGTATTCCGTTTCATATTCCTTGCAGCAAATGAGGAGTTTTTAATAAGTAGAGCCTTTTGCGGGCTCCTGTTAGACCCTACTATACGACCAGCCTTATTACGGTCCGCTTTCCATGATGCTGCAAGAGTCGCCTCAACATCATCACGCGTCCACAATATGTTTCCTCTTTGTAGTAGCTGCTGGCTGAATTGATGGTGTTTGACGTGAGCCCTGTGATTGTATTTTGAAAGAACTATTATTTTAGGCGTATCGTCAAAATCACTATCATCGAAGTAATTTACTGACGGAGAGGCACTAGGTGTCACACGCGACTACAAAGATTTATCATTTAAAGTATCCTCGTCTACTGTTAGTAGGAATGGTGACCTCGTTCACGCCTGCCGACATTTCACTTGATTCATCCTCACCACCTCTCTCTACAGAATTTATCACAGAAGAATTAAGAACATCGCCACTCCTGTGATAGTCAGAATAGGAAGCTGGCACCGGATTTTTATTTCCATGAAATAATTCCTCTATTTTTAATTAATAATTATTCAAACAATTATCTGTACTAGTAATTATTTTAACATACAAGAGTCATTCTCTTTATGAAACGGCAGCTCTAAGTAAAAAGTCCTAACGAACCCTATTTCTACGGCCACCCCTCTGTAACTATTTAAATTACTATCGAGAATTGTTTTCAGTTTGTATTTTTGTATTATACCAAAATGATTAAATGGTCATAATTTGAAATAAATTACATATTTTCTTGATTTTATGAATAAATACCACATGTTCCAATTCCACTAACAACAAATTATTATTAACCAGAGCATTGAAGATTTCACTAATTTGACCCCTGTTCTTACTTGAAACAGATGGTCGAGCGGTAATCATTTTTTACACATTCTACTTACACAGAAAATATTCCACAATATGTTACAGAAAACTGAAAGTATATATCTCTTAAGAACACTTTCTCGTGGCATAACTTCAATCCACATTTACCACAAACTAGAAATATATCGCAAAAACATAGTCCAAATAGAATCTTATAAAAAGTCATGTCGACCACTGTAACAAAATCATGAGAAGTATCCAATTTTTGCGTGAAGGAATATTCATCCCGACGTATAAAAGAAAGTCATACAACGCCAACTGTATTTATATATTTTTTCCTCTTCTGTTTCAAAGGATAGGATGGAAGTGTTGCTGGATGGGGTGGACAGGATAAAAAAGATCACACAAACACACTGCCGAGGTTAAGAAGGCTCTCGTGGACAGTGATTGATAGAAGGCTTTTCTCTTTCTTCTCCTAGTGTTACACGGAAAGCCTACGTCTTTACAATAGTCAACGTGTTCCAATTCCGTGTGGAAATTTTAATATATTGTTTCAGTTTCACTATACATATACATGAGGAAAGTTTAGATATTACTTTACTTTTCCTTTTTGTTTGGAACTGAAATCGACCTCAAAATTACAGCTTCCAGAATTGATGAATGCGTTGCCTTTTTATGTGTTTATGTGTTTAAGATTAATATTGGACATAGTAATACATTAAAGCTTCCTTGATTTCTATTATATATTAATGACATTAAACGTATCATATAATTTTTATTGTACTTTTGCAGATGATCGTTAGTACCTCATAATGTAGCTAACCCAAAATCTGTGAGCTATTATACGAAAACTTCTCTTTACAATTAGTTTGAACTAAGTAGATTAGTTATCAAAATAAAACCTTTTCTATTGAATTTTATCTTATTGCCTCCAATTATACATATTAAAGGATAAGGCAGTGTACTCCGTTCATTGTCGTACCTGCGCTATTCGAAGTCAAGCAAAGAATAGCTCGGATGCTACTTGGATGGGTGTCACATGGTCTCATTCTTATAGTGCCGCGGTGGTGCTGACTTAGTATTTGGTAACAGGGTGGCAACTGGACCAAATACTGGGCACATTGTCCGCGTGAGTTCGATTCTCATCTGAGGGAACTTGGCACTTCCCTCAGGGCTGGGTGTTTATTCGCGTTTATATGTGTAACCTTCCCCTACTCAAGCCTGCCTGTAGGCTTTCTGGGGAAGGAAGTCTAGTTTCCGTGTGTCCAAATTATACATATATCGCTCTTATTATATAAACCTAATACGTGGTATATCAATTATTCAAGTGCCGTCGTTCAAATTCCTTGTTAATATAACACCTTAGAAAGAACTAATACCTTCCAAATTTTAAATACAATTATGGGAGATAATCGAGTCTACAATCAGTAACATCTATATAAAACTATTTAAAGCACTCCTATGTCACTTTTGTTCTTATGAAATATTAAGACATCATATTCATCAGGAAGCATAGGTCACATATTTCTATAAGTAATTATAGGAACATATTGATCCTGGAGTAGGTTGGAACCTTTGGTGTGAAGACAACACTAACTGAGTTTTCCACAAAACACCAAAACACTATACACTATACTCGACGCGCGTTTCGCCAACAAAGTTGGCATCATCTGGAGATGATTAAAACTAATCTTATTCTAACAATGTATCCTATTTATACCTAAATTACTGACTATAGCTCAGAGAATCCTGACCGTCACGGCCGCGGCTCAGTGAGTCGTGAGTAACTAACCAATAAAGCGGGCTATGTGGAATAGGCCCTCTGTCACTATTCATACTATTTTTACGTTTTCCTATTTCTAAACTTTCAAATGCATTTAACTACCTTGCATTTGTTACATTCCCAATTAATCTTAAGTTGCTAACATCTATCTTATGGTTGTTCTCGGAGGCATGTTGAGCAACACTAGACTTATCTATTCTACCATATTTGAGATGCGCCATGTGCTCTTTGAACCTGGTTTGAATAGATCGTCTGGTCTGTCCAACGTACCTTTGACTACAGTCGTTACAGTCGTCATAGTAACATAGATTAACATAGTAAGGGTGCAGTAGATCTTTATTCAACGTCAAAATAATTACGGCTATTAATTAATTAGTATACTTGCAATTTGTTTAATAGAACTCTTATCCATCAATGTTGAGAATTTATCAACGTTATAAATTTCCCTAAAAACGAACCTCTAAAGATCCTACGATGTTAAATATTAAATATATTAACCTAGAGATGTCAAGTTAAATATCCTGTTACATATTCCCCATATGGTGGTTCAAAGACTTATTTCTTGATATGGAAAATAGTATAAAAAATATCAAAGTATCAAAAATTATCTTGGTCAAATATGGTCGTGGGTTTTAAAGTAATTGTCGGAGCGAATATCATGCATTTGTGTTGTCAAATTTTCAAGCAATTCTGATGATATTTTCTTGATATATAATCTGAAGGAGTTTTTAAAATACGGTTTAGGTTTGGACAATTAATTTTCTAGAATACTTTATAGACTTATCAATAATACCAGATATTGTATCTGTGTTTTAAATATTGTTCAGACATGTTTCACGAACGTGACCATATAACAAATACGAAAGAAGAGGGTGGGCCCACCATTCGTACGAAATATATTGCTACCGTCGTCAACGTATGCAACAAAAGTCTATAAAAAACGAATGTCTCAATAAATTGGACTGTATTATGGAACATTCCGAACTATTCTAAAGAAGAACATGGACATACATCCATATAATATGCAATCGTTGAATGATCATTTACCAGCAAACCACCTCAAGCCTCTTAAATACTACCTTACTTACTTTAAAATTCTTTTATTACTTTCTAAATAACTACATTTATATGATACAGTACGGTGACTTAAGTTCCATTGCGTGTCCTGGACACTTACACGTATAAATAAGAATTAAAATGCATATATATCCAAATTGTGGCTACAAATAGATACACAATATATATAAATATAAACATAAAATAAACAGTATTACATTTCATTCCTAATTCATTAATGCCAGTATTCCATGCGTTAGCATTGGTCGACGTTTTCTCCCTAAATGAGGGGGTAACAACGTCGCCCTGTCGATGTTTTGACCTAGCCGCACAATTATCATTTTTATTATGTGCGAATTTTTCCCTATTCCTTATATTACAGGGAGTTTTTGTGCCTACTAACCGATGTTATTTAATCTATTTATGTATTTGTGTTTGTTGTATATTTGTTTCTTTTTCTTTTTTGTATTTGATCAGGAAAAAGAAAAATAATAAAAAAACCTGCTCCAGACAATTTGTTGTTATTTATTTTTTTATTTGGTTCTTTCTGCTATATGTTAGTTTGTATGTATGTACATATGTATAGGAATTCTGAGTTTGAGTATATAAGGTTGCCTATATTACAGGGTTAATATATCCTTGCAACAAGTTGCTATGATATTAGTCCAATCAATAAGGAATGACCCGGTCACTAACTGTAAACAGCAAAAACAAAATTTGAGCATATAGAAAATAAAATTTCAAGAAACTTACACTTCTTTGCTCTCAAAATGGCGGCCGCTAACATAGCCTAAAAAATTCGCAAAAGTCAAAAGAACGGTTTTTCGCGAATAAAGAAGAAAGTTATGCTCGTATTGGAAAAAATTGAATGAGGAAGTTGTAGATAATAGTCTTTCTATTTAATTTTTGTGAGCTTAAATCGATTCATTACTTTTCGAGATATATCGAAGAAACCGTTAAAAATTGTGGTTTTTTTTTGCTCTAAAAATATCAATATTTGATGTAAACATTTAATAATTCCAGAAAATGTAATCCTAAGTGAGACGAAAACAATCATTTTTGTACAATTCAAAAATATTTTTTTTTAAGTTATAGCAGTTTTCGTAAAACGGCTTTTCCATCGAAACGGATGGTCCTTCAGACTTCGAGGACTTATTTTCTTCGCTAGGAGTTGTGCTACAAACATATTTTCAGCAAAAATCGATTTTTTAATTTTATATATAAAAAATCGCGTTTGAAAATTACGTAATTTTCGTACATCGGTTTCTTGACAATAAATTTTGTAATAAAACCGATGTACGAAAATTACGTCATTTTCAAACGCGATTTTTTATATAAAAAATTAAAAAAAGTGATTTTTGAAAATATGTTTATAGTACCACTCCTAACAAAGAAAATAAGCCCTCGAACAAGTCTGTAGGACCATCCGCTTCGATGGTACAGCCATTTTACGAAAACACCTTTTTTTGCGAAAGCAGCTATAACTTTGAAAAAAATATATTTTGGAATTGTACAAAAATAATTGTTTTTGTCTCACTTAGGACTACATTTTCTGAAATTATTAAATGTTTTCATCAAATATTGATATTTTTAGAGCAAAAACAAAAAAAAACGCAATTTTCAACGGTTTCTTCAATATATCTCGAAAAATAATGAATCGACTTGAGCTCACAAAAATTGAATAGAAAGATTTTTTCATTATCCACAATTTTCTTATTTAACCTTTTCCAATCCGAGGACAACTTTCTTTTTTATTCGCGAAAAACCGCTTTCTGACATTTGCGAATTTTTTAGGTTATGTTGGCGGCCGCCATTTTGAGAGCAAAAAGGTGTACGTTTCTTGAAATTTAATTTTCTCTATGATAAAATTTTTTTTTGCTGTTTACAATTAGTGACCATTTAATATAGGGCTTCAAACAGATTGATTGGACTATATACAAGATAGTCGTCTGTGCTGTCAACTGTTTGTTTATTTCACTTTATAGGTTACTTGCATTCATTTATAGGTTACTTGTCCGTGTTTTCACCATTGTATCTAGTTTGCTTAATAATAAGCGTGGCAATGATTTCTTTATTAATAGGGCTACTCCTCCCCCTCTATTTAATTGCCTATCATCCCTATAGACTGTATAGCCTTTATATTTATTTTGTTATTACTTTTAACATTTTTTCCGGAATTTCCATTATGTCTAATTTGTGATTTTTAAAAAAAATATTTTTATTTATTTATTTTGGTTAATATTCCATTTGCGTTCCAATTACTTATTATGAATTTTGCACACCTGCTATATTATATTTTGGGAGCTCGTCAATGAAAGATTGTTATGCTACTGTCTTACATACTACCAGTGCTAATAACTTAATTAATTACGATCTGCTGAATTTTACATTTTTCTTAATAAAATGGTGTTTCATCTTTCGAAGTATATAAATTCTTAAAATGTGCGAATCACATAATTGATGTTTGTATGGTAGATTAGAATGACTAGGGGATTAGTAGATTCGTCGTCAATATAATAACAATTTTTTTTAACAACTACAACACGATAATGAACTTCAACAAGGCGGTGTAATGGTACACACAACATGAAACATTATGAAATGTGTTCTTGAGTTTTTGATAAGCAGCTGATAAGTTTACATACATAATATGAGATTCCTCCAAAGGTTTCTTTATCTAACTATTATGAACTGTTTCCTATACCCTTAGTTAAAAGGTATAATTCAATCAGAACTTCTCCAGCTAAGTTGCAAAAAAATGAACAAACCATAGCACTAGAATACATTTAACATATACAATACAACCAATGTCAAATTAAGACACCCTAAGTCACCCTAAAATTGTTTTAGATGAATCTATTTTGACATCTTTCATTTAGACGATAGGTAGTTATAAGATCTATTTTTGTGTAAAATTTCGAAAACAGACTTTAATATCAAAGGCCTATTATGATTTTCTTAATGTATAAAATGCAAGAAAAATTGTGACACAAGACTGATCCGGGTTATATTATTTTATTTCTTTATGTTACGCCTATGTTACTTCTCTTGACGAATATTAGTTTGTAGTCAAACTTTCATAACGATCAGTTGACCAGTTTAGGAGCCTATTAGGAACATAAAAACAAACAAACATTCAGACAAACATTCATTCATTCAAACAGACAACCAAAATTTGGTTATTTAAAATTCCACATTATGCACTAAGCGAATATTGTCTTTTACTTTGTATTTATTATTTAATTAAGATATTTGGAAGGCTAATGCTGAATACTTTGCGATGAGACTATACTTTTTGTAATCAAAGCCACTGAGTCATCACTAAACAATATTGTTTTAAGAAAATCTATATCCTTCAGATAGTGCTCTTGTGTCCACAAAAAGAAATTCTACTTTTCTTTTATGGTCTTATTCTTCTAATGTAAAAACTATCAAATAGTCAGTAAAAAGTAGTAGTTCAAATAGTCCAATTTTGTATCTCATCAGATATCTTCTTACAGTTTCTCTGTGTATAGTTTAAATCGAAATTTAAACTTGCCCTCAGACTGCTTCATATAGATTAGCTTCATAATAGTTTCAAATGGCTTGTTCTTCATCGTTTCCTCTTAATATCATGACAGGACATTTTGGACTATACAAAATCGATTTCTTCGCCGAAATTTATCACATTTGTTGTTCAATTATTTCACACCGAACCAGCAAACAATATTCTCATAAATGGCGAAGGTGCCGTTGTCAGTTTAAACTGCTCTTAATTTTGCAATAGACCTTTAGTGCTCGTTTATTGCTACCGTATCTTTAATAGTATATAGGTATTGCAGGTGGATAACTGTATATATATATATATATATATATATATATATATATATATATATATATATATATATATATATATATATATATATATATATATATATATATATATATATATATAACCATTATATTTTATCGATAAATGTTAGAAAGAATACCCCAAATATATTTAAATAAACTCGAATATAATGAAAGGTCCATCAATACAAATTAAAATGACAGTGACACCTTATATTGAGAAGTATAAGGTGGATTGAAAACAGTCATTCAATTGTATTCCCACCTCGTTTACCAGATTTAATTCCATTAGATTTTTTCTATGGGGATTAGTTAAAGCAAAAGTTTGTAAAACACAGCCAACAAGTCAACAAGAAATACATAATCGTATTAATACCTGACATAACACCTGATCAAGTAAAACACGTGAAAAATATTAGAAAATGATATAACAAAGGTGCAGTGATACACGAAGATTTGGTTGAGAATTTAAATATTTAATTCAAAGTAATTTTATTTTATTTTAATTTATTATAATAAATGTATTTAATATTTTCCTTATTAATGAATATTCTTTTGCTAAATTCAGTACATATCCATTTTAAGGATTCTGTAATATAGAATCCTTATATACAATAATGTAGTTAGATATCAAATAAAGATGTCGTTAACAATATTTTTTTCAGTTTATGCTTTGAAAAATGCTACTTAACATGAAAATTTAGATTTGACAATATTCGAATATATTGAAATTAGTTAGTATAGCTATACTAAATTGTTTTATTTCATACTGAGTGACCGGTATATCTGTCTCATTCAATCCAGACAGAAAGTAAATTAAAAAATATGTTTAACATAAATTTGCTGTTTATTTTTTAAATAAACTTCATATGAAAACCAAAAAAGAATTACGTGCGTCATTTTCATGGACTTCCGTTTCAATTTGGCGAATGAATGTAAATGAAAGATTCATTTAATGTTGTGATATGGTATTTTGTTGAAAGTTCAATTTTAAATTGCAATTTTATGTTACTGGTAGAAGTAACGGAAATTTTGATGGGATCATTAGTTGTTCGTTAATATTTCAAATGATTGCCCCAAAAACTCGTATGGAAAACTATGCATACAGTACACAATTGTGCGATGTTGCACTCGCTTAATTAATAATTCTGGAAACGTCAGCCATTACGTGATTATTTATTAAATTATTTTTATTATTAAAAAATTTGTTAAATATTTTAATTATATTCGTTTATCCATAAAACCAGCAGCAGAAGTCATTAGTCCTTTTTATGTATAAACATATGTATATATATATATATATATATATATATATATATATATATATATATATATATATATATATATATATATATATGTATATAAATTATATACAATTTTCCGAATAAATCTGAACTTAAAATATATAAGCTATATACATATAGCTAAATATTAACATATATAAATGTAAAATTAAAGAACAAAGTTATGTCTCTTTCATCTTTTATGAATCTTGCATTCCACCTCTAAATTGACGATAGGCTACTATATAAGTAAAACATTAGTATCGTTTTCTTTAAAATTTTGTATTTTCTAAAATATACATTATTAGATTAACAGAAAATTTGTGATTCTAGGTATTTATTATACGTGAATAAATATTTAAATATACCATCATTCTATTTTGGCAAGCTGCCTTTTATCCTCCGCAGTGGGGTGGATAAAACAACTACGTGGGTGGTGTAACCTCCCACATTTATTTTAGGTTTATGATATTAATAGAGGTTTTTTATCCCGTTTCTTCTATATAGCCCGGAATTTTTTGTTGGAAATGTTTTAATAGTTTTTGCGAGAAAAATGATAAAGAAACTATTTTAAGTAATTATTCTTTATTTATTTATTAATTTTAATTTTCAGTTATGTTTATCTCTTTGTTCTACGTAAGTAATTTTAAAGTCAGGTAGTATATCCTCACTCAATTGCTGATGTTGACTGTGGCACCGCCAGTCATCTCCAAAAATATCCAGTTCATTCATACTTATCTTTCATAATGACTTATTTAAAATATGTGATCAAGATCAACAACTCTTCCAGTATTTGTGTGAATCTAGGAATTAATGGCAAAAGTATGTCTGATCCTTTCAGTATCTGTGAAATTTTTCCATCCATTATAACACGTCCGTAATCTTAGAGGTCTGATCAATATATGAGAAGAATAAAATAAACTTCCAATTAATGAAAGCTTCTTTCTATAATATATTCTTGCAGCTCCCAACAACAAATGAAATATACACAAATGGTTTAAAGATGAATAGTGTATTTGTAAGAAACAGGAACACACACTTCAAGCTTCCCTTATAAATTTTTTACTGTTCTGGGGGTTCACAGAAGATACACAACTAAACAACTATAAGTTTTAATTATAGCAGACTTCATAAGTTATGTTTAAGTTTTCAGATGCCCCTACAGTAAAGATTCTCTCTTTCAACGAACACTAACTTTAATCACATGGCTTATCAGAATACACAAAAAAGTTTATAGTTTATTTCATCGCTATTTGCCAAATAAAAAACTCAAAAAGTAGACAAAAAACCCGTGGCTTCCTTTTATGGCTAGGCTCAGATAGACTGTTCCATTTATCGGCAAGATAAGAGAGGTTTTTTTTGGCAAATAGCGATGAAATGGATAGTACTTTGTATGATGCCCAAGTAATAAGGGTAGAAGGCAACAAAATTGACGATTAAAAATAAATATTCAAAAACAACGATTAATTTTAAACTTAAATATGAATGGTAATTAGCGTGAAGTAGAACAGACTCAACGTTGAAAATTATTAAGTCAAAAGTGGACAAATGTACGGACGTGACTTCGTAATCTTTCAGGGCGGGAATAAATCCCGTTAACCCGATTCAGGATACATACCTTACCTGTTTCCATTTTCTTAAGAGGAAAACAATAGGAATTAATAAAAATATACAAAAAGAAGAAATTTTAAGTTCTGTAAAGAGTACCGGTCTGTTGGTATCATCTAAGTTGGTGAAGAACTAAATAAGATATAGCGATGCAGCTAATGATCGATGCTGTAGGTGCCACTGTATAATAAAATATTGATATTAAATGGATATCTAGATCTTCTAAGGATAAAATTATCCCATAATTACCTCACAGAAGGTATACAAGATCCCTGGATTAATCTGCGGTAATGATGCTAATCGCTTGGAGTTGATCAAAGAGTGCCGGCTCGGGGTCATTTAGACGTGGGTTCAATTATAACATAAGTGAGTTATAATTGAAGGGGTATGCCTGCATATGTTAGTATAAATTCCGAAATTAGGTGGAAGAATAGCACTAAACTAAACCTCGGCCCCATGAGAAGCCAAAGGTAAAACAATATAACTGAATTTTATTGTTAACAATTTTGTCAACAATTTTAACCGAATTTCTATCAATCATATACACATTATGATTGCAATCTCGCAGATGTCACCCAAGTGTAATTCATTTGACAGTACTGTAGGAGTTTACTATAACTCAAGACAAAGAAATATTAAATACTGTCCGTTATTAAATCCAGACAAGTCCTCCGTTCCCCTTTACGTATTAATTAGGATATTTCGAACGAAGTTAGAGACAACAGAGAAGGAGTTACAAATGTTACGACGCAATTTCGACAACTCAATGATGCAAAACCTAATGACTAGAGGTAGATAATCGGTGCCGCGTAAATGTGGCTTGCGTATGGGAAGATGTAGCGGGGGCCTCGAGACCATGACGCGAAATTCAATTCACGCTGTAAACAATCAATCACAAAACACTCGATTTGTGCTAGGTATCCAGTTGTTGTTTAACATTGAGACTGTATTCGTCTGCTTCGCGAAAGCACTAAATCACTTTACGATCTTAATTACATATATAATTTGTACAGAGTTTTTTGCGTGCGTTACAAAAATTTCTACAGTGCCAAAGGCGAAAAAAACGGTCGCTTGCTGATAATGTGAATAAGTTTATTCGGGACTTTTGATATTTGATGTATGGTGGAGCGAAAATATTGTGTAAAGTTTGTGAAAAAGATTTCTTGTGTTGGGACAAGAGAGACAAAAGACATACAAATAGTACGGACCATATTGATATAAAAAAGGGCTTGCTATGGAAAAAGGAGTTTATTTCTAATCTATTTCTCATGTTAATTACCTGTCATTTACTTACATTACTTGACACACCAGCATTTAAGGACTTTTGTTATTATGTTATTCTTAACAAATATGAAGGACTACGTGACACAATACAAAAATTAGAAAATATAGTGTTGCCGATAAAGGAATCACAACAAATAGTGGACGATGTGTATAATCTGCGTTAACGAAATATTCTGATTTTGCCACATTAAGACAAATTTGTAATGGTGTAGCAACAAATCCTTTAATAATTTAACTATGTTCAGAGAGTATTTTAATTATGCTTGTATTACATCAGTAGAGGTTAAATGATATTTTTCAAAATATAAAGACATTTTTTCACCAAAATAAAGTTCTTTCCACGAGAACACTGTCGAAACATATTTGATGTTGTCAGTGTTTCACAAAAGTCATTCTGTGCCTGAGAGTCATAATAGTGATAACAGTGGTGGTTCTACTTCGTATACTCCATAATTCTAATGAAGCGATGATTCCCTCAAGTTAATATAGTTAATATAGATATTTAAGAGGGTAAGTGTTTTAAATGTTCGTTTAAGTATAACCAATAAAAATGATCGCAAAAGACGCATACGCCACTGGCGCGCGGCAACATTATCCTGCTCTACTAATGAGTGTATGGGTAGCGAAGGTAGCATTGGACGTCAAATCATAAAACTTCAAAAGACGAAACATTTGAGTCGAAGTTGTGTAATGTGAAACTCGGAGCTTGGAAGTCATTTGAAGTACTGGTTAAATGTTTCATACATAATGACAAAGTGAATAATTACGAACAGCTAATACAAGAACACAGTTATCAACAATCACGAATAGCTAGTGTTAAATGCTTTTATCATATACCCCCTACATTCCCATCTATATTTTTGTTTCATAGAAGCTTGAATTAAGGAGTCGTCTGAGTGACGAACAAGGGGAGAGATTCCATTTCCCAAGAGAATATTCGCAGCATGAAACAATGATATTATAGAATGTGGGATTGTAGCATAATGGATGATTATTGATGGCTTTTGTTTAGAGAAGACAACACACTAAATGAGAGAAATTAATAACCGTGAGTTAAAAACCTTATACCGAAATATGTATCCATATCCAATATTTATATAATATATTACTGGTACTGTAAGGTCAATTTAACATTTGATTTTAATTAATTCGTGCATTCTCCAATTTTTGTACTCGATTCGTTTTGTTAAAATGTTTGTATTTAAAAAAAATATTACCATCTAATTAGTCTCAGATACACCAAGGCTATTCCGAGACCGCAGAGCGCGATTTTTCCTTTACTAAGAATCATCAGTGCAAGTATATCGGACTATACCTGGCGCTCTAAAACAATTATATGAATCTTTTGCCTAGCCGGCATTGGCAATATATACGTAGAGAAATTAATACATGTAGGTACTGCAAGACTCATCTAATGTTTTCAGAGCGCCAGACATAGGCCGGTATACTTCCACTGATGATTCCTACTTAGGATAAAATCAGGATATGCAGTTCTGAGATAGCCTTGATGTGACTGAGAATAATTAGATAGTAATAATTTATTTGTATTGCTCCCTGCCGTGACGTGAAAGTTTTCATTAGACGAAGTAATCAGCATTAAAAGTGTGAAACAGCATGGCTCTCCGTAGGTGATACTTTATCGTGTAATCAAGTAGAAATGAAATTTTTACATATTTGTATTCTGTTTTATTTTTATTGTTACTGTCTTTCTTCATATCAGTTGTATTGTGTGTGAATCTAAGACTTTCAATATTTAATGAGTATACTACTCTCACCGCAGACAAAATTACATATACTGCTAAAATTATTACACACATATACTCGTATTACTAAAATTAAACATAAAATGGCATTTAGGCCATATTGTATTTCCAACACTTCTTGATACGGATTGGTAATAAAATATTTTGTTATCCATTAATAACTTTATTTAACCTATACCCTAACACTTATACCTTCCCAGATTTATGTAAAGAATCTAGACTATTCTCGATTTACAGCAAGGAAGATAAATTTATATGTTTAATTTTAGATCAGTTTCAATTATTTGTAAGTTTTGTAGAATAATGGAGATTTTATTACATGATACAATATATTCAAACGTCAGTGGATAAATCCCAGCACGGTTTCATGAAAGAATATTCAACAGTTTCCAGTTAATATGCGTTACTCAATATATTGCAAAATATTTAGATGTAAATTCCTTGAACTGATGTATAACATGTATGGATTCCTTTACAGCATTCATCAGACTTAACCGTATCTTATGTACTTTTGCATAAACTGAGTAAAATAGCATGTTTATATTCACTTGAAGCGTTATTCAAATATCACCTATAATTTTTATTTATGACATAACAGATACCTTTGATGGTTACTATTTGCTATGTATATGTAGATGATCTAAGAGTCTTATGAGAATAAAATGCATAGAGAATTATTGTCGGTTACAGTACAACCTTCGTAAACTACCACTTTGGTGTCTAGAAAATAAAGTAGCATTGAATGTCAACAAATGTAATGTTATTCTTTACGCGAGTTCTCACCAATATGTCTCATGTAGAGTGGTTTATCACTCTATATGAGGCATATTATAAATAAAATGAAAGCTTTTTATTATATAATTAAAAGTGACTTCCATTGTTTTAATTAGTCTCTTGTTTCTCTATAACTCTCGTATACCTTTGTATCATAGTTATATCCTCATTGTTAAATTTGGGTACTAAAGGTTTGTACTCTAAATCAATTTTTTTAAATCGAACCCCACTCGACCCAAAATTTAATTCACACCAATCTACGCTTTACAGATTTAATTATCATATTGACAATGATGTCTCAACTAGGTCTGAAACATATAATAACATTCAGTGTGTTATTTTATTTTAAACTAACATTCAATTATCAACTCAATATATTGTCAGTGAAATCTTAAAAATCTTACCTTTACAGCACATTGTGTTCGTGATGTTGTGAACATAAACACATCACAAACCTTGCATTGTATTTTTTAAAGTTATGTGTAAGTTAAAATATGCGTGCTCTATTTGGTGCTGTATTATAAAAAGGAAAATTTCTACAACATTTATATTTGTTGTAGTATTATTGGGATTAAATATAACTGGACCAATATTATAACGATTACCTACCTCACGATTATATAAATTTATTATCATAATTCTTCATATTGATACCTCAAATGGAAAGATTTATTTTATTCACAAAATACTTTTTACTTTTTTAAAACTATTGTACTTAGTTTTATTTGTACTCACAAATATAAAAACAGTTAATAACAAAAAAAGACATTTTACTCATACTCTCGATACATATAAAAGCAGCTCTCATTAGCTTAATTTTCTAAGAAAAAATCAAGCAATATTATATTTTTATGTTCTTAATGGTTATTCGCGGGAGTAGGGATCGTTATGCGGAAGAACGCTGGACAGTGTGTAGATAGCTACTACCTACAATACAGCGAGAGAGTAATGATGGTTAGGTTAGATTCGAAGCCAGTGGAAACAGTAATAGTGCAAGTATACATGCCTACTTCTAGCCACAGCGAGGAAGAGTTAGAAGCCGTTTATTCGGACATAGAGCAGGTAATAGGATTTGTGAAGGGTCATGAAAATTTAATAATAGTAGGAGATTTTAACGCAGTCGTAGGTGAGGGGAAAGAAGGAGAATTTGTAGGGCCTTATGGATTAGGAAACAGAAACGAGAGAGGTAGCAGACTGATAGAATTCTGTGAGAAGCACAAGATGGTAGTCGCGAACACATTGTTCAAGAATCACGTTAGGAGGCGGTACACATGGAAAATGCCAGGAGGGATAGACAGGTATCAGATAGACTACATTCTGGTTAGGAAGAGATTTAGAAGTCAAGTAAAAGACTGTAAGAGTTATCCAGGAGCAGATGTAGACAGCGATCACAACTTGGTAGTCATGAAAGCTAGATTAAAGTTCAAATATCTGAAAACCCGGAAGGATAAGAAACGTATAAATGTAGACATATTGAGGGATCAGAATATGAAAGATAAGTTCCAGGAGAAAACAGATCAATTAATAAATAAAACGAGTAAGGACGAAATCAAGAACGCAGAAACTGAGTGGGAGGGTATCAAGAATAGTCTAGCTTCCGCGGCTACGGACGTTTTAGGACACGATAAAAGGGAAGCTAGGAAGCTCTGGATAACGGACGAAATCTTAAACTTAATGCAAAAGAGACGAGACTACAAAAACAGACGAGACGAAGAAGGACTGAAAACGTATAAGGCAATAAAGTGGGAAATCATTAGAAAATGTAGAAAAGCGAAAGAACAATGGATAGAGGAGAAATGCAAAGAAGTAGAAGATAAGTTGCAAGTAGGTAAGACCGATGAGGCTTACAAAATAATTAAGAGGAACTTCAGGGATATAGGAACAATAAGTAGAAATGTTAGGAGTCAATCGGGGGACATACTGATAGGAAGAGAGGAGAAAGCGGATAGATGGAAGCAGTACTTAGGAAATTTATACGAGGGTCAGGAATTAGGAGAGATATTAGAGGAAGAATCTAGCATCGATAGGGAAGATGTAGGAAAACCTATATTGAGAGAGGAATTTGAAATAGCACTAAGGGCGCTAAAGAATAATAGAGCGCCGGGTGTAGATAAAATACAGGCGGAAATTTTGAAATGTGCGGGACAGAAAGTAGTAAATAGGATGTTTGAACTGGTAAAATACATATACGAAACGGGCGAGATACCGGAGGATTATAAAAGGAACATTATCCTTACTATACCGAAAAAGAGAGGAGCCGACAAATGCGAGAACTTTAGAACGATTAGCCTAACTTCCCATGCGTCAAAAATCCTAACTAGAATAGTGCAGAAGAGGATGGAAAATAGAGCGGAGGAAATACTAGGAGAAGACCAATTCGGGTTTAGGCGAAATAGGGGAACTCGCGAAGCTATTCTGGCGCTAAGAGTAATGTTAGAGAAAACAATAGAAAAAGGAAAGAACGCTTATGTAGGATTTGTAGATTTAGAAAAAGCTTTTGATAACGTAAGATGGGAAAAAATGTTCGAGATACTAAAGAGCGCGGGAATGAAGTATAGAGATAGGAGAGTAGTACACAATCTATACATAGAGCAAACTGCTGTTATAGAAGTAGAAGGGGAGGAAAGGGAAGTAGGTATTAGGAAAGGAGTAAGACAAGGATGTACGCTATCACCACTAATTTTTAATCTGTACATCGAAGAGGCGATTAATGTGGTAAAAGATAGAGTGGATTTCGGGATTAAAGTACAGGGACAGAAACTAAAAATGCTGAGATTCGCGCATGATATAGCAGTATTAGCATCTAGTAAGGAGGAACTAGAATCAGCATTGAACGAAATGGAGGCAGTGTTGACAGAGGAATACGGAATGAGGGTGAATAAAAACAAAACTAAAGTGTTAGTGTGCAGAGGGCGCGAGAGCAGAGCAAAAACGAAAGTACAAATTAATAATGAAAGATTGGAGGAAGTTAAAGACTTCACTTATTTAGGAAGTAAAATAAATTGGGATGGAAGAAGCGATAAAGACATAAAACAAAGAATAGCGCAGGGTCGAGTATCTTTTAACAAAAAGAAAGGACTTTTATGCTCGGGGGTAATAAACTTAGAAACAAGGAAGAGATTTTTGAAAACATATGTATGGAGCACGGCACTTTACGGCTGCGAAACCTGGACGGTAGGGGAAGCAAGTAGGAAGAAATTAGAAGCTTTTGAGATGTGGTGTTACCGAAGAATGATGAAAATACCATGGACTGATAGGGTTAGAAACGAAGAAGTATTGGAGAAAGTCGGCGAGAAAAGGAGTATGTGGAAAAACTTAAAGAAGAGAAGAGATAGAATGGTAGGCCACTTGCTGAGACATGGGGGAATAGTCCGCGATATTTTGGAGGCAGAAATAGGGCTGAAGAAAGGCAGAGGTAGGCCTAGATTAGACTACTGCTCGCAAATAGTAAGGGATGTATGTTGTAGCACAATTAGCGAAATGCGTAGGTTAGCACAAGATAGGAGAAGCTGGAGGTTAGTGTCCAACCAGTCTTAGGACTGATGACCTAATGGTGATGATGAATGGTTATTATTTTTTTCATTATGCAACACAAAAACAATTTTTATGTTGCCCAAAAGTAATAAAACTTATTATTTTCTAGTTCAATCAATGAATTAATTTTACTTAGTCTCTCTTCGAAGCATATTATTTAAAGTATATTATTCCTTTTCCCAAATGTATGAAAAATAAGAACCAATTAACTGAGAATGATATATCATTGAGAATGATATATCAGAACTGAGCTATTCTCGGTTATAAACAATAATAGTTTCTATACAGGTATTTCAATATTCAATTTTAATATCAAATTTTTTGTTACAGGCAACTTATTGCACCTAATATCATGCAGAAACATTTCCTAGCAAATGGAGCGGAACAGGTGTCTAAGCAGGTAATTATTATTATCTGATAACATTATTTTATTCCTTAAATGGTTTATATTCAACCATCGGGCTACCGCAGTTCCTAGCCTTTCATGATCATATCATAATTGATAAGTTTATAACTCAGTCTCAGCTAAGTAACCACTGAAGGTACTACCAGTGACCAACAGAGAACCATTTGAAGAAGCAAAGCTGCCAAATTCTGGCACAACCCAGAAATCAATCAATCTGAAAAATTATAGACCTAATTAGCCTCGAATAACTATTTCATTTTAACGTTTAATTTGTATAGGATGCTATTTTTGGAGCAGATCGATTCCAATATAAAACTGATCGATTTTTTTTTATTTCTTGTCCTATGTACTACAAGCTTTATTAGCGGAAGTTTTCTATTTTCATCTCATTGTCCATTATCATAGACAATCATCAATGAATAACAGTTGCTTCAAGTATTGAAATCAAACATTCCATTTCCTTCCATTATTATCAAACATGATAATAAAGGAAGCGTATTCATTTGACATGATTTAGTTGAGTTAACATGTTAACAAGAAATTTTAATGCCGGCGACAACGACAACGACGACACACACACAGACAACATTTTTTAAAAACCATTTTCTTTGTTTGTAGGCCGAAAAACGAATAATAAATGAAAAACAATTTGTTTTTCATTTTTTTACACGATGACATTACTTTTCCACTAGTATTAAAGATCTATAATCTTTAATAAAAATTCTCTAATTGTATCTCGTTCCATCTTTTTACTTTTCCGCGCTCAACTATACTAGTGGAAAAGTAATGTCATCGTGTAAAAAACTGAAAAAAAAAATTGTTTTTCATTTATTATTCGTTTTTCGGCCTACAAACAAATGTGTGTGTCGTCGTTGTCGTTGTCGCCGGCATTAAAATTTCTTGTTAACATGTTAACTCAACTAAATCATGTCGAATCGATCGGGTTTTAACTTAGTCTGATCGGGGATGTCTCCCAGTGACACCTATTAATATTGAGGTGCATAGGACACACCCCACCCTGTCCATAGGCTATGAGAAAGCACGACGGTGGACTATCTGAGACATTCTCTTTGTTAACACGATAACTCAACTAAATTATGTCGGATCGATCGGGTTTTGACCGATTCTGATCGGGAACGTCTCCCAGATGACACCCATTGATTTTGAGGTGAATATAATACAATCTACCATGTTCATGGGTCATGAGAAAGCACAATGGTGGACTATTTGAGAATTTTTTTGTTAGCACGATCACTCAATGAAATCGTGTCGGATCGATCGGGTTTTGACTGGTTCTGATTAGGGATGTCTACCAGACGACACCTATTGATTTTGAGGTGGTAGGACACACCCTACATCCTGTTCTTGGGTCATGAGAAAGCACGATGGTGGACTATTTGAAAAAAGTAAAACTGTCGCATAAAACACATATTCCGCATTTATGTGTTGGTTTATTTTTTCTCGGCCACTCAGTTTCGGGATAGAGATGTTCTACGTGCGGAGAAGTCCGTTTTAAAGTTTTAAAACTGTTTATTTATTTATAAATTATTTTAGAAAAAATTGTTAACCAATTACATGAAAATAATAAGTAAAAACTTATAATTATAGAGTTTATATTAATTATAGCATCGAAAGGTAATCTTTTATGTGCCACCAATATCACATGTTAAATTAAACTTCAAAATCAAATACTTAATAGCAAATAGTTTCTTGTATTTTTCATTTATTGCTTATCTATAATCTATACACATTTACAATGTAATAAATAACTTTGGCGGTAGATGTTGGCGTGAATAGGTTACCATCCATTGATAATAATCCACGTTTACTCGCCTAGGTCTTCTGGTCATAGTCTTTTTAGTCGATGTTCAATCAGCGGTTGTTTATTTAAGTTTTGTATAAGTGTGTTGGTGTGTTCTGCGTTGCGCATTTTATATCTGGTGGCATGAGTATTTATAACGTCTGTAATAAATGGAATTTTCATGTCATTATGAAGGGTATAATTAATTAAATATATACCAATAGGCATCTGTTACCATAAAGAGAATTTTTAGATTGTACTGTTTGTGAAATTTTGGTATTTAAGGATTTACTGCATCCTCATAGTTTTATTCCATATGGTCCATATTGATCACAGTATGATTATTCACTATGATGAGTAATTTATATTAAAGGAACAACTGTGACGTCCTACCTATTAGCTAGTATATTTCTCTAATTTTATATTGATTTGTTGTTTCTTTGTTCTGTCCCAGTTGTCTGTCTGTTGTTATTTTGTTCTGTCTAAATGAAGTCCAGGATGTTTCATATCTTCTTTATTGGTATTATTTGTATTGGGAATATTGTTTATGCTGATTTGAGGACACGATCTTTGTTTCATAGTGAAGGTGATTTATGTAGATTTTTGAGCACTAACTTTGACTCGCCATTTTTTTTTTAGCAATTTTGCAGGAGATCTAAGTGGTTTTGGAACCCTTCGGAGGCTAACTCAGGATTAGTGTATGAAGATAAGATGGTAATATCATCCGCCAAGATTACAATTATGGTATATTATGTCGCTGGAAGATCTGCTGTGAAGATTATGTACAAACATGGTCTTCGTAAAAGATAACCGCCCACATCTTCTTCTCTTCTAAGCTTTCTTTAATGCTAGTAACTAATCTGTGACAGTGTTGGAGAGTCGAGTGCTTCTTTCAAAACCCGAATTGATGTTCGTGTATTGGACCTTCTTTAGGAACTGCTTCTTGAGTCTGGCAAGAAGCAGTCTTTCGAATATTTTCACCATAATCGGGAGGAACCTATTTGGTCTATATGATGTAGCTTCCGTGGGTGGTTTACTAGGTTCCAAAATCAAAACAGTTTGGGCAAATTTCCATTAGATAGGGAAGTAGGATAATCGAAGCATAGTGTTACATATTGTTGTTAGCAGTACTACAGCTATTTTGGGAAGATTAGGATTTTTTCAACTATCAAATCGTACCCAGGGGCCTCGTGACAGTTAATTTGTTTTAAAATATTAAACACGCCAGTCAATACGATGACTTTTATTGGACGAGAAAGTTGGCGTGGTGTATTAATGAAGGCGATAATTTCTGAGTCGTCGGTCGTTGTCAGAGGAAATTGGAGTAAGCATTTGCATGAGATGTTGAGCAAAGGCATCTGCTTTTTCTTAAGGTTATTGCTCCCAATTTCTATCTGATTTTCGGATGGATGGAGTTGCAACAGTTGGTCTTTTAAATATTTTTGTTGCTTGCCATATGAAATGGTCAGCTTGTGACAAATCGGTGATATAGAATTGAAACGTCTCATTGCAATTTTCTTACAGTGCTTTGCGAAGTTATTCTATTTAACGAGTCAGCCTATTTAAATTCCTTTTATCCTCAGGCTGTCATGTATTTTTTCCATTTACGGCGTGTTTTTTATTTTTCTTGTACTAATTGCTTCATGTGCAAGAGTACTTTGTAATATTCGTCTACGCCTTTCATTTATTCTGGGGCTAATCGATATACTGCTTCTTGTGGCAGGTTGGTAAAATATTCCATTGTTTTCTCAATTTCGTTGGTTTCTTTTATATGGTTTCATGATATTGTTTCATTTACGAAGGTTTCAATTGCTCCCAATTTATTGCCTTGGAGTACAGTCGGGGAGGTGACTCTTTCCATACTACTTGTGTAATTATTGTCATCACGATGGGACTGTGGTTCGAACTTAAATCAAAATTTGGATCAATAGCAAAATGAAATTATTTTTATAATAAGATCTAATAAGTCTGGGATTTTGTTATTATCAGAGGACCAATGCGTTGGCTTTTCAGTAAGAAAGTGCTTAAGGTTACCTTCTTGCATAGCTTTTAATAGGTTTCGTCCTTTGAGGGTAATTATCCGAGATCCCCAAGTGGTGTGTTTGGAAAATTTGTCCTTGAAAAATGTTATTTAATGCAGTAGGTGGTCGAGTATGAAAATATAAATGTTTAATATTGTTCTTCAATGTAGATACTTAAGGTTGCACATAGTGTATTCAAAAAGTAATATATTTATTTTAATTTTTATTAGCAGACTTTACTTTAGACTTTACTTTAGTTAACTTTATTAACTTTATCAGATACAACACAATCTTTAAGCTATTGTGTTAACTTGTACAAGAAGTAGGTGCTTCCACTGATGACTTGGAGAGGTGAAAATCCAAAGAAGTCACCTCAGTTTATATTTAAGTCTGCTGGCTGACATCACTTCAGTCTTCGGTTCTCAACTGGATGTGTTTTTAAGTCGTCACTTAGAATGTGTTATGTCCTTGTCTCTCTCTTAATCGGGCATACTTGGGTATACCCCAGGGCTCTGTTATAGTCCCTATTCTCTTTTAGATACATACTTTGAAATAGTCACCTATCATATTGCGCTTCGATATGCAACGATATGCAATACACTAAAACAATAAATAGGAAAATAACTGAGAGAGTTAACGGGGATCTGAGTACGGTAAAATTATTAAATTTAATTTTATTATATAAAACTGGACACACATCCTGTATTAGAAATGTAGAACTCAACGATATGGTACACCATATACTACCTTTTTAGTGTAATCTTGCATTTTTTACCTCACAGTAAAAGTAAATATACATTTTAAAATTACTATCGAGATACACCGTATATTTTGCATCAACATTTCTTCCTCTTATTAACATAGTGTTTAGAGATCCTGAAATACCCATCAACATTTCTTCCTCTTATTAACATAGTGTTTAGAGATCCTGAAATACCCCTTTTCTCTTAATCTCCCTTATTTCTCTTTATAATTCATGGTTGTTTACGCTCAAGTCGGGAATTAAAAGAGATCTACTTTATGATAAAACGAATTCAGTTAGTTATCCTAAAACACGGCCCATACAATTTGCCTTTAACGGCAGCAATTCAGCCAAATTGTCAGTGTACCTTTTCATCCAAATCATGAGCGCAACGGTGGGAAAGCAGGGGGAGCGATTTTCAATTACGTCCACGAGGATTGCCAACAAAAACGAAATTAATACTAACATTTTCTCCTGACGTTCCCTCCTATTTGGGTGTATTAATCACAATGCCACATCCCGGTCTGTATTTAAAAGTAACAATAAGGGAGGACTTTAGGGGCCATTTTGGTTATTCATGTGAAACTTATCACATCTAGTCACGACAAGTTTTTGTTATTGTAGCTGTTATTTATTATTATTATAATACTCAGTTTATACACCTTTAGATACTTTTGTTTATGTATAAGTTCTCCCACTTAAGAGAGAACACACTCCAAATACATATTTCTTTTTTTTTCATTTGTATGTTATTATATAGAACTAATAGGTCATGTCATTCAAGCCTTCGCATGTATAAAGGAGCAATTTAATTTCGTGTCAGAGTAATTAACCAGATTATTGTCGACGCTGATGTGGATAGGATTACACATTGTAGTAAAATGTACATTACTTTCATCATTAAATATGAAACAACAAATTAATAAATTTAGTTAGTGACGATAATCAAGGCAGTTTTATATAGATTGGTGTGGTACTCGTTAAAAGTGCACTTCATACTCAAAAATTTTAGTGAAACGTTAAAGGAAGATTAAGTGAAGAAATTGCGGAATGGACAGTAGCAAAAACCAAAGTGGTTCATATAATGTTCATTAATACAGTAAGAAATCTCTTAAATCACTACAATCAAGATACTGTCAAAATTACCCCATGATAACTCCACTGGAAATTTCTACTGCATACGATATACCCCATTCTAATGGAACTGAGGGTTACAAGATACTGGGTAAATAGATATCCTGCTTTCTCAGGGTAAATGTAATCCAGCAGGGATTTAGTGCAGTTTCCCACGATCTGTGTCTATTAAGAAGATATCTTCGACATTTACTATAAAAATTGGGTGGTGGTTGATTGCGGGATGTATTTGCATAGAGGTGTGTTTCGGTTACCGATTGAAGTTATCACAGATTTCTCATTGATAAAAACTAGAGCACGTGTTAGTCATCACGATGGATTTTGATTATATTGCATATCGACATCGGTATAATTAATAGGAAATTATACTGGTATGAAAGTATAGAATACCAAAGCGTAGACGTAAATCAGCAACGCTTTCCTTCTTCATGATATTGCCGGGCACTATAGACCGCTGTGCGTTATAGTATTTGCTGAAAACCCATATTTTAACTTGGAGCTTTACTTAACTTTCTTATTTTCCAGATATTTATCAGCTTCTTAGATTACGGTTCTTTCTATGATTTAAAACGATCATTCACTTTGGTAGTGAGTACTCCAAACGGCTATACTTCTACACCAGACTAGAAGTTCAAATTTTAAATAGAAATCGTCACACCATGTTTAAGGAGGTGCAGGGATAATGCTTATAGTTTTATGTATATTTCACTATTACGCAACAATTCATAATACACTTTTTATGCATTTCTAAAAGAGCAAGTTACTGATTTCTTCACAAAGTGCATCGCATCATACCAAAATAAATTTTTCAATAATATATTCTTCAACTGAATAACACATTTTTCAAATATCGATGGAAAAGTTCCTTTTGAAGTATCCAATATATAAGCATACCTATTATTTGATTCATTAACGACAATCACAGTATGTTAGGAACTATTATATTACTAATTATTAATTAATAAAATTTCCAACATAACTCATTTTATTTAATAAGAATTGTAATCAAAAAGAAGTAAAATACTCACACATAATTTTTCCAAATATCGACTGTATAAGTTAGTGTGCTGTAGTGTGTAGTGCTGTGTGCTTGCTACTTAGTTTCAAAAATAAATTATTTCTATAACAATTATGTGTCAAAATTACCTAAACCTTTACTTTATTAGCCTTCGTTAAATTGATTTCTTCAATAGATCTTCCCGTCATACCATTGAGGAAACTCACTAGCTATTGTTTTTCATCGTCTTGGTATTTCTGATAGTAACATAGATATTAGAAATTAGTTGTAGCTTTTTAATATATTGCATATATCTTCATTGATTTATTATAAGTTTTTTTTATTTTAACGAAGTTATATATTAGGTGTCATGCATTATATGTTTGGCTGAGCATATGCGCAGTTCAGTTATATATATATATATATATATATATATATATATATATATATATATATATATATATATATATATATATATATATATATATATATATATATATATATACAGTAAGGCGTTGATAATCTACTCTATACTCTTCTAAACATTGCAACTAAGTCAACCTGCTTCACAGTGTTGGCCCTCTTTTGAAAAAAATTATTCCTTACAATATGCAAATTCATTACTTCTGAAATGTTGTACGACCTACTGCTTTCGGCAAATTCTATAAATGTGTTTAGGGCCGCTGAAGCTTCAGCCCAAGTTACATCCTTTACAATCCTTCTTCATCACTGTCAGTCAATTGTGGCTGTTGGGGGTTTAACACACTTTGTATGATCACATCATTAGTCGGCTCTTCTTCAATTGGTGAATCCATGTCAACCTCCATCCATTCAATGACTTTTTCATTGGAACGATGACTATTGGATGGCTAGAATCACTTGTTATTGAATTAACAACTTCTAAATGTTCAGTTAAAATGTAACTTCCATGCTCAAGGAACTGATTTTTAGGAAAGAAGTCATTGAATGGATGGAAGTTGACAAGGACTCACCAATTGAAGAAGAGCTGACTGATGATGTGATCATACAAAGTGTGTTAAACCCCCAAGAGCCACAAGAGACTGATAGTGATGAAGTAGAATTGGGTGCACATCATGTAAATTGGGCTGAAGCTTCAGCGGCCCTAAACACATTTATAGAATTTGCCGAAAGCAGTAGGTCGTACAACATTTTAGAAGTAAATATCTGCACATTGTAAGGAATAATTTTTGTCAAAAGAGGGCCAACACTGTAAAGCAAGTAGACTTAGTTGCAATGTTTAGAAGAGTATAGAGCAAGATGCAATCTACACCGTCATCTGACAATACTGGCCCATCCTGTTCTACTTCCATCACTTCATCAGCTTTCTGCACTAACCCTATAGATATTGATTCTGATTGAACTCTATAAGACAGTATCTCTCAAAAACTGTTGTAATACATACATGTTTTAAGGAAAACACCATTGTTTATTACTTTTCCTTCCATAAACCATGTTTTTAAAAAAACCCTTGATAATCCGGCACAACCAAATCCCCGAGCATGCCGGGGATTTGGATCAACATAATTATATATTAATGTATATTTATGTTTGATCTTATTTAATATTTCGTTAGAACTAGAATACATAATTCAATATTACATGTTATATATATATATATGATAGATATATAACATGTAATATTGAATTATGTATTCTAGTTCTAACGAAATATCAACTAATATCAAACATAAAAAATATATAATTAAGTCTACTGTAGAATGTTGATGAGAATAATATATAATGAAAGTAATGTTATTTAGTAATTCTATATCACCAAGAAAATTATAAATTCAGTCAATAAGTAACGTAGCATATTTGTTTTTAATTTATTTATTTTTGTATCTTATTTATGATGTAATTCAAGTATTACGAGTAATACATAGAGGAATTTAGAGGAATTCTTTTAAGAAGACGAAAGAATACATCCTAGTACTATTCATGTCATCGCTATTTTTCAAATAAATAACTCTCTCATCTTGCCAATAATCAGAACAGTCTACCTGAGCCTAGCCATAAAAACAAGCTACGATATGTTTTGAGATTTTTTATTTAGAAAATAGCGATGAAATAAACTATAAACAGTTTTATAATTAAAGATAATAAATGGAAGACTTTACCTATGTATTGTTTTATTCAAAAAATTGTGAGGATCAATATCAGATATTATATAATCGGTTAAAATAAAAAATTATATATATGGATACAGATTATGGTTTTTCGATTTGTCTTGTTTTTCTTTAATTAATAATTGGTACAGTTCAACTAATAACAATACATATATTTGCATTTATAGAGACTGTATGTTAACTTTATTTTTCTAATTTAACTATTATGGTTATTATTACAACCTAACTGGTTAATGGCCCAGTTGTATGAATATATGCCAGCTTTAAATCTGTAATGCCGAAAATAGTATTTTGAACCAACTCCCCTGTATGTTAATCTAGTAGCTCATACCAATTATAGTAGGTATGGAAATATACTGCTTTAATTCTTAAGACATACGTATTTCAAGTTATTCTATCTTTAATATCATCTACAGTTTGTGCATCGAGTTATGTGCACTTTATTCTTATGACATTTATGTAGAGTACATACTTATGGGTATATTAAAGGGCCAAAGTTGAAGCTTTCAAAACCGTTTTCATAGCATCGTAAATTTTCCTTTAAAAATTCTAATTTTCACTTTTACACAAACAATTTAAAGAATCTGGCATGATAATTTATATTTTCACGTATATATGCGTATATTTCTCTGAATGTACACATCTTTCAAATTCTTATAGTTTATTCCGAAGGCACCTCAATTTACGACATGAAATATCCATATTCCCTTATTAAAATTTACCCATATCCAGCCACAAATTTACGTAGGTACTTTATACGCATATTCTTCTATTTAATGAAAAGCCTAAGACGCGTCAATTCTGAAAATTTATTATTTTTTAATAAGTACGCTGAGAAGGCCATTTCATTTCCCTTGTGTATAATATATACATTCATTGAATTATGCCCCCCTTATTGGTTGTCATAGGGACAGCTATGTTTTAAATCTTATTTAATTAAGCCCTATTTGACCGGGACGAATTTTGACGCTCAGGTAAACAGGGTACATAAGGAAAATTGCACAAAGTCAGGTTTTCATTTTATGGCTCATAAAAAGCACTTCAACATCCGAATGGCCTCATTAAAATATTGCCTAAATAAAATAACGATTTTCTGAAATAGCCACTTTACCGCCCATGGCTGTATTTGTCGTCGTGATTTAAACCTCGATAAAAACTAAATTTGGGAGACTAAACACTTATTTAGAGGAGTCAGTAATGGCCCAATATATTCTCGGGGGTTAAACCACCTAAAAATATGCGGCATTATCCATATATTCATTGTACAATATACCGGGTGATTCAGTTTTCTATTTGCGTCCCTATATTTTTTATTCCAATACAAAATGATAATAAATCCTATATATTTGGCCAGTTCTACATAATGATATACTTAAATTATCTTTGGAATCACGCTTGCTAAAATAACGGTAGTACAATTTTCTTTCAAATAATATGCTACACTTTTTTGTCAATTCTTGTGGAGGTATTCAAGTGAGTGAGCTTCACCAGGTGACCTTGAGAAGGTGGTATTAAAAAAGTAAATTGGACCAAGGTGACCGTACAAAGTCAACTGTCACGTCATAGAAAGTGGTGGGGGAAAGATTTTCAACCGGTATAATAAGTCCCCTACTTTCGAAAAACTTAATTTTTTGATTTAAAGTAACATTTCGTTTCTACATTGTTTTCAAAGACTTATTGAGTTCTTCCAATACGTCACTATGATTTACTTCATGATACTAGGAAGATCACTTGTTGAAATTAATTTTTATTACTGGAGGACATGATTATAACCCTTATTACTTCTTTATCAACATTATCGATGACCACAGGAAGATGAAAATTTTTTTCGTAGTCATTGAAATGTTCATAGGTTATGCACATTTGTTCATTGAGAAATTTTAATTCGTAATCAATGTCATCAGTCATAAATACATTCCTTTGATACAGACGTATCACAAAGCACTGCAACTATTACATCACTTGAGGTAAATAATCTTTACGCTGCTATTCCATCAGTTGGTAACTGATGAAGCTCTGAGCTTTCATATTCATGGGCAAAATCCATAACTTGCTGAGAGTTTCCAGTCAATCCTGAGATGTAAATACTCTTTCATAGACACCTTAATATACTCCGTGCGCCACCTCCCTCCCTCTTTATATGTTGCATGTAACTTAAAATATGTAATTAATCCATCCAGTTATATTACATAAGCTCAAGATACAAGAAAAATAATTTTATTACGATTTCTTTAATGGAAAGTACTGAAGCAGCAATTTTCAGCAATCAGTATGAACTCAACATGTTTCTGCAATGCGGTCGACGAAATGTCATCATATTAATCGAGGCACAAACCAGTAGCTCTAAAAATTGTTTCATTTACTTAGTCCCAATTATATATAAACTTGCATCTTAGTTTCGATTATAGTGTAGTGTCTACAATTCAATGCAATATTGTTAATTTTTTTCTAACAAATTACCCAGGCAATTTCACATACATAAAACATCGGTTCCTCATCAATAATATTAGTCTTTAAAATTAATCTAAATAAACTGAAACATAGGTAGTGAGCAGAACAGAAACAACAAGAGGAATTTAATAGGTACTAGAGAACCCATAAAAAGTTTTTAAACCAGATTAATTGAGACCATCTGACAATATTCTTACGTAAGAAGTAGTTGTTTAATCTATCATTTGTGATCTTTTCAATAGGAGTTTTAAGAAATATTTTCACTGTCTTGCATGCGTTTCTTCATTAATTTTCCCAGCATCTTCAATTTAAGTTTGTAAACAATTTAAAGATTCTATTAATGTTATTGTTTCTTCACCATCGAGCCAATAGTAATTAATAACAATAAATGAGGAACATCACTTAATCATCATTGCGTCCATTAAATTGCATTTTAGCGTCTATTATTTAAAGTTTCTGCATTGTTCTTGATAAAAGCATTACATTTTTAGTAACATATAGAAGGGTGACGCTAAAATTGATAATGTTACATCATAGGATGTTACGTCTACTCACGCATCTTTTGCCATGTCATATCTTTCTCAGTTTCTTATATTTTCTTGTTTCGCTAATTCGCTCCACATTATTTATTTTCACTCCTCCTTATCTCCAGGGTTTCTGCATTATTAAAGTGTTTGTGAAATCAATTTATCATTGCTTCCCTTTTGTTTATTATAATATATTTTTTCCTTCTCTTATGGAATTAAAATTAAAATATTTGAAACACTAGACGCCTAGAATGTTGTGAAATATAAATAGAGCATATAAAGTCTCAACATATATTTTTACGAAACCTTGAATAGGACTTCACAATCATAATTGTACGTAATAGTAATTGCAATTTCATTGCGTGTACTACAGTCATGCAAAAACAACATGACGTATTTGTTATATTAAAAAAATATCGTGTGCAGCACAGTACACGTCATAGAAGTGAATACTTCTTTAGAATAGAGAATGAGAGAGATTAAGAGTGAGAGATTGAAAGAGAGAGAGAAATGGAGAGGGATAATTTCAAAAAAAATATAACAATATAAAATTTGTGTAAAAAATATTCGGTTTATTCATTATCTACAATATCATCGGCTGGTGGTTCAATTGGTAATACTGATATGATTGGGTTTGTGATAACTAAAATATGAAATATATGTTCGTGATTCGATATTTTCTAGATAACGTGTAAAAATTGCATCTATTGTTATTCCGGATTTTGTTGTTGATTCTTTGGGATTGTTATTTATAAGCAGACCAAATGTTTCTCGAAGAAAGTTAATCAACGTCAAAGAATCATTGGATCCGAAATTTACATTGAAATCTCCCCCGAGAATCAAAGAGATTTTGTCTTCGCCTCTTCCAAGTGCATTTGCACCTGTGGGGCTGTAAACCAGTAGGGAATGGTGAATGAAATATATTATATCTTCTAGATTTTAATATATAGCCTCTGGACGCGTACATCTATAACGTGCGCATGCGCGACAATCTATCTATCCTATTCTATCGCTTCGTACTAAGTTTATATCGCTCTTTCTTGCTCCACTCCCGTGTGGCGTCAGAGTTGTACGTACTCGAGCGCATGCGCGTCATATTATATTTTCTTCTATTGCCTAGTATTCAATGAATACGTGGCTCTCTCTCTCTTGCTCGTACAATGCTTCCTAAACTATTCCCCCTTCAAGCAACTTAGACCTTGGTCTTAGCGTATGAGTGGGCGTTAAAGACGAAGGATTGCACAAAAGGGAGACACGAATAGCCTAAACTGATATATATGATGTATAGCTCTCTTTCCTCTTTCTCTCTATGTTATACATCTGTGTACTCTGTCTTGTAACGACGCCTGTGTTTTAGGTATACCAAATGTATAGCTCTCCTTCTCGCTACGTTATATCTTTTTTCTCTTTCGTGTAACGAAATCTCGAAACGTTAGATTACTCTCCATTCTCGTCAAATATCAGAACGCCGCCAAAGAAGTATTCACTTCAAAAATCTCATAATGCAACTAGTTACCACTTATATGAGAAATACGTATACTATATATATATATACGTATTGTTTTGCATCACAAAGAATATCTAACGAAAAATTTCATATGCAATAACTACTATTTATATAAGAAATATATAGTTTTTTTTGTCGTGATGAACGTCTAACGATATGACTCCAATAAAGTTGACGATTATATTTTAAAATTATCCGAATATATTTAGTCATTTTAAAAATGATATTGGGAAACAACAAGCGCCCGTGGCTAAATGGCGTATATCTACAGGAATGAGAATACTATGTGCATGATCATGAGAAATTTGATTAATTACGAGCATATACATGCCTGCTATATTTCAGGAATTATTGATTAGCATGCATGTTTGCATTTTCGTTTGATAAAGATGGAAAAATAATTATGTTATAACATTGAAATGTACCATTTATCAACTACATCCATCAGATCATAACTATTTTTAAATTATTTAATTGTTATTTAATAATTGTTTCAATGTTCAGAGTATTGCAAAATTATAAGAGCATCAATGTTAGTAATATTGATTTATTCTCAAATGGAAATTAAAACTGAAATTATTGCTTTAATGACCATCAGTGATTTTCTCTAATAGTTCTTGTATTTATAGCCCTCTTTACGAATCAACTAAATGAATCTCTTTTTCAATGTAGAGTCCTGCAAATAATATATGTGTCAAATTTCTTGTGAACTGTTCAGTAGTATATGGTAAATTACCATGGAAAGTTATAGCGTTCTACAATGTGTGTTTTTTATTTTCAAAATCAGTGAAACGTTCGAAAAGCGTTCCGTGTATCACGTGATTTTTATCCTCGCCACAACCGTCCCACCGAGTAGACTATTAGACGTTTGGTGGCAAAGTTCGAGTCAACTGGTTTGATAAATAATCGGCCAACGCCCATACATCACCGAAGCGAGGTCTGCTGAAAACATCGCTGTTGTGCGAGAGTGTGTGGGAAAGGACTTGACTTTTCTGCGCCTTCAACTTGGCGAATATTGCGTCGAGACTTGGTTCTGCACTCGTATAAAATCCAACTTATCCAAGAACTTAAGGTAAATGACCATAAACAATGCGGTGTGTTCGCTGATTAGCTCTGGAGCAGTTGCAAGTTGACACAAATTTCGCCAGAAAAATCATATTTAACGACGAGATCCATTTTTGGATTAATGAACTTGTGAACAAGCAAAATTGTCAGATTTGGGACGATACCAATCTACACGAGATACACAAGCATCAAATTCATCCCGAGAAAGTCACTGCCTGGTGTGGATTTTGGTGTGGCGGAATCATCGATCCGTACTTCCTCCAAAACGAAATTGATATTGCCATAGCCATCAACGGCGAGCACTACAGATCGATGATAAGCAACTTCTTGTAGCCCAAACTAGATGATATGGATACCGATGACATATGGTTCCAACAGGACGGCGCTGCATGCCTCACAGCGCATTCCACGATGGACAACCTGCACGAGCGACTTCATGCACGGGCATGGTTATCTCGCGCAGCTACGATGTGAACTGGCCATCGATATCGTGCTATTTAACGCCTTTAGACTTCTTCCTTTGGGGCGATCTTATTCGCAGGTATGCGAATAAACCGCAAACAGTTGATACGCTCCAAGTCAACATAATGAACTCCATCCAGCAGATTCTGTCAGATTTATGCGACAAAGTTGTCCAAAATTGGACCCTCCAAATACATTCCACCAAAGAAAGTCGCGGTGGACGTTTTAACGACGTTATATTTTATTCTTAATGCCATAAAATATTCTTTCAAATAAAAAAATATTGAGTGGATATCTCACATACAACTTGTCTTATTTACATTTAAAAATCGAGCGTCCTTATTGAAAGACCCTATAGTATATTAATTACTCTGTCATTTTTTTTATAAAATAATTGTCTATCTGTTTCCTACAGATTATTTCACCAATGAAATATTATATAAATTTTATGTGGTCACTACAAATAGTCGATATTCAATACATATATACTAATAAATAATAGCGTTGTAAAGCATAAGAGAAATTACAATACGAGTAAAAAAAAGTCTTCGACCAAGTTTCTCTGCAACATCACCTTAGCTAGCGCAAAAAGTCCCAGAATGAGCTATAGGACGTGACTGCAATTGAAAATTTAATCACGGACAATCATCGGTTGACTTGTTGCATAATTAAGAACGTTGTAGAGATAACGAACGTCAGCAGCTGGATATTCGATTTTACTCCAATTCACACACATTTCCGAGTCTGCTATGTACCGTCAAAATATATACTATAGCTACTGAATCAATCAAAATAGCTACTGAAAAATCCATTTAGAACTCTCGACTTCAATGCAGCCGCAATGATACCAGACTGTTTAAAACTTATTAAAGTACAAAATTCATTTATCTGAGAGATACACTAGAAAGTGTTGTTATTTAAAAGTTTAACTTTCCGTCGGGCGCAGTATCAATCCAAACACATTCGGGAGCAATGCATCTGAGAAATTCCATAATCAAGTCTTACACAATTTAGATTTTAATGAAGCGGAGACTTAATTAAACGCTTATTTTAATTGATACAATACAATAATAAATATTTCACACTAGTGTTTTAGCTCAATAATTAAATTTACATAAAGGAACTCATTTAATGTTACAAAATAATAAATGTGGAAAATTTTTGTAGGAGAATCAGCTATTAACAAGTATTTTTCTGTTTTAAGGACAAAACACAAACAGAAAATAAGTATTCAACAATATTTTCAATACATAAATCGAACCACCTATTTTTTCATAAAAAGTGATTAATATTAAATTATATATATAAAAAATATTGGACGTGAATTACAAAGACAAGTTATCAGTAACTGCCTATTTTAAATTCAAAGAATTATAAATCCTCTTCATCACTTTAGCATGTTCCAAACAAGAATAAACGTCACATTGTTGGTAACGATGTTGAGTATAAACTAATAATTTAACACCCAAATGTGTTAATTTCAAATAATAATACAATAAAAATCCAAAATAAGTAAGGGTAGAGATCCTAAAGAGTATTATTAATTTAAATAATAAAACAAATCTAACAAAACATAAAAGAGAAAATAATGACCCAATCAGGCGCAATGTATCTAATAGATTCGGGCGGCCCACACAAGGCTAGGGAATGCACTAAAAAACAATCGACGCCATATCGAGAAGAGTGGTTTGGAGCTTGGAATCTATGAGGAAGTTCGAGTTAATCGTAATACACACGAGAGGGCAAAGATAAAAGTGACTGCTGGATCTCACAGATCGGATGCGCCCGACGGTGGGTTAATTGGAGATATTTTACATTTATTTGCTAAACGTAAATGTCGCAACAATATTAAAAAAATCATCTAATAGTATCATCATGAATATCATTACACCAGAGCATTTAGCTAGTCAATACAGCAGTACGACATTGAACAGGAAATATAACCACATTCAAATTAAACACTGCGTCTGGAAAGTAACGTACAATACTAAACTACAAAATATATAGCAAGTATTTTGAAAAAAGTATGTGTCAAATTCAGATAACCAGCATACACATTGCTGCCCTCTTTACTATTAAATGTTCCCCATCTCAGCTGTAGAGAGGTAAAAATATTTTTGTCATAAATATTACCAGGGTGAGGGTTAAATCATGGCCGATTTCCATGTCATCTAAATAAGCATCCACTTACCCAAATAGGCACAAAATTTATGATCGGAATAGTTGCGTTAAATATCCTACTCTCATCTAATATCCACACTACTTTCCTTAAACAGTATAATGGTATATCGAACCTTAGTCGCATTAATGAATATAAAGTTAGGCATATAATAGTATAATCAGGTTAGAATAAGTATTTCTATGTGACTTACTTTTTGTACCTATTTCAGTAATATCGTACCATAGTCTACCTATCTGTATTTAATATTCTGATTGGCTCCTGGACAAGAAGTGTTATTTATACCCATATTACCTCTTTCGCTTGGTAATCGTTAAGTTAAAAAAGTGCAATTATCTGTTAAAGGTGAGTTTTTTCTATAAACCCTACGCGAAAAGGAAGAATAGAATTAGTCCTTACACGACTGAGAATAGGTCACACTCCGTTAACCACCTCTCTTCTTCCAAGGGGCGAACCACCGCAAATATGTCTCTCATGTAATTTTACACTAATAGTGAAACGCACAATTTTATAATGCACTGAACTATATGATTTAAGAAAAAATATGGACATATCAAAAATGTTATGTCGCTGCACGGAAAACGAATGCAAATAAAAAAAGTGTATTGATTTGGAGAAGTAATTTATTTACAAAGATACATTAAAATAAATATTGAGACTAAGGCAACGCCAAGAAAAAAATATCATCAAAAGATTCTTTGAATTGTCACTATATGAAAACTGTAACGATATGTATTATAATGAAAAATGTTGAAATAAAAGATCCAGTAATTGTTTAAAAAATTTAGACTTTTTAAAAAATTGTATTTCATTCTTTATTTCTAATAATTGCTATATTGGAAATTTTCAACCGATTTCAAAAAAAGAAGGAAGTACTCAATTCGTCTGTATATATATTTGTAATGTGTGTTTGGGTATAACTTTTGTGTTTATGAACCGATTTTAATTATTCCTTTTTCTTTGAGTTCAATAGAGCTCCAAGGTAGTCTCATCTTAATTTCATTGGTATTAGACCTTAGACTTCGAAGATACACAACAAAACTTCTTACTCAAGTAACCGTCTCTTGAACTAGCTTGTAGCTCTTCTCATTCGCAAAGTATCCTTAGTCTGTAGATCTACCCATCACATAAAATTATAAAATAATAAGTTTAAAATACCCGACTCCAAAAAAAAGTAATTTGACTATAAAGCATTATTTATAAATGTTTTCTACAACGATTTTATTTTATATTTTGTTGTTTTGAGTAACGTAATTAAGAAATTATTGTTTATTATGTAATTATTATTAAGTGTTTTATATAATTTTGAAGTCAGTGCGATACAATATTAGTAATGCGAACATCAGTCCTCGGCAATTTTAAATGTAAACTCGTTGTTATAGTAGCAAGGTATATATTTTTTTCTTTTACCGACTTTATATAAAAATTATATAAAATAATTAATAATAATTACCTAACAACAATAATTTCTTAATTACATTAAACGGAACAACAAATAAATATTAAATTGTTGTAGACAACATTTATATAGTTTATTTAGTTTAGTTTTTTTTTTACTTATTATTATATAATATATTATATACCATATGTGTATAATATTTTCCAGAAGTGGCTGTTTTAGTTTTTACACATTTCAATTACATTAAGGTGTTTATGAATAGTATATCTCGTCTTCTAATTATTATTTTTAGTGTACTACCATTTTTGGCATAGTATTTTTCATGTAACCCCAGAATTTGTATTAGAAACTTATATATTTTTAAGGCTTTATTTCTAAAATAAATGTAAAGTTTGTGGTATGACTGTAATAAAAACAGTTCGTAGACAAGATGTACTAGTAAATTGGTGCTATTTAAAATAATAATAGTGACGTTATATTTGAAATTAAAGCAGCAGCATCTACGTTATTTATATATTAAAATATAGGCAAAAATAAAATAAATATTCGAGAATATTGATTAATAACAATGCACGTTACTAAAAATAACTATGTATTTCATATTTTTCAAAAGCACCTATGCTTCAATTATCCTGGTTTCTCCAAGTTTTCCTACATGTTTCGTCATGAAAATTGGAATTGGAAGCTCGTTATTTGCCGGGAATTGTTAAGTCTATAAATTTAATTAAAGCAATAAATCGAAAATAAACGCCCCAAGTGGCAAAATAATTCAATCACAAATAGGTCCCTTCCACTTCTCGTTGCCAGTTTGCACAGGACTAGACTCTCCCGTTTCTAAAAACCTAATTATTTTCTTTGCAGGACATCGAGCACTGTTACTACCATGGGACGGTCCAGGACTATCCAGGAGCCACCGCAGCATTCCACACGTGCAACGGGGTCAGCGGGGTCATACACGTGGGTAACGAGACCTTTGTTATACACCCGTTCTATGGAGGAGATCTTTCGGTCAGTATACCACATTCACAATTCAATTAAGTTTTTCATTGATTACCATTCCATGAGGTTTGAAGTGTTTGCTTTAACTTTGAGACACAGTCTAAAATGTTTTTTTGTGAAAATGATCCTCAGGAGGTGATGTAATTCGTGAATAGAATCCACTGAATTGCGCAGAAAATTCGACCCTGTGGTGTATTTCTCTGTTTAATATTAAACTACAATGATCGATATATAACAGATTGTACTAACGAACGCGAAATTCTTTCTGTACAACTCTGAAATATCTTACACAGAAATTGTATCAGCGGCCTTCAATAAATATCAAGATAATAAATTCTCATTGTTTGTATGTATGTTTTTTATATTATCTATCTGTATCAAATATAATTACAGATCTCAATACAAATAGTTGTGTGTATATAGACTACCTGAAATGTGATCTAAAATTTCATACCGAATTTATAATAAACACCAGCTAGGACTGAGAAAATGTTCGCACCAAGTTTTCATGAGTAGGAAAAATCAATATGATATTTGATGTAGAATTTACTAGATTTTAGTAATAAATTATACCCTCATGCTATTACTTGAAGAATTGCAAATTTTCATTCACATTAGACACGTAAATATTACAACAAATGCAAGAAGTCATTGCCGGAAAAATGAGGGAAAAAATGCCCAAACAAGTCGAGTTTACTTTTTTAATATATGTATAGGTATTAAGTTGACGTTATTATTATTTGAATTATGATGTCATTTAGCTTTCAATGACAACAATCTTATCTTATTTAAGAGGGAACATGTTCTACGTATGATGTAAAACATTTATTAATGTCATATACCATTTGTTTAGGGAAATTTATTAATTAATGTATAATAATACGTAATCATATTCGCCCACACTAACTCTGATTGTAGCTACTTGTTTGAGAATTTTTCCTTTTGCTATTTCGAAACTTTGTTACTGCTTTTACGTTACTTGATGTGGCTTTTTTTTTAAGAATTCTTCTACTCTTTCTAGGATATTGTATTGTTTTTAAAATATTTCAGTTTGAATCATTTCTAGCCAGACTGCTTGTAACCAAGTGACATTGTACCTGCATAGAACACAAAAATGTTGCATTTAATATTCTGAAATATATTCGTATAGATGTATATCAGACATCAGCAGTCAAGCTCATTAAAGTATAGTAATGCAGGCATAAATCATAATTGTCAAATGATATAAAATAATTTATATGCATGAAATATGCAATTAACAATTCTTTGACTTTAAAAATGCATTAAAGTAAATAAAGAACACGTTCATCAGAAGTTACAATTAACATGACACTCTATGAGTGATTGGTCGGGTAGAACTGTGGTAGCTGAGTACAATTAATTCAGTTTAGCTTTGTAGTCGTATTCGAACACTTATTGTTTTGTTCGTGATATCTGTATAAATATTTATGTTTCTATATCGTCTCTGTGCCATCTCTCGTACAGCATAAATATGCAGAAAGTTTACAATAACATTCACCTCTTTACCCTCAATATGAAAAGAGTTATATAGGAATTTCCAAATATAAGATATGGCAGATGTCAAGTAATACGCTTGGTTTATAAAGTAGTCTGTAAATTTATTGGCTTTTAAAAAATGTTTGTGTATAAAACAAGTAAACAATGTAACACTATTTACATGTTTTATACTTACAAATAAATAAATAAAAATTAATACATTAGAGCATATCATTGACCACTATATAGATGTATGATCCATAATATTCTCTTATAAGAGTGACTGCAACAATGCTTCATACTATGGATTCTGTGAGTACCAGCAGGCAGAGGTTGGAAAGTCTCTCTGAACATGGCTGCATTTGTCCTTGTGTTTATAGTTAATCTTACCCTCCCTATCCTTGGCTTTGGGAAAAGAAAGTCAATTTCTGTGTTTTCAAACATTTTGACTTCTTTTTTTAAGTGATAAAAGACCTGATACCGAATTTATCTTTAAGTTAATTTAGTAACAACGTTTAATTTGAGAACACGTATAATTCCACATGAAAACTCAACAAGCTGTATGCCATTACGTTAGAAATACTTATCGCATGTGCGCTAGAGACATGAAAATAATATTATATTCCAAATACACCATAAAAACCTGTAGTTAGTCGTTGACGAGACTACTAATTCCAACAATAAAAAAACATTATATGATCAACATTCATACCGCACCTGTGCATTTACTAACATCTATTCATCTGGCATTAACTACATTATAAGAAGTTTAACTTTCAACGTAATGAATATTATTATTTCTTAAAGAAGATGCCGCAACTGTGCATTCTGCATCAAAGTTTCAAAATAAGTTGTTAGTTTTACAGTTCGTTGCCAAGAATCAGCTGTCATTTGAAAAAGATCGAAGAGAAGTCTCAGTATAGTCAAGTAGATATAGATTTAAGAATTATTCATTATATTTATGCAGAACTAGTAAATACCACAAACAAATTACAAAATATGTTATCCTTGAGTGAATCATTACAAATAGTAAATGACATGATGAAAGTGTTAGAAAAGTGTTAAAGTTAAGTTAGAAAGTTAAGTTAGAAAGTGTTAAATAGAACTTAGATTTGATGTAATAAGGAAACATATTTTTCCAGAGGAATGCATATTTACAGTAACAGCGTTGACGCGCATTCATGAAAAAATTTCCGCGACTTAAATTCCCCTTCAGCTATGCAAATATTACATCCTTAGATGCCGAACGGTTGAGTTCTTTATACAACAATATTTTTCACCACACCGAACACCGCTCACCAAAATTGCTTTAGAGATGTACACAGAACTGCAGATGTTTACCCTAGTAAATTCAGATTTTTAGTATAAAATGAATGTTAAGTAATACCCACGTAGTTAAATATAATAAATATTACAGATCATGTAACTTATATATAACTGTTTATCCACAGCACCGCCGATGATAAGACGTCCAAGTGGGAAGATATAATTACAGTGATACTCATAGATGATTCTTGACAGTTACTGTAATATTTGTGTATCGCACATTGACATCTCACCTTTAGATATAAATAATTATTAAAAATGTTCATAATAAATTGTTATCGAGAAATGTTATAGAGAAATGCAGAGTGTTCATTTAAAATAATAATCTTAATAATACTTATGGGAAATGAAACTGACTTCACTATTTTGATTATTCAAAATATACCACTAAATAATAAGTTTCAAAACAAAACCGACTTCAAAAAAAAATAGTAACGTAACTAAAAAGCGAGAAATAGATAGTGTCTACAATAATTTAATACTTATTTGTTGGTCCTTTTAATGTAATTAAGAAATTATTCTTTATTATGTATTTTTTTTTGTACTTGGCACTGACTTCAAAATTAGAGAAAACAATTAATAATAGTTACATGATAAACAATAATTTCTTAATTAAGTATTAAATTGTTATAGAGAACATTTATTTGTTACTTTTTAGTTAAACTAGTTTTTTTAAGTCGCTTTTTTTTAAACTTATTATTTAATAATTTTATGTGATGTGTAGACCCACTAAGTATGCTTTGAGAATGAGAAGACGGCGGCTACTTCAATAAGGAGTTCCGTTGTGTATCTTCGAAGTCCAAGGTTCAATACAAATGAAAATAAGCTGACACCACCTTGAAGCTATACTGAACCCAACGCAAAAAGAATAATTAAAATCGCCATTAATTCGTAAAAAAAAACGTGGTGTTAAAGTTATATCGAATTTCCTCCTTTCTCCGTATAACTGACTGTATAACGTTTGGAATATAAAATATAAAGAAGTCTAGTATTTACCCATAAATACACACTTTTACAATGTCCATACATATCACACAGTCATATCTGTTCAATAATGACTATCCGTAATATGCGTTTTAAATATCCACGTAATTTAATAGCTTCCATGTCGATGCATTTATTTGTCCCGATTTATGTAACATGCAATATTTAACAATCGTAATTCGTCCATTATGTCGTTACTATATTTACTGTGCGTCAGTAATTATTAGTAAAATGATTTAGACGATGTTTTACATTTACGACGGTAAAAATTCGTTATATCAAAACGCCATTACGATTCTATTTCCATTAGGAAATGGTAATAAAAAACTAATTATACTGTACCGTGTGCACTGTAATTTGTGTCCAGGTAATTTATTTCTGAACGGATAGAAGTA
Organism: Rosalia funebris; assembly: GCA_037954035.1. Classification (NCBI taxonomy): domain Eukaryota; kingdom Metazoa; phylum Arthropoda; class Insecta; order Coleoptera; family Cerambycidae; genus Rosalia; species Rosalia funebris. The sequence continues at coordinate 8,532,638 of JAZFAV010000007.1, forward strand.
GAGACAAATAAATCAAATATGTGTTCAATGTGACATTACTTTCTGCATATGTAGATATATGTATTTGATATTAATTTGTTGTTATTTCTCTTCATGTGTATTTTTCTAGTATTCGCTCTCTCTCTCTCTTTCCTAGAAAAATCTCTTTAGAAAATAAACTCTTTTAAAACCTTCAAACGAGATTTTCCGTGCGCAGAGCATCTCTATCTTGAAATTGAGTGGCCGAGAAAAATTAAACCAATACATAAATGGAGAATATGTATTTTATGCGACAGTTTTACTTTTTTCAAATAGTCCACCATCGTGCTTTCTCATGACCCATGGACAAGGTGGAGTGTGTCCTATCCACTTTAAGATCAATAGATGTCGTCTGGTAGACGTCTCTAATCAGAATCAGTCGAAACTCGATCGATCCGACATAATTTATTTGAATGATCGTGCTAACAAATAAAATTTCTCAAATAGTCCACCATTGTGCTTTCTCCTGACCGATGTACGTGATAGAGTATATTCTACCCACCTCAATCAATAAATATCGTCTGGGAGACGTTCCCGATCAGAATCAGTTAAAACCCGATCGATCCGACACGATTTAGTTGAGTTATCGTGCTAATAAGAATAAATGTCGACGACAACAACACACACATACACCATTTTTCAAAAACCATTTTTTTTTGTTTTTAGGTCGAAGAACGAAAAAAAAACCAAAAAAAATTTTTTTCTCAATTTTATTTTACACGATTACATTACTTTTCCGGAGTAATGGAATTCGTATATAAGACGTACATTTCGAGGTAACCAACTTAAATTTAAAAAACAAACTGAGACAAAAACAGCCACCAAAATGATGCATATTCCCTATATTTTGCTTTGTGTGAAATATATCGAAAGAAGTTCTTAGAAAAGTTGTTGGAAATCAAGGTTTGATCCCCAACACCAAATTTCATTACAGAATTCACATTCTTAGTTTTTTCTAAATTAAATTAAATGTCAATCTGAAAAAAAACTTTTTGCAATTTATTGTTATATTGTGTCAATTATTGGTTTATTGTGTCAATAAGACAGTTATATTGTGTCAATTTCTAGTTTACAATCATAAAATGCGTCTGGATTTAAAAGAAAAAAATCGAAATAATGCGGTTATTTCGTGATGGGGCTCATAGTAGCAAAGAAGTAGTAGCAGAATCTAACAGAAGACATCCTTTACGAGTCGCTATTAGTGATGGAAATGCAACCGCCATAAGTTCTCTTTTCAATGAAATTGATCGTATTATTAAAAGACCTCAGAATAGTTAACCTCGTCGAATACTCCCACATTCTAAAGGTAACGTAATCGTAATAGAAAATCACGGGAATCCAGGAATGAGACTACGAGATTTAGTATCTCGACTGAATATCCATTAATAAAGAGTTAGATGTTACAATCGTCATCAAGTTGAGCTTTGTAAACCAAAATTTCTACATACTTTAAAAAAAGGGAAATTGGGCCCGGTAAAATTTTTTAGATGACCAGAATTTTCTACATAAAATTTTGTTTACTGTTGAGACTACATTTATCATTAATGGCGTGGCATCTTCTCAAAACTATAGACAGCTAACTACAGAAAATCTTCATTAGGTTATTAATTTGTAAAGACCAGCATTCAGAGAAAGTTAACGTATGCTGTGGAATTTTAGAAGATATCTACTGATTTTGAGGTGGATGGGATACACCCCACCCTGTCCATGGGTCATGAGGATGCACGATGGTAGAATGCATATTTAATAAAAGTAGAACTGTCGCATAAAATACATATTCTGCATGTATGTATTGGTTTATTGTTTCTTGGCCACTCAGTTTCGAAATAGAAATGTTCTGCGTACAGAAAAGTCTGTTTTAAGGTTTTAAAACTGTTTATTTTATTTACATGTAATGAATAATTCTTAAAAACTGATTGATACTTTAATCTGTTTTATTAGTTATTTTAATTTAGTACCAAAAGAATTGTTTGATTTCATTTCTCTTAAAATGTAACTTTTTTAATTGGCGTTTATGTTTAATATTTTTTTCCAATTTCCATAATATCCTATTAAATTAAAAATCAAAATTGTGAACTCGTGTGAACTTTGTGGAATAATATTGAAAAAACATGCGAATTTCGTAATGAAATTTGGTGTTGGCACTCAACCATAGACTCTGAACAACTTTTCTAATAATGTATTTCGATATCTTCAACTTGAAGCAAAATATCGCGAATGGGCCCCATTTTGGGACTGCCGTTGTCTCGGTTCGTTACTTACATAAATTTAAGTTACCTCCAATGTACGTGTTATATTGAACTATAATTGTGCCAAAGCTGAAATATGTATTTCGAGAAATGATACAAATATCCGGGTGTCGTCATTTTAAATGAGACACATGATATATGAAACACATCCATGCACGTGGAGCATATTCCATTAAAATAGCTAACTCTATTAAACCTGTTAGAGTGTAAATAAATATGTTTTAAGAAAAGGGGATCATTGCTTTACGAAATATTCTTGTCGGAAAATTAGCATTATCATTTGGTTACCATGCGATAACAAGCGCCTGGCACGGAATACTTTGCAAGGCTCAAATAAGGATTATGGCCCACACGAATTATACAGAATTTCACTCCTTCGCAGTTACATCTCTTAGTGAAATTAACAGGATATCCTGACACAAACATTTCATACTTCGCACGGATGTAATGTAATCAAAAGTGATGTACCGTGTTACATTCAAATCCGATCATAAAGGCATTACTGGTATTAAGCTTTAAAATTATTTCATCAAAACACCGCATCACTGAGATGGGGATATTTTTCTGTATATTTTTACTTTTCGATAAATCACAGACTAAGAAATTATATTATAACATGTACTAATATTGTCAAATATAATTTTCCATCGAACAAAATTTGCCTCACTACAACTCTTCTATTAACTTGGCCAAGATCGGTCATAAAAGTTATGAATTGTATAATGAAATAAGTAATAATAGTATTACATAAGATATATTTAAAAATTATATTGGCATTGGCAAGAAACTATATTAGACACAATTCTATTGAAAACGAAATAATGACTGAAAATAGTATACCCCATAGTACTATTTTAGAGTCCATATCGTTCTTAATTTACGTAAGTTAATACATCTATATTTCAAGTAAAAACAGAATAATTATTTAAGAATATGATGCAGTATTTTTTTAAACGAATTTTCTATCGAATTAATTAAAATATATTGTTCAAAAATTCCACAAATACATATATTCTAATTCCAAATATATTTTTACAATAATTTATATTATTGCATCATAATATTGACAGAAAACTACTTATCAAAACCTATACGTCACTTTTAATAAGTTAAATAACACTTTACCCCCATTCAGCATTTAACATAAAAAATAGACAATTCGTTCAGCTATCCGATGTGTAAAAAAATAATTAAATATTAAAAAAATTGTATAACAGTAAATAGTAATAAAAAACCGTGATAGTAATAATGCATATTGCGTCATGCATCATGGTGATATCATCATTTAATCGAGATAACTCAGTAAAAGACGTTTTCAAGAGAACAGGAATGATACCGCGTAATAGACTGACGTTATTGCAATAAATGTTAAATTATTGAGTAGCGATTATCATTATCACTTTTATTTCATCTCAGTAAAAAGAAGAAATAGAAACTTCCGCTCAACTACCCAACGCTGTTGTACTTAATAGAAGAAGTTCAGTTAAAAGAAATTTAATTAATCAAGCAATCAACAATATCTTTCGAGTAACTCTGAGGTAGACGAAATTCTGTCATTTAGACTTTGGCTATTTCAATATGTACATGTAAACATAAGTAATTTGGTTATATTTAGCCATTGTATTTAGTTGTTCTTTAGGCTTCGCCCGTTGTTGTTTTATTCACTGTTATGAACTACATATTATACAGTACGTGCCTACAGTCTGATTTGAAAGCTACTTCAAATATATATTCAAAAGATGTTTTACTGTTGTCATCGATCTTATGATTTTTGAAGATATCAATTTAATTTAATATTGACATTATTGCAAAATCTAATAGTCAGATTTCTGACATGAGTCTGGCAAGAATTCACTTAAACAGTTTTATATATCTAAATTTTATTCTATGTTTAAAATTAAAAATTCCTTTTACTGTAATTTTTATTTATTATAATAAAATAATACGTAGTTTAGAAGAAAAGGTTATTGCGATTCTAATTATGGACGAGACTAAAATAAATCTACACGCAGCTGAACGAATTTTCGATGAGAGATATCCCAATCGTCCTATCTTTAGAGCATTATGAGAAATACTGCACAAGTTTTAGAGGACTGGTACAGCTCATCAAGAATAGGAAAGATCCTCAAAACTGCGATATTGGACCGCCCATGAAATGCGCTGTAAATAATGATCTTTATCCGGTCGCATTGAGACTTTTTCAGAGTGAATATCGATGAATATATATGTAGAATTCATTTCATCGTTATTTGCCAAATAAAAAAATCTCTTATCTTGCCGATGAATGGAACAGTCTACCAGAGCCTAGCCATAAAAACAAACCACCGTATGGGTTGAGATTTTTTATTTGGCAAATAGCAATGAAATAAACTATACACAGAGTTCGATCTGGCCGCGCGTAAGGTGTATCCTTTTCCCTCATAGTGCTGCCTCACTCTTTCTTCTACGCATATCTAGATAATCTCACGCTTTTTCCTATTATTGACGAGCAGTAATATTTACGATGCAAAAGAACAGAACTTCCAAGTATTGTAGAAGACCAACAACTACTATTTTTTACGTTTCTACGTTTCGGTTAATTTTTAAATCATTTCAGATCTAAGAATCAGGGTATACACCATGTTTATTTTCTTAAGGAACACTTATGATAATATATTAGGAACCTATTATAATATATTAAGAACCTAATTTATTAGTAATTGAAAAAAGTAAATTTTATTTTTTGAATTTGTTACCCCAAAACAAGGGACACCATAATACCAAAGTTAAAACATCTTTAGTTATTTATATAGGCTAGTATTTTTTATGATTACTGCAAAAACAATAGTTGCTTGGAAATTAAGTCAAAAATTTTATTAGATGCTTGATTCTGATTAAAATAATTTAGACAAAATTACGAACATTTCCCTTTAATTAATCTATTGCAGCGATGGATGGAAATGTGATATCTAAAGCAATATGCAGTCATAAGCCTTAGACCACTTATAAACGGAAATTAATGAACTTAATCCAAAAGAGGGTCCTAGCTGGACATTGCGGAATTATGAAAATTTGCGGAGATTCCCGTTCTAGCCATTATCAATTAAAATGTCAATCTCCGGTCAGAATAATGCAAACATAACAAGGTTTCCTTAATCGACAGGTAGAAACTGGATAAGTGTATCTAAATTGAACGTGAGAGGTTGTACGAATGGTGCAATTTAACACAGTACTTCGATCTTTAAATTATAGAGGAATTGAGTTTTTTGTATTCTCATATTAAAACAGAGATTTTGTTCTTATAAATTACTATGTGAAACAGGACTTCTTCACAAAAGTACCATATTGAAGCAGAATTCATTATTATATAAGTACTCTACAATTATAAATTAACAAATATAACGTACAGTACATGTATCGAAGTAATAGATACTTAATAAAGATTACTACAGTTATGTAAATATTTACGAAGTCGACCAACTAAACGTAGAGTATGATACACGTGAAATCATCACCTGCGTTCAGTGGTTTAAGCTAATCAAGAGGATTGGCACATCAATCAGGAAATGGATGTTTGTGTATATCGTTATGTGTACCTTTCTCTGCATAATCCTGAGGTTTATAAGAGAATATGTAGAATTTTGTGTATTTCAGATAAATATATTTCCATGGCTAATATATTTTTCACCTTCAAATATAGCCGCTTCTAAATTGTACTCCGGAAAGTTTTCACATAGCCTAGTGAAATTTTGCATGAAAATATTAACACTGACTTTGACTTAAAAATTGGGATACGATAATGTCCTGCGATAGTGGAGTACCTTCCTTATCTCAACAGAGATTGATTTTAAATATGGCATTTGTATATATTCAAGAGTATATCTCGATAGTTTTAATTTATTTGAAACAAACACAAATTAGTTTTACTGATGTATCACCCGCTATACTTTTGCAGTTTCAAATACGATATAAAAAATAAATTAAGCAATAAAGTATCATCAGTAGTATATAAAAGGGTAAGACTTACAAACAATAAAGAAGGATTCCAACAACCAGTAAAAATGGTTTGTAAGAATATTAATGAAAGAGGAAAGTTATAATATAAGAATAATAGAGGAAATTATTCGCCCACCAAAAATTAAAATAACATTAATTGTAAAATAGATATACAGATAAGCCTAAGATTTATTATCGGAAATAAACCTGTTTTTCAGTATAGTTTTACATTGATATAACGTCGAGGTAAGATATGACCTTGATTTTTAAAATTATTTGATGTAGAGAATAAGCTGCTCTTTATAAATCTATTTATGTAACTCAAATATAAATCACAGTACAGAGTTTTTCATTATCAAAATTTCCTTGAAAAAATATACAAATAATAATCTAATTAATACAGTGTATGTGTTAACTTTAAAATCGCTAGGCTTCTGTTCGTGACAAATGAAAAACAGATATAAAAATTAGGGAAATGAAATTGTCAACTTATTTTGTTTATAAATTGTTTATAAATTTTTTTAGATACCTTCTAAATGCTAAATGACATGAGCACATTTATAGGCACAGTCCTGTTCTTCCATCGCCATTTCAAAATATATTTTGTTGTATTTCAATTTACTTAAATATTTCTTATATTCTTTCTTACTTTCTAATCTATAACAATTATACATAATAGTTGTACATTGTTATATATGATAATTAACAGTTGCTGGTTGGAAGCAAGATTTTATGGCAGTAAACAAACACTTTAGAAATAGGTACTATGTAGATATCTAAGTATTTTATAATTACATTGGCACCTCCGCCATTTCTTCAAAAATTATTTGCTAAAACGTTAAGGAAAATTATAGTAGTAGTAATATAATAATAGAAGATTTCTTCATTACTTAAATATTACTTAAATATTTTTTATATTCTTTCTTACTTCTTAATCTAGAACCATCACACATGACAGTTGTACATTGTTATAATAATTAATGGTTGCTGGTTAGTAAGCAATATGCAATGGCAGTAAACAAATACTTTAGAAGAATGCTTTAGAGATACTAGAGATCTAAACATTTTAAAATGACATTGGCACCATCGCCATTTCTTTACACATGACTAGGCTAAAACATTGGGAAAACGGCAATTATAATAAAATAATAATAGAGAAAATTTGTCACCCACCGAAAAGTTAATATAATACCAATTTTAAAACAGATATACAGATAATTCTTAGTTTACTTATCGAAAATAAACTGATTTTTCGGTGTAGTTTTACTTTGACATAACTTCGAGGTAAGATATAACCTAAATTTTTAACGCTATCTGATATAGGGAACAAGTTGTACTTATATAATTCAGATATAAATAACAGTATAGGATTCCTTCATTATCGATATTTTCTTGAAAGAATGCACAGAAGGTAATCTAATTAATGCAATGTGTTGACTTGAACATCAATAGCCAGATATTGTAAGAAACGAGAAGCAAGGGGAATGAAATTGTCAACTTGTTAGTTTCTTCAAGTTTCTCAAATATTCTAAGAAAATTTTCTTTGTTGCCTTGTTGTAGTCTATTTTTGTTTATAATTTGTACATGTTTTAAATCTTTTCTAAATAACAAATAGCACGGAAACATTGACGGACACAGTTGTGTTCTGTTACCGTCATTCCAAAATATATTTTGTAGTATTTGAATTTACTTATTTGAATATGCTTTCTTAATTTCTAATCTATAACTACCACATATAACAGATATATATTGTTGTGACAATTAATGGTTACTGGTTAGGAAGCAAGATGCAATGGCAGTAAATAAACACTTTAGAATAATACTTTAGATATACTAAAAATCTAAACACTTTAAATGATATTAGTGATTCCGCCATTTATTTGAAAATGATTTGATACATCATTTACGAAAAAGAAAATTATAGTATAACAATAATAGAAGAAACTATTCACCCACCGAAAAGTTAAAATAACATTAATTTTAAAACGGATATACAGCTGGTCATAAATGATATAAACTAGATTTTTGGTGTAGTTTTACCTTGACATAACTTCGATGTAAGATAAACAGCATAAATAACAGTGTAGGTATGGTTCTTTCACTGCCGAATTTTTCTTGAAAAAAATATCCAAAAAATCATTTATTTAATAGAAACTGTTAACTTGAAAATCGATAGATTCTTGACAAATGAAAATCAAATATGAAATATAGGGAAAATCGAGGAGAATGAATTTGTCAACTTATTAATTTCTTCCAGTTTTCTCAAAAACTTTTGAGAAAACTGGAGAATTTTCTAAATTTTCATTTAGTCATTATTTTATTCATTTTTTTAGTCATTTTATTCTTGATATACCTTCTAAACTCCAAATTACAAAGACATTCATAGATACAGTCTTGTTGTGCCACTGCTATTTCAAAACATATTTTGTTGTATTTGGATTTACTGAAGCATTTTGTATATTCTTCGTTACTTTCTAATCTATAACCATCACAGTTTGTTGCTTTAATGAATGGTTGCTGTGTAGTAATCATGATGCAATGGCACTAAGCAAATACTTGAGAGGAATCCTTTAGAAATACTAGAGGTATAAACATTTTACAATTATATTGGCGCCTCCGTCAAAAGTTTAGAGAGAAAAGAAAATTATTAAAAACTAATAATAGAAAAAATTGTTCGCCCACTAAAAAGCTAAATTAATTTAAAAAAGATTTACAGATTAATCACAATTTTCATATCGAAAATAAACTGGTTTTTCGGTGTAGTTTTACCTTGACATAACCTCGAGGTAAGATACGACCTCGATTTTTAATACTATCTGATGTAGAGAATAAGTTTATGTTTATAAATGTATTTATATAATTCAGATATAAATAACAGTATAGAGTTTTTTCGTTTACGAACTGTTCTTGAAAAATATCCAAAAAGTAATCTAATTAATACAATGTGTTAACTTGATTGTTTTGTCAATTTTTTTTTTTCGTAAATTAAATTTCTCATAAATTTTCATCCTTTACATACCTTCTAAATACCAAGCAACATGAACATATTCCTAGATACAGTCTTGTTGTGCCACTTAAACATTTTGTATATCCTTTTTTACTTTCAAATCTATAACCATTACATAACAGTTGGGCATTATTGTAAATATTTTGTATATACTTTCTTACTTTCTAATCTATAACCATCACACGTAGTAATTGTACATTGTTATTATAATTGATGGTTGCTAGTTAGAAATTAAGATGCAATAGCAGTAAACAAATACTTTAGAAGAATATTTTAGAAATATTGGAGATTAAATATTTTTAAATTACATTGGCACCTTCGCCATTTCTTTAAAAATTATTTGCTATCAATAAATCATTAAAAAGAGAAAAATTATAATAAAGTAATAATAGAATAAATTCTTCACCCACCGAAAATCTACAATAACATTAATTTTAAGACAGATACACAGATAAGTTATAGTTTTCTTATCCGAAATAAACTGTCTTTTCGATGTAGTTTTAGCCTGACATCCAGGTAAGATAGGACCTCGAGTTTTAACGCTATCTGATATAGGGAATAACTTTCTGTTTATAAATATATTTATATAACTCAGATGTAAATAACAGTATAGGATTTCTTCATTACAGAACTTTTCTTGAAAGAATGTCTAGAAAGTAATCTAATTAATACAATATATTAACTAACAAATTAATAGATTCGTGATAAATGGAAACTAAATGCGAAGAATAAGAAAATAACAATTGATGAGAATTAAATTGTCAACATATTAGTTTCTTCCAGTTTTCTCGAAAACTTTAATTTTCTAAACTTTATTTGTCAAAAATATTTTTAACGACGTGTTAAGAGTTTATGGTAAGCGATATGGCAATACATGATTCTCAGACTTGGATAAAATGGATACAATGTATAAAATATACATATCTGGAGGAAACACATATACGCTAAGGAATTATGGATTATTTGTGATATAACAATATTTGCTTTGTAGAGTTATTGCAGCTGATTAATTTTTCTCTGTTCTTATAGATTTGTCACTTCGAAAATCATGCAATAAGATTTCAGTACGTTATATAAACGAAACGTTTTGTACACATAACAAATATTCCCCATGCTGCTGAAAAACGAGTTGCCATGTCTATTACAAATTTACAGACCACCTGAAATGTCTCGTGGTCATTCACATTCTGAATTTCAAGTCTTAATGTAGCGTAAAACACTAGGCATTTTTAGAACTAATATCCACATAATGAGGGTTTTAAATCGTGAACACGGCCAGAATCTTAGGTTTTATAAAGAATAAAGGAGTTGATGCAGAACTATGTTCTATTCAAGACAACTACATTCCTTGTGATGTTATTCTGTTTTAATGTTAAAAGCAGATATAAACATGTTGGTACTATTTTGTTATTATGCTTGAATTATTATTATTTAGTATTATTTTCAGAAATACCATCACAGAATTTGCAACTATTGGACAGTATGTACTTGAAGTAAATTGAATAATGTCATCCAACCAAGATTATTTAGAGCAGATTTTTGTGAGGTAGTGGATTCACGTACAACCTGTTAAAGCATAAATTGGAACTAATTTAAATGTATTGAAATACGATTAGAGAAGTAAAATTCAAACTCTTCCATTCTAGGTATTGACGGTAGTCTTATTTACTTAATTTTAATGTCTCCCGATTCTATTGCTTTAAAAGTAAGTTTCAAAATCTTTAATAATGAACACTACGATTATTTATTTTTCTTTTAGTTCCGGTGTCATCTTTCTAATATTTATATAAAATAAAAAATACATGATATGATTTAATTTACGTTCAATTCTACAGTAAAGATGTTTTAAATAATGAAAATGTGAGAAAAAGTGTAAAAACACAAATTGTCTAGTTCAACTCGCGCTATAAATTAGGATTTATGACAATTATTTCTTCGCAAGATAACAAATCACTACTTTTTCATCTGACGAGGAAAAAATTAAGACATTTTTTTGTTTTTATAGACAACCTTGAAAAAATATTTTGTTATCTGATTCCTGGAAATGAACTGAGAATTCAAAATTGTATAATCATATTTCCACAGCATTTTTTTTCAGTCGATCAGTCTCAGTCTCCATTTATTTTTTAGAAATAAAGTGAAACTTCTAACGGAAACACTTCAACATTAATAAGAGGTTTCTCAGGTATTCGGTTCAATTTTCGGCAAAGCGTTGCTAATATTTTTTTCCTTACTTGTAAATGTGGCAAATTTATATTTCCATGCATGTGCAGTGCGTAGTTAAGTTCTACCTCTCCCCCCCCCCCCTTAACTTTGGAACATAAACCTAAACAAGACCTAAAAAGAGAAAATTTTCATCCATTGGCATACATTTTAAGATTTAAGAATACTGCTTTTGTTAATAACAAGTGATGTTATTATCAAGGATGGTGTTTTAGCACCGTTTTAAATATTATTTTTAAATGGAAGTACGTGGGTAATACCTCTTCTTGGAAGCTTTGACACATGTATATTCACAATTTGTTTTTTATTTTGACATAGATATTTAGAGTTTTATTATGTTTATATGAAAAATAAATTATAAGCTAATAGAAAACAAAAAATGTTCTTCCCAAGTGACGAAATATTATAAAGTAAAAAACAGTACCTCTATTGAATAGGTAAGTCTTGAGAATATTTTAAAATAAATGTTCAAAATGTGCACTTCCCACTTTCTGAGAGTATAACATCCTATTAGTAAATAAAACTTTTCTCTCACTCGTTTCCGTGTTTCTGCTGAAATTAACCTACATTATTCATCAAAATAACCTCCAAACTTATTGGGATGATGTTTGATGAGATAAACTCTTCCTGCATCACAATAATGTAAAGTAGTATTAATGTGTTGAAAAAATCTCTAAAATGTTTCTGCTAAAGTACGTGTTATGTTATTAAAATCAATAAAAAGTACGGTAAAACAGTTTTTTAAATGTAAATACTAAATAAAATTCGGGTGTGTGGAAACATCTAAGTGATTTTTACGTCACTTCACGCAAGAAAACCTGACACTTGAAAACTGCGTTTTTCAGGAGGTACTGTATAAATAGTTTATAGTATGCCAATACTAAATTTAATCATTTTTTTTTTCAAAAATCAGAAGATGTCAAAATAGAAAAATTGTGTTCAGGCACCGCAATATCATCTTTGATTCTCATATCACATTTATTAACTAATACTTTCCATCTCTTAGCTTTTACAAAGAGGAACTAAAGGGTTTGACATTATGCCAATATTGATTATAATCGATTTAAAAAAAATCTAAGATAAAAAAATAAATGTTTAAATATTTGAGTAAACATATGTAGCAGCTTCCAAGTGAGGTATTACTCACACACTGTGTGAGGTATTACTCACATTTAAATACAATATTCAAAATGGCATCAAAACATCGTAAATGCTTATCACCGTTTATTAACAATTTTTACGCGTTTTTGCAGATATGCCAGTTTTCATCCTTTAAGATCTCTGCCAACATTTTAGAGAAGTGGAGGGGAACATTAAGCACACACTGTATGACGTATATTTTTACTCACAAACTAATAAGCTATTGCAGATATTCATACTACCTTACATACATCCGTAATGATACTGACTTATGTTCTAAATTTATTTTATTTTAGGTAAAAATGTATAATTTTAATATTAGATAGTTAGCCTTATAATTTATTATCTATATAAAAGTGATAAACGTTGTTACAGATAACGCAAAGTTGTTTTGCCTCCGATTTAATTGTCTCTTATATTATGCATAAAAGAGCAAAATGTACCTATAAAGGGGCACGCTTTCTTTGAAAGACATGAAACTGATTTCATAGCAGCACATAGCTGCAAGTTATATTAAAAGTCCTTTACAATTTTCATAAAATGTTACTAAAATTATCTACTTTGAACCTACTGATAAATAAGTGATGCAGTCGTTATTAAAGCTTGTAGTCTAGTCGCTATTCCGTTTGCAGCGTACACTTAAAGTGTTTAATACAAAGTTACATATAAATTCAATAAATGAGAAATACTTCTATACAATTTTACTTCATAGCTTTTTGCTACTCTGTTCTAAATATAACTCTTGTAGTATTTCATAATGTAATTGCCTCCAATTAATTCAACTAGCGTTTTAAAATACGTAATTGGACAAATATATCGGAATAGTTGGAATCTGATATATTTGAATATAACTCTTAGCGTAGAATACTTTTTATGTTTATCTGAATCCGGCAATGTGAGTTTTCTGTTCTTGTATTTGATTTTTTAAATTATTGATTTTGAATACGATTTTTTAAAGTATTTTTTATACTGCCCTTAAAATTTAGTGTTATTTCAAATGGGCAGTATTCGTAAGAGTTACAATAGCTAATAAGTAATTATTTAGAATATTTAAGAAACATATTAAAAATAAAGTTATAACCTCTTTATCAGCTTTGTGCTTTAATTTTCAAATAGTATTATACTTTTTCTCTGTATAACCTCATCAGCTTTATATGGATGTGATATTATATGGATGGCCCGAAAGATTATGCGTTGCTTGACAACCATTTCGCAAACCAAGTCGACGTCATCACGAAATGATTACAGCTGCTTTCTGTTCGGGTCAATTCAGTTTCAATTCAATTCAGTGTCAGTCATCCCCTAAATATGTCAAGTCTCTAATAATAATCTTTCTGTCCACCTCTGGCTAATGAAAATTAATCTTATGGAAAAATCATTTTAAATAATCCTAACAATATATTGTATTGTAATACTATATTAAAGTAATATGTATAATTCTGAAACTAGTTTAAAGTACATAAGTTATGTCAATTAATAGCATAGTAGTAAAGGATCAAAGATAAAGCAATTTGTACGTTTACAAATTTATTATAAATATTAATTTAAATATAATCTGTAATCTTAATAAATCCTGGAGTAGGTTGGAACCTTTGGTGTGAAGACAACACTAACTGAGTTTTCCACAAAACACCAAAACACTATACACTATACACTATACACTATACTTAAGAGTATAGTGTATAGTGTTTTGGTGTTTTGTGGAAAACTCAGTTAATCTTAATAAATGGTCAAATGATGTTCAATACAATTATCTTCACACATATTTATGTTAAGATATTCTGAGTGAACGATTGCTCCTCCAAATATGGATACTGACCAGTTTAATTTTAGCAAAATGATAATTTGCAGAATCAGGAAGAAAGATGTTGATCTATCGAGAAAATTACAATGAATAAAATTATCGCGGGCATCGCAGGTGTGATGTAAATATGAACAATATTTTTTTGTTCAGGCTATCATCATTCGATTCTGATATTAAAGGCATATGCATATAATTTACGTCCATAAAAGACCAGTTCTCGTAGTTTCTTATCCTTTTTTAATATTCCATTAAAACTATTTTACGTGTCCTTGCTTTTTTCTATCTCCAAACCAACAATGGTAACAAACTAATCCTTTAATGTTTACTTAGGTTAGTCAAAACTATATAACATATAACTATGTTAGTTTCTGGATATAATTACATTATTTTGAGTAGTAGCAGTATTGACTATAATACAATAGTAAAAATGTTTGGGTAAATGCTAAAATAATGTTTTTCTCTGTGATACTAAATGTTTTTTTACTTTTTACCTATAATCAAGAATTAAAAAAATCTATTTGTTTTATATATTTAAACATATTTATTTATCTAAATAAGTATAACATATTAATTTACTTAAAAGTGTTAATAGAGTGTTAAATATAAGTAGGGAAACTTAAATTCATAATTTTATTTTAATCATATATGCAGAAAATATGGTTTTTCTTTTATATCATATATGCAGAAAAAAATTGTAGTAACAACAACAATTCATAACAAACTAATACTCTTGCATTCAGTTCGGTGAGCCACATTCAAATAGCGCATATCTCTGTTTATATCTGGATATATACATTATTTGGTGGTATTAACTAATAGAGTAGCAATATGTTTTTGGTAATTAGCAAGAAAACGCTGACAATTAATTTGAAACGTCTCCATCGATTTGCACACATCCTAAGATATCCCTTGGCAATTCCGAGTTTAAATTTAGATTTCTAGTGTTGCACAAATATCTAGTCCGTTCGAAAAGTGACGAAGCCACTAAATAATAGTTTTATATTTTGAAAACCGTTTAGTCTTAAAGAGGTTTGTTGCTACTCAAAATACACTACTGAAATAAAATAATTTTAAATAATTTTGGCTTTATTTATACCTGTCATTATGGAGAAAAATCACATTAGTAATGTTTTTCTGTGTTTTGAAATCCTGCACCCGATCATTCAAGAACTGAAAATATCTCTCCACTGTAACATTTTCGTTTTCATTGTACAGATACCAATATATAACGGTATGAAAATCTATCACAACGATAATATGTGCTTATATTCTATTCTTTGTCGATGAGGGATTTGTGGAAGTTACTCGCCAATTGCTAGTCGAAATCGAGACTGGTCTTAATCTAGAAAACGAGACAGAAACATCAAATTTGAGTCACCATCAATGTTTAGTTTTTATGGTGAAAGGTTATTGCATGCCCCATTAGAATGCCTACTAATGAATTCCACTTATTGAGGTGTATAGAACCTTATTTCGGATACAGTGCTGCAATTCATCCCACAGTTCCATGAGTTCCCTGTGTGTGGTTTATCTCCAATTATTTGTATTATTGCTGAATTCGATAAGTGGGGTAGGTTCATGAATATTTAAACTAGTACATATATTGTAATAATAGAATATTTAGTAAATATTTATACTTTCGTGATGCCTTTACAATGTGCATATATTTTCATTCACCACACAACAGAGATATTCTTTGTGTGGGGAATATTTGTCTTGTGGTAGCATTCCCATACTGCTCCTGTTCTTATTATATCTTAACAAATTAATTTATCCATTGCTTATGAATCATATTTGCGTGTATATTTTGTTTTGTCAAATTTGTAAACTTTCACTAAATTTTCCATATATTTACTTCAGAATATTACTTAATTTTGTTTTGTTCATATACCTTAAGAGAACAAGGTGTAGTGAAGAATAGGAATTGAAGCGTGAGGAAACTTTCTTACGACACCATTAAAATTATTTGTTGTAAATTTAGTGTCAACTTATATAAAATTAAAATACTTCATAAAGTTTGAGAGGAAGAAACTGCTCTTTTATTTAACAAGAAGGCTTTTGAATCGTCTGAAACAGTTACGTAGGCGATTTGAGTTAAACTAAAACAAAAAGTAATAAAACAATGGTGCGTTAGAAGTTAGATTTTAATGCATGGATGCCTTTGCGATTATTGTCAATCGGGTGGTTTCCTTGAATAGAGACTTATTGAATCGACGGACCCCGTTTACCGATAGGATTTTTCTTACGGCAAATAGATATACGAACGCCATATATCCACAATTAAGGGTAAATAATTGGCCTTGAAGGAGTTTGTTTTCCATCTTCCAACGTAAAATAATGTAAATAAAGAGGGAACCAATCGATTTACCATTAAAAGGCCTCGGAATGCATTTTATCAACGATATGGTCTAATAGATTTCCTTCTTTAATGGTTTCTCTAGAAATAATAATCGTTGAAATTTTAGTTAGAAAATGGAAAAGTGTCACTAGCTGATTTTTTCGCATTTGGGGGTAACCAGGGTAAAATAAATTTACTTAATTGTTACACCGTATGACTTATTTTAATTTTTGTTTAATAACTGTTAATAATTAGTAATTAACAAATACTTCATTCTTCGATTGTTTTTTAGTTCTTGGTCTCACAGATTTTAAATCTGTTAATAAGGAAAAAAGTCAGGTATTATACCAGGTATCAATAACATCATGTATCAGCCCGTCGTTTACAAGGTTACATATAATAAAAGGGTAGCATATAATTATAATATCATTAGTAACATGAACATGTATATAGACAAAAAAGGAAACCTAAGAACCATATATTTAAAAATTCACATTAAACACTAAACAATAACAATGCATAAATGGAGCTTCTTATACCTACTCGTATGTTAAAAACTAAATTTATTAAAAATACATTGTTAAAAAAACTAAAATAAACAGAAGAAATATAAAACTGGAAACAAAAGTTAATGAATAGCAAATATCGCAATGACCTGATGTCTTACCTGGGCAAAAGTCAAATTAAAAATATCAGTGTTATTAATATATTCATTATAATTTTTTGCATTAAATAAATGGAAGAGTTCCTAGCATAATTAATGTTACATAGCTTTAAATAAAACAAATTACAGCTATGGGTGACATGCTGCTTTACATTAAGACGTTGAGTCACTTGTAAAAATGTTTAGTGAGAAAAACGGAATTAAATTTGTCACTAATACTTTGTGAAGAAGCAAAATATACGCTACTGGAGATTTCTATCAATTTTTACATTCAGAGAATATACCACCATAATTCTGCGATGTATTAAAACATCAAATTTACCAAACAAATATTGTATTACTCGATGGGACGGAAATTGCTTTAATACCTCTCTTTTAAGTAATATCAATTCCCTTTACTTTTACGATGCACCCAAGTTTTAAATTGCTTTAAAATACTTTAAAATGTAATTACAATTCGCTTACAAGTAGTACTGACGCCAACTGAGTTGATAGGATTCCTATCTAATAATACTATTCATATGTTTTCTAGAAATCTCTTTTACAGTTATCTGAATTTCATTGTTTTTTTACAAAATGTGAAAGGTAACCCACGTAATTATGATAAGAAGCAGATGCAATAAATTTAAAACAACTATAATATATATATTACGTGTATTCGATAGGTTTGTTGATTGAACTTAATCGTGCAATATCTTCGATCACACTCAATAAAATATTGGGTTGTCCAAAAAGTTCGTTCGACTTTTCGATCACTTACGTCACGGACTATAATGTCATGCGCATAGCTGCAGCCTTGAAGCCTTCCTCCCTATCTAACCCTGATATTTAGCTGTTGTTTACTGTCATTAAACTCATGGATTTATTTTATTATTGTTATGTGTGAGCTTAACTGATAATGAGTGAAATCGAGCATTGTAGGCACGTGCTGCCTTTTTATTTTAAAAAGGGCAAAACAGCTGCTGAAAATTTCCGCAAATTGTGTTCTGTATACGGCAAAAATGTTATTCAAGATGGAACGTATCAAAAGTGGTTCAAGAGATATCGATCTGACGATTTTTCCCTCACGGACGCGCCAAAGTTAGGCCGACCTAAAGAAGTTGTTTCCGAGCATTTACGAACCTTAGTTGAGGAAAATCTTCGGTAAACCATAAATGAGCTTGCAAAAAAATCTGGACGTCAAAATCTAGTGTATAGAATCACCTTAAACAACTTGGGTCTGTCAGTAGACGCAATGTTTGGGTACCCGATGAACTCAGCGAATCCAATTTAATGGATCGCATCAACATCTCCGATATGTTAAGGATTCGTCAACGTAACGATTCCCTTTTGAGAGAAATGGTTACTGGACATAAAAGGTCGATCATTTACGACAACGTCATTTGAAGAAGATAATGGGAATAGTCCGGTGAACCTTTTCTCAATCCACATCAAAGGCAGGGCTTCGCCCCAGGAAAGTTTTGTTGTCCGTCTGGTGGGATTTCAAAGGAATCATTTATTTTGAGCTACTCCCGAGGAATGAAACAATAAATTCAGACGTTTACTGCAAACAACTACAAAAATTGAGCGAAACCATGCAGGAAAGGTGCTCCGAACTTGTAAATTCTAAGAAAGTCGTCTTACATTACGACAACGCTTAACCTCACACTTCTCTGCAGACCCGGAGGAAATATCTGGAGTTAGAGAGGGATGTTTTACCCCATCCACCATATTCTCCAGACCTTGCGCCCTCGCATATTCGCCTGTTCTGTTCCATGGATAACAGTTTATGAAACTTAACTTTTTCCAATGTTGAGGAAGTCAGAAAAAATTTAAAAAGGTTTTTTTCGAGCAAACCGCTAAATTTTTATGAGAATGGTATTATGAAGATGGTATTGGTATTATACAGAAAGATGGAAGAAAGTTATTGAAAACGGAGGAACGTACATTATTGATTAAGATAATTTGTAATAACTGTAATGTTAATAATAAATAAAAACCGAACGAACTTCTTGAACCACCTACATATTCAATTGAATATATTAGAAATCGCTATATTGTTTTAAATATCTTTAGTTTCATAACTAAATACCCTCCCAAAATAAAACAAATGCCCCTGATGAGCATTCGGGATTTAGTGAACGGCGATCATTATTATAGTTCACAAAGAGCCAGGTTTGTCGTTTTTGTAATCGTCGGAGGGGCCTTAAATCTCTCAAATGTGTGCATCTGCTTCTAATTACTTGGATGTGTGGAAATACCGCCGGGTCTATTGTGAGAAACTTTGGTATTATATGCGGCCGACATGAAATATGTTAATGTTCATTATAAAGGTTTATTTGCGGGATGACATTTATATAATAATTGTAGATAGAACTGGAGAAATGAGAAATAAACAGACATGTTTTGTTGAACGAATATGACAAACATACACCCAAGAATGATGACGATAGTCAAATGAAAGAAAGCGATACTCTAAAAACGTGGACAAACTGATTTATTCTATTACATCTTACTAAAATATATTGTAATCTCAGTATCACCACATAATATTCACAACGCAATTTTTTGTTTAGGAAAACAGTTTGTAAAAAATATTAAAAATAGATAATGTAGTTGATGGAAATTTATATATTGGTAGGGACCTTATAAAAGTTACATACATGCAAAGTAATATTGACATAGCAGTGACATATTCTAATTCTTTGTATTCTATAAAATCAGTATCTGAGTATCACAAACTCTTATCCACATTAAGATAACTTAATTATCTTAATCAAATATCATCATAGTCTTTTTCTTCTCTCTAACGCTCTAAAGAGTATCATAATTTTCTTCTTAATAATCTTATAAAAGAATGGTAATTATTCAGAAGTAATAAAGTCTTGAGAATGCTTACCAAATTTTTCCCACCCCCATGTTCTCTAGGGTGCTTAACTCGAATCTAGTTTCAGTTTCATCCGCTCGGACACAGTTCTAGAGAAAATTGATCTTCTACTTTTCCGCAATATATGCCACTTTCCTTATCAAATAATTTTCACTTCATACTACGTAGGTAGCTGATATTAATACCAGTAGATGCTACAGCACTTCCTTTATATATATATATATATATATATATATATATATATATATATATATATATATATATATATATATATATATATATATATATATATATATATATATATATATATATATATATATATATATATATCTCATATATTAAACCGTCATAAAACCTATTATTCATTACAATTTTCTTAATTTCCTTCAAATGTTTACAATTCCGATACAATTGTCGTCCATTGTAATATTTTTAATCGTGCGCCCTCTATATGAAACTACATGTACTGATTAGTATACAGGGATCTCCAAAAGTTAATTATGAATATCAACAACTAAATACGCTATTATTTTGAACGAACTTAACCTAACCTAGCCTGACCTAACTGTCTACTTATTATGGCTAGGTTAGGTTAGGTTCCTTCAAAATAACAGCGTATTTAGTTCAGTTAATATTCATAGTTAACTTTTGGAGCGCCCCGTATACTAATCAGTACATAATTTCATATAGAGGGCGCACGATGAAAAATATTATAAAGGACAACAATTGTATCGAAATTAGAACATTTACAGGAAATTAAGAAAATCGTAATTAATAATAGGTTTTATGACGGTTTAATATATGATATGTATAAAGGAAGTGTTGTAGCATCTACTCGTATTAATAGGAGCTATCTACGTAGTGTGGTGAAAATTATTTGTTAAGGAAAATGGGATGTATTGAGGTTAAGTAGAAAATCCATTTTCTCGAAAACTGTGTCCGAGCGGATGAAACTGAAATCATATTCGTGTTCAGTACCCTCGAAAATAGGGGGTGGGAAAAATTTGGTAAGCATTTTCAAGACTTTATCACTTCTGTGTAATTATCAAAAGAAGCTCTAAGAAACTTATTCTAGCAATGCAGTTATGTTACATTTAAATTAGATCTAGACTTAGGGAATGTCTAAGTTAAAGATGATTAATGGTTATCAACGTTGGTCATATTTATCAATTGTAAAATCCTCGTGTAGCAGGAATAAGATCTCCAGATATATAGGAGCTAAGTCTATGTTATAGGAGAGTTACGTGATACACATTTACAGATAATATGATAGTTAACTAATTTACAGTATAAATAATGAATTCGATATAGTAGAAGTATCAGATTGATCAACAAGATGATATAGTTGTATATCATTCAGCTCCTAGATATATGTAGTTAAACCTGGACTTTATTGAATAAATAATATATTATCTCCTAAGATATATATTAATGCAGGTATAGAAAACTAATTTATATATTCTCTAATGACAACATATACATATAGATTCAATAATCTTTTTCCATCAAGTTCAAGATCTTCTAAAATACCTAAATGGATTGAAAAGTATGTGAATAAAGCATGTTATAGGATACCAAGTGAATTCCTGGTATACAAGTTTTGTTAATATTCCAAGTTGTATGTTGCAAAATATGGACTAACTAATTTGCTTCTAAATTTGGGAATATAGAAGGGGAAAAATTTTACATCCTTGCCTATTCACTTGCGTATTAATAACAAACAAATTAATGGACTATTTGTTATAATTGTCAAATTAATGATAAAAACGAGGACATTTATGTATGCTTGCCGATTAAATACTAGGTATTATTGACATTTTCTTTCTAAATAACAGCAGAAATATATTGAATAAAAAGTTTAATATTCCAGAAATTACAAAGAGGTTCATAATTCTTTAAGAATATTTTAAGTAATAAACAGTTTTTGAATAAGTTTGTAAATATTTTTGTGATTAATATAATGTGATTATATACTCGTACATTTTCTTAATAGTAGGCATTCTTCAAGTCATCGTGGCCACAACAATTTTCAAATTATTTTCACAAATATCGATTCCCACTGGATAGACATTCATCAGTGGACTATTATTTATAAGACGACTTTCATATTTCGTCAATATATTTGGTATACCATAAATTAAATACATATTGGAATAAATTTTAAAGATCAAATATATTATATTTTCATATAATATGACTTTTACACAAAACAACTTTCATATTTCTTCAATATTTTTGGCATCCAGGAATTAAATACACATTGGAATTAATTTTAGACTTCAAATATACAGGGTGAGCCACGGTGGATGGAGTATTAAAAGTATATGGAGAACGGATCTACCGATTGCTTTGAAATTTTGGTTGACAAAATAGTCGAGTATGATCTATGCAACTAAAATGTTTTCGAAGGTGTGGTGTTGCCACTTATACGTAAAACCGGAAACATCTTCGTTATATTAAATAGATTAATACCCTATATATTTTTGCATTTTTTGAATTGTCGTCTCTTTCTGAGTAACTTTTGTTAATATTTGCCTATATTTATCTCAAGCCGTTATCGAGATAATAATTCTTTTCTGAATTTATTGCTAAAAATTTTACTTTCAGTAAATCGTGTCTTCTCCTACCTACGCCGCAATTAAAAGATAATTTTTCAGTTGTGGCTAGGCAAGGCCTGGGGACATCTTCTTAATTAATCAAATGTTTCCAATATCATACAGGGTGAGTTAGAGAATGCTCTCTATAAGTGACTTAGAGAAATGCACGAAATTCAATATTTTTAAATGGAATGCCCAGTATATTATTACTAATTCGGAAAGATGATACATTTACCTATTTAAAAATGTCTATAAACCTCTATACCTAATGTGCACTGTTTTCGATATATAGACACTTTTCTGTAACCCTTCCAAGAATATTATATCTTTTGGTATGTTGTCGTAACGGGTTGGTCATGAAATTTTTATTTTTCAACCATCCATCGTCGTGTACAAAAGTATCTGGAAGTTAACGGTCAACATTACGAACAATTATTACAATAGTTTTAAGATTTTTATACATTTTATTAGTTATTGGTATTATTTGTTATTGCTACTTATAGCCTTTATTACTGTTATTGCTGCTTAGGTATTATTTTTTCTTAATACTGATACTGTTGTTATTGTTCTCTTAATGACGAACAAAAATTTATAAAATTTCTCTGAATTCGTAGAAATTTTCTGTTGTTCATCTGCGGCAAATTTGGATACTTCTCATTAAATATTCTACAAGTTCTGTTGATAATCTTATTGCACTGTCCATGAATAATAAACAAATCCATTAAAATTGCGTTTGTATAATTATTATCTGCCATATTTGTGCTACATCTATTCAAATTAAGTGCAAATATTACTAATGTCAAATTTATTTAGAAAAATAGCATGTGTGTTATCATTACAAAATGATAAAATAAAAATTTCATGGCCCACCCGTCATGACAACATACCAAAAGATATAATATTCTTGGAAGGGTTACAGAAAAGTGCCTATAAATCTAAAACGGTGCGCATTTGGTATAGGGAACATTAACATTTTTAAATAGGAAAATGTATCACCTTTCCGAATTAGTAATAATATACTAGGCATTCTGTTTAAAAAAAATTGACTTTCGTGCATTTCTCTAAGTCACTTATAGAAAGCATTCTCTAACTCACTCTGTATGATATTGGAAATATTTGATTAATGAAGAAGATGCCCCCAGGCCTTGCCTAGCCACAACTGAAAACTTATCTTTTAATTGCTGCATAGGTAGGAGAAAACACGATTTACTGAAAGTATAACTTTTTTTAAATAAATTCAGAAAATAATTATTATATCGATAACGGCTTGAGATAGATATAGGGAAATATTAACAAAAGTTACTCAGAAAGAGACGACAAAAAAATGCAAAAATATACAGGGTATTCTATTTAAAATAACGAAGATGTTGCCGGTTTTACGTATAAGTGGCAACACCGCACTTTCGAAAATATTTTAGTTGCATAGATCATACTCGACTATTTTGATAACCAAAATTTCAAAGCAATCGGTAGATCCATTCTCCATATACTTTTAATACTTCATCCACCGTGGCTCACCCTGTGTATCCTTAAACTATTTATATGGAACACAGTTTCTTGCTTTCTAAGTACCATTAATGGCATAGTCCGCAATTAATTCACAGTTAATTACTTATCTTGTGGTTAAGTTAATTAAGTAAAACAAATTAAGCTAATTATGTCACTGAATTTAAATTATAGCGATTCCTATAGGGATATGGGTTGATATTTGAACAAAAATAGTTATTGTTGCCAATATTCAAGAAAAATCTTATTAATTTTTTTTTCAAATAGCCTCATTATAATAAAAATTTACTTCCATATTGCGTTCAAATTTCAAAAGTCGACCATTTACAAAGCTTACTATGAAAATTATTAGTATACAAATTTTTTCAATTATTAATTTTGATTTTTATAAACAAATCTCCGCTATCTGAAAGGAATAGGGTCCATTAAGAAATAGAGGGATCTATTTAAAAATTAGAAATTAATGACGCATCCGGTGAAACTGGAAAATTTTACTATTCTATTCCAATTTTCCCCAAAACGATAGACTGGTACATGATATAGTTGAAACCTAATATAATATGATTTGACACTTAAGTATTACATCCTTGTAACGGATTTAAAATTTATAAGAATGAGAACTGAATAGAAGAAAAAACAGACAAAACATTAAATCAATTAAAATAAATCATAGACTTTGTACAATTAATAAATTTATTTTTTTCGACGACCTCCAAATGCGAAGAAAATCACCAAGTTACACGTTTCTATTTTCAATCTAAAATGCCAACGATTATTATTTCTAAAGAAACCATTAAGGACGGAAAACCAATATCTATTCATTTCGCTGATAAAATGCACTGCATTCCCAGACCTTTTAGCGGTAAATCGATTAGTTCCCTCTTTATTTACATTATTTTACGTTGGGAGACGGAAAACAAATTTCTTCAATGCCAATTATTTACCCTTAATTGTCGATATATGGCGTTCGTATATCTAAGAAGCCATCTGCCGTAAGAAAAACGATAAACGGGGTCCGTCGATTCAATAAGTCTCTATCCAAGAAAACCATCCGATTGACAATAATAGAAAAGGCATCCGTGCATTGGAGTCTAGCTTCTAACGCACCGTTGTTTTATTACTTTTTATTTAAGTTTAACTCTAACCGTCTACGTCATTGTTTCAAACAATCCAAAAGTTTTCTTGTTATATTAAAGTGCAATTTCTTCCTCCCAGACTTCATCAAGTATTTTAATTTTATTTAGGAGTTGACATTAAATTCACAACGAATAATTTTAATGGTGGCGTAAGAAGCTTTTTCCTCGCGTCAATTATTGCTCTCCACTACACCTTATTCCCTCAAGACATACGAACAATGAAAAGTATGTAAGACTCTAAAATGCCCATATGGAAAACTAAGTGAAAGTTTACGAGAGTTTAAGAGAATGTCTACGACGGCTATTGAATATCTAAATATTCATATCCCTGACCCTCTTGGCACATTATCGATACCAGCAATAAAAGAAGTAATTAGAAATAACACATAAAGGCAATTCATGGAATTGTGGCATAAAACCAAGTTGTCAGTTTGATATACCTGATATATATGAGATACCTTAGCCGAAGTACATCACAAATAATCCTGGTGATATCTAGAAAGAACATTCTGTCACAGGAATTTTAATCAACTTCAAACTATTGAATTCAGTCAACTTCACTGTGACTAAAGACATATTTTCGCTTTGTAACTCCTCTATCTGTAAGTGACGTCATCACCTGTTTCATAAAAAATTTTATATTTGTCGGTCTAGATGAAATGATCTCTTTAGGGAGGATATGCAATGAGCGCAATGGGGCTTCAGTGATTCAGTTCTTGAATGAACTGCCCTCCCACCATTCTCAGATTCCATAACTATGGCTCTTTTTAATATCCACAGCAAGTGTACAATAGCCAGTTTTAATTAATTTCAAATCTATATTATTATAGAGTGAGACACAGAACATTACTTCTTAACTCTAGAAAAACCAGGACATGCAATTAATTATGACTATATACATATCACGTTTTAGCCCAAGCATGATCACCCTTTAACCAGAATCGCATTTTAACTGAGTGTTGTTCAAGGCGTGTTCTGTGTTCAACACAAAATACGCTGTTTTCCCTAAATTTTTTTTAAACATATTTTACACTAATTTGTTTATTTCTCGTACTTCTTTTATATAATATAATATTACCGAAAAAATATTGCAAACTTCAAAATTGCTTTATCCTCAAAAATATATCTACAACATACATATTATAATTTCATTTATTCTACAATATTGCAATGAACGAAAATATACCAGTTTTTTTCTCAAATCTAATCCTGATTATTTTGGTTCTTTAGAAACCGACTCTCTAAACTTGAATATGTAGTATTCAATTATTGCCTTCAATTACTCAGTATTACAAATGCTTCCTATAAATTCTACTTCACTCCTCATAAAATTATTTGATAGATTACTTTATTTATAAATGCATAATAATTATCAATTTAACTGAACCTTAGAACAAAAATCTATAAATTACTATTTTCTGCTATCTGAAATGATCTTTTTCCAAGAAATCCAAAATTAAATTGTATTAATACAATGAAAGCCTATAGAAATGACTTGTATAATACGTATTTGCAAAATCGTTTTATTCTAACTTTATTCTAACCTAATATAATATATATGCAATAATATATATATATATATATATATATATATATATATATATATATATATATATATATATATATATATATATATATATATATAACGTTTCAATAACCCATCAGTTATTTTAGATTCATTACTTAAATACGAGTTTCCTATAAATCACGGTTGCAGTTATCATTTAATGATATTTATATTATGAAGAGTATGAAGAGAAATCTGCCCTATATGTAACTCTTTGCCGTTTGTCAGGCTTGGACAATATTGTTGTATACTGTAGTATCTACAATAGTTTAAGAGCAATCTTTACAATAGTTTACGAATCACTTCATTACCAGCGCGTTTTATCAGATTATGTTTACAAACTTTTTCCTAATCTCATAAAAGTAATTTAGTAATTTCATGTTTTTGTCATAGGTATCTTGAAACTTGATTAGGCTATTATTTTGCACTAACAAGGCTTTTAATATGTATATTTCAATATATCAACATAAATATTCTTTATAATATATTAGTGTACATTAGAGGAGCCGACAAATGCGAGAACTTTAGAACGATTAACCTAACTTCCCACACGTCAAAAATCTTAACCAGAATAGTGCAGAAGAGGATGGAAAATAAAGCGGAGGAAATACTAGGAGAACACCAATTCTCGCACATATTTCTTATTTTTTATTGTATAAGTACTTATTGTCATCGCCTCTTTATTCACTATATTTATTTATAAGATAATTTTCATTTACCTTTGAAATGTTTAAGTGACTAATTATTACTAAATTGTTAAGAATAATTAAAATATCTATGACAGTCCAAACTATCATAAACACTTTATACAGTATATAACGCAAAGTAAAATGCTTAAAAGACACAAAACTTAAATTATCTCCTTTAGACACCCGAGTCTTTATGAGAATAATTATTTAAGGGAATATTTCAAATATTATTTTGAAATAGCTTAGTTCTTTTCAAAGTCAAAGGGTATATTTTTTTGAATAGTAGCCCCTATTTGTGTGTCATACAAGAGTAGAGCACATTTTTGATATTGCTATACACATTTTATTAAATTGCATAAGAAAAGTTTCGAGAAAGATGCAAGTAAAGTTTTAATTGTTAAAATTGATTTATTTAATATGTTTCCCAGAAATCATTGAAACAAATTTTATTTCGTATCAGTTACGTCAAGGTAGCCTTCCATAAAATTAATACTTGTGATTTTCTGTTATTTTAAGTAAAAAATCTTAATAATCTCTTAATATCTCACTGAAATGCTTATAATATTATAATGCTTATGGAGATAGGAGAAGAACTACAGTGGAAGTCTGCGCTCTTGTTAATGAGGTCAAGATTGTCCGCCTTTAGCACGACAATAATATTGTAGGTAAATCGATTATAATATCAACAATAATAAGATCGCCAAGCAATCAATGTAAATACAGAATTTGACATTTTAGTCAGAGCTGGTCAAAATTCATACTCCAGTTCCCGTTGAATTGGATTAAATATGAATTTGAGTCATGCTAAAGTGCTGAATGTTTTACTTGAACATAAATTTTACCCTTAGAAAGTTATATTCACTCAATAGTTCTCAGATGTTAATTATGATCGTCGAGTGCCATTCTGCGAGGAAATATAGTTACTTTGTAATAATGATAATATGTTTGTAAATATATTTTTCCTCATTTTTTCTTAATAGAACTGTAAATAGATAGAACTATAGGTATTGGGCGTCACAGAATCCACGATAAATGCAGGAGCCACATACTGAATCTCCAAAAAAGTGAACATTTGTGCAAGTGTAGTAAGAAACAGAATTTTGGGCCCGCATTTTTATGACATCTTTACTGGCGTAATGTATTTATAATTTTCACAGCAATAGTTGATTGCAATACCGACAGCTTTACACCCAAATGCAAATGAATCAAACATACCTGATAACAGACATTGGTATTAACAGGACCTCCTCATTACGCTCCTTCTGTTTGCACTTAGTTAATTACATCTTTTTAAAACGATTAGTAGGGTGACGTTGAGCTGTAAAGTGGTCACTACGTTCCTCTGAACTCACATTGCTCGGTTTTTGTAATACAGTTATTTAAAACTTAAAGTCTGTCAATAAACTGTTAAACATAGATTCATAGGAATGGATTCGAGAGTTCAGAATGAATTTATTTTCAGACTAGGATATTCTTAAATAGTTAATAGGAAATAGTTTCAACACATTATTAGTTAGTTTATTTATTTTATTTGTAAATAAATCAATTTTCACAACTAACAATTTGTTTGAAATCTTTTCTCGAACCTTTTTTTAAGTAACTTGTTAAAATTTTTGTGACAAAATCCAAAAAAATATGCTCTTTTGCTCTAAATATCGAATAAAAATAGAGGTTACCATTTAAAAAATGCAACCTCATTGACCCTATAAAAGTACACCACTGTACATGCACTAGACTAAGGTAGTCCAAACGATGGAAAATTTAAAATACATTTTGATCACTTTGTATGTTTTTACGAGAAAGAAATATTTTTCAGGTGTTCCAAACTTCTTTTCGATGGTGTATATTAAATACCTCAGGTTTCACAAACCGAAAGATAAGTCTTTTCACAGTTCTTCCAATACTATAAAAATCATAATATATATAAATAAATCCCTTATAGATACACTGGATATACTTCAATAACCGAGAGAGCCGGTTTTCTCGTCTTTACCTGCGCGTAATCAAAAATCTATTTTCTCGGTATTAATCGCCTTTTAATTTAACTGGCTACACATGAAACTCCACAAACAACTCAAAAGGGGATTGTAAAGTCTCATTTCGTCAACTGTACGAATGTGTTGCCAATTTGGATAGCTGCATAAATACGGAGGCTTTACGGCACCGCTGCATTGCAATTCAACTACTTTTGTGCTCTGCTACAGTCCCCAATCCTGGCTTTAGCTGCAACTTAATGCATTTGCGTCTATAAAATACGCAGATCGAGCAATTACCCATACAAGGAAATAACATGCTGACTGTAAATTTTATATGCGCTTTCCACTTAGAGAGTCGATCAAACAGAAAACGAAATAAATACATAGTGCACAGTCACATTCCCTCTGGTCCCCCAGGTATTAACAATTGGCTCGTATATTTCTATGTATTACAAAATTTTATTTTATCTTAATACGATACTTTTGATATTTTATATCTTATCTTACAGTTTGGGAGATTCGACATTTGGTACACATCATACCCTGGACACTATAGTATAGTATAAAATATCCTTCTAATATAGCTGGTTTCATGTAAGAAAACCAGTGACTTATTTCCTTAAAAAACTGTCTAAAATATAAAATTTTAGACAGTTTTTTAAGGAAATACTATATACTGCGGGTTATATACCATTATGTATACTATATATACATAGTGGCCGTTTATACTGGTTTAAATAATTTAAGATATCTTTCGTTATAGTAAAAGTCTTCCAGATCTACATTATTTTAAATAAAGCATTGTGTATATTGTTGAATTCTTTAATTTTATGATAATTTAGTACCGATTTTAAATTTCTCTACGTCTCTAGCAATTGTTTTCATAAATCTGAATATCCATACACAGTTTTCTAATAAAAACAATTATTTAATATACTATTCATAGTCCTTTAATTCACAGAGTATTTCCTGGTACTATAAAGATTATGTGTTCTTGTACAGAATGACCAGGCCATTACCAATTTTCTAAAGACTAAGTCGTGGATAGCTTCCGTGTACGCTTTTAGTAAATTCCCGGAATAAATATGTTACAGATATGCCATAAAAAATATAAACATTTCAAAGATGTCATATACTAAACATTCACGACCCATGCACTTTTTATTATTATATTAATTTGAATTAAATAAATGTATTCCCTTACCTTCCAGAAGCGTTTTCAAGTATTCTGCTGACAATGAATGGGCTATACAAAGATTAGTTACTGAGTTCACTAGATTCGTTAAAGGTTTCTTTGTTTATATAAAGATTACATTTTTAAAACTTACTATAGCTTTTTTAAGTTTGCACACCTAGGAATCGATCTCTTCCTGTAAAATCTCCAGTTAGAGCAAGGAAAGAACGAACAAGCCAAAGAAACAAGAACGAACATGCTAAAGACGTGCTCAGAGAGAGCATTGAATTCTTTGTACTGAGACTCGAATCATAAAATATCACTTACAATGCTGGGCCTAGTTCGTCACCCAAGATCATAGTCTGAATAACATTGTTGCAGTCGCCCCTACAGAAGAATACTATATTTCGCTAATCCATGTAGTAGCCGTGGAGTAAAGAGCTGCATTTTTATTATTAATTCCCCATCGGGTAACTGATCTACCATCACATTTGCCTATAATATTTTTAGTTAAAATAGTTTCAGTCATTTGTAACTCCAATGTAGTTCTACTGCTATTTGTGGACTGCTTGATAACCGCTTGGCGGTTTTGGTAGTTCGTTTCTCGATTTCCGACTTATATGTTACTGACATAGATCGTATCGATATAGGTGTATACCGCATGGGTTTTAGTCGGCATTTGTCCTGGATTGGCGTACCGTGTGCGGCACTAATGAGAACCAATAAGTTCTAAACAGCGTTTTGAAACCTTGTCTGATCGTGCAGAAACGCGAGAAAGGAGTCGAGGGTCGTTTTAGGTATAATTAAATGACTGGCGAGGCTTTAGCCCGAGGAGTAGTTTCCTATAGCGATTTTGTAATACCCTTGCTATTCGGGGACTACTTGATAACCGCTTGGCGGTTTTGGTAGTTCTTTCTTCGATAGTTTCCTTTATCAATAACGTTATGTTAAATAGAATACTATATTTTCTAATACATTTCTGAATTTTGTATACTTTTCTAAATAACTTTCATTAGTGTGCTCCTAATGAATTAACCGTTTTTGAGATATTTCGATGTTTCTGGAGAGCGTGACATTTACATAACCATTTCTTAAATTGTATTATACCTCCTATAAGAATACACCCATAATACATCCCACACAATACCTTCCATTAGAATAAACCAGGAAAGTTTGTTGAAAATCCCGAAAGAAAAAGCAAACTTATTTGCGGGATACCTAAAAAATGTCTTTACGCTAAACGCAACCACATATGTCCATGATGATGAAAATGAGATAATTTCTATGCTAGAGTAACCATACCAACTCAAATTACCAAATATGTTTACCAAGAGTGGAATTATAAACGTCGTCAAAAATATGAATCCTGAAAAGGCACACGGATATGACTTCGTTACAGGTAATATTCTATAATAATTATTATTTCTAACACAAGTATTCAATTCAGTAGCAAGAACTGCCTACTACTCATCGCAATGAAAAGTAGCTCAAATCACCCTTACACTCAAACCAGGAAAAAGCCTAGAAGATATAAAATCCTACCGATCCTCCTAGCAATAGTCACAAAAACTATTACTAAACAAACTTACCGCTATCTTGAATATTCGTGAGCTTATGGCAGCACACCAGTTCGGATTCCAACAGATACTCGACGCTCGACAATAAGTACATAGAACAGTCAATAGAATTCACGAAGATAAGAAATATTTCTGCAATTTTCCTGGATGATGGATAAGCCAAAATATGCCAGCCAAGCCTACTATATAATACAATTCAAATTTCCGACCAATAATTATCTAATACTGAAATCTTATCTGGAAGACAGAACATTGAAATTTGAAATTTTTAATATATTATCTTAAACCCATACGAACTGGGGTACCAAAAGGGAACGTTTTGGACCCAACACTCTACCTATTATATAGAATGGTCCACGAAGTTTTGACTAGTCGATATCTCGAAATCCATTTGAACAATAATTTTGAAAATTGGCGATTTTAAACAGTCGAAAACGTTGCCCATTTTTGTCATAAAAAGACTTTATGCCAAATTTATGTTCATTTGCATATTTCCGGTAACATAACATCAACTTCAAGACTTTAAATGAGACGTCGTGTATGTTATTACAATTTTGTGATGCTCTGTCTTATGTCAATCCAATGATACCATGTTTGTCAAGTTTTTGCGGCACTACAGTAATGAAGAGCAACTGTTTATGAACATTTCTATATTTTTATTAAAAGAAAACGTAGGTAGCTTAGAAACAAAAAAGTTGTCCTAGCAACAAAAATACATCACTACTTACCAAAAGCTGTCAAGCTTTATTAGTAGATTTTATGTTTGTAAAAATAGTAATAACCGTAAAAAAAAAATTCGATAAAGCGCCTCGGAATAAGGACGGATGTAAACGGTTACGACATATGCTAAGGAAAAGGACTATGAAATTTGCAACATGGAATGTATAAAGTTTGAGAACTAAACAAGAAGAGGTCTTCCAGGAACTAGAAAAGATGAAAATCGATATCTGCGTTCTCACTGAAACTAAGAAGAAGGGGAAAGGAAATGAGGTCATCGGGGAATACATACATCTATATAGTGTCGTTCCGAAAGATGCTAGAGCAAACAGAGGAGTCTCAATGGTAATACACGAAAGTACTAAAAGGTATATCAAAAGCTAGGAGGAAGTAGACGAGCAGATAATAACTGTAGAATTAAATAAAAATGGCCACCGAATTGTAATAGTAGGGGTATATGCACCCAGTGATGATGCTGATATAACCGTGAAAGATGCATTTTATGAAAAATTTACAACTGTATTTACTAACATCAATGATAAGAAAGAAATTATTATACTAGGAGACTTGAACGGAAGAACTGGAACAGAAGATAACAGTAACGAGGTAGGAAAGTATGGAGAATCGGTAACCAATGATAACGGAATACGCCTTAGAAACTTGTGTGAGTCCATGTCTTTAAGAATTATGAATGGATACTTCATAAATATATCCATATATTTACTTGGGTACAAGCAACCAGAGGGTTGCGCTCTATAATTGATTATGTAATCCAAAGACAGCATTCGAAGCTAAAGACAACTGACGTGAAGGTACACCATGGACCAGAATGCGGATCAGATCACCATCTGGTAGTGGCAAAAATAATAGTGAATTACAGACGAATACCTTACTACAGAATAATCAACAGTAGCGCAGCAATGTAAATGAATGTAAATATAATTTAGATAGCCTCAAACAAGAGTCATTTCAGTTTCTATACAAACTAAGATTAGCTAACAAATTACAAACTATAAGAAATACGAACACAGATGCAGAACAGATGTATGGAGGAATTAAAGAGTGCATACATGAAGCGGCAAAAGAAGCGTTAGGTTATAAAGGAGAACAGAAGAAAGGAAATTCAGAATGGTATTCCGAAAAGATAGAGGACCTTGTTAAAAAGAAAAAGAAAGCTTATAACACCTGGCTAAATACTGGTAGAGAAGAAGATAGAAGAGCGTACGCTTGCTGGAATAAAGAAGTTAAAAAAGAGGTAACAAAGAGTAAGAATGAAATGTGGGAACAAAAATGTGAGGCAGTAGACAGATATATGGGGGGAACAAAAGTGGCTGAAGCGTGGAAAACTATAGCAAGCTTGAGAAAATAAGGAAAACGCAACAGCAAGTTAAACCTGATAGGTTTGAGAGAATGGGTTGACCACTATAAAACACTGCTTACGGAAAACAGAAAAGAATTTGAAATAACAAACATAAAAATTGAAACAGACAGAGATCATGAAGTGACTGAAATAACCGTGGAAGAAGTAAAGAAAGCCTTGGAAACGGAAAGGCCGCAGGGCCTGGAAACATCCCCATTGAGTTAATTAGGTATGGACCAGATATACTAATTGAAAATCTGGCAAACTTATTTAATAAATGCTTACTAAACGGAGATAAAATCCCGGAAGACTGGAATATAGCACACATAAGCTCCATTTACAAAAAGGGCGATAAAAAGGTATGCCAAAATTATAGGGGCATAAGTGTGACCAGTGCAATGGGGAGGTTGTACGGCAGAATACTGAAGCAAAGAATAGAAATGGTTATAGAAGACATAGAAGAACAGTCGGGTTTCCGTGTAGGGCGATCATGTATTGATAATATATTTGTATTACAACAAATATTAGAAAAACGGACGTCTCGTAATCTGTCTACCCACCTAGTATTTGTCGATCTAGAAAAGGCCTATGACACAGTACCTTTAAAGAAACTTCTTGAAACTCTGACGAGGTTTGGCCTGAGTAAAACTTATGTCAACGCTATATGGAATATATATATAAGGAACCAAAGAGTTTGGTGAAAGTGGGAAATGCCCTGTCAGAAAGTTTTCCTACCACAAAGGGGCTTAAACAAGGGTGTAGTTTGTCACCTACCCTATTTAAAATATATATTCAAGAAGCCATAAGTAATTGGAGGAGGAAAACAGAAATGGGAACACAGGTAAACGAACAATGCTTGGCAACTCTTTTATTCGCTGACGACCAGATAATTATAACAAGTGACGAGGACGATGCAGACTACATGTTTAGAAAGTTGGAAGAAGAATATGAGAAATGGGGACTAAAGATAAACATCGATAAAACCGAATATCTGAAAATAGGAGACACGCATGTAGAAGACCCAGATCTACAACTGCATAAATTAAAAAAATGTAGCCAGTTTAAATACTTGGGAAGCATTGTTTCGGGTGATGGAACAACAAAAAATTAAATCAAAAATAGGGCACGTCAAGGGAAGAAGGCTGTTTGTTTACTGAACTCAAAACTCTGGTCAAACAAGATGAAACTACAAACCAAAATGACAATCTACACAACTATTGTGGAGCCTATTTTAACTTACGGCTGTGAATGCTGGCAATTGTCGGAGAAAGAGAAAAGGATGATAGAAACGATAGAAATGGACTTCTTAAGAAGATCATGTAATATTTCCAGAATTCAATGTATTAGGAACGAAGAAGTAAAAAGGAAAACGGGACGCGTACTTACAACAACAGAAAGAGTAGAATCTAGACAGCTACTATGGTACGGTCATGTAAAGAGGATGGAGGAGACACGATGGCCAAAGAGAGCTTTGAAGTTTATACCATACAATAGGAGAAGAAGAGGAAGACCGACAACACAATGGATAGAAGGAATTAGAAATAGTGTGAGAGATCGAGCAATCGGAGATGATGACTGGAGGGATAGAAGGAAATGGCGATCGAAATTCGGGATGCGGCACAGGCTGTAGGACCCCCGCTAAAAAAAAATAGTAATAAGATTATTAGGCCTTTACATTTTACTTACGATGAGTACACTGACATGCTGCTGATTAATGGAGAATGTGAAAAAAATAGCAGACGTGTTAGAGATTTGTATAGTTACCGTTTTCCCGACCGAACAGCTCCAAGTAAAAATACTTTTGCCTACGTGGAACAAACATTAAGACGTGGTTCTTTTCCTAGTGGAAAACGGAAAAGTCATTGAAGAAAGCCTATTCAAACAGAAGATACAAAACAAAATCAGAGCAGCGTGCCAAACTGTTACACCAGAAATGATTAGAGCAACATGCTACGCAAATGTTTTAAAAAGATTTGAGTATTGTCCTTATAAAGGTGGACATCAATTTGAGCATCAACTGTAATGATTTTTATAATTTTTGTATTTTGCTGTGTAGTTATTTATCTTCTTTAGCAAAAGTTTTAAAAAATCAATCCATTTATTTAACAGCTCAGATTATCACTATTTTACATAAACGTGCTAATAAATATGGTATCGTTGGATTAGTATTAGATAAACCATTACAAAATTGTAATAACACATTTCATTTAAAATTTTTGAAGTTGATGTCACGTGATCGGAAATGTGCAGGTGAAATAAAGTCCCTTTATGCCAAAAATGGGCAACACTTTCGACAGTTTAACATCGCCAATTTTCAAAATTATTGTTCAAATATGTTACGCGATATCGACTGGCCAAAACTTGCGCCATCGTGGGCCATCCCGTATACAACAGATTTACCTATCATTCCCAGTATTACAGCAACCACCTTTGTTGATGATACGATAGTAATAAACAAAATCACACTACAGCTTCTGAGATTTTTCAAGAAAATGTAGGCAGCAGGAAGCGTACAAACATGGATAAACAAATGGAAAATCAAAATTAGTGAAAACAAATATGTACATGCTGTGCATACCGTTGCCGCTTCAGCCTGCAGTGCTCCTGGGTGGATTGAGTAGCCCAGTAGTACTGTTATCGGTCGTAAGCTCGGAAGAAAGAGAAGGGCCAGGTTAGTTGCCTACCCTCTGTAAAAACATATCCAGTTCATAGTACCGATGATATTCATCGAAGAGGAACAGGTTATAGACCTACTTTAGAAGAAGGAAGAAATATGTACATCTAACATTCACAGAGCGAAGGGTTAATGTCCCCCTATAACTATACTGGATGTGCTGAATAGAACATCCTAACATTCGATAAAGAACAAACTCCTAATATATAAAATCATAATTAAGATCACATAAACATATGGTACTGAATTATGGAAAACTGTCTCCTCCTCAAATATCGAAATAATTTTTAAAATTTCAGTCGAAAACTCTACACACAGACGCTCAAGTACTATATGTTAAATGATAAGCACATAAGTGCGCCAGAAGATATAAATAAAAACTACTGCCTCACACTAACATAACTAGGAAAGAACTTTATGACGTCGATTAGAATCACCAGAAGCTTAAAACTTAGACTTTCCATTCACAAGTTCTAAGTAGCTAGTTATTGTATTTTGATAAGAGAAACCATCATGACAAAATAGGATATGGAAATTCCTCATTGGAGGATTACCCACATTGCAACTGAATTTACAGACTTATTACTTAATGTCTTCATATTAAAGTTATAGATAGATTGTAATATAATTAAGAACCAAAATAAAACCTATGTCTTAACCGATTAAGGAACAGTATATATTTAACTTTCATATTTATATTAATTGTGTTTCAAATTTAAAACTTAACTCATAAGTTAACAATCAATAGATCAATTTTTCGATGTGGGAAAAGTAGCTTTTTTAAGATTCAGCAACTATATTTTGTTAAACACATATTTATATTCTGTATTGATCTGATGAGTTGAAATCACTACCACTTAAGCCATGTGGATTTTAAATTTTTCTTAAAATCCACATGGCTTTTATTTCAGTTGTTATTGAACGTGTGTAAAGTTTTCCCAGAAAATAACTAGTGCATTCTATTGTTTTGATAAATGAATACTTTGAATATGCGCACACAACAAAGTCTGATCCAAAACTATATTATATATTACAGATGGGCATGTGTGAAGGAATTAATGCAGGGATAAATTAGAAGTCATTAAGTCAGATGGTCAATGAATCCTGATAGAAAATTACTTAAAGTGCTTCATTTAAGCTCTTTGTAATGCTTCTATACTTTCTATTAGTACATAGTCATCTATAATCGATTTCATACGTTATATAGGACAATATATCTCATATAACTTCCAATTCTCTCAAAGTCGCAATCGCTATCATAGATCTCACTGTTCATCGATAAAGTACTAAAGATCACATATCCATATTTATAATTATATAAATAATTCTCTACATAAATATGACAATAATTAGCACTATCTTTCCATTTTAAATAAAACTATTTTTCAATAGAGGTAGTGGTTTGTAATTCTGCTTTTCTCTTTAAAATTACTTATGCACAGTTTCCACTTAACTAAAAATTTAGTATTCCGTTTCTTACTTTGTATTCTTGGTTTACTACCATCGAAAGTTTTAGGAGTACTTCCGTAATTCAAGAGTATATAAATTAGTCTATGTTGACTAAAGTTATTCTGCTTAATTTCTTTTTATAATTATTTTATGATTTTGAGATGAAACTCTTCAGCTCCTCCTCAAGTATGGTATATATTTTCTATCGTAAAATCAAAGCGACGCAGACTGCTCAGTACACAGGTTTACTTTATATAGCTATCGTACCGTTGTCGTCCTTTGAAAGCTGGAAGACTGTCTGGTAGAATTTCGAAGTGTT
Source organism: Rosalia funebris (assembly GCA_037954035.1). Lineage (NCBI taxonomy): Eukaryota > Metazoa > Arthropoda > Insecta > Coleoptera > Cerambycidae > Rosalia > Rosalia funebris. The sequence continues at coordinate 8,571,663 of JAZFAV010000007.1, forward strand.
ATCTGTTACATTTAGTAAGTTACTTTAGGCATTTTTGCCTTGTGTTAGTATTGTATGTTTATTAACACATTACGATGTATATCTGATATACGAGATAGTTAAGAGTTAGAAAGAAAAAATACTAAAACAATGTAAAAGTAAACTCGAACTAACAACATTCACATGCATTCAAATATAATTGGCGCCTCCGCCATTTCTTAAATTTCCTAGATTTTTGAATTACTACATAAATGACGTCCGAATTTTGAGATAATTATGTAATTCATTCCTAATCTTTAGTACATGTTAATTTACTCCGCGCAGGTACATAATAATGTGATATATACATATATTTTCAATGAAAATATCTACGTATATATTGTATAATATACAGTGCTATTCAAAAGTCCCCTCTCCCCCTCTTATCTTTTTAACGATTATACATAAACTAGTGAAATTTGGTAACTGAATATTAAGGGTTGTAAACTTCCCTACTAGTGATGATAGATGACGTAAGCGTCAAAGATGACGTCACAAGGTCATTGTGACCAATAATTTTAAATGGAACCCTATGGCAAGCGACACCTCTTTTAAAAAGTATCGAAAAAACGTATTCAATGATACTAATATTGTTTGTATTTATGGTAGTTTTGATGGATTAAATCAGTAATCAGTAAACTTGGATAATAATTTTAATTACAGATTCAAGAATCAGTACCTACTTATAGCAATTGTTCGAAGTGAGCTCCATCTACTTTCTGACAGTAAAACATCCTATTGCGAACCTCTTCTCGTACTTTTTCAAATGTGTCTGCGGAAATAGCCCTACATTCTGTAACAATACGTTGTTTTAAAACATCAATATTGTCAGGCTGAGTGGCGTAAACCTTCGATTTAAGATACCCCCACAGAAAAAAATCTAAAGGTGTGAGGTCCGGTGATCGAGGCGGCCATTCCATTGAACCTCGTCGTCCAATCCATCTACCAGGATATTCTTCATCCAAATACCGTCTTACTGCACCGTAATAGTGTGGAGGAGCACCATCCTGTTGGAATGTTATTTCCAAAATGTCGAATTCATCTTGATTATCTTCCAAAGTTTCAAGGATTAACGGTTCTATTGCATTTTGCAACATCTGCAGATACACCTCACCGGTTAAGTTGGTATTTAAAAAAACAGGCCCAACGATGTGGTAATAGTGTGGAGGAGCACCATCCTGTTGGAATGTTATTTCCAAAATGTCGAATTCATCTTGATTATCTTCCAAAATTTCAAAAATTAACGGTTCTATTGCATTTTGCAACATCTGCAAATACACCTCACCGGTTAAGTTGGTATTTAAAAAAACAGGCCCAACGATGTGGTAATAGTGTGGAGGAGCACCATCCTGTTGGAATGTTATTTCCAAAATGTCAAATTCATCTTGATTATCTTCCAAAATTTCAAAAATTAACGGTTCTATTGCATTTTGCAACATCTGCAGATACACCTCACCGGTTAAGTTGGTATTTAAAAAAACATGCCCAACGATGTGGTTTCCCAATATACCTGCCCAAACATTGATAACCTTCTCGGGATACTGAGTATGTGTTTCACGAAACATGTGAGGATTTGCGTCACTCCAATATCTCACGTTTTGTGTATTTACATTTCCATTTAGATAGAAAGTACTTTCGTCACTAAAACAAACTGTTTTGACATAGTCTGGCTGTTGGTTGATTTTAGTCTCCATATTTTCACAAAATTGCAGTCTTCGGTCGTTTTCGGACAATTAGATCGTTGTCTGAGAGTTGATGAACCATTTTTAATTTGTATGGGTGAAATTTGTTTTTTTTTCAACACCCTGTGCACTGTACTTTGACTGACTTCACAGGTTGATGCAACTTGAGTTGTTGAAGAACTAGGATTTACTATTACTTCTACCAGTATATCAATTTTTTTCTCATCAGAAATTTGTGGTCTGCCAGATCGTTTTGCATCATTAATACTACCCGTTGTTTTAAACTTACGAAGAAGCTCTCTCAAATAAGTCCTCGAAACTGGGCGATCGGGAAACCTTTCATTAAAAATGCGTTTTGCTGCATGAATATTTTCTCCGGTTTCACCAAGTATTAGGATCGCTGCTACTTTATCACCTAAAACACGTACCATTTCTCTTCTTGAAGCACTTAAACGTTCAGCTCACAACAGTTTAACAAATTATTGAATGTACAAATATTTTAAAATTACCACAAGGTACTAAAACAGTTAAACGTTCGATCAACAATACACAAATTATTAAATGTATAAAAACTTCAGCTAAAAAAACATCAAATTGGGGAGACTTGCAAAAACGTCAGATTATTTACTATCCAACTATCCAGTGGCGGAGCTTGAATTTTAAATTTTATTATTAACTGATTTAATTCATCACAGCTTTGCGGTTTTTGAAAGCCAGTTGTCAAAACTGCCGTAAACAGACACAATATTAGTATCATTGAATAGGTTTTTTCGATACCTTTTAAAGGAGGTGTCGCTTGCCATAGGGTTCCATTTAAAATTATTGGTCACAATGACCTTGTGACGTCATCTTTGACGCATACGTCATCTATCATCACTAGTAGGGAAGTTTACAACCCTTAATATTCAGTTACCAAATTTCACTAGTTTATGTATAATCGTTCCAAAGATAAGAGGGGGGGGGGAGGGGACTTTTGAATAGCATTGTATATAGTATACAATAAATTGAACATCCTTTGATAGTATTTTTGTACTGCATATATTTCTTTCAATCCTTGCGAATTTGAATTCTTAGAAAAAAAAATTAAATATTTGTTTTTTTAACTTAACGTAAACCATAATATCGAATAAAATTATAAGTAGGTATTAAGTTAAAATACAGTTTTATGTTGGCATTTGGAAGTAACACATTAGTAGTTGAAGACTTTAATGAAAGGGCAACATTGAAACTAGTTAATTTTTTGTGATTTGCTCAATTTTATTAATTAATTATGAGTAGAGTTAATAATAATATTAGCTAATTAGTAACAGAATGAGTAGTGTAATGTATACAGTGAATACATATTAAAAAACATAAAAGTCCCTTGTTTAAATTGAATATTACTAAATTGACTCTCTCTTGCCATATCCTTTACTCTGAAAGGATCTTTTCTATTCTCCCAATCCTGAACTTGACCTAAAATTGAATACGCACAACTACATAATAAGAATTGTTTCTCATTCATGAGTAGCACATAATCATTCTATATTTTCATATAATGGTATATTATATACTATAAATTCCAACTAAATATGTATTGTGTGCAACGCAAAAACCAAAACGTATGTACGTCAAAAACCTTGAAACATATATTTCCTAGTCTTCGATTTATTACCCTATTAAAAATCCTAATATTAAAAACATTTTGAGGAACTATGATTCACACTTTATAATGAATTCTTAATCTCAACAATATTATAATTCCTAATGCAAAATTGATGTGTGGTTTTATTAAACTATTACTAAAACTAAGCTCTTTTATATTAAATGAATAGGAATTGGAATGTATCTCTCTACTTTTGTTTTACTTTTCTTTTACACATATTCAATATTTTTTCTTTATATGTACGAGTATGTTCACATTTTATTCTATTAACAATATACTTGTATATGTACATATATGCAAGTACATTGTATGTATGTAAGTACATATGCGTACATATACTCGTATACCTAACCCCTTCATGTAAGTTCCTTTATAAAGTTTTAATGTGACTAAACAATTACAATCACTATGTATACAGTGAGTCAGATATATAAGTTCGATAAAATTGTCACTAATGCTTTTTTTGGGAAATAACTCTGAAATGCAAAAATGTGTACTTTAAATAGTACTTTGCGAATTCCCATTTTTAAAAGTGTGACGTCACATTTATCTTTTAACGGAAAACAGAATTTCTTATTGCGTCGCTTAAGAGAACTCCTTTCTACGCACAGTACAGTAAAGTAAGGGATTATTTATTCTTATTTACATAATAATTGATTACATAAAGCTAGTGAAGAGGCAACGGTTATTGAAGTTTAAAGTAAAATAGTTAATTAATCATAATAATTTCTTAATCAAATTAAGAAAAGTAATATTTCGTATACCGATAATACCCAATATTAAATATGAACAAAATATTTAGTTTTTTCAGCGAGTTTATTATAACATTTTGATTTCCTTCCTATACTGTTATCAACGTTAAAAAATTTACCTTCTAACAAAAATCTTTTGTAACCAATCCCTTATTTTGCTTTTTTTATTATTCACGATAGTGACATTGCTGACGTCATAACTTTTAAAAATATGACTCAAAAAAATTATTAATGATAACTGTCAAAGTGGCATTTCAAATACGTATTTTGTTAGATATAAGGCTAGATATTAAGATAGATATTAAGGCTAGATAGATAGATAGATAGATAGATATTAAGGCTAATATTATTAGCCTTAATCTACCCCTTCCATCAGATTACCTAAAATTAAATGTTTAATGACTAAATTACCTGCAACATTACACTACTCTAAAACTATAGTGGGACGCTAAATCAAGCATTCATTTTATAAATATACGTTTACGTTCTGGATTTCTAAAAACTACCAAATCGGATTTACACTGATTATTTTTGTGACACCGTGTACAAATTCCTCATCGCATTTTAATTTCGCCCTTAATTGAAAGGTATAAAAAGAAAGTACTTCCCTCGGACGCCTATGCTGATTTCGCCCCAACAATCAGTCGGCAATTAAAGGATTAAATAAACATAAAAGTAAGACCGCAATTAAGTTTTAATTGAAGTCTAGTTATTCCGGTACAGCTCTTTCGATGATGTTCTGGTTTAATTTTGTTTAATTTGAAATCCCCGATCGTGATCGTGCTTTCTAAGCCGTACTTCCACAGATTTGACCCGAGTTCGCGAAACAGGGCCGGAATATGACGATTAACGGAAACGGATTTCATAAATGGGGCACTTCATGTGAAGCGGACAACGAAAAAAATGTGAAAACCTGATGTTTGCTTATATTCAGGATAATTGTACTCCTAGAAGGCATGAATGTAAATACATTTTTTTTGTATGAGACTTATCTGTCAAGTTATTGACTTCTAAATATGGACAAACCGTGAGGTACAGATTTTTTTTAAAACTGTTGTTCAAGTTAACCAATGTATCGCAAAATTTTAATGGTATTTTATACAAAAAGTTGCCTATTGTTTTTAATTATGAAGTCGAAATTCGAAATTTAAATATTTTTTCGAGTAGAAAACCACAAGTGAATATTTCAAATCCGAATTCTAGTAACTTCGACCATTTTTTTTAATTATTTAAAATTCCAAATTTAGCTTAAAGTATGTAGATATTACACTAAAAGTTTAAAAATGGGATGAACATTCTATTAGGAGATAGAGGGTCTAGAGGACAAGGGCACGTATTGAGCCCCCGCACCTGGCGCTTGTTTATGTCGTCCGGTTTATGCGAGAATTTATTAAAAAACTGCTATATCAGTACTAACCTGTTTAAGCATACTAGTGCTATAATAGTGATATAGACCGGTTTACTATAGCCACTCAAGTGATTCCTGCTGATGATTTTGGTAATGGCTTGTGTAACGATTTTGAAGCCCCATTCCTACATTGCAGAACAAGCCTTTTATTTCAGAACACTAAAGGAAACCATCTCTGAATGTGAAATCCTCGTTAAATGTGACTTTGCTGAAAATTATAGCTTTGTTGTACGAGATGCTGCACAATATTTCCACTGAAATAATGAATAAGCTACGCATTTAACATCAGTATTTTATTATAGAGATGGAAGAAAATACGACACGGAAGCATCGTTGTGATTTCTGATTATCTAATACGTGATAGAGCTACGTTCTATACTTTTCAAAAAATATTACACCAGCATCTTAGACAAAGCATTAGCAGTTTCTAAAATTATATATATATATATATATATATATATATATATATATATATATATATATATATATATTACAAACTGGGCTTAGATTCAACTTTGTGAATCTATTTTATTACAAAGACAATTTTCACGCAATGTCTCACGAAAAATGGCCATGTGATTTTCTTGGGGGAAATCTCAAATGTTTAACCACACGTGCAAGTTTACAGTTACCTGCAAGTAGGGCTAGCATTACACCTATGCGATTATACGAATGTTTACTCAAAGACAACATTCAATCACAAAGAGTTTTTCTCCAACCCCAGTTTGATTTTGTAGTCACCATTCCAGGAACTAAAAAACTGCACAGTTCTTTTTTCCTATGACTGTTTCATTTTAACCTTATTTAAAGATAAATCGTAATATTTTTAATAGGTACAAAAAATGGATTTAAAACTAGTAAGTACAAATAATTATAGCAAGCTACGCTTAAACAGATGATATTGCAATGTTTTTAAGTTCTTGCCTAAACTGGCCTACCTGAAAATGCACTGGGTGCGACGCCTTGGCACATTAAGTCCTCTATCTCTTAAACGGATGCAAATCCCATTTTGACTCTTAGTATGATATCTATATACTCCGAGCTATATTTTGAATTTTAAATAATAGAAAAAAATATGGTTGAAGTTACTAAAATTCGGATTATTATTGTTCACTTCCGGTTTTCTACACGAAAAAAAAATCAAATTTGGAATCTGATTCCATAATTATAAAGAAAAGTTAATTTTCTATATAAGGCGCCCTTTTAAATGTTTTCTTATACTTGATTAATTTGAACAGGAGTTTCCAAATAATACAATACGAGTAGTACAATTATGCCGAATATGAAGGAATTTCAGGTTTTCACATTTTTTTCGATGTCCTCTTCACGTGAAATGCCGCAAATGTAGATGTATTTAAACGAGTTACAGAAATTATCTACTTAGATACAGTGGTATTTCCACAACAACAGCGTATTTATTGGAGTTTCGAACAGTATATTTACAGAAGATCCATACTGACTGACGATGAAGTGGTACGGAAAATATACTAAATTTTTTTTTGTCAATTTCTAATTGTACTACAATAAATCTACGACTCTATAGAGAAGATATTAAGTAACACGTCTGTACATACAGTTGGCGTGTTGATAATCCTCCAATGAGAAATTCCCCTTTCCTATTTAGCCATGATGATTATTCTTGTTGATGTGCACTAACTAGACAATTAGCACTTTCACAATAAATAAATAAGCAGTCCGCGTTTTAATCTTCTGGTAATTCTATTGAGTGTCATAAGATTCTTCCCAAATATGTTAGGGTAAGGCTGTAGTCTCTCTTTATATCTTCCGGTGCACTTATGTACGTGCTTCTTCTTCTTTAACATATAGTACATACTTGAGTCTCTGTGTATTGCTTGCTTCGTGGTAAACCATAAGGCGCTTAGTATAGACCTTATAGTTTTCGATTGAAATTTCTATATTATCCCGATATTTTAGGAGGAGATTATTGCCCATAATTCAGTCACATGTCTATAAGAGCTTCTTAACCCTTAAACCGAAATATCGGCCTCTCAGACCTATGGTATAAATCTATAATACATTCTGGCAACACTATTTAAGTGACTTATCCCTCGCCCACAGTACCTTCATATATTTTAGTTGGGAAGAAGAGGTTGATGATTCTGATATGGACCCGGATTATGTCATAACTGATATGAATGAAGAGACGGAAATTGGAAAATTTTCTGGGAATATTCTGGGAAATACTGCAGTTACCGAAGATTCCGAAGAAGATACCGACGAAGATAATGTTTTAGAAGCAGACAGTGAAATTATTACTACTGAGAATAATGAAAAAGAAGGACCAGAATTCTTTGTCGGAAAATAAAATAAAAAAGATTTTTTATGGCGAAAACAAGCACTACCTGCCACAAGAAGAGTTTCAAGTCATAATATAATTAGACAAAGGCCTGGACTAACACGAATGGCTAAAAATTTGGACAATCCTACCGCAAATACGATCTGGAAGTGCCTTTTTGACCAACAAATGGTTGATACCATAGTTTTACGTACGAATGAGAAGTTATCGTTAGTCAGAAATAAACTCAAACCAGGAACCAATTTTTCAAACTATCAAAATACTGATGCAATGGAAATACATGCATTAATCGGTTTGCTTATGTACACCTCAATTTTCAAATCGGGTCACGAAAATATGATATCGCTTTTTTCAAAAGACTTGACTGAAAGACCCATATTTAGGGCCACGATGTCTGTCAAACGTTTTGAAATACTAAACATCTGCCTTCGATTCGACGATGCCACAACTCGGGAAGAAAGAAAACAGGCTAACCGGGATGCAGCAATTTTAGAAGTATTTCAATCCTTTATACATATCTCACAAAAAATGTATGGCCTTAGTGATAATGTAACCGTGGATGAAATGCTTGTCCCTTTTAGAGGAAAGTGTGGCTTCCGCATGTATATGCCGAAAATAACCTGCTAAATATGGCATAAAAATTCAATGCATGGCAGATTCATTCAGTTCCTATCTTTACAATGCATATATTTATACGGGCAAGGACAGTGATGGAATAGGACTATCTGAGGAAGAGCGAAAACTATCTAAACCTACCCAATCAGTCATACGCTTATGTAAGCCAATCGAGGGATCACATCACAACGTCACAGCGGATAATTGGTTTACTTCTTTAGAATTGATGAAACAACTTAGGAGCAGATCTCTGACATTCGTAGGTACGATGAAAAAAAATAAAACCGTTATTCCACCAGAGTTCAAGTGTGATAAAACGAGGCCAGTCGGGTCAGCTCTATATGAGTTTGCAAACGATCAACCAACTACACTGTTTTCTATCGTTCCGAAGATAAATAAAACTGTTATTCTAATATCTTCCATGTATCGTAATATTGAAATAGATCCCAATAAGAATAAACCGGAAATTGTTGGTTATTAAAACAAAACAAAAAGCGGTGTTGACTTGTTAGATATGAAAAGTGCATTATATTCATCTAACAGAAGAACCAGAAGATGACCTTTAGTAGTATTTTACACCCTTGTAAATATAAACTGTATAAATGCTTTCATAATATATTTGTGTTATCAGCAAAATTCTACTCTCAAAAGGTTTGAATTTATTAAAGGATTGGCTAATTCCCTCATAGACCCACATCTTCTAAGGCGGCTAACTATTCCTAACCTTCTTAGAGATATTAGAGTACTAATAAATCAGCATCTATCTGATGACAAGAGAAATACTGTTCTAAGCAAAACATGTTCTAAGTGTCCATCTTCCAAATGCAGAAAAACGGCATATAAATATATTAAATGTGGTAATCCGATCTGTTTGGAATGCAGTAGAAAATTGTGCGTTACTTGTGCCATTCTAAAATACTAAGATTTATAAATTACTTTTTACTGTTTAAGAATTACATATTATTTTGTACTGTTTTTATACCTCTTATTTCATTAATACATTTACAGTTTAAGTAACTTGTCTGTTTTTTATTAATAAATAATTAGTTTGGCTGTCACTATTACAGTAAATAAATGATAATCACTAGTCAGGTTGTTTTCAGTTCCAGGTCTCTTAGACCGTATGTTTCGTATTATGTAATATTACGGTATGTTTCTGTTTAAGGGTTAACTATGATCTTATATATTTGAAGATTAGTATTGATTGAAAGTTTGGATCTTCTATTCAGCATCCAGTATAGTTATCTTAACTTAATACCAAGTTGCTTTCTTTTTGTATATATGTATTTTTTTAAGTCAGTCTATTGTTCAAGATGTATTCGACTATACTTAGCTTCTTCCTTTTGTATGACTCTTTTTTTATTCATAGTTATAGGAAGAGGTGAACCCTTGCAATGTGTGAATGTTAAATGTACATATTTGTCTTCGTTTATTTTGATTTTCCATTTGTTTATCCATTTTGGTATGTGTTTAAATCTTCCTGAAATATTTCGGAAATTACAGTATAACGCTATTGCTGGATGCTATTATTGCCATACAATCAGCAAATGTGCCTGTTGTTATATCGGAAGTGGAAGGTAAATCTGCTCTACATAGTAAGTAATGCATCAGACTCAGGACGCTCCCTTTTGGGGGGCTCGTATGGGTTAAAGGTCAGTATGCTAATTTTAAAATTTCACTCTGAATGTTCTGTTTCCCAGATACAATTTCAATATTAGATAATAGTTAACCGGAAGTTTGTAGTTTTAACCTGACTTGAGGGCTACTAGGGTGGACCTGCGTGCTAGACCTCGCTGAAGGCTTGTCCGATATCCAGGAGAACTGCTGATCAGTACCTTTCACATTCAATGTCTTCTTGAATTCTGTTGACTATTCTATATCCTTGTTATATTATGGAGTATTTCCGTCGAAATCCAAACTTATGTGTTGGAACCAGCTTACAAATATTTAAAATATAACTCTAAACATGGTTAATAAGTTCCATTTTAAGTTTTCTGCAAATAGACTGTTACTAACAACACCAAGAGAATCTTAATGTGTTTCGATATTTTTTTATTTGAATTTTGATAGACTTACAGGTAATATTTATGTATCATTTTAAATAACTGTTTCAATAAACTACTGTTACTTGTAAAACTTGAAAGTATTGGTAGGCATCACAAAATATATTGCGGCACAAAAGATATTTAAGAAACGGCACATTCAATCAGTCTTAATATTTATATTTTTCAGTATATGAAACTACCTGTAGAATTTAGCTACAATTCGCTGATTATTGTAATAATTATATAAATTAAAACGTGGCATTTGCAGTATATATTCAGATCAGAACATTTAAAGTCAACGCTTCATTAGTGCTTCATTACTCACTACACTTCAACAATCCGTAAGTACAAACAGAGATAAAAGTCGATTTAGATTTACTTTTAGTCATTTATTCATGATGTGAAATTGGTTAGTGAAACTCTTGTGAAAGTATATCATAATATCTCTATGTTGTTCTAAAAATGTACCATGTTTCTCCAATGAAATTACCCAGCATATAATATTCTGAAGATTGATTACGTACATTCTTAGTTAGTGAATAATACATCGATGATGTGATAGTATTCTAATTATTCCATTCATATTTATCATGGCTTACATTTATTACAATACTGAATATATTCTTAACATCCCTACAAACTTCATCGAATTTCCTTTTATGATTATATACTTCTTTAGTGAACTTTTACTTTTCAAAATAAAGAGATTTTAATAAACATCTAAACTTTTTATGTTTGTGGAAAATAGTTCTTTGACTAAACTTTTATATAAGATGACAACTGAGGGATTGAAAAGTATTCTAAAAAAGTTATATTTTGTATCTTTAGGCAATTAAAAATCAACAGTTATTTTATTTTGTTTGCGTAGTAAATAAAGAAAGTTCAATTTTTGTCATGCCTGCTTTTCACTAAAGAAAATTAACCAAAAATACCACATTTTCTTGAGATTATCTATTATTTTTAGTCGATGACGTTTATTTATAAGCCTTAATTGTACAACCACAATTAATTGCATTTTCTCTTAACTTGTTTCACCCAGTTCTATTTGTCGCGTTCTTGACAGAACAGTGACAAATAAACTTTAATACATCTAAAATCTATCATTTAGCCAAAATATTTGGACAGCATGTTAGCTAATATCTTCTAAATCCTCTTTTTACTTCTGCCATATTACACCTCACCATCTTCAGTTAATATTCTCGAATAAAATTTTATAGAAAGCGCATTTTTCAAGTCAATTTTTTTCAACTAACATTTGACTTTTTTCTTTTTTTTCCGAGAATTGTTCAAACAGACTGGAGAAATAAAAGTAGTATACAATTTATGTAATGGATCATTGCGCGTGTACCAATTTAGTGAACACGCACTGATCACATGCTACACCAGTCGCAATTGTTACTAATATGCCATAATTACCAGCACATATGTCTGGCGACAAACGTTTCTATCAACTGCGTACGACATAGACAGTTAATAATTTGCCGAGAAATATGCAATTATGAACTCACGTCTTAGCTTTATTGTATAATTTAATTCATTGGCGTCTCAATATTTTGTAAAATTTATTTCAATTCTGTTTTATTTATTTTGATTTTTGTTGAATTTATGTCATTTATTTTGATGGAAATATCACTTCCATTGAATTTTTTTGTGGAGAACCTTTTCATTAGTCTGTCATAGGTTGACGGATTTGTATTGTACTAAATGTTATCCTAAAATGTGTTTTCGGCACGACGCTGTTCAAAAATATCAGTTTATTAATTCATACAATTGTTACCTGTGATGCACACGCAAATAATCTCTATACAATTTGTATAATAGGATAAATATATTTGCATCTACAGTTAGACCTCCTGTATAACCTAAAGTTACAACAATATTTAATTATAAATAAGGTTGGTGAATATTTAAGATACATAACCTTAGAATTCACCTCCTATTGCAATATTTTCTGGTACTATTAAAATTTAGCTAATATCATATTCACAACGGAAATGAGTAAAACAATTACTAAGTTTTATACCATTATATCTTCACAGAAACGTGACTACAGTTTCCACAAATTTTATGTCATTTTCAAACGATGATTCAACTAAGAATAAAATACAAATATTATGTTCCTATAATACATACTATTCAAATACAGAGACTAAGTGTTATGACAATAAACAGGTAGTTAAGGTTTACAAGAAAACGTGTTTTATAAATGGTGGGAATTTCCATGAATATTATTAAGAACTATTATCCAGGGGGTTAATTAATTTGGGTAAAAGTAAAGAGAGGAGAATATAATGTATCTACTTGATCATTTGACAAGCTAAAATTACAACTATGGTTGTATTTATAGATTTCTATTGCTTCTAGCCAATTAAATTTTAAACTGCTGCTAGCATAGTGTAGGATTTTCCTATTTCAAATTTCCAGATTTTAGTAATATGAAAATCCTACATTATACCAACAGAGGTTTAAAACTTAATTGATTAGAAGCAATATAAATCTATAAATACAACGATAGTGATAATTTTAGCTTGTTAAATGATCAAGTAGATACACTATATTTTCCTCTTTTTATTGTTACCCAAATTAATTAACCTCCTGTTTAATAGTTCTTAATAATACTCATGCAAATTCCCATAATTCAATGGTCGGGATTGCACCATTTATAAAACACGTTTTCTTGTAAACCTTAACTGCCACTACCTGTTTATTGTCATAACACTTAGTCTCTGTACTTGGATATTATATATTATAGGAACAGAATGTTTGTATTTTATTCTTAGTTGAACCATCGTTTGAAAATGACATAAAATTTGTGGAAACTGCAGTCACGTTTCTGTGAAAATATAGTGGTATAAGACTTGGTAGTTGTTTTACTCATTTTCGTTGTGAATTATGAACTGCCACGGCTTCCTTGATTAACTTCTTAATATCATATTGGCAAATATTGAAAAGTTTTTTTGCCAATGCTAGTATTTTTGCAAATTGATTTAGGGTCTGATAATAATGGTAATAAACTAAAATTTACATTTGTTTAATAAAAGATTTTGTCATATTAACAAAAATAAACACAACGAGCAGAATGCTAATTAATCATTTCTAAAATATTTTGAGAAGTACGCTAAGACAAAGGTCATCATTTAGAAGACTAAATGCTAAAGGTTATATTAAATAATAATGTAAATAAGACGGAATTAAGTTTAAACAATATGCAAATGATTATTTGAAATGTTACACAAATGAAAATTGCTGTAATATTTTCGTTATTTGCTGTAGCTTGTAAATTGGGACACAATAACATCTAACAATCCAGTTTCATTTTGGTACTTGATTTTCTCATCTGTGTTAGATAATTGACATTACGAAGTTGTTTAGTTGACGTTATGAAACTATCGTCAAATTTAGGAAGAGTTTTGTTGTCGTCTGCGGTTTTCATCGCATGGTATTATCAACGTCTAGTTGACGAGGACGTCATGGTCATAGTGTAATTGGTTGTCAGTTGTCACTGAGGCTCAGTAACATCTGTAGGGACGTGTTCATTAAAACTTATTTCAATTAAATTTAATTAATCCCTCGCGCTCATTTTCAATGTGAAAATGAGAACGTCGGATGATTTAACTTATCGGAAATAGGGGAATACCAATTGAATGTAAAGTATATACTTTTTCATAGGCTTGCTTTATGAATCGCAATTCATGTTGATTGTCACAACTCTAATTACTCCAGTGAAGTTTTAATAACTGAAGTGTTACTAATAGTTTAATAATATGGACTTATAGTCTATAATGCAATTGCAGTAGTTTCTTCAGTTCAGGTTAGAGTATAATAAAGTTTTCCTAATATAAACTTCTAATAATATAACTTCTTTAAATCCAAGTTATTTGAATTGCAGACAGCATATACCAAACATTTGAAAGCACCGTTGAATGTAAAGTTCAGAACTATTTATGCAGACCACTAACTTATTTGTTTTATAGTTATATGTAATTTGACATGAAGTAATCGATGTAGACCTATTAAATTTGACTGCTTGTCTAATGCAGCACATAAATATTACCGACAACGGAATTAGATTAATTAATTATGTTTTAAATATACTCCGTAATAATATCTATAATAAGACATCTTGCTTTAGGATTAGTTGCTTTCAAAAATATATCGAAATACCCCACAAATGGATTTCAACCAACTTAACCTGAAACTCTATATATAAAAACAATGCAACTATTATGGTCGAATCTATGAATTAGTAAAATAGTTGTAAGAATATAACCTGGAGTTATACATTGATTTGACGGTATTTATCACATACTGCGGCCATTAGAGGCCAATATCACACATTACCTAGGTTTGTCGCATTATCATTATATCCAATTTTATTTACCGCTTGCATTTGTTAAATATTAAATACGTTTAGATACTATTATCATATGTAAATCAATTATAGTTCATTATAATTAATTGTAATTAAGATATCACCTACTAACCTTAAAATTTTTATTCGATTTGTTACTCAACAGTTGATTGATCTCTAAGTAATTTCTATTTCTGTTTGATTCATTATGATTTATGTAATATTAACATGTACCATATATTTGATTTAAAAAATTATAATCCGTAATTGATTGCTTATTATGTAAATACAATACATGTTGAGGAACTTAGATTTAGTTGTAATAAAACATTTAAGCATAGTCTACTATTAAAAATTAAGTTTATTAAGTTAAAATTAAGTAAATAACACAACAGTGAAGCGGTGAAAGTTTAATCTAATTGTAACTAATATATAACAATCACATTGTACAATGAGAGATGATATAAATCAATGGTAATAGGCCATGGTAATATCCAAAATTGCATTTATCGTAAAAGAGAATTTAGGTAATTTAGTATAATAGGAAGAAATAAGTAAGAAGTAAATTACTCACTAGTTTTAGACTAGGTCGTAACAATATTTTAATATCAATAAACTTAAGTAATTTTTAATATATCTCTAAAATAATATAGCGAGGAACTGTCTTACTATCATGTAACATGAAAGCCAAATTTATATATATATATATATATATATATATATATATATATATATATATATATATATATATATATATAAGAGATACCATCACTTATATGGAAATATTTCAATTTAGTTAAGAGTCAGGTACAAGCATTACCTAGGCCACAATACCTAGGCCACTTATATTTTCCTTCAAAATTAGGGACCTATAATATGATCACCCAATATTTTCATCCAATTCAAGTCACCTATTAGAATAGTCCTCAACCATTTCGTGAAGGCTTCATATTTAATAAAGAAATAGTGACTGAATTTCACATAATACAATACTTTCTTTAAAGTATACCAAACATAGAAATAGACATAACTATAGCTAGCGTTCTATTACTTTTTATTGTTTTTTTAATATTATTTTGATTTTAATTTAAATGTATAAAAATTAGTTATATTTTAACACCAAACGCAGGGAGTTATAAATAAAAGGTGTTGTATAAAAATAAATGTTTAAAAAGAACCATATAGTTATACGAATATGCATAAGGTGGATATTTATTCTAGATCGAAAATATACATGGCCATCAAAGACAAATTTTTGTTTGAAGTAAAGTGGCTGATTCAAACTAATGTCTTTGTGAACGAAATAGTAATAATGAATATTCCGATATCAAATAGTCATTCCGATATCAATTACGTTGATTTAGGTAGGGAGTTATATATTCTTGATATTTCATTCATAAATAAATGTTGTACCAGCAAAATTATATGTTGATCACGTTTAGTGAGACAAGGTCCATAAGAAACATCACGGTAATCAAGGTTCATTCATTCCTTGAAGTGCCCTGAAGATTCTTTCCTTGAGAGATTCCTCAAGAAAATTACTTTTGGAAATAACTCTTGTAATTGATAATACTTGTGAATATATGTTGTTTCCATCTGTATTAGTCTAGATATTGTACTTTCGGTTTCTTAAGTGTTCTGTGAATCACTCCAAAGTATTTTCTAATAATCCTTTTTTTTTGGAAGGATATATATTCCGACAAAAATCGATCTCGAATATTTATAAAATCAGTCGCCTAGATGCAAAATCCGACAAGTCACCCTTTTCTCAATAATGAGATTGTTATGGCAATAGATTAATAATGTAAATTCCGACATGGTCCAAGGGAATTTTTATAACAAATACCAACAATTCAAAAGTAATTTGAGTTTAAAATTTCACCTCAGATGAAAAACCCGACATATCCCTTGCGGTCTTAGATGCAAAGGCAGACATTTCCAATGAACCCATACGAGCTAAATATTTCATCACATGATGCAGTTTAATTTGTAGATTTTGTCAGTTGTATAAAATGTGTGTGATGGATGTGGGGCACAAAACAAAAATTTTACTATCGTTTTATGTTGAGTTATTGGTTACAATTTCAAGCTCCTCCACATGTAGAGAAAATAGAGTTGCTCCTTCCAATTGTTGGGCATTCTTATATTCCCCTCGATTCCGTTTTTGGTAGAATTAAAAAATCTATAACAAGAAAATGGAAGTTGTCCATCGAAAAGTTCATCAGTATGATCAAAAAGTTTGCTATTGTTCACGAAATTGGAGAAGACTTTGTAATCGGGGATTGGTGACGTGAAACTCAAAATGTTTTAAAACAACCAGGATATTGACACTTTAAATTCCAACCTTCAAAAAGGATAATCCTTGTTAAAAAATAACTTACCTTTAATTAACACACCTCTTATAAGCGGCGAAGCATTTTACATGAATGAAAATATTATGAGAATATTCAAAAGCTTATGTAAAAGAGGAAAAACATCTCGCAAATGCGACCAAAGGAATTGAAAATTGGAGTTCTGATTAATAAAGACAAGAAGAAAAGTATAGAGAAACTATTAGAGAAACACTATGGGAAGGAATGGGATAAAGATGCCATAATTTTTTTCGAAAAGATTTCCAAAATGTTTCAGATACAGGACAAGCAGTCGAAGAAGAGGGCAACTGCGGAGAAGAATCAATTAATTTTGGTATTTTGTTGTTCGATAATAATGACAAATAAAATTTATTTTCAAAAGTTACACACATTTTTTTGGAACATTTCAAACATAATTAGGTACAAAAATTGACATGTCCGTTTTATTTCCCAACTTTTAAGGTCTATGGAAAGCACTATGGGAAGGAATGGGATAAAGATGCCATAATTTTTTTCGAAAAGATTTCCAAAATGTTTCAGATACAGGACAAGCAGTCGAAGAAGAGGGCAACTGCGGAGAAGAATCAATTAATTTTGGTATTTTGTTGTTCGATAATAATGACAAATAAAATTTATTTTCAAAAGTTACACACATTTTTTTGGAACATTTCAAACATAATTAGGTACAAAAATTGACATGTCCGTTTTATTTCCCAACTTTTAAGGTCATGTGGATGCTTCTGATTTCTAAACTGTGATTTTTTATCATTTAAAAACAATAATAACCCATTTTACGAAATTTGGTGACTGCATTCAATTGAATAAAAATGTTACAAGTTTTTATTAATTATCTCATATTATGTATCTCTGCATTTGTCAGGTTTTGCATTTTGGCGACTGAAATATTTAATATTAGAAGTTGCTCACAGACTTAGTTCTTTCGTTGTTTAGTTTAATTTTTGTCATAATATGTAATGTACGAGTATGCGATTTTGTAGTATACGATTTTAAAATTATTAAAAAAATATTATTTAAAAAATAATATTTTCTCATCAAGAGTATGACATGTTTCTACTCTTTATGAGTTTCTTCAGGTTCGTGTATGATATCAAATGAATGTAAATTAATGTTTTTTAAATCCCTAATTAAAATAATTCATAAGATGATTTTCTTTATAATGAATATATCTACCAGATAATATATTAGATGATCTGAGAACTGCAGTATATTTACGGTATTTAATCGTAAAATCTAAATTCACTTGGCCTATTAACTAAAATATAATCTATAAACGTACTACTATTATGTATGTTACCAGTGTAGGTGCATTTTTCATTTTCGTTAAATTATATGATTCTAATAATATTTAAGAAATTATGCCTATACATGCCTACTTCTAGCCACAGTGAGGAAGAGTTAGAAGCCGTTTATTCGGACATAGAGCAGGTAATAGGATTTGTGAAGGGTCATGAAAATTTAATAATAGTAGGAGATTTTAACGCAGTCGTAGGTGAGGGGAAAGAAGGAGAATTTGTAGGTCCTTATGGATTAGGAAACAGAAACGAGAGAGGCAGCAGACTGATAGAATTCTGTGAGAAGCACAAGATGGTAGTCGCGAACACATTGTTCAAGAATCACGTTAGGAGACGGTACACATGGAAAATGCCAGGAGGGATAGACAGGTATCAGATAGACTACATTCTGGTTAGGAAGAGATTTAGAAATCAAGTAAAAAACTGCAAGAGTTAACCAGGAGCAGATTTAGACAGCGACCACAACTTGGTAGTCATGAAAGCTAAATTAAAGTTCAAAAATCTGAAAACCCGGAATGATAAGAAACGTATAAATGTAGACATACTGAGGGATCAGAATATTAAAGATAAGTTCCAGGAGAAAACAGATCAATTAATAAATAAAGCGAGTAAGGACAAATTCAAGAACGCAGAAACTGAGTGGGAGGGTATCAAGAATAGTCTAGATTCCGCGGCTACGGACGTTTTAGGACACGATAAAAGGGAAGCTAGGAAGCCCTGGATAACGGACGAAATCTTAAACTTGATGCAAAAAAGACGAGGCTACAAAAACAGACGAGACGAAGAAGGACTGAAAACTTATAAGTCAATAAAGTGGGAAATCATTAGAAAATGTAGAAAAGCGAAAGAACAATGGATAGAGGATAAATAAATGCAAAGATGTAGAAGATAAGTTGCAAGTAGGTAAAACTGATGAGGCTTACAAAATAATTAAGAGGAACTTCAGGGATATAGGAACAATAAGTAGAAATGTTAGGAGTCAATCGGGCGACATACTGATCGGAAGAGAGGAGAAAGCGGATAGATGGAAGCAGTACTTAGGAAATTTATACAAGGGTCAGGAATTAGGAGATATATTAGAGGAAGAATCTAGCATCGATAGGGAAGATGTAGGAAAACTTATATTGAGAGAGGAATTTGAAATAGCACTAAGGGGGCTAAAGAATAATAGAGCGCCGGGTGTAGATAAAATACAGGCGGAAATTTTGAAATGTGCGGGACAGAAAGTAGTAAATAGGACGTTTGAACTGGTAAAATACATATACGAAACGGGCGAGATGCCGGAGGATTATAAGAGGAACATTATCGTTGCTATACCGAAAAGGAGAGGAGCCGACAAATGCGAGAACTTTAGAACGATTAGCCTAACTTCCCACGCGTCAAAAATCTCAACCAGAATAGTGCAGAAGAGGATGGAAAATAGAGCGCAGGAAATACTAGGAGAAGACCAATTCGGGTTTAGGCGAGATAGGGGAACTCGCGAAGCTATTCTGGCGCTAAGAGTAATGTTAGAGAAAACAATAGAAAAAGGAAAGAACGCTTATATAGGATTTGTAGATTTAGAAAAAGCTTTTGATAACGTAAGATGGGAAAAAATGTTCGAGATACTAAAGAGCGCGGGAATGAAGTATAGAGATAGGAGAGTAGTACACAATCTATACAAAGAGCAAACTGCTGTTATAGAAGTAGAAGGGGAAAAAAGGGAAGTAGATATTAGGAAAGAAGTAAGACAAGGATGTACGCCTATCACCACTAATTTTTAATCTGTACATCGAAGAGGCGATTAATGTGGTAAAAGATAGAGTGGATTTCGGGATTAAAGTACAGGGACAGAAACTAAAAATTCTGAGATTCGCGGATGATATAGCAGTATTAGCATCTAGTAAGGAAAAATTAGAATCGGCATTGAACGAAATGAAGGCAGTATTGACAGAGGAATACGGAATGAGGGTGAATAAAAACAAAACTAAAGTGTTAGTGTGCAGAGGGCGCGAGACCAGAGCAAAAACGAAAGTACAAATTAATAATGAAAGATTGGAGGAAGTTAAAGACTTCACTTATTTAGGAAGTAAAATAAATTGGGATGGAAGAAGCGATAAAGACATAAAACAAAGAATAGGGTCGAGTAGCTTTTAACAAAAAGAAAGCACTTTTATGCTCGGGAGTAATAAACTTAGAAACAAGGAAGAGATTTTTGAAAACATATGTATGGAGCACGGCACTATACGGTTGCGAAACCTGGACGGTAGGGGAAGCAAGTAGGAATAAATTAGAAGCTTTTGAGATGTGGTGTTACCGAAGAATGATGAAAATACCATGGACTGATAGGGTTAGAAACGAAGAAGTATTGGAGAAAGTCGGCGAGAAAAGAAGTATGTGGAAAAACATAAGGATGAGAAGAGATAGAATGGTAGGCCACTTGCTGAGACATGGGGGAATAGTCCGCGATATTTTGGAGGCAGAAATAGGAGTGAAGAAAGGCAGAGGTAGGCCTAGATTAGACTACTGCTCGCAAATAGTAAGGGGTGTAGGTTGTAGCACAATTAGCGAAATGCGCAGATTAGCACAAGATAGGAGAAGCTGGAGGTTAGCGTCCAACCAGTCTTAGGACTGATGACCTAATGATGATGATTAAGAAAATAATTGTGGTGTTAATTTATTTTCTAATTATTAACTAATTAACTTATTCGTTAATTTAAATTAAAGTAGGTGACTTGAATATCAATGTAATTGTGATGAATTTTCAAGATAAATTATATAATCTGTCGAGTTCGTAGTCTCAGCTGATGTATCTTAAGAATTTATATATTTCTATAAATAACATCCACTGGCCGACAGATATAGGCAATGCATACTATGTTACTATTTATTTTATAATGTCATCATAGACTTCCTCCAATTCCTATTCTTTTTTTGCTTGCTACAGCTTTTTATTTTATCATCTCGTAATAACATGTAACCTGGAATATCTATCATAAAATTGAGATTAAGATTAATGAAGGTTAAGATGTCATTTTATGTCAAACAATGGTCACATAATACTCTTCTTTGCTTATACCAAATATTTTATGTTTTTAAGATCTTAGATACCTATTAAAAATCAATCTAAATATAAAAAAGTTTAAACGCGATGCATTTTAGAACATACAGTTTATAACTCTGTCGTAGATATCACTAATGGGACAAATAGGGAATGTTTTCTTTTATGCGATATTGTCGTATGTCATGTCGTATCTAATATTAAAATCGACTGTACTGTATACACTTTTCAGCATTAAAATTTCCGCCTACCCGCCGCAGTTCACTCTAGACTTTTAGTTGGATGCGAGAACGGGCGGAAACGGAAAAAAAAGGACTACTGTAATTAATTTGTAAGACATCGCAGCTGGAATAGAGTGTGTCACGGTAGTGATATGCCCCACATGTAGATGCTAATGAAAGACTGACTGACAGGATTAGATTAGATTAGAACTCTTAGTAGCTTAAGCGGAATGCGTAACATGGAATAATGAATAGGTGCCTATGTTTGGTTCCGCAAGCGATGCAATCACTGAAGAGCCTCGTTGTACTTAACCCGCTAATAACTGCATTAGTAAATTTGGATTAATAAGTAACCGGTTATCTCCAACCCCAGAATGTGCTCATCTTTAATGCATGGAGAGAGGAAGGCTGATATTTAATTTCCCTCGTTGAAATATAACGTATATATAGTTGGAATTAGAACCGATATTAAGTCAATAGTAACCACAATTATTTACCACAAATAAAGGAAGGGTAATATTGGATAGTTATAATTGGTTTGATAAATTTATTTAAATAAATTAGTAATAAAGAAGGATTTTCGAAAATGGAGGCATTCGAAAATATTATAACTCCTATATTACTAACCCATTTAAGTAAAGCACTACTAAGTTTTATACTACTATATTTGCACAAAAATCGTAACTGCAGTTTCAACACTTTATGATGATTCAACTAAGAATGAAATACAAGTTCGGTTCCAAAAGAGTTCGGTTTTACGTATTTATAATATGGTGGAATCCCGACCATCAAATTTTGGCAATTTCCAGAAATATTATTAAGAAATATTATACAGGTGTTAATTAAGTTTGATAGTAGTAAAGAGAGGAGAATACAGTACATCTACTTGATCATTTAAGAAAATGAAATTATCATTATCATTGTATTTATAGATCTCTAATGCTTCTAGCAAATTAAGTTTTAAACCTTTGCTGGCATAGTGTAAGATTTTCATACTATTAATATCTGGGAAAGATTCACTTTCTAAGACATGATTAGAAAAAGTGGAATTTGTTTTCTGTATTCTGAAGAATCTATTGTGGTTAAGATACATAGGTCTAATATTACGTCCAGTTTGTCCTATATATGTACTCCGAGCAATTTAACCTATAAACTCCAGATTTTTTATTTTTATTAGTTTTATCTTTGGTATTGTAAGGTAAATGTGATAACTTTGTTGAGGTTTAACTGCTACTTTGATGTTATATGTTGTGAGAATATTTGATATTTTTAAATAAATAAGGTGTTTGTGATTATATTTTGTGATCATCACATATTGTGATACATTGTCAGTAAAAATATCAAATATTCTCGCAACACATAACATCGAAGGAGCATGTAAACCCCAATAAATGTTATCAAATTTAATTTACAATACCAAAGATAAAACTAACAAATATGAAAAGTATGAAGTTTATAGGTCAAATTGCTCGGAATACAATAGCACATATGTATATAAGCCTCCCTGAAAAAGTTAAGCTATGTTTTTCCGATAGAAATTACATAAAAATTCACTTCGATATTTTTACATATCAAAATTTTATGTTGCGTTTACATTAAGAATAAATTTTAGTTTATAAATTTATCAGAAGTGTTTTAAGAATTTTAAAATTTATTTTCAAAATAAGCACTTCCCTATTTCTGACAATACAGTATCCTGTTATAATACTCTACTCTCACCCCTGAATGTTTCTGTGGAAATTAACCTACATTCTTCATCAATCACTCTTCGACAATTATCTACTTTAAGACAGAGATGTTAACAAGTTTCATAGCATATACCATAGATTCTAAGTAGTCCTATAGAAATAAATGTAAGGGCGTTAGATCCGGGGACCGAGAAGGCCACTCATTTGCATCCCGGCGTTCAACTCACCTATTAGGACACTAAGTACTACTGTTATACATTGAGATTAATTCTTACTGTACCGTAATAGTGTGGAGGAGCACCATCTTGTTGAAAAGTTCTTCCAAATCGATCAGAATTTCCCTCTCTAATCCCCAAAATTATCGGCTCAATTATATTCTGCAACATGTCCGAATACACCTCCCCCGTTAAATTTCATTATAAAAACTCCAACTGAGTGATTACCCACGATTCCCCCTTACATTCACGTTTCACAAGTACGTTGACTTGACCCCTGACATTTGACCTCACTTTTTTCAAGTACAATTTAAATTATCAAATGTTATGTTATTAGAATCAATGAAAGGTACGCTAAAACAAATTTCTAGATGTAATCATAAAATAAAATTTAGATATGTAATGAGGTCTAAGTAACTTTTTGCGTGATTTTTGTCAGAAAAGACCTGACACTTAGCTTTTACAAGGAGGCACAGCCTAAAAAGTGTATGTCAATATTAACTTTAATTAACAAGGTAGGAGGGAGAAAACTCAGAATTGTGTCTCAACTTAGCTACGCAATAGCCTTTACAAATAAAATAATTCTGTTCCATATAACATGTAAACGAGATGTCAACAACTGCAACACATAAAATAATTCAGAAAGTTATTTTTATAGTTGTTTATAAATTGAAGGGGTATCTCTGATGATGGTGATTAAACCCGAGACGTTGTTATGTAATATATTTCAATCTGGTCCAAATCCTAGGAAATACAGGACATAGTAGATATAGTAGTATATAAAAGATTAGAATATGTAGAAAACTGCATAAAATTACTTCTATATTAACATATATGAAGTTTTTAATTTACTCCAAGATTAAGATTCATTTTAACTTGCAGGACAAATTAAACGGGTAGATAGAAAGTAAAAGGCATAAAGACAGTCATAATCTAATAATATACTGCCGTCGTTTTTATGGCATATTTCTTCCAATGCAATCAGAGGCTCTCTTGTCACGTCACGTAACGTCACAATTATTTAAATCCCATCATCTGCCGACACGATGCGGCTCCCTCGCATGTTGAAAATTTCCCAACAGAGCGAATGCTCGAACCATATATTATACCATTTTATCATATAATCTGGGTCGCCGTAAAATTATAAAAGTTGGTCAGAGTTTTGCGGCCGAGAGAGGCCGGTGGGTACACTGCAAGGAGAGCTGAATGACGCTTCAAGTAATCGGAATTAACGAGCTAATCCGGTTTTAATGTGCACAATGGCGAGCATCTAATCGCGAAACTGGGCTGAGCTGATTCGGTTTATACTTTCTCGGAAAACGCTCATCGTCGAGAGGCCTGCTAAGCGATTGTGTCAATTTTGAATGAATAGATTTTCATTCATGCGCCTCAGGAATTTCATCAAAGACGATGGTGAACTATGCGAAGGATAAGTTTACAGGGGATATTTAGGAAAATCTACTACTAATGTAGTATAACATATACAAGAACATAAAAACAAAAAAATAATATTAAGATTTAAAAATAAAACACAAAATGGTACGAATCTCTTTTTCAACATCAACCGAAATATCAACCGATAATAAAATTTTTAGTTTTGAATGTAACGATAACATTTTTTACTTCATTGAATGCAGATTTCTTCTCTGCATTTAACGGTATATCACCAGTTAATATTTGAGTACCTTTTTATGGATAAAATGTGTCTATTTTTTTAATATTAATTCCAACTTGTGTCAAAATTGTCGAGTTACAATAGACAATCAATAAAATTTCATACGCTGGGACTAATGTCAATTTGTTTTTCAATTAAATCTCAATGTTCGCATAGTGGTAATAATTATTGAGTACCCATATTTTTTTATTCTGAAGTTCGATGCTCTTTTTTCATACAGAACTACAACGTATAAACTACAATGTACAAACTGTCAAAACATGCTTCAAATTAACTTTCAGTGCCATAGAAATATCATAGTTACCAAGCGGTATGTTTGCATATGATGGTTTTTCCTAATAGAGATGTCCCAGGTCTAAGAAAATTCGTTTGTCTGGAGCAATATTTAAAGAATTATGAGACCTTTCAAGATACCCCAATAGAGAAATCGGAGATTTAAAGATAACACAATGTAATATTCCTGTAAATATTCAAGATAATCCAAAAACATCTGTTCGTTAAAGTGGTATGTTTGTAGAAATTGACTTCCTACTCCTAAAATTTCGAAAGGCAATCCTCGTTCTGTAGTATGAATGACATTACTACGGCCACCTCTTTAGGAAAAGGACAATACGATAGCTCACCCTTCCATCTAGTGGCCGAGAAGCAAAGTGCTGCACTTTTATCACTGTGTAGAACAATTGACCTGAATGCTTAGCATATTCTTTAATCATCATAGTCCAATCGTCATTCTCTAATAATTATCATAATAATTTGAATACACCAAAAGACCACAAATTCAATGATCAGATGATATTACGAAACCACAAATTCAATCCATATATATCTCAAAAAGTGCGAGTATTACACGAAAATGATCATGGTCTACGAGAGCAATTTTGTTATTAAGCAATACGCAGCAAGTATTGTCTTCTAAAAAATAATTTATATTGGATAATACTAAATTAATGAATTAATTAATAATCGCTATTGGAGCTAGAAATATCTTAAAATAATCCTAGAAAATAACTTCCAACAAATTATATATATATATATATATATATATATATATATATATATATATATATATATATATATATATACATATATACATATATACATATATATATATATATATATATATATATATATATATATATATATACATATATCAGATGATATTGAGAAATAACAAATTCAATCCATATGTATCTCAAAAAATACAAGTACTACACGAAAATGATCGTAGTCTACGAGAGCAATTTTGCCCATTAAACAATACGCAACAAGTACTTTTTACTAAAAAGTAATTTATGTTGGATAATACCATATCGATTAATTAATTAATAATCGTTATTGGAGCTAGAGAGATTCTAAAATAATCTTAAGAAATATCTTTCAACAAAGATTTAATTTAAATATTTGGTGTGTATAAATAAATGTAAATATTTGGTGGTTTAGTGTAAATATTTGGTGGGTAACTGCCACAAATATATAATCGATTATTGACTGAAAAGTTTGATCAGTTTTTAAATTATCTGCATGTTTCACAACGTAATAGAATTTATTTTTAGCAATATTGGGCTACTCTACATAATGCTAGATATTAATTGAATTAATAATAATTTGAATAATCACGCATAGACATATTCAGTAGCCTATTTGCTCTCGTGACTTTATATTTCTCCATATTTCGTATTGGAGCTATTTAAAAGACAAAACACACTTAACTCGTCTAGACTTTAAGATAAACGTTTGTCAGCGCATGTCGCGAATTACCAATTTTATATCAAATGCCAGTAATGGAGTAACTTGTGTTTTCTGCGAAGTGGTTTCTGCAGACTATTTAAGGAATCCTTATATTGCCCTTTTTGTAAATCTTCTCTACTGTCATTAATTTTTGGAATTTTATAATAATATTTTATCTTGACTCCCTTATTTTTTGTTATTAACTCTACAAATTTCACACAGATTGCGATTAATATCAAACATAATATTTTACATATTTTCTTTACAAACCATTACGCA
This sequence comes from Rosalia funebris, assembly GCA_037954035.1. Taxonomy (NCBI): domain Eukaryota; kingdom Metazoa; phylum Arthropoda; class Insecta; order Coleoptera; family Cerambycidae; genus Rosalia; species Rosalia funebris. The sequence continues at coordinate 8,599,006 of JAZFAV010000007.1, forward strand.
AATAATAGTTATTAATTATACTATTCAAGAAGCTATAGAAAACCACAAAATACATAAACATGTCACAACAGTACGGAGAATTATAATATTAAAGAAATAATCAAATATTTAACAGTAAATTTTGACTAATACTTGAAATACAATTTTGTTTTTTGAAGCTCTAATTAAAGATTATTTTCGAATATCTACTATAATTATCACGAATTAACGAAAATTTAATAACTTTTTTAACTTTTAATTAGATATATTTAGAACATTCCTGAAACCTTCGACTAATATTATTCAACCTTATGATTCATCGTTGAATTAAAAACAGAAAGCTACATTCAACGAAGCAGAAAATAAACTCGTCTAAATATAAAACTTGATTGTCGGTCTAATTGAATTTAAATAGAAAAACTTCGCTTAATCTTGATAAAAATATTGACATTTGTACCAGTTTGTAGCGATTTTTTATCGTTAATTTAGTTTTTTTTTTTATCATCAAATAAAAAATGTCCAAGTTGCAACTTACGACTTCGTTTATAATATAGTCTAAATTTAGTAATACTCCCTCAATGTACCATCGAGAAAGAAAGCAATGTGTAAATCTGCCCACCGGGATGCTCTTTGGGGAGTACCGTCATCGTATATAAGCAACTATGTACAGGGTGAGCGAAACTCAATGTCTCAGCTCTATTATAAGAAAAAGTAAAACGATAAAAAAAATCTGAAAAGAGGTTTTTAAATGGGATAGAGTAAGGTCCATTATAAGCTGAATTTGCATATTTTTCTATATTTGGAAACTGAAATAATGACGTCATCGAAATTTTTCCCCAGAGACATACCTGTATTTTGGCATATCTAAAAATAGCTAATTTTTGTGAGCAAATTTAAAGAAAAATATGTGCTATCTTTTCCGTTAAAAAATTATAAGCAAATTTGTAAAAAAAAGTATTATCAAAAATTCGCAGTCGTCCCGATTTAAACAAGTAGCCCTTGGAAACAAATAGCAAATTCGGATCTGTCAATAATTATTCTAACGGTTGACAAATATTTTTTTGTTGTCATTTGACATTGAAAAATATTCAGGCACAACGAAAGAGTCAATATGTTATTAGTTTATGGGGAATCTCAAAAGAACCCTAGAAGAGCAGTTCAGTTATACGCCCAGAGATGCCCCGAAAGTGTTATTCCAAGCTTTAAAATATTTGCCAGATGGAACGCAATTTACGTGCAATATACGAGGCATTTTCTTCTCGAAAGGGACGAAAAATTGTTAAAAGTATCAATTCTGACAATGCTGTTGCTACTGTTTTGCAGTATTTTGAAGACCATCCAAGACATTCGATTGGGTAAGCCTGTCATGAGTTTAATTTGAAATATAGTTCGGTACGACAAATTTTGAAAGAAAATATTACGATATACGTTATCACGATAGTAAAATTTATAATTTAAAACATTTGTCAGATCAACATCAACAACGAAGAATTAATTATGTTGTCCAAGTGATGGTAAACTTAGAGATCAATTACAATCGGTTTTCTCGGCATTTGTTGTGGAAGGACGAAAGCCGTTTTGTTAGTAATGGTAAGCCCAATAAAAAAATTAACATTTTTGGACTACTGAAAATCCACATTTTGTCAATCCGATTGAAAACCACGGACACTTCGGAATTAACGTTAAGTGTGGTATTATTAATGGGCATTTGATTGGTTCATATTTTTACGAAGGAATTTTAAATAGGGAGCGGTATTTGCAATTTCTTCAATAACAACTTCCTGTGATTCTCGAAAATGTGCCATTACAACTGCGAGCAAGCATGTGTTTCCAGCATGACGGAGCTCCACCGCATAAAGCAAGAATTGTCCAACAATATTTAAATGAAACTTACGGAGAAAGTTGGATAGGTATAAATGGACCGATACAGTGGGCGCCTGAATCACTGAACTTGATCCCACTAGACTTCTTCTTGTGGGGAACTTTGAAAAATAAAGTTTATAGAACACCACCTGTTAACTTGGAAAATTTAAAAGAAAAAATCAGAGATGCTTGCGATGAACTATCTAGAAAAATATTTCGTAAAGCTTCAATGAGAGAAGTAAGGTGGAGATTGGATAAGTGTTTGGAAGTAGGAGATGGTCACATTGAAAATTTGTTGTAGTGATAGCCTACATACTTTTCTTCTTTCTGTGGTAATAGTTGTAACATATTATGTGTTTTGTAATGTTAAATTAATAAATAATACTAATTAATAATGTTTAATTATTGACAGATGCGCCTTTGCTATTTAGTTCCAAAGGCTACTTGTTTAAATCGTGACGATTGCGAATTTTTGATAATACTTTTTTACAAATTTGCTTATAATTTTTTAACGGAAAAAGATAGCAAATTTTATTCTTTAGAAAATTTGTTCAAAAAGATTAGCTCTTTTTAAATATACCAAAATATAGGTATGTTTCTGGGAAGAAAAGTTCGTTTACGTCATTATTTCAGTTTCCAAATATGGAAAAATATGTTAATTCGGCTTAAAATAGCCTTACTCAATCCCATTTAAAAACTTCTTTTCAGATTTTTTCTATCGTTTTTCCTTTTCTTATAATAGAGCTGAGACATCAAGTTTCGCTCACCCTGTACAGTAAGTCTAGACACACGTCATTAATGTATCATATAATCATTCTTGATGTATTTTGTAGTAATTTCCTATAAGGTTGGAAAAAGATGGTACCACAGTTCTGTTATTCATTGACATAAACTACTCGAAATACGTATTAGCAGTAATGAACAAAGAAATACATACTATTGTATAGTGTGTGTTTAAAGGTAGAAAATATTCGATAACGCTATTCAATTAGAATAGTTTCCCTTCTGCTATATGGGACATTTGGTATTATACATATTTAGTTCTATTGAATTTAAATTAGTTACAAATTGCCAAATCTATTAGTAACTTTTAAAATTAAAAATATTATCGTGTACTAACTAAATATTTTGTAAACTATCAACAAAGCAAATATGTACATTTAAAAACTGAGATTATATATACATTATACCGGGCTCTTTTCGCTCACCGATGGTAGGTGTCTTTGCAACTTCGGCTGGGCAATTTTCATATAGAATTACATTTACATCAAAACTCCAAAATGAAATGATTCGAACACAAAATAACAATTAAATCGTAGATAAATTCGCCATAAGGCTTTTATTACTTATGTATTACAGTATTTATATGCTTTATGCATAAGGGTCTCTTAAAGGTCAATAAATTTGTACAAACCATATATATATTATTCAAAACCCAGGCAAATTTACTAATGAAATATTTTCGATACGTTTCCCTGAAATATAAGCAATAGAAATAATTTTAATTATGCTGTTAGTGAATAAAGAAGGTGACCGTTTTGAAATAAAGAAGCGTGCGAATAATATGTTCATGATTGCCCATATTTCAAGGAAACTATCGAAAATATCTCATTACTCTTTTTCTCGGCGGTTTATATGAAAATATAACTATTCATTACGTGAAATAAAATGTTAGTGCTTGTTACATTTGAAACAAAGTTGTTGGTTTTATGAAATGGAAAATATGTAACCAATATGTCAATTGGTTAAGTAACAAATTAATTTATGTAAATTTTGTACAGGGTACGGCAGATGTGTATGGCGCTTTTTAAATGAGTATAACAGTTCACAGTGGGAAGCTATTGTTTTCGGAATGATTGATATGTGAAGGTCAAAAGATCCCATCTCAGTCGCCATGGAGACGTTAGCGATTGAGCATCCTGTTTTTGTTTCGACACGTTCGTAGAAACTGGTGTCACTTGGCAACGCAGATTCCGAAATCATTTCAATGTTGGGAAGCATGGCAGTGCCCCTACTCGAAACATGATTTTGAAGTGAGATATTACAATATAGGGGGTAATAACATGGAAAATAATTACTCCAACCGATGTGGTATAGCGATACATGGATAATAATTGTTCTACTCGTTTACGGGAGAGCTTTCAAAAAAATTGTCGCCACTTAGATGACATTATTTTTCGCTCTTACTTTTAATGTTTTTCATGTGATAACAGAATAGCATCTTGTAACGAATGTGTGATGAAATAAAAAATTACTTTCGTTAAAAAGTAACCGAGTTATTAAATTTTTTAAATCGTCATACATCTCTGCCGGACCTCTATTATGTAATTTCGTCTTTGGAATTATTATATAACTCAAATCAACCATTTTTTGTTACTACATCAATGGATTTAGACCCACTAAAATGTAATATAAACGGCGTACTCCACTTCCATAATGACATACAGAATTATTTTCACATCAGAGAATTAATAAGGCTGCCGGAGGCGTTGTCGCGTGGAATCCGCCGCGTCTATTCATCTGAACATTTTTAAGTGGTATACTTTTAAGAATATATCGTTCCGAATACGTGCTTTCTAAAAATAGCCCATATTGCGTCTCGAAGGAAATGTTACAGCAAACACTCCCTTCAATCCACCACACATCCTGTTTACAATACCTATTTGTTGACCTTTTATGGACTATATGTGACTGCACAGCTTTCCTATTTTTTAGCAGAAACATCCACATGTGATATTCGAAGCCAGAACGAAGGCAAATAAGGGGTGCGCAAATACGGGGAACATGGAGTGGCGCCTTAACACCCACTCGGGTTTTCTCCCTCACGGCAACCTTAAAATTAAGAGGGACGTCAGGGAAGCGACCAAGTACATCGAAACGGCGATGGTTATAGATAAGGCTATGTTCGAGAAGAGGAACGGGAGCACGCGGATAGACGTAGTCCACGACTCCATACAAGTTGCCAATATCGCTGATTTGTATTTTAGAACATTGAATACTCGGGTGTCCGTAGTTTACATCGAAACTTGGCAAGGTAAGTTATACTGTCTTCCATATGGACATTACTTAATTATACATAGTGGAAATTGTAATTAATGTATTGTATTTAACTGAATTCGTCGTAATGGCGGATGATCATCTGTCAAAGGTCAAAGTATTTTATTTAATTTCTCTTTTTTCTATAGAAACCTTGTTTTTAATCGAAGAAAATAGACAAATTCTGTTGTCTTTATACACAAATAACTTACAAAACTTACTACGAGTTCTTTCACTGCAAAGTGTATTTCGTATCGATATTTTTATGCTGAAAGGACATAGTCAAAAATTAGAAGAATTCTGTTTGATTAACTTGATTATTTAGAGCACCGACGCGAGATTACCTATTAGTCAAGGTAAGAATAATAAAATTGATACACGACAGATTATCTAAGGAATAGAATTATATAATGACAAACTGTTATTGTTGTCATTATGTCTAGTTATTATTCCACATTATTTTAACTATAGTTATATATGTAATTATAATAATACAATGTAATATAGTGCTACATATTTATTCTATTAGTTTCAACCGTAGTAATCATAGCAATACAGGGTAGTGACTAAACTGGTTGCATTAGTCAAGCAGCCCATCTTACACTCATCATACGCATAATGCCCGTTATCAACAGCCAACTGGGCGACGAGGTACAAATGCCTCTCTTTAGTTTGCGTCTTTAGTCTGTCTGGAGCTGGTAATTCATGAAGAAGATTAACAGCTTTATTTCTTATATGTACCATATGGCTTTATGTGTAGACAACGAAAATTGTACACATACTGATTACACAATGAATAGATTCAGCTTACCAATAACTCAAGCTATAACCAAATTATTAAAAGAATAGAGCTGAATAGTTTGCATTAAGTTAAAATACACAATGCCTACGCGTAAGTAAATATATGAACAGGAATAATTAATAGTGGAATAACAATCTCAGCAGATCAATAGATCAATGATTCATATCACATTTCTGTAAGAAAATATCATTCCATATTTTGTTACATTTTTCCTATATATGTCTTCAGATATATCTACTTTCTTAGATTTTCTATAGACATTTCAATTTATCCCGCCACAGAAACCAGTAATAGAATTATATATTTTTTATTTTACTTATTTATGCACTTATTTATTTATGTTTAGCTTAGTGGTATACTTCCAAATAACCCTCGGATATTCACATGACTACACACCAGAATACATAAACGCAGCCGACTAATGTGGGAATCGAACGTATGCCCGGATTATTCCGAGTTGGCCAATTATTATATGTATTTAAAAAGTAATAATGAAGAAATAAGAATGCGGAAGTTGTAATGTATTATAAGTAATCCATAACATAAATATATAGCGGTCATGAAGCTTTGCACAATTCACCTAACTTTGTTTTTAAATGATTTGATTAACTAAAAACTTATAAAATGTATCTACCTTATTTTTTAAATACATTAACCGACGTAAAAAATTTTTTTTCTGATTTTGTTTTCAAACCATGACTCTATGATAGCCCTTTTTAAATCTCAACCCCATCTATTTTTGCAAAAATTAATTACTTAAAGTTTTTCTAATACAATTGTAAGCCATATTAGGGATTTATTATTTACCGTTTATAAGACAGAGGGTAGTTTTGAGAAAAATGCAAATAAGGCAAAAACAATTAAATTTTTTACTGAAATTTTAAAGACCATCTACCATTTTGTGTCGCATTTGGTGAAGGTGATAGCCATTCAGTTGAACCTATCCATATTCCAGGAAAATTTGGTGTATTAAAATGAACCCGCGACTTTATATAACATCAGAAAAAGTAATTTAAGAGATTCAAATAAGGTGTCAGGAAAATAATTGTCACAAAATGATCAGATAATCTCAATATGATATGACTTTCCATATTCCATATCTTCTTGAAACCAAATTCAAGCATCATCATCTTCATTGTTTTGGATAGAGAACAGCTGAAGCTATAATTGAATCAAAATGTATAAATTCTAAATATCTAGCAGAACTAATTTTTTATTGAAGCATAACTTTAAAAGATGGTTAGCTATCATTCCAGCCCATATTTTAGTTTATCTTGACGCTGACTATGTGATTCCTGAATCTCAAAGGAAATTCTCTTGAGGTCGGTATCTACAATGTTGACGATGTCGTATTTAAGGAAGAAATCGAATTGGTCCTTCATTGTTCGTCATTCGTCATAAAAATAAACAAGCTTATAAATACCGGAATCCCTGATACGAAATACCTCTGCATTGCAAACCATTTTTATTTTTCATGTTCATTTACACTTTTAAGTTTACCATCTATCATATAAAGGGTAAATATAAACCCTCTATTTGTGCTCGAAGAACTTTAAATCATTTTCAATGTTGAGAAGGAGGAAAGTTTCATTTTAAAATATATTAAGTATAATGATGTCACAACTCGAACACAAAATCTCAAAGAAATAGTATTTTCACATCAGTCAATATCTTCTTAAAAAACAAGGTTGAACTAATATGTTCTAATTGACTGAAAGTAAATAAAATATTCTCAACACAATTGTCCAACTAATATTTGCAAGAAAAATTGTCTCACTATTGTTGTCTTACGTATAATAATTTAAAATGCCCTTAGTACTATGTTATCTATTTTGATTCACTATCTATTAGACAGAGACTGACTAATAAACTAGAATCAATACAGTATCAGTTTAATCAAGAACGGCAGAAGTAATAAGTCAACGAAAAAAAAATTAAAAAACAGCGCATGACCTGAAAATTGCCGCTAATGAATTTCTACGTAATGCTTTATTTATAGTTCTTTCATGCAAAATTCGAGCCAGTAAAACGATTTAATAAATTCATAAGCCGAAGCAACTCTTTCTCCAAATCAGTTTGATCATTTAGATGCATCAGATTACTGATGGATTCGAAATATACGATTGATAGTTCTATTCTATGGCCCGATCACACTGAGTAAAACTGAAGATGCACTTTTCTTGATTGCATTGAAATGTCTGTCCTACGTCCTTCATAGTTCATGATCATAAAAGAAAACATTCCATGATAATATTACTTGTTTGGTACTGGTGATCGATTTCGTGGCATATCACAGTGATGTGTTAATTTTCGGGGTCCGGATGAAAATTTGGTCATTCAAAATAACGTCGTAAAATAAAAAAGGGAATTATAATATAAATATATAGGAAATGTATGGTCCAATAAAAAGTGAGCGCTCAGCTTAATGTCAGTATTAATATCTAAACATTATTTGAGATTATCAAAAATAATAACACAACACTTAAGTTGTTATCTGTATACTTTGATTAAACTTGTGTCTAAAACATTAATAGTTCTTCCACTATTTATTGCTAGTATTACTTTTGTCGGCTTCAGCCATCAGTTAAGTTAAGAAAGGGTTACATTAACTGTACCACTTGTAGCAATTCTACACAAAACACGGAAAATTAATATTCATTTATTTATTTACGTTTATTGATCTCCGCTAGTTTTTGAAATTTGTTCAATGTTTATCGAATATGAGAAGATATAAGTAATGTAAGTAAAAGTATCAAATACGTTTTCGTAGTTTTGTTTTTCATTTATTACGCAAATATCTACGTTCTAATTCTGGAAAATTCTCAGATTCCTAAAAAAGATCAACACAACTCATAGAAATATTATTTCTCTCAAAAAAGAATTATGAAAGTCTAGGTACGTGTGTATAAATTCACAGAGATAAACATACAAACAACACAAAGATGTTTTCAGATCTTCATTTATATTTTGATGAAATTTAAAAATAAATATATACCAGGTATCATCAAGATCATTTAAAGCTCACGATCTTTTTTTTCATATATGTATATATATGAAAAATGCTACTTCATTTTTCATCTTTCTCTTAGTGATGACGGACTTATTTCAATCTTGATATCAAAATTAATATGAATAATTAAAAATCTTCTTATAAGTAAAATTTTACAGTAGAAATTGGAAATGATAATATAGCTCATTCTTTATGTCTTAGTTCAATACTGAAGAGAATATTTAGTATAATGAAACTATTTTAAAACATTCAAAACAATATTTTCCTGATTTTTTTGTACGAATTTTATTTTTGCAAATATCAACCCTATATATTTCTATTTTTATATATAGGAATCATTGTAATTTAACCATTAAATTGATGCAAAAGTATAACTGCTTTCAAAACTGTCGTTTCCATATGAAAAGATAAATTATTGCCCAAAAATCGAAAAACAAAATATATTAAATATGTTCAAATAGTTGTATTATAATAAATATACGCTTCAAGTTGACTATATTTGAGTAAAGTGCCAAGAATTGAAATCTATATCAAAATATATAAGGTCTTCTTCATCAACGATATTTTAATATAAATGAAAGTATATGAAGTACTTATAGTTTATTAGATTATTTCTTCTTATATCTTCAAAACTCATTTCATTACATATTACCCATCACATATTTGTAATTCAGAGCTACAAATTTATTCTCTAATGATTTTGATGAGTTTTGACGTAGTTCAGTAGATCCTCTTATGCACATATTCCAGTTTATTCAGAAAGATTCCTAAGGCAAAATTAAGTTGTAATAGTCCTCAGTAACTCTGTAAAATATATTTAGTATATTCTTTTGTTCTCGTCCGTGTTTAATGAGAACAACAAGGCGTAAAATATTATTTACTTTTGAGGGAAACTCATGGATATCAATCTTATAATCTTATAATATACATTAACTCAAAAATTCTGTAATATTATCGCTTAATTATTTATACAGCGGTGTAATTACACAATAACAGGTAATATTGAGTACCTTGATTTGATTTATTGATTGTCATATATAGATCTTGTAACTCCATTATTGTCGTATCAACATCATGCTATTCGGTATTGTTAGAGCCTGCTACTATACATTATCACAATATATTTTCTCTAATATACAAATGCGTTAGCAAATAATGTTCACACATCTCAATAAGTATTGCGCTAATGCCGTAAAATATAGTTTAAGACAAAACATGAAAATAGTTCAACAAAGATATGCCTTCCTCCAGCATTAAGTCGCTGATATATCTGTGGGTACATTTGATATATGCCTTTGTGATAATGTTTCACCTAATATTGATAATTATCTACTGAATTGTTTCTTGAGAAACTGAAGTAGTCTTTTTAAAATTAAATTTTGCTTTCTTAAATTGTAATTAACGGTACCCCATGTTAGGGGTTTCCTATTTACTATTTATAAAGTAAGGGATATTATTAGAGAGAAGTAAAGCAAATATAATTTTAAAACTAAGATACAGTAATTCAGATTGTTCCAAAACTAAGAGGAAGATGAAAAGTGTCACCTGTCTCAGGATATCGGTAACTGTAGACCGGTTTCGACCTTATCTTGGGTCTCGTCAGTGCAGTATAAGCGAGTATGCCTTTGACCGATGAGGTTCACATCTAGTAGACTTTGGTACGTCTCACCGCAGTAGAACGTACCAAACGCCATCTCTTGGTATAATTTTACTCTTATCATAAATTTGTTGACAAAAACAAGAAATGGTTCAAATACAATCTTATATTGTCTCGCAATACTTGGCAGCCACGCAATTCACTTTCATTGTCTTATCCATCTGTCAGGGCAAGAATCGTCAAGAAATGATTTTATGTGATACCAGAATGATAAGTAATTCTGTCTAATTGAAATAAAATATTTTGGTGGCGAACACTATCATCTTCATTCTTTGAATAAAGAATAGCTAAATCTAGAACTAAGTCGAAACATAAAAATTCTAAATATCGAGCAGCAGTATTTTTTTCCCAAAGTAGAACCCTAAAAGATGACTTCGTATTATTCCATTTCATACATTTACTTGACTTTGGGTATGCGATTCTTAACTCTAATAGAAATGTTCTTGAGATTAATGTCTCCAGTTATGACGCTGTATTGTACGTCAAGGAAAAGGAAAACATTTAGCTTTACCAGAAAAAAATAACAAACTTTAAAAAGTTGGTGTTCTCCTAACAATATAACATAATGCAAAAAAATTGTATAATTATCTGCATTCACATCACTCAACTTTTATACTAAGTATAGTTAATGATTTTCATTTTTAAATAATTCTTGAACTATGATATGTTCGATATGATTGTCTGCACTCAGTTGTATTGTAAATGTGAATGTTGTAAATCTTTGACACTACCAATTTCCGAAAAGTCTTAAATTAGTTTACTTACTGTGGATCTAGAAATATTGATCGCTTATATTCTTAAATAAACAACTGACATTGTTTGAAACCTCTTCTCTCTTTAAAAATTCTACATGGAAAGGTCAACTAGGCAGTAACAGTAACAAAATAATTCATGCGTTCACTAATTTAATGTTTCTTCAACAGTTTTTGTCTTCTTTTAATCGTTACTTTTTAACAAAAGGGAATCATTAAGAAACACCTAATATGAGATACTGTCATACTTGTAAACTTTCAAGATACTGCAACCTTCCTGAGACTTTCAGGATAATGATAAGGGTGCAATTAAAAAATATTTTGATGACACCTCACCTCAAACAAAAATCTTAAAAAATATTTGTATGCCAGTCAACAAATTTCAAAGTTCTTAAGAAAACATATTTAATAGCAAAATTATGAATCCTATACGAAACTTTATCATCACGCTATATAAAACTTATTAAGTATTAACTACGTATATTCTGTCAGTAAACTTTACTACATTTATGGAATTATATATTTTTACTACAAACAGAATGGTTTTGTTTTAATATTAAGACTGAAATATATACCATGATTTATAAACTTTAAGATTTATTTACGATGGACACTCTATAATTATATTTAAAGATGAAACAGTTAACCGTTCTTAAGAATCTAGCTCATTTGGTAAAATCGAAAACAAAAAAGTATGAAATGTTTTTTAACACATAGCCTCTTCACAAAATATTTCGATTGCAATAACTTTTTACAACAGATATACGATCACTAGGCATTTTAAATATACTCAAAAACTATCAAATACTTTTCGAAGAGGAACGGCAATACAAACTAATTAGATATTAATTTTTTTATTTTAAAAGAAACCACAATATCAATCCAAATATCGATTCACACCAAATAAATCCCTATAACGTTTGACAATATACAAATATTGCATTTAATAGATTATTCTATTAATTTAATAGTTTAATTAAAAGACAGATGTCAAAATAAAAATGTTAGAATGTTAGAATACACATTTGAATTAGCTTCTAAATGAAGTGTTAGTTATATACTGTTTTTATTTAAAAATAATTTTAAAACTGGCGTCGCAACGCAATCTTTGATGATTATATCACTATTTATTAACTAAAACCTTATTTTTATGTTGTAATGTATGCATACCAATGCTTGATCTTTTGGCCTTAAATAAACTCGCACGGAACCAAAACAATATTTACACACATCCAAATGATATCGGCGCACTCGCCATTTATTTAAAATTTGTTACCTGGGTCCCTTTCGTAATTCTTTGCAGTTAAACATTCATATTACACAAATATAGTTGTCACATTCAACCAACTAAAGCTATACCCATTTTATACTTCGAATAAAATTGAATCTGCGATTAAAAGGCAATTTAATATAAATAGAGATATCTAAAATAATTTGTGTTTATCTTCGATGTGATAAAGTTACTAGTATTTTCTATTTTATTATATACGTAATAGAGCAGAAACTTTAGAATGGAGTCTTTCTTCAATTTATACATGCAAGATGTCTCCAAAATACGTCAATATTTTTTTCTACTGACTACATGTCATAGTTATTCAGTCTAAAATCAAAATATACACATTATATTTGAAAGTTGAAGAAAATAACTATTCTTAAAAATTTCGCTCGTTTTGTAAAAATTCCAATAACGAATTGGGAAATGTTTTTTAATGCATAAGTTCTTGATAAAAAAAATACTTTTGCAATAGGATATCGCAATAGAAATAAAACATCAAGCCATCGTTGGCTACGCCATCATTGATGATTATATTAATATGTATTAACTAAAATATTATTTTTACGCTTTAATGTATGTATGCCAATTTTCGTTCTTTTGTTCCTTCAGTTAATAAGTTAAAGATGGAAAAGGCTTTAGACGCACACTGTAGTTGTGATCATGACGAATTAAAAACAGGAATAGCACGATATTGTTAAATAAACTCGAACAGAACGAGAACAAAATATGTACAAATTCAAATGAAATTGGCGCCTTCGCTGTTTATTGAAAAATTGTTACCTGGTTCCTTTCGCAATTCTAGCAATTATTAAACGTTGGTATTACATACATATAGTTGTTACATTAAGCTAACTAAAGTTATACTCATTTTGTACTTCGAATTAGATTGAATCTGCGATTAAAAGGTAATTCAGTAGAAATAGATGTATCTAAAATAATTTGCGCATTTCGTTAGTATGATACAGTTACTAGTATTTTTGTTATTTTATTACATATGCAATAGTGCAATAATGTCAGAATAGTCGTAAAATTGTATTCAAATTAAATCATTTTTTCTCTTCTAGTGGCTACATGTCACAGTGAATATTCAATGTAATCAAAATAAATACATAATATTTGAAAGATGAGAAAAGTAGTCATTCTTAAAAATCTCGCTCATTTGGTGACTATTACTATAAAAAATTTATAAACGCTTTTTAATGCATAACTTCCTTACAAAAAATTTCACTTGCAATGAGACATTGCAACAGAAATAAAACATAATACATAATGGTAACATTAAATTCCTACTAGACTTGTCATGTCGAATCTTTTTAAAAATGTTACCATCTCTTTTACAACGCCAAGTATACAATCACTAGGCGTTTTAACTATACTCAAGAATTATATTTAAGAAGGCCATCAAATACTTTTAGGCGAGGAACAGCAATATAACGTAATTAGATATTAATTATTGTTTTTGTTTTAAATAATCCACAATATCAATCCAAATTTCCATTTTCAGGGAACCACTCCCTAAAATGTTCGATGATATGCCAATATTACATTTAATAGATTGCTTCAAAAGTAAAAAGATAAATGTTAAAATAAAAACAACTTTTCAATAGCTATTTGAAGCAGCATTTAATAGATTGTTTAAAAAATTAAAAGAGAGATGTAAAAATAAAAACAACGTTAGAATATATATTTGAAGTAGCTTGTAAATGAAGTATTATCAGTACAGTTTCCAATTACAAATAATTTTAATTGGAAATTATAAATCATTGTTGATGATTATATCAATATTTATTAACTAAAATCTTATTTTTTCGCTTTAATGTATTTATGCCAATGTTCATTATTTTGGTCCTTCAGTTAATAAGTTAAAGATGGAAAAGGCTTTAGACACACACTGACGATCACGATGAATTAAAAACAAAAATAGCAGGACATTGATAAATATAAACTCGAACAGAACGAAAACAAAATATTTACACGTTCAAATAATATTGACACCTTCGCCATTTATTTAAATAATATTTCATGAGTTCCTTTCATAATTCTAGTAATTCTTAAACGTTTTTTATATTTGAAAGGTCATAATAATCTCGTTCATTTAGTGACTATTCCCATAAAGATTTAAGAATATTTTTTAATACATAATTAAAAAAAAACGTTCGCTTGCAATAGGATATTGCAAGAGGAATAAAATAGAGCACGTAATGGTAACATTAAATTCCCACTAGACTTGTCATATAGATTCTTTTTAGATATGTTGTCATATTTTTTACAGCACCAAGTATACGATCACCAGGCATTTTATCTATACTCAAGAATTATATTTAAGAAGGGTCATTAAATAATTTTAGGAGAGGGACAGTAATACATATTAATTAGATATTAATTATTTTTATTGTATATAAAACTACAGTATCAATTCAAATATCTATTAGCTAGAGAATAGTATAAAAAGTTTGATGATATGCAAATACTACATTTAATAGATCGTTTCAAAAATAAAAAGACAGATGTCGAAATAAAAATAACGGTTGAATATATATTTGAAGCAGCTTCCAAATGAGGTGCTACTTGTATACTGTTATGAAGCAATTGTCAATGATTATATCACTATTTTTTAACTATAATATTATTTTTTAATAATATATGTATGCCAATTTTCGTTCTTTTAGTCCCTCACTTCCAAAGTTAAAGAGAAGAAAGGGCTTTAAGCGCACACAATATTTGATCAAGATGGATGGATTAGACTGGCGAATAGCAGAATATTGTTAAATAAACTCAAACAGAACTAGAACTAAATTTTAACACACTTTAAAATAGCATTGGTACCTTTGTCATTTATTGAAAAATTGTTAACTATATTTCATAATTCCAAATAATTCCTAAATATTCACATTACGTAAATGTACTTGTTAAATTAAACTAACTAAAACTATGCTCATTTTGTTTCCAAGAACTCCATTCTAAAGTTTTTGCTCTGTCGAATACGTAATAAAATAAAAAATACTAGGAACTGAATGACGACAACGATATCCAGAAATTATTTCAGACATCTCTATTTGTACTGAATTCAGCAATTCAGTAAAAATATAGGTATTGGTCGCAGATTCAATAACATATAAGTCGGAAATCGAGAAAGGAACCACCAAACCGCGAAGCGGTTATCAAAGTAGTTCCCGAATAGCAAAGCTATTACATAATCGCTCTAGGAAACAACTACTCCTCAGGCTAAAGCCTCGCCAGGCATTGAATTATACTCAGAAGCGATCCTCGACCCCTTTCTCATGTTTCTGCACGATCAGATAAGGTTTCAAAAAATAAAACCCGCCACAGGTAGGATTCGACATTTGTCCCGGATCGGAACCGAACGACATACAGCTGTTTCGAACTTATTAGTTCTCATCAGTGCCGTACACGGTACGCCGATTCAGGACAAATGCCGAATGAACTTTATGGCGTATACATCTTCATCGATACGATCTCTGTCCGGGACCGGGATCCGGGACAAATGTCGAATCCTAACTGTGGCGGGTTTTATTTTTTGAAACCTTATCTGATCGTGCAGAAACACGAGAAAGGGGTCGGGGATCGCTTCTGAGTATAATTCAATGCCTGGCGAGGCTTTAGCCCGAGGAGTAGTTGTTTCCTAGAACGATTATGTAATAGCTTTGCTATTCTGGAACTACTTTGATAACCGCTTCGCGGTTTGGTGGTTCCTTTCTCGATTTCCGACTTATCTGTTACTAACAGAGATCGTATCGATGAAGATGTATACGCCATAAAGTTCATTCGGCATCTGTCTTGGATCGGCGTACCGTTACGATTCATTATAACGTATAACATAGGTATATTTTATGATCAATACTACACCATGAATCTTAATATAACCTTTAATTTTCAGTAATGTAATCAGTGTAACGATTTTAATGTTTATAGCACGTGGGGCATTAAATCGATCATTTTTTTATTTAATTCCCATTGAGATACACCATTTACATATACGAGATAGTCATTCTTAAATGTGTATTGTTAATATTGATTTAGTTAATCGTTTAATAGTCAGTAGGTCTTATTACATAATGTCTTATATTCGGTATATTTAATAATGAGAATTTAGAACCTAGTTATGAATACGATATAGGACTGACACACAATCGTCACACCGTTACATACTAATTGCTTCATAAAATAAAGCCATCCTATTAAATCTAGTATACAACCGTGGCGATGTCCGCTTAGTCAGACTAGAAGAGAACAGGTGGCAATTACAAGGATGAAATTGGTCACACACCGCTCAGAAATCTCTGTCTACTTTAGCAGATAGACAACCCCGTTGTAATGTGTGCAGTACATATCTTACAGTAGTGCATGATCGTAATAAATATGCATCTAGATAAAGATTAAGGAAACCGGAATATTTTGTTGTATATAAATAGTATATTTAAGTAATAATACAGAAAAATATACGTATGTTAACAGACTTCTTTCAAGAAATCAGTTTACGATCGAACGAGAGAAATCTAAGTGTAATTTTGCTATACTAATATACTGAGTTAAACTACTTGCAGTATTATTGCTGTTAATGGCGAAGTCGTAGTTTATATATCTATTTCTTAGACTTCCTTACATCTACTACACATACTAGTAGCCTAAATATGGATTGCAGAAACAGTAATAGAGAAACGAATGAATAAAAACTATTCATTCGTTAAGAAAGTTGAAGAACAATAAGAAAGTCACATATTTTGTTATTTTCTATAATTAAGCTTCACTTAATTATTTTCTAAAACATGTATTATGGATAGCTTTCTGGAAAATATATATGATACCCTATGACTGAAAATAAGCATTACAATTTTGTAAATGATATGAATTACATAATACCAAATTTAATAGATTATATGTATAATATGATTGTTTATTATATATGTGTTGTTATTTAGGAGTTTCTTTGTCATTACTATTTTTGTATTTTTAAATATGTATTCATCAGCACGTACTGTCTAAAAAATTTAATGATATCCCAATATTACATTTAACAGATTGCTTCAAGAATCGAATCCAAAAACACATAAAAAAGTATATATTTGAAAAAGCTTACAAATGAAATCTTATTTGTATACCGTTGTCGTTTAAAAATTATTTTCAAAGTGGCAGTGCCATGACGATAAACGATTTATATCACTATTCATTAACTAAAACATTATTTATACACGTTAATGTATTCATACCAATATTCGTTCTTTTGTTAGCCCAAAGTTAAAGGGAGGTAAGAGTTTTAGAATTATAAACGGAACAGACTAGTATGACGCTGTTAAATAATCTCAACCAGAACTGAAACCAAATATTTATACACATTATATTGGCGCATTCGCCATTTATTTGAACATTGTTGGTTAGGGTCCTCTATCAATTCTATGCAATTCTTAAACGGTTACATTATTTTAATTTACAATTATTCCTTATTTACAAAGAGACTGACATTCCTTTTTTATAACTCATTTAAATTTATATATTTTACCTTATAGAATATATAATTATACCGGTCTATTAAAAAAAACTGTTCCCCAAATTATCATTTTATAACTACTTTTATTATTATAATATTAGTAAATTTTAAATTAGAATCCATGATGTTCATCGTGCGTGGCCTTATAATGGACGAAGAACCTTATGTGGGTAAATTAATTTAAATAATGTATATTTTGTCCAATATTTTCCGTTATGAAGATTGCCAATAGAATGATAATTCCAAATACATACGAGACGTAGTGTTTTATGTCATTAATTTTACTTTAAATTTTTTAGTTTAATAATAGACCATTAACATTAACAAAATCAAATGAGAATTTATTTACCAATAGTTTTTGCTTCCAGAATTTTATGTTATGTCGAAAATAAATACTCAACGATAAAAAGAGGGCTTCTCGCTATTGTTTGGTTAGTCAAAATTTTAGACTGTATCTTTTTGGATGAAAATATACGTTAGTAACTGATCATAAACTACTAACCTGGTTCTATGAATAAAAGACCGAGGAAGCTGCCTAGCGCCTTGGAGATTAAAATTACAAAAATATTATTCTAATATTTAATTAAAGCCCCGAAAAATTAATAAAAATGCAGACACTTTAACCCGCATAAAGTTAATAAGTTAAAAAAATGCTCAGAGAATGTTCAGAAAAATTGATCAGGATAACAATTTTCTTTTTCAATTCAGATAACGAATCAGACGATTTTGAAACTATCGAAACCTCACCTGAAACATGTGTGCAAGAACTATAAATATTCGTTGATTTTCACAAAACACAACCGTCTAATCAACTATCATACTAATTGAAAAAACTAATAGACTATAATAAAATTAAAATCACTAACGATCAATTACTATACAACAAATATCATACAAATATATTATAGTATTCTCTTGAAATTACAAATTAGAAAAACTTCATTTTGAAATAATAGAAGATATTTTATGAGAACGTATAATAGGATAAACAAGCACAGTATCTTGAAAAACTGTGAAACACACAGAGACTATGTTTATTACTCTATAGATAGATAAAAATACACTCGGCCCTTCAAAATTCAAAAGCATACTTTGTCGAGTATAACACATACTAGAGATGTTTCATTCATTTTCACGGAAACAAATCTACATTTAACAATTTATCAAAATTTATCTAAAATACCGGATGAAGATTGAATAACCTTGATTCAGTCTCATAACAGAAAAGTTAATTTACATCGTGGTATAAATGAAGCCACTATCGGAATACGAGGAAAGTATAATTTGCCCGATTTAATAAAAGGTATAGAAATATACATTCAAAATTGTGAAATATGCCAAAAAACGAAAACATTGCGAAAAAATCCTAAACAATCCCTTAGTATAAACAGAAACCTCAAAAATACACTTTGAAGAAATCAACATAGATATTTTAGGAATACCATCTAAAAATCACGTCTTAATAATTAGGCACGAATTAACAACATTTCCACTGGCATATCCCTTGAAAATAAATCTGCGAAACAGACAATTAACACCCTTGTCTTATATTTCGATACTAAGTCATTACTGAGATATCTTAACACTACGGTACAATTCTCCGAATACATTGCGATTACGGCAGATAATTTGATAATAATTCAAACACCTATGTACTCTATGTAACATAAAACTAACTTTTTCTATTGTTAACGATCTACATTCGCATGGATTTGTTGAACGATTTCACTCAATATTATTAGAGGTGATAGGAGTTAATAAAATAAATAGAGCCGAGAACACAAATGAACACCCACATGACCCATGACATATGAACAAACTCATGGTTTTATACCATATGAACCCGTATTGAGATACACATCAAATCATTCTCCCGAAACTTTAAATAATCAGGAAGAACTAAGATCCAAACATATTCGAGATTTAAATAACAAGATCTCGTGTCATTATAAAATAGCACGATCAAAAATGAACCTATAAAAGGAGAAAACAAAGACACGCTTCAACAAAAATATTTCAGAAAATATTTCAAAACTCAATATCGATGATAAAGTATATGTAAAAGAACGACAAATAAGAGATAGACTGCATAACAAACTTAATGGCCCATTTGAAATAAAAGAAATACTCCAAAATTCAACAATTTTACAAAATCTTGAAACCAATCAACAAATAAAACTAAACTTTGATAGGGTGAAACCCTATTTTTTAAATTACATTTAATTTCAGGCTTTTTATCGAAAAAGTAGCCCCTAATTACATCATATCGCCTATAAATGATACTATCAAAATATATTTCCATAAAGAAAGTGAAATAGTAATCTCAAATAAATAATGACCTATGTTGGTTCACAGAAATATATCGTCAATAACAAACGTTTTTGAACCCAATGACAACTTATTACAAATTCTATTACACGCAGTCAACCCCACCTTCAAAAATACGAATTTTGAGGAAAAGTCAAAAGTCATGTTAGTTAGATAACACAAATTTTCAAATGAATTCAAGAACTGAATTTTTAAAAATTGAAAATTTATTTTTATACCAAATGTTACGAACGAGGACTTATTAACGGTATTGGCTCAATATCTAATACCATTACAGGAAATTTAAACTCTAAAAATTTAGAATATTATACAAATTGTATTAACAAACTGACAAAGGTTGAATATAAATTAAAAAATTTACCAAAAAGTCGAATCACAGTAAGAACCTCCGTTATAAATATTGAAATTTGAACTACAATACAAAATCTACAAATTGACTAAACCACTTTTAATAGAAACGTAAAAATAATTTCAGATATGATTTACAAGACAGCCGATAAAATAGAGGTTATCGAAGATAAGTTAATATTTCTAGAACAATGTGAATTTCTCATGGAAAGTTATTTGTATATAGAAGATCAATGTCGAATATAACAATATCATCAAGAAATATTTCAAAATTTGCATCAAAACCACTTGCAATTCACTATCAAGTTATCCAAATATGATATCTAATACTGCTAAATATTTAGAGATCATGGAATTAGAGGCTCTTTAAAGGCATTCAGGTCTTATTTTTGTTTTAAGAATTTCACTAATTGATCAACAAAGATACACACTTTTCAATTTATTTCCTATACCAATTCTGAATCACACAACTGGATTATATCATGTATTGTTAACCTCTCAAAGATATATCGCTTGCTGACGACACTTGCTGACGCACGACGACAGTGCCATGTGCGAAATACATATCATGAAAAATTTAAAGAGGCCCGAAAATTGTGAAACGTCCCTAATTTTTACAAAAGGATATAATGTTCAAAAACCACATAGCTCATCATAAACTTCGAACCACTTGAAATTACTATAAACTGCATACTACTATAAATGCCATGACGGAAGTTACCTGCAAAAATCAATTTTTACACTATAACTAGGATGAAGTGTATTTGTAGGAGTCACTAAAGTATAAGCTCATTTTAGATATATAACCATAACCAATCTCGACGTTCATCCTAATTTAATTCCATACAACTGTTGTCACGACATTTCCGACGACATTGAATATCCTAAATTACAGCCATTGAAACTAAACACCGACGACCAATCGCAAGACATAAGTTAGACGAATATTTCAAAGCAGTAAATGAAATGATTAATGGACCATTCATGACAAAACATATTTCATGGTTCATATACTTCACAATTGCTACTATAATCGGTATTATGCTGTTATAGTCACTAGTTATACATGTCCATATAACCGAAGATTAACTATATCCATGTCAGGTAGTTAGGAAAGGAAAGCTAACCAGCTAACTAAGAAAATTCTTATAAGTTTCGCCATAATTCTTCCCGGGAAAAGACCGTCGATCGATCGCACTGGAAGATGCACCCGAAGAAAATATTGATATAGTGCTAGCGTTTCATGCTTTCATTTACATTATGACATTGTCGATTTGTGTAATTTGTATGGCAATGCTTTTTAATTATTTTATATTTTCCACTAGCAAATTTTACCCTCTTATAATCCTATTGTTAATTTCTTAGAGCTTGTATACAATTTTATATTTTTATATACTGCTTGAACTACACTATCGTTGAATCCAATCATAATCGATTCTCATAATTATAAAAAGTTACTGTATAACATCAACTTTTATTATAAGAGGAGAATTGTCCTACCGATATAAAATTATATTCTATTGTCTATTTAGACTTGGAATAATATCATACTGTATACATTATGTCAGGTCATTTTCATGTAAAATAATATGTCAAAGAGAGAGCATAACTACAGTCGTTACAATTATCAAGTAATTAAATACCTTTGCGCCTTATCTTAAATTATAACGAATATTAATCACGTTCATAGCAATTTGCAAAATTCTGAAGAAAAAACACTTGTTATAACCCTTCTGCCGCCTCAGCGCTATAAAGGTTATAAGTAAACAAAACTGTATAAAAAACTTAGTAATAAATACTTATTATTCGGTAGTAATTATTGTCATGTGAAAGGCATATATTATTCGATAAATACAACTGAAAATTGTAATATTAAAATAAATATACTTTTTTTCAAAAATATTAGATAAAGAAATAATGATATAAAATACCTATTACATATTATATAAAATAGCTGGCCCGATATTAAGGTAAACAAATTTGTTCTTAGTATTTTCTAGAGCATCCTTTTACATTTATATAATGAGTTACGTCATCCCACTGCACCGCAGCTATATAAGAATAATATGATAATATATTGCTGACTATTAAATTTCATTATACTTTTGTTCTAGTTCCGTAGGTTACACAGTCAGTCTGTATTATACTCTCTTGTAATTAACATAAAATATATATTGTATAATTAATCCAGAAATAAAGTTCGTTCTGTTCGTTTTAAATCAAATTGTAAAAGTTTTTAAAAACCGTTCGGTTGTTACACGAAACGTAACTGGCGCAGTCGGTAGGATTTCCAAAAAGACATCCATACCGGATAACTTGTGAAGTGTTATCTTCTTAATTGGAAAGAACACAGCATTCCATCGAGGAATTGGTCCATCGAGGATCTGGCGAAAAAGACGAACTTCAGAACCATCACACAGAGAGCAGTATCCACCAGAAGAGAGAAAGGAATGAAGAAAGTACTGTAAGTCACTTGCTTTCCTTTTTAATTTCCTTGTATGACAGACTCACAAAGAAATCAGGAACTGCCAAACTCTAGTGTCGATATTGATTCGGAAATAATCGAATTAACAGATAAAATATTTAAACTCTTTTTAACGACAGAAAAGTCACAAAAATCTAATAAATCAATATTACCTATTAGTAATATTCAAAGTAATTTAATAAATATTAATTCAAGTAATTTAAATACCACAATGGCAAGGCCAAGAATCGAGGTAAAACCATTAGAGTTAGTACCTGAATTTGACGGGTCGCCATGTCGCTTATTTAGATTTATATCAATGGCATCAGATGTATTAAATACATATTGGGATTCCGCACCAGAAAATGAAAATTGTCCACAAAATCGTTTTATTTTTAATAGTATCATATCAAAATTAAAAGGACGTGCTGAAGAGGTTATCTCTATCAGTGGCGCACAAAATTGGGAGGAAATTAAAAATACTCTGATCACTAATTTTGGGGATCAACGTGATGAAAATAGTCTTTTGGCAGATTTAATTGGCTTAAGACAAAAACCAAACGAAGATTGTGTACAATTTTATTATCGAATTATTGCAAATTTAAACACATTGCATAATTATATTAGCTTACATGAAATTGACGAAAATATTCGTAAAAGTAAATTACTTACTTATAACAACCAGGCTTTGAGAACTTTATTTGTCGGCTTGCGAGAACCTCAACAATCAATGATACGGTCATTGAAACCAACAAACTTGGCAGAAGCTTTAAAATATATGATAGAAGATAATAATATTAGATATATGTCCCGCCAGCAAAATTTCCAAAAACCATCGACAAATAAACCTAATCATAATAACAATATTAGACCAAATTTTCAGCAACAAAATTTTAATCAAAATGTAAGATTACCATTTAATTCACACATGGGTTCAAATATTAGCATACCAACACACTCTCAATTTCCAAGAGGGCCTATTCAAATTCAGCCTAGACAAAATTTGCCCCCTCAAAGATTCTTAACTAATCGACAAGTTTTCGGAAAACAAAATAATAATGTTTGGAAACCAGGTCAAAATAATAATAACGCTCAGTACAAACCAATCCCTATGAGTACAACTACTCGTATTAGTACTCCTAATCGTCAACAAAATTTTAGATCAAATAATTTTCAATCAGCTGGTCCTTCTAATTTTGTTTCGGAAGAATTATTTAATGTCGATCAAGAAGAAAATTACGATGAAAATTCTTTTTATGAAGTACCAACTTGTGACGAAAATAATTACTCTGACGAAAATGCAGATGTGTATGAAAATGATACCGAAAATTTTCAAAATTTTCATATGACCCAGGAACCGAACACGGACACGTAGTAGAATTGCATGTTGTTTCAGATAAGAGAGAATTACCATATATTGAAATTAAAAACCCGCCTTTAAAATTACTCATCGACACGGGCGCAACAAAATCTTTACTTAATCCTAATATAGCACAAAAATATTTTTCTAACGAAATTTATACTGAACATTTTTCTCTTAGTACAGTTTTCAAAAAATATAATTGTAAATCTTGTGCAAATATTGCATATTTTCCAGAATTCAAAGAACAAGGATATATTAAATTTCATTTGTTTAGATTTCACGATTATTTTGATGGATTGATTGGATTTGATACAATGAAAAATTTAGGTGCACGAATTGATATTGCCAATCGTTGTATTATAACACCAAATTCAATAATTAAACTTAAATATAGAGAGACACCAAGAATTCTTACGTCATGTCACGAAATTAATTCTCATGAAATTGCGAGAATAAAAATTCCTGTTAGTATCGAAATTCATACTAAAGATATTTCAGAAAACCCAAATTTAAATAAGAATTTAGGCAAAACTCCCTTTGAAGAATTCATGGATAGTTTTAACAAAATGTTATCAACTGGTGACAATCAATCAATTGATATTAATAATACACCTGAAACTAACAATAATCTTAATGATGATCAATTACCTGACAATGACAATTTATCAATGATAGCAAACATTAGCGAACCACCAAATCAAAACAATGGTGAAACTACAGAAACAGCTTTAGATGAAAGTACTGAAACAGCTCACAGTAGTACTGAAAATCCTGTACAACTTATTGAAATTTCAGAAAAACCTTTAAACTATTATCAAAATCAAATTATAATAAAAACAGTGAATATGCCTGTGGGAGAACCTATTATACAAAAACTATTTTCTCAAACAAAAACCAGAACCATTGTAAATTTTGTTAAAAATCAAATTGAAACCAATACAATTAATTTCTTTAAAAATTATATTGAACCGAACAAAACTTACGCAATTTTTATTGAAAATGAAAATATCATACCAGACCTTTGTAACGTAATTAAAAATACATTTAAAAATTCCACCTTTAAATTAGTACGATGTACCTGTCTTTTGGAAGATATTCAGGACTCAGAACGACAAAAAGAGTTAGTACAATATATACATGATGGCAAAAGAAACCACAGAGGTATAACCGAAACCGAACTACAGATTCGCAGAAAATATTACTGGCCGAATATAAAAATTGATGTTCAAAATCATATCAATAACTGTGACATTTGCCAAACAACAAAATATGAAAGAAACCCTCATCGTATTATTTTACAACTTACACCTACAGCAAACAAACCATTCGAAGTCGTACATTTAGACACACTTCAAATTAAAAATCAAAAATTTTTAACAATCGTGGATTCATTTTCTAAATATGGTCA
Source organism: Rosalia funebris (assembly GCA_037954035.1). Taxonomy (NCBI): domain Eukaryota; kingdom Metazoa; phylum Arthropoda; class Insecta; order Coleoptera; family Cerambycidae; genus Rosalia; species Rosalia funebris. The sequence goes on from JAZFAV010000007.1 coordinate 8,624,798, forward strand.
AGCTTATCCAATGACAAGTGCTAACATGATACATACTATACAATGTATTGTAAAATATATGTCTCACCACGGATTACCAATAAGTTTCGTATCTGATAATGGTACTGAATTTAAAAATAAAGTTATGAATGATTTTATTAAATTACATAAAATCAATATTCATTACATTACGCCACAGAATCCTAATAGTAATGGTGTAATCGAACGTTTTCATTCGACCATTTTAGAACATTTAAGAGTTTTAAACATAAAAATGCCAAATTCCAATATTATAGATTTAATGCCATATGCAATTTGGGGATATAATCATTCAATACATTCTGTTACAAAATTAAAACCAATTGAAATTATTAATGGTCACTTAGATACCAATGATCCTTTCGATATTGATCTTAATAAGGCACTTATCACAAATTATATAGAATTACACAAAGAAAAAGTACGCTTAATGTATGATCACATACATAATATCTCGCAAACACGCAAAGAGAATATAATAAGTAAACAAAATGAAAAGCGCATTGAACCTCCTACGTATACTTTGGAGAAACCTGCTTACAAAATTTTACCAAATCGTGATAAAATTGAACCCAGATATAGAAAAGAGATAACTACAGGACAAGATGGTATTAAATTAACAACAAAAAAGCGAACATTGCATAAGCAAGTATTTAAAAAGCCTCGATTACAACGAAAAACATTGTTACAGGCTCATCACTCTAGGGACCCTCGTCCTGGCCCAAGTACCGAAAATGGAAATAACTAACCTAAATAAAAATCCAGGTATACTTCCGTTCAAATTAGGGTATGCAAGAGTCAAAATTGCCACCCACACCTTCCTTCATTATTTTGATTTAATTCCTATATCAAATGAAATTAATATAATAAAACGACAATATGTTAATGTTACAAAAACTATAGAACAAGAACTAAGTTCACCATATTCATTTGCGTTGCAAAACTTTAATCAAGGTATACAATTCCAATTAGAATCGGTAGAAAATAAATTTGATTCTATATATCCTTTTTTCGATAATAATCGTCTAAAAAGGGGTTTAATAAATGGATTGGGATCAATAATTAAATCAATTTCTGGAAATCTAGATCAAGAAGATGCAATAAAATATGATAAAGCTATTGAAAATTTGCAGGACAAGCAAAGGCAAATAATATCTCAAGTCAATAAACAGATTTCTTTAACAACTAAAATTTTAGATAATTATAATAAAACACTTTCATTAGTATTACATAACCAAGATGTAATTACTAATGGTATAGACAGAATTCAAAATAATTTGAACAAATTTGTATTCAAGTTTTCACGTTACATGAGGATTCGCGATGTACTCGATCAATTAAGTATTAATCTAAGTATGGTTATGCAATTATTAACAAATATTGAAAATAGTATATCTTTCGCGAAATTGGGAACTTTACATCATAGCATTTTAAAATTAGACGAGATGGAGGCCATTGTCGAAAAACTTGTGGAATTTCATTCACAAAAACAATTGATGTATTTTAACAAAAATGACTTATATAAGTATTATGATATAGTTCAGGTAAAAGCATTTTATTCAGGGAAACGGTTAATATTCGCACTAGAGTTTCCTCTTGTACATCCTGATAAATTTTTCCATTACCACCTGTATTCCATACCTACCTCAATGTCTACCACTATTATACCTGAAAATACTTACCTTACCATGGGCAGTGACTCTTATCAGTACCAGCCGCTGCCATGCCGAAATATGGACCCTGTATATTTTTGTGAGGACAATAACCTAATTAATGGAATTCGGGAAGAAGACTGTGTATTCTCGTTACTACAACTATCTGGCAACAATACTAATTGCGAGCAAACACCTATATCAATTAACAGCCACTTTATTGAACAAATTACTAATGGCTATTATATCGCTATATTCCCAGACCCTCTAAAGGTCCAAATTCAGTGTGAAAAAATGGACTTTACAACATTACAAGGCAATTATCTCATTACATTACCACCAAAGTGTATTTTTCAAACTCCAGCATACAGGTACATTAATGAAGAAGAAGTTCTAGAAGGTCAACCATTATTATTACCTGAGATAAAAATATCGAAAATAAAAAATAACGGTTCCACTATCAAAGTAAACATTAAGAATATCCCGCTTGATCAATTACATACGCTTCAGCAAGAGCAACAGCAGATAAAACTGATTAATCCTGATGACAACCCCTTAATCAGACCTAATCTATGGACAATCCCTTTATATGCTATAATCGTAGTTATTTTTATAGCATTTATTATTCACAAAATTTGGAGATGGAGATCGAGAAAGCCGTCTATCCAGCCTGACGAAGAAGAATCCCAAAACTCCGGATCACGTGGAAAATCCAATGTGAAAGTTTTATTTGTTCCCGATAAAACTTCCCTCTAAGGGTGGAGGAGTTACGTCATCCCACTGCACCGCAGCTATATAAGAATAATATGATAATATATTGCTGACTATTAAATTTCATTATACTTTTGTTCTAGTTCCGTAGGTTACACAGTCAGTCTGTATTATACTCTCTTGTAATTAACATAAAATATATATTGTATAATTAATCCAGAAATAAAGTTCGTTCTGTTCGTTTTAAATCAAATTGTAAAAGTTTTTAAAAACCGTTCGGTTGTTACACGAAACGTAACTAATGTGACAACAATCCTCCCAATGTTTCCATTTTTAATATACCTATTTGTTAGTACTCTCAACACTAGTCATTTAATCATTAAGTTAGATATTTGAGGTCTAATTTGAATTTGTTGTTAATTAAAAAAATATTTGACAGAGGATACCCCTGGCTTCAGGCGTAATAAAACTACGACACAGGAGGTGGTTTATACATATAAATAAAACACCTAAACTACCCCGACCGACCTTGAGATATTCACGAAAACAAACCAATTTATGAAATTGATCCAGGAAGACGTTACACTGTGGTAGTTCATAATTCCGACGCAATTGAGTAAAACAACTACTAAGTTTTATACCACATATTTACACAAAAATCGTTACGGCAGTTTCGACACTTTTATGTCATTTTCAAAACGATGATTCAACTAAAAATTCTAGATGAATCATCGTTTTGAAAATGACATAAAAGTACCGAAACTGCAGTCACGATTTTTGTGTAAATATAATGGTATAAAACTTAGTAGTTGTTTTACTCAATTGCGTCGAAACAAGTTTATATTATACCAAATGACCTTCGATGTGTAGAGCAACTCATGTGATCATTTAAATTATCTAAGCCTTCCCCGAAAGACTCTGAGGTCTCTACGTAAACAAACCAGATTATGTTTATGTCTACAATATTGCCTACATTTTCATCTGCAAGTAATTGTCGACAACAGCGTCATACTATATTCATTGTTCTAAAGAAATAATAGCCACTTAAGACTCAAAGATGGACATCGACATAATTACATAAATGTAGTTAAGATTATTAACAGATGGAAATTATGTTCAAAATGGAAACATTAGAAGGATTATTTTCAAATTCTGTAATTATAAAAGGCTGCTCTTAAAAATGCTAGGATTTATTTTTCTTACCTCAATGCGGACGAGTTAGTACAACCCTCTAAATATTTGCATTTTTCCAATGTATTTTTTGTCACTATTATCAGCAATGTTTCTTTACTCACTATTAATTTAATAAAATAATTTAATTGGTGCAGAGGATATACATACACCTCATGTAGATGCATCTACCTCCTATATGTGTAATATGTATCAATTATCTTGATAAACAGTGACCCGTGTATCTCCAGTTATTCCATATTTACACTGACAGTGACATTATTATTTATTATACTTAGTATTTCTGAAAAATATTCACTGATGGACTTCATAAGACGCCATAGTTCAAAATAAATTTATTAATGTATTTATATGTAATTACATAATTTCAGTTAAGGAACCCAAAACGAAGGTATTTTCTGGTAATTTCACAAATAATTTCCGTTATATTAGAGCATAGTGCGACAGATATGTATATGGAATTTTATTTGACTATTCATCGCATATTACACCCATAAAGATCTACTATCTATTCTCTTGTGAACGGTACTTACGGAAATAAATATATAGTAGAATTATTTTATGAAGAGTAAGTCGGCAATAAACCGTGCGACAAAGAGCAATGTATAGCTTACCTTCTCCCACGCGAACGTAGTAAAAAAATTTTACTTAGGTCATGATTTATAGGCAGGTATGTGTCTCTTATTCAGATGTGATTGGTATGGAAGAAAGTCAGACATGCATCTGTCCTTGTCGCACTTTTATTGACGACTTGATCTTCATAAAATAATTCTACTCTACATACATGTACGAAACATTATTTCCCCATATGTATTACTATTAATGTTTGGACTATTATCTACTAAGACATTTGTAGTGCTTTGATGTCATGCTACTGTCAATTATAATGGTTCCCAATCGGTACCGTAGCAGAGAAATATTTTCTATGGTACTTCATAGACTTCTCATTATTTAATAAATATTTAGCAAAAATTTTCTTTAAAATAAAATATCATTACTACTATTGTTCTTGATAGAGATTCAAGATTATTGTTTTAAAGACTGAAAAATGCTACTATTCAATCCAAAAATTCCGGTAATCTATTGTGTCTATCGCTCGTTTTTATTACCTATAATCATATCGATCAAAAATAAATAACATCCGTAACTAAAATACTACGTTTGATCCTATTCTATTATAATATACCTGAGGCTTTGAAAGTATTTATAACCTTAGCTCATATATATATATATATACTCTTTATAGGATTGAAGGAATTTATAATAACAACAATGTCAGTTGCAGTATATCAGACTAGAATATAACTAGATATATTAGTCATATTAATAACTCAAATTGTATTTTTCTTATGTATTCCATACTACTCCAAATATTTTTAAACAGACTCAACGTTGAGTCGTTCAATAAGATTTAAATGTAATACAGGAAACTGCGAAAATTATTTACTTACTTTTGTGTGATTAAATATAAATTCTATTTTTTGACATTCATACCCTGCAGATATTAACTTAATTGACAAAGAGTACATTGATCACTACAGTTATAGTAGTTCTATGTAATTCTTTATTATTTATCCTGTTACACTACGTATTATAAGAAAAAATTACCTTGTACGGTGTCCAGCTCGTTCGGAACCTACCTGCAAAGAAACATATATTTTTACTTAATAAACAATTATACATCTGTATGTAATTACTTCATGGGCAATATAATTAATAACACTAATATAGTTTATTGTCTTGATTGTTGTTTATTCCCATAATGACATCAGAAAAAATAGCTATGTCTAACTATGTATATCAAAATATTATTTTAATTACACAAGTTAGTCATGATTTTATTAACAAAGAAAATGATTATAATCATTTTTCATAAAATTCTATCCGCAATAAATATGTTAATTCTATTATACGTAATGAAAAAAATAATCTCATTCAACAACTACTTCGCTCTTCAAACACTATTTTAGTAGGTGCTAAAATACTTAACTTACCTATTTAACTCCTTCCCTAATTCCAGTCGTCTAGACCAGTTTCCATCACACATAAATCACAAAATATGTCCACAAAATTGTTTATGCACACTCACTATATAATTTACACTGCACAAATTTTCGATTTAATTAAAATACAATTTGAATTGAACAAAGAAAATTCACTACCGCACTTCAATCTGATCTTCACCAAATCTCGTCTTTTAATGACTATTCAATAAAACGTCCGACAAATCTTAATGTTCACTTTTTTGCCATCATAAAGTAACATTAGGTGATATCTTTTTCATCCATATAAAAAGCGGACGGCGGAAGGTCTTAATAAACTGTTATCGGTTGCCGTGGGGCTTACAATATAAACGCTAATCTACCTGTAAAAATATACAGTTCATCTACTGTAATTAAAGTAAAATAATTTGGATTTTTTTAAAGTCCAACATATATGTATATGAAGAAAAAAAATGAACAACAAATAGAGAAAAAGGTAATTAAAATATAGAAACTGAGAGGTCGCTGAGCACTTAGTGAAATATTTTTGACTAGGAAATGAAAGAAAGCACTTGGTAGGTTTCACAAAACTTGAAAACTATATTTGTAAGAATTGCTTCAGCATTTGTGTCATTCCCAAAGAGTAACAAACTTACTAAACCTAATAAGTATAAAATTCAGTGTATATAGGCAGGTAGGCTGAATTTTATACTTGTTAGGTTTATTAAAATTTGTTACTCTTTAAGAATAACATAAAATCAGAAAATGTTGTTAGGAATATAGTTTGCAGCAATTTTTATGAAACATACCAAGTGTTTCCTTTCATTTACTAATTAAAATATATACTCACCGCATTATCTTTTTATAACTGAGCATATTTAAAAACCTTTGGATTTTTATTTCAGGAAGTTGTAAAATGATAAGTCAATAATGAAAATTATAGACTCATTAATGACGATAGCAGTTAAATTTTGTAAAAAAATTTTCAATAATAATTACTCTTTCTACCCCTCGTACAACCGTTAATGTTCTATTTGTTGTTCTATAGGGAGATCGTAGTAGAAAGCAATATTACTAAATATTTTATCAGTTAGACTGTAAATTGACAAAAGATATTTTCCCATATACTTATGAGTCCTCTAAGAAAGCAACAGAGAATAATGCGTCCATAAATCCATGAAATCCTACATTAAATCCGCCGAGCGTTTCACAAACATTGAATTTAGCATCATGGATGAATGATTAAAAAACTGATATATGAGAGTTTAAAAATAATAAAGATAAATGCGTTTTAAACAAAAGAACATTGACATCGCTTTTTACCCAGAAGAACATCGACGCACAAGTCTTGGTATTGTCAATGTATTATTATTTTAATTTTCTAGACAATAGCAAGGCAGAAAACCGATGTTCGATAAATTTTCAAATTATATGTTGCATCAGAATCGTATTTTGTAAACCATGCTAAGCCAGTGAACTAATCGAAGATAATTAAGAATTAATTTTCTCTGTGACTGGCTTTCTAGAAAATAAAACCACAGTATTTATATTTCCCTAATATTTGTCTTCCAAAGAACAACGATACACTACAACCACTAATAAATTTGAAGAAGCATTTCATCAACCAGGTTAGCGCCATTGGGAGAATAATTACAATTTTAAAAAGAAGAATTATATAGAAAAATTACTATAGCTATAGTAATCTATGTTTTTTCTATCAAATAAGTTAGCACCTAAAGGGGAAGAATATGAAAAACATATGTAGCATATATTTACTATATGTCTGTTTAATAATATTATATAAATCATGTAAATGCTATAAAGAGCGTATATATGAGCTAACATAATAAACTTTCATAGCCACAAGGTATATTATAATAAGATTAGATCAAACGTAGTATCTTGCTTATAGAAATTACTTATCTTTGATCGCTATATACAGTAGTAATTTTGCAGAGTATTAGTTTTGTATCAAAAGATATTAGTGATATCGACTTAGTGACTTACTTCTCTTATGGAAGGAACGGTTGCACATAGAGATGAGGACAACTACACTCGTGCCCAGGTCGTCATACCAAACCGCCTCTTTGGGGCTTGAACCCCAGCATATAATTACGTCCTCAAGACTATTTCCAGTCGCATGCTCTCGACAAATGAGAGACAGATTCCTCTATAGGAGAATATTCACCCAGTCATCCATCCACTTTACGGTTACGAAAGCAAGTGTTTAATTTTTACTATATCTGCGCTGAGTACTGAACCGAATGCTTACCTATTCTCTAACTGTAAGAAATATTACAATCACATCCGGTTAGTACTTTCATACAGGAAGTGCAAAAAATATTTCCTCGCGTTCATATCAATTCTTGTAAGACGAGTATAAATACATATACGATGAGGGAGAGGGACTAAATATATTTGAGTCCCACAGGGACTCAAATCCAAGCATATAATGACACTGATAGTATAGTGCCTCGTTCCCAGATCCCGGAAAATGGTACGAATAATATTATTGCAGATATCTCTGTAGTAGAATGCGCTAGGTCACTCGTCCACTCTCCGTATGTGAGAGCAAAGATATTCACCTAAAGCTACCACTCAAATATCAATTCTGTTAAGATACAGTGAAGGTTTAACAAGAATATGCAAGTTTCTGTGCTCCAAATTTATATATTTTGGGAACTGATGTACCCCTAAAGACGAAACTATGCTTCGTCGGGAAAAACTATTAAATTTGGCAGATGGTTATTCATTAAATTATTAACAAATCACTAATAGTAAGGGAGAGTGGGGGAATGGTGCGTACTTAAGCCAAGATAACTCCTGTAATAAATGTATTGCATTTAACAGCTATTCAAAAACATTAAAATTAGTGCTGGTTATTTTACTTTGAACATGTAATGCCAGATTAGAAAAAAAATGAGAGCGTTAAGCCATAATTTTGCAAAATGTACAAAAGTGCATTTGCGCACGATTCACCACCCTTGCGGGTAATCATGCGCAAATGGCGCTCGTTAAAATTAAGATAAAAAATCGTTTTTAATTTCTAACATACGTTTATTGCGAAATACAATATCAAAATCACTGTTACGAATAATATTTATAATGATAAACAGAAGTCGTATTTATAATTTCTTAGGGTATCTGCGCCTGTACACTCTGCATGGTTCCATGAAGAACATAACACACATCGGTACCATAATTCTCCGTCCTTGCCAATTTCATCACAGATATAACATTTTTCGTTAAGTTCTGCAGGTTTCTGAAGGGGTGGTGGTGTAAAACTGAAATCGACATCATCCAACTCGTCATCATCACAAATATCGGAAATATTTTCTGATAACTCTGAATCTGGGGCAGTCGATTCTATCTTAGATTTCGTTTTCCCTTTTCCTTTCTTTCTGTCTGAACAACCACCGTCAAAACATCTGTGCATAGTTCCTTTTCTGACCGTTCTTTCTTCTTCTCGTTTCTTTGCACTTTCTTTTCTTAATCTTTTCTTTTCTTGGAGTGCTTCCAATGTCTCTCTGATAGGTGTGCTTGTAAGTATTTCTGAGTGTTGCTTATAACGAAACTTTCTTTTCAATTCGCTTTTAACTTTTCTCTTTGGTATTGGAGCTAAAGCAAAAAAGGAGTTATCTTTAGATGTAGATGGCTGAGGGTTTTGATTAGGAGGCAACAGTTGTTGAGCAAGAGCAAGTGCAACTGCGGCTTCACTATTTGGCTCAGGTGTTGTAGGAGTGGTATATGGTTCCAATGTTCCTTCTATTACCAATTCTCTTACTTCGTTCGCAGGCGCAAAATCATCTTCATGAAATTTATCTGGATCAAGTGGAAATATTCCAGAAGTGCGAAAACCAGAAACTGCCTTCTCCATTGTAACTACTTTCATGAAAGTTTTATATAGAAGTTCAGCTACATCATACTTGGTAATTTTTTGATGGCCTGTGATGAACAAGTAAAAGTCATATTTCCTAGAGAGTGTTCTTTAGAGGACTGAAAAAGGTCAAATCCAATAGCTTCAGATGATCCGGAGTTCTGAAGTATGTGGCAGAAGGGATACCATATGAATATTACTTTATTTACAAAAGTCATATGCTGGAATTGAGGTGTGGCTGGCATGATTGTCTAGAATTAGAAAGACAGGATCAGTTGCAGTAGGTTTTACATATTTTTCAAAATGGGCTAACCACTCAATAAAAAGTTCAGTATTGATCCATCCGTTTTTTAAACATTTGTACAACGCCTCAACTGGTCCATTTCTTTGAAGATTGAGCAGTATTCTTTGTCTAGGGTAAATCAGTATGAGAGGGGGGGCGTAATATCCTGCGGCACTCATACAAAAAGCGACAGTAATTGTTATTCCTCTTTCGGCAGAAATAGCAGCACCTATTTTTTTTTGGCACCCTTAGGTCCGTAGACCTCTGGACATTTATTTTGCACCGTGGTGATGCCAGCTTCATCTAAATTAAAAATTCTATTCCATTCAAATTTATTATTTTCCATAAGAATCTGTAAATTAGAATAAAATATCTGAACTGAGTCTTTATTAAATCAGGCAATCTTATTTAGGCTGGTTTCTTCAGGTTGTCTTGACGTTATCTCAGGAATTCTTTTTAAAGAACTATAAAGCCAGTCTTTGCCAGCTAAGCCGTTTTCTCTATTAAAATTGTGGGGAATGTTATTCTCTTCAGCATATCTAAATGTTATTTGTTTAAGTCCTCTAGGTGTTACACCATAAAACGATTTTGCCAACATAATAATATAATCTCGTAATTCTAGTTCTATTTTCGCGGTAAAAACAGCTTTACGTCCTAGACGTGGTGTGGTAAGTGACTGTTCCAACAGTTTCTTCCGTAAGGTTGATTCAGGAATATTTAAACACCTAGCTGCTTCGCTTTGCTTGTTGCCTTCATTTCTAACTGCATTTATCGCATTGGCGAGATCTTCAGGTGTGTAAGAAAGAATTGAAGTTTTTTGAGTGTAATTTCTTGGCATCTGAAACAATAAAACAAAATATTATGTGTGGGGTAATCATGCGCACTAGCGCGAACCATTACCCCCTGCGTAGTTGACGTACTAACCTCATTATAGAAAAAAGGAAGTGGAGTAACTAAACAAATTAATGAGCTAAAGTTTGCACAATACAATACGTTTCCAGCAAATTGTCAGTACAAGACAATTAAATAAGATTTGTGGACTTACCGTCTTGTTTTATAACGCCTAGAAATTATAAAAACAAACAAAAATTTCGATAAACGCCGGTGACTGCTTTCACGTGTACAGGACTAACGCGAACCATAAAGTAAATAATTTACAACACAAGTCAGAAAGAGCAGCACCATTTGGACTTCCAGAATTAGCCGCGTTATTTGAAATGCTTTAGTGCGCACAATTACCCGCCGCGTACCATTCCCCCACTCTCCCCTACGTAAGACAGTAGTGTGCCGGAATAAAGGATTGATATGATTATATCTTATATAGATCCATGTCCAATTTTCTTTTACAATCGTTCGGTATGTTTCATAACAAAATCCAATTTCTTAGAACACGTTATATAAAACGTTTTGTAGATTCTGATTCCATATGTTAACGTTAGTACTTAACTTATTCTATACAAACGATTGATTTACCAGTACCAGAAAGATACACATAAAAATTCTTTGGCATTTCTGTCAAGTCTAACAAAGACTCTCGAAATAATCCACACATAAAAATTCCTATATTCCATTAAATAGAACAACAATTCAAAAAATAGGCTTCAATCATGTAAACTTTCTGTTCTGTGATGAAAACCATAATTCAAAAACTGTATTATTAGAAGGCCACTATTTGAATTTTAGTTTTTGAACGCATCAACGGCTTCTTCTGTCTACTAAATTGGTTGCCCACGTAATTTTTTTTGACGTTCGGAAGCAAATTTTGATACCGTTCTTTCATTTTTTTACTAGACAGCAAGTCAATCGGTCGATTTCGTATAATGTGTAGGGAGGGGACCCGGACGGTACGCCCTGCTTCAGGTTGTCCAGTGTCGATAATTAGCGGCGCTACGACAGTTACGTTCTACACGTGAGGGAGTGTACATCGTATTTGTAACGGGGAAAACTTTTACGTTTGAAGTGATGTTGATGGGTTTACTGTTAAAAGATGATCAAGGTATTTAAAGAAAAAGTATCTTGGCCATATTTTACCAGCAAACTATGATCTTTTTTGCATTATTTTTATAATTGGTTTTGCATTAAAAAACGTGCCTTCTAATAAAACGTTTAAAAATAAATAGATTCTCTTAAAATAATTAAAAATAAAATACAAACTCTTAAAACTTAAAAAATATCCCCTTGAATAAGAAAAAAAACTAAAGAAAATTTTCGAAGATGCCTCCATCTTGCGTCAAACAATAACCTAACTTGTCGTAAAATTCTGAATGAGCGTTGGTCAGCATAAGAGGGCTAATAGTTTGAAATAAATTTTCAATATTAGCCCTCAGTTGATTTAAATTATTAGCTCTTTCATGAGGATGCCCGTATAACTTTGATTTAATATACCCTTATAAGAAAAAATCATTAGGGGCCAAGTCTGGCGATCTTGGTGGCCATTGAATTACGCCTCTCGTAGATATAATTCTTTGGGGGAATATCGTATTCAAATAGTCAATGACTATTCTTGAGTTATGGGCTGGACACCCATCGTGCTGGAACCAAACGTTGTCAAGATTGGGGTTAATGTTTGCCAATGCAGGAACAATTTGGTTTTGAAGAAGATTCAAATAAGTCTCCCCATTTAAATTTCCATCAATAAAGAATGGTCCAATAATATCATTCCCATAAATATCAGCCCAAACATTAAATTTTTCGGGATATTGTGTCCTTGTATTTCACAGGCGATACTGATTTTCAATAGCCCAATACCGTACAATTGATGGATTATCCCTACCATGTAACAGAAACGTGGATTCATCGGTGAACACGATGTTATAAATAAAATTGTCATCCGCATTTGCACGTTTCATTACCGTGTTATAAAATTTCATTCTACGGTACTGGTCTTCATCGAAAATTTCTTGATGGGCTTCGTATTTATAGGAATGATATTTATTTTTCTTTAAAATTTTGTGAATTTTACCAACACTAAAACCAGTCTCCTCGGAAATTTTTGGGATAGAAATATTTGAATCTTCTTCTACCATTGCACACACCATTAATTCCTGCATTTCAGCACCCTCGTTAATTCTAGGTGTCTTGTGGAATTTACAACCTAAAATGCATCCCGTTGACTTAAACTTTTCGACTACTGTCGATATTGTGTTCAAGGCAGGGATCGGACGATTTACATATTTGACTGAGAAGAGGTCCCTTATTGCACGTAATGAATATCCTTGAAGAGACCATGATATCAAATCAATTTTTTCCTCAAATGAGTACGTCATAATTACTAAGTTTTGAATTAAAAGAATCTATTTAAAATTACACGTATTACTACGAAGTTCACTCGTCTAAATTCCAAACACGTATACGACGGTAAATGTGAAATCTAAGTCGTCGATCATCATGGCGTACGGCCGGACTCCCCACCTGAGCGGTGGCTAATTTTCCGAGAAGGACCGAACGGTGGAACCTATGTACAGTTTTAAAATAAAAGCATGGTATATACTTTTATATGCGTTCGAATTATTTGTCGAAGCATTTTTTCCATTCCGCTTGAGATATCTCCAAGACATGGTTTTTGAACGCATCAACGGCTTCTTCTGTCTACTAAATTGGTTGCCCACGTAATTTTTTTTGACGTTTGGAAGCAAAAAGAAGTCATCGGATACCAAATTTGGACTGTATGGTGAATGACCCATTAATCTGATTTTTTGAGTATTCAAACATTCGGTTGTTAGACGAGATGTGTGAAAGCTCGCACTATCATGATGAAAAATGATCCGACGGCGCTTATTTGTTTTCCTTATTTCATCGAAGACTTCCGACAAACAAATGGTTGTGTACCATTCAGAATTGACCGTTTCACATTCCTCTAAAGGCACTGTTGCCACATGACCAGTTTTTCCGAAGAAACAGACGACCATTTGCTTCCAAGTGCTTCGAGCGCGAACAACTTTTGTTGGATTTGGTTCATCATGAAACACTCATACAGTCGACTGCTGTTTACTTTCCGGCTCGTACGCATAAATCCATGATTCGTCACCTGTTACAATGTTATATATGTCACTTGAAGCACCGACATTGAATTTCTTGAGCATTTGTTTGCACCAATCGACATGAGCATCTTTTTGATATTTTCTCCAAATTATGTGGGATCCAACGAGAGCAAACCTTTTTTACAGCTAAAAAATCATGCAATATTTTATGTTTCCGATGTATGTAGTCGAACTAATGCCTAAGTTTGCCTCAGTCTCACAGTCGAACTAATGCCTCATCTTGCATTATTACATTTTGCACAGCATCAATGTTTTCTGACACAACAACTGATTTTGGACGACCTTCACAACTTTCGTCGGTGAGCGAATAGCGGCCACGCGTAAACTCGTTATGCCAGTATTTCACAGTGGCAAACGATGCAGCTTTATCGCCAAAAGTGGAAGTGAGTTGATCGATGCAGTATTGTCTTGATAGTCCACGTCGATAGTCGTAATAAATCATCACACGAAAATGTTCACGAATTAATTCCATTTTTCGTGGAGATACAATTTTCAAATCATTGTAAAAAACACAAATCGCGCTTAAATGATAAAATCTTCTGAAGAAGGTTCTCAAAAATGTCAAACGTCAAATGGCGCCTGACAACACTTAGTTTTGCCAAGGCTCAAAATATAAATAGTGCCCTCGTACAATTGTAAGAATACCTCACCAAATCTGCTTAATAACTTAAGCTAAATTTGCGATAGTAGTTTCGATAACTAACTTATCCATAACCATCGATGTCCAAGGTAATTGTAGATATTTCGTTGTTGCTACTGTATTATATTTCAGGACAACTTTATTTAGTTAATTTTCAACATTCAATTTTTTTTTTGCAATTTGTTACAACAGTTGTGACGGTAATTTCTGGGCGAATTGTATGAAATTAATTCACAGGAAAGTAGCAACGCTCTGCTTGAGCCAAAGGGTGTTTCAAATTCCCGTACATTTCTCAAGATCTTTAAACTTAGGGAACATGAATTATACTAATTTATTTGTAATCTATATATCCTGAAAACCTTGCTTATCGAACCACTACAAAAGTAAGACTCAGCTCCATTATACTAAGATTTAAAGTTAGATTAGGCGATAAGACACATTTTCACATAGCGCTTACATGTAACTCTAGCCAAGATATATACTAATGATCTAACTTTCGTTTCCTCAGGTGGCAATCAGGCTCAAATAGATCGGAACGAAGATATAGGCAAGGCGCTCTCCAACTTCAACGATTACACCGCCAGAAAGCTGTTCAAAGTCGACAAGGACACGACGCAGCTACTCACCGGCGAGATTTTCGTGGGCGGCGAGGCCGGAATGGCGGTACCGGCCACAGTGTGCACCCCCAAATCCGTGGGGATCAGCGTGGATATCAACACGTACGAACCCCACTTGCTGGCCGGTACTATGGCCCACATGATCGGACATAACATCGGCATGGGTCACGATGACGTAAGGGAGGAGTGTCACTGTAGGGATTGGCATGGATGCATCATGGCGCAGGCGATCGTCGGTTCGGATAACGTACAGCCGTACAAGTTTTCGGAGTGCAGCAAGACGGATTACATCGACAGGTTGAGAACAGGAAACGGGATATGCCTGATGAATAAACCAAACGAGTTAGAGGTACATATTTATTACTAGAGTACATCATACGTCCTTTGTTACTAGAACTGTCCACTTGTATGCCTCATCGGTGGCGGCACTATACAGTGCTATTCAAAAGTCCCCTCCCCCCCTCTTACCTTTGGAACGATTATACATAAACTAGTGAAATTTGGTAACTGAATATTAAGGGTTGTAAACTTCCCTACTAGTGATGATAGATGGCGTATGCGTCAAAGATGACGTCACAAGGTCATCGTGACCAATAATTTTAAATGGAGCCCCATGGCAAGCGACACCTCTTTTAAAAGATATCGAAAAAACCTATTCAATGATACTAATATTGTGTCTGTTTACGGCAGTTTTAACAACTGGCTTTCAAAAACCGCAAAGCTGTGATGAATTAAATCAGTTAATAATAAAATTTAAAATTCAAGCTCCGCCACTGGATAGTTGGATAGTAAATAATCTGACATTTTTGCAAGTCTCCCCAATTTGATGTTTTTTTAGGTGTCAAAGTTTTTATACATTTAATAATTTGTGTATTGTTGATCGAACGTTTAACTGTTTTAGTACCTTGTGGTAATTTTAAAATATTTGTACATTCAATAATTTGTTAAACTGTTGTGAGCTGAACGTTTAAGTGCTTCAAGAAGAGAAATGGTACGTGTTTTAGGTGATAAAGTAGAAGCGATCCTAATACTTGGTGAAACTGGAGAAAATATTCATGCAGCAGAACGCATTTTTAATGAAAGGTTTCCCGATCGCCCAGTTTCGAGGACTTATTTGAGAGAGTTTCTTCGTAAGTTTAAAACAACGGGTAGTATTAATGATGCAAAACGATCTGGCAGACCACAAATTTTTGATGAGAAAAAAATTGATATACTGGCAGAAGTAATAGTAAATCCTACTTCTTCAACAACTCAAGTTGCATCAACCTATGAAGTCAGTCAAAGTACAGTGCACAGGGTGTTGAAAAAAACAAATTTAACCCATACAAATTAAAAATGGTTCATCAACTCTCAGACGACGATCCAGACCGAAGACTGCAATTTTGTGAAAATATGGAGACTAAAATTAACCAACAGCCAGACTATGTCAAAACAATTTGTTTTAGTGACGAAAGTACTTTCTATCTAATTGGAAATGTAAATACACAAAACGTGAGATATTGGAGTGACGCAAATCCTCACATGTTTCGTGGAACACATACTCAGTATCCCGAGAAGGTTAATGTTTGGGCAGGTATACTGGCAAACCACATCGTTGGGCCTGTTTTTTTAAATACCAACTTAACCGGTGAGGTGTATCTGCAGATGTTGCAAAATGCAATAGAACCGTTAATCCTTGAAATTTTTGAAGATAATCAAGATGAATTCGACATTTTGGAAATAACATTCCAACAGGATGGTGCTCCTCCACACTATTACGGTGCAGTAAGACGGTATTTGGATGAAGAATATCTTGGTAGATGGATTGGACGACGAGGTTCAATGGAATGGCCGCCTCGATCACCGGACCTCACACCTTTAGATTTTTTTCTGTGGGGGTATCTTAAATCGGAGGTTTACGCCACTCAGCCTGACAATATTGATGTTTTAAAACAACGTATTGTTACAGAATGTAGAGCTATTTCCGCAGACACATTTGAAAAAGTACGAGAAGAGTTTCGCAATAGGATGTTTTACTGTCAGGAAGTAGATGGGTTCTATTTAAAATTATTGGTCACAATGATCTTGTGACGTCATCTTTGACGCATACGTCATCTATCATCACTAGTAGGGAAGTTTACAACCCTTAATATTCAGTTACCAAATTTCACTAGTTTATGTATAATCGTTAAAAAGATAAGAGGGGGGGAGGGGACTTTTGAATAGCACTGTATACAATTTGTATAATAGATTTTTGCGCGTGTATCAATTTAGTAACAACTCACGGATCACATGCTGTACCATTCGCAATTGTTACTAATATGCCACAATTACCAGCACGTATGTCTAGCGACATGTGTTTCAATCAACTACATAGGGCATAGACAGTTAATAATTTGCCGAACAAAATGCAATTATGGAGTCACGTCTTAGCTTTATTGTATAATTTGATTCATTAGCATCTCAATATTTCTGTAAAATTTATTTCATTTTTGTTTCATTTAGTTGAATTTATTTCATTTATCTTGATGATAATTTGATGAAAATATCATTTCCATGATAGTTTCATCAAATAGATGAATGTTTTTGTGGAGAATCTTTTCATTACTCTATCATAGGTTGACGGATTTGTATTGTACCAACTGTTATCCTAAAATATGTTTACGGCACGACACTGTTGCAATATGTCAGATGATTGATTCATCCGATTGTTACCTGTGACGCACACGCAAAGGATCATTACACAATCCATATAATCAACTATATATTATGTTGTAATAATGTATACTATCGATAAAAATCGCATTGGCTCTGGTAAACATCTGCAGCATTGTATCTCTAAAATGACTTCGGTAGTCTATGTCCGGTGGAGTAACAGAGATTTTGTATACCACGTGTCACACTTAAAATGAACACACCCGGATATTTTCGTCATTTTTTTTGACATCTAGATTTGAGTTTTGGCACAATTGTAGTCCTATATAAGACGTATATTTCGAAGAAATCAACTTAAACGCAAGTAATAAAGTAAAGCAGCCTCCCAATTGGGCCCCATTCCCGATATTTTACTTCGCCTTGAGGATATCGAAAGAAGGTACTAGAAAAAGTTGTTCAGAATATAGTTTGAGCCCCAAAACTATTGCATTACGAAATTCGCATTTTTAGTTTTTTCAGTATGTTTTCACGCATAAGTCAATACACAGTTACAACTTTGGTTTTCAATTTAATAATATGCCATAAGAATAAAAACTATGATTAAATTAAATGTCAATCTGACAAAACTTTGAATTCTATTGTGTAAACTTCTAGCTTACAATCGTAAAATACATCTGTTTTTAAGGAAAAATTACCAAATTATTGGGTTGTTTGTTGATGGGGCTCATAGAAACAGTGAAGTACCCGCAGATTGTAACCCCCTTATGAGTTGTTATTAGTTATGGAACTGTAACCGCCATAACCTACTCTTTTCAATGAAACTGGCAATGTTACTAAAATATTTTAAAAAGATCGACCTTGCCGAATACGCGGGCATCCTGAAGATTTTAGTAGACCTTAGAAGTACGTAATTTTAGTGGCAAATCAAATTAATCCAAGAGTGAGTCTACGAGGTCTAGCGTCTCAACTGAATATCGACAAGGAAAAATTAGAAGATATTTCGGTCGTTACAAAATCGAGCTTTATAAACCAAAACTTCTACATGCCCTTGTGACAATAGAAGTGACAATAAAAGGTTAGAATAGGTTACCTATTGGGTCCATGGAGATATTTTAGATGATCGGAATTTTCTACATCAAATTTTGTTTACTAATGAGGCCACATTTACCACTAGTTGGGTGGTATTTTCTCAAAACTGTAGACACTGGACTATAGAAAATCCTCATTGGGTTATTAATTGTAAAGACCAGTATTCAAATAAAGTTAACGCATGATGTGAAATTTTAGGGGATAGAATAATCCATGATGGTCTATTTTTCCTTTAATAACTTGCTATATGCTAAGCGTTTAGTTAACTAACTTTTTCGTACGGAATTATGAGATATATATGAAAATATGTGACAAAAGAAGTTAAATGGTACGTCAATCCATAATTCCAGATTCGTGAGTGGTTGAACCAACATTTTCCAATACGTGAGACAGAAAAAAATAGTCCTTTTGAACTCTGGCCACCTAGGTTCTTCAAATATTACTCCATTAGATTTTATTTCTGAGGAACAGTAGAGAATAATGTTTACAAAACAAAGCCCAGTCCCAACTTATCCCTAGCCAAGGCCCAAACAAACAAAAATCGTGAAGAACCTTGTACCAAACTAAGACGAGTCTGTCGCAAAGTCAGCATTCCAGAGCTAAGAAGAGTAGCCACCAATCAAAGTAGTAAAAGAACTGAGAAATGTATTTAAATTGATGGAGAATTAGTTGAGAGAGAATACATCCGATAACTAAATAAAATTGTTATGTATATGTAATGAGTAATTATCTCAAAACTAATTGTTACTTTAAACAATTTTGAATTAAATTATTTCAATTACCAAAAGTTAATTGTTTGTTTTATTTGCTCTTCAAATGTATTTTTTGCCAAATCTACACTTCTGTTCAATATTTTTTTCATTTCCATGGCATTTCAAATTATAACCGTGTATGAACTTTGCAGAATAATATTTAAAAAACTAAAAATGCGAATTTCGAAATGAAACTTGGTGTTGTGACAGTTTTGTATATTGACGAAGCCATGAAGGTGAAAATCCTTCAACTGGCCTTATCGGTGAAGATGATTTTGTGTACAATATTGGCATTCAATTCTTGTTCTTCGGTGATCTAGTTGGTGATCTCTGTAGATGCTAATCTTTAGTGAGAGTACGGAGAAGAGTGGCTGTTGAAATGTTCAATTATTGTAAACGATGACGAATCGAAGTCTCTAGAATCTTTGCCACATTCTCGCATACTGCCGTGATGGTTTGTTCTGAATGACCATCATGAGTTCGTGTCGTCTATTTCACATAAATAAATGAACCAGTACCCTCGGATATTTCGATTATTCTTTTCACATTTTATGAATTTGGAACATTATTTCTACCCAAAATTGGACGCACTTGGATCGTAGCAACCAAACTTTCACCATATTGATAGTGTTTAACAATAAGACCGCGTTGTTGTATCGTGTAACGCTCCATGAGTACTAACCCCTATCTGCCTCGTATCGACCTGTCACAATTATAGATCTATCGAATCATGACCACCAAAATGGCGCGCAATTCAAATCTTGTGCTGTTATTGTAACACTCTATATAATCACTGGGGGATGAGATAGTATCATTTGTCTACTTGAATGCGGACTAGTTTTGATCCAAACATGAATCCAATTTTATCATTGTAATTTTCTAAATCCCTTTCATAGAATAAAATTGATCTATCTCAATGTTTTATTTGAAGAACTATTTAAATATTTTCATTCGAAATCGATTTTCATTGCAAGTTATTGGAAATCCAATGTTTTCAGGATTTCGTCAAAGGTATCCAAGGCAAAAGCATCAGTTGGAGAGCAGTAAACCAAAATTTCCTTTTTATATTGCATTAAGGGCGTTTTTAATTCCTTTTTTTTTTTGTTTTCAGGTAAGAAGAACCTGTGGCAACAGCATAGTGGAAGAGGGCGAGGACTGCGACTGCGGAACCATAGATAACTGCCAGAAAATAGACCCCTGTTGTGATCCTATCACTTGCAAGTTAACTAAGGAAGCACAGTGCGCTTCGGGACCATGTTGCCACGATTGCGTTTTGAAACTCAAAGGGGTTGTATGCAGGGAGGCTTCGAACGAATGCGATCTGCCGGAACACTGCTCGGGATACACCGGTGACTGCCCGGCTGATATCTACAAGAAGAACGGAAGTCCGTGTGGGAAGGGAACTGGATATTGCTTCA
Organism: Rosalia funebris; assembly: GCA_037954035.1. Classification (NCBI taxonomy): domain Eukaryota; kingdom Metazoa; phylum Arthropoda; class Insecta; order Coleoptera; family Cerambycidae; genus Rosalia; species Rosalia funebris. The sequence continues at coordinate 8,645,702 of JAZFAV010000007.1, forward strand.
ATGGGATTTGTCCGACTTTGACGTTGCAGTGTGAGCACATATGGGGTTACGGTAAGAATTTTTTTTCGTTTTTAGTCCGTTATCGTGTAACTTAAAATGATAGTTGTCCTTGAATAGCATATAGTTAATAGTAACACAATTTTTATTTATAAACATGTCATACGTAATAGCTATGTATATATTGATGATATAACTAATAGCTAGGAAGCAAGATATAATGGCAGTAAAGAAATACTTAAAGTTTCAAGTGCTTATAATAACATTGGCGACTTCGCCATTTCTTTAACAATTGTTTTCTAAATGCTTGAAATCTTTTTTATGGTCATGTAAATAGTACGTACATTCAGAAGATTTTGAAATCTCCAGGCTTAAAGTTTGAATTTCGCATTCGCATATTTGAAATAAAAGTTCTTTTATATAAAAACATGAATTTTTATGTAAAAGAAATTTTTTAATTAATTATGGAATTACTTTTGGAATAAATTAACCGAATTGTTTAATGAGGCAGTAGTACTATAATATAGATATTAGTGTTTACCTTGTACTGTATTGTATTTTGTTACAGTAAGTGTAAATATTTTTACGGAAACTCGAAAGTTGCCCCAACTTTTAATTAAAACTGGCACCGAAAGCATGAGACGGCGTTTAATTAAAGAGGTTTATTACTAAAATTTAGATATTACTGAGTTAAATACATTGCAATAACTGAAAATTTGATAAAATTAAAAATTACACTAGCAAATTTAATTTTCATTCCTCTGCACTTTATAAATATTTGTATCTCCTTTAAAATTACTTTAGAATGTATGTTACTTGATAGTATTTATAAACGAAGTTTATTTTACCTAATATGCACACCATCTATTATATTCATGTCGACAATATAAGATAAAGTTCATGTTTTTCAACCTTTAGTGATCAATTATAGCTTCAAAAAGGTCGAATGTTACTCGAGAGATATACATTAATATAATTTAAAACATTCCGGAGAGTATCAAAAAAGCATGTTAATTATATTTATTATATTTATATATTAAAGTAGGTTAATATATACTTTTATACTGGAGTGGGTTGGAACCTTTGGTGTGAAGATAATGCTGACGTAGTTTTCCACAAAACACCAAAACATAATGCACTACACTCACAGATGATTAAAACTAACTCAGTTAGTTTTAATGATCTCCAGTTGATGCCAACTTTGTTGGGGAAACTCGCATCGAGTGTAGTTTATAGTGTTTTAGTGTTTTGTACATATTTAATACTTTTATATATATTTTCACTTTATATGTTAATATATACACTTATCTATAACTATATAGATATTAAAGTATGTCAATATACATATTATAATCAGTAAGTAACCTAATAAATAATATGATTAATACAAATTACATTAAGTATACCCGACATTTTCCTTTCGTTGATTTAATTTTAAGAGTAACAAAAATACCACAATCGTTTGCTTTGAAAGCAAATAAAGTGTTTTAATGCTGATAATGGCACAAAAGAAACACATATCATATAACAGCCACATTAGCGTACACAAAGAGACTGCATGAAATATGAGAAAAATGAGCTGAAGATATCTTATATATTCTGGGGAGAAGTAATAGGATTTGAAAATTGTTTGTTAAAGTTACATTCACTATTGACGTTTTTGATATTCCTACTGGCTTTAATTAATCGCAAGCATAAAATATATATACTATTTCAAACACTGATGCTTTTTATAAATATTATGTTTTTACGGTGGTGGTTATTTTCAGGAAAGAATCCTTCCATGGCAACAGTGAGAAAGTATCCCTTCATTTATAAAAGATGAGAAATCTGATGAGACTCTGTACCTCAAGTCTGTAGAAAGATTTGTTTTATAATATTATAGTTCGACGATGTTAGAGGTAAATGCTTGAAAAAATAAAAAAAATTAATATTATTTTGAACACTTTAGGCTCTTATGAATCCTATTTAAAAGTTAGAAATTCTGATAGAGACATTTACTACCACGGTCTTCCATCTTCAGCTAACAATACAAATGTAATTACAAATATTATAAAACGTTATATTAATAGTTCATTATTTAACTATAGATACGTGAAAAGATTTATCTGCTAAGCTTCTTAATACATATATTTTTACTTTCTCACATGACGTAGCTACTCGCATAGTATATATGATATTCACGCAATTATTACGTACCCCCCATAGTTCAATTCTTATGAATATTTTCACTACCTCGCACCGTATGAATACGAACTCGCAGGAAGTTTAAGAAATTGATTAGTTTACTGAGTTATACAGTAATATTTCACACAATATTCATAATTACTTTTTGTTTAACCAAATAAAAATAATTTGATTTTTAAATTATCTTATGGACAAATCCAAATCACGTGAACTTAATTTTTTTTAAAAGGGGTTGACTAACGTACAAATATATTTTTAAATATTGTATTTATGTTATTACGACATTATATCGTTTTCTAAATTGAAATCTCCTTTCATAAGACAAATTAATTCCTTATAGTTTTTACAGTACAACAATTCCTTATAGTTTTCACAGTACAACGAGATCCCGTATTAATAGTTCCTTCTTTATAGTTTATAAGATGAAAGATAGAAGGTGTTAAACTTAAAATTGTTAAAATAGGGTTAAATGATGTAAATATTTTGCCCCTACAGAAATATCTCATATTAAAGTTTAGTAGATCTTGTCAACCTTTTGATCAAAGTCTTGTAGACTAAAGTCTTGCAGTAGAAGTTTTGTAAACCCTTTGACGAAATATTAATTTTATATCATATACTAATTTTATTTTAAAAATTAATAACCTAAATAAAATCAATGTGGCTAACAAATGTAAATTAATGTCTAAAATAAAATGTGTTTTGCTCGTAGATAAAAGTAAAAAAAAACTATTCTCTATCAAAACGGCTGAAGAAATTTCAGATCGCTAATCTCATTAATAATTCTGTTATTTTTACTGTCAAGTTGACTTTTTTGGGCAGATTTTTAAATATTGCAGTTAATAAACAATAAAATGTGAATAAAAATTAATTTATGAAATGAACAGAGGTGAATTCATATTTATTATCAACATAATTAGGTTCAAACAATCATGTTTACAATTCCATAGTTGAAAAATTATTTAAAAAATAAATATAAGATGCACCTTGATAAAGTACTACAACTATTAATTTAGAAAAAAAGTAAATAAGTATGTATAGATAGTCGCATATAATTTTATAAGGGCACCATGTTACGTTACAACAAAAATGTCAAATTTGTTTGTTTTCCCAGATGAAGTATTTTTTTCTTAAATGGAACAGTACATCGTCGTACCGGCAAATATTGATATCAAGAGAATTCTCGTTACATCCAAGAATAACATACATAGCCTCAAAGTAAAATAAATTACAGATAAAGTAAATATATTGTCTACAATGATATAGAGTCGCCATTAGGACTACTTCTTTGAAGAAAGTTTACTTGCTATTAGATATTTACGTGTCTATAAGATGGAGATACTGCTCACTTTGTGTCGATGTCTGTGTTGATCATTTCTTAATTATGCTTTCCCTGACTCACAGATCGACACATATTTATCTAATTTGAATTGCATTTACATATTTACCTTGCACTTCTTCCGTGACGTTAGTTAAAGTCGATTTTAGTAGACAAATTAGTTTAGAGGATTCGAAGCAATGAATTCGAATTGAAATCAAAATAATAGCAACTTTCAAATTTCTATCAATAATTCATATTTGCGTTATTTCGATGTTTCTCAGATAACATGAGTTCTTCTGTCTTATAAATGGTAAATAGAAAACCCCTAATCTGGACTTCAAAGAAGTTCAGACTAGGGACTTCTTTGTTAAACATTTTTTCTTCTTCTGATAAATATGTTTTTCTTCTTTTCTTCTTTTTTATTAAAAATGGACGGGATTGCAATTTAAATAAAGCCTATGATGACGGCATTACTCACCTAAAATCTGAAGAAAATAAGATTTGCTCGTGTGCTAATATTTTCAAAGAATAAGGTTGAGAGATTGACGTGTTTCAAAAAATCATATAATGACAAAATTATTAATAATGTGCAAAGCTTTATCACCACCCTGTATATTAAGGGTTTCGAATTAAACTATGATGAGACCACATTACCCTCTACACACACCTGGTTTTCAAACATCGGTTCTTAAAGCATACATTTTTATATGTTATGCATCACCACATAACATATATAATTGTAGTATACATATGTATCTATATTACAATATGTACTGAAAATATGAAAAATATTTGCTTTCGCACAATCATATTTTCATAGAATTAGGTGTTATAGACAGAACACAATTAGATATTATAAACAGTACGTAATAACGAGCAAACAAAAGATATACATAAAAATGTACTTAATTAACATAATCCTTAACGTCAAACATGAAATTTTTCAAATTTGGGACACTACTATGCAAAAATTGAGAGTTTCCAAAGTTTAAATAATTTAAACTATAAACCAATTAGTATGAATAAATGAATAAGATATATTAAATTCAGCAAATTACATGTTTAAGGAAATCGTTGTAATATGTAACATATAAATTATACGATATATGGCAACAATATATCGTATAATTTATATGTTACATATTACTACAAGGTTAAGAAAAGAAAAATGATTTCCAACACATATCGTATAAGAAATAATCACTTTATTATATATACATATAAAAATATAATATATACATACATCACATTAGAAATGTTCTCATTACATTGGCGTTAATCAATAGCGATATGCGACAGAGAAATTAACTTATCACCCGAAAATAAATTAAGAACGGTTTTGTATATTTGCACAGTACACTGAGAAGAATAATAATAAATTCATAGTGCATATTTATATCACAAAATCATTGTTAAGGAGAATATAGTTTTACCTAAAGTAATGAGATGCTTGCACAATATTAAATACTGTTTGCTGTATTTTGTACTCAACTCACAACTGCGTTGACTATATTAGTAGAAGAGTATTCAAAACAATTTACTTTATTAAATTATCCCATAAATCATTTTAAGCACCTCCCGATGGTGGTGGAGATTTTTAATGAAAATTAATCTTCTGTTTCTCGTATTATCATATATGGTTTCCATCTACTCTATATTATTCCGCACAACAATTTGGTAATAGTTTACAAAAATTGTACTAAAGCAATTTAAAAAATGTCGTTAGTATAAAGGTTCCTATTCAAAAGCTGTTAATACCTCAGGAATTTAAGGTCAGGCATTTTTTAAGTGAAATTGAAGATTGTCATGCTTTAGATATTAGTTGAGATGACATATATCCCCTGTAGCATGGACATAATATTTCATCTATAACTTGTAACCCCTCAGAGACTGATTCAGATACTGCTTAAGGGACCGTGCCTTCGCTCGGTGTCACGTTGTCACATCTTGGAAAAGTTATCCTTAACTACCAGGAAGAATTAGTAAATACAGTAAGAAATGTAATCAACTTGTCTATGTATAATATGACACTGACGTAAATGAAGATATGTTTAATAAACCAAATTGACTAAAAATAATTCTAAATTCAATAGTATCTATTTTTCGTTGCTATATTGCCTTCTAAAGTTTTAGATACTTTTTAAGTTTTGTAGTTTTCACATACTACCCATATGTTAATAGAATGTTCAGCCTTCATACTGTTCTTTTTCGATAACTCATTTTATTTTCATCAATTGTTGACTATAATGTTCATAATATCATCATCAGATTGTCTGATATAAACAGTAATTGTTTGAACTGCATTGGTTTCTATGAGCATTTGTGGATAATTGTATGTTGTCTGTTAAAGTTTTACCCTATGTATGTACATATAATTGGAAGTTCATGTAAACTGTTTATCTGTTTTATCTTCACCTAAATACTACAGATACTAGTCTCAACAATTATTTTTTCATTATTAAACAAAACCATTGCAAGGGATTGATTGGCTATTAGATTTGAATGTATATTAAGTTAGCTTCAAGACTCAGTTCAAACTAATTCGATATATACTTTGTGATTTTTTATAAAAGCCCCTAATAATATAAAAAGTCGACTTCAGACAAAGCAGAACATTAAATTCATCTCTGAAAAACAGAGAATGGAAAAACAATGTATACATGAGTTTTACAAGCTTTATATAACTATTAAACTGGTGTTACCAAAAATTAAGTATGTTTTATGCAACTTTACGTATAACTTATGTGGTATACTACAATCTTACTTAAATTTACATCTGCTTTATACAAAATTCACAAAATTATTTATCATCTACCATCTTTAGGAATTTAATACACTTATAACTTGTTTATAGTTCCTATCATATATCAATAAAGTTTTCATCAGATATAAAATGTGAATTTAGTTTATTTATATCCAAAAAATTATAACGTGTTTTCTTAATCAAGTAGTTTTACTAAACAAAAAATTGCTCAACTGTTGAGATACTCTAAAGAGCCTGGTATTAATTCTCGTACGTCCTCGTATACACGTGCCTTAAAACCAATTTTTCAATCTGTTCTTCCACATTAAATGGACCTCATTTGGTGTTTAAATTAGGCTAGTTTTTCAGTATAGCAAAATTATCGTTTATCGTTTAAACAATATCAAATTGAATCTACAAATAATTTACAGTTTTGTGGAAATTTATTTTAAATGATACGGAAGGTGTTCTGAAATTTTTCGGCACTTGTTTGTTAAACATTTCGCACATGAGGAGTTTGTTGAACATGAGATTTAATAGGAATACATGGTTTTAGCAAAATGGGGCTACTGGGCTGTTTTGCACTATGGATTAGCACGTACTGCAAATTTATCAATGGAAGTCGTCAAAGCAATTTTACTTGGAAAAGTGATCTCTAAGAAAGGTATTAAATATCCATCCAGAAGCCCCCATTTCACGCAACTAATTCCTTTTTATGGGGTTATGTGAAATCTAATGTGTACATTGATGCCTCTAGATCTCTTCTTCAGTTAAAAGCTAGAATACCCGAGGAAATTCAGAGGCTTGCACCAGCATTACATCAGCAGGTTATCGTAAATTTTAGGTCGCGCTTTAAGGGAAGTATAGCGGCTTGAATGAGGGCACTTAAATAAAAAATACTGAATTTAAATATCTTTTTTAATAACCGAGTTCTATTCGTACAGAAAGAGAAAAACAATTCAAAACACTTTAACCAAAAATTTAAAAGTTCAAGGACAAACGGTTCAAGAATATTCCTAGTCTCCATTTACGTTTCTATTAAATAAATCTAACCAATAATCTTCCTTCCATATATATATATATATATATATATATATATATATATATATATATATATATATATATATATATATAGATGATCAATCCCCAAATTTAAAAAATGTAAAGCTGATTCACAAACTACAAAGTTTCGGTGTAACATACATTCTACTGTTGCTTAAATGTTGCCTGCTGCAACAATTCAAGAATATTCCTGGAATAGTTTTCTCTGTTTACATTTCCATTAAATAGACTTATAGATCCTTCTGGGCATCGATAACTGCGTTCAAATAAGTGCAAAGCAATTTCAGGTATTTCCAAATATCACATGGACCTGCTTTGAGAAGTGATACACATAGGTAGATCAAAAAATGTTTTATCAGTCAACTTCTACTTTACCTTAGACTGATTATAATTATGTCAAAAAATCAGCAACCACAGCATTTGGTACTGTATGAATACCGAAATACATGTTTTGAAATTCAAAGTAACCCGGGTATTATTACTTTAGTTGTTATGATAATATACTAATTCTTTTTAGTTTTCAAACTCAAAAATTTTATGAATTTCTTTTTAGAGTTTGAAAAGCTCACTTTCTTAAATTAAATTTCAATGTTTTCCTATTTGTGGGCACATTTTATCTGAAGAATTGTCTAACAAAAGATAATTAAGATAATGTATTTCTTGTTCCAATGTATGTTATATGATATGATATGTATGTGTAGCCTAACATTTGAAGGATTGTCCAATTTTTGCATGAGTGGTTACAATTAAATCCTAATATTTCATTTTTCAATAAAGTCTAAAAACAACAGACACATAGATCACACTTTATGTATGTCAGCAGATGTGCTCTTTTGTTATATATACATTTTTATACAATATGAGTCTTTACGTTGTATATATATTTTTACTAATACTGCATTTAGTTGCGAATTACATGATTTCCTGTAAAAGAAATGTACAGAAAATAATTTACGTTAATGAAATCATTTTGCAAGTCAATCATTTTCTATGGAAGCAAGTACAAATATCCGTGTATCTATTATAAGCAAACCAATTTTACAATGGCGTAGTTTTATGATTTTATGTAATGTGGATTATCTATCATTAACATTTATTACGTTTATTCGTGCTGAATATTATAACCAATTGTAACCGCGAATTTATAGTAGATATGCAATCAAACAAACCATCTACTCAACTCAGTTCAGAGTACAAAATTTCAACATCTTTCCATTCTGCTTTGCTATTAAGGTACATGATTTAGTGTGCACAGATGTATGTTTATGTCACAGTAGGTGATCAACTTTTAATCTTGAATTTATATGGCTACTATCGTCCCTGCAAATTAGTTGTTTTGTACTCTAAGGGTTGTTTGATATGTAATATCCTTACGGGATCAACGTTTGTGGAAGTTTATGCATGCCTATACCAGATCAATGAATGTCTTTTCAATTGCTGGTGAAAGTATCGTTGCAAGGAATATTCTTTAAGTACCAATTTTTTGCTCAAGTTATTTGAACCCAAATCCATGTTTGGTTATCCATATACTAGCCAAAATACTAGACCATGATATATAATTGATAACAGTATATGATACATATGTGCTGCAACTTTAATGGCACACATACTTGATCTTGTAGATCAAAGATACTCAAAATGTAACACTAACATTTCTATGTTTAAAATTTAATACATTGCGTCACCCTAATATTACAAGATTGTATGTGGCTTTTTTTTTTTTCACGCTCCGACTTATTGATATTCCCAGCCTCATTTTGCTACCAAAATATCCAAAAATATGTATTAAATAAAGTACTCTAGTTGCTCTGAAAAAGTTACCAGATCGCAAATATAAGAAATATAACATAAATTTAGAAAACAACCAAGTGACAAACCCTATGAATCAAAATAATGCAAGAGAAGGACCTCTTTACCTCAGGAAAAAGTAAAAGCGCTAAAGTCCTTGTTTCCATAGATGCCTAAAGTTAATAGGGAGTTTTATGAAGCCATACTTCCAAACACCGCATAAAATAGCACTAAGAAAAATAGAATACTACAGAAACTAAGTTAGTATGTTTTTAATTTGTTAAGAATTATTTTGAATTCCACGTTGTATTTCTTGTTTTCCTTACAATGTATAGATTCAGTTTTTCTAGGTTTTTAAAACAAAGTTGTAAATTTCAAAATTGAACATAAAACTTTTTGTGAAAAGTTACAAAATTGTATAATTTTTGAAAAAATTAAGTCATATTTTCTCAAAATATCATTAAAAAGCCTTTTTTTGGTATATTTACTATTATTCAATACAGGTTATCGATATAAGACTTGTACATTCTCATTTTATACTCGTTAAAATACAATCATAAAAGTTTTTAAATCGTTTTTTCTCAAGAAGTAGAAATAGTAACATACAGCTCTGTAATATTAGGATGACGATTATTTAATAAATATTATTAATAATAGCTAAACTATAAACAAAGTTTCACAACTCATAGACTCACACTGTATATTCATCTCATTTCGAAGTACCCTATTAACTTTATCTCTCAGAGGTAAAGATCTACGTATGTTCACTGAATCTAATCCGCTGGTAATATCGAAATCCTCTATATAAAATACCATTATCGACTTAATTCTTCCTTCCCCCAGGGTCTTCCTGAGTTCCGTTTTTTTCGATTGAATTCTACATTTAGTTATTTAAATTTATGTGTTAGCCGGAAAATTTTAACGTTCCCACTCTTTCCAGGAGGTATAGCTGCGGATGCACAGTGCTTCGAACAATTCAATTCGAAGGGTTCGATAAACGGGCACTGTGGCAGCGACACCAATGGAAGATTCCTGAAGTGTGCCCCGGAAAATGTCAGATGCGGGTCCTTGCAATGCCAACTGGGAAATCGGTACCCCGTCGTCGAGGGTCTCGATCAGCCCCAGGACCATTCCAGAACAATTATTTCGATCAAAGGTCACGAATACGAATGCAAGTAAGTATTCACTGATATCGAGATTTTATATAGCGATTAGGTTCATCGGTAGTAGTTGAAAATCGTTTCATGACCCCAGTGTTCACGTTAAATAAATTATGTTTCATATTTTTTCCCATATTCTTACAATAATTACGATTTTATATAAAATTATATTATTTGAATTTATGTAATCAATATATTCTACATATATTATATATAATAAAAGTACTATAAAATATCTATCATAAATAAATGATTATAAGTATTTATATTTATGGATAGTGACAATGAATGTAAATATTTGTGACAATTACTAAAAATGTTAATACGAAAACAATACAAACATATTTATATCAGGTGTTAATGTCGAAAAAACACCCATAAACCCACTCTATTACTTTATTTTATGAAGCCTCAAACTAGAAACGTTCCCTCGCTAGAACGTTCCACTCTGAGGGGTTATATTGATATCAGATCTGCAGAATATGATACCAACGACCCCCTGCTATCCCTGGTTAACCCTCCCCAAGAGAGTGGACATATAGACTGGAAGATTTGGCCTGATACTTTGATTTTGTCTAGTGGTAGGAACCTTGCTGCGTTGTGGTTTGAATTCTTATTCCTCAGGTTCTTTATATAAAGTTTGGTATTACTTATTTTACTTTTCTTATTTATGATCTGCTCCGGTTAATATAATTTAGGATTATATTTATCTGACTTTAAGTCTGATTTACTTTATTTGATTTGATATTATAAGGGGGCAATAAAGAGGAAACTCAGAATCCAGTTTAATTTACATTTATTACCCAAACTTGGATAGGTGGAAATAATGTTCTTGACAAACAACAGTACTCTGTTATTTGTAACGGAAACTTTCGTTTGTTTAAATAATGGCTGGCATACGTAGAACTCTGCAATATACCGAGAAGGACTACTCTCGACAAACCTTGATATAATGAATTGGCATATACAGAACTCTGTAATATACCGAGAGGAACTCCTCCCTTTGTTATTTGTTAATGTTGGCTGAAATACGTAGACTGCAATATGCCGAGAGGGACTCATCTCGCCAACGTTTATGTGGTGAATTGGCACACACGGAACTTCGCAATATGCCGAGAGGAACTCCTCCCTCTACCATTTGTTAATATTGGCTGGCATACGCAGACTCTGCAATATACCGGGAGGGGCGGCTCCTCCCGCCAAAAACTCTGTGAGTTTCTCCATTGGGAGACGCTCTCCTCTGGTCTACAAAATGCAGTAAATTATGAACAGAGGGTTGTTAGCCTGTCAAGAACATCATAGTACAAATGAATTTACATTTACGAAAAATATCTAAATATTGGGAATTAAGTTCGTGGTAAAATAAATAATTACAAATAAATGAAAACAAGGGTGTGCAGTAGCTAGCCTTGCACCCCAAACTAGAGCAGCGAATTATTATTATCAGCGAAATCACCTAAAAAGTATTTAATTATATTTGAGTACCACACTGAAGTAACGACGCAGATAATTTGATTATTAATGGAAATACGAATGATTAAATAACCCTCACGCAGCAAGGAGCCTATAGACACGGCATCCGAGACTTCTCCCTCAGGTTGGCAATACCGGTTTTCGATGACGTACAGGACGAAGGACCCGGACGACTCGACGGATGACTCGTGAGGGGTCTACAAAAGTCCGGTTTCGTGATTTTCGAATGGATAGCGTGGTTTCAGCGACGGAACCCTCCCGAGGTGGCAAAGTCGTAGATATGAATTACTAATTTTTGAATTATTCTGCTTTTCGGATTTTCTTGTTTTCTGTTTTTCTGATCTTCGGTTCTTCAAGTCTTCGATTCTTATGATCTTCTGGTCTTAAAGTCTTCCTGGCTGCCTCTTCCCGGACCAACCTCGAACTGCTTCTTCCTGGATTATTTAAAAACTGTTTTCTTACTTCGGGACATCGATATTGAGCAAAATCGTGGTTCCCTGTGAGAGGGATAACAGATTCCCGAAATCCTCAGTGCGATGGAAATGACTAGCACTCGGTAAGACAGCGTACGCGATCTCGACAATTCGAGGATATTTTTAATGTTTATAAAATATCTAACCAAGTTTTCTGGGTTCTACTTCCATATAAGACCTTAACATATAAGGGCGATAATTATCTGTCGAGAAGATACCCACGCTAGCTTTTCCTATGTTACATATACTTCGCCGCTATCGAGTGCCTAGAGTTTCAAGCCTCGGTAAATTTTAACGCAAATATTGTAATATTATTTTCTTGAGATTTTGTATTGAATATTTTAAAACTTTTATTTCCCACTGAAAATTAATTTAAAACGCGCTAAATAATTTTTACTGCTTATTAAATGAAATGAAAAGAATTTTGGTTAAGTTTTATATGCCAAATTAGTTTGATGATGTTATGAAAAATTGAAAAATACCGCGTGACCTTATAGCCCGAGTAAGGGACTTTTCAATGCGATCATATTAATCTCTGAAACCTCTGAAATATCTGAAATCTCTGAAATCTCGGAAATATCTGAAATATCTGAAATATCTGAAATATCTGAAATCTCTGAAATATCTGAAATCTCTGAAATCTCTGTCTATAAAACAAATACTGTCTATAAATTATATTAAGTTTCGCAATAACCTTATATGGGACGTGCATAAATTTAGACTGCCCGGAGTACACTATATTGATTTCCCTAGCCTCGCCGCCTGATCGCAAATCTGTTGCAAACACATACGAAACATTATTTTTACTTCAAAGGAAGCGAACATATGGCATTTGCTCAAAAGCCTCTATAAAAGTATTCGCCACCAGTGATGAGGGTGGCACCGTAAGCTTATTCATAGCGATGACATAGAAAGTAAATAAACGAGGAAATGAAATGAAATTCAAAGGAATGCTGTCTGAAAATAGTAGGGTTCTGTGATGTTTGTGGGACGTCTACCTGTGAATGTGTCCAATGGCACGTCACCGTGAAAATACATAATTATAACGAAATATGTGTATAAATATACATGTCCTTTTGGAAATATAACTTTTTGAAAATATATAACACTTTTATTGTCCATTAAACCGTTTCTAGTTTTCCTTGAGATGGTCTATAATACAGTTTTTAAAACTCTTTTTTATGAAATAAATTAACAAATAAAAAATTAATGCACAGTATATTTATGATTTATATTATATATAAATATAATATAAACTATAAAAATTAGTGATACAAATACGATATCATAGTATATCAAAGTCTCAAATAAATTTGCATAAATACTATTGTATTCCGATTAATTACATATATTTTATGTTTGTAATTAATACTGTTAATATTAATTTTATTAATAACCATCTGGTGAGTAGAAAATGTATGAAGTACTGGAATATAATTTATAATCCAGTATATAAGTTAATTAGTATATCTTTATATTAGTATATCTACAAAACATTTATTGATATATTTTCTGCATATTTCAATTATTATTTTAACCAAGGCAAAACTACGTGCATAATGAAATTTATAAAATGTTCATATGTTATAAATATGTTCAATCTTATTGTTAATATAGAGAAACTATTTCAGGAAATAATAAGCTTTTCCAGCTTTGAGAAATGAGTTGAAAATTTACGATCGATCATTTAAAACAATCGTACTGGCTTTCAAACTTTTCGTATTTTTAACCAGCTTCAAAAAATGCAGAGTTTTTCAATTCGTCTGATTTTTGTTTTGCATTGAGTTTAGTATAGCTCCAAGGTGATCCCATCTTAATTTCATTGGTATTGGACCTTGAACTTCGAAGATATACAACTGAATTCCATAATCAAGTAGTCGTCGTTTTCGCATTCACAAAGCTTCCTTAGTAGTTATACCCATCACTTACAATTGTAAAATAATTAGTTTAAAAAAGCCGACTTCAAAAAAAAGTATCATAACCAAAAATCAAGAAAGAAATGTTTTATACAACAATTTAATACTTATTTTTTGTTCCTTTTAATGTAATTAGGAAATTATTGTTTATTATGTAATTATTATTAATTGTTTTATATAATCCTAAAATCGGTGCCATACAATATTAGTAACGCGAATGTCAGTCCTCGGCAATTTTAAATGTAAACTCGTTATTATAGTAGCAAGGTATATAGATATATATTTTTTTGCTTTACTTGGCACCGAATTAAACCACGTTAACTGGATATGCCATTTTCTATGTAACTTCATAACAACAAAATCCTCAATACATCAGGATAAATAATATTGACTATATTAACAAAATATAGATAAAATAGTTTTTACTTATAGTAAATAAAATTATATGAAGGAATAACATATTTCATATAGAAAAATTGTCACTGAAGAATAGCTCTTCTACATCATCATAAATACAGGCAGAATGGAAGCAAGTCGAGTAAAATATTCCTGCAATGATTCAAAGGGGAAACTGAGCATCAAATTGTTAATATGTGCTCCTTCTCCATAGCGGTAATATCCACTTAACATCACTTATGTCGCTTCCCTTCAACGTCTTACGTACCCCACATATACTTTTATCGATGTCACAATATCGCCTCGAGATCACAAGCCACCCCTTTCTATCTATACGTTAATTACAGTTATCTCGTGAGAGGGTATAATACCTTACAAGTAGTATGTAGTTCACGAGGAACATACCTTCGGAATTAATTCAGGTACGAGATCCTTTAATTAAGTTGATAATATCTCCTGTTAATTACTACTTTGAAATTATTCCATTTCTTAACACTCTCAGAGACTCCATATAAGTAATTAGAAATAAAGAATATTTGATTTTAAAAAAATATATATTGAATTTTTGTCTATTTTAATTTCCCCTTAATTACTTTATTCAGAAGATCGTCTCATTATTACTTGGCAATAATATAAACTAACTAACTAAATCTGACTAACTGAAATTTATTGTTGTCGATATTAGTAATAATAAAGGAATAGGGCATTATTATATTTATGAGCTCTTGGGGATTTTAAGTATAAGAAATAAATTATAAGATATATATATATATATATATATATATATATATATATATATATATATATATATATATATATATATATATATATATATATATATATATACATATATATTGCATTATCATTACTATAAGTTATACAGAATTTGTTGGCAATCGTATCAAATATTAAATTTCCTACCTGGAAAACATATCGTTATATACAATATTAAGAAAAAAATTAAACTGTTCTTCCAATTTACGTAATGAAGTTCTATCTATTTTGGCCCTTTCAAGATTTTAGATGATTTTTTTGTTTTCACATTTTACATTACATTTTGTTTATATTACATAAGCATATAAGCATTCTTATATGCTTATATGCCAATATAAAAGTATTTGCATATAATTAATATAAAAATATTGGCACCGATACTGCGGTGTGTCTCTTTAAAAACATCCAGTATATCTAAAGGTACTTTTATCACATGCATTAAATTTATTCTATATTAGATATTCACACTATATATGATTTCTATATGCTTAAAACACATATTACTACTAATAATAAAATGTTTATTATTTCAAGTAAATCAGGAAAAGCAAACACATAGTATTATTCTATACCAATTATCATTATTCACCAATATTCTAATTAATGATGCGCGCTTTTCAGTAAGTGTTTTAATTACTACATACATATGAAGACTGCACTGCAAAAAGGGGGAATGTAACAAAAATTTCAAAACTACGATAACCGCGACATCCCTTGACAATTTGTAAGTATTAGTATCTAATGCACTATACTTCGCTAAAATGTACCTCTGTCACATTCTACAGCGTAATAAAGATTTATGTACTTGGGAAGAAGGGGGATGGTCCATCGCCAACTTCGCAAAAACGAGGTACGTCCAAACGTGATACACTGTAATTTCTAGTGAAAATGAAAAGTCTGCAAAGAGAGAACTCAATTGATGACGCACACCGTTGCAAATTAGAAAAGACAACTAACTATTCAACACGAAATTCATAAGAAAAAAGTAAAAACATTTTATGAACGAAAAGGAACAGCCCGTAAAAGATCTAGAACTTCAAATATATTCGAAGCAATTGCCATAGATTTTCAATAAAATCAACCAATGTCTAACATCTACAAATGACGTTTACTATATAAACGGCAATTACCATTGTTCATTTTTAATATGCACACTATATCCAATGGAGACTCTGTTTTCTATTGTTATCCACAAACTGTCGCATGAAAGGAAGCTGATAAAATGGTTTCCATGCTTCACAACTTCATCAAAACAATATTAAATCCTTCAGTTTGTCAGTTACAGATTTTTTGCGATTCATGTCCGGGACAAAATAAAAATTATACAATGTTTAGAGATTTACATTATATTGTTCATCAACTTAAATGCTTGGACTATATTCAAATCACATTCCTGATTCGAGGCCACTCGTAGTTAGAATGTGACAAGAATATGGGCCTGATTAATAAAAAATCGAAGGCAGAGATTCCATCAGATTGGGTTTGTGCGTTTAGGGAAGCTAGGATAATACCTTCGCCAAACTATATAGAAGAACTACTATAGTTGTATTACTCACCATTAGATTTTTAATTGCAGAAGAAATGGCAATATTGAAAGCCGATGAATTTATGTTCGCTGATAAATTATACGTAGTAAATATGTAAAAACCATATCTGTACAATTTTCCAAGAAATGTTTCTCTCTAGAACTGTTACCACTTCCTCTCCTGAAATATAAAAATTTACAAGAACTGAAACGATTTTGTGGGTCTGAAGTACAAAACTACCTCAGCAACCTTCCACAAGGCGAAAACAATGAACACAGTGATGACAAATTTTAGAACAAATACGTGGACCATACCCCTTCCTGCCAAAAAAAAATTATTTTTAGACTTGTCATTTTGTTTGTTCCTTTTAGGGTTAGTTTTCTTACTATAGGTCTTTAGACATGTGCGGTAATATATTCAAGCAATAAAATGTACCATCTGTTGCTCATTGAAATGAATAAAATATGATATGAAAGGCTTATATTCTTAAAATGCATTTTTCTTATAACTCTGGATTTGTGACATTTCCCCTTTTTGCAGTGTAGTCTTTATATATGTATATCCCTACCAATATTTGATGTATTATGTATTACTATGTATGATTATTAGTAATTAGAAATGATTAAAAATAATAAAGCTAAAGCATTCGTAAATTATTATCTCCTTTCTCAAAAAAAATATTATGTGGTCTTTAATATTCTTATAGTAGCTAGTTTCATTCCACTCACAACTATTCTAATAAGAGCTGCGTAATACACTTGATATTATGATGTTAACAGTTTGTATAGGATTGTGTACATTCGCATAATTTAGAACTCAAAACCGAGGTTTGTTATTCCAAAGTGTTCCACTTTTATGGTTGTTTCTGCATATTTTAAGTTATTTATTCTCAACGCAGACCCTGCTATTAGCGCAAGGTATTTCAGAATACCCTGAACCGAATTGTATATCTCACGTTTGATGATGAAATAAATGGCTAATATTTCTAATTCTGACAAATACGCTGTTGCGCAATGTATTGAAATTATATGAGGAATATTTATAGATATTCAATTTGTTTTATTTGCCACAATTGTAGAGTAAAACGTATTCTTTAGTTTTAAAAATCTTTAAACGTACAGAAATTAACTATCTTCTATCCCAATGTATCAAGATGTTCCGCAGCCATACCTAGAGAGAGGTGCCAAATTCCCCCTATTAGGACTCGAATCCTTGCATATAATCACCTAGTTCGCCGCCCGAATACAAATAACATTGTACATTGACACCTGTATCCGAGAATGCACTAGATCACACACAATTTTTCTAAATGCAAGAGCAAGCACTTGATTTATTAATTATACACTGAATTGAATTGGAACGAATGTATGATAATTTATAAACTAAATTATTATAACCTGTAGAAGATGAAGATGTTGGCTAATCTGGGAACCAAAAGTGGTTCTGAAAGTTTGCAAAATTCATAAACACATTTTTAAATTCAAAATTATCAGATATATATCGGAGGTCTACAAACAGAAACTTAAGGTAAATGACCATAAACAATGCCTTTTGTTCGCTGGCTGGGGTCTGGAGCTGTTGAGTTGGAAGTTTGCCCAAATTTCGCCAAAAAATCATCTTTAATGACGAGGCCTATTTTTGGATGAATGGATATGTGAACAAGCAAAATTGTTGGATTCGGAACTACACCAATCCACACGAGATGCACCAGCCCTAAATGCATCCCAAGAAAGTCACTGTTTGGTGCGAATTTTGATCTGGAGGAATCATCGGTACGTACTTCTTCCAAAACAAAACTAGCATTGCCATAACCGTCAACGGCGAACGCTACCGATCGATTATAAGCAATTTCTTGTGGCCTAAAATCGATGATTGCCGATGTCGTCGATATGCATTGCCGACGACATGTGATTCCAACAGGATGGCGCTGCTTGTCACACAGCGAATGCCACGATGGACATCTTATACGAGCTATTTGAGGGCACAGTTATCTCACGCAGCGGCGACATGAACTGGTCACCGAGATCGTGCGATTTAACGCCTTTAGACTTATTCCTTTGGGGCTATCTTAAATCTCAGGTCAATTAGAATAAACTGCAAGCAATTGATGCCCTCAAAGTCAACATAACGAACGCTGTCCAGTAAATTCATCCAGATTTATTCGAAAATGTCATTGAAAATTGGACCTCCCAAATACATGCCACCAAGCAAAGCAGCGGCCGATATTTGAACGACGTTATATTCCATACTTAATGCCATAAATTATTATTTAAAATAAAAAAGAAATGAGTGGATATCTGACACAACTTGTTTTATTTACGTTTAAACATCGAACGTCTTTCTTGAAAGATCCTTATTAAACATGTTTTCTTTATTTATTAACGTTTCAGAGCACAAGTTGTTGGCAGGCCCAACAACTTGTGCTAATAAATTTTGAAATGAAAGTACTTTCTATTGCTGAGTTTCTATTGCTGAGGATGTACTTTAGTTTCCTTTGAATACTAAAGAAGAAAAAACATTATTCTATCTTTAAATTTCTCAATAATTTGGTACGATGCTTTTGATAAAGGTATTTATTGGATATATATTCATGTCTATATCGCATTATTTAACTAAAGTGTCCTCTTTTTATTAGTCTGAGGCTCCCAATCGTGAAATAATTCAAGCAAGTTCACCGGTGTTAATTTTATTAATTTGCCGAAACTTCGATTGCTCCGAACTAAACACGTCACGAGTTATATCTGGGATACTAAAATGATAAAAATAGAAGTACATCCATCGATTTCTACTAATTAGCGAAAGAATGGTATAAAACAAGTGGCGTTTGTGTTTCAGTATTTATTTTCATTTGCATTATTCACTACTCGTGCTACCCCTAACCTCTATATAGATCGTCTGTAGGTGGTAACAAGCAATAAAGTTCAGCTTATAGCGCCGAACTGTGCAACTGTATAAAACATACATTAATTGGGGATATTATAGCTGTGTTTTCAAGGGACACCTAACATAAATATTAACTGGTAACGAATGTAGCTTGTTTTTCGCAAATTGATTGTAAGTTTAAGTACCATAATACATACATAGTAATATCAGTGCATACTAACTAATAGAATGATGTACTACATATTCGGTTTTATTCGTAGTGGCGTGGATGAGGATGATTTGGAATATAAATAAACATAAATATATGTAATCTGATATACTGAAAAACATTCACGGACATTACAATCTGATCATATATAAGTAAATGTTATCTAAGTTATAATATTGCTTAGAAAACTTAGAACTAAGGTTTTACTCAACAGTATCCTTAGATTTCTAATAAATCAGGTACACTAAAAGCTAACGTATACGCTAAAGTACATAATACTCTGTTTGTCACATTACTGAACTAATTCAAAGGGCTCAATTCTCTTGAGTCTTCTTATCAATCCTACGTTGTCAAGGAGCTGGTTCCCCTCGACGTTGACATGTTGGAGGAGTCGTTATTCATGACTCGTGGCAATTTTGGATCTGGCTTGTTCAACAGTATCCATGCCCAGATCTGGATGGAGCTTACTATTTCAGGTGTATCAAGGTGCATCTATGATGTTCCCTAGCACATTGGGAACCTTTCAATGATTTATACATTGATCTGACTGGCCCAGCCCCACAGCTGAATTCCATAGGTCCGTACTGGTTTAAGTCTCTGCTTATATAACATAAGCTTATTATGTATAGTTAAGTTGCAGTTTCTTCCAATCAACCAGTATACTTTTCTATATTTAATCATAAGTTAGCCTAGCATCAAGTGTAATACCAAGATTGGCTGCATTTGAAAATGGAATTCGTTTGTCATTTATGTTTATGGATATATATTGATTAGCTCTATTTATGAAGTTAACTAATACAGACTTTGATTCATTTAATTCTATTCTCCCCTTTTATGTCCATCTAGTAATATATTTCGTTAAAATCATTAAACAAAATGCAACACGACTAACATGAAGAAAATCTATTATTCCACAAATCTTTTTGCAATTCTCATATTAAATCATTCTTACGTAATATTTTTCCTTAAAAATGTTTAGACTTGATTACAACAGCTCAAGGATACAAGGGGACTAATTTTCCTCATATATTTTTAAAGAATTTTTATTTCTTATTTCCTACTCTATGTATATTTCTTTATACCGATGAGTTTTAAGGAAGCTAAACTCCTTGGATATTGTAGTTGAACTGGGTTTATAAAAACACCTTAGTCCTATCTTAACCACAACTTGGCATTAATTTTTCCCGAAAAGGTTAAACTTAAAATTTCCCTAACCTCGATAATACTATGGCGTTTTTAGACACAATATATGCTAAAAACAAACAAATTTCACTGGTGCTCCTCAATACAAAGAATAAATTTTATGTACATATTAACTTTCTAATAATAAGACGCTAAATTAAGTTAAAGTTAAAACTCCGTTTTTTATAAATCCACCATTAGATCCTCAAGGCAGCTGACACAAGTAACAAGCTATCAAGATGAGTAATCGAAATGCCAAATACATTTGCTATTAGAAATATTTGGTAGCCACAGAGGGGCCTTCCTTTAGGGAACATTCGTAGGATTCGTATTAATTTTCTACTAAATGTTATCTCAACGATTATAATTAAAACGTCAACAATTTTCTGCATCACTAACAGCCGTCGTCTATTTATAATTTTAGGCGATAAAGGTTCTGCTCGGCCTTCAAACCCTTACACAACGGCCATTGCCAGACAAGTTATATTGGATAAGACGCGCCTGCCACAATATTGGTGCTTCTTTATAATTCATCAGATTGATTTGTCCAGTTGAAAATTAGTCGCATTAAAATAAGATAAAGTTGCTGATTATTTAAATGATTTAAAGAGCAAAACAAACTATGTTGCACTTCATTCCGTTTCACATAGTTATACTCATTCACTAAATTTAATTTTAAATAAAGTGTAATGGTAATGAAGATTGTTGTAATTATCTGGATCTACGTAATTGTTTTAAATCTACAAAATTCAGTACTATGTAAATAAAATTTACCGATATTGAATACCACCTCCTGCATTAGTGTTTGAAGATTTACTTCGCATTCTATTCCACCCAGTTTAAAAAAAACCGATGTAGATTTCTCAATTCCTTTTAGGAAATCGTGTACGTACTTTGATTCAAACTGTACATAATGCTGAAAAATATAACTAATACTTTAATAAACTATGGTTTACGAAATAGTAATATTAAAATTTGAATCACCCCAGAAAAAGGGAAAGTCTCTTAACTTGCTAAATTTGAAACAAATATTTAAATTCTTTTCTGTAAAAATCAAGAATGTAGTAGTTAAATTAGGTGATTTACAAAACACGAATCTTTTTTTATCTTTAAAAAATTAGCTAGATAATTTATATAACCATATGATTTATCTGCATATTTAGTGTAATACCCGTTTTTGAATCAAATTCAACTAAAAGCCAATTAACGTACGTTAATTGGCTTGTATTATAATTTAATTGTAAAAATACCTAAATATTTGTTAAATGTGACGCTCTAATCGAATAATTAAATTTCTTGTTCAATTATGAGTTCCGATGAATTCTTATCTTTAATTTATTTAATTATATTATAATTCATCTTAAGTATAGAAGTATTATTTGTTCTAGTATAATATTAGGAATCTCAATGAACTCATAAAAGTTTATTCAGAATTTTATAGATAGATATTATAGTACTACAATGCAATATATCTAAAACATATATTAATTGCAAAGCAGACATCAATCTTATGAAAGTGTATCTATTTTAAAATTATTCTCATGCGTGCAATACAAATCAATGATAAGCAACTTCTTGTGGCCTAAACTAGATGATATGCACACCTACAACATGTGGTTCCACCAGGACGGCGCTACGTGCCACACAGCACATGCTAGCCACGATGGACATTCTGCACGAGCGATTTGAGGGCATGGTTATATCGCACAGCGGCGACGTGGACTGGCCACCGAGATCGTGTGACTTAACGCCTTTAGATTTCTTCCTTTGGGGTTATCTTAAATCGCAATCGATGTCGAATCCTACTCATGGCGGGTTTTATTTTTTGAAACCTTGTCTGATCGTGCAGAAACACGAGAAAGGGGTCGAGAATAGCTTTTAGGTATAGCTCAATGCCTGGCAGGGCTTTATCCCGAGGAGTAGTTGTTTCCTGTAGCGATTATGTAATAGCCTTGCTATTCGGGAACTAACCCCTTGGCGGTTTGGTAGTTCCCTTCTCGATTCCCGACTTGTATCTTACTTAAGGATTGTATAAAATCACTAATATTTACAATAAGACGGCTACGTCGATACCCAAATGTATTTGCACTAAGAATAACTTTTTATTCACAAACTCAGTATTTATGTAAAAATAAATATATACATGAGAGTTTATGAAAATTACAACTTCAGTTACAAGTTGAAATATATACCCTCTAACCACACACCCTCTCTATATGTGCTATTAAGCGCAGAAAAGTAGGGTACCTTCTTTACTCCGGGACTAACTCAAAGAGATTCTTCACATATATGCGGTACGGGAAAAACTATGCATAATATTACTTTTTTTACTATACTTGTACTTTGTAAATATACTTTTAAAGGCCAAAATATGTATGTATGAAAGTAGATAGTGTATGAATAAAATATATAATAATGAAACGTATATTATTCATTTTTAATTTCCTGACATACGGGGTATTTTAATAAATATCCAATATTCCACAGGACAAGTCTACACGTATTCTAAAATCCTTAAGTCTATTCTAAACTAAATTATTAGTACGCTTACTGATATACTATTAACAATGCTTTATTCTCAAGATAGAACATTAAAACATTAAAATATTACTTTTGTTTCATTTTTCAGTTGTATCTCTGTTCAGAAAAAGAAACCCACCACAGGTAGAATTCGACATCTGTCCCGGATGGAAACCGAATGATAGACAGCTGCTTCGAACTTATTAATTCTCATCAGTGCCGTACATGGTACGCCGATCCAGGACAAATGCTGAATCAAATCCGTCGGGAATTCATCTAAGTCGATACGATCTATGACAGCAACTTATAGCTTATTAGTTATCATCTATGTCCTAGATCTACGTACCGTATACGGCACTGATGAGAACTAATAAGTTCGAAACAGCTGTCTGTCGTTCGATTTCCATCCGGGACAGATGTCGAATCCTATCCGTGGCGGGTTTTCTCTTTTGAAATCCGTCTGACCGTGCAGAAACAAGAGAAATGGATCGAGAATCGCTGTTAGGTGTAATTGAATGCCTGGCGAGGCTTTAACCCGAGGAGTAGTTGTTTCCTATATCGATTATATAATAGCCTTACTATTCGGAAAGTACTTTAATAACCGCTTTGCGGTTTTCTGGTTCTTTTCTCGATTGGCGATTCATAAGTTGCAGATTTATCTCTAACATTTTTTTTAGATAACAGTTTCCAATTATATATACTTAATGATTATCATAATATCTATAATATAACGTTATTTATCAATATAAATTTAAATGTAAATGTTCGTTTCTTCATAATCTTAAATCTCCGAAAGTTCTTCGCCGATTGCTTTGAACTTTTGACACAACGGTGCATTTTAATACGCGCATGATTTTATACACCTACTATTGTCATACCTGTTACAGGTAAAAAGCTACAATAACACGTGGCCCGGTACATCTAGTGTTTAATATTATGATCTACGAGGCGATGGCTTTTCTGGGACCATGACACATTTTAATACTCTGAACTTTTCTTTTACGACGGTACTGACTTAAAATTGCAGTGTATATAATTAAGTTCCTCGTCCTCTTCTAAATATTTATAATACCTTGCATTTTTTATGTTGCCGTTTTCAGAACATTTTGTTTAATATCCGTTTGTGTACCTAACGAACTCGATAATTTTTTAATTATTTTTATTCAATAACAAACATTTTTTTCAACATTATAGAATATGTACATTTTTTAACTAACAAATATCAAATTCAAGAAATATTTCAACATAATTTTAAATCAGCGAATATTTCAATTCATAAACTATTAACTACAATTAAATTACATAAAAACTAATTACAAATTCAAAACACTGGACACAAAATTTTAAGGAAGAATCACAGGAGATGTTGGGAATGCACTCTTCCGGCCATATATACAGTATCATAGTCAGGGGCGTAGTGTACATGAATGCGAGTGATGCATCGAATCCCTTAAATAATTGGAAAATTAGTGTTAATTAAAAGTTCAATCGATTTATTCAATTATTGCAATTTTTTAATTATTTTAATGCGACCACAAACATACATTATTTATTTTAAACGCTACCATTATCTTTCTTATTTCAAATCGGCCGTAAAGGCGCCCGAAACTATTGGACTTCCGAGTTACTTACTGCAATTCTGAAATGCGATGGTCCATGTTACATCCAAGCTACGCGTTAGATGGGCGAAAAGGTCAGTGATCTTATGCAGTCGACAGTGGAACCTCGAGTGGGTGTTGTCGTTATTTCCGAACTCAATTATGCGATTATGTGAACGCATCTTGGCGACTGTCGCCATAACATAAGGAAGATTTGGAAGCGCTGTTTCAGATAACTGTGGAAAATTAAAATAAGGAATGGGATCGAGAAACCGTTATTTGTGATAGAGGCCTTTTAACTTTATTGCGCGACTTTGATTTTAATTTTTTCTTAGCAGTGTTTTCTGCAATATTCCCACATTCCAAGAGTCTGTTTAAAGTTCTACAGACAAAAATATCAGATATTAGATATTGCAATAAAAATATCGTCAATTTCAACTCACATATTCAAAAGAAGTGAGAATTGAGTTTAGTGACATTCGGATCCATACGGTCCCACGTATGGACAGATTTGTGTTAGAAAATCAACCATCAAGTGAAAGAATGAATTGGATTTAATTCCTAAAGAAGATAAGAAAAGTACCTACGCACGATTGTTTTATGAAATTTTGGACGTTATTACTTTGAACATTAGTGAACGGTTTAGTCAAATTTCTAAACTGAAATTCTTAAATCTAGGATTCCACACAAATTACTTCGTTCGTGAAACGTTTCCTGACGAACTTTTTTCTTCTTTAGTAGATACATATGGAACATTCTTAGACGCAAATCATTTAAATAGTGAACTTTCAGTGATTTATAGTGATCCCTATATGAAAAAGAGCACTGTGTTTCAGCTTCACCAATATATTATGTCCCTTCAATTATCTTCTGTTTTCCCGGAATCATCAAAATTGTGTAGTTTAATTTTGACTATTCCTGCCACAAGCAGTTCCGCGGAAAGATCATTCTGATGTTTAAAGAAAATAAAAACTTATCTGTGAAATTCTCAAAAACAAGAAATACTGTCAACTTTAGCATTAATAAATATTGAAATTGTCTTGTTAGAAGATATGATATCGTCTCTAACATTTGAAGAAACAGTGATAGACGTTTTCGCTGGACAAACAAGAACCGAAGAATTGATCTTCATTTTAAAAATTAGGATATATACCTCGGCATAATCATTTTAGGTTAATGTTTTTTTATTTTTACCATTTTCATATAGCCTACCATACATCTGACTATACCTCTTCCCC
This sequence comes from Rosalia funebris, assembly GCA_037954035.1. Taxonomy (NCBI): domain Eukaryota; kingdom Metazoa; phylum Arthropoda; class Insecta; order Coleoptera; family Cerambycidae; genus Rosalia; species Rosalia funebris. The sequence goes on from JAZFAV010000007.1 coordinate 8,672,144, forward strand.
TTATAAAATTTTTATCACATCCCTAGATTCTTTTCCCACGCTACGCCCCTACTCATAGTAATATTAAAACACTCCTTCGGAAATTTCCTGGAGTATTTTGGATGGTTTGACATGAGTTTATTATCCGATTTCTGAGTTTTTATTTATTTTGACTAAAATAAATGTTTGATAAACTAAAGTATTCCAATATACTCTAAAGGAAATAATCTAAACTAGATACGTCTAGTAACTTAGGAAATCATAGTTCAAGTCCTCCACAACCTTTCCAATGATTGTTGTAAATTTTATCTAAAAATTCTCGGACTTAAATGTTAAACTGTGCAGGTGTACCATCATGTACGCCATCATGAACAGCAAGATATTTTGTATTAATACTGGCAAATTTTCGTGTAGTGTTGGCAAATATTCTTCAATATGTAAACCGTCAATAGCTTTGACCGTTTAATCTCCCTGGTAGGAAAATTTACCCATCAAATAATCCCCAAATATTCTTTCCAGGCATTTACTGACAACACATAGGCTTTCTTCAGATGATAAATCATTATTATAAAACTTGAGAATGGCATTGCGTTGGACCTTGTTGTTTCATCGATAAGTCAATAAATAGGATTCGATTTTTAATTAAAGAATTTCAGTGTTTAGATGTCGTTGGGTGAACCAGTGGCAATTCTGTATACGACTGAGGTGACTAGAGAGAAGTACCTGAACTTTCTGAATGTTGGAGCGATATAACAAATTATATCGATTAGAATTTTCCATCCCAGAACGTGAAAAATGTTTGACGTTAATGCTACTTTTGTGTTACTTTTTCCGAATATTTTCCAACTTAGTTAAGAGCTTGAAGAGGTTTGTCAACCTCTGAGCTTCTTACTATTCGATGTGTACCCGAAATATGTCTGACTTTCTTAATTTCATTTCAGAGGAAGCTCAGTATGAATTTTTGAATGTAAGTGTTACACAATTCTGATACTATTCTTAATACACTTGCTTAGCCTCGCATGTATTTCTATTAAAAACCAGCTAATCAAATATATCTCGGCATTAGTAAAACTCATTATTTTTGACAATTACAATAATCTTGTTTAAAGTTATGAGTCACAATATATGTAAAATGTATGATATTTATAATAAAAAAAATAAGTAGCAGCGGATTAGAATTATTAGCTTACTTGATCTTTTCATTTTCTTATTCCAGGTTACATCGCTCAATATCATCAGTCACAGCCTACTTGATTATCATGGCTAAATTTATATCAGTATTTTTGCTACGAATAGATCGATATTTTGCTAAGTAACTCACTAACTGTGACATATATGAAAACACAAGAGATGCAAATCACGCAAGAAATACGACAAAAGTAAGGGTCATCATAAAAAAAGTTCAGGATAGTATCATGGTTCCACAAAATCCATCACTCTGTAGGTTATATTAAATATTAATATGGCTATACTGTAACCATTATAACAATTGTTGGATATGCCATATTTTGTCTGATGACCTAAAAGAATGTGAGAGAGAAATAAAAAATATTTAAGTAAAAATAAAATTTAAACACTCCGTATCTTGGAAACGAAGCATGTTTTATCATACATTTATTAAGAATTTTATTGTCTTACAATGAGTTGTTTTATCAGATATTAATTTACAGGAATTGTTTTATCAAATATTAAACGCTTATTAAAAATGCTCTATATATATTTATGATTTATGTTTTAGTAAGAAATTCTATCTCTTGTCTCTTTGTAAACATATTTGAAAACATAATTTATTTATATTTTTAGTACATATTTACGTTTGAAATGAATTACCATTCGAAGTTACACTTTGAACATGCTTATTGTTCAAACATTGGGGTCATTACATTTTTTCTAATAAAACTTATTCATAAACACTTCCGAAGCAAATTAAAAAAATATACGGAATAGAACAGATAAACTATTTAGAACACTTTGATGATTTCGTAATTTACAAAATATAAGAAAATGAAAATTACTTTACTTTTCACTTTGCATTACAACACTCCGTTATTGAAATTTTATCATGAAGTGAAAACTAACAGAGTTTTAATTGTATCCTACCCTCAATACACCCTATGTAAATTTATAATTAATATAGATTATTGTGATAACTGTTATAATTAACTATGGATGTTTTCAATTTGTTTCCATTCTTTATAAGAGAGACTGAATAAAATAAAAATTAATCTTGATCGACTTAGGCTGTCTTTATATTGTTCAAGTCAGCAAAAGTTTAAAAATATAAGTATACAAGTACGTAACATAAAAATATTGATATTCTTATACATTTAGTTTGCATACCATTCTTACTACCAATAAATAGTAGTGAAACCCAAAAGTCATAAGTAACAGATCTATTCACAGGACGACAACCGGGAGAAAAGATAAAAGCAACGAGAAGGATTCCGATCTGCCACATCTAGGCCTGGTGAGGGACGGAACGCCGTGCGGAGAAAACCTTATTTGCCTTAATCAAACTTGCACCAGCATATTTCCACACATTAAGCAGGAAAAATGCCCTTCGAATCATGCCAGCATGGAGTGCTCTGGACACGGGGTAAGATACTCATATCATAAATTATGATGTTTCCACTCGATTAAATTTAATGCTCTTATTTTTATTGCACGTTTTATATCTACACGAATGTGCGTCCGTTGATAAGGCCTTTGTTAATTTCCAGAAATAAAATTTCGATTTCCAAAAGAAGCACTATTGCGATTATGGAAAAATGTTTATATATTATATCATATTAAGTAAAAATCAATAATATAGAGTCCTTCAATAGGGGCGCTCGAAATTTGTTAGGTTATAGCGGCCATGTTATTAACGTTATCGAAATGCAAGATCTGCTGAAAACATCGCTGTTGTGCATGAGAGTGTACGGGAATACCCGAGGCAGACAATTTCTGGTCGTTCAGAAGAACTTAGCCTTTATGCGATTTCAAGTTAGCGAATTTTGCGTCTTGACCCGTATAAAATCCAACTGAATCAGAAACTTAAGGTAAACGATCATAGACAACACCGTATTTTCGCTGATTGAGCTCTGCAGCTGTTGCAATTTGACCCAAATTCCATCAAAAGAATCATCTTTAGCGATGTGCCTATTTTTGGATAAATGGATATGTGAACAAGCAAACTTGTCGGATTTGGAACGATATAAATCAACACAAGATTCACCAGCACCAACTGCATCCCGGTAAAGTCACTGTCTGGTGCGGATTTTGGTCTGTCGAAATCATCGGTATGTACTTCTTCCAAAACCAAACTGGCATTGCCATAGCCGTCAAGTATGAGCGCTACAGATCGATGATAAGCAACTTCTTGTAGCCTGAACTGGATGACATGTATACCGACGATATGTGGTTCCAACAAGGTGGCGCTACTTGCCGCACAGCACATGCTACGATGGACACCCTGCACGAGCGATTTAAGGGCATAGTGCATAGTCATCTCGCCCAACGGCAACTTGAACTGGCCACCGAGATCATGCGATTTAATGCCTTTAGACTTCTTCCTTTGGGGCTATCTTAAATCGCAGGTATATGCGAATAAACCGCAAATAATTAATGCTCTTAAAGTCAACACAACGAACGCCATCCAACAAATTCAGCCAGATTTATTCGACAATGTCGTCGAAAATTGGACCTTCCCAATACGTGTTACTAAGCAAAGTTGCGGGGGACATTTGAACGACGTTATATTCCATACTTAATGCCACAAAATATTCTTTGAAATAAAAAAATTGAGTAGGTATCTGACACAACTTGTTTTATTTACGTTCAAAAATCGAGCCGTCCTTATTGAAAGACCCTTTGCTTGTGTAGGGTGTTTTAATTAAACACGTAGATAAACTTTAAGAGGTGATTCCTTATATGATTTTATAGACAAAAGGTTCATATAAACATGCATCCTAAACGTGTAAGTGTTCCAATACATTGTTTTAAAATTTATTTTTGTTCAGATCTCTTTAGTATTTTCTTAGACAGTTTTAACGATAATTTATTCAAATTCACCAAATATAGTACCTAATAATAATATCCTTGAAGCAACGTTAGTAATTTTTGAAATAATTTACCGTGTCATAATTGGGTTCATATCCCTCAAATGTTATATTAGGAAGACACTGACTAAGTTTGGGAATAAAATATAATTTATCGATTTGTTGTTAAACTATTCTCTATCATAAATATTTTCATTATCCTTTAGGTTTGGAAGTTATTTGGCAAAATATACATGTATGTATTATTCTTAAGATAATCTAATACCTTTAATAATGATCACGAAACATTTTTATTAACTTCTGAAGTTCCAACTTATTTAGTTTATACGTGATCGTATTGTAATAACCTGAAGAATTATACTACATTCGCAGTGTATATTCACATCATCAAGAAATGATGCCAACAACTAAGATGAGCTGTAATCATACTACAGCGATTTAATCTTTATAACAAAGTAATATAGTTATGCTTGCATTAATATTAATAACATGTTTGCGAATATATTATGGTAAATAATAAATATATACTGAAAATAATTCACGAAATCAAAAGACAGTAATAGTTTAAGCTAATGTTGCTCTCAGTATTAAGTCGAATTTAGAGAAGTTCGTACATCCCGAAAAATTTAATAGTTTTTGATACGTGATTATTAAACAGTACTTTTTGATTTATTAAACAATACTTTTGTTATCATATCATTCACCAGTCTGCTTCATCTATGAAATAAAGTCTTGGACTAACCAGGTTTAGACCTGTTTTTAGACGTTTCAAGAGCTTTGCCTAAAATGGTATTAAATTGGTATGGTGTGTCCTATCTACCTCAAAATCAATATATGTCATATGGTAGATATCCCTAATCAGAATCAGTAGAAACCCGATTGATCCGACATGATTTAATTAAGTGATCGTGCTAACAGAATAAAATTTCTCAAATAGTTCACCATTATGCTTTCTCATGATCCATGGACAGGGTGGGGTGTATCCTATCCACCTCAAAATCAGTATATGTCATCTGATGGACGTTCCTAACCAGTATCAGTCAAAATCCAATCGATCCGACACGATTTAATTGAGTGGCCATGCTAACAAAAAAAAAATATCAAATAGTCCATCATGCTTTTTCATGACCCATGAACAGGGTGAGGTGTGTTCTATCCACCTCAAAATCAATAGATGTCATCTGGTAGGCGTCCGTAGTCAGAATTAGTCGATACTCGATCGATCCGTCACGATTTAGTTGAGTGCTCGTGCTAATAGAAAAAAACTTCTCAAATAGTCCACCATTGTGCTTTCTCATGACGCATGGACAGGGTGGGATGTGTCCTATCCACCTCAAAGTCAATATATCTCATCTGGTAGACGTCCCTAACCAGAATCAGTCACAACCTGATCGATCCGATACGATTTAGTTGAGTTATCGTGCTAACAAGAAATTTTATTAATGCCGACGACAACGACACACACACCCACACGCAAAATTGTTTAAATTTTTTTTTTGTTTTTAGGCCAAAAGGCGAAAAATACACCCTAGAAAAAAAATTTTACACGATTACATTACTTTTCCGTGTATAGTTGAGTACGGAAACGTAATAATATTGTATCTCCTGGTACAATATTTAACTGTGCTTCCATTCCTTTCAAATAACAAGTATATTCCTTTAACTATAGTGAATATAGAATGCAGTTATTATTTTAAATGTATTTTCTCGTCTTTACGAATGAATTATACATATATTTTCATCTGAGTAGGGTAATCACATTATGATAGACATATAATATATGAAAGGAAGATATCGGTTAAGATAAGTTTTATATAATGTTTGTGCCGCCTTTTTCAACAAAGGTTTGATTAATTTGAATTTTGACACTAGATTAAACTCAAGGCATTTTCTGAATTTCGAGTGATTTATTAGGATAGCCCCTCAAAAGGATCTATGATAACGTAATCAGTATTTTGAGATTATTTAACTTATTATTTTAACTTTAATCGTAACGATGTATCGACAGCAGAACAGATACAAAATAATTTAAAATATGTAGAATATCCTTTTCAAATAGATTTTGAAATAAAACAAAATACAATCAAAGAAGACTGCGAGTATTGTTCATGATTTAAATCCGAAGAAAACACCAGGCTTTGATCTGATTACGGGAAAAGGCCTAAAATAACTACCATAAAATACAAACTATTTTATTACTGTCCTTCTTAATGTGCTTAGATAAAGATACATCCCACATCATTTAAAAGTTACTCAGGTAATACTTACTTAAAACAGGAAAACCACCAGAACGGATGACGTCCTATAGACCAATCAGTTTATAGCTTATATTATCTAAGGTTTTTGAAAAACTTTCAATTTGCAGATTGAAGAAAATACTAGTCGATAAAATTCGCATTCCAGAATACACGTAGCTCTAACCGTAAAACAGATTTGTGAATAAAATTCTCTATGCAAATAAAATGTTCTAGAATCCAGAAAATTTGTTTTAGCTGTATTCCTCGTTGTAGCTCAAGCCTTCGACAAGAAATGGTATAAGGGTCCATTCTACAAAATAAAATTTGATCTACCTTCCACTATTATAAAATTTTAAAACCATATGTGACATCCAGGCATTTCATAGTCAAACAAAGAGATGAGCAACCATCTTCATTCCTCATAAACGCAGGAGTACCGTTGAACAGTATACTTGGACCTGTCCTGTAACTTTTGTATACAGCTACTTTTCCAACCATAACACTGACAACCATAGATATTTTTGCTGCCATATTAGTTACCCACATAGATCGTATAACCGCATCGTCATATTTACAATACAACCTAGACTTCATAGAAAGATGGCTTAATCCGCACTGCAAGGGGATAATTTCCCGGTAATAATAAGAAATTATAAATATATACCACAACAACGAAGTGAAAAGTATTTTGGTATCCACCTCATCGTAGAATGACCTAACAAAAACAATTAAGTTTAGTAAAATGTACTAACTCATTGGTAGAAACTCGAAAGTCTCTTTAGAAAACAAGGTCCTAATATATAAATCGATTATTATATCAATTTGAGCGTATAGTATACAGTTACGGGGATAATTCAATAAATTGAACATCGATATTATTCAGCGCTTGCAATCAAAAATGCTTCGCAACATCTGTAATTCTCCATGGTATATATCGAACGAAATAATACATGAAGGTCTAAAAATATCATCAAGAGCTCCAGATACACAGTAAGAAATGTTGTGACAAAGTTAAAGTGTATCCCAGTAAGTTTGCAGTTACAGTGTTATAGTGATACAGTACGACGACTCAAAAGGTTTAAGCCGTCAGATCTTTGTTTTAGATTTACTTAGCTGTTTTACTAAAGGAACTTTTGCGATAGTTTTTAAGGTTTAGTGTACAAGTTGTAAATAACGAAACGTTATTATTAGAAGAGATAAATCACTGGATTATTCCCTTACATGTCAAATTAATGTCCAACTATTTTATAATGCAAAGTTTTACTTCGCAGAGGGTAATTTTCCAACTGATTATAACAACAACAACTGATTATAACAACAACGAACTGATTATATCGATTATCGTTTTTACTTCGATTTAGATTGTTCTCTAAGCTACCAAGATGACGCTTTTTACGTTCTACTGCGGTAGAACAGCGTCGACAAGATGTGAGCCTCATCTGTCAAAAGTGCACTCGCTTACACTGCACTGACGAGACTCAAGATAAGGTCGATGCCGGTCTGAAGTTAGTGATATCCTGAGATAGATAATACTTTGCATCTTCCTTGTGGTTGTCGAATAATCTGAATCACTGTATTTTAGTGCTAACTCTGTTAGACAAGAACACGGCAAATTTCGTCATATAATTCAGCGCTCAGCGTTGGCACATAGCCAGGAGAATAGCTGTTTTGACCTAATTTGTGTGGTCCTTATTATATAAGGCACTTGCAGATGGGGTGGAGTATAATAATCTCCTTACTTCAGTAGTTTCAAAATATTTTACTTATTATCTACTCCTATGCTGACAAATTGTAGAACTACATAGATGTAAAAAAATTAAAAATGGTTTCGTTATTTAAAAATAGACATCACGGATTTAACAAAAACGTTTTGATAAAATCTCAACTTTTATCATGGTAGATTGACTAGATTTACAGAGTGTGCACAGTATTCGGTATATCGTACAATATTATCAGGCATGTGGACGCTTAAAGAATGTACAATAAATATGACTAAATATCTTTAATACCAAACAGGTTGAAAATTTTTCTAAATATTAAACATTCATCACAATCCTACAAATATAGTAACAGTACGGCAGACCAGGGGATACTCTGTTCTGCCGTACTGGTACTGGTACCACATTCAAAGTACTTTGATGTGTTAAACACTCAATCAGGAAATCAGATTTGGTCCGTCACGTCAGGATTTTCCTAATATCAAAAAACATGGCTGATTAAATACTTGACGCGAAATAAACAAAATCTGTTGGACATTCCCGGAAACTTGGTCTTTATGAGTTTTTAAGGTCACAGATAACGAATTTGGAGTTAAACTTTCCAAATTCAAACTGGCAGATCCAACATGGCGAATGAATTTTTCGACTTAATTTTGGCATACATGTCTACAAAACTTGGCATCTGGGTTCATTTTGGTCAGGGATAACGAATCTAAAGTTCAACTACAGATCAAAATTCAAACTTGGGATCTCTACGAAATTTAGTATTTTTAGAACATTTAAGGGTCACTGAAACTCAAACTGCACTGAAACATGAAATAGGAACTTGGATATATTTAAAACGAAAAGATGCTCTTTCTAATTCACAACTTTCACAAGATAGTAATAATAGTGTTTGATGATGGGTATGCAATAATGTTATAATAGAGTAGAAATTTCTTGCCAACATTTCTGGAAAAAATAGGTAGTACCTCTTTTGTTATATACATCCAAACAATATTGGAATGTCGTATTTGGTTTACTTTTGTAAGTATTCCATCTCACCAGGTGACTTTTTCGGCTTTGCTTTGACCGCTGCTTGCATGACTTCCTTTTGTGGTACAAGATTTTTCTTGTTCGTCTTCCACTAGAGTGATAATTTTATTCTTGTCATTTTCTGCATCTACTGATAATAATTTTCCCAGGATATCCACTTTACTTCTTTTATGCTCAGTTCTTGAAAGACTTTTTTCTTCTAAGTATTTTATAACCCATTCTCGAGATGTTCTTGTCCATTTCATTACACGTCTCCTTTCAGGCTTCCATTTTTTGTATCATTTTTGTATTTTCTTCTTTGGCCATAGCATTGGAATTTTTGATCTATTATTTCTGGTTTGACATTTCCTCTGATTTGGGAAGCAAATCACAGTAAATTAAAATCCGATATGATAAGGGTAGTATATTTACTAGTAATAATTTTAGTAACTCGTCAGTGATATTGGAGTGCACTACTGCTACCTCCTAACACTCAGCCCCACATATTTTAAGGAAGTATCAGTATAATATATTTATTTGAGTATGTTTTTGAATACATTAAACTTTGTTCTAAGAAATTGAGTGATTTTTCTCAACTAATAGTCATTTCCTTTTAATTATAGGATTATATGAGTTGAAGTACTAGTCAGTAACCTAAGAGGTGCATTGATAAGCTACCAAAATAGCTTTATACCACCTTAATGACCTAAATTCGTTGTGCATATACCTCCACAAATGATCAAAATATAATATATAAAACAAAAACATTTTGTTCTAAGTTGTAACGGTGATATATTACTTACGGTGCATTCGAGGAAATACTTTTCATGTTAACTTATGGTGTTATTTCCATCTGATATACATGCTCTGAAGGATACCTATTCCATTCTTGGAAACCCTGTTTATTACTTTCATCGGAGTAATTATCTGTCGTTAATTACATGACAGTATAAATAAAAGCTTTCATATAACAATGTTATTAGGATTAAACAAAGGTCTTAAAGAAAATTTAGTTAATTTAAATTTATAATGGAATAAAGTTTTATAACTATTTTACACCAAAAGGGTAAAAAATGTTACAAATATTCTTTTCTCTTTTTCTTCTTTGATTATTGATTACTATTTTAAATTTTATAACTTAATGATATATGAATGAGAAAAGCCGTGAACAACATTTTAAATTTGACAATAAAATTCAGATTATAACTGTTTGTTGACGCCTTTAAAAAAATATAATTTTTTTTGTTAATGAGAAATAGCTCACTGTATTTGATTCATATTTATTTGGTTTTCAGGCATATGCAAATTATTGATGCAAATAAAAATCAAAACAATGTGAACTTATTTTTTTGAACAATTTTATGTGAATATTTTGGCAGTTGCTGGATATACATGTAACATTTGCATACATACATATACTATAAACACATACATATTATTTCCTAACCAGAATGTATTTATAAGGCCTTTATTCAATCACTACTATAAACACTTAGCATACATTATATCTATCAGGACTTTAGCCAATATTGTGCTTTACTTCTTCCAGATTAAAAGGTTTTATCGGTATTTTACTTTAACTGTAATACATAATTTGTTTAATCCATAATCTCTTTCCTTCCAGTTCTGTACGAATCAGAACAAGTGTTATTGCGAATTCGGATGGACTGGAACAGATTGCTCAATTCAAATGGAAATTACCCCTCCGCCTCCACTGCCAACGCCGCCCCCAGACATATCTCCGACTAATCTCCAGGATCACATGAAAAAGAAAGAAACCCCCTACGGTACGTATCCTTCTACTTAGTTTAAAAAATATATATATAATAATATAATAGACACGCACAGATATAACATTAATATTTGTTTCAATCTGCAACTAGAGTTACAACGATGCTAGCAGAATAGTTGGAAAATTTAATGAAAATTTCTGGAACACCACATCTATATATGACATATTTTTTTAGAATTTCGTATTTTCATAATAACACTAACTCGCAATAATCTTTAGTATTCCTTGTACCAAATTATTTGTGATAGTCGACTAGTGAACTTTATGATAGTCGACAAATCATAAAGTCGTTACCTCAGTTTTATCACCATAACGATTGTTCAAGTTTAAAATTATAAAGTTAAATTTCTCAAAAAATATATACCTGATAATTCTGATAAATATTTTCCACTACTATTTAAATACGCTTGATGAGATGGAGGTTATATTTACCACAGGGGTTATATGTATTTTATTGTAAGCCGACAAGTATTTAAACTCCTTCTGAAGTTAAAATACTTGTGTGAATAATTCATCGTGACTTTTCATAGTATCTTTTGACGATAAATGATATTTTACATGGTGTTATGAACTTTAAATTCTTTTTTTCTTCGAGTGTCCAAGGGAAATCTGATAAAAACAACCGAGTAAAAGTCGTTTCGTTTGGATATCATAGATATTTTCAATAATTTTGCACTCTATTTAGATTCTATGAGATTATTCTTGAGTATTGTTCATGATACATAAATGATTGAATAATTTTCAATAAGCATTATTGTTTTTAATTACACTTTTATTTTTAACATTATGAATATAATATATAACAATAGCATGTATTTTCCCTGCATACCTATATGTAATCAGTGTTATCAGTAAATTTACTAGTATATTTACTACGATATTTACAGCTAAAGCTGAGTATATAGTTAAAAGTTGAAACATTTTTAATATTTGATATGAATATTAATATAATATTTAAAGAACTATGAGAGCGATATATGGTAGAACAAATATCATACATAGATTAAAATTATGAAATAATAAATTATATTTAATATTTAATGGAGGTTCTATTTACATTTACAACATAATATATGTAGTAATGAAATTTACTCATTCTATTTTTTTTATCGTCGATTGAATTGTATTGGAAATTAAATTATTCAGGAAGTGATAATGCACGAATATACACATAATTACATCATGATGATTCTATGAATGTAGAAAGTATATTATCGTATAATTTTCGATCAAATGGAAATTGTGATTTATACGCAGTCAGAAAAATTTTAAATATCGCTATTTGAACAGCATAGTCCTGGTTCTTATTCTTGTACGATATTTTGTAGCAAATAAAAAACAGAACAACTACAAAGAAAAACACGAAATAAATTTTTCTTTGGCTTTACCAACCCATAGATTTAATACATAAATACATTGGAATCTGCTATTTATGTAACTGACATGTTACTTAAAATAATCTTAATTTTTTTCATAACTTTAAAGAAATGAATATGACAAAACTTCTATAGTAACAACGGGGGTTCGTATATGTGATATGTGCCCCTATATTTTGAGACTTTCACACTTGTATGTTATTGCATGTAATATAAACAAAAATAATATTTTCCTCGTGACTATAAATTACTTTTTTATAATGGAATTAATAACAATTAATAATTAATATAGTTTAGAAAACAAATAAATTACTTCTCTTCCACTCTTCAAATATTCTCTTTATGTAAATATTCCTTGTATCGAAATATTAAAAAATAATACCTCCATATTGGAGGTAGACATATCAAAAACTGCGAATAGAATAATATCTTATTCCATTTCAGGCGTCATCTCCCTTACAGCCCAAAATAATAAAGTATAGTTTTAATGCATGAAAAATATCCTTATAAACACAAGTATTTTTCATTTATTTATTTATATCCATTACAATTAAATGATGATGCATAGGATATTACAATATCACCTATCATAATATCCTATTAATTTTTATATAAGCCATGTTTTATTGCTCAATTCACTTCTTTCTCAAATACAATGTCAAGATGTATTTATGTAATCCATTATTTATTTCACAAACTACATATAAGGATGTTTGAGCAATGATGAATGTTTTATGACATTCAGAAATATATTAATTTCATATAATTAACCTTAAAATATGGTATTTTATGGTAACCTTACCAATTATTAAAATAAATTTAAATAAAAGTAAATGTCCAGCAGTAAGTATATTAATAAGTAATAAGGAAATTAAACGAGATTATTTTTATGTAATCTGAAAAAGTATTTTTTAAGCTAAATAGAGAATGAAATTATGTACATACACATGTAATACCTAAGTGGTTCTGCTAGCATCGCCATTAATGACCAGTTGCAGATACCATGAGTAATTCAGTTTGAGAGGAATTTATGTTTCAGCTTTCTATTTTCAGCCTTGTCCGTATACCAGTGATATAGCTTGTTAGAATCATATGTCATAGAGTTCGATAAACGATCTGTTGAAACTCGTATCCACCGCATCAGCAAAAATAAAACAACTTCTATAGTGGTTCATGCTGGTTGCTGTGTATACACTAGCGATGTAGAAAATAAAATAAGAGATACAATAGCCATGGAAATAAATAATTATTTAGAGCATATGCGACACAGAGAGCAAAGAAGAGTTTCAAGTCGAACTAAACGTTTCAAGTAAAATAAAATGAGTAATAATTCAGGATGACTTTGAAATCTGATAAAAATGTTGTCACCTAAATATTATGTATACAATATAGTCCAAATAATTTCACTAGGAATTATCAAGACACCATGCGATAGTGTCTTGATAATTCCTAGTGAAATCTATTTTTATAGAAATGGTGGAGGTGTCAGTGTCGATCAAATGTGTTTAAATATAACGTTACTATTGACTTTAAACGTTTATTTATTACTACTGTTATTATTGTTCCCTTAGTATCACATAACATTCCAGGGTATTTAACCATGCATTATCGTTACATGGAATAATTAGGGATTAGATGAGGAAAATATAAGAAATTAAAAATAGTAATAAGTATAAATCAACTTCAATTCGTAATATCTTTAAACAATAATTTCTTGCAAAAGGAAAGTATAGGCTCGGGCTATTCAATGCAACCTTAGATGGACAAAATTGTTTTAAATATAATACAATAACCGAAAACTAATAATACAAAACTATAATCAATTACGTAATATTAATTTTTCATTAAAGAGAAAAACAGAGTATATATCAAGCTAAACAAAGAGAAATATGTAACTACTTTTTATTAATAAATTGTTAGACTCAATAAAATGTAGCTCCGTTTAAAAGTATTTAACAGCTACTAAATATTACAAGCTATTATTATCTTGAAATAGAATTTTATTTATTGGGATATATAATAGACTTTTATAAATTATAACTGTATGATAAGAGAATAATTGTTGAATAGGAAAGTACGATAATGTGGAAGAACCAGAAAATCATACACTCGTATTTGCACCATATTTTTATTTAAATGGTAATGTACTTTAAACACAAAACAGTGAAGAAATTTTTAAGTAAATTTTAAACTATAATGTTCGTATCATGTGTAATATGCATTTTTACTAATTAAGTTTTTTTTTTATGTGATCATACTTCTTTAACCTATACTTAATTTTGCAGTAACTGTTTTGAACTTTTTTAACCGGAATCTTGAGTGACGATTTTGCAATAAGGATAATATACAATAAAGGACAATTTAGTACTAGAAGTGCTATAGTTTCAATATTCTCTTTTTTACTTTCATTGTTTACTTTCACAGAAATTCCTAGTACAGATATTACTCGTACATAGTAATTAAAGTGTTCAGTGCTGCATAACGTGTATTTATTAAATTAACAACAAAATATTTTAGGCGTAAGTGGCTGTTAATTTATTATTCATACTATTATTTTATTAATAATTATATACTTGAATCCAAACCGTATTTTCCAAAAGTTTAAAAATGGCAAGAAATGTATTTATGTAATGGCAGCAATAACTCAATTGCAAGAAAATATCCTTATACATTAAAATAATGTAGTCCTACACCAATTCTCTGAATATCTCTGAATCCCTAGCAATAGAAATAGCTGAATGAGAAAAAGTTCCTATAATTTAATTTTAGCATTTCAATTGTATAGTGAAAGCATGTTTCTTTTTTTTCTTTAAATAATTATAAGACATCAAAATAATATATTTTGTAAGATATGCCACCACATTAGTAAATTGAAATTAGTAGAAGTAATCATCTGTACATTCAAAAAATTATCTTTAAATAATGTAATACAAAATCAGGGTGGTTTTCAAGATCCACATCACACATATTTGTCAATACAGCATTTTAAGTAGTATTAATTATCAAACGAACTATTGTACAATGTATAAATATAAGTATTCAAATATCTGCTAGCACTCGAGCTCATGTATCGTTTACATATCAACGATTATAGAGATTTTAAAGGCTTGCATGATGGTACTACATGCTTATCAATTTATAGCTCTCACAATCACTTAAATACAACTACTAGTTGTCATAAAAACACACGAAGACTATGGTATACTCAACACAAAATTTTGCCAGTCAGATTACCATTATTGCATGATTAAGGTAGTCGTTAGTTTCAGTTTACTGCATTCTAATTGATTCCCAATTACCAACATTGACTTACTATCATTGCCAGGAAAACGGGACTTAGTAAACCCCTCTTGTATTTAAGTCATTATTTTTTACTGTATTTAATATTATAATGGACTCTTAACTATGAATATTTGGTGAGTATTTCGGCGTCGTCAGATAAATGCCAAATCCAAACTTACAAAAATTTGTTTAAATACACTTTTAGTTTTTAACAGAAAATATATAAAATATTTCGTAAACAGTGTCTTCATATTTGTTAAGGAGATTTAAATGATCCTTCCATATTTTTAGTAACTCCTTGTTGTGGTATCTTATGTTGAAAATGTTTATTTGTTTATTTTGGTACAATTCAACTATTCTATGAAATGGCGGATGCGCCGAGATTATTCTATATTTCTGTTTATATTTCTTTATTCCTGTTAAATCCTTATTTTCTCTTGTCACCGTTAGCAGACGATTGTAATAATTAGGAAGTTTCCTTAATGATATCATCATTTAAACACGCACTTTTCAACATTCACACACCTCTCACAAGGAGAGGGCACACTCTGTGAGTCACCAATTTTGCCGAGTTTCTTTATACTTAAAGAGACTCATTAGTGTAGTATATCCCCAATACCCTAGGGTACACAACTCGTAAGTAATGGACAAATTTCTCTCGAAAGTCTTAGGCTCACCATTTGTACAATTTCCAAAATTTCGAACTTACGATAGTTGTCATGACGGAATAAGCAGCGTGTATGTTTCTTAGCGCAGTCATTCGGTTTCGGGTCTACCAGTGTATTTATTTTGTTCTTCTATCCTCCTTTCTTCATAGAAACTATTTATTTGTCAACCTAATTCGACATGTATAATTGGTTTTTTTTCTTTTCTTCTTAATTTCTTCACAGAAAATGCCTACGTCAGCATAATTTAATAAACGGAGTTTTGAGTAATAAATTAAAATAGTACAAACATGTAGGAATATGGAAATATTTCATTCATCGAGCGAACAAAGAATATTGCGTTCAAACTATCTTCCTTTCTGTCTCTGCAACATCATGGAACCTGGTGATGTCAAGAAACTGTACACCTGAATTATAAAACCAATAAAAATGACTACCTATATATATATATAGGTATATATATATATATATATATATATATATATATATATATATATATATATATATATATATATATATATATATATATATATATTATAAAGAAAGGAAGATGTAAAAGCAAAATAAATGCACGGGTAGCGCCGTCAACCAGAATCGCCTCCCTAAGAAATATACATGCTGCTTTTCAATACGACAGCTTTCGTAAGTTCGAATTTTTGGAACTTGTACAGTCTAACTTGTGAGCCTTACACTTTCAAGAGAACTTTCGAGTTGGTACCCTAGGGCCTTGGAGATATACTACACTAGTAAGCCTCTTTAAGTACACAGAGACTCGGCCTAATCGGTGCTCCACAGAGTGTGACCTCTCTCTGGCAGTGTAATTATAACCAACAAAAGAAAATTAAAATTGCAACAGTTTATTTGATTGAGTAATCGAAATTCGTCAAATACTTAAGAACCATAATACCTGCTTTAAGAGGCAATGTTTTAAATTTTAAAAAGTATTACAAAATCTACAATTTAATTTAATATTATTTAAATACATCCAAAAGCACTCTTTTCTCAAACAATAATCAGCTTGTTAGCTAACTAACTTTCAGACTACAAAAAAATTACATACTTTGCATAATTTCTACTATTTGGAAACATTTAATCATTTCGATTTGTAAGCATGCTGTACCAAAAATCATTCAACACCTTCCATTTTATATATTACACCAATTGATCAACGCAAAGTTTATCAACGTAAGTTTTTACTTTCTACCTGATGTGGATATAATGAAATATAATGTCTTATGTTATTGTTTATAATACCATTATTCATGTTGAACAAACACTAGAACCCCATGTTTAACAATCCATAATTTTGGTTAATACAGTAAACAATTATATCAATTATTTAACTAAAATAAAAATAACTCCATATATAAGAATAGCTAAAGTACTAGTAGATGTGAGTACTCACCTTTAAATGCTCAAAAATCCAAAAATATATTAATAGATATTCAAAAATATTTTTATATGTACACACCTATAAAAATTTCAAACCTCGCATAATGTTTTAAATTATATAGATCTGTAAAAAATAAATATTTTCACATAGAGAAATACTACGCTTCAAGAGCGTTTCACTAATCAAGCTGGCATAACTAAAAATTATCCCTTATTATCTATGCATCTGAACTTACATATATACACGATAGCTGTATGGCCATCTGCCTACTAAATAACAAAATAACTCCTTCTATTTAATGCCTAAGGCACCTCCATTCACTACTAAATCTTTGTTAAACTCCGATGGACACAAAAATTTCCTGAAGGATAAATCCTGCAAAATTATTCTGTATACTTCATAATATAGTAAGTAGGTGACCATAGTGCTATTGTGTATATATATATATATATATATATATATATATATATATATATATATATATATATATATATATATATATATATATATATATATCTATATATATATATATATATCTCCACTTTAAAATGGTAGACCCGTAGACTAATTTTGTCAGGACGTCGGGAATCAAGTACTCTCCCAATTCCCAATGAGAATGAAATTGTAATATGGCCTTCTCGTGCTTAATGTTCTTTCTTGAGAATAAATTGGACTTTATAATTTCTCTTGTAGTATCTGAACTGTTTAGTATAAATCGCTATACGAATAAACGTATAAAGAGGTTATTCTGAAATAAGAACCATGATTATATTGTATATTGTTATCTTTAATACATTATATGTATGACTTAAGTATTCTATGTATAACTTAAAGATGACAAGGCAACCAGATCGGTTGCATAGCAGAAATAGATAGTTTTAAATATTATTTAAAAAATCCTAATGCAATAGGTGTCACTGTTTACTGAACCAACATCAAAAACTTAAAAGCTAGTTGCCATTCAAAAACTATTTTACTTACCTGTTATAGTCTCAGATGTTTACTGCATCTGAAACTACAGATTTTCTACTCAGGTTAGTGAAAATGTGTTATAAAACGAAATCTGAATAATTAGAATATATACTGACAACGTTTGTTGATAATTTGTTTGTTATTGGCTTTATTGAAAAGGAGACTAGTATTCTCTTTTTACTTCACACTGATACTGTTAGAACTATAATTAGCGTTATACCAATGGCATTATAGTGCAATTTTGGCGTATGAGCCATCTTTTACTTTTGTACTGAAAATTTCAAACGATTAATAATACTAACAAGCTATATCTATTAGTTCATAAATAAAGCTGCCCACCGTTAGTGCTTCATGAGTGGTATTACACTAGTATAACTTCACGGTAGCCGATATGCCGTCACGTAGGCATTAGATATTTTAATGAAACGATATAGGCACAAGCAATTCGGTGTTACAATTTTACATATCTTGTAAATAATTATAATTTACATATAATAGCCGCCACTGATGAGGCATCCAAGTGGATAACTTTATTGGAAAACGTATGCGAAACAAAGTGCGATATTGAATTACTCATGGCTAATGTGAATAGGGGTTAAGGAAATTCGCCCAAAGCTACCTCGCAGCACATCTCCATCGCTGTGGAAGCCTCGAAGGAGCATAGAGCACTATATTGGTACTTCGAGGTGGCGGGGCGATTTTTCAAATACATCCCTCTAGTTTTCTCTAACGAGTACGTACACAGAGCACGAGGACTAACAGTTTACCACGGTCGAATGATGTTGTTTGCCTGTACCTGTTCGCAGGCGTCGACAAACCTGCCACTCTGAGCACGCTGGCCATGGTGTTCATCCTGGTAGGCGTCGTGAAGTTTGTCTTCATTTGTTTTGCCGTGGTGGCCGTTTGCTACAGGTACATCAAAGTGACCCGTGTTCGTGATTTTGATCGTGCAGTAATGTTAGAGCAGTGTCATGTACATAGGCTTCCGTAAATTCCTGTGTACACTCTCGTTTTGTTGTGACATGCTGTGTGTACTGTACATATTTATATTATTATACACATACTCGTATATATTGTGGTATTTATTTAGTTATGTCACGATGGTACGCTGACTCCTAGATCACGGCTTTAGTTGCGCAAATTTCTCTGGCGACGATTCCACTCTGTTGCTTGTCACAACTCTAGATGTATTTACGATCTGCGTCATAATTTTAACGCTATAGAAAGGTATGCTTTGTAGGATACAAGTACTGACCTATCACCCTCTATAATGAAGCAAAACTTTTAAAAAAGTACGAGTATGTCCAATGTCAAAATCCACTCATTAACTTAAATACCTATAATTAAAACCTGTAAACGATTATGGAAATATTTCACGTCAATAATATTAGGTAAAAATCTAATGCGTAATAATATACAACATATAAATAAGATAATGTAATAAATCTAAATATTTTGAATATCACTGAATGCTATTTTTATTCAAATCAACTTTCAGCCACTTTTAATTTGGTAGTGTTATTATTATTCTGCCATTATTTTTTCGCAGTCACAAAGCTCTATTTTGTGCCATTAAATAATTGTATAATTATATTGAAACCTAAAAAGTCTTACGTAAGTGAATCTAGCTCTATTTCTAGCTTTGTAAGTGAATCTAGCTTATTTAATTTTTGCAAATATACGTAAACTGTAATATGGAAAATGTTCCTTTATATATATTTTTTCAGTTACACTTAATTCATATTTTGATTTGTAAACTTACTTCGATATATAGTCACTCGTGTTTAAAGTTAATTAGTAAGTAGCCTCTATATGTATTCAAAAAAAACCCTACACCATATTCTTTATTTACCTGATTATCATTTACTAATTAGTATCTACTGAGTACATAATTAATTAGATATTCCAAATTGTAAATGCCTACAAATTTTCGAATAGTAGGCGTACCAAAACTCGTTCTACAAAATTCGACAAACATAAACGATAAAAAAATGAAAGTTGAAGCGTATAAGAAAGTACTCTAGCGTTATACATTTTATAGTTATCTATAATTCCAACGAAAGTATATAAACTTCAGTAAATTAAATGTATTGGAAAACTAGATGACGTAAATTCTAAACTCGTATCCCTAAAACATCTTATAATTTAACACGCTTCCAATCAAAATATTATCCTCGCATATAGTGTGGGTTAAATTCATGTGGGTGATTCATGTGGGTTAAATTTATATTAGTTGTAAATCGCTGCCCTATTATGGCTTTAAAAGTAATAACAGAAAATGTTCTTGCGTTTTTATTGAACAGTACATTAGTTTGAAATAGATTTTAAATACGGTAAGGAACATAAAAGGAATGAAAGACAGAAGACCTTCGTTCTTCCTTAACTTTTGGACCACTCAGAAATTGCAGCGAAAAATGGCTATCATGAATAAAAGTAAAATATTATGATTTAAAAAAAAATACAGCCATATTTTATCCCTAAGGCCTTGTTCTGTTGTAAAAAAAATAATAAATGCAAAATAACTTCTAGTTTTGAGTATTTTCATCTATATGTATCTAGTTTTCTGTTTAATTCGTCTCTAGATCCAAATATTAGCCAGTCTTCCAAATCCATGTCCTGTAGATCCAAGTATCAATTTTTGTATGTTAAATTATGACATCATTTAACGACGTTTAGACTATTATTTTCTTAATGAATTACTTAGAAAGTATTATTAAAAAATATATTAAAGCAATTGTGAATGAACACAAGAATAAAAAACGAGTATTCGTTAACGAAAAATAGAAAATAGAAAATATGGAACCACTCGAATACTCTCAATAATAATATAACATCCAGCTTTTATTTAGAAATACGTAAGTAAATTCACGTCATAAGCAAGATTTTCCCTTACTTTAAGTTTCAACCTTCAAATAGAAGTTTTAAATAAGTACATTTTCTCTTGAAGTATTGATTTTGTAATGCAAATTGGCCTGTAATAGCTTATGTAAATGAAATATTTTTAACGTAAGGGAATAGCCCTGTGTGTTTTCCTAAATAATTATTTTCTCTTATAGAAAGCAAAGGTACAGTGACAACAGATTTTTTGAAAATATTTTCTGCCCAACTCATCTTTAGATTTTGATCAATCACAATGGCCAACCCAATTTGACGTGACCTTCTTTTCACCTAGTTTAACATTTTTTTATTCTTGTTTCTATTTTATGTATTTTATACCGCTTGAGGTTCTTATTATTTTCTTTTATATTCAATCAAACTCATTAATAACCTTTATCAATTTTTTTAGTTTTGGCGGAGGTCCCAATGTCATTTTAATTTAAATGACAATTTGAATGGGTTTTCTTTTGTACATGAGTTTATTTAAATATATTTGGGATGTTCCTTTGTACGGCTACCCATCATATATAATGGTCATATATAGTTATTTATTCATGGTAATTAGGTGTTATTAAAGATTGGCTTGCAGTAAAGAGGCACTTAATGTATATTACAACAATGTACTTAACCGTTGATAAAAAATGATAGTGGCATATCCGTCATTTATTTCAATAACGTTTGGTAGGATTTACCAACATTCAATTCTTGAGTAACTATTTAAATATGTGAGTAAACAAAGGCCGAAGGAAACATATTAACTGTAGTATTTACAGCTTTTAGCACATGTAAATCTCCTTCAGTACCTTACAGTTGTTAAATCATTTCTTAAACATTTTTAAACAAGATACTATAATAATCATAATTCAGACTAAATTGATTAGCTTTTTTCTCCTTATACTACATGGAGGTGTTAAATTCTGACATACAAAACAGATTAAAGAGCCTGGCGTGATAACCATAGGGTAAAAGTTGCTAGGCAAAATAGAGGAGATATTATTTGTGTGATATGATTGAATTAAAATTAGTTTTTCAGGAATTTATTAAATTGCTGTGCTCACTATTATCTCACAAAAATATAAAAGTATTTAGTGGCAGCCCTGTTTTACTTCGATCTCGTTTCCCCTCCACCCTTTTCATAAGAAAAATAACATCCCGCTGTCACTTTTACATCTTTTACTTCATGAAAAACAATTCGGATTTCTTTGTTCAAATTTAACTGCCTAATTTTGAGAATATTGGCCAATTACAAGGATAGCCAACCTAATTTGTTTTGACATTGTTCTCTTTAATGATTAGTTTGTTGTTAAAATAAAATGGCAGCTCTGGTTTTTTCCTAAACAGCTTTTTTCATTTTATGAAAAAAATCTTAAAGCGACACCTCTTTTTGACAAGTATTTTCTGCTTAAATCATCTCTCTATTTTGAGAATATGAACGAGTTTCACTACTTTTTGAGTTTCCATATTGATTTTATCCTTATTTTTACCTGGTATATATTTTTTTGTTATTGTTATCACAATAACACTAACTGAGTTTTCCACACAACACCAAAACACTATACACTACACTCGACGCGCGTTTCGTCAACAAAGTTGGCATCATCTGGAAATGATTAAAACTGATTGAGTTTTAATCATCTCCAGATGATGCCAACTTTGTTGGCGAAACGCGCGTCGAGTGTAGTGTATAGTGTTTTGGTGTTTTGTGGAAAACTCAGTTAGTGTTATCTTCACACCAAAGGTTCCAACCTACTCCAGGTATTACCACAATGCCTAAATGAATTCACGAAATAGTCTGAGAATAAATGCAAAAATAAAAAACATATTTGTTAACAAAGAAAAAGACAAAAGAAAAACGAAATTTTATTCAATCTCCCTTTTTATAAGAAAATTAACGCTTTTAAATCCTTTATTTCGGGAAAAACACTTTGAGCTTCTGAGATTTTGTTGAAATTTAACCTATAAATGCAGTTTCATTACTAAAATAACTAGTTATATTATTTGCTTCAAATAAGTATTCTTAACTTCTGAACCATTGCACAGATAAAAGGGTATACCTTATTTCTGTCCTTTATTATATTTACACCTTTTATAACAGGATGGACTAAATGTTCAATGATTGCATCCTGAGGAAGTGCACTGGGGTATTATATATTACACTCGTAGGAGCTACGAATTTTTCACTTTTTACTCATTTCCGTCTTGAAATATTTTACTTCCTTTTTTATACAAGAACTTCCTTCCACCATACTCCACTTAATCTCCGATGATTTAACATTCATTTATTCACTTCGTCCGATTTAAATGTTCCTTTCATATTAAGCTATGAATTTCACTCACCGTCCATTAACGTTAATCTTGACGCATCTGATTTTCATTTCATTATACCTCTTAATTGCTTACTTCCACCTACACTTGCTCTGATATTGCCATAATATAAACAACTAGTGAATACGAACCTAATGCTACTTCATAGTGTTACTTTTAAAAGACTGTAGTTAAGCTAAACTACTCTGTGTTAAACTAAATTATTCTAGTTCATATTTACATATACAATTTGAAAAAAAAAGTCCAACCATTAAAAAACCTAGATTTTTGTTTCTTGATTTATTCAATATTTGTCGAACATTTTTTGTAATTCTTTTAACAGTAAATACTTTAATAACTCACTCCAAAGCGTTGAAATCGTAAATAAGTGGTTTTTAGAGTAACGCATAGATACCAGCTGGAAACCTCGTCATTCGTTTTTAATGTCTACCCTTTCCTCGTCACAAATATATGTTATGGACACCGATTATATTGTGATATAAGTATTTTATTATTTAGCGAAAAAAAACAAAATAAGTGCAATGAAATATAAAAACTAGATACAACATATAAAGAAAGAAATAACAGCTTTAAAGGGATTCCAGTTATTACCTATTTATTATTTTGACAGTACATAAGTATAATGTATTAATTTTTCATGTTATTAATTCCCTCTGTTATAATAGTATTTTGGGACAACTTTGTTCTTCTAACTTATCTGGATTCTCTGCATTGCGTTTGAAGGGACTATATAAATAACATAATAGACTAAGCTCTAGAAAACGAGATGGCAACTCCATAGAATTTATCAGAAAAAATATTTTTCAGATAAATACAAATCAAAATGGGAGTCACGAGATGATATACCGTTTTGATGAAATTAATTATCGATTATATAACTTTTTTCTTCTATGTCGAGTAGCTCTGTTTATATAATATAAACTCTGACCTAGTTTCTTTTTTATTATGACAAACAAAATTCTGAGTGTCTACTTACCTTCATAGGTATATTTTTCCAGACTCAATTCGTAGTGATTCTGAATTTAAAATCAATCTATTAATGAGACATTAGTATACAAAATACTGACTATGGTAAAATGACTTATTCGTATTTATTAATTCAGAAAAAGTAACTTACGTATTCCAGTCTTTATTTATGTAAAGACAAATACACAGGGGTGCAAAAGTGCGATCACCAGCTCCTAAACTGTTCTGGTTTGTTTTCCAATTTAAACTCCGAAGCACTTATTTTTGTATCATACTATTTTTATATTTATTTCTATTTTTCTATTTTACATTACTTCTATTTTATTATTATTTATATAAATTTTTAACTTCGTATATGCAATTTGGTTACTTTTTGAACAGAAACACAATGGTTTCTGATAAAGCCAAAACTGATGCAGTTAGAGAGTCGCGCTATTATAATTAATAATTGGGAGAATAGTAATTATAATTGGTAACAAAAAACTTTTTATATACATAAAAACATTCAAACAAAATTCTTATCTCAAACCATTTTGCAAAATGTTAGATATAGGTTTATGTTACATTACATAAAATATCTATGCTTGCAATTTTACTTTTTTGAAAGAAGATATATTTTACAAAATATCAAAATACCGAAGGTTTACAATTGGCAGGATAGCGGAAAGCAGATACATCGTTTACAATATAAGTTTGCGGAGGCCCAAAAAAAAGGAAATTGAGGAGTCTGAATGCATTTCTCGAAAAATAAGTTAAAATAAGTATTGAATTTATTAGTCCTTACTGTATTTAAGAAAATTAATAAAAAACACTAAGATTTACTCGAAACTTACAGTTTACCAGTGACTAATACAGAATAAATATGCGATACAGATGTATATTGTATGGAAATTATATGTTTTTTTTTTATTATCAAATTCACATAAAGTATTTTAGAGGTTAATATGAATAATAAGGTCTCTCTCTTTAACCTTTGATTCTCCGAGCCAATATCTCCTATAAAGCGTCAAATAATGGTACATATGCCACTATACCATCAAGAAGAAACATGACACACTTTCGAAAAGTTTCTCTGAAATATAGGCAATAATGATTTAAGTTTGATGTTAATTATACTTTTGGTTATTAAAGTGCACGCCCACGAACATAAAAACATGATCTTGACATATAGACATTAACTCATTAATGTCTATATGACAAGAGAACATGTAGAAGGAGTATTTTTTTATATTCCTTCACGATGGTACATCCAAAAATATATCTCATGGTTATTCAAGTTTGAAAAGAGTGGAATATCGTTTGGCGGCATATTTATTAACATAAAATCATGTCGAAAGGTCCAAGATATTTTATTTTGGACATCTTTCGAGCCGCTGATTTAGGAGTCAGCTACCGAAAAGCAAATTGACCGACCTCGGTCGGCAATTCGCCTGCATAGTATATTGTCTTATTTGGTGCTTTCCGTCTTTCTCTTCGCCTGTGTCTTGATGCATGTGATGACTGCGTTGTGGCGTGGACCTGACCCGCCGCTCGTCCTGCCGCCACCATCCCACTACGACCTTCTGCTGCTGTGGACCTGCAGAGACCTATCACGGGTCGAACACGATATTTCTCGTGATTACTCTCATGTCGGTGGTAGGGGGCGTGTTCATTGTGTTTGCAACTATGGCTCTTTGCTACAGGTCAGTCGTAGTACACAAAAACTTCTCGCTCTGTCTCAGGTTAGTGAGCAGGCCATTCCAGGTAGCGATCCACGTTCTCAGCATCCGCTAAAAGCTTCTTCACATTCCGTTGCGATGCAATCCGTGTAAAGACTACTGTTTCTCGATTTTTCAGTTGCCTTCTAAGCTCTAGTAGCCTGTAGCTCTACTGTGAAATTTACCGTCTCTCTTCGCCGACGCCAGACTATTCGTGAGTTATTCGATAACATACGTTTACTTGAAATTTTAAAAATGATTTGCCACCAAACACAATCGCAGTAAACTGTCGTAATGGGGAGGCTTACAGTCGCAGCAAATAAGTCGCTATTAATTCAAATTGAAATAGGATTTGTTTCAAATAAACCTAGCTATGTAAATTTATTTTTCGAATATCATAGCCATCTATATATCACTCAGAAAGAATGAGGAGAGATACATTTGATATACTTCCCCAATATGGGCAATACTGATTTAATTAAGACTTAACTTAGAGAATGTCGTTGGCGTTAAAGTGATGACGCCTTCTATTGACCAAAAATGTAGATAAACCTTATAGCAATTGAGTATCACCTATGTTTAGGAGAAATATACAAAAATGATTCATTATATTCTTTCTCTCTCTTTCTCTGATGGTACATATGAAAGGGAAGCATACATGAACTAGAAACAAAGACCAAAAATGTTTTCGTAGACTCTAATTTAGTCTATATTAATTATTATTTAAGTGTTATCTTCTACGGATTAACATTATAAAATTGTAATAAATATGATCAATAAAATATCCAAATCGAAAAAATACGGTTATCATTAATATCATAATTTCATAATGTCCATATTTATTCCGACGCAATTGAGTAAACCAACTACCAGTAAGGTTTATACTATTATATTTACATAAAATAGTGACTGCAGTTTCGACACTTTTTATATCATTTTTAAAACGATGATTCAACTAAGAATGTTTCGTTTTGAAAATTACATAAAAAGTGTCGAAACTGCAGTCACGATTTTGTATAAATATAGTGGAATAAAACTTAGCACTTGTTTTACTCAATTGCGTCGGAATTATGAACTACCACAGAGTAACGGCTTCCTCGATTAATTTTTTGTCAATATTGATATTTTCCTTCAGAGGTTCAACTCAATTGCTGTAGTAGGTGATTATTACGTGAAATTTTATATTAGTCCCTTCAAATTAGGAAAATTGAGGGAAATTTTTCCTAGAGCTAAGCGACATATACAGAAAGTTGTATTCGGGTTATGTCAACATATTTTTCACCTAGCGCATGATAAAAAATAGTTGTTTTTTAGATATAGACATATATATATATATATATATATATATATATATATATATATATATATATATATATATATATATATATATACGCGTTTTTAGCCGTTTTTTCGGTTTTTTGCGTTTTTCTGAAAATCTATGCATTTTTGGGAAAACATGATCTGATTTTATGTTTTAGATTTTGCGATTTTCCACAATTTTTGTTCTTTTCATTTTTTAGAAATTCTGCTTAGTTGCGCCGCTAGAGCGCGCTGAAGTATTTTTGAGCTGTTTTTCGATTTTAAGCCAAAACTATGCATTGTAGAGACACATATCAAGTTTGTCTATATATCAATATGTCTATCTAAAAAACAACCGTTTTTTTTTATCATGCGCTAGATAAAAAATATGTTAACACAATCCTAACACAACTTTCTGTATATCTTGCTTAGCTGTAGGAAAAATTTCCCAAAATCAGTGATTTTCTGTCTAATTTGAAGGGACTATATATGGAATTGAAATTGATCTTTAGTATTTTAAAACATCGAATAATTTGCGAATGGTCTCGTTACTACTATAGCCTACATACACACACACACACACACACATATATGCATAGTACATGTCCTATGATTTAAGCCAAATGCAATATAATTTTATTACAAACTGAATATATTATCACATTCCTTTAAAAGTATTAATTTTTGCTATAAATACTATATAATATGGAAAGAAATAAATATTAAACAGCGTATAAAGGAATAATTCTTGCAAAAGGTGGCAAGTAATAATGCTGAATTGCAAAATATTATGACTGTAATGTTTGATTTACTTTAACCTTCACATAGGAACTTAAGAAATGCCGTTTTATTTCAAATAATACATAGTACAAATTGACAAATATTCATAGTACTGATATTTTCTGAATTCAGTAGAACCTATGATGCCGCTTGTTCAAAGAATTATCATAGTACTTAAGCTTAAGTACCTAATATAGATTTAGATAATATAGTTTTAAATATTTATACCAGAAATTTATGTGTTGTAACATATTCAGTTTGGATCACAATTAAGTATCGCAAAATTTTAATGGCGAAAGTAAATTCAAAACAATAAATACATGTAAATATATACACATTCAAATCTAAACAGAAACGGAAATGAAAATCATATAAAATAGTCCTGTTGGCTTCATATTCTCTATATAAGAACGCATATTTGTCATACACCAATATACAAAGTATTTCACCGTGATAACCTATTACGCATATCTCCAGAAGTAATCGCAGATTTTAGATCTTTGAGAATTAATGTAAAACACGACGCTCTACTTTTATCAGATAAAAATGGTCAAAAATATATCACAGCTTCTGTATTAATTTTCAAAACATCAAACCAAAATCATCTCATTACTTGTAGGGGTATACTTAATAGTCATTTACCGTGAATGCTCGACACAATATAGATTTACAATAAGGCAGCTTAGCTCTAAGGCTATAACGCGTCTACATGACAATTTTATAAATAGTTGAAAAATATGAATTGAAATATAATAATTTCCTATAAAATTGTATATATCTTTATTATCTGTGGAACAAATTTAATTTTTATGTCAACATACGTTTTCATGTAAAAGTATCTAGAATCACGTATATCGATATATCAGATTTAAATATTACTCATATTTATAATATTTCATATCCATAATTTCTAAAACAAATCATGTAAATTTTTGTTATTACATTGTAAAACAGTGACAGTCATTACTTGTATAGATTATAATTATTTTTAATTTGTTGATTTTAAATATATATTTTAAAATCATACCATAGAAAATGTTTAGATGCATTCACTTCATATACATGGCAATATATAAATATACATGGGGATATCTGAGTCACATTTTTTTTTCAAAAATTAAAAAGTCTTCACAATGTTATATAATTGTTTTTTCACACGTTTATACGCTGAAATGAATAAATATTAACCGTAAGTAAAAATCGATTAACCTAACAAAACTTTTACTTTAAATAGGGTCCAAGTAGGCTGTGTTATTACCACAATGAAAACAATTTCGCTAAGATATTTTGCTAAACGTTAGAAAATGTTGTTAATGATATATTGATTGCTACAAGTCGATATCTTTCTTACCACTAATTAGTGAGTGATTTAATAATAATCTCAGAAAATATACCTGCTTATTTTACTATAGTTATATAGAAGTACTGTCGAAACATAATGAATAAATTCACTAATAATTCAAAGATTAAAGTTTGCGCAAAGCTCTTGAAAGAACTCTTGGACGTTCGTGTGGGAGTTATAACGTCATCCATATATTTCTAATGGTGACCCCCTTTTTATTATGCAATGTGAAAGAGAAAAATGTATTACATAATCTTTGGTAATGATTACATTAATGTATGTATAGGTTGGATGAAAAAATTAAACAAAAGCAATTTGTAATAATGCAAAGTTTTACTACGGAGATGGTAATATTCAAACTACATAAATAAGGAGTTTGTACTCCAACCCATCTGCAAATGCCTGATATAATAAGGACTACACAAATTAGATCAAAACATCTATTCTCCTGGCTATATGCCAAACGCCGAGCGCTGAATTACATGACAAAATTTGCCGTTTTTTGTCTAACAGAGTTAGCGCTAAAATACAGTGATACAGATTGTTCAAAACTACAAGTAAGATGCAAAGTGTCACCTCTCTCAGGATATCGTTAACTGCAGGCCGGTTTCGACCTTTCTATCTTGGGTCTCGTCAGTGCAGTGTAAACGAGTATACCCTTGACAGATGAAGCTCACATCTAGTAGACGTTGCTACGTTCCACCGCATTAGAACGTACCAAACGTCATCTCTTGGTAGTTTCGAGAACAATCTAAATCGGAGTAAAAACTTGAGATCATCAATATAATGCAAAATTACTGCACAGAGGATAATATTCAAACTACATAAATAAGGAAATTATACTCCAACCCATCTGAAAATGCTTTATATAATACGGACTAAACAAATTAGGTCAAGACAGCTATTATCCTGGCTATATGCCAAACGCCGAGCGCTGAATTACATGAGGAAATTTGCTGTCTAGTCGAAATCGGTCTGCAGTTAACGATATCCTGAGATAGATGACATTTTGCATCTTTCTTGGTGGCTTTGGAACAATCACTGTATTTTAGTGCTAACTGTGTTAGACAAAAATACGGCAATTTTTGTCACGTAATTCAGCGATCGGCATTTGGCATATAGCCAGGAGAATAGATGTTTTGACCTAATTTGGTTAGTCCTTATTATATAAGGCATTTGCAGATGGGTTGGAGTATAAACTCCTTATTTCTGTAGTTCAGAAACAATTTTGCTATTTCCAAATACTAAATTTGTTACCTAAAATATCAACCAAATTAAATGTTCAAATTTTGCACCCTTAGCTGCCCAACATTAGCCATGTTAATTGTTAAACTCTTTTTAAACATTACCAATAGTTTCAGTAGATGTACGTTTTATTTCGTTAACGCATTCTTGCTTTTAAATACTTCGATTTAAATTCTTCAGCCTAATAACATGTACTTCGCTTTTTAAGTATTTCCAAAAAAAGTTATCTAGGGTTATCAAATGTTAATGATCAAGTTTTCTTGACAGCAATCTATCTAACAGCAATAAAAAACATTGTCGCTTACAAGCCTACTGTCAGACAGCCAACGGTGCATAATTTTATTGATGATCTTTAATTTTGTTAATTTTATAAATAATCATTACCATTAAATTTAGTATTTTAAAATTGCAAAATGGTTTTTCTTCATTTTACTTATCTAAGATATTCTCACAATAATGTAGTTATTAACGTAGCGTATGTAAAAAAGTGCTCTTTCGCATTCTATAATAAAAAAGGGGGTTGGCACTAAAATATATATCGATGACATAATACTTCCTACGTGAATCACCCTGTATATATTAATTATATTTAAAAATATATGTAACTAAAAATAAAATTTGATCGATCCAAGAGTTTTTCTCAAGTTATTCCGTCAATGTTTAACCAGCGTATTCGTTTCGTTGCCAAAGCGCTGAATTCGTCAATACCTACTGATACTGGAGGAAAAACAATTATGCTGCAGAAGCAGTTTGGGTTTTAGACCGGAACATCTTATTAGGAATATGGTAGTGTACACAAGCTACTCAGAACTCATAGTTGCTCCAGAATCTAATAAACGCCTAGCAATATCGTAAACTTAACGAAAGTAAGGACCACTTTAGTCATAATTTTATGCTCTTTGCCCAATAATAAACATATAACAATAACAATACGTATATCTAACGATACTTACTAACTGCAAGTCGTTTACTAAACTCTGGCAAAATAATGCAAGAAATACTGCTTCGGTGCAATATAAGTAAATTATGTTACTAAGATATATAAAAGACGATTTAACATTGGAACTTCATTCCTCTAAGATTGTGCATTAAAATTGAAATACAGTCTATCATCATTCAATTCTAAAATTTGATATATCGATATACTATTTCCGGATTTAGGACAGCCCCAAAATCTATCACAGTATTTAAATGAAAGAAAATGATGACATGTTTTCTATTAACATCAATTAAAAAATTATTTCAATTTTACTGAAGATATTGATGCTTAAGTTAACAAATAATTTATTTAAACTCATATTTTACAACCATGTGTGTACGCGTATTACACCAGAACATTTCCCCCGTATGGAACAACTGCCCTGGGTAAAATTCATTTTGTTATATTCAGAATTCAGAAGACAACTCAAGACTTATCAATTAGACGTTAGACCACTTTCGTTGTGATAAAAAAAATGACAAACTTATTCCACTGCCACCACCACCTGTGGCATCTTCACGGAGTATTTATAAATATACAACTAAATTGACTTTCATAGTCAACATAAAAAATCAACAAGCGTAGATATAAGTTTTGTCCATCGTTCAACTGACATACAAAAAAATCACTAACAGATAAATATAGCAGTACTAAAACGAAAATAATAATTAGCCACTCTTGAAATGAATTTTTCCTATCCTATATAAATATATATTTTTTCTACGTAGTACCAAAATGTACTAACGTAACTAATATTAAACTACAAAAATAAGGAGATTATACTCCAATCCGTCTGCAAATGCCTTATATAATAAGGACTAAACAAATTAGTTCAAAGCAGCTATTCTCCTGGCTATATGCCAATCGCCGAGCGCTGAATTACATGACAAAATTTGCCGTTTTTTGTCTAACAGAGTTAGCGCTAAAATACAGTGATACAGATTGTTCAAAACTACAAGTAAGATGCAAAGTGTCGCCAATCTCAGGATATCGTTAACTGTAGACCGGTTTCGACCTTATCTTGGGTCTCGTCAGTGCAGTGTTAATGAGTACCTTTGACAAATGAAGCTCACATCTAGTAGATATTACTACGTTCCACCGTAGTAGAACGTACCAAGCGCCATCTCTTGGTAATTTCGAGAACAATCTAAATAGGAGTAAGATCAGTTCTAAATCGGTTTGAAATGAGGCAATAGGAAATGATTCCTTAAAATAATATTACAAGTATCTTCCTAATAACCTCCAGTTAAATGTATTTACAATGAGATAACGCAATAAAATTTCACATGCATATAATTAACTATTTATCTTTTTGAACGCCAAAATAATTTCAAGCCAGTTTAGAACTAGTAAACTATTTATTTTCAAAACTACACCTGTAAAGATTATTTTAACTCCTCATGAACAACCCCCTAAGCTCTAACAACCCCAACTTTCAAATTTAAAATACAAAAATACGTCGTGTAATTAAATTCCGTATATATTTTAAGTTATTTCTTGTGCCAAATTCGACAAAATGTAAATTAGTTTTTCGGTTAATAAATAACAGATGCATTCAACAAAATGGTTTCATATCTTTAATTTCTCTATTACAGACAACGAATATGAGCAAAATAAAAACGTTTGCAACAGTTCTTCAAAGCCATCGCCGTTGTGAAATTATCCTCTTTGTCCTTTTACCATTATTGTGACAATATCCTGTTCGGTTCTGGATAACATTTACATTAAAACTAATTTTATTAACCAGAATTTCAAGAATAACTTCCCTTATTCTAATCTTCAATTACTCGATACTTGCTGGCCTATTTAAGTAAACTCTATTTTTTATATATTCCCATAAATAAAAATCGAGGTAAGGGATTATGTCGAGCGGGTCTAGGGACCATTTTACTACTTCCCATCTACCTATCCATCTGTTTAGAAACAGTTTATTTATAAATCGTCTAACATGTGCAACTTAATATGCCAGATATGTTCATAAACCAAATCTACGAATGAAAAATCATGATTGAAATTACTAAAACCGGTAGTAATTGAAATTGTAAAAAAATCAAATGCATTTATTCATTAGCATTTGCCTCTTAGGAATATGGTCTCAAAATTCGATCGTCAGTTATTTTTCTGCATTGCTAACAAATTTGACGGATTGAAAAGAGTTGAAATTTGATAAATTGTCTTATGTACAAGTACAATACGAACCACAATGATTAAAAAGTGTGATTTTAAAATTACTTGTTAAGCAAGTGACATTTTTTTTTAATTTATTATTACCAGATCTACATAAATACCGTTTAGGAAAAAATTTTGTTGAATCTTTCTGTTACTTATTAACAAAATTTCCAATTGTTTTTGTTGAATTCGACACTAGAAAAATATAGAATCGAAAGGACACAAAAGAAAGATAGAAGAGATATCTTTATATTTAAAATTTTAAAGTTATTATGACGTAGAAGGTTGAAAGTGGGGATTTGCTAATAATTGCTATAGACGTTATTTAAAAATAAAAATAGACGATGAGTTTCTCTGAGAAACTTCAATTTTTATTCTCTAGATAGTCGGAAAATTTATACTCACAAAATTTCTATCGTATCTGAATAATCACATGTCAGGTGATTGGCGTATACTATATTTAATTAGTCTGTTATATCTATAAGAGTAATACATCGAGAAGAATCGAGTAAATCAGCTTGTTTATTTCGAAAATTACAGACTAACTTTATAAACTCTTTATAAATACATGCCATATTCTCCAGTGGAATTCAACAACAATATTTACCCAGGGCAATTTTCCCACCCCATTTTATCAGACACAACCGCCGACTTCATTTCTATAGTAGTTGTCACAGTCGAGCTTATATAACCCCCTCCCACCGTTAACGATTGGGATGCTGCGGTAAAATTGTAAATCTTACAGTAACAGACCAATAATTGTGGCACGTTTCTTTCTATCGCTATATGTCGCTCATTCTGTTTCTGTAGCTTGTCTTGCATGCGTGACCTGATGTACGTTTGTCGCCAACTGGCTCCTTCACGAGATATTTCTCTTGGAATAAGAATGGACACATAGGTACAAAGTTTGACGTGAATATTAAGTAAGGGTGATTGAAGGTAAGTACTGGCAGCAAATAAATTCTGAAATGCACTGAGAAATATCGATGTTAGAATACAGAGACTAATGAACTATATGTTACGTCAGTATCATGAATTTATTAAACAGGTAGGTTATGAACAAAAGAATTATGAAGTCAAATAATCAACCCCAAATTTTCTCAAATTTTTTGGAGCTCACTTTCAAATACAAGAAGTTAACTATCTGATATCCGAAGAACAAAACTCTCAAGTAATAAATAAGGCACGAGGCAATCTCTATTTTTGTAATGTATCTTTATGTAAATATTTTAATACAGTTCCAAGGGGTATGTGACATACTTTCAAAACAACTATTTCATTTTGTTTTATCATCGGCAAAATTATAACTATTATCTCTAATGATAGGATGAGAGTATAAACAATATTTCTCCTGAATAAAAATGCATCTATGTACATAAAATGAGTATTATTTAACAAATTGCCATGAAATCTAGATTGAAATATTTATGAATATATTTAATTCAAATGCTCTTTATACATAAATATATAATTAACACATTTTTCATTAATTTTAATCCATTACATTTAATACTGTAATTGAATATAATGTATATGTTAAAACATTAATGTATAGGGTAAAACGTTGGTTTTACTATGCTTGGGTTTAACTACATATTCTCGTCGTAATTATGATTAATATGTAATTATTTATATAATTAATATGATAAAAATAATAATCATCCTTATTATCTCGAAACAAGTAGTCATAGTGTTGAATTCATGTAAGCATGGAAGTTAATAATAAAAAATAACAAGCCAGAAATAATTAAGCCAAGAAATTGTCTTCGAATTTAACAAATTTTCAGCAATTATAAATGTAAATGAAACTATAACAAACTACTTATCCTACAAATAAGTATTCTTAATTTAAGGATCTTACGAATACATACACATATGATTTTAGTATACACATATGAAATTGATAAACGATACTTAAGAGAATTATATATAAAATATACTATATTTACTGCTTTTCAGATACTTTATAATAACTTTAGGAATGAACCATTAAAAACATGTTGCTCTATAACGTTCATTCAGAGACACATATTAACTTAACATTAAAACATATACCATTCTTGTCAAAATCAAGTAAAATCATTACAATACTGCAACACTATATAATATGCTAAAACTAATTAAATATATAAATATGAGAACCAATAACTACATCACAAATTA
This sequence comes from Rosalia funebris, assembly GCA_037954035.1. Lineage (NCBI taxonomy): Eukaryota > Metazoa > Arthropoda > Insecta > Coleoptera > Cerambycidae > Rosalia > Rosalia funebris. The sequence goes on from JAZFAV010000007.1 coordinate 8,708,454, forward strand.
AAGGAAGCACGAAATACAGTCAACATTATGAGTGGTATTTTTATTCAACTTACATAGGAGTGACCCTCTTTTATGCTAATATTTTTATCCGTGGCAATAATATTATTTTTGATGAAGAATAACAATAAAATAAAATGCCATAAGTAACTCATGAAAGGTTTAACAAGTAAATAGTTAATTCTGTATCTCAGAAACTAAATACATGTGACAGTATTTTCCATAGTCTAACAATAAAGCGATATGCAAAGTTACGACCGAAAAAATATAAAATTTCATTATTGAATTATTCAAGTTTTAAACGAAATTTATAAATAAAACACAGAATCTTGAACACAATATCATAATTTTAATCGTTTAGTAAAATTCCTTTTTCTTTGCAGTAATATCTGATGATATTGTCGATACTTGCAAACATAATTTTTATATAACTAATTTATGAAAATACTTTATCACATCAGATAACTATTTTGTGTGAAATCAAAATTATACCCTTAAATGAATGCTCTAAATTATAAAATATATATATTTTAATTCTAGAACATAATATCATATATAATTTTGCCTATATCCTAGATGCCTAAATAATCAGTATAATTACTGGCGCATTCGCCATATATTAATATTTCATTGTATGTCAATCTAGACACAGAATTTTGTTTTATACTTGTCCTTCAAATAATTTCACACAGTCAACCTGAACAAACTCTAATTTTTATTTTATGTCAAGATTTAAATTTAAATTTGAAAGTTATTGTTATATATCAAGGATAAAATCAAATATAAGAAAAATACTGATAGCTGAAAAGTATGCTTTGAAATATATTATGCTGTCAATTATAAAATATATATTTTAATCCTAGAACATACCATATATGGTTTTGTCTATGAATAAATTGGTTGCAGAGTTACTAGAACCTCCGCCATAATTTAGATTAAATATTTTATATTTGTTATTAACATTACTACATTTAAAACAAATTATTACATAGTTTATTTCATTCCATTTCGGTTTATACACATTATTATTTTCAAACATTTTTTCTAAAAATGATTTGAGACATTCAAACTAGGCAAGCTCAAATTTTTCATTTATGTCAAGATTTAAATTGTAAGTTAAGTTTAAATTCAAGTTGAAGTGTTAAAATATATTGAAAACAAGATTAAATATCGGAAAAAATACTGAGAGATATACGAACACTTAACTATAATGTAAATATTTGTACAATCTTGTTTACTTTGCTCATCTTTCCCTACTTACAAAGAAAAAAAGAATATATAGAAGAAATATATCAGCGACACTAAGAATCACTCCACTCATTGGTTGAAAGGTTTAATATTTTCATAAACGTGAATATCTAATGAAATTTTGTTTACCAACTTGATTTATTTATCGTAATTTTATCAAAGATTATAGAAGTGTCCTTATTTTTCTATATTTAAGCACTCGTATCTCAAAAACGAAAGTATTTTGGACATATACTCGTATATGTCTAAAAGAAATATTTCAATTCTTTAGGATAATCCCTTGAACTTTGTCTCATATATATTATGAAACATTTCGTATATGAGGTATCTAAGTGTGGTAACTAGGAAGGATATAATAGCAGTAAAGAAATACATAAATGAGATTTTTGTTTCATTATACCAAACACGATGAAGTGGCAGTGGCGCCTCCGCCATTTCCTTAAATTTGCCCATGGAGCAATGAGGGCATTACTGTCCGTTTAAGGCATTTGGTAAATAAATCTACATAGTTTTAGCTTACATTCAGAAAAAAAGCTACAGTTACTGTATACTTATATAAGAGTACGGTAATAATACTACGGTAAATTCTCTTTCGTTTTATATTACATTATAATAGCAAACACACGACGGTTTATGACATTGTATAGAATTTCATATGTATATGTAGTAACTTACAAGCAGTGCTATATAATTAATAACACTTGAATATTTGAATATATTCCAATATAGATAGAAATAGGACAAGAGAAGCTTTTGGAACTCTACAAATAATGTATACTATAATGGAAAGTACTCTTTCAGGTTTTGTAATTTAAGCCCATCATACCTCATGAACCATATTCTTGACAAACATTGTAATATATTGACGAATATTATTTTACAAAATATACTATTTATTCATGTCTTCTAATATTTGATTTTGAATCGGAAAAAATAATTAAATAATGGCGTGACCATTTACGTAATTTTTGCTAATTCATAATCACATAAAAGCAAGCAATATATTACAGTATAATGTTTTTGTGAACCCCATTAGTTCTAAACTTTTATTTATGTCTATCATAAAAGCAGAGTGAAAATAAATATAAATTGCTATTGCCCTGATATAGCTAGATTTCATGGCATTTGTTTAAATTTATCTGAAAAACAGTGTTCCCTTCGGAATCCAATATATTCCTGTGACCGGTATTTAGATAAATAACAATTTTGTCCGCCAATATACGTAATGTCCCAGTAGCAACAGCGAAAACGTTGGTTAACCTTGAGAGATATCTCGTGAAGGAAACGGCTGATATATATTGCATGCGAACTGGTTCTTGCAACTTTATGGTTTATATATATTATGCATATGTGAATATTACATGTGCAAGTGATTCTATATATATCTTTGTTAGCCACTGTAGTGCCTTTTTGGATGCGAGCAGAGTGTTTGCCACCTGTCAACCTTTCCTTATTTTATTTTTACGCTGAAACGAAACGATTCTACAGGCGATCACAAATCCCACTGGACACAAATTTCCACTTAATGTTTCACTTTTATTTCACGGTTACATAAATTAAGCTGAACTGTATTGACCATGTGAATATGCTGTAAACTTTATATACTTCATCCGAATAATTAAAATGGACACACTACCTTATCGTATAATAATGGCCTTTATATGATATTTATGAATGCATCTTTTATCTCATATTGCTTGGAAAGAACCTCACTAACAACACACTTTACTTAAGTGTAGATGATTGTTATATTTTATATTATATTTAAAATATAACTTAGATCTTTATTCTTACAGTGTTATTTATTTATTACTAATATTTTTCATTTATATTCCTTCATTACTGGAGCAAGTAAAATGATCCGTGTACCATAGGCGTGTACATTATAGTAGGTATGTAATTAATAATAATAAATTCTGACTGTGGCCATGTTCTCCAGCGTGTAAGGATCGGCTATGGTGGTCTGGAGCAGAGAAGTCAAAATACTATCTGTAAAATCTGGAATACGTTTAGGAGATTTGACATTACTGCTTACACTGACACTATGTGATATTAATCTAAATATTTATGTTTGGATAACATTTTCGAGTTTCTTCTGCCACAAGATTTAAGGCATGATGTTTACACGAAACGTATAAGAAGTTACCACACACTTTTCTAAATAGACAGTCTACAGAACCCACGGTTCATTATCGATCATAAACGATAAACGATCGATATCGTTTATTGATAGCCAAAATTGTCTTAATATATGTATTTATTACCATCCTCGTAATTGTTTCTTTAGAACAATTTTGTGATCAGTCACTAGTTAGTAATAACTAACATGATGGTTTAAGAGGTTCCATTGTACATACTATAATATTAACAACAGATATTTTTGGAATCCGTCGTCTCGTTCATTTATAACCACAGTTTCTTATTTCTAAATTCAAATTTAATAACGTTTTCTATTTTCGATGGTACCTCATTTTAAAATTTTGTCCGATTTGGTAGTTACTAAAATCTTATCGATTTTAATTTTAATTGAGACTATATCAATGACGGATATAGGACTAGAAAAAGGCCCAGCGGCCTTTTGAAAATTGAAAACTCAACAAACAACTTGGGCTCATCAAGCTCATCGAACTTGAAAAAATGTAATAAGGTAAAGGTAAGATAAAGAATATTTTTAAAAGATAGAATTTATCATCTCTTACATACACATCTTTATTTGATGTATTAGGCATTCATTTAATAACAGTATTCTTAGAAAAACACTCTCATAAATATGAAATAATTGAAAAAATAAACTAATAACGAGTATCATCCGTGGTACAAAATAATTTTTATAAATTATAGTCATACCTAAATAACAATAATCATAAATCCTACGTCGAATCAATAGTCATGAAACTATAACATTCTAAACACTTCGAAAATTTACAATACTAAATTACTAAATTCCGTCACTATTCACTATACATATTGAAAAATATAAACCGTTCAATGTTCATAATTCAGAAGTAAATTATGTTGCCTAAATATCCATATTAATATTATGATCACATACCTAATGATTAAGGATGCGTCGTAACTTCTTATAAAGAGTGATTAATTTTTATGTATCTCTCATTAATCTTTACCTAACTCAATTTCGTATAAAAATTTGCAACAATACTCGTATCAATATTAAACTCGTTACGATATGCTTTTAAATATTACAGGAATTATATTATACAAGTATATAAAGCATTATTCATTATCTCATGTATTACATAACTGAAAACTAAATTCACGAAAAATATTAAAAATTTTATTTAAAAGGATTTTTCAAAAGACCATGATGGAAATAGTGTCTAATCTCTATTTTAAACAACATCCTAATTCCGACTTATATGTTACTGACAGAGATCGTATCGATAAAGATGTATACGCCATAAAGTTCATTCGGCATTTGTCCTGAATCGGCGTACCGTGTACGGCACTGATGAGAACTAATAAGTTCGAAACAGCTGTATGTCGTTCGGTTCCGATCCGGGACAAATATCGAATCCTACCTGTGGTGGGTTTTATTTTTTGAATTCTAAATAACATAAATAATTTTTTAAAATAAAGGATCAAAAACTTTACCAATCGGATAATAACAAAATATTTAGGGAGATATATTGTTACCATCGTTAAAATTAGGTTGCTTTTGTATTATATCGGCATTGTCTAGTTTGAATAAAAGTATATTCGAATTAAGTTTTATGTCGTACGCACAGTTCACTTTCTTATGAGGTTCTATTCAAATTTCATTTACGAAAACATATATTTGTTAAAATTCATATTTCACATTGTACTTATTTAAGTAATATTGACACTATAATATAAAAGAAATATATGACCTTATTTATAATATTTTGGAATCCTGTAAACATATTTAAACCATTTATTTCTCAAAAACATATCGAAAAGAAAAATGACCCAATAAAGCAAATTTATAAATTTAATCTATCTGAACTATACTATTTGCAGCATATTCATATGGTACAGTTTATAATCTATACCCCATTAGTTTTTTAGTAAAATTAGTCTAGAAAATAAATATTAGTACTATGACACAACTTCTTAAAGTCACACCAAAGAAAATCCAAAAATGCATTATAATTTCTTTCTTCTATACATACCAAAATACACCCAAGCTCAGCCTTTTTTACTTTAAAACCGCACCAAGAAATATTGCATACATATACGGAACTTGCAAATGGGTCACAGCATATTGAACTATCTTCTGGAAATGACGTACATATGCAGTTGTATTTTATTTAGAATCAAATGTACTGTAAATTGTTCTCCCGTATTTGAATGCAATACGATGCTATTTCCTGTTCAGCCTGGAGATATTTTTAAACCAGAATACAGGATGTTTTTCAAAACCATATCATATAAATAGATAAAAGTTTTGATAAACTAGATGAAAAAGTTTTGATAAACTAGATAAAAAAGTACTTAGATAACATTTTTATTGGTTTCTTGTATATACCTATTATTGCATTGGATATAGAATCCACAAAAACATATATTTTACTAATGTATGTCTATTATACTTCGTACGACAACTCACTTATTTTAGTCATGAATATATACTTTTTTATTATATTTATAACTATGGACAAGTTTCCTATAGAAATGTCTTTATAAAACTTTTTACACAAATAATACTTGATCTGGTCTGTCATCCTAAACAGACTAATTGTGACCCAGAGTAGTTATTATTATGCAATAGCGTGGAATATACTATGTTAAATATTTTTCAAACAGGTAACCGACATAAGGTAAACAAAATTCTGAAATAGGTTAACATCCAAAACAAAATTAATAAGGAAGAACTAACTGAGATTTAGATTTTCGCGATAGTCACAAAGGACATCTCTTAACTGGCCATCTAGACCTCCAGTTTTGTCTCCTCTCGATAACTTTTCATTGGCATATTTAAAGAATACGGAATGTATTCTTTAAAGAAGAAGAAAATTAAGAAAACTCAAGTTTCAAAATTTCATTTAACATGGATTAGTTCGTCAATTAATTAATTCACTTAACTTGTAAAATTAATTAAAAATTAACGAAAGAACAGTTTGAAGTCGAGCTGTCTCATGATTTTATTAGTTAACTATGTGGTCGCAAAACAATTACTTCGCCCCATGCAATAACAAATATGCCCTACTCTATAGATATACAGTATCACTTACCTGTTACCACTAATGTTACTTGAATAATAATAAATCAATGTTACAGAACCATTAATTCAACAAACATTAGAGAGGTGTAACACCATCAAAATATTATTCTTCTATTGCTGAAATGTAGAGAGAGCTACTATAATACATTTAGGAATTAAATACTAAAGAAATGTTATACAATACAGATTATTATAACACATAATCGATATTATTACCTTTTTTTGCAATAAATACTCGGACACAATTTTGAACTGGCACATTTTTAATCTTACAACAAGTAACACAGTTAGCATTCAATATATTTTAAATTTATCAAAACTAATTAAAACTTGGACAGTTATGTATTAGTTTAAAAATCCTTTTAAGGGAAAGCGAACGAGTTAAGGAGGTCGATCTTGGAAATATATTTCACTCTCAATGAAAGGTTAGTAATTTATTTAATAGATTGCGTTTTATTTTATATACCTACTTTGATGCGATTTGATTTCAAAACGTTTCATAATAGTAGCCCTCCATTATGGTATCACTCCGATCGCCGGTTTTGAGGTACAACATTCCCCAATTGATTGAACACTTGAGGGATACGTTAACCGTCAAAATTATAGAATCTGGAAGACAAAAGCCTCATGCTTCTAAACTCTTATTTACAAATAAATACAATTCTAGCATTCGACATCAGGATACTACAAGACACATGCTTCTGTAGGAGACAACATCGATCACAAATAGTACATGCGTCTCTTGGACACCGAAATCCTACTACTGAACACTAAAAATAAATCGGACTACTAAAGAACAATTTCGGTGGCTACACAATCGTGCTAAATTACCTTAAGTTTGTCAATAAAGAAGCAGTTTGTCCACGCTATTTCCCTGACCTTAAACAAATCGATTTCTTTAGCATCATCTGAAAGTTGGCGTCAATAAAAAATTCACCAAGCTCCACTCCTAAGTTAACATCTGCTCTTGTGGATAAATTTTGCGAATTCAAACAAGAGGCATATAACGGCACATATGAAAAAAAGAATTTGAATAGAATATACAGGGTGAGTCGGGAGGAACGGACCAAACTCCAGGAGTGTATTGTACGCCTGAAAATAATAAGTAAAAAACTCAAATGTTGTTATCCGATTTTTATTTGTTTTCAAGTTATAGCGTAATTAAAAATGTTTATCTAGTATGCCATGTTCGAGGTTTAAAAACATTTCATAGCTTTGTTGTTTTGACAATGTGTCAGTGTATCATGACAGTGATTTAAGGTGTAAGGTGTAAAAATCAATATTCAATTGGGCATTCCACAAAGAGTAATAAACACACTCCACCAGCAAGGCTTACATTCATACCATGTACAGAGAGTACAGCACCTACAACCGGAAGATTATCATAAACATATGGAATTTTGTCGATGGATAAATAAGAATCCTCGTGTTGAATCGCGCATGCTTTTTACAGATGAAGTAACATTTACCCATGACGGCATTAATAATACTCACAACTGTCATGTATGGTCAGATGAAAATCCCCACGCAGCAGTCGAAAGTAACTTTCAACATAAGTTTTCGGTAAACGTGTGATGTGGTATGGTCGATGGTTATTTAATTGACCCTTTCATTTTGGAGAATCGCCTCACAGGAGACAACTACTTAAATTTTTTACAAAATGAATTACATGGGCTACTAGAGGATGTTCCTTTGAACATCAGAATGAAAATGTACTACAAGCACGATGGAGCTCCTGCACATTTCGCTCGTCAGGTCAAGGAACATTTGGACGAAAGGTTTCCAGGGCGTTGGACTGGTCGCGGTGGTCCTATTAGTTGGCCTCCAAGATCTCCAGACGTCACAGCACTAGATTATTGTTTATGGGGCTGATTCAAATATGAAGTATATAAAGTAAAAGTGGACACTCGGGATGCACTAATTCAACGTATTAGAAATGCTGCAGCCGATCTTAAACAAAGGCGTGACTCAATCAGGAGAGCTACAAGCGCCCTTCGTAGAAAAAGCAGAAAATGTATAGAGGTGAATGGCGGTATTTTTGAACATTTATAACGCTATGATGACCAAAACGTTAATGTATGAAATTTTGTTTATTCTTAATTACGCTATAACTTGAAAACAAATAAAATTCGGATAACAGCATTTCAGTTTTTTTTTACATTATTTTTACGCGTATAATATACTCCTGGAGTTTGGTTCGTTCCTCCCGACTCATTCTGTATAATAAACTTTCAATGATCGTCAATACATAATATGTAAATCGACGTACATATCCTTTTTTGGTTGCTTTATATATATATTTCGTTCGACATGTCTTATGAAAAAAATATATATTTTTAAATTTGCAAAATTTTTCGCTCACATTATAAGTTAATATTTCACTTAAGTAAGTGTAAAATATCTTATTCAAAATAAAAATATTATAAGGAATTTACCGAAAGCATCTCTCCAAATCTATAGATTTGGTGTATAAATCAAAATGTGTCAGTTCAAAATTGAAAATCGCTGTGTTGCATACTGAATGTTGAAATTTTATTTTTATTTTGCGAAAAATTGTTATACGTGGTACAGCTCAATCAATATAAGACAAATATATATATATATATATATATATATATATATATATATATATATATATATATATATATACAGATTAATTACAATAAACTTTATAATCATCAGCAAATTTAATTCCAATAGTATTATTTTATAGCATATACAGTGGTTTCAAGAAGTCCTTTTAAGATGTATCTAAGACTTTACATCTTTTCGAAATCAAATTATTTACTTTTTTATGAACAAGTATGAATTGACGTTGTAAACATATTTCCCAAATATATTATGTGTATTTCTTCCAGTAAGATTATTTAAAATGTAAAAATTGTGCGATTATATCAAATAGCATCGAAGAATTACGAGACCACAAATATAATACCAAAAGTACGCAGTAAACATAAATTTTCATTCAAAATGTAACTGTAATAAAATAATTCTAACGTCAAATGTTATCTTTTATCAGAATTATAATGCAGTAGCTATTTGCTCATTCCACTAATTTGCAATCAATACTTTATTGTTTTCTTTTTTCATTCATCTTTGAAGTATAAAATTAATAAACAGATAATTAGAAACAGTATTCCCCTAAATTTATCTTGATAGGGGCTACTGACTTACGATAACAAATGTAGTGTAGTACACTTATACTGTCACAACTTCAAGAAGTATAGTAAAAGAAAAATGCAAAGTAATTGATATGTCTTGAAGGTTTTATTAAAGCTAAATTCAAAACAAATACATAAATTTTATTCGCCACTTTTACGAGAATTGTACTCAAGAATAAATCATTTCACGACTAAATCATATCAACGTATTCGGTCTAATGTTCATGAAAAATAAATATTGACACGGTTGAGTGAGAGTTCTAAAATAATGTTATCATGTACAAACATAAATAATGAAATAGTTATATATAATCAAAAATGCAATGTACTATTCTAAATATAATCTAAAATGTAACAAATATAATGCTAGTTGTATCATAACTTATTTCTAAATAATCAATGTACAATATTATAAAATATGTTTGTGTTATAACAGCTAACACATTACGTTATTTTTCATAGGTACAGTTCACTGGCTGGACCTCGTTTTGCAAGGAGCTTCGATATATACACATCAAAAGTGTCTATCAGAACAGATATATGTACTAACAATATTTTAAAATATTTAATAATAACTAGTTATACGTGATATTTCGGTAAGGCAGTTTGGTCGTATATTAATTTTTACTCCACATATAGCTTAGAACTCACAATTCTGATACTCTAAATGGGTTTAATAACACTAATTATAATTTTCTTAACTCTATATGATAATATCAAATCAATTATTGACTTTAATCTAGGTATTACAACTTTCCAGTGTGCGTAAAGATGTCTATTACTGTAGATATTATTAGTATTTGATGGATTATTCATATATCTGGCATTGATTAGACTTTGATGAGTACCCATAATAAAAAATAAGCATGATCTTTTCGTTTTTCTTATATGGTGAACGAAATACATATATGTTTAAACTTTTCCTCAGTTTCTATTTCTTCTTATATGTTCAGAAATCACGTAACTTGAGTTAAAGGATTTTATTATATTTCTTAGTCTTTTAATGGAAATTATGAATATTTTATAAGGTCGTTATATCGTCGTTATTATTAATAAAACGTTAAAATAAAGTTATTATTGTATTTACATTTGTATATAAATTATTTTTATAGCATAAAGTCGTCGGCAGCTTATGTAAATGAAAAGAAGTAAAATTATTCTAATTGTATAATTCTTTATCAAACATACACCAATTATCCTAGGTAAATATTTGCTTTTAACAGCAGGTATAATTTTGACAGTTTGCGTAAGCTGCTTTAATTAATAATTATGAAGGCAATAAGAGCCGACGTACGGAAAACGGTATGCAGTGAGTAAATAAAGAAGCCCAAGCATTTTTATTTATACAGGATGGTCAATATATAGGCGAATTATATTGATTTTTTGTTTGCAAAATTTTCAAAGAATATTAATAATAATCAGATTGTTGCTCTTGTACTATAAATTATTTCCTCATCTATCAAATATATGCCACTGTATTCTTTTGCGTATATACAATTAATGGGTGAAAGCAAAATATTTCTTCATTTAATAACATTTAGAATTTCTTCTTGGTACACTATATAAAACTATAAATTTATTAGTTGTATTTAAGTGATAACAAAAATAATTGTAAAATATTAAACAGTAAAAAACAATTATTTAGAAAACTTGCATTGCATAAGGTTTTTTAAATTTTCTTCAGCTGTCTTAAATTCTCTATTAATTTAAATTCCTATGTATTCATTTCACTGAAATTTTATTGAAATATTCCTGTTAGAATCTATATGAGGAAGGATTTGCACGATCAACTATAGATTTTCTAAGCATATTAGAAACGTTTCCTCAGATTGAGAACGTAGAGACTTTTTTTCAATATTCCCACAAATAAAATACTTCTCATGACCTTAACTATACTATAAGTTATCAACATACATATTTAATAAAACCTTTTCTTGTGTTGATATTTGTTAGTTCTCTTCAACTGGGCGATATAAATTAAAATGAAAATTAATTTATTAAAGCCAGTTTTATATTTTACAAAGAATCAACTGTTTATCAAAAGAAGCAAAGTAGGCAAACAAAATATATATAGGATACTTGAACAGAATGAAGTATCCTATTCGTTTATAGAAAAGTATTTTTGCTCCTTATACAGAACATATGCAGTTAGTTGAGTTGTCTTGTATCTTTGGAAACCCTTTGATATTCTATTTATATATACTTTATACTATATTTCCCTTCTTCAATATTTTACACTTTTGCTTTTAACCTATCTGTATCTTGTGTACCATAAATTCTGTATCTCTCTATTAAAAAACATTTTTTTTTCTTACAATTGGAGAGAGTTTATAAACAATTCATTTAGAGGTTACAACATCAGACATTATTATTTTTAGTTGATGAACCTATCCTGTGTTCAGTGTCATAATATGATAAGATAATTATAAATTTAATTAATTCTAATGTATACTGGCAAGATTTATTTCATTTAAAAGTACCATTTTCCAAATAAATATTATATAAACATGCTACATAAAAAATGCATTAATATTCTGCCAGGCGTAAAAGCCTTTAGATGAGAGTTGCAAGCTGGGTGAACCTACTGTTCTCTACCCGTTTTTAAGAATAAAAATATGATTATTATATAAGAGTATCTAATGTTGAGTAATAGTTGAAGCCTATCGGTATATTCTGGCGATGTAGAGACAAGATGTCTGGAGATGGGCATGGATAGTGTGAATTTTGATTCAATTTCATTTAATATCCTCAATATCTATATATTCCTACTACCAAGATTACCGACAATACCAAAAAATTTGTTGCATTAGCAGCAACTATAAATGTTGATAAAGTGTTTACCTCATCAAATTTATTCAAAAATTATGTGATAACCAAACCCACGCTCTCATTACCTTCAAGTACGGTAAACCAAGTCTCCTGATATCAATTGGCTATCAGATCAATTGAGCTATCTTGTCTATATCTTCTTAAAAGCTATACTTTTTCATGTGATGTAATTTTTTCCTTCAAACATTTTCTTGGTAGCAATTTAACGGTTTAAGAAATGATTACATTCCAATAGTCCCTAGTTGTAGATTTACTAAGTTGTAATTAGTTTGTAAACTTGTAATAATGATATATACTAAAAAGTGAACATAATCTGTTCCACTTGTACCGTACCACCCTGTATTGAATGAAATCGTTATCGTTGAAATTACATGTAAATTTCGACTGTAGTTCATAATAATAACGTTTCCAATTTGACTTATATTAGTCAATTTATTTGAATGTCAACATAAAGAACTCGTTTACGCCAAACGGCGTAACATGTCAGAACCGCCTACGTAACTATTTCGCACCTACAGAGAGAAATATATTTATCGATTGGGAATACTTACCGTATCCAATCTCTTTAAATTAATTCCATTCAACTCAAGTTACGTGAGAAAAATTCACACCTCGATAATTTACACCGATATTAATGCGGCTTTGGGTTTTCCCTTTCCCCATTCTTTCTTTTATGTAAATTATCAACTGGAAGGAAGACAACGGTTAGTAAATATGAAAAAGCTTACAAAAAGCCTATCCCGAAAAACTACATCCTCACCACGGGCAATCACTCTCAAGAGGACAGTTTAGATAATGCTAACAAGATCCTAACACTTGGTCCTGGAAGTGTATCGTCCTTCGGGTAAGTTTTCAAGGAAATTCGGAGTTATATATTGCGGTGGTTTCGGCTGGTTATGGACTTTCGGCTCGTATAGATAAAAAATGACCAAATAATGTGAATCGTATTCAATATTGGAATGAACTGAAAATGTATGGAACTAAATAAATATAATATATCAAAAATTTCATTTTAGTAATGCGCATAATTTACAGCCTTGTTTACTACAAACCAGAATCGTTAATTTCTGTGTCGTTTTTCCAACTCTGTAATCAAAGAAAACTCGTTTTTATTGTAGATTTAGAAGTTTCTGTATTATAGATTTGCTTTTGTTCCTATGTTTTAATATTTCACTATTTTGTAGGCAATGGACACACTAATTTCCTTAAATGTAGTATTTTTAAATCCTAATTACAACCAATAAAAATTGTAATCAATAAAAACTGATGCATTTTACATAATTTGACATATGGTAATATAGTAATAGCGACATCAATAATGTTTACTATTTATTTCGTTCTTGTTATACATTGTACTGTATTCTATTAATAATTCGAAAATGCATAATTGGATATTACTGAGGTAGAATAATCAAAGATAGGAAGACTAATGCACTTTTTAATCAGAAATAGGAAAACTAATGCACTAAGTAAACTTATCTGCACTTTTTAAGACAGTATGTTGAGAAAGACGACTATATATTTTTTTAGATTATAAAAAAATAATGTAATAAATAATCAAGATTAATCATCAGAATTTAAAGAACAGTAATTTTAATAAACCTGTTAATCCTGGCAGGATTTTTTCCTCAAAGAAAGTCCTATAAAATTTTAATTCAATATTTTTATATATTATATGAAAGATATGTCATTAAATCATCACCACTGAAATATCTCAAACATTAATTGTAGACCTTCTGTCTTAATATAAATTCGTAAAAAATAAAGTAAACATCAAATATATGACGTCTAGTGAAAGGCTAATTTATTAATGATTGACGCTTTATATAAAATATCCACCTAGTATACGGAAGTTCAATATATCCGTTAAAAATGGAGATAAGTGTATTCTTTTTATTTTTGCAAGCCTTACAATATAAAAGCAATATACAAGTAGTTTCATTTTTTCTGGACTATACCAGCTGTATATTTTCAAATGGCAACCTGTACGCTTAGTTGTTCATAAAAATTGAAGGATATATTATGGTAAAATATCGATGGTTTTCAAGATACTTAGCATTACAGATTTCTCTTATAAATTTTCATCACTCATAATAGTTCAAATTTCTAGGATATGACAAGCTCTAGTAGAATTATATAGCCAAATGTTTATCAATAATAACTGGTTTAACCCACAGGTCAGAAATAAAACTATGACATACAGTGTGCCAAGATTGCTTTACCAAACATTATAATATACAATGTAGGATATCTTCCTTCATTTAAAATACAATACCCTATATATTAGTATATGATCAGATGTGTCAATGAAATATCTAGAAATCTCCTATAGTTTCTCTACAATTAAGTTGAATAGTTTTTGCTTAAAATTGCATTTTTGTAAATATAGATCTATCCTGTGATAGTAATAGTAATCAAATTAAACATTTTCATTAATTGACCATTTAATGCGATACAGCAAGCTTTAAAAATGCTAATGTTTTCAACAATGAATCTAATTATTGATTTATGAATACCACAGTAACTTTCAAAAATAATTTTCCATGTACATATGTTACAAATAGTTTGTGTTCTATGATATAAGTCCATAGTAATAACTGTTTAATAAATTTAAAAGCCAGATCATCCAGAATTTTATCAAAATTTAGTTTGAAAATTTTAATTACCATACTACTATTGCAAGCATGTATTAAGCTGGTCATGAAAAAGTTAAATAAGTCAAACCACAACCATCAAAGTAACGGGCAATCACATTTTTATTTAGAAAATGTATACAAATGTTTTAGTTACACCAAAATTTTGTAAAGCAGATGTTCAAAATATTCATCGTTTTTGTCGCTACATAGTAAATCGTATGTTGTAAATGTATGGATAAGTTCCTCAGCGCTTCTGTGGTTAATGTTAGGAACCCATTGCTTATTTTTATCTTAAAGTAATCTAGATATCGATTACTTTAAGATGAAAATAAACAATGCGTTCCTAACATTAACCATAGAAACGCTGAGGAGCGAATCCATAAATTTACAACATACGCCTTTGATGGTAACAATGTAAACTTTATTTTTAATATAGATTTAAATAATTTAAATAAAACAATTCCGGAAATCTTGTGAGAAACTGGACATCTGCCCATGTATGTATTTGGATATGTTTCGTTGAGTTGTTACCTAACCTGAAAGAACAATTATTATTATGTCTAAGCATTAATTTAAGTGTATGCACAAAATTATCGCCAAAGTGTTATGTAGCGGACCACCATCATTTTGTCCATTGTCCTTATAGAGCATACAGTTCGTATTACAAACATTACAGATATATATTTCCATTTAAATGGCCATCAAAACAATATGGTCCAACAATATGTTCTCCATATATTCTACCCCACGCATTCATTTTAAAACGGTGCTGATGATCTTCCTCTCGAAACAGTCTGGAATTTTGATCAGAGTAGTGATAAAGATTATGTCCATTTGCTTTGCAAATATTCGAAAATTATGATTCATCAGTGAATAAAATTTGGGATTCTATTGAATTTATATGAGTACCTAATTATGAAGATGCTGTAGATGATTTTAAAAATCCTAGTCTGATAACTGATGACATTCAATATGATACGGATTGAATTGAATTTTTTTTTCTCGATTTATTAACCTTACTTTTGGAAACACCAATTTCGTGAGTGATTTGGCTGATACTGGTATTTTGGTTTTCCACATCTTACACCACAATGGAAATTATATTATATTTCTTCATTGAAACTTTCACGTATCCTGATAGTCATAATTAGCATTTCAGAATTCCTTTCAAATCTTTCTTTCACCTGTAAAATAAACAATTTAAGGAAATTTTTATAAATCTAGATGGTACACTTTATAAATATGATTCTAGTAAATAATTACCATAAGCTCTTCCTAGGGCATATCCCATATTTATTAAACACCCATATTTGTTATACTATATTCATGTTTCTTAATACCATATTTATTTCTTTCTTCCTTAAAATAATTCACCCTGAATAACTCAAGAACTGCCCTTTGTTGAACGACTTCTTTTTCTAAATGTTTTTTGTGAGGTAACTGTGACAAATTGTCAAACGGAAATAAAATAATGTGGAACTTGACAAACGCTCACTATTACTCTTTGACAAAAAGAGCAGGAATTACAATTTCCGGATAAAAGTGTAAAAGTATGAAGTTGAATTGTTTTTAAGAAAAACTATTCAACTTAAGTATAAGGAATAATATAAAAAATCTGCAGACATTTCACTAGAACATCTACTGAAAACTAAAGAAAAAACCTAACAAGCTAAATATATCGATACTTTCATAGGAGTATCAACATGATATATCCTTCATATTTCACATTATGCTCATATAGATTACCGTTCAGGGTTATATTTATAAATATTTATATTTACAAAAAATATAGGATTAGAAAAATTATGCAATATCGTAAAAATGTAATGCACTTATATCATTAATGCACGTGTATCTTGTTTTAATGGAGATATTGGACTTCTGTACATCATAGACATGCCATATATTATGGTGATATTCAATAAACGACATTATGCATTATGATTTGATGAACTTTCAAATTCTTTTAATCCTTCAGGTTGAACCATATAAAATACTTTAGAATTTTTCAATACACCTGGTATATTTTTACATCTGTATTTGAGCTAATATTTCCAAGTTCAGCAGATTAAGTAGATAAGAGAAACAAATGCTTCATTTCTGTCATTTTACAATTTGAAAAATATTTGTAGTTTTGTTCATGCGTTAGTTTCGTTAAAATAACATCATTTAAATAAAATCGCAAGAAAAATCCTACATTGCAAAACTAAATTTGCTTTTATATTTAAGGGAACCTCGTGAAGTGCACCTTAAAGAATTTCTCTGTACTTAATTTTCTTACAATTTTCCAAAAATTCTTGAATTTATGTTAATGCAATATAGGTATGAATTTCGTTAATATAAAATAGTTATAACAAAATTGCTTTATATTTTCTAAACTAAATTTACCATAATATTAATGGAAACTTCTGACACAATGGCATCAAATATAGACCCTGAAAACAATTACTAGGTTTCATTATCGCCATTGAGAAATTTGCTGTTTGATATGAACATTTTCACAAAAACAAATATTTTGCACTCAAACAGTTTTACTCTGTTTGAAGGAACTGTATGTATAACTTTAAAAACTCTTATACTGAACATCATATAGGGATATTTTAATGAAAACAGTTGGTTAGATAAATTGCTTAACTTGATTCTATTCACCGTATTATTCTTTATTAGGTATTTAGCACAAGATTAAAACTTTTGTTTTTTGACAGCAAAATAATAAGCTTCCACAATACACAATAAGGAATAGGTTTTTTTTTGTTGAACATTTGTTTCTATTATTTTATATTTTCTATTTTATTAGTCAGAGGTATGAATATCACTATAATTAACATATCATAACTAAAATCCAAATATTGAACTGATGGACTGAAAACAAAAAGAGCACTAATTAATTTTATACGTAATGAAAATGACAACATTACGTACTTGATATACAGTATATAGCAAATATATTTCTATTTGTTGCCTATAGTCCATGGAAGTATATCGTCCATTTATTCGTTAAAAATCGTAAAAAAAATTAAATATCTTTTTTAAATATTTTTTACATCTACAGAGAATCATCTACTTTATGTCGTTAATTCTCAGTTTTTCTGAAAACTATATGCCATATGATTCACAAATTTGTACATACAGAATAAATTATTTTCAAAAATATACCTACAGTGCATCTTCAAAAAGGATATATAGTTTTCGCACTCACATAATAAATATTTGTTTATAATGCAGTTAATGGTTAATCATCCTTATCAAATGTTATATATACAGAAAGTGGCAGGCTACTGGACGCATCACTAAATCAAGGAGAATTAACTAGTGTACTCCTCAGAGAACTACAAACCGAGAGATATAGAAGATGGAGGGGCGTGTAATATAGTGAGCGGCATGAACTGGTGATAATATAGAATTTTGGGTCGCGAAAGAATAAATAAAAGTATTTTATTCTGTTTCAAAAAAGTTAATTTCGACTTTGCTAGTCGATCTTGAATATAATACGTCTTTAAAAGTGGATATTTCAAATATTAATTTTTACATACTAAAAATAGATATTTATGAAGGTGGCAAAAAAGTGGAAATCACTAAGTAGCACTTAGTGCCAATAAATGGAAATAACCGAGTAGTGCCGACTGATGAAAAAAATTAAAGACATGTTTAACGAGGTATTTCCAAATAGGCCCTTTCAGCACTGGCACAATCTGTTGTATTATCCAAGACTGAAAATCATGGATGTGTTTATACGAGGTCTTCTACAACGGAAATTTTTACATACAAAATATAATCAGGTGTGATTTCAATAAGATGAGGGCGTATCGCTTTTTGTGCAAAAATACCTGGACAATACCTTCCCAAACCGTATATTATTTGGACGAGGAACCATCTTGTAGCCAACGAAGTTCCTCGGTCGGGCTTTAAATAACTTATGTCTTTGGGAGCATATTATAAATAAAATGTTTAGTTTTCAGAAGAATAAGACTAATGCTTTAGCAGAACTGCAATAGAAAATAATACATGAATTCCCAGAGATTTCCCCTACTACATTGTCTCATGTTAGAAAACAGATTTATCATCAGTTAGGTCACACTCTTGGCTTAAAAAATTGGCATATTTGAATATTTATAACAATTAATTTTCTTTTCTGAAAGAGACTTATTTTACAGACACTTTGTAACTTATATTACGATTCCCACCACTTTTTGTGTCTTCTAGACTGTTTTAAATTAAACTCTGTTTATTTTCTGTTAAACTTTACAAACATAAAGAAGCGTAAAAGCGTATCAAGTATGCGAATAGTACGTAGATAACTTTACCTCATTTTTCCATAAAAAAAAATGCAAAAATACCTTCGTCTGGTACCCTGCCACTACTATATACATATATATATATATATATATATATATATATATATATATATATATATATATATATATGTCTAATGTTTTAGTTCAGATAATAATAAACACCTCCCACATTGCATATTTATTTTTTCGGAATTTACTCTTGAATTTTGATTTGGATCCAATTCTTCAATCATTTTTATTACCCTTATCTTTTCCAGTCATTTGATTGTTGTTTATTTACTTCTAAATTTAAAATTTTATATTACCTAATATAATTGTAATGCCTTATCAATAGTTTATAAATATTTACATTTCAAATTATCCCTTTGAATCACATTTAAAATACGAAATTGTTATTTCGTCAAATTTCGTACATTATTCAGTTCTTCCATATACCCGATTTCATTATCTTGAATGTTTTTTTATTTATACAGCTCTAGTGTTACTTCACCGCCGAGAGAAGCTATATATTCCGCAATTATAGCCTAATTACACCTCGTATGAGTCATGATGAATGTGCATTATTTTATTTTCTGCATTGTATTGCAATTTTTCATTAATTCGAGCGTCTTCATTAGATTTGTTAGATCATCTAGTGTGTATGTTTGCTCATTAGTCGTCGAACGAGCTTTGTGACATAAGCAACGCTCTAAACTAGAGAAATGTGAAAGCTTGAAAATTAATTAACATTCAAGTTTATTAAAATTAAGTCAGTCCCTAATGAACCGGCTCACACAAAAGTAAATTTACTTGGTAGCTCTTGGCAAACACTGAAATGACAACCAACTATATCTGAGATAAATAATGTTAGTTCACAAGTATGTATATATGGAATAGTTGCAGAGAATTGAGTTAAATAATTACCAGAATTTCAAATTGAGAGATTGTTCGTGCACATCATAATGCTGTGCAATTGTCTTCAAATTGCGACAACTTTTAATTTTCTATTACCCTTTGACAACAGAAGTTCTAGAAACATGTCTATGCACTCCTAATTATATTTTAGTGCTTTGTACGAAAATATCCAATTTCACATCAAAATTTGTCTCTAAATAAATATATGATTACGGATTGTTATCAATTATATGATAATTCATTGCTGGTGGTAGAAATACTTAACCTCTATACTTAAATACGATTTGCTTATCCTCTTTAAGTATTTTATTATATCAGTTAAAATTACTTTACGGGATATTCCGTTGCACTTTTTTATGGTATAATAATTAAAAATAGAATTCTGTTTTATTTTCCTAATACATTAACTTATATTAAATAAGCTAGCACCATTATATCTTTTAAATTCAATAATGTGCAATATGGAAACCATGTCAACATTATTACATGAAATTTGAAATATATCATTATTATAATTGTGATTCAAACAGTAGAACTTGAAAAATTATAATAGTCACGAAGTTTTCATAACCAAATTTGCCTTAACTAAATAGTATATATTTTTCACAACATTATCAACGGGGTATTTCTGAACATATAATATTTTTTACGAAATGTTTTTCTTATTTATAATTCGGTACAAATATATTGTTTAATTTTTATGTAGTGTAACGAAAAGTTGAAATTTTTTCTAAAAACTGCATCTCCATAACCGCTCTATGGATACTAACTTAAGTAGTCTTTTTTAATAAATATAGGTTATATATTCATTTATTTCATTTTCAATTACTCATCTTCAAATAATATTATGCCAATCTCATTAATAAATATGAATTTAACATAATAGTATTAGGTGTTATTAATAAATATAACACCTACTACTAATGTTTTATAATTTCCTTATTAAGAAATAAAGATAAAAACAGTTTCATAACAGAACTTTTGAATTAAAATATTATATCATGTGTCTCGTCTAAAATAAAAACACCTGGATATTTTCTTTATTTTTTGAAATCCAGATTTGAGAAATTTTAGTCCTATATAAGACAGACAGAAGGTGTTTTTTAAGCATGATAGAACTTCCGATAGCGATAACTGTGAAAGCAGCTGTCAGCTTGCGTCCAATTAGTAGCATTTGTATTAAGTATAGTATGGCAAATTATCATGAATAGACTCACGCTTGAACAACGCTATCAAATTGTTCAAATTTACTTTGAAAGTCAATCGTTGATTCGGAAAATGTATAACGACTTTATGAATGTTACGGCGTACATCCATCTGAGCAAGCCATCCGTCGCACTGTGAATATATTTCATACTACATACTCTTTAAAGGATGCAAGGACATCAACACGTCGAAGGAATGTGCGTATTCAAGAAAATGTTGCCGCTGTAAACGAAAGTGTGCAAGAAAATTCAAAATTATCGATTCCTCGGCGGTCGCAGCAGGGGCCTTGTCTGCCCACTACGTGGAAAGTTTTTCACAAAGATCTTAGCCCATACCCATATAACATCCAGCTGGTGCAGGAATCAAAGCCGCAAGACCATCGCTTGCATTGTTCTTTCACAGATTGGGCTTTAGATCAGTTGCAAGCCGACCCAATGCTTTATCACAAAGTTGTGTTCAACGATGAGACTTCATTATTGACTTGACTGGTTTGTTAATAAATATAATTGCCGAATATGGAGTAATACTAATCCAGAAGAAATCGTACAGACCCCATTACATTCAGAAATATACACAGTTTGGTGCAGTTTATACGCTGGTGGCATCATTGGACCTTATTTCTTTAAAAATCGGGTTGAAGCTAACGTTACGGTGAATGGGGAACGTTACCGGACCATGATCAATGAATATTCTTTTCAAAATATGGATGACACTGCTCCGCATGATATTTGGATGCAATAGAATGGGCCTACGTGCCATACGGCAAACGAAACTATTGACTTATTGCAAACAAGATTTGGTAATAAGTTTATTTCAAGAATTTTACCTGTCAACTGGCCACCCAGGTCCTGCGAATTGACGCCTCTTGATTATTTCCTATAGGGTTACGTGAAGTCATTGATTTATGCTAATAAGCCAACAATACTAGACGCCTTGGAAGCCAAGATTGTTCGTGTGATTCATGACATACGGCATCACTGTTCAAGAAAGTGACCCAAAATTGGACTAACAGACTGCGCTTCATCAGGAACAGCCGCGGTGGCCATATGCCTCAAATGATTTTTAAATATCAATGCCATGTATTGATCTTCCAAATAAAAACAGACTATTTATCAAAAGTTAATTTTTTGTTGTTTTTATTCAAGTTTGAAATTCTAAAAAGATTAATAAAGTCCCATTATTTAGAGGCAACCAACTTAAACTAATTAAGTAACAAACTGAGATAATGGCAGCCCCCAAATGGGGCGCATTCCCGATATTTTGCTTCTCGTTGAAGACATCAAGAAAAGTTATTAAAAAAGTTTTTCAAAATTCAAGTTTGAGCCCCAACAAATTCGATTTTAAAATAGTGTCGATTTGATGAAAAATACACTTTAAGGGAAAAGAGAACAAACAATTGACTTTTGGTAATTGAATTAAACAAAAATCCAATAACTTAAAGTGATAATCACTTTTTGAGATAATTACTCATTAAACATAAGTAAAGATTTTAATTAATTATCAGATGTAGGCCTCTCTCAACTAATCTTCCTTCAACTATAACACATTTCTCAATTCTTTTACGATCATAATTAGCTACTCTTTTCAGCTCTGGAATGCTGATTGCGCAACAGGCTCGTCTTATTTTAGAACAAAGTTCTTCTCGATTTCTGGGCCTTGTTTTGTAAACTTTATTTTTCACTATTCCCCAGAAATAAAAATCTAATGGTGTAATATCAGGGACCTAGGAGGCCAGAGTTTAAAAGGACTATTTCTTCCTATATCAATCACATTGGAAAATGTTCGTTCAACCACTAACAAACAACTCTGGAATTATGGATTGACGCACCATCTAGCTGGAAGAACATTTCCTCTCGCACATTGGGAAAAGATTTTCAGTTGCATCCCATAATTCCGTTTCGAAAAAGTTAACTGAACGCTCAGCATTTAACGAGTTGTTAAAGAAAAACGGACCAACTATTTTGTCTCCTAGAATTTAACACCATACGTTAACTTTCTCTGAATACTGTTCTCTATAATTAATAACTCAATGAGGATTTTCTGTAGCTCAGTATCTACAGTCTTGAGAAGATGCCACCTTATTAGTGGTAAACGTAGCCTCATCAGTAAAGAAAATATTATGTAAAATATTCTGGCCATCTAAAAAAGTATCCTAGATCTAATAACAATAGTCCGACATTCTATTTTCATCACCTTCTTTCGAAGTATGTAATAATTTTATTTTATAAGGCTTGATTTTATGACAAGTGATACATCTAATTTTCTCTTTATCGATATTCAGTTCAAGCACTAAATCTCGTAGACTCACTCTTGAATTCCCTTGATTTGCTATTACTCGTAAAATTATGTTATCTTCAGGATGCGGATGTATTCGACGAGGTTGATAATTCTGAGATATTTTAATAACACTACCAGTTTAATTGAAAAAAGCATTTGTGACTGATGCAGTTCCATGACTAATAGCGACTCTTAGGCCGTGTTCAGACGGTAGACTAGTGGTAGACTTGGCCTACCTAGGCTCGTGGGGGGCAAGGCGCATCCCATCTGAACAGCCCCGAAAGTCAAGCCATAGTCACCTCTCGCTTCCATCCTTCACTTTCCCACCTCTCTAAAGACACATGCCAAACCCATGACAACTACAAGCACAAAAAATAAGGAAATATAGTGTGAACGCAACTGTAGGCAAGTGACTACCCTCTGAATAGAATTTCGAGGCTCCGTATAAATCAAATGGAAGCGGCAGTACCTGTTGACTTGTAGACTAGACAGAGTCAACAGGTGATGACTACATCCCCTCGTGCCTACGCAGGCCAAGCGCTGCTGCTTTCTCCTATTTGAACGGTCGCCCTAGGTGCAATGATATTGGCATGGAACCGCTCTCCTCTCTTGACTAAGCGAGTCAGACCCTAGACTCGGCCTACGGTCTGACCCGCTTAGTTAAAACAAGAGAGCGGTTCCATGCCAATATCATCGCATGTCACGTTAATAATGTATTTCCTTGTTTCTTGCGCTTGTAGTTGTTATGCGTTTGGAATGCGTTTTCGAAGCAGGTGAGAAAGTGAAAGATGAAAGGGAAAGGTGACTACAGGTTGACTTTCGGTGCTGTTCAGACAGGATGCGCTTTGCCCCCCACGAGCCTACGTAGGTCAAGTCTACCACTAAACTACCGTCTAAACACGGCCTTAAAGAATGTCTTCGGTTAAATTCTGTGACAACTTCTCTGCTACTACAAGCCCAGCCACTAAAAAAACTATATTATTTCGATGCAGACGATGCAGAAGCCCTTAAATGCAGACGCATTTACGATTATAAACTAGAATTTTACACAATATAACTCAAAGTTTTGTCAGACTGTCATTTATCTTAATCATGGTTTGTCTTCATGGCATCCTATTAAATTGAAAACCAAAATTGTAACCGAGTGTGGACTTTGGAAAATATTAAAAAAATCTCCTTACTCTTGAGGACTGCTTATCATGAGCGTTTACTTCTTTCACTAGCAGATGATAGGGCGACGAAAGCCAACTAAATCTTCACCAAGTTTGACTAGAACATCTTGGAATTATTTTTTTAATAGGTCAAATTATTTTAATATCTTAATTAAATTTATCTTAATCATAGTTTGTCTTCATGGCATCCTATTAAATTGAAAACCAAAATTGTAACCGAGTGTGGACTTTGGAAAATATTAAAAAGAAAACAAATAATACGAATTGCATAATGAAATTTGCTGATGGGATTTAAACTTTGTAATAATTTTTTTTATATCTTCGGCGTGAAGCAAAATATTGGGAATAGGCCCCATTTGGAGGCTGCCGTTGTCTAAGTTTATTACTCAAATTTAAATTAGTTGCCTCGAAATGTATGTATTATATAGGACTATAATTGTGCCACAGCTCAAATCTGAATTTCACAAAATGACGAAAATATTCAGTCTTAATTTTAATTGATACATATGGTACCACATTTTATCTATGGTAAAAAATTGTAGGCACAATAAATATCAATTAAAATGAAAACTTTAATTGATACCTATGGTACCTACAGTTTTTACTGAGAAATTATTTTATTTTATTCGCTTGTTAGTCACACTGACGTAATTCATAGTTAAAATTCGAAAATATAATTATTTTTTTGTTACGTCACTTCCATATGTTATTTTAATAGAAAGTTTTTTTGCACTACAAACCATCTGCAACCTATAGATAATTATAATTTTGGTTAGGGCAATTATTATCAGTATCGTTAAGCTAGAAATAATTTAAATAGTCTACAATATCTAATTTGTAATAATAAATAACAATTACACTTATTTCAAATGGTTTGATAGAGGAATAAATTATAATTTCCTACGCCATAACGATTCGGATCGTATAACATATTTCTGATAGTCTGTAATTTAATCAACATACACAATATGAGTAGAAGCAATAAAAGCATATTACCGTATCTAATTATTGATTTTAATAATTCATCATTACTTAGCCCGTATTCAGTAGAATTATATATGGTAATTATTTAACACAATAGCATTATATAAATTTAAAATTAAAGCAAAATAACGTAAATGATTATATAAGGAACATTCTTCGAATCGGTAGTCAAAGACAAACTGCTATCTAGAAGCAAATCAAGCAAGCTTGCTACAAAATTTTTCATGCGCTGCCACTAGATACCATGGCTTAAGATTTTTTCATTTGTGAGCATTTAGAATAGGTAGTAGTTCTGCGTCTTCTCGTCGTACTTCAATTATAAAACGTTTTAGGAGCACCAACATACATGGTAAGATATCTTGTTTACAATTAATTTTCAAGCTATATCAAAGTCTGTGTATTAAAATAATATTACTGAATTATATCAGGTCGATATTAGAATTTCTATCATCTGTATCCAGCAACAGTAATATTATTTAAAA
This sequence comes from Rosalia funebris, assembly GCA_037954035.1. Taxonomy (NCBI): domain Eukaryota; kingdom Metazoa; phylum Arthropoda; class Insecta; order Coleoptera; family Cerambycidae; genus Rosalia; species Rosalia funebris. The sequence continues at coordinate 8,734,838 of JAZFAV010000007.1, forward strand.
TTTCTATTAAGATCTATAACTAAATATTTATATTTTTGCCAGTCGCGCCGATTCGCAACGGGTACTTTTTCGGCCGTCCAACCATATGGGATCAGGAGGATCATCGCATTTCCAGTTAGTGTTTCATGCTCCTTATTTGTAATTGTGGACGTTGGACCTTACTAGTGTGTCGATAAATTAAATACAAAAATTATTATACATATAACCATTATTGTTAGTATTAATTGTACTTGTTAGATTTGCGTTAGCTAGATGGCTTACTTTATTTAATTTGTCAAGCAGGCACGTTACCTTGATGTCTTTTTCGTCTCATAAAACTGCTCGTGTTCCCTACCTAATTGATGTTTGTGTATTTTAGGGAGCATAAACTGCAGCAACTCAAGAGAAGGGGAGTTGGTTCAGCGAGCGAGGATGACCAGGGGCATTCAGGTTAGTAGTTAATTAACGCAATTAATTTTTTATGTTATACCAACGCAAATATAACGAATATATGATATTTCTAATTTTTCAATAGGAAGAAAACTTGAAGAAGGTTTATTTAAAGTTACAGAAAAATCGACTGAAATATATTTCTTCAATATAATAGAAAATAGATATTTTCACAGAAAAATTTTATTAAAATCTGATTTTATCAAAAGTCAAATAGTACAGTCAAATGTTGTCGGTATTAAAAAAAATAATTTTTAACAGAAAGGAAAACGAGAGTAAAAGAAACCGTAACTTATAAAATTCAAAATTGATATTATTAAGAGTAAATATTTTTATATTATTCAAGGATTCATAGGTCTTTACACCTATGATATCAAAAACTTTGGATTGAGTTCAACAAGATGGAGATGCTCCTTACTCTTGAGGACTGGTTATCATGATCGTTTGTTTCTTTCACTAGCAGATGATAGGGTGACGAAAGTCAACTAAATCGTCACCACCTTTACCTGACCAAAACATATTGGATTTATTTTTTTGAATTACTTAGAATCGCAGATATTTTTTAATAGGTCCCATTATTTTATTATAAATATTTTTTTAAATAATTTAAAAAATCTGAAGCGACGAAAATCTAAATTGAAAATATAAGCCTGAAAATCGATTAGTCAGTAACATATAAGTCGGAAATCGAGAAAGGAACCACCAAACCGCCAAGCGGTTATCAAAGTAGTTCCCGAATAGCAAAGCTATTACATAATCGCTCTAGGAAACAACTACTCCTCGGGCTAAAGCCCCGCTAGGCATTGAATTATACCCAGAAGCGATTCTCGACCCCTTTCTCGTGTTTCTGCACGATCAGATAAGGTTTCAAAAAAAAAACCCGCCACAGATAGGATTCGACATTTGTCCCGGATCGGAACCGAACGACATACAGCTGTTTCGAACTTATTAGTTCTCACCAGTGCCGTACACGGTACGCCGATTCAGGCCAAATGCCGAATGAACTTTATGGCGTATACGTCTTTATCGATACGATCTATGTCAGTAACGTATGTGTTCAATTTGTAGTGTTTATACACATAGGGCATATGTCAAAATATTACTGGGAGTTATTTTTTAACAACTTTAAAATTTCTATAAATAATAATTTCGTACATACATTTTTCTCAAGAGACAGAAACTAAATAGTACTGCTCGTCAAAAATATGAAAGAGTGTGAAATTCTCTAGTATGCGTAGAGGAAAGAATGAAGGAGGGAAAATAGTGCACTTTGCGCGCAGCCAGATCGAGCTCTGTTCCAGACCAGGCTATTTACTGCGCACCTCGTGGGCGATCCGATATCGCATTCTTGAGACTTGTTCCTATTCTTGACGAAGTGTACACAAAAAACTCCTGATGCAGTTGTACTGGGAAAACTTTTAATAATTAATTTTTGTTAAAAAAGGGGGGGTTAATGTCACACTCGAATAGTAGTTTGTAAGCAAATACAAAATCATTATGCCAAACATGTCAACGATCTGGTTTGTTCGGAAAAGAGACGTTCATTATATATGTGCCTTTATTTATGTAATTGATCTTAAAGTTTCTTATAACTGTAGACTATATAAAAAATTATATTATGTTGTAAATTATAAATATTCAAATCTATTTTTATAAATAATTATAAACGTGTAAGTATACCTCCATTTTCACTTTAAATGTAGTTAATGTTTGTAAAATGGTTCCTTGCGTGTGTCTCACAGGTAACAATCGTATGAATCAATCAATTAAAATGTTTGAACCTTGAACCCTTTGGACATTTGTGTAGTACCGAAAACATATTTTAGGGTAACAGTTACTACAATACAAATCCGTCAATCTAGGAGAGAGTAATGAAAAGGTTCTCCACAAAAACGTTCAATGGAAATGATATTTTCATCAAAATAAATCAAATAAATTCAACAAAAATCAAAATAAATAAAATAAAAATGAAATAAATTTTACAGAAATATTAAGACGCCAATGAATCAAATTATACAATAAAGCTAAGACTTGACTTCATAATTGCATTTTGTTTGGCAAACTATTAACTGTATATGTCGTACGTAGATGATTGAAACATATGTCGCTAGACATACGTGCTGGTAATTGTGGCATATTAGTAACAATTGCGAGTGGTGTAGCATGTGATCCGTGCATCGTCACTAAAGTGACACGCGCAAAGATCCATTATACAAGCTGTAGATGTTACTAATATAAATATTTATTGGAAAAGGCGAAGAGGAGTCTGTCTCGTTCATCGATCTCCAACATAATAACCTTAAGCTCCCTGAGAAGAAAGGCATCTTGAAGAAACACGACTACGGCATGATGATGGGTGACGGCAAGGATAGCTGGGGTGACGGTGCCCAATCCGACGAAATTTTGAGCCAGGCCGAGGTGAGCATGGCTCAATTGATGAGCGGATCGGGCGCCTCCGAGGTTGAGAGAACTTTGAAAACTCTCAACGGCTATCACGAGGATATCATCAAAGCCTTAAGAAATGCTGCCTCCCATAGAGGTACTTCGACCCCTTCGGGAAGCAGTAGCGCCCTCAGCGAGGAATTACTGCGCAGAAGTCTGGCGCAGTGCGCTGAGAGTTACTCGGATTATAAGAGGAGTGGAAGCAAGGAGAATATATGTGAGCAACAGGTAAGTTTTAATAAGAGAAAGTATTTAAGAGAATTTACCTGCTTAATAATCAAGAACCCTATGTACAAGGTGAGTCTGTATGTTTTATATATGTTGGTATTTTATCACTATCAAGGGATGATAATTAGGTTATTAAAATAATTTCCGAGTCGGGTTTTAAGTATAGGTAAATAGACAGATTACAGTCTGTACATTAAACGACGATCTACATCTGTATCAACGATCTTTATCTGTGCACTTGACGCGTCTCTGCAATACATGTCTTCACTTTCATGCCAGGGCGATGGCACTCCCTATATATCACGTAGTGCGATCTTGCAGTTAGGTGTACAACGGCCGCCAGGGGTGCTAGTGGTCTTGCAGGTCTTGCAGTCTCGTTTCCTCCTTTCTCTTACGTCCCTCACTTACAGTAACAGTAAACATAACCTCGCGTACATGTAAGCAAACGCGTAATCGCGAGTTGTAATCAATCTGCAGTATATAAATATAATAGTGTAAAATGGAGGGTCCGCGGAAAGTAAAAAACAAAATGTGCCGTGTAAGACGACGTTGCATAGTGCCCGCATACAATTACAAAAAAGAACGTTCCGTAGAAGGCGAAAAAGTGCATTATTTCAGAGTACCCTCAAACGAAGAAAAAAGAGAACTAGGGCAAAGTGCTATTCGGAATGATTTAACTCTGATTACCTTTTACGAGTGTACTTTAATGAACTGTAACTAACTGAAGAATAATGCAGTGTTTTTAAAAAAAAATTCTTCATTATTAGATTATTATGATTCGACATTATTCAAAGTTTTATCTTGTTATTTCAATCGAAGTAATGAATTTAATTACATTAGTCTGCAAGACAACTAGCGCCCTTTGTACAGTAATTTACCAGCGAACTACCGCAGCACCAGGGGGCTGCTTTCATTGCTGAATCTTCTCGTCCTTGCCGTCTTAATCGTCTTGACGTCATATTGCTGACTGACTGCCCAATAATCCCGGAAGATACTTGCATCCTTGCACCGCGTATGTGATTTATTATGATTATAGTCATCGAAATCTGAAAATCCGGAAGGATAAAAAACGTATAAATGTAGACATATTGAGGGATCAGAATGTGAAAGATAAGTTCCAGGATCAAACAGATCAATTAATAAATAAAACGAGTAAGGACGAAATCAAGAACGCAGAAACTGAGTGGGAGGGTATCAAGAATAGTCTAGCTTCCGCGGCTACGGACGTTTTAGGACACGATAAAAGGGAAGATAGGAAGCCCTGGATAACGGACGAAATCTTAAACTTAATGCAAAAGAGACGAGGCTACAAAAACAGACGAGACGAAGAAGGACTGAAAACTTATAAGTCAATAAAGTGGGAAATCATTAGAAAATGTAGAAAAGCGAAAGAACAATGGATAGAGGATAAATGCAAAGAAGTAGAAGATAAGTTGCAAGTAGGTAAGACCGATGAGGCTTACAAAATAATTAAGAGGAACTTCAGGGATATAGGAACAATAAGTAGAAACGTTAGGAGTCAATCGGGGGACATACTGATCGGAAGAGAGGAGAAAGCGGATAGATGGAAGCAGTACTTAGGAAATTTATACGAGGGTCAGGAATTAGGAGAGATATTAGAGGAAGAATCTAGCATCGATAGGGAAGATGTAGGAAAACCTATATTGAGAGAGGAATTTGAAATAGCACTAAGGGGGCTAAAGAATAATAGAGCGCCGGGTGTAGATAAAATACAGGCGGAAATTTTGAAATGTGCGGGACAGAAAGTAGTAAATAGGATTTTTGAACTGGTAAAATACATATATGAAACGGGTGAGATGCCGGAGGACTATAAGAGGAACATTATCGTTACTATACCGAAAAAGAGAGGAGCCGACAAATGCGAGAACTTTAGAACGATTAGCCTAACTTCCCATGCGTCAAAAATCTTAACTAGAATAGTGCAGAAGAGGATGGAAAATAGAGCGAAGGAAATACTAGGAGAAAACCAATTCGGCTTTAGGCGAAATAGAGGAACTCGCGAAGCTATTCTGGCGCTAAGAGTAATGTTAGAGAAAACAATAGAAAAAGGAAAGAACGCTTATATAGGATTTGTAGATTTAGAAAAAGCTTTTGATAACGTAAGATGGGAAAAAATGTTCGAGATACTAAAGAGCGCGGGAATGAAGTATAGAGATAGGAGAGTAGTACACAATCTATACAAAGAGCAAACTGCTGTTATAGAAGTAGAAGGGGAAAAAAGGGAAGTAGGTATTAGGAAAGGAGTAAGACAAGGATGTACGCTATCACCACTAATTTTTAATCTGTACATCGAAGAGGCGATTAATGTGGTAAAAGATAGAGTGGATTTCGGGATTAAAGTACAGGGACAGAAACTAAAAATGCTGAGATTCGCGGATGATATAGCAGTATTAGCATCTAGTAAGGAGGAATTAGAATCAGCATTGAACGAAATGGAGGCAGTGTTGACAGAGGAATACGGAATGAGGGTGAATAAAAACAAAACTAAAGTGTTAGTGTGCAGAGGGCGCGAGAGCAGAGCAAAAACGAAAGTACAAATTAATAATGAAAGGTTGGAGGAAGTTAAAGACTTCACTTATTTAGGAAGTAAAATAAATTGGGATGGAAGAAGCGATAAAGACATAAAACAAAGAATAGCGCAGGGTCGAGTAACTTTTAACGAAAAGAAAGCACTTTTATGCTCGGGGGTAATAAACTTAGAAACAAGGAAGAGATTTTTGAAAACATATGTATGGAGCACGGCACTATACGGCTGCGAAACCTGGACGGTAGGGGAAGCAAGTAGGAAGAAATTAGAAGCTTTTGAGATGTGGTGTTACCGAAGAATGATGAAAATAACATGGACTGATAGGGTTAGAAACGAAGTATTGGAGAAAGTCGGCGAGAAAAGAAGTATGTGGAAAAACTTAAAGAAGAGAAGAGATAGAATGGTAGGCCACTTGCTGAGACATGGGGGAATAGTCCGCGATATTTTGGAGGCAGAAATAGGAGTGAAGAAAGGCAGAGGTAGGCCGAGATTAGACTACTGCTCGCAAATAGTAAGGGATGTAGGTTGTAGCACAATTAGCGAGCGAAATGCGTAGGTTAGCACAAGATAGGAGAAGCTGGAGGTTAGCGTCCAACCAGTCTTAGGACTGATGACCTAATGATGATGATGATGATAGTCATCGAACCATTGAAGAATACATAAACAGAAATAATTAACTAAAATATGTACAATATATCAATTTCCTACATATATTTTGACTACTTAATGACTAGAGCTAAATAAAATAAATAATAGTAGTGAAAACTAGTTTTCAATATAATTATTAATGAATGTATTGAATTTTACATATTTAGAAATGTTGGTTCATATTTTTAGCACCCGGTGACTTAATGGGTCAAATATCTAAGTAAAATATGATGAATTCCAAATCACGTTGTAGTGCTTTGTCTCAAACGTGGATGGTCAAAAATGAATTTAAGTTCATCCGTGACAAATAAAAAGGAAGACTCTACAAGAATGATTGGCAGTTAAAACATTATCAATATTATGATTCTAAAAAATATTTTCAAATACTCATTGAATTGATATAAATCCATTATATTTAATGTTTAATTTACATTATTAATTAATATTATGTTTAATTTACATTTAGGTAACAGTTTTTAATGTTTTAGCTACAAAACCTATAGATATGATCCTTACAAAGAGGCCATTAAGTAAAGAGATGACACAGATATGCTTATTAAAACCTTATATACTAATTGTTTCTTCATAAGATAATTCTGTATTAAAAATTTAACGCTATTAATTTTAATATTATAAATAAATATTGTTTTCCTATATCCTGCATCCTACATATAGTTTTAACTATGCCCTAATAATGCCAACTTTAATGATTTTATTACAAATGGACGTAACTTTCACGAGCATTAATCACCGTAAAGTCACTGCACATCAGTAAATAACTATGTTGCTAAGCCAACTTTGATATAAACAAAGCATCTCCATATACTAAAAACGTCTCTTATAGACAACCTAGGAATTGACTCTTCGATCCTATATGCCATTCTTATTCATCTCTTTTAAAAGTGTACCATCGGTCTCTTTTGTAACTGTAAGAGCGCATCATAGCAAATGTCAAGAATCTGGGTATCAGTACGACTAAAAACTGGCGTTGAAGTAATTTGGTCTACATGCGTGCTTGCAACATTTCTAGGATTGCATAACTACTATACATTAACGAACTACAAATGAAGGTAATCAGTTGATAATAATACGCACTACGTAAAAACATATACGTGTGTCAATTCCTTTAAAAAAAATTGTCATGTATTGTAAAATCGGTTGGCTTTTAATAAATAGACACGAGTACATGTTTTAATTTTTCTCTAATAGTTCTCTTCTATCTTTTAATAAATAAATTAATGTTTTAAGTATTTCTATCGAGTGTATCAATGATAATAAAGTAAGTATTACTTACTTTACGACTATCATAAATCGAGTACATCCTTAGTATCTACATCAACTAGTATCTAAATCGTCCTAGTATCAAAATTATTTATTATCTAAACATAAACGCAACAGGTACGGCAAAAGCTATGTGAAAGCTCCATCTTCCTCAGACTGCTCATTGATACTAATGTTCAGTAGCTTGAGTAAATATTGAATTAACCTTGCAACAATTTACAATACCATGCTCGTGTTTAATACACAAATTAAGAAAAAAACTCAAAAATCTCAGGCGCAATCTACTAAAATACCAATATATTTTCTCATAGAATCCTCCCGTTTTAGTACTAGGTCAATAATGATAACTTACAATGTTATTTATAGAAAAACTACTCATGAGAACAAAGTTTGAAGGGAGTTCTTTTTGATTTATCGCTTTTCATTTATAATCACATTTCAACGTATAATAAATAATACGTTACCAAGAGTAGTACTTATACTCACAGTAATACATGTACTACAAAATTGAATAGAGTCATCTGATAATACACTAATAAAACTACAAGTGTTTTCAGATTTGATTAATTACAGTAATAATTACAAAATATAAAATAAATGTATTTGCAAAGTTTACATTTCCGCAACAATTCAGCTTTCCTCCATCAATGATAAATGTTTCCCATATTCAAAAAATTCGCATTGTATTCAATATACTAAGGCTGAAACCTCTCATGTTTCGGTGTCACATCAAACTGTATCCATCATCTGTAGCATTTCATCATCTATTGTAGATGTGTTCTTTTAGATTGCTAGTTCTGATCAATTTCTGTGCCTGGGCTAATGGAAAATGTAACCAAGATTCCAATCTCTGCACATCAATTGATCAAAAGGAGCCATATAGCCTTTTAAACCCTTTAATTAGATATTGCAGGCTGAATAAATATGTTCATGTTATTAGTTATACTCCTAGTTATACTGGTTATAGTCCCATGTACGCAAAAATTAAACTGCGGAACATACTCTAAACAGCTGCCTTATACTCTACTCAAACGAGGCATCATATTGAGGAATTCTTGGTCGGAAATAGATAACTCATGTTGACTACCACCGAGTTTCCTTCCTTAATACATCTATGTACACAGTAAGATGTTGTAAGAGAGTGAGGTCGATTGTGATGGTTCTGGAAATAGCGGCTCTGATTAAAGTAACACCAAATCCGATTTTATAGCCTGAGTGCATGTGGACTGTATCTACCCTCTCCCTTATAATATTTAAGAACAAAATCATCTCTTTACTCATGTAACAACTCGTATAATGTATAGCGAGTCAAAACTTTATGTTTTAAGTTCGTGTCATTACTTTCTTACCTCTTTCGATAGCGACTTTACTCAAAAAGTATGCGCTTTTATTGCAAGTGTCACTATAAATATAAACACTGAATTAATTTAATTTCCACTTCATCGTCTAAAAGCCAGTACGAGACGTAATCAAAATTTCACTTTCATCGATAAAGAATTTGTGGCAGTTGATTTCCGATCGCAAGCTAAAACCTGCTGTAATTCGGGGGCGGTGCAAATATATACAACGTTAGTCCATCGGAAATGTTTTCCTTTAAAAAATATGTATGAATTCTGAGAAACCTGAACACATTTAGAGAATGCATTTGCAATAGATGACGAAACATTAACATCAAATATTAGACTGACGTGGGATCTATCCTGAATGTAAGAAGAAATAAATCCAGTTTAAATTAATACATCATCTACATAATGAAGTATAAAATGTGTGTTAATGACATCAAACTATTATATATTAAGTAGGAGGTATTAGATGAATACGGTATGAGAATACTTCGTTTTCATTTATCGACTTTCAAAATAATAATAAAAAAATGTTTATTTCAAATTATATTAAAGCTGTGATAAAATATTCATAGTCATGCATAGAGAGACTGACGGTTATGCGCTTTAATCAATAAATATTCTAATTTTATCTTCGTCAATAACATTCAAATTTTCTGAAATGAATTTAAGATTCTCCAATTATGTTAAGAGGCACGTTCCCAATGGAATCCTGTAACATATTCCTATTAAATTTGTACGAGTGTTAGATGATGTCACGTACTATATACGTTCAATCCTCCCCACAGCGTCAAATTTAAATTTTTTAGTACCTATTTATGCAATCGCTTGGTACGCATATTAAATAAAATATAATTTTAACTTTAAATTATTTCAGTTTTCAATTTCGTTTATGTTTTAATATGAATATGGACCAATTATTGAGTTCGTTATACAGTTCAAATTCAGATGTGATTGGATAATATTCCATCATTCACAGAACTCTTTCACGCCCACATTCGAAAATTGATTAGGAAAATAATTACAACAATATTTACCTTTCAAAATACCGTCTGTAAACAAAAGTTTTCAATAAAACAGAAATAAACCTTAATTTACAGAAATATGGATGAACGTATAACGTATTTTCCTCATATTAAATAAATATACTGCATATTTGCTTGATATTATCATGATATCTGTCAGAATTTTTGACAGAATTTTAAAATTATATGCATAAGGTATTAAAAATTATTCAGTATAAAAATGGGGCCTATAGAGTTTAGTAGCTCCACTGAAAGTGTCTAATAGAATGACATCAGAATTGGAAAATGAAAACTGTATTCTCTTTAATAGCCTTTCAAAATTCATTGACTAGTACACCACTTTTTTCTCATCTTTAATTAATCAAATGATTTAAGATTTTTTCAAAATAGCAGAAACTTTTTTATTTAAATAATTATAAAATTATATATCTTATAGCCTCTCTAAATCTAGTGACTATAAAATTACTTTTTTTCTTATTATTTAATTGATCAAATATTTTAATATTAAATTATATCTCAAAATAAATATCTTAATTCATTTTATCATTTTCCTTCAAAATAAGAAGAATAGTAGAAGTAATTAGTTCAGCAATTTTGATGATTAGTATGTGATTCTATAATTAGTTCAAAATGTACAGGGTATTGATAATGTTTTAGACACCATTTTGGAGAACTTTGAAATATCTGTAAAAATAATTCGTATTTGTCATTTTGTTTCATCGTCGTCGTATTTAATATGTCGTGTTTGTTTTATTTATATTTTTTTCCTCTAAATATCACCCTGTTTGAACTTAAACAGGGTGAACATTTATTTTTATAAACTAACAATTTTGCTGCTATAATGTTGCTTAGTTATAATTGGCACACATTGCTCTTCATCTAACTTTCATGAGTACCAAATATTAATTAATACAAAAATCACTTTATTTGAGAATAGTCATAATAACTAAAAAGTTTAATTTATTGTCACGATTAATTACCTGCCACAACGTAAGTACTAATTACTTTCGATTTTCTCGTTCATTATTTCTAGTCAACTTCAATTAACTTTCACATAGCAATAAAGGTAATTGTTCCAAAATGGGAATAAATATTGTCTACATAATAACAAAAAAGTACAAAAAATTAATGATACAGCACATGAAAAAGTCCTTTATCTACTATGAATATCCTTCCGATGTATAGCATTTCCTCTGGTAAACTAATGGTAGGCAACATAATTACAGACATTATAAAGCTTCGCCCGCAATTGAACCTACTGGGTTTGGTCCTTTTGATTACATAAAAGTATATTATACCATGATATAATATTGACTTAAAAATATACGAAAATATTGACTTAAAATTATTCTAAATAATATGTGATTCTTGATAGATTGAATGTGTTTTAATAAATAAGTCAAATAGAATCAGGTATGTATATCTCACAAATCCATAAAATTAAAACAAAAAAATACACAGTTTTAAAACCTTAAAACGGACGATTCCGCACATAGAACATCTTTATCTCGAAATTGAGTGGCCAAGAAAAAATAAACACATAAATGCAGAATATGTGTTCTATGCGACTATTTTTATATATTTATTTACTATTACTTTTTTCAATTTTTCTCAAATAGTCCACCATCGTGCATTGTCATGACCCATGGACAGAGTGGGGTGTATCCTATCCACCTCAAAGTCAATACATATCGTCTGGTAGACGTCCTTAATCAGAATTAGTCTAAACCAGATCAATCCGACACGATTTAATTGAGTGATCGTGCTAACAAAAACAATTTCTCAAACAGTCCACCATTGTGCTTTCTCATGACCCATGAACATGGTAGAGTGTGTTCTATCCACCTCAAAATCAATAAGTGTCGTCTGGGTAACGTCCCCGATCAGAATCAGTCAAAACCCGATCGATCCGATACGATTTAGTTGAGTTATCGTGTTAGCAAAAGAAAAATCTCAAATAGTCCACCATCGTGCTTTCTCATGACCCATGAATAGGTTAGGGTGTGTCCCATCCACTTCAAAATCAATGATTCTCGTCTGGGGACGTCCCGATCAGAATCAATCAAAACCCGATCGATCCGACACGATTTAATTGAGTTATCGTGCTAACAAAGAAAATTTCTCAAATAAACCCATGGATAGGGTGGGGTGTGTCCTATTCACCTCAATAGGTGTCATCTGAGAGACGTCTCCGATCAGAATCAGTCAAAATCCTATACCGATACGATCCGATACGATTCTGTTGAGTTATCGTGCTAACAAGAATAAATGCCGACGACGACACACACACAGAAAATGGTTTAAAAACATGTTTTTTGTTTTTATGCCGAAAAACGAAAAATAAACCCTAGAAAAAACATTTTTACACGATTACCTTACTTTTTAGCGTATAGTGGAGTGCGGAAAAGTAAAAGAAATATTGAAGCTCGAAAGCTTTATACAAACTAGAAACAACTAATTTTGGCTTTTCCTGAATCTGAAAATGAATCAAGAACTTAACAACAATATTTTTAACACGGTCAATAACAAGCTTTTCATAGAAATGTAAAAGTGTAAAATATACCTATTATAGTTTTTGTAAGGATGAGTAATTATTTTTATTATAATTCACACCATCGCTCATGAAACAATTAAGGAGGAAAATTAAATAACAAATATCGAATGGCAACCGTTATCGAATTTCGTTATCGAATGGCAACATTTTTAGGCAACCGTTACAGATATCTGAAAAATCTGCAGCAAAGGCATGGCCTCCTCATAAATTATCTTCAAAAACTGAGTCAATGGAAACAGGTTCTCTGATGATCACTTCTAACTCAAGAGAATCCAACTGTTATCGCTATAAAGTCGCTGATAAAATATCGCTACCATAATACAAGTATCCTAGCTTGTAACAATTGGTCCTGAAGGCACTCCTATTTGTAAATATAATTATTCCATAAACCTACATGAAACATTCATGTAGGTTTATGGTCTGCATAAACCTTTGTATGTTTGAATTTTTCTTAGTATTAAAATTAATATAATATATTTTTAAAATATAATAATCAGATTATTGTTATATGTCCACTGTGTAACGTTCCTTAGGTGGTGATAGAACACGAAGATGAAGATGACGACGAGGTTCCACCATGCGGCCCGATCCGCATCAGGAACCTAGAGGACCTGATCAGACAGCTGGAGCACCATTCACGACACATGAGCCCTAGTGGCTCGGAGGACATCAGAATGTCAGAAACCGAAGCAGATCGGCACTATCGACAGGAATCCTCCTCAGCCTGCAGCGAGAGCTCTCACCAATCACACAGGGATTCGCGGTTCGTCTACGGTCGATATAGACAGCCCACGGGCCGGCTGCCATACCCCCATCCGCATTCCCATCACCAGGCCGAGGAGGATAGCATCTACGAGAGCGCCGACCACGATAGAGGAGCCCCATGTGGTGATACACCCGACAGCGAAAGGTATGCTAAAAGGGAATATCATTGTTTCATTTTCATTTTTTCCCAATTGTCAAGCTTGTTATTGCATCATTTTATAATCGATAGCCGTATTTAATCTCCTCCAAAAAGGAAAACAGTTATTTGTTTGAATTGTTCCCCAATCAATAGTTTGGAGGCCAGAAACTTGACACTTAATATAAATAACTACGGGTATAGAGCCTCCAACCCTGATCTGTAGACAAGGAAACTCAGTGTAAAAAAAGTAAAAGCCATACAGGTGTAAGAGATATTATAAAATTTATTTTATTCAAGGATGTGAATTTTTATTCAAAATTACAAATTATTGCCTTCAATAATATTCAATGTATTTCTTCTTGGTTTCCAAATTCTGTGTCAAACTAAAATATGTCAAACTAAAATTCGTCAAGGTGGCGACTATTTCGAGCAATGTTGTGATTGCCTAAACATTGCTATGAACTTACCAGTTTAACGAGGGATCTATCTGGCAACCAATAACAAATTTTACCACTTCACAGAGTTGCCAGTATATGAATATATATTTTATTTATCAGTAAATGTGGATATATATATATATATATATATATATATATATATATATATATATATATATATATATATATATATATATATATACTGTGATCCATAAATATTTTCTATAAATAAAAATATTACATTTTTGATAATTATATTAAATCTTTATATTAATATATCCTGGTTCTTAAATCATCGACCTTACGTGCTCTGTTGAAGTAGGATTTCGATTTGCGATTGTCCCTTAGATAATATCAATAATAAGTAATCAAGCGAGGTAAAATCGGTAGAACGTGCCAACTATTCAATTTCAACATATCTACCTTTATCAGGAAAAACTAGGTTACAGGCTATTTTCTTCCACTAGAAAATGGTTTATTTCCATCTTGTTGATATAAATTGTCTCCATGAATTTCATTATATAAAATTCTCGTTTTAAGAATACTCATTGTTAAAATAATAATCAAAATATCAACTCGACAATAAGCGAGACTACTCATAATAGTTAAACTAACCATACTCCTAAGTTCACACAGATATAGCAAGCCAAACATTTCTGGTTTGTTTTTAAATTATTTTTTTTTAATATTAAAGCAACAAAATACTTTTTACATTACATATTGGACTAACCAGAGCACTATATTTAATAGACTGATCAGATTTGGCGAATACCTAATACATAGAGAAATACATATTTGATTGTATGCAAATACATTTTAAAACTTACACTTAATTTTGATGAAAACGAATACGTAGAACACAAAACAATAAAACTCAAAACACTACATATTGTTGTATAGAGAACAAAAATCCCTTTCAAACAGTGCCAGCTCATTAGGGTAGGCATGTGAGGTATTATCTTACAAATAAAAATAGATAAAGTAAAAAATAATTTTTATCTTGTTTGTTATTTTAATATCATTTAATATCTCATTCATTAATTATTTAACACCTTCTTCTTCAATATGCGTCTCCAAAGTTTTTAACCATGACCCGCCCTGTGTTCAAGTCAAGTATAATACATACACATTCCCATCCCAATTCAAAATTTTAAAGAAGTGACGATTAACTTGAACCAAAAAGTTAGAAAAAATAAATACAAAATGCTCAAATAAAATCATTTCAGAATAAAAAATTCAAGTGTTTCTGGATTCAACCTACTGGTATTGTATTATTTTTGATAACTTTCTATCTAGTTAATTAAAGTTGCATCAACCTGTGCTTACAAATAAAACAAGTTACATCATATCTCCTGGTATCTCATTAACTATGATGTATGGGAGACGCCATGGCAGTAGCACATACTCGTACAATAAAGTATCCAACCAATAATTAATAAAGCGCAAGCTTTTAGGTTATATATATATATATATATATATATATATATATATATATATATATATATATATATATATATATATATATATATATATATATGTATGTTACACCGAAAGTTTGTAGTTTGTGAATCAGCTTTACATTTTTTAAATTTGGGGCTTGATCATTTATATATATATATATATATATATATATATATATATATATATATATATATATATATATATATATATATACAGTGCTATTCAAAAGTCCCCCCCCTCTTATCTTTTTAACGATTATACATAAACTAGTGAAATTTAGTAACTGAATATTAAGGGTTGTAAACTTCCCTACTAGTGATGATAGATGACGTATGCGTCAAAGATGACGCCACAAGGTCATTGTGACCAATAATTTTATATGGAACCCTATGGCAAGCGACACCTCTTTTAAAAGGTATCAAAAAATGTATTCAATGATACTAATATTGTTTGTATTTATGGTAGTTTTGATGGATTAAATCAGTAATCAGTAAACTTGGATAATAATTTTAATTACAGATTCAAGAATCAGTACCTACTTATAGTAATTGTTCGAAGTGAGCTCCATCTACTTTCTGACAGTAAAACATCCTATTGCGAAACTCTTCTCGTACTTTTTCAAATGTGTCTGCGAAAATAGCCCTACATTCTGTAACAATACGTTGTTTTAAAACATCAATATTATCAGGCTGAGTGGCGTAAACCTTCGATTTAAGATACCCCCACAGAAAAAAATCTAAAGGTGTGAGGTCCGGTGATCGAGGCGGCCATTTCTTTGAACCTCGTCGTCCAAAACATCTACCAGGATATTCTTCATCCAAATACCGTCTTACTGCACCATAATAGTGTGGAGGAGCACCATCCTGTTGGAATGTTATTTCCAAAATGTCGAATTCATCTTGATTATCTTCCAAAATTTCAAGGATTAACGGTTCTATTGCATTTTGCAACATCTGCAGATACACCTCACCGGTTAAGTTGGTATTTAAAAAAACAGGCCCAATGATGTGGTTTCCCAGTATACCTGCCCAAACATTGACCTTCTCGGGATACTGAGTATGTGTTTCACGAAACATGTGAGGATTTGCGTCACTCCGATATCTCGTCTGAGAGTTGATGAACCATTTTTAATTTGTATGGGTGAAATTTGTTTTTTTTTTCAACACCCTGTGCACTGTACTTTGACTGACTTCACAGGTTGATGCAACTTGAGTTGTTGAAGAAGTAGGATTTACTATTACTTCTGCCAGTATATCAATTTTTTTCTCATCAGAAATTTGTGGTCTGCCAGATCGTTTTGCATCATTAATACTACCCGTTGTTTTAAACTTACGAAGAAGCTCTCTCAAATAAGTTCTCGAAACTGGGCGATCGGGAAACCTTTCATTAAAAATGCGTTCTGCTGCATGAATATTTTCTCCAGTTTCACCAAGTATTAGGATCGCTGCTACTTTATCACCTAAAACACGTACCATTTCTCTTCTTGAAGCACTTAAACGTTCAGCTCACAACAGTTTAACAAATTATTGAATTTTGAACTTTGACGGCTAAAAAACATCAAATTGGGGAGACTTGCAAAAACGTCAGATTATTTACTATCCAACTATCCAATGGCGAAGCTTGAATTTTAAATTTTATTATTAACTGATTTAATTCATCACAGCTTTGCGGTTTTTGAAAGCCAGTTGTCAAAACTGCCATAAACAGGCACAATATTAGTATCATTGAATAGGTTTTTTCGATACCTTTTAAAAGAGGTGTCGCTTGCCATAGGGTTACATTTAAAATTATTGGTCACAATGACCTTGTGACGTCATTTTTGACGCATACGTCATCTATCATCACTAGTAGGGAAGTTTACAACCCTTAATATTCAGTTACCAAATTTCACTAGTTTATGTATAATCGTTCCAAAGATAAGAGGGGGGGAGGGGACTTTTGAATAGCACTGTATATATATATATATATATATATATATATATATATATATATATATATATATATATATATACACAGCTCAATCATTAATACCCCTACGAAATAATTGTCTCATTGAATATATTCTCAATGAGGATATTTGGCATGAAAACTGCTTATGGCGAGATTTCATCCTCAATGGAAATCATCAGTCTAGCATACCTGATACCTGATTTGTGTGAAACTTATGACGGAAATCCACTACTATTTTGACCGTATATTTATAATAGTACTCTGATCACCTTCCTGCCAAATGCAATGCAACTTATTTACGCGGAAAGTCCAAGACACCACCATTGTTTCATCGATCATAAATTAGACAGGACCATTTTCTTGCAAAATATACCCTTAAGTAGAATTCTGAACTCATCATACATTCTATGCTTTGAGTAGTGTATTGGAGGCCGTGCGCAATAAGAATCTATTTTGCAAGCGGCAGAACACTTCTCCCAATTAAAACCATAAAATCAATAATGATTTATTTGCGCAAAAATTCGCAAACGTTATTACTTGAGGTTTTAAGCGGGTATTCTGGTCTAGAGGCATAAAATTTAGGCGTTTTTTTAAGTGCCATAAAAACATAAACTATTTTTTCTATCCATTTTTTACCAGATATTTATTAATATTTTAAGATATAAAATAATTTTCAAAAAAAAATTAAAAATTAAAAAAGTCGCAGGCTAGTAAAGTGGGGGGTAAAGAAAGGGCGCGTCCTGGTTGACATGATTCCAACCCTTTTAGTCGTCTGAAACAAAAAAAAAGAAAAAGATTCTTAATTAGTAAGAATGTAGTTATAACCCCTACCTCAGAGAAGAAAAAATATTTTTTTACCCTGATTTTTTGTTCTTAATTTTTCAGTTTTTAATTTTTTATAAATAGTAAAAATAATTTTGACAAATCGAGAACTTGAGATATCATCTCAACCGTATTTAAAAAAGTAATTTCCATAGAAACGCGTTTAAAGATTTTCAGGCAGTCTAAGTCATATAACGGCGATTCCTAATCCATACAATGGGCCTTCTACTTCAAATTGTAAATTAATTTTTTTTCTGCTAGAGAAAGAGTTCTAGCTTACTGAGAAGCATCATAATCTCGTAGCTCAAAGCGCTCAATCCGAGTGTCGTTCCGTCTGATAGCGAACGCATGGCCTTCAGGACCAATAGTGATTCCCATGACGTTCATAATTTTTAAAATTAGTAAAAAGCCTTCATGGAAAATTCGCCCAGTATATATAATTTGCAATTTCAATTGTCCGTGTTCCTGCATGTATATGTTTTGGTGCAAAAGTCCATATCAATGAATTTAACGATTCATTATTATTTTGGGTTTCTGAGCCCAAACATCGAAGCTTTCTGAAGACAAATTTTCATATATCAGCTTTATTACATTCAATACTTCGTCATTTAGAGCAATATTTTCGTGGACAAAGTCATCTAATGTAACCTCAGGCACTGCTTTTTGCCATTTACACCAGCTTGATGAACCAGGTGGGAAATACATGTGTTGTGAATTTTCATCGGTTGAACTTGTATGATAATAAGTTGCCCATACTTCGTTCTTCATATTCTTAATTGAATGTGGATTCTGCCGAATAACCAAACCGTAGTATAAAGTTAGTTCATTAATAATTTTATCTACGTAAAAATACGTTACAATGACCTTCGGTTAATAGATTTCTAAGTATGTATGGAGTATAAAGGGGTTTTATGGGGGGACCCAATCTCAGGTAGTCGGGAAATGTCTACCATCTATCGTTCGATTCGCTCCGGCAGGACGAGTTTAGTTGCCGCGTCACTAAAGTAGCTATAACTCCGTAAATAATTGGAATATTGAAAATTTCTTTGGAGGATATATTTTTAAAGGTCTAAACATTGAAGATATGCAAAAAAAAGTTGATTTTTACAAAATTCTAGACCAGAATACCCCCTTAACAAATCTGTTAAATACTTTACGAAAGCACTGTATATTAATTGGCTATGATTTTATTTAATTCAGATAACAAAAAAAACTATAAGTACGGCTGTCGATTATACTACATCTATCAATATGTTTGCCTATATTTTGAACTTTATTGCAAAATAAATGCAATCGGTTTCACAAATATAGGTGGTTGCCTGGATGTTCGATGTTACTACCAGATATTGGTAGGGCTGCTACTATCATTGTTTTCTAGTGATGAATTTATTCAAGCTCAACAGCAGCTAGCCCGATGGGCCAGTGAGGACGCCGTGGGACAGGCGAGCACCAGCGGCGGAGGCGTCGGCGTCGTACCCCGGGAATATTTTCCGTCGCCAAGCAGTTCGACCAGCGAGGAGCCGCCCAGCATCGCCAGAGCGCCTGTCCCAGCACCGGGCCTGCTATCCGCAGGCCACCCGCACCCCGACCATGCGACCATCCACCGGCCCAAACGATATCCTGAATATAAACACTGATAGTGACTGAAAACCGCTTTGGCTAGGCCGCAGCGGACGCGGCACAGCCGCCACCCGACGTACACACGTGCGCGATTCCACGAAAACTGGCGCCCTCTCACGTTACTACCACGTACTCGGTCAACAGAAAACGCAGTCTGATGATGGACGAAACTAGGAACTAATAGCGACGCGGAAGTGAATATAATTCGACGATTTGAACTATCAGGCCACGGCGAATCTTGCGTTATGTAAGTTAAATCATGTCACAAACTGTCTTAACAGATCACTTTTGCGTATGTTGCATATAACTGGAGAAAGTTTTCACATGAGAAGAAATTCCATTGGCCGAGCACTAAAACGTAACTAGGTCTAAGTAAATTGACGTACGTAATTTCGAATAAATAGTTTTTGTATATATGTTATAGTACGTTGCCCTGTGCTTAATTAACGAATCGTTTATACTGAAGTAGAATCAAATTCTAAAATGTTATATAAGTTGAAGTGGTTGAGATTTTGACACATTTTATATTCTGTCTGAATGAGTTATCTGAAATAAATATGTTAAAAGTATATTTTCAGTCGCATACTTCCGTATCTTTAAATCCAGTTTTCTCATACAGAAATAGTAGCACGTGTATACATAACATTGCTTAACAATACTATATAAATAATGGTAGCTATCGTTTCTGAGGTTTTTAGTTTAAAAATATAACTTGTAATTATATCAATAATCAGATTCAAAACCGTTTTAATGTTATATATATATACCCTGTTCAAAATTAACCAGATTTTAAAAATTGTGTAGCTTTCCGTTGAAGACTTGCATTTTTCATAATAATAATAATAATAATAATAATAAATTTTAAATTACACATATAAATAATAATACATTACAAATTGTAACTATATACTTAATGATGTACAAATACCTTTAATATTGGGCCAATAACGTTGCTTTGATTTAATAACTATCCTATTTAAGATTAGTTTATTTATTATTAAATATATTATTCTTCGAATTGAACAGTATTATCTAAATTATTATATAACAATCTTTACCACTGTACTCATTTGCAACTGGATTTTCATATTCGATAAAGATATATCGAATATACAAATCCAGTTGCAAATGAGTACAATGGTAAAGATTGTCATATAATAATTTAGTTAATACTTGTCGAATACAAGACATTCTAATAATTACAACGAAATAGATTTAGTTTTTATTTATTATAATAGTGATACTGCTTATGTATTGTGTTATTAATCAACAATGATGTAATACTATCGATGACTACGTCATATTTTTTTGAAACTGATATAAGAATAATAACTGTTGAACATTGAAATTTATGGATACGGATAATATTAAAGAGTCTATATTGAAATCATGAAGCTAATGTCAAAATATAACCTTGTTCTAAGTATAGAGAAATTTCAGGATGTTTGATAATTGCGATAACTAATTTTATATTGGCGGAGGTGCCAATATAAAATATGACTGGATATTGTTTGTGTACTCGGATTTACATAAATATTTTTTGTGATCTCTTTTCCTTTCTACGTTGTTATTCAGACTCTGAATAATAGCGTAGGAAAGAAAAAATTATTTAAAACATTTAATTTTGGATGTAAGAATACTAGAGCTGCGTATAAATTATAATTATGTAATATTTATTAAAACATTTGTATAATATATATAACTCACGATCAAACACGATTCCGATATCTGAACTCTAGGCGACGGCATCTCGGCTGCGACGGTTTTACCCGAATGTAACTGTTTGCAAATCACAATGGCGCCTCCGCCACTTTTAAGTATATGCTGAGTAAAGAGTTTATCGATCATGAATGTGCTTCAAAACGCTCGATACCTCTTAGGGATTTATTAGGAGGCCTTTAGAAGTATGTTGTACCTCAAAATTTTATACGTTATATGCTGGAATTCAATTACGAGCATCTACTATAAGATTATTTCACTACAGAGTTCTATAGACTACAACAACTCTATAAATATCGAATTATTCGAATATCTGCTATGAAGGTTTGAGACAACTACATAATTTTTAAATACTGTTACACATTTTTCTAGACATAACTCAAGGATAATTGTGACAAAACTTAGTTTCCTCCGGATATATGCATAAATAATCACAACAGACTATAATAATATCATTAAGAATTCAAACTATTTCAAGAACTACATTATTATCTACAAGTAATCCATATCTACTATACAATTCTTTCTATAGTGTTAAATATTGTACTGAGATTCTCACCCTTATATTATACTTATCAAGATTTTGTTTTTGTTAAGATTTCGATAAAATTGTTAGAAAAAATTCGGAATATGCTATATTTTTCAATGTAATTAAAATTTGAAATCTGGTGTTACCGGAATATTTATTTTAATTTAAAATCTTCTCAGTTCTGTCAGTCGAAAATATCTATTACTGCAATTAACTATTCATTTATGAGGCGGTTAATGAAGGGAGCATTAAAGGATAGCTAAGGAAGTTAAGGGATACTTTATCACAAAGTTATCTTAAAATAAATGAATTTAAGTGATTATAAATACAACTAATATAGCAAATAACTTATTATTTTACCTTAACGCTTTTTATTACCAATATCATTAAATAATTTGTTTAATTGTATATATTAATTTAACTTTAGATCGAGATTGATGGTATTTTTCAAGCGCTATTCCTAAAATGTCAATTTCTTTTACATAGTTGATCAAAAATAATGTTCAAAGATATTCCTACTTTTAATTCTAATATTCTGAAAAAAACAGGTTAACTTATTTTTGAAAGACACTAAAAGACATTGAAAAAATAAAGTATTGTAAGCGTTTTTCTGAAAATTCATAGATGGAAATATAAATACCAATGTTAACATTCTGAGTAACTTTTTATAGTTTTTTTCTTTTGAAAAAGTATCAAATTTGAAATATACTAAATGTGACGTTAAAATATTTAGACACACGTTATTTTGTATTTAGACGATTACCAAATCTCATAAAAATTAATGTTCTCATTGAACGATATAATACTTTTTTTCTTCGTATGATGCATACTTGATTTATTTAATAAAATTTTATATTTTCAAAAGATAAAAGGTAGCATCAAATAGTATAACTTACACAGTTCCCCGATCTATTTTCACTCCTCATCCATTCGCATTTCGTCACAATGTTTCATAAAAATTTCAAAGAATTCCATATTTCTTATCAGGAACAACATCTAAAACATTCTGACCAAATGAACTTGTTACGAGTGCATCCTTATTTTTGCCTACAACTATATAATCGTGCCTCATCACTTAATCATTGACTTATAAATGCCTCACAAATTGGCTACAAAAAATATAAGGTATATAAAACTTCTCTAATGGATGGTAAACTAACCCATATATGGTCATATTACGAACATCAGTTATCAATTTCCTTTATAATAGCTAAAGTGGAAACTACTTGCAAAACAAAATATTATTCTAGAATAAATATAACTCCATCTATACGTTTCTTCGCCCTTTTACGTAGAAAAAAAAATACATTCAAGTTTTTAATTTCTTTTATACATCCTTATTCCAAGTTATATTGTTGCAGCCCAATATTAAAAGTATTCTAGTCAAGTATTAAAAGTATTAATAACCCAATATCATAATTTTTAATATTAGTTGACGTATGTTCTATTGTTTCATTTCACTGTTATCACTATTCAGCCACTTGGGTTTTTGAAAACTATCATGTATTGTTGAGTATTTTTCTTCCGCTTTTAACAATATTTCCCCTAAGATGTTATATATTCATACAGATTACATCCACATAATGAATACAGGACGAAAGTGTATCAAAATCACGCCCCAAACGCCTTTTTGATTAAGCACAAACAGTTCGAAATTGTGGCGTCAGACTACTGCAGATCAATAAAAGACTGATCGTCTCGGACGGACGACTCGCTCCATGAATAAATCGCCGGTGTGACACGAACTTCATTACCCGTGTTAAGTGTTGTGCAGTCGCAATCGACTGACTTTATAGTTGTTGACTTATTTAAAAACAATTTCTTGCATCGTGCATCAAATACGGTGCACCGCCTACCACAAGTGCGACTCGTAGGTGGGTCCGTGCACCCTCTGTGATTCATGAGCTCAATCGTAGAGCCTTCTTAAGAGAAAATCCCACACCGAAAGTCTGATACTGAAAAACAAACATACCGAGCACTGAAAATCTAGTACTGTATGTTGTACAGAGTAAACTATTCAAGGGGATGGTCATTTAATTATTTTCTAGCGATATGCGATGCATGGAAACGAGGGAAACAATGGTCCCCTTAAAAATATTGGTATAGATTTACTCAGGTTAGAAAGTCACAGATTTCTCATTTACTTCTGAAATATTTACGTTTTCTTTGAATCTCTATAAATTACAATATTCCATCTTTTTAGTTACGCTACTAAAATACGGACCCTATATATAATAATATACCCCTAAAGGTATTACGAGATTGTTATAAAATTAATTATTTTCTCTGAAATATCGATGTCAAGCGTCACTTATCAACTTCGGTGCAAAAGTGTGATGCAACTGGAAGCTTTTTAAAGGCTTGAGTCCAGTCCTCGCGTAAGGATGGAAAATAGTTGATTAATGTATCATCAGTCAGTCAAGCCAGAACTGCATTATACGTGAAATGACGAACACATGGACTATTTGGCAGCGTATTCAATAACGCTTCCACGCTTTTAAAAAAATAATATGGACAATAGTATGTTGTTCTAGTGACGTCGGAAATGTGTGCTTGAAGTAGGATAATAGTAGTGTGTAGTGTACAATTTCCTAAAAGAAATCACGACATAATTTTCAAAAAATATGTGACTTGTCATCTGGTCCTTCAACGCCGTTAGTAAATTTACAAATTAAAGTGAAAATCATATCATCAAATCAAATAATATCATTTTATAATATACAAGAGTAGTTAACATATATCAAAATTATTTTGTTGGCCTTGCTTACTTGTTAATATAAGTAAAACTGTATGTGGAATGATTTTACGGGCCTAAAAATATTCATGACAAAAGCAAAATATTTGAGAACTCCAAATAGACACTTTCGCCCAGATTTTTTTTCGACGCCCTCTAAAACGGTTTTATTGAAGCTTAAAAGAGATTTACTAAAGCTGCATTTATTCAGTAACTACTGGCCACTGGAACTACGATGGCCGACCATTATAAATTGTATTTTGATTACCGGGAGAAATTGATAGAACTATTTAAAGAAATTTAAAATAATAAAGAAGTAAGGATGGAAACAGTAAATCCTCCACAAGGGTCTTTTAATTCAATTCCTCTACTTTATCCTTTATTTTAATTTTATTGATAGATAAAAATTAAATCAACTGGTATTGTTTTCTCTACTAAAAATATTAGTGCCTTTGAAAATCTATTAGTTGCAGAAGGAGAACAATTTAAAAATTTTTCAAAAACGGCCTCATGAGAAAGTGAGATAATTTATTTGTTCCCTTTATTAATGTTTACTTTAACCTAAAACGTTTAACGTCCTACAAAATATTATATCCTATATTATTTCGCCGTAGATAAATTCTACCGTACGCCACTGCAAATTATTAAAACCACAGGTATAAACAATTCTTCCTTTAATAAATACATACACACGTATAGAGAATTGTATATTAATAAGTTGCTTTAAAAGCAAAAAACCATTACAAAAATTGTCTGCTCATAGTTTCAACACCCATCGATATCCTCGTATTTGACTGACTTAAACATAATTGAAAAGCTTCCATAATCATATAACTCTGCATAAATATAATAATAAACACTCAAAATACTGTAATTTTTCCATTAAACTTTCAATTAAGTCCTTCAAAGTATAATATCAACCTATCACAATGTGTAGCATTCAACAAGACTAAAAAGTGGGAATGAAAACAGTTTCGAATAATAAAGTGAAATTAGAAATTATACAAACAAGAAATTTCAATTTGATAGTACATTATTGTTATTGTTACGTTTTCATTGTTTAACTTTGTTCAATTTGCATAGATCAATTCATTTATTTGTGTCATATAATCTAATATATTTCTGCTAATTAATATACTTATTAATGGAATAAATCTGGACGTTATAAAAGAAGAATAGTTAACCATTTTAACAAGTAAAATTTTGGATTTCCTAAATCCTAACAACTATGTTTACTCCTCTGGTGACATGGTATTAAAGTAATATAAACAGTAATTATTATGTAAAGGTTAATATAAGTTAATTCTAATTTTTGTGGAGAGGCTAAATTGACCATAATTTTCGAAAAATATGTATTACAAAACTACGTTATTAAAGAAAGAGTAAATCGATGAAGTTATTTAGAAATAGATAAACTTTTGAATGAAATTGTTATTTACAATAAGTCGTGTTTTAAGTCGTTTTACATGGCCGCATACCCCTAGGAATAAACTACATATTATATGAATGTCATCTTGAATGGTTCGGCAGTACACATACTGAGCGTTCAGTCTAAGGAAAACTGAAAGGTTTGGATTTTGTTTTAAGTGGGCCATGACCCGTGCATCGAGTGGTGCATGCATAATTCTAAATCCGTGGTGTCATGTTGGAACAGTCCCGATTTTGCCTTAGTTGTTGGCAACCTTGTCTCCCAAGCTCATATATAAATGGGCCCTGGAAACAACTGTTGCTCACCACGTTATATTACGAAATCTTTCGGTAACGAAACGATTTTTTATTGTAGTTTGTAAGTTAGTCACAATTTCTATTTAGTGATAAATTTCACAGTGCCGAATGGCCTAAATATTCCATCACACATAAAGTTTTTTTGAAATGGTTGGCACAATTAATATATATTGACATTTTTTTACCAAATATCAAAAGTGAAATAAATATTTATGGATAAAACTACTAAATATTATAGAAACATTGTATACATATAAAATGCATAATGAGGTACATCAAGAAAGATTGTGTTAGGCTACAACACATATTCTTAAATTTAATATAAAGGAAAAGCATATATTACAATAATAATAGAAATATCTCATTAATGTGTACAAGCTATAACAAACAACCTATTACAAAGTGTTTTATAGTTAAACTAATTTTTTTAAATAATTATTGATTTTTAGAAATATGAGATTGTAATATCGTGCGAACAAAAATGTTTAATACGGACATTTTATAATATTTATTCAATGATGCACGAACCACGTTACACACAATAATACCACATTGAGATATAAATATTATTCTACTGTTTCTGAAAATTAATTAAGGACCTAAAATTAATTTTCCATTTAGTCACCTAATATCGTTTGAAAACGTTTGCTTCAATAATTATTCAACAAATAATTCAGTTATTTTTCATACAGTGATGTCCGCTAATTTGATAGTATTACCAACTTTCACGATTAGATATTGTAACTGTTAATATCTATAAATAATCATTTTCGCATAATATTATGAATATAACTGTAATTATTTAAATTTATCTACGACCGTGTTGTAATATGGGGTGCATTGAACTATTTTGAGTTATGTAATGCGCTCTATTACATCACCGTTAGGTAATGAACGCATTACATCATTGTTATGTAATGAAATCATTACATAACTCATTTTTATTTTCAAAAATTATAAACGAAGTAAAAATTTATTGAAACTAGAAACAATACAATTATTATTTGTTATTATAAATATTCATACTATTTTAGCCAGATTTTAGTAAGATTTTCGACGTAGATAACGCACTACGCGACGACAAAATCACAAAACTAAGGGTTATTTAAAACAGTGGGATGGTTTTAACAAATTTCATCATGTTACTTTGATTTGGTATGAAAATATTTAAGTGACTTTTAACGGATGTCATAATTATTTAAATGTCAAATCTGATTTTTTTGTAAAAAATCGGTTTTTAATCTCTTTTTCTTATCCAAGCGGTCGTAGATAAAATGTTGTACATCACACGTGAGCTAGAGCATATTATATAATATAGAGCATATCATATAATGATGCCCCTATCCCACTAATAATGTAAATAACTATTACCTAACTATATATGTATGTATCTATGTAACTGTTCCAAACTGTTCCAGACGATATTGCAAAATTATGAAGAAAATCAATAATTACTGACAAATCTGCAATATTTTGTAGAGAAATTGGAACTGATCTCTATATATATGTTTTAACTTTAACGAAATTAATATAGTTTATTTTATACAATTAATACGTTTTATTATTTTATTCATCTAACATTTATATTCGTATTTAATTGTGCCAACCGATATTATTATAATTCAAAAATAATGTAAAGGAAAGTCAACGACAAATAACGAAAATATGCATTATTTTTGGAATATAGTCATGAAATTGTTATAGAATATTTTTATGCTCCATTTCGATTAAAAATGTACAGTACCTTTTCAGTCAGTGGTGAGGCATAGGTTAAGTTAACATACGATGTTCAGCAAAAACATTCACATACTTACATTGTTACTTAATACCTACCCGTTTCATTTAACAATATTGTGTAGTATGAACTGTCTAAGATACTTAATGATGCAATATAAGTTCGTTTTGGCTGATACACATCGAATTAAGTAAGAATACAGGATAGCGTTTAATTTTGCAATATATCATGACAGTTTAATTTTTTTTTTTTTTTTTTTAGGAAATTTATTTCTGTTGGCTATAGTGATACCGAACGTACTGTCGTCTACTTATACAGGGTATTCAGGAAAGTCTCAAAAAGGGTAATATTAATAAATTTTGTTGTTACCACAAAAATATCTATGCCAATATTCCTATCATATATTCATATGCCAATGCACAACTTTAACAATATGGACTGTTGACATAAAAAATGTTTTCTTTTTATTCGAAACGGTACCCCATGTATCTCATATTTATGATTACAAACCATTTACATGTAGCATTGTGGGAAAACGTGTTTTCTTTTCACATTTCGTATCGTATTCATTTTTATGGCAATAATCCACATTTTCTGCACCTTGTATAACTGTCCGAAAATAAATGTATTATTAGATAAATGACGTAAAATAAAGATATAATTCAAGTTTATTTGAATTAAAATTTATACTACTATATATAACAAAATAACAGTCTTCTTTTTATTTAGTTTATGCTTTTCTAATGATTTATTCATATTATTATCGTTAATGTATTTAGATAAAACTAAAAATACGCTCAGAATATTTCACGCAGTGCTATATTCGACATTATTGCAATTAACAAGTAACTAAACATGTCTATAAATGAAGTTGAACTATTTTTTAACATTAAACATATACATATCAGGTGTATGATTTTACTAATAAATCTATTACTTCTAATTTATGGCAATAATAGCTTTCAAATGTATATAGAATTCACAGGGTAAAATTCATATAATTTAATAGTTTATTATTTTTTTTTCTTAGACTAGTTTTTGAAAGATTGAAAAATATTTTTGTGTGAAAAAGATCTAAACATACGGTCGTTAAACATACTATTTCATCAAGTGATCTTCGATTTACAATTAGACCCAATAGTTATTATACTAATCTATTAAATTGGAATGGAATCATTATAAATTAAATATTTCAGCGTAGCATCTACATATTGCCACCCCCACCAAAAATAAATTGTACCTATTTTAAAAATGTTTACTGAATTGTTGTCATTTTATAATACAAAATTCTCATTTTCCAGACTGTTTTACTACATAGTATAAAGCATACATAAATATTTTGTACAGTTTTGTACATAAAAATATGAAGAATAACATTGCCAAATCCCTTTAAATTCTAATCGAAAAATTACCGGAGATCATCCTATAAACTTGTATTTCAGCAATAATTATTAAAACAATGTAATCTTGGTCTGGACCTACATATATTCCTAAGAAACGACTACTACAGCTTTCTGTGCAGTTTTCTGTTTTTAATTTGGTGTCCAAATGAATTTAAATTTAATATTGTATACAATAATCTTGTATAAAATTGTAGAACAGGTACAAATGTTAATGACCGTTATAGTCCTTAGGTTTGATTTAACTAGGCAAAACCGAATTTCTAGCCTTTGCTTCCAATTTACAACTTAAATTCAGCCTCCGGATGAAGAAATTTCTTTTTAAGAATTTTAATGTTGAAAATAGTTACATTTTAAAGCATTTGTAATAAGTATATGTACCATCGAGAAAGAATGTAAAGAGACTATATACGTTACCCTAGAATATATGCAATAATAAATTAGTTCCAGAATTAATTGAACTCTAAGTTTCAAAATAATCGTCTTCTGCTAATCATTATTATCATATATCCAGGAAGCATGTCGAAAGTCTTCATTCCTTTAAATTATAATTTATTATCTTAAAAAGTAATAATTATCTTTATAGTTACTATAAAGTAGGGTATTATTTTTTAAAGTAATAAATTATAATTTAAAGTAATGAATACTTTCGAGAAATTTATCAAAATAAATCAAAACTGTTTTTAACTATTCTTTAAGAAAAATTACTTTTCAAAATGGTTATAATCTAATTTTACGAACCTTACTGATCACACTGATGAGAAAACAGTCCATGTTTAGGCATTATTGATGATAATAAATAAATGAAATCATATATAAGTAGTAAGAACAATAAATGTGTTCTGTGATTCAAGTTGTCTGATATATTGCAAGATGGAAATTAACTCTCTCACCACGATTAAACAATTCTAAATGCTCATATTATAGAAAGTCTGCAGTTATAAGAGATCATATGAACTAGTCCAGCGCAAGTAGTGTGCAAGTGTATATAAGAGTGTATGGTAAAAGTATATACAGTTAACAAAATGATAGAATCTGTTGCAACCTTCAAGAAAATAAATATAAATTACTGAGAACGATGTAATCATTATTTCATTTCACTATTCGACATAAAATGTTTTACTTTATTATAGATCACTCCATCGTAAAGTTTTGTTTGATTGGTAATTTAATGTCAATTATATCGTCCATATTGACCTAGGACCCGGTGTAAAATTGATTATTTCATACGATGGACACAGATTTGAGACAAGTACGAACAACCATTTATGTATAATCATGATTCCAGAACCAAAAGTCTAAGAGAATTAAAATTTATCGGTTATCTTGATACATAATCAACAGTTGTTTTGATTTAAAAACAGATCGTTAAATTTATTAAGTAGTTTTTATCTTAAAAAAGTATGTATGTACAAATTTTAAATAACTGTTTTCTAGTAATATCATGGATAAGTTAAACTTTTTTAAAATATAGGAAATATAGGAAAACAGAACGTTTTGGAAAAAGGATTTAAACGCCATTCAGTTCAATTTAATCAATAATACGTTATTTCTAATTAATTGTCTTTGTAACATTTAATTTGTTTCATAGACAAAAATATATATTCTCTGCATGAACTGTGGTACCATTTCTATATATCTATACAGACATTCATGGTATAATAAGGGATTATATAGTATATTATTAAATCAAAGCATATTAGATAATATGTATGGAGATGATTGAACAGCATATAAGGTAATATGTGTACATGTTAAGCAATTAATTAAAGCAATATTTAAAAAAAATAATATTTTCTCGAAGAAGAAAATAAAGAATTTTTCCACGCGATAGGAAAATAGTTTTTCTTTTATGATAGTTATTTGTTAAACCAGAACTATTAGAACGTACGAATAATGGTTGTTCAGTACTCTGAATTTCAATTTAGCGTTACGAGTAATGAAATACGAGTCCTTATGAAATGATCGATTCTTGATTCTGAAACAAAACTAACTGTGTAGCTTAGAAACTTACTGTACAATATATTCGTTTAATATTTATTTGAGTTAGGAAATAATCAGATATGTGCCAAAATCAGAATAAATCACAATAGCTGCATATTATTCAAACTTCCAACTAGCACATATGTTTTCATTTTAGCACAAATCAAACTTCTTGACTTCATACTAAGGAAAAAAAAATGTTAAAATTTGCTCATTGTTGTATTATTTATGAAAATCTTATACCCTTTCTATGAAATAACGCTGTTATGTTTTAATGGATCTCTTATGAAAAAAAAAAAGTATTTACAAAATTTGTTATTATGTAGAAGGGTATACGATTCCAGGGTAATATTAAGGACAGATTTTTAAAGTACTCGTATGCAGACGTTCACTTGCGAAAAGTTTTTCTAAGAAAAAGTCAGATGGATGTACATATAGTGTTATGATGATATACACTGCCTAATAAATTATTATTACCTACTATCTTTTATTGATGCATGCCAAACACGACTTAAGCTTTTATTAAGGTAAAAAGAACATGAAAAATAAAAGGCATCAACCCACCAAGTACAAATATTTTTCTTTTCCTGAATTTTAATTTTAAAACTCATGTTATTTAACAGAACTTATAAAGTAATTATTGTTATAAATGGCATAGTAAAATACCCAAAAAAAAATGCCATGTAATCAAAATTCTTAATTTGTACAATTAAAAAACATCCCTTTATAAGAATCCTAAATGATTCACATTTTAGAATAGAGATAATTATGATTGTCATTTTAAACATAAATTTTATTAAGGTGACAAATATTATACTTGTTATTGATAATATTTATGAGAAGTGCTATTATAGTAAAAATGAATATACATGTCTACGAATATACAAAAAGTTTAGAAACAATATATTTTCTTCGAAAAAAATTTATATATTCTATAAATTAAAACATTCAATATTACCACTGTACATTGTTTACTTGGAAAAAGTTCTATTTAATGTAGAACGATAAAACATATAAACTACTGTTATTTAACTAATAATTTATATACTTTTAAACATAGACACCAACAAATAATTACACACGTGGATCTAACCACAATAGATGCATTGTACCATTCAAATATAATGTAATCAGACCCTTTCGATACGTTCTCCTGAAATATAAGCAATCATTAATTAATTATAGAGTTAGTTGTGGTGGTGGTCTATAGAGTGCAGTTTAACCAAACTCATTAACTAGCTCAATATTGTCTATATTTCAGACAAACATATGGAATCTGTCTCATTATATTAGTTCTCAATTGTACATTGAGTACCATTAGGAAATTATAATGTAAACAGTAATGTACATAATATACTCTATGCAAAAGATATTTGTAATTTTTGAAACAAAAATTACTTCTCATATTATAATTTATTAGGATACCTTCTTATATTTAAATGCATATCATGGCTAACAACTATGAACTGTAATTTTTAGTATGTTCAGTATTTTAACATGTCTAGTGTTTCGTTATTATATAAGTATATAATGAATATTATATAATTTAATATTTAAGATGTTTTTGGCATTCATGATATGACAAAAATAGATACTTTTTTGTCACCTGACCAGGGGCGTAGCGTACATAGATGCGAGTAATGCGTCGCATCCCTTAAAAAATTGGCAAATTCGTGTTATTTAAAAGTTCTATCGATTTATTCAGTTATTACAATTTTTTTATTATTTTAAACCGACCGCAAATATACATTATTTACTTTAAACGCTGCCATCAACTTTTTTATTTCTAATTGGCCGTAAAGGCGCCCGAAATTATTGGACTCCCGCGTTACTTGCTGCAGTACTGAAATGCAATGGTCCACGTTACATCCAAGTTACGCGTTAGATGGGCGAAAAGGTCAGTGATATTACGCAGTCAACAGTGGAACCTCGAATGGGTGTTATCATTATTTCCGGACTCAGTTATGCAATTATGTGAACGCATCTTGGCGACTGTCGCCATAACATAAGGAAGATTTGGAAGCGCTGTTTCAGGTAATTGTGGAAAATGAAAATGAGGAATGGGATGGAGAAACCGTTATTTGTGCTAGAGGCCTTTTAACTTTATTGCGCGACTTTTATTTTAATTTTTTCTTGGCAGTGTTTTCTACAATACACATTCCGAGAGTCTGTTTAAAATTCTACAGACAAGAATATCAGATATTAGTTACTACAATAAAAGATCGCCGATTTCAAATCACATATCCAAAAAATGAAAAACGAGTTTAGTGAAATTTAGGACCGTATGGACAGATTTGTGTTAGAAAATCAACCACCAAATAAAAGAATGCGTTTGGATTTAATTCCTGAAGATAAGAAAAGCACCTACGCACAATTACTTTGAACATTAGTGAACGGTTTAGTGAAATTTCTAAACTGAAATTCTTAAATCTAGATTCCACACAATTTACTTCATTCGTGAAACGTTTTCCTGACGGAACTTTTTTCTGCTTTAGTAGATACATATGGAACATTCTTTAACGCAAATCGTTTAAAAAGTGAACTTTCAGTGATTTTTAGTGATCCCGATATGAAAAACAGCACTGTGTTTGAGTTTCAAAAATATATTATGTCCCTTCAATTATCTTCTGTTTTCCCAGAGTCATCAAAATTGTGTCGTTTAATTTTGATTATTCTTGCCACAAGTAGTTCCGCGGAAAGATCATTTTCATGTTAAAAAAAAATAAAGACTTATCTGCGAAATTCTCAAAAGCAAGAAAGACTGTCAGCTTTAGCATTAATAAATATTGAAAGTACCTTGTTAGAAGGTATGAGATCGTCTCCAACGTTTTAAGAAACAGTGATAGACGTTTTCGCTGGACAAACAGAAACCGAAGAATTGATCTTCATTTTAAATATCAGGATATATACCTCGGTATAATCATTTTAGGTGTTTTTTTTTTTTATTGTTACCATTTTCATATGGCCTGCTATACATTTGACGATACCTCTTCCCCTTATAAAATTTTTATCACATCCTATACGTACATATTCCTATACTTACCTCTAATATTCCTCGATGTACAATGAAATTGCTTATTATTAAACTGAGCCATTTACACGAATGACCCTATATATTTAGTGTCTTGCTATATCAATAATGTTTGGGAAGAATGAGAATTATTACGAAATATGTGTAACTCGTGTGTGTAAATTAATGGGGGTGACAAACCCACACCCACAATTCTTCATTTAAAAATTCAAATTTTTTCCTGCAACTAGAATCACTTCTGTATTAATTGGTGTTGGTCTCATGAAAATCTGAGCAATAGAAGTGCTCTAAATATGTTTTTGAAAATTGTTAGTCATCGTGTTAGTTGTTAATCAAGTTTATATTGGGAGGAATGAGGCAACTCCGAATCAGACTTATTTGAAGGAGTTACAGCCCTATAAATATGAAATAACTTATTGTATAATTGAAGTATTGAATAGTGAAGTAATTGAAGTATTGAATAATTGTAATTAAAACCAATATCAATAGAAAACATAATATCAATGGCATCTTACCTTTCTTCTACATTCTTCCCTCTCTGGCCTTTCCTTTTTGTGAATACTTTTATGTGACAATTTTTTTAACATAAAAAAACAAATCTCTTTTACAGCACAAATAGAACTCTACATGTGAAAATCGCTAAATAAATTAAGGGATAAGGACATATAAGAAATTAATACCGTAAAATGACCTGAGCAACTTCCCCATTGAAAAGTCTACGAGGAGAACCCCAGGTTTTTCCCTTGAACAGGTGTTTTAGGCCGATAAACCCTTTATACCCTTTATATAAAATCAAGCAAAAATATTAATTAGAAATAGAGAAAATGATTCCGACAGGTGACCACTTTTCCCATAAGGATAAAAGAACGATCACACGTCCCTTGAATAAATTTAATGAAAATTGAACTGGCCAAGCCTATGTCTTGGTTTTATATTTTTATGATTATTTTTTGTATACATGGAAACAGTAACATAGTAGAAAGTTTTATGTGAAAATAAAAAAGCATAGCTCAAGTTAAACCTAAATATATTGAGAAAGTCACTCTTATCTATTTATCTAGCACCTAAAGCAATAACTATTTAAGGTAATATTGTGCGGAAATATTCAATTCAGAAGACAAAATAAAAATTTGCAACTTTTCATATTGTGTTCTAAATATTACAGTATCTGGAAGTAATTCACTACAATATTGCTTTTTATTTTATTTGATTATTTACACAGAATTATACACACTAGTTATTTTGATTAATCTAATGTTATATTACTTTATTTTGAATTAGAAGCCCGTTTGCCAGTCTAAGACATAGTTTAAACATAACTTCTGATATCTTGTCACTATTATCTTAAAAAATATGCTTGGAGCATGCCCCAACATCGTAATCATGCTAGCTGAAGAACCATTGGTTACTATGGTAACAGTTAAGTCAATATTAATAAGACGTAAAAATATCTATTTAATGTGGACAAGATGTTTTGGGGATTAACTCCAGCTCTTGATTTACTAAATGAATATAAGTTACTAAACGAGAATATAGCTGAAGAGCTAAACATTCTTATAATTGGAGGTGCGGACTGTCGACACGTATTGCTAACAGAAGCAAGAAAATATAGGCACCAGAAAAGCAAGATAAACTTTTATCTTCTAGATGCATGTGTGGAAAATATTGCAAAGCAATTGCTTCTTCTCAATATTGCTCTACAACCACGAGAGGTATTAGGACTAGATCAGAAAACTAAAATATTCATGGAACTGTATGGCAATACTTTAATCAGGCCTTCTGTGGCTAAGTATCTAACCGTGACTGCTGATGACTTAGTAAAAATGGTAACGAACTATGACTGTCTCAAGCAAAACATGAATTTTGTTAACATGGAAATTAAATACAAAGAGCGAGATTACCTAGAAAATATATTAAAATTTTGGTGTAGCCAGGACGACTTTAACATTTGTGAATGTTGGGATAATAGATTAAGGAGGATGCTGGGTGTTAGATATGACTCTAAGTTTGGAGTTTTTGACTGGGATCTGCATATGAGGTTGCATAATATAGGTGGCAATCAAGTGTGTGCTCAGGAGTATAAAACCTTTCGGCAAAATGGCATTGCCTTTTCTTGGCTTGAATCTGAAGTGTCAAAACCAAATCGTTCTCTCGTTTGCGCGGTCTTCCCAAGTGGCGAAAAATTTGGACATTATGGTTATTTAGGAGATATGCAAACTGGACCTTTCGTAGCATATGGTTTAAAATGTGAAGATGAAGCTTTTCACAAATCTTTAAACGGTCAAAACTCTTACAGGGCCACTGATGTAACCGAGCGGAACTTAAAACAAATATTCTACGAAATACAGCATAAAGAAAAATATGAACATAAGATGACCTCTGATATGAAATTAGGATGTGCAATCATAAAACAAGAAAAGCTGGTAGTCGATATAAAAGCAGTAAATGTTACAAGAAAATCTACAAGAAAATGCATGGAATTAGAAGATAACATCAACTTTTTATCTTTATCAACTCTTGATATTATGAAATATAAAGGTAAATATCAGAGTTTGTTTGATTTAATTTATTTTGGTAACGCATACTTGAAATACTTCAACAAAGATTTAATTTCAAACATATCTAAAGCTGCATCACTGCTTATCATCGAAAACCAAATATTTATTCTGAACAACAGGGACAAGAATTTAGATGAATTTGGGAAAGAAATCAATGAGAAAGTAGAAGGTTTGAATGTGCAAAAGTTACCATTTGATGTTCGTAAAGACTGCTACGCTAAATTCATTGTTAATCAAAAATAAATTCCAAGTATGTAATATTGTAGTTTCTATGATCACCCAGATGTATTTGCATGTAA
This sequence comes from Rosalia funebris, assembly GCA_037954035.1. Lineage (NCBI taxonomy): Eukaryota > Metazoa > Arthropoda > Insecta > Coleoptera > Cerambycidae > Rosalia > Rosalia funebris. The sequence continues at coordinate 8,772,243 of JAZFAV010000007.1, forward strand.
GGCTGTAAAATTTTTAACTTGAAGGTAAGTTATATTGGTATAATTTATAACATACCCATAAACTATCAAAAGTGGATTTGTCTGTTAATAAACTATATGTATCTTATTTCCTGCATTACCCAATTATGTATCAACTTTATATCAACATTGTGTACCTTCAGATCCTCAATATTGTTCGATAACAAAGCTTCATTCCTCCCTATTTAATTTTATATTTTGTTGCCGAGAGATCAATCAGCTGAGGGGTAGAGATTCTAATATTTATTAATAACATATGATGTATGTCCATGCATCCAAGAGAAATACCAAACAAGCAGCATTTGTTAATTTTTATCTTATTAACTTATTTTTGGTTATAATCTTTATTTATGGACTGCAGTAATGGCTCGTCAGGGTAGGCATTGCCTCACCAACAGGAAATGAGGAAAAAATTATATTTTTAGTTAATGGTCATTAATATCTAAATTTATTTATAGTTGTAATTCTAATATTTATAATTATTATTAATTGTTATATTTACAATTATCTATATTAATCTCGATATTTAACCACTAACACGCCAAACAATATATAATCTGGTATAAAATAATGTCAAAGCTCAAAGTAGTATGAATCTGGTACAAAGACAATGATCAAAGATTCAGTAGTATGCTAAGTAGATAAATCCCCCAAATTATGTCTCATCAATTGTGATTACTATGAACCGATTTAATGAAATTTACAAAATTTGTAATTTACAACATAATCCAGAAAAAGATTAGATAATATAAGATGACTAATTCATTTCGTGATAGAAAGTACATTTGATGTCTATACGATAATCGACTTCTTTTAAATACATAATTTCTATAACTATTCATAATGAAGAACACAGCTCTTCTTAAAATAGCATAGGTTGTTCTTAGCATGTAGCTCCAGTTAAAATAATAATATAATTAACTAATATATCTTTTATACTGAACAATTTTGATAACCTTACATATTTTCTATCAAAAAATATTTACAAAAAATCTATAACTATAAAAAGGATTTGTATACGTTCAGAACATTTATCACATTTGGCGTCTATTTCATGAAATTGTGAAAATATGCATAGCAAGCATACACAGAAAAATAAATTTATTAAATTTTGTATACTGTTAGAAGAAAAAATCCTCAAACATGTCAACTTTGATTTTTAATGTATTTTTTTTTTTTCAAATGTATTATAATTTTTTTCTGAATCGCCATTAATAATTTTTTTTAATAGTAATCTGTATTACCGTAAGAACTATTTGAACAATTATTTCTCTGTACACGATGTTACTTTTATCAGGTTATTTTATATAATAAAATGGCAATATTTATCTCACATAGATATAAAGAGATAGCTATAAAACATCATTTTTAATAATCAAATTGTACTTATTTTTTGAAAGTGAGTGAGAGAACAAATTGAAATTTTTATCATAATTGACTGTGGATCGGATCTTCAACAATTAAAATTTGTGAATTATTTGATAACTCATATTCTCAGTGATATTGTTGATCCTGTTATTTTGTTTTTAATAGCTGACAAAATTTTAAGAAAAAACGGTTACAAGAATAAATTTATATGTTATCAAATATCAATATAAATATGTACATAACAATTAATAATTACAAATAAAAAATAAATTTACAAAAATACAAGATAAGGATATCATTTTTAAATTGTATAATATAAGGAATTAGTTGAGATATTTGCAGCACAACATGCAACAGTATCTATTTCAATCTATTTCAAGCTGCAAATGGTTATAGATCATTTAAGGTTTACTTATAGACAATTCCTGTATCTATTCAGAAATCTTTGCATCAATGAAAGTTTAATGCTTTTCAATGGAAGACTTACATTTAAACAATTTATACCCTCTAAAAGGCACAGATTTGGTATTAAATTATTCATTTTGTGCAACTATCTACATTCTGAACTTTATTGTTTATATGGGAACTAAGACCAAAATTAAAACCTTTGCTGATGAGTTGGGAAGATCGGGAAATATTGTATATACGTTGATGAAGCCCTATTTTAATCAAGGGCACACTTTGTATGTGGACAACTGGTACACCAGTCCACTTTTGTTTGCAAGATTACATGAGGCTAAAACAAACGTATGTAGCAGAGTAAAAGCAAATCGATAACAAATGCCGCCCATGAGCGAAAAACTAAGTAAAGGCCACATACTTAGCTACAAGACAACAAATATGCAGGCACTGAAGTGGGCTGACAAACGGGAAGTAAAAATGCTCATTACACTTCGTTCTAACATGAAAGATACTGGTAAAAAACTAAAGATATTCCTATTGCGAAACCAGAATGTGATGGAATATAATAGTAAGATGGGAGCAGTAGACAGACAAGATATGCTGCTTAGTTCTACTGAGTCCATAAGGAAGTCCATCAAACGATACAAAAAGTTGTTTTTCCATTTATTGGACACGAGTTTGCTAAACGCCCATGTTTTATATATGACCAGTGGGAAAAACATTCCATTCGCAAATTTCGAGTTAGCACTCGTGAAACAACTTATCGCTAAATATCAAAAGATAAAGCCTCGAGCCTCAACCAGCAGGCAGTCCAATGATGCCCATTCACGTTATGCCTTATTAAGAGACATTTTCCTTCCCGCGATATATCAGACTACCCAGGAAAATAAGAGACCACCATGCAAAAGATGTGTTGTATGTGCAAAGCATAAAATTCGAAAGGAAACTCGCTACACGTGTATAAATTGTGACATGCCTTTGTGTATTTTACCATGCTTTGAAAAATATCACTCTAAATTAACACTAGAAACAGTGGCGGTTTCTCCATAAGAGCATGAGCACGTGAACCCCCAAATTCAAACATTACAATAAATATAAAATATACTTTGTATTAATAAATAAAATCTATTACGACACCCTAATACAATTATCTAAACGTTATTTTATTAGTGTTATTATTTGAATTTGTGGAATGCAACGCGCCGTATGTTTATTTTATTTGAGACTCGGTTTGTTATTTTGTATGTCTCACTGTCATGGTGACAACGACGAAGCACGTGCTACAAACGGACGTGATTTACGTCGAGTTTGAGGGCGTCTTCGACTTCGCGGGTGGTGGGGGGTTATACAATATTTCCGATAAAATGGAGCACAAATTTGGTATGAACCAGAGGCTAGATTGTGTTGTGAATATTACATTACATCGCTATTAGGCGTTCAGTGAACTACATGCGGTTATTTTGTAGTATTACATTATTACGGCATAAAATAAATATCGATATAAACACATATGGACTATAACTAAAATTTAATTAAACATTATGCTCACGAACAGTTTTACCGTACAATATTTGAAAGACAATTTTAATTTTTTGAGTTATGAGCAAAAAATTTAAATTTAATAGTAACAGACCTGTCATTTGGCACAAAAAATAAAAAAACATGAAAATACCCAAGCTCATATTAATGCTCAATTGGATTTGAAACTGTTGGGAAAAGTAGACATTCGACAGCAACAACAAAATGAACAGGTAGCAAAGAATCAGTATGTTCTTTCAAAAATTATCGATTGCATAAAGTTTTGCGCATCTTTTCAACTAGAACTTCGAGGTCATGATGAAAAAGAAGATTCCTTAAATCCCGGAATTTTAGGAGGTTTAATAAATTTCAGTACCAAATTAGATACAGCATTGAAAGATCATTTTGAAAAATTTGTTTTTTTAAAGGTACTTCAGAATGACTTATTAGATTGCATATCAGTGGTATCAAGAAAGAAATTTTGAAAGCTGAATATGTCGCTGTTATTTCTGATGTAGACAATTGAAAATGAAATTTCTGAGTATTCCATTCAGACTCAGAGACGGCATATAAATGAAAATCCGTATATCTCAAAAACTGTAGCAATCAAGGAAATTTGTGACACTATAATTACCCATGCAAAAGAACGGTTTTCTTTTACTAAACATTTAAATGCTTCTGTACTTTTTGCGTCAGATAGATTTTCGCAATTAGAGAAGTTTTCCATTGCAGCATTTAGAAGCCACAGTAGAGGCATATCCATTTTTAGATAAAGTTCGCCTGCAGACAGAGCTAGAACTAATTTATAGAAGACCTGATTTTAGGAATATGTGTGGTGCTATTCATCTGTTGAAATTCATAACAGATAATAATCTTCAAGATATATTTTCTGCCACCTTTGCTCTTTTACAAATACTTGTTACTATATCAATGACTACAGCTAAAGCAAAAAGAAGTTTTTCAACACTGAAGCAAATAAAAACATTTTTACGGAGTTCTATGAATCAAGAGAGACTGATGGCCTTAGCAATGTCGTCTATTGAGAAAAAATATATACAAGGTTTGCCAGACTTCAACGAAGCTATCATAACTAAGTTTGCTGAGAGCAGTTTAGACATTATGTGAACAGTGACTGTACAAACAAAAAATAATGGATTCCTACTACATGTGAGTATTTTTATTGATACGATACAAAATTACAATACAAATTTACATGTTCTTGATTTTGTGAACCCCCTATGCTTTCGACCACCAGCCGCCACTGACTAGGAAGCATTGTTTAATTTTTGTATTTAAAAGTTACATGCATATTTTTTAATTTTATTGTTTGTATTCTACCCAGAAGATAATATTTCATTACTCTAGTTGGCATTTTTTATTATTAATAAAGCTTGTCGAAGTATTTTTTTTTATATTTTTAACTTTACCTACTTATTTTTTATTTATTTTTGATGGAAATCTTGACTGCAGCAAGTCAAGTTCAGCTTGACCCTTAGATTATAAATCAATTCTTTCACTTTTAGGTTAGGCACTTAAGTATAGTGAATATGGTTCTGGATAAGCTGTATTGATACACTGCGGAAACCATATTAGTACGCAATATCATTTCATAGCCTAACTGCAGGAACCGCGTTGATCAGCATCAGCTGACAAACACCGCACAGGAGACACGATGTCATAAAACGCTTGCCGCAGTGAAAGAGTTAAACAGCACATTTATTTTTTACATCCTTAAGCCATTTATTATAAATTAACAAAATAAAGAATTAACAAAGCCTTTGCATTTACCCTTTTTTTACTTTTACCTTACTCGATTTCTTTTTCAATTTCTTTTTCAATTGACCGATTTGTTTCCTTTTATTTTTTTTATCTTTCCCGCTTAACTTTTGGCTCACTACTCTTGCCACCTTTTCTATATTTTTAGTTGACCTGGAACTAGCCAACTTACCTTTGGGTAATGTAGTTGTAACTTTATTTTTCAAATGAACTATATTTTCTTGCTGTTTCGCTTTGTTCGTAAGATGTGTGTTATCTTCAGATTTGCTTTCTTCCGCCGACTCTTTCTTTTCATTCTGCAAATCTTCATCTACAGTTTCGTTATCTGCACTCTTGGGTATTAGGTTAGAAAATTTCTTCAATTTGGCCACGAAGAATCCATCCATATTGTGTGTGTGTGGATAAAACCTTCTAGTCAATTTTAATGTGGGATGGAACCTATACTGGCGATAATTGGTGAATCCTTCGGTACCAAACTCAAGCCCCGTACTGACCAATTTAACATTACGCTTCTTCAAGGCAAAGTCTATAACCCACTCATTTTCCTCGGGTAATACAGAACATGTCGAGTACACAATATAGCCTCCTGTAGCAGACTTGGCATTAGTACAATCTATGGCAGACAACAATAGCTGGCGTTGCAAATTGTAACACCTCTGAATATCCTGTTCATCTTTGCTGGTTTTCACACTTTGATCCTTGGCAACAACTCCTGTACCGGTACAAGGAGCATCAAGTAAAACCCTGTCGAAACCCGTTAACCTTTGTGGATATTTTCGGCCATCCATACAGGTAATTACAGAATTTACTACCCCTAAACGATGAAAATTTCCAACAACGGCTTTAATTCGATCTCTATTGATGTCGTTGGCAAATAATACACCTGTGTTTTTCATAACCGCAGCTATATGTGAAGCTTTTCCACCTGGGGCAGCAGACATATCCAATATCCTTTCATTTTCTTGAGGGGCCAATGCCATCACAGGTAACAAACTCGAGGCACCTTGAATAATGTAGTGACCAGCCAAGTATTCCGGAGTGGCACCTATTGGTACCTGAGAAGAGTATATCACCAAACCTACTTTGCTCCATTTCCCAACAGGGTCGAGGTTAACTCCCCTATTTATTAGAGCCTGTGCTAAATCTCTCCTACGTGTTTTAAGACTATTTGTTCTTATAGTCAAAGGACGTTGCACCTCACTTGCTTCGAGGAACTCCAGCAATTCAGAAAGAGGGAAAAGTTGCATGAATTTCTCCATCAAAAATTCATTGTAACTGTAATAGCTACACAAATCTTTTTTTAATATATCCAGATATTCAGCACGAGAATGTTCTTTATCCCTGAGCTTACTAAAATCAGTCAAGACTGCTATTACTTCTCTTATCCTTTGTTGGACCTCTTGCAAACTTTGAATTTCCTCCTCGGATTCTTTTGTTGGAAACTTAAATATTTCCTGATTTGCTATGTTCAACTGCAATTCTTCCTCCGCAAGCTTCTGATTTTTTGCTTGTTTTTTTTTTAACTTGATAGTTTGTTTTTCAATTGGAAGTAATTCATCGTCGTCTTCTTTGTCTCCTTGTTCGTCCACATCGGAGTCAAATTCATCTTGATCTTCAGAATCTTCAGATGCAGACAAGTTATTCAAGCTTTCAACTTTAATATTGCTTTTCTCATCAGATCCTTCATTTTCATCCATTATACTATCACTTTCTGATTCTTCCTGCTCTACCTGCAACACAGAGAATGCAGAAACATTAAATTAAGAGGAAATAGTTATTCACAATTGAAAAATAATAGTTTCATACATGAATTTGAAAAAAAAAGACAAATGAGTAAGTGGCGATCGTAAATATACATTGTACATAAACTTAATATTGTCCTGTGATATAGAGGATTAGTTTAATAGTTTTAATTATTTTAAAATTTATAAAAATTAGGATTTACGATTCCAACTACCAATACACATTTAGCAATGTTCCAAACTAAGTTACAAACTAATAATACTGCAACAATAGTTCATAAGAGAAATTCATATTAATTCTCTTATGCTTAATATGTGAAAATATTAAACATCAAATATTTGCAAACTAGTACAGAAAGATGGAATTTAGTATCACATTTTATTTAAGCCATTTCCATAGTATTATGTTATACCATATTTCCTAGTAGTATGTGAGCTCCTTTTTCATATGTAAACTAAACATATTTCTCCCTTCTTAGTCATATATAAAGTGATGTATATTGATATCCTTCTTAGTGGTGAACAAAACATAAACAACATAATACTACTGTACTATAAACATTATTTTAACTCTCTTATTTTTCCTTTATGTTATAATTTGGAAATAAAGAAAAAGTTATATAAAATATTTACAGAAACTCTTAACAATAACTCTGCATATCCAAAAAAAAATATTTAAAAAGAATGATGTGTTATTTATTGAGCTATTATCTGAAAACATATTGAAGTAAATGTTTTGTTGGGAAGTGTCTTGAGAAAATAATAATGGTGTAAATTGTTGTCTCTGAAATCTTCAAATATAATCATTTCATAACTTTCCTTTCATTACAATTGATTCCCTTTTCCTCAAAGCAATTAAAGTTTTTCATCACTGGTATTTCATCACTACTTAGAAGAGACAAATTTGTTTATTAATCCAGTTTATAACTACAGTTATTTATTTCACTGAACTTATTATTTATTCCTGGTTGTTTAGTTTTGAGGGGTTTGAAATTTGTTTATATTTTTTTGAAAATGTATGCATCAGCTATTAAAGCGATAGATACAAAGGATAAACCTGAATTTATATATACATATACTGACTACTTGTACATGCTACAAAATATGCTATAAAATTAAAAACAGAAATTTAAATTCTGAAAATTAACTGATTCACAAAAATTAAAAGCAATATTGTCAAATTGTTGGTAACTATCAATTAAGCAAAATTTACTTTATTAAGAAAAAATATACTTTTTTGTTCTTGAAGAGAATACTTTTGTTTGTGGAAAAGCAATTTTATCCAAAAATCAGTAAATATTCCTAATATGAAGCATCATTTTATTAATTTCATGGGTTTTACTAATTCTTATGAAAGAGTTGTGGCTGTTATCAATACGAATATTATTGCATATATTTCCATTAACAAATATTTCTTTATATAATTTAAGTTTTATAATTTTAAAACTAAATAATGATAGTTACAGAGCTCATTTAAAAATATAATACTATAAAAACACTACCTTAGCGATCATCAATATATTAACAAGCGTAGTGATAAATATTAAATAATTAATGTTGCATCACAGGTTATTTGCAATCCTAGTTATTTATTATCTCTCTCTTAGTTCCTGTCTAGATTGAGTCAAAAACCAGTCCAAATTGAAATTAAATTAATGATGAAAAAAACAATGTTGTTTACTTACTGATGAATCTACATCATTAATCGTGTCATCTTCCTCTTCATCTACTTCTTGCTCTACATCGATACTATTCTTCTGAGCAAGTTTTTTCTGTTTAGGTTTGAGCCACAATTTGTTCTCATCAGAAAATCCCTTGCTTGGCACCATATCAACATCCTCATCGCTTTCATCTTCTCGAAAACTTACATCTGATTCATTTTCATCATCTTCTGATTGCTCGCTATAGTGATCTTTGTCTTTTGTTATCTTATTGCTTTTTTCTTTTTCGCTAGACTGCTTCTTTCTTTCCTTAGACGCTTTTTTTTTCTCTTGCAATTCATGAACTTTTTCTAACCGTTTCTTAGCCCTCAGTTTTTGGTGGCGACTTAATTTCTTACTGGGTGTCTTTTCTATAAGATGATACAACAATATAATTAATAACGCAATATAAATTCACTAAATACTTTGGAAATTCTGTATTTGGTGAACCCTACATGAGAAATGATAAAGTTCAGTATTCTTATATACATGTCTTACTTAATCTACTGATTTGCTTTTGCTTACTTTTCTTTAATAAATTGAACAGACTGAATATTACTTGCTTCAAATAATTTAAGAAACATTTATTTACCTTGTTTATATGAAAACATAATAAAAAATGTAATGTTCTTAGGTAGTTATGCCATAAATAATTGCCCTGTAAATATTCTCATGCAAAATTAGTCTAAATTCTAGTATACCTCTATTAATAAATATATCACAAGTAATTGTGAAAACAAGAGAGACAATGTAGGTATTGAAGTAAGTTCTTTTGTTTGTTATAAGTAAGTATGTCGGTATAAGCAAAGCTTCAATATTAAAATATAATGATTTATATATGATATAGATATATTACTTTTTGTGTGTAATTTACACCATATGGCTAAAAACAATACACAACAATATCCAAATTTTACAAGGTTCGCACCAGATAATGCAAAATGCACTCTCATGATCTTATTATACAAACGCTTTAGGCGAGCTGCCTGTTCAAGTTCTTCAAATGATAATCATTCGTGAGCTATATTTACTAATCAGGTATATTTTACTTTTATTATCCAACAAAATTGGCCACATCATTATAATTCTCATTAGTTCTTATCCCTAATATAGATTATCTTATTCACTTCTATAATTTAAAAGTAGAGGTAAATGCAGCAATTCTTACCACAACAAACTCAACAGGAATTTGGGAGATTAGACACATAGAGCATAAGTAATGAGGATAATCTTTATATAATATGTATTGGTAGTTAAGTAGTACATAAGGATAATTTTTGAAACGAATTAGTTCGACAGTGAATATTTTAAAAGTTATGAACCAAAAATTATAATGCTTCATGAAAGCTTATCAAATATGAATATCTATTGAAACATATATTAATTATTTCCATATTTTATCACTCACAAAGTATACTATATATTGTATTATATTATAAATATAATAATCATTACTGATTCATGTAATGTTGTATTTCATAGCATCGACTTGCAAAATGTTATCTTACCTATTAAATGCTTTGGGAATGTTGGTTCTTTCTGTTTTTTAGCTTTTCTTCCAGGGCCCTTTTTAACAAGTTCGCCTTCATTAAATTTGGCCTTTCTACCCATTATTTATATAATAATGATTTATAATGCCAATACAAATATTTTGTCACCAAAACGTTAATAAGAAATTCTAGTACAAACAAACAAAACGTAAAAACATGCAATATTACAATTTACATCTTATACGCACTGCACGTTGACACGCCAAATAGAACACGAATATAATTTTTAGGTTATCATCACAGATTACCAAAATTACAATAGGACTCACAGAGTCACAGAAATAATTGGTACTCTCAGAATACCTATCCTATGATTATCTAAGAAAGGTGTTTGGATTCCCTTATGTTCTTGATGAACTTTATACGTATGAGCCGTATAAGTATGAGAATATCTATGCTCTCTAGGTTCTCCACTAAATGGTAACCATTAAGGGTCTCAGAATATGAGGCATTCCACAATTAAGTCTGTGCCAATATAAAACATACAGGATGTATAATGGCATAATTATACAGAAGTAATAGTCTTGAAAATGGTAACCTAATTTTTCCAACCCCCCTATTTTCGACGGTGCTGAACACGAATCTGATTTCAGTTTCATCCGCTCAGACGCAGTTTTCGAGAAAATGGATTTTCCACTTTTCCGCATTACATGCAACTTTCCTTATCAAATAATTTTCACTTCACACTACGTAAGTAGCTGATATTGATACCAGTAGATGCTACAATACTTCCTTTATACATTCCATATATGAAGCCGTCATAAAACCTATTATTCATTAATATTTTCTTAATTTACTTCAAATGCTTACAATTCCGATACAATTGTCGTCCATTGTAATATTTTTAATCGTGCGCCCTCTATATGATACCACATGTACTGATTAGTATACAGGGAGCTCCAAAAGTTAATTATGAATATTAACAACTAAATACGCTGTTGGTTTGTAGGAACCTAACCTAACCTAGCCTAACCTAACTATCTACACCTGTCTACTTATTATGGTTAGGTTAGGTTAGGTTCCTTCAAAATAACAGCGTAATTAGTTCAGTTAATATTCATAGTTAACTTTTTGAGCGCCCTGTATACTAATCAGTACATGTGGTGTCGTATAGAGGGCGTACAATTAAAAATATTACAATGGACGACAATTGTATGGGAATTGTACATGTTTGAAGGGAATTAAGAAAATCGTCATGAATAATACGTTTTATGACGGTTTAATATATGATATGTATAAAGGAAGTGTTGTAGCATCTATTCGTATTAATATGAACTATCTGCGTAGTGTGAAGTGAAAATTATTTGATAAGGAAAGTGGCATGTATTGCGGAAAATTGGAAAATCTATTTTCTCGAAAACTCTATCCGAGCGAATAAAACTGAAAGCAGATTCGCGTTCAGCACCCTCGAAAATAGGGAGGTAGGAAAAATTTGGTAAGCATTTTCAAGACTTCATCACTTCTGTACAATTACCGATTTCTCGCCTAAAATGTTATCACCCCACGAAACAGTAATTTATTTTATATGAGCATCATTTATATGATCGAATTGTATCTATAATTAATTATCACTGTATTCAAATAATCACTGCAATGCAAAAATTGATGCGAATTACGAATTTTAATTTTGACTTATTCTTATTGTTATAATGTATACCCAATGGGTGAGCTCCGAATTATTAATAAACTCTATTTAGTTTTATAGTGGTAGAGAATAAAACAGTAAATGGAATGCGCTTATTTGTTAATATTATTAGATAATGTCGATAATATTAAATAAACATCAATTATAGATAGATATACAAACATCATTGGCTTATGGCGAAAATTGGTATATTATGACGTAGACGGTTGCGTTGAGGAAAACAGCTTCAACCTTGAAAAGAAATGTCAGTAAGTCGTCAAAACGGTAATAAATTTTTTGAAATAATCTTTTTTGATGAAATTATTTGAACAATTTACGAAATCACTATGACATAACATTGATACAGTCATATAAAGTAACTAGTCATTTATTTATTAAGTAAGTATTAAACTACAAATAAAGGTTATGCATTTATACCTAATTTGTTTATTAAAGAAATGGAACAACAAATGGATGATGTAAACGATTCACATGACAATAATAGGCATATAACTATACGAGCATTAAGACGGAAAACACGAATTACTATATCAACTTTACTGAACCCCACAAAGGTTATTCCAAATGAAAAAGGAGTACCACGGTAAGGAAGAAAATTTGTTTAATAAAAATGACAATAACAACTTCGTTTTTATATTTAATTGTAATTTTAGGGATAGAATGTTTAATATCCTTGACTTAAGAAAATATTAAACTTTAGATAGTTGATAAACACATTTATGTTTTGTATAATTTTGTTAATTATCCATTTACACCTAATTAGGAAATATATTACAAATATGTAATTGTTTTACAGGGACTGGCAAGGATTAGCTGAATTGTGTGGCATAAGTGGTGAAAAAATACCAAGTTTGCAGCAAGATTCTGATCCAAGTAATAAAATTTTAGACCTATGGAATGAAAAGGATAAAAATGAGAGCACAATTGATAAATTTATTGGGTATTTAGAAGAATTAGATAGATTTGATGTTATTGATGATATTCAACCATTAGTAGGTATGTTTTATATTTTTTTATAGCAAATAACTATTTTTAGATTTGTAAACAGTGCGACAAGGTATGTTAATAAATATGATACAAAATTAAATATGCATATCTACATAAGATATGCAAAGTAATTTTTGGCATTATTTCCTCTTTTATAACCCGTACTTGTAGAATTTCAGTTATAGAAGATATACATCAAAATTAAGACTCAGAATAAATTTAAGTTTTATTCTCCTCCGTTTAAGCAGTTTCTTACAAATTTAAAATAACTCAAGTATGTTAATATCATATATTAAAAATATATACAGTGGTGATCATAAAATTAACAAAACATATAGGAATGTAAATTTAATATTGTTAAAACATTGTAGTAATTGATGGCATCGATTGTACGTAAATATGATAAGAGATGTCACACATACTCAGTTGCTGATAGAGATCTCGTCCTAAGTGGTCGTTCCCCTGTAAAGAAATGTTATCCGGACATATAATTAACAACGAATTTTGGGCTGTTGAGTGCTATTGCATAACTATTTTATAACTGTTTACTTAAAGGCATTATACAATAATTTTTGTGGTTGTGGATTTCTTAAATAGAATTTTTATTGTGTAAAAATATGGGGAAGAAAAATGTTGCTCACTGAAACTCTGATAGGTTTTAAATTTAATTGTGGAACAGTGAACTTAAAGGAATAAAACTGTAGAAGATGTACCAAGAAACCTAGAAAATCTTGATCGATGAACTGTTAGCAAAAAGTGACCCTAAAAAACAGTAGCTGATAAACACAAAGAATTGTTCTCTGGAGAAACAAAAGTGGTATCACTTTTATACAAATGATTTGGCGTCATTTAAATGAAGCCAATGTCTTAGGTAGGGTTGTATTATTGTGTGGGGCTGATTTTGTGGAAATGGGTTGGTTCTATACATCATCTGAACAGATAATTGTCCTGGGGCTACAGGCAGATGAACACTTGCATGTTGCTTGAACTCTTTTACCACACAATGATCCCAAGCATACTAAAATGTCGGTGAAGCAGTGGGTAATTAGCAAAGCTGTAGCTGTTATTGGCTAGCAATGATGTAACCCTGAACCCGATTTTCTTAAGTCAGAAAATATGTCAGCCCCTGTCAGCATAAAAATTTAGATGACTGTTAAAGAGACATGGTATTTAATACCAGAGGAGTTATACCAAACTTTTTTATTTTCCATGGATAGAAAATGCAGATCAATAATTAGTTATAGATTTCCAACAAAATTCCTATCTGAACTAGTCAAAATAAAATAATTATGGATATAACATTGCAGTCTAAGAAAAATCAAAATATGTTACAGACTGATTCAGTACAGGGTGACAATTGTTTATCAAAATCAAAACTGAATCAAAATATACGTAATAAAAAAATTCTCTTAACACAGAGGACATTACTAATTATGTTGCTGCAACTGTATATTATTTCTAGATATTTACCAGCATTGGAAATATAAAGAAATAGAAACATTTTATTAATATCTTCATAAACTGTAAATTCTATATCTATCTATTAATCTATATATCTTTTTTTTTACATTTTCAGATGAGGATATTCAGTTTTTTAAGCAAAACCCAAACGGTTTTAAAAGCAGACCTATAGATTTGGATGCTGACAAATATATATTGACGATAGATGACGTGTCTAGAATAAATGAAGGGCTTGAACCACAGATGTATGATGCTTTTGTCTTATTTGCTGATGACGATATTGATTTTACAACAGAACTTATTGAGACCATGGAGAAAAACTATAATTTAAAATTTTGCGTAAAAGATAGAGATCTGGTTGGTGGAGGATTTGAACACGACTCCGTAATTAAATTAATTTCTGAGAGGTGTGGAAGACTGATTGTCATAGTGTCACCTGCTTTTTTGGACAGTTCTGCGAATAAATTCTTTTATAGTTTCGCGCAAGCCATAGGAATAGGTACAATAAATTTATAATAAAAACGTTTTTCCTTGATACAATCAAGTCAATCGCTAGATCTTTCTGAACAAAATATGAGTATTTTTTCTTTTAAAGTATCAATTTTATTTTGATTTAAAATTGAAACTTACAATAGATAGTAGTGAAACTTCTGTATCCAAGTAAGATTGTATTATGTAATGTCGCTATCTATTTGGCAGATGAAAAAAAAAGATAATTATAATTAGAGCTGTATAATCAATGCTGCGTACGTGTGGCTTGTGTACGGAAAGGTGTAACGGGGGCCTCGAGCACGTGACGCAGAGTTCAATTCACTCACTCCCCCCTTCCAACTTTGAGGCCCCCGCTACACCTTTCCGTACACAAGCCACATGTACGCGGCACCGATTATACAGCTCTAATTATAGTATTAATTTTCTTCATAATTGTAAAAACGTTGATTTCAAATAGTAATACTGAAAAAATACTATTTAAATAAAACCATCGTCATTTTTTCCAGGATGGGCTAAATTTTGTTTCAGAATTTATTTTGGTATTTAGTTTAATTAGGCAGTCAATTTTATATTTGATGTAATTATTTAGATATTTTATAAGAAACAAGACTTTCACACTGAATAATGAAAGAGCCGACAAAAACATGATAGTGATTTTTTTTGCATATTTTTCACAAATCTAATAAGGAATGCAATAATATTTTGTGGAGAAGTAAAAAATCATTTATTCAGAAAAAAATATATATTTTTTAAAGTTCTACTTAAAAAAAAAAACACTTTTTTTCTATAATAGAGTTCTCACATTCAAATATCTTACAGTTAACATTTTGAAATCTTTTTGAAAATTTTTTGGTATTTTCAACTTTTTTCAGGTTATTGTTAGAACATTATGTTTTTTTTTTTAAGATTAATTATTGTTACATATTGAGTTAATTCATAAAATTTTTATTTTAGAACAACGACAGAGAAAAATTATACCTTGTGTATATAAACCGTGTGATTACTTGCCACCAGAACTGTCTTGTTATTTTATGTTAGATTACAGAAGATCTGGAAAGTTATGGAATTTCTGGGAGAAACTGTATAGCTCTATCTGCACAGTGAAGAAGCCATCAGTCCCCAAAAGCACCAATTTCATAAACAGGTGACTTTTAACTGCTATTAAACGTAGCGCCAAATATTTATAGAGATATATATACTGCATAGAAATGTGGTATATGTTTCTTCTATAAATTTTCATAAATGTTCTATTTCCTTATTTGAAGTTCCTTGTTGTGGAAAGTTTTCATTGAAATTGGAAAATTTTTATATAGTAGGACCATAATATATATAATAAGGAAGATATATTCCATGTTGTATGAATTTCATTTTGTATGAACATGA
The DNA here is from genome assembly GCA_037954035.1 of Rosalia funebris. Classification (NCBI taxonomy): domain Eukaryota; kingdom Metazoa; phylum Arthropoda; class Insecta; order Coleoptera; family Cerambycidae; genus Rosalia; species Rosalia funebris. The sequence continues at coordinate 8,788,285 of JAZFAV010000007.1, forward strand.
AAGAAAGTTTTTAATAATATGACGAAAATTATATGCTTTCTATTACGTTTTTCATAAAATAAAAACTTTTTTTTTCCATTATCTACAAAAGTGAATCTAATGACTATTAGAATTAAAAATGCAATTCCGATACCAATGTCACAAATACATTCTCAATAGTTTTTAATTTGCTTTAGGCAGTGAAAAAAGAAGCTTTGGGATTTTGGATGCACTCAGAATTAACTGCATAATAATAACTTAATAATTCACTCAGAATACTCATTTCATTACTTATTCACTATGAATATATGTAGTGATGTCTCACATGCCAAATACTCATATATAATATGGTTGCAACAAAAATTTATGTTAAGACAAGTTAATTTGAAAGTTTTAATGTGCCTATAGATTTCATAAATATTTATTTTATATTGCCAAATAATGCATCCCAATGATTTTTTTTAATTCCTTGACGTGGCAAACAATTTGCATGTATTGAGCTTAAATATGCAGACAATTACTGTTCTCTGGCACCAGAATGTTACGAAAAATTTCTTATTCAAATAGATCTAAATATTTTTATCTAGTTAAGTTACCATTAAAAAAACTTTTTCAAACTTCATCTGATTAGAATTCATTTTTCTTTTAACAGTTCATCTATTTCAGAATTAATTTCAGAAGTAGTAAGCATAGGGTTATTAATTGTTATTACACAAAATTTTGTATTTCTATCGCCATGGCCTTAATTAGGATGAACTGGTTTTTTGTGATGTTTATAATCGACACTCGTGCATTCAAATGTGAATTGTTGACAGCACTGATACAGTGCGACCAGCAAATACTTAATTAAAAAAAACTTTAATTTCTCGCCACGACTGCCCTTGGAAATACCATTTAATAATTTTTGAACTTTATTGGCTGTCTTGGCTGATACTATTGTTTGAATTACTAAATGGAATTAATACATGTACGTACTGTGTGTGTAAGCCTTGCGGAAAGGTTAATTCTTACATTGGTATGCCATCCATTAGAAATTTGGCTGGTATTTCCTATGACTGAAGTAGTAGTTATCTGGTTTTAATTATATATATATTTTTTAATTGTATGTCAGTGAATGAAATATGGATGAAATATCAACATTCCATGTATAGCAAATTTTTGGTCTAATAAATTATGACATCTTGTAATATTTTAGAAACCAGAATGTATGATATAATAATAAGTGCATATAAGAAAATTGTTCGTATTTCATAATCTTTTCTTGTATCTTTGCTCCTCTTATATGTAGTGAATTACTACATACTTACAATGTGTAAAGCAACTCAAAAGTGGTACAAACAATAAAGCATGTTGTTATCAGTGTGTTATCAATCTGCCATTACATTTCATATTTAAGTTAATCAATATTAAATATGTAACTCACAATTCGTAACACTACATATAGTGGTATCTCTTACTCTTAGATATTATGTAGATTTTTAAATTATATTTTTTTATGGTAGAAGTACTAATCTTAATATAAACCCATTTCAATTAATTTAGAGTCTTAATCCGCATTGGTAGTTAAATTACTTTAACTTAATCGGATTTTCTTAATTATAATTAATTTTAGTTATACTATATTTAGTTATTTCTATTAACTTGTACTACCACCTTATTATTCTTTTAGGTCTTTCTCTCAATACAACTCATCATCTAAACAGTGCCTTCTCAATTCTGTGTTACATAACGAGAATGCAATATCTACCTCACTAAAGCCTATCAATCAAGTGAAATTCAGCAGTCTTGTAGACCTAAATTCGTTCGATAATGAAAAGATCATACCAGACGAGAATATGACGAGTAGTACCAGTGCCAATAGTTTAGGTGCCTTTCCAACAACAATAAAAAAACGAAAGTCTTTCTACAACCGTCTAAAACAGATCATAAAAACAAAAAGTGCTAAAAATGACGAGATGAAGCTTGACCTTCCTAAAGTACCTGACGTTGAGGTTGAGAAGGAGAAGAAACGAAACTTTTTCAGCAGGGGCAGTAAAAGAAAGAAAGCTGCAATAGCCAGTTAATAGAGAATTATTATGAAAGTAATAACTTGCCTAAGAGGATTTATTTATATATTCAATGCTCTGATGGAATAAAATTGAGAACTATTTGTCAACACGATAGTTAGAAAATGATTTGATAACTACATCAAAATGCCATTAATGGAATATATTTTGAGAAATCGCACTTCTAATATTCTAAATATATAGTGCCTAATTTTAAGAACCTCCATAAATAATAGAAATGTACTGCCAAAGTTGCCGCTTTATATTTTTGTGTAATTTTGCATAAAGCCACTATTATTAGAAACAGCATATTAAAAATGTGCATGAATTATGTATTTGTAAAATTGTTTACTATTACTGCTTGTTATTTTATTACCTCTCTCAAAGCAAAATGCCAAAATGTAATGTGTACAATGGAGTAGAAGTAAAATGTGTAATGCAAACAGTCTTTATTTGAACATTTATATATTGTATTTTCTTATATGCTATGCTATATATTAATTGATGTATATTTAATTCAATTTCAATGTGATTACTGTGGAAATATAATATACAAATTTATGACGTTTCTTTTAATTGCCCTTCTAATTGGCTGTTATAGCATGAAATGCGCACTTTATTGAGGAGAAATGATACCCCGTTTATCAAAATGCAAAAAACAATGATGAGGTGAGATTTTAATTATCATATATGAAGATATAGCTTTGTAATTTACTTCTGAACAAAAGCATGATTAGATTTAGAAGAAATGATGATTCTATCTGTTTTTCCCTTTTTGTTTCTCATAGATTCTGTTTTGTTTCTCATAGATTCTGTTTTGTTTCTCATAGATTCTGTTTTGTTTCTCATAGATTCTGTTTTGTTTCTCATAGATTCTGTTTTGTTTCTCATAGATAATCTTTGTTTCGTAGACATATTGTTATTTGTTTGTCATCAAATGAAGTTTTAATAAAATGTAAACTACTCAACTAAAGAGCCTTAAAGTGTGGTAAGTAGACAAAATGTAATCGGCAAATAATTGACAGTTTTTAGGAAAAACGTAGTATATTGTTTGGAAAAGTAACATGCTCTGTAGATACGTTTCTAATCTTTCACATCACACTGGGTTAGACATATAGGGTAACCACAAAAAAAAAAAACTTGCACCAAATGAAAATAAGTATTTATTAGTTACCTATATTTTTACAATATATGTGCATGTTTGAAAACGAAATAAACATATACTGGGTGCATTTTAGTTTGGGTTTAGCTTTCATTTTTTTTACGTTTCCTGAAATCATTCATAACAAATATGCGTTATTTGTAGGGGTTTACTACAAAAAATCATTTACTACTGATAGAAATGATTTTAATGTGGTTTAAATAACATTAAACTACAAGTAACATGTTCCTAGGACAAATAAACGTCGATTTAATTTTGTAAAAGCATCTTGTCAAATTACTTTTTTTGTATATTAAGATAATGATAATATAATCTTAACAAAAAATATAGGTACCGTAAAACGCGGCTGCTTGATAAAACTTTTTGGAAACTTCATTCTGCCAGCACCACAGCATGTAGTTTTTTACAAAATCAAAAATATTTCAGTTAACTTTCAAGCTTAAGGAAGCTCCTACAATATTTGAAAAAAATGTGGAGCCCTCCAGTTTTGCAAAAAAAAAAAATAAGGAGTTATTTTAGCCAAGAATCGCTGTTGTTTTCATGTATGTGCGATGCTGAGGCGAAATGAAAATAAATAAAATTAAAAAAATGTGCTCTTGTGACGTGCTTAAAATTTGTGAAAGGAAAACGTTTATTTAGTGGGTATCTCTTTATTGCTTTTACATTTTACATTATTAATGAATCGATTTAGACAAAAAGCCGCTTAAATTTCATTTGACCTCTTCTTAGAATCTCCATAGTCAGTTTCTTTTTAATTTCAGTTCTTTTAGCAAGAGAATCAAGGGATACGTCTTCGGCAGCTGGATATATAAAACTATTTTTTAGTTTCAATGACGGTCCCAGTCTGATGCTGGGGCCATTACAATACACCTGTAAAAATTACTTTTACAAGACCTCTCTCATTATTCCCTGACAATGCAGTTGGACCTCCAGGTTTATTCATGTTCTTTTTATTAATTTTTTATTATTTAAATTAAGTCGTGTATGGAATATCGTATTCCTCGCTTAACTACATTAAATTACCCTTTTGATATATTTCAACAGTAGCTTTCAAATCCTCCTCGGTATAATTTCGAAAAGATCTATTTCCCACCTTCCTTCTATGTGCATCATTTTCAAGTCGCCCCTGAAATGGCATGGAAAATAAATTAGTACGGCCCTGGGATCAAAACATGCAACAGGTGTAACTTGAGATTATATTATAAGAAAAAAGTAATCCACTTGCTAGGCACTGTGGTACAAGAAGTATTCACACCTTAAATCACGAAATCTTTGTTTTCTTACCTGATATTCACCAATTTTTAAAATCAAAGTGCAAATTAGAACACAGAATAAAAGTCAAAATACCAGTGATGTACTAGCCCACAGATCATAAAGCTTTATATTAGCCGTAGTATACAAAAACTAAGTGCGAGAACGGATAATTCTACTACCCACTGATAAGTGGCACCACCTGTTATAACAAGGGCTGCCAAAATTTTCAAGTCACCCCTCTATTTTCAAGTAGCCCCGTTTTACGGTACTTATTATAATGCCGATTATTTTGGCAGTTTCTTTCCTGGTCAATCTCAATGAAAATTGATCCAGTTGTTATAACCTTAACTAAAGAAGGACCAACAATGAAATCGAAATCTTAATTAATACAGAGAATCTGAATCTTTTAATTTATTAAATAAAATACATATTTCAATGTGAAGTTACGATTTTTATTGTATAAATCCATTTGTCACGCAATAGAAACTCTAATATTAAATAGAGACTAAATAAAAGTAACAACGTTTCAATTATGATATTTAAGTATTATTGAAATTTTACAGCATAGTGAACTGAGGGTACATACAACAAGTATGTACTTGCCCTTTAATTAATTAATTATTTAAAACATGTTTCGTTGATCCTGTAAAAGTTTCATTTAAATTTTAACCATCTGATTATGCTAACTTGATTGGTGAAATGCGCGTCGACTATATTACATATTCGACGTGCGATTTCGGTGTTCGTGGAAAACTGACCTACTGTTTTTATGCAGCAGTTTGTATAACTCAAGAAAATACAGAAATGTTATTTGCGATTGCGTTACCTTCCGAAAATTAACATTTTAGATAAACCCTCTAAAAACTATTTGCTCTATTATAGACTAAATTTATTTAATTTTTCATTTCGTTACCTGCCATTTGTTTAGAAAAATCAGTATTAAAAATGTTCATAGCAATAATATTTGTTTGATCTTTCTATAAGTCTTTATTGTGTGAAAATTGAATTATTCTTTTATAAAGGTCGGAAATTCACTAAATTAAATACTCGTTTCAATAAACTGATTGATTTATCGTTACAGATTTAACTGAAAGCAAAAGGTAATTTAATTTTCCTGCAAGAGAGCGTCTAATGGATATTTAGATTTCTTCGTGTTTGTCCATTTTAATTAAAGAAATATAAAAAATAATTACTCGGCTTGATTTCTTGTCAATTCATTATATTATACATTCATATACATTAATAATGTAAGTATATAAATATTGCTATAGTCTTAGTCACATCACAATCTGGAATTTAATTTTAAACTGCTGTTAATAATGTTAAATTTTTAAATCTGAAAAAGAGACTTACAGACGCCGACTTAGTAAAGGGATTTTATTAAAATATATATTTCAACTTAATTCATTTTAGGTTGGCCAGAATGGATCTGGATGAATATCTAATACAATTATAATTAATTTTTATAACAATTTTTATTTAATTATGTCTATGCTTTTCGACCTTACACAAGTTCTAACAAATTTTAGATCACTCTGGCAGAATTTATCCGTGTACACATTAACCTCCTAAATATGTTAAGTGTTATATTTATTAACATACTTCACTTTAATTGTGTAAATACTAAAGAGAAGTATTCTATTATTCATGTTCACTTTAGTCATGTTTCCATTACACCTCTTCGGAATATTTAATCGTGGTAGCGTATTTATAAATTTATTTTTACACGTGGTAAAAATTCTTCCTACGCCAAAGAATATCCCGTCCTACGCCTATGTGTACACCTAATCGACGGGAAAATTCAAATACCTAAATATCAGATTACGCCTGATGAAACAAAAAAAAAATAAATCGTGTATATTCGTTAGAGACTTCTGTATAATGGTAAAACATTCAAAACTGCAAATGCTACTACGTTATCCCACGGGACCACGATATGAATTATGTTGTTATCCTGAACGCCCACGAATCTGCCCCGCCCACACGCCCACGCTTTCATTCATGTAGCCCGGGCAGGATATACTACATCTTGTATCTAATGTCCTGGACGCCACCAACCTGCAGAGGACACCCACACGAGATCCTCAAACATCCTCGTGAAGTTCAAATGTCGTTTCTGTTGTTTCATAGTTCATTTCGTACATGGGAGAAATATAAAAGCAAAGCAAAGATAATAAACGAAAACACTGTAAGGTGGAATCGTTTTCAACCTACATGTTGATATCAGCATTATTCTTGAAAAAACCGAGTAGGACGCAACAGATTTTTCATTTCTAATGGAGATAAAAAATGCGTCATAGTTACCGCACCATAATTAATGAATTGCGACGGTCCGTAAAGGTTAAATAACCTTTGAACTTGGGTTATCTTTTTATAGAATTTTAAAGAAGAAATCGCAAAATATTTACATGTTGAAATACTTTTAAACTGTTTATAACAAAATTAACGAAAATTAAATGTTACCGATCTTTCTGTTAATATTACTTATGCTACAATAATAATTATTTAATTACAGAACTTCATACATACGAGGCAGGGGCGGCTGGTGTATAGGTGCTGCAGAGCTGCAGAACTGCCAAAAAATTAGATGTTTGTATATTTTCGCGACATAATAATTACTAAAATTTATTAATAAAATAATTTGGTTAGTTGGCGCAGCTAACCAAATTATTGCGTTACAGTCGCATTCTGCCCGCCGTCCTCTATTGAGTAGTAGACCAGATGAATTATCTGGGTCTCTACGCGAGCGCGTCGCGGTACATTGAACTGGGCCACACGAGGTAGTTCTCAGCACGGCTCGGCACACCCGTCCTCCCCCTCAATTCCCGCGACAATCCACACTTGGCGCTCGTAAATGCGCGAATTTACACGGTCAGTGAGCTGTATTTTTTCCAGCTAAGGCAAAATCAGTGAATGTTTACTCCTTCCTACTCCTCGGGCGGGCGTAAATCGTATCTATTTCGTATTTCGTGTTAATTTGAGATTTTAAATACTGTTCTGTGAATTTGTGTAGTGATTTATTGTACTAATTATTAATATTTATATACTGTGATAGTGACAATGAATTTAGTTTGTAATTTAGTTCATGTGAAGCGATTTTTAAAATACTCTTATGAAGAAAAAATTGATTTAAAAAACAATGGTAGGCCATTGCCCGATATTGTTATTGAGACTGCAGGTGTTAGCGACGGAAAAGCATATAAACGTCAATTTAATAGAGACATTTATTCGAAGAACAATTAGATTTGTGGGTGCAACAAAAAAATGCGTTATTTTGTTTTCCTTGTTTACTTTTTGGCGGTGATAAAGCATAGACGGAGGTAGGGGTGAAAGATTTGGTGCACTTAACTGAAAAAATAAAAAAGCACAACAACTCCAAAAGCTATCTACATAATACAATGGAATTAGCTTTATTAGGAACAACTAATATTAAAGCGCAGCTGAATTCAGCTTATTGGATAAATGTGCAAAAGCATAATGATAATGTGACAAAAAAGAGATACGTTTTGTCAAAAATTATAAACTGCATACTGCAGTAGTACTTTGTTATCCCTCTATATCAAAAGTTGTTAAACTCTGGTCAGCGATTTCAGAGATATCGTTTCCTTACTTATAACTAATTCTGTATAGGGAAAGTCGTAATAATTATAAAATCAGTAATATATAACAAACAAAAATCAACACTGTATACGCTAGTTTCTTTCCTCTACATTTTTATTTAATAATAAAGCGGTAAAGAAATCAAAATAATAATATAGGGCAAAGAAAATAATATGAAGTTAATTATTTTTATAAATAATAACTATATATGCAGATTACTTTTTTTTTTGGCACAGAAAACATCATTTAACATAGACACGCAGATTTCCCAGTTTGTAGAAATTCATGACATACTGTATACATACTATTATTCTCATATGTTAATTATATAGGTAAATATATCCACTGAAATATTCATACATTAGATATGCAGCTGTAAAAATATATTCAAATTTTATGTAAACATTTTTTTTAAGAACTGAAAACGATATTAAATCTAATCCTTCAAAATTTTAGCCTTTTGTCAATGGCATAAAAAGGAGCAACTAATATTTCTAAGCAAATGTATTTTAATAGTGAAAATCTAACTACCACCAAAGGTATCTTAAATACGCAAATTTCGCAAATTTCTTTATTCAGTATTATTCGTCTGACAATTATGATGCACTGGAAAACTCTATCCATGATCCTTCAAATTTAAATGTATATAATCAAGGAATTAATGAATCAGAGGTATATCAGAGCATCACAAAAATTAAACTTTAAATCAAATATGGGATGATGGTATTCCAACATTTATTGTTAGAAATCGTGTCGAAATATTTTGTGCTTCGTTAATGATTTTATTTAACCTACGTAATTAGACCTGTTCATTTCGATTAGGATGTAACTTTTTACTAAATATTGGAGATTTTGTTATAAGATACAATTTATCCAGGAGTCAGTGGGCGTCATATCACCATGGTTTTATGAAAGGGCGTTCAGCAACTACTAACAGCAGAATATTTATATGTATGTCCCGAAAGTAATATAATATATACATATTTCTCTAAAGCATCCTACTGACAACCATAATATACTCTTGCGAAAACTGTGTTATTAAATTAAGTTCTCATATTAACTTGAAATCTTACCTGTCATATCGAGTACTGTATATTACAAATAATGATACTAAGTTTGTCAAATTTCGTGCTTGTTCTGGAGTCCCTCAGGTATCTATTTTATGGTCTTTATTATTTAATATGTTCATTAATGATATAACAGATAATGTGATATATGTGTACTATTTATTATATACAGATAATCTGAAAATAGAATAGAATAAAAAAAATAGAATAACAAATCAACTTTTGGAACTAATTATGGACTAGACTCAAAATTATCACGTCCTCTAGTAACCAAGGACTTAAAAATTAGTTCAATATTTCTTATGTTTCATGAAAATTTATCGAAAGTGTCTCGTTATTTTCTTATATATTTCATTCCTATATTGATATTTTTATTTTGTTGAATATATTTTATTGTTCGTATTTTTTAATATATAGATTATAACGTATTAAAAAAATCTCCAGTTTCTAATTCACTAACAAAAGTGTCCCACAGAGTTCTATCCTAAATTCCTTGTTGTTTAGTATCTATGTTTAAAATTTTTCATCAGCTTTCCTTTCTTGTAGACAAAATTATGCTGGTGCTGATGATACGCAGGCATATTTATCATTCCTCTCAGAAAGCTCCTCAACCATAACCTGCTGGCAGAGGTAAACATAGCTGCTCTAAACTATGACCTGGAAAATCTAAAAATTACTAAAGTAATCATTGTTTAAATTTAAATTCCACCAAAACTATTGCAATACTATTTGAATGAAAGAAGTTTTACTTTTACCGTAATAAAATCATTTGAAGGATATAATAATAAATAATAATTCAATAAAATTTTCGGATCAAATAAAAAATCTGATGTTGTAGATGGATAAAAACTTAAAGTTCACTTACTATATCAATAATATTCTGCGGAAAGCTTAGAGCAATTTAAAATTGCTATGTCAAAATTGCTTTTAATGATTGCGCTTATCCTAAATTAATGATGGCGTCTCCTGGGACAAAAAACTCCGGAGGTAAAATAGTCCTCCGTTCGGATCTCCGGGTGAGGACTGTTCCGGGAGACGTGATCGAGTGCAATCATAATAAGAAATGTAGCATTTCACGAGTCGGAGCGTGGAATGTCATAAGCATGAGACAGGCAGGGAAGCTAGAAAATCTGAAGATAGAAATGGATAGGTTAGGATTAGATATAGTAGGTATAAGTGAGATGCGCTGGCCGGAAGTAGAAGATTTTTGGAGCGGTGACTATAGGGTAATACACACAGGATCGGTAAATGGAAACGCGGGAGTAGGGATCGTTATGCGGAAGAACGCAGGACAGTGTGTAGATAGCTACCTACAATACAGCGAGAGAGTAATGATGGTTAGGTTAGATTCGAAGCCAGTGGAAACAGTAATAGTGCAAGTATACATGCCTACTTCTAACCACAGCGAGGAAGAGTTAGAAGCCGTTTATTCGGACATAGAGCAGGTAATAGGATTTGTGAAGGGTCATGAAAATTTAATAATAGTAGGAGATTTTAACGCAGTCGTAGGTGAGGGGAAAGAAGGAGAATTTGTAGGGCCTTATGGATTAGGAAACAGAAACGAGAGAGGTAGCAGACTGATAGAATTCTGTGAGAAGCACAAGATGGTAGTCGCGAACACATTGTTCAAGAATCACGTTAGGAGGCGGTACACATGGAAAATTCCAGGAGGGATAGACAGGTATCAGATAGACTACATTCTGGTTAGGAAGAGATTTAGAAATCAAGTAAAAGACTGTAAGAGTTATCCACGAGCAGATGTAGACAGCGATCACAACTTGGTAGTCATGAAAGCTAGATTAAAGTTCAAAAAATCTGAAAACCCGGAAGGATAAGAAACGTATAAATGTAGACATATTGAGGGATCAGAATATGAAAGATAAGTTCCAGGAGAAAACAGATCAATTAATAAATAAAACGAGTAAGGACGAAATCAAGAACGCAGAAACTGAGTGGGAGGGTATCAAGAATAGTCTAGCTTCCGCGGCTACGGACGTTTTAGGAAAAAAAAAGGGAAGCTAGGAAGCCCTGGATAACGGACGAAATCTTAAACTTAATGCAAAAGAGACGAGACTACAAAAACAGACGAGACGAGGAAGGACTGAAAACGTATAAGGCAATAAAGTGGGAAATCATTAGAAAATGTAGAAAAGCGAAAGAACAATGGATAGAGGAGAAATGCAAAGAAGTAGAAGATAAGTTGCAAGTAGGTAAGACCGATGAGGCTTACAAAATAATTAAGAGGAACTTCAGGGATATAGGAACAATAAGTAGAAATGTTAGGAGTCAATCGGGGGACATACTGATAGGAAGAGAGGAGAAAGCGGATAGATGGAAGCAGTACTTAGGAAATTTATACGGAATTTATTTTTTAGGAATTTATTTTTTATTTATTAGGAATATTATTAACACCCTGTATAGATAATGAGGTACGTACGTTGTACGATAGGTAGTTGATATTATATATTGTTGTGTACAGTACATGTTACAAAATAGGCCAAAAATAGTACATGATATAACTGAAGTAAGAACTAAACGTATCCTACCTATTTTTCTAACATACTTCCATTTCTTATTGATCTTTGTATTTTTTAATGGTAAATTTAATAGATAAACTTCTATGAATGATAACTGAAGTGTGATTTATATTAATGCCGGATTTATCCATACGTTAAATTATTTATACTTTTAAGGAGTAACAGTGGAGTAAATTTTTAGGTAATTATAAATTTATTTCATATTATACTAATTATAATTAACGGTAATACTAATTGCAATAGTAGCGGAATGTATATCATGATTTAATCAATTTATATCCCTCGTGTCAGAGGTATTGCCGTTTTCAATCCAAAGAATATGTTTCTATATCCCACAGAAACCGTAAGAGGATACATAAGAACAACTTTTTACAATTGTATTGTTTATTTTTAACTTATTTAATTCGAACTGCCAAACATTGTCAAGTCATCGAAGTGACATGTATACACAAGTAAGTCAACTCAAATAGTAATTTAAATAATAGATAGGTTACGTCAGTGTCCTATCAATTGACAAATTTTCCAGGGAACTTTGCTATTATTTATTGCGTCCAATTCGGCCGCAACAATATATAAGAAAATCCAACTTAATAGATAACCTAATTAGTAGATCAAATTTTACTTTTGCATGTATATTCTGGCGGAGGTGCTAGGAAAAACTTTGCTGTTTTCTAATAATTCTTTGTCAGTTTTGTTTTGTTACTAGGACACAACGTATCCTGTAACAATCCCTATATGTAATATATATTTCCAAGAACATTTCCAGCTAGAATTTCTTCAATACGAGAGGAGATACCCATATATTCAATAATTAATAGATACAACGTTGTCGATATTTTGGCGAAGGTGCTAAGAAAAATCATATTCATGTTCTTATTTTGTTAGTTTAGTTAATTGTTGGTATCATTATTTTGATACAATTTAGCCAAGTAGTATTTCAATTAGGTATTGGTATTTTAATTTAATGTCTCAAGAATTTCTTCAATTCGAACGGAGATACCCATATATAGTTTACTAACAGATAACTTAATTAATAGATTAAATTGTTTACCATATTCTGGCGGAGGTGCTAGGAAAAAATCCATTCGCATTACTTTGTAAGTTTTGTTTTGTTATTTAGATACAACGTATCCTGATATAATCATAATACATCAGTACTACCACTCATATATCATTATATAAAAAATTGTCTTGACAAAAAAGTGGCCATGAAACGGAGAATGTCCGTCTTATATCGTCCATTTGACATAATTCATTCAAGTAGTATTTCAATATCATTTTAGTCAGGTATAGGTATTTTAATATAATTTCTCAAGAATTTCTTCAATACGAACGAAGATACCAATATATAGTTTTCTAATGGATACAATTTTTCTTTTCCATATTATTATTTTGTTACTAATCTTGTATGATGAGCTAAAACGGACATTCTCCATTTGATGACCTGTTTTCACCAAAACAATTTTTGATATAGTGGTATGAATATGAGTGGTAGCACTAGTGTGTTATCATTATATCAGGATACGTTGCATCTAAGTAATAAATACTAACAAAATACGAATGTGAATAAAATTTCTTACTAACACCTCCGCCAGAATATGGAAAAGAAAAATTGTACCTATCAATTATCCATTAGAGAACTATTTATGGGTGTCTTCCTTCGTATTGAAGAAATTCTTAATGAATTATATTAAAACACCTATACCTGACTGAAGTGGAACTGAAATATATCAACTGACTGAATTATATCAAAATGACGATATAAGCTAAACCGTCCGTAATGAAGAAATTCTTGGAGAATAATATTACAATACGTATACCTAACTGAAATGAAATTGAAATACTACCTGATTATATCAAAATGATGATATAAGCTAAAACGGACATTCTTCATTTCATGACCACTTATCGCCAAGACAAATTTTGATACATTGGTATACTAGTGGTATACTGATGCGTTCTCGTTACACTGGGATACGTTGTATCTAAGTAACAAAATAAAACTAAGAAAATAATAAAAAATCGAACAGAGTTATTCCTAGAACCTCCGCCACTATATGAAAAAGAAAAATTGTATCTATCAATTAGGGTATCTATTACAAAACTATAATAGATAACCTAATAGAATTTCATCAATACGAACTGAAGTACTACTTGATTGAATTATATCAAAATAATGATATAAGCTAAAACGGACATTCTTTCTTTCCTGACCACTTTTCACCAAGATAATTTTTATATAATGGTATATCAGTGGTAGCAGTAATGTATTCTTATTATATCAGGATACGTTGTATCTAAGTAATAAAACAAAACTCATAATTATAATTCAGCCGGGTGGTATTTCAATTTCATTTCAGTTAGGTATTGGTATTTTAATATAATATCTCAAGAATTTCTTCAATACGAATAATATATAGTTTTCTAATAGATAATTTAATAGATAAATTTTTCCGTTTCCATCTTCTGGCGGAGGTGCTAGGGAAAAATTAATTCGTATTACTTTGTGAGTTTTGTTCTGTTACTTAGATGCAACATATTCTGATATCATCATAACACAGTAGTGCTATCATTCATATACCATTGTATCAAAAATTTTCTTGGTGAGAAGTGGTCATGAAATGGAGAATGCCCGTCATAATGTCCGAACAATTCCTCAAGAATTTCTTCAATATGAATCGAGATACCCATATACAATTTTCTAATAGATAACCTAATTATTTTTTTAAATTTATTATTTATATTTTTTAAAATCACAATTCGTCTTTTCCATTTTCTGGCGGAGATGCTAGGAAACTGTGTCCGCCTTCTTATTGTCTTGATAGTTTTGTTTTGTTACTTATATACAACGTACCCTGATATAATAAGAACACATCACTGGTACCGCTCATATACCATTATATCAAAAATTATCTTGATGAAAAGTGGTCATGAAATGGAAAATGTCCATCTTAGTTTCATTCTTTTAACATAATTCAACCAGGTAATATTTTAGATTAATTTCAATCAGATGTCGGTATTTTAATATAATTCCTCAAAAATTTCCTCAATACAATCGGAGATACCCATATGTAGGTTTTTTATTAGATAACTTAATTAGTAAATATGGTTGTTATTTTCTATATTCTGGCGGAGGTGCTAGGAAGAAATCCATTTGCATTCTTATTTTGTTAGTTATATTTCATTACTTAGAGACAACGTATCATGATGTAACGAGAACATATCAGTGTTACCAAGTGCTACCACCAATATACCAATACATCAAAAATATCTTGGTGAAAAGGGGTCATGAAATGGAAAATGTCCATCTTGGCTTATATCATTTTAATATATGTAATTTAATCCGGTAGTATTTCAGTTTTATTTCAGTCAGGTGTAGGTATTTTAATATAATTCCGCAAGACTGTCTTCAATACGAAAGGAGATACCCATATATAGTTTTCTAATAGATAACCTAATTAATAGATACAATTCTCTTTTCTATATTCCGGCGGAGGTGCTAGGAAAACTCTTTCTTATTGCTTTATTAGTTTTGTTTTGTTACTCAGATATAACGTACGCTGATGTAATGAGAACACATCACTGCTATCACTCATATAACATTATATCAAAAATTATCTTGGCGAAAAGTGGTCATGAAATGGAGAATATCCGTCTTAGCTTCCTCCAAGCTTAATCCAACTTTATATCATCCTTTTGATATAATTCAACCAGGTAATATTTCGGTTTAATTTTAGTCAGATATGGATATTTTAATATAATTCCTACAAAATGTCCTCAATACGAACGGAGATCTATATAGTTTTCTATATAGACCATATATAGTTTTCTAATAAATAACTTAATTAGTAATTTGTTATTTTCTATATTTTGGCGGAGGTGCTAGGAAAAAGTATAACTGCATTTTTAATTTGTTAATTGTGTTTTATTACTTGGATACAACGCTTCAGGATTTAAAGAGAAGACATCAGTACTACCACTAATGTACCAATATATCAAAAATTATCTTGCTGAAAAGTGGTCACGAAATAAAAAATGTCCGTCTTAGCTTATATCATCATTTTGATATAATTCAATCAGGTATTTTAGACTTATTTCAGTCAGGTAGGTATTTTAATATAATTCCTCAAGAATGCCTTCAATACCAAAGCAGATACCCATATATAGTTTTCTAATAGATAACCCAATTAACAGATACAAGTTTTCTTTTTCATACTCTGGCGGAGGTGCCAGGAAAACTATGTTCGTTTTCTTATTATTTTGTTAGCTTTGCTTTGTTACTTGGATAGAACGTATCGTAACGTATCAATATTTTATGAAAGTGAAATGTGGTCAGGAAATAGAGAATGTTCGTCTTATCAATCCTTTTGATATAATTCAACCAGGTAGTTTCAGTTTCATTTCAGTCAGGTATATGTATTTTAACATAATTCGTCAAGAATTTCTTCAAAACGAAGGGAGATACCCATATATAGACATGCCGTAGTGATATCCTCAATAACATTCAAATATATTATTCATTATAGAGATAAAATAGAATTAACCGTAACTTTGAAAATTAAAATGAAAGATTACTTCTGTTTTTGGGAAAAAAAAATCTGAATTTATTTAACTTCTCGAACTTTCTTCCGCTTCAATTTACAACTTCATATGCCTTTACATGCTATCAAATACAATTGTTGCATTGTAATTGCATAGTATGTATTAGAGTTGTTGAAAATTAGCTATAAGGTTTCTAAAAATCCTATTTAAATGAAAGGAAACATAAATAGTCTTTAGTGGTCAAACACACACATCTCGAACGAAATTAAATTTTTACTATTTATTTTTACAACTAACAAAAATATTGCGGAATAATACTAAGATGTCCCATATCGTAAGTATACATAAAAAAGAGTGCATTCAAGTGGCGCAATAAAAAATGAGGTTTTGGATTAAGAAAATATATTGATTTCATAACTTTTTAAAATAAACCTTGAAGTGTACTCTCAAAGTATCATTTTAAATATATCTTTTGACATGTCCGAGTAAGTTTCAAAAACAAACAGTTCCAATGTTATCTCATTTATACATTACTTTTCGGACTCCCTGTATATAGAGGTGCAAGCAAATTTTACTATTAATTTAAGTCTTTTATGATTTTACACTCCGCATTTGCAATGGTAAAGACTATCAGGTCTAAATGACACATAATGAAAGCGAAAAATTGATGATCTGAGAAGTTAGGAAATTATAAAAAATCTATGGTTTCATAAATAACAAATAGAACCTTTCTTTCATTACTTTAAAAGAGGACGAGTTATTAACTCAAAAACGTAATAAGTATTATAGCACCAGATAAAAGTTCGTTAAAAATTCAACGAAGAT
Source organism: Rosalia funebris (assembly GCA_037954035.1). Classification (NCBI taxonomy): domain Eukaryota; kingdom Metazoa; phylum Arthropoda; class Insecta; order Coleoptera; family Cerambycidae; genus Rosalia; species Rosalia funebris. The sequence goes on from JAZFAV010000007.1 coordinate 8,805,296, forward strand.
CTTTTCGGTACCATTTTTAGATCAGTCAAATTTTATTTCTAGTTACGCAATTTTCACAATATAATTAATACATACAGAGTGATTCGTGTAGGAGGTATGACGTCATCTATATTTTCTTTAATGGCAACCCTCTTTTTATTACGGAATGTGAAAGAGCATATTTTTTGCATACGTTAAGGTAAGGTAATATTAAGGTTAAGGTACTTATACTAAGGTAATATTTACCTTAGCATTTGAGTATTGATTAGCTAAATAAAATGAAGGAAAAATATTTTGCAATTTAAAAATACTAAGTTTAATGGCAATGAGTATTTAAAAAAATGAACTAAATTAAATATTCAAATTATTCACCGTTGGCTGTCGGATAGTAGACAAAACTCTTATTCTTTATGAACATTGTCAATAACTCGAGAAGGTAAATGTTGTATTTTGTGACAAATTCTTGCTCTTAAATCTTTTAAATTCTCCGGCCCACATTTACGTTTTTCCTAAGTGATAATGTAAATACTCGGAATGAAAGTACTGAAGTTATACGAATCCCCATATCTTTCGTGAGACATATATACAGAAAAGGTCAATGTGTGGGCAGGGTTAAACCTGTGTTTTCAAATCGAAATTTAATGGCAGAGGTGTATTTGGATATATTGCAGAATTCTATTGAGCTGCTAATTTGGAGATTCTAGGGGAATATTCTACTAAACTTCGAGATCTAGAAGTAACTTTTCAACAGGATGAGCTCTTTTGGTGCCACACTTTTATGACCCTGTAATAAACTTTTACTGGGCCATAAAAGTCTCAACGAACGACTCAGAATGGGCTCCTCGATCTCCAAATCTAAAGCCATTAGAATTATTTTTACGGGGCTACTAAAAATGGCAGAAACCGTGGGGGTTGGTATGGTGCTATGACACACACGACTGCGATGTGGAAGGCAAGAGGAAACCACCACATTATAATCCTCAGAACAGCTAGCAAAAAGCTTTATACTTAGGAAATTTATACGAGGGTCAGGAATTAGGAGAGATATTAGAGGAATAATCTAGCATCGATAGGGAAGATGTAGGAAAACCTATATTGAGAGAGGAATTTGAAATAGCACTAAGGGGGTTAAAGAATAATAGAGCGCCGGGTGTAGATAAAATACAGGCGGAAATTTTGAAATGTGCGGGACAGAAAGTAGTAAATAGGATGTTTGAACTGGTAAAATACATATACGAAACGGGTGAGATGCCGGAGGATTATAAGAGGAACATCATCGTTACTATACCGAAAAAGAGAGGAGCCGACAAATGCGAGAACTTTAGAACGATTAGCCTATCCTAATTAGATAATCCTAACTAGAATAGTGCAGAAGAGGATGGAAAATAGAGCGGAGGAAATACTAGGAGAAGACCAATTCGGGTTTAGGCGAAATAGGGGAACTCGCGAAGCTATTCTGGCGCTAAGAGTAATGTTAGAGAAAACAATAGAAAAAGGAAAGAACGCTTATATAGGATTTGTAGATTTAAAAAAAGCTTTTGATAACGTAAGATGGGAAAAAATGTTCGAGATACTAAAGAGCGCGGGAATGAAGTATAGAGATAGGAGAGTAGTACACAATCTATACATAGAGCAAACTGCTGTTATAGAAGTAGAAGGGGAAGAAAGGGAAGTAGGTATTAGGAAAGGAGTAAGACAAGGATGTACGCTATCACCACTAATTTTTAATCTGTACATCGAAGAGGCGATTAATGTGGTAAAAGATAGAGTAGATTTCGGGATTAAAGTACAGGGACAGAAACTAAAAATGCTGAGATTCGCGGATGATATAGCAGTATTAGCATATAATAAGGAGGAACTAGAATCAGCATTGAACGAAATGGAGGCAGTGTTGACAGAGGAATACGGAATGAGGGTGAATAAAAACAAAACTAAAGTGTTAGTGTGCAGAGGGCGCGAGAGCAGAGCAAAAACGAAAGTACAAATTAATAATGAAAGATTGGAGGAAGTTAAAGACTTCACTTATTTAGGAAGTAAAATAAATTGGGATGGAAGAAGCGATAAAGACATAAAACAAAGAATAGCGCAGGGTCGAGTAGCTTTTAACAAAAAGAAAGCACTTTTATGCTCGGGGGTAATAAACTTAGAAACAAGGAAGAGATTTTTGAAAATATATGTATGGAGCACGGCACTTTACGGCTGCGAAACCTGGACGGTAGGGGAAGCAAGTAGGAAGAAATTAGAAGCTTTTGAGATGTGGTGTTACCGAAGAATGATGAAAATACCATGGACTGATAGGGTTAGAAACGAAGAAGTATTGGAGAAAGTCGGCGAGAAAAGGAGTATGTGGAAAAACTTAAAGAAGAGAAGAGATAGAATGGTAGGCCACTTGCTGAGACATGGGGGAATAGTCCGCGATATTTTGGAGGCAGAAATAGGAGTGAAGAAAGGCAGAGGTAGGCCTAGATTAGACTACTGCTCGCAAATAGTAAGGGATGTAGGTTGTAGCACAATTAGCGAAATGCGTAGGTTAGCACAAGATAGGAGAAGCTGGAGGTTAGCGTCCAACCAGTCTTAGGACTGATGACCTAATGATGATGATGATACTAAAAATCTAAGATATAGGCTCCGCAACCCGCTTACCTCGAAGTTTTGAAGCGAATAATTAATCAAGAATGTAGATTCATCTTTACAAATATACTTGAATATGTCAGAGGGGAGTTTCATGACAGGATGTGTACTGTCAGCAAAGGCAGGTGCATGTTTTGAGCATAATTTAACAATTCTTTAAAGGCATCTGGTACTGATTTTCACTTTTATTATTTTATCATTCGTGAACTAAATTTATTTTTTAAATTTATATTAATTTATTTTTGCATTAAAATTTTTTTAGTGTAAACATAAAATAATATTTGGACATATAGTCACGCCTAAGTGACTTCTTGCATTATTTATATCAGAAAAAACCTGATACTTTTGTCCCTCAGCTTTTACATGGAGACACTGCTTAAAAGTTTGAAGATATGCCATTATTATATCGATGAAATTATTAAATTTAATTTCTAAAAAAATCAAAGGATATATCAAGAAATAAATACAGTTTGAGTAGATATTCGATGTATCTTCCAAATGACATGTTACTCGTACTTTTGCCATTTAAAAATAATTTTCGAAAGTGAGCCGCAATCTAAATTATTAATTAACTAAAATATTATTTACACTTTCACGTGTCTATGCTAATTTTTTTTTCTTTTAGATTTCTCACTTTCAAAGTTAAAAGAGGGCGGGGACTTCAGATGCGCACTGTATAATTATTTCAATTAATATGCGAGTAAAGGGAAATATATAATTTAATATATGTATACGTATATGTAAATACATATATCACTCATGTGCATAATAATCGAGTGTACTGCTTATATGAATTACTCTTATTGAATAAGTCATAATACCTAAAAATAGTTTTATGTTTTGTACTCCAGTCAAATGGTTTAAAGGTGTGTTCAATTAAATTTTTTAGACTTTTTTATATGGTAAATTATTAAGATATTTTTTCGTATAATAAAATCATTCATTAATTTTTTTTAAAGAAATAAAATATTTTTTAGTTTTTAAAATTTTAATTGAAACTATTTCATTAGTAATATTAAGAAAAGGGTTTAATGAATTGCTACTCTGCTTACTAAAAATTTAAAAACTCGTATGTATAGACTGCTTATTTTTTATTGTAACTTTAGTGCTACCGTACTCGTTTATTGAATTTAAAAAATATGTACTTTTATTACTCACAGTTAATCACGTAGGCAGCGATTATTCGAGAATATTTATTGTCGCATTCTGTTATTGATTTACATTCTCATCATCAAATAGTTAATTTGAAGAGACTCAGATTTAACAAAACATTATGCATTTTGTAGGTGAAATTCTATGTCAAACAGATTATTTAAACGTATAAAATTGCTATATTATAAATACACAAATATTCAGAATAGATTTATATTTCTACTGTTATAATTAAACAAATTTATTATATAAAGACCCCTATACATTACCTGACTGATGACTCTGTTTATATTCTTAATCCTAGCCCATAGTGATGTCTGGAAGTAAATTTGCGGCTCACATTTTTCTGCCTTGTATTATTGTATATAGCAGTCTTTTTGTATTTGGGATATAAGACGCATATGATACTTACCATATTTATTATTTCTTGTGATATAATTTAATATATATTTTAGGTCAGATTGTTCGTTAAGTTTCTTCAATAGTAAATTAAAGTCAAATATTGTCAAATATTATTTATCCTGGGAAGGAGGCTGGACCGTTCCATGCAGCAACAAAAACAGGAAATCAGTTTTTCAGGAACACCGAAATGATGATTATAACTGAATTTTAATCACCTCCCTATAATGTATACTTGATTGGTGAAACGTGCGTCGAGAAGCGTTTAATTTTTCGATTTTCAGGAAAAACTGGTCTCCCGTAAATATTATTTAAATAAATAATTAATAACTACTGTATAGGAAGGTCACTGTTTTAAAAGATGGACCATATTTGTTAGTATTATTTCTCAAGAATTGTCGTTATTAAAAATGTATTCTCTAAGTGAAACAAAACTTGTAAATTTATACTTGATACAAGTTTTTCCTAATATTTCTAATATCCTAATATACTAAGAGGGGCAAGACCAATTTAAAAAACAATAATTTTGTAAACGAAATAATTATATCTTTAAATAGAATATATTTTTTTTTATATTTTAATTTGCTTCAGTAGTTGAAAAGAAAAAGTTTGTAGTTTTCTTATGTGCATGAACTAAATGATTCGAACAGATGTTTATCTATCATATCATTTTATGGATTTCATATTTACTTAATTAATTTAATTTTAAATTAAGAAATTTTAAATTAATATGGTAATAGTTCTACATTACATAAAGTGCATCTTTCATCAATTCTCATATGTAAAACAAACACAAGTATTAGTTATAAACATAAAATTATTTGATTCTTAACAAAATATTTCAAAGTAGATGGTATATGCAGCCCCCTCAATTAATTATATGTGGATAAACTTCATGTAGAGTTCTCAATAACATCTAATTAGCTAATCAAAGTATTTAAAAGTGTGAGATATTAAATGGAACTTTTAGCGAAATTTGTATTATAATTTATTTCATATTTATAATTTCAAGACATTTTACTTAAAGAAATATCTTAGACCTTTTCAAGAAATAAATTGATTATTTAAAAATTACATGTAATTATGAACAATTTTGTGTCAATTATGAACAATTTTGTGACAAGCCTTCAATGACCATTTATGTTGGCATACTCTCTTTTATTTTTTCTTTTATTAATTTTAATCATCTTATTATGAACTTGCTTATACTATCAATCAGGTGGTTTAGTTTTGGGGCAGGTAATTAAACTTTTTTCTTGTGGATATTTCTTCTATATATTTCGACTTTCCCAAGGCAATTTATATTAATTATAGTAACTATCATAGTAACATACACATCAGGTTGTATTGAATATATTGTCCTATTGAATATATTAAAATATAGTCCAATTAACTAATAGATGGTGTACACCAAAATAGGCACACACATGACTTAACACGTGAATAAGAGACAGTAAAGGAAAAAAAAATAAATTATTTTCCTATATATTGTATATCTTATAAGAAGACCTTATATATTATAAGAAGACCTGTGTTTATCCTTTTACTACATTACTATTTTTCTATGAAAGTCAAAAATATCGAAAAATTGGTGAACTATTTTTTTTATTCCCACAAAATTAATTCACTGTATATTTAAAAGTAAGAGGAAGAAAGTAATTTTGGACAGAATTATTTAAAATTTGTATATTGGGATTTATTTATTGATACTAATTAAGAGTGTACATAGAGGTATTGTGAGGTTTTTGTGAAATATGAGAGACAGATAAAAGAACAAACTTGAAGTTTAGCGATTTATTGTAATGAAAATTGAAACATACTAAATATATTTTTGTACCTTTATATTTTCGACTTATAAATTTATATGTATATATAAATTACAGTTCGTTTTATAAATTGAAATTAAGAACATTATAAAATTGAAATTCATTTCCTAACTCTCCTTATCACCGATAAATATATAAATTTGTGTTAAATGTTTATGAAAACAATAAATGATAAATCTAGTTAACATTAATTTCACTAATGAAAACAATTATTCAGTTACCTGGAACAACATGTGAAACTGATCGATTAAGATATAATAATAGTGGTTGTCCTGATGTAAAAAATATGCGGATGCAAAAACGATAATTGATTTAGGAAGGGCTGGGGCCATGCGGCCGGCCATCTGCCCCAGCAGACCAGCATTCCCCGAGTCCAGAAACGATGAAAATGACGTTGTATTGCATAATATCAAGGATTGAGTGATAGGGTCGCCCCTCCTGGTGGAACGCGCCGTCAAAAGTAGGGCAGTGTGCCGTGACAGGAGCAGAGCGCCTCTCTTCTGGCGGAGTCAACGACCCCGGTCGCCGTGCCCCCTCGCCCCGCACCCCGACCAGATTTCGCAGTGCAGTTTCAATGCATTTTCAGTATTTGTTGTCCGATTGCACCCTGGCACGTGGCAGACGACGGGGCCGGGCGGCCCAGCCCAGCCCGGCCCGGGTGAGAGGCACGGAGGTGGTGGCAGTAGTTGTGTGTAGTAGTACGACAGCGTCAGGGGCGTAATAGTACAACTTATAGGGCATTCGGTGTCTTCGCCCTCACGGAAATGGGTCACTCGAACGGCCGGGTGGCGGCCCCGCCCCGTCAGCTGATGAAAACAACACTTACACGAACACTTCATTTATACCCAATGTTTAAAACTGATTACTGGCAGTGGTTGTAGAGTTTAGAACATACGTGACGGGATGGAACATGCACCCATTTATGTTCTGCACCCCATTTAAAAGTTTTTTTTCCTCCATTCTCTCCTGTTTTTCTTCGCGCTGCGGCACCCTTCGTTTCGCCTCACATCTCACCCTCCTGTGCCGCTCTACAGTCGATTTAGGAAATGCTGCTCTGTACCTGAACAAATTCACAAAGCGGTGCAGGGAGTTTCTTAAAGCGATCGTAGACAAATTACGCACCCGGATTATTGTTTAATTAAATTGTTTATAAATTATCTAATATAGACCTACAGTTCTTTCCATTCTCATGAAAAATTAACTATAACCAGAATGATTTCATCCGTTCATTAAATATATCTATCATATCACAACATCGGTCAAGAGAAATATATCAAACAAAGTTAATTGAGCAATGTACAATCGTAACTCAATTGTAAATATTTTAATATCCTAAACAACTTCTCATTTAATAAATATTTCGTGTCTATGAACTTTGCTAGGAATGTCTTAAAAATAATTAACCTTAAATCGGCTAAGTACTCGAGTACAATCCACATAATAATTATAAAAAGTACAAAGCAATTATAAACTAGCTCCCTCCCCATCATCAAATACGGGTGGGCATTGGAAAAAGTCCTGCGGTGACGAAGGACGCGTTTTCTATGCAGTCGTCGTCGCGCACGAGGTGTCTGCTCCGGTGCTCTCCCGCACACAACAAACAACCTTCAAGCGTTTAGTTACTTTTATTTATTATTTATAAATGATTTACATGATTTTTAACAGGATCAATACCTATACAAAACATTGTTTTCTGCCGTAGTTTTCACCGACGATTAAAATCGAACGATCGTTGCGATTGTCTGTCTGTCCATCGGCTGGTTAGGATGATAAAATAGCATGTATGGACAAGTACAGCACGGCCACGGCTACGTACGTGGAAGTATATTGAAAATATCGCCCTGCAACTCCCCCGCAGCGCGCGATTCACTTTTTTTTAAACAGTCATTACAGATACGAAGATTTCACATCCGATATGTGATATTGCACCTGCTTATTTTATTACTAGTGTCTGCTTTGTGCTTTTTGACGAGTGGCAGTCAGTAGCTTGACGATTCACAGCCGATCTTCCTCCTCCTCCTCTTCCTCCGCTTCCTCTACCACGCCTTCGTTCTCCTCTTTATAACCGGGGTGCTCGGAGATGGCGTAATAGTTTCCGTTGTATATAACTCCCAATTCTCGTAGGACATCCCCCCTGATCGTTGCTTTGATGGTCCAGTTGTAGCAGTCGTCGCTCTCGCTCTCCCGATCCAGCCGTTCCACGTCCAAAATTTTGGAGCTGAGTCTCTCCAGAATTATACCAATGTCTTTAATACTTAAATGGCGCTTCTGATCTACACTTAATTGATCGATCAGCAGCAGGAACTTCTCAGAGGTGACGGCCTCGTCCTCCATCACGGTGTTCTCCGTTTCGCTTTCGGAGCTTTCGTGTTCGGACTGTCCGCCTCGGCCGCCACCTTCAATATCTAAAAAACGCACGTGTCTAGACGATGGAGGCTGTGGAGAAGTTTGTTGCGCGTCTTGGATAGGCGATGTCGCTACGCTTTTGTGAACGGCAATTTTTCTACCCTCTTCGTGCAGAGCGCAGCAATGGAAGTCGCATTCGATGGCGCCGTTGCTCTGCGGGCTACCCGCGCGTGGCATATGAGCATGATGGGCACACTCTGGGGTATGGATGTGAATGGTAGCACTCTCCAAGGAGCTGCTGCCCTGCTTGGACAGCCGATGAACAGGCTTCACGTCGTCGTGGTTTATCACAGTGATCTGGGGGCTGGCGTATCGCGGTTGAGGCTGAGCCGGAGCAGGAACGTACACGTCGTTAATTATCGTCTCCTTTTTGCCTCCAGGCCCAGTCTGGATCACAAGCGACGGTCGTTTGCTGGGCGAGAACTTGCCCGGAGCGGGCGATGGCGTCTCGGATGATGCTCTTGAAGGGCCCGAGCGCTGGTCCCAGTGCAAGACGACGGTGATGCGTCCCTTGTTATCCATAATCTTCCACGAAGGCGTCTCATCGTGTAGCTCTAATGCATGAATCGTCTCGCATACAATCTTCGGAATGGCAGAGATTGCTACTAAAAGAAAGGTCAGGTCAGAGATATCAATTAACGGTGAGAAAGGAAGTATCTACCTGCACGGATGACGTCCACTCCGGCCGGCAACCATCTCTCTCCTGGCCTCAACAGTAGAAGGATGGTGTTGGCAGGGAGAGTACGAAAATATTCAGCGTCCTCGACCTGGGTTCCGTCGCTCTCGAGGACGAGCCGCACCGGTTCCCCGATGGAAACGCCGAGTTTATCTCTGCCGCGTTGCACCAGCTCCTCGAGACTCCCCACCACCAACCCCTTGCGCACGCTACGCCGCCCGTCCCATAACTTGAAGGGTCTCTTTCCGCGGGATTCCTGTAACACACCCATTATGTCTAAGACTCAAGTTTCCTCCGCCGCTTACTCACAGGTCTACACTCGGCCGCATCTCGCCTCGACCTGACCTACTCCACACCTACTGCCCTGTCTGATGCCTGCACTTAGTTGCCGCTCTAGCCGCTTGTCGCGCACCGCGCGCTTGGTAAACAGTACCGATCGAGGTCTTACCGACAAACCATCACACCGACTACAGTGATACCGATGCTCTTACCGGTTATTAGCCGACATACCCGACGTTTGTCGCATGTTTCTATTTGTCGGTGTTTCAGCAAGTCACCTTTGCGATAGGCACACAATAAAACCTAAGAATATCTCTACGAAAAATAAACATGTAGATACATAAATAAAAAAAAATATTATCATTGCCATTTAACACGTGAGTTTGATGATCATAAAAGCAACGGCTAAAATGTAAACAGCTCATGGAACAGTTCGAATTAGGGTTATGACTTTTAGAGGTCGATTTTCATTATAGATGGCGAGCGGTTCTACCGGTAATTGATTGTCAATGTAGGTTGAAATCGGCATTGACAGGACGGACAGGGCAGCTAGACGCGGCGGTAGGACTGGCTTTGCGGGAAATGAACTGAAATTAGGAACACACAGCGGAGGAAAGCGACAGGGTCCCATGCAAAAAACAAATTATGTATCAATATATACCTCTCTTGCCATCACGGCATTTCTTATAGGCGGCTATCGTCCCGCCGCTGGCTCACACCTCCTTCCGTTGCACAAACACAAGCACTAGACCACTGCACCGCATATTTCCCTGCCGGCCCGCCGCTTTTTCTCCATTCTGAGCCAAATTGCTATCGGACTATCTGTGACCCTTACAAGCAGCAACCCTGCGAACTGCCCCGACAAACGCGCCCCCTAACGCCCGATCGATTCCGTTGAAGGCGGCGGCCGTCGCGGCGCACCTCCACGCGCGTTGGAGGTTGTTGGTCGTTTCCGAGAGAGGCGCGTGCGTTTATGCCAACGCACCGCCATCTTTGAAAACTTAAATTTTCTTATGAACAGGCTTACTTCGAATTTTTTATGCTGAACTTTCAACAACCTGCCAGATTTGCACACGAAAAGAGGGTTGGCGTTAAAGCTGTAATCCTTCATTAACTTTGGATGATTAGTTATTATCACGTAAAAAATTCAACATGTTTTTGTAGTATCTGTTAACTATGCTATGTTATTTTTATCATAATTTTTCAGAGAGCAAGAAAAACTGATATTCTCTATTGAGTGTTGTAAAATAGAAAACATATTACAGCTGAAACATAGTTCAACAAAACTGAAATTTGTAGAGAAGAAATATTAATTTCTTAATTTTCTATTCCATTCTTTGTACACAACGAATTTTTATCACCACATACTGCACAGTTATGCTATTACTGAATCATACACTGAGAGAATAGTTTGTTTCTGATAAAAACACGCAACTATACTTGAGTATCTGCTGAGTTTCTGTCAGATAATGAAATACGTTACTAAGGGCGACATATTTTATTCTATATCATATAGATTACCTGACCTGTATGACGTATGTAAAATCATTCAGGTGCCTATTTAGATTAATGCTGTAATTTACTGTCTTCTATAGTAGAAAAAGGTACAAGTTACACGTAGCTCTTACCTAATTTAATGATATAACGAAAAAATACATTAGTGTAATATAATTTAGAAGAAAAAATATACTATAATATATTCTAATGAACGTTTTTCTTTTTATTCTGCGCCTTTTAATGAGAGAAACATTGTTTAACTGAAATAATTATATATATTGATGTGGTACAAGGTAACTTTTGGTTTATGTAATATAAATCTAAATAATTAATTCCAAAGACAAATTGCATTTTTTTGCGTAAATAGATTTATATAAGCATCAATACTTACTATGTTAAATAACAACTAATGGTTCTATTTTAATGTTAATTATTAATGTTATTGATTTTACCTAAGAAAAGTGCGTCTTCCCTAATAACCAAGAATATTAAATCTAATCTATCTAATATTTTTGCATTAATCAATGTCTGCTAAATTATTAAAACTTATTATTTATTTAAGAGAATTTCATATTTGTTTCGCCATATCTAAAATAAGAATTTATTTATAATAAATCTAACACTGGGAAGGAGACACGGGAAATAGAGACGAACCACGAACGAATGTGTTTTCCACGAACACCGAAGAATTACATATTTCTGCACACACATTTCGTCAATCAGGTTGACATAACCGGGTACGATTAAAACTAATATGATAAATTACATAAACGTAAGACATTAACAATAAATAAATCGTTCTCTTTAATTTAATCGTCATCAAATATACTAAGAACTTTTTCAAATGCATGCACAATAGAAAAATAAAATAATTATTGATAAGTCAGTGGTGTATTTGCACATGTATGTTATCAGGTTGTACCATGAGGACATGATATGAAGTAACCTTAGATCAGTGGAATAATAATAGAAAAAGTTGCAGTGGTTGTTAGTTAATAAAATATATGTCATACTGTAAAGTATAACTTTATGGTCAAAAACTTTTAAAGTATGATTCAATGGCATATCGAATAAATATAATCTTGAATTACACCTTTTAAATCAGGTTCATATAATCATCCTATTGATTCATCATTTCTTAATATTAGTTATTTATTTAACCTCAATAACGTGGAACTAGGTAGCGAATTTCAAAAACAAACAGGCTCCATTAAAAAGCTAAATACTGTTTTTGAAGTAATGGTTTTTGTTAAATTTATAATAGTAATGTTTTTAATTTAATGGTGATACATCAATATTTTTTATAAGAAATATCCAGTGGATATTCAGTGCATGTCCAAATATCATTAAAATATATATCTAATAAACATTCATAATACATAAGAAAATTGACATGTGAAATATAACTATGAGTAACCAACTGTTGATATTCAAATCATATATTTTTATCTCATTTGTTATCTAATGTTTTATGTATACACGCAAAAATGTATTACATTCTTTCATCCAAACTAAATATGAAAATTGATATTCAAGCTCACACCTCACTATTAACAATGTGCCATTTTTTGATATTTTCAATATCTGATTTGTGAATAAATTTTGGATAAAGTAAAAATAGTAAAGTAAATATATTTGGCATTTATTATGTTAGGTATAAAAATGCTATTAAACATTTTTTAAATTAACATAACAATCAAATAAGCACTTATATTAGTTTATATTACAAATAAAGATAGATAAAAAAATTTAAATGATGAAGAGACTTATTAAAACAGCAGAATAAAATACTTAATATTCAGTTTCCACCCTATTCCAAATATTCATTCCCATCTTAAAATGTTTTCCATCTATAGTCCAGTCTGTGTATTCGAAACTGCATTGACGGAAGCTATATTTTTGTATATGTTATGTAGTCTTTATTCGCATGCCATCTGTTGACATTATCTAAAGGGATTGTTAGGCTTCACAGGTTATTGATAAACGTTCAAACCAACTTTTGGTTTTAAATATCACTCTATCGTGACTTTTTATAAGAAATTCTCTCAATACCCCTTAAATGTAAATATGTAGTGTGATGAGACCAATAAATCACTTTTATATACTCATTGCTTTCATGAAATAGTAATGAGAAATGGAATTCTAAAGAAATTTCGTTCTAAATATGTATCTAAGCTCGGAGAAAATCACTAATATTTTAGCAGCAAGATGCATCTGCCTCCTAGTACTCTAACTATTGATGAAAGCTACTAGATCGCCAGATAATATTGGATGAAGAGTAAAGTTGTCAACTATTTATATTACAATAGTTCCCTTCCCAATTGTTAGATATATTGTATTTGCAACTCAGTATAATGTATTTTTGTGTTATACGGAATGTATATTCAACACTTCTCAACAATATTTTTTAAATAATATTTATTGTTGCTGTTTCTATTTAAAATTATGGCGAAGTCGCTGGGATAGAAAAACTACATTATTTTTGTCTATATTACTATAAAGTCAATAGAAATTGAGAAGTGCTATCACGATTATCTTCATTATTTTTAAAATAATCTGTAAATTTAATTTAGATACAAAGAATATTAATAAATACTTAGCCTAGCACAGAACTAATGAAAATTGATTTAAATACTTTTTATCTTCCAAATATTTTTTCTATTTTAAAAATAAATCAAAACCTATAGGGGCCAATTTTGGTGAATAGGGAGGATGATCAATCCATTAGTTCAAAGTTATCGACATAAATATTCATTCATAACAAAGTAAGTGATTGTCTTGTAAAAGACACAGTTCAACTTCTAAATAATAATACATCATTTGCTTAAGCACTGTTGCACTTATATCATGTACATTCATATATAATATTTATATATCTATAGTCTATAATATTATATTTTGCATACAAACTTTATTTTCATGATTAAATAACTTTGTTGAATTTGAGTTTTCATTAACCACGAAAATAGGTTTTAATAAGTGTTGTAGTTTAATATTTTATCATATCAGATATAAAGTCTAAACTGATATGAAAAACTATTAATTCTACTAAATACTAGCTACATCGTGGCATCTATATGTTTTAAGATTATTATTGCTATATCATCAGCACCTGAATCAAAATTAGCTGTTGCCTTCACAAAAAAGATTAATTAGAACTTTACTTTCTGTGATATTGATTGAAAACAAAATAATATAGTCCAGAGTGATGATAAAAATTTGCTAATTATGACTAAAATTCAGTTTGACTAAAAAATTATACCAAAATCAGATGACATGACTTTATGTAGACGGTTGGATATACTTGGAGTAAAATATTAAATATTTAAGACCTAATATACTTATATTTATGACCTAATATTCTAGTTTGTTCTAGTTTACTTGTAAGATGGCTTACTTTCATACGTGTATTTACAACTTGAAGTTACAAATATTTTTGGATGAGAAATATTTTGTTGCACTAGATTTGAACCTTGGTAATCCACCCATTAGAAAGCGTCAAACATAACGAATAGTTACTAAAATATATAGAAATAAGCTCTCTTATCTTGTTTCCTGGTATGCTTATAATTTTTTATCTTTCTTTAATTATAAAATCCAAGATAATTGTTTTTTTTCCTATTACTTTCCCATTCCTTTCTGAATTCAGGGATATTGTACACATATTTTGTTTCTCTTTTCCTTATACCCCACTGTATTGTGTACGATAAAATTATTTAAATGAAGAACATTTTGATTAATTAATTTAATTAAATACATGTAAATAAGAAATATTCTAATCAAGTCTCTCAACAATTTCACAGTTTAATGCATATAATTAACTAATTAACTGGTTAGATCTCATTTGTTGTAGGTCGTTCAATAAACCCATGAAGAAGAATTCTATAATATATAATGTACTCTACTAAAATTACAATTAAAAGCAGGTACTCTCTTGTACCGCAGTTTTACGAATCACCCTGTATATATATAGAATATATAGAACGTATATATAGACTTCTCTCAACATATCTCGTAAATCTTTAAAATAGCATCAGATACGATTTTATTTCATAAGTGGTTTCAATCCGTTATTTTGTCTCATGCTATAATTTAAAATCAACTGCTGCATTGATTTTCTTAGATTATCTATTTCTCTTAATGATTGAATCACTCGATAATTACCTACACGTAGACATCAGGAAATTTTATGTTATATTATGAAAATAATGCCCACAAAATTTCTATAATAAGAATTCCGTTCATTCCGAAAAAAAAATTTGCACTTCCAAAAAATTCTAATTGGAAAATAGAAAATATCCATTCAATGTTTATAAAACAAAAAGTATTATAAAATATAAATATGACGGTAAAATAAATCATAGAGGTATAATTGAAACGAAATTGAAAATTCCTAGAAAATATCATGGGCTAAATATAAAAACCGATGTTTATTAAGTTGATATTTGTGACATTTTGAAAACAAACAAATACGAACGACACGCTCATCATATTGTTACAATTAACCCACACAGCAAACAAGCCATTTGATATATTTCAAGTTAATAAAAAGATTAATTTATACGAGGGTCAGGAATTAGGAGAGATATTAGAGAAAGAATCTAGCATCGATAGGGAAGATGTAGGAAAACCTATATTGAGAGAGGAATTTGAAATAGCACTAAGGGGGCTAAAGAACAATAGAGCGCCGGGTGTAGATAAAATACAGGCGGAAATTTTGAAATGTGCGGGACAGAAAGTAGTAAATAGGATGTTTGAACTGGTAAAATACATATACGAAACGGGTGAGATGCCGGAGGATTATAAGAGGAACATTATCGTTACTATACCGAAAAAGAGAGGAGCCGACAAATGCGAGAACTTTAGAATGATTAGTCTAACCTCCCATGCGTCAAAAATCTTAACCAGAATAGTGCAGAAGAGGATGGAAAATAGAGCGGAGGAAATACTAGGAGAAGACCAATTCGGGTTTAGGCGAAATAGGGGAACTCGCGAAGCTATTCTAACGCTAAGAGTAATGTTAGAGAAAACAATAGAAAAAGGAAAGAACGCTTATATAGGATTTGTAGATTTAGAAAAAGCTTTTGATAACGTAAGATGGGAAAAAAATGTTCGAGATACTAAGGAGCGCGGGAATGAAGTATAGAGATAGGAGAGTAGTACACAATATATACAAAGAGCAAACTGCTGTTATAGAAGTAGAAGGGGAAAAAAAGAAGTAGGTATTAGGAAAGGAGTAAGACAAGGATGTACGTATCACCACTAGTTTTTAATCTATACGTTGAACAGGCGATTAATGTGGTAAAAGATAGAGTGGATTTCGGGATTAAATTACAGGAACAGAAACTAAAAATGGTGAGATTCGCGGATGATATAGCAGTATTAGCATCTAGTAAGGAGGAATTAGAATCAGCATTGAACGAAATGGAGGCAGTGTTGACAGAGGAATACGGAATGAGGGTGAATAAAAACAAAACTAAAGTGTTAGTGTGCAGAGGGCGCGAGAGCAGAGCAAAAACGAAAGTACAAATTAATAATGAAAGATTGGAGGAATTTAAACACTTCACTTATTTAGGAAGTAAAATAAATTGGGATGGAAGAAGCGATAAAGACATAAAACAAAGAATAGCGCAAGGTCGAGTAGCTTTTGACAAAAAAAAAGCACTTTTATGCTCGGGGGTAATAAACTTAGAAACAAGGAAGAGATTTTTGAAAACATATGTATGGAGCACGGCACTATACGGTTGCGAAACCTGGACGGTAGGGGAAGCAAGTATGAAGAAATTAGAAACTTTTAAAATGTGGTGTTACCGAAGAATGATGAAAATACCATGGACTGATAGGGTTAGAAACGAAGAAGTATTAGAGAAAGTGGGCGAGAAAAGGAGTATGTGGAAAAACATAAAGAAGAGAAGAGATAGAATGGTAGGCCACGTGCTGAGACATGGGGGAATAGTCCGCGATATTTTGGAGGCAGAAATAGGAATGAAGAAAGGCAGAGGTAGGACTACTGCTCGCAAATAGTAAGGGATGTAGGTTGTAGCACAATTAGCGAAATGCGTAGGTTAGCACAAGATAGGAGAAGCTGGAGGTTAGCGTCCAACCAGTCTTAGGACTGATGACCTCATGATGATGAATAAAAAGATTTTCATAATCGTTGATTCATTTTCTGAATATGGTCAAGTCTATCGAATAACAAGCGCTAACATGATTCATACTATACAGTGTATCGTAAAATATATGTCACATCATGGGTTATATACTAGTTTCATATTCATATTATCAGTAATAAACGATGTCCACCCAGTGAACACGATTACTGTAGATATTATAACCATCAATCAGATTAAAAATCAGATTAATAATTCAGATATAAATAAGGGAGCTGGGATTGACTGACGGCTTACCGTCATTATTCTTCATACACTGTGAAAACACTATTTCACTTTCCTTGTTCATTACATATAATAAATCCCTCTCAACTGCCTGCAAGAATGCACAATTTATTCTACTATTCAAAACTGGAGGTAGAAATTTGGTAAGTAACTATCGTCCCATATTTATTTTATCATTAAGTTATTTGAGGCTATAGTATCTGATTATCTATTTTTTAGAATGAAAAGTGTTATCAGTGAACATTAGCAAGAGTTTTTCCAGGTCGTTCTGTAGTCACTAATTTAATAGTATTTGTACAGACTGTCAATGATGTATATATACTGATCTTTCGAACGCTTTTGATAAAATGCATTATAATACAATTTTAATAAAGTTAATAATATATTTGTATTCACGGCATTTTACTAAGATGAATTACGAGTACATCTTATATTTTAAATAGATCACAATGTGTCAAAATTAATAACTGTTCGTCCTCATTTATTAAAGTAACATATGGTGTCTCCCAGGAATCACACTTAGGACTTCTATTTTCATTATTTCTATACGATATTGATAGTTGCTGCATGTATTGTGATTACTGTCTGGGTGCCAATGATTTAAAGTTTTATAAAGGAGTAAATAGCTTAACTGATTGTGATAAATTGCACGATGATGTAATGCACTTTTATAACTACCTACTATAAAATAAATGAACTTTTTTTAAACATTAACAAATTCTATTCAATAACAGGGGCGGCTGGTGTATAGGTGCTGCAGAGCTGCAGAACTGCCAAAAAAATTAGATATTTGTATATTTTCGCGACATAATAATTACTAAAATTTATTAATAAAATAATTTGGTTAGTTGGTGCAGCTAACCAAATTATTGCGTTAAAGTCGCATTCTGCCCGCCGTCCTCTATTGAGTAGTAGACCAGATGAATTATCTGGGTCTCTACGAGAGCGCGTCGCGGTACATTGAACTGGGCCACACGAGGTAGTTCTCAGCACGGCTCGGCACACCCGTCCTTCCCCTCAACTCCCCCGACAATCCACACTTGGCGCTCGTAAATGCGCGAATTTACACGGTCATTGAGCTGTATTTTTTCCAGCTAAAGCAACATCAGTGAATGTTTATTCCTTCCTACTCGGGCGGGCGTATATCGTATCTATTTCGTATTTCATGTTAATTTGAGATTTTAAATACTGTTTTGTGAATTTGTGTAGTGATTTATTGTACTAATTATTAATACTAATTATATACTGTGATAGTGACAATGGATTTAGTTTATAATTTAGTTCATGTGAAGCGATTTTTTAAATACTCTTATGAAGAAAAAATTGATTTAAAAAACAATGGTAGGCCATTGCCCGATATTGTTATTGAGACTGCAGGTGTTAGCCGCGGAAAAGCATATAAACGTCAATTTAATAGACATTTATTCGAAGAACAATTGGATTTGTGGGTGCAACAACAAAAATACGTTATTTTGTTTTCCTTGTTTACTTTTTGGCGGTGATAAAGCATGGACGGAGGTAGGGGTGACAGATTTGGTGCACTTAACTGAAAAAATAAAAAAGCACGACAACTCCAAAAGCCATCTACATAATACAATGGAATTAGCTTTATTAGGAACAACTAATATTAAAGCGCAGCTAGATTCAGCTTATTGGATAAATGTGCAAAAGCATAATGATAGTGTTACAAAAAAGAGATACGTTTTGTCAAAAATTATAAACTGCATAAAGTTTTGTGGGGCCTTTGAACTGGCGCTGCGAGGACATGACGAAGCTGAAACCTCTCAAAACCCGGGGATATTTCGTGGTTTGATAAATTTTTCTGCTGAGCTTGATGTAACTTTAAGCGAGCATCTACAAAATGCTTCAGTATTTAAAGGAACCTCTAAAGAAATACAAAATGATCTTTTAGACTGTATATTAAAAGTGTGTCATGAAGAAATAATTAAAGAAATTAACAAACCTTCATTTTTGGCAGTTATGGCAGACGATACAACTGAAGTATCTACAAAACTCAGTTAGTGGTAGTTTTAAGATATATTCTCGATGATGAACCGATTGAAAGTTTTTGGACATACCTGAAACCTACAAAATGTGACGCTGAGACTCTTTCGGAAAATATTTTTTAAGTGTTATAGACCCTCTAGTAGAAAATTCACCTTACAAGCCTTTTCTCTTAACCAAAGAATATGACGGCAAACATGAATGTTCTTCAAAAAGGTATTAAGTTCCAAAAATGTTTCTTGTCAAAGTCTATATTTTTGTATAAACGGATTTTGCATAAAAATTCTGAAGTATCAGGAAAACGCGTGACCTTGAAAATTTTTTTTCACAATTTTTTTTCGGCCCCTACGGCGCCAGTAATTTGGATACGTTTGAAATTTACACGCGGGCGGCCAATACCCTAGGATCGGCCTTGTGCAGAACACCCGTTTCATTTCATCACGAGCCGCCACTGTTCAATAACATTTTCAAAGCGTTCTGAGAATGCTGTATTTTCATACCATGTAAGTGATTCACAACCAAAGAAAATAAAATCAATTAGGAATCTATGTGTTATATTAGACCCTAAATTAATCTTATTGAAGCTACGTGTCGAAATACTTTCAGAAATTTAAGATTTATATATTGAGTCACAAAATCCTAAATCAGTAATGATATTATATAATTCCTTGGTTCACAGTCATCTTCAATATTCTTCAGTAATTTAGAATCCTTTTTATATCAAATATATAGACGGATTAGAAAAATTCAAATTAAATTTGTTAACTCTCTTAACTATAAATTTAAAAGAAATCTCCATCATCGACATTTTGAATTTGATCTTTAAGCAGGCTATTTTAGTATTTTGATGTTTATTATTCATTAATTCTTCGTTTCTGTTTTCATTTCCATTTCTTTTCTTTTTCTTATCTTGTATTTTCAATAAATTTACTTTTTAACGTAAGTATAATAAGCAATGCATGTATGTATATTCTAAGAATACAACGGATGCACTTATACATTGCATATTGTTTAGTATTTATTATATTATAGTCCTTTGACATAAATTTAATTTTGATTCATGTTACTATTATTATTATAATTATGTGTAACCCTATTATTGGAATGTGTTTTAACTTCTGTTGGGATACCTTGCTTATAAATAAATAAATAAATATAAATATAATGATACTGAATCTAGAAACAAAGTAATGAATGATTCCATTAAATTACATAAAATTAATATCCATCATATTACATCACAAAATCCTAATAGTAATGATACAATAGAACGATTTCACTCAATCTTCTTTGAATACCAAATTCTAGTATTACAAAGTTAATGTCATATGTAATTTAGGGATGCAATAGATCAATACATTATGTTACAAAATTAAAACCAATCGACATTATTAATGGTGATTTACAACAAATGATATATTCGATATCGACATTAATAAGGCAACTATAACATATTATATAGAATTACGTAAACCAAAAGTACGCCTAATGTATGATCAGATATAGCCTGGCAGACATAATTTGGCAGCAGCACAATGAAAATATAATAAGTAAGGAAAAAGAACAACGCACGAAACCTCCTACCTATACTTTAGAGAAACCTGCTTACAAAATTACACCAGATCGTGATCCAATTGAATCGGGATGTAAAAAATATAGCTACAAAATAAGACGGTATTAAAGTTAATTGAATTAACAACAAAAAAGGAATATTAAATAAAAAACACTTAAAGGACCTCGATTGTAACGAAAATAATTGTTACAGACTCATCCTCCTAGGGATCCATGTCCTGGCCCAAATACCGAAAATGGAAATAACCAATCTGAATATGTATGGATGTATTTCCATTTAAATTAGGGTACGCATGAGTCAAAATTGCCACCCGCACATTCCTTCATTATTTTAATTTAATTCCTATATCAAACCAAATTAATATAATAAAACAATAATACCATAGCGCCACAAAAGCCATCGAAAGTGACGAAGTTCGCCACATTAATTTGCATTATAAAATTTAACAACTTCAGTTGGAATCGATAGGAAATAAATTTAATTTTGTATATGGTTCTTTCGATAAGGATCCTGTAAAAAGGGGTTTAATAAATGATCTTTAGTAAATTTGGTTCACGAGGACTTCGCCAGACATGATAAGACTATTGAAAAGTTGCAGCGCAAGCAATCGCAAATAATATATCATGTCAATAAATAAATTTCCTTAACAACCAAACTGTTAAACAATTATAAAACACTCATATTGGTATTATATAATCAAAGTGCAATTACTAATGGTATACAAATAAAAATCTAAAATTTATATTTATACATGATATAAGTATTATGATATAGTTCAAGTAAAAGCATTTTATTTAAAGAAACGATTAATATTCGCACAAAAGTTTCCCCTTGTACATCTTATTTTTTCATTGCTACTATATTTTGTACCTACCCCTATACCCACCACTATTACAGCTAATTAGTCTGAAACATCTATTACGGCGAGCCACAACAGAGTCGAATTCAAGTCACTATTATTACACAGCAATAGTTGACAGAAAAAACATCGTAATTTAATAATGAAAACGTTTATGAAACGTTTATGAAATGAACGATTATCGGTAGGTACTTTTCTGTTTTCTGCAGTACAATCCCAATGCCTATCGCTTAGCAGTAGTTTACGTAATTAAAAGCCCACGCGATGTCTACCAATGTCTACCAAAGGGCAGTACATGAGGGTTTTTCATAAACACATCTTGCAGTTTCTTTTATGACAATACTGATTTCATGTGTGTTGTGGTTGCTTATTTTTTGTTTAACAACGTCTAATACCATACTATAATACATACTATAATATATAATTAACTGTTCTTGGAACGATAGACCATGTTTCCAGTTTCTTTATTGCAGTAATTAATATGGAATAGTTACTATTAATATAACGGATATCACCTCGTATGCTTTATGCAGACTAGCAAGAACGAAGTAATATTCAATAAGAGCACTAACACAAACAACTGACATACATATATTGTTATTGCAATTTATGAAATAGATCCACTTCCCTAATAAATCCTAGGACATTTCGAATGCAACATTTAGTGTTAGAGAGTATTTCACTTATATTACCCGAGAAAGTATGGATTCTTTTCACTACAGGAAACCTTAAACATTCCATGTCAGTGTAACGAGGATATCCCATAATAAACGTCGAGAGGTATTCTCTGTTCGTAATAAATATTGACAAGTTATAACTGTGTCATAGTCTTAAGCGCGTTATAAGAATTTGTTCTCTATTTAGCGTATCTGATAATTTCCAAGGTAGAACCAGAGTTTCAATGAATTTAATTTAGTAAGATCCCTCTCATTCTGCTAGACATAAGGGCTTTTGAAGTAAAAGAAACGTTTAGCATTATCGCGTCTTATTAGCTGCAAACCATACTGCGTTAAGGTATTAGTAGCTTAACAGGCTCGTAAAGTTATGGAGAATATCATTTTAATGATCAGATTATTTGTAAAGACACAAGGCATTCTTTGAATGATGCTAAAAAAATCATCTACAACGATAAATTGTGTTGCATATTTTGACATACGGAGAAAAGATAAACTACCATATTGCGTATAATTATGTGGTAAAGGTTGCGACACGGGGAGAAGGGGTCCAAGAATGACTTTACCCGTCGCAAGCGAGGGAACTTTCAACCCCAGATTGCGTTCTTGATTCATCGATGTAAATGATTGTTGTATCCTGATACTGTTCAATTATTTCCCTTGGCCTAACCTGAAACATCAACTGTTACGTGCTGTGCTTATCCAGGGAAGTTAAATTTAGCCGATAATAGGGTTGGTTGACACTCCATGGATGTGTTTCCCCCACATATAGGTTGGAGAAATATCACAGGTATTATATCACAAATTATCATAGTTTTGATTTAATCAGTTACACTATTCAGCTCGGTTTTGATTTTGTCTGTAAGTCCATTACCAATACACGTAAATATATGTAATCGCTTGATAATAACGATACAGATGTTGAAGAGAATTTCATGTCCTGGCGCTTTCTCGACGAGACTTTTTACGACGATTTATCTCGTTTAGTCAACGGCAAATGAGACTGTAAGCCTAGAAACTAATTGTTCAAAAAAGGAATGTAATCAGTTTTCGTGACAGACCTTACAGCTCCTGCATAAGAAATATTAGGGATAGAAGTAGCGATAACAACTTTTCTTGCAACAATATATATGTACCCCTTGGTTTTTATTTTTTGTGTTGCCGATTCTTATTTGTATATTGCGAAATTTCGGGAACGGGCATAGTGTATTTCATTACAGTTGACACAGATGAGTGGTTCTTCACTTGGGTTGCCGATATGTAGGGAGGGACCTAGCACATACTCCCTCTTGTTCTTCATTGCATCGAATAAATATGTCCAAATCATCCGCACCTAAAACAGCGCATGGGAGATAGAATGTATAACCGAGCTTGAAGAAAGTAGAATGCAACTTTTATTTACTCATTGTTAGACCCCGCCTAACTTTTATACGCTTAACAGCCGTAACAGTTTGACCTTTTAAGCAATCGAAAACATCTTGAACAGAACAGTTCCGTACATTTGGACAATATATCATTCCTCTTGACGTGTTGAGGTTCTTATTCGATATGGCTTCTACTGCAAATTCTCTCATTTATTTCAAGAAGACGCCGTGACTAACCAGCTGATGCTGTTTCGACTAAAAACATCCCGAATATTTCGTATATTATTCGCAAATTTCGCTCGATAATAAGGAACTTACCTTAGCAAAATCCTCCTCTCCTGGCTATCGGAGACATTTTGAGCCTCCAACCACCTCTGTTTTTTTTTAATTTTTCGATATTAATCCCACGAGTTGCCGGGAAAAGAGATCACCTGCAGCAGCCCAATTACTACAAGAAGACTATTTAAAACAAGCGACAGCCTGGAGTACCCCGTTCACCGTTCACCCATCGGCATGGTACATCTGACACTTTGTGTCAGAAGGAAGTGGCTACAAGGTAAGTAGGACTTACCAGGAAGACAGGAGATCTTCGGTCCTGTTCTATCCCCGAACCCAGGGGGAAGTGTATTCTTGTTATTATTGTTACAACTAACTGGCAACAACACTAAGTGTGTTGGTTAAAGATTGAATGATATCTATCAGTGCTACATCAATTAATAGTCACTTTGCTGAACAAATCACCAAAGGGTATTATATCGCCATATTTTTCTATCCGATAAGGGTGAAGAAAGAAGGAAAATTCAGTGCGGAGAAATGAAGTCACAACATTGCAAGACGATTGCCTTAATACCATAAAAGTGTATTTTCCAAACTTTAGCATACAAATGCTTTGACAAAATAGACAATATAAAAGGTCAACCACTATTAACGAAGATAAAAATATCAAAAACACAAAATAATAGTCCAATATCACGTTTAATGTTGAAACTATCCCGCTCGATCAATCCCACACACTTCTATAAGCATAACAGTAGATAGGAATGAATTAATCCTAATGACGATCTTTTAACCAAACCTAGTCTCCCATTCCAATCCCATTATGTGCTATAATCACAGTAATTCCCATAGTATGTATTGTTCACAGTATTTGGAGATTGACCTCGACAGAACCATATACTCAGCCTGATGAAGAGGAATCCCAAAATTACGGACCACGTGAAAAATTCAGTATAAAAATTTTATTCATCCACGATAAAACTTCCCTTAAAGGGTGAAGGAGTTATGTAGGACTACTCTGCTCCGTATATATAATAATCATATATCCCTGACTACCAAATTTTATTCCCTATTTGTCTTAGGTTCGCTAGACAAATAGTCAATCAGTTATGACATTCTGTTGTAACTAACAAATTTTATATTATAAAATTAAATTAATACAATTCGTTCTGTTTGCTAAAACGTAGATGTAACTTTTCTTTTTTGTTTTTTTTTAACGCGTCGGTCGTTATACAAAACAGCTATTTAACACATACAAAACGTTAAAAATATTTACACGTGTAATTTTTATTATCATCGATCATCGTTATTTATGTTTTAGTCCATATTTCAAGGGACGTTTCAATATGACAGCCGGTAAATAAGTAAGAATTTTATGTCACATTATTTAATAAATAAGTAAAACATGAATATAAAAAGAAACAAAATACTTTTCCGCCACTGTCTAGTAGTTGGATTAGAATTTGACACTCGCCAGAAGCCAGAAAACCGACCCAGTTTGAAGTTTTGCCCGTGGTGTTCACGTTCACATTGTTGACAGTTTTTGTGTTTGTAGTGTTTATATGTCATGTGAAAAAAATACAAATATAATCAATAATGTGATGCATTTGAGAGATTTCTTATTATCAAAAGGGAAAGGTATGATGTGAATAACTAATGAATAACACACAAAAGGTATCTGGCTCCTTAAACGGCCAAAAAATATACCATATTTCAAAGGTATGTTATGAAGTTGTAGTATTATTGTATATAAATAAATGTTATTTTAGGAGCCTCCTTTATTTTTTATTATGATGCGACTGAACGTTAAAGTGGCACTCATATTTTTATTGTCCATAGGAATTTTAACAATAGTAATATTGTATTCTTTTTGTAAAGATACTCCTACAGATTGGCAAAGGCTTAAATATAATACAATAAATAATAAAGCTTTTGACTCACAAGTAGCAGAAGAGATAGAATGCGATATTAATGGGGGCACATATATTGTAATGTGTAGAAAGGAAGGAGATGAAGTTTATATTCCATTTTCATTTTTGCACAAGTATTTTGAAGTGTATGGTAAGCTAGCCACATACGATGGTTTAGAAAGATTTGAGTGGTCACACAGTTATAGTAAAGTATACCATCCTAAAGCAAAATATGATCCTCGAGGAGTATTTATGAATTTCGACAATTACAATGTGGAGGTAAGATATATACCTATTAAAAATATACAACTATATATTTACTGATAATCAACATGTACTTAATCTTTTTAATTAGTTTAGTTATTAATTAGTTTACACAAAATATTTGTATAATTGTCAATGTAAAATTCTTTAGGTCAGAGAACGTGTAAAATGTGTCAGTGCCACAGATGGGGTACCAATTTCAACCCAATGGGAAAGTCAAGGGTATTATTACCCCACTCAAATTGCCCAGTTTGGTCTTTCTCATTATAGTAAAAACTTAACAGAGCCTGAAGCCCGGAGAAAAACTATTGAGGATGCTGAAAATGATCTCGCCATGTGGCTTGTACCTAATACTGCACAAGTTGAAAGGTATTTGGATAATATGGTAGGCAGTACAGTTCTGAAGTTCTCAACAACCGAAAATTACTTGGATGGCGTAAGACTGAAAATGGATCATGTACTTTATTTTGTTATGAGTGTTCATATTATACTGAATAGTAATAGCAGCTTTAGTGTTACTTTGCAAAACAGAGAAACAACTGATATTTATCATTTACACTACATTTCCTCTGATGTTTGGATAACAGTTCAGGTGAATTAAATTAATTTCTTATCAGTATTTTATTGAAGTAAATTTGATTTGTGCCGCCAGTTATTTTATATAATCTTTGCTTTCACTTGCCCTGATTTAAAAATGTGCTTTAAGTTTATCGTTTTATTGTATTAATGTTTAAACTTTACTGTAATTTGAGTAAGTTTTGTATGCAGCAAATTTGTTTTATCTCGCTTAACTGGAATTGAAGGTCATCTAAGGTGACTAGAATTAATATAATTATATAAATTGTAAGCAAAACTTCGTGATAATATAAGTGTAGTATTTCATACTACATTTTATTAATCTGGAACAACAGACAAGTCACTATCATTAGTTTATCATACTAATATTTGTGCTTAATACTAAAATAGAGAGCATCTGTTTATTTTGGTGAATCTTCTGCCATTAGTCATTAATATAATTCAATCTAGAAGTTACTAATCTTTTCCTATGTTTATGTTCAATAATAAAGTCATAATTATTTTCCTTCATGGTCAACAGTGAAGGAATAGGTTCTTGTTTAGTACACTACTAATACTTTTATAACTCCATTCCATTATTCCACTATTCAAGTGACTGAAATGTTAAAAAAGCAGATATTAAGACATAGTTATAACTAGAATCCTTATAATTAAAAGCCATTATATCAATTATAATCAAATAAAGGTAAACTTTTTAAATGAATATATGATTATGTAATAGAAATAAATTTGCTTTTTTAACATTTTGAGCACAAAATACTTAAAAAAAATTAATGTGTATTACTTGGCTAATAGAAATTAAGTTAATTAAAAAAATTAAAAAGTTGTTATTAAAGTTTTTATATAGCAGAAAGAAATACTATAAATAAGTTTTCGAAAGTAGAAAACACTAATTCAAGGTAAAGTTTACACAACAAACATTCTAAAATCTTTGAAAGAAGAGAAATAACATCTACAAAAAACTGTAATTCAGTAACTTTTAAAAGATTATTTTAATATAATAATTACATATAATAAAACCTTGATTGAGTAAAGATTTCCATATTTCTTGAAACTATTATTACAGCAAAAATATTTTCTCAAACTATGCTTTCTTTAAGTAGTAGTATAAATTATAGGACTTGTAAATATTGGGCAGATAAAGATCCTTATTAGATGAAAAACATGTCTAATCTCTCTAAATGGAGATAGTTCAGACTGAAATTGTAGATAATAAAGTTATAAGTGTTGTTAAGATACAAACTTATTTATACATGTTACATGAATAGGTTAAAGAAGGTTAATTGAATGGCCAGTTAGATCTAGCAGCTTTGCTTCATCATCATCATTAGGTCATCAGTCCTAAGACTGGTTGGACGCTAACCTCCAGCTTCTCCTATCTTGTGCTAACCTACGCATTTCGCTAATTGTGCTACAACCTACATCCCTTACTATTTGCGAGCAGTAGTCTAATCTAGGCCTACCTCTGCCTTTCTTCACTCCTATTTCTGCCTCCAAAATATCGCGGACTATTCCCCCATGTCTCAGCAAGTGGCCTACCATTCTATCTCTTCTCTTCTTTAAGTTTTTCCACATACTCCTTTTCTCGCCGACTTTCTCCAATACTTCTTCGTTTCTAACCCTATCAGTCCATGGTATTTTCATCATTCTTCGGTAACACCACATCTCAAAAGCTTCTAATTTCTTCCTACTTGCTTCCCCTACCGTCCAGGTTTCGCAGCCGTAAAGTGCCGTGCTCCATACATATGTTTTCAAAAATCTCTTCCTTGTTTCTAAGTTTATTACCCCCGAGCATAAAAGTTCTTTCTTTTTGTTAAAAGCTACTCGACCCTGCGCTATTCTTTGTTTTATGTCTTTATCGCTTCTTCCATCCCAATTTATTTTACTTCCTAAATAAGTGAAGTCTTTAACTTCCTCCAATCTTTCATTATTAATTTGTACTTTCGTTTTTGCTCTGCTCTCGCGCCCTCTGCACACTAACACTTTAGTTTTGTTTTTATTCACCCTCATTCCGTATTCCTCTGTCAACACTGCCTCCATTTCGTTCAATGCTGATTCTAGTTCCTCCTTACTAGATGCTAATACTGCTATATCATCCGCGAATCTCAGCATTTTTAGTTTCTGTCCCTGTACTTTAATCCCGAAATCTACTCTATCTTTTACCACATTAATCGCCTCTTCGATGTACAGATTAAAAATTAGTGGTGATAGCGTACATCCTTGTCTTACTCCTTTCCTAATACCTACTTCCCTTTTTTCCCCTTCTACTTCTATAACAGCAGTTTGCTCTATGTATAGATTGTGTACTACTCTCCTATCTCTATACTTCATTCCCGCGCTCTTTAGTATCTCGAACATTTTTTCCCATCTTACGTTATCAAAAGCTTTTTCTAAATCTACAAATCCTATATAAGCGTTCTTTCCTTTTTCTATTGTTTTCTCTAACATTACTCTTAGCGCCAGAATAGCTTCGCGAGTTCCCCTATTTCGCCTAAACCCGAATTGGTCTTCTCCTAGTATTTCCTCCGCTCTATTTTCCATCCTCTTCTGCACTATTCTAGTTAAGATTTTTGACGCATGGGAAGTTAGGCTAATCGTTCTAAAGTTCTCGCATTTGTCGGCTCCTCTCTTTTTCGGTATAGTAACGATAATGTTCCTCTTATAATCCTCCGGCATCTCGCCCGTTTCGTATATGTATTTTACCAGTTCAAACATCCTATTTACTACTTTCTGTCCCGCATATTTCAAAATTTCCGCCTGTATTTTATCTACACCCGGCGCTCTATTATTCTTTAGCCCCCTTAGTGCTATTTCAAATTCCTCTCTCAATATAGGTTTTCCTACATCTTCCCTATCGATGCTAGATTCTTCCTCTAATATCTCTCCTAATTCCTGGCCCTCGTATAAATTTCCTAAGTACTGCTTCCATCTATCCGCTTTCTCCTCTCTTCCTATCAGTATGTCCCCCGATTGACTCCTAACATTTCTACTTATTGTTCCTACATCCCTGAAGTTCCTCTTAATTATTTTGTAAGCCTCATCGGTCTTACCTACTTGGAACTTATCTTCTACTTCTTTGCATTTCTCCTCTATCCATTGTTCTTTCGCTTTTCTACATTTTCTAATGATTTCCCACTTTATTGCCTTATACGTTTTCAGTCCTTCTTCGTCTCGTCTGTTTTTGTAGCCTCGTCTCTTTTGCATTAAGTTTAAGATTTCGTCCGTTATCCAGGGCTTCCTAGCTTCCCTTTTATCGTGTCCTAAAACGTCCGTAGCCGCGGAAGCTAGACTATTCTTGATACCCTCCCACTCAGTTTCTGCGTTCTTGATTTCGTCCTTACTTGTTTTATTTATTAATTGATCTGTTTTCTCCTGGAACTTATCTTTCATATTCTGATCCCTCAATATGTCTACATTTATACGTTTCTTATCCTTCCGGGTTTTCAGATTTTTGAACTTTAATCTAGCTTTCATGACTACCAAGTTGTGATCGCTGTCTACATCTGCTCCTGGATAACTCTTACAGTCTTTTACTTGATTTCTAAATCTCTTCCTAACCAGAATGTAGTCTATCTGATACCTGTCTATCCCTCCTGGCATTTTCCATGTGTACCGCCTCCTAACGTGATTCTTGAACAATGTGTTCGCGACTACCATCTTGTGCTTCTCACAGAATTCTATCAGTCTGCTACCTCTCTCGTTTCTGTTTCCTAATCCATAAGGCCCTACAAATTCTCCTTCTTTCCCCTCACCTACGACTGCGTTAAAATCTCCTACTATTATTAAATTTTCATGACCCTTCACAAATCCTATTACCTGCTCTATGTCCGAATAAACGGCTTCTAACTCTTCCTCACTATGGCTAGAAGTAGGCATGTATACTTGCACTATTACTGTTTCCACTGGCTTCGAATCTAACCTAACCATCATTACTCTCTCGCTGTATTGTAGGTAGCTATCTACACACTGTCCTGCGTTCTTCCGCATAACGATCCCTACTCCCGCGTTTCCATTTACCGATCCTGTGTGTATTACCCTATAGTCACCGCTCCAAAAATCTCCTACTTCCGGCCAGCGCATCTCACTTATACCTACTATATCTAATCCTAACCTATCCATTTCTATCTTCAGATTTTCTAGCTTCCCTGCCTGTCTCATGCTTCTGACATTCCACGCTCCGACTCGTGAAATGCTACACTTCTTATTATGATTGCACTCGATCACGTCTCCCGGAACAGTCCTCACCCGGAGATCCGAACGGAGGACTATTTTACCTCCGGAGTTTTTTGTCCCAGGAGACGCCATCATTAATTTAGGATAAGCTTTCTGCTAGCTGTTCTGAGGATTATAATGTGGTGGTTTCCTCTTGCCTTCCACATCGCAGTCGTGTCATAGCACCATACCAACCCCCACGGTTTCTGCCACTATGACTACTGAAAGAGCTGCTGCCCTCCTTCAGAGACTTGTCTTAGTCTGGTTTTTCAATAAGGACCCCCCCACTATGGTTAAACCTATGGTACGGCTCCTTAAATCATTAAAACGCGCAAGCCGACCCACCCGTTCCAGTTTGCACTAGAACTTCGTCAAGGTTCAAGTCCTATCGGATCGGCAGCTTTGCTTATACTCAATGAATTTTTTTTCGATATATTTAAACAGCAAAATCTACATGAATAAGACAGAAAATTTAGACAACATAAAAAAGAATGCATTTAACATGAGTTGTCACAAATAACTTCAAAAATAACAGGAATAGTTCAAAAGAATTTACTTATCATCTACACAATAATACAGACTACATACATAATAATTGCTGAAGGTCAACAGTTTCAACATTTATTACTTCATTATGTTATATTTGTACACTTTGAGAATGTTAAATGTATGTATACATTTCTTGTGTAAATTTTTTTCACTCGCCCTGTACATTTTAACTACCTTTATGAAATAATTTCATTTAATATTTTCATACCTATGGCTGTATTATAAATTTTGCTATTTTTGTTTAAATATATTATACACCCCATAGTCCGTCATACATAACTACAGTAAACATTAGTTTTTATGTATGGTTTGTATAATGATTTTTGCGTGTGCGTCACAGGGAACAATGGTATGAATCAATCGACTGACATTTTTGAACAGTGTCGTGCCGAAAACACATTTTAGGATAACAGTTAGTACAACACAAATCCGTCAACCTATGACAGAGTAATGAAAAGATTCTCCACAAAAACATTCAATGGAAGTGATATTTCCATCAAAATAAATGAAATAAATTCATCAAAAATCAAAATAAATGAAACAAAAATGAAATAAATTTTACAAAAATATCGAGACGCCAATGAATCAAATTATACAATAAAACTAAAACATGACTTTGTCCGGCAAATTATTAACTTGTCTATGTACACAGTTTATATACGTACACAGTTTATTCAAACATATGTCGCTAGACATACGTGCTGGTAATTGTGGTATATTAGTAACAATTGCGAGTGGTGTAGCATCTGATCCGTGTGTCGTCACTTAATTGATCCGCGCGCAAAGATCCATTATACAAATTGTAGTTATTACCATTTTGTTAGCAACCTGTCCTAATTTTGAAACCTTCTGCTTATCTAAGAGATTGTATCTATTTTATTTTAGGATAACAATATATACCATGGCATTGGTACTACTCAGCAATGGAAGAGGCTAACAAGAGATCTTACTATAGATTTACAAAAAGGTCTAAACTACCTCGACAAAGACAAATCGAAACATAAAATTCCTAGATCTAAGTTGAAGATAATCAATATTACACTTAGGGGTTCAGGGGCCATTGATAACTTGACGCTTTCATCTTCTGAGCATATCCAACAATTCTATGATGCCGCAGAATGGTTTGTAAGGCATCAAGATTCTGACACAGGAGGCTGGCCCATACCTGTGAAAAGGAAATTAGCGTCTGGCTTTCATGATTTACAACCAGGTAAAAATACATTATTGTATATTATATAAACAGAAACACTTAGTTACTTCTCAAAACTTTTAACTTATCTGATTCGCTCCAGTAATTGATTTCAGTAATAGCAATGATCTATTGTAAATAAGTAAAATTTTGGACTCAGAAATTTACTTCCTTCCCCTAAAGCCTCAAACTGTAGAGGGGGCTATTACACGTAAAGACAAAAACAAACACATCTATGCTCAGGGAGAGGTGCCAGACATTATTCAACTTTATAGCGGAACAAATTATGGTTGCTATAAATGATTGTAAACATATTTTCGATATTTGCTGTCTTGGCCTTTCAGTAATTTATTCTACTAGTCCATCAATGTTGTTACAAATAACATTTCTACATGTTGATACATACAAACTAAAAATTACTGTAACTAAGACATAATCCGTTATGTTTTTTGCCTCTCACATTTCGTACCATTGACACATCAAATTATTTATAAGAGGTCTGGCTTTCCTTAAGACGGTCTTGGTTATTTTTTTTTGTTTTCTTTCCTTATATGATATTTAATGCCTATCATATAAATTTTCGATTGAAAATTCAACAGTTCCTGGTGGAAGTTGGCACATTTTTATTTTACAGATTTTTTTCAGCTCATTTTACTCCTATCATAGTTGCCCCTCATCAGCTCATAATATGAGTATCTAGACAAATTACTGACTGCTCTATTAAAAAATAATCAAGTGACTTATTGTCAAGTAATATCTGATTACTATCAAGAGAATAATTATGTTTTTTCAAAGTAAAAATTTGTGACCGAAAAAACAAACTGTGACCAACTACTGTGCTTTTTATGCTGGATATAATGAGACTTTATTGAAAGATCAAATAAACTGAAAGATCAAACCAATTGAGAGATCAACATTGAAAATAGACTTAGTCATTGATGCTAATTAAATCGATTTTTTTTTGTTTTTAATTCAAATAAAATTTTCCATCATATTTGTGGTGTTAAACAATTTAATTATAAGAAGCGGACAAAATATTTGAAAATAATATGTTTGTGTTCTTGAGGTAACAGGTAACCCCAGTGTAACACTACCTCTATAACAAAATGGTTTACCCCTAATAAGGTTTAAGAATTGAGGAAAGTTGTCATACAACCCAGCACTTTAGAACACAGTTTCACTTTTACATGGTTTGAGAATTGGAAACGGAAGTCTTTGTATAACACTGAATATAATAAAGCGTTTGAAAGCAACATATATCTTATTTAAAGTTAGGGAAATTCCCATATATGGAATACGATAAGTGTAAAATATTTCATGTTTCATATTTTTCTTTTGAGTTCCTTAATGAAAATTTTGTCACTGAAAAAAGTACAAAATTTAAGAAAAATTCACAAATATTTACATTTAAATAACAAAATTTATAAAGATTTACCAGCTTTTTCTGTAATAAAAACAAATAATCCAAATTAATATATTTTTTTTGTAATAAATGGAGCATAAAACTCGAAACAACGCTGAATTTCTCTTAATTATAAATATAATAGTTTGTTACTTAATTTTTCCCATAAAGGTTCCTTTTTTGTACATTTTATTTGTTTTATACACCAAGGATTCGCCTAACATGACATTATTCAAGGGCCTAACATCTATTATATTGTTATATGGGGGATGGGGGTTACCTGCAATTGATTTCTCACAATTATACTAACATGTATACATTTTAGGCTGGTATTCATCAATGAGTCAAGGACATGCAATATCCGTACTTTCCAGGGCCTATCACCATTCTGGATACGATATCAGGTACTTAACGGCAGCGCTGAACGGTCTCAAGCCTTTCAGAGTGCCAAGTTCTAAGGGAGGAGTTCTGGCCACATTTCTTAATAAATACCACTGGTACGAAGAATACCCCACAAAACCGCCTTCTTTTGTTTTAAACGGCTTCATCTACTCCCTTCTTGGCCTCTACGACTTAATGGTCATTGCCCCACCAGGGCAGGCACAAGAAGCAGAGTTTCTCTTCAGTGAGGGAATGACTTCCCTTAAAAATATGCTCACGTTGTTTGATATGGGGAGTGTTACCTCGTATGATTTGCGGCATTTTACTGTGGGAATAGCCCCCAACTTGGCTAGATGGGATTACCATGCCACACATATCAATCAGTTATTGTTGTTAAGCACTATAGATAATGATCAACTATTTAAGCAGACTGCAGAGAGATGGATCGGATATATGAATGGCAAGCGAGCCGATCATAACTAATATCGTCTTGAATTTTTAGAATGGAGATATATGGATTAGTTATTTTGTATTAGAATTTCGTAACTTCCGTGAATCAGTTACCGCTGAATGAAAGTAACTACACTTATTTCATACTTCCTACATCTCCAATAATAAAATGATAGTTCATCTGCCAGATTATTAAGTTATATTCTATTAAATTTTGATATATAACTTGATTTTTTTATGACTGTAAATAGTAGACATTAAAACAATTACATTAATATGACCTTCAAATGTACTGATTTACAGAAAGAATATACATCGTATTTTACATACGAAAGGAAATATGCTGTAATTAAAATAATCTCTAAAGGTTAGTGTCTTTGATAGTGATATTTAAAATAAATGTTTCAATAAGTAAGGGACACATCAGCATGTTTGCAATATATGCGATTTTTTTGATTCAATACTGTGAAAGGAAGACTTTTTTGATATACGTATTTATTTATTTTGAATAATTGACTCCATATTCCATGACTATCGGTTTAGCAGGAAAATAAAAAATTTTAACCTC
This sequence comes from Rosalia funebris, assembly GCA_037954035.1. NCBI lineage: Eukaryota > Metazoa > Arthropoda > Insecta > Coleoptera > Cerambycidae > Rosalia > Rosalia funebris. Next base: position 8,840,787 of record JAZFAV010000007.1, read on the forward strand.
GCTCACAATTGAATGAAAACAGAAATAAAATTGGGCAAGTTTTCCGGTGATATCTTAATATATAATAAAACCGTTTTAATTTTGGGCACACATCACTAATATATCAGATAGTAACATTCCTAATGTATTTTGTAATAATGATGATCGAGGTTAAAACAAATGCTGTCACAATTGTATTGTGTTCATATGAGCTACACGGTATATTGGCGATAAGAAGATAAAAGTTAATGTCATTTCTTATGTTTAAAAATAATAAATATTCATTGTACTCATATCGGTCACAAATTACAAAAATATTAGTAACTTTTAAAATTAGAAAGTTTATCATACAGCAATCGAGTATCTTGGAACATATCAACAAAGTAAATGTAAAAATTTAAAAAGTTAGGTTATATATACCTAACCTCACTGTTTGAGCTCCCTATACTTGACCTCACTAAAAAGTGAGGTTAAGTATATATTTAAATCTGAACTTTTTAATCAATTGAAAAATATAAAAAAGAAACAAAAGACAACATGCTATTTTGGTGTGACGTGTACAAACTTATAAAGGCTCTACCTTACAATGTAATATTGCATAATTTGTAAATATTGAATAATCTAAAACAGCTATATTTTATGGGAAACTAAATATATTGCAATAAACTGTCTGAGTATATAATATCCATTTTTCGTATTTTCTTATTGCGTACCATATATATGAAATCAGTTCTATTGTAAAAATTAAGTCATTCATTTTAATTGCAATGAAATAGATTAATAGATCTATGTCCAATTCAGAAACTGGAAAATGCTAAATGCTTGCCAGATTATGAAAGTAAGAGTATACGAATCCAAAATTATTCTGTATGGGTTTATAATGATGAACCAATTGTTACTGAGAAAATGCTAATTTTTTTAGTTGCTCTCAATAGTCATCCGATTCCAGTGGCCTGAACAGTTTTGATAACGTTTGGTTCTGTGATATGAAACATCAAACAAGAACGTAATGACACTTTTGATACATTTTCCTGGAATATAGGCAATACTGAATTAATTTTTGCATTAACCATATGTTTCTGTCGATAGACGGTATGACTATTTTGCAAACAATTGCCTATATTAAAGCAGACATCAGTGGGCTTGTAGTGGTCACAAATATGATCAGCTTAATTTATTTTTTTGTGTCAAATGGATTAAAATATTTTAGCAGTGGGATCAAAGTATACAAAATTATTTGACTCGTTTTAAGAGTAAAACATGTTAGATAATTTTAATTATTAATTAAACATAATAGTTTATGTAATATACAAAATGTGCGAAAGCATGCTTGGATTCAGGCAACATCAAAACATGTTACTGTTAAGAATGATTTTTTAACACTTATTTGTGGTTATATCATTTTCTTTTGTTTAGAGTGAACATTACAGGTTTCTGCACCATACGTTAACAATGAAATTTGTTACTTAACCTATTTTGAAAACTGAAATTAAAAATTTTAATTGTGTGGGCGCAATATTGTCAGATAATGACTGGTTGAAATTTCCCTTACACGGACTGAAATGGAATTCTGAGCATTTTGAAATGTTGATGTTAAATGTTTTCCTATATTTGATTAAGAAGATATTTATTCAGTGGGTCACATGACATATTTTGAGTGCCACATGTGCCATAAAAGTGTTTCAAAGAATCAATATAAAATTGCTATTAATTTTAATATTTTACCAAAGAGTAACTTGTGTTTACAGGCCGTTGTGTATGACCATTGAATAGTATCTACTGATCCGGGAAAATATCAGTAAAGTATATTACCAAATTGAAAAAGTGCTGTTAAGTGTAATTCTAAGTTTTTTTTTAACTTATTAATAATCAATTAAAAAATGTAAAAAGTAAGGAGAGGACATCTGCAGAATGTAATATTAATATGCATACAAAATTACTTCCCAATATATTTTTCCTAACAAAGGAATTAGGAAATATGGATGTTGCTCGGAACATGATTTTCCAATTTAGTTCATACAAATATTAAAAATCTTAGCAATGCAAATTTTTCCATGTGTTGTAAATGTTCTGGCACATTTTAAACATATTACAGTCGTCATCCGATGTTTTAATTTCACGAATATATTATATTTCTTTCTGTAATTCAGTGGCACAGAACCAGACTTATTTGTCTGAACTTTAGTACTTATTTATGACTTTTCTTTTTATTTTTTTTTTACTTGAAATAACAATTTTAACATACAGTGAACATTAATTAAAATTTAATCAATTGAGTTGATATCACATTTTTTGGTGTTCACTTAATTTTACGAAAATCTGGATGTTACATATAATAAACTATCTATAGGTAACCAGACTATAGAGGCATACTGAAATTGTGATATTAAGTTCTAATGCTATAACTATGTACAACTGTATTACTTAATTGATTTACATCATTTACTCGTTATGACTGACTAGTAGTAGATTGGAGAACTTTCATAATAAAAGTGTAAGAGCATCTCAAATGCAATTTTGTTATGGAATTGTAGTATTCTGTAAAACAAATGATTTGGGTAAATCTCCGAATTGGTATTTAACCCTCAAAAAACCACAAAAACTTACAATGTAAAGACAACATAAAGATAGGAAAAAATAGACTAACATGTTATACAACAAATAAACATTATTGGTATTGCTATCTGTCTATATATCTGGAGCTTAGAAGGTTCTGGAAGTTGCTTTGGCATTAGAAGGGTAAAATACAAGTAACAAAAATGTGTAAAAATTTAGGACCACTGCATTTCGAAATTATTAAGACAAGTTATACAACATTACATGTGACACAGTGGCTGAACATAGACTATCAATTGAAGGTAGAACAAAACATTTAGGAACACCACAAAGTATCACAAAACAAAGGAATAATGCTTCTTTGTAATAAACAAATATTTCAGAGATGTGTCATTTGTTTCATGTATGACACAATCTAAACGACTCATATTCTTGTTAATTAATAGAGATAAATTTTTGTATTTATTATTTTTAAATTGACTTAAAAAAACTAATTACCAAGAGATATATTCATTGAGCTATACTTATTAATTTTATATAAAATATTTTGAGAGAATTTGAATCAATTCTGTGACTTGGTATTGTCAATCTGCTGCATTGTCGATCAAAGTTTCAATAATAAATTACAAATTTATGGAAAAAATAATATAACTTTAACCAACCATTATTTTGCTGTTGACTTGATATACTATTTACTTATATTTTCTTTAATTTCAAAAATGCTCATTTTCATGCAAAATAATAGACATTTTCAATAAAAAATGATTTTTAAATTATTATCTGATATTTACTAATCACTTTGTTAATGTTTGTGAATAATAAATTAACAAATCATAACAATATATATATATATATATATATATATATATATATATATATATATATATATATATATATATATATATATATATATTAAACTTAGTAATTTCTGAAGTTTGTTAGGCTATTTATTCCTGTCTTTAATGACTTTAAAGTTGGCAGGAATCATACAGCTATTTTTCTTAAAACTATTTGACATGCATGGAAAAGGTATTAATTTTATTCTTATTCTGATTAGTTTTAGTTTTTGTATATTTTACAGGGTATTACACGAATTTAATTCTTTTGCAATGATTATCTAAGTTTTGTGAGTTATGTATATGCGTGAAAGATATATTTTTTTTACACAAAGTGAAAATTGTGGACTTGTGTGAAGTATTTTTGTTGCTAAAATAATTATAGTTACAGCTGTGCCATGTCGAAAGGTCTTTATTTAAACTTTTAAGAATTCTGAAGTTTGTCGCTTTCACTTTAAAAAATTGTAAATCAGAAAGGCTAAAATTGTTATATTGTTTGTCTTCCGATTTAAATGATTCCTCGTCTGCAAACATTTCTCAAAATTTTATCCTCTAATAAGGCATTATAAATGTTCAAAACAAAGTTACAATGGACAATCTTAGTTCCAATTTCAATTTTAATCAGGTTTAATAATTAAAATTCGCTTAATCGTGATGTGAATTATTTATTTTAAATCTTTTAAGATGACTTGCACCACAATTTCTACATTTTTTTACATAAAATATCTTAACCTATCAGGTGCATTTTGCACATTTTTAACTCCAGTTTTATTACCAGAATAAATCCATAAGAGTCAGGCCCTCCAGCATAATTAATCTTTGGAATGATTTGTTATTCTCTATATCTTGAAATTTTGCAGATATTCTAAATCCATGTGGTCATTGATAATTTTTTAGTGGAGTAACTCCCCTTTTTGGGGACTATTTTTGGATATAACAATGTTAACAAAATATTCTATTAATAATATCAGACCTCCGTTTATTTGTTTTATAAGTTATTTTAAATAATTATAATTTTACATTAACATGAAAAGGTACTAATGATAATATTCTTTCATTTCCACAAATGATGCTCTTACATATCTTAAAGAAGTACCTTTAAATGAATGTGATAGTGGCCGATTTAGTCTTGCCTGGTTTTTAAAAGTCACAAAAATAGAAAATTTTGTCGTTGGCATAATTAAACATGGTATAAAAATTTTACTTCATGCAGTAGATATGATGTATTGCTGTCATCTATTATCAGATACAAAAAAATATATCTACACAATTTACACAACAGATATTACATTTTCTAAAATAAGTTGCCATTAAAAACTACTATATAGTGTTAAATACTTAATTAAGTGTTAATAATTGCGGTTAATATTTAACTGACATTTACATGTCCGCTTGAATATTATGTTTTTGATGAAATATATTTTATTAGTGAATAGTTTATACTTAGTCTGTCTGTTTTATCTAAGGACACTGTATTAATTGTATATTGTCGAAAGGAGAACGATAATTTTAATTTTTGGAAATACATTTCTTTTCGACAGCTTACACAGTTTGCTCCATCCATCTATTCTCAAATAAGAATGTAAAATTCACATAACGTTGTTTCAAACAAAACGGGCAGACTGTATCATATATATAGTAATTAAGCTCGTAAACAACGGCTTGTAAAAATTACTAAAGTTATACGAATTTTATTTATATTATTTTCATATAAATTAATTTTATAATTTTGCTTCCCGTCCTTTTGTTTGTTGTTGTCTATAAAATAGGGCAGTTTGAAGAAGTATGACCTAAGATGTGTTTGTTTGCTATATTGTAACAAAGTTTTCTGTGATAGAAGAGGGTGATGATTTTCTGATATATTTGTCACATACATTATTTTTCTCTTAATAAAGATCCTATTTTTATGTTAACAAGAGAATTACAATAGAATACAATGGAATGCCTTTTTTGCTTTTGGAATGTGGCGACTATCAAACATGGGTTTTGTATTTCTAATAAAATTAATTTTTGTTTGGCAGCAAAACAAATATTGAAAACAAAAATTTTGTTAAAAAATTGAATGAAAATATATATCTACTTTATATAAGGGTTCTTTATTTGAGAAAAACGAATAAAAGTATTAATTCAATAAGATATTTTGATATCTTAATGCATTATTTATTATCATTGCCTATAAGTAAATTATTGTTTTTTTAATTATTACTGTTGGTTAAAACATAAAATAATACACAAAACAATTTCAAAAGAAAAATATATTCAGTTACTGTTAATTTCTTATGAACATGAGAATTTCTTTGTTATATAAAGCCAATTAAAAAATTAGAATGTTGAGTCATTTGTTGGTATATAAAAGGTTAGAATTGTAAGTTTGTACCCTCTTCCTTAATTAGGATAACACAGTAGTATACTGAAAAAAGTTGTATTATATGATTGAAATTGCCCGATTTTATATGAGCCCTAACTACTAAATGTTTGGATGGCACCTAATAGTAGTAATCAGATAGGGTTCCTTTCATAGTATTAGCAATTAATGTGATATTTTGTAGTTGAATTATTTTTAACGTGAATTTTCCATCAGTCCTTTAAAAAGATGGAAATGTAACTAATTATTTTAGGCAGCCGAATTATGTATATAATAACGTGAATTATGTCAATCCAATTCTAAGAAAAATCACAATTTATAAAAGTATGATCAACTCTTGTGTTCATAAATGAAAATCGATATTGCCAAGTTTGCAAATTTAAGAAAGTTTGTTTCTAGATTTTTTATGCTTATTGATCATTATAATCAATAATGATCAAATTCACATAAAATACTTCTTTATTTTCAGCACTTTATACATCAGTGCATACTATATTTAGACTATACATAGGACATATCAAGGTAATAAGTATTTTGCTGTTAACAAAACAATCGCAAATTTATTTTATGGATATGTTAGAAACGATTTCTTATTTATATTGTTAAGATATTTTTCCTCATTTTGTTTTCCTATAATCTGTATTACATTTGGTTGTTATTCTACTTCTAACACTATTATTTATTGTAGCTTTTATAATAAAATTTCTTGAAACTGTATCAACCAAAAAAACAAAAAATCATTGGATCCAAAAAGAAGTGACTGTGACAATAAATCTAGGGAAATATATATGGCTTATTTCTTTCAGTTCCACCCATACCTTTTCCATTATTTTTAATATATTTATTCAAGGTTCCCATAGTAAGAGAATCAACAATATGCCTAAACTTATAAACTTTATTATGTACTTTATAAGTACACCCTGACTTTTCTATCTTTCTGGCTAAATATGGCTCTTTTTGGCTTCCTGCCACTTCCATTCTAATTGTCTAGTAATTATTTTTACTATGACAACAGTGACATATGAAATTCAAAAAATTTTTTGTGAAACAAATTTGCCAAACCTTTGTATAAAATAAGGTAAAATTTTGAAAGCATGACATGAGTTGCATATAAGCATACAATAGCCACAACTTACATGTTTCTTTTTTATAAATAATGTATTTTGAATGGAGATTTATAAATCAAATATCGAAGAAGAGCTATATAATGAAGCTCTGAGACAACACCTGCCTCGTACATATATGCCACCTTCCTCTAAACGTGTAAGAAATGTGTCAACTTTAAATCTAGATAAACTCTTCAAGAGTAGTAATTCTTTAATACATGATAAGACGAAATGTACACATGTCAAACACAAAGATTCAGGCGACTTTTACAACACGGGCATACAAGAAGTGAATTATCACAAAATAATCATTGAAAAATGTAACAGAAATAAAGGATGCATGTGTAAACCTCCTACTGAAAAGGCTGAAAAAGTTACTAACACAGAAGAACGTGCCAAAGTCCATGAGTATGTACCACAATATCAATCTAAAGATGTCCAAGTTGCTTCAGATATAAAATCCAAAGCTGTAGAGAATCAAACATCGAAATCATCTATAATTATGCTTGATACTGTTACGCAATTTGAAAATGAACATATAATTGATGAGCAATATCTTGACGAACATGTAGTGAACGAGCAATACATTAATGATTATATATTCAAAGATGATACCAGCAACATAAATAATAAAAACTCGAAAGTAAAAACGAACACTAAAGCATATCTGCATAAAGATCGACAGAAACTAGAAAGTTCGATAGCAAGCAATACTGCAAGTAAAGAAACCAAACACAATGTACCATCCAGTATAAAGGATATTCTGCAAACAGTTCCCGAGAGAGACCAATTTGCTGTCTGCAAAAATAAACAGAACTGCGGTTGTCAAACATATGATATACAGGATGATTCTAGTAGGAGACTAAAGTTATATGGAAAAAATATATATATACAAAACACACCACAAGCAGTAATGAAAAACCCGCAAAACGAACTGGTTATAAAAAAGAAATATTCATCAGAAACCAAATCAACAGAGAGTAGTAGTTGTTGCTGTGAAAGGAAAAAGAAGAAATGTCTCTGTTTTAGAAAGAAACCAAACAAGAATATTGCTGATGAGCCGAATGAAAAATCTATTCAAACTAGAAAAATCTGTTGCTCTGATAAATGCTATCAAGTTACACAAAATCAAAATACAGCTGATGTTTCAACTTCAGGCCGTAATGACCAGGTAAGAAATATATCAGTATGTTCTAAGTCTAGAAAAATATCTAACAAACATTATAAAAAGTTCTGCAGGTCTTGTACAAAAAACAAAATTATATTACCACCAAAACCACCCATGTCATCCGATCAAGCAGATACATTAAAAACTTTGATCAAAATGGAAGCTAAACAGAATTATAGACAAGTCAATATTATTTTACAAGAGCTAAATGAACAAAAAAGTGAAATAAAAAAACTTATCGAATTGTATCACAGTATCTCAAAGGATATATCTGTAAATAAACTCGACAGAGGTTCATATAAAAGTGTAATTAAAAGAGACTATTTGGAAGAACGTCACCCACCTAAGACAGTTAACATATGTGAAGGGTGTGGATTACATTTTTATAAAGAATCAGTATCTGAAAATGGTAGAAGGGTAATAGCGCCTCCTGATTATGGTGATAAAATTATAACCCATGATAAAACTGCTACTGGTGTTAAAATTATCACTGATGAAGACAGCTATAAAAATGTTGATGAGTAAGTTATTTTTATTATACATATTATATAATAATTTTTCATGCTTGGACATTATAAATTAATTTGTATTTCAGACCTCGTAAAAAAATAACCAAAAGCACCGAGACACCGAAGCAGAAATCAAAAAATAAACTTAATACAACTGTGAAAGATACAATCCAACCTGATGTACTTCCCGAACAGATGGAAGAAAGGAAAGATGATGATCAAAGAGCAACCACAAGCGGTCCAAAACTTACAAAATCTCAATCTGTGTTGACGTTATATATGGATGACAAACCTAAACCTTCTGAAGCAAGCCTTTTACATCAAACTGAAAAACTGGCTCCCAATCTTGAAACCACCAGTAACGCTAAAAACACCGCTAGTAAGAAAAAGCTTGACTGCAAATCGAAATCAAAAGTTTTTATTGACTGGTGTAAAAAATCATTTGTAAATCTTAAGGAAAAGGAGAGTAAACAGTTGAATAAATGTAGTAAATATATACAAGATAAAATAAAAGAATATAAAAAGAACTACAAGTCACGGCCTAAGAAACCTATTTTTGCTAACTGTCTACAATATTGTAAGTACTTCTTCTTTAAGATTTCCACAAATTTTAATGGAAAACAAAATCTATTTTTCAATAAATTATCAATATTATTTTACTGATGGCATATTTTCATAACTATGGCATCACAAGTGAATTAAAATTTTTGTCACAATCATAGTAAAATGTGCTTCACATAAAATTGAATTATCAATATTAGATAAACTAATACTTTATGCATTACCACTATAATTATTCTGTTGACACATAGAAAAATGGAGCAAACCAGTCTTGTATGCCACTTTACTAGTGGTATATTTTCTCAACCATAATACAATTATCAGTCATGGGATTTAGATAATTTTTCATCTGATTGATGTTGTAAATAAACTAGTATAAAAAAAATGCACAAATATGTTGCTTTGTAAATACGGTAAACTAGTACAATTGTATACACTGTTGACTGCATAGAATTTTCAAATACTTTTAGGTTTTACTATTTTTTATATGTGTATAACTTTTAGTTACATTGCCTATTTACTATTCCTTACTATATAAAATATAAATTCAACTGTATAATTTCGTTACAAACTCAATTATTTCATTAATTGTATTACCTAACTATTAATACTGCTGATGATCACTGATCCCCTCCTGTCCATCAAACCCTCCTGTTCTTCCAACCCTTAGTTGCCATGTAAAATATTGTCAATTTATCACTTCACTGTTACTATCATTTACTTATTTATTATAAATACCGTTAAAACTCATGAATAATCATTCTCTAATAGTTGTAACCAACATTTGACTTATAGCAACACAATGCTACATAAATTTACAAGAATGTTTGGTTGCTAAAATATCGACAGACATCTGGTAGCACATAAATTTGTAGTATTCAGCTGAAACATGCATGTGTAAGAAAATAAACGATATCCTAAATACACGAGCACCACCGCATTTGATTCAAAATGAGGAAAGACAATCCACTTAAGGGTTACAGCACCTAGATATTATTGGATCCCTTATGTATAGTGTATAATAACTTTCTGTTGTCTTAACCCTTTCAATGCTGTTGTCCGATTTTTAGGAACCTGTTTAAGACTTAACTGCTGTTGTTGGAGTCAACGGAATAATGAAAGCAGTTCTTACTATACATAGTAAGAAGACATTATACGATTCCGCGAGAGAATCAGATCAGTTAGATGTTAGTCACCAACACAGTTCTGACTGTATTGGTGATAGTTGATTTTCAGTATGACAAATATTCCACCGCCTAGTCACAGTAAGTTTTTACAGCAAACGAAAACTAGAACAAGTTTTGACGAGTTCAGATACTGACGATGAATTTTTTACAAACATGGTTGATATTGATGTTGAATATAATACTGAATGCGATCACATGATGTGCGCATACAAGTCTTCTTTTTGACTTGGTAAACAACTCATACAATGATAAAAATTTCCAATTGTTCGAAGAAAAGCTCTTCTCCAAATTGTCTTCCTTTTTCAAATAGGGAAAAAAGGAAGTCTTGAAAATACACCACGTGGATAATATCATCAGCAAATAGTAGTAGCCAATAGCGTTACATAATAAAGAAATTTAAATTGCTCAAGTGTGTAAGTTCAGACTGTTGTGGGCCTATAAAGGGTCCCACACTATACCTTGACACGCTAAATAGCTGTTAGCATTGAAAGGGTTAACTTGTTTTAAAACTTTGTGCCTCCATATATGGAGTTATATTGATACTATTATATTATACATTCACAGATTGTATAGTCCTCTTGTAATATTGCCTAAAACATTTGATACATTGGCACATGTTTATTTTTTATATAATGTTCATATTCAGCATTTTCATTGTTATTTATGAGGTTACACGTTACATATCTATTTTGTAATATATAGCACTATTTTACGGATGAAAAGTTAAATTTCATTGGAGGTGTGTACGAAATAGAAAGATAGTGATTACCTAAAATAGACAGCACACAAAACTTTTCTGTTATAAGGGCATTACAGTTTTCAGTAACTATTTTTAATTCACATATTTAGACAATAAACTAATATTAATGAATTTATATTAGCTGGTGTCAGTATTCAGAATATGAAAGAAACTACCTTCCCGATTATATTACTAATGGAGTATTACTCCATACACACCCACATCCAAGTGTTGCATTCATATGAAATCCTGGAAGCCAGACTATCCTTGAGTCTTTGGAAGACAGTATATTACTCCATTTAGGGGAGTGTAAGCTACATGTGATTATCTAAGTAGCTGGTGAAGGAATAGACACAAAATTTCAAAATAGGGAAAAATATATAGTCTGATTTGAACTAATTTTTTTTTATTCAGAAATATGGAATCTGCAAAATAGTTCGACCTGCCAGTTCGATCTATATAAAATATACAGTGGATAATTATTGGAAATAATATATTTTGTTTTAATATGTATTGTCTTATTTCAAAAAGAGACAAATGGTTTGTATATTTTAGATTGATCTAAGCTCGGAATTTAAAAAATGCAATATGCATTGGCTGTGCTGAAATAGAAAAACTTAGTATTTTTGTCTAGGTTTCTTAGATTTGTAGTGACGCATTAAACTGGCGCATTAGCAAGGATAATGAGTGTGCCTCGATAGCCCAGCGGTCAGAGCAACTAACCGGAAATTGGGAGAGCCGGGTTCGATTCCCGGTCGAGGCAAAATGCACTTTTATCCGTGCTAATGCCAAAGTGGTGACCCCGACGTGATGTGATTCATTCCAGTATATGCAACCTCCCTTACATCTCAAATTCGCGGATTCGATTCCCGTCCTATCCATCGCCCTATAGTCCCGGGGGTTACCGAACAACGGTTCGTAAGAATGGCGAACAACGGTTCGTAAGAATGGCGAACGCGGTCACATTCCGTTAAATTGTATCGAGACAAACCATGTCTCTAGGGAGGGAGTACTGTAGTGACGAATTAAACTGGCGTATTAGCAGGGATAATGAGTGTGCCTCGATAGCTCAGCGGTCAGAGCAACTAACCGGAAATTGGGAGAGCCGGGTTCGATTCCCGGTCGAGGCAAAATGCACTTTTATCCGTGCTAATGCCAAAGTGGTGACCCCGACGTGATGTGATTCATTCCAGTATATGCAACCTCCCTTACATCTCAAATTCGCGGATTCGATTCCCGTCCTATCCATCGCCCTATAGTCCCGGGGGTTACCGAACAACGGTTCGTAAGAATGGCGAACGCGGCCACATTCCGTTAAATTGTATCGAGACAAACCATGTCTCTAGGGAGGGAGTACTGTAGTGACGAATTAAACTGGCCTATTAGCAGGGATAATGAGTGTGCCTCGATAGCTCAGCGGTCAGAGCAACTAACTGGAAATTGGGAGAGCCGGGTTGGATTCCCGGTCGAGGCAAAATGCACTATTATCCTTGCTATCGCCAAAGATCTATAAAGAAAAAGTTAGTTATGCCAAATTCTTATGCTAAAAATTAACTTATAAATAATGAAAATCATGCGAATATTCTTTGTAATAAACATATATTTATTTAGATAAAACTTATACTCCAGATTTGTACTTAAAAGATTTTTTTTTTGTCATTATTTATTACAGTTTAGGTGAACATATGGGTATTAAAGAAATCGTTTTTATTTTTTGTTATAAAATCATTTTATTATGCAGAAAAGTATAGAAAGTATTACAACAAATGGCCATTATCACTGTAATAGTATACTAAATACTGTTATATATGAAGTGCAATAGTCCTTTATATAGAGTACGTTTCTATATATCCATTTTTTATGAATTTATTATATAGCTGCCTTGAACTATCAATGTGTTGACAGTTTTATATTCAACATAAATTATTCAATTTTACCATTTTGAATGTACTATATATAATCCTGTGAGATGATTGGAATCTTCCACGTAACTACAAAAACAGGAGACTAGTTTTCCACAAATATTGACACACTTCTTGCCAAACTGGAGTCATCGCAAAGTAATTTAAACTCTTATATTACATTTGAAATTATTTTGTCACTTCAAAAATCAATATTTTTTATGATGTGTATTCTATAATAGTATCATTTTCTTTTGTGAATATGAAGTTAAACGCATTTTAAAATATTTTTCTCATTCATGTAAAATATTTTATTACCACATAATTAGAAAACTATCACTTATTGAATTGAACTACATATTTTCTTTATAGCTGGATCAACATAAAAAAATCATGCTGCCTTTCTTCTTTATCTATGATTAAATTTGGCGAGTCTTACAAGCTTCTTTTATCTTCTTGCTTGATTTCAAATTCTATCTTTCTCAAATATTTACAATCGTCAATTGCAAACCTGAAACAACATTAGAAATCTTCTATAATCATCATCATCTCATCTTCTAAGTCTTAGTAATTTATTAAAAATCCTCTTATGTTTAAAGGATTCAAATGGTTAAAAAGGACCTTGGCTTAGTAGCCATCCAATTGAAAGTATATAAACTGGTCTTTTCTCATTGTAGATGGCTAATAAAAAAGAACCAATGCTTCAATAATAATTTTTCAATTTACTAAAATTGGATATAAAGGAAACCCTTGATTTTTTCTCTACTTTTTCACAGAATTCATAATATTGTGGTAGTCTTTATCCCCCAAAAAATATTTTTTCTTTTTATACCATTTTTAATAGGTTTAAAACATTATCCTTACTTTTTCCTTTTCTTTAAGTGTTTTGAAAGTTTTTGTTTCAATCAATTTTAAACATTCAGCAGTCCTTTGAGAGGATGTTTTTTTTTTTAATTAATTTATGGAAGAGACAATTTTTATGAGAGTTTTGATTTGTGGAAATGAGTGCCTAATTATTTTTCCATATATTTCTGCTATTATAAGTTTGGTGGAATTTCACTTACATGACGATATGGTCCACAAAGAGCTGATATTAAATTAAGCTGCAAAAACTTATGACTAACTATGGCTTCATTATTCAACTGATCTTGAGAACAAAGGGTTTAAGAGTCATATTTCTTTGAACCATGATATTTTTGAATAAAAAAAAAATTGGTGAATAGACTTTTCTTTTCATTGATTATTCATATCTGTAATAAATAATTCATTTTGAAAATTAATTACAACATATAGTTTTTAAGGAAAACTTCATAATTCTCCTTCGTAACGAGAAATTAATAATTTTCGTTGTATTTTGATCAGGATCTACTGAAAAATGTAAATTATTGTCACTTGTTTAACTGCCGATAACTGAGTTTTAAGATGACAGGTGAAAAATAGTTACTTCACTATTCCAATTGTTTCTTTCAAATATAAAAGATTTTATATAGAAGTTTTAGGTAACTGCGATATAATTTAAGGTAATTAGATTTGTATTTTTGGCACATGCATTCCATTTAAATAGATTCTAATCTAAAATCCTAGTTCTACATGCATTATCTAAAACAATCTCGAATTACTTTTATATCGGAGGTTATCCTATCCTATTGATATTTAACGAACAGTTAATATTAAATTAAATAACCATACATTAACGTAAAATTTAGGCATAATGCATACAGCAATTTGACATAAGTTACCCATAAACCTGTAAGACTTTAGCCGTAGGTATTACAATTCCTCTGTCCCTAAAGCATAGTACAAAATAATTCTTGGCTAGAATAATTAGTTTAGGAATTTCTAAAATAGATCCATTATTGATTCTGATTATAAATTTTGAAACTAAAGGGCAATTTACAATGTGATTCAAATCTGCAAAATCATAATTCCAAATCATAAATTTGTCATTAAACCGATTATTCCAGTTAAAAATAATTTGTTAAATACTTTATGAATATACTACTATGTTGTGTCTATTTACATGTTTTATAAATTTTACTTTATACTTAATAATGATGTATGTGATTTAATTTTAATAACCACTGATTTTTTTTTATTGCAGTTAAGAAGAAAAAGGGAAATCCTCACCCATAGAATAAAATGACTAATGGAGCCGTCGATAAATGCCAAAGCGAGTGAGAGTCAAATATGTAAAAAATTGGTGGTCTATCTATTATTTCTAATAGCATGACAATTCCAGTAAGCGCTACAAAAATTGCGCACTTCCAAACATAGCGCTGTCTAATCCTGTTATATGTACACCAGCCAAACCAACAAATAGCCGTGAAAGTTCCTAAAATGTATGCTATAAAATATTCTTTTTGTATTTGTCAATAAAAAAAAATTACCTACTAATATATTCAACTCCATATTATACCCATAGTCAATTCTACCCATGGCGAGGTAAGCCACGTGGTTTACAAAAAATGCAAGGAAAAATGTTGTTATTGTTATAAAAGCAAAACGTGGAACTTTGTTTCTTAATAACCTACAAAGATTCATTATTAATTCATCGGAAATTGGAAAATAGGGGCTAGGGATGTCTAGAAACGTTCTGTCTAGGCTAAACCACAACCTAAATCTATTGGTTACCTAATGCATATTTGTCCTATTATACATCTATTAACACTGATGAATGTTTATATCATACCTGATTAGCATTATGTAACAATTCAATAGGACCATTGAAAATGCACATACATAATCCATTAACTCCGTCAGAAGAAAATCCCTGGCATGAAAAATAGCTGACCAAAACCAAGCATTTAGGCAGACCTATTGTTATTAAAATAATAAAATTACGAAACTAGAAACTAATATACTAAATATCATACAATGAAAAATACATGCCATAGCCAGTAAAGGGGGCTATCTGGTCTAACGTCTTTCCTAAACTTTTTTATCATCCGTAGATGTGCATATGCATTCAGCAATGAAAACAAAACAGAGGCAGGCTCTTGAAGACCCAGCACTCTTATAAAAGGCCACTGAAAAATAAACTCGATATATTATAAGTGTAAATATAAATTTTTGTAAAGGTACTTTTCCATAAAACTGTGGTGTTCTCCAATTTCGTTCATGGAAACCCTCAACAGTTTTCCACATACATTCATATCCACATTCGTCACTGCAAGACCATTGGGTTAAGTATAATATAATCGACTGTCTTTCTGTGTTTAGAAAAAAGTTGCCGTCTAAAAACAAAAATGACCAAGAGAATATAACCAATGATATATATATATTTTTTCCAAACCTTCTGTACAATTGAGTAAATTACATCTTTCTAAACACTTCTGATAATAAGAAGAGTGGTCACCCGCTGAAGAAAATGAATTATGAACCAACACAATTACAATTAATAATATAAATAAAATCATTTTGTATGAACTTCGTATTTGAAATTTACAAAAGATGGCAACAAAAAATTAAATAAAAAGACGATAAACATATTTAGGATAAGATAAGTATAGATTAGAAGTTAATAGACATTATAAAAGCTTAACAAATATTAACTTGTTTGATGTTCTAACAGTTTAAAAAAATTAATATCATAGTCACAGTTAATATGGATAGCACAGAACATCTAATATAAAGGGATAGAAGAAAATCAAAAATTATCACTAATCACTACCACAAATACAGAATGTCTTTGTTAACTGTAGATTCTTGTCATACGCTGTATTACATACTAAACATTATCTGACTAATCATTCATATTCCGATTAAGTTATAATACGTTTATAATCATATACTTGATATTATTTAATTTTTATGGTCTCTATCATGCTCCTGCTTTTGATTAAAATTCGAACACATGGCTCTTGCTCTAAATCCCCCAGAGCTATATAAATTACATCAAAATTCTACTCAATGTTTCCAACAATTCATAATAAAGCACGATATAATAATTTGAATGCACAGATCACAATATCAAGCGCAGTAATATTTGTCTAGGACGTTCAGAACGATATTACCAAACACATCTAGTATAGCATTTTTTATTAGTCTAGCTGCACACTGGCAACTTTAGTCAAGGAACTTTTTAATCACAAAAGTAGAACACATTATTTCTTATGAGAACCCGCACACACGCGATTATTTAGTTGCGGCAACTAAAAAATTCCAAAACGTTCTATTTTCCTGACGGCTTAATTGTTGCCGGCAAAATAGAACGCACATGTTCTTACTGTCTCCGCACACTGGCGATTAAAAAGTTGCTATTTTCCAGTTACAATTTCGTCGTGCCCGAATCAACATGCCGCTAGACATCGAATTATTCATTGAAGGTGTTAAATTACGCTTCGCGTTGTATGATACAAAAATAAAAGAATATGCAGATAAATATGTTAAAAAAAGTTGTTGATGGAAAATTGTCCATCTATAAAAACCTTGTACTAATCAATAGATGGACCCAACATTTTCTGTATTTTTTCTCTTCCTTAAAACAAGAGCACAAACGCATGCAGTCTCGGACGAAATCTACTTTGAAACAGATGTTAAGCAACTATTTAGTTGCCAGTGGGCGCTTGGAACAACAGCGGGCAACTTTCAAACGACTAGATATTTTAATCACCGAGACTAAAAACTTGCCAGTGTGCGGCTAGCCTTACAAAATCAAGTCTATGACATATTTGTTTTGTGGCATAGAAAATATTGTATAGGATATTTAATCATATATTCTCTGTAGTTTTGTTCATTTGTTGTGATTGTATTCTAAATCAATAATAAATTGTTAAATTTTATTGATAATTTCTTCGAAATCTACATAAGTTATTTTTCAATTAATTACTTAATACAATTACATTTCTAATAACTGTTTTCCTAAATTATAGGAATTTAAATTGCGAGGTTCAGAGTTAATTTTGTAAATAAAGTAAGGTTATGTTGTTGTATACATCCTATTTTCAATAAAAGATATTAGCTAAAATCAAAATGATACCTCCTGTTGCACCTGGACAAGTAGAAGAAAAGCAAAACATGGTTGGCTGGGTAAAGCTTTGTTATTATTTTTGCATTGTTTTGAGGCAGAGTCTTTTTTTACCCATCTATACATCTTTTAATTGCGCTTTGCATTGAGAACATTCAATAAATGTTCTCAGTTCATTTAAGTATAGCTCTAGCATGATTTTTCCTAAATTTGGTTGTTCATTGTGTTAAGTTAAAAGAATCTACTGTTTTATGAATATATATAAACACTCCGTTTAATTTTTAGAAAAACACATTTAATATGCGTCAAATAAGCTTGATGAATTTGGCAGCTAGTCAGTTGGGAGTGAAAAATGGGACTAAATCAACTATCCCAAATTTTAGAAGAGCTTACAGTATAACAAGTCCTACAAAATCTCTAGATTTGTTAAGAAGAAATTTACAAAAAGCTATTAATAAGGATATAGACAATGTTTTAAGGAAATATGTGGAGGTAAATTGTACAGTGTTTATATTTGATGCTATTTCTATTCCAGTATACTGATATTCTAGTTATTACATTATACTGATCTAATAGACTATAAATTAATTAGATTTTTTGTATTTTTAGAAGTTTTTTCAGCCCGCTATACGTAATATTAAAAATAACTTAGGAAAAGATAGTGTTGGTGAAGATCACATAAAAGAAGTTTGCAAACAGATGTTAGAAGAAGCGAAGTTGATGTACAATGATACACCCAGTTCAAGGGATAGTTCTCCATATGAACACAGTCACAGTGAAGCCGAATCAGAAACCAGTATAACTGATGGACGCCTAGGCACAGCAGTAACTACTCTACATTTATTATGCATTTGAACATAAATTAATCCATACATGTGTTTATTTCAAAGTATATTCATATACTATTCATTTCAAATAAAAAACTCTTATCTTGCCGATAAACGGAAGAGTCTACCTGAGCCTAGCCATAAAAACAAGCCAAGGTTATGTTTTGATTTTTTTTATTTGGCAAACAGTGATGAAATAAACTATACATGATTATGTGAAAACTAATAACCATCAATAATAATTTAGCATATTGCTTTATGTTCAAATAATAATTTAAATTATACCCAAGTACTCGCAAAAATTATATTTTATAATCATTAAAATTTTATAATTATAGTTTTGTAAATATTTAGCTGATTTGAATTTTAATATGAAAAATGTTACAGAGCCCACTCACACACACTAAAAGAAAAGAATCAGATATAGAGTCTGAAAGCCCAACAGCAAATACTTTAATGCCAACACTTAAACGTCATCGAAATAAATCTCACAATTCCACTGACTACAGCAGTTGTAAATTGTCGTTAAAACGAGATGGACCTAAATGGAACCCTGAGAGAGTGAAGGGTAATACACTGTTTATTATGGGTGCTAGAGCAAATAAGGTTTTAGGTTACGGTCAGACAAGGGGAAGGTTGTATGTGAGACATCCTAATTTGGTAAGGTGAGTAAAGGTTTAACACATGGAAAATAGAAGTGAAAAAAAAAAAACTATCACATTTTTGATTAATTGCTAGAATTTCAGTTGGTTAATCGCTAGATTGTTAATTGATGATCTGTGTGAACTGTAGCAACATAATTAAACAATATTATATATATCATATCAATGTTTTTTTATCCTGTGATATTTGTATGCCACATACAGCGGGCATGGATATTTGTACATGTTCAACTGTTTATAAATATTGATGATATTGCGATAATGTAGGCATGTGTATGTTTTTATACAATTTTATATACAAAAATTATGCGCAAATAAGTATGTTTGTAATTTGGTGAAGTAATATACTAATGATATAAAAAAAGACTGGAATCGACCGACTCATATTCGCTATCACACGAATATTCGTACAGGCTCATAAACCTGTCAAAACATGCACTTGTCAGGGGTTAGCGGACCGCGCTGATTATATTAGGGACTTCAGTAGTTACTTAACACTTACGTAGTTTAAATCAAAACGATAACGCGATCAAAATGGGACGCAAATCAAAAAACACATCAGTAGACTTGAGGAAAACTGTTATTTCATTATATGAAAAAGGCAACAGTTACAGAAAAATAGGAGAAATTGTTCAGAAAAGCCATTCTACAATCCAGTATATTATACAGAGGTACAAGAAAGAAAGTCGTGTTGAAGATAAAGTGAAAGAAGGGCCAAAATTTATATTAAGTAAAGCTAATGAACGGTACATTATATTGCAAGTTAAAATAGATCCTACTATAACTGCACTCAAGTTAGCAACATTAGTGGAAATTACTGTGGAAAGAAAGTGCATCCAGAAACAATTCGGAGGGTGTTATGAAGACATAATTACCATGAACGCCGGGCGAGAAAAAAACCTTTCATTAATGAGCGAAATCGAAAAATGCGAGTACAGTTCGCACATGAATGCTTACAGCAATCTAATAACTACTGAGGCAACGTAATTTTTTGCGACGAAAGCAAATTTAATCTATTCGGACCAGATGGTAACACAATTGTGTGGAGAAAACCAAATGACGAGCTCAATATAAAAAATTTGATTCCCACTGTAAGATACGGCGGTGGGTCAGTTATGGTCTGGGGATGCATGTCTCGTCACAGCGTTGGAAATTTGCACATTCTGGACTCTAATGGACCAACGCGTCTATATTTTAAAAAAACAATTAGTGCAAAGTGCGGCTAAATGGGGAATCGAGCGTCAGTTTAAATTTTACCAAGACAACGACCCTAAGCACACGGCGCTTCGGGTACGTCAATGGTTTATGTATAATTGCCCAAAAGTTATAAAAACACCTGCACAGTTCCCAGACCTTAACCCGATCGAGCATTTATGGCAAGAGCTCGAAATCCGCATCCGTAAACACACTATAACCAACGTTAACGGCTTAACGGAAACACTTAACGAAGATTGGAGTAATATTCCCCTAAGCCTGTGTGCCAAACTGGTATCTTCGATGCCAAGACGCTTGCGTGCTGTAGTAACTCAAAAGGGATACCCAACAAAATATTAGGTCTCATTCTGTATTATTTTTATTTAGATTTTACTCATGTGTACGAATATCAGAGATACAATTGTTAATTTCTGTTTTATTTCATGAAAACAGTAATGTCATTAGAACATTATTTACTGCAAACTACATTATTTGTTTTGTTGTATAATAGAAAATTACAATACACCATATTTCATTTCCCTGTTTTTTATTTCATCCCATTTTGTCTAAATAAAAATCAAATAAGTTAACTGTACGAATACCCGTGTGACCCACTGTATGTATGTATTCTGTCATCTAAAACCATGCAAGTAAAATTGGATCTTTATGCACCCAAAGGTATTCAACATAGGAGATTATAAATAAAAGTTGTTGTTTTATCCAGATTTTAAGAATAAAAATGAAGTTCTGTTTTTAAAAATATGAAAAAACATTGCATTGAATTTCTGATTTGTTTCTGCATTAACTTAACTTTTCTTTAAATCAAAATATAACTTTTTATGCCAGCTTCTAAAGTAAGAAGTAATTTTCAAATGGCAGTAATGGTTGTTATATTATAGTCTGTAGAATATTCTTGTCAAAAATTTCAAACAATGATGTGAACAAAATGTACCATCAAGACAAAATATAATGAGACACTTTTGATACACTTCGCTGAAATACAGGCAACTATTTTTTGAATTAAATATGCTTTTGGCCGATAGACAGCATAACCATTTTAAGATGAGGGTGTAGTAGGCGATGCCTATTTCTCGTAAAACTGGTCACGTATATGGCACTATTTTCATCAAATAGAACACCCGTGAATATCCCTGTTGACAAATATTTAGTTTCATTTTGTAGTTCCTTAAAAACATCTGATGTGATGTACTCTGTTTATATTTCATATTAAAACTACACTGAATATTTTTTAACATTCAAACATTCATTTAGAAGGGGGTTAAAAACAAATACATTATCCTTTGCAGGTATTCTGGTGATCAAGAAGATAAAGAATGGCTTGCCTCTAAAAACTTGATGCCTCCTAGTGGTGGAAAAGCTTATCTCATGCTTCTGGAAGATATCAAAGAACTAACAGAAAGTGAAGAATATAAATATAGTCCTAATTTGCAGCTACACGAACTAAAGGGCTTTGAAGTTCCATTATTTTTATTGCTAAAAATTAAAAATTTTATAGAATATGTGAGGACTGAGAGGAAATTATTAGCACATGTGGACATTTACGAAGATCACAGTCATTCCTCCACTCCTCCTTCAAATGTGGTTTTGGACTCTGCTCCTTCCACACCTTCTGACACAGCAGTTTCAACAGAGAATCTCACTGATAATTGCTTTAAACATGATAGTTTCCTAAACATGTCATCAGATATGACTAATAGTTTGACTAGTTCTGTTATTTCTAGCATATTGGCAAATCGTTTGTCAAGTCTTAATAATAGCGAGAATTCTCAAGATTACTAATGTTATTTTTAGAATCAAAGCCAAAGATTTTATTTTCTCTATTCATTGCTTTTATTTATTTATGTTTTGCTATTTATGTTGCTTCTACTTTAATAAAGTATTATGAGTTTTTTATTATTGTTTCATTATTGTGTAAAGTTAAGGTACATTTTAAAATGTTGACTTTTAGGATATAAATTTATATCAGAATGGAATTTTGTATGCACTTGCATGTAAAAATGTGCCAGCATATAAAAAAATATTTCTTTTAAGTGGGTAAATACAAATATAAATTTGTATTTTCAATTTTTTTTTAGTATTGGTGAATGTCAATTGTGTGGAAGTCTAATATTTTTCTTTGTATATTTCTAAACTCATATAAGGAAATTGATCATTATGTTTCTGAAGAAAATACTATCATATATTTATTATTATCTTCTGAGATTTTCAATGTGATGCAACACATTGTTTTATTGTCTATATACTCTTCTGAAACAAACAATAAACCAACCACAATTATTGAGACAATAAATGTTGATACTAAATGTTTTAACTTTTTTATATTGTTATTTAACATCAACCTATTTCCATTACTGTGACTTATGACCAATACCAGGAGACGAGCTACTTCAACCTGGAAATTTTATCAAACCCCACTTCTGCAGTGTGGTCCTTACTTGATTGAAAGGTAATGAAAAAACAGAAAAGAAGGGACCTATGGTTTTACATCGTATTCGAGGGATGGTATGATACATTACAAAATATACACTCGACTGTTGGTCGCCCAACTAAGTGGCACTGCAGCAGTTATTTGACATTTAATAATGATGTCTTATTTAAATCAAAGTGTAGATTTCTTTTATTAATGCTGATAATTCTACATTTATCACCTTGTATTGTTTATTTTGCAACTTAGGATTTATTAATAAATTATGTTTTCACGAGCTTCATACAAATGGATGGCTTCACAATAAATTTATAGATGGTTATAGAAGTGCTGAACCCAGGACAGTATTTTAAATGATTTAGTGTCTTGTGTTTCTTATTTTAAACGTGGAGACAACATTGAGGACTCTAAGGGTTTAAATAGAATGTGCAGCTTGGAAAATTAGTCAATATAGTCTCAATATACATAATCTCTTGAGCTATTTATTTGTCAAAAAATGGAGCAGAACATCCATCAATCTACACAAATAGAAATTCATACTTCCTGATATTTCAGAATTGAGTATTTGCTAATTTATTTTATGAGGAATGTGTGTTGACTTCTGTTATGTACTATTGAGAGTGAATGTAATGAAATACTTCCGATACATTCCCCTGAAACATTGGCCATAATGATTTAATTTCCTTAAAATTTTTATTTAATGAGTTACTTATGCTCTATGAATAAAGCAGTAAAGGCATTTCCCACAATGAAAAAAAAAGGGGAGGGGGGGGGGGTCAACGTGTACTGAACTATAAAACCGTCATCTAGGATCTTGTGAATAATATCACAATATAAATTTTCTCATAAATTTTATGTTCAAATGTACAATTATTATCTGTTAGTATGTTACATTTATTTAATGATTTTAATATTCAATTATTGTTCTCATCATCATGAGGTCATCAGTCCTAAGACTGGTTGGACGCTAACCTCCAGCTTCTCCTATCTTGTGCTAACCTACGCATTTCGCTAATTGTGCTACAACCTACATCCCTTACTATTTGCGAGCAGTAGTCTAATCTAGGCCTACCTCTGCCTTTCTCCACTCCTATTTCTGCTTCCAAAATATCGCGGACTATTCCCCCATGTCTCAGCAAGTGGCCTACCATTCTATCTCTTCTCTTCTTTATGTTTTTCCACATACTTCTTTTCTCACCGACTTTCTCCAATACTTCTTCGTTTCTAACCCTATCAGTCCATGGTATTTTCATCATTCTTCGGCAACACTACATCTCAAAAGCTTCTAATTTCTTCCTACTTGCTCTCCCTACCGTCCAGGTTTCGCAAGCGTATAGTGCCGTGCTCCATACATATGTTTTCAAAAATCTCTTCCTTGTTTCTAAGTTTATTACCCCCGAGCATAAAAGTGCTTTCTTTTTGTTAAAAGCTACTCGACCCTGCGCTATTCTTTGTTTTATGTCTTTATCGCTTCTTCCATCCCAATTTATTTTACTTCCTAAATAAGTGAAGTCTTTAACTTCCTCCAATCTTTCATTATTAATTTGTACTTTCGTTTTTGCTCTGCTCTCGCGCCCTCTGCACACTAACACTTTAGCTTTGGTTTTATTCACCCTCATTCCGTATTCCTCTGTCAACACTGCCTCCATTTCGTTCAATGCTGATTCTAATTCCTCCTTACTAGATGCTAATACTGCTATACCATCCACGAATCTCAGCATTTTTAGTTTCTGTCCCTGTACTTTAATCCCGAAATCCACTCTTTTACTTAATCTTTTACCACATTAATCGCCTCTTCGATGTACAGATTAAAAATTAGTGGTGATAGCGTACATCCTTGTCTTATTCCTTTCCTAATACCTACTTCCCTTTTTTCCACTTCTACTTCTATAACAGCAGTTTGCTCTTTGTATAGATTGTGTATTACTCTCCTATCTCTATATTATTGTTCTACATTAAATAAAATGCAGATATTGTAGTGGGCTTCTGTACCTGAAAAATCCATAAATCAATGCGACTGAATAATGTAACAATACACTTGTGTGTCTGTGCTCCTAAATCAACGCGGGTCTATACTCTAATCCAAAAATTATTTGAGTTTATATGTAAAGTTTCATAATAAAATGAAGAAAAGGAAAGAGGTAACTCGAAAAATGACCAACCCACCCTCGTACGCCGCTTCAGGAGAAGTGTATTTGGATATGTTGCAGATTGCTATTGATCTGTGAATTTTGGAGACTCTAGAGGAAAATCCTTAAGAATTTCGCGGTCTGGAAATACGAAAAGCTCCTCCTCCTCCTCTACATTATTATGACCCAGTAAGACTTTATTCCATATTGGAAAAGGTGGATTCGACGTCGCAATACAGTAGAACCTGCTAAAATTGAGGTTTTGAAATTACTGAAGAATGTAGGTTAATTTCATCAGAAACACTTAAACGGTTGAGAGAATGGTTTTATAACAGAATGTTGTACTGCCAACCAAAGGGAAGTGCACATTTTGAGCATTTATTTTAAAATTAAAATTTAAAAAAAAGATATTTGATACTACTTTTTATTTTGGTTATTTGTGAGTAAAAGTTATTGTTTTCAATTCACCTAGAATTAAATTTTATGTAAACACAAAATAAAATTCGGGTAAAAAGTTAATTTTCGCGTGTTTTCTGTCAGAAAGAACCTGGCATATTGAAAACGACCATGATTTTTCCATGGACCACTCCCATTTTCCCTATTTCACATCTATTTTGAACTACACATCTTTGATATTTGAGAGTCAAGGAATATATGACTACCCTACCATTTTTGAAAATTCGTTTCTGATCCTAGTTTAATCTACTCTAATGTGAATTAAATGAAAGTACTGTGTTAAGATATTTCACTTTCACCTCTTCAAGTCTATTGGTCAAGTAAGTTAACCTGAATAAGTCAAATCTACTAGTAGGTATATAACAACTTGCCAAATATCTATATAATCTATCTAAAATACTATATATATATATATATATATATATATATATATATATATATATATATATATATATATATATATATATATATATAATTATCTATAAATATTCAGTATGTGTAAAATTATTTGTTTCCAATAAATTTTAAAATTCTTAACCATTTTATTAAACATCTTCATGTTAAAATTAAACATCATGAAATAAACTAAAATATGAAAGCTAAAATTAATTTGGTTATGGAATACACATTTTATTTTTTTTGTAATCTGGTATGTACTATAACGCATACCATATATACTTCATCTACTTTGAATGTATTTCATTTACTCTGAGAAAGTAGTTTTCGTCTGTAAAATAATTAAGTTTTATTCAATTATATGTAATTTGTTGGTAATTTTTACTTCAAGTATCTCTCGTTGATGCATTAATTTTTAAGTGGTTTCAAATATTTAACTATTACATTGTTCTTGTCCTATATTACGCATTACTTGTGAAATGCAATATTTGTTAAGTATTCATAATTGGAGTGAAGAGAGGCAGAGGTAGACCTAGATTAGACTACTGCTCGCAAATAGTAAGGGATGTAGGTAGTAGCACAATTAGCGAAATGCGTAGGTTAGCACAAGATAGGAGAAGCTGGAGGTTAGCGTCCAACCAGTCTTAGGACTGATGACCTAATGATGATGATTCATAATTGCAGTTCTCTATTGATGGAATGTATTACATTAACATATAAGCATTGGACAAGGGACGAGAACGGTCGACCATCTTTCTTACCTTACCTTTTTGTTAATTTCTATATCCATGTGTCTATCTTTTATTTACGGTTAATGAACAAATCATTTAAATAATCTCATCTTAAACACTACACACTGTAGTCTATCATATTTTCGTAAAATGAATATACAATAAAAATATCATTAGTCAACATAAATACATATACATGAATAACATACATATTTCACTTAGTAAGTCAAATGTTATTTTCATAACATTTGACCTACTCATTTCACTATATTTAATTAAAATTTAATAGTAATAATAAGAATATAACGATACTAAAATATTCTTCATGCTATTATTATATTTCGCTAGCCTAATACTTTCAAAAGCATCTGACAGTCTGTTATTGGTTATACTTTCAACGAACTTTAAGTAACTTGAGTCGATTCTTCTGGACACAAACTGCAACTACTTTTAGAAAATCCTAAATTTAAAATTGAAAATAACATTAATATTGTAGTCAATAGTATATTGGGCAGACGAAAACAGCAATTGTAATTAGGTCTAAGGAGCATATGCTTGACTTAAAGAATGGAAGATTAGAAAAATATTCTGTTGCTCAATATCGACGAACGACGAAAACAATCATAGAATAGACCAAAGTAACAAAATTAGTTAAAATTAACTGAACTAATTGCACTTTGTAAGGTGTTGCTTATACTCTTCAGGTATTTCAAAACAGACGACTGATATATTGCAAAATCCGGTACGATTTTGCAAGCTAGTTATATATTCAACTGCATATCTTCCAAACTAAAGGACGACATTTGGTGCAAATGTTTCTAACAGTACCAAAATGCTTTGATTCAATTCTACTCACAGTTGAGCGCCTAATAGGTAATTCAAGACATTTATTAGTAAATAATTCACAAGCCACAACTTGTGCTTCGGTCCTACAGCCAAATATCAAAATTTCAATTCGCTGTGATTCGTTTGAACGCACCACATTTTAAAAATTAGTGACAGAAGATTGTTGTGAAGCCTAACAAATCCTCACTCCATCCATTTGCTCATTAGACTACAGGTTCTGTGGTAGTACGTTTGTTTATAACGGATCAAAATATTTTCTGGAAATTTAATTGTGTTTCTATAAAATATTCTATTTTATTCGTTAGTATTCTGTGTTGTTATGTAACGTAGAGGAATAGAGAATTATATTTTAATATTTATTAATGATCAACACCTTTCATCCATAAGTTACAGACAATTGTGCGGGACACACCAGACCTATATTTTACGGGATAATGTTCAATATAATAGTGGAACGCTAATGAACTTCCACTCCTCAAAGTAATTAATCTTTCTAAAGCAATAATAAATCTAAACTTCATCTCTTTTGTTTTAGGAATTGCAGCGTTTTTTAGTTTTTTAAAATAATTGTTCAATCAATTTTGCAGTTCTCTTCGTTAGAATACTTTTAACTAACTTTTATTGTTCTTAAACTAAATTTCGATTAATGTATATTAATCGAAAATATTTTCATTTATTAGGTAAGAAACACATTTATTATGTGAAATAAATACTGAAACAAAACTGTTGGGTAATATTAAACATATCAAGGACTGATGCTTAAGTAAATCTGTTTATGTGAAAGAAGTGCTATAATTGGAATAAAATATTTAGATTGATTTTAAATAAATCAAAAGTACACAATATATTAAGTTAATACCATATACTAATTTAAGGTCTATTAACTATACTTTACATCGAACCGCACATAAATAGAAATAACTTTTAGTGAGGTATATTTTAATAAATTTTCTTTTCCTAAATTATACTCCTCTAACGTCACGCTATGCATCGTTTTAAATTAGTTTTTTGAAATATTATATTAGAATAGATAAGAATACCTGTACCCGGTAATATTTACCTTACTATAAATGTAAATAAACAATATTGGGTATGAGACTTTGTAATACTAGCGCATTCGCCATAATTTAGAGTAACATGGAATCCGTTCGATAGACTTGCAATGACAATACTATCATATCCCCAGCAGTAGTTTTAAACCTTGATATCTACATACTAACTACTGCCATTGAAATGTGAAAGTACTTGTCGCTAGTCAGGGACATGTAAATGTCACGGCTTTATTATAGATAGATAGAACTACAGAAGATAGACTTAGATAAAACTACATAACTACTACAATGTTCTTGTTTAAAGTGATTTTAACAGTAATATCTATATTTAGTATACTTCACGTAATAACTATCCACTGATAGCTCGTACCTGAGTTCTAGTAACTTAGATGTTGCTGGGGATGAGAAAATATATATCTATAATGATTTCTTCTATTTCGATTTTTGAGTAATATTGCACTTTTTACTTTTACTTGCTGAATTTGATATGCTATAGACAATCCTTATATAGGGATCGGTATAATGCAATAATGGCGAACTTAATAAGCTTAAAAACGGGTAACTTTTGTTTTGGTAAGTACTACTTATGTATACACTTATACATTCTTAATATCCTCAAAAGATATATAAAATTGAAGCGCCCTCACGGTATTACAACTATTTATCATTTCTTATCCGCTCTTATGATTTTCGAGATATGGGCGTATTTATTTACTTTGATACCTCATTTATACATAAACATAGACCTACGAGGACCTATAAAAATGTAATAAAAAATTTGAGAAACATATCAATGTAACTGAAACAACACCTAACTTTAGTAATAAAATGAGCACTTTCACTCTATTAAAAATGGAAAATTAATTTCGCATATATCTTCGATAACTAACAAGATTGAGTGCAAAGTATATGATGCTCACTATTTATGATTTAGGGTGGCAACTTCGTCTCATTTTTTAAACGTTTTTAAGAGTTTGATGAAAACATATGTCTTCCTTATTATTAACTTTTCTACTGTTACAGGAACTTGTGTCAAAATCGAGGGTGCAATAATATATTTCTGGTGGTTTTCATTCAGTTTTTTATAAAACTATAATTTGTCCACATATTGACTATTTGCAATATATGTATGTACTACCTTAAAGAGACATACTTTAATACAGTTATTAATAGTAATGGAAATTATGTTTTATTTTTTCTTTAGTTGAAAGATTATAAGGTATCCTTTTTAGAACAGGAAAATTAAAGAAGGTCAATTTAACGGCTCGTTAAGAGACATTTTGTTAATTAGGTGACAGAAAATTAATCTTCCATTGTCATTACATTAAGAACGGTATCGAACTTGGGCACATTTTTATATTATGGTTTACTATTTCAAAAATGGTGAATTAATTTCTTTGGAGAAGTATAGCAGAGGCTGCTAAGTATGTAGCTGTGATATGTCGTATACAATATATTATTCAGACTTGAAAGCTCTCACCTAATTGTATTAACATTGTCACTGTAGTGTGTAAATTTGTTTTTTTATATGATTATGATATATTTTAAGCCCTTCGTTGAATAAATTTAAATTTAAATTCTTTGAGGATATTTATGTCCGAAAAATATTCATACAAGTTGATATAATGTAAGCGTTCCTAGAATATTTTATAAACATATATTTTTTATTATTTTATTTATCTATATATAGAGAAAAAAAATTGAAGTACATAGATAGTTAAATATATGCCATGTAAATAACAATCTGGGAGAGTCGTACGTAACTTTCTGTTTGAGAGTTGTATTCAATCGTACATTTTAAAATAATATATTATTCCATAATATTTCAACTGAAAATGATATACGACCATTATTAAATCACTTATAGGCGAATATACTTTTGACATATGGAACTGTTATCAAATTTCGTCAAAAATTGAAAATTATTAATTATCGACGACCTGATAAGAATTTTTTATTTTAAAGTGTTCGATCAGTAATTTAAATTTATACAACTCAGGTCAATATCACATAAATCTGTTTTAGCAATATATACACTATTATACATTTTATTTATTATGCGTTTATGGATGGTTACTGTATAATGTAGAGATACCCTATATTGTTGATATCATGGTTGATTTTTTCAATTGTCTATTTGGTATGTTGAGGTGGTCATCATTTATATTTATAATCATTATGATAACAAAGATAAGATAAGCCAACAACTTTGCCATGCTCAGATTAAAGAAGAACTATATACATATAATTAATGTCATATTCATATATCAAAAAGGGTAGGTTAAGCTACATAAGTGCAGAATTATTTTAAAAATTGAATGTTGAAAACAAAACATTTTGGCAAAACGAAATTAATAAACTCGGCCAATATAATTACTTTTTACCCACTGAGACCCATTAGAGCATTTGCACCTACGTTTGTCAATGAAAAACCATGAACAGCCATATTGCCTATTCACATAGGATGCGTACTTTAGTATGGTTACCACGTAAGAATTATAATCTGCCCCACGTGGATAAAAGATGATACACTTTTGTCCACGTGGGGCAGATTTGGGGTATATTTATATTAGTTTTATAAAACTTAACAATTACAGTGGTGTATAATTTTATTAATTACACTGTTAAGTTTTATACCAGACATTTTCAGACCATTATAATTGGTGAAGTTTCACCATTCTTGTAATTGTTTATTATTAAAGAACTATACCTATTTATATGTATACGGATTTTTTTTGGATACATGGAAACTATTGAGTTAATACAGTAGTCATTATAGTATGTTTATGTGTCTCAAATAGCAAAAAGTAATTGTGTTGGTCAGGTTTATTAACTTTTTTATGAAAATAACTCGATAACGTGTAGCACTTTGAGTCGTTGGACAATTTAATGCAATAAATCTTATGTATATATACTTGACCTTTTTGTATATCGCGACGATAAAGTAAACAAGGTAATATAAATACATAACTTGTATCTGGCATTTATCACTTATTGTCAGCTTATTATTTAATAATAATAATATATATATTTATCAACAATATCACGAAATTTTTGTTTTGGTATTTGTTAATACCTGAAGAAAAGCACCTATTTATTACTTCTGAATAGTCAACTTATGCTTAAATGGTTTATCTGTCCTAAGAAGAAGGAAACATAGTCATTGTCATGGTCAATTTTTAAAACCAATAGGTATTAAATGTTCACAAATATATTAAATTTTGACAAATTCGTTGGAGAATTTCAATTTGATGCGCTTTGGGAACGTAGTTTAATGATACTTTAGTTTATATTTTATATTATTATTGTGCACTTACTTATAATAACAATAATCTTATCAAGAATGTTCCCAGTTTTTAAATAATGAATTTAATAATTGGATAGATTCTTAATTATGTCAATACAACATTAAAACTATTTAAATTATAATTTTTATTTTCAGTAAGTATTAAATTACCTCATTATAAGAATAATTATGAGTAAATAACCAAACGCATCTGGATATCAACGAAGTGCGTTTATTACTTATTAACCTAGAAGAAAATCCACATTAAGACCATTTATAACATAGGGCACTATTTCAAATATGATACGAATTTGATTGCATTCTACACGAATATATAAATATTTTCTAGACTTGCACTAACTCATATACATACACCAATATTTTATTAGTGGAATAAAAAACATAACTTTGTATTTTAAAAAGAAAAATATAATAAAGTGTATTCTGTTTCAAAGGGGTTCTCTTCCATCATTGTACAACATGAACAGTGAAAAGTGTAAAATTAAAATAAAGCCTACATCGAAAAAGTGGTGAAGTTTACACCAGACGTCGTCGATTTTATTTCACTACTGATATGAAAATCCATATCAGTGAATAATAAAATTCTACCATGGCCTTGTCGTGTTTATTTCATACAAATCTGGTGTGTACCTCGTTTGGTGTGAAATTCGTGTCAAGTTTACACCACATTTCAGTGTACAATTAATGTTATTAAGCACATTTAACTTTTTTTAAGATGACTGAAAATAAATGTTGTCAATGTATTTTTTGTGGCAGATGATCTAATTGTCAGCACAGTGGCCTACGATATTATATTCCTTCTTACCATTAAATACAGTAAAATTAGATTCAGTTTTTTATTTAGACTAGTTACTGGTTATATTCTGTAATATTGTAAATTTATTTGGTCAGATTAATTGAACGAATTGGCGCCCTACTTTTTTAGTTTTTACTTACTAAAATTATTTCAATATATATATATATATATATATATATATATATATATATATATATATATATATGCATAATATATATAGTTTGAAATAATTTTTTAAATAAAAGTACGAATTAACGGTTTAATAAATATTTTCATAAACCTACGCCCCCACTGAGGTAGAAATCTAGCCATATTTTGATATCCAAACATAAACGAAAGTACACGAAAAATTTAGAAGAACTTCAAGAAACACACCAGAAGAATAGGGAATTAAATACATTCTTTACTATTGAAGACAATCCATAAACTTTAACTGGATTTCAACTGCACATAAGATAGTATAAACTTATAGCATTCAATAGTGGATGGAATATTAAAAAAGAAAACACAAATGCGGGCTTACAAAACTAATTTAATACAACATTTACAGGAAAATCATGACTAAAAGAATTTTTGTAATACATTTCTGAAACGAGTAAATGCAAATTATTTATTTTTTAGTAACGTTCTGTTGTCGAATGGAAGCACGTCTTCTAAGAATGACATTTTTAATAGAAATGTGCATTACTATTGGAGTGATAGTGTAATAGGCCATATCTATGTTAATATTAAATTTTCAAGACATGATAATAAATTTGGTGTAAACTGGACTGAAACGAATGGTTTTATAAGATGGCCAGTGAGACTTTTCTTTTGCTTATTGAAAGGAGTAAGTGTACAGAACTGCCCCACAATATCTTGAGGATCCCAAACAAAGAAATAGCATGTTTAAAGGTTGAACAGGATTTATAATTAAGAAATTTTAACCTATTTCTCTTCCATCCATAATTTCGTTCATTAAATATTTTTTTCTTGGAATTGTTATAGGCAACCCTTTAGATTATTGTTTCTTTATTTCATGTGTTATTATTACTATTGTCGTTATTATAATTAAATAATTTAATTCTAAATGTATGGTGTATTTTCTATTCCTGAATATTTTCAAACAAATACACTCTGAATACATTTTTTCGATTATAAAATATTCCAATCAATGCCATATGCCATATGCATTATTAGTGAATATATATCATAGTGCTTTCTTATACAAAGGTATAATTTGTATAGGTTGGTATCTCGCTATTCATTGATAATACACCTAATATAGTTATTACATTATTAGTGAGATAGGGGTATTATTACATTACACGAGTAATGTAATGTGCTCTAGCCCACTTGTAATGTTGAATATTTTATCTACAACCGCTTGGATAAGGAAAAGAAATTAAAAACCGGTTTTTTACAAAAAAATTACGACATTTAAATAATTATGACATCCGTTAAAAGTCACTTAAACATTTTCATATCAAATCAAAGTAACATGATGCATGAAATTTGTTAAAACCATAGTAACAATCCAGTTGTTTTAAATAACGCTTAGTTTTGTGATTTTCTCTTCGCGTTGTGCATTATTTACGTCGAAGATCTTACTAAAATCTAGCTAAAGTAATATTAATATTTCTAATAACAAACAATTATTGTACTGTTTCTAGTTCCACAAAATTTTTACTTCTTCGTTTATAATTTTTTAAAATCAAAATGAGTTATGTAATGAGTTCATTACACGACGGTGATGGAATATAGTTCATTATATAACTCAAAATAGTTCAATGGACCCCACGTTATAGCATGGTCGTAGATAAAACTATATTACATCATCCAGAAATATCATAGAAACTGCCCTGCAACGGACATTCCTTGGAATACCTCATTTGAAAAGATGACCAAATTGTCATTACATATTGGACATTAACAAAGCCGCTATTTTTACTATTTTAACAACCCCCATCTTACGTCGGTAGCCAATAAATATAAGCTGTATTTTTCATATTCATACCCCACAGATACTAACTTCATTGACAAAACGTACATCGATTACTACAGCTTTTGTAGTTTTCTATGTAATTCTTTGGTTATTTATTCTGTTATACTAGATATTTATTACAGGAAAAAATCTTACCTTGTACGAAAAACGGTGTCCAGCTCCTTCGGAACCTACCTGCAAAGAAATATATCTTTTTTTAATTAACAATTATACGAGAAATTAATCGAGGAAGCTGTTACTCTGTGGTAGTTCATAATTCACAAGGGAAATGAGTAAAACAACTACTAAGTTTTATACCACTTTATTTTCACAGAAATGTGACTGCAGTTCCGACAATTTTTATGTCATTTTCAAACGATGATTCAACTAAGAGTTGGATCATCGTGATTCAACTAAGATTCAACGATGATTCAACTAAGAGTTGAATCATCGTTTGAAAATGATATAAAAATTGTTGAAACTGCAGTCACTTTTCTGTGAAAATATAGTGGTATAAAACTTAGTAAGTAGTTGTTTTACTCATTTGCGTTGTGCAACAATTATACACTTCTATCAACATTATTATTCCATAGACACTATTATACCACCAATACAATTGATTATTTTGATTGTAGGCTTTTGTATTCATATATTGATATAATGTCTAACTGAATCAAAATCATATTTTAACAACTTACACTTACTTACTAATTTACAACAATACTAATTTACAACAACAATACTTAATAACTTACAACAATTTCAGTCATGACATTTTATCAACAAAGAAAGTGATTATATTTTTTCTTCATGAAATTTTATACGCAATATACATATGTATCAATGTATGTACTTGGCCTAATTTGAAATAGTATAATCCCGATCGACTGCTAATTTGTTCTTGAAAAACTATTTTGTATTTTAATTAAAATTAAAGTACTCAAATACTTAACTTACCTATTTAACTCCTTCCCTAATTCCAGTCGTTTAGACTAGTTTCTATCACACACAACTCACAAAATATGTTCAGAAAATTGTTTATGCACACTCACTATATATTTACACTGTACATATTTTCGACTTTATTAAAATACAATTCCAATCGAATTGCACAAAGAGAAATCACTACCGCACATCACTCCCGTCTTCACCAAGTCATGATCTTTTAACATCTATTCCATAAAACACTTTTCAAATCTTAACATTCAGATTTTTTGTCCATGTAAAGAAACATGACGTGATACCTTTTTCATATCCTACGAAAAACAGATAGCGGAAGATCTTCATAAATTGTTATCGGTTGCCGTGGGGCTTACAATATAAACGCAATTACGTAGTTCGCCTACTCGAATGAAGGTAACATAATTTGGAGTTTTTAAAGTGCGATATATATGACAAAAAATTGGACAACTAATGCCCTCCCGAGGAAAGCTATTAAAATATATACTCATCACAATTTCTTGCCGTAATTGAGCATTTAGAAACTGTAGGTTGTTGAGTTCGAGAAATTCGTATTCGCAGTTTCCTGAATTACGTCAAAAACGTCATTCAACGACTTAACGATGAACGTTTAAATACATACGAGTAAATATAAACACAAGAAAATATTATTCATGTACACGTGAATTATTAATAAACAATTATTAATAACCAATCTATGTAGTTATAGTTTAGTCTGATATAATGCAACCAACTTTGTTGTTACTATAAATCACTTAAATGATCCAAAGGGCATATATATGAGCTAATTATAATAGAATAAGATCGAAGGCAGTCTTTTGATTAAGTAAGTTATTTATTGTTGATCGCCCAAAATAGACAATAAAAACAGAGGTGGATAGCAATAGACTCCCCGGGTGATAGACCCGGGGTTTGATAGTACCATTTTTCAGTCTCAAATAATAATCTTGAATATTTACTAACAATAATAGTAGTAATGATGTTCTATTTCAAAGGTAGAATTTTTCTTAAATATTTATTAACTAGTGAGAAGTATATGAAGTGCTATAGAAAATATACTTTGCCACTATGGAACCCATTGGAAACCTCTATAATATACATTAGTATGATATCAATAACATAGCAGATAATATGCCAAACATCTATAATAATAGAGATGGGAAATAGTGTGTCGTACATACATATATTTATATTTATTTCTGTGCGCACTGCCCACAAGAGAATAGATGTTAATGACATCCTTATGGGTGTAATATGCGATGGATAATAAAATAAACATATTTTATATTCCACATATGAGTCTCATTATCTTGTATTACAACGGAGATTCTTTATAAGGTTACCGGTGAATACCTTCATTTGGGACTCCTCAACAGCAATTACGTTATTAGTTATTACATACAAACAATTTTATATATTTATTCTGAACTTTGAAATTATATGATAAGATAATCAGTAAATATTTTTTGGAAATACTATAATAACGTCACTGTCCATCTCAAATTCGAATACCTGGAAATATGCGGATCACTGTTTATCAAAATAATTCATACATACATACATAGAAGACAGATACATCTCACATTTACTTACATATGTATCTTCTACACTATCTATGAGTATTCTCTACACCATTTAATTATTTTAGGACTTAACGAGTAATGAAATATTGCTGAGAATAGTAACGAAAAATGCATTAGAAGAATGTAAAAATTAAGAGGGATCTACTAATCCGTGCTGCATTGGGGCAAACAAACCAGTTCTCGGCATTTTCTAGAGTAGCTTTTTACAATTACATAATTTGAAAATAGTCCTCCTAATGTTTACATTTTGACCATACATATTTGTTAATAACCCCAACGACATTTATATAATAACGTTGATGCCTATTATTGGTTCTTAAGAGGACATTGTTTTATCAGAAAAATTAACATACATATATTGTATGTAGGATCTTTACGTCGTACACGATAATTACTTGATGAGAGGTGCGGTAAACATGCGAAACTTTAAAGGGTTGTCTTAAATTTTGTAAAAGAATGTAGCGCAAAAGCATAACAGATAGAGATTCATCAAGTCAAGTAACTTGATGTTTTTATAAATCAGTTGACTTGACTTGAAAACCAAGCTTTTCAAAAATTCGCTACTTGACTTGACTTGATTTTTCATCGTTACTGCTTGACTCGATATCAAGTAATTTCAAGTTACTTGATATTATTTGATAACCAAATAACCATTCAATTATGTACGAGAACGCGCGAATTACGACTGCAAGATCTTGCTTGCCTTAGCAATAAGAGATATAAAAATAATCTTGAAAACAATCTAGCAAATAAATTAAAAAAGCTGAACATTTACGGAAAGATTCTGAAAAATGTTGTAATATTGTGAACTTGAAAATGGCTATGCCAAAACTTGATGTCATAACAAGGTGGAATTCAATTTTCGAAATGCGATGGTGTAGCTTAAATATGAGAAGGACTTTGAACATCCTTTGTGATAATATAGACAACTTAAAGACTCTGAAGCCAACAGATACAGAATGGTAATGGAGAAAGTTTGCAAATACTTGAATATTTTTAAGACTATTTCCACATCATTACAAGGTGAAACCTACTGTACACTTCCGATGGTGATAATTGGTATAAATATGCTTCTAGATAAACTTAAAAAATGGGCTATAGAACTCGACAATAACCCAGATAGAGATGAATGTGATGAGAAAATAATATATAGCTTTCAAGCGGCAAGGGACAAAGTCATTAAACATTACGAGAAAAGTAACTGGATATACTGTGTTGTTTTAATCTTAGACCCCCGACATAAGGTGGAAACATTGTCAATACAAATTGGGGAAAGGAGTTGCAGATGGATGCAGTTTCAAGCATTTTGAAGATATTTTCAAAACAAAGTATTTTAGGTCCAATTCACTGCTCATATCATCTTCAGAACCAGATGAAAATAGTGATTGCAGTGAATTTGACATCGATCTACTAAGTTTACTGAAGAAATCTCCTGTCAACCCAAAAGATGACATGGATTGGCTCTACGAAATAGACAAATATCTGCCTGATTCACGACCTGACAGTTGTGAAGATATTTTAGAACGGTGGAAAAGACACGAAAGCATTTTTTCACCCTTGGTCATAATGTCCAAAGATTTTTTATCAACATCTGCATCTTCAGCTCCTGTTGAAAGCCAGTTTTCCAGGGCTGCTCTAACTATTGCAAAAACCCGTAACCGATTAGGCGATAACTCTATTAGAAGTATCATGTGCCTTAGATCATGAATGGCAAACGATGATGTTAAAGACTTCTATTAAATTTTGCTATTACTACGATGTTACTGAAGATGAAGAGGGAATACATTGGGAAATCATTTTTATCGCTATCAGTTTTATTATTTTGTTTAATACTTTAGAATAAAAAATTATGTTATTAATATTCCCAATAAATAGTTTATTATTAGTATTTTTTACATTTACATTTTTATATTTATTATATAGATTATAATTAAAGATTTAATTTTGGAAATAAAAGGCTTTATTGCAAGGTTTCCCTTATTTTTATTTCTTGATAATATTAAATGATTAATGAAAGATCAAGTAGTCCTCAAGAATTACTTGACTTTTCAAGTACTTGAAATATATCTACTTGACTTGATTTCAAGTCAAGTCAAGTCAAGTAACTTGAAAATCAAGTCAAGCCGTGCATCCCTAATAATAGAAGATAGTTCTATAATAAAAGCATAATAGAAGCTAGAAGAATAGAAGTGAAGACCTCGGGTTGGTCGGGAGAGTTTTAGATAGTTTTAGATACTGCTTGTGGTGATCGACATATCGAAGTATACGGTATAATAGAAACTGGTTTGTTTATGTGGAGATCTCAAGATCAGTTGCGGTATATTCAGTTTTCCTTTATGATATAAACGACCCCGTGTGTTAGTCGACCTCGTCGTAGGTCGAGGATATCCTGTGCTAAATATATATTTTTTTAATTAACATACAAACAAATTCATATTGGCCCTCAAGTACGTACGACATTCAAAAATTTTTTGTTATTATGCTGTATCTGAGCATTTGCCATATTGAATAAATTGTATGTATATACATAAAAAATACAGATTATTTATTGTCCGCCTCTGTATACTATTATGTAAATTTTGGTGATTTTTTAACGTACATT
This sequence comes from Rosalia funebris, assembly GCA_037954035.1. Taxonomy (NCBI): domain Eukaryota; kingdom Metazoa; phylum Arthropoda; class Insecta; order Coleoptera; family Cerambycidae; genus Rosalia; species Rosalia funebris. The sequence continues at coordinate 8,880,610 of JAZFAV010000007.1, forward strand.
GTGCACTTTATAATGCCATTTCTGTGCTGCGAAGACAACAAATCGCAAAGGATAGGTGAAAAATAAAAGCTCTGGCTACATATTTTTATAAAAATTGTGTTATATACATTGAAAATATATATAATAACAGACAAAAATATTGCATATTTTATTGTCATTATTTTTATTTTATTTTTTCCTTTAAAACTTTTGTATTTTATTGCTAGATACCCCACACTGGAGTGTTTTACGTATATTATAGTCAAATAAATTACACATTGAAGTTTTACAACAGATTTGTAGAGGAACTAAGAAAGTAGCCTGAATTTGGTTATCATATTTAATTAGAAAGAGTAAACAATAACTACAATATAATAATATTTTAAGGCAACATAATAAAAATTTAGTACTTACATAGTATTTCCTTCTCTAGCTCTAGCGATAGCTTGCACCCTTCTAAGCATGTTCCCCAGAAGATCTTTGATGGCTTCTTGCGGAATTTAATTCCACTCACCCTATGCAGCAATTCTTAATTCTACAATTGAGTTAGGAGCTGGATTTCATACTCGTATATATCGCTTCAGAATGTTCCACAGATGTTCTATGGAATTAGCATCAGGATTCATTGGTGGCCACTCTAGTGCCTCAATCTAAACATCCTCAAGGTACTGGATCACTATTCCAGCGGCATAGGCTCGGGCATTATCATGCATTAGCATAAAGTAATCGTACCCAATGAAGCTGCCATACGGCAAAACATGCTCTTCAAGTATGTTGCGTATGCACCAGTTAGCATTCATTTCTAAATTTGCCTCAACAAGCTCCGTGTGACTCCCAAGTAATGCCTCCCCAAAGCATAATGGAACCGCCACCAAAGCTAACGTTTTGTTCAAGGTAACATTCTGCAAAACGTTCCCCAGATCTTCTGTATACTCGACCACGTCCATTTGGCTTCCATAATTGTATTCTTGTTTCATATGTGAAAAGGGGTATTCCCTATTGATGTTCATTCCAATTAGAATGGGCTCTTGCAAATTGCAAGCGTCTGGTTTTGTGACGTGGAAGAAGCCTAGGAGCGCTAGCAGGACATTTCGGGTTTAAACCGACTTATTTAAGTTTCGTTATTACTGTTTTAACACTTACATTGACTTGCCTTGTCATCAGTAATCTATTTTTTAGATGCGGAGTTGTTGCGGGCGATTTTGCAAGGATGGAATTCTCAAATATTGGTAATTTCTTGGCGTTGTACATCTTTTACGTCCTTGATCAGGCCGTATTTTGTATTCCCCAGTTTCATTGTATCATTTTACTATACGAGAAACAGTCGATTGATGAATATGCAATCTTCTCGCAATATATTCATGTCTGTAACCCTCGTTGGCTAAAATAACAATTTTAACAGAAACTAACTCCATAAGTTCGGTTATCTCACTAACCAAAATTACCGACAAAATAAATAAAGCACTAAATATGTTATTCTAATAACGACAAACAAAACAGCAGTCGTTGTTAGTCGCAAAGGTACACAATGATATGTTTGTAATTTGTAACATTATTGCTTATTTAGCAATAAAGACTATGTCTAAACATTCTTTTATCCGAAATAAATTTCAGTATACTTAAAACACTTCAGTGCAGGGTATCTAGCAATTAAAAATACAAAAAGTTTTAAAGGGGAAAAAATAAAATAAAAATAATGACTTAATAGACGTTAATAGTATTTGTTAGATAAATGGTATCCATTTAAATACAATATCAAATAGTTTGCTATTTGATATTGTGTTGATGTATATTGATTTATATGTATGTTTATTATCCATTGAACATATTGTAATGAATTTACTAGAAAGTTCTTTATTTCGAACACTTATTTACAAATCAACTATTTACAAGTCCAACCAACTAACTAACTTTCTATCGACTTTAACTTTATAAACTACTTTTTCGCACTGTATTACACAATGTCACTTTCTTCGCACCATATCTATTGCTCACTATCGTGGTCCAGATTTAACTAACTCCTGGCTGGACGACACAATTCTTATATAGGCAGTAGAACGTCTCCCCAGACATTTCTAGATAAAGAACTTTGGCGAACCTTCTAGTATAGAACGCACTGGAAGTCAACTCCACACGCTCATGATGGTTTCGAATGTTCCCGGCGTTCGGGATCGCTCGAGGCGTTCGTGACACTGCTTCTGTAGTACTAGTACCGATCGTCCCGATCAGTTGATCGCCCTTAGAATGGCGACAAGCGGTCGATGTGAACAACATTCATTTTTGCGCGTGGTCCTTTCTGTATCGGGTAAACTATGTCATTTACTCTGGTCACAATCTTGTAGGGACCCTCCCAGGATTTCTGCAACTTCGGACATCGGCCCTTTTTGCGAGACGGATTGTATAACCATATTAGGTTGCTTTCTTGAAAGTCTTCAGTATTGATCCTTCGGTCATACCTTGTCTTTATTCGGTTGCTCTCAAAACTGGTCTTTTCTCGCACGGCCTTATGAGCCTCCTGGAGATGTTTATCCAGGGACTGTAGGTAGTCTTCGGTTGTCATCGCTTAATCAGTCGGTCTTCCGAACATTAAATCCACCGGCAGTCTTAATTCCTTGCCAAAGAGAATGCGGGCTGGTGTTTGTCCAGTAGCTTCATGGACAGCAGTTCTATAGGTCAACAGGAACATCAGTATGTGTCGGTCCCAGTCGGTTTGATGCTCGCTAACCATCATTCTCAAATTGGTCTCCAGTGTACCATTGAATCTGTCGACAATTACGCCCGCTTGGGGATGTAATTGTGTTGTTCCGGTCTTTCGAATTCCGAGAAACTGACACACTCCCTGGAACATACCCGATTCAAAGTTTCTGCCTTGGTCGGAATGTAGTTCTAATGGAACTCCAAAGGGGCTGATCCAACTGTCGACAAGTTACTCGGCTACAGTTGTTGCCTCCTGGTTAGGTATGGCGTAAACTTCCAGCCATTTGCTGAAGTAATCCATAGCCAACAAGAGGTAACGATTTCCCGATTCAGTGCATGGAAATGGCCCGGCGACGTCGATAGCAATTCGCTCAAAGGGAGCACCGACGTTGTATTGCTTCATGCGTCCCCGGCGCCGAGTGTTTAGGCCCTTGCTGCTAGCGCAGACGTCGCATTTCCTGCACCAATCTTCTACGTCTGACCGAATTTCTACCCAGTAGAATCGTTCTTTCACATTACCCATGGTTTTAGCTACCCCAAAGTGCCTTCCTCCAGTTCCGCCGTGAGCATTTTCCAAAACCTCGGCCACTCTATTCTTGGGTAGTACGATCTGTAGACGATTCCTTGCACCATATGGACTTTCCCAAACTCTTTTCAGAACCCCGGCGTCAATAACCAGTCTCATTGAGCCCAGTAACATTTCGTAATTGCGCCAAGGTCGCTGATATCCGCCCACAATGGTCTATTCTCTTCTGTTTCTTTCCAACGCATTATAGGCCCAATATGTAACGACTGTACAGTCGTTAGGCAACAAGTCACTTGAGGAAATTCTTCCTTTTGCTCCAGATTCAAACAGTGCTGGCAGTTATAATTTGCACATGACCTTCTAGACATGGCGTCAGCATTATGGTGATGCTATCCAGCTCTGTGCTCAATGGTGAAATCAAAGAGCTGTAATCTCTGAAGCCATCTCGCAATTTGTCCTTCTGGATTTTTGAATTGGAGTAGCTACTTAAGAGAAGTGTGATCGGTTCTTAACAAAAATCGTCGTCCGTACAGGTACTTGTGGAAATGCTCCAAACTACGGTTTTCACTACGGCTAAAAGCTCCCATCGAGTTACACAGTAGTTTCTCTCAGGTTTGGACACGGCTGTTCTGATATAGCCAATTTATTTCTCCTGACCATCCTGTTCTTGCAACAGCACTCCTCCAATTCCCTTGCTGCTGGCATCAGTGTCTACGATGAATGGTTTGTCAAACTGTGGATAGCCTAATATTGGAGCTGTAGTCAGTTTTTCTTTCAGAGTCTCAAAGGATCCTTCACAAGCTTCGTCCCATTGAAAAATAATTCCATCTTCTGTCAATTTATGTAGGGGCCTCGCGATATCGGCGAACAATCGAATAAATCTTCTGTAGTACGAGCAGAGACCTAATAAACTCCGTAATTGATGCTGGTCTTCAGGAACTGACTAGCTGCGCACCACTGTCGTCTTCTCTGGGCCAGTGCCTACGCCCTCTGCGCTGATGACATATCCAAGGTATTTGACGTCCGAGCAGAACAGATTACATTTCTTTGGGCTAAGATTTAACTTTGCAGCGTCCAACTTCTTGCACGTTTGTCAAATGTTCTTCAAAACTCTTTCCCAGGATGACTACGTTGTCGAGGTAAACCAAGCAAATCTTCCAGTTTAGTCATAAAAAGACAGTGTCCATCAGTCGCTCGAAGGTGGCGGGGGCATTACACAGACCAAACGGCATTATGCTGAAATGCCAGTGTCCATTTCCGGTAGCAAAAGCGTTTTTTTCCTTATCATTCGGGTGCAGCTCCACTTGCCAATACCCACTCTTCAAATCCAGCGTCGAAAACCACTTCGCTACAGATAGGCTATCTAGTGTCTCATCAATCCGTGGCAAGGGATAACTATCTTTTTGAGTGACGTCATTAAGACCTGTAGTCGACGCAGAACTTCGTTGACCCATCCTTCTTCCGTACAATGACTATAGTAGAAGCCCATGGACTCTGAGAGGGTTCGATAACGCCTTGCACTTCCATGTTCTTAATTAAGTCATTGACTTCTTCCTGCTTAGCCCAAGCTACTCTTCTGGGGGCCTGCTTGATAGGTCGCGCCGACCCTGTGTCAATCCGGTGATAGGCCATGCTAGTTCGGCCAAAGTCGTTTTCGGCGAGTGCGAAGACGTGACTAAACTCCGCCAATAGTTTCTCTAGTTGTCCAATTTGTTCTTTACGTAGGTGGGTACTAGAGCGCTCTAGTAATTCACGAAGCGCAGTTGGTAGTTGCTTGTTTCTATGAGCATTTTTTTTTCTTTCACTTCGCAGTTACGAACTAGTGTGACCCTGTCGAACGTTTCTAACACTGTTCCTCGGGTAATCTGCTGCTCAAAGCAGCAGATCAACTTTAAAATTGGCAACTCTTACTGGAATTGTCTTCCCCGTCTTCACAAGTGTCCGTCCAGTTAATATGGCTTTTTCTGTCAAGTCCGGGTTATTAGGCTCTACCACTCCCACCAGTCCTCCATCAACGCCAGTTACTTCCACATGGAGCACACCTTCAGCATGAGCTGGTAACAGTTCATCTTTGACCATAACTACCCTGTTTGTGGTGATGTCGCTCCTGCAGTTAGTCATTACTATCTCCTGGCTTCCGATGTTCATTGTACTCGACCCTAGGTCCAGCTTGATGTTGTGTTCTTCCATGAAATGAAGTCCAAGGATGGCATCATCCTTGGACTGGATTATGGGCTCTATTAGGGCCCGATGTATAATGCATATATCCTCTAATTTCAACTCTACGTCGCATTCTCCTTGGATTTATGTGGTTTCGCCTGTCGCTGTTGTTAACAATAGCTTCCTTCTAAAGGGTTTGATTCGCCATGCAACCGCCTTAGAAAGTCGAATAAAAGTTATTGATGCTCCAGTATCCACAAGCACCTTCACACTGTGGCCGTTGGTGGTGCCTTCGAGGAGCAGTGATCCATAGCTATTGGCTTTGCCGATAACGATTGTCCATGGGGCTTGGTGGGAGAGTGCAGCCAACTTGCGCCCCTTAAAGTTTTTAGTTTTCCGACTGCCTGTCTCTGCTGTTCGTTTGATTCCCGTGAGCTCGGAAATCACGTCGAAGATGTCCCATGTGGCCGCAATTCCAGCACCTCAGTCTGCGTGGCTCTCGGTCTTCTAACCAAGCATTCTTTAGCTCTAGCAGGAAATTACCAATTTGATCCTGCTTGGTCTCTTCCTCACCGTTGACTTCGGCCATGCGCACCCGCACGTGCCCTTTCGATGCTTGCTTTGCGGCCTCAAACTCTAGGGCGTGCGCTAATGATCTGCTGGGAGTGTCATGTCGTGACATTCTCAGCACGTGTTGCATGTCCGGGTCTCTCAAGCCATCGATAAATGTTTGCACGCACAGTTGATTTGCAATCTCTTGAGGTACTGTTGGGTATGCCAGCTGTACTAGTCGGTCGACGTCTGTTCCAAATTGTTGCAATGTCTCGCTGCTCCTTTGATTTCGGCTATTCAGTTGCATTTCGTAGACTTGTTGCATGTGTTTGTCACCGTAGTGCATCTCCATATGATCTATTATTCTTGTAAAAACTTTCCGGAATAGACCGGAGTCTATCGAGCCTCCCTTATTAAGGCGACAATAAAAGCTATAGCTTTTTCCTGATCGTCCCAATAGTTTGAGCAAGCAGCAGCCTCGAATTGTCTTCGATATACCGACCAAGGAATCGAACTATCAAAAGTTGGTGCTGTCACTCTGGCTGGCTGTTGGACACCAGGTGCAGCACTTGTAGGACGTATTCTTAGTGGGTTAACCTCCCTTTGGATCTTATCCACTATTGATGCTAAGGACTGATTGGCTTTTTGTATCTCGTCTATTTCTGCTTCCTGTTTAGCTAGCCCCGCTTCTAGTATCTCTTCTGTTTCTTCTCGTAAGACTTGGAGGTCCATCGCGACTTGTTCTTTTATCTCCACTTAAAACATTCTCATGGCGCTGCGTACAGCTTTCACTTCTTGTTTCATTTCATCTTGTCCTGCTTTCATTTCATCTTGTCCTGATTTCATTGCAGTTAACATTGCTAGTAGCTCATTCATTTGTTCCTCAATGGCCGCGGCTTGGCTTCTAGTTCCTACTGGCATCTAATTCACTTTTCTTCAGAAATTTCTCAAAACCCAGTAGACGTTCTGTTCTTGACGAGACAATTACGGTGATGCGTCACACTTGGGGGTTTTCTTGGCAGCTATCGAAAGTTCGAGAATGTTCTCTAATTTTATCGCAACGTCGATCTTCGACTTCTTCGCGACGAGACGAGCTCCGTGATAGGTCACACTTGGGTATTTTCTTGACTGCTATCAGAAGTTCGAGAATGTTCTTTGACCTTCTAGAAACGCCGATCTTCGACCACTTCACGACGAGACGAGTTCAGTGATATGTAACACTTGTGGGTTTTCTTGACTGCTATGGAAAGTTCGAGAATGTTCTCCGACCTTCTAGAAACGTCGATCTTCGACCTCTTCAGGATGAGACGAGTTCAGCGATATGTCACACTCGTGGGTTTTCTTGGCTGCTATGGAATGTTCGAGAATGTTCTCTGACCTTCTTGAAACCTCGATCTTCGACCTCTTGTAGTATTGCTGAAACATATACTGAGATGTTCACATTTTATTGTTGTCTTAGTTATTCAGCCTTATCCAATTTATTTTAGCAAATTCATTCAGTTGCTCTTTCAGTTGCTCGAAAATTTAAAAGGGAGGGGGCGATATAACTGTATATCATTTCATATATATTCATGTATCTGTTATATATTTGGTAGTTGTTATATAGTAGGATAGTATGACTGCTTTTGTGAGTGAAAAATAATAGTGACGATGGGAAATAAAGAGAGCGAGGACAGAACCAGGACAGTTAAGGGAGTTCAAGGGAAAGTGCGCCGACTCGACGGGAAGATCGACTTGGATCAGTCAGTCCTGAAGCTTGGTGAGTCGAGGAGTGGCGTTGTAGTTTGTAAGCAGATTTATATTGTCACCCGAGTGGGAAGATAGAGTTTGTTATTGACAGGGGAATAATAAAGGTACCATTTCTTCCTTAAGTCGAAAGCTATTTAGTTTCTTAGACCCCATCGACTGAGCTAGGCGACCCGTATAACAAGAGTCGTCTTCATTTTCTTCAAGGTTAATTATTAAGGGCTCTATGGCGACATCGATGGTCTTACGTGGTAAGACTATAGATGGTCTTTGTCTCTATAACTTTGCTTACAATTCTTTTTGCACGTTTTACAGTTTTTACATACTACGATGAGAATACTGAGAATAGTCTCTTCGCATAGTCTATTTCAAATATTGTATTTCGGTTACTACGTGGTTTATCACATATGCCAAAATAAGTTTAATTGCATTAAAATTGCAACACATAAACTTTAACATTATCTCCTTGAAGCTTATTCGTCATAATGTTCAGCAATAATGATCTTCGTCACTTGGATATTTACTCAATAATTTGTTGTTTCCTTCACATAGAGGAGCTGGATTTTTAAAATCACATGGGGAGTTACAAATAAGAGCGCAAGATTTCAATTGCGTGCAATTTTAGCCGTCGTGATTCGATAGGACAATAATTGTGACAGATAGATCAATAGGAGACAGATTAGTTAGTAAACATGGAGCGCTACATAATACAGCAACACGTCTTTATTGTGAAACATTACTATCAAAATGGTGAAACCTTGGTTGCTACGATTCGTAAAGTGCGTCCAATTTTCGGTGGAAATAATGTTAATTTATTAATTATGTTAAAAGAAATTTATGAACTGCGAAAAAAGTAATCAAAAAATTTTAAAGTACTGGGTCAGTTATTGATGTAAAACACACGACACGAGCTAATAGCTGTCGTTCAAAACAAAACATGAAGGCAGTTCACGAGAGTATGCCCGAGAGTCCAGGGACCTCGATTCGTCATCGTACACAAGATTTGGACATTTCAATAGCCACTCTGCACCGTATTCTCACTAAAGATTTGTATCTTCATGTTTACAAAGTCCAACTGACTCAACAACTTCTGCCAACAGACCATGCACAGTGAAGAGAGTTCACCAATTGGGTCACTGAACAACAAGAACATCTCCAATGTGTAGAATAATTATTCTTTGTCTGATTCAGACGGACGTTTATTTCCATTTCTATATCCATTCGTTTCTTGCAGTCCTTTTTTTCTGTTGATCAAAATTGTCTCAAACTTGAAGTTAGACATGTTGAACCTTGTTAAGGGGTTACAATACTTTGAGATTTTGAGAAAATCGATTTTTATCAAGACTTATTGTTTATACTTCTAGAATATTTTCAGCATTTAACCATATGAAAATTCAAATTATTTTCGGAGTTATAGCAATTTCAAGTGGACGCAGCAGAGTACTCGTTGAATCGCTATTCAGTGGAAAAAGGGGAAGCACCAGTACATCAGCTAAATAATTAAAGTGCGTTGATTTTGAAGTTAACATCAACGGCAGCCTTTCGGGTACCGATTAATTAATAAATAACTGCTTTTTGTGCCATTAGTGAAGTGGTAAATTGTAAAAGGGCGGTGAAAATATAAGCTCATGTCATTTGGTCTACGGCTCCAAAAGGGCATACCTATCCGTGGCGCAAAAATTGTTGCGACTGCATCTTGTATTACAGCTTCTATATTCAATGATGGACATACTAGTGTATTAGAAGTGATGTAATTATTAAGTCTTACAATTGGCCTAAGCACTCTGCGATTATCCGATAACTTGTATGTACTGTAAAGCTTGTCCCTGTGCCTGAAAAGTTGAAATTAATTTTCTTGAAAACAATGTCCGACCGCCAAAAACTAAAGCCAGTTTATTCTTCAATACCCTTAAGGCATGGAGGGGGTAGTAGGTAGAATTTGGTGGGGATTTGAGGGTTTTACGCTAAAGTAAATAAATATTCATTCTCCTACAAACAGTGGACCATTTATTAGATTTGTATATGGTCAACATTTTAGTGATTTGAATTCGATGTTATCACTAGAGTAGGGAACGCCCTGTATATTATTTTCACGCCGCAACGAAGTGGACTCTAATGCGATGTGAAGCTCGCGGTTGTACTTGAACGATTAGACGAGTCTCGTGATATAATCATGAGTTCATGAATCACGAGTGGGTATCTGTAATGTTTAACTCCATGGTGTTCTTAGGCTCTGAGATCTTGCCGAAAGTGTTGTTAGGTACGGCACCGGCACAGTGGCCTATATCCGGCCGCGATATTTCCGTGTTTTTATCGTCGACAACCGTGGCGCGTTAATGTGCAAGGCGCAGCAGTAAGATTATTGCGTCACCGTCGCACTGACGGTGCTGCACGGATTGCACCCAATCACAGTCATTGTTTGTCTCATCCATCAGAAGTTTCGCGCAGGCGTCCTGCCTCTCCACGAGCCGGCGTCGGAACAGCACGATCTCTCCGCTCTTCCTTACCCGTCAGTATCGTGTTGATAGTGTTGTAAAGCACGCGATTCCGGGAGCTCGATAGCGTATCCCGGTTTCTAATACCTTTAGTTTAGTCGTAGTTCAGCAGATCGTATCAAAACAGTGTTATGGAGCCCCAAAATCAAGAAATTGTGGCCACTGGTAGCCCCGCAGAGGTGCCCAACGACCCAGGGTAAGTCGTCAACACCGCTACTACCCCGAACCCACTGAAATATTTACTGCGCGACGTCGATCTCGCTGCCGAGCTGTCAGAAACACTCGGGGCCCGGCTTACGCACATGTTTCCACACATGTGGTGGCCACCCGCCCTCCCCTCTCCCGTGAATCGACGAATTCATAAGATGAGATGTTTTGTTTCAGGAAAATGTTCATTGGGGGTCTCAGCTGGCAAACTAGTCCAGGTAAGAATAGCACGTGTGCGTTTATCAGTGATCTTGTGAAGTGCAAATAGTGCTCGATAAGGAATACGGGGAAACGTCCAAACATTGGTCATTATTATCCGATTTCTTCCCAGTGTTAACGAACCGACCGCTCTTGTTTCAGTTAACTTGCTGTAGAGCGCAAGTTGTTTTTGGATGCGAGTTCCTAAATTAGTCTGACATGGATTCATCAAATAGTCATTCGGTTTGACGGTAAAGTTCAGTCATTGCATCGCTGTACGTAAAATGTTTATAAGATCTATTAACACGATTTTTATTTTTTTAGGCTGTTCGTCTGAATATCCGTCTCGCGATTGCGTTTCTGCTGTGTTAACGAGAAACTTGTGTTATTTTTATACAGACCGTAAATCATTTCATACTGCCCAAGAAATTAAAACGAACTTTTAAACGAACGGGCGCAGTTTGCGTAACGGGCTTGCGCCGAAGAATCAAATTTATTCAAAGGGCGGTTATTGACAGTTCAATCTGAAACTGCTAGATGTCGACAGAGGTCCTTGGAAGCGTTTTTCCGGTTAATTTATCAGTGCTGTTTTTGAAGCTGATAGATAGTAAAAAAAAAACAATTACCGATTGCCAAGTGCATCAAAAATGTATGATTAGGGTGTGATTTTTGTCAGATTGTGGAGTAAAAGGATATACTTAATGAAATAACACTCGAGATAACACAAATATTTATAAAATTCTCATAAGGCATTATAGGTACTATTATATTATTACCCCGTTTTTATTTAGAGATAAACCCAATAACATCACATATCCAATATTAACATATTAGATAGCAGCTTAGCCAGTCAATAATATACATTTTCAGACTCGATAAAAAGCGACAATAATTGTATTAAACCGTGGAAGATTTGTTTATAATTAGTATGAATGGTATCTAATGTAATTGTTTCAGTTTTCATTCGATGAGTAGATGTTTTCAGTGACAGATCAATAATATTTTACAACTAACTTTCAGGTTGCCCACATGTGTACATTTGGCCGAGGTTACTAATAAGTATGTTAAAGGCCCTGTTTCCTTTAATTAATATCATTATCTCATATTGTTGCCCTTAAGTTTGTATATAATTTACAAATCTCATTCTTTAATTTTATGTTTTTTTAACTATGTATATTAATTTTATGTAACAAACGTCATCGTCATTTATAAGGTCATTATAGCTTTCAGTATATTCATAAACAAAAATGTATTAAAATTTAGTTTAGACGGTCTGGTCTAAATTGAACAGTCAAATGCGTATTTATTAAACATTTGTTCAAAAAGTTAGGTGAAAAAATTGTGAAAATTCTTTCACACACTAACTCTGCAATAGAAATCATAGGCCCATAAAAAAACTGGTGAAAGCATTAAAATTACTCAATATATTGTAATTATATTTGAACTACTGACTTTTGTACTCAACTGTTCACCGAATTGCATCGATGTACCTACATGGTTTCGATTTTATCTTTGTTACTGTATATCTATAACGTCGTACCGTACACGTATTGATATTACTCTATCAATATATACTTAACTATGATTCCCCTTTTCCGTTCAATTACCAGGTAGAAATAGGATGTAATTTTAAAGTCTTATAATATTAAGTATTGCTCGTGTCGCGATAAAAACAAAAACAACGTGTAATTTGGAGCTATTTATTCAACTAGACGGTTGTCAAGTGAAGTTTTTTTCGGACTTAACCTTGCTATCACTATTTATTTTCCAGTAACAAAAAATAGCCTTAAATTATGTCATTTGGCTTTTTATCGGTGTACAGTATCGTTGTACAGGTTATAGTTATTGCCTTATTTTATAGCCTGCCTAATAATTAAAATATTTATTCCTCCAATAAGTAAGCAAGCACTAGTGGGACTGTATTATAGATACACGCTACGGTACACAAATATTTACCGTCTTTGTTTATTGTTCATGTAAGTTTTCATAATTTTATGGCCACAATAAAAGGAGCATGGTGATGGTTGTATCCTATTCACATTAAAGGGGAGCCAGTCGAGTAATCTATTGGTTAACACCGACGTTACTACGTTTATAAAATCCGTAATTGTTGAGGTAATATTTAAACTCGTATCACGTCATATTTGAGTTAAATCCCCATACATGTTGACACCTCATATAAATCTATAAAAGTCGGCGGACATAAATCAAAAGACTGTCACGGTATTCCTTAATGTGGGTCGTTCTTTTGGGTTGCCATCACTAACTCATAACATAACAGAAAACATAGAATAGGGGAAACACATGCAGAAGTGAATATGAACTGAACATCTGACCCAAATGTGGAATCATGATCCGTCCACTGTATCAGGGTAGTGTTGAATATGCAATATTTTTAATACACTTAATTTTAGTGGTAGTACACAATAAATTATGAAATCTACTTAAAATCAAGTTGTCACCATCTGTACTGTAACCTTTATCATGTGGTATGCATAAAGTGGATCCTACGAGATCACATGATAATTGAAAGATGACATTTATAATTTAACAGACTCGCGAGTAAAATGTAAAAACCCATTTTCATAACAAAACCAAATGGTGTACGATTTAATTACGATCAGGCATATTCAAAAAGCACTATATTTAGTCCATAAAATATTTAGTCCATACACATATACATATATTTAGTCCATAAAATATTTTGTTATACGAAATCTTCATGGAATAATTCTGATTGTCGATATTATAATTTGAATTTATTCTATTTGCAACATTCTATTTTCGTAATACATAACTTACAACCAATGGAAACCTGATTTTGACATTTGGAATATTCATTTATTATTCGTGATAATTTCTTTACTATAACTATTTCCACGAAATACATTCGTCTGAAAATAATACATAGCGCCAACAGAATGATTTATTTTACACTGAACTTCCCATCAGCCATGAACATTTCATACACCACAAATTAACAAATCAACGATCTTACCAACGGATAAAATCTAGATTGTTCCCAGAGTTATTGTATATTAATGTTCTATTTATCATCATACGAAAGACGATTAAATGAATATCTCTTTTTATTTAATTTATTCATCACGACTTTTTTTTAACAATAATCGGTAAAATATAAATAAAATCTCCACTTACCATAACTCTAGACATACCGTTTATCATATCCACTGCTATTTTAAAAAGAAACATAATTAAGTATAATAACATAAGCAATCATAAGCACGAAACACGTGCCCTCCGGACCGTATAAAGTGTAAAGTCTTGTGAATGGTTTGAGGAAAATGCGAAAGTGCCTAAGGATGCTACAAATTTTATCACTCCTTTACTAGCGAAAATGTTAGATAGTTATATCTCTTCCGAGTTTTCTATTACAGCTCCTCCAAAATCTTCAGTTTAAGATATACATATTTTTCGATAAGACACATGCTTTGAGAGAAGTCATAATAAACTTTCATAATAATCACCTTTAGGTAGATGAAAATCCACATGTAATAATTGAAGGCTGACATCAACGTGAATATTCAGACAACGTATGCACAATTTTTGATTACTTGATTAGCCCATTCTTTTTACCAGGGAGGCTAACTGGAGAAGCTTATAATTTTCTTGAAGTAAGCGATACTATTGGAATATATCCTTTTTCAATTAACACTCCAAATGTATGTTATGTACGATGGTACTTCAGCACATTTTAATTTAATTGCGTGTCAGCATTTGATTGGAGGAAGTTAAATACTTCACTTATTTAGGAAGTAAAATAAATTGGGATGGAAGAAGCGATAAAGATATAAAACAAAGAATAGCGCAGGGTCGAGTAGCTTTTAACAAAAAGAAAGCACTTTTATGCTCGGGGGTAATAAACTTAGAAACAAGGAAGAGATTTTTGAAAACGTATGTATGGAGCACGGCACTATACGGTTGCGAAACCTGGACGGTAGGGGAAGCAAGTAGGAAGAAATTAGAAGCTTTGAGATGTGGTGTTACCGAAGAATGATGAAAATACCGCGGACTGATAGGGTTAGAAACGAAAAAGCATTAGAGAAAGTCGGCGAGAAAAGAAGTATGTGGAAAAACATAAAGAAGAGAAGAGATAGAATGGTAGGCCACTTGCTGAGACATGAGGGAATAGTCCGCGATATATTGGAAGCAGAAATAGGAGTGAAGAAAGGCAGAGGTAGGCCTAGATTAGACTACTGCTCGTAAATAGTAAGCGATGTAGGTAGTAGCACAATTAGCGAAATGCGTAGGTTAGCACAAGATAGGAGAAGCTGGAGGTTAGCGTCCAACCAGTCTTAGGACTGATGACCTCATGATGATGATGTCAGCATTTGAATACAGTGTACCAAATTGTTGGATTGCTTAACCAGGTACACAATCTTGGCCTACACGATTGACTGACCTAAATTGATTAGTTTTTGGTTTTACTGTACAATTGAAATTGTTGAATTAAGGAATTGCATTGGCGTATCGCATGAAACAATTTTATTCGGCACATCACGAGAATTTTTGAAGGTGTTCGCCAATCAATTCTTTAGAGACGGACACTTTCAACACCTATTTGTTTCAACACCAATTTCATTAATTTATTCTAATAATTTGTTTTAATTTTTATTACAACTTTAATACGGAAAAAATGTGTTTTCAATTGCTTTATCGACAAAAAAACACATGACACGGACACATGTTCACAGGAACTTCTTTCTTATTTTTATTCAAACCATTTTTCGCAATATTAGAGAGTCACCCTGTATATATGACCTTGTGGTCTGTACACAAATACGTATCACACAGTTATTACCAATCTGCAAAACCTGATACTGGAATGAATATAAGTATTAGTAATTATGAGAACAAATAAAATGAGTGTATGAAGATCGACTACTTATTGTTTACTAAAAAAAAAATATTTCTACTACGACGCTACTTCTGTTTTGGATAAAATTTTTGAAATATTGACTATTGTATAGGATTATTGAAACTCACAACAGTCATCATTAGCAATTTGTTAAAGATACAATATACAAATTCATACCGTTCGTACATTGCCTAAAATTTGATGTAAAATTTAACACTATATTCACACAAAACGGGATACATATAGGGACACACCACTTTGACGTGAAATGGACACCGCAAGAGCATAGCTAAATTTTACCATTTGTTACTATGAATTTTCATACCCGCAATGATGAGTTCACCATATTTTAGTGTATATACTTCAATTCAGTTTTATACCTGTTTCTATCCACTTGCTAGCGTGAATTTTCATACTAGTCATGGAGTTCACTATCTTTTGGTGTATATTTTAATTCAGTTTTATGCCTGTTTCTATCCATTTGTATTTTGTCTATGAAAGAAAAATAAAACCTCTTTGAAATGAAATATACTTTACTGTACGTTTTTAATATATAGCACTAACTAAATAGGGAAGCATGTTACATACAAATGCTCCCCTATTTATCCCTTTAACATTCAAAACTCGTTTCTTTGTGGTAATGAGTAATTTTTTGCCAAAACTTTTCCTTGTGCTTTGTTTTGGAAGACAAAATTGATTAAAAACAATATGTATGCATTTTTCTTTCAAAAATGGGTGATTTTTATATCAACCTATGATCGTCTGTAGCCTGTGATTTGATATGATGTGTATAGGTTTTTATAACAATCACCAATATGAAATAAATGAGTAGTTGCATTTTCAGTTTTATTATGACAAAAAAAGTTGGTTTTTAATCAACATTATGGTATGTGATAAACTTGCGGGACATTAGTCGGGGAAGAGTTTTGAAAGGCATTTTTTAGCATATCTAAAGAAACAAAAAATGTGTAAGCCTTCAAAATGTAAATAGTTTTTCATGTCAAGAATTTACCTCATCTAGACGCTGATCTAGTGATACCCAAAGGCGTTTTTGGTGAAGCACAACTTGAATTTAGAGGCAGTCCATCATCAGCGTCGCTATCCCCACCAATATCAGAATCACACGTTTACTCCGTGGGTATCCCGTCCAACCAGTCGTATAAATACGTTTACGGTAAATTTGCCAGTTTACTCAGATTTAAATCCATTATTTTTTATATTACGGATATGCTAAAAAATATACCCCAATTACCTATATGGAACACTAGAATACATCTGCAAAAGTAGATCATTGTCTCCTTTCAAAAAAAAAAAAAAATGTTACGCTACTGACTATGAAGTAACAGAAATTTATGTATTGCACCTATTATAATAATATAATATTGGTATATGTACGCAATAGCAAAATGTGATCAGTAGGAACAATTTCTACAGACACGTGCAAGATTTTTGTGAAATTTACCAAACACCTATAAATATAATGCTATATTATATAGCCGTTCATAATTTAGTGAAATAATTATTATTAGACGAAAGCCATGAGTGAACTTCAACATTTAGTAAACAAATTCGGACCTATATTCACGTGCGCACAAAACAAAATGAAACAAATTGTTCAATAAATTCATAAACTCACCACAAATTTCCAACAAAAACTTATGTTTTTTACCTGTGATTTGGCAATTTGAATATAAAAGTGTAGTCTATATTTAGTAATATTTCTTACAAATTCATTTTTCTTACCAAGTGCAGTATATTTCCTTTGTACACAATGAAAAACTTCAAAACACAACTTAACAATGCACAACTGCCAAACTGAAACTGTGTAACAACATAGGTTTTCTAAAAAACCACTTATTTTGTCATGCGCAACATATTACAAATTGTGGTTGCCGAAACATTTTATGCACTTAAAGAGCTTGCACCAATACCATTAAAACTATTATTGTACTAAAATGTACTAAAGTTTCACCGCAATGAAGGTGGTCTTTTAAATAGCCATAGAACGTTAAAGGGTTATAGTGCAAGTTCAGGAACTATTTATGTGTATTTTGATGAATAACTTAAGTATTTACGTCCATATTATCGAGTATTTTAATTAAATATTCTGATCAAATCCTAATGTTAATACTCTTGTGATTTATAATAAATGTGTCACTTGGTTATCCAGAAGCTTTTGAATATCTACTATAATAAGTATTATTTTATGAGGGGATTTATTTTTTACTACAAAAAAAATTAATGTAGCGATATCGGTGTTCCCACAAAATTAATTATCTAATAATTAATTTTCATGTCAGTTGTCAACTGTCATTTCGTTAACTTGACTAGAGCTTATTATCCTGCCTGGTAATAATTCCTAACCCTTGTTTTCATTTAAAATATAACATATCTTATTAGGTTATAACAAAGTAAAGATGACATATTTTTAGAATAGCTGTTTAATGTTAAGAGAGTGATCCAATACAAATAGTTAAAGATTAAAATAAGCATTTCTGATATCCATGTATTTCAGTCCAGTTTATGGTATACGAGTAATTCACCATTTTATTAACCAAATTCAATTCCCCAAAATTGATGAATAAAGTTATGTAAATAGGTTTTCATGCATGGACGCAATGCTCATTATATTATACACATTATCTCTCCTATTATTTCATTCAGAGAGATATTCAGAGGTCGTGGTATACTATCTAAATTTAAAATATGAGCAATATTTTAATGTAATAAATAACGAAACTAAAAGAAAGTATATACTTGACAATATTAAATTTCATTTCAAGATCACGCGATAGTCAACTTTTCTTATTTAAATGGCAACCTATATATTTTTTTATTTGATTAAAAGGAGCATATTTTTCTGTTTCTAATGATGTATAATAAGTCGTATTTTAATAGACGTGTGATTCAGAAAATAATAAATTATTTATTAATTCATCAAATTTTAAAACATGGCAAGATGGCTTTAAATTGAAAAACAATTGGAACATGCCATAATAAAATGTCATTTGTCATCACAATAATAGTTTTCAAAGAATAATAAGTGTAATATACTAAATTTAAACAATATAAATTCTTTTGCAACGAACAATATAAATATAAATGCTTCTCTTTCAGCAAAACGCTCTCTACAGAGTCTTGCAGCTGCATAACTCTTTCCTCCACATTCAAAATATACTTGAATCATGTCTGTCAATTCACTATTATTATTCATTATTAACTTTTTTGAATAAAAGTAACACTTAACAAGATGATTTACAAAACTTATCGTTAAACAACAAATAGTCTTAAGTCAAACAACGCATTGACATTTTAAATTATCATGCTCCAATTGGTTTTCAATTACAAGGCATATCCTGACCCTATCTAAAAACATCGAAATTTTGATCCAGAAAATTATAGCTACCTGCTTCTTTCATTAATGGAATAGAAAGAAGATGTGAACTACGAGTATGTATTCAACAAAATGGCAGACATTTTGAACAGAATTGATATTGTTCGTTGTTGCTTAAATTTAGTAGGTATATTACACAAATTATTCTTTGAAATCTATTATTATGATGATGAAATCTATTATGTGATGTCAATTGACGCTTTACTATATAAAAATATATATAGGTTGACATTTAAATAAGAAAAGTTGAATATCGCGTGACCTTGAAATGAAATTGTATAAAAACTCAGTGAATGCTTTATAATAGTTTGTAAACAATCATTTGATTGTCTTCTTTCAATTTTAAAACCGGATTATTAATAATACAGTTATGGCTTGCGGTGTTTTTTACGTTCCACCCTGTATATATATATATATATATATATATATATATATATATATATATATATATATATATATATATAATGAATATCTAAACTAAAGTGAAATAATGAATATCATCATCACAATTCGGAGATAATATATCGATATATCGTAAATTTTATTCACAATTCCCAATTATGTATGAGACATTGCTACTATTTCGGGAGATTGAAATTGTAACAAAATTTTACATTTCTCATAGTATATTATTACCAAAAATCGACCATAAGGTAGATAGTATGGACAGTATCTTCGTACAATATAATATAATATAGAATATCTATTACCTATTTCGTAAGATGCTACGAAAATATTACCAATATCAGTATTATTGATATGTATATTATTTTGTTATCTGCAACCACGTTTAAATATTTAAATCATGAAATGAAGTTAAATAGAAATACTAAGAAATAACTTTAATAATGAAAAACCAATACAGTACGTTAGAAAATATTAAGGCATTTTATAATTCCTGTTTCCGATTTCGGTTAAATTGTAAGTTTGACAGAATTATAATATAACGACTAGATAATAAAATGACTATAGAAAAGAAAAATGAATATTAACATATTGTGGAAACTCATGAATAAAAGCTCATTTGATATTGGCATAATTATTAGAATTTTACTTATTGAAATTACTATCTACCCTTCACATTATTTTTCGTGTGAAGTGTACATGAAAAATGTATGTATTTACTTATGTAAAATTTTAACGTTTGTGTGAATTTTCATAGTAGTGGAGTAAGATGCCGAACATATAGGTAGATGAAGACTGTCATCTACAAACCGTATGACGGCAACCGGCAACATGCCGCGATTAACAGTTCAACAACGAATAGTTTGTGTACAACTGTTTTATGAAAGTGACTGATCATTTACAGTTGAATTAAGAAAAATTGACACACCAGTAGGAGAACTCTGTAGGAATGAAGCGCCGACAGAGTTAACAATTCAGTCAATAAACTTGAAGAGATGGGTTCTGTTATCGTAAGGCAACACCGATACGTCCTCGTCGTGGTCGGTCAGATGAAAATATCATTGCAGTGAGATAATGTGTACGGGAGTATTCAAACACATCAATTCGACGTTGTGTATAACAACTGAATCTGTCAAGAGCCACCGCAATGCATCGGATTTTAAAGAGAGATCTGCATCTGTCAGCATACAAAATTCAGTTGACATGACAATTAAAAGTTACAGACTATTTCGAACGTAGCGTCGTACATTTGTTAATTGGGTGTTAGAAAAGAAATGAGGCGATGCTGATTTTTGCAATAAAATGTTGTTCAGCGATGAAGCACATTTTCATCTTGATGGATACGGCAGTAAACAAAATTGTCGAATTTGGGGTGTTGAAAATTTACACGCTGTTCTCGAAAAATAAATGCAACCACAGAGATGCACGGTTTGGTGCACATTTTGGTGCAGTTCAAATTCTATAGTTCTAACTGAGACACCCTATAAATATAATTACTTACCATGTGCTTTGAACTAGTATTTATTAATGGCTCTGTTGTTCCACTATTTTAACTAGGTGTTAACTTAAGTGTATAGAGAAGGCGTATTGTATATCGCAGTATATAGTTTTACAAAATAAATACCAAATGTCGTAGTATTTATATATATATATATATATATATATATATATATATATATATATATATATATATATATATATATATATATATATATATATTACTATTTACATTTTACTATGTACTAGCCCTTGTTTACGTATATTTTATGTACTATCTATATTTGTTCTATATACACTGAGATGCTATATATACGAATCTATATTTTGTCACCGTATTTTTCAACAATTAGAACAATCAATACATTTTATATAGAATAACGCCCATAGCCCATGTGCGCCAGTTGGCGTTTTGTAGATGCCGCTAGTTTATCCCTTTCAGAGTGTGTCGCGAAATGTAAAAAAATATTTCTATAGAATACCAGCCAACTCCATTATGGGCCTCGCTTGAGTTTAAAACGCGGCACCAAATGTTGAAATCACCATCACAGCTGTTTTTAATTCCTTTTGTTACTTATGGCAGGGTCCTTTGTATAATTGTTCAATAAATTTGCCTAGAAATGAAAGAGTGTTGAATTATTTTGATAAAATGAAAAAACCGAATGGGGTATTCGTATGTAAATGGTTCTTGCTGCGCGTAAAATTTCTCATAATAAAGAGAGATAAAAAGAGGATGAATTACCTACAATACAGAATGCTTTGCTTGCTGTCAAGTGATTTTTTTTAATATATAGTTGGAGATTTGTGTTCATATCTTACTGATGTTTACACACCAATTAGTACAGTGCGCCTATAAGTTATTGTACAAATTCATTTTCAGTTAAATGGATTCAATGAAAAATCCAGTCAGTCTAAACTTGATCTTAATTTTTCATATAGTGGTATTATTTATGAAAATGTTGATGGGACTTACCCTAAGACTTATAGGGTGGTCTATGTTAGGGCTATGGTCTCATCGATTATTTTATAAAATTGTTATTCCAACCCATTAACGCTCGATCAGTTTCATTCCTTACTCTAGAGCATTTTAAATAATGTAAATATAATTTACATTATTAAAAAATGCATAAGACATACTCCGACTTATGTATTAAAAATTACATGAGTATGGTGAACTCTACGCATTTGACCTACTGTACCTGAATTTTGGCTTAATAGCCTTTTTATTAATTTATGTTATAATATATTTCATTTATATCAAACAACCCTTTGTGGACATTTAATCTCTTTAGTATCTATTTTTTAACCATTTAGTTTGTTTCTTGTAATTATTTCCAGTACCTATCTATATTTTAGTATATAATTAGTCTGGTTTAATAATTTCTATTATAAATAATGCCATATGTTTCTTTTCTTTTATTGACTTGAATCTTTTGAACATATGCTATAATTATTAGAATTATAGCAGCGTTAATTTCCAATAAATACTATGACAGAAGGTATAACAATCTTACAAATCTCACTTTACCACAACCATGGTCATAGCTGTAGAAAATGGTTAAATATATGTATGGGATCTTTCAATAAGGACACTCTATTTTTAAACGTAAATAAAACAAGTTGTGTGTGAAATATCCATTCATTTTTTTATTTGACAGAATATTTTATGGCATTAAGTATGGAATATGACGTCGTTTAAATATTCGCCGCGGTTTTGCTTGGGGGCACGTATTCGGGAGACCAAAATCCGCACCAAACAGTGAGTTTCTTAGAATGCATTTAGTGCTGGTGTATCCCGTATGGATTGTACCATTGTACTTCCAATTGCTCCAGAGCCAATCAGCGAACACACGGGGTTGTCTATGGTCAAACCCATTGACTCGAATTTGCCACCAAACGTCGAATAATCGACTCGGCACCGGCGGGACGGTTATGGCGAGGATAAAAATCATGTAATGCGCGAATTATTTCTCGAACGGAGCACTGATTTTGAAAATATTTGATGATTTGTACACGTTGTTGAACGCTATAACCTTCTATAGTGATTAGCCATAAACTACTGAACAATTCACAATAAATTTGACAGATGTTGCTTTAACAACATGGCCGCTATAACCTAACAAATTTCGAGCATTCCTATTGAAAGACTCTGCACATTGTATATCTTTGGTGATATCATTCAGCGACTTATAAAATTCAATACATTTTTGGTCATCTTGGCAATAATTTTTAATAAACCTAGCAAATACAATTATTGTTTGCTTCTTGAGACACGTAACAGCATTTGGGCTGTTGGTTAATCAGAAATTGCGAACAGCCATATTGCCTCGCATTTCATTGTGAAGACTACATGGATGCATACTCTAGACTATTTACCATGCAGGGATAATCTACCCCACGTGGAGTAAAGTGTACTACACTGTAGTGTTTTTGTATTAGTTTTAAATCTAAAATATATAAAATTTTACATTATGGTGGTATAAAATTTTATTAATTACACTGGTGTTAAGTTTTATACCAAAAATTGTGAAATTTTACACGATTCTACACAGTATTGCACACCATTAAAAGTGGCACAATTTTACCACGCCTGATTTTCTACAGTGTATCATATTCCAAATGTAAGCTTCCATTTGAAATAACCTTACATAAGGGCTTAATTATTGATAATCGTCTGACAAAGACAAATATATCCGAAAACGTATAATGGTAAAAATAATAGATGCTATATCATATTTATAACTTATTCGATGTTAGTCAATATTTTTTTAGTACCGGTAATAACAGTAGCCACAGTCTATAAATGTGTTAGTACAATGTATACCCCAAATGTTTATTTGTATGTTGGTATTTTTTATGTACTCGCGTGTTCTTAGTTTCGTCTTGTTTACATAATAAATAATTTAATACGAAATGTATACAATTTGTTTGTCCCTTTTCGACTTTCTATTATTTTAATGCCAATTCACACGAGTAGCTGTTTCTCTCCTGCCAGGCCTGTGCCATGCTAGAGACAATGTATCATTCAAAATGTTAGATTCTGTGAACATAGAGACGTGTGTATATTGTATTTACGTATACATCCCTTTATATAATCGTCTTATAGATTTTTTATTCTCATTTATTCTCTCGTACTGTTAATATTTTTATATTTACTTTGTGTAGGCAGTTACAGTCTGTGCTTTTCGTTTGCGAAGCATGTTGCATATGATTTCGATTATAAGAATTAGAGCCAAGTTCAATATTAGCATGAAATGCTAGAATTTTTATTTCCTGTGAACAGTAAAGATTGGAAAGAATTCGATAAAAGTCTTTCGGCTTCACTGTTGGAGTTATGGCGTAATCGAAAATTTTAAATGGCAACACCATTTTCTCATGATCACTACGAGAGGATGATCACATTTTGTGATGAAGAAACAAGAAATATGATATTTTAGCAACTTGATCAGAATAAGACTATAAAAATAATACAAAGAAAAACATTAAATTTATTGTTCAAATTGTTTCCCATTAACCTCTTGACAATGTATAAGTTGAAATTGTGATATTCTTGTAAAACGTTTCAATGTTAATAGAATTTTGTCCTTTTATGCCTCAACAGTATTTTGTTTGTAAGAACTAAGAATGTTCTATCGATTTAAGGTAATTCGACAAAAACAGTCCAGGTTACATTCGGACATCTAGTTGGCCACTCAATAGTTTGTCCTCTACCAATCTACTTATTGGGAAATACGTTGTTTAGGTAATTCCGCCCAATTCCTGAAGAATATGGTGGCGCACCATAATGTTGGTACTATATTGACTGGTTTGATAGTTGGGGGATTTTCATTATATGGATGCAGTGCCACAAGTGAGGTACCTAACTATGTGCCGTTGTAGCAATTACAAATATTTCTCAGCTGTAAGATACTGTTAATAAAAATGGCGTTACAATTGTTGTACTATTGTAATAATTCCCATCCACACGTTGACTTTCTATGGAAATTGTGTGTGTCTTTTTATCATTCAGTGAGAGTTTTCAGGAGTCTAATATCTACAATGCTGCTAATTCACTAAGCCATTTAAATATAAAGTGGCCTTATCAGAGAAAACGGCATGGTTTGGGAATGGTCCTACAATTGTTGTACCAACAATTCCCATCCACACGTTAATTCTCTATGGAAACTACGTGTGTCCTTCTATCATTCAATAAGGGTTTCTCTGGCCTTATCAGAGAAAACATCCTGGTTTGGGAGTTTGGGAATTATACTACTCCATCATTAACTCTAATCATCTTCTTGGAGCTTGTGAATGAATAACACTTTGTACGTGTATATGCTACTTACTACCCCTCTTCAGGCATTTCAAAACATATGACTGATACTTCGCATCATCAAACAACTGGCGAAATTGCTTCAATGCGATTTAGCCAGTTGTTTGATGATGAGTTTCCTGCACAGTTTTACATCCAACTATGAATATTTCGGAACAGCAGGATGACCTCTGGTAAAATTGTCCAAAATTTATAAATTTTGCTACGATTTTACATAGTAGTTATGCTTGAAATAGGTCGTTCAGGCTATATATTAAATAACTCACAAATCTCAGTTCATGTACAAGCCTTATCTCCATAGTCAATCGTCATCAATTTCAATTATGATTCACTTCCACGCACCATATTTTAAAAACTTGTGACATTCATCATCATTGAGGTCATCAGCCCTAGGACTGGTTGGACGCTAACCTCCAGCTTCTCCTATCTTGTGCTAACCTACGCATTTCGCTAATTGTGCTACAACCTACATCCCTTACTATTTGCGAGCAGTAGTCTAATCTAGGCCTACCGCTGCCTTTCTTCACTCCTATTTCTGCCTCCAAAATATCGCGGACTATTCCCCCATGTCTCAGCAAGTGGCCTACCATTCTATCTCTTCTCTTCTTTATGTCTTTCCACACACTTCTTTTCTCGCCGACTTTCTCTAATACTTCTTCGTTTCTAACCCTATCAGTCCACGGTATTTTCATCATTCTTCGGTAACACCACATCTCAAAAGCTTCTAATTTCTTCCTACTTGCTTCCTCTACCGTCCAGGTTTCGCAGCCGTATAGTGCCGTGCTCCATACATACTTTTTAAAAAATCTCTTCCTTGTTTCTAAGTTTATTACCCCCGAGCATAAAAGTGCTTTCTTTTTGTTAAAAGCTACTCGACCCTGCGCTATTCTTTGTTTTATATCTTTATCGCTTCTTCCATCCCAATTTATTTTACTTCCTAAATAAGTGAAGTCTTTAACTTCCTCCAATATTTCATTATTAATTTGTACTTTCGTTTTTGCTCTGATCTCGCGCCCTCTGCACAATAACACTTTAGTTTTGTTTTTATTCACCCTCATTCCGTATTCCTCTGTCAACACTGCCTCTATTTCGTTCAACGCTGACTCTAATTCCTCTTTACTGGATGCTAATACTGCTATATCATCCGCGAATCTCAGCATTTTTAGTTTCTGTCCCTGTACTTTAATCCCGAAATCCACTCTATCTTTTACCACATTAATCGCCTCTTCGATGTACAGATTAAAAATTAGTACTGATAGCGTACATCCTTGTCTTACCCCTTTCCTAATACCTACTTCCCTTCTTTTCCCTTCTACTTCTATAACAGCAGTTTGCTTTTTGTATAGATTGTGTACTACTCTCCTATCTCTATACTTCATTCCCGCGCTCTTTGGTATCTCGAGCATTTTTTCCCATCTTAGATTATCAAAAGCTTTTTCTAAATCTACAAATCCTATATAAGCGTTCTTTCCTTTTTCTATTGTTTTCTCTAACATTACTCCAGAATAGCTTCGCGAGTTCCCCTATTTCGCCTAAACCCGAATTGGTCTTCTCCTAGTATTTCCTCCGCTCTATTTTCCACCCTCTTCTGCACTATTCTAGTTAAGATTTTGACGCGTGGGAAGTTAGGCTAATCGTTCTAAAGTTCTCGCATTTGTCGGCTCCTCTCTTTTTCGGTATAGTAACGATAATGTTCCTCTAATAATCCTCCGGCATCTCGACCGTTTCGTATATGTATTTTACCAGTTCAAACATCCTATTTACTACTTTCTGTCCCGCACATTTCAAAATTTCCGCCTGTATTTTATCTACACCCGGCGCTTTATTGTTCTTTAGCCCCTTTAGTGCTATTTCAAATTCCTCCCCCAATATAGGTTTTCCTACATCTTCCCTATTGATGCTAGATTCTTCCTATAATATCTCCCCTAATTCCTGACCCTCGTATAAATTTCTTAAGTACTGCTTCCATCTATCCACTTTCTCCTCTTCCGATCAGTATGTCCTCCGATTGACTCCTAACGTTTCTACTTATTGGTCCTATATCGTTGAAGTTCCTCTTAATTATTTTGTAAGCCTCGTCGGTTTTACCTACTTGGAGCTTATCTTCTACTTCTTTGCATTTATCCTCTATCCATTGTTCTTTCGCTTTTCTACACTTTCTAATGATTTCCCACTTTATTGACTTATAAGTTTTCAGTCCTTCCTCGTCTCGTCTGTTTTTGTAGCCTCGTCTCTTTTGTATTAAGTTTAAGATTTCGTCCGTTATCCAGGGCTTTCTAGCGTCCCTTCTCTCATGTCCTAAAATGTCCGTAGCCGCGGAATCTAGACTATTCTTGATACCCTCCCACTCAGTTTCTGCGTTCTTGATATCGTCATTACTCGCTTTATTTATTGATTGATCCCTCAATATGTCTACATTTATACGTTTCTTGTCCTTCCGGGTTTTAAAATTTTTGAACTTTAATCTAGCTTTTATGACTACCAACTTGTGGTCGCTGTCTACATCTGCTCCTGGATAACTCTTATAGTCTTTTACTTGATTTCTAAATCTCTTCCTAACCAGAATGTAGTCTATCTGATACCTGTCTATCCCTCCTGGCATTTTCCAGGTGTACCGCCTCCTAACGTGATTCTTGAACAATGTATTCGCGACTACCATTTTGTGCTTCTCACAGAATTCTATCAGTCTGCTACTGCTCTCTCGTTTCTGTTTCCTAATCCATAAGGACCTACAAGTTCTCCTTCTTTCCCCTCACCTACGACTGCGTTAAAATCTCCCACTATTATTAAATTTTCATGACTCTTCACAAATCCTATTACCTGCTCTATGTCCGAATAAATGGCTTCTAACTCTTCCTCACTATGGCTAGAAGAATACATGTATACTTGCATTATTATGTGACATTACAAATGTAAGTATCTTAAAAACAATACAAGTAACTTAAAAACAATACAAAATCTTAGAAAGAGTAGAAGAATTCTGAACGTAAAATAAAACAAAATCTGGATTTTCAAAATAATATCTACAATCAGTGTCAGAATAAAAGAATATATGCTATTAAAAAGTAAATTAATACCTTTCTTGAAATGATTGCCGTCACGGTAACCGAGTTGGTTAAAGCGTGTAAACTGGCCAACATGACTAGCTACTGACTCATGATCTTGATTCCATTTGATTGCAAGCTTCATCACTCGAAATGTCGGTGGTAATGGGTGTTGTCGGGTTTATTTAAATGTCTAACTCTTCATCCAGTTAGCTCGACTTTGGATTTGGAGGATTGTCTAATTTATGTGGCGTGTTTTGTTTTTATGTTGTTATGTAACCTATAAAATAAGTGTGCTCTCTTAAATTGAATGATAAGATAAGGCTATTACCATTAAAAAAGAACTGTTGATGACGTGATACTCCAAAAAACATGACGTCAAGAAAATACGTATACTAAATATAAGTATCTAAAAGAACAAAATCGATCTAATCGTGCTTTTTTCACATGCTCGGTAAAGATGTTTGTGTTGATCTTTGTATGCTCGCTGTATGTAAACCAGTGCGATGTTTTAATCGTATATTTCTTGTTAAAATATCTTGGAGGTGTTTTTTTCGTGTCCTCAGTAACGTGCCATTGAATATTTGGCCGATAATTCACTTTAGTTTTAGTATAGAAATAATAAAAACTAAGTAACAGTAGATAGCTAATAATAAACTGTAAAATGTTACCCTTAAATTAAGTAACCTTAAATCCGCATTACAATAAACATTACACTATGGCAGTACAAGAGGTAACATTGAAATAAAGCTTATACCCACAGGTTTGGGTAAAGTTTACACCAGACGTCGCTCATGTTGATTTTAAATCATGTTGATTTTACTCCATTATTTGTATGAAAATTCACAAATGTACCCCATTTGGTGTGAAATTAGTGTAAAATTTTACACCACATTTTAGTGTATTATTATTATTATTATTATTATATTATATAGGTTTGGGCCTCATCAGCCACTGATCGCTGGGTAGTCCCTTGGCCATCCCCTCTTATCCGGGTCATTATCCAAAAATGCTATCCCATAAAAGGAGAAATTTAGGCACGTCCCACACTTTAAGCCTCGCCTCCTCTAGGATAACAGGGGTCCCTAATATAAGATACCTCTTCTCCGCCATTGCGGGGCAGGTGTAAAGAAGATGAATCGAGGTTTCCTCGTCTTCTTTACGGTATATACAGGCCGGGCTGTCAGTCAGCCTCAGCTTATAGCTTATATGCATTCAGGCTACTATGGTGGCCCGTTATGATTCCCACCAGGGTTCTGGCTTTGTGCCTGTTCAATTTAATGAATTCTTGGCCCATTTCTCAATCTCTGAGTATTGGATGAAGAGTTTGGTTATTCGACAACCCGTTACTCCTCTCCATATTTTATTGTGCTGGTCTCTTGCCCAGCCATTGATGCGGTCCCTGATCAGATTCCGACTTATTCCCACTGCAGGTTCTGGTCCATAGAGGTTTTCCCTGGTCCCTAGTCTGGCAAGGTCATCTGAAATTAGATTTCCCTTAACGCCATTATGCCCAGCTATCCATAAGAGTTCCACCGGTTCCTTTCTTGCCAAGTGGTTCAATGCTTCATAGCAATTATAGACCAGCTTCGACTTTTCGTTGCTGAATTCGGGCTGCCAACGCCGCCCTGCTATCCGAGCAGATACATACCCTCTCCTGGGTCCGATTTTGGTCGGCCCCCGGAACACCGTATATAATTCCAACTAGCTCGGCCTGGAGTGCGGTAGTGTATTTGCCCAAGGGCAAGGTTTTACCTGTCCCTATTTCAGTGTATGTATTTTACTTTTTTATACATCATTGTACAGTATGGTACTCGTTAAGTTATTTAGTTAAGACATGCTATATTATGATTGTCTACCGTGTGCTGTTGGATACATATAAATAAATAAATAATGCCATAAAATCGATATAACGGCTAGTTGATCAACTAACACGGAATTTTACTTTTTGGTGTTCCCCTCCGATTTCGTTCATTTATGGACATTTTGTAAAAAAAGGACATGCATTTTTTATCTGCTGTAAAACTGTTGGAAGGGGTGAAATTACCCTCAAAAGTTGGGTACGGAGAACGGTTTTGTAGTTTCACATAGAAACACTCAACCGATTTGAATGAAGCGAACGATAAAATGTTTAGAAAAGGGGGTACATGAAATGGCAGCCACCTCACGGTACAGGCGTAGGCCTAATGCAAAGATATTATTTAAAAGCGAGTCCAATGGCACCTATAAGTAAAACAATGTTCGGTAATATCACAACGGGCATAAATTTATAAAAAATTGTATCTTGTTTAATTACGTGAATGTAAAATAAACTTATACCTATATATGATTGTTTGAACGGGATTTACGTCGACCATCTTTTCTCACAATATTCGTTTTTCTAAAAAATCTCATCATAAAAAATAAACAAGGAACTAGATCTCGCGAATTTGGAGGTTCTTGTGAGTAGAAAAGAAAAGTTAGACATTTTTGTTTCTCAGTGTTTCGTTATAAATAATTTTGGTGACTGATTATTTTGAATAATGCAGATATTAGAGATAGTGGATGATCTGTTCATGTGTTTGTGTAAATTGTGTGCGAGTAGTCAGTGTAAACACTTTTTCCGAGTAGCCAGTTAAGTTTCTCTATCATATAAGTAATGACTTGCGTCACGTGGAACAACGTAATAATTTGTGATTTGATTAAAGCAGTTTTATTTAGGTTGATATCTAAATATATCGTTAAATGTTTTATACGTCGTTCTGGTACATCCTGTATACTACTGATCAATTTACTTAAACCACAGAGCGATCATGTAAACTTAGTTTAACACACCGACAATAACATTTTCAACCTTTGCAGCCTGCTGGCCTAGAATAACGAAATATGTGAGATCTCAGTATTTTACTAGTGTTAAATATAGAATTCACAAATATGAGAATATATTATTTTTAATTTATATCGCAGCAGCGATCTCATTTGGTGTAATAATAAGTCTAAAATGTAATCTTAGAAGCGACGAACTTTTATCACAAACCCGTATTGGACTAATGTTCCGTTTAACTGGTTGTGAAATTTTTTAAAAACTTCCTTGACATAATGGCGTCATATTCTTACAGCTAAAAGTAATGGACGAAGTTTGAAGCTTCTGACTTGAGTGGCATAATTATTAATGACTGAATGTAATAAATCGTGAAACGCTCCGAAGGGGATTTGTTTAGAGGCAATTTTGTATAAAAAAATAAGTGCCGGCTCGTATAATTGAATCGATCTGTTGAGCATCAACGAAGCTATGATTTTTGTAAAAGGTCTAATATTTAGATAGAAGTAAGATTTTGTAAGAAGTAAGTGTAATATTTACAAGAATATTGTGCCCCGTCTCCGCATTTTTTTCTGAAATTTTCACAAGAATTATACAGTATGACAATTTTACGGCCTTCCTTATATACTAAATTGTGAAACAATTAGAAGACTATGTAACTTAAAATTACTTTTGTAGTCTTAGTGAATTATTTGCAAATTTAGTTGTAGTATGTTTAACGGACGATTGAGGAAAAGCTCCACCGTATTACTGAAGAAAAAATTTCATAGAATTTTTCCGAGATTTTTTATCACAGTCATTAAAAGTTTATTTAAGTGTTCAATATGATTTTTTAAATTATAGTGGATATATACATACAGTAGTAGGGGGCATAACATAGTTTTATTTTTACTTATATAACGTGACCGAAAAAAACATAAAAATATAAAAAGGGGTACAATTTACATATATATGCATTCCAGGTAATATCTTTGAGAGTTATCATATATTCTATGCGAAGAACAATATTATCTATATAGGCTGTTATAGTGTATTGTGTTCATTCATGAGCCAAATTAATTTTTATAGATGCTACTTTTCAGATAATCTCAGAGAAAAAGTTCAACAGGATTAAGGTCAGAGGAATAAGGTGGACAATCTATAGTTTTTTCGAAAAACGTGTAGAATTTTAGTGCCCAATTCCTTAAAAGCATTGCTAACAGACTTGTCCTAAAAACCCTGAAAGACGCTTAAAAGTGTCTTGTAGCGACATCTTGCGATAATTGTATTTTTTTTTTGCATAGTAGCGTCCGAAAAACTCTTCAACAGATTGACTGTTTCCATCTATGGTCACTTGAATTATACTGTAGTAAATCAAAGGGGACTAAAAATAGGACAATATTGTTTAAACTAATTTATCATGTTAGAAAACAAATCAAAACAACTTTCTAATGTGAGGATTCTAGTAAGAATACTTTATATCCGGTATGCATGAGTAACATTACTATATATATATATATATATATATATATATATATATATATATATATATATATATATATATATATTACTATATATTCTGTAAAGTGTAATAATTCTAGTAGTTCCAGCCATTCTATTTTGAGCTTCATGTTTACAACTGACCAATACAAATATAGCCATCGTATATATTTACAGTCGACGGTATACAAAATGTTACGTAATAGTTCACTATTCGTATAGTGTAAATATAATGAACCAATGTGGTGTAACATTTTTTAGTGTTTTTTACAGTCACGTTTTATGATACAGTTCTTCAAATGCCTTGCCACTTTTTGACAGTCTCACAATATTACAAAGATCATATTAAAGAGGAGTTAGTGCCAATGAAGTAAATGTGTTGGATCATATCAGTAAAAACATAACGATAGTCCATATTATTTTGCAGTGCTTGGTCTGAAAGAAATTTACAAAACAAACCGGTTAAGAAATATTTTTATAGCAACACATTTTTATATAAGTATTACATTATGATTTAGTAGAGATAGAGGGAAAAGCAAATGGTACTAAATTTTCATACGATGTCAAGAAAAAAATTGCTGATTGTAGCTGTATATCATCTGCCGGCATTATTGTATGAAACATATAAAACTGAAGTATATTCATATTCGAAATGCAGTGCGTTTGAACAGTGCGTGAAATCTGCAATACTATTGGCCATAAACTTCGGAAAGTGGTTTTAGTACAGGTGCATATTTATAGAAAGAAGTGCATCGTTTAAATGCGATTTATTACGTTGCTTAATTATATATTTTCAACCATCATACCTCTTTGTCTCATTGTTGTGTTCTGTTTAAATACTTTAATAGTATTTAAAATTACATATATGACAGTATGTTTGCTCCTCTCACGGCTTTGATTTGATAGTATATAAGATCGATAGATACATACAATTTGTATAATGGATCTTTGCGCGTGCATGAATTTAGTGACAACGCACGTACACCACTCGCAATTGTTACTAATATGCCACAATTACCAGCACGTATGTCTAGCGACATATGTTTCAGTCAACTACGTACGACATAGACAGTTAATAATTTGCCGAGCAAAATGCAATTATGAAGTCACGTCTTAGCTTTATTGTATAATTTGATTTATTGGCGTCTCAATACTTCTGTAACATTTATTTCATTTTTGTTTTATTTATTTCATTTATTTTGATGGAAATATCACTTCTATTGAATATTTTTGTGGAGAACCTTTTCATTACTCTGCCATAGGTTGACGGATTTGTATTGTACTGTACTAACTGTTATCCTGAAATGTGTTTTCGGCACGATACTGTTCAAAAATGTCAGTTAATTGATTCATACGATTGTTACTTGTGACGCACACGCAAATAATCATTATATAAACCATATATTGAAGTAATCTCTCATGGGAAGGGAGTTGTTCCTCATTACGGCCCTGGTAACAAATGACATCCACATGCTTAAGTGTACTTTACTCGAGTCAACTAGGAAATTAGGAAATAGTAGGTAGGATATAGTAGTAGGAAATAGTAGGTTCATTTTCCTTTTTTTTCCTTATACAACTTACAATTAGTATAGTTCCCGTTATATATAGCTTACACAGCATTTGTTATGGCTTGCTAGGTCCCATATTTGTACTTAAAAGGTGTTCCAGACATTTATTAGAAAAATGTGTATAAAAAAAAGCTTAAATAGTGCGAAGAAAATGTTTTTAAAGCATTTTTAACATTTGTATTGATCATTAGCATCACGTTTGCAACTTATATTTGTCTAAGTAAAATTACAAAATAAATATTATTCAAACAAGACATGCAACATTTTAAAATATTAATATGAAAGAAATGTAAACATCGATAAAAATGTAAATATAGTTTTAACAATGTCTTAAACAATTTTCAACTGCTATACCCTATATATAGGGTACAATATGTACCCTATTTATGTATTTATAGTTTATGAATTTTTAGATATAAATTTAATATGTACTACGAGTAAACAAATCTCAATAATATTGCGCAGCCCCCTCGCTCATATCGAAGGCACCTCCAGAGCATGCCTCTAGAGGGTTCGGATAAAAAAACCAAAGTTACCACGTTGTTCGCAAGGGTCGATTTACTGTATTGATTTTGTCAAAATGCCGAAATCCGAGCGAAAAGCATTTCGTACATCGACCTACAAATTTCGTGACATACACACGAAAACAGCCGTTTAGTAGATATAGATATAAGTTTGATGACATTGACACCTATGATCTTTCCTAAATGTTACTACAATTATATTATATATCAACATTGTGAGTGTCTCAGCTGGATTTCGAACCCAGGTCGCAGTAGACAGCGATTAGTCAGATTTATCACATAATGTACTCTAGACAGTCTGAT
Organism: Rosalia funebris; assembly: GCA_037954035.1. Lineage (NCBI taxonomy): Eukaryota > Metazoa > Arthropoda > Insecta > Coleoptera > Cerambycidae > Rosalia > Rosalia funebris. The sequence continues at coordinate 8,915,375 of JAZFAV010000007.1, forward strand.
ACAAGTCTGAGTCTATCTTATGTTCTTATACGTTTCAATGTACATCAATTGATAAGAAATAAAATTTCAAGTGTAATTAACGGAACTTCGTACATTTTATATAGAAATTCATCCAAGAAAGAAAAGAAAGGACAGGCAATTAACACATTCGTATATGCATACCTTTATGAAGAGTAATTTGACTTTATCGTTTCTGTGCGGGCGGTATTATGGCCTTAAGAGAAATCGACTTTATCTGAGATAATAAACTAACGCAATATTTACGCGTTCTCTAAATTAGGCTATAAATTTTTGCATTCGGTGGTGTTCACGATAGTAAAGTTAACAAACACTATTGTTGACTAATGAAGCATGTAATGTAATGAGAGTAAGGCTAGCAAAAAAGTATGTATTTCTAAATATACGTTGAATACTGATAAGATTTATTTGAAGCGGTTTAGGTATAGAAAATTACGTGATGTTGATACGCGGTAGTTTCATAAATATTATTTCGGCTATAAATTTGTGCGTATAAACCGCCAGTAATTGTATTCGGTTATTAACGTTTATTAGCTACTTTATATGAAATATTTCCATACAAAGTTAAATAAGTAATAATGACTTATAATAAAGGTGTAGATCATAAACTTGTTTCAAGAGTCTGAGATATAAACGAGTACTATGAGCATACGGTATTACAATATTCGCCTATTATTCTCAAGTTAATAATCTTAATGGGCCACATAGTTTTATTGATTGCTTTTGGATGATTTAATTTATGGAGTGGGAAATATTAGAGATTTGGATCCTATTTATGTTTAAACAAAACAATAATTTTTGTAATAAAAAACTAGTATCTCAAAAATTTATCTTTATTGTCAAATATTTTGAAAAACATCCAATTATATATTACGAAATTACGAAAAGACAGTGCACGTTTAAATTACCTTTCTCTCTTTAACACTGCAACTGATATGAGCTTAAAGAATGACAATTACATACGTACATACGTATATTAAAATGTAAAAATAATAGTTCAATTAATAAATAGTAATATAATCATCAAAAATAGCGTTATCAAAAATTATTTTTAAATGACAACAGCGTGCAAATGACACCTCATTTGGAAGCTGCTGCAAATCTTTATTCAAACGTTGTTTTCATTTTAATACGTCTTTTGACTTTTCAAGAGATATATTAAATTTAATATTGATATGTCATCAGACTTTTTAGGCAGTGCCCAAATGTTGTTATATTTTTGAATTTTAGTTTGTGTTTACATGCTTTAAAAAATTGATACTAATAGCCATGGTACGTACTTTGGAAGAAAAAGTGAATACGATTCTAATTATTCGCGAGAAAAATCTGGATGCAGCTGATGGAATGTCCAATGAAGGATGTCTCGATCACCCTGTCTCTAGAGCATAGTTTCGATAGATATTGCATAAGTTTCAGAGAACATATAGTATTCAGGATGAAAAAAGAACTGGAGGCTCAAGCATAGCATAAAAGAACAACAAATAAATATTGTCGCTGAAATAGTCGTGAAACCAAAACGAATTACAAATGGCTGACAATCTCACAGAAGATGACCCCACCACAGACTTCAATTTTGTGAAATGTTATCAGATAAAATGACCCGCAAATTTCAATAATCAAGCACAACTTATTTTACCCATGGATCTACGTTTTTTCGAAACGACAATGTGATACTAGAGTTACATATATACTAATCCTCATATCTTTCGTGAGAGCTATATACAATTTCCAGAAAATGTTAACGTGTGGATGGGGATCTTGGGTCATCACATAGTTGGACTTGTGTTTTTAAATCGAAATTTACTGGGAAAGATATATTTGCACATGTTGCATAATGCTACTGAGCTTCTAATTTTGGAGATTGTAGAGCAGAATCCTAATGAATTTCGAGACTTCGTAATAACAGAATGGTGGCCCTTCACGTTATTATGGTGCATTATGGATTGGATGCCCAGGTACAACAGAGTGGCCTGCTCGGTGTCTAGATCTAACGCTAAGATTTCTTCTCATGGGACTAATTCAAATCTAAGGAATACGTTACGCAACCCGCTATCATCGAGGTTTTGAAGCACATAATTACTGAAAAATGTAGGTACTTCCGCAAAGTTTCTTGAACGAGTGAGAAAAGGGTTTTATAATGGGATGGTGTACTGTTCGCGAGAGCGTATTTTGAACATTAAAATTTATTTAAAATTTTTTTAAAGATATTTGGTAATATTTTTCACTTTTATCATTTTGTTATTTGTGAATAAAATTCATCGGTTTCCTTGAACCTATAATTTATTTTTAATGTAAACACTCTGTAATAGAACTCGAGTATGTAAACACATCTAAATGAATTTGTTTGCGTGATTTCTGTTAGAAATAAACAGTTTTAAAACCTTAAAACGGACTTTTCCCTACGTAGAACATCTCTATCTCGAAATTGAGTGGCCGAGAAAAAATAAACCAACACATAAATGCAGAATGTGTTTTATGTGACAGTTTTACCGTTTTCAAATAGTCCGTACCATAGTGCTTTTTCATGGCCCATGGGTAGGGTGGGGTGTGTCCTATCCACTTCAAAATCAATAGATGTCGTCTGGTAGATGTCTCTAATCAGAATCACACGATCAGATCAGATCTAATCAGACACGATTTAATTGAGTGATTGTGCTAACAAAAAAAATAGGCCACTATTGTGCCTTCTCATGACCCATGTACATGGTAGAGTATGTTCTGTCCACCTCAAAATCAATAGGTGTCGTCCTGGGAGACGTCCACAATCAGAATCAGTCAAAGCCCGATCGATCTGACACGATTTAGTTGAGTTATCGTGCTAACAAGAATAAATGCCGACAACAACGACGACACACACAAAATTTTTTTAAAAACCATTTTTTTTTGTTTTTATGCCGAAAAACGAAAAATAAACCCAAATAATAATTTAGTTATTTCAGTTTTTCTTTACACGATTACATTACTTTTCCGCTTATAGTGGAGTGCGGAAAATTAAAAAACCTTACTTTAGCTCCGAGGTTTTACTTGCCACTGCCTAAAATATTTAATAGTATACCAACATACAATTTTATCGAGTTTTAAAAAAATAAAAAGTCATTGGTTGAAACAGAAAAAAAGTATATTTGAAGCAGCTTCCACATGAGGCGTTATTAGCATACTGTTGCCATGCCGTTTAAAAATAATTTTAAAAATGACCACGCAGCGCCATATATAAGGTTATATCATTATTTATTAACTAAAGTATTATTTTTTTATATGCGTGTTAATTTTGTGTACCTCAAGGGTTTGCTCTTGGTCCCTTTTTATTTAATATTGTTATTAATAATATCACATTGCTGTTTAGAAAGTATAAAATAAATTATTTACTTTATGCAGATGATGTAAAAATATATCTGCAAATGAATTTCACTATCAGAGTGTATGCATTTACATGACTGTTTTTTGACAATAAATGTTTTCTGAAAAGACGTCTTTTATGCAAAATCTCTAGCAGTGTGCAGAGTGCAACGCCATCAGCTTCACAAAAAAAATGAATGGCATGACTTACGAATTATAGGCTGAATAACATCTCTATAAACCAGATTGCCTTGGGTGTAATTTTTGACCCAAAGGTAAGATTTATAAATCATTACAATACGATTATAAAACAATCCTAAATTTCCTGGGATTTATGATACGAAATTCAAAAGATTTTGCTTTCAGTGAAAACGCTAACTGAGTTTTCCACAAAACACCAAAACACCATACACTACACTCGACGCGCGTTTCGCCAACAAAGTTGGCATCATCTGGAGATGATTAAAACTGTTTTAATCATCTTTAGATGATGCCAACTTTGTTGGCGAAATGCGCGTCGAGTGTAGTGTATAGTGTTTTGGTGTTTTGTGGAAAACTCAGTGTTATCTTCACACCGAAGGTTCCAACCTACTCCAGGATTGCTTCCAGTGACACATTGAAATTATTATTTAATGCTTATGTTAGAACTCGACTTACACACTATACGTCTACCGTATGGGCCCACTTATCAAATGCACTGCGAAAATATCGAGAGGATATAAAGAAAGATCTTGAAATAGTCTATATATTGATATCATCATGAGGTCATCAGTCCTAAGACTGGTTGGACGCTAACCTTCAGCTTCTCCTATCTTGTGCTAACCTACGCATTTCGCTACTTGTGCTACAACCCACATCCCTTACTATTTGCGAGCAGTAGTCTAATCTAGGCCTACCTCTGCCTTTCTTCACTCCTATTTCTGCTTCCAATATATCGCGGACTATTCCCCCATGTATCAGCAAGTGGCCTACCATTCTAGCTCTTCTCTTCTTTATGTTTTTCCACATACCTCTTTTCTCGCCGACTTTCTCTAATACTTCTTCGTTTCTAACCCTATCAGTTCACGGTATTTTCATCATTCTTCGGTAACACCACATCTCAAAAGCTTCTAATTTCTTGCTACATGCTTCCCCTACCGTCCAGGTTTCGCAACCGTATAGTGCCGTGCTCCAACCATACGTTTTCAAAAATCTCTTCCTTGTTTCTAAGTTTATTACCCCCGAGCATAAAAGTGCTTTCTTTTTGTTAAAAGCTACTCGACCCTGCGCTATTCTTTGTTTTATATCTTTATCGCTTCTTCCATCCCAGTTTATCTTACTTTTACTAAGTCTTTAACTTCCTCCAATCTTTCATTATTAATTTGTACTTTCGTTTTTGCTCTGCTCTCGCGCCCTCTCTGCACACTAACACTTTAGTTTTGTTTTTATTCACCCTCATTCCGTATCCCTATGTCAACATTGTCTCCATTTCGTTCAACGCTGATTCTAATTCCTCTTTACTAGATGCTAATACTGCTATATCATCCACGAATCTCAGAATTTTTAGTTTCTGTCCCTGTGCTTTAATCCCGAAATCCACTCCATCTTTTACCACATTAATCGCCTCTTCGATATACAGATTAACTACCACTACGACTACTGAACCACTATGACTACTGAAAGAGCTGCTGCCCTCCTTCAGGGACTTGTCTTAGTCTGGTTTTTCAATAAGGACCCCCCCCACTATGGTTAAACCTATGGTACGGCTCCTTAAATCATTAAAACGCGTAAGCCGACCCACCCGTTCTAGTTGCACTAGAACTTCGTCAAGGTGCAAGTCCTATCGGATCGGATATTTTGATATGACCAATAAAATGTATTCGGTTGAAGTCATATTTTTAGAAGAAAGAGGAGAGTATTGTATTCGATTGTATTTCCTTACAGTATTATTAATTCTTGTTTTGATAGCTCCCAAATATCGGAACAGATCAAGTTGAATGTACTCAGAACCACATAGCGATTTCCAAAGGAAAAACACATTTTTTTCCAAAGGCTACGTACCCATTTACTTCAATCGTTCCAGTTTATCAAATGCGTGCAGACTACTCACTAGTGCAAGATAAAGTGGGTATTTTTTTCTGTACCATTGCAAACAAAAAATCATTTTAAACATAATTTTATAACAAAATGTTTAATATAAAAAAACATCAATATCGGTAACACATTTGTAACTTTAGATGCATACTGTATATCTTATTACTGCGTTATATATTTCGTTAGATAAATAAATATTTTATTTCAATTATTATTTAATTCAAGCTTCCTTAATTTATCGCCTATTATTTATCAACAAGTGGAAAAGTTTGTGACTATTAAACCTGAGGGGTAACTCAGGTGGTAATTTTTTGCTCCATGCGAAGGCAGTCCCAAGGAAATCTTCAGTGGAAATAAGATGATTTGGGATGGTTCAAGAAGATCAAAGTGCGATTTACTGGTCACTCAAAGCGATGCTGGCTAACGTAGATCAACAAAAATACTTAATTTACTCTGAAAATAATATATTCCTTAATAAATATGAACATTTATTTTAATAACTTCTAAGTAGTCATGAACTTACGAGATATTACTTAACTAGAAATTAGAGATATTTATTTTTTAAATAGTTTTTTAATAAACGAGTAAACAATCCTATATAACCTGGGAGCGATCTGAGATAATCCGCAGGCGACCTCAGGTAATCCACAGGGTTAACCTCTATTGATTCGAGGTGATATTTAATTCCGAAAAGATTCAGTAAATTACCCCTCGATTGAACCAGTAACGATTTGCAAATGTACTGATTTTAAATTCAAATCATGAAGACTATCATACAGTCATACACGTTAAACTGATATGTACTTTCTCTAACAGTTAATGAGATATTTATTAAAAACTAGTAAATTGAAAACAATGGAATATGACCAAGAAAAATGCCTTGTCAGAATATTAGTAGTAGTTGTTCTACGGAAACTGCCTCTGCTTACTGGTGTTAATGGAACCGCTAATTTGATCACCCATTAACGCCTTAGCCATGTGTTGCGTAATCTTTATAGGACTATCTCTATTTGGGTTATGGTCGTATGAAAGTTAGTAAGTAAATTATGAACACATGATAATTGATTCGATACACTGCAGTAACATTTTTTAGATCGACTGTAGGATCTTTTAAATATGTATCTTGTGACGATTTGAAATATTATCCTAATAGTTTTCATAGTATAATATATTTTTACTTTTCCGCACTCCACTATAAGCGGAAAAGTAATGTAATCGTGTAAAGAAAAAGTGAAAAGCCAAATTTTTTTTGGGTTTATTTTTCGTTTTTCGACCTCTAAACACAAAAAAATGGTTTTTAAAAATTTTTTGCTGTATGTGTCGTTGTTGTCGGCATTTCTTGTTAGCACGATAACTCAACTAAATCGTGTCGGATCGATCGGGTTTTGACTGATTTTAATCGGGGACGTCTCCCGACGACATCTATTGATTTTGAGGTGGATAGCACACACCACCCTCTCCCTTGGATCTATTTGAGAATTTTTTTTTTGTTAGCACGATAACTCAACTAAATCGTGTCGATCGATCGGGTTTTGACTGATTCTGATCGGGGACGTCTCCCAGACAACACCTATTGATTTTGAGGTGGATAGGACACACCCCACCCTGTCCATGGGTCATGAGAAAGTACAGTATGGTGGACTATTTGAGAAATTTGTTTTTTTAATACGATAACTCAACTAAATCGTGTCGGACTGATCGGGTTTTGACTGATTTTGATCTGGAATGCCTTCCAGATGACACTTATTCATTTTGAGATGGATAGGACACACCCCACCCTGTCCATGGGTCATGAGAAAGCACGACGGTGGACTATTTGAGAAATTTTTTTGTTAACACGATAACTCAACTAAGTCATGTTGAATCGATCGAGTTTTGATTGATTCGGATCAGGGACGCCTCTCAGACGACACCTATTGATTTTGAGGTGGATAGAACACACTATCCTGTTCATTGGTCATGAGAAAGCATAATGGTGGACTATTTGATAAATATATTTGTTAGCACGATCACTCAATTAAATCGTGTCCCATCGATCGGGTTTCGACTGATTCTGATTAGGGACGTCTACCAGACGACATCTATTGAATTTGAGGTGGATAGGACACACCCCACCCTGTCCATGGGTCATGAGAGAGCACGATGGTGGACTATTTGAAAAAAGTAAAACTGTCGCATAAAACACATATTCTGCATTTCTGTGTTGGTTTATTTTTCCTCGGCCACTCAATTTCGAGATAGAGATGTTCTACGTGCAGAAAAGTTTAAAACTGTTTATTTTCATTAAAAAATGCCTAGGGTACGAGGAAGCAAATTTTACTCAGGTCATGAGTTTGAAAGTTTAAAACTACTATTTAGAAGAGCACACTCTTTTACGTATGGCGCAGGAAATTTTGTAGTGGGTTACCTAACAACTGTTTAAAGAAATTTATTAATTTAATTGTTAATAGTATGTATTTTCATTATTTACGACGCTGGCTGTAGCTACTTTTGTGAGAATTCTACCTCTTGCTGTTTCTAAATGTTATTATTCTTACGTTACTTAGTTACTTGCGTTTGTTAGACTACATCAAATCTTTAAAGGCGATCTAACAATATTATTACTTTTGTTATCGCATTTACGCAAAATAGTTGTAAAATAATATGACGATAAGAATAAACTATTTATAACTTTCATGTTTCAGCTAACCATATCTGATAATCTATATATTTATTGTGAAATAATGTTCTACTTTGTCACGTAAAAACGTATGGTATTGTCATCGGGGTAGATGTTTCTTTGATACTTTATTATGAATAAAATAGTTTCTTCTTTATCTTTTCATTTTCGAAAAATATAGTAGGTAAAAGATAGATACGTTTTGTCATACATGTCAGTGGCCAGCTATTTTTTTGGAAGGTCATGTATATATTTCGAGATTGGTTACGTCTTGTATACCTATTGAAAAGGTTCTACAGGTCGAAAGTGTTTCAGGCTCACAAACTTTCCCTCGATTGTCCTAATATACATAACTTAGAAAGTATAGATCGATAAGTTATCGCCACTATATAGGCCGAGGGTCAAGTGCGGGTTTCAAGTATTTGCACCCTACAAATTGTCCTAGTATATATTAGGAAAGTTCGAAACTATGCGGGGTTCTCGATATAACTAATAATTTTACAATTGTTTTGAGACGCCCTCGGCAACCTTAATAATTAATGATCATTATGTTAACAGTTTTATCAGTTTTGTATAAGTTTTAATCGACTTCCGATGTTACCAACTTGGTTGGTGAAATGCGCACCGAGAAACCTGTAATATTTCGGTATTCTTAGAAAATTGGGTTGTTTTTTTTATTGTACTAACATTCTAGCAATATTGTACTTTATGTAAAACATAATAAGAATATTCTAACTTATTATATTAGGATATTGTGTGACTATTGCCTATTATATTTACGACTATTATATCTTGTAACTCGATTTATTATTCCAGAAGGTAATACAATTTTGGAGGTAATAATTGTGTGATCTGATCAGCATGGCTTTAGGAAAAATTATTCCATTATTACTGCATCACTAAGTTTTTTTAATTATGTTTAAAAATAACTAGTTTATGGAAATATAGTAATTTCGTTTATTACAGATCTGTCTAAAGATTTTTATTGGGAAAATTATAAATTACATTTTAGGAACCATCTCCTCTCAATATAGAACAATAAGGTTTTTATAATGACGAACCACTTAAAATTATTATAGGTGCTCCTCATGGAAGTATCTAAGTTCCTCTATTATATGTATGTGGTGTAACTGAATGATATAATAACAAAATAATAGGTACTTAAATAAATAAATAAAATAAATAAAATGGAAATAATATGTCCTCGATAAATTTCGGAAGTTATATAGTTTTAAAATGAGCCATGTTAGGACCTCTGTGTTAGCGTAACATAATAATATATATAACAGTTTTTGTTATATAAAAATTTTTTATTTTATCTTATGAATTTTATAACATATACTTTATTGCATTTAATAAGTATGGTAAACTTATTTAAGTTGATTTATAAATATTAATTCGCTTTAATAATAAATACATTATGTACATATTTAATATACTTATTAAATATGTACATATATGTACAAAATATGTATGTAATAAATACTATTTCCTTTGCCCTCTAATTTACATAAACCATGTACTACTATAATTATTAGGTGTGTTAAAATTGGGTCTAGACTGCGATAAGTTAAAATCCCATTTTGTACTAAAAATGAAAACGCGAATTACTAAGTAGCATAATACCCATCACTAACAGTTCTGTCCGATAAAATTTACCGACATCTATTGATTTTGAGGTGGATGGGACACACCCCACCCTGTCCATGGGTCATAAGAAAGCACGAGGGTGAACTATTTGAAAAAAGTAAAACTGTCGCATAAAACACATTCTGCATTTATGTGTTGGTTTATTTTTTCTTGGCCACTCAATTTCGAGATAGAGAGAGATGTTCTACGTGCGGAAAAGTCCATTTTAAGGTTTTAAAACTGTTTATTTTATTTTTAAACCAGATGTATTATGGTTCTGGGAAAATATTGTATGAAAGTAAAAAGTAGACGTTTGAAATATTTCATTTCAACGGATTTTAACATTTTTACCGTAACGTCTTACACATGGCTTATATCATCTGGCAGAAACTTTACACACAATGAGTACTGGTAGAGTCATTGATTAGGAATAGGGAGATATCGCTATAGGAAGTTCACGGAAACAGGACTCAAGAAAATGTGTTTTTAATGCATTCTTACCAAGAATGCCCTTACGCGGTGGTGCAAATTTAGAGAACGCAAACCGTTCATTTTGCAAACAAGTGATGTAGCCGTTACTTTCCGATCGTCAATCATACCTAGAAAAGAAATAGTTTTCATTTATTATTTATTTTGTTATTATCTAGAAATTCACATACAAGATGAAATCAACTCATACTTTTTTTTTATTTCAACAATCGAATGTAGTGCAGATATTCATTTTAACATTTGGAAATGTTAATACAATATAACTACAGATAGTATCTATATTGTAACTATTTTATGTACAGCATAATAATAAAGTTTCGCATAATATTCATAAATTTGTCAATACATGACTTTTTGAAAAGTTGAAACACGTCAACCCTATTTGTTAAGAAGACATAAATTGACGCAGTTTGTTTTTACTTCTTAATTTTGTGTTTGAATTGTGACGTTGTCATAGTATTTCCTAAATTAAATCAACCTCGTCTTTTAACAAACACATTCTTTAAAGTTTTATGTGTATAATGGTAAGCCATATAAAGAATTCCTATATGGATTACCTAGGTGACCCAGGAACAAGTGAGTCCTATTTACTGGTCACAAATCCTGAGTGCCGTGTACCGATGTTAATTTTATTATTCTAAAACGCGATTACATTGAAAAATAAAAATGTATTTTAGTTATAGAGGTTTCTGGTATCGGGAATCTGGTAGACATTTTGATTAAATATTAGTATCCTATCGTATATTAATTGTATTGCCAATATTGAGAATCGTAAATAAAAGGTCAATTAATGTCTAATAAAATATTTTATTTGTTCATGAAATATTAAATCACTAAACTGATTAATTAATTAATTATTCTGTTACTATTACTGTTAAGTTGAGTTTTGTCAAGTATAGTACCATTTTGCGAGGATATATGACGTCGTCATGAAAATATCAACTTTGAAAAGTTTGTTTTCTCTGACGAAACGACTTTTCATATTTTCTTGAATAGAATAATACATCATCGTCATAATTGTAGATATTGATCTCAAGGGAATCCTCATTAGAATCAAGAATCGCATAGTCAGCATCAAGGTAATGTAAATGTTTGTGACGGAGTGATACGGCGTTGTCACTTAGGGACTTACTTCTTTGAAAAAAAATTGACCTTCGAATTTGATATTTCGAATTTCTATTTATGGCCATTTCTTGATGATAGTTTCCTGTCAGATGGCTCAACTGAACGACCACAGCGTTTACCTAAGTTGATCCTCTTGGACATCTTCATGTGAGGTTATTTAAAAACGCTATTATACATATAGGTATACACAATATGTCAAATAATTTAGAGGATCTGAAGCAACTAGTTCGAGGCGAACTGAAAAACATCAACTTCGAAATTAAATAACGTTCAATACAAAATATAATACAAAATGTTTATATGCATACCGGTCAGTGTCAGATTGTTAATGGAAGAAATTTTGAGCAACTTTCATTCTAAAATAATGTCGTATTTATGTACTTTATTTGTATTTAGAAAAAAAACACCTATCTTATAAAAAATTGTAAATAGGAAACCATTAATATTGGGTACCGTACTTGAAAAACTTGGAACTAAGGAATGCATTATTATTAAAAAAAGGGGGGTTGAAATTTAACAAAAAAAAAACAATAATAACACAGTTCAAAGACAAATCCTAAAAATATGTTTATGTCAGTCAGTTTTTTTTTAAATAAGGCTAATGTCTTTGAAAGTGTTTTAAAGAAATTATATATAAACAAAATTATGAATGTTGTGTGAAATTACATTTTAACATCACACTATATTTATGTAATCATACCTAGATTTAAGCATCAGTACGAAGCAGTTTTTCCTAACATTACTCCTAAAAGAAAAAAAAAAAGGAAAATAAAATTGGTGTCACTCGGAAGATTTTATTTGTAAAATATTCTATAATAAGTATAGATCCTTTGTTAATTTTCTTGTAAAATTTTAGATAATCTTAAAAACCTACGTTTTACATTACGCAGTTTAATACTTATTACAAAATAATATAAATGTAAAATAATCCCGTACATTATTGTCAGAAACTAGGCAAGCCCCATTGTTTTATTAAAACTTCATTTTGAGTCAAATCTCCTGACTCGTCCTTTATGATTCTTATAAAAGAGTTAATATTTAATCCAGAATTAGGTTTGATTTGTCAAATATCAGTTCCTTTCCTTTAGCTTTTTTCAATGAATTCTCTACTACTTGCAGGATTTTATAGGAATTCTGCAGGAATGAAATGTATATTCGTTCAAATTTTAATTGTGCTATTAAAACGAATTGGAAATTTATATATCCTTTATTTATGTTCGAATGAAAATGTTATATATTCCAATTTGATACCTTATTAAAGAAATAGATTTGCTAATTAATGTTTTATAGTTTAACAACAAACAAATGTGTAGAAGGGTAATATACACCTCTCGATATATTGTATTGTACCAATATTGTCTGGTAATGTTGCAATCGACGAAGCTTTAGTTAAATATAAATAATTTGGTTATGGATTTGTAAATAAACCCATTAAAATCGCTCAAACATGTCATATATTATTCTGTGTGATCCCCAAATAACTATGCTTCCCATATATTTTTATATCACAGCTCTTTTGATATAATTAGAATAACTAGTATGCAATGATCAATTGTTTCTTAACTTTCGTCGGATCATTCGAGTTTGCAATTATCGTTGTCCGTATTTTCCTATCTTCCGGATTGTACAGGAAAGATGAAATATAGGATGGAAGCTATAAATGAAAGAAATCCATTATGTATGGAAGATTTCAATACAAAATTTAGATAGAATTTAATTTTGGTTGCCCACATTTAAGCAGTAATGATTTTATTTATTTTCACCATGGGGGACGTAACTATCTCTAACTTTTTTTTTTAATGTAAGGGTATGTCGAGTGACAATTTGAAAGGTTGCATTGAGAGCATACCCCCATAAAAAGAAATGAAAGAACTTGTTTTTATGATTATTATCACTGACTCGTAAAAGGCACTTTTTTAAAGCTCTGATTACATTCAGGTTAAAACTTGTTCTCAGATTAAAGCTTGAAATCTTAAGTATAAGTGTGAATTTCGTTCTATCTTTGTCGACTTTCTTTCGTAATTGATTAGATCTAGATCTACCTCTGACCCTGGAATATGATTTCAACAAGATGAAGATCTACCCTACTATGTCGTAAGCGTTCGTCAATATTGTGGATGTTGGAGGTGGATTAGACCACGAGGTTTAATTGAAGGGTCGCTAAGATCTTCAGACCTTTCCCCACTTGTTTTTTTGTTGTTGTAGGGAACTTGAAGAAAAATGATATTGAAACAAAACGTTAAAATATTGAGGTCCTGCAGTAAAGAATAAAATACTTCGGAGATGTTAGTGAAAAATATAAGAGATGGGTTATGTCATCGACTAGCTTTTAGTCAAGAAAGATATACTACTTATTTCGAACATTTGTTACTAAGAAATGATCATTAATATAGAAAGTATTAATTCTTTTTGCAGGTAATAATTTGAAAAATTTAGAAAGCGAAACTTCATTTGACGATTGAAATCCTTCATATTTGAGTAACAGAATTTATTCCAGTTATGGTTACCACCCTATATATTCAACTACTTTGTATAAATTAGCGCTTGTACATGAGCATGTAATTAAGCCCTGATATATTTGCAGATAAACAATATTGCGTTTTATTACTGAAAGAACAACTTTCCTACATCGCTTCAGCCGTTTTCTCATAGCAATAAAAATCATCATGCCATATTTCTGCTTTTTATGAGTGTATACACAGTTTTTGTTTCCTTATTACATCCTTATCGAAGTCAGAAGTACCGTAGCTCGCTTTGTTGGATTCTGGTTAAGAGTAAATGCTTCCGGTGTCAATAGAGGTCGCCACCGCGCCATGGGGCGGACATGCACACCACACACACTCTCTTCCACTTTGTTCTGGCTCAGTCATGCGTTTTTTACTTCCCCACTAAGTAGTCTTCCTGCATTTCTGCAATTAGAGGCATGCAACTTGGCGGCCGTGATGGCGAACGGGCAAACTCAATGTCAATTCGTGTTTTATAATGGTTTTTATCTTGGCTAGATCTCCATGCTCTTCGCTGACAGCCTTTTTACGGCTGTCGTTCCCGGATTACAAAACGACTGAAATCGTTCGCATCACGACGAGGATAGGCGGAGGCGTGGAAGTAAGTCTTGGGAATGCCCTTCAACCTATAAAAAACAAAATTTTTCCAACGTTTGTTACATTTCAGTACATCCTTTTTCCTATTCTAAGTAGATGATGGTTAACTGCGAACGAAGAAAATTTATTAAAAAGTAGATGTATTTAAACAGCTTTATGTTAATGTCAGCAGAAAATAGTAGACGCGTAAGATTATGTGATTATTTATGGATATCATTCGTGTCTTTGACGTCAATCGTAAGATTCTACCCGTTAAATTAACTACAAGGGATATTCAAATATAAACGAGTTAGAAGCAAAGAAGGGATTATTCTGTGGTTAGGCGCAGTAGTAGGGATCCCCTAAAATGAGCTCAAGGCCAAGCTGGCCACTCTACGTAATTTTTTTAGCTACCCTTACGATGAGTAAGAAGGGGGTATATCCTGCGGTTGCGCAACGCATTGTAGTCAAATTTATTACCAACAAAGGCATTAAACGGACCGAAGTTAGGGATAGATTACGAGCACAGTTTGACTAAAGAATACTTTGATGGGCGCAAATGAAAACCTGGCGTGTGCTGAGGTCAATAAAGTGCGTGAAAAAGTTGAAATCTTGAGTCACGCCAAAAATCATTACAGCTGTTCGGGACCTCATTGAAGGTGATCGTCGCCTCACGGCAACAGAGATCAGTGAAGAATTGGAGATCAGTATTGGAAGTATACACTCTATTATGTGTTAACATGATGGATTCCGCCTCTGCGTACAATACCTGGATCAGAAAATTGCGAGAGTTCACTTTTCTCAAACGCTATCCGCCTTGAAAAGGGCTAGTATAGAATGGAGGCGGATAGAAGATGCAGGGTCATCAAAAGCTAAATCTCGCTTATCAGCCCGGAAGGTGACAAGGCTGCTTGACTTTCTCTATGATCATCGGCCAGCAAACGTCGCCTATTACTGTGACATTCTTAATCAAGTTTAAGCTACATATTCGTCGAGAAGGCCCTATCAGCTTATCTGAAACGTTTTGATCTTGCACACTACAGACCAAACCATCCAAAAATTGACTCAAATGCACTGGACTGCTCTTGACCACTCTTCCCACAGTTTTGACCTTTCACCCTGTGATTGCCATATAGTTGGGTCCCTCAAGAAAGCAAGCCGTGGAGACCGCTTTCAAAATGATCAGCAGGTTGACGAGTTATTGCACAATTAGATGGGATCCGTTCCAAGTCTTTCTTCGAAAACGGCATAAAAAACTGCTTGTTCGATGGGAAAAATGGAAAGCGAAATAGGGGAACTACGTAGGAAAGTAACGCAAAAGGACGTTTTTTAAAATGATGTAAAATTTAGGTTGGTTTATATTTAAATTCCCTCGTAGATATATGTTAGAAGCCTTTAAACATTTTTATACCTTACAGACCGAACTTACGCAATTAAAATAAACGTCAATAGTTCAATTAGTATAAACAATAACAAGGTATTCTATAAGGGTCAACTTAGGGACCAGTATTTTTTATTATATTTACAAATGATTTAATTAGCTTTACTGGTTTAATTAGCTGTAGTTGTGAATCCATCTCTTAACATATCAGTAACGTGTTACGCAGATGCTACCAATATACTGAAAATTTTGGATGGTGTTAAGTTTATTGATTCAAAGATGTTAGAAATTAGTTTTGATAATAGGCTTCACTAGCAACCTCATATTGACGAACTTTGATAAAAGCACGTTACCAAGTAGCTATGTCTACTATTTTATGAGTTAGCATGTTTTAGAATCCACCCTACTAGTATTATATTATGCCAATTTTTATTATTACATGCAGTATGCGATATAAAATTAGGGTGAGTGCTACGAGTATTATTAGAGTGCTTAGATTGTAGAAATATGCATGCAGTAAGAATAATTTGCGGACTAACTAAGGTTCAATCATGTAGGAATTCTTTTAGGGAGTTAAAACTATTAATATTAGCTGGTACTTACATTCCAAAGTGGAAGTGTGTTTACACACATACAAAAATAGATATTATTTTCTGACAAATGTGGCCCCACACGAATACTAGACTAGCTGAGGGGTTTGTTGCATGACAGTCACAGAACAGCATTAAGTATATCAGAAAGGTTTACTTGGTAATGGCTGTTAACTTTACAACATTGAACAGCGATATTTATAATTTTCCCAATATCGACTAGTTGTTAAAAATAATTTAAAAACATCTTTTGCTAGAAAGAAATTATTATACATTAAATGATTAGTTTGTAAGTGAATTCCAATTGAACTTAATAATGTTAATTTTATGATTATTTGTTTAAATTGTGCAAAAATGTTTAGTCCTGGCAACGGAGTTCCCGGCAGTGGTATATAAGGTGAAATATTTCGGTGTGTATTTATTCTTTGAAACCATTAATCTTATCTGGATTTGTTAGTGTACAGATGCAATTATATTTTGAATATTTAATTTATTTAACCCTTTATTAAATTTAACCCTTTAATATCCAACACACGATTTTTTTAAAACTTATTTCTTTTATGCATTAAAATAAATTGAAAGAAATTGTAGTATATATTTTTTAAAAATGTTTTAATTGTTGCTAATTTTATTGTAACCGGGACGAGCAAGTTCCTTCGGGATTTAAAAAGGGATGGACAAAAAATACCTAGAGCATTTATTAATATATATTTATTTTAGTTATAAGTATGATGAAATTATGTACATTGCAGCGAAATTTAATTCGGAAAAACAATTTTTGCCTCCTTTACAACAAGGAAAACATTGCAAGTGGAACTTTTGATTGTGGACTGATTCCACTGCCCTGTTGCTACGCATTTTATTTACATCGACCTCTTTGATTTATAAATTTCGGCCACTGTTTTCCCAATTTTCCTTTTCTTATATTAACTGGTACACTATAGTTGTTTTTTGGACGCTTAGATGTAAAGTCAAATGTCGATGAGTTTTTGAGTTTGTTCCTTCGGTTATCTGACTGATTCATTAGACCTAACGCGACTGATTTTCTTCTATATTATAGGTTAGTTATTTTGCCAAATAATTGACTATAGATAATTACTGCATTGACAAATGTGATATGAATCAAACCCCAAAAAATGCGATGCCATAATTTGTTGTCCTTGCTATTGACATCACACGACTTTAGTAACTGGTTAGCTAAATCAATGCGCCCCATATACTTGTTACAGTCGGTTACTACTTGATGACATATGATTTCCTCAGATGTTCCATCTTTTCCTTTTGTTTTTACGGAATTTTCTTCATTTAATTAGTAAGAAGCTGTATCCAAAACCAATTTTTTTTCCAGAGTACTTATTTTTCCATTTTTACCCTATTAACGAATATGAATATAAAATGAATAATTTTTAAGAAATGTAAATAAAATAAACTTGGAATTCCTGACGGGACTGCAGAATCCCGAATACAAAAATACATACTACTCAAGTATTGGATTCAATATAGACAAACATATTAATTCAAATTAATATATAAGCTAATGTTTTTCAAATTACATGCATTTTTCAATAATACTAACAATCAAACATCATTCTAAATATCAAATAAAGTTATCTTCCAGAAAACTACCAATGTGACTGCGCGCTTGCACATAAAATGTTTATTTGTAAACATAAATTTAGGGTTTATGTTTTCAATTATGTGTTAAATAAAGTAAAATATGTAATGAAAAGTTCTTTCAGGATTAAATGCATTTAAATTTAATAGTCATAATCTTATAAGAATTGTAAAAGCGTGGGACTTTTAAGTCCCGTCGGTTAATAAAGGATTAATACTTTCAAATAAAGTCTCTCAATAATGATACAGTTTAATGCCTATAATGAACTAATCAACTAGTTTAAATACAAATGTTATAAGAATCGCCAAGATTAATTCATCAAGTAGAAACTAATAATATAAAAATGTACAAGGTGTTCCATTAAATACAGTATTTCCCCTGTACTGCATGTACATGAATCACCCTGTACATCTAGAATGCCATTTAAAAGACGTACTTTTTATATTAAAAATCGGCACGTCCAAGAGTTTCTCATAAACCTCTAAAATAACACCAAAAATAGTTTTATTCAGTGGTTTGTATGACCCTTAACAAATTACCTAGCATATATTAAAATACAGTTTTAAAGTATTCGAACCTAAAGAAACGAAACACTGCGAAAATAAATATTTATAGGAAAAAGGAAATATACATCAACGCTTGAAAATGTAAATGTACGGATTATATTAATGGTAATGGGACATTATATAAATCCATAGCAGGTATGCACATTAATGTCTAGAGCCATTAATATCGTATAACGACATATAAAAAGGAAATAATTACTGTTATTCAGTAATTACCGCGCTGTCCATACTGCTGCCGTTCATGTTACGCAATTTTTTTAATTCGTGACTATATAGAATTAATAAACTGTGGTTTAGTTTTAGTACGAAGTTAAAACAATATATATATATATATATATATATATATATATATATATATATATATATATATATAACGGGTGTCCAGAAAGGGTAGGGGGTATTTGTAGATTCAATAAAAAAAAACTAGAAGTCAGAAAAAATAAATTTTTTTGTTAATTTTTAGACAAGGTTTTGGAAAATTAAGTACTAAAGATTATGTTCTCCAAATGTTGAAAAACATTTGAAAACATTCTGTTTAGTGATGAAGCGAACTTTCACTTAAATGACCACATAAATAAACAGAACTGCCGCTACTGGGCCAACGAAAATCCAAGACAGAAACATGAACAACCACTACATAGTCCAAAAGTTGTTGTGTGGGCTGCCATGTCTGCTGAAGGCATTATTGGGCCTTATTTTTTTGAAGACCGGCGAGGGCGAGTACTTACGCTAAACAGTGAACGGTATTGCGATATGTTAAGAAACTTTTTGTTTCCAGAACTGCATGAGTTTGAAGGATTTAATGTGGAAACATGGTTTCAACAAGATGGGGCCACTTGCCACACCTCAAACCAATCGCTTGCGGTTGTCAATGAACTTTTTCCAGGAAAAGTGATCTCTCGTCGAGGCACCATCAACTGGCCTCCGAGAAGCCCCGATCTTACACCTCTTGATTATTTCTTATGGGGATACCTTAAAGAGAAAGTGTATGTAAACAAACCACGAACTTTAGTGCAATTAAAGCACAACATTCGCGCCGAAATGGCCGCGGTTTCCAGAGAGATGTGTAGACGCGTGGTGGCTAATTTCCATTTACGGTTAGAGGAGTGCCAGCAGTGTGAGGGTCAACATTTGGAGAACATAATCTTTAGTACTTAATTTTCCAAAACCTTGTCTAAAAATTAACAAAAAAATTTATTTTTTCTGGCTTCTAGGTTTTTTTATTGAATCTACAAATACCCCCTACCCTTTCTGGAAACCCATTATATATATATATATATATATATATATATATATATATATATATATATATATATATATATATATATATATATATATATATATATATATATATATATAATAGCGTTTTTGATATTGCGATATTAAATCGAATCATCTTAAGGAAGTATCGGTAAGCTACAGAGAAAAAAGTGGTTTGTATTAGCGAATTTATTATCATTGTAGGTATAAAAACATAAAATTTCGATTAAACAAATCAACGACATGACGAAAAAGGCGGCTCTGAGGAAGTTTCCGACGTAGAGACCACCCCCTCTCTTGTAGTAGTAATTCCCTAATTAGTGCCGAGCTGTTATGTAACCATTCATTAAGTACACAGCTGTACACTAACAAAAAACATAGCGATTATTGTACACCGAGAAAACAACTTATTTATTGGTTATGGATTACGTTTATGATGACAAATAAATGCTTAAATGATTTTGGATTTGACAAAACAAATATAAGTTTATCTTAAACAAATTTTTGTCAAGTGATGTAGTAGACAATGCTCCGCTAAGAATTGGTCGTCTTTTTTTTCACATGAGTACTTAGCTTTTGTTCTAGAGTTTTTGAGGGAAAATTGTCCCATAATTACCTCCCAGAAACTCTTCAAGTTCTCTGGATTTAGCTGGAATAATGATGCCAATTGTTTGGAGTAGACCTAGAGTGCCGGCTTGGAATAATCCGGCCATGGGTTGCATTTCCACATGAGTGTGTGGGTGCGCGCGCGCGTATGTGGGCGTGTGTGGGGAGGGGTGTGCTTGCTTTCCTGGTGCGCCTTTCGCCTCACCGCCTTGAAGTTATATTCTTGGAGCACTGGTGTTCTTCTCAAGTGACGGCGAAGTTTGTGGCTCAACCGTCTTCTTGGGTGCTATGATCCTTGTCCTCAAGAGTCCTTCGTCCAGCCTCTTCAAACGAAGGTAAGTAGTTTTGAGCGTTATGAACGCGATCAAGGACTCAATCTGCTTCTCGAGCGATCTAAAATCGTTATTCCATTTCTTCACTTGATCTTCTTGGATTTTTACCCGCCTGGGTTATTCTATTACTCTCATTGTCCTGCATGTCTTCATGGTAGTGCTAGTTTTGGTCCACGCCGGGTATTTTATTTCCCCGGAGCCCGCCACCCGGGGATGCGCCCGATGGAGGACTAGCAAACTCCACACGGGCGTGCGTGCGCTTATGAATGTCGGCGGTTAGGTGGACAAATGACACTAATCTAAATCTCGTTGCCGTAAAAACAGAGACATAAAAAAATTACTTCGAAAATATCAGCAAACGCTGTTAATGCAAACGTTATAAATAGGATTTAATATCCTCATATATTAGGTGAAAAACCCTATTCTTATGTGAAATATTAATTTTGAATTACAACTATGGGTTATTTATCGTTAAGATCACTCCATACCACTGCATAAGTGACAAATATATATTCTTCTTGGAATAGAACTCTCTTGGCATTGAATATTTTTTGTTCCATCAAAGTTCGGTCATCATAAGGGCTCTACCTACCGAGCAACACAGGGATTCCTTTCACCCACTCTCTTGCCTAACTTATCGATTGATATCTTCATCAATCGAAATTCGAAATGGTCATTTATAAAAAGTTACCATTGTCGTTTTCCGATTATAAACAGGTTTTATTTAACTACAGAATCGATAACTTCTACAACGAATTTAAATTTGAATGGATAGAAGGGCAAATGAGGTAATTTTAGTTGAATTAATTTAGTTTGCTTAAGGTGATAATAAATTTTTCGATATTTGAGAGGTTATAAAGTTTTCGGTTTTCGAAATTATAAAAAATCATGAATACATTTTATTCATTAAATAAAGCACACTAAGTGTTTAAAATTTGATCAAAATCTGTTGAGCCGGTTCTGAGAAAAAAGAACATAAATGTGACCATTTTTCCATTTGGGTAAATGTAGTAGTTCTGTTAACATAGATTGATGTTAACTAAATTATTAAAAGCTATCGGGTACCAAATCAATAGCATATATCTATTTCAGTTTGTAATTATAACATTTTAATTATGTTTATTTCGTTGAAAGGTGCAACATAAAAAAGAATACAGACAACTACATATTGCTATAAATATTTTACTATAATTTATTTTCCTTAATTTTATTAAGGAACAGTTTTCTTAATTTAATTTGATGAAAGATTTCTTTACATCATCTATGATTTCGTATTTATTGATGTATACTTAGGTTTTTAAATGACTCCATAAGAAATAATAAAGGGGCGTAAGATCTTGGGAATGAGGTGGCCACTCTATAGCTCCATGTCGCCCTACCTATCGTTGTGGAAAGATGGTATCCAAATAAGTGCTAACAGGTATAACGAGGAGGTGCACTATCCCGTTGATACCAAAGACTGTTATCAAGTGTATCTGGTTCATATGCATATGGGTATAAAGCTGTCAGTGTTGGAATCAAGTTATGCCGTAAAAATTGCGGTAGTCAAGTTGTTACAAAATAATATGGACTATTCCGTTTCTGACTATAGCGGCCCCTAAACGTTCCCCTTTCTTGGATATTGAGGATATTCTTCTTCTTTTTCTTCCTTCTTCTAAGTAGGTCTAGGATCTGCTCTTCCTCGATGAATATCATCGATACTATGAGCTGTTTATCTGTTTTTACAGACGGTAGGCAGCTAACCTGGCCCTCTAACCCTCCTCTTTCTTCCGGGACCGGCAACAGTAAAATAAATGAAAGATAAAATAATTCATTATACGTCAATTTTGTTTCTCTATTGACGGTGGATAATATTAAACATCATCACCATCTGGTATGCCTTACTCTTTTATTCTAGTTTTTAAGATTTATTGTGTATGAATTTTTCCTCTTTTTTATATAAATATGGCCTGTGTTTGTCCCCTCTTCTTCTGAGAAGTAATAAATTTTCTTCAACGTTTTCATATCCCTGATATTATATGTAAAAAAATGGAGTTCAGTAAAATCTCGTACATGACAAATATTTCCACAATGCCATTGTATTTGTATTTCTAAAATTATTGAATATTGTCGGTAAGGCAAATGGGATATGTCGATATAGATGGAAATGAGGTAGGCATGCCGAGACCTACCCTCGGATTTATTTCTAATTTAGAGAGTTGCTTTGCTGTTGTAACAGCCAGTTGATAAATCAGTTTTTGGGGTATTTGGAAGCATTTGATGGATTAATATTTTGTGAATAATTTATAATAACATCCCCGATGTGGGTTTTGTATCATTTATTTAAAATTGAAAGATGTAAAACGAACGATGGAAATTAATCTGTGAAAATCGAGAATATGTGAGTTAACGCATAATATAATTTATCTGTGACAATATATAACTTTATCAATCGATATACAGAGAATATCATGGTGAGTGCCTATTATTCGCTTTTGGGAATGTAGGGCAACTGAAGATTTTTCTAATAGCGGTTTCTATAGATGCTGTATTTTTATCTTAAATACCACATTTTTAAGCTATAATCGAATTCCATTCACTACTCTGAGGCAACTTTTAATATCATTCATTCCCTACTTCTGAAACTAGTAGTTTTTGAGGCACTTCGAGGCATTATTTTAATAAAAACTTCAATTAAAATGCTTGTTTCAAATGGGACATACTGTATATTTTGTACTCTATTTACTCCTCGTTTTAATTTTTATTCAGTCCGTATGGGCATTCTCTATAGCTAAAATTTGTGGTTTATAAGTTATTCAAACTTTAGAAATGTGGTTAAATTCACATCAATATTGAATACACTGTGCCACGGAGAACATATATTGAGCAGATAAAAGTTCAGAGAATATATTTGTTATTACTATGCGTTATATTTTTGTTATTTTAAAAGTATTACCAAATTATTTTAATAAATACAAAGGTATATTATCTTGTTATTTTCAGTAAAAGCAAATGAATAATTTTATTCGACATGGCGTCAGTATCGATATTGATTATTTTATAATGTTATTGTTTTAGACACAACATTTTATTATTTTAGACTTAAATTGAAACATTTGTATACACATGTGTATACAAATGTATACACTATACTTAACTTATTGAAATTACATATCGATTTTTATGCCGTTAACAATGATAACTCATTTAAGAGAACTTCTTGCACAGAAATAAAAAAAAAATCTATACGAGATCATATAATACGAGGATACTTCAAACTCACCATAACTAACATGGTGCAGCTAACATTCAATTAAGGGATAAAGCCACTATTATAAAAATATAAAATAAAAGAAAGTGGCGAATTCAGTCAAATACCGAAGAGACAGAGTACATAAAAATACATATAAATATATACATCAAATAGCATATGGAATGTATGTATACGATATATACAATCTCAATAGCAATCTGGAAAGTGTCATGGAAAATAAAAAGGAATTATCAAGGAACTGAAAGCTATTAAATGTTTCTTAAAACAATTGAACTGCTTAAAAATATAAGAAGTAAATACACATTAAAAACACGGTACCATGACGAAATACATAAGTATCATTGTTACAAATAGAAAACTAAAAAGATAGATTGACCTAAATGAAAATTAATGGATGCGGCTAATGGCTGGAAATGCCAATGCCGCTATGGACAAAAAGAAAGATAACTATACTGAAAAAAGATAATAAAAAAAAAGAACTACTATACAGAATACTAAAGATTAAATTAAAAACATCTTATATTGCTGAATAACAATTAATTAAATAAAGTATCATCCGCATCCTAATTCTATATAAAATCCTGACATGTTACAGAATTGCACTTAATAGTACATTACGTAGAAACTTAATTTATCAATTTCTTAAGATCATACTTATTACTTCGGGGATGCAATGTATAAAGTAGCTTAAAATTTAGGATGTAGGAACTTGACATTATATGCACATACCTAATATATTAGTTTGTTATTTCCGTTTATTTATTGTTAATTGGCTTGATAACTATAATTACGAGTATAAGAAATCGTACATTGTGCGAGAATGCGAGTATCTCCGGATTTTTGGGAAATCAGTCAGCAATACTACGTCAAGACGATTAAGACGGTAAAGACGATAGACGATTGATACAAAAGTAAACAGGGATATTTCAAAGAGGTATAGTTTATTTCATCGCTATTTGCCAAATAGAAAATCCCAAAGGGCTCTTATCTCATACCGTGGCTTGTTTTTATGGCTAGGCTTAGGTAGACTGTTCCGTTTATCGACAATATAAGAGAGTGTTTTATTTGGCAAATAGCGATGAAATGAATAGTACATTGCATATACTCCTGTTTTTTGTGTATTGTCGATGTTATTTGTGCTTTCATCTGGTGTATTTATTTCATTTAGTGTATTACTCATAATATATCTATTTGTATAGGATGTCTCATTTGAAACTATAGGATGTGATTTCTAAATATGATTAATAGTATTTGGCAACCTGATGTTTTTTATTTTTCAACTTAAAAATGGAGATCATATGGCTACACATGGAAAAGAAGATATTCTTTTCCATATATTGACATGGCCTCGTCGACTCATCGACTGGCATGATGTTATTCGTTTAGCATAATTGTCCATAACACGGGAACATAAAACTGGCTCTATTTCCCGAATAACACGTTGAATGTTTGCTTTGATCTCGTTGATTATTGCTGGGTGGGTGGCGTATACTTTTGCCTTGACATAATTCCAATGAAAAAAATCCAGTGGTATTAAATCACATGATCTTGCAGGCTAATTGATGTCAGCATTCCGCAAGATAGCATGATCAGGAAATTTGTTATGTAATAGACTTATGGTTGCATGTGCTATATGACACGTTGCAGCATCTTGCTCAAACCACATGTTCAAAATCAAATCATCAATTTGGTGGAAAAATAAGTTATTTAACATGTCACGATAGCGTTCCCCATTTACTGTGATAACATTACCAGTTTCATTTTTAAAGATGTACGGTCCAATTACTCCACCACTCCAGAGTGTGCACCAAACTATGCAAACTATGCATCTTTGTGGATGCATTTCCTTTTTGTGAGCAGCAAAAATCACCTTTCTTCTCTAAGACTCAATTAACAAATGTACGACGTCGTGAATGGTCTATAACTGTTAATTGTTGTGTCAACTGAATTTTGTATGCTGAGAGATGCAGATATTTCTTTATAATCCGATTCGTTGTGGCTCCTCACAGATTCACTTGTTATGCACGACGTCGAATGTGATCGACGTTATGATGTGGTTGGATACTCCCGCATACTTTCTCTCACTGCAGCAACATTTTATGTGACCGACCACGACGAGGACGTATTGGTGTTGCCTTATCAATAACAGAACCCGTCTCTTCAAATTTATTTATTAAGTTACGAACTGTTAACACTGTAGGCGCTTCTGTTTGTCCTATGTTTGTGCGAATTTTTTTTAATATAATTGTAAATGATCGCTCACTTTCATAAAACAGTTGTACACAAACTATTCGTTGTTGAACTGTTACATACATGATTTGGCCTGTTGGCGTCGTATGGTTTGTAGATGACAGACGCTAAATATTGACGCCCTGTCGTTGACTAAACACATAGTGTGCAATTCAAATCCTGTAGTTCCAACTGAGACACCCTATATATAAAACCGGGCTCAGATATTATATTAATCATCCAATTATCTAGCTAATAATCCCTAAATAGCGAAAAAACATTAACAAACATGCTAATACTTACAATTAGTGAATACATTTCTGAGCACCCTGAGTTGTTTTCCAAATGGTTTGGGGAATCTAAATGCTATTATAATAATTATATGTAGGAATATTCCAATTCCAGTTTGAAACCTCCTAATGTCGTAAATCTCGATAAACAAAAATCCTACAAATCCTAATTCACATTGTTGACTTGATACTCATTTTCTTAATAATAGACAGCATTTTTTAGAATAACGCTTATTTTTGACTGCGCATTCCCAGAACAATACAGTTGATGACATTTAAAAATACATCTATAATTATTTTTGATAAATTACGTCTAGTTGAATTATGATATAAATTTTCCACGCGTGTGATATTCAGTAGTTTATCCGCTTTGGTTCTTTATCATCTTTTTTGTCTATTACATTGTAGCGAGCGAGACAAAATTGCAAGTGACGTGAAATTAGTATATAATTAGTACTTGTTCATAATTAAGTCAGCTGTGTTCAACTGATAGTTTAATAAGTGTCTAGAACACCATTATAATGTTCATTCATTAAATTACTGGTGAAAATTTTGTTTGAAATATTGGGTTACTTTAATACTGTATGATGCATAATTATTTGTGAATGAAACATTATTTTATAATATGTAATTAGATTGTAGCTGCTCTAAATAGCCACACATTCATCCAACTTTTGAAAATGTTAATTTATATAGCTATGCAAATAATTTATAAACGAATATAATAGAATAGAATAGAATAGAATAGAATAAAATAGAAATTTATTGACATTCATATACATAAGTACATTTGTAGTCACAACATTAAAAAAAAAATACAAAGTAAATATAAAGATATCACAAAACAAGAGCCACAAAAGAGATAATCAAACCTAACATACATCGCATAAAAATTCGCCGATGCTATAAAAGCAATTGGCAAGTAAAAATTTCATAAAATATAAGTGGAACGCTTTGCAAGACATATTCTTAATATTATTACATTTCTCATATCGATCAAACTCATTATAGAGCCGTACTTGTAAACTATTTTGTTTTGTGATGTGAATTATTGACAGCGGTCGTCTTAAATCACCAGCATATCTTGCATTAAGCTCGTGCACATTTGCATTCGTTAGGTTATGTAAGATACCTATGTACTAAAAGAAGTGACTCCAGCAAATGCAAGCATGCCAGGGGTAGAACCTTATATTTCCTAAATAGTTCTCTGCTAGAAATACGGATCGTTGCGCCCTCAATGAGACGAACTGCAGTCTTCTGTCAAATTAACACCCGTTGAGCTGTGCTACAGTTTCCCCATAGTACTACTCCATACGCCAAACGACTTTGGAACAAGGCAAAATAAATTATTCTCATGACGTTATTATTTACAGATGGCCGCAGCTGTCCCATGACAAATACTTGTGTGCTTAATTTCGAACACAGGTTGTCGAGATGAGCAGACCAATTTAAATTAGGGTCGAGTATGATCCCTAACAGTTTGACCGGTTCTGATTTTGGTCTATTTTTATTGGACGTGAATGTTATGTTTTTTGTTTTACCCATGTTAAGTTTTAATTTATTAACTGAGAACCAGGTGTCTGTTGAAGCTAAACTTTTCCTGCGCATCTCCTCAGTTCCTCGAGATAGCAAAGTAGTGTCATCTGCAAAAATTATACAAGAGCTATGCTCAATTGCAACTGGTAAATCATTTATATATATATATATATATATATATATATATATATATATATATATATATATATATATATATATATATAAGAAAAAGTACCGGACCTAAAACCGATCCTTGCGGTACATCTCCTTTTACAGGCATCAAAGCAGAATCAGAACCTTCAATGCATACATATTGTTGCCTATTACTTAAGTACGAGTGCAAGAGTTGTGATTCGCTACTGCGAATGCCATAGTATTCAAGCATTATTTTTAGAATATCTAAATTTACGCAATCAAATGCTTTGGTTAGACTGCATAATGTTGCATGTGTGTTTGACTTTAAATTCAATCATTTGACAACCTCATCTATTAATTCGAAAAGGGCTTTTATTGTGGAGAAACCTTTCATAAAACCGAATTGTAATGGCGATAAAATGGACTGCTTTTCTAAATACGAAAGTAGTTTTGCTTTTAAGAGAATTTCACAGATTTTTGAAATGATAGGGACAATAGCAATAGGCCGAACGTTATCCAATACATCAATATCCCCACTTTTATGTATGGGAAGAATCTTGGCTATTTTAAGAGGATTTGGTCAGCAGCCTTGAATAGGAAAAATATATCTAGAAAATAAATTTTATGGAAGTAAATTGTATTTTTTTGTATGTCCTTGATTATTTTTTTATTAATGCAAATTTATTTTGGTCTAATTTCCCAATTTATGAACCAATCAGCAAACTAAATTCCGCATTTTTCATGATATTCCAATATTCATAAATTATTTATTTATCGCGTGATAGATAACTCTATTTAGAATGTTAATTAATTTTACGCATTGAAAGTAAAATACCTCCCAATTTATTTTTTAGATTATTATTATGTTTCAAACATTGAACGCAACATAAAACAGATTTTATCCGGTGAATAAAAATGATAATGTAAGGTAATACATAAATTCGATATCTGACATTCCTAAATGCTCAAAATTAACACTGTATAATTTTATATTGAAATTAAATACTTATTAATGTAATTTTATAATATACTAATATTAAAAAATGCTCAACTCGATTAGCATTTTTTAAATAAGCCTATAATTTATGTGTTCATTTAAGGGGTTCTTATTTAATGTAGTTAATGAACTTATTTCTGAGTCCATATTCATGTACATTAAATTTCAGGTTTTCTGCCAGGGTATATTTTTGTCGTCTTATTAAACCTTTCTAACTTATTCTGCTCCTGTAACCGTAATCGAGCGTTATCAGAATGCCACTTCGTTTCTTAATTATATGCATAGTAATATAACATATTAATGTATATATTGTGCTCCCATTAATTTAATGATTTAGCGAAACATAAAGTTATTGCCATCTAATTAATTCTGAATTACACCAGGCTGGTCCCGGGACTGTATGATTTTATTCTTATTAGGAATCATCAGTGCAAGTATACAGTATCTATGGCCTGGCACTCTGAGAATATTAGGTGTGTCTTGTACCAAACATGAGCAATGCATGTAAAAATTGGCAGGTATATGAAATTTTTCCAATTATTATATTCCTCTTCATGAGGTTATCAGTCCTAAGACTGGTTGGACGCTAACCTCCAGCTTCTCCTATCTTGTGCTAACCTACGCATTTCGCTAATTGTGCTACAACCTACATCCCTTACTATTTGTGAGCAGTAGTCTAATCTAGGCCTACCTCTGCCTTTCTTCACTCCTATTTCTGCCTCCAAAATATCGCGGACTATTCCCCAATGTCTCAGCAAGTGGCCTACCATTCTATCTCTTCTCTTCTTTATGTTTTTCCACATACTTCTTTTCTCGCCGACTTTCTCTAATACTTCTTCGTTTCTAACCCTATCAGTTCACGGTATTTTCATCATTCTTCGGTAACACCACATCTCAAAAGCTTCTAATTTCTTCCTACTTGCTTCCCCTACTGTCCAGGTTTCGCAACCGTATAGTGCCGTGCTCCATACATACGTTTTCAAAAATCTCTTCCTTGTTTCTAAGTTTATTACCCCCGAGCATAAAAGTGCTTTATTTTTGTTAAAAGCTACTCGACCCTGCGTTATTCTTCGTTTTATATCTTTATCGCTTCTTCCATCCCAATTTATTTTACTTCCTAAATAAGCGAAGTCTTTAACTTCCTCCAATTTTTCATTATTAATTTGTACTTTCGTTTTTGCTCTGCTCTCGCGCCCTCTGCACACTAACACTTTAGTTTTGTTTTTATTCACCCTCATTCCGTATTCCTCTGTCAACACTGCCTCCATTTCGTTCAACGCTGATTCTAATTCCTCTTTACTAGATGCTAATACTGCTATATCATCCGCGAATCTCAGCATTTTTAGTTTCTGTCCCTGTACTTTAATCCCAAAATCCACTCTATCTTTTACCACATTAATCGCCTCTTCGATGTACAGATTAAAAATTAGCGGTAATAGCGTACATCCTTGTCTTACTCCTTTCCTGATACCTACTTCCCTTCTCTCCCCCTTCTACTTTTATAACAGCAGTTTGCTCTTTGTATAGATTATGTACTACTCGCCTATCTCTATACTTCATTCCCACGCTCTTTAGTATCTCGAACATTTTTTCCCATCTTACATTATCAAAGGCTTTTTCTAAATCTACAAATCCTATATAAGCGTTCTTTCCTTTTCCTATTGTCTTCTCTAACATTACTCTTAGCGCCAGAATAGCTTCGCGAGTTCCCCTATTTCGCCTAAACCCGAATTGGTCTTCTCCTAGTATTTCCTCCGCTCTATTTTCCATCATCTTCTGCACTATTCTGGTTAAGATTTTTGACGCGTGGGAAGTTAGGCTAATCGTTCTAAAGTTCTCGCATTTGTCGGCTCCTCTCTTTTTCGGTATAGTAACGATAATATTCCTCTTATAATCCTCCGGCATATCGCCCATTTCGTATATGTATTTTACCAGTTCAAACATCCTATTTACTACTTTCTGTCCCGCACATTTCAAAATTTCCGCCTGTATTTCATCTACACCCGGCGCTTTATTGTTATTTAGTCCCTTTAGTGCTATTTCAAATTCCTCCCTCAATATAGGTTTTCCTACATCTTCCCTACCGATCGGGAGGGGGCCTCATCGGTCTTACCTACTTGGAGCTTATCTCATATGTTCATGTTCATATTATCTCTTATGCATTTATCCTCTATCCATTGTTCTTTCGCTTTTCTATACTTTCTAATGATTTCCCACTTTATTGACTTATAAGTTTTCAGTCCTTCCTCGTCTCGTCTGTTTTTATAGCCTCGTGTCTTTTGTATTAAGTTTAAGATTTCGTCCGTTATCCAGGGCTTCCTAGCTTCCCTTCTCTCGTGTCCTAAAACGTCCGTAGCTGCAGAATCTAGACTATTGTTGATACCCTCCCACTCAGTTTCTGCGTTCTTGATTTCGTCATTACTCGCTTTATTTATTAATTGATCTGTTTTCTCCTGGAACTTATCTTTCATATTCTGATCCCTCAATATGTCTACATTTATACGTTTCTCATTCTTCCGGGTTTTCAGATTTTTTAACTTTAATCTAGCTTTCATGACTACCAAGTGTGTAGTCATGAAAGTGTAGTTGTGGTCGCTGTCTACATCTGCTCCTGGATAACTCTCTTACAGTCTTTTACTTGATTTCTAAATCTCTTCCTAACCAGAATGTAGTCTATCTGATACCTGTCCATCCCTCATGGCATTTTCCAGGTGTACCGCCTCCTAACGTGATCCTTGAACAATGTATTCGCGACTACCATCTTGTGCTTCTCACAGAATTCTATCAGTCTGCTACCTCTCTCGTTTCTGTTTCCTAATACATAGGGACTTACAAATTCTCCTTCTTTCCCCTCACCTACGACTGCGTTAAAATCTCCCACTATTATTAAATTTTCATGACCCTTCACAAATCCTATTACCTGCTCTCTGTCCGAAACGGCTTCTAACTGTTCCTCACTATGGCTAGAAGTAGGCATGTATACTTGCACTATTACTGTTTTTACTGGCTTCGAATTTAACCTGACCATCATTACTCTCTCGCTGTATTGTAGGTAGCTATCTACACACTGTCCTGCGTTCTTTCGCATAACGATCCCTACTCCCGCGTTTCCATTTACCGATCCTGTGTGTATTACCCTATGTCACCGCTCCAAAAATCTCCTACTTCCGGCCAGCGCATCTCATTTATACCTACTATATCTAATCCTAACCTATCCATTTCTATCTTCAGATTCTCTAGCTTCCCTGCCTGTATCAAGCTTCTGACATTCCACGCTCCGACTCGTGAAATGCTACACCTCTTACTGTCCCTACTATTGCCTTGATCACGTCTCCCGGAACAGTCCGCACCCGGAGATGCGAACGGAGGACTATTTTACCTCCGGTGTTTTTTGCTCCAGGAGACGCCATCATTATTTGGGATAAGCTTTGTGTTAGCTGTCCTGAGGATTATAATATGGTGGTTTCTTCTTGCCTTCCACATCGCAGTCGTGTGTGTCATAGCACCATACCAACCCCCACAGTTTCTGCCACTATGACTACTGAAAGAGCTGCTGCTCTTCTTCAGGGACTTGTCTTAGTCTGGTTTTTCAATAAAGACCCCCCCCCACTATGGTTAAACCTACGGTACGGCTCCTTAAATCATTAAAACGCGCAAGCCGACCCACCCGTTCTAGTTTGCACTAGAACTTCGTCAAGGTGCAAGTCCTATCTGATCGAATTATTATATTATACAATTATAATGGGGAACATTTAATATGTTGCCAGGAATTTAAGAGTCGATTTTGAGTACTGCTCCTGATGCTGAAAATTGCATTACATTTTCTTGATTGGCTCTAGTTTCTGAACTAAATATACATGTAAATATTAATACAAAATAAGAAAAACAAAATAAAATAAGCAATTTCTCTTGCTTTGGATTTTTTTATATATGAAATCTAACAAGAAAATACAGAATAATTGATGCAGAAAATATTAACAATTAAAAAAAAGTTTTTTGTACATTTTTGCTGTAAACAGTCCTTCTGCAGACTCTAACAGTAATCGGCCATCATGTGATGATTCCACCTTTGATACCTTTCTTCCATTATTCGGATAGAAGTCAGAAGGAAAGTCTAAGTAATTATGCAAAAAATGTAATTTAATGCTCATATTGGCTTCCGATTTTTCAAAATATTTTAGTATCTTTGGTACTAGTTCTTGATAGTTATTTGCATCAAACCATGCATCAAACTCTACAACGGTCATATATACATATGTTAAAATTTGGACATTTTATCAGTTTTCGAATTTGTGAACCGTCAAAAATCCCTGATTTTAAGTTTTCCATACTGCAGTGCTGGAAATGTATTTGAAATAATCATGATTTGTCCAGTGCTTCTACAAACTGTTTCATTAAACCTAGTTTGATGTGGAGAGGTGGAAGTATTATTTTTTCTCTCTTTATTAATGACCCGTGAATAATGTTGGTTTCTCTAACAGTCAAGGCGTCTTACAAAAGCCAAATAGTTGTCAGTGCTTTTCTTTTGTACAACTATCCCATAAACAGAGGTGACAAGGGTATTTGGTATATCCACTTTGCTGTCCAAGCAGTATGGCGACCATTTTTAAATCGACACAAAAAAACCACTCATGCTGAGGATAAGCAATTTTTTCTAAAACCAACTTAATTTTTCACACTGTTCTGTAAGTTTTGTTGAATGACCGATTGGAATCGACGCAAATTTATTTCCATTGTGCAGCAATACATAATTCAATGTCAATTTAGGTAAAATGAAGGTATAATGTCAAATTAGGGCACTCGAGTAATCAGAAACCGACATTAAATTTGTGGCAACATACACAATTTTTGTTTTCTTCCCCCGTGTTATTGTTATAAAGAAAATAAACAGTACGGACAATAATGGAAAATAATGGAAAGCAGATGATACAAAATCCACAAAAATAAGATTTTCGGTTTGTGTTGTTAAACCCGAAGACAAGTTGGTAAAAGTTGTTGACAAAACTTTAACACAATTATTTGAAATACATCATTTACAGCGATTCTTCCATATGACTGTTGTATGAAGGTATATTCAACGTACTACACTGAAAAAACAGCTTGTTAAAAGGTAACAAACATTATTGCTACCATATCATCCTAATATATGTATTTTATAATAATTATATAAACATATTTTGTTATTAAATGCACTATTAATAATTAACAGTAATAATTCATAGTAGTGTTTGATAATAAATGTGGAATTTACTGCCAAGAAATATTTTTCGGAACTAAATAGTATGATAATTTGCTATTTGGGAAATAAATTATTACTGTTCTCTAGTGAAATATTTTTTCTGTAAATTCGTTCAAATTACGTTAAATAGTGTTCAAGAATGTGGGCTGAAAATCTATGATATTTATAAAATATCTCATGTTTTAATTCACTCTACTTTCTAAACAACCACAAAATTTAATGTATAATACAGGGTTTCCGAATAATTTCTAGCATAACTATATATATATATATATATATATATATATATATATATATCATACATACCTTACATACTAAGCAACATAAAAAAATCACCCCGCCAAGTAAAAAAAGTTGTAGCTAACATCCTTCTGCCTATCCTCTACGATAATAGTAACATTTATAATAATATACTTAACATCACATACCTGTACAGTGAATGGTCATGATGGGTCGTTCCCTGTCTATAATGGGAAATTTAGTTCACGAGGTGAATTTCCAAAACTAAATCGAGTTTCGTTTGTTTGGCCAATTACATCTGTATCGTCGCACGCGTTGTCATAATGAGTCAAACTTAGCAATATTAAAAATGGCAGACTTTACTCACCAGGAATACGCAGACATGCTGTTAGTTAATGGTCTAGATAATGAAAATAGTCTGGTCTAGTGTAACGATATGACGGGAATATGCAATATAATTTTTAGGGCTAATTTTAGTCTTCGGTTGATTTAATCGGTTTTTGAATTATGTTATTCGTTTAAGTGTATACGTTTCGTTCTAATGTGGCTGATCTAATTATTATTAAATTAAAGCACTAGCTTAAAATTCTACTTTTCGTGGACAAAAAGAAGGTGTCGTCATTAATGAAAGAAAAAGATTACCTAGTGTAAAGTAATAGTCGACAGGACATGAAATATCAACCTCAACTCAGCTGTATTTGTCCTTAACCTAACAATTTATTGATCCTACCGAGTGGGGTTTTATCGTACGGGGCATTAGGTTTTTTATTTTTTTTTTATTGGATCGTCTTACAATTTAAGGTTTAGGTCTCTAGTAGTGTGTAACGCTGCTGAGGTTATACCAGAAATAATCCTGAATCTCTATATGTAAAGAAGTTTTTTGAATGTTTAAAAGTTAATCGTTTCTTTAAAGAAGAATTAATGTACGACAAATTAGAGAAAAGCCTGCCTATTTGGGATGACGGAGTACAAGGCCTTATTAGTTTAAACAAAAAATATAACTTCATATTAAGGGCAATAGTACACACTGCAGTTCAATATGGTAAAAAGCTCTGTTTTCGACGTACACTTGCGTTGCCACTGATCATGTGCTTTTGTTTGGGATATATGCATTCGAATTGTTCGCAATTAATTAAATCAATTGTTAATTTGTATTCCTTGAATTAATCTTAAGAACACTTCCTGCATAAGTTTATCTTCAAATATATATTTTTGTTATTTATTCGCCTGTTACATCAGTTTAAGTATGATGCTAGAGCATGCACGGAAAATGTTCCACTAACATTAGTTCTGAAATAAATAATTTAGCTTTGCTAAGTAACACATAAAAACCTCATGTCTTAATTTTATTTAAGATTATATGATAGTAAACGTTCTTGTTGGCATGATAATGAGAATTTATATTTTTAGTACACATAAAATCTAATTATCCAATGATTTATTTTTCAAGTTTACAAGTAGCGAATCAGTTTTGTACTTGCTATTACGGTATATATTGTGGTAGACCTGAAAGCATATTTTACTTCTAATCCAACTGATAACAAAAAGGAGACCGTCAAGAGGATGTCATCTTTAATTACAAAATCTTACGATCTCCATTATGTTTTGACTGCTTTCCGCTTAGCGATCAAATATAATTACTTTCTTTTTGTAATCACGGAGAAACTACAATAAAATTTCATTATCCCTTCGAGGAATTTCAAGCAATAATTTCAGTTTAAAAATAGTAGGAATAACTGTTTAACTTTAAGACAGCGGAATGATCTTTCTTTGGTTAATATATAGCAAACACATTTTAATAAAGATGCGATTTTTCAACTAGAAAAATTGTTCTTTTGTATATTCTTTGGAAACATCGACTCTGTGGCATTACGAGCGTAAACTAGGGTATAAATCGATCCTTATAAAATAATTACCGGTGTTTATTTTACTTCGTGTTGATTGAATATTTTAGCGGGGTCGGTTTGAATTATAAAAGGGCTAATTGATATCTCATTGTTCTTCCAGCACAATATGTACAAGAAAGTATACAATTTTGTTGAATTGTTTGGAATTATAACAATACTTTCATAACTATTTGGTTGGGTTTGTTTCTAGCAACTGTATCATCATATATGTATGTCTCTGCTTATGCTTGTGGATCTATATACAAATACAGTGTAACCCATTTGAGATGGAAATAGCCCTGATGGAGATTCCTAGGCAAAAATGCCAATATGAAATCACATACTGTAGTATGCAAGATTGACATTATTCCATTCAATGAGGCATATAGGTTTTCATGTGTGGATTCATGTGAGAGGTAATTGATAGTATATAAGAGATATGGAATAAGGTTGCAGAACCGTTGACTATCGTTTGAGGATTTTCAAGAATTTGGCCATTGCGTGTTTTTATTTTTGAGTTATCGCTGTAGTTTTACAATCCGTCAGTATAGGAATAGACAATAAATGAAAATTTTGGACTTTGACTTTACATGAAGAGAAGAATCCAGTGATATATCCCTTCTAATAATACCCTTTCGTTATTTAAAACTTACGTATACTAAATCTTAAATACTAACATCTTACCTTTAGTAAAGCACAAAGATGTGAAGGCTTAAACCTTTTGAGCTGTCGGTCTCTATAATTATCGTCTAATACTGTAACTGCAAAATTTATTGAGATGCACTCCAATATATTTCTTACCATTTATCTACTATCTATCTTAGTATCTACTTTCACTCATGAAATTTTTAGATCTCTGTATCATCTCATTCGACACATACCATGGAGCGTTACAAATGGTGCCAAGCACTTCTGATTGGAAGGGCTAAATAATATCGAAGTTCGATTTGCTTGTTGATCCCAGTATCTATATACCTTATGCCCAAATTGGTTTAATCATTGACTTATTTATTAGGGCCTTATTTTCCAAAGACAGTTTAGAGTTTCTACAAGTCAATACAAGATTCAATAAGTCAGTACATTCTACTAAATTTAATTCCCATCTCCTTATGTTTAGCAAATATATATATTTACCAAGTCATTCTACAATCGAGGGCACCCCAATCGAGGATACCAAGATATTTTGCGCTTCCTTGTTGTGGTATTTGTTTATCATTTATTATTACTGGCGGCCAATTATTCTGCGCAGAGTGAACACAACATGGACTAATTTTATAAATTCAGTAAGCCATCTCACTATCAAGTTTAAGTGGTACTGTAGATATCGCGATGCGATTATAGGGTCTACGTGGGTAACTACAGTATGGCAGCATCGTCATTAAATGTAGCTGTGGTTATCAGCGTTGTAGAAGATCAACTGTATTCAATAGGTACAGGATGGGCCCAAGTACACTGCTCTGTGGCACCCATGCGTGTATAGGGTCTATTACTATCTTATTGTTTATCTTTTTAAAATTTTATAGTAGTGGTAGGGTAGATTAAACTTTATTTTATAGAATAAATCTTCATACCAAATCCTATCGAAAGCTTGAGTTACATTGAGGAATACATCTGAACAATATTTCCTTAATTTTAGAGCAGTATTAGTTTGACTCGCAGATCTGTGTGGTTGTTCTACAATTTGCTTTGTTTTTAGGACTTTAGGCTCTGTAATAAAGTCAAAGTGTGGTGCTTTCTTTAACTGAAATGATTAGCAATGACTCGCTTGACTTTTTTATTCTAATGTCTTTATTTCAAAAACCTTTTGGAAAGGAGCTTCTAAGTATGTTAATTTGTTTTCATCCTGATCTGTTGCTGGTATATCATGTGGAATAAATATTTTGACTAGATGATGAGCGAGGAAATATGCTTTTTGCCATATTTTAATTTTTTTATATAAAAATAAACCCAAACATCTTTGTAAAACTTTTTAATTTCATTTGTATTCCTCTAGAGCTTCTAGCTTTTGGTCATTAATCAAGGTGGGTATATTGTTGCACTTTTGCGAGGATAGTTTCTTCTTAGGCGTATCGAGGTTATCCATGTCATTCAGATTATCCACTTGGTGTTAGAAATATAGTGTTAATTGTAACATGTATGTTTTCTTGAAACTATATTCAGAATGCGATTCACAGGGAATGCCATCAGTTATCGAATAAAATCTTCAAAAAGCTTTATCATATTGATAAAAAGTTTCTCAAGACTTGCTTCCGACGAAGTATCCAATTATTTGCTTTTTTTTTATACATGACTAATGCTTCATAATACATACTAACCTGCAGATTTACATTAATCATTTCCTCGAAAATGCAATTCGTGTAGTAGTTTTCCATATTCAATTTACACCAGTAATATTTACCACCATAACTCGAATATACACTTGGAAACCGTAACGTAGGTTAAACAAATGTTCGTCTTTTCATAATTAATGCTGGCAAGCAATTATTCACTATACGTAGTTGTTCGCGCGCAATTAAGACCCAAGACAAGGTGTAAACGAATGTTTCCAATTTAATATCACATGAAATGCGAAACGTTTGTTTATTTTCTGTGTGTACCTTTGTTTTATTCGCTCCCTACTCGAGTAAATGACCTGCAATGGACTCCTTTTAGCCTGATCAATCTAGAACGATTACATGATAGGTATATAAAAGGAATGTTTTTTGACCATAGTAGTTGGATGATAAAGAATAATTGATAGAGCAATCGGAGGTGGTTTGGCTCAAGATGTGAAAGTTTTATCAAATAATAAATTTCTGAAATGCCGTAATAAATCTGTAAAATTTATTTTTTGCTCTGATAATCTCTTTTATATAATTTTTCGTACCTCAAAAAATGTTCGATATAACGAACAGACGTGATAGATATATTTATAAAAGTAGTAAC
The DNA here is from genome assembly GCA_037954035.1 of Rosalia funebris. NCBI lineage: Eukaryota > Metazoa > Arthropoda > Insecta > Coleoptera > Cerambycidae > Rosalia > Rosalia funebris. The sequence continues at coordinate 8,954,864 of JAZFAV010000007.1, forward strand.
TAATATTTTAATATGCATTTTCTTGTGTCGACGATTAATCAAAGTTCGGGAATCAGTTTTAATAAATTTGGTGTGGTAGCTCTTTTATTTTTATCCAAAATTTAACAGATAAATGTTATTATTTTCATTATCCACGAAGTATCATCAGTTTCTGTGAGTTACTGAACTCGGGGAAATATTTATTAGTTAATTTAATATTATCTGTTCATGTTTCGCATGATGTGGAATATGTTGTGATGTCATATTGAATCCATAAGGTAAAAAGATTAAAGAGATTTCTTAGTCAATATGAAAATTACTCCAAACTTTCTTCAATCACTGACCAGTAGGGTCATTAATATTAGGTTGTAGGTCATATTGGCCTTGAAGTCGCCATTTATGCCCTGCCGCACATTTATTTAAAATCTATGACAGAATTGTATGTTTTTCATAATATACGGATTAAGATTTCTTTTCTAAACGAATGCTCCGCATTTAAGGTAGTAGCATCCGTTAACAAACTTGTTTACCAATATTTGGTCAGTATTATACAGGTTCATACTGGAGTAGGTCGTAACCTTTGGTGTGAAGATAACACTGACTTAGTTTTCCAAAAAACACCAAAACACTATATACTACACTCTACGCGCGTTTCGCCAACAAAGTCGGCATCATCTGGAGATAGATAGATTAAAACTCAGTTTTGATATATCTATCTATCATAAGGTTATCTTGTTTATCTTGTTAAATATTGTCTATCATAATATTAGTGCTAATATTAGATTAATAGGAGCAGATATTTGCTTTCTATAAGCCTGTAAACGTCGATTAGCTTTTCCAAACTTTATTCACATTAAAATTTATTTTCACGCACATCAAATAAGATCGAAAAATTTGCGAAACGAAAATGGCTAGAACTAGAAATCAAGTTTATGTACAGTAAACGAAGTATGCTGGAATTACAAGCACATGAATTTTACAAAAAACGTACTCATAAGTTGAATAACTTAGAACATGAACAGTGGTGTGACTTTCAAAGGAACATGTTTCTATCAATTAACACAAAATTTATTAAGAAAATGTCGTCACAGAACAAGAAATTAAAAAAATTACTCAGTGATCAATATAAGCAATAGTTTCAGTAAAAGAAAGAGTTCCTTAGAAAGACATTTCCATTGTTGAAAATTATTCTTCCCAATCGTTGGATAAAGAAGAAATTGATCTACTTAGTAAGGGGTTAAATTTTGCATTACTTGCTTCTGGAAAGATTCTAGATAAGATTGTTGTAAGTATTGAAAGTTCAATTCAAGATCTTCCTGATCCTTCTAAAGGATTCGTGAGAGAAGCTTGCAGGATATAATATTAATCATTTCCAGATGATGCCAATTTTGTTGGCGAAACGCGCGTCGAGTATAGTGTATAGTGTTTTGGTGTTTTGTGGAAACATAAGTCAGTGTTAATATTATACAGAGAGTGACGAAAAGAACAAATTTGATAATTTTCTTTGTCCAGAGAATGTTTGTCTTTGTTTGAGTGATGACCGCATCATCATATTTTTTAATGGAAATTCTTCAATTTTTTTTTCTGTAATAAGATATGTAATTATATTTTGCTTGAGGATTTTTTTAAGAAAAAGTTACTTGAATATTGGAAAATATAAATTCGTTTTTACATTGTTTGAAATGCGGTGTGAAATGGACACCTCAAGATCGTGGTAGAGTTTTACCATCTAGTATATTTTTCATATCACTAGTGGACTAAAATCAGTTCGATGGCGACATCTGGTGTAAACATCAGCACCTGTTGGTGTAAAATTGATATTGGTGATAAGCGTATACATCACTAAGTTTGACTAGGTATCTAAAAAGGAATAAACCAATAAATAACTTTTGAAATGAAATATATTTTAACATATTCCTCCTTTTTTATTACTACATCGCAGTAATGAAATATCGAAATATGTGCATGCACTGGTGTATAGAATATAGATGAATAACGCATATACGTTCTCAATTATTTTTAAGAAATATTTGAAGTGTTACTACAAACGTGCCTTATTGTTATTCAGAAGCCCTTGGTTATCTAGTAACAATAATTCGTCATGTAAATAAAAGATTTATTTGAAACTAGCCATACCCGTCACGCCTTGCTATGCCGTTTACTAAATTTAAAGAAATACTAATATTTTCGTTACAACAATATTCAATTTATTTTGGATCATTATGAATTTTTATTCGTTTCATCGAGAAAAGTCTGACAGTTCAAGTTTTCGATTGAATGCTATTTATTGAGGTGCATTTGGATACACAATATTTTTTGTTTTCCCTTCTGGTGCGTACACAAATAAAGGTTTTCCGACGCGTGAGCAGGCCACATACAGCTGTCCATGTGAGAAGCATGGATTTTCCAAATTCAGTCCACACGCTTGTAGCCATTGTCTTTGTGCTTTGTTGATGGTCATTGCAAAGACGAGTCGCACCGGAAACTGCAAACGTTTGAATTCGAATGGCATATCTGTTGGAATCATTGGGATGCATGGCAACAGTACATCTTCGCCTATAAATTTTCCATTTAAAATTGTAGCTTCGATAATGTTGTTCATCAAGTTCTTCACCAAAAGCCTGGTACCATTGCAGAGTCGTGGTGGATTGATGTCTCGTAGAAGAACGATGGGCACGCCAATTTTCAATATTAGAACGTGCGATGGCATGCCTGGCAAATCAAGTGAATTTAAGAATTCAGTTGGATAATTGACAATTCACAAACAACGCCACTTGTTACATCTTGTTACGTCATGCAAGATCTGAAATGCCGCTATTTATAATTGATGCAACACCGAAAACATACGAACTGCCGCTAAATAATATGAAATTCGAAACACATTCGGTGAAACGACGCGCGCGCCTTCTATCGGAACATAGTTTTACTAACTCAGAAACCTTCGCGGGCATGCGTCCAACCATTCCTCAAAGTTTCATCGCAATCGGATGAATGGTTTAGGAAGTCATAAGAGACATACAGACAAACATTCATTTCTATATACATATATAGATTATTTAAATTGAAAAATGTTGACACTTTTGACGTTGTAGTACTAATTAACTATACATACCCTGTACATAACAATTTTGACGAAATTAATACATTATTATTGGTAAATAGACAATAAGTGAGAATTTAAATATAAAATATGCCTTTAAGTTACTGTTTTCTTCTATACCGTGAAACATAAGTAGATACATACCAATTTAACAAACTCCTCCCGCTTATCTTGCTTCGCTAGATTCGCCATCACTTTTTATATTTATTACTTAGAGCAGGTATCATTCGGGTATTAGTTGATTAGTCATAAATAAAGGCACCTTCTTCTAGGTTTTAACAACTACAAAGTTTCTAGTTTTGATCTACTATGTTTCGGTATGTCTACGTCATACGTCATTTTCTGTGTAAATGATCCTATATTTGTAACATTCAGATAGATACGTTTTCAACGTTTCTAATAATATAAAATTTTATGGGTTTTCGACTTAGAAATGTAATAAAATGATATAAAAGCGTTATGCTACATTAAGAAAACCTATAATAATTACTGACAATAAACTTCGTAATAGTCTTTTCCGCTTTTTATGTAATATACTAATTATCGTTGTACATAAATCTGAGAACTAAATTGAACAGTTGTTTATATTTTATAGAAAAAGTTGGTGATTAAAACGCCAATCGCGAATGATAAAAGCTTGAAAGTGCGGAATTCCTTTTTATGAAAATCCAATTTAATGATTATAACCGTTATACAACACGAACATTATTGTTATCAAATGTATAGGATTATAAAGTGGCATTCTCTATGTTCACAGCGGCAGCTTTCGTTTTTTCATCGAACCACTTTTGTTCAATAATAAAGTTTGCATGCGAAGAGCTATCTATATTTATTAAATAACATCGAATCACAGCAATATAGTTCATCAATTGATTTTGAAATATCGATGGCTATACAAGATATGAATAACTCTCGCGCTATGGCTGTAGTTTGGACATGTATATTTCACTTAATGTTAACATAAAGTTAATAAAAAGGAATATATAATATATTCGTATCAATCTGAATTTATTAGAAATGTATGGGAAGGATTCAGTGAATAATTGATTCAGATAATATTAAGTTCTTAAGCATATTGCTTTTATACATTAAGAGAACGATTTATTTATTGGTAATGGATACATTTATGACAAATAAATGTTGATTTTGGATATGACGAAGTAAAGTTTCTTCTAAACAAATAATAACTTTGAACACATTAGCAAACCCTGCTCAAAGGAAACATACTAGCTAGGATTTAATATTCTCATTTATTCGGTAATAAGTATATTTCTTATATTTCTTATGTGAAATAAATGTCAACTTTGAAATAATATTATTATACTAAATAATGCTATACTAATACTCCATTATATCACATATCAAGTACTAATGCCTATTATACATTTTGTTTATGTGAAATCAATGCATATTTGACATAGATGTTTAGATTGATATTAAATCAAAAGATACCACACTGCTGAAAATCTGTCGTGTTAAAACTTTACCAGGGCGTAGCACCATTTTTACATTAGTAAAAGTTTGCCAATGTTTAATGGAGTGAAAATGGTGTAAAATTTCACTATTTCTGATATAAAACCTAATACAAGTGTAATTATACATTTTATGTATAAAACTAATACAAATACATCAGAATATACCTGTAATATACATTACTCCGCCTAGATTAGATTATACTTCCTGCGTGGTAAACTATTCTAGTACGCATCCATGTAGTCTTCATGTTGACACTGTTGAAACGTGAGGTAATATATCTGTTCGTCATTTCTGATTAACCAGCTCATACAGATATACTGTTCATATACATTAAGAAGGAAATATTAATTGTTTTGGCCACGTTTATTAATTTTCCAAGATTACTGAACAATGTGTTGAATCGCTGGATGATTTCACCGAAGAAATTTGGTTCTCAGCTTATGTCCAAATGGTTTATCTATTCTAAAAGACAAATATTGTCATGGCGAAGTTTATTAAAACTAATAGATATTGTAAAATTCTTTACGAACATATAAATATTTTCAGTACTTGCACTAGCACATACATCACCAATATTACATTAGTTGAATAAAGAAATAGAAATAACTTTGTAGATTAAAAAAATATATATATTAATGTGTATTCTATTTCAAAGGCGTTTAATTTTCCAGAGCTGTACAATATGGACAGTAAAATGTGTAAAATTGAAACAAATTTGAAAATGTGGTGAAGTTTACGTGGGGTTGATTTTAATTCATTACTGGTGTGAAAATTTACACCAGCGAATTTTAAAATTCCACTACTGCCTTATAGTATTTATTTCACACTGGTGTCTTCCTATGTACCCTGTTTGGTGCGAAACTTGTGTTACACCACATTTCAGTAAATGTACGTACCATAAATCAATACCATCTACGCACACACATTTCTATTTATGAGAATTTAACTATGCTCCTTTAGCCGAAAGACATAAAATAAAAGAAAACTTTTATTTTATGCACACAAACATTTTACCATAATTTCTTTTCTTAAATTGCATTAAAGTATAGATACTACAAAAATAAATAATACCGAGTAATCAGCAATATTTGCCTACTAGGTAGGCAGTAAACTACGATATTACTGCAAAATATACATTTGAATTAATTGAAATGCATTACGCAGATTAGATAATTCATGTGATATAGAATTTTAGATACTTATTTTATTGTATAGGACCCGCATTGTTGTATCTATACCGGCATTCGGTTGCCTCAAGCTAGCGTAATTTAAACGCTGCCCATTGTAGACTACATGATCAATGGATACTAGATACACGAAAACCTTCAGGAAACTTTTCAGAATATAGCAGTACGTCCATGTAGTTAATGATCAGATTTAATCAGATAATAGTCCGAAAATATTGTTTAATCTACCTAAGACATTTAATAAATCGGATTACAATTACAAAGCTTTCACGTACAATATTGTACATTGTAGATCCTGACTCTCCCGATATATGGGGAGTCTACGGGAGTTTCCCCGACCCTGTATATAGCCAAGGGTTGTACATCAATGCATACTTTTTATATGTGCGGTAATTTATTAAAATTACCGCACACATTACATAAATTAGTATAGATCTTAGATCAGCGGATCTCAGAACCCAATCTGGAAAAAATAAAGAAACATATGGGTAAATATGATACATATGTAGTACAAAATGAGTTTGAGCTTTATATATGTTTTTGTCAGTGGAGTATTTCCGTCTCTAGAACACCGTTATGCTATTTTGTTTATTGCTTACTTATGTTTTTTAAAGCAGATTACTGTTCATCTATAGCGCTATTATTTCCCTGTTAATTCCCATAAATACAAGAAAACGTTAAAAAAAATCAAAATAAAAATTATAATTCAATTACAAATAAAAAAATTACCATACTACATATATTAGTAGAAAAGTAGAAATATTTTTTTAGGAATAAAAAAGATTGCAAGATGTAAATGAAATAATTTTCTGAAAAAGCTCCCCTAACTGAATCAGTAATTTAATAAAAACTCATCGTAAAAAATAATTTGTCTTGATTAATTAGTACATTGGCCTAATTTTTAATATATTCCACTGAATAGTATAATTGGGTATCGCCACGAACGAATCTATGATAGTTGGGAAACCAAACAAACATCTGCTAATAAGACACGTGTCTTAATATGTGGAGATGCTGGTTTACGTCACGCTTGGTAGATTAATTTTTAGTAATTCTGGTAATAAGTTTAGAGCGGGTGGCAAAATACAGATAATGCCACAAATAACAGAAACAACTTATTACTTACCTACAGGTTGAAAACCTTAACTGGATTAAACCCTGTAACTAGAATATGCAGGATTTCAATACAAAATTCTGAAACAGGTTGATTTTTGACTTTGGTTGCTCACACTTACGAGATAATAACCTTTACTGTAGGGGACGTAGCCGACCCCAATTTCTTTTTAAATATAAGGGTATGGTAAGGTCATTACCGACTAAGTGTGGACGACCAAAATAAAAAATCGGCCTGTTTCACGTATTGTTATTGAAATCCTTCATATCCGACTTACAGAATTTATTTCAGTTATGTAGGTTTGTACACGAGGCCTTGGATCGTATACGATAAATTCTTTATGGGCTACTAAGAATATACCTAGATTCTAGGGATATTATGTTATGTCCCAGGTCCTAGAACGTAAAACCAAAGGAGGAAATTATACAGGTTAATACAGGGACAAGACTATTTAATATATTCGACCGAGGAGCATGAAAATTTTGCATAGTACGTTTAAAAGTGAGATAAAATAACTACTATACAAAATAAAGCTATTATTAATATAATGCAAAGTTTTACTACCAGAGGGTAATATTCAAACTACATAAATAAGGAGTTTATACTCCAACCCATCTGCAAATGCCTTATATAATAAGGACTAAACAAATTAGGTCAAAACAGCTATAAATTAGGTCAAAACAGCTATAAATTAGGTCAAAACAGCTATTCTTCTGGCTATATGCCAAACGCCGAGCACTGAATTACATGTCAAAAGTTGTCGTATTTTTGTCTAACAGAGTTAGCACTAAAAATACAGTGATTGTTCCAAAACCACAAAAATAGATGCAAAGTGTCACCTATCTCAGGATATCGTTAACTGCAGACCGGTTTCGACCTTTCTATCTTGGGTCTCGTCAGTGCAGTGTAAACGAGTATACCTTCGACAGATAAAGCTCACATCTAGTAGACGTTGCTACGTTCCACCGCAATAGAACGTACCAAACGCCATTCTTTGTAGTTTCGAGCAATATACATCGAAGTAAAGACTTGAGATCATCAATATAATGCAGTTTTACTATCAGAGGGTAACATTAAAACTACAGAAATAAGGAGTTTATACTCCAACCCATCTGCAAATGCCTTATATAATAAGGACTAAAGAAATTAGGTCAAGACATCTCTTCTCCTGGCTATGTGCCAAACGCCGAGCGCTAATTTACATGACAAAATTTGTCGTATTTTTGTCTAACAGAGTTAGCACTAAAAATATAGTGAAGCTCACATCTAGTAGACGTTGCTACTGCGGTGGAACGTAGCAACGTCTATTAGATGTGAGCTTTATCTGTCGAAGGTATACTCGTTTACACTGCACTGACGAGACCCAAGATAGAAAGGTCGAAACCGGTCTGCAGTTAACGATATCCTGAGATAGGTGACACTTTGCATCTTTTTTGGTGGTTTTGGAACAATCACTGTATTTTTAGTGCTAACTCTGTTAGACAAAAATGCGACAAATTTTGTCATGTAATTCAGCGCTCGGCGTTTGGCATATAGCCAGGAGAATAGCTGTTTTGACCTAATTTGTTTAGTCCTTATTATATAAGGCATTTGTAGATGGGTTGGAGTAGAATCTCCTTATTTCTGTAGGTTAAAACTATTATTGTTTATTTTATTTTCAGGTATTTCGTAATATTAACAAAGTTAGCATTAAAATGCCCAGTATTCGCCAAATTTTTAGTGTCGAAGAAACAACTCCATTTCCTTCAACGACATTAAACTAATTAACTAAATATTTGCATTAAATTAATTCCACAATATATCATAAGTAGGATTACTGCCATCGCAACTCTCCCTTGTAATAAAGGCTGACGTTTTAAGTTGTGAAAACATTAATTATATTACATATACCGTTTATAACGTAACATCCTTAATCTCCGTTGTAACACTAACTCAAACTGCTTAAAATGCAAATCGATACGGCGAAGGAGAAGAAAACCGTCGTAAAGTTTTCATTATCACAATCTCTGTTGGTGATGTCCTATAAAGTAGTTTTATTGCCTTCGTTGCTTATACGCCACCGATGATAGCCCGGTCGCCATGCGCTCGAACAGGGGAAACGCTAAGGTAGGGGATTATTTTTGGCTTATCGTTAATTTAATTTCTCATCGTATAATTTGATACTTGGTTAAAGTGGTTACTTTAGCGGCTACACATTTCGTGTTGGGTTCAAGTGATTTATTTCAAGCCTCAGAACAAGCCACGCCAGTATATGTTATGCTACATATAACGCTATATGACAGCAGTTTTCGTATACAGGGGACTAGTACTGCGACGTATTCCTTTGAAGAGGTGTTAGTAGAGACAATTTGCTGTCAATTGAACTATAATATGCATCATACCATTGTTGATAGTTTTCGAGATATTTCAATTTTTGTGTTTTCTTAGAAATGTACTACCTATCTAACACTACTAATTGTAAAATAAAAAAAAATGTTATTTTTTGTTTTTTTTTATTCTAACGTTAACACACTTAGTAGTTCATGTTATGTAACAAAAAATATGTCAAATAGTTTAATATGACAAAAATATAGGAGCTAAAACCTGCAAGGGTTGTTAGAAACTTTAACCTAATTGTACATTTACCAGGATTTATTTCAAAAATTTGTGAATACATTAAACGTACAAATTATTTAAAAAACTTCTATGTTTCATCACCTTTCGAATGAGGTATAAAGTTTTAAGAAATTCCTTCCAGGAATAATACAAAAATAGCGTCAGCAGGTAGGCTTAAATCTTAATGTTCTCTAAGTTAGAAGACAATGATTAGGAAAGTTTCTACCTGATCTTAACAAGCATGTTTAGACAGTTTTGAAAGTGGCAATGTTTAAAGAGTTCAATATAGAGTTGGAGGTCATGGCTATAATCCTGATATGGACGAAGAAATTTTACGAAGGATCGAGAAAGATCCAACAATAAGCACTTGGAAAATAGCTGCTGATCTTCATGTATCGCAGTGGAAGGTTTGGTCAGTGATTCACAGAAACAGTCTACATCCATACCATTACACACCAGTCCAAGGACTAGAGGAGGGCGATCCTGCGCAAAGAGTTCAATTTTGTTGATTCCTATTAAATATCGATGCCAAGGATCCAAATTTTTTGACCAGAATTTTGTGGACCGACGAATCTAAATCCAGCAAAGAAGGTATCACGAATTTTCACAATCAATCCGTCCACTAATGCAATTTCACAATTGCATTAGTGGACGGAAGAAAATCCACGATTATCACGTCAAATCAGTTTCCAACGGAAATTTTGTGTAAATGTATGGATGGGAGTTATTGGAATTAATTTCATCGGGCCGCATTCTTTACCCGATAGCTTGAATAGGACAGCTTATGCTGATTTTTTAATTGACTATTTAACCCCTTTGTTAGAGGATGTACCTCTAGCAACCAGACGTAGGATGATATTCCAGAACGATGGATGTTCTGCGTATTATTATCGGCCGATAAGAAATTTATTAGATCAATGGTTCCTAAACAGGTGGATTGGGAGAGGAGGGCCTATACTATGGCGTGCTAGGAGCCCCGACCTTACCCCTCTGGATTTTTATGTATGCGGGCACATGATAGAACTCGTGTATGCGATTGATATTATAACGCAGGAACATTTTTGTATTATTCCTGAAAGTAACAGGAAATTTCTTAAAACTTTGTACCTCGTTCAAAAGGTGATGAAGCATAGAAGTTTCTAAAATAATTTGTACGTTTAATGTATTCACAAATTTTTGAAATAAGTCCTGGTGAATGTACAATTAGGTTAAAGTTTCTAACAACTCTTGCAGGTGTTAGCTCCTGTATTTTTGTAATATCATACTATTTAACATAATTTTTGTTACATAACATGAACCACTATGTGTATTAACGGTAGAAGCAAGAAAAATTATAAAAAAGACGATCCTTTTTTCTTAATTTTACAATTAGTATTAGTTAGGTAGCATATTTCTAAAAAAACACAAAAATTGAAATATCTCGAAAACTATCAACAATGGTATTATACATATGGTTCAATTGACTGCAAATTGTCTCTACTAACACTTCTTCAAAGGAATACGTCGCGGTACCAATCACCCTGTATATACGAAAGTAAATGAAAGTGTATTTTCCGAATATGATTTAAATTTGCATGTGTGAAACAATATTATGCAGGTGCAGTCCTTGACCCATAATCAACAATCTTTACCATGAATCTTTAACATGCTGAACTGTGTCAAGATGATGTTTATGTAGTTTTTGTGATTGACGGTAAAATTGAAAAAGTGGGCCCATTCATTTTTTAGTGAGAAACTATCATTGAAACACCATTTTATGAGGATGTATTCAGGAGGAGATTCACACAAATATGTGTGGATAATTAACAGTGACGGCTCATGGGTGTTATATGGGTGGGCACAGTAGTGATGTGACATATGAGTTGGTAATATGATGAAAAAACATATACCGTTACTTGTAGAGGAAGTCAGCTCGTATATAACGACAAACAAAGAAAAATAGTTTGATACTATCATAGTTATCATTAAAATTGACGTACACATTAGTAGGTACTAAATTTTTTTGATAACTTATATTTTCCAAGGAGACTGTAAATATTTGAATCTACCTAACCATTTAATTTCTGTCATTTGTTCGTGAGTCGTTTATTAATCAATAGAAAATCTACTAAATTCATCTTTAAACGTTTAAAGTTACGCCTAACGATCACATAAGTTAATAAACAATTAACCAGGAGAGACGGTCACCTGTTAACACGTGACCATTTTCGATGTAATCACATTGGATTGAATTAAACACCTTTGCTGTCCAGCTGTCAATAAAGTGTACTTTACTCGCTCAATTAAAGAATACGACTAAACATGACTAATTCCAAGGGCGATCTACGGATGTGCCCGCATGTAGCCCGTTGTGTACCCGATACGCAAGTCTTCTTAAAATTTCAGACTGGGGTGGCCCGATGAAGAGTCTAGCATGTAGAACTGGTATTATAAAAATCCTTTATAGTAAAGGGTCTTTCAATAAGGATACTCGATTTTTAAACGTAAATAAAACAAGTTGTGCATGAGATATCCACTCAATTTTTTTTATTTAATAGAATATTTTATGGCATTAAGTATGGAGTATAGCGTCGTTCAAATGTCCGCCGCGACTTTCCTTGTTGATACGTATTCGGGAGGTCCAATTTTCGATGACTTTGTGGCATAAATCCGGCTGAATTTGCTGAATGGTGTTCGTAATGCTGACTTTGAGGAAATCAATTGTTTGCGGTTTATTCGCATAAACATGAGATTTAAAATAGCCCCAAAGTAATATGTCTAAATGCGTTAAATCGCACGATCTCGGTGGCCAGTTCACGTCGCCGTTGTGCGAGATAACCATGCCTTCAAATCGCTTGTGCAGTATGTCTATCGTGGCATGCGCTGTGTGGCACTTAGCGCTGTCCTGTTGAAACCACATATCGTTGGTATCCATATGATCCAGTTTATGTCACAAGATGTTGTTTATTATCGATCTGTAGATTGCGAGTTATGGCAATGCCAGTTTGGTTTTGGAAAAAGTACGGACCGATGATTCCGCCAGACCAAAATCCGCACCACCAAACAGTGACTTTCTCGGGATGCATTTGGTGCTGGTGTATCTCGTGTTGATTGGTATCGTCTCACATCCAAAAATTTTGCTTTTTCACATATCCATTAATCCAAAAATGGGTCTCGTCGCTAAAGATGATTTTTTTGCCGAAATTTGGGCCAACTTCCAGCTGCTCCAGAGTCCAATTAGTGAACACACGGCGTTGTCTACGGTCGTTTACTTTCAGTTTCTGGGTAGTTGGATTTTATACGGGTACATACCCAAGTCTTGACACAAAATTCGTTAAGCTGAAGTCGCAGAAATGCCAAGTTCTTGTAAACGACGAGATATTCGCCGCCTCGGGTTTTCCCGTACACTTTCACGCACAGCAGCGATGTTTTCAGCAGACCTTGCGTCTCGGTGATGTACGGGTGTTGGCTGATTATTTATCAAACCGGTTGATTCGAGTTTGGCCACAAAACGTCGAATAGTCGACTCGGCGGGACGGCTGTGTCAAGGACAAAAATCACGTAATATGCGGAACGTTTCTCGAGCGGAGCACTTTTATTTTGAAAATAAAATTTGATTATTTGCACACGGTGTTGAACGCTATAACCTTCCATAGTGATTTGCCATACACTATTGAACAATTTACAATAATCGTGACAGATGTTGTTTTAACAACATGGCCGCTATAACCTAACAAATTTCGAGCGTACCTTTTGAAATATTTTATATAAAGGTATAAAGTTTATATAAGATCTACTGATTGCCCATTGGACTAACATGATAAGAACTGGTCGCATACCGGCACTTCTGAAACACTTAATTATTATATCAGATTTTAGTCATTAGAATGTCAAGAACAAGTATTACTATACTTAATATGTATAGGGTTCCTCTTATATTTGCTATTATTTGCAACTGAAGCGTAAATAGTAAAATCTACAGTAATTTACCTAAGTTTTGATTAAAATTAAACAAATAAAAATCAATGTCTTTTGAAGAAACTCCCAGGGCATGTCAATTTTTATTTTCAAAACTGAAAGTATGCTGTTTAAATGACGGAAATATTAACAACACGTAGCCATATCTTTAATTATACTATTACAAACGTTTTCACAACAGTTGTTCGAAGTGGCTACCATTCTCAACTTAACACTAACTTATTGGACTTTAGATAGTATTTACAGAAGAATTCATTGTGTCAGGTTATTCGTGAATTTCACAAATAACTTTTTTTATTCTAATCTTCAGTTCCTCAAGTCTTTCACTTTGAATCACGTAATTATTTTTCGGAAATACAAAAAACCTAAATAATATTCCAAAAGGGCTATATCAGGAAGTCTTGGGGCCATTTTACTGCTCCTTGTCTACCTATCTCTCTGGAAACGTTTCGTTAAAAATTTTTCGCTTAAAATTTGCAGCATAATGTACAGGAGCACCATCTTGCTGGAACCACATACGTTCATGAACCAACTAGGGTTCTTCATCTTGCGGAAATAAAACTAGTTAAACAGGCAATAAAGTTCAAATATACATCTTCGTTTTGTTTTGTCAACTAAATATGATCCTAGAATTCTATTATCAATTATAGCAGTTAATTAATTTTTTTGTGGTTTTTACGTTTTTGTGGTGTATATGGTACCCAGTGTATACCTTTCTAATATCTGTATACACCTCCATTAAGATAAACTGTAGCTTCGTCTGAGAAAATGACATGTAAGAAGTTTTGGTTATCAGTAGTTATTGTGTCGCACTGTACTAAATTGGTTTTCCATCAAATTATCATTTAATGTTTTTTGGTCGACTTAATCTTTGCAAATCTTTTACCGAGCCCACAAGTTAAAATTTGTCGTAAATTTTACTCACGGTTGATTTTATAATTTGTTGATTAAGATCAACACTGTTAAATATATCACAAACTTAAAGTTGACTTCACATTCTATCTCCTTGTCCAATAATAATAGGATTTCCATTTGCTGATTTTCTTATAAATTCAGTATATTGAAATTTAACAAGTTATCTTATGTACAAGTACGAAATTCATCACAGTAATTGACAAGTGTGATTTCACTTTACTTGTCAAACGCTTGCAATTGTTTTAACTACTTTTCGCTATATCTGTATAGATACCCCTTTTTGAATATGGTTAATGGTAAGACTCGTATTGAATATTCCGTTTATTTGTTAACCAAGTTTCATTGTTTTTGTCGACTTCGGCATAATAAATGCTTTAAAACAGAGTATCATCAGCATCATATGGGGAATCTTCATATTTAAAATTTTAAATTTGAGGTTATTAAGGGTTGGAGGGCTGATAGTGAGGAGGTGAAAGCAACCCATCCAGGTGTTTGTTTTGAAAATAAAAATCGACATGCCCAAGAAGTATCTCCAAAAAAATGGTCATTTTAATTTGAATTTAATTCGAAGTTTTAAGGACATACTATATATCGTAATTATTTTTTTCTTTTAATTTTTATTCTTCGGGCAAATAATCATTATAAAACTCATTTTAGCAGCTCCACTTCAATAATTGATATAGAAATCAAATAAGGAAATGGAGCTGTAAAATTATTGCTTAAAAATTAAAAAGGAACAAAGGAACATGAAGATATCCACAAAAAATATTGTTTTTAAATTACAGCGCACAGCACACAGTTTTTTAAGCGCCTTCGAACGGCTATCGGCCTGCACGACTAAATTAAAGAAACCCCGATGCAGACGAGAACCCATAAAAAAACACGCAGCGAAGACCATGGTTCTCTTGTAGCTCGTTCGAACTCCGCACAAAAAGTAAATAGAAAACAATAATAGAAACTTATAATTGTCACAATGCCAATAGAAAGTTTTAATTACACAAAACGATTCTTTGTAGAGCGTTGAGTGGCAATCACACGACCGTGAATCAATATGGGGGCATTAAACACGTAAATTCGAAATAAACCAAACAAAACTAATTTCGCGGTTTATAGTGCATTTATTTAGGTTCCATGAACGCGTTGTGTCACAAATAAGCCGGAATGGCTTGCATTTTATTTTCGATGATTGTTCGGAACAGTTAAAAAAAAGTTAAATTGCCTTTTGTAAAATAAAACTGTGCTTACCAGTCAGATAAAGTAGACACATTTAGTATAAATATATAATTTATATAGCAACTGTTCTATATAATTTATATAGAACAATTTATGTATTCTACCCAAAGAAATATGTCTAATTATGGAACGAAAAGAGAAAGATAGAAGATAATAACAACATTACAAAATAAACTACAAAAATAAAAAAAAATAGTCAAGTAAACTATAAACATAGACAAAAATGTACATAACGATATATACATATAGTAAAGTAGTCGGGGAGGACGAT
The DNA here is from genome assembly GCA_037954035.1 of Rosalia funebris. Taxonomy (NCBI): domain Eukaryota; kingdom Metazoa; phylum Arthropoda; class Insecta; order Coleoptera; family Cerambycidae; genus Rosalia; species Rosalia funebris. The sequence continues at coordinate 8,970,691 of JAZFAV010000007.1, forward strand.
TTTGTTTTTTAGATAATAAATAGATCCTAATAACGACGGTGATTTCTTTGGCTCGTTGGCCAATCCACAATAAGAATTATTCTGGAAGAACATTCTGGGAGACCATATCATTGGCCCTATTTATATTTTTGGAAATTTACATAAACAAATTTATTTTGAATTTGATCACCCAAGTATTAGACAATGACAATCTCCATAAAAATGGGTTATTCATCGTCTATATTTCGACGTACAAGAGAATGTGTTGACCAGGTATTTCCTAAGCGATGGATCGGATCAGATGAAGAAGGCGAATGGAATGGCCCGTCAGATTACTAGATCTGATACCACTAGACTTCATTCTATGGGATAGTTATAATTAAAAATTTATGCTATTAGACCTAGTAACCTGCTTTCTGGCAAATTGCCTTCTATAAAATAAAACCTTGCTTACCAGTCAGATAAAGTAGACACATCATTAGTATATTTAATTGTAGTTTGTTATAGTAATATATTGATATAATTTTAATAAATATTATTAAGTCTATTCTACTCTACATGAGTAGAATAATTTATTTATGGATTTTCCAGAGGAGTATTCCCAATTACAGAATAAAAAGAGAAAGAAAAAAGATAGCAGCTACAAAAATAAAAAAAAGAATAAAAAACAGACGAAAAATTTATTACCATTTATTTATCTTTAAGGACAGGACAACATAAGAAAAAGATTGCAAAACTGAAAATCAAAAATTATCTAACATAATGTGGCATTTGTCACAAAAACAACCTAGTGAATTTTATTCCTATACTGACAGTTATTTCAGTCTTGTATTACTTGTGGTCAAGAACTTTTCATATAATTTGCCCAAAACGGTTTATTATATTAGCAAAATAACGATGGCTAGATTTAGCGGTGTATTTAATTCTGGCTAGAAAGTTAGTATTTGCATTTTTAATGAACATTTATATATATATATATATATATATATATATATATATATATATATATATATATATATATATATATATATATATATATATATATATATATATATATATATATATATATATATATATATATATATAGCGAGGTTTTGCAGCATCATCGCCGCTTCTCGCATCCTAAGCGCCATCTCTCTTTATCATTCCAGTCTCCTTCCTGTAGTCCTCGTTCTTCCATTCCTTTGTGAATATTCATTATCCACTTCTTGCGTGGTCTTCCTCTTTTATTTCGTTTGTATGGGGTCCAATTCTAGATTTTCTGTGGTATTCTTTCTGCGTTCATGCGTCTTAGATGTCCGTACCATTTTAGTTGTTTTTCGTTTATTGTATCTATAATAGTGTCTGTAACTGTCATTCTTTCTCTAATATCTTCGTTTCTGACATGATCTAATGAAGTTAACCTGCAACATCTTCTCCAATACGACATCTCAGCTGCAAGTATTTTCTGGTTCATATTTTTGCCTGTAACCCACACCTCTGATCCGTACGTCATGACTGGTTCTATTATTGATTTAAAAATATTCTTTTTTGTTTTAATTGTAATATTACTTTTCCACAGGATGGGATGTAGTGTTTTTATCAAGTTCCTTCCTTTAGTCATCTTCTCCCTGATGTCCTTGTCGTCTCTCCCATTTTCACAAATTGTAACCCCAAGGTATTTATATTCGGTCACATTTTTTATCATCCCGCTGTCCAGTTCTATGTCTTCTCCTTTACCTCCTATAACCATATACTGTGTTTTCTCTGTATTTACCTCTAGGCCCCATTTATTATATTCTTCTATAAGTTTATTGAGCATGTATGACATATCTTGCTGATTCTCTGCGACTACTATCTGGTCATCCGCAAAGAGGATGGTGTATAGGTGACTGTTTTCTAAGCGTATTCCCATCGGGCTGCACTTTCTAGTCCATTGTTTTAGAGCAGCATTTAACTAAATTTTAAACAGGGTGGGGGAGAGGCAACATCCCTGCTTCACGCCCTTTGTTGGTGAGAAAGGGGCCGAGGTATGTTTTCCAACCTTGACAACAGCTTGATTTTCTCTATAAATGGTCTTAATTGCGTTTACATATACCGTGTCGATGTCCGATTCTTCTAGTGCAGTCCACAATTTCTGGAGCGGGACAGAGTCGAATGCTTTTTTTAGGTCTATATAAGTTACATGGAGTTCCATTCCTTTTGACTGATACTTTTCCGCTAAATGTCTCAGGGTAAATATATTATCTGTACCGGATCTTCCTGGTCTAAAACCGCTTTGTTCCTCCATTTCCTCAATGTCTTTCTCTATTCTTGTCTTAAGGATTCTTCCATATAGTCTTCCGGTTGATGAAGTTATACTTATACCTCTGTAGTTATCGCACTTCCTTCTGTCTCCCTTCTTATATATCGGATTTATAATGGATATTTTCCAGTCCGTTGGTATCGGTTCTCCCCTCAAACAATTATTAAATATAGTACAGATCGTTTCCAGTACTTTTGTTGTAGCATGTTTCAGTAGCTCGATAGGTAGATCTCCTGGTCCCGGCGCTTTGCTATTCTTCATTTTTTTAGTTCCGTCTTCACTTCTTCTAGAGTAATTTCTTCTATTGTGTTATCTTCTATTTCTCTATTGGTTAAGCCAGTGTCCAGATATTCTCTTCTATTTTCTATCAACAGATCACTGTAATAGTCTTTCCATGTTTCTGTTCTTATAGGGTTTATCTTTTTCACTTCAATAGAGTTTTTTTTTAAGTTGTTTATCGTTTTCCATGCTTCCCTGGACCTAGATCCTCCTATCATTGAGCTTATTTCCGTGCATTTATTGTCCCATGCCAAGTTTGTCTTCTTTTTTATTTCTTTTTTAACTATATATTTGTATCTGTTGTACTGTTTACGATCTTCCTCATTGTTGCTAGATAACCATTTGATATATAGCTTCTTCTTCTCTTCTACCAATTCGTTTAGTTCGTCACTCCACCAGAAGTTTTTGGGTCTTTTCTCTTTTGTTCCTAATGCCTCTGACGCTGCTTCATGTAGTTTCTGTTTTAGCTCTTCATATATTTGTTGTACCGTTCCGGTTATTTCGTCTTTTATCTTCTGAGCCAAACGTAATTTGTAGAGGAAGTTGGTGGATTCGTTTCTTAAGCTGTCTAGGTTGTAAACCTTTTGTCTTTCAGAATTTATATTCTGTTTGTCTTCTTTTTTTTTCCAGTTATTGTGTCTTATTTCTATAGTCGATTTTACTAATAAATGGTCCAATCCACATTCCGCTCCCCTCCACACTTTTACATCAAAGGGTCTTATCATTGAGTTTTGTTTAGTAACAATGTAGTCCAATATAGATTTTAGATTTTTCGTTTTTTGGATCCAGGTATATTTATTGATATCTTTATGTTGAAAGAACCCATTTAAGATTTTCAACGAGTGTTCTTCGCAGAGCTCTATCCATCTTTCACCATTTTCGTTTACCACATCTTCACCGTGTCGTCCAATAATCTTACTGTCAAGGGCTTTACCTACCCTTCCGTTTAAGTCCCCTAGCAGGATGATTTCTATTTTATCTTGTGTCTTATCCAGTTCCTCTGAGAGTTTTTCAACGAATTCTTCCTTTGTTGTTTTATCTGAGTCATCAGTTGGTGCATAGATTCCGAATATTCTTATTTTTCTCCCATTTATTTCAAGGTCTACTGTTATTATTCTTTCATCTATTGGGTTCCAGCTTATTATGTTTGTTTCAAATTTCTTTTTTATAGCTACTATCACGCCAGATTTAGCTCTTTTTGCTTTTTCTACCCCACTCCAAAAGTATATATATCTATATATTTATTTCCTTGTCCTTTCTTTTTTGTCTCTGTAAGTACAGCAATATCGACATTGTACGAGTGAAGCTCTCTAAACACTAAATGTTCTTTTGTGCTTAGACCCTGAATATTCCAACATGCTATATTCATATTCCTTTTCCTTTGCCTGAGTCGTTTTCCGTTTAATCCGTCCTTGTTCCGAGGATTAATGAACATTTTCTTTATAAAAACATTTAGTGCATAATGGAATTGGGGAGAAAATTAGACGAAACTCGATCATTAGCCTTGTACACGAGCTAAACTAGGAAGACTGGGATCGTCTCTCATAGTTTCGCGAGTTCATATGTATCTTACCATATTTGAGAATACTTAAATTTGGTTAGTTTATAAAATTTTTCAGATTGCATGTATTGGTTTCACGAAAACCGTTATTTTTATAGGGTAACAAAGGGTACGCAAAGACGTTCGAGCATTCTGGGAGATCATCATATGCCCTCTTTTCATTCTCGGAAATTTAGATGTATAAATTTATCTTGACATAATAGACAATTTGATCACCCAAGTTTTAGAATACAACGACATTCGTTAGATAATCTTTAGACCAGGCATTTTCTGAACATTGGATCAGACGAAGAGGTCGAATGAAATGGCCGGTCAGATCACCAGATCTGACACAACTAGATTTAATTCCAAGGGAATAGCTAAATTAAAAGTTTATGCCACTAAACCTCGTAACCTAGAGAAGTTGAGGGCACGAGCTGTACAGGGGTGTCGACGAATAACACGAGAGATGTTACAGACAGTTTCTGCACAGTTCGAACAACGATTGCCCCACAGCATGAAAGTCGGTGGTGGTCAGTTTAAACACTTAATAAATAATTATTTTGTTTAGTATTTTTCTAATTTTGCTTTTATGTTTGCTTCCTACTCTGTTATTTTTTATTTGTATATTTGTTATCTGTGTTTAAAATTGGGAAACTGCAAGTCTAGTCGCCATATATTCTTGTCAGGCCCATATATAACAGGGACTTGGTGTTTCATTTTAAATGGAATATCCTGTATATTAAATTATGTCAATGGAATTATAGTTTATAATTTAAGACAGGAAAAGGGGATATGAAAGGGAAGACAAGGATATGAGATAATCTCTAGGAGTCTTTCTTAAATATAAAATAATATAGTCTTTCTAAATACCTATCACATTTGCCTAATATTATATTAAATACGATAGCCGTCTGTATACAGGGTATTTTTAAATTAAGTAGCAAAAAGGATTCCAGTGCATAGAGAACTAGAGAACCAAAAATAAAAAATACCTTATGTGAAAGTTGCATTCCTGAGGAGATATACTCAGTTAAAAGTGGGGGTTGAAATTTATGTTTTTATTTTTTTCCCATAACATGGAGAATGCTGGTGACACGAAATTAGTTACGAGTATCTTATTAATTAAGAGACATCTTGTCATTATTATTTTTGGATCATTTTCTTTAGAAAGGGATAAAAGAGTCGATCCATTTCCAATATTTCATTAGAATTTCCTTATATGAAGGTTAGCTAAAAATTTATATTAGGAAGACTGATTTATTCCCCACCTTTTTTACATCTTGTAAGTTGGTAAGTAAACTGAGTAACTGTCAGAATAAATATGGCAAATAATATTTATACCAACGACGAATATGTTGACATGCTTCAAGCATTTTGAGCGACGGTGTATTTTATTTATTTTTTTTTACTAGAAAACTTAGTTTCATCACAAAATTACAAGAGGTAAAGTAAAGAAAGTGGAATAAATCAGTATTCCTCATACAAACAACTAATTAACTAATTTCCTTCATATAAAAAAATTATAAACATTGGAAAGGAGGGAAAAAATAATGACAAGATGTATCTTCATTAGTAGGATACTCATATCTAATTTTGTGTCTCCAATATTCTTAATTTTATCGAAAAAAATTAAAATGCGAATTTGAGTTCCCATTTTTAGGTGGGTACATCTCCTCAGGAATACAAGTTTCATATACCTAAGGTATTTTTACTTGAATCGTCATTCACTGGCATAATTTTTGCTATTTCATTTAAAAACTCCTTGTGTATGTGACATCAATATATATATTTTATTTGGTCATTTTATGCCTCAATTCTTTTGGTAAGAGTCACTAGATTTTTACTTTTCCGCACTCAACTATACCAGAGCGCAAAAGTAATGTAATTGTGTAAAGAAAAATGGAATTTTTTTTTCTAGCGGTTATTTTTCGTTTTTCTGCCTAAAAACAAAAAAAATGTTTTTTTAAATTTTCTTTATGTGTATGTGTGGTTGCGTCGGCATTTTAAAACTTGTTAGCACGATAACTCATCTAAATCGTGTTGGATCGATCGGATTTTGACTGATTCTGATCGGGGACGTCTCCTAGACAACACCTATTGATTTTGAGGTGGATAGAACACACTACCATGTTTATTGGTCATGAGAAAACACAATGGTGGAATATTCGAGAAATTATTTTTGTTAGCACAATCACTCAATTAAATCGTGTCGGATCGATTGGGTTTCGACTGATTCTGATTAGGGACGTGTACCAGACGACATGTATTGATTTTGAGGTGGATAGGACACACCTCACCCTGTTCATGGGTCATGAGAAAGCACGATGGTGGACTATTTGAAAAAAGTAAAACTGTCGCATAAAATACATATTCTGTATTTATATGTTGGTTTATTTTTTGTCGGCTACTCAATTTTGAGATAGAGATGCGGAAAATTCGCCTTAAGGTTATAAAATTGTTTATTTTTACTTAATGTCTAAAAGAAAAGGAAGCCAATTTTATGTTAGAAATGTGTTACATATGTACATATTTGTTGTCATATATCCGTGGAATTTGTCAGCTAATAAGACTACCCACGCTAATAAATGGTTGAAACTAATGAAAATAGTTTCGTGCCTTCGTGAGTAAGACGTTGAATAGTAATTATTGAAGTTCTAATGCCCTTCTATTAAACTTTCCGTTGTGCTCAACCGGTCTGAAAGGTAAAAAAGGAAAATCTCGGCGGAGTGGTAGAATTTTAAATTATCTATTTAAATCTCACGTTTAACGAAATTAGGAGAATTACTCGCATTGCGAGAAACGAATAAAAATATTTCATGACGCATTTACTGCAACTGTTTTAACACTTTTAAAACTCCAGTAAAAAGTTCTGATACCGGTACCAACAAAATATATCTGATTTCCGCATATCCACTCCGCGTTTTAGGTACAAAAGAGGAAACGTAACAATGCACTTTTTTAAATTAAAAGTGTTCAGTAACCGTGAACGTTGCGAAATACACTGTTTTCCATCTCTCTTATTGCGGAGTTACCTTCCTACAGTGGCTCGGTAGCCACTAAGCCTGTCACATTTCAAATTAATGCACATTTTTATTCGGTCTCGATGCGAAATTCCCGTAATAATAACGGATAATATTAAGGCCGCTAGGAAATTCTATTGTGCTTTTAGTAAAACCATTTTGTGATTATATTTTATATGCATCTTTGCGTTAAAATATTACATTTTTTATGCGTTTAGGACGCTTATGTAGTATCTTATTTGCGGCTTCCTTTTTAAACCAATGATTTTAGCACCACGCACGGTGGGAAAAATGGCTAAAATAGGTGGACAAGAAGCAATAGTAAATTTTAAGATTTTATTAAAATGTTTAGCTTTAGTTTAGAAGTTATATAGCCTAGTATCGACCTTTTTTGCGGCTAGATTGTTTGTAAACAATGAAGAGTGATATAAATGCGTGTTTATACACAAGTGGTATTATTCTACTGAGATACCAAAATTAATCATTAATAAACCCCAGATTTTACTGCCAACATGACGTAAATAACAGAGGCGGACTTACAATGAAGAGCAGATTATAAAAGGTGGTCCAACCAAAACGCACGATGTTAATTGTAAATAAAACAAAAAGTTTTCAGAGAATTATCTTAATATTTTCTATTATGATAGAAGGATCTATGACAATTATGTGTGAAACAAAATATCGGCCGAATGCTCGCCACGGCTTCGGTGGCATACCTCTATCCGATGGTCCATATTTTCAATGACTCTGAGACATAATTGAGGTTCAATGTCGTTAATGTGCCGAATTATCTCATCCTTTAGCTCTTGAATTGTTCTTGGCTTATTGACGTAGACTTTCTCTTTTAAATATCCCCAAAGAAAGAAGTCCAACGGTGTCAAATCACATGATCGTGGCGGCCAATTAACACCGCCACGACGTGAGATAACACGGCCATTGAATTTCTCGCGCAAAAGTGGCATTGTTTCGTTGGCTGTGTTGCAAGTGGCACCATTCTGTTGGAACCACATATCGTCCACGTCCATATCCTCAATTTCTGGCCACAAGAAGTCCGTTATCATCTCGCGATAGCGAACACCATTCACGGTAACTGTTTGGCCGACCTCATTTTCGAAGAAGTACGGCCCGATGACGCCGCCAGCCCATAAACCGCACCAAACAGTCACTCTTTGTGGATGCATCGACTTTTCAACAATCACTCGTGGATTCTCATTTGCCCAAATGCGGCAATTATGCTTGTTAACGAATCCACTGAGGTGAAAGTATGCCTCGTATGTATTCGAAAGTATGCTGAAGATGATTTTCTTTGTAAAGTCACCATTCACTTCTGTCTGTTCAACCAACCATTCGGCGTATTGACGACGCTTGAAATTGTCAGTAGGCTTCAGCTCTTGAGTCAATTGAACCTTGTAAGCGTGTAAATTCAAATCTTTATTCAAAATTCGCATCAGTGATGTTCGTGAGATGTTCAATTGTTGGGCACGACGACAAGTCGAGGTTGACGGCTCTTCTGCTACACTATCGCGAAGAACAGCAATGTTTTCCGCAGAACGAACTGGGCGAGCATGCACAGGTGTTTTCACATTTCCTACAGACCCGGTTTGCTGAAATTTGCGCACAATTCTCCCGATTGTGGACACATTTGGTCGATTATGCTGACCAAAAAAGTCACGAAGTGCACGAAATGCATTTTGATTTGAACGCCCATTTTCGTAAAAGGCTTCAACAATCTTAACGCGCTACTCAATTGTGTACCTCTCCATGGTTGAATTTGTCAAACACTGAAACAAAGAAATGTCAAATTAAGTTGGGCAAAAAACTTGACGTTAAGGTGTGACACAATTAACATCGTGCATTATGGTTGGACCACCCTTTATATAAAAAAATATTCAAATATTAGTTTACCTTTCATTGCGTGGTCGTTTAGGAACTAACGAGGACTTGTAATTGTGTTCCTAAAAATACAATGGTCAATACAGTAGTTTTTCAAGGTAACATCACCACACACCTAACACTACTTACGCGTATGATCACATGAGTATATTGTTAGTAGCTGCTCTAGATGTTCAGCAGTCAGCCAGCGACGTCTGTCAGTAAATATCCATTTATAATGTGTAAATGACAGTTCTACATCAACGGACCATACCGGAAATATGAATAATGTTGTAGAGCCTTCATATTGATTTCTGGATTAGAGACATGAACTTCTTTCTGCTGTAAAATATCTACTATAGCTGTTCTAGTAGTAAACCCCGTGTTGTTATCCAAAACTGCAGTAAATTTTTTCTTTATATTCTTAGCAGCATCCCCCTCCAATTGAAAAATATACTGCCGAAGCCCCAAACAACGCTTATAGCATGCACTATTGAAAATTCATGTGTTTGTTTTTTTTCTGCAACTTTTCAATGGCTTTTGGTATGCGCGAAAAATTGTTAAATCCGCTAAAGTATGTTGCGCATTCGCAATAGCAATATCATCATCTGGATCCAATTGTTGAAACACCCTGGTGATATTCTCAACATTGCAGTAATAATATATGAATATGCTTCGATGCACGTTCCCCACCGGGTTATTACAGGCGCTGGAGGTAACTGTGCATGTGGAAGCATTTCTGTGAACAATGTCATCCTTTGCGGAACTTTTAAAAGCATTTGTTTGACATTTGCTATCAGGCGATTGACATTCGGATAACGGCCACGGATTGTCTCTGTTACGCGATGAAGGCCACGTGCTAGGTACGCTACATGCAATGATATGTCCCGTTCAAAAGTCGAGATGTCGCTTTCATGTATGGCGCAGTGCCCGTTAGAAGTAGAGCCATGTTTTTGTTTTCCGCCCCAGAGTTCTTTTAACGTCTCATCAACTAATTTTTCCATGAAATATTTTATTGTATAATTTATTATAAGATTGCGATATTTCCTTACAGTGTTTGCATTTCTAATAGATATGTCAGAACACGTATAAGTCCGACACTGAAATGTCGGGGGTCTAATCCGGGGTTTAATCATTAACAATATTAGTCCTGTCAATGTTAAAGTTTCACCTATATTTTTCCCTTGAAGTGGGATTCAACGAGATGGGTAATTACTATGTTATCCACCATATGGCTAAATGCAGAAATGAATTTCTTTTGTAAAGCAAAACAGGACTTTTTTGTCATAATTGTGGACAGTTTTGTACCGAAAATTAAACAAAATTAGTAAGTCGCAAAACGTTCCAAAATGATTTTTGTTGCATTCTATTTGGAAAGCTATCTACTTCCAGAATGTATTTGACTTCTTTGAGATTTTTTGCGTTTTGAGTTTTTCAGAATCTATCCGTAAAATTACGGAGCAAAGCTTTTGAATTTTATGCTTCTGAAACCAAAGCGCTCTTCGCAAATCTCTATCTGTGGCTTCCAATGACTGTAATTGTTCAAATATTGGAACATAGTTGTGAAATAAGTAATCACCATATTGTATCAATCCGGCAGTTATTTAAGGAAGCAGAGGAGGCCCGCAATAAAGACGTAGATTTAGACAACATAATACCCAAAAAATGATCCTGGAAAACTACGAATAGAGATCTGTTGACGATGTTGTTGGTTCCATATGACCCAATTATTGCCAACTTTCGTAAACCTTCGTCTTATCCAAACACCTTCGACGTCCCCAACTGGGATAATGAATATTGTGCTGACGATGAACAGTTCCTCGAAATTTCTGACAGTGATTATGATTAAATACATGTATATAAATGTCAATTTGTAGATAATTTAAAAATTGATTCTTCAAATAATTACTATTTAACTAAACCAATCATTATAATTTCTATTTCATTCCGGACAGCCAAAAAAGGCAAAAACATTAAAAATTTGTTCAGTTATTTTTGTTATTTCTATACTTTTTGAAAATATACCGTTTGCGTACAACTTTCTAGTTTCCTTATGTTATATATTATGTTTTAGTTCTTGTTGTGTACTTTTGGTGGTAGGGGACTGGTTACGTGTTATTATTTATGCAAGATTGTGTCCCCTACAATATTTAGTAAAGATGTATTTTGTAGATAAGAACATTAAAAGTTTACATAAAAATACTTAATTAATAATAAATACTTAACAAATAAATATTAATTGATATTAAATACTTAATTTTTTTTCCCGTTTTTTTTTTGTTCAAACGTCTTAGCCTTGGTCTGCGGAAAATTCCCAATAATATAGGATCATAAAATAATTATGTCACCCTAAATCGGCGATTTTGCCCACTGTGCCATATGTCAGGTACAGTTTTCCATACACTTTTAAACGGTTGTGATCGAATGTCTTTCTTTTTAGATAAATAACAGTAAATTCTGAAGAAATAAATAATTTTATACTATTTTAATCCAGAGACACTTACCACAATGCTGACGTTTTTATAAAATTCCCGTAATTCATGTAATTAAATGATTCTTATCTACCTGTCGGTTCCACGATGAATAATCATTGTTCATAAATTATTCATTGTTATAATTCCCTCACGTATGATAGTGACATTAATTTAAATTTTCAACTAGTAACACCTGAATTAATAAAAAATTATAGGTCATCTAAAGTCGAATGATTTTCCAAATGATAATTATAATTACAAAATGATTAATTACTGTAGGTACGCTTACTATTTTATTTTCCATTACACATCTATACATTTATTATTATTAATATTATTATTATCTACATATGTATGCCTAGAAACGGAGTCTTTTGAATATTTTTGGAAATAGGCTACCTAAGAGGCTTTTACCTAAGGTATATATTCAACTTTAGCAATATCTAGAAATCCATGAATCCCATGAAACCTATGAACTCATGAATGATAACTGAAATGTCTCAAATTTTTTTTATTGTTAAATTATTTTTAACACATGGTAAAAGGTAGTATTTAATGATAGACAGTTATTTGTATGAAATGTAGCGTACCTTAAGGGTCGATATTGAGACTACTACTTTTTTAATAAACACAAATGGTTTACAAAATTTTTTAGTATTCTACATAAGTCATTGTTACATTAACGACAGTTTGTGTTTTTACGCTTCTTATGACGATGATCATTATTTTACTTTCTATCCGGGTCAGAATAATATAGCCAATCAAAGAATTAATTAATATTTAGCGCCCATTAAATCATAATCTGTATATTAATGCTCTTAACTCTTCATTATTATTATTTAGTAATCAGAACGATAGAGCTAAAATTGAATATTTGGAACCTTCGATGCAGCGACACAAACAGGAGACCACTTTTCATGAACACCGAAAGACTACCAGATATGTAAATATGAAACCGGAATTTGTCCATAGATGGCGCAGCTGCTAATGTATTTACCGTCATACCGCGTCGTTGGCACCATTTTCTTGTTTTGACATCTGATAAAAGTTTTTATGTCACAACAATATAAGTTTCATCACAACGGCATCGTTTTTAATAGCGTTGAACATGTTGAATATTGTGCCTGGAAACTACGATTTGCGGACAGCATTGATGTTCTGTTACCATTTGAAGAAAACTTCTGCAGAATCGCATCGAGTGCTTGTCGAAGTCTACGGTGAGTACGCTCTTGGTAAATCACAGTGCTTTGAGTGGTTTAAAAATTCAAAAGTGGCAATTTTGACGTGAGGAACGAAGAACGTGGAAGAGCATCGAAAAAGTTTGAAGATAGCGAATTGTAAGCATTTTTAGATGAGAATGACGCTCAAACGCAACAAGGACTTGCGGATCAATTAAATGTGATAGGAGAAGCCGTCCCCATACGTTTGAAAGCCTTGCGAAAGATACAGAAGATGGGAAAATTGGTTCCACATGATCTGAATGAAAGACAGCAGGAAAGTCGAAGAACCATTTGCGAAATGCTGCTCACCAGGTACAAAAGAAAGTCATTTCTCCATCGAATTGTGACTGGCGATGAAAAGTGGATGTGGTTCGAAAATCTTAAGCTCTAGAGATCATGGGTAACTTCAGGCCAACCACCGCCATCGACTGCAAGGCCAAATCAAATGTAATCAAATATATGATCTATTATGTGCTACTAAAGCCTGGACAAACCGTTAATACTGAACGCTACCGACAACAAATGATTGATTTGAGTCAAGATTTGCGTGAAAAGTGACCAGAATATCAAAAAAGGCAAAACAAAGTGATTTTGCTTCATGATAATGCGCCATCACATACAGCAACACTGGTCAAGGAAATTATTCAGGCGTTTAGTTGGGAAATACTTTCGCATGCGGCTTACTAACCAGACTTGGATCCGTCCGATTACTACTTATTTGCATCCATGGGATACGCACTTGCTCAGCAGGGCTTCAATTCTTACCAAAATGTACGAAAATGGTTCGATGACTGGTTTGCCCAAAAGAGCAAGAATTTTTTTGGCATAGAAACCACAAATTGTCACAGATGGGAAAAATGTATAGCAATGGGTAATACTTCGAATAAAATGTTTTTTATTATTTTCATAAAATAAACGTGTATTTTCTATACAAAAAATTCCTGTTTCATATTTACATACCTCGTACATGTTTCTCGGCGTGCCTTTTACCAATCAAGTTGTCATCCTTGGGAGATGATTAATTAGAACTATAGTTTTAATTATCTTCCGATGAGGCGCGCGAAGTAATCTTTCGGTGTTCGTGGGAAACTAATGCCCTGTTTTCCTCACCACTTTATGTACACGATACCCTTGCATCATGTGTTTTTCTTGGCGTTCGTGCAGTTAACACTCATGCCAAAAGCCACCACCACTTTACGCACATGTATCGTAAATAGTTATTTCGATATAAATTTACCACCATTTAAAGTAACAAAAATGATATGTTGATATCATACATGCAGTTAGTGAAAAATGACGTTATTTTCTTGATGATAATTTTTTTTTGTAATATTAAGAACGAATTAAGTGAAACAAGCGACAAGAAATAAATTAACTAGAACTAATAGATCATGTTATTTTTAGAGAAAAATGTGGTGAGTTAAAATTGAACCCACGTCACGAGACGAAAGGTTAGTTTGTTTTCGAATAAGAGAATTGAATATAATTATTGGTGTCCAGATATATGTATGTACAGGTGTACTACAAGATGGATTATATTAAATTTTAAGTATTCTTTTCAACGAGTTTTAATATCTTATATTAGAAAAGGATTACATTAACTTTTAAGTTTTTTAACTTAATAGAAAGGGCAAAAAATCCAAGAAGTGTATAAATGTATAACAAAATATATATGTATACGCTGTAGAAAAGAAGTGTGGAACACCCGAAAAATCTGCAAAATGTTTTTTTCTTACAAAAACACTCGAATCGTTCAACAGATATTTTAAATTTCCTGTCCTCTGAAATACTTTGTATATACAGTGACGTACGTATGCTGACTGAAGGGGAGCGTATTTATTAATGGAAACCCCCTATTTTTTATTTGACACAGCGAAAGAGCACATTTTTTGAGTATTGTTGTAAACAAAGTTTAGAGAAAAATGAAAATTAAATTTTAATTGTGATAATTGATTCATTTAATATGTTGCGGAGAACGTGTTGAAACAAATTTTATTTAGTCAGTTAAGTGAAGTTAGCTTTCGGCAAAACTGACGCTTGTGATTTTCTATTATCTAAAGTCAAAATATCGTGGTGACAATGTCTTTTTCGGAAAAAGATCGCATTGAAATTCTTATGGTATGTATATGGTTATGGGGATAGGAGAAGAACTACTACGGAAGGCGTATATTTAGAATTCACAACAAAATGTTCATCATTTTCATTCTATTAATTGAATATATCTGCGCTCTCTTTAATGGGGCTCAGCATGACCGTCTGGTAATAGCACGATTTACTGTTAGTAAAATTGTAGGTAAGAACTGGTGAAAAACCATATTCCAATTTCTCTCAGATTAGCTGGGATATGAATTTGAGTTATGCTACAGTGATTAATGTTTTATGTAAATATAACTTTACCTTTATAATGTTATATTCACTTACTATTCATTTCATTTCTATTTACCAAATAAAAAATTCTCTTATCTTGCCGATAAACGCAACAGTCTACTTGAGCCTAGCCATAAAAACAAGCTACGGTATGTTTTGAGATTTTTTATTTGGCAAATAGCGATGAAATAAACTATACTTATCAGAAGATTTTAATCGTTCAGTACTATCCATTTCATCGCCATTTGCCAAATAAAAAACTCTCTTATCTTACCGATAAATGGAACAGCCTACTAGAGCCTAGACATAAAAACAAGCCATGGTATGTTTTGAGATTTTTTATTTGGCAAATAGCGATGAAATAAACTATACTTATCAGAAGATTTTGATCATCCAATACTATTCATTTCATCGTTATTTGCCAAATAAAAAACTCTCTTATCTTACCGATAAACGGTATGTTTTGAGATTTTTTATTTGGCAAATAGCGATGAAATAAACTATACTTATCAGAAGAAGATTATTATCGTCCAGTACTATTCATTTCATCGTTATTTGCCAAATAAAAAAAAATCTCTTATCTTACCGATAAACGGTATGTTTTGAGATTTTTTATTTGGCAAATAGCGATGAAATAAACTATACAATTCTTCGAGGAAATGCAATTACGTTGTAATAATGACAATATGTTTGAAAAAATATATAATTTTTTCGGATGAAGATACATTTTTCTTGATGGAACTAGACAGAATATGAACTAGATAGATATAATGTAAATACACAGCATTGTAGGTATTGAGCCATACGCAATCTACGATGTATGTAGGAGTTACATATTCAATCTCTAAAAAAGTATACGTTTAGGCAAGTGTAGTCAGAAAGAGAATACTGGGCAAGTGGGCACGTATGTTTTTATGACAACTTAACTGGTGCAAGGTATTTGCAATTCTTGAAGCAAGAACAGATTCCAATATTGCCTGATTTTCAATTGCAATTGTCATACCTGATGACTTTGATATTAACAGGACAGTGCATGCTTTCATTACACTCTTCCTGGTCGTATTTACTTGAATAACATATTTCCACAACGATGGGTAGGGCGATGTGGATCTATACAATGGCCACCTCGTCTCTCAGATCTTATATATATTGATTATTTTATGGCGTCATTTAAAAACCAATGTCTATGTAAGTAAATCGAAAGAATAGACGATTTAATGCAACGAATACTGTCAAATAGTTAATGGGTAGCAGTTTGAATACATTATTAGTTAATGTATTTATTTTGTTTTACAAGTAAATAAGTAAATTTTCAGAATGTGTTAATATGTATATAATGTGTCGAACTTTATGCAACTTCATACAATTTTTATACTGATACTCAAAAAAATGTGCTCTTTTGATGTATTGAATAAAAAATAGGGGTTGTCATTAAAAAACACTCCTTTCACCCTGAAAGCATACGTCACTGTATATAAAATTAAAGCATTTTAAAATACTTTAAGCGACAGACACACGAACAATTAGTATCATCAGTCATTGTGTTTTCAACGGTGTTCACACTCTTTACAATTATTCATTATTTTATAAATAATAAGATAAGACTGGGCAATGTCGTATAACAACAGAAACTTTGTGTAGTCCTAGTGTTCGTGACTAACATCCGTACTATTTTAGGAAATAAAGATATAAAAATGCATAAATAAAACGGACGAAATGAACTGTATCAGGGAATTTAGACACACTGGTAGTTGTAGATGCAACTGCTACGATGTGAACGTTACAAAGGCCTTCATCGTTCTTATTACCTGTTTTGTGGCCAATTTTACTTTATCATAACAATGTGCAATTTTTAAATTACAGCAATCTAAATCATTTTTATGACTAGAACTTTTTTCATCGTTATTTTATATTAACTGCTTTATGTGTTGCAATGAAGTGAGTAGTAAATTAATTATGAAAGATAATGCCATTTTCTTTTTTACTGTATTTCGTATAATTTTATGTGAGATTTCTTAAAATATCGGTCAGTGAAATAGTAGGTAATATATTTTCTTACACACTGGTTTTATTAATCATCGTCCGATAAGGATACCAACAAAAGATGCTATTTTACGAAGTACTTTTATTATGGACTACTTGTCTTCCAATTATTAAAATTTAGATATTCATTAGTATTATTTTGGATTTCATTTTCTTGAATATAATTAATCATTAAATTTAGGTATACAATTTACTTTGAATATATGGTGGATATCTTCTTTTACATATTAGCTTTTCATAGAATTATTGTTGTTAGTTGCCTGGTGCCTTCTCTGTTTTCTTCTCTTATACATTGTCAAACAAATTGAAAATTATTGTTATATCTATATATGTGTGAACATTTTTATTTTGATAACAGCATAATTGAATTTGTAAAAAAATGTATTATATATCTTGAGTTGTTAAACTCGAGGAAAAATCATTCTCTGCTTTCTTGTGTATAATTCCAATAATATATTTTCGATGTTATTAGTCTGATACTAATTTATATATTTTTGTTTCAGGTAAGGTTGAAAAAAGAATCACGAGTGAACCACGTCAAATAATATCAGGTTAGAAGTAATGTATAATTAGCATTATTTGAAAATAATTCTTGTTGAATAATATGAAATTAGTACCTATTATAATAATATAATAAATACCTTCGTATGGGAAACAATTACAACCGTCTTACATATACAGTTGTTGAGTTTCAGGAAACACCGGCTTAGACAAGTTGTCATACAAAACAATAAATATAAATTCCAGTTGTGTATTATGTTAGTGCTAGAGAAATTATTATTGAGATGTTTATGGTCTATATTCTACATCGTATATTTCTGAATTTTAAATTGAACAAAATCTAGAAAAATAAATAACTTGTAAAAGTGAGTCAGTTTAAAAACGGGTTTTATTATGACATGCTGAACAATTGTAAAGGAGGTCTTGCACATATATAAGATGCAATTATATCAAGATCGTTTAATTTGTTAATTTTATTAAGAGTTGTTAAGATATTGTCGTTTAAACTGATAACATTTCACGAATCTACGAACTATTCAGAGAATAGTAGAAAATGATAATACAGTTCCTATCAACACTCTTTGTACAGATATATCAGTAATGAGTAAAGCTTTCCTTGGATGGTTTATTAGTGTCATACATAAGCAATTTGCAACATTGCGTATGTATCGAAAGTCGTTTTCGTGAGCAATGTCCTGTGCGTTGAAAAAAACTTATATACTTAAAGAGAAGAACCATTCGACATCTAAAGATGTAACATGTCCATACTTAAATGATCTTTGAAATTATTGAATAGGTCTTTGTCAGCACAATTACTATTAATATTCCTTAATCTGCCAAAATCTGGATCTTTTTCTTATTACACTGTCAATTTTCTCGACAACATGAATAATTTTCTCCTTATTTCAAGTTAGTAGCACACTTTTGAAGGAACGACTCACAGAAAGCATAATGGTGTCATCATTAAGAGATAGGCTGTTCAATTGGCTAGTATATACGCCGATGGCTGTTGAAGCGGATCAAGTGTACGTACTAGAACGTTGGTCACAAAATGTTTTTTAAAATATTTCATTTATTTCATTTTATCAAGTTATTTCATCGATCACTAGCCACAGTTTTTTTATTGCGTATTTGGGATTTAATATTTTCTAAAAATATAAAAATATTTTATATAACATATTTTCTAAAATATAAAAGTTTCTCCCATACAGTTTAATCGTAAATGTCTTTGGAAAGTACTTCCGCTGGTCAATTTTCACGTAGGATTCTATTTGTTCCAAAATTGTCAAAATAGTTCTTTATTCAATGTAAATAACTGCAAAATATTCATAGCATAAAAATTAAATGTTAAACACAAAATAAATTCGGTATAAGGTTTTTAGTCACTTTTTTATTATTATTTGTCACTCATGTTTTATACACAAAGATTTCGTAAAGGCCAATAAGCGTCAATTACGAACCAAACATGTTATTCGAGACCAGTCATATTTTAAATCAGGAAAGTGGCATATAGACCCTTTTACATTGCTAGAAAATTTCGGTATATTTACGTTGTATTTGCGATACAAAAGTCACAGAAATTAAATAGAAAGATAAAAATTTACACTAAACAAAAATATCAATCACAACAAACAAAACAGATGACCAAACACGACAGAAATACTAAACTGAATTGATTGCATCGACTCAATATTTCTAGTCTACGCGACGGAAATTCAGCTTCCGCGGAGTTACTGAATATAATAGCACTAATACAGTATTCACGATGGCTAGGTTTGGTAACAAGTAAAGCGTCTATTTCGGCAGTACTAAATAAAAGTCCACAAATATAAAACAATACATATTTATTCAACGAAATAGTCACCATTGGCATCTATTGTCCGTTGCCAACGCTCTGGCAGGGCGTAAATTTCAATTTAAAAAAATCTTTAGTTTTCCTATTCGTGAATTCCTTGAAGGCTCCAGTTGTAGCATCCCTGTTGGCAAAGCACCTGTTCCTTAAATAATTGTCCAAACTCCGGTAGAAATGAAAATCAGTGAGGGAACGGTCTGGTGAGTAAGGTGGATGGGGGAGAACCTTATACCCAAGTATGATAATTTTTGGATGGTCCGTTGTGCAACATGGGGTTTCGCATTATCATGGAGCAGTACTGGTCCCCATCTAGTGACCAGTGCAGGCTGCAAGTGACCCAATTTCTCGTGCATCACCTCAAGTTCACAGCAATAGGATTCTGCCGTGATGGTTTCGCCAGTTGGCAAAAACCAATAATGCACAATGCCTTCACTTGTCCACCATACTGTCACCATTACCTTTCTTGGGTGTAGTGATAACTTTGCATGCCGTCTCGGGGTTTCTTCTCGTCCTAACCATTGTGCTGTTCGTCTTCCGTCGGTTCGGTCATAAAGGATCCACTTTTTGTTACATATGACACTCCGATTCAAAAATGACTCCGCCTTGTTTCGATTGATTTGCATACTGTAATCGTCGAAGCTTATTGGCCTCGGTTAACTCATCTGTCAAGTTTTTTAATTTTTCCAATTTGAACAAGGTGGCGACTAATGGTGGCAATAGAAACTTGGAACCTTGCCGCAAGGCGCCGTACAGTAGTTGAAGGATCATTTTCCACTTGTGCCTGTAACTCCGCGGTATCAATACTGCTAGGCGGTCATCCACGGGGTTCATTTTGCAACTCAAAATTTCCCTGGCTGAAATTCGCAAACCATCGCCGTACTGTCCGTTCGTTACAAGTGTCTTCTTCAAATATTTGGCTAATTTCACGAGCCACAGCTGCTGCGTTTAATCCCCTTTTGCATTGAAAAAGAAAGACCGCTCTAATGTCCCCCGCGGACAGCATTCTTGTCCGAGCAAAAAAATGATAACGAACCTTTACCGGTAATGCAGCAGGTGGCAAATATGTTGAGCGAGACCCACATATGTAGCACAATCACAATTTTAAATATAAACAAAACACAACCTTTCACTCAGACGTATGTTTTAACACTTAGCGATAAACGGACATTTCATATGTAACAACCTGATAATACTTGAATTAACAGAAAAGCCGGAAAAGAAATATATAAATAAAAAAACTTACACTTATATGTCTCAATCGGCTTGGGTTTCTGACTCACATGGAGACCGGTATCTATAATGAAAGTTTACACAAGGTACTCTTCTAAGTTTTCTGCAGTAAAACCTTGACGCCTATCACTTAACAATAGTTTATGTAATGAAAAATTCCTTTTGTAGTTGTTTATATTTTGTTTAACAGCATCTAATATTACAAATTGTTCTTGTAGCGATATGCCATATGTTTTCAGTTTTTTTTTATTGCAGTAGTTAAAATAGAATAGTTACTATTCATCTAACGGGCATTATCTCGTATGCTTTGGAGTTGCAGTAAGTTCTACACTTTGTGTATGGAACTGCTTTCGTTGGGATCAAACCTAAAGATAACACATTTTAGTTCTTCAAAATGCTTATCATAATAAGTTACAGCTTCTATCCGAGTACCCCATCTTGTGATAATTGATTCAGGAGGTAAAAGTATGCCTGGCAGAGCTTCTTGAACGTGTCTTTTCGAGTAGGCGCTTATACAAAAAGAAATCCACATTCACTATTACCTCGTTAATTAAAGGGAAATTGTCTCTTATTGTTTCTGCTAATTGGTTAAGTGCATGAGCTGCACCATGTAAAGTGTATCATATTTGGGAAATTTTTCCAAACACCTGCATACGTGTGAAAAGCAGGAACAGATTTCCTGCTTTTCACACGTATGCAGCTGCGTCCAGAATTGTCTTGATCTGACCATTCCCTGTGAATGCACTCAGTCAAAAAATCTACAATTGTTTTGTAGTTGGTTCTGTCGAATATCTTAGAAGTCACTAAATGGCTACCGCTAGCCCTGTTAGGTTTTAACGCACCAATAAAAAAATTGCCATCGAACATCTAAATACGTTATGTGAAAGGGTTTGTTGCTTCATCTATAATGAAGTACACAAAAATTTAATCAGCGTGATTGTGAATGTTTTGGATAATCAGATACGTGAAAAGCATTTTGAATGTCTATTACAGAATTACAAAATGATCAGGTAGTAAATAAGAGCAAAATCACTTAATACTATTCTTGACTTAAGAGGGGGCAGCTATAGATAACTTGACGGGTACTATAGGTCTTCAGTTAGCTCAGATAATTTGATACCACATCAAATAAAAGTCCATATTTCTCAAAAACCCTGTCTATAGGGTAGATTGATACCACGATGTAGAGTTTCGTCCATATACAATTTGTATTTTAAGTTACATTCAACCGTCGACCGTTAAGGTAGTAAATAGAGGAAAATTCTGCAATAGCCAAGAATTGCATTTGCATCAGGTCAGGTGAAGAGTCGGGGGCATCTATGCAAACGGTGCATCCGAGTGGGCGTTGGAAGCCATTAAATGGAACCGCGCTCTGACTGCAGCCACGTCTGTACCACACCGACTGTGTCGGCGTTTAAAACTTTGAGGCGTTTGGGAATTTGCATCAGACGAGTAAGATAGGTTATCACTCTTATTTTGCCTGTAGTTATGAACTTGGCTGTATCAGAAACAATGGCGAGGAATCGAGATCATGTCTGGGAGTTTTTAAAACTTACTAATTCGTTTTTTCTTTATGTAAATAACTACAGATTGACATATAGTATATATAACGTCCAGTGTACTACAGTGGTTCTAAAATCTTTTTAAAGTGTAACTTCCACGGTTCTCTCCATACGATTGAGCCTAAATGCTTGAGTTAAATGACTGGAGCCATATTTTGCCAAATAACACAATTTCCTAATATTTCTAACACTACCTACACTTAAGCAGAGCAATTTATTTCTTCCACGTTGGCATTAATTCATTATTTAGTAAGTTCGTAGGTTCGAAACCTTCAGCATTATCGACAGATATTTCAGACTATCCATTAGATACTAAAGTCATTTTTCCGCTCGTATGCTGCCAACTATGATAGGACATCCAATGTAGTCTTATTAAATAATCTATATAAGAGATTATGCCTTTTAGGTTACAATGTTCTACATGGAGAACGAGGACTTTGATGTCCTGCAGACCTGTATTCCATTGTCCCATGTTGTTTACTGTTCTGCTCTCCATATCAGACATCTATTAGATCCCTATTGCATCTAAACTTATCTGTTACAATCAACATTTTTACTTTCTAAAGCGGATTTGTTGTACATATAATAGTTCTTCAAATTGTTTTAAAGAACTGAGTTTCTGAATGCATTTATAAATGCATTCAGAAACTCATTTGCATTTATAAAATATTGAAAGACTATTTTAATGATTGAGCATCAAACCTTGACTTATGTTCTACTCAGTCACAAGGACATACTGAGATTTGTCTGTAACTTATGTGTCTAGAACCTTAAATAAAATAGAATGCAAATCTAGCCCGACATATTATGTAAGCTTAGATTTATTCAGTCGGACTCAATTATTGAAAACCAAAATATTATACACTTGAAATTCTGACCGACCATCATAATTGGCTTTATTAAAATTGACACAAAGAAAATGTTAAACTGAATATAAATGGAGATCAAATACGCGAAATAGAACACTTCGTAGAATCTTATTGATATTTAAATAAAATTTTATTTTAGTATAGTAAAACTAAATTTCTAACCTCCTGATACGGTGGCCAATGACTACATCTAATTGTAAGACCTACAAACTTTGCGCACAAAACACGCTTTATCTCCATCAAAAATTTCACAAAATTTCTCAAAATATGTTTATAAAGATAAATCATCGTTGTTAAATATCCATTTAGAATAGAAAGATAGTATAGAGTATAGAATAATAATAAAAAAAAAACAGTGGTCAGAATGAGTGAAGAATCTGAATAATTGAGATTTCTTAAAAAAATCTTTAAGAAAGATTTTTAAAATAATTCGCAGAATGAACATTATAACAATTTGAAACACTATTTTTCGGCACCTTTATCCGTGCATGGGTGTGTTTGTCCTCGTCTGTATGTGTCTCATCCCCTTAACAGCCTGAGGCTTTAGGCGAATGAGGTACACCAGGAATACAATTTCTGTGGGTCATTTATTTTCAAATTATTTGAAACTATTGTACTTTTTAACTCAAATATTTGTATGATATATGGAGATGGAGATTGGAAATTATTTATGATAATACAACACTGATTATAATGAAACGTTCATTGACTTAAAACAAACTTCGGATACAAGCAAAACGGGATAAAAATCGAGTATGATGGAATAATAATGTGGACGTGTTTGTATTTACGAGATAAGTTTATTTAAACAATTCAGTTAACATGACTTACTGAGTCATATTGCAAGGTTGCAACATTGTACCATTTGTTTTACACCACCTTATTATGTTAACAATCATGTGTTTATTCTGAGATTATTATTATTAGATTACACAATATTGTTCTTACATATTTTCATATTATTAGTTAGTTACTATAAGTTAGGCAGCCAGTACGATTTCTTTTTCTTTTTAATGTTGGTAAATTAATTTATATTTAGAAACTAAATGAAGCTAAACTAAATTTGATAAACTATTAAATATGAATTTTCAATTTAATAAAATAAACATGATAAGTAACAGGATATACGCGTTCGAATAAACCATAACATTAAAGACAAATGCCATATACTGTTTTAAAAAAGCTTTTTTCATTGATAAATTTTTATATTTGGAATTTTTCTATTCTCTGAATATGAAAATCATCTAAATTTAAATGAAAAATAGGTATATAAAGAGATAATTTATAAGATTTATAATGTAGTTATAGATATCTCCCGACGATACTAACTTGGTTGGCGATGCAAAACACGTAGAATATAATATAGTATTTCAGTCTTCAAAAGAAAGTTAGTTTACTATTTGGTCTATAAGAATTAAAGTTTTTGTAATATTAACTATATTTTTATGACTACTATTAAGACATTTTTAGCAGGATACTTTAGCAGTAGACTGATTCCATTTCTCTCAGTGTGTCATAAACATAATCTACTGATACACGTAATGAATGAACCGTTCTTTCGGTGTAGATATGAATAAATGCATAAAACTTTAGTCAAAAACTGAACAGTTTTTATTGAGACTAGCCCCATTCCGTCGAAAATACTTTCAAAATATTGAATAATTTTTTAATTACAAATATTAAAGAATAATCCTCCTATCATACATGCAACAAATAAATATTCAATTTATGTTATAATTTAGTAGTAACTCACTTAGAACAGCTAATACAATTCAGACAAAAGTTTGTTAATCAAAAACTACAAATAGCTTTATTGCCTCAAATTTTAACGTGAAGGCCACATGTATGCGTACTGTAGGATAGTTACTATGCACGGATTATAGTTTTCTCTATGTGGAGTAAACTGATGTATTTATATTCATTTTATATCTAAATTATATTAAAGTTTACTATTGTAGTGGTGCAAAACTTTACCAATTGTACCCGTGTAGAATTTTATACTAGAGATGTATTTGCTGTGTGCAGAGTATGGGGTGGGGGTATAGAAGTCGATGGCAGTTATGTTTACAAAAGTTAATTCGTAAACGAATCTAAAAATGGCCCATTATAGTTGCTGTGTTGTAAATTGAAATAATAGGGGAAGAAATAGTAAATGCAAATTTTATCGATTTCCTACGACGGCTTGGAAATTAGAACAATGCAGGAAATGGATAAAAAGGGATTTACTAAGAAGTTGCTTATTGGTATTACTCTTGGAGGCTTTATTTCATTTAAAACAAAAGTGACAGGTGGAAGGAAAACTGATTCACAAATGACTGCAGAATCTGGATTAATAAATTATTTGGAAGATGACATTATTTTGACGGACAAAGGGTTTCCAGAACTAAGACGAGTTGTGGACGAAGCTGGAAGCAAGTGGAGATAGTTATGCCATCTTTTCTGCACGATAAAATTTTCCAGAGGGGAAACTCAAGAAACTTGCCCATCTCAGAATTCATGTCGAGAGAATAATGCAAAGACTAAGAACTTATCACATTTTAAATAACATTTCGAACCACGTTGATGCCATTACACATAGTTGTTGCGTATTGGTAAATTTACAACCCCCAATAATTAAAGAAATAATAAAAAATAGACGTTTATTATGAGTAGTCAACATTCATCCTTACAATTCTTTATAAACATTTCTTCTTGCTTATTTATATTTGTTCTTATTTATTTGGTAATACATAAAATCTATGTTAAATTGTCTACATATTTTCCAGTGAAATGTCGTTTTTCATGTGTCACATTATTGCTATCAGCAGCAGTATTTTCCAAATACAACGCTTATATGTAAATAATGTTCGAAATAAAAGATTTTACTACATAACATTGCATGTTTTATGAAACCTTCATCCGTTTATTGAAAGAAAACGCTTGCTAAGATTTTCGTCCACAAAACTCGATGCAGTGCAATTAAATTTAATGCGATTTTACGTGCAATTTTAATATTACCAATTTAATCAGAATTTCTGACAGACACGTGATAGCCTACAATGTTGTGAACGCTACGCGGCGTTGATGTCGCGCACATAGCGAATACAACAATGTTACATATAATACGATATCGTGTATGATATTATACATACACTCCATAATTGCTTAGAACAACTAAAATTTATTTTCAATTACATTTGTTTTGTGAAAAAAGTCCCTATTTTCATTCATAACCGAATCATTTATTGTGAAGAATAATTAAGTATTATCGTTACGATTATATTACCAGCAATATTACTATATACTTAAAGTGACCATTTTTATTCTTACTCAAAACGGGACATTGTCAAAACTACGGCGACAGTCATATGATTATCAATAATGAAATAAATTTTATTATGTTGAAAACATTTATTGGAGAAAGAGAAAAAACAGTCAAATAATTCCTGGGTAATTAATCAAAATGTAGGAAAAGCTAATTATTTTTATATTTGTCTGATGAGAATATTTGTTTTAATACAGCTGATGATGATTTTAAATAAGAATGAAATTCTTGGCAGGTCTTTTTAATATTCACTTTCGTTATCAACATGAAACTTTGAAAGCAGATACCTCGTTCTACTGGTGCGTTTATTCCAGGCAGACAAAAATTATATTCTATCGAAATGCTTGAAAAAAGTTTGCATGATTCAGATTATAAGCGTGGAAGTGTTGAAATACTGCCTCCCAACATTTTTCGGTTGAAATATTTAGATTATTCCAATCTGCCACTTTTTGAGATGTAATGTAGTCAGAAATGAGTCAAAATTCATCGAATATTTCTGTATTTGTATTACAATCAAGGTATCCTCAATCAAAACATCTAACACCTTTTATCTTCCCACGCAAGTACTTTTTTTAAGTTTGGCCAATTAAATATCGCCAAGCAGGTCTTTATTAAAAGCAGTCCGTTGATCCAACAAATATTCACAACTCGTCTTAAAATTCTGTAGATATATTTTTCACACGCTCTTCGTCAATATCAAAGCTATCTTTCAACTTTTTGAACAAACTACGAACTGTACGTGGTAGGAACAGAGTAGTCCGTTTTTAAGCTAAATTTTCTTTCAGTTGATTAATTTCATTTGCGGCTTCTATTGCCGAGATATTCTGCCCTTAAGTTTTTAACACAGCTTGATGAAAGCTTGCGGATTGAGCGTGCAAGAAATGAAGCATAGGTCTCACATCGGATTTTCAAAAACGTTTTTTAATATAATACTCCTAGGACATTTTGCGATGTTCGAGTAATATGTTTTCAGTGGCTCATAGATTTACAAAACTCTTGATGGCAGGCATTAGTGCAAGCCATCTATCTGGTCTTGCTATAGCCCAGCATCTTTAGATATTCGGTGTCAGTTTTGCTGCAAAACTCATTTAGTGCTTCAACTTGAACCATGTAAATATAAAAAAACGAATAAATATTTACTATTATACCTACATTAGAAGTCTTCAGGCAGACCGTCTGCAGCTAATTTCGTTGTGAATGATATGGGCTCCGCATCCGATACCTATTAACGGTTTTTCGAGAGATGGTTTTAATTATAATGATGCGTACGTTATTGACTTCTCGCCTAGCTACTTCACCGAAATTACAGTTGGTGTTGTCGCCACAAAATGCCATAATTTTTGTAGACAAATTATTTTCTCAATATTTGTACTAAACAATTAACAATGATATCTGAACTTTCACCAAGCTGATATTGGAGATCTAAAATTTTTACCTGTATTCCTTCATATACATTATAGACTTTGCATTTTTATCAGTGTTGATCGTTCTGTAAGTGAAAACGGAACAATTCGGCGTCCCGAAGCTTTCCTCGGGGACACCGGGACGAAGTAGCGAAAAACGGAACAGTCCCGTTCAAAACAGGACGTATGGTCACGTTTTATATACTCTATGGGTAGGAAGCCTGTGGAAAGTTCTGTGTTATGCTGTAATAAAAGTAAATTAAACTAAATGCTAAGATATATGTATGAACCTCTTGATGACGATTTTTTTCATTAAAACTTGTCGAGAAACCCACTATAAAAAGTTTGAAAGCTAATGGGTTGACTTCATAAACAATTTATATTACGCGTTGTATAATACAATTTTCACATAGATGATTGGATTGATATGCTCAACTTTTACGGAATTTGTTTTGATTTTTTATCGTTCGTATAAGATTTGATCCAGTCATTGAACATTTCGGCGGGTGATAAACAGAACAATTTTAATTATTTGTTTAGTCTTTTTTTGTTTCACACCGAACGTTTGAAATCCCCCAGGATGAGTTGGAATGAAATACCGCGTTTTAAACAAACATCTAAAAAAACTATGAACTGTTCAGCGGGAGAGGGAGAGAGAGGGAAAACGTTGATCAACTAGAAAACCAGATCTGTTTTATTCGGTTTTTATTCCGTGCATTAATGTAGAGGGCGGAACGTAAGCATAAACGTTTCAAATTGAAATAAAAAGCGAGATATATCCATTTCCATTTGCAAACATTTCCCATTTTATTTTAGAGGTTTAGCGATACCAAATGACATATTGGACAGTTTATATGAAGAAAATATAGATCGATGCAAAAATAATAGCTACGACTGCTCCAGTATCCATTCACTCCGAAACGTAATATCCATAATGTGGCTTATATAAACAAACAAAAGTTCAAAAACCGACCGAACGCGGCGAATGCGAGAACCAACGATTCGGGGAGACCTTTAAACGCCAACAAGGAACTTGCGAAGCAAAAACACCAAATGAATTTTAAAGTAAAGCGGGAGCAAAAACAAGTTTAATTAAAATCTAGAGCACCACAAATAACGGAGAAAGCCGAGGATATCAGTCGTCCAGTTCTCACCTATATCAGGTGTCATAGTTTGCTGACAACGGGGTGGGTGCGAGGGCATTAAAATTCAATAATAGGGCCTCCGCACACACAGCGATAATTAACAGAATTAAATAGATCGTTATCGGAATGTTATCTCTACACAAAAATGTAAATTCTGGAATACTCTACGTTCGTTTCTATGTACAGTGGAAACAATGCATTTATTTGGATTTAGGCTACAATGTAATATATCACTTGATATACATATAAAAGAAATTGCTTCCGAAGAAACACAGATTTACATTAATATACAAAATAATATAGCGTCTTTAAATACAGGGTCTTTCAATAGGGTCGCTCGAAATTTGTTAGGTTACAGCGGCCATGTTGTTAAAGCAACATGTGTCAAATTTATTGTGAGTTGTTCAGTAGCATATGTTCAGTAGCACTAACATACTGAGATTTAGTTAAAGGTGCAGCTACAGGTTTTGTTTTTGATATATCCATGATATAACTCCACCACCGATTTAAGTATACGAATCTATATCGCAAATTTCCCGATCAACATCGTAACGAACTTGTAATGATTTTTTCTTTTTGTTGTATACAAGACCAAAATTAACAGTTCATTGTAGACATAAAGATCCTTTTTTGCATTTTCCGAATGAATTTTACTAGTACTTTTATTAGTGTACATATTTTCATATACTCGCGTACAGCAAACCAGTAATCAATTCACGATATGAACATTCTTCATTACATGCATTATTACTTTTCTCATTCCTTCCTGAGTTCCAAATGATGTTCTACTGATCCATATTAAACTTTTTTAGAATACCATTTATATAGTTCTACTACGGCATAAAAATATTAGATGAGTTTAACAATTTCAATACAAAAACAGTGTTTACTAATCCATAGCCCTTGCTGTCAAATTCATTACCGAAATTCTTTTTATCACGTTCAATTAATTTCTGTCTTGTGACGCATTTACAATGTCATCAATATATACCACTACTATCAACAAATCACCACTCATTCTATTTGCATGATAGTACATGGTTTATTTGCGGTAGATGCAATTGTATTTTTTTTCTTTTCCATCTAATCTCTTACACGGTTGACGTTTCCAGCCTGTTTCCAACAACATATATATACAGAAGAACATACATTAACGGCCACTGTAAATATTTCATCTCATCCAGTCCTGGGCCCATAACCTATGAATATTAAAACGAGTTCCAGTATCTAGTTGTAACATATAATTTAACTTTAACAGAATTTTACACGTACAATATATTTTCTATAGCAGTGCAAAGCCGGTAATACTTATACAACTAGACGTCTTTAATGACGTGCTTTAAAACTATTACTTCTGAAATTAATCAATACTTTTTACACAATCAGTATACTAGAATTGACATAAGTATTTATTCCAACAGAATTGAATCCCAGACTCTCAACGAAAATCAAAAATTACGTTCACACACAATAATCACACATCGATGATCCTTTAGACAATTGTTAATTCGATCACGCATAAACTGAGCTTCATCCGTAAGTCTTTTTTCCATTTCAGAAACAGCCCTGAAATAGAGCTTTCCTTAGCTGCGATTGGAAGCATTGCAGCTTCCCCGAACTTACAGAAGCGCCTTGAAATACTTTTAGATCAGGAATCCATCGATTCGGAAGGGACGAAGCTATTTATCTACAGCTATAGGGTGTCTCGGTTGAAGCTATAAGATTAAACTGTTCCTCATTTGTGTTCTGCCAAAGACATCAATATTTAACGGCTGTCATCTACAAACCATACGACGTCAACATGTCGCAATTAACAGTTCAACAACGAATAGTTTGTGTACAATTGTTTTGCACACGGTTGGTGCCAGGGGTGGCTGGTGTATAGGTGCTGCAGAGCTGCAGAACTGCCAAAAAAAATGAGATATTTGTATATCTTCGCGACATAATAATTACTAAAATTTATTAATAAAATAATTTGGTTAGTTGGTGCAGCTAACCAAATTATTGCGTTAAAGTCGCATTCTGCCCGCCGTCCTCTATTGAGTAGTAGACCAGATGAATTATCTGGGTCTCTACGCGAGCGCGTCGCGGTACATTGAACTGGGCCACACGAGGTAGTTCTCAGCACGGCTCGGCACATCCGTCCTCCCCCTCAACTCCCGCGACAATCCACACTTGGCGCTCGTAAATGCGCGAATTTACACGGTCAGTGAGCTGTATTTTTTCCAGCTAAGGCAACATCAGTGAATTTTTACTCCTTCCTACTCGGGCGGGCGTAAATCGTGCCTATTTCGTATTTCGTGTTAATTTGAGATTTTAAATACTGTTTTGTGAATTTGCGTAGTGATTTATTGTACTAATTATTAATATTTATATACTGTGATAGTGACAATGGATTTAGTTTATAATTTAGTTCATGTGAAGCGATTTTTTAAACTAACTGCAAAAACTCAGTTAGTGATAGTTTTAAGATATATTCTCGATGGTGAACCGATTGAACGTTTTTGGACATACCTGAAACCTACAAAATGTGACGCTGAAACTCTTTCGGAAAATATTTTAAGTGTTATAGACCCTCTATATAGACCCTCTTATAGCGTCAAAAATCTTAACTAGAATAGTGCAGAAGAGGATGGAAAATAGAGCGGAGGAAATACTAGGAGAAGACCAATTCGGGTTTAGGCGAAATAGGGGAACTCGCGAAGCTATTCTGGCGCTAAGAGTAATGTTAGAGAAAACAATAGAAAAAGGAAAGAACGCTTATATAGGATTTGTAGATTTAGAAAAAGCTTTTGATAACGTAAGATGGGAAAAAATGTTCGAGATACTAAAGAGCGCGGGAATGAAGTATAGAGATAGGAGAGTAGTACACAATCTATACATAGAGCAAACTGCTGTTATAGAAGTAGAAGGGGAAGAAAGGGAAGTAGGTATTAGGAAAGGAGTAAGACAAGGATGTACGCTATCACCACTAATTTTTAATCTGTACATCGAAGAGGCGATTAATGTGGTAAAAGATAGAGTAGATTTCGGGATTAAAGTACAGGGACAGAAACTAAAAATGCTGAGATTCGCGGATGATATAGCAGTATTAGCATCTAGTAAGGAGGAATTAGAATCAGCATTGAACGAAATGGAGGCAGTGTTGACAGAGGAATACGGAATGAGGGTGTATAAAAACAAAACTAAAGTGTTCGTGTGCAGAGGGCGCGAGAGCAGAGCAAAAACGAAAGTACAAATTAATAATGAAAGATTGGAGGAAGTTAAAGACTTCACTTATTTAGGAAGTAAAATAAATTGGGATGGAAGAAGCGATAAAGACATAAAACAAAGAATAGCGCAGGGTAGAGTAGCTTTTAACAAAAAGAAAGCACTTTTATGCTCGGGGGTAATAAACTTAGAAACAAGGAAGAGATTTTTGAAAACATATGTATGGAGCACGGCACTTTACGGCTGTGAAACCTGGACGGTAGGGGAAGCAAGTAGGAAGAAATTAGAAGCTTTTGAGATGTGGTGTTACCGAAGAATGATGAAAATACCATGGACTGATAGGGTTAGAAACGAAGAAGTATTGGAGAAAGTCGGCGAGAAAAGGAGTATGTGGAAAAACTTAAAGAAGAGAAGAGATAGAATGGTAGGCCACTTGCTGAGACATGGGGGAATAGTCCGCGATATTTTGGAGGCAGAAATAGGAGTGAAGAAAGGCAGAGGTAGGCCTAGATTAGACTACTGCTCGCAAATAGTAAGGGATGTAGGTTGTAGCACAATTAGCGAAATGCGTAGGTTAGCACAAGATAGGAGAAGCTGGAGGTTAGCGTCCAACCAGTCTTAGGACTGATGACCTAATGATGATGAGACCCTCTAGTAGCAAATTCACCTTACAAGCCTTTTCTCTTAACCAAAGAATATGACGGCAAACATGAATGTTCTTCAAAAAGGTATTAAATTCCAAAAATTTTTCTTGTGAAAGTCTATATTTTTGTATAAACGGATTTTACATAAAAATTTTGAAGTATCAGGAAAATGCGTGACCTTGAAAATTTTCAAAATTTTCATTTCCACTCAGTTCGTTTGGATTCATTGGCGGCTGGCGCAGGGAGAGCTATGGGGCAGTGCACCCCTAACTAATTCCTCAAGTTCTTAATGTCCTATATTTTATTAATAATTTAATTCGGGTTCTGCGTAAATTCTATCATGTCAATTGAAGTTCTATTCTTTTTTATAATTATTTTAATTGAAATTTAATTTTAATTGGCCTCTTTGCTGGAACCGCGCAATTTGTGAATGAAGGTGTATTACTGGTTACAGCGAGTGTACAGCGAGGGCGACCTATGAAGTAGTCCCGCGCCACTGGGATGGTGGCAGGTGAGAAGCGTAGCGTATACTGCTAAAGTTCGTCGAATTACGTCATAATTTGGGTGAAAACCAAGGCGCCCCAAGCCAAACGGCTTTCAGAGAGTGTGTTGTGCCGCCCTGTCGTGTGTCGCGCTAGATAAATTCTTATTAAACCTCCTACATAGTTTCAATTATTGTTGTTTACGAGTTTACTCGTATATTATTCTTTTATTTATTCATGATGAATAATTTAGTAGACAATATTTTAAAATTAATAGATAACAATGAGTTCACGTACGAAATAAAGGTTCAAATGAAAAATTTGGGACGTCCGCGGCCGAATATGACATCATGAGCTCAAAGTTATACGAGAAAATTTAATAAAAGTATGTACGATTTAGCAGATTAGTTGTGTGGATGTAGTGTTCAAAATGCATTTTTCTGTTTCCTTTGTTTAATTCGAAATTCTCTATAAAGCGATCCCTCTTGGACCACTAAGAGAATTTGTGACTTGAAACACCTCAGTGAAAAAATTAAAAGGCATAAAATTAGTGAAAGACATTTAAATAATGTAATTGAATATTTGATTTCAAGAAAAGTGAATATCATGTGTCAATTAAATAGTGCACATCGATTAAATATTATCCAACAAAATGAATAGATAGCTAAGAATCGACATATTCTCAGCAAGTTAATTGATTGTATTAAATTTTGTGGGATGTTTGAAATAGCTCTACGGGGTCACGATGAGAAAGAAGGCAGTGCGAACCCCGGAATTTTTCGTGGATTGGTAAATTTGCTTGCGAAAATCGACGGTACTCTGAAGGAGCATATCAAAAAATCTAATGATAGTGTATCTGTGTAAATCTAATAATGTGGTTTCAGCAAGACGGTGCAACGTGTCATACAGCACGTGCAACCATGACAGTTGCATACCAAATTTCCTGATCATGTCTCGTGGAATACTGATACATATCAACTGGCCTGCAAGATCGTGTGATTAAACAATATGGGATTTTTTTCTTTGGGGTTATGTCAAGTGAATAGTGTACGCCACCATCCAGCAACAATCAATAACCTTAAAGCAAACATTCAACGTGTTATTTGGGAAATAGAGCTAGTTTTATGTGCCCGTATTATGGTAATTTTGCTAAACGAATGACATCGTGCCAGATGAGTCGAGGCGACCATATGATATGATCTTTTCCATTTGTAGCCCTACCGTCTCTATTTTATGTTGAATAATAAAAAAACCTCAATTTGTCAAATATTATTAGTTTTATTCACAAATTCTGTAGTTCCAAATGAGACACTGAGGCATATTGATGTCGTATGGTTTGTCGATGACAGTCGTTAAATATTGACGCACTATCTTTGACAGAGCACAAATGGGACACAATTCAAATCCTATAGTTCCATAGATAATATATGATGCATATTGTGACATTATCAAACAAAAATACTGTAGATCACTTCTATTACGATTTTTCTTTATCTAAGCGTAACAATACAAAACTGGAAAATGTGTCAAACGCCTGCTTGTGATATTCTTCAAGTTCTTTAACGCAATCTTGATCCTTGGAAGAACGAAGCAACAAAAACAGGAGACCAATTTCTCACGAACACCGAAAGATTACGTTTCTTGCCGCTCGTTTTGCCTACCTAGTAGACATAATCGGGAGATGATTAAAACTCAAAGTGATAATTAATTGGCACTAAGAAGATCGCTTGCTTTCGCAAATGAACATCAAAATCAAATTACGTATTTCATCAACAATTTCGTAACAGCTTGAATACAATTATTTAATCCATTTCCTGCTGTATTGTTAAACGTAACTTTTTCTGTTTCGCCTTCATATCAGAACAGTGAACAGAACAGTCAAATTATTGTGCCAAATATACGACTGAATGTATGACTTTTCATTGAACGTAAATAAAACAGATGGTTTTTTAGTGATATAAAACACGCAGCAATTATCCCAAAATTGCTCAGCCGTATTGAAATCATTACAAAGTATTTTGTTTTACGCATTTCGCTCTCGAATTTCGAACGTATGAGTTGGCTACGTCGATATGAATGAAAGCGATGTAATTAATGAAATGAGTGCGTTAACGGGGT
The DNA here is from genome assembly GCA_037954035.1 of Rosalia funebris. NCBI lineage: Eukaryota > Metazoa > Arthropoda > Insecta > Coleoptera > Cerambycidae > Rosalia > Rosalia funebris. The sequence goes on from JAZFAV010000007.1 coordinate 9,006,092, forward strand.
AAGGTTAGGGACCTGCATTTCTGATAAGGAAAGTGCAATGAGCAAAGTGCCTGTCCGTAATTCATTTATATTAGTGGAACAGTACCTATAAATCTTATCTTTTAATTGCCATTTAATTCATAATCAATTAAATGTAGTTTTAGTCATTGAGAAAATTATGTGGTTTTTAAAAGATTTGATTTTACTTTCCACCGTAGGCGGTGTATGAGCATTTAATTTATTTAGGAGAATAGTTTCTTACCATTATATAATCCTCCGATATTGATATCTGACATTGAACGTTTTATTTTTTAATTAAATAAATACATCACGATCACTGTCTCACAAACTTTCAGGATAATTTCTGGCATACCTTTAGCAAAGTAGTGACTCTATTATCAGAGACTTAAACGCCACAGAACGCTACCAGGTCGGGTCAATAAACTGTTCAGGGCGAATAAAGTTAGCGCAGTTGGCGTTGATATTCCCTGTTCTACCTACTATTGCTTTACACTAATAATGCTTTCACTAATAGCGACAGGTATTTTTGACATGTGGAATGTGAAATTTGAAGTTAGTGTCTTATATTACATAGTATTTATCCAGCTAGAGCAGCTTCATTAGAATGAAGTACATGCATCAGTTACTTCGCAGCGTCTATTTTTGTATGGTACTTTGAGGTGGATATTGAAATAATACAGTATTTTAATTATTTAGTAATATTAATAATACAGTAAACAAACAATACAGTAAACATGCAAATCATTGTAAAAACTTCTTTATTTCCTTTCACATGAGGTATAACTTGTAAAAATATCTTCCACTACTAGGAATAATACTAATACTACACCGAGAGATTTACGGGTTTATTTCTGATAAAAAAAAACACATTCATTTGATTGAAATTTATTTAATCACCATGTAAAAATAAGAGGCTGTGGCAATTGTTCTTGTCAGAAATATGTTTGTTCATAGTAAAATTACGGTTTATCATAATTTGACTTGATTCAGTTTAGTGTACTTACTACCAACTGCCATATATTCAAACTAACAATTTTTCTTTGAAAGCACACAATTTAATTTAAAATATAACCAAGTCTCTTTTACTAATTTCAATTTAATTTTACCAATCATTTATCTTCTTGCTATTTATTAAAATTATCATTGCCATTGCGCTGAGTACCTATCAAATAATTGAAATGCGTTATAATGGACGGCGCTTTTATTACACTAACATGGAGAATCCATATTACAGACACGAGGACACGACAGTGCGCGAGCTATATAATTAATTAAATTAAACATCTAAAAATTCTATATATCATATATGTAGATTATGTAACCTGCATGCTGCTTTTGTTTTCATTCCGATGCATATTGAGATAATACATATTCATTAAATATTCATAGTATTCATTCATTAATTCAATATTTAGTTTGTAGTAAATAAATATTACTTGTTACAGATATTTCTTATATCTATTTTAAAACAGATGAAAAAAACTATATTACTTGATATTAGTAATTAGTTAAGTAATTAGTAATTAGGAAAAAATGTAGTACTGTTATATTATATTCCATTAAACGTTTTTTTATTTTGTACCTTTTAAAACGAAGCATGCTTGAATTGAAATATATATGATATCGCATTTTGGCTTGGAGTTGAAACTTGGATTTGGGCTTGGAGAATAAACTCATTTTCATCAGACTGTTTATTTTGTTTGACTTAGAAAAGTTTAACCACAATTATTGAGGGGAGTAATGTGCGTATTTTCCCAGAGGTTAACCAGAGCATTATATACAGACAGGTAGACCATCGTATAAGCGGAATTGGTATGTAAATGATGATAGGTTGATGACTGATTTGGTATGGTTGATTTATTTAAAACCAATCTACATATTTTATACCAAAGATAACAGTTATTTCACGTAAACGAGTTTATTTGGGCATCACTAATTGAATGTTAAATATTAATCAACAGTTTTATTTCCAAGGCAACATTTATTTCACATAATAAACGTTTTTCATACCTAATAATTGAGAATACTAAATTTTATACTTGAACTTATTATTTATTTAAGATAAATTTATAATTGTTTCATCATATCCAAAATTAGCATTTATCTGCCGTAAATATAATTCATTAATAATACAAAATTATTCTCTCGGTGTAAAGTTTTAAGAGCTAGGAGGTATTTGATCTTCGTCTTTGTGAGAGGGGAAATTGGGGAAGTAAATAAAAGCTTATACAACTTTTATATTTTATATTATTTATTAAAATGTTATATAAATGACTTGCATAACAAATGGGTACCTCTTTCTGTTACCTAAGCGTTTATTTCTGTTCATGTTATTCTATAGAGAATTTATGTCGCAAGTGTATTGCGAGTGCTTAAATTCGTTTAATAATTAATTCGCTTGCATACTCGTTATTTTTTGTGTACACGTAAATATTTAGAAGCTTGAGATGGGCGAGATTAGGTTCTTGACAGGCCATGGTGTCTGCCCGTTTCTCAAAATCCATCAGTTAGGCATGACTGCTCATAAATATCGTACAGGTCAAAAATAATGTGGCTAACACGCATGTCGAAATCAACAACATGTGGAAATGCCATCCACATTTATATGCTGGAGGTTTATCGTTTAGGAAGCCAGAATGGCTTAAAAATTCTTTGTAGGCTTGTTAAAATCTTGTCTGGAAGTTTGTTTGTTTGGACAATCATGATTGTAGTTTACTTGGCTTAAGGAACAAATACTAGTGCTAAAATGTTACTTGTAAGGTAACGCCCTCTATCTTATTAATTTTAGTACTAGTAGATTTTTCTCATAATATTTAAAATAAATCTGGTTGTTGTATAATAAATAAACTTGTGTTGTTGCGTACATTAATGAGATAATTTTTATTCCTTGTATTCAAATAAAAGAGTACACAGCACAGTTTAAAAAATGAGTGCAAATAAATGGGTTATAATATAGGTGGATGAGTAAGCAAAACGCAATAATATTGCGCCGCCTCCCTCGCTCATATCAAAAACACCTCCGGAGCATGCCTCTAGAGGCTTCGGATCAAGAAATAAAAGTTACCACGTTGTTCGCAAGGGTCGATTTACTATATTGATTTTGTCAAAATGCCGAAATTCGAAAGAAAAGCATTTCGTATATTGACCTAAAAATTTCGTGACACACACACACACACACACGAAAACAGCCATTTAGTAAATATAGATTCCATGAGATTTGATTAGAACTGAAAGATGACATCAAAAGAATTCGACAACCCACTGATTTTTAATTGTTAATGTTCAACAATGGTATAACTTGTTTTTATTGGTGGCTAGTCATGGTATAAGATCGTAGACGCCTCATCTATAAGAATGCGTATACGAAGACATCGTCTCACAGAGTAAGGAATAATTTTTAGTGGATTTGTTTTAATATCTAGTTTAATTACTTATAATCGTAATTCTAATACCCATAATTTCTATCCACTATTTAATAATCTTAATATTTTATTAATAAAATACCGAACTGATGTATGGTACAGAGCGAATGATAACAAATTTAGTAATATGCATTTAAATATTGGGTTCCATTTTAAATTTGTATAGGTATTGTTTTAGTTTTTCTACTATATTTAGCGCCAGTGGTAGACAACGAGCGGTTGCGAATTCGAACGAAGATGAACGAGAGGCAAACCTCAAAGGAATCGGACACGAAGCGTTAAACAACTTGCACTATTACTTTGCGGAACGAACAAGTCGGTGTGCAGTCACATAAGTCACGTGTTTTTTGTATGTGATTGATTATATTTTATTGAGAGAAGTGTATTTATTTACGTTATTTTAAAATAGTAAGTTAGTGGCTGTAGCAAGCCTGGCGTCTATTACATCATAGGATTGTGGTAGATGGAAATTTTATTTATATTTTTGTTAATTTTTGTTAAAATATTTCACGATAAATAACGAATCTGATAAGAACCTGTAATGATACCGTCGAATTCTCAACAAAATATTCATTTAATCGACATATGTATGGTGACAAATTATATATTAAAGCCGCGGGTATTTTAATCTTTGATTTAAGTAAATATTTACTAAGCAATAATTCTGGAAACATTAATTTGTCATTTAAAATTACTTTGTCCTTTTTAAAAATATTCTCATGATCTATACAATTTTGCATGCTTTCCAACCATTTATTAAGGTATTTTTTCCATTCCGCTTGATATATCTCCAAAACATGGTTATTGAACGCATCAACGGCCTTTTTTGCCGACGAAAATCGTTGTCCACGCAATTTATTTTTGACGTTCGGAAACTAAAAAGTCATTGCGTGCCAAATCAGGACTGTATGGCGGATAACCCACTAATTCGATTTTTGAGTGTTCAAACATTCGGTTGTTGGACGAGATGTGTAAGAGCTCGCATTGTCATGATGAAGAATGATCCGACGACACTTGTTTGTTCTCCTTATTTCGCCGAGGGCTTCCGGCAAGCAAATCGTTGTGTACTGTTCAGAATTGATCGTTTTACGTTTCTCTAAAGGCACTGTTGCCACATGACCACTATTCCTGAAAAAACAGGCGACCATTTGCCTCGAATTGCTTCGAGCTCGAACAACTTTTGTTCGATTTGGTTCATCTTGAAACACCCATACAGCCGACTGTTGTTTACTTTCCGGCTCATACTCATAGATCCATGATTCGTTACCTGTTATAATGTTACATACGTCTTTTGAAGCAACCCCATTGTATTTGTTGAGCATTTATTTGCACCAATCGACACGAGCATCTTTTTGAGATTTTTTTCAAATTATGTATGATCCAACGAGAAATTACCTTTTTACAGCTAAGTGATCATGCAATATTTCATATATGCTAGTCGAACTAATGCCCAAGTTTCCCCCAATCTCACAGTATGTCACATGACGATTTTGCATGGTCAGTTTTTGCACAGCATCAATGTTTTCTGGCACAACAACTGATTTTGGACGACCTTCACGACTTTCGTCGGTGAGCGAATGGCGGCCACGAAAATTTTCACGAATTTAATTTCATTTTTTCGCTGAGATACAATTTTCAAATCACTGTAAGCAACACAAATCGCGCTTAAATGATAAATGTTCTGAAGAAGGTTATGGTCATAAATGTCGAACTTTCCATTGAAAACGTCAGATCTGACAAAACTTAGTTTTACCAAGGCTCAAAATATAAATAGTGCCCCTCATAAGAATGTGTCATGAATAATAATAGAATAGTATTGCCAAAATTGTGTTTCGATTACTAGAAAATGGTACATTTCAGGAATCAAGATATTTTAAGTCGTATCTCATAAAATATTTGGAGACAACGTGCAGCTCCTGGTTAAATGGTACACTATTTCAGTTTATAATTTGACAGATTATTAACTAAAACCTAAAATACGGATTTTTCTAATTTTAAACTGAATGTCATATTAGATTGTCATCCGATCTTGTTGAATGCACTTTAACATACCTTTATAGGAATACGTCAGGTCCACTTATCAGTAACCCTGTATACTCTTTATACTTATTGTATATTTATCACATCTCTTGATTTACTTGGTTTGAGTCTTTCAACGTCTTTATAAGCCCGCTTTATTGACAAATATCAATCTTCATTTTCTCCGCGAGACTCGGCCGTTGTATCGTTGCAATCCGCCCGCCTCTCGCTCCGATATGACTCATCTCTCCCGTCAAATGTGGACACCTACGCCAACAGGTGAGTGGGTCGTAATGGCCCTCTGGTCCTGGTGTCGGTCTCGGGCAGTGCCTATGGGTCCGTAGACGGTGGCACGCGGGTAGCAACTATTGATTTTTGCAATGGAGCTGGAGCAGAATAGTCTGTGCGGGCTACGCCAGGGTGTGACACACAAGAGCCCCGGGGTGGCTGAGACAATGCCCAACCACCTCGGGGCTAAATGCTAAGCGGGTTCTACGCACTTACGCCCGACGATTGTCCGCTTAAATTTATTTTATCGGAATAATACATTCGCCTGATTACACGGAAGATTTAACAACGCAGTAATTTGATTAGTTAAATAACACCGTAATGGTAGGAGTCTTGGCAAGGACGGTTTTTAGGACAAATCCTTTCTTGTAAATTGGAAACATTAATTTTATTCATATCACTTGGTGTATCGTGGTATGATATAAAATCAAATATAATATTAAAATTACATTTGATTAGTTTTAATTATATTCGCGTTACTTCTCTACTATAATGAAATAAAAGGTAACTTATGCTCAGATAATACAGAGTGAGTGTAAATTTTATGACAAATTGGACAAATTCATTCATTCATACCGGGAAATTAAGAAAAAATACTTGGACATGTATATTTGATTGTTTATATGCACTCTTTTGGTACCTATCTGTTTTGACGTCATCGCCTTTGAACTTATAACATCCTCGATAGTTTTCTTAGACGTTAAAATCCTTATTTGATGATGCTATTAAGAGAGAATATTTTTTAAGCATTATGAGTTAAATTTTGTAGTAGGTTACGTTGCGTAATATAAGTTAAATATATGCGTATAATCAGTGAAGAAATTGGCTTTAATAGAGCGGGAGCTGAAATTGCATTTACGTGATACGAGGACGGATCAAATATAAACGGGATTTTAAAATTCAATATTTAAAAAATATATTGAATGAAAATTCAAAAGGCAAAGATATTTTATTTTTCTATGGTCTCCTGCTTTACGAATACATTTTCCCAGCGAGAAGGAAGGCTTTTTATCCCAGTATTGTAGATTGAAACTGGTTGCGTCAGCAGCCAATTGCGCACGAATCCCTCTACGCCCTGGTCATCTTCAAATCGTTGCCCTCTTAGAGCTTCTTTAGCGACCCAAACAAATAAAAAGCGCAGGGCGATAAGTCCGGGCTGTAGGGAGGATGTTCAAGTGGAGTTCAGTGCATTCCTTTTAGTTTTTCGACCGTTAGAGCTGCAATATGGGGCCTGGCGTTGTCGTGAAGAAGGATTGCTTCTTGAATCGGTTGGTTTCGTCTTTTGTGGTGATATTCAGTCCTCACCTGGTTCAATAGCTCGCAGTAGTAAATATAATTGATTGTGTGTCCCTCATGCAAAAGTTGAAAGACCTTTGCCAATTGACAATCGAGTCTTGGCTTTCACTGGGGCTGCCTTCGCTTTCCTCTGCCACTCTATACTGGCTTGGTTTGGACCCGGGCACGTAGTTGTGGACCCACATTTCGTCGCAATCCGACTCTAAGCTGCATTACATTCTTCCACAAACCTTGCTGTAAGTCTCTGACATACCTCCAAACGTCTCAACTTCTGATCTGCGATCAAAAGGCGAGGGATCCACCTGGCACGAATTCCAAGTCGTTTTTGATGATCGCTTGATAGCTTCCATAAGTTGTTCCGACCTTTTCTGCAATTTCGGAGACGGTCATCCGTCGACTCTTGGGTTCCTTAAGAAAAAAGTAGGTTACTATCGTATGTAAAGAAAGGTGACGTCACAGGTTTTAGAAAGAGTTACCTTAAAATATTTCAAACCTTGTCACACAGTGGAACTTAAAGATAATCTCTTGATACGTGCGAGCGATTTTTCCAAAAACAGTTCTCGTTTGCAATTATTTCACCAAATGTTAAACATTACTTTTCGAATGTACTGTATATAAATCAGCGTTTAACCTTGAAACGGATTACAAAAAAAAATTATTTGGAGTAAAAATACCAACAGTTTTCTAATAAAGACTTTAAAATATGTATTTTATTACAAGTTCAAAGGTGTATTATCTTTTATCTTTTTTTTATGTAGAATTTATAGAAACATTATTTTAGAGTCTTTAGTCCACACACTACATTTTCAAAAAGTATAAACTCCTTTGTTTCGTTCTTTATGTGGCCCGAATTGGAATGCTATTTATCTCACAATGAACCGAAACTTACGTAAGCAAAAATAATAGCGAACGTGTATAATTATTTTCATGTTAACAAGCACATCCGTTTGTTATAATAGCCAATTGTTTATCGCGTAACCAACTTGGACACGCTGTTAGTAATTGATTATCTGTTTTGGTGGGGAGAGTGTGTGGCAACACTAATAACGTTTGATAATTGATTAAGCAACATACTTTTTTTGATAATTGCTAGTTTTTGTATTGCATTACGCTGTATTGCGTTTTAAATAAGTGTACTTATTTATTTTCATAAGCGAATAGAATAGTTTATAAAAACATTATGTAGGTTCATACTATTTTTATGAGGTACAACCTGTTTTGGGCATAAATAGGTGTAAACTGGATGGTCAAAGTCGAAAGCCAAAGGAAACTCGATAGTGATATGTGACATGTTATGTTGCAGGCAATAAAAACTAATGAAAATTGAGAACCACTACCAGATATAACAAACAGAATATAAAGAACAGAATAGTTTATATTTTCTTACTACTTCCATGATATTTATTTCTCGTGAATGATCGAGAATGTATAGGTAGATACCTAAAATATGTTATCTCTGGGCTACACTGAGGGACCGTTTATTTCTGATAAGGAAATGCGTTTATTTGACTTTCATTTGTTCAACTTAAACATGATCCTAGACTTGGTTAGTAATATATTCTTTATTTGGGCAAATTTTCTTTTTATCAGAATTTTTATATTTGTTTATTAGAATTTTTTTTGTAGTTTTACCATTTATGTTTGTGAATAGATTTTTTCTTGGAAATAAAATATAATTCTACATTTAACAAATTATAGTATTAATTTGGTTTTACTATTCGTTTGCCTTGCTTATATAAAATGAGATTCACTTTAATATATAAAAGGTGCTTGTGCCTTAACACCTATTGCGCTGAATATCTATCAGATAATTGAAATATCTTGTGGCGACGATTTATATTGCGTTGACATAATATCAGCAACAAGATATTAGCATCAACCCGACAGTCCGTAAGATATACAATTCACTTAAATGATGCATATGAAATTGTGTATCATATATATTATTTGACCTGTATGTTGCTTTTAAACTATTCATACTTAGGGTAATATGGACTTTACTTGCTTTTGTAGTAGGTAAATATTACGGTTACAGTATTTTTCATATTTCTCATCTATTTTTAATACAATTATGAAATAATACTAATTTAAAATAATGCATTACGTGGTGCCATTGGAATATAATTTATAAAAAGAAAATATAGTAAAATATGTTTCACTAAAAGTGTTTTTATTTTGTGCCTTTCAACGAGACGCATAGTCTCGTTGAAAGGCACAAAATACTGAAGTGATACTTGAACTGAAGTGATAACTTTTGATTTAGCATCAATCTAAGTATTTTATCCTAACCATGGTATCTCTTTTACATAGACAAACTTATTTAGGGATTGCTACTTGTTAAGTTACGTATTACCTACTAACTTGAAATGCTATTTTTTTCAATAAATGGAAATATAAATTATATTCGATACGATTCAATATTTGCTAATGGGTTCGCTAATATCTTCATTAAAGTTATTTCATTACTTGTTTAAGAGACTTATTTATTTCGTCATACTTAAAATCAACATTTGTTTTCCATAAATATAATTTCTAATAATAAATAAATCGTTTTCTTGATGTATGGGTAAAATCGAATCGTCGGCAAGAACTCCTGAACAGGTCTTCATATTCAAGACAAACATGACTACTCCGAAGAAAAGCCGGGGAACAACGAATATTGAGAAATGCTGAAAGAGGTTTTAAACAATAAGGACAATTCACCTAGGTCCATCCTTGTTAGTTGTTGCTCTGATAAGAAACATTATCTTTGCCTTTAGCAATAGGCAATTTGCATGAAACTTCTATACGCCTGAAAATATATTTTTTCTGCCATATAATAAGTACTTAAGAAGAATATTATAGTCATTTTTCATGAAAATCTGTAGGTTTTGCATAATTAATAGAATTAATTCACTCATTTATGTAAACAAAGTCACGTGTTCGAAAACGCTAGTCTGATTGATCCACGTCACTGTATGGGGAAGTGTCCCAATCGTCACTGTTTTGATTTGGTTTAGTGCTAACAGCTTGTAAAATCTGTAACAAGTGCGTTTTAGTGCCTAACGGTATGGAGCCGATAAAACACAAATTTTATAAGTATTGTATGCCAATGCGTACAAATACTACGGTATCAACGCCCGAAAAATTGTTCTTCTCGGTTCCCAAACAGGAAAGAATGCGGAAGAAATGGTGCGTTGGAATGAAAAGGAACGAAAAGAAAAATATAAAGCAATCAAGTTCGACGCGATATTGTTGCGAGGATCATTTTATTGTGAGTACCTAATAACATTTATTTGTTTTAGATGTATTTGTACATAACCCAACTTTCACGTTGTATGCTGTTTTCATATTACTTGCCGCATGGAATATTTAGAAAACGTTTGTTTTGGAGGTCATTAGATATAGATACTTAAATAAGATTTACGTTTGAATCTTTTTTACAGTTGGAGGAAGACATGGAAAATTACTGGCAATACAGACTGGCTGGAAATGTATAGGTGTTAAGTTTGAAAAAGGGCATTCTACCTCATATTTTCAGCTGCCAGAGAGAACCAGTACCTGAGCGACAAACTGGGGGCCATAGTCTATGCACAATTGTTCAATACTAATAATAACAAATAGATTCGTACACCGAAAAAGGAATATTTAACGAAATTACACTAAACGCTCATCTATCTCTCAACAAAATAATATACAGTGACGTCACGCGACATCCATTTGCATTTCTTGTTTGTGTTTACGCGCGCCAATAATAATTTCAAATTTCATTTATTTATTTTGTGTCTATTATTGCACAAAAAGTGGTAAATTTAACGCTATATGGATTTAATGATCTATAGAATGTTTTGACAACATAATTAAAAATCATGCAAATTGCCTATTAGGTGGGTAAAGAAAAAGCACGGGTCTACACTTAAATAAATACTAGAGTAGTATTCTCACTCGCCCTAAAACTTGCTTATCCATAGCCTGTCTGTCACCATAACCAATGGATATTGGTGAGAAATGTGGTAGTCGATCTAAGTAGGTGTTAGATAGTTTTAGTTTACTTGAAAATAGCTACATCAAATTTGCGTTATTACTTGTATTTTGCAAATTAATTTTATTGTACTCGTAGATTAGTTCAAAACCTGTAGCGCATGGAATTAAAGCAATGCCAATGCTTGGCAATGTATTAGTGAATGTCTTAATGATGAAGATAATTAATGAAGACAAAGTATGAGGGAAGAATGTAAACTTAGAATACGTATATACAAAATGCCTGGATCGCTTGAATAGGATTTATATCATTGAAGTTACTATTACTAAAACTACTATTTAGTTTGCCCAGCGAAATCATGGAGTTAGGGAAGAATATAGTGATAGATTTCCTCAAGATATGTATTAACAGGAGAAATGTGGTCATATGGAAAATATGTAATAGAAAAAATAATTCATGCATAATGTTCGAATACATATGGAACAACTTTACAACTACATTGCGTAAAAATACTTTGGCATTACGACCTAGCACCACCTTCAAGTTGCAGTATTGAGAGGCGATGAACTAGTACTAGTTGTACATTAAGCAACTTGTTTAATCATTGTATTAAAATTGCTGATTAGTATGTTTGTGGAATTTCCTTAAGATTCGTTAAATAAGTAGAAAAAGAATTTATTCGTGATTAGAATTAATTTAGGATTTTAACAGCACTAACGTATTCGAGAATTGTTAACTTCTAAATGTTGATATAATGTTAAAATTCATAGCCCATTATAGAATACTCAAAATTATTGGGAAAGGGTAGTGGGAGGATTAAAGCAAATCCTGACAGAATTTAAGTAAAGTAGACGAAACTTGCATCGATAGGTTTTAGAGATGTAAATGTGTTTAAAATAAACAGTTTTAAAACCTTAAAACGGAATTTTCCGCACGTAGGACATCTCTATTTCGAAACTGAGTGGCCGAGAAAAAATAAACCAACACATAAATGCAGAATATGTGTTTTATGCGACAGTTTTATTTTTTCAAATAGTCCACCATCGTGCATTCTCTTGACCCATGGACAGGGTGGGGTGTGTCCTATCCACCTCAAAATCAATAGATATCGTCTGGTAGACGTCCCTAATTAGAATCAGTTGAAACCCGACCGATCCGACACGATTTAATTGAATGATCGTGCTAAAAAAGAAAATATCTCAAGTAGTCCACCATTGTGCTTTCTTCATGACTCATGAACATGTTAGAGTGTGTTCTATCCACCTAAAAATCAATAGGTGTCGTCTGGGAAACGTTCCCGATAAGAATCAGTCAAAACCCGATCGATTCGACACGAGTTAGTTGAGTTATTGTGCTAACAAGAAAAATGCCGACGACAACAACGACGACAACAACGACGACGACAACAACGACGACAACGACAACGACAACGACACAGATAAAAAATTTTAAAAATATTTTTTTTTTTGTTTTTAGGCCGAAAACGAAAATTAAACGCAAAGAAAAATTGTTTTTCCACTTCTTTACACGATTACATTACTTTTCCGCTCTGGTATAGTTGAGTGCGGAAAAGTAATATATGATCCCATATACTCTCCTAATCTATGAATTATGTTATGTTATGTAACGTGAAAAACGAAATCCCCAAATGTAGAAAAGAGTAAGAATGGTTAAAGGAAGCAATTTTGTATCAAAAATGTAGCTAATATAAAGGTGTAGATTTTAATTAGTCAATAGAAAATAGTCAGTTTGGAGTTCAGATTTACCACTGTTCTTGAAAATGATACCGTTACTTTTGAAATATACCAGGAAATTTACAAATACTGTTACAGTAAATGTAATGCAGTTGTACTTTGTAATGTATAAAAGTAAATCTTATATATCTACATAGAACTAAAAATATGTATGTATGTATGTAGAGCTAGAAAAGTTCTAGCTCTACATACGTATTAGGACAAAAAAAAATACATGAACAATTTATAATGCATAGTTATTTGTTGACAAAGTTGACCTTTTTATTCTAAATATGTTTCATGAAAAATAATTTTTAATGTTAGAATTTGTGAAAATGGGGAAAAAGAAATATCTGGAATAAAAACCTTTAATGCTAAGCAATAATATATTATACAGGGTGAAAACCTTAACTGGAATATATTGTGCAACTCGAATATGGAGGATTTCAACAAAACATTGTGAAACAGGTCCATGTTTTATTTTGGTTGCCCACACTTAAGGGGGCTTAATGATCTTTAGTTACTTTCACCCTATAGGGTGTAATTGCCCGTAACTTTTGTTGTCGAGCGTAAAGGTATGCCGAGCAAATATATGGACTATTTGAAAGGTCGCATCTAGGGGTATACAGCGCACACTTTGCTTTTTATTTCTTTCAAATTATTACTTGTAAAATGAATAAAAACTTACTTTTTATGGTAATGATCATTTAATCGCAAGATATGTTCAAAATAAGTATTAGTTTCTTATTGACAAGAAGCTAGTCAATGAATAGAAAAACACAATAGAAAAATACAATCACTTATATTGTACAGCATATTCGAACTGATATGTTCAGTTTGATGTTTTATTCTTGGCTGCAGGCTCTTAATGGGTTGCAGGTTTATCGGGTTTTTCTTCAAAACATGTTGTTTTTCAAATACCTCCATAAGAATATATCAAGTTGGGTAAGGTCCGGATATATTGATGGTCACTCTATTGGAATTTAATTTACACATGCATTCAATCCCTCTATTTGGAAATATCTCGTCCAAATGTTGACGGACGGTTACGACATAGCGTGTTGGAGCTTCATCTTGTTGAAACCATATATTGACGTCAGGTAGATCTGGATTTAATTCATTGAGAAAGAGTTGGTAAAAATGGAATCAAGTCTTCTGGATGGAAGGAAATTTAGAGCTGTTGGAACATTGAGGTTATTATTAAATAATGACGGTCCAAGAAGCTTGTCCATTTCTACCTTATTACTTTAGCTAATACATTTATTTTTTGTGGGCGTTGAGTACGACTATTTCAGATCCAGTAAGGTTGCTGTCAGTTCAATAATGACAGTTGTGCCGATTAACTTCACCCTTCAGAGTAAATGTACCTTCATTAGAAACAATGATCTAAAATCAGATATCTAAAGATATCTGATTATGGATAATAGACTCCATCATTAGCTCGCAGAACTCAATTCTGCGATCCTGGTCATCTTTAGTAAGTTCCTGAATCGTTTGTGTTTTGTAGAGATGCATTTATACTTTTTTCAATAATTTCAGAAATGTGATATGACTAACACTACTACAATCACAAGCGAATTGTCGATTTTATTTAATTTGCTGTTATCGTAAACAATGCTCTGTCTCTTTTTAGGTACGTCTCTTGCACGACCAAACTCTTGATAACAAGACTCAATTTTACTGATTGCACTTTGGCCAATGGGTAGTAGACGTTGGTCTCACAATAATTGAAAAGCCTCCGTTTATTTTGTAGTATCACAAATGATACGTAAAAACTAACACTAATACAAAATTAAAATACGAGGTAAAATCACACTTGCGTTTAACTGATAATGAGTTTAAGCAGGGCATCACAACAAAACTAAACTAAGATCAGATAAAACAGTGAAAAGTGGAAATGTATGTTGTCAATATTCCTCATACCTTCTATTTAACAAAAAACACTAAGGAGAAACATTACTATTCATTTCATCGCTATTTTCCAACTAATAAACTCTTTTATCTTGCCGATAAATGGAATAGTCTACCGGAGCCTAGGTATAAAAGCAAGCCACGGTATGTTTTGAAATTTTTTATTTGTCAAATAGCGGTGAAATAAACTATACATGCAGATATACATGTAATGTTTTTTTACAATGCAGTGATAATTATCATATGTACATATTGTTAAATTCGGTGATAATTATCATAAAAATAAGTTTATTAAAGATAATTTGAAAAATTGAGAAAACGAGGTGTGCATACCCCTTACATTCGAAAAATAAGTTGGGGGTGATGAGATCCCCCAGCATAAGTAGACTTCATTACTTCTTAAGTCGTAGCAAACAAAATAAAAAATCTACCTGTTGCAGGAATTTTTATTGCAATCCTCCATACCCGAGGAGGGCATCATTTATATCAGTTAAGATTTCCATCCTGTATAATTGATGTATTATTTTTCGAACATGCTGTATATCTATACAACACTATATAGATAATAGTATATTTGAGTCAGAAGTGTCCTATTGATTTTCCTGCGGACAGTATTATATACAACTTAATCAGTATTTAAAATACCTACCTACATATTTTCCACATTTCGCATATGGAAAACGTCCTAAACGTTAAATCAAATTATAGTATTTACTGGCAAAGTGCCATGAGAGAGCAGCGGAAAACCTTTGACAGCGTTACTACTACAGATGGGGGTCATGATCAGATCGGTCATACTGCTCATGGCTGAAAAAGCAATAATATACAATCCGTGACGTAACGGAAATTTTATTAAAACATTAATTTTGTGTAAAGTAACTATGTGTTTAGATGTTACCGCACTGTCATTTCTATAGAATAAGAGAATATGGTTATTTATACATATATGTATTATAAATATTTATTATATTTAAAATGTATATAATTTCAGGAACTGCTCTTCCCTTGTTGATTAACGATTACACAATATAACAAATATTTATGTAAGTTATTGTTTGTATATACACATTTTATCATTCTTTAATACTAGGGTATTTGAGCTGAATATAAAAATACTAACAGTTCCTCGAAACCACTACTTTGTTAACATATTTAAATGTATCACTTAATCATTCATTTAAAATTTTGGCAATAGAAATAGTCAGTGGTAGCTATTAGATCATATCTAAATAATAAAACACCCATGCCATTTTTCAAGAATTAACTACATATATAGAAGAAAATGCAAATTGAAGTACGTGCAAAAAAAATTACGGAAAAGCGGTTGTCCACCTAGGGATACTTAACAACTATGAAATATTTTCAAAAATTTATTTTCATAATTAACAAATATATGGACCCATTTTTCTATTTTTCTCAAATTTACAGGTTTTCAAGATTTAAGATATATAGAATATTTACTTTGTTAAGATAAAATACACAACTCCTTTGCCACTGTTTCGCCAAATTCATGTTAAGTAAATTGTTGTCAAAGATAATGAATAAATGATTGATTAATAACACTGTGCGTTAATCATATTTCTGTATTGATAATTTATTACTTTACATCATTATAATTTTTTTCGTAGGACTTTTTGATGAATTTTTGTATATTATTAATGCATCAGAAAACAAGCGTAACGTAACGTAAAACATAACTATAACACATATGTATAAGTTTGTTTTCTGCTATGGCACCCAGATTTAGGTTTCATAATCTCTTTCAGCTGGCGCCGGCGCAATGTTGGTCACCAAAAACAATGAAATTATGATTTGAGGCTAAAATACATTTTGGAAATACAGCGAAATATTCAAAACCCATATGAAAGTTGCACAGTTATGTCAGGGGTACTGTTTTATTGGCGTCTTCTGTAAGATAATTGTACGCCACTGAATTATTTTATTCACTGATCTCAAACTATATTTTCAGACAACCTCAAATTAAATGTCTGGTTTAAATATGCAAATTAAAGGTCTCTCTTAAATATGCAATTTATTTAATTTCTAAGAGAACGTGGTATTCTTTATATAAAAGTGATAACTCGTTCAACTTCGAATATTAGCAAACGAATGCTAATATATATTAGCAAACCCTGATCATTGCAAATATATATGATATGATTTATTGTTAGTATTCTTACATTTTAGGTAAGAAATACAATTAATATAAAATATGCCAGTTTTAGTTTAACCTCATTTTTCACCATTCTACAAGAAGTACATTTTTGTAGAAAGGTAAAAAATGAAACATTGTACTATATTTTCTTTTTCTACATTATATATTACATTAGCAAAAGGTAATGCGTTATTATAAATTAGTTTTTTTTCATAGTTGTATTATAAAATAATAAAACATACTTGCAACCGGTAATGCTATATATATGCAGCACGTGCTATATAATTCCAGACGATTTATTTTATTTAATTGTACAACTTCTGCACTGTTTTTTATGTCAATTGATGTTCAGCATAACATGTACACGTCATAACGTATTTTAATTATCTGATAGATATTAAAATGATTGGTCATTCTAATATCTAAGATAGGGTGAAATTATATAGATATGAGAGGGAAACATGAATAGTAAAACTAAATTAGTGTGAAATATAATTTTTTTAATTCAAAATTGTATTTTGTGTTTAAAAGTAAAGATCTACTCACAAGAGTAGATGATGACACTATACAAAGAGAATAATATATTTTTTAATTATAGTAGGCCATACTTCTTCAATGGACATATATATTTTTCATAAAGAATATTTTTAACTAGTTTGTGATGTGTAATATATGTAGGTAATATGCCGTGTACATGTCATTTTCTATAAAGTTCAAATTAATATGTAAATTTATTTCCTATATCCCAAATTCAATTTTTTACAATCTCTTAGAGATGAGATATTAAGAATCTTTTTAAGTTAAATAATTGATGTTAAAACAAAATATAATTTTGTATTGCAAATTTTGTCAACAGGTTGTTAATATATATTAAGATTTAATAGAATTTTAATATATATTAGAATTAACATATTAGAACATTAGATACAAAAAATAAATGTAAAACAGAGAAAATTCCAGGAGGATATATTTTCAATGTAAAGGAACAGAATTGTCACGAATTAAGTTTTTCTAATCTCCATCTCAAAAGAGAAATATTCAAACTGAGTCACCAATAAAGGAAAAATTATAATACGGGAGCGGATCAAATATAAACGGAACTTTAATTTTCCCGATTTAAAAAGAGACAATGGAGGTAAACAAGAACAAAATCACCATTTCGGTATGTGATTCTCCTTCATGATAATGCAAGGCCGCATTCGGCAGCTTTGACCATAAAAAAAGTCACTTCATTGGTCCGTCATGCAACATCCTCCTTCGAGTTTCGATTTGTCACCGTGTGATTTTTATCTGTTTGGATCTTTGAGTAGTTCTTTTTATTTAATGCAGACTATACCTCGTATTCAGTGTATTATTTTATATGCATTCATTATAAGTTTCATAAGAAGCGAATAACTTTTGACTCTATTTTGTATATAACTGCCAACTCATATTGTTGTTTATATTTAAAAGCTTTGTCGATGCGTTTTTCTCGTAATGCAAATTCGATTGCTAGCACTCATTTGTTATTTTCGAATTTATACGGAGTGTACATAAATCGAAGAAAACCGTGGGACAAGGATTCATTAAGATTCCTGTTTAGTTGTTTTTAAAATATATTATTATTTTGTAATTTATTTTGTAGTTTTAAATTTTATTTAAACTAGTAACAAGTCTTAGCCGTTATTTCATCTGTGTCTAACAGATGAAAATATAAATTAAGGAACAGTAGAAGGAACAGTAGCTAATTTCATTATAGATGTATTGAGGTACCTTGAATTCAGAAATTATCTGTGGTTTCCATTATTTAAAAAAAATTAGTTAATAATTGCAATAGGTTTTATTCTTATTCTTGAACCGCGTGATTATTTCTTTGGAATTTTTTTTTTTTTTTAACAAGATTACATTACCATATACAGGATGAATCGAGAGGAACGTACTAACCTGCAGGAGGTAATTTTATACGTAAAAATAATATAAAGAAAACTGTAATGTTATCCGATTTTAATTTTCTTTCATATTATAACATCCTCACAAAATTCCCCACACATATATTGTTTTAATCATTTCATCTTTGTGATAAATAAAACATTTTTTTCCTTTTACCTATGAAGAGCACTTATTACCCCTCTGCCGGTGGCAGTATTTCTAAAGGTGCGTCCAAACATGCAATACCGAAGCAACATCAGAGCGTTCCGTGGAGCGTGACATCGACGCGTAACCGATGTTATGCGTCGATGTCCTGTTGCGGTTGAAAAGCATGGGTTCTGTTGCGATATTGTGTCACGATAGTAAGTTATGCGTCGGCGTTACAATACGCTTCGGTGTTGCATGTTTGGACGCACCTTAAGGGCGATGCGTCACGCCACCGCGGTAAAAACCTTTGAGCTTGTACCGCGGTCCAAACAGGCTTACAAAGCCGCGGTACAAAGTCAGTCCTTTTAGTGGTCCAAACAAGCATTCCAAGCTTGTTTGGACCACTAAAAGAAGCTATAGAGGCCAACAATTCCATGACGATTGGTCGGTGGAGGCCTTTGTTTGCCAATGCCTCTTTGAGCGGCGTAGAACTTTTTATGATTAAGGGATTAAGAAATTGAAAACAAGATGGGAAAATTAGTTTCCAAGGGGAACTATATTAAAAAATAATCAGTTATTAAATTGTAAAAGCAGAATAATTAAAAAATAAAAAGTCTCGTTTATATTTGATCTATATAAAGAGTGATACTCTGTATCTATTTTATAAAATTAATATTTAGTTTACTTTACCACTACAGTCTATTTTTTCTAAAACTGTCTTGTGTATGAGAATTTCGACAAGGCTTACTGTACTAAAAAATATTTTTCATTTTTTATTTGATATTAAAACAATTGTCCAAAATTACTACCATTAATGAGGATATTAATGAATTACAAACTTGGTCTAATCTTTTTCATAAGCGCATTAAATGAGGTTTGACCTTAGTTTGGAAGCATCATGCACTATATATGAACGTCCTGTACAACAAAACAGTCTACTGAACCGAAAGAAGTGGGCGAAAAAGACGAAACTGCTCTTCATTGCATTCCTCTTCGGGGACTGCAAGATGCAATCCGCAACTACCTGACACTTCTACAGAAACTACGCGCATTCCATTGGGAAATGTTCGTCAAGTAAAAATCCCAATACTTTCTGTGGCTCTTTAAATTGTGTATTGCACGACAGGAGAGGAATGGAATTGAACGCACATGCTCGCCATTGACGAGGGGAAAGGGAGCCAAGTTGGGCAACATATTTTGATAGCATTCTAATGTTAATACCATGCAAAGCCGCAAATATTCGTTCCCGACAGGAATTGCGGTGAAATACGACCGACCCTTTTAATTGAGTCGAAAAGAAAACGATGTTCAATGTATGTTTTAATACGATGTAGGGTTAAATGAAAACCTTGAAAACGTCGTAGAACAAAATATATTGAAGTAATGTCAAATACATGTATGTTATCTTTCGACGTCACACAGTGGGGCGAATGAACCAATATCCCGGTCATGGACGAAAAATTAAAAGTTTCTTTTCAAGTTATCGAGTTTTTAGCATCATTTTATAAGCTCTTGGGTACAAGAGAATGCGAAGATATTCCAGAAACATGAAGTAATAACGCCGTGTTTGTGGCAAGTGTACCTCAAATCGACAACCCGATACTGGAATTTGTGTGCCCGATACTTTAACAGTTCCTACAAGATTCCATATTTTGATATGTTGTCTTATTTTTTGCTGCTAATGGGGTCTATTTGAACTGAGAAAAACATAATTCAAATAACAAATGTTGTATTAGATTGTATGTGTTGATTAGTTGTTCCAAAAAAAAAAAAAAACGGACCTGACAGAGGTTTACCTTAGGTAATTAGTGAGAGATATACGATATAATTATATCCGACTAGGTCCAGCTGCGCACGCAAATCACATTTGAACAAATGGTCTTAAGGGCCAAAATCTAACCAAACGCAGTGTTTTGTGCCTGTCTTTCAATTATTTTTACAATGCTCAGAACGAACTGCGAATTGTTTAATTTAATGTATCAAAACATCCTAGTGATCCACAAAATTATGGACTTCTAAGAGAGGAAATTTCGTCCAACATCTCTCCTGCGAATGTCTTTCAGATCAACATTTTGCTGCTTGAAAATAAACTTATTTAATAAATTATGTTGTGGGCATTTAAGAGAAAGTGGGTAGAATGTGTTTAAAGGAAAGACTTTCTTCTTAAAAAAAAGTGCAAGTTGGCACAATAGAGCTTTTCAGTATTTTCAGAGATTTCTTCAGCCTCCTGAAGAAATAAACGTTCTGCTCAATATTTTCGGTGAACTGTCGAAGAGGTACAAAATTGGTAGGTACGTTGAAGAGTTGAGATCAAGAGAGGAACAGGAAATACTTTTTGCCGCGAAATTGAACTTGAGGCAAGAAGGTCGTAATATTAAAGCCAAAATTACTACCAAAATACAGAACTATTCAGAGGAGTCGGAAGAATTGAAGAGAATGTGCGAGATTAGTGACAAATTATACGTAATTTCCTTTTCAAATAAAAATATATTTTTCCTAAATACATCTCTCAATATGTCCAAGTCACAGTACTTTATTTTGCAAGATGCCACTTTGAAAACAGAATCAAAAATCTTTTAAAGAAGAAGAATCCTCATTGGACTGTGTTGAAGACCCCGGCATCCTAAACTAAAGTTAACTGTAAATTTAACTAAAAGTACCTTATTTTATTAATTTTATTGCTTAAGTTTCTTCAGCTGGTAAATACAGATTTTTTCCATTCTTTTTTTTTACTTTTCCGCACTCAACCATACTAGCGGAAAAGTAATGTAATCGTGTAAATAAAAATGGGGAAACATTTTTTTTCGTTTATTTTTCGTTTTTTGGCCTAAAAACAAAAAAAAAAGGTTTTTAAAAAATGTTGTCCTTGTGTGTGTCGTTGTTGTCGGAATTAAAATTTCTTGTTAGCATGATAACTCAACTAAATCGTGTCGGATCGATCGGGTTTTGACTGATTCTGATCGGGGACGTCTCCCAGATGACACTTATTGATTTTGAGGTGGATAGGATACACCCCACCCTGTCCATGTGTCTATTTGAGAAAATTTTTTTTTGTTAGTACGATAACTCAACTAAATCGTGTTGGATCGATCGGGTTTTGACTAACTCTGATCGGGGACGTCTCCCAGAGGACACCTATTGCTTTTGAGGTGGATAGGACACACTCCACCCTATCCATGGGTCATGAGAAAGCACGATGGTGGACTATTTGAGAAATTTTTGTTGTTAATACGATAACTCAACTAAATCATGTCGGATCGATCAGGTTTTGACTGATTCTGATCGGGGACGTCTCCCAGATGACACCTATTTATTTTGAGGTGGATAGGACACGCCCCACCCTGTTCATGGTTCATGAGAAAGCACGATGGTGGACTATTTGAAAAAAGTAAAACTGTCGCATAAAACACATATTCTGCATTTATGTGTTAGTTTAGTTTTTCTCGGCCGGAAATGTCCGTTTTAAGGTTTTAAAACTGTTTATTTCAATATATATTTGCGCACTTATTTTGTATTTATATACAAATGCAACCAAATATGTATTGCAGTTAAAATTACAATCTTGAGAAAACCTAAGTTTATGTATGTACGTTAATGAAACGATAAACTTGAAAAGGAGAAAATCCATTATTACTTTACATACATGGTACTATTGTATATATCTTCAAACGTAGGTAATTATTTATCATATTGGTGACAGAACGATGAGAATTACCACAGAACACTGAAATGAGAACTGCCGTGACTAAAATATGCGGAGAATATGCGGTAATTATGAATAATGTACCGCACTATATATAGTATGTGGTAAAATAAGCCTCTAAATGATGTACGCGATTATTCCAAGAATAATTTGGAATAAAGTTCTACCATTTAGAATGGATGTAAATAATGTTTCCTAATCAATGGTACATTGCAGACTTAATCCAGGTAAGTATCTAACACTGAAGACAGAATTACATAGAGATACATGTAAAACATTGTTGAAAAGGACGGAAAACTTAGTATCTCTGATTCAGTAGTAGATTCTAATTCAATTTTATAGTTTTAAATTGTTGCGACTTCCTAGCATAGTTTGCAACAGTTTATAATATACTACGATGACTATAGAGATGGGTATAAACCTGCGCGCCGCGAGTTCGTTGCACCTCTAAATCAAAATTTGTTGAAATTATTTATTTTGAAGAACTTTCCGCGATCCAGAGGAAACCCACGAACATTTAGTAGACATTTTGTATTGTAGATAATCATGTCAACGCGTGATAAAAATTACGCTGTTTCGGTGATGAGTGGTGCTTTCTTGTTAATGGCAAGTTTGTGCAAAAGAAAACGTTGGTGGCACACTAACCTGTTTAAAAAATGGAATGGTACCAAGATTAATATGGGTTTGAACACTTTCATCTGATTACTCCATTTTTACCGCTGAATGGACGCGGAACAAAAACAACGAACCTCTCGCGCTCCCGTCTATATCTGTGCTGCGAACACACAAAGCGTTCGTCGAAAAAACCGACACGAGGTGGAACGTGGTGCGCCGTGTGTGTGCGATTCGAAACTCGAAAACACCGTACTAATCTAGAGAAATTGCTGCACGCGGGCGGCGCGCACACGGAGCGGCGCGCATATGTGTACCCACCTTAATATGTATAAATATTATTCACAAAAATAAAAAAGCTTACATAAACTATTTATAATATATTCCTACTTATAATAATTAATACATAAACTCTAACCAGAACCATTGTTTCTGGGAACACACTTTGGAAATGTGAATAATGTTGCCATTTTAAGAAACCGTCTCAACAAGTTTTCATCAGTTCAAGTTTGGTACTAAATAGATTTTAATTTCAATCAATACCTTTGTTATTGCGTTTGTCTGCCACGATTAAAGTTCATTGATCCTAATAAAGTTAATTGGTTCTTTTGATGAAAATGTTGTCCTGTATTGCATCACATCTAATGCTTTATGACGCATAAATGGTACATATAAGAATATTATTTTGGACGTCTGAAGTAGTTATCTTTATTGTTTTTGCAATAAAGTGCGAAGGTGAACTTCATTCATAAATTCTTAAATATTTCTATTTTTCGTAAGATGTAGTTCTTATTTGTGTATGAAAGCTACTGAAGGTTAAATGCGTTCATACAATGCACGCATGTTGAGTACTCTATGAAGATTTCTACATGATGCATTCGGTAGTGGGAGAGAACTTTACATTTTACGCAGTGAAATTTATTATCTAAGAATGATTTCGTACTAAAACTGATTTATATCAAGTTTGTAGTGGTATTAGTTAAATTATCACTCTTACTTTTCCGCACTCAACTATACTAGCGGAAAAGGAATGTAATCGTGTAAAGGAAAATGGAAACAATTTTTTTTTCGTTTATTTTTCGTTTTTCGGCCTAAAAACAAAATGGTTTTAAAAAAAATCTTGTCTGTATGTGTGTCGTCATTGTCGTTGTCCTCGGCATTAAAATTTTTTGTTAGCAGGATTACTCAACTAAATCGTGTCGGATCGATCGGGTTTTGACTGATTCTGATCGGGGACGTCTCCTAGAAGACACCTATTGATTTTGAGTTGGATAGCATACACCACCGCCTCCCTTGGGTCTATTTGAGAATTTTTTTTATCACGATAACTCAACTAAAACGTGTCGGATCGATCGGATTTTGACAGATTCTGATCGGGAACGTCTGCCAGACGACAGCTATTGATTTTGAGGTGGATAGGACACACCCCACGCTGTCCATGGGTCATGAGAAAGCACGATGGTGGACTATGAGAAATGTGTTTTGTTAATACGATAACTCAACTAAATCGTGTCGAATCGATCGGGGTTTGACTGATTCTGATCGTGAACATCTCCCAGACGACACCTATTGATTTTGAGGTGGATATAATACACTCTACCATGTTCATGGGTCATGAGGAAGCACAATGGTGGACTATTTGAGAATTTTTGTTAGTACGATCACTCAATTAAATCATGTCGGATCGATCGGGTTTCCACTGATTCTGATTAGGGACGTCTACCAGACGACATCTGTTGATTTTGAGGTGGATAGGACACACCCCACCCTGTTCATGAGTCATGAGAAAGCACGAGGGTGGACTATTTGAAAAAAAGTAAAACGCTCGCATAAAACAGATATTCTGCATTTATGTGTTGGTTTATTTTTTCTCGGCCACTCAATTTAAATATAGAGATATTCTACGTGCGCAAAAGTCCGTTTTAAGGTTTTAAAACTGTTTATTTTTAACTACTATGCTATAAAAATAAATATAATTATTTCCATAATAACTCTTTCTGCAATACTTTTCGATATATGTACATAAGAACAAAAAATACATGTCCAAATTGCAAATCAGCTATACATAAATTGCTTAATAACCAGTGAGATCTGCAAATGATAGTAGTTAATGGGTTTACTTTTATAAGTAATTTAGAAGTAGAAGTTTATATACTCAATACAGTGAATTTCTCACGATTGAAACTTTATCAATTGTATTCCATGCATAGGCATCATTCTAAATATAAAAGTTTTAATGCAACACAACAGTTTATTATTACAATTATGCTGTCGCGCTTCTCGTGTGATATGATCTCATCATATGTCAGTCAAACTAAAACGTGAAGTTACTGGATTTGATTAGGTTAAATGTACCTTCAGCTCTCTCTAATTCTCTTCTCTTTCATTATGAATATTATCTGGTAATATATTGAAGTCCGACAGCTAAAGGTAGAAGGACTTAGAATTAAAGTAATATAAAATATTATTTTGTTTAATGTAATATTATAAACGTTATATTAGAAAATACTACGTTAATTTATGTACATGTAATGTTATTTTATTTATTTTACTCTTATTAGTTACAAATAGGCACATACCAATTCAACGAAATCTGCTAATGTTTATTTCTTAGGATAGATAAAGTATTCGGTCAGTTAGTTAAATAACTGTTAATAACTGCCAATACTTATAGATTTTATTGTAAGCCTCTTTGAAGTCCTCGAACCATTTTCTTAGTTCAACACTTCTTGTAGTCATGTAGGCTACTTATTTTTAATATAGTCTTAACACTTGTCTCTTATAGGACAAATACATTCAGGTTTAAATTAATTAAGCAGAAAATAGGCACATTGATTTAGGATGCAGTTGAACGAAGGACGAAAGAACTGATAATTACACCAAATTAACTCTTCTTATAAGCTTTAGTGTTTTTATTATTTATTGTATTAATATATTATTTACAAGTAAACAATAAATGGTAGATATAAACTATGGGATTTATGTTATTTCAATGCCGGTTGTAGTGACGCATTAAACTGGCGCATTAGCAGGGATAATGAGTGTGCCTCGATAGCTCAGCGGCCAGAGCACTCAACCGGAAATTGCGAGAGCCGGGTTCGATTCCCGGTCGAGGCAAAAAGCACTTTTATCCTTGCTATCGCCAAAGTGGTGACCCCGACGTGATGTGATTCGTCACTCCAGTATATGCAACTTCCCTTACATCTCATATTCGCGGATTCGATTCCCGTCCTATCCATCGCCCTATAGTCCCGGAGGTTACCGAACAACGGTTCGTAAGAATGGCGAACGCGGTCACATTCCGTTAAATTGTATCGAGACAAAACCATGTCTCTAGGGAGGGAGTACTGTAGTGACGCATTAAACTGGCGCATTAGCAGGGATAATGAGTGTGCCTCGATAGCTCAGCGGTCAGAGCACTCAACTGGAAATTGGGAGAGCCGGGTTCGATTCCCGGTCGAGGCAAAAAGCACTTTTATCCTTGCTATCGCCAAATCGGTCAAGGGAATCAAGATACGTACATACTAATACCAATTCAATGAAATTCTCTAGTACTTTTTTTATAGACATATAGATAATTATTTTTAATAAACTTATCCATTATTTTTAACGTTTACTTCTTGTGATAGGTAATACCACTCGGATATAAGTTGGTATAGTAACAACAATAGTATAACATTCATATATGAACGTCTATATGTGTACTGAGATAACAACAGCGTAGTATATTTCAAATCCAACTGTAAATTTTAATAATTATATATTTGGGCCATATATTTGTAATATTTGAAAACAGTATACGAGTGTACCTAAAACAGTTTATGGCCATTAAACCAACATTGATAAAAGAAACCTAATAATTATCTCATATTTCGAGGATTATTATCCTCTAATGCCTTAACATAATTTGTGAGTGCTTTGCTCGTTATTTTCCTGCAAAAAACTAAAGTTTTAATGAAACGTCTTTACTCTTTCTCAAGCAGGATTATTATACTAAACCAACATTTATTTTAATGTAGCGAAATGTGTTGTTTACGCAGAACTTCATCTTATTAGGTAGGTATACTTCGTCATATCTCGTGCACGTATTAGGAGCAACCCAATTCGTTTCGAAATTTTGATTAAAACCAGAATGCCAGTACAGTGATAAGTATGTACGATGTGAATTATTAATGTAGTTAATAAATCACGTGAAGTTTTATTATGCATGCCACGTACGCGAAATTTCCCAAATGAATGTTGAATATTTTACCTACAAGTATCCATGCAAAAATTGCACGATTCCTTATAGCAATATATGGGTTAAGAAAGAAAGATTAGATGTAGTAGCATACAATATATTACACTTGTATATACAATGTGTGTCTTTGAGTTGTACATATATTTTGACTACTTATGTCTACACTTAGTACATGATTATAGTGAATACAATTTTTAATACCATCATTAAAGCAGTTATTGAATTTTAAATATCTGGAAATTGTGGCTTAACATTTTGAGTACCTCTGATTTATCTGATTTACGAATCGAGTCACTCCACGATGTAAGTTACATCAAGCTTCTAGCGTCCACTATTGTCAAATCTCCACATTGCAGTTTCGTGCTTTAATTGAAACATTAATGGCCAAACATTTATTTTATTACCAATAACTTGAAATACGAATAGTTGAATTGTGGACCACATTCCTAACAGTTAATATATTGACCGTGTAAAATAATACTTTCATGAATTATTTGCATTTACATACTTTTACGTCACTTACATTAAAGACTCTCAAACCAGTCAGAAATATTATCATCTTAATGATAATATTTCTGACTTCTTACCACCTAACCTCTATAGAATGATATCTTTGTAGAAGAGCTGTCAAATCAAGCGGATACAGGTACACTTAACTCACATTACTCCGTTAAGGTGAGATTTCTCCAAGATAAAAATAAAACCCTATTCATTTTAGGCGACGGACTGCGACGTTTATAAATACATGTAACTATCATAACTATTACTACGAATGGTAACTATCATAAAGACACTGGACATCAAACTACACCTAAGGTACAAAACAACGTACTATTTATTTCATCGCTATTTGCCAAATAAAAAACTCTCTTGCCGATAAACAGAATAGTCTACCTGAGCCTAGCCATAAAATAAGCCACGGTATGAGATGAGAGCCATTTTGGATTTTTTATTTGGCAGATAGCGATGAAATAGGCTATACTCAATTATAAAATGGCAGGCACAAACATAGAAATGCCCAAGTCATTGGTCAACTATGTCTTGTACTATTCGGTACAACCACTATTAGGCTTTGATTATGATTATTACGAAGCAAATCCGTAAATTAATACTATTAATTGTTGAACTTTAAAAAGGAGTTTTCAGTATGACATCGATACTGGAGGATAGAAATTCGTACTGAAACTTACAGAAAAAGTGTATATCCATCTACGTAAAAGTTAGTAACCTGTAGCCAATGTGTGCCTTGTGTATCGATGGTCATATTCGTAAATTTCTGAATACTGTAAACAGCTGATATCGACCTCTATTGTCGTTATGTTAGGTAGTTATAACTGGCAGGATCGCGGAGAAAACTGTTATTTGAGTTTGTTGTAGTTGCAACCTCTAGGGTCTAGCAGTCAACATTGAATTCGTTTAGGGACATAAACAATCTCTGTAAACAATATTCTTAATAAATTTCAATTTGTACGAGAACGAACTCGTGAAAAGAAATGATAAATGTTTGAATATTTAGAAACTAATTTTGGTGGGTTTAAGCAACTAGTTTTGACTAACGAATAAACTTATGAATGAGGGTCTTATGATATAGAAAAAACTCTAGGCGAACTGAAAAGAATGTTCAACGTAGTAACGAACTGACTCAATAGAGGGTCGAGATTTTTCGAGATTTTTCGTCGATATCGGTTTAGCCTTTGTAACCAACTTTTTAAACTAATACGTGATGTATTTAAATTTGTGTCGTATTTTATAAACTTTTAATTAATAGAATCTGGACAATTTACTTACTATTGAGACTATTGAAATTAAATGAAATGGTTAAAAAGTTCACAATCGAAACTATGAATTATTTACGCCACCAATAAGAATAGTTCATGTCGTTCTTTATAGATAAGTTACTAATTATCGTTTCTCTTCTTTTAGGTGAGTCGATTTCTATTCCGTGGTGGAATTATTTTTGACCAGTACTTGGTAAGTTACTAGCCGTTATTATAATATACTAACTAAAATTACGACAGAAATTAAGTCAAAATCTTATAATTTTAAAGAAGTTTTAACAATGCTATTTGCAGTTTTAGTTTGCAATTGAAAACAAATATAATTATCTTTATTTCTTATTAACGGATTTATTATAATGGATTTATTATGATTGCGAACGACTATTTATATATGTACGAGGTAATATGCTATTCGACGCAATTTGACAAAAACCTAAAATTATCCCACTCAATTTTTGAGATATTTAAAATTGTGTTTAAATACTTATGTTTTACTCATTTCTGTATATGTAAGTGGAACGATTCCTCTTATACTTATATATCTATTCCTCCTCTATGTATATAAAATGAGAGTGAAATTTTATATCTTAATATTTCATTGTATTTTCACTGAACAAAGGGTATAGGCCTAACGTTAGTTTTTTTTTTATTTATAAGTTTTTGATTTTTTTTTCTTGGGGGTTTCAGTTAAACACATAATTTAATTTTTTGTAATTTCAATCTTTGCTTAAAGGTTTCGTGCTTTTTTAAAAATTAAGGAATGGCGACAATTTTTGCAACATGTAATGACTAGACATACATACATACATTATCTGCTATACCTCACAAATTTGTTGGCTCTATCTATATTATCCATACGCATATTTTCCGCCCATTTTATTATCCCCAGGGTCTTGCAGTACGATGCACGTGCAAACAATGTTAATTTATAATAAGGAGCCACATTCGCTAGTATTAAAAAATTATATATTTTAATTACATGTTTCATACTACGCAACGTCAATTAAGTAATAATTCAATAACTTATAATTTAGTATTTTTTTTTCAATCCAACAGTGCTTGGTATTATAGCTATTGTTCTAATTATTATTTGTTGTCGAAATCACCATTTAAACTATACAGTCGACGGCAATTTTTATGCGGGTATATAAATAAACAGATTTTAAAGTTTTATATATTAAAAGAAAAATATCAGTTACCTCATGAAAAGCCATGAAAATATCTGATGAAATAAACCACGAGTTCAGGTACGTGATTCAGCAGTGGGGTAACTGTATAAACAATGTAAACAAAAGGTTTTCAATAGAAGTGAAATTGTGGCAGCTCACAAACCGTTAAACACATCTTGCGCTATAATTACATGAAACAGTGTTTTAATTTAAACTGTGGTAATTAGTAAATGGGGAGAGCTAAATTTATTTTCTTTGTCTCAATGAGGCTCTTTGATGTTCTCATTAATTAATCCTCTGGCACATGATATTTTAGTTCAGCAACATTAATTAATATTAGATGCCGAAATTGTTACCTATAATTTAACACCGGGTTGAAACGGTATTGACTGAAGTAAACTCACCGATTTTATTTATTTGTGTAGGTATTTATTTATTCACACATTGAGGCATGAGCAAACTTGCTGACAATCTGAAATATTATTCTTTATACTTGGAAGAATAAGTTAACTAATACGTAAAGTTTATATATCGAAAATATAGGAAATATAAATAATATAAATTACAGATAGAAATTACCTTCTTTTATATTCAGTATTGTACGGCTTTAGAAAACACATGAACTATATTTTATACTTTCCATAATATATATTTTCTATAAGATGAACAAGAGAGGTCGACGGTAATTGAAGTACAATAGAGTGTCTAAACTCAGAGTTCGTATAACTTCACCTCGTAAATACGGTAAAACAATTTGTGCTTTAAGTTAACAAAACTCATTTTTATATTTTACCGAAGCTAACGATATTTGAAAAAAAATACTCTCGTAAAAATCCCTTAAAACACCGAAAAAGCAGCAACTCAAAAGTAGATTTACATTATGCGTAATGAACTTATTAAATTATAGGTTTATGTTTTAATACGATTTAAAAAAATTAACAGTTTTAAAACCTTAAAACGAACTTTGAATCGCACGTTGCACATCTCTATCTCGAAATTGAGTGGCCGAGAAAAAAATAAACCAACATATAAATGCAGCATATGTCTTTTATGCGACAGTTTTACTTTTTTCGAATAGTCCACCGTCGTGCTTTCTTATGACCCATGGATAGGGTGGGGTGTATCCTATCCACCTCAAAATTAATAGATGTCGTCTGCTAGACGTCCCTAATCAGAATCAGTCGAAACCCGATCGATCCGACACGATTTATTTCAGTGATCGTACTAACAAAAAAAAAATTCTTAAATAGTCCACCATTGTACTTTCTCATGACACGTGTACATGGTAGAGTGTGTTCTATCCACCCCAAAATTAATAGATGTCGTCCGAGAGACGTCCCCAATCAGAATCAGTCAATACCCGATCGATCCGACACGATTTAGTTGAGTTATCGTGCTAACAAGAATAAATGCCGACGACAACGACACACATGCACAGCAATTTTTTTAAACCCATTGTTTTTTTGGATTTTAGACCGAAAAACGAAAAGTAAACCACAAACAAATTTTGTTTTTTCACTTTTTCTTTACACGATTACCTTACTTTTTCGCGTATAGTGAAGTGCGGAAAAATAAAAACAGACAAATTACATGGGGTTAGTTTTAAAAAATTAGAAGTTCGTAGCCATTTTGTGTAAACTGAACTAATCAATTAACTAATTTCCACTACTCAACTATTAACTAACACTAATCAACTTCGGCACCAATCCGGTCCCGAAATACTGTAAGGGTTTATTTAATAGACATGGAGAAATTATATGTTGTCCTTTTTCTAGCTGTCCAAAACATGTCACCAACGAAGAAAATCTTAATGTTGAATATAACTGCCACTTCCAAAGAAAAGAAAAAAATGTAGCAGTTTTTACTGACAGAAAAGGATTTTCAAATTATCACGTATTCTATTTGATGAACTATTTTTCCCCTTAAATGCATGTATTAAAGGCATACTGGTAAATGTTGCAGATATTGGTGTGCTAAAAGAGACCATTGCAAATATTAGTCAGATACATACATACAAATGTCCTGTTAGTCAGAATAAGTTATATTAGCCAGATTCTTACATAGAGGTTTTCAATTTACGGAAATCCAAATCTATTATCAAAAACAATATAGTTGAACTCACATATTAAGATTTATATTCCCTTGCTATTTCCTTGGATAGGATACAGAGCAATAGCTGAGTATTATGCCAATTGTGTGTATTTCATGGTGCAAAAATCAATTTTCTCGTAAGAGGCTCATCATATTGAAGAGATTAAACATGGCAAAAATTAAACGTTCGCGGATTTTTACATGGATATATTTATCCATTTTCCAAGTTATTTAGAAGGATTATATGTGTAAAACAAAGCCATTGAGATAGGTACCATCAAAATATGTATCACCAAAAAATGTGTCATCAAAATGAACATAATGAAACACTGTAAGAAGCTTTGCTATATTTTCATGAAATTTGAAGAAGTTAATGCGTGAACTGTATATGTATATCTAACCCCAAATTATTCGATTCAATCGGTTCAATCAATCCCGATCCGAGTAGTCAATTCCGTTCCCGTTGCAACGCCCCAGGAAAGGGTTGTGCCGTGGCAAGAGTTGTACGGGTGGAAGTCTGGAAAAGGAAGTCCTGAATTCTCCTTCGTGATTTCTCTCCTTCACTTTGGCTACCCGCTAGCTGCAGTGGAGGTGGAAGTGGATGCCAAAGGAGCGCCACCCGTTTTCCATTCGTGGTCAAGGGAGAGAAACTTTAATTATACAAGAGACGGGAAATGTGCCTATATTAGCA
Organism: Rosalia funebris; assembly: GCA_037954035.1. Classification (NCBI taxonomy): domain Eukaryota; kingdom Metazoa; phylum Arthropoda; class Insecta; order Coleoptera; family Cerambycidae; genus Rosalia; species Rosalia funebris. The sequence continues at coordinate 9,039,216 of JAZFAV010000007.1, forward strand.
ATGAAACTATAGTACCAACCTTTCTATCCTTACATGCATATACATATCACAGAATAACCTAACTCTAACCTAATTCTATGTTTCCCAATCACACTGATCCTTCTACTTCTTACATGTGCTACTATCTGTGTTGTGAACTTCCGTACTCCATAGTAACCGATTGAAATGGTTGACCTGTGTACGGCTAGAGTGGTCGTACTGCCGGGTACGGCTCGGCAAGATTGATCCTGCTACCTGCTCCCTCGTCTCGAACAGACATTCAGATGTACCCTAACCTCAAAATCACGTAACTGACACAGCAACGGAAACAGATAAAGGACAAAACCCAAAAAAAGAAAAGCCTGAAATAAGAGACGAGTCTTAGTCTCTGACTGTTATTACTGTCTTTAATCGATTTTACGGGCACAAAGTCTAAAATATATCTTCGTTGTTACGCGTCCTTCGATGATGATTATTTTTAACGAAACAGCCACCAAAATTGGCGAATGAACACTATTTTATACTATAAATGCACAATATGTATCTTTGCGAAATAATCTTTACTAAAGGACACTGATTCTACCAATCAACTAAGATGTCTGACTTTTTTTTTTTGTTTCCTCATGCCCACAAAAACCCTCAAATCCGCAGCAGGTTTAGATAGTACGGGACCGCAACCGCATAAACAGATAGGAAAGTATTGTACGCGGGCCTATTTATTTAAAACTGTAACACCGTTCAATCCATATTCCAGCACTTCCATAAAAACTGCACTGACTTGAAGTTACTGTAATATATAACGAAACGTTAGAATAACGTCTCAATTTGATTTAAACCCTGAAGTCCGGAAACGAAAATGATGGAAGTAAATAAAATTAAAAGGAAAAATATTGTTTAAACTTTTGATTATCTCTCCAGAAGCCCCAATGTCCTGACGAATTGTTTATAGGAGCGCAGTACGTTACGTAATTGTTTATATGTCGACGTGAGCATAACTGAGACGGGGATCAATTACTTGATAGAAAAAATAAACCAAAACTCATGATCATCTCAATAATTATTATGTGTGAAACGCTACATAAACAGCTGTCAATGGCTGAATATGTTTAACAATTTTTGAGTACTTAATTTTGGGCCTCCTGTTTATAATCATATTTAAAACTTAATAAAAATATAATACTATTTCCTAAAGTGTGTTGAATATGTATTTGTGGTTTCAATTTTTAAATGTACCTCAATCGAACTCGTGATCTGTTGTGGCAACCAGTTTTGTTTTACCGATATACACTTTCTATATACATCTCTCTACAATTCTTTATATATACAGTCGGAAAGTCCCTAAATTCCATCAGCCTACCTTAGCGAGGCATAGAATAAATTAATATACACCAATAACGACCAATACGGTTACATTCTACATTGTTTCACGATCTTACACATGCATCTACCTGCAGATGTCTTTATGGCCAAAACATGAGTTTATTCCAAATTTGTACCACTGCATTTAGAAATTATAGCTTAAAACGGATTATTATCGTAAATATGACCTTGAAGTAACCTTTAAAATCTTAAACTAACTTCTGAGAAGCGAATCAATCATTGTTCCAGGTGAATCAATTAATCCAATGACTCAGTAACTCTCATATATCTTTTTGTCTGCTGGGATACTGTCGTGATGAATTTTAAAAGATTATATATCAAATATCTAACAAAATAATAATTTTTTCCACAAGATTCATATTTTATTATTAAATGATTTTTTTAGAAATCTTGATACAGTCCACTTGATTTTAAAATGACAGCGACTGGCGAAAAAAGAGATCATTTTTCAGATTTGGGATTTGATCTGTGACGTCATCATGGTGATTTTTTTAAATAAAATTCTGACTTTTCTTAACAAAAATGAGTTTCTTAAAGTTTCTCTATTTACAGATTATAAAATAAACAGTGTTTTTTTAGAGAGAAAATAACGAGAAACAAATAAAGCAAATGTAACTTAATATCTGAGAATGTTACAGAGAAAATTATTAAAGTCGTGCTTCGAGATGACTGTATCATTCCAGTCCATAAATCTACTTTACCTTGACACGACATATCTGCTTCTTGAATTCAATGAGGATGGTTTTGAGACCAGAATCATTTTTATTCAGACTTTCTTGATTATTAAATTCAATTTTTAAAACTCTGTCTGATAGTCAGCTTGGCATTAAAAGTAACAGAATAACCAGTTTAGTGATGAGGTGATACTTCTTTAGCAGTTTGTGGGCACACGTGGCTCCACTTACGCCTATTGACAGCCGTGATGGTATTTGTATATTAGTTTTATCTTGTGTAAATATTAGAAAGTAGAAACCCTTGTATATTAGCTAGTTCTCGGAACCAGGGCACATCTGTTTCTTAGGAGTAATAATGCGACCATCTCAGGCCTCGCTAACCGCACCAGTCCATCGGCTTCTGTGGTAAGTTTAATTCAGTAAATTCCCGCATCTCACTATATAACCACTAGTATTGTTTCACCACACAGAGTACCCCGAAGACTGCCATAAGTTTTTATTTAAAATAATTTTTGCTATTTTTTTATGAGCAAAAACTGTTTTATTAGATATTTTTTTGCCATTGTAGTGACGCATTAAAATTGGCGCATTAGCAGGGATAATGAGTGTGCCTCGATAGCTCAGCGGTCAGAGCAACTAGCCGGAAACTGGGAGAGCCGGGTTCGATTCCCGGTCGAGGCAAAAAAAAGCACGCTTTATCCTTGCTAACGCCAAAGTGGTGACCCCGACGTGATTCGTCGCTCCAGTATATGCAACATCCCTTACATCTCAAATTCGCGGATTCGATTCCCGTCCTATCCATCGCCCTACAGTCCGGGGTTACCGAACAACGGTTCGTAAGAATGGCGAACGCGGTAACATTCCGTTAAATTGTATCGAGACAAATCATGTCTCTAGGGAGGGAGTACTGTAGTGACGCATTAAAATTGGCGCATTAGCAGGGATAATGAGTGTGCCTCGATAGCTCAGCGGTCAGAGCAACTAGCCGGAAACTGGGAGAGCCGGGTTCGATTTCCAGTCGAGGCAAAATGCACTTTTATCCTTGCTATCGCCAAAGTGGTGACCCCGACGTGACGTGATACGTCGCTCCAATATATGCAACCTCCCTTACATCTCAAATTCGCGGATTCGATTCCCGTCCTATCCATCGCCCTACAGTCCGGGGGTTACCGAACAACGGTTCGTAAGAATGGCGAACGCGGTCACATTCCGTTAAATTGTATCGAGACAAATCATGTCTCTAGGGAGGGAGTGCTGTAGTGACGCATTAAAATTGGCGCATTAGCAGGGATAATGAGTGTGCCTCGATAGCTCAGCGGTCAGAGCAACTAGCCGGAAACTGGGAGAGCCGGGTTCGATTCCCGGTCGAGGCAAAAAAAGGCACTTTTATCCTTGCTATCGCCAAACCATTTTGAGCCAAAAATTGAGTTTTTTCCATTTAAATTTTAAAATTTCGAAAAATTTATGTACGATATAAAATTTATTTAGCCAAAAGTCTAGGTCCCTGATACGAGATGCCTCTATACTGGCAAATGTTTTTATTTCTCAATGTAAATGGTATTTTACAGTTTTGAGTTTTAACACCCTCTATCTTATAAACGGTAAATAGAGAGCCCGTAACGTGGAGTCCTGTTAGACTGTAAATTATTATGGAATTTATTTTTGTTAGAAAATGAGGAGGTTGAATTTAAAAAAATATTGTAATGACGTCGCGACTCAACCATCGATTCTGAAGGAATATCGTTTGTATGACACCTAATGTCATTTTAAAAAATAAGTTTCGTGCATTTCAAAGTTTTTCAAAAAATCCTTTAATAACAAAATGATGAATATTGTTCGAATTTCCATCGCATAAATTTATATAATATGTGTTGTGCACAGAATTGTAAATGTTGGGTAAATTTGTTTGTTGTTATGAGAAATACCTACATAAATTTCATAATGTAAAGTGTGTAAGTGGTACTTAAGGCCTCTCTCATTTGTTGAGAGCCGATGTGGAAATCACCTATTAACTGCATATTATCTAATATAACCATAATTAAGTATGTCATGTTTAGAAGTCAATTTAACAAGATTTATTTTCTTTGGATTTAGTATAATAGACAATTTTTGTTCTAAAGGTTGCATATTTTATATATTTTTCATTATATTTCAGTACGTCAATAATTTTAGTTTATTAATGCCATCATTTCCAATTACACACGTTCCTTTATTGCGTGTAAGTGAGAATTATTCGCATAAACGCAAATCAAATAAATGAAGTACATTTCACGTTAAGAAATGTTTATTTACTTTATTAATATGTCGGCTCTCTGAAAATCGTAAACTATAAATAATAATAATTAACAAACCGCAGTGTATAAGTGAATTTAAGGAATAATGATGATGATGGAATACAGGGTATCATATACAAAAATCATGTAAAAATTACAACCGTCGCCGTCGCTTTGGGCGTTATTTAATTTAAAATATATAACTGACATATGTCTATAAATTACAATTAATGTAAGTTGTTAACTTTTGAATCAATATAATTAGTTACGAAGCGTCATTGAAACGTCAAAAAGTAATTGTAGGGAAAGATCTATTATAGTTGCCATATAGTTATATGGCTTTTATAGTTTACAGATCTATATATATATATATATATATATATATATATATATATATATATATATATATATATATATATATATATATATATATATATATATATATATCATCATCATGAGGTCATCAGTCCTAAGACTCGTTGCACGCTAACCTCCAGCTTCTCCTATCTTGTGCTAACCTACGCTTTTCGCTAATTGTGCTACAACCTACATACCTTACTATTTGCGAGCAGTAGTCTAATCTAGGCATACCTCTGCCTTCCTTCACTCCTATTTCTGCCTCCAAAATATCGCGGACTATTCCCCCATGTCTCAGCAAGTGGCCTACCATTCTATTTCTTCTCTTTATGTTTTTCCACATACTTATTTTCTCGCCGACTTTCTCTAATACTTCTTCGGTTCTAATCCTATCAGTCCACGGTATTTTCATCATTCTTCGATAACACCACATCTCAAAAGCTTCTAATTTCTTCCTACTTGTTGCTTCCCCTACCGTCCAGGTTTCGAAACCGTATAGGGCCGTGCTCCATACTTACGTTTTCAAAAACCTCTTCCTTGTTTCTAAGTTTATTACCCCCGAGCATAAAAGTGCTTTCTTTTTGTTAAAAGCTACTCGACCCTGCGCTATTCTTTATTTTATATATTTATCACTTCTTCCATCCCAATTTATTTTACTTCCTAAATAAGTGAAGTCTTTAACTTCCTCCAATCTTTCATTATTAATTTGTACTTTCGTTTTTGCTCTGCTCTCGCGCCCTCTGCACACTAACACTTTAGTTTTGTTTTTATTCACCCTCATTCCGTATTTCTCTGTCAACACTGCCTCCATTTCGTTCAACGCTGATTCTAATTCCTCCTTACTAGATGCTAATACTGCTATATCATCTGCGAATCTCAGCATTTTTAGTTTCTGTCCCTGTACTTTAATCGCGAAATCCACTCTATCTTTTATCACATTAATCGCCTCTTCGATGTATAGATTAAAAATTAGTGGTGATAGCGTACATCCTTGTCTTACTCCTTTCCTAATACCTACTTCCCTTCTTTCCCCTTCTACTTCTATAACATTGTAACTTCTACTTGTATAACATGTAAATTAAATCTTAGATACTAGGTAACGTTTTTCATTTTTTTTTTATACACATACTCCCATTGAAACTGTATTACAGATATATATTATGGACTTATTTTATCTTATTATATTACAGAGTTATATATGTCATTTTCTGGGATTGAAATACACTGAAACTTATTTTCCACGTATTTTTTTTAAATGCATTCTAGACGAAAATATTTATGACTAGAAAATACCAAATGTATGCACAACAGTGGATAAAGACGGCTTTTTCCTATTTTCAATTAAATATTTGCTTTGTAAATTGCCAAGAAGAAAAGAAATAGGAGAACACCTTTAATTAATTAAGGTAACATAATAAATGAAAATTAATCAAGTTTATATATTTAATTTTTTTGAGCCTTACCTGCCTTTCTGTGAAGATTGTATGCCACTGGTTTCCCGACAAACGGAGCCAGCTTAGTGGTTATGTTGTTACACCATTTAATTATTCACTGTACAATTATGTTAAATCTATTATACATAAATGTTCTGCGATATTTTAATTAATCATTATAAACATACAAAAATTATTCGAATAACGAAGTTTCAAAATATAAGCAAGGAAAGTATTAAAATCCACAAATTTATTTAAAACGAATATTGTTTAGAATAATAGAATTCCGTGACAAAGTTTTTGTAGTATTAATCACAATGAGTGTCACTGCTTCTTTACACAAATCTAACGTATTTACAAACAAGATCATTGCCATATCACATGGACTTTTTTAAGTTATGAATGTGTTTGTGCTATTTTTATTCCAGAAATTTAGAAATGTGGTTTTTCTATGTTGTGTACTGAAATAAGTTTTAGTAAAGGATATTATAATAAATATTTCCATTTTTGAATATTGTGCATTTTTACAGGCAGTTGGAAAAACATCCTCTGAGAGGATCTATTATATAATGCAATGAACATATAATGAAGATATTATAAAATTGTTATTCCATTCACAGCATTTGTTTTTATGAACTTCTTGGAACCGTAAGTTATACCTATATTTGTATACGGATGTAGTTCGTCACTCCGAACAAGTGACAGTAATTCCTGATCATTACCGAAAGCAAGCATTAGAATTCAGAAATGAAACCACCGAGCTTGCAGCTCATTCTTTTATGTAAAGTAATTTACCGCCAGAATCACGCTGAATTTTATACAAAACTACAACACGTGTTACTGGTCGAAGTGATGTCTTGCATCCGTAATGATGGTTCGCTCTGGAAGGCATGCCCCATGGCGGTCACGAGCCACATAGGCGTACAAGAAGTAGGGTTATGAGATGAGTTATGAGATGAAAAATATATACCTATACATAATATGTTGCAAGCAAAGCTTTTATCGTGGGTACAAGTGAATTGGACTGATGAAAATCTTGATATAGTAATTAGTCTGATAGTGTATTTTTAATTGCAATGTTCATTAATAACATGAAGAGTTGTATAAGCCCTGGAGTTTTAAAAAATTATAGAACAGCGCTTCAAAAGTGACAGAAGCGGGTATAGGTTTACACGTGGTGGCCTTCTCTGTATATGGACAAGAATTTCGTTAGCTTGACGATGGGGATGATTATTGTATTTTACATAATAAGATTTATGTATTTAATAATGTAAAATTCTTTATTAAGAATTAATTTTTATAAAAAATATCTTTAACACAGACATCAAGGCTACATATCTAGCTTGCGATACTCTCTTAACTCAAAAATAAATTAGAACGATATAGGGAACATATGCTAAAACAAAACAGAATGTAACATTTTAATAATACAGGGTCCGTCAGAGATGTATGATGTTTTTGAAATGAGTATAACAGTTCAGATGGAGGGGGGGGGGCTAATGTTTTCGAAATGGTTGATATGTGAAGGTCAGGAGATGCCGTTTCAGTCGCCATTGAGATGTTTACGCTACGAGCATAGTGTTTTTGTTTATGACACGTTCATAGAGACTGGTCGGTCTGTTGTCGCTATGGACACAGGTTCGTTCTGAAATCATTTCAATGTTAGAAGGTACGGTAGTGTCCCTACTCGGAATCACGATTTTGAAGTAGGCGAATAACCTCCGTAGAACTGGATCTTTTGAACCTGGAAGGCCTCCGGGACTACAGCGAACGATAAGAACTCCCGAAAACTTGGAAAGAGCAGCAGTGAAAGCCAGTCCGCGCCGATCAGCTATACGACATGCTGGCATTCTGCGCTTATATGACATGTCAGTACAAATTCTGCATTTATGTAGACCTCCACTTCCACCCGTACAAAATCGTGGTGGTTCAGGAACTTCGTCAAAATGAATTTATACGAATATTTACATTCACAGAAACCATGTTGGAATTGCTCGCACATCAATGTACTGATAACGAATGATGAGGCGCATTTCCATAAACAGATAGTGACAGGGCGCTGTGATAAACAGAATTCAAGAAGGAAAATACACGTGAATGTCATCAACGACCACTTCATTCGGACCGAATTACTGTGTGGTGTGCATTACCTGGATTCGACATCATCGGTCCGTATTTTTTTAGAGAGAACGTACACACGGTGACTGTTAATCTATGTTACGATGCTACACGAATTTCTTATTCCTGAACTGAGAAGGCGAAAGTAACATAAACATGGATGCAGTTTATTTTCCGTAAGGCGGGTCAACTTGCCACCCTTCTAGTGAGACTATGGGCTTCTTGAGGCAACGGTTTCCTGGACGTCTCATTTCTCTGCGGGGCGATATCGAATCGAGTGGCCTCCACGATCGCCGGACTTATCGTCCTGCGATTACTTCTTGTCGGGATACCTCAAAGCAAGAGTCCTCATTGAGTAACTACGTATGTTTGTCGAAATTTCTTTTGCAATAAGAGGGAAAATTGAAGTTATTCCAGCCAACGTGGTATAGCTGTGCATGGTTAGTTTTCTACTCGTTTCCGAGAGCGCTTTTAAAAACATATTATATATTAAAAGTTATTTTTCTCTGCTAATTCTTATTTTTTAATGTTCTTCATGTGATGATAAAATGACACCTGGTAACGAATGTTTTGAAAAAGTAAAAAAAATTACATCTCCGCCGGACCTTACATGTTATGGTAAATAGAAATACGAAATAATAATAAGATAAACATCAAATTGATAAGAATATAAAGTATACCTATAAAATTAATAACTATATAAATACTAATAAACACATACAATTGATGAATTAAAATACACAAAATGTATATACATAATATATGTATATTTAATGTTATTTTTTATGTATGTATGTACATTTATTATTTTTTACTTTTTCTTAATCGTTTTGAATTTTTTTATATCTTGCTGCCCTTCAATGAACAGTCTTATCTGGACAGTGATATCGACAAATAAATACAGCTGCAATCAGTACGTAATAAAAAAATATTTATATGATGCACTGAACATAAAATGCATATTTCGCATGCAGTCCTAAGAAACAACTTTCTCATTCATAACAGACCGCAATCGTTGATTGCGCGAGATAAAATCAAGTAGAAAAAAATGCATTTTAATTACTACTATTACTTTCGGCTGCGAAAACCGTAATGAGGCACTTTGGTTTCCCCGAGGGCTAGACGGAATACTTCCGCTCGCCGTAGACCCCCTACAAAATCTTTTACAACACCTAATGCATGTCTCGCGTGACTCGAGTTAACGTAAAATAAACCAAAACATAAACTGAATTAAGATATTGCACTGTTAATATTTGTTAAACGTTTTAATGCAATTCTCTTTAACTTTTCACGTTCCCTTCTCTTTTCGCTGGCTTCGACATAAATTCTCAATCTCTCTTTCAATATATTATCTCCCCGGAGGCAACATTTCTCTCTCGGTTGCCGTTATACCCGATGTAATATAATTTAAGTCACGAAAATAAAGCTTAAATTGGTGGCGCGGTTGGTTGATGTAAAATTTGGCAAGTAATAGACCTTGCAATATCATTTTCGAGTTGATTGTAATGAAAAATCTTATTAAATGTATAACATTTAGATTAAATTCATTATTTACTTTGAAAAGTCTACACGTGGCTGCTTCTAGGCACCGTAACGATCGTTCTTAACGGGCGGACAAATTAAACCAAAGTACTGCAAATAAGGTGTTTTATTTGTTTGGATCTCTTGATGTGTTTTAAAATTGTGCTCGCTAGTCCTGTTGATAATGATATTTATGTCAGCAAGAAAATTCCCAGTGTCAGAGCTGAAAAACAATATGAACGAAAAGTAGATATCTCAGTTGCACATTTTAAATATAAGTTTCACCTTGAATTTATAAAACACTAATCCGACATTAGTCGTGCTTGATTCTTAAAATTAATACGTCATTTAGACGTTAAGAATTATTGCAAAATGAAACAATTAATTCTTATTATAAGACCATTTGCTGCATAAATTGATGTTGACTTTATGGTTATTAGTAACGGAAAGGAGGAAAAAGAGCGTTCAAATTGAAGATAAGAGGAACCAAAGACATTATCGCACTGTGCGCAGAATACAAGCGTATACAGGGTCGCGAGAGCGGGGCGCCACTAATAAAATACGTCACAGTACCTATAATTAATATGTATCATTCTATGTTCACTAGGTCCTATTAAATCATATTAAAATTACATCAACGTAAGATAAAATTTAATCCTGTATTTTTGAGGTTACTTACCGCTCTTTCGAGGCAAAAATATATTGGGACACACCAGATTGGTGTCAAATGATCACCGCAAGACCGCAGTAGTATTTTACCACTTGCTGTGTAGTATAAATTTTCAAACTAACGGTGGAGTAAAATAAAGACGACAACTGGTGTACACTTCATCATTTTTTAGTATAAACTTTAATTCAGTTTAACATCATTTACCTCATAATCCATATAGTCGTGGATAGCGCAGCCAAATTCCTATATATGATATTGAAAGCACTACTTGCTTTTATATAAATAAATATCGTAAATATTTGAGTAAATTATAAATATTTGAAGTACTACTTGTTTGTTTAATTCAGCTTTCTATTTAACTTTAATGTAAATACTTTTCGCGCTAGTAAGTAACAAATACAGTCCGGTATTTCGTCATTGTCATCATATATTTCTGCTACTTTATCCATAGGCGTAAATGAATCTTTAAAATGTAAACAGAGAATCTTTAAAATACACTGGTAAAAGAAATTAACGTATCACCTATTTTTCCTTTAAAATTTAATACTTTCTGGCCCATCCGATTAAAATGATTTATCCCCCGATTTTAAGTATGGGTCATCGATATCAGGCAGTTATTCGAGGAGAGAACACTGAATATTGGCCCTATTGATCTCTCGTTAGGTTCTGTTATTCAAGTCGTTAGTCATACTTTTTTATGTAATTTTAAGTTAACTTAAATTTTAATATAGAATATATTTAAGGAAATAATATCTTTTAGAGTTACGGCGATCTTTGGGGTGCTTGTGTAGTGAAACTATACTATGTACTGGTTATGTTGTTGCTAAGGCTACGTTTATTTGAAATGAATTATACGGCGAGTAAGCTAGTACCGAAAGAGGAGACAATGTTTCGGGGCGAGATGCGGAAATTTACTGCATTAAACTTATCGCAAAAGCCGATGGCCTAGTGCGGTTAGCCAGTCCTGGGATGGTCGCATTTTTACCCCTAAGAAACAGATGTGTCCTGGTTCCGAGCACTAGCTAATATACAAGAGTTTCTACTTTCTGATATTTACACAACTTAAAACTAATATATACAAGAGTATCATCGCGGCTGTCAATAGGCGTATGTGGAGCCACGTGTGCCCACAGAGAGTTAAAAATGTGTATCTCCTTTAATAATAGAGATAAGAAGGCGAATCAAAAAGAGAAATGTTAGGAATTGATTAGGTTACAGTGTGATTATCATTTGGATTTGCTGATGATGTCTGTGAACTCCATATGGTGTCATCAAAGCCTGGGAAAAAATCAGCATGAAAATAACACCCACTATTTAATCAAAATTGAATCGTGACTGAAAATCAGTAAGACATCAATACTCCACATGAACCACTCTATAATCTTTAAAAATATCATCTTAATTGCATAAATTGGTCAAAAAATATTGAGCATCAAACTTTTAATAGATTTCAGGCGATGCGTTAATTTATTTCGCTAGTGTATATACATATTCGCATCTATAGTTTTCAGGATGTGGAAAAATAGCATACACTTGTACATATATTATTACACATGTGTCGTTATTTTTCGAAAAATCAAGTAAAATCCTTATTCATTTAGTCATTCGCACAGTGAGTTTAGTCATGGACAATCGGTTTTGTGTTGTTATTAATATAGTTGCCTACTTTGTCGGACAATAATGATAACGTCCTCATTTAATCATAATACCAAGTAGGTAATACGATTTAAATCTTGAAAAAATAGAAGTAATAATGTGAAATTTCACTTATGCGTTAATTTTGCTCAGGAGTCGATTTATATGTATAACTTTGTGATTGAACTAATATTATAATTAAATAAATTCAAAATATTGGATATTATATGATAAAAAATATATTACGGCTTCAATAAATAAGGTGGTAAGACTTTGAACAGAGAAACATTACTTTCGGTTTATTAATAATTTCCTAGTCTAGCTATTTCTTAAAAATTATTTGTATTTTTCTTTACTGTCTTAGGTAGCTCCTAGAAGAACTCTAATATAATTATATAAATATCTTTCTAAATAAAATCAACCGCTACATATGTACATCATCCTTAAAATTGTAATTTAAATGAAGTTCCCTGATGGGGGTGAAAATGCTTATTTATGTTAGATTTTTTCAAAATTCAAACAAAAATAAAGTACAATATCCACGTTAAATTGTATTCTATTAACTTCAATGTATCTACCTATTATTCTTTTTGAGGAAAATAATAAGATCATCCTTAATAAGTCCATCCTTAGTGGAACTAGTAATAGCCCATTTCCTTTTTTGTATTCAGTTAATTTAATCACAGTGGGTGTTCTATTTTTAACACTAAGTTTCAGCACAATCAGGAACGTAATTTTTATTCACAGAAACATATTAATGTATCTTAGTCACAGCAGAAACCTTCAAATTAGTAAATCGGAGTTTTACGACAGGACTGTGAATTATCTGTTGCAGCAAATATACATTTTGAAGAAGTAAATAATATTGTTAATACACTCCTAGACAAAATTTATGTATTAAGAAAATGTTATTTCTTATAATTTTTCGAAGTTTTAAATTGTTAAATATTTTTAAATATGTTTAAGCTAAAAAAGGCTTCATTGCATTCAGTGCATTAAATTCATCAAATGCACTAAATGCATGACTTTTAGATGTAATTTTTTATTGAACTAGTACTATTTTAATATTAGTTTTTTAATAACTATAAAAGCAATATTCAGGTCAAGAAATTCATATGATACAAAAGTGAAGACCTTTAATTGAATTGAATTAAATATCTCGTGTGATTCATGTTTTCCCATTATCTATTGTGCCTTATGTCAGCACATTATAAAAACGTCGCTTGTCATAACTTATTTAAATCATCTGATAGATATTCAACGCAATGGGTACTTAGGTACAGCTAATTCATACATTAAAGTGAATAATTATTTTGATATATAATATTAGGGAGAGAGATGGTTGAATAGTAACATCAAATAATGGTAAACTATAATTTTACAATGAACAAATGTTTTTTGAAAATCAAAATTTACTTAAATAAAGAATATACTACTGCCGACGTTAGCGTTTATTTTATAGTAAATACAGTACATTTATAATTTAGCATATTGGCTTTCATTTATGGATAAATGAGAGTCAAATAAACGCATTTTCATTAGTAATAAACTGTTTTCTCGGTGTATATTTTCTATTCCTTTAAACCAATACATTATGCCTACGCTGGATTTATTCGTTTTTCCTTACTCATACATTCTAGATTGACGAATGGGATGTTGCCCGTTTTTTTCTTATTCCAAATTAATTCTTTTACACATAGTGCTGAATTGCGAAAGAGATAGAACGAAGAGAGGATTTCATGCAATTAATCGTATTAGAGTTAATTCGTCAAATTAGGTATAATTAAATTCACTTTAGGATTAGATAATTGAATCGCTCTGGGAAAAGTATTTTTTATTGCATTAAATCTATTACGGTTTGATACGGAACACAATAAACTACGACGACGTAGGCGAAATGGAAAGTTACAAAAATGGGAAGATGGGATTTTTAACTAATTTAATATCTGTGCTGTAAACATTGTTAGGTTATATTTATTTTTTATATACTAGCATTATATCAGAATACTTTAAATATATGCATTTGCCAGTTTTGGTTAATTTTATAAAATTTAATACAATGCTGAACTAATTCTTTATTAGTAGTAACATATTTCATGAAAAGATTTTATGTATGTAATTAAATGATTGTAGGAGGCTACATTGCATCTAAGATCTTGAAACAAGATTCGGTTCATATATTGTTGGAAGAACTTTTTCCCCATTAATTAAAATTTTGAATTTTGACACTAATTGTAAGCAAAAGCTCAGAACTCGAGTAACATTTCTGTATAATTGATAAACTGCTTTAATTATCATTTCTTTTCCACCTCTATGTACTGTAGAAAATATGTAATTACTCCTTCAAATATATTAACAGTTTCAACTTTGCGACAGAAGTTTTCTTTTACAGTGTTTACTTAGTAACAGTCACATGACAAACAACTAAAGCAAATAAGATGAGTAGAACACAGTATAGTTCCTTTTTTAAACGTTGTATATCATAAATACATATATTAACCGACTATGTCGGTTGTCATCTTTCGCTTTTGGCTCACGAAGTTCTACCATATACCACGTCCTTTAATAGAATAAATAAATTATGAGATTTATAAGTAGAGTATAAGTTCCCGTATGGGAAGGTGTAGCGGGGGCCTCGAGCACGTTACGCGGAGTTCAATTCACGCTGCTTTAATCTGACTTTCCACTTTTTCACGTGCAGATGGTACATAGCTGCGCACTGTGGCCCTAGTCGGTAATGGATACTTCGGCAATGGATACTTCTTCGAATATGGTCATTAAAAATATTGATCATGGAAGAGAATACGATGGGCACTCAGGTTAGTTGTCTGACGGGATCTGTAAAAGCGCAGTACGCTGCTACGCGGTGACTACACGAATGGGATAGATATTATGTAGAATACTTCTCTCTTAATATCCTATAAAGGTGACTATGATGTTATTCGTACTGTAGCTTGTTGTGACGGACTGGGGTTGGGGTATTAGGGTGTCAATTGGGGTATCAAGTGTATCATTGTATGTTTGGGTTCCAGTTCCAATAAGCTCGGGGGAGTTTGGTACCTCCTTCTAAGCATGGGTATATGTGTCCTTATCTTTATGTGTAACCTTCCACTCTGCAACCGGAGACTTTGGGGGAAGGAAGTCGATTTCTCTGTGTTCAAACATTAAACTCTACATGAGAGCAACAATAAGCGATTGAGATAACTTGTGACTTATGGTGATGTTAAAGTACAGGAAGGGATAGAAATAACTTGAATTAAACCTAGAAGTCCGTTGCTTTAGTGTTTGTATTCACATTCTAAACCATGTTATCCCACTTTATTTTCATTTCTTGCTTACGAAGTTTCACCTATCCCTAATTTTAATAGAATAAATAAATAATTGAATAATTCAATAACTTATGAATATCTGGATACTGAGTAGAGGTTTTGTTAAACATACTTTTACTATTTGGTATATTAAAAAATATACCAAATAAAAAATTATAAATACATTTTCTTAGAAAATATCTATAATTCATCAAAGCATCTTGCAAAGCAGTGTCTCATTTTTTTATTCATTGCTACTAGTTTATATATAAGTATTCTTTTGTATATCACATTATGATAAGATGAATTCGTCTATATGCAGCAACTTTAATTTAAACTGTTTGTGTCACGGCTGGGTTGTTTAATGGTCGATAGGGTATGTGTGTGTTGCCCAACTTGGGAAAAGTCGGGAGTGATTTGACGAGAATGTGCCGATAGGCAGAGGGAGCGAGGCGGTCACCATTTATATGGATATGTGTTTTTTTATAATACATAAAACTTAACGAGGGTTATTGTGTAAAATGGCCACGTCTTTGGTCTACAAATAGGGTCTCCAGTTGCTTGATTCTGTTAGCCGAGTAGCCCAATCCCTTCGAGGTAAGGTATTCTAATATTAACGTATCCGTTGTCACGGGAAATACCTATATAAATGTTCCCTCTTGAGGGAACAAGATTCATCTCATTAGTATCCACAATAAACTTGGATATCTAGCGTCAAGCGTACTTCACGCACTGTGGATATGTAGCGTCAAGCGCTAAGTCGTAATATAAAAGTTTGTACGGCGTTGGACAAGACAATTAGAAAGTTATTTTGCTTAAGGCGTCTTAAAGTACCGAATTACCATTTTTGGCACTGCTTGCAAAGGTTACGTTTTATGCTCGTAAAAATAAATGTTTCGTAATTCCATGTGTTATTAAATAAAATCAGAATACTTTTCTCTAATAACTGTAGTCACTCATCGTGACAGCTTTACACTAGTTTAGTTAAGCAAGAGTTAGGGTAACTACAAACTAATCATATAGACTTAAAGTAAGAAAACTGTTTTAGTAGTGACAAGAATAATTATATTAGTGAAGCTTTGAAACCTAATAACGCAGATGTTGAAAGTGTTGAAAACTTGGAATGGACTCTTTCAGATTTTGCAGTAGGTTGGAACCTTTGGTGTGAATACAACACTAACTGAGTTTTCCACAAAACACTATACACTATACTCGACGCGCGTTTCGCCAACAAAGTTGGCATCATCTGGAGATGATTAAAACCAATCATTTTTAATCATCTCCAGATGATGCCAACTTTGTTGGCGAAACGCGCGTTGAGTATAGTGTATAGTGTTTTGGTGTTTTGTGGAAAACTCAGTTAGTGTTGTCTTTCAGATTTACTACTGTTTTGTTTCCGTAAGTAGATATTTTTAATTTAAATGCGGAGTGAGTTTTACCTTCAAGCACGATCTGATTGTATCATATTGCGTTTTTACCCTTATAGGAAATTAGTACAGCATCCGTTATCCTTAATGTTCTGAGAAAGAACAGACGAAGGAACCTACCACTAGAATAGAAGAGCACTATGGTCATCTACTTGATAAAGAGTAAACCAACTTTATCTGCGGACGGTATCAAAGATGCCATTCGCCAAAGTTCGGGACTCCAGATCATGGAGCTCTGTTGAGCGCAAGGATGTACGAGAACCATGTGAATAGAAACACTATATACGAATGATTTTGGTTAATTTATTCCCGAAGGGATATTAGCGAAGATATCTGTATCGCGATTTTATTTTTATTGAGGAGCATTAGTGCAACGTGGACCTCACATCAAGATAAATGTGGGTGTATAATGACATTCGAAAACCTTTGCAAAATTTGGCAGAATAGTGATCGGACGATAGTTTTTTTTTTGTCAGGTGAACTGCTACTTTTTAGTACCGAGCAGATCCTTGCTACTTTCCAAACGTCAGGAAATGTGTGGGTAGAGAGTACCTATCAGATAAAACAAAATTGACAAGTGGCTCTATTAAGTTATTATTATCTAACCTCAGGAATCTTTAACAACAAAACTCGGGATCTGATCATCCCCACAGGTCATTGTGTTTTTAAGTTTTCATAATGCTTGACGAATATGTGTTTCTGTAAATTTTACTATATTAATACAGGTTGAGTTATTGCCAAAACATGGAGCAGATAAACGAGAGAAAAGAAAAAAAACCAGAAAATATTGGATACAATATCTCTATCAAAACATGAAACTACCGGTCATTAAAAAATGTGTATGTTCCCGAAGAATATTGAGGATTTTATAAATATGATTGAATGGTGGATCCTGGCACATGGCACACGATGTGAATAAATATTAGAAATTATGTTACATTAGCGGCGTACATATTTATTCCGAGTTCTACGCATAACCGGTGTGGACGCGACTTATCTAATTAAGGTATAATCTTCTATAAGTATTGTAGAGTCATTTTATTAGGTATTACAATTTTTCAAGAACATGTATCAATGAAATGATACATATTTCATGATGAAATCATATGAAAAACCAAACGTATCATATTTTTAATACTTTAGGAATGTTATTCAGCAAATGCTTACAAATCCGAATTCAGCACTGTCGCCCATTAATGCGAGGAAAAAGAAAACGAACAGTAACACTAGACCTGATAAAGTCCACTTTCCAAAAATTTATAACTGCTTTGCATCACCGGCCATAAATTTCACGACACGCGACTAGGTACTGCGTTTTAGAGTTATGGCACTATTTGTCTTAAAATAAGAATACACCTTTGTGGAAGGTTTTACGACATGAATGGGAAGAATTTCTTAACAGAATAAAGTATTGTCCTTTATGAAATCTCCATCATTCCGTCCGCCCCATTTATCAGTGACAATATCTCGTGTATTGTTCGTTTCTTATATCTTTTTCGCATCAATTACTACGATCTCCAATTAGTCTTGAATGCATTTTTTCTGAAATAAAAAGGGATATAAAGACGAAAATTCGAACGTCAATATTACAAGCTAAATGACTAAGCGGTTCCTCTTCAAGTCTTATAAAACTCCACAGCGCAAGGAAATGGAGAAATAAGGCATATTTTTTTATTTTACGTGCAAATATTTGGCTTAAGTGGCTAGATAAGGCGTCCAACTTGCCCCTTAAATCCATGTTTTCGCCTATACGAGGTCTGATAAAAAATACGATGAATAATTGTATTATGAACAAAACTTAAAATTTGAACAAATGTTCTTTGAAGTACTGCTCTTGGCTAGCGATGCATTATTCTAACGTTGTTTCCAGGATTGGAAGCATTTCTCGAATGCTTCTTTCGGAAGGGTCCGCAGCTGCTCTGTCGTGGCCCTGTCAATGTCGGGAATGGTGTCAAATCGTTGTCCTTTTAGCACGGCCATTATTTCTGGAAAGAGCCAGAAGTTGCACGGTGCTAAATCTGGAGAGTAAAGCGTGTGTGGACAGACAGGAACCTTTTTGCAGCCAGAATTCATCAGAATTGAGGATCAGAAGCGAGGTGTGGCAAAGCGCGTTGTCGTGATGAAGGAGGAAGCCATTGGCCCATTTTTCTGGTTTCTTTCTCCGTACATCGTTCTCTCGAATAGTCAATCGTCTGTTTGAATAAATCATTTTTTCCACTTTTGCAATGTTTTCGCCTGCATTTGAGGGCGCAAGACGTCTATTTTTGCTTTTAGATCGCTCATACCACTTGTAAACAGTCTTCATACTTACCACATTATCACCATACACTGATTTTAACATTTTATGAGATTCTTTGGCACTTTTTTGCAACCTAAAACAAAACTTAATATGGAAAGGAAATACCTCCCTTGAACGGGCGGGGTAGGCAATTTTTTATACTGTTGATTGCAGATTTTAACTTATAATAACACATTTTCCTTGTACGTATACTAAATTAGGAAAATGTTGAAATAACCTCAAATTTTCTATTTTTCTATATAGATGCATATACGAAAAAACTTTGAATAATATTTACAACAGTTACTAATGTTTATTATATATAAATTATATACTATATATTATATGCATTTTATCAAATAGTTTTCGCACAAAACAGTTTAGAACAGTTTTATGTACTATAATGTACATGTACTGTTTTATGTATTATAATAGACTTTTATGTAATATAGAAATATTATTTATGCTATTTTAATTTTTAACGAAAAAACAATTTATAACTGTTTAGTAAATGTGTAATCATTGGACAATTTATTACATATTAAATAGTTTTACTAACAATAACTGAATTATATAACTATGAAGTAAATATCACTGGAATGGCGATTTTTTCATTATATAGGGTCTCCGTTGTAACTATAGGATCTCCGTTGTAACTATAGGATTTGAATTGCGCGCCATTTGTATTCTGTCAAAGATAAGGCGTCAATATTTAACGACTGTCATCTACAAACCATCCGACGTGAACATGCCTGAGTGTCTCATTTGAAACTATAGGATGTGATTTGTGAATAAAACTAATATTTGATATTTGACAAACCGAGGTTTTTTATTCTTCAACACAAAATGGAGACGATACGACTACAAATGGAAAAGAGTATCGTTCACATGGCCGCCTCGATTCTTTTGGCATGCGTTTATCAAAATTGTCCATAACAGGAACACATAAAACTAGCTATATTTCCCGAATACCACGTTGAATATTTGCTTTAAGATCAATGATTATTGCTGGCTGGGTGGCGTATACTTTCCTTTGATATAACTCCAAAGAAAAAGTCCAGTGGTGTTAAATCACATGATCTTCTAGGCCAATTGATGTCAGTATTCCACGAGACAATATAATTAGGAAATTTTTTATGCAACAGAGCTATGGTTGCACGTGCTGTATGACACATTGCATCGTATTGCTGAAACCATGTATTGTTCAAATTCTAATCATCAGCTTGGTGGACAAAGAAATTGTTTAACATGTCACGATACTGTGGTAGCAATACCAGCTTCATTTTCAAGGACATATGGTCCAATTACTCCACCACTCAAAAGCATACACTACACTGTGCATCTCTGTGGCGTGTCGACGTTGTATGGTTTGTAGATCACAGTCGTTAACTATTTACGCCCTATCTTTGACAGAACGCAAACAGCGCACAATTCAAATCCTATAGACAGATAAATAACTGAGGCACCCTATAGAATAAACTTTTCTTTCGGTGTAGTTTGAGTCTTTATGCTTTATTAAGTTTAAAATTGATTTCATACAATCATATCTTTCTTTGAGAGTAATTGAGTAGGTTATAGATATGAAATGATATTTGCCACAATTGAAAAGAAATACCGGTTTGGAACTGGTTCTAGATCCGTCGATGAAAATTCCAATCATTTATAACTCAAATAGTTGTAAATGCAGTGTTGTTTTCTTTTAATTTTATTGTTTCGATCTTCGAATAATTATTATAAATTGAAAATAATTTGATCGTAGATGTGCTGAAAACATAGTTCTGTTTAAACATTAAAAAGTAGAGTTGCTTACTTGTGTCTATATTGTGAGCCTCAAATGAGAATATTTCGTTAATACGGAATATACATATGTACAGGGTTATCCACATAACATTCTACCCCCCATAACTGTTTTATTTTTTGAAATAGAAAAAAATTGTAAATACAAATGTTGTAGGAAATTTTACTGCGATCTCAGAGGTGTATTTAGAAAGACATTCGAATTTCCTGTTTCGGAGATCTAGACCAAACTTATGTTTTTTTTAATAGAACATCCTGTTTATTTTCAGTTTTTGAAATCTACGTGCTTCTCCGATTACAATATACCGTGCTTTCATTTTAAAACTGTACATAGGTTCCACCGTTTGGTCCTTCTCGGAAAATTAGCCACCGCTCAGGTGGGGAGTACGGCCGTACGCCGTGATGATCGACGACTTAAATTTCACATTTACCGTCGCATACGTGTTTGGCATTTAGACGAGTGAACTTCGCAGTAATACGTGTAATTTTAAATAGATTCTTTTAATTCTAAACTTAGTAATTATGACGTACTCACTTGAGGAAAAAATTGATTTGATATCATGGTCTCTTCAAGGACATTCATTACGTGCAATAAGGGACCTTTTCTCAGTCAAATATGTAAATCGTCCGATCCCTGCCTTGAGCACAATATCGACAGTATCGAATCGAAAAGTTTAAGTCAACGGGATGCATTTTAGGTTGTAAATGCCACAAGACACCTAGAATTAACGAGGATGCTGAAATGCAGGAATTAATGGTGTGTGCAATGGTAAAAGAAGACTCAAATATTTCTATCCCAAAAATTTCCGAGGAGACTGGTTTTAGTGTGGGTAAAGTTCACAAAATTTTAAAGAAAAATAAATATCATTCCTATAAATACGAAGCCCATCAAGAAATTTTCGATGAAGACCAGTACCGTAGAATGGAATTTTGTAACACGGTAATGGAACGTGCAAATGCGGATGACAATTTTATTTATAACATTATAGGCACAATCCATCAATTCTACGGTATTGGGCTATTGAAAATCAGTATCGCCTGTTAAATACAAGGACACAATATCCCGAAAAATTGAATGTTTGGGCTGGTATTTATGGGAATGATATTATTGAACCATTCTTTATTGATGGAAATTTATATGGGGAGACTTATTTGAATCTTCTTCAAAACCAAATTGTTCCTGCATTGGCAAACATTAACCCCAATTTTGACAACGTTTGGTTTCAGCACAATGGGTGTCCGGCCCATTACTCAAGAATAGTCATTGACTATTTGAATACGATATTCCCCCAAAGAATTATATCTACGAGAGGCGTAATTTAATGGCCACCAAGATCGCCAGACTTGGCCCCTAATGATTTTTTCTTATGGGGGTATATTAAATCAAAGTTATACGAGCATCCTCATGAAAGAGCTAATAATTTAAATCAACTGAGGGCTAATATTGAAAATTTATTTCAAACTATTAGCCCTCTTATGCTGACCAACGTTCGTTCAGAATTTTACGACAGGTTGGGTTATTGTTTGGCGCAAGACTGAGACATCTTCGAAAATTTTCTTTAGTTTTTTTTCTTATTCAAGGGGATATTTTTTAAGTTTTAAGAGTTTGTATTTTATTTTTAATTATTTTAAGAGAAGCTATTTATTTTTTTTTAACTAAGTGCCTTCTAACGTTTTATTAGAGGGCGCTTTTTTTTTAATGCAAAACCAATTATAAAAATAATGCAAAAAAGATCATAGTTTGCTGTTAAATATGGCTAAGATATTTTTTCTTTAAATACCTTGATCATCTTTTAACAGTAAACCCATCAACATCACTTCCCACGTAAAAGTGTTTCCCCGTTACAAATACGATGTACACTCCCTCACGTGTAGAACGTAACTGTCGTAGCGCCGCTAATTATCGACACTGGAGAACCTGAAGCAGGGCGTATAGTCCGCGTCCCCTCCCTATACATTATACGAAATCGACCGATTGACTTGCTGTCTAGTAAAAAAAATTAAAGAACGGTATACATGTTATACCTTTGCTGTAGTAGTGTGCACTGTATCGCCCATTGAAATATCGAATATCAAACAAAATCAAGATCGCCATGAAAAATTTTAAACAATAATTACGAGAATTGTTATAAACATAGTTTGATAGTTTAAATTAGATTTTATTTTTGATGTTATCATAGTTATATTAAAAAGCATATTTCTGGATAAAACGTAACATTTCATTAAAAACTATAATTATAAATTATAGAAGGTGTTCTATAATACCTCCATTTTGTGCAACAGAGAGAGGATACCTCTTTAACAAATTTCGTTTGTAAGCCAAGATACCAGTTTTGTTCATGTCTCCGATCCCCCGACATATTCTTTCTCTAAGTTCTTCTACGTTATTTGACCTTTCCGTATATACCCGATCTTTCAAAGTGCCCGACAGAAAGAAATGCAGTGGGGTCAGGTCAGTACTTCTGGCCGGTCTTAAAATAGTTCCATTTGAACTTATCCACTCTATAAAAGTATTATCTAAATGTTGCTTGACAACATTTCATTTATGTGTTGGAGCACCGTATTGTTGCCAAACAATATTCGGCTCATTTAATTGGATTATTGAATCAAAAATCTCTCCTCTTAAAAGATCTAAATAGTTTTGTCCAGTTAAACGGCTTTCAAAAGATACTGGTCCAATAATTGAGTTTCGAAAACTACGACACCAAGCATTGATTGATGTACGGCCTTGTCGATGAACTAGTATAAACGGGTCTGGATTTTCTGATGACCAGTGGTGAGTATTAAAAATATCACATGTTGAAAAACTGGCTTCATCAGTCCACATTATAGAATCTGTAATTATTTTAAGTACCTAGTAATAGGGTAATAGAAGTTTAGCAGTAGTAGTAGAAGTAGCATAGTAGTAGCAGTAGTAGTAGCAGTAGTAGTAGTAGTAGTAGTAGTAGCATTAGTTATTAATAATAATTTATAAAATAATACGTACCTACAAACAGTTTATTTTCCGCTTGTCTTTCCAACATCAAACGGCAATATTCTTGTTTTCTATAATTATCATTTCCATACAGTGTTTGAACTGGACGGAAGCAATATGGTTTAAACTTATGGAGTTTCAAATATTCTCTGGACCGATTTTGTTTGATATTCGATATTTCAAAGGGCGATACTGTACAAACTACTAGAACAAAGATATAACATGTATATATTGTTGTAATCGGAGAAGCACGAATACATGTCTGAGATCGCATTGAGATTTCATACAACTTTCGTATTTACCATTTTTTGTTATTTTAAAAAATACAACAGTTAAGTGGGCAGAATGTTATGTGGATGACCCTGTACATAGGTCACAAAATTTATACATTTCCATATGCAATTGATACATTTCATGTTATGATACTAATATTGATATAAACTATCTTTATAAATTAAATGTTATTGTGACATGTTTCATCATCGTTTTGTACTTGCCTTATTGCATCGGTGCTCGTATATCGTAATATTCATTGCGTATAATTAAATCATTTCTATTTATCCGTGAAAAAATATGCCTGTGTTAAATAGCATAAAATTAATAATTAGCAGTCTTAGATTAAATCTTTCAAGTACCACTTAACACATTCCGGATACAGGTTTTCTGTTCAGTGAGTCTTATACTGGAGCTACTTGAATAAAAGATTAAACTTTAATAAAAGATTAATACCTACAGCTATTAAGTTACAGTAGCTTAAATCAATTACATATAACATTAGTATACACCTTTTTTTGTCATTTCAAAGATAAAGTAAACGATTAAATTTAGTTTGTAAATTACTGTTGGCGATACCATATCGATTACAGAACTATTTTCTCTAATCTATTAAGTATCAGCGTACGAGTATAATAAATATATGAAGTTTGGAATATAGTATATCGACGCGTAATATCTAAAGAATTATTAAAAGTTTTAAAATTAATAAATAGATAACCAAAACCCACAATAAATCCAATATATCATCAATCACTACAGTAGGGGATCAACCTACTTAATTCAGGCGTCCAAATTTTAAAATAGACATTGACGAAATATAAATAAACAAATTGTATAACTTCTAAATTTTGCAAAAAAAATACGGTAATAATATTTAATCTCATTTTACGTAACAGAAAATATATTAGTAATATTAGCCAGTAATTGAGTATAATTAATAAAAGCCTGAATTAATAGAAGGCGATAGTTACCACACAGTTAATAATATTTAATCTAATTTTATGTAACATGCATATAGAAATCCTAGATAATTTTACATCGATAATATATAATATTTTTCCCTGTTATATAGAACGCCCAGCAATTACTTTTCCAGATGTTGTTCGGGACATATTTTAGAATTTTAGATTTTTTAATTTAAAAAAATTGTCATTGTAAAAGAGGTTTAAATGTGAAAACATGTGATTTGAAAGTTTAGTCATCAACAATGTGGTCAGAATGAGATGTAGTATAATGAGAAGCAGATGAAAAAGGGATTTAAAGCCTTCAGTTATAAAGACCAAAGTTGTTCACTGTTGTAGGCTACGAAATACTGAACGATTCAGAAATAAAGACTCAAGATGTACTGGACATCATATTGATTATCTAGTGGTAAAATGTAACATAACTGAACACATAAACTTAACACATAACTAAGCCCCGGATTTGACTGCCGACATGACGTAGATAATAACAGAGGTGGATCTACAATGAAGAGCATTACAAGACGATTACATATAAGAACTATTCACATATTAGTTCACCTTTCATTGCGTGGTCGTTTAGGAACAAATAGGACTTGTAATTTTATTCCTAAAAATGCGTAGTCATGTCCGGGGACAGTGCAAGTCATTACGTCACCGTATTGTCAAAATGATCTGGACAGCACAGTAGTCCTTCAAGGTAACATTACCACATATCTAACACTATGTATTATACGCATATGATCACATGAGTATATTATTAGTAGCTGCTCTAACTGTTCAGCAGTCAACGAGCGACGTCTGTCAGTAAATATTCATTTATCATGTAATAATGACCATTCTACATCAACGAAGAAGTGAACGGAACATACCAGAAATATCAATAATGTTGTAGAGCCTTCATATTGATTTCTAGATTAGATACATAAACTTATTTCTGTTGTAAAATATCTACTATAATTGCTATAACAGAAAACCCTTTTCTTTATAGCCTTCTCAATATCCCCCTCCAACTGAAAAGTATACTGCCGAAGGTCTCAAACACTATTTATAGTATCCACTATTGAAAATTCATCTGTCTGTGATTCTTTTTCTAACTTATCAATGACTTTTGGTATGCGCGAAAAATTGACATGTATGTACGCCAAATATTGTTGAAATGCTGGATCCGCTAAAGTTTGTTGCGACTTCGCAATAGCAATAGCATCATTTGGAATATCCCGGTGATATTCTTAAAATTACAGTAATAATATGAAGCTGTCTCGATCCACGTTTAACACTGGGGCTAACTGTGTGTGGGGAAGCATTTCTGTGAATAATTTCACTTTTTGCGGGCTTTTGAAAACAGTTGTTTGATATTCGCTATCAAGCGATTGACATTCGGATAACGGCCACAGATTGCCTCTGCTACGCGATCGAGACCATGCGCTTGGCACGTCACGTGTAGTATATCGTATTTATATGTAATTATACGTTCAGCTTACAAGTTGACAAGTCCCTTTCATGTATGGCGCAGCCTCCGCAAGAAAAAGTAGAGCCATGTTTTTGTTTTACTCGTGTAGCAGCCCATACTTCATTTAACGTCTCATCAACTAATTTTGCAACGGTTTCAGCATTCGTCTTTGTCAATATTTTTGATGCTATCACATGTGATTACGTCGCCGATATATCGCTCATTTCTCCTATAACTACATTCGCCACTTGCAAGCTGCAGACATTTGTGGTTTCATCCACAGAATCCCATAACTATTTATCCTTAACTTCTGCATAAACAGTAGATTTGACAATGCCAGCAGCTTGTGGTAGTTAATTTCTTTTAATCGTCGATTCTATGGATACATTTACTTTGCCAAGTTCCCTGTTTAAACATTTCTCTATAACGTTTTTAAAACTAGGATTGTCTAGTCGAGTCCACGAGATATTACACCCAACTATAAATTTATTCGCTATAAAACATCGTGTGTCTTTCACAAGGATTGTTCTGTCCAGCAACCACGATTTTATGTTTTTCGGAACACCAATGTGTAACAATATTCGATTTGCGGATATACGCTATGTATGTACGAGGATCATTCAAATATAAACGAGTCTTTTGCAAAAAAAGTATTTTATATTATAAGAAGAAAACACACTTTATAGTTATTTTTCTACATAGTTCCCCTCTTTATTAATGCATTTTTCCTAGGTAGTTTTTTCCTGCCATTTTCGAAGAATGACTTCGGGCGGGCATTCAATCAATTGCGCACAAAGTGTTCAACCTGTTGATCGTTCGCAAAATGCTCTCCTCCAAGTGCTTCCTTGAGAGGGCCAAACATATGGTAATCATATAGTGAAAGATCAGGGTTGTAGGGAGGGTGGTCAAGTGTAGTCCAATGTATTTCAGCCAATTTTTGGGTTGTTAGAGCTGCAGTGTGGATTGCATTGTCATGCAGGAGCAGTACGTCTTGGATGGGCTGACGGCGCCTTTTTGACTGATATGCAGCTCGAACCTGGTGAAGGTCACAGTAGTAGGCAGCGTTTATTGTACGACGATCGTGAAGAAAATCAACGAGTAAAACTCCATGAGAGTCCCAAAAAACCGTTGACATCACCTTCCCGGCTGGCAAGCGAGTTTTGGTTTTTGATGGTCCTGGCTCCCCCTTTTTTTCTCCACTCCATACTGACCCTTTTTCGACTGGAGAGTATAGTGGTGAACCCAAGTTTCATCGCACGTCACAACGCATTGCAGAAAAGATTGCCCTTCATTTTGAAACCAATCAGGAAGCGTCTGACAAACTTCAACTCTTGCATTTTTGTTTTCTTGGGTAAGCAGACGTGGAACTTTGCCGAGATTTTTCGGAATTCAAGGTGGTCTCGGATGATGGTGTGTACACTTCTAATACTGATTCCTGTTTCCTTATTGATTTCTGCTACAGTGAAGCGACGATCTTTTTCAGTGAACTCGCGAACAGCTGCAGCATTGCCACGCGTAATGCTGGAGCGGGCGCGTCTTCGGTGGTTCACATTTTCTACTTTTTCATGCCCTTCTTTCAACGCAGCACACCAGGTTTTCACTCGCGGCCATGACAGTATATTCTCCCTGAACTGTGCACGCACTTGGTCCCGAATTTTAGCTGCTTTAACGCTTTCGTTCATTAAAAACTTTATTATGATGCGTTGCTCAACTGAAGGATGAACCTCTCTTTCGCTCATTGTGAGGACAACTAAACAAACCGATCTGGCGGTCGGCTTGGTTTTGATTCATCTAGAGGGGATCCTCCCTACCCTTCCCGACGCTCCGCTTACCTCCGACACGCTTTATACATATGTCCTCAGAAGTAAAAGGGCTCGTTTATATTTGAATGCCCCTCGTATCACAATGGGAACACCGTATTTCACTACCGTCATTTAACACAAACCCCGGATTGGAGACATTTTAAAATACTTATTGTCAAATTGTCATGCACTGTAACTATTTGTATGTAATACTGTACGCAAATCAAAATACTGCGACAGTCCCGAGTTGTGTACAAACACACACCACTCTCAAGTATCACAGTAACTGATCGGATGACATCGCATCATCGGTCATCTCCGCAGATATTTCTTTTGCCCCGCCTTCGTATACCTTTACTATTAGCACATAGCCCAATGCACCTCCGACGATACTTTCAATATTTCTAGTGAGATCAATAGAGCAGCAGGTAACAGGCCGTCAACGAATAAATGTAGGTAATCTATATAAATAAAAATGTAAATGTTCGTTTGTTCAAAATCTTAAATTCAGAGAATTATCTTAATATTTTTTATTATGATAGAAGGATCTGTGACAATTATGTGTGAAACAAAATATCGGCCAAATGCTCGCCACGGCTTCGGTGGCATACCTCTATCCGATGGTCCATATTTTCAATGACTTTGAGACATAATTGAGGTTCAATGTCGTTAATATGCCGAATTATCTCATCCTTTAGCTCTTGAATTGTTCTTGGCTTATTGATGTACACTTTTTCTTTTAAATATCCCCAAAGAAAGAAGTCCAACGGTGTCAAATCACATGATCGTGACGGCCAATTAACATCGCCACGACGTGAGATAACACGGCCATTGAATTCCTCGCGCAAAAGTGCCATTGTTTCGTTGGCTGTGTGGCAAGTGGCACCATCCTGTTGGAACCACATATCGTCCAGGTCCATATCCTCAATTTTTGGCCACAAGAAGTCCGTTATCATCTCGCGATAGCGAATACCATTCACGGTACCTGCTTGGCCGACCTCATTTTCGAAGAAATACGACCCGATGACGCCGCCAGCCCATAAACCGCACCAAACAGTCACTCTTTGTGGATACATCGGCTTTTCAACAATCACTCGTGGATTCTCATTTGCCCAAATGCGGCAATTCTGTTTGTTAACGAATCCACTGAGGTGAAAGTGTGCCTCGTCGCTGAAGATGATTTTCTTTGTAAAGTCACCATTCACTTCTGTCTGTTCAACCAACCATTCGGCGTATTGACAACGCTTGAAATGGTCAGTAGGCTTCAGCTCTTGAGTCAATTGAACCTTGTAAGCGTGTATTAAATCTTTATTCAAAATTCGCATCAGTGATGCTCGTGAGATGTTCAATTGTTGGGCACGACGACGAGTCGAGGTTAACGGCTCTTCTGCTACACTATCGCGAACAACAGCAGATGTTTTCCTCAGAACGAACTGGGCGAGCATGCACAGGTGTTTTCACATTTCCTACAGACCCGGTTTGCTGAAATTTGCGCACAATTCTCCCGATTGTGGACACATTTGGTCGATTATGCTGACCAAAAAAGTCACGAAGTGCACGAAATGCATTTTGATTTGAACGCCCATTTTCGTAAAAGGCTTCAACAATCTTAACGCGCTGCTCAATTGTGTACCTCTCCATGGTTGAATTTGTCAAACACCGAAACAAAGAAATGTCAAATTAAGTTGGGCAAAAAACTTGACGTTAAGGTGTGACTCACAATTAAGATCGTGCATTATGGTTGGACCACCCTTTATTATATAGATGTCACATCTGTGACAGGTGAAAAGCCACAGCAACACGTGACCGGGTACAGCTACTCGTAGTTTAATATAATGTTGTTGGTTGATGTCCTACAATTTATACAAGCAGTCTTACATCCTACATCTTACATCCTACATGTCCTACAATTTACATTACAAAAAAAATGAGCCAGTGTGCGGACAAGCTCCTGACATGAAATGTTTTGTTGTATAATTTATTATAAGATTGTGATATTTCTTTACGGTGTTTGTATTTCTAATAGATATTTCAGAACACATATAAAATATTGTACAACTAAGATATAATAAAACCTTCGGTTTTGTTATTTAAGAATGTTAACAATGACTCAGTTTCTAACACAATAGAAACGGATGTAAGAGCATAACGCGGCGTAAGTCGAAATGTGCGTACACGTTAATTTTGCAGTTCATTGAAATGTGATTGTATTTCGTACACAAACATTGATTTCAAAGAAAAATAATCATCGCTTACAAAAAAAGAATGTTTAGCGCAAATATCGTAGTATATGTAATTTAATAATGAATGATAAGAATATAGGAAATTGAAGACCTCAATAACCTTCGACATTGTTTTATTTATTTTCTTATCAGAATAATATTTAATATACATTTGCACAGAATTACAACAAAATGTTACACCTTTTTTACAAACTTGAGACATTTTATGTGGCATATAAAAAATTAAATGGAAGACAATAAGAGTAAAATATTTTTATTATTCTGCATTACTAACTCATAGTTAATTACACCATTTATCAACTTATTTTATTAATTCTGTGATAAATTTCGCAGCACATGTTGAAAATGTTTGTCATGTTGTTATCTACAAAATATTTTATATGTACAGATACAATAGGTGAAAGGTTAACATAAAATGCCAATTGTAGTCATAAATTATAACTTCCTATTTCTATTTTCGAATTGATACAGTGATATATTTTAAATTTTTCATTTAAAATAATTTACTTTTCATTTTATTTTTATAGCGATGCCGTGCAAAATTTCAGCTTGGAACAGTTTTCATTTTCTTAATTATAAAATATATACAAACTATATTGTTTTCAGCATTAATTGTTAATTATTGCATTGTTCCAATAATGAATAACAAATAATTTTAATTAAAAATGTGTTTAAATTTATATTCAAAATAGAAAACAGATATGAAAATAACATATATGTGTTAATATTGACTTATATTATCGTTATTTATTATTTGAAGTAATCAGTTTAATTATTAGAAACAAGTTAATTAACATAACATCGTCAAGAAAAACTCAGTAGAACTATACTGTTCTAAGCATATCGAGATACTCATTGTTTGTACACTATTCCCATCTTATATTATCATTGAGGTAGGGCAGTTATATAGAAATCAAGTGAACATAGATCTAGAAGAAGATTGTAATTACCTTTAGTGCTTTTTGACTCAGCTTTTCCGAAAGGAACAAAATAAACTATTTAAACATGGTTCATCATTAGGAAATTACCAAGAACATTTTAAAGGAATATAGACTGAGCATGAGATGAGAATAACATTTTCGGAATTAATTTTAGTAACTCATGTATGGAAGTATATCAGCAATAATTAAATCATCATTAGTTTAATATTTTGGTGGTTTTTACTCAGGATTTTTGCATTTTGTTCGATATCAGAACACATTAGGGATTCTTAAAGTATCGGAAAAAAATTCTCAGTTTTTTTTTTTGAGGAAAGTGTTTGACGATACCTAAAGTAACATATAAGTCGGAAATCGAGAAAGGAATCACCAAGCCGCCAAGCGGTTATCAAAGTAGTTCCCGAATAGCAAAGCTATTACATAATCGCTCTAGGAAACAACTACTCCTCGGGCTAAAGCCCCGCCAGGCATTGAATTATACCCAGAAGCGATCCTCGACCCCTTTCTCGTGTTTCTGCACGATCAGATAAGGTTTCAAAAAATAAAACCCGCCACAGGTAGGATTCGACATTTGTCCCGGATCGGAACCGAATGACATACAGCTGTTTCGAACTTATTAGTTCTCATCAGTGCCGTACACGGTACGCCGATTCAGGAGAAATGCCGAATGAACTCTATGGCGTATACATCTTTATCGATACGATCTCTGTCGGTAACATATAAGTTGGAAGTCGAGAAAGGAATCACCAAACCGCCAAGCGGTTATCGAAGTAGTTCCCGAATAGCAAACCTATTACATAATCGCTCTAGGAAACAACTACTCCTCGGGCTAAAGCCCCGCCAGGCATTGAATTATATTCAGAAGCGATCCTCGACCCCTTTCTCGTGTTTCTGCATGATCAGATAAGGTTTCAAAAAACAAAACCCGCCACAGGTAGGATTCGACATTTGTCCCGGATCGGAACCGAATGACATACAGCTGTTTCGAACTTATTAGTTCTCATCAGTGCCGTACACGGTACGCCGATTCAGGAGAAATGCTGAATGAACTCTATGGCGTATACATCTTTATCGATACGATCTCTGTCAGTAACATATAAGTCGGAAATCGAGAAAGGAACCACCAAACCGCCAAGCGGTTATCAAACCTTATCTGATCGTCAGAAACACGAGAAAGGGGTCGAGGATCGCTTCTGGGTATAATTCAATGTCTGGCGGGGCTTTAGCTCGAGGAATAGTTGTCTCCTAGAGCGATTATGTAATAGCTTTGCTATTCGGGAACTACATCGATAACCGCTTGGCGGTTTGGTGATTCCTTTCTCGACTTCCAACTTATATGTTACTGACAGAGATCGTATCGATAAAGATGTATACGCCATAGAGTTCATTCGGTATTTGTCCTGAATCGGCGTACCGTGTACGGCACTGATAAGAACTAATAAGTTCGAAACAGCTGTATGTCGTTCGGTTCCGATCGGGGACAAATATCGAATCCTACCTGTGGCGGGTTTTATTTTTTGAAACCTTATCTGATCGTGCAGAAACACGAGAAAGGGGTCGAGGATCGCTTCTGGGTATAATTCAATGCCTGGCGGGGCTTTAGTCCGAGGAGTAGTTGTTTCCTAGAGCGATTATATAATAGCTTTGCTATTCGGGAACTACTTTGATAACAGCTTGACGGTTTGGTGGTTCCTTTCTCGATTTCCGACTTATATGTTATTGGAAATAGAAGGAGAATTAATAGAGATAATATAACAAGAGTAATTAAGGAATAAAGACTAAGATGGCTGGGACATGTGTAGAGAACGAGCTGACAATATGTGATAAGTATGATAATGGAATTGGAACCATCAAGATATAGAGGCAGACCAAGATCAACTTGGATTCAAGAAGTTAAAGACAACCTGAATAATATAAAAGTATGGCGGTCTTCGGGGTGCTGTGTGTGTTGAAATGATACTAGTGGTATGTTATTGCTACAGCTACGTTTATTTAAGATAAAATAAATAGCGAGTAAGCTAGTACCGAAAGAGGACCGATGTTTCGGGACGAGATCGGAATTTCGGAAATGGACTGTCCTGAATTTATCGCAAAAGCTGATGGCCTGACCTGGGATGGTCGCATTTTTACCCTTAAGAAACAGATGTGTCTTCGTTCCGAGAACTAGCTAAACAAGGGTTTCTACTTTCTAATATGGACAACACTTAAAACTAATATATACAAAAATACCATCACGGTGGTTAATATGCCTATGTGGAGCCACGTGTGCCCACGGAGTAATAAAGCCAAACGATGAAGCCATGAATCGGAAAATGGCATGATATATGTAGAAAAATCAAAAATTGATAGAGGATCATCCCTAAGAAGTTATATCTATAAAGTTTTTATAAGCGACGGTACTCCACTTGAGGTGTTAAACCAACTTAAGTAAGGGGAATCCATTTTGATATCCATTAACTTATTATTAGTAATATGCGTTTATACAATAAAAAAAAAAACTGATTTGTTTTTGAAAACTTAAATTAAATGAGAAATTTAAAAGGTTATATTGCTTCCATAAAATCATCAAACTTTTACCTATTTTTTATATAAATTCTTATTTTTAAGTTATTCAACAGTTTTTATTTAAATATCACACCCTATACGACTATAATTTATCCATTATATTAATTAGATATACTTTAGTTTACTCAGCAGAGATCAGCCAGCCACTTTAAGGTATTAAACGGAAGCACCTTAGGAAAATCAATATGTATTATTAGTCAGTGCGGCACATGCTAAATATTATAGTTATTTTGCAATTAATTTATTTTTTTTTGTTTCAGGTAAGCAACACAACATTTAAGCAAGAAGCAGCTCTCTTGAAGGTAACATCTACGATATGACAATGTTATAATAACGAAAATAATAAACTGAATCGACTAAATAACACGTGAATTATTTCGTAAATAAGGAAAACGAATAGAAAAATTTGCTCATTTACCTTGCATACATACATGTTTCCGTTATCATAACAATTTTGTTTATAGAGAATGTACTTGTACCGGCTGAGGTTATTTTTAAATTTTATCGGACAGAACTGTTAGTGATGGGTATTATGCTACTTAGTAATTCGCGTTTTCATTTTTAGTACAAAATGGGATTTTAACTTATCGCAGTCTAGACCCAATTTTAACACACTTAATAATTATAGTAGTACATGGTTTATGTAAATTAGAGGGCAAAGGAAATAGTATTTATTACATACATATTTTGTACATATATGTACATATTTAATAAGTATATTAAATATGTACATAATGTATTTATTATTAAAGCGAATTAATATTTATAAATCAACTTAAATAAGTTTACCATACTTATTAAATGCAATAAAGTATATGTTATAAAATTCATAAGATAAAATAAAAAATTTTTATATAACAAAAACTGTTATATATATTATTATGTTACGCTAACACAGAGGTCCTAACATGGCTCATTTTAAAACTATATAACTTCCGAAATTTATCGAGGACATATTATTTCCATTTTATTTATTTTATTTATTTATTTAAGTACCTATTATTTTGTTATTATATCATTCAGTTACAGCACATACATATAATAGAGGAACTTAGATACTTCCATGAGGAGCACCTATAATAATTTTAAGTGGTTCGTCATTATAAAAAC
This sequence comes from Rosalia funebris, assembly GCA_037954035.1. Taxonomy (NCBI): domain Eukaryota; kingdom Metazoa; phylum Arthropoda; class Insecta; order Coleoptera; family Cerambycidae; genus Rosalia; species Rosalia funebris. The sequence continues at coordinate 9,074,389 of JAZFAV010000007.1, forward strand.
CTTATTGTTCTATATTGAGAGGAGATGGTTCCTAAAATGTAATTTATAATTTTCCCAATAAAAATCTTTAGACAGATCTGTAATAAACGAAATTACTATATTTCCATAAACTAGTTATTTTTAAACATAATTAAAAAAACTTAGTGATGCAGTAATAATGGAATAATTTTTCCTAAAGCCATGCTGATCAGATCACACAATTATTACCTCCAAAATTGTATTACCTTCTGGAATAATAAATCGAGTTACAAGATATAATAGTCGTAAATATAATAGGCAATAGTCACACAATATCCTAATATAATAAGTTAGAATATTCTTATTTGTTTTACATAAAGTACAATATTGCTAGAATGTTAGTACAATAAAAAAACAACCCAATTTTCTAAGAATACCGAAATATTACAGGTTTCTCGGTGCGCATTTCACCAACCAAGTTGGTAACATCGGAAGTCGATTAAAACTTATACAAAACTGATAAAACTGTTAACATAATGATCATTAATTATTAAGGTTGCCGAGGGCGTCTCAAAACAATTGTAAAATTATTAGTTATATCGAGAACCCCGCATAGTTTCGAACTTTCCTAATATATACTAGGACAATTTGTAGGGTGCAAATACTTGAAACCCGCACTTGACCCTCGGCCTATATAGTGGCGATAACTTATCGATCTATACTTTCTAAGTTATGTATATTAGGACAATCGAGGGAAAGTTTGTGAGCCTGAAACACTTTCGACCTGTAGAACCTTTTCAATAGGTATACAAGACGTAACCAATCTCGAAATATATACATGACCTTCCAAAAAAATAGCTGGCCACTGACATGTATGACAAAACGTATCTATCTTTTACCTACTATATTTTTCGAAAATGAAAAGATAAAGAAGAAACTATTTTATTCATAATAAAGTATCAAAGAAACATCTACCCCGATGACAATACCATACGTTTTTACGTGACAAAGTAGAACATTATTTCACAATAAATATATAGATTATCAGATATGGTTAGCTGAAACATGAACGTTATAAATAGTTTATTCTTATCGTCATATTATTTTACAACTATTTTGCGTAAATGCGATAACAAAAGTAATAATATTGTTAGATCGCCTTTAAAGATTTGATGTAGTCTAACAAACGCAAGTAACTAAGTAACGTAAGAATAATAACATTTAGAAACAGCAAGAGGTAGAATTCTCACAAAAGTAGCTACAGCCAGCGTCGTAAATAATGAAAATACATACTATTAACAATTAAATTAATAAATTTCTTTAAACAGTTGTTAGGTAACCCACTACAAAATTTCCTGCGCCATACGTAAAAGAGTGTGCTCTTCTAAATAGTAGTTTTAAACTTTCAAACTCATGACCTGAGTAAAATTTGCTTCCTCGTACCCTAGGCATTTTTTAATGAAAATAAACAGTTTTAAACTTTTCTGCACGTAGAACATCTCTATCTCGAAATTGAGTGGCCGAGGAAAAATAAACCAACACAGAAATGCAGAATATGTGTTTTATGCGACAGTTTTACTTTTTTCAAATAGTCCACCATCGTGCTCTCTCATGACCCATGGACAGGGTGGGGTGTGTCCTATCCACCTCAAATTCAATAGATGTCGTCTGGTAGGCGTCCCTAATCAGAATCAGTCGAAACCCGATCATCGATCCGACACTATTTAATTGAGTGGTCGTGCTAACAAAAAAAAATTTCTCAAATAGTCCACCATTATACTTTCTTACGACCCATGTACATGGTAGAGTGTGTTCCATCCACCTCAAAATCGATAGGTGTCGTCTGAGCGACTTCCCCAATCAGAATCAGTTAAAACCCAATCGATCCGACACGATTTAGTTGAGTTATCGTACTAACAAGAATAAATGCCGACGACAACTCCAACGACAACGATAGACACACAGCAAACATTTTTTAAAAACCATTTTATTTGGTTTTAGGCCAAGAAACGAAAAATAAACCCAAAAAAATTGTCTTTTCAATATTTATTTGCACGATTAGATAACTTTTCCGCTTATAGTGGAATGCGGAAAAGTAAAAAGAGGAGTGAAAACACAAAACTAAGCACACAAAATCACTAACACTGTCGGCTTGTGACAATTCTGAGACATGTTAAACTATAATAAGATATTATTATCTTTATAATTGCTACAGTTTTTATCAGCGCTTGTTTGCAAGGTAGTTAATTAATTATGGGTGTTGTATTTGCTGTATTACTTACAATATTTTATATATTAGCTCCAACTGATTGAGCCAATATAGGCACTATTATGATTAGCAGTTTTTGCAACTATGTTAAACTTGGGAAAATATTGATTCGCTATAAAATACATCTTTTTTCAATACAAAAGTGTTGTTAGTTAAAAAGTTTGCATGATATCCATATATCAACGGTAGAATGCATATTGAGAAATTGATATTTATGGTAAAAACATATCAAGAGTCAATATTTTCAATTACAATTTGTTCCACACAGCTCTAGATTTTGATCTGCTTCAGTTGATACAAAAGGAAGTTATGAATGTATGTCATTAAGATTATAAAAGTTTTTTTGACAAAACTTTGACAGTACAGTATTCATCATTTTCGGTAAAAGAAAGATTTGTATTAACTGTTAACAATTTCGACTGGAAGGCAATTGTTTTTCTTTTCAAAGAATGTTATACATTGTACCATCAAGAAAGAATGTATTGATACATCTTCTGTTCATTTTATTCTTCTGAAATATATGCAATAAAGAATTAATTTTAGAGCTAATTAATATTTTCATATCAAAACAGTTGCCCCATCTATTGACCAAGAGTATAATTCACTCCAATTAATTCACTATTTTCTATATTTAAAGAGAACATATTTAAAGCATCTCCTATTCCATTTTTTCTTTATAGTACATACTACTGACAAGTTATAACAGGTGCCCTGGAAAGTTTTCCTCTTTTTGGGTGGATAAAACTGGGTTATTAAAATATATTTATATTCACTAGTTTTTATTGAAATTGTCAATGTAGGGAAAGTTATGTATAAAAAATAACATAGTCCAGGTGCCTTCCTTCACTCCCCTGTACCTCTTCAAGGTGTTACCGAAAATTTGCGACAACTCGCCGACACAATGCTGGTTTATTTCTATGAATTTCCTCGCGTATTCTGGTTTCTGACTGAAGCAAAGTCCTAAGAGCATCAGTGTACATCTTAGATGTCAAGTAATCCCATATGAAGAAATTCATCGACGTTAAATCGGGATTACTGGGCTGCCAATTAATGTCGCTCTACTTAGAAATCACTTTCCAGGGAGCGTTCTAACGGATTCCGTTGGTAAATTTGCAGTATGGGCTGTAGCCCCATCTTGCTGAAACCATGTATCCTTGTTTAAATCCTGCAAAATTTTGAATTCCTGGTGCCAAAAAAACAACCAAAAAAAGTAACTAAGTGCAATACCATTTGCATTTTCATAAAACGGACAATTATGCCATTGTCATCCATACCGTTAATTTACGAAAATATAAGTGGTTTTTATGCTTCTTTCGAGGGTTTTATGTAGACCAGTAATAGCAATTTTGTTTATTTACATATCCGTGTATATCATATCCATATGGAAATGTGCCTCGTCGGTGAATAGGATATTATCAAAATGTTCAAAGTTTTCGAATAATTTTTGCCCAAAAGCGGATCAAATTGGATAATATTCAGCCTTTAAAGCTTGCTTTAAACACATGCGTGCGCACATTTACCCCTGTCACTTTCCGAGATGATCAACAAACAAATGAGGAAAACATTTTAGGACACCTTGTATATAAAGCACATATTCATATCATTACTACAAGTTTATCTTTTGTCAGTTTTTAAGTTACGTTACACTAAACGTATGCTTGGGCGCATTCTCAAATATCTAACATTTTGTTTGATATTTGTAAAGTTTAACGTATGTTATTTATTCAAAACTAAACACAACTTCACAACTATGTGCCTGCAATATAAGCGGAATAAGGATTTTTGGGGATACTTGACAGTATTTGTTATTTATTCAGTAGGATTTGTAGGCTCTAAATAGTTTAAATTGTTGATGCACCAGCTTGGCGTATACGATAAAATTGCACTAGCCATTTCTATCGATGTTGGCATTTTCAATCGATTTAATAGGGTTTGTTCAAAACACCGCGTTGTCACATATAAAAGACAACCAATCTATTAAGAGGATACACACTCCTGTCTGTAATCTCTTCACGCATCACTGGCGTAAATAGAGATAACAGCTTTGATTGGCCCATAAATCTGAAAGAGAAACGCGACCGCCACGTGTTCTGCAGTTCCCCTAATGCGATATCGCATGTAATCGTTCATATCTTGCTAGGCATTCCCTGTTTCTTCTCATTCAATTATGATATACTTAATGCGTTTTTATAAATAACTTCTCGGCTGACTATTAATAGTAATGTAGAACTTCATAGGAAGTTCTACATTATTACAATTAGTAAAAAATTACCGTCAAAATTAATGTCTCTTCAGATATATAGGGCGTCTCAGTTGGAACTATATGATTTAAATTGCGCGCCATTTGTGTTCTGTCAACTATGGGGTGTCAATATCAATATCAATATGGGGTTTAACGACAGTCATCTACAAATCATCCAACGCCAACATGCCGCGACTAACAGTTCCACAACGAATTGTTTCTGTACAACTGTTTTATGAAACTGAGATCATTTACAGTTGCATTAGGAGAAATTCACACAAAATTAGTTTAAAATGATGCGCCCACGGAGTTAACTTAATCAAGAAATTTGAAGAGACGGATTTTTTTATTGATAAGGCAACACCAATACGTCCTCGTCGTGGTTGGCCAGATAAAAATATTGATTCGGTGAGAGACAGTGTACGAGAGTATCCAAACACATCAATTCGACGTCATGCACAACAACTGAATCTGTCAAGAGCCACCACGCATCAGATTTTAAAGAAAAATTTGCATCTGTCAGCATACAAAATTCAGTTCAACAATTCAGACAACAATTAAAACTTACAGACTGTTCTGTGCAAAAATGTACAAAATGTTCTGTAAATTTTAATCGAATCGAATTTTAATGGAATCTGTCCTATTCTTGAATCGATTCTTAAATCTCTCTACATCTTGGGGAGCTTTGTAAGGATACCTAACGCTCAGAGATTATTGATTGATGGATTGAAGTTTTAAAGAATGGAAATTCGAAAGTTTCGCTTTCTTATTAAAGGACTCCGCACCTCCAAATATTTTAAGAAACGGCATAGATAGAAAATAACAAGAGATAACACAACATAGTAGCAGATGAAATGGCATTGGCGTACAACGTGAAAAAAATTAATAAAGTCCATTCCTATAAAGGTAATATTTTCCAGGAGCTTGGAAGAATGATATTTCATAGAAGGAGAATGATAGGAGGTTGCAGTTTTATGATCTTATAATACACATGATTAATATCAACAAAAAGCCGTTAACGAACACATAATTATGTAACAAAAAATATAGTGCTGACTTTTATAGTTATACGAGTATGTATCATGCAACTGAGGAGAATCGCTCTATTTCAGAAAATTTTCTTTAAAATAACAATAAATGGGTTATTCAGGGTGGGCTCTTTTCAAAAACCGTATACAAGTAGCTTATATGTATATTTATGTATCCTAATTATATATCAGATTGTTATTGAATATTGAACAGTTTAATATTCTGTTTGTTTTATACTCCATGAGGCATCATTATAGCAAATAAATACATAATATTTGATTAAACCGTCTGTGTATATATTTAATAGATGCAATTTTGTATTATCGAATAAACATACATATACTATATGTATGTACATAAACATGTATAGTATATTATTCGGACTTGCCAGTGGGAAATACACTATAATCTACTACATGACTTCTGAGTTTTCTTAAAATGAAATTTACAATGTCTTATTTCAAGCCATTGCTCGATATTATACAATGATAAAGACTAAAATATTAAATATTACTCTATCATAAAATTATAGCTCTCATTAAGTATTCTAATACTCAAAAGTTTTCTGTTTAAATATTTTACAGTGGTAACAGAAAAAAATGATAGCACGAATTTATTAATTCAAAATTCATAGTGATATGTTTTTCAGTCAGAATTTATCATACTTTAACATATTTTTCAGACATGTGATATCTATTGGTTTTAATAAACTTGGTCATGACAATGATCATGTTTGCTTCTTAGGACAAATAAGCCATTTGGGCATAAGTTGATTATTAATAATTATTACTGAGATTTAGTTCTCACTGAAAATAAATATTTTGTAATATTATTGGCAAATTTTATACAGTATTATTATTAAATAATAAGCGGACAATAAATGAGAAATGATAAAATATAGATTTATATTAATTTATTGATTCCTTCGCTAAACATATATAAGGTACATACACATATAGTCTCTCTTTGGTGAAATCATCTAGTTGTTAAATTGCAACGCCATTAACTTTTGTTTCATAAGCAAGACACCCAACAGCATTTTGGGTTGGTTTATCAGAAATCACAGCCATAGCATACTGCCTCTAACAGTAACATAGCTAGCAGCCATGCTGCCTCATATTTTAATAGTGTTAACGTGAATAACTACTACACGGATGTGTAGTTTACAATGATTACCAAGCAGGGATTATAATCTTCCCCAAGCGGAATAAAGTTTATTATATTGTGGTGTTTTTACATCTTTAGTTTCTACCTGAAATAGATAAATCTTTAAATTATAGTGGTGTAAAATGTTAACAGTTACACTGGTGTTAAGTTCTTTACCAGAAACCAGAAATAATGAAATTTTACATCATTTTCAGACATCATTAAATCATTAAATTTACATCATTAAAAGTGATTAAGACGTTTCACCACGGTAGGTTTTCATCAGTGTATCGATGACTTGATCGATAAGTGAAAAGTCAAAAATTAAATATGTCACATTTCCAGCTTTAAATGATTCTTGTTTCTTAAAAGAAATTTTAAAGACACAGCTTGAATAATTATAGAAAATTGTTGGGGAGTTTGCAGTGATAGATCTCTTCTTCAACACAGTGCTATTTTCAGTACTAGAAGTAGCCATGCAAGTGCAGGACCGGTAAAATTTTCCTGGGCATTTTCATCAAAAATTTGTTTTGAATAGTAAACTTTGGTTTGCACATAGTCTTCGACATATCCTTCAGCAACAGATGAAAAGCGCCACCCGCCATCTATAGCCATATGAGGTATACCAGATGAAAATGGAGGGAGCGGGCGTCAGAGGACAGAAAGAGAGAGAGAGAGAGGAGGAGGAAGCTAGGTATAAGGAGGAGAGGTGGAAACTTCGGGGTAAGATTAAGGCTGAGAATAGGAAAAAATGGCAGGAGCTATGCCAAGATTTCGATAGGGACGTTTGGGGAGAGGCGTATAAGCTCGTAGTGAAAAGGACGGGAGGATACCAGCAGACCATATTCTTGGATAAAATGAGGGAGGCGGCAGATGCGCTTTGCTCCATTAAGAGATTTGTACCCTGGGAACGGTTACAATTGGGAGAGGGGATAGCCTCCTTCTCGGAGGGTGATCTTGATATGGCACGCAGTAAGTTAGAACTTGGAAGGGCACCTGGGCTAGACAGTATTCCAGCAGAGGTGGTGAGGGCTATCTGCAAAGAACACACGCTTCTTGTCTTGAGAGTGATGAATGGGGTCCTCCGTAGCGGGGTGTTCCCACAATATTGGAAGGGAAGGAGACTGGTGCTTCTTAGAAAGGAGGGGAGGCCGGAAGAAGATCCGGGGTGGTACAGGCCGATATGTGTGACGGATGTATAGTTTATTTCATCGCTATTTGCCAAATAAAAAATCCCAAACGACTCTTATCTCATACCGTGACTTGTTTTTATGGCTAGACTCAGGCAGACTGTTTCGTTTATCGGCAAGATAAAAGAATTTTTTATTTGGCAAGTAGCGATGAAATGAATAGTACTCGGGAAGCTGTTGGAGCATTTGACATTGGCTAGGCTTTTCGGGGACATAGAAAGGAGTGAAGGCCTCTCGGGCAACCAGTATGGATTCAGGGCCAGCCAGAATAGGGAGGTCGACGTCGTCACACGCCTCGGAGAGACATCAGTAGAGGCGTGGGCTGCCGGGAAGATATGTGCTTCGATAATAATAGATATTAAGAATGAGTTGTAACTCGGCAGCCTGGGAGAGTATCAGGGAGGGATTGATAGAGAATAGAGTGACTCCATGCATCACCAACATTATAGGCAGCTACTTAGAGGACAGATACGTAGTAATGAAAGACACGATTGAAAGGGAGGATAGGAGAAACATCGTGTGTGGTGTTCCGCAGGGCTCGGTCCTAGGACCAGTTTTGTGGAACATCATGTTCAACGGTGTGTTCTGGCTAATAGTCCCGCCAGGGGTCAAAATAATCGGATACCCCGATGACCTCGCAGTATTGGTAGTGGCGAAGAAAGGAGTGAATGTGAGGGAGGTTGGCAATAGGACCATAGAAAGGATTGAGAGGTGGGTGAGTTCAGGGAACACGTCACGAGGACGCTGGAAAAGGCCGGGAAGACCGTGTCGGTTCTGGGGCGCTTGATGCCGAACTTGAGGGGCCCCAGAGCGGCGAAGAGAAGAGTACTCGCCGGAGCTGTACAGTCTATTATACTCTATGCATCTCCGGTGTGGGTCAACATATTAGAGAGAGACAAATGAAGGCGTGAAATGTTGAAGGGGCAGAGGAGAGCGGTACTACATGTTATCAGCGCATATCGGACTGTTTCGAGGTCGGCTGCACTAGTCTTAGCCGGTATGCCTCCAATCGATCTCGTGGCGAGGGAGAGGGAGGAGGGGTCTGGAGAGAAAAGAGACGAGAGAGAGGATGTGCGAAAGGTGGCAAGCGAGAAGGGAGGCTGAGACGGGAGCGAGATGGACAAGGTCTATCATACCTTATGTTAGACCTTGGGTAGAAAGGAAACATGGTGCGAATAAGTATCATCTCACGCAGGTGTTCTCGGGGCACGGATGCTTCGGGGAATACCTGCGTGGGATTGATAAGGTTGAGTCAGAGTAATATATGTTTTGTGGAGAGAGGGATCACCCTGAACACACGTTGCTCAGGTGCCCGAGGTGGTCTGGCGAAAGGGAATAATGTATGGCTATTTTGGGTTGGCCGGAGAGTGTAAAAGAGTGGCCTGGTATGTGGGATGATTGAATGTGAGAGGAAGTGGGTGTATGGAGAGAACATGATTAGTGGAATTATGAAGAAGTAGGAAGAAGAGTAACGTGAGATTGGCCCGAACCCAAAATCGCGCGAGCGGAAGGGGGATGTACGGTGAAGAGGAAATTTCTAACATCCAATAAGAATATTGACCCCTACCTCGATAAGCGAGAGCGGTGCCGAGGTAGGTGGGACACTGATAAGGGGGACACTTGTCCGGCTAGCGCAAGCATCGGCTACGTCCCCCATTAAAAAAAAATCCTAGACGGGGTAACTTTCAATACAGCAAAACAGAAAAGAAGACGAGTGTACCATAAAACACTGAAAAATTATACGTTAATTGACACGTTTCACGAACCAGGTCCAATCACCAGGGGGTGGTTAATGCTAACTAGTTTTTATCATCCCCTGATTATGCAAAACGTGACTATTTGTGAAGTGATTGTTTAACCATAACGTAAGATTATTCTTGACAGAAGATATAGTTGAGTGATTCTTCAATTCACATAAAAATTGGCTACGTCATTGTTCTGTCCTCATTGCTATGATTTAGCAATAATAATTAAGTCTTATTTCTTTTACGGTAACTATTAGTGTCCCTAAAATGAACATTCATTTTTCTATGGAATTTAAACTACTCTACCGTACTACAGTGCGACTTGAAATGTCACTTGTCACAGTTCACATCATACATATAATTGTTTCACATAGAATACGTATTTAACTGCTGGTTGGAACAATTTATTGCTGGCATGTTAGTCTACTGACATACAAGCCGCTGGTGGCTATAGGCGAGTCATCCATCCAGTTAATTTAAACGTAGAATTTGTATTTCCATTTTTTACTAACCTTCTAGTAATGTTATTAATTTAACACTTATTTGTTACTTTAAATATACTAACAATGTTTATATCTTGTGTTATATACCAGTCAGGGTAATTTCTAAACCTCTGAACACGTTCTGTTTTGTAAACTTAGCGTAAATAATTCGTAAAATACGACGTGATCAAAACGTGATCGTAATTATTTCATACATGATTCATTTACTTATGTGGGCGTCGGAATGATGGAAAATACATAATTACTTAGTTTCTTTTATTCCACGGAATCCAGTATAGTATAAAATTGATATTATAAAACATTTATAAAAATATTTATATAAATTTGTTTACTGGTGATATTGATTTAATGCCGTAACTGTTTTCATTACTTTATCATGCATGTGTAGATATAAATTAAAGTTAATATGAACCTATGTAATATATTTATATTATTTACTTTATATACATACATATGTATACGTAGATAAATATCTCGTAATTGTACTATACGACTAGGAAATAACCTACTCGAAGGCTGTCTATTGAATCATGAAAAATATTTGATAAGAGAGATCTTGACCAAGAAATTCAATCTGTACATTCAATAACAGTTTTTCTCAATAAAAAGCAAGAACAATTATTCAATTGTGTTGATCGTATTTCTCTGTTTAAGTCAAAATAATTTAATTTAGGAATAGTGTAATCTGAAAACCTAGATTTTTTGTTTTGCAACTTATTACTTTTGAATCTTTCGGAAATTGTTATTTCATTTCGTCTCAGTTCAAATGGAACACTTATTCATTCATTGTTCGGAATATCATATCCGGTATATTACTCATAAAAAAGGGTTGAATATTAGTCCATATATTTAAAAAAATATACTATCTATCTCACAACATATAACTTGCAAAAATTAATCACTTGTATCTTGGACAGGAACCCAGATATATTTGCATTTGTACTTAATATTTCTAGAAATGGAGAGGTCGCTAGGCACTTGGTGAAACATTTTTGACTAGTCAGTTAAAGAAAACACATGCTAGGTTTCACAGAAGTTTCAAACCACATATATTTGTAACAATTGTTTAGGCTTTTATGCCATTCTCAAAGAGTAACAAACTTTTACTAAACCTAATACGTATAAAATTTAGTCTATATAGGCAGGTAACAACATCTGGTGGTTTTATGCTATTATTTATATTATATTTTATACTATATTATATTTATTATATTTTATACTCTTTGAGAATGGCATAAAATTCGAAAAAATTGTTAGAAATATAGTTTGAAATTTTGTGAAACCTACCAAGTGTTTTCTTTCATTTACTTCATATTTGTACTTAAATTAAACTTTCTTAAATACTCAATGACCAGAATTTTATTTGCCGAGTATTAGTTTTTGGTATGAGAATTCTGTCTGTTATGTATGATTCATCAGAACTGTTTTTTAGTCCAAATAAATAATAATTTTTCGTTATTTAAAAATAGTACAGATTCGTTATTGTGTTTTCATATTATTCATTCATATACTTCACTTACCACATTACATACATAATATTTTCAAATATCTTTTACCTGATTTTTCATGATGATAACTAGTCAAATATTAATTTTAAGTTCAAAGAATAATTCTTGAAAATATGGGATTTAATCATAGGATTCATTCATTCAATTTAAACAAAAATTGGTAAAAAATTTGCGTTAAATTATATTTCTCATTATTTGTTATAAACTGGAGAAATATATTTTTGATTAAAATAGTTACTTTAACTTCTATAAGTTAATAATTGAGTTCGCTTTTGTGTTGTTTGTTTATATGAAGAATTATACTTTAATAATCTGGCACATTTTTAAATAATCAAGGTTTGACAACAAACAAAAAAGGGTTTGTCATGCCATGTCATAATAAATACAACTTACATTCAGAAATTTAAAAGTTTGGCAACACAGAAATTCACTTCCTTCCCTTAAAACCTTAAACTGCGGACAGGCAGATTAGCAGAGGCAGTTCGGCGGGGTAGACAGGTGAAACACTGCCTCACCAACAAGAATGGTTGAATTTAAAACAGCGGATATCAACAAACCCATTCTAGACCCCTCAAAGAGATTAGGGATATATTAATCTGGGATGATGTTCCTGAAATCCTAACTCATATCAGAATTATATCTCTTGGCTTAGAGATATTAATTATCCAATATTTATTAGTTTATGTATTAGTTTCGCTCTCCAAAACATTAAGAACAGATCTAGACAATAATTGTGTTACAGTAAACTATCATCTAGGCAATTTTACATAACCTAGCTGATACTGTATAATGTCAGCTAGGAATTACTAGCTGTTGGAATTTTTGTATAATGTTACATATAAAGCTATCGCTTTAAACTTGAGCTATCGATGAATAATGTAGAATTTTAAAGGGGGCCACACACGTTCCGTTTATATGTGTAGTTATCTGCCGTACATAGTTTTGTGAATATCTGTACATTTATCTTAAATGAATATTGTAGGCTATGTTCAGTTTTCGCCTCAGTTGCGTCCGATTTGTCTTTCGTTCTCTCTTCACTTTCGACGGGTTTGGTTCAAAAAACGTTAAGAATAAATGAAGTTCAATGGGTGACAGAAAAAGAGGAGCCGCAGGTTGTTGTATATTTGCAGTTGTGTTACTTGAAGAAGAAGGAAAAGACGCCGTGAAGGTTAGTACAAAGATTGGTGTAAACACCAGAAGCGCATCTGTTTTTGAAACCGTTGTCATCATGTACTTAAACAGAAAGTCAACTGAACAAACTGTATGATAAACTGCATAAAATGTGCAGATTATTGTTGCAAAGAATGGTCTAACTGGACAGATTTGTCACTTGCAAAACTTTTATAATTCAATGAAACATTATTTATAACATTATGAGTAAAAATTATAGAAAATGCAAAAGAATGCATAAAAATGATATGCGTGGTATATTATTGTTATAAAATTACATGGTATATACTGGATTCAGAAGTTTTACCAAGTTCGTGAATTGGTTTTTCGACTCGAAAATTTAATTTTTTTGATGCTACTAACTCAGATGATTCATTATATTAAATAAATCAATCTTATTTTTCTCACCATGTTATTAGAATAAACTTTCTTTAAGACAAAATGAGCCTGTTTATAGAAATATAAAAACTTGCACGATATACATATACCTAGAAATTGATTTTATGTGGTCGTATTGTTCTCAAATTAATTTTCTTTATTTCACAATATTGATTTTCTTGCATAATAAAACGTCATGTATTTATATTATAACTAACTATTATGTTTGTTATTAATAACATACATGAATACTTCAAAGGAATAATGTCTAGTCGATTCAAAACTGATCATTTATTGCCCATTTGGGTTACTTTATACTATACATCAATTTAAAATGTTGCAAAATTTATGAAACCTCCTTCGTGGGTCTTGTTATATGAAATGTATCGATCGGAGAACTCAATATATACCTAAAACATAAAATATCGGTTTTATCTTCGTTTAACTGGCCAACTCTTGGGTCAAGTTAATTAAAGTGAGTCGTAGTAAAACCGAGGACACTTTAATTTTAGATATATCACGAAATGAAGAATATTTTGTGTAGTTGTTTCTCAAATGTTTATTGTTACGTGACATGGTATAATATGGTTTACTAATTTTATGGTCGGTGGGTATTATTTCCTATCATTATCATTAAAAAATGAATATATGTTTACTATTATAGACAATTTTTGTTATAATGAAGCAATGGCGGATATCTAAAGTAAAATTTTGCTAGTTGAGCTATTACTCGTATTAATACATATTTCTCTTCTCACAAAACTCCATCGATAGGTAGGGGTTTAGTTTTTGTTCTAGTTTTAACAGTACATTAGAAACACCGGTTTATCGCTAAGGTACACTGAGAAAAAGAATTAATTTTGAATACAAAATTTATAATCGTCAATTTTTTATTAGTATTTGGCAAATTAAATATTTAATCAGTGTTCATAATGAAGTTATTTAATGGATAATATATTAATCAGTAATTATTAATTTGCGAAGGAAAAATATTTCATATTTGTTGTTTGCGCGTATGCGATTTCTTATTAGCAGATTTAAACACTTTCGTAGATAAGTAGATTAACCTTGTGGATAACAACACCACAATTATAAGACTATTCGCTATGTTATTCATTTGTAATTAAACATGGGTCGGGAATATATGAAATGCCTATCAAATACTACATTGGGCATTAGTTTACAAAATGTCCAATAAATTCAACAAATTGAATTTTGTTCGTTAGTTTAATTGATTTGTTAATTAACTAATTATAATAGTTAAATATTGAACTGTATTTTTAATACTTTTTATTTTTACTATTTTATTCCTCTTACGGTAATATAATCATCAAATATTTTGAAAATTATTTTTAAATGACAATAGCATGCGAGTAACACATCATGTCGAAGGTGCTTCAAATATATATTCAAACGTTGTTTTTATTTGGACATTAATGTCTTTTGATAAAAACAAAATTCGTTTAAATGTAATAGGTATTGGTGTACCATCAAATGTGTCTCCCTGTAAAAGTTAATTTTGAGTTTTTTACTTTTCCGCGCTACACAAGGACATTACGCGGACAAGTAATGTAATCGTTTAAAACAAATTCTAGCGTTTATTTTTTGACCTAAAAACAAAAAAAAACATTTTTCTAAACCATTTTGTGTGTGTCGTCATTATCTACGTTGTCGTCGGCATCAATAAAATTTATTGTTAGCACAGTAACTCAACCAAATCGTGTCGGATCGATCGGGTTTTGACTGATTCTGATCGGAGACGTCTCCCAGACGACGCCTATTGACTTTGAGGTAGATAGAACACACTCTACAATGTTCATGGATCATGAGAAAGCACAATGGTGGACTATTTGAGAATTTTTTTTGATAGCACGATCACTCAATTAAATCGTGTCGGATCGATTCGGTTTCGACTGATTCTGATTAGGGACGTCTACCAGACGACAGCTATTGATTTTAAGGTGGATAGGACACACCCCACCCTGCCCATGGGTCATGAAAAAGCACGATGGTGGACTATTATTTGAAAAAGTAAAACTGTCGCATAAAATACGTATTCTGCATTTATGTGTTGGTTTATTTTTTCTCGGCCATTCAATTTTGAAATAGAAATATTCTACGCGCGGAAAAGTCCGTTTTAAGGTTTTAAAACTGTTTATTTCTGACAAAAATCATTGAAAAAGTTTTATAGATCTGAATTGTATTTTGTGTTTACATGTAGAAATACGTAGGTATTTTTTATTGATTTTAATACCATTCCACGTTCTTTAGAAGAAAAATGCGATTCAAGTTATTGATGAGACCTAAATAAATCTACATGCAGTTAAAATAATGTTTTATAAGATATATCCCCATTGCATTGTCTCTAGAACATATACTTATGATAGATATTGAAGAAGTTTTAGAGATCACTTACTATTCAGGATGCAGAGGAACTGGATGCTCACACATTGCAGAAAACCAACAAATAAATACTCGTATGGTCCTTAAAACAGTCCTGAATTACACGCAATCTACATTCCAAACAGCAGCTGTTTGTGTTGTATCGGAAAGACTATACAAAGCGTATCAAATAAACAAAAATTTCACACCTATAAATTATAAATATTTCACCGGCTCACAGAATATGATCCCGATCGTAGACTCTATTTTTGTTAAATGATATCAGAAAAAATAGTCCCTGAGCCTGAATACAATAGAGTGGTCTGCTCGGTTTCCAGATCTAACGCCGTTATATTTATTTTTGTAGAACTACTTAAGATCTAAGGTATACGCTATGTAACTCGCTAATATTGTTTTGAAGCACATAATTACTGAATAATGTAGGTTACTTTCTACAGAAACATCTATAACAGGATGTTGTACTGCCGACAAGAGGGAGGTGTACATTTTGAGCATTTATTTTAAAATTCTTTAAAGTTATCTAATACTACTTTTCACCTTTTATGATTTACGTGCACTTTACTGTACTGACTACACTTCTTGTCAACTCTTCAATTTTATTCGATTCGGTAATGTGTTACCCCAATTTTGTGAATCATTGAACTGAATCGAAACCTGTATTTATTTTTTGAAATCTATATCACATATTGCACGGTATAATATTTTTCTTATTTAAATCGAAATGACCAAGATGATAGCGTGCAAAATATAATTTCGTCAATGTGATTCCAGCTAAAATAAATATTTGAAATCTAAAACGATCTTTGGTTTCTTGTTAAGAAAATAAACATCGAAGTGTAAATTACTGAGTTCAAAACGCAATAAGTTTATTTACCTTTTTAGTGTAAAAGTTTTATCCTCCAATAACCAAATAAATATTAATCACCTGTTAAATAAAAATATATCTACATAGCGAAACAAAGTTATCTTTGTGAAGTAGTAAAGTTCCAAAGTCATTATTTATGACGTTGGATACAACACGCAATACAAATATAGATTTATCTATTAAACTAAAATATATGGTTCTTTTTTGTATATTTTCAGGTCTATAAGTAATCGGGAAATTTTTTTTATTTACAATTTTTTTTTAAATTAAAAATTGATATATTTCTCTTTTCAAGCCTTGAGAGTTATCTTTTTAAAATTCTTAATTCAAAAAAAAATCACCGACGTTATTTGGTCTGTTGAAATATGCCTTCGTTTTTAAATACCTTTATAAAAATAGTTAAGCGAGGCTAAATCAGGAGTACACACTGACGACTCAATTTCATTACGTACTAATATACCCATTGGGAAGAACTTGATTATTATTCTATTTCTATGTGAAGGTGGTATAAATATTTTGCTAATTTGCGGATTTAGGATCATCCTCAACAGAGAAAAGTCATGGAATTGTGCAAGACATTAAATGTTTGAGTAGTATTTGATAGTTACCATGTCATCAAGAAAATACAACCAGATAATTTGATTATCCATAAATCCAGCCCAAGTTCACTTTCCAGTAAAGTTCACTTTCGTACGATATTTTTACTCGTCTTTATTTTTACAGCTATCTAATAGATAGAATATTCTTTTATCTCCAATTATTTCTAGCCGTATCGTTACCCTGGATTTATCCAAAGAACACGGAAATCTGTCAAGTTATTATACTATAATTTACCCACGCCGATCAGGATCTATACCAGGAATAAAGTAATTCTGTACTGCACCACTTGACCAATACTTGACATGATTTATTAATTCTGAGCCTCCATCATTTTTAGAATCTTGCGTACAGAAGAGTGGACCTCATTTCCCTAAAACCTGAGGCTAAGGGGGAGACAATTATATGTATGTAAAGATAAGAACAAATACACCAATACTCAACTAGAGGTGCTAAATTCTGTCTGGGATTTGAGTCTCGCATGCCAAAATATTTCAATACTGAGCACAGTCCACTACCTTGGAAGATAAAATGAATGGCATTACTGCAGCCAGTTCTGTAAGTTAATATGATAAGACACCTGTCACTGTAGTGTTCACCGAACAAAGTGCTGCACTTTAATAGCTTCGCATTGGACAACTGGCAATCCCTTTATTTTTCTCTATTTTTTAATTTGTTATTAGCACAATGCCATTTTAAGCTAAGTTATATTATTCATAAGTATACAAAATACAACATGTATACTTCAAGGTTATTCTTTAGAATACGCAGCTAGTTACTACTGCAAGACTAATCCTGAAACACAAAAACGAACAGCGGAAGAACCTGGTTGGTGTTTTAACACAACCTTTTTTTTTGTCCTTTGTATATTTATTTAATTTGCATTTTCTCTGGGTTTGAGAACACTTATTTATATGTTTTATAATGTATTTTAAATATGTAGTGTGGTAATAATTTTAGATTTATTTTACTAGTTTTAATTTTATTTGTAGGAAAAATTTAAAAACCTGATTTAAATATATAAGGCAACCGACCAGAATTCCCATCGCATTCCCAATTTATTCAATGTATCATCCAGTGTAGTTTTTACAAATAACCTATTCGTTTCTCCTGGATTTATATACCATGATATGGCAAAATTCCAATCGGTGATCAGGATTTTCGTTAAGTCTTGAATAATATTTATCGTATGCATAGTATGTTCCTTTGCATCCAAATTTTTCTTTTATTGCCCAATATGAATGTTTTACTGACAATTGTCCAGCCAGTCAGGTGGGTTTATACTTTTGTCGATATTTACCAATGTATTCAATGTATTTTGACCATGTGCAACTTGTTTCCTGATATATTTAGAAATACTTCTGACATTTCCAAATCAGCGAACTTTTTACTTAATTCTATTAACTTGTCAATTGAGAAATGCAAAGGAATTCCCTATTATTGAAGTATCAGATTTAAAATTTCTTTCTGTGCTTTTGTATAACCATCACTATTCTAATAATGTTGAAATTAGTGAATATCAATAATTGAATAGTGATTTAACGATTCCTTCAAATGAGGTATCATACTCATTTTGATTCAATTTATAAATTTTATAATGGGTAACTATCATTCTAAGGGGTTGAAGGGGAAAGTATATAATTTGGATCGAATATCGATCGGTTTTTGAGGGTTTTACTTAATATTTGTAAATTGTCTAGATAGTGAATATATCTATATAGTAGACTACTTCTGGAGCCCAGTGTATACATATCCATGCATTTTATATGCATCATAACTATTTACTGAAAATTTCCTTATTCAGCGCAATAACCTTAATATCCCCATTAGGTTTTAAACCCTGAGTAATTGGGGAATACATATTCTGAATCTTGCTCGTCTCGGTTAATAGGAAATTCGCAGCTACACAGCTTTTAACGTACTATCTTAAGACATTATAAAATATATTCTGAAAGGTTTGAGAGACTTTTTAAAATCTATATGAAATTATAGATTATAATGAAGGTAATAGTAATAATGTGGTGAGGCAAAGCGTATGAAAGACATTGCAATTGCAAATACAATTTGTCTCCTTTTGTTTCGATTTGTATTTATCTCTGTTTACATATCTTGCGATTTTTTTTCCATCGTCCTGATGAACAAAAGTATTAGAACATAAAATAAATGAAAAATCCGAATATTTGGATATTCTTGAGCATTTATAATATAGATAAGTGCTGTTAATTTCGCATTTGTTTTACTAAATATGATTTTTATTATCAAAAAACAAAAAATAAAAATGTTTTATTTTTTGAAACCTTATCTGATCGTGCAGAAACACGAGAAAGGGGTCGAGGATCGCTTCTGGATATAATTCAATGCCTGGCGGGGCTTTAGCCCGAGGAGTAGTTGTTTCCTAGAGCGATTATGTAATAGCTTTGCTATTCGGGAACTACTTTGATAATCGCTTGGCGGCTTGGTGGTTCCTTTCTCGATTTCCAACTTATATGTTGCTGACAGAGATCGTATCGACAAAGATGTATACGCCATAAAGTTCATTCGGCATTTGTCCTGAATCGGCGTTCCGTGTACGGCACTGATGAGAACTAACAAGTTCGAAACAGCTGTATGTCGTTCGGTTCCGATCCGGGACAAATGTCGAATCCTACCTGTGGCGGGTTTTATTTTTTGAAATATGATTTTTATTGTAAATTTGAAAAGATTATGAATATCATAACCCTTGGGAAGGGCTGGAACTTTCGATGCAGTAGCATAAACAGGAGATCAGTTCTCCACGAGCACCGCAAAATTACACGTTTCTCGGCACGCTTTTTGCCAACCAAGTTGGCATAACGGAGGTATGATTGAAACTAATTCAGTTTTAATCACGAGATCAGTTTTCTATGAACACCGAAAGAATACACGTCTCCCAACGCGCGTCTCGCCAACCAAGTTGACATAATCGGCAGATGATTAAAACTGATTCAATTTTAATAATCTTTCGATGATACTAAACTTGGTTGGTGACACGCGCATCGAGAAACATGTAACTTTTTGGTATTCGTGGACAACTCGTGTCCTGTTTCTATGAACGTCATAATATACACAGGGGAGACATTAATTAGAAAAGATAAATCAAATTCTGTATTGATTTTGAACATCTTTTACGATCATCAAAAGTGCTTATTCCTTTTACAGACAATAATTTGAAATTTTTTTAACAACGAAGTGTGGCTTGTATTCTCCTCGATGCAACCTTTCGAATTATGTGCTCCTTTAACAAATTATGTGTAAGTATATACTCTTATGTTTGAGAAAAGTATTTGGGGGCAGTTAGATCCACTAAGGTGAAAGTAACTGAAGGTCAACGTTACCCTTAACCTTAACATTACCCCCCAAGTGCGGGCATCTAAAATCCAAAGCGACTTGTTTCAGGAATTTTTATTGAAATCCTCCTCATTTGAGTTACAGGTTGTAGTTAAGGTTTTCACCTTGTATATACTATTTTATGGCAGGACAACATATATTTTCGTTAGTTATTTAATAACTGTCTTTATTTGAATAAATAGGTTTTTTTTTCTTAAATATCATATTTGGCGATTTTATGAAATTTCCTTTTCAAATATCGCCATTAGTTTCGTAACTTTTCCAGCGCCGATAGATGTTTATGATATATCTTTGGAAACAAATATACAGACCAATTACATGAAAAAGTGGACATATTTTTACTACAATGACTATCTTATAAAGGTTGAAGTCAAACGAGTGAATATTCTTTCATGGATTCGTCGTTAATTCAATTTGAATC
This sequence comes from Rosalia funebris, assembly GCA_037954035.1. Taxonomy (NCBI): domain Eukaryota; kingdom Metazoa; phylum Arthropoda; class Insecta; order Coleoptera; family Cerambycidae; genus Rosalia; species Rosalia funebris. The sequence goes on from JAZFAV010000007.1 coordinate 9,095,179, forward strand.
AGCTTAATAATTTGAGGCTGGAATTATTGATTGGCCCAATATCAGAGAGTTCATGGACAGTGGCAAAGCGTCCATTAACGCTGTAAAGCTAGCTAAATTGCACATCATTCCTAGCGTACTCCCTTCTCCTCTCACTGCACCGCGGATCTCAATAAAATCCAAGGTGACGGAGAGTTAGCTCAGCCAGCGCATACGCATTGGCGGTTACCGACATGCCGACGCGAAGAATGATATGCAATCCTGCCAGCCTCACAGCCTTAATGGACACTTCGCCACTGCTAATGGAATTTGAATAAAATTTCTGTTAAAAATAAAGTCGTAATTATTTTATTTGTATTTTTCTCAAAAGACAGCCTCTGTCTTAGAAAAGAAAAATATGGAAAGGTCTGATATGCGATACTATTGTACTCGGAAAATTTAAGGACTTTTTCTTAAATAGGGGATTACAATTTAAAAAAGACAGTATACACACGATCACAGGTGATGAATCTCGGTAGTTCAAACTAAATACAAAAAAAAATATTTTTTATGTCAATCGGTGCCCTTTTAAAAAATAAAGTAAGTCAGTTCCATATTTAAAAAAAAGGCGTTTAGTAACAGAAACTCTGAATATTGTGAGACACTGTATCACCACGATATATATATATATATATATATATATATATATATATATATATATATATATATATATATATATATATATATATATATATATATACATGCAAGAATATAGTGAATGCCCAGTAATTTGCAGTGCGTTCAATTTTACAAAAAAGAAAATAGATTATGCTGATGTCAATGATTAGCATCAGCATAAATCAATAATTTTAATAAATCTCTGTATTAAAATCTAAGTAAAATGTATAAATACATCAGCTATCGTTTAAAATTTAACGTATAAACTCGACTATTAATTATAATCATTCATGAAGTCATTCATTTCATGTAGGGCATTCGACCAAAAATTACAGGAGTATTTTTTTCCAGTGGTGATTGTGCTCTTCAACAACAACGATATCTGGTTACAAACTTTATATCAAACTGATAACACTGGGGAACAAAATTTTTATTGCATTTATTACAGCACTTGTTTTTATCTAATTTGAGTCAAATCTGTAGGCAATTTTGATCTTTAATCTCGACATTTTCATTTTCGGGAAATTTGACGCTTCGTACAATGGCATGATGTCAAGAAAATAGTTGCACCAAATAAAATACATATGTTCAAATATGGGTAAGTAGAAACGATTTTTACTAAATTAAAGTATGTATATTTTAACATTTCAACACAAACGACATAGATAGAACATATCAGCTGTTTGTTCGCCGAAATTACAACTGATACGGATATAAATTTAGATACTCATATTTGTGAAAAAATTTACATTTGTAGGTGGCTCTTGCGTCTATAAAACTTCTCAGGACAATCTCGGTTGACGTTCCAGCAGTAGTCTGCCATCATCTGCTGTGCCAATCAGCTGTTTGTTCGCCGAAATTACAACTGATATGGATATAAATTTAGATACTCATATTTGTGAAAAAATTTACATTTGTAGGTGGCTCTTGCGTCTATAAAACTTCTCAGGACAATCTCGGTTGACGTTCCAGCAGTAGTCTGCCATCATCTGCTGTGCCAACGTTTTAGTAGCGTTCATCCATCGTCAAGAGGTCTTGATGGAAATGTTCCCTCTGTTCGTCATTTACAGAGCCGAGGCTCTCAGGAAACTTATCTGAGGACTATACAGAAAATGGAGTTTGACATTCAGATTGCAACCAAGACTTCGAAAAGCTAACAGTATTGTAGTGACCAGAACATCATAGCTAAGAGCTATTTTGTTGCCAAGATAGTTTGTACGACTGCCACAAAGGAGAGCCACGCTGCTTTTTTATTGGCATTCATCTTGCTGACAAAGTCTTCAGCACGGACTAGGATACGTATCTGAGGCTGTTAAATACACCTGCTTTGATCTTCTCGTAATTAGACCAGGGAAAGTAGAAGTCATATGGCGAAAGTACTTATCTTCAGAATTCAGTGCCTTCACAAATTATTTCATGATGCCAAACTTGGGATGTAGTGGACGAAAAATGATCTTTTCTCAACTCGGTCATTCACAATGTTTGGCATACCTACTTCCAAAGTTTCATGGTTTTATCACTTTTTTTGTGTCCAATGTTTCTTTTGGGGCTCCACTGTTCCACATGCAGAGATAGCCCGGAAAACTTGTAAAGCCTCTCTGTTGATCTAGGAGAAAGCTTCACAACCCTAGATGATGATGCTGTATCCACAGACAGACGATTCAGTTGTTTCATAATATTTGAGTAAATCTATAATAATTTTTATGTCATTATGTTCTTCCCACAAATGCACTGAATGACCAACTAGGACCGCTCCATAAACATTGTCATTATGCAACAGAAACTTCGCTTTTGGTTATAAAGAAACAATGGCCATTCTGTTGGATTGTGTGACGTGACATATAACTACCTCTGCTAAGGACTTGGGAAAAGCTTGGGACTTTCTAAAAAATCTAGAAAACGCCTCCCGTTTTCGGAAAAATTAAATCAATATGGTACCAATAGAGGTTTTTTAATGAAACTGTCTCCCATTTAAGGCTGTTAGTGCAAGAAGTATGTTAATAAATAAATTAAGCATTCCTAAGAGCACAGTACCCTGCACAAAAAAAATGTCAGAAGTTATAGAATTACACCACAGGGTTATTATATTAACTTAATATGTTAACTTGTTAATAATATCCAAAATATTACTCAAATCAGTTTAAAAAGCTTTTGCAACAACGAATGTCAAAAATATTGTTCTCCAATAATTACTGATTAAAGTTAAGAATAATATTAATTAGCGTCTTGGTTTATTCCATGAATATTATATTTTAATTTGGTGAAAAATATATTACTTCGTTTAAATTAAATATTTTCAACTTCAGTATTTGAGTTTAAATTCTCTCTAATTTAAATTTGAATGGATTAAATATTATGCTTAAATTTCATCCGCTTATTTATTTTCGGTAATAGTATTTTAATATTTCATTTGGTCTATATTCGTCAACATTAAAGTAAATAAAAGTGAAGCAATAATTTTTAAAAATGCTGTGTTATATTGGGTAGACAGCTATAACCAGCTTTTTTACAATTTAGGAACACTTCCCTTCTTTATATATTTTACTGACTCAAGTGACACGTTATAGATAATGGATAATGGCTTACTCTACCGTACAATGGTTCAGGATTCGTTATCCTTCTATTCCAAATTGTCGATTGTGTCAACGAATTTAATGAACAAGGAAAACTGTTGATGACAAAATATTTTTGATGGGCTGGAAGGCCATTCGATTTCACATCTGCGATGTGGTGAGCAGGTAATGAGATGTGATAATGAAACATTTTAAGCTATCTGCCGTTGATTGTTTTTTGATTGTTCTTGGTTCAATAATGAACTTCGAAAATTACTAAATGTATAAAAATCCATATCTCCTTTATTTAACATATTAAAATGTATGTGTTTTATTTAATATACCACAAATACTTTGTAAAAAAATTCACCTTAGGTATATTTTGGTGTTGATTTGGTGGTTATTTTAGCGACTGTCAGAGGAATTTAAAATGTATGAAATATCAATTATCGTTTTATAATATATATTCATTATTTTATACAGCATGTTATTGTTTTATACAGAGATTTCTTAAGGTAATAAATAAATTAGTTAAAAATTCAAAAGTATTTTTTTTTTGGAAAATACTCTCGGATTTGTCAAATTTTATTTTTAGTTGCGCATTTTTTAAAATACAATTAAATACATACAGGCTGATTTGTGTAGGAGAGATGTTATTATCGCTATTTTTTAAGGCAACCCCCTTTTTTATTACCGAATGTGAAAGAGAAACGATTTTGCAATTTCAAGATACAAAATTTTATGGTTATTTAAAAACAACTACATCAAACATTCAAATTGTTCACCGTTGTCTTCCTGACAATAGCGAAGACGATTAATAAAATCTTTTTGAACATTGTCTATAACTTCAGGAGGTGTACCTTGTATACCGTGACAGATTCTTCTAAATTCTCCGGCCTAGTAACGTATACTTTGCTCTTTAAGTATCTCCACAAAAAGTAATCTAGGGGTGTCAAATATTGCGATCTGGCTGGCCACTCAATCGGCACCCTTCCCCCTTATCCACTGATTTGGGAACATCTCATCTGAATAAGCGCGTACAGGTGCTGCCTAATGGGGAGGTGCATCATCTTATTGTATAAAAAAAAACATTTTTCGAAAGATCAGGTTCGAATACCAATAGGGTTATTAAATGCTGCTCACAACACTAACTTAGTTTTTCACAAAACACCAGAACACTATACACTACACTCGACGCACGTTTCGCCAACAAAGTTGGTACCATCTAGGGATGATTAAAATTGTGCTAAATGTAAAATGCTGCTCAATGCTGCACAATCGAATAATTAATGGCATTGTCGGTCATCCAAAATATTATTCTATTGAAAATGTTTATTGAACAATTAATTGTTGTGAGACGTAGTATTAGTCTCAACACTAAAGATCATGCGGTTATAGATTTGTCTCTTTCTGTATTTGTCAAATGTTACAATATTTTCAAAACGATTTTAAATGTGTTTGTCAAGATTGCGAGAAACGCTTGAAAAAGTTTCGTAGATTAAAACATTACCAAATTTTCAAGTAAAAATTCAGAAAATAGTATCCCTTCTTTAAATATTGTTTTTCTTTTTTTTTAATTGAAATTATTTTTCTACTACAATATTTATTTAAATTAAAAGTAGGGGTGTCATCATATGTTCGAAAAGAAATTTCTACCAACTACACGAGAAAAGAAAATGTTTTAGAAATGTTAAATGGTTATTTAATGGAATTTATAGATTTATAAAAATTATGAAAAATTAAATCAAATATTTCTACAGTTTAAACTCCATGAAAATTTGATTTCTACTGACAATAAGCAGTGCCACTGTTTAGAATATTTAAAACTCTAATACATTTAATAATCTCGCATGCATAAGTTGTTAGTAATCTTTTGAGGATGTACAATTTCGCAAAATTATTAGTTATTCACTTTGACATAAATCTAAGTGTTTATAAATGCTCGATAGACACAGAAGTCGTTGTTTTCAAAGAATACTAAGATAGATTGGAAAAAGAAAAGCAATATTTATATATAGTATTTGTTATATTTTTATTAGAAGAATTTTAATTGTACTATACTCCAGGAAACAATTTATTTTATTAATAACGAAACGTAAAACTATGGTTATCTTGTGCAAAACATGTTTATAAATTCATGAATTGGACCCAAATTTGATATAATTTTGATTGAAACTGGTTACCGGACTTAACTGATAAGATCTAACAAGATCCATTTCAACCTTTTCTCTATTAGGAGTTTAAAATTTGTGGTACCCTCAGGAGCTCAAGATATACTTATAGTATATGTCTCAAGATATACTGATACTATTCATTTCACTGCTATTTGTCAAATAAAAAACTCTTATCGTGCCGATAAACGGAACAGTCTACCTGAGCCTAGCCATAAATACAAGCCACGGTATGAGATAGGAGCCGTTTGGGATTTTTATTTGACAAATAGCGATGAAATAAACTATGTCTTGAACCGATCAATATATTATGTCATATAAGCTACAGATATTTTAATATCTGTAGATGCCTTACAAGATATTTTATCTAATTTAAAGTAATTTATAACATTTACCACTGTCTGGAAGTCTATTCATTCCTAAATATTCTTCATTGCATTTTTTTTGTATAGTTCCATTTTCAATTTTTTATTTCGTTGGTGTACCATTGTTGACTGGTAACATTTAATTAATTATTCATGAAAATTATTAATATGAAAATTATTACATTACAAAACATAAGATGCATTCGAGTTATGTTCTTAATTGATAAAAGACGCCCTATCAAATAATTTTCAAGGTCTGAAACCAAATTGTAATTTTATAACTAATTGTTCGTCCAAATTGGCATTAGGAAATTATTAAACGTTGATTTTTTAAACATTTCTCTCAAATTTACCGCAACCAGAAAATCAAAATAAAACCAAGATATTGTATGTTGACAGAAGTATTTATTTATGAATACATGAATACTTTTCTACATACTGATAAAGTAATAAAACTAATGTTTCAACATTTCAATACGATACCTCGTATAACATACCATATTTGTTTACTGAAGAGCACTTGCATAAAATGGATTAACTGTCAGTGGGGTGGAGCAAGCATTGTAAGTTGGCCATCTTGTAACCGTCTTTTATAATGTAGAGGTTAGCTTTTCACAAGGAAAGGCTTATGCCATGCAATTTATTTTAAAGAACACCAAAAAAAAGAGGTTTATAATAGATACTCATTCATTCTCGATTTATAGTCTTGCTCTCCAAGTTTCAGCTGTTTATAGTAAGTTAATGCCATACTAGACAATTTGTGTAGCAAAATAGAGCACAGAACAAACCGACGCGACGTTACGAACAATTGGATTATTCTCAGAATTGGAAAAAACAATGAATTAAATATGAAATTACCTTCGATATGCGGTGTCACTCCACCTTTCTTTTCAAAAGAAAACAGTTTTAAAATGACGTTCAATAATTGGTCTTGACAATTAGACGTTTTATATTAAAAATAGTAGTTTTACTCTTGTGTAGGTATGTGACATTTGACTACAATACTACAATACTATATTTCCCAGAACCCGAACATACCTGTTTACATTAATGGCACAAGAATGCTGGAAAGGTCTGGATATAGGAATTATTTGAGGAAGAAGTTATTGTTGAAGTTATTATATGAGTCTGAAGAGGTGAGCTACTGGGCACTCATGCCACAGTTTTCCAAGCTGAGATTATTAGAATACAACAGGCGATCAAAGAAATTACTAATCAGGGAGTTAGTAGTAAAACCATGTGCATATACAGTAAGGTCATGTTTATGGCCCTAAATAATAGCAGGACTAATTTTCCGCTTGATCCTTCAAGGAACCTTTGAATGTGCTAATGCAAAACAACGATGTCATTTGGGTTGAGTGGATACTTTAACACATTGCGGGTTTAGGACCCTTTTTCTGGAACCAGAAGACTAATGAGTAATAGCTCTTTGCAAAGCCACCCGAAATTCCATGATAAAAGACTACATGCTGAAGTACCAAAAACAACATGTAGGCAGAAATTATAAGTTGGAGGCAAGCAAAATATTAACTACATCTTGCAGCAAACTGCTTGAACCTGTTTGTATAAATTTACGACTTCCAATAGAGGCGCTGACAGGACGTGGTAGGTTAACATTAAGGGCTATACCGATTCTCCTATATGCAGATGTTGCAATCTAGAGATGAAACCATTGAAGGTACCCTAAAAAAGCAGCTTTTTAGGGTATGTTCCTCTCAACAAAACGAGGAACTATAATGGGAAATTACTGGCGGGAAGCGATAGATTTTCCTCGACTACCACCGAATTCTTCTACAATATATTCAAGTAGTGGGATGACTGACGGAGTGGAGTCCGGTATTGAGAACAAAATGTCAGCTGTGATAGAGGTATAGCAATGGGCCCGATACAGTGGCATGAGTGCATGTGGTCTCTGACTACATTTCTCCTTATAGAATCTAAATTTACTTCGACATCGACAACAGTTGTTATATGACCAGAGAGTTTCAACAGATAGACTATATATTTATATCCACATCGTATATTTATGGAGACATTGAAATTCATAATGTTTTAAATACACCTACATATATTTAAAATCAAATGGCGTTTTGTTTACGAAATTATAGTCAACATCCAACTATATACATTGCACCGTTATTTATTATTTACACCTTTATCCAGTAATAAATTACTTCGATAATTACACATTCCTTCAGAGGTAAAACCCTTTTTTCATCGATTACTCTTGTTTATTAAGAAAAATATAGTGGGACTATTCCAACTCGGAGTTAATCATCTCTCGGGTGTGGCAGACAACAAATAACTCACCACGAATATAGAAATTGTGGAAATCTATTGCTTAAAGGGCGTGAACGCCCTCACAGGCAATCGAACTTCGGAAATGAAATTCCAGATCTAACGCGACAAATGTTTCTAAATTAACGGAAATAATATCGCCTCTATGAAAATGAAGGGTATCCAAGCTGGTGAATGAATACAATTTTTGACATCAAGGAAATCCTAAACAAGGAAAGGATAGGTTGGGGATGGCAGTAGAAATACTGCCGATAATCGTTAGGTGAGTTTTTAATAAGGTAATTTAAAATAGAGATTTCCGGGTTCATCTGTTAATGAATAAGATTACAAGCTAATTTCAATCTGTAACATTCACCGTAGTTTTCATAAGCTTGTTTAGTATAAAGTAGTAACGAAAAAGATGGAGTACAACTATAGTCTGCTAAAAGCTAATCATAGTCCGATTATCCTGACTTGGTTTTTTGTTTATTCCTGTCCTAGTAAATTAATAATATTAAAGGAAAAAGTAAATGTCTTAAAAATGATTTCACAAATAAAAGCCGAGTTTTTAAACTATTAAGTGAATAATCTGTCTCAATTTAATGAAATGTGGTTTCGATTTTTAAAGAAAATATTATATTTAAACTTAGCCATGTCAATGGTGACTTGTCTTAGTAGGCCTTCGGACCGATAATCTCGTAAACATTGTTTGCTTCATTAAATAGACTAATGATAAAAATATGCTAGTAAGTTAGTATTAGAAAGTGAGTAGGAGTTACATTAATAGTAACTATTTCAGTAATTATTGCATTAACAGTAATTATTACTGTACTAAAGGGACTGGAAACATATGGATTATAAGAACAGTTTATGAATTAAATGCTTTTAAACAAAAATTAAACAGCCACAACACACGTTACGTCAGCACTGTCATTAAAAAAAAACTGCAAGATGCGCTTACGAAAAATCCTAGAGACAGCTGTTTCAAACACATGTGTTCATTTCTAAAGGGTATACATCAAGAGATCTCCTACATTACTGAAACATGGTCCTTATTTAGTTAACTTTCATTAATACTCATTATTGTATTATGTATTTTCGGTGAACAATCACTGTGTAATAATAGTGATGTGTGTAGTTACGGCATCCTTTGAGGGTGTCTTAAAAATGTGTAAAAGAAAGTTGAATAAATCACAAAATATAATTAATTCGTGTAACAGTATGTAACAAAGATAATGACCTAATTAGCTCTATATCTTAATAAGAAAGAGTGAAAGCCTTGCTTTTGCATTTGGTATATTTGCATTCTGAAGGCTCGGTATTAATTCGAGGATATAAAGGATATAAATTGTATGTTGAAACAAACGTTTTTACGAGTATAATAATTTTTTACAAAAGCTATTAGTGTTTTCAATTGTTGTATAAAACACCGTTTGTTTTTTATTAATATTTCCGTATATGAAAATAGCCATATAAATGGAAATGTCATTAGTATGTAGTTATAGTAAAAAAATAAATACCATTAGAGAGAAAAATGTTTCATTTTAATGAAATATTTGTGTATCTATCAGTTGTTTTACAGTCCATATGGTGATGCCAATTTATGTTTAATAAAATGCTAGTTTTATGTTATAATTGTTCAATTGGACAGTTATCCAAAATATAATAAAATAATTGGATTTACGTTAAATAATATTATGAAACTATATGTACATTCGAAAATACCGTCTATAAATGTGCCTATCAAACATATTATCTATACCAGGGTTATTTATTTATGATTAAATATATTTTTATATAAAAAGTCGACTACGCAAAGTTATTTAAGGGCAGCTATGATGACCAAGTTTATTAAAAATAATTACTGAGACAATTCAAAAATGTGTTCAATTTTAAAAAAATTCTATAGGATGTCAGAGAATCGGTATCTAATTATTAATATACAAGTAGATATACTAAGCCTCTGCTAGACCACTTTCAAGGCCACCGAGCTCCGGATGGCATGTTTCCATCGAGAGTGATCAAAGATCGATTAGTTCGTGTGGAGGCCGCCCGGATTTTCTAGGTGTCGCTGTCGCAGTTCTGAGGAAGTGACGTAATGAGCGTGAAGAGCTTTTGGTCAATGACCAGAGGGTCTTCTTGGGCGAAGAAGAAGGGGGCGACCTCCTTCGCGAAAAACCTGCCGTTTTTCGCGACAATGAAGTAAGCAAAGTAGTATAAGTACATATATCATGCCAGTCTTCATTTATTGGTTAGTTACTAATAAAATGTACCTAGTTACTCAATAATTAATTATGCAAGTATAGTAAAAACTAAATTCCCTTTTTATAAGAATAATATTGAACAGTTACTTCTGTTCTATTGTAATTTCTGACTAAACAACCTATATTATGATTTAATCCCATGAAGATGTATCATTAACATCAAAAGGTTTTCAGTAGACGCTGTGTTTATTTTACGCCTCCACTACTGGTATGAGAATATTCACCAGCGGCCCAAACCATTTCACACCAAACTGGATTGCCCTATAATAGGTTCCTTGATTAGTGTGAAGTCGGTATGAAATTTTACACATCATTTCAGACAACGTATAAAGACATTTAGAAAGCTGCTTATAATGACAAATATTGCTGTTTTCTAGCATTTTCACATTTTATTCTGCTGCTTTTCGAGGGCTAGTAGTTAAATCTATTTCTAAAACCGAAGACATTTAGAAAGCTGTTTGCAATGATAAATATTGCTGATTTTTAGCATTTTATCGAGGAAAAAGATTAAGGCTGTAATTCTTTTTCTGTCTCTTAAAATTCAAAGACTACTTATAGGACCTTTGGGAAAATAACTTATTTCATTTTTCACTAATTTAGGTAATCTATGTAATAAATGCCGCTTACCTGGTATATTTTATATAATCACCATATAAATTTAACCCGCATACAAACATTGTGAAATATTTCTGACTTGTCTATTACGATCGTGTGGTCTTCATACTGATATGTTTAATACGGCCAATACAAATACCAAATTCCTAATACCATACTAGTTAATGCCTTTCATACATTGTTCTCTCTAAAAATGTCCACTGGACATACTTCACCGTGTCGCTAATGATACACTAAGATCTAAACTGAGCGTAATTGTCAATGGCAGTTACAGAAAAAGAGAAATAACAGCAGTAATCGTAATTGTGAAGTAAATAGTCCGTTCGAAAAACCGCTTCCGACAAAGTAATGACGTAATAAGTGTAAATGCTGTGTGGCCATGTTTAATGTCAGTTCTGGACATACACAGGCAATTATCCTGCAAAATCATTACAGCTCACTTCTCCTAAATAGCAACAGCACGTTAATGATTTTTTTCCTGCTGCAGAATCTTTCCATAAAAGCGGTCGATATATCTTATTGGCTTTGTGCAACGGGATGTCACTTAATTTTATCGATAATGGCAACTAAATCATTGAATTCTAAATTTATTTGCTATAAATTACAGTTGCACACTTACATATACAGGGTGATTAAGAGTTTTAAAACAACTCTTTCATTTCAGGGACGTATCCAGGACATATAAGTACTTAATACTAATTTTAATGAATGTTTTTGTAATATCAGAAATAACAATAGCAATAAATACTTCATGCAACCTTGCCCTAAACATACGTAGAATTTAAGAAAATTAGCTGCCACTGTTCTAGATATTCATAAGTAAAATGATGGCGTCTTATCGCCCAGAAACATTTATAAAAGAAAAGTAGTCTTAACAACTAAGGTAACCGAGGCACATTTTAAAACATAAAAGTTTTTCTGGAGTCAACATCTTGATCCTTAAAGAGGTCTACAACAGCATATATTTTTCGAAATCCGGAATAGTTCTTGAAAACTGTTTCAAATGTATTTTTCACACTGTCAGTAGAATTTCGATTTTTCGGTCGAAGAGCCATTTTTTTAAATTCATGGCATGCAGCACTATTGACGAAATTAATTACATATCCATCGGTATAGTGTCTTCCATGCCGTCAACCAATACATGTGCGATATTTCGGTTTGCAGCGTCGCTGATATTGTTCAAACGTACCCAACATTATCACACATATCAACGACAACCTTTGCTTGAATTTGTTTGCATTGTATAAGATGTAAATGTTTCTTAGGGGGGTCGACAATATTCATGAATCAAATCTATCTCTATTCACTAGAACAATACGCCCAATACGTTTGAATCATACAGTACAACTGAGCCGTTACTCTATTGCATGTTAGAGGCTAGTAATTAAACTTATTTCACAGTGAACGTTACAGATAGAAGTAGTAGTTCAGTAGGTGGTATGCTTATGCTACACGTATATTTTAATAATTATTTATCGCCATATTGTACCAAAACAAGATTTCGTACCTGGAATGTACGAGAAACTACCAATCTTGAATTATCATACATATACCTTTTTAATGCCTTATTGAATGGTGGACACCACCATTCAGCAAAGTATTCAATATCATTCAGTATATATTAAAATGTATATCATTAAAAGTATTCAGTATACATTAAAATGTCGGTTAACGTGCCAGTTTACACGTGAAGTTTAAATAGTGTACGTATAATTAAGTTCATAACATCCTTTTCAGTTCTTGATAGTTTATTTGACGATTTGTAGTGATTTGTACGGAATACCATCTTCGGGGGATCTCCAGTTCTCCTAAACATGATGGTTTGAAAAAGTAGTACTAGTTCATCCTTCAGTTCAGGAGTCATATAGTATTAAAAAATATTTCACCGACAGCAGTACATATCACCTGTAGTATGTTTAATGACATTCTTCGAATTGCGTCCTCTCCAAAACAAGCGAAACTACAGAATAATAATGATCCAACGACTAATAAAAACACCAGAAAAGGCAAAATCATACATACCTATAGTTTATTCCCCATTTTATCAAAAGCGTTTTGCAAAACTTTTTTTACTAAAGTTAGTAACTTCTTTTAAAGTAAATATAATCCAGCTACCAATTTGTATTCAGGCAAAAACATACAACAATGGAAAATACAAGTGCACGGAATCACACCTAAGATAAGATAAGCACTACCTAACGAATGCAGTTTAAATTAAACAAACAGGAAGACAATAACTCCTGCTCAGCTGAATCCCTTAATACTGGTGAAGCGGTCGATGAAGTATATTTTATATAAAATTAAAAAGGCCTTTCTTGATACAATTTGTATTATTTTAAAGTCTTATTTAGAAAATATGTACCTTATATTAATGAACAGAAATGAATAAACAGCATAACTACCTTCAGATTCGGTATTACACAGGGAAGTGTGCTAGGACCATTTCTATATTTTATGTTCTGCTGATTTACCCCCAATTAGTAACATCACTACTGCTAAATTAACTGATATAGCAATAAGGGTATACAAAACAGCAGCAACATAAAACCTTCCATTTATCTAAACCATCAACAATTAATAAACGCTAACAAAGACAAGTGCCAGGGAATTTACCTAGAATGGAGGTTAACTTGACACTTAAGGAGCATATATATGAAGTAAAACCAACTAGAGATTTTTATATATATTTTTATATGCGGTATTGACTGCAATAATTTAGTTACTCCACTTTGCAGAATGACATGCTTAAATAAAAAATTTATATATAATAACCTTAATGTTAAGAGTCAATGTTAAGCAATTCAAAAGTTAATTCAAAAGTTAATTCAAAACTCAAATAAAATACCACATATGTGATTAAAACAAATATGTAAAAGGAGGAAGCTACTGGGTAACTTCTTCTATATTAAAATTTGTACCTTATAACAATTATAGTAGAACTATTTTATGAAGAGGAAGTCGGCAACAAACCGTGCGACAAAGAGCAATGTATAGCTTACCTTCTCCCACGCGAATGGGATTCAGTAATACTATTGCAAGCGGCGCGCGCAAATTATTTATACGCAGGTCTGTGTCTGTGATTCAGATTGGATTGGTATGGAAGAAAGTCAGACATGCATCTGTCTTTGTCGCACGATTTATTGGCGATTTGGTCTTCATAAAATAATTCTACTATATTATATATGTTTAAATAGTAAATTACAATAAGGTGAGACTTAAATTAATGAAAGCAATAACTGAACTCTTTATGACCAAAAATATTGAATTAATACTGATAATCTTGGGAAAGAAATGTTCGAAATACAACAAAGAAGGAACATTAAATAACATAGTTAAATAAATAAGTGAACGCACATATACACATACTCGTACATATATTAATCTAGCTCCGTTTGTCTAAATATCGTTGCACTCGTAAATCGCGTAATAATAAAAATACAAATGTCGCTATTCAATTTGTAGATTAATGGAGAAAGATTAGTTATTATATGGGGATAACTAAAGTATATAGATACATATTTCTTGACGACGAAATATATTAAGGCTCAAGCCATTAGCTCAATCATTTCATTGAGAACTTTGATCATTTCTATTGAGATTTTCTACAAAAATAATTTGTGCAGAAATTAAAATAAATGTTATGAAATTATGTTACCTTCTCCATTATTTTGCACCTCCACTAACATTTATTAAACAATAAATATAATTTTTTTAAAGAATTAAACAATCATCAATTCATCAAGTGACAATTGACTAACTACATTATAAATACCTATTCCTTGTACCTATAATTTGTACCCCTTCAGTAATATTCATTTAAATATATGAATTCAGAATGGTCTGAGATTAAAAAAAATTAAACATTATTTAGTATATTATTGAAACACTACATTAAACAATACGAAAAATATGAACAGGTATTATATTTGCATATTACTTATATAGTGGTTTTGGTTCACACATTATTCTCAAGTTTAAGTGTTTCATATCTAAAAACATATAAAGTGAAACAAATCCTGTACAATGTGCAAGCGTGTTATGCGAAACATTACTTTTTAATATAAAATAAACTACTATTTATTAACTAGTATTTTTTGTCACAATCTACCTGCATCTTTTGTGGTTATTTGAAGAAGTTAATTTAACAGTCTAAGATAGAATAAATAAGAATGAAATAAAAAGTAAATAATTTTTGCACATACTTCCTATTTAAAATAAATATTTGCCATCCACCTTTAAGTTTTTCTAGTTTACTTTATGGTTTTCAATTTGAAAAAGGTCTTATTATACCTTCTAGATAGTGAAGTTTAATATATGCTGAAATTCAGGCGGGTGGAGATCGTTGAACCGCATGCATGACTTAGTCGATATTAGACCCCGACTAGACCAAAATCCAATAACACATCTGATATTCAGATTAAACAGTCAACGTTATTATTGGTTTTTATCGAATTTTATACTTGAAGAGTAAAGCACTTTGCACCAGAAACCCACTAGAACTTTTATGTTCACAGTAATACTTTTATGGGTCACGTTAATTAGCATCATTGGAGTAAATTGTCGTGAGTAGATTAGAAATTCTATGTTGAAAACACTGTACAAGCGATGGAATTGCTCACCGAAATGTACCATAAGTTAAATGTTATTTTTTTAAAACCATTAATTTAAATTTGATAATATTTCGATTAATAATGAACATACGGATCTACGATTTCTATAATCCGGATCCAGAACTGTCCATTACTACATGACATCCACAGATCATGGGCGGCTCGTGACATACATACATATAATTTAGACT
The DNA here is from genome assembly GCA_037954035.1 of Rosalia funebris. Lineage (NCBI taxonomy): Eukaryota > Metazoa > Arthropoda > Insecta > Coleoptera > Cerambycidae > Rosalia > Rosalia funebris. The sequence goes on from JAZFAV010000007.1 coordinate 9,110,860, forward strand.
TCAATAAATGACACAATATATCACATTCAAAAAGTTTGGACACACAGAAATCAACTTTCTTCCCCTGAAGACTCAATCTAAGAAGGAGAAGCTGACATGTAGAGACAAGAACAAGCATATCCATGTTCAGGGAGTACTCAGGGGTACATTCAGGTACCCCTGAATGACACCCCAATACTCCCGGAGTCCCGTCCGCTATCCCGGACCACAGTACGAATGACATTGTTGTAGTTACTTACCTCTCTATCCATGTAGTGGCCGAGAAACAGTGTGCTGCACTTTGATATGCCCGGGTCGGACAACTGACTTGAACATAAACCGTTTCTCATACTTTTTGTAAAATTAATCTTCAGTGTTTCTTTTTTATGAAGACTAATGAAGAAAAATAAAAATAAAGACAGAAACATAAGTGGTAATTAAACTGTAATACCCCCATCCTCCATCTCTCTCTGCTATTATCTTCTCTGTCTTCCTTTGAAACTGAAATTGAAAACATTCTCTCACGAGAACCTTCCACCATCAGGTGGTGGCATTGATATCACCTTGCAGAAGATGATACCAACGAACCCTTACTGTTTCTGTCTGCTCCCTTCCAAGAGTATGGACATACAAGGTCAGAAATTTGGCATGATCGTCTAATATTGTCTAGTGGTAGAAACCTTATTACATTGTGTTTAAATCCTATTCCTCATTCATTATACAGGGTTACTCATAAGCAAGGAAACGGTCATGTACCTCTGGAACCGCTGATCAGATTTTAATGAAATTTGATATACAGAAGTAACAAAGCACTGCGGACTCAAAATTCATACAGACAATGTTGCCACATCTTTACATTTTTTAGAAATTATGAATACTGTTCCAGAGGCTAAAAAAAGTTGTTTTCAGTTTTTCCGCATTTACTTATCGACAAATAATAAATAGTTGTCGTTAGCTAAGTGACTCATTTGTTATAAATATCAAAGTTCGATATTTATAATAATAGAAATTTGTTTGATAGTTATAATTTTAAAATAAAAAAATTGTTTTGAAAGTTTAGAGATCATGGTGAAATTAAGTGAACCTGTGAACTGATGAACTAACGCATCGAAATTGTAACAATGGTTGGTTATGGAGATCTGCAACGTTTTTATAGAAGCGTTTTCTATTTATTTGCCATGGCTCATCCGAATAGACCCTATTATGATGTTTAATGTGACAGATAATTTCCCAAAATTTAGAAGAGCAGATCAAACACGTAAAGGATATTAAAAAAATCTCATGGTCCTAAAGCTGCAACCAATCAAAATAAGGCTTTAAATGTTTTATTTTCATTGCAAAATCCTCATACTTCGACTACTCAGGCTGGATTGGACAATAATGTAAGCCAGAGATCGGTGGTCAAAAAATTGCATGAAAATAACATGTTCTGAACTATTTAAATCAAATATTTCCAAACCATTAGACAGGAAGATCGAGACTTTTGGAATTACTGCCAAAGATCCTCGGATCCTCGATTTAGATCTTCGGATCTAAATACGTTGGATTTTTTTTCGTTTGGGGATATTTGAAAACTAGCATATAATATAAATGTTATAAAAGGTAATAAAAGAGATGTTTCGGTTCAAAATATAAAGCAAGAATGTCTTTTAAATGCCACACGAGGATTTGAGAATAGATTGAGACATTGTGACGCTGTGCGGGATGGCAGTTTGAGAATTTATTTTAAACAAATTGCTTACACTGTTTTACTTTGAGTTGGTTGTTGGTTTGTAATAATTAAGTTGTAGCAATTATATCACCATAAAACTCAAAAAATAAGTTGTAGTGACGCATTAAACTGGCGCATTAGCAGGGATAATGAGTGTGCCTCGATAGCTCAGCGGTCAGAGCAACTAACCGGAAATTGGGAGAGCAGGGTTCGATTCCCGGTCGAGGCAAAATGCACTTTTATCCGTGCTAACGCCAAAGTGGTGACCCCGACGTGATGTGATTCATTCCAGTATATGCAACCTCCCTTACATCTCAATTTCGCGGATTTTATTCCCGTCCTATCCATCGCCCTATAGTCCCGGGGGTTACCGAACAACGGTTCGTAAGAATGGCGAACACGATCACATTCCGTTAAATTGTATCGAGACAAACCATGTCTCTATAGGAGGGAGTACTGTAGTGACGCATTAAACTGGCGCATTAGCAGGGATAATGAGTGTGCCTCGATATCTCGGCGGTCAGAGCAACTCACCGGGAATTGGGAGAGCCGGGTTCGATTCCCGGTCGAGGCAAAATGCACCTTTATCCTTGCTATCGCCAAAGTGGTGACCCCGACGTGATGTGATTCATTCCAGTATATGCAACCTCCCTTACATCTCAAATTCGCGGATTCGATTCCCGTCCTATCCATCGCCCTATAGTCCCGGGGGTTACCGAACAACGGTTCGTAAGAATGGCGAACGCGATCACATTCCGTTAAATTGTATCGAGACAAACCATGTCTCTATAGGAGGGAGTACTGTAGTGACGCATTAAACTGGCGCATTAGCAGGGATAATGAGTGTGCCTCGATATCTCGGCGGTCAGAGCAACTCACCGGGAATTGGGAGAGCCGGGTTCGATTCCCGGTCGAGGCAAAATGCACCTTTATCCTTGCTATCGCCAAAGTGGTGACCCCGACGTGATGTGATTCATTCCAGTATATGCAACCTCCCTTACATCTCAAATTCGCGGATTCGATTCCCGTCCTATCCATCGCCCTATAGTCCCGGGGGTTACCGAACAACGGTTCGTAAGAATGGCGAACGCGGTCACATTCCGTTAAATTGTATCGAGACAAACCATGTCTCTATAGGAGGGAGTACTGTAGTGACGCATTAAACTGGCGCATTAGCAGGGATAATGAGTGTGTCTCGATAGCTCAGCGGTCAGAGCAACTAACCGAAAATTGGGAGAGCCGGGTTCGATACTCGGTCGAGGCAAAATGCATCTTTATCCTTGCTATCGCCAAAAAGTAAATTCAACAAAAACTGAAAATTTCCTTTTAACCTATCATACAGTATTTTTCTGCTTTTTATGACAATACACAGGGCGTTTCATTAAAAATAATAAATCTGACAGAAAGAAAAAGGAAAGATGTTTGCAAATTTCATAAAAATCTGATCAGCGGTTCCAGAGATAGGTGACCATTTCCTTACTTATAACTAACCTTGTATGAAATGTAATATCACTTGTTATTAATTTCATTCAGTTATTATCTCATTTATGATTTGCTCGGGGATATTTTATTGACGATTTTATTATATCTGAGTATAAGTCTAATTTACTTTATTTGGTTTAACACCTGAATGAGGAAGTAGAAAGGAAACTCAGAACCTACTTTAATATAAATAATAAATAATATTCTTGATAAATGATAGGAGATATTTGTAACGGAATGTTCCATTTAAATAATGGCCAGCATAAGCAGAATCTTACAATAAGCTGAGAGGAACTTCTCTCGACGTTTTTTTATGAATTTGCATAAACAGAACCCTATCATATGCCAAGAGGAACCCGTTTCTTCAAACACTCATAAAACTAGATGCTCTTGATAGAATCGCTTTTTTGAAAGTTAATTGATATATCAAGGAACGAATATTTTAATGATACATAGTGTGTTTCAGCTTTCGTAATATTTATTAAGTGTATGTAATACTGAAATATGCTGCTTAAAGTGTTAATAATCCCGCCTATAAATTTTGAAAACGCATTACATGTAAGTAAATATTATGGTTGCAGATGAGTGTAATTATCATAAAATATGTATAAATTTACAAGCAAAACATTACTGATATAATTATTCACTTGAATAAGTCGAGTGCATCACAATCTTTGTTTTGCATTCAATAATGTAATGTCTATACATAGTGAAAAGTTCTAGATTGGAGATAGATAATCTCATTGATGCACTCGATTGGAAAATAAGCTCGGAAGTAATATACGCCGATTAAAAATGAATAATGGACTAAGAAGTGCTTTTAAGGCATCAAGAAAAATTCATTAATGAGATCTTTATCACTATACAACTACTGATACCGTCGAGCTGTATGCCATAGGGCAAGCTCTAAAATATACTGAATTTTATGAACAGAACACATTTGTAATATGTTCAGATTCATTCGGTTCACTACAGGTGATTCAAAACCCTTTCACATTCGACTCACTAGTCTAGGGCACCCAAACTCTTATCGACGCAAAACAAAAATGTTTAGTTGAATATCTGGCTATATAGACATAGCCCGAAACGAAGTGACAGATTAAGGCATATGACAAATAATGAAACACCAGAGGAGAATCCGATTCGTTGAGAATATATACAGGTGTACATTAATTACTGGATAGAAAATAGTTGGCAGGGTGAGTGGAATAGAGAAGATGCCAAATTAAGAGAAACTATGCTCTCTGTAGAGCTGTGTAAGTTTATTAAAGGGTCTTTCAATAAGAACGTTCGATTTTTAAACGTAAATAAAACATGTTCTGTGTGAGATATCTACTCAATTTGTTTTATTTGAAATAATATTTTATGGCATTAAGTATGTAATAAAACGTCGTTTTAATGTCCACCGCGGCTTTGCTTGGTAGCACATATTCGGGAGGTCCAATTTTGGATGACTTTGTCGCATAAATCTGGCTGAATTTGCCGGATAGTGTTCGTTATGTTGACTTTGCGGGCATCAATTGTTTGCGGTTTATTCGCATAGACCTGCGATTTAAGATAGCCCCAAAGGAAGAAGTCTAAAGGCGTTAAATCGCACGACCTCGGTGGCCAGTTCACATCACCGCTGCGCGAGATAACCATGCCCTAAAATCGCTCGTGCAGAATATTCATCGTGGCATGTGCCACCATCTTGTTGGAACCACATGTCGGTATCCATATCATACAATTTAGGCTACAAGAAGTTGCTTATCAGCGATATGTAGCGTTCGACTTTGACAGTGATGGCAATGCCAGTTTCGTTTTGGACGAATTAAAGATTAGAGTGACCCGCTATGAAGAAGTAAAGCAAGTAACATAAGGTCCACATGAGTTAATTGAGATATATAATCTAGTTATGGTGAATATATTTAATCGTCTTACTTATCTTGTCTCCTTCTCCTCGATAATATTAAGAATGTTATTAAAAAGTGTTCATTTTATCGATGTTAATTAAGTTTAGCAAGAGTATAATCCATCGATCATTTCATTGAATTGAGACGGCAATTAGAAGAAATTCAGTTATTTAAACCAATTATTGATGCTTCTTTGTTTTATCGCGTTTTTTTCTTATTCCTGTTTTCAACAAGTTCTTAATTGACGATACCGATAACTCCATAAAGTGAGCTGTTTCTTCTTTTGACATTCTTTTGTTCTTTCCTCCATTATGAACATTCAGCAACATTTCTTGCCATTTTTCACAGAAATATTGTGTTTTTGTTTGTTAAAAACATAATGTATCTCGTATAATCAAATTGGCATCGCCTACTTTTGTATTTGTAGAAAGTTCAGAATTCTTCCATGGTCCAAATGTCTAAAAACTTTTGAATGCATTAGAAATACAGTCAGTATATCACAGAATCGTACTGCACTTGAAAACAAACATCGACAACGCTAATTAAAATTATATAATAAAAGACGGATACGTAAACACATTTTACGTACGGGCACTAAACCACGTTTGCACAAACAACTGCATTGTTAACGTGAGTCTAATAGGTGCAACGAGGACACTGTTATATGCAGCTTTATAAATATTTTTTTACATATTCTGCACTACAAATATAAGGTATAATGTAACTATTATTTTTTAATCAATAATATGGCCATCATAATATTTTCTAGTGAAATTAAAACACCAACACACTATATATATTTCAAATTACCCTTTTACTATATTTACCCCTCATTTAGATTCAAGCTTCGGCTTTCTTTATATTGTTTTATAATCACCATATTGTGTAAGATGAACTATACTCCTGGAAGAAATTAATGCATCAGCAAAACTTCCTCATTTCTTATGATTTCACGAAATTTTAAATCCTTAAACATTTAATTGCGCGTTTTAATGATTTAAGGAGCCGTACCATAGGTTTAACCATAGTGGGGGGGTCCTTATTGAAAAACCAGACTAAGACAAGTCCCTGAAGGAGGGCAGCAGCTCTTTCAGTAGTCATAGTGGCAGAAACCGTGGGGGTTGGTATGGTGCTATGACACACACGACTGCGATGTGGAAGGCAAGAGGAAACCACCACATTATAATCCTCAGAACAGCTAGCAGAAAGCTTATCCTAAATTAATGATGGCGTCTCCTGGGACAAAAAACTCCGGAGGTAAAATAGTCCTCCGTTCGGATCTCCGGGTGAGGACTGTTCCGGGAGACGTGATCGAGTGCAATAATAATAAGAAGTGTAGCATTTCACGAGTCGGAGCGTGGAATGTCAGAAGCATGAGACAGACAGGGAAGCTAGAAAATCTGAAGATAGAAATGGATAGGTTAGGATTAGATATAGTAGGTATAAGTGAGATGCGCTGGCCGGAAGTAGGAGATTTTTGGAGCGGTGACTATAGGGTAATACACACAGGATCGGTAAATGGAAACGCGGGAGTAGGGATCGTTATGCGGAAGAACGCAGGACAGTGTGTAGATAGCTATCTACAATACAGCGAGAGAGTAATGATGGTTAGGTTAGATTCGAAGCCAGTGGAAACAGTAATAGTGCAAGTATACATGCCTACTTCTAGCCACAGCGAGGAAGAGTTAGAAGCCGTTTATTCGGACATAGAGCAGGTAATAGGATTTGTGAAGGGTCATGAAAATTTAATAATAGTAGGAGATTCTAACGCAGTCGTAGGTGAGGGGAAAGAAGGAGAATTTGTAGGGCCTTATGGATTAGGAAACAGAAACGAGAGAGGTAGCAGACTGATAGAATTCTGTGAGAAGCACAAGATGGTAGTCGCGAACACATTGTTCAAGAATCACGTTAGGAGGCGGTATACATGGAAAATGCCAGGAGGGATAGACAGGTATCAGATAGACTACATTCTGGTTAGGAAGAGATTTAGAAATCAAGTAAAAAACTGTAAGAGTTATCCAGGAGCAGATGTAGACAGCGATCACAACTTGGTAGTCATGAAAGCTAGATTAAAGTTCAAAAATCTGAAAACCCGGAAGGATAAGAAACGTATAAATGTAGACATATTGAGGGATCAGAATATGAAAGATAAGTTCCAGGAGAAAACAGATCAATTAATAAATAAAACGAGTAAGGACGAAATCAAGAACGCAGAAACTGAGTGGGAGGGTATCAAGAATAGTCTAGCTTCCGCGGCTACGGACGTTTTAGGACACGACAAAAGGGAAGCTAGGAAGCCCTGGATAACGGACGAAATCTTAAACTTAATGCAAAAGAGACGAGACTACAAAAACAGACGAGACGAAGAAGGACTGAAAACGTATAAGGCTATAAAGTGGGAAGTCATTAGAAAATGTAGAAAAGCGAAAGAACAATGGATAGAGGAGAAATGCAAAGAAGTAGAAGATAAGTTGCAAGTAGGTAAGACCGATGAGGCTTACAAAATAATTAAGAGGAACTTCAGGGATATAGGAACAATAAGTAGAAATGTTAGGAGTCAATCGGGGGACATACTGATAGGAAGAGAGGAAAAAGCGGATAGATGGAAACAGTACTTAGGAAATTTATACGAGGGTCAGGAATTAGGAGAGATATTAGAGGAAGAATCTAGCATCGATAGGGAAGATGTAGGAAAACCTATATTGAGAGAGGAATTTGAAATAGCACTAAGGGGGCTAAAGAATAATAGAGCGCCGGGTGTAGATAAAATACAGGCGGAAATTTTGAAATGTGCGGGACAGAAAGTAGTAAATAGGATGTTTGAATTGGTAAAATACATATACGAAACGGGCGAGATGCCGGAGGATTATAAGAGGAACATTATCGTTACTATACCGAAAAAGAGAGGAGCCGACAAATGCGAGAACTTTAGAACGATTAGCCTAACTTCCCATGCGTCAAAAATCCTAACTAGAATAGTACAGAAGAGGATGGAAAATAGAGCGGAGGAAATACTAGGAGAAGACCAATTCGGGTTTAGGCGAAATAGGGGAACTCGCGAAGCTATTCTGGCGCTAAGAGTAATGTTAGAGAAAACAATAGAAAAAGGAAAGAACGCTTATATAGGATTTGTAGATTTAGAAAAAGCGTTTGATAACGTAAGATGGGAAAAAATGTTCGAGATACTAAAGAGCGCGGGAATGAAGTATAGAGATAGGAGAGTAGTACACAATCTATACATAGAGCAAACTGCTGTTATAGAAGTAGAAGGGGAGGAAAGGGAAGTAGGTATTAGGAAAGGAGTAAGACAAGGATGTACGCTATCACCACTAATTTTTAATCTGTACATCGAAGAGGCGATTAATGTGGTAAAAGATAGAGTGGATTTCGGGATTAAAGTACAGGGACAGAAACTAAAAATGCTGAGATTCGCGGATGATATAGCAGTATTAGCATCTAGTAAGGAGGAACTAGAATCAGCATTGAACGAAATGGAGGCAGTGTTGACAGAGGAATACGGAATGAGGGTGAATAAAAACAAAACTAAAGTGTTAGTGTGCAGAGGGCGCGAGAGCAGAGCAAAAACGAAAGTACAAATTAATAATGAAAGATTGGAGGAAGTTAAAGACTTCACTTATTTAGGAAGTAAAATAAATTGGGATGGAAGAAGCGATAAAGACATAAAACAAAGAATAGCGCAGGGTCGAGCAGCTTTTAACAAAAAGAAAGCACTTTTATGCTCGGGGGTAATAAACTTAGAAACAAGGAAGAGATTTTTGAAAACATATGTATGGAGCACGGCACTTTACGGCTGCGAAACCTGGACGGTAGGGGAAGCAAGTAGGAAGAAATTAGAAGCTTTTGAGATGTGGTGTTACCGAAGAATGATGAAAATACCATGGACTGATAGGGTTAGAAACGAAGAAGTATTGGAGAAAGTCGGCGAGAAAAGGAGTATGTGGAAAAACTTAAAGAAGAGAAGAGATAGAATGGTAGGCCACTTGCTGAGACATGGAGGAATAGTCCGCGATATTTTGGAGGCAGAAATAGGAGTGAAGAAAGGCAGAGGTAGGCCTAGATTAGACTACTGTTCGCAAATAGTAAGGGATGTAGGTTGTAGCACAATTAGCGAAATGCGTAGGTTAGCACAAGATAGGAGAAGCTGGAGGGTAGCGTCCAACCAGTCTTCGGACTGATGACCTAATGATGATGATGAAACATTTAATGTAGGTGACCTAGGATATCCTTTGTCACTACTGATAAACAATTGCAATTGTGAAAGTGGTAACTCCGGTTAACAAGGTACGAAGCCAGTGATATGTAGCTAATTTGTTATGAGTTAGACAATCAACAATTAGTCGAACAGTTAACCATTTTAGTGGACTTGGAGGTTACTGTAGAACCCTAGGACAAGGTCGTAAGACATCTACAGATACAAAAGATGAGCGATATTTCATGCAAATCGCCTTCAGAGACATACATTCTACCAGTTTAGAGCTAAGTAGAGCCCTTGCAGCAGCTCAAATGTAGCAAATTCTGGACGAACGGTAAGGAGAAGGTTTAATGAAGGAGAAGTGGATAGTAGAAAACCTGAAGCTATTGCATCACTGCTCACCAGAGAACATAGAGTTACTAGACTGCGTCTTACAAGTCTTAATTCACCAGATGGATGAGTCTGGCGGAGGCCAGGAGAGAAATTTGCTGCCTGTAATATTTCTCCCAGGATTCCATTTTTTTGGTGGATCAATAATGTTCTGGGGAGGAACATTCTACGTAGAAAACATGGTAGAAGAACATGCAATGCCATTTGCCCCATTTATCGGGGACAATTTCATTTTTATGCAGGATAACGCTTGGCCCCACGTTGCTAGGGAGGTACTGGACTACCTTCGATTTGTGAATATTCCAACTATGGACTGGCCACCAAGAAGACCAGATGTAAATCCCATGGAGCATCTATGAAATGTACAAAACTCATCAATTAGGCGCCCCACATCTGCCCCTATAACTCTTAGGGAATTCGAACAAGTCGTTGTTGTCGAATGGGAGAATATTCCTTATGAAACCATTCATCACTTGATCAATAGCATGCCCAGACGAATGGAAGTAGTGATAAGGGCTAGAGGATGGTCTACACGCTACTGAATTCAAATTGTTGCGATTTAATTTCACCTTTAAGGTTTTCGTTAAGATCGTTTTCATTGCATTTGACATGATGTGTTCCCTATAATACCATTCTAATTTGTTAAACATTAGTTGAAATTATTTAATTATAATATCACGTAGGTACTATGATTTAAATAAAAATAATAATGTGAAGTTTCAATGATGCGTTAATTTTGTGCAGGAATTTATATATATTTTCAGGAAATTCGAATAACTCGCCAAATCACAAAATTAGTCACTAGTACTGTAAACATTTGAAAATTAAGATGAATAGTTAAGTCAGGATCATAGAAAACTGATAAACACTGAAAATAAAAAGATACAAAAATAGTTTAGAAACTTTATCTCCATTGGGTACATCGTCTTGCAAACACCAAAAGTGCAAGGATCGACTTACGCAGCCAAGAATCTTGTTATCTCTTTGTCCAATAATCCCTTTTATCTTGAGTGTCGAGATTAGTCATGTGTAGGTCAAGGGCATCGACCCATTCCGGAACTGCTAGTCTCAGCCACGACGGACACGAGCCTCCTATCAGTTGCTTAGCAACGCAACCCGTTGTTTGACTCAGTCTGGGTGCCGCGAAGACGTTTGGTGGGCCGCGACTCTCAGCGACGCTCGGAGGGCTCGAGGTGATTAAGGGTGGGTTGTTCTATTCCCCAAGGGCCATTCAGTGATTCCCGAGACAAGGACGCTTGGCCGATTTTACCGAAGTTTAGCTGACGACAGATTTTTCACGCTGCTTAGCAGGAGCGGAAAGAAGAAACAGACTAACTTATTATTACAATTAAGCTTGCAGCGAGAACAAAAATATGTATTTTGGCTACAATGATTCACGGGCGGTAAAATTTAGGGTTTATTAGGGAAATTACACAAATGAGGATAATAGTGATAGTACAAATAGACAAATGTTATATATTTGTTTATATTAAAATATTGTTACGATCTAGTATAAGACTAATGAGTAACTTATTTCTAATCCTATTATACTAAATTACTTACAGTCTAAGAGTCACCTATTGATGTCTCCTTAGCCATTTTTGACAAGTTTGGCACGTTTTCTTGCTCACTGCACAAATTACTCTGCTTTTAATTTAATCCAAACCATTATACTAAGTCGTGGTGTTTAATCTTATTGAGTATTCTTACTTGGTTGGAGTTATAGCCTCGGAGCTAGATGGCCTCGATATTCGCGTGTTGTAGAAGTCTTTCTTCGTTGCTTCTTGAACATTTTTGAATCTTTATCCACATTTTCTATTCCATTTCTTATATACTAAGCTGCTCTACCGATGTTCCGGAGTACTCTATTTTGAAAGGTTTTTATAATTTTAATATTTGACTTTCTACTACAATTGCAAAAATCTGGTACACCTGAATATCATAAGCCCCCACCGGTTTTAATATTTTCTTATACAATAGGGGCTTATTATGTATTGACAAGACTGAGTTTCTACCCAAGAGCCAGTACATTTTCTTATATCTTACTTGATTCTTCACTTTTCTTTTTTTACGTGGGTTTTCCAGGGAAGCGTCGTATCTAAGGTAAGACCGAGATATTTGGCTGTATTGGCATATGGGACTACTCGCCAATTCATACTTATTGATATGCTCGATGTGTCTATTAGTGAAATCGATTCTTAATTTAATTTTCCATTTCTTGGTTCAGTTTTGAAATTTATTGATGACGTTTTGAAGTTTATTAGCTGTTTCTATATTACTTTATCCATTGTTTGTGGTTGGGTGTTTGTCCGCGTTTATATGTGTAACCTTTTCCCTACTTTAATTTTCTTCTATCGATAATTGGTCCTATTTTTTTGAGTAGCAGTTTCTAAAAGAGCTTGGTCTGTAGTTGTTGTGTCTCACAAACATTTGTCCAATGCTACAAATGCTTGTGCGGCGTTGCGTAAACCAAGTCATGTAGGGAAAATTCACAATTTCTTCTTCGGTGACGGGGATTTGGTGAAATCCATGCACTAGAGCAACAGTTGAAAACACTGTTTTTCCTGTCCATAGTCCTGTATATGACGCACAGGATACATGCGGGGCCTTGCGTTCCATCTACGACAGTTGCCGCATAGTCAGCATTTATCGGCCTGCTTCGCAACTAAGTGTAGTGGCAACGCTCAAGTACTGATGAATGGACGTGTAATGCCTAAAATTGTTTCGGATTCGTTGCTGTTGTAGTGCATATTGATCTAGTTTGGAAGGGTTTCCCAAGTGTCTTGAGTGACCATTGCAATACAAAACCTAATTTATTGCCTGGGATAACCATATTCTTCCCTGCGAAACAGATGAGTTCTATTGAGCATACTAGCGTAATATACAAGATTTGATATTTGATATTTACAGGTCTTAAGTTATTACACTACTCAAAAAAATTAAGGGAGCAAAACATTGTTCAGTGGTATTCGAAAGGCTGTAACTTTATGAAAAATGGTAGTATTAAGATGAAAAAAAAAATATATATATATTGAAGCTTGAAGGTTCTAGTTTTGAAATCTTCTGCTAAGAAAGCCAGCTTACGGTTACTGCGCTACGGATTTCTGAGCTACTGTTATTGCGCTAATTTGATAAATATTGAAAGTGAAATTATAAACAAAATAAAAACATTTTTTTTCTATCTTACTAATCATTGAATGATGTTTGAAAGCAATAATCTTGTTCCTTTAATGCTTTTAAAACTTTGATCATTCAGGAAAAAAAATGGTTCCCTGGATCAATTTGAAAATTTACAGGACTATTGGGAGTATAATAATCCAAACAAAACCTCGCAACATTAGTCTTTTCCTGAATATTTGCAAAGTGGCGGTAGACTTTAAAAAATCAGAGTCATTTTTTGTACTGTTTTCAAATGAATAGCGAGTCTAAAAAAAATTTGTGCTTAATGTTGGAATATTACATTCAACAATAATTATTTTAGGTTTAAAAATAGTCTTCATGCGGTGCCTGAAATTAAACATAAACATTAGGTCAGCATTTATGAGTTCGGGTAACTCAATATCGAATGTTTAACTGTTCAAATGTCGTTGAAATAAAAATTGATTATTTAGCAAGTCAGTCTGAAAGATTATACGTTAGAATACACATCTTAATTTCTTTGTACGTAATTTAGTTGTTATACAGAGTATCAATAAACTCGTATTGTCTTCAAATTGTATCTTTAATTATATATTCTCCCAAGTACTTCGAACACTTAAAAATGACACTCGTCATTTATAGAGGTTTTATCCAAGTTTTAGAAACCATCCTTCGATTCGCTGTATAATTTTACTAATTTCTAAAATATCGATGATCAACTACAAAAGTGTCACTTTTCATTCAACTAGTAATATCTCAGCAACAAATGGTCATACAGAGTCCTTTAAAAACCAAATTAAAGCTGAATAAATACGCTGACCATCCTTTGCATTGATTTTGTCCAAAAAAAATTTTCTCGAGCCCGAAGGCGCTCGTATAAAGAAAATTGTAAAATTTTTGTCTCGCGGTATTTCTTTGGATTGGGCAGTAACCGTAGCTTGAAATTTGTTTTGCCGAAATATTTCAATACTAGAAACTTCAAGCTTTTCAAAAATCATTGAACATTTTTTTGTTCCGGAGTTTTTCTTGTTCCCTTAATTTGTTTAAACAATGTATATGTAAATAATCGATCTAGCAATACAGCTGGCAATAAAGTATGTTGGGCTACATGCGCCCACAGTCTATATAAAAGCGATATAAAATATCGAATACAAATTGCTGAAATGCTGAATACTTAATTTCTTTCATGTAATTTAGCAACTTTAATTCGCATAGTTTTAATCCTAATTCGACCTGCTTAGTCTAATTCTAAAGACGTCTACTGTTTTAGAATTAGATATCGCAGGGGTTTCTCCGCTAATTGTTTAAATGAAAACTGAAAATTTACCTGCATTCACTGTAGATTGAGAAAAGTTTGCGAGTAATTTTAAGCAAGTGCAGTTTTTGTTACGGGGCACATAATATCATTTAGACCAAATACCCGAGATGTTGTTGGAACGATGTTTTAAACTTCGCTAATTAGGTGCTCTTATTATTATACAATGAGACAGTGAAGCTTTTACTGAATAGTAATGAACATATATTTCGCTATATTACGTAATAAATGCTTTCTATACCGTTTAATCGCTTAATGGGCAAATAGAGAATGAATGGGTCAAACTTTGGATACGTATTACAATGGTGAGGAAGGACTGACTTTAATTTAATGGACGAATAAATACACTTAACAACATTTAATGAAAATAGAATTGTACGCTTTGCCGGGGAACAGTATTTTTAACGACAATGCAACATTGTGAAATCATTTAGATTTTGCAATTTAATTCAATGGTATGAAAGGAATAAAATAAGAGGATAGTTTGGTTACAGTGGTTTGACAAGCGCGTTTAGACTATGACCGGATATGTAATCGGAATTGATTGACAAATGTGAACATTTGGTTTTGTTGTAATTCACATATTATTTGAAGTTGAATAGTTTTTGTTTTAATCCCCAATTAATTAGTAAAAGACATACCAAGAATAATTATCTTTGTGACAAACATATTTGGATTTTTTTCAAAAATATTTTTTAATTGATACCATGTCGTTACTAGGGTAATTACCGCAGCAGATTGAAATAATAATGCACGCAAATAGGTGATAAACTTAGAGAATAATCTGATTTACATTATGCATTTGTTGTTTATTAAACTACCATTCTTATTAAAAAGTATCACACCCCATTATCGGAAATGTAATATAAAACAACAGTAATTTCACACCAAACGGGGTACGTATAAGGTCACACCAGTTTTATGTGAAGTAGACACCGCAAGGTTGTGGTAGAATTTTACCATTCGATGATGTGAATTTTAATGTTAATAATGGAGTAAAATCCACACGACATCTGATATAAATTGCACCATCTTTAGGTGTCAACTTTATTTAAATTTACATCTTTTACTGTCTATATTATACAATGAAGGAAATTAGATCGCCTTTGAAACACATTATTATATTTTTATTTTTAATATACAAAGTTAATTTCTTTATTGCACTAATGAAATAATGGTGTATATGTATGTACTAATGCAAGTCTAGAAAATATTTATACTCGTATATTCGTGAAGAACGTAGCCAAATTTAAACCAACGGTTTTTATACTAAAAGGTGGTCCAACCAAAACGCACGATGTTAATTGTAAATAAAACAAAAAGTTTTCAGAGATTTATCTTAATATTTTTTATTATGATAGAAGGATCTATGATAATTATGTGTGAAATAAAATATCGGCCAAATGCTCGCCATGGCTTCGGTGGCATACCTCTATCCGATGGTCCATATTTTTAATGGCTGAGACAAATTTGAGGTTCAATGTCGTTAATGTGCCGAATTATCTCATCCTTTAGCTCTTGAATTGTTCTTGGCTTATTGACGTACACTTTTTCTTTTAAATATCCCCAAAGAAAGAAGTCCAACGGTGTCAAATCACATGATCGTGGCGGCCAATTAACATCGCCACGACGTGAGATAACACGGCCATTGAATTTCTCGCGCAAAAGTGCCATTGTTTCGTTGGCTGTGTGGCAAGTGGCACCATCCTGTTGGAACCACATATCGTCCAGGTCCATATCCTCAATTTCTGGCTACAATAAGTCCGTTATCATCTCGCGATAGCGAACACCATTCACGGTACCTGCTTGGCCGACCTCATTTTCGAAGAAGTACGGCCCGATGACGCCGCCAGCCCATAAACCGCACCAAACAGTCACTCTTTGTGGATACATCGGCTTTTCAACAATCACTCGTGGATTCTCATTTGCCCAAATGCGGCAATTCTGTTTGTTAACGAATCCACTGAGGTGAAAGTGTGCCTCGTCGCTGAAGATGATTTTCTTTGTAAAGTCACCATTCACTTCTGTCTGTTCAACCAACCATTCGGCGTATTGACAACGCTTGAAATGGTCAGTAGGCTTCAGCTCTTGAGTCAATTGAACCTTGTAAGCGTGTAAATTCAAATCTTTATTCAAAATTCGCATCAGTGATGTTCGTGAGATGTTCAATTGTTGGGCACGACGACGAGTCAAGGTTGACGGCTCTTCTGCTACACTATCGCGAACAACAGCAATGTTTTCCGCAGAACGAACTGGGCGAACATGCACAGGTGTTTTCACATTTCCTACAGACCCGGTTTGCTGAAATTGTCGCACAATTCTCCCGATTGTGGACACATTTGGTCGATTATGCTGACCAAAAAAGTCACGAAGTGCACGAAATGCATTTTGATTTGAACGCCCATTTTCGTAAAAGGCTTCAACAATCTTAACGCGCTGCTCAATTGTGTACCTCTCCATGGTTGAATTTGTCAAACATTGAAACAAAGAAATATCAAATTAAGTTGGGCAAAAAGCTTGACGTTAAGGTGTGATTCACAATTAATATCGTGCATTATGGTTGGACCACCCTTTACCATCACACAATCCGGACCTCAATTTACCAACTTATACATCTATATAATGTAAAAATAAAATAGGTAGCAAGGAGATTCACCGAAAAATTGCATATTACTAGACGTACTTCGCTAGCCCAATTGGTACCATCAGGAGATAATTAAAAGTAAATATGAGATATCTAGAACGTAACAAGAGATAACCCAAAGCGGTTTTAATCATATTCTGATGATTCCAATTTAGTGGACGTAACACGCGTCAAGTGATTTCCAATTTTCGATATTGAGGGGAAACTGATCCCCTGTTTTTTAACTGTTTACTCTGTTTTTAACTGTTAATCGTTATTGTAACGTTGTCTAGATTTGTAGCATGTATTATACTCTTAAGACAACTCCACAGTAAAAATCTGATTTAAACAGTGTTAATGTAGCAGTAACGGCGTACCCACCCACATCAAGAATGTACTCAGTTATTAAATTCATTATTCAATAAGTGGGTGCATTCTTAACCAGATTAATGTGTTATTATAAAATGTACATAATGATAAATATATAATATCACTTAACTGCCTATCCGACGAAATCCTCCAACAAATTTATCAAAATTTAACATGTTTTTTAAACGTATTTAATAAACTGAAGTTTTAATATACTGAACCATGACAATGATTGTGCGTTTTTAGGACGAACGATCCATTTGGACGTAAGTTGATTATACATAAATAGATACATTGCTTCAGGTTAACTAATTGTTAATAATTCTTAGAATTGGGATTTAGTTCTTGCTGAAAATAAAAATTTGGTAATATTCTTTGTAAAATTTATTTGTTATTATTATTAAATAATAAAAATACAATATATACAAGATATGAATTTGTATTACCTTGTTTACTTATCGCGAAACACAAATAACTTAGGTGTTTATACGTAATATCTTATCCGTGAAATCATCTAACAATTTATAAAATTCAACACATTATTCAGTCATCTTGACAAAATTTTTTAAGAAACTTGACCAACAAAATGATTTTTGTTTCTTGAGATACAGAGAGATTTTGTTCCTTGGGCATAAGTTTGTTATAGTGAGAAATCACGAACGGCCATATTGTCTCATGTTTCAACAGTGGCAAGTGAAGCCTACATGGCTGCATATTCTAGAATAATTACAACGCAGACGCAGGAATTATAATCGACCCCATGCGGAGTAAAATTTACTATACTGTGGTGTATTTATAATAGTTTTATATCCCAAATATATAAAAGTTTACAATCCTTGTGGTGTAAAATAGTATATCAAAAAATAGTGAAATTTTACACTATCAGAAGTGGTAAAGTTTTACAATGGCATATTTTCAACGGTGTATACGTATAAGAATGACAAAATAACAATAGATACAATTTATAATTAGCTAGTAACTAGTAATATTTTTAGCTTTGTATTTATAACAATTACATAAAAAAGGAAAACACTTAAAAACATTAAAATAACTGATTTTGGTAAAAGCTAATTAAATGTATAATGGACAAAAATGGAGTTCATTTATCAAATAGCGTTAACTTATCAATGAATGAATGTATCTAACCATACCATCTACAAATTAATGTTAATACTTATTAACATAGCGTCGATAAATATATGTGGTGACGAAGAGACATCAGACTGAATATTCATGTTTATGTTAATCGTTAATCGTGAAATCTAGATACTCAAAAGTCTCTTTTATTTATGGCACGGGGATAGCATCTATCCATAAAGAAGACATCGAAATATCATCATCATGAGGTCATCAGTCCTAAGACTGGTTGTACGCTAACCTCCAGCTTCTCCTATCTTGTGCTAACCTACGCATTTCGCTAATTGTGCTACAACCTACATCCCTTACTATTTGCGAGCAGTAGTCTAATCTAGGCCTACCTCTGCCTTTGTTCACTCCTATTTCTGCCTCCAAAATATCGCGGACTATTCCCCCATGTCTCAGCAAGTGGCCTACCATTCTCTTCTCTTCTTTATGTTTTTCCACATACTTCTTTTCTCGCCGACTTTCTCCAATACTTCTTCGTTTCTAACCCTATCAGTCCATGGTATTTTCATCATTCTTCGGTAACACCACATCTCAAAAGCTTCTAATTTCTTCCTACTTGCTTCCCCTACCGTCCAGGTTTCGCAACCGTATAGTGCCGTGCTCCATACATATGTTTTCAAAAATCTCTTTCTTGTTTTTAAGTTTATTACCCCCGAGCATAAAAGTGCTTTCTTTTTGTTAAAAGCTACTCGACCCTGCGCTATTCTTTGTTTTATGTCTTTATCGCTTCTTCCATCCCAATTTATTTTACTTCCTAAATAAGTGAAGTCTTTAACTTCCTCCAATCTTTCATTATTAATTTGTACTTTCGTTTCTGCTCTGCTCTCGCGCCCTCTGCACACTAACACTTTAGTTTTGTTTTTATTCACCCTCATTCCGTATTCCTCTGTCAACACTGCCTCCATTTCGTTCAATGCTGATTCTAATTCCTCTTTACTAGATGCTAATACTGCTATATCATCCGCGAATCTCAGCATTTTTAGTTTCTGTCCCTGTACTGTAATACCGAAATTCACTCTTTTACCACATTAATCGCCTCTTCGATTACAGTACAGATTAAAAATTAGTGGTGATAGCGTACATCCTTGTCTTACTCCTTTCCTAATACCTACTTCCCTTTTTTCCCCTTCTACTTCTATAACAGCAGTTTGCTCTTTGTATAGATTATGTACTACTCTCCTATCTCTATACTTCATTCCCGAACGAAATATAAGTCATAAGAAAATCAGAGCCCTTACATTACATGTAAATACATAGGTTTAAATTTATTAATAAATATAGAATTGCAAGCTGTAACTATTCAATTAAGTACGTTTATTTATAATCTCACAATCTTTAGACGCAAAATAGTCCAATACATACATGTAAAAATAATTTGTTATACATAACCTAATATTTGTTTCTATTTTTTCAGGTAAGTTGATTTTATTCACATGCATGCAATATTAACCCATGTCATTAATCACCATTTGGTAAGTTATAGATCATTATCATAATATGTAGTTACCATAGAATATTAAAGAAGATATTCAATTTTTATTAGAAATAAAAATAAAAACTACGATTTTTAAGGCCCATAAGTTTTGTAGCAACCTTAAACTTGTTGTCAACGTTTCGTCAACCACCGCCACTGACTGTTTCAGGGCCGATTTCTGGAAGATTACTGTACTGAGACGCTGCTAGTCACGTTATTTGTAATTCGATCCACTGTATCCATTTTACATATTTTACTATGTGAAATGGAAATTATGATTAGTGCATATGCCACTAATTCCTACTATCTATATTGCTAAACAATTAAATAAAAAATTAAATTTAGTACGTAGCTTTATTGTATTTTCTAATTTTTATCTACATTATAATAAAAAAGTAACATAAACGAATACTTTATTCGTGTATATTTTATGTGTAATTTATTATACACTTATTAATAGTAATAAATTAATATCAAAAATGTACCCAATTATTAAATAATTAAGTATGCACTTAATTATTTAATAATTGGAAGCATTCTTGATAATATTAATGTACGCCTATTTATCAATATATAATAAATGACAGATAAAATACACAGGAATACAATATTCGTTTATGGTATTTTGATTTATTGCCTTGTAGAGAAGTACAAGTTTTTTGCTTCATGACAAAAGTAGAAGTGTTCCCGGACTTTCTTATAATTTAACATATTTTTTTTGTCATCTAGGTAGGCAATTACTTTTATAAACTTCATTTCAAAAATAACGGATAAGAGTATGAGTGTGTTTGTCCTCGTCTCTATGTGTAACCCATATGTTCATATTAATTGCGTACCATAATTGTGTACGAAATGCATTAAACTTTCCAAGTATGATACAATCGTAAAAATAGAAGTTTACCAATTACATAGATGCTTTATACCAGAAATGGGAAATTTTAACACCATTTCTACGCCAATTTGGTAAATTTAAATGGTAAAATTAAAAATTTTAAAATTGGTAAAGTTTCATCTTAGTAGATTTTTAATAGTGTATTAAAACTTAAAAATATGATACGTAGTGCTAATTTCAATAAAAATGTAGCTTTTACTTTTTAAAAGTAAAAAAAAATCTGTTGGTTCATAGTTTCTTTTATGTATAAGTTGCAGAAGTTTTAGTAAATTTTTTATTTATTCTTGTTTATAATTTAGTTTTTATATATCGTGTTATTTGTAGATATTTGTTCTTCCATTTGCTAATAATTTAGTCTGTATAGTATTGTAAATATGTATCGTTTATTTCATCTCTATTTGCTAAATAAAAAATCTTAAAATATATAGTGGCTTGTTTTTATGGCTAGGCTCAGGCAGACTGTTCCGTTTATCGGCAAGATAAGAGAGTTTTTTATTTGGTAATTAGCGATGAAATGAATAGTAATTTGGTATATTATAAATAGTGACCCATAAACGACGTACAATAAAAAATATTAATTTTAATAATAATCGTCAATGTGCCACTAGTATAATGTTCTTGTTCTTTCTGTGCTAACGAAAAAAGCCACAAAATCTTTCCGGATTTATGTTAAAAATAAGTATATTTCTTAAATTAATTTGTTAGCCTCAACCGCACTGATATGTATATAATACGAAAAAAAAGTGTCACTATAATAATTAAAATAGATTGCGCAATATTTTTTAACACTAAAACATGATTAGGGGGTGAAAACTAATAAAGTGGTACAGCGGTTGTTATAATCCGATTACGTCCTCGTCTAAACTTGAGTGGCGAATGGAAGAAGCAACAGCACAATTATTAGGGCGCAATATTGTCAAATTTCCTTCTCGTCTGAAAACACAATCAATTATTAAGAATTCGAGAGAAATGAAATAAAAATTGGACGAAATAAAAATGGGATATCAACAAATCTTCCAGAACGATGTGCTTCTCTATAACAGAACTCAAATTGTAATATATTACGGTTCAATATTCACTGATATCATGTTAATTTATGTTTACGTTTCTCATTATATTACGTTTTCTTTTACGGATAAAGCCTAGTTATTTTGTTCGAATATTTACGACTAACTACCTACTTAATTACCAATGCGTCTATTCCGGCGAGCCAAAACAGAGACGGACTAGTAATCGCTACGCTGCCCATGTTCGTTTCTATAGAAAACGACATAGCCACCGTATGTTACACATAAGCCTGTTATGGGTTTGTTTTCATCTCATCGCTGTTTTCCAAATACGCAAACCCCAACAAAAGTTATTAAATTTAGTTTATAACGCCAAAGATAAAAGTAATATATATGAAAAATCGGGAGTTTATATGTTGAATTGCTCGGAGTGCAATAGCGCATATATAGGACAAACAGGATGTAAATTTATAACTAGATACCTTGATCATAATAGATCCTTCAGATTACAGAAAACAGATTCTACTTCTGCTAGTCATATCTTGGAAAGTGGACATAATTTCCCAGATATTAATAATATGAAAATCCTACACTATGCCAGCAAAGGTTTAAAACATAATTGGTTAGAAGCAATAGAAATCTATAAATACAACCATAGTGATAATTTTAGCTTGTTAAATGATCAAGTAGATATACTATATTCTCCTCTTTTTAGTGTCACCCAAATTAGTAAACCCCCTGTATAATAGTTCTTAATAATATTCATGGAAATTTCCACAATTTGATGGTCGGGATTTCACTATTTGGAAAACACGTTTCATATAACTTTAACTACCTGTTTATTGTCATAACACTTAGTCCCTGTATTTGGATAGTATATATTATTAATTATAGGAACAGAATGTTTGTAGTTTATTCTTAGTTGAATCATCGTTTGAAAATGATATAATTGTCGAAACTGCAGTCACGTTTCTGTGAAAATATAGTGGTATAAAAACGTAGTACTTATTTTACTCATTTCTGTTGTGAATTATGAACTACCACAGAGTAACGACTTCCTCGATTAATTTCTAGAAATTAATAACCTTATACCATAATATTTATTTTCTCAGTTCTGTAATAAAATTATAAGATAAGTTAGATTAAACAATTTTTTTGATAATATTAATTGTTTGCATATACGGAATGACATTTTGTTGGCTTTACTAAAGTAATAAGTAATTGTTACTTCTGATATATAAAAACTGTTTGCAGGAACATGATATACAAAAGGCAGCTAAATGTCATTAGTCATTATGCTTTATCAGTCCATGGTATTTTCATCATTCTTCGGTAACACCACATCTCAAAAGCTTCTAATTTCTTCCTACTTGCTCTCCCTACCGTCCAGGTTTCGCAACCGTATAGTGCCGTGCTCCATACATATGTTTTCAAAAATCTCTTTCTTGTTTTTAAGTTTATTACCCCCGAGCATAAAAGTGCTTTCTTTTTGTTAAAAGCTACTCGACCCTGCGCTATTCTTTGTTTTATGTCTTTATCGCTTCTTCCATCCCAATTTATTTTACTTCCTAAATAAGTGAAGTCTTTAACTTCCTCCAATCTTTCATTATTAATTTGTACTTTCGTTTCTGCTCTGCTCTCGCGGCCTCTGCACACTAACACTTTAGTTTTGTTTTTATTCACCCTCATTCCGTATTCCTCTGTCAACACTGCCTCCATTTCGTTCAATGCTGATTCTAATTCCTCTTTACTAGATGCTAATACTGCTATATCATCCGCGAATCTCAGCATTTTTAGTTTCTGTCCCTGTACTGTAATACCGAAATTCACTCTATCTTTTACCACATTAATCGCCTCTTCGATTACAGTACAGATTAAAAATTAGTGGTGATAGCGTACATCCTTGTCTTACTTCTTTCCTAATACCTACTTCCCTTTTTTCCCCTTCTACTTCTATAACAGCAGTTTGCTCTTTGTATAGATTGTGTACTACTCTCCTATCTCTATACTTCATTCCCGAACGAAATATAAGTCATAAGAAAATCAGAGCCCTTACATTACATGTAAATACATAGGTTTAAATTTATTAATAAATATAGAATTGCAAGCTGTAACTATTCAATTAAGTACGTTTATTTATAATCTCACAATCTTTAGACGCAAAATAGTCCAATACATACATGTAAAAATAATTTGTTATACATAACCTAATATTTGTTTCTATTTTTTCAGGTAAGTTGATTTTATTCACATGCATGCAATATTAACCCATGTCATTAATCACCATTTGGTAAGTTATAGATCATTATCATAATATGTAGTTACCATAGAATATTAAAGAAGATATTCAATTTTTATTGGAAATAAAAATAAAAACTACGATTTTTAAGGCCCATAAGTTTTGTAGCAACCTTAAACTTGTTGTCAACGTTTCGTCAACCACCGCCACTGACTGTTTCAGGGCCGATTTCTGGAAGATTACTGTACTGAGACGCTGCTAGTCACGTTATTTGTAATTCGATCCACTGTATCCATTTTACATATTTTACTATGTGAAATGGAAATTATGATTAGTGCATATGCCACTAATTCCTACTATCTATATTGCTAAACAATTAAATAAAAAATTAAATTTAGTACGTAGCTTTATTGTATTTTCTAATTTTTATCTACATTATAATAAAAAAGTAACATAAACGAATACTTTATTCGTGTATATTTTATGTGTAATTTATTATACACTTATTAATAGTATATGAGTTTTATTTTTCATATTATTTCTTAATTCATTTCTTAATATTTAATATGAGTTTTATTTTTCATATTATTATCATTAGAACGTACGTCTAATTTCCTAGAAAGTTGATAATCTGAACTACTTATTAAGTTGCCCCACATCTAGAGTAAGTAAATTAACCTTTGGAAGTTGTTTTTTCTTACTTTAATGAAATTTTCAGGGCTTTTCCTTTTTCTTTTTTTTATTACGTTTTTTATGCCTTGTATTTTGTGGTATTCCCTTTTTGAATTCCCTATTAATGCGTTTTATTTCCTTTTCTTCCTTTGTATTATGTTTTAATCCTATTTTTTTCTCTTTTCTCTCTTTTTTTTTGTTACCTCGTTTGGTCGTCCGAGTGTTGTCGATAATCGAGTGAGCCCTGTATTCATGCTATCATCACGAAATCTGTACCTCAAGTTTTTACCATGATTACCTCTTCTTTTCAAATAAAATTCTCATATACATACTTCATTGCACAGTTTAGAATGCCTTCCAAATGAAGAATTATCATTCACTGCAATAAATTAACCATTACTATACATACCATCGAGTCATCGACCAACCCGTTCAATGTGATCTGTGTAATTTGTTTCAACCTAGAGATGTAGAGCATATATTTCTTAGATGTCCATTGTACAATGAAATGCGCTCCCGAAAATAAAAAAAATACTAAAACCATTAAGGATATTGTGTCCTTGTCTGAAGATTCAGATATTTGGCATTTTAAACTGTTGTCAAACTTTATCATCGGTTTTCTGAACATTCGGTCATTTATTTTTAATGAGTAATCTTACGCATAACTAATATTTTATTTTTTCTTCTTCATCCTCTCTGTTAATTACTATAGCAAACTCTTGTCATATGATTATTCATGATAAGCAATAAAGTTAAATAAAATAAAAATTATCGTAAAATGAGAAAGAACAAATTTGATAAAGACTGTTAATAAACAGCTTTAACACAAAATAGTCAAGTGCTACATACGCATTAGCTGATAAAACTGTGATGAAAACCCAGAATTTATCGTTTCTGTTTATCTTCTTTATCAAATTTTATTAATTAACAAGCGATTGATATAGTTTAACGAACATAACCATATTTGAGATTACTTGTTGCAAGTGTATAAAATAAATGCACCAGTGTAATCAATTTGTGTACCTTCACTGTCTCGCTAGATCTTATATTCTTTTAGTGATTATTGAGGTACCTTTAATAGATTTACCTAGATTATATGCAATCATGAACTAATTTTTTGAGTTCATTACATTCCTGGTTTCAAAACCTGCTGACCAAAACCGTAATCATCTTAATATTTCATTATTATCTGTATTTCAGGGACATTGCATAAAAAGTGTATCATTACATTCTTTCTTGATGGTACAAATTTAAGTAACCATTTGTTGTCGATGGAACAATAATACACATAAAGTACACTGGGAAAAGCAATTTATTATGAAAATCGAAATGAATAACAGTGAACTCTGTGCATTATTGATTTAATATTTAATTAGTTAACTTTAATTAAGATTACTTAATGATTTTAGTGTAATTAATTATGCATTTTTAAAAAAATAAACACAGTTGTCGACATATATTGCAAAGTTCTCCACACTATAGAACATTAAAAATGAATTATCGTGAGTGGAGGCTTATAACTATAAATTAATGTGAATTAAGGGATAATAATTAGGCTAAACTTGAAGAAAAATAAAATATAACGGAAAAACAAAAAGTAACATTTGCCGGTACATAAGTTCTTTGAAAATCTACGAATTGTTTTTACCATCGTATTTATTCTATATAAGCAACAGGATTATTCTATCGATAACAATATTAACTAGCTTTTCTCTAAACAACGGACATTTAGATCAATATATACAATTTGAAGCGCATATACTCTTTTTTATATTTATAAATATCCAATTAAAAAATAAATGGTGTGCCGATTTTCAGTATATTACTTACAACTTGATCTTCTTTGAGTACTATTTCGGGGTTATTAATTATAAACTTTCATATTTGATTAAAATACAAAAAATAAATATACATATATCACTATCTATAATATAATTACTCCCAATCTATTCCAAATCTTTGCAGACGTGTTGATCAGCCACTCGATTTTGTCAGCAGAGCATTGCCACTGTATATGTGCCTACATGAGAGGACAGTGAGTCAGGGAATCAGCGTCTGCTTGATCTATCGGCGATCACAATAGTTGTTAAAACATCTGTTTAGTTGTGCACTGTGCATTTTGATATAAATGTGTTTGCGTTGCAAACTGCTGATTCAGTATGTCGAATACACATAGGGCTAAAAGCGATCACTTGTTTATCAAGTAAACAAGATTATATGGGAATTTACGCATATAAAATACGATGATGGCAATTGAATTAATGTTTGATTGAATTGTTATGTTGATGTCATTTAATTTACTATTTACTTTACTTAATCAACAAGCATTTCTGGGATAAATATAATCCCATCATGAAGTTACCAGGATGAAAAAAATTGCAGATGTACAATATGTAAATCCATTGATATCATCTACAACGCGGTATTCCTCAAATCTCCTAAATGTATTCGAGAATTTCACAGGCAGTGGCCCGACATCATTGAACCACCACAGCCGATTATTAGTCACTGAGAAGCATAATTATAGGCAGTATTTTATTATTTTGGGCATTTCCACAAAATAAAGTCTGTAATGTTACAATTTGATGTTAAAGAGGTAGCTGCTGTTAAGGAAATTCAAACGATATTTCACGATTGTCAAGTTAAATTAGATATACAAGCTTTTCATATAACAATTATAAGGGACTTGTGGAGGCAATAAAAAAATTAAAAAATCTTCCTTGTCGCTAATGGAGTCCCTGCAAATAGTGGATGCTTTGTGCACACAGATGCATGGATTAAGGGATGAAAAAATAATAGAGATTCAGATTTTGGAAGATTAAAACGAATATGTAGTATTTCTGCGTCCATAGATGCCTTACATAATTGCAACGATTACTTTAATTATGCCAATATTTCATCACTAGATCACGAACGGCCTTTCTCTTCATATAAGATCATTTTTTTCACCACGGTGAACATCACTTGCGGAGACAACTGTAGAGACATACCTTACGCTGCATATGTTTCACTGAACTAATCCATCTGATAACGCTATTTAGAAGGGTAAGTATTTCACAGTGTTGTATACATTATAACGTATGCTTATTATCCGTATTATTACGTATGCTTATTATGATTTTATTACTTAGCATTACTCATTTTATTTGAATTATTACGAAGTCGCGAAAGTGACGCCACTGGTACGCTGACGAAACGAGCGGCTCTACTTAATAATATAAATAATCTCTATATATCACAAAGTTGCGGAATGCGACTGGAAACCTGCCTAATTAAAATATCCAATTATTTAAATGAATCCGTACTAGAAACGTGTTTGTTTGATATAAGTGTTCTGTTTGCCGTACATTATAGTGGTGGAAAAGGTCATTAACACTGACGTTATAGCGTACATTAAATGTACTGGCTAGATTTGTATATGAGTAAGAAATATATAAAAATAGAGCATCTCATAATACATATGCAATTTGAATGTAGACCCACATGGATTCTAGTTATCCAGTTCCATACTATTATTATTATACTATAAAACAGGTCTGTACCGGTTTAAAACAGGTATGGTGATATTAGGAAAAAAACAAGATGTCATTAAACAGGTTACCATACCTGTTTTAAACCGGTACAGACCTGTTTTACACCTGTACAGACCTGTTCTATACCTGTACCAAGAGTTCTTCAGATCAACAATGACCACATGCCATCCGCATCAAATGTCCACGCACAAATCCGAGAGTGCGCCAGAACCGGCTTTGCTATCCATACTATCCTTTATTTATGACCAACTCCCATGTGTTGGTCATAAATAAATTGAGCTAAATTTAGTATTTTGTAAACTAATGAACAGTATGTAGTAGTCAGTTTTCCACACTGATTATTATTTTACATGTTAGTATTAACCACTACCACCACATCTACTACCACTCCCCAATATATAACCTCACCAATAACCTATATCCAATACCATTGAGTAGAGTTCTGGAACACTGCGGTCACACTATAAGTTTTTTACGTTAAGGGTAGTGAGTAATCAGTGAAAAAGTAACCCCTATCTATGTAGGCAAGTGGCACTGTCCGCATTACACGCGCTAACTTCCCAATCTAGCTTAGCAAGGTTGGGAAGTTTATTGCTATACAATCTATGACATTGGGTAATTTCATCCACTTATCATGTTGATCATAGTGGAGATAATTGATTCGAGCCATATACAGTTGCGTTAATTTGGGATTTACTAAAAGATTTAAGAAAAAACTCTGAAATTTTGAAATCATTGTAAGCAGACGATGCTATTGAAGTTAGGGTGGTGGATAAGAGGAATTGTATTATTCCTTTATGTATTGAATGTAAATGAAATGTATATTTCATTTATTTAGAGCAAAATATCCCATTTAATATTCACTTTTGTTTATTAAGTAAGTAAGTATATTTACATTGTTTATCAAGAAATATCTGTCTACATGGTATATTCATGACATGTTATCAGGTCTAATGTCAGTTTAATTTAGCAGATGTTTCTATTTTTTCTATTGAGTATTAGACAACAAAACTTGCTATTAAATATAAATGCTGTGAAAATGGATGAGGGATAATAGAGATAACAAGAGTACTATGGAGAAACAACCAGTTTCATCTACGTCTATTTCATTGAAAGAAAGTACATTTCTTTAATTAAATAAATGGAACAGATGGAGCAATAAAACAGCAAGTGAGTGAAACGATAATTAAAAAATGGTAATTAACGCTTCACTTTTACGAGGAATTGTAATGTACCGAATCCATAATGCATTATTTGCAGTAAAATTTTGTTTTAAAAGTCCATGAAACTATTTCTTTTGAAACTAAACATACGATGCAACGGGGAAGAATATTATTAATATAATTGATAACTTTTTGCTGAGAACTATCTTGAATGAAAACATTATATAGATGTATGTTCTGATTTTATGGTGCAAAAGCAAAGATTGGCCACACAAGAGGACTGTTAAGTTCAATAAAAAACGATTGCTCCTGAATATAAGTTTACAAATCTTCACCGTGAAACACTAACTGAAAATTTCTTCCTGATGATTTGCAGATTTTTTTTAATTGAAATGCTAAAATGTAAAAATGACCACTAAAATCTCAATTTTTTTTATTTTTATGTGAAGAGAGACAGCCTGCAGAGAAATAAGAAGTAATTTGTTATGCAGGCTGAGTTTATGCATTTTTTATGCACATGCGGGTTATCTCGGGAAAATGTCCTCTCTTAAGAAACTGATGCATTGACATGGAAAGACAAGGCGAGTTTAATTTATTTGCTTCTATATTAATGTATGTTAATGTAAATATATTTTATTTGTTGATTTAGAAAACTGCTTGGCAAAAAGTTTGCCTTCAGTTTAATCCACTTGGTACGCAGAATCGGGCATGGAAACAACTTCGCAGTAAATATGAAACACTAAAAAAAAAAAGAAACAAGAAGAGCTGCAGCCAAATGCCGAACTGATATATTGTGTACAGGTGGAGGTCCAAGTGAAACCAAGCCATTTGATCCACTGTATGAAAAAATTAGAACAATAATAAAATTAAGCGCTGATGGAATACCTTCTCGTTTTGATAGTGATTATATAGGTAATAAAATTGTAATGTTTTTGGGATATATTGAATATACGAACAGTATCTATTTACAGATATTATAAATCCTACCATTAATTATAATTTTGTTTGTATTATATAAATTTATACCTATATTATCTCGGGAAAATCTCCTCTCTCCATCATTTATTTGAACTATACATATGAATTACATATTTTTTTCATGGACCACAAATTTTATTTTTCCGCAAAATCATATGACTTCAAATGACTACTTCAGCTGGCCTACCTAGCAAACGCGTTGAAACAATATATATGGCGACATTAGTTTTATCGCTACTTATCCTGCTATGTTTGTATTAATGCAATTGATTATCTCTTTTTTTATCTTTAACAATAAAATATGCTGAAAAATGATAAAGTGTTGATTGCTTAGTATTATTAAGCTATGTGAAACATCTACTGAGATATTTAAAAAAGTTAATTAGATATTTTTGGAATATAATAGTACCGTACATTCACATTAGAATATTTAAACTCATTCTGAAGTTAAAATACGGCTTTAGAGATACCCCACATAATACAGTTATGTTATATAGAATTCTCAAATATATTTTAATAAAACCTCTCATATTTGTTTGGCATGATCATTTAATTTGTTGGCATTCTAATTAAGCCTAACATTCTAATTAAGCTTAAATTTCTAGCCTAGGTATATTATGTGTGACCTACACAGCTACGTCACATCGTGTCATGTTTTAATATTCTTCGATTTAACACTATTCGTCTTTCAGCAACTAAATTGCCATCAATCAAAATACTATGGCGTATTCAGCCTTGTGGACGATTAATAGGCGCGTCCATTCTGTGCCATGTCGTTTATGTTTTATCGCTTACTATTTTATCTTTTCACTTGGGGGAAAATTAAATTTTAATTTGGAGACTTATGTATTACATATATAAACTCAAAGTATCAAGTATTCTTTGGGAGATTTTTCTTTGATATAAATGGATTTTAATTGATGCATTGTGAGAATAAGTGGAACATATCGGGACTGTGTGTGTTTACTTCCACCAATACTGAAAAAAATTACAACTACTCTTGTATTATTATGTGCCTAAATTGCTGCGTACTTTTAACTTAATAAATTACCTAAATGCATATAAATACCGCCTTAGATTTTTGGCTATGATAGATCGATTTACTTGCATTATTGGTTTAATCAATAGTTTAATACCGAAGATATTTTATTGATCTTTCGTAGCATTGTCATGGGACAATGCTACGAAAGACCAATAAAGATAGATCAATAACAACTTCTGAATTCTTTTCGTCCATATTATATATAACCACTTACTGCGAATTAGAATAGAGAAAAAGTCCACTGGAATTTGGAGTAAAATGGAATGGAATTTCCTTTTTGCTACTTCGACATTTTAAAATTAAATGTCATATTTACTAGTTTAATTACTGTAGGAATTATTTAGACTCCTTATATCTTTATCTTTATTCTACTCCATATTTCACACCTTATACAATTGTGCTCTCTTGGTAACACTAATAACCTTTTCAGTTGATTTAACTTCGATGTTTAAACGTCTTTATGTGGCAAGTTCAATTCTTGTCGGATATTAGAATACTCATCAGAAGGAATGTTTCACAACTTCAATATAGTTCCATATATTTGACCTAATGCCCTAATCTAAGGCGACTTATTTTCATCTGACGAGTCCAACAGGATACTTCCATTTATAATAGTCACGTCAGGTTTTACCTTTCTCAGTTTTGTAGTACTGTTGTTCCACTCTTGTTGTCAACTTTATAATGAATTACATGTTGAATGGATACTTTCATTTTTAGAAGACGTACTGGTATAGCTTCCGGTTTGTATTTTCTGCAATACTCTGACCTATGACAACAATATCATTTCCTCTAATTCCAGCACGACCTGATAAATAGTACTGTTTTATTTGTTGTATTTCAGACAATCTAACAGGGACATTTTTGGTTGGAAGATAGGATCCAACGATAGGATTTGGAAGATAATTATGTTACTAAGATCTTTCATTTCTAAGGCTTGCCATATCACATATCTTAAGAAAATACTACTAACTTAAAATAAATTCCAGGGGTGTACTTCATTTAGGGTAGCAAAGGCGCGCGCTTCTAATATCACATGCGGGTTTTCACCGTTAGTATAAATTATTGTATCATTATATTTACTCTTAGGACGTTATAAATATAAAAACACTGTTTGATGTAATAAGTTACTGTTCCTTTTCCTCAATTTTTGTACGAGAGTGAGGAGAACTCACATACGAAAAGGACATATACTTCACATGTGAGAGATATTGTAAAGGATTATTGTATACATGTAGTAGTAATATGAGCGCTTAGGTCAATGGTCCATCCTGAAGCTACATGGTGAGTCATGGGAAACGGACGTTTTTAGAACGAAAAGTACACAGCTTGTGTCAGGCGTATGTAAGTGGGAGAAATGACAGTCAACACTCCTGGAGTTGCCATTTAGTATCCATCATGCCGTTGTAGACAAGGGAACACCGCGTGTTTGTTTACGACGAGTTTGTAAAAAGTGGAGGTTCAGTGACAATAGTGCAACGTCATTTCAGACGGTGTTTCAACATCGGCCGTCATGGTGCCCTCCCTCAGCGGAATACCATTCTTAGATGGGTTAATTCATTGCGAACGACAGGGTCACTGTTTAAAAGGAAACCACCCGGCTCAGTTCGAACGGCCCGAACAGCTGAAAATGTGGATCGAGTAAGGGAAGGCATGAACCGAAGCCCCACTCGTTCTGCTAGACGACATTCTAGGGAACTGCACATAAGTCAATCCACGATGCAGAGAATTTCACACAAAGACCTTGCATTTCATTCCTATAAAATTATGATGGTTCAGAAGCTAAATGAGAGAGAGACTATCAGCAACGAATGACTTTTTGTCACGCAATGCTTCACCTATACGAAGAAAATGAAAATTTGATTATCATAATGAGCAACGAAGCCCATTTTCACCTGGAATGGGCGGTTAATAAGCAAAGCGGTCGATGTTGGGCTGCAGATAATCCTCGGGGATTACATGAGAGACCGCTACACAGCTCTAAAGTTACAATTTGGTATGGTATTGGATGGTGCGGGATTATCGGCCATTTTTTTTTTTTTTTGAAGAAAACGAGAGAACGGTGACTGTTAATTCTGATCGCTATGCGAACATGTTTGAAGCTTTTTTCTTACCTGAACTTCGCAGGCTAAGAATGAATAGGGCAGAGGTGTGGTTTCAACAGGACGGGGCGACCGCTCATACAGCAAGAGCTTCCCTGGCTGTTGTTCGAATTGCATTTCCTAATCGCCTCATTATTTCTCACTTTGGAGACCTTTCTTGGCCGCCGCGCTCGCCCGATCTTTCCATTTGTGATTTTTATCTTTGGGGGTATTTAAAATCAAGGGTATATGAGCGTAAACCCCGTACATTAGAGGACCTGAAGACAGCAATACGTGAAAAAATTGCAGAAATCAACCTAGATACGTTGCGAAACGTAGAATCAAACTTTCGAAAACGACTTCAGCTGTGCATACGTGAAAATGGCCGTCATTTATCAGATATTATTTTTCGCATTTAGGCATATAAAATGGCATAGTTTAACGTTTAATTCTTTATAAACAAAACTTATTTTTTCCTAAAATTGCAAGAGTTATTCTTTGTTGAAAAACGTCCGTTTCCCGTGACTCACTCTGTCTAAAAGTGCAGCACGCTAGCTGCTTAGCGCCCACTGAATGGATGAACGACTTGTATTCTATAGAGGTGACTGCGATAATGTTATTCGTACTGTGGTTCTGATATAACAAAGATTGGTGGTGGCTTGACCTCTAATCTTAATAATCTTACTGAAAGGTAAAAGTTTATCAAAGAGAGGCTTGCATTACATTATAATTAAGGGAGTTTTATACAAATCTATTTTATACATGTCAATACTTGGATTCTATCGTGAAATCCTCTTACTTAAAACTAAGAAAAGAAAATCGTTTTTTTACCCTACAATTGCCGCTCGCCACTTGTGGTGATTGTTCTGGGTTCCATATCAGAACAAATACTTCCTTATCCTAATCCTAATCACCTAATCCTAATCACCTTATCCTAATTACTCTTTATAGTTCGAGTTACATCAAAAATACTTATCGTAAAACTAATACTAGTCAATGAGAGAACTGAGAGAAACACTGATTTAAATGAAGAATATGATATAGCAGGTTACAGACAAATATTTAAGAATTAGTACAATAAAATCTTCAAGGGCTCAACATCCCATAGGCATAGGGGTGGCTTAGTCGAACCAGACCAGGATTAGATGAGTTCTTGAAGCCTCCATATTTCGACTAATAATATTGATTTTCGGTTTACCATCTGTACAGATGTCAAATATCGACATACCCTCTTATTGTGTGAACAAAATATGATATCAACTCATGGTAATTATAGATGAAACGTTAAAATAAATTATCGATTATAAACTGTGTTGCTAACATATTCCCTTGTCTTCTCGCCATGTGTAGCG
Organism: Rosalia funebris; assembly: GCA_037954035.1. Lineage (NCBI taxonomy): Eukaryota > Metazoa > Arthropoda > Insecta > Coleoptera > Cerambycidae > Rosalia > Rosalia funebris. The sequence continues at coordinate 9,145,548 of JAZFAV010000007.1, forward strand.
GTGTTTATTTGATCAGTTTATGATTGGTCCATGCCTGTTATTATACAGAGACAGAACGTGATAAAAGCTCTCGATGGACCAATCGGCGGGCATTTACTTAAATACTGTAGGTAGTATTAATTATTTAAACTTTGTCCTTCCTCTATTTCAATTACATTCCAATATAATGTAATGTGATGAATTTGCGTCTCTTCAGACATCATTTAGGTTACCTAATTGAATCTTTAAGATATAAAACTCTTTATCTAACTAACTCTGGTTATGGAAAATTTGGAAAAATGTAAGTCAATTATGCCTTTATCTACACGTGTTGAAAGAATGCAATCGGTCCAACCACTTGACTGCAACCACCCATATTCAGGCAAGTGTTAGGCAACAGAATATCATCGCCAGCTTTCTAATACATTTTAACAACTTTGCTTTATTAATATTCAAAAAAGGTTATTTAGAATAGAAAGCATGATGGCAACCATACGTTTACAAGTCTGTGGGTCTACCTGAAGGGACAATATACAGTTTCAACAATACGAAGAATGCGCAATTACCATCTTGTTACACTGAGTGGCGGACTGGGCCCAGTATTGGAGGTCATTTTATACTTGGGTTTTGACTCCAATGGGGCGAGTTTGACACGGGTGTGTTCGTGCTGATCTCTCTGTGGAACCCCCACCACAACCTGAGTTAGGGGAAGGGAGTCAATTTATGTGTGTCCAAACTTTAAGTAGTAGGTTGCAGTTAGTTTTTATTTGAGATAGCATGAAACAAAACGAAAGCATGAAGGGTGTTATGTAATCAGCTGTTCCACTTCTCAGAACATTTCTCGACATTCTGTTTCAGCAATATAATGTACGACCATATATGACGATGGTAACGATATGCTTATTACATGTTGCCCAAGCCAGTTTTAAGCCAAGTTTTAATGGAGCCACTTCTTGCCTCCTTTAATGGTACGAGGGAATCGTATTTATATTTTGAGCCTAATATTAATTTGTCATTGAAAATTATTTTATCATGTTTCAAAATATCCTCCTTCATGATCATATACACTCTTGCATGTGTTCGAACCATTTGTCAAATCATTTTTTCCATTCCGCTAGAGATATGTCCAAAACATAATTTTTTAACGCATCAACAGCTCCTTCTGCCAACGAAAATCGTTGTCCATGCAATTTATGCCGCAACAAAAAGAAGTACCATGGGGTGTCAAATCAGGACTGTACGATGGATAACTCATTAGTTCGATTTTTTGAGTGTTCAAACATTCGGTTCTTAGACGAGATGTGCGAGAACTCTCATTGCCATGAAGAATGATTCGACGGCGCTTGTTTGTTTTCCTTATTTCATCGGAGACTTTCGGCAAATAAATGGATCATTCAGAATTGATAGTTTTACATTCCTCTAAAGGCATTGTTGCCACATGACTAATTTTTCCGAAAAAAGGCGACCGACAGACGACCAATTGTTTCGAAATGCTTCGAGCACAAACAACTTTTGTTGGATTTGGTTCATCTTGAAACACTCACGCAGTCGCCTGCTGTTTACTTTCCTGCTCATACGCATAGATCCTGTTACAATATTATATACGTCTTTTGAAGCACCGCTATTGTATTTCTTGAGTATTTGTTTGCACCAATCGACACGAGCATCTTTTTGAGATTTTTTCAAATTATGTGGGATCCAACGTGAACAAACCTTTTTTACAGCTAAATGATCATGCAATATTTTATATATACTAATCGAAGTAATGCCTAAGGTTGCAGCAATATCACAGTATGTCACATGATGCTCTTGTACTATCAATTTTTGCACAGCATTAATGTTTTCTGGCACAACAATTGATGTTGGACGACCTTCACGAATTTCGTCGGTGAGCAAATGGCGACAACAATTAACCTCGTTATACCAGCGTGTCACGGTGGCAGAGGATGGAGCTTTCTCGCCAAAAGTGGAAGTAAGTTGATCGATGATTGACTCTTGTCTTGATAATCCACGTCGAAAGTCGTAATAAATCTTCGCACGAAATGAGTTTCATGAGTAATTTTCATTTTTTTCGCTGAGATACAATTTTTAAATCACTATAAATAACATAAATCGCGCTTAAATGATAGAGTGTTCTGAAGAAAGTTAAGAAATGTCAAACTTTCAATTGGAAACGTCAGATGGCGTCTGACAATACATCGTTGCTAAGGCTCAAAATATAAATAGTGCCCCTCGTACAAATGTATAGTCTTCAACATTTTAAAGATTCATATCAATAAATTATATTACCTGCCCATTCCAACTATAAACCCCTTCATAAAATGTGAATTGGACCTCCCACACATTTGCAAACGTTATCTTCAGAAAAATTCGAACAGTTCTTCGGATTTCTAAGGGAGCACGCACATGCACTCATTCCACGAGGACATGCCACTGAAATCTAATTGCCCAGCTATAGGCTCGCGTATAAACATTCCCTTTGGTGTCACATATATGCGCCTTGATTTGCCTTCCTGAATATAAATACCCCTATTGACTCCCCGGCCGATTTCGTCTCTGGATAATACGGCGTACACGTTTGATAATTACAAGCTTTTTAGATTTGTCGACCTTCAAAGGAAAATTCGGCCAGAACAATAATTACGGTGCTACAGGGACGGGATCCAAGCTAGGTAATTAACTGAAAAAGGATTATTCTTACTCAATCAAGACGATAATGGAAGGATACTAATTGTCGCAGAGACACGTTGCTTCTAGTTTTTCACTGGCTAAATTTCAGCGGGGACGGAATTACCTCTGACTTATTTTTTAGTGTTAGACATATAATTTCAGTTCGTGATGCATTGTTTGAAATTTACACCAAGATACTTGTAAAAATGACGTAACTTTAATTGACAACATAATTGGTGTATAAAATCTACTCAACTCTTTTATTTATAAAATATAAGGCCGATTCATAAAATATAAGGCTATGATAAGGATATTCATTCCCCGTAATCATAACCGATATTTTAATGTATCTGCATATGTATATTTGGATAGCAGTGTTATCTTCGTCAGCAGGATATGTCTTGTTCGACTGCGAACCAGAAACTAATAGTAAATTTTCTACTACCAATATGAGTTTAAAAATATTCATGCCATTACAATAATCACTTACAAGGTATGCCTTACACGAAATATCCGATAGATAATCTACTTGTCCTTGACCAACGTGTTTTTTTGACATCGGTTGTATTTCTCAAACAGTTTGTGAGTTCATAGGCATGTCATTAATTACTTTTTGACTCTAAAGCGTTCACTAAAGGGACAAATTTCAATTTAATTTTAATTTGCATTCCCTTAATCTTTCTGATATATATATATATATATATATATATATATATATATATATATATATATATATATATATATATATATATATATATATATATATATATATATATATGTGTGTCCCAACAATGAAGTCTATTGTTATTTATCATATTTAAAGTACGCCATATATCTTGAACCTAGTATTGCTCTTTTTGCCTGCTCTACGTAAAATTTGTGGCCAATAATAGACGAAAATTTACAACTGATATTATATATTCTCGACTTATTACTTTCTACGTTGTGTTTAAAGTTGCTGTAAATGTACATTCTGTATAATGAATCTAAAGTTGAATATGAAACGAAAAATACGTTTCATATTATGTTCATATTTTTTATTCATTCATTATTATTTTCATTCAACTTTATGTTCACATTTTTTTCATTTTATTTAACTCTATTGTACGAGTATAGCGCAAACTGTACGGTAGTTTTATATATTATTATTTTCTTTTTTATACAAAAAAAAACATACGTCGTAGTATGTTTTATATTTTGTTTACGTTGAAATTTTATTTCTATGTTATTAATATACCGAGACACTGTTACCAGTTTTTATTTCTACTTTTTGTATTTTTGTTAATCCTTGTTCATGTATATCTTCATTTAAAGAAAAATGAATTGCCTTATACATAAAAAAATTATGCTGGCCAATTTTTGTTATTGCGGTGACGGTGGTCCGAATGCGACGTTTTAAATTTATTTGCACTATTATTCCTGTAACATTCTATTAAGAATACGTTTGTCTATAGACCAGTTATTTGTAAGTTTATGAGACGAATTTTTCTGTTTATTAAATCCTTATAAATCATCTTTACAAATCATCGTTTTAGTCATTTCCTGATGATGCCAATTTGATTTACGAATCGAATTTGATGTAATACTTTTATTGTATTTTAAATTAGTCTCCTATTTTATTTTCATGTGGAGTATACAGTTTATTACAAAAAGGCCGAAGCCTTATTCTAATGTGATGTGGCGAGAAAAGATATTTATTTACTTAAATCTAACTACTGAAAAATTATTAAAATTATTTGTATAAATATTTTGACTTATTTCCCAGCAGACAATATCAATTTCTACTAATTTGATGTATTAATTTTTTTATATTCTAGAAGAGTGTAGTGTTCAAAATTATAGATTTTGATTATTATATTTGATTTATATGTACCTAGAAATTTATGGTTAAAATTACTAACTACTTGGTTTGTAATTTATTAATATTCTTTTATTTTATTTCAGGTAAGTTTTTGGAAACTCTAAAGATGTGTGCGGGAAGGGAATGTAAGTAAAAAAAGAAAATATGGTTAGCCATCATTTTTACAATGGATAAATATATTTCTGATAGAGAAAATTTGTCCAAGTAAAGAATGTATTGCTTAGTAAATTTGCAATAATTGTAATTAAATAAATGCGTTTTCTTATTAGAACTATTCTTGTCTCTCGTGCATGTGTCTAACTTATAACTCTCTTAATTAAGGAAAAAATATATGGCCATGTTAGATATTTAAATACCAAAACTAAATCAGAAGTATTTTTAATACAATCGTTTTAATTGCCTTTTTATTAAGGAACTAAAATAAACTAAAAAGACTTTCAAATGATTAATTTTCGAATTATTTATAAAATCCTAATATTAATTTTCCTGCCACCCACATTTAAGATTCTACATTCACTTTCAAACAAATATTCCATGACATTAATTAGTTCTAAAACTATTCACTTTTGATTTTTTCATCTTCTGATTTTCGATATTTATAATACTAATATCTATATTATTTGAAAAATGATGGTTGCATAATTAATAATAAATGAAAAATAGGCCTCAATATTTTAATATAGAATTTTAAGATATAATAACACACTACATGGTTTATAGCCAGTATTTGCAAGAAGCTTCTGTATTATTTTATAATAATTAGGTATACATTGCACTCATTGCAGTATTATATTTTGAAAAAGTCATCCAAAAAAGTAAATCCAAAGTTTATAAAATTTACTGTACCAAGTTACCTCACTCCCCGTCAGCACTTTCAAGTTATGGAATCAAAAGCGAGCCGCTGATCAAAAGCGAGCCGCAGGGTTCACTACAGATATGCATGGTTATCCGCTAATATGGCCGACTCGTTGCCAACTAAGAGCTGTGCGGGGAAGGGAAACGGCAAATCGGGTCGAGCGTAGGAGTGTACATCCTGTAAACTTTGGTAAATCTGTCCATGTAAAAATGTAAGTTTACTTTAATATTCATTGTTTAGAAAATATGTATCACCAAAATAAATGCCCATTATTAATTTAAAACAGAATATTTTGAACTAGTCTCGAAGGTAACGGGTGTCCCAGTGAGATGTAGCCGATTTAAACTTGCCGCCATTACTCTTGCTTGATGCTTCATAGATATTACGTGGAGAGTATGCCATTACAAAATGGACCGCAGAGGCGGTCACTTACAAGATATTGTATTCCATATCTAATGGCATAGTTTAAATAAACAACTGAACCCAAAATTATTGTAGAAATGCTATTTACTTGCCTAATAATTACAAACATAATCGGCTACCTCTCACTGGGACACCCAGCGAGTATATTCTTAAAAAAAGTTATCTGGCACTTCAGTGGTCTGGTAATGAAATTTACCTTCCATAATATTTGAAATGATTATATTTTTGTTATACAAAAAGCAGGTTTTCTGATAATCACTGACACTGATTCATGCATGATTATTTCCGTTTTTCGCAGTAAATATATTTACATTATAATACACTCAATAGAGCATGCATAATAACTTAATTATACAACTGTCACGCTATCTTCGCAAAGGAAATAACATTTAAATTTACATGTTAAAACATTTATTAATTTATATTTATATAATATATGAATATAAATTGAAACACTTTTGTTCAATTTATTTCAAGTGTTTGGAATATAAATGCATGTGTTATACGCTGACAAAATATAAACAATAGCACTGGATACCCCATTAATTCGATAAAATAATGCTGTGATAAACCGTTCCGACTTTAAAAGTATCACGTTTATGAAATCAACCATTGGATTTTCTATTGTACTACATTAGCTGATTTGAGATTTAATTTATTACTAAAACTATTTCATACATGGTATATCATGGTATATTAAAAATACATACATGGTATATTAAAAACATTAAGTTTATACAATAGTGCTCATTACAAAGTAAATAGGAAAGCACAAAGTTAAATCTATATTGTTATTATTATATTATATAGATTTGGGCCTCATCAGCCACTGATCGCATGGGTAGTCCCTTGGCGATCCCCTCTTATCCGGGTCATTATCCAAAAATGCTATCCCATAAAATGAGCAATTTAGGCACGTCCCCCGCCTTAAGCCTCGCCTCGTCTAGGATAACAGGGGTCCCTAATGTAAGATACCTCTTCTCCTCCAGTGCGGGGCAGGTGTAAAGAAGATGAATCAAGGTTTCCTCGTCGTCTTTACAGTATCTGCAGGCCGGGCTGTCAGTCAGCCTCAGCTTCTGCTTGTATGCATTCAGGCTACTATGGTAGCCCATTATGATTCCCACCAGGGTTCTGGCTTTGTGTCTGTTCAATTTAATGAATTATTGGGCTCATTTCTCAATCTCTGAGTATTGGATGAAGAGTTTGGTTATTCGACAACCCGTTACTCCTCTCCATCTTTTATTGTGCTGGTCTCTTTCCCAGCCATTGATGCGGCCTCTTATCAGATTCCGACGTATTCCCACTGCAAGTTCTGGTCTATAGAGATTTTCTCTGTTCCCTAGTCTGGCAAGGTGATCTGCAATTATATTTCCCTTAATGCCATTATGCCCAGGTATCCATAAGAGTTCCACCGGTTCCTTCCCTGCCAAGTGGTTCAATGCTTCATAGCAATTATAGGTCAGCTTTGACTTTGTCGTTGCTGAATTCAGGGCTGCCAACGCCGCCCTGCTGTTCCAGCAGATATATACCTTCTCCTGGGTCCGATTTTGGTCGGCCCCCAGAACACCGTATGTAATTCCAACTAGCTCGGCCTGGAGTGCGGTAGTGTATTTGCCCAAGGGGAAGGTTTTACCTATTCCGTCGCGTCGCCTATACACCCTCGCACCTGCTCTGTTTCCACTCTTGGCTCCATCCGTGTACCAGATGTCTCCATTGAGCGCCAATCCAGCTCGACCCTTCATCCAGTCGATCTTACTGGTGAGGGTGATCTTATATTTCTTGTCAAACAGGAAGTGGACACCCGTACTGTCAGAGGGCATCCATAGGAGTCCCTCCTCAGCTAGTTCCCTTGAGAGTTTATTCAGGTCCCTTTCCACCCTGTGCATTGCCTTTGCGGCTTCCGCTTTCAGGATGACATCAAGAGGTGGTATCCCTGTCAGTATCCTCATCGCCTCCATCGGTGTTGATCTTGGGGCTCCGGTTATACTCTAAGAATCAATCCTCTTAGCTTGTTAAGTCGGTTAGCTTCCGACTTTAAACAGGCTCTCTCCCACCAGACTAAATCTATAAATATGCAGAAATAAAGTGTGGAATAACTTTCTTTCACGAAAATGCTGCAGTCAAAAAATATGGTGGGCATCCAGGTCAATTGTCCGACGTGGAGTTAATAAAAGTGCAACAAGACAATGTTTCGGGGGGAATTGCGGAAATTGACTAACTTGAAAAATTTATCCAAAAAGCCAATAGCCTGGTGCGGTTATCATTAGACGCCACACTTGTAAACCATTGACCTAACCTGTAAGAATTTTAATAAGTGGATGGCCGAAGCAATAAATAACGTATCTTATTGCCTGGGATAATCGCATTTTTACTCCCGAGAAACAGATGTGCCCTGATTTCGAGTACTAACACAATGTACAAGGGTTTGTACTTGCTAATATTTACAAAAATTAAAACTAATATATACAAATAAAATCACGGCCGCCAACAGGCGTATGTGGAGCCATGTGTGTCCACAATATTCACTCATTACAATAAGGCTGATATGAGTTGGACAACCGTCGGGTTGAAATCAAATTTCGTTAATGCCTTCAACAGCTTCTCTGACAGAATAAATATTTTTTTGTAGTATTTGTAAATAGGTGTTGTCTGTTCAAATTATTGTGGAGAATGAAGGAATTAGATTATTTCCGACAAACAGTTTATATATTTTGTAATGCATGAGATTGGTTAAGCTTACCTATGATACCACACCAGACATGATCGAGTTTGAAATTTTCTTTGGTTGGTTATATGAGGCTCGTCAGTGGTCATATTATGTCTGTTATAAATCTTGCAATTTATGAACTTGGTCTTTTCAGTTTGTAACGCTTTTGATGAAAAATTCAGGTTGTGATATTTTTGCTGATATCATTTGCCTTCCAAACAAATTTTGTTCTACTCTTTGTACAATAATCGGTTTGTACGGATGAAAGTTTGTTCTCTGTGTCTTTAACAAATTCGGTATTTCACCGTCTTCTACAGAAATACCCTGACATTACTCGTCCCGGCGGAACCCTAAAAAAAAATGCACTTTTATCCTTGCTATCGCCAAAGTGGTGACCCCGACGTGATGTGATTCGTCATTCCAGTATATGCAACCTCCTTTACATCTCAAATTCGTGGATTCGATTCCCGTCATATCCATCGCCCTATAGTCCCGGGGGTTACCGAACAACGGTTCGTAAGAATGGCGAACGCGGTCACATTCCGTTAAATTGTATCGAGACAAAACCATGTCTCTAGGGAGGGAGTACTGTAGTGACGCATTAAAACTGGCGCATTAGCAGGGATAATGAGTGTGCCTCGATAGCTCAGCGGTCAGAGCACTCAACCGGAAATTGGGAGAGCCGGGTTCGATTCCCAGTCGAGGCAAAATGCACTTTTATCCTTGCTATCGCCAAACTCTTGTAGAGGATATAGGATTTTCATTTATGCATGTTATTATATTATTGTTTCGCTCTTCGTTATTAACATTATTATTCTCTTTTCTTTTTTGTTCAAATCTACCACAATATGGAAGATATATTATCACATATCTAAAATACTGGATATAGGTCGATTATGTTCAGGCAAATGTTCATGATATCTTGTCGAAGCTTCAGCCGCATTCCTACAAGTATTTGATTTAAAGTAAAGCTCTAACATACATATCTCCCCATTTGTAAATTTCCTCGGAATGATTGTCATAAAGCGAAATACAGTAATAACTGGTAATAACTACTAAATTTTTAACAGGAAAGAAAAAATCACCGAAAACTCGATTGTTTTATACCTTTTTTGAGTGTAATAGCGAACATAGAAAAAATAAAAATTTACAGCTCCAAATCTTATAATTTTCGGATCATGTGATACATCGTTGGAAACGAATAAATGCTCCAAATGTAGAAAAATCTCACATGGCGTCCATCTGGACCACAAAAGGTAGCATTTTTCATAAACAAAGGATTTTTTGTTAATACTGTAGTGACGCATTAAACTGGCGCATTAGCGGGGATAATGAGTGTGCCTCGATAGCTCAGCGGTCAGAGCAACCAACCGGAAATTGGGATAGCCGGGTTCGATTCCCGGTCGAGGCAAAAAAAATGCACTTTTATCCTTGCTATCACCAAAGTGGTGACCCCGACGTGATGTGATTCATTCCAGTATATGCAACCTTCCTTACATCTCAAATTCGCGGATTCGATTCCCGTCCTATCCATCGCCCTATAGTCCCGGGGGTTACCGAACAACGGTTCGTAAGAATGGCGAACGCGGTCACATTCCGTTAAATTGTATCGAGACAAACCATGTCTCTAGGGAGGGAATACTGTAGTGACGCATTAAACTGGCGCATTAGCGGGGATAATGAGTGTGCCTCGATAACTCAGCGGTCAGAGCAACCAATCGGAAATTGGGAGAGTCGGGTTCGATTCCCGGTCGAGGCAAAAAGCACTCTTTATCCTTGCTATCGCCAAAATACAGATAAAAGCGCCTTTATAAGATACCTTGACTGTACTTGTTGCCACATCTCCAATTAGCTACATCTCCACATCTTCAATCAGCATTATTGAAAATGAATCATCCAATTTTTTGCAATTATTTAAGAAACTAAAATAGTTAGGTAAAATTTGATAATGCAGTAAAACGACAAATCAAATTCTTTAAAACTTCTCCCATTTAACTGCGTTTCTAACACTGATAAGTGTTAATACTCGAGATGGCACCAAATCATCAAAGTGGTCACACTATACATTTTATGTAACTTTCTAACCAAACAATAAGGCTTCGTCCCGATACGCCGTAGAAATCCCAGGTTAAAATAATTTAAACCGTAAAAGATTGAGTCATAAAAATAAATTATAAACTCACGACCAAGGTCAAGGAATCAGCTGGATTCTGTCGAGACCAGTTCAGCTGATCAATAAGATCGCGAACATCTGGTATTATGTAAATGTTTTTAATTTGTATGGAAACCACGCGCGCAACTTCAGAACTTATTATGACAGGCGGGCCCATTTATTTTCTTTATAGGAATAATTTCGGGATTTGTTGCAGTCTTATAGTAAATAGTTTGCATTCGATGCTTACAATATATTTTTTATTAATGGAACTGTTGTTTGTTTTATCAACTTAGGTATACTCGTATCTCTCGAATCTAATATCCTACGTGTATACAGGGATGGTACAAAAATTAGGTTATTATAGTTGTGGGCATACGTGGCTCCACATACGCCTATTGACAGCCGTGATGGTATTTCTATTTATAGTAGTTTTAAGTTTTGTAAATATTAGAAAGTAGAAACCCTTATATATTATGCTACTACTTGGAACCAGGACACATATGTTTCTTAGGGGTAAAAATGCGATTATCTCAGCCAATAAATTTCCCTCTTTATTGCTGCATCCATCCTTGTTAATCCCTTGTAGATTAGGTCAATGGGTTTACGATAAGTGTGACGTATGATGAAACCGCACCAGGTTATCGGCTTTTGGGATAAGTTTTTCAGATCAGTCAGTTCCCATATCTCGCCTGGGAACACTGTCCCCACTTTCGGTACTAGCTTGCTCGCTATTTAATTTATCTCAAATTAACGTAGCTATAGCAACATAACCACTAGTATCATTTTACTACACGCACCTTGAAGATCGCCATTTAGTTTTCTGCATTATATACTGTAATTAGGTGAATATAATATAGAAGTATTTTTACCGAAACATTTCTATTCTGGAAGGAATGTAAATAATTTGATTTCGTTCCCGTATTTTGAACCAGTTTTCGAAAAACTAACTGTGCTTGAGGTATCGAATTCATTCGATATTATGTGATTACCACTGTGCCTACAAAATATAAAAATATATGTCCTCATGTCTTTTAGCACCGACAACATTGAATATTGAATGGGTTTATTGCTAAAACTGAATTGATATTTCTAAGCGGGATCCGTTCGTTGACCTACCAGCGCGCGTTCATCCCTGACGCTTGTTAATGACTTGAGATAAATGGATGTTGGGTCAAGCATTGCGAACCGCTATTTACCCGAGTCATCGCTGTAGACCTAGACCGCCTCGTACAGGGTGAACCCGTCTTTCCCCCCTATTCCCACCCCCTCGCCGAGGGCAAAAATATGCCTTTCGCATGGTGAGAGCGAGACAAATAGCGAAGGGTTCGGACTGGAAAGGTCTGCTGACCTCCCTTGGTTCTGACTCGTTGGCCCCCGCCGGCTGGGACCTCTTCGGATGCTCTTCTATATGTATTCTACGTTGCTTTTATCTTCGCTGTTTGTCAACCCCCAGTGGGGTCTCATCTTTCGCGGGTCCGCGCTTGGTGCCGCGTCCCTGGGCATAGGGGTGTTGATCTGTTCGGCGATCTACTCTATCTTCACGTTGCTCAGCATTGTTATGATTCCTATTGCTGGGATGGGATTAGAGCTGGATCAACCAGCGTCACATATAATTCGTGCCACCGGCCGGCTTGATGACGTAATACAGAGGTCGCACATGTCCACAAATAGAATTTTTTTATGAGAAACAAAACCAATTTAATATGGAATTTAAAGGTCTAAATTTGCAAAGACCACGTTAGTTCCTTATTAGCTTATTATTTTTTGTTTTTTTTAAACCATAAAAACCAATTTGGACATGTCATGTTTTGAAACTAATTGTAAGTTAAATGGAAGTTAGGACAATATTTTACTATAACCTTTACCATAAAATACAATTTTTGACACATTATGTTTTTATTATTGTCTCATTAAAACAGTCAGCTAAGGGGAAATATTTTTATTACATAAGCACCCAGGTAAAATACAAAACAAATATTAGATGGCAAGAAAATGACTGTTAGTTAAGAAAAAATAATAGAAAAGTATATTATGCGTTATCCAACTGAATGACATATTCAGAGTCGCCTGTTCCACTCGTTCTCGTCTTCCATGACAAAATCTCGTAAAATACCAAGAATTTATTATAGGGGATATACATTACTACTTTCTTGATGTCAGCAATATTTTTCTCATCGATGGTGTTAGAATTGAGGACATCTTACGACGCGACGGTTTCAGATTTTTTCAATAATTTAAAAATATTTATAGTGAGGCCTGCGATAAGATTGCGTGTTGTGCCAAATCGTCTTTGTCTTTGTATGAACATGTAGAAAGAGGATATATCAAAATAATTTGTTTATGTTTTGGTATCTTTTTTCCCGTGCCCTTCCGTGATAGAAATTTTTTTTTTAAATGCATGGACTACTAACCACTAAAAACAGTCCTACTAGTCCTGAGACATGTTTTTTGAAAATAGATGGAATTTGTTTTATTTTCTACTGCCTTCTATATTGAAGATCTATAACTTATTTAAAATCTATAACTTAAATAAGATTATTAAAGATCTTTTTAAGATCTAGCCATTACATTTCACATATCGATGTGAGAAGTACCAATTTACAATATCCTGCTAAAATACGAATTTCCAAAAAAATGTCACCTTTTGAAAATAAAAGATTCAGTTATTTTTTCACCGCTTTCTCTGAACGAAACGGAATATTTAACCCCAAAACTCAAAAGCTGTTCCATTTTTTCTAAGAATATCGGTCCCTTTGTAATAAAGTAAAAAACAAAATTTCACAGATGCATAGATTGCTGCGCCCAATTTTTACTTGATATTTGCGAGTCTAGTAATTGTTTTTCTTCTGTAAATATTGCCAGAAGTTCGATTCATCCTAATTTTACATGTAGGTGAACTTTTTCACTAGAATTATCGCATCTTTAAAGAAATATGCATCAAATATAGAATTTTAGAAAATGACTTTGCAATCTGTCTTGTAATACAGTTAATACCGAGAATGGTGCACCAGTTCAATTATGTACCCTTACTGCCCTTTGATGCAGCGCAGTCTCATAAATCATCCAGTCTGTATTTCCCGTTTGCGCTTTTAAGGTTCTGCAAGAATTGTTCATCTTTTAATTATCTTACAGTTGGCAGCTGGTTGTATTCACTGACTCTACTTCTATTCGATTGAAATAAATAGTATGATATTTGTGTGTGTATATACAGGACGTTCCAAAAAATCAATAAATGCGTAAGATGGAATTGTCTAATCGCGTTGTCTATTTAATACGTATGTTAAGTGCGTCATAAGAGTTCACATCAGTTGCACCAAACAGGGCACATCCAGGGATATAAAAGTTTAGCGAAAAATGAACATCATAATGCCGTGGTAGAATTATCACCCACTGCACAGTGGGGCCAATGACGTTAAGACCTGGCCAAAATACGGAAAATTCAAGTCTAGATATAGAGTATGAATTAACGGGTCTGTTTTTATGCACCTGAACTAATAAGAATCCTATATTTTCTGCCGCGAAACTTGTTTGTTTATGTGTTCAAAGGTCATTTCAGATTAGACCAAGACCCAAGTGCCTTTTATTATTGTCGGTTTATTTTCACTTAGGCCTTTCAAATCTCCCAGATTAATATCTGTGACCTCTATAGTTACTTACACAACGATGGCGATGGTCGCTTCACCTCAAGGTAACTGTAATAAAGTGTATGTAACATCAATATAATAACTTCTCTAATTTTATTTTTACATAAAACTTATTTTCTTTTGACTCCAACATATTCCAGTACCCTTTGCTTCACTGTTAGGGAATTCACTTTTCATAGTATCATAATGCAAAAGAAATTTCAGAAACTTGTATTTTTTTACGAAAATCGTATTTCACGTTCTAATATCGAATGTTTATAACTTCCAGTTCCAGTTCCCATCAACTTCACAAAAGGTACATAAAGCGAAAAAAGTCCTGCTAGATCATACCGTTTGTCGTCTCCTTGAATCTCAAAGAGAAATCGACCATCAGTTCTATGTAATCGCAGCCTAACAACTTGCAACATTTGAGACTTCATATATAACAATATGAATAACAAAAGATAGAGATAATAAAATGGACGTTCGATGGCTCTTCAGGAAATAAGAAAAATATAAAATGGCAAAACCCACGGCCATCTTCCACTCGATTTTGTCGCTCAGTGAAATTTGTGTTCGCATCAGAATGTGATGGATGCCCTCATACATACAGAAAAAGACAAACACCAACCAGGGCATACTAAACATCCTATTAATTTCTTCGGACTCGCTAATTTCTTTCTTTCGGAAATCACCGAACAAAAAATGTAAGAAAAATCCCGCCGGAAGTTCTCTTGAGTTTTGCTTGAGCAATCAAATATTTCACATCAAGCTGAAAGTGTCTTCTATAGGTTCATCGAAAGATGAAAATTAAGATTAAAAAAATAATATAAAACCTAATAATAATCAATAAAAGTAAAGTTATCTACACAGTTTGAATAGTTTTCTTCTTTCCTTAACTAACCCTATTCCATTATAGGAATAAAAACAAGATTTTCGCGATAAGATTCAAGAAATTCTAAATAACTATTTAAGTTGTGTTGGTAGAATTTTTTAAGTATTTTTTTTTTCGGATTCAGCACCCCAAAAAACATAAGAATAGTAAGCTCCATAATTTTGGCCAGAAGTTTTCATTTTGGCCTCACTGTGCGCTGGTGTGAATGTTCATACGACTAGTGGAATAAAGTCAATATAATATCTCAGGGGCGGCTGGTGTATAGGTGCTGCAGAGCTGCAGAACTGCCAAAATAATTAGATATTTGTATATTTCGCGACATAATAATTACTAAAATTTATTAATAAAATAATTTGGTTAGTTGGTGCAGCTAACAAATTATTGCATTAAAGTCGCATTCTGCCTGCCGTCCTCTATTGAGTAGTAGACCAGATACATTATCTGGGTCTCTACGCGAGCGCGTCGCGATACATTGAACTGGGCCACACGAGATAGTTCTCAGCACGGCTCAGCACACCCCTCCTCCCCCTCAACTCCCGCGACAATCCACACTTGGCGCTCGTAAATTTACGCGGTCAGTGAGCTGTATTTTTTTCAGCTGAGGCAATATCAGTGAATGTTTACTCCTTCCTACTCCTCGGGCGGGCGTAAATCGTACCTATTTCGTATTTCGTGTTAAATTTTTGGCAGTTATGGCAGACGAAACAACTGATGTATCTGCAAAAACTCAGTTAGTGGTAGTTTTAAGATATATTCTCGATGGTGAACCGATTGAACGTTTTTGGACATACCTGAAACCTACAAAATGTGACGCTGAAACTCTTTCGGAAAATATTTTAGGTGTTATAGACCCTCTAGTAGAAAATTCACCTTATAAGCCTTTACTCTTAACCAAGGAATATGACGGCAAACATGAATGTTCTTCAAAAAGGTATTAAATTCCAAAAATTTTTCTTGTGAAAGTCTATATTTTTGTATAAACGGATTTTACATAAAAATTCTGAAGTATCAGGAGAACGCGTGACCTTGAAAATTTCGCCTGCGGCGCAATTTTTTTGCAGCCCCTACGGCGCCAGTAGTTTGGATACGTTTGAAATTTGCACGCGGGCGGGCCAATACCCTAGAATCGGCCCTGTGCAGAAAAAACACCCGTTTCATTTCATCACGAGCCGCCACTGTAATATCTGATATACTTCATCACTTTTTCGGTGTAAAATAAATAGTACAATATGGATACTAGGTAATACCCATATTGTCAGTTAGACAACAATAAAACAGTTTTCATCAAATCAACTCCACTTTATAATATCCTTTATATTGCAATACAAATATTATCTACGTATGTGTATGTGTTAGTGTAAGTTTAGAAAATATTTATATTCGTGAATGATGCAGCCTTATTCATAAATGTTATATTTGAACTACTGCTTGTGTTTTATCGGGATTTCCATTCAAATCTTCTGATGCAATTCAAATCTGATGATCTTAATGCTAATGCTGAAGGTTAGTAGATAGTAAATGGGTGGAGCTGCCTACCTGGATATCTAATTAGTGGCGGCGCCACATATAATCGATTCCGTATAAGGTATAATAATTTATATAACATTCAATACTTATTCAGTTGGTATTAGAGTACAGTCAATAATTTCACTAAACATGTAACTGATCATAAATTTGGTTAAACACAATGAACTGTTTGGAATTTGTTTATGGCATTCGTTTCTGTCACGTAATTATTCTTTTATAGTTTTTTAAATTTGTTTCCACTGCAACATTTTGAAATTTATCTCATTTTCTTTAATTACATATCATTATTTAGTACTGAATTATAAAACTAAGGACTAAACATTTTGCAAATAAAACATCTCTAAGGATTTTCTCCATCATGTAAAAATCGACTATGGAGGATCTGGAATACCATGACACTGTTTATGAAATTCTCGAGTGAGAAGATTTGAGAAAACTCGTTTTGGTATGGGCTATTAATGCATCCAGATAACACTTTCGAATCATGTCTGCTAGAAGATGTAACGATGTAGTATAAAAATATAATATACATTAAATTAGGACACACATTTTTGAGGAAATGGCCCCTAGAAATCAACTGTGCACTAGCAATAAAAAATAGTAACATTTGATGTGTTGAAAATTTAAGATCTTATAATCCAGATAATATTAGGTGCTGAATTGAATCACTAGTACATTTTTTCAATTTTTTGCTGGCTAGTAAATATGCATATGTTGGTCGAAACAGATCGTAATATAAATCGTACTGTGATATCAACACATAACACATACTATTTTTCAAAATCCATTGTCTCGTCCACAACTAACTACAATTTTATTCTATATTTGGGATGCAATTTCAACTCTCTCGCACACAGATGTCGGTATGCGAAGGTAAATATTTGTGCACCTGGGCTAGGTAATGTCCATATCAGATTATATGTATGTATTCCGAAACGCACTGGTTTTTCATTCAGTATAAATAATTACATGAACTTACATAATATAATTACCTCCACATTACACGAACCCACCACACAAATTTAATTTCGAGGATAAATTAAATTTAATGCAAGGTTTTTGGTGACTTTGATTTATTAATGTTGCACTTTGTACATGCTATAATAATAAATAAAATTATAAGAGATTAATACTTATAATAATGAAATTATAGAAGGCCAACAAGTTTCGATAACAAACCAAACAAAATATTTGAGAGCTGTCATATTTTAAATCAAGAAATTCCCATATAGAGCTCATATCTCACAGACAATAATTCATATTGTTGTTCGTGTTGATAAATGGTAATGTTAATCAATTTATTATCTATGAAACTCGATCTATACTATCTATAGTTTATTTCATCGTTATTTGTCAAATAGAAAATCTCAAAACTTTGGCTTATTTTTATGGCTGGATTAGGTAGACTTCCGTTCATCGGCAAGATAAGATAGTTTTTTATTTGGCAAATAGCGATGAAATGAATAGTATATATTAATTCGCAATATACCATTCACAGAAAAAAAAAATTGGTTTTAGTAATTGAATATTTAGGATTCTCTTTTAATAAATGGATCTTTAATATGTAATTGTAAAACAGTAAATGTTTCTTGGATTGAGATTTGTCCAAGGTATCTTATGTAAAAGGGTGCAAGGAATCGATTGGCAAATGTGAGAAAAATGTACTCAGGTAATGGTTAGAATCAAGACAAACGAGAATTTACATCTTACTCAGAAGAAAAATAAATTTCGAAAAGCAACCATTTTCTGTTCCAAAATTGGGACTATCAACAAATTTTTCATCATTTTCTACTATATTTTACAAAAGATATATATTTTACAAAAACCCATTTCTTCGAAAATTATTTTGAAGGCGCCTGGAAATTGTCATTGTCAAAAATATAATTATAACAGTACATAGCTCATCTCTTCCCACCTTCATATCATACATATTTCGAGAATGGAAATATATTCCATGATATTTTATATAAAAAGTTGCAAACGATCGATTGGTAAGTACGAGAAAAATGTATTTAGTTTCAAAGATAACATAGATATATTAAAGATAATATCTCGAAAACCAACCATTTTATGTAAAAAACTGGTGTCATTATCAAAGTCTTCATTATTTTCTACATATTTTACAAGGACCCATTTCTTTGAGAATTGTTCTAGAAAACACCTGAAATTCGCCATTGTTAAAAATATAATTGTAACAGTAAAAATATTGTATGTCAACGTTCAGGTTCCTATGATCGAGATATGTTCATGTTTCATGTAAAAGGATATAAGGAATCGATTGCTAAATACGAGAAAAATGTACTTTATTTAATTTTAAAGATATGTTGCTCAAAATCAAGACAAATTACTATCGTCAAAACCAACGATTTTTTATCTTATCAAAACATATCAAGTTCTTTACTATTTACTACCTAATTATTGATATGCATTTGACACCATTGTCAAAAATATTATTGTAACAGCACATGTTCCGTCGTCTCTCCCCCGCCCTTACATAAAAAACCTCACCATTGACAAAAATATAATTGTAAAGTGCAACAAGCTTCGATTACAAACCAAACATAATATTTGAGAGCCGCCATATTTTAAGTCAAGGAATTCTCATATAAACCTTCTCACGCTGTACACAAACAGTCGCGAGTTACTGCAAACTCGACATATTTACGCCATACGAAGGTCATAGAGACAGAAATATAAATATTTACTCTTAAAAATTTATTTGCACCACAGTGAACAAAACAACAGGTGATTAAACACGGGCTAAACTAAATTGCTTGTACCTATATCGATTGAAATATGAAGTCTACGTAATGGCATCTCGGCTGCCATTCAGTTACCGAGTGTAACCCCACTGTAATAAAAAACCGTTATCTTAAGTGATAATGTATGTTGTCCACCATTCACCATTTTTGTTTAGAAAAGTGAATATTTCGTTTACCTAAGTTTTAACCTTATTTGCTCATTCTTTTATCGAAGTTTACTCACCAATGTATATGTTGTTCGTGTTGTTGAAATTCACAGAAGAAAAATAATAATTGATTTAATTATGAGAATTGAATATTTAGGATTCTCTTTTAATAAATATATCATTAAATATTTAATTTATTAAATACGAATAAATAATTTAAGGCAGAGTGACAGGTATTATTTGTCGTGTTTAATAATAATCTTCCGCTGTATGTATAATTACTTAAAATAATTGTTTTCAATTGGAATCTATTATACTTTATTAATAATAACATAGCCTTATTATTAAATTAATTTATTTGCAGGTGTTTATTATCAACTTTCTGATAAACTAAAACAAATCAAAAACTTCCTGAGTGTACCTAAGAATGTTGCATTTAATTAATTATAATACACATAATTTAATGTTGTAAAATTAGAATGAGAGGTTTCTCAACTTCTATTATATTTTTTACAGATATAAGAACAACTACTTAATACATAATACATAAACTACACAGTTTCATGTATTACCAATGCAACTATAGGCATATATATGTAACGAGATACAAATGGCAACATCTAGGAAAATAGCAAAGGGCAAAATATGTACTGATGCCATATAGCAACAGGGATGCGCGCAAAGTTCATTTATTTGACATGAATAATTCTATATATGTACATAATTAATTAATTATAACCAAAAACTATTTATATGTTACTTTTCTCATGGCAGTAAGAGTTTATGAATACGCGATTTTGTTAACAAATAAGCTGATAGTGTTATTTATTACAATATGTTAAATATAAAAGAGTTTTACTAACAGTAAATGAATTATATTGGTGTGAGATAACATCATTTGAATTACTATTTATTAATATAAGATCCATTTCTCTTTTGGTATATATCTCTCTAGAAGTTCTTAACCAACTTAACCACATATACCATTGATAAAGGATGTAATGAGACATGTTTCATATATTCTTTTGAAATATAAACATCATAATGGATACATTCTAGAGTTCATTACGCATTTTATAAATAGAAAATGCAATCATTTTGAGGTCAAGAGCATACTTAACTTTAAAAATAATCCAGTATTGCTTATATTTTAGGGAAAGACATGGAACCTCTCATTAAATATTTCTCAAAGGTGCATATGTATATACAATCAAAACGTAATATAAAACATTGTTATATAGAACGCCGTATGTGTATGTAAAGATTTGCAAGGATTCCAAAGTAGTAGATTTGAATTCCTGCAGTCAACATCATCCGGAAGAATGAATTTTAAATATTAAACACAACATAGTTTCTCTTATATATTGTACATGTCCCTCGTGTGTAATTTCTTTGCCATTTTAAATGTAAGTCAACATTCCCACGACATTTCCTCGAAGGCATTTGTTCCTAAGAACTATTTATTTAAATTGTGACACAATTTAACAAAAACAAAACCGTCCGGAGTAAACTTTTATGTTCCTCGCTTGAACGCGTGTATCTCATATTTTTTTACATTCGTTACGTCTGGTTTGCTCGTAGTTTTATTTTTCCTGCTTCATTATTAAAAATTGCGGCTACGCGGGAACGGCATAACTACGTGACGGGCGAGTCTTATAAAAGGGCACTTATCGTCGATAACGGCCGGAAATTATGGATATGAGGATGTGTTGGGATTTTTTTAAGCGATGATATTGATGGCACTTTTTCTTATAGCTTTTTGTGTGCTCCTAAGTGAGGGAGGAAATATTGCTATTAAAATTATTCCTAACCGAAGACAACATAAATATATATTTCAAGATTAGCTTTCTATTAATACAATGGGCTGCAAAACCACTGCAGAATTTATTAAAATGACAATAAATTTTGACCATAGCTCATGATTGTGTGAGATTACTGATTACTACATTTTATGTACAGGATGTTTACATTTTAATGGATTTGGGTTTTCTCATAACCATAAAAGATACAGAAATCTAATTGGGTCTTTTTGAGAGAAAAAACACAATCGCAGTCATCTATCTTTTTCCGTTTCTAAGGAATGTGCACTTTAAACTGATCTCTCTATCTCAATGCAAGGGGTGGTCCAACCAAAACGCACAATGTTAATTGTAAATAAAACAAAAAGTTTTCAGAGAATCATCTTAATATTTTTTATTATGATAGAAGGATCTATGATAATTATGTGTGAAACAAAATATCGGCCAAATGCTCGCCACGGCTTCGGTGGCATACCTCTATCCGATGGTCGATATTTTCAATGACTGAGACATAATTGAGGTTCAATGTCGTTAATGTACCGAATTATCTCATCCTTTAGCTCTTGAATTGTTCTTGGCTTATTGACGTACACTTTTTCTTTTAAATATCCCCAACTGTGTCAAATCACATGATCGTGGCGGCCAATTAACATCGCCACGGCGTGAGATAACACGGCCATTGAATTTCTCGCGCAAAAGTGCCATTGTTTCGTTGGCTGTGTGGCAAGTGGCACCATCCTGTTGGAACCACATATCGTCTAGGTCCATATCCTCAATTTCTGGCCACAAGAAGTCCGTTATCATCTCGCGATAGCGAACACCATTCACGGTAACTACTTGGCCGACCTCATTTTCGAAGAAGTACGGCCCGATGACGCCGCCAGCCCATAAACCGCACCAGACAGTCACTCTTTGTGGATGCATCATCGGCTTTTCAACAATCACTCGTGGATTCTCATTTGCCCAAATGCGGCAATTCTGCTTGTTAACGAATCTATTGAGGTGAAAGTGTGCCTTATCGCTGAAGATGATTTTCTTTGTAAAATCACCATTCACTTCTGTCTGTTCAATCAACCATTCGGCGTATTGACGACGCTTGAAATGGTCAGTAGGCTTCAGCTCTTGAGTCAATTGAACCTTGTAAGCGTGTAAATTCAAATCTTTATTCAAAATTCGCATGAGCGATGTTCGTGAGATGTTCAATTGTTGGGCACGACGACGAGTCGAGGTTGACGGCTCTTCTGCTACACTATCGCGAACAACAGCAATGTTTTCCGCAGAACGAACTGGGCGAGCATGCACAGGTGTTTTCACATTTCCTACAGACCCGGTTTGCTGAAATTTGCGCACAATTATCCCGATTGTGGACACATTTGGTCGATTATGCTGACCAAAAAAAGTCACGAAGTGCACGAAATGCATTTTGATTTGAACGCCCATTTTCGTAAAAGGCTTCAACAATCTTAACGCGCTGCTCAATTGTGTACCTCTCCATGGTTGAATTTGTCAAACACTGAAACAAATTAAGTTGGGCAAAAAACTTGACGTTAAGGTGTGACTCACAATTAACATCGTGCATTATGGTTGGACCACCCTTTATAAGTGTCGGATCATAGAATTATGAAAATATTATTAAGGCACTTCTTTAGGTATCATCCAATTATGTAAACAAAATTATACATGCATAATTTGTTGAGATGTACGTATATTACAACTGTATTTTGGTATACAACTTATATGTGGAATTCGCATTCAACTAATGTACATGGTGTACCTTAGTTGAATGCGATTTAAACCAAAACGTGCAATTTGCAATGATATATAATATTTTATACATTTCTTCAATAACAGAATAAATATTAGGAGTATTAATTTTCAAACTACTGAAACAAGAAGATTATACTCCACCCTATCTGCAAATGCCTTATCTAATAAGGACTAAACAAATTAGGTCAAAACAGCTATTCTCCTGGCTATATGTCAAACGCCGAGCGCTGAATTAAATGACAAAATTTGCCGTATTTTGTCTAACACTAAAATACAGTAATTAAGACTGTTCCAAAACCACAAGGAAGATGCAAAGTGTCACCTATCTCAGGATGTCGCTAACTGCAGACCGGTTTCGACTTTATCTTGGGTCTCGTCAGTGCAGTGTAAGCGAGTATACCTTTAACAGATGAGGCTCACATCTAGTAGACGTTGCTACGTTCCACCGCAGTAGAACAGTATTTCAGTAGTTTGCTCATATCCTTATTTCAGTTACATAGTTTGAAAATTACCCCCTGGAAGTAAAAACTTTGCATTATTATTAATTTTACTAATACAACAATTATATAGAGGAAGTTATAAAAATTCGTAAATTATGTGGAAGAACGACATAATTAAAATATATAATAATAATAATACTAAAAAATAAGTAGAATGAACATCATCATCATGAGGTCATCAGTCCTAGGACTGGTTGGACTATATTGTGCTAACCTACGCATTTCGCTAATTGTGCTACAACTTACATCCCTTACTATTTGCGAGCAGTAGTCTAATCTAGGCCTACCTCTGCCTTTCATCACTCCTATTTCTGCCTCCAAAATATCGCGAACTATTCCCCCATGTCTCAGCAAGTGGCCTACTTGCTGAGACATTGCTATCTCTTCTCTTCTTTATGTTTTTCCACATACTTCTTTTCTCGCCGACTTTCTCCAATACTTCTTCGTTTCTAACCCTATCAGTCCATGGTATTTTCATCATTCTTCGGTAACACCACATCTTAAAAGCTTCTAATTTCTTCCTACTTGCTTCCCCTACCGTCCATGTTTCGCGGCCGTATAGTGCCGTACTCCATACATACGGTTTCAAAAATCTCTTGTTTCTAAGTTTATTACCCCCGAGCATAAAAGTACTTTCTTTTTGTTAAAGGAATAAGTTAAAGGAATAAATATTAGGAATAAGTGGTGTTCTCAAAGTGGAATTTCAAATACATTAAAAAAACAACTATTAGTTGCAATTTTATCGAATTTATACATTAATTTTTGGTATACTGATTGTATAAGTAATACATCAGGTAAGTATTCTTAAGTAATTAGCTGCGTATAGGTAATACACTAAGTAATTTTATTTTATATAATTTCATAATTTATTTTTATTACTAATTCAATTAAGTTAGTAATTAGTTATTTGTAATCTATGCCAGTAAATCAATTATAATAATATATGTTAATGGATTATAACATATTTGATTGCCAATACATAGATTTTACAATTTTTTTTTTGTAAAATAAGTTCCTAAAGGATTCTTGCAATGTTCGATATGTTCATCATGTTATATGAGTTTGTCGTATCTTGAGCCAAAAGTACAGTATAATATAAATTTAAATATTATAAACCTTAAAGCATAAAATTTGTGTATAATTATTTTTTCCTTTTCTTTCTTCGTGGCTTGAAAATTTGCATATTATTTGTTAATTTACTCTACGCCATGTTACCATAAATATTTCTATTAGACTTTCGTTCATTAGCTCTCTAAATTGTTAAGTTATAACAAGCCGCAAAAGTGTTTCTTTTTTGATCGATCTATTTCGATCTTAAAAGGAGACAAGTGTAATAATCAAACATATGGATTAAATACACGTATTTGAAAACTGACAATAATTATCTATCTTCTGCGTCCTTATATAAATGCAATACATAAAAGAGAACTTCAGTTACGTTACAATTATTAAAGGACCATTAAAAAAAGGCAAAAAGGGCAGCACGTTATACCACTTGCGCTCTATTTCGCACGCTAATTGACGTTTGAAATTTATCACCGCTAACCGCCCAAGCTGAAGTTCCATACAAGGCATTGGATTTTTAGGCGTATATAATCGGATATTATCAATTTGGCTGGTGGTAGAAATACGCTTCGTGTCATGTCAGTTCACTGTGAATTGATGCAGCAAACCTTCGCTGACGTTGAAGGCATATGATATCTCATGATAATGGCCGTTCAGTGAACCTTAATTATATTTAAAAAATATTTGTGTACAACTGTAGGCATTGCATAAGGTTATTTAATCCTTTAATGAAAAGTATATATACAACGAATATGGAAATACAAAATACAGAAGCAACCAGATGTCTGGAAACGACTTCAGTTTTCGAAAGCTGAATATTTGTTAAGGTATCAGGTTTTTAGGTAGTGGGGAGTTAGTTTTAATGTTACTTAAATTATTTTTTGTGGTTGTATTTAAAGGGTATACACAGTAGGTAAGTCCAAGTGTTCTATGGCTTGGTTCAATAAGAAAGAAAATAATAAATTCTTGTGTAGCAATGTAGGAAGTACTGAAGGAACAACAGAAGGTTTAACAGGCTTGAGGTTTTTTTTGAGTCGACCGGAAAAAATGGCGGAAAGCTGTGCTGCGGATCCAGAGAAGATATATAAATATATAATAAAACAATTGAACAAATCAAACATTTTAAATATCTAGGATGTGACATCACCTATGAATAGTGTAAAGACATCGAACAAAAAATCAATAAGTTCACCAACATATGCGGAACAATTACAAAAAACTTTAAAAATAAAACTAGGAAGGAAACTCAGATGAAATTTTATAAGACACTAGCGGTGCCAACACTCACTTACGGAAGTGAATCATGGACAACGACAAAGAAAGACGAAAACAGAATACAAGCACAAGAAATGAAGTTTGTGAGAAGAGTGAAGGGTTGTACAAGAAATGACAGAATAAGAAATGTAGATATTAGAGAAGAATTACAGATATTTAACTTAAACGATAGAATAAAAGAAAACCGTACGAAATGGCACGAACATTTGACTAGAATGCACACAGAAAGACTACCAAATAAAGCCCTACACTACAGGTGCACAGGAAGAAGAAACGTAGGCCGCCCGAGGAAGCGATGGAAGGTACCGTAACAGGCAACAGTGCCTAATACGTGAAGCACAGAAGAAGAAGAAGAAAATAAATTATTTATTTATTTATTAATTTATAAATACGTCAGATGCGGAGCAAAGGTAGAGGTAAATGATTTCGTGGTGGCTCTCTGGTGATACCAATAACTCTCTGTTATTTTAGTGTTGTCTCGCTTAGTTTCGGTCTTTATAGTTCCTGTGGATTGATTCATTTGACGTTCCATCATTGGACTTTCTTCTGGAAATACAGGTTTTAGTTGCGAATATTTCTTCTGTAGATTTTGAAGTTTCTTCATCTCATGAGATTATTGTTGGTTGTGCTGCTGGCGTTTCAATGTAGGAGACGATGGTAAAATCCTTTTCAGAAATATTTTGACTTTTGTAAGTGTCCTGACAGTACTGCCTGTCATTTACTAGTAAGGCTCTGCATTTAACTTTATCCAGTGGAGTAGGCTCACATTTTTACACGGCGCAAACGATTTTTCCTTTTATACAGTAAACATTGCTAGAATGGAACGCCCTTTTTAATAAGAAATCCAATCAGGGATTGACAGGGCTCCATCGGAATAAATCTCGTTAATGTAGATGCAATCAGCTGTTGACGATTTTGGTAGTAATGTAGTTATAGCTGTTGTGAGTAACAGCCTAGTAGTAGTTTCCAGTTGTAAGTGCTCTGCAAAAATGCAGTTTATTGGTATTCAGTGGGTTGATTTTATTTACAAAAATATGTACCGCAATCGTAAGGCACTGGAGAACGTATTCCATCAACATACACTGGACGAAAATCTTCCGCAACTTCTCCAGTTAAAGTACATCCCTGAATAATGCCAACGATTTTATTTCTGATACAACATACTGCATAGGGACCACATGAGTTTGACGGTACTTTCGCGCCATCGGCGTAGAAGAAATTGTTGATGCGATATCCATAATCATTCGGGTGTCCAACCTGTGAGGAAGGTGTAATAAAAGCATGAGGAATTAGTTGAACAGGCACTATAATCTTAAATAATAAATTAGAATTGTCCCAGAATTATAAAAATGGTAACTATTTTTATCTTCTTGGAAAGTAGTAACGGGACAACATTGGCTGGTTTCTTTTCCATCTTGCAGTTCTAACTAATTGCCTTTGTGAACAAACCTACTCTAAGGTAACATCGGAATTTTGTTGTGGCAGGTGCAATTCAAGTAAAGTAAGCATAGTTCGTTCACTGTTATTCGTGGTAGTGTTCGAAATTGTAACAATCAGTTGCATCTACGACTAGAAATATATATATATATATAATAATTTAAGTTTAATGTTGTCTGATTTGTATTCAATTATTAGATATAATATGTTGTAAGGGATTTGAGGTTTTGATCAAAAAATAAATAACAAATTTTCTCTATTCTTGTAAATCAAGTATAATTCCTAACGAACTTGACTTTCACCATAGATTCTAGTTTTCGTCAATACAATCGATATTTATTACTTCACCATAAAACATTTACATACCATAAAACATCATAAAACATAAAGTTAAATGTGAGATAAGTTAAATGAGGTATAATTATGGTTAGATCTATTAAAGTTACCGTATTTATGCTTATATTATAAAATTTATGGGACATTATTTTGATGTAAGCATATACATTTCTCCAAGTCCAATAGGAATACTTATTGCGGGGAAATATCTCCCATCAGACACCGCGCGCGCCTATGGCTAGTTGTTCAGGCCCAATAATTATAAAAAACTCAAATGACGTAACCAATGCGATTAAAATGCGTTAGTTAGTTGTCAACTTAATTTTTCATTGCTGATTGAATATGTTTAATATAAGTCATGTGCACGTAGAATGTATGCCGGTCAACACGCTTCCCATATTATCAATGAATATTAACTTGTTTAGTAGTACTACAATGTATATACGAGTATTAGCCACCATGGCACGTTTATCTGACTGGCCATTATCAGACCTCCCGCAGTGACATTTTAAAGTACAAACATTTTTTTTATTCCATTTATAGGTATACAGTTAATTTATATCAGATTATTTCAGTTACATTATCTAAAATATATACACTGTCTGAAATGCGGTGTAAAATTGTACACCAGTTTCATACCAAATACACCAGTTTGCTGTGAAATGAATACTGCACATTATTTTACAGTTGTGTACAAAATAGTGTTAAATTTGATATTGACGAATTTCAAGTTACTAGTTTTCGAAAATTGTATTGTTTATTTTTTAGTAAATAAGGAGAGTATAAAGTCATTCAACTAAAACAAAAAAAGGGTTTAAAATAAATTACTTTGCTAACAAATTAAAAACTATTTACCATTTTCTGGTGTTCAAAATAATAGCACCATTCGATAGCTAATAAAAATAATGTAAGAAAATAATTTATTAATGAAAATTAACAATTTTAGCTATTAACAAGTTTATTCCTAATTAATATTTACTAGAGCCTTATTAGGCGATGCAAAGCTATCATTGATAAGCTTTGCATCGCCTAGGCATAGAGTCCACCAATTTTTCTCACCATTTTAAAGGAATATTCCCATGCAGACTTTGTCACATGCCACAACATTTCATTATTAATGGGTTTAGCAATGGCTACAGCTATTTTTATGTCCTCCACATATTTTCGATAAGGTTGAGGTCGGAGGACTGCTGGCCACTTCAAAACCTCAACTCTATTTGCCGTGAACCAATCATTCCGCACGCCTGCTATTATGGTACATGATATTATGTATTTCGGGTCATTGTCTTTTCGTAAACCCATTTTAAGGGAATTTCCCACTCGGAGTATGGGGACAATATGAGAGATAGGCATAGTGAGTTTAATAGATAGTTTAATAGTTCCGTTATTCGGATCGAAGGATATTTGACGACAGAGAAGAAAGAAGGGTATTCAGAGTAGGAGATTTGATAATGATCATGATAGAAATGGTGATATCACAAGAGGAAGTGAAAGGGATTCAGGACCTATTCACTTAGAACCTCGGGAAAGTCAGAAACTGATATTAGCCTCTAGTATGAAATCTATTAAAAACCTATAAAACAAAAACAGTGCCTTCAGTTGTAATATTTGGTAGTGCAAACCAACAGATACTAGTCAGCGTGAGAGAGAAATAGAAAAGAACCTAGCAGAGGGGTTGAACGTACCAAGATATACTAGTAAGAATAGAACACAGTCCTTACAGGATACAAACAGGAGAGAAAATATATAATAATTACTTAGAAGCACAATTTAGAAAGTCTACAGGTTCAAATATTGTACTCATGTGTACAATAATCTAATAAAAGTATACATCATCAGAGAAAAATTCTAATGATAGTGGTAGAATTTAAAAATGCTATCCCTATATCCCTCTATCCTTAGTATGAATTCATTTGTTTACTTTTAGTCTATGTAATAAAATCAAAATTTTTATTTGATTACAATAGTTGCATATTGAGTAATTTTTATGCCACTCACGCTGTATTTTAAACTCAGATTCACCCACAGATTTAAACTCGGACTTAACTTAACATTTAATATCGAAAAAATTTGTATTTACATACGTTAATTATTCCCTGTACTTCTATATTTCCAGAATCTCCAATTTTCATTCGTTCTAGTACCTTGATCATTCGTGGTATATATTTTATAATAATATACATTTGTTAGCCAATGTGTAATATTACACTGGATACATTTTAAGATTTCTAAGCCAATTATGCCTCACGGGAATTATTCATGGGTCAGATAAACACTTCCAAATTTCCATAATTATTATCCGGGGAATCGTTGTGTGCTTAACGCAATAAGTGCTAGATGGTTATAATGGATCTTAGTGGGCTTTTAAGGATGAACTAGTGCTCATTACTGAGAAATTGTCAACCGTACAAGGTGAATGTGGGTTACTTGGCACGTATATACTTCTATTTGTTTTATTTCCCGATAATTTTGCGTTTCCTTTATACCTTTTATATAAATTTCTACTATTCTCTTTCCCATTACACCTATATTTCATTCAATTTTATTAAACTCCATAACTCTTTAAAGCTGTGTCAGAGGTTTGTTACACTTTTTTTGTCATCTTCGTTCTCTATTTTGTGTATGTATTCGTATATGTTAGGGTTTAAAGGGGCATTGGGATTTTATTGATAATAACGGCTATACGCTAAGGTTTAAACTCGGAGAAAAGGGGAAGAAACCAACCTGAACAAATAACTTGAAAATCGTAATGTATTTTTTCAGGGCTGCCCAGGCTACCGACAAATCTCAATAAAACTCTGTGGGCCCTAATACGTACAAAAACTATACCAAAAAATAGGAAATCTTGAATTCTGTTTTATACTGCCTTTTGGCATTTTTGTAATTATAATCGTAATTACAAAATTGTAATTATAATTATATATGAAGTACGATAATTTTATACTAATCAGTTAGACAAACGATCATCCTTTATAACAATTATTTTAAAGAATCGCAACGGGACAGTATAATGATAAACATATTCGCGGATACCAAACATCTAGCAGATACAGTTTCAGTTTATAGGTATTTTAAATAGCTAAAATAGGTAAAAACGCCTAGATGTGTAACCGTAGACTTCAATTTAGCATTGTTTTAAATAAAGAAGTTGTTTTTATTTGAAATTTTATAAAAAGATTTATGAAAGGTTGCAGCAAAGCAAAGGTACTCCAGAACAGTTGCTTATTTTTCTTTCTAATGGTATACTTGTAAAAAAAAAATAAATATAGATTATATAAAAAATAATTGAAGTTGGTCAAATCGATTGCCAATTTAGTCTCATAATGGGGAAAAACTGAGAAAATGAGCCACCTTAAAAACGAATCTTTCAAAATGTATAACACTTGGTATATGGTATAACAGAGTGACCAATTTAAAAGCGGACACCTGTCAAAACATTTTATATGTGGGCTGATTATAATGATTTCTGAATGATAGAGCTTCAATACCTATACGGTGGAAAGTTTTGGAATTAAATTTAATATTTCAATGCCTATTTAATTTTTGTAATGCGAAAAGTCCCAAAATATGTTAGTACTTTTGTTATCTTTTACCTGAATACACCATTGGATTTAGGATACCTTCAAATGAGTCCGAAATTGAACTTCAACAAAAAACAGAATATTGGTATTTTAACAGAAATACAACATAGTTATAATTTGTATTATTTTGTAATGCTCCTTTAGATAGTTGTCAGTTGAATTATAAAAAATGTCTAACCAATAGTTATTCTAAATAGTAACTATATTTGTGTTCTAAACATGTGTTCTATATAGATCCATATTTAGCAAAATTATTTTTATTAGCAAGTATTGTAAATTCTTCGATTGCTACAGATGAAAAAGTCCAAGGCCTTTCTAATATTCTCAGAGCACCAGGCATAGTTCGGTATACTTACACTGATGATCTCTAAAGAATGATATCGTGCAGTTTCAGGACAACCTGGTGTATCTGCCTTCTAAAAGACAAAGTGTCACATACGGGAACCCATGCTACTTTACATTTCTAACGCAGATTATTTCGTCTAACGCATATTTTTACGTGACACCACATGAATAGGTAATTAAAAGAATTATTACCATCAGTTTCTCAGTTACACCAGGCTGTCCTAGAACTCTGCATATCACGATTTCGTTCTCTAGGAATCATCAGTGCAAGTATACCGAACTATGCCTGGTGCTCCGAGAATGTTAGATGGATGTTGTACCAAACCTTGGGTCTTTTCATCTGTAACAACCGAGGAATTTACAGAATTTGCTATTAAGAATATTTTTCCTTAATATGGATCTGTATTTATAAAGCATGTTTAAGGAAAACAAAGATAGCAAATATATTTTCATTAACTATTGGTTAAAAATGTTTACAATTTAACTGATAAAGGTCGAAAGAAGTGTTAGAAACTAATATTTCTTTCGTTAAAGTTTGGTCATACATATCTGAAAGTATTTTAAATCAAGTGGCGTAGTCATATTAGAGATAAAAAAATTGTCAACACCTTTTTGGATTTTTGGCCCTGAAAAAAATTAAAAAGAACCTTGAGAAGAATTTCCCCCATTTTAAATGGGTCACTCTGTAGGTATAGACAGTTCTAAGTGATATCTTCCTTGAAAACTTTATATCGATATACCAAACACATTGTATATTTAAACACATTAACAGACATGTAACACACATAAAGGGCCTTTCGATAAAGACGCTCGATTTTTAAATGTAAATAAAACAAGTTTTCTGTGAGATATCCACTCAATTGTTTTTTTTATTTCAAAGAATATTTTATGGCATTAAGTATGAAATATAACGTAGTGCATATGTCCGCAGCTGCTTTGCTTGGTGGCACGTATTGGGGAAGTCCAATTTTCCATGACTTTTTATCGCATAAGGCTGAATTTGCTGGATGGCGTTAGTTTACGTTGACTTTGAGGGCATCAATTGTTTGAAGTTTATTCACATAGACGAATAGCGATGCGATTTAAGAAAGGACCCTAACCGAAGAAGTCTAAAGGCGTTAAATCGCGCGATCTCGGTGACCAGTTCACGTCGCTGCTGTGCGAGATAACCATGTCCTTAAATCGCTCGTGCAGAATATATGGACATTCTGCACGAGCGATTGCCACGATGGCGTGGTATGCGCTGTGTGGCATGTAGCACCGTCCTGTTGGATCCACGTGTCGTCGGTATGGATATCATCCAGTTTAGGCCACAACAAGTGCTTCTTATTATCGCTCTGTAGGGTTCGCCGTTGACGGTTATGGCAATGCCAGTTTCGTTTTGGAAGATGTACGGACCGATGATCCTGCCAGACCAAAGTCCGCACCAAACTGTGACTTTCTCGGCATGCACATTGTGCTGCTGTATCTTGTGTGAATTGGTATTGTCCCAAATCCGACAATTTTGCATGTTCACATATCCATTCATTCAAAAAAAAATCATCGTCGCTGAAGATGATTTCTTTGGCGAAATTTGGGTCAACTTCCAAATGCTCCAGAGCCTAATCAGCGAACACATGGCGTTGTCTATGGTTGTTTACCTTAAATTCCTGGGTCAGTTGGATTTTATACGGGTGCAGACCCAAGTCCCGACGCAAAATTCGCCAAGTTCAAATCGCAGAAAACCAAGTTTTTGTGAACGGCGAGAAATTGACTGCTTCGGGTTTTCCGGTACACTCCTATGCAAAGCAGCGATGTTCTCAGCATACCGTACGTTTCGGTGACGTACGGGTGTTGGCTGATTATTTATCAAACCGATTTACTCGAGTTTTGCCACCAAACGTCGAATAGTCGACTCGGCGAGACGGTTGTAGCGAGGATAAAAATGACGTAATGCACTGAACGTTTCTCGAACGGAACACTGATTTTGAAAATAATATTTGATGATTTGCGCACGCTGTTGAACGCTGTAGCCTTCCACGATAATTTGCCATACACTACAGAATAATTCACGATACATTTGACAGATGCTCCTTTAACAACATGGCTCTGTAACCTAACAAATTTCGAGCGTCCCTATTGACGGACCCTATATAACATTCATACATGATCCAACCATTTTTCTTTCTACATTCATTTGTATCAGTACTCAACACGTTTTTTTGCTAAAGCAATGAAGCCTCCCATTTTCATTTACGGATTTAAACTAAAATTAATTATGGCATTATGATACCGACTTTTAAAGAATTGCAATACATATAAATTATTCGTTCTTTTATACAGTTTTTCATCATTTACATATTTTTACCGAAATATTTTTTTTGCATGCAGAGTACATATACCTATTATAAACTATTATTTATCATTAAGAGTTATACCAAAAAGCCGTGTTTATAGGCCTATATTGAAATAAATAAAGGTCTATACTAAAAAAGCCATACATAGACATATATAATATATGGGGTGATTCTTAATATTGCGAAAAATTCATTCAAATACTTTCAGATTGTTTATATAAAAATAAGAAGAATGAACATGTCCTCGGAAACGCTTTGTTTTTGATATACTGGGCGTTATCTTTTTGTTACTTTTAATGATTACTATTTCAAAAATCCTTTATTCGATTTAATTCAAAATTGACATATTCATTTCTAATAATAGGACTCATTTTATTTTGTTTCGTCACATTCCTCTTATTTATTCCAGATGCATTTTAGGAGGCAGTTCATTTAATATTAATGAGAAAATATAGGATACGCCATTGTATTAAGAACATTTAAATTATAATTATATAAGTTTCATAGTATTATTGCCAAACATTAGCATTTTCCCTTAATGAAAATTACAATTTTAACTTATTCCCCCTCTGTATAACGCAATTCAATTATAAGTTTATTAAAACAGCTTCTCACTTGTTTACAAAAATCAGCCTTTCCAGGAAGGACTGACTATTCATATAAATATGTGCACATATTTTCGTGACTCCGTACACGAATAAAATTAATTACATGAATTACGTGTGCATTTTTTAATTTTAAATAACGAACGTGGAACTTTTTAGAAAAGTCTCGGTGTTATTTCAGCCCTATTGATGCTGCCTTTGCGATATAAAAAAGTTTCCTCGGATAATTGTAATGAGTTCTGCATGTTTAATTCGCAGTAATTTTCATCAGCGTTGCACAGAATGCAACGTGATGATAACAAAGGGGTCTAGCAACTTTTGAATGGATCTCACTCTCGAAATACTGTTTGACGCACATAAGCCGCTTGCTCGCTATTTCTATAGGATCATTATTAAGAACAAAAGATTCTGAAAATGAGATGATTATAGATGAGGCCTTAGCTCCCTTTATCTTCAATGGTTTTTGCTTGGAATATGTAGACATGAAAGCCCTTGGAGAAGCTATGATGACGGCGTCTCGCTCCCTCTATGCGCCCCCCTGCCGCTCGCCCTCGACAGCCACTCGCCTTGTGTCTGCGCTAGCATAAGTAATCTAAATTTTTGTTTGTTTACAGCCCCTGAGTTTCCTAGCTTTTGTACGATCCCGTATGAACGAAAAAGTTTTTTGTCCCCGCGCTGTCAAACAAATATATACTCGACGTAGACACGCCATTATGTCTGCAAGATCCATCAATAGACTGCCAGATTTATTGTTTTACTTCCATCAGGCGAATGAGTTATAGTTGCATTTGGTGGAGACGACGAATGTTTTAAAGTCTTACTGGTACTCATCGAAAAAACAAATTTTCAATGAGTACACTGAAAGAAAAGTTTCTTTATTAGATCTAGTATTGTATATAAGGTGAGCTTAAGTTGTACACTCATTTTCACATACAGTGAGTGCTTCGGTAAAGTAATGAACAAATTTGTTAAAAATTCAGGGAAAAACTTTTGGGGAAAACCCTTAGACCCATCAAATTCTATTGTGAGTTGCGCATTTTTTAAAATATGATAAAAAATAATTAAACGATTGTATAATAGTAAAATACTAAATATAATGGCAACAATTATATAAAGCATCAACCAAATGAAATGTTCAAATTGTATAGTATTGGCTGCCTAATAGTAGTGTAGACGATTAATACATTTTTTTAACATTGTCATGTTAATTAATGTCGTGATGAATTGTTGCTTATAAATCTTTTAAATTCTCCAGCCTCGTAATTTATACTTTGCTTTTTAAGTATCTTAAGTACATTTGGATATACAGAAGTTTTTAGTGCAGGAGTAACGTCGTCTCGAAGAAAACTCAAATATCGTGCATCAATTAGGTTAACATCAAACAAATAGGAACCCAGAGTTCTTCAGTCAACATGTATTCTTTAAAGAAATAATTTCAGAAATAAAAACTATTTAATAATATATAACTAAAACATTATCGGTCAGACTTTCAGACAGCCAGCGGTACACAATTTAAATATTTAATTTAGTTAGAATTTTTAAATAATGTATTGTTGTGCTATGTCACGTTCCGTATTAAAAAAGGAGTTTGCAAAAAATATCAATGACGTCATGCCTCCTACACGAATCACCCTGTATGTATTAATTACATTTAAAAAAATGCACAACTAGAAATAAAATTTGACGGGTTCAAGAGTTTCTTCCAGAAGTTATTCCTTGAATTTCTAACAAATTTATTCATTGCTTTACGAAAGCAGTGTATTTCGATTTGTAGAACACTATTATGATTTTTTTTCTAAAAAAAAAAAAAAACTTTAAAAACCCTGTAATTAATATGTGTTCTATCAGAGAAATTCGGTGTCACTTGTTCAATTATAAATTTTTCAGAATTAGACAAAACATTTTTATGTGTAACAATTTTGTTTTTAAAATATTTTAAGTGTGTTTTTGAGTTTTTAAATCTTATTTTAATTAACACATTATAACCAACAGGTTTTTACTTTGTAGGTGAGATACTTTTATTTGTAACGAATTCTCTTAAATAAGAAAAAAACATAGTATTCGGTACAAAAGAAATTACTAATCAACATCGAAAGTAGAAACATATTTTAATAATAAAAATTAAATGGAGCAGTAGATGAAATAGTTAACTTATAAATAAACATTATAAATAATTAGCATAATAAAAACTTATCTTACCATATATAAATTAAGGTATTTATACTTCACTCCATTCGTTTACCAATTAAACCACACTATAACATTATTAGTTAGCACAATTTGTATCATAATAAAACCAAGGAAAATATAATAAAACCAGACCTTTACGGATATTATGAATCTTAATTGATGATTTTATTAATCACAATGACTGTATTTTGAAATGCTTCTTGCAAATTCTTGTTAATGCCTTCTTGCAATCATTTCATAGTATTAACTGTTGAACAACTTCATATGAAATGTGAAACATTTAATTGCCATCATTATCATTCATACTTTTAATATAATCCCCATTATACGATTTCATACCGATCCTAAATGTTTCTTCATCTGTCTTAAGAGAATAAAATGTATTTTATACTCGTTCTTTAAGTTACTCTCTCGTTTTTACTTCTGTAGAATAAATTTTATATTTGATATGGCTCTATATATAAAAATCTATAGGTGTTCAATCAGGTGATTGGGCGGCCAATGCTTCGTTAGCGATTAAATTACATCATGCAATTTAGCATAATTAGATAAGCTATTCACTATTTTATAACACTTAAATTATCAGTATATATATATATATATATATATATATATATATATATATATATATATATATATATATATATATATATATATATATATATATATATATATATATATATATAGGAATCACAATGCGTAAAGCAACTGTCAATATCGTATACAAACAGTGAACAGAGAAGAGGTCCAAAGTGCGAAGTGGAGGGCACCAGATGCTACTTTAACAAATGATGATGAATAGTTATTAATTTTGACACATTGTTATTTACTTAAAATATGAGATGTAATTTTATAATCTTAGTAAGCCGTGATCAATTGAGTAATATAAATATTTTCCAACTTTATTAAAAGAGTATTATGTTCTTTATTAGAAACTTTTGAAAAATCGGTATATACCTCATCAACTTTCTCTCCATTACACATTCCATCACATATATAAAATACTTTTTTAATTAGTGTAATACCCATAAAGAATATTTTTAACGGGAGATGTTTGGAAACAGGAACGTCTCGGCAACAATTTTCAACTCAATAATAATATATACTGTTAATGGTCACGTATTCTAAATCATGTTGTAATCGCCAATTATTTTGCCATTGTTTCGAACCTGTATCCTAAACAATAGTGGAAAAAATCCATATTATGTATCAAATACATTTTTCTCATCATTATAATTTACAAAAGTAAATTAATTATATATAATTTATACTTCAATTAATCATACATAAACAAATTTAATTATGCATATAGTGAATATTATTTGTCTTTAAAATAGTATATTATTATACTTTTTTAGATTTATAAGCTTAACTAAATATTACCACGTTTCTGCATCAAAAAATAAAGGACTTCTACAGGAAAGACTACTGGCACAGCTAATTGCTAATTGCATTATTTGCAAAAAGATTTTTTTTATTTTAAATGTTGAAAAATAATATGTAAATGTAATGTTATGTTATAAGTAAAACTTGTAAGACAAAGTTTTAGAATTTTTAATTGGAAAGAATGTATGTATGTGTTCCACTTCAAGGCAGTGCGTTCACAAATACCAAATATAAATAAATAATCATTTGTATAAATTTCCTGAATTGTATTACGTTCACTTGACTGCGGACTGGGTTATCCATTTTATGATAAAGAAATATTTAAAACTAATAACAGTTTGGCTATTAATACACAACTTAGTGTGAGTTATTCATACTGTTCCATTTTCATTATTTGGGAAGCAATAAAATATATTCTTTGTAAGAGCCTTAAAAGAACCCAGATTGGTGTGAGACGTTCCAAGTGTGCTTCTGCATTATGTGTATATACCTTAAAAGCTGTTTTATAGAAAATTTGAGAATATGGGAAATATTATTTGTATTATAATATTAGATATATAATTATACATGTGAGAACATGTATAAGACACTATTATAACATTCACATTCATGAACATTCCAAATCAAAATAAAATCCTTTCTCGGTCAAGTTTACATAATATTATATATTTTTACACTTGATGATCTTTAAGACATAATTAGTTTTTTTATAGCTTGAAATTCATGTACTATAAACCCGAAAAATTAAAATATGATTTTTAACTCACACCTTTTATCTGTACACACATATAGATAAAAGGTGTTAGATAAAAATAGGTGTAATAGGTGTCTGTTAATAAAATCGAACATTCATTGTACATACAACAGTGTAATACCGCTGATCAAGTTATAAAACGGGCGTTCTGTAGATGTGACATATTTTTGAAAATAGGTTTCATCGTTATCTCTATTTACTAAATGGCTGTTTTCGTGAGTGTGTCACGAAATCTTTAGGTCGATGTACGAAATGCTTTTCGTTCGAAATTCGGCATTTTGACAAACTCAGTATAGTAAATCAACCCTTGCGAACAACGTGGTACTTTTGTTTTTTTATCCGAACCCTCTAGAGGCATGCTCCGGAGGTGCCTTCGATATGAGCGAAGGGGCGGCACAATATTATTGCAATTTGCCTACTCGTGTAGTTATTAAAGGCATGTTAATTGTGTAATCTAAATTTGTAACTAAACTCTTATGTATTTTGTCCCTAAATGAGATATTGAATTTTAAATGTTTTAATTATCTTTTTGTCTGCCATATAAATTCAAACTAGGTTAACGATGTATACTATTTTTAAAAATATCTGTATTTTCGCATATTGAAAACGCATCTCATATATAAGGATATATAATCTAATAACAGGTCTCTTGAAAAGCTTTCCTCTTTTGGGTGAATTAAACTCGGTTATTAAAAGATATTTACATTGACTGTTTTTTTATTAAAGTTTACAATGTAGGGAAAGCTGTGTATGAAAAATAACATCGTCATTGTATCTTCCTCCATGACGCTATAACTCCTTAAGACACGACTCAAATTTTGCGATAATTCGCTAATATAATGCTGGTTCAATTCCATGAATTTCCTCGCATATTCTAGATTTTAACTGAAGCCTAGGAGCATCAGCATACACCTTAGATTTCAAATAACCCCATAAGAAGAAATCTATCGGTGTTAAATCGGGACTTCTGGCAGGCTACCTAATGCCTTCCCGCTTAGAGATTATTTTCCCAGTGAATATCGCTCTAATGGCTTCCATTGATTAACTTGCAGTATGGTCTGTGACTCTATTTGTCTGAAACCATGTGTCGCCATTAAATCCAATAAAATTTTGAATCCCTGTTGCCAAGAAATCATATCTCTGTATCCAAGAGAAGTAACTGTAAGTGCAACACCATTTGAACTTTCATAAGGCCAATTATGCTAGATGTATTAATTGCCACTCGTACCGTTAATTTGGATGAATATAAGGGATTTTGATGATTCTATCCAGGGCTTGCTATACGAGTAGATACAAAGTTGTTTATAATTATTGCCCAAAGGCGGACCGAATTAGATAATATTGAACATTCAAAGCATCAGTTGAATCCTGTAAGGATGAAAGTTCAAATTATTTACCATGATATCGTGGATAGTAATTCTCAAAGATCTAAGGCAGCTGCATGTTTTCGTATATAATGGCTAGGTGTAAGTGGTACTGCTGCACGAAAACGCTCGACGTTTCCGACACTCCTGGGATTCTTCTGGATCAACTCGCTGGTTCTTTATCGATGGTAATGTCTTCTCTTTTAAATTTGATGACCCATGATTCGATTAATTTTGCTGAAGGAACATTATTAATGTCGTGAAGGAGGTAATGCGCTTGATACAGGCGAGGAAGTTTTATGAGAAAACGATGGTTCTTGTAAACATTTCTGACACAAACAGCATGTTACTCACTGGTGAAATGATCCATTACAACTGAATTTCCAAGGCGTGGTGTCTATCAAACATGCGAGTGGTAAACAAACATGTTTACCACTACCACTTTCCGAGATGTTAAACAAACAAATGAGGAAAATATTTCAGGACACCTTGTGTATTCTTTGCAAAATAATGTATCTACATTTTTAAATACAAAAATATTAAAAAAAATATTTTCAATTCA
This sequence comes from Rosalia funebris, assembly GCA_037954035.1. Lineage (NCBI taxonomy): Eukaryota > Metazoa > Arthropoda > Insecta > Coleoptera > Cerambycidae > Rosalia > Rosalia funebris. The sequence continues at coordinate 9,186,454 of JAZFAV010000007.1, forward strand.
ATTTGAGGTAAATGTACTCAAAAGTGTTTTAAAACCATAGCCCAGAATTATATAACGTGGAATAAGTGAGTTGGTATATTTTAAAAAATCTTAGAGGTATAGAATTCCTCTGTCCAGATTCATGGTATGCATATCGTATATTGTAGCTATGTTACCAAAGTGTGGTATGTAATCGATATTTTCTTAATCAGTGGTGCAATCAAGGTTTAAAAAAATCGTTTGTTGAAATCAATTTGTTCGTGATTTCACCATTATCCAACATTCCATATGTCACTAGTTCGACAGTTTGGTAGATACTCTCGAATATTTCAGTTAAATTTTGTTAACATAATGCAACAAAAATAAATAGAGCAAATTAAGAGCTACGATATTCCTTTTATTGAACACCATTTATATGTAATAATTTTGACATTATAATATGACATTTCTTCATCCTTTGGAACACTTGTTTTGCGTTGAATAAACTTGGTATTACGTTAGCCTAAGAAATTAAAGATTTCTTATTGCATTGAAAAATAACTTTCTACAATCCAATTCGCACGTTTTAATATAGACTTTTTGTGCTCACCAAATATTTTATATGCTCTCTATTCCTCATATTTTGTAAACAATAACGCCTGCATTTGCAAAACAACATTATTTCGAAGAATTGTGATAATTGATTGGATAAAATGAATCTCCTTTAGTGCTTGATAAATGTGGAATTCTTAGCATTGAATAGTATTCAGATTCTTCATTAACATAAATTGTCCAGTACATACTAGTATTGTGAATATAGCGAATATATATGTTGTCATTTTCACTTACTATTTACAATTGTGAAGATGTAAGTTGACGAACCATTTCTTCTCATATTTCCGCTTCGATAATCTTTCTTTGGTTTCACGTAGCATATTCATCATGAGAGTACAGCACCGAAGCCAGGACTAGAGAATCATCAAGTCAAGTAACTTGATGTTTTTATAAATTACTTGACTTGACTTGAAAACCAAGCTTTTCAAAAATCCCCTACTTGACGTGACTTGATTTTTTAGCTTTATTGCTTGACTTTATATCAAGTAATTTCAAACTACTTGAACTTACTTGATAACCAAATAACCACTCAATTATGTACAAGAACGCGCGAATTACGACTGCAAGATCTTGCTTGCCTTAACAATAAAAGATGTAAAAAAATTTAGTCTAGCAAAAAAATTTAAAAAATTCTGAACATTTACGTAAAGATTTTGAAAAATGTTGTAATATTGTGAACTTGAAAATGGCTATGCCAAAACTTGATGTCATAGCAAGGTGGAATTCAACTTTCGAAATGCTACGGTGGAGCTTAAATATGAGAAGGGCGTTGAACATCCTTCGTGATAATATGGACAACTTAAAGACTCTGAAGCCTACAGATACGGAATGGTCGGTAATGGAGAAAGTTTGTAAATACTTGAATATTTTGAAGACTATTTCCACATCATTAGAAGGTGAAGCCTATGTACACTTCCGATAGTGATAATTGGTATAAATATGATTCTAGATAAACTTGAAGAATGGGCTATAGAACGAAATATTACACAATACCCAGTACAATCCGACAAAAACCCAGGTAGAGATGAATGTGATGAGAAAATAATATATAGCATTCAAGCGGCAAGGGACAAAATCATTAAACATTACGAGAGAAGTAACTGGATATATTGTGTTGTTTTAATCTTAGACCCCTGACATAAGGTGGAAACATTCTCCAATCCAAATTGTAGAAAAGAGTTGCAGATGAATACAGTCAAGCATTTTGAAGAAATTTTCAAAACAAAGTATTTTAGATTCAATTCACTGCTCATATCATCTTCATGTTCAAAACCAGATGAAAATAGTGATTGCGGTGAATTTGACATCGATCTACTAAGTTTATTTAAGAATTCTCCTGTCAACCCAAAAGATGAAATGGCTTGGCGCTATGAAATAGATAAATATCTGTCTAATTCACGAGCTGACAGTGGTGAAGATATTTTAGAATGGCGTAAAAGACACGAAAAACGTTTTTCCAAACTTGGCCATAATGGCCAAATATTTTTTATCAACACCTGCATCTTCAGCTCCTGTTAAAGGCAGTTTTCCAGGGCTGCTCTAACTATTACAAAAACCCGTAACCGATTAGGCGGTAACTCTATTAGAAGCCTCATGTGCTTTAGATCGTGGATGACAAACGATGATATTAAAGACTTCTTTTAAATTTTGCTATTACTACTATGTTACTGAAGAAAAAGAGGGCATACATTGGAAAATCAGTTTTATCGTTATCAGATTTATTATTTTGTTTAATATTTTAGAATAATATATTATGTTATTAATATGCCCAATAAATAGTTTATTATTAATATTTTTTTACATTTATATTTATATATGTATTCTAGAGATTATAATTGAATATTTAGTTTTGGAAATAAAAGGCTTTATTGCAAGGTTTCCTTTATTCTTATTTCTTGATAATATTAAATGATTAGCGAAAGATCAAGTAGTCTTTAAAAAATCAAGCAGCCCTCAAGAACTACTTGATTTTTCAAGTACTTGAACTTGACTTGATTTCATGTCAAGCCAAGTCAAGTAGCTTGAAAGTCAAGTCAGGCCGTGCATCCCTAGCCGCCCAGGACAGATAATTTCATTATTCTAAGGATCACATCTTGGTACATCACGATATTATACCATTAATAATGTATTACCAACAAACTAAAGAGCTAAAATATTTAAGCTTAGTAAACCAAATAAATGTCACAACTATGTTGAGGACATTTATCTATTTACATACATATACATACATATCCATGTATGTATGTAGAATTTTCAGAATCTAGAGATTCAAAAAGATGATTTAATATAAAGAGAAAGAATGCTTATTATTAATTGCTCGTTTTGGATGGTTTGTAAAGCTAATATAGTTAATATATGTTAAAGTATACACCGAGAGATCAATTGATTTATTTTTAATGAATTCCGTTTATGAGTTTTTCTTAAACAAATAATAACCATAAATATATTAGGAATTGATCTATGGAAATGTATTAAATAGGATTTAATAGTCTCGTTTATTATGGAACACGTTTGTTATGTGAAATAACAGTAAAAAAATTAGAAATAAAATTACTTGTTAGTGTTTCACATATTAAGTTAGGATGCTATTTTTAAGATAAAATATTTAGACTGATGTTAAATAAATCAAAAGTTACAATGTACTAAATCAATACCATATATTTATTCCAGTTCAATTGTGCTACTCGTTGTAATTGTAAAAGAAAAAGAAAAAAATTAGGCACTCTTATAAGTAATATTTATTGTACTCGTACATTCTGATCTTACACGTACATAACGTATAATATAGTCTGTGGAAGATATTTTTAATTCATTTGAAATAATTTTATGCAGTACGACCACTATATTAAATCGTTGCCAAGTTTCTTTTAAAATCACTTCTTTCATAAAGATCGTTGTGTGCCGTCGGCGTGACAGTCAAAGACGCAGTTTCAGCATTATTATTCTAATGTTGTCAACATGTTTCATTGTTTAGGGAGCGAAGCCGAGCATAACAATATAATCTTCGATGCTATGTGGTATGGCTTGTTCTCTTGCCTATTTCGACGTTTTATACCTTGACGTTTCGTAGAAATAAGTGTATTTTGTTATATTTTCTATGCGAGTTTAAAACGTAAGTGGTTTTTCATGGCTTGTGAAGTTGTAAGTTCAATATACAAGAACGCCTATTTAATATTTTCATTTAGTCTTCAAAATTTAACGTAGTATGTGTAGAAGTTACGAGTAGATAACCATAGGAATTTTTATTAAACACTTCATTTTGTTCGATGGAAATAAATCTTATATAAAATGTATAAAATTATAATATTTCGAATATCATATTACTTTGGTGTATTTGTTTTAATGAAATTTTTACATAATATAAATAGGTAACATTATTCATATTCATAGGACACTTTTCTATAAACATTTTTGGAAATTAAAATTTTGGAGTTTGAAGCGAATTTCCTAAAGCCTCCGGCTACAGAGAGGAATGTTACACACAAATATGAAGACAAACCCGCATACGATCATGGAAACATGGGACAAAGTTCTCTATTTGGGATTCGAACCTAAATATTAAAATAATTAAAATAGGAAAGATAAAATTTGCGAAGAGCAAATGAACTAAATGACAAATAAAACATTATGTATAGATATTAAATATATTACAACAGGTGGCAACGTTCAAATTTTATTCTATTTGAAAACATTAACGCCGTTAATAATAGTTCAGTGGTTACACAGTATATTATATGTCACAATATTAAATGTTATATTAAGTAAATATAATTAGGAGACCAAATATTCCAATCACTGTATTTAAAAAGAAAATACTTTTTTGAATCATTATATAATAACATTTCTGCATATTATGGGTATTGTCAAAGTCTTAGAATATATTTTTTACTTGCGAAGTTGCACATGTAAAGAAATAAATAGTTTTAACCCTCTCCCTGTAATTTCTATAGAGAGCCGGTTTTAACAAATGTACGGCTTTAAGGGATAACTGTATATTTAATGAATGAGTTCCATTAATTAGTTAGGCCTAACAACTTTAATAACGGAATGAAAAATCTTCGACAAGGTGTATTCTGAAATAGAAGCATAATACTGAAATATAAAGTAGCTCATTATTTGGAAGTTAGCTAGTACTGTGACGCTGCTTTGACTATGTTTGTAATATGCCATGAGAAGCCACTGGTTACATTCATGGGAAACAATAAGGTACACGAATTACCTGGTATTCCGGTTTCATGTAATACAATATTGAGATCAGCCAAGTCCACGTTGCTGCTCAAGTTTTTCAAATGTCACACTCAACCATGTATCTGTTAAGGCAGTCCCTTTCTCCAATTTTCATCTATATAATTTGGTTGATACTTGAAGATGGGTAATGGGTGGGCGACTAAATCAGTATTGAGTTTTAAACATTGACAAGTCTCTTACAGTTATCTACACGTAAGTGTAGGTAAGTTTTCCAAGTGAAAATAGTAGCATAAGTTCATATAACTTTTTCCAAAATGCACCTGGAGGTGACATGTATTTAAAATTGGTATAAATAATGCCACTTCCTCAAAATCTCAGGGGATTGAAGTACTGTGACTAGTCCACCTCTAACGCCACTAACCAGTTAGTCAGGAATTGTATTGTTATGTATGTCATCTAAAAATGATTAAAAGTCAGTATAAAATGCTCAAAAATCTATTTTTTTAACTTTAAGGATTATACTATTTTGGTTACAATGCATATTAAGAAAAATATTTATATGAAGTTATGATATTACTTTGACTTGATTCACATGTCCTTAAGGTGGCCGTCCTATATGGGACACTTACACCTAACATTTCCATCTACATTACACAACATTTATATAGTTATATCCACTAAGTTTCATTAAGGAATTTGCTTTGATCGATGTTTGGTCAGAGATTTTTTTCTAGAGGGGAATCTTATAACAAAAAGACACTTTTTGGGTAAAACGGATCTTTTTATAAAGATAAGTTTAGCTTACGATCCCTGATGTATTGTTAAATTATTTAATCGAGTTGTAGTTATTGGTAACATGAACAATTTAAATTACCAGAAATTCAAAAAAATCTTGAAATAATCTATCGTTTTCAAAATATTAAATACAAGATTTGACGTTAACCTTGGTTAAGGTCAAGGCAAGCGAAGATACATCGAGAATATATTTCACTGAAAATCATTAAAATATAATATTTTACGTTTAGATATATACGCTGTTGGCAATAAAATAGCTCCTAAGTTTATGTCAATGTTCTAGTAAGTGTATATTTTAGTCAAAACATTGTTGCTGTTCGTTTGTATAAAATAGTTATTTGAGAACTTCGGTCGAAATCGAAAATATACACCACAACATAGTGAACATAGTCTTGAGTTTGGGTCAAACTTAGATGGCATGCAAGGTCAACTTAAATATCTTCCATGGTTGCCACCTCTTGATATCAGAAGCCGATTATAGTAAATATTATCCGACTGATTTGATCGATATATAGAAGTCATCCGGTTAGCGATATTATGAATTACGGTGTAACTGTGATTATTTTAACATGTAGAGATGCATTCTAGTCATAAAAGTTACCACCATGACTTATATAATCTATTTTACAACTTCATTTTTATTATTAAGTTAAGCATTAAACATTTTATTTATTATTTATTTAAGTTTTTTTTTTGATATTCGATTGAAAATAGAGTTAGGAATACAATTACCATTTTGTATCAATTTTCAGAGTTTTGTACCAAACAGCAAAGTATTTTAATTAAAAGAGTTTAATTTTATTTTTTGTATCCTCAGCGTTAATAACGAGGGATCTCATTTACGAATATCAAAAGGTCAAAGCCCTATTAAGCCTTAATTATCAACCTTTACTTTCAGATTTCACATAAAAAACATTTCAAAATTTCCCTGTCTTAGTACGGTTCATCTTTCCAGTATACACAACAACGATAAAAACGTCCAACGACAACGTCATTTAATTCATGTGATGTAAAATTTAAACTAAACTAATGTACACTACTATACTTTACGTCAGCTGTGTGATATAGTAAAATTATAACTCAAAAACTTTTGAGCCCAAAAATTTTGGACTTTCGTCGTGTCGATCATTTTCGATACAAAAAACATACTTTTGGGTCCCATAGATGAGACTATATTTCATAGTGCGTCATTTCTTGTATTCCTATGTTTCCTGTGTTCAATAAATCAAAGTTATTTGTACGGAAATTATTAATAGATTAACTGACTCAATTGACATTATTAGAATATAACACTAATATTTACTTTCATTAAGTTATACACGTAATTTTATTTTAATAAGAATGATATAAATGCATGTTTAGTCTATATATAAAATATTTATTTGCCATATTAATATTCTGCTAAGGAGACGAACCCGACGTCAAATAATTAACTTCTAAAAACATGATGCAACGGAAGCTCAAAGAATATACTGTTACGTGGAATTACGTACATAATAAGTACATTCATTACATTTGTCAAGGTCGATAGTCAGCGAGTGCGTGTGTATTCAATTATGTACAAGGGCTTTTATTTCATTATATTCTCATAATCATCGCAATAAACAGTGTCATTTTCGCAGTGCTGAATTTAGGGTATTCGCATTACTTACACAATTGAGTAAAAATGGAATGGCCATTATTGAATTATATTTGTTTGCACAGAATTAAGGTCGTCCTTCTATAGTATATATTATACTTTTAATATACGATGTAAAGCAGAGGTTATGATTGCATCTGACCTATAATATATATCCATTATACTTATTTATACATTACTTACAAGATAATATATATTTTAATTTATGATAATTATTAAATAATAATGGTACACAGAAACAGTTTAGTACGTAGATAACGATGTGTACACGAGGGTAAATATTCATACGAAACCAAGCAAATTAATTCCAGAATGAGGAAATAAGAAAACGAATTCAATAAGTATGGTATGTTTACTACAAAAAATAGCTCATATAATTAATAATTCTTGAGCTTTGCCTATAAATAAGGGTTTTGATCGTGTAAGGAACTCAAATTATTATCATTTCTTCTGATATTTAAGTATCATATCCCTTGTGGAACAAGTGGTCTTGTTCGGATTGTTTTCGCATGCATATCTAGGTAGGTAGTAGATAGAATACTAGAAATAACAGTAGGAACATTTCGCAGTAAATTGAACAAAAAAGTATCACTAAAAGATTACTTCTAAATGAAAATATATTATACAAGCTGAATGATAATATTTGGCAGAGCGGAGTTCCACAATATTTTGCATTAATTATTCGTAATATATTGGACGATGTGCACAGAATTTGATGCATAGAAGTAATCTAATGACCATGTTGTTCTCGTAACCTGCCACCATTGATGATTATTTCAACACATATATGTTAAATTTTTGAGCGTGTAATTAAGAAATATCATCATGCCAGAAGTTGTATCATCATGACAGAATTGATTAAACATTAATTATGCCATTTATTTAAACATGAATAATTAGTTAGGATATTCGCCAAAATATTCTTGGCAAATGTGAGAAAGCAACTTCAGAATAAAAAAGGGTCTAAGGAGAAGAATTCATCAGAACGTATTAAACCAGCCATCTGAATTAATCAAACTATGTAAGTGATACAGAAAACTTAAACTTAGTGATAGAAAAAGCGTAGACGTGACAAATATACCAGTACCTACTGAAAATGTTAGGAAAGGGCAGATAGACAGAGAAGAATTCCAATTTTGTATTTTCGTAAACCTAAATTATCACTATTATTATTAAAGGTACATATCTTATTTGGCGTAATTTCTTAATTGTTTTCTTTGTTAACTTTTTGTTCCATTCAAAGAAATAAATTGAGGACATTTTTGACTAATCCCAAAGTACGAATAACGTTAATTAATCTTCGATTGCATTTTAGATAAGTCAATATATAAATAAATTTAATATATTCTTAATTTAATGAAAAATTATACTATATGTAAGACTGCCTCCTGGTATGTTGTATATTTATACGCTATTTTTTATGTATAAAATAATCCATTGGCCGAAATAATTTTAATATAATAAATAATCTATGTCAAAAGCATTAAATTACTTTTTAATATTGCAACCAAATATTACTTTTCCACTGTTACTATTTGAAAGTTGTAACAGAGGTTTACAAGAAGAAAATATTGAGTTTATATATGAGATGTAAAAGATTTTCTTCCCTTTTAAATAAACTGTAGTGACGCATTAAATTGGCGCATTAGCAAGTATAATGAGTGTGCCTCGATAGCTCAGCGGTCAGAGCAACCAACTGGAAATTGGGAGAGCCGGGTTCGATTCCCGGTCGAGGCAAAATGCACTTTTATCCTTGCTAACGCCAAAGTGGTAGCCCCGACGTGATGTGATTCGTCATTCCAGTATATGCAACCTCCCTTACATCTCAAATTCGCGGATTCGATTTCCGTCCTATCCATCGCCCTATAGTCCCGGGGGTTACCGAACAACGGTTCGTAAGATTGGCGAACGCGGTCACATTCCGTTAATTTGTATCGAGACAAAACCATGTCTCTAGGGAGGAAGTACTGTAGTGACGCATTAAACTGGCGCATTAGCAGAGATAATGAGTGTGCCTCGATAGCTCAGCGGTCAGAGAAACTAACCGGAAATTGGGAAAGCCGGGTTCGATTCCCGGTCGAGGCAAAATGCTCTTTATCCGTGCTAACGCCAAAAAGTTTTAAGAAAAAAGATATTGTAAAAGAATTTGAGTACAGTTTGGCTGTAGCTCAGGAAGTTCATAGAGCTCATATCGAATGTATAATCTCTACGAAACATTATAGGGTATAACAAAAAGGATAAAATGTTACAGAGCCTCCTATTTAAACAAAATGATATTTACAGTGATACACGAAATTCGGATGCCCTGTATATTGTCCATATTTCTTGAAACGCTGCAAAACTTGTACCCGCCCACGCATTTCAGTTAAATATCGATAAACACCGATCTATTAATAGTATTCCAAACTTTAGCCCCTTCCTGTATAATTTACTAGCGGCATGGGTGTGTAATAATTATCATGCTTATCATTGTATTCTACTGAGGGAGCGCCACATGCTTGCTACATTTCGTAGGTATTATACGTATTATAATATTACAGACGATCGTTTTCCGATCTGATAATTTTTTACGAAAATAACTGCGTCAGAGAATGTGTGATGTATATCAAGGACATGATATGGTAATCGAGATACACCTAACGAAAACGTAGACGTTTCTTATCTTTGTATAGCACGGTATAAGATTTATATTTGTGTCAGGTTATTCACATCGGCACTATCACGAGATAGGCAGGAGATTGTATCAAGCATACAAAAGATAATCGTAGTAACAAAACTATTCCCCTTTGAAAAAAGTTTATTTGAACGTCAGTAACTTATAAGTCGGAAATCGAGAAAGGAACCACCAAGCCGCCAAGCGGCTATCAAAGTAGTTCCCGAATAGCAAAGTTATTACATAATCGCTCTAGGAAACAACTACTCATCGGGCTAAAGCCCCGGCAGGCGTTGAATTATACCCAGAAGCGATCCTCGAACCCTTTCTCGTGTTTCTGCACGATCAGATAAGGTTTCAAAAAATAAAACCGGCCACAGGTAGGATTCGACATTTGTCCCGGATCGGAACCGAACGACATACAGCTGTTTCGAACTTGTTAGTTCTCATCAGTGCCGCATACGGTACGCCGATTCAGGACAAATGCCGAATGAATTTTATGGCCTATACATCTTTATCGATACGATCTCTGTCAGTAACTTATAAGTCGGAAATCGAGAAAGGAACCACCAAGCCGCCAAGCGGCTATCAAAGTAGTTCCCGAATAGCAAAGCTATTACATAATCGCTCTAGGAAACAACTACTCCTCGGTCTAAAGCCCCGGCAGGCGTTGAATTATACCCAGAAGCGATCCTCGACCCCTTTCTCGTGTTTCTGCACGATCAGATAAGGTTTCAAATAATAAAACGTAGTAAAGTATTTGAACGTAGAATAGTATATTTATTTTAAAATAGGTTCCCTGAGTTGTTGTGGATTTTATTATGTTAGAGGATTTAATATCGCTGTTTTAGTGCAAAAATAAGATGTTCCGGTTTTAAGAAATCTGACGGGACGCAACAGATACATTTTTTTATACTTTTAGAGAGATCTTTAATCTACCCAGTGGATAGTAGGAGTTTATTGTGACTAGAATGTAATGTTACGTAGAATGTCACTACACTATATGATCTCCTTTGAAAATTAATCTTAAATTTAGAGTTCATTTGACTAATTATAAGTGATCGTAAGTCTAAACCTATCCGAGTCTTGTAGTCAAGTCGAGTGGCAGCAGACGTTTTAGCCTACATACTTCACTCATATCTCCCACATTTAACAGATTGGCTAGCACATCAAAATGCACTGCCGCTTTCACTGTATTTCTCACTGAATTCGTTGTATGGCTTTCTTGATGGATTCCAGAAGGATGTTATGCTGAATTACTTCGTAGGGGACGTAATAATTTGCGTCGACGATGGCATACAATACCTTGTTCTGGAACCTTTGCAGGATGTTAATGATATGGCTAGTACACACTTGTATACGAAATCTCACAACTCGTGTCTACAGACTTAAGGAGAATACATTTTAGCATAAGTAGCACTACACTTTAGCATAATACACTACACGCATTTAACTAGAATTTTTTAAATTACTTTCCATCTTTCTAATTCTTCATGAAGAGATATTCGCCACTAACTTCATCCCATGTGGTAAGAATGACATTGGAAATCGACAATAAAAATAAAGAAATCACAAAATGAGACGTATATCAATGGGTGTTATTAACAATGTATTAATAAGTAAACTTGATCAAAAAGGGATCATTTTAATAGAGTTTTGTAGTGGGAACATTTTTGGCAGCAGTTTTTTTTTTGTAAAAACATCGTATTTGGTGATCGTTTAGATGTTCTCTGTAGCTATTCGCTTCTATACTTAATCAGCTTCACCTCCTCTGTTATAAGAACATTTAGGGTGGCAATGACTGGGATATCACGGAGATTGATAACCACAAATTTGTACTATTACACTTTTATATTTTGATTGCAATTTCAGTGGTTTAAGTTCATCTATCCAAGCACCGCCCTTAGATTGCCTAATTTGGTAAATTTTTCACGAACATGTGTCGTGTTGTTTCACCATAATACAAAAATATCGACATAAAAATGTTATCCAACAAAGTGATGATATGAAATGAAGACCATTTGCTGATAATGTAGTTAAGGTTTAACAAGTTCAGGCTTATTCCACACTTGGTTCAAGCAAATATTTTGCTTGCTTCATACGCTAGTTGCTGTTGACTTCCTGGAGTGTTTATTGTCCAACGGATTTACACGAACGGATTTGAAGAGAAAGAAGTAAAAATATTTTCAAATATGACAACCAGCATTATTTGGCTATTTGACGTGTCATATCCAAGTAGGTCAATATGATTAAATTTGCATTAGTGAAACATCATTAGATTGCAGTGTTTAACCTATAATCAACTTCATTGATTGTGAATTAAATACCTATTTAAATATACATAGTACGGTGAACACATTTTAGGTACAATGTGGGAAATAGCCAGATATAACAAAGGCTATACAAGTTCTATAATGAGAAAATTGTATACTGAGTTGTATAGGGCAAATCAAATGGCGTAATAATAAGGAACCTACGGTTTTCTATTAAAGTTTTAATACAGCCTGCTAATGTAGAGAATCCTGTTGCATTTTGTTTATTTTGTAAAGATGAGTCCATCCCATCTTGTAGTATGTAAATTCTCCTTTGTACGATTCACTTTGTGCCGAGGAAGTATTTCTTTTTGAGAAATTCTTTAAAAACCTTATTATTTTCACGAATATAGCGTGCCCAGTTGAAGTACGGAAGCCCAAAAAAGATATACATTGCATAATTTCTTTAACGACGTTGCATACTCTTAAAGTCATACAATTTAATAATAGTGCCCATTATACAACTGTTTCAGAAACTTCGTTTCAAAAGGCAGCCTATGTTTTTTATTATTTTTTTTTCTTTTCTACATGAAAAATATAAGATATGTTATGTTGATCCTCCTAGAAAATATCAGTGGTTTTCGAGACGTTTGACTCTATTGGTTTTTCTTCTTTTCACTGATTATATTTAAAATTCCCTAGGTTATGCCAAGCCCCAGTAAAATTACATTTTTGTCAAATGTTCGACAATGATTCCTTTTTAATCAGTATGCAGGAAATTGACATGTGATATATAGAGTGTGAAAACCGTCTTACCAAACATTGTTCGGTTGATGAAACCATAACCACTTTTAACGTTGAACCACTTAACTGTGCCAGTCACCTTACTAGCAATCACTTCCTTCTCCTTCAGTTTAAGGACTGTTTTAGGCTGTTCTGGCACTTGTTGTTGCTCCGCTTCAGCCATGATGGTCGAGCCAGTGGAAGATGTTATGCTACTCACCTAGATGTTACTTCCTTCCTGTCAAATGTGATAAATTATCCTTGTTTCAAATGGAATATCCTGTATGTTAATACATGATCAGACGCACACTGGAAGATATACAAGTTTTCTACAGCATCATCTGTATCACTCCTTATAGCTACGTGGAATACTTTTGCTTAAAAATGCACTTTTATCTAAAAATTGCCATTCCTGCTCTTTTTGTCAAAAAATTATACTAAGTGCAAATTTAAAATTATTTTATGTCTATTTGACAGTCTGTCACAATTTCCTCTTAAAACGTTTTGAGAGCAAGACAATTCGTTCATTTCGTTGGCAAAGGTCATTTCGTGAGTTATTAAAAATGTATTATTCTAAAGAAAATTTAGCAAATATTAAATAAAAGTTAGGCATATGCCATAGGAAAAGCCTATAGTAAGTAATTGTTTACCAACATCTCTTATTCATAAAGCTTATAATTTAGATTTATAGCGATTTCTTTAAACTACTTATTTTAAAAAGCTGAAAGAAATATTTGATATAACATTTATAACATGTGTACTTGAAAAATTAGTTGATACTTATAATTTTGGAGTTACTTGAGTTGGAGTTGATACTTATAATGCCACAATTAAATATTTTTTTATACTTTAATTTTTCCATTTTTAAATCTCTTTGTCTGGCATTAAATGTACAATACCGAAGTACATATATGTACAATTTGTTAATTTTTACAAGGTATTATATGTTTATAAAAATACTTTTTTAAGAAGAACTATTCAACTTAGCGATAGGGAATGCTTTAGGAAGTTTATAAGATCTTTCTATTAAGCATCTGATCATGTATTAATATATAAGGTATTCCATGAAGTAAGGAAGATTTTTCACATTTTATTTTATAATGTTTGGTAAGATGATTTTCAGCCCTGTAAATACACAGGCGCTTCAAATACACAGACAAGTCATCATTGTTGAACATTTGGCTAAAAAATCTGTTTTATAATGGCCTAGAAATTTGGACCAGTATGAGTAATGAAAATCGTGAAGAAAGACCTATAAAGCCAAATATCTCGATAAACTATCGATATTTACATAGGAATGTCCTATGACAGTCTTATAACAGAGCCTTTATTATTCAGGCAGAAACTGAAAAAATGAAAAATATAGGTTGCCATTTGAAAAAACTAAACTTGGTACTCACCAAGAAAAATTGAAACAGCTTGTATAATGTGTATTATTTTCTACATTGTAGGACTTGAAAAATTATACAATATCGTAAAAAATATACACTTATCACTAGGAAAAAATTATGAACATTATTCTAATTTGTATTCTTTATGTTCTGTATTACGTATTCAGTAGATGGATATCACATATTATTTCCTCAGTAATAATAGGAAAGTAATAAGTAACATTTTTTACCAAGTTTTTATATAGTAATTATCTTCAGGAGAACTTTATTTCACGTCGATATTTTTTCAAGTGTGAACAATGGAAGGAATGAGTTTTAAATATATAGATTTCGTAATACACGGGTGAATATAAAATTATATTAGTCCTTTATAATTAGTCAGAAAATTATTGATACATAATTAAGCTACATTGTGTATTAGTTTGTGTAGGAATTCTTTTGTTTGGCCTATATATGTGCCTCTACGACATGCTGTTATAATATGTTACAGTCTATTTTATATATAATTTTGTGTAATGTGAACTGTATATAGAGAACGAAAAATAACTATAAATATTTATCCATTATTTATGTTTACTTATCCATATTCTATTATTCCTGTGTTTTTTTAAATTCCTATGAAAGACTCGCCAATGGGCGGTTACAACACGTTTCATCCCTTGTGTTGCTCTCATCAGAAATAGTTTGATAACATACACAAACTAAACAATGATGATGTTGAATAACTTGTATATTGACATTACAAAAATAAGTAAACTTGGAAAATTAAATACTCTGTTTTGTTAATTATATAATTAAGTAAGATTTGTATTTTGCATCTATGCAACAGACTTATGAACGTCCTAAAACTTAAATGCTGACATATTAAGTGTCTTTGTTTCAATGATTATATATATATATATATATATATATATATATATATATATATATATATATATATACATTATATATATATATATATATATATATATATATATATACATTATATATATATATATATATATATACATTATATATATATATATATATATATATATATATATATATATATATATATATATATATATATATATACACAGAGATTAGTCTAATAATATAGTGTAGTAGGCATTTTTAAACTGAATAGACAGAGCTACTTCGAATAATACATTAAATATAATAAAAAGGAAATTAATAAGCAGTGAATTAAGACTTTTATCCAGGGTCTCCTATTTTTCTAATAGATAGAAACTAAATTTATTTATTTTTCTGCAAGGAACATGAATCTTTGAGAAAGATAGGGGTTTCCGTTAAAATTATCGTTCAAATAATAGTAAAATCCTCCACCAAACTAAAAAAAAAATTATGACCATTAGTTCGCTTATATCATGGTGATACTTTTGTTTGAAACGTTCTTCTCTGTGAAAAAATGCTTGCTTCTCAAGTTATTCACCTCTGCCAACTTAAATACTGAACACGTCATATAAGGTAGGATTACTCCGAATATTTCTTGGTTAATGAGAGGGGTAGAGGGAGGTGTGGAGGGCACTTTACTTTAGGTAATCAATTGGATTTAGTTATTCGACTTTGTAACCCTTAATTATTAAGGAATACCTACATATATACTGCATCTTAAATTCTTCAGGATTTAAATGAATTCACAATTGTTATTTATGTCTCTCGATAGCTTGATTGCAAGATTATATTCCGCCTGTGATAGAATTGCATTTTTTTTTATTTTGGCAAAAGAAATAGACAAGACAAAAATACTAACTTAAATCATTATTTACCTTTCAAATTTGTTCAAACAGTCGGAACGATACATTTTTATTCCAGCGGCGTTTTTCCTGTAACACGTATTCCAATTTATACCAAATATTTCCTTAAATTTGTTTTAAACCTGTTTCTATACGCGTCGAAACTTCTGACTTTCGTTTCCCCCGATACGGTAACAAAAAGTAAAGATAACACAACGCATAACCAAATATGCACGAGTTTGTTGCTTTTTCATGTAAAGCGCACGATAAGATAAGAGAGGATGTATACAATACGCGACGAAGAAGGCTCCGGAACCATTCATATTTACTGAATGGTGTTTGCATAATATACAAACATCACTATGACAAATCAGTCTGAAAATTCTGCTTTATTTATTATTTCCTCTCTTGTTTGTGCAGTTTGCGAAGTTTTGCATGGTATATTTTGAGAAGAAATTTAAAGTACGTGCAAATTCCGGCTGCAATATAGTTTTCAAATTTACACCGGTAGATTTTAAGCAAATGAATGAAAGAAGTGAAAAAATTATAATAATATAATAATTATATTATGTCTAGAATCTTTTAGGAGACATATTTCCTGAGAACTGATAGTTAAAGGTAAAGTGACCAACACAGAAAATGCAACACCCATTAGGTCATGGTTTAATTGAGTTAATATTTTGTGAATACGTTGATGAGTAGGTACTAACAGAAAATATATGATTACAGTCTGTATAAAAGAAAACTTGAAAATTACCTAGTGCAATTTAATAATAGTTGGATCTACTATATGGACTATATACATCCGTTAACTCATCGTGGCATGGATCGAATGAGAGGATCGATGCTTTTTTGGGGTATCTCATCCCAAGTAACCGGAATTTCATCTTGAAGAGCCTCCATAGCTTCTGGTCGGTGGAGTAAATTAATAGCCTTCTCCCCACACTATCCCATACATGTTAATTTCGAGAAATGTGATCGGGAGATCGTTGCTGGTAATGGAAGAAGATTAACACCACACATGGTCATGCATAACTTTATAAAAACACCGAATTGGGTAACATTCTGAGTGAAGGAAGAAGGGATAGCTGTAGAACATGTTGTATATAGCGCTGAGTGTTAATTAAGATCCTTCGCGACCTGTTATTATAGGCAACAGATGCCCATAGCGTAACCTCCACAATGCAGTGTACAAGGTGCTCTATAACATACAGGGTATACCATTTTTATCTATCCTGGGAAAGGACTAGAACTTTCGATGCAGCGACAAAAACTGGAGACCTGTTTTTCACGAACATGATGTTCATCTCTTGTTCTCCTGATCCCCCGTTTTTATCTTCCTCTGTGGCTTCTCACGCTTATCTGGCCATCGTGCATTCTCAAACAGAGACGAAAATCATCACTAAATACAGTTCATTCTATGTGTATATTTTACTGGACCTTTTATTTACTCCACTTCAGTTTTTAACATGTATATAGTGGGTAATAAGCGTCTGGGATCTTCAATCTCTGATTTTCTTCATATCATATCATCAGTTTTACTATTCATTACATAGAACTTCTGCTGACTGATGATTATTTCATGAACACTTACAGTCAGAAGAAATTATTTGGTGAATTATGTGTGATGAATTGCTTTGAAATTAGCAGGTCAGATTGCAGAAGCTGTATTTTAATTTTATAAACACAAGACCTCTTCTGCGTAATAATAAACCTAATTGAAGAGCTGTTTTAGATCCTTCTTTACATCAATCCTAATCTGATTTTGACAAAATTTAGTGAGCAGTTTTTTTGTGATACATAGTTTAAAGAGGAGTCAAATTTATTATGAACTAACGGGTGGCAGTTATAAGGAAATTGTAAAATATGTTGTGAAGCAAGCACTTGCTCAGCGGTTCCAAAGAAAACAACAACGACAAAGTAAGCAACAAAAAACCTCAGAATTGTTTTTCCGCTACAACAATGCTAAAATCACTATCGTAAGCTCCACGAAAATCAACAAACAGCCTAAAAGTCCACCACTTACAACTCATCCGATCGAAATTACTAAGTCGTCCAATTTGTCAACTGCCGTCCAATTTCCGAAATAAGTCAAGTTAGTCTATTTTCCAGTTTGGACAAGTTAACTAAATGCCAAAATACCAAACAATTTAACGTCTTCTGGTTTCTGCAACTATTCATCCAGAAATTTGATGTTTATTTCCACTTGATCTACACAATGTTTAAAGCTCTGGTAGAACAAAATTGAACGTTTAAATCAGAGATGAATGAGAGATTAATAGGAGGTAATTTTAAAGAGTGAAGTGTCACGTGTACGACGTATTCAATCAGTGTATCCCCTTCGCAGAAGTTTTACAATTCTTCCAACAATAGAGGGTGCAATCAAAGATAAATTAACTATATTAACACTTTATCATATTATAAGACACGACAAAAGAAACTAAAACAGAAAATAAAGTAAAGAAATGAATCTACAGTAAAATGTTTATTTATTATGCGATTTTAACCGCTTTTTGAATTGTAAAGTTTCATGAACTGCATTTTTGGAACAAAAAAGAGCAACGTTTCTACAAAATCCAAGGCCTACTACATATATTAGTTTTTAGGAGCAATATTTTAATAAATATATATTTATAGCCTAACAGAATTAATTCCAGTTACGACAAAGTAAAAATTCAACTTCTACAATATACTCACATAAATATTTTTACGTACAAACAAACGGTATATGACAGTATATCAGTACAATATAAATATAATATAACATCAATATATCTATCAGTAAAAATATGTAAATAATAATTATTACAGTAATAATTCATATTAGTGATTTTTTTTAGAACAAAAATCTGTTCACTCCTCTGAACTCCCTATTTCTCAAAATGAGCTTGTTCTACATTTCCTACATATTAATTTTTTACTTTTGAAGATTAACTGTTTCATTTTCTATTTCATGGATAACTTCAATTTTAGAGTAAATTAATAAAAATAATCGACTGATAAAATAAATGAAAATTATGAACTACAAAATCGCTAGTGCTTAAAAGCTTTCGATAAAATTTAATAGCGAACACAGACTTTTTTTTAAAAAATCGCCAATACGATTTATTAAAACTTTACTCCTAAGAATTGCCATAGTGGGCCAGGGATTTTATAGATGTGGTGCTTTTTACTCCAAAGATATGTCATCAAGCTAAATAATAAAAAAAATCCGATTAAAATAACGTACAGATTTTATAAGGTAACTTGAGACCAAATGGGTCACACTGTATATAATGACAAATATATGAAAGTAATTGTTGTAAAATAGACAATATTTAGATATAATATATGTTGTGGGAGAAAATTTATATTAATTAATGTACTATACAGGGTACTATACAGTATACAGGGTGTCTAGCTTTAATAATTTTTAATACAAATATAAAAGCATTTTGAAGTTTTATTAATTGATTTTACTTACGTTATATTACAGTAACCGAGTTAGGTATGATTAGTTCCAAATTTACTTTGAATCAATATATTTTATCGGTTTGTCTGTGAACAAAATTGTATTTTTTTTTATTTTAACACTCCGTATTTTAAAGAGGCGGTATTTTTATAGGCGATGTTTAAAATGTTTATAAAAACCATGATTCATTTTCAAAAATATTACATTGTTCCAGTTCCACGTTAAATCTGAGTCACCGTGTACATGCTAATCGTAAATAATTTTGATAAAATAGTTGTAATGTTGATGTTGGTACTTTTCATTTAACGTTCGTAACTACTTATAGGAAAAGTATAACGCAACACCAGCGATTATTACGAACAAAGATCTAAATTGCATAATGGAAATGACAATGAAACTTAATTTACTTGTTTCAATGGCAATTCTAATGTATTTATAGAAACTACTGATACGTACATTTCTTTCACCGTATTGTAAACAGAATTTATTTATCTCGTTTTACACATCTGTGTCAAATAATGTAATAAATCATAATGATTTGTTTTTATGATTCGTCAAATATGTGGTGTGTATTAAAAGTTGTGAAATACTTTTGCGAAAATATAGACTGATGATTTCTTTAAATATTTGGACATTTAATAAATCGCTAAAAAGCCGTTTTTCATTTTGTAGGTTTCCATTAAAATAGGATCTATATCCATAGCTAGACTTGGATCTAATACGAAAAGAAAAACCAAATTGAGAAAATTTATTGAGTATAGGATGGAAGTATGTATGTATATACTTACAGTTTAAGTGCAGCTGGCGGCTCGTGTCGAATAATGATTTAGTCTAGTTTATAGTTTCAAATCCATTTTAAAAAATAAACAGTTTTAAAACGGACTTTTCCGCACGTAGAATATCTCTATCTCGAAATTGAGTGGCCGAGAAAACATAAACCAACACATAAATGCAAAATATGTGTTTTATGCGACAGTCTTACTTTTTTCAAATAGTCCAAAATCATGCTTTCTCATGACCTATGAACAGCGTGGAATGTGTCCTGTTCACTTCAAAATCAATAGATGTCGTTTGGTAGATGTCCCTAATCAGAATCAGTCGAAACCCGATCTATCCGACACGATTTAATTGAGTGATCGTGCTAACAAAAAACATTTCTCAAATAGTCCACCATTGTGCTCTCTCGTGACCCATGAACATGGTAGAGTGTGTTCTGTCCACCTCAAAATCAATAGGTGTCATCTGGGAGACGTCCCCGATCAGAATTAGTCAAAACCCGATCGATCCGACATGATTTAGTTGAGTTATCGTGTTAAAAAAAATTCTCAAATAGTCCACCGTCGTGCTTTCTCATGACCCATGGACAGGGTGGGGTGTGTCCTATCCACCTCAAAATCAATAGGTGTCGTCTGGAAGACGTCCCCGATCAGAATTAGTCATAACTCGATCGATCCGGCACGATTTAATTGAGTTATAGCGCTAACAAAATCACTTTATCAAATAGACCCATGGACAGGGTGGGGTGTGTCCTATCCACATCAAAGTAATAGGTGTCATCTCGGAGACTTCCCCGATCACAATCAGTCAAATCCTAATAGATCCGACACGATTTAGTTGAGTTATCGTGCTAACAAGATTTATTGCCGATGACAGCGACGACACACACAGACAAAATTTTTTAAAATCCATTTTTTTTATTGTTTTTAGGTCGAGAAACGAAAAATAAACGAAAAAAATGTTTTTTCCACTTTTCTTTACGCGATTACATTATTTTTCCGCTAGTATAGTTAAGTGCGGAAAAGTAATAATACCTTACTTCGGGGTACCCCGTCCATAGGGGTTGGTAGTCCGTCCATTTTAGTTGTTCCATATCTATGGAAAGACTCGTAATAGTATCGATTCAAATAAGACTCAAATATAACACAAGGTAGTTTTTTAGTTTTTTGTAGTCTACTGTAATGTGGTCATTTTAGTATTGTGGCAGTTGCCTTTGATAAAGATAATCTGTAGTAGCTAGGAGATAGATGTAAATTTAAATTTTTGTCATCATAAGAATTTAATAATGTAAGGCTTCTTTAAAAAATCCATTTTTAAATTAACATATATTCATGTGCTTCATTCGAATAACATATTTAGAAGAATTTAACTTGTGTATGAAAGCTGACAGTATAGTTGATAATAATAATTATACTAAGAGATAATGACCTATATTTTATAGCAGATAAAATATAAACTACATACTCATCTTTTACAATTAGTTTAAGAAAAGTCATGTTTTTGCAAATCCAATTTTGTTCGTATGTCAATAACACAATAATTATAATGAATTCTATTTTTATATGTATCTTTGTTCCAAATATATGGAATCGGTATATAGTCATAACCATAATAAAAGGTTGTGGTTAATTAAAAAAATCAAGAGGTAGTTCCAATAACAGGTGCTGGAAGTTGAGGTAATGGGCGAAAAAGAAAACGCACATTCAATTTAAAACTTGTTTAAGAACACAATAAGTGTAATGAGTTATTTTTTGTTTTTAACCCTCCGCTGGTGGCGCCCTATTTTATAACGCCAATGATGGCGTCGAGTCTGTCAGACCAATATAGATTTTCCAAAAAGAAAAATATACTATTTCTTTCTGTTAAGGATATACACTCTGGAATAATTAGTTTGTGTCGGTCATTATTTGAGAATTAACGCCGGCCATGTTCAGAAGAGCATAAAAATAACCATAGGCTATCTTCTTGTATTCCGATTTACGTCACATGTAGCACACAGTTTGTCTAAATTTTCCACACCACCTTTGGTTAAATTATAAAAGGTAATTTTGTCAGGCTTTGTTTGGTCCCCAGTAGATGCATCAATTGCATCGTCATGGTGCAAACTTGAGATAAGAATAACGTTTCTATATTTCTTTGGAACGTATGACACTATTGTCATATCGTCCTGAAGTCTTAATATAGGAGAACACACTGAACTATCTCTAGTATTTAAGAAGTCCGGTGGAAGTTCTCTTTTGTTCTTCTTTATGGTACCAACCAAAGTAAGGTGATGTTCATTGAGGAATAAAAAAATTAGCAGCAAAGTAGAAGATATATAGTCTTGTTATTAGGGATGATATTTTTGACACGTCAACTTAATAATAAAATAAGTAAAACTGTTAAAAGAAGAAAATACTGTGAGTGAAGTTTGTGAACTGTGAATAATATTTCTTAAAGTACACAAGAAACCAGAAAATGACGTTTAAAAAAGTCAATTTTTGTCCAAACAACTTTTAGCTAAAATATTCTCATGATACAATAGATACAATATATAAAAGGGAAGCTAGGAAGCCCTGGATAACGGACTAAATCTTAAACTTAATGCAAAAGAGACGAGGCTACAAAAACAGACGAGACGAAGAAGGACTGAAAACGTATAAGGCAATAAAGTGGGAAATCATTAGAAAATGTAGAAAAGCGAAAGAACAATGGATAGAGGAGAAATGCAAAGAAGTAGAAGATAAGTTGCAAGTAGGTAAGACCGATGAGGCTTACAAAATAATTAAGAGGAACTTCAGGGATGTAGGAACAATAAGTAGAAATGTTAGGAGTCAATCGGGGGACATACTGATAGGAAGAGAGGAGAAAGCGGATAGGTGGAAGCAGTACTTAGGAAATTTATACGAGGGTCAGGAATTAGGAGAGATATTAGAGGAAGAATCTAGCATCGATAGGGAAGATGTAGGAAAACCTATATTGAGAGAGGAATTTGAAATAGCACTAAGGGGGCTAAAGAATAATAGAGCGCCGGGTGTAGATAAAATACAGGCGGAAATTTTGAAATGTGCGGGACAGAAAGTAGTAAATAGGATGTTTGAACTGGTAAAATACATATACGAAACGGGCGAGATGCCGGAGGATTATAAGAGGAACATTATCGTTACTATACCGAAAAAGAGAGGAGCCGACAAATGCGAGAACTTTAGAACGATTAGCCTAACTTCCCATGCGTCAAAAATCTTAACTAGAATAGTGCAGAAGAGGATGGAAAATAGAGCGGAGGAAATACTAGGAGAAGACCAATTCGGGTTTAGGCGAAATAGGGGAACTGGCGAAGCTATTCTGGCGCTAAGAGTAATGTTAGAGAAAACAATAGAAAAAGGAAAGAACGCTTATATAGGATTTGTAGATTTAGAAAAAGCTTTTGATAACGTAAGATGGGAAAAAATATTCGAGATACTAAAGAGCGCGGGAATGAAGTATAGAGATAGGAGAGTAGTACACAATCTATACATAGAGCAAACTGCTGTTATAGAAGTAGAAGGGGAGGAAAGGGAAGTAGGTATTAGGAAAGGAGTAAGACAAGGATGTACGCTATCACCACTAATTTTTAATCTGTACATCGAAGAGGCGATTAATGTGGTAAAAGATAGAGTGGATTTCGGGATTAAAGTACAGGGACAGAAACTAAAAATGCTGAGATTCGCGGATGATATAGCAGTATTAGCATCTAGTAAGGAGGAACTAGAATCAGCATTGAACGAAATGGAGGCAGTGTTGACAGAGGAATACGGAATGAGGGTGAATAAAAACAAAACTAAAGTGTTAGTGTGCAGAGGGCGCGAGAGCAGAGCAAAAACGAAAGTACAAATTAATAATGAAAGATTGGAGGAAGTTAAAGACTTCACTTATTTAGGAAGTAAAATAAATTGGGATGGAAGAAGCGATAAAGACATAAAACAAAGAATAGCGCGGGGTCGAGTAGCTTTTAACAAAAAGAAAGCACTTTTATGCTCGGGGGTAATAAACTTAGAAACAAGGAAGAGATTTTTGAAAACATATGTATGGAGCACGGCACTTTACGGCTGCGAAACCTGGACGGTAGGGGAAGCAAGTAGGAAGAAATTAGAAGCTTTTGAGATGTGGTGTTACCGAAGAATGATGAAAATACCATGGACTGATAGGGTTAGAAACGAAGAAGTATTGGAGAAAGTCGGCGAGAAAAGGAGTATGTGGAAAAACTTAAAGAAGAGAAGAGATAGAATGGTAGGCCACTTGCTGAGACATGGGGGAATAGTCCGCGATATTTTGGAGGCAGAAATAGGAGTGAAGAAAGGCAGAGGTAGGCCTAGATTAGACTACTGCTCGCAAATAGTAAGGGATGTAGGTTGTAGCACAATTAGCGAAATGCGTAGGTTAGCACAAGATAGGAGAAGCTGGAGGTTAGCGTCCAACCAGTCTTAGGACTGATGACCTAATGATGATGACAATAGATATGTTACGGCAAAAGTACGAATTCGGTGAATGTGTACGTTGTTCGGTTAAAGTGAACATCATCCAAATCGAGTGGTAAATGTAAGTATAACACTAGTAAATAACGAATATTGCCATTTTTACCGAAAAATGTACACATTTAGTGCATTTACCTATGGATGGTAGTAAATGTGAGTATCCTTAGCAATTATATTTACAGAATTCCAGATTCCAGATTTGAAAATAAAAATAGAGTAAAAACATTGTTTATCAAACTAAATGTACAATAGTTATAAAAATACAAAAGAAAATCATTATTAAACTGTTAACTAGATATTACATCGATTCACACCTAACCCAACTCATCTCTCATACAGAGGCAAACCTTTACCCGTGCAGTAGGTATGTCTACTTTTACCGGGTGCGCTTGGGAAGTGTGCACATGTACCGTTTTACACCGGCTAAAGTAAGTTCACCGACTGATGATCAAAGTTTTACGCACTTTTACCAACAAGGCAGGCAATAGTATACATTTTCCGGCGAATGTGTACATTTGCTGCTATACGTAGGTACTCTTACCGTAACATATATATATGTATATGCGCTACAATTTTGTAGAAATCTTATGCAATAGATTTAGTACACCCTATAGTATAATACGTCGTATTCGTTAAACCTTGGTAAGTCAATTAATCATTCATACCTAGAATAAATTCCAGTCCTAAACTACATCAAAACGAAAATGTTCTACGCAATAAATAAAGTGAAATCCAAATAAGAATATTGAATATATTCGTATCGATAAGCTTATATCTTGTCGATATACCAATAAAAAATATAAAGAGTTTTCAGTATATATTTGGAGAATATTTCGTCGTTTCCATATACATATACGATCTTGTCACATTCTTTGGATTATTTTACAGTGATCGGATTCAATATAGTGAAATAATTCCACAATGATTATTATATTAGAGTAACTTAACCGGTATATCCAAGTTAAGATCATGACAGCGTCTCTATTGAAAACTAAATTTTTTTTCCCGAAGAAATATCTACATTTTTACGGCAGAATATATGAGAAATAAATTGTTCAAAATGTGGTGTAACACAATTTCACACAAATTTACTCACTAGTTGATGTAAAATGAAGACCGGAAGATCACGCACAGGAGTAAAATAAACACAACGTTAATTTATATTATTTAAATATAAAAATTAAGCTCTTGTAATGAAATACGCTATATTATATGTTTACCTTTTAATATATATTGCAGTAATAAAATATCAGAGTATGGTATGTAGTGATGTAAGTCTAGGAAATTTTGAATGTTTTCAAATAATGTAGTCAGTTCAGTTTTATTTTCAGTTTCTATTTCAAATTGTGAATGTTTACAGTTTCTGTTTCAAATTCTGTTCAGATTCTGCCCTTTTCGATTTGTCAAAACTGGGCATAATAATAATAATAATAACACCATGCAAGTATAGTTTAATTTTATTATGATCATTTTTTTCAGGGATAACTTGATTTTTTGATGACTTTATAAAAATTGTGTATTTTATTTCGTTACAAAATCGGTATTATTTAAAAATATTGGATAAAATGTAGCACAAGCTTAATATGAGGGAGTACTGATATATTTGTTCAGTGGTGGGCACGTTTATTCTAGAAGATCACAAATATGAATTTATAAACTTTTACTCCTAAAGAATGACGTAGAGGATTTTGTAGGAATTTGGCGTTACCCCCAGAAGTACAGTTCGTCAAGCTTTACATTTAACAGAAGTCTGGTTAAAGTTATACAATAAATAAAGATGTGGTAGAGCGTCTCAACAAATGGGTTACGCTGTATATTGATTTAATATGTTGACTTAAATTTAGAAGTCAATTTTATGTAATTAATTAGTAATGAGTAATGACTGATGACTTAGTTTAATTCAGTAATACATTTTCGAGCTTCATTAATCAATTATAGGTTAACTGCAAATCGGTTCTTGTTCTTTATTAAGCATTAAAACGTTATTAGATGACAATTGATATCGTGTGTCGGTTGTTAGTGTAAATTTTTCTTAAGTTTTTACGACAATCAACTATTATTAATATTAATGAAATGGAATTCTTCTGCAAGTATCACGAATCTGTCTGCACCTAATGCGATATAAATTTTTATTTCTTCCTTTGTGTTTCAGACATGAAATATTCAGATGCAGTTCGGTGACAGGTACGTTCAAAAGCAACTGGACATAGATGTATGTCCAGTTACTTATGGAAGTTACCTACCGTCGGTAGTACCTACATACATGGATGTAGGTACCACTAGGGGTTACCTCCATCATCTGCCTGCTCTATTGCGTAGATACATGAGCATAATAATGGTACAGTGCAGATAAGTTAAGTGTCTCATGTATGGCATCTCATTCGTTCCAAAATTTAAATTATTGTAATGAATTAATAGAAAATCTTGGACAGAAAAGGCAGAATATAATGAGAAGATAAGAGAAATGGTATACAGAAGTTTTATCTCTTTTTATCTACTAATCGAAAAACTGAAACACGTCTATTTAAAACTACCCATATGTTCATAGCATCTCAGCAGAATTATATATTTACAGCTCATCAAGAATAGGACCAAGTCTCAAAACTGCAATAGCGGACGGCCCACGAGGTGCGCAGTGAATAACCTGATCTTTACTCAGTCGAATTGAGTCTTTGCAGAGTGAATATCGATTAATATGTACATCTATTGAATGTGAATGTACACGGAGTGCGATCTGGCCACGCGTAAAGTGCGTCCTTCTCCCTCCGAATGCTGCCTCACTCTTTCTTCTACGCATACCTAGAGAATCT
This sequence comes from Rosalia funebris, assembly GCA_037954035.1. NCBI lineage: Eukaryota > Metazoa > Arthropoda > Insecta > Coleoptera > Cerambycidae > Rosalia > Rosalia funebris. The sequence continues at coordinate 9,213,995 of JAZFAV010000007.1, forward strand.
CACACCTTTTCCTATTCTTGACGAGCAGTACATAATTATATTTTTTCGTATAAAATATATGCAATGAACAATTTTTAGTTGACACTTTATCACACACCTACCTATACGATAGAAGAAATATAAACCAAATAATAAATCTATGCAAAGTGTAATATGAAATAACATTATACATAAGTTATTATGGAAAATTATACGGATTTTTTTTAAATGTATGTTGAATTTGGTCCGATTTTTAGGTGTTGTTAGTAACGTTTTATTGAGTTATGTAAGACACAAGTTTTCTTGCTTTACAAAATGTACATTGTACCTACTGACATACTAGTCGAGTGGGATCAAAACAGAATATCCATTTTCCGCGTGAATCTTCTATTTACGCACGCATAACGCGACACGAAATAATAAACTACAACGTGTTCAATTTGTATGTCACGTGGTCGCTGTTGCGTCATTCGCATTCACGTATTCTGAACTTAACTAATTCACTTCGGCATTCTGTAAATAACAAGTCACATTTTAGAACATTCTCTTTTTCTTTCTATTTACTCGAGACTGACGTTATTCACTCTAGTAACGCTCGAGTGGATTTTAAAGTCTGTTTTTAATCGTTGAGAACCTTCGTTTGGAGTGATATACGGATATCTGTCGAGTAGGCTAACCTTTTGGATTTTTCCTGTATAGCGATATCCTACTTATAAAGAAGTCAAGAAATAGAAAGAGTATAAAAGGAAACGATAAATGCTTTATGGTAGTTTTTACATTAATTTACATTCTTTACATTTAAAAAATCTGTAAGGTATTCCGTACTGCTCGTCAAAAATAGGAACAAGTCTCTATCGGACCACCCACGAGGTGTGCAGTAAATAGCCTGGTCGAAGTAAATTGCCAAATGCTACTATCACTCTTTCTTCTACGCACACATAGTGAAATCTCACACTTTTTCCTATTATTGACGAGCAGTATAGATAGGGTGTCTCGGCTGGAATTATAGGATTCTAATTGCACGTCATTTGTGTTCTGTCAAATATATGTCAGTATTTTTAACGACAGTATTTTTAACGACGACTATCATCTATACGCTTCGAAGCCATCTGCTTAAAGCGACACATCGCCACCTTGCGAGCGTGGTTCGCAACTCCTAGTCTTTCATTTAAAATGTTTCACATTGAAACACGTATATTCGTGTAAGTCAGAATGCACTGAAATCTATTGTATAGGAAAACATTATAATAATATGAGCATTATTATAAAAAACTTTTTTGGAGTGATATAATACTTCTGTTTACGTTACGTACGTTACTTTACTCATTACTCAATTGTTATTTTTTGTATTCAATACAACTAATTCAAGTTACTGATAATTCTAGTGAAATATTTGTTAACTGAATCTGCACTATTTTTTACTTTATGCAGAGGTGGTATTTGTGCATCTTAATCATATGTATGTTGAACTGGAAAATAATAAGTTTAGATTAACGAATATAAACTGTAGGATAAATATCTTCACTGGTTACTTTTGATTTTGTATTTTCCAATTATCGTCCAATATGCAATTGGAATGCACAAAATCTTGCTTCTTCATATAGTAAAAATATTCCAAATTTCGTTAAAAATATTTCTCCACAATTGCCTGCAATTTGAATAAGTTACATTAAATACAAAAAGTAACGATGAAGTAACGAGTAAAGTAACGTTTCTAAAGCCTGATTTATTGAAATATAATAGTGAAACATAATATTCATTCTGAGGAACTCCTATGGATGCCCTCTGATAGTACAGGTGTCCACTTCTTGTTTGACAAGAAATATAAGATCACCCTCGCCAGTAAGACCGACTGGGTGGAGGGTCGAGCTGGATTGCCGCTCAATGGAGACATCTGGTACACGGATGGAGCGAAGAGTGGGAACAGAACGGGTGCGGGGGTGTATAGGCGACGCGACGAGATAGGTAAAACCTTCCCCTTGGATAAATACACTACCGCACTCCAGGTCGAGCTAGTTGGAATTACATACGGTGTTCTGGGGGCCGACCAAAATCGGATAGCAGGACGGCGTAGGCAGCCCTGAATTCAGCAACGACAAAGTCGAAGCTGGTCCATAATTGCTATGAAGCATTGAACCACTTGGCAGGGAAGGGACTGGTGGAACTCTTATGGATACGTGGGCATAATGGCATTAAGGGAAATCTAATTGCAGATGACCTTGCCAGACTAGGGACCAGGGAAAACCTCTATGGACCAGAAACTGCAGTGGGTATAAGTCGGAATCTGATCAGGGACTGCATCAATGGCTGGGCAAGAGACCAGCACAATAAAAGATGGAGAGGAGTAACGGGTTGTCGAATAATCAAACTCTTCATCCAATACTCAGAGATTGAGAAATGGGCCCAAGAATTCATTAAATTGAACAGGCACAAAGCTAGAACCCTGGTGGGAATCATAACGGGCCACCATAGTAGCCTAAATGCATATAAGCACAAGCTGAGGCTGACTGACAGCCCGGCCTGCAGATACTGTAAAGAAGACGAGGAAACCTCGATTCATCTTCTTTACACAGGCCCCGCACTGGAGGAGAAGAGGTATCTTATCTTAGGGACCCCTGTTATCCTAGATGAAGTGAGGCTTAAGGCGGGGGACGTGCCTAAATTGCCCCTTTTATGGGATAGCATTTTTGGACAATGACCCGGATAATATGGGATTGCCAAGGGACTACCCATGCGATCAGTGGCTGATGAGGCCCAAACCTATATAATATAATAATAATATTTATTCATGTACTTTCAAGTCATTTCAGTATTTTTACATATTAAAGGTTTTTTATTGTTAGCAAGAATACAAGCGACATGTATTATTTTGTCAATGTGAGGTAGTAAATCTGTGGGTATATATTTTAAAAAATTAAAAATTTTGATTCTTTGAATCGCTTCCTCTATTTGTATTCTCACAGAAGCGATTGAATATCCCTCTAATACTTTCTGTCGGGTTAATTGGGGGATAAAAGCAAAAGGTGACATAATTAAAGTGCATCTATGTTTAAGTAACTCAGATTTTATTTGAGGGAAACCTCCCATATTTTATGGGAAAAACTTTTTGCACGTTAAAAAATCACTTTTCACTTTTATGTGTGTTAAAACGGTGAATACGAGAACTTCGGTGAATTTAACACCGAGTGAATTTCCAAATAAAATGTGTCAGATCCTTTGAGAGGACTAATCAAAGAATAAAGAATAACAAATTAAACAAAGATGGATTATCATAGTGATATGTTGGTGATAAGTTGAAACATGACCTAATTCATATTTAACAGGTTAAATCATTATTTGAATACAAAACTGTACAGCATTGTATATATCCTTTATATTAAAAATTTTAAATATTTTAATATTTACATAAACAACGTTCATATATTTACATAAATATATAAATAATAAACTAAATTGAACAGTTATTATGAAAAAGTTATGTTGTAATATTGAAGAATATTAACGGGGGATGTTTCTGTAGTTTGTTTTTCGTATACTGTTTGGTTCAATATACGAAAGCATTTGCAAAATAGAAAAAAAATACATGAAAATATTTGTGGCAATTAGCTCCCAAGGTCTTTAACAAAGGATTTACTAATTTTTATATATTTCGCATATACATTCTACTATTTTGATTAGAATATGAAAAATGTAGTACGATGTCACAAATCGTCGGTTTTCTAGGGCTTACTATATCAAAGACATTTATTTATTTATGCAATTGGCGACATTTATCTTTAAAATTTATATTTCAAAATGCAATAAAAACCATTCTAACGAATTATGCATATTAGAATTTCATAACATTCAAAATGAGAGTATAAACGAAACGAGAATATTAATTATGTGTTATATAAAACTTGTAATTACATATTCGTGGACGTTATACATAAAGCTATTGTCCTTATAACGATTCAAAGGTAGTTTGCTTTAAGATCTATAATATAATGTCATATTTTCTATCTCATTTTATAAATTGTCCAATTTATTTATGATGAAAGATAGATTTGAGTAACTAATCATAAAAATATCTTATTCAGATACAGACTTTTTTTTAAATTTGTTTATTTAGAACCTAATTTAAAAATATAAACATTTGTAAGGCACTGCCGCATGAACATTGTTTTATATAACGAACAGATCGGAGAGAGGAATTTCCATTACATAGAGAAGATATATCTTTCTTCTCTGTATAATAGAAGTCTATATAATATAGTAACTTCTATTATATAGAGAAGAAATATCTTGCTTAGGAGGATAACAGGCATTTTTTCATCAAACGTCAAAACTACGAGGGTCATTCAAATATAAACCAGCCTTTGGCAACTGAGAGCAAAAAAGGAATTATACAGTGATGCAGAGCATTAGGCGCGGTAGTGGGGATCTCCTAGGAGGGATTCGTGGCCAAACCGGCCACTCAACATCAGTTCGTTAGTTGTCTTTACGATGAGCGAGAGTGCGGTACACCCTGCGGTTGCACAACGCATCGTAATAAGATTTCTTACGAACGAAGGTGTTAAACCGGCCGAAATTTGGAACCGATTACGAGCACAATTCGAGGAAAGAACACTTTCATTGGCGAGAGTGAAAGCCTGGTGTGCAGAGTTCAAGAAAGGGCATAAACAAGTCGAAAACCTGAGTCACGCAAGACGGCCCCGCACCAGCATCACGCCAGAAAGTATTACAGCTGTTCGGGACCTTATTGACGGTGATCGTCGAATCACGGTAGCAGACATCAATGGAAAATTGAAGATCAGCATTGGAAGTATACACTCCATTATCCGACACAAGCTGGAATTCCGAAAAGTGTCAGCACGGTGGGTTCCACGTCTTCTTAATGCAGATCAGAAAAATGCGAGAGTTCAAGTTTCTCAAATGCTTCTCGCTCGTTTTCAAGATGAAGGGGACGATTTTTTGCAACGAAGTGACCTGTGATGAAACTTGGGTTCACCACTACACCCCCGAGTCGAAAAGGGCAAGTATGGAATGGAGGCAGAAGAGGGAGGCAGCACCGACAAAAGCCAAAAGCTTATCGGCTGGGAAGGTAATGGCGTCGGTTTTCTGGGATTCTGAAGGAGTTTTACTGCTTTACTTTCTCCATGACCGTCGTACAATAAACGCTGCCTACTACTGTGACCATTTGGACCAGGTTTGAAGTGCATATCGGTCGAAACGGCGCCGTCGGCCTATCCGAAACGTTCTGCTCTTGCACGACAAAGCAAGACCGCACATTGATGGTCAAACCACCGAGAAATTGGGTCAAATGCATTGGACTGCCCTTGAACACCCTACCTACAGTCCCGACCTTTCACCATGTGATTTTCACATGTTTGGGTCGCTCAAGGAAGCGCTTGGTGGGGAGCGCTTTGAGAATGATCAGCAGGTTGAGGAGTTCGTGCGCAACTGGATGAATACCCGTCCTAAGTCTTTCTTCGAAAACGGCATAAAAAAACTGCCTGTTCGGTGGGAAAAATGCATAGCGAAAGAGGGGAACTATGTAGAAAAATGATGTAAAATGATGTTTTGAAAAATAATGTAAAATAAATTTTTTTAAGCAAAAGGCTCGTTTATATTTGAATGACCCTCGTAATATACTTACATTTACCCTATCCAGTCTGAAGTACCACAAGGCCTTGCCCAAGGACTCATTTTATACTTTCTATTAACATGTGACTTATCAACAAGGGCCATAATAATTGTCAAGTTTGCTTATTATACTGAAGTACTTACGTCTCACAGAGATCCAGTATAAGCATATAATCAATATATCAACTATAAACTAACTTGAGTAAAATACAAGAGTGGCTTAGGACGTGGCGCATAAAAGCTAACGAAACCAAATCAGTACACGTAACATTTACGATGAGGAAGGATACATGTTTGCCAGTTGAGTTATACAGCTCTTAATTACCACAAAAAAATGTTAAAAATCTCAGCTTGCATCTGGACAGAAACCTAATATGACGCAAACATATATTTGTTAAATGAAAACAACTCGAAACTAAAACGAAAATGGATGTACTAGAAAAGTGGATGACAATCCCAGCTCTCCGTAGATATCAAAGTAGTACTATATAAAGCCATACTCAAACCAATCTGGACTTAGAATGGTAGGGAATACAGCGCTGAGGATCAGCAGCAAACTCTAACCTGGACATACTACACTTATAACAGAGGTTTAAAGATAAAGTGCTGCGAATGATGTGAATGCGCCATGGTATTTACCTAAAAATGTACTTCATCATGACATCCCATTGGCTTCCATCAGGATGGAGATAAAACTTTAGTGTTAAAAACCATCAAATACTTACAATTCAAACAACGTCAATTCAAAGGTTTGCTTAAGATATATAATATAATGTCATATTTTCTATCTCATTGTATAAACTGTCCAATTTATTTATGATGAAAGACAGATCTGAATACCTAATCATAATAATATCTTATCCAGATACACATAAGAACTTTTTTTTTAAATTTGTTTATTTAAAACTTAATTTAAAATATAGACATTTGTAAGGTACTGCCGCATGAACATTGTTTTATATAACGAACTGATCGAAGAGAGGAACTTCTATTACATAGGGAAGAAATACCTTTCTTCTCTATATAATAAAAATATATATAATTGAAGAACTTCTATTATATAGAGAAGAAATGTCTTTCTTCTCTATATAGTAGAAGTTCTTGTATTATTAAATATCTCTTTAAAAACAACATATAATCTAGAAGAAGCGGTAAGTTCATTAACAACTGGCACCAAGAACTTATAGATAGAAAGAAATTAAACCCTTCAGCATAAAGTAAGAAATAGCCGAGAACGGCACTACAAAAAGATGACAAGAAACTGTATATCCAGCTGATAAAACATTAGTCAATAGGGCCACTAAAGATATGAAAGAAATGCTGAATGAAGTAAAGAATCGGAATTTACGAGAATATCTGGAAAGTATAACTGCAAGTGAAGCTACTGATTATTCTCTATGGAAAGCCACCAGAAAATTAATAACGGCACATCAAACGATACCTCCTATTAGAGACAAAATAAACAATAAATGGGCTAAGAAAGATAAGGAAAAAGCAAATATTCCTAATCATCTTGTGAATAATTTCCAACCTTACCCATGATTTTTAACAGTCGAAGAAGAAAATGAAGTACATGAATACCTTAATTATTCCTTCTAAATTGAACTTCCCGTTCGAGAATTGAAAATTAAAGAAGTCAAACGAATAATTACTAAATAAATTAATCCAAAAAAGCCCCTGGTTTTGATTTGATTACCGATAAAGTATTGCAAGAGGTATCTGACAAATTCTTTAAAGCTTTCACTCAAAAAAATGTAATTATTAGAATAAATCATTTGCCTAACTAATGGAGAGTATACGGTCTTTCAATAGGGACGCTCGAAATTTGTTAAGCTATAGCGGCCATATTGTTAAAGCAACATCTGTCAAGTTTATTGTGAATTATTCAGTAGTGTATGGCAAATTATTATGGAAGATTATAGCGTTCAACAATGTGTGAAAATCATCAAATTTTATCTTCAAAACCAGTGTTTTGTTCGAGAGACGTTCCGCGCATTACGTGATTTTTATCTACAAACGTCCCGTCGAGTTGACTATTCGACGTTTGGTGGCCAAATTAGGGTCAACGGTTTGATAAATAATCAGCCAACACCCGTACCTCGCCAAAACGCAAAGTCTTCTGAAAATATCGCTGCTGTGCGTGAAAGTATACGGGAAAACCTGAGGCCGGCAATTTCTCGTCGTTCACAAGAACTTGGCCTTCCTGCGACTTCAACTTGGACGAATTCTGCATTGGGACTTGTTTCTGCACCTGTATAAAATACAACTGACCCAGGAACATAAGGTAAACGATCATAGACAACGCCGTGTGTTCGTTGATTGGGCTCTGAAGCAGTTGGAAGTTGACCCAAACGCCAAAAATAATCATCGTTAGCGACGAGGCCCATTTTTGAATGAATGGATATGTGAACAAGCATAATTGTCGGAATTGGGACGATACCAATCCACCCGAGATACACCAGCACTATATGCATCCCGAGAAAGTCACTGTTTAGTGCGGATTTTGGTCTGGCGGAATCATCAGTCCGTACTTCTTCCAAAACTAAACTGGAATTGCCATAGCTGTCAACGGCGAGTGCTACAGATCGATGATAAGCAACTTCTTGTGGACTAATCTGGATGATATGGATACCGACGACATGTAGTTTCAACAGGAGGGCACTACGTGCCACACAGCGTATGTAACGATGGACATTCTGCACGAGCAATTTGATGACATGGTTATCTCGCACAGCGGCGATATGAACTATCTACTGAGATCGTGCGATTTAATGCCTTTAAACTTCATCCTTTGAGGCTATCTAAAATCGCAGGTCTATGTTTATATACCGCAAACAATTGATGCCCTCAAAGTCAACATAACGAACGCCATCCAGCAAATTCATCAAAGCAACAAAGTCATCGAAAATTGGACCTCCTGAATACGTGCCACCAAGCAAAACCGGGGCGGATATTTGAACGACGTTATATTCGATACTTAATGCCATAAAATAGTATTTCAAATAAAAGAAAAAATTGAGTGGATATCTCACACACAACTTGTTTTATTTACATTTAAAAATCGAGCGTCCTTATTGATAGGCCCTTTCGTACATGTTGTAATTACTCTTGGAATTGTACTAATAGGAAATAAATATTTTAGATTAACTGAAATGAAACCAGGAAAATAACCTGAGGATGTTAAATCTTACAGACCAATTATCCCGTTTCGGATGTTGTCTAAGGTCTTCGGGAAAATGCTTCTTGAACGTCTAGAACCTACACTAAAACAGCGAAGTCTTATTCCCATTCCCTAGTTTGGCTTGAGAAATCAGCACGGAGCAATTGACAATGTCTATAGAATAGTCAGAAAAACTAACAGAGGTCTTGAAGGAAAAGGATATTGCTCGGTGGCCTTCCTAGACATCAGTCAGGTCTTGGATAAGGTGTGGCATAAAGGTTTGTTCTACAAACTGAAGCAACCACTTCTACCTGAACCTAAAATCCTAAGTAACATAAGTAACAGGCATTTCCTCATCAAACATTGACATTAATATACTGACATTTTTACCCCATCCAATCTGGAGTACCACAAGGCAAGGTGTCCTAAAGCCTATTTTATACTTACCATTTACATGTGACTTATCAACAACAAGAGCCATAATAACTGCCACCTTTGCTGATTATACTACAGTACTTGCATCCCATAGAGATCTAATATTAGCATTAAGGAACTTAACTATAACTTAACTGAAATACAAAAGTGGCTTAGGAGGTGGCGTATAAAAGCTAACGAAACCAAATCAGTACACGTAACATTTACGACGAGAAAGGATACATGTCTGCCAGTTGAATTAAACAGCCTTCAACTACCACAAAAAAAATCTTAAATATCTCAGCTTGCATCTGGACAGAAAAGTAACATGGCTTTATTAGTATATTTACTAAATGCAAACAACTCGGACTACATCGAAGATAGATGTACTAGATAATTAGATGTAAAATACGAACTCTCTACAGACAGCAAAATATAGTACTATACAAAGCCATACTTAAGCCAATCTGAACTTGGAATGGATTACATTTCTAGACATGTACAGGAACGTGGACATACTACATTTATATCTATAACAGAGGTTTAAAAATAAAGTGATGCAAATAGTGTGAATACGCCCTGGTATACGAGTATACCTAACGATGTCTTTCATTATGACATCTCACTGGCCTGTATCAGGGTGGAGATCAAATACTTTAGTGTTAAATACCGTCAAAGACTTACCATACACTCTAATATACTAGCTAACCAAATACTTACACCCAATGATGAAGTGCGTAGATTCAATACGTTTAAATCCTTAGACCTTGTAGATTATATATATATATATATATATATATATATATATATATATATATATATATATATATATATATATATATATATATATATATATATATGTATATATATATGTGTATATATATATATATATATATATATATATATATATATATATATATATATATATATATATAGATTTAATTAAATCATAGACTTAACTAAATACGAGTTCTTACTACGAACCATAGGAACTTTAAGTTATGATAAATTGCAAAGTGTTTCCTGAAACTCCCTGTACATACTGCTCATCAATAATATGAAAAAGTGTGAGATTATCTAGACCGCGTAGAAGAGAGTGAGGCAGCATTTAGAGGGAAAACTATACACTTTACGCGGGGCTATATCGAACTTTGAGTACATTCACATTCAATATATATATTCATCGATGTTCACTCTGCAAAGGTCTCAGTTCGATTGAGTAGAGACCAGTCTATTTACTGGGAACCTCGTGAGCGGTCCGATGGCGCAGTTTTGAGACTTGTTCCTATTCTTGATGAGCTGTACACGTACTATATATATATATATATATATATATATATATATATATATATATATATATATATATATATATATATCCAATTTTATTATTTGGTAAGGTTATAGATACATTGTTTTCATTCTGCCTAGAACAGAGATAAGGTTGCAGTGCTAGATTTTGACACACGGTGAACAATTGCTTCTGTTTGTGTTAGTTACGTTCCTCCCTCCGCCTGGAGAGATTCGGTAACTATTGGTTTATATGCAGATGTGTGTGTGATAAAATTGTTACATTTTTTTTTATTAACCCAACCTTTTTACTAACAAAATTACAACTCTTCCAAATGGTCTTGTAAAAGACTATACGATTACCAATGAGTTGGCTGCTTTGAGCTTAACTGACAGTACCAAACACAGTAATTTCCTGGAAATATCATACATTGAATGTTGTTATTCTATAAACACATACGAGTTAATGTATTGGTATCAGATAATGGGTTTTATCAATATTACATAAGCATTTCCATTTGAAAAGTCACAAGATAGTTTTATTATTTTATGATGCTTATTTCAGAGACAGAATCGTTAAATTAAATAAATAAATTTTAGGTAAACGAACCAGAGATAGGTGACATCTGAAATTCCTATTAAAACAGAAGTCACTGTGTGCTCACAAAACGGATAAATAATTTCTAGTTTCGCAGTCTGCTAAACTCACTCGACAGAATTTAATTTTAGTGCAAATTTAAATTAAATTGAATTTAACTATAAAATTAACATGTAAAACTACAGTAATGACATTATTTAATTGATGTTTCGAATCCGATGTTTGTCATGTGTCAATTGGAATATATAATTACAGTAACAATACATAAATTAACTCTTTTTGTATTCCTTATCAGATTATATTGTATTGAAATACACAGAAGCAGCTTGCGATAATTGCCAATAAATATCAGAGCGGTATTTTAGAAAATATTCTCTCTGGAGCAACGTTTTCAGTAGGATTTAATAGGCGAAGTTTAATGGTTTTTTCTAATGCATGTTAAAGTGCTTCTAACTAAAATTAGAAGTTATTACGGCTGCCAACAATGTATAAGTGGATTTCAAGGCTATAGACAATCATTATTAGCCCATTGCACATCCGTCACCAAACGGCGAAACAGCTTAATTTAGAAATATTTAATATTTATGGCCAACGTGCTTCATTATTTATATGATAATGTTTAGTAAAATTATTACTATTGTGTATTGGAAATGAGTTATAATTTTGTATATAACAAAATTCACCAACAACTAAGAGAGATTCTTAGCATGAGTGCATTATTTTAAGTGATGAAATAATTAAGTTAAAAAATGTTTTATCAACACGGATAAAACAAATCTAGCACATTATTGATAAATAAACATTTCAATGAAGACTTGTTAGCCTTAAAGAAATTATAAAAGACTTTTTACGTGTGTAAACGACGGGGTTATGATAAATAAAACCAATAAATTTAATGTATGTATTGATTTTTATTTATAATTTGTTAAAACATTTCGCGCATGGGTTGAATAATATCTAAATATGCACCTAATGGTGTCATTGAATTGTCGTGACGTATCTGTTATTAGGTCTACGACGTCGTAGACAATTTTCTTGTTTTTTGGCATACTCTCAAATATATTTTCAACGAACCTCATATGATATCTGTATTTATTACATTCCAGCCATTTTTAATACTCTAGCACTTAAAATCTATTTGCAGTTATCTAAAGAATTGCAAACCATTTAACAATGACATTATTTTATTATTTTTATGTTTTGTGGGTTTGGGCCTCATCAGCCATTGATCCCATGGGCAGTCCCTTGGCGATTACCTCTTATCCGGGCCATTATCCAAAAATGCTATCCCATAAAAGGAGAAATTTTGACACGTCCCTCGCCTTAAGCCTCGCCTCATCTAGGATAACAGGGGTCCTTAATATAAGGCACCTCCTCTCCTCCAGTGTGGGGCAGGTGTAAAGAGGATGAATCGAGGTTTCCTCGTCTTCTCTACAGTATCTGCATGCCGGGCTGTCAGTCAGCCTTAGTTTGTGCTTATATGCATTCAGGCTACTATGGTGGCCCGTTATGATTCCTACCAGGGTTCTGGCATTGTGCCTGTTCAATTTAAATAATTCTTGGGCCCATTTCTCAATATCTGAGTATTCAATGAAGAGTTTGGTTATTCGACAACCCATTACTCCTCTCCATCTTTCTCTGTGCTGGTCTATTGCTCAGTCATTGGTGCGGTCTCTGATCAGATTCCGACTTATTCCCACTGCAGGTTCTCGTCCATAGAAGTTTCCCCGGTCCCTAGTTTGGCAAGGTCATCTGCAATTAGATTTCCCTTAATGCCATTATATCCAGGTATCCATAAGAGTTCCACTGGTCCCTTCCCTGCCAAGTGGTTCAATGCTTCATAGCAATTATAGACCAGCTTCGACTTCGTCGTTGCTGAATTCAGGACTGTCAACGCCGCCCTGCTATCCGAGCAGATACATACTCTCTCCTGGGTCCGATTTTGGTCGGCCCCCAGAACAACGTATGTAATTGCAACTAGCTCGGCCTGGAGTGTGGTAGTGTATTTACCCAGGGGGAAGGTTTTACCTATTCCATCGCCTCGCCTATACACCCCCGCGCCTGCTCTGTTCTCACTCTTGGCTCCATCCGTGTACCAGATGTCTCCATTGAGCTTGACAATGACATTAAGTATTTATATTGTTACCAGAAAAAACAAAAGTGACAAATAGTAAAATATTATTTTACTGCATGTTGAAAATAACTACCCTGAAAGGTTTTATTTCCGTCAACCATGTCCGATGAAATACTCCATATTACGCTCATAGTCCATTTATTATTTATTTGAGAATATTAATTATGTCTAATTTCTTCTTATACAATATTTCTCCATATATTATATATGACAACAGAATGTTTAATATAAAAATAAAATCCGATACTCAAAGTTTGAAAGTTAATTATATTGTCTTTTCTGCGAAGACAAGTATTCAGATAAAAAATATTTCTAGTTCTATTTCTCTAAAGCAGATAAATCGACAGAAATAGTATCGAATGTTATTAATATTTCATTATAAATGCAAGTATAATAGAATTCATATTACTTCTGGACGAATATCATCTCTAAATGAAATACCTTGGCATATTAATCAAGTCGAATGAACTACAAGTAATGAAATGCTCTAATTATTTTGTTTGCTCTTATCGAATATTTTATAATATTGAGTAACAGCGATACAATGCATCCTGCTCAGTAAGCTGAATGTCCTGAAAAATCGTCAATTTCTGCACTAATGTGTTGTAAACTATTCATTGCTCAATAGTGTGCAATACAATTATACAATTTTTATTTTTCATATTTGTACAGTTATCAAATTTATTTTTTATTTTTATTTTTTTTTTCTCTTCGGACTGGGGAACACATTAAATTATAGTTAGCTTAATTCTTCCAAATGTAGATGTTGTAACTTCACCACCTCTTGTACCAGTAAAACGAATAAATTCAGTATATCGTTGGTTCTATGTAGTTTCTGATAAACGTTAAATAAAATATGGTGAAGTGAATTTCACATGATATGACAATTGAATGATAACATTTATGGTTTGACAGACTCCTGATAAACCCAAAGAAAAATTCCCTAATTAAATTAATATAAGGAGATCAACCTCTCGTTCTTCCTCGTTAGAATTCGCAACCGCTTATTTCTTACAATTGGCGCTAGATGCACTAGGAGAGCGCGAACATATATGAATTTAAAATATAAGGCGTTATTTAAATGCATGCTACTGAATCTTTGATTGCCGAATTATGGCTATAAGTAATTAAAAGTAAATGTTAAAACAACAAAATAATTTCTTCTCTCTCTCTACTCTTATTGGTAATATAATGACACACCTGCTGCCTAACGAGCTACCAGTGGAAATAACTTATACCAGCCTTGGCCATTAGTAATTAAGTAATCAACAGATTGTTAATTTATTTTGATATGATCTCTCAGTTTTCTCTCTCCGCTACTAATATTTATTTATTTTAGCCACTGTCATACAACTATGCTTCATCGGAAACTGTATATCATGGCCTGTACTGTTACATAACTGAATGATTTAAAAATAATACGATTTATAATAATTATATATATTGAAGCGACGGCCTTGAAGCTGTAATTACTTACGATCTTCATTATACCCGTCAGTCATGTAACCTTATGACGAAGTTTATTTTTTATCCTTTCTGGTCAATAATATGTTTGTTAATAAAACACCAATATTTTGTGATGAACATTTTTAAGGTATTCGAATTTCCGCATCACTGACTTCACGTAAGCATTCCTTATTATAAAAAATATTATTTATTATCAAAAGTTTCTTTAACTATAACTTATATATTCATTAAAATTTCAAAATCGTATACAGTGTGGGTGGGTTTACATTACACACCCATTCACTTCGCCAAGGGGTAACACCACTGTCAATATTTCAACAAATCGATTTTGTTATTAGCACAAAATTGTTTTGAACCTTATAGAATATGGGACATAATTTTTTTTCCTAAAAAAATGTTTTTCCTTGAAATTTCGTGCTCTTTCCTAAGTGCGTCGGACTGCTCCGACAAGAAAAAGGTCCGTACCAAAATTTTATAGTATAAAAGAAAAAGTGTATTGATTAAGTACAAAAAATAATGGGCTCTCGACTGAAAAATTAAAAAGGAAAACGTGTATGGCCTCGGAGGAAAACGTAAATTAACTGCCAAATTAATTTATCAATTAACAATTTATTATGGCCTGGCAATACGTCGGATTCCGAACTCCTTGAAAAGTATGAAAAATGAAATTTTGACGACCCTATTACATAAGTTATCAACCGACGAAAATTTGCAGCACGAGAAGTGCTCAAAGTCTTGGTGTGACTCGAAGAAGGCGCAAGCTGCGGATGCCTTGGACACCTTCCATCGCCGCTTCCTAAGGAAGATTTTAAAGCTATCAAACCGATTTATAAGGAGGTTAACCTCTCGTTAGGTTAACCTGAGCCGAGACGAATTGCTAAACCATTACTTGGGAGGATACATGAAAAATAGTAATGAAACTTTCAATGCTACTGTTTGGAAATTGACTCCAAAATTTTATTCAAGTGTTAAGAGAATCTTGAATATAGCGACTGATATTGCTGTGTGCACTTTTAATGATGGTCTGACTAATATTTTTCGAATTGTGAAAGGTCTGGAGATGGATACTGGCGTCCAATGATACAATTTTTGCTTAGAAGCTAAGATACTAAGCGGATCAAGCACACCGAGATGTCTTTAACAGATGCAGCGAAAGAGGCACGCTCTAACATAAAATATTCTAAGAAAGAGAATGATGAAGAATATGTAAATATAAAAAGACAGCTTTATGATCCTGGGATAGCAGGTTAATGGTAAACATTTTTAAACAGTCGTATTTTTAATTTTACTCATGCCTATAATACATTTCAAAAGTACATACGGAATTTTCGATAAGTTAATTTAAACATTATTTATTAACAAACGATTACCCTTTTCTGTCGAAAATTTAACATCCATCGGACCTGAAATAGCATTCTATAGGTCTTTCTCATTGGAGGAGTCTCATCGTATAAGAACAAGAGGAACAACCTTCAAGTTCCCTAAACGACAGAAGACCCTATATATTGTATTATCTAGTTGCTGTTTTAATAAATAATACAAAAAACATGTCTACTCAATATATTAAGAAGGGCACAACTATGCCTTAATAACAATAGTGGCTACTTTGAACAATTAATGTTGTAGTGACGCATTAAACTGGCGCATTAGCAAGGATAATGAGTGTGCCTCGATAGCTCAGTGGTCAGAGCAACTAACCGGAAATTGGGAGAGCCGGGTTCGATTCCCGGTCAAGGCAAAATGCACTTTTATCCTTGCTATCGCCAAAGTGGTGACCCTGACGTGAACGTGATGTGATTCATTCCAGTATATGCAACCTCCCTTACATCTCAAATTCGCGGATTCGATTCCCATCCTATCCATCGCCCTATAGTCCCGGGGGTTACCGAACAACAGTTCGTAAGAATGGTGAACACGGTCACATTCCGTTAAATTGTATCGAGACAAACCATGTCTCTAGGGAGGGAGTACTGTAGTGACGCATTAAATTGGCGCATTAGCAAGGATAATGAGTGTGCCTCGATAGCTCAGCGGTCAGAGCAACTAACCGGAAATTGGGAGAGTCGGGTTCGATTCCCGGTCGAGGCAATATGCACATTTATCCTTGCTATCGCCAAAATGTGATTAATTTTCATGATTTATTATTATTGGTATTATTTATTTTTGTTACTTATTTTAATTCATTTAAATAAATGTTTTATTTTATTTTAGCTATGAAATGCATAACTTACTTTTGATATTTCTTTTATATTTCCTATTAATTTATTTACCTACCACTTAACAAGAAATATTAAAAATGGATTACATTCAGAATTTAATATTATTTCAAAAAATGGAGGGTAACCCAAAAATTCTGTAAGACGCTGCTGTTTTGTTTTCTAAATGAGATCCTGCAAACAAATTAGAAATCTAACTCAAAGTAGTTCTTGTATCCCTTAAACACATTTATATCGACGAAATAAATGGGTGTGTAATGCAATCGTACGACCACACCATATATACAGTCGTGGGTTATTTGCAGCATAATTTAACTTCTTGGTTTATTGTATAAGGTTACTGGATTTTTTATTACTAACATTTTGCTAAGATCTTTAAGATAGTTGGCCATTGTGACTAAATATAGTACATAAGTTAAAATTCTCTATAATTTATATAGCGTGTCTATTGATCTAGAGTTATAATAAAAATATGTTGTAAAACTGTGAAGAATTCTAGTTCTAATTAAACCAAATATCACACAATATTTGTTAAAGAAATTGTACCAATTTAAATATGATAGTTTCATGTTAATTTGAATTATTGAATGTAACAAATTAATGTTTTGTGAATGTTTTCTTCCAATATTATCATTCAGAATATTTTTATACAAATGAAATATTTCACCCAGCTTAACAAAGAGCAATTATATTGTTTGCGAAACGAAGAGCATTGTATTGAAAAATATATATTCAGGTGACTGGCTCTTACAACCCACTCAATCTCAGAGTACCTTTACTTTAGAAAACAAATATTTACGTGTTTATGTATGTAAAATGTAATGTTGGATTTTGAATCTTTTTTCATCGATCTTGGAAATTAAAATTGAAAAATAAGATTTTGTAGAACAAATCCTGCCATAACCAATTCCACCTATTTAAAGTTCACGAATAGCTATACTGCCTCACATTTTAAGTTTCAATGTAAGTACTACATACATGCGTGCTCTAAAATAGTTAGTACGCATGGATTATAACCTGCTCCATGCGGAGTAAAGTGTAGTGCATTATAGTGTATTTATATTAGTTTTATACTTAAAATGTATTGAAACAGTGTAAAGTGAGTAGTGGTGTAAAATTTTATCAGTTACACTGATGTTGGAATTTACATCAGAATACACCATATTTACACCATATTCACACCGTTAAAAGTGGTACTTATACCCTAGCAAATTTACAATAATACATAGTTGTAATCTATCTAATTTAAACTTTGTAACAGTTTGAACTGGGTGGTCATCATATTATTGTATTTCAAAAGACCAGAAACATTATAAAACGAGTTTGGAAACTGCTAGATAAGAAATATAATTGTCGTGATTACACAGAAACTTGCTATGTTTATTATGTTAACTTCTAGCAATATCTCTTTTGGGTGGTTTTGAATCAAACAACTTAAATCCACCATTACAATTATCACTTTTAAATTACGATCTCAATTAAGTCTTTAATTTAGATATCGTACATTTCCACTTAGAAGTGAAACATCATCCTCATAGAAATGCAACTTTTTGTCATTAAACACAAACATGTAATAAGTACGCCAAGCACAGTGCAGTATCGTTGAAAATGTACAATGGAGACGCTCCTATCCGGTTCCTGCTTTTCAAGGATCATCCCAATTCCAGTTTATACAATGGGAATAGACTGGGCGTAGATTCTCCGAGTTCGTTAACCATGCAAGTAAATCGCTCTCATGTCGCTCACATGTGATCCGATTTTATACTAGCATGGTGAACACTATTAATGAAAACTGTTGTTGGATGTCGGTGAATCGTACAGGGGATTTTTGTCAACATTCTTCATTATAAGACTATATACTTATCATTGCTACACTACAGTACTATTTTTTTACAAACATTGCTTATTAGAAAAAAAATCATCCTTAAGGAAGTCTTAATTACTTTTCCGCACTCCACTATACGCGGAAGAGTAATGTAATCGTGTAAAAAAAATAATTTTTTAAGGTTCATTTTTCGTTTTTCGGCCTAAAAACAAAAGAAAATGCTTTTTAAACCATTTTGTGCGTGTGTGTGTCGTTGTCATTGTCGTCGGAATTTATTCTTGTTAGCACGATAACTCAACTGAATCGTGTCGGATCGATCGGGTTTTGACGGATTCTGATCGGGGACGTCTCCCAGACGACAACTATTGATATTGAGGTGGATAGGGCACACCCAACCCTATCCATAGGTCATGAGAAAGCACGATGGTGGACTATTTGAGAATTTTTTTTTTTGTTAACACGATAACTCAACTAAATCATGTCAGATCGATCGGGTTTTGACTGATTCTAATCGAGGACGTCTCCCAGATGACACCCATTGATTTTGAGGTGGATAGAACACACTTTACCATGTTTATGGTTCATATGCTAAAGCACAATGGTGGACTATTTGAGAAATTGTTTTTGTTAGCACGATCACTCCATTAAATCGTGTGGGATCGATCGGGTTTTGACTGATTCTGATTGGGGATGTCTCCCAGATGACACCTATTGATTTTGAAGTGGATAGGACACACCCCACCCTGTCCAAGGGTCATGAGAAAGCACGATGGTGGACTATTTGAGAAAAACAGAAAAAAAATAAAACTTCCGCAGAAAATACATTCTGTATTTATGGGTTGGTTTATTTTTTCTCGGCCACTCAATTTTGAAATAGAAATATTCTACGTGCGGAAAAGTCAGTTTTTAAGGCTTTAAGATTGTTATTATGTGGAAGGTATTCATAATACGTACAAAGTTTAACGTATATATGAATATGTTTGGAGTATCTTGCGGATTTTTTTTATTTTGATGCAAATATGTTTTTTTGTTCATATGTTTTAGCTGATATTCCAGAGATTTCTGTGATATTAAGTCTATATATCATACATAATACTGAAACTAAACTAAAAGATTATATTAACTTGATCCAGTCTTTATAGTTTTTATAATTTTATATATAATTAGTCCTTATAATATTTAATAAAATTTATAGGAACATCTGTTATTTTATTTAACATAGCTAACTTGGGCAACTAAAAAATACTTAAGCCATAATTCCGGTATTTATTGACCGATTTTAAAAAATAAAAAATTATGAATAATTCTACAAATACCACAACTTGCTATTCCTATTGATTTATTTTAACGTCATTATTAGTGTCCACTCATAAAGGTTTTTTTAATTCGGCATCATAATGTAAAATAATATATTTTCTAAGTATTAATCTGCTATTTTTCTAAGCAACGTTGTACACCAAGAACACGTTTTATTTATTGGTAAAGCATTACTCTTATGCTGATTCTGGAGGAACAAATATAACAAATAAGTTTCTCTCTAAAATAATAACTTCAAATACATTAGCAAAACCTGACGAATGGAAATATAGTAGATATGATATAATGTTCTCATTTACTTAATAAGAAACACATTTTTAAGTAAAGTAAATGTTACACTTAAAACTGAAAAAAGCTATTGGTTATTGTTGAATACATTACATAGTTACGTTGTTGTACAAATGCATATTTAGAATAAATATTTAACATTTACACTTTTCTCATTGAAAGCTACAAAATATGAAAAAATTATAGCTATAGCAGAAATAGGAGTAATATTTACCTACTACATAACCAAGTAAATATCATTACTCCAAAATAAACATATTAATGGATTTAAATACATTATACAGGTATACAGTTCATATGAGAAAGAATATCAGCTTATTTTAATTATATGACTTCAGTACGGTCGTGTGTGAATGAATACCGATGAATAGAACTAGAATTTATTCAAATCTGCGCAATATAAACACCGCCTGTCATAACGTATAATAATTTTAATATATAATAGGGGTCGACATATGAAATCAAATCAAATAAGTGCCAAACATGATTTGTTATATATAATATTATATTTTGTGTTCCCAAAGAAATATCTGTGTACAAAAATAAATGGCACGATTATAAAATAAGATAAAATAATTTTATAATTATAGTGAGCTATCGTTTTATGATGAATGAATATATTTCTGTGTCCAAAATGATTATTTTGCCGTCTAACAAAATGAGTTTGTAAAATCATTTTATACATTACATCAGTTACAATAACGTATTTATATTATACTAATGAAAGTCTAATACTAATTCGAACTAATATTAATTCGATGCTAAAATTATTAAATCAAGTATGCAATGACTAATAGACTCAGTTTGTTGATTTTATTGTTTTTCTTAATATACTATTTAAATATGAAAATTAATATTTAAATATAAATAAGTTGAAATCATGGAAGTATTTAACCTATTTCCCAATTGGTGAACAAAAAACAAATTATTCCATGAGTTTAGTTCAGAGTTTGACAAGCTTTAAGGAAAGTTGTCTATCGCTTGCCATTGGCATTGTGCTTAAGAACACGAGCCCAATTTTCACGAATATCGGAGCGTTCTATGTTTTCTAACGTGTTCGATTTTTATGAAAAACTTGTCTCCTGTATTTGTTACTACATCGAAGGTTCCAGCCACTTATCAGAATTGCACTTTAAACATTGTGTAGCAGGCTGTAGGATGTTTAGAATTATATATATATATATATATATATATATATATATATATATATATATATATATATATATATATATATATATATATATATATATATATATATATATTGTCCGATTACCGATATATATATATATATATATATATATATATATATATATATATATATATATATATATATCGGTAATCGGACAAACATTTACTTTAAAACATTAATACGACAGTGACAGATTGCAGAATCTTGTTATGTTTTCTTGTTCTTTTCTTCTTTTTTAATTGGATAAGAAATTTATTTATAGTTTTCCAGGTTTTCCCAAGAGAACCTGTGTAGAAGAACAATATGCAGAATTTATTTGTAGCTGTATTATTAAATGTAATACGCTGATACTTGGCTATTCAATGTTGTTTCTTAATATATAGAAATGGTGATCAATTTTTCATACTGCTATTTTTATCTACCTTATCTAATATAAATCAAATGTGTCGTACTTAAAATATTTACACATAAGTTTAGTTCCTTTTATAGCGTTAAAAATAGTTTTTAAATCGATAATACAAAAATATAGGGCCATTTTGTCTTAGTTCCTTATTTCTCTATTTGCAAGACCAAGGACAATTCATTCAACTCTTATGACAAGTTATAGAAATTTGTTCGGCTAATTTATATACGGATCCTGTTTCCTTTCCCTCGTTAAATCGGTTTTTAATTAGTTCTATTTGTAAATGTTCGCGAAATGCAATAGGATTCAAGGTCAGCTTAAAACTTTTCAAGATAAATCGAATTTTGCAAGAGGCTCCCTGGAGCATTAGCTTCTTGTGAACGAAAACAAACAAATTTCGAAGTTGAACTCCAGCTGCATCCTAAGAAATAAAAGTTGTGTCGTTTTATTTTGAATTTAGTAAAGTTTCGGGGATACTTCAGTTATTTTTTTTTAAATAATCCTGCGACAACAGCTGTACTAATTATACCTACGATATAAATTATGTTACTTATATGAATTAGTAATGAAGATCAAAATTTTCATAATATGTAATTTAAAACAATTTAAAAAATAAATACAGAACAGGGTACCAATGTAGCATCTTGGTCTCGTTAGAATTTCCCATATTTCCGTTTTCAAAATGAACTAGACTATTATTTTTAATTAATTCATATTTATTAATAGTTTTAACAAAACACTGCTATAATCAATAGTCCTAATATAATTATATACGTACACAGAACAGGTATATAGTATACAGGCAGATATAACTATACAGAATGTCCCACCAAACCATTCTCACCATTGGGAACTTGGACCATTGGGACAACAGTTGCTCTAAATAATGACCATGTTACATACACATTCAAAATCCAAAAAAGTATTCAAATCTTGAGTTATTTAAAAGAACCTTGAACATTGACCTTTTTCAAATCATATGAAGTTTGGATATCTTACGTAAAGCAAGGTTGTGAGCCTGTTTATGGTAGTAGAAATGTCACATATGACGTTTCGTTTTTTTATAACGAACTTCAATGTCTTTCTTTTATATTGTTCTGCATTCTTATGTAAAACATTATTTGCGTTGTTTATTCTCCTTTGACTAAATTTTTATCTTCTCTGTGTATAGCACTTTGCTTCAGAGACGTAAGAGATTAATAATTCAATTTTCGCGAAATTTATAATATTACTAGCATCTCAAAGCAAAATATTGTTCAAAATATATCTTCTTCACTGTTATGTTGATCATTGTCAATTTGGGTCCGAAAATATATTTAAAATATACAATGAATCCGAGAAATAATGCACAAATTCGACAAAACTGGTAATAATGATTTTTTTTAAATTCGCCTGGATAGGTCAAATATATGAAATTCCACTTTGAGAGCTACTTTTAAATATTTTCGAGCCGTATTTTTTTTAAGTTATGACACCATATATATATATATATATATATATATATATATATATATATATATATATATATATATATATATATATATTTTTTTTTTTTAATGGAAAAACTGAATTTTTTATTGCGCAATTAAAAAAAGAAGGAATTTGTTACATGAGAATCCGTTTGAGTAATAATTCGATAAAGTAAATGAAAATGTAATGATTACCTATTCACCCTTATTATATATAGGTGTGTCATTTAGAATTATAGGCTGGGAATTGTAAATAATAGTTATAATATTTGAAAAACGGAGGTTTTTTATTCTTCAACATAAAATAGAGACGATACGGGTACAAATGAAAAAAATATATCATTCATATGGCCGCCTCGACTCATCTGGCATGATGTCATTCGTTTACCAAAGTTGGTGATAACACGGGCACATAGAACTGGCTCTATTTCCCAAATAACACGTTGAATGTTTGTTTTGAGGTCATTATTGTTGTTGGCTGGGTGAAATAGTTTTCCCTTGACAACTCCAAAGAAGAAGTTCAGTGGTGTTAAATCACATGATCCTGCAGGCACTCCGCGTCACAACATGATCAAGAAGTTTGATATGCAACAGAGTTTGATTTGTTTACATGTGCTGTACGGCACGTTGCTCCATCTTGCTTGTACCGCATGTTGTCCAAATGAAAATCATCGATTTGATGGAAAAATAAATTATTTAACTATGTCACTATGGCGTTCCCCATTTATTGTGATGACATTACCAGCTATATTTTCAAGGAAGTGTGGTCCAATTACTCCACCACTCCAAAATGTGCACCAAACCGTACATCTCTGTGGATTCTTCTCCACAGATTCATTTCTTTTTCATGTACGGCATGTGGATTTCCAGCACCCCAAATTGGACAATTTTCTTTGCTGACGTATGCGTCGAGATGAAAATGGGTTTCATCGCTGAACAAAATTTCATTGCAAAAATCAGCATCACCTTCTTTCAGCTCTAACACCCAATTAACAAATGAACGATGTTGTAAATGGTCTGTAACTTTTAATTGTTGTGTCAACCGATTTTTTTATTTGTTTAAAATCCGATGTGTGGTGGCACTTGGCAGATTCAATTGGGCACGATGTCGAATTGATGTGTCTGGATACTCACGTAGACTTTCTTTCACTGCAGCAATATTTTCATGTCACCGACCACGACGAGGACGTATTGATGTTGCCTTATCAACAAAAGAGCCCATCTCTGCAAATGTCTTGATTAAGTTACGAACTAATAACCCTGTATGCGCTTCAGTTTGTCTTAATTTTGTGCGAATGTTTATAAATGCAACTGTAAATGATCGCTCACTTTCATAAAACAGTTATATATAAACTATTCGTTGTTGAACTGTTAATAGCGGCATATAAAACTCCTGTAGTTCCAAATGAGACACCCTACCGTGCCGAACGAGTCCGGCCGAACGCCGTGATGATCGACGACTTAGATTTCACATTTACCGTCGCATACGTGTTTGGCATTTAGACGAGTGAACTTCGTAGTAATACGTGTAATTTTAAATGGATTCTTTTAATTCAAAACTTAGTAATTATGACGTACTCGCTTGAGGAAAAAATTGATTTGATATCATGGTTTCTTCGAGGACATTCATTACGTGCAATAAGGGACCTTTTCTCAGTCAAATATGTAAATCGTCCGATCCCTGCCTTGAACACAATATCGACAGTAGTCGAAACATTTAAGTCAACGGGATGCATTTTAGGTTGTAAATGCCACAAGACATTTAGAATTAACGAGGATGCTAAAACGTAGGAATTAATGGTGTGTGCAATGGTAGAAGAAGATTCAAATATTTCTATCCCAAAAATTTCCGAGGAGACTGGTTTTAGTGTGGGTAAAATTCACAAAATTTTAAAGAAAAATAAATATCATTCCTATAAATACGAAGCCCATCAAGAAATTTTCGATGAAGACCAGTACCGTAGAATGGAATTTTGTAACACGGTAATGGAACGTGCAAATGCGGATGACAATTTTATTTATAACATCGTGTTCACCGATGAATCCACGTTTC
The DNA here is from genome assembly GCA_037954035.1 of Rosalia funebris. Taxonomy (NCBI): domain Eukaryota; kingdom Metazoa; phylum Arthropoda; class Insecta; order Coleoptera; family Cerambycidae; genus Rosalia; species Rosalia funebris. The sequence goes on from JAZFAV010000007.1 coordinate 9,239,419, forward strand.
CGTTACATGGTAGGCACAATCCATCAATTCTACGGTATTGGGCTATTGAAAATCAGTATCGCCTGTTAAATACAAGGACACAATATCCCGAAAAATTGAATGTTTGGGCTGGTATTTATGGAAATGATATTATTAGACCATTATTTATTGATGGAAATTTAAATGGGGAGACTTATTTGAATCTTCTTCAAAACGAAATTGTTCCTGCATTGGCAAACATTAACCCCAATTTTGACAACGTTTGGTTCCAGCACGATGGGTGTCCGGCCCATAACTCAAGAATAGTCATTGACTATTTGAATACGATATTCCCCCAAGGAATTATATCTACGAGAGGCGTAATTCAATGGTCACCAAGATCGCCAGACTTGGCCCCTAATGATTTTTTCTTATTGGGGTATATTAAATCAAAGTTATACGGGCATCCTCATGAAAGAGCTAATAATTTAAATCAACTGAGGGCTAATATTGAAAATTTATTTCAAACTATTAGCCCTCTTGCTGACCAACGTTCGTTCAGAATTTTACGACAGGTTGGGTTATTGTTTGGCGCAAGACGGAAGCATCTTCGAAATTTTCTTTAGTTTTTTTTCTTATTCAAGGGGATATTTTTTAAGTTTTAAGAGTTTGTATTTTATTTTTAATTATTTTAAGAATATATTTATTTTTAAACGTTTTATTAGAAGGCACTTTTTTTTTAATGCAAAACCAATTATAAAAATAATGCAAAAAAGATCATAGTTTGCTGTTAAATATGACCAAGATATTTTTTCTTTAAATACCTTGATCATCTTTTAATAGTAAACCCATCAACATCACTTCCCACGTAAAAGTTTTTCCCCGTTACAAATATGATGTACACTCCCTCACGTGTAGAACGTAACTGTCGTAGCGCCGCTAATTATCGACACTGGACAACTTGAAGCAGGGCGTACCGTCCGCGTCCCCTTCCTACACATTATACGAAATCGACCGATTGACTTGCTGTCTAGTAAAAAAATGAAAGAACGGTATACTTATCTAAATATCGATGGCCACTTGAAATGACGTATAACTTTTAAAATACGGCTCGAAACAATTCAAGGATATCTCTCAAAGTAGTATTTCAAATACATCTTTTAATATATCTAAGTGATTTTCGAAAGAAAGTATCAACTTTATCGAATTTATTTATACCTTATTTTTGGATTCACTGTATAACTATCTATTGATCTGCCTTCCCAATTTCCCATTATTTAATCTTAGTAGGAATATAATATGTTTCTCCTCTGTATAGAATGGAGTATAAATTATGTACTTAAGGGAAGGAAGCTGTGTACCTCTTTTATTGCGTTAACGAGCACATGTTCGACAACACGTGTTGCCACTTTTCTGCTTTTATGTGTATGTGCTATACAAATAAACACGTGTCACTCCGTCAATAAGGTGCTTAATAAACGTGTTCTTGGATGGAAGTCATCTAATTTTAAAACTGCCTTTGTCGAACTCTCTCTTTTTCTGTTTTTATTGATTGCTTCATATTTATGCTACCAGAAGAAATAAATACGCCATTTATTGATATGTTATTGGCATTTAATTATTAATTTGGTCGTATTCCATAATCTTACAATAAACCGATTATGTATTTACATATATCTATTTCCATGCACATTGAAAACTTTTCAATTATAAGAAATCTAAGATTTCTTTCTAAATCATTTAGCACATTAAATTAGATCAGCGATTTTAAATAACTTCACAAGAAGAAATCCGAGATGGTAAATGAAGTGAACATGATAACCATTCAATTAGATCATCACCTTATTCATCTTCTAGGGAAGGTAGTGTCAATAAATGATTGGACATCAACACCAAAATGAGAGACTGCGTTTTTTTTGAATATTTTTTTTTTAGTAGGAATCCCTTATCATCCTCATTTTTGTTACAAAATGCTAAATATATAGATAGATCCAAACGTAGATATTTTAAATATCTAGCAGCACTTAATCAAATATGATAATAAAATACGACTTCCTATAATTCCAGTCCAGACGCTTACTTTATCTTAATACTGGCTATACGATTCTTGAATTTAAGGAGGATTTTCTTGATTACAATATTTGCAGTTAGGTTTTTCCTGACAAAGTGGCTTTTTCCTGGAATGCTGCAAAATCCTGCAGGTATTAGTTACTGTCCTATTCAAGTAAAAAGAATTTTTACCAGAGAAAATTTAGAGAAGAGAATTTGTCAGAAAGAAACAACAAACTCGTGATGTTATTTTTATTTTTGGGATTTTCTTTACAATGTAACACATCTTCGCAAGTGTATATGACGGTCTGACGATCATCCTCATTCAAATCTTGTGCCCATGCAGTGTTTTTATAAAGGTGAATCTTTTATTTTTTCAATTGGTTGATATACATAATGTAGATTTTGTAATACATTTAATGTAGAATTTGCACTAACTTGAGATTTACTTTGTCGAGTTAAATCTCCGCATTACCTCAATAATAGTCTACTTACTGTTAACTAGTTCAAACAATTAGAAGCAGATGATCTGTCATGATGTTTTTGATTAACTAACTAACTACTTGTGAGATAATAGGCCACCATATCCAACCATCATTAACAATTTCATTCTCTTCCGTTAAGTAAAACGAGTCACCTTTATCCACATGTAATTGCTATTAATAAGATTATGAATATTGTTCGCAATTCTCAGTTTAATAGAAATCCGAGTATTATTTAATAAATTATTTTGCCGGGAAGGAGTTGGAACCGTCTATGCAGCAACAAAAACTTTGTTGGAATCATTGGGAGGTGCTTCAAACTAAGTTTTAGTCATTTCCCGATTGAAGGAAGGGGGCGCCCAGAGAAAGATGAAAAATTTCAGTGTTCGTGGAAAATTACTTTTTGCTTGTTTTACTTTTCCGCACTCAACTATACTAGCGAAAAAGTAATGTAATCGTGTAAAGAAAAATGGAAAAAAAAATATTTTTTTTCGTTTATTTTTCGTTTTTCGACCTAAAAACCAAAAAAAGGAAAATGGTTTTTAAAAAATGTTGTCTCTGTGTGTGTCGTTGTCGTCGTCGTTGTCGTCAGCATTTATTCTTGTTAGCACGATAACTCAACTAAATCGTGTCGGATCGATCGGGTTTTGACTGACTCTGATCGGGGACGTCTTCCAGATGACACTATTGATATTGATTTTGATATGGATAGGACATACCCTACTCTGTTTATGGACCATGAGAAAGCACAATGGTGGATTATTTGAGAAAGTCTGCCGATCTTACATTGAACGAAAAAAACATATATTCGGCCTATAGTCCTGTATAATATACGAATGAATGAGAAGAAAAATAATATCGTTCGATCACAAATGTATTGATATGGCACTGAAGCAGTCGCCAATCAAAAAAGTAAAACTGTCGCATAAAACACATATTTTGCATTTATGTGTTGGTTTATTTTTTCTCGGCCACTCAATTTCGAGATAGAGATGTTCTACGTGCGAAAAAGTCCGTTTTAAGGTTTTAAAACTGTTTTTTTTTTCATTGTTAGAATATTCACCTAATAGTTTTGCTTTTATATTATTATTCAATTACCCTGTACATACAATTCTCTTGTCATCAAATGTGCACTCGTTGCACTAATACGTATCAATAGTTCTTCGCTAGACAAATAATAGTCTGTAAATTTATCTATTTAATAAAAAACGGATGCAGCAAATCATGCATAAAATACCGACAATTATATAGCGAAACGTGCTCGAGTGTCTCTAACCGTAACGTTTTTCCTTCTTAAGTTGTTTGTTTTGTTTGTTGTTAAGCCGAACGATTTGGCGGTATCACTAACTCTTTAAATAATATATCTCTTTAAATATAAAAAAATAGTAACTCAACGATTTTGTGTTTGAACGCATTAACAACCATTCACCTCTTCCCTTTACAGATACATCACAAGTGTTCTTACAATTGACACCTTTATGTTGACAAGAAAAGTACCCTTGAGAATATAGTATGGAACAAAATATATGCGGAAGATACCCAGTGGCGAAGCTTCCACTAAAGCTGTAAGGCGCAGCCTACCCTATAAATTTTAGATGGTAGACCCCGCTTTTATATTGCCACTTGCCTTTTTTAGAATGAAACATTTTCTATTCATATTATCATATCCATTTTCATTTAAATTGAACCGCCGGCATGCCAGCAGTGCGCAGGCCTTGGCTATATACCAACGCCGAACGCTGAATTATATGACGAAATTTGCCGTAGTTTTGTGTAATTGAGTAATATAATTGTGTAATTCAGCGCTTGGCATTGGCGTATAGCTAGGAGAACAACTGTTTTGACCTAATTTATATAGTCCTTAAGGTATTTTCAGATGAGGTGGAGGGCTCGGCGTTGGCGCATAGCTAGAAGAATAGCTATTTTAACCTAATTTATATAGTCCTTATTATATAAGGCATTTGATGGGGTGGAGTATAATAATCTCCTTACTTCAGTAGTTTGACAATTACCCTCTACGAAGTAAAACTTTACATTACATGTAAAGTACATCGAAGTAAAAACTTGATGATCAAGTTTTTACTTCGATATAGATTGTTCTCGAAACTACCAAGAGATGGCGCTTGGTACATTCTACTGCATTAGAACGTAACAGCGTCTATAAGACGTGAGCCTCATCTGTCAAAGGTATACTCGCTTACACTGTACTGATGAGACCGAAGGTAAGGTTGAAAGCGGTCTGCAATTAGCGATATCCTGAGGCAAGTGACACTTTGCACCTTCCTTGTGGTTTTAGAACAATCTGAATCACTTTATTTTGGTGCTAACTCTGTTAGATAAAAATACGGCAAATTTCGTTATATAATTCAGCGCTCGGCGTTTTCATATAGCCAGAAGAGTAGCTGTTTTGACCTAATTTGTTTAGTCCTTATTATATAAGGCATTTGTAGATGGGGTAGAGTATAATAATATTCTTACTTCAGTAGCTAATATCAGGCATTAAATTAACTATATTGAAATACAACAATAGTTTTTCTTCCTTTTGTTTTACCTAACCTATACTCATGCTAATGTAATTATTACCGTAGCGTATGTAAAAAATGTGCTCTTTCATATACCGTAATAAAAAAGGGAATCATAGAATCACCCTGTATGTACTAATTATTATTATTTAAAAAAATGCGAAACTAAAAATTCTATTTGACGGTTGCGAAAGTTTGTCAAAAGTTTTTCCTTTATTTCTTGATTAATTTATTCATTGTTTTACAGAAGCAGTGTATAAATTGGCCTTGTTTTTATGCAATTTAAAAAAATCGCATTGGTGAAATACAAAGCTTCACCATATACCCCTGAAATACCACTATTCTTTCCTTCTTCGCGGGATATATGTACATATTTCGACTAAACTATTATTAGAAGGATATTTTATTACACGTTTTATATGCCCAAAGTTAATATATCCGTGCAATATTTCGCAGTCTGAACCGAAATCATTTAGAGGCCAACTGAATCGAAAACGCCGTTCTGCAGCACAATGCACAGTTTAAATTAATAGGTATATCACCAGCTGTATTAACCTTTAATCCGGTAAATCCGGTTAGTTCGGCGAAACAATACCTCCTTGTCCCGCAATAATTTCAGTTGCACCAGCATCTTTCAGAACTGCTGTGCTGGCGCTGCATTGCGACATATTGAAGCATGGCTGCCTCTTATCAGAAGAAAATGCCTCGGCCGGAAAAGCAACGTCTGGATTGGTTTGTTATGCACTTGGCAGCGGGGGCCGTGAGTGCGGGCCTTTGGCAGAGAGTGCCCAATTTACTAAACTTAAGCTGCCTGTACCTTAAATTCTCTGCAATGTCATCTGCTCTGTCGATTTGCCGGATAAAAAACGTTTATTCAGTTTTATCTTGCAATATACGTCCCGGCATTTGAATACGATATCGCCGTTGATATAATTCAGCGCAAATGGATTTTTCGCCGTTCGAGTGGATAGAATTTTTGCTGTGTTTCTCTAAACGCTACCTGTGTCTACACAGAGCCTTCGTAAAGTAATGAATGAATTCGTTAATATTTCAAGGAATCGCTTTTGGGAAAACACTCGGACCGGTCAAATTCAATTTTTAATCCCGCATTTTTTTTAAATTTAATACACAGGGTGATTTGTGTAGGAGGTATGATGTCCTCGATATATATATATATATATATATATATATATATATATATATATATATATATATATATATATATATATATATATATATATATATATATATATATATATATATATATATATATATATATACCGGGTGTACCAAGAAAAACGCCCCAGCCTATAACTTTTTAATTATCGACGCTAGAAACGCCATTTTTTGGAATTCGGTGTTACAGTAGGTTTTTTACGACCTCTGCATGTAATATGTAACATGTCGCTTCCAGAAGTGACCGGAAGTTATACCAACTTTTTTATTTTAAATGGAACACCCTGTATATTTTTACGGTATTAGATGGCACTCTTTATTCTGAATTCATTGATATAATATTGTTTCTGCTTACTGTCAACGGTTAGCAAAATACAGACCTTTGTACATTGCATTACATTGTAGCACTAGGGAGCTGTGAGACATATCTTGAATAATGAATATCATTATATTACATTCTTTTTATAGAAGAATGAGTGTTAATAGTTTAAGAATGAGGGTAAATAAAATAAGAATATCTAGGTATAAACAAAACTATTTAATGAAAAACAGCAGCAAAGCCAACAAATCAATAACAAAAATAATCTAAGGAATCTAGGAAAAACAAATAAAACGCTTCATTAAGAAAACAAACGAATAATAATGTACCTGGTAGTTCAAAATCTGTTAGTATGTATTAATTTAAATATTGTTCAAATTGCCAACCTTCATTTTCAATGCATAATTGACACCTTCGTATTACCTCATTTACGGTATTTTGGACAAATTGAGGTGATATGTTGTCAACAGCCACTCTAATCCTTTGCATTAGGCCTTCAAAGGTTTTGCAAAATTGTTAGGTACACCTGATCCTTTAAATGGCCCCATAAGAAAAAATCTAATGAGTTGAGATCAGGTGACCTATTTGGCCATCTTGTTGGGCCATTCATTCCGATCCAGTTTTCTCCAAATCGCCCATTTAAATAGTTTACATTTATACGGGCATTATGGCTAGGGGCCCTGTCTTGATGGAAAATCACATTCGCGCATTCATTGACAGGCAATTGTTCTAAATAATTATCCAAGTCGTTTCTTAAAAAGTTATTATAAATAATAGCATTTAAATGTTCATTAAAAAAGTGAAGCCCTATTATTTTATTGCCTTTCATCCCGCACCAAACATTTACACTGAAATGCTGCTGAAAATTTGTAGTTCTAGTGTGTCTGGGATTCTCATCACTCCAGTAGTAACGAACATTCCTATTAAAAATACCATTGTTACAAAAAGTACTTTCATCCGACCATAATATGTTATTTAAAAGTAAATAATGGTCATTTACCCTTTGCAGAAAAGTATTACAAAAATGAATTCCTCGAGGAACATCAACTTCCTGTAGATGTTGAACTAAATTAGATTTGAAAGGCCACATTTTATGCTTTCTTAATATTCTGTGCACCATTGAATGCGACATATTTAAATTATTTTCAATTTGCCGAGTTGAAGTTTGAGGATTTTCCTCAATTGCCAGCAAAACGTCCAACTGTTTCATTTCATTTGCTATTGTTGGATTTTCTTTTTTAATTTTCTTCAGTGACCCAGTGCTTTTGAATTTCTCATGAAAATGACTAAATTTTCTTCTAGATGGGACTTGCCTGTCAGGAAAATTTTCAACGTACCCTCTTAAGGCCTCATCATTATTTTTATTTGAAGCATAGTACACTTCCAACATATCTAATAGAACTACAATTTCATCATTCATTATTCCCAAAGATTTTTAAATTAAATCTATTCGTTTACTTTGTGACAATAAACATAAAGGACAGAATTGTCAAACTGGCATCACTTATAACTATTGTTTTAAAATTGTATTCATAGACCCTCTTAGATTATAGTGTACTATATTTATTAGTTATTACCGCAATATAGTACATAAAGCTATGTATTTTGTTAACCATTGACAGTAAGCATAAACAATATTATATCAATGGATTCAGAATAAAGTGTGCCATCTAATACCGTAAAAATATACAGGGTGTTCAATTTAAAATAAAAAAGTTGATATAACTTCCGGTCACTTCCGGAAGCAACATGTTACATATTATATGCAGAGCTTGTGAAAAACCTACTTTAACACCGAAGTCCAAAAAATGGCGTTTCTAGCGTCGATAATTAAAAAGTTATAGGCTGGGGCGTTTTTCTTGATACACCCTATATATATATATATATATATATATATATATATATATATATATATATATATATATATATATATATATTTTAATTCTAACCCCATTTTTGGTAATTATTTACTTTGGTATGAAACTCAAATTTTCACAAAAATGCAATTAATCATTACGTACAATTCTTAAAATGTTCATGCAGCCGTCAGCTTGGTTTCCAAGCGCCCTCTATTAAACTCGATGTGGTTTGGTCACTGTACATCCCTAGCGTTACTACTTCGTCGGTAACTATACAGGGGTTCGTTCCATAAGTTAACTTTACATGAGTATATGTGTAATATAACTACTCCGAAAATAATTTATGAATAATTCAGGAAAGTACAATAGTTTTTATTGAAATAATTTAATTTATCGCGTAAATTAACACTAGTATGGTTCATATATCTGTGAAATACTATGTGTAATACTATGTACATACATTTATTTATTTTTCTGAATACATATTTTTAGTAACTTTATTTAACGAAAATATTTTTGAAAGACGAACAATTTCAATTATACTTTCCGCGTGTATTAATATCCATAAATGATTTTCCCATTAGTTATTACATACGCATATTAGTAACATATAAGTCGGAAATCGAGAAAGAAACCATCAAGCCGCCAAGTATATGTTACTGACAGAGATCGTATCAATAAAGATGTAAACGCCATAAAGTTCATTCGGCATTTGTCCTGAATCGGCGTACCGTGTACGGCACTGATGAGAACTAACAAGTTCGAAACAGCTGTATGTCGTTCGGTTCCGATCCGGGACAAATGTCGAATCCTACCTGTGGCGGGTTTTATTTTTTGAAACCTACACATATTATTTATAACTTATGGAGTCCCTGTATACTGATCCACGAAGTCATACCTTTAGGCATATTCAGTGATAAAATCACATCGGGATTTAATAGAGGTCACTCGGGGAGCAAGCTGGAATGGATGGCTGCAATGGACGGGTGAATGAAGATTGGACACATTGCAAGCACATCAAGAAAATCTTAATGAATAATAAGTTTTATGTGGATTTTAATATATAATATATATTAAGAAAGTATTAGCATCTACTTACTTCTAGTTACTCTTATATTACATAGGTAAGCATGTAATGTAAAATGAAAATTATTTGATAACTAAAAGTGCTGTCACGTACGGAAAAGTGGAAAATGTATTTTCTCGAAACTGTTCGACCGTCAAAACTGAAGCCAAGTTCTTGTTTATCAACCTCAAAAATAAGGGAGTGGCCAAATTTTTTTGAGGATTTGATAGTTTTACGGTAAAATAAATAATTGCCCCCTTTTCTATTTCTTTAAAAGAATACATTTCTTATCTTTGCTTGGTAAAAGCAGTGTGTTGAAGTGTTTATTGATTAGTAACTTTGTTATTTAGATTTGACGCCCCCTATATTACTTTTTGTGGGGATACATAAAATCAAAGTATACGTTGCTAAGTCGGAGTATTTAGAAGATTTAAAAGCAAGAATTCGTCCAGGAAATATACCTGAAGATATTGACCATGTTCAAAAAGCATGGTTACTGTCAGGCAGTGAAAAGTACATAATTTGAACATTTAATTTAGTTGATTTTTTAAATAATCATATAAGCTATACTACACTATAATTATTACTGTAACGAATGTTAAAAAATGTGCTCTTTCACATTCCAATATAAGAAGAGGGGGTTAGGTTAGGTTAGGTTCACAATAAGGAAATGACATATGGCAGCGTAACTGAAGTAATAGGAGGAATTCTCATCCCAGGACGCTATTTCAAGAAGGAGGAGGGGTTTTAGCGGGTATACCCCACATAGATTGTGGGGGATCCCGCACTCCCCCCAGAAATGGGGACCGTCTATAAAAGATTTCCCCCCCACAAAAAATACAGTTAATTTAGGTTAGGTTAGGATTTCTAGGTTAGGTCAGTTTCTCCCAATAGTTAGTCCTCAAATTTTTAACGAATTTATTAATTACTTTTCTAAAGTAGGTACCTCCCAAAAGTACCGAACGATATTCGCACCTTTGCACCGTACATAATTTGTTATATTATTATTATTAACGGGTCCGTCAGGGAGGTATGGCGTTTTTGAAAAGAATGGCTTTTGAAGCTTATTTTTGAACGAATTTTAAAATTTATTGTTTTTATCCATTAGTCGTGTATTGCCATTGAAGAATACATAACATAAGTCAGCTGCTTAAAATCACATCAGTTAGGTGACGTCCACCTTTTGTCGAGGCGTACTTGTAGACGGATGGCAATATCATCCATACTCCTTTCGAGCATGACACGAGGAATCCTTTCAGTTTTGCGCGTTATGATTTCGGAAAGAGCTTCAGCTCAGAAAATGGTTTCGAAATCGTCGCTGTGTAAGCACCACAGAACGACCAGCATCAATGAAAGTGCTGTAAATAAACACATGATATGTCACAAATCACGGCTCCATGGCTACTGGAATGGCATCCGGCAACGAGTAGATATCAACCATCCTGAAAACAACCGCTCCACGCAGGCGCACATAGAGATCATCTCAAAAAACACCATACCTCCCCGGCGGACCCTGTAGTATTATTATAGTTAATTAGTTAATTATTATAAGTTAATTTAGTAAATATCTCTACAATTATATAATATTTTGAACAGAGAGAAAGCTACTTTTTTAACTTTTTTTCTGTAAAGGGCAAATTCATATAGAACAGTATTTCACTGTTAAGTGAAAGTGTATAGAGTTGTCATGTAGTAGTATTTATTAGTTGGAGACAATTGTTTTGAAATTAAAATATTTTTCGTTTTAGCAACGCAACTTATAAATAATATGATAGTGATACAATGTAATTATTTATTACATTATATTATGTAATTATAATAAAATTAAGTTCAAGAATGAACTCGCAATATTAGAGGAACGGAATTTTGTTAAATCATTCCAAACATTCCCGAAATGCCCTAACACTCTGTGGTTTCTGTTGAATTCTTAAAGAATGTTTAACTAATCTGTAGAAAGTGGGTAACTTTTAAGTTTCTAATGTATATTATGTGCCTCGGCTTTATTAAATTTCCCACGAAAATTTGATGAATCGGACCACAGGCTTTTGTAAGCGAGATGCTTACTATGATCCCTTTATACGTATAATCTGCCGCTTTTACTATTTAAAATTAATTAGAAGTCAACGGGGCTGTAATATTCTTAACGAAAAGGCATTTGAGTCATCTTCGAATATATCGATTAATAATAATTAATCGGGCGATAAACACAGTATGATAAACAGTTAAAACCCGGTTGAGATTAAACAAGGTATTAAACTAAACTGATTTTTCTTTTATTATTTTTATTTGATTTGTTATCGGGTGCTGCAGTGTTATTTTTTAAGATTTAGTTTTTTATACAGCTTGTTAAACATTCAGAAAGATTTTCTTACTTGTACTCTGGAGGGGAATGATCTATTGGACTCTTCAGATGAAGAGATATAGAATGGATGATCTTTGGTAAGTCTCCTGCTTAAAAAAGCAAATATATATTAAAACGAAAAAGAGTACTTGATAGAAAACAAAAATTAAATTAAATACCTATTTATTTACTTTTAATGGGGCAGTTATTTAAACCTATATAACCAATTCCACTGAATAAATTGTTATGTGAAGTAGTGAATATATTTATAAAACTAATTATACTGAATAAATGGTTTTGTGAAGTAGCAAAAATATTTAGTTCACACAATAAAACTGTTATTTATATATTAGAGATAGTCGAATAACTGTCTCCCCTGTGTTAAGGATATTGGGACTTATTTTCAACTGCAAACTAACATGGATACCACATATAATGGACCTTGCAGTAAAAACCAACAAATCTATTAACGTTCCCAAGAATGGGTACCTACTCGTACCGAGAAGTTCTTCTTAGTCTAGCATACAACCCTAGTTCTATCCAAAGTGGATTTTCATGATCCTTTCCAATTAAATGTTATGATCCTATCCTAATATGAATGTTCTTTGTTAATACCCAGATGCCTTTGGATTTTAATTTTGACTAATAATTTTTCTTATAATAAGGATTTAGTCCTTACTGAAAATACTACCTAAAGAAAATATTAAGTACCCAAATCCTCCAGTAAATTTGTCAAAATTTAGTATATTTTTCAGAAATATTGTACCTATTAGTTTTAATAAACTTATCCATGACAATAACTTTTTGCTTTTTAGGGTAGAGAAATCATTTGGGCATAAGCTGATTTTCCAGAAATCATAAATAGGTGCGCATTGCTTGAGTAACAATTTTTTAACAGTTGTTGGGGTGTACTTTAAAATAAAAATAATAATTTGGTAATATTTTTCGTACAATTGGTATACTATTGTGTTTATAATTATTATTATTATGTTATATAGGTTTGGGCCTCATCAGCCACTAATCGCATGGGTAGTCCCTTGGCGATCCCCTCTTATCCGGGTCCTTATCCAAAAATGCTATCCCATGAAAGGAGCAATTTAGGCACGTCCCCCACCTTAAGTCTCGCCTGCTCTAAGATAACAGGGGTCCCTAATATAAGATACCTCTTCTCCTCCGATGCGGGGAGGTGTAAAGAATATTAATCGAGGTTTCCTCGTCTTCTTTACAGTATCTGCAGGCCGGGTTGTCAGTCAGCCTCAGCTTGTGCTTATATGCAACCAGGCTGCTATGGTGGCCCGTTACGATTCCCACCAGGGTTCTGGCTTTGTGCCTGTTCAATTTAATGATTTTCTGGGCCCATTTCTCAATCTCTGAGTATTCGATGAAGAGTTTGATTATTCGACAACTCGTTACTCCTCTCCATCTTTTATTATGCTGGTCTCTTGCCCAGCCATTAATGCGGTCTCTGGATCAGATTCCGACTTATTCCCGCTGCAGGTTCCATAGGTCCATAGAGGCTTTCCCTGGTCCCTAGTCTGGCAAGGTCATCTGCAATTAGATTTAATTAATGCCATTATACCCAGGTATCCATTAGAGTTCCACCGGTCCCTTCCCTGCCAAGTAGTTCAATGCTTCATAGCAATTATATACCAGCTTCGACTTCGTCGTCGTTGAATTCAGGCCTGCCAACGCCGCCCTGCTATCGGAGTAAATAAATACATACCTTCTCCTGTGTCCGACTTTGGTCGGCCCCCAGAACACCGTATGTAACTAGCTCGGCCTGGAGTGCGGTAGTGTATTTGCCCAAGGGGAAGGTTTTACGTATCCCGTCGCGTCGCCTATACACCCGATCTGTTCCCACTCTGGGCTCCATCTGTGTACCAGATGTCTCCATTGAGCGGCAATCCAGCTCGAACCTCCATCCAGTCGATCTTACTGGTGAGGGTGATCTTATATTTCTTGTCAAACAGGAAGTGGACACCCGTACTGTCAGAGGGCATCCATAGGAGTCCCTCGTCAGCTAGCTCTCTTGAGAGTCTATTCAGGTTCCTTACCTTCCTATTTATGTTTCCCACCCTGTGCATTGCCTTTGCGGCTTCCGCTTTCAGGGTGACATCAAGAGGTGATATCCCCGGCAGTATCCCCATCGCCTCGATCGGTGTTGATCTTGGGGCTCCGGATATACTTCTAAGAATCAATTCTCTTAGCTTGTTAAGTCGGTTGGTTTAAGACTTTAAACAGGCTCTCTTCAACCAGACCAGTGTTGCATACGTCAGTCTGGGTTTGAGAATTGCCTCATACATCCATTTCATGGTTTCGGGTTTCAAGCCCCAGCTATTGCCAATGGCTCTTCTCAGTTGCCAAAGTGTTATTGTGATCTTGGAACATATGTGATTTAGATGTTTTCTCCATGACGGTTTCCCATCCAGAATTACTCCTAAGTATTTCACTTCGCTATTATAGCTTAGTTCTTAGCCACCAAGTTTCAGCGAACATGTTCTATTCCACTTATATTTCTTGGTGAACACCATCACCTCAGTTTTAGAGGGATTGACCGAGAGTCCCCTCTCCAACCATCCCAACCTTGTTTAAATCTCCTTGTATTATATCAAGAATCGGCTCCAGGAAAGGGTCCTTCGTTATTATTACTAAATCATCGGCATAGCCAGTTATTTGGTAATCCTTTAACCTTTCAAGCAGCTCATCTAGTACTAGGCACTACAGAAGGGGTGACAGTACCCCTCCCTGTGGACAACCCGAGTCGACCCGGCCCTTAATGGTAGTCTTGCCTTTATTAGCAGTTTGTTTCCCAACATATGGTCTATCCATTCAGCGATTATTCTGGGAGTGTAGCATCTGCCTAGTGCTCGGCTAGTCACCTCCCTGGATGTAAAGTTGAAGACTCCTTCAATATCAAGGAAGGTGCCGACAACGTATCCTCCGGAGTCCAGTTGTGACCGTATCGATGACACAACCTTATCCAGAGCTGTTTCTGTTGATTTACCAGCTTGATAAGCATGCTGGCTCCCTTGAAGCGCCCTCTCTATTAGGACAGTATCCCGAAGGTACCTGTCAACTAATCGTTCCGCCGTCTTTAGTAAAAATGAGGTAAGGCTAATCGGCCGAAAGTCCTTATGGGACGTGTATCCGACTTTGCCCGGTTTAGGTATAAAAGTAACCCGTGTGCCTGGCCACACTTTTGGGACCATCTTCAGTGCCAAGCTGACCCTGGTGATCCTTATAAGCGGACCGAGGATTATCTCTTCTGCTTTCTGCAGAAGTACCGGATAAATGCCGTCCGGCCCCGGCGATTTATATGGAGCAAAGGATCTCAAGGCCCATGTCATCTTAGCCGGTGTGACTATCTCCTTTACAAGTTCCCTGTCGTTCCCCTCTTGGGTTACTGTCCGGGTCCTATGTGCCCCTACTAGCGGGTTGGAAATGTCTACCGTCTCCTTTTTATAAAAGCCCGGAAAATGTGCTTTGATGAGATGGTTTCCTCATCCGATTCCGAGAATTTACCATTAGGGAGCTTGAGTGATCCCAGTATCGCAAGGCTAGGATCTTGTTCAGCCGTGCTGCCTCAGCCCCCTTATTTATCTCATTACAGAGAGAAACCCAACTACTTCTTCGGGTTTCCCTAACCTCAGCCCTATACTGATCCCTGGCAGTCCTATCAGTCCACCATCTTACCTGGCCTTTTGGACCTAGCTCGTTTAGGTGTACAGTTCCCTTCATAGGCTTCCATCAATCTTCTACTCAGTTAGGAGGCTGCCGCCTCCAGTACTTCCCTCTCACTAATTCTGGAGGGGATCCCCCGAACTGTTACTAGAAGACTCGATTTAAACTGTTCCCAGTTTGTGAATCTGGGGTTACGTACCCATTTCGTCTTCTCATGCTCCCCCACTCCCAGATCAAACGGCAGAGTTATCCGAGAGTGTGGAATCTGAGACTCTTCAGTTCCGCAAGTATCTCGCCAGGTGTTTGGAGCCCAAGATAATATCAATTACCTCCTCCCTTATAGCGTTATGAAAAGTGGGTGTGTTTCCCACATTTAAAATATCTAGCTCTGTACTTACCAGATATTCCATGAGCTCCATACCTCTGCTATTGGTGTTCGTGCTACCCCAGACCATATGGTATGAGTTCGCATCACATCCCGTCAGCAAAGGCAGGTCGGCCTTTTTTAACAGAAGTCCACAAGTTCCTTCACCTATGGTGTCGGATTGTCTCCGCTGTCATATGGCAGATATATGATAGATAGGCTGACGCTATGACCACCTCACCTACATTTTCAAGCATCGTAGTTACCGCCATTAGGTCTCCGGCGGACCATTTCCAGAGGGGTGTGGCGCTAATGTTCTTCACTACGATGCCGGCTCTGGGTCTGTTGGTACTACTACTACTACTGTAACAGAGGAAATTTCCCAGCCCCTTTATAGATCCTCGCATCACCCAAGGTTCTTGGATGAGTGCTATCCCTGTGTGAATCTTAGCCAGACCCCTCTGCAGAATAGAAGAGGCATCTTTGCTTCGATGCAAGTTAACCTGAATAATTTGAACCATTGTTTTCTTAGCAGTTGCACCACTTTCGTCCCCTGGTTTGCTCAGATTCCCCTCGCCCTCTGCCTCAATAGAGGTCAAGGTCCCGAGTGTGGCCTGGGTATCGGCGGTGGAGCAACTGATGGCTGGGAGGATGGACGTCCACGGTACAGGCCCGCTTTCGACCAAATCTTCCAAGATTTTTTCATGGATTGATGGTTCAATTTTTGGTCCCATTTTAGACGGGCCAGGAACATCATTGAGATCACCAACACTCCTAGGAGCTGCTCCCTCACGTCTAGCTTTAGCTAGCTTCCTTCGCTGGCTTCCGCTAATTCGTTTTTCAGCAGTTGCATCACTCTCGTCCCCCGGCTTACTCAAGTTTTTTCCTCACCCTTTCCCTCAATAGAGATCAAGGGCAAGGTCCCGAGCGTGGCCTGTGTGTCGGCGATGGAGCAACTGCGTGGCTGAGAGGATGGAGGCACCCACAGTACAGGTCCGCTTTCGACCTCCTTGCCCTCCAACATTTTTTTGGTATTATCCTGGTTCCATTTTGGTCTCACGAGTAGCTAGCGACCTTAAATACTCAGGAGTTGCACCAGGTGCTCCTGAGGCACCGATTGCGACTCTCGGTATCCCCTGAGAGCCAACCAGTCCGTTGGGCTCGGTATCTCACACCATCGGTTTAGAGGGGTGTGTCATACCCATCCAGTTTCACCGGGCTGAATGAACCGAGTTTGTCGCCCCTCCTTGAGTAAACTCAAGAAGGGTTCATGCCCGGGATGCTGCCAAGCCACATCCCTTCATTCATATGGACAGACCCTTTACCGAGGCTGCCTCATTCATACTCCCATTCGCTTGGGCAACCCCTACTTAAAAATGTGTCATCATTCATACAGGTATGAACCCTTAGAGCGCCCCCCAGCCCACAAGGCCCCCCCACCAACTGCAAGGTCTTACAGCCCCTAGAGGGGGTTTATAATTAAATAATAAGCAGATACTAAATGAGAAATGATATACATATATAAAATATGCATTTATACGAGTATTATCTTGTTTACTTCATGGCCGCGATGCACAAATTAGGTACAATAAAGGTTAAGTACATATACATCATATCTATTCGGTGGAATCATCCAGCAACTCGTAAAATTCAACACATTATTCAATAATGTTGATAGAAAATTTTAATAAAGGTGACCAGTGCAATTTGTTTTTTCTTGAGATACGTAACAGCATTTGGGCATAAGTTGGTTAATCATAAATCACAACTGCCATATTGCCTCACGTTTCAACAATATTAATGTGAAGACTAGGTCGATGCTACTCTAGAGTTAACACTAGTTATCACTTAGGGATTATGATTTACCCCACTCGGAGTAAACTGAACTAAATTTTAATGTGTTATGCCTAATTAGATCTATATTAGTTTTATACCTAAAATATATCAAAGTTTGCAATCATGGTGGTATAAAATGTTATGAATACCGGAAATAGTAAAATTGTCTACTATTTTCACACCATTAAACTTATATGTTACTGACATAGATCGTATCGATTTAGATGAATACCCAATGGTGTCGACGTCGCGTACCCTCCTCTTCATAGAAGGCTCCTCCCTTCGCTCCGTCACTCTCTTCTCTCTCGCTTTCATCCCTTGGGGGATGGGAGATGGTAGGCGACGGGGGTGCCCGTGTGCGGAGTACGAAGGGCCTAGCTTCGTCTCGACGCATACGTTGCCCTTCGCAGAACGTTCCCTCCACTTCACGCCCCTCCGTGGCGTGTCGTGGTGGCGCCAGCATAGGTGCGCCCGATGATGACATCGGCATAGATACTCTAGCTGCCCGCCGAGACGCTTCCACGATCCGGATGACCGCGTTGCCCCTTGGTGTGGGTACGGACCGCTATTCGTTGGCGCTCTTCGAGATTATAGCTCGATCTTCATCCCGTTCCCTTGCGCGGGGGTTGATTCCTCTTACAGCGGTAGCCGGGTCTCGCTTGGGCTCCACGGGTTTCCTGCTGCTGCGGGTTTCCATCTCGTTGGGTGCGGTCAAAAAACTTACTTTTTTAGCGTACCTCGTATATCCGATCTTATGATATACCTCGTATATGAATTGAATGAACAAGATAATTTCAGACAATTTCTTTTAAGAAAATTTCTGTTTACGAACCTCCGCTTTCTAAAAACCTACTGTTGTAATAATTAGGTGGTAATATTACTAATCTACTTGTCGTAATTGGCAACCGGGGCACAGGAACCTCTACTCGCGTGGTCCAGGGTGTCTTTTCACAGCGTCGGAAACAACGGGCGGCTGTGGTCCTAGGAAATAATTGGAACGGACTTGCCTTGATCCAATTCGTCTAGTACGGCAAGTACCTAGTGGCCTCTGGTCCCCTAGTGGTCTCTGGTCCGGTACCTGCTTCTAGGCACACACTCCCGGCGTACAACGGCGATTCCCGATTTGGAATCTAGAACCGTTGACTCACTATACGGATGGTTCGGCGCTCGTACTGTCGTTGGCAAACGTACAAGGATTTTCGGTTTTTAAAACGTGGCACTTGTTTGATTATCCTCGTAGGTGAATGAAAAGGAGTCGGTGCGGATGGTTAGAAGAACCGTCGACCCTACGGAGGAACCAGTAATTGAGTACCCCTCTTTGCTAAGGCACTCTGGTGTATGTTGGATATACGTTTATTTAATTAACCTCCTTTTGGAACGTTCTCTGTTGTAAGCAAGTATCTTCCTAAGTATCCTATTGAACAGGCGTACCAAGACACGATGTCGAGCAAACTGTCGAGAACTCCCTAGTTCAAATGTAATGGTTAACTTCGACCGATTACTCTGCTATGCAAGTTAACCAACGATACCCTCCCAGAGGCACCTTGTGGATATCTTTACAGAGATACGCGTGAAGCCGTTACGATGTTCACATAAAATATCCAGGTCTCAGGATCTAACTCAAGACTTAGCTTTTGGTGAAGTAATCGCGTATATGATAATATAGGCTAATCGAAGCGCTATTAAGCAAGATCGAATCCTCCAAAATCTCCGTAATTTATACTCTCTGTTCCAGTGCTATCGTACGAAATCACGACGTCACAGGGTGGCGTGATTTCTCGACAGGGTCGGCTAGAGTATACCCAGAGAGGCGTGGCGAATACGTCACTTCGAGCAACAGTATAAATTAAATCGAGGTCCAGGATTTCGTTTTTTTGACAATGGATTTGCTTCGGCATTTGTCCTGGATCGGCGTACCGTGTAGGGCACTGATAAGAACTAATAAGTTCGCTCTCTGTCGTTCGGTTCCCATTCGGCACAGATGTTGAATCCTACCCGTGGCGGGTTTTCTTTTCTGAAACCTTGTCTGATTGTCCAGAAACACGAGAAAAGGATTGAGGATCGCTTTTAGGTATAATTCAATGCCTGGCGGGCCTTTAGCTCGAGGAGTAGTTGTTTCCTATTGCGATTATCGAATAGTCTTGTTATTCGGGAACTACTTGATAACCGCCTTGCGGTTGGTAGTTCCTTTCTCGATTCCCGATCCTGATATATATTACATCATTAAAGGTGGTAACGTATTGTCACGGTAGATCTTCAACAGTGTATGTACATCCCCCGATTAACTACATTACATTTTTTAGTAAATTGATTGTAGTAAATTGATATTAATTCTTCAAGTTCAATCCCTCCTTATTTGTCCCCTTGTACTCGTATACTTATCTGAATTTTCTTCTAATTATCTAGAATTACTGTGCATTTTGCACTAATTTTTATTTAACTCTTTTACATGATATAAAATATTATTCTATTCAATTAAATGTCTTTATTCACACATTAAATAAAATGTCTATTCTATTCACCAAGGTGAGAAACTAAGGCATGACCGTTATTCAGATAAAAAGTGTATAACGATTTTTCTTGGCCGAAGAAGTGCGATAGGGAAATGAGAACAGGAAATTGACTGTATTTTTTCCGTTATAGCGAATCACTAAGGCATACGCCGGAAATTAAACCAGTACTTTTTTATTCTGTTATTGTTTCACTTAATTCTTCTTTATCCGTAAAAAATTTCCCCGCGTTCGCGTCTCTAACAGTATGTTTAAAATGGGATTGTTTGAGCTTGCAAAAGAATCGTGTTCACTCATTTTCGTTATAATTCCTCTTTAAATCGAGAAAATGCATGCAGTTATAATATAGAGTACGCAAGTGAAGGTTGAAACTAAGTCTATAAAATCGTTATCGGACCATTATAAAACAAAATTTTGGGCGGTCAGATTTTGTATTATAGATGGACTTTTGGAATTTGGATGGAATTTTGTATGTACTCATATTTTTGGAGATGTCAGCTCTGTTGAAGTAAGAATATTGAACTAAAAAATAAGCAAGAGCAAAAGAAAATAATGAGGGTAGGAAACAAACTACGAAGTAGGCCAAGTAATGTAGAGAGCCATGAATTTGAGGAAGTAGATAGTCAGATATCTGAGAGTCGTACTGTCCAGTAGTGGAGATAGATCAACCGAACCAGAATAAACTTGGATGCAAGAAGTGAAAGATGACCTGAACAAGATTGGGGTAAGAAACCCAAAGGATGAAGCCATAGATCGAAAAAAATGGCATAATATATGTAGGAAAATCAAAAAATTATTAGAAATTCATCGTTTCCAAGAAGTTAAATCCAGAAAGCTTTTACAAACGGCGCTACTCCACTCGAAATTATGACGTCATCGAAAGGTTTATTAAATGACAGCGCCCTTATTCGACGATATCATTTAAGAACGCACTTTTTTACATATAGTGCGTTAAATTTTGTGGTACAGCTCATCAAGAATAGGAAATATCGATGAATATATATTTAATGTGAATATACACAGAGTTCGATCTGGCCGCGCGTAAAGTGCATCATTCTTCCTCCGAATGCTGCCTCACTCTTTCTTCTACGCAACTTAGATAATCTCATACTTTCTCCTATTCTTGATAAGCAGTACGTAGCATAATAACGTTTAAAAAAAAAATTTAATTTAATTTTTAACAGCATATCTCTATTTTTCGTTTCGATTAAGGTTGTAGTTACTTCCTTGAGAATTCTACTTTGTGCTATTTCTAAATTTTGTTATCGTTTTTTATATTAATTGACATGACATTTTTAGGATTTTTCTACTATTTCTAATGTTTTATTGTGTTGGGCTACACAACAATTTTACTTATCTCTTGTCATAATTTTTCAAAACATGATGCGTTTGTATGAAATATAATGAATTGGAACCTTGAGAATGATTGGATATGAGGGTAGGACCCGTACACAATCTGGGGTGCGTGTACGGGTCCTGCCTCCTGTTTGTGTCTATGTATTACACACTTCTTGTAGGTATAGTAGCAGCAAGATTTGGAAGTTTGCTACTGTGAGGCCTTTATACTAGACGTCATGTGTTACTGGCTGTGCAGGGAAATACTCGCCGTCAGCTATTTTGAAATGCCTGCATTGGAAAAAGGCATTAAATTGCACAAAGTGTAATTAATTCACGAGCTTCGGGAAGATGATTTTGACCGCAAGTACAACTTTCTTTGTTAAGTTAGAGTTGTATTATAATAATCTTCAATTCCCAAATTAGGTTGTTTGGGAATGATAACGTCTCAATGACAATGTATTCATCAATGATGATGTTAAAATATTATATGTATACCACAAAATGCACATTTAAATAAGAAAATAGACGTCTCCTAGCCTTTTTCCTTACTTGTTGGGTAACAACTTTATCGTTCCAGCCCTTATATGCTCACTGTATATGAGAGGTAATATATTACTTAAAGATTTTATTTTCCTGAAACACGATATTCTGTCATATGGTTTGTCATAATCTGCAAAGGTTTATCGACATGTCGAACAAAGTTCCAGAGATCATACGAAACTTTCTTAACTCGCTCCGGATAAAGTTCCGCTTAACGCGAAATATAAATTAGAAGTTCTTAAAAGTTGCCGGATTCAATATATGGCTGCGATCATTTACTATCAAAAATTATTTGAAACTCTTAAGGTATTTCCATAATGTCTCCGCAATGCAGGTTCGTATTTAAGTGCTGATGCCCGACCACATGGCCCTATCTCGACTTGAACTCTTGCCATCTTGTGTTTGTTAAAGATCCTGTATATGATAATATTGCCAGGAATTTAAGCCATACTCGGAAAAGCACGCCAAATATAATGCTATAAAGTGGAGTACTTAGGCTAATTACAAAAAAGAAATTGGAACGTGTTCTAGGATTAACTAACAAAATTTATAACTGAAGTTTCTTCGAGATCTCCATCTCGAGCCAATCAGATTAACACTCAGTGATCCACCAATAATAAAACTTATTACTACGATTTTAATAACAAGTTATATTATAAAATGTATTTAATAAAGCATAAGTTTTGCTTTGTATGAACATATTGTTGCTTTAAATTGAAAATACATCTATTTACTACCTAAAAGAAAGTAAGTAACGCCTTCTACAACGGCTTTTACATAATAATGCAACTGAATAAATTTGAAAAATAGACACAAAAGGTAAAATATTGTATAATTAAAAAAAAAAAGTAAAATAAAAAGATAAATATTGTAAAATTGTAATGTTACATCTTCAAATAAAAATGTTTTATAACTATCAGGAATCTAGCAGGCATTTTGAATAAACATTGGTTTAGTGTCGTACACTAACAATGAGGACGATGATGTTTCCCATCAAATAATTTAGTTTTAACAAGAATTCCTTCTAGCCTTCTTCAATTTGATGTTGATGTCCAGTCATTTTGGGATGACGATATTATGTTGTAGCAGATAGCAGGCCCCAACTGAATGGCCACCATGGTCACTGATTTGACACCATTGGATTTCCTCTTTTAGGTTACTTGAAATAATTTTAAACTGAATAATTTAGAGGGTCTAAGAAACGAATTCGAATCTAAATAAAAAATGCCAACCCAGAAATTATTGAGCGATCAATACAATGTGTTTACATGTGTGCTGACCAATGCAAAGATTATCATCGGAAGACGTTTTTAATAACTGTAATTTTTTTCTCAAAAATCATATTTGTTTTATTTATATTTTTGTGAAAGCAGCGGCATACAGGGTGACAAGTGAGTCGCTAATTGAACCAACAATACAAATTAAACAAAGCAAGTGTAAACTTTTTTATATGTATATGTTTTTATTTAACGTCGGTCTATTTCCTCTATAGAGGCATATCACCGCAACCAGGAGACTAACTACTTCCCATCTAGAAACTGTTCCGAACCCCATTGACATACAAGCCACTAGAATATATAAGGGACCCGACCGGTCATCCATCTAAGCGGCAGCAGCTATACGTATGTATATTAAAGAAAGAGTTCTTACGTTAGGTATCTAATATCCCAATTTAAGAATTATGTCAACAGAACTAGATGTCGATTAATTTTGACCGATATATAATCTACAAAATATCCAAAAAATAACCAAACAATCATCTTTTGATAATGCATTTTTTGCTTACTACAGTTTTCTGATTTTTACACAGTACCCCAGAGACACATCTTCTCTTTATTTCTCTCACCCTTGAGTTGAAGATGTGCCCTGTTTATAACAAGTTATGGATTACCAGATTCAACAACCATATATAAAATATCAAATGAATGTTATGGCCATTTGGCGAATATTTCTAATTGATGCGCTTTGAAGGTACCTTGTCTCAAGCAAACTAAACGTCACGTCGAATGCTCTACAGAATTTAAAAGATGGGCTAAAGTTAATAATTTTCTTTTGATCAAATCCTAGGCACGTTTATATGGGGAGAGATTGAGGGATCATAGTAGCCATGGAAGAAGATTGACTTGAGAATTTTCGAAGAGACATAACGTTACCTTTACCACATGTGGTGGTGCATTATCTTGCTGCAACTCACGGTTGAGCAATGTTCGAGAAATGGGCGAGAGATTCGTTTAAGAAATGCCACTTCGAATGAAGACCAACTATAATGAAGTCTATAATTTCCAGTGTGTGGTATACATGCCCCAGCACAGTATACTGTATATGTATGTCGTCTTTCACGTAACTCGTCGGCTTTCCTAAATAGAAACATGATTCATCACTGAACACAGTATCTAATTCCACTGTAATCGTGGACGTCGGTGCCCACCACCGACCCACCATTGTAGGTATTAAAAGACGTTATTGGTTGGTATACTGTTCACATTGTTAAATTATTTTTAAAATCATTAACAAATCGTTAATTTGTAGTAGCTCGAGTAGAAGTAAATCGATCTCTTACAATCAGCAATTTGAGACGGTGATCTAGGTGCCCTATAGTACTTTGTTGGCACTATGAAGATTCCCTGGATCTTCATGTGCTTTCGATAAACCACGTCTGACAACATCTCACCACAAATTTATTTGTGTTCACGCGGGGAACAATTTCCCTAAATGACATATCAACATGTATGTAAGTAACCTAATGTAACTTAAATAACAAAACTAATTTTAGTTATTCCAAATATTTTGCGTCTGATAGAAAGTGGTCATATGACCCATTAATATAAAAAAAAAAGTTATAGTCACTATTAAAATGCATTATATTTGCGTCGCTTATAACAGCCAAAATAGATAAATCGTCACTGTCACACCTGCAGCTTATTATGGCAACGATTTTAATTAACCAGTTACTTCTAAGAGTACGTGTTTCTGTTACTAGTTGAAAATTGAAGGTACACCAAGTTAAGGATAACAACATTATACACGAGTGGATCCAAATATTTAATTACATCCTGTTTTATTTTATCACAATATGTAATACACACTATCGCGTTAGAAGGTTGAGGTTAAATTTTGTATTTTTTTTTCAAAAAAAAAAAAAAGAAAGATATATTTTTTATTCATAAAAAAATCATTTTAAGTTCACCAATATATGTAAAATCAGTAATATCCCAATATCAGTACTATTTCCATCCTAATAAATTGTTTATTAGAGTGATCTTACACGAATTCCATTCTTTTCATAAATATTATGTGATTACTTGAACCAGACCTTGAAATATTATGAATACTATATGTATCGCTTTTTTCATTCGAATTTTATATCCTTATTCATTTTCTTCGATTGACATGTTTTTATTGTTATATTTCTATTGAATGCTTGAATCTCGTGTCAAAGTGGTAACTTGTTATTCACTTCAATCGGCTGGCATAGATTTATTTATAGGACTGTTAAGAGTTTACTTAACAATTGTGATGGTGTGACGAATGACAAATTATATTCAATTTGGTCTACAATTGTGAGCCAACAGCCGTTGTATAATTGACCCATCAAAGGAAGAACGATATCAACGTTAGTTGTTAAGACGTTTGTAACATTGTTTTAAATCATAGTTAGACATAAATAATATTCGAAGTTCATATGTTATTGGCATAAGATTTTCCTCAAAACATCTACATTTTTAATGTTTTATGGTAATGTGAAACGTTCGTAGCGTAGAGGAATATATAGGGTATGAAGACGGTACCGGAATATGGCGATACCTTTGCTGATTTTGAGATCGAAAAAAAAGTTTCAAATAAAAGTTATTACACAGAAATATCTCATATATTGACTAAAAAGCAAACATGTTTAATTTTCCAAATGGCAACATATGATTTTTGAAGTTTTTAACGCCGTTTTTTCAATGAACTTTAAGAATTTTTATCTCAGGAACTAATAATGATAAGAACAAATGGTTTATTGTTCATAAAAATATACACATCGATCTTATAAGAAAATTTTGTATCTAGCTAAAATTCCCCTCTCCCATCACCCCTCAGTTCCGTCAATTCTGCCGTTCCCTATCGAACCATGCTCATGGTTCCTAGGATTGGCAACGTACGATTCATCTGAAAGCAAAAATTGATACGAGGTTTTAAAGTGTATGAGAATGCGCATTATTTGACATTGCATTTTTTATATTTAGAATTGATGACAAAATGGCGAACACTCAAAGTTGACATAGCGTTTTATTTAAAAAAATTTCCCTTTCAGGCGTGGCAATAAAATGTAAAAAATTGAGATATCGAAAAAAGCCATGTCAAAAGACGCGAAATTTAATAAGCTTTAAAAAAAAGGGAGAAACTGAATTATTCTGTATTGAGATATCTTAGGAACCGCCTTGAAAAACATGGTTTCGAGAAGAACGCGTTTAAAGTTTTGGAGTCAATTTAAATTATGAAATTACATTCATTTTAACACATTGTATTATATCTTAAATCTTAAAAATAAAAACGAGGGAAAAAAGAAATCTTAAATCGAAAGCGTCACAAGTATGGAATAAAGTTGTTCAAGCTTTGTACTGAAAAAGGTTACATTTCCAGGAAAGCACTACAAGTATGGAATAAAGCTGTTCAAGCTTTATACTGAAAAAGGCTACATTTACAACGTCAAAATTTATTCTGGTATTATATTGGAATTGATGGTGGCGTGTTATATTGGAATTGATGCAACCTCTCTCGAATTCATGTTAGATATTGTGCACTGATAATTTCTAGACACGGCGTTGGTTTGGCTCTTCAGCTTTTAGAAAGAAAAAAACGCATTTAGTAGTAATACTCAGAAAAAAGAAACCCGTAAATTTAATTCGAAGCCAGTTACTGATGCAGAATTACGGAAAGGGTGTATGGTAACATGAGAAAGTAATACCCATGTTATTGTTGGAAAGTGGAAAGATAAGAGAGATGTGTTATTTCTAACTACAGAGTCTGTTCCAGAATTGGTGGATGTACAAATTAAAAGAGGAACAGTCAAAAAGACTATCTACAATAGTGCAATATAATGTCTTCAAGTCATACATCGACGTGTCAGGCCAAAAATCTTCTTATTCATCTGCAGCTCGTCGTGGTATAAAGTGATAAAGGGTGGTCCAACCATAATGCACGATGTTAATTGTGAGTCACACCTTAACGTCAAGTTTTTTGCCCAACTTAATTTGACATTTCTTTATTTCAGTGTTTGACAAATTCAACCATGGAGAGGTACACAATTGAGCAGCGTGTTAAGATTGTTGAAGCCTTTTACGAAAATGGGCGTTCAAATCAAAATGCATTTCGTGCACTTCGTGACTTTTTTGGTCAGCATGATCGACCAAATGTGTCCACAATTGGGAGAATTGTGTGCAAATTTCAGCAAACCGGGTCTGTAGGAAATGTGAAAACACCTGTGCATGCTCGCCCAGTTCGTTCTGCGGAAAACATTGCTGTTGTTCGCGATAGTGTAGCAGAAGAGCCGTCAACCTCGACTCGTCGTCATGCCCAACAATTGAACATCTCACGAACATTACTGATGCGAATATTTGAATTTACACGTTTACAAGGTTCAATTGACTCAAGAGCTGAAGCCTACTGACCATTTCAAGCGTCGTCAATATGCCGAATGATTGGTTGAACAGATATAAGTGAATGGTGACTTTACAAACAAAATCATCTTCAGCGACGAGGCACATTTTCACCTCAGTGGATTCGTTAACAAGCAGAATTGCCACATTTGGGCAAATGAGAATCCACGAGTGATTGTTGAAAAGCCGATGCATCCACAAAAAGTGACTGTTTGGTGCGGTTTATGGGCTGGCGGCGTCATCGGGCCGTACTTCTTCGAAAATGAGGTCGGCCAAGCAGTTACCGTGAATGGTGTTCGCTATCGCGAGATGATAACGGACTTCTTGTAGCCAGAAATTGAGGATATGGACCTGGACGGTATGTGGTTCCAACAGGATGGTGCCACTTGCCACACAGCCAATGAAACAATGGCACTTTTGCGCGAGAAATTCAATGGCCGTGTTATCTCACGTCGTGGCGATGTTAATTGCCCGCCACGATCATGTGAGTTTACACCGTTGGACTTCTTTCTTTGGGGATATTTAAAAGACAAAGTGTAAGTCAATAAGCCAAGGACAATTCAAGAGCTAAAGGATGAGATAATTCGGCACATTAACGACATTGAACCTCAGTTATGTCTCAGAGTCATTGAAAATATGGACCATCGGATAGAGGTATGCCACCGAAGCCGTGGCGAGCATTTGGCCGATATTTTGTTTCACACATAATTGTCATAGATCCTTCTATCATAATAAAAAATATTAAGATAATTCTCTGAAAACTTTTTGTTTTATTTACAATTAACATCGTGCGTTTTGGTTGGACCACCTTTTATAAGAGAGTGACTATTGAACTTTTCTCGAATACAACGATTGCGAGTGCTCACTTGGTATATACTTCAATAACTGGCCGTACAATAAAATATGTATTACAAAATTTCGTGTCAAGGCTGTGATGTTACGTTTTTGTGTTTGAAATGTTTTTTTGATTCTCATAACTGCACGATTAAAAAATAATAGTTGTGACAACATATAGTAGTACACATAGTCCTTGAAAAGAAAAATTGTTATTTTCTATTTGGGTGAACTGTGTGTATTATTTTTAGGCACATATTTATATATAAAAAAACATATGAAAAATATGTCTGTTTGTTCTTTTTGTAAGATACAAATAAAGTTAATAAAAACAAATATATCAGTTTATATAAAATAAGCTCAGTATTCCTTGTCAGTACCCAAAGTGTTAAGCAGACTTATTTTAAAATACTAGTTGAACTTTATAAATAACTTTTCTTTTCTTCTATTTTCAGGTAAGAGTTCACTCCATTTCAAATCAAACGCCTTCTAGGAAAACCATATGAGTAAGTAAGATTCGTTATACAAAAGTATTTTTAACCTGTCTTTCGTCTGTAGCCTTGCCATAATAAAAATAGGGAGCTTTATAACCTAGGTACAGATAATTTGCTGTCATATAATGATATTTTATGAAAGCATGATAACATACAATTAATTGAATTATTTTAAATATGACTTTAAGACTGATACAAATTACCGTCGTATAGTTGTTGAAAAATTATTACTTCTGGGCAGCGACTAGTTAACAAATTCACATGTTATCAATACTAATTTTGCACCTAGATTTTTTGTAGAGTATTGCTGTTTGAATATAAATGTTAATAACACTAAAGTAAATGAATGTAACATGTTATATCTTTCAGGATAGTTATTTTCTTCTGTGAAATTAAGTAAAAATATTATAACAGTTCATTTCGTTATTTCTTATATATGTATATTATATTGGTCTTAAATAAAGGGTGGTCCAACCATAATGCACGATGTTAATTGTGAGTCACGCCTTAACGTTAAGTTTTTTGTCCAACTTAATTTGACATTTCTTTGTTTCAATGTTTGACAAATTCAACCATGGAGAGGTACACAATTGAGCAGCGCGTTAAGATTATTGAAGCCTTTTACGAAAATGGGCGTTCAAATCAAAATGCATTTCGTGCACTTTGGTACTTTTTTGGTCAGCATAATCGACCAAATGTGTCCACAATCGGGAAAATTGTGTGCAAATTTCAGCAAATCGGGTCTGTAGGAAATGTGAAAACACCTGTGCATGCTCGCCCAGTTCGTTTTGCGGAAAACATTGCTGTTGTTCGCGATAGTGTAGGAGAAGAGCCGTCAACCTCGACTCGTCGTCGTACCCAACAATTGAACATCTCACGAACATCACTGATGCGAATTTTGAATAAAGATTTAAATTTACACGCTTACAAGGTTCAATTGACTTAAGAGCTGAAGCCTACTGACCATTTCAAGCGTCGTCAATACGCCGAATGGTTGGTTAAACAGACGGAAGTGAATGGTGACTTTACAAAGAAAATCATCTTCAGTGACGAGGCACACTTTCACCTCAGTGGATTCGTTAACAAGCCGAATTGCCGCATTTGGGCAAATGAGAATCCACGAGTGATTGTTGAAAAGCCGATGCATCCACAAAGTGTGACTGTGTGGTGCGGTTTATGGGCTGGCGGCGTCATCGGGCCGTACTTCTTCGAAAATGAGGTCGGCCAAGCAGTTACCGTGAATGGTGTTCGCTATCGCGAGATGATAACGGACTTCTTGTGGCCAGAAATTGAGGATATGGACCTGGACGATATGTGGTTCCAACAGGATGGTGCCACTTGCCACACAGCCAACGAAACAATGGCACTTTTGCGCGAGAAATTCAATGGCCGTGTTATCTCACGTCGTGGTGATGTTAATTGGCCGCCACGATCATGTGATTTGACACCGTTGGACTTCTTTCTTTGGGGATATTTAAAAGAAAAAGTGTACATCAATAAGCCAAGAACAATTCAAGAGCTAAAGGATGAGATAATTCGGCACATTAACGACATTGAACCTCAATTATGTCTCAGAGTCATTGAAAATATGGACCATCGGATAGAGGTATGCCACCGAAGCCGTGGCGAGCATTTGGCCGATATTTTGTTTCACACATAATTGTCATAGATCCTTCTATCATAATAAAAAATATTAAGATAATTCTCTGAAAACTTTTTGTTTTATTTACAATTAACATCGTGCGTTTTGGTTGGACCACCTTTTAGATTACTAAACACTGAAGTACTTAAAAGTTTAATCATGGAACACATAATAGTTTGAATACTAATTGTCAATTAATGATTACGAACTAGTGTAATTTTATGCTAATTTGGATTACTAAATACTACTTTTTAGAGTACTAAATGAAGTAAACATTAATGAAGTATATATTAAATTAATAGTTCATTAATTAACGATACATTCTGAAAATTCATATACATATATGTACTTGATATATTTGAATATATCAAGCTATTATTAAGACCGAAGACGTTTAAAAGATTTACAATGACAAAGAAAAATGTCATATCGATTAGTAATTTCTGCAATCGAGCATTTCCTCCTTTCCTTGTAAAGGAATAATAAGAATTATACTATATATTATATTGTATAGAATAATATATTATATTATATATTAGATTATTATTAAAGTTCTA
Organism: Rosalia funebris; assembly: GCA_037954035.1. Taxonomy (NCBI): domain Eukaryota; kingdom Metazoa; phylum Arthropoda; class Insecta; order Coleoptera; family Cerambycidae; genus Rosalia; species Rosalia funebris. The sequence goes on from JAZFAV010000007.1 coordinate 9,270,629, forward strand.
ATGGGTGATGTTTTTTTTCTGCAGATCAAGTAGGCTATATAACCGTGTCTCTAATTTCTTCCTCGATTAAGAGGCTTGCTTAAATTCGTTCCTAACAAGAAACATTAATTAGCTAAGAGACGTGTTCAAAGGCTGCACATGGCGTTAAAACTTGATAATCAGATACAGACTTCAACAAAGATGCAAATGCATGCTGTAATTCATATAAATGTCATCATTAAATACATGAACTGAAATGTAGACCCTTTATTGTATCAAATCTCTTACATCGAGAAAGATCCATTTCAAAAGGTATTATTTCTGCGGAAGTGGCTGCGAATAATGTCAAAAAGAAAATATGTAAAATAATGTTAATATTTAGTGTAATAAAGTTTCTTTCGATGGATAAAGATGTAACAGTTTACATTAAATTACAAAAATAGAAGACAGCCACACATAGAAAATAATCTAAATAATGTAATTAGGAGTTCTAATTGTCCACAGGGTGATACAATATCGCTGATATTAATAGAACAAACATTTTTTAAGTATACAAATGGGAGTACCGTTGCCACTTATCAACGAAGAATACTATCATTGTATATCTAAACATGTGATATGATTCGAAAAACGAAGAGTATGTTGAGTTTAAATCTAATAATAAGCACACAACTTTTAAAAGTCACTTAAGATCGTTACCTTTTAATTACGAATTAGTTTGTGATTATTGCTGGTAGTGGTGGGTGGTCGTGCAAATCTTCCACGTTATAGTAGATTGTCTACCATTTCGATATCGTGTAATATAGATTAACAAAAGGTGCGATATTCATTGACAATGATTAACGGAATTATATAAAAATTGATGGGCTACTCCTGGCCAGAACTTTGTAGCATTTATAAATATTATTATTGTTAAGTAAAACAAAAATAGTTCACATAAAAAACGGAATAATGTCTAACGTTATGATTAGTACTTATCTATATAACGACCGAAACTGATTTTTTGAGTACATTTTATGAGATATATAAAAGAAACAATACTTTTATACAATTATGTGTGGGTATAATACAAATATAATTTTTAACTGTCATATGATGTGTTCAAAAAGTTTCACTTCCGATATTACAAACTAATGTACAAATAATCCAACTATTATTATTATGTACCGTTAGTGACATATATAGCCATTTACATGACGGAAGTAAGAAAGGATTTAAAATATACACATATTAATGTAATTCAGTAATGTAACATATTAATGTAATGAAATTCAGTGTGACAGAAAAATTTGTCAAATAGTATCTAATGGATAGAGTTCACGACTTCCAGTCCCAATCTAGGAAATTGGTAACATTGAAGATGTGTTGATTAGCTGTGAAAGTAAGAATAAGCATTTAATTTTAGGCATTTTTACTCCTGAATAACATATGTCCTATTATAGAATACCAACGCAACATATAAGACTTAAAACCTTATATTTACACAGCTGTATGAGGTTATACATACCCGTATATACTTCAGTTCGAGTCTCAATAGTGGGAGTTTGGTAGCGCTCTCTGAGAATGTGTTTGTCCTCGTCTCTATGTGCAACCTTCTCCTTCGTGGCATGAGACTTTAGGAAAAAGTTGCTTGCTGTGTGTCTAAAATCTAAAACTCCTCATTGGTATAAACAAATTATCGAACATCAAATAATAAGCTAATAACATAATTTGAAAATGTTTTATTCGAGAACATTTGTGAAGACCATTTAAAGACGTATCAATACCAGATTAAAATACCATTACGATTCATAATTTTTTTTCTTTCGTATTCTTGAAAAATATATATTTAATACTCCTAAATAAATACGCAAATATCTTGCAGCAGCAGGATATTCTATTTAAATAATATATTTTTGCGAAATTCTTCAAACGCTTCCAATATAATAGTCATTTATACGCATTACTGGTAAAATTACACTATGATTTCGTTCATGTTGTTTGTTTTATAATTGAACACATTTAACTCAGATAAATTATGGTTTTGTGTTCGGGGCTGTAGTATGAATTAATATCAATTAACAAAATAAATTGTGTACAATAGAATAGAAGTAACACCATGGAAATATAATGTCGAATTTTACAATAAGTCCCAAAACGAAAATTATAATTTCCCATAAATTCTCTCTCGCCTTTATTTGCCATATCTATGTGTTATGGTTGTGCTAGTTTAAAACCATTACAAATTATTTATAATAATTTAATAAATATTACATTGGAAATTGTACAAAACAGGTGTATAAATTGGAACGTCTGTATTGTCATAATAATATTTTCCTTTGTTTCCTGTTGATATACCTTATAGAAAAATAATATTCTTGAAGTTAATTCTTTAAGATTCTAGACACCAGGAGAGCTAAAACCTAATAACGATCACTCTGCACAATTTAAAGCTGTTGGAAACACCGCACATCTGTGTCTTGTTATCTTTTTCCGGTGAAGATGTCCTGAAACGATCTACGAGATGATGTTCTATTTTTTCCAGAGCAATATTAAATTCAATCACGAATAAATGATCCACATCTTAGCCATCCACAATTATACCATATACGAGTATAGTTTACTTTATCGCTATTTGCCAAATAATAAATCCCAAAGGGCTCTTATCTCATACCGTGGCTTGTTTTTATGGCTAGGCTGAGGTAGACTGTTTCGTTTATCGGCAAGATAACAGAGTTTTTTATTTGGCAAATAGCGATGAAATGAATAGTACAATCTTGGTTCTGCTGAAGTGGAAATGTATTGGTTCAACGAGAGTCAAAGTAATTCATGTGCTTCAACGTATGCCACCTGTCCTTTAGGTTATCTAAATAAACTGTTGTCTGTCACCGAAAATGGTGATAATTTAATCGGAGGATTGGACAGTTTGGGTGGACAGCCCAAAATCATAACACCATTCTGTCTAGCACTGCTTCATTTAAGTATATCGTCATAAAATTTACCATTATACAGACATACTTGGAGAAAGGCCACACACAGGTTGGAGCAGGTAATGTACAAAATAAGGGAAGGAGTCGTTCATCTTCCCAAGCGAATACGTCAGTTTTGGTGAGTTGGTTCTGAGAAGTTTGATTCCTTTTTCAAATATAGAACACATGATTTACCCTTCAATTAGATTAATCCAAGGAAGGAAACCATCAGACCCGACAGTTACGGATTTAAGGTGGATCCAATACGAACCAGATGGCATTATCAGGTATAAATTGTGTTTCGAAGATACACTGGTTCTTCTTCCCACACGACTTAGAAAAATTGTAACTATTTCATTCTTCCTTCCGATACATGAATACTGGGTTTGCATTTAGTTTCAATGTGGCCATATAGAGAATTTGCTCCAATCCAGCATTTAACTCCGTTGAGATCTCCCAAATTGCAATATAAAAAATTATTTAATTTGTCATTAAAACAGTAAATCGTTGTTTTCTGAGTCCACATAAGTATATGATATGAGTCAAATAATAATCGGTAGTCGACAGAAAACTTATTTTTAATAAAGACGTACTTATACTCGTAGAACAGTTTGTAACACCTCTAACTCCGCCGCTGACTGCTTGCGAGGATTGATTTTTTTGGGGAAGGTATTATTTCGTTTACACCTTAAGTTAATGGGAAAATATAAAGAAAATAAAAAAAGATATATACTTCAGTATTTTGAAGATAAGAGGAATTAGAGGAAGGAAGGTTTTTGAATGCACTGGTTGAAATGTAGTGTAAAATTTGACACCAAACAGGATACATATAGGGAGGCACCGCAAGGCTGTGGTGGCGTTTATTATTCATTTGTACGAATTTACCTACTCAGTAGTAGAGTAGAATGGACACGATGCGACGGCGACGGTTTGGTGTAAACCTTATTTCAATTTTATATCTTTTACTGTCCACATGGTACAATGAAGGAAAATAAAACTTTTAAAAATACACTTTATTATGTTCTTCTTTTTAATATAAGAAGTTAATTTCTTTATTGCATTAATGAAATATTGGTGTAAAAGTATATTATACACATATGTACAGCTTAGCAAGAATAGGAATTCTCAAAAAGTCTCAAAACTGCGATATCGGACCGCCCACGAGGTGCCCAGTAAATGCCTGGTCTTTACTCAGTGGTATTGAGACCTTTGCAGAGTGAAATATCGAATTGGCACAGAGAACGATCTTGCCGCGCGTAAAGTGCATCCTTTTCCCTCCGAATGCTGCCTCACTCCTTCTATGCATACAGAGAGAATATTACACTTTTCCTATTCGTGCTAGCTATTGGGAATTCAAATTAGGATCGCAGCGCCATGACGGATTATCCGCAAATTAATCTCTAGTACATGGTTTCCCAACCTCACTTTTTGGTCGTGTTATTTTCGATATTTTCCAGCATTTTTGGCTATCCTGTGTTTTAAAATTATTGTTATTGTTGTTATCGTTAGTTGTTGTTATATTTATTATCCTTTTACACTATTATAATTTTTGTGACTGAAAAATTGAATTGTTCTGTCGGTTACGTCTGGTAAGTAAGTACAAAAATGCTGTAAAATATTGAAAATAACACAACCAAAAAGTGAGGTTGGGAAATCATGTACTAGAGATTATTTCAGCATTCGGTTGCCAGAGGTCATATCGCTTCTCTTAAAATCCCAATATGTGCTAGTGCAAGTCTTAGAAAATATTTATACAGGATGGACCAGGTTTTTCGTAACAAACTTTGACAGCCGATAGGAAACGTTTTTTTATGAAGGAAAATCCATATAAACAAATTTCCTAAATTGCTGCCTGGTTGGTATTGGTTTTCATGACAACCTTTGACACTTTTAACAATTTTTTGACTTGTCCAGTAGTGTCAAAGTGCCGTTTAGATGTTCAAATCGAGAAATAGCGGATATCCATTTTGTGTGTAGATTTGCCAATGGAAACTCAAGGGCGGCCTGTAGAGAATACAGAAGGAGATATCCGCAGAGAACACATCCTAGTCGTAATGTGTTCACAAGAGTTCACCAGAAATTAATCGAGAAAGGTTTAGGAAATTTATATGGGGATCGAAATAATGTCAACCAAAATCAACAATAAAAATATATTAAATGAGTTTGACAGAGATCCAACAGCGAGTTCCCGTATAGCTTCCCGTATTCTCCGCACCTCTAAATCCAGTGTACTTCGTACTCTAAGACGAGATCTCAGGCGTCCATTACACCTACAATCTGTTCAAGGCTTACATACAGGAGACGAAATGAAAAGAACGACTTTTTGTCACTCAGTTCAAGAAAATAGGGATTTTTTGTTAATGTTTTCGATTATTGTTTAGTTTAGTTTTAGTTATTAATTCTGAAAATAAAGATTGTTAATACACTGTTAAAAAAATAAACTTTAACACATTGTAAAGATATTGAAAATAAAGCAATTTAGGAAATTTGTTTATATGGATTTTAAAAACCTGGTCCACCCTGTATATTCGTGAACAAAGCAAACAAATTTCTAACTATCGTATTTGAAATAGTATTTATATTATCGAGTTCACCAATTAAGTATTATGATTTTACCCTAATCTAAGTGTTCTTCCGAGTCAGTAAATAATTTACTAATAAGTCTTCTTTACTATCTTCTTTACTTATTAATAAGTAAGTTCTTATAATAAGGGGATTTAGTTCTTACTGAAAATAAAAATTATAATTTAAACACTGTTAATGTATCTACTAATAACGTAATCAAGAATGTGTCCAATTATTAGATTCATTATTTAATAATAGTGTACATTTTTCATAAGATTAATGTTTTATTATTAGTAAGTACCTGCACAATAAGAATGGTAAATAAAAAATATCGGTTAACTATGTACCTACCGAACGAAGTCTTCCAGTGAATTTGTTAAAATTTAACTTATTTTTCAAACATCTAATATCTATTTAATAAATTTGGCCATGATAATGACTATGTTTGCTTTTTAGGACAAACAAACCAATTGAGCATAAATTGATTATTTAGAAATCATAAATATTAAATGCATAGCTTTAAGTTTTAACAATTGTTCATAATTCTTATTGGGATTTAGTAAGTAGGTAAATCGCTGAAAATGAAAATTTGATAACATTCTTGGTAAAATTTATATATTATTATTTTTAAGTAATAAGCAGATAACAAATGAGAAATGGCGAAATGCATTTATATTACCTTGTTTTCTTCATCACCTCGTTACATAGATGCATACTCTGGAATGGTTACCAGGCTGGAATTATAATCGACCCCACGCGGGGTAGTGTATTATATTGTGGTGTTTTTAATTATATTGTGGTGTATTTATACCAGCTTTATATCAGAAGTATATACAAATTTACAATCACAGTGGTATAAAATTTTACCAATTACACTGATGCAGTTTTACACCAGAAATAGTGAAAATTTTCACCATTTTTATGCTTTTAAAAGTGATAACTTTTACCACTTTTCATGCCTTTAAAAGTGGTAAACTTTTACGACGGCTGATTTCCACATTGTATAACATGTTTATAAGAACTTTTCAATGTTTTTGAAGTCCTCAATCATCCTTTGAAGTTTGTCCCACATATCATAAAACATCTTGCTAAATATGCAAGATGTTCCGATTTGATACGTTAAATATACGTACACTATAAAAACGGATAATCTTTATACTATTTTTAGAATTAACAATTACTTTTAGTATAATAATGGTTAAACCGTTTTATTACAAAGTTTATTTCTACGGCTGGCGGTCTACTACGCCAGAAACGAATTAATCAACTATGAAACGTAGTAACAAACATCAACAAAAACACGATGATGTAAATATTTAGTAATAATCTCTAGTATCTGGAAGGGAACACATAAATTAAATAATATGAGCGATTCAAGGTCGCCCGGAACGTGTCGAAAGCTTTAGTGGGTGTTAAATTACATCTGTGGTCGTTGCCGCTTTACAAACTCGGCTACCGGTTACTTTTACTGTCGTGTAAACATGGCTCAGTTATTTAAGAGACGATTGAGTCACAATCTTAACAATGACGGCAAGATACATCCTAGATACATATTAAAAATTTTTATTTAACCATAACCAATACATTATAAAAAGATAATGTAATGAAATGAGACACTTTCCATTCGTTCTCCTGAAATATTAATCAACAGTAATGAATGTTTGTGTTAATGATGCATCAATAATCAAAATGGTCGCGTCTTCTATTGACCAAGAGTATAATTCAAAAATTCATCTATTATCATTATGTTCTATATTCCAGGAGCCTATCGAAAGTATTTCAATTACATTATTTCTTAATTATATATATTTTAGTAAATGGGCCAAACTATTATATACACCACATTTAAGCAAAACATATTTTAATCTCTTAAATTAATTAAGGGTATTGCATAATGTATACACACATACACTTTCAAACACTCGTAAGTACTTAACTATTTGCGAACAAATAAGCAGGCACCTACTTTAAGATGGATCACGCGTAGCAATAATTTTTTTTAAGCAAATCTAGGTTTGAATCTATTTACATATGTACATATTTAGCAATTTATAATAAAACAATGAGGATGATGGGGTTCCCACTAAAAAAGTTATTCCAAAAGACGGAATATCCGTATTTTGGTGTGGATGTGCAATCATTTATTGAGACTACCTGAATAAGCACGACCTGAATGGTTACCAGATTCATTTCGTTTACTCTCTCAGATTTTTTCGTGTGAAGTTATTTAAAACCGCTAATCTAATTTAATGTACTAAATGATTTAGAAGATCTGAAGCAAGGAATTCGAATTGCAATGGAAAATATCACCCCGATAGTGATTGCACGTTCACTATAAAATATTTTATATGCTTTAAATTGACATGAAAAATAAAGTTATATTTGCTTCATTTGTATTTTTCTTAAAAATCACTCTCTAAAAACGGTAAATAGAAAACCCTTAATATTGGTACTTTTGTATTCAGAGAATCTAAAAGAATTAAATATTTAAAATTACATCATGTTTGATAAAAAAAATACTACGATGACATCAAACAATAAATCTAAAAGAAATCAAATTATTGAGACTGTCACTGTCTTTTTAAAAAAATAAGGTTTTTTGCATGGTTATAGGGTTACATGGGTTATATTATTTTATATATTCATTTTATATAAACAACTCTTTTACAAAAAATGTTATTCTTAACACATGCGGAAAAGTGTCACATTCCGCACTTTTTAGGAGAATAACTACTACCAACAGTAATACTGACATCCATGTGACAATTTGTATTATCGTACATTCCTCTTAACGAAAAATGTTTGAATGTGCATGGAAATATATGTAAATACCTATTCGGTTCATAAACAAAAAAATAATTAAATGCCATTAATATATCAATCAATCGCATATTTCTTTCTTGTGGGTAGCATAAATACGAAGCAATCAATAAAACAGTAAAAAAAGAGAGTCCGGCAAAGGCAGTTTTAAAATTAGATGACTTCCAACCAGGAACACGTTTATTAAACACTTTATTGACGGAATGACACGTGTTTATTAGTATGGCACATACATATAAGAGCAGAAAAATGGAAACACGTGTTATAGACCACGTGCTCGTTAACAGAATAAAAGAGGTACCTACACAGTTTCCTTCCCTTAAGTACATAATTTATACTCTATTTTATATAGAGGAGAACACATTATGTTCCTACTTAATATTAAGTTAATGGGAAAGCAGATAAACGGATAGTTATACAGTGAGTCTGAAAAGTAGGGTACAAATAAATTCGATAAAATTGAGGTATTTTTTGCGAGTAGCACTTGGATATGTCAAAATATCTATTGAAATACCACTTTGAGAGATGCTCTTTAATTTCTTCGAGCCGTATTTTTACAAGTTTTAAGTCAGTTCAAGTCGTCATCGATAAGTATAGAATGTCTTAATTGGAACTATGGAATTTGAATTCCGCAACATTTGTGTTCTATCAAAGATAGAACATCAATATTTGACGATCCTCTTCTACAAACTATAGGACGTCAACATTAACAGTTCAACAACGAATAGCTTGTGTATAATTGTTTTATGAAGGTGAGCGATCATTTACAGCCGAATTAAGAAAATATCGCACAAAATTAAGACAAAATGAAGTGCCTACAGAGTTGACACTACGTAATTTAAAAAAATAATTTGAAGAGACAGGAATCTGTTATTGAGAATGCAACACCAATACGTCCTCGTCGTGGTCGGTTAGATGAAAATATTGCTGCAGTGAGAGATACTGGAGTATCCAAATACAGTTGATTCGACATCGTGCACAATTGAATCTGCCAGGATCCATCACGCACTGGATTCCAACGAAAAATCTGCATCTGTCAGCATGCAAAATTCAGTTGACACAACAATTAAAAGTTACAGAAAATTTACAACATCGTACATTTGTCAATTGAGTATTAGAAAAGAAAGAAGGTGATGTTGATTTTTGCAATGAAATATATTTTCGTCTTGACGTCAGCAAATAAAATTTTCGAATTTGAGGTGCTGAAAATCTACATACTGTATATGAAAGGGAAATGCATCCACAGAAATGCACGGTTCGGTGTGCACTTTAGAGTAGTGGGGTAATTGGACCGTACTTTTTTGAAAAGGAAGCTCGTAATGCTATCGCAGTACCACCACCTGGGGAACGCCATCGCGAAAGGTAAAATGATTTATTTTTGCTCTAAATGGATAATTTTGATTCGAACAATATGTAGTGCAAGCAAGACGGCGCAACGTGTAATACATCACGTGTAAACAGAACTCTGTTGCATACCAAATTTCCTGGTAATGTTGTCTCTCAGAATGCTGACATCAATTGGCCAGCAGGATCATGTGGTTTAACTACACTGAACTTTTTTGTTTGGAGTTATATCAAGGGCAAAGTGTATACCATCCAGCCAGCAACAATCAATGACCTCAAAGCAAACATTCAACGTATTATTTGGGTTATAGAGCCAGTTTCGAACCATGTACTCGTCTTATGAACAATTTTGCTAAACGAATGACATCATGCCAGATGAGTCGAGGTGACCATATATGAACGATATTTCTTTCCATTTGTGTCCCCTCCATTTTATGTTGAACAATGAAAAACCCCAGTTTGTCAAATATTATCAGTTTTATTCACAAATCACATCCTATGGTAGAAGCAATTTAACTTTTTTGGAAACAAATGAATAAAGTTCCTTTCCCTAAAGCCTCAGGCTACTGAGGGGAGGATTAGACATAAAGACAAGGATAAATACACTCATGCTCATGGAGAGGTGTCAAAATCCCCCCCGTTGCAACTTGAAGCTAAGCATACAATGACACTTCAGTACTGGGCCTAGTCAGCCATCCCGGATCAGAGTACGAATGACATCGTAGCAATCGCCCCTCACCGCTGCTTCATGGATATATCGAACCATCCATGTAGCGGCTGAGGTGCAGCATGGTGCATTCTTATAGCTTCACGTAAGGTAACTGATCTCCGGACTTTTATTCTTTTCAATATATGTAATGTAATGATTACTCTTCTACATTACATCATTAATCATCTTCATCGTCATCGTTACACCCTTATAATTTAGATTGTTTAACAGTGTTTAACCTGAAACGTCGATGTTGGACATAATTCATATTATCAAATGACGTATAGTTGCCGTTTATGTAAATTATCTCATTTTAAAGTAAACTGCTAAGAAAGCGCTAATAATTGATTTATTATATATGTAAATACGACCGTCTAATAAATTAATTCAGTTTCATAGTACAGGTGTTTATACATTTAATATACGTTAAAGTGTCTTTACTATCGGTGACATATTTACAAGGCTTCAGACTAGTAATGATGGTTGATAATCAATTAGTTAGAACCCAAGCGGTGAATGCATACGGGAATTGAATGGCTGTATACTCGTATTTAGTTACTCGTTCATGTTAATTATGCAGTCTTCTTTATTGCTTAATTGGTAATGATAATAACAGTATTTGTATCTACGTAGGTGGTATAAATAATTAAGATTTACGTAGTTTATGCTACAATGTATTTATACTTCACATATGTACAACTTATACTGCAGTCTCCATATCTTATCGGGCTCTCCTACTTTCGTCGGCATTTAAAACCTTGTTAGCACGATAACTCAACTAAATCGTGTTAGATCGATCGAGTTTTGACTGACTCTGATCGGGGACGTCTCCCAGACGACACCTATTGATCTTGAGGTGGATAGGACCCATGTTCATGGGTCATGAGAGCGCACAATGGTGGACTATTTCAGAATTTTTTTTGTTAGCACGATCACTCAATTAAATCGTGTCGGATCGATCGGGTTTCGACTGATTCTGATTAGGGATGTGTACCAGATGACATCTATTTTGAGGTGGATAGGACACACCCCACCCTGTCCATGGGTCATGAGAAAGCACGAAGGTGGACTATTTGAGAGAAATTGAAAAAAGTAAATCTGTCGCATAAAACACATATTCGGCATTTATGTGTTGGTTTATTTTTTCTTTGCCACTAAATTTCGAGATAGAGATGTTCTATGTGCGAAAAAGTCCATTTTAAGGTTTTAAAACTGTTTATTTAATTCTGTGTGAACGATTCAGTCTTCGTGATCATTTCAAATAGTTCTTTAACTGCCCCGTATCAAGTGAAATACCACTCATGTCGCCAGTCACAGAGAGCTTCATATTCAGAGATAATATCGGAAGCAGTTTGTTCTTTGCCATTAAACGGTACCATACTTGAATAGACCCATCCGGTGTAGATACTTTCTCAAGCCTGAATGATCGGTTGATAGCCCAGTCACAAGTTTAATTGAATTACCAATCAATCGTAGGATTTTATCTGTTAATGACTGGCATCATTTTATTACATCTAATTCCCGTCAGTTGGATTTATGTAATTCCTTTGGTGTATACTAGTTACCCAATCAGAGATGAAACTCCTTAGGAAAGATTTAGTAATGCCAAATACCGACCCACGTATACGTTGGTATTTTGTTAATGAGTCCGAGATACAAACAGACAGTTTTAAAACCTTAAAATGGACTTTTCCGCACGTAGAAAATCTCTATCTCGAAATTGAGTGGCCGAGAAAAAATAAACCAACATATAAATACAGAATGTGTGTTTTATGTTACAGTTTTATTTTTTTCAAATAGTCCACCACCGTGCTTTTTCATGACCCATGGACAGAGTGGGGTGTGTCCTATCCACCTCAAAATCAATAGGTGTCGTCTGGTAGACATCCCTAATCAGAATCAGTCGAAACAATATCGATTCGACACGATTTAATTGAGTGATCGTGCTAATAAGAAAAATTCTCAAATAGTCCACCATTGTGCTTTCTAATGACCCATGTACATGGTAGAGTATGTTCTATCCACATCAAAATCGATAGGTGTCGTCTGGGAGACGTCGCCGATCAGAATCAGTCAAAATCCGATCGTTCCGACACGATTTAGTTGTTTAGTTAGAGAATACAACGACACACACAGCAAACATTTTTTAAAAACCATTTTGTTTTTAGGCCCAAAAACGAAAAGTAAACCCAAATAATTTTTTTTCAATTTTTCTTTACACGATTACATTACTTTTCCGGAATGCGGAAAAGTAAAACATACATATAGTTTACTTCAGCGCTATTTGCCAAATAAAAAATCTCAAAATATACCGTGGCTTGTTTTTATGGCTAGGCCCAGGTAGACTGTTCCGTTTATCGACAAGATAAGAGAGTTTTTTATTTGGCAAATAGCGATGAGATGAATACCTAGTACCTGCCTAGAAGTCGAATTTGTCTCTTGCTCTTTATTTAAAACTAAAGATAATGAATATGTCTGCCATTTCGAAAGCCAAACAAGCGATTTGTACGGTAATCTCCAAATCTAAGGCAACTTCATGGAATGCTCGGCTAAAATTGTATGATTCCACTGTCGTTAATCGTTATGATCATGCGTTTCAGTGTAGTTGTTCTGTTATCCGGAAACTATTGAACAAGAACAAGTTCTCTATTTTAAAAGGCCACTTTTTCTTCAGAATACCCCTGATTTTTTTAGTACGCTTTGAAATAGGTACCATACATCGTTTCTAATATTCAAACATGCTTTTAATTTTTAAATAGAGATCCCGAACATTGATGACCATTGGTACCCAAGAAATTTTTCGAATTATATAATTCTGGTCCTACTGACAAAGAATATAACTGGGCTCTGCATGTAAAATAATTTTTTATTGAAATTGATTCTGCAGACGTATTTCAACAATTATGATGTGCATGTACTGAAACTTGAACTTAATAAATATCAGCAACTATATCACAGCAATGACACAGATTAATTAAGTTCTAGATATTCTGTATTTCCATTGAATTACTCTTTAATTACAGATTCTCGATCCTATTAGAATACAGTTCAACGAACTAATCTAACGTTAATGATGAATAATATTCAAGGGATGCTACTACAAGCTAATTTCAGAGAATTTTATTCTTTGTGCAACACGTTCCAACTACAAAATTTAATTCATATATTTTTTGACTGTTGTTTGCTTTCTGTCATAAGGCCGCGTGCAGATTTTATGTAAAGCTATCCATCATTGATTGATATTTTAGGACATGTATCATATGAAAATGTCAAAGCACTCAGCGAACCTCTTAGGCTTACAACAACAACAACAAGGAATCAACATTCTTAGGCTTAGAGCTTCTTTAATGAATGAATAACTTGTTTCTTTCTTCTTATAATTGTTATATATTATATATTTCCATAATAATTTTTGCCAATTTCGGTTATATCTAAATAGCACATCTATTATTATTATATTCGTTGCTTTAGTTTATTGTTTGTATTTTTTTTGTTATATACAGCAGACTACATACGTACATTAATAAGCTCTTTGCTATAAGATGTATATGTTTGCAATAAAATAAGTTACTATCAAATTAAAATTTCCGCGAGAGCCATCATAAAGTATCAGCCTTTATACCTACCATATCCTTACGTATCTACCCTTGGTATGGGAGACATTACCATACCAACGTTGATCGAACTTGGTGTGCTTTAAGAACTTACTATCAGTGATGATAGATATATGTTTACCCCCTTCTCTTTGGTGTGCCATCCTAGTAATAAGCTAATATCATGTTCGGAGACTTATCACTAATTTCTGCTTGTTCTTTTATCTGTTTTAAAGCACTCGTATACCATATAAGATCTGCTCTTAGACCTAACCATGAATAACAAAGTTCTTGTTATCCATGGAATTCCTCATCATTCATATGTACAGAGAGAAACGGAAAAAAATCAACTGTCATGTAGCCTAATCTCATTTCCAGCAGCTGATGTGAGACCACGTTCATTACTCGGGCATACCCATATTTCCGCATGGTTCTCTAGTTTTGATTATTTTTCAACCGATATGCTTCCATCCTAGCTTCCACTAATAATGATATATAAATCTGATAAGTTTAGGAGGGTATAGTTGCTGTCGTAGTGGTGTGAATTGTTCATCTTATACAGAAACATAGAAATCTTTGTACACTTAGCCATTTGGCATACTTCTGTCCATTTTTGACCACCAATTCAGACAGCCGTAAGTTATCCTACTAAAAGCACTTTTGCCAACGATATTTTGCCATAAACTACAAAGTCATCGTCATAAAACTACTAAAAGATTAAAACTTACCACTTTTAATCGTCTATTGATGATGCCAATCGGGTAAGCGAATAGCACGTCGAATAATGTATAATTTTTTGCTTTCTGTGGAAAATTGTTTCCTGTCTTTTATTGCAAATAGTAATCTACATGTCAAGATAATTATTCACAATGAAACATAGGAATAATCAGACAATCATATTAATCTATTGAAACACCCCATATCCCTACTCTCTTACTTTATTTTATGAAGCCCAAACTAGAAACATCCCCTCGCGAGAACGTTCCACCTTCAGTGGTTATATTGATATCATACCTGCAGAATGTGATACCAACGAACCCCTACTACCACTGGTTGACCCTCCCCAAGAGAGTGGACGTACAAGTTCGAAGATTTGGCTTGATCGTTTAATTTTGTCTAGTGGTAGGAACCTAGAACGTTGTTTTTTAATTCTTACTGCCCAGATTCTTTATATAAAGTTTGGTATTACTTGCTTTAATTTTCTCATTTATGATCTACTCTGGTTAATTTAATTTAGGATTTTTTTTATCTGAATTTAAGTCTGGTTTACTTTATTTGATTTAATACTGGCAGGAGGCAATAAGTCGGAATCCATTTTAATTTACATTTATTATCCAAACGTGGATATGTGGAAATAATGTTCTTCACAGACAACAGAACTCTGTTATTTGTAACGGAAACTTCCGTTTATTTTAAATAATGGTAGTCATACGCAGAACTCTACAACACGCCAAGAGGAACTCCTCTCGCCAGACACTCTGTGACTTTTCCCACTATGGAGATATTAAAAAACCTAAGTCCAACCATGGACTCGCAGTTAGAAAACGGCTAGTTGCCGTAGGTTGTGTACAAATTCACCTCAGTAAAGGTATTACAGGTGAGACACTGTCTCTAGTAATGACTTTGTGTGTCGTACCCACTCGCTCTGAGATACCCAGGTAGAGATAACTAGCCCGATGTGAAGTTTTACCCCTCTGTGGTAGAGAAAGTACGCAACCTAAGATGATAAGCCCTAATTATCATTGTCATTTTAAACCATAGGTAAGCATTACCGATGATATGAAACCACCGAACGAAATTCACTTGTAGTAACTGCTAAAATAATTTTAAGAGCTACAGACGACCCTAGATATGTCAATGCCCCCGTATAGAGACGCGCACATATGTTCTACAAAATGCAATAAATTTTTAACACAGCGTTGTTAGCTTGTCAAGAACATCATAGTACAAATTATTTTACATTTACGAAAAATAGTTGAATACTGGGAATTAAGTTCCCGGTAACATAAATAATTACAATTGAATAAAGAAACAAGTATATGCAGTAGCCAGCTTATACTGAGATTAGACCGTTGAATTATTATTATTACAGAGATTACCTAAAAAGTATTAAATTATAATTGGATACCACAGTAAAATAATGGCGCAGATATAGAGTCATTAATTAAATAAATCCCCCTTTTATCGGTAATGATTATTCACGATAATTTGAATATTAACTGAAATACGAGTGACTAAATAACCCTCACCTAGCAAGGAGCCGATAGGCACGGCGTCGGAGGCTTCTCCCCCAGGTTCGCAACCGCAGCTTTCGGTGACGCCCATGACGGAGGACCCAGACGACTCGTCCAGAGTCTGTGAAAATCCGGCTTCGTTATCGGCTTCGTTAGAGTGGCTCGAGTGACGGAACCCTCCCCAGGTAGCAACGTCGTAAACATGAATTGTTAATTTTCGAATTAATCTTATTCTTCTAGTCTGCTCTTCGGATCTTCTTGTTTTCTGTTTTCTGATGTTCGGTTCTTCAAGCAATAGGTTCTTCTGATCTTCTGGTCTTCCTGACTGCTTCTTTCCGGACTAACTTCGAACTGCTTCTTCGCGGATTAATTAAAAACTGTCTTCTTACCTCGGGGCCTCGATAGTTAAATAAAATCGTGGTTCCCTGCGAGAGGAATAACAGATTCCCGAAATCCTCGACAACTCAACGGTATTTTTAATTTTTATGAAATATCTCATCAAGTTTCCTGGGCTCTATTTCTATATAAGACCTTAACATATAAGGGCGATAATTGCGTGTCGAAAAGAGATATCCATGCTAGCTTTGTTTATGTTACACATACTTCGGCGCTGTCAAGTCCTTAGAGTTCAAAGCTTTGGTGTCTTTTAACGCAAATATTGTAATATTATTTTCTTGATATTTTGTATTGAATATTTTAAAACTCTAATTTTTCTCTGAACATTAATTTAAAATGCTGTTAATTATTTTGACGGATTAGTAAACGAAAACAAAAATAATTTAGGTAAAACTCTATATGCCAAATTAGTTTAATAATGTTACGAAAAATTGAAAAATACTGCGTGTTCTTATAGCCCGGTTACGGGGCGTTTCACTACACATTAACATACAGTTTCTTATATTTGATTGTAGTATCGTACTTAATTCCGTAGTGCATCTAATAGTAAACTATAAATATCAGTGAATGTACTCTATATTAGATATCGCCATATTGGGCCATTACACTATGTATTTTAATAAACAATTAAATGATGTATTACTCTATTATGTATAATTATTTCATTAGTTAAACTAATGTATTGAATTACATCGCAATTACGTGTTTAAAATCAAATAGCCTAATGTAATGTGGCAAAATTCATGATTAACGCAAATTGTGTTTCATCTCATACTTCGGCGCTCGTCTAGTTGATTTGAAAATCCCCCGTTATATCGATAAACGAAAATTATTCAGTTGACCCCCTGCAGATGGGAAAAATTATATCCGCCATCGACGCATTTTTCAGATAATTTAATTTTGTTCGTCGTCGGAATATTTTCCGTTAATTTCTCGTTTTTCTGAATCGGAAGCGACGCAATGATTGATTCAAATCTGCTTTCGATTGGTCATCAGTATAAATCTTGCCGCTTCAAACTGCAGCATTGCCTCTAAACACCAAAGTGCACACTCAATTTTGCAGATTAATTTGCCGCTACAGTTAATTACTTAATTTCCCTCTAATGGAAACTAAGTGTGAACATGTGCGCGTATTAAAAAGTAATTTACAACATCAATTTCATATACTCTCGATTAATATCCGTTATCTCGCAGTTTCGCATTTGCCATGATGCCATTTCTGGCATATCAACGAAAATAGAAAGATGGAAGAGGCATAACGTTTTGATTAAGTTAGCGACGATTTTTTTGTGAATGATTAACGTAGATAACTAGGTATTAATTTTCAGATATATACAAGGTGAGCCAACAGTAGTTTAAACATAGTAGTTTAAAATATTTGAAAAAGTTTATTTTTCTAATATTGTATTTAATAAGTTCAATATAATATTTTTTCAAACGATAACAAAACGTATGTTCTTTGGAGATTTATTTGTGAAAAGTAACGTCTCGTAGGTCACCGCTTTCTTCTTCAAACAGTCTTGTTCTACATTTTCCATCACTAACGGCAAAGTTTCTATTGGTGTTCTTCGAATTTCTAGTGTTGTCTTCTCGTTCCACAAGGGCTTACGGTTTATTTTTGTATATTATTTCCTTTAGCTAGCCCCCAGAGAATGAAAGGGGAGGCCGTTAAGTCGGGGAATCTTGAAGGCCATATCAGGTCGCAATTTAGGTAAATTACTCTGTTAGGAGACATTTCTTAAAAGGGCAATACTCTGCCAAGTAGTGTGGCATGTGACACTGTCCTTCTGAAACCATAAATTCCCGAAGTTTTGTAAAGCTGGAAATGAAAATTCTCTAACCATTATTTGGAAACGCTCCGCATTAACCGTCATTCCTCCTTCATTATCCTCAAAATATTATGGCTCGTTCACTCTAGTTAAAGTTATTCCATATCAAATAGTTACACGAATGGGATATAGCTCTTTCTCTTGAATTATTCGAGGATTTTCAGTGGCCCATAATCTCATACTCTTAACACGCCCGTTCAGATGAAAGTATGTAAGTCATAATTAATTGCTGAATTAAATTAGGATTTTCTACAACTAACTGTTGAAGAGCTACGCTATACTGTAGACACTATTGCTTATCGCGAGACTTATGTAATTTCATTGACTAGATGTATTTTGTAAGGGAAACATGTATCAATATCCGTCTCAGGCTAGTCCTGGTCAATTCCAGTTCAACTGGTCATATTCTGGTTGAGCTTGGGGGGATCATTATTTATACTCTTCCTTATTCGCTCGATATTCTCCGGATTGCTAGCTGAATGTAGTCTACCTATTTTACAGCGATCTTTTACGTTTCCCGTTTCTCCGAACTTAGCGACAACATTACGAATTGTTTTTTATTGGGCGCATCTCATGTAATAAAATGTGCACGGTATTGTGCTGGGTTAAAGCTATGGGTTTTTGATATAGAAAATAAAATTGTTCAATTTTTGTGCGTTGGAGAACTGGCAGGTGCTCCATTATGAGTTTCCCAAGCTTTCTTTACAATTCTGAAACAAAATGGAAACAATTAAAAAATAAGGAAAAAAGTAGAAGCAATTAAAATGGGTTACCTACTTTTGGACTACCCTTTATTATATCTTAGTTCTCGAGAAAGGAGCAATAAACATCGTAAGTAGTCGTAAGCTTCTTCGTCGTCTTTCTGCTACCTTAAGTAAGTACATTTTAGTAAGATTTCTTGAAACTTTGACTGATTAATAATTATGCATTCTACAGTCGACTAGTTACTTGCATTACTGTCTGATTTCGAAACTAAGACTTTCATAATCATATACGACATTAAACGTTTTCCGTTTCCCTGAAATTTCAAGATTAATTTAAACCAAATTCATATAAATTTATATGAATTTGATTAATAATAAGTATCTTTAAGTCTATCCACTAATTCTCGAATAAAAATACAACGGTGCATATAACTGGGTGATCGTGGAGGCTATGACTTACGACGTTTGGCTACTTACGACCAGTTTATTTTAGATAAATAAATAGCGAGAGAAATAGGTACTGCAGAGGATACAATGTATCGAGATGCGAGTCGCGAATTGCGAGCCGTGTACCAACTTAAAAATTATCCCTAAAAGCTGATAGGATGTTGCGGTTATTACGCTTTTAAGTGCCACACTTGTCATACACCATTAACCTAGTCTGAAAGAGTTTTAAGAAGTGTCTCGGATGGCCAGGACGTTCCAATAAATAATATAATTTATTGTCTGAGATAATCGATTTTTACCCCTGAGAAACATACGTGTCTCGTATTTTAGTTTTGCAATATACAAGCCCAGGCTCGTATTTTCCTACGTCGATACCACTCATACATCCCCAGATCGTAAGAGACGCAGGAAACTTCACTTTCCTAACCAAACAGTCAGGATGATAAGTTTCCTCTCGGGTTCTTAGCACACGTTTTCTAGTAGCACCACCCAAACAGATTTCAAATTTGGATTGGTCACTCAATATTACCTTGTGCCAAGTCTAATGCCTATGCTCTCTGGCCCATCGTAACCGATTGATTTTTTCTGTCATTTAGTTAATAACGGCTTTTCTTTTGCCTGAAGGAGAAACCGGTAAGTTCAAAAGTAAACTGTATAGAATCTAAAACATTAACCTTGTAGAATTTGTATCATATTTTCTTTATTGCATAACATACATAATTCCTTCTGCATCGTCGATTTGTTGTTACAATCCTACAGAGCATGTTGATATACGCGAGAAATTTAGAATGGTCGACCGGTTTTCTTCCTTTGGGCTATGCATCCTCTTTTTTATACGTTGATAATGCCTTGCACTGTAGATATAGACAGCGAATACTTCGCAGATATTTTCCGAACCGAAATCCCTTATTTATGAGCATCGATTTTCCAATATCGTCACTTAATGCCACGGCGGCATTTTTTTTTTATAAAATTTTAGCAGACGCATCCAAAACACACATTGTAATATCCATTTCACTAAAAGTTAATACTTTGTGCTGTTGCCAATATTTTTTTTAATAAAATAGTTTTGAGGGTGTTATTACTTTTACTTAAATATATTAGTTGTAAAATTATGCCCGGCCGAGCTACTCAGCCTGGGCTCCTAAAAGATTTTTATTCTCATATTTTCAGGACGAGAGCAACATTTACAGGAGCAAAAACGAAAGTACAAATTAATAATGAAAGATTGGAGGAAGTTAAAGACTTCACTTATTTAGGAAGTAAAATAAATTGGGATGGAAGAAGCGATAAAGACATAAAACAAAGAATAACGCAGGGTCAAGTAGCTTTTAACAAAGAGAAAGCACTTTTATACTCGGGGGTAATAAACTTAGAAACAAGGAAGAGATTTTTGAAAGCATATGTATGGAGCACGGCACTATACGGTTGCGAAACCTGGACGGTAGGGGAAGCAAGTAGGAAGAAATTAGAAGCTTTTGAGAAGTGTTGTTTCCGAAGAATGATGAAAATACCATGGACTGATAGGGTTAGAGACGAAGAAGTATTGGAGAAAGTCGGCGAGAAAAGAAGTATGTGGAAAAACATAAAGAAGAGAAGAGATGGAATGGTAGGCCACTTGCTGAGACATGGGGGAATAGTCCGCGATATTTTGGAGGCAGAAATAGGAGTGAAGAAAGGCAGAGGTAGGCCTAGATTAGACTACTGCTCGCAAATAGTAAGGGATGTAGGTTGTAGCACAATTAGAGAAATGCGTAGGTTAGCACAAGATAGGAGAAGCTGGAGGTTAGCGTCCAACCAGTCTTAGGACTGATGACCTAATGATGATGATTTACAGGACATATTGAAACTACTACATATGTACGAGGAGGTACCCAAAAATAGAGAATTATTTTCGGTAGACAAGTGGGTTGGCAGGACTGCTCTCGCTCGCTAGGAAAGAGTGATTTTTTTCTTAAGCTCATCCTAACGCTTTCGATGATTTTTCTATAGTAAAGCTGAAAAAGCAAAGAGCCAACATCAGATTCTGTCTGTTTCCTGTTAAAGAAAACAGCGGCAGTTTCAATGCTCTTGGAAGCTTATCGGAAAGAAGCTCTAAGCTAAATCGCCCCTCAACAGCGTCCGCATCGTCCAGGACAGAAAAGGAAATCGTTTCCAGGACGTAGAAAAGTTTAAGAAAATATCGCCGGAGGCACTTAACAGCATTAGTTCAGAATAACATAAAAAAATATTTCGAATAGTGGAAAAATTAATTCAAATTGATGTTTTCACGATATATTAAATTAAATAAATAATTCTCGTTTCTTTTTTGGGCCTCCCCCCTCGTACCATCACGGCAACTAAAAAGTGTATTTGGGGTTATATGGATGTGTCCACAGGAATTTAATGAGAAATAAGCATAATGACATTATGACACCTGTAACTGAAAACTGTTAAACTGTCACGGTCAGTGTTTATAACTGATAGACAAAAGTCTCTCATCATCATGAGGTCATCAGTCCTAAGACTGGTTGGACGCTAACCTCCAGATTCTCCTATCTTGTGCTAACCTACGTATTTCGCTAACTGTGCTACAACTTACATCCCTTATTATTTGCGAGCAGTAGTCTAATCTAGGCCTACCTCTACCTTTCTTCACTCCTATTTCTGCCTCCAAAATATCGCGGACTATTCCCCCATGTCTCAGCAAGTGGCCTACCATTCTATCTCTTCTTTTCTTTATGTTTTTCCACATACTTCTTTTTTCGCCGACATTCTCTAATACTTCTTCATTTCTAACCCTATCAGTCCACGGTATTTTCATCATTCTTCGGTAACACCACATCTCAAAAGTTTCTAATTTCTTCCTACTTGCTTCCCCTACCGTCCAGGTTTCGCAACCGTATAGTGCCGTCCTCCATACATACGTTTTCAAAAATCTCTTCCTTGTTTCTAAGTTTATTACCCCCGAGCATAAAAGTGCTTTCTTTTTGTTAAATGCTACTCGACCCTGCACTATTCTTTGTTTTACATCTTTATAGCTTCTTCCATCCCAATTTATTTTACTTCCTAAATAAGTGAAGTCTTTAACTTTAGCAAAAGTCACTATGAGTCAATATCTCTTCAACCTCCAAATATCCTTAAATACAGTTATAGCTAGGTTACAGTTATATTACAATAGATAAAATGCAGTTTAATTTTCTTTACAGAAATTTAGGTAAGGATTTCTTTTGATGAATTTTAAGAAAAAAATTACGTGGAATTTTTGCCATTGATTGAATTTTCGGTAAATATATTCACTTCTATTGTCTCGAACTTTAAACTCGAACTGTTGTAAGTAAAAGATTTACAGTGAATACAATTCAGTTTTGAAAAATTCCTAAGACCTAGAGGGTCTTTAGACTTATCGCACTGATAAAAACGCCAACTGCTATAATACGAAAATAATTTTAATGAACAGAATTTGTTTTACTATATTTAATGCATTTTCTGCGTAGATGTCAGTAATGGATTTCAGCCTGGATCTCTCTGGAGAAATAACTGTAGTAATATCGTGGTTTACCTGCTAATTGTGAACGAAATAAGTAAAATTTTACACACCAATATTCTATCATGTCTTTGGATGACAGATGCAGAATAGAATCTTCTTTCCCAAATTGTCTTAGCTACTATAATCATTACTAAATTCCACCTATTTTACCGGCAGATCTCCAAACAGTGTTCCTTTAGAATGATAGAGGTTTTTTCATTGCCGTGATGAAGCACTCACAATAAAGATAACATAATGATGAAAATTCATGAGATCATCTAATAGGTGGTATAATTTATATTAGTCACTCTGTATTAGCTTCTGTTAAGCATTCAATTACATTTGACTAGAATTTCATTTCAGTTTGTCATTTAGAACATCCTAAATTTAAATATATTAATAATATAAACAGGAGACCAGCTTTTTAACAGGTTTTCCACTACGAACACGTTTTCCACTCACACCGAATTTTTGCACGTTATTCAATTGCAAACCAAGTTCATATCATCATATGACAAATAAAACTGTTCAATTTAAATGATTTCCTGATGAGTCACATGTCTAGTAAAGTGTAATCTTTCGGTGTTCGTGAAAAGTTGGTTTCCTGTTTTTGTTGCTACATCGAAAGGTTTCAGCCTCTTCCCAAATTTAATAATAGATATACATTATAATGCCATTTAATATCAAACCTATTTCTGACACTAATAACAGTGAAAATAGGGCATAAATCCAGAATTACAAAAGATATATAATTAAAAATAAACTTGGTTAAATACTTTAAAATGGCCACTGCTATTGTTGCATTTTTACACTATATAAGAAATCAGCAAATTAATAAAGGCTGGGTGAGATTTTAATTCCCTTCTTATCGCCTTCAGTAGTGACAAATTCATCCCTAGTTAATTGTCTACAGAAATAAATGTTTCAACTCGGTTAGCGTGCAATTAACTGCACGCAAAATAGAAATTAGCATGGTCAATTAATCAAAAAAGTAATAAAAACGCGAGCAATTTTCTCCATAAATCGCCTGTAAACTAAAGAGTGGTTTTATTGGTTGTTCAACATTAACCTGTGTCCTACTTTTATGTGCTCTTTAAGTCATTCAGCTTGTCTGTATGTTATTATAGTTGTTATTTATATTTCAATGGCAATGCCTTTGACAGTAGCTGATATTGTACCTATGCTGCGAATAATTTTGAAAACGCAAGTTATATTGTTAAAGTTCATTTTTAATAAATTTAATTAAAGGGTTATTATTTATGAAATGTATATTTTGTATTGAAATTGTTTTCTTTTTCGTCAGACATAATTTCGGCATTTCTTAACACGCGATGAAATCGATCATGATTATTATTTTATTTTATCATTACGTTCTACTCATAGCAGTATAATTAAACAATAAGCCTACTGGTAAACAAGTGTATCCTAGGTATTTGCTTCAACATATCCATTATTTTCAAAAGTAATAATTAGGGGGTAATACTGAAGAAAACTTTGGTGAGGTATAATTTGAAAAGGAATTTCTCTACTTGTCTATACAATATTGTGGTATACAAAATCCGTACAAAATGATTTTCACCGTGGGTTTTATATAAATTATATTTTAGGTTTTGTAATATTTTGTAATAATTTTTTTTTAATTTTACATATTTTGCGGACATATAATATCTACATGTTAGTTTTAATACACTAATCATGTTATAACAATGATTAAGTTGCTTCTTGGGACAGACTCACCATTTTGATATAATTTGATTGTTCAGAAATGATAAATTGGCGCAATGTTTCAGGTTTTTACAATTTTAATAATTTTTTTATTGGGAATTAGTTCTCACTGAAAATAAAAATTTGGTAGCTCCTTAGTAAAATGTATATGTATATTTATATCTACATGAATATTATTATATAGTAATCAGGCAATAAATAAGAAAAGATACAAGATATGCATGTATATTATTTTCTTTCCTTCATCGCCACGGAATACAAATAGGTTAGGATATAATATTTATTCGGTGAAACCATCCAGCAACTCATAAAATTCGACACATTATTAAATCATATTGTTAAAACGTTTTAATAAACTGGGCCAATACAATTAATTTTTGCTTCTTGAGACACATAACAGCATTTGGAATTGACTAATCAGAAATTAGGAACAACCATTTTACCTCACGTATCAAGAGTATTAATGTATGGAAAGCTACATGGATGCGTATACTAAAATAAACAGTTTTAAAACCTTAAAACGGACTTTTCCGCACGTAGAACACCTCTATCTCGATATTGAGTCGCCGAGAAAAAATAAACCAACACGTAAATGCAGAATATGTGTCTTATGCGACAGTTTTACTTTTTTCAAATAGTCCACCATCGTGCTTTCTCATAACCCATGGATAGGGTGGGGTGTGTCCTATCCACCTAAAATTCAATAGATGTCATCTGGTAGACGTTTCTAATCAGAATCAGTCGAAACCCGATCGGTCCGACACGATTTAATTAATGTCGACGACGACGACGACGACGACGACGACGACGACGACGACGACGACGACGACGACGACGACGACGACGACGACGACGACGACGACGACGACGACGACGACGACGACGACGACGACGACGACGACGACGACGACGACGACACACACACACACACACACACACACACACACACACACACACAACAAACACACACACACACACACACACACACACACACACACACACACACACACACACACACACACACACACACACACACACACACACACACACACAAAATGGTTTAAAAACCATTTTTTTTTAGTTTTTATGCCGAAAACGAAAAATGAACCCTAGAAAATTTTTTTTTACACGATTACATTACTTTTCCGCGTATAGTGGAGTGCGGAAAAGTAATAATTACCATGCAGGAATTATAATCCCATTATATCCCATGCGCAGTAAAGTGTACCATGTTGTGGCGTGTTTAGTGTAAGATTTTACTAATTACACTAGTGTTAAGTTTTATACCAGAAATAGTAAAATTTTACACCATATTCGTATCACTAAGGGTGGTACTACGGCAGATTTTCAACAGTGTTCAGGAAACACTATTGAAACAACTTTAGGAAACTATTGCATGGGGCAATGCCTAATGTGCCTATCCTGCCGAGCCGCTACTGATAATAATAGCCACAATATTCATGTAATATATTCCCTAGTCGAACATAATTGAGTAATGTGTACACAAATATAATGCAGAATATTCGGACAGCTGTTATTTCTTCAATGGAACAACGAAGACACTCAACTCCCTTCATTAACATTATTAATGTCACGTTGTGGGAAAATTGTATACGTGTGTTGAATTAAAAAGCCATAATTTATCACTAATGTATTTGAAATAAATTTATTAACATCAATTTGTAAAGCCGATTAATACGTTCTTAATGGAAATTTATTCCTCATTGTATTTTTTTTTTTTTTTGGTTATTTATTATTATCAGGTTGTATTAATATTTTTTCTGAAGAAATAATTGCGGGCCAATAAACGGGTTATTTATACAATAAATAATTCTTTGGCGTTAGCAAGGATAAAGGTGCATATGCGTTGACCGGGAATCGAACCCGGCTCTCCCAATTGCCGGTTGGTTGCTCTGACCGCTGAGCTATCGAGGCACACTCATTATTCCTGCTAATGCGCCAGTTTAATGCATCACTACAGTACTCCCTCCCTAGAGGCATGGCTTGTATAGATACAATTTAATGAAATGTGACTGCGTTCGCCATTCTTACGAACCGTTGTTCGGTAACCCCCGGACTGTAGGGCGATGGATAGGACGGGAATCGATTCCGCGAATTCGAGATGTAAGGGAGGTGGATGTACTGGAACGAATCACATCACGTCGGGGTCACCACTTTGGCGATAGCAAGGATAAATTGTGCGTATGCCTTGACCGGGAATCGAACCCGGATCTCCCAATTTCCAATTTGGTTGCTCTGACCGCTGAGCTATCCTATCGAGGCACACTCATTATCCCTGCTAATGCGCCAGTTTAATGCATCACTACAATTCGTTTGAGATTGGAATAAACTAGTATTAACTGTCAGTAATGTGTATTGATGTAGCAATATAATAAACTAAAATTAGTTTACTGGGTAACTTGGCATATTACCATATGGAAAAATCCAAAGTACAAATCATCTGTAATGAATAATGACATTGTGAAACCTTTATGTCATTTTCACATAATAGTTTGTCTGTCTTTGTAATACATAATTTATTTGTAAATACAGGGTCTTTCAATAGGGACGCTCGAAATCTGTTAGGTTATAACGGCCATGTTGTTAAAGCAACATTTATCAAAATTATTGTCAATTGTTCAATAGTGTATGGCAAATCACCGTGGAATCGCGTTCAACAACGTACATTCAGAGAAAGTTACTGATGCGGATTTTGATCTGGCTGAATCATTGATCCGTACTTATTCTAAAACGAAACTGGCATTGCCATAACCGTCAACGGCAATAGCTACAGATCGATGATAAGCTCCTTGTGATACCTACATGTGGTTCCAATAAGACGGCGCTAGGTGCTACACAGCGCATGCCACGATGGACATTCTGCATGAGCGATTTGAGTGCATGGTTATCTCGCGTAGCGGTGAGGGGAACTGGCCACCAAGGTCGTGCAATTTACCGCCTTTAGACTTCTTCCTTTGGGGCTATCTTAAATCGCAGGTGTATGCGAATAAACCGCAAACAATTGATGCCCTCAAACTCAACACAACGAACACCATACAGCAAATTCAGCCAGATTTATGAGACACAGTCATCGAAAATTGGACTTCCCAAATACGTGCCGCCAAGTAAAGCTGTGGCGGACATTTGAACGTCGTTATATTCCATACTTAATGCCATAAAACATTCTTTCAAATAAAGAAGAATTGAGTGGATATCCCACTCACAACTTGTTCTATTTACGTTTAAAAATCGAGCGATCTTATTGAAAAATCCTTTATAGGTAACGTATTTGTGTTCTGGGGTGATGAAGTAAACAATGTAATATAAATATATATTTTGTATCTGTCATTTCTCATTTATTTTCTACTTATTATTTATTAATAATAATATATACATTTTACCCAGAATATTACCAAATTTTTACTTTACAGAGGGAAGTAAATCCCAATAAAAATTATTAACTACTATTGAAACCTGAAACAATGTACTTCTGCTCAAATAGTATTGTCTATCCTAAAAAGTAAAGACAGTCATTGGCATAAATAGGTTTATTTAAACTAATAGATATTGGGAGTGTGGAAAATATGTTAAATTGTGGCAAATTAGTTGCAGGATTTCATTGGGTAGGTAGTAATTTATATTTGTCATTCTTACTAATAATGACTAATACTAATTAATAACACATTGATTAGTATTAGTTAATAATGAATAACACATTCATCGGATCAAGAATATTATTTAATATAATTAATAATTGGGTACATTCTTGAAGTACTTGGGTATACCCTTATTACTATATTAAAACTGTTTAAATTATAATTTTTATTTTCAGTAAGGATCAAATCTTTTTATTATAAGAAAAATTACATATTAGTATGTAAATATCCAAAGGCATCTCGATATCAACGAAGCAAATTTATTACTTATTGAAGGAGATCTCTAACTTAGTCGGTTTGAAAATATCGATTTGTTTATTGCATGTTCTTAATTTATATAGAAGTACATTTCACCCTGTCGAAGGATTTTTTCAAATTCGATCATCTCCGGTAGTTTTAACGCGTTTAAAGTTGGCGCTGTTAGTGCTCACAATCGACTTGGAGTATGTATCAGTGTTTCTGAGAAAGGCCCAGAGTGACCTTTCATGCATCAAATTCCTTTGTTAGGACCCCACTTCCATTCTCTATCTTTGGACATAGCGTTGGGGATTAATGGTAATTAAAAACCCTTCAAAAGGCGTTTTTCATCGAGTAGTTTTCGTCTGATGGACATTTTTTCAATAACTTAATTTTATGTATTCTTACAAAAAAAAAGTAATATCGAACTTTTTTCAAAACTGCTACCATTTTTTAATCTTATAGCTAAAAAAAATCGGCTCCGTCAGATGATAGTCAAGGGGAAGCCGCATAACTCTCCATATTTAATTTTTGGTTCAAGTCAACTGGGGATGCTCAACCGTGGTCACCGTTTGCCCCCGCAGATTTTCAGGCCTTATTTACGGAGGCTTATACGACTGCTATATTGATATTTTTTCATTCAAACAATTATTTTTACGATAAACATTGATCAAACAATAAATTCCAAGAAAACAGAATTGGTCTATATTTACTTTTCTCAAAAAAAAAAAACGCGATTACCTAAAAAATGCTGGTCCAAGGTAGAGCCTTAGTCTAAGTAGCCTCCCTTAATCAGGGGGGAGATTCACGTTAAGAGGGGATCATAATATCACGAACGCCTCGAGCGATCCCGAACGCCGGGAATATTCGATACCATCGAGAGCATGCGTAGTTGACTTCCAGTGCGTTCTATACTAGAAGGTTCGCCAAAATTCGTCATCCAGAAACGTCTGGAGAGACGTCCCACTACCTATATAAGAGTTGTGTCGTCCGGCCAAGAGTTAGTTGAATTTGGACCGCGATAATGAGCGATACAGTGCGAAGAAAGTGATATACAGTGCGAAAATTAGTTTATAAAGTTAAAGTAGAAAGAAAGTTAGTTGGTTAGTTGGACTTGTGAATAGTTGAGTTGTAAATAAGTGTTCGAGAAATAAAGAACTTTCTAGTAAATTCGTTACAATAGTATCTATTTGGAAAGTTCGATAATACAAAAGACTATTTCAAATATTATAGGAATTTGGTAGCGTTCTTCACGAATATCTCAACATTTTCTAAATTTGCACTAGCACATACATATATTGTTCATTTTATCACTATTTTCCAAATAAAAAACTCTCTTATCTTGCCGATAAATGAAACAGTCTACCTGATCCTAGCCATAAAAACAAGCCACGGTGTGAGATAAGAGCCGTTTGAGATTTTGTATTTGGCAAATAGAGATGAAATAAACTTATACACCAATGTTTTATTAGTGAAATAAAAAAATAACTTGTCATATTAAAAAAAGAAATATAAAAAAGTGTATTATATTTCAAAGGTGTTTTTACTTTCTTTCATTGTACAATATAGACACTAAAAGTTAAAATAAAGTTTACACCAGACGCCGTGTTGACTATACTCCAAAATTCATGGCCTTGCGGAGTTCAGTTCATACTAAATTAGTGCGTATACCATATGGGCCCCGTTTGGTGTGAAAGAAGTGTTAAACCTTATACCACATTTCAGACAGTGCATAATAATTCGTTATAAATCTAAGAAATATATAACGACATTTTTTTATCATATGTTTGTACCGTTACTCAAGTGTTCGTACCTAGTTCTGTTTGAAATCTAGGTGTTTCAAAGAAGCATTAAGTAATTCGGAAATATATTCCATTAATATTAGATGTTATATCTTATTAACAGTTGGAAACAGAAAATACACAATACGAATATTATTTCAGTTAAGTTTTTTATATCGTCGTTTTATAAGGTTCGTTTATAATGCTAGACCAATTATTCAGTGTAAGTATCGTGCAGTGTTTCTAATGTTACATGGATGTATAATTGAAAACACTAAGATTTTACCCGTATACTATTTGCAAGGACATACAGCGTCTAGTTTATCGAATACACACGTACATTATATAAAAGGTATTGTTCAATTCCAGCACCGACACACAAACGGTGGTTTCACATGAATGCACCACCGAACACGTCACACTTTTTGCACCGTCAGGCAGTCGCTCTTCGGTGAGGATCCCGAAAATTATTATACTCACTCGCCAATAAATTTAAAAGATGGGCCTAAATACGAATCAAATTAAACTACAATTTGAACTAGATATAAGCGGATACACTAAATGACTAACGTCAGTCGCCTATTAGCGCTTGTTAAAAATTTGCATAGAATTATCGGGGAAGTGCAAACTTTGGCCTCTACTAGTTGTTAGATATATTATTGTCTTTCTTCTGGGTTATTTCCATCGGTCGATGATATATTATTGTTAAATCATGAAGTCCGGGCAAACAGAACACGGTCAGATCCAGATACAAAGAAACTAGCGGACACAATAGCTTCATATTTTAATTTAAAATGCAACAAAGGCGTATATATGTTTTTAATGGTAACAAAAAATAACATTTCGAGGAAACAAAAATGGAACATAAAAATTATTTCACTTTGCCTGGTATATCCAGATAAGGTGAACCACTGATGCGGATAAAGTGAACAGGTATATTTTTACTCTTTACCACACTTACGAAATATATAAGGTCGTATGTCTTTATATTATGTGCATGCTTC
Organism: Rosalia funebris; assembly: GCA_037954035.1. Classification (NCBI taxonomy): domain Eukaryota; kingdom Metazoa; phylum Arthropoda; class Insecta; order Coleoptera; family Cerambycidae; genus Rosalia; species Rosalia funebris. Next base: position 9,302,108 of record JAZFAV010000007.1, read on the forward strand.
ATTGCTTCCATACTGTATCCAATTTTTAGTTGGGTGTCCCTTCATTTTCGCATGCAGCTCATCACATACGATGCAACTTTATTACTGCTTATCGGTTTTGTCTTTCTTGGTGGTCAAAACTGTAGGCAATTTTATTTTGACATTAACTGCTTATCGGTTTTGTTTTTTAACTGTTTAATTATAAACTGTTTAAATTTCCCAAGCTGCTCTAAGTTTATGCTTGTTAATACTTCTGCCCTGCCAGTTTTACGCTTATTAATGTTTTTCTTAAGGGGGCAGTCTGTTTTTTTAAAATGCATTTTTTTGCATTTTTGCAAACCCCATACCCGTAAAAATGTCCCTGTCAAGAATTTCCCGGAATTCTTTTATTTACGGTAAATATAGAGACGCAAATGCTAGCCTGCTCATGACATCTGGACCCTCGGCGATGGAGATAGCAAGACCTTTAAGGGAATCCTTGAAAGTAAATCTAACGGTGACGAAATTGTTATAGAAAAAAAATAATGTGTCGGCCACGTGGACAAAAAAATGGGGACAAGATTACGTAATGTAAAAAATCGAACAAAAGCATTGGTGGCAAAGGGGCAGGAAAATTTACGGATAAAGTCATTGTTGAATTGACAAAATATTATGGTCTAGTGATTCGTCGTAATTCAAATTCCGTGGTGAAAATGAAAAACGTAGTGTGGGCGACGTATTTTCACAAAGGTTTGACCGATAAAAACCCGCAGCCCGACAAATGTCCCCCGGGAGAAGACAGTGGGTGTGCCTGGCGTAAGGCTGAAGCTAGTAATTCCCATGCCGAGTACAAGCACTGAATGAGATGGTATTAAAAGTCATCAAGCTAATTTACGACGATTTATCCTCGGAAAGTTTGCTGAAGGGGTGCTGGGGAGCTCATATGCAAAATAATAGTGAGATCAGTAAATGCGATGATTTGGAGCATGGCGTCCAAACAGCAGCATTCTGGCTTCATTGTTATTGAGACAGCGACTTAATTAACTGCAATGATATTTAACGAGGGCACCTCAGTACTTTTACGAAACATGCTCACCGTTTTCTGCAAGCGTCCAATGAAGTGGATATAACATTATTTTCGCCATTATTTTCAAAAAAAGAATTATTTATAAACTAGTAGTAAAATAAAAGATATTCAGAAAAAACTGAAATGTTCTATTACTTTTCCCGTAATAAATGAAATAAAAACACGGAAAGAATGGAATGCTCTTAAAGCAAGGGGCAGGAGAGCTTAAAGCAGTGGCCTAATGGTGCTTGGAATTAGTCTTAAATTATTCGGATTCTTCTTAAACAATATGTGGAGGATTTATTATACGTGTAACATAGCCACTACAATTTAAAATTAGTTTCATAGATGTGATATGTCGACAATCCAGTTATTGTTTACTGCGCTTTGACGCCAGTGGTTCATCATCATATGAAGACCATCTATCAGCAAGTTGATTGGGTTTGATGTTCCATGCTCCAGCAATATCTTTAAAATTTGATCCTGCATTTTCTTTGTTATCTTTCAAAGTTAATGGTACATTGCCTTCATGAATTATTACCATAGCAGGGAGCAATCCTTCCTTTAAATTCACGGTTCCGAGAAATTATTTGTTTCAAGACGGCGAACCTCAGTACTTTTATGCAGCACCCGTCCGCCCTTATTTAGATCCGATGTTCTGAGAAAGGGGCCGATTGAGTGGCCAACCAGATCGCCAGATGTGACACCCCGATGTAACTTCTTGTGGGAATACATAAAAAGCAAAGTATGCGTGGCCAACCAGACTGCCAGATTCGACACCCCGATATTACTTCTTGTGGGGATACATGAAAAGCAAAGTATGTGTTACTATGCCGGAATTTAGAATATTTAAAAGCAAGAATTGGCTACGAAATACAACGCATTGATCATGTTCTGACCATGACCTGAAGAATTTATTAATCTTGGCTACTATCAGACAGTCAACGGTGTACAATGTCAGTATTTCGTTTAGTTGATTTTTTAGATAATCATTGCTATTAAATTTAATATTTTGAAATTGCAAAATCGCTTTTCTTAATTTTTTATATATAACTTATACTTTTGCTAATGTAATTATTACCGTAACGTATGTAAAAATATGTGTTATGTCACAATTAGCAATAAAAAATGGATGGATAAAAATAATATCGATTATGTCGTATCTCCTACACGAGTTATCCTGTATGTTATCCTGTATCCTGTATTAATCATATTTTAAAAATGCGGAAAACTAAAAAGAAAATTTGGCGTGTCCAAGAGTTCTTCCTAGAAGTTATTCCTTGAATTTTTAACAAATTTATTCATTACTTACTTCCGAATGCACTGTACAAAGGTACCATGAAGTGTCAGCCTGGCTTATGCTTTTCCATACGAATAAGTCCTGTTAGCTAAATAAAGTTTAATAATCGAGACCGCGGCCCAGCAGCTTTTTCCCACAAGCAACCTAATATCGTTAAATGTCTTTGAAAGTGCGATACTGTCAAGTTCCGAAGAAATAAATCGTTTATGTAGCGCCATAACAGTAAACCACTTTTATTATGTAAATTATTCTCAAGTATCGTTCCTTATGAAAAAGTACGAATGGAATAAGAGCAAATGCGACATATTGCTGACCGGGCTATAAAAACGATGCTATCGTTCTATATTGCCGCATAAGGATCTGCCAATTCAACACATTCCGGTATTTTTTGGCACCGGTGGCCGATGTTTTGGAGCAGTCATAATGCTTCGCATGTACTGGTTTTACAAATTGAAATCTTTGAGTCTTCAAAAAGTTAAGTCTTGCATAGACTCTAAATGTAAAAAAAAACTCCTTTTATGGAATTATGTAATAGCCTTGCTATTCGGGAACTACTTTGATAACCGCTTGGCGGTTTGGTAGTTCCTTTCTCGATTTTCGACTTATATGTTACCAACTATGTTTCGAGTTAAAGAAAAATATTCAAAGATATACTGGAAACTTATTGTAATATTTCGGCTTTTTTGTATATGTACGTTGGGACACACACTTCCCTCCTCTATAGTCTGATGCTACGACGGGGAAGGATAAAGATATAAGGTAATAAGGTTATAAGGTAATTTTGCTTTACATGTATCTTCAATTTATATTCCACCACAAGTTAAAAACGATCTTGAACTATTTGTGGAAAATTTAGAACTTACTCTCAATAACGTTAAAAATGTGTTACTGCTATGTGATTTGATATTTCCCGTTTCATTACTTCAGACTATTCAAGATCTACAAGACTAGAGTAATGTTAATTTTTTTACAGTTTTTTTTAATGAGTCGAAAAATTTTTTCAGCCTATTTTTTCAGACAGCCGCCATTTTTCGAAAACAATTTTTTATAACGACATATGCCGACCGGCTATAACGACATTCTTGCTAATTAAGATTTTTTTTTTATTTTGTTTCCGATGACCAGAAGGGCTGCAATCGTGTTAACCAGTACACCCCTTTTTTGCTCCCAACTTTACCAGCTTACAACTTATTTTATTTTAATTTTCTTTTTCAAAATTTTTTTTGTATATTTTCAAAATATCAATAAATACTTATGCTGTAGAAAATGAATGGTAAAAATATTTCTTGTTTTTTTTTACCGAGCTCGACAAAATATCGAGAATTTATGACTAGACCAGAATACCCCCTTACACAATTCGGAAACTTACATGTAAAATAAGAATACCGGAGTAAGAGTAGTTTCATCGTTGGTCTTTATCGAATTCAGACACAATATACTTGAAACTGTTATTAACAATAAATATCGAATTATACGCACAATATCTGTATATTTTATTACCAACTAGTATCGCTTTTATATAACAGATTTTACTACTATACTTTCGCAATTTATCGCTTTATTTTTCTATATTTTTATGGGCACTGCGAATAATTTATAGCAATTTTATTTGCCTACTGCTAATATGTTTTACGACATCCATAAATTAAGAGAATACTTATGGAAAAAATGCAACTCCATGCATAATTGAAATCCGTAATGGTAACGAAAGAATGAATGAGCGTGTTAAATTCCTCATGGTATACGTAAAAATACTCAACCGAACCGAGTCTCGTGTATTTTATTTTAGTATTTTTCCAGTTTTAAAGCGAAAAGACTTATATGACCTCACTTGTTGGCAATGAAAACTTACAATTTATTGCATCGGCTTGGTGTCGGTTATTTTTACACACATTCACGCTAAACATAAGTTTTCGACGGATATACATACATACAAACATATATACAATCCCATTCTGTTATATTTTTATTTCTCTGTAAATTATTGGCGTCTCGATGTAAATAACTTCTGTGTGGCATTTTAAAACCTTTTCAAATGCATGGCAAATTTGATATGCAATTATTGTTTACCTTTTGGAAAGTAGGTTAATATACAAAGTATAGTTATTCAGTAATTTAGTATTGTTTTGTATGAATAAAATTTTTGTCGACTATATATTAACCAGCTATTTATTCGGAAACAAAATTGTTCTTAAAATGCTAATAAGTGGTGGGTAGTAGTAGTAGTAGTACAGTGGTGGTGACAGTTACAGAATTTTCGTTAACGTTTCTTGGTTTCATTGCTGTGAAACACAATAAAGTATATACGAATTCAACTATATCTTCCAGTGACTCCACACGACGAAATTTAATACATTCTCTGAGCATCTAGATCATTATGTATAATGGATCTTTGCGCGTATATCAATTTAGTGACGACGCATGGATCACATGCTACACCACTTGCAATTGTTACTAATATGCCACAATTACCAGCACGTATGTCTAGCGATATATGTTTCAATCAACTACATACGGCGTAAACAGTTAATAATTTGCCGAACAAAATGCAATAATTATGAAGTCACGTCTTAGCTTTATTGTATAATTTGATTCATTGGCGTCTCAATATTTCAGTAAAGTTTATTTTGTTTTTGTTTCATTTATTTTGATTATAGTTGAATTTATTTCATTTATTTTGATAGAAATATAACTTCCATTGAATATTTTTATGGACAACCTTTCCATTACTCTGTCATAGGTTGACGGATTTGTATTGTACTAACTGTTATCCTAAAATGTGTTTTCAGCACGACACTGTTCAAAAATGTCAGTTGATGATTCATACGATTGTTACCTGTGACGCACACGCAAATAATCATTATAAAAACCATGTATTGAATGCACCATCCCTTCTATCATTTACTTTTTACAACAGATAAGATGATTCAGATACAAGTTAATTATTTCAAAATTTAATAACGGTTCACAACTGCTAATAAACCTTCCTATAAAGAAGGCATTCAGTATTTTCTGAGAGTAAGAATTTTTCTGATAACAGTAATATATTATTATTTATAAATAAACAATGAATGAAAAATAGTAGATTTAAATTATGCGTTTATGTTACTGTTTACTTTATTTTTAGTGACTCATTTTAGGGAAAATCCTTTTTTAAAAATCAACACATTTTTCAATTGTCTAGGTAATTACCTTCAATAAACTTGGTTATCACTCTTAGCGTTTGCTTCTTAGGACAGTTAACACTGTTAAGACATATGTTGATTATTCAGAAAACAGCCGTATTGTCTAAAATTATAAGAATTTTCAATGTAATCAGCACATGCTCAATAATTATATCACACGAATTATTATCTATACCATGTGGAATAAAGTATTCTACATTGTGGTGCTTCTCTTTAATACAAAATGTATTAAAGTTTACAATTATAACGGTGTAAAATTTTATTTTAGAAAAGGAGAAATTAGACACTATTTTTACGTCATTAAAATTGGTATACTTTTACCCCAGTAGAATTTCAATTCAGTTAAATATTCTACGTATATCTAAATCCATTATTTGTAATCAGGAAACAATTCAGTTAGATATAAAACCACACAGTGGTTTTCTATCTATCTAATATGTCTGGTTCACCTTATGTTTTACAATTCAGCTTATATTTATAAATCTTTCGTTGTTTTAATTTATTTCCGTTCCCGAGAAATGAAAGTAATTAATTTTAAGCCCGTTTTTTATTATTATCATTCTATCATGAGTTTGGCAGTATCAATATCTCAATAGACGCAAAGACAAACTCATTCAAATAGTTTCTAAATATAATAAGATTGTATTCATATAAGTCGCGTGTTGCAACATTTTTTAGAAAAATATAGAAACTGTTCCACATAAAGGGAAGTAAATATTGAAAAATTCAAACAAAAAATTTTTAGGCTGTGAGCACGATTTAAGATCCTCTGGTTGAGTATAAGTTCCTGTATATAAATGTCTAGTTGTATCGTATAATTAATATGTACATTTGTTGAATTTATTTTTGTTTCCATTTTGAACGGGCTACACTGTACATCATCTTTAATATAAAGACGTCTCTCAACGAGTATTGGAAAATGTTAATAATGTTTATTTATGTAATTACATTGCTATTTGAACGTCATGGGTGACAGAGTATAAGTTTGAAAATGATTAATGAGTTATATTTTTAACAACCTTTTATATCGCTTTTGTTATTTTCTAAGCGAGAATGAAAAGATGAGGTAAAATATGCTAGAGAGTGTTACATTATTTAACGGAAAAATGATCAGCGTGGATTTTGCGGTAGATAATTCTATAAATTTGAAGATAATATAGAGAATTTTTATGGAATTTGATTTTATAGCTCCTATTGCAGGAATTATAGTTACGACTTGGATATTTACAGATAATCCGATTGTGCTTATGTAGTTCACCTAAATATAACTAATTCTATTAAACATTTAGGCCTATTTTCATAATCAAATTGTATTAAAGCTGTCCTTTTAACTTGAGATATTGTTACAGGGGTAGTCTGGAAATGATTAATTTTCTCAAAGAGTAAGGGTGTCACGTCTGCTATGCTCGGTATATGAGGCAGTACCAAAAAAAAACAACATGAATTGTTTATTTAATTTTTTATTTATTTAAGGTAACATCAAAACTCGAAACCATCAACTACTTCAAAATACTCTTCATTATGAGATGCACTTGTCCCAACGGTTTTTTCACTGTTCGAAACATCTTTATATTCTCCAGTCCAAGTACCTGCAGCCATTTTTTCCTAACCCCTTCGACGTCCTGAAAACGATTTCCCTTTAAGTTTTTTATTCTTGGGAATAAGAAAAAGTTGCAGGGGGCCAAGTTGAGTGAGTAAGGGTGGTACAACACCCTTGTTATGCTGTTTTTTGAAAAATTGGTTGAATTTGATTACTATGAGAGCAAACGCGTTGTCATGATGAATAAACCAGTCCCCCGATCTCCCCAATTCAAAATCGTTTACTTCTCACTGCCTCACACAATCACGTTAGTACTCCTTGATAGTAATTTTGGTGCACCGTGGTACCCTGAGGAACAAATTCAACGTGAACGACTACTTTGATGTCGAAAGAACGAGCCAGGATGGGCTTCACATTTAATTTAACTTTTTTTGCCTTGATTTTCTTTAGTTTGGGCGATGAATGTAGCTTTCACTAGCTGGACTGCTGTTTTGTTTCGGGTTCATAGCCGTAACACCAAGATTCCACATCCGTGATGACGAAATTTTGACTATGACGAAAAAATCGGGGTCCTTTTGTCAAAAATAACTGGTTATTAAAAAATCAGGGTTATTCTGCGTCTGTTTTTTCAATTCTTGGCACACTTTCTCTGGTTCAATAGATTCTCTCTCTGGTCATCGGACAACAGTCGTGGAAAGCATCAGAAACCTTGTGCTGACGCTTTTCATGTTCAAATCTCCATTCAAAATACTTTGGCATGAATTTCAGGGAATTCCAGTTATTTTCTCCGATTCGTCGATTGTTCTGCGACGATCAGGCATGATGGTATCGCGTTATGGTATGGTACTTTTTGAACATTTTCATCAGTTCTGAACGTTGAGGGGTGACCTGAACGGGTTTTATCTTCAAGTGACATTTGACCACTTATTACTAGGTAAACGGGTCATAAATGCTTGCCCAGCTGAGAGATAAATTTTCCATAAGCTTCCTGAAGCATTGAAACTGTATTTATCGCTGGTTTCTTTATCAGGAAATATAATTTGCTATTGGCGCGTTATTCCTTAATGTGTTCCATCGTAAAATCGCCGAAAGCGTCAGGACAGACTTAACAAAAATATTACTCTGTCCTCTGTGATGGTTTTATACGAATGATAGTTGGGTAACTGAGCAGAGGCAGTGTCTAGTAAACGTACATGTAAGGAGAGGGTATTACTGACAACCCACCTGTTAACAGAAAATAGTTCTCGTTTTTTTTCTGGGGTACCTCCTCGTATGGTAAAGTAGCCCGTTTTAAGAATGCGTTGCTAGTAATCTATACAGTAACTCATTTTACACTATTTATGCGCAAATCGTGGTACTTGTGGTAGATCTAAAGCCGTGTTTTTCAAGAAACGCGCATCCATGACTGCGCGATGCGTGATGCGCTATTGCGTGATCACGCAGAAGTTTATTTGATACAAACTGTACGTTCTGTTTTGTAAAGAATAGCGCAATGTAATCCCGCATGCGTATCACTGACTTGAATTGCGTACCGGTTGCCGGCCAGTCAACATTTGCGTTGTGCATTTATGCGTGATTTACCTTTAAAAAATGGAATTCAAGAGTTTTAATAATGATTTAGATGAAAAACTGATAGACTATGCGAGAAATTATCCAGTTCTCTATCAGGCAAGTCACAAACATTATAAAGACAATGCCATACAGGAAATTGCTTGGGCAGAAATAGCAATTAACCTAAAAAAAAGCAGGTAACACGTTGTAAATTTAATTTAAAGTTAATTTTTTTTATTTTGAGTTATATAATGCATGTAAGAACATTAGAAATATTTAACATATGTACTAGATGAGCATCCTATTGAAATATTTTTAGAAGTATGGCTAAAACTGTAATGGCATTCCCACCAAATTTAATTGCTGAAACTAGAATGAAAGTATGCAATATAGTATCTGAAATGGAGCTTCGTACATTCTCGGAAAAAAACACAGAAATAACTTTTCTTTCATATGAACAATCATTGCCACATTCGGGCCTACCTGAAAATCAACCCTCAAGATTTACATATACATCTCCGATTGAGAATACTTCAGCGTCCTCTAATTCTAATGATATAGAGACCTATTTGATATTATCATAACATAATTACTAATGCATTATTTAAATTTTGTAAATAATAAATATTTTGGAATTTAAAGGTTTTTTTTTACCTTAATGTAAGGCAAAGCTTTTGCTCCGCAGACACTGGAAAAGGTACACGATTACATGGTTGTGTATCTTCTTTTATATATGATAAACTTGTATAAAACAAATCACGGGAAACTCTAAAATATTCTTTAAATTTAATTTCATTATCGATAAGGTGCCTCTTAATCAATATATTAAAACAACCCTCTTGTCTTCTCTTTTGATGTATATCATTATTATCATTATTTAATAATGAAATTAATAACAATTGTTCCTCATCTTCTTCATCAAGCAGACAGGCGAGAGCAATAATGTTGTTCATGTTTATTGTACAAAAAAATAAAAGAGACTGTTTTGGTGTAGTACTGTAATAAAAACAATTCCACGTTACCGCTTCCGCGAATGTTAAAAAACACATTTCCGTGATAATCCGCTAGCGTGATCACGCAATAGCGCACCACGCATCACGCAATCAGGGATGCGCGTTTCTTGAAAAACACGGCTTTACAGTGAAGCTTTTCCCCACCTGTCAATTCCGACGTATTGACATTTAAACCGACATTCAATTTTTTAGCTTTCTAATTGATTTCTGATACCATCTACTTATACACTCTTAATATTTTTTATTCTGGCTGGCGGAAAGCAGTATTTAATTTCACTGATGTATTATTTAGGAATAATTCCAATTATTCAAACACTTTGTAGTTTGTCAAGTCACCTGTACTGCTTAACACACCTTCTTGTTTACCTCGGATTTCTATTTTAAATGAATTCAAACGAAAGGGAAAGGATAACCCTACTCATGATGTAAGACTATGGAGATGGTATTTGGTCTTATAGCGAAGTCCCTAATTTATTTACAGATACATTTCCTGACCCTATAAGTAAATCTACGGTCCAGAAAACGGCAGTACGTTTTGAAGAGGGTGGAACCGTGAAAGATAGACAGCGGTTAGGAAGGCTTAAGAGCGACAGTAATGATGATAAAAGTTTGGAGATTCTGGAATCAGTAATTGACAATTCTCGTAATATTTTTCAAACATTAGCATGACATCATAATATTTCTTGTAGATCGGTTCAGAAAATACTTAAAGAAATACAAATATTACGTGTATAAAATTCATTTGGTACAATTCTATCAGAAAATTGATATTGACAGACGGATTCAATATTGTGAACAAATTATGAAACGTTTTGATGATACATATAATTTCCTTAATTTCATACTTTTCTCATATGAGGCGTCTTCTATATCAAATGAAGATGGACGTTAACCGTTATAACTGTTGTCTGATCTCACGAAAATCCGCACTGGATCAACGAAAATTGTACACAGCGCCCTTATAAGATTGAGCAGGTATTTCAATATAATAGTTCAGAACAAGTATTTATGGGCATCACATAGTTAAACCTCTTATTGTAGGAATCCTCACCGTTGAAGAATATTTATTAATGCTACAAGACCAAGTTCTCCTTTCCACAGATTATATAGTTGGGGCTCTGATTTCTACAACATTTGATTTCAGCATCGTTTCAACGAAACTCCACACTTTAGTATTATCGTTCGAGAGTCCCATGGTGGTCTTGCCGATCTCCAGATCTTAATCCCTTGGATTATTTCTTTTGGGGATATTTTAGAAGTATAATTTATTGTGTCAGATTTGGATGAATTGAGAAACCGTATCATTTAGGTAGCCGACAAAATTACCTTGCAACAAATAGAACATATTTTAATAAGCTCTTAGCATCTATCATATTGTCAAACTGTCAATTTGTAGAGTAGCATCACTAATTAAATTTATGTTGGGTTACCTTGATAATATCTTCTTAAGTGTCCATTTTAGGATATCATTGTTCTGAAGTTTTAGACGCAAAATTTACGCAATGAAAAATACACCATACCATTAATAATAAACAGTTTTATAACCTTAAAACAGAAACAGAATATGTGTTTTATGGGACTCTTTTACTTTTTCAAATAGTCCATCATCGTGCTTTCTCATAGACCATGGACAGAGTGGAGTGTATCCTATCCACCTCAAAATGAATAGATGCCGTCTGGTAGACGTCTATTCATCTCTAACCAGAATTAGTCGAAACCCGATCGATCTGATACGATTTAATTAAGTGATCCTGCTTACAAAAGAAATTTTCAAATAGTCCACCATTGCACTTTCTCGTGACCCATGTACATGGTACCGTGTGTTCTATCCACTTCAAAATCAATATGTGTCGTCTGGGAGACGTCCCCGATCACAATCAGTCAAAACCCGATCGATCTGACACGATTTAGTTGAATTATCGTGCTAACAAGAAATTTTTTAAATGCCGACGACAACAACAACCGACAAATAGTTGAGTTATCGTATTAACAATAAAAAAGTTCCCAAATAGTCCACCATCGTGCTTTCTCATGACCCGTAGACAGGGTGGGGTGTGTTCTATCCACCTCAAAATCAATGGGTATCGTCTGGGAGACGTCTCCGATCAGAATCAGTCAAAACCCGATCGATCCGACATGATTTAGTTGAGTTATCGTGCTAACAAGAATAAATGCCAACGATAACGATACACACACAGCAAACATTTTTTAAAAACAATTTTTTTTTTGTTTTTAGGCCGAAAATCGAAAAATAAACCCAAAAAAATTTTGTTTTTTCACTTTTTCTTTACACGATTACATTACTCTTCTGCATATAGTGGAGTGTGGAAAAGTAAAACGAAATCCTCAGAATAACTTTCAAATTACCCTCCTTGAATAAACTATTAATTAGATTATAATTAATATCCTGTTATCTCCTTATATCTTATATCTCCTGTTAGATATATAAGAACTATTAAACTTTTGTATTTAATATATTTTCTATAATAAATCAGACGTTTCTATATTTTTACCCCGCCCTATATATCTACGAAATTAAAGTTAATTATAAAAATCTCTTTTACTTTATTATCATTCCTCAATTAAATTGATATTTAATCATCAAATTACCTAATAAGTTTAGTAATAAAGCGTTTTAATGATTTATTAAACGAATGATTATGGTTGATATATTAAGTAGGGTTAATATAGCTACTAATTTTTGTTAGTTTTTTCACTACGTAGCTACATCAACCATTAACCATATATTTGCGATATAAATAAAATAAAGTAATATACGTATTTCGATTGCTGTTTATAAATAGGATAATTGAATTACGAATATACGAACAATCAATATTTATGTAAGTAGAGACCTACATAATCCTTTTATTTGGAACATTTATTAATAATAACGGTAAGCAATGTTTATGATTAGACCTGCTCATTTAGATGCATCATAAATGGCACCACATGTAATCAACTCCAAGTTAGAATAATTTATATTATATTATATATATATATATATATATATATATATATATATATATATATATATATATATATATATATATATTACTATATTTATATAATATGTAGGTAGTCAAACACGACGGCAAAGCCAATCTGAATTGCTTTTACCTACATCTATTCAAATATCTCAAGTCTAGGCCACGGTATCTCGGCTGTCGCGGAGTTATCCGCGTGTGACACTGATGCAACACTCATGATGGAAAGCTTCAGTTATGATTTGATAATTTGGCCCTAGGCCCCTACTAACTTTATGTTAGATTATAGTGACGTTGATTGTAAGCTGATTTAGAGTTGATATGTTTTATATAGGACATATAGTATGTACTACAATATTTCAATATGTTTTTATATTTATGCGAAAAAACAACAAAAAATACAAGTAAAATACCAACACTGACATGATATAAATGAAAGGCATCATATTTTGTATTCAATGTGCAGGAATTATTTTTTGTTTTTTAATAAAACAACAGTCACTGCTAGGTTATAAGTCATACCGTACTGCATTTATTGAATAGACCCAATATCCCCAATTCATATATTTCAATCACCATAATCAGTATGAAATACTATATGTCAGTTGCCTAGATGCAAAACCCAACAAGTCACCCTTTCCCCAAAAATGAGATTGTTATCGCAATAGATTAAAAATATAAATGCCGACATAGTCCAAGGGAATTTTTACAACAAATACCAACAATTCAAAAGTAATTTGAGTTTAAAATTTCACCTCAGATGCAAAACCCGACATATCCCTTGCGGTTTTAGATGCAAAGGCAGACATTTCCAATGAACCAATACGAGCTAAATATTTCATCACGTGATGCAGTTTAATTTGTAGATTTTGTCAGTTCAATAACATGTGTATGATCGATGTGGGACACAAAATAAAAATTCTACTATCATTGGTATGTTGAGTTATTGGTTACAATTTCAAGCTCCTCCACATGTAAAGAAAGAGTTGCTCTTTCCGGTTATTGGGCATTTTTGTATTCTCCTCAATCGCATTTTTGGTCAAATTTAAAAAATCTATAAGAAAATAGAAGTTGTTCATTCAAAAGAGTACATCAGTATGATCAAAAAGTTTGCTACTTTTCACTAATACTCACGAAATTGGAGAAGACTTTATAATCAGGGATTGGAGACGTGAAACTCAAAATGTTTTAAAATAACCAGGATATTGACACTCTAAATTTGAACCTTCAAAAAGGATAATCATTATTAAAAAAAAATACTTAACTTTAATTAACACACTTCTTGTAAGTGGCGAAGCATTTTACATGAATGAAAATATGAGAACACTCAAAAGCTTATGTAAAAGAGGAAAACATCTCGCAAATGGGACCAAAGGAATTGAAAATTGGAGTTCTGATTAATAAAGGCAAGAAAAAATGTATAGAGAAACTATTAGAGAAACACTATGAGAAGGAATGGGAAAAAATGCTTCAATTTTTTTTCGAGAAGCTTTCCAAAATGTATCAGATGGAGGGCAAGCAGTCGAAGAAGAGGGTAACTGCGAAGAAGAATGAATTAATTTTGGTATTTGAAAATGTGTTTTGTGTTGTTTGATAATAATGAGAAATAAAATTTATTTTCAAAAGTTACATACACTTTTTTGGAACATTTCAAACAGAACTAGGTGCAAAAATCGATATGTCCATTTTATTTCCCAATTTTGAGGGTCATATGGATGCTTAACTATGATTTATTATCATTTAAAAACAATAATAAAACATTTTACTAAATTTGGTCACTGAATTCAATTGAATAAAAATGTTGCAAATTTTTATTGATTATCTCATATTATGATTGTCTGGACTTGTCGGGTTTTGCATCTAGGCGACTGATGTCTCAAAATATTTGGAACATAGAGGTGGGGCTGTGTTGTCCTATTTTTATTTTTATCTCTGAATGTTATTATTTTATTTATCATTTATAATTTCTTGTCTAATATGAGCTATCAAAATTAGGTGTTAACGATAGTTAACACATAATTTGTCATAATACAAATTGGTCATAATACAAATGTCGCAGGTTTCAAAGACATGATGAACATTGAGGGCGCAGGAAGACTACTGACAGCACTTTTTCATTAAGAAATTCAGAACGCTTGTAAAATGTTATTAGGGCGGTTGTATATTTATAGCGACTTAGTAGAGGCTCTGGTGATTGTTTGTGATTAATATTGAGGGTGCAGTATTGAGCTGCTAGGGCTGTGGTGATTCTTTTCCAATATTCTTTGCCTAAGAATTTTGCACATTTTCATTAAGAAATTCATAGCACCCGTAAAAATATTAGAGCAATTTTATATTTATAGCGACTTAGTAAAGGCTCTAGTAGTTATTTGTGATAAATATTGAGGGTTCTGAAAGACTCATGGAGGTGTACTGTTTTTTTTTAATATTCTTTCCCTAAAGATCTTGTAATTTTTCATTAAGAAACTCATAGCGCCTGTAAAAAAATATTACGACGACTTTATATTTATACTGACTTAATATAGGCTCTAGTGGTTGTTTGTGATGACTATTGAGAGTACAGAATGATCGTTCGGGGCGTGTTAATTGTTTTTTAAGATTCTCCCCTAAAGACTTTGCACTTTTTCATCATTATAGTGACTTAATACAGACTCTAATGGTTGTCTGTGATGAATATCGAGGGTGCGGAACGACTGCTCGTAGTGTGGTGATTTTTTTCTAATATTCTTCCCTAAAGATCTTGCACTTTTTCATTAAGAAATTCATAATGCCTGTAAAAAAATATTAAAGCAGTTTTAAAATTATAGTGACTTAAAACAGGCTCTAATGTTTGTTTGTGATGAATATCGAGGGTGAAGGACGACCGCTAGGGATGTGGTGACATTTTTTCTAATATTTATGCAAGCACTTTTTCATTAAGAAATTCATAGTGCCTGTAAAAAATATTAAGGTGGTTTTATATTTATAGATAGAAATAAATAGGTGCTTCCGTTATAAGATTATATAACGGAACTAGGAGCTAGAAATAAGAACTAGGTGCTTCCGTTAGCATGTAAGTGAAACCTTTTTTGCGATATATCATCTGATTTATAAGTTTATATCGCATGTCAATAAATATATAATATCTTTAATAATTGTTCTAGAACGCGGACTGATTTATTTCCAAGCAGAGAGAATCTGCATAAAACCATCCAATGTAATGACTTATGATGTCTGCAGGAACTGTTCATTCAGGACAGTTAAAGATATTAGATTAAAATTCAATTTTTCCATCTTGATTTTAATTTTGTAAATTCTGCGAGGCGAGAAGATAGAGAAAAATAACGTTCCATTTGATATAAAATGAAGTAACTAGAATGCATATTACTTGAACAAGTTTGACGTTAAAAAAATAAGTAAACGTTGATGAGAGTTAACGAATATAATATATCAAAACGCAAAGACATAAAAGAACTTAAGATATGACTGGATCTGATAAACGTTTCTCTGTGTTGCCAGTGCAATTTTCTTTCTGTAATTATTGTAGAATTCTTGATAATCCGGATTAAATTATTATTCACCGGCACATTAAATTCGTTAAATTTTTCTTGTATATATCAGAATATTTTAACGTTTTTTATAGTATTAGAGTTAGAAGGATGATTGTAAGTATTGACTTATCTCGAATTTGGTAGGTATATACATGTGATCGTATACTTTTAAACGCTATGAATATTACATGTCTTAAATAAATTCTTCAAAAAGAATCTATAAATATGTGGGATGTTTTATTAAAAAAAAAAAAAAAAAAAAAAAAAAAGATCGATAATGTAATTACTCCAAACAAAAAACTTTGCGTATTATTGTTTTGGAATTAGGTACGGTAAATGAAAATAAAGTATCGTCCTCTCTTAAGAATGTTCCATAAAAACTATTTAACTAAAAAAGCATTATGCATTATTTTATAGACACATTGTATATGATTTTAAAATTTATTGGTATTATTTACAAGTTTTTCGTCCTTTAATGGATCACTTGATGTTTTTTTAATTTTTTAATTGAAGATATAAAAAAACTACAATCAATATTAATTTAAAAATATATCATATAGAAGCTGAAAAAAGTATTTCAATGTAAAATGTAAGTCACCTCAAAAGCAATAATAATAATTTTAATTTACATCGTAGAACTTTGTACTTCATTCTCATTCATTTTTGCTCACTCATTGACCTGTTTATACTTACACATGTAAACAGTGTAAAACAGTAAAGTGTAAACAGTGGTTTTGACCATCTACGCCGATCTATTTATGTACGAGGGCGGGGTGAAAATTTTCCGACCTGATGAAGAAACTTTTTTAATTTTTTGTAATTTTATTTTCCAACATAATCTTCATCAAGTCTAATACACTTTTCATAACGGAGCTCTAATGCAGTGATACAATTTTTATAGAACGATTTGTCGAACCCCTCAAAATGCACATTTACAGCATTGATAACTTCCTCGTTGCTCACAAATCTATTACCTCCAAGCCATATTTTGAGGTTAGGAAACAGATTATAGTCGCTGAGAGCTAAATCTGGTTAATACGCTAGATAGGGGCACAATTTTAACTTCAATTCGTTGATTTTTGTCATTGCAATGACTGACAAATGAGCAGGTGTATTGTCATGGTGAAACAAGAGATTTTTCTTCGCCAAATCAGGTCGTTTTCCTTCACTTCGTCACTCAAATGATTTAATAAATCTGCCTAGTATTCACCAATGATGCTTCAACCCTTCTCAAAGTAATCAGTTAAGGTAATACCTTTTGAGTACCAAAAGCCGTCGCCATAACCTTAATCGCTGATAAAACTGTTTTTGCCTTTTCTTTGGGGTTGGTTCACCTGCTCCAGTCCATTTTTTGACTGCTGTTTACTTTCAGGAATGTAATGGTGTACGCAAGTTTCATCAACAGTCATATATTAACGCAAAAACTCGGTGGGATTTTGCTTGTAGAGTGCGAAATTCCCGATCGAAGCAGTCTTCCGACGCAAATTTTGATCGATAATTAGCAAAAACGGCACCCACCTAGCACAGAACTATTCCATGCACAAATATTGATGTAAACGAATATTGCATACACATTCAGTTGACATCCCAGTAGTCTTAGCTATCTTACTCTCTTTCTATCTGCGGTCCTCTACCACGATTTTATGAGTTTTTTCGATCATTTCGGCGCGGCGGTTGTAACCACAACGGGATGTCCTATGGCGTCAAGCCCACTGTTTGACTATTGAATATGATGGAGAAGAATCAGTGTTTAGTGTTGAATGCATTTCTTATTTTATTTGAAGTGGTGTTAAGCTTTTCAAATAGAAGAATTTGAGGACAGCACGCTTCTCCAATTTTTCAATTTTCACATAAACAAGTGAGGCATCTTATTTAATAGGTTGTCAAACATATACTAACAGAGCAATCGACCAGAAAGTAATGATACAAGCTAGTCAGGAATAGTACTGTAGAATACGAGTAAAGAATTAAACCTGCTGGCGCCATTTCTGGCTCAGGTTGGACAATTTTCACACCACCCTCGTATATTGTGTTGTAATCGTTACTGTAAAGGTTCTCACATACTTATATATTGCTGTACCAGTCTAGCCTGGGCACGCTGGAGTGGTCCACCTCGATTCCACCAAAACATTGGATAATAATTCCATCGTAGCGACTAGTCGGTGCACGCGTTTGGCCACGCTCAGGAAGATGAATAACTATACCAGTCTCGCGAACGTTTCATCCACTTTTTAATGAATACAGTTTACTTTTGCACATAACGTATGGCCTCTGCATATGGCAATTCAAACCATAAATATATAACGTAAAGAATACTGCTTCAAACCGGTTCGCATAAATAGTACTTAGGATAAATAAAATATTTTGTTCATGTTCTAGAGAATATTAACTCAATTCTGTTTACATTGCATGTTAGTTTAGACCTCGTCACACTTGATCTCGTCGACACTTAACTCAGTTGCATACCTATTTTATGAATGATCATCGATGTGCTCATACTGAACACGGTGTATATGAACTGATTCAATAAATTGTGTCTGTTTTCACAATGCAATTAAGGTTCGTAGTTAAAGCTTTGCTAGTGTTGTAATTCAGATCATCATCCATTAGATAATTACCCATGAATTAGTAAAATAATGAACTCATAGTGACGGCAGAAACAAAGTGAACAAAACAATGAATGATATTCATCGACTGTTCGATTATGTTTGGTGTTCTGGTTTGATCTGTGAGTAAGACAATTGACATTTTATATCTTGTTTTATGTATCCAGGATTATTTTTTTTTCATTTAAATTCACTCTCTAGAGAAATAAAATTAATTATTAGAGGGAAATATATGTTGTGTGTGACATGTAATTAATTTATTCATAATGAATCGTTTACATACTATAGGATTTTGACACATTACATTAGGGGCATGTTTTTTTGAAAACGTCATTAATTGATGATTATAATTAATTATTTTCCTACTGCGAGTATTATTGCCACCTAATCCATTAAACATAAATTATCTAAAGCTGAAACTTGTTTATTTGCAAATTTATTGCGCTGCTCTGGCTGTAAATGTAGCATATCACTCCCACGCGTAGTAATTGTGATGTGGTTTGCGTTAATTAATAGCTATTGTTTTATGCATATAATATAGCCAAATTGACGATGAGTGCACTGCCTGATCTTTCAGGAAGCTGTCTTGTATTATATCAATGAAAGTGGCCATTTTTCTTTTAATTTTCATGTTGTGTTATATCAGTGAAAAGTTTACAAGAGAGAAAAGTTTTGTGTTATGGCTAGAAAAAAAAATTGTAAATACGGTGCACATTTAGATCAGTTGTACCGCACAGAACTAATAAGAGTGCAGCACATTGCACCGCGTGCATAACAAGAATTAATGACGTATTTTCTATTCTTTTGTATTCTATTATAGAAGTGTTTATGACTATATCATTCATACTGTGCTCTGGGGTGAAGAACTGGGCTCAGTATTTGAGTTATTTGCTTTAAAATCCCAACGGGGAGAGTGTAGCACTTTTCTGTGAGCATTAATGGATTTCTTCCCGTCTCCATATGTAATCTTCCCTTCCTAAGACTCAGAATTTAAGGAAAGAAAACCGTTCCTGTGTTTAAATTGTGTGTATAGTTTATTTCATCGCTATTTGCCAAATAAAAAATCTCAAAACATACCGTGGCTTACTTTTATGGCAAGGCTCAGGTAGACTGTTCCGTTTATCGGCAATATAAGAGAGTTTTCTATTTGTCAAATGAAATGAATAGTATGTCCGAATTTCAAAAATATATATAACATTAACTTCAACATTTATTGTAAGAGAACCTTAAGATTTACCAGGCAATCTACTTTAATTTACGAACCATTATGCTCTTCGACTCTTTTTATATAATGATGAAAACGTTCTCATTCTTCGTCATTCACAGATTCAACACCTATAGGGAAAAAATGAAAATGTGAATATAAAAAATGCATTTTTAATATTATACCACCTAAATCATTATAAGCCTTTATTTGTAACAAACAGTTAAACATTTTCAGATTGGCGATTTCTTAAGATCTAGGTGTAAACTGAACTTGTGTATGGAAACTTACTAGCCGGTCATAAATAACTTCAGAAAAATAGGAAATGTGTCGTGTCCCGTATGCTGCTATCAGGCTGTTACATATGAAATGTCCGTTTATCACTCAGTGTTAAAACAACGTCTTAGTGAAATGTTGTGTTTTGTTTATATTTAAAATTGTGATTGTGCTGCATAAGTGGGTCTCGTTCGACATATTTGCCACCTGCTGCATTGCCGGGAAAGGTTTCGTTATCATTTTTTTTGCTCGTGCAAGAATACTGTCCGCGAAGGATATTTAGATCTTCTTAAATTCAAAACAAGATTAAACGCAACAGCTGCAGCTCGTAAAATTAACCGAATATTTGAAGAAGACACTTATAATGAACGGACACTACGGCGATGGTTTGCGAATTTCAGCCAGGGAAATTTTGATTTGCAAAACGAATCCCGTGGACGACCACGGGATTATCAATCACGGGGTATCAATCTAGCAGCATTGATACCGCGGAGTTACAGGCACAAGTGGAAAATGGTCCTTCAACTGTACGGTGCCTTGCGGCAAGGTTCCAAGTTTATATTGCCGCCATAGGTCGCCACCTTTCCCAAATTGGAAAAGTTAAAAAACTTGACAGATGGGTGTCACATGACTTAACCAAGGCTAATAAGCTTCGGCGATTACAGGATGCAAATTCATTACTCAATCAAACCAAGGCGGAGCCATTTTTGAATTGGATTGTCACATGTGACGGAAAGTGGATCCTTTATGACAACCAAAGACGAACAGCACAATGGTTAGGAGGAGAATAAACTCCGAGACGGCATGTGAGGTTATCACTACACCCAATAAAGGTGATGGTGACAGTACGGTGGACAAATGAAGGCATTGTGCATTACTCGTTTTTGCCAAATGGTGAAACCATCATAGCAGAATCCTATTGCCATGAACTTGAGGTGATGCACGAGAGATTTCGTGGTTTGCAGCCTGCACTGGTCACTAAACGTGGACCGATACTGGCTCCATGATAATGCGAAACCCCATGTTGCACAGCGGACCGTCCAAAAATTATCAGGCTTACGGTATTAGGTTCTCCCCATCGACCTTACTCACCTGACCTTTCCCCCGTGATTTTCATTTCATCCGCAGTTTGGACAATCATTTGAGGAACAAGTGCTTTGCCAACACGGATGCTACAATTGGGGCCTTCAAAGAATTCGTGACCACGAAAACTAAAGATTTTTTAAAAATGGAATTTATGCCCTGTCAAAGCGTGGGTAATGGGTAATAGATGCCAATGGTGACTATTTTCTTGGATTAATATGTATTGTTTTATATGTATGTGTAGACTTTTATTTAATACCTACAAAATCATGCATTTCATATGTAACAACCATAAAACATGATACTCTAGCTCCGACAATTATTTTAAAATTCACTCTCGACTTTCATTTTCCAGCAAAAAAATCCGCCAATCTTTAATCAAAAAGAGTTTTCCTATAGCTCGACTATCCCAGATATAAAATAAGCAACGGTGTTTTGTAAAGTCGCCTTGTACCGGCCAAATCCTTAAAAAACCCTCTGTCACTCATGTTAGTATTATTTTTTTGCCAACAGAAAAATATTTTGCACTGAATGTTTAGTAGTATATTTTAATGGCCAGTATTACATGTCCCTAAAAAGATTCGTTGAAAATGTAAAACTAAAGCAAGGCTCTTTCCTTACTAAACGACAGATAAAACGGATTTGTTTGACATACATCAAAGAGAGGATAAAATAATCCATCAAAGCTTTTGGACTATATATGTGATC
Source organism: Rosalia funebris (assembly GCA_037954035.1). NCBI lineage: Eukaryota > Metazoa > Arthropoda > Insecta > Coleoptera > Cerambycidae > Rosalia > Rosalia funebris. The sequence continues at coordinate 9,324,115 of JAZFAV010000007.1, forward strand.
TACTTATATTCTTTTCTTGTCGTAAATAAATTATGACACTGTATGTTTACAATACAGGTTACTACAGCCACACGTCACGGTATAAACACGTACATTACGACCTCGGTGTACATAACCATTAGGATGTAAGATATCAATAGGCTACGGAAATTTCGAATTTATTTTAAAATCCCTTTAAAGCAACCTTTTCATAAATTTCATAATCTACTCTTTGCACCTTCCACGTACGTACATATATATCTATAATATTCGACACGAAGATTCCCTTTAGGAAAAGTGCTTCCCTTAAAATGTTCAGTTGACGCCCCTGGCATTGGACGTATTCATGTGTGCATGACGTATAAATGGAATCACTGTTGCGAAGGTTCATTACCTGCGACATTTGACAGACGGCCGGAGGCGACGCTGGATCTTCCACCCACCACGTACATTTTGCAATATAAATAACGATACGTTCTGCAACGCTGATATTCAATTTGGAATTATGTATTCGGCACACCAACCAAGGGACAGAACGTCACGGTAGGCCAGAATGGAATGCTGTAGAACTGGGATACGAACAAACAGACGTAACCAACGATATTACGGTAGGATTGACGGAAATCGTTTGTCTAGTTATCAACAAAATGGTAGTACTAAAAGTCACCGTATATAAAAGTATATAAAAGACACCGTATGTAATTGCAACTATCTTGGCCTGGAGTGCGGTAGCGTATTTGCCCAGGGGGAAGTTTTTACCTATCCAATCGCGTCGCTTATACACTCCCGCACCCGCTCTGTTCCCACTCTTGGTTGCGTCCGTATACCAGATGTCTCCATTGAGCGTTAATCCAGCTCGACCCTCCATCCAGTCGGTCTTACTGGTGAGGGTGATCTTGTATTTCTTGTCAAACAGGAAGTGGACACTCTTACTGTCAGAGGGCATCCATAGGAGTCCCTCCTCAGCTAGCTCTCTTGAGAGTCTATTCAGGTCCCTTACCTTCCTATTCATGTTTCCCACCCTGTGTATTGCCTTTACGGCTTCCGATTTCAGGGTGACATCAAGAGGTGGTATCTCCTACTAGCCTATGGTTAGTACGTTTCTAAAACTGGGGACACATTTACAGTGCACTAAAATTTACGAAGATATAAATCCAACTCCTTACTACATTTCAAAATAGCTACTATACTACTTCAAAACATACATTTGCGTTTGATATGAACGAATTCAATATGTCTCAAGTCTACAGCCACAGTTTTTTTTTTATTTTAATTAATTCTATTTTCGTAGACTGGTATTATGTGGTCGTAACATATTTACAACCACAATCTTTTACTACTACATATGGACCTCAATAATGTAAAAGTTATGTGTAAGTAACATTTATTCCCAGTATCATCAAGTGAAAGCTTATTATTATCAAATACCAAGTTTACTATTTACGATGATTGTTGGATAAGAAATCTTAATGAATGCGGCTAAGGTCAGAGAGCGAGGGGCAATATTTTGATAGGAAATTATTAAAGTTTTTATTCGCATATCGCCATAACCGTTTCATCTGTGAAGATATAAATCGTAAACTGGGTCAAGATTTGCAATACAGTAACACTTTAACAATTACACATATACGAGTACAATGGTAAATATCAGCTAGTGTGAACAGCCGTATAACACGAATGAAAATGTCCTCGTTTTTACATTGATAGTTGTGTAGTGTGAATATTATGGCCTTATGAGAGCAATGACCTGACCATAACTGAATACTTTGTGCTACTGTCAACGAAGTCAATTTTTTTTGCAAGCCCAAATGCTTGCAAAAAATGGTGAGATCATAATCCTTAGGGAATTTTATATGTGCTGGTAATAAACGTTGAAATAAATGACATTTGTAGTTTTATTTCTTTATGTGGCCTATACACATCCCAATATCTCGAACATCCCCGATAATATGTTCAACCTATGACACTTTTGTGTTAATGCTAACGAGAATATCAATCACGTTTAATTTAAATATATTTTAATATTCATTTAGTTTTATGCATAGGAATATACACATACAATAATTGCTTTACAATTGTTTTACAATTTCAAGTAGCTACGTATAATTTGCAATATAAATATCTGCACTCAGATAAATATCTGCACTATCGTGTATGTATCTATAGTCATATCCGCGACCGATGTCCAGCGCGGTGAAAACATTTTCGAAAGGAAAACGACCTTACGGTCTTTTAAAGATGTAACATTTGTAGAGCTAAAATAGCTTCTGATATAATAATATAATAGTAATATAGAAATTAAACCTATCCATGTCAGCACTAGTAATATAAATGCGTTTTAATCTGGCGAAATATCTATTTCTTCAGAGTTAGCTTTTTTGACATCAATATCTTTCACGTCATTTAAGTTTTTAACCGACTTAAAAAATGGCGGAGGTTCTCAGAGCGTCTGTATATACATTTTTATGTATGTTCGGGTATAACTTTTATGTTTATGAACCGATTTTAATTATTCTTTTTGCGTTGAGTTCAGTATAGCTCCAAAGGTGGTCCGATCTTGATTTCATTGGTTTCACGAAAAATTACAATGTTTTAAGATTATGAAGCGAGATACAGACATTTAAAGTGTTATATCACCATAATAATCAATATTTTCTCGCTTATTTCATAATGCTTAGAACGATATAGCCGTCGTTCTAAACATTATGAAATAAGACTTTTTAATAAGATTTTTGCTTAAATATTTGCTTGCAATAATCGCTCTTAGTCGTATATCTTAAAAATTTTTAATAATGGCACATGATAGTTTTTCAGGAATTTTTATATATGAATTTTTATATAAACATTTAACTATAAGATATAAAGTAAGTTACCACCAGCTACAGTTTCTATTTTCATAACTCCAACAGATTTCAGTTTTAAAATGAATTTTGTTGCGGAAAACTAATTGCGTCTAATCATTAAGAACTATACGGCCGTCTCTGTACGTGCTTTAAAAGTAACGATTATTTCGTATCTGAAACTTTTTCCATTGAAATCAAACTTCCAATTGGAGATTGTTCCTTATGCAAATTTCGGTTGCATAATTTAGTCGCATGATAACGTGCTCTTAATATGATGTTTGCTCAACTTAATTGATGTGTATATTCCTTACGTTGTACTTTAACTTCATTAATGTATATACAAACCATTTTTATGGGAACACCAAGCTCAATCTGCAAAAAAGTCTAGACTTATAGTAGTAAACCGATACATCATTAGGCTCCACGCTTATTTAATGGCTCTCAATTTCGGTATGAGCTGGTTTTAACAACCTAACGTATACCCAAGATATTACATACCCTCATTCTGTTATATCATATTCCGGTAATATTCAGGTGACGTGTTCATGCATGAAACGAAAAACTTATTAATCAACATTTTTATTAAATTATAATTTGTAACCATATCGATGGTGATCGTTATTAACTCTTATAGCCAGAATTATTACTATGATTTTAGAATTAAGACTATTAAGGGCATTTTCGAACACGTGAATTTTATGTTTAGTTTAGCATTTTTTTAAATATAATTAATATATACAGAGTGATTCGCGTAGGAGGTATAACGCCATCGTGTATATGTTAGGGGAAGAACAATGATTGTGCGATTTCAAAATATTACATTTAATGACATTGATTATTTAAAAAATCAAAATGTTCAAATTGTGCCCAGTTGGCTGCCTGAAAGTATCCTTAGCAACCGAAAAGTTTTTTTATTGCTGCCAGATAAAAACTTAAAATCGTACTCCGCAGTGGCGGCTCGTGATGAAATGAAACGGGTGTTCTGCACAGGGCCGATCCTAGGATATCGGCTGCCCGCGTGCAAATTTCAAACGTATCCAAACTACTGGCGCCGTAGGGGCCGCAAAAAAATTGCGCCGCAGGCGAAATTTTTGAAAATTTTTAAGGTCACGCGTTTTCCTGATACTTCAGAATTTTTATGTAAAATCCGTTTATACAAAAATATAGACTTTCACAAGAAAAATTTTTGGAATTTAATACCTTTTTGAAGAACATCCATGTTTGCCGTCATATTCTTTGGTTAAGAGAAAAGGCTTGTAAGGTGAATTTTCTACTAGAGGGTCTATAACACTTAAAATATTTTCCGGAAGAGTTTCAGCGTCACATTTTGTAGGTTTCAGGTATGTCCAAAAACGTTCAATCGGTTCACCATCGAGAATATATCTTAAAACTACCACTAACTGAGTTTTTGCAGATACTTCAGTTGTTTCGTCTGCCATAACTGCCAAAAATGAAGGTTTGTTAATTTATTTAATAATTTCTCCATGACATACTTTTAATATACAGTCTAAAAGATTATTTTGTATTTCTTTAGAGGTTCCTTTAAATACTGAAGCATTTTGTAGATGCTCGCTTAAAGTTACATCAAGCTCAGCAGAAAAATTTATCAAACCACGAAATATCCCCGGGTGTTGAGAGGTTTCAGCTTCATCATGCCCTCGCAGCGCCAGTTCAAAGGCCCCACAAAACTTTATGCAGTTTATAATTTTTGACAAAACGTATCTCTTTTTTGTCACATTATCATTATGCTTTTGCACATCTATCCAATAAGCTGAATCTAGCTGCACTTTAATATTAGTTGTTCCTAATAAAGCTAATTCCATTGTATTATGTAGATGGCTTTTGGAGTTGTCGTGCTTTTTTATTTTTTCAGTTAAGTGCACCAAATCTGTCACCCCTACCTCCGTCCATGCTTTATCACCGCCAAAAAGTAAACAAGGAAAACAAAATAACGCATTTTTTTTGTTGCACCCACAAATCCAATTGTTCTTCGAATAAATGTCTCTATTAAATTGACGTTATGCTTTTTCGCGGCTAACACCTGCAGTCTCAATAACAATATCGGGCAATGACCTACCATTGTTTTTAAATAAATTTTTTCTTCATAAGAGTATTTAAAAAATCGCTTCACATGAACTAAATTATAAAACTAAATCCATTGTCACTCACAGTATATAAATATTAATAATTAGTACAATAAATCACTACACAAATTCACAAAACAGTATTTAAAATCTCAAATTAACACGAAATACGAAATAGATAAGATTTACGTCCGCCCGAGTAGGAAGGAGTAAAACATTCGTTGATGTTGCCTTAGCTGGAAAAAATACAGCTCACTGACCGTGTAAATTTGCGTATTTACGAGCGCCAAGTGTGGATTGTCGCGGGAGTTGAGGGGGAGGACGGGTGTGCCGAGCCGTGCTGAGAACTACCTCGTGTGGCCCAGTTCAATGTACCGCGACGCGCTCAGATAATTCATCTGGTCTACCACTTAATAGAGGACGGCGGGCAGAATGCGACTTTAACGCAATACTTTGGTTAGCTGCACCAACTAACCAAATTATTTTATTAATAAATTTTAGTAATTATTATGTCGCGAAAATATACAAATATCTAATTTTTTTGGCAGTTCTGCAGCTCTGCAGCACCTATACACCAGCCGCCCCTGGTACTCCGTTTTATAGATTTTTTGTTTTGGTTTTTGGAGTTATTTCTTTAAAAAAATAATTCTTATTTTCAGTTTGTCAAAAGCAGTGGGTTTAAAGTGTTTATTGCGTAGTAATTTTGCGATCTTATAAAAAATACGCATCCAAACAGAAATAGTTGAATCGTTGTATTACGTTGTCTTGTGAATGTAGCCCATCCTGATTGACAATCCATTAGCCAAAACATGGTAAGCAATGTTGAGTCAATATGCCGCCAATTTGGGCATGTTCATGATTATCCTAAATCTGGTCGACTTTCATGAAAAGACGATCAGCTTGATTTTTTGTTGGCAATGCAAGAAAATCACTATTGAGTACTTCACCAATTATCTATCTTCCTCTTTCAATATGGGCGTGTCTACAAATACACAATATTCTGAAAAAACACCATCACAAAGACAAAGCATCATCGTTATAAGGTATGCCTTGTCCTTAACCTGTATGAAGGCGACTTTGATCAACAAAGTCAATTCCGCGAGCAAATGCAACAGCTATGCAATAATGATAATAATTTCGTAAGATAAGTTTTTTTTTCTGGTGAAGATACCTTTGTTTTGAATGGCCATATTGATAGACAAAACTACCATTATTGGGCTACGAAGAATTCCCCATGGATGATGGAGTATCACACTTAAATCCTCAGAAAGTGAACGTGTGATGTGGCATAGTCTCCGTAAGAATTCTATTATTCTATTTCTGCACTAATAACTTTATATTTAGATGTAGAGGTTTTCCGAGATGACTTTTCCTTTCCACAAGATGGTGTACCTCCCCATTATGCAGCACTTGTTCGCTACTTTTTAGATGAAATGTCCCCGAATTATTGAATAGGGAGAAGGGGGTTGATTGATTTGGCACCCCTAGGTAAAGAACAAAGTATACTTTACTAAGTTGGAGAATTTAGAAGATTCAAAAGCAAGAATTGGTCACGCAAAAAGATTTTGTTAATTGTCTTGGCCATTGTCAGGCAGCCAACAGTGTATAGTATTAAATATACTCTTTCACATTCCATAATAAAAAAGGGGGGTGGCTATAAAAAGATATCAATAACGTCATATTTCCTACATGAATCACCCTGTATATATTAATTGTATTTAAAGAATGCGTATCTAAAAATAAAATTTGACCAGACCTACTAGAGTTTTTCCCAAAATTCCTTGCTCCAAAATTGTCAACGAATTTATTTTTTAATTTACGAAATCACTGTATGTAAGTAATATTTGTGATAAAGTATGTAATGTAGTTTAAATAACATTTTCCTAATGCGATTTTTTTTTTGGTCTAAAATATAACTTTCATTCAAATGGTACATACATCTTAATATTCAGCTATACCCTTCGCTGCCAACTAAAATAAGGTAAGATGTCACTGCTGAAAGCTCCCAGAATAGAAGGAAATGTGATTAAAGTATATATTCTCAGCAATTGTATATTTTTTGCTATTATTAAACTTATCAAATACAAGGGATATGACTACCACCCCAACACTTAAATAAATTTGACGATGTGGGTTTCCCCTACAAAGTGTGAGACTATTTTTGTCATCTCCTTATTATGTCAGTTTTTCTGACATCTGTTCTTTTTTTATTGTGGCATTGAAAGTTGCAATAACTATCTACGACTAAATGGAAACATGTACAGGTGAATTTAAGAAACGCAAAATACGTACATATATATAATAAGACTTGTTGCTAATATTTTTTGTTTCTAATCAGTAAGTCGTAATTATTCATATGTCTGATAATGATGTTTGAAATAAAACTATTAGTTTTTATTTAACATTTAAGTTATGATATTTACATATTTGGTAAGTCAAAAGTTACCATTTACCATATTAATACGATATAGCTATATGATGCACATAATATTGCTATATTGTGATAAAGTATGATATATACTCGTAGATAGCAGGATACGCTATCAAGGAACGACCTGCTAACAAAATAAAGCAGTAAGACTATACAAAAATAATAATATTTCTTTCTAATCACTAGGCCATAATTTTTCATATTTCTGATGAATGAAATTTACCCAAATAAAGAATATATTGCCGATTAAACTTGCGATTAGTTTAAGGTAAAGTACATTACATTAGTACATTTAATAAGCTGATTTCTCAGTGTACATTTTTGTTAATCTTTAAATTGGCAATTATGAAAAAAACTGTTAAGCTTCTGGCTTGGATGTATTGTTTCTAAGTAATATTTTTAGGCATACAAATGGGATTGTCAGTGGAGAATCATCATAGACACATAACAATGTTAAAAAGAAAACATTTATTCCGTATTTCACATAACCATTATTGCAAGATAAACTATTTGTTTCTAGTGTGACCTTCCGTACTAAATAATGGCTATCCTAATCGTCTATAAAGAACTATAGTCGGCAGATAAAAGTGAATTTAATGAATGAACTTTGAAGTTATCGGTATATATCACTCTTAATTGTTTATTAGATGATTGAAATTTCATCGTTTGTGTAAAAACATTCAATATTAATATGTAATAATAGGAACGATAAGAAACGTATAAATGTAGACATATTGAGGGATCAGAATATGAAAGATAAGTTCCAGGAGAAAACAGATCAATTAATAAATAAAGCGAGTAATGACGAAATCAAGAACGCAGAAACTGAGTGGGAGGGTATCAAGAATAGTCTAGATTCCGCGGCTACGGACGTTTTAGGACACGAGAGAAGGGAAGCTAGGAAGCCCTGGATAACGGACGAAATCTTAAACTTAATACAAAAGAGACGAGACTACAAAAACAGACGAGACGAGGAAGGACTGAAAACTTATAAGTCAATAAAGTGGGAAATCATTAGAAAGTGTAGAAAAGCGAAAGAACAATGGATAGAAGATAAATGCAAAGAAGTGGAAGATAAGCTCCAAGTAGGTAAGACGGATGAGGCTTACAAAATGATTAAGAGGAACTTCAGGGATATAGGACCAATAAGTAGAAACGTTAGGAGTTAATCGGGGGACATACTGATCGGAAGAGAGGAGAAAGCGGATAGATGGAAGCAGTACTTAGGAAATTTATACGAGTGTCAGGAATTAGGAGAAATATTAGAGGAAGAATCTAGCATCGATAGGGAAGATGTAGGAAAACCTATATTGAGGGAGGAATTTGAAATAGCACTAAGGGGGCTAAAGAACAATAAAGCGCCGGGTGTAGATAAAATACAGGCGGAAATTTTGAAATGTGCGGGACAGAAAGTAGTAAATAGGATGTTTGAACTGGTAAAATACATATACGAAACGGGCGAGATGCCGGAGGATTATAAGCGGAACATTATCGTTACTATACCGAAAAAGAGAGGAGCCGACAAATGCGAGAACTTTAGAACGAATAACCTAACTTCCCACGCGTCAAGAATCTTAAGCAGAATAGTGCAGAAGAGGATGGAAAATAGAGCGGAGGAAATACTAGGAGAAGACCAATTCGGGTTTAGGCGAAATAAGGGAACTCGCGAAGCTATTCTGGCGCTAAGAGTAATGTTAGAGAAAACAATAGAAACAGGAAAGAGCGCTTATATAGGATTTGTAGATTTAGAAAAAGCTTTTGATAATGTAAGATGGGAAAAAATGTTCGAGATACTAAAGAGCGCGGGAATGAAGTATAGAGATAGGAGAGTAGTACACAGTCTATACAAAGAGCAAACAGCTGTTATAGAAGTAGAAGGGGAAAGAAGGGAAGTAGGTATCAGGAAAGGAGTTAGACAAGGATGTACGCTATCACCATTAATTTTTAATTTGTACATCGAAGAGGCGATTAATGTGGTAAAAGATAGAGTGGATTTCGGGATTAAAGTACAGGGACATAAACTAAAAATGCTGAGATTCGCGGATGATATAGCAGTATTAGCATCTAGTAAAGAGGAATTAGAATCAGCGTTGAACGAAATGAAGGCAGTATTGACAGAGGAATACGGAATGAGGGTAAATAAAAACAAAACTAAAGTGTTAGTGTGCAGAGGGCGCGAGAGCAGAGCAAAGACGAAAGTACAAATTAATAATGAAAGATTGGAGGAAGTTAAAGACTTCACTTATTTAGGAAGTAAAATAAATTGGGATGGAAGAAGCGATAAAGATATAAAACAAAGAATAGCGCAGGGTCGAGTAGCTTTTAACAAAAAGAAAGCACTTTTATGCTCGGGGGTAATAAGCTTAGAAACAAGGGAGAGATTTTTGAAAACATATGTATGGAGCACGGCGCTATACGGTTGCGAAACCTGAACGGTAGGGGAAGCAAGTAGGAAGAAATTAGAAGCTTTTGAGATGTGGTGTTACCGAAGAATGATGAAAACACCGTGGACTGATAGGGTTAGAAACGAAGAAGTATTAGAGAAAGTCGGCGAGAAAAGAAGTATGTGGAAAAACATAAAGAAGAGAAGAGATAGAATGGTAGGCCACTTGCTGAGACATGGGGGAATAGTCCGCGATATTTTGGAGGCAAAAATAGGAGTGAAGAAAGGCAGAGGTAGGCCTAGATTAGACTACTGCTCACAAATAGTAAGGGATGTAGGTTGTAGCACAATTAGCGAAATGCGTAGGTTAGCACAAGATAGGAGAAGCTGGAGGTTAGCGTCCAACCAGTCTTAGGACTGATGACCTCATGATGATGATGATGTAATAATATTCAGTGTTAAAACTTCTATTTAGTTTATGGCAGTGGATTTATTAGGGTCACAGTAAATAAGTTTTATTCCCTTAAAAATGTACTTATCAGTGGAACGGTCGGTTATATTTATTTCGGAATCATTTCTCACTGTGCGGAACTATCGTGAACTTTAACTTCCCTTAATTTTTTATTTTTTAATAGTAGCCTGTTCCAGCATATTCGATGGTCAAAAAGTGACACAAAAGCCATCCCCATCGCGTCACAACAGATGTTAGGGACAGGCTATGAAACAGTAAACCGAAAGCCGAAAGTCGTGCATTGCTACATCCACTGCCTAACACGTAACTTAGGCATTAATAAGTTTTATAATCATTATACAGAACGTTTTCTTTAAAGTGTTCACCGTTGTGGCTTAGTTTTAATAAATCTATGTATTGAAGTAAACACCACTGTTTATTTCACAACCCTTAAGACAACAACAACAGATGTGGTACGTCACTAGGGCGTACTCTAGTGATACGAAACAAGATCACTATCGAAAACATTCAACGACTCAAGAATAATTAAATCTACATATAGAATGTTAATTAATATATAAATCCTAACGTTGAGGTTAATTCCAATTATAGGTGTTTGAATTTGAAAATTGCTTAATCTCTACTTTGCAAACTATCCTCGTTTGATCTAGTTCCGTTTCAGAAATTCAATATTATCTTATCTCGAATGTATTTGATAACTTTTTCGTTTGTTTATTTGGAATATTAACATATCCCGTTCATTTTCGATATTATATATCAAACGCAGACAGCGTGCCCTAATCCATTTATACACAATTGTCGTCGTTTTATTTTACTTGCACAGTAGTTATATTTATCTATAGGTAAGTAAACATAAGTTGTCGCCTAGCTGTTCCGTAATGCGGAAGTAAATAAAACAAATAAAATTAGCAGAAAAGCGCGCTAAATATGAACATGTGATAATAGACAAACAAACAGATACATATAAATTGAAATAAAAAATAGCTTGCGCAAAGTACATAATATGCTCACAAATGCCCATATAATAATGAAGATGCAATTCCCTCTATCAAAGCTAGATTGCTCCAGACTATCATCTCACTAGACATGTCGACTTAAAATCGATTAATTGAATAATCAATTTTTTGGAGTGAAACAATCGATTTTTTAGATCGATTTGAATTACTGAACGGATTCATAAACCCCTCGAATCAAGCCGATTCCCGTTATAATAATAAAAAGTGGTAAGTGCCAATATGACTTATTTAACCCTTTCACTACCAGACCCTGAAAGGACTGTTAAAATTTTTTTTTTGTTGTAATTGCTATTAATTAGAACTTAAAAAGTATAAAATGTTACTATTTGTTATATTTTTTGCTTTTTTTCAGTAAAAAAATAGTGTCCATGATTCTGTACAAAATTAGTCAAGGGGAGTAACATTGTTGAAAATGAAAAAGATATGGAAATAGAACATATTTTATTGCAAAATTATTAGGTTTTTTCATATTTTTACAACAGTATCTTGTACATATGAACAAAGAGGGTAATACAGAAAACAAACACTGTTCCACTGATTTTCGTACCAAAAAAAAAAACAACTATTTTTGGGTATGAAAATCAGTGAAATAGTTCCTTTATTTTCCCAAACATAGGTGTACATTGCACTTTAGGCATTTAAAGTGAGATCTACCAGAACAGTTCTTGTTTTTGCATCTTCCACTTTCCTTTTCCTCATTATGAATTGGCAAATGATCCACAGTATCAAGTCTGACGTTGAAAGATGGACGTACTTCATACTTTCCTCGTTTTGGATTTCTTAGTTCTTCTAATTCTTCTAAACTTGGTCTTCCTACCGTTCTTTTAGGAACAGTCTTTCCTACCTTTACTAAATAATTCCCTATATCTAATTTGAAGTGGAGAAGGTCCAATTGCCCCTTCTTATTTATTTTTGCCTGTGTACAGTCGTTTTTATACTCTAGCCAACTATTGCATATAGCTAAGTCAATGGCATGAAAAATTAGCCGTAGTGTCCATTTCCTTGATCGAATACAAATTCTGTATATTTTATTAGGAAGTCTAACTTATCTACACCCCCCATGGAAGAGTTATATTTTTTAATAACTTCTGGCCTATTGATTTCAACGTAGGCTTTAGTGGCTTTGTCCCATCTTTTAACATTGTCAGTATCTCCTATGCCAATAAAATTTTATGTCATATTTACCACTCGATTATCAACCCATTTGGTCAACACGACATGGTGATCTTTACTGAATACTTCTTCTGAATGTCCCCTTGGTATCTTCAACAATTCCTTTTCAGTTGAAAATGGCGGATTATTAAACCTATTTATTCTGATTGTTCTGGCGGCTTTAATTTTTTTTAATTTTAGATAACGGAGTACATTATAAGACGAAAAATAATTGTCAAAATATATTTCGGAATAAGGATTTATAATAGTACCAGTCAAGTGAATAACTGTAGCTGATCCTTGACCATATCGCTTTAGTAAGGTTTCATCAATTTCGGTCGTCCTGTCTTAATATAAAACAAAGTCATACATCATCCCACTTTCCCCGCAAAGAACAAATAACTTAATGCCCCAAGGGGTGGGTTTTCCCTTTATATATTGTTTAACACTTAGATGTCCCTTGAATGGACATATTTGCTCATCGACGCAAATCTTTTGTTCTCTTTCAAGTTGGAGGCATCTCGTTCTCACACAATCAAAGATGGGTCGTACCTTGTAAAATTTATCCGTATTTGTTGGCTCTTTTTCTAAATTGTTCACCAAGTGCAAGTTTGTTCGTAGTTTATAAAATCTGTTGCGAGTCATGTTCTCCAAAAATGTAGCCATACCAATTGATTTATCCCAATACATACTTATTCTAGGGAATCCAAGACAATCCATAATGATGTGTAATCCCAATAATGTTTCAATTTCCTGTTTATTTGTTAACGATAAAATTTGAACTCAAGACCTCTAAACGAGAAACCTGGAGTTTCAATTTGCATTTTTTAAAATTGCCCTGTGACTATTTTTTCCAAGTTACAGCCGTTTGAAAATTACTTAATAATTTGGGATTTCTTTACATCCCTTAATTTTTGTGCCTAGTATATAATTCAGATGCTAGAAGGTATATAGATTTGTGAGATTATAAGAAAAGCCTCTTGTTTCGCTACCAAACATCTCTTGACGTTTCCAACAGTCTGAAGGACCTAACATTCAAGGCTACTATGACTCTGTTGGCCAGTTTTTAGAGTAAATAGAAGAAGATTAATAATGTCGAAAAATAATTTTCTGTGCAGATGATGCGTCCAAGAGAACAGAATCAGACTTGGATTATGAATCCAGCGATCTCATCCCACTACTCTGCTTAAAGAAATATTCGATTCTCCCAGTGAATTCCTGAAAATTACTGAAATTAGCAACATGCCTGAGAATGTTAATATTAAAAATAATCAACAGACAGAATCGTAAATCCGAGTATATAATTGACGACGAAGAGCTTTTACCTTGACATAGCGATAAGAGCGTCTAAAGAAGAGGAAGGGAAGACGAAGTAGTCATAGTTGAACCCAGAATTGAGCGAAACACAGTAAGGTAATCCACTGCCTCAGCATACACATAGAGTGGGGAATAAATGCTTTGTTTATGCTACAAATGTTGTAATGAGGAGCGACACAGATTAAGTACGATATCATTAAATAAGCACAATCATTGAATATTAGTTGTCTCACAACACATAACAAATATATGTCTACTCAGTTTAATACAAAGATTGTCGAGATGAGCAGAGCAATTTAAACTAGGATCAAGTATGATGCCTATCAATTTCTCAGGTTCTGACTTTTGACATAATTTTGTTGTTGTAAATTTTGTATTTTTAGTTCTGTGTATGTTGAGGTTTAATTTGTTAACCGAGACCCAGGTTTTTGCTGAATCATGCCTTCTCTACTCATCTTGTCAGTTCCATGGGATAGCAGGGTCATATAATCAGCAAAAACTGTACATTGATTTTCCTCAATGGCGACTGGTATGTCGCTTATGTAAATAAAGAAGAGTAACGGGCCTAAAATAGATTTTTGCGGTACACCTCTTGTAGGTAACCTAGACTCGAATCGAGTAATGTAGACTCGAATCCTTCAGTACTAGCATATTATTGTTCATTACATAAGAACTTTAATATACATAATTTACTACATAAAATAATGAGGACGCTGATAATTTGTATGCTGATAATTCCATTAAGTTCCAGATTTTCTACCAAATTGTAAATGAGATATTTTCCTGTAACATAATACATGTGCTGAGAAGGAGCTGGAACATTGAATGCAGCAGCAAAAACCAGAGATCAGTTTTCAATGTACACCGAAATATTACCGTTTTTTGACGCGCGTTTCAGCAACCAAATTGGCATCATTAGTAGATGACTAAGACTAAATTAAAAAAATAGTTTTAATCATCTGCCGATGGTGCCAACTTGGTTGGCGAAACGCACTTCGAGAAATTAGTAATCACCAGTGTTAATGGAAAACTGGTTTCGTCTTCTTTGTAATAATAGATGCGCCGACAGCTTGATATATTTATGTCGCTTGTTCTAAACTGTTGCAAACTGTGAAAATAATTTGATAAACTATTTTCGGACAAGTACGTCTAATTGTAAATCTAGCGGGAATTAATTTAAGAGGATGGGTCGTTGAAAAAATTACATCATCCCATACAGTATCAAATAAATGAAATTACCGCCGAATGAATTATATGCATGACTGTGCTTTTTATATTGAATTACGCAATCGCCGCTGCCTGTAGGGCTGGGTTAGAAGTGATTGCGTAGAAATGAACAAATTCAATCGGATTTCATTAATAGAATTCAGCACAGTTTTTAACTTGCATGGATGATTAATGAAAAAAGTATTTAAAAGAACGATAATACCTCTGGACTGCCCGAGAAAATTTTTTGCTGAAAACAAGAAGGTTTCTTTTCGGGTGGATGAAGATTTGAGGTAACATGAACACTGACTTAATTTTAATTGAATATTGACTTATTTCAAGTAAATCCAAGTTAAAATAAAATACAGTGCTTTTTTAAATTAATGAATAAGTTCGTTAAAAATTTAAGGAATAACTTTTGGGAAACATTTTATTTTTAGTTGCATATTTTTTAAATATAATTCATACATACAGTAAGAGGTAATGACGTCAGAATTTTTTTTGTAATTGCAATCTATTTTTTACGGAATGTGAAAAAGCACATTTTTTTACACAAGCTACGGTATAATTGAATTACGGTGAGTATAAGTTCTAAAAAAAAATTAAGAAAAACAGTTATGTAGTTTCTAAATACTAAAATTAATGGCAATGATTATTTAAAAATCAATTTTTTTATTGCTGTCAGATTAAATAATTTAAATTAAATTTGGTATTTTAACTAACATATACTCACACTAATACAATTATTACCGTATCGCATGGAAAAAATGTATTGTTTCACATTCCATAATGAAAAAAGGGGATTGCCATTAAAAATAAATATCCATAAACGCGCATACCTCCTACATAGATCACCCTGTATATAACAGTTATATTTTAAAAAACGTACTAAACTAAACTAAACTAACTAAATTAAACTTACTAAACTAACTAGTTAATTTATTAAACTAACATACTTTAGTTAATTTATTAAACTAACTAAAAATAAAATTTCATCGGTCTGAGAGTTCTTCCCAAAAATTATTGTTTGAATTTTTAACGCATTTCTTTATTACTTGCCGAAATCACTGTATAAAATGTATGCGGAGGCACTATCCAGGATATCATAAATGGTAACAAACGCTGACTATTGCAAAACGCTGTAATAAAATAGAAAATTTAATTCGTCGTATTTACGGAAACATAAATATTTTAATATTTATGTTTTAATATTTTTTATAAGATAGAGTTCATAATGCCAATTTTTACCATATCTAAGTATAGTACTTTTATAATGATTATTTTCCTTATATTTGTAAATAAGTAAAAGTTAATTTACGATTATAGTATTTGTTGTTTATTATTATAGTATTAGAAATTCGGGGATTACTAATTTTTATAGTTCTGCTTTGATTTTCAAAAAAAAAGAGATATATCTTTAGGGAATAGGAAAATACTATTTTGTTGTATATATAAATCCGGTCAAGTAGAAGCGTGGCTGGCCTTACTTACAACCGGGAAAGGGTGTCGCTCTTAATTTTTCGTTAGTTGATAGAGGAGACTTTTGTCCTTGATGCATTGTCATAAAAGATTCAGTTGTAGTTGATCTTTTGTAAGAGACACACGTTAAGCGCTATGAGTGCCAAATACGTCTCGCGTTACGAGGCTGTGTTTTCGACGTTAGGAGGGGTGCCTTTGCACCCTTCCAATATGTCACCTGAGAGGTTCAAAAATGTCGTAGTTAGCGGCTACTAAATACGTGGAAAAATACGTCGAAATCATTCATATAGATGTACAGTAATATAATGTGGTAAAATATGTCGATGATTTACCGGAATGTCTATAGGCAAATTTGAACAAAAATACCGAAACAAATCGTGAATTCGTTTTAGCGTAATCCTGGCTTAACTCTGCATCAAGGATAACCAAAATTGAAACAAAAAGGGCTAGATAGAAGATTAGATATATCGTGCGAACGAATCCGAACGCGTCTCCGTGATCATGACCTGAAATAACCATGACCACTATTGACTGAAAAATATGTGACGAAGCGAACAGCTTGAGAATACATCATTCGAGATTTTAGCAACGTAATTTTACCAGCGAGTGTTCCATATGGACACATTGTATTCCCACGTGATACTGACCGACCTCCACCAATAGGCTTATCCAACGGGCCGTCAACCACCGAGCAAAAGTGCATATTTGGGGCTACTTCTTAAAGTAGAACAGAGTACTTTGTCTTGGCCTGCACTATTTACTGGCATTATTTACCGACAACTTGAATGCCCATAAAATGCGGGAAAATGTGTGGCTTTATATCAAGTACAAATTTCGTGAAAAACGCATCGACACTTTGAAACAGTCATTTCACGATATGCGCCAGATTTAGAGGTCCTTGTCGCTAGAATACGCCATCAATTTGGTCGAAAGCATGTCAAGCAACGTCGATGATAACTAGTCGCATTATTAATCTTGTATTAAAAAATTTGTTTAAGATATCTCTTTATATGTTAACCCTGCCACGTTTATACTTGAACGACTGTATATGACGTATATAAGGGGTATATATAACTTCTTTGGGAATTCTTTGGGAACAACTTTCTTTGGGAATTAAATCATTTTTAAATCAAATCTTGCAAATATGGCGATATTTTACTTACCAGTCAATATCCCACTACATTTAACTATAGAATAGAAGTAATTGATAAACTAACGAATGTTATTAATATAAACAATCGTTTACCTGACATTGCAAATAAATCTAGTACTCTTTAAAAATAATTAGACACATAAAAATCAACTTGCTTCTCCTAAAACTTCAGGCAAATTTCCCTCCAATACTGAGCCTGGTCCGCCATCCTGTACCGCATTACAAATTACATTATTACATACATCCCTGTAGAAGATTACGATAGGTTACCCATCCATTACCTATACATTCCCCAAAGCCCTGCACCTTTATTAATTCCGCGTCGGTCAACTGATTTGAATTTTTACCGTATTCTGAAAATTTCAATACTCGTACACGTAGTTTTACATATATTTTAATACATATATTTTACTGATCACGTTGAAAGAATTAATTGGTTTGATCAATTATCACACTCAATACTCGCTAAACCTAACCTTACATTTATCCTTAAAAATGTAGTCTGGGCAGTCTATTTAGCTTTAATTAAAGGAATATTGCTTTTGTTAAACTATTAAAGAACTACCATTAACATTCAGTCCAAAGTTGAACCGTCATTAAGGATAGAATAAAATTAATTACTTTATTCTATTTGCGTCCACTGAAACACTTTCGTGTTATTAAAATGTACTGTGGAATTAGTGTCGGCTTGAAGAATGCCTAAGAAAGTTTTACATCATAAATTTCTACCTAATCTAATACTCTGGAGTATTTGGCAATAGCAAAAATCTTTTAAAAACGTATTACTTGGCCTCGCTCCAAGATAATAAACGATCCTAATCCCAAGTGGAAGATAAGCCATTAATGTACTTATGGCGTGCCAAAACTTTATCTTAATTTTAGCAATCGCAAATAGGAGAACATATGAGCCGAAATCATTAATTGGTAGCAGTAAAATGTGTTTCTTATGGAATATTGGAAACGGGCACTATTGAATATATTTAAACGTAATTACAATAGTACGAGTATGAAGGCACTGTCAGATTAAAGTAAATCGTCTATATTCCCTTATGCCATATCTGAAGAATGTAAGCAATTGAATTTAAAAATGGTCTTTACGTTCACGTAAAGTAATGCTATAACATTTTTTGGAAGTGAAATACTGTAAGAAAATTCATTTTAAATGTGAACTTATTTTTCTCGTATATTTACAGTATTATATCTCATCTTTCTTATTAAAAAAAAAAGGAGGAAACAAGTAATATTATTTGACAAAGCTGAGTTAAGAAATGTAGTATTATTGTATCACGTTTCTCTCATTGTTCTTATTTTAATATGGCTAGATGTAAAGAGGACACCAATATTCCAGTTAATCATCTATCTATGATACCAACTTGGTTCCCGAAATGCTACTGACGTGTAACCTGTTGGTGTTCCTGGAAAACTGGTTTCCCATTTTTGTTGCTGCATCGACGGTTCCAGCTCCTTCCCAGGATGCTTTTGTTGATAAATATCTTTTTATGATACCACTCTTTAAAATTAAAAACAAGTGACAATGTGCACAAAGGCCGCTCTGTTCTCTAATCAGTATTGTTATTACATATATAATATGTATATACAGGGTGGGGCAATGGAACGGGAAAAAAGTAATGGTCATTTATATTCGCTGTAGAGGAGTGAGGACGCGGGGATCTATCGCCTAACTCTCTACACACCTTACCATTTAGTAATAGTAATAGCAGCAGTAAACGGGTGAGGAGCACGCCTTCGTTGTTAAAGTGTACTACCAAAACGGCGAGAGTTTAGTGCGGACTCGGCGCATATTTCGCATTCATTTTAATATTTCACGTAATCGACCAGTACCATCCAATCACGCAATAAGAACGTGGATAACCAACTTTGAAGAAAGTGGATCAGTAGTAAACTAAAGGGGGAAGTGCAAAAACAATGCGAACTCCAGAAAAAATGTTAGACAAGCGTTTATCAGAAGTCCACGTCGACATGCACGGCGACATACTGTACCTCTCAGGTTAAGCTGCAGATCTGTGCAAACGATACTCCACCATGATCTTCACTATCACCCTCATAAAATTCAGACCGTTGAAGCCCTGAACAATCGCGATTATGAAGCTCGAATGCGATTTTGTCAGGAAATGCTTAACAGGATAAATGAAAAAGAGGACCTCATAAACAACCTCTGGATGAGTGATGAAGCTCACTTTCATCTTTCCGGATTTGTAAACAAACAGAATTTTCGGTATTGGGCGGAGGAAAATCCTAAAGCACTTCACCAAAAGCCTCTCCATTTCCAAAAAGTGACAATGTGGTGTGCAATGTCGGCTTCTGGGATAATAGGGCCTTACTTTTTTTAAACAGAGGCTGGCAATGTAGAGACTGTTAATGCGGTACGTTACGTGGAAATGTTTGCGGAATTATCCACAACAACCCCACAACTCGCCCATTTTCCTATTAATCAAAACACATTTTTTCAACAAGATGGAGATACGAGCTATACAGCACGAATCTCTATGAAAATTGTGTTAACGACGTTATTTCCAGGAGTGACGACATCCCATGGCCCCCCCGGTCCCCCAACCTTACCTACGACGATTGAGGCTTTAAAAGGACGAATTAGAAATGAAATGGCTACAATTCCATTAGCTATACCTACAGATGTTATGAGAATGAGGTTCCGACTTGAACAATGTATGCGTTTAAATGGACACCATCTTAGTGACGTTATTTTTAAGAAATAAATTTTAATTTCAAATAAAAGAAAATGGCTAAAAATGTAGTTTCTATTTTGTACCATTAAACAATTAAAAATAAATAAAAATTTTTTTCAGCACCTTGAAATATTCCCGTTTCATTGCCCCACCTTGTACATATAATGTATATACTTTTCAGAAAAGTGTATACACGTATATCTATTCCGATAATATTATCTTTCATCAGTAGGTAAAATAAAGATTCTATTGTATACAATTATTTTAATAAGCCATTTTAAATTTATTAATTTCCTTATGTTGATGAATAATATATTACCATTAATATACTAAAATTTTTATTTAGGGTCCAAGATATGTTGTTGTTCTAAATAAAAACAAACAAGGAACCGGACTGCAGTTTCCTATGAACTTTGCTTCAGATATATGTTGACCCCTTGACCTACATAAATTAACAGCAATGATTTTTTATGCTGCGTCTGGCTTGATATCTATACACATTTGACCGCGACATAAAGATTAATTACATTAACTCTGACCCATCTGTAAAAAACTTCTATAGTCTATAGCTTACAAAGTTCTATCAAATAGCGTGTTCACAGAAGAAAATCTTCAGATTTGTGATTTCGGTTTCATTTAACTTGAAAATAGTATTATTTATTGCAATACAAATTTGTTATATTCTAGTCTCGGAAGCCTTTTCTTATTTCTTAAACAAAATTTATAGAATTACCATTTAATCAGAATGACGCGTATATCCTTGTCTTTATTTGTGGCCCTAATTTCGTGAATTATGCCAGATATGCTGGTAAATCCTGATCCATTGCAATTGTTGGCCTGTTGGCCAGTCTCTTGTTGATCTGGTGGTGGTTTGTGTAGAAAGAAATTGATTTGGGGAAACTTACAGATCACCTAAATCAAGAAGTCTAACAGTTTGCCATGGCAAACTGTGATTTAGTATTGCTTTTGATTTGTTCCCTCACATATAGTACATACGTCTGCAATTTTTTTCGGCCTTGTAATGTTTTGGTGCGATTATATTTCTCAGAGAAGTGCCGAAATGCTTGTTGATTAAGGAAAGTAAATGGTAAATTACACATGAATACAAAAATTAAGTCAAAAATAAAGTCAGTCGTCGGCTTTAAACAATTTTTTTATATTTGTACTGTGCACTGTTTACATATTTCCTACAGTCCGTTTTGTCTCGGCACAACAAAGCTTCATCTCAAATTAAACATCTCTGTAAACAAGTTTGTAAATTCCCTATAAATTTATTTACGTGATCAACAAATGGTGGTTTTTTATTTCTACGTACATTCGACATAATGAATTAGCACTTTGCAACGCAAAAATGTTTATATCAAAATGCATTGTACCACTAAACAGACATTTAACTACTACTGCGGAAGTCCATCGATCGAGCGGAGACGCTGATTCACCGAGTCACCGTCCCCACATGTACGTGTATATGCCAATATGGCGGTAATACCTCGTTGACAAAATTGAGCGACGCTAGTACTGACTTTTTTATGCTTATAATTTAGTTTTGCTGAAGGATATATTAACAAACAGGACCTTGCCAATTTCTTTCACAATAAAATACAAGTAAAAACTTTTGTACTCATTACTTTGTATTACTTGATCATATAATCATCAGATTGTAAAGTGGAAGATGCAGAAAGTCATAATTAATAATTTGCTATAAATATGTGTTTTATGACGAATCTATCCGGTAGTAAACTCTCCTTTGGTAAAAAATTGTCGAGGAAGATGGATATACATAAGTGCGTACATAAATAATGGTGCACGCGAAGTTTAATTACGTTTAATAGTCACTTAAAGTGGAGTCGATTATCTAACAGTTTCTAAATTAAGACACTATCTTCCATTTGAAAATTGCAGGTACCGTCTTCAAATAAACTATTTACATAACGTTGTTTGGTGGATAATAGCAGCAGTGAAGTACTATAATCAGTGGTTGAATGTAATCAGTTTGTATCGGAATTCAATTATACCTCCTTATTATGGAGATCGTAGTGTATGTATACAAAATATAAATGGCATGAGTTGTCATTTCAATTAAAATAAACGATACCTTTCTCAATAATAACTCGGTTAAAAATCTCGTCCCAATATTTATTTTTTGTACACTACAGTGTCTGAAATTTGGTGTAAAATTTGTCACCAACTTCACACGAAATGGGTGTACGTATAGGCATATGAACATTGTTTTAGAACAAGGCTGTTTTAAACTTTTGCCATTCGCTGTTGACAACATACCAGTAATGGAGTAAAATTAACATGACGTGTAAATTTCACCACTTTTTGATATAAGCTCTGTTTCAATATTACACCATTTAGTATCCATATCGTACACTGAAGGAAAATAAAACATCTGAAATAAAATACAATTTATTATATATTTCGTTTTAATATACAAAGTTAATTTCTTTATTGCTCTAATAAAATATTGGTGTATATTGTGTGTATATGCTATTGCAATTCTATAAATATTTATATATTAGTGAACAACGCAACTGAATTTCTGTCATATTTGAAATAGTACTCGTACTTGTATTATCAAGCTTTACAAATTAAGTGTTCTATGATGAATGTTGATCGAAGCCAGTGGAAACAGTAATAGTGCAAGTATACATGCCTACTTCTAGCCACAGTGAGGAAGAGTTAGAAGCCGTTTATTCGGACATAGAGCAGGTAATAGGATCTGTGAAGGGTCATGAAAATTTAATAATAGTAGGAGATTTTAACGCAGTCGTAGGTGAGGGGAAAGAAGGATAATTTGTAGGTCCTTATGGATTAGGAAACAGAAACGAGAGAGGTAGCAGACTGATGGAATTCTGCGAGAAGCACAAGATGGTAGTCGCGAACATATTGTTCAAGAATCACGTTAGGAGGCGGTACATATGGAAAATGCCAGGAGGGATAGACAGGTATCAGATAGACTACATTCTGGTTAGGAAGAGATTTAGAAATCAAGTAAAAGACTGTAAGACTTATCCAGGAGCAGATGTAGACAGCGACCACAACTTGGTAGTCATGAAAGCTAGATTAAAGTTTAAAAATCTGAAAACCCGGAAGGATAAGAAACGTATAAATGTAGACATATTGAGGGACCAGAATATGAAAGATAAGTTCCAGGAGAAAACAAATCAATTAATAAATAAAACGAGTAAGGACGAAATCAAGAACGCAGAAACTGAGTGGGAGGGTATCAAGAATAGTCTAGATTCCGCGGCTACGGACGTTTTAGGACACGATAAAAGGGAAGCTAGGAAGCCCTGGATAACGGACGAAATCTTAAACTTAATGCAAAAGAGACGAGGCTACAAAAACAGACGAGACGAAGAAGGACTGAAAACTTATAAGTCAATAAAGTGGGAAATCATTAGAAAATGTAGAAAAGCGAAAGAACAATGGATAGAGGATAAATGCAAAGAAATAGAAGACAAGTTGGAAGCAGGTAAGACCGATGAGGCTTACAAAATAATTAAGAGGAATTTCAGGGATATAGGAACAATAAGTAGAAACGTTAGGAGTCAATCGGGGGACATACTGATAGGAAGAGAGGAGAAAGCGGATAGATGGAAGCAGTACTTGGGAAATTTATACGAGTGTCAGGAATTAGGAGAGATATTAGAGGAAGAACCTAGCATCGATAGGGAAGATGTAGGAAAACCTATATTGAGAGAGGAATTTTAAATAGCACTAAGGGGGCTAAAGAATAATAGAGCGCCGGGTGTAGATAAAATACAAGCGGAAATTTTGAAATGTGCGGGACAGAAAGTAGTAAATAGGATGTTTGAACTAGTAAAATACATATACGAAACGGACGAGATGCCGGAGGATTATAAGAGGAACATGATCGTTACTATACCGAAAAAGAGAGGAGCCGACAAATGCGAGAACTTTAGAACGATTAGCCTAACTTCCCATGCGTCAAAAATCTTAATTAGAATAGTGCAGAAGAGGATGGAAAATAGAGCGAAGGAAATACTAGGAGAAGACCAATTCGGGTTTAAGCGAAATAGGGGAACTTGCGAAGCTATTCTGGCGCTAAGAGTAATGTTAGGGAAAACAATAGAAAAAGGAAAGAACGCTTATATAGGATTTGTAGATTTAGAAAAAGCTTTTGATAACGTAAGATGGGAAAAAATGTTCGAGATACTAAAGAGCGCGGGAATGAAGTATAGAGATAGGAGAGTAGTACACAACCTATACACAGAGCAAACTGCTGTTATAGAAGTAGAAGGGGAAAAAAGGGAAGTAGGTATTAGGAAAGGAGTAAGACAAGGATGTACGCTATCACCACTAATTTTTAATCTGTACATCGAAGAGGCGATTAATGTGGTAAAAGATAGAGTGGATTTCGGGATTAAAGTACAGGGACAGAAACTAAAAATGCTGAGATTCGCGGATGATATAGTAGTATTAGCATCTAATAAGGAGGAATTAGAATCAGCATTGAACGAAATGGAGGCAGTGTTGACAGAGGAATACGGAATGAGGGTGAATAAGAACAAAACTAAAGTGTTAGTGTGCAGAGGGCGCGAGAGCAGAGCAAAAACGAAAGTACAAATTAATAATGAAAGATTGGAGGAAGTTAAAGACTTCACTTATTTAGGAAGTAAAATAAATTGGGATGGAAGAAGCGATAAAGATATAAAACAAAGAATAGCGCAGGGTCGAGTAGCTTTTAACAAAAAGAAAGCACTTTTATGCTCGGGGGTAATAAACTTAGAAACAAGGAAGAGATTTTTGAAAACATATGTATGGAGCACGGCACTATACGGCTGCGAAACGTGGACGGTAGGGGAAGCAAGTAGGAAGAAATTAGAAGCTTTTGAGATGTGGTGTTACCGAAGAATGATGAAAATACCATGGACTGATAGGGTTAGAAACGAAGAAGTATTGGAGAAAATCGGCGAGAAAAGAAGTATGTGGAAAAACTTAAAGAAGAGAAGAGATAGAATGGTAGGCCACTTGCTGAGACATGGGGGAATAGTCCGCGATATTTTGGAGGCAGAAATAGGAGTGAAGAAAGGCAGAGGTAGGCCTAGATTAGACTACTGCTCGCAAATAGTAAGGGATGTAGGTTGTAACACAATTAGCGAGCGAAATGCGTAGGTTAGCACAAGATAGGAGAAGCTGGAGGTTAGCGTCCAACCAGTCTTAGGACTGATGACCTAATGATGATGATGATGATTGTGCTTGATCATATCCTAATGTGATTGTGCCTCCACATTAATAAGTTATCGTGTGAAGTGTTTGGTCGATAGTCATATGCCTTTGAATATTTACTGATTTATTGAAAATTAAAATTATAATTTAGATATGTTAATGTACCTAGTAGTAACGTAATCAATAATATGTACACAGTTACTAAATTCATTATATAGTAGTTTGGTACAATTAGTTA
Source organism: Rosalia funebris (assembly GCA_037954035.1). Taxonomy (NCBI): domain Eukaryota; kingdom Metazoa; phylum Arthropoda; class Insecta; order Coleoptera; family Cerambycidae; genus Rosalia; species Rosalia funebris. Next base: position 9,349,772 of record JAZFAV010000007.1, read on the forward strand.
GCGCACAATTAGTTCGCAATATAAAATGGCAATAAAAGAATGGTAAATAGAAAATATCACTTAACTACCTATTCAATGAATTCTCCAGCACATTTGTTAAAATTTAACATATTTTTCAAACATCTAATATCTATTATTATTACTATTATTATGTTATATGGGTTTGGGCTTCATCAGCCACTGATCACATGGGTAGTCCCTTGGCGATCCCCTCTCATCCGGGTCATTATCCGAAAATGCTATCCCATAAAAGGAGCAATATAGGCACGTCCCCCGCCTTAAGCCTCGCCTCCTCTAGGATAACAGGGATTCCTAATATAAGGCACCTCCTCTCCTCCAATGCAGGGCAGGTATAATATCTATTAGTTTTAGTAACCTTGGCCATGACAACGACTATGTTTTACTTCTTAGGACAGACTACCCATTTCGTCATAAGTTGATTATTCAGAAATCATGAATAGGTGCATTGCTTCAGATTTTAACAGTTGTTAATAATTCTTCTTATTCGTATATAGTTCTTGCTGAAAATAAAAATGGTAATATCCTTGCAAAAATTTATATGTATATTATTATTCAATAATAAGCAGAGAATGAATGAGAATTGACAGATACAGAATATGCATTTGTATCACCTTGTTTACTTCGTCGCGTCGCCGGGAAACACAAATAGGTTAGGCACATATGCTCATCAAGAATAGGAAAAAGTGTAATATTCTTTAGGTATGCGTAGATGAAATAGTGCGGCAGTATTTGGAGGGAAAGGAATACACTTTACGCGTGGCCAGATCGAACTCTGTACATTCACATTCGATATATATTCATCGATATTCACTCTGCAAAGGTCTCAATTCGACTGAGTAAGAACAAGGCTATTTACTGCGCACCTCGTGCAGTTTTGACTCACATTGTTTAGTCTTTGGCAAAAAAAAATTGTAAATTTAGCCAACACAGTTATTGCTTCTTGAGATACATAACAGCATTTGGAGATCAGTTAATTAATGGGAAATCAGGAACAGCCATATGGTCTCACGTTTCAACAGTTCCAACGTGAAGACTATAAGGACGGCTCTGGAATGGTTACTTCGAAGGGATTATAATCTACCCCACGAGTAGTAAAGTATACTAAATCGTGGTGTATTTATAGAGGGTGTCCAGAAAGGGTAGGGGGTATTTGTAGATTCAATAAAAAAAAAGTGCGTGGAAAAAAAAGAAGGATTTTCAGTGCGTGAAAATCCTTCTCAATCAATTCGCAAACTCTCACTTTTTCAAGCGCTTGTGGGGTTCGAACAGAGCCCGGGCGACCTGGATTGCGAATTTTTACAGTCGAACCGGTATTCTCAAACATTCGAATCCATTTTCTGATCTTACACCTCTTGATTATTTCTTATGGTGATACCTTAAAGAGAAAGTGTATGTAAACAAACCACGAACTTTAGTGCAATTAAAGCACAATATTCGCACCGAAATGGCCGCCGTTTTCAGAGAGATGTGTAGACGCGTGGTGGCTAATTTCCGTTTACGGTTAGAGGAGTGCCAGCAACGTGAGGGTCAACATTTGGAGAACATAATCTTTAGTATTTAATTTTCCAAAACCTTGTCTAAAAATTAACAAAAAAATTTATTTTTTCTGACTTCTAGTTTTTTTTATTGAATCTACAAATACCCCCTACCCTGTCTGGACACCCGTTATTAGTTCTATAAGTACTTTTTATTTTGACCAGTGTAATTGACAGTGAAATATTACATCACTAAAAATTGTTCCATTTGCAGACCATTAAAAATGGTAAAGTTTTATCATGTCAGATTTTTAACAGTGTATTTAAATAAGAGGTATATTGTTTTGAAGGTTTCCGTTGGCTTGAAAGTGTTAAAAAAAGTTTGAGTAACTATGAATGTCAGTAAATAGTCGGAAACAAAATTGAGAATGTTTTAGTTACGTGTCGTTTACACTTAAAATAATTTGGAAAACATATTCCAGGGACAGGTTTTATTCCAAATGTTCTATGATGTTTATAAAACCCGCAAGTACCTTTCAAAAGTATATTAATTATACGTTCATTTTCAAGAGTAATATCCTCCAAGCCTCTAAGACACATTTATATCAAAAACGCGAAAAGTAAAACTTAATTCGTGCAGACGCGGATTCACCCTCCTTAATCGCCTACGCCCTGTGGGCACTATTTGCAATTTTCGTCGCCTCCTATATTGCTTCTCTCACCCTTCATAGCACAGATTATTAACAGCCCGAAAGGAAAATATGGTAAATCGTAAGATGCGGACTTCGATATTTATCATTTGGCGCGATGAAAGCTTTCAGTTATATACTCGATCTAGTCGACATCAAGAATACTAACCATTAAGATAAAGCTGCCATTAGCAATAATTCCATGCCCGTTATAATCCTCCAAAGAATGTTTATGGAGTCCAAGTTATATTTTAAGTTGATTCATTCGAGTTAATAGACTTTTTTGGTATCATATATTCGAATAATATTTTTGTTTTTAGTTTACCCGTTCCTCGTGTACATATTTTTCAGAGGACTAAGAATTATTTACTCAATGTTCTTATAATAATAAATATTTTAGAGATTTTTTCTGCAAAGTATTATCTATTACTATTACCAATCATCAGTAAAGCCATATGTGGGCACGCTGGATCGATCGGCTTTCGCAGTAGTTGTTACATTTGTTTAGTAGTCCACTAAGTATACATTTTAATATTAACGTTTAAAATAAAAAAAAAACGACACCTGTCAAGTAAAAAATTTATAAGGGACTTAAAGTACGATGGCGCAAATAGAATATGTTTAGTTTGCCCTAAACCTTTGGTCTGCTGTGAAAAACGGACTATAGAAAACATGTAAATAGTGCACAACATAAATATAAGGATATGGTCTAAAACTGAGTATTGAATTTATGTTTGATTTATTCTTTATATTGATTTCTTGTAATTTACCATTTACTTTACTTAATCAACAAGCATTTGTGCACTTCTGGGATCAATATAATCCCACTACGAAGTTACCAGGTCGTAAAATATTACAGAAGGATGTATATGCAGGAACAATTCAAAAACAATATGAAATCTGAATTACACAATAAAAAAATGTGGTTATGTGTGAGAGGATGTGAGAGGACCGACAAAACTCACCACATATTTGGTTGTGATACATTTCCGTTGAGTTAATAACAAATTAAGACAAGGATCATTTTGTTCTTTATTGTAATTTTTAACGTATGGGAATCGACACATTTTAACAACAAAAACGTTACTTTTTGCCACTTGTTATACAATTTTTCGTTGTGAGTGATCACAACAAATCGTATTCACAATATGACTTTGTGTGCGCCAGGATGTTTGTTTCAGGAGTTGAACAATTATGATAAGAAAAACAACCCTCGTAGAAATTATGCATATTAACAATTACCCTTAACCTTTACACTCCCCCATTACATTAAAAGTCACTGATAGAACTTTACTGTACATACATCTTTAAGAGTATATAACACACTAGAGCAGTTTAAGCAAAGAATAGCAACTCTAACCCGTTTGTAATGATAATATCTTATCGTATCTTTATACATCAGATGAAAGTTCCTTTTAAGGGAAATGTATTTTTTTTTCATAATGATATCTATGTCCCTGAGTAAATCGTACAGACGTAAAAGTCAAGAGTGGATCTAGGACACTCCGCTGACATATACATACATAAGTTATGATAAACAATATATTACGTTTTAATTGTCAATTCTGTAGTATCCAAAACAACGGGATCAATAAATGTCACTAAACACGCAATATTGTACACTAAACAGTTATAGTATATTAGCATTAGATTTATAATATATTAGCACAATCTGTTCTAAATGTCCAGAAGTGAAACGTGAATGAAAACATTTCTTGAAAATTACTATGGATGTACATTAAAGTTTCCCGAGCAACTTGTTCATTGAACGCCTGCTGAGATTGTGAGATAGAATATGTTTCGTTTGCATTTTACATAATCTAATTGCATATAGTAATTAGTAGTTTATCACCTCTAACTATGTACTCTAGTGCGTTACAATATATGATGGTAACGGTGGTGGTAATGGCGTATTCGGAAATTCATCTTGAACTAATTTTCTTCCAGATGACGCTTTTAAAAATGTTTCTCTACCCGCCAATAGCACTGGCTATTAATTTGTCAATTGTGGAATAGCAGTCATTAATAGTTTCTGCAAGACGATTGGCTATTCCATAATATAATCCCATTCTTTACCCTGTTTGCATAAAAAATAAGATTTTATTCCGTACGCATAATCGTAAAATACCAAAATTTAGGTAAATTATACGTTTCCGTGTATATCATATTCTTTACACTTGTCAGTATATTATATATTCACTGTTTTGTTACACACTTGTTAGTTTTATTTTTATAAACTATGCTTCTCAGTTATATTTCTACTTTATGCCAATGCCTTAATTGTTTTTCATATAGTATGCAATATACTAAATGTTCCTTTACTAGATAAATTACTAGACTAGATAATTTTCTGGTATTTTTTACCGAAAAGTGCTAACCACTGTATTGTACAAAGAATTAAGTATAGCGGTAAGTAGTCAGTAACAGTCAGTAATGCTGTCATTCCTGAGGATCAGTAATACTGACAGTATTTCCATCAGCATTTTTTAACCCCACATGGTCATTCCAAATCGTCAGTATTTTATTCAGTATTATTGTATTAAATCAGCATAATTTATAAAATATACGAAGAATGAGGTTATCCATAACAGATTGAGGCATGAAAACTCTTTTTGGTGAAATTCGTTCTCATTCATAGGTATAATGAACAAGGTGCCTAAATGTACGACCACCATATATTAAAGTTCCATTAAATGTCTCATGATTATGATAAATAGTTACAAAAACAATCAATAAGTTTAGTCCCTACAAATCAAGGAAAGAAAATACAGGAAATGTAACTAAATTTTGTTACAGAAGAATAAAAGAAAAAGTGTACGAAACTCGTTACATTATCATCTTTTTCCTGAAGAGGTTTGCAGTTTGTTTCTTTTTAATTTTTACAGATACCATTTCTTAAATACATGTTTAAGAAACGTCAGTATTTGTATTTCAATCAATAATTCCATACGTAGGAATATATTATATGTTAATAAAAGTGTAAATTATTTGTAGCAGAGAGTTATGTGCATATCTAAAGCATCAACATTGCAAACATTTTTATTAATTTTTTGGTATATGATAAACTTTCTTATAATTTTTGGTATATGATCTGATCCCTCTTGGTTTTATTCATGTACGTTGAACTTATCGCATTCCATAGCTCAGGCAGCGTTTTGTACAATTCAATGAACTTTTCCATGTATCCTTTTGAGGTAAATGCTCTTCATCTTCAACTATTTCACTCTGTGATAAATCGTCATCCATGTTTTAAAAGGATACAATAACAAAAATAAGAAAAACAGCACAAGCAAGGCACAGGAAACGATGTCTACACAACGATAGGTCACAAAATACTGAAGTGCTGACGTGCAACACCCTACACCATCAGTAATACTGTGAGTGTCCCCTCCAATTTAGGGGTGTGACCGGGCGTGGCCTAATACTGATTTGATGATATCAAATTATCTAGATGTTCATCAGTATTTTCATCATTCCATCACTATTCAACCATACACGATCAATAATACTATCAGTATTTGTGCTTACTGACAGTATTGCTGATCATGTAGGTCCGCTTAAAAGTATAGTATTAAAGTCCTTCTTCTGTACATGTATAACTAAAAAATTAATAACTAACGAATAATATAAAGCGAACCCTACACGGCCAGTAATACTGTCAGTATCCCCTCGACTTTAGGGACGTGACCGAGCGTAGCCTAATACTGATGCAATATCAAAATATCTAGATGTTTGTCAGTATTTTCTCGTCATTCCATCACTATTGAACCTTGCACGATCAACAGTACTGTCAGTGTTTGTGCATACTGACAGTATTACTGACCGTGTAGGGTCCGCTTAATATATTGTATGCAACCACGATTAAAGGGTCAGACATCGCTATTCCCCACCGTTACCGAGTTATTTAAAAAAATTCGAAGTTTTGGAGGGTATTTTTAACCTATACACACCCTTCTGCCGAAACAAAAAAGAACAGCGTTTTTCGTATCACAACAAGCTGAATTACTCGCTGAATTATATCGAAATTATTACTTATTCGCTGAGTTTTATCGAAATTAAAATTTCCTAGTTGGGGACCATCCCCTGCAAGGTGTAAGTTCGTTGTCGCCATAGAGAGTTCCGAATGTTATTGTTGCAATACTGACGTATTTATTATTATGCCAGTATGGTGGGATGTGTTGCTTGTATAACGAATGATAAACTTCATGGAGTATTCGTTCTAATGAGGCCTTGTTAATTACTTGTTTACCAAGTCCTTACAAATAGTTCTATTCTGTTTTTTTCTAATATATTGTCTCTTACACGTACCATGAGTTGACATAATTGCAAATGAAATGATAATAAATATAAAAATTTCAGGTCCGTGTTAACTAAATTTTATAACCATGTGTATCTAAACAATCTTTCAATAATTATGTGGAAGTATTCTGACAATGTTTAAAATAACGATAACATTAATGTTGATGTAACACAGTTTCGATGTGCTGTAGGATTCAATTTGTGAAATTAAATGAATTTATATCTTTGTTAGTACGAAATGTAATTTTATTGCGGAATATAATTAAAGATTCGGTGATAAGAGATTTAATTCCGATGGGTGTCTTCCTACTTCTAGCTCAAAATAATAATTGAATTACTTTCTCAACTTTTCCTCGTAAAACATCTTATCTGTAAATACATCTTGAAATGTAAAATATACCACAAAACCATTTCATTAAGATCTGGGCGGTCTTTTCAACATTTGCCTCGCTATTTCGCCCGAAGCCTAACATATCTGTTTCTATAAGAAAAAAACCAGCTGCACCGCGTCTCAGTGAATAAACAAATGTTCCTCATATCCTATTGCATCTTTTCTAGGAAGCCTTGGGCTATGAGCAGCTTTATGCTTGAATGGCGCCTGCGGTAGTAAACGCATTTTGATCACAATATCTCCCTTTGAGTCAGTATATAGCTGTTGCAGTATCCGAGGTAGCAACGTTCCATGTCAGGAAACTTCAAATATTCAAAACACTGTTTGATTTGATTGGATCTCATATTGGCCATTATTACTGCTTGTAGCTGCTACGATATATAGATCATCAAGAGCTTATTTGCGATGTAAAACGGGAGCTTATTTTATCAAGTTGAGCATGAGTATTAAAATTTCCGCAATGATTACAATAAAAATTAATTTAATAGCCAATTATCGTTATGTTATTAGTAATTCTATTAGTGGATGTAATAATAATGCGCAATTTAGCTTGATTTAATTATAATAATTGTGCGAAGTTCAAAAGAACATGTATACTGTTGTATATAGTGTGTCCCAAAAATAAGCCAGTGCCTACCATATCCCAAATTTTTTGCATATTACGCGATCTATTTTTTTACGTTCTGATATATTTTACGTGTTTTATATCCCAATTAGCGTTAAAATATTAATAAATTAGGACCGAATGAGTGTGGCAATATTGATATTCAATTAATACTAACATAACAAGTTAACATATAGTTTATTTCATCGCTATTTGCCAAATAAAAAATCTGAAAACATATCCTTGGCTTGTTTTTATAGCTAGGCTTAGGTAGGCTCCTCCGTTTATCGGCAAGATAAGAGAGTTTTTTATTTGGCAAACAGCGATGAAATGAATAGTACACGCTTTGTAGGAGCGATTCCTGTGAACCAAACTTAAACTGACACAAAAAATTAATATTGGTTAAAAAATAAATATTATTAATATTTTGTATTATAATTTTTTTGTTGTTTAATACAATATACAATTTCTATTATTTTTGGTATTTACCAATAGTAAAAAATACAATTGGGCATTTTTTATAGAAATATAAAACCATGTCATGCTTAAAAAAATGGACTTTCGGGTAGAATACTAGGCTGAAAGTGTTACTTACATATATTCATAAAAGAATCATATTTGTTACTCTCATTAATCTCACTTTTCTTTTAGATCCTAATGGCAGTTTATAAAATCGAGCAATAGAGCAATATTTGCATTACATACTACTACTAAGTCTAATAACAATTAGAAATTGTTAGTCGTATCTGTATTTGTGTTTTATATTTACTTATATTATTTTGCCACAATAAAGGGACTATAGAAAATAGTAAAACCCCGAGCTATCTTGTTCAATCCAAACAATACTTCATTTGAAAAGGTCACTGTGAAAAAAATTTAAATTAACTTTACATGTGTTCTTTTTTACTAATACCTATTACTTATTTTTAAACTCTAAAATATTTTTAACAATCGTGTACAACCTGAATATCAACAATATTTTTATTAAATAATATGCATGACTTTAAAATAACCCTCTGATTTTATACATGCACCTAAAGTTTGTTATTCCGTCGATTTCGAGTGTTAAAAATGAAACTTTTTATCAATGTCGTAAGATTAATGTCGATCTGAAGTCTATGTGAATGATGTACGTGGTTCAATGTCTTTTTGGGTTCTGGTAGTTATTCATTCTTATTACTACTCTCGATGCGATTCTTTATGAATGGCAAATTTCTTTTTAAATATTTCATCCATATATTAAATTTCCTCCCTGAAGGAGGACAGCAGCTCTTTCAGTAGTCATAGTGGCAGAAACCGTGGGGGTTGGTATGGTGCTATGACACACACGACTGCGATGTGGAAGGCAAGAGGAAACCACCACATTATAATCCTCAGAACAGCTAACAGAAAGCTTATCCCAAATTAATGATGGCGTTTCTTGGGGCAAAAAAACACCGGAGGTAAAATAGTCCTCCGTTCGGATCTCCGGGTGAGGACTGTTCCGGGAGACGTGATCGAGTACAATAATAGTAAGAAGTGCAGCATTTCACGAGTCGGAGCGTGCAATGTCAGAAGCATGAGACAGGCAGGGAAGCTAAAGAATCTGAAGATAGAAATGGATAGGTTAGGATTAGATATAGTAGGTATAAGTGAGATGCGCTGGCCGGAAGTAGGAGATTTTTGGAGCGGTGACTATAGGGTAATACACACAGGATCGGTAAATGGAAACGCGGGAGTAGGGATCGTTATGCGGAAGAACGCAGGACAGTGTGTAGATAGCTACCTACAATACAGCGAGAGAGTAGTGATGGTTAGGTTAGATTCGAAGCCAGTGGAAACAGTAATAGTGCAAGTATACATGCCTACTTCTAGCCACAGTGAGGAAGAGTTAGAAGCCGTTTCTTCGGACATAGAGCAGGTAATAGGATTTGTGAAGGGTCATGCAAATTTAGTAATAGTAGGAGATTTTAACGCAGTCGTAGGTGAGGGGAAGGAAGCAGAATTTGTGGGTCCTTATGGATTAGGAAACAGAAACGAGAGAGGTAGCAGACTGATGGAATTCTGTGAGAAGCACAAGATGGTAGTCGCGAACACATTGTTCAAGAATCACGTTAGGAGGCGGTACACATGGAAAGTGCCAGGAGGGATAGACATGTATCAGATAGACTACATTCTGGTTAGGAAGAGATTTAGAAATCAAGTAAAAGACTGTAAGAGTTATCCAGGAGCAGATGTAGACAGCGACCACAACTTGGTAGTCATGAAAGCTAGATTAAAGTTCAAAAATCTGAAAACCCGGAAGGATAAGAAACGTATAAATGTAGACATATTGAGGGATCAGAATATGAAAGATAAGTTCCAGGAGAAAACAGATCAATTAATAAATAAAGCGAGTAAGGACGAAATCAAGAACGCAGAAACTGAGTGGGAGGGTATCAAGAATAGTCTAGATTCCGCGGCTACGGACGTTTTAGGACACGACAAAAGGGAAGCTAGGAAGCCCTGGATAACGGACGAAATCTTAAACTTAATGCAAAAGAGACGGGGCTACAAAAACAGACGAGACGAAGAAGGACTGAAAACTTATAAGTCAATAAAGTGGGAAATCATTAGAAAATGTAGAAAAGCGAAAGAACAATGGATAGAGGATAAATGCAAGGAAGTAGAAGATAAGTTGCAAGTAGGTAAGACCGATGAGGCTTACAAAATAATTAAGAGGAACTTCAGGGATATAGGAACAATAAGTAGAAACGTTAGGAGTGAATCGGGGGACATACTGATCGGAAGAGAGGAGAAAGCGGATAGGCGGAAGCAGTACTTAGGAAATTTATACGAGGGTCAGGAATTAGGAGATATATTAGAGGAAGAATCTACATCTTCCCTAGCATCGATAGGGAAGATGTAGGAAAACCTATATTGAGAGACGAATTTGAAATAGCACTAAGGGGGCTAAAGAATAATAGAGCTCCGGGTGTAGATAAAATACAGGCGGAAATTTTGAAATGTGCGGGACAGAAAGTAGTAAATAGGATGTTTGAACTGGTAAAATCATATACGAAACGGGCCAGATGCCGGAGGATTATAAGAGGAACATTATCGTTACTATACCGATAAAGAGAGGAGCCGACAAATGCGAGAACTTTAGAACAATTAGCCTAACTTCCCATGCGTCAAAAATATTAACCAGAATAGTGCAGAAGAGGATGGAAAATAGAGCGGAGGAAATACTAGGAGAAGACCAATTCGGGTTTAGGCGAAATAGGGGAACTCACGAAGCTATTCTGGCGCTAAGAGTAATGTTAGAGAAAACAATAGAAAAGGGAAAGAACGCTTATATAGGATTTGTAGATTTAGAAAAAGCTTTTGATAACGTAAGATGGGAAAAAATGTTCCAGATACTAAAGAGCGCGGGAATGAAGTATAGAGATAGGAGAGTAGTACACAATCTATACAAAGAGCAAACTGCTGTTATAGAAGTAGAAGGGGAAAGAAGGGAAGTATCAGGAAAGGAGTAAGACAAAGATGTACGCTATCACCACTAATTTTTAATCTGTACATCGAAGAGGCGATTAATGTGGTAAAAGATAGAGTGGATTTCGGAATTAAAGTACAGGGACAGAAACTAAAAATGCTGAGATTCGCGGATGATATAGCAGTATTAGCATCTAGTAAAGAGGAATTAGAATCAGCATTGAACGAAATGGAGGCAGTGTTGACAGAGGAATACGGAATGAGGGTGAATAAAGACAAAACTAAAGTGTTAGTGTGCAGAGGGCGCGAGAGCAGAGCAAAAACGAAAGTACAAATTAATAATGAAAGATTGGAGGAAGTCAAAGACTTTACTTATTTAGGAAGTAAAATAAATTGGGATGGAAGAAGCGATAAAGACATAAAACAAAGAATAGCGCAGAGTCGAGTAGCTTTTAACAAAAAGAAAGCACTTTTATGCTTGGTGGTAATGAACTTAGAAACAAGGAAGAGATTTTTGAAAACATATGTATGGAGCACGGCACTATACGGTTGCGAAACCTGGACAGTAGGGGAAGCAAGTAGGAAGATATTAGAAGCTTTTGAAATGTGGTGTTACCGAAGAATGATGAAAATACCATGGAGTGATAGGGTTAGAAACGAAGAAGTATTGGAGAAAGTCGGCGAGAAAAGAAGTATGTGGAAAAACATAAAGAAGAGAAGAGACAGAATGGTAGGCAACTTGCTGAGACATGGGGGAATAGTCCGCGATATTTTGGAGGCAGAAATAGGAGTGAAGAAAGGCAGAGGTAGACCTAGATTAGACTACTGCTTGCAAATAATAAGGGATGTAGGTTGTAGCACAATTAGCGAAATGCGTAGGTTAACACAAGATAGGAGAAGCTGGATGTTAGCGTCCAACCAGTCTTAGGACTGATGACCTAATGATGATGATATTAAATTTGTTTTCCCTGATTTGGTATATGTATCACTATGTTGTATATTTATCTGTAAGCAGTGAGACAGTATTCGAAAACAATGCCCAACGATGATTATATTGCCCAATATTAATTAATTTACGTCTTTTATGTATCGTTTAGTATTAGTGTACTGAATGATATCTATGTACTATATTTAAAAGTATCAATATCTACAGGGTACGTTTTTGCATCACCTATTATGAAGGGCAACAAATAGCATTTATATTTATTATTTTTCGTGAATTGACTGTATATTCTTCCCTTATCAATAAAATTTTCTATAAGTAAATTAATGAGGCTTGGTATAAACACGCGACGCTAATAATAAAAACTTCTGGGAATTGAAATAATATTTTCACTGTATCCTATTTTTTCTCGTACGTACTTATTCCTAAGGCTATATTCACCATAATAATATTCAATATATACTGGAATATACTATAGTTAAGGCATTGCCAATATATACAGACATACAATAATTGGTAAATTAAAATCGCATGTAAATAAGCGGTAATAATCACTTCAGTTCATCTTGTTACTAAGAAACTATAATTTAAGTTCTTGTCTACGGCCATTAAAAATGTGACGAAGTATTGCACCATACATAGAAGAATATACATATATCTACGATCTTACCCACAAAGAAACATGTTTTTCGTTATCTTTCTAGTTCAAAGAACCGTGTTCTTCCTTCCGTGGAATCGTTCGAGTCGTTGGTGTTCTCTGGTTATTTACGTTGCCATTGTTCTAACATCGTTTTACTGCACGCATTTACGCACTACACGTTTTTATTACTATTATTGAGACTATTATTTTATTGGATGAAGTATCTTGGGACTGGAACTGCATGAGAAATATTAGGTACATATTTATGCAGAATGTTGTAAGAAATTATGAAAGAAAGGATTGTCATCATTAAATAAAATTAGACAAGGACATAGCATTCAAAATGTCAAGACTAATATTCTACGCATTCTGATACAATTTAATGCATCCTGGAATATATCCTAGAATTGGGAGAGGATTGGGACTTTCGATACAGCAATAAATAACAAGAGTCCAGTTTTTAACACTGACATGCATTGTTATATAAGTATAAATGAAGGACAAGTTAGCATCATCAGAAGATGATTAAAGCGAATATTTGAACTGCCTCTAGTCCCCTATTATTCCCAAATTTTGTTCAGATTTCGTAAACTGCTATTTATATTTTTTCTGGTTCAATGCACTTCACTAATTGCCTGTCCCTGTAACTATTTGTATTGGTGGCTACTGAACTTTAAGAAGATAATATATGCTGGTTTACTTACCTGCTTCACCATTGATAGTAATATTTAAGTTCTTCCAACCAGATTTCTTTCGTGGTTGTTAAACCACAGGGAGATAACCTGTGGTTACCTGATCAATTAACAAAACTATTAGATGTCGTTATTATGAATGATGACATTATAACACTTGCTGGTTTGATAAAAAACCTTTTCATGTGTTTATTTTTATCCTAAAAGATAATATTTAGGGAATAATTAATTACTTTAACAGTACATTTTGCCAAAGGATTGCGTCAGACAAGGTTATGTTATCTAGTGCCGATTTTTAAATGGTTTCAGATGAATTACATCAGTATAATTAAATTCACAATTAAAGACCGCGAGAAAATCGTACATGGCGTAAAAATCAGATCAGGGAGGATTCAGGGACACTACGCTAACGTACAGACAAGTACTGCTCATCAAGAATAAGAACAAGTCTCAAAACTGCGATATCGGACCGCCCACGAGGTGCGCTTGGTCTAGTAGTGTGCACGAGATAGATAGTCTGGTTAAGTACGAGTAAATAATTCAATGCTGCCCTCGCTCTTTCTTCTACGCGTGCGTCGAGAATATCACACGTTTTCCTATTATTGACGAGCAATACATAATAAGAAACAATATATTATCTTTTAATTGTCGATTTTGTAGGAGCTACAACAACAGAAATAATAAATGTCACTGAAAACACAATACGCCACAGACTATAGTTAAGTATTATATGCCTATCATTGAAAATCTATTTATACGTGAAAAAGGATCTTTCAACATCTACAGAGGTAGTGGGAGTATATTTAAAATATAGTAAGTGTTTCGTGTATGTTGGTTGAAAAAGTCTTCCTTTTTACCTATGAGGAGATCAATACCAAGCTACAATACCTCGAGCAGTGTGCAAAATCTGGGATTGCGTTGTAAAATTTTCGAATTTAGTTTTAACATGTTCAGCAGAGTGTTCTGCTAACTGAAGAAGGAACTGGTGTATGTTAAACACGATGTGTACTGCGTTAACTATTGTGTGCACTTACATCCAGGGGATGTACATATGTGTATATTCAAAGTTCCTCATTGACAAATAAATTCCTGAAAAATAAATGTGGATGTATCTTAAATCTTCCTGAACCGCTGGGTCATTGAATGCCTGCTCAGCGTGTGGAATATAGAGTGCTTCGTTTGTATTTAGCTCGTCAATCGCCCTCACTACATCATCAAAATGAGCATAATGGTCTTTAACCATGGACCCAACGTGTCGCAGCAGGCTGTGGTGGTATTAACCAATTCTTTGCAAGAATTGATTTTCTTCGACACTGTGCTTTTAAAAATATCCTCTAAGGTTTCGCTATTAATTTGTCAATTGTGAAATAGCAGTCTCTCCGGTGTTGCATGTAGAAGATAAGTTTTGATTTGATGAATATGAAATTTAATAATTGTAATTTCATATCTAAGTTTACTTCATACACATACAGACGTGGATTCGAACCTGGAATATACGATTTACTCGCGGACTTTATTCATGAATCAGGACGTTGCACATAACAGGATACATTAAATTTGCCATTTAAAATTTAGTTTCAAAATGTTTAGTTTCAAAAATCAAATAAAATATTAATAATTGTAAACAAAATATTTCTATTCAAATTAAAAGAAAAATTAAAACGGCAGTAGTGAACAAGTCGAAGAGCGTTAATCTTTATTTAATTAAAACTAATCAATGGCCTGACTCGTTTTTTCTTTTGTGATCCCCTATCTGCACGTGTACAAGCAAATAAATTAGGTTTTATTGGTCCACTTTGCACACTATCGCATGTGTATCAATACTGTACAAAAACGAAGTGAACTATCACCTCACTGTTGTTTTCCTTATGAATATTAAAGTACTGCACATGAGTATGTAAATTTTGTTGGTCGCTTTTAATCATATATTACCGTTTGGTCATTATCTTTATCTTTTTTTAATTCCAGAAGTTGCTCTGCACCTTCATTCTCAGTGATCAATTAGATAAAATAGTTTGAACGAATAGGTATATATAATAATTACTAAGCAATCTATAGGGTGTTGGGATATAAGTTAAACAAGCACGAACATACTTGGATGATTTTACAGATTAGTATGTTTCATGGAATATGTTTTGTTCTAAGTTTATCTGAACAAGATTTGACTTATTTCCTTGTATGACTTGAATAATTTAACATGGCTTTTAAAAGAACCATCACCTAAATTCACATTCTGTTGTTCGTAGTGTAATGTTATAGGATAAGTTTATAGGTTTTTTAGCTAATTCGAAATGGTGCGTTATGATCTTAAAAGAAATAGTTTCATGATCTTCTAACGGTTTATTTATTTCTGTTTTACATCAAAATGCGTATTTCCTGATAGCGCACACTTTGGTTTATGATGTACACTAGCATGTAGTAAAATCATCATAGAAATAATTAGTCAAAATGCTTTGAGATAATGAGAAGGTCGATTAACAATAATTATAAAAGGAGATATATTCTTTATTCAACTTCACAAATATATTTACAATCTGTAATGAGAATTACAATAAGTAATAAAGCTAACATGGAAGGTAAATGCCCATTGACATTCTACTATGAGGTCGCAAGTAATGAAAGAGTGGGTCTGTTTGTGGGAATCAGCTACATTTGAAATGTTCTTAATAGGTCGTATGGAATATATCTCTGTAGTCTTCGCCTAGTTGGTTGACTCATTAGATTCTTTGCTAGACTTTTGGGATGTCTCTTAGTCTATTTTCATAATTTTGGGCGGATTTTGTTATATCTTCCTTTATGGTTGGAATTTGGAGATCGTGAGTTATAGTGCAATTTGACATGTACCAAGGGGTGTTCGCGATTAACTGAAGTAATTTTGACTGGATTTTCTCCAATATTTCAATGTTTAATCTTGCTGTGGACTACTCCCAAAATTCAATGCCATAGCTCCATAGAGGTCTATAAATGGCTTTGTGAACTAAGACTATTATCTACAAATAATTTTGCCCTACGACCAATTAACGAGGTAAAGTTTATTCAGTTTGAGTCCTAGTTGTGTGCTTTTGATGAATATGTGCTTCTTCCAGGCCAGGTGAGAGTCAATGTGTGCCTTATACCTAAGTACTTGACGACATCTTATTGGAAATATTAATGTCTGTTTAGTGAGACAGTGAGCAGCTTTCCTAGAAATTTGTACATTAGATTTATAGGGATTTAGTTTCGTTAACTGGCATGCGCCACACAGTTAGCCATGTTTCTGTTGCTTCAAGATTCATTTGTAACCGTTGCAATGCGATTGGATTTTGGTGTGCTACTAACATGGTTGTGTCGTTGGTGTAGGTTGCTGTAATAACTTTTTGAGAAGTGGGAAAATCTGCCGTATATATGCAATAGAGCACATGTCTTTAGCACGCTGCCTTGGATATCCATTCTCTTCATCGTATCTGTGCCAGCACAGATAGATTTAAAAGAAGTTACTTCATTTTGTTACTGGATAAGTTACTGTCTGTCGTGTATGTCGGATTCTAGGATTATAAAATTATGTAGTGAGAGGATTTTTCTGGTTTTATATGTAATACCATTGTGCCGCTTGTCAAAACTTTGTGAAATATCCAGGAATGCTCCCACGCATTATTTATTTTCTTCCAATGATTGATGGATGTAGTTGCATTACACGGTGTTTCTTCAGCATTAATGTGACAATAATTTGTTCGGTTGCTACATTTTGAGACCTAAAGCCAAATTGGTGATCGGGTATTACTTGACCGCTTATTAGTGTAGGTTCTATTTTTTCTAGTAGTAGTTTTTCCAAAATTTTTACTATTGTTGGGAGCAGACTATTTGTCCTATAGGATGTAATTTCTTCAGAGAGCTTTCTAGCTATTGTATTAGAATTTTTCTGGGTCTGAAAATGGAGATATGGAAATAAAAATGTTACTTTTTTCTAATGTTCTAATATCACCTAAATGATTGGGTAAGGTTTTATTAATAATGAGTAATTCACTAAGTAACAAACACCAAGTGATTTTAAATAACATAACACTAAGTAATTCTTTAGGTTATAACAATGATAGTGTATTAACAGTAATGTGAATAATGGTCAACACTCAAGCTATGTACAAAATTAAGTAGCAATTGTCTTTCAAATATGATAGTAATAATAATTTAACAACTGTAGCAATCGCTGTGATATTACATATTATGTAAATGAACTATAAATGAATAAATGAATGCTTGCAGGAATTAAACTATATACTATTTTAAATAAGTTTAGGTGCATTAAAATCCACATCCTTCTCCTAATGTCACAGCTTATAGAGAGAAAGGTTATACATAGAGACATGAACAAACATATTCTTGCCGGATGAGGTGCTTCTCCTCCAAGACTCCAACCCACACATATAATGACATCCTCAGTACTGGATCCAATCCCCTACACCAATCCATAGTATTGTTATATGGCATTGTTATACGCCTCTATAAGAGAATTGGTGATAGGTCACCCATTGCAATCTTCTTACCTTTCATTGGCATCGTATCAGGGACGGAACTGAATATCCACCATATTAATATACTACATTATATTTTTTGTTAATAAATATTCAGTGCAAAAAGGAATTATTATATAAAGTATTTATTATCAAACAAAGTTATGCATAAGAGAACAGCGAAAGAGTTTTCGTCCATTGTACCATATCTCCTCAAGTGAAAATGAGTTTTACACAGACCAGAATAGGCAAATGCAAAAATAGTGCATCCAGTAATCACCCACTCACCGGAATGCCAACAAAGCACATAGGAAAAAACTACGGCTTGTATGCATTCAAAAACTCGATTCGGTGGCAGCTTTGACTGCCATTGCAATATTTCTATAATCTGGCGATTCCGAGCCAGTGAATAACAATAAGTGTAATGGTCTTTGTCAATTAACTATAAAGTTAACTACTAGTTATTGCGATATGCTGCATTCATCCGATGGTCATCCAGATAGCACAGAGCTTTTGTAACACTGCGTTTAGGTAATAATGTGCATGAAACTGCTCATAGTAAGCTGGTAATCAAAGTATTAGGCTAATGAAATTGATTATAAGAGAACGGCGATAACAGCGAATAACAAGTAGCGTGCAACGTTGCAGTGGCAGTCGCCTTAATGCGGCAAATATGCGGAGGCATCCGTGAATTAATACTATTTGGGGCTCTTTTTTGTATTTTCTAAATCTCTACTTGATAAATGTACAGAGTGATAGATTATTAAAAAAACCCTTCTCTTTTTTTTTCTGTTGGACATAAATCCAAATTGCCAATACATATAGAAGAGCGCTCAAAAGGCTTTCATTAAAGACGAATCGCCTCTTAAAAATATACCCTATAAGAGAGATATATTAATACATATAATTCAATACCACTTATTATTTAATGATAATAAAATAATAATTAATATGGTAATAAAATAAATTTCTTATTTTTACTTTTCCGCACTCAACCATACCAGAGCGGAAAAGTAATGTAATCGTGTAAAGAATAAACAGTTTTAAAACCTTAAAACGCACTTTTCCGCACGTAGAACATCTCTATCTCGAAATTGAGTGGCCGTGAAAAAATAAACCAACACATAAATGCAGAATATGTGTTTTGTGGACACATATATGGTTTTACTTTTTTCAATTTTTCTCAAATAGTCCACCATCGTGCTTTCTCATGACCCATGGACAGGGTGAGGTGTATCCTATCCACCTTTTTAAAAAAAATTTCTCAAGTAGACCCATAGACAGGGTGGGTTGTGTCCTATCTACCTCAAAATCAATAGGTGTCGTCTGGGAGACGTTCCCGATCAGAATCAGTCAAAACTCGATCGATCCGACACGATTTAGTTGAGTTATCGTATTAACAATAAAAAAGTTCTCAAATAGTCCACCATCGTGCTTTCTCATGACCCGTAGACAGGGTGGGGTGTGTTTTAACCACCTCAAAATCAATGGGTATCGTCTGGGAGACATCTCCGATCAGAATCAGTCAGAACCCGATCGATCCGACATGATTTAGTTGAGATATCGTGGTAACAAGAAATTTTAATGCCGACGACAACGACACACACACAGACAAAATTTTTTAAAAACCATTTTTTTTGTTTTTATGCTGAAGAACGAAAAATAAACGAAAAATTTTTTTTCCATGTTTCTTTACACGATTACATTACTTCACCGCTAGTATAGTTGAACGCGGAAAAGTAAAAATGGAAGAAAAAAATTTTTTTCTAGCGTTTATTTTTCGTTTTTGGGCCTGAAAAAAAATTGTTTTAAACTAATTTTGTCTGTGTCTGGTTGTTGTTGTCGTCGGCATTTAAAAAATTTCTTGTTAGCACGATAATTCAACTAAATCGTGTCAGATCGATCGGGTTTTGACTGATTGTGATCGGGGACGTCTCCCAGACAACACCTATTGATTTTAGATGGATAGAACACACTCTACCATGTTCATGGGTCATGAGAAAGCACAATGGTGGACTATTTGAGAAAAATTTGCCGATTTTGCATTGAACGAAATAAACATATATTCGACCTGTATCATATACGAATGAATGAGAAAAAGAAATTTCGTTCGATCATAAACGGCACTGAAGCAGTCGCCAATGAAAAAAGTAAAACTGTCGCATAAAACACATATTCTGCATTTATGTGTTGGTTTATTTTTTCTCGGCCACTCAATTTCGATATAGAGATATTCTACGTGCGGAAAAGTCCGTTTTAAGGTTTCAAAACTGTTTATTTTTATTGTGTTTCAGATGTGCTGTTCACAAAATATCCATTTTTGATATTGTAAAGTGTATTTTATATATAAAAAACAATGCCTTTATAAATGATTAATAAATTAACATACTATGTAAACAAATCAGGCATTACCAAAAATTACCTGTTCTGTAAACTAACTATTCTGTTGTATTTGTAATTTTTCTTGTCGCAAAATACACACATTTTAAAAATGAAAGCTTACAATTGAACCAATGTTGGAAGTTGGAAAACATTATAAAACCATCTTATTATTTACTATTTTCGAATAATTTCTTGGCATTATTATTTTTATATCTATTAGATAAATAGGCATAATGTTTTATGAAAAATAAGACGAAATAAAAAGAAAATCAGTGGCAGATAACATTCGATGTATCATGTTGACGATAAATATATCAATAGTCATTGCTTTTTGCCTAAAGCAATACCTTCAATAGTCTTTTTACATTGGGGTATTTCACATTAAGACACATTAAGATTAACTATAATAATTAAGAATATTATTATAATTTGTGCTTAATTAATATGTGAATGATTTTGATTTCATGAACCACATTAGAAAAACCCATTATATAGATTTATTCTAATAGACCAATTAGTTCAAATACAACTAACTATTTTTTTTTTCATTTTCAGGTAAGAGTTCCATTTTAAATCAATCGCCTTCCAGGAACATGAGATGAGTAAGTAAAATTACTGTGTATGCAAAACCCCTTTGCTATCGGTCATTTGCTTGTAGTTTAAATCTGACGAAATATATAAAACTCTGAGAAGATAACGTTTTTAGACATCTCTGATAATGTTTAATTCACATTGTTTTTAATAATAATAACAAGTCATATATTTTTGTTTTAGTACATTCCAGATATAAAAGAATAATTGTATACTTAATATGTAGTTAATTTCGTTGTTTCAAATATTATATGGTTCTAAGTAGATTAAAGAAATAATAAATCAGCAAATACTCTTTAATAGTTGGATAGTAATTACTTGTCGATTAATTACTGTTGATTAATTTAATTTTATATTGATCTAAATTATGTGTTAAAGGAATTAAACATTAATTAAGTAATTACTAAATTAATGGCTTGTTTATTGACGGTTAATTCTGAATAGTCGGTAGGATTTTTCCGAACTTTTCATTTGCCTACATTTGTATTAAATTTATTTGACTGTATCAAGCCATAACTGTGAACGTGAAAGGGGAAACTTTTACAACAATGAACATTCCTTTTGGGCACTTACAATTCTACGTAAACGATACAATTAAAAATTAAACTTTATAAGAAAAATAAGGAATTTTATTATTAAATAATGATATGATGTTCTTTGAGAAATACTTTACGAGTACGGTAAATATTAATGTACATACAGAGTTTCAGAATAGTTTCGGACATTACTTTAGCCTGGTAGTGACTCCACTGCCAGATCTAAAACTCTTATTGTACGACAATTCAATAAAAAAATAAGAAAAAAACCTCATATTTTCTACGATAGAACCCCAATGTGTCGGGTCAATGAATCAGTGGCGGCTCGTGGTATCCATATTAGGGTAGGCGATAGCGGCGTATGAGCTTCATCAACCCTTAAAAATAGCGTCGCAGACGAAAATTTTTAAAATTTTCAAGGTACTTCAGAATTTGACAAATTTACGCATTTTCCTGGTACTTCAGAATTTCAATGATTGAATTTCATTTATACAAAAATATAGATTTTCACAAAAATTTTTTGAACTTGATACCTCTTTGTTATTCGTGAATAATAATAGTCATTGTGGGTATAAATAAATTGGAATAAACGAAATATATTTATTGAGTATTATACCTATATTATGTAAATTGGGTTGGCAATAATACATTATTTTAGGGCGCTTTAGGGTATAGGCCTCCTCCTCCCCTCACAGCCTTCCTTAACCATCGCCATTATTGACTGACAATTACAAAGTGGATACCTACTACTTTTTATAATTTAAATTAATGCGCCTATCTTTAATTAATGAAAATTTGTTAATTATATTTTCCGTGAAGTCATCAGATTTCTGACGTGTGCTAAATAATTCCTTTTCAATTGAAATAAGTGCAAGCGACGATAAACGTTCATTCTTCATAGAGTTCCGACTATGCGTTTTAATACGTTTTAAACAAGAAAAATGTCTTTCAACCGATGTACTTGTTGCTGGAATTGTAGCAATTAAAACAATAAGTTTAAAAACCTCTGGAAATATTTCTCGAAATTCATATTCCACAAAATATTTCAACATTGACTCGATATTTAATGTTTCAAATTGATCATCACAATATATAACCCAATATCCCCAGTGTAATGTCACGGCTTATTCAATGCGAAGGCGTCTTCGGATCTGCCGAAGAACGCCGATCTACTTCAAGCGCCGAATGCATCCGTCTCCAACTGCTTTATTTAAAGAATATAACTCGCTGCAGACGTCTGAGCTGCGATTATTTTGCCATTACAACAACGCTGTTTGTCGTCTTACCGACATCTGGTTGACGTGTAGCTATCTATTTTCAGGCGGTGGGATGGAGAACCGAGCCTGGTCTGATTGTTCTGTTTACGAATAAAATGATTTAATTCGGTATGGCGCGGCGCCGTGCGGTGGTATATATAAAGGGTGTTTACGGCACCAGCGCCGCCGACGGCGATAGATATTTTAATTAGTATAAAGTAGTTATTATTAATTATATTAAATATTTCTGTATTATCAGGGATGTTAACAATTCATTGTAAATGCGCTGTTATGAGAAATGACATACAATTTTAAAGGTAGGCGGCGCCTACCTTGCCTACCCCGACGAACCGCCACTGCAATGAATTATTAGGTTCAGGGCGAATACAGCTATCGCACTTGACATTGATATTCCGTGTCCTATTGACTGTTGATTACATTAGTTTACATCTGCTACTAATCACGACAGCTTTTTTAGCATATGGAAAACTTAATTTTAACCTAGTGCCTTATTTTGAAAGTATTTACCTAGTTTGTACAGAGTACAAA
Source organism: Rosalia funebris (assembly GCA_037954035.1). Lineage (NCBI taxonomy): Eukaryota > Metazoa > Arthropoda > Insecta > Coleoptera > Cerambycidae > Rosalia > Rosalia funebris. The sequence continues at coordinate 9,372,780 of JAZFAV010000007.1, forward strand.
CATACTATAAGAAAGTATGTACATTAGAAAGTAGTATACACTTCAGTTATCTCACTAATCGCGACAACTTTTTTTCACATATGGAAAATGGAATTTTAAGCTATTGCCTTATTTTGATAGTACTTATCTAGTTGAAGTAGGCGCATTAGAGAGAAGTACACACTTCAGTTATTATTGCAATATATATTTTTGTTATGAAAAAAACTTCCTTTTACATTTTAAAATACAAGCTTGAGGCTATGAAGCTCAAACTACTGCCATGTTTAAAATTTGTTAAGGGCTCATATTTTGACACCCTTTTCATGACATAGACCATAAACTAACCGCATCTCTGTATATTTCTTGATACTAAAATCTGCCATTTTTAATATTTATAAATTTGAATCATTAATGTATGTTTGTTGTCATTATACGCTCAGTAAAAAAAAATTTAAAATAATATAGCAACTTAAAAACTCTTCACGTAAATCAAAATCAAATGATAATATAGATCAACGTTTGGTAACGGCATACTACTATTGGTAATGAATGGCAAGATAATCTAAAGATTCAGACGAAATTTGTTATTGAAGGTTGTATAGACATAAACTAGGACAATAATTGTGAAATTTGGTTAGATGAGAGATCTAAGGTACAAAATAATAACAATTTTAGTAGAAACTTTGACAATATAGTTGGTATTTCATAGCAATTCATAAAAATACAAATATCGTTGCTTTTCTGATATAAATGTTATCTCTTTGCAATTTGGAGTCATAAATCTTCCGTAATCACACTGCGTATACTTGTTGGGTCGGTACCAAGTGAAATATTGAAATGAAACAAATATTAAACATACGAAATATATCAAAACTTAGATATGCAGGGTGAGGCATTGGAACCTGATGATCAATTGATGTTTACTGGTTGATTGTAAGGAAGAGGAGAGCTCACCTACCGTTTCAGTTGACATAGAGCGGTGAACGGGGCAGTATTGATAGAACAGTCTTTTTTAATCGTGAACGAGTTATAGCTCAGCCATAATTCCGTATACATTTCGTAATTCGAAGGAGGATTTATTTTTATCCCTATAAAATGATGGTTGTCCAAGAGCTAAGCGTGAACTTTTTCCTAAGGATTTGATGTCACGGTACGACGATATTCCTTATTCTGCTCGTTCTCCAGATCTGACGTTTTGTTATTACTGGTTATGGGGTAATCCCAACAACAACGCAATGGTACAATGAGTAATAGGAAATATCCGAGGTTGATTAGAACAATGCAATTAGTTGATTAGAATGTATGGGATAACTGATCTCGTTTCGCAGATACTCTATACAAAAAATAAAATGGCATGAAATTACATTTATCTTGATAGAAAACGCTGATTTGTTGAACTGTTATATTTTAAACGTTATTTCATTTAAAAAATCATCATGTTCCTATGCCCCGCCCCGTACTTTTATAGAAACTGTATGTAGCGATATTTTATTACGTTAGGTACACACATTTTTTCTGTCGTTAATAGATGGTTTTTATTAAAATTGTTAGTACTAATTTAATATTTACTTTTGTTATATGTAAACATACATATATGTTTATTTAGAGGAGGAATAATTTATCCCTTAAATTAGAATGACACTAGTGTTCTACATAGTATACTAGGCCACCCTCTTTGCTATTCATATATCAGTACGATGCGGAATGCACAGAGAATACTAATTCTCCCTGTTATGCCGTCTATTCAGCTAATTTCCTTCCAAGAATCCGGATTCTACATACGCAATTACATTTATAATATAAATTGATTTAATATACCATTATATATCGATCTTGCCGTTTGATAATTTTGTCAAATTATTAATGTTGCATGGTTTTTTCTGTATTCTATACTAGGATATATTTATAATTACTATCATTTTCGTGCATAATTGTTCTTGCATTGCATTTATATCACTGCAGTGAGAACTATTTCTACATGTATCTCATGGAAAATTTATAATTACGAATAATTCGTCGAGTATTTAAATTTTTCTAGTATGTTTGAGATATTCCAGTGAGAATTACCGCTAATATAGTTATGCAGTGATTCTTTCACATACTAAATATCAGATTACTAAATTAGATATTGATAGTAAAATTAAATATTATGATCCAACGAATAAAATTTATATAAAATGGTGGGAGGTGCACAGAAACTAAGAACATAGAATAAATTTCGACCACTGCGTATTTATTCTTTAGCACTATAATATAGTGGCCATAATTTCATTGTAAATTAGAAATAGCTGTATACTCACAAATATGTTCCTGTGTGTAGAGATGCATTAGAAACAAACAGTCCAGACCGAAGCATTTCCTATTGCTTAATCTAATAGTCGCCTTGTCTTTTTGCAATTATTTTTTACTCTTTGAGAACACGGTGGGCATTCAATTCACAGTACCCGATGCCAGAGCGAATAAAAGTTCAGCACTTGTTCTGTGACATTTCTCTCTCGAAATTCTGTTGAAGATTTCTCTCTGCGAGGACACCTCTCCTTAAGCATGAGTATGTTTACCCTCATCTTTACGTGTAACCATCCTCATTGGAGTCAGTGTCTTTAGAGGAAGGCAATCAATTTCTGGGTGTGTAAACTTTTAATATAATCAATTTTTAATAATACCCAACGAGTTCGTCTTTTGTGTTTCTATTGAAGAGATACTTTGAATCTCCATTCACCTAAGAAGTTTTATTTTGATCCCCACAGTGTCTGCCTGAGCCCAAGAGGTAAAATTAAGCATACTACATACCATTATTGAAGAAATACTGTTTACTCGTATTACACATACTATGAAGTCCGTATAAGGGTATAAAATGCCTCTGTTCAGAGGTACGAAATAACTTCATCATATGGAGGCTATGAGTTTATGAACCGTATTGGTTTCTTGTAAAATCGTATAGAATGACAAATGTCTCAATGGGGAGATGCTATAGTGTAACATACAAGGAAGATATATTCAAATATCCTATATTGATCAAGATTGACCTTAACGTATCATGTATTGAATCACAAATTATCACCAATTTTTAGTACAGATAAATATGTCGGTGATGAATCCTATGAATATTCTGTTATCCCACTTTTAAATACCTTACCAAAAGTAACAATTACGTTTTCTAGGATGTAACATATTTCAGTCATATAGTTATTCTTCTCATTGATATAATGGATATAAATATTTGCAAAGCAAAATGATATTAGAACATTCTTCTTTACTTTTATTGCACATATTTATATGATATTGACGATGACTCAAGTTCGAAGTATTTAATGAATACGAAGGGGTACCCAAAAGAAACCGAAATTATAATTTTTTAATTTTTGTATTTAATTTTTGAACAAAAACCCTTCAATCCCCTTTAAAGTACTCTCCACTGGTACTAGTACACTTGTCTAATCTTTTATTCCATTGTTCAAAACATTTTTTAAATTCGTCTTCTATGATGCCCGACAGCGCCTCCGTAGTTTTTCTCTTCAACGATAAAAAAAGTCGCAAGGGGAAAGGTCGGATGAATATGGGGGATGGGGAGAGGGGTCATGCCATTTCTGGTCAAAGATTGGAGCACAGACAAGGTGGTGTAAGCAGGGGCGTTATCGTGGTGGAAAGACCAGTTGCCCAACTGCCATAAATCAGACCTCTTCCGCTGCAAACTGTTGCGTAATATTTTCAAAACTTCCAGGTAGAAAGCCTGGTTAACTGTCTGACCCTGTGGAACAATCTCTGAATGGAGAACTCCCTCTCACATCGACAAAATAAATCAGCATCGTATTGACGTATAATTTCACTTGACGAGCAGCATTTTTGGGGCGAGGCGAACCTGAATTCTTCTAGTGGCTTGACTGTTGCTTCGTTTTAGAGTCGTAATTGTAGTACCATGATTCATCACATGTGATGACCTTGGTGCTACAATTCTTCTTTCAAAGCATAACATGCTTCCAAGCGACCTTCTTTTTGTTCAGCAGTTGAGGCATGAATTTTGCAGCCACCCCTTTCATCCCCAAATCTTCCGTTAAATTTTGCTAAACTGAACTCCAAGTCCTTCCTGACAGCTATACAACTTCGACAATGGTCCGTCGTCGATTTTTCAGGATAATTTCGTGACTTTTTTCATCATTTTCACAGTTCGAGCCCTGGAAGAACGACCAGAGCAAGGTTTGTCATCAACTGACATTTCACCTCTTTTGAAATGGAAAAACCACTCAAACACTTGAATTTTCCCAATAACATCATCCTTATAGGTCGTCTTTAACATTCCAACAGTTTCTGTGACAGTTTTTCCGAGCAAGAAGCAAAACTATATGGCCGCGCGCTGCTCACAAGAATCAGCCATTGCAAAAACGACGAGCACACAAAATAATTCTTACTAGGAAAATTCACACAAGCCGAACGGAACCTTCTTGGCTGACTGACTCAGGAATTGTAGCTCTATACGTTCCTTGCGGCAGAACGAGGTGCTAGAAAAACTCCACCCACCACAACATCAGTTCGGTTTCCTTTGGGTACTCCTCGCGTATCAAAACTATGCTTGTTCGTTTTACTATGTACGTGTACAATATATTTTTATGTGACAAAGAAAACGTGCATAATGTAATTGGTGGATGAGAACAATGTAAGTTTTTATTTACGGTTTGTTCTAAATAGTATCTTGTAATGAAATTGAATTTGTGAGCCTCTTTAGTTTCATTTTTCTAAAGAACAGATTACTTTTGAGCTTTAACAAAAAGTTTCTCTACATATAGGTATTACATTAAATATATTTGACAGGCATAAGACTGGTGCATATTGAAAGAGCAATAACGGAAAGAATTGATGTAAGTTATTGGGCATATTATTGCAGAATTTTACTGTCATGGTATTATAAACACATTTTAGACAATTTTTCCGAATGTGACTCGAGGTACGTTTGCTATAATTCTCTTAAGAGGGAATGCATAAAATACATAGTAGATATGTTATTCCCTATCTCTCTTCTATTGGGCGAAGCCCAACGTACTTTATTTTCACTTTTACATTTTTCGTGATGTGTTATAGTTTAATAAAACTTAGGTTCATCCTCCAGTAGATATAAATGCATAATAAATGTACCGGTTCATATCTAGTTCACAGATTTAGTTCACTACTTCATTACTTTCCAAATTTCATATAACGCATTCAGCATAACGAGATGTAAGAAAACGGAAAAGTTAAACTGAACTGCCTGTACCCACATTTATTCAAATATATCAAGCCACGCAACGAGAGTTACTTGGGTAATTCAACTGCTGCGGAGTCTAACACTACTGATGTAGCACTCATGTTGCGCAGCTTTCATATTAAGCAGACTAGAATAATAAGGGGCGGGGTTTAGGTGAATCATTTGGATAGTTTTCTTCAATTCCATATTTCTATTTAAACAGTTTAAATGTACAGTAAGTCAATTTAAAAGCGTGGACATACAGAACAATACAATGAAAACTACATAATGAAATGAAAAAAGGAGAAACACTAATACCTAGAAAGAGAATCCCCTAGAATTCTCCTGACCCAAGGGATAACACAATAGGTCACCCATCCATGTTGGTGAGGTAGAGCCAAGTACCTTTATTTGCTCTACATCGAACAACTTGGCCCGAATGCCCACCGTATTCTCTGCCTATCATATTTTCTTATTAATTTTGATGTGAATACAATTAGACAAAATTTCCGGTACAAATTCCTTTGCTATTATTCACCGTGACTGGTCTGATTACGACCCCTTTCTCCCAATCTCACGCCATTATTTAAATCGCCCCTGTAATTCCGTTACACACCATGCACTGGGCGATTAGAGGCACAGGTGCAGTAAATACAATTGTCGTCAATCAGGCAGTAGTAGCATCGAGGTTGCAGTAAGTTAGTATTGATTTAGTTCACCCACCGTACATCATGGCATGGGAAACTCTCCCTGTTTGACCAGCCTCTTCGATCGTCCCCAGTGACATACTACCGATATAATTATTACCATTCATAATTTACCGCGTCGACTGTCGGAATATTTTCCAACCGATAATTATACATGGATAAAATATATACCTTACTTTTTGACCCATATTTCACTTCATTTCATGAATATACATGCCCGTTATGTTTACAATTCGCTGCAGCCTTTCATTATTGCCTTTAGCGGGAATATCGGTGGTGGGCGGTACCTGTTTTATTTCTTAGTGGTTATATAATGCTCACATCATATCATTATGGTACATTCGATTTATACATTACCTGCAAATATTTTATCCGTATAACCTTGATTAAACTTGATTCATATATCTCTTCTTGACACGAATTCTTTTATATAGCAAATTCAGATCTACTAAACAGTGATCCTCAAGTTTTCTAACCCATCTTGCAGTATTTTGGACCACTTATGAATGAAGCACTTATGTTGAATATGAAAACATAGTAAAATATTTGGAACATACTGATTATTTCTAATCCAATAAATTTGCGTGTATATTTTATCATATCTAAAAGTTAACATGGCGAACTCGATCTAGAAAGCACTAAAAATTACATGACATTGGAAAATGTTTCTGTTGTTTTCAAAAGTGAAAATTATATACTATATTCCACTTAACCATAACCGATATTCTAGTGCATCTGAGTTTGCATATTTAGATAGATATACTCGCCATGATAAATTAATTTAATTCAGCATAATCTTTGGTGACCGAAATAAATGTGATCGAAGATAAATTGCTTATATACGAGTGAATATAGGGGGTGTTGATCTTAGATCATTTCTTACCGATACATCTCCTACAAATGGTAAGGGCGAAGAGGACCAACCAAATGACCACCACGTTCACTCGATTTAACCACTTTGGATGTGTTCTTTAGGGCAGGGTTATTTAACATCGCGGATCTATTTTAATAGACTAAATCAGTATAAAACTTCATACAATGGGGGACGTTTTGAACAACTTTAAAGTTTCTATCAAAATTAAATATTTGTTCACCTTATTTGTATTTTACTCAAAATATACCCTCTATCTTATAAGCGGTAAATAGGAACTCTCTGTTATCCCATATTAGGGGTGACCTATTTAGGGGTTTTTTCGTACCCAGAAAACTTTAAGGAATATATTTTTGTTGAAGCAAGAGCAAGTTGTAATTTAAAAAAGACAATGATGACGTCCCATATAAAACATTAAATCTGAAAAAATATGTTCTCCATTAGTTAAGATCTTTTTAAAAGATAAGGAAATTAATATTAGTAAAAAAATTAATATTGTGCGAAAGATTATCACAACACTATATGTAAATGTGTTGTAATGTATAGATGTATAGACACTTTACAAATAGATTTTCTTAGTGACTTCAAAGGCAAAATATAGTTTGTAACACACATACACACTCATAAACTCTTTGGGAATATACCTAGGATGTCATAAAATAGGCATCCCACAAGTATATGTTAATGATGACTCCAAAGATACCTCGCAACACGATTGAAGTAAAAATGGATTCGGTCAGTGTTGAAAAGACCATGAAGATTTTTGAATTCAAGTAGATACTAGAAAATAGGCTGTCAGTTTCTATTTCGAATTTTAATAACAAGTTAGATATTTTGATGACGACGATAGTATTTCTATCGAAATATGTATATACAGGTACATTAAAATATCAATTGCGGGGAATATAACAAATCGTGCTTGTGGAACTGAATGACTGCGTTCGCAGTAATTCCAGGTGTAGGAGTTCTAGCTGATAATGGCAAAATTAATAAGCTCAAAGAGGGAGTGGGTCTAGAAATGAATGAAAATATTTCTACAAAAGCAGAGTAACAAATATAAAATGAAGTTACACCAAAATTGATACTAAATTTGGTAAGTAATTAAGAAAGCAACATCATGATACATTGAACAGAAGGCCAAAGAATATTAATTTTGATAATGGTGAAGTTAAAATATATGATTAATTATCATTAATCAGCTAATTTCGAATGGTAGGTTAATTTTCTCCTCAGCCTTACTTAACAGTTTGTAGCTTGTTTTACATCTAATCTCATCACGGTTGTTGCAAAATTTATAAACATAGGTCAAAGTAAATCATGTGAATACAATTAATTAATGCATGTGCATAAATATGATGCTCGAATCTTTGTTTGAACTGAAGTCTATTGACATGTAGTTGTAAATTTATTCTGATTATATATTGTGTCTAACATATATTGAAACGGTTACAACAAGTACTTGTAAATTTATGCTGATTATATATTGTGTCTATCAGACATTGAAACGGTTACAACAAGTACTTCCATTATAGCAAATTTCAATTTAATTGTCTCAATATGACTGAATAAGAATATTTTTTAATACAGTGTTACGCTGTATCCAAAATATCTACTATTCCAAAAAACCCTGTACATATATTGAATCTGCGTATTAGAAATAAATGCAAATCCAACGAGCCATTTGATTTTAGTATCATTAATATGAAGTGCCAATAAATATAATTTATATTTCATTTCAATAATCATGAAATAGTTCACAGAGTAATCGGATAGCGAATTATTGAACTAACAGTTTTCATCAATTCCCTTATACAACCTGACTACTTTGGAATCGGGTTTTCCGAAGGAATAAATTCCATTCACGTTTTGCTATCTTTCGCTTGGAATCTTTGAAAGTTTCTCCGATAAACTACTGGATTACGGTAATTCTTGACCATAAATAGCGTTAAAATAATAACACTATTATTTATGTATATCCTTTGTCTTGTATTACTGGGTAATAAACTATGGGTGTTTTAGATTTAATAGCCAAATTATATCTATCGCGTAATTCAATAGTAATGTTAATTCATTTAATGGTTTTCAAGCATATTTGTGCTTTCAATAAATTGGAATTGGGATGTATTTATATAGAGCGTCTCAGTTGGAACTATAGGATTTTAATTTCGCGCCATTCATGTTATGTCAAAGATAGTGCGTCAATATTTAATGATTATCATCTACAAACCATACAACGTCAACATACTGCGACTAACAGTTCAATAACGAATAGTTTGTGTACTCCTATTTTATGAAAGTGAGAGATGATTTAGAGTTGCATTAAGAAAAATTCACTCAAAATTAGGACAAAATGGAGCGCCAGAGTTAACAGTTCGTAACTTAATCAAGAAATTTTATTAGGCGCGTTCTATTATTGATAAGGCAATACCAGTACGTCCTCGTCGTAGTCGATCAGATGAAAATATTAGGACAAAATGAAGCGTTTACAGAATTAACAGTTCGTACCTTAGTCAAGAAGTTTGATTAGACGTTTTCTGTGATAAGACAATATCAGTACATCCTGGTCGTGGTCGGTCAGATGAAAATATTGCTGCAGTTAGAGAAAGTGTACTGAAATATCCAAATACACCAATTCGACGTCGTGCACAACCATTTAAGATTTCTGTCAAGAGCCATTACGCATCAGATTGTAAAGAAAGATCTGCATCTGTCAGCATACACAATTCAGTTCCCACAAGAATTAAAAGTTACATTTCGTAACTCGTACATTTGTTAATTGGGTATCAGAAAAGGAAGGAGGTGATGCTGATTTTTGCAACAAAATTTTTTTCAGCGATGAAGCACATTTTTATCTTGACGGATACGTCACCAAACAAATGAATTTGGGGTGATGACAATACACATGCTGTTCACGAAAAAGAAATGCATCCACGGAGATGCGTTTTTGGAGGTTTGGTGTGCATTTTGGAGTAGTGGAGTAATTGGACCATATTAATTTGAAAATTAAGCCGGTAATGTTATCATAGGTAAATGGAGAAAGCTATTATGACATGTTAAATAATTTATTTTTCCATCAAATTGATGATTTGGACTTGAACAACGTGTGATTTTAGCGTACAGTACAACGTGCAAGTAATATTCCCTGATTATGTTATCTCACGGAATTCTTCAATTGGCCTACAAGATCATGTGTATTTAATACCATTGGACTTTTTTCAACGCATACACTTTTGTATGCCACAAAAATCAATGACCTCAAAGTAAACATTCAACGTGTTATTCGGAAAATAGAACCAGTTTTATGTGCTCGTGTTATGGACAATTTTGCTCGAAAGTCGAGGCGACCATATGAACGATATCTTTTCCATTTGTAGCTGCATTGTCTTTATTTTATGTTGAAGAATAAGAAACCTCAGTCTGTGAAGTTTTATTAATTTTATTCACAAATCACATCCTATAGTTCTAAATGAAACCCTTGATATAATATCTCTATTTACTAAACGGCTGTTTTCGTGTGTGTATCACGAAATTTTTAGGTCGATGTACGAAATGCTTTTCGTTCGAATTTCGGCATTTTGACAACATCAAAGTACTATCTCGACACTTGCGAACAACGTGGTAACTTTTGTTTTTTGATCCGAGGCCTCTAGAGGTATTTTTCGAAGGTGTCTTCGATATGAGCGAGGAGGCGCCGCAATATTATTGCGATTTGCTTACTCATTTATATATTAATCGTAAAGAAAAATGAAAAGTGTAATAAGAAATAAGTTTTTTTACTGTTTAATAATACTCTATTTTTTATCACAACTATATCATGAATATATTTCTGTGATTCCTTGATTGAAATTTTTCCCGATTTTAAATATATACTGTAATCAATTTAAAGATATTTTACTATGTATTGTACTAAAGAACAATCCCGCTTACATAATAACTACCTAATATTACGAAAATATACATACCTCTATATACTAATTTATCTATTTGGCTTTGGCTGCCTTTCTGTAAACTAAATAGAAAAATATATATGTTAATAAGAACTTTGCGTTACATCATTCTTATTTAACTGGATAATATCTACACATGTACCGCCTCATTTAAAGATATGTACCAGTATCCATTTAAAATATTAGCAGATGGATGGATATGAGTTATTGAATTTATTAATTGCGTCAGATTACAGAGGATTTTGTGGTTTTGTATGTTCCTCCGCCTGTAACATTTTATTCCTATCTGCCACACTTACTGATATTTTTAGCTTAATGCAAACCGATTTAGATATAGAGTTATTTTCGAATGCACGGTTTGGTTTAATTTTAGACAGTCGCCGTTAAATAAATATGTTTGAGTATTTCAGAAGATCAAGGCATCTGCTCTGCATGCATGTGCCATCACGCAATATTGTACTGTGTTCTTCACCAGCAAATAATGCTTTTATAATTTCATGTAATTAACATAATTAAGTATCGTCATAATATTATTTAAATAGAATTGATTATTAATTTTTAAAATCATGAGAACGCTATTTTTCTTAATCTCTAATATAACAGCGGATTATTTAAAATATTTTATGAATGTACAGACTTAATAAATCAAATATCCGAAATACTTACAGCGTTACTTAAAAAGTACTACAAAAAATCAAATTATATTTCTTCATTATATTTAAACCATGCAAGTAGTGAGCTATTGTTAATATACAGATTGATTATGAGTGGGGTGGAAATTGAAAGGTGGAAGTAGGAATGGGAGCAATACCGGTGTCATCTATACTCCCCTATGCTGTCTTTACTTTTACTAAGTTTATGTTCTCGGTTTAGTCTTTTGTTCTATCTCAGTCAGTAACATTTACACCGTTGTCAGGGTTGTGCTTATTCCCGCTTATTTCCATCAAGATAATGACGTACTCTCAATTATATTCAAATGATATAATTAAAGTTTAAAATAGACACGTCCAAGTCTATTTTAAACCAATGTGTTTGAATAGTATTTTTATTTGTTGTAAGCAAGTAAAATAAAAATTATTTTGTAACGAAATATAGCAAGAAACAATTTATAACTTATAAAATTAGTCAGACTATCGTCATATTTTTTCACTCTGCTTTGGTTTATTAGATCCATTTAATGATTGGAGGCCTGGCCGCTCTGATTATTCTGCCAGTTTTATCACAGACGAAATCATTGAGTTGGTATAACAGTTTTTCAAGGCAAACCTTAGTGTCTACAGCTGTGGTGGAGCCATTGGCAAACCTAGGATAGTTGGAGATAGCACTAGATGTATTCACGTCATGTCTGTGATTTTTTCCTGACTGGATTACACTTTATACGACGGCACTATGTCGAAAAGCAACTTTGCTATTCTAAAAAAAAAACTAAATTTGAAAATAGGTATTCCATAAAATTATGTTCCGTGATGAGGTTCATTTCTAGCTTGGAGGATACGTTAACCGTTAAAGATACAACCCCTGGAAGGAAAAATTCCCATGTCATTGTGTCTAAACCTTTATATCCTTAAATACATAGAGGAGTACCACAAAGAGGTACAAAACACTTGCTATTACGGAAGGTAACATACCTGGGAAGGTACCAAGAATATATTCGTCTTTTGGACATTTCCTACTGATTATTAGCATCCTAAGTTGAAGCAACTTAGGATATGTAGGATGGAACTAACTTATAATATGGTTTCCGCTTGTATCCTACTAAAGTTCAGTGTTGTTTGAGTGCAGTATATACCGTAAGTTTTTCGGTGAGGGTGTACATAGAAAGACCATTTTATTCTTATGACCTTAATCTGGTCGACGTTTTGTTTTTTGGGGTATATAATGCATTTGAAATATATCGTTTATAAAAATTAATCGAACTCCATTTTTGAACTGAAATACGCTATTACGACTAAGTTTCATTAATTGAAACAAGCCACTAGCAATATCTATGGACAATGTTGTTCTTCGCATAAGCTATATGGCTAATTCTCAAGAAAAAGGTCAACCATCTATAATTCGTATTTTCCTAAATTTAACAAAGCTTTTGATAGCTGTTGGCTGTCCCACAACCAACTGCTAGAATAATTAGAGGAATGTTTTACAGGAAATATGCTAATTTTTCAAAGAACTACTAACAATAGAAAACATAGTAGCAAGGTAGATTATGTTAGAGGTAGAGCGCGTTTCACGGGAGAAGAGGCCGGGGGCGGGGTCAACTTATGATATGCGCGAATATCATGGCCGATTCAACACATTTGACAGATTCAGTCTGACCAGTGGCGTAGACTGTACATATGCATACTGGGTAAAAATTGTATAAATTTTAACAAAATCGAATATTATTTTACATAGTTTCAGAGGTCTCTATTATTAATTTTATGGCGGAATTAAAACATTTGACACCTTTTAAGTTTTCTCTGAAGTTTATTTGTGGCATTCCTTGAAATTTCTTTCTATTATTTGAGCATTGCTACCCTACATTTAAACTTTTATAAATATTTTGCGAATTATTTCAAGGACAGTACCCAAATAATAGAAAAACATTTTTTAAATTATTTATCATTTAGTTATACGTTAACTATGCGAAAAATCGGGGCTTTTTAAGTAAATACTCTTAAACTATTATTTGTTTTAAACAATAAATTATTTAATATTCTATTGACTACTATATGTGCATAACAGTATTTCTATTATAAAAATATGGTATATTTTCAAACTACTCTTTTATAAAATGACTTACAAAATATAACGTAGTTGTTATTGTTAGTTAAATCATAATTAACATTAGTTAAATGATAAATTAACAAATATTTTCATTTTATAATTTCTGTGCAGGTATACTTTTTCAGGCAATGAAACATTATTATTCGGTGACATTATTCATTATTTCACGACTTTGGATGTGACTAGCTAAACCACTTACACCAACCTTTCTTGAATACATGATGTTAAAACAAACACTTAACACAATAGAACAACAATCAAACGTTCTATATAAAATAAGAAAAACAGTAGGTAGTTACACTTTCAGTATAATTTCGTGTTTTCTCTGGAGTCCCCCAGGGTTCTGTTTTTTTAGGATAGGGTTCTGGGATAGGGTTCTGGGATTTTATTAATCTTGAATAACACTTAACGCTCACTGAATGATTTTAATATGTGTAGTTATGAGGACAGACTACAATGTATGTTGTTAATAAGAAACTGTGCTCACAATTTATATTACAGCAGTTACACATTGTTACGAACAAAACGTGTAAATATATAAAGAAACATTGTTTATACGTAGAAACGTAAACTAGAAATAACCGATGTAATTAAATATCAAACCTGCAGATCTTGTTACATAATTAACTTTACATGGTATATGACTTTTTTATGCGCATGTACATCGTAGAAAATGTCTTATATAAGAATTATTGCTTTGTACTACTCTTAGTTGTTACAAAGCGCGATATACGTCATATATTAATGACATCATTAAATAACAAAATATGCTTGGTTTTCAAGGCCGAAGAAATTTTATTTCTGAATTAATATTATGCAATATTGATTTTTAGAGTCGTAATTTTAGAATCGGAATTTTCTCCTTTTCTTTTAATTATGCTAGATAGAAAATCCCCATTTATATCTTTTTTCTAGGTTTAATAAGCATGTAGGCCAAAATTGGGACACACTGTATAATCCTAATTTACTCCTAGATATAGAATTTATAACAAATTTCAATTCATTATATTATAAGTGGAACTATATGTTCATTTCGCTTCATTTTCTTCTCTAATTAAAAAAATGTCGAGAATTTTTCCAGTACATTTTTAGATTTAAAAACAGACAGAACATTTTTAATGTACACTTTTTTGAAGTTAAATATTTAACACAACTCATTGCTCTAACCGTCTTTCACTCACTTGTCTTTTCAATTAAAAGGGTGTTAGAGTATACTCATTTTGATAAAGTAGTCTTGGTTTGCAGAAAAACAACCCTAAACAGTTTTGTTTTTTCAGTAAACCTAATTTAATTTTGCTGAAATGCAAGTTTTAAAAGATTATTAAACCAATTAAAACTCAGTTTCAAAGATTTCCTGATGATGGCGGCGTGTTTAAAGAAACGTGAGTTGAGCCACGTATAATTTTTCGGTGTTTAAGTAAAACTATTCTCCTGGTTTTTTATTTATTGCCATTGTTAAAAAAATATACGTTTAAATTCTTTAATTAGTGCATATCTCTCGACTAGAAATAATCCGACTTTTCCTGTAATAAAATTTGTTTGTCTATTGTTCGTCTCAAAATTCCGAAATTTCACTCAAATGCCACAATTAAGTTAATTAATTGAAACAGTAAAACTTCTCCATAGGTCGATAACTGCTCGATTTATATCTATATCCTCTGAGCTGAGGGAAAGAGATGCATCGTAACGGCATTGCATGCCCTGCACGAAGTTGCATGTACTCAATGTCAATTAAGTAAATAGTCGATGGAATTTGTTGATACATAAGCTTACATAATTTAAAGCAAGCATTTTGTTCATTCTGGGAAAATTGCGGCAATGTTTTCTGTGTGAGCATGCCAGGCCTTAATTAAATTAAACACTTTATGTACTTATAATTTAATATTTACTTTGTTCGGTGCATATAAAACTGATTGCATTTGAAATTATGTACACTTGACAGGTGTATGATTTATTCTGATACAGACATTATTCAAAAGTATGTGCTTATATCTTTACGTATTTGTCTAATAGATTTATTTACTTACGGTTATAAGTAATGTCTGAGAGTAAAGTATATATTCCAGGTTGAGATCTACATATGTATGTATATAAACGTAGATACGAAATTAAATTATGAAATTTTATATTATCAATAAAATAGTAATTTTTGTAATTTATTGCTTATCAACAATGTATACATATTTACAGTGTAATAAGTAAATTTTGATGTTATATATTGGCTTGAATTGGTTACCATCCATTGATGGTAATCCACGGTCACTCAACTAGGTCTTCTGGCCATACTTAATCTTTTTAGTCGGTGTTCAATCAGCGGTTGTTGATTTAAGTCCTGTATAAGTGTGTTGGTGTATTCTGTGTTGTAAATTTTGTATCTGGTGGCTTATACGTATATTTATAACGTATATAATAAATGGGATCCTCAAGTCATTACGAAGGGTATAATTGGTCATATACCAAGGGGCATTGTTATCATATGGAGGCTTTTATAGTGTATTGTTTATAGGATTTTGGTATTTGAGGGTTTGCTTCATCTCCACAGTTCCACCCCATATGGCCATATTGGTCTCAGTATGATTTTATAGATGAGTAATTCATTGTCAAGGGACAACTGTGACTTCTTGCCTATTACTTACTACATTTCTCTAATTTTTATGTTGATTAGTAATTCCTTTGCTTTAATGTATGCAGATCAGTTCAATTTTCTGTTCAAATGGAGTGTCAGATATTTCACTCTTCTTTTTTGGTATGGGAGTATTGTTTATTTTGACTTGAGCTTTGCGTTGTAGTGAAGGTAATTTGGATAGATTTTTCAGCATTGACTTTGACTCTCCATATCTTTAACCAATCTTGCAGGAAATCTAAGTAGTTCTGGAGCTTTTCGAATTTTAGTTCAAGATTAGTGTCTGTAAATAAGATGTACGGGCCTATATTTCGTTGTTGCATTTTTATTCATATAAGATTTCCGCTACAATAATTATCTGTTATACGAAAAGATAATGTATTTTATTATTAGATCCTTGCAAAATACAAAATCCTGGCCAGTTATTTAAATAAAACTGTGGAGAAACAAAAAAAAATGGTGTGTAAATATGCGGTGTCACTATTTTACAAATATAAGCTGGGTAAACATCTTTTAAATATAAATCGTTAGGACGTAGGTTACTCAAAACGTCTTTTAATCTTTTCCTCATTAATTCCATGTGAATTATCTAAAAACAACTGATAAACCATGTATAAGAACCATGTAAGCTACGCCACTTTGGTAAATTGCCGAAAATGAACACGTCAATAGCATCAGATGACATATCTCGAATACAACACACTTATTATATTCACGTTAACATATCGATATTTTCCGATTTCTTGACGTAGGTATGACGTAGGTATATTATATTCGTTTTGGCTTTGATTTTAGGTCATTTAAATAAATAAGATTTCAGTAGCTTAAGTTTCGACTACAACCGCCACCATCAGAGACTACAACTACAATTATTAATTCATATAATTGTTATAACATTATAAATTATTTTTTAAATTATGTGTACTTACAAATTGTTTTATTTACATGGATGTAATATTATTATTATTTTATTTTTGTGCGTTCTATTTAAATGTTTTGACGTAGCTGAGTTAGAATACTATTTCTCTCGGTTTTGGCGTGTATTTATTTATACGAGTATTATTCGTAGGTAATCATAAGTGTATAATGTAAGACGTGAGTGAGGTAGATATTACTTTAGATATGTTATTTTACTTGCTTATAGGATACCTACAGATTATAAGTAAAGAAATTAACGTATTAACCCATTATAAATTAATTTAAAAGATATAAAATATGTTTCACTTAAATTCTGCCAGTGCTGCTGTTAATTACATCGTTATGTCTTTTGATCTGTAATATTTCGTGTATAGTTCATCTGTAATAATTTGTTTCTTTTCCTAGAAAATGAACGTTATTAAAATTGAGCATATCGTTTTAGTCCATTGCGTGTTTTGTAAGAGCTGTTGAAATTTGGTTTATTGTTTTAGTATTATATTTATATGCATATCTATATTCTATTGTGTATATATTGTTTTGATTGGTCGATATAGCTGATATTACAATCGTTAGTCTATTTTATATATGGTATTAATTTCGTCTTGTGTTTGTATTCTAGGTTTAAGTTTTGAAAAAAGGAAATGTTTGTTGTGTGTCCTGTAACGTGTCGTTGTGTTGTATGCGAATACTGCGAACACACACTATAGCACTATGTTCTATTTGCTTGCGTGCAAATAACAAATTAACTCTAAATTAAACTCTAAATAACACTAAGTCAGAAGCAAATAACTCTGTTGTAGAATTTACTCCTGACGAGATTTTTCGTACCTAAGCTTAGCAGAGACGTTCTGCGCTGACTAGAGGTGTCTTAGGTATCCGATGGAAAGGGTTACTTTGCTATTTAATAGGCAGATAGCCTAGTGCTATGGTGTATGTTGCATAGTGTATGTTGTTGTATTCAAGTTGCTAAATAGACCCGTCACACGGTGGTCGGAAATGTCGTAAAGCTGGTCATAAAATTAAGGCGTTGGTTAATTTTTGCAGAAATTAGTATATAGGGGTTTTCGAAGGTCGCTGATTCCAAATAGAATTTCAAAAAATAAAAATGAGGAAAAATGAGTATAAAATCGAAAATATCAATCGAATTTGCAATTATTAATAACTTGACAGAACAATTAAATATTATTATGAAAATTGTTGGCGAAGATAAATATTGAACTAATGAAGTAATAAATATTTCAAATGTCCTTAAAATTTATTTTCATAAAGTTGCTTTTCATAAAATCGCAATCTGACTGATACATCATTATCTGATTATCTGATTGCGATACATCATCATTATCGCTATCATTTGTATCATTAAAAATAAAATAAAAATGTTCTTCTTCAATTTACGGTGGAACCAATAGCTCTATTGCATGTTGGGATGCTGATTTAAATTGTCTGGAAGGAACAAACTAGAAATAAGCGGATATTAAAATGTTATTAAAAGCCTTTTAATACGTCGTAAATATTTTTGCTCCTATCACATGTTCTTGAAATTCTTTTCACAACCTTTTAATGTGCTTGTTACATGGCTTCTAAGTTTCTTCGCACATTTATCCGATAGGAAGCAAAAAGAAGTCCACAATTTTCTGACCGTAGATAAGAATTTTGTGCACTGTCGTGGATACAAAATGCCATGAATAAATAGTCGTATACGATTTCTTCAATGTATTTCTGAAATTTGTGCTCATCAATTTTGTATCCACAAGAAATGACTTGCAATATAATATAGTTTTATCAATTCCTTATCAATTTTCGTTATCGAAGCAGACATTTCAGAGTTAGAAAAAACTCTCAGCTGTATTAACATCATTTGAACTCCTGTTAATAACTTTGTTTTGATTGATCAACAATAAACCCTAATCTGTCTTGAAAATCTTGTTCATTTCCGCAATCGTTATCATCCTCGCGCTGGCCACTTTTTTATGCCTCTGGAACACTCCAAGTTGTTAACGTCATTTGAGCTTCTATAACTTTGTTTTGATTGATCAACAATAAGCCCTAATCTGTCTAGAAAATCTTGTACAATCCCTTTTCCGAAATCGTTATCATTCTTGTGCGATGGCCACCTTTTTATGTCTAATTTGTGAGACAGATGTAAGCGACATTCCATATACCATATCCAAGCATGCAGCAATGATTTTCCAGATTGCAAATGGCTTTCATCGATTAGTTTTTGCAGTCTTGTCAATATCATTAAGTTCTTTTGGCGTAGCTTTGCAAAGGTAGAAACGCACATTTGATGATGTTTGAATAATCGAATTAACAAATTTCCCATTTACCATCGCCAATGCAAGTCAAGAAAATTTTGGCATCCAATTTATATAATTTTCATTGCTTTTTTTGTGTTTATAAGTGATTTCACTAGAAGTGCTATCTCGTCCCTATTTGCATATTAATTCTAAATTATCAAGTTTTTTGAGACAGACTTTCAATAACATCAGATTGTGGTTAATATTTTTTCAACTGTATGATTTAACAATACTTGGAGTTTCACCGAAGCTCCATTTTCAGTTACAGTAATTTCTTCAGGATATTCAATTTGTGTTTACATTCCAATACTTTTTCATAAGAGGGGTAGAATTTAGATTGTTTTCGTAAACTGACCGAATAGGTTCCATTATACCGACTTTTTGATAATTTACATTCTACTAATAGGGATAAGGCTTCATTGGCTGACAGCATATAATGTGAAACACGTTCCAGAAATTCCCGATACATCGGTGGTTACTACCTTCTGCGATGTCCGTAACGACTTTTGTCTTGAAGCTCTCATCGTCATTTAAATAACGTAGACTAGTTCTTTAACGCTATGCTCTGATCGAACCGAACATATTCTGTCCTCTGTTTTCACCGATCCACAGTGGGGTATTTGACCGATTTAGCTGGCCAAAATTAGTGATGGTGTATAATAGATATATACTGCAGTTTTGCGGAACGTTAAAACGTTTTGAAGTAAAAGTGATACTTCATTAGCCCTTCATTAGTTGTTTTGCCTTGATCTGCAGGTGTTTAGAGGTCGGTATAATATTATTTATGGCACATAGGATTTAATGTACATATGGGCCCAAAAATAACTCATAGAGGACCCTAAAGGCCTTGTCATGTGGTGTAAATTGTAGCTATTGCTTCTTGTGTAGGTACCTGTACGAAAGGGAAAATATTAATTACTAAAGTATACACTAATACCAGAGTATATATGAATTTGTAACTACCTACATAGTATGCAGTATAAGCAGTCTATACGTCTTTCTCTGTGAGGGATTCTTCATTATCATCATCAGAAGAAATATCTTCATCGCTGAATTGATCAGTGGGTTCAGCTGGTAGAAGCATTTCTAGGGTTTTTTTTTTGGAAAGGTTTCGTTTTTTTTCCCGGAGTTGGCCTCATGTTTGTTATAAATGGATCAGAAGTCAGTAACAGTCTGTTCAATACATCCATGTTAGACGCTTCCCTTGAGAACTTTCTAGAGTAATTTTGCCTGTAAATGCGAAAATGTTTATTGCGAGCCTCAGCTGTTTCCTCGGATAATTGACCAATAGGAAGCAATGCGTTCTCAATCACTATTTGACCATGGACGAGGATCTTGTGCATGGTAGGAGTCATAGGATACCAGGGGTATAACTTTACGTACAACGTGGCTGTCTATAGTGTACTTGGAGAATTTTTCAATGTTGATTTTATGGCCGCTCGAAATGGTTTCCAAAATCACGTTGAATCGAAAAATGAGTTCCTTATTTATGCCAGTGATTGCTGAAGCTAGTTCAGGATTGGAAAATAATCTTCTATTTGTATTGCCATCGTTGGTATTGCCCACTCCTGCTTTTGCAACATCTACTATCAACCCCATTTTACTTCTGAACTCTGCTCTAATTTTTGTTTTTCTGTTTGTGACCATTTTTTTACACTAAAATTATAAGCGACATGAAGTAAACTCTCAAACAGACCGATTCTGGCATGAAGAATAGATAAACCAAATTTCAGAGTCTCTTCCTTCACAGTGGTGGATGGTGTTAAGTCATTAAATGGTTTACTCGTTTATCACAGATATAGCACCGCATGGTTGAGGTTGTGCTTGTAATGGCGTTGCACACTTTTGCATCTATCATGGACCGTACCATTGTCAGCTTCACAGTTGTTCTATATATTGGACCTCCTTGTTGGTAACATCCGTAGTTTCTTTCAGAAAGCTAATACGTATAGGGCGACAGTAACGAGGCGAAGACGGTGTTCGATTTTGCCAGATTTTCTTGCTGTCACAAACTAATTGCAACGCACGAAAGAACTTTGAAAAAATATTTTAATCAGAAGCAGCATCGTTCTCAAATTTCTGCTTAAACTGTGCCTGTTTCGAGCCGACACATCCCCACTTGATTTTTTCCTTGGCAGATCTTGGCACCTACTTTTTATACAGTTTATTAACTGTATAAAAAGTAGGTAATGATTCTAGATTAGAATGATATAAAACTAATTACTTTATCGCGTTTATAAGTATACTGTTTTAACTGTTATTTGATAAAAAATTGCAAAAGCGATGCATTGTAGTCACATATTTTACAACAGTAAAAATCTTGTCTTATAAACACATTTTGCAAAACAATATACATGAAAAATGTGACTTACCTGTCTCAGTAGAGTAAATGATAGCAAACAGCAGATAACACTTTCCAAAAATAATTAATACTTTTGTTTCACTGACACCTGCAATGATTGTCGAGAACGCATCCAACTGCACTCAAGAAATATCAAGTTCAGACTGTCTCTGGGGGATAATAAAATGCCGCAGGTAAATAATACGGTCGATTACAAATGACATCCTACCTAAAGTATCTCCCAATATGGTAAATTCCTACTTTTCATGACTTCCACGACATTCACTTTTGGCCGCCCAGATTTGGAAAATACCCCACTGTGCGATCGCTCAAATTCTCCCGGCTTCGAAGGTGGCCATGCTGAACTAGCATAGAACTTTAGCAGAAATTCTCTTATCTTGCCGATAAACGAAACAGTCTACCTGAGCCTATCCAAAAAAGCAAGCCACGGTATGAGATAAGAGCCGTTTGGGATATTTTATTTGGCAAATAGAGATGAAATAAACTATACATATATTGATTAGATTAGAGAACTGATTATCAGACACATTTCTTCATTTTCTGAAAATTCCATCAAAAAAAAAACGTCATGTTATTTTATTTGCATCAATGTAACAACTTTTTATTATAAATTTGAAAACGGTTAATGTATCATGTAATTTTATATACAACTTATTGTTTTTTATTAATAATTATTCAAAAATATTTCCAATAGGTGCTCTAAAGTTATTGAATATTCAGCTTAAAAACCGTGTATCCATGTCGTCTATTTGTTATACGAAACATGTTTTTTGAAGTGAAATGTTCATAAATTTAGAGTAGTTATGTGCAGATTAATGCACATCCTCATATCAACGCACAAAAATATCAAGCTCACGAAGCGATGTACTCGACGCTCACAAAAGAAATGTATTCTGAAACCAGGTAGGTACTGTGGCTTCTTAATAACAATCAATTCGCATACTAGGGGTACCACTACAGCTATCCTGAAGGTTAAAAGCCCTTAGAAGAACTATTTTTTTTAATTTTGGCCAGCTTTTTGACATTTCCGCCCCCTGTGATGTCGTTTAATTTTCTCAATACATTCAGCAGGAGTATGATTCTCGATTTGCAGTTCTCATGCCTGATGTTCTCTATTGGAAACAAATTTGACGAGAATAATTATCTTGTAGTGATATTAAACCCTCGAAAACCTGGTTGTAATTGGTCGTCTTACTGAAATAATTTCCAGTGAACTTGCTGTCGAACCGGTAATAAGGAATTCTCCCTTAAATATGTTTTTATAGCCTGGGGAGCGTTTAGTAACGTCAGTAAGGGCGATAAGTGCCTCGCTCATCGGTTAAGGGGTGCATTTATTACGTAATCGAATTATCAACACTGGCTGTATGTAAATTCGGTTGGCGGTTGCTTTAGTGAACAAATGATAGAAATAAATTAAAGCTGTTAATCTTTCCCCAACTGTACTTGTATTACCAAATAAATAACATAAATCGCAAAGTCCGCGTATATTACTCTGGTGGGCAGAACTATACTGCGGAATCGGCAGATTTTGAACGGCAGTAGAGGCCATACGTAGCGTGCGACTGGTTATTTTACCCTTGGTTAGGGTAAATCTGATTATTAAGGCGACAAAAAATATGACCCGCACCGTTTGCAAATAATCGAACTTTAATTACAAAGTATCGATTACGCCCTTATAGGGGTTCCTTATGGCTACCTCATATGCTGTTTAAATTTTGTGATTTAACTCTCGATAGCCAACTATGTCACTATATACTAGTACGAGGGGCACTATTTATATTTTGAGCCTAATAATTAAAAAAACATTAATTTGTCATTGAAAATTACTTTATCGTTTTTCAAAATATTCTCCTTCATGATCTATACACTTTTGCATGCGTTCGAACCATGCTACGCCTCAAGAAAGTAGTTGTGCCGTAGCAAGGGTTGTACGGGTGGAAGTCTGGAAAAGTAAGTCCTGAATTCTCTTTCTTGATTTCTCTCCTTCACTTTGGCTACCCGCTAGCTGCAGTGGAGGTGGGAGTGAATGCCAAGGAGCGCCACCCGCTTTCAGCCGTGGTTAAGGAAGAGAAACTTTAATTATACAAAAAACGGGTAATGTGCCTATATTAGCAATGAAACTACAGTACTAACCTTTCTATCCTTACATGCATATACATATCACAGAATAACCTAACTCTAACCTAATTCTATGTTTCCCAATCACACTGATCCGTCTACTTCTTATACGTGCTACTTTCTGTGTTGCGAACTTCCGTGGTAACCGATTGAAATGGTTGATCTGTGTATGGCTATAGTGGTCGTACTGCCGGGTACGGCTCGGTAAGGTTGATCTTGCTACTTGCTGAGTACTTGCTCCCTCGCCTCTAACAGACATTCAGAGGTACTCTAACCTCAAAATCACGTAACTAGAACAGCAAAGGGAACAGATAAAGAACAAAACCCAAAAACAGAAAAAAAAAGGCCTGAAATAAGAGACAAATTTTAGTCTCTGACTGTTATTACAGTCTTTAATCGGTTTTACTAGCACAAAGTCTAAAATATCATACCTTCGTTGTTAGGCGGCCTTCGATGATAATTATTTTTAACGAAAATCCACCAAAGTGTGTGAATGAACACTATTTTATACTAAAATGTACAAATATATATCTTTGTAAAATAATCTTCACTAAGGGACACTGTTTCTACCAATCAATTAAAATGTCTGACTTTTTTTCCCCATGCCAACAAAAACCCTTAAATACGCAGCAGTTTTAGATAGTACGTGGCCACAACCGCATAAATAAATAGAAAAGTATTGTACGCGGGCCTATTTATTTAAAACCGTAACAACCATTTTCAAAAGCTTTTTCTCCATTCCGCTTGAGATATCTCCAAAACATGGCTTTTGAACGCATCAACGGCTTCTTTTTCCGACGAAAATTATTGTTAATTAATTAATTGCCTAATGACTAATGAAAACTTTGCTTTGAAAACTAAATTGCCTAAAGAAAACTGGTGTTGTGGCAACAGTGCTCTTAAAGGCATTGTTGCCACATGACCAGTTTTTCCGAAAAACAGGCGACCATTTGTTTCAAAGTGCTTCGAGCACGAACAAATTTTATTGGATTTGGTTCACCTTGAAACACCCATTCAGTCGACTGCCGTTTACTTTCCGGCTCATACGGATATATTCATTCCTCACCTGTTATATACGTCTTTTAAAGCACCACCATTGTATTTCTTGATCATTTGTGTGCACCAATCGACACGAGTATCTTTTTGAGATCTTTTCAAATTATGTGGGATCCAACGAGAACAAACCTTTTTTACAGCTACATGATCATATAATAAAATATTGCATGATCATTCTATGCAAGTCGAGTCAATGTCTAAGGTTGCTCAGATTTTGCACAGCATCAATGTTTTCTGGCACAACAACTGATTTTGGACGACCTTCAAGACTTTCATCGGTGAGCGAATGGCGGCCACGATTATACTCGTTATACCAACGTTTCACAGTGGCAAAGGATGGGACTTTATCGCCAAAAATGAAAGTAAGTTGGTCGATGCACTCTTGTCTTGATAATCCAAGTCGCAATAAATCATCGCACGGTCGCAAATATTCACAAGTTAATTCTCTTTTTTCGCTGAGATACAATTTTCAAATTTTATCTAAAAATTGGATCTCAGCGTATTTATTTATTTTTTATTTATTTACTTATCTTGATTTATACGGGGGTGAGGTTTAGCACAGAGCTACTCTTCCACTTAACGTCCGGACAGTCACTAGGATACACACAGACTCTGATGTGGGAATCTAATCCACGCCTGGATTACGAGCTGGTAATCTAAGCCAGCTCCAAGCCTGACATCCTTAAATCGGATTAATACAGGAAGAGTGGAGAGGATTTTCTGTCGTAAGTTTAGCAAATAGTGTAAAGTAATTTCATTTTCATTTCCCTTAGCTTATTTAATCGACTCCTTACTGATTGTAAGCCTTGATCAGTAGAAACTAGTTTGCATGCCATTGTACTCGATATGTAGTCCTTGTCAAATTTTATATTCAATGCACCATATTCATTTGGTTCCATATCAATGTTTTCATTGCATCTCTCCACGTTTCCATTGCAAATTTCTCACATAAAATCTAAAAGTTAATTTTTATTGTTTCCACATTCTACAATTCTATTCAAATTTGGTGCAATGTGCTACAAAGAATTTGCAACCATTACAACCAATACAGTAAGATACCATCAAGAGAGAAAGTCATGAAGATACCGTTTTGATGCATTCCCCTGAAATATAGGCAATAATGGAGTAATTTTTGGAATGAGTTATGCTTTTGGTCTCAAAATGGTCATTTGCTCTATTGGCCAAAAGTTCAATTAACTAAGAAATTACTGAATATTGTCTTATTTTAGGGAAATATATCAAGAATTACACCTATTACGTTATTTAGTGATGGTACGTTCTTTTTAGCATCGATAATTAGCAAAATATTATGCTATAGCAAATAGTATTTCTCTGCCTGTTGCCTTTAAATTATTCCATGTCATTATAAAATTCAATAGGGTATTTCTTAAAGCGTAATTTTGTAAAAACGTAGGAATGTAATTATCTCTCTCTAACAAGTGTTTTATTGAATTTATTTCGATAAAATAGCCTTATTATTTATCTTGCATTTCGATATGTTGTACGAATGAGATCGAACGAGTAGGTATGTAGATTGTCGTAATATAATCGTTATCATGCTTTAACTCCTCAGTCGATAGTCCCCGGCTTATTGACTAATGCCTCCAGAATTATTTAATAAGGTTTCTGGAACGAACATTTCAGAGTTAATTTTTAAATTAGTTTCATGTTCGTTGTGTTGTCATTCACGTCGTATATCTTGAAACTGGAAGCACTTTAAATTATTTAAATACCTACCACAAGGGACTTTATTTATTATTAGCGCATAAATAGAATGCAACTAATTACCTCGCAACTTTTCTACGAGGAAAGTTTTTTCAAAATCTGCAAAATATACTCGTTCCAATGTTATCTTAAGGATTATAAATTTATGCTGAGGCTATACCAAGTTCTGCAATTTTCAGTTGATGATTTTTGGCATGATGTGTGCCCTAACATTCTTTATCTCTTTAATCGTACGGAAATAAATTTAGGACAAAATTTCAAGATAACAGTTCGGCAACATTTAGGATTGATATAGTGTCAATCCAAAATTGGATTAAGATCAGTAAATCATTTGTATTTTTTGGAATGTTTTTTCAAAATCTGCAAAATAGGTCTTGTTTGATATTAGCTTAAGCATTATAAACTTATACTGATGCTACACCAAATTCTTTAATTCTAGTCATTCTTTAAATGGGTCCACTAACATCGATAAGTCGATGATTTTTGGCATGATGAAATTAAAAGCTGTCTACCATAATAGTCTTTAAATCTCTTTGGCCGTGCGGAAAGAAATTTAGATATAGAGATAAAATAATATATGCGCTCAATGCCATTTGGAAGTGTTAATCCAAAATTGAATTAAGATCAGTAAATTATTTGCTTAACCTTGTAGCCGAATTAAATTCTACTATATTTAAATAAATGTTAAATAAAAAATTGTCTTCTAAACTTTAATAAAAATATTTCTATCTAATTGCGTGATTAGATTTACTAAAACATCAGATTGTGTTAAGAGATATTTGAATTGATCTTAGCACAAATTTGACAAATGGTAAAATGAATTATTAGAACATAGTGAACTAATAAAATAAATCTTAGGAAATGTTGTGTGAATCTAGTATGTTCTTTATCGAATACAACAAACGAAGTATCGGATTATCCAATTATCAAACTAATATTTGATAACATTTGCCTAATACTTAGATAGATGATTATTTTCGGATAAATTTTATATTATTTCTTACCATATCAAGTAGAATGCATATGAGTGCGTTAAGTTATTTATAGAGAGTGTCTCAGTTGGAGCTATTTGGATTTGATTTGCGTGCCATTTGTGTTCTGCCAAAGATAAACGTCAATATTTTTTTACAAACCATACGACGTCATCCCGCGTGGGTGGGTGTCTCTATACTATGATAGCAATCACCAGCTTTATTTTCAAAGTATGGCTCAATTACTTCACCACTCCAAAGTTCGCACCAAACCATGTGTCTCTGTGTATGTATTTCTGGTTCGTGAACATGTGGATTAGTACCCCAAATTCGATAATTTTGTTTGCTGACTTATTAGACAAGATGAAAATGTGTTTCAACGCTGAATAAAATTTTGATGTTTGACTTGTTTCTCTAACACTCAGTTAACAAATGTACGGCGTTGTAAATGGTGTGTAATTTTTAATTGTTGTCAACTTAGTTTTGTATGCTGACAGCTGCAGATCTTTCTTTAAAATCCGATGTATGGCGGCTCTTGACAGATTCAATTATTGTTCCCGACGTAGAATTGATGCATTTGGATACTCCCGTACACTTTCTCTCACTGCAGCAATATTTTCATCTGAGCGACCACGATATAGACGTATCTGTGTTGCCCTATCAATAACATAACCCATCTTTTCAAATTTATTGATTAAGTTACGAACTGTTAACTCTGTAGGTGCTTTAGTTTGTCCTAATTTTGTGCGAATTTTTCTTAGTGTAACTGTAAATGATCGCTCTCTTTGATAAAATAATTGTACACAAACTATTCGTTGTTGAACTATTAATCGCGGCATTGTGATGTCAATGATTGGTATGGTTTGTAGATGCGGTATGGATTTCAAATGACGTTAAATATTGACGTAATATCTTTGACAAATGGCGCGCAATTCAAATATTATAGTTCAAACTAAGACATCTTATATTAAATCTATCGAATAACAGAATTAATTTTAAAACACTTTGGGTAAAATTTAATTTGACTGTATATTGCTATTCAAATGGAATAATTATATGCTGTAGGTGTTTCTAATTAGATTCAAATTTGTGAATTGGAAATGTTGTAAAAATTACAATTTTACTTTCCAGAATTATTGGTTCTATGCATCATCTATTAGATTTTTTGAAAACATTATTCATTTATAGCTATCCGTTTCTATTGTAGTGCTTAGATTGATGTTCAAAGTCAAAGCTACCTTCGCTTTTAATACGAATTAATATTAGTTTCCACTAATTGAGCAGTTCTGCAACCGTATCCACTACAGTTTAACTAATTCTAAACCTCTTCGCTTAAACCCTAAACCTTAAAATCCATCATCCCGCCCTTTGTGCTAAAATATTAAATTCGCGGCACACAAACCCACATAAAACCATTTGTATAATTGATAGATCCGAGGAATTTGTCAACAATGGGTGGGAAAAGTGAAAATGGTTCGTGACATTGATGTGTATAAATTTATCTCGTCTCATCAAAAATTCTATTAAATATTTCACAGTAAAAAGCGGAGCTCGGAATAGAGATCAACCCCTAGGCCGACGACACATTTCACCCCATCTTCGTTTACAGGCCATTTCAAAACGCAACGTAATGTCAGATTATCTAAATACTTGATTTATAATGGAGTCCGGATAATAGTGGAGTCGCTTAACCTCACTTCGCAATGAAATATTGGAGTTTATATCGAGACAGGATCGGCTACACCGGAAAGAATATATCCATTTAATTAAAATGAAACGTCATGGGTCTCATTGATAAAAAATGTAGCGGAAAGTGCGTTCAGAGATAACTAAAAGTAATCGGAACCTTATAATCCACTGCACATTATAAGGCGTCAATTCTTTTTTTCATAAGAATATATTTTAAATTCAAGGTATGCGCTATGTAGATCAAGAAAGAGTATGATCATTTACCCATCACTATATAGTACTCCCTCTGTCCCAAATTAGTTGTTACATTTGACAATTTTTTTGCTGATTATTATCATATAAAATTTAATCCAGCAAGTAATATACTAAACAATTAAATACTCAAAAGAGAAGTTTAAAATAACATCATTCATAAAATTTGCTTGAAGGTTGTAATTACAAGTAGGCTAGATTGGTAAATAACAAAGTTTTGAAAGTACACTCGCTGTAACTTTAATTCGTTGTGAAAAGTGCCAAAAATGAGTGATTCGTCAAGAATGTTAATTGAAAAAAGAAAAGGAAATGGACAACATTACCCGAAATGCAGTTCTTTAGTTTTTGCTGCAACAACGTTGTGAAAATGAAAAACTCAAACATGCTATGGTTGGTGCTTCAGAGCAATTCATGCTCCATAGACGCACAATTTATCGACCATGGAAATAGGCAAAAAACTCCAAACTTTCTGGAAGTATATACTATAACGTCGATTCGTTAAAACCAGGCAAATGTAGAAGAAAAAAGAAAAATTATTCGGAAAATTTAGCAAAATTGAGAAATGTTCCATTGCATAAAAGAAGTACCCTGAAAAGTTTATCATGCGCTATAGTCATACCAAAAGCTTCATTACATCGAATGTAAAAAGGAGGTAAAACATTTAAAGGTGTTTCTTCTGCATTAAAACCTTTCTTAACTGCTGAGAATAAGCTTGAAAGACGTTTTTTTCTTCAATATTTGGAATCAGACGGCATATTTTCCGATGTGAAGGATCACGTTCATATTGACGAAAAATGGTTCTATATTACGAAAACATCGCGTTCTTATTATATTGCCATCAATGAAGAAGACCCTCACCGAGAGTGTAAAAGTAAACGGTTCATAACAAAAGTAACGTTCATGGCGGATGTTGCAAGATCCCGGTGGGATCCTGATGAGAAAAAATATTTTAATGGACAATTGGATGTGTGGGCTTTTGTATATGCAGAACCGGCCAAAATAAATTAAAAAAATCGACAAAAGGGAACCCTTGTTACTAAAGTTGTAGAATATATCTATATAACAAGGAAGAAATCAAAAAAATAATTATTGAAAAAGTAATGTCTGCCATTCATGCAAAGTTTCCTCGGTCTGCAAAGAATAGTCCGATCTACATCCAACAAGACAGTGCGAAGTCTCACTAAATCATCTAAAACTGCTGAAATGTCAGCCTCCAACTAGTCCCGACCTGAATGTGCTTGATTTAGGATCTTTTAACGCAATTGAGTCGTTACAAAATCAGATGGCGTCCAAAGGCATAGATGAATTAATAAGTGCTGTGGAAACTGATTTCGATAAATTATAGAGCGAGAAATTAGACAACATTTTTTTAACATTGCAAACATGCATGGAAAAATAATGATGTGTTCTGGGAGCAATGCATACAAGATTATACATATGAATAAATAAAAATTAAGACGTAAAAACCGCCTTCCACATAGCATCAAATGTAACCCTGAGGCTATTTTAACAGCCAGAAATTGTCTTAATGTTACTTAGTTTGTAGCAGCTTAGAATTAGCTTCATCAGGAGTATAAGAATTATTATCCATAATTGCGAGTCCGAAATCAATATTTTTGTGAAATTAGTTAAAAAATAATAATTCCAGTTTCTGTTTACCCGCTTTTGTGTGCCTAATTTTTTTATTTATTATTTTTTCAAAATGTGACAACTAATTTGGGACAAAATTTAGACACTGTAACCCTGAGGCTATTTTAACAGCCAGAAATTGTCGTTAATATTACTTAGTTTGTAGCAGCTTAGAATTAGCTTCATCAGGAGTATAAGAATTATTATCCATAATTACGAGTCCGAAATCAATATTTTTGTGAAATTAGTTAAAAAATAATAATTCCAGTTTTTATTCACCCCCTTTTGTGTGCCTAATTGTTTTCATTTGTTATTTTTTCAAAATATGACAACTAATTTGGGACAAAATTTAGACACTAAATGTGAAAACTAATTTGGGACAGAGGGAGTATTATTTATGCGCCAGAATTATAAACTTTGTAAACTATTGAGGTATACTTTGGTTACTTCATACAGCGAGTCCACCTTGCATCGGCAAGTCCAATATGTCCATTAAAAAAGGGGATTTTTGTATTCCTTTTCAAGAATATTCCATTTTTTTGTATTGGCAGGTACCAACTTTTCTTTCCAATAGCAACTGTATTTACAAATTTCCCAATTTTCTTTATTATTTTTTTTGATTTCTTGTTAAAAAATAGTGAATATGTTATGTTGGTACTGATTTTCTAGATATTTAGCTTTATAGGTATTTTTTCTCGGTTTTGATCACTCATAATAGTTCAAATTCTAGGGGTATGCCAAGCCTTACTGATATTATTTCTGGACAAATTTTCAACAGTTATGACACTTTTATGTGATGTGCCAGAAATCTACCTGTGACATACCCGGTGAGACAACCACCTTGCCAAACGTATAAGATTTCTACTGAAATATCTACACATTTCCTATAGCATTCCCTGTAGCTAAGTTATAAACTAAATATTGTTCTTTCAAACTCAAAATCGCACTTCCATTAAAAAATTGCAATTATTTCTCATTTTGTTGAAATATCTCATAGTGAGCGCCCCAGTTTCATGTTATTTCGTTTTCCTTTGACAATCTGTTCCAATTTCATATACAAAATTCTTGAGAATAAAA
Source organism: Rosalia funebris (assembly GCA_037954035.1). Classification (NCBI taxonomy): domain Eukaryota; kingdom Metazoa; phylum Arthropoda; class Insecta; order Coleoptera; family Cerambycidae; genus Rosalia; species Rosalia funebris. The sequence continues at coordinate 9,404,979 of JAZFAV010000007.1, forward strand.
ATAAATTGTTTTACAAAATACATTTCTTGAGGTATTAAGGATATACCGTAAAAAATATGTACTTATCTCCTTTTTTAACGAATATGTTGGACCTTGCACATAAGGCGAACACCAATTTTTGGGGTAAAAAAAAAAACGAATTTTATAACAAATTCCTCAGAAATTATAATAGGTTTTTATTCATCGTTTCCTATGTGATTTTTTGGAGGTACAGAATAAATCGACAATAATATTCATGTGTAATATGTATTGGATACACATTCATACATACAAATGCTTTTTATTATGTACGTATACATGGAGTATGTAAAGAATGGAACAAATTCAATAAAATCGTTACTAGGCAACCGCGAAGAAAATGTTTAGACGAATCTATTTAATATTTTATATCGCACTTGTATAGGCATTTTTTCGGCAGTATATTAAATAGCAATACTCTTATCTAATGATTTAAAATGATATGATCTTGAACACATTTTGCATATACATAAAATAGTGTGGTAGATTGTTTAACAATTGTATCGGGAAATTTATTAATGTATCTTTTATGTTTTTATAACTTTTATATTCCTTCATTCCGACACTCGTAGCAATTTTTCAATAAATTCTAATTTTTGCTATTTCAAACTGTTCTTATTGTTTTTACGTTACTTGATGTTGCTTTTGAATCATTCTTCAACTGTTTTCAAAACTTTGTGTTATTTTTATGTTACTTGGTTACTTACATTATGGCCGTCATGATAGCCGAGTTGGTTAGAGCGCCTTATAGTGTAAAGGCGAGTGGCTTCTGACTGTCATGATTTTTGTTCGATTCCAAGCATCGGCACTGGCAATGCTGGTGGGAATGAGTACGTGTCATTGTGTATCCAAATAGACCGATATCCAGACAGCTTTAGCATTGGATTGGGGGGATTGTTTAATTTATGCGGTGTGTTTTGTATTTTTGTTTATATGAATCAGTCGATAGGCAGAATTGGGCCCCTGAAAAACCCCCGTTGGGCGATAGATGGTTACGTCATTGTTTATTATTGACATGTATTATGACTTCTTCTCTAGCACACTTTGAGTTTGTTATGTTGTTATTCGGTTATTGCCTATATTTAACATGATCTACTGTTAAATAGTAGTATAGTTGTGAATCAAAGTCCAAGCTGATTGACTGTATTCTCATTTTATCTCATTAGCAGTAAGTAGATTATAGTTATCTATATAATTATTTAGTTAATATTGAAGCCCTTGATCTAGTTTATATATGTAATAAATATGTAGTAATTTGTGTTTATATATATGAAGCAATCATATTTATAGTTGCTACAAACATTCAAGCTTAATATTATATTTAAAAGTGTTAAATATGTTAACCACTAAGTGAACACCAATTCTGAAAGTAAAAAATGCATTTTATAACAACTTCCTCAAAAATTATAATTGGTTTTTATTCATCTATTTCTATTTAATTTTTTCAAGGTACAGAATAAATCGACAATAATATTGATATGTACTTTTTGGATACATGTTTGTTATGTACATGTATTGAATACATGTTCATACATATAAATGCTTACTATTTTAATAAATATGTAGTAATTTGTATTTACAATAGCCATAAATTAAAAAAAAATTAAATCATATATGAAACAACCATATTTATAGTTGTAACAAACATTCAAGCTTAATATTATATTTAAGTGTTAAATATGCTATAAATAAGAATATCTTTTGTTAAATTTTGGACAATTTGTGGGTTGTCAATGTGACCTTGACAATTATATACATTATAAGATTATCTGTGTCTGTAACATATTTATGTTTCCTTTGCCTACATTTTATTTATATTATCAGTTTATAATTTAAGTGCCTATATGCATATAATATGTGCCTTACTAGATTTAAATACATATATACTTACATACATTTAAATTTCATATATTTCGTTTCCATGTAATTTGAGACTCCCCATAAATACCTATAATGTGCTTACGAGGATAAATAAAATTATAATATATGTATTATCTATTATCCGTTATTTTTATTCGTATTTTGAATATTATAAAGTTATAACGGTGAATTTATAGTAATTATGCAACCAAACAAAAATAACACTGAAGTGAGTTCACAATACATAATTAACATCTTTCATCATGATTGATGTTTTACATCTTGTACTGTTACAATATTGTTCTTTATGTTATGGCGGATAAATTTATGAAAATAAAAAGTAATAATAATAAGTAAGGAAGTATACCTATGTGTTCTTGCCTCTATAGCTCTTTCGGAAAGAAAACGTTCACATAGGCTCTGTAATTGAGATATTAAAAACTCTCTTTGCCGGTATTAAATTTTTTTTAGTGTTTTTAGTTTAAAGTAAGAAATAAGAACGATAATTTTTAAAATTAAGTAAGCACCTGAAAATATCGTTATATATATATATATATATTTATATATATATATATATATATATATATATATATATATATATATATATATATATATATATATATATATATGTATATATATATATATATATATATATATATATATATATATATGTATATATATATATATATATATATATATATATATATATATATATATATATATATGTATATATATATATATATATATGTATATATATATATATATATATATATATATATATATATATATATATATATATGTATATATATATATATATATATATATATATCTATATATATATATATATATATGTATATATATATATATATATATCTATATATATATATATATATATATATATATATGTATATATATATATATATATATATATATATATATATGTATATATATATATATATATATATATATATATATATATATATATATATATATATATATATATGTATATATATATATATATATATATATATATGTATATATATATATATATATATATATATGTATATATATATATATATATATATATATATATATATATATATATATATATATATATATATATATGTATATATATATATATATATATATGTATATATATATATATATATATATATATATATATATATATATATATATATGTATATATATATATATATATATATATATATATATATATATATATATATATATATATATATATATATATATATATATATATGTATATATATATATATATATATATATATATATATATATGTATATATATATATATATATATATATATATATATATATATATATATATATGTATATATATATATATATATATATATATATATATATGTATATATATATATATATATATATATATATATATATATGTATATATATATATATATATATATATATATATATATATATATATATATGTATATATATATATATATATATATATGTATATATATATATATATATATATATATATATATATATATATATATGTATATATATATATATATATATATATATATATATATATATATATGTATATATATATATATATATATATATATATATATATATATATATATATATATATATATATATATATATATATACTTATATATAGTGCATAGATTAGAAGTTTCACAATGGAAGAAAAATATTTGCAAATATTCAGAAATTCGGTCAATAATAATAATATTCAAAAGTAATTTTCACTGTTATAATTTTTTAGGTATAGACATTAAGCATTAAAAACACACGTCTAACTCAGAGACTCGCCTTGTAGAAGTTAATACACGTTGGCCTTGTTAAATTTGTTAAATCATGCACTTTTTGAACTAATTTAAAATATATTTTTAATAGAGAGTATTTCTTGAAAGTTAACGAAATATACCCCCTACATTTAAAATCGTGAGTGCATTAGTACACTAGTTTGAATGAAATAGTGTAGAGTTTGAATATCAAATACATAATAAATAAACTGCAATTATTCAGCAAAAGTTATTTAATATAAGATTATCTGTGTCTGTAACATATTTATGTTTCCTTTGCCTACATTTTATTTATATTATCAGTTTATAATTTAAGTGCCTATATGCATATAATATGTGCCTTACTAGATTTAAATACATATATACTTACATACATTTAAATTTCATATATTTCGTTTCCATGTAATTTGAGACTCCCCATAAATACCTATAATGTGCTTACGAGGATAAATAAAATTATAATATATGTATTATCTATTATCCGTTATTTTTATTCGTATTTTGAATATTATAAAGTTATAACGGTGAATTTATAGTAATTATGCAACTAAACAAAAATAACACTGAAGTGAGTTCACAATACATAATTAACATCTTTCATCATGATTGATGTTTTACATCTTGTACTGTTACAATATTGTTCTTTATGTTATGGCGGATAAATTTATGAAAATAAAAAGTAATAATAATAAGTAAGGAAGTATACCTATGTGTTCTTGCCTCTATAGCTCTTTCGGAAAGAAAACGTTCACATAGGCTCTGTAATTGAGATATTAAAAACTCTCTTTGCCGGTATTAAATTTTTTTAGTGTTTTTAGTTTAAAGTAAGAAATAAGAACGATAATTTTTAAAATTAAGTAAGCACCTGAAAATATCGTTATATATATATATATATATATATATATATATATATATATATATATATATATATATATATATATATATATATATGTATATATATATATATATATATATATATATATATATATATGTATATATATATGTATATATATATATATATATATATATATATATATATATATATATATATGTATATATATATGTATATATATATATATATATATATATGTATATATATATATATATATATATATATATATATATATATATATATATATATATATATATATATATATATATATATATATATATATATATATCTATATATATATATATATCTATATATATATATATATATATATGTATATATATATATATATATATATATATATATATATGTATATATATATATATATATATATGTATATATATATATATATATATATATATATGTATATATATATATATATATATATATGTATATATATTATATATATATATATATATATATATGTATATATATATATATATATATATATATATATATATATATATATATATATATATATATATATATATATATATATATATATATATATATATATATATATATATATATGTATATATATATATATATATATATATATATATATATATATATATATATATATATATATGTATATATATATATATATATATATATATATATATATATATATATATATATATATATATATATATATATATGTATATATATATATATATATATATATATATATATATATATATATGTATATATATATATATATATATGTATATATATATATATATATGTATATATATATATATATATATATATATATATATATATGTATATATATATATATATATGTATATATATATATATATATATATATATATATATATATATATATATATATATATATATATATGTATATATATATATATATATATATATATATATATATATATATATATATATCTATATATATATATATATATATATATATATCTATATATATATATATATATATATATATATATATATATATATATATATATATATATATATATATATATACTTATATATAGTGCATAGATTAGAAGTTTCACAATGGAAGAAAAATATTTGCAAATATTCAGAAATTCGGTCAATAATAATAATATTCAAAAGTAATTTTCACTGTTATAATTTTTAGGTATAGACATTAAGCATTAAAAACACACGTCTAACTCAGAGACTCGCCTTGTAGAAGTTAATACACGTTGGCCTTGTTAAATTTGTTAAATCATGCACTTTTTGAACTAATTTAAAATATATTTTTAATAGAGAGTATTTCTTGAAAGTTAACGAAATATACCCCCTACATTTAAAATCGTGAGTGCATTAGTACACTAGTTTGAATGAAATAGTGTAGAGTTTGAATATCAAATACATAATAAATAAACTGCAATTATTCAGCAAAAGTTATTTAATATGTATTCACGGAATTCATAAAATGGATATGAACTCTTTTAATATTACAAGGAACTAGGTTTGATTTATTGAACTATTTAGTTTTATAAAACTAAGTTTTATTAAAGATTATGCTTATAGCTTCTGCTTATTTGCTGTACATATTTATGTACATTTATGTAATTCAATGGGACATGTCAATATTCCATTGGAATCTAAATAGTCCCTGGAAGAATTAACTTAATTTAGAAATTACATTAAACGTTTCATAGAATAATCATCTGAAGTGGAACATCTTGCAGTATACTAAAATACATAACATAATTATGTATTTATATCTGAGACTGTTAACGTTCCCCACATTAATAATTTAACAGTGTCAAACTACTTTTCCGCACGAGCCAATTCTGTTGCATCTCACATTTGCTGGACATAATAAATAATGAATTCCAAATGGCCCGTTATTGAGGATGCAGCCCGGATCATTGTAACTTGTTCAGTTGCAGACCATAATGTTTAAACGAAAAAGAAACACGATGGAAACGATGTAGTTCGAGTAAACGATTCGATTATTGGTTTCATTTTGTATCCTCGAAGGGAGTCACCGACATGAATCATTCACTACCATTGATCCACTTAAAAGGAATACATACTGTTTTAGACTGAATATTGCATCATTTATTTTTAACAATGTGCACGAACACATGCATGATAACATTTTACTAGATTACAGTAGTGGGCGCCTTACTAAAGTATTAAAGATCGGAATAGCAGTGCATTATAAAATGTTAATGATACAGAAAATTTTTCTCAGGTAAAAGTTTATCCTTACCGAATAGTTGAAATATTTAATATGATAATCAATTGTCTGACCTTAGTTAATTTTAATGTGCTAATTTTAATATTTAACTTTAATTTCAATAGTACCCAACAAAGTATGGTAACTCTTGAAAATGTTTCCATAGATATTAGTGATCTGAATAATGATCAGACAACAGTTGAATAACCATGATTGTGTTATTCTCCTTGGATTAAAATTTACTACTTTGAATTACTTTACTACATGGCATGATTACCTATGAATACCCATTATCAACATACTATGTCTTATTTAATATTAGCCTCAAATATGAAAAAAGAATCTACAGATATTGTCAATGCATTCATTTAAATATTTTGCTTATTATGAGATATTTGTTGAAGAATGTGTGCAGGAAAATATTGAATAAATTGAATCAAAAATTAGTATTATCAATATAATGCAAAGTTTTACTCGGCAGATGGTAATATTTACAAACTACTGAAGTGGAGAGATATCTCCACACCATCTGCAAATGCCTTAATCTTTATACAATAAGGACTAAACAGATTAGGCCAAAACAGCTATTCTCCTGGCTATATGCCGACGACGAGCACTGAATTATATGGCGAAATCTGTCGTACTTTGTCTAACAGAGTTATCACTAAAGTACAGTGATTTAAATTGCAATCAATCTTTGCATCTTCCTTGTGGTTTTCGAGCAATCTAAATCACTGTACTTGTTTGTAGATCTCTGAAATATGTTTTTATCAACACATAAGTTTTATGGAAAAAGAAAACCCTGGTTTCTTATGATTTTCTATATGAGCTCAATATCAAGAAGTCATCAACTGCATATCAAACCTTAATCCATTATTTTAAAATGGCTACGAAAACTGGTACCAAAATTTTTAAAAAATTTGATAATGAATCGTTAAATAAATTGAACAAGTGACAAGAATAAGAATATATTAAGCATCTGTAATCAGTCCGTTGATTATGGATCCCAGCAAAATTAGTGTTTTACATAATGTTATAAGAACTTATCTACGATAACCTCAGAAGTTTCGTACAAAAGTATTGATGTTTTCTACGGAAAGGTATAACTGTAAGGTAGCTCGTCAGTAACTGGATTACATTTTTGTTTCTTTCTACAGATCTCCATTTAATCGAATAAAGTTTTCAATCCATCTTCTATTATTTAAAATAACTATACCCTGAATGAATTACACAGTTCATCCAGATGTCTTGGTATGTTATTAACTTCCTCCTCTCCAAAAGTGAAAATTAAGGCAGGTCAGATCAGGTGAGTTGTGGAGCTAACGAATTAATGGACTATTTCGACCTATCCATTTATTAGAAAAGTACCAACTGGTCCAACTATTTCTCGTAACTTTTGGGTTATTAATAGACACTCCACTTAACTGCAGTTTAACTGCAAATACATATCCCGTCTCTTTTATAATGGAAGGTTATGTATGGTTTTCCAAAACTCAAAAAAAAAATCCTGATTAATATTTCTATTCAAATTTTTTCTGAAAATATAGGACCAATTACTCTATTTTTTAAAATTCTACATAAACACGAATCTTTTGGGACTATTGCCATTTGCAATTTATTACAGAGAATTTATGGAGTCATCCGCCCAGTTTGTGTACATATTCTTAATGTGGTGTTTAGTAATTTAGCGTGAATGACGCAAGATATAATGAGGTTTCTAGAAATGATTCAGAGCATTCAAATTCAAGTCGTGAAAATGATGAGACCCATGCATCTACAGAAGATGAAGCTGACTCAGACGATGAAGGAGAGTTCGAAAGTTGTAGAAACGCTTTGTTTCAGCATGTACAAGATTAGAAAGTCAATTTGGATTGTTACAAGAACAGCTATATAGAGGACGGATGTCATAGTTAGAAATATTGTACCGTTTTCGCAGTATCTGTAACTTATTGTTAGTGATTAAATACTATATTAGTAAAAATAAAATATATTTTAGGTTGAAATACAACTAGCTGAAATAAAATCAGGAAAGTCATCTGAATATTTAGTGCCATTAGCCGAGCTACAAGAAAATATGCGAATTCGTTCCAAAATTGCAGGTATCTTGAAAACAAAAATTAGTGCATATTTTTAATATTTTTTTTAAGAAAATTATTGTCAGTTAAGAAATTGCCTTGAGTCCAATAACAAAATTCAAACCAATGAACTTGATCTCTCTGTTCAAATGGATGTAAGAACTTAGATCTAAATAGCCTTTCTTGCTTTTTCATATATATCCAATCACCTGTTTTCTAAACCCTAAATGTTGTGCTGCCCTTCTTGAACTAGAAGTAGGATTCGCAACGAAAAATGCCAGACTTGTATAGTTTACTTTAATTTTTATGGCAATATTTATTTATGACCCTTTTAATTTTCAAACGTTACCTGTTTTATTAGATAAACTATTTTAGCTACTGTATTATACGTTATCTATGAACGATTTGGGTGTCCGATGTCGAATTTTCGTACAGCTCCTCTAATAGAACGATTATTGTCACTCACAAGTCGACGAAAATTCTGCTCCATTTATTTCAAAATAATAAATGAAACAACAAATAATGAACTAACAATAACTATTTTTTCATAGTAACAATCCAAGATATATAAGCCACGTTGTGTAGCAAATACAGATTTCAACTTTCATAAATGATGGGCAGCACACTAACACACTGCATGCTCAAATTTCTAACATTGTTAATAAATTTAAAATACTTTAGAAATAGATATTGCATTACAATACTGTTTTTCCAAAGGCACTATTCGCGAAAACAACTCCCTTGGTTTTCACTTTCGGAGAATGTAAGAAACCAAGGTTTATAAAAGCAAATCACGGCATGTGAATAAACTGTGATGAATCTCGATGAATAAAAATTATTCTCTCTCAAAACAAAGTAATTTCAATTCTCTTTCCAAAACAGTTTTATTTCGTCGTAAAGAACAAATAAGTAGAGAAACATTTTTGCACGATACTTAGCCCAAATACGTTTCAGAGAGGGCCATTATGTATTCACGATTCAATCCCTCAAAGAAATCTCTAACATGCCCTCCTGATTTTCGGCTCCTATAAAAAATCATAGAGAACCAAAATTTTATTTTCCATAAAATTTATGTGTAAAAAATACAGGATTTAAAGAAATCCGATTAAAATGTATCCACAAATAACGCTTTGCCGTAATCTGTAGTTTTACAATTTGAAATTTCAGGATGCTCATATTGAAGCAGATTTACAAACTATTCATAACAATTACAATGGACTAGTCGAGGCCACAGGAAAATTACAAAATCCGTCCTGTGTGGACGTTGTGTACACACACACAGCTACTATTCATTTCATCGCTATTTGCCAAATAAAAAAACTCTTATCTTGCCGGTAAATGGAACAGTCTACCTGAGTTTAGCCATAAGAACAAGCCACGGTATTTTTTGAGATTTTTTATTTGGCAAAGAGCGATGAAATAAACTATACACATGTTAAGTAATGCAAAAAGTAAGAATGTTACAACAAAGTCCGATAGTGTTAAAAAAAAATAAAAATTTTACCTCATTAAGATAAATTTGTAGTGATTGTGCGTCTAAAGATCCGTTGCGGAATATCAAACATGATTATAATTATGCCAATTTTCGACAACCAACTGTGGAAACGTACCCGATGCTTAAAATTTGTCACAGATCTCATCCATCCAGATTGTAACAATGCTGTTTAACAGGGTGTTTGTGTTTTATAAATTATAAACTATTACTTACGTTATTTTATATTATGTGTCTACTACTATGCGTACGCCCATGGTGCCCGGACCATTTTGCCCACTATATTTGTGTTTAAAACTTACAGTTTAAAATACTTTTAAATGAAAACATCTGGAAACCTTGCCTCGTGAGGTTATATGGTAAACTATATAAAATTTTAACCATTCCTGACAAATATTTATAATTATTAAACATAGATAACATGAATATACAAAATTTATATACATACCGGGTGACCACGAGATGAAGCTCGCCCCTATATCTTCTTGGTTTTTCAAGATATAAATCTCAAATTTGGACACGTCAAATAACGGCTAAATATGGATTAATTTGACCGATTTATCTATTTCTCTCGCTTCCGGTTTCGCCGGAAATGATGCCAACTTTGGATTTTTAAATAGAATACCCTGTATATTTTTACATTTTTGGATTCAGGAGGTCATTCTACATACAGCTACGGCATATTGAGATAAGAATATTAATGACTAACATTTTTATGAGCAAATTTAATTTTTCATCTAGGCGGCCATCACCCCAAAAAAATGTTTTGTTTTGCCTCAATAAATAATCAGAAAATACAATTATGACATTATGCCATATGACATTTGTGTTATAAGCTTTTAAACATTTAATATGGTCAAACATTAAAACAAAATTAAAACAAAAGGTCAAATTAATTCATATTTAGCCTTTATTTGACGTGTCCAAATTTGAGATTTATATCTTAAAAGACCAAGAAGATATAAGGGCGAGCGTCATCTCGTGGTCACCCGGTATATATGTTTGTCTAATAGCGATATATTTATTTATTCACAACAAACTACTGTTTGGAATGAAAACATTATAAAACACTAAAACTATTCACTTTGAATTTCCGACAGTGCAATAGTCTATATTGTTAACTCGACGCTTTTTTACGATGCTCTAGGTCTAATCGCGTATTTAACATTTTCATTACATTTCGCAAATTTAAAGCGTCCTATTTTACATAAAATGCCGCCGCACAAAAGGTAATTGGAAAAATGAATTTGCTCACAACACAAGTGGGTTGCAACGCAACATATAATTTCGTTTGGTTAAAATTCACCACTTTCAAATTGTACCTCTGGCATTTGTCCGAGACACTAATAAACGGTATTGTATTGACAACAGAAGTTTAATTAGTTCTGCAATTTAAATATTCTGCAGCCTCAAAATAAATATAAATTACATTAGACGATCTTATTAGTTCGCCTGCTGTATACAAAAGAGGCGATATCAAATCCATAGTTTGCGATATATGCGCGGGTTGCAGAAGAATATAATTATCATGAAAGCAGCATGCAGGCGTTCCTTTACTATCAGGTATATCCTATACATTACTGTTGATATTACATTATCATTACACCAATGGAATATCGCTTCATGATTGTTTCTATATACATTGCTTTAAATTTAAAAGAACACTAAATTTCATCTGCATCGTTGTCGTCTTTGCGGTTACTCCATCAACGAGTTTTTTATGATACTTCTTTAATTATGATACTTATATAATTAAACAACTCAAATGTAATTTTCAAAGAAGGGATTATGGTCACATATGTATAGATGAAAGTACACAGTAAAGCTTTATTCCCACGGCGGGTGGCTTGACGAGCCTAGTCTGAAATCTGTCATACCTCACGCCGGCGTGGTGAGAATGTAAAAACTCGAGGTGGCTCGAGCTTGGCTTGGCCATTATCGTGTATTGTCGATAAATATTAGGACATCAAAGACTTAGGGCTCAACGCATGACAAGTACAACCTCATCAGTACATATACGAGTACTCGTATATGTACTGATGAGGTTTCTGCAGCAAAAAAGTCTCTTACACATTATTTGAGGTCTATTGGCCGACTCCTCTTACGTCTTCTGTCATTATTCTCTTGGATAATTGGTATTAAACAGCTGTTTGTGTTGACTTATATCGTTGGTGATGTTTGTGGCTTCTGTCTTTGATCATTTCCTGGACTGCTGAGATTCAGAGGTCATGATGCAACATCTGATTGGTGACATACCAAGGGGCGTCTACTATTGCTCGAAGGATCTTCGATTGTGCTCGTTGTACGATAGCTACAACTAGATAGCTAGATGTTGGAATTACTGGCACAACCCCACAGTTCAGTGCTATAAGTCCAGATGGGAACGATGACAATTTTGTAAATTAAAATATTGTTTTCTAGACACATTTATGATTTTCTTCCAAGTAGTTAGTTTAGCTCCCTCATTTTCATGTATATCTGTTTGCGTTTCTTTTTTTGAAATATGTTCTTTCTAATTAAGTTTGGAGTCAAGATGGAGACCTAAGTATTTTACCTTTGATGTTTGCGGTATGATTGTCTGATTTATAAACTGGTAGATATTGGGTTTTTTAAGTATGAAAGTCACATCTTGTGATTTACTTTCATTAATTTTGATTTTCCATCTTTTCAGTCTTCTATATGGAAGAGGTGGTCTTGAAGATTTGCGGATACTATTACTGGGTCTTCATGGATCGCCAGAATGACAGTGTCATTTAAAAATTTACCAGTTACCGTGTAGTCTGAGGTTAGAAGATCTGCAGTGTAAATTAGATATAAAATTGGTACTAAAACGCTGCTCTGTGGGACTCCAGATATGATGAGTTGAAATTGAAAAGTTTTGTCATTTACTTTTGTCCTAAAATATCTATCTGTTAGATATGACTTAATTGGTAGACAATACATCTACCTAGATACTACGTCTAGATAGTAGATAATACATATTGTCTACCGCTTCATTGATTGTATGTACTATGCGGTGACCTTGTTGAGTTGTTGAGTACTTCTGGCGGATACCAAATTGGTGTTCACATCACATCTAAGCTAGGATTAATGCGTTGCAGAACTAGCTTTTCAAGTAATTTAGATATGAGAGATAACAGACTTATAGTGTATAGGTGGTTACGTCAGTTCGTTCTTTTCCAGGCTTTGATATTAGAATGATTTTCGAAGTTTTCAATGCCTTAGGCCATACTGAAGTCTTAAGGTAGCGTTAAAAATGTGGACCAGCGTAATTATTCCTTTCCTGGGTTCTTTTAACATTCTTGTTGTTAGCAAGTTAATTCCTGAGGTTTTCTTGTTACTTACATTTAGTAGGGATATGTTTTATTTAATTTATTTAGGGAATATTGGATTTATGTTTGTGTTTTGTTCTGGCTCTATTGTGCTGGAATTTAGTTTCTCTTGGAAAGTGTGGTATAAAGTGTCATTGAGTGGAGTAAAAACTTTAGCTAGATGTTGTGCAAAGAGCCTCGCCCTTTTCCTCATTGCTTCTGGCATAGGTTGTTCTGTTTTATGTGTCAATGCATATAGGAGATGAAACTGTTACTGTTTTTTTTTTTGATGATTTAATTGGTCTCCAGATGGGTGATCATAACAAATATTTGAGAGTATTGCTGAGTCTGTTGTATGCTGTTTAGTCATTAGAGCTATTTATTATTTATTTATTATTATTATATTTAACTACTTGTTTTGAAACCTTTTATTTTCCCAATTGAGTTTTTCGGATTTGTTTTTTTATAAAACACAAGTTTTCTGAAAACGCATATTTTAACAACCCTACATAGAATATCACTATTTCTCTAGTCACAGAATCTTGAATTATGCAGTATGTTATTTAAACATAGCTAGGAGTGATTTCGCTAGAGACCTATAACTGAAATGTAAATAATTTAGAAACCTTAATCCCGAAATTGTACGGTTTAGAATGTATAAGAAAATCTAGAGAAATATACGCCTCTCGCTGAACTTGACCTTAGTGGCGTATAAACTTGAAGCTGAGAATGGAAAAGCCGGAGAGCATCAGAGACGTCGAAGAGTGTGTAACAATGAAATTCTCGCCAGAGGCAACCGATTCAGTTCTGGCATCGCAAACAGACTTCTCCAGACAGAAGGAGAAATTAATTGCACCCGCAATCACGCTTTCCTACTAGCACTGATGAATTGCATACGAAGTGAAACTCACTCGCTGCCGCCGGATATTATTCAGAACTAGGTACGAGTATGCAGCCAAAGCAGCATTTTCTGCGGGGTGTAGACCAACTGCTCTCATTGTTAAAACAAAATTCTTTAGAGCTATTATATTACTCAGTCTGTTTTTTTACTCAGTTATTATTTGTTTGTCTGTAAGTCCGAAAGTTATATTTACTGCCCTCATTAAGTATATATTTTTATCGCTGTGCGAAATCAATGCACTTTTTTCAATTTTATTTTGTTATGAGGTTACCTTTGAAGTAGTTAAAATCTCTAGTCGAATTATACTTTTCAATCAGCAACCCAAAATGGCAGATAGAGCAGAACCTCTTAAGAGGATTGGTCGCAAAGCAATTATAAGAAGCTGCTAACCTGTTCACATGAAAAAAATATATACACGGTTTTTATGGCATTAATTCTTCAACACATTAGTGTGTAAATATGTTATATAAGAGGCAGGTCCAAATTGTATCTATTCGAACTACAGAGACGATTGAACTACTTGAATACTAAACTACTTGAATTCTGAACTACTTGAATCCTGAACTACTGTGAAAAGTTGCATCCTATGTGATTAAATTACGAATATGTTCCATATATGTATAGGTATCGAAAGCAGATACTTATTTTGTCTAAATAATGTTAATAAAGCATTATTAATGTCCAGTATATTTTGACAACATTAATACAATATAATTACCAGAATTCTTAAATCGCATCACAGCAATTGGTAACATACATGGTAGTGAAAATATTGGCTATTAGAATAAAACCTGAAGTCAGTCAGTTTTACACCCATTACATTTAGCACAAGATATTTTTGAAATAGTACTTTATAGACATAATAATACACAATAATAGTAGTGAATAATATTCATTGACATAATAATACACAAATTAAGTGCCCAATACAGTTAGTTTAGCTGTAGCATCTACAACACGAATGGGTGACATATTATTTCCCCTGCAGATATGTCTACAGCAATATCATTCGTACTGTGGCATGAGGTGGCAAACTGGGCGTAATATTAAGAGTTTGATATCGTTTTCTGAGCATAGTTATATTTGTCCTCGTCTATGTGCAACCTTTATTGTTAGAGCATGAGGCGTTAGAGTAGAGAGAACGCGATTTCTGCATATCTAACTTTAAAAACTAAAGCGTTTGCGGATTTTAATGTACGCTGTCAAAGGTTGTTACTATTTGTAGCTTTGAATAAACTTCAATTAAAACTTATATATACTATAAACTACTGAAGACTTCGATGATACCAATCATCGAACTAGGAAACGACTTTCCTCTCAAAAAATTGTTGAACTCCACTGTGGTAATTCAATTGGGATATTTTATTTGTGAGCATGTGATAGATACGAAATGTATGATTTAACATTCCCAATGTAGTACGTTCCGCTTATCCACTGACATAAAAGTTATGTCCGAACCGTTCTGGTCTTTCTCTGAATGGGACTATCATGCAAAGAATTGTTTCAGTTACTGTTGCCTGACTTTATAAATCAGTGATATACATTCTCATCATATACAATTGCCTGACTCTGTATTTCATGTTTACCAACATAAGTGTGAACATTTAATTTTTATCAAAACAAAAAGTTTCCCAGAAGTTTACACGAAGAGTTTCCCAAATATAATATAAATAAAATAATATAATTTGACAATAAAATGTAGTGATACATCGCCATATAATGTAATAGAAAAGGATAATACTACCTTGAAATGTTTTTGGGGCGACGGAGTTTTCTACAATTCTCTATTAGAAATTTTAGTAGCAACTAATACTTATTGTTGGAATATTACATTCAACAATAATTATTTTAGGTTTAAAAATAGTCTTCATGCGGTGCCTGAAATTAAACATAAACATTAGGTCAGCATTTATGAGTTCGGGTAACTCAATATCGAATGTTTAACTGTTCAAATGTCGTTGAAATAAAAATTGATTATTTAGCAAGTCAGTCTGAAAGATTATACGTTAGAATACACATCTTAATTTCTTTGTACGTAATTTAGTTGTTATACAGGGTATCAATAAACTCGTATTGTCCTCAAATTGTATCTTTAATTATTTATTCTCCCAAGTACTTCGAACAGGTTATGGGCCCAGGTGCGTCGCGTAAGCTCACCTGTAAGGGAGAATAATTAAAAGGTACATCGCGAGTGATAACTATTGTTGTATAGACAACTGGAAAATGGCGGAAAGTGCTAAGTATAACATCGAAAAGTTGAACGGGCAAAACTACCAGTCCTGGAACTATTTAGTGAAAATGTTATTAATAAATGCGGATTTATGGGATGTAGTTTCGACTGAATTACCAACACCGGAGGAACGAAACGGCACCTGGCAGAAGAAAAATGACAAGGCCTTATCAACCATAGCCTTACTTGTCGATGTTAGTCAACTAGTGCATATCAGAAATAAGGAATACGCGCATGATGCGTGGGAAGCACTAAAGGAGTATCATCAAAAATCGAGTTTATCTAGCATGGTTTTTCTGTTAAAGCAAATTTCCAGGCTATCGCTAGATGAGAATGGTGATATGGAAGCACACATAAGTTCATTCTTGGAATTATTGAATAAACTGGCCGCTTTAGGGGAAGAAATTAAGGACAGGTTTGCGGCAGGCATTTTGCTGGGAAGTCTTCCAGTTTTTTAATCACAGCGCTGGAAAGTAAGTCATCGAGTGAATTCACGCTTGAATTCGTAAAAAGTAAATTAATCGATGAGTACAGGAGGCGTCAAGGAGCTTTGAAAAGTCAAGACGAGTCAGCCATGAAATCAGTATATAATAAAAGGATCCAAAGTAATCAAACTGCAAGTACAGATGTAAAGCAATGTTACTTTTGCAACAGGAAAGGTCATTTTAAAGGGGACTGTTTCAAGTATAAAGCGTTTAAAAGAGAAAAGGCCAATAATGTTACTGAAATTAATACTGGTGACAGTAATGAAGCGTGTCTTATGGTAAATTCAAGTTCAACTGACGTAAACAGGGATTCTGCTTCGTGGTATGTGGATTCAGGAGCTTCGAGTCACATGGTAAACTACAAAGAATTTTATACCCAATTTACCCATAACTACAAAGAATTTTATACCCAATTTGACGGTAGCAGAAAAGGCGTTGTGAGGTTAGCGGAGAAAGGGCAACACTCCAAGGTTCAGGGTATAGGAACAGGATTCATCAAGTGCGCGAATAGTGCGGGAGTGAATAAGCTAAAAATCATTCATCATTCTTCGGTAACACCACATCTTAAAAGCTTCTAATTTCTTCCTACTTGCTTCCCCTACCGTACAGGTTTCGCAACCGTATAGTGCCGTGCTCCATACATACGTTTTCAAAAATCTCTTCCTTGTTTCTAAATTCATTACCCCCGAGCATAAAAGTGCTTTCTTTTTGTTAAAAGCTATTCGACCCTGTGCTATTCTTTGTTTCATGTCTTTATCGCTTCTTCCATCCCAATTTATTTTACTTCCTAAATAAGTGAAGTCTTTAACTTCCTCCAATCTTTCATTATTAATTTGTACTTTCGTTTTTGCTCTGCTCTCGCGCCCTCTGCACACTAACACTTTAGTTTTGTTTTTATTTACCCTCATTCCGTATTCCTCTGTCAACACTGCCTCCATTTCGTTCAAAGCTGATTCTAATTTCTCCTTACTAGATGCTAATACTGCTATATCGTCCGCGAATCTCAGCATTTTTAGTTTCTGTCCCTGTACTTTAATCCCGAAATCCACTCTACCTTTTACCACATTAATCGCCTCTTTGATGTACAGATTAAAAATTAGTGGTGATAGCGTACATCCTTGTCTTACTCCTTTCCTACTTCCTATTTCCCTTTTTTCCCCTTCTACATCTATAAAGCAGTTTGCTCTTTGTATAGATTGTGTACTACTCTCCTATCTCTATACTTCATTCCCGCGCTCTTTAGTATCTCGAACATTTTTTCCCATCTTACATTATCAAAAGCTTTTTCTAAATCTACAAATCCTATATAAGCGTTCTTTTCTTTTTCTATTGTTTTCTCTAACATTACTCTTAGTGCCAGAATAGCTTCGCGAGTTCCCCTATTTCGCCTAAACCCGAATTGGTCTTCTCTTAGTATTTCCTCCGCTTTATTTTCCATCCTCTTCTGCACTATTCTGTTAAGATTTTTGACGCGTGGGAAGTTAGGCTAATCGTTATAAAGTTCTCGCATTTGTCGGCTCCTCTCTTTTTCGGTATAGTAACGATAATGTTCCTCTTATAATCCTCCGGCATCTCGCCCGTTTCGTATATGTATTTTACCAGTTCAAACATCCTATTTACTACTTTCTGTCCCGCACATTTCAAAACTTCCGCCTGTATTTTATCTATACCCGGCGCTTTATTGTTTTTTAGCCCCCTTAGTGCTATTTCAAATTCCTCTCTCAATATAGGTTTTCCTACATCTTCTCTATCGATGCTAGATTCTTCCTCTAATATCTCTCCTAATTCCTGACCCTCGTATAAATTTCCTAAGTACTGCTTCCATCTATCTGCTTTCTCCTCTCTTCCGATCAGTATGTCCCCCGATCGATTCCTAACGTTTCTACTTATTGGTCCTATATCCCTGAAGTTCCTCTTAATTATTTTGTAAGCCTCATCGGTGTTACCTACTTGGAGCTTATCCTCTACTTCTTTGCATTTATCCTCTATCCATTGTTCTTTCGCTTTTCTACACTTTCTAATGATTTCCCACTTTATTGACTTATAAGTTTTCAGTCCTTCCTCGTCTCGTCTGTTTTTGTGTTATATATACGTAATAAAATAAGTGTTCATGTCACGTTTTACTACTATCGTACAGTTCACCAACAATAGGAAAAAGTGTGAGATTCTCTATGTGTGTGGAGAAGAAAGAGTGAGATAGCATTCGCAAGGAAAAAGATGCACTTTACGCGTGGTCAGATCGAGCACTTAATCCACCTCTTTCACTGATTGTACACTCGATATTCACTCTGCAGTTTTGAGACTTGTTTCTATTTTTGACAACCTGAACATCTTACTATTGCAATTATATTTACAGTACTTACAATAATATTTGCAAAGCATTACATTTTTATATAAATACAATTGATAATTTTGTAGTTAACAAATACATTTTTATTCTATTATGAATTTATGTTGTAGAGTGAATTCCAAGTAATTACTATGAAACGCAGTAATATCCATCACCCATTTTAAACTGTCGTTTTCAATAATTAAAACAATGACACTATAAATAACATTCTAAAAATTAAAAATGTCGAATACTCAAAGCTCGTATCTGGTATGAGCATTTTATAATATTTTAAACATGTTCACCTGAAAATTGTCGGCAAAATTTATAAAAAGCAGATACGAAAATAAATCTATACATATCGTAAATAAATCAACAAATACATTAGGATATAAATGCATCGAGTATTGCAGTAACTTAAATATTTCATTCAGGCCTTTTCCTTAAGCGAGAGCTTTTCATCCAGTGCAATTTTTCTCACCCGTTTCACAAAATCCACCTTGCAAAGATTTGTGAGGATTTGCACTGAACATCCGCATATATGACACAGCTGAAATGAGTTTCACCCTCAATGCAAAACGAGACCGGCTATATCTTTATAAAGCAGAGCTCTTCAGCTGTCATGAGTTGGTAATTTATTTACTAGTTTTTACGTCGCCTCGTTTTAGCGCTGCCTAATGAGTAATGATATTCAACATAAAATATTTAAATAAGCTTTATTTAAGCGTTTCCTAAAGAATATTTTCGTAAGTAATGGCTTTCGCGGCTTAGAATTTATGCGAGGCGCAACCAGCATTCGCGGACGTTGTAGAAAATTTTTGTTATTTAAATTATATTCATTATATTTACATTAAAGTGCCATTGTCTGTACAAAGCTTATATTATAATTATATATTTCTCAAATATCTTACTTTTTTCCATATAACCGTATGTTTTTGTACGGCATACAACTGTATTGCATAACATGTCATTTTCACTTGTTATACTACGATCTAAATGATGAATAGAGCCGCTCGTTTCGTCAGCGTACCAGAGGCGTAACCTTCGCGGTGACGGGAAGGGTATTCAGATAAAATAAGATAAGTAATGTACAGTAATAAAATAATAATAAGCATGTTGTTATACGTCATAATTTAATTAATTTAATATTATATACTCAATATTCTTTGCACACATAGTGTGGTATACTCAACTCAAATAACATCAAGGAGCGACTATACGTTCTTACCTAAATTGGATTATATCATTTTTTATATTCCTTTTCCTTGGAAACCGTTTAACAGATTTTGATAAAGTTTTAAACACTAAATTTACATTATTATATGAATAAACGATGTTGAAGATTTTTTATAATTTTTAAAAAACAAAATAGTTAAGAGCAACAATATATTCTCACCGTAGTCGATTATGAATAAATTCGCTAGAAAGTTAAGGAATAACTTTTGGGAAAAACTCTGGGACCCATAAAATTTTATTTTTAGTTGCGTATTTTTTAAAATATAATAAATACATACAGGTTAATTTATGTAGATAGTATTACGTCATCAATAATTTTTTTAAGGGTAACCCTCTTTTTTATTATGAAAGGCTAAAGACCTCATTTTATACATATATTACGAAATAAAGAAAAACAGTTTCGCAATTTCAAAATATTAGATTTAATGGCAGTTATGGTGGTCTTTGGGGTGTGTGTAGTGAAATGATACTAGTGGTTATGTTGTTACTATAACTATAGTTCATTTGAGATACATAGATAGTGAGAAAGCTAGTACCGAAAGAGAAGAACGTCTCGGGGCGAGTTGCGGGAATTGACTGCTTGAAAAACTTATCTCAAAAGCTGATAGCCTGGTGTAATTATTTACAAAACATCACAATTGTCATAAACCATTGACCTGATCTGCAGGAGTTTTAACAGTAATAATAAATTATTTTTGAACATTGTCAATAACTTCAGGTATACGTTCTATTTCGTGACGAATTCTTGCTTTTAAATCTTCTAAATTCTCCTGCGTAGTAACGTATGCTTTCTAATTATTCCCACAATAATTAATCTAGAGTGTCAAATATGGAAATCGGGTTGGCCACTCAATCAGCCTCCTCTCTCGATCCAACGATCCGTGAACATCCTATCTAAATAAGCGCGGACAGATGCTGCACAATGACGAGCTGCACCATCCTGTTGATATAAAAAGTAATTTCTCGGGAGATTTCTATACATCTGAATATAAACTTATTAGTGGAGGAATAAGGTCGTCTCAAAAAAAAAAAAAAATCCAAATATCTTGTACCAGTTAGGTTCACGTAAAGAAATAGGGACCCAGAATTCTTTCGTTGGCCATGTGTGGTGATATTCACCAAATAGTGAATGTCACCACACATTCACATTTTGGGGATTTTGAATGTGATACTCCATCATTCGTCGGGGATTCTCGGTACGATTTTAAAATTTTAACTGACTGAAATAAAGAAAAATATTATCGGTCGCTAAGGTCGCTATTTGAATATTTAATTCGGTTGATTTTTTAAATAATCATTGCCATTAAATTTAGTATTTTGAAGTTGTAAAATCGTTTTCCTTTTTTTTTTCTTATCTAACCTATACTCACGTTAATGAAATTATTACCGTAACATATATAAAACAAATGTGCTCTACCACTTTCCGTAATGTAATAAGGGATTGTCATTAAATAAAAACCGATGACGTATTACTTCCTGCACAAATCACCCTCTATGTTTTATAATATAATGAAAGGTAATATTAATAGCAAAAACGTGTATTTTTAGTTTTAATATTACATTATTTCTTTATTTCTTTTACGTGTTAGTATTTGGCATTATATATGTTACCGTGAAACACCGAAATTCAGTGAATGTCGAGATACACCAGTGAATGTCAACATTCTCTAAGTTGCTTGGCGTATGTCCGAAATATCGGTCAAATATCATTATTTCTAACTTACACCGAATGTTGACATTCAGCATGTACTCATGGTGTATGTTGAAAAGAAACATTTATTTAATAAAGGAAAACAAAAATAAAGGTATAGGTAATATTTATTTATTAAAACGACATGGGAAAAGTTTTCCAATAAACTTAAGGAAATTGTTGAACTTAAAACAAACAATAGAATATTGCAAATCACGAAACACAACTAAAATAATGTCAATATAATAAACATTTTAATTTTTAAACTGAAATATAAAAAGCCAAGAAAATGTATGACATTCTTATTTATTGCAACAACTTAAACTACCATGATACTTCGAATTGCACAAAAAGCCTTTGCTTTTACAGCTGCATTTAGCCGTCGAACACTTCCTTTTGCAATTGCAACGTGTATAGCTTTGCCCTTCACTTTTTGAATTAGCACAAGCTGCTTCTCTTAGCGACATTTCTTGAATCGAAACCTCATCCATGGAAAGTAACTTTTCTTTACAAATTACGAACTGATTACGGGTGAAAAGCTGTTTCAAGGTACCATTTTTGTTTGCTAATTTATAAAAGCCTGAATCCTCTATTCCAACAACAATCGCTAATACATTTCGAGGGTCTGTACGACCACGGTCGACATCAGGGACTTCAATTCTTACGGTATCACCAATTTGGGCCGGAGGAAACTTTTTTTTTGACGTTCTTAACATTTTTGTTGCTTGAAGTAGAAGATTCTGTTTTGCGGCTACTCTCTTTGAAGAAATTAGCTCTTGTTGTTCAGCCAGTACTTGAGATGAAGACGTGCTAGGTTGCGGATCAGTCAATGCTTGAGATGAAGACGTGCTAGGTTCCAGATAACCTCCAATGGTATCTTGGTTATCCACGTCGCTTCCATCTGAAATATGGTCATCAATATGGTCACTATCCAAATTTGCTTCAAAAGTGTTAACATAGGCTTCTAACTGTTCTTCGGTTTCAATTTTGCAATTTGCCCGCGAGGGAGAGATGACGATGCTATGCCCCTTTTTGGTTTAACGCCAAACAGGGCTTCATATGGACTCTTGCGTATTCCTTCGTGATATGTTGTGTTTTTGGCGAATTGGACAAACGGCAAACCTTCTGACCATTTATTTGAGTCATTATCTTGCATCCATACAGTTAGCATATTCTGTATGTCCTGATTGGCTCTTTCGACTGAGCCTTGTGTTTGACTGTGACGAGGCTTTCCGTGTACTATTTTAACATCTTTCCACATAGCGCATAGTTCAGATATGACTCGATTACTGAATTATCTACCATTATCCGAATGCAATATAGCGGGAGCACCAAATGTTAAAAAAATATGAAGAAGGTGATGTGCTACTTTTTCCGCTCTCTTGCTTTTTAAAGATCGCAACTGGACAAACTTGGTTAGATGATCTTGATATACCATTATAAACTTGTAATCGCCATCCCTGTGTGATTGCAAGTCTATTAAGTCGACTTGACATCTAGAGTTCAATTCGGAACTAGCCATTGGTTTCACAACAATTCCTTTTTTAGGCGCACTGTGTTTCATTTGACATTGTTTACACAAATTTAAATACAACATTACAACTTCATAAGTAATATTTTTGTATCTAACTTGCAATTCTTTAAGCATTCGTTTTCTTCCTCCATGGCATATTCTTATGTGAGTTTGGGAAAGTATATTAAACAGCTCATCATTTGTAACATAATACTGGATATTCGTTTTTCCTGGTTTTAGTGGCACAATTATCTTTTCTTCATCGCTAACTTTTAAAATGTCAAAACGTTTTAAACGTGTGTAGTCCAAAGATGTACTACACTTACTTTGAGCAGAAATCACTTCAGAAACGATTTTACAGTACCTTTCTTGAGAAAAATAAAAACAATTGTCTTCTCGTTTACTTCCAATTAAGGCATGTAACTTTTCAAAAAACTGATCACGATTCACTGCAGTAGCCAAAACAAATTAAATTAGCAAGCTTGCACACACGCTATCAGATCTTGCGTAAGACTGACGAAGCCAAAGCCAACAAACAGGATGCAGGAACCGCCCAAAAGCAAGTTACGACCTGTCGTTTCCGACATTCACCGGAGCCCATTTGTGTTTGTCGACACACACCGGTGAAAGTTCGAATGTATAATAAAATTAATAAACGTTCGGTCTTTCACCAAGGCATTTGGTATTTGTCGACATTCACCGGTGAATGTTGACATTCACTAATTTCGGACTTTCACAGTAACATATACATACTATATTAAATAGGAATGTGGCAGCATAATGGACATAAAAATGATTTCTTTATAATGTGTAAGGTATGAAATGTACCATCAGGTAACCGACAACTGAAAATAATCGTATGTAAACACATTGATAACACTTTTCAAATCTAGACGACAGATACAATGGGATAAAGAGTATCTTGACACGTGCCAAATATATCAATTCTAACTTTAAATAGAATAGAGAAATATATGTACCTTCCCTAAGCGAAGAAGATTATATTTCCTGGTCTAATGAACGCAAAACAGGCAAGAACGTTTAACATAACTGGCTGACACCCATCAAATAAATCGCTCCAAAAATAATGAAGCTAATAACACCAAGCTATTAGACGCCTGACTATGTTTTGTGTTGCTTCCTTTGATCGATAATTTTCTACAATCAAGTAAACAAATGTTTACATTCCCCTTTGACCGCGATTCAGTGTAAATCAGAATTAAATTACGATACAAATGTAACGGTGTGCGCAGCCCAACGTACATATATGAATTTACTTGCGTGTAGTATATGAAAATATATAGTAGGTGGAAATGAGGAAAACCAAGTGGCGCCAAGGGATGTAGCGTTGGACGAGCAGGCACTTTATGTATATAACCTGACTCTCCGCTTGGTACACACTTTACATTATATCATAACATATCGTTGTGGCAGTATTTTATATCCGAGGAAATGGAATCTAAAATTATGTCGCCCGTGGACAAAAGGAAGATAATTCAATTGTACCGCGCAAATTGTTAGTAAAGAGAGGATAATTTAGTTTCGGTTGAAAGGAAACACATATGTAACGTAATAGAATGGAAAGAAATTAAACAAGGTAAAATATTCCAATCGATACACACGTTTGAAATAAAGGTTTGAAATTTCACTCCAAATATGCATATGTTTAAATATGATCTGCCTATAAAATACGTATAATTTTACTATCGTCAGTGGTGTGGGTAGTAGTGAAATATTTCCGCATTAAATAAACGTGAATCGGCTAGAGTCATGAATTTCAATTAGTGATAATGAAACAGTTAGTTAAATAATTAGACCAGACGCAATGTATATCTGCATTACTTAAAAACAGGATTAGGTAAAAAAATCTATCAGGATAGGCCAAACACTAGTGAGGGTCCAATAATAATTTTCAAATTTTCGCCGCAATGCCATCTTTAATGATTATATTATTTATTGACTAAAATTTATTTTTATACTTCAATGTGTGTTGCTCTTACTCTTTGGATCTCTCAATTCCAAAGTTAAAAGGTGTAAGGGATTTAAAACGCGCACTGTATATGTTTGGGCTATAAACACTGGTTATGTCTTTTATCTAAAAACTGGATATAATGGAATTTCATTTTATGTTTACATATTTGCACTTGGAAAATATTACTAAATTTGTATTAAATAATGGTATTAATGGCACTGGGGAGCAAAAAAAAAAATTAAGATCGGTCACAAATTTAAGATCGATTTTTTGAGTACTCGAGGACCAAAATTTTTCATTATATCTTAATTTTAGCTAAATTAACTACGTTTGTTAACATAATGGAGACTCTTGAAAATTACCAGATGATTGGCGGCTATTCGTGGATAATTCTAAACGGAGCTTGAAATATGTATTACTGTACAATGGAAATAAGTTTGCGTCGATTCGACGAATCGGTCATTCTACAAAACTCACGGAACAATATGAATATATTGAGTTGGGATTAGAAAAAAAATAGATTATTCGTAGCATCAGTGGTTTCTTTGTGTCGATTTAAAAATGGTCCACGATACTTATTTTACCACTATAACACACTTTACCACCATACACTTTTACATACTACAACTCTGTTTATAGGATACTCGTGCAAGAGAAAAGCATTGGCAGCAAAATGTTTGGCTTTTAAGAGACAGTATGGCTGTTGAAAAATCTAGCATTGTTCACGAGCTATTAATAATTGAATAAAGCGAGGAAAATTAATACTCCCACCGCTTGAAATCAAATTGGGTTTAATGTAATAGTTTGTAAAAGCACTTGGACATGTCAGGTTTTATGAATACATTTGTCAAGCATTTTCAGCACTGAGCATAGAAAAATTAACAGCAGGGATTTTTAACGGCCCATAAATTAAAAAACCGGTAAAATTTCCAAATTTTAACAGATATGTGACCGTTGTGAAATTTGATGCATGGTTCAGTTATGTATCTATAATTCAAAATGTTTTGAGCAATCACAAGGCAAATAACTACCAAGAACTAGTATATAAGATGTTAGAATGTTTTAAAAAATTGGAAGCCAATATGAGCATTAAATTATATTTTTAACATCACTTAAAAAAGATATACGAATAGTGAAAGAAAGGTATCAAGGAAGGTAGGATCGTCACATGATGACCGATTGGGACTCTGCACAGGGACCGTCACAGCAAAAATATGATAGAAAATCGTACAAAAAACTGTTTTGTTATTTTAAAAATTTTCTGCATCAATTATTCTTTACTTTTTTTGTTAGATTTCATATATAAAAAAAATCAAAACGAGAAATTGCTTATTTTATTTTGTTCTTCTTACTTGTTATTTTGGTAACAAATTGACTATTCCCCAGTTTTATAATAAAATATTTTGTTTTTTATCTTATACTCATGTAATCTCCATTCTTTTTTTAATACCAATAACATCAAGAGGATCTTCTACCAGGTTACGAGTTGCAAAATTGCAAACGCTATTCACATAACTATTGTTTAATATGTTTTACTGTTATTATTAATTTCTAATTCCAGGCAGTGGCCAATTGTTAACAAATTTATTGTCAATATTGACCATCCTATTTTATAACTGTGATGTACGGATAATTTTGCCTGCCTACTGAATAATAAATTTCTGTAATTGTAAATCCATATCGAAATGTGTATAAACGTGCATTAGTTTACCACCTCCGGTCTAATATAAATTTTCATTAGTAAATTATTTAGTATATATCCATATAGTAAATATTTATACATATATATTAGTGGCAAAACTTTTGCTAGGCCTGCCTTTGGAGAGTATACTTTGAAAACGAATAAATTTATTCGTGCTGCAAAAATATCCTGCAGATAATTAAAATAGGAATATACCGAATAACAATTTATTTACAACGATCAAAGCCCCCGCTTTGGGTTAGTATTGTATAGTAAATTTTTATTGGTGTTAGTAGAAATAATAGCGATTGTTTTATAAATACTGTGTACATACCTTTACTCAGCAGTCTGTCAATGAAAATGTACCAAATTTCATAAATAAAATACAAAATTTTCAAAAAATCAGATAAATTCAGGATTGTGGTTTAGTGGTAAATAAATTTATTATTATAAAATGAAAAAAGTCCTGAAATAAACTAAACTTACCAAATGCAAATTAGTACATGATATTTTAACATAAGTATAATAATATGAATACAAATGAGGTACTTAGTTAACATTACAATGAGCGTAGAAAATACAAAATCTCTTGACGGACACGAAATTTCAGTAGAATTACAAAAAATCATCTATTATTTTATATAAACAATTCGTCATTTCGTACTGGAGTTTTTCCATGAAGACAAAAAATGTCATATATGCAATTAAGTAGTATACAATTAAAGTAGTATGCAATATTACTAGGTACTAGGTCCAAGGACCAAAAATCGACTGTGATAATTCAGGGATGTCGGGAGCAATGAACTGAAAACGCTCTCGCTTATGCACGGTTATTGTTAAAAGTGATCCCAGCTGTTAGACAAAGCCCGTTGCTGAGAAGTGGTTGCCCGTCCTTGTCACTCTTATGGTGTTAAGTGAGGTTTTTGTTGCCGCGTGTTAATTTTTGTTATTTTTTTCTAATTTGTGATTTAAAATGGTTAAATCGTGTTGTGCCTATGGTTGCACAAATGAATGGACTCCCAACGGAGAAAGAAAATTTCACAAGTAAGTTTTATTTTTCGCCAAACGCATTAGAAAACTTGTAAAGATAAATATAACCTTAAAATACTTTTAAGGTTATATTTATCTTTTTCAATTTATTGAACAATATACTAAATAATTGTAATTATTAACTCAGAGGTTTGCTAAATAGATATAGATATATTTATTTTAGATTTCCTATAAAAAATCCTGTAAGATTACAACTATGGATAAAAGCTCTTTGGAGAAAAAACTTTAGCCCTAATTCTGGTAGTGTAATATGCAGTATACATTTTAAAGAAGGAGATTATTTGGAATCATCTGCAAATAAAAATATTTTAAAACAAGATGCAGTGTCTTCACTTTTTAAATTTCCCCATTATATGTTGAAAGAAAGTCCTAAAAGACGAAAACTTTTTTTACATGAAGATGAGCCATGTACACAGAAGGTACTTATTATCTTATTAATCATTGTCAGCAATAAATTGTATTTTAAGAAACTGCTTCTTTGAGATTTCTGTAGAAAATGAAGAAAAAATGGAGCTTAAAGTGCACTTAAACGTTTACTAACGCATAACCATTGTTATATCAGTGTGTTAGAGAATCGAATTTTATATAATAAATTTGTAAACACTATGTTTAAAAAAATGTAAAAACAAATAAATTATAAAATTATAAAAAATTATAATAAATGTTTTACTTATAGGTAGTATTTTTGTATTCGTAATATATATATATATATATATATATATATATATATATATATATATATATATATTATATATATATATATATATATATATATATATATATATTATATATATATATATATATATATATATATATATATATATATATATATATATATATATATATATATATTATATATATTATATATATTATATATATATATATATATATATATATATATATATATATATATATATATATATATATATATATATATATATATATATAGTCAGCCAATAAATTTAAAATAAACTGTACGTATATATAAAATATGTTGTGTTTTATTTACAAGAGAAACTCCTGTATTAGTTGAAAATAAAAATTTCACATTTTCCTGATGTTTTAAACCAGTGAAAATATTCGTTTCCTGTCTATAAAAGAATATTAACATGACCAAGAAAATCACCAACAAGAGTTAAATGTACACAAATACCTAAGAGAAATCCCGCGAGCGGGATTTAGACAGGTAGAAAAGGTAAAGCGGGAGCTTTACCTTTTCTACCTGTCTATTGTTTAAACCCATAAGCGCATATGGGTAAGAGTGAGAAAGCATACCACCCCAGAGCAACGGCTCTTCTCTAACAGCCAGGCTCATATTTTTAACACGACGCGTGCCTTCCAGTCTGATTTAGAGTTCATTGGTTGGGAGAATAGGTATCTATGAAATTCTTTAATATGTAAGTCTCAATTCTCTAAAAAAGATTTGAGAGACACCGCTTTCATAGATGATATTAATCCATTTACACTTGGATAATTTTTTCAGCCACAAAATGTAATACGTAAAGTTTACACGTAATATGTAACACGAGTAAGCAAATCGCAATAATATTGCGCCGCCCCTTGCTCATATCGAAGGCACCTCTAGAGCATGCCTCGAGGGGCTTCGAAGCAAAAAACAAAAGGTACCACGTTGTTTGCAAGGGTCGATTTACTGTATTGATTTTGTCAAAATGCGGAAATTCGAACGAAAAGCGTACATCGTTTCGTACATCGACCTAGAAATTTCGTGACACACACGAAAACAGCCGTTTAGTAAATATAGTTATGTTATGTAAGAAGCAGTGGCGGACTAGGGGGGGGGGGCACTTCGGGCCTCTGGTCCCTGGGGGCCTCCAAATCTCGAGAACTCCTTTCAAATCCTAGACAAGGCCAAAATATGTTCAGTAAGTAAGAAGCAATTTCTCAATACACCGGAGGCTTCATTGAGTTTTGCGCCTTGGGCCTCCAACGGGCTTAGTCCGCCACTGGTAAGAAGTAACCACACTCTTGTTTAAGAAAATGGCCTACAGGACGCATGATTGCGGCACCATCAGTCACAAACATCAACACTTGGTTTAGTGAAGTTGAAATTGGATGTATTTAACACCATTCTCGGAATCGCTTCGCCAGTACATTTTAATAATCAGTTAGTAGCTAATAATAATAAACATGATTATTTAAGAGGTTTCAATATACTAACTATTATATTAACCATAGATTTCTTAATTTTGTCGTCTCATTACCACAGGTTTTTAGTGTGTAATTTATATTTAAACCTGTTTTCGATTACTTCGCGTGCGGATGCTACCCCATTTCGCAACGTTGTCGGACTTGGTAATTGCCAATCGGTGATGTATTTATTCCAGAACAAACGAAATGCGTTATTATCTAATACACGAAGCACGAAATTTGAATCAAAGATAAATTGAGTATTTTGTTTTACGCCAGTTTGTTTAGATTTGTGCCGTGCATTGTTTATATGCTTCCTACAGTCTCTTTTGTCCCAACACATCAAAGATGTATCGCAAATTAAATATTCTTGCGTCATATATCAGTTCGTAAATTCTCCAATAAGATTTTTTACAGTATCAGCAAATGGTCGTTCATTAGCTTTACGTACGTTCGATATAATTGTTAATTACGTATAATAATTATACACCAACGGACAACGCGCAAATAAGCGTTACACAATAATAATTATTAATTAATTAATAAGCATTCGAGTATATCGACGACAGATATTCACTGGAAGAAGACCATTATCGTCTTGTTTCTAATATAGTTTTTATTTATTTTGTCCTTGTTCATTAATTATTTTCCTCCTGTTATTTAACATATTCAACGCCCTTGTAGTCTTTTACTATGAAGTCAATAAACCATCTATCTATCTAAATAAGAAAAACAGTTGACATACTCATTAATTAATTTTGTTTATATCACGAATCAATGAAGATGTAAGGGATCCAACAACACTGGCATATTGTCATCAGGGATAGTGGATACATAGAAATTAGAGGTATACTTAAATTAGTTTTAATCATCTCTTGATGATGGCAACTTTGTTGACGAAACGCTCGTTGAAAAACGTGCAATATGTCGATGATCGTTCATAATTCGTGTAAGGTTGCCGTGACAAAATCAGTTGCTAAGAGAATCTCAGTTGTTGACTGTCAATTAGGGTCAAAATAATTGTCGCTTGCTAGACGTTTCACAAACCGTATCGATATTCATTAACAGTCGTGAAGTAAATACATATGAGACACAAAGCTAAAATAGTTGTTTTGTTGATTATAATGGCTGTTCGATAATTAGTTAGGGAATTTAATGTCAAATAGTAATGAATTTACAGGCAGTAATACTATTGTGTGCAACAGAAATAAAGTTTTCAAACATAGATCTCTTATAATTGGTAATGCACCTATGTCAGGATGTATTATTGGAGATTAATATAATGCATGACATTTGGAGTATTTTCGTAACAATTGAAACCTAACTAAAGATGTAAATACTTTAAGAGGGAGTATAAGATGTCTTGTAAAAAATCATGTAAAATATTAAATCTTGATTTATACCATTTAAAGATTGTCTACAAAATGTTTTTAACGCTTTTCACCTAGGAGATGAGACCGTTCTATTTTAAAATTTTATGGACGCAGGTTATACATTGTTTGGGTTTAAAAATTTACTTTAAATGCGTGGTTATCTCTAAAGGACAATACCTACACAAAGTAAACATGTTTATGACAGTCCAAAACAATCCATGGTTCACTTTAGTTTGAAAGTAATATAACCAGACTTTAGTTTTTAAATTTCTTTATAAGTGAAACCAATAGGTATTTTACCACTTTGAGACCTTGTCAATTTATAGTTGGTAATATAGTCAGTATTCGTAATAAATTCGTAATAATTTATCCCTTCACGACATGTCATATGTATGTCATGTATGACATAGTAATTATAACAAAGTAGTTAAATCATAATTTTTCAAAGCAATGGATAGGTTTCTATAACCCTGCAGTCAACTGGCTGTCTAACACACCAGATTTTATATCACTTGATTGTTTCCTAGAGAAGCCGTCAGGCTGTGGAATAATTCCGCGCTGCAAAATGAACAAAATATGCAAAAGTTATGGCCGTGTTAAGTATTTTTATACTAATTTTCGTAAAAAACACCAATTATTTTAATTTAATTTAGTAGAATACGGTGAAGGAAAATCATGTACTTAATAGTATTGAAGTATTTATAATTTTTTACATCAGAACTTCGTTTTTCATTTTACTTAAAGGTCATATTGTAAGTTAACCCTCGGCCGGTCACGTTGTTGCACTCAGTGCCACATTTTTCGCTTTCGCCATTCTATTTTTCGCTCGGTGATGGGTTTCCCATTACAATTGAGGTATTTGTTAGTCAATCTTTCCTGAAACAGGTAACGTTTTCCGGTCGACTTTTTCCCCATCGCGTTTGTCGTAATTTGGTTGAGAAGCAGTTAGCATCGTAGACCGCTCGCGGAAGTTTTTGTGACTTCGAGCACTTATTCTATATTGTGCTACCTGCAATCACCTACATGAGTTTTAATTTTTGATTTATACTCTTTTTTGTTTTCTATTGTGCTATAGTGGTAGGGCCGGTGGGGAAACAATTAGTTTAGACGATGTCCCTGCAATTCTTCAAGAGTTATCAGACGAGGAACGTGATGCAATTGATAATGAAAGTGATCTATCTAATCATCTAATGAAGTGAAGATGAAGAAATTCAACTTGGTGATCACTTTAGTGAGTCTGAACAGTCCGGTGATGAAATCGTCGAATATGAGAATCCTTGTTCTTTTTATGTCGGAAAGGACAAAAATGTAAATGGGACAAGTCTCCAAAGAAGAACGGTAAAACCAGATCCAAGAACATAATAAAAATGTTTCCAGGGCCAGAAAAAGATGCTCGTAATGTATCCACACCGCTCGATTCTTTTTCCATATTTTTTTACCACACGATTATTTATCAAATTGTATATTTTACGTACAAACAAAGAAAACAAATTACGGGAGAGATCGTGATTGCTTCTCTCTCTTTCTCTCTCTCGTGTTCTCCCCATTTATTATTGTTACTAATTTGTTATGTGTTAATTTGTTGGTTACATTAATTCGAGGTATAAAAAAAAACACTAAATAATCAAATTTGTTGTAGGCATTGCACTTTGTGCAACGCGCGACCGTTGTTGGTGTCATGGGAAGGGACGCCGACGGCCGAGGGTTAAATATACTAGCATTATTACCATTAATTATAAGAAAACGAAAAGAAACCAGCTCGTATGAGAATGAAAATAAGCTAATTTATTCCTCATATTGAGAAGTGAACTTTTCTTCGATTTGACGTACACGCTATTTCAGTAATACAGATAGTATTTCATTCGATTGAAGATTCTATTCTTTAATTAAGGCATTGCTACATAAAGTACCTTACAAAATACAAACTAACTTTATAATAATGTTTCACATCTGATGTCTAGGATATTGAATAGAGAGAACTAGGGGTGTACTATTCATTTCATCTCTATTTGCCAAATAAAAACTCTCTTATCTTGCCGATAAATGGAACAGCCTACGTGAGCCTAGCCATAAAAATAAACCACTGTATAAGGTAAGAACCCTTTGGGATTTTTTATTTGGCAAATAGCGATGAAATAAACTATACTTTTTTATGTAGAGATAATTTTCCTTGCTAGAAGGAATAATAGGGGTGTGTAGCTTTGAAATAACAGCACTGTATGTTTAACTAGCATGCACTGCACTGTAGCCTATTAACGTAAAACAATAATCATTGACAGCGGCGTCAGAGCATAGTTGAGAAGCATAACCGTTCGTTAATAATGGCTTTATGATCATAGTAAATTCATCTGACCTTTGCCTTGATAGTTATTACTCTAAATGAAGACTAGTATTCCATCTCGCCTGACATTTAAAATTACGGTCAATTTTTTAATATAAAGACGCTCTCTCTATTCAATGCAAATTGTATCAAACCCCGTTATGAGTTCTTATATCTATGTGGGTATACATACATATATGTCTTCCCGGTATTTTATAGTTTCATTTGAATTTATAATAACCGGCAATCAATTGGATATCGCTATGAAGTATTATCTAAAGGACTTACTTTCCAATGCCTTGGATGTTATTTGTTATATATATATATATATATATATATATATATATATATATATATATATATATATATATATATATATATATATATATATATATATATATATATATACAGTTATGTGCAAAATAATAATAGCACCGCAGAGAAATATTTTAACTATGTCATAAATTTACAGCTAATTTAATATGTACGGCTTTATCTATGTACTATGTACAAACAGAAGTTTGGCGATAGCAAGGATAAAAGCGCATTTTGCCTCGACCGGGAATCGAACTCGGCTTCTGACCGCTGAGCTATCGAGGCACACTCATTATCCTTGCTAATGCGCCAATTTTAATGCGTCACTACAGAAGTATTAAAAGTAAACTAAACCGAATGCTATAGAGTTCTGTAAGACATATTTATTGTTGCATATCTGTCAGCAGCGTAAAGACAGAAACATATTATTTGTACTATGTAAAAAAATAGCACTACGAAGTTTGTCTGCAGTAAATTGGAAATTCGTTGGTGATTTTTGACTTTTACATCTGTGAACCAGTAAAGGTAAAAGTTGTTCTTCTTTAAAATAAAATTCAGACACGTTTAGTATCTATTTACAGAAGAAATGGGCAGAAAATGTCATTCAAAAATTGCGGCGGGAAGGAAAATCTTATAAATTTATTAGGGACACTTTATCGTGTTCAAATAAGATGATAGAAAATGCAATAATATGGAAGGCAACAGTAGACACTAGGGGCAGAAAGAGCAAAACATCGCAGAGAATGGATCGAAGGATAATCGATATAGCCAAAAAAGATCCTTTCATGTCATCCTCTAAGATGAAACAGGAATTGAACGTGGATATTGATGCATCAAACATTCTCAGACGGTTTACTAAAACATAATCTACCCGCTCGCACTCCAAGAAAAGTCTCTTTATTAACAAAAAAACATAGGCAAAAGAGGTTAAAGTTTGCCCGAGAGCATGTTGATTGGCCAGTGGAAAAATGGCGTAACATATTGTGGAGTGATGAAAGCAAAGTGATTATTAAATGGTCTCCTGGTATCATCCAGTTCGCACGAAGGCCACCAAAGTCGGAATTTAATCCTAGATATACAGCAGGAACAGTGAAACATGGCGGAGAACACATAAAAGTTTGGGGTTCTTTTTCGTACTATGGCACAGGTTCAATTTATCGAATTGAAAAGACAATGGATGCTGATTTGTATATTCACATATTAAATACAACCATGTTACCTTACGCAGAGTGGGAGATGCCACTGAAATGGGTCTTTCAACAAGACAATGACTCCAAACACACCTCGCGTAAAGCAAAATAGTGGTTTCTGGACAAAAACATTGAGGTTTTGGAGTGGCCACCGCAATTTGGAGTGGCCACCGAAAATCGTAGTAGTAACACAAAATACTAATATTTTAAGCATTCCAGAATCAGCAAAATAAATAATATTTCTTATATCTGTATTTTAAATAAGTGCCATTATTTTACACAAGCAATAAATAAAATTTTTTTTTCATTATTATGTAATTGTAATAATAATATGTTATGTTTTAAGTTTCTGTTAGTTATTGTATATTTAATACATGAAATACAGTTTTTTTCAGTTAAATAGTTTTGTTATAATAAGATTTTCATTAGTATCTTTCACCTGGTGCTATTATTTTCCACATAATATATGTGGATATGTTAGCCAAGGGGTTATAGATCAATAATTGAAACATATCAAGCAAAAATTACGTTGATTCTCCATCTTACACAATTATTTCCAATGGTTAAGTAGCGATCGTATTGGCACTTTTTTATAGCCAAATGGTTCAGCAATCATGCTGATTCTCAAAAAATATTCGTATGGGTTAAAATCTTTTAACACCATAATATAACTTTAAGTAAAGACGAACTTTTTCACGTAATGCCCTTATTATGGTCAAAGTGGAATATTTCATATTTTACTTTCAGTAGTGAAATAGAAGTACAAACCAAGTAAATTATATCGTGCAAGTCGATTTTTTTATATAAAAGGAAACTGTTTGTCAATTATTTTTATAAAAAAAAATATTTTATAAAGTCCAGAATGTATTAAGGTTTCTAAAGAAAATTATTTCCATCAAGCTCTATCGTAAAACAGATGATATCGGCAATCTATGCTTTACTGATTCTTATTATAACTTTGGCATCTGATAATAAAACTATGGTTTTAAGGTACATTAAGTTGCAAAATTTCTATTTGAAAAAATGGAAGGAATAATCAAATTATTTCTTAAAAAGTAAATATGACTAGATTTTATTTCCACGACTTATTCCAAAGCGAAATCTTAAAGAAAAAACAAATTAGATCAAATGAATCACGTCAAGAGAAATATGCGTCGATTTCCATTTTATTTCCAATTATTAAATAGCGATCGTATTACCATTTTTACTTTTCTGCACTCCACTATACGCGGAAAAGTAATTTAATCGTGTAAAAACATTTTTTATAGGGTTTATTTTTCATTTTTTGGCCAAAAAACCAAAAAGAAAAGGGTTTTAAACCATATGCTGTGTGTGTATGTGTCGTTGTCGTTGGCATTTATTCTTGTTAGCACGATAACTCAATTAAATCGTGTCGGATCGATCGGGTTTTGACTGATTCTCACGGGGACGCCTCCTAGACGACGCTTAT
Organism: Rosalia funebris; assembly: GCA_037954035.1. Classification (NCBI taxonomy): domain Eukaryota; kingdom Metazoa; phylum Arthropoda; class Insecta; order Coleoptera; family Cerambycidae; genus Rosalia; species Rosalia funebris. The sequence continues at coordinate 9,442,592 of JAZFAV010000007.1, forward strand.
TGATTTTGAGGTGAATAGAACACACCCCACCCTGTCCATGGGTCATGAGAAAGCACGATGGTCGACTATTTGAGAATTTTTTTTTGTTAGCACGATAACTCAACTAAATCTTGTTGGATCAATCGGGTTTTGACTGATTCTGATCGGGAACGTCTCCCAGACGACATCTGTTGAGATGGATAGTATACACCCCATCCTGTCCATGGGTCATGAGAAAGTACAATGGTGGACTATTTAAGAAAGTTGTTTTGTTAACACGATAACTCAACTAAATCGTGTCGGATCGTTTTGACTGATTCTCATTAAGGACGTCTATCAGACGACATTTATTGATTTTGAGGTGGATAGGACACATCCCACCCTGTCCATGGGTCATGCGAAAAATTTAAAAAAGTAAAACTGTCGCATAAAACACATGTTCTGTATTTATGTGTTGGTTTATTTTTTCTCGGCCACTCAATTTCGAGATAGAGATGTTCTACGTGCGGAAAGGTCCGTTTTAAGGTATTAAAACTGTTTGTGTCTTTTTGTAGCTAGGTGGTTCAACAATCGTAAACGTTAAATCTCATAATACCGAGCAAAATGTTCAAATAAGGATATCGATTTAATATAGACAATGTATGCATTAATGACGACTGAACATGTGATAACTGATAGAAGCGTCAACATACTGTGATTCTATCAGTTTCTGTGGCCTAAGGAGTTCTTTCTGTCGACGATGAATAACACCAGGTTATAGTTTAGAGTTTATATAGTATTATTCCTATGATATAGACAAACTAGCCACAGTAGTTGTAACTATTAAATGTTAAAAGAATATTATAGGAATGCAACAATATTCTGTTCAGTATTTTCCACCAGTTATAGTTTTGTTCCTTGAATATACACATAAAACAAATAACTTATTACGTTGTATATTAACAGAACAATAATGTACATAAAAAATTACAAGGCGATTTAATGTTAGTATGTACAATTTGTTTAACTTCATATATGATTACAATTCTTATGTATTTTTTTTTTGTACTACAGGTAAGATCCATGAATCTTAGAACGGCCTGCTATTAACCTTGGATAGCCCTATTGACTTGAATCCAGAGAATACATGTATGTATATACAACATATTAAGTGAATATAAACGAAAAGTAAATTTAATAGTCAAAATGATAGTTATTGTACAACAACAGTTGCTTTACTATAACCATAAAATTGTCAGAATAAAATTAGTAGTCGATGATAATTTTAAGTACTAGACATTTTTTTGTCCTATTCCGCAGCTCCCTATCACTTTTGGTGGTAGGGACGAAATAGTGCATCCATTAGTGGTACATTTTTTCCTCCCCGGGTGTGATACGTATTTAGTTACTTTAAATGTAATATATTATATACTTATTTTTGTGAATTTGGTTAATAACAAATGAATCTTCCTTGTAATGATAATTTTTATCGGCAATACTTTTCTCAAAATTATTTTTGTTTATTAAAGATATTTTCTAAAGAAAACTACGTATATTCTTTATATAAATTGACAAATAACATATAAGAACTACATAGAAAAAGTACAGTCCATTGTAAGAGTAAGTTATAATATATAATAAATTTAAGAAAAGATTGAATTCTTGATATAATACACTTATTATGGTGAAAACGAAATATTTCATTATCTGCCATAAATAATGAATTTATTTTTGTGACTAAGTTTTTGATAATTATTTTTTTATTTAAAATTTTTCATTTCTTTCATTTTAAACTTAGTACAATCTAAGTGGATTATATCATGAAAGTTGATTTTTTGAAATAAAGCGGAACTGTGTTTGTCAATTCTTTTTATAAACAAATATTTTTGTACAGAGTGTATTAAGGGTCTAAAGAAAATAAATTCATTCAGGGTTCTATCTTACAACAGATGATATTAACAATCTGTGTTTTACTGATTTTGATTAAAATTGTTAGAGATATTTCATTAAAACTTTATGTATCATATAATGAAAATATGATCCCAAAGTGCATTAAGTTCCAAAATTCAAAACAGAATAGAGGAAATAATCTAATGATTTCTTAGACAGAAGTTAAATTAAATATGACTACATATTATTTCTCCAACTTATCTTAAAGCTAAATCTTCAAAGAAAACAGATGATAAATCGTTATATGTAATAAATAGAATCATAAAAAGTAGTATGCGTTATTACGCAACAAAGCTTTGTTAGTTTTTTTGAAAACATTTTTTTTTCTTTCTAAAAATGCTAAATATAATTGATGAATTATTTTGCATGTGGTTAAAATAATAGTGTCTTTCTCTTAACTATGACATCACAATTATACACGAATATTCTTAGATATCAGTGGCGACTCGCCTGCAGGTGAGGCATAGTGTCATCCACAAAGCAAGAGTAGTAAGAAATAGTTTTTATTTTATTTGTTGTATTAACATAAATTCTATTTATTTGATCTCAATTCTCATATTTATAAGCACGATCCATTATTTAATATATTAATACTTAATTAATAATATATCAAACTGATACAATCTGATACAGAGAGAATGACTACGGATGTTTTAAATTCTATGTACATATTTAGGTTTTTTTAATATATCTAGCGCGTAGAGTAAGAAACAATCCGTTGGGGCGAGTTCTAACGAGAAAGAGGCAAACCTTCTTCTTTATAGGTTTAATAGAACGCAGAATTTAAACTTATAGTTATCTTATAATTCCGCGAGAAAATAGGAAAGACATTTTTAGGATCTAGAGGCTAGAAGCTCTTATTTGTTGTAAACAAATCACGGATGAGATTTTAAACTCTTACTTTTCCCAAATGTCAGTTTGTTGTGCGGTCGAATCTCGTGATTTTGCACTTTTTGGATACTTATGATAAATTTCATTGTAAAACGTGTTTTTACGTTTCATTTTAAAATATCAGATCTGCCAGTAGTAGCTGTATGTAACAGTAATAGCTTACTTCTGTGGTAGGAGGCGATTTTATTGAAATTTTCGCCATTTTTTATTAAAATACCTCCTGACATGATTTCTTCTCTCTTAACATATCTTATTTGCTTTGCAACAAAATCGTGAAATGGATTGCGTGGAAAAACAGATAGTAATAATTAGAGAGAATATTACGGTGGGCATTTAGTCAGTTGTCCTACGTCGAGTTAATAAGAATTCAGTGAGTTAACTTTCTAGGCCTATTATAAAGGGTGTCATTGTGTACTTGGGTTTGAGTATATGGATGTATTTGTGCTCCTTTCTGTATGTAATCTTCCTTTTAGCCTCTGAGGCTTTAGTGGAAAGAAATCGATTTCTGTGCATGGCCAATCTTTTTTTAATACCTATGTAAACCAACCATATGCTAATGTAAAACGCATTTTGAGGATTTTCTTTTTGGCTTATGTATAATGCCTTATTCAACGCAATTTTCAAAATATGACTGTAGTAAAAGCAGTTTACCAAGTATAATTTGTTTAATTCGAATGGTCATATTATTTCTTTAAATAAAAATGTATCTATTATCATATACATATTTATATCATGAATAAGAAGCTGCTACACTTGCTGTATTGAGAATCTTTAACTCATAAATAATAGTATGTTCATTATATAAATGTCCCAATTATTGACAGACAATATGGTGCTTTAATTTAATCAGCTTTATTATTTCAATTTACAAACAAAATGTTACGTTTTACAGTAAAATCCTAATGCAATTTTATTTTGCCTACATTTAAACAGTAACTTTTCGATCCCAGTTTTCATTTCCCTGACGTCATATATTCTCAGAAAGTTGGAAAAGATCAGAAGCTACTCAATTGCAATCATTTCATTCCCGTTCTTTTCCGTTTCCAAGGTAGTTAATAATCAAACTCCGAGACCGTAAACCGTATACTCAGAAGACTCGAATCAATTGATCCCGATGGAATTGTTTATAAAATAAATGAGTGATTTTATGGAATTGCGTATATCCTACAAATAGGGCGTAGCTTGTATTTGCCAGAAAAATTCTCAAAGCTATACAAATAAAAAGGGAAGGTGCAAATATTCTTGTTTGTACAGCAAATGACATGAAGCCTTTGCTGTAAATCGGAAAGTGAATAATAAAAGAGTATCGATTTGCTATCATTAAGTTAGTTCAGTTTGAGTATTTTTAGCGTACTTTATATCCGACGTCGAGCAAAAGTAGGGTAACGGAATGCAATGAAAATAATTTCTAAGGTTTCCCAAAGCGGTTGTTCGAAATTAGAAGTAGTATTACTTTTCAAGATATTAACTAGTTCCCAGTAATGTTATTTATCTATAACCTCTTACTATACAAGCCCAGAATCACATGAGTTCGCCCGTACTGACTTTTTAGTTAAATGAGCTATGAACATTTTAACACAAGAAGACTTTTATGATAATTCTCATTCCTAATACCAAGTAGGATCAATTTGAGTAATTTTTATAATAATAAACAAAAACATTGCCTTCGAGAATATAATATGTGCTTAAATGTCTGATTTTAGTAAATCTCGCCACCGAAGTCGAAGCGTAAACATTGGCGTAAACCATTATTTTGTATGAATATAAGTAGATCACGATACCTCTGCCGATGGTGTTTTGTGTCTTGTAAACGACCCTGTTGACAGAGTCCATATGGTGCGTGGAAAAGCATTATCGCAAGATTTACGGAAAGTTTTGATAAAACTGCACCATCAGGGTAACAGTGCCTACCAGATTGCAAAAGAATTAGAATTGTACCGTTATACTGTTAGAGACATTGTGCGTTTGTATAAAGTTACGGGTTTCACAGTCGGAAAAGCACGTGTTGGTAGAAAAACCGCAGTGACTGCTGCAGAATTAAAAATTTTGGGACGCATCATAAAGAAAAACTAATCGTGCCAATTGCGGTGTTCTAGCAGTTCTATGGAATGAAGCAACAGACAGGCAGTATTCTAAATCGACTTGTACGAGGGCAATGAAGAAAATTGGATTCAATTTTTATAAGATAATTTTGATTTTATACTTCAATGCATGCATGTAAGTCTTCTCGTTATTAGGCAAAATAAAACTCCCTACTCACTCAAAAACACAAGAAAAACCGCTTACTAAGGGCCAAAATACATAAAAACTGGACTTTGGAGCAGAGGAGGTCGATTATTTGGGCGACGAATCAAAATTTGAGCTTTGTGTGAGAGATTCATGGAGTAGGGTTATTCGAATGAAACCGAGCCTTACAACAAATATTGTCTCCGGCAAAAAGTAAAATTTCCCGCTTCAATTATGGTATGGGGATGTATGTCCGCCAATGGCGTTGGTAGGCTACACTTTGTTGAAGGCACCGTAAACGCAAAAAAAAGTACATAGTCATTTTAAATCAGTGCCTTCTTCCATCAATCGAGTATCTGCAATTAGATAACCGGGAATTTCTCTTACACCAAGATGGCGCGGCTTGCCATACACCCAAACGTGTGAAATTGTGGATGTCGTAAAACGATATTTCCGTCCTAAGTTGGCCCTCGAGTAGTCCTGATCCTTCTCCGATCGAGACATTATGGCATCGAACGAAAAAAGAATTGCGTCTGGCTAAAACACTTCAGTCATTGCGACATCATCTCCAAGAAATATGATACTCTTTTTCATTAGAAGACTTCCAGAGTCTTGTAGACACCATACCTAGGCGTATAAATGCTGTTTTGAAAAATAGAGGTGACGTAACAGTGGTAATTGACTTTACAACTCAGTTTAAACTAGATACTGAAAATTTGAGATTTAACTACTTCATGTTTTTATGCTTTCTTTTGCCAATAGTTTTCTTGTTATTGCGAATAAATGTGTACAGTTCTTATATTTCTCAAGTACACATAAAATCTGTACAACAAATAAAGTTGTATTTATTAAGGTGCGTCTACATATGTAACAAAAGCCCGTCGCGATCTCCGTCGCGAACTTCATCACGTTCATATACCGCATAGTATAGACGGAACTTTTTCTTGCGTCGCGCGTCACATCAAAAGAAACGTTCGCTGTTGTGATACGCATGGCCGCATCGACGACGTTAAAGGCGTCTACATATGTAACAAGAGCCCGTCGCGAACATCGCCGCGTAATGTTTAAAACGTTACATATGTAGACGCACCTTTAACGTAGTTTATTAATTCCTACCTTGCCGTTTGTAATTCGTGGACGTGAAAATATCTAACGGGCGCACTCATGTGATTTTAGGCTCGTAAACCTACATTTACCTAATATCGGCAAGGTTGTTTATTAATAGAGTTGTCTAAACAAAAGTTGTTTAAAATCAGAAAGGAATATTTTAGCGAAATTAATCATCATTACATAACCTGTCCACGAACATTTGTTCGTTTAACTGACTCTCTTATCATTATCAAAGTTGTCCGTAAAATAATTAAATCGTGTACCAGATTCACTTTGTATACATATTATTGCGTATGCTTGTATTCTCAGAACTGTTGTTGATTCTGTTGAAATCCACGACTTGTTCTATTAAATGACTCGTACCTACATGTTTATATGACCCCTTACTTACACGATTTTACGGAATTTATGAATCTCCCGAACGCACTTTTATATTGCTAAAAATATAACAGTTTTTAAATTCGTTATTGTTTTTATCACTTGTGTTATTCATTTAACTTTTGTACTTTTTTCTATTATTACTTGTAATACTCTAAAGTTGTAACTAGTTATCGTTCTTTTCAAATATGTTTTTTTTAATTTATTATTTATTATCAAGAGTATCAACGATATATTAAACGATTCAGAAATTAGAAACTCAAATCCGCATAGGTACTACTCACAACCATGTGTTAGAACAAACACTTATTTTTTAAATTACACAATGTATTATCAAGAAAACTGTAGTATTTATTTATTCTTTTAGACAACGTATTCTACAATATATGGCGGTCTTCGGGTTGCATGTAGTGTAGAATGATAGTAATGGTTATATTATTGCTATAACTACGTTCATTTGAAGATAAATAAATAGTAATCAAGCTAAGACCGAAAGAGGAGCCAATGTTTTGGGACAAGCGGGAATTGACTAACTTGAGAAACTTATCCCAAAAGCCAATGGTCTGCAGTTATTACCAGACGTCACACTTGTGACACATAAACCGTTGACCTAATCTGCAAGGATTTTAAATGGATGGTTGCGGCAATAAATAAAGTAACTTATTGCCTGAGATAATCGCATTTTTACTCCTGAGAAACAGAAGTGCCCTAGTTCCGAGAGTACTAGCATAATATAGAATACTTTCTAAAATTTACAAAACTATTATTGTGCATTCAAATTTTCTGACAATTAAATGTTGGAACCAACAAGAATAAATTTAAATATAATACTGCGTTACATCAGTCTTAACTGTTAACAACTGCTCAACTCTAGCAGACACATTATTAACTAGTGACTGACAATTCAGGAAAACAATTGTATCAAATCTGTTGCAGCTTCATCCACAATTCAATAGTGCGTTGGGGATGATTTCTTAACTACTATTTAATCTTATACCACACAGTATTTATCACATTTAGATCCAGACTGCTAGATGAGCGATATAAAATCTTTATACTCTCATTTCCAAACAATTTTTTTGGTAGATTTTGCCATATGGCGTGAAGCTCCATTCTGTTCAAATATAAAATTCTCATTGGGAAACAATTTTTGTGCATTGCGTAAAAGAGAGTGCTCAAGAGTTTCTTTTTGGTGCATGAACTCTTCATTGTGGAGCACCAATCCCTATGGGAAACCTATGGAAAGTTTACAGCCCTTTTTAAAGGTTTTATGAAAAACTTCTGCTCTATTCCGAATTATTGGTTTATGGCGATATTCAACGCATACATCAAATTTTGATTCATTAGTGGATATTATTTTTATAAGTCATTTTCTGCCCACAGAATTCTGGATTTAGCTCAATTAAACCTCGGTCAATATCAGTTTTTCTTTAATCTCAATAAGAATTAGTACAACTTTTTAGGCAGTTAATGAACCGAACAAAACTAAACGCACCTTATGAAATCCTGGACCTTGTTACGATTATATTTTCGACAAAATTCTCCAAAAGCATTCAATCGAGTTGCCACTTTCGCTGACTTGCCCGTTGTAATTAATTTTTTTTAAATTCATTGAGTAAAAAATTTTACTAAAAACATCTTCTTCGATTCTTCGAAAAGAAGAAATTCTTTTACTATATTATTATACGCTGTGTCTTCGGGATAGTCAATTAATTAGAAATTTTACGCACTGTCCTACATGCCTGGTATTTAAGCTGACCTTGCCGAATTTTTATTTCACGTAATTTCTTTTCGGTGTCTTTTCATGTCCCATTATGCCATTTAATTCATAAAAAAAATTTAATATCTTTCACTATCTATTTTCACAAATTACTTACTGATGCTTTACTGCAAATATTCTACATTGCGGAATATATTGGTGCTTGTCCCAACATTTGAGCGCAACAACTGAACAATCGATGAATTGATGGAAATTACTGACATTTCCTGAAGTTTATGCCAAAGAATCTTAACTGAAGACTTGTACATGAGACGCCTCGCGGCAATGTTTGTTTTACGACTGTTTTCCGATGATCAGAGAGAGAGAGAGAGAGAGAGAGAGAGTGAGAGAGAGAGACACCACCTGAGAGTGTGCCAGGAATTGAAAGAACAGGCACAGACTGACCATGATTTTTTGTCAAAAGTCATCACAGAAGATGAATCGTGGCATTATGGCTATGATCCCGAAATGAAACAGCAGTTCAACCAAATGGAAGACACCTTCATCGTCCAAACCAAAAAAGTACGGCAAGTAAAATCAAATATGAAATCCGTAATGGTTTGCTTTTTGAAGATCAAAGTAGTCTTTCACGTTGAATTTCTTCCTCAAGGCATCACAGTGAACCAAAATCACTACCTGGACGTGCTAAAGCGATTTCGTGAGGCAGTGAGAAAAAACGACCTGAATTGTGGAAATCGGAGGACAGGTTTTTTGAGCACGACAATGTGCCCTACCTATACAGCGTTGGAAATCAACTAGTTTTTATCAAAAACCCACATGGCAACGGCTTCTAATCCCCCTCACTTGCCCGATGTAGTCCCTTGGAACATTTCCTTATTTCCAATAATGAAAAAATACCTAACGGAAATTCGTGTTCAAGACGTAGAAGAGGTTAAGAAAAAATCACTAAAGGCACTTAACAGCGTTCAAGAATATATAAAATATTTCTAACAGTGGAAAAACCATTGGTACAAGTGCATCATAGTATTTTGAAGTAAATTGATGTTTTCAAGATGTTATCTCATATAAATATAATAATACATAAGCAATTATCGTTTTTTTTAAGTACCCCTCGTAAGCCATTGTATTATTTGAAATATAAGAGCTTATTCTAATATATATAGTTGTTAGAGGTCAAATGAGAAAAAAGGAATGATACACTTTCGAAGTATTATTATACTTCGTAATATAGGAAATTATCGTATATTATTACTTTGTAATATAGGAAATAACCAATTCATTTTATAATTACCTATGCTCTTTGCCAATAAAGCCGCAACCATTTAGAGATGACACAAAGACGTAATTAATTTTTGATTTAATTAATTATCGTCAATATTTCAGGGTATCGTCTTAAAAGTGTATCATTATATTTTTTTCAATGGTACGTACGATATTACCTGAAGTTTATAAATGCAACAAGCATTTCGCAGTCTTACCTGAAGTTTATAAATGCAACAAGCGAACAAACCAAAGAAAAAACGCGAAACCTTATTTCTGTTTCAACAGTCCGCTCTGATATGCAATAATAATAAATTCCTTGTGCATATAAAATTGGCATTTAGGGAACAAAACCCCTTTGGGAGACTTTGGTATCTTTCCCAGCGTCGCGGCATCGCGCATTGGCCGGATTTGCCTGTGAACGCTGAATTTAAAGTAGTAGTACAGCATTGCCAAATTGTTTGGAATTTCTTTCCGAACCAAGGTTTTCAGTAGTGGAATTCTTCCGTGCATTTTATCTGTGCAATGTGTTTTATGAAATGAAATGAGTAAGTTCGTTTTTCGTTAATAATTTTCGGTGCTAATCTTAAAAGAATTCTCTTCGTCCCTCGGTGAAGATTTTCAGTCACAAGGGGAAACAATTCATTTCTGATAATAAAACGCGTTTATTTAATCTCCATTTGTTTAACGTAAATATGTAGAATTATAGCTAGTGTAATGCATTATACTCTGGAATGACTAAGCTATGTCCAGTATTCAAGAAAGATGACATGCAAAATGGAAAACTATAAACCTATTACGATACTAGTTTTGCATGTTCAAAATCATGTTTTACGACGTAATATTCTCTCATACAAAGTCTCAAATTATTGAGTGCCAATATGGAGTGCTAAAGACAGATCTACCGCAACGGATTTGATCTGTGTTACAGTTTGTTGAAGCTTTCCAGGTGGATGTAATTTAGATGTAGTTCTTATAATTCTCTAAAGTTTTAAAGTATACAGGCTAGATCATGGTATATTACTCAAGAAAATAAGCAAGCTCGGATTGTTAAACAGTGTTATTGGTTTCTTTAGTCACATTTAAATAGCAGATAGAAGACTAACAGTTCAATATCGTGGTTAGGTTAGGTTATTGGTTTCTTTAGTCATATTTAAATAGCAAATAGAAGACTAACAGTTCAGTATCGTGGTTTTAGATCTGTCGAAATACTTACAATATCAGGTGTTCCACAAGGGTCTATTTTGGGGCCCCTTCTATTTATCGTGCTTATAAAAATTATATAAGCCAGAGTATAGAGTTGAAAATTATGCTGTATACGGACGACTATAAACTATTTTGTCAGATAACATATATGCAGGACTATATTTTGCTTCAAAATATCTAATATTCAGAACTTAAATACATGGTATGACACTTAATTAGAGAACTAAGTTAAGGTGAAAATTACCACTTAATATAATTAAGTGTAATTTATTATCTTCTACTCGTAAAGAGCCTCCTATTACTTTTAATTATAATAGTAATAACAATAATTTAAACAAAGTTTAAGTGAATTTAGAGACTTAGTGATCTTTGATTGCAGACTGATTTTTATTAATTATTAATCATGTAAATTATGTAAGCTTAAACGGTTACAAAATGCTTGAGTTTGATATAAGAAATTCAAAATGGTTTTAATGCCTGACATGTTAAAACAACTATTTGGTGGTTTTATAAGATCTAAGTTAGAACATGGATCTCCTGAACTGAATCCAGGTTATAATGTTTCTATAAATAACCTAGAAATAATGCAGAGGCAATTTTTATAATATATTGTGATAGAGTTTATGCAGTTAGAGATATTTTACACGAAAATTTATAGCAGAAATTTAAAGTTCAACTCTCAAAAGTCCAAAGAAAGTATTGAGTTGTCCAAAAAATCGTTTCGTTTTCCGGGTTAACCACTTATTATGCGTGGTAGGTCTATGTTGTCATGCGCACAGCTGCAGCCTTGAAGTCTTCCTTCCTATTTAACCCTTACATTTAACTGCTGTTTACTGCCGTTATACTCGTGAACTTGTTTTATTATTGTTGTCTGTGAGCTTAATTGAAAATTAGTGAAACCGAGCATTTTGGGCACGTGATGCTTTTTTATTTGAAGAAAGGCAAAAGAGCCGCTGAAACTTGCCGCAAATTGTGTTCTGTGTACGGCAAGAATGTTATTCAAGATCGAATGTGTCAAAAGTGGTTCAAGAGATTTCGATCTGGCGAACCGAGCTAAAAAAGTCGTTTCCGAGCATTTAGTTGAGGCAAATCCTCGCCAAATCATACGTGAGCTTGCAAAAAAATCGGGACGTCAAAATCTAGTGTACAAAATCACCTTAAACAACTTGGGTTTATCAGTAGACTCGATGTTTGGATTCCTCACGAACTCAGCGAATCCAATTTAATGGATCGCATCAACATCTGCGATATGTTAAGGATTCGTCAACGTAGCGATCCCTTTTTGAAAAATATGGTTGCTGAATATGATAAGTGTATCATTGACGACAACGTCAGTCGAAAAACATTGTGGGGAAAATCCGGTGAACATTCTCAACCAACACCAAAGGCAGTGCTTCCAGGAAAGCTTTGTTGTTCGTCTGGTGGGATTTTAGAATCATTTATTTTAAGCTACTCCCGAGGAACGAAACAATAAATTCGGACATTTACTGCAGCGTAAATGCGAGAATAGCGTCCAGGACTTGTAAATCGTAAGAAGGTCGTTTTCCATCACAACGCTCGACCTAATACTTCTCTGCAGACCCAGAGGAAATTGTTGGAGATAGAGTGGAATGTTTTACCCCATCCACCGTACTGTCCAGATATTGCGCCTTTGGATTTTCACCTATTCCGCTCCATGGATAACAGTTTATGAAACATAACATTTACCAATGACGAGGAAGTCAGAAATCATTTAAAAATTTCAAAAGAAATCATTTAAACGTTTTTTACGAGAAAACCGCAAAGTTTTTAAGAAAATGGTATTATGAAGCTTACTGAAAGATGGGAGAGAGTTATTGAAAAGGGAGGAACGTACATTATTGATTAAAATAATTTGTAATAACTATAATGGTAATAATAAATACTTATGAAAGAACCAAACGAACTTTTTGGACAACCCGATATTTAGGTGTAATGTTTCTCTATAAATTATAATATTAAATAATTATGGATACGGTATCACAAGTTAACCTTCTTCTTCTTCGCTTCCCTGTACGTAACATAAATGTTTTTTATCTTACAACTTCTAAAATTAATATACTTTTATTTTCACCAATGTATAAAATTTGTACAGATTTCCAAACAATACAAAATATGATATACCATGGCTGGCAAAAGGCACGTCGAGAAATGTGTAATCTTTCGTTGTTTCCAGATAACTGGTCTCCTGTCTGAGAAACTAGTCTGATAAACACAGTTGAACTGATAGGTATATGGTATTGATTTGGTATATTGTAACTTTTGATTTAATTAATATCAATCTAAATATTTTATGCTAAAGATTTGTTCACAGATACAAATTTATTTATTTTAACACTACTTAATAGTAACTTATAAGTCGGAAATCGAGAAAGGAACCACCAAGCCGCCAAGCGGCTATCAAAGTAGTTCCCGAATAGCAAAGCTATTACATAATCGCTCTAGGAAACAACTACTCCTCGGGCTAAAGCCCCGCCAGGCATTGAATTATACCCAGAAGCGATCCTCGACCCATTTTTCGTGTTTCTGCACGATCAGATAAGGTTTCAAAAAATAAAACCCGCCACAGGTAGGATTCGATATTTGTCCCGGATCGGAACCGAACGACATACAGCTGTTTCGAACTTGTTAGTTCTCATCAGTGCCGCATACGGTACGCCGATTCAGGACAAATGCTGAATGAACTTTATGGCCTATACATCTTTATCGATACGATCTCTGTCAGTAACTTATAAGTCGGAAATCGAAATGTTCCTTTCTCGATTTCCGACTTATAAGTTACTGACAGAGATCGTATCGATAAAGATGTATAGGCCATAAAGTTCATTAGGCATTTGTCCTGAATCGGCGTACCGTATGTGGCACTGATGAGAACTAACAAGTTCGAAACAGCTGTATGTCGTTCGGTTCCGATCCGGGACAAATGTCGAATCCTACCTGTGGCGGGTTTTATTTTTTGAAACTACTTAATAGATTAAATACTAACTGATAGTTGTATTTTAATATTAATATTTATTTCAATACAAAAATGTGTTTGGTACCTAATACATGAGGATATTAAATAGGTGTAAGCTTACAATAATAACATATCTCCTGCTCCGTTATATCATTATTATTTTGAGTATGCACTAGATTATGTATTTGAATAGCTACGGGCTATTGCAATATCAACGGCAGCACGATTCTAATTGCATGATAGTAGCGAGATGATCACGAAAAACTCAAATATATATTATGCTGCTTATATCAGTAATCGATTGGCATTATATATAAATCCCATTGGTTCTACTCCATAATTACATATACAGGGTCCGCCATGGACGCATGGTGTTTTTGAGACCACTTTTATGCGCGTCTGAGTGGAGTAAATGTTTTGAGGATCGTTGATATCTACTCGTTGCGGGATGCCATTCCAGTAGCCCTGAACCTGTGATCTATGGCACATCATGTGTTTATTTACAACACTTTCATTGAAACTGGCCATTTTCTGGTGCTCACACAGCAACGATTTCGAAACCATTTTAATGTTGGTCGGCATGGCCGCGTTCCAAAACGGGATACCATTATGAAATGGGTGAACAAATTTCAAACAACAGGATCCTTGAGACCTGGGACTGCACGGGAAGGAGATCGAACTGTACGAACCCCGGGATACATTGAAAGGGTGCGACAAGCGGTGCAAGACAGCCCTCGTCATTCAGCGGTACGTCACGCTCGTGCTCTTGCAATTTCAGATGGTAGCTCAGTTCGCATAATTTTACACCTGAACCTTCGTTTTCATTCATATAAAATTATGGTTGTCCAAAAATTACAGCAAAATGACTTTGTAAGACGACATGCGTTCGCAGAAAGGATGTTGGAATTGTTGGCCAACAGGATGGTAAGCAAACAGAATTTTCGATACTATGGAAAATTAAATATAAAAAATATTTAAAAAAATGGCCGTACTACGTAACTGTTGTGATTTTTCGCAGTTGATTTATGTATTCTTCAATGACAATACACGGGTAATGTATAAAAACAATAAATTTTGAAATTCCTTTAAAAATAAGCTTGTGTCATTCTTTTCAAAAAGACCTCCCTGACGGACTCTTAATTAAATTTCTGCAAAAATTATTTTCCTTTATTATAGAATATTTTTAAATTATTACCATCATAAAATAAGTAAGTCTTTCCACCAGTCCACCATCTAATACCAGCCTTTCAGCTATTAGATACATTTTTTACATTCTCAGATTAGCTTATTTCTTACGTAGTTTGTATTTTATGCAATGGTATGCAATTGTACGCACATTACAGTATCTTAAGTAGTGTAGGCTGCAAACAAATTAAGTTCATGTTGTGTTTAGTGGTAATGCAATCGTAAAGAACCTTGTTGTAATTTCTAACACTTATTATGGTAAGAAAATGGTGAAAAGTATAATTTATGTTCAATAGCATTCGACAGTGGTGATGTGATTCTTGTTTCTGAATATTGAAGTTATCTGGAATGGACTTCTTTAGTACTACAGTCTACTCAGTAAAAGAATATCGACGATTATTTACAGAAGAAGCCTGAAATAGATGTAAGCATAACGTAATAAGAGTTTTTTTTTGTAACTCCTAGGAAGATCTGCAATCTGTCCAATGGGCAATAAGCGCTTGTTGTCCAAACTTATCTAGATCCTGTTAGCAGGTCGGATAATAGCAAACGTTTCAGCTACTTTACTGACATCTCGCACATTTAACTGGTTGGCCAACATATTTGGGTGTACCGATACTCACTGGTGTACTTCATTCACCAATAGTCTGGTGTACTTCACTGTACTCCAGACTATATTGATGTATGATTTCTTTAATGGAGAGCAGTGGGATGTCTCTCAGGGTGGTATCATTGGAGAAATAATAGGGAGCATCAATAATGATGCGTGGTGTCTTATTTTGAAACCTCTAGAGTATGGCTATATTGGAATTACTGGTAGTGTCCCACAGTTGAATTCGAATTAAGTCCAAACGGGCTTCAGAATGGTTTTGTAAAGCAATGACTTGTTGACTAAAGAGAACTTCGATTTGCAGCCGATGATCCAGTACGTTTTACTAAATTTTAGATCGAGTTGCTTTCGGTTACTGAAATGTATGTATATGTTTTTGCACGTTAATCGGCAATCTAAGTGTATACTGAGGTATTTAACATTCGTAGCATGGGAAATCTAATAGTTGTTAATCATCACTGGTGGACAGGTCTCTCTACGCAAGGTACATGTTACATGAGTTGACTTTGATTCATTGACTCTTATGCGTCATTTTTTCAAACAGTTCTGGATGTTCTCAAGGTTTGTTTTAGGTTTCTCGAGACCTACACCTGAACGACATGTGTTGCTTATACCGCTGTGTCGTCGGCAAATGTCGCAATAGTGGTAGATCTGCGGGTATAGACTGAGAAAGAAAGTATAGACTCAGTCCTAGGACACTTCCCTATGGGACCCCTGATTGTATAGGTATTTCCGCTGCCTTGCTTGGCGAAGAAGTGCCTGTCTGTTAAATAGGCTTTCAGTAACAGGAAGTGTGGATATGAGAGAATCATTTTTAATTGAACTTTCAGACCAGTATCAAGGCCTGTGATAGGTCAAGGAAAGCAGGGAAATAATATTGCTTGATGTTTAAATCTCTATTGATATTGTTGACAAATCTATGTACCTGTTTTATTGTATCGTGCCTATTATGAAAACCAAATTGGTGGTCTTGAAATTATCTTTTATTCTATTATTGGCTGGTAAGAGTAGACAAGGTTTCGTCTAACATTCAGCGCAAATAGAATTATGACCGTATTCTCGAGGCCGTGAAAGAAAACGTTTATTTAGAAGGAATGTTTATGCACTCCTGTTCGAGGCAGTCGTTCTATGTACGCATCTTCATGTGCCTAAACAATTATTTAGGCGCATGCGAATGCGGATGTACGTGTTTAACAACTTTTGATTCCTAAAATAAACTTCATGTAGCAACATTTTTAACTCCGCTGATTTCTAGTTTGTTGTTTCCAAATGTAGGATATAAAATACCCAAGCAACGTCACAGCATGATTTTGATACATTTTATCACAATCAAATAGCATAGACCCTTAAAAAGTAGAGGCCAATAAAAATGTAACACCTTACATTAACCTACTTCGAACTTGGGTGTCGAGTAGAGCCGCCTGAGATTGTTGATTTCGAAGTAGCAACTAAACTGGAACTAAACAACCATGTGTCAAACGTGACGAGAATATAAACTACCCTAAATTGTATACCGCCGTGAACTTCTCCGGGCGTACAATAAGGTCACACCGGGGCATTCTGAACAGAAATTAAACTAACAGGAAGATGGATTCACGTTGTCATGCTGCAGTAGTAAATATGAATTTATTATTCATATGATATGGAGATGTAGGGCGTCCCAGTATGTTTTTTCCAACCCTTGAGAAGCCACCCCTAATTTCCTTTTTGAAACTTCACCGTTTATTATTTACAAATTATTTTATACTGATACTGAATACTTAAATTTAAATAAGTTCTCTGTTTCTATTTTTTTAAATAATGAATATATTCATTATTAAAGACTTTCTGGGGCTCCTATAAAAATACTAATGCTTACTTAAGAATATTGCTTTCTTCTATAGACAAATTTAATTAAATATATTAAGCGTTATGTTATACAAGGTGTCCTGAAATGTTAACCTCACTTGTTTGTTGAATATTTCGGAAAATTGTACTGGTAAATATGCACGCGCCTGTGTTTGTTAAAATCATGCCTTGGAAATTCAGTTGCAATAAATCGTTTCATCGGTGAGCAACGTGCCACGTGTCAAAAGCTTTTACGAGAACAATCGTTTCCTCACAATAGATCGTCGCTTGTATCGAGTACATTACCTTCCTTCATGACATTATTCAAAATTAATCAAAACGTGGGTAACTAAATTTGAAAGACAAGGCACTACCGTTAATAAATAACTAACGGGTGGACCCAGAAGAGCAGCAAGTGTCGTAAGCTTCGAGTGTTCGTGTAGCAGTGATACGTACCTCGCTGTTCTATACGAAAACATGCAGCTGCCTTAAGTCGCTCAAAGGGTATGAACTTTCATCCTTACAGGATATAACTGATGCAAGCTTTGCAGAAACACATGGGATCAGCAATATTACAGCTTATACTGCAAATTTATTAATGGATGCCGTTATAGCGATGTTCCTTGGAAAAATGGTCTCTAAGCGGGTGGAAATTAATTGGCCGCCTAGAAGTCCCGGTTTAATGCCGATGGATTTGATAAGGTACAACGACGTGAGGGAAGGTACCTTGACGATGTTATTTTTCAAACATAACTTTCCCTATATTGTAAATTTAAATATAAATATTTTTTAATAACCCAATTTTATTCAACCAAAAAGAGAGAGCATTGCAGGACACCTTTTACATACTATATTCAGAATGAGCTAGGAATTTATTTTCGATACAAAAAGGGGTTGTCATATAAAAGAAATAAGTTGAGGATACCCTATTGCCTTCATGCAATCATAAGCAAATTCATTGATGGTGTATTATTATGGATATTATTATAAATAGATATCTGTGACCATTAAATACCATATCAACCATATCATGTGAACAATACAATATTTGTTATAAAATATAGTTATCAATATTTCATTATCAACAATGCATAATGCAAGTATTATGCTATAATATTATCATTTATAACACAGTTTCCAGATGGTAAGTTTTATAAACTCTCGTGAGATGGAGTTTTGTTTACACTCCAATCCATCTGTAAATTCCTTAAACATTAAGAATAAAACAAATTAAGCCAGAACAGCTATTGCCTCGGCTACATGCAGTCGACGGGTGCTGAATATTTGTTTTATCCATATCTTTAAGGCATTTACAGATGGATTGGAGTATAAACAAAACTCCATATCACGAGAGTTTATAAAATTTATCATCTGGAAACTTTGTGTTATAAATAATTCCTAGTCATTATAGATGACAGGGTTTTGTTTCGATTTGGATTGTTTACGAAACCATCGAGATATGGCGTATGGTTTACGTTCTACAACTCTACTACTGTAGAACGTAACGGTGTCTATGAGATGTAAATTCTCGTTTGTCAAAGGCATACTCGTTTACACTACACTGACGAGACGCAAGATAAGGTCGAAACCGGTCTATAGTTAGCGGTATCCGGTGATAGAGGACGCTTTGCATCTTCCTCGTGATTTTTGAACAATCCAAATTATTGTATTTTTCGTTCTATGTTAGAACAAATATACGGCAAATTTCACTATGTAATTCAGCCCCTGTCGACGAAATATAGCCAGAGGAATAGCTGTTTTGGCTTAATATGTTTTATCCTTAATGTTTAAGGAATATACAGATGGATTGGAGTATAAACAAAACTCTGTCTCACGAGAGTTTATAATATTATCACTTAAAATCAATAATCGTGTTCTTCACATTCATTTTTCAAGAGCAAATGTGTATGGTTGCACAGCAATTGCTAATCCTAATGAAACAATAACATTTATGCGAAGAAAGGTTTCTACATTTGCAATGTATACAGAAGAAATACTATTCGAATCTACTCAGTCAATTATGTCACTCATATACTGACGCCCACCCAGTTGCTAAATCATCAATTCTAATGCGAATTTATTAGAACTGATTCGTATTGCCATAGTAAAATGACTAGTGAGTGGATGGTAACATAGATATTCGACTGGCATTGAAATATTCCTCCAATTTCTCAAATTTTATGTCAGGGTCTAGTAAGACACAACTATCGATTTAACTCTCTGCATATTCACTTTGATGATGTGAATATATTACGTGAGTAGGTGGACATTTAGTTCAGTGGGTCTCCATGTGACCGTTCTGTAAACGATAGAAATACTAGTAGAACAATTTGGAATAACTGTGTATATTCCCGTCACGTTTGGCGTATGGTGATTCTATTCCAGTTTAACTGCTACCCTGAAATCAACTCTAGTGTATAACCTCTCGCAGAAGGTTTGTGTAAGATGCTAGGGGGTGTTAAATTGTAATATCGTTTAGAGTATATAGTTCCTCCCTAGTTGAAAAGTTGGGATAAAATATGTACTTCATATGTATTATGGTATTAGTATATTTGTTATGTTTTTCAGCGAAGAGCTTAAATATTTTGAAATAGAATTTTATGAGTTTTATCGGGATATGATTATCGTTCATTTTAATTTGTTATATTAAATATTTCCTTGTAAACGTCTAATATGATAAATTAATATTTGCACAGTAAATATATATATATATATATATATATATATATATATATATATATATATATATATATATATATATATATATATATAAGTATCAACTATTCATTGACTATTATACTTGTAGTTGATCAAATGCGTGTTACTATTAACAACACAGGCCTACACATTTTGACATTTTGAAAGTTTATTTGTGTTTGATAAGTGATTATAAGTGAGTTATATGCTCATTTCATACCTACCTTCCGTTTTTGCTCCGCACGTAAGATTTTTGATCAACTGAATAATCAGAATAAATTAAATACTAAAGAAAAAATTACATTTTAATAGACATTATATTTAATAAACATTATAAAGCAACACACATAGCTTTGAGTCTCTAGTTTCTTTTCTTTGAAAATCTCTCCCTCTTTAACAAAAAATTTCGTTTTGTACTTTTTCCTGTGTAATCATTCGTTAGATGTTTCTTTTTCATCATCCGGCAATAATCTGCCATCATCGATACATCCCATCGACCCTCGTACCTCATTTCCATCTTCTTTGTGTTTTGATGGAACCTTTCACCTTGTTCCTCACTAACAGCACCAAAATTTTCTGGAAAGTGGTTCAAATGATCATGCAGAGAATGAATTGAGAACATGCAGAAGATGAACTTGCAACTTCATCCAAGCTGACTTGTTTTTCTGGAATGGGAATAACTGGTATATAGTATAGAATATAGTATATCATAATGGAACATAATGGAAACTAGGAAGCCCTGGATAACGGACGAAATCTTAAACTTAATACAAAAGAGACGAGGCTACAAAAACAGACGAGACGAGGAAGGACTGAAAACTTATAAGTCAATAAAGTGGGAAATCATTAGAAAGTGTAGAAAAGCGAAAGAATAATGGATAGAGGATAAATGCAAAAAAGTAGAAGATAAGCTCCAAGTAGGTAAGACCGATGAGGCTTACAAAATAATTAAGAGGAATTTCAGGGATATAGGACCAAAAAGTAGAAACGTTAGGAATCAATCGGGGGACATACTAATCGGAAGAGAGGAGAAAGGGGATAGATGGAAGCAGTACTTAGGAAATTTATACGAGGGTCAGCAATTAGGAGAGATATTAGAGGAAGAATCTAGCATCGATAGGGAAGATGTAGGAAAACCTATATTGAGAGAGGAATTTTAAATAGCACTGAGGGGGCTAAAGAACAATAAAGCGCCGGGTGTAGATAAAATACAGGCGTAAATTTTGAAATGTGCGGGACAGAAAGTAGTAAATAGGATGTTTGAACTGGTAAAATACATATATGAAACGGGCGAGATGCCAGAGGATTATAAGAAAAACATTATCGTTACTATACCGAAAAAGAGAGGAGCCGACAAATGCGAGAACTTTAGAACGATTAGCCTAACTTCCCACGCGTCAAAAATCTTAACCAGAATAGTGCAGAAGAGGATGGAAAATAGAGCGGAGGAAATACTAGGAGAAGACCAATTCGGGTTTAGGTGAAATAGAGGAACTCGCGAAGCTATTCTGGCGCTAAGAGTAATGCTAGAGAAAACAATAGAAAAAGGAAAGAACGCTTATATAGGATTTGTAGATTTAGAAAAAACTTTTGATAATGTAAGATGGGAAAAAATGTTCGAGATACTAAAGGGCGCGGGAATGAAGTATAGAGATAGGAGAGTAGTACACAATCTATACAAAGAGCAAACTGCTGTTATAGAAGTAGAAGGGCAAAGAAGCGAAGTAGGTATTAGGAAGGAGTAAGACAAGGATGTACGCTATCACCACTAATTTTTAATCTGTACATCGAAGAGGCGATTAATGTCGTAAAAGATAGAGTGGATTTCGGGATTAAAGTACAGGGGCAGAAACTAAAAATACTGAGATTCGCGGATGATATAGCAGTATTAGCATCTAGTAAAGAGGATTTGGAATCAGCGTTGAACGAAATGGAGGCAATGTTGATAGAGGAATACGGAATGAAGGTGAATAAAAACAAAACTAAAGTATTAGTGTGTAGAGGGCGCGAGAGCAGAGCAAAAACGAAAGTACAAATTAATAATAAAAGATTGGAGGAAGTTAAAGACTTCACTTATTTAGGAAGTAAAATAAATTGGGATGGAAGAAGCGATAAAGATATAAAACAAAGAATAGCGCAGGGTCGAATAGCTTTTAACAAAAAGAAAGCACTTCTATGCTCGGGGGTAATAAACTTAGAAACAAGGAAGAGATTTTTGAAAACGTATGTATGGAGCACGGCACTATACGGTTGCGAAACCTGGACGGTAGGGGAAGCAAGTAGGAAGAAATTAGAAGCTTTTGAGATGTGGTGTTACCGATGAATGATGAAAATACCGTGGACTGATAGGGTAGAAACGAAGAAGTATTAGAGAAAGTCGGCGAGAAAAGAAGTATGTGGAAAAACATAAAGAAGAGATAGAATGGTAGGCCACTTGCTGAGACATGGGGGAATAGTCCGCGATATTTTGGAGGCAGAAATAGGAGTGAAGAAAGGCAGAGGTAGGCCTAGATTAGACTACTGCTTGCAAATAGTAAGGGATGTAGGTTGTAGCACAATTAGCGAAATGCGTAGGTTAGCACAATATAGGAGAAGCTGGTGGTTAGCGTCCAACCAGTCTTAGGACTGATGACCTCATGATGATGATAGTGGTGTAATATTACGCCTAAATTTTTTTACAATAAAGCAGCCATAGACATAATAAAATATATTTAGTGTATTTTTACAACTTCTAGATGTTTTTAAAACAAAATAAGAACACACGACGTGATGTCACGAGTAAACGTACAGACATTAAAGACGTACTACAGCGACTATGTAAATACCCGAATAGTATAAAACCGGAATATCTCCACCGGTCAACTCTGTTTCGGTAAATCCCCCATACTTGTGTGTACGTTTCAAATCGATTAGAGATAGGGGCGCCGCAAAGATTAAGGCAAATCTTAATTTCATAGAACATCGGTTTTGAAAACTACAAATTATTGTACAATATACATTTACAAATACTAATGCGTCATGGAAACAAAAAAACAGTGTAGGTATCTGTAGTTCATGGTATGTAACTAAGCTAAAAAGTGAAAAAAAGTTCAATCACAAAATCTTTATTGGCCTGTGTAATAGTAGAAAAAGCACAATTATTTGTTTGTATATTACATAAAATACATCAGCGGTTCTAATTGAATTTTTAGCATTATCAGAAATATTTTTTCTTCGCCTTCCTTCTAATCAGCATTAATTAAAATTAGTCTTTGACCATCGACTTATTTTATGCGGTGTTTTCTTCTATACTTTATATATTAGAAATAAATAGTCAGCTTCATTAACGTTAATTATTATTCAGCCTCTATTGATGGATTCATACCCGCGAATGGCGCTAACAATTAGCACCACATGTAATCAGATCATTGGATTGTAATCATATGAATGGATAACGTGCATTGAATTCTATGTAGACTACCCTAATTGATATCAAAGTTTATTTTAAAGAGGATAGAACTAATAATAATTAATTTTTTTTTTAAACATTTAATATTGCAGCATTTCGGTACTTGAACATGGTTAATTGTTGTTTCGGTGATTTTGGTACAAAACTCATTTTTGGATCGTTAACTTAAAAAATTCTTTAGCTCTTCCACTCTAAAATAAAGATAATGACAATATATTAAGAACAACCAAGGAGAAGAGAGAACTTGAAGTTACTTACAATTACTTGTTGTCATCAAACGGCAGATTAGATGTTTAAGGAAAATTTCCTCTTCAGAATTCCAAATGCAGGGAATCCTTGAAAATATAATTCTGATGAAGAGTGTCCAAAGCCAGTGATATAACCTAAACATCTTTATCGTTAAGAATCAGAGCCTTTCCAGCCATATGGTATGTATATAGATGATTCCAAGGTATTTTAGACATTTATATTCATGCCGTTAATCATATCATAGAAGCAATGGAAAAGGTTAATCAACAGATAAAATATCTTGAACTTTTCGATAGAAATGGTGACGATGATATATGATCAAAGGCCTATCAGAAACTTTGTTGATAAGATGTGATTGAGATGGTTTAAGTTGGTTTAAGAGAATAAATAAAGGAATCTTCCCCATTTACTTGTTTTCTTTATTTCGAATATTTCTTATTTTCGAATCTATAACTTTTTAATATATTGTAGCAGTAGGTACTACTTACATATTAGGGTTTTGACCCCAAAAGGTTAAAAACCTTGATGTACCCTAAAGTTCTTCAGGTAGACTAATTTCTTTTCTTTTCAGAATTTCATGTGTGCCTGCGTTAAACAAAGGCAACGACTCTATGCAACTCATATCATCTTTGATATCCCCTGCAAAGATAGCTGCTTTGCCACTTATCATTTTGATAGCCGTAGTGCTATTTTACTTATAAACACAAAGACATGCATTTCTAGGTAATTAGTAACGGAACAAATTAAGGAACCCAATTTACTTGCTTTGTATATTTTCAATCTGTTCACACTGAATATCTAGTCGGCAGGACGTAATCGAAATACATTTAGATCTGTAGCTGAGTCCTATGATTCCTAAGTCATAAAGTTTTTTCTTTGTTTGACCTTAAAACGTGAGAAACGTTGGCCTATATAAACTACCCCACAATTCCGCAGATGGAATATTTTTTCCACTCTTTTTCAAGGATTTTGTGCGTGTTATCTCAGGCAAAGACTCTATGCGTGTTTATGCCAAGCAAAGACTCTATGTGTATTTATGCCAAGCAAAGGTTAATAATGCTTTTGGCATCTGCCGCAAAGTGACAGAAGTTTTTCTACTGGTTATAATGTAGATAGGACCATAATTATCAGTCCTTAATAATGAAATATGCTGTTCATAGGTACGTTTTTTAATTTTTTATATTTCACTACTTAAAATTCTAAATTTGTTCTCGAATATTTTGGTCCGTCCTGTATATTCTGTCTTAAAATTAGGTGCTTATATTGTATTATATGAGCATCTTAAGCATTTGAGAGATAATGAGGCTAGGCTATATATTTTCAGGCTTAAAAATGAGGTACCTAAAGCTATATAAAATTCTTAAGGGGTAATAAACGTTACTTTCCGCTGTTTCGTACACGAGCCCATCTGCGCCGAAATAAGCTATTATTTACGATCAAATACGGTTATATTGTTTTCCTGAAGTGTAACGACGTCAGAAAGAATCAATACAACCAATTACCTAATTAAAAATTGATAAAAAAAACTATCACGAATCCATATAAAATTAATGGCTGTGTCTGAGAGTGATTCCTCTGTTATTTATGATAGATCTGTTCTGTGCTACGAAAAAAACACAAATTAATTACTTTAAGTTCGGAATCCTGAAAAATAAATTCTCGAAAGCTCTCTTACTCGAGATGTATAATTATGAGGTCTCCACGAGCACAATACATCATGCCAGATTTATGTTTAATGCCTAGTAAATTGGCATGGCTGTTGGAGGAAATGTTTTCTTGTGTATAAGACTGCATTATCACTCCTTGTCTTATTGTATCACTGACACAATTATATTGCTCTTAAACAAATGAATAAATGATGAAATGAGAAAATGTAAAAACGGTCAAAATTTTCTTAATAACCTGCAAATTTCAACTATAGTGGAGTTCGTAGGTAACTGTAAGGAAGCAAAGTTTTCGATGACTGAACTTTGAAATCATTGACTAAATTATTTCATCGTAACCATATTTTCGTTAATATTTTATGAAAATGGTATGGACGTTTGAGCAAATTGGTAATACTTAAACAAAATATATACTCACAGACAAAAATATTGCATATCTTATTTTAAATCATTATTCTATTTTATTTTTATATCTTTAAAATATTTTTTGTTTTTTATTGCTAGATAACCTGCACTGGAGTGTTTTAAGTATAATGAAATTTATTTCGATGATATTGATCGAAGAGGAACAGGTCATAAACCTACTTTAGAAGAAGGAAGAAGAAGAAGAAATTTATTTCGCATAAAATAATGTTTAGACATAGCCTTTATAGCTGAATAATCTAATAATACTAATAAACTATAATGTTACAAATTATAAACATATCATTGTGTACCTTGGCTGCTGGTGTAACGACTGCTGTATTGTTTGTTGTTATGAGAATGACATTTCTAGTACTTTATTTATTGTTTTGGTAGTTTTGGTTAGTGAGAAATCACATTTAAATGAGTTAGTTTCTGTTAAAATTGTTATTTTAGCCAACGAGGGTTACACACAGGAATACATTGCGAGATTGAACTCAACGAGGGTTACGGACAAGAAAATATTGCAGAAGAGGATTGCATATTCATCAATGACTATTTCTCGTATGGTAAAGCGATACAATGAGACTGGAGAATACAAAACACGGCTTGGTCAAAAACGTAAAAGATGTACAATTCCAAGAGATGATCAATATTTTGAGAATTTTATCTTTGCGCGAAATCTCTCATGTATAGCTCTGCATCTGAAAAATGAATTACTGATTACAAGACAAGTCAATGTAAGTGTTAAAACAGTAATAAGGAGACTAAAAGAAGTCGGCTTAATCGCGAAATGTCCTACTGGGCTTAGAGTTCCTAGGCTTCTCTCAGGTCACAGAACTAGACGGATACAATTTGTAAGAGCCCAATCCAATTGGAATGAACATCAATGGAGAAAAGTCCTTTTCACAGACGAAACAAGAGTACAATTCTGGAAGCCAGATGGATGTGGTTGAGTATACAGCATGTTTAGGGAACGCTTTGCAAAATGTAATCTTACACAAAACGCTAGCTTTGGTAGCGGTTCCATTATGCTTTGGGGGATACATTAGTTAGAGTCGCACAGAGCTTGTTGAGGTAAATTTAAGAATGAATGCTTATTGGTACATACGAAGCATCCTTGAAGAGCATGTTTTACCTTATGCCGGCTTCATTGTGTACGATTATTTTGTGCTAATGCATGATAATGCCCGGATTCATGCCGCTAGAACAGTGATCTAGTCCCTTGAGGATGTCGGGATTGAGGCACTAGAGTGGCCACCAATGAGTCCTGATGCTAATCCCATAAAACATCTATGGGACATTCTGAAGCGACATATACGAGCAGGACACTCAGCTTCTAACTCAATTGCAGAATTAAGCATTACTGCACAGGAAGAATGGAATCAAATTCCTCAAGAAACCATCAAAGATCTTCTGCACAGCATGCCTAGGAGGATGCAGGCTATCGCTAGAGCTACAGGAGGAAATACTAAGTACTAAATTTTTATTATGTTGCCTTAAAGTATTGTTATATTGTCGTTATATTACTCTTTCTAATTAAATATGATAACCAAATTCAGACTATTTTATTAGTTCTTCTACAAATCTGTTATAAAACTTCAATATGTAATTTACTTGACTATAATATACGTAAAATATTACAGTGCAGGGGATTGCTTTTTATCGAGTAATAAAAAACACAGAGTTTAAAAAAAATGAAAATAATGATTTAAAATAAAATATGCAATATTTTTGTCTGTGAGTGTATATTTGAAGTCACTATTCCTAAATAGTATCCGATATCTAAATAGTATTTATGCAAGCATATATAATTGTAAGACTTGCATAATTTTAAACTAACACGTATTTTCAGTTATTTGCTACTAATTATTGCATATGTGTATATTAATTCCTGTTTCTTCAATTAAGCAGATATAATGAATATCACTGTTGACGTAAATTAACTTAAGGCCTTGGAAAGCCATATCATGCTCATATCAAGTTCCTCCAGTTCCATGTAGAATGCATCTTTATATAGATATGTAGGTAGATTAGATATCTACCATACTTGGTAGATGTAAACAATGAATATGGCTAGATAGTTTCCATTTACTATATTTGAAAGAGGGCTGTTAACAACATTAAGACAAGAGGAAATTGTGAAGTGGTTCCAAAAAAAGGACCGCACAGTTAACCAGCATTTTTAAATTAAAATTGATAAGGTCCTTGAATTAGCACAGGAAATTTGGCATAGCTGGTCCGCTCCAGATAACATCAGATCACTTAACATTTTATTTAAATTAGCCTAAATTTTTGTTGTTACTTTATTATGGAAGAATTATCCACTTCTTAGAAGTTGAGAAACCTACAAACAAGTAGAGTTAGTCCAAACCAAGAAGGTAGAGTTAATCCAAGATTTGGTTTTAACCCTCTTCCAATAATGCTAACTTCATTGGTGAAATACATGTCGGACGTTAGATTTTTTGGCGTTTGTGAAAAATTGCTTTTTAGGTTACTTTAAATATACAGTATATTTCTGGTTAGACAATATATTAGGGAGTTAAGAAATATATAGGCGTTTTGTAAATTTGTTAACGTCAATTCAATATAATGCCTAGTGGATAGACCTGCTCATTTTATGAGCGTATCAGGGGCATATTTATTATATTTTCATAATATTTTCCATAATTTATTGTTTTAAATTAATCCAATATTAAATTAGAAGCGAATACCTTTAAAAATTTCTGCCAAACCATATGTCATAACAAAAAGTACTCTTTTTACAAATAACTACGTTATTGCAAAATTTATTAAGTGTATTAACAAAATATATTGCAAAAATGTGTTTGATGTCGGTGAAAATAAAAAAAAAAAGAAATATGTAATATTAATATACTATACTTAGTATATCCGAAGTATTAAAACATATTTTTTACATATTTTACAAAATACATACAATGTAACAGGAAAGAAAATTTAAACAGATAACGCGAATGTTTTTGTTTATAGGGTAGCACAGATATTTTATAATGTAGGCCAAAATCTTTAATATGATATGTTATCATTGGTATGTAAGTCAGATCGTAAAGTAGTTTTTTTATAACTGTAGTAATAAAGTAATGCATCATATATTTATATGCTATATATTTATATGCCTAAATTTATATGCTCCAAGGAACAGTAGCCGAACTGTATTGAAGTATCTAATTAAACTAAGATCATCTTCAAATAATTACCAAAAAATCAAACTGATTCTCATCATAGCGACCCCAACAAATTTAAGGATATATTTGAGTGACAACAGATTGGCCATTAATTGTAAATGTAAAGTAGAAAGTACAACTTCAATACCTTCTCCACTGCCACATATCGTTGATGAGAGAGATGAGAAGGAAACTTTTAACAATCATATAATTATTAGTTTATTAGTAGCCTTACCTGATAAGAGAATAGTTCATTAAATGAATCGGCTAGAAATAGTATACCTTATGAGAAACCAAATAAATCCTGTTACTAAAATTAAATGTGTTCAATTACCTGCACGTTCATTTCCTCGCAATATCTAAATTGAATTGAATTTACAGAATCAGTAAATTGATTTTATACTTTAGGGTTAAATTGCTTTCCATAAGCATACACCTCTTCAGTCAAGAATGGTCTGTGATAATAGCCTCGAAGAGTATACTTCTTGGCGAAACTGCTTTCATTATCCAATGGAGATTTGGATACCACACACTTTACACCACTCACTGATGATAGTAAAGCTCCGATAATCTGAATCGGGAAGCACTCCCAATTAGTGAAAATCTGCATAATTGTAACTCCTTTAAAAAAGGTTGAAAAATACAGAATTAACATTGTAGCAATTTGTAGGACTTATTATGCAAACCAAAATACGGAATAAATAAAATTCATGTAACTTATCTAAATAAATATACAAAATCGTGATTGTTTAATGCCATCGCACTTAGACTGCATTACGCATTGTCTCCATATTCATAGTATGGACAAAATATTTAATTCAGCGCCGTTCTTTTCAGCCCTCTGTATGCATGAACTAAAACAACGAATTGTCCCATATTTCTCTTTTAGTTCAACCCTGGTCCTTTCCTCTTCTAAGTAACTTTCGTAGCTGCAGGTAACTGTCATTTATCGCCAAGTATTCATTTACAGATTTTTGAACCTGTTAGTTGGTTATTTTCAATATCAACATTCTGCAGTGTATTACTAAGTTTTGTAATTATCTTCAATATACACTGCAACTTTTGAACCTTTCCTTAAGTAAAAACAATGGTGAGATCGAAGTCATAATCTGGAGTTTGACTTTGTTATCGCAGATATATTATTATTCAGATAGAAACCTATGTTTCACCAACGTTTTTGAATTGAGTCAGCTGTTGAGAACAAGAATTGTTCATCAGAAACTCTGCAATATTTTTTAGAGATGTCAGTTTGTTTCAAAGATACTGAACAAGAAATTCTTTCGAATGAAATTATATTGTCAATGATGCTCTTGCTAATGAATATTTCACAAATTATTAAACTAAAACCTAGATCTACTAATCAACATATTCGATTACAAACACGTATTTCTCACTACTATATTACAATGTTTGCAGAATTGTATGCGTACTACAAACACTCACATACATAAAGTATACAATTTGTATAATGGATCTTTGCGCTTGTATTAATTTAGTGACGACACACGAATCACATACTACACCACTCGCAATTGTTACTAATATGCCATAATTACCAGCACGTATGTCTAACGACATAAGTTTCAATCAACTACGTATAGCATAGGCAGTTAATAATTTGCCGAACAAAATGCAATTACTTATGAAGTCACGTCTTAGCTTTATTGTATAATTTGGTTCATTGGCGTTTCAATATTTCTGTAAAACTTATTTCATTTTTGTTTCATTTATTTTGATTTTTGTTGAATTTATTTCACTTATTTTGATGGAAATGTCACTTCCATTGAATGTTCTTGTGGAGAACCTTTTAATTACTCTGTTATAGATTGACGGATTTATATTGTACTAACTGTTATCCTAAAATTTGTTTTCGGCACGACACTGTTCAAAAATGTCAGTTGATTGATTCATAGGATTGTTACCTGTAACGTACACGCAAAGAATCATTATAAAAACCATAAGAAAGTTTGTTTTCATAGATTCTTATAAATTATATTTATTTTTCGTTGAATCGTAGAATGAGATTAAAAAGGCTAACTTCCCCAACAATATTTTAGACGGATTACTAAGTACATTTATATGGAGATTACTACCCAGAATCTTAATGAGAGTATCACAACGACAACCCCACGTATGCCATCTTAAACGTCGTGTCGTGAATACTGATGCGCTTTTGCAGCTGGGTCTATTTCGCGTCAAAGGTGTGGTGATAGCGCGAAATTGATTGGTACCTATTTACTTTAAACTTAAAAACCTGAGAGGAATACGTGAGTAACAGATTAGGCGCTGAATTTTGTAAACTTAGGTGGATAAATATTCAATACACTATTACAAAAACCAGTTAATACATTTTGTCTTTTATTTCGATTTAAATAAATTTATTTTTGATTTCGTTATCTCGTTCATTTTTCCATATATCGGGCTTAAATTATCGACATTGTCAAATATTTCTAAAGTGAACTAACCTGAAATGCGTGACTTTGCATAATGACCTTGAATCGTGACTATATCCATTTGACACAATGAGCTAATAAAATATTTACGTCTACTCCTCCAACAAAAATTACATTGATGAATCTCCATTGGGTTAAACAATGTATTTTCGAGTATGTGTTTGAATTTATTGATTCAATTACAAACTTGTTCCATAAATTGGTAATGTTTGGAGAGAAATAATTTTTACTTTCATTAAATTATCCGTAGAGGCTAATAAAACATTCTTCACATTCCTTACTTCAAACTTCGTCTCATTTTAAGACCTTGACAAAATGACAAGACAGAAGAAAATACTGTGTTTTTGGTAGTTTAAGACCAAATAAAAATTAAGGTTCCTATTCTTCCAATCATCATTTTAATATATTTTGTTGGGGGCATGTTGGGCAACACTGAACTGATCCTTGTTTGGGAGGTCTCAGATATAATAAGTCCAGTATTGCCCAACATGCCTTTGAAAACAACCATAAGATAAACATGGTAGACGGGGTGTCCTAGCAAGAGGTAGCTGTCAAGCCCAGAGAGAGGTCCCATAGTTTCAACTCGTGCGTCAACTGGATCTTATACGCATGAAAATGAAGGTCTTTCGTCAAAATTCTCTGTAATGTTGACTTTGAGAGATTTAATTGTGGGAATGACGTCATACGGATATGGTATTATTCGCAGCCACACTTGCACTGATCGCTTCAATATTTTCAACTGAGCGTTGTCCACGGTGACGTATAGGTGTTTATTTATCACACACGGAGCCAATTTCCCTGAATTTCGCCATGACGCGTTGAATGGTCTAGTTAGCAGGTACCTTGTAACGACCCATAATTGCACGTAATTTTCTTTCAGTGCCCACAATTGAACCATTACTTTCCTAGTACGCTTTGACAATAAGTATGCGTTACTGAACAGTACAGCGCTCCGTTTTGTAATGGCATACTCCCCACGTAATAACTACGAAGCATCAACTTCCAAAACCTGCCGCAAGAATGATGGCGGCAAGTTTAAATCGGCTACCTCTCACTGGGACACCCTTATTGATAAGGGTTATAAGATTAATTAGGAATGTAACAAATATTAGACAGCTAGATGCATTATAAAGTTTATAGAAATTATAAAGTGTAAAAATAATATGAATAGTGACAGAGGGCCTATTCCACATAGCCTGCTTTATTGATTAATTACTGACGACTCACTGGGCCGCAATCGTGATGGTCGCAGCTCAATGCGCCGCAACAATAATTTAGATTTAAATAAAATACATTGTTAATATAAAATTAGTCTAAATTATCTCCAGATGATGCCAACTTGTTGGCGAATCGCGCGTCGAGTGTAGTGATTACAAAGATAAATAATTAAAGCTATTTTCCAACTTCCAACTATCTCATTTTCCTACGTTATGCATACATGATATGTATTACTGGGAACGTCGCGCATGGAGAATGAACAAACTTTTATTCTCTTCGAAATATATAGTTTGCCCGTCAAGATGTCAGATCGATTCATAATTTATGCAAATTCCACGGATATGTACGTTTCTAAAGTTTCCAACTAGACTTCAAGGTGTACGTCACTAATCGTAACATTTGCAAACTACGTGTTATATGTGTTTGGGTAATTCGAGTTTAACTGCCATCCCATTATTGGTACGGCAATTTGCACGACTTCGCCTTTTGTTGGACGTAACATCGTGTATGATACAACTATTTTGCTTCCCAATCTATCTGCTACTTTATTGTGGTCGAGTTTCGAGTACATAGATACATCTGCTGCAGTTTGTATTAAATTAATTATAAGATAAGAAATCATGGAGTGTTTGAACACGTAGTTCGCTACGGTACAGAGATGTTAACAGGATAATAAATTGTAGCTAAAATAGCCTCATATATTATTATAATGAAAAATATTTATATTATTCAAAATATTAGAATATTAAAATTAATATACTGAGTGTCCACGAAACTACGCATTTGTTCACTCCTTTTTTAGTATAGGTAATATCTTGTATGTATTTTAATACTACGTAATAAATAACATTAGTGATAGAGAGCGATACTACACTCGGGTAACTCCGTGGCGGCCGAGCTTCCATGGCGTAAATTTCAAATATTTGAATCTATGTAGGTACAAGTAATTCAGTTTAGCGTTGCCGTCGTGCTCGGCTACCTACATATTCCATAAATGTAGTAATACGTGCATACATTTTTATGCTTTATACGTGGTTGATTATACACGACGTCACCAGTGATGAAGAGTCTAAGTAGGCTGCTCTACTAATGAAGGTGACTTTAATTGCATTGCCTTGAAAAGATAAACTGTGTGTTATTAAATTGTATATTATTAACTAAATGGTTATGAAAATCGTATCATTTAGTTTTGCAATACATGATAAGTAGCGTTAGATATTAAACGAACAGTGTTGTAAAGCTTATACAAAACAATGAATATTTGACACTTTTATAAGATGATAGTATTTTTAAATAAATATTCTTGTGTTTCTCTTTAACATGGTAAATATTCTTTCTTTAACACACTACAAACTTTTCTTAACAACATTGCAATGACAACTTCACATATTATTCAAAGTTCTCATAAGTGTCACAAGAATATTTCATAACAATTCGTTTTTTATAAGTCCATCCTAACTATTTAAGCATAGTTGACTAAATAATGCTACATTTTACTTTTTTTATAAAGTATTTTAATAAAAAAAAATTCGTACTATTTTCCCAAATCTATTATTTATTTGATGTTAAATTAAAATAGAGGATTAATTTAAAACTTGTATAATAGATTTTATCGTTCAACTCATAAGGTCGGCTTTGTTTATAACTATATAATGCATATATAATGTACAAGATATCTATTTCGGGCAAATGTTTAAAACATCTCTTTTAGCGAAAAATGTGATTTTGCATTGAATTGAATTTTTTATATAAAAGATCCATTAAAAATCAATTGGTTCGACAATCATTTGTTTCGGGTAAAATATATACAAATACCTTTTAGTTTGTATCTAGCTATCTTTAAATGTAATTATTACAGTAAGTAATCATATAATTTAATTTTTTATGTATTTTTTTGATATGATTAGGAATTTGAAAAAGAAAATATTATGGAGGGACGTCAAATCTCATTTATATAAAATTACACAGGATTATAATTTAAATTAAAATAGAAAAGTTCTTTTAGCATTTACGGTTAAAGGTAGTACTTAAATTGTTAAATTGGAATATTTGAATTATATTTTTGTACATGATTGGAACATAAAGTGTATTTTTTGATAAACATCTTTTTATTCCGATTCAGAACCTTTGCCTCGGGAAACACAGAGAATTTTTAATAATAATTTCTATTTTACAATTTCTTATTTAATTTTAATTATTAAATTTTTAGATAAAAACTTCGAATAAAAATAGTTATTATTTCATATAGTATTATTTTAATGAAACCTACATTTTGTGTAATATGTAAAATGCTATTGAATATTGAAACCAAAAATATATTATAAATGTTATATTTTGTTTAGATATTTCATGATATTTGATTTCATACATAATCATATTTATTTCTTTAACTGCATAGAACTTCGTCAGAATGAGCATCGTCATAAATCTTCAAAACGTCATTTATGTAAGTGGAGTGTAATAAATATTGTTAATTGTAAATCTTTTGTGAACAACTATATTAATTAATTATTAGTAGCTATCATATATAGACTAATTTACAAATCATATTATTCCTTAAAAAGTTAAATATCTCTGACATAGACTTCCATTATTTCGGTAGTACCGCAATACTATAGTACATATACGTATACATACATATATGAATACATATAATTATGTAGATATTATATATACATATATATATATATATATATATATATATATATATATATATATATATATATATGCAATATTTATGTAAAAAAACATTTACTACATAAAATACATACGATATTTAGAGCAAATGTTGGTGGTGAATGAAAATAGTGTTTTTTTATCAACAGTTTAGTTTAATTTGTGTTTTATGAAGTTTATAAGCTTATCTTATCTTATCTTATCTTCGACACTAACCTAAATAATGTTTCATTGATGTCAACTCATACCCTCCACTCGAAGAAGAGATTATGGACTATCAGCAAATATATTTTTTCAATGAATTTATATTTAGTTGACCTATCTCTTCTATTTAACATAAAGGAAAAAATAAATATTTCTTATAACTAATATTTTATTATTCCTATTGGAATAAAAGAATATATGTTCATATCCTAAATATTACCTTATTTATTTTATATCCGAATCATTAAAAATGCATGAATGATGCATTTTTAATGATTCGGATATAAAAAAGTAATAAATAATGAAACAAAAATAATACAAAACTCTTTATGTAGGTACTACTTCTATCCGTGAAAAACCAATAAAAAATTAAATAATTAAACAGTGCAAGTTACTTTTGCTTACAACGTTTGGTAAACTTAGTTTGTACTATTTGTTGTGAAATTCTGCTATTTGTTGTTAAAAATATTATAAATTTAATATATTATTAAGGACATTGAAATAAAATAAAATGTCATCATCATATGTTGAGTATCGTACTACTACTAAGAGACATAAATTAAATAGCTTCGCACAAAGTGAAGGTATTTTCCGTTAGTTTAGTTTTCCAAAGAAAAAGCTTTTTCTGCGTTCGAAAAATCCGAAAGTCCTAAACATTTTGCTGAATGCAAAGAACCAACGTCCGGCCTCAGAAGAGAATTCTTGGCAAATAAGTTTCTTGCTAAAATAACCTCACACGACAAGCGGTTACGTTGTAGAGTGGGTTCAACGATATACAGTGTTCAATTATTGATTATTAGATCAACAGAAATAGTCATTCACGGGCCAAATCATTTCTGGAATGTTCTACACATTCGAAGATTAAATTAAAAAAGTACAACTGTTTGTGGCAAATGAGTTTCTTCTATAAACTCGGAGCCAAAATAAAAAGAAAGAGAAAACTTCCCGATATTCGATTCCCAGTCTTTGTTGCCAAATCGTTTATTTCATGAAGAAGCTAAGTGTGGCCTTCTCCCATACAAATATTATATCCGGACAATTTTTTTATTCCATATATAATTAAGATGAATCATAGTTTCATTTCACAATATTTTTCGAATAACAAATCCAGCTTCAGATTTATTTACCATGTTTTCATACAATTTTGTGGGTCGATCAGCTTTATAGTGATTAATCTCTTACCGTAAGACCACATTCTATGGATAAAGTGCTTAGATTTGAACGTTAACAAATGTTATGGTTTACGATCAACTCTCTTGTGGGCACATCGGATTTTCTTAAAGGTTCACTAAGGTACTGATCTGGATAATTAGCGGAACTTGTAGACAACCTTCTCTTCTAGAGATGTCCTTTGGGTTGACTGATCCCGCATAAGAGACTATTATTGCATTATAGGCTTTGCATTCAGCTCCTGATATGGGTACGAGCTCGTATTTATTGTTAAACACTTCGATAACCTCATTCAGGGTCTGATATATTTGTGCATCGATTCATCATTAACGATTTAAGTCATTGTTCCCCATATTCCCATAAATAGTGCCTCCCATTTATAAGCTACATAAAAATTATCAAAACTATAAATAACCAAAATTATATTATTATAATTAAATTCTTTGTCAAATATTCGTTCGAGTATATTAATATCTATCGGATATTGGTGTATACCTTTCCAATTTGCAATCAGTAATATATCAGGAACGTCGAAGGTTAATAATGAATCAAGGTGAGAAAGAAAGTGTTATCGAGTAAGTGTTTCCACTTTAGTAAAAATTTCTAAACATATATACATATATACAACTATATACATATTTAGTGCAAAAACTCTAAGACATTCCTTAGTTTAGGATTAAGTTGTACCGTATAGGAAATTTCCTATCTTATTTTTCTTATTTTATTACTCATTTCGATAATACTGCTAGAAAATCAGTATGTAGTCAAGATATATTTACTTTCAGTGAAATAAAGATTTATTGAACGTGAACTTTTCCGAACGATATATCAGTTTATATAAAATGTGACATTTATATTAGGAGTCTTTGAAGTACTCCTAAGCTATTGATTTTAACCGATTCTGATCTCATCAAAAGGCTTGAAAAAGTGTATAACATTATTCGTTTAACTAACAAACACCCGAAGAAATTGCGAACGAACGTTTGAATGCCTTGACACTTACCAACAGTATTTAAAGGTTTCGCAAGGTACTGAAAATGGAATGGTGTTAAATTCCATTAGGCTCAATTAGAGAAACATCAAACAATGTACAGTTTGGAAAATTTAAATTGCTTTATGGTGCTTTTATTTCCGTTTTCTTAAATTGACGTTCGGGTGAAAACGGAGTGAGGTTTCATTTTGCACGGTTTGAGTAATTTGAAGCCGTCAGAAATACTTCCTGTTCTAGTTTTTGCTTGACGTTATATTGATCTTAAACGAAGTACGCAATGGTGGCAAACATTCTAGTGGCAGAGCTACACATATCAGATAAAAGCGTTGTAGTAAGCGATTCGATTACTGAAATTGCGGAAGCCTAGTTCACGTACAGGGTGACCACAATTTCTAACATATTTTCTGAATAGGTTTATATTAAAAATTGCACATTAAAAAATACATTTTAAGGGTATGCCGTCTTTGTAATTGTTCTAAAAGATATCGTGTAATTTATAATGTACCTATTATGGTTGTTTGTTGTCCAGCGACGGAGTTAAAGGGAGATGGACTTGGAGTATCCCCTAGCGTTTTACAGTAAGATTAAACTGTATAAACATATGGATGAACAACATATTTTTGTTATTATTTTAGAACCTTATGAGAAACGCTCGGATAAATCGTTTTTAATCTAAAAAATGCATTTTATAAATGAACTTTAAAATACACAGAGATTCATAGACATATATTAGGTTGATTCATAATTATTAGGTATTTTTAACCAATATCTATTATGAAGAAATAAATACAAAAATTCAATAGAAATGTATATATTTAATCTGTAATAGAAAATATACATGCTCTACCTAGAGAAAACAAAAAATATAGAAAAATATAATAATTGTGTGATAGGTAGTGTTTGTCAAATTGGTACGAAAAATTAATCTTATGACAACATTTGATTTAACGGAAAATCTTATTACGCTAATTGAAAATAATATCGTTCATGTCAATCAAAACTTACTTGACACAATAACTGAATATATCAGATTATTTTTCAAAAGGGTCTACATTCAAAAACATAAAATAAGAACTCTTCAAGTTTTGGTATTTTGTATTTTTTAAGTGTTTTGCACTTGGCCGCCTGTGAAACTAAAAAAAAGAAAATTTCTACTATTTTCCTCTTCTCTCATAAATTTGCAACTAATCTGCCCTCTACTCTTGGATGAAATCGTTGAAATGAATTCGCCACTGTTAAAACAATGGACGTTCCTTGCAAAATTGTATATATAAAATCACTTCGTTAATGTTGGCACCTAGGAACTAATTTATATATACACTTGCTAGATATTCTCCATATCTCATCGAATTGCCTCGAATTTTCCGTGATTTTACATAAATATTGTACATACAAGTATGTTAATCTAATCAGCACTTCTATTTAACACATAATACATACATATGTATGTACGTATATTTAATTGACACCATTGAACAGTTCCGATCTCTGAAATAATGTATTCAATAGCCTTCTGAAATTGATGGGAGTTTTATGTACTTGCATTATTCATTGGTTATATTAACCGTGGTGAATACTGCCCTTGAATTTAAAATTGGAAGAAAATAAATGACCATTTTTATATTTGTAACCAAACACTTAGATGAAACACGCACCAAATTGTTGTTCCTAGAAAAGTTGGAAGTTATAATGTTTAAAGGACAGTGTAGTATATGTTCGACAGTTTAAGAGATAAGTAATTTAAGTGCAGCACGTGTAATAAATAGACAGTGCGCATAAAACGTTATTTAGTTTTGAAATAATCTATAATGTCTTAATATTTCCGAAGCCGTATTGTCAATAATATTTTTAAGGGGAATTTTAAAATCTAATATACCATTTTCTTCTTATTTTTAATTGCAAACAAAGCAGTTCGCTGTTTGAAAGGCAATTTAATACTTACCAAGATAATTTAAACCAATAATTTTAGAATTAGTTAATTGCTATTTTTTACCTTTTTTAAATTTCTAACTGTATTTAGTATTAGTGAAATTCTTTTAACTTAATGTTATTATTAATATTAATTATAAGGTATTTACATATCTGATTTTTTTCTAAAATCGTAAGTGTTAATATATAAGTTTAACTTAAAAAATAGAGACGTAGTTCAAAAAGCATTATTTATCTTTTTGTGTAATGCAGGATAAAATAATTTAGAGGTTATTACAGGCTGATGACAGTCCCTGAAAAGCATAACGAATAAAATTTAAGAAAACAACAATAGGAACATGGAGAAACGCGGAAATAAAACTATTTAATACAAGGATTGTTTTAAACACTTTATGCTTAGTACCTGGAAATAATAATTCCTAGATATTTTACGTAACCCTTCAGATTTCTGTTAATAAAAAAACTTATACTGCTATTTATAATTTT
This sequence comes from Rosalia funebris, assembly GCA_037954035.1. NCBI lineage: Eukaryota > Metazoa > Arthropoda > Insecta > Coleoptera > Cerambycidae > Rosalia > Rosalia funebris. The sequence goes on from JAZFAV010000007.1 coordinate 9,482,659, forward strand.
GTACCGATTACTACAAAATGATCTATAATTGTGTTCATTAATCACTATTTTTCTAAATTCTTTTCTACTTTTAATATTCCTTGCATTAATTTGTCTTTGTTCTGGTCGGAATTCAGGGCACCGAGTTTTTTAATTGAATATTAATATCATGACGTGTGTTTTTTCTTTTACTTTTCGAGAGAACTTCCTACTTTGATGACATTTTTAGGCTAACTAGACTGTGGACGTATACTTTTAGTTCTTCAGCTCTCTTCGGTTTTTCAGCAAATTTCGGTAGCATTTTCAGAACTATCGACTTACATGTACCATTCTGCTGAAATATCATTAATCATACTCATGATCAATAAAAGGTGAGACAACTGCGAGGCAAAGAACATAATTTACTTTATACTTAATTAATTATTGTTTATATTTTAGGAGACCATATGAAAAGTTTTACATTACATTTTTCTCAACAGTATGTGTTTCGCATAAAAATAATACCACTTCACTATAACTTTGTCTCCCTCCATCAATCAAGTTACTATTATTTCTATGTTTCTGGGTTCTTAAGCAATCACAGTTATAAAATATTTATAACATATTTATAACCTGAGGAAAGTAACAGAAGTATGGATGAGGCATCGATATTACTATATAATATTTACACATACCAAATTTAAATACATGAAAAGGTAACTAGACTTTATTTGTTCATTGACTTATATTTAAATTCAACTTAATTTGGTATTAATTTGACATTTTAAGAAAATATATGTATGAATTACGATAAATAATACGTAATAATAATAATTAGAAGAAATATGCTCTTTAGAAATGTAAAAATTATTCCTTAGTATTATTAAAAAAATAAGGCAACGTTTAGCCTTTAACAATAAGTGGAAATGTGTTGTATATAATGTATATGAATGTATTTAAATTTGTAATTTCATTGTTCTAAGCATATATTATCTCATATTAATTGATTGTTATCGAGAAGAACTTAACATTTTATAATGATAAATCAAAATACTTTATTTCGTTTTTAGCACAGCAGATAATACTATTGGTACTTGTAGAATTTTAATCTGGGTAGAATAAAAGAAATTTACCTAACACGATATTGATAAGTGTCAGAAATCTGTTATAGCAAAGTGACGGATAGATTTACGCGTTATTGGAAGAACATATTCATATTTTCCTGAACATACAGAACTGTCATAGGCGTAATAACCGCAATCTTTTCTATAATATTACCAATTCGTGTAACGTTTCGTCTCGTTCAACATGTTCGTTTACATCAAATATGCTAGTGCCTCTTGATTAACATTTTTAGACCTTTAATGCTGTAGGTTCATGTTTGCTCCAACATTTTGAAATTCAATCTGCGACTCTTTTCCTTTTCTGTTCCTTGTATCAGGATAATACCTTGTGTTTTTTCAACGTGAATAACTAAATACTTAAAATTACTATCTCGTCGATTTACTGGCATGCCCACCTTTTTTCCTTCCTCTGGACGTTCTTCTTCTTAGAATATACATAAACATTAAATCGAATAAAGAAAATCCGTTGCATTTAAAACAACATGAAGTTCTTGTGATAATAACAACAAACAATAACATATTTTATTTAAAAAAGAATACTTCTGAGATGGTGTGTAACCATTTGTTTCTATTTTTTCCTTTATTGTATGTATTTTGATTGGTTGTCAAAAAACAATATATTGTAGGTTTTTTTAGCAACATTATTTATATCGGCTAAGTGGTTAAACATGTTACTAAGTTATTGTAAACATGTTACTAAATTAAGTTCACTCTTAGAAAATAACTACAATATTTAGCTATTATAGGATTGTCATTTTTTTCTCTTCATGGGTGTGTAAAAAAATCCTGCATATCCTACCCAGCTTTAAATCACGTTCACTCGGATCACCAGATAATTTTTTGTTGTGGTGTCCTTTTGACTAAAACCAGCCCCCACACAAAAGACAATCTGTTTTGCTAATTGGAGGAAACAAACGAGATTTTCCTAATATTCACCTTCTTAAGTGGTGATATTATTTTTTAATAACATTAATTTTGTATATTTTTCCTTTGTATTACATTTTCGGCTCCTTTGAATCACCATGTATATATGTAATGTATATGTACATATATAGATGTCTATATAGGGAACATATTTAGTTGACAATCAATAGATTGACTTTTAATTTTTCTTTCCATCATTTGATTGTAAATCACCATTTAGTAAGTAATACCTACTTAAGTTTATATTTTTTATATATATTTCTATGAAATGCATTACCACAACTTACTTTTCCTATTTTTTTTCATACTAAGGCTTTATAAGAAGTTAAAATACAGCAAAAGATAATTCGTGGTTTTAGATTTACATATACTATTGCTCCTGTTTATTTTATTATGAAATCAAAATAATGTAAATTAATAAACCCACGTGGCGTCCCCAATTAATTGTCACATTAATGCACTAGATATTTATAATAATTTTAATATTGAATAGCGATGTTATTTGCGTTAGTCCAGACACATTATGACAGTCATTATTTTCTCTTATTTAATATATAATTTGCGTGATCCTGAGATCGTTATCACACTGTATCGAAACTATAGTAACGTTAAGTTCGTAAGAATAAGAACCGTGGTAGAATCTACGTTAGGCTAGTAGCGATTAACTTGATCAACATTTTGTGCATAATAAATTATTAGAATTCGTTCTTGTACTTCCTGTGCTTACGTTTATTCTTACAATCTATCAAATTACACACTTCCGAAACTAAAAAAGAAAAAATATATAACATTGTTCTCACCTTAGAAAAATAGGGAGTCGACAATTGTATTGAGAAGTTTCTAAAAAGCACCCATAAAAAGAGGTGAAAGGGTTAAACTCAGAAATACTCGATAGTTGTAAGATTACTTTGAAGCGATTTAACGAGAATCCTTATTTGATAGGTTTCTTCTCACGAGCACAGATGGTGTAAGCAAACAGTTAATCGAGAATAAAAATATTTACCTTCATACCAACGTCTCTTTGTACTTATTTCCATATATACATATAGTACCAAAAGTTCTACATCACCCAGTTTTAGTTGCAAATTTGATTCCATGAAGATTTGTTGTGAGACAGCACAATAGCGATGTTGTACAATTTTTGTTGGCAAAAAATTAATTTAATGCGTCCAATATACAGGATGATTGAAAAAGTATACAATAGAAATACAATTGTATTTTCGTAAATAAACAATAATTAATTATAGTTATAATAATTATTACAACGATTAGGTATAACTAATACAGCGTACATCTTTAATACAAACTTGAAATAATTTTCTTCCATAACTCTTATAAGCTTCTATTGCAACTCTCACAAGTTCTTGCCTAATCAGTGGAAGCTGTAGACATCGGGACATCGACAATTTCAAATTTTAAGAGGTCCCAAGTATACTTGATAGGATCTAAATCGGGGGACATAAGGCGCCACTCCATATCATCGATCCTTTCCTTTAACAAATACAGCTGAATTAGTTCTTCGTGGAGGGAGGTTATCATCCATAAAAAGAAATCCTTCAACTGCATCCCTCCATAGTCGAACGTGTCTTTGGAAAATGTGTTTGACATAGTATTGTCCAATCCCGAGAAGCTGAAACTTTCGATGCAGCAATAAAAACAGGATACCTCTTTTTCACGTGTGAGTAAAACCGAAATTATAATCATCTCCCGATGATGTGAACTTGGTTAGTGAAACTCACGTCGAGAAACGTGTAATCTCTGGGTATTTATGGAAAATTGGTCTTCTGTTTCTTTACTCTTGTCCATTTAGTATACATGGAATTGGAACCAATGGCTTTCGTGTACCAATAATTATACCTGTCTAAAACATAATACTTGTTCCATGATATGGAACGGCTTCAACAGTATATCTGAGTTGATTTTGACTTACCTCCAAATGTGTCTACTACGATTATCGGAAGTTAGACAAACGAAGGCTTCATTAGAAAACATTATGCGTCGCCAGAAATACATATTCGTCCCTGGATGGTTCTGTACCGGTGTAATTCAGTCTGTCAATATTGCAATATAAGTTCTGGAACACTTGTAGGCCCCCTACGATGTATGATTGTCCAAAATCAGCTAATTGTCTCTGTGCTGTAAAAAGAGAAAATAACAAAAAAAAAATAAAAAAAAATGATATAAACATATCAAAATTTACATTACCAGTACGGAGTCTACTACATCGTGGACGATACTGAACTCATGGACAAAATTAATGCACCAGTGAAACTTCACATTATTACTGTGATTTTTCCAAAAATTTAAATCAGTACCTACATGATATAATTAATTAAATGATTTCAAGCAATGTTTAACAAATTAGAATGGCAAAATGTTTTCGGAAAAAAGAAGTGAATAAATAATAGAAAGGAACAATAATATAAAATGCAATTAAAACAATGTTAATGAAAAACTGAATTAATGAACTGAAGATGAAATTAAATCGTAAGAATTTGAATTCAGTAGCTTATCGATTCTGCTTCCATTCGTCTGGGCATGATATTGATCAAGTTAGGAATGATTTCCTGAAGAATATTCTCCCATTCGACAAGAACGATTGTTCGGCTTCCCTAGGACTCATAGGGCAGATATGTTGGGCTTAACTGATCGTTTTAGTGCAGCCCATAGAGTTCTATGGGCTGCACTGAATGTTCTATGGGGTTCGTATCTTGGCTTCTTGGTGGTCAGTCCATAGTTGTAATGTTCACAATTCGAAGGTAGTTAGTACTTCTCTGGCAACGTGGAGCTGAGCGTTATCCTGCATAAAATGAAATTGTCCAAATCCGTGTTATCATCGAAACAAATTTCTCTTCAGAACATTTTTTGGTGGATAGAGAGAGATATTGCAGGCAGCAAACCTCTCTCTTAACCTCCGCCAGACTCGTTGATGGCCATCTGGTGAATTAAGACTTACTCTTGTTTCGTGTGAAAGCAAAATTCGCTTCCAATCGTCAATGCTCTAATTTACGTGTTCTTTTGCAAAACACAATCTAGTAACTCTCTGTTCTGCTGTTTAATTCGCCTTCATTAAGTCTTCTGCTGATCGTTCATCCATAAATTGCTACATTACTGCCGATAAGACTCTACTTAACTCTAAACTGGTAGAATGCCTGTTCCTCAAGGCTTATTTCGGGTTCTAGAGTAGCTTTTAAATTCATCAAACGTTTAACTGTTCGACTAATTGTTGATTGTCTAACTCCTAACAAATTAGCCACATATCGCTGCACTGCCACATAGAGTTACCCACGTATTTATTTCTTCTACTCTAAGTATACTAAACAAAGTCTTTCATTCACTTGGTGACATTAAATTTAAAAAAATTACTAAAAAATACTAAAAAATTACGTAATTGATCTTATTGCCTTTTACAAATCGCTTTAACAGAGTTAAATGTATTAACAAAACATTTACAAAATGCTACTGTCCATGTGTGAAACAATTGCAATTGTTTATCAGTAGTAACAGAAGATATTCTAGGATACCTACATAAAATTTTTAGGAATTTAAAACTTAAGAAAACGTAACTATAAGAGATAATGAAGTTTTGCTGATGCTTTAATTTTATCCAGGAGGGTATGTTGAATCCGTTGTTATGAACCGATTCCAAGGTCTGTATATATCATTTTTATTAATTCCCAAATGCCCGTCAACTTTCAGAATGACCCATTGTGATCAGAGAAACCATTATGGATCTGTCCAATTGTGATATTACATTTCGGTAAACTTTTTGACTTTTTTATTCAGTGCTAATAGCAACAATAAAAACACCACTTAAAATTGTCTAACGTAAAGTGGTTGAAGATTGTTTACATTACTGTAACTTTAATATGACATATGTCTTATACGATGGTAAAAAATAAACAAAAAACATTGTTTTCTTTACTCTCTCTTAAAAAAAAAAATAAATTGGGCGACGCAAAATTTTTGGCACTATAAGTAGATTGGAATTTTTTTTATTTGGATTACTACAAACAAATAGGAAATTTAAGTTATTAGCGAGATGTGATAATTAAATTTTAGAAATTTTTTAGTTTTTTAGAAAAAATTTAATTATACAATGCGAAGAGTAGATTTTTTATATTGCAAGGACAAGCAAAAATAAATGGAACTGGAATGTATTTTGGAATGACAGATAATAACTTTGAAATTAAAAAAAAAATAGCTAAAAAATCCACCATAATTTTGTTTTTACTGCAATCGAATTAAATTAACGAATTTTATGAAATGTGCCTACGCCTCAGCACCCTATTAACTTAAGAACTTTTCACACCTTGAAAGATTCACATCTGGTGCCTTTAAAACGATATTATAAGGAACGAACTTGAACGTATGGCGCTGACAGAAAACTTGTGAAATATTTCCAATTATGTCGAATTTCTCATCTTATTATTATTGAAATTGAATTGATTTGTTGAAAAAGTTTTTCTTAATAATACTTAATTGAAAATTACTGGTAACTATCCACTACATCCTTTCTAGTAAAAGATTATTAAAACATGAATTAAAAACGCCAAGAATAAACATGTTTCCCCACAGTTCTTTTGCAAATTAATGGAATATTAATTTTGCGCCAATAAAAAGTTAGTAAAGACAAGATCAGTGACAAGGAATATTTACGCAAGAAGATATATAGAAAGGATAACACTGTTCATATTCAAATTATGATTTGAAAATAATATTTACCGTGGCATATCGCTAGAGACGTACGCTCTTTGTTTCTTCTGAATTTTGTCCAAGCAACCGATATTTTGATGCTATGTGCGGACTAAATAAAAATTTTTAAAGATATCCAAAAATACATTATATTGTGGTAAGTATATTTCGTATCGTCTGTAAGTTCCTTGTGAAACTTAACATTTAATGAAGTATGGAGTATGTACGTGTAAGATAGTTGAAAGGATAATAATTCAATATAATACGACAGAGGAATCTCAGTATAAGTTTGAAGTACAGCTCAAATAAACCAGATTAATTTCAGATGTGTGTATTGAAGCTTATTTAGTGATGAATGTACTTTATTCGTTCAATTTATTAATTATTTAATTGTAGTTATTCAGTTTCTTCCTATAATAATAATTATAAAAATCTTAAGCAAGAGGGGTCGCACAACATCCATCTAGCATTTGGTGAGTAGCGACACCACTTACTCCAGCTGGAGTGCAAAACCGGACCGGCGGCACCAACGCGCCCGGAAGGAGATAACAGATTCCCTTCTGGTGTCGGCCGTGGGCTTACTGGGCTAACTCCCCGGTAAGCCCGTACTTCTGGTTGCAAAGAAGAGGTCCCCACGATCGACCCCATTTGGATAGGGGTCATGGACAAGGTGGTGGGGCCCAAATGGATGAATTTACTAGAGACGACGTACGCCAAATACATGAACGCTTTAAGTGGACCGGCGAGCGGAGAGACGACCTGCTGTAATGCTATAGAAGCAGTGAGCCCATACGGAGGGGATACATGGCACGTATGCATGCCCTGTGGTGTGAATTACACCCAGAGCATGATGCCTTTACGCCGCAGAATCTGCGTAATTATGTATCCTATCTTCGTAGAAAGGGCTATGTGAGGACTGCGCCCCGATTGGCGAAAGAGGTAGCTGAAAGGCTGCCTAATGAACCAGTTGAGGATGCGTTCTTCACCGCTCCACCAATAGTAGAGGGCCTCAGTACCAGAAGGGGGTTACATCGCATGACCCCCTAGGTCACAAGACCTAGCCGGAGTGGATGCTGCAGTTCAAGCATCGCTTCCAGAAGGGGCCGACATCTGGCACATAAAATGTGCCATGTACACTGCTGCCGAAAGCTTCTCTCATGAAGAGGGTGAACAACTGTTCCTCTCCGCGAGAGAGAGAGAGAGCGGAGCGGCGTGTACGGAAGATGGAGGCCAAGATCCAGTCGGCAAGACAGCAGGTATCCCGTATCCAATTTCTGATGGACTATATGGCGGCCAATAGGCCTTTTACGCAAAAATTACGGCGAATCGCCGCCAATTTAAGACGCGTCCATCACACTCAATGAGGTAGTGTTGCGTACCACCAAACAGCACTATCTTGATAGGATACGGATCTTAGTGACGTGCAAAATGTCACTAGTGAGGCGGGCGCGAAGGCTGGCGGAAAATAATTTGTTCCACCAAAAATCCTCGCGCCTATTCGAACCACCTCAACCTGTTGCCAAAAAACCCCCGACTGTAGATCAGGTGGAAAACTTTTGGAAGGCGCTGTACGACCAGAATCCCCCACTCCAAAGAGACACTCTAGCCCTGGCACACTTTGAAGACTTTTGCGAAAGTCTTCAGCGACTAGAACAAGTGTGCCACCCGATAACCCTTGAAGAGGTTCGAAGAGCTCTTGCGGTCTCTAATAACTTTACTGCTCTAGGTCCCAACAGGATAAATAACTTCTGGTGGAAAAAATTATCTGGTACCCACCACCATTTAGCCTGAAATTTTACCACCTGGCTAAATGGGGAGCAGCAAATTCCTTCTTGGGTTGTCGAGGGACGGGTCGTGCTAATCCCGAAGACCAGAGATTTGTCCAACCCAAAGAACTACCGACCGATAATCTGCTTAAACGCATGTCACAAGGTGTTTACACGCATCTTGTACATGCAAGTACTCCTAGAAGTTGAGCCGGTTTTCGAGGGGATATACGAACAACGAGGATCTAAGAGGGGTATCGCTGGTTGAAAGGAGAGTCTGTTAATTGACATGTGTCACGCAGGACTCCGTGACATCGGGTGATACTAGAGTCCGGACAGAGCCGGTGTCGTTCAGAAGGGGCGTGTTTCAGGGAGACTCCATTAGCCCCCTTCTGTTTTGCATCTCACTGATGCCGTTGTCCGTGTCCCTCAGGAAAATGGCTGTAACTTCGGCACCCCCGGCGATCGGAGGCACAAGGGCACCCATCTATTTTACATGGATGACCTAAAACTTTATGTCTCCGGAGAAAGGGAATTACGCCAGTCCCTAAGGGTGGTGCAGGAGTACACGCAGACCATCGGGATGGAGTTTGGGTTGGACAAATGTGCACTGGTGCATCTCAAGAGAGGGCGAAGCCGGGAATACGCAGAGGATGCGCAGTTCGTAGACGGAAGCATCTTACACCACTTAGATGCCGGAGAGTCGTACACCTACTTGAGTGTTGAGCAACGTTCCACTCAATAGGTAGGTGTCGTGAAAAACGCTCTCCGCGGCAAGTATCCGTGCAGAGGGCCGTAATCCTTGGTTCGCTTCGTCTACTCAGGGCCTAAGACTCGGCCCAGCAATCACTAACCGAACGGACGCGAGGAGTGATTGCTGGTATTACCAGCGAACCTTCTGTGTGAGCCGGAGTCACAGAAAGGGATGACTGGTTTTTAGCAAAAGAAATAAATAAATAAAAATCTAGCATTTTATATTGTTCTCATTACTGATTTCCATTATTAAAAGTAATCATAATTATCATAGCAACAGTGAACGTTCCTGCTATGAATTCTGAGTCATAGACAGGAAGCCTCTGTGCACTGGTTCGATTTCTCGTTGGTTCTCAAATAGATTCCTGGTCAAACTGGAACATCTGCCAATATTTCGCCATCCACTCATTACAGGTAATTTCCTACGGGCTGACTTATGGACTGGACCAAAACTAGGTAGACTAGATTATTGGCATGTAAAAGTTTAAAGTTTGGACCCACATAAACCCACTTCCTTCCCCTAAAGCCTGAGACTACGGAGGGCAGGGTTACACTTAAAGACAAGGACAACCACACCCATGCTCAGGGAGAGGTGTCAGGCTCGAACCCAAGCATATAAGGACGGGCCTAGCATACAATATTGGACTCAGTCCGCCACCATAGTACGAATGGCATTGTCGCAGTAACCTCTATTGGGCGAATGTATGTCTTCTTCTTATTCCCTCTATAATAGGTCTATGACATGTTCCTTCTTCGATTTAGTTCTCATATTGGATCTAAATTGTCACTCCATCTTTTCCGTGGTCGGCCTCTGCAAGGTGTACCACTAGGAGATTTATCTCTTTCGATTTTTACCAATCTATCTTCTGTAATTCGGCTTATGTGTTGGTTCCATTGTCTTTTGCGCCGCAGGACCCATTCATTGATGTGGTCTATGTTGCATGACTGCCTGATGTTTTCTGGTCTGATGGTCTAATTACTCCATCACCATAAAATGTGCACCAAATTATGCAGCTTCGTGGATGCATTTCCTTTTCGTGAACAACAAGTGTATTTTCAACACTCCAAATTCGACGATTTTCTTTGCTAACGTATTCGTCAAGATGAAAATGTGCTTCATCGGTGAACAAAATTTTGTTGCAAAAGTCAACATCATCTTCTTTCTTTTCCAACACCCAATTAATACATGTACGGCATTGTAAATCGTCTGCAACTTTTTATTGTTGTATCAACTGCATTTTGACAAATTCAATTGCTGTGCACGACATTGAATTTATGTGTTTGGATACTTCCGTACACTTTTTTTTTTCACTACAGCATTTGATCGACCACGACGAGGACGTATTGGTGTTGCCTTATCAATAACAGAACCCGTCTCTTCAAATTTATTGATTAAGTTACACACTTTTACCTATGTAGGCGCTTCATTTTGTTCTATCTTGTACGGATTTGTCTTAATGCAACTGTAAATGATCATCTACTATAATGAGACAGTTGTATACAAACTATTCGTTATTGTACCGGGTTAGTCACCTAAAATTGACCCCCCCTTTAGTTCTCTTAATTTCAATCGAATAGAAAAATTCAAAAAAGGATTTTACATGATTTTTTATAAATTTTTTGAATATATAAACAAATTTTCAAAAACTCTGCAAATTGAAAGGGGGCGAAATTGTATATCTTGGTAAGTATAGTTCTTGAGATATTCATATAAATATATAGTCACATCACAGGAATAAGTTTAGCATAAGACCATAAATCAGGAGAGCTATGAACCGAATGATTTAAAGAAACAATAATGCTTCGTTTGGCAGTTATGTTATGTTTGACTTATGTTTGATTGTTATATTATTAATACGCTTTAAGTTAAGTTTTAATACACTGGTTAATATATCTAATATATTGATATGGGATATTCATTAGTCGAAAGGAAAGAAATATTAGAAATTTACTTAACCAGCAATAAAAACAAATATATAGCTAAAAGAGAATATGCAAGAAAATATCCTGAAAGACGCGTTCCCTCCAAGAACACTTTCTCTAATATCTATCTCAAGTTTGGGGACAGCGAATCTTTAAAAGATAAGAAACGAGAAAGAAACAAGCCCAAAACAGGAGAAGATATGGAAACGGAGGATACGTGGAGAACATATAGATATGTTTAATTTTAATAAAGTTCATTGGTTTTATGTTATTTATTGTTGCGCATTGTTTTTTTTATCATAATTTTGTTATTTATGTTTTGTGTTAATTAAACTTTGTTGTTGTCATTTTAATAAAGGTTTATTTGTTTATTATAATTATTATGTGTTGCCGCATCAAAGAATTTTCATACTTTTTTTCTTAAAAAACAAGATGTGTCAAGATATCTCAAAAACATAGCTCTCCTGATTTATGCTAAACTTATTCCTGTGATGTGACTATATACTTGTATGAATATCTCAAAAACTATACTTACCAAGATACAACAATTATATATTTTTGTGATCAGAAAACTGTGAGTAACTATTTTAAGTAAAAAAAATACAGGGTGTTCCATTTAAAAAAAATAAAAATATGTTCGCCCCCTTTCAATTTGCAGAGTTTTTGAAAATTTGTTTAAATATTTAAAAAATTTATAAAAAATCATGTAAAATCATTTTTTTGAATTTTTCGATTCGACTGAAATTAAGAGACATAAAGGGGGTCAATTTTAGGTGACTAACCCGGTACTGTTTATCGTGGCATGTTGACGTCGTATGGTCGTCAAATATTGACGCCTTATCTTTAATATAACATAAATAGCGTCCAATTCAAATACTATTGTTGTATATATATATACCTATTCGGTGAAACCTAGCAGCGATTTTTTTATAATTCAACATATTTTTCAACCATCTAGGTAATTATTCCTTATAAATATTCCTTATAAATTCAATGGCTCCTATGATTGTGTGTTTTTTAGAATAAATAACACCATTTAGGCATAAGTTAGTTCTTAGAAATTCCGAACAGCCATATCTCTTTAAGCCTTAAAGTCCATGTAATATCATGGTGCATGCATACTGTAAAATAATTACATCGCTAGGATTATAATCTACCCCACGTAGCGTACAGTATAAATTGTAATGTTTGTTAATTAAGTTGACAATTATTATAGTGATGTAACATTTACCACTATATTTTCTATTTACACTCGTGTTCAATTTCATGTCAGAAATAATGCACATTACACCATTTTCACGCCATCAAAACTGGTAAAAATTTTTAGCGACAAACTAGAATGCATATCAACATTCTGTTTAATTTTTAGAAAAATAAATAGAATATTGATCATAATTTATTCGTGTTTGGCAGTAACTGAATATACTCTCAACTGCTCAACTGATTGATAATTGCTCGATGATACATTCTATCGTCATATTAATTCACTGATCTGTTTTGTATTTTCCTGGTGGAAATTAAAAACGAATTACTTGAGATAATTAACGTGCAAGTGCCGGTTACTGTTTCCAGATATGAAATAAACACAGAATAAGCGCAACCAGCATTTCCACGGAAATACTCGGCCATGGCAAATTGCTTCAAAAATGCTCCTTTCAATTAGCCTGAATGCGAGCGCACCTTTATTTGTGGATACTTAACTAAATCATTAATGTTTGTTCCAGGTGGGTGTTGACTTAATGAGGTTTGCGGACCGTCAATTTCGCTTTGTCCTTTGGCGGGCGGTTTGCATGTGTGTAATGTTGTGTTCTAGTGAAATTATCCCCAACTTGACTCGGTCGGGTAAGTGTGCTCTGCAACAGAAATATGATTTTACCACGGTTTCATTCACACGTTTAAATGGCCAGGTTTTGGAATTATATGAGGCAAGCACATTTGAACACATCCGAAACTACTCGGTGATAGTTTGGAGAAAAAAATTAGTTGTTGTTCGAGTTGATATTCCATAATGAGGTACTGATATAGACGTTGATCTAAATATGGTTTTTAATTGTGGAATATTTTCACCTGGAAGAGTGTGGTATAGAATGTATTATTATTTTGTATTCTATTATATTTTTACATCATATTACTAATGTAAACAGTAGGTACATAGTATTACTGTTGTAAAGCTAAGTACAATCCTATTTACAGTGATTTTTATTTATAAATCGTGACATGAAACTATAATGTTTAGTTCTGTTAGCAAATTATCTAAAATAGCGATCATTATATTCATTACACATGAACAATATATGAATTACGTAAAATTTACGGTATGGCCACCTATGTATTTCAAACATAAACGTTCAAAAACATTTGATAATCTCTTGTATAACCACCATTTATGGAATAAATTTAATTTTAGATTATTTAGAGAAAAACTCGGACTAGTTGATCCATTAATCTTATTAATATACAGATTCTTTTAATAGGGATGCTCGAAATTTGTTAGGTTATAGCGGCCATGTTGTTAAAGAAACATCTATCAAATTTATTATAAAATGTTTAGTAGTGTATGGAAAATCAGCATGGAAGGTTATAGCGTTCAACAAAGTATGAAAATTATCAAATTCTATTTTCAATATTAGTGCTGCGTTTGAGAAACGTTCTGCACATTACATGATTTTTATCCTCGCCACAACCGTCCCGCCGAGGCGACTATTAGATGTTCGGTGGCCAAATTCGAGTTAACCGGTTTGATAAATAATCAGCTAACTCCCGCACGTCACCGAAACGCAAAGTCTGCTGAAAACATCGCTGCTGTGCGTGAGTGTGTACGGGAAAGCCCGAGGCAGTCAGTTTCTCGTCGTTCACAAGAACTTGGCCTTTCTGCGACTTTAATTTGGCGAATTTTGCGTTGGGACTTAGGTATGCACCCGTATAAAATCCAACGGACATGTGAACAAGAAAAATTGTCAGATTTAGTAATTGTCAGTATCAAACGCATCCACATAAAGTTACTGTTTGGTGTGGAATTTGGTCTGGCGGAATCATCGGTCCGCATTTATCCCAAAACGAAACTAGCATTGCCATATCTGTCAACGGCGAGCGTTACAGACCGATTATAAGCAACTTATTGTGGCCGAAGCTGGATGATATGGATACCGACGACATGCGGTTTTAACAGGACGGCGTGCGCTACGTGCCACACAGCGCATGCCACGATGGACATTCTGCACGAGAGTTTGAGGACACGATTATCTCGCGCAGCGGCAACGTGAACTAGCCACCGAGATCATGCGATTTAACGCCTTTAGACTTCTTCCTTTGGGACTGCCTTAAATCCCAGGCTAAGCGAATAAACCGCAAACAGTTGATGCCCTCAAAGTCAATATAATGAACGCCATCCAGCAATTTCAGCCAGATTTATGCGATAAAATCATCGAAAATTGGATCTCCCGAATACGTGCCACCAAATAAAGCTGCGATAGGCATTTGAACGACATCATATTCCATACTTAATGCTATCAAACATAGTTTAAAATAAGAAAATAAGTGGATATCTCATACAACTTGTTTTGTTTACATTTAAAAATCGAGCGTCCTTACTGAAAGACCCTTTATAAGCTCTCGTAAGTGAAATTTTAAATATATTTAAATGCAATACGAGAAAGATTTGTTAATGAAGCGCCCTGAAAATATTTGAAATATTTGAAAATAATTTTATATTATTGAGGTCTCCATAATGAGTTGATTTCAATGACATGTAACATAATACATGTGGGAAACGAATATATAAGAAGTTAAATTTATGTAAAATCTCACAAGAGTAGGTAAAGAGAGGATTCTCAAACGCAATATTTTTGCACAGAACCCGTCATGTTATATAATATATACACATCAACAATATCAAAGATGAAAAGTTTATCATCAGTTTCACGACATTCATTATCGTTGGGAGGCGCATAGATACTAGCATTCAACGTATAGTACATCAAGAATAGGAACAAGCCTCAAAACTGCGATATCGGACCGCCCACGAGGTGCGCAGTAAACAACCTGGTTTTTGCTCTGTCACATTGAGACCTTTGCAGAGGGATGTATGTGCAATGTGAATGTACACAGAGTTCAATCTGGTCGCTTGTAAAGTGCACCCTTTTGCCTCCGAATGCTGCCCCGCTCTTTCTTCTCCGCATACTATCGAGTCTCACACTTTTCCCTATTATTGAGGAGCTGTAAGTGCCATGTCCTTGGTCCTAGAATTATTAAATAAGAATTAGAACTAGATTAGATTTTGCAAGATAAGTGGATAGTCCATTTATCTTGCAAAATCTATCAGTGTTATAATGTGATAATATATGTTATAATGTATGTAAATATATTATGTGATATTTAACAGAAGATTATCGAATTGAAATTGTGATCTGTAGAAGTCAATTGAGAATTGCTAATGATTTTGAACAGAATTATCCTTATTTGAAAATAAACAGTTTTAAAACCTTAAAACGGAGTTTTCCGCGCGTAGAACATCTCTATCTCGAAATTGAGTGGCCGAGAAAAAATAAACCAACACGTAAATGCAGAATATGTGTTTATGCGACAGTTTTACTTTTGCAAATAGTCCACCATCGTACTTTCTCATGACCAATGGACAGAGTGGGGTGCGTCCTATCCACCTCAAAATCAATATATGTCGTCTGGTAGACGTTCCTAATCAGAATCAGTCGAAACTCGATCGATCCGACACGATTTAATTGAGTGATCGTGCTAACAAAAAAAAATTCTCAAATAGTCCACCATTGTACTTTCTCATGATCCATGTACATGGTAAAGTGTGTTATATCCACCTCAAAATCAATAGGTGTCATCTGGAAGACATTCCCGATCTGAATCAGTCAACACCCAATAGATCCGACACGATTTAGTGGAGTTAGCGTGCTAACAAGAGTAAATGCCGACGACAAAGACACATACACAGCAAACATTTTTTAAAAACCATTTTTTTTTTGTTTTTAGGACGAAAAACGACAAATAAACCGAAAAGAATATTTAGTTTTTTTCAATTTTTCTTTACACGATTACATTACTTTTCCGCGTATAGTGGAGTGCGGAAAAGTAATATCTCATAAGGGGCAGTGTTTATTATTCATGTACCTACAATTCAAGGCACGTGGACATGTTAATCTGCGAAATATAGAACGCCATTTTGCAGAAGACCATGTGAGAATCGACGTATTATTAAATGACCAAGATAATACAAGGTCAACGCCAAACTGCCTAGCAAAATAACATCATCCACACAACTGTTCTGTGTTTCCGTAACGAAAAACTCAATTCCTATAAAATAATATTTGCCTAGGAACAAGTAGAAAACGATGTAAATTATAAAATTAACCTCTACGAAGAGATTATAATAAGCTATGATTTGTACAATGATTCTTAACGTGTGCATCACAGGTAACAATCGTATGAATCAATCAATTGCCATTTCTATGCCGTAAGTTGGGTGAAACACATGTCGCTAGACATACATACGTGTTGGTAACTGTGGCATATTAGTAACAATTGCGAATGGTGTAGCATGTGATCCGTGCGTCGTCACTAAATTGATACACGTGCAAAGATCCATTATACAAATTGTAGATACAGTGTTTCGTAAAGTATTGAATAAATTCGTTACAAATTCAAGGAACTTTTGGGAAAAACTCTGGGACTTTTCAAATTTTGTTTTTAGTCGCGCACTTTTTAAAATACAATTAACACATACAGGGTGTCGTGTAGGAGGTATGACGTCAACGAAATTGTTGTTAAATGAAATTTTTTCGTTACGGAATGTGAAAGAGCTTTTGACATATGCTACGGTAATAATTCATTAGCGCGAATGTATGTTATATAAAACAACACACACTACACTCGACGCGCGTTTCACCAACGAAGTTGGCATCATCTGGAGATGATAAAAATTTTGTTGGTGAAACGCGCGTCGAGTGTAGTGTATAGTGTTTTGGTGTTTTGTGGAAAACTAAGTCAGTGTTATCTTCACACCCAAGGTGCCAATCTACTCCAGTATATAAGACAATTTAAGAAAAATGATTGTGCAAAATACTAAATTTAATGATTTATGATGAGGCAATGATTATTTACAAAATTAACTAAATTAAATGTTCAAATTTTGCACCGTGCATCGTTGCTGTCAGAAGTAAACTTGAAATCATACCGATAATTCCCGATTGATGATGGAATATCGCACTCAAAATTTCCTGAAAGTGAATTGATTGGTGCAGTATAGTCGACGGACGAACTTCACGTTAATCTAACTGATGCAAAACGAATTTCACATTAACCTAACATTGACGTTAACCTAACTGAATATTTGGATTTTATTCGAGGCCATTCCATTTATTCCTACACAAATAACTATATCCAGCTGCGGAGGAACTTGACCTTTCGAGAAATTACGTTTTCTTTCAACAAAACCATCGTTTTTTTTAATTTCTTTGTATGTAACCTATATTTGTGCTTATGCAATTATTATTATATAATTATAATTATTATTTAAAAAATATATATCGATGACGTCATACCTACCTCCTTTTTATAAAAGTTATTCCTTGAATTTTTATCGATTTTATTTAATACTTCACGAAACAACAATTTAGCAATTCAACAATCAATTTAGTATTAGTATAGAAAGAGAATCTGTTTAATCTACCATGTGTGATAAATTAATCGTACTCAACATGTTATCAAGAACCAGTAAATGGAAATGTCATGGAAATTGTAAAATTATCATTACAAAAATACCCCCCTTTTACGCGTTATACAAACTATAACAGTCTTGTGACCGCTGTAACTAAACGGTGTAATATTTTAGCCACAATAATCCCTTTGCGAGAGAGTTCGAAACCGCAATCCAAGCCTAAAGGTAGATAATACAAATTCCATAAAATTAATTTCCACACTTTGAGAGATCATAATCCACGCATATCTAACTGTAATAAAGACATTATTGTGGTTGAGCATTGTTTCCAACGGCATACACTCGTAACATGGAAACTATTCAACTGTTCCGTATTTTTGACCTCATCTGTCTTCTCAGTCATTGTTTTGAAGTTCCGCCGCAGCCGTAATAAGGCCGCAATGACCATCATAGTTACGTCATAGCCTGTTTAAACTCGCGGTTCTCTACGCCTCAATGTAATTATTAATGGATTCTAGTTATAGTTCCCCGTTGGCCAATTGAAATACTATTAGGGGAAAATTATGCTGATTGCAAGATTAATTGTTGGGCTCGTGATTTTGCAAGCTTTAGCTATGAGCCGGGGTAATTTGTATCGGGTTGTCCAAAAAATTCGTTCAGTTTTTTCGTAAGTATTTATTATTAACATTATAGTTATTACAAATTATTTTAATCAATAATGTTCCTCCATTTTCAATAACTTTCTCCCATCTCTTAGTAAGCTTAATAATACCATTTTTATAAAAACTTTACAGTTTGCTCGCAAAAAACGTTTATAAATGATTTCTGACTTCCTCGTCATTGGCAAATGTTAAGTTTCGTAAACTGTTATCCATGAAGTGGAATAGGTGAAAATTCGAGGCCTCGAGGTCTGGAGAATACGGTGAATGGGGTAAAACATCTCACTCTAACTCCAATAATTTCCTGCGGGTTTGCAGAGAAGTGTTAGGTCGAGTACTGTTGTGTTGAGACGACCTTCTTACGATTTAAAAGTCCTGGACGTTTTTCCTACATGGCTTGGCTAAATTTTTGTAGTTGTTCGCAGTGAACATCCGAATTTATCGTTTCGTTCCTCGGGAGTAGCTCAAAATAAATGATTCCTTTGAAATCCCCCCAGGCGGACAACAAAACTTTTCTGGGATGAAGCCCTGCCTTTGGTGTGGATTGAGAAGGTTCACCGGACTTTCCCCACGATCTTTTTCGATTGACGTTATCGTAAATGATCCACTTTTCATCATCAGTAACCATATTCCTCATAACGGATTCGCTACGTTGACGAATCCTTAACATATCGCAGATGTCGATGCGATCCATTAAATTAGATTCGCTGAGTTCATGGGGATCCCAAACATCCAGTCTACTGACAAACCAATGTTGATTAATGTGATTCTGTACACTAGATTTTGACATCCCGATTTTTTCTGCAAGATCACGTATGGTTTAGCCTCAACTAAGGCTCGTAAATGCTCGGGAATGACTTCTTCAGGTCGGCCTGACTTTGGGGCGTCCGTTAGGCAAAAATCGCCAGATAAAAATCTCTTGAACCACTTTTGACACGTTAGATATTGAACAGCATTTTTGCCGTACGCAGAACACAATTTGCTGCAAGTTTCAGCGGCTCTTTTGCCCTTTTTAAAATAAGAAAGCATCACGTGTCTAGAATGCTCGGTTTCACACATTTTCCATTACGCTCACACACAACAATAATAAAACAAGTTCACTGATATAACGGCAGTAAACACCAGTTAAATATCAGGGTTAAATAAAGAGGAAGGCTTCAACGCTGCAACTGTGCGCATGAAATCATAGGCCGTGACGTAAGTGGTTAACTCGGAAAGCAGAACGAAATTTTTGGACAACCCAACATTTAATTTACAAATATGATCTCGATTTCCGACTTATATGTTACTGACATAGATCGTATCGATATAGATGTATACCCCACAGATTTCATTCGACATTTGTCCTGGATCAGCGTACCGTGTAAGGCATTGATGAGAACTAATAAGTTCGAAACAGCTGTATGTCGTTCGGTTCCGATCCGGGACAGATGTCGAATCCTACCTGTGGCGGGTTTTATTTTTTGAAATATGGTGTGTTATTGGAACATTCAAATACAATTCAATACAGTTTATTGGTCATTTCTATGTTATATGGGCAATATATTTGCAATATGACAAAGCTCCACTGTTGCATCCTATTTCTAACAACTTATTCGTATCAATAACATATATCGAGAGAACAACTTATTTATTATTAGCGAATTACATTTATAACAACACTAACTGAGTTTTCCACAAAACACTATACACTACACTCGACGCGCGTTTCGCCAACAAAGTTGGTATCATTTGGAGATGATTAAAACTCTAAGATAAAGACTAAGATGAATGAGTTTTAATGATCTCCAGATGATGCCAACTTTGTTGGCGAAATTGGCGTCGAGTGTAGTGTATAGTGTTTTGGTGTTTTGTGGAAAACTCAAGTTAGTGTTATCTTCACACCAAAAGCTCCAACTTACTCCAGGTACATTTATGACAACTAAATGTGTTGTGACGAAATGTTGTGTGTTGGATATGATACAGTCCATTTATAAAAAGGGAAACAGGAGCGACTGCAGTAATTATCGGGGTATTAGTATTACATCTTCCATCGGAAACATTTACGAAAGAATCCTAACAGCCCGAATAGAAGAGGAAGCCACGAAACTGGAAGAACAAAGTGGATTTCGACCTGGGCGATCCTGCGTGGACAATATATTTACAATAAAACAACTTGCAGAAAAGAGACTAGCAAGAGGAATGGAGCTTCACGCTACTTTTATAGATCTTCGTAAGGCAATCGACTTCGTCCCTTTACAGAAATTATGAATCGCAATGAAACAATTAGGCATAAATACTGGATATATAAACGCCGTAAAAGCATTGTATAAAGAGAACCAAGTGGTTGTTAAGGTCAGAAATC
Organism: Rosalia funebris; assembly: GCA_037954035.1. Lineage (NCBI taxonomy): Eukaryota > Metazoa > Arthropoda > Insecta > Coleoptera > Cerambycidae > Rosalia > Rosalia funebris. The sequence goes on from JAZFAV010000007.1 coordinate 9,503,487, forward strand.
AAATTTCTGAGGCTTTCTCACAAACAAAAGGAGTTAAACAGGACTCCTGCCTCTTTCCAACTATGTTTAAAATTCATCTTAAATTAAAATTCATCAAATAAAATTAAATTAAAATTCATCTCTGCAGCGCTTTAAAACAGTGGATAAGGAAATGCAGTCCCATGGCGACATGGATAGAGGACTTGTATATAATGCTCCTTGCAGATGATCAAGTAGTTCTTGCGGAAGACCAGCAAGACATGACTTACGTGATAAACAAACTCATAGAAGAATTCACAAAATGGGGTTTAGAGATAAACATACAAAAGACATAATACATGACTATAGGAGGTACAGGACAAGACATCGAAAGAAAAGAGGAATAATAAAAAACATTAGACAGTACGAATACCTAGGAGTTACAATAGATAAAGACGGAAAGGATAATAAAGGTATACTAAAGAAAATAGGAAAAGGAAAAATATGATTAAAGCACTACACGCAATCCTGTAGAGTGAGAAAAAAAAGAAGTATATATCATGCTATGATTCAGCCAGCACTGGCGTATGGATCAGAACTGTGGGTTATAGATAAAAATATGTCACAAAAACTTCTCTCAACCGAAATGACGTACTGGAGAAGATGTTCCGGTTTAACTTTACGGGACCATGTAAGAAATGCGATTATCAGAGAAAAAATGGAAGTAAAAAATACGATAATGGACGATGTAACTGAAAATCAGTTAAAATGGTATGGACACCTGCGACGAATGAACGAAGTAAGGATACCATTAAAGGTTTGAAACTGGACACCAGCACAAATAAATAAACGAGGAAGGCCACGGAAAAAATGGATTTCAAACATCCGCACCGCAATGGAAAGTAGAGTACTCCACGAAGGAGACTGGAACAATAGGAAGCGATGGCATCTGCGATGCGAGAAGCGACACGAAAAGTTGCAAAAACTTTCTTTTTATTTTTTCAAAGTACACTTCACCGTCTTGTCTTTCCTGCATGTGACATATGTATATTATTACTTCTCGCACTCGAGTTTTCAAAAGATCTATTTGTGTGGTAGTAACTTTAAAATATCTACGATTTTAATTTGTTTGTTCCGTTATCCGCTAAAATAAGAGCACTTGTTACCGATAAAACGCCTTTGGCCGCTCTCCAAACTTTTTAACGGAGACTCGTATTGGCCATCTGGCATTCATAGGTCTTTGTTGAAATGAAAAGGTACAATCCAGTCGTGTTAGTGATGAAAGTGGGTATAACTGTATAGGCCAAATGGAATAAAACGGAAGGAATAGACCTGACGTTAGGGAATTCCGTTTAGTATTTACATTAAATTAGATGGAAGTTTATCTCGGAGACATTCCGATGAAGGCGCACGAGACGGTCACAGTTGACGTATTAATGCGCTTCTTTCCCAGGATTAAATAACGCTGAGAAATGAGTCGTCCTTGTTCAAGACCGGTGAATGTACCAGATTGTATTAAATTCTGTAAAACTGCACAGCGACGCCGACTAGTAAATTCATCTGAATGGCAAATTGGTAGAACTAGACTGATTTATACAAAATGGTTTTGGTGTAATTTATTTAGTTGTTAATTTCTACAGGGAGGGTTAATCTAATGCTGAAGCCTAAAGATATTTGTTAATGCAAATATGTTTCGTATAATTTTAATCTGTAATTTACTTTGGTAGTCAAAGTAAATTACTTTTATTTTTGTCAAGAATAGGAACCAGTCTCAAAATTACGCTATCGGACCGCCCACGAAGTGCGCAGTAAGCCTGGTCTTTATTCGCGTTTATTGAGACCTTTGCAGAGTGAATATCGAGTGTACAGTCGGTGAAAGAAGTGGATTAAGTGTTCGATCTGGTCGCGCATAAAGTGCATCCTTTTCCCTCCGAGTGCTGCCTCACTCTTTCTTCTATATATAGGTGAATCTTACACTTTTTCCTATTCTTGACAAGTTGTACAAAATATTATGCTTAGAATACATTAATTTCAGTTACTTTATCTCCACCAACGTATTATAATGGTTATTATGTTCTCCATACAGGGTACATCACGGTGGCTTTTATATGTTTTTTAACTACAAATAATATAAAACTGAGCATTTTTCCATGTGGTTTCACAGGTTGCTTTATGCATTTATTATTTTAAATGGTTCAACATATATTTTATGCTATATCCGAAATCTATTTACTTGTTTAGGATAACTTTCAATATTGTTCTCTCTTTGAAACTACTAATTTCTGAGATATTTTGATTTTAATAATATCTGGAATGAACATTAACCCATAGATTAATAATAACTTCTGCTATGATAGAGTCCAATACCTAATTTGTGTGTTATATATTTATGAAATATGGATCTTATAAATATATAAATTATAAATGTTTCAAAATGTACAGGATGTTCAGAAAATGAGGTCGAACCATGATAAATTTGACCGATTAAATTGCTCGAAATTCTTGCTAATAATAATTTCTGCTATGATGTAGTCCAATACCTAATTTGTTTATCATTTCATCATGAAGTATAGGGCCTATACCTATATAAACTACAAATGTTTGAAAATGTACGGGGTGTTCAAAAAATGAGGTCGACTTTTGATAAAATTGAGCTGGATTAAATCGCGCATTTCTAATAGAATTTCCATTTCGCCTCTCTTATTTTATTTATCCTGTGTCTGTCCATCGATGTGGGCATTATCTACAGCTATAATGTACGGTATTTCAGTTACTCGAAAGTATTGTATGCCAAGTCCCAAAAACAAAATTATTTTAGGATTTTGATTTTTGTATTCTTAAAAACTAAAACGTATATAAGCATGAAAAATATATGATCCTCTAGACAGATTTTTTCCTCATTTTGGTGTAAAAAATCTGTCCTAAGTAAGTTTGCATTGAAAACAGTATTAACGTAAATCTGGAATTTATGTTTTAATGTCGACGACCAATGTAATACCTACTATTAATAAAGTAATTAATGTTAACACTGAGAACTACAATAAAAATAACAAAAAATCGATGATTTGCTTTTATTAAAAATACTACACTTTCTAATATTTAAAATAATGACACTCATTTAAAATAACAAATATATAAAATGAATAATAGTCACATTCTTTAAATTTTTAATTGCTTGATATATACATTTCAAGCAATCAAAGCATATCCTTGACATATTAATATTAATTTAATAATTTTTGTAAATAATCTTATATTTTTATTTTTATTCAATTGTCTTTTGGTTTTATGGGAGCGGGGTTTCGCTCACAGTTACCTTTCTACCCCGGACAGTTACAAAGATACATACATCACACCCAGCCGACTGATGTGGGAATCAAACCCACGCCCTGATTTTTCCGAACTGGCAATGAAGGCTAGCTTCAAGCGATTGAATCGTTCCCTGAATTGATACAAGGAACTTGAAGGCCTTCTACGATATCATTAGGGAATAATTTACCTTTAGAAGATCTGACCAACCTCCAACTTCCATGTGAATCCAGATTTGAACTAGAAGTTGGGTAATCTTTATGGAAAAAAACCTGCTTAATTCTTGCCGCTATTCAGCGTTGAACCCGGGACGCCAGTGTGAAAAACCAGAGCATAGTCCACTATTCGATATTTGATATACCCCAAAATTAATATATTTTATCTATAGAGGAAATGCCCATAATATTCCCTCTATAGATATAGATATGTTCTATTTGAAAGAAGCGATTGAATTGAAATCCAATTTCTGTCGAACCGATCTCCTCTTCTGGACATCCTGCATATTTCGAAGCATCTTTAGTTTACACATACATTAGCTGCATATCTCATAAACATGTATGACAAAAATTGGCTATTGTACTGGGTTAATGGATTAATTTCCACATAAGATGTCATTAGAATCTAAAAGTTAATTACAGGTATATGCCATTAAAAATAAGGAAGTTCGTTCCAACTTTGGGTATAACCGAGAGTGTAACAACATATGCGAAACTTATTTTCATCAAATAGAGCCCCTGTGAAAACCGGTACTGAGAAACTTTCAGTTTAATATTATTTGCAGTTCCATAGAAACGTCCTACAATGTAATTTGACTTTTTCGAATCGTTATTAAAAGATTTTAGCAAAAAGCTTTGATACGGCATAACAAATGGGGCTTGCTGTCCCCTGTTTTATTAATGTTTTATAATGCCGTTATTAGTTTTTAGTCTATTAACTGTAAACTTTCTGAGTTTTATTAACTGTTGACATATTTTTGTGTCAGTGTATTACGCAAAAACACAATTACATCATTTGTACGTTACCACAAAAATATTCGACGTATATAGAACATGAACATCACGTCACAATGTTAAAGAAATCTCTAGCTTAGGCGTAAATGACGACCTCGCAATCCCCGAATATCATTTTGAATGCAATTTCCGAGTCGCTTCTCTATATTCAGCAACCGCCTTTGAATGAACAGGGAATTTATGCCAACTCTTGCAAATTCTAAATCAGATGTGCATGCTACAGCTGCACTTCTACAGATATACTTTCTGATGTGTAATTAGAAATTTAATATAGCGGTTTTAGTTCTCTTTAAAGCCTCTTTCCGCAGTGCTAAAGTCAAAGTGAAATCAAATATGCGTAAAGTTATCCTTTTGGCTTTTAGTTGTTTTAGCTTCACTGTATATCAATCCTTAATATATTGCCGTACATTTTATTATGTTTATTTAAGTTCGGTTATCAATGAATTGGCCTCATTCTAATAATTGTAATTGATTAATGCGTTTCAATGGCAACGTTAAACAGGAAATAATTATTGTTCTATCCATATTGATTATAGTATTGTGAAGGCGGGCGCGTTGTAAAGAGAGAGTAACCAATTCAAATTTTCTGGTGTTGTCATTAATTTAGCGGCGCCCTTTGATAATTTTTACTTGTCACTTGGGAACTGATGCCCAATTTTCATTGTCCGAACTCATACAGGGACACCTTTTGGGTATAATATATGTACGTATATTTCATGACGAAATCTGATAATCCTTGAATTGCCGAGCTTTGAGCTTTTACTATAACATATTTAATATACCCTGGTTTCAAAAACTTTTTATATCATGAATGCCAAAATGTTCTGAATAATATGCAATGGGATAATATTAGTTATATTAAGAAATCCCAATACCTTTGTAGGAAAAATAATAGCAGGTGTGAAAATATATGTGAATCTTCTGGAAAATATATGCGGTGGGGCATTTAAATTAATTACCACATCTTGAATATTTATTTCTTTTTACAAGTTAATTTTAAAAGATGAAGCATAAAAAACTTTTAATTTTTTCGTAGAATAAGTATCTCTAAAGGAATATATAATTTATATTAAAAAAAAAAAAACAAAGTTGACCCTCAAACGACCTTGAATACCCATGTACCTATAGTTATACACCTATAATTTGTGTAATACGTGTATATTATACACCTATAATTATATATAATTTTGTCGCTATACGACAGTTATTGTATATCGCCAAAAATTTTATAAAAACTTATTTTGAAAGAAAAATCTTGTTACGATGAGAAATCTTGTTACTTGATAACCTCTAAATTGTTGATCTTCAAAACCTTTTTAAGTTGAAAACAAGAATAAAGTTTCAAAAACATATAGTACGAGCATTTAAAATAAGATAATTGTTTAAAATTTAAACTTATTTTACCAATATCGGTTGAATCTTAAGTATTGATATTTTGTGTACATTTTTTTACACTTATTTATATCAAAATGGGTTGGAATTGTAACATTAATTGGTGCCTGTGACCTACCATAAAAAATACAAACTGAGATATACATTTTATTTAAAGAAATTGCATATTAGGCAAGTAAAAAACGTTAGTTATGATATTTTCGTAAAAAAAGAGGATCCTCAGAATGTTTTATAAAATATACGCTATATATAACTAGATATACTAATCCAAAAAATAGGTATAATTTATAAAACTAAGTTGGTCACAGAATGTTTTTCTTTGTAATTTTTTTTGTAGATTTTTTATTACCAAAGGGGAAGAAATTTTTCAAATTTTAATTCAAAACACAATGTTCCAGAGTCATATAGTAAGCTCAGTATTATCAAATAATTTTAGAAATAGTCATACAATAATATGTATTGTGCTCATGTAATTAATAATAAAATTATGTCAAACTTACAATCAGGTTTAAGGAAAGGTTATGGCACGACAACGTTACCATTAAATGTAACTGACGGTATGACAAAATCTCTTGATAATAGTTTGGCCACCGCAGAAGTACTTTTTTACATTTCTAAAGCAGTTGGCACTTCGGACCATCTTCTTTTATATGCTAAACTAAAATTATATTGTCTTGATTCAATCGCTGTAAACTTCTTTAAATATGATGTTGTAAATATACAGCAAATAGTAACACTAGAACATTTGTGATCAGTTATATACAACAATCCAACTATAAGTTATCACATGAATAATATATTATATGATTGTATTTATTGCGATGTCGATTAAAGTTTATTTTTCATTAAACAGCAAGTGTTCATAATAAAAGCGGTTGCAAGAAGGATGTACCATTTTATAGTATTAAAATGTAAGATAAAGTTGTTTTAATTTTAAATGTGAGACTTGGTTCTTCTCAAATGTTTATAAGTTGGGCAGTTTAATAAAAGTGCAGCTCCTTGTTCTGCGTCTACAACATTACTGGGTGGTTCGGGGTGGAGGATGGTATTGAAAGGTATAATTGTATAGATGTAATTTTATGGGTGTAATTGTGAGTTCGAGTGACAAAGTAGGTGGAGAGACTTTGGTACCTCTCTCTAAGTATAGATCTCCTATGTATAACATGTCTCTATGTATAAATCCTCGTCTCTCTGTATAACTTGTTCTTGTATTTGAAATAAATCATATCAAGTAATGATGCCTAAAGAGGCATCTTTTTAGGAATTCACTTTAATGAGATATGTGCTAGTTTTAGCATACAGTGTGTAGAGCGATGTTAAGTATACCTAGAACTACTATGTATTAACGTGTAACTGAATCACACCACCACCCTAAAAAATAAACAGTTTTAAAACCTTAAAACGGACTTTTCCGTACGCAGAATATCTCTATCTCGAAATTGAGTGGCCGAGAAAAAATAAACCAACACATAAATGCAGAATATCTGCTTTATGCGACAGTTTTACTTTTTTCAAATAGTCCACCCTCGTGCTTTCTCATGACCACTGAACAGGGTGGGGTGTGTCCTATCCACTTCAAAATCAATAGATGTCGTCTGGTAGACGTCCCTAATCAGAATCAGTTGAAACCCGATCGATCCGCACAATTTAATTGAGTGATCGTGCTAACAAAAAAAAATTCTCAAATAGTCCACCATTGTGCTTTCTCTTGACCCATGCACATGGTATAGTGTGTTCTATCCACCTCACAATCAATAGGTGTGGTCTGGGAGACGTCCCCGATCAGAATCAGTCAAAACCCGATCGATCCGACATGATTTAGTTGAGTTATCGTGTTTACAAAAAAAATTCTCAAATAGTTCACCGTTGTGCTTTCTCATGACCCATGGACAGGGTGGGGTGTGTCTTATCCACCTAAAAATCAATAGGTGTCGTCTGGGAGACGTTATAGATCAGAATCAGTCAAAACCCGATCGATCCGACACGATTTAGTTGAGTTATCGTGCTAACAAAAAAAAATTTCTCAAATAGACCCAAGGGAGAGGGTGGTGTGTACTATCCACCTCAAAATCAATAGGTGTCTTTTGGGAGACGTCCCCGATCAAGATCAGTCAAAACTCGAGTGATGTCCCTCGTATATTATATTTTTTGCCTATGTATTATTATTCAATTCATAACATAAATGTTATAAACTATATTTATCGAGCTGAGATAAAAATAAGAAGAATCAGCATTGAGTCAGCTTATCAAAATCATATATATTCCATTGTAATATTTGATATATGCAGTTATAACAATAAAGTCTCCGAGCTAAATTTATGCTACTTACAAAACCGATTCGTGTATTATTTCACCGCAATTAATCTCATGAACAAAACTGGCGACGAGGATGGGATATAGTGTCGTTTGAACCTCTGAAATTCGTGAGTGATTCGAATAAACTTTTCTAAGTTGAAGACGCCGCGATCCCGCGTAGAAAAAGTGATAGACTGTCAATTAACACATCAAGAGTGACCGTTAATTAGAAGTTCATCTTCGAAGGCAAGAATCATTTTTTCCACAACCGGCTGAGCTGTCCAATTGATCGAACAAGTTTATCAAGAAGATAGTGCAGACAAGACAACAAAAAGTAAGTCAAGCATTATTTTCGCTCCTGACCATTGCTATAACTCACCACCTATTTTCTCTGAAAATTCTTTGAGAACAATAGGCTCGCTATTCAACGAGAATACGTAAGTTAAGAAATTTTAGTTTATTTAATTTTCAATCTTGATTTTATAAATTAATTTTAGTTAATAAGAATTAGTTAATTTATTTAATTTAATAAATTCTCTCACACAGTGTCATATAATTATTTTATACATTGCTTTAAATTTTAAATTTTCAAAATTTCAGATTTATCTAATTTAATAAATTCATTAGAAAAGTTGATTATTTCAAAAACTAATAAAATGACTACTAGAGAAACACATACATCTATTCCTAGCGTAGACTACCAACTATTAAGGCTATATATAGATAACATCCCAAAATATGACAGAAATCCTTTTGGATTAAATACATTCATCAACTCTTCCGATAATTTAATAAACCATTTTTTTAATGCGGATAGAGATGCATTAAATACTTTTATGCATCAAGCAATTTTAAGTAAATTAGTGGGTAAAGCACAGATGTTAGTTGGTTCACGGATAGAAATTCAGAATTGGTTGCAAATTAAAGAAATTTTAAGAGTCAACTTTGGTGATCAGAGAGATATAAGATGTTTAGAGCAAGATCTTTTAAATTTAAAAATATCGAGAAACGAAAATTATCATAGTTTTGGATTACGATGTCAAGAGCTCCGTAGTCTCTTAATGAGTAAATTAATTCATTCAAATAAAACTTATCCCGAAAAAGAATTTTACTCTAAATATTACGAACAAATGGCATTAGACACATTTACCAGATCTTTGAGTCCAATGTTACAATTCATGATAAGAGTACAACAAGTAGATTCCTTAGAAACTGATATTAATAAAATTAATGAGGAAGAATATTTTTCTAACTATAGTAAATCCTTTCAAAATCCAGTATTCTCAAACAAATCTCATTATCAAAAACCAACGATACCTCCATTTCAAATTAAACAACCCCAATATAATGCAATGCCAAGACCTACTGTAGGTTATTCTCAAAATTATAACCAAATACCAAATCAATTTAAACATCAAAATTTCCAAACGCAAGCTTTAAAGCAAACTTTCCCATCACAACCGATAAACGTTCAACCAAGACAATTACCTCCACAAAAATTTTTCACGAACAATAGAGTTTTTGGAAAACCACCACAGCAACAAAATGCTTTCAAACCTAAAGGTATAGTTCCATCTTATAAACCAACACCAATGTCGACAACTTCCAAAACGACAGCACCACGATATAATACGTTTCAACCTGCTGCACCAAGAAACTGGATAGCAGAAGAAATACATAATTTGGAAGAAGACCCAACAAATTTCCAAGAAGGATATCAATATGAAGAACAAACGCAAGAAATGTACGACTACTCAAATATGGAAAGAAGTCTTCCCGAAGTCTTTGAACATCCAATTCAGGAATACTATGATGAAGATGTACAAGGTCAACCAACATCAAATTTTCATATGGCTATGGATTCGAACAACCCTACCTAAAAACCGAGGAAAGCAAACCACCACCTAATGAAATAAATGCGTTAAAACAAGTTTGCCCATTACCATACATAATTATTCAAAATCCACCGATGAAATTATTGATAGACACAGGTTGCGCATCGTCAATAATTCGTCCCTCGATAATCGAAAAATATTACCCCTCATGTATCTTCATTGACAAAACAGAATTAAAAACTTGTGTAGGCACTACCACTGCACGATATAAAGCAGATATTCCGATTTTTGAAGAGTTTAACTCTGATAAACTTATAAACGTTATTCTTCATGACTTCCATGATTACTATGATGGTTTAATAGGATTTAACGATCTACAAAATTTCCAATTATCAATTAATTTTTCCGAACAATCCTTATGTAATCTCGACAAATCAATAAATATTCCGATATATTATAGACATCCAAATGATACTTCAAAACGATATTCAATAAATGCTCATGAAGTTCTAATCAAAGAAATTCCAGTAGATGCCCCCGATGGTGACATTTACATCCCTTATCAATCGACCAACGATCTTTTCATTCCAGCTTCTGTAAGTACATGTCATAATGGTTATGCCCCAGTTGAAATCTATAATATATCCCAAGAAATACAAACCGCTGAATTTGAAGAACCACTCTTTGTCGAACCATTTTCTGAAAATTATGATTCTTTCGATTATGAAATTAAATCCTCTGATTCTGATAGTATCAAAACCAATATCGAAGGTTTACTTCGTTTAGATCATCTAAATTTGGAAGAAAGACAAGCTCTTCTAAATATTTGTAACAAATTTCAAGATATCTTTTTAAAACCCGGTGATCTTTTAACTTTTCATAATTCGATAAAACACGAAATTCGAACAAAAGATGAAAACCCTATTTATGTAAAATCATATAGGTTTCCCTATGTGCACAAAACGGAAGTGCGCAATCAAATTGAAAAAATGTTGGACGACAACATCATTAGGCCAAGTATTAGCCCATGGTCTTCACCAATCTGGGTAGTACCAAAAAAGAAGGACGCTTCAGGAATCCAGAAATGGAGACTTGTTGTTGACTACCGCAAATTGAATGACAAAACAATTGAAGATCGATATCCACTGCCCAATATAACGGATATATTGGATAAGTTAGGGAGATGCAATTATTTTACCACACTTGATCTAGCTAGCGGATTTCATCAAATCGAGGTTCACCCCAATTCAGTCGAAAAAACTGCCTTCAGCGTTGAACAAGGGCATTACGAATTTTTAAGGATGCCCTTCGGTCTTAAAAATGCCCCAAGTACCTTCCAGAGAGTTATGGATAATGTCCTTAAAGACTTGCAGAATAAGATATGCCTTGTTTATATGGACGATGTCATCATCTTCTCAACATCGTTACAAGAACATATATTAAACCTCCATAAAGTTTTCGAAGCTTTTCGCCGTCATAATCTTAAAATCCAACTTGACAAGTCAGAATTTATGTCCAAATCCGTCGAATTTCTAGGACACGTAGTAACTCCTATTGGCGTAAAACCGAACCCAAAGAAAATTGAAGCTATCAAACATTTTCCGATTCCACAAACTCATCGAGATATTAAAAGTTTTCTAGGTCTCTTAGGTTACTACCGACGTTTCATCAATAACTTTTCCAAAATAACCAAACCTTTCACTAAATGTTTAAAAAAAGGAGAAAAGGTAATTCACACCCCGGAATTCGTTAGTACATTCGAATATTGTAAAACCCTATTATGCAATGATCCGATTCTAGCATTCCCTGATTTTGAGAAACAATTCACCATTACAACAGACGCTTCCAATTACGCTATAGGTGCCGTTCTTAGTCAAAATGACCATCCGATTAGTTACGCCTCACGTACCCTTAATCCTGCTGAGATTAATTACAGCACCATCGAGAAAGAACTCCTAGCAGTTGTATGGGCATGTAAATACTTTCGACCTTACATCTTCGGTAGGCAATTCATTATTCAAACCGATCACAAACCTTTACAATGGTTATTCAATTTAAAGGAACCCAACAGTCGATTAGTAAGGTGGCGACTCCGGCTTGAAGAATATGATTATCAGATACAATACAAAAAGGGAAAACATAAAACCAATGCGGACTGCCTTTCGAGAATAAAAATCGATGCAAATCCAATCGATTTAATGACCAACCCAGGAGATAAGATTGACGATATAGACGACTTTGTATCGTTAATAGGAGATGAAATTGGAGAAAGATTAATAGACACGCCTACGATTGAAAAAATATTTGAAGATATTGAAATAACTCTACCTAATCCACCAGATGACGCAGAAACCCAACACTCCGCTAATGAAAACCCAATTCAGGAAATACCTTATACTGAAAATTGCCTCAACCAATATAATCATCAGATTATAATCCAAGAATCACATAACACAATTATAGACTCAGCAATATCCGAAAATCCATTTGAAACAAAGATCCGTCACCTAGTAACCCTTAGAACAACAGCCCCTGATGAAGATATTGTCAAATTATTTAAATCCTTAATTTCACCTAAATTCACTTATTGCCTGTATTTTAAAAAACCAGAAATAGAGAAAAAACTAATTCGTATCCTTCAACAAAAATTCACTAATTTAAAATTGTGCATCTCACGAAAATTCGTTGACGATGTAAGTAACATAGAAGAACAAAATGAAAAGGTAAAATACTACCACGAAGGAAAAACTGGTCATCGACGAATCACCGAAGTTAAAACATCACTTCTTCGAAGATATTACTGGCCAAACCTAGTTAACGATGTTACTAATTACGTAAACTCATGTAGAACATGTCAAAAGGCAAAATACGAAAGACACCCACAACATATTAAATTTCAAGTAACACCAACTCCTAAAAGACCATTTGAAATTGTACACATGGATCTATTTTCTGCGGAATCCAAAATATTTCTAACAGTTCTAGACCCTTTTTCCAAATTAGGTCAAGCCTACCATATTAAAACTAAAAACTCTATTGACACTTACGAAGCCCTGCTTACGTTTATTTCACACTATGGCATCCCTAATAAAATTGTAACGGACAACGGTAAATAATTTGATAACAACTTATTTAAAGAATTTTGTAATTTACATCAAATAGAATTTCATATAACAACTCCCAAAAACTCAAATTCTAATGCACCTGTAGAGCGTTTCCACTCTACCCTTCTCGATTTAATACGTTGCGTCAAACTAGAACACCCAAACAAAGACCTGACACAAATTATCAAACTAGCAATTATTGGCTACAATAATTCCATTCATTCGGTTACAAAATTGACACCTGTAGAAATTGTATTCATAGATAGACGAAAAATTCCATATGACATTAATGAAGCCGAAATTCTAAACGATTATATCAGTGAGCAAAAAGACATCTCCCAGAAATTGTATGATAACCTTAAACAACGTATGTCCGAAAATAAAGACAAAACTATTTCGAAATTAAATAAGAAACGTGACGAACCTGTAAAATGTCAAGCTGATGAGACAGTTTATCTAAAAACCAAAGATAAGTTTACCTCAAAAACAAAACCTATTTATAAAGAAACCCAAGTAATTTCCGATAAAGATCATTTAGCAACCACAAAATTAGGCACTTATCATAAAAATATTATCAAAAAACCTAGAAAGAAACTAAAAGATTCTTCTTCGCCGCAGGTTGAAGATGAAGAAGACATTGAAGACCTTATTCCTACTCACCGTATTCAGTTTACGAGTGACATTGAACCAGGGAGACAACCCCACATTCCAGACAATAACGAACCCGATCTTACCCATTCAACTAGGACCCGTAAGACTAATAGAATCAAATCATAAATTCCTATATCAAATTGACATTTCAATAATTTCGGACTATTTAGCAAAACTATATGAATCTTACAACAACCTGACAACAATAATTTCTGACGAATCTTTTCTACATGTAGGCTACACATTAAATAAAATTACATTAAAATTAGAACCTCTAATCCCTAATAGAATCCATAAAAGAGGACTTATAGACGGTATAGGTAAAATATCAAAATATCTCTTCGGTACTCTAACGGAAGATGACAAATCTGAAATAGTTGAACACATCAGAATTTTAGATAAAAACCAACATAATATTGAGACTCAAATGAATCTACAAATCTCTATTCTGCAACCACTTTTGAAAACCTTTAACGAAATAATATCTACTTTATCTACTAATCAGAATATAATGCGCTCCAAATTCAAGAATTAAAAAATGATTTTCGTCTTGAAAATACTAGATTCCTTAGTCAGCAAATCATAAATAATGGTAATTCTCTCTTAACTTTAATAGATGAAATATATATAGCAATTTCCTTTGCTGCTCTTAGAACAGTTTATAATCCCATTATTACCCTTAACGAGGTAAAATTTATGAAGAAAACACTCTCAACTTTACCAGAAATCTGAACTACTAGAATTAGAAACTGATCTTTCATATTTTAAATTAATGCACCAAGAAGTGTTCTTTAAATATCCAAAGTTTAATTTCATAGTAACTATGCCATTGTTCTCAAATGAAAATATATTCCTATACAAACTTTATCCGATTCCCCAAGCTAACCTTACCTTAATTCCTCCCAAACCTGTAATAGTGCTTGGCGAAATAAGTCAAAAATACTTAGATGAAGAATGTCCCTTAGTAGAAAGATATTACATATGTAACAAGAAACCAGAACCTATTGAAGAGGATTGTATTTCCGCAATCGTCCATGGTCAACAGCCATCAAATTGTCAATTTGCCAAAGCCAGGATCATACAACCTATCACGACACAAGTTACGTCAAATCAAATACTCTTGATTCCTTTGAGCAACACTATCATTAGATCCCAATGCGACACTAATGGAGCTGAGAGAAGAAGCTCTCCAACCCTGATTACCATTAATAATGATTGTAAAATGTGGATCAACGATAAACCGTTCCCATTATCTTCCGATTCAATTACCAACGTAGGAACAGGAATTTTATTGCCACCATTGCCTGATACTGCCAATACCTCAAATCAAACACCACACATTCTAAAATTAAATCCTATCCATTTTGAAGATATTAATAGGATAATCGAATCTAGTCAGCACCTATCCTCTGTTAATCACATTGAGGCAATCCCTGAGGATCAATCTGGGTTATTATGGATAATCCTGTTTATTTTATTCGCCATTATCTGCCTCATATTAATATGGATAATATGGCGCAAGGAAATAATAGCTCTTACACGGAGAATCTCACGAAGCAGGAAGAATTCCCAAATTTCAATTGAAGACGTCCCAATGGCTCCTACAAGTACCCATGGTCCGTTCTAAAGGGGGAGGAGTGATGTCCCTCGTATATTATATTTTTTGCCTATGTATTATTATTCAATTCATAACATAAATGTTATAAACTATATTTATCGAGCTGAGATAAAAATAAGAAGAATCAGCATTGAGTCAGCTTATCAAAATCATATATATTCCATTGTAATATTTGAATATGCAGTTATAACAATAAAGTCTCCGAGCTAAATTTATGCTACTTACAAAACCGATTCGTGTATTATTTCACCGCAATTAATCTCATGAACAAAACTCTCGACCGATCCGACACGATTTATTTGAGTTATCGTGCTAACAAGAAATTTTAATGCCGACGACAACGACGACACACACACAGCAAAATTGTTTTAAAAACCATTTTTTTTTTTGGTTTTTAAAAATATTGTATTTCACTTTTTCTTTACACGATTACATTAATTTTCCGCTAGTATAGTGGAGTGCAGAAAAGTAATAATATTTGTTACTGATATTTTTCTAGTAACGTGTTTTCCCTATAAACTAAAAATAGGTAAATGTATTTAATACATATTTATTTGGTTTTCAGATATGCACAAATTATTCACAAAAGAAAATATTTGGAAAAAATAGTTTTTTCTTCATCTGTTGAAGACTTTTAGGAAAACTGGATATGATATATTTTATGGTAAAAATATAAAATACTTATGATTAAAATACAATAAGATTAATATAGGATGTTTTAATTTCAACTATAAGATTTGAATGGCTCACCATTTGTGTTCTATCATAGACAGGGCGTCAATATTTAACGATTAACATCTACAAACTATATAACGTCAACATGCCGCGATTAACAGTTCAACAACGAATAGTTTGTGTACAACTGTAGAACAAAATGAAGCACCTACAGAGTTCGTAACTTAATCAATAAATTTCAAGAGATGGATTCTGTTATTCATAAAGCAACACCAATATGTCCTCGTCATGGTCTGTCAAATGAAAGTACTCGTATTGCTTTAGTGAGAGAAAGTGTACAGGAGTATCGAAACACATCAATACGACGTGGTGCACAACAAATGAATCTGTCAAAAGCCACCAAGCATCAAATTTTAAAGAAAGATCTGATTCTGTCAGGATACAATATCCAATTGACACATCAATTAAAAGTTACAGATCATTTACAGTTACAGATACCTGAGCAAACAGAATTGTCAAATTTGGGATGCTAAAAATCCACATGCTGTTCTTGTTGCAGAGATTTTGTTGCCGCATTTTGGAGTAGTGGAGTAATTAGACCGTATTTCTTTAAAGACGAAGCTGGTAATGCTATTACAGTAAACGGGGAACGCTATCGTGACATTTTAAACAATTTTATAAATACACCCTATAAAAACCTGTAATATTTCTTGTAAAGACGAAGTAAATAACTAATAAACGAAATATAATCACTATGAACGAATGAGAAATTAATTTACTTTAATACCAATCATTGTTTGTTTGATGACATCATTATTTCTTTTATAAATTATTAAAAACATAACAAATATTAAACTACTTTAATGTACCAACGTCATTGAATAATTTAGTTCTACTTAAACGATTAATTTGTCTGTCTTCTATAAATTACATCTTTTTTATCATTTCCAATACATATATGTTCGTTTTACTTACGGAACAGTTTCATGTAATTATCTAGAAGAAAATATCACAAATAGCATAAGTAATGAGCATTATTATACTTTTTGAATATTTGATATAGAATTAATAAGCGAAATGGTTTATCGAATGGTGTAAATAATGACATTAGATCTCAATTATTTTAAAATAATATTAAATTGAATTCTACTGGATTGTAAAACTATATGGCCTTTACACTGATGATTGTTAATAGCTGAGGCAGTAGTACTGCCTCACATGTTAGTACAGAAGACACATTGCTTCAGCTGTTCAACAACCATCAGCGTATACGTGCACTACTTCTACTCGAATGAAGTTATTTGGCCTAGAAATCTAACATTAAGAATGATGGTTAAGATTATTGATAGTAAATAGAGATAACTTGAATATTTCATTGAATTGGTATGTACCTATGCGTATGTTTCACAACAGTGAAATAAACAAAGTAATGTAAATACATATTTTATATCTGTGATTACCTATTTATTGCCTACTTCATAATAATATACAAATATTGTCGGTATTAATATTTGTGTTCTATGAGATTATTGTTTTTTTTATTTGCTATTACTTAAATGAGAATTGAGAGAAATTTGTACAATATTATTATTATTGTGGGCGTTGTTCGGATTGGATGTTCGGAATGAATTTAATGTAAAACTTAAAAGTCGACTTAAATAGAAATATATTTCCTCAGAAATACACTTTCTATCACAAACTTTATAAACAAAACACATAAACCACAATTTATCTAAGCTATCACAATAGAATAGCAAAATTCAGTACTAGAGTAGGTTGGAACCTTCGGTGTGAAGATAACACTAACTTAGTTTTCAACAAAACACCAAAGCAGTATAATGTACACTTGACGCGTTTCGCCAACAAAGTTGCCATAATCTCGAGATGATTAAATCTGACGATCATTAATTGCCAACCTAAAAATTGACTGAAACATATATAAATTCCTACATTATTTTTATGTAAGTTTTACTGTTTTCAGTCCATCATCGTGCGTTATCATGACCCATGGACAGGGTGGGGTGTGTCATATCCATCTCAAAATCAATAGATGCCGTCTGGTAGACGTCCCTAATGAGAATCAGTCGAAACTCGATCGATCCGACACGATTTAGTTGAGTGATCGTGCTAGCAAAAAACAGTTTCTCAAATAGTCCATCATTGTGCTTTCTCATGACCCATGAACATGGTAGAGTGTGTTCTATCCACCTCAAAATCAATAGGTGTCGCCTGGGAGACGTCCCCGATCAGAATCAGTCAAAGCCCTATCGATCCGACACGCCTTAGTTGAGTAAAGTTATCGTGTTAATAAAACAAATTTCTCAGATAGTCCGCCATCGTGCTTTCTCATAACCCATGGGCAGAGTGGGGTGTGTCCTATCCACCTCAAAGTCAATAGGCGTCGTCTGGGAGACGTCCCCGATCAGAATCAGTCAAAACCCGATCGATCCAACACGATTTATTTGAGTTATCGTGCTAACAAGAATACATGCCGACGACAACGCCAACGACAACGACGAGAAATAAACTGTAGAAAAGGAATGGAGTGCGGAAAAGTAATATATTTTATCGATATTTTCTTTTAAACATTTGAATAAATATATAATGTATCATTCAATGTATATTCATCGTAGTATTTGTTTTACGCCAAGTGTTTGTCCTTCCAACACCACGAATCTGTATTACTAAAAGAAGGTGAAATATACACTAAACGTCGTAGTGGTTTTACGAAATACGAGTGTTCTTTCATTTCATAGGGTGATAAAATTTTACCATGGTCTTGCAGTTTCATTTTAAACCAACTTGGTGTGTTCCTGTATTTCTCATTCAGTGTGAATTTGATATAAATGCATTTCATACAGTGGTGGTGTTTAGTGCATGCAACGCATATGGGACAGTGTAATGAAATTATTCCTGTATTGACTTAGGAGATAAGGAAATTGTAATTCAGAAAATACTCAAGACATTAGAAAGTTAAGATAAATCGTTGTCAAAATATTATCAAATTAAACAATTTTCTTACATTTTGAAAACATCTTAGACAATTTTGTATGACACTCTTCGTTGGGGAACAGTAAGGAATCAAGATCAGGAGACGATGCAGTCTTTTCCTAGCACTAATAGTTAGAAAAATCGTTTTGAGAGAATTATATATTAACATATTTCGATATGAAAACCCCTTCTAAAAGATAACTTGGGAACGTGTATGGTTAGCGTGTAAGAAATAGCTACGAAATACTTATTTAGGTGTATTAGTAGTCTTGGAAATATCGATTATACAATCCAAGAAGGGCTCTAACGAATTCATTTAGCGGCAGCGCCAGCGAGATTTTTTGATTGCTACCTATAACGCACAAATTTGTAATTTGTATAGTATCTGGTATCATTATAGGCCTAGAACACGATAGCAAACTTGATTTGTAATGGTCCTAACGTTATTCCTTGCTTCCGGCTCTTTCAGCCGTACGGAACAGTTCCAAATTATGACCCAATTTGTGCCGTTAAATACACGGTTTGAATTTATATTTGAAATACAATATTCGAGCGGTGGCCTATATATTACCTCCATTATTGGTGGAAGAGCAAGTATTTGGTTGAAAATGGATGTAATTAAAACGAATACATTGACACGTTACCTGATATTAGCGTCACCATTCTCGCAGCCAGTAAATAAGGCATATACGGCAAACTCATTAATTTATCACAATTATACGTAATTATGGGTTGTATATTTATGCATGATTAAAAACGCAACAAAATTACATGGCACAATTGTGGGTAATGAATATAGAATATCTTACAGAATACTTCATCGTTCACCCATTTATTCAAAATAAATTAAATGATAATTGGAATGTATACTCAAAAAAGGTCATTAAACTAAATAATGGTTCGAATAATAAAAATATGAAAAAGATATTTAGTAACAACTGGAATACTTTACAATTAGCTGTCAGGAAATCCAAAATATGTAGATCAGGATTTCAAGAAAATTCTCAATACTTGATAATATTCGTTAATTACAACATCTATTTTAAATACGTGAATGCTGATAAATTTTTATGGTTAATTTTTGTTTCAATAAATTTATGTTTTTATCTACCATTTATTAAAACACTGAATGATCAAACATGCAGACCTGGCAAATGCAAACCTTGAATGAACTACTTATATGGGGTAGAAAAGAATAGAAATGTGAAAACACGTGTTCTAGAAAGAAACAGCGTTTATCTGCGTTGTTGTCACTTACGGCTTTGGTGTAGATGCTACCGGGGAGCTAATTTTTAAATAGTCGATGAGCGGAGATTCATATATGATAACTGTGGGAGTGATTATTAAGTTAGTGGGAGTAGCTACAACTTAAAATGCGTAGTTTTGTATTTGTATGACAGTAAAAATTATTTTTTATTATCATTTGTGCCTTTGTGTTGGCGAGGTAAACTAGTGTTCAACTATGTTCGCAACGTTTTTTAAAACTATAGCTTATACAACCGAGGAAAGAGTGTAGATTATTATATGATACTATACAGATTATTCTGTGATGTGGAAATAATACTGCTTAGCAAATTGTCGCGCGATTTACATTTTAATTTGAAGATAGACCCATTCGAATGATTATACAGTTATGGATATCATTCACTAGTTTGAATCTCGTATTGTGCGACATCTTGTGGAAAGTTTATTAATCTTCATGGTGATGATAATGATGATAAAGTTCAGTTAAATGAAGAACGCAACCAACTAGAAGGAAATAAATACGCGTGGCTTCGTGGAAGTAAATTCATCTTGTTTCAGTAAGTAAGTCTCTACCAAAGTCGGAGTATTTCAAAGGAAAACAAATGAATAGCGTTGCTGTATGGTTGTCATTACTCAAGAAAGTTTTTCCGAAGATTCCGTTTTTCCCAATAAGAAAAGATATCTTATTTATTCACAGATAAAAGTAAATTTTCGTTCCACGCTCACCGTAGTCCACCCACATCTCATACATCTGAGTTCTAGTCAAAGGAATATAAATATTTAACTTTGCCATTACGTACCCCAGTATTTGCAAACAGTTAACATGTGGACACGAATTCTACGGAACAACACTACTGGCCCTATTTTCATTGATATCAACTTTATAGCTCAAGAATATTTAATATGTTACAAAATATTATATTATTTTGTATTCCGTCTGTTCGATCTTCAGATATTGACTTTGTGAATAGGCATAATCGTGCGTCTTCCCCTCCAAGGCTTTATGCCCTCCAAGATCCCCTGACTTAACCTAAATGTTTTTATGGGGATATATAGAAACCTTTGGGGGATAACGTTGATAAATGACGTGCTAAAATTGTAGTTACTCTAAAGAATATAACACCAGAGATGCTCGCAAACTTAAAAAAATAATTCTTTAATCGTTTGCTTTTTTGCGATCTTTTTGCGAACATAACTATGCTGATGACTCCCAAGGTCATTCTACTTTCACTCTTGATATACATATGTTAAATAAAGTAATAACAAAAACTTGAATTATGTACTAAATATATCTGAAGCTCCTAAATTAAACTTGAATTCAGGCAAGTCTGTGTTATAATAACTGGCCTTAAAATGAGAAGATGTCAGATAAATTTGATATAAAAGCTAAATTAAGGAATACATTTAAGGAATTTCTTTAAATGTTACTAATTATTATAAAAATTTTAGTCTATGACCTTTTGAAAAATTAAGAATATTGATTCTCTATATTTTTGTAAATTATCGTATTGTGATTACATATATGTATTTATCTTTAGAAATACTAATATAGTACGTTTACAAACCAAAACATACTACATTTGCTATGTGTAATACAAGATTTTAAACGAAAGTTCTCTTAAATACTTATACAACAAATTGCGACCTCCTTATTCATATGTTAGATATTCCTTGTCACGCCACTGCTTTATATAGGAAAAGTTTTTTTTTCAGATTTAAAAAGAATGTAATTCTTTAACTTTTAGTAAAGAATTACATAGCAATAAACAGTTTTAGTGAACAACTTTTAATAAACAATTTAGAGCTTAGGTACTATTTAATTCAGTTAAAATAACATATATTTACTGAATGACTAACATTATCATCTTTTAGACTTTATTAATATGGAATGTATATTCGCTATAGGTGTACAAATTTTGTAATTAAGAGCCATATTATTTTTTTTAGAAATTGCTTTATTTAGGGGTATTTGTCTGTAAGACATTTAAATAATATATTAATATTTAAATAATTATATATAATTATTTAAATAATTATATCTTCTGTTAGCACATATCTTCTTGCAATGAAGCAAAGTTTCGTACTGACATCTCGCCCATTAATAATTGATATTTACAATTTATTATTATATTATCATTATACTCGTAATTCCAAGTTTTGCTTAATTTAAACATACTAGGCGAGGCAATCATGCAATATTCCTAACTAGTTCAATTCTAATTACATTCATAATATACTTTACCATAGAACAATATGAATTATACATTCTCTGATTGATTGCATATGCATTTAATGAAATGTATATGCATTTACATGATATTGACAAGGGCTAAGAATTTGAGATTCTCGTAATTGTTCTTATTGCCAGAATATTATATATGAATATGAAGCAACTACCTTTCTAGCTTTCAATTGAGTGATAAAAAGGAAATGGCGACAAAAATGCTTAATTAAACAATATGCAAGGTATCCATAAGATTACATTCATCATGGTTTTAAACTGAAGTACTTCGCAGTATGACAAAACTTGCCATTTTCTGATCCATTAAAATTTTTCATAATTTTTAATTTTGCCAGAAATATGTAATGTAATTTTACATTGTTTAAAATACGTTGTAAAATATTATATCAAACTTACATCAAACAGTATGTATAGGGTCATGCTAATTTAGTGTAAAATGGAGAAAAATATTACCACATATTGGTTTGAATTTTTATACAAATAATTAATTAATCGTGCAACGCAGTTTACCTATATATGATTTTTGGTATTATTGATATCAATGATAACCATGAAATAAAAAAGCTTCAATGAAACGTGCTTCACTTATACTTTATATACCAAAATATTTACTACTTTACTATCGTTCTACATCCATAATACAAGGTATGCCAAAAATAGGTAACTCATTTATTTTTCAAATATCGTATTTAATAAGTGCAGTAAAAAATGTTTTCAAACGATAACAAAACGTATGTTCCTTGGAGATTTATTTGTGGAAAATAACGTTTATTATTCTTCGTTACACAGTCTTCACTATAACCACTATATTTCTCATGTGTTGAAAATTGGTATAATTGCCCGAATTACTATTAGTACTAGAGATTCATCAAATAACTTGATGTTTTTATAAATTACTTGATTTGACTTGAAAACCAAGCTTTTCAAAAATCCGCTACTTGATTTGACTTGATTTTTCATGGTTACTGCTTGACTTGACATCAAGTAATTTCAATTTACTTGATATTACTTGATAACCAAATAACCATTCAATTATGTACGAGAACGCGCGAATTACGACTGCCAGATCTTGTTTGCCTTAGCAATGAAAGCTGTAAAAGATGCAGTCTAGCAAAAGAATTGAATGATTCTGAGCATTTATGTAAATATTTTGAAAAATTTTGTAATATTGTGAACTTGAAAATGACTATGCCAAAACTTGACGTCATAACAAGGTGGAATTCAACTTTCGAAATGCTACGGTGGAGCTTAAATATGAGAAGGGCTTTGAACATCCTTTGTGGTAATATAGACAACTTAAAGACTCTGAAGCCAACAGATATGGAATGATCGGTAATGAAGAAAGTTTGCAAATACTTGAATATCTTTAAGACTATCTCCACATCATTAGAAGGTGACGCCTACTGTACACTTCCGATGGTGATAATTGGTATAAATATGCTTCTGGATAAACTTGAAAAATGGACTATAGGACTCAACAGTAACCCATATAGAGATGAATGTGATGAAAAAATAATATATAGCTTGAAGCGGCAAGGGACAAAATCATTAAACATTACGAGAAAAGTAAGTGGATATACTGTGTTGTTTTAATCTTAGACATAAGGTGGAAACATTCTTCAATACAAATTGGGGAAAGGAGTTGCAGATGGATGCAGTCAAGCATTTTGAAGAAATTTTCAATGCAAAGTATTTTACGTCCAATTCACTGCTCATATCATCTTCATCTTCAAAAGCAGATGAAAATAGTGATTGCGGTGAGTTTGACATCGATCTACTAAGTTTATTTAAGAAATATCCTGTCAACCCTGTCAACCCAGAAGATGAAATCATGGCTTGGCTCTATGAAATAGACAAATATCTGTCTGATTCACGAGCTGATAGTTATGAACATCTTTTAGAATAGTGGAAAAGACACGAAAACATTTTTCCAAACTTGACCATAATGGGCAAAGATTTTTTATCAAGACCTGCATCTTCAGCTCCTGTTGAAAGGCAGTTTTCCAAGGCTGCTCTAATTAATACAAAAACCCGTAACCGATTAGACGATAACTTTATTAAAAGCCTCATGTGCCTTAGATCGTGGATGGCAAACGATGATATTAAAGACCTTTTAAATTTTGCTATTACTACTATGTGTCTGAAGAAGAAGAGGGAATATATTGGAAAATAATGTTTATCGATATCAGTTTTATTATATTGTTTAATATTTTAGAATAATATATTATGTTATTAATATGCCCAATAAATAGTTCATTATTAATATTTTTTACATTTATATTTATATACTTATATAGATTATAATTGAAGATTTAGTTTTAGAAATAAAAGGCTTTATTGAAAGGTTTCCTTTATTCTTATTTCTTGACAATATTAAATGCTTAATGAAAGATCAAGTAGTTTGAAAATCAAGTCAAGCCGTGCATCCCTAATTAGTACTGCCTGAATTTCATTTCTAATATTATCTTTTACTCGTAGTTCCAGAAGTGTCCGAGATTTATTTTTGTATACTCTTTCTTTCACGTAGCCCCAGAGAAATAAATCAGGCGCTATTAAGTCATGTGATCTTAAAGGCCAGTTCAGGTCGCTCTGTCAAGAAATTATTCTGTTAGAAAACACAGTTCTTAAAAGGGAATACTCCGCCTATGCATGTGGTGCCTTCCGGCTGAAACTATAAATTCTCGGAATTTTTTAAAACTGGAAAAAAAATTCATTTGAACTACACCATGTATGCTGCCCATTATCTGGCAGATACTTAGTGCGATGGGTGTCTCATATATTAAACTGAATGATCATTTTAATATATTTTATGTACAAATGAGGGAGATATATGAATATCAGAACTAAATTAGTATCAAACAAGATTTGTTAAATATAAACTTTATATATTGTGCTTTCAAAGAAAGATTATTTCAAAAATAGATAGTAGCATTATGTAAAAAGGAGAATAATTTTCTAATTATTGAAATCCATAATTCTACAATGAATACTTTTGATGGTGAAAATTTGTTTAAGTATATTACTGGCTAAGCTACAATTTAACACAAATGAAGGTCATGTAAAAGCCGTTTCTTATCATAAATATACTGTTCTGTTGGTGCATAGCTCAAACTGCTAGATAATGAAATAACAAAAATTAAAATTAGAATTTGTGCTATTATAATCGAAAACGTTGTAATTTTCAAAATCAAATATGAAATATAATTATTTTAACAGAATATATTTACTTGCAATCATTTTAACATTTAATTAGATTCTTTTATTAAACTGAATTCATAAATCCATAAAAAGTTTACAAATGTTAAAACGTAAAATGGATTAACTATTTTTGTTATAAATTTATTATTTATTCTGTTTATGTTTCAGTTAATTCTTGCTTTGTAAAGCATCCCCGAATCGCTGTTACATAAAAACTAATAGAACGATGGCTGGCTCTTTGTTATTTACTTTTTTTGTGCTTGAGATACAGGAAGAACTAATCAACTTTTTTCATTTGATGTTTTACAATGCATTTCACAGTGGAAGGTGCAGTTTAACCTTGGGGTAGAGCGTGCTACACGATCGCCTGGACGCACTGTGGGCGGGAGACGCTTTTATTTACACCAGATTGGCAAACCTTTATTTTAGTGCATACATATCAAACAAGCGAACAATGTCTGCTACTTACATAGCAATGCATTGAGGTATTCCATTGTAATACTATTTTTTTCAATTTTTGTAGCACAATGTTATATCGTTATAATCGTAATATATTCGTTATAATCGTAACGCAATACCAAAATAAAAGAACATTATAGTAAAATTATAAGATGTAGTATATATTAAACTAGGGGTCTCCAAACTTTTTAGCCTAAGGGCCACACTGATTTCTCCTATGGCCATGTATCCCAAGGGCTAAAACCTAGCTCATCATACCAACATACTGTAGTTTTGAATGCGCAAATTTGAATGACTGATTGTCAAAGCGATTGATTGACGAAGTGATTGATTGACGAAACGATTGATTTTCAGTGTAGCGATATTTTTAAAGAAAAATATTTAATGTCATCATTGCAGGAATTTTGCAGGAAGTCTTCCACTGACACAGTTTGGTTAGTTGCATAAGTTTGTTCGTGTTTTTTTTTTTCCGCTTTGGGCACTACTTATATGTGTGAGAAACATCCTCCAAAATAAAATATACAACAAATATTTACAGATCCAAATTAATTGATGATCCTTTGAAATTGCTGCTGATAATTTCCACTTGTACACTTGATCCACGACTGCAAACAATTGTCACTGAAAAGTTATAGTTACATATATCTCGTTAACCCATTTATGTTCAGCGTTGCGTTTTCGCAACGAAGAAAAATATAAGTAATATCGGGGTGCTCGAGAGTCTTTGGCAATGTTAACATTGGCTCCCCTCGTCGTGGTAAGGCGTATTCAATAAGTGTAAATGGTTTTTAGAAACAAAACATTACCCAGTTCAACCTTAGCCTTTGACAAAGAAACACGATTCGTTCGCATATAATACATCCCCATAATGGTACCCGAAGGTAAGTATAAAATTAATTTTTGGGATTATTTTGAGCTAGTAATGGTTTATATAATTACTTAAAAGTTTCACAAACTGGATCATATTTCTATTTTTCGATTTTGATTTTTGAATTACCCTTTTTTATTATTTGTAATTAGGAACAAATACTGGTCATTGGGGCTATAACTATATTATGTTTTATAACTTTTTCCAGAAAAGTGTATCGTTCGGTACACGAAATCCTTGGAGTTCTGCAAGAGATGAAGGAAGAGGAGAATGCTTCTTTAATGATGACAAGCGATGTTAGCATCTACGTAGTCCCTCCACCCACTAGATATGAGACGGACGAGGACAGTGCTGATGAAGATGAAGGCGGCATGATAAATAATTTAAACAGGGAATAGCTTTCGGCAGAGGCAGAATTAGTTCTTGCCTTCTTATGTCTGCGTTTCACAGATAATTCGCATTCTGATGCTGAACAGCAGGTCAGTCATAATAATTTGCCATCCACATCAGCCTCTATGGAATCTTCAGTGACCAAGAAATCACGCAAAAGGAAAGACAAAAGTAAAGAGGACGCTACTCCTAAAAAACGGTCAATGTCTAGTCAAGTTACACTGAAAATTAAATACAGATGGTAAGATATAGATCTTCCAAAATAAAATAGCTCAAATGTTAAGTGATCCTCCAAAATCTTATAAGCTTTGCTATATTGACGGAACTTTAAAAGCCCTAGAGGTTTTTTGTTTTTTCTTCACGGACAGTATGTTTAGAAAATATTGTAAAACAGTCAGTAATATATGCTGTGCAGAAAGGTAAACCACAGCTCCAGTTGTCCGCTCCAGAACTGAAATATTTTCTCGGAATTTTCGTAGTCAGTGGTTATTCAATATCAAGCCGTCGGATGTACTGGAAAAAAAAACCGGATGTGCACAACATTGCAATATCAAATGTCTTGAGAAGGAACATCTAAAAAAGATGGTTTGAAGAAATAATGAAATATTTACATCTAAATGACAACATAATGAACATGACCGACTTTCGAAAATTCGACTCTCTTTAGACCACCTGAAGTAAAAATTTTCTGAGTGCAGTATAAGAAACGAAATCCAGTATAGATGAAGCGATGATCCCTTATTTTGGCAGATATGGTCTAAAACAATATATTATAATATCATTATTGATTTGGGATTAATGAAAGATTTTGTGCCTCCTAATATAAATCCTAAATCTCTATAAGTTTTTCGATAGATAGCGTCAATATGAAACTTAAAAGTTAATTTAGGTTTAATTTAATAATTTAATAATACTTATATAATATTTACTCTTTTATAAAACTAAATAATCGGCATACAGATAGTAAATACAGTTCATAAAGCAACTCAATATAGTATAGAAACAACGAAAATAGGAGAGGCCCTGAGTGTGGCCCTTGGGAGACACCAGATGTTATTTTAACGAATGAAGATAAACAATTATTAATTTTGACACACTGTGATCTATTTATAATATAAGATGTAATCCATCTTAGTAAATTATCTTGAATACCAATATTTTCCTAACTTTATTAATATAGAGTATTATAATGCATATTATCAAGAGCTTTTGGTCTACACGGCAATCAACTTGCTTACTATTGCACATTACATCATTGATGCTCTGTACAAGTCGTATTGAAGTAGTGACTACAGAGTAATAATAATAGAGCAAATGACTCTAAAGGAAAAAAAAACGCCAATAGAGCAATAAATAATTCCAAAAATCCAATAAAAATTAAACAACATAGTCTGTGTTGATATGCCAATATTATGCTAACACTATGCTAATATCGCCCAACTGTAAATGTAAGTAAAAGATTTTGTTTTTTGCAAAATATTTTGATTTCAATGGTGTATATATAATACTTTCTTTTTCCTGTTGATTTCAAAAATTCACGTGCTCACAAACATTATTATGCAACCAATCTCTTATTTTACTGTACGCAAAAGAAATAATTCTTTCAAATATTACAAAGAAATATGCGGTTTTCCAAGAACAAAGAAAATATATCGACGTCGTCATAACTTTTAAAAATGTAGCTAAAAAAATTCAATAACATAAGTATCGTTAAAGATGCATCATCATTACATATCATTAAGGATGATATATTTTTAATGATACTTGAATTTTAATGATACAGATAATTGAATTTTACTATTTGAACAGTAATGTGAATACTTGAACGTTTTCATTCTCAGATTTCATGATTTAATTGACATTATCAATTAACTATATTTTTCCAGGAATTGATGTCACATTTTTAGTTTAAATATATTCGCCTTCTCTTGACATTATATCTTAAAGGTAACCATCTGGGGCCAATTTTGAATAAAAGAGCGAAATTGTTATTTACATAATATAGTTTCAATAGAACGACTTTATTGGTATATGTGTTGTGTTGACCAAATATATTAACAGATGAATTACTCATTTTCAAACTTTTATAGGTATTATGCAGAAGATGATGTAGTTTTTGCAACTAATGTTAAGACATGGTACAACTACTTTATAACTATCATTATTTTAATTATTCTCATGATAATATTTAAAATTTTGTTAATTTTTAAATCCTACTCACAATGTTATATTATAATTTACGTATTATAGTAACGTAGTATATAGTAGTATAGTAGTATTAGTTATATTATAGTAACTTTAATGCATTACATATAAAAAACAAAATTTGTTATAGTCCATAGAAATATTTTAATCTACTAATTTCCCGAGTTACCATTATTTTCTTTTATTAAGAACTACTCATTAAGAAATGATATGTTTTGAATGTGTAAATTTTTATAATCGTGGTAAAAACTGTGTACGATATTTTCATTCTCTAATTATTGCATTGCAAGTAATGAATTCCATCATTCAGAATGTAAGTTCATAGTGATCGTTACTGTTTTCACTTTTCCGTACGTCAGGTTGAATGCTTTAATTATATTTGTATACATTACAGTTCACAGTAGCTGATTAAAACTGTTCATCAAGTTAATTAAAAGATTCACTGATAACGAAAGAGCGTCCTGATGGATGTTGGTAGTTTGCAAGGCTTGAATTAATATTTTGCTAAGAATGAACCAATTAACTCGAACTCGAACGACAATAGAGTTGGAAATAAATATGAAATAGCTAACTAAGCTGTACATGTCATCAGGGAATTAACAAAAAGTTAACAGTCCACAGTTATATAGGCGTAAGTTATATTACGCCTGTGGACGAAATTCACGTAAATGACGTTTTTTTTTAATATTCATTACTTTTCCGCACTCCACTACAAACGGAAAAGTAATGTAATCGTGTAAAAAAAAAGTGAAAAAACAATTTTTTTTTTTGGATTTATTTTTCGTTTTTCGGTCTAAAAAGCAAAAAAAAATTGGTTTTTAAAATTTTTTGCTGTGTGTATGTCGTCGTTGTCTTCGGCATTTATTCTTGTTAGGACGATAACTCAACTAAATCGTGTCGGATCGATCGGGTTTTGACTGATTCTGGTCGGGGACGTCTCCCAGATGACACCTATTGATTTTGAGGTGGATAAGACATACCCCACCCTGTCCATGGGTCATGAGAAAGCACAGTGGTGGACTATTTGAGATATTTGTTTGTTAGCACGATCACTCAGTTAAATCGTGTCGGATCGATCGGGTTTCGACTGATTCTGATGAGGGACGTCTACCAGATGACATCTATTAATTTTAAAGTGGATAGAACACATCCCACCCTGTTCGTGGGTCATGAGAAAGCACGAGGGTGAACTATTTGAAAAAAGTAAAACTGTCGCATAAAACACATATTCTGCATTCATGTGTTGGTTTATTTTCCCTCGGCCACCTAATTTCGAGATAGAGATGTTCTACGTGCGAAAAAGCTTGTTTTAAGGTTTTAAAAGTATTTATTTATTAGAATAAGTACATAATTTATATGAGACAAAGCTACTGATTCACGTAATTGAAGTTTTATTTTGTTTTTATTTAATATTATTTTTCCGTACTCCACTATACGCGGAAAGTAATATAATTGTGTAAAAAAATTTTTTTCTAGGGTTTATCTTTCGTTTTTCGACCTAAAAACAAAAAAGAAGGTAAAATGGTTTTTAAACCATTTTGTGTGTGTGCGTCGTTGTCGTCGGCATGTATTCTTGTTTGTACGATAACTCAACTAAATTGTGTCGGATCGATCGTGTTTTGACTGATTCTGATCGGGGACGTCTCTCAGACGACACCTATTGATTTTGAGGTGGATATGACACACCCAACCCTATCCATGGGTCACGAGAAAGCACGATGGTGGACTATTTGAGAAATATTTTTTGTTAACACCATAACTCAACTAAATCGTGTCGGATCGATCGGATTTTGACTGATTCTGATCGGGGACGTCTCCCAAACGACACTCATTGATTTTGAGGTGGATAGAACACACTTTACCATGTTCATGGGTCATGAGAAAGCAAATGGTGGACTATTTGAGAAATTGCTTTTGTTATCACGATCATTTAATTAAATCGTGTCGGATCGATCGGGTTTCGACTGATTCTGATTAGGGACGTCTACCAGACGACATCTATTGACGTGGATAGAACACACCCTACCCTGTCCATGGGTCATGAAAAAACACGATGATGGACTGTTTGAGAAAAATTGAAACAAGTAAAACTTTTTTGGGCCACTAAATTTCGAGATAGAGATATTCTACATGCGGAAGAGTCCGTTTTAATATTTTAAAACTGTTTATTTCTTTATTAGAATAAGCACATTTTAAGTTTCAAAAGACTTTTTTTACAATAAAGTTTACATGGTCAGTATATTTTAGAGTTGTATCAATTAATTAATCCTAAGTTATTTTATGTTTTAGTTACCGTTATTAATTAGGACGTGTATTTGATTTGCCTACGATATTTCCTTCTCTCTTATCATGTTTGATTTTATTTAGATCTAAGCCAACTGCAAAACTTCGTTTTAATGTAATACAACGTTTTGATTACTACACTGTCTGAAATGTGGTGTAAAATTTTTGCACCAATTTCACATCAAATAGGGTACATATAGGGGCACACCATGGAATAAAATCAACACATCTGGTGTAAATTTCACCACGTTTTGGTGTAAGCTTTGTTTCAAGTTACTTTGCTGTCCATATTTTACAATGAATGGAAATAAAACGACTTTGAAATAGAGCACACTTTACTGCACTATGAAAAGTCAATTTCTTTATTGCACTAATGAAATATTGGTGTATATTATATGCGTGTGTTAGTGCAAGTCTAGAAAATATGTATATATTCGTGAACAACACAACTATATTTCTATCGTATTTGAAATAGTACTTGTATTATGAAGCTTATCAACTAAATATTATGATACTGTCCTAATGTGAATATTTTTCTGAGTTAACAAGTAATAAATGTGCTTTGTTGATATCCACATGCCTTTGGATATTTACCAATAATTCTTACAATGAGAGGATTTAGTCCTTATTGAAAATAAAAATTATAACTTAAACAGTATTACCATCACACTAACAGTGTTAGTGTGGTAGTAATCGAGAATTTATCCATTTATAAAATCCATTATTTAATAATTCGATACATTCCTGGTAAGATTAAGGAATTATTAGTAGTGCATAGTAACAAATATGGCAAATATAAAATATTATTTAACTAACCTACCCAATGAAATCCAGTGAATTTGTCAAAATTTAACATATTTTTAGATACCTATATAATATCTATTAGTTTTACTAAACTTGACCATGACAATTACTATGTTTGTTCCGTAGCGCAGAGAAATCATTTGGACGTAAGTTAATTATCTATAAATCATAAATAGGTGCATTACTTTAAGTTTTAACAAATGTTAATGATTCGTTTTGTTGGGATTTAGATCTCCCCGAAACTATTTTTTTTTAATATCCTTGATACAATGAATATGTATATTATTATTAAACAATAAACTTATTACTAAATAATAATCAGATTTATTATTAAATAATAAATCTCATTTATTGTTAAATAATAAATGAGAAATGATAGATACAAAGTATGCATTTATATTACTTTGTTTACTTCATCATTACGAACAAAAATAGGTTAGGTACATAACATATATACATATACTTTCGGTAAAATCACCCAGAAACTTATTATTCAAAACAGTATTCAATCATTTTGTCAAAGAATTTTAATGAACTTGGCTAATACAATTAATTTTTGCTTCTTAAGGTACACACAGAATAGCGTTTAGACATAGAGGGTGAATCAGAAATTACAACAGCCAGATTTCCTCTCGTTTCAACAGTGTTAATGTGAAGACTATATGAATACCTACAGCTTGTCAAGAATAGGAACAAGTCTCAAAACTGCTATATCGGACCGCCCACGAGGTGCGCAGTAAATAGCCTGGTCCTTACTCAGTCATACTGAAACCTTATTTCTCTATACATAGAGAAATCTCACATTTTTTCCTATTATTGACGAGCCGTACATAGAGTTCAATCTGGCCGCGCGTAAAGTGCACTCACTCTTTCTTCTACGCATATAATAGAGAATCACACTTTTTCCTATTATGGACAAGCTGTACTCTAAAACAGTTCCCACGTAGGGATTATAATCTACTCCACGCGGAGTAAAGTGTACTACATTGTGATGTATTTATATTAGTTTTATACTTTTTTATAAAACTAATATATAAAACTTATATTTATATAAGTGTTACCGACGCCTTTCAATAGTGTAATAACAATATTTATTATTATGGTGCAATATGCGTTTACCATAAAATAAAAATGAACATGGAAACATTCCCAATGCTATTTTAGTTATATCTAATAATTTCTATTAATAATTTTCTAGTAATTAGTTCTAGTAATTATCATACCCTTTATATAGTTGAACTAAGAACTTGCAAGCTTGACTATAAATCCTTAAAAGAGTCTGCCGTTAAACAACATCTTAATGAAAGAATTACAAGTAGAATGCTAAAGCAGTACCTCTTAAAGTTCGCATTATCAATTATGAACAATGCGAAGAGGCAACGTGGTCCCATTTATATTTAATTTAAAGTTCTCGCTCCGTGTTGCTAGTTTGTACCTAATAGGGTGCAATTGTTTCTTATTGATTTCCCTATTATATTATTTAGGTAGATGTTCCCCTTTCTCTCATTTATTTTCCAATGGCGCAGGTGTGAGCCGAAGTTTTTCCTCCGTGCACGGTTCATTATGAGAACTCGAAATTAGAAATCATTTCTCGCATTTCGTCGTACCCTGGGGTTGGAATTAAAAATTCTCCACCTACAGGCTGTCTGCTTTAATTGATTAGAAAATCGCGTAATACACAGGTGTACAATTTTTATAAGTACTAATGAATTATTGAAAACAGATGTATTAATCATTGAAAACGAGCATAATAATAGGCAATTATCTATTGCTTAATTATTATTGAAGTATTTGCGCTTATTTAATTAATTAAAATAATGAATATGCAATATAAATTTGTTTTCTTGCTATTTGTTCTATTAAATCGATTACTTTAGATTTTGTTACAGTTCATTTCAACTAGCTATATACAGGATGACCGTACCAAAATTGCCCTAAAACTTTATTATTTATTGAGATGTAAAATAATGTTCAGTAAATCTAGAACTCTATGGATGTTTTTAGTAAACATATGAAAAACTGTTTTTATTTAATAATACATAATTTTAATTCCATTAAAACTTCGGGTCTATTAATGGATACACTCCAGCCATTTGCTTATTAAGACGAAATGTAGTTTGTCACTACCATCTACTAGTAGTTGTTCACTATATCTTTACAGATTAGATTTGTTGAATGGTGCGAATTAATTAATCGTTTCGTACTTCTTTCCTTGATAGAAGTGTCCTTTCTGCTACCTCTTGGCTTCTTTAATTGTTTATTTGTTTTCTTTGTTTACTGTAGCTTCATCGTGACATGCTAAGGAATATAAGATTTCTTTGACTATCTTTCACTTCGCTCTTTACATTTTAAGAACTTTATATTTTATTTCTTTTCTTCTTTACATTTCTAAATGTGAATTTTGACGTCTTATAAAACTTAGATAGATTAATAAAGATTCGGTGGGCATTCAGTTCGATGTATGGCGCAGATCTAATAAAAGTCAAGCTCTTGCTCTCGCGGCTAACAAGATAATGGGTAATGTAGTATATTTTTACCTACAACGATATCGTTTGCACTGTAGAATCGAGGTAGAGGGTTCGATCCAACATTGATGGTATCACTGTATTCTTAGATGAGAGTCCCAAAGGGGAGAGTTTGACGTCTCCTCCTAGGCATGAGTTCATTTCTTCTCATCTTTAATCTTCCCTTCCTGTTGTATCTTGTTGCTTTAAGGGAAGGAAATCAGTTTCAGTGTGTCTAAGCTTTTGATCTTTTCACTAGACGAATTTACCTCTGAATCGTATTGCAGTTTTCAAATAAACATTAAAAACGTGGTGCAGCGATGAATGACAAAATGTAATATCTATAATAATAATATGACTGTGAAGAAATTTGATAATGTACCTACATTGTAAAAAATGTAAATTTGAACTATAT
Source organism: Rosalia funebris (assembly GCA_037954035.1). NCBI lineage: Eukaryota > Metazoa > Arthropoda > Insecta > Coleoptera > Cerambycidae > Rosalia > Rosalia funebris. Next base: position 9,538,938 of record JAZFAV010000007.1, read on the forward strand.
CTTTAGAAAACGAAGTAAAAATACATTTTATATATTGACCACGATGGTTTTAGAGAAATTTTTTTCGGGCTATTTCATCATGGTCAAAGGAGTTGTGCACTATTAAAGTTGCCGTCAGCAACGAATGTTGAAATAGTTTACAACAATTTCAAGTGGAATGGGCAACGAAACGGTAAACGAAACGACCAGCTTTTTAGGCCACGGCGTAATAGTTTGGGAATTTGCAATTAAATAATACCGACCGTACAAAGTAGTCCGTCTGCATTGATGATGATGAATATCAATAACTTCCACAGTCTGGTCTGCTGCTGGTTTACTTTTACTTTCGGACAACAGTGTGATTCCCTTCTTCGCATTATGTTTCCAGGAGAGCTAATGTGTTCTTGATTCTCCATTTGTGTAATCCAATGGCTTCATAACCGACAATAATTTTGTTGTGTTCAGTTGGTATCAATTCATGTATAATTAACAGAACGAAGAAAGCTGTTAGAAGGCGTCTTCTAACAGCTTCTTTCTCTTGAGAGAAATTGAAAATCATTATTGTCTTTGCAATATGACACTATTATTTCTTGGAGCCCAAATGCCTCAACAATAAGTTTTCATTTATTCATAGTAATAATGATATTCCATAATTGTGCATATTCCATTTATTTAAGAATCCGATATTGGGTGAATTCATTAATGAACATTTCATCGCTATTTGCCAATTGGAAAGCTGTCTTATCTTGCCGATAAACGGAACAATCTACCTGAGCCTAGCCATAAAAATAAGCCACGGTATGTTATGAGATTTTTTATTTGGCAAATAGTGATGAAATAAACTATACTTGTTTTATTATTGACTTTATACCATCTAGAGATGCAAGTTCTGCATGTATATATTTCTGTATATATTAAACTGACAACATAGAAGAACCATAACTAAGGATTTTAATGCAAGTGGTTTGGTAGTGCGTGGAATATTATTGTTCTCTTTGAGAGAATATCTTCTGGAGGAGCATGATGAGCTTCTATTTGCTTAAACAGAAGCAAATTCCTGTAAGTATTCGAAAAAGTGATGTTATCTCCATGTGCTTCATATTATACTTGTCCTGTATATATTATAGGACATCTATAGTATATTCCATATATGTATTTTCAGTATGTATCCAATGCTTCTCAATTAAATAATATGCTTATATATTGTAAATACTTATATACAGTAAAATTAAATGGTTTCTCTTGATGGAACGTGAGAACGGTTGGAACTATTATTCTTTACTCGACGAGAATCATCTCATTAATCATGGTCATAGTCCAGGCAACGAAGACCAAAAAAAGGCCAAATAGCGGAAATAATTCATATAGAAGCCAATTTTGGCACAGTTGTAGGAGAAGGTGTCTTTAACAACATATTAAAAGTACTGATGAATGTGAGTGAAGCTAAGGGGGTGGGGGGCTGTAAAGATCCTTTGTTTTCAGGTTTTTGTTAATAACTTGAAAACTACTACCTCTAGCGAAAACATGCTTATATAATAAATTAATTTAGGTAAAATTCTCTATAAAAAAGTCTTCGTACACTTTTTCGCTAGGATCAATAATTAAGGAGATAATTCAATTAAACAATAAGATATGGAGGGAGAAAAATGGCAGTTTTTAAAAAATCGGTTTTTATTATTAAAAATCAAGTTTTAATGATAAGGGAACTATGCTCAGACCGCGTATTAATGACTTTACTGCATGTACCGCCTTTTGTGTCCGTTCTGGGGAGGGGGGGTAATTACCCTCATTACCCGCCCGTAGGACAACGCTTGTCTTGTAATATATAACGGAAGAATTGTGTCATTGGAGGAACTCGCTGGAGTGGTTTTTGCAAGTGGAGAGCAGCACGTAGATTTACGTGTATCGCGGCAAAAGAGAGATTCACGAGATCGAGCTAAGATTCAGAAATGGTTCAATGACCATCCCCCTTTTCCAAAGTTGAATTCCCTCATGTCGTTGTCAACGGGCATTCTGGGAAACTCCAAAGTAAACTGCCACCAAGCCCTGGATATTGGAACCAAAACCATGCAAAGTTTCATTGGCAGCAAATTTGGTGACATGAAGCAGTCTGAGAAGAATGTGGTTTTATCACTAGCCAGTATGAGCAGTACCATTAAAGTCAATGGTGAGACAGTTACTGTTAACCCTCTGACAATTTTTCAAAGAACTCTCGTAACAAAAAAGAGCAACGAAGATGTAGCAGAGCTTTTGACATATGAATTAACTCTATTCCTCATGGTTCTGTTCAACGAGTACGGAATGCGAAAAGGAAAGAAGTCTTCTTTCTACGATGTTTTGCTACTAGAGGACAACACAACTCTTGATCTCACCCAAAGCGCCAATGTGGTAGACGGTGGTTTCCTTCTCCACCTCATGAAGTGGAAAGAGTCCTCCTGCATTTCTACAATTTGCCATCAGTATATTGTCTATGTACAGAAACATTACGGTGAAAATTGTACGGTGGTTTTTGATGATTACGGTGATGTCAATAGCATAAAACGAACAGAGCAGAAGCGAAGAGGGCTCACAAAAACTTCGATTGGCATAAACTTTAATGAAAGCACGACCATCACAGTTCAACGGAAGCATTTTCTTGCTAATAAAAGGAACAAAACAAGACTGATCCATTTGCTCACCGAGAAAGCAGCCGGGATTTAAACAATTGTTGCTACAGGGGATGCTGATGGCACTATTGTGAGGTGCGGGTTAGACAAAGTTACTGTACATTCAACCATAGAAATAGTTGGGGAGGATGTGGACTTGATAGTTCTCCTCATTGGATTGACATCACCATCTATCAACATGTACTTCATGAAGCCAGCCCGTGGGAAGGTGGAGACAAAATTGTTTTCGGTGCGAGAACTTCAAGAGCTTCGCCAAGACGATCCTCCTTCTTCATAGCTTCTCCAGATGCGACACCACCTCGGCGATGCATGGAAAGAGTAAAGTGGGAATATCTAAGCTCTCACAGCAAATCCTGGCCTCACCCATGACATGTCAGTAATATTCACAGATCCCTCAATATTAGCTGAGGATATCGAACAGGCTGGCGAGAAGCTTTCTCTGGCTGTATATCAAGCGCCTGCACATCAAGATAACCTGAACAAACATCGGTACTCAGCATTTCTGAAAGCGTCAACGAAGCCCAAATCAGACTTGGCCACCCTTCCTCCAACCAGAGGAGCTTCAAAGCAATGCTCGCTTAGAGTATATCTACAGGTAAATCCATTTACATATAATTGTTAAATACTGGTTTCTTTAAATTATAAATATTAATTTGTGCTAAATACTTACGTTGGTCTGATTACTTTCTCACAGATACAACAGTGGCTCGGCAACCCCCTACCACCTACCTAATGGTGTTGGGCCAGGGGAGAAGATGGGATCCTCAACCCAGTTACCACGAACGACCCTGTAGCACCCGGCTCTGTTTTAAATATGATGCCGATGCACGACTGGGTGTGGGGCGTGCTGCAGTTGCCGCAAAGCAGAGATTGTCTGCTCCGGTACATGTGCCTCGGATCATGTACGAATGGAGTTCCCATCGAAGACAGCATGGATGATGGTGAAAATTCAGATTTTGACTAAAATTAATGTTTCAGATGGACACCTTGGACACAATTTTTTTTATTTCATTTATTATTATTATTTATTATTAGTGAATTATTTCAGTTTTAACAATAAACATTTCATTTTTAACAATAAAAACAGATTTAAAAAGAAATTTCAATGTTTCCCCCTCCATATCTCCTTAAATATCCTAGCGAAAAAGTGTATAGGACCTTTTTTGTAGAGAATTTTATCTAGATTAATTTATTATATAAGAGTGTTTTCGCTAGATGGTGTAGTTCTCGCGTTATTAACAAAAAACTGAAAAAATGGACCTTTACAGCCCCCTGCCCTTAGCTTCACTCCCACCCATCAGTACTTTTAGTATATTGTTAAGGACACCTTCCCCTACAACTTTGCAGATATTGGCTTCTACATGAATTATTTCCACTATTTTGTCTTCGTTGCCTGGACTAAACTGTGATATTCCTCACTTAGTTTTATACCGTTAAATGGAAACTAATTATATGTACTGAGTATTTTTAAATAACAGGCACATTTAGTACGTTCCAGATGACTATAGAATGAGCACTGAATACATAGTATATAATACCTCAACGCATCCAATATGGGTCATATGATATAACAAAATGCTCTTAATATAAGTATATATTGTCAGAAAGAAAGGACGTAGACATGCATACAGATACATGAAATAAATATTACTAGAATACATTGTTTAGTTGTTATTCGACTGTTCTTATTGAAATATTTAACATTGGCTGTAAAGATATAGATATTTTGTTCTTCTTATATATAAAAATGTATGTAGATTTTCACTAATCCGAGTATGTAACTTAAAGTACTTCTATTTTCACGTTTCTCAAAGAATTATACTCGTTACTCTAGGAAGTGAGTGGTTTATCGCGGAACACAATTTCAAAAGAGTAAAATAAATATTCAGTCTTGAAAGGTCTATTCGGAGCTACACGAGAAGAAGGCTATTATGGAATACGAATGATGTCCATAATTGCTTTTGAAAATGTCGAATATGGATTCTGCTCTAATCCAATAGCATAGTCGCAATTCAAAGGGATTTTATAGAATGACGACACCTGATTGAAATTCGTAGTCGATCGAACAACATTATATACACATTCTCATTCTGGCCTTGCATTTTTGTAGCAATTCGCTTGGCTAATGCATTTGGTCACATCATGTATGTTAGAGGTAGAAAAGAACATTTCAATCTGTATTGTATGTCATAATTTTTGTTAATAATAGATATTGTTAAACACGGGACATTACAATTTAAATTAAATACATCTTAACATAAGAAAATAAAATTGTATAGATAATTATTCTTTTATTCTAAGGTAAATAAATATTATAACGATTTTATATAAATAAACTGTCTAGGCCATAGACATTACAAATAATTTTTTTTGGGAATTTCATCTAAATAAATTACAAAAATCAAGAAGCCGCATAAAGGATTAAGTGAAATCATGTTACTACTTTAGTAGTAATATATTCACCTTTACTATATGTATTCTTAAATCTAAAATTGTTAATCTTATTAAATAGTAATTCAAACAATAAATGGATTGAAATAGAAAATTTTGAAGGCGTACATTTTTTTTAATTAAGGATAATATGCTAATATGTATTTAGAAATTATAGTTCTAGAAACTTCTCCCGAATTGTTCCACATACATATACCTTGTTGCACATTAAATACCTGAGCTGTAGCACAAATAATTTAAATTCAAATCCGTGTATAAAAATAGTCTATCTTATAATACCATACAATAGAGAAAATAAATAAATGTGTATATGTAGTTTATTTCATCGCTATTTGCCAAATAAAAAATCCCAAAGGGCTCTTATTTCATACCGTGGCTGGTTTTTATGGCTAGGCTCAGGTAGACTGTTCAGTTTATCGGCAAGATAAGAGAGTTTTTTATTTGGCAAATAGCGATGAAATGAATAGTACTTATATGTATGGACAGTGGCCTAGGCTGGCTTGGTACACATGACATCGATGTTAGGCAAACAATATCCGGCGGATATCACCACAGTGGATTCATAATAGCCACACAAATTTAGGCAAAGTTATAGAAGACACCACCCTTCGGATAGGATGTAAAACCGTAGCTTTATTGTCTATTACATGTTATATGGTAAGCAAAAGATCTCTACTTTACTTTTTTGAACCTGCGTGCAAGTATTTCCTATTCAGTTTTATTCATAAAATTTTATATGGAGCTAATATTGAATAGCCACAAGTATTTTTCGTATAATATTAATTTTGAAAGAGAACTGAACTGCATTATTCCTAAAATGGGTTTATTGTTTCCCAATAACTAAGTTAATAAGCTACCGTTTCATGATTTATCTGTTCTCTACACACTCCAGACTTGGCTCTCAAATTATTTATTCATAAAATATGCCCTACAGCTGACTTGAAATCCGCACCCGCTTTTATTAATATTTAAACCGTTACGCTGGCGCTGGCTCGAGCCGTTATTCTAAATGGAGCAACGATTCTTGATATTACACCTTGTTATTATTTATTAAGGTTTACGTGAAATTTAGCGACACTGAAAAGCTTTGGCCAACAAATTCTACCTTCGTCATACTTATGAATACATAAAGCTTTTAAAGCTGTTAAAAGTATAAATAAATATTTGCCCCAGACGTTAACCATTCATTGTTTTCAATTAGATTTTAAGTTTGGAATGGTTCCTTCAAATAATGTTCCAAATATTTGTTTGCCATCCACGTCAAGGTAATCTAAATCTGATTGTCATAGCTGGGTTCATGAAAACAGTAAACATGTACAACTTTTGTTGTTATTGGGTAATCAGCATGAAAAAAATGTTACTACCATTAGTACCATCCTTAATATTGACAAGGATGTTATAATATTGATTGATGAGTTTGACAACATTAACGCGACCTACGAATCGTACCCACTGATAGCAATAGGGTACAAGGTGGAAATAGCATGACTATTGTACAATCTGTTGGGTATTTATTTGGACACCTGTTATTTTATTAAGTAGCAAAATAAATGCCCATCTATTATGATAAGTAACCTCTTTAAAATGCCCAGAAAAAGGTGAATTTATCACAAATAAATAGACTGTCACCTGTACCATTCTATTTTTATTGATCAGTATAAGAAGATGTACTCTGTAACGATTTGAGTCTATATATAGCAATACTTACGATATTTTTGCTGTGATAGTTCTATAAAACGAAAAGGAAGAAATCAGCAGGCAAGTCAAAAAGAAAAAATCATACAGCTATGTATGATACATATGTATGTACATACATATGTATGGTACATAAGAAAGTATGAACAATTAGTATTATGGATAATAGCTAGAGCTAACAGATCTAACAAAGCGCAAAAAAAGGAAAATTAAAGAAATTTGTAAATAAAATATAATACAGCTAATTTGGCTTTAGATAATTGCTAAACCACAACCAAGGCGAAAGATGTGTACAGTGGGGTTAGAGTTCGGGCGCAGGCGTAAAATCGCCAAATATAACAACCGTGTATATTAATAACATAATTTCACAATTTCAATGAGCATCCAAAGTGCTAACTAGAGCCACAATATTGCAAAAAAAATAATGAATGACAACTATACAGCAGTATCTAGCGAACAGCAAAAAAATGTATGTACAAAAGGCATAAAAAACAAAACTTATATGACTGCCTATAAACAAAATACTAGGCAAAACTACAACTTAGAATATCAACAATAACTTTCTGCGTTTCTCCAAATTTATCTACTTTCAAACTTTCAAATTAGCGAGAAAATACATTAAAAATAAAAAATAAAGAAGAAGAAAATAGAAAGCAAACAAATGCTTCAGAGGAAGGAAGTCATTTTATGTGTGTACAAACTGAAAAAAAATGAAAATGACAAGAAAATTATTGCGTTCCCTCATAATAAATAAAATTGGCATATTCGAAATTGTTCAAACACGTCACTAATGATTGATATTCTAGGATTCAGCCGTTATACTCTTTTCAGTAGTTCACCTTATGTGCGAGTTGGTATATTGAGGAAACACATAAATTCCACCTATTGCAATTTTGCCATAATTAAGCAGTAATATTCTTATATTAAGTGAAAATAATAATTACGGAGAGCAAACAGACTGAACGCGTGCCGTATTCTCGTATCTAGTTAAGCGGTAGTATTGGAATTAAAATTAAATCACATTTTGCAATTCTTAGTAGAATATAATCTTATATAAACTTTATATAAAGATGTTTCGTCTCCCACTTATTTGATCGAATGAATTATACATTCAAAAACTAATCAAGTAAATTGCATAGTTTCTCTGCTACGAGATCGCCTGACTCTTAGAAATATTAATGGTGTTCGTGTTGCTTTATGCACAATTAGGTAATCCAAATACTGACCCAAATGGATGGATGCAACGTAATTTATGAAACATATTTAATGTTGTAATGTCTCGTATATAGGAGGGGCACTATTTATATTTTGAGTCTAATAATAAAAAAAACATTAATTTGTCATTGAAAATTACTTTATCGTTTCTAAAAATATTCTCCTTCATGATTTATATACCTTTGCATGTCTTCGAACCATTTGTCAAAGCATTTTTTCCATTCCGCTTGAGATATCTCCAAAACATGGTTTTGAACGCATCAACGGCTTCTATTGCCGACGAAAATCGCTGTTTTGACGTTCGGGAACAATAAGAAGTCATTGGGTGCTAAATCATGACTGTACGGCAGCTGATGCATTAATTCCATTTTTTGGAGTGTTAAAACATTCGGTTATTAAACGAGATGTGTGAGAGCTCGCATTGTCATGATGAAGAATGATCCGACGGCGCTTGTTTGTTTTTCTTATTTCACCTAAGACTTCCGGCAAACTAGTGGTTGTGTACCATTCAGAATTGACGATTTTACGTACCTCTAAAGGCACTATTGCCACATGACCAGCTTTTCCGAAAAAACAGGCGACACTTGTTTCGAAGTGCTTCGATCTATCAGTGGCGTATATGAGCAACTACCATTAAATTATAATAATGTACATATTACATAACACTTGCCCAATTACAAAAATCTGTAGCAGTTCATATGTTTCTAAAGTGATTTCCGGGAGCGATGTCTGGTGTAGTGAAGAATTGCCTAATTTTTGAGGGGTAGTCCATAGAAAAAATAATAGTAAGACTCGATGTTGAAAGTTGAAAGTCAGGTTATGCGGTTAATATCAAATGCATTAGCTTTCCTAGTACATTTTTTAATCCTGGGACTGATTAATATGATAAATACATAAATTACGGTTGAGGTGGACGTGTACGTTGTGTACACAACAAGTGTACGTTATTCTCAAACTGCTTTTTTTTACTCTGTTATCTCTTTCACAGCTGATCACAGTGTTTTGTTGTGTATTTAGTATTTACTATTACATTCAACCTGCTCCCATTATATTTGTTCCAAAACTGACGATATGGCTCTTTATTCAATATAAATAGTGCCATATTACCTACATAGCATACAAATTAAATTGAAGATAAATTCATTATGATATCATTGGCAATTTTTTTGTTTGTGTTGCACTGTTTACATGCTCTATACACAAAGATTTCTTAATTTAAAAGAACTTAGATTACAACATTATTATTGTCATATTTTAAATTAGAAAATTCAAATAAAACTCCCCTCACATTGCCCACAAACAATCGCACTGTGATCGGGGGGACACTAGGGATAGTATTGATGAAGGGGTGCTCTGGTGTCGGGTATTTCCTTTTAAGACAAATTTCTGTTTAGCTTCTCGGGTTGGACTGCTATGACGGGGCCTCCTGGTTCACACAATTTGTGGGCACGTTCGACGAAAAGTTCAACGATGCTGGTTCTTTTCTAGGATGTCGAATGGCAGTGGAAGCTGAACATGGTGTAGAACCGCCCGTGGTTGCTCGATGAATTCTTTACGATGGATGTAGACTCGGAGGTATCCCTTAAGAAGGATGTAAACTTGAAAATTTCCCTTAAATGGGGTGTAGAGATAGCCAATGTTCCTTAAGAGAAAAGTAGACTGGAAAATGTTGCGGAAAAAGGATGTAGTAGCTGCAACAATGCGGTGCAGAATCGATGCGTTGGATCCCAAAAAATAGCCTGTAAGAAGGATGCAAAAAGCGTATAGAACGATACTGGTATAGCGCTGGAGCTGGAGCTGGTTTGGTATCTCTTCTGCTTGTTGTCAGCTGCTAAACAACTGATTTCCCAGCGGCCAGATGTGCGAGTGATAGCTTTCAGGCCAGCGCAGGTCCTATGCACGGCTTGCGACTGGATTTTCATTGGTCGGTCCTCGTGCTGGCTTCGGGTAAATAACAGCACAACAAATAGAACAACATATATTTAAACACGATGGTAAATATAAACTGAGTTGCATGTACCTACATTGATTTCTACATGAAGTCTACGAGCTGCATCTCGGTTGCCGAGAAAAACAGCAAATATACAAAGACAGCTTAAAAAAGCGTAACACCACTGACGCAGCAATACTTTTAGATTAGTATTTTAGAATAAATTGGATAGTAGTGTTTTGATTTTTTCAAGAGCATTGTTCTTGTACACGTACCAAATAAAATCTGTCTGTCGCATATTTGGAATTCAACCTTACTTGTACTTTTGCAACCAACTGTATCATTAACACGTCGTACATGGCAAGGGTCTTGAAAAATTGTGCGACAAAACTGAAGTTGCATTTTAATTCAAGATGTATTTTTCCAGTTGAGCAAGTTGACGATACGTTAAAGAATGGGACCAAATTAAAGCAGGCGTTTGAAATATGATGGAGAAACTTTTAGAAACTTGTTATTTCCACGCTGTGTTTTAAAGAATCCCTGAATCCCGACTTTATTAACTCTTTTGAAATTTAGAATTTCAATTTTCTCTTTATCGCTTTGCAGCACGCATTATATCCGATCTTTCCCCGAACAAAAACTCACTAAGGATATATTTTATGCCTTTTATATAAAATCAATTATGCCGCCCCTTCTAGGACATCCATTTATTTTCAATAATACTTTTTTTCTGATAAATAGTCGCCAACTTATGACAGAACCAGATATCGTACTTATTTCCAGGGTTTTTTTATTACCCCTGTTTGCGTTTCACTACGCTTGGGGTAAAAGAACGATATAGTCTTGTATTTTCATAGTTATATTTGTTTCGGTTTTGACAGTTATGTGTGCAAAAACAAAGCTTTCGAAAACAAGGAAGTTTATTCCGAAATTTGTTCAGTATACTAGAATTTAACAGAGTAATAAAATTAAAATAATGTGTATTGTGGATAGCCTGAGAGATTTAATGCTAGTCATGATGCTTCTTAATAATAATATTTATCTTTCCAGAAGTCAAAACAGATTGAATAGATATAGTGGTTGTCTTAAAAGCTAGGTAGACGTTGTTTAAGTAGTAAAATATTTATAAATCTCATACGAATATCGCTTAGTAAGAGGCAATTTTATCTTGTGTTAAATATTGTTAATTTATCATAGTGTTTTGTATGACTAGGTAATTTATTGAACACTTTCAATCCTAGACAGTTAGATGACCTTTAGCTACATTAAAACAACACAATGGTTTTTTCAAAATTATTTGCCCATCTCGTACATATTAGATTTAATATACTTGGCCATGACAATAACTATGTTTGCTTCTCAAGATAGACAAACCATTAAGTTATAAATATATTATTCAGATATCATAAATACACGGATTACTTCAATTGCGAATCAATTCATTTTATTCAACAACTCTTAATAACTTAAGTTAATAAGAGGAGTTATTAACTTTGACATTTGGTTTTCGCTAAAAATAAAAGTTTAGTAATATTCCTGGTAAAATATACTTATTGTTGTTATTAAATAATAACAATACGAATAAGCAGACAATAAATAAGAAATGACAGATACAAAATATACATTTGGATTACCTAGTTTTCTTCATCATGGCGCAACAAATAGGTTAGGTACTGTGACGTACTTTATTAGTGGCACTTCACTCTCGCGACCCTGTATACGCTTGTGTTTTGCGCATAGTGCGATAATTTCTTTGGTTCCCCTTATCTTCAATTTGAACGCTTTTTTCCTCCTTTCTGTTACTAATAACCATAGAGTCAACATCAATTTGTAAAGCAAATGTTCTTCTAATAAGAATTAATTAATTGTTTCATTTTGCAATAATTCTTAACGTCTAAATGACGGATTAATTTGAAGAATCAAGCACGACTAATGTCGGATTAGTGTTTTATAAATTCAAGGTGAGACTTATATTCAAAATGTGCAACTGAATAAAATTCAACACATTAATCAGTTATCATGGAAAAAATTGTAATACCCTCAACGAAGACAATTAATTTTTGCCTCTTGAGACACGCAGCAGCATTTGGGCATAAGTTTTTTTAACCAGAAATTAAGAACAGCTATATTGCCTCACGTTTCAGCAGTGTCAACGTGAAGACTACATGGATACCAAGGGCGTAGCGTCCATGGATGCGAGTGATGCGTCGCATCCCTTAAAAAATTGTCAAATTAGTGTTATTTAAAAGTTCAATTGATTTATTCAATTATTACAATTTTTTAATTATTTTAAACCGACAGCAAACATATATTAATTACTTTAAACGCTACCATCAACTTTTTTATTTCAAATCGGCCGTAAGGACGGCCTAAATTATTGGACTCCCATGTTACTTACTATGCTGAAATGCGATGGTCCACGTCACATCCAAGCTATGCGTTAGATGGACGAAAAAGTCAGTGATCTTACGCAGTCAACAGTGGAACCTCGAGTGGGTGTTGTCGTTATTTCTGGACTCAGTTATGCGATTATGTGAACGGATCTTGGCGACTATCGCCATAACATAAGGAAGACTTGGAAGCGCTGTTTCAGGTAATTGTGGAATATGAAAATGAGGAATGGGATCGAGAAACCGTTATTTGTGCTAGAGGCCTTTTAACTTTATTGCGCGACTTTGATTTTAATTTTTTCTTAGCAGTGTTTTCTGCAATATTCCCACATTCCGAGAGGCTATTTAAAATTCTACAGACAAAAATATCAGATTTTAGTTACTGCAATAAAAAGATCGCCAATTTCAGATAACATATTCAAAAAATGAGAAACGAGTTTAGTGATATTTAGGACCACATGGACAGATTTGTGTTAGAAAATCAATCTCCAAGTAAAAGAATGCGTTTAGATTTAATTCCTGAAGAAGATAAGAAAAGCACATACGCACGATTGTTTTATGAAATATTAGATGTTATTACTTTGAACATTAATGAACGGTTTAGTGAAATTTCTAAACTGAAATTCTTAAATCTAGATTCCATACAATTTACTTCATTCGTGAAACGTTTTCCTGACGAACTTTTTTCTTCTTAAATAGATACATATGGAACATTATTTGACGCAAATCGTTTAAAAAGTAAACTTTCAGTGATTTATAGTGATTCCGATATGAAAAAGAGCACTGTGTTTGAGCTTCACCAATATATTATGTCCATTCAATTATCTTCTGTTTTCCCGGGGTCATCAAAATTGTGTGGTTTAATATTGACTATTCCTGCCACAAGCAGTTCCAGCAGGTTTTTGTTTGTCCAGCGAAAAGGTGCTGGACAAACAAAAACCGAAAAATTGATCTTCGTTTTAAAAATTAGGATATATATCTCGGCATAATCAGTTAGTGTCTTTTTTATTTTTACCATTTTCATATGGTCTACCATACATCTGACTATACCTCTTCGCATTATAAAATCACATCCCTAGATTCTTTTCTGACGCTACGTCCCTGATGGATAGATACATACTTTAGAATAGTTACCACGTTTGAAGTATTATCTGCCCTACATGAACTAAACTATACTATATTGTAGTGTATAAGTATATCTAAAATGTATAGATATAAGTATATCTATAATGTTATAATGGTGGTATAAAAAATTATCAATTATACTTAATTTAAATTTTATACTAGAAATAGTGAAATTCTCACACCGTTAAAGGTGTTTACCATGGCAGATTTTCAACAGTGTATAAAAACACATATTTATCAAATTTGTTTATTTTATTATATATATATATATATATATATATATATATATATATATATATATATATATATATATATATATATATTATAAAAGAATAATACTGTTAACATTATTAATTTCACTATTTCTAAGTTTACGTTAAGATAATACTGTTTAACAACATTTGAAAATAAGAGCAAGAACTATTGTTTAAGGAATAATTTATTTTTGTATCTTAAGCGAAAAGACGACAGTGCGCAGGGTACAGAAGACGTCATAACATTATTGACTGGCAATTGTTCTAAATTGAGTTTCATTAAAACCGAATTAATCACTATTACACGTGTTTTTATTAAGAACGGCCGTCGTTTAACTAACAAATTGACGCAACAATTATAAGCTATAAAAGTGAATTATGGCTGTACTGCCTCTTGGACTAGTTACTAATTAGATAATTACTACATCGGGGCGCACGGTTGCGTTACTACATAGTATTAAGTGAAAAATTATACGGTTTGTTAAAAAAATTATGCAGAGTATGTCACATTATGCAAGCGTTTTACGGTGAATTTGAGCGCTAAGTATTACAGTTTACAACGTATATCAAGAGTGTTTTAATGGATAAATTAAGAATAAACACTGCGGTGCAAAAAAAAAGATTTATTATTTCTAGGAAGCTTTTTGTTTATAAATTTGCATGTATGAAAAATCTTAGCCTAATACAATATTTGTCATCTGATAAAAAAATTTGTTTTTATTTTAATAATTATTATATTTAATAGTTAATTAGTCATCATTAGAAGTAGAAGATAAGCTCCAAGTAGGCAAGACCGATGAGGCTTACAAAATAATTAAGAGGAACTTCAGGGATATAGGACCAATAAGTAGAAACGTTAGGAGTCAATCGGGGGACATACTGATCGGAAGAGAGGAGAAAGCGGATAGATGGAAGCAGTACTTAGGAAATTTATACGAGGGTCAGGAATTAGGAGAGATATTAGAGGAAGAATCTAGCATCGATAGGGAAGATGTAGGAAAACCTATATTGAGAGAGGAATTTGAAATAGCACTAAGGGGGCTAAAGAACAATAAAGCGCCGGGTGTAGATAAAATACAGGCGGAAATTTTGAAATGTGCGGGACAGAAAGTAGTAAATAGGATGTTTGAACTGGTAAGATACATATACGAAACGGGCGAGATGCCGGAGGATTATAAGAGGAACATTATCGTTACTATACCGAAAAAGAGAGGAGTCGACAAATGCGAGAATTTTAGAACGATTAGCTTAACTTCCCACCCGTCAAAATTCTTAACCAGAATAGTGCAGAAGAGGATGGAAAATAGAGCGGAGGAAATACTAGGAGAAGACCAATTCGGGTTTAGGCGAAATAGGGGAACTCGCGAAGCTATTCTGGCGCTAAGAGTAATGTTAGAGAAAACAATAGAAAAAGGAAAGAACGCTTATATAGGATTTGTAGATTTAAAAAAAGCTTTTGATAGTGTAAGATGGGAAAAAATGTTCGAGATACTAAAGAGCGCGGGAATGAAGTATAGAGATGGGAGAGTAGTACACAATCTATACAAAGAGCAAACTGCTGTTATAGAAGTAGAAGGGGAAAGAAGGGAAGTATCAGGAAAGGAGTAAGACAAAGATGTACGCTATCACCACTAATTTTTAATCTGTACATCGAAGAGGCGATTAATGTGGTAAAAGATAGAGTGGATTTCGGAATTAAAGTACAGGGACAGAAACTAAAAATGCTGAGATTCGCGGATGATATAGCAGTATTAGCATCTAGTAAAGAGGAATTAGAATCAGCATTGAACGAAATGGAGGCAGTGTTGACAGAGGAATACGGAATGAGGGTGAATAAAGACAAAACTAAAGTGTTAGTGTGCAGAGGGCGCGAGAGCAGAGCAAAAACGAAAGTACAAATTAATAATGAAAGATTGGAGGAAGTTAAAGACTACACTTATTTAGGAAGTAAAATAAATTGGGATGGAAGAAGCGATAAAGATATAAAACAAAGAATAGCGCAGAGTCAAGTAGCTTTTAACAAAAAGAAAGCACTTTTATGCTCGGGGGTAATAAACTTAGAAACAAGGAAGAGATTTTTGAAAACGTATGCATGCGTGAACTCAGAGGTTTATGCGCATATTTTATGCATAAAAAGGGTATAAACTAAAATACATATAAATTAAATAAGTGTACTCATTTTGTTGCACCTTAAATAGGTGAGAATAAAATTAATACTTTTTGCGCTTAAAAATGAAATACATTATATACTAAATATAGGGTAAGGTATCTTAATAGATCCAGATTTGTCTTAAGACACCCAATTTTTGAAATTATCATATTGAAGTATCACATATTACTTCTACTGCTAACTTTTATACTACAATAAAAAAGTAAGCGTGCAATAAGAAAGATGAGCTTCTGATATGAAATCCTATTATTTTTATTTAAATGTGTTTCTTTAATTAGATAAGGTAGGTAGTCAAAATTTGTTTCTTAACCACTACAGTTTTCTTAAGCCTACCGGTAACATATTTGCACTTCTAATTGCTCACCATGTACGTCTGAAAAATAGAGATTTACTCAAAACAAGCTTTCTGAATCATAATTTTCTTCATAATGTTCATCATCGGATACAATTTCTTCAGTGCCACCAGTTGAACTGTCACTTTTCAGTTTCTCACGAAATTAACTCTGTTGGGACTGACTTTTCTGAACGTGCAAGTAAGATTCTTTACTGCGGTTAAAATCTTTTAAATTCCCTGGACTGGCTGCTGAAACTTCGTTATAAACTTTTTAAGTTCCTGGATTACTGTTTCAATATTATATATATTGCAAGAAAATGCATCAAAAATATGTTATTACGTTGATTCTCAATAGTATTTTAAATATACAATAAACATACCCACCTTCTAATACATATAAATGAACTATGAAATGATATATTTGGAAGTGAGATGGATTTACCTACTTGCGGCATTTCGGAATACCCTTCATAAATAATTATTATATGTAGGTATGTACTTCATAAAACACTATAAGAATGTTCGCAAAGAACAGTTGGCTTGGTCGGTTTTTGTGGTTTTCACAAACATGTATAACATATCACTTATCTACCCAATGAAATCCTCCAGCGAATTTGTCAAAATTTAGTATAATTTTAAACTTGTTTTTATGAACGTTCTAATTTAGTACTAACGCTGTATATTAGTAATTACGTATAAGTTATATATTTATATATAATATTAATACGTACCCAATTACCATTAAATATCCGGGTTGATTCGGCTAAAAATCTGTGGCATTACCTATGTATCTAAACTAATCTAAAGTTGTTTCCTTAAGCTATGTCCGGTGTGACGAAAGAATGTTCTTTTATAAAGAAAACAACCATTCAGGATATAAAGGTGTACGATATGCATAATTAAAATGGTCTCTGAAATTATTTATTGGAGCCGCGCCGCTGTTACGATAAATATATCTTAATCTAGCGAATTCCGGATTTCTTTTGATGTAAAACGTGCTAAATTTGAAACTGCCACAGAAACTATCATGCCAGAGGTGGTAGTAAACGTTAGAAAAAAAATTTTAATCATTTAAAGTATTGTCTAGCGCAACAACGAGACACCTTTGAGCCTTTTATAAAATATAAATTTAAAAGAGTTTACATATTTTTTGTAGTTTATTTTTTTTAATTATTGTTTATTTACATTTTATTGTTATTAGAACATTTTATTTCATTTATTTATATTACTTTATATACTGATCCATAGAATATTATCATAGTTTATTTAATAAATACAAGTTCAAATTCACTAAAAACTAAAAAAGAAATTGGTATGATTGTAGCTGTCGTTAGTTATTTGAGTATTTCTAACAAATGGGTCAAATAATCTATCTGAAGTGAATTTTAATAACTCATACATAATACGAGTATATATTACGGAAAGAGTATTCCATGACTTCTTAAAATGTACAAAATATTTTGAGATATTTTGGAAAGTTACTGATAGTAAGGATATTTTATTTCCCTAAATAAGTGAAATAAAAATACCTACTAATCTCAAACATGCATTTATTAAGTTATACACTTTTGTATACTAAAAATTAGACGTAAGCAAATAAACATGCCCCACAGATAACGTATTTCACTTTTAGATACATGATCTTCATAAAGTTGATGTGAAAGTAGGTACAATAAATTCGGTGTCCTGGTTATATGGTCGAGTTTTATCGTGTACTGCTCATCAAGAATAGGAAAAATCGTCAGATTCTCGGTGTGCGTAGAAGAAAGAGTGAGGCAGCATTCGAAGGGAATAGGATGTACTTTACGCACGCCCAGATCGAACATACAATATACATATATATTCATCGATATTCACTCTGCGAAGGTCTCAATTCGACTGAGTAAAGACCAGGCTATTTACACCAGGGTGCTACGATAATGCAGTTTTGAGACGTGTTCCTATTCTTGGTGAGCTGTATATAGATATAGCTCATCAAGAATGTTATACATGTTTTCTTCTTTTTTTGTCAGACATAAGTAGGCCATTGAAGATTTACAGTTGTCAGATCTGTATACCATAATAATTAAAATAATCTAATTTTGTGGTAATACTAGTTTTAAGTAAGATAAGTTTGGAAATTCCGGATGTTTTAGTACAGTAATGAGAAATATATTTCCTTTAGAAATATATTTCGTGTATTTAAGTACCTATGTAAAAAGAATTCGATAAATTAAACAAGAAAAAATATGAACCAAATTAATTCCATTTTACAGTTATCCAATGTAAATATCAAAATTATGAAAATGGAGAAAGCCCAATATGGCTTACATTACATATACTGCGTTGAAATTAATTTTCCGATAGGCGTAGTCCCCTAGACTATTATTAATGGCAGTAAGCATAGTTTGTATTAGGGACATGCACCCTAAACAAAACCGAAGCAGTTATCAAACAACGAATAATCAAAGAAAATAAAACGTGAATACTTGCCTTTCGTGAAGTCATGACAGTAAAATACGTTTACTTTAAGGTTTCCGTGTTTATAAGTAGGTCGTGGGATAAATTGCAGATGTTTATATTGTAATTTACAACATACCTATATGGCATACTTACATAGTCACTTGACAGACATATATAACTTTAAGCTTCAGTCGTCTATTCTAAGTGTATTAGCTCATTTGTTCTAGCCTTGTATATTCAATTACATACTTCAAAGCATGATATTGATGATGCATTAAAATATTAATCTGATCGAATATACAGCTAATAATATAATATACAGCCTACCATCGTTGTTATTAATACAGCAGTGTTTCGTAAATTATAAGAATTTAGTAATAAAATCACGTAACAAATCATTTACATACGTTCTAATGTAATTAAATAAAGGGTGTCCCAGCGAGAGGTTTTTTTTACCAGCGAGAGGTAGCCGATTTAAATATGCCACCATTACTCTTGCGGCAGGTTTTGGAAGTTTATGTTTCGTAGTTATTACGTGGAGAGTATGCCATTATAAAATGGAGTGCTATACTGTTCAGCAATGTATACTTATTGTCAAAGCGTACTACGAAAGTAATGATTCAATTGTGGGCACTGAAAGAAAATTACGTGCAATAATCTATGACAATAATCCCGTTACGATTGAGCAGCTGAAAAATAACATTAGCGAAGTAATTGCGGACATACGGCTACAGTTATGCCGCGAAGTGATGGAAAACTTCATCAAAAGAATCCACTGCTGCTAGAGAAGCAGAGGCGGTCACTTATAAGATATTGTATTGCATGTCTTATGGCATAGTTTAATAAACAATCGAACTCAAAATTATTGTAGAAATGTTATTTATTTGCCCAATAATTACGAACATAATCGGCTACCTCTCGCTGGGACACCCGTTATATACTCGTATGTATGTACAGTTTTTTTCAATTATTTCAAACCTCCAAACAAGATTACAATTTCAGAATTAAGACTAAGAAGTAAGTTGTATTAAGTGTATTTATTACATAATAAATATTGATCGACCTATTCCCAAATTATTTTTTTTCGAAGTACAAAATAATTTGCCTATTCGCGTTATTGCTCATTTTGATCTTTTTTCTTTTATTTAAAATACCTTTATTTTTCCAATTCAATCCGCAAATAAGTAATGCATATATATAATTTTCATATATTTTATATATTTTACACTTAAATCCTACCATTTTAGAAAATCTTACCTTAACATAAACCTGTCTCATTAAGGGTAGGTAAATATTTAATATGTGTATGAATTCATACTAAATCTTGCCAAACTCTGATGGAAGTCCAGTTCATTAATAACTAGACGGAATTTTCACACATGCAGTTGATTGACTAGCTATCCAAATCTTTGGATCTTATCATAAAACGAAATTATGGTATATTGTTATGTTATTTCAAGAACTAAGTAAAAAATAATGGCAACATTGAGATTTTTCAGCTTCGGATCAGGCATTAAATCAAATAACTTTCACTAGATTAGGCAGTTTATCAGAAAAAGACAAGGAACTACTAGCACTGTTCTATTATTGCACAAGAATATTAGTACAAAATGGTAATATCTTTGTGGATATTGTGGTCAATATTAGTACAAAATGGTACTTATATTTGATATCTATTTTATTCCAGGCTTTACCGTATACGGTCTGAAATATGGTGTACAATTTTGTACCAAAGGGTGGATGTATACGTAGGGACACACCAGTTTGGTATGAAATGAACACCTCAAGCCCGGGGTAGAATTTTACCATTCGCTGGTGTGAGTTTTTGTATTAGTAATGGAGTAAAGTCAACACGAACGTCTGGTATAAATTTCACCACCTTTTGATGTAAGTTTTATTTAAATGTTACACCTTTTACTGTCTGTATTGTGCGATGAAGGAAAATGAAACGCCTTTGAAATATAATACAATTTATTGTATTTTTTCTTTAGTGTACCATGTTAATTTATTTACTGCACTAATGAAATATGTATATGCTAATAGTATGTATACATCTACATACAATAGTATAAATCTACAAAATATTTATATATTTGGGAATATTGCAACCTTTCTAACTAGTACTTTGTATTATGAAGCTTTCCAATTAAATACTATGATTCTATCGTAAATTATCTTTGGGGTTAATTAATAAGCAATATGTGCTTCGTTGATATCCAGATTCTTTTTGATATTTACTAATTATTCTTATAATGAGCGAATCTGGTCTTTACTCAAAATAAAACTTATAATTGAAAACATAAATAAAAATTACAATTCAAACATTGTTAATATAGTAGTAACGTAACCAATTATTAAATTCGTTATATAATAATTTCGTACATTCTTAATAAAGTTAATGTATTATTGTTAGTAAATGTTAGTAAATATAAATTATCACTCAACTACCTACCCAAGGAAATCCTGTAGAGACTTTATCAAAATTTAATATATTTTTCAGACATCTAATATCTATTATTTTTCATAAATTTAACTATAACAGTTACTATTACTTCTTAGTATGTATAGACAAACCATTTGGGCATAAGCTGATTTTTCAGAAATCGTAAATAGACGCACTGCTTTGGGTTTTAACAATTGTTGATAATTAGTATGGGAATTTACTTCTCTCTGAAAACAAAAAGTTGGTAATGTTCTTGGTAAACTTTATCTTAAATGTGTTTAAATAATAAGCAGATAATAAATGAGAAATTATAGATACAAATTAGGCATTTATTTATTTACTTAATCGTTTCGAAGCACAAATAAGTTATGTACATAATACTATAATATCTCTTCGGTGGAATCATCCAGCGACTTGCGATAAAATACAGCAGCATAAAATTCAAAACATTTTTCAGTCACCTTGGCAAAAAAAATTAATGAACTTCGCTAACACAATTTATTTTTGCTTTTTAGGATAAGGAAACAGGATAAATTAATCAGAAATCACTAACAGCCATAGTACCTCACGCTTCAACAGGCTAAATGTGAATACTATTATATGGGTGCGTACTCTAGACCAGTTACCACAGGAATTAGAATCTATTCCACGTAGAGTAAAGTGTGCTATATTGTGGTGTATTTGTATTAATTTTATACCTAATATGTATAAAAGTTTACACTTATCGTAGTGTTAAATTTTACTAATTACGCTGCTGTTAAGTTTTATAAGAGAAATAGTGAAATTTTATACAATTTTCACATCATTAAAAGCGGTTAAAGTTTTACCATGGCAGATTTTCAAAAATGTATTCTTGTATTTTTTATGGTTTTAACGTAAATACTCTATTAGAATCTTTAAAATGTAACAGGAATATATAATATTTCCCTATAAATGAAGTAATGATACTTAAGTTACTATTACATTAAAATATATTAGGGGCAGTTTCGTCTTTTCTGGTGGAATACTATAAACTAAGAACATTACATCTAAAATGTAGCCCTATGTACATGTAGCCCTAACTACATTTCAGGTTAAATACTATAAGGAGGCGCTTTATAGGAAGAGAATTAGTAATGTAAGTTCCAATATGTATATGAAGATCGTTTAATATGTATATACACGAAATAAATCGAAGTTCGCAAAAAATTATCGAAATGATAAAACACGTTATATAACATGGTGCTGACACCATTCTTATTAAGCATAACAGTTATTAAGAATACTTATTGCCACTACATCTGTTTCTAGTTAGAAAAGTAATATATTTATGTTGGCTTTAATATGCAATACACATGGAAATACGATATCTCAGGTTAATGATATATAAAAACATAAAAATACTGATCCTAATCTTATCTTTTAATTTGCTCTTATATGTACATTTCATATTTACCTTAGTAGTTTGATTTTAGTAAGAACGAAGTAGCATAACTGTGTTGAATAACCTATACCTTTCTACTTTTAGTAAGCATAAATAAAATTTATTTCCAATGCGTATTTTGCTGTTTAGAAAAGTTATATATCTATAGTGGTTGTATATGTGGGACAAACATAGAAGTACGGTATTCCAAGTTATTATTTTAAGTTATTTTTTATGTTATATTTGATGTGTAAGCAGTAACCAAACACAGTTTATACTAATCTAGGTATGTATTTTTGTTTCAGGTAAGGAGAACGTCCATAAGAGAAAAATCTTCTATACAAAAAAGTAGCAGGTCAGGTATAATGAATAATTTATATTATTTCGATATAAATCAATTTCATAAATTGACGATTTATGTATAGTTCTTTAATGTTAATGATCTTTTATAGTTGAGCTTTTATTCGATGAATGAATTTATTCGATTCAAATGAATAAATTCATTCAACTACTTCACATAAATTTCCGCAGTAACACTAAGACAAGTTAACGTTACCATATAAGCAAACGTGAATTTTTTAATTTTTTAGAATTTTCTAGAATTCTCAAATTGTGATTATTCAGTCTTTGTTGAGTCTTCGAATATAATAACCGTATACAACAACGAAGTATCTTGGAAGCAATTATAAATTCAGTAAACTGTTGTCATACAAGGATTTGGTAACTATAAAAAAATACGTATTGAAACAATATTCAATTAACTTTTCAGTGATTGAGAAATAATGTGAAACAGATTATTAACAAATTGTTGGTAACTTTAATGGAAAACATGGAACTTTTAGGTGAATTCAAAAGTATTTCTCAAATATCTAAGTAAAAGTTTATGACCAGCTGGTCATAGTTCAGTTTGTATCTCAACATCTTATACTATTGAATAAATTAGCAACTACGCACAAATAACCGTTGGAATGCTTTTAACGACAAGTAGTAAAATATGTAGGACTATCAATTATAACTACTTAAATAGCATATATAATATAGTATATGTTGTCACATAGTTATTTCATCATCGTCATAAATTTTGTCACATATTTATAAATGCGTTCTAAGTAATAGATAATAATTTTCTTAAATCACCAACTGGAATAATATTACTGTAGATAAAAGCGAAGTTCATAAAAAATTTATAAAACAAGTATTTCATAGAGTGATATAAAACTGTAATTTAATTGTTGAATAATTTATTTCAGTGACTTGCTTCAGAATTATTTTAAATTATTAATATTTATTATCGATTTACATTTTCGCATTGTATATATTTTTACCCTGTATTATGAATAATTAATCGCGATTACAAATAATCAATTATGCACCGGTTGTTTTCTGCCTTCATGTGATATAATTTCTATACATGATAGAACCTCGAATATGTATCCTATCACGATAATAGAAAATAGATAATTTATATCAGTCGATATATATAAATTGGTCCAAGTAGTAAGTCGATATAATTATGTTTAACATAATACCGAACTTGAAAATTTAATATATATACATTCATCATAAAACTATGAATAAAATAATTTTCTCAATAAGTGGAGCATATTCCTTAATATAATTTATTTTTTTATTACTGAGTATGTATTCAGTGAAATGTGACCAAATGTTTTAATTATAAATTTTGTGTTATCCCTTCGGTTATCACTTATCACTGATACCCGTGAGTAAATCGTACATTCCAGGGTCGGATCTACATGTATGTGTGTATAAACGTAGATATAAAATTAAATTATTAAATTTCATATTATCAATAAAGACAGGAAATCCATATTTAAATCGATAATAATCAAAATTATCTTCCATATGCGACACCGGAAAGGATCAATAACATAGCAACCACCTGCTGCAAGAGGAAAGGGTCTATGTTAGTAGCTGCATACTTTATGTATCAGTAGTTGTATACATTCTGGGTATGCCCCTACTTGGGGTGAGATGTAACAAAAGTGCTGGCTGACCTATACTTTATTGTAAATTCAATTAACATTACTACTATTTAATTATATAATAGACATAAAGGTATTGTGTTCCATAGTGGAAAATTGGGTGAGTGATTTTCGCCAAATGCATCTTGACGGTACCGAACTACGGTGCAATCTATGCAATACAGTGATATCATGGAATGCAAAACCGGACGTTACAGCAAAATATCGCCACTGGGAAACATAAAACGCGTTTATTTGGTTATTGGACGTCTAAGGAAAATCAAAAACAATTTAACAGACTCAATTAAGTCAGTGCAATATACTGTGAAACACGGTGGCCAATTCAGTGTTTACAATTACTACAAAAGTGCATTGATGGAAAATACAATAATGTTACAATGGCTGCCGAGTCAATTCTAAGAACTTGCGCCAACGTGAGAAGAAATTTAAGTTCACGTAGTTTCCGAGCTGAGTGATAACTATGAGTGATTGTGAATGGAACCACCGATGTAATATATTTAACACTTCACCATTGGCTGTGGAAACTGTTACAGACTGCTATCCCACAATCGAAAAATTAAAAGCCAACGTGAAGAAAATATTTTTAAAAGCGCCTTAAAAAATTATTTCAAGACGAATTGGCGAATACATCATTACACCACATCTTATTGTAGTGCATTGGGACACATTGTCAGAGATTAACATGGCAAGCTGCTAATATGTACCCATCTTACATCATCAAAATGTAACCTAGCGGCAAGCTAGGTTACATTTTGATGATGTAAGATGGGTACATATTAGCAGCTTGCCATGTTAATCTTTGATAAGGTTTTGATGATGTAAAGAGGGTGATTGACAAACTAAATGCAAACGTCACATGCTCAGCAGGTGGCCAATGATCCAAATGTTCGCGAAGATTTAATGTATATCTACAATCATTTTTGAAGAATATATTTATCAAAAACGGGATTCTGAGTGTACACTTACTTCACCTGGATACACCTGCTGAATGCACGAAAGAATTTTACAACACTATTCCGGATTTCGTACACTGTATGTATTGTGGACCTCTTCGTAGGTAAAGAGGTAGACTTTTCTCCACCCAACAGACAAGTACCCTCCTTGAAAATCTTCATATATTTCAAATAGGCTCCCGTTACCTCCCGCTATGTTAATGTACTGGAATTCTAAACATTATTATTGTTCAGTATTGTGTGTTCAGTGATATTTATTGTTCCTATTGTTTTGGATAATACAAAATCGATAATTAAAAATTGATATATTGTTTATCATACATATGTATGTGTATGTCAGCGTGCTATCCAGGATCCGCCCTTGATTCGCGGACGCTAGTTATCATTGGTAATAAATCAAATTTCGGAATTAGTCGACTAAGAATTTGGAACAGGATAAAAATTCAAAATTTTAATAAGTATATTTTTCCTCTATTCAAAATATATATAAAAATTCTGTTACCGCTCGCATTGAGGTTTAGCGGTCTTGAGAATAGTATTTTGTGAAATACCTGATGGAGATATCACCCTTCTGGCAGGGGATGCATAAATGATTTATATGCAAAATGTGTACGTAAACAAGACATTATAAAATAAATTCAGTTAAAAGAATTTTGAGTGATGTAGGTGCGAAAACTCAAGCAAACAACTCGTATACAGTCATTCATCATAGTCATCGACCGCTCCTGAAATACATACATTATGCCACGGAATATATATTGAGATATCCAATCCAGATAAGTAACAAATGGTTCGAACATTTCCACAAAAAAATGATTCTCTTTCGTGTACACGATCAAGTGTGGATGTAAACGTGTTTCAACTGTATTAATACTAATTAATCGAATTATTAATAAAAGTTATAGAGTGTAATAAGATCATTAATACAGTTTTTACAATGACTACAAATACTACAATGTTATAATCTCCAGTCATGTAGAAAATGATAATTTTTAAATGGTGTTAAAATTATTAGTCCGCTACTTTCATATAAATTTTGCAACTTTACTTCAGTAGACCCTGAATACTTAATTTTCCTCCCTCCCAATTCCTTGTACCACTATGATGCTATTTTTTTAATATTGTCATGAAGTATTAACTGTAAACATTAAAATGGCATATCATCAAGACCATATCATATAAAATATTATAAAACTCATTGGTTAGTATAATGTATGTTTTTGTTATGTTTCAGATGCTTAAAAAAACCAGTTACTAGTTTCATTATAATTAGCATTCTAAATTAAAATTTTGTTCATTTTCCGTAGCCTTGTTAAAATTTGATTGCGAGATGCTGTAATTGTAAATATAATGTATTAGTAGTATTAACATTTACATATACTACACTTTTTCCTTAAAAAAATGTAAATACGTTTCACGATCTACGTGACGATCTATGGGTTCTGAGGGTACTTCATTCTATGCGATAGTGATCCCGAGTGTAAACTCATGGTGGAGAAGTTTCTATCGTGAAACCTGTTCCTTCTATGTTTTAAGGATTTAAATGAAATTTAATTTAAATCCGTAAATGAAGTTAATGATTAAATGAAGTTAATCAACGTAAAGTCTAACATAAGTAACCAACCGCCCAGTCATTCAAACCGTTCTTTCTTGAATTATCTTCGCCACTTTGTTATTTATTTCAAATTGTCATTAACAAAATAAATTTTTTGAATCTCAGGTATCAAATCGTAAACGCCAATAATTTAATAGAAATTTTACACGAAACATTAGTACTGTACAATAGAAGTTGATGACACTACTGATCATTGATGAACTTGTGAAGATTTGCCTTGAAGATGTGTATACCTTGGGTATACTTGTGAGAATATATCATCATCATTAGGTCATCAGTCCTAAGACTGGTTGGACGCTAACCTCCAGCTTCTCCTATCTTGTGCGAACCTACGCATTTCGCTAATTGTGCTACAACCTACATCCCTTACTATTTGCGAGCAGTAGTCTAATCTAGGCCTGCCTACCTCTGCCTTTCTTCACTCCTATTTCTGCCTCCAAAATATCGCGGACTATTCCCCCATGTCTCAGCAAGTGGCCTACCATTCTATCTCTTCTCTTCTTTAAGTTTTTCCACATACTCCTTTTCTCGCCGACTTTCTCCAATACTTCTTCGTTTCTAACCCTATCAGTCCATGGTATTTTCATCATTCTTCGGTAACACCACATCTCAAAAGCTTCTAATTTCTTCCTACTTGCTTCCCCTACCGTCCAGGTTTCGCAGCCGTAAAGTGCCGTGCTCCATACATATGTTTTCAAAAATCTCTTCCTTGTTTCTAAGTTTATTACCCCCGAGCACAAAAGTGCTTTCTTTTTGTTAAAAGCTACTCGACCCTGCGCTATTCTTTGTTTTATGTCTTTATCGCTTCTTCCATCCCAATTTATTTTACTTCCTAAATAAGTGAAGTCTTTAACTTCCTCCAATCTTTCATTATTAATTTGTACTTTCGTTTTTGCTCTGCTCTCGCGCCCTCTGCACACTAACACTTTAGTTTTGTTTTTATTCACCCTCATTCCGTATTCCTCTGTCGACACTGCCTCCATTTCGTTCAATGCTGATTCTAGTTCCTCCTTACTAGATGCTAATACTGCTATATCATCCGCGAATCTCAGCATTTTTAGTTTCTGTCCCTGTACTTTAATCCCGAAATCCACTCTATCTTTTACCACATTAATCGCCTCTTCGATGTACAGATTAAAAATTAGTGGTGATAGCGTACATCCTTGTCTTACTCCTTTCCTAATACCTACTTCCCTTTCCTCCCCTTCTACTTCTATAACAGCAGTTTGCTCTATGTATAGATTGTGTACTACTCTCCTATCTCTATACTTCATTCCCGCGCTCTTTAGTATCTCGAACATTTTTTCCCATCTTACGTTATCAAAAGCTTTTTCTAAATCTAC
The DNA here is from genome assembly GCA_037954035.1 of Rosalia funebris. NCBI lineage: Eukaryota > Metazoa > Arthropoda > Insecta > Coleoptera > Cerambycidae > Rosalia > Rosalia funebris. The sequence continues at coordinate 9,567,348 of JAZFAV010000007.1, forward strand.
AAATCCTATATAAGCGTTCTTTCCTTTTTCTATTGTCTTCTCTAACATTACTCTTAGCGCCAGAATAGCTTCGCGAGTTCCCCTATTTCGCCTAAACCCGAATTGGTCTTCTCCTAGTATTTCCTCCGCTCTATTTTCCATCCTCTTCTGCACTATTCTAGTTAGGATTTTTGACGCATGGGAAGTTAGGCTAATCGTTCTAAAGTTCTCGCATTTGTCGGCTCCTCTCTTTTTCGGTATAGTAACGATAATGTTCCTCTTATAATCCTCCGGCATCTCGCCCGTTTCGTATATGTATTTTACCAGTTCAAACATCCTATTTACTACTTTCTGTCCCGCACATTTCAAAATTTCCGCCTGTATTTTATCTACACCCGGCGCTCTATTATTCTTTGGCCCCCTTAGTGCTATTTCAAATTCCTCTCTCACTATAGGTTTTCCTACATCTTCCCTATCGATGCTAGATTCTTCCTCTAATATCTCTCCTAATTCCTGACCCTCGTATAAATTTCCTAAGTACTGCTTCCATCTATCCGCTTTCTCCTCTCTTCCTATCAGTATGTCCCCCGATTGACTCCTAACATTTCTACTTATTGTTCCTATATCCCTGAAGTTCCTCTTAATTATTTTGTAAGCCTCATCGGTTTTACCTACTTGCAACTTATCTTCTACTTCTTTGCATTTCTCCTCTATCCATTGTTCTTTCGCTTTTCTACATTTTCTAATGATTTCCCACTTTATTGCCTTATACGTTTTCAGTCCTTCTTCGTCTCGTCTGTTTTTGTAGTCTCGTCTCTTTTGCATTAAGTTTAAGATTTCGTCCGTTATCCAGGGCTTCCTAGCTTCCCTTTTATCGTGTCCTAAAACGTCCGTAGCCGCGGAAGCTAGACTATTCTTGATACCCTCCCACTCAGTTTCTGCGTTCTTGATTTCGTCCTTACTCGTTTTATTTATTAATTGATCTGTTTTCTCCTGGAACTTATCTTTGATATTCTGATCCCTCAGTATGTCTACATTTATACGTTTCTTATCCTTCCGGGTTTTCAGATTTTTGAACTTTAATCTAGCTTTCATGACTACCAAGTTGTGATCGCTGTCTACATCTGCTCCTGGATAACTCTTACAGTCTTTTACTTGATTTCTAAATCTCTTCCTAACCAGAATGTAGTCTATCTGATACCTGTCTATCCCTCCTGGCATTTTCCATGTGTACCGCCTCCTAACGTGATTCTTGAACAATGTGTTCGCGACTACCATCTTGTGCTTCTCACAGAATTCTATCAGTCTGCTACCTCTCTCGTTTCTGTTTCCTAATCCATAAGGCCCTACAAATTCTCCTTCTTTCCCCTCACCTACGACTGCGTTAAAATCTCCTACTAGTATTAAATTTTCATGACCCTTCACAAATCCTATTACCTGCTCTATGTCCGAATAAACGGCTTCTAACTCTTCCTCGCTGTGGCTGGAAGTAGGCATGTATACTTGCACTATTACTGTTTCCACTGGCTTCGAATCTAACCTAACCATCATTACTCTCTCGCTGTATTGTAGGTAGCTATCTACACACTGTCCTGCGTTCTTCCGCATAACGATCCCTACTCCCGCGTTTCCATTTACCGATCCTGTGTGTATTACCCTATAGTCACCGCTCCAAAAATCTCCTACTTCCGGCCAGCGCATCTCACTTATACCTACTATATCTAATCCTAACCTATCCATTTCTATCTTCAGATTTTCTAGCTTCCCTGCCTGTCTCATGCTTCTGACATTCCACGCTCCGACTCGTGAAATGCTACACTTCTTATTATTATTGCACTCGATCACGTCTCCCGGAACAGTCCTCACTCGGAGATCCGAACGGAGGACTATTTTACCTCCGGAGTTTTTTGTCCCAGGAGACGCCATCATTAATTTAGGATAAGCTTTCTGCTAGCTGTTCTGAGGATTATAATGTGGTGGTTTCCTCTTGCCTTCCACATCGCAGTCGTGTGTGTTATAGCACCATACCAACCCCCACGGTTTCTGCCACTATGACTACTGAAAGAGCTGCTGCCCTCCTTCAGGGACTTGTCTTAGTCTGGTTTTTCAATAAGGACCCCCCCACTATGGTTAAACCTATGGTACGGCTCCTTAAATCATTAAAACGCGCAAGCCGACCCACCCGTTCCAGTTTGCACTAGAACTTCGTCAAGGTTCAAGTCCTATCGGATCGGAATATATCATAGGATAATAAATTATTTTGAAGAGCTGTAGACCAAATCACAAGTGCCTAATGCCGGAATATATTAAAATTCGGATTTTATGGTTTTGTAGGTATCGAGATAAAATCTTTCGGATGTTCTAAGAGACTTTATCATCCTAGTTGTAAAGCTCTGGCTTCCGTTTCCTTGTGAGTATTATTCCATTGTTTTTTGGAAAGGGATAAAATATATCGTGGTAAAAGTTTTACTAATATCTTAGTTTAAGGATAAATGGACAGTTTGAACAATTTGATCAGCTAGGTAGTTGGCGTTTTCTTCGTTGATTATAAATATCTTTTATCACTCTCTACGATGTAACTATATTCACAACGATTGTTGACGTTGAAGAGGTTCTGGTCTGACGAATTATCAACCAACTAATTATAAAATAAGTACCATTTTTTTAAGGGCAGTAAATATTATATCAGGAGTACCATTTTTTAGATATAGACATGGCGCTAGTATTAGACCGTCATTTTTGTTGTCAGGTCTTCACAGAAAAAACTTTTACAACTTACATAATAGTAAAAATATATCGTGAGGCTCAAATTGTTTTACGCAAGAGTTATGAAATTGTCATTGTTTCCTCTCCCACCTATGCTAAGGGACATATAGGTCATGATTACTAAGGGGTTTAAGAGAGAACCAAGAACCTCAAAGAGAAATAAATACTTGACAGTGTTTTTTAATATATGAACCACTTTGAACGTTAAGTCTTAAAAAAATGTATAATTGTATGTATGTATAATGTAACTGAATATTTTAAAGTTTTACTTGGTAGATGGTAATTTTTAAACTACTCAAGTTGAGTTAACACTAAAATACAGTGATTTAGATTGCCTGAAAACTACAATAAAGATGCCAAGTGTCACCTATCTCAGGATATCGCTAACTGCAGTCCGGTTTCGACCTTATCTTGGATCTCATCAGTCTAGTGTAAGCGAGTATACCTTTGAAAAATTAGGCTCACATCTTGTAGGCGCCGTTACATTCTACCGCAGTAGAGCAAACCAAGCGCTATCTCTGGGTACTTTAGAAAACAATCCAAATCGAACTAAAGCTTTTGTTAAAGGTGTACTCGCTTACACTGCACTGACAATACCCAAGATAAAGTCGAAACCGGTCTGCGGTTATCCTGGCCGGATATCCTGAGATAGGTGTCACTTTGCATCTTCCTTGTGGTTTTCGGGCAATCTGAATCACTGTATATTAGTACTAACTCTGTTAGACAAAATACGACAAGTGTCGCCATATAATCCAGCGCTCGTCGTTGACATGTAGCCAGGAAATTGAATGACTCTTTTGGCCTAATTTGTTTAGTCCTTATTAGGCATTTGCAGATGGGGTGGAGTATAATATCCTCACTTCAGTAGTATAATGTAACTATTTAATACAATCTATTTTGAAATATTCCGATGTCTCTAGAGATTAATTATAATGCGGATTTCTTTTTTGGGAACGTCGCCCAATATTTACCTTAATGCGTACTAATTTTAATATCAAGTTCATAACGTAATCAACGTCTAACAGGCGTAATTATTATTTGTAGGTTAAAAAGTTTTAGTGAAAATTAATTACAAGGCATGGCGACATATTAGATCACAGCTGATTAGCAACTGCATACGTCTATGCTTATAATTAGAGTATGGCGTCTTCGAGCACCTGTCGCCGCCCACTTTGCTCTGACTCGACCTATGTATAGAACTGTTATCAAATCATTACATCTCTAACAGGATATGCGGTTTATATGCTTATAAACTGGCATATATCCTTATCTTATGGCCACGCTTTAAATAAAGTTCGCATATTACATAAAATAAATACGGGGGTAGAGTTCATCTCTAGAACGATACAGAAATCCGATAAAACTCGACCAGAATTTCTATTAAGTATGCTCGAACCCGTAAAAATATTTAAGGTGAATGTGGTAATTTTATTTTGTGTTTTTATTAGTGAGTATTAACCTGTCGAGTTTTAATTAATGAAAGAACATGGCAAAATAATATTAGTTTATTTTATAAGCTCACGGTATCTCACATATGTACATCTCAGAAGGGTATGGGTGGAAGTTCTGAATTTTCTCTAAATGATCTCACTTCAGTTTGGCTGCAATCTAGATAACAGTGGAGGTGGGAGTGAGTACCAATGCCTTGCTAGTGAACATCTCCTTATCCCTATACCAGTTGCTGTTTTATGACATACCCAACATTCCTCATTTGTGAACATACCGACATTTTTCAACTTTTTCAATTTTTTTTTTCATTTTGCGATGATTACTGATGGTTAGTGACAAATTCAGACTATGAGCAATAAAATTGAAGAGTCACAGTACTGTCAATAGAACGTCATCATCAATAATATCTTGAGTGAATCAAACGGATTACGGTGTTTGTGGAAAAAAAAAAGGAAATACAATGAAAATATTATGAGTTGTATTGACAGTCGTCTAAGTTCAAATTGATAGTGATAAACTGATGTCAGTGAATGTGTAAGATCAGTATTTAATAAGGTGCATAATCGGTGTAAGTAAAAATTATTAGACAATATGGTCTTTCGGCTATGCAGATTAATAATTATTATTTGAAGAAATACACGCAAAACCTTGTAGTTTACTATACACCGTGATTTTAATCGTGGGAATCTCAGTTATTATAAAAGATGCGAAGAAAATTGTTATGGTGATTATTATTAAGATCATCATTTTACGATCTGAGAAAATGTCATATTGATCTGTCATTTTCGGTTTTTGAGTTATCGGAGAAAAATGGAAAATGAGATTTTTATTTTTATTTTCTTAAGCGAAAACCTATAAAGCTAGATGATTTAACTAAAACATTTAGCGGTTTTTTACAAGAAATCTAAATTTGTATCGTTTTTTTCCGTGATGTCCTAGATGCATGAGTTATAATATCCTACTTATTTTTTCTTATGGGCGCCATATTGTATGTCTACATTTTCGAATTAATATTTTTTCTCCTGATTACTACAATATGCCAAGTCTTATGTTTTGATCCAATTAAAAAAATCTCAAACAAATTTTGAAATAATTAAGTAATATAGTGTAATGCAGTGCAATACATAATAATGCGCAATTTTGTTCTCTTTAATTCATAATCATGTTCTAATTTGACCTACTTCGTATCTTCTATAATATACGAGGACTTATTCGTTACATTCGTCATATAAGCGTTATCATAACATCATTGCTTTTCTGGGTGTAATTTATTGATATTGGTCATCGAGAGATGAAAATTAATAGGAAGGTGCAAACATTCGTATTTACTTATAAAATTATTTGTTCTTATATAACAGGTATCCTAGAATGTTTTCCTCTTTTCTTGAGTGAATAAAACTCGGTTATTAAAGATGATGTTTACATTCATTATTTTTTATTTAAATTTAAAATGTAGGGAAAGTTATGTATGAAAAATAACATCATCGAGGTGCCTTCCTTCATGTCTCTTTACCTCCTCAAGGCACGACCTAAAATTTGCAATAATTCGCCTACATATTGATTGTTTAATTTTCTGAATTTCTTCGCGTATTCATGTTTTTAACTGAAGCAAAGTTCTAGAAATATTTATGTACACCTTAGATTTCAAATAACCCCATGAAGGGGAATCCATCGACGTTAAATCGGAACTTCTGGGCGGCCAATTAATGTCTTCCGCTACGAGATCACTTTTCCAGGAAAAATGACCCTAACGGCTTCAGGCGATAAATTTGCAGTATGGTCTATAGCCCCATCTTGCTGAAACCTTGAGTCCTCATTAAATCTAACGGAAGTTCTGGTGCTAACAAATTCTCTAACATATCTCTATATCGAAGAGAAGTAACGGTGAGTGAAAAACCATCTGCATTCTCACAAAAGTAAGAGTAACTTATGCCACATGCATTAATTGCCGCCCATACCGTTAATTTGGGAGAATGTAAGGGATTTTGGTGCTTTTCTCGAGGATCTTCTATAGACCAGTACCGGAAATTTTGTTTACTTACATACATATATGTAAATAATGGCCAATGGCTCTCGTAAATGGAAATATGTCTCGTCGGTATATAGGATGTTATCAAAAGTTTCAATCTACAGAAATAAAGAGTTTATACTCCAACCCATCTGCAAATGCCTTATATAATAAGGACGAGACCCAAGATAGAAAGGTCGAAACCGGTCTGCAATTAACGATATCCTGAGATAGGTGACACTTTGCATCCTTCTTTTTAGTTTTGGACAGTGGTCTTCGAAAGACCTAAGGCGGATGTTTTCGTACAGAACAGCGAGGTGTACGTGTCACTGCTGCACGAACACACTAGATATTTTCAACACTTCTTGCTCTTCTGGGTCAACCCGTTGTTTTTTTATTAATGGTAGTGCTTTCTCTTTCAAATTTAGCGGCTTAAAAGCATCTGGAATACATGGCACGTTACTCACCAGTGAAACGATCCATTACAACTGAATTATCAAGGCATGGTGTCTAGCAAACGCATACGTGCATACATCTACCACTACTACCTTCCGAGATGTTCAACAAATAAATAAGGAAAACATTTCAAGACACCTTGTTTATACATATTTGATATACACGTGACATATTTTATATATAAGTTAGTATCACTGAATGTTTCCTAGATTAATATAAATTCATCATATTCGTATATTTTGATACTTCACAAATACTACGTAACTTTTCTGGTAATATTACTGTTATTACATCCATATGTTAGGCATCGAATCGGAAGAGATAACATGATAATAAACGTTAAAACACGTTTCGTTGTGATACTCTACTGAACTGAACGAAAACACTGTCATAATAAATACATAAAAGCCGCTCCCAAAAAGTTAAATCCTATGTAGTAAACATAATTTCGTTGGCCAGTAATAACATCTGAACACGAACTCGGCAAGAAATAAAAGGGCGCTCTCCGGAAATGGCAGAACGGGACCTTCAAATTAAGTTAATGATTCAAGAAGATATATTAGTATACAAATTTTGAGGGGAATTATAAGTTAAACATAAAAAGTTTGAGGTTTATGATTCTTCCATTATGTGGAATGGCAGTTTAATTGACTGAAACTAAATATTTTTTTTCTCTCGAGGCGCTGCAGCTGTACAGTTATTTACATGGGGGGAGAATTCGATTCTTAATAGTATAGACAGAAATTGAGCATTATTGTAATGAACAGACACAAAATAATTCACAAATAATTTTATGTTTGGTCATTTTGTACACGAAGGTTGATTTTCGTAAATGGGAACTCATTCAAAATGCTGTCCATAAAATAATAATGAATAAAATAAACAAGTAAAATGCTGAATAATGAATAAACTATAGAGGTAAAATGCTATAAGATTATTTAATGACATATACTTGTAATATATATTCCATTAAGAAAACATAGAATGTCATATGTAAATTTAGATTCCACTTAAAAATATTAGTTGTACTTTTGCTTAAAAAGTTATAAATTATCTTGATATATTTATAGCAGTGTACCTTTATATTATAAAGAATTTTTATAATATCAATTTTATACGCTAGACTCATTATCGAACCACCATAGTCTGAAATTTTAGGAACACTTGATTAGGATACAGCGGCACACATTTATATCGTCCTCGGATTTAGTCGTAACCAGTCGTATTTTTTCGCTGATCTGGTAAAGTACGTTTTGTTGGCAGTTTGACAGCGATGTCGTTTAAGTAAATTCGATGAGACTACGTGGAAATGGCTACATTGTAGTAGGTGAGCATCTCTCATGGTCGATTATTCTGTTTATCGCATATAGTTGATTTTCTATTGACTCATAAAGCAATAATCTATGAACAAAGGATGAACATTAAACGATTATATTGGCCCGATTCAGTATTTAAAAAATCCACATTGGAATATCTCGTAATTTTGCAAGAAAGTTTAATACTAGTGTGCGCGATAAATTTAATGATTATGTAGGTGTCCTAAAAGAAACTAACTAGTTTGCTTTGTTTGTCTTTATATACCAGCCGATTTACTGTACAAGTAATGGTAAAACATATATTTTTTATTATGTTCTACTCCGTCTTGTCACGTTAAAATCCATCTCTAACGTTCTGTAGAATCTCTAGAGTGATCTATCTGATTTAACGCCTTATTATTCGCTGCAGAAAAAGTGTTATCAAGTTTTGTTTCAAAAACCTCGTTTTCAACTACTCCTGCAGTAATAAATCAAGTGGAGTAATATCTGGAGACCTTGGCGGCCAATCAATTGGTTTTCGTCGTTCAATCCACTTTAGAAATATCCAAATCCAAATATGGACGGTTAAAAATTCGTCTTTATCTTTTAAGGTAAATTTGATGAAAACTTAAACTGTATGCTTATAGTAGTAGTTAGTACTAGTAGCTAGTGCGTATATTAGTATTCCTCTCGATACGACCTTCCAAATGATGTGTCACTGGATACATTATACCCTTTTGTTTGAGAAAATAAGTTGGGAGTAGTTTCCTGGGGAACTACCGACAAACGAACGAATTTTAAGAGAACCTCAAAAGTAAAATAAAGTCCATTTTTTGTGTAATTTGATTGTATGTAATACGAGAGTATTTCTATTTAATTACTACTTTACGAGTATTTTGATTTCATGAGAAACCTCTCGTTCCTATAACTTTGGTTGTTGTGTGAAATTTTACTTATCAGGGTATCGTTAAAAAGTTATTCTGAAACACAATATATTATATTGTGTTTCACTGGTTGGTATAGAAGAGGATTATTTGCTTCATTTCAGCAACATATTAATAATAAACAATAGATGTCGTTAGTTATTATTAAAACTGGTTGTTCTTTCAAATTAATTAACACTCAGGATATTTTAGTTTGTTATAGTGGTTACAAATACTGCTCATCAATAATAGGAAAAAGTATGAGATTCTTTAGGCATGCGCAGAAGAAAGAACGAGGCAGTATTCGGAGGGAAAAGTACAAGTAAAGGGAAAAGTAAAAAAACACTTTACACGCGGCCAGGTCGAACTCTGTGTACATTCACATTCAATATATATTCATCGATATTCACTCTGCAAGGTTCTCAATTCGACTGAGTAAAGACTATTTACTGCGCACCTCGTAGGTGGTCCAATATCGCAGTTTTGAGACTTGTCCCTATTCTTGATGAGCCTGCATAAAACTATATATAAAAATGCATATACATTTTTTATCGATATAGAAAGATATGATAGTAGATGTAGTGGATTCACTCAAAACAAATTTCAAGCACAGAACATTTCCTTGAACATCAAGTGCGATGAAATAACGAGAAATAAGTTAAAATCAAAGTCAAATCAGGGTCGGAAAAAATGATACACCAATCAACCACCGAAATTACCAAAATTAAGGTGCACGTCTCCTTAGAACCATCTATATCTCGTATTTTAACAACATATTCCGTTAAAACAATAGTGGTTGTAGAGTTTCTAGCTAGTGGGGATGGGATGGAATTTGGAGCCCAGTTCAAAATTGTCTCATACAAACTCATATATCCAACAACGATGATATCATATCAGATGTAAAGTATTTATTGCATCGATCATTCAAATCAGACTTTGTATGTACGTTGTTGTTTACATCAGGCGATGTAGACAGCGTTATAATATCCTTATATCATTTTCAATAGGACTATGTCAATATACATCATGTAGATAAGAGGAGATGCTATCTTACATAATATTTGTTACAGTTACTATATTCCTATACAGCAATTTTTTTGTCATATTAGATGCAAGCACGTTTTATTCCAGAAAGCATTAGGTCCCTTCTTTAAATCAGTTTTCACTGGAGATACGTTAAGAAATAAATAAACACAGAAATAGAAAAGCAACAAAAAATTATGATTATAAAAAGTTTCGGTGATGAAGGAGGCTCAGTTATTGAGCAATGAAATTAGTCTAAGCAATGGAACCAACGATATTGTAGGGCTTTTTTAACTAATGTTGAATATTTTATACAAGTATTTTACGTTACTCTGCAGACATTCTTGTTATGGGAAATAAAAATGAATTAATGTGGGAAATGTACCCTTCAGATAAATTAATTTATATCAATAAGTATATTTGGTATTCTATGCTGTTATGTAAGAACAGTATATATATTCTATAAGGAAATATCATATGTAATAATATAGTGAATTTTGGTTAACCCTCAGAATATGCACAACAACTGTGTAATGAAAATTGCAACTCAAAACTTTAACTTCAATTCAAGATTTTTAGGTGGAACCATTCAAATAAATTTAATACCATTTGTCTTGATATAGGGTCTAGCAGGCCCTTGCAAGAAAATACCAAAAAATGCAATAAAGAGCTGTCATTATTCGTTGCCTATATCACACGCTTTTATAATCAGTGCAATAAAGTCTTCTTCCAATTCCTTAAATCTCTAAGTATAGTATTACTGCACTATAGGACAACCATGGATGAAATATTTTCATATTTATAAATTCATATTTTCCTAAAACTATATACTCTTGATATAACATTTGGCTAAATATCATTATAAATATAAATAAAATATGAAAATCTATCAAAAAACATTTATTTATGGATATAACTATATATCGATAATTTTTGTATGAGATATTTATTTATAGTATCTGTTACTTCGTTTGATGAATCATATATTACTGTAATATTTTCTATAAATTTAAGAGTTTGAATACTTTACTTAAATCTTTTAATAGACATTTGACTATTCCGTCATTTTTTGCACACAGCAAAAAAGTCAAAGCAAGACAGTTTAGACGAACATTCAAAATTATTTACTGGTTAATCTAATCAATTCCTGTCCATTTATTGTTTTATTATCTTAAAAAATAACAATTGTTTATTATAGCTACTTTTTAAATTATTTATAATGATATTGAGTTATGGATTTCTGACAAAATAAAGGTTTATCTTATAGTATGCCAGAATTACTTAAAAAAGAATGGGTCAGACCCATTTTCGGATGGGAAACTTTTTAATATTACTTATCCCCAAAGGAGGTTAACCCTCCGGATCATTTAAGCTATACTGAAGATTTCCAACAGGAACGAAATTACGGTATGCAGTTCTTATGTCTAATGTTTCCATATGAAGTGGACAAGATGATATCTTATGGATATCTATAAAGTAAGAGATGAGACTATATTTTTATTAATCACTGTAGCAACCAAACATACTTTATTGTTGTGTAACTCACCCAGTATAAAGTGCTTAACAATTTCGTATACCCCAGAGACAAAACATGCTTTAACAAGGATCACATATTAGAGGGATTTAAGTTTCCTTAATATTATAACCCTACAAGGAAGTAAAATGAACTGGAGGCTAAGTTGCTTCGCGGTAGTATTATTCAGTAGAATATAATTGTTACGCCTTAGAATTTCGCTGACAATGATTCATTTTTCACAGTAGGGTTCTTCCATATTACGAGACAATTATTCTTCATGTATTTTCGTTTATTCTCATTGCTGACGAGAGTTAAGGAAAACGAAATTTATTATGGGGTCAAATCACAGTACAGTTATTTCAATTTTCCCACTCAAAATTAACAACTGCACTCCTAGATTTATTGAAAAGATGGTTTTGCTACACCCAATAAATACGTAAAAAATGTAAAGCGATATACAAATATACTCTTTTCTTAAATGGCCTTCTCACGATGGATATTCTCACGATAGATCATTTACTCCACTTATATTTTTATTTACAGCCAACAGAAATAGTATAAAATATGGTCATCTCGACCAGTTGTGGAGTAATAATAAAGACTAGAAAGTTCTACAATTTATATCTGAAATATCAAATATATTACTGTTTCTTTATTTCATTCGGAATATGTCTCAAAAGTGTTTTAAATCTAAGGCAGTGAACGTTTTATCAAATGTTGGTTATATAGGAGCATTTCTTAATAATTTATGACCGAATATAAAATAATAAAATATTTTACGCTCTAAACTTGATATATGTTCCTAAAGCGTTAGGATTGAAATATACATTTAGCCTTTTGCGGCATATTAAACAAACCCAAAGCTAAAAGGGCGCGTTTTACATGACTTATTGGTGGCTGAGGGAAGTGCAGTGTTAAGGTGAACATGTAATACATAAATGCTTAGTAATATAAGTCATAACAGTTGATATTATAACAATCTTAAATTTAATTTGAAAAAACGCAAAAAGAAATAGATTTATTTAAATGATGCTTATGCTTAATTGGTGTAATTATATAATCAGTTGAAATTCTAACTAATTAGATCATTCGTTAATTGTGACGAGATATATCATTGACTTATAGTTCATTTCATCTCTATTTGCTAAATAAAAAATCTCAAACGGCTCTTATCTCATACCGTGGCTTGTTTTTATGGTTAGACTCAGGTAGACTGTTCCGTTTATCGGCATGATAAGAGAGTTTTTTATTTGGCAAATAGCGATGAAATGAATAGTACTTGATATATTTGAGTCGATGTATGTACAAACTATTCAGCACAATTCAGTTTAGCTTTGCCATCAATATATTATATAAGTGTAGGGATACATGGTATATATGTAAATGATATTACTTTGTACCTAGTTGCTTATATGAATACCACCACTGATGAGAGTGGTGAGGCATCAATCATGAGGATCAATCACAGACTTCAATTGTACACAGAGTAATTATACGAGGTCTCATAAAAGAATACGGTGAATAATTTTATTATGAACAAAATAATAATTTTACTTCAAATTTGAACTAACCTCCTTCAAAGTAGTGTTCTTGACTAGCGATTCAATTATTACAACGTTGTTTCCATGATTGGAAGCATTTCTTGAAGGCTTCTTTCGGAAGGGTCTGCATCTGCTCCGTCGTGGCCTTCTTAATGTCGGAAAGGGTATCAAAACGGTTTCCTTTGAGCACGGATTTGATTTTTGGAAAGAGCCAGAAGTCGTACTGTACTAAATCTGTCTTTTCAGCTCAAAAATCAACGGATCAGAGGCGATGTATGACACGGCGCGTTGTCGTGATGAAGGAGGAAACCATTGGCCCATACGAGGTGTTCAGTCCTTCACTAATCTCTAGAATAGTCGACTGCCTGTTCGAACGAATTATTTTTTCCACTTTTGCCTGTTTTCCTATGTTTTTGAGGTCGAAGGACGTCCCGATCGTTGCTCGTCTTCAACCGACTCATTTCTGCTTTACCACTTGTAAACAGAGTCCCCACATTATCACCGTACACTGATTTTAGCACTTCATGAAATTCTTTGCTACTTTTTTGCAACTTAAAGACAAAACTTACTGTTAATGCATTGTTCGAAATCCATGATGCCCGACAGACACGGTAAATACGTCCTCACTCTTCCGGCTCTGGAGGATAATTGATATGTCACAACTTGTTCAAACTTGACACTGACTATCTCAAAGGATCAGGCTATCGGATGCATTATTTCACACAGATGCAGCATCAGCAGTTTCTGCTATATAAAAATACATTCACCGTATTTCTTGATCATCCCTCATATAATGGTTATACCTAAATAATATAGAAGAGGGGGTATGGAACCTTATTACTCTTATTTATATTATCTTATTTATATAATGTTGTCATGTCAAATGGGAATTGCACTTATTTTAATGTATTCTCGTAATATGAAATATTGTATTGCAAATCTATGAAGATCATAATTTCCTATAAATAAGATAACGACGGCGACAGTTGACACAAAATTTACTATTCACCTAGGGTATATTGAACATAAGTGAGAACTATAAAACATATTGTATAAGAATCCGTTTTTATATAATGAATTTTTAAACATGCATATTCTAATTTCGTAAACAAAGAATTTCAAGGATTGAAAGAAAGAAAGGAAGAAACTTCCTTTGGGTTACATGTTTTTTTCTGTAATTGTTTTCTTTTCAACTATCTCCATTTCAGCCTGTTTCAGTATACATTTTTTGTATCATAGAGATATACTAATTCGTAATCATCGGTTTCCATTATAATTTCTGTGTGTGTGTGATAATCTTTCTGTTCCATTAAACTTTTAACTCAACTTTATAATTGCCTGGCCTAGAAATATCTTTCTTTCAGCGTTATTTTAATTACTTCCAGCAAAAAAAAGGGGCGGGAGGAAACCCTTAAATTCCCCTTAATTATTTTTATTTATAAATTAATTAATCACCGTTGTCGCTGCCAGAGAACTAAATAACACGCACTTAGAAATTAGCCTCAAGCCTTTTTTGTGCAAAGCTCCAATATATCAAGCCATTCTTATCTGACTATCGCACACAATGAAATGGACGTAGCAAAAATTCATTGTTGGCTGCCTCTTATTTTTAGAATTTTGGAGCTTTTCTATGGCCGGGCGGGAAGTTTTCGCATTGTCCACGTAATTGAATAGAAAGTAATATAGAGTTAGTTTCGCCTTACAAATATTGACAGGATCTTAAACAATTCCTATGTGTATGCATTAAGGAAAATTAGTTTAGATTAAAATGTCAACAGACTTGTAAAGAGTAGCTCTTTCTTGAATTTATCTTCCTCCAATTAAGATAAATAAATCTGTTTACAGGTATGCAAATATGAAACCGGAATTTTCCCATATTATATGGCCTACCTGCTAATGTAGTTACCGTCATACCGCGTCATTGGCGCCATTTTCTAGCTGTGACAGCTGATAAAGGTTTTTATCTCACAACAATACAAATTTCATACAACAACATAGCTTTTAATAGTGTTGAACATGTCCAATTTTGTGCCTGGAAACTACGATTTGCGGACAACATTGATTTTATGTTACCATAAAGAAAACTTATCCAATAGCAAAATCACATCGAATGCATTATCCAAGCCTATGATGAGCATGCGCTTGGTAAGTCAGAGTACTTTGAGTGGTTTAAAAAATTCAAAACGTTGACGTGATAAATAGAGAACGTCGAAGACCACCGAAAAAGTTTGAAGATAGCGAATTGCAAGCATTGTTGGATGAGAATGACGCTCAAATGCAGCAAGAACTCGCGGATCAATGAAATGTGACACGAGAAACCGTCTCCATACGTTTGAAAGCCATGGGAAAGATCCAGAAGATGGGAAAATGGGTTCCACATGAACCGAATGAAAGACAACGGAAATACATGAGATTATAAATCGCAACTTCTATAGATCTGAATTTTTCTTTAACACGGCAGTTAATTTCTTAGCTATAGCAATTTCTATACCATCTGTCCAGTTGTTCAAGGACATTTTAAGCTATTAACGGAGATAAGTGGATATGCTAAAGATAGCGAGCAGTTTTCTAATTGTAACCATACAATACGTGGCACAAATTTCTGATGTATGTTTCAATTTCAGGATCCAAAATAAATTATAAATAACAATTAATACGATGTATATAACACTAAAACGTAGCGTACTAAACAGAGATACTAATAGAATTTTGACAGACTAAAATAGCACAAAGAAAGATTCGAGTTAAAAACATTGAGAGTTATGGAACAAATAGTTACAATATAGCTCGTCAAGAATAGGAGCAGGTAGAAACTGAGATATGAGACCGCCCACGAGGTGCGCAGTAATAGCCTGGTCGCGCGTAAAGTGCATCCTTTTCTCTCTGAATTCTTCCTCACTCTATCTTATGCATACATAGAGAATCTGATACTTTTTCCTATTCTTGACGAGCAGTACTCACATATTAATCCTATAAGGAATATTGATCGTCAAAGTAATTTAAAATGTCTGCGAATCTTATGAAAGTAATCATATGTTTCAATAACTCATAGTGTGCATGGGAACGAACGGACAAATAGCAATTTTCAGTAGTAGATAAATTTTTTTATCACCATTTGTCGTCTACCTGATCTAGATCTTTTACATCTTCAGTCTAATCAAATTTGCTGGTAATTTTCATTACTGTCATATCCGATATGTTTTTGGTGGATATTATTAAATAATTTGTATATATTCTTTTCTCTTTCTTCTGCATAATATTCCTAATGACTTTGAACTGCACCAACCTGATAAACATTATAACATTCAGCCATAATCAAAACATCAAATCTTTCTTTTAATATTTTCTATCAAACTTACTAAAAGCAAGTCCAACTATGTTAAGTACATATCTTTGTAAACAAGAGAAAAATGAAATATAATGAAATTATGTATATTACAGGCACTAAAGACCAAATACGAGTGTCAATCAAATATAAAAGAGACTTTTTTAATTTTTTTTTATTTGAACTTGAAAAAAAAAAGAATAACAGCTCATCTTTCTACATAATCTCCTGATTTGTAAACACATTTTTCCCAGCATGTAGGTAATTTTGTAATGCCCTGCTTGTAGAATGAAGTTGGTTGTGTCTCCAGACAATTGCTCACGCAGGCCTCAACATGGGAGGGCAAATATTCAACAACATCGTTGTTGAATGTTTGCCCTCCCATGGCTTCCTTGAGAAGTACAAAGCGGTGAAAGTAGCAGAGCAATAGATCGGGGCTATAGGGCTATAGAAGTGCAAAAAGCCACGATGGTAAAAAAAAACTGTAGCTAAAACCTTGCCTGCTGACAGTCTTGACTTGGCTTTCACTGGCCCAGCCTCCCCTTGACGTCTCCACTCCTAGCTCGCTTGTTTCGACTTAGGGGTATAGTGGTGCACGTTTCATCGCAGATGATAACGTAAGTGAGGAACGAGTCTCCCTCTTCCCGAAATTTCCCTAGGAGATGCTGTAACACACACCTGAAAACGATGCCATTTCTACTCAGTTGTTAGAAGGCGAGGGGCCCACCTTGCGCATACCTTACGAAACCCTAGCTCCTCTGTGATGACGAATAAGTGCTTCCATTACTTATTCCAACCTTAGATGCAATCTCATCGGTGGTCAGACGCCTATCACCCTGAAGAAGTTGTTGAACGCGAACAATGTTATTGCTGGTGCGAGGTCGGCGGTCATGGCTCTTATTTTCAACTTTCTCACGACCCTCCACAAACTGTTTATGCCATGCAAACAATCTAGCTCGGGACAGTGTCTTTTCCTTGAACTGCGGAGTCAATCTCGTCAGTATTTGAGCTGATTTTGCATCTTCCGTGGCGAGAAACTTGATGATAACACGCTGCGCAATTCATAAAGGCACCTCTTGCTCAGACATCGTCACGACGGGTACTGAAAGGAAAGGAATGAGCGTGTTCGCCCGCCTACTCTCCCCCTTCCTGATATCCCTACCCAACACCTCACGAAACGGGAACCCTCACGCGTTACTATGGCATGCCCAGGACCAAAGTCTCGTTTATATTTGATTCATCCTCGTAATATCACCTCTATTAAACATAGAAGTCTATACATCATATTAATAGTAAATGAAATGCTTCTGAGGTATCTTAAGCAGATGAACATTTCATATCAAATTGTCAAAGAACGTTTCATTACCTTGACTGCTTTATTGGTGCTTTACGACCTCTAAACTATGCACATGGGAGAAAATATCACTTTCTTCACTAGTAACTAGTAGTTATTTACATACGGCGCATAAATGGTGTAATTATTCTTGTACTTCGCAGTAATTTCCACAGTTATTTGCGAAATCATATGGTACTTAAATAACAACTCAGCATTGTACGAAGTAACTATATAATATTCAATGGTAATGCACCTGGGAGCATCCGCGTTATGAACTCGACGATGAATTTAAGCATACCCTATCTCGTGCCCTTAGAGTCATTAGTAGTTACGAATGGTAGGTGCGAACTTTGAACAAAATTACATGGCATAATTGCAAACACACAAACCGCAAGTCCCAGCCAAGTTGGGAGCTGGCAGATCGGCTACGAGAAGTTAGAGGACTTCGTCGGTCAAAGATAAGCTCGAACGCAGATGGGTTGAGGGATAAGTTGCATGCACGGTCGATTTACATAATTTTCTGTTTTGCGTGGGCTCTTTCAATTTCGCAGAAATTAGAGATTAAGAATCTTAGAGTGCTTTCACTTAGAAAAGGGACAACATTTCATTTGTCCCTAAATATTTTAGGGACTATAAGGGAGACTTTCATTCATGACGAATGAAAATCACCACAATCAATGATGATATTTAGCACTAATTTGCTCATCGTTTTTTGTGAAGGAAAATATTACTTCAGATATGACAGCTGAAATATCAAGTAAATAATATGGGTATACTGCATGAAAATAATATTTTGGCCCTAAAAACCTAAACGTCTATTTTATGTTATGTTTGTTTTATATTATCTATAGCTATAAATTAATAGCATGTAAGATAATGTTTAATATACTGTTACTTACATATATGGTGATAATAAAGAATGTTTGTCACAAACTTGTATATAATATACCGGTTTGTAGGTGTACAATTCTATTGTGTATGTAACCATATAATACATGATCTTATATAGGTTGGTGACTAGTAACAATTCTTGTATGTATTATATCTCTCGAAAATTTTTCTTATAACTTTGTTAAATTCTTTCTACCCATAGATTATATTCTACTCAGTTACCTAAAGACTCTGCCACATAACTTAATTTAAGCGATTGCGGATGAATTCCATCCGCCTCACAGTGGGAGCAGACATACGAAAACATGAAAAAACCTCTAAAAGTCTTTTTAGTAGGTATTTTCAAAGACCTTTTTTTTGTGAAAAAGGATAAAATTAAATTTTAAATCAAAACGAAATATTATTATATGCATTATAACATAACGAAATTTTCGTTCAACAATTTTTTACATTAATTCCTTAAAGCATCTCTTTCTAAAATATTACCAAATCCTTTAGATTCTATATCCTCTTCGGTTATAGGGAGTACTTTCTTTTTCGGTGATCGTCAAGACTTAAAAAACTTGATTATAACTTATCTTAAGTTACAGTACAGTGGCTTTGCCGTAAATCAATGGCTCCATTAATGTCAGTAACATATAAGTCGGAAATCGAGAAATATTTTACTGACATAGATCGTATCGATAAAGATGTATACCCCACAAATTTCATTCGGAATTTGTCCTGGATCGACGTACCGTGTACGGCACTGATGAGAACTAATAAGTTCGAAACTGATGTATGGCGTTCGCTTCCAATCCGGGACAAATGTCGAATCTTACCTGTGGCGGGTTTTATTTTTGAAAGCTCCATTAAAAATGAGGAAAAAGGTAATCCTCTCGTTGAGTAAACAAATTATGTTTATTCGAACTGTGTTTTGAATTCATCCCGTTCCATTGTTATTATGATTGCAATTGAACTGAGACCATATACGGTAGAATACGGGAATAATATTCACACAGACTAATTAATTTAGGTTAGAGTGGATTTATGTTTGTGTTTTGTTCTGGCTCTGTTGTGTTGGAATCTAGACTCTCTTGAAAAGTATGGTCTTTATTGTCATTGAGTTGAGTAAATACTTTAGCTAGATCTTGTGCAAAGAACTCCACCTTTTCCCCCGTTACATCTGGCCCAGGTTGTTCTGTTTGGTGTTTCGATGCGTATAGGAGATGAAACTGTTACTGGTTTATTGGATGATTTAATTAGTCTCCATATTGAGTGATCATAACGATTAAGATTCGAAATGTATTGTGAATAGTTTGGGTCACGCTTTGTTTCAAATTTGATTTGAGAGTATTGTTCAGTCTGTGTATGCTGTTTTGTCGTATGGGATATGAGTACGCTGCCAATTTGCGCTTGCCTTTCTGTTTTCGGTTATGAGTTTCTTTATTTCGTTTGGAATATCGATAATCTGGATTTGTGGATCTAGGTAAGGAGTTGCTTTATTAGCAGCTCCTTGTAGGGTTGAGGTAAAGTTGGCGCTTGCTTCTTCTATTTAATCTGAATTTTTTTATCGTATTTTTTAGTTTAGATTGTCTGTAATTTCTATTTTGTATGTATTCCAATTTGTTTATACTGTAATTTGTTTATTTTTTATTTATGCTATATGTAGTTTGTATAGTTCTGCTATGTTTACTATTGCAGTACTAATAGTAGCTATGATTAGGGTGTGATCTGAAGATAGGTCATAACTGGGTCTTACAGCAGTGTAGGATGATGTTAAGCCATTTACAATAAAGAAATCTAGAAGATCTGGCTGCTTATTAGGGTCACTTGGCCATTAATTTGGAGTATCCGTTGAGAGGAGTGAGAATTTCTTAATGTATGATCTCTTCCTTTGTTGTCGCTATTCAGGATCCCCATCTTATGTTTGCTGTTGTAGTCTCCTCCTGCCAGAAATTTGGCTCCCAGAGTTTGGGAGAAGTGTTGGAAGTCTTCCTCTTTTAGATTGTTGCGAGGTGGACAGTAAACTACTGAGATTATTAGTTCGTACGGCATTGCTTTAACTTTTACTGAAATGACTGGAGATGGTCTTTTTATAGTTCGGTAGCTTGGTGATTTATTGCTGATTTGATTAGAATAGCTGTTCCAGCGTGAACTGTGTTGTCTCGATGGTTGGTGTAGTAGAGATTATAATTTGATATTTTAAAGTATGACTTGTCAATGAATTGGGTTTCATTTATTAGGAAAATGTCAATCAGGTTATGTTTAAGATATATATTAATTTCATCCTTATGATTGGAAATTCCGTTAGCATTCCACAAAGCTATTCTAAGGAAATTAACCATTAGTGAATTTTCGATATAAGCGTGGTTAACATGTTGGGAACTGTACTATTGTGCTGTATAAGTTGATTGAATATTATTTTATATTCCTATAGTAATTTGCTTAATAATTTGGTTACATCCACTCCATTGTTAGTTTGATTATTTGCATGGCCTCGCAGAGCATTTGTATACGTATGTATACTGTTGGTGAGCATTTTGTGTTTCAGTATGATTTGGTAAAACATAATTTTGTGTTTGTTGCTGTGTATGTTCTTGGGTTAGAGGATGATTTCATTCGACTACTATTTTTATAGAATTTAAGGTAGTACTAACAACCTCTGTAGTTACCTAGATGCTGACCTCCATATAAGACGCATGTTGCTCTCGTATTATTACTTTTATTGCAGTTTTTGGTATCATTTGGCCCTCCACACTTTACACAGACAATTGACAGTTGCAGTATGATTTTATGTGACCATACATTTGACATCCCGTGCATTTCGCTATATTTTTATAATATATCGACTAATAAGGCGACAATGACTATCACTCTAATATTTAAGGTGGCCAATTATATGTTTAAATTCTTCTAATTCTTTTACATTCTCACTGGATTATTTAACATGCAGTACTTTGTTGTTGTGTATGTGTTACAAATTTAGAAAAAAAAATGGCCAATTGAACGAAGTGTAAAATAACATATACATAAGGAATATTTGTATTTGAATACATATACAATGTATTTGACAAAGACTACTTTGATTTTGAGAAATATTTGTTGTCTGAATAATTGTTGTGGTAATAAATAAATATTATTAATAGTAATGGTTTTATAATATAATTTGAGTAATTCAGAGGACTGTTTATGGCCCAGTGCACTCTTGGACTTAGTTCTCTTCTGTGCATGTCTATCAATTTATTCAACAAATATCTATATATCTATATGAAAACTAAAAACTTCAAATAAACTCTCCAAAATGTATTAGTTTCTAAGCAGCTTTCAGTCCACATACTTTTAATATATATTTCAGGAATATTTTAGTATAAGCTATTGCATTTTGATCAGTTGGGTATATCATCATAATAGTTATAAGAACATAAGGATTATAAAACGTAAATAACTTTATAACGTATTGTTAGTTGCTGATAGAGTCCTTATGTTCTTGTTTTTAATTGAAAATTGATTACAAAATAATAAAACTAATGAGTTGGCGATTAAAACCTATAAACCAGATAAGAACGATTTTACATATGCAAATATCAGAATCTATGTATAATCTAATATTTACAATATACATAAAGTATCATAGTGTCTAAATGACATCTAAATTATTAATAAAAGTCTGAACAAAGTTTAGGGTTTTGATTTAATGTATAAAAACTCATCTGTATGAGCATGAACAGAAAATAGTTTGGATTTAAATATATTGAAACAAACTTTTGATTTAGATTTTTCATTAAAATGAATCTTACCAGTATGTAATAATTTGTGAATAGCATTTCTTATATTATCACGGGAATGCTGGTAAGTTAATTTTATACGAGAAAGTAAATCAGTTGCCTTTTTAGAAATTTATTCATACTAACTTTTAGTAATAAATTTTTACTATCAATATATCCAGCTCATTTAAATTGAATGAATATAAACTGCCAGATATTACTCGTGCGTGAATATAATATTCATATATTTTTTTTTAATTCGGCTGGCTTTTAAAACCCGAGGGCATAAAAATAGTCACAGTAGACATGTATCTATATTTATTCCCACTTTAAAAGAAATTGCGAAGAAACATTTTAAGTTAAAGGCATTATATAGTCGTTACTTTGCACAGCTATGAGTGTGGAGCAGGCGGGCTAGAATTTATGGGTTTGTTTACAGTGAATATTTCATAGTTATAAATGTTGAATTAATCCAGATTTAAGGTTTCATATGAGCGTAATCTACTACATATTATACATCTAATAAATGATGTGGATCATGATGTGGAGTATATCAGATACCCATATTCAATTTAGCGCTATATGATTATGCATATTATCTCTAAAGCGCAGCTTAATAATTTATTTAAATATAATCGAGTGCCTCGTAGTACAACTTTTAATTTCTCAGTAAGGATTCTTTCCAATTATGTATGTTAAAATGGAATAAAGTTCATACATCTAATTTTGCTATAAATATAAAAACGTTTCACCATTATACACTTTTAAACAACATGTAACTTGTACTATTTCAAATAAAGTTAGTTGAAATCAGTGTGGCAATATGGTCAGGCTATACATCTTGTAGTAAACTAATATACAGTGTGACACAGGCTATACGTGTTGTAGTAAACTAATATACAATGTGAATTTTTTAAGAGGATTACCCTGTGACCACGTGACTATGTGATATTTTAAAGGGCAGGTTCCTGAAAGAGCTCAGTATATGTTTCGGATGGAACACATAGATGTGTCAGATTCAGCTGCACACATCATTTTCCTGATCGAAATGTTCACTTTTCCTGAAATTATAGGGAACAGGGATTGAGTGATATCTCATATTCAAGGGAAATCAATTCCCTTTCTAAAGATATATTTATTGACCTCTATGTTTAACTAACTTTGGAGTTATATTAAAATCAAGTTCTTGAGATTTTCTTAAGAAGCCCCCACTTTGGAATCTCCAAAAATAAGACCACAATAAAATTCACCAAAACCCATCAATTTCTATCAGTTTTGTAAGTATTGTTAAAAGTCACCCCTTCGACCCCGTCAACCATCCCTTGTAAATGAAATACGTTAACTCGCCTTGCAATACTTTAGCTGAATGGTGATTTTGACTGTAATTCAGTAATTTATTACTTTTACAATTTTAAACCTTTCCGCATATCCTTTCTCGTAAATCCAGGATATACTATCCCTATATTTGTATAAGAATAATATTTTTTTGGTAAATCCTCTCCTTATATCATTAGAATGTAGTAAAAAATAAAGATTTTAATATAATTTTAACAATAAAATAATTGCTACCAAGAATTATCGAGAATTGTATGAAAAATTAAAATAAAATTACATCGCATATAGTAATTTTGGAAAATAGATACGTATTAAGTATCTTACACAGTGACATCTAAACACTTTGATTGTGGAGATCTACATCCACAGTTGTGTTTTAAATATAACATAATTGTTAATATGCATATAACCACCATCAGATCTATAACGATCTACAACGAATAGTGCAATTATAATAATGATATGATGCAATATTTGTGCTGCTTTTCTGTATTTCGGATAATCTTCGTGAGCATTAATCTTCGCAGCTGGATTATTTAATGCTTCTGTTAACTACAGACTTATTGGTAGATTGTGGTAACTGAAAATGAATAATGTTAATTTGATGATGAGTTGGAACTAATATTAGTAAAAATGTATTATCTATAAGAAATATAGTAATTACATAGAGTATATGGTACTTATTGCAATAATACACCTTACACTGTCTGAAATGTAATGTAAAATTTTACACCAATATAACACCAAATCGGGGTACATATAGAGACACACTAATTTGGTATGAAGTAAACACCCCATGGTCGTGGTAAAATTTCACCTTTCACTTTTTACAAGTGCTAGGTAAACTAGTAGAAGTTTGGAAAATATTTGTATATTCGTGAACATGCAACCACATTCCTAACCATCATATTTGAAATAGTACTTGTATTATCGAGCTTTTCAATTAAATATTATGATCCCATTCTAATATGAATGTGCTTCGGGTTAATAAGTAATATCTACATAGATGATTTTGGATATTTTAATAATTCTTCTTATAATGAGGGTATTCAGTTCTCACTGAAAATAAAAATTATAATTTATACAATATTAATGTAGGTAGTAGTAACGTAATGGAGAATGTACCAAATTATTCAATTCGTTATTGGCAATTGGGTACATTCTTGATAAGAATAATGCCTTATTTATTAGTAAGTGCACAATAAGAATACCAAAAATATTACTTAACTCCTACCCAACAAAATTCTCCAGCGAATTTGTAAAATTTAACATATTTTTCAGACGTATAATATACACTAGTTTTGTTAAACTTCGTCATGACAATGACTACGTTTGAATCTTAAAACATGCCAACCATCCATTCCGAAATCATAAACAGATGCACTGCTCTAAGTTTTAACAAGTGTTAATAATTCCTATTGGGATTTAGTTATCGCTGAAATTAAATATATAATAAAAATATAATTGATAAAATTTATATGTATATAATGTCAACATGAAGATCACATGGCACATGGGCTACATGCTAGGCATGGATCGGATGTGATGGACTGCCGCAGCTACAAGGGAGCAAATATAGATTCGGATCACTACCTCGTTATTGCCGAAATAAGAGGGAGAATATCAGAGGCAAAAAAGGAAAGAGGAGAGAGGCGAAATAAGCATATAGTTGCAGAACTGAAGGACCCAAACAAAGCTGAGCAACTGTCTGCCAACATGAATAATCGATCGGAACGGAAATCCTTCAGAACGAGATAAAACCACTTGAAGTTAATGACCGGTGGAATAAAATAAGAGATGAAATGCAAACAGCAGCAGAGGAAGTTATCGGTATGGAGAGCCGTGTCAGAAGAAATGAGTGGTACGACGAAGAGTGCTCTCAGGCAAC
The DNA here is from genome assembly GCA_037954035.1 of Rosalia funebris. Lineage (NCBI taxonomy): Eukaryota > Metazoa > Arthropoda > Insecta > Coleoptera > Cerambycidae > Rosalia > Rosalia funebris. The sequence continues at coordinate 9,592,825 of JAZFAV010000007.1, forward strand.
AAGAGTGAAGAACGAAGCATACAAAAAAATGTAGACACGAAGAACAAGAAATTCTGTCGACGAGTATCCATACACATACGAGAACAGAAAAACGGATCCATAGGACAAAAAAGAGAGCATTCTTCGACCAGCAACTCCAGGACATTGAAGACCTAAACAGAGAATATGATATCAGAAACTTCTATAAAAAAGTTAATGTCATGAGAAGAGGTTTCAAACCGAGGACAACACATTGTAATAAAGTAAAGAAGGATACCTAATAACATCACAGGAAGGGGTGTTAGACCGCTGGGCGGAACACATCAGGACTCTTTTGAATTCGGAAGGGGAAACAGTGACCATCGATGAAGAAGACAGGCAGCCAAATGAACAAGAACAAGTAGAAGAGGAAGAGAGAACGCCACCTTCATTGCTAGATATCAAACAAATCATCCAAGCACTTCCAATAATAAATCACCTGGAACCGACAATCTCCCAGCGGAAATATTTAAGAATGATGGAGAAAACCTAATCAAGTGCATACATACACTTATCTCGGAATTAAACACTGTATATAAAGTGTTCTCCATATTACTCTACTCACGCCTAAAACCCTATGCAAAGACACTAACTGAAAAATACCAAAGAGGCTTCAGAACAGATAAATCTACTATCGACCAAATTTCAACGCTTAGACAAATATTGGAGAAGACCCGAGAACAAAACATAGAAACACATCACATATTCGTCGATTTTAAAGCAGCATATGACACTATCAACAGAGGAAAACTTTTTGAAGCAATGGAAGATTTAGGCATACCGCGCTTCCTGATAGCACTTACAAAGCTAACAATGAAGAAAGTAGATCGCAGGGTATGTATCCAGAGTAATATATCCCCGGTAATTAAAACTAGCAGTGGACTGCGACAGGGAGATGCTCTTTCATGTATATTGTTCAACCTGGCCCTAGAGAAGGTGATAAGATCTGCTCAAATTAATATAGCAGAAACAATTTTTAACAAAAGTATCCAAATCCTCGTCTTCACCGATGACATAGCCATCATTGGTAGATCAGAAGCGGTCATTAAAGAAGCATATAAGGCACTGGATGTAGCAGCAAGAGAAATTAGTTTGGTAGTGAACACCAATAAAACCAAATATCTGCGTACGCTGCAGCCAGTACAAAAGAGGACATTGCAAGTTGATCAAGCGCAAATAGAGGCTGTTGACGAATTAATTTACTTAGGCTCAATAGTAAACAACCGAAATGATATCACAGCAAAAATAAAACACCGTATGCTCCTAGCAAATAGGTGTTACTCTGGGCTGGCCTCACAAGTTAGATCAAGAAACATATCTCGACAAACAAAATGTAAATTGTATAAAACACTTATACGCCCGGTATTGATGTATGGGTGGGTCTGAGACATGGACCCTAAAAAAATAGTGAGGAGCTGCTGGGATGTTTTGAGCGAAAAGTTCTACGAAAAGTATACGGGGCGGTAAATGATAACGGGGTTTGGAGAAAACGCTACAACTTTAAACTGTACAGACGCTATAAAGTCCCCCATATTGTAAAATCAATTAAACCTAGTCGCTTGAGATGGGTTGGACATGTACTTAGTATGGATCCGGGAGATCCTGCAAGAATATGTAAGTTCCAAAGCCCAACAGGGTAACGACGTAGAGGAAGACCTAGACTACGATAGAAACGAATGGAACGAGGTCCTGGAACAGGCCGGGGCCCATCAAGGGCTGTAGCGCCAACATGATGATCATGGTGAAGAAAGACTACATGGATAGGTATTCTAGAATGGTTACTACGCAGGGATTATAATCTCATTCCATGCGTAGTAAAGTGTACTATAATGTAGTGTTTTTATATTAGTTTTATACTTATAATGTATATAGTGTACAATTGTAGTGGTGTAAAATTTTGCTGATTATACAGGTGTTAAGTTTTATACTAAAGATAATGAAATTTTATACCATTTTCACAGATTCTCAACTGTGCAACTATGGTGGTACTTAGATAAGATAATTAATATTAACAACAATGTAATCTTAGTAACATAATTGTAATAATTCTTGGTTGGTAAGTTCTATAACGATTCTTTTTTTTTCTTTTGTAGTGGTAGATATATTTTTATAGCTGCTATTAAGAATTAGCAACATTCCTTAAAGGAATAGTTTTCCTCAGTGTGTTAATGTATGTTAATAATGTAGTTAAATGTTTATTAATACTAAACAGTTTTTGTTTATTTGATTTTATTGCTGGAAGTAATAAATTGAAAATAAAACTATCAATATATTCTTATGTATGTTCCTGAAAAGGTTAATTCTACTCTGTCACAGGACTTCCAGTACACCTGTTAATTATTCTAATGGAGACATTTAGTTATATAAATACTGATAATATAATTCATGTATCTGACAAGTCTTACCTAATAATACATTTCAAATGACGGTTTAATCAAGGATGAATTGAAAACGAGTTTCCCATAACTTTAACAGGATTATTCCCCATAGAGTGATCATTATACACGGTTATATAAGACTGACAAGTACGCCGTTAATAGACAGGAAGTAACAATAATTACAGGGCCCTGTCAGTTACCTTATTATAATCGAGCAAAATTCTCTTGTAGATCTCCATTATGCAAGTTGATTTGTGAAATGGCCTTCATTAAATTCTATTGTTTTGCTTTATGTGCGTTTTGATTTCGCAAACATGTTAAGTACGCCATTTCGTCATAAGTACGCATCTCCATTTACCGTATATCTTTTTAATGATGATACATTTGCGTGGGTTTTCTTTTTATCGATTTTATGACAGTGTATGAGAAGCTGGGAAAGTCGAATGTGACTCAGGGTAGTTATACTATTCTTAGTTATCCCTATTTGTATGATGTAAAATATTGAAACTGACTGACCACTGACGTGGCTATGATAACACGAAATTTCCTCAGTTTGTTTTACATCTGTTCGATTTACAAATTTGTCATTAATATACCAACTTTATACCTTTCGAATGAATTGGAACCGTTAGGTCACCATTAAATTTAAATTTACGTATCAAGAAAACGGAATTATATAATGTTTAAAGTTAAAATATTCAACCAGGGAAAGCTGTAGCTTTTCTTGAACGTTTTCTAGATATTAACCGAAATTTTGCTTGTGTATCATTTAAAAAACAGACCGATAATATTAATTCCAAATTTGTCGAAGTTCTGTGTTCGTTTCTGGATACCCTGTATATTTGAAGGCATTTATAGGTTATACATGTATAAGCTCCATATAATGTAAGTAAATGAGAGAAAAGTTGATTTTTGAAATTTACCTTTTAATCAGAGGAAATTATTAATATATATTTAAGTCAATTAATCTGCATGAGTTCTTTAACATAGAAATATTTCAGAGTTCTATTTTAGATATGGAGAATTATATTGATAGATATCTAAGGATAGTGGTTTTAATTTAAACCTAGTATTAAAAATATGATTGAATTGAATTTTCAGTACAGTTGAACCAGTTTCCGGTACAGAAATATCTGTGTAAACTCCTGTTAATTAAAATTCGATTTCATATTTTATGAGGTAAAGGTTTCAAGAGATAGTCAAATAAAAGGCTGCTTTGATACCCTGACACCCTTACTTGACATCCTGTATACACATGTAAAATATATTTTTGAAACAATTTTTTTACAAATTCAGTTGCTGATGCTCACCACGTTCAATGTTTTTTTCCTTCTCTCTTCTGTGTTTTCTTTATTTGTCTTTATTTTTACACTCGTTGTAAACTCCCATCAGTTGTATTCATCCATCTGACTCCCCCTCCATCTTCTCTCAAGGTCACATACATATATAGCCAGCCGACTGATATGAGAATCGATCCCCCATCCACTCCGAGATCTCCAAGGAAGTCCATGCTGATTTTTGCAACAAAATTTTGTTCAACGATAAAACACATTTTCTTCCTGAAGGATACGTTAACAAACAAAATTGTCGAATTTGGGCTGCTGAAAATCCACATGCTGTTCGCGAAAAAGAAATGCATCCACAGAGATGCACGATTTGGTGCCCATTTTGGAGTGGTAGAATAATTATACTATAGCTGGTAATGCTATCACAGTAAATGGGAAACACTATGGTGATATGTTAAACAATTTCTTTTTCCACCAAATTAATGATTTGAACAACATTTGGTTTCGGAAAGACAGTTCAACGTGTAATACAGCACATGCAACCATAACTTTGTTCCATATCAAGTTTCCTGGTCATGTTGTCTTGCGGAATGCTAAACTGACAGCAACATCAATTGACATGCATAATGTGTGATTTAACACCACTCGACTTTTTTCTTCATTGAGGTTATGTCAAGGGAAAATTGTACGCCACCAGCCAGCAACAATCAATGACCTCAAATCAAACATTCAAAGTGTTATTAGGGGAATAGAGCCAGTTGTTCATAACACGAATAATGTTATGAACAATTTTGTTAAATTATTCACAAATCACATCCCATAATTCCATATAACACCCAGGCATATTGATATCGTATGATTTGTAGATGACAATCGTTAAATATAGACACCCTATCTTTGATAGAACAGAAATGGCGCGTAATTTCAATCATATACAAAGTTCCAACTGAAACACCCTATATATGAAAGTATGCAACGCCATCAAATTCCATCGCAGCAAATGAAATGCACTTATTTTTTATCAATGAGGGATTTGTAGTGACTGCCTTGAGAACACGAACCAAAATCGGGCTTGGTACAAAAATTCTTAAACTTGGCGCCGAACAACTATCTGTTTGGCAAGATATACATTAACGGTAAGAAAACCAAAATATATTTGAACAAGATCGGTTAAGAGTTATGGGGTTATGTTAATCATATGTAATAAATTTACAGTACTCATTTTAGAAACATCTTGCTTATTATTTGGCTAGTTCGGCGGTAAAATATTCACATTAGAGGATGATACATTATTTAATGGTTTTATAGACGCAAATGTAAGTTGGAATTGGCATCGTAATGGGTTCGCTATGCTAATCACGGAACAACCAGTAGCCATCACGTATATCGGCAACAGTACATTTAAAAAGTTTTGAAGTTGAAAGCGTGTTAGACTACTTTATAACGCCTGCAATAAAAAATAATTAATTGCCCTCGTTTTAATATCCAGCCTGATGCATGGAATTTAAGTCTTGGAGGGCAATATAGCGCACTAAATGCAATTTAATGTTTATATAAGAGAAAAGTTTTTGTAGTAAAACAAGTAAATAACGTTTCAGAAAAAGCGTACAAGAACACAAAGTTCTTCTAGTATTGCGATTCGAGGCGGGCGATTGCCTCTTAAAGTAGAATTTAACGTAGAGACTTTAAAAAGTTTTAGAGCTCCCAAAAGTTTATATAATGTCCTTGTTGAGGGCTCGCCTCTACTGTCATACCACTCACTGGGCCCATACTTCCGATCAAAAAACATATTGCCTGTCGAAGTCAGTTGCGTACAGGACTCTATTTTCGCTGGTTTTATTTGATAATAGTGTTATGGAATATTTTTTTATCTAAGAATGAAAATGTCGAACATAAAATAAGAATGGTGCATATTAAAAATAAATAATTTGTTCAAATAAATATCAGAGAGCTGGCACACTATTATAATATAGAATTCAATTATGATAAAGTAATTACAATGAAAAATGTATTTAGTGCATTTTGGCTATATACAGTTATAGGCAAATAAGTGGATTCACTTTACAATTTTGCTTTCTACTTTTTTTTTTAGAAACATTAAATTAGAAAACAATATTTTGTTTAAAATATTATTTTATTACCTTTAACATTAGCCTATATTTATTAAAATTTTAATTTAACTATAATTTTTTCAATATTTATGAAAATATCAATATTTATGTTGTCGGAAGATTTTTCCCTCAAATCATTATTACATGAACGATTAGTTCAACAGGAATATTCTCAGTTCATTTAGTAAAAGACAGTTATACGCGAATTTACTAGAAATATAGTTATGAACAGTATGTTAATTAACAGAATATTTAATTTCCCTAATATATCCTTTTCCCACCGAATGTTGCCTCACTTTCATCTACGCATAGTTAGAGACTCACTTTTTCCTACTCTTGATGATAAGATCTTCGATCTAAATGTATCCCTAGCTGTCTGACGTTGTCTACTTGTGGTGTATGGGTCACCATTAGGAGTTTTTGTAGAACAGATTTTCTGACTTAGCGTAAAAGTTACATGGATAGATTTGGACTCATTTATTTTAATGCGCTTGAAAATTTAGTATGAAAAAAAAAACTGCTGAGTAAGCAAACAGACATTTATATTACTTTGGCAAAACAACATTACATGCTGTATTTATTAACATAAATACAAACACATATAAACATGTAAAATATATTTTTAAAACATATGTAATTGATTGTATATGAGGAACTGTTAATAAATTAAGGTCATTATTACACGTTTTTTGCCTTCCGGTATATAATCAATCTACTGACGTAATTTAATGGAAATATCTAGTATTTTTTTGTTTGTACATAATTCTTTATGGAGTAATCATATATTTTTTGTTACACGCCATTGAAATACGTGAATTTTTTGCTTAAAAAAATTACTGCGGCCGAACTTTCTACCCTTCTGTTATAATCCATCATATCAGTTGACGTCGTATTTTATGCACAAGCATGTCCTTTGTCAAACACAATAAGACGAGGTCGGACCGCCAATCTAGTTTAGTGTTCATATACTTTTCCACTTTTCTTTTTTATTGAAAGGCAATTTCGAGACCAAATTGAAATCTTTGTATTCTTGAACTCGACGTAGATGCCACTCCAAGTCCGATATCTGATCAGATTATGCTTGCTGCTAGGCTATAACCTCACGGGAACAATTTCTGCTTGCCTCTCCTACCTACGGTCTAGGAACAGCTCATCGACGTAGTTGAAATATTTGCAATTGAGTCAGATTATTTGTTATACGTACGATAACGATTTAAAGAAAAGTAAATTTGATTTTAATATACAATTTGTATAATGGATCTTTGCGCGTGTATCAATTTAGTGACGACGCACGGATCACATGCTACACCACCCGCAATTGTTACTAATATGCCACAATTACCAGCACGTATGTCTAGCGACATATGTTTCAATTAACTACGTACGGTATACACAGTTAATAATTTGCCGAACAAAATGAAATTATGAAGTCACGTCTTAGGCTTTATTGTATAATTTGATTCATTGGCGTCTCAATATTTCTGTAAAATTTATTTCATTTTTGTTTGATTTATTTTGATTTTTGTTGAATTTATTACATTTATCTTGATGGAAATATCACTTCCATTGAATGTTTTTGTGGAGAACCTTTTCATTACTCTGTCATAGGTTGACGGATTTTTATTGTACTAACTATTATCCTAAAATGTGTTTTCGTCACGACACTGTTTAAAAATGTCAGTTGATTGATTCATACGATTGTTACTTCTGACGCACACGCAAAGAATCATTATACAAACCATACATAGTGATACGTGATGACTTTTATTCAAAGAATAAATACTCTAAATTTGACACTTCGTTTATTAAATTGATATTTTTGTGTACAGTTACTTTGTCTCATTTACTATACCCAAATAATAAAAATGATCATCAAAAGGGATCGTGGATTTTAGAAAAGGAATAAAATAATTGCGGGAACTAGTATTATGTAAATAATGTTTTTGACTGTCAACATTTGTCAAACCATTGTTGTAACGTTTTCTTGCTTGTTGCAATCTTAAGCAGTTTCAAATTATGGTTTTGACACAAAATTTACATAACGATTTGGGTATATAATCAATGTTTATGTTTTCATTTAATGATAATTTTCGAGGGTACTTCATAAGCTTAACATCAAATTATTTTTATACATACATTAAAAATTATGTTGGTTTGTTTCGCAAAACTGACTGGTGTGACTCATAAAAGAGGTGCAAGTATTGGTGCAAATGGTTTATCTCAAGAAACTGGAGTTTTATGGAACATACCGAACAGTCTTAAAGGAGAACTTGGACATGCATCGATTGAGATGCAATTGAATCAGTGAACGAAAGACAGTACATGTACGTTATAGTCGTTTTTGAACGGAAGTTAAAGAGAACTGAGGAGCTGGAGAACAAAACGGTATAATTACACGAAATTAAATTTTACAGGAGGAGCAAAAGACTAAATGACATACTTACAATGTCCTTTTGACGTTGGTTTTTATTTACCCATTAAGAGTTTGTGACTTTATTTGACATTGAGTCCAAATTCCTATCTCTAATAAAACGGATGATACTTAAATTTGAAAAATGCAATTATGTCATTTTGTTTGCAACCGATGCAGTTATTACATTTTAATTGCCACTAGGATGCAATTAAGCTATTTTGATTGCAGTTTACATAAACTTATTAATCATAGAACATAAAAACAGTCTACTCTGAAAAAGAAGACAGTAATTCACTTCTCTGTCAAAGTAAAAAATCTCCAGTGCTCTCATTATATCCTAAGTTCTATGTCTATTTCCTCACAATCGCAACCTCCATCGTGTCCATCTTCTTGACACCCTCCTTCATCATCTTCCCTCTCATACTCATTGCTTTCCTGTGGATTCCCTAAAATTTCTTTATACCAACTTAATTCTTGATACTGTTCCCAGTTGTTTCCAAAATAACCCAATAACTTCGAATAACCAATCGATAACCAAGAACTGAAATAAGATTACACTCTTTGACCACAAACTAATTTATTTTCTACTAATAAAAACAAAAGCTAGTGTAACCTCCTTAAAACAGTATTGAAAGTACAAAGAAAAATGGATGTCACTATTTCATTTTGATTGACATCTTAGAAATCTGTATGAAAACTATTCCATTTTGAACGAAAACGTGCTCGCTTATTCAAAACTGTTCAAATTTTACTGTAATTGTTTTGTTTTGCACAGTGCACAGTTTTGCACAATTTTAGCACAGTGTTAGGTAGTTTTGCTTGAAAATGACTTCAGATTTGTATTCAGTGGGCCATTAATGTCCTAATTAAAAGAAAAAAGAAAATATTTTAACCAGAAGTGTAATTATACCGTTTTTTTCGTCAGATCCTCTAGAGCATCTGACGTCAGAACTATTATGAAACTATTAGTTACTGAATATTTTGATGTATTGTAAAATTATGGTATTTAAATCAATTGTTAACATTCTGATAGAAAATTTACAAACATGTGTTTTAGAAATAAAAATATTTTGTACTTCCGGGTATACTGTTCTTTTACTTAACTAAAAAAAAAATCTACTGTAAATGATTTTTTCATTATTTTATTAACAATGATTTTATATCTTTGTAATATATCATATTATTATTTTTATTCAGTATTATCGCTAGTATCATACTTATTTCACATATAACATAATAGATTAATAAAATTCAAATGTCCCTCAGACACGCATTGAAGAATTTTTTTTTTCAGTGATTTTTTCTCACTGCTTTTGATATGTTTTCTTCACAACTAGTGCTATGAAAGAAACAGCTTTACTGCTATAAGTAAGTAAACAATCTGTAGTGGAAAACAATAAAATTAACTTTTGGTAGATGGACTGGTTCTTTTATAAAATTTGTGCAATAAGTTTTTAAAATCAATAATGTCCGTGTGACCAATAGTAGTAGAAGTTAAGTATCGAGTTTTTCGGTTCCTTACAAATTTATCGGCGTTGTAGCTTTCCCCACAATACTTTTTATTTTTCATCTCGACGAGCATATTTTCAAAACCAATGATTTTTTTCCATTTAAAGGGTTGTCTTTTCGGTTTTTTTTTGCAGATTTTTCATAGAACCATTACCGCTGCTACTGGTATAAAAGAAATAATACCCCTGAGTTATTAACACTCTATGACTATGTGAATCTTTTGTTATGAATATATCTACATATGTGCGTTTACTTATACTTGGCCATACTTATACCGTTATTGCACTCAATCATGACCTGCACACCCTCATTGTAAAGGCAGATGGCTAGCTTATGTACTGTTTTGGTCATTGATCGGTTTACGGATTTCAAGCATTTTGACTATTCGACGCCTGTATTGTTCCTTCACTCACCAGTTCGATTCTATCAAGGCCTTTTACGGACAGAACTCCCTCAGACTTCTAGCGTAGAATCACTGATTTGTAAATAATTGCGTGAATCTGCAAAATATCATTCTGTTAATTCTCAAAACACGTAAAGCACTGACAATCTACATATCTTAACTACATCCTCACAAAAATGGTTTTTGGGTTGCAGTTTCTCGCAGAAAAATAATTGGATCGACGTATACAACATAGTTCTTTGATAGTATAATCAAACATTATTTAATGGAAGAAGTGTTAGAATTAATAAACTAACTATTCAATGAAAATCATCAAAAACTCAGTTTATCCTGCAGGCTTTCGAGATTCACGTAGCTTGCTAGTTAATATTCTAGTTGGTTACCACCTCGTCGTTTATTATAATGTTTCGAGAAACATACCGCTCCTTCTTCAGAAGGTTGTCTGTAACCATTGTATCATTAAACCATATGATGTTATATAATTTATATTTAGAAGATTTATGAAACACTAACAGAAACTCAAAAAGTTCAAATAAAGCATGACGATATTTAACGTCACATACATACAGATTTCTTTTTATATACATAATAGACTTTCCAAGCACAAGTAACTTTATACAACCCGAACAATGACCCTGCTACCTGGTATATTATTATGGACCATACTAATGTACAGGAGTGTACATAATTAACATGAAAAAATTATATAATTTCCAAATAATATCGAAATATTTTCAGAAATTTAACGTTCATATCTGCGCACTGTTTTGATGTATAAATTAAAATAACAATTTGGGAGACACTATACGTAATAAATTATAATAATAAATTTACAGAAGGAAGACAAAACACACAAAACAACACGAAACAGTAAACATATCAATATCCCTGAATGTAAGTTGTTAACGAATTTTAATAATTTTTAAGCATGCTATCAGGTGCTTTTAAACGGTTTCAATTTTTCTCCTTAATATTTTCTATGCTACATCTTGTAAAACAATATTTTCTTCTAAAACATGCAATTCTCTTTAAATTTAGAGTATGACACATGAATTGAGATTACAATTATATAAACATATAAAATGTCAAAATATAAATTAATTAACCTAATACCGCCATAGTAGACAAACAGTTCGAACCACGCTCGGATCTAATTATTCAAAATTAAGTAACATCTGTTTTAGTCACAGAGATATTATTTTATTATTTTTCAGGGGACCTAACCCTGAGGGGAATTAACCTTTTGTTATTTGCGAAAAATAAATATTTAGATATCCAATGAAATAAGTAAACTGAAGACAATTCCATTAAAATTATATTTTAATGAAATTATTATTTGTGTTGAACATCAATTAATTAAACAGTTTTAAATTAAATTAAAATATATTTTTTGTTCACTTATCAAGAGTACGTTGAATTATGATTACAGTGAACTGAACTGAAATCTCGTGTATTTAACTTTATTTCCTTATATGGCAAATATTGTTATAAGGCGATTTGATTTATTTTAGTAATTCACAAATTTCATCAATGACTATTTAATTAAATCTGTTATTTAATTTAGAATTTACTTATGCTGGAAAAATATATTGAAAAAAATTTATTATATAACAGACTAAATATATTAAATTATATTTCTTTACAGCTTATTTTATTTTCATCGTAATTTTTGCATGGATATATTGTTGGTTAATAGTTAATGCATTCGTTGCTACAACTGATGATTTGTAACGGTAGACAATTACTCATATTAAACGATTAGTTAGTCAGCTGAGACGGTATACATTATTATTTATAACGATATTCTGTAATTGTTTTGAATATTGCGTCCTTTGATATAACGTACTATTAACTTATTATATATTCCTGCACTTTGTATAATTATTTCCGTAACTAATTGTTGAAGCATTTTGTTTTTGACGTCTTAAACTTATTAAAAAGGCTCAATAAATCAACAAAAAACTTGGAAATCATGGTATATTTCTTTAATTTGTAATTATATATAAGGATAAATTTATTAATGAAACAGAATAATTAAGTTACAATTATAATTTCTGCTCTGTAGGCGAATGTGGGTGTTAAGTAAACAATTTATGAGCGAGTGGCATGTCTGTAATATACTGGCATTTCTAAGACACAAATAATTTGCATTGTGTGAATATCGGGTGAAAATTATTGGAATTTACCAGACCATATCTAAGCCCCTTAGATATTGAAAATTCTGGATTCTCATTATGTAATTATATATTAGTGTTTGTAATACTGGAGGAACGTGACCCATAATTTTCCTGATGAGCAAACAGGGGTATATTTTAAGAAAATTAATAAGTTATGCTGTTGAATTTCAAGTCATATTAATTTGAATAAAGAATAAACATTTTACCATTATATTATACAATTATACTATTATGTTAGATAATACTATTGTTAACTTAATAATACACTTGGAAAACTACAACAAAAAAGCGAATGGCAATTTTAGAGGAATGTGATTATTTGTCATAGTAATAAGCCTCTCCCAATTTCAATTTTCTTTGCAAAAGATAATTGATTATATCTCTCAGTAATAATTGATTATATCTCCGTGTTACCATACAGGGTATGCAAATTTGAATGTTTTATAAGGATTCTCGATATCCGTGAGGAATACAAAAAATAAGTCATACCTTCTCGGTATCATTTGACGATTCGCGCTTTTGGTGCATCACAACTTGATTGTTTGTAGAAGAAAAAATAATGTATCTTTTTCAGACACTTCTCTGAAGACTCCAGTGACGTTCATAACTTTGAAATAAATTGATAATCATCAATACAATTTTCCTGGGATGTATACCCCACAAATTTCCTTCAGCATTTGTCCTGGATCGGCGTACCGTGTACGGCACTGATGAGAATTAATAAGTTCGAAACAGCTGTATGTCGTTCGGTTCCAATACGGAACAAATGTGAAATCCTACCTGTGGCGGGTTTTATGTTTTGAAACCTTATCTGATCGTGCAGAAACACGAGAAAGGGGTCGAGGGTCGCCTTTAGGTATAATTAAATGCCTGGCGGGGCTTTAGCCCGAGGAGTATTTGCTTCCTATAGCGATTACGTAATAACCTTGCTATTCGGGAACTACTTTGATAACTGCTTGGTGGTTTGGTAGTTCCTTTCTCGATTTCCGACTTATATGTTACTGACATAGATCGTATCGATAAGGATGTATACCCCACAAATTTCATTCGGCATTTGTTGTGGATCGGCGTACCGTGTACGGCACTAATGAGAACTAATAAGTTCGAAACAGCTGTATGTCGTTCGGTTCCAATCCGGGACAAGTGTCGAATCCTACCTGTGGCGGGTTTTATTTTTTGAAACCTTATCTGATCGTGCATAAACACGAGAAAGGGGTCCAGGATCGCTTTTAGGTATAATTCAATGCCTGGCAGGGCTTTAGCCCGAGGAGTAGTTATTTCCTATAGCGATTATGTAATAGCCTTGCTATTCGGGACCTACTTTGATAACCGCTTGACGGTTTGGTAGTTTCTTTCTCGATTTCCGACTTATATGTTACTGATCAGTACAATGCAAAATTTTACTTGGCAGCTGGTAATTTTTACAAACAACTGAAGTGTGGAGATATCTCCACTACCAGACTGCAAGCGAGACTCTTATATCCATTTTGTACTATATTTTTAATTTAATTTTTAAAAATTTTTGAAAATTCATTTAACTAGAAGAAATTATGTATGATTCTGTTCCCGAGTCACCTCTTCTGCATTAATTTCTGCTAAGGTTAATTGGCAGGTAATGGAAGAAATCGTGTTCTGTATGTAATTTCAAAAAATATTAGAAGGAAATCAGCTAACGAAAACTTAAGACTCAAGAATATAAAGACACAATTATGAGTACATGTATTTCGACGAGAAAATAGTTATAGTTTACCAATTCGTATTTATACATATGGTTGAGTCCTAAAACAACTATTTTCTCGGTGTCATTATTTATGTTAGTCTATAAAGATTACGTTTATGCTCATAAAATAATACGCGATTAAAGTATTAACGCGTTAAGAAAAAGCAAACGGCTCGACTCGAAAAGACTCACTCCCCTAACAATTTAATTCCAATCCCAAGAGCAAATTGTCAAGTTATCATCAGCAAAACTTATCTCGTTTGTTTAAATCTTAACAGCCAATGTTGGCGGTTCCTAGCCAAATATACTTTAAGTAAATTGGTGCAGATTATATTGTGTTAAGTAGCATGGAAGGGCCTTTCCTGACTTTGTTTATTTTACGCTACGCTCCCTTAGATTATGTCAATTCATATGTATAATACGTGGCACGTGAAGGAGAATCTAGCTCTTAGGTTAACAGGTACGTTGTAGATCCTTAGTTTGTATTTTGTAAAGTTAAATAAGACTGAAATTAATATAAACATAAGAATAGGAAGCAAAACTTTAATTTTTAAATAAATTTATTTGGTTTATAAGGTTCTGTTTATTTTCAGCTTAAAGCATATTTTTATATGATATTTTTTGTAATACCTCTTTTTAGGTATTGTTTTAATACACAACACGACTATTGTTCAGTATATTATATCATGAATAACACAAGTATGCACATTGTACTTATAGAGTTGGACAATATCTGGATATTTTCCATAAACGAGCAAGAAATAATGAGTAAGAGAATACACAATAAAATAATAAATGCGTTATTTTATTTACACATATTTTATGGTCAAAGCTAGTGAACGATCATGTCATTCGTTTATGACATTTTTAATGTATCTCTAATCATTTAAAAAATAAATAACTCTCTACGCTCTAGCCGACTAAATTACCGTGGCAATAATTGCTAAAAAAGGTAATAGTTAAACACTTTGATAAATCCTGTGAGAGGAAAGGTATACTTGATATAATAATTTCTAATTCGATTATAATAATAATTAATTTTTGTTATATATGTCGTAGTCTCATGGTGAAATACGTCAATTCATGAAAAGCCTAGGCAGTACATGAACTGCCGGCATATTATGTAAATTATTAATGTTACACAATCTGCTTAAGCATTTCATGAAACGCCGTGCTCGTCTCGGCACATGATGTTTCAAGTCGTACTGCACGATCTGCTGTAAATTAGATATCGACTGTTCGTGAAGTGACCAGCGTTGCCCGGCAGATTGTGTTTTATTACTTGTGCTTATTTGGTTTGTTTTGTTTTGTTTAATGGAAACTATGGAAAGTAAGAGTGAAAAAGAACTGTTCGGTGAGCATTACAAGGAATACTACATAGCAAAGCCGAACAAACGACCGAGCACCATTAGTCAATTAAAGTAGGTGCGTATTTTTATACAATAAAATATTTTAATAATTTTGAGGTTAGGTTATGATGTATTCGGGGAACTTTTCAGGTTTTAAATTGCTAACGAAATAACTAAGGCTAAGACGAGTAGCAGTAGATCGAGAAGGGATTATTATTTACTAAAAACGTATGACGTTATATCAGTGAACGACGAAAAATCGGTAATTAAAAAAGTACAAAGGTCGGATGGTCCCCTAATTTATATTGTTACCGAAGAGGACATATATAATAGATTAAAGGATATTCACATAAGTTGCGGACATGGATCGAGAGATAAAATGATCAGCATCATTCATCAAAGTTGTTTCATTCCGAGACCGTGCATTGAATTGTTTTTAAAATCATGTAAGACCTGCCAAACAAAAAAATCGAAAACGGTTGCTAAAGTTGTTGTGAAACCTATTATGTCAAGGAACTTTATGACTCGGGGACAAGTAGACTCATCGCTTGCAGGTTTCAGCAATACATATATTTGGTTGTACAAAATTGTGTAATTAATTTACATAATTAAAGTTTATGTCCAATATTTATCAACGTCAATACTTCTGTCCATGTATCATTGACTAAAAAAAAATTGAGGCAATGTTATGTAATAAACATACAATGTGTAAAACTAAAATAATCAACAGTGCTTAAAGTTGCCGATATTACACGCTGATGATTACTTTACACACTAGTGTTAAAAATTGTATCTTTGCGCTCTCTTTGCAGTATGTAAATTAATACTTTGCTCACTGTCGTAGAAAAATATATTTTTTTAATGAAGAAATGTACCTAATCCAGCAAAAGTTGTTTTGTTTAACATACTATATATCCTTATGATTATTTAGTATGATATATTGCTTTTGTTCAAATTGAATTAAATATTTTGATTATTGCGATTAATGTTTGTCTTTTCTTTTGTTTCAGAAAGTTTGCGAGAATATTTTAGTAAATACGGCGATATAACAGAAGTAATGGTAATGAAAGATCCAGCCACAAGACGGTCGAGGTGAGTTTCAATGAAGCAAATCATATACAGTCAAGCAAACTACGCCTGAATTCAGCCGGGTGGTTTCTTGAACACCCCGGATTCCATTGAAAACTATACGATTCATGTCAGGGTTGTGGTCGACGATAAACTCCGGCCGTTCAGTTAGTTTGCCTGATTCTGTGGTGCCTGATATACTTTTTTCCCGGAGTCCTCCTTCCTTCATCCTTTTGACGTATTGGCCATCTAATAGATTCGTACTTATATATCGGAATTGACTGGGACTTTGGAAACTTTTAGAAAGTTAGAATAAGTTCGCTGGCTTACGACACATTTCATTACTTACTTCCCTACAGGAAGTCCAACAGACATTATATCTACAATTACTTAAAGATGAATTAGGTTTTTCTTTATTTAATTCTACTGATCGGTATTTTTGTTAACGCTTTGATGGAATAAGGTATTTCAAACTTTTTATTTATACATTTTTGTAGATATAAATTTTGTATTAAATTCATACTATTACGTTGACCACCTTACAAAAGTGTTCTTTACCACACTCTACAAAAGTAATATCTCACTCAAATACAGATACATTACACACACATAAAGCAAGTTTATCTAGGTATTTCATTGCTCTTATTCGCAAGTACCTATGTCAATAATTTTCATGTTAATAAATTTTAGTAAACAAGCAATATAATTCCAGAAGAGTTTAAATACATATTAATAATTAGTATTTTTAATTTATATATAATAATAATCTTTGTAAACTGTCGTGAGATGGAGTTTTGTTTATACTCCAATCCAACTGTAAATTCTTTAAACATTAAAGATAAAACAAATTAAGCCAAAACAGCTATTCCCCTGGCTATATACAAGGAATTTACAGATAGATTGGAGTATAAACAAAACTCCATCTCACGACAGTTTGTAAAACTATAATCTGAAAACCTTGTGTTATAAAATAATTTTTGTTGTAATATGAGTTTTAACAAGAGTATGAATTTTAATAAGAATTTATATTAGTTTTTTGTATAAATCAATTATTTTATCTGTCAAGTCATCAAGTAAGGAATTTATAGACTGCGTGTAATCACTTTGTACGACGACTTTGTAAAAAATGTACGACTAGGACTAAATTGCATTATTTAAACCCCATTTTCAGACATGATTGCAAATAACGTCCCTCATAATCGCCTTACTACAGTCCATTCTGACTATATACTGACACATACATATGTTACATTACCGATACTTAGCCAACACATTATATTGTTGTATATTTTGAACCTGTGTCTGGTGAACACAACGATGTCGTAAATTAGTCCATATATAGTCTGTGATATATCCTTTTGTAAAAACCAATTTTTTGTACATGCATGGTATTTGAAATAGTGTTATTAATTATTTTAGTTATATCCGATCTGTTACTAAAAATAATCAGCTGAGTGTATTATCATCAATATTATTATCAATCGCAATTATCACCAACCAATAACTACTTTTACGTATCTGAGTCCAATTAAATTTAATGTGAACTTTAAAATTATATAAATCGGGATCAACTTCGTACAAGAAGTTGTTCATTTAATAAACTAGCTTCTTTGTCATTAACAACAGTTGTGTTATATAATTTGGTCGGAATGGACAAAACTTGAGGAGATGCAAAAATAATTGTACCTTTTTGTAATAATGCAGGTAATGTATTTAAAAATTAAGTTTTATATTTTAGTTTTATATGAATGCCAGTTATTAGATAACGACAAATTTTATATGAATAACAGTAACATTTAACGTGTTTTCGAATTGTTGGAAATAGTTCTACCAAATCTGTAGAATTCCCTCTCAATTGCGAAATATGTAAAATTTTTTGAATGACAATTTGCAAGATGCTGTGAACTAGAAATATAAAAATATATAATAATACAGTATATAGTAATAGCCTATGACACGGTAGTTTTTTACTAACGATATACGTTTGTTAATGGTATTTGGTTTTCATTTGGCACAGATCGATCAACGGGATATTTAGATTATATATTAGATTCTAGCCTATCACATAGTAATCAATGTATTCAAAAAGTTTATATCAATTATGTACATATATTTCGCACGTTTCACAGAGGAAATAAATGATGATGGTTTTCATCAGGATTACACATATTTTCAACGATTTTTGTCATAGTTTTTATTTTTACATGGGTGATCTACATTATATATATTATGTATTTAAAAAAATAGTAAAGGTACATGGAATACTTTATGAATGATATAGTCAGTAGTTCTGGATATGTGGCCTTCTTATTAACAGGGAAGATCCGAATATCATCAATTTTCACTTTAAGAATGTTTCACCTATTATATCTTCACTTAATCAATGTGAATTGATGCAGGAATATTACTTTGTTTCGCATCAGAGCAATAATGCATTTCAGACAGTTACTGCTGAAGATGTGTAAAAATGTCTCCATACTATTAATAGTAATTCTAGTGGTTTTGAATGTATTTCCTTGACTATACTTAAATCAGTTACACGTCCTTCATTATACCATGTTACTTTTATTATTAATACATTTACATATCTTAACACCTACATTCCTCAAAAGTTGGAAAAATATCAATATCGTTATTTTACCAAAAATATATAATGCATTAGATATAAACCATTCAAAGTTTACATTACAACTTATTGTTAGTACTACTACTGTACTGGCACATATTATAGATGGTATGTTGAAAGTATCTGATAACAATCTAGTAACGTATCTACTAATCCTTTTAGATTATACTAAGGGATTTGATACTCTAGACTATAATATATTATGTAATAAACTAAATTCGTTTTGTTATTACAACCACCTCATATCTATAGTTATATAACCGAAAATACAAAATAAGTAATTTTAGATTGTGTTATATCCAATGTACTGCCACTATTGCCTTGGACCATTATTGTTTTCTATATACACCTCAGATTTTAATAAGTATTTAAACAATTATATAATTATGCTGACGATTTTCAACTGTTCATAAATTTTTTGATGAAGATTTGACATCAATAAATTATAATATCATCAATGTCTTACAGGCCGCGTTGGACAATTCACTTAAGTGCCCACTGTAATCTCTATTTAAAAAAATACTTTTATTTTTTGACACAGTAAATACCAATGATAATCACACATTTAAGTTGCTAAACACATTTTAAAACATTCCACATGAAAGAACGTATTTTGCTTTTAATGTTAAAGACTTGATACCCTACTCCTTTTCTAAGATGAGATACTAAATTCTCAAAATTGTACCTTCATCGAAACATGAAAAACTTTTAATGAACGTATTGCGTGGAAAACTTTGTATAAGGTGACTTTTGTAGGACCGAAATTTTTTATATCTCATTCATTGATATGTTTAATCTTTTATTTAATTAATGCTTGTTAAAATTAAAGTTTAAATTCATATTTTCTGTTGTCGTTAACGTAACTAAGGTTAAATTCTACCTGTAACATAATCCAGAATTAATCCTTTTAAAGAACGGAATGTACTAGAAGACAAAAAACACAATATTTCTTTTCTTCGCGCAGTTTTAACAGGCAATTGTGCCGCTGTTGTCTCGAGAGGAATCGTGCCGTCGTTATCAAAGTCCGTTAAATAGATAACAGCCATAGAAAATGCCTGTATATTCCTTATTAAGGTAAATATTTTGTATCTTTCTATTTGGAAGTAAATAATAACGTAAATTGCAGATTGAAATTGAATTTTCAAGCCATTTTAGAACATTTCAAAACATCGAAAATACTCAAAACCAACGAAATTTTGCTACATGTCAAGGAAATCTGTGCTACTGAATAGCTATCTTTACTCAACATCTTGTATATATATATATACATCATTAGTATTGTCGATTAAATTCCTGCAATTTGAACTGAGCATTTATCTGACGCTGATTGTTATAGAATTCTTGACTTATATTTCTACCAATATAATGCAATTTAATTATTGCAGTTAATAAACTTTTGCCGTATCAGCCACCGGACCAGCCGTTTTATTGGGGATTTTAGGAATCGGAGCATTCCATCAACGTCGCCTCCATAGCAGCCCCTATTTATATTAACTTTGTTCGTGTGGCCTCCGATGGCAAGTTATTCGATGTCGGAAGTTGTAACGACTCTATTGCACCGCCAATTTAACGGATTGCCCAGGAAGTAATTGCCAATAGAATCCTGCAAGCCTCCTGGTCCCCGATATCATTACACTTCAAAATTGCGCTTTTAAACTCCTCGTAACAGTGCCTTAATAGCAACGAACAATGCAAGAATATTAAACTTGATGTAAAAAAACCCCAAAGGATCTGAAATTTTAATTCAAATGCATTTTAGAAATGTCTCGTGTTGACGACGTACCTTGCGTTACACTCTTGAGCTCAAATAAATGGTATTTATTAAAGATTAAAAAAAATTAATACGATTTCATAATTCCGACTCCATATGCGATATAAGAGTGCTAAGAAAAACCAAAGTAACATTTTTTTCCAAGTGTAGGGGGTAGTTGCTTATAATCCTTTTAAAATAAAATCGTTCTTCTGGGGTAAAAAAAATAAAAAACTTCTGGTCATATCATGTGGGTTTAACTTCATTATGTTAAATGAAATGCAATTTTTTTATTACAATTCAGAATTTAGCGTATTTTTCTGAATACTTTTTGTTGATATATTTATTCTTTTTCAAAAAACTACTGGTTTTTGAGATGTCTTTTATTTTTCAGAAAATGATTATATTCGTGTAACCATTTTTCGTATTCTATATCTTAGAGAAGTATAAAGCAGTAAATATTATATTTGTACGAGTTGTAGTTTGGATTTATGAATTTCAGAAAATCCTTCGCTAGCCCATACAGTCTTCATAATTTGATAGCCAATATTGTAAGTGGTTAAATATTTTCGTTTTCAAGTTACTCTGTATATTATTGAATGTTATACGCACAATTAAATTCTGCACTTATTAGTTACGTATCCCTAGTCAAAGTGGTTTTCGTAACCTTCGATAGAACTGCAGTTGCATAAAATTAATTATTACATTATTAAACATGTCCCAATATTCCATAAATATAAAGCTACCGTATACGTTTGAGGTTGAAATAAGTCGATTTCACTAAAATTACCTCGATACCTTATTTTATCCAGTTTTTGGCTTAATCAAAACATCAGCCCAAAATAGGTTTAGATTAATTAATTGTTTTATTATTATCATAATGCATTTTCAGTTATAACTAGAATCAATTTAATTCTCTACAAAACTCGAAACAATGGATTTTAATTTAGAGAATATAAATTTCTCGTATTCTCAAAGTGCTATATTCTTTAGAGAATATAGCACTTTGTTTTCACAAACACTGTTTGATTTGATGACACTTTTTGTTAATACGTAAATCAGTCTTATTCAAAAAATTAAGGGGTATCTACTTTTCTCAAGCTCTTTTCATCCGGAAAATCATGAATACTCACAGAGTATACGTTTTCTTTTAATATTCCCCAAATCAAAGTCGCAGAGATTCAAATCAGGTGAACGTGCTGGCCATTGATTTAGTGCAGTGTTTCCCTGCTTATTCATCTACCTACCTTACGTAGGTACGTAGATGAATAAGCAGGGGTATGCTTATTACAAAGCATACGGGATATGTCTGAAAGACGCCTGCTAAAAGACGATGTTTGTTAAATATTTCGATTAAATATTTCTATATTTATATCATTATATATTAGTACTTAGATTAACCTTCGATCAACAATGTGAAACGCCAGGACATGTTCTACAACGTCGGGTCTTTTTGACCCTACTCACTTTTTAGGTGCAATTTTCAACATTTTAGGAAAAAATGAAATGCAATTTTTATTAAATCAATACACTTGAACTTTTAGGAGAAATAAGTCTTTTACAAAAGATATGCTTGAAAAAATACAATAAAACATGTTTCAAAAAAAATTTTAACCAAAAATTTTTCCTTGAAATAAATTAGTTTCTATCTTTTCACATCTTTATCAAAATTACTTTGAAACAATTCAAAAGAAATAAGGTAACTCCACAAATAATATCACAAGCAATAGAAACAAATAAACGAAATCCAGGTAACATAAACAGGTAACACAAAAAGGGAAAAAATTAAACTAAATAACTAAGTAAACTTAGTAAACGTAAGCAAACGACTAAATATTACTAGACTAGATAGGTGAAACTTTCTTCAGTCTTCAATATTTGATTCTGATTGACATCGAAAGCACAACCATTTCATTTTCTCATGTTGCCTACAAATTGGCATGGCACATATCTCGCAGGAATTATACGTATTTCTGTCATTCGTGCACATATAGCATCTTTTTCTGGTTCCTGATTGATCCCGGTGTATAGGGGGGAGGGACAGATTCCATGGGCTCTGGAACTGTTCTTATTTCAGTTCTTAGATTTCTATTTCTTTGATAAGGGTTTTGCCATGTCCACAGCTGCTGAGATACTTGATGGATAGCTACTCGGGTCATTTTGACCCGTACGTTGTAGAGAGAAGGTTAAGATCAACAATTGTAAAAACACAAAAAGTATAATAATAAAAGATCTTAACGTAAGGTACCTATTTCCTCCAAAATTATGCAACATCCTATTTCCTGGATAACGTTATCCAGGATTAATACTTTTTGAGAACTGAATGCGGTAGAAGATAAAAACACAATATTTCTGTTATTCACACATTTGTAACAAATGAGATTGTTCTGCCGTCGCCTCGAAGGAAATGGCCTCGTTGCTTTTTCACACAAAAGACATTCGCAGAAAGCGAATTCCTAAAGCGCATGATTATCATCGTAAAATTATCCGGGCCACGTAAATCACATACGCACTTATTGGTAAAACCGGCAGTAAATATCGTTTGAACCTGGCTTAATAATTCCCATTATTACAAAATGCCGGATTGCATTTATGCCCGTAATAAGTAATATCGGATTTCTGTTAAATTCTAATTGACTGTCAATCGGACGGGTAGCGCTATTAGCCTTCAGTTTTGGTTGATAAATTGTATATAATTTAGTAACTGTCCGTCGGTTTTCTTTCATAATTCACTAACATTAGATTCATAAAAGTAGGCTAATGAAAAATTTCCATAAAATTTATTTAATGTGCAGTTAATTTCTGGGAAGATATTGAGTAATTTTTTATTCGATTTATATTAAATTTGAATTCACAATGATTGCCTATATTTTGGATAAATATTTTCACCCTTATTTCAACTCTAAAATACCTTTATTCTCCGCCAATATGAGTCGTCGAATGTAAACAAGAAAGCCTCTAGGTGACCGAGTGAATGCGTAATGAATCTTTGTTGCTTCATTCACTATTATTAGCTTTTAGTGAATTATAGTGATAAAACTAATTTATTTAGAATAGTAACTGTTCTATTTCCAGGACTATGATAATTAACATAATTAAGTCGTGTGATAAATTGCATCTGCTAAGGAATTGACACAATTTAAAAAACGTTCTTCTTGAAAGGTTGGATAAATGTGTCATATTTCTGTTTTCGCAGATAGCTTTCATTCACTTCTACCCCTACCTAAGTGTGTTCATATTTATTAAATTAGTCATAAAATTGTTGCTCTATTATTGTCGCTGTCTTGACATGCTACTATAATATTTATGATTTATGAAATCTTCTTGAATTTGTTCACCTACCCTTTATGAAATCATTATTTTTTCTCTCTATATATTTCAGATCTGGTATATGAATTTGTGTACAATGCATTGCATTATATCATATTATATTTTATGTGCAGTTGACTGCTGGTAAGAAGTTGAGTAATTTTTTATTTAATTTACTTTAATCCACATTTGAATTCACAATATTCACCTCTCTTTTTGATTTTGAAGGTTTTCACCCTTATCCAATTCTCAAACACCTTTACTTTCTGTCATTATGATATGTTGAATGTAAAAAGAAAAAGCTTCTAGACGACCGAGTGAATGCGCAATAAATCTTTTATTATTTGTCGACCACTATTGTTAGCTTTTAGTGAATTATAGTAATAAAACTAATTTATTTAGATTAGTAACTGTCCTGTTTCCAAGACCATGACAATTAACATAATTAAGTCGTGTGGTAAATTGCATCTGGCACAATTGACACAATTTAAACAATGTTGTTCTCGAAAGGTTGGATAAATGTTTTCGCAGATAGCTTTCATTCACTTCTACCCCTACCTAAGTGTGTTCATATTTATTAAATTAGTCACATATAAAATTGTTACTCTATGTTATTGTCACTGTCTTGACATGCTTCTATAAACATTTATGGTTTATGAAATCTTGATTTTTTTCTCCTACCCTTAATGAAATCATTATTTTATGTTCTCTCTATATTTGAGATCTGGTGCATGAATTTGTGTATATTGACTCGCATTGTATTATATTTTATGTGCAGTTAACTGCTGGGAAAATATTGAGTAATTTTTTATTTAATTTATTTTAATCCACATTTGAATTCACAATATTCACCTCTCTTTTTTATCAAGGTTTTCACCCCTGTCCAATTCTCAAACACCTTTACTTTCTGGCAATATGAGATATTGAATGTAAACAGAAAAAGCGTCTAGATAACCGAGTGAATGCGCAATAAATCTTTTATTATTTGTCGACCACTATTGTTAGCTCTTGGTGAATTATAGTAATAAAACTAATTTATTTAGATTAGTAACTGTCCTGTTTCCAAGACCATGACAATTAACATAATTAAGTCGTGTGGTAAATTGCATCTGACACAATTGACACAATTTAAACAATGTTGTTCTCGAAAGGTTGGATAAATGTTTTCGCAGATAGCTTTCATTCACTTCTACCCCTACCTAAGTGTGTTCATATTTATTAAATTAGTCACATATAAAATTGTTACTCTATGTTATTGTCACTGTCTTGACATGCTTCTATAAACATTTATGGTTTATGAAATCTTGATTTTTTTCTCCTACCCTTAATGAAATCATTATTTTATGTTCTCTCTATATTTGAGATCTGGTGCATGAATTTGTGTATATTGACTCGCATTGTATTATATTTTACGTGCAGTTAACTGCTGGGAAAATATTGAGTAATTTTTTATTTAATTTATTTTAATCCACATTTGAATTCACAATATTCACCTCTCTTTTTTATCAAGGTTTTCACCCCTGTCCAATTCTCAAACACCTTTACTTTCTGTCAATATGAGATGTTGAATGTAAACAGAAAAAGCGTCTAGATAACCGAGTGAATGCGCAATAAATCTTTTATTATTTGTTGACCACTATTTTTAGCTTTTAGTGAATTATAGTGCTAAAACTAATTTATTTAGAATAGTAACTGTTCTATTTCCAGGACTATGATAATTAACATAATTAAGTCGTGTGGTAAATTACATCTGCTAAGGAATTGACACAAATTAAAAAATGTTCTTCTCGAAAGGTTGGATAAATGTCACATCTTTCTGTTTTTGCGGATAGCTTTCATTCAATTCTACCCCTACCTAAGTGTGTTCATATTTATTAAATTAGTCACATATAAAATTGTTGCTCTATTTTTGTCACTGTCTTGACATGCTTCTATAACATTTATGGTTTATGAAATCTTGATTTTGTTCTCCTACCCTTAATGAAATCATTATTTTATGTTCTCTCTATACTTGAGATCTGGTATATGAATTTGTGTATATTTAATCACATTGTATTACATTTTATGTGCAGTTAACTGTTGGGAAAATGTTGAGTAATTTTTTATTTAATTTATTTTAATACGCATTTGAATTCACAATATTCGCCTCTCTTTTTGATCAAGGTTTTCATCCCTATCCAATTCTCAAACACCTTTACTTTCTGTCAATATAAGATGTTGAATATAAACAGAGAAAGTGTCTAGATGACCGTGTGAATGCACAATAAATCATTGTTATTTGTCAATCATTATTGTTCACTTTTAGTGAATTATAGTGATAAAACTAATTTATTTAAATTGATAAGTGTTCTGTTTCCAAGGCTATAACAATGAACTTAATGAATACATTAAGTCGTGTGGTAAATTGCATCTGCTAAGGAATTGACACAATTTAAAAAACGTTCTTCTCGAAAAGTTGGATAAATGTCACATATTTCTGTTTTCGCAGATAGCTTTCATTCACTTCTACCCCTACCTAAGTGTGTTCATCTTTATTAAATTAGTGACATATAAAACTTTTGCTCTATTGTTGTCACTGTCTTGACATGCTTCTATAACATTTATGGTTTATGAAATCTTGATTTTGTTCTCCTACCCTTAACGAAATCGTTATTTTATGTTCTCTATATATTTGGGATCTGGTATATGAATTTGTGTATATTGCATCAAATTGTATTATATTATATTTTATGTGCACTTAATCGCTGGGAAGATGTTGAATAATTATTTATTTAATTTACTTTAATCCACATTTGAATTCACAATGTTCACATCTCTTTTTGATAATAGGTTTTCACCTCTATCCAATTCTCGAACACCTTTACTTTCCATCAATATGAGGGGTGAAATGTAAACGGAAAAGCGCCTAGGTGGCTATGCGAATGCGCAATAAATCATTGTTATTTTTCGATCACTATTTTTAGCTGTTAGTGCACTATAGTGATAAAATTAATTTATTTACATAGATAACTGTTCCATTGTTTCCAAGTCTGTGACAATTAACATAATCAAGTCGTCTGGTAAATTGCATCTGCTAAGAAGTTGACCCAATTTAAAAAGTAGAGCTCTCTCTCGAAATATTGGATAAATATCTTTTTGTTTCCGCAGACATTTCTGATCCACTTCTGCTCTTACCTTAGTGTATACATACTCGGTAAATATGTCACATATAAAAGTGTTACTGTCATGACATGACGTGCCATTATAACAGTCATGGTTTATCAAATCTTCTTGATTTTGTTCAACTACCCTTTATGAAATCGTGATTTTATTTTCTCTAAATTTGAGATATGATATATGAATTGGTGTACATTGCATCGTATTATTTTATTCTGTATTTTACTGTCATTTGATTTTGATCGCATTACAAAATAAACAGTTGAATCCTGTTTTGTGTGAAACAGTTGTTTTTATTCATGAATAAAAGTAGACCCTCGTAAATGACGTAAAAGACACACACAATCGCAAATTAGAAACATTTCTGTCTCTAAAATTTATATCTGAGTTACACATAGTAATAGTGAAACGAATTATGTATTTATATAATTTATTAGCTTTGTGATTTACATGCAAAATATTTTTATAGATATATTATTTTATTGCCAATTTTAAATGTTTCAGATTTAAAATGTTTCAAATAATGGATTTTATTATTATTCATATGACATTTTTATTACAGATTTTCAGAGATCTGGGAAATCGTCTTTTCTTAATAAGAATTATGATTTCTCTTTATAGTGCTCCTTTTAAGCCGTCCGCTTTATATTATATTTTTTATTGAGTACGCTATACGGTCTGATATTAGCCTTGTTCAAAGCTTCATTGAAATATGGCACAAATTCCTTTTCTTTAATATCTTATCAACCTAAACCGTTATACTTTCCCGCTAATCCCTTTTCATCCCATCCTTCCATTTTATGTAGTATTTATAGTATTTAATAGTGGCAAGCCGTGTAGCATGTAATTTGGCCATATAGTTTACTATATCTACGCTCTACGCCTACAAGATGAGCCCTTGTAATTACGATTATATTGTTATTGTTTGCCATGAAATCCCCGCCAGGACACTGGCTGCGAGCACCGCTCATATTTGCTTAACACCTGCGGCTTGTCCACTATATATACTCTGCGTCGTTTGTTGTTCCTCACGCCATACACATTTGGGTTATTGTGAATTATTATATTATACGACAAGGCAGAGAGAAAAGCGCCACACTTCAAGAAAGAGATAATTTATTTTAATCCCTAGCTGGGTATTAATTATTCCCAAAATTATTTTATTAATTTATAATTAATAAAAAAAAAGTGTATTAATTTATTATTCTGAGTACAATCTTTATGTTGGAAATCATGTTATTAGGTGATATATCTATGTACATATAAAATTTGGGACAACGGGGATATTTTATTTAATAGCAACCTGTCTGTTTTAAAGGTTTTTTCAGAAACTGAATTACCTTGGAAGAAATTTATTGTGCTAAGTTTGCTATATCCTTCCATGCACACTCAAGTACTTAGTCTATTATAGAGCGTCTCTCTTTTAATTTTTTTTTTAGAGATTTGGAAGTAATTGAAACTTGGAAGTTCTATCAAGCAATGTGTTTATTATTTAATGTATTATGCATTCTGTGGGCATAATGAAGGAGACTGAATTTTTACAGTTACTTTCAAACTTAGGAAAATAGGATTGGTTCAAGATTCTATAAAGTAGGCAGTGTCCACTTGTATTTGACCTTCGTATTAGTCCCATTATGCTACCTTCACCAGAGCCCCCTACTGTATAGATAACACCGACTTCATTCCCTTAACTATCCCATTGCGTGGATGCATTGAAGAAAGGTACTGGGTGGTAGTCGATATAAATCGATGACTTCCAGCCAATAATTCTCCAAATATATTGTCCCGTTTTTATCCTACATCCAGTCATTCCCAGCATTCTTGAACTATCAGTGCAAGTCTGTTTTCAGATAGTGACGAAATTCAAGTTTCCAATAAAAAAATGGGAATATTATGACGAATATATGCCGCCTCCAAAATGCGGTGTTACTTTTTTGCCTCTCTCAGAATACGCGCCTGTCTTGCAAACCATCTGGTTATTTTGTCCATACGTCCTATATGTTCTCACAGCCGTCCTAAATGTATCCTTCTCTATATACAAATCGAGAGGTGTCAAGCCCAAAGGCATTTTTAGAAGAGGCCCTAGACGATCAATTATTTTGATCAAAGGATTACATCAATCGATTGAGTCGAGCGTGATTGACCGTCTAGGAACCCGTTTGACGCTTCAGCTAAGCACGGACTTTTCTGTAAAAGTCTCGCAAATAAAAGGAAAAACCACCTTCCACGGAAACTCTACTACGAATAATTTTTGATTGGGAGAAAATTTTGGGGGCTGATTGACGGGTTGATTGAAGCGCGCGTCAATGACTTGACTCAATTTCTTGATAAAAAAATTGATCGTCTAGGGCTTCTTTAAGACTGATGTATGATGGTCCTCAACGAATTGCCACTGGTTAAGGAAGTATTTTAAGGGTTTTTCTGTGATCAAAATACTTTCCTCATAGTCCAGGAAGTAGTAAACTATCAGTTTACAAGATTTTTTATGACAGTTATCTTTATGAGGTCATTGTAATGATTTATATATTTCGAAACAAATAATTTCATTTATCTATCAAAATTTAGCAATTTTAAATAAATGGCAAAGGCGCCGATGTTATATTAAAATATTTATAGATATATTGTTGCAACAAACTTTATTTAAATATTTCATTACCGCTAGTATATTCTTAGTTAAAAAAATGTTAATGGCAGTGGCGAGGTCTACTGGGTATGACCATTTTATATGATGGTTATGAGTTAGAGAAGAAAAATACTAAATAATATTTAAATAAGCTCAAGTAGAACAAAATGGAATACGAACATGATCTTTTAATTGCAATAAAAAATTATATGCAGGGTTGGCTCTACAAATTTTCCATATTTTCAATCGTCTTCTATGATTTCTCCACTTTATTTCAGAGTATTTAGTGCTCAGATCAATATTAATATGAAAAAAAAACTTCCTTCCAACACTCCATTTCATTATTTGATGAATTGTAACTTAATACTCTTCCTTCCCAAAATATTCTATAAAACGTCCATATTTAGAATCGGTTTTACAGCTACTGAAATTTTAAAGCTACTGAAAAATGCAATGTTGGTACGTACTTAGTTCTTTGAAAACTATTTATTTGGAAATTCCACCTAGAGACAAGACTTTATACATTTTTTGAGAGCTAAATAAAAATGTGGTAGTAAAAGGTAGTGAGACTTTTCATGTTAATGAGACGTACTATGTAAAGATCCATTGCGAGTTATGAGTTCAACTTAATCTATGAATCTAATATTTTTTTACAACTTCTCCTTTTAAATGAGGGTAGGCTGCACGTAATTAATCTAATCTAAAACTGGCTGGATGATAATATGAGTTCTATAAGAACTCATTGTTCCTCAGAAGTCAACAAGTTCTGTGAGAAATTCAGTTGCATCAATAGTGTAAGGTGATATAATGAATCTTCTTTTATCAGGGAAGCAAGTTAAGTTGAATATTGTTCATTGCAATAATGCAAATTATCCTCTAGTACAGGAGAATGGCTCAAAAAGTCAATACCTATGAATATATCTGTTCTTCGACTATTTTCACCTTCGAATTAACTACTTCGTATTCCTATAGCTCTGAATAACTTTGAAATAGGTATAATTTTATTGTGTATGATTTTAACACAACTGATGCTAAAATGGTCAATGGTGAGGTAAAATTCTAATATTCCATCTAGTGCTATTATTTTGCGAATACGCGAGTAATCAAATATACAACATCCTTAACAACTTTATACAAACTTTAAATTAGTGATTGTTAACTTCGAGTGTTAGATAATGCAAGGGTGCAGCTTGTACTAATAAAATCCTCATTTCAGTTGCATACTATAAATTGAATAAGCTGTATTTACTAAGTTCAAATATTCGTAATTTAATTTCCGTCCGTTAAACGTCGGATATTTTGCGCATATTACGAATATAATTATTTTCATTACGAACAGCTGAATTACATTACATTTTAAAGGCAAAGTTAAAACATACCTGAAATAACTTTTGATGCCAGTATTTATATGACAATCGTTGGAATGCTTACGAGTATGCCATTAAATGATTTTAAATCGGTCTTGTAGTTAGTTTAGCAATCAAGAATAACTTTGATTTTAACTTCAGTTAGATTTTAAGGTGTTCTGATGTTTTAAACGATTATAATTACAAAATCACGTAGACATTTTCTGAGAAAATTTAGAAGAGATAATTTAAAAATATATTTTTTAATTAATGTAATAATTGCATCAAAATATTTGTTTCAAAACCATATAGTAAGACATTTAAGAAAATCTCTTAGAATTGTAGAAATGGAGAGGTCGCTGGGCACTTGGTGAAATATTTTTGACTAGTAAATGAAAGAAAACACTTGGTATATTTTACAAAAGTTGCAAATTATATTACTAAGGGAAGTAATTTCTGTCGCCTTTACTAAGTGAAATATGTATGTCCCATTTAGAAAATTAGATATTTAGCTCTTACTCAAGTTTTAGTCAAAAATGTATATTACTGAACTAGGTGTGGATGATATCTTTTGCATCTATACTGGCTCGGATAGACAATGAGATTCTTTTCTAAATTATATTAATTCCTTTTGTTCAAACATCAAATTTACAGTTGAAACAAAAAACTTAGGCTCACTAAATTTTTTAGACTTAACCTTGAGAAAATCAAATAATAAAATCATTTTCGACATTTCTAGAAAACTATTTATTCAGATACATTACCTCATGCAAACTCAAAACAACCAAACAGCATTGAAATTGGTTCTTTTCACTCTTTTGTACATAGACTGTTATCCTTACCCTTAATTAAGCAAAATTATGAAACAGAGATTTTCACCTTAAAGACAATAACTAAAACTAATGGCTATAATGAAAATCTGATTGAAGACAATATTCTAAACAAGAAACAAAATAAAATCATCTTAAAGCATTTCTATTCGGTTTCAAGTGAAAAATATGTTATATCGGCTATTTATATCGGCCAATTAGGTCGTTATAAAAAAGCGTTATGATGAACACAAAAAATATATTTTTATTTTAAATAATAAAAAATGCACTTCTTTTGCAGATTACTTTATAATTCATTAATATCATTATTATCATATAACTGGATCATAATCATTTTCTGGACTACCAAAAACTAAAACTTTTATACAATGAACGTAAAGGCAGAAGATTAGATTTATTAGAAGTATTAGAAACAAAAAAGAAATGTTTAATAAAAAAGTAATAACTAATGATCAAACAGATTTTGGAATTTCCCCAATAATAAAAGCAGCCATAGTATAAAATCACTAGACGTTGTTACCTGTCTATATAGACTGATTTTTATACTTATTAGGTCTAGTAAAATTTTCTTACTCTTAGAGAATGGCATAAAAGCTGAAACAATTGTTAGAAATATAGTTTACAATTTTTGTGAAACCTATCTGAAGTGTTTTCCTTCATTTACTAGTTAAAAATCCCTTAATTTAAATGAACCATTAGAGCATTAACTATAAACTGAATAAATAAAATGTTTTCAATATATGTCGGCCATATATTATGTATGTAAAAATTAACTGCATGAAATTGATTTAAAAATACTCTGCAACGTAAAAAATATTCCAGTGATAACATTAAAATTGTATGGTAAATCATTAGTACGTAATATAAATAACAATATTAGTGTGTAGGTAATAGTAATATTATACTAATTGTAACTAATTTAAATGAGATTCTGTATATTTAAGTAAATCCAGAATTTAAGAAAACACAGTTTTATTGTGTTTGCTGATTAATAACGTGACTTCAATATATAAGAAATAAATCAATAAATGACTATGGATTTAATTTGTCTTCTATAAAGTTGTAATTATATATTTGTAAATTATAAAAATATTTTAAAACGGTATATCTGACTTCCACTTTACCTTGACAATAGCCTCTTCCTGTACGCGCGCCGACCTTGAGGTTTAATAATGATTTGTGATAATCGGGTTTAGGTCGAGCGGTCGAGCAGTACTACTGATCTTTACCCACTTTATCGCTGTAGACCTAGACCGCCTCGCTTATTGGTAGATCCGCCATATCCCCCGTTAGTCTCACTTCCTCACGGAAAACTAAAATTCTCGTATATTTGTTCTCGTCTCCATGTGTTACCGTTCTCTCCCCAACTTGAGGATTTAAGATGAGAATACTTCAACTTATGTCTGTCTAAAGTTTAAACTCTTCAATTATAACACTTTACATAGCTTTCGAAAATTTTATATACTTTTTCAAAATATATGTAGATCGTTATGGAGCTCAAACATATGACATTCAAACCACATTTTATAAAATTAATGTCGCCCTGTTCCAATTTCACGGAATATTTATGTACGAAAAACAATTTGTTGCGAGTATTTCGAGTCAACAAAGAGACAATAAGGGAGATTGCCATGAATATTTCAAAACCACGAAAGCAAGCAATTTAGTTACACTTAGATTGTAACTAGTACAATTCCCCGGAACAATTTACGAACAACAAATTCAAGTCAAACGATCAAAACACTTATATACGTTGGAGACGTGCGGCAATATCCTTCAATATTTTTACTGTTCTTCCTGCTGGGAGACTGCGGAGAGTAAATAGTCGAATCGTGATTCTCTGCAATTCAGCTTACTAGACGGAGGTTACCGTATGGGAGATACATTTTAAATGTATTTCTTTTAACTGGGGCGAAATGACGTGGAATTATTTTAGCTGTCTGGCCAGGAAGTAAAATTAATGCTACAGTTATCCTAGTTTCTGACATCCGTTCCTATAGCTGCAGAATAATTATTGCAGCGAAATAAGGATTTAACAAAACTAAATATTTACCCATTGTTTTGTATATACTAGGTGAGCCCTTGAGATATATTGACTACTTAATATCTACACTTATAAGTGAATATACTGCAGACTTTTTTAATATCATCTTTATTAACGAAGTTATTGATTTTTCAATATTTGATTATTTACTCAATATTTTGAGAACCACAGATTTATTGGATCCAGTATATCCATGATAAAAGTTCGGTCAGATGTACAGCATCTACTATTCCCAAATCTCCTCATTACATCTTCGTACTTTCGTTGAAAAATAAATAGTCAAAAATTTATTTTATTGCAAATAAATTGGAATAGAGAGAGCTGAAATGTGGATTGTATTTCTAATAGGTAAAGTATTGACGTTTTAAAAGATTTTTTTTAGTTAATTTAATAATTAAAATCTCGCAAATACCGATACAACAAATAGACCATACTATTATTATTATACCATAAATATGTGATATCTCCAAGATTAAGAAAATTACTAGTCTACTACTAGTCTAGTCTACTACTAGAACCACTACTACCACTGTCTTGTATTATTTGAAATACATTATAATAGGCTTGTATGATTATCAATACAACGAATTACCACTACTTATTATTAACTTGAGGTGTAAAAATATAATTGGAGATATTTGGTTTATGAAAACATCTGGATGAAACGATAAATATAGTCAATGCTCTTATCTACTAACCCGGTAAAGGGCTTTTAAGTTCATGATTTTTCATTATCTTTTTGTAGGTGCTGAAAATTCATGTTGCTGTTGCGCTTTATTAAAATTGGTGGTGACTTATTGGTATTATTTCACTGGATAATTTGTACAGTATCTCACATACATTTTTGGCATTCACCTTGGTCTCAAAAATTAATACTATGGCTATCGTGTTGGTTCAGGTATTGATCAACTGCCAACTGCTTTCTTGAATTTCGCTTGGGTTCAAGGCTAGGACTTGAACATAAGGCGGTAGCCCTCTCACCCTCCCTCAATGTGATTGTCCTTATTTGTATATATCTCGAGGCTTTAGGGACAGGAAGTCGATTTCTGTAGCAGTAACTAATCTAGTTCCTCTATTGATAATACTATTGTCTTTCTTGTGGGATAGCAGCCATTTCTATCTAATGCCTCATCAGATTCCTCACCTCTGACGTTCTGCTATCGGTGTCGGTGATTTTCTCTGCTGTTCTCGTCAGTATGATCAGATCTCGTCAGATCGTAAGGGATCAGATTTCGTGTGTTAGGAATAGTGATGTACTTAAATGTAAGTCTTTGTGGATTGGCTCTCTATATAATGATGTCTCAAGCTGTATTCTTCAACGTCTGTAGTATCCTTTAGCATAGACAACATATTCTAATGTTATCCTTCCGTGTTACTACAATATGTACGAAGGAAGGTTATTTATCCTCCATCTCCATCCATGCTCCATCGTATCATCCATTTCAATCGTAAATTTAATACTAGGATGTTGGGCGTTCAAATTATTTAGTATTGTTTGCAAAAGAAACTAGGAAGTCTTAGGCATAATTCAGTTAGATTTATGGTGGATCATTCAAATCTTTGTGTCACAAATTATTTTCCTATGAGACATATTATCTTACCTCCTGGAGTATTGATATATAGAAATTCAGAAAACTCGACACCAATAAGACCAATTTGTTACAGACTTCTCTTTAAGAATTGTAATATGCCTCCTATTCTTGACAATGCAATGTATATTTCCAATGTATATGTATGTTTATAGCATATTGACTAAGAACCTTGTTGATTCGTATTTTGGATGTTTAAATAGATAGGTGATGATAATTGCATAGAGGGTGCCATGTATCACAAATTGTCTGTGATGCATATAAGCTGGGAAGGCCTATCTAACCCCGTGTGATTTTCATCTAACTGCTTATAAAATTTATGAATTCTTTAGAACTACCTTAGTTTATCCTTTGATCATAATTTTATATTTGAGAGAATAAAGTTATTTGTGTAGAGCAATATCTGGACTACGTCCTGCTTATTAATAATAGGAAAAAATGTCAGATATATCTATGTATGCGTAGAAGAAAGAGAGAGGGCAGCATTGGGCTATTTACTTAGACCAGCTATTTACAGTGGGCGGTCCGATAGAGTCTTGTTCCTATTCTTGACGAGCAGATATAAATGTTTTTCCCGTATCGAAAAAGTGAGGCCTTTGAAATTTCATATTGTAAAATTAATGATTAAGTAAAATGAAAAAAATGGCCCTCCTATACAGGAAAAAACTAAACCGAAAATGGCCAGATAAACAATTAGTATAAAGAAGCCTATAAAAAACATCAAAATGCCACCAAAATCGTATAACATTTCAATCCACAACAACAATCTTCATCTGAACTCTATTTAATCATGAATAATTCTATCACAATCTATATAATTTTATCTAATGAATGCAGTACAAATTAAAAAAAAACAAACATTTGTTGTAGTACTTGTTAAGTTACACAGTAACTGTGTGTGATATACAGAGTATCTTTGACGTTTACGTAATGCATTGGCAATAAGTATGGAGCGCTCACTTCATAACATATATAAATATATTGCATCTGGGAAACTCTCGACGAAGACTTTAAAAATTGAATGGATCAACCAATATACAGAATGCAAGTCGTCGACTGATATAAGAAGACCAGGAACGGGGAAGAAGTATTTTTGTTATTCAAGACCAAGTCCTACGTTTCGTGGTCTGTAATATTGAAACGTCCAGAGAGACTCGCGTCAAGTGACTTGATTCATAAAATCGAGAACGGCTTATGAAGGAGTATATGCAGTAGAGAATCGGAAAATGTACGTACATTTTCAATTGAAACGTTTAAATTCGCCATTTGAATTTTATAACTTTAGGTCTAGTTATTTAATTTGATGTGTAATTACTGTGGATATTAAGTTGTCAATTACTAACGAATGATTTATTTTATTATATTACGAGTTTGCTGCTTAAACTGACCTACAGATTGCTACAGATACCTGCTACACAGCCTAATATAAGTCCCTATTAACTTATAGCTTAGTTTTGGCATTTTCTTAGAACTAAAGAACAAACAATATTTCTAGAAGTATCATATGATTCCGTACACAGAGGGTCCAAAAATTACATTTGTATGATATAACCTATAATTTTGAGAAATTCGAGTACTACTGTAATAATTCGTCAACAATAATTTTAATAACGATGACTTTTGGACATAATGATTTGTTAATAATGGGCCATGGATTTTCTTACTGATTATGTAAATTTACAAAACGATTGTATCTTGTCTACAGATAATCCGCACACTTTCAGGGAATCAACACCCTATTAAGGTTGGAGTTTGGATAGCTGTATCTTGCTGCAGAATAACTGGGAATAATGTTTTTTTTGATGATATCGTTTATATTGAACGATATCGAACAGATATTCTGTACCTTTTGTACAACAACTGCACGACCGTATAATTAACCGTAAGCTATGGCATCGACGATCACCAGATTTGACACCGTTAGTTTTTCATTTATTTGGGCCATTGAACATTTCTTTTTATGTAAATCGTTTATACATTCTTGAAGGTTTATAAAATACCTAGTACACTGATGCTACTTAAATAAAGGCACCCCAGTTAATGTAAATAAATGTTAATGTCCTTATTTTTGTAGTTCTTAAAGGTACTTGTGAATAAAAATCGTCTATGCCGTACTTTTGTGCTGTCATTTTTAAATTTAAATTTATTTCTTAGTCCCTTCAAATTAGGAAAATTGAGGGATATTTTTCCTACAGCTAAGCGACTTATACAAAAAGTTGTGGTGTTGGGGTTGTGTCAACATATTTTTCACCTAGCGCATGATAAAAAAAGGGTTGTTTTTTAGATATAGACATATATATATATATATATATATATATATATATATATATATATATATATATATATATATATATACACGCGTTTTTGGCCTCTTTTTCGGTTTTTTGCGTTTTTCTGGAAAACTATGAATTTTTGGGGAAACATGATCTGATTTTATGTTGTAGACTTGGCGATTATCCACAATTTTTGTTCTTTTCATTTTTATCGAAATTCTGTTTAGTTGCACCGCTAGAATGCGCTGAAGTATTTTTGAGCTGTTTTTCAATTTTAAGCGAAAACTATGCATTGTAGAGAAACATATCAAGAGATAAAAGTTGTAGATATAAAAATTTACGACACAAATTTATAGTCAAAACTATGCATTTTTTGTAAAAAAAAAAGTGTAAGACAATTTGTAGGAAATTTTTTGCTCTCCAACTTTTTATGTGATTGAACTTTTCTAAAAAATGCATAGTTTTGCCTATAAATCAAAAATAATGCGCTAGAGTGTTTTTTTCATTTGCACAAGTGTATTACAAAAAAAAAACCGTGTCTAGTGGCAAAACCGTGCGACATTAAAAAAAAACAAAACAACGAAATGTGTCGAAAATTTTTATATCTCCAATTTTGATCTGTTGATATTTTTCTCTACAATGCATTGTTTTGGGTTAAAATCGAAAAACAGCTCAAAATTACTTCAGCGTGTTCTAGTGGCGCATCTAAGCAGAATTTCGAAATAATGAAATGAACAGAAATTGTGGAGAATCGCAAAATCTACAACATCAAATCAAGTCATGTTTTCCCAAAAATGCAGTTTTTCAGAAAAACGCAAAAAACCGAAAAAACGGCCAAAAACGCCGAAAAATATGTTGACACAACCCCAACACAACTTTCTGTATAGGTCGCTTAGCTGTAGGAAAAATTTCCCAAAATCAGTGATTTTTTGTCTAATTTGAAAGGACTATCTCATGGAAATAGTATTTGTCTATTAATCATTTTATGAAAAAAGAGGATGTAGTATAATATTATCTGTGTTCTATGTTGTGTATAAAAAAACTGTAGCAGATTCCTTAAAAAAGCATTAGTCGCCAACTTCATCATACACATTTAAAATATGGTTGATAAATTCCAAATCAAGTCTACAGTAAAAATAGATTTATTAATGACAAAATGAATATAAAATATGTTTTTAAATTTGTTTTGAATGACTTGAAAATATTAGTATACAGAATAATAGATGTGTACGACACAAAAGCTTTTAAGAAAACGGCATATTCAATCAATCTGCATCTCCCTGTATATGGCAGATAAATTTCTTGCACTTATTATTTTATTTTAGCTGTACCAGAAGTGTTTTATATTGTAATAAAACAAGGATAATTACGTTTTAGAATATCGTTCTGTCTTCGTTGCTAGTTAGCTGGCGATAAAGTAAATCAGAACAAGTATCAAAATTAATTCGTATTAATTGTTGCTGAGATTTATTTTCACGAAAACGTTCCTTCGCCATTCAGCCGACAGAAATCCAAATAATAAAGAATGATGGAAGTTTTCATGTAGATATGTCGCTATTAATCAGCAACAAAGTTGACTGTGAGTTATGAAGTAAGCTGTGCAATAAGAAAACAACGGAAGCCGGCAAACAGTTTCCTTTATGAATAAAAACTGCTTCAGGACTGATGGTATCGCGAATTCACGATCTCGAATCGTAAAAATTTCAGTCTAACGACATTTTAATGCATTCTTCTGATTAATAATAAATTGCGCCCTGTGTGTGTGTGTTCCCGTGATCTTAAACGTCGCTTATTCTGGTCTTTGTCGCGCAAACAACGGTAGAATTATATCGCAATTAACAATGAACCCTTCGTTGCCGCAGTTAATGATCATAGCTTAAAAAAGTTGGATTGTGGATTTATTTTTAAGCATTGATGAGGTATTCTTAAGAATAGTATTTTTTCTTACAAACACCTATTCTAAGGTATATCTAACACTCCATTATATTTGTATTTAGTAAATTTATCATAGCAACACCTTCAAAGATTAAAAGGTGAATTTTCGTGTGTATCAACACTATTGAAGAGACTAATGCCACTATTCATTAACGATATTTAATAATTATTTTTTTTACAAACAGGCAATGATATATTTTACTGTTTTTTTTTCGTTAAAGTTTAATTTTGTTATAATTATATTAAAAATAGACAAGAAATACCTGTAACTACTAATATTTACATACTGCAAAAGTAAGTAAACTACTATATATGTAGAATTTCAGAAACTTATTTTAATTGAATTCTTTAGCTCATTCACTATCATGCCCATGCCGATGTCCAGATGTGACATGAGGCATCTAGACATCTGTATGTAAA
Organism: Rosalia funebris; assembly: GCA_037954035.1. Lineage (NCBI taxonomy): Eukaryota > Metazoa > Arthropoda > Insecta > Coleoptera > Cerambycidae > Rosalia > Rosalia funebris. The sequence goes on from JAZFAV010000007.1 coordinate 9,633,158, forward strand.
AAAGGCAGATTAATAGTAAAACCAAATTAGTATTAAACAGGCTCTGTTAAATGTGAAGTTATATTTTGTGCTTGCAAAGAAAAATCTGTTCACGATGATACGAATTTATAGTAGGACTATATAAAACGATTTTTATTACTAGTATTCTTAACTTGCGACCATTTGAAGTTAAGTGCATTAGATTAACTACAATTTAACATACTTACGTTCAACATATGAAGATCAAAGAAACGCGTTCTCTTATTGGAAACGAATTATTATCTCTATATGAAACATAACTAAAATTAATTATGAATTCGTAAACATTCTTGCTGTCGACAGAAAACCATCCCGGTTAAACTGTACTAGACTTTTCGCTTTGTTTCGTTATTTTTTAATAAATATTTGGCACTCTCTAACCTGAAAGCCTCGTGGTATAGGGTCCCCAGCATACTTCATCCATCTAACTTATCCACATGTTTTCGGTGAATTATATCAATTTATATTGGCACCGTAGTATAGTACAAAGTCGTATTATTCATTTTATCGCTATTTGTCTAATAAAAAACTCTCTTATCTTGCCGATAAACGGAACAGTCTTCCTGAGCCTAGCCATAAAAACAATCCACGGTATGTTGCGAGATTTTTTATTTGACAAATAGCGATGAAATAAATTATATTTTGTACGAATAATCCCTTCCTAGAGATTGATCTGCTCCTCAAATTATTATTGAACTGTCATGTTAAAATGAATTTTTGCTTGTTTTAAACATGCATCTACCGACAATTGCGTATCAGTGTAAGTCTAATTTGTTGTGGCGGTTCAAGGCTGCCGAGTTTCCTCTTCAGAAACACATCAGTACGTTCTATTTACTTCCATTTCAGCGATTCGCCTGAAATTCCAATTCCTTAATTTCACAGTTACACTAATCGGTAAGGTATTTTAATAAGTGACATTAAGAAATTTTCCAGCTTCATTATTTATATACGGTGTCTCATGGAAAATGTTTTAGTTACATAGTTATCGTCTAAACGTTTATCATTGTGGATACTTGATTCCAAACGCAATATCTATTATTTCTCAAGAGTTTTTCTTAACTTAATACGATCTAACTATGAGGCCGTCAATTTCACTACCACATTATTACTTGAAAATATATATTTCTAATATTTTGAATAACCAAATTATTACTTGTAAATTGAATGGCATTATTAATTGAAATTTCGGTAATTTTGAATTAGAAATTCTACTAAATGAAAAAAAGCCTGTTACGAAATAAGTATTACAAATAATCGCCTACTTATCTTTTCTGATCAGTTAATAGATATATTAGTTACTAGTTACTGTTAAAAATTGTAAATAAACTTTAGTGTTATATATGGTTTGTAAAAAGTTTTTTACAAACCATATATTTTATTAGTTAAGTTGGCATCAATGGTAAGCTTTCGATGTTTCATAATAATATAATAAAATATTGTTATATTTAAGAAACATGTTTTTAACAAACATGTACTTTTATAATTACAAAATCTTTGGTATGTGTTAATAATATTATATTTTAAGAAAAGGATGGAGATATGCATAAGAAAATGGCATGCGTATCACGTATAGAACTTGAAATTGTATTTAATTCAATATATAGCATTACATATGAAAATTGTTTTTTTAAATATTACATTTTTAATATCACCAAATTTTATTGTTTTTGTTTTTAATCAAATATCTTGAAATATAAATTTCAAATTAAATATGCAAACTGGGAACTTTGTATATTTGATTTGAAATTCATATTACATTAATGGAAATGTTATAATTCTTCTAAAACATTTTGTATCGTTTCGGAAATTATTTCATTACTTTCTTCTCCTATTTTAGTTTATATATAAATGACATTATTTGGTCTGTTGAACTAAACTCTCTATTATAAATAACCCCGTAAGAAAATCAATCGCAATGACATCGGGAGAAAGAGTTTGCCATTAAATTTCACTACGTCTACTGATCCATCTATTGGGAAAAACTCCCGCAGTAATGCTTCGCGTTACCCTGCTATTAAATAAATATGGTACAAACATTTAATTATTTGTTATTCCTGTCCAGGCCTTCGTTATTTAATAAAGATTTTCTCTACTCTAGTGCCATCAGTTTCGTTTAGTAACTTGTCTATTTAAGACATGTTGTTTCGTCAGACATTTTTTATAAAAATATAATCCTCATGGCATGAATTAGATTATATACAAATGCATTCTAACGTTATTAATTATATTGACTATATTGATGAAGAATATACAAAATTCAAGAAATGTCATATTGCTGGATAGACAAAATCGCTTTCTAATGAGGTATCACATGTACTATTCATTTCATCGCTATTTGTCAAATAAAAAACTCTCTTATCTTGCCGATAAATGGAACAGTCTACCTGATCTTAGCCATAAAAACAAACCACGGTATGTTTTGAGATTTCTTATTTGGCAAATAGCGATGAAATAAACTATATCTTCATTGTATTTAAGGATTTTACGGAAGTAGGTATTAATTCAAAGGCATGAAAGAAAGGTATAAAAGTTTGCTTAAATAATGCCATTCTAGAATAAAAATCTGATGTATTTCAGATATTTACATAAAAAAAAATGAAAATAACTTTTTAAATAAAGTAATGAAAATATATAAGGTCGTTTGACGAACTCTTGCTATCCCCAAGTATTTTGTATTTCGTATACCATATCTTTTAAGAGGAGAATATAATATTAAACATATATATTTTGAAATGGCAATAATTAAGAAAATAGTACATAAAGAATAGTAAAAAGTAGTTTTTCAATTAAAAAATAATTCTTCAAAATATTGATGATTGTTCTAAAGAATACCAGTGTCGATTTTAAGTAAAGACTTAATAATAGAAATTAATGTAAATTACATTCAAAACCATATCCATTTTCTATATTTAATAATTACAGACAATGTTTAGCAAAATATACTGCTTATGTATAACGAGTGATTATTCATGTTCTCGATACATAGTAATACGTCTTGGAGATTCGAGAATAGATCATAAATAGGATTATATGGATGTGTATGCATTAATGCATACTAAGAACACATGCCTTTGTTGTTCCCTGTTAAGCCAATTAAGGTACGACTTTAGCTTTAAGAGCGAATTTAGACGCAGTAATATGTTTTTATGGTTAATCGATTTAGATACTAACTCACTTATATTTAATTTAATTCAACATCATGTGAAATAATTACAAAATTCTTTCGGAACGAGTTCAAGTCTAATGCGATAGGCAATAGTTCGTATATACAATGTATGTAAATTTAAAGTTTTCCACGTATATTTAATTTAAAAAAGCCATCATGTTTAATCAAAGTGATTCAATTGAGGGTTATATATCACCCTCAAGACTTTTCCACCCCTCAACACTTGTTATGTACTCCTTTTTACAGTTACTCCTCCGTGCACTGATTGGGTGCAGTGGCGGCGAAGGGGAAAATGTGAGAGGAGTTACAGAGAAAGTGGTGGAGGTTATGTAGAACTCTTAATTTGACCCTGTTCTGTCTTTCTGTTTCACCACTTCTTATTTTACAGTATTTTTACTCAGTTCTTAAAACTGTCTATTGTGTTCAATTTGAAGTCATTTTAGACAGCGCTCATATATGGATTAAAATATGTTCTCTAAAATATCAATTTAATAAATTGATAATGATACTGATAATGATAATTTATTATATAATAAAAATGGGATTATTTCAATAGCTTCAAAAAATTGGTTTTCAAAACACATATAGTCTCAAAGATATCTAAATTTTCACATACACTCAATAATTATAGAAAAAAAGTAAAAAGTTCTTAACCAAATTCCTATCCCACACAATTTTATGAACCTGTAATAAAATAAACAGTTTTTTAAAACGGACGTTTCCGTACGTAGAACATCTCTATCTCGAACTTGAGTGGCCGAGAGAAAATAAACCAACACATAAATGCAGAATATGTGTTTTATGAGACAGTTTTACTTTTTTCATTGACGACTGTTTCAGTGCCGTATCTCGAAATTATTTTTTTTCCTTCATTCGTATATGATACAGGCGGAATATATCTTTTTCGTTCAATGCAAAATCAGCTTTGTGTTAAATGTTTGTGTTTAAAATCTCGGAATGAACATAAACATTTACATCGTGCTTTCTCATGACCCATGAATAGGGTGGGGTGTGTCCTACCCACCTCAAAATCAATAGATGTCGTTTGGTAGACGTCCCTAATCGGAATCAGTCGAAGCCCGATCGATCCGATATGATTTAATTGAGTGATCGTGCTAACAAAAAAAAAATTCTGAAATAGTCGACTATTGTGATTTCTCATGACCCATGAACATGGTAGAGTGTGTTCTATCCACCTCAAAATCAATATGTGTCATCTGGGAGACGTCCCAGATCAGAATCAGTCAAAACCTTAAAACGGACTTTTCCGCACGTATAACATCTCTATCTCGAAATTGAGTGGCCGAGAAAAAATAAACCAACACATAAATGCAAAATATGTGTTTTATGCGACAGTTTTACTGTTTTCAAAAGTTCACCCTCATGCTTTCTCATGACCCGTGAACAGGGTGGGGTGTGTCCTATCCACCTCAAAAATCCACATCATAAATAGTCCACCATTGTACTTTCTCATGACCCATGGTTTCTCATGACTCATGACTCATGGTGTCCTATCGACCTCAAAATCAATAGGTATCGTCTGGGAGACGTCCCCGATCAGAATTAGTCAAAACCCGATCGATCTGACACGATTTAGTTGAGTTATCGTGCTAACAAACAAAATTTCTCAAATAGATCCAAAGGAGGAGGTGGTGTGTGCTATGTACCTCAAAATCAATAGGTGTCGTCTGGGAGACGTCCCCTATCAGAGTCAGTCAAAACCAGATCGATCCAACACGATTTAGTTATCGTGTTAACAAGAATAAATATCGACGACAACGACACACACACCCAGCAAACAAATTATCTAAAACCATTTTCTTTTGGTTTTTAGGCCGAAAAACGAAAAATAAACCAAAAAAATTTTTTTTTCATTTTTTCTTTACAGGATTACATTACTTTTCCGTGTATAGTGAAGTGCGGAAAAGAATACAACGCATAGAACGTAAGCAATAATCAAAAGGTAAACAAAAACAAAAACAAATATGTAACCGTGCTCGTTATACCAAAAGTATCCAAAAATATTGCAAAATGAGGTGCAATATTTTTGGATAAATCGAAAAAATTTTTTGGATAAATGGAAAAGAGTAAATCCTTCATCTTAATGAAGAAATAAGCGTTTCCTAAATGTATCATGTAATATACCGATATGTCGATCGACATTATCATATAATGTGTCGAGAATAGTCCGGGAATTCATTTCAGTGTCTAACGCATTTACTTTCATCGAGATGGTTTCTTTAACTCTTTACATACTAGACAGAAATACTATTTTGAATAGGATTTCGCGATTTCTGCAATCGCCTTCATCTCTGAAATGTTAATATTGCGATTGCAAGGTTGGTTTAGATGTTCAATAATTGCAGACGCTTCTTTGTTGCTCTATTAAATAGAACAACAAAGAGTCATCAGAATCTATTTGATGACTCTCATGGTTAACGCCTATGGTTAACGCTGAGCTAAATCATATGCTTGCTCTGCATCGTGGTCAATATCGTACAACGTTGTTAAATAACCCATCGTCTTTTTCTATAGAGGTGGCTTGTAATAATGTCATTCATACTGTGTTGTATTGGCGTGTCATATATGGTTGCGTTCGAGTTCCAATGAGAGGAGCTTGGCACCTTCAGGATGCTCTTTCTGAGCATCGTGAGCATTTGATTTGTCCTAGTCTCTGCAACCTGAGAATTTAGAGAAAAGGAGTTATTTCAGTGTGTCTAAAATCTATCATCGATAGTATCATCGAGTATAGTTTTGTATTTACCGTCGGTAGAAACTTCAGGTGGCTCATGGAACCTTTGAGACTCTCCGCGGAGGTTTTTTCTGTGCCGTTTGGTAGGTAGACAACTTCAGTGCTATTCTATGTAACGTTTATTTCCTAAGTAATTCGCATGCTTTCTCTCGCAACATCAAGTAATGACTACGCAACTCTAACGATTCCCAAACGAGATATGTAGTTCTTGTATCTAATTAATGTCCTATCAGGAACAAATTAGAAAAGAGAATTCTCTTAAAAATTATTTTACATTTTAAGAAGAAAACACACTTTGTAGTTATTTTTGTACATAGTTCCCCTCTTTATTGATGCATTTTTCCCATCGAACAGGTAGTTTGTTCATGCCGTTTTCAAAGAATGACTTCAGGTAGGTATCCAACCAACTGTTCAACCCATTGATCGTTCGCAAAATGCTCTCCTCCAAGTGCTTCCTTGAGAGGCCCCAACATATGGAAATCACATGGTGAAAGAATATAGGGAGGGTGATAAGGGCTATAGGGAGGGTGATCAAGTGTAGTCCAATGTATTTCAGTCTATTTTTGAATTGTTAGGGCTACAGTGTGGAGTCTTGCATTGTCATTCAGGAGCAGGACATCTCGGATGGGCTGACGGCGCCTTTTTGACCGAGATGCAGCTCGAACCTGGTCAAGAAGGTCACAGTAGTAGGCAGAGTTTATTGTGCGACGATCGTAAAGAAAATTAACGAGTAAGACTCTTTGAGAGTCCCAAAAACCCGTTAACATCACCTTCCCGGCTGACAAGCGAGTTTTGATATTTGATGGTCCTGGCTCCCCCTTCTTTCTCCACTCCATACTAGCCTTTTCGACTTGGGAATGTACTGCTGAATTTTGGCTGGTCTTTCACGCTTTCGTTTGTTAAAAACTTATTATGATGCGTTGCGAAATCGAAGGATGAGCCCCTATTTCGCTCATTGTGAGGACAACGAAACAAACCGATCGGGCGGTCGGCTTGGTCTTGATTCATCTAGAGGGGATCCCCTTCTACCCTTCCCGATACTCACTTTACCTCCGACACGCTTTCTACGTCCTCAGAAGTAAGAGGCTCGTTTATATTTGAATGTCCTCGTATGATAGATTCTGCCAGTATCCTTCTTGAGCCTAGGTTTGATTTAATCTGTAACAATAAGTATAATTCGTCAATAAAATTGATGTGCGATGTTTTGTTCTATTTGATTCTTAAATCTGTGTCTTCAGTTTATCTACATTTGATTCTTGCTTCTATTCACAATCTGAGATATATTACTGAGAGAGCATTCATACAAAATGTATGAGATTGGAGGGATCAGTAGCAAAGCGTCGATTCAAGCTGAGGGCAGGCTGTCCTGAATGGGAAGGGGGCTGCTCATTTTTAATGCAATATATATATTGAATAGTTGAATCGCAAAAAAACTTACCTATATTTTTTTTATATCAATTCCATTCGCCGCGTTTTCTTTTCTGCAAGAACATCTATAGTTCTTGAAATAAATTGGTATATTTTGCCACTTTCATTTTCAGTTTATAATTAAATATGCGTCTTTAGTTTTCAGTTTATCTTCTAAAGATAAATTATTAAAATAACCACTCTTATTAACTCTAAAGTCTACTAAATCGGCACTGTCTAGGGCCGCCACTATCCTTAAAAATAATACTAATCACTACAAGTAACGACAGGTCAATATTATAGCCACGCTAATCGATCAGGCTAGCTAAATTGCATGTCATTTTTCACGTACTTCCCTCTTCTCCCCTACACCGCGGAACTTCATAAGTCCATTAAAACCAAGTCGCTGTTTGCGCTGGATGTCGACAGCCCAGACAGCGGCCGGCTAAGGCTTGCGCACTGACGGTTGCCGGCGCTTCAGTTTAAATGGAAATATGTATGATAATAATATGAATACAAAATGTTTATCATTCTGGCAAAGGCAAGTGGCAATATAAAAAAGGGGTCTACCATCTAAAATATATAGGGCTGTGCCTTACAGCCTTAATGAACGCTTCGCCACTGGGAAGGATAATTGTTGTGAAGTTGCATTCCGAAATATGCTAAATATTATTTTCGGATAAAGTGTGAGATTTCTGTATGTACCTATGCATAGAGTAAGGGCAGCACTCGGCTGTACACTTAGGCCAAGCTATTTACTGCGCACCTCGGGCGGTCCGATAGCGCAGTTTTGAGATTTGTTCCTATTCTTGACGAGCAGTCACTTTAATAACTTTACATCAAATATGTGATTTCGTGATACCACCTTCTATACTTTCGTGAAAATACTGTACATATGCTCGAAACGTGAATCTATATTCAGAGCAAATCGTCTTGTCGAACACTATCAGCATAAAGCGATATCATCTGAGGAGTCATCTTAAATTAATTTCATGGTTAATTTGAATTGAAAATCACTCGCCTCGGTCTAACAGCAAGAAGAGCAGCAGATAGGAAAATAACTCCGACATCTTAATCAGGCGCTAATCTGGTCCCCACAATGACTATTGTTGGAATATCATGTCGCGTCCTAATCGTAGGCATAATGATTGCGAAGTGTCTTATCCGATTATGCTAATGTTGTCGCTGGTCCCGCTAGATAGCGCCGTGGCCCGAGACGCGCGTCGCTATCATTGTTTACTCGAGGGGCTTTGTTCTGGCCGTGAATATACATGAGCGTTACATATGGAGTAGGCTGTTATTGCAGCTCGGGGTTCGCTGTCGTCTTCAACCGTCTTTGTTCCTCGTGCTTTACGAAGCCCCTGCGACCTTTCAAACTTTAATATTGTTACCAGACTTGTAGCCTCATACCTTGGCGTATATATTTTCCGACTTTTATTTCTTTAAAATTGAATTTTGTTCTATAACTTTCAGAGGGTATACGATGTGTTTATACACTGGCTATTTGAGTTTTCGAGTTTTTAATAGCATCAGTATTAAAATACGCCGAAGCAGACGACTAATGGCATGAACATAAAGATCACCGTTTTCGATTTCGAAGTTTTACACACAGATAAAACTTTTCATTCAGAAAACAACAGTATAAGCTTTATGTGTTATACGTAGAAATACATAAACTACATTACATAAATTAGACAATCCCCAAAGCTGAAGGTAGCTGGACGGGGTAAACTCATTAAATAGACGCAAAGAACATCCACTCCCATTCATATGGCCAGTGCGGATCCTTAGATTCAAACTAAGATCATAATGGTGAGTGGATAATCGCATTTACCACACAACGCGCTCTAACCGACTGAGCCACACTGATGTTCGAAGAAAAATTAATTTTCTGTTTAAACAAGTCGTTATTATTAAAAGTATTCATTAAATTCTTTTGATTTTAAAAAACCAATTTAAAGAATTTAATTAGTAATATCTTTTTGGCATATGGCCTATGGCCTTATTGGTCTATAATGTGGAAATGTTGATTGAGTGAAGAATTTTATTCCTTAAAAATAATTGTTTCTATAAACTTTCGAAGATTCCCGTTTACTGTTGATACAAATATTTTGTTTACTTTACTAAAAGAAAGTATGGATATGTCGAATTCAAATATTCTGTAAAACGTGTTTTCCTTCTCGTCTTATAATTAAATTAATGTACAATATTAATCGTCCTGTAACAACAGTGTATCATTATATTATTTCTTGATGGTACATACGAGATCTGATTGAGTAATACGGTGAATAATTTTATTATGAACAAAGTGACAAGCTTACTTCATATTTAAACTAATCTCCTTCAAGGTACTGTCATTGACTAGCGTTGCAATTTTTCCAACGTTGTTTCTATGATTAGAAGCATTTCTGGAAGGTTTCCTTCGGAAGGATCTGGAACTGCTCCGTCGTGGCCCTCTCAATGTCGGGAACGGTGTGAAAACGTTTTCCTTTTAGCGCGGCTTTAATTTTTGGAAAGAGCCAGAAGTCGCATGATGCTAAATCCGTATCGTAAAGAGTAGGCGGAAGTGAACAGACCTTTTCAGCCATAAACTCGCGGATCAGAAGCAAGGTGTGGCACGGCGTGTTATCGCGATGAAGGAGGAAGCAATTGGCCCGTACGAGGTGTTCAGTTCTTCGCTAATCTCTCGAATAGTCAACCGCCTGATTGAACGACTTTTTCCACTTTTACAATGTTTTTCTCTGTTTTTGCGGTTGAAGGACTTCCCGACCGTGGTTCATATTCAACCGACTCATTTTCGCTTTTAAATCGCTCATACAACTTGAAAATATTCTTCAGAGTTACCAAATTATCACCATATACTGATTTTATTATATTTATTTATATTTAATGAGATTCCTTGGCACTCTTTTGCAACCTAAAATAAAACATAGTGTTAACGCGTTGTTTGAAATCCATGATGCGCGACAGACACGTTAAACACGTCCTCACTCTTCCGGATATGGAAGCTAAATGACAAGTCACAACTTGTTCAAACTTGACATTTACTATCTCAAAGGATTAGGCTATTTAGGACGCATTATTTCACACAGATTCAGGGTTTCTGCTATAAAAATTCGTTCACCGTATTTTTTTATCAGCTCTCGTATACTGGTACTCACTACATTATTTTTTGATGATACAGATAATTTCATCTCCTTCATACTGATACAGCCATATTAAATGCCTTTTTACCTTCAGCGTAAGAACAACTTATACACTGTCTCCCCTAATACCAAAGTATGGTGAAATTAAAGACAACATTAGAATGCGAAACACAATAACCTCTCCAAGTATTATGTTTGTAACCAGTACTGAATTTTATTATGGGAGACGATAAATAAATAATATCGACGTTCATAATAATCACCACAGCTATCTGGATTTGATTGACGCCATCTCGGAGTAATTAACTATTGTTACCACTAAACTAGTCCCTTAAATTTTTGAGCCAAAACACACATTACCAATATTCCACTTTCTCCTATTTTTTTCCTTGAACTATCAATTGGAGAAGTGCGTATTTAGGGCCTCTAATTGTGTGACCTAGGTACTGAAGTTTTCTCTCATTTATGGTATTAATCATTTCGTACTATTTTTGTATTTGATACAGGATTTAGGTATTAGTGATAGTTTACTATCTGTCCAGGGTATATGCCACATTCTGCGGTATCACTACATTTTGTACTTATAATTTGTCCATGTGATTATTTTTGAGAGTCCATGATTCAAGTCCATGAAAAATCGTGGAAAATACTTAATAACGCAGCATCCTCATCCTAGGTCATACATATATCAATATACCAACTAGTGAAAAACTTTTTCATTTTCATAAATATTGATCTAGCTACTTCTATTCGCGGTCTTATCTCGTTTGTTTGATCGTCCTATCCTTCTATCTAGGTTCCTAAGGATCTATACGAGTATGTCTGCACATTTTCTGTTTTCAGTGTGGAGATTTTTTAATTACCATTAGATTAATGACTTAATACGTCCTTAACATAATAATAAATAAATAATACCGAGGTTCTTAATAATAGGAGTATTGTTCACATAGGTATTGTAAAATATGCAATATGACGTATATAATTAATGCAATTAATGGTATAAACCAAATTAAACTTAATTAACAAAATTATAATTTTAAAGCCTGAAATGACGTGAATAATTTAGATGGCTGGTCCTAATAAACTGATTGTAGTTTATGCACACACATACTTGAAAACAATATTAAAACGAACCCATGAGTACCTAACCGAGGATAACTACATCCTCATAGAGACAATTCCGGACTGTTTGCGGATTTACTTATTTAGATACTATTATGTGCCTCTATTATATTCTCCACGGACGGGACGTTGTTAATGGTGATGGAAAACTGCAAGTACAACTGCAACAATTTTACTTTATGTTTCATAAACCGAGCCCGTCTAATTACGAAACAATGAAATTGTAACATTATTTAAAGTTTAATTTAATGCGGTCTTGTAAATAAGGGCTGAGGGAAATTTTGCTTGGATGTGACATGCAAATTTATTCAAAGTGGGGGATAGTGTAAAGAAGCAAAACGTAGTATCTACCTTCGGGAAATGTTTTCCTGGGGCCACTAAAAAACTAGAATAGCCCCATAGAAACAAATCCAAAGCGGTCGGATGAAAAATTGAATATTTAAAACGTCTCCGAATACTTGTCAAAATATAGATAATCGTGAAAGAAATGTCATTACCAAAAGTCCACTTAGTATAACTAAATAATATGAAGAAGGGTACCATAACTGGCGTTCAAATATATCAGAAGATTAAGGACATTTTGAACATTTGTATATTTCTTTGGTGTGTGCTATTTTTTTTGTCATACATTTCAATTTTTATTAAACATTTGTAGGAAGCTCTGTTCTATTTATTAAATCATCAATGCAATAAACATGTTTCTTGTAAGTTATTTGTGTATGAATGTGATTTATTTGTGTATTTGCTATACAAATGTAGGGAGGAAAAATCTCTATTAAACTATCTCTAAAAGAACTATATCGAATCAAACATTTCCGAGGTGTTTAAAAAATCATAAAATAAAAGTCAACCAACTTTCTATCGTACATAGAAATATTCACTGAATATAAAAATGTACGGAATGTTCAATTTAATATGCATAAGTTATAGCCATTTAATTTAATATGCATAGGTTGGGAATTGGTGCAGGGAGAGGGGACTCTCGGTCAATCCCTCTAAAACTGAGGTGATGGTGTTCACCAAGAAATATAAGTGGAACAAAACATGTCCGCTGAAACTTGGTGGCCAAGAACTAAGCTATAATAGCGAAGTGAAATACTTAGGAGTAATCCTGGACGGTAAACTGTCATGGGGAAAACATTTAAGTCACATATGTTCCAAGATCACAGCAACACTTTGGCAACTGAGAAGAGCCATTGGTAGTAGCTGGGGCTTGAAACCGGTGTTCGAAGTACTTGGGAGAATAAATAATTAAAGATACAATTTGAGGACAATACGAGTTTATTGATACCCTGTATAACAACTAAATTACGTACAAAGAAATTAAGATGTGTATTCTAACGTATAATCTTTCAGACTGACTTGCTAAATAATCAATTTTTATTTCAACGACATTTGAACAGTTAAACATTCGATATTGAGTTACCCGAACTCATAAATGCTGACCTAATGTTTATGTTTAATTTCAGGCACCGCATGAAGACTATTTTTAAACCTAAAATAATTATTGTTGAATGTAATATTCCAACACCCCCTCGCAACTATAATTATTTTTCAATCAGTCAACCAGACCACCCTTGGTGCTTAAATGTTCTAGCTTTACTTTATTTAGTGGCTTGGTTAACATATCAGCTATCATTTTTTCAGTCGGACAATACTCGAATGCAATAACCTGATTTTCATACAATTCTTTTTAAAAAATGATACTTTGTATCAATATGCTTCGTTCGATTGCTAAATTTATGGTTTGCTGGCTGCTTTAAACAGCTCTGATTATCTTCACCTGTCTTCAGCTTAAACACCCATTTACATGATATGATGTTTTTGTCTTCCGGTGTAAGTACTAAATCCCATACTTCGTTATTCTTCAAAGATTTCATTTCTTCTTCCATAGCTTTCCTCCATTTTTCGCTATCACTGGTGGCAAGAGCTTCTTTAAATGTTTTTGGTTCTATTTCCCGAAGTTCAGCTAACTTTGCTGTGTAGCGCTCAGGTGGAACTCCTTTATTTATTCTATTTGATCTACGATCACCTCCGTGCTCTATGTAGAACTCTTCACTTGGTTGATAGCTGTTATTGCTGCCACAAGATTGTTCTGTACCTGAACTTTCATATACATTAAATTCCTCCGTAGCTTCTTCTAGTTCTTCAGTTTTTTCGAAATCTGCGGCCTCATGTCTCCCAGTGTCATTTGGCTCCGTTCTTTCTTGCTCCTTTTTGAACTCAATAGTCACTTCTTCATCTTTTATCTTTTTTTCTTTAACACGAATATTTCTTTCAGGAAATATCGCACTACGGCTAATTTTTATACGCCCTGTATCTAAATCTAACAATCTATATGCTTTAGATTCATCAGAATATCCTACGAAAATTAGTGATTCTGCCTTTTTATCAAATTTATTTTTAATTTGTTCCTTTGGAATATGACTATACACTTTAGATCCAAATATTTGCAAATTCGACACATCAGGTTTGACTTTATGCCACAACTCAAACAGTGTTTTCTGTTTTGACTGAGCAGATAGTCGATTTTGCAGATAATTGGCTGTAACAACTGCTTCCCCCCAAAATTTCTTTGGTAAATTCGCATCGATTAACATGCACCTAGCCATTTCGACTAGCGACCTGTTCTTTCTCTCTGCAACACCGTTTTGCTCTGGAGAGTACCCCGCCGTGTACTGTATCTTTATGCCCTTACCGCTTAAATATTCCCTTAACGCATTATTTACGTACTCGCCACCCCTATCTGACCTAATAACCTTTGGTACCCTGCCTGACTGATTACTCATTAACTCGATAAATTCTTTAATATATTTTTCAGTTTCATTCTTATGTTTCAGTAAATACACAGTTGTGTATCTTGAGAAATCGTCTATTAAAGTAAGAATGTACCGTTTACCCCCTGGAGTAACAGTCTTCATGGGACCGCAAACATCTGTATGTATTAAGTCAAGTATATTAAATGTGTTGCTTTGAGAAAATTTCGGGAAACTCTTACGAATAATTTTACCTTTTACACAGCAGTTGCAAGTTTCCCTAATCCTACAATCCTTAATATTAATCCCGATTGCCATTTTTCTTTCCATCAAGCGCTTGACTGCTTCTATGTCCCTGTGCCCAAAACGTCGATGCCACGTATGCTGACAGTTACTGGAGTGTTCAGTCACGATGCTCAGTGCCTGTTCTACAGTTGACAGCTTGTACAAGTCGGGCGCCGGCCTCGCACTCGCAATCACTTTTCCGCCTGAGACAATTTTACAGTTATTGTTGTCGAACTGCACGTTATACCCCGCACTAGTTAACTTTTTCACAGAAAGTAAATTTGAATCTAAGTCCGGCACATACAACACGTCGTCGATTTTTAGCTTATTCACTCCCGCACTATTCGCGCACTTGATGAATCCTGTTCCTATACCCTGAACCTTGGAGTGTTGCCCTTTCTCCGCTAACCTCACAACGCCTTTTCTGCTACCGTCAAATTGGGTATAAAATTCTTTGTAGTTTACCATGTGACTCGAAGCTCCTGAATCCACATACCACGAAGCAGAATCCCTGTTTACGTCAGTTGAACTTGAATTTACCATAAGACACGCTTCATCACTGTCACCAGTATTAATTTCAGTAACTTTATTGGCCTTTTCTCTTTTAAACGCTTTATACTTGAAACAGTCCCGTTTAAAATGACCTTTCCTGTTGCAAAAGTAACATTGCTTTACATCTGTACTTGCAGTTTGATTACTTTGGATCCTTTTATTATATACTGATTTCATGGCTGACTCGTTTTGACTTTTCAAAGCTCCTTGACGCCTCCTGTACTCATCGATTAATTTACTTTTTACGAATTCAAGCGTGAATTCACTCGATGACTTACTTTCCAGCGCTGTGATTAAAAAACTGTATGAGTCTGGAAGACTTGCCAGCAAAATGCCTGCCGCAAACCTGTCCTTAATTTCTTCCCCTAAAGCGGCCAGTTTATTCAATAATTCCAAGAATGAACTTATGTGTGCTTCCATATCACCATTCTCATCTAGCGATAGCCTGCAAATTTGCTTTAACAGAAAAACCATGCTAGATAAACTCGATTTTTGATGATACTCCTTTAGTGCTTCCCACGCATCATGCGCGTATTCCTTATTTCTGATATGCACTAGTTGACTAACATCGACAAGTAAGGCTATGGTTGATAAGGCCTTGTCATTTTTCTTCTGCCAGGTACCGTTTCGTTCCTCGGGTGTTGGTAATTCAGTCGAAACTACATCCCATAAATCCGCATTTATTAATAACATTTTCACTAAATAGTTCCAGGACTGGTAGTTTTGCCCGTTCAACGTTTCGATGTTATACTTAGCACTTTCCGCCATTTTCCAGTTGTCTATACAACAATAGTTATCACTCGCGATGTACCTTTTAATTATTCTCCCTTACAAGTGAGCTTACGCGACGCACCTGGGCCCATAACCTGTTCGAAGTACTTGGGAGAATAAATAATTAAAGATACAATTTGAGGACAATACGAGTTTATTGATACCCTGTATAACAACTAAATTACGTACAAAGAAATTAAGATGTGTATTCTAACGTATAATCTTTCAGACTGACTTGCTAAATAATCAATTTTTATTTCAACGACATTTGAACAGTTAAACATTCGATATTGAGTTACCCGAACTCATAAATGCTGACCTAATGTTTATGTTTAATTTCAGGCACCGCATGGAGACTATTTTTAAACCTAAAATAATTATTGTTGAATGTAATATTCCAACAACCGGAAACCATGAAATGGATGTATGAGGCAATTCTCAAACCCAGACTGACGTATGCAACACTAGTCTGGTGGGAGAGAGCCTGTTTAAAGTCGGAAGGCAGCCGACTTAACAAGTTAAGAGGATTGATTCTTAGAAGTATAACCGGAGCCCCAAGATCAACACCGATCGAGGCGATGGGGATACTGACGGGGATACCACCTCTTGATGTCATCCTGAAAGCAGAAGCCGCAAAGGCAATGCACAGGGTGGGAAACATGAATAGGAAGGTAAGGGACCTGAATAGACTCTCAAGAGAGCTAGCTGAGGAGGGACTCCTATGGATGCCCTCTGACAGTACAGGTGTCCACTTTCTGTTTGACAAGAAATATAAGATCACCCTCACCAGTAAGACCGACTGGATGGAGGGTCGAGCTGGATTGCCGCTCAATGGAGACATCTGGTACACGGATGGAGCCAAGAGTGGGAATAGAGCGGGTGCGGGGGTGTATAGACGACGCGACGGGATAGGTAAAACCTTCCCCTTGGGCAAATACACTACCGCACTCCAGGCCGAGCTAGTTGGAATTACATACGGTGTTCTGGGGGCGGACCAAAATCGGGCCCAGGAGATGGTATGTATCTGCTCGGATAGCAGGGCGGCGTTGGCAGCCCTGAATTCAGCAACGACAAAGTCGAAGCTGGTCTATAATTGCTATGAAGCATTGAACCACTTGGCAGGGAAGGGACCGGTGAAACTCTTATGGATACCTGGACATAATGTCATTAAGGGAAATTTAATTGCAGATGACCTTGCCAGACTAGGGACCAGGGAAAACCTCTGTGGA
This sequence comes from Rosalia funebris, assembly GCA_037954035.1. Classification (NCBI taxonomy): domain Eukaryota; kingdom Metazoa; phylum Arthropoda; class Insecta; order Coleoptera; family Cerambycidae; genus Rosalia; species Rosalia funebris. The sequence goes on from JAZFAV010000007.1 coordinate 9,650,362, forward strand.
CCAGAACTTGCAGTGGGAATAAGTCGGAATCTGATCAGAGACCGCATCAATGGCTGGGCAGGAGACCAGCACAATAAAAGATGGAGAGGAGTAACGGGTTGTCGAATAACCAAACTCTTCATCGAATACTCAGAGATTGAGAAATGGGCCCAAGAATTCATTAAATTGAACAGGTACAAAGCCAGAACTCTAGTGGGAATCATAACGCGCCACCATAGTAGCCTGAATGCATATAAGCACAAGCTGAGGCTGACTGATAGCCCGGCCTGCAGATACTGTAAAGAAGACGAGGAAACCTCGATTCATCTTCTTTACACCTGCCCCGCACTGGAGGAGAAGAGGTATCTTATATTAGGGACCTCTGTTATCCTAGAGGAGGCGAGGCTTAAGGCGGGGGACGTGCCTAAATTGCTCCTTTTATGGGATAGCATTTTTGGATAATGACCCGGATAAGAGGGGATCGCCAAGGGACTACCCATGCGATCAGTGGCTGATGAGGCCCAAACCTATATAATAATAATAATAATAATAATAATAATAATAATAATAATAATATAGCCATTGAAAGTACACAAATTTGTAGATTGTATAGATTAAAAAATATGTCCTAAACTTTCCTGAGAATAAAACTACTTCTCGAAGCTTTGTTCAAACTTGTTAACAAGACATTCAGTGTGCAGGAGAGCATTCGGTGTCACTTGGGTACTGATACCAGCAACGGTTTCTTGGCTCTATAAAGCGGTGCTCGACTCGACTGCTATATGCAGCAGTGGTGGTATGGCCTATCAACTGATTTCGGCTAAGATGGAACTGGAGCAGGTCCAGGTACTGGAACTGAAGGAAATGACGGTGGTCATGAGGGCCTTTGCGTGTAGGCCGAGGGGGAGACTGGGGCTGGAGTATACAAGCATAATAGACGAGAGAAATACTTAATTCCCCTCGGAAGTTATGCCACAGTATTCCAGGTGAAAGCGATGGCCATCCACGCCTTTATTGAGCAGTTGTGTTTGTGGCACAAATACAACTCCTGAACGGAGTGGCTGGTAGGCGCATTATCATTATCATATGCCCCCTGGGTGTTTTAGAGGCCCTAGGATTAAAATCATGGTTGGTGAAGGAATGCAGAGATACAGTAGAAACACCAACCAGAAATAACAAACTGACGTTGGTTTAGGTGCCAAATCATACTGGTATCCGGGGCAATGAGAAGGCGGACAAGCTAGCCAGGGAAGGAACTGAGGGAAGCTTAATGAGACCTAAACCACGGATTTGACACTGCCTCGGTAAGAGGGCAATCCGGGAATGGCTGGAAATTGGAGGATTTAATCACTCGCGGAACGTCCAAGGATGCAGACAGGCTAATATGTTCTGAGTTCGACACCCAGCAGCGACTGGACGATAAAGCTCCTGAGGAGTGATAAGAAGTGGGCCCGGGAACCCACGGGATTGTTAACGGGACACTGTCATCTTTACTATCATCTCAGTTGCTACATTTAATGTTGACTTAAGTGTCAATAGAGAATGCGGATGGTATGGATGAGAACTCTGAACATGTACTATGTCAGTGCTGGCATGGTGTAGGCACCTCGCGTTGGGCTCTTTTTCTTGGACCCAAGCGAGCTAAGAAAGATTAGTCTGGAGGGGATATTGAGGTTTTGGAAGAAAGCCAAATCCGTACTCCAGCACTGACTGATTTTAGGGAAGATACATTATATTTTTATTTATTGTGAAGCAGAGAAATAGAAGTTTTTTACTTATGTTATTAATATTTCAATTTGGCATAATAAATATATTTCAAATAAAGTTTAGTAATTCATTGTTATATACGATCACTTATATACAAAACCCATATAAATAACAAAATATTGTTATATTCGTAATCTGAATAGTAATTCAGATTATGAATATTGGTATACATATGGAGTGAACACCCAATTGACTAATATTAGCTTCAATTATACCGCGTGCGAAAAATTTTATTTTTCATTTTTTTAAATCTTAAATTTTCAGGCTCTCTTTCTCAATCGTGTAGCCTTTTCGACAAACATATTATTTAATTGTGACCATCCTGTAAAATGTTTTGGACGGTGCTGTACTATCTCCAGCTCCTGAAATTGTATTTTTCTTTAAGCGATGCAAATTAAATTTTTTGCGTTTCCTACAGATTTCTAAAATAAATTGATTTAAGAAAGGACCAATTATGTAAAATTCAATATTACAATAATTGTTTCATTCGGGTCTCAATCTCATTAGGAATCAGAGTGTGCCTTGACGCACAATTTTATTATTTCATTATAAAGCAATTTGGAGTCGGTTCTTGCGTTCATAAATTATTCAATAAGTTAGAAATACCGCAGACAGATTTGAAAAAGATAAATTAATATCGAAAATATCGCTGAGTAAGAATAATGCATTAATATAGAGGACATGTATTATTGAAAAGAAATTCAGATTATCGGGCACGATCGCTGGGTAAGTGATTGCATAAACTCAATATAAGTAGATTTTTAAACGGAGATTCATAACAAATTAGTCCAGTGTTTGATGTCGACAAATGGTCGCAGAATACTTGTCTACATATATGTTTATAAAATATTTTTTCTGATATGTTTACATTTCTATTAGGTACTAAGCAATATTACACCATCCACACAGCTTTCGTTACTATCATTCACACATTTTGTTTCGTATACGTAAAATCGTGTTATATATTTTTCATTTTTCACTTTCAAGGATCCTAATTTATAATAATTAAAAAACTGCTATAACTGAGAAATTAAAATTTATTTGATATTGGTAGTACTGGAATCCAATAGTATATCCCCACACTACAAATATATTTAAATTATCGATTTATATTTTAAGATTTTGAATATTCTAAATTATTTACATATCACTGACCCAAAGCAGCCCTACTTTTATTCTGACATATCTACCGATTATACTAATATATCAAAATTAACATGATTCAGTCTAATTAACATGAAAAGTCTAATCAGCAGTATAATTAGTAAAAGCAAGAAACTTAAGTACTGGACCTTATTACTCATAACGAATTGACATGAAAATAATGTGAAAATAAACGACAACATTTTCAAGTTCTTTGTTAACAATTTTGAAGACTGCGCAGGTTTCCTATCATTAGCAATTTGGGAATCCTATTCCCTTCCTGTTACACTTTATCTATAGATACCCTTACAACAAGTAGTATATTATTGTAGTTCAAGTCTCTAAAATGATCCCAAAAAATAATATAGTGGATCTAGGTTTGGAGACCGGGTTGCCTATCATATTGATCATCTTTATACTTAGTAGTCTCGATACATTTGAGTTAAAACTTATGTTAATACTTGACCATGTTGAGATGTATCTTATCAAAATAATTCTATGTCGACCTCACAAAAAACGTATCAGAGAAGAAATTGCGTCTTTAAAATTGAGACGCATTTTTTGATTTTCTGACGAATTTTTCTTATTTAGCACCATTAAGAAAAACAAAAATGTACAGCATGCTGTTGTTTTTTTTTTGTTAGATGACTTCCCCTATACCCAAGATCAATTGACCATTTTTACACATATTCATCACATTTTTCTCAATTTCAGTCCACGAATGAAATTCAATACACGTTTGCCAATAGACAATTTTAAATTTATCTTTGCACTCGATAAATTGCTGAAAGTCCATTTATCACTAGGTATTAAATTCATACATCTTTGACATTGCGACTTCTGAAGCTTCTGAGTGAATCTACTTATATCTTGAAATTTATCAGTGGGAAACATTCCTTGAGAATTCAGGACGTCATACCTGATTTCAATGAACAGGTTGATTTTTTTTTTGCTTCCCATAAATATAGATTCTCTATTCACCCCTCTATTCATAGTGGCCCTCTTAAGCAGTTTAAGGCCGCTTACTTTGATAACTGATTTGTTCACAAAAACATGTTTGAAGTGGGAATATGGAAGTGTATAATTTCTTATTTCCAAAATTTAACTTACTTATAAGTTTTATAAGACTTATAAGTTACTGACAGAGATCGTATCGATAAAGATGTATAGGTCATAAAGTTCATTCGGCATTTGTCCTGAATCGACGTACCGTATGCGGCACTGATGAGAACTAACAAGTTCGAAACAGCTGTATGTCGTTCGGTTCCGATCCGGGACAAATGTCGAATCCTACCTGTGGCTGGTTTTATTTTTTGAAACCTTATCTGATCGTGCAGAAACACGAGAAAGGGGTCGAGGATCGCTTCTGGGTATAATTCAATGCCTGCCGGGGCTTTAGCCCGCGGAGTAGTTGTTTCCTAGAGCGATTATGTAATAGCTTTGCTATTCGGGAACTACTTTGATAACTGCTTGGCGGCTTGGTGGTTCCTTTCTCGATTTCCGGCTTATAAGTTACTGAATAATTTCTTATGTTTAATGAAATTGCTGAGACTAAAGTAATCCCCATTTATTACAAACGGTCGATTACTATCTGAACACAAAATGAGTTATAAATAAATGACGAAATGTCCTGGTGTTTATGTAAGCGTACTACACGAGAATTGATTATCCTTTTGAATAATTTATTTTAATGAATGATTTTATCTGTGAACAGAATCTCTTTTAAGTAATCGTATTAATGGTAAAATTTTTGTGATAATACATTTCCGTTGTTTATTTGAAAAAACGTGGTAGCAAAGACAACTATAGATATGTAGATTTTAATTTTATACCTTCTGCTAAAGTCCCAATCAAGTAGAAAGGTCACACTGATAGATGAAGATAAAGATACCTATGTTTAGCGAGAAGTGCCATATTCTCGTAATATAATCATTGTGTCCCTTAGGCTACATTAACCAATTATATTGTTGCAGACTACAGACATTTATAGATGAATACGCTAGGTTATGCATTCACCTATAATTCTCAAATTTTATATTTTAACATTGTTGAGTAATGTTACCGAAGAATGATGAAAATACCGTGGACTGATAGGGTTAGAAACGAAGAAGTATTAGAGAAAGTCGGCGAGAAAAGAAGTATGTGGAGAAACATAAAGAAGAGAAGAGATAGAATGGTAGGCCACTTGCTGAGACATGGGGGAATAGTCCGCGATATTTTGGAGGCAGAAATAGGAGTGAAGAAAGGCAGAGGTAGGCCTAGGTTAGACTACTGCTCGCAAATAGTAAGGGATGTAGGTTGTAGCACAATTAGCGAAATGCGTAGGTTAGCACAAGATATGAGAAGCTGGAGGTTAGCGTCCAACCAGTCTTAGGACTGATGAACTCATGATGATGATGATGTTGAGTAATGATTGAAGAGAATTTATGTTTAATACCGATATAGGCGAAGGACCACCTGCGTAGCAGGAAGATAAGGATTGGTAAATGGAATTACTTGGAATAATGTCCTGGAACACTTGATGCTGTTGTTGCCTGCTTGGTACGTGATGTGATAAGTCAGTATCGGCACCTTGCTTTGCACGTGTACAGTATGTTATTCTGATTTCCACGCCTGCCACACACTTCCGCTACGTTGCTACCCAAGGGCATAGGATACGGACAAGGATTTGAATTGCTGGTGCGAGAAGGAAAGCCGTTTGGTACGAATCAAACATATTGCACTCATCAATGGAAGTAGAAAAAAGTAGATCTGGAAAAAAGTAGAACTGTATATAACAGTCGTGCACCTAAAAGCATGAAAAATGAAAAATTGCCTATGACTCTTTTACATACTTTTTTCATCTTAAAAATGACGATTTTTAAAATTACCTAACCCATTTATTTATAAGTAGGTCTAGAATCAAAAATTAAAAAAAATCAAAGTATTAAAGGTTATCTAGAAGAATTCACACCGACCAAGGACATCAACTATTCGTTAAAACAACAAGAAAGTTAAAAAGGCCTACTTAAGCCCATCAACATAATTAAAGATGATAACAACAAATGATTAAGAAACGATAAAGAAAATGCCTTTGTATTTACAAACCATTTGTAACAAGTATATCGTCTATTTTCCTCTGAAACTTCTATCGAAAGGTAAAATAACATAAGACTTTCTAGAAAACATTTCCAAATGAACTTGATATACCATAGATTCATAACATCAAAGATGAAAGAAACGATTATGAAGGAAATATACATCAACAAAGCACCCAGATTCGATTATCACTCGTACTGCACAAAATACTACAATAATTATCAGAGAAGTGCTATAAAGTAACCATTTTAATTTACAATGCCATGTTTCGACAGAAAGTAGCCCAGATCATTATGGTCTTAAAACTAGACAGAAATCCCAAAGTAACATCAACCTATAAACCAGTAAGTCTTCTACCAATGCTGTTAAAAGTATTTGAAAATATCTATGCAAAAGAACTAGCGAACATTGTACTGTATAGGAAAGGAACATTATTAATCCGGGTTTAGAAATAAACATGAAACTGTAGACTAAATCCACCGGTTTGTAAGCAAAATGATAAACAAAGATTCTGAAAATAAAATATACTGCTTTGTAGCTTTTTTTTCGCTATTTGTCAAGTCCTTGATAAGGTACATTACATTACATTACATTATGTTATATGGGTTTGGGCTTCATCAGCCACTGATCGCATGGTAGTTCCTTGGCGATCCCCTCTTATCCGGGTCATTATCCAAAAATGCTATCCCACAAAATGAGCAATTTAGGCACGTCCCCCGCCTTAAGCCTCGCTTCCTCTAGGACAGGGGTCCCTAATATAAGGCACCTCTTCTCCTCCAGTGCGGGGCAGGTGTAAAGAAGATGAATCGAGGTTTCCTCGTCTTCTCTACAAAATCTACAGGCCGGGATGTCAGTCAGCCTTAGCTTGTGCTTATATGCATTCAGGCTACTATGGTGGCCCGTTATGATTCCCTCCAGGGTTCTGGCTTTGTGCCTGTTCAATTTAATGAATTATTGGGCCCATTTCTTAATCTCTGAGTATTCGATGAAGAGTTTGGTTATTCGACAACCCGTTACTCCTCTCCATCTTTTACTGTGCTGGTCTCTTGCTCAGCCATTGATGCGGTCTCTGATCAGATTCCGACTTATTCCCACTGCAGGTTCTGGTCCATAGAGGTTTTCCCTAGTCCCTAGTCTGGCAAGGTCATCTGCAATTAGATTTCCCTTAATGCCATTATGCCCAGGTACATAAGAGTTCCACCGGTCCCTTCCTTGCAAGTGGTTCAATGCTTCATAGCAATTATAGACCAGCTTTGACTTTGTCGTTGCTGAATTCAGGGCTGCCAACGCCGCCCTGCTCTCCGAGCAGATATATACCTTCTCCTGGGTCCGATTTTATTCAGCCCCCAGAACACCGTATATAATTGAAACTAGCTCGGCCTGGAGTGCGGTAGTGTATTTGCCCAGAGGGAAGGTTTTACCTATCCCATCGCGTCGCCTATACACCCCCGCGCTCGCTCTGTTCCCACTCTTGGCTCCATCTGTGTACCAGATGTCTCTATTGAGCGGTAATCCAGCTCGACCCTCTATCCAGTCGGTCTTACTGGTGAGGGTGATCTTATATTTCTTGTCAAACAGGAATAGATAAGGTATGCCTTGGAACTTTTTCACAAATTAAGAACCTATCTATCTCATCCTCATTATGGTCGTTTAAAATTCTACCAAACAGATTGACACTTTCTCATAAACAAAATAATTCATACTCTAATGTATACCCTATCTTATCTGGCATTCCTCAAGGACGTGTATTGGGACCAGTTTTATATTTGATATAAACTTACCAACTGTAAGGATGACAACGGTAGGAACATATGTCGATGATATGACAATTCTTGCATCTGATACCAACCTAGTTCTGATTTCAAGAAATCTCCAGACCACCTTAGATAATATCCAAAACCGGATTAAGAATGGCACATGCGAGTTAAAGAAATCAAACCTACACATATCGCCCATTGAAGTCAACAACTGTGAATTCCGTTAAACTAACACCAAGAAATGCTTATGTATCTATCTAAATAGGCGAGTTACTTGGCAGACATATATCTTCACAAAACGTAAACAGTTAGGCATTAAACTGAGTCAAATGTACAAGCATATCGGACGTATATCACAATTATCTATTGAAAATAAATTATTGCTATATAAAGCCATTCTTAGACCGGTTGGTATAGTCATATAGCATTCAGCTCTGGGGAACCGCCAGTAACTCGAACATTGAGATCTTGCGGATATTTCAAAATAAGGTAATATGTGCCATGGTCGATTCTCTAAGACATGTACCCAACAGCGTTATTCAATGAGATATTTCTAGTGTCTCTGTTAAATAGGCCAAAGCTCAATATTGCGATAAATATCATGATAGACTGTTAGAACATTTCAATGTGCTAGCGAAAAAAATATTTAAACTAGCAGGGAAAGTGAGAAGTCTCAAGAGAATAACACCTTCCGATCTTGTAACTAAACTGAATCAACGCGTACTGTGTTTAGCAGAATTAGCTACTAATTTACTCATAACATTTTAATATTAGTATTTCTTAGATGGGTTCAAGGGAATCGATTTATTCAGGTAATTTATTGTTAAATGAATAGCTTATTACTCTAGGGCAGATTGTTAAATAAAAGGAGTTAAGCAAGAATCTAGAATGGCTTGAATTTGCAATAACTTTGGCACATTACTATTGAACGTTTGAAGCCGAGAATTAGTAAGAAACTAAATTTAAAATAGCCTTTTGGATCTAATTGTTATGTTGAGAGAGTAATAGAAGCACTGGAAAATGGTTTTAATAGTATTAACTTGTACGTCCAATTTTTATGATGATTTTTTCCATGAATATTGTCGTGTAATGAATTGTTAATTGTTAATTGGTATTAAGTGTTAATGAATTAGGCAATTAGTTAAATAACTGATACTAGCAATGTATCACGTTTAAATATTATAAGGAACTAAAAATTTAAATTAATGTAATAGTTATACCAAAGAAAGTATATAGATATAAACGGGTTTACGAATATCCAGTGATCCTTCCTTTGATACTAATTATTACTATGCCTCTATACCTAAATCGTTCGTTACTAATTGGACGTTATATGTACGAAATTACCTACTAGCCTCAAGGTCCATTCACATGGCTGATCGATCAGATTACCAGCTCGTATTAACCTACTACACAATTTGTGTGTTATTGTATTAGTACATTGACAGTACAAGTTATAATACTCGTAATTATTGGCATGAAAGGATGGTTCTAACAATGTATTTTAAAGTCCTCGAAAAATGCACATTTTGTCTGTTGTATGTACGTAAAAAATATAATTCGAGCGTAATCTTCGTTCTATATTTAAAAAGGTATAAATCAAAACGTTATGTTGATAAATCGTTTAGATCATATTTGTAAAAGTAATATAGGAAAATTATCACGACATTTTTGGAAATATACAGAAAACTGGAAATACATCAGATGTCAGCACGTTTATAATAATAAGTGACTTTAAGGCCTATTTTATGTCTAAACATGACTGAAATAACTTTAGAAGCAAATATAGGCGCACGGTCGTCCGAATCTGAAGAGAAAGAGGAACTCACACTAGGAGTTCTATTAAATAACGTGACTTCAAGCAATCAGTATTTAGTATCAGGTGAGCAAAGTGCCCTATTTGAAGAATCCAGATTCTTCCAAACCTGATGAAAATGAACGTACCGATGAAGTTACTGAATAATCAAGTTAGTCAATAAAATAATGGAGTCTTTAAGGGAAGGAGATTCTTTTTTTAAATCTTTTTATCCTATGTTACAAAGTAGGCGTGCACCATCTGTGTAGGCATTGAAATAATTATTTAGTTGTTATTTTAATAAGGATGTAGGGATACTCTATGTGTATTGGTTTCTTGTAGCAATATTAAGAAAGAAGAAGTTATTTTTAATATTTAAGAACTGTAATTCCATGCCATTTCAGAAATGTAATATTGTTTTATATTTGTTCTAATATAAGAATAACATTAGAGAATACGATGGTTTTTAGAGTAGTGTTAGCCGCATAAAAACACATTTAAAAAAATTAGGCCAAATCCATTAGCGGCAGTTATTAAACAACTGAATAACTACTAATAACTGTTACTGACAGTTTTTATAAAAACGGGATTTAGTACTTAATATGGTGGCAATGATACCCACGAAATTAATTATGTATATATTTAATTAATAATTCAATACGTTCTTGATCAGTAACATATAAGTCGGAAATCGAGAAAGGAACCACCAAGCCGCCAAGCGGTTATCAAAGTAGTTCCCGAATAGCAAAGCTATTACATAATCGCTCTAGGAAACAACTACTTCTCGGGCTGAAGCCCCGCCAGGCATTGAATTATACCCAGAAACGATCCTCGACCCCTTTCTCGTGTTTCTGCACGATCAGATAAGGTTTCAAAGAATAAAACCCGCCACAGGTAGGATTCGACATTTGTCCTGGATTGGAACCGAACGACCGATGTCGTTCGGTTCCGATCCTGGACAAATGTCGAATCCTACCTGTGGCGGGTTTTGTTTTTTGAAACGTTCTTGATAATAACATTAATGTTATCACATTATTAACCAGGAGATGTTAATGTTAAAACATTATTAACCAGGAGACGATATTTACTTAATTGTCGTGAAATACAAGTAGGTATATAACAATAAACCAAAACCTCTAACAACATTCTCTAAAAATTCAATCAACTTTGTAATTATTTCTAGTAAATATATACAATCACTAGTACCGTTTTAATAAATAACAGCTATATCATTCGGGAAAAATAATACCATTTGGGCATAACTATTTGGGTACTACATACTGCGCCATGCTATGAAACATATCAAACTGGTGTATATATGGTAAATTATATATATATATATATATATATATATATATATATATATATATATATATATATATATATATATATATATATATATATATATTTTATACGCGACATGTATTAAGTTTACACTATTATGGTAAACTTATAGTAATAAAGTTAGTATAAACTTTTACAAGTCACACAGGTATGAGGTTTTGTACTGGAAATATTTCTAAAGTTTAACCCTGCCAAATATTCTGATATATGTATCTCCAACATATGAAATCTAAAAATACTACTACTACTTATAAAACCTCTACTACTATATATCACTATTACTTATAAAAACAACATCTTGTTTTGAAACTTAAAATGTTTCCGCTTTATTATTTACATAATATTACCGTTAATCAAATTGTCACCACTCCCTATCAATAATTTTTCAGTTATGTAAGTAATACTTTTAATAAATATTACCATCACTATTAACGTATTCTTAGGAAAAATAATACCATTTAGGCGCTAATTATTAGTAGTTCGGTGTGACGAAGTGACGGAAGTGGTGTTTCTATAAGTTTCAATAACGGTCAATGCACAGGCTACATACAATTTGTATAATGGATCATTGCGCGAGTATCAATTTAGTGACGACGCACGGATTACATGCTACACCACTCGCAATTGTTACTAATATGCCACAATGACCAGCACGTATGTCTAGCGACATATATTTCAATCAACTACGTACAGCATAGACAGTTAATGATTTGCCTAACAAAATGCAATTATGAAGTCACGTCTTAGCTTTATTGTATAATTTGATTCATTGGCGTCTCAATATTTCTGTAAAATTTATTTTGTTGTGATTTCATTTATTTTGATGATTTTTGTTGAATTTATTTCATTTATTTTGATGGGAATATCACTTCCATTGAATGTTTTTTTCTGAAGAACCTTTTCATTACCCTGTCATAGGTTGACGAATTTGTATTGTACTAACTGTCATACTAAAATGTGTTTTCGGCACGACATTGTTGAAAAATGTCAGTTGATTGATTTATACGATTGTTACCTGTAACGCACACGCAAAGAATCATTATACAAACCATATATTCGTGCTGTAGAATTATTACATCGAGCGGATTGTAATCTACGCCATGATGTAAAACATCTGAACTATAATGTTTTGTATATAGTGTATTTATATTAATTTTATAGCCAAAGTTCATAATTATAACTTAAAAAAAGCTTGTATTTCAAAGTTTGACCACGCAGAAATATTCCAGAAGAAGATTTCTTACACATAAAGATAAGGACAAACATTGTATAAAACTATACCAATTACACATGTGTTAAGTTTTATACTGGAAATTGTATAATAGTTCAACGCCAGAACATTGTGAAAATAATATTCACAGAATTTAAAAGTTTCTGGCAATTGTAGAAGTTATCAAATAAGGTTATCGCTATCGATTAATTTCTTCCGTGTTGTTAAAAATGTATAAGAAATAATAAAACAACCTTTCAGGAACAATATAACTTTACATTCACCAAATAATTTCGTCAATGGGATTTTACGTACCCGGAAAGGGGAATCGACAAAACTAATGTTATGGTTTTAATCCACGGGGGAGATATATAACAATTCGGTGGCTCCTTTGAGAAACTGCCAATAGAAATACGATCAAAGGTAATACTGTGACGGGTCCGCTCACTCGTTTCTAAATTCATAGAGTCATAGTCATGGCAAAACCACCTTTGAGGGAAGGTTTTACCTTTGCATGTCTTTATAATGGCATACATAACATTTAAACCGTATTTATTTTAATAGCAGTGGCGACTCGTGGAATACTCTAACAGATCGACAAATCGTCATAGTTTCAGTTAAGTTCCGTATTTTCGTTTTAGGCAATTTTTATGTTTACAATCGGGTCTGTTATAATAAATCAAATTTATGAACTAAAAATAAAATACACAGAAAAATAAAAACTAAAGTGAAGTTTACACTTCAACTACATTTTCATTTACATAATAATACATTTTACGTATTATTTATGGTTTTTAACTTATGAGCTTTTTCAGAAGTTTTTCTTCTCGCAATCAATAAGTATCAAGAAAATATCAAATAAGAGATGTGATAATTTTATGATATTAAATCTATTAAAGAAAACATGAAACATGAAACACACTACATAAATTAAACAATCTTCCAAATCCAAAGTCGAAGTTGTCTATACGCGGGATACACATTGAAAAAGCGCGACTAACGCCCATTTTCACAGACACTGTTAGTGCCGGCGCTTAGAATCGAACTAAAATCACTTAGTAGCTGGTCGCATTTGCCACATAGCCTGCTACATAACATAACGAGCTGTAATCAAATCGGCTACCGTGATGAACAAAAGAAATTATATCAATTAGTTTTTTAAATTTGGAATTTTCGAATAATTTTATTCAACTTTCCAGTATTCTGTTCGCTGCGATGAACTCTGCGAACCATTATCGATATTAAGTTATATCATCATTAGGTCATCAGTCCTAAGACTGGTTGGACGCTAACCTCCAGCTTCTCCTATCTTGTGCTAACCTACGCATTTCGCTAATTGTGCTACAACCTACATCCCTTACTATTTGCGAGCAGTAGTCTAATCTAGGCCTACCTCTGCCTTTCTTCACTCCTATTTCTGCCTCCAAAATATCGCGGACTATTCCCCCATGTCTCAGCAAGTGGCCTACCATTCTATCTCTTCTCTTCTTTAAGTTTTTCCACATACTCCTTTTCTCGCCGACTTTCTCCAATACTTCTTCGTTTCTAACCCTATCAGTCCATGGTATTTTCATCATTCTTCGGTAACACCACATCTCAAAAGCTTCTAATTTCTTCCTACTTGCTTCCCCTACCGTCCAGGTTTCGCAGCCGTAAAGTGCCGTGCTCCATACATATGTTTTCAAAAATCTCTTCCTTGTTTCTAAGTTTATTACCCCCGAGCATAAAAGTGCTTTCTTTTTGTTAAAAGCTACTCGACCCTGCGCTATTCTTTGTTTTATGTCTTTATCGCTTCTTCCATCCCAATTTATTTTACTTCCTAAATAAGTGAAGTCTTTAACTTCCTCCAATCTTTCATTATTAATTTGTACTTTCGTTTTTGCTCTGCTCTCGCGCCCTCTGCACACTAACACTTTAGTTTTGTTTTTATTCACCCTCATTCCGTATTCCTCTGTCAACACTGCCTCCATTTCGTTCAACGCTGATTCTAGTTCCTCCTTACTAGATGCTAATACTGCTATATCATCCGCGAATCTCAGCATTTTTAGTTTCTGTCCCTGTACTTTAATCCCGAAATCCACTCTATCTTTTACCACATTAATCGCCTCTTCGATGTACAGATTAAAAATTAGTGGTGATAACGTACATCCTTGTCTTACTCCTTTCCTAATACCTACTTCCCTTTCTTCCCCTTCTACTTCTATAACAGCAGTTTGCTCTATGTATAGATTGTGTACTACTCTCCTATCTCTATACTTCATTCCCGCGCTCTTTAGTATCTCGAACATTTTTTCCCATCTTACGTTATCAAAAGCTTTTTCTAAATCTACAAATCCTATATAAGCGTTCTTTCCTTTTTCTATTGTTTTCTCTAACATTACTCTTAGCGCCAGAATAGCTTCGCGAGTTCCCCTATTTCGCCTAAACCCGAATTGGTCTTCTCCTAGTATTTCCTCCGCTGTATTTTCCATCCTCTTCTGCACTATTCTAGTTAAGATTTTTGACGCATGGGAAGTTAGGCTAATCGTTCTAAAGTTCTCGCATTTGTCGGCTCCTCTCTTTTTCGGTATAGTAACGATAATGTTCCTCTTATAATCCTCCGGCATCTCGCCCGTTTCGTATATGTATTTTACCAGTTCAAACATCCTATTTACTACTTTCTGTCCCGCACATTTCAAAATTTCCGCCTGTATTTTATCTACACCCGGCGCTCTATTATTCTTTAGCCCCCTTAGTGCTATTTCAAATTCCTCTCTCAATATAGGTTTTCCTACATCTTCCCTATCGATGCTAGATTCTTCCTCTAATATCTCTCCTAATTCCTGACCCTCGTATAAATTTCCTAAGTACTGCTTCCATCTATCCGCTTTCTCCTCTCTTCCTATCAGTATTTCCCCCGATTGACTCCTAACATTTCTACTTATTGTTCCTACATCCCTGAAGTTCCTCTTAATTATTTTGTAAGCCTCATCGGTCTTACCTACTTGCAACTTATCTTCTACTTCTTTGCATTTCTCCTCTATCCATTGTTCTTTCGCTTTTCTACATTTTCTAATGATTTCCCACTTTATTGCCTTATACGTTTTCAGTCCTTCTTCGTCTCGTCTGTTTTTGTAGCCTCGTCTCTTTTGCATTAAGTTTAAGATTTCGTCCGTTATCCAGGGCTTCCTAGCTTCCCTTTTATCGTGTCCTAAAACGTCCGTAGCCGCGGAAGCTAGACTATTCTTGATACCCTCCCACTCAGTTTCTGCGTTCTTGATTTCGTCCTTACTCGTTTTATTTATTAATTGATCTGTTTTCTGATTAAGTTATAGTATTCATAATATTCATAGCGATAATTATTTTATAACTTCCAATAAATTAAACCTCATATTTATTAAATTTTAATTTTAAAGTAGTTCTAGTACTCTACATTTTCCAGAAAAATCACGTCCTTTTAATACATCCCTGAAGATATGTGCAATCTAATGGAAATATATAACTTCTAAAAAAAGTTTACATCTGAAAATAGCAATTTCTCACATAAAACAACACCGGGAATATTGTTGACGAATAATATGAATAAGAGAGGTCCTAAATTAGAACCTTGAGGTATACCTAGAGATGAGACCAAGTATTTCGAAAAATGTTTTATATGACAAAAACAGTATCCTCGCCGAAATTGCTCTGGGCGAGGAACTCGCATCCACACTCTCGCTTTACCTCAGTGAGCATTTCAGTGCCATTACTGACACCGAACTAGTAGTTGCAGTTGCTGCTGCTATTTGCCAGGAAAAATGAGGTAGGTCGAGCAACCCCTTTACACTCTCGTGCCTCGCTCAACCTCGTGCTACTCCGTGAGAGTCTGGAGGGGCCACAAGACTTCGGAAACGTATTTTAACTAAAAAAACTACTAAATTTGTCACAGTTTTCTGCATAAATTTATGTTGGTTGGGCGATAGGAACAATTTGGTGGAATAATAAATGTTATTATAAAACGTTTTACAAATTTTAGCAAAGTTGCATAATAAAGAAATATCTCTATAATTTTTTATATAATTTTACTTTCCTTTATTTAATATTGAACATATAAACTTTTTTACGTTAGAAAAAACGGAATATTTTATAATGAAGTCTTATAGGATGAGTAGCAGTTTGACAAAAGCATGAGGACAAAATTTGAGAATAAAACCAGGAATGCCATCTACGCCCACTGAAAAAAAATCATTCAACCATTTAATACTGTATACAATATCCTAAGTTTTTATTTATTTGATGACGACAGGGGTGTTTACTTTTTTCCTTGGTGACGACAGAGATAAGTAGATAAATTAGCTCGTTGTGCTAATACACAACGAACGTATATTCTTACAAGCAAGAACATATATTCTTTAAAACTAAAAGTACGACTAAATATATATTCTGTAACAAGACAACATTAAGGAACAGACTCATGCACTTAAACAATAAAACCCATACACACGGGAGATCAGGAACATCGACCGAGCTAACTTTTACCGTCGCCGCCGTCGCTATATACATTTATATAACGCCGTTCACCAGAAAGGCTCTACGCATATTATAGTATATAATACTCGTTACATTAATAATTATGTATTAAAGATTAGAAAATAAGAAAATTTTATATTTTAAAACGTACGACACCAAACAGGAACAGTTTCATAAATATGAAACCAATTGGTTCTTTTCCAACTGGAAACTGCAAACATCTCGAACAAAGCATTTTCAAATAGAAGACAACATAGTTAATATTTTGACTGAGGTACACTCGTAGGTGAATCATTATATATCCACTAGGCTTCTCACACAAAAGGTAAGAGTAAGTTGAACTACAATAATTGAAAGCATACTGAAAGGTCATCAGTACGATCTTCTTCAATTATATTTAGTGTAAGGCTTGACACTCCTCAGTGAAGAATAAATTTCATTGTTGAAATGGTAATAAAACAATATGACCCAAATTTTGTGTGAAGTGACGAAAGTCAAGATTAACCAAGGTTAAGAGTCCTGTTATTATGAAAACTCATAATAACAGAACTTTTAACCTCCATAATAGCCATTATTGATCAGCTGAAAATCCTTATTAGATATGAGACCCAAGAGAACTGTGGCGTGAATGTTGGTTTGCAGAATAAAATTGTAGAAGCATATCGAACTGTTACTCCAGCTATGGTTATAGCAGCATGCACCAGAAATCTTGCATGGCAGGAATAGGAAAAAGTGTGAGATTATTTCTCTACGATGCGTAGAAGAAAGAGTGAGGCAACATTTGGAGGGAAAAGGATGCACTTTACGCATAGCCACATCGAACTCACATAGATCACTCTGCAAAGGCTGAGACCTTTGCAGACTGAGTAAAGATCAGCCTATTTACTGCGCACCTCGTGGGCGGTTCGATATCGCAGTTTTGAGACTTTTTTCTATTCAATATACAATTCTTGTTATACCTTTATGTTCATGTCAGCTATATAGATGCATTTTATTTATTTGCCGGGTATCCGGGATTTCTCATCTGTATTTTCATTTCATCTCAATTCCATTGTTGCTAATAAAATAAATGTTATAGACATCACATATTTATATATTTCACCATATGTCTGAAAATTGTACATGTTTTTTATTCAATATTTTTGATATTTTACAATAAAATCCATAAGAACATGATATCGAATTTGTCTTGCCACAGGGATGTGGAAAATGGAATAAAATTTCGCCCCATTGAACATTTTGAGGTTTGTGGCACGTGATCGAAAATAAAAAATTTCCAGCAAAACTTAATCACAGAAAAATATACATCACTGTTTTCAGTATAAGCTCCCCAAATTTCATTTTCTTTATTCTAAGTAATAGGTTTTGTAATACGCCTTGCTCCTTTTTCCGTATGTTCGTATTCTGTGGGTGGTTTGTACCATTATGTGGTTGTAAATGAATTTAATTTAGTGACCCTAACATGTGTATTTTTTCATGGAACTAATAAGAATTCCATTCACCTTCTCACACTTTAGATATATGCTCACCCAGATATCCGCCAACGCTTTTAAACTTTCCTATATCAAAAGTACCCAAATGGAAATTTCTGCTAGTTCGAAAAATGTAAATATGAACTTTTAAGTGGTAGAACACAGTTATAACTTTTGGATTAATGTAAAATAGGTTTATTTGACTTCTCTTAGATTTAATAAATATTCATGATGTGAAGTGAGCAGAACCAGTTTTATTGGAGACTTCAATGGCATCTGATTAATATTGTGAGTGGCGGCCCAGACGGCAGCCTGCAATTGAGACTCAAAGTGGTAATAGTTTTCGGTTATATCCCTTGGCGCAAAAAGTCCATTTGGTATTTGAATAATTTGATAAGATTATTTATTAGGTAATTCTATACAACAATGTTGCTAAATGGCCAGGTGTCATAATTTTATTTATTATTACAAAACTCCATCAATAATTTATTAATTGAATTAAGTGCAAACTGGTCTTAAATTGTGGATCAATAAGAAAACACTGTTCTCTATAGCTTTACATTTCATTCCTTGTGTATTTTATCGCTGTCAAGGTATAATTCCATCTTAGTTGTAAAAATCCTGTAGTACTTCTTAGTATTTCGTGAATATGTTGCTTATTTTTTCTTTTTAACATAAAACTGACTTATTGATGGCTCTGATTATAGATTTAATTAGAGCTCTGATTATATGAATTTTGTCTCAAAAAGCTGTAATTAAAATAATATGACACTTAGCAATAATATAAATCAAACCTTTATCCACCTTAACTATGAAAGATTCTAATTTACGAAACTTGAATTTCTGAATTTGTTAATTTGTATTATCGACGAAAAACATAAAAATGGGAAAGGAAAATATATAAGTAAAGTGCTTTACTCCTTTACTCTATGAGAGCAAGTAAAGCAGAGTATCAGTCTGTTGACTTATACTTTGTTGTTATTATATCTTTGGAAAAAAATATCTGCATAACTGAATTAGTATTATTACAGGTTAAACAAATTCAACACGAATTAAAACAAACATGAGCTGGGGTAGGCAATACTCCAATGTGTCTCATAAAAAACCCTTCAATTTATTGTACAGCTACTTTTATATCTTATTGACTTATCATTCGATGTGGAAATTTTCCCTAATATTTAAAAAACGGACAAGATTGTGTTATGTTAATTAGTAATTGATATTAATTATGAGTGCATGATCAAGGTATATAAGGGATGACATTGAATTGGGTCTGCACATCTCTTGAAAATAGAAAAGAATTTATTACCATACATTATAAAACATCCAATCGTCAACTAGATGATTTTGAATGTGCTTTCGTAACAAAAGTAGTTCTACAAGGTTCAGTTTTAAGCCCTGTGTTGTTTTTATTACATGATAATGATATCATTGAATATTTAATAAATAAATGTTATTATTTAGTGTTCAAATATTGTCCATTGTTATTGTTGGTAAGTAAAGTTCCATTTTTTGTCTATGACTACGCATGTATAATGTATATGTCTAAAAGTTACCTATTTGTTTAGGTAATTCCTTTAAAATTACCTGAAGTAATAATCTGTTTGCGGAGATGATTTCAAATTTACATAGATTAATACCATTAATTTCTTTAAATAATTGTTAATTATCCAAATATTATAATTGTCAAAATTTTTCAAATAATCGCAATATTGCAATTTTCCTGCTTTAAGTGATCAAACCTCGATATATAATAAAAATACAAATACCTATCCTGAAATTAATTCACGACGATTTTATTTCATGAGGAACATCTTTCTGGAAACAAGATTTTTAAATGTTTAAAAAAATTAAATTGGTTTGGAAAGTTGTAAAAAAATAATGTTTCTCGAATTAACTATGGGATTTCTATTAAATATGTGCTCAATTCCATTAAAAAAATTAGAAAAACGATGCTGTTTTGATATTATTTTCGCTTATATTTTAACTGTACATCGATGAATTTCTTAGGAACTTAGCGTAAAATTGGTTACATAAGTGATGATCTTACTTCTAATACTACCTATTGACACATGTCTCAGAGATTGGTTGTATGTTTAGGATTATTGTCATTGTCTGTGCTTCATCTGGAGCAATAGAATCAATTATTAACTGTTGTTTGTATAAAATATACTTTAATATTTTACATACTAACTAGTATCTTCAAACAAATATGAATTATGTAATAAATTATAAACAGTTAAATAAAGCCCGAAGTAGTACCTGCAAATATAACCGGTACTTACGTTTAGCCGAACTAACCTCGATAAATATAATTATTATTATTCAGGCTGTCAAGTATTCCATTGACAGCCTCATCACATATCCTTATCCTTGTATTTCTCATAATATAATATCGAAAACTGAAGGCGAGAACCGGGTTATCCACAAAATCAGTTTATGTCGTATTCAATATTAATACTGGTTGGAGGGTGAATAAAAAATATGAAATGTTTTGAGACGGTTAAGGGCTCCACATCTAAGGTATTCGATTTAAATAATATCGTAAAAAACATCTGAATTGAATCGTGCGAACCGCTCCTATTCTATACCCGTTTTTCAACGCCTATCGGCAGTTTTAAACGACTCGTTTTGTCTTATATTTTAATAACTGATGTTACATGGAAAATTTTAGATAGGCTTAAGTTGAAATATATTACGCTGAGGAGACGATAAATTGACGGGAAAAATAACAAAATAAAATGTCAACAATGTACTTGGTAAATATTTGTGTTTGCCTTTTAACCAGAAACGACAAAACTATAATATCGTCCTTAAAAATAGTTCTCGTTCATCTTCCACCTTTTGTTACGTGTTACACTTCTTTAGTGATACTAAAAAAAATAATAAAAACTAAACTTAGTGCTAAATTAAGGGGGGAACTAAGTTTAGGACTACGTTTTGTCAATATTTTTCATGATTTTTTTTTAGCAAGAAAGGAATGTATATAATTTATTGAAACTTTGATTTATGTTCAAATAAATGTTGTAATACTTTCGAAGTATTTCCTCGGAAAATATAGAAGATTTCAGCTGCCACCAATTGGAGCTCACCATCACACGTAGTTGTTTGTGTAGCACTCGGGAGGCTATTGTTATCATCTGAAATGAATAGGGTTTCAAATTTAGTTTAAGGACATGTATGTCTTCTATATGAAACTAACTGAAAAAAAAAAAATTCAAAATTAGGGATGTTTAAATAAGAGAGCATAATTTTAAATAATTTTAATTTAGCACGTGATCTTTAGTGAAGTAGGTTGGAACCTTTGGTGTGAAGATAACACTGACTTAGTTTTTCACAAAACACCAAAATACTACACAATACTACAACAAATATACTACACTGGACGCGCGTTTTGCCAACAAAGTTGGCATCATCTGGAGATAATTAAAACTAATCTTATGCTAACAAAGTATCCTATTTACACCTAAAATTTTGATGTGGCTCAGTGAGTCCTGACCGTTACGTGGTCTTACATACTTACTACGGAGCTTGTAAAATTAAATTATACACCCTTTTGTGCCTCTATCGTTTACGGATCGATGAAAACCAAAGAAAGAAAAACACATCGATCATGCGGACGAAAAGTTTCCAGTGTCACTGGAATCACGATAAGTCACTTAATTAAATTAAATAGACCTGTCGGTATAAAGGAAATGTGTTTATAAGAAGAGCGAAAGCAAACAAACCGAGAATATTAGAATAAACTGGTTGATTTAGAATCGATGAAATGCCCGTAGTAATATCGGGGGCTTAGACCTCGAACGAGCTGTGGCGAAATGTGCAATACTTTTTTTTGTGCATTCGCCGATTGAAGGCAGTCTGGTAGTATCAAATGGCTTAGCCAATAGCAAATCCATCGACTGATTGGTTCGCGTTCGCGGTGTAACTGATATAGGGTGAAGTCTGCGAAAGCATCTGAAATGGATCTATCTTAATTGTTGAGAGGCGATATGTCGTCTGAGTACTTCATTAAAAATTACTTTGAATACGATACTATTAATAATATAAGTAACCATTATTTAGTTTGAGCTCTAAAACGTCGTTTGGAACTTCATGTGCAATCATATATGCGTAATGTATATTATTATGCGTAATGTATATAATTAGGCATTATAAGCAATAATTATTATAATTTGGACTTTTCTTCAACAATTAAAGCTGTATCGGTCATTCTATGAAATTAATTTCATTTCAAGTTTAAATTGTAGGTCAAATCACGACTCTGGAGACTACCTTTGCTCAATAGGTCTACAGTATTCAGTAGCCTATTTGAAATTATACACCCACACAATATGTCTTGTACACTCAACATATTTTTCTGGTAGTACCACTATAACATTTTGGATTCCATAGTCTCACTTTTTAATCATAGCACCTCTTCATACTTTCTCATTCATTCTTCAATCGATATGTTTACCGCAGAATTCTGCTCACCTTTCACACAAAAAAAGTTTTGATCTTCGGAGGTGATGAATGCACTGCATAGGCCCTAATTTAATCTAACTTCGGTAACTCATTCAGGTATCCTCACCAGGTAACTTTTGAGTTTTTACAGTTTTCCTCATGACAAATGTTTCTACCCATTCAGTAGTTGTACATTTGTATCTATTCAGCAGTGGTCAGGTGAACCTATTCAGTAGTTCTGTTTCTATACTTTGTACACATACTGCAAAACATGATATATTAATCGTGCACTGTAAATCACTTTTAAGGTCTCGAACGGATGGGAAGCTTCAGCTCTAACGCGCCTTTAACTTTTCAAACTACATCCTCGGCTGTAAAAATACGACTTACATTTTTGACTTATATTTTTGAAAGATTGCTTACTATTTCATTATTTATTTCCACCATAACTTAGATCTTTTGTTTATTCTTTACCATACTGAAACTACTTAAATCAGTTCATGTTCAATTGCCATGTTTATCCGATACGCTGGTATTCATCTTTGCTTTCATTCTAAGATTAAATATCGTTATATGTTGAGGATCACTACCATTTTGAGCCAGCTTTAGATACACTTTTAACTCAAATTAGTGCTTAAAGCCAAATATAAGTCTTATATGTACATAAACCTACCTAAATAATATAAAACTAAGCAAAATAACAAAACATGAAGTGTATAAAGTATTTATGAGATTATGCCGTCAATTCGACGACAATAAATCTAGCCGGAAAGTTAATAAAAAAATTAAAATAAAGGCGGTAAATTTAAATTATAGACCAAATAACGGCTCCATAATTCTGCAGCTCCATAAGTCTGCAGTATTCAATAGCCTATTTGAAGTACAACCACACAATACGTTTTATACACCCGACATATTTTTCTGATAGTACCATTATAAAATGTTGAATTATATAGTTTCATTTTTTAATTATAGTACCTTTTCATACTTTCTCATTCATTCTTCAATCAATACAAGAATATGTTTACCGCAATATTCTGGTCACCTTTCGCACAAAACATTTTATTTTGGTCTTCGGAAATGATGAATGCACTGCATAGGCCCTAATCTAATCTACATTCGGCAACCCATTCATCTGTGTCACCAAGCAGCTATTGAATATTTACGTTTTTCCTCATTACAAGTGTTTCTTTAACTATTTATGTTTATAAAGTATTTTTATGTTAGAAAAACAATGCAGTTTGATAATTATTAATTTGCAAACTTATTCAGTAGTTTTATTTCTATTATTTGTGCACATATCGCAAAAAGTAACGTACTAACCGTGAACTGTAGGTCACTTTTAAGATCTTAAATGTATAGGAAACTTCGGCCCCAACGGGCCCTTAACTCTTCAAACTATCCTCAGCCTTAAAAATAGGACAGTTTGTGGTACGTAATATACTATATTTTTGAAAGTTTGCTTACTGTTTCTTTAATTTTGTTCCACCACACAAGATCTTTTATTTATTCTTTACCTTAGTCGAACTACTTAAATCAGCTCATGTTAAATTGCCAAGTTTATCCGATACGCTGGATCTTTGCTTTCATTCTAGGATTAAATATATAAGTTCAGGATCACTACCATTTTTGGTCAAAACATTCATTACACTTATAAACTGAAGCCACTGCTTAAATCCAAATATAAGTATTATGTATATACATAAACCTACCTAAATAATATAAAACTAAATAAAATAATAATACGAGAAATACACAAGTTTTTATGAGACTATGCCGTTAATATGATGGCAATAAATTTGCTGCAAAGTTAAATCTCGCCCTATAAAAAATTAAAGGCAATAAGAAAAGTTGACTATACTACTCTATATTTGAAAATAATAATGGGTCTAGTCCAAAATAGAACAGGGTACTACACAATTTTGGAAAATAAAGTAATAATATAATAATTGTTGGTGTAATTCATCCTGTCTATAATTAGTTAATTAATTTGTCACAAAATAATGAGTATGTGACAGTAGTGATTCAAGAACTGTCGATAGGAAATATCAAATAGTTCTAATTCTCTGTAAATATGCTTTAAATGCCTTTAATTAATTTATAATGAATGGGTTCAGTTTAATATTAAAAATGTTTTTTCTTAATGTGTCGCTTTTCTAACCACGCTAACAAATAATGACGTACGTGGCATATAAACAAATTCTGTTCCATATAAACATGATTGACACATAGTAAGTAGAACAAATAACACCTAAAAAATTCTTGTTATCTCGAATTTCATCTACTTATGAGAGACGACTTTTTGAGACAAAATCTCATATCAAACTATCTATAGTTTTTTTAACACCCACGTAACTACTTACAGTAACAATAATAACAAATGGACTATGTGTAAATCTTAAACAATTTCAAAAATGTATTACAAACTTTATAACATAAAGAAAGCTATATAATTCACTATAAGATGCCCAGAAAATTTAACTTCAGATTATTTTGTACTATAACATATTTATTTTATGTTTGTTAAATATTACATACACGTGGGGTTTAAATCACTATTATTTATGAATCTATGATGGGTATATATTTTTTTCGTGATGTGAGTTTCTTAATTTTTAATATTTTTAAAAATGCATATAAAATAATGCAATTTTTATACCCCAAACATTTCCACTGTATTGATTGCACTGTATAGATTTCGATAGTACATATATACATACAAAAAGGAAACATTTTTTTTTGTTGGCAGACTATTAATTGAAAACTAAATGTATATGACCTTCGTAAATTATTTCCTATATTCATATTATAACAATATTTATAACATATACATACAACATTTAAACAAGCTACTGGAACTTACATGTTTCTATCCGCGCTTTATATTTTCTTGTACACCCTGTTCGAGGATGAAGCGGGCGAAAACTCACTACATTAATATCTATCTATCTCCCCGACGTATTGATCATCCTAATGCATATTTCCCTGCTCACGATTTTCGATATTACAATTTTGGTTTAATTTCCTTCTGCTTGCTTAAGCAATATTGCGTGGTTCCAAATAAACGTAGCACGGACTAATATTATCCCCCAGACATTTTATATATGTTCTTTAATATTTAAGTGATGTTTCCTCCAAAGTTAAATGCCCTACCTAAATCTATTTATTGATGGGTTTTATTCGGCTTGACGTATTTTATTTTTAAACAGTCTTCGCTGGGATTCTTCATGTAATAAATCGTCAAACGATATTCATGTTGATATTCTGTATTTTGAATTTTTTTTCGTTCGTGGGTTTTTGTTTAGCACTATAAACACTAATTATTTTTTTAAATGGAATTTCAAATAGTGCTTCTGTTTACTACTAAATATTTATAGGCTAAAGTAGTTATTAGCTCCAAATATAGCACACAGGGACATTAAAATTATGTAATCCATCGTTTACACAAAAGGGAATAATTCTGACTAAATACGTCTTTGTTTTGTTAAATTATAAAATTGATCAAGTACCTTAACAAGCGGTTACTCACAGGGGAATTGTATTTGATTTTAGAAATACGGCTCCATTTGAAAAATTGCTTACAACTGATCGTTCCATAAAAAACTACAATATCCCGATTAAAATTCAATGTTTAAGGCTACTTTCAATGAAACTACAAACTATACAAAATATTTCTGTATTATAAAACAAATTTAATAAAAAAAAACACAAATGAGTTATATATGTAACATAAAAAGAGTTATAGAGGTTATATTGTAAATCTACTATTAACCGAGATACAGAGATGTTTCCCTTAAAAAATCACTCTGTATATTAGTAAACAGACAAATCAAATTGGGCTGATATTTTATATATCTAGTTTAAGTAAATCTTATATTATTTATCTGCTCAACTACATTTGGTAAATAAAAACCACTTAAAGTAATTTTCAACACAAAACAGTGGTATCATAATAAAATTCGTTGATTTTGATTTTGTTTTTTCATAAGCATGATTCATGATTTTCAAAACAATTTCGTCATATCCAAAATAATAAGTAGACCACTGACAAAATTGTCGCTTGATTGTCATCGGATATGTGCTCACATGTGGGGATGGTGAGTCGGTGAATCAGCGTCTCCCCTCGATCGACCAACATTCGTAGTTATTAAACATCTGTTGAGTTGAGTTGTTAAATACTGTGCATTTTTATATGCATGTTTTTGCGTTGCAACGTGGTAATTACTATGTCGAATGTATGTAGGGCTAGCCACTTGTTAATTAAGTATCTAAGTTTGCCATAAATCTTCGTGCTGTGCTGGAATAAAGCGGACTCTAGGAAACATGTAAATACTGCACGGAAGATATGTAAAGAAGTAGCCTAAAACCGAGGCCTCAATCTATGATGTAATTTGTATGTAGGTGTCGTGTAATTTGCCATTTACCTAATCAAATAAGCATTTAGGCTCTTCTGGGACAAATGTTATCCCATCATGAAGCCATCAGGATGGAAAGGATTGTAGATGTATGTACTAAATATGCGAGAATAATTACAAAACAATACAAAATCTGAAATACAGACTAAGACATTTTGGTTATGTGTGGACGAAACGACAGATTGTAAAAAAAATGTTACTAATATTATAGTACGTACTCTGGAACCATTTAAACCCACGTTCATGGTTACTACCTGGTAAAACATTACAGAAAAGTACTGGCGAAACAATCACAAGGGTGGTGCTACATTCATTAGAAACTTTCAACTTTCAAGAAACCAAGAGTTTCTCGATGTTTGTGACTAGTGGTGCTGTAATCCTGTATGCTATATGCAGTTGTGTAAGACAACGTACACAATAATGTGGTAACTTCTTAGAATTTGACGTGTAAACTTCATGAGTTACATCTTGTGGCTGAAGAAATTCGAAGATATTATCCAACAGTAAATTCAGCATGTTTCTCAAATATCCTAAACGTATTCGAAGATTTCACAGACTGTGTCTCAATATCCCTGAATGAACAAAACCGATTTCTACTCGTTGGAGAAAATGGTAACAGCCAGCATTTTATTATTTACAGAATTTTCATAAAATAAGACTATAGTGTTACAATTTTATTCTAAAGAGGCATATGTCATCAAGGAAAGTAAAGTGGTATTTCAAGATCTTCAAGTCGAAGTAGTTTTGCTATTCATGATAATTACAAGGCACTAGTGGAGGCAATGAAAAGAATACACAATACTTCCATGTCGTCAATGGACTGACTGCAAATAATGTATGCTGGACACCTGTATGCTGGACACATACAGATACATGGTTTAAGTTACGTAAATAATAATAGTGTTATATTAAAGTTTGATACTGTTGAGAAACGATTCAGATTTTCATAGATTAAAACAAATGTATAGTCTTCCTGCGTTGTATAATTTCAACTATTTTAATTATGCTAATATTACATCACTTGATGTCGAATGGTCGCTGCCTTCATATAAGAAAATTGTTTTACCACGACAAACATCGCTTGCAGATACAATTGTAGAAACATATGTAATGTTATAGATGTTTAACTGAGCTAACCCATCTGATAATGTTGTTTAGAACAGTAAGTGTTTTACAGGTTTGTATAAATTGTAACGTATATCCAGGTGTTTATTATTATTATATTATTATTTAGCATTACTTATTTCATTTTATTTGAATTATTACAAAGGTGGCGTCACAAGGTTATGTTACAAAGGTGACGCCTCTGCTACGCTGGTGAAAAGAGCGGTTCTAACGATAAATAAACGCATTGAAATAAATACTGAAGAATGCAGTGACTGGCTACTTGAAAAATTGTCAATAGAAATGCATCATTCATTTTTCCCAAGGGAACGTAATTTAATGCAACTCCTCGGTCACCTTAATTAAGGTCACCCGATGCATTACAGACCTTGATATGGAGCTGTGAAGTCAACACCTTATGCCTAATAAATATTTATTACAATCGCAAAATGTTAACGCAACTGGTCAGCCGACGTTAGCGTAACCTATAAAATAAAATCTTATTAAAGCACAGTATTAGAATGTGCTTTAGCAATTTTATCTCACATTTCACTCGGCGCACTTTAATATTTGCCAAACGTACAGTGCCAGCCTTCCTGAATATAAAGTAGTCTATATAAAAATTTATTTTCGGTATTTTCAGCGGCAAAATAAACGCAGAGGGGCGAATCCGCTAGAACAAAACTAAAATAAGGACTTTAATTTGAAATAATTTGTATGTCACGGTTAACGCCGTCGGATGTTACGAAAAAACAATGACTGAATATAAAATACTGTAAACAAACAGATTAAAGTTGACAGTTTCTATTAAAAATGTAAAATAGTAGAAGCCTGGGAAATACATGCATAATGGAGCTGTTTATAAGCATTTCGAAGCAGTTTCTTCGTAAAATCGCGTTTATAAAGGGGACGGCGGTATTTTAAATATTTTGTAATTCACACTTGGTTTGGATGATTAAAATTTTCACAGGGCCGGTCTAAGATCGCCTTTAACTATATTATCATTGTCATATACTGTTACTATTAAATTAATAAACATATACTGTTACTATTCACATCCTAGATAAGAGATTTACAATGCGAACCTAAGAAACGGTAACAGCTACAAAAAAAGGTTAAAAAAATCAAAGTTGTATTGTATGTCCAATAATACCGTATAAATAAATCATGAATACCTAGATTAGTTTTGAATATATTTGTAAAAGAAATTCTGAAAAATCGATTCTAGTATTTTCTGACGTTTCAAGATATATCGGGAGAGTAAAATTACAATTAGGTACTTGGTAAAACTACAACTGCTTTCATTGCCGCTTGTTATTCTCTGTCAAATTCTAGATTTTTGCTTAGACGTTTCATCTTTCCTTTACCATCAACAAGTTTCATATTTTAAACAAACATTTTTTAGTGGATTCTATTGAATTTTTTGCGTCAACTGGTAGTCTCTCGTATGGAGGTAAATATGTTTTTGGACGTTTCGATCTGAATTTTATATCTTCAGTTTATTAATGATTTAACAATTCCCCTCTTTTTAAATTACTGCAATTTTATAAAAATTATAAGTTATAAAATGTAAAATTAGTGTACTTAGCACCAATATAAAAGTCTCTGCCCACTACACCGTACCATACTAGGACCGTAACCGTATCGACATACATATACAAATATAATTAACATCAATATGTATCACACAATGCCCACTAGACCGTTCCATCACCGACCAACACCGTACTTTGCCATGACCAGACCATTGATCAAATTATATTTGTTTGAATGTGTCGAAACGGTTACGGTCCTAGTATGGTACGATGTAGTGAGCAGAGACCTTAAAAATCAGTTTTCATGTTGTATCATTTTGTACTATTGATAGCTAGTCTAATAAATTAATATAAGATAACTAATCAGAATAAATGTGTAGAACATATAAGGCTGATTCTTTCATACTCGTAATTGTATCATTGCACGAGAAATTTTTTCATAGAATTCTATGAGAAACAAAAAATTGATAAACTGTCAATAGTGTCAAAAATATTCCGTAAGATATTTGGTAATTTTAGGTAATCATTCTTGACTACTTAAAACCTTAAAACATGAAATGAGATTGTTATTTCATTACCACCATTAAAGAATATTAATTAAAAACTGGTACATTAAAATCAATAAAAAAATAGATACCTACTTAAAATAGGAACTAGATAGAATTCAGTATAGTTACTGATAATCAAATAACACTAAAGTTGGATCCAAAAATAAATGCTTCAGTTGATTGGTGATGTCTTCCACGTAGCTAGATTCACATTGTTACAGGTATATAACGTAATATACTGATACTTACAAAAATAGGTGTCAGGTTATCTATGCGGGTGTCTATTAGTTAACATTATTTTGTAATTACTACGTTGAAACAAAAATTGGATCATTAAAATGCAACATATAGACTAAATATTTAAATTCTTCTAACTGGTGATGTCTTCTCTTCTATCTTCAGTCGCTGTTCTCTTCTGACTTGCTTGTGGTGGGTAGAACAATGATTTTCAAAAATATTGATCATTGTAAAAATATAATTCTTATATTACTATCTTAATTTTAATTAAAAATGAGTTCACAGCCTCTTGGAAATGGAAACATTGAACAATTAAATAAAAATATTAACAAAAAACAATAATGGAATAAAACAGTATGTGACTTTAAGTGACTTTTTTTGTTTTGCTCCCTTGATTTTCTTTCTCTTCTTCAATGACTAGTGGGATCTTGCAATGTTCAGAGCTCCTGGAGGACTGCTTGATTTATTAAGTTTATATCAAGAATTGTAACCAATTCTTCACTGGAACATAATGGAATATATTACGAATAGTAATGAAGACAATTATCACATGAATACATCCTATGTACTAGCCCGAAGTATTAAACTTTCATCTAATATTACGATGATTTTCGTGCTATTTGTAATCTCAAGCGAATCATGAAATCAAAGAAATTTATTTTCTCAAGTAATGATTGAAGGACTCCCTACATTATATTGGTCTACTATGAAGCGTATATTACTAGAAATTTTATCATTTTGAAAAAAAAAATTGATACCGAATCAGGTCTTCAGGGTTAGGAGGTTTAAAACCAAAAAATCCTTTTTTCTATGTACAGAATGCTGCGTAATATAAATATGATACACTAAAGCCATATATCTTCATTGTGTCACATGCACTGGCTCCGGAGGAGTACATTTACGAATTATGTATTACGAAAATCCCATTTTTACTCTGCTGACTTGGAATAACTTTTTTGTTGCGAATCGAAATTGCCAGCGTCACTGAATTGTTTTCAATAAATTTCCTGGTGGAGACAATGAGCCAAGTAAGTTGCATAAATGATATGAAAATACATCTTTTTTGTTCTATTCCAGCATTTTTCATGTACCAATCTGTATCTGTCACAAATAAAAGTACTTATTGAGCGACATTAATTATAGCTATATCTGTATTAGTTAGCAGCCTTCTACTATGTATTAGATAAGGAGGCGGTACACTCCCAAATAGCGTTAAAGAATATGTACCACTTTATTTAATTGATGGTCAAAGAATACAGTGGACATTCAGGTAATTTTATAGATGCGAAACTAAATATGTAGTATTTTGCTCTGCGTCCACAACATGGATGGATGACCCATTGTGTTCTCCTATAGCCGCGGATGTTTGCCCTTGGCTCTATGTATAATATCCTCTTCCTTCAAGTCCTTGAAGTTTTCGGAGAAATCTTGAAACTCGATTTCTGTAAATATATCCCAACCTTTTGTAGCTTTTTAAATTGTTTTACATGCATAGCATTTTTTACTTCAGTTTTCACACTAGGTACTTATTCCAAAACTGTAGAAAATTTGATTTGTCCAGGAAATAAGAGTGCTAAATCTCAATTACAGTGTCCGCACAAATTATAGAAAAATTGGGATATTGGGCTATCATGACTTTTGTTAGTTTTAAGAGACTTAGGTCCAAGATAGTCATACTATATGTTTCTTGACAAGTTCATAAGTAGTTTTTAAACACTGCAAAATATATTACTTGTCGTTACTCTAATAGTAAATAATGTAAGTAAATAATTAGAAAATAGTAAAAAATAAATTATGATCACTAGTGATATATCGATGTTTGTATTAATATTATACATGTTTATTTTACATTATATTACTCACATTTTATTTTTGGTAGTTTTTTACATAAGAAAACAAATAACCATTCTTATTATCGCTTATATAAAACTACTAAGTTTCGAATTTCTTTTAGATATTAATGTGTAGAATATGATTTGTCAATAAATATCTATATTAAAAAATTATCTGTTTCACAATAAACCAGCAGATTATGATTTTTTAAACGAATTGAACAGAACTTCCAACAATAATACTATAATAAATATGTTATGTATGATACTATACTTTTCTACTATATGTATTCTAAACAGACCTTTATAAACAACTGAATAGTAACTGACTATAACTGATATTTATATATTCACTGTTTTCGACAATTTAACGTAATTCAACAGTATTTGTATTTATTTAAGCACATATTACATAAAATGTATATATACACATATAAATATAATTGAATTCAGTTTAAATAGATCATGAGGATGATTGGAATTTTAAAATGTCTAGAACGAATTTGATTTATTTTTTATTATTCTGCATTGGGTTTTATTTCTCAAGCTGGTGAGTTTGGAAACTATATGAGATATGATATTAGTTCACCTATTTCGATGCGTCAAAATGTGTCTTGTAGAAATCTGAAACTATTTATCGTTATTAGAAAATAAAAAAGAATGTTTAAAAATGAATTATACCTACTTCTCTCCCTATTTTCAGTGTAACGCTAAACTAATTTCCACAATTATAGTTAGTATTGTCTTCTAACATCACTTACGTTACATAAATTATGATTACTATATAATATATCCTCTATAAATAATATAAAGTTCAGTCCCAATTTAGTCACAGAATGTTAATAATAATTGTTATTTATTTATTGCAAAAAAAGTACAAGTAAAAATTTGTTACAAAAGGAAAGTGTATCAACGAAATTGATTTACAATACTCCATAGGAATATATAATTAATATATTTAATTCATTATAAATAGATGTACAAGACAATTTAAAACAAACTGAAGTTGAGAATAAAATTTAAAACTAGGCGTATATTAAAATCTTGCAAATTTGATAAAAGTACATCACTTTTTAATGCATTTCGATTGCCACTAACATAGTGTGATATCAAGTAGGCAGGTTATTAACGACATACGTTGATATGTACGAAAAAGAGGATATCACTTCGATGAGATAATATGGAAATTTTAGATTCCATTTGTTTTAATTTCTACTGTGAGTGTAAGCTTACTATATTAACTTTTTACATAAATAGTCAGGCGTATTGGTCCTTATAATGTTTAAAAGAAATCCGATAATATGTATAAATCTCCTCTCAAACATATCCAATAAACTAAATGCACGCATATTATGAAAAATTTTATCAAATGGTGGTTATAAAACATTACAGTTTGAGTACATCAACATTTCCTTATAAAAGGTGGTCCAACCAAAACGCACGATGTTAATTGTAAATAAAACAAAAAGTTTTCAGAGAATTATCTTAATATTTTTTATTATGATAGAAGGATCTATGACAATTATGTGTGAAATAAAATATCGGCCAAATGCTCGCCACAGCTTCGGTGGCATACCTCTATCCGATGGTCCATATTTTCAATGACTCTGAGACATAATTGAGGTTTAATGTCGTTAATGTGTCGAATTATCTCATCCTTTAGCTCTTGAATTGTTCTTGGCTTATTGACGTACACTTTTCTTTTAAATATCCCCAAATAAAGAAGTCCAACGGTGTCAAATCACATGATCGTGGCGGCCAATTAACATCGCCACGACGTGAGATAACATGGCTATTGAATTTCTCGCGCAAAAGTGCCATTGTTTCGTTGGCTGTGTGGCAAGTGGCACCATCCTGTTGGAACCACATATCGTCCAGGTCCATATCCTCAATTTCTGGCCACAAGAAGTCCGTTATCATCTCGCGATAGCGAACACCATTCACGGTAACTGCTTGGCCGACCTCATTTTCGAAGAAGTACGGCCCGATGACGCCGCCAGCCCATAAACCGCACCAAACAGTCACTCTTTGTGGATGCATCGGCTTTTCAATAATCACTCGTGGATTCTCATTTGCCCAAATGCGGCAATTCTGCTTGTTAACGAATCCACTGAGGTGAAAGTGTGCCTCGTCGCTGAAGATGATTTTCTTTGTAAAGTCACCATTCACTTCTGTCTGTTCAACCAATCACTCGGCGTATTGACGACTCTTGAAATGGTCAGTAGGCTTCAGCTCTTGAGTCAATTCTTGTAAGCGTGTAGATTCAAATCTTTATTCAAAATTCGCATCACTGATGTTCGTGAGATGTTCAATTGTTGGGCACGACGACGAGTCGAGGTTGACGGCTCTTCTGCTACACTATCGCGAACAACAGCAATGTTTTCCGCAGAACGAACTAGGCGAGCATGCACAGGTGTTTTCACATTTCCTACAAACCCAGATTGCTGAAATTTGCGCACAATTCTCCCGCTTGTGGACACATTTGGTCGATTATGCTGACCAAAAAAGTCATGAAGTGCACGAAATGCATTTTGATTTGAACGTCCATTTTCGTAAAAGGCTTCAACAATCTTAACGCGCTGC
The DNA here is from genome assembly GCA_037954035.1 of Rosalia funebris. Classification (NCBI taxonomy): domain Eukaryota; kingdom Metazoa; phylum Arthropoda; class Insecta; order Coleoptera; family Cerambycidae; genus Rosalia; species Rosalia funebris. Next base: position 9,685,095 of record JAZFAV010000007.1, read on the forward strand.
TCAATTGTGTACCTCTCCATGGTTGAATTTGTCAAACACTGAAACAAATAAATGTTAAATTAAGTTGGTCAAAAAACTTGACGTTAAGGTGTGACTCACAATTAACATCGTGCATTATGGTTGGACCACCCTATATATTAAAAATTTTTGAGAAAGTTACACAGGCTTCATGGAATGGAATTTATCTGACGTATATTTAATATAAGATATGAATTTGGCTGCTTCCCTGAGTTCATACGATAGTACGAAATCATTCAAGTAATATGGATTTCTAAAACACCAGGATGTAAATTTAAAATATAAACAAACTTCTGTTTTACATGTAATCTACGAACTGCAATAAATCACTTCTTATTATCTTGCCAAATATTTCCTCAAAATTTTCCATCCCAAAACGTTTGCCTAAAACTTTGTAATCCTATTCCCTATAAGACGTCAATCTATCTAAACAAACAAGTACCAATTTCCGCTACATATAATTTATTAACAAATTTTATGGCAGTTCAAACCAGCCTGTTTAATTGGCTAAATTAAATACGCCTGTTTTATATAAACGATCAAACTTTTGACGAAGCGAAACGACTAAGTAAATAAAATGCAACAAAGGCGACCATTTACGATATTTCTTCACGTCCGACCGATAATTTCCACACTTGAAATTGCATATGTGGACTGATACGTATATTTCTGTTTTAAAATAAAATACTGTTGGCAGCACATTTCCAGAGAGACGGTTTCCTACAGTAAAATGTAACGGTATCGCGTTCGAACCTAACAGTCGTATATCAACAGAAAACTATTCGCTATCTATTTACAGTGGTCTGGAGCTTGAAGTTTCAACTCTACCTTGGAGCTTTTGTGCTCCACTGGAATACTTGTCAGTTCGAAATCGGATAAAGCTAGCGAGGGGCATTAGAAACTTGATTAAGGTCGGTTTGCTGGAAAATGTAATGATATTAAAACTGGATTAGAATCACAATTTCATTTTTTCGCACACAGACTCATTATAATATACTTTTATTTTTAACTGGCTAAAAATGTTTTTTATACGTTTTTTCTCTCATAACAAAAAATAAAACACCTGTATTTAACCACTTACAATTGTGGATCGTGTACAAAAAAAAATAGACGAATTACAACTTTATAAATATTATATGTGTGAACATCAGAACTACGACGCATATGTTTGAGGTTAATTGGATCTTGGACACGAAATAGTTTTCATAGTTTTTTCATCTTTAGACTATAATAAAAGGCGATACATAAAAGGTGGCGATTATAATAATTGATATTTACTTTGATATACAGAGTGGAATATACCTTAACTGGAATAAATTCTGTAACTTGGATATGAAGGATTTCAATAAAAATCCTGAAATATGTCGACTTTTATTTTGGTTGGTCACATTTAGGAGCTAATAACATTTATTTATCTTCATTCTTGGGAATGAAACTACTCCCAAATTTTTTTTCAAATGGGTTTGAAAGGTTCCATCGAGAGGAACACAACACACAATTCCTCAAATTATTACCTAAAAAAAACTTGTTTATGACAATCATCACTGCATTTTAAGAGGTATCCAAAATATGTACCTTTTTTTTTTTCCTTGGCGTTTTTTGTTATGGAATATTGATAATGTACATTTATTGTCTTCACTGGATAAAAATGTTAATATAACATATTTCATCTAGTTAATTTCCGTTGTGTCCATCACTTTCAAATATCACCAAGTAAATTGCTTAATGATACTAAATGCTACTAAGACTGAAGTACACAAAGAGGATTAAAGTATACCTTCAAGAAATCATTGATATTAAATGTCAAGCATTAGTGGCTTTCTGCTGTAGTGACCTTCACTAAGATGGGTGATAGACCAATTTTAGCATATAACTTCTAATGGCTTATGTGTAGGTGCATCGACAGAAGCTACACAATATGACGTTTGAGTAAAATACATATGGCAATCTTCTGGGTGTCTGTAGTGAAATGATACTCGTTATTAACGATACTTAAGTTATGCTACGGTTACGTTTATTTGGATCAATTAAATAGGCAGCAAGTTAGTACCAAACGAGGAGAATGTTTCAGGACGAGTCGCGGGTATTGATTGGCTGAAAAACTTATCCCAAAAGCAGATAGCCTGGTGAGGGTACTACCAGACGCCACACTTGTCATAAACTATTGAACTAACCTTCAAGGATGTGGATGGCTGGGGCAGTAAATCAGGTAACTCGTTGCCTAGGATGATCGCATTTTTACCCCTAAACAGATGTGTCCTGGTTCCAACTACTACCACAATTTATAAGAGTTTCTACTTTCCAATGTTTACAAGATTTAAAACTAATATACACAAATACCATTACGGCTGTCAATAGGCATATGTGGAGCCACGCGTGCCTTCAGACATACTACCATCCATCAGATAGAATGCCAAATCGGAGTCGTCGGTAATATGTTAAGCAATTAAAATACGCCTGCCCTATTACGGGAATGACGATTTGGCTAAGTGTTCTTATTGGAGGTAGCTCGCAAGGCCTCTCGTGATCGGTGATAGACCTAAAAATGGAAAATAGGTCGACGTTAAATAACAACCTAAATACATTTATACAGATTATTACTTAAAGCCTCTATTCTTTGGATGTTGTTTTCATTTTATTTCAGTCCTTTTCTTCATTCGGTGTTATTCATAGTTTCATATCGAAGGTCAACGTTGTCTTACGTTGACATGCAAATAACATCATACTTCTTTTATTATGCCGTCATCATCATGAGATCATCAGTCCTAAGACTGGTTGGACGCTAACCTCCAGCTTCTCCTATCTTGTGCTAACCTACGCATTTCGCTAATTGTGCTACAACCTACATCCCTTACTATTTGCGAGCTATTATGCCGTACTATTAATATATTACTGACAGCATCATAAGATATATCTTGAAAACAGTAGCATTAAATGTTGTGTAGTTGATTGATTCAATTGCAGGGAATAAATCCAACAATGATAGCGAATATAGCCGAGTGATCGATCGAGATGCACCCGTAGCATCTCTTCGACGGCAGCATATCAATCCTCCTAGATAGTAAATTAGAGAAGATTAACTGCGGTTGTCAAATGATAAATTGGAAAGTGCAGGTGATAATCTAAGTTAGGTCAAAAGTAGGTGGCCATGGACACTCCTTTGGACCATTAGGTCTAATCCAATCGAACTGGGGCATAATTCATCTGCGAGGCAATCAATCAATCAATGCTCGAACGTCTTGACAACGTAAATCCGATTTCCTCTTTCCATTTTGCACTCGTTCTCACGGCGAAAGCATACTAGAGGGTCTATATGCGTGTCTGTTAAAATTTGCGGCGCGCCCAGGTACAGGGGGATCATTTGGAAAGATTCGCGTATAATCGCACGTGTTTCACGAATATGACACATTATTAGACAAGTAATTTACCATAATAAATTATTTAAATTACGATACGTCAATTAAATATTGATCAGCCACTATACCAATTAGGGTGAGAAATATTAGCGGAAAATTCAGTGACGTAATAAGTACACTTCTATTGATAAGCATGTGTACTATTCATTTCATCGCTATTTGCCAAATAAAAAACTCTCTTATCTTGCCGATAAGTGGAACAGTCTATCTGAGCCTATCTATAAAAACAAGCCACGGTATGAGATAAGAGCCGTTTGGGATTTTTTATTTGGCAAATAGCGATGAAATAAAGTATAGGTAATGATAAACCTGATTGATAATTAGTAAATCGTCAACTTTTCCTTCACTTTCAGTAGGGGTACTCTGTGTTTTTGGCTATCGTCATAGTGGAGATCTGGAAAACGTTTAAGGAATTTGTGTATTTCACCATAAAATTGTAAACAATTTTTAACGCAAGGTCCGTAGTATTGTAATTCTATGTGCATACGTCAATAAAATGAGAGATACTGCTTTCAAATCTACTGCTGCTAATCCTTCGGAAGATGTCAGACCTCGACGCAATTAGCGAAACGCACTGATAGAACACGTCGCGGTAAATGGAGAAAACATCCGCTGATCTGAACAAGACCGCTCAGACCTGGATTCGTTAGAAATGTAGATTCGTTAGAAAGACCGAGAATAGAGATAGTCGATAAATAATATAGATGAAGAAAGACAAGTATAAAATTTTCTCATTCACCTAGAAAACGACAGGTAAAATCGATAAAGAGACACAAATATCAAATTTGCATCATTACATTTCAACAGACGCAACATAGACTATATATAACACTATATATAATACTATATACAACAACATAGACTATATATAACACTATACTTATTTACCTCAGAAAGGTGAGTTGGTTCATCTTCTCGAATCCTGAAATCCTAGGAACCTAGGGTATGCTCTGAGCACTCAAAGATCCCAAATTGCTTCTCATGATTAGACAATCCGGGAACAAAACGAATAGAAAAGAAGAGTGCTCGAATATGTTCCAGAGATTCATTTGTCTTTCACAATTAGAGCGAGTAAAACGAAGGGAAAGGGGGACCCACCTCTAAATGAGGCTAATTCCGGTCTACAAATTAACAAGTAGCAATGTAATAAAGAGTAGTGGTTCTGATCAACCTGCGCTCCATCATTCAAAGGCTACTACCCCTGCCAGAATACTGACGCTATTGAAGTGGGAAGTAGTTAATCATAATATGATTAGAGGAACTATAAATAGTTGATGATACGCGGTTTGATGGAGGCACGTGCATTCATGGTGAACATATTTTTATGAACATGTTTTCCTTACAGCTAGGAAGTGATTGGGTGATGTGGACTAGTAGATTTGGAATTATCGGTCCATATTTTCTCAAAATTAACGTGAGAGCTCCATATCGCAATGCTACGTAAATTCTTGGATACTGATCTTTATTACGGCCATTTCGAAGATTGACAAAATGGTTTTTGCAAAGGGCATAGGGGTTTTTTCCGATATATGTGTATGTATGTTGTAGGTAAAGAAAACACAAACGGTACACCGCCAATTCTCAAGAAGATAATACTGAAAATGTTTGTAAAAATGGGACCGTTAACAATATTAGGTAACCAAACGACTATCATCTTGTTGCTGTTGAAAAGCACAAATCTTATAAAACGACTGCCGAAAGGATTGAATAAATTGAGGTTATATTAGTTTTTTTTGTTATTATCCTTTAAAGAAGTCAAAAAGTTAAAAAAAAAAGGCTAAAAGATTCAACATATAGTAATTAACATCCTTCCTCTAAAGCTGCAGGTTGTATAGAAGATTACACATAGGAACGGGAAGAGACACGGCTACGTTTAAAGATTCAATAACACCCAAAGAATTATGCCCTCCATAGTGGCTCCTGCCCTTCATCCTCTATCTAAATCTAAAAGTTTCATGATGGATCCAGTATGAAGTTTCACTTCACTTCAAGCAGGTCAAGGAAATGAATATTCAGTGTATAAATATTACTAGTATTCTTGCTTTTAGAAGTAATCAGAAGTATGACAAAATTATTTCAAATACTCCAGGTTAACAGAATGTACCAAGTGTCACATATACATTGACATAACATATACGTGGCGATATCTGTAACGTATATATTCGTTCCACATTTTCTCATATATATATTCTCTCTCCACATTTTCTCATATTTCGCGACAAACTGGAGATGATCGAGTTTGATAAGTTTGGCGGAACATTATAGATATAAATACTCACAGAATAAGAATCAAGTAGCTCTAAACCTTTTCTGAAAATTTCTTGGATATTTATCAGTATTTCTGCTTTCGTTTTACCTTCATTCTATTGCGTTACCAATATTAGATATGTAATTAGAAGGGAAGATCAGTCCCAAAGAAACATCGGTCGACGTTTAACCTCACTTCTGCCTGTAAACTGTAACTACCAAAAATAGTATGTAGTTTGTATTATTCTATTAGTCGCATGTCGATAAATTTCTAAGATTCTACTTGAATAATATTTAGGCACCTCCTGGTGATACTAAAGCTTTTTTGGTATTCACTTTCAACTTTGATTACATTGTCAATTTTGGAAAAGTAATCATTGAATGGGATTGTAAACTAAAAGTAGAAAACCTAATGATTACATAGCAATATCAGTAAGTTTAACGTTATTAATTTTGCCCTACAGTTAAATAAACTCTCTAAACGTACTTAAATTTAAAAACTTCAACTAGACAATATTAGAGATAATAACAATGGGGAACAGTCAATTTGTTGCCAGGAATTTAAGAATAGATTTTGCGTACAGTATTGCCCCTGATGCTTATTACTTTTTCTTGATTGGCTCTAGTTTCTGAAATAAACATACCTACATAATACATATTAATGCAAAGAAAGAAAAGCAAAATAATAGGAGTATAAGCAAGTTCTCTTATGAACTTGATTTATATATATATATATATATATATATATATATATATATATATATATATATATATATATATATATGAAATGTAACCAGAAAATAAAGAATAATTGATGAAGGAAATATAAAAATTATAATAATGTTCCTTTGTATGGTTTTGTATTATCGTTTTGATGTGAACAGTCCCTCTGCAGACTTCAACAGTAATCGACCATGATGATCCTACCTCCCTTAATACTTTTCTTCCATTATTCGGATATCTTGATGAAGCCGTTCACCTTGTGCCTCACTATAATCTTCTAAGTTAGAAGTGGTTATGCAAAAAATGTAATTTGATACTGATATAGCTCTTAATTTTTCAAAACATTTTAGTATCTTACGTACAAGCTCACATAAATAAACCTTGCATCAGATTTTACAATGGTTATATGTATATCTATTAAAATTTGGATCTTTTACCAGCTTTCGAATTTGTGCACCGTTAATAATCCCTGATTTTAATTTCTCCATACTCAGTGCTGGAAATGCTTGGTAAATGTATTCACCTGACTTGTCCAGTGCATTACAGCTTTACAAGCTGTATCATTAAACCCAGTTTGATATGAAGAAGTGGCAGTATTATTTTTTCTCTTTATTTATGGGTAGTGAACAATGTTGGTTTCTCCAACTGTCATAGCGTCTCTCGAAGACCAAGCAGTTTGCTGCCAATGCTTTTGTTTTGCATAACTGTCCTATAAATAGAGTTGACAAGGATATTTGGTATATCCGCTTTGCTATCCAAGAAGTATCGTGACCATTTGAAATCGAATAAACCATTGATGCTGAGAATAAGCAATTTTTTCTAATACTAACTTAATATTTTCATATTCTGTAAGTTTTGTTGAATGACCAATTGAAATCGGCACTAAGTGTACAATTCCCATTGTACACATTATACACATTTCAAGCTGTTCTTAGAACTACCCACGAAAACCTCCAGTCATCTGGTAAATTTAAGGATTCTCCATTATTTCAACAAACGTAGTCAATTTAGCTAAAATGAAGATATAATGTGAAATTAGGGTCCTCTAAAACTCTGAAAACGATCTGAACTTCGTGGCAACATTTTTTTGTTTTCCCTTGTGTAATTATTTTAAAATATGATTGAATTATTCACAAAATATTTAAGAAAATATTAAGAATAGTTGAACGATCAGCGTAGTGGCATAAGCGTGTTCTATATTAAAATTGTGTATACTTCACAAGCTCAAATTCTAATTGATAGGTTTTTTAAACAAAAACACTTAATGTAAAATTTACACATTGCCATGCTATCAAGGTGCAGTGAAAAATGGATGTCCATAAAATACCTTTCATTTATCAGGCTAATTTAGTCGTTTATCAGTTCTTTACAAACAGAATAAATTGCACGTGGCACGTGCTGTGTGAAATAAATAATATACAACGATCGAAATAAATTCCCATTTAATCGACCTAATATTTTAAATTGAAATCGAGACAGAAGCGTGATATATTGTGTATTTTTTGTGTTTTATTTGGGTTTAAAAATGTATATACTAGCAGCTGTTTAGCAAAAGGCTTGAAATTATTGACATGAATAATACACTGGCCAATTTAACGTCACTATGACGTGCTTCTGTTTGGCAGCCGTGTCTTTAATTATAGACAACTGTTGGTCATTTATCTGTTACGTATTTATGTAAACGGGTCATTTTCGAATATGCTGACGTCGCTCATGTATTATAGTGCCACTGTCTGTCAATGGTGTTTAGCTTACTCAATTATAGTGATATTAATTCAGTCTTCTTATGTGACTTATTCTCGTAGACAACCCTTCCACCAACTTAAATAAATAAATAAAATACACACAAAAACGAAAAAATATTCAACTATAGTCGAGTTAAATGAATGGAGCCTTTATTTATTTCTCAAAAAATACACTTAATATGTATCTCAGTTACTAATTACACAGCCACACGAAACAAAATTTAGATCTGGGGGTCTGACTATGTTTACTACATGTTTTTGGGGTCGCTGAATCTATTTAACCCCATCTATGAACCACGAAGTCTATTTAACCCCATCACATCAAAATTTTGCCATAACCTCAAAAATCCCATAATTTCAGCTATTATTCAGAAATCCTTTGTACATCGTGGTGTACATCGGGTAACGCCAATGCCGACGGTACTATGATTTGAAAAACTAACGTTAGTTGAATAAACGTAAAATATAGAGTTTTGGGGTGAAGGTGTTATTAGGAAATAACAGTATTTTTGGGGTGCTTGAGACAAAACAAATAAGTGGGTTATTAGGTTATGGGGTTTAACAACAGTTTAAAGTTTACAACTTTATTTTTAGCATTATATGCGTTTAATAGCTTAAATTATGCGTTGAGGTTATGGCAACATTCTGATGTGATGGGGTTGAATAGACCTCTGGTTCGGATTCAGCGACCCCAAAAACGTATGGTTAACATGTAACATGGTCAAACCCCTAGATCAGAAAAAAAATTCTGTGGATATGTACAGCTGCACAAAATTTTCTTTTTTCTGATCTAGGGATCTGACCATGTTTACTAAATATCTTAACCTTAGTCTCCTGACAACCCCTTTAAATAATAAATGGGAACCAAATATAAAAAATGTATCATAAAATGTACACCATATAACGGGAAGTGCAGCCATCTTTAAAATATAAACTCTTGCTGTACTGTTTCCATTAATCATATACATATATAATTATACAGTATGTTTACCTAGTGGCCGGACAAAGATATCTCCTTTAAAAAAGAAGGTTAATATATTTTTTGTTACGTCTTTGGAGAACTTTTCCATTGTAGGACTTATGAAATAACTATAATTATTACTATTAATATTTCGAAATATTAATAGTAATTACCTTTATTGATTTTCCCTCATAATAGTTCAAATACCTGGGTTACACCAAGCCCCAGTAAAATACTTTTTTGAAGTGTTCAGCAATGATGATTGTGTTAAGTAATACGTCACAAATTGACTTACGATATACAAACTACATAAATTTACTTACCAAATATTATAAAATACAGTATGAAAAATTGCCTTATTTCAAATGGGATCCTCTTTATATTGGTACATCAAATGCACCATTGAAAGACCTAAAAATTTCTTATAGCATTTCCTATAAGTTGGTACCTTTTTTTTTCTCGAGGGGAAAATATTCAAAAGACACCTGGCCTCTGATGTTCTGTTATTATTTGGCCAGGTAGTGTCGGATTCGTGTACGCCTACCGACTAAAAAACCCCCACTATCCTATCAGTGTAATTCCGAAGAGGAACCGCTGTCGCTTTACTTCTCTTCAGCATATTAATCAGGATACTTACTCGTATAAGTTGGTACCTGCCCCAAAAAATTAAACACGTTTTATAATGGGCAATATTTATATATTATAGCAACTTAAAAAATGATGCGATATTGTAAAAAAATACACTTATCTCCATTTTTAAGCGAAATATTGGACTTACGCACACTAAGTAGACATACTGTATTGCAATGGCTACATTCTTTCATATCATGTGTAAGTTGTATTCAGACTTTTCTAAATAACTATACGAGGTGTTTCTTAATAAAATATTTGTTTTGGAATTGGAACTTTTATTTACTTTATGGCTATTTAGTTCATATATGTATGCTATGTAAAAACTATTCTTTGGAGATATTTGATGATTACGAAACGTAAAATATTTTTTTTTCATTTTAAACGCTGAGTTGAAGATATTGTAAAAGATAGCCACTAGAAAATATTTCACATATTATATTGAATATTTCATACTGGTTTCGTCTACACAGGATCTTTTTAAAAATAAATATTTAATGAAATAGTTTGGGCATGCTCCCAGAATTACAATAAATAAATGTGTTCACCCTTACGGTTTTTGAAAGAAATGTGTTACTCATATCAACAAGGACAGTAAATAAAAACCATTAAAAGACTAATTTGAAATCAGTCTACCTACTATATATTCGCAATATTTACGTCTCCCTTTGTTTAATGAAACCCCAAAATAGCGTCCTTTATATGTATATTGTTCTGTTAATTACAGCGTACAAAATCGCGACAGACCGTTTCCGTTACAAGAGGTTTTTACAACGCCACCGCTTTTTCCGTGTGCATTTCTTGTCGTACATGATGTTTTAATTATTGCGGCTCGGTGTTACAAACGCGAATGACGTTATCGAATTCATCTGCATTTCTACATTAACATAGTTTGCATAATTTTATATTAATTTGCATGTCGAAGTGATGCATTACGACCTGGCTGTTTTATAGGCAATAAATCATTTGTGTTTACACGTGATACATTAGTCATTAAATCACTAAATTAATTGTTAATGTCTTTATGATATGTTATGCTATAAATAAAAGTGATTTTCTTACTATTTGAATGGATATAGTGCAATGTATGTAAGAAAATATTATCGTAAGTAGTTATAGTGTAATAATACGTAAATTATTTTTTGTAAATAATTTTAAAAAGACAAATCAAGTCATCAGTGATTAAACTTCACAGGTAGACTACCCTAGTTTATTTAGGCTCTTACTGTTACGGTCACTTTTTCACCTGTCTCCAATTTAGGCAACCCCTAAAAAATCTCTTTAATATCACTATCTTGAATTTGAACTATCCAGTCAGCCAGTTCGAAAACTCATTAACATCGATAATATCTAGAGAATAATTGTAGTGTTTCCAAGTCAAAATATAGTTCTACAGGAAAAACTGTGGTTAAGGTAAGCGTTTATAGTACGTGGCGATGTTGTGGCGATGAAAGACATTGCTGATGTTCTTCTGCGTTCTGAAATCCTGAAGTCATAAACCTTCATCATTTAAATGCCAGCATGCACCACTATTAAAAATGATTGCTATGATAAATATGTTCTACTCTTGATCTGCGAGAAATTTATGATGATTGCTTTCCGATCACTAGCCAAAATATGAACTCTGATATCTGATCTTGCTCAGGGGATTTATACAGAAATATCCCACTTTCATGCACTAGTGTTAATTGATGAATTGCTGTAAATATCGTGGATACTTTATGAATATTATAGGAAACCACCAAAATCATAGTCCTGCGCTATTATGTATTATATTAATAAACAACTTCCAAAGATTAAGGCGTTCCTTTAAAATGTAGTGTAGAATTGTAATAGAAGATTCCTCTAAGGAAAGGAATTTTAGCAGAAATCTACTTCATTATTATTCTAGAACACCTTACATTCCAGCAATGTCTTCGGTATGTTCCACTGTCATATTATCTGGACCACCTTGACCATGAGTAATGTCCATTGTATCCTCATGGATTGAAGCCTTTTTACATTCAATCTTGCACTTTCACTAACTTCGTATGGATATCTTAGCACCATTGATCATTGTTGTTAATTTGCTGGACTAATTTTGGCTGATATAATGCGATGTGAGTACAAAACGAAAATATAACATCATGCGTACTTAAAAGGTAAATCAGTATTCATGCCCAGTTGACTAAGATGACCTGTTCATTAAGTATGCATGAGATTATTATTGACGCTGGTATATCTATTATATTTTGAAACTAAACTGTAATTACCACAACTATTTGTACTTTCCAAGCTAGAAGTGAGTCTCATCTCACCAAAGAGTATAATTTTATACGAGTTGATTTGCTAATGTTTATTAGAGCAACGCATCTTCTTGTCTTCGACATAACGTCATTGGGGAGAGGTTGAGGGAGTGTGATCTCATGTGATAGAGATTACACATCGAACCTTCAAAACTTGTGCTTTCTCTAGGTAATTTAAGATGAACTATAGCTTGGAAGACCAAGAAACTAGGGTTAGCTTTGCAAAGCCATTCAATCAACTTTCATATGGGGTAACACTTGTAGATCGACCGACCAGCTCTCTAATCGTCAATCAAATCAGTAGCCCCAAACTTCGAAATTATATTACAATAAACCAAAGAAGAGTGACAAAAATAGTTATGATATGATATTTTTTAACCTTATTTGGCATGCTATGAAATAAGTGAACAAATTATTTCTACTGTGGTGATTCGAGCTAAGATACTCTCTTTTGTATCGTGTATATATAGCTTCAATAACACCACCAATACTTCTCTCTAACATATAATTCGAGTAGTACAAATCGTGGTTTCAGACCGAACTCCATGTTTACAACCGACCCATACAGCTACAGCAGTTGTATATATTAATAATAGACAGCGTATAAAATGTTACCCTACCCTGTATAGCCTACTGCACGAATAATTTAAATAAAATGAAGAAATGTGATGTACTATTTTGCAATGGTTTTGGTGGCGTGGTTGTTTTAAGGCCGGAAATGCAATTCTCTGCCGATTGGGTTGGTTACTCAGAAGAAATTTGCTGAGTACCTAAATAATAGAATTAAAATGTTATTCATGGGAAATACATATATTTTTTTATTTTTCCAACAATTATTGAAACATTTGAAATGCCATGTTTATATTATTTGTTTTGTCATAGTATATCTCTAATTAGAGAATATGTAATGTATATTTGGGGTCACTTTGTGGTTTTAAAATTGATTAGAGATTCATTTTCATGTTGGTTGGGTTATTTATTGACATGAAATTTAATGCGCACTTAATAAATAAATTTAAACCCCTAAAAACATTATTGAAACCCAGTGCATTGATTTATATTTTTTTCCTACATTGAAATATTAACAAGTGGTTCGATATTAAAATTGATTTGAAATACCATGTTTATACTACTTCGTTTTGTCATATGATATCTTAGATTAAAAAATACGTTTCTCAATAATCTGTGTTTTTCTAGACCTTGAATATTGATCAATTTTATTTACCATTTTTAATTTGAGAAAGTATGATCATTTAACATCTACCTTCTCATGCCCTAATTGGGAGAACAATTTGTATGTCATATGTCTTAAATTAAATAAATTCTACACATCTTATCTTTTTAAAATACTAATCAAAGGTAGCAACGTTCATGATTTAGATGCCCGTAACCGGTATATATATATATATATATATATATATATATATATATATATATATATATATATATATTTATATATATATATATATATATATATATATATATATATATATATATTTATATATATATATATATATATATATATATATATATATATATATATATATTTATATATATATATATATATATATATATATATATATATATATATATATATATAACGTGTCTCAGCATCGTCCTGCGTAGTTTGAAAGTAGTTGTAGTTATCACGCAATTAAAGTATTCAATGACATACCTGCTTCTTTTAAATCTTATTAATGGCTTATGAACACTGTTGGATTTTCCAACGGTAATAGCATTATTCAAAGACCAAATAGTTTGCTGCCAATTCCTTTCTTTTGCACGACTACCCCTAAAACAGATGTGACAAGGATATTTAGTATGTCCACTTTCCTGTCCAGGAAGTATGGTGACAATTTTTAAATCGACACAAACAAACCACTGATGCCGAGAATAAGCAATTCTAGATGTCTTCATTATTTTAACAAACGTAATAAATTTAGCTAAAATAAAGATTTAATGTAGAATGAGGGTCCTCGAGTACTCAGAAGCCGATCTTAAATATGTGGTAACATACAAATGTTTGTTTGTTCCTCAATATTATACATGATTTTCAATACCATTTTTATGTTTTCATTTTTCATTTTACGTTATTTTTCAATAACAATAACAATGTTATACATGATTTTCAATAGTATTTATAATCAATGACAGACAGCCTTTTGTTTTGTTTGCAATTGTTAATTTCTTACATTCGGTTGATTAAATGGGAGAACAGGTTAATTCGAATGACGCCAATCTAATCAAAAATTTTTGTCATAATTTTGTATTAATTGTTGGAAATAAAGGCATTATTATTATTATTATCGTTATTAAATATTTATTGATATTAATAGATCTTTATATACTGGAAACTGTTCTGGTTTATTAACTATATAAAACGACATGCATCATGATTGCAGAAGGGAGTGTTTATACGTTTCCTTCAATTACACTATTGCGTAACAGAAAGTAAGTGAGTCTATCCCCCATATCTATTATTGTCATTACCTTCAAGATTAGATAGCATCAGTTGTCAAAAGCTTTTAATTAGTTCCACGTCGATATAAGGCGGACAGTTCTAAATGATAAATGGGAATTGGACCTATTATTTTAGTTTTTCCAGATCCTTTAATGATCTTTTTTACTGCACCTCGTCGTTCCTATGATACTGTCCTGTTATTATTTATTGTGATGATATATATACCTTTTTTGTATCTTCAGTGCGGATGCACTGTGAGGTTGATGTGACGTGACAGTTTTATTAATATTTTGATAAATTTACATTTTCAGCCTGGTTGGGTCGATTATTTTTCAAGGATCCTTCTGTTTTAAAAAACTGTGTGTATTTTATAACATTAGGGTTCAGGATAATATGTTCGTGATGATGGTGACAATTAGAATTATTTGTATGAGTTCAACATGTTTAGATCCGCAGGTTTTTCGCAAAAAGAAACGGGTATTATAAATATAACCCATATAGCATAAGAGTAATAACATGTACTAGATAGAAAATAGTCAAGCTGAGTGCAATAGGACATACGCCAAATTAAGAGAAACGTAACTTTGCGGACAGCCGTGAAAATTTCCTAAATATTATAGACGAAGAGAAGCTGAAATTTTAGATAATACCCAAACTACTGTTGCTAGAAGAATGAACTCTGTAAAGGTTATGAAATTATTACATAAATTATGATACACTATTATCTATGAAATTAATTAGAACATGTTAAACACAAGTAATAAACAAAATAATATTACGAGGGAACTACTGACCTAAGTAGTCGATGTTGCAGTTTTAAGTAAAAATAATAAGACGTGTCTTTGTTTTTGTTAAAATAATTGTATATAATTACTCTGCGAATACGATGGGCATTCAGGTCGGTTTACTAACGCGAAGGTAATAAAGGAACAGCACTTTGCTGTACACAACATGGATGGGTGACCTATCGTATTCTCCTGTAAATATGGCTGCAATAATGTCATTTGTACTGTGGTCTGAGGTGACGGACTGGATGGTGTCATTGTATGCCTGAATTCGAGTTCCATCGAGGGATTTTGGCATCTACTTCATCATGTTGCGTTTGCTTTCGTCTCTATGCGTAAACATCTTCCACGTAATCTAAGGCTTTAGTGAAAGGAAATCAATCTCTGCGTGTCCAAACTTTTAAACAATTTTTAAACAACGATACACTGAAGTAGGATTAATAAAACTTGTATTGTTCATATATTTTCATATATTGTTAATATGTATTGCTCATGTGTATGATGAGCATTCGACGTTCTCAGATAAATTATAACTAGCTTGCACTTGTGTAATGTGTAACTATTATATAATTAGTGGACAAGCGATTACAATGGCTAATATTTTGATTAATAACGGAATTTAGTTTATTTCTGTTTTTAAATTCAAACACGTAATTGTTTTAATCACATATTGTATTTTAAGATATTTTCATATCCAAATTTATTTTTGATTCACGTCGAGAAGTCCTGAAACATCCATGTGATAAATAACCATATTAATTAATGATTCTGACCATCATATCCTACAAAAGATACTGTGTATTTAATACGCCTACAAACATCATTCTAAAAACCAAATCTGTACGTTGTATATTTAAAGTTGTCTACAAATAATTAAGAGAAATATTTTCCTCTGCATGTTGTCATTTCATATAAATTTTCATATTTTTTTTTTCATTTACCGACGTATAATAAGTCTGCAAAATGTGGTACGTGACGTGACTAAATAGTATGAAAATTAACGCTTAACAAATATTAAGTGATTAAAATTTATTATACAAATTACCAAATAATATTTTTATTATTTATGACTAATTTCACATTCACTCGTTAACACCTGGAACAATTCTGTTTCTGTTTAATAACTGCTGCTGTAAAGTAAATCGTAAAGTTAACTACCGACTGATTTTACCCCTGATAAAATTTAAAAAAGTCTTCTGTGAGATTCATTAAAATATGCCTTTATATTGTTTTAATTACCGCAAAGTAAAGGGATACGTTAAATTAAATAAGTTCAATTAACTTACAACCATTAAATTATGCGAATTGCAAAATATAAACATAATTCATACAATAAACAAATATTGCGTTATCTCAATGTTACCATAATATTACAATGCGTGTGCAACGTATCCTTGAATAAATAATTAAAAATTGCGGTTTACCCTTACCTAGTTAACACCCTTGCTTTTCCTATTTCCCTGAGGCGGTAACCCTACCGAAATTTTTTGTTAGCGGTATTCAGGGCATGAAACTAATTAACCTAACGAACTTAATACCAAATAGCAGTTTATTAGAAAATGAGTCAATAATAACTCTTCCAAATAAAAAGCTTTAAAGTACATTAAAAATAAATTTATTTAGTTGATTTGGCTAGCGTTGCTATTGTGTTATTTGCATTAAATATGATATAAGGGATATTTTGTATATTATTAATATAGGGTGGAGAATGGGTATTGACAGTTTTTAGTGTTATTATGAATATACTAATGAAACGACCAAGGTCAAAAACATATATTTTTATTACACATATAATGCAGTTTTACAACAAAAAATATTTTTTGAAAATATTGTCTTTTAAATGGCCACCACGTTTTTCTAAATATTCCTGAAGTCGTGATTGAAAATTCTCTGTAACTCGTAGCAACATCTCCTGGTTTATCGCTCTGATTTCTCGAGTAATGTTGTCTTTTAAAATTTGTAGTGTTTGAGGTCTATTTTTGAAAACCTTAGCCTTCAAATATCCCCATAAGAAAAAATCAGGGCTGGTCAAACCTGGTGACCTCGGCAGCCAATTAAAATCACCATGACGGGATATAAGTCGTCCAGGATACATGTTTCTTAGAGCAGCCATACAAATCCGCGCAGTATGGCTTATTGCTCCATCCTGCTGGAACCATAAGACGTTATTTTCTACCCCCAGTCGTTGCAATTCAGCAGGTCAACATTTTTGAAGCATCTCCAAATATCGTTGAGAAGTTACAATCACTGTACGGTCATTTTCTTCAAAAAAGTACAGGCCTAGTATTCCGAATGCAGACACACCACAACCATACGGTAACTTTTTCAGAACGCAGAGGTTGTCGTGAATTTGTTGAGGTTGTTCAGCAGCCCAGTATCGAAAATTTTATTTATTCACATATCCTGATAAATGGAAATGCGCCTCATCAGACATTATTAAATTTAAAACATTTGGGTTCAGTACATCAAGAAATGCTCTACAAAATTGAATTCGTGCTGGTAAATCTTGCGGTAAAATTTTATGAACAACTTGAATTTTGTATAGATGAAATCGTAGGTCTTCGTGTAAAATTCGACCCAAATTTCTTCGTGTAATGTTCAATGCTACCGCTTGACGCCTTGCTGAATGAACTGAACTCCTTATTACAGCTTGCCGTACTCGCTCTACGTTCTCCGGTGTACGCACAGTTTTGACAGAACCGACAATTTCATTTTTTACACTTCCATGATCACGAAACTTTGCAAACCACCGCAAAATTGTGTTGTGCGAAGGAATTCTACCAAGCCTTGAAATGTTATATTCACGTCAAAACTGTCGTTGTACCTCAATAACAGACTCCGATCGGTGATACGCCCTAACACAAAAACTACCTTGATTCACTGGCCACGTATCCATGTCTACTAAATGGCATTACATGCGGAATATTTTGAGCGGTTGAATATCCCCTCCACTTTACTCATATTTGGACAGTGGCGTCTCAAAAATCGTCAATACCCATTGCGCCACCCTGTAGATGTCATTTATCTATATGTAGATAGTCTGAATTTAATAATTTTGAACGAAACATTGAAAGTGATGAAATACCATATTACTACCCCATTCTGGTTTATTATCAGATGTTTAAACGAGACAGACTTTCAAAATACCATCACAAGAAAATAAAACACTTGATTGATACTCATTGTCGTTTGTTCAATAAAATATATTCAGTTTATTTATTAAACAAGATATAGTGTATGTAAAGCAAAACACCGTCGCCAATGTATAACAATTTAACCATTTTAATTTGTTTATCCTCAATATTTATGATCTTATTAAAATCAGTACTTGCTTATAGATTTTTGATATTCAGTAGTAGCCAATAATAGTGGTGATTCTATTATATCAAATAATATACAATAAATGTATTTGATAAAGTAAGTGTCTCTGTGAAACCAGAATTTAATTTTTCAACTTAATTAATTTCAATCCAGAATCATTTTATAGATATGCTTTTCACCTGCTATGATATTACATCATGAGTTGCTAAATGCCGTGTATAATGAAGGTATGTCAGTAGAATTCGTTCTAATAAAGCAGTACAGATTCTATTTTGTCAAAATAATTTTTTTCTATATTACATCAATAACTCCTACCAAAATAGTAATATATGGACTACAAATTATCAAATACTGCAAAGGTCTTCCAAACGGAAATTTCAAAATTTTCTTGAATATATACGTTTATCAGAGTGTTAAACATATATTCCAAATAAATACCAACATGGATTTTAGAAAAGTATTCAACTCGTGACGAATTTTTTCGAATGCACACAATATATGTATGGAAAATTGTGTAGAGCAGAAGTCGATAGAGCGTACACCCATTTTTCGAAAGCATTTGACAAGGTGAATCATATTTTGCTTTTTAATTTTGAATTGTCTAGATCTAGTAGTGACTTATGTCTATTAATGCAGTAGTATCGCAATGCCAACTGTTTCTATAATGGATTTAAATCAAAAACTTTCATAGACAGTTGTAGTGTGCCACAAGGCTCGAACTTTGGGACACTATTATTCCTTATGTTTATTAATGACTTGTCTTGAACTCTACAATCGAATCATCTTTTTCTGCTAATAACTTAAATTTATTTTTGAATGACCTATGCGTTAAAAGCTGTTTAGTTTTACAAAAACTTATGAACATTGTGCTGACTTGGTGTGAAGATAATAAGCTTTCAATAAATATTACTAATTGTAAACTTTATTCATTTAATTTAAAAAAGCAATCCCTATTATATTATTGTTCTCCTAATAAACACGCTATAAAAAAGTTACAGATATGGGTGCTTTTTATGACAAATTTTCATTCCCTGACGATATTTATTAAGCAGCTATGAACGGATACAAGATTTTAAGCTTTATAAGGGTGTTAAGATATTAGTGCACTTGAGGCTAGAATACTGTAACATTGCTTGGTATTCTTAATATGCATGTCTGGTATTCTTGGTATATATGTCTGGTATTCTTGAGATACCCACTTGAGAATATTCAGCCTTAATACTAGGTCGATTCATAATTATGAGGCGTTTATATTGGCGCATTTTTTCTTTGAAAATTGGCATTTCGTCTTTTTTTTTTCATAAAAATATTTTTCTCTGTATAGTTGATAAAAATGTGTGTCGAAAACCATACTTATGTTCGTCATATTATGGTTGACCACTTCGAGAAAGGATGGAATGCAGCACAGTCATTTTGCGATCTCAACGAACTTTTTGGCGAATGAACAATCAGCGAAAGTCGATTTGAGGAATGGTTTGCCCGCCTCAAATCAGGTGATACCAGCTTGGAGGACAAGCGAGGAAGAGGTCGATCATCGGATTTCGATAATCAGGCACTTGTAGCAGCCGTGGAAGAGGACGAAAGGATGACAACTCGCATGCTAGCCGAAGACTACCTGGCTCAACTCGACTGCCTTCATCCTGCAATCAAGACACGCTTTTATATCATGCTTTATTATTGTTTCTATCTGTAGTTTCATCAACAGTTACCTATAGATATTTGTTTGAATGGCTGATCGTATCTTCTCCACTTCGTCTTGTATATGAATATTTTGTTGCAATCTATCTTCCTAAGGTCCATGTTTTGTTCTAAAATCTCTAAAAATTAAGGTTTTAAAGTACTTGAAGTAGTTCACATAAGGCATTTTATTATGGTATTATCGTAGTAAATATCTGAAAAACATTTAAAGAAATACTGTATAACATCAGTAAATTATTATAGTTCGATGGAGGTACGTACATCAACGACACAGAGGTTGCCTTTCACATTATTGAAAAACGGTAGACGCTGGCTGCCTAACGTTTGCTATCGAAGTAAAAGTTGTTAACGCTTTAATCTGTTAATTATGCTAAGTAAAATGTTTCAGGACTATAATTGAATATATAAAATATATTTAAATAAAAAGAAACAACTTTACTATAATTTTCGTATCACTAGTTGTCTAATTGTCATTAAAAGATTATTTTACTTTCGGATTAATAAGTACTAAATTTTGCACCAACGGCGTAGTTATCGTCTTAAAGATTTTACTTTAGCGAACTTTTCGAACGAAAGAAACTTGAGACTAAATTTATTTACATCAAATTGAATATAAAGTGAGTGTCAGACAATTATTTTTGCACTGTTAGCGGAGAACGTTGATAACAGTTTCGCAATAATAAGATACAAATTGTTAATTACGTTGGGCGAAAATGGAAATATGCTGCCGAGGATACAAGTTGAACGGAAAGCCTGAAATAGCGTAATTTCCATGTGAAGGAAATTAAGAAACGCCTTAACAGAACTAGCTTGCAGATCCAATTAAGTTAGTTGCCGGTGGCAGTCACGTCCCACACATGTCCACGAAACGTTCGAATCTGGAATGAAATCAGAGGGCAATAACATTAAGAGGGTGTGTCTGATAAGGTGCTATATTAATTCAAGTACGGTTGGAAGGTGGGAGGGGAGGCTTTTACCGATCACAGTATCAATAGCGGTATAGAATTCTCGTTATATTGATAATAATGAATGTACTTGAAATGCAAAACATTGGGCGCTAATAACACTACTTAATGGATACAAATTAAAACCTTTGCTGGTTAGATTTTCACTTTTTATTTGTTAAACATAACAATCGTTTCGCCAACACAGTGGCTTCTTCAGATGTTGAGTACATAGAAGTCTATGTACTCAACATCTGAAAAAGCCACTGTGTTGGCAAAACAATTGTTATGTTTAACAAATAAAAAGTGAAAATCTAACCAGTAAAGGTTTTAATATTGTATAAATATGGATTTTCATCAAGTAACGGCCCAATCAATTCAGAACTACTTAATGGACTAAACGTGGGTACAAATTTGTGAATACACTGAATCCATATTGATTGGCTATTGCAAGATCTCGTTGAATTTAAGCAAATTAATGATTAGTAGAGGCCACTACGTAGTCATGTAATTAATATTAAGGAACAAGCAATGAAAATATATATAAAAGAGTTTTGACTATATAATATAAAACGTTTTGACTATAATACGAGGTGTGGCTATATAATAATGAGACTGGTGCTATTGCAAACGAATTACGCATGTGCCAAAGTCGTGCAACCGATACATATATAGCGTGAAGCCTTTTATTTCAATTATTAGCCATGGCCTTCGTTTGTATAAGATTTGTTTTTTTTTTGTTTTGCCGGAAAAATGATGAGTGTGGTTAATAGAGCAACGAATTGTCGTGAAATTTCACGTGAAACTTGGAAAAACCGCCACTGAAACTTATCTTTTATTAAAAGTATACGGCAATGAATGTTTAACACGTGCACGGATTTTTGAGTGGTTCAAGCGTTTCCAAGATGGCTGAGAAGACGTTGAAGTCGGATAAAATATTGAAAAAGTAGGTAGTCTGATCCGATCTGACCGTCGGTTAACTATTCGTGCGATTGCTGAGACTATACGTATTCACAAAGAACTCGTATGGCAAATTTTACGTAATACTTTTAACATGCAAAAAGTGTGCGCGAAAATGGTGCCGAAAATTCTCACGTCTCTGGCCGAGTATAACATCCCAGTGCTAGATCCATTCTTATTCACCGGACCTGGCACCATGTGACTTTTATCTGTTTATCCCCAAGGTCAAATTTGCATTAAGGGAAATAAGATTTTAGATTGTTAAAGAAGACTTTCAATACTGTTTTGAATAATGGAAAATTCGCATGGAACGGTGTAGGGAGGGGTAGAGGAAGGGTGTATATTGAAGAAAATAATAATTAAATATGTGTAAATTTGAAATAAAAAAGTGTACAACATCAGTTATTTTGTAGCCACACCTCGTATATGGAAAATAACTGGTTAAATTTGAGGTTCCTCAAAAAATACAATCCTGACTATATCTGCATACTATATATATATATATATATATATATATATATATATATATATATATATATATATATATATATATATATATATATATATATACAACAGTTTCATCTAACTACTTTTCTGAAGAGTTGAGAGATCATCTGAAGACGCTGATGACATGGACAGTGAAACGTCAAGAAGTATTCAATAACCACGATTGAACTTATTGTTAGTTAGAACAGAAGATGGGATTCCGAATATTAAAATATTTTCTTCTAAGAAATAAAAGAGACACTTACACAAAACACCAAAACATTATACACTACACTCGACGCGCGTTTCACCAACAAAGTTAGCATCATCTAGGAATGATTAAAACTGAAACAATGAGGTTTTAATCATCTCCAAATGATGCCAACTTTATTGGCGAAACGCGCGTCGAGTGTAGTGTATAGTGTTTTGGTGTTTTATTGCAAACTAAGTTAGTGTTGTTTATGACTTGGAAGATTAATGATATGGACAGTCGAACGTCAAGAAAGGTTCAACGAATGCGGTAGAACATTCCGAAGATTAAATAAATCTTTGAAACCCAAGATCTTAGCGATACGGGATCCATCGGAAGCAGGTGGAAGCCTCCTGTTTACAAGGAATATAATTAGAATTTTGTTATACTTTTGGTAGGCTGTTTATGGTATGTCCTTATGCAATTACGGTCCATTAAAGTTCTTCACATATTTTAATGGATATAAAACACAAATTTAGCTCTAATATAGGTGCTTAATAATCAGACCATATGAATAATGTATTTATGTTAAGGGTGAGTGGAGTTCGTTATTTAAAATGCTTGGTTCGCTGAAAACTCAATGGTAGCATGTGAAATGTTCACTCGTTATATGCCCGATAATGATGTCGATTTTTTATTTGTACTTACGCAATCCTCACTTCGATTTCCGGTCGACTTACAGCTTTATCCGAGCAATCAGGGTTCCATAACATAATTAGATTTAATTACGTATCCCCGACGGCGACGTGCATGAGGGCTGTTATTGACGGCGCGAAGCGTCTGCTACCTGATGTTTCGTAATAGTCTTCTAATTATACGCTTTTTACGTCTCTCCCGGATTCGATGAGGGTGGAGAGATGAATATTTTCCACGGAACCATTAACGAGAAAAACTCCCGTTAGAAATGCTAAAGCAACCCAATATTTCAGATTTATGAAGGACGGCATTAGGAGTGATTTATTTATATTTCAGGAATTACGAGAAGGCATGCAAGTTACAAAAAGAATTCCTTCTTCGTTATAGTTGCGGTAACACCATATATTTTACATATTATTAGCAGGCAACGAACCTGAAGGGGGAAGAATTTCAGCGTAATATCACGGGTGGCAAGTGGAATTTATACATACGGCTTAAGGAAATGAGGTGTGGCAATTTCACCCGTCTAATTTTTTTACAACTACTTTTCCTTTATAAGTCTCCGTTAAAAAAAGAAAAATTAATGGTGGCAGTATATATAGTAAATTGAGTTAAGATTTATATTTATACATTTGTATAGTATGTCGAGAAAACAGGTATTTCTAATAATAAAAAAACAAACGAGAAACATGAAGTGTTTTAGGAAGTTCTAATTTATTTTTGCTTTATAAATTCTATAGTGAGAATGTTAGAGGTTAAAGTTTTTTATCATTTTGATAAAATCTTTATCGGGTAAATAAAAAAAAAGTCTATTTTGCTTTTTATGTGCATACTTTTTGGTATACAGTAATTTACTGGAGTAGGTCGGAACCTTTGGTGTGAAGATAACACGGGCATAGTTTTACACAAAACACCAAAACACTATCTATACACTACACTCGACGCGCGTTTCGCCAACAAAGTTGGCATCATCTGGAGATGATTAACGCTAATCTTATGGTAACAAGGTATCCTATTTATACCTAAATTATTGTTGCAGCTCAGCGAGCCTTGACGGTCACGATTGCGGCGCATTGAGCTACGACCATCAGGGTTGTGGCCCACTGAGCCGTTACCAACTAACCAATAATGCGGGCTATGTGAAATAGGCCCTCTGTCACTATTCATACCATTTTTCTACAACAACTTTTCAGTATCTAAACTTTCAAACGCATCTAGTCTAGTATTTGTTATATTCCTAATTAATCTTACGTTGCTAATATCTATCTTATTGTTGTTTTGGAAGGCATGTTGGGCAACACTGGACTGGATCTGTTCTACTATATTTGAGATGCGCGATATGCTCCTTGAACCTGGTTTCAATAGATCGTCTGATCTGTCCAACATACCTTTAATTATAGGGGTTACAGCTGATTTCGTAAATCCCCGATCTGTCATTTGTGTTAATTTTGTCTTTTGGATTGCCTAAAATTTGTTTTAATTTATTTCTTGTTGAATGAACTACCGTCATCCCTGTATCTTTAAAAGTCGTACTAATACCACGGGTGAATCGAGAATCGTAAGGAATAGATAAGTACATATTTTTCTGGATGTTCCCTTTGAATTTGAGTCGAGAAATTTCGAAGTGTTTCTTTATATTTACGTTTCCTAATAATTCTTTCTACTATACCAACAGAATATCCATTAAACTCAGCTATATCATTGATTAGCGCTTTTTGTTTTCAAACTTATCTTTGACAGGGAAGCGTGGTAGGCGATGAACTAGAAAATTGAGGTTCGCCATTTTGTATTGGTTAGTTACTCACGGCTCATAGGACCACAACCGTGACGGCCGTAAGTTCATGAGCAGCAACCGTCACGGTCACGGCTCACCGAGCCGTAACAATAATTTAGTTATAAATAGGATACGTTATTAGCATAAGATTAGTTTTAATTATCTCCAGATGATGTCAACTTTGTTGGCGAAATGCGCGTCGATTGTAGTGTATAGTGTTTTTGCGTTTTGTGGAAAACTAAGTCAGTGTTATACAGTAATTTATTTTTTTATGTCATTACTGCATGAGTAGATAAGGATGTTCCCATCCTTATCTACTGATCTACATGTTGCTGTCAAGGGGTTGTTGACAGTTTTTAATGGCAACATCCCCTTATCTGCTGATGCTTTTTAAGAAAGCACATTTATTTACGCGTGGTGCGCAAGTTTTGTGGTAAATTAGCATTAGCAGTAACATTTGTTTCAAAAAGCAATATATATTCGAGGAAATAAATCAGATAAATGTTATGAAGAATATAATTATTAATATAAACAAAAACATAAAGTTTTCAAAATTATCTGTTATTTAGCTCTTGACAATGTATAAGTTAAACCTGAAGTTCTGAACCTGAACTTGGAATTAGTCTTCGAACTTCATTCTGAATCATTGTTTAATGCCTCAGTAGTAGTGGTCTAGTAAATTATACCTTGCGCTTGGTAAACCTATAAAGTATAGTCCAGCAGAATTAGATTCAGCTGACCATTCAATAGTTCCTCTACTACTAATGAAATTATTAGTGAATACGATGTTTATTTGTTGATATTGACGATTTTTTATATTTAAAAATTGTCGTTAATTGGATGCAGTGCCACGACTTAAGGAACTACGCATTATTGCATCATGAAAAGGCAATGGTACAGCAGTTGTAATACCAACAATTTCTGTACATTCATTGACTTTATAAATTATATGGGTCTCCCCATCAGTCAATAAGAGTTTTAAGGGGCCCTATATCTGCAATTCTACTTATTTACAAAATGTTTAAACAAGACTTGGTCTCGTTAGGTAACAACCTGCTCCTGGAATTGAAAATTATACATCTCTTCATATTTCCCGAAAAGCCGTTGAAGTAAATTCACTTTATATACATAGGTATCACTTCTTTCTCGAGCATATAAACACGGATAACGGACATGTGAGGAGCTCCAGTGTGAATTTCCGAGTTGGTTCAGGAGTTGGTAGGATTTTCCTGCTCAGTTAGTAATACATTCAACTGTGTATCTTTCAAAGTGGCAGAATTATCTTTTGGCATAATTGTCAAATGTACTGTAATACTGCTACTGTCAGTAGCAGTACCAATTTCTAGATTTTGTTCCTATTTTACGTACAGTTGAGTGTACTGGAGTAGGTTGGAACCTTTGGTATGAAGATAAAACTGCCTTAGTTTTCGACAAAACACCAAATACTATACACATTAAAACTCATCATCAAACTCACTGTTATCATTACTTAGTTTTAATTATCTCCAGATGATCCCACAGTTGAGTGTGTTGGAGGTCATAAGATAGGTACCTATAATAAAATAACGCATAAACCTCAACGTGTATAGAGGTAATTCATTCGTCTTTCACCGTCAACCATCATGTCTACTCGTCGTGCTTAACTTAAATGTATCATATTTTGAAAACTTGTGACAGTAGATCTATAAAATTGTTGTGTATCGAGGCAAATGCAAATAATCAAGTATCGTAAAAACAGTACAAAGCCTTGGAAGGAGTAGAGGAATTATAAAAAGAAACTCACGTAAAGGAATGTAAAATCAATACCAATGTTTAGAAACAGCAAAAATTTAAATTCTCAGAAGCTTAACTGCAATCAGTATCGGAATAGAAATCAGAATGGAAATACATGCTATAAGAAATTAACAAATTTCTCTAAATAAGAAAATACAATTTGTATAATGGATCTTTGCGCGTGTATCAATTTAGTGACGACGCACGAATCACATGCTACATCAGTCGCAATTGTTACTAATATGCTACAATTATCAGCACGTATGTCTAGCGACATATGTTTCAATCAACTATGTATATTATATGATATGTATATGATATAGACAGTTAATAATTTGCCGAACAAAATTCAAATATGAAGTCAGGTCTTAGCTTTATTTTATAATTTGATTCATTGGCGTCTCAATATTTCTGTACAATTTATTTCATTTTTGTTTCACTTATTTTGATTTTTGTTGAATTTATTTTATTTATTTTGATAGAAATATCACTTCTATTGAATTTTTTTGTGGAGTACCTTTTCATTACTCTGTCATTTGTTGACGGATTTGTAATGTACTAACTGTTATCCTAAAATATGTTTTCGGTACGACACTGTTCAAAAATGTCAGTTGATTGATTCATACGATTGTTACCTGTGACGCACATGCAATTAATCATTATACAAACCATAATAGACTCGTAGTTAGGATAAATATAATTCATAACTATGTATATTGAGGATACCTCTGTTATTACAATTGAGCTGTTAATTTTGTAGACTGAAGTCTCTTATTTTCAGTTGTTCTTTATGATGAGAACATGTAAGGAATGTATCCAAAACAGTACCGTTAAAGCTGAATCTTTTATTTTGATTTTATACTCAAATTTCGCATCCTACCCCAAAGCACTCTCTAAGTTTGTTGGCGTCAGTTAACTAGAAAGCGGTTCCAATTATTGTAACTATTGAAAATAATTCACTCTAGTACTTGAGGTATAATATTTATAAATGCCGCTTTGTATCATCATTACTTAGAAAATATTTAGCCCAGGTTCTGGATTTCTATTTGGAGTTTTATTTGACAAAAGGAGGTCATTCACATTCACATAATTCAAATTAATAAAATATTTTGTGCCAGAACTTATTTTAACTTGCTCTACAATAAAGAATATAATTTACAGATATAGCGTTTAGATACCGAAATTGATAGCTTATATTGAATAAATGAGTCTAAGTTTTAATGGTATACGATGTTTCTGATATTTTTGAATTTCATCAGAAAGCCATACGTGCTGAATTTGTGAAAATATAAAGAGAATATAAATCAATGTAAGAATAAATGAATACCTTTAAACTATCTTTAGCTCTCACATTACGAAAATTAACCTTTTTTTGTTACGGCTTACCACTACGATGATGATAATGATACTAGCAATGGATAGTTTAAATGACCTACATATGTATATACATAAAACTTTTAGTAGTTCCTACCTCTGACGTACAAATCTCAAATTTTCACATTTTAAAAATAATGTTTGTAACAAAATTTGTGTTAGCTTAAAGGTCTCTGCCTACTACATCATATCATACTAGGACCGTAACCTTATCGACACATACAAACAAATATAATTTGCATCAAATTGAATCAGACAACGCCCACTAGACCGTTCCATCACTGGTCAACACCGTAGCGTGCCATGACCGGACCGGACCGGACCGATGGATGCAAATTATACTTGTTTGCATGTGTCGATACGATTACAGTCCTAGTATGGTACGGTGTAGTGGGCAGAGACTTTAAAAGTAAACTTGTAATGATGTAAAAGTCACTATGTAGAATGTACTTACTTCTTTAAATACAGTAAAATGGTTATAAATATATTATAATTGACACATTAGCCAAAAAACATCCAAATCCAAAGTTGAAGCTATTCGCAGTGAAGCACATTTGAAACCACACACAAACTACCTATTTTATGCCTTTAATGAATGAGAGTTATGAAACGTATTATTTATTTGAGATTTTATAATGACATTAAATAAAAAAATTGTAATACAGATTAAGGCATTTCTAAGTGTGAACACAGAAAAATTGACCTCATTCCTCTAAATTTTCAGGCTATGAGTAAATATGTTACACATAAAGACGAAGACAAAAATTAAAACAATGAATAATACCAAATCAATAAAAACCGTCTTCTTACTAACATGCTGCCTTAAATGAACATTTGTTCTATTTTTATTTATTTCACACAGTTCTGTGTCTATTATTAATATAGAAAACTGCTGCTAATAAACGATCCAACTATTACCTCTAGCAGTTATACGTGAAATGTGCATATTTGAAAACCCTCAGTTAAAACTCTTGATGCTGCTTGTAACTATTTTGTCACTGTTTAATTAAATTTAGACATTAAAAACTTTTAAATCACGCTAATTAAAGGTGCATACTTTAAACCGTTAAATATTATTCTAGATTATATCATTAGCTGTTGCTGTTGTCAACAAGCCGAATAACAAACACGGATAGTGTCATTATCTATACTGATTTGTGACTGATGACTGATTATTTTTTTCATGTTTCGTTAATTTCGTAGCACGGTGTGAGAGGTGTTGACGAAGGGCACACGCAAGCAACATACACGCTATCTCGATGAAAGTTAATTATAACCAGCACATTGCTCTTATGCAGAATAATTTAAAATTCATTTTGTGATACTAAAATATGCAGTCAACCTCATTATAGAGGGTGTCTCATTTGGAACTGTAGGATATGATTCGTTAATAAAACTAATAATATTTAAAAAACTAAGGTTTTTTATTCTTCAACATAAAATGGAGACGAAGGGCTACAAATGAAAAAGAATGTCATTCATATGGCCGTCTTGACTCATCTGGCATTATGTCATTCTTTTAGCAAAATTGTCCATAACATGGGTACAAAACTGGCTCTATTTCCCGAGAGAACACGTTGAATGTTTGCTTTGAGGTCATTGGTTGTTGCTGGCTGGATGGCGTACAATTTTCCCTTGGCATAATCCCAAGGAAAAAAATCCAGTGGTGTTAAATCACATAATCTTGCAGGACAATTGATGTCAGCATTCCGCGAGACAACGTCATCAGGAAATCTGGTATGCCACAGAGTTATGGTTTCAAGTGCCGTATGACACGTTGCACCGTCTTGCTCAAACCACATATTATTCAAATTTAACTCATCAGTTTGGTGCAAAAAATTGTTTAACATGTCACGATAGCGTGTTCCATTTATTGTGATAACATTACTAGCTTCATTTGCAAAAAAGTGTTGTCCAATTACTCGACCACTGCAAAATGCGCGCCAAACCGTGCATCACTGTGGATGCATTTCTTTTTCGTGAACAGTATGTGGATTTTTAGCACCCCAAATTCAACAATTTTGTTTGCTGACGTATCCGCCAAGATAAAAAGATGCTTCATTGCCGAGCAAAATTTTAATTCAAAAATCAGCATCACCTTCTTTCGTTTCCAACACTCAATTAACAAATGTGTGACGTTGTATATGGTCTCTTTCAATTGTTATGTCTACTGAACTTTGTATGCTGATAAATTGAGACCTTTAAAATCAGATGCGTGGTAGCTTTTGACAGATTTAATTGTTGTGCACGACGGCGACATCGGATTGATGTATTTGGATATTCCCGTACACTTTCTGTTACTGCAGTAACATTGTCACCTGTCCGACCACAACGAGGACGTATTGGTGTTGTCTTATCAATAACAGAACCCGTCTCTTCAAAATTCTTGATTAAGTTACGAACTGTTAACTCTATAGGCGCTTCATATTGTCATAATCTTGTGCGATTTCTTCTGAATAGAACTATAAATGTTCGCTCACTTTCATAAAATAATTATACACAAACTATTCGTTGTTGAACTGTTAATGGGTATTTGACGTCTTATGATTTGGAGATGACAGTCGCTAAAAATTGACGCCCTTTTTTTAATGAAACATAAATGGCTCGCAATTCAAATCCTATAGTTCCAACTGAGACACCCTATACGAGAATGCGTTATAAAGTATGATCAGATACCTAACATCAGATACGAGTATATTCAAATTTGATAGGATATTATTTCGCTGTGATAATGTCAACGTATTTCAAATAGTTGTTTTAGGTACAAAGGTTAATTTCTTCGGAGGTATTCCGTTTTTACCTCTGACAAAGTTTTACACGAAAGATAGGACCATTTCCTTGTAGTATGTTTTAAAATCGACAATTTAAACTTAGATCATTACGGCAATTTGCATGAAATTTATTATATTTGAAAAGTTTTACTGCGCCAGTAAGTTTTAACCTGCGAACAAATGCAAACTAATTGTCTCTCCGAAATCTTATCAGAAAACAATCCTTACAAAAATTATAAAAAAAATAATTTCCGTGAAATTTATGTGCAATAGAGCTAGTTTCTATGGGACTTAATGCAATGTCTAATCGACACTTTTATAGTTTCACAATCATCTGTAATTATTTCCAAACGTGCAGTGTGTCATCAAATCAAGAACGATAAAATCTGGCCATCGATCTCTTTTGTATAGAATGGTGTTTCTGTGGAAATGTGTGTATTGGTTTTCCTTTAATCTCTATTCTTTGTGGTTGCTCTTTATATTTCGGTTGAACAAATACAAAAATGTTCGTTTCGTGACATGCTGATAATATCTTGTAAGTGTGACAATAAATATGTATTATTCAATTTCCTTTCTCGATTTCCGACTTATAAGTTACTGACAGAGATCGTATCGATAAAGATGTATAGCCCATAAAGTTCATTCGGCATTTGTCCCGAATCGGCGTACCGTATGCGGCACTGATGAGAACTAACAAGTTCGAAATAGCTGTATGTCGTTCGGTTTCGATCCGGGACAAATGTCGAATCCTACCTGTGGCGGGTTTTATTTTTTTTTTTAAACCTTATCTGATCGTGCAGAAACACGAGAAAGGGGTCGAGGATCGCTTCTGGGTATAATTCAACGCCTGCCGGGGCTTTAGCCCGAGGAGTAGTTGTTTCCTAGAGCGATTATGTAATAGCTTTGCTATTCGGGAACTACTTTGATAGCCGCTTGGCGGCTTGGTGGTTCCTTTCTCGATTTCCGACTTATAAGTTACTGATGTATTATTCAAGTCTTTCCAGGTTATTCAACTGTTTATAATGATTTCCTAAAATAATTTGCGAAACATGTTTTATTTTATTGTTACCTCAGCAAACCATTCTAAAGGTGAAAAGTGGCACATGTAATCATACTCATAAGGTCTTGATTGTAATTTCAACAAAATCGATACCTTCGTTCTTAAGATCATCACATATGGAGAACATTCTGCAAAATACTATTTATTCACAATATGTAGTAATTAACGGTTATAGTGCAACAAAATTAATACGAAGATATATACAACATAATAAATCACGCGTCATAAGTCAAGCAGTAAATTAATAACTATCAGAAACGATATTCATGTAAATATATCGTGACGTCTTTAATTATTTTTTTATTAAAGGATTAATTCTTTCTGTTGTGGTCATTTTTCGTCATCTAAGATAATGTTAGAATTTTCTTAATTTAGTTAAAAACCTATTCGAAATTGTTTAGTACGCCACTGGTCATTTATTTTCATCCAAACTATAAATTGCTTCGATTGCCATATATCTATGCGGTGGTAAATCAGCGATAAAAGAGGGTAATTTTTATGGCAAAAACTAAAGCAATCCTTTCGAAAATAATATTTTTCAATTACAACACACAGCTCATTTTTACCTGGACATACCACTCAGTCAATGTGCAGTTCGTTTAACAAACTTCTAAACAACTTACAATTAATGTTAGATTTTGACTCCACAAAGATCCTAGAATATCCCATACCACTGTAGAAGAAAATTTATCTCAGAAAAGGTGAGTCAACTTCTCCATGAATTATTTACTGTCCAGAATTCAGTGTATCATTTATATCTTCCCTAATCAGATCAATTATATACTAACAAATTATACACTACTTATGTGTCTAGAAACCTAATTGTAATAGTATAATTGTTATATAAAATACTACTGCGCTAAAAGTATCGTTTAAAGAAAATGGGACTTTTTCGTATTATATTAAAAACAGTCAGAAAACAGTAATTCCTCAAAAAAAAAGTTGATAAGTACTATGTACGAAAATACGTATAAAGATACGTACACAACATGATCATTTTGAAATATCCTTTGATTTGCAATAAAATTATACAGGGAATTTACGGTCTATTTCAGGTGTTTTTAATGTCTAGTGACAACCAAGGAGGTAGACCTTGATAAAAGAAGTTGAATGACAGAAATTAATCTTAGTAAATGCTTCTTAGATTGGCAGAAACAAATATTTCCGATTATACAAAAAATCTTTGAGAACCGCTGACACATTAAACTCGGTACATAGATGCTTCGCAGTATATTTTTATAGTAAGGTTACCAAGTGTAATAGTTTATTTAATCGAATATTCGACATCAGTGGTACTTGATGTTTATTCAACTGCAGAAAATAATATGGCGAAAATGATATTTCACAGTATTTATTACACTTTACAGAGAACTGTAAAATTCCTAAAGCAATTTTGGTATCAAAACCGGATAGTCTAATAATACCTTATAGTTCTACATAATTTAAAAGACGGCACAAAAGCACTTAAATAACAAAACAAGAAGATAATATGAACAACTAGCGATTACTGCTGAAGATAAATAAGAAGTATTCACCTTTCACACCAATAATGAAGGTATTTCTTCTCTCTAGGTTTAGGTTTTAGGCTTCAGTAAAAAATATTAAAGAAGAAATTTCCTATGAGAATAAAACCCCCTTTTCCTTTTCGATACGAAAACTGAAATTTTCTGAATTGTTTTCAGTTTTTTAATTATACAGGGATAGTTCTTGTAAGAGTAAAATTTTTAATTAACATAAATATTTGGGTATTAGTCCTTTAATTATGAACCCAAGTTCTATGTTGGTTCGTTTATTGTGAGGATATTCTTGTTTATTGTGATGGCCGTTTCCCATCACATATCAGATTGCCCTTCTAGAATAATTGTAACCTCTCCGCAGTCACAACAAAAATATAGATTCTGTATGGGGTGTAAAAATGTCTGAACTACCTAAATTCATTTGCTTTTTGAAGAAGTGTCTCTGATACAAGGCTGACTATAATGCGGATAATTCTAGCAGGAAAATACTGTATAGCGTAGGTATAACGACGTAGGTACCACAGTGTACAGTAGTGTTTTATCGTAGAAATTTATCTTTTTCATCACTAATTACCAATTTACACTAGTTAAATATCAAAATAATAACACAATTACGAAAAAAACATCCTGTATTGTATCATATTTATCTCTAATACAGCAAAATGATGGAATGAAACATTAAAATTGTTTGCGTTTATACATTCTTTACAACATTTGATTTGTCGCTTGGTAGTTAAAAAATGATTATTGAGTACATACTATTCATTGGGTAATAACGAATACAAATTTATTGCTCTTAGTTGTCCTGCCTTAGTTTCCACCAGAGGATGTATCCGGATGATTAATTCGCCAATTAGTGCCCTTTACCCAACTCGCAATATTCAACAATGGAGTAGGGTGTTGGATTAACGAGTGATTGTAAAACAATATCTAATTTCTACATTATACTTTTCCATAATTGCGATATTTACGATATTGCGATTTTACCATATTTACGATAATTACCACATTATCGTTGTTGTTTCGCTTTGCAATTCAAATCAAAATTTTTGTCCCATTTTGCAGTAGTAGAAAGTTTGACATCGTGTATTACAAATAAACAATATCTTGTATGCGATTAATCATGAACTCATTACTATGGTTAAACTATAGGGGTTTATATGTGGTTTCCTTATTGCCATTATTATTAAAAATTGTAACTGTGATTCGTAAGCAGAATGACATAATTACAGTAATGCGGAACTGGTTAATGTTTATAGAATTTGGCGGCCGTATACATATTTGTAGCGATTGTACAAAGCACATGTGACACTAGCAATCTAAAACCTCTGCCGGGGCGTAATGGTAAGCGTGGTAAGGGCTTTGGATACCATTAATGTTAAAGAAGATATCCTAATCTAATCGATGGATTATCGATAAATCGATGATCCAATCGACTTGTTTGGCGCACCGTGCGAGAAAGTCATTATACCCGTTTCATGTCCAAAGAGTGCATGTTTTGCTATAATATTATCCTTAGTGTGCAGAATATTGCAAATAAAATGGTTGCTAACTAAAAATCAACAGCGACAAGATTTTACTACGAGTATTCTATTTACAGATGTGAGATGAGATTGTCTTTACCCGTAATGGAATTTTTAATTCGCAATTTTCTAATCCGTCGGGCTATATTTTTGTCATAAGGGGAGGTGGCAACAGTGTACATTTGTTGTGAATATGCGAGATGTGGTAGGAGTATATGATGCGAAAAAATCAGCAGTTCTCAAAATGTTCGCTTTTTTGTTAAGAAGGAACAGTTTTTATTTTATTTTTTTGAAATTTTGTTTTCGCAATAAAAGGTTTTTCAATAAGGATGCTCGATTTTTAAACGTAAATAAAACAAGTTGTATGTAAGATATCCACTCAATTTTCTTTATTTGAAAGAATATTTTATGACATTAAGTGTGGAATTTAACGTCGCTAAAATGTCTGCCACGGCTTTAATTTATGATCCATGCTGGCATATGCTGTGTGGCACGTAACGCCGTCCTGCTGGAATCACATGTCGTCGGTATCCATATAATTCAGTTTTCAGTTTAGGCCACAAGAAGTTGCTTGTCATCGACCTGTAGCGCTCGCCGCCGCTGACGGTTATGGCAATACCAGCTTCGTTTTGGAAGAAGTGCGCACCGATGATTCCGCCAGACCATAATCCACACCAAACAGTCACTTTCTCGAGACGCATTTGGTGCTGGTGTATCTCGTGTCGATTCGTATCATCCCAAATCTGACAATTTTGCTTGTTCTCATATCCATTCATCCAAGAATGGGCCTCGTCGCTAAAGATGATTTTTTTTGGCGAAATTTTCTTCAACATCCAACTGCTCAGGAGCCCAGTCAGTGAACACACGGCGTTGTCTATAGTCGTTTACCTTAAGTTTCTGGGTCAGTTGGATTTTATACGGGTACAGACTCAAGTCCCGACACAAAATTTGCCGAGTTGAAGTCGCAAAAAGGCCAAGTTCTTGTGAACGACGAGAAATTGACTGCCTCTGGGTTTCCCGTACATTCTCATGCACAGCAGCGACTTTCTCAGTAGATCTTTTGTTTTGGTGACGTACGGGTGTTGGCTGATTATTTATCAAACCGGTTGACTCGAATTTAGCCACCAAACGTCGAACAGTAGACTCGGTGGGACGATTGTGGCTAGGATAAAAATTACGTAATGCGCGGAACGCTTGCTCAAAATCAGTGCTCAAACGGAGCACTGATTTTGAAAATAAAATTTGATGATTTACACATGTTGTTGAACGCTATAACCTTTCATATAGACTACTATATAATTTTCCATAGACTACTAAATTTACAATAAACTTTACAGATGTTACTTTAACAACATGGCCACTATAACCTAACAAATTTCGAGCGTTCCTATTGAAGGACCCTGTATATGTTACGAGTGCCCTCATCCGTTAAAAATATTAGAAATGACCGCGAGCACCCTGTATAAAAGAAGACCACATATTTCTGCTTTTAAAAGTGAGGTAATTGTTTTCTACAAATAATCGAACAACGAACGGAGAACTGTTTTCCAAGAATGTTATAGAATGTTATCGATATTAAATTTTCAGTATATGTAATTATTAATTAATTATTTACCCATAAATTATTGGAAGTTTTGTATTTATTATCATTTTATTTATAGTTCAATATATTTTCAGTAATGTTTTTATTCTGAAAATGAACTGATTTATAGTAGTTGCTAAACCTTCTTATGCGCGCTCCCGGAGGAGGCTTTTGATGGAATATTATATATCTTGTCATTCAAGGAACATGTGAATAGAAGCTCGGGAGCTGATGACATTGACAACAAACAAACTTTATGAAAAGAAACTATATATTATCTTGCATTTTTCATATTTTCCAAGAAAATAGCCGAAGAGTAAATATTGTGCCATAAACGTGATGTATCCCGTGTACATTAAAATAACGTTTCGAATGATCAGACTTACACCTTGTTATCTTAAAATTGTGTTTATGGTTACATTCTTTTTATAGTAATATTTCTATTCAATTAACTAAATTAAAGGAATAAATTGAATGGCTCGTTAACTTAACACGTCATTGAGATTTATCAATGCAATATACGAATGCAATATAGGACATATATCGCATTCGTAGAAACATAAAAATAAAAAATTATACTGTGGATCAGTTCATTACAATGCATTAAAATTTTCCATCCTTTACGTATTTCTCGAAGTAATAATAATTATAATAAATATATTTAAAATTTATAATAACAAGTTTACGATACCAATCTGTAAAAAAATATAATTTACCAAAATGAAGCGAGAACATATAAAAGTAGTCTAACAATAACTATAGTAAATTAACTATAGTAAGTCATGAAATGAGTTAACATATGATACTGCTTATAATTATTGACAGGATATGCTTAATTGTAATATTGTGGAACTTGAACGCTTTGGAACAAATATCATACGGAAAATATAAAGTTCAGAGATTGTGAAGCATTTGGTTTTTCCTGCGGATGACTAATTTAAATTTTCATTGATGAAATGTTATTTCCTGTTGTTTTCGGAGTACCAGTTGAATAATTTATGAGTTAGTTAGTCCCTTATCTGTAATTACTTGAGATAGATTTGAGCAAGTGTCCTTTTTACTGATATTTGTTGTGTTTGGATTAGTGCTAAATAGACGTTAGATATATTCTAGGTCTATGATTTTAGACCTAGAGATACTTTGTTTATTTATAGTGGGTGTAGCTGCAGCGCGGATATTTTTCTTCCCAATTTTATTCTACTCTATTTCTTCATGTTGTTCTAGTTCGGTGATGGTAGAAGTGAAATTATTTATAATGAGTTTGTTTTACTTAAGATAACACTTGTTTTCTACGTTTTCTCGTGCCGCAAATAGGTGTCTTTCTAGTAATCTTGCTTCTTCTCGCTTAGTAAAAGTTAAATCTACACGATTTAACTTTTATTCAGCGAGAAGAGGCGAGGTCACTACGGCATCTATTTGTGACATGTAGAAAATACGTAGAAAACGTAGAAAATAGGTAAAATTTCTTAAGTAAAACGAACTCGTTAAAAATAAAATCCCTTATACTATCGCTGATGGTACAGCTCGTCAAGAATAGGAGAAAGTGTGAGATTCTCTGTGTATGCGTAGAAGAAAGAGTGAGGCAGCATTCGGAGGGAAAAGGATGCACTTTACGCGCGGCCAGATCGCTCTGTATACATTCACATTCAATATATAGTCATCGATATTCACTCTACAAAGATCTCAATTCGACTGATTGTGAGTAAAGACAAGGATATTTACCGCGCGTTTCGTGGGCTGTCCGATATTGCTGTTTTGAGACTTGTTCCTGTTCTTGACGAGCTGCGTATTGGTATAATAGTAAAGTTTAAATTTATTTTTTTGCAACATTCAGTTACTAGAAAGAATTTATATGACCAAGGAATTTATTTACGTACATAGAATAAGTATATTTAAAAATATGTCATGAATTTCATAAAATTTTGCCAATTTAGAGCCAAAAGTACATTAAATAATAGGTATTTATAGAAAATTAAATACATTTACGTATATTGAAAATTATGAAAATCTGAAGGAACATATGAGTTGTATATATGTGTATGTCAGAACAAATGAAAGTGTAGGTTTTGTTATATTATTTATCATAATTTTGAGATTATTATATAAACCATTTGATTCGATATTGATGTTTCATTTTTGTAATAATGAAATATTAATTCGCTATGCAGAACATTCTTTTGTGCGTCTGCCTACCTCATTTACTAAATTAATTAGAATTGATGATTAAAATGGTGTAAAATTTGCTGGTATCCATTTACCATACGCACTCTATCGGTTGCATCAAATAATTTACGGGTATTTACATACTAAAATTAAGCCGTAACAATAAAAGTATCTGTATTTTAATTTAAATAGCTTTCGTTTCGGTGACGTTTCGACTAGCACGCTGTTCGATTTAAAAGTCAATTTATATGCTAAATAAAACATCATTAAAATCTGTAAAAGTGTATATAACAGGCTTTATTAAATCAGAATTATGACAATGTAAATTCTAAACTAATTTTAAATGGAACTCATTATGCTGTGTAAGCTAAGGAGAAATATCTACTTAAAATCTCGTTTCTATTAATTTTTATTTTTCTTTCAATTAAAATTCAATCTACTATTTGATTTCCATCAACAGTTTTTACATAATTCGATTAAAAGAATCTTTACAGCTGTTGTACGTGACATAATCGAAAAAAAAAAGCAGCAACAAGAAGCTTAGAAATACAAAGGAACGGGGAATAATAATTTCCAATTATCGATTTTATGTTAAAAATACTTCTCTTCTTGATGACCCCGAAGTTTTGATGGTGGAAATATTTAGGTTTTATCACAGAATTACTGTACATTTATTTAAGTGGAACGTTTTATCACAGAATTACTGTAGATTTATCTCATTTCTGTATCATGCAAATAATGATGATATAAATAAATAAATTAACTAAAACATTCCACATATATAAGCAATTCACAGAAAACCTTCGTTCAAAAAGAGTGATATTCAGACAGTACATGATGTATGAGTGCAACTGAAAAAGTACATATATTGACATAAGTTTAGTTAATAACGTTATGTTCTACTACTATCATTACTAAGAAGAAGCGGTATTATAGCAGAAGAGAATATTTATTTTAGTAATGGGAATTATACACGGTGGAATCAACTTATGAAATGAATTTGGTTGGTGTTATTGTACACATTTATAAGGAATACTCGGACAAGTCGAACACCCTGTAGATTTTTATAATGTAGAATTCTCCATGATGACTCAATGACCTATAATACTTAAAGCTTTAAAACTTAAATGACTTCATACAAGGCTAAATGTATGTAAAAACGTAAACGTAGGGCAATTGAAAATTTCCAAAACCATAATGATTTTTCTACAAGACCACAATTACAGTGATCGATTACAGGGATCGATTATATGTATAGAAGTCAAGTTGCTAACGTTTTGAATCCAATATATTGTAAGGAACCGTGTATAAAATTCATACACACTTTGAAGGAGTTGGATATACATATAAACTATGGAACAGAAAACATCATTTCATATAAAGCGATGCAAATGTAAATATTTTATTAAGTATTAGGCAATCCAACATAAAATTTTCGCCAAATTGCCCTAGAAAGTAAGTAGACCATACTTTGAAGTACTTCCATAAAGAAGAACCTTATCCATATAAAATGACATGTATCAAAGAATCAACAAATCAGATGATTCACATCATATATTTAATTTATGCGAAGAAGTAATGAACAAATTGAAAAAGTGAGATCTCGGTTTCATTATTTTTTTACACGAATCAAATTTCACGTTGAAGGAGGAAGTAAATCGGTATAATTGTAGGCATTTTTTAGTAAAAATCTCCATTGAATACATCAGACACATACACAATATCCTCAGAAGGTTAACATTTGGGTAGGTAGCATCATTACATAATCATATTGTCAATTCAATTTTTATTTAAGGGAATTTAACAGCTGCAAAATATTTATCTTATTCAAGCTATTGAGGTTACCCTTGGCATTTAATATGCAGCAGTATATTATTTATAAAAAGTTACATCTTAAAATATTAATTCTCATTGAGTCAGTCATACACAACTTAGCAGAACAACTAAAGGCTGAACGAGTCTGAATTTGTCATCAAATTCTTAGTTATGTAATTTTGGCTTGTTAGGGAACTATTTCAAAGACATATGAAGTGTGATGAAGCCTGCGGCGTACTTACACATAAAAGTAGAGCATGGAAGTTTGTACATGACCCAATACTGACTATTCTGAAAATATACCCTACTAAGAAAAAGGCTTTGTACCTGTTTTTTCCAAATGTCTAAGACTTGTGGAGGCAATTAAGTTATAAGGTCAGATAGCCTGGTTGGAAGACTGTCATGCTAGCTTGGTGTCTAGTAAACTCAATAATGTCTAGAACCGACACGAGCAATTGATATTTAATGCATCATCACGATAATGTCCAGCAACCTGCAATAACTATGACTATTTTAAAGAAAATAAGATTAAGAATTCTGAAATATATTATATTCACCAGATCTTGCAGTGTGTCACTTTTGGATTCCTTTTAATTTTAAACAAGCTGCGTGGTGGTCGGAATTTTCATTCAGAGGAAGACATCAACATTGTTATATGATAGTATTTTGACTTATTTCCGAGACAACACCACATCGTTCATATGTGGAAACGTCTTCAAGAATTTTCTTCATATTTAATGTTACAATCCAGAATGGTAGTAATAACCTTACATAAGTATTAAAGCACATTTACCCAGACAATGTTTGTGAAATCTGCGATTTGCACATTTTTATGTGCAACTGAAAGAATGCGTGAAAGTAAGTTTTTCATGTCAGTATTTAACTCTTAGGGATGCGGTTAATTTTTCAACTAAAGTACGAAATTGCGAATCTGAAATTTGGCAAAAGTGGACGCTATAAGTCTCATGTAACTTAAGCAGCCACGAAATTCAAAAATAGTTGTCCCCATAATAAATAATGTACAATGTAAGGTGTAGACATTAAGTGGTCAAAATATATGTAGAACTCAAAGACCCACTTTGTATATTTAATGATTTCTATGAAACCAACATTTACTGTTTACATCTGTTTGTATGTACAAACAGATTTTCATAATTACCAGTTCATAAATCATTCTAAATTATTCTATACAATTCTATTCTAAATTAAACATTGGTTTTCAAAAGGTGTGGTTCCTTTCGTTATATCCTTTTTATTACTATTACAATCTATTTTTTAGTAAATTTATAATTGTTGAAAGTCGTAGCAAAGCTACTTGTAGCAAGTCTGATCTATCAATAGTAAACTTCCAAGTCAAAAGCAAATGCAAACTGGGTGATGAAACGCCGCTGAAGTAAACGATGGATGGCTCCCCGATCACAAGACGAAATAAATGCGACAGTGTACAGTTCACTGGCATTTACTATCTACACGGAAGCTACAGAGAGCAAACAAAAATAGTTTAGTGCCGCTAGATAAAACGTTTCAGGGAGACAATGAAAAATTCCACCAAATTTGAGGATTGAGATAGCTAGAAATGGATTTTCAAAGGACGCGAATATTACACACTAGCTGCGACGCCAATAGATAGAATGGAGGTTGTTTTTAGAGTTCGGAAGTCGATTCTGAAATAATGGGAAATGGGTATTTTTAACAATTTATGTTTTCAAATATTGCCCCTGAAAGCTCTCATGTTCAATTTGGAACTGAAAGGAAACTTTTCGCAGTAAAAGTATTGCAATAAACTTTCCGATTCGATTTTGAATTGATTGTGTATTACGGTGTCGATATGTATCCGTTACTGCCGATTTATGTGGAAAGGGAGGTGAAAATGTGGCGTAAAAGTTGTTTTATACAGAAGCTACTGCGACAACTCAGGTTTTGTAAAAGTACACATAGAAATGAAGCACACATTCTCTTGCACATCTATTATAAAACATGTTTTAACATTTCTTCTATACAGTTAAAATCCACAACACTGTTGCTTCTTATTGGCAAGTGCGCCGTATACGATGTGGTGGTAAAGTTTCGCACAATATGGTATTATAGAATTTTTTTAAAAACTCTCAAACACATCGACCTTATTTTTTAAAACGATAATGACTTACGTAACTTCCTCTTGAGATTTTGTGCTTGAGCTGTGACAACATCGTATACAAAAATAATTCCTAAAAGTTTTCCGAGTACAACAGTATATCATATTAGGGGTTTCCTACTTACTGTGATTCCATTTCGAGCCGATATTCCTTATTTTACATTCCTTAAATTATTTAGCCTATTAAAATAGACCCACGATTTTAAGTCGGTTTATTTTAACTACATAAGAGGAAATATTATCGGTTGAAATCAGGTGAACGTGGTGATTATTTAGTTGCTTTTCGTCATCAATAAATAACGAAGCAGCAACACTAAAATAGTTCCGTTTTGCTGAAATGTTCCCCACTAAATAATTTGGTTATTTAGTGGGGAACATCATTATCGTTATTGCTTAGAAACAAAATTGTCAAAGTCGAAACGTAGAAATTCTTAATATATAACACCGCCACATACTACCTGTACCCTGATTAAGCGATTCTTGAATACAATGAATATTCTTGTGGGACTAATATTTGCAGTTATGACAATGTACTTTTTTATTCGACGAAGAAACCTCAGAAAATTTTAAAAATTTTGGAGTATCGTCATGATGTAAGATTGCGAGATTTTATGGAACACTCTGGACCATTACGCATTCATTCCTTGTATTAAATATACTACTTTAAAAATATAGAACTTTTTTGAATAATTTTTCTGCAGGAGAAAGATTAACTTTTTTTTAACTGTTACCTAGTAAAATGATAAAATGTTAAACTCAGTTACCTAGTATTCTTGAACTCGAGTAATACATTATTGTATGTAACACTACTTTTGTAAGTAATACTAA
The DNA here is from genome assembly GCA_037954035.1 of Rosalia funebris. Classification (NCBI taxonomy): domain Eukaryota; kingdom Metazoa; phylum Arthropoda; class Insecta; order Coleoptera; family Cerambycidae; genus Rosalia; species Rosalia funebris. The sequence continues at coordinate 9,728,975 of JAZFAV010000007.1, forward strand.
CAGCCCGCATATAAAGGGTATTTCAATAAGGACGCTCGATTTTTAAAAGTAAATAAAACAAGCTGTGTGTGAGATATCCACTCAATTTTTTTTTATTTGAAAGAATATTGTATGACATTAAGTATGGAATATAACGCCGTTCAAATGTCCGTCGCTGTTTTGCTTGGTGACACGTATTCGAGAGGTCCAATTTTCGATGACTTTGTCTCATAAATTTGGCTGAATTTGTTGGATGGCGTTCGTTATGTTGACTTTGAGGGCATCAATTGTTTGCGGTTTATTCACATAGATTTGCGATTTAAGATAGCCCTAATGAAAGAAGTCTAAAGGCGTTAAATCGCATTATTTCGATGGTAAATTCACGTCGTCGCTACGCGAGATAACCATGCCTTCAATTCGCTCATGCAGAATGTCTATCGTGGCATGCGCTGTGTGACACGTAGTGTCCTGTATGAATCACATGTCGTCGGTATCCGTATCATACAGTTTAGGCCACAAGAAGTTGCTTATCATCGATCTGAAGCTCTCGCAGTTGACGGTTATGGCAATGCCACTTTCGTCTTGGAAGAAGTACAGACCGCCAGACCAAAATCCGCATCAAACAGTGACTTTCTGGGGACGCATTTGATGCTAGTGTATCTCTTGTGGATTGGTATCTGGTTCACATATCTATTCATCCAAAAATAGGCCTCGTCGCTAAATATGAGTACTATATATAACTCCACCAATTGATAATATTTCCAGCAATTTACGCTTGCTAATATTGCTAAAACTGTCACTTTTCTTGCTTCATATGTATTATATGCTGACCCTATAATAAGTAATATAATTATGTGTCTTTAAAGTAGCTACAAATAATATAAATAATATGTATAAAACTGAAGTAAAAGAGAAAATGTCAGATTACAAACCTATTTCGTTAATAACTAATTTCGATTTCTTTTTCAAGTCAACAAAAATAAAAAATATGATTTATCTAAATTACAATTTGATTTTCAAAAACGAAAGTGTACACAACATGAAATTCAGCGTTTATTAAGTAAGATCCATGATCTAAATAAGTCTATCGATACAGTTTGTCATACAGAATTTTTAAATACGTTCTTACATTTTAGAAGTATAGTATAGCCCTATTAAAATAACAGACTTCATTAATAGGATTCAGTACACCGAAATGAATGACATACCGCTTGCACAGTTGAGTATGGTGTCCCACAAGGAACAGCACTGGGACCTATACCCTTTATCATATATATAAATTCATTATCCTACTTAGAAACTTCTTGGTTACGAGCTATGCCGATGACAGTTCTCTTTTATACAGCATCTAGTTGACAGAAGTTAAAAAGGAAAGTAGAAACAGATGTTAGAAAAGAATTTCAGTAAGAAATATTCAACAATCTTACAAAAAACTAATTATGAATCTTTTATTTGCATAAAAGGTTTATTCCCTACGTGTTACCAATTCATTGTAGATAACCATTTTAGAGTTCTACCTGTAACAAATATAAAATACGTAGGAATAATAAAATTGGAGTTACATATTACTTACGTAGAAAAGAAAAAATGAAAGATGATATACAAATTTAAATGCCTAACCAACATTAGATTCTAAAATTTTCATTCATCTTTCTCATGTCCCACTTAGCTTATGGAATATTAAGTTGTGGGATTCAATTGTCATTTTGGACTGGACGCACTTTGGATTGGATTTCCTCATAAAGAATATTAAAAAAATAACATTCAATAAGCTATTTATCTCACAGAATCGTTGGATAAGGATACTCTGATATTATAGACATTAGGTCATTATATTATCATCAATGCATATCACAGTGGCATGTTAGTATACCAACAACTACAGACAAAAAATAGGAAATAATATAAATAATATCAAAATCTCTAAAGCAAGTACAACATCCGAATAAAGATTTTTGCATACTTTAGTGTAAAAGCATATAATGCGCCACCTAATAATATTAAACATATAAACTTTTAATGAAACCAAAAGTTCATTCTAACCGAACAAATAGCTTCGGATGAAATAATAGCTGTTTAGTAAGTAATAAATAAATTCATTAAATTATTAATCTGAAGCTGATCTGATCATGTATGTAACACAATGTATTATTACAGTATTAATTACATCAGTCATCACCTATAATTTAAATTAGCAGTATCTAGTTACCTACTTATTTTATTTTATTCTTCAATTATTGTATTAAATTTTTTTATTGTATTTTTTATTGTAATTTATGTATTTATGTGCGGTATTGACCACATATGAGAAGGATAGTTTATTTGCATTAATTTTATTCTCAATTAGTATATCTCGCATATTTCCGTAAATAAATTGTATTGTTGTTATATTATACCTAATCTACTAGTGCTAAATATAACCTAGTAATCGAAATAAATTCATAAGCTTTCTTGATTAAAATTGATTGTAGAATGAATATGCTGTTAAAGTAAAGTAACTATCTCAATGCAACCCACCAGTCAATGTCTAATTTACGCCAGCCAAAACTTTAAGCATATTGTAATCTGAACCTAAAACTGTACGTCATCGTGGAGTCTTTTTGTTTGTGATTATTCTATAGCATATTTTAAATCATCTTAGATTCAAAGCAGCTACTGCTATTAATACCCAAAATGCATTTCTCTACTTTGATTTATTTAAAGGTCATTCGATTAATTTGTCAAATTATAGGTCGTCAGATTTACCTATTATATTTTATTACTGACATTATGAGCTATAAAGCAACGCCGACTCCTTCTCCTATGGGAATGAGCATACTATCTTTTACAGGAATTGACATTTAAAGTTGACATTATAAAATCTCCAGTGAGGGTTTGGAAGCGTTCAAATAAAATGCTACCGAAACGCTACGACTCAAATTATAGGCTTATAGGCTGAAATGAAGTTTTGATATTTTGTATATGTGAGGATAAGGTCTTTATAATGATTTTTTTCGTTGTAAAAAAAATTTAAACCATAAGAAAAAGTGATATGTTAATAAAAAGTTTGAATTGAAAGAGTTTTGTAACCAAATAGCGGCTTGAATTAGTTATCAAACTGTCGAAATAGTAAGATTTTTTTATTAATTAGGATGAGATTCTTACTTAGTATTGTATTTTATTCGCTTAATACATAAAAAACTAAACTCTAAGCCAATCTTCTTCATGATCTGCGTTTCCTTCCTGGTCAACAACATTACTATTGTCAATAATATGTTTGTAAAATGTTAAATCTTGATTATCCTCTTGCAATTGTTACTAACATGCCACAATTACCAGCACGTATGTCTAGCGACATATGTTTCAATCAATTACGTACGGCATAGGCAATTAACAATTTGCGAACAAAATGCAATTATGAAGTCACGTCTTAGCTTTATTGTATAATTTGATTCATTGGCGTCTCAATATTCCTGTAAAATTTATTTCATTTATTTTGATTATTGTTAAATTTATTTCATTTATTTTGATGGAAATATCACTTCCATTGAATATTTTTGTGGAGAACCTTTTTATTACTCTGTCATAGATTAATGGATTCGTATTGTACTATTATTCTGAAATGTGTTTTCGGCACGACACTGTTCTAAATGTCTGTCAGTTGGTTGATTCATACGATTGTTACCTGTGACACACACGCAAAGAATCATTATACAAACCATATTTATACTTTATAAATAAATCCTTGTATGCACAAATGGTTGTGTAATATGTTATAGGTTTATAATTTTAGGTCAACTAATGTAAACAGTATTATAGTTCCACGCTAATCTACACAGTTGAATTTCGTAACTTGATGAGAAGACCCTACAACTTCATTACAACATAAATCCCGTATGATGATTAGGGTACGACAGACTCAAGATTCAGCTTTTAAATTCCTGGTTTTATAAAGTGAGCGAAGCGTAAAAAAGTACATAATTTCCAATAAAACAGTTTCGCACCATATGCTAAACTGTCTCCTCTGCGAAGCAAATACGCTGGAAAGTTTTTCAGCTTAATAAACAATGGCGCAATTTCTCCGTCATTTTCCTCAAAACGACATTCGTGGTGGCTTTAATGGGAGGAAACCACCTCCCAATTCTGGCTCGTGATGTAGCTTGTTGATAGTCTTTATCTGAAAATGTGAGACTGTAATAGGATATATAGATAAGCTGCGGAAACATTTGCAGTTAGCTAAAGAACTATCCGCTGGTTTATTTTCTAATTATTTTGTCCTGCTGCCCGCACAGTCGAGCGTTTTGCATTGTTTGTTGAATATATTATTTTGCTGTAATAACACGATTTAACTACTCAGTAATAAATTCTCTTTGTGTGAAAAACTTCACAAGGTGTTTTAACGGCCATATTATTAAACACTACGTATTCTTGAAATAACATTTAATATTTGCTTCTATAATTTACAGATTTCATGTTATATTCATTTGATATAATTTTTTACAATTCTATTGACAATAAAAGGGTTAATACTTTACGACAGATATCGAAAAAACAAACATTACTTACCAGAAGAACTCTTCTGGTAAAAGGACTATTAATATCTTCAGTATAAATGTTTTAAATATTTTTTGAGGCATATTATAAAGGGTGTCTCAGTTGGAACTATAGGATTCAAATTGCGCGTCCATTGTGTTGTGTCAAAGATAGATCAATCAATATTTAATGACGGTCATTTACAAAGAATACGACATCAACATGCCGTAGTCAACAGTTCAACAACGAATAGTTTGTGTACAACTGTGTTATGAAAGTGGGTTATCATTTACAGTTGAATTAAATGAAAATCGCACAAACTTAAGACAAAATGAAGCGTATATAGAGTTAATACCTAATAAAAATCAAGAGATTTGAGAGTTTTGTTATTGATAAGGTAACACCAATACGTCCTCGTCGTGGTCAGTCAGATGAAAATATTGCTGCTGTAAGAGAAAGTATAAGGGAGTATCTAGCTAGCACATCCATTCAACGTGGTACATAACAATTGAATCTGTCAAGAGCCACCACGCATCGGATTTTAAAGAAAGATCTGTATTTGTGAGCATACAAAATTCAGTTGACATAATAATTAATAGTTACAGACCATTTACAACGTCGTACATTTGTTAATTGGGCGTCAGAGAAGAAAGAAGGTGATGCTGATTTTTGCAACAAAATTTTGTTCAATGATGAAGCAAATTTTCATCTTGACGGATGCATCAGCAAACAAAATTGTCAAATTTGGGGTGCTGAAAGTTCACGTGCTGTTCAGGAAAAAGAAACGCATCCACAGATATGCACGATTTGGTGCGCATTTTTTAGTGGTGAAGTAAAATTGGACCATACTTCACACGTCCTATAATTTCAAATGAGATACCCAGGTATATTGACGTTGTATGGTTTGTAGACGACAATTATGGCGTCATTAAATAATGAAGCCATATATTTGACAGAACACAGATGGAGCGCAATTCAAATACTATGGTTCCAACTGAGACACCCTATATACTAATATTGCAACGATTGTAGAGTTCAAAATTTCGGAATTTGGTCATATGTTGAAAAATAAATTTTCCTACTCAGTCTATGGCATTTTGGTGGGGGATCATGAACCTTTTGGATGAATTGTAGTTTCTGTGTATATCACAGAAACTACAATAATATTACATTACTATGTAATGTAATATTATTGGCTAATATATAAATAAGAGTTTAAATTTAAAGAATGTTTATATACCTTTGATGAACGTTTGTTAAGTATTAATAATGTAATAATGGTAATAAAATTACGAGGTGAGCAAATAAATTAACTTACTACGCATAAACGACTGGAAAATTTGGCTCTCAATAAAGTAAAATAATTAAATCAAATAGCTTTTATCACAAAAGCCTATCTATCTATCTGCGATCAGAAAATTTCATAGGTGGTCGTGTTAACATTAGGATATTCCGCAGAGGACGTCCTGAAAAATAAAAGTATTTACTTTGAAACACGAGGAAATCCTATTAGAAAAATTGTGTTCGTAAATCATTTGGTGGCATTAAGTATAAAAGGTCTGCAGAATGATCAGTAATTTGGCCGTTATCTAAACAATACAACGGCAGCGCGATACCACGTGACTCGATTTTCTAACATTTTTGCGTGCCCGTTCGCCATAAATTACTGCATAGGCAACTGCGATCAAAGGATGATATACGGAGGTTACGGCATTCAGGGTTCATACCGTTTACTTATGGTAAAAAGTAAACAAGATACTTATGCTGATATTAGTTTTAAAATGCCTGAAATAAACATGGTATTTTCTTAGACACGAAATGAAATGTATTTGAAAATAAATGATAAATTTAGGTTTTAAAACACAATATCTGTTATATATTGTATTACCCTTAACCGCACCTTTCTATGTAAATTTCAAGGGCAATTCCATCTTTTTCAGCATGATATGTTCCTTTCTTGTTGGAATGCGAACTTGAAACTGATAGTCCATTTTCTACTACCTACATAAGTTTTGAAATCTTCATATTATAATACTGGCCATTCCATCTTTTTGTAATCCGTATGCTCTTAACAGAATTTCCTATCGTTTAATTGACTTTCTCTGACGTCTTACGCATATTTTTAAATTAAACCACTCTGTGAGCGAAGAAGCGTGTCATTAGATCTGTTTTGCTTTTAAGGTCTTCAATATAGGGGCCTGTTTGTGTATGCATCTATACCTAAACATATTAACATTCCTATACATATAACCTATATGTATTTTTATGTACACACATATATAAATATATACTCATAGATACTCACTCCTACCTTTTTTCAGTTCTCCAACCGACAACCATTTTTATTACTGATTACAATATTGAATATCTGATCATAGTATGAAGCCTAAATTCGAATTTAATGTATTTTCTTTACTCTTTCTAATATGTATGATTTCCAAACAATCAAACCTCTCGATTTCATTTAGCGAAGTTTAAAAGCGTTATATTATTTTGATTTATCCGGTCTCGTACATTGGCTACCTACTTAACCAAACGTACATCATACGTTTGGCTACTTATGTGTAGGGATATCTCCATACATCAAATATCTCATATATCGGGTATAACAGGATCATGGTATGTCCCCCTTTTCTCCTTTGGTTTTGAAGATAATTGATTGAAATTTGGAATATCCTATACACATAATAAGCGGCACTTTTTGACATACAATTGATTTTTGTTTCACTTCCGGTTTCGCCGGAAGTGACACTAACTTTGGATTTTTAAATAGATAACCTGTATATTATTGCATTTTTGAATTCTGCATAATTGTATGAATCCAACGATACCAAATATGTGACATTTCAAAAGTCAACATTTTTTATAATCTAATTTTTAGTTTTCCATTTAAGTGTACCATGAAGGTTCCGATTTATTCTAAATGACCCGTGTAATGCTACAAAAATCAAAATCCCGTCAAAAATATTAAATTACGTGATTTATGAACAAATAAAGTTCATCAAAATTGTTTTTGGGGCAAAACTCAATTTTTTCAAATGGAACCATATTAGTACCGTGGTACCATTTATTAGTACTGTTAATAAGGAATTTATTCATGTGTCGTATTAAAATGTGCAATAAATCCAAACAAAATTACAGTTAAAAGAAAATTTTAGTATTTTCTTACTTGCTTTCTATATATAGACATATTATATTATAGAAGGTGTTCCTCGTTGCTTCTACCCACATATTTCAATTTCTGCATGTAGCGAAACATTTATTGTAGCTGGTCTCGATACAGCTGACCTTCTTGCTATTTCTGTATATGAGCCATCTTCGTATAATATCCAAAGTTTTCACTATACAATTAATAAAGATATTAAATAAGAGAGAATCCGAAACAGAAATTTAACCAACTAGTCATCTATAGCATTTTGGTAGTCAAGGAGTTGAAACAAAAATAAGTAATTGTTAATGTGAATATGAAAAACGTATTTTATATAATCTATGAAGTAGAATAATACGATTATTCCTAATAAAATAAAATATCGATTATATATCAGTTTTTATTTCTTAAACTTTTTAAAAATTATTTTATTCTCACTTTTACAATTTTGACTTCTGGTTATGTTGAAATATGAATAACCTCCTACTGAGTAACTATTCTATGATCACTTAGTACTGATTTGAAGATTACTAGCATTTGATTTCAACACTAACAAAAATTCTTAGAATGAAATCTTGTTGTTTGTATTTTAATATTAAAACTATCATAGAAATACTACATTAAAAGAGTAACCAATTTAGATTCATGTTTTACTTCGTTCATATTCTGTTGCAACAAAACGTTGCTAATCTTTCGCGCCAGAGTTTGCCGGTGTAAACAAAATGAAACATGATGATACGAGTGCAGTAATATACCAAGTTTTCTAGGAAGTTGGCAACTAAGTAGCTGCATCTTGTAATGGTATTCCCGGTAGACGTCTACGTCCCCGTCAGTAGTATATAGAAGTTAAATTACTTGAGCTGGAAGCGTTTCGCATTGATCGAACCAGAGCGATTATTGTAATTAATAGGAAATACACCAATTTCATCGCTCTGCAATGAGTAATCCAATATTGGTTGCGATGTTAATCTCGTATGGATCCAGAATTGCCCATCATATTGACCAGATTCGTATCAATACGTTAATAATACATAAATGCAAACGTATTTGCTACGTTCTAGACATAATTGACTATATCCAATTATTATTCGCATCAGAACTGGTACGGATTGCTGGACAGAACTGGGCAACAAAGAAATTTATATGCATTGCCGTATAATGAAACGACTCTGGGCATCACAAAATGTTTGTGCTGCTTTATGTATCCTTTCAATCATTCGTTAAATGACGTGGCACTTAATTATCAAGGAAATGTAGTATAAAGCACTGGTGAACAGCGCATTCATGCTAGAGAGCGGGATCAAGTTCCATTTTGCTCTGTAAATATACGTCACGATAATAGTCGGACCTCAAGGTGTTATTACGCGGCGTCTAAAAAGCTGATATGCCATTCCGCGGTATGCACTTCTGAGTTTATAAGCTTTGGTGTGCATACATTGATGAAATGTGAAAAATTTAGCAAAAGTAATAATAAATATTACTCGTTGATACCCTTTGTACCTGTAGATATTTACTAATAATTTTTCTTATGTCTCATATCTTAATTTACTAATAATGATTTAGTTCTTATTGAAGATAATAACAATTTTGAATTTAATCTAATGTAACGGTAACGGACACTCCAAAAACTAGGATTATGATGTACCCCTCGCGGAATAAAGTGTAGTACATTGTAGTATCTCTATTTAATAAACGGTTGTTTTCGTGTGTATGTCACGAAATCTTTAGGTCGATGTACGAAACGCTTTTCATTCGAATTTCGACATTTTTACAAAATCAATATAGTAAATCGACCCTTGCGAACAACGTGGTATTTTTTTTTTTAGTCGAAGCCTCTTGAGGCATGCTCCGGAGGTGCTTTCGATATGAGCAAGGGGACGACGCAATATTATTGCGATTTGCTTACCCGTCTCTATTTACTAAACGGCTGTTTTCGTGTGTGTCACGAAATTTTTAGGTCAACGTACGATATGCTTTTCGTTCGAATTTCGGCATTTTGACAAAATTAATACAGTAAATCGACCCTTGCGAACAACGTTGTAACTTTTGTTTTTTGATCTGAAGCCTCTTAAGGCATGCTCCGGAGGTGCCTACGATATGAACGAGGGGGCGGCGCAATATTATTGCGATTTGCTTAGTCGTATTTGTATTAGTTCTATGCCTAAAATGTAATAATGCCTACTATTATACTGTTGTAAAATATTGCCCATTAAACTGGTTTTAAGTTTCCTACCAAAAATAATGAAATTTTATGTTTTGTAAAGTTTTACCTCGACTGATTTGCAGAAGTGTAATAGTACTAAAGTTTTTCATAATTCACGTGAGCTCCATATTTCAAAAAGATGGGGACCTGTATTCCTTTCTTTCTGTCATTTAAATTACTTTTCACAATTGATGCATATCCAAAGTAATGGTTTTAATATTAATTTCGGGCTTACCATCAAGGTTATCGAAATATTCAATCAGACGATGATATAGAGCACATTCATATGACTATAGACTATTAACTGTTTGCACATATTTGGTATATCTTGACTGTGTTATGGTCGGATCTACATATTTGTGAACTTGAAAATTTATTTTTATTGGAAAATATAACTTTTCTAGAAATATTATTTTCTACTTGCAATAAGTCATTTGTGTAAAGGAATTGGAATATTTGGAGAATCAGGAGGTTAGTTCCAAATCAAAGTACGTAAAACCTTATAATACGGATGTAGCTTATGTTCTCCATGACATTTATTGTCATGGAGAAGGATATTATTGCGGATGTTCTTTTGTTTTTTGAAATCCTACACCTTGTCATTCAGAAACTTAATACTTTCTTCTCGCCACACAGATACCAGTATACAAAATCCATTGCTACAACTAACATGTATGTCCGATCTTCTTTTGATGAAAAATTTGTGGTGATTCTCCTCCATCCCTTGCCAAAATCAGGGTGGAAGATGTTGCAGTATATCAACCTGTAGTATACAACACTCTGTTACAGTAACAATAAGTAGCTTTCATCCACCAGCAATGTTTGCCTTAGATGATTTTCTTAATACCCACAACTTATTGGAAGTCACATCGCATTGTTACTCCATTAAGTATTCCATGAGAAAGTAACAGCTTCCTTGTATTAATATGTACCATTAAATTGTTGTTTATGATTGCAAAAGGAATTTCCAGCTAGAGGATAATTTCAGCAACTGTTCAGCATCCTCGGTATTATGGGATATCGTTTACTATACCTACAGTAAAACAATCGTTATATTCGTTATATGAGTTTTTATATAATTGTATCGATCATTGTCATTAACTGAAACTCTTTGTCAATTCGTGTTTCACGATTCCAAAATAATTTACTACAGTACTGTATAATGCTGGAGGCTAACCCTACTACGTACATTATTACTACCGCGTTGATAAATTTACTAAACTTATGCGTACTTATATCGCAGGTCACACTTATACAGGTCACTTATACGAGCTTATTTGAATGAGATGACTTAGTAATATAATAACCGCTTACTAACATAATACAAAAGTAACGATATGTATTAAAACTATGTTTGAGGTACAGATTTATCATAGCATAATTCCGATATTTACAAAATTCAAGTACGCGACAATATTCTGGCGTATATAACGTTCCTTGGATGGAGCGTGTAGGCCGAGCAACAGTACATACCGCTTCTTACCCGTTCAATTGAGAGTCGACATTACTCTGATTATCAGTGGCGGCTGGTCAGGGGTGGCATGGTGGGCAGTGCCCATCCAGCTGTTTCCTAGAAGAAGAGGAACACACAGTTCCAAAGTTCGTTATTTATCGTTTATAGAAATTAGTGAAGATATAATTATGTAATATGTAATTAATTAAATACATTATATATTACATAACAACAATAATACAATGAAAAGTTGTGATTATATTATATATTAATACTAATAACGCAACCGTGGTGGAAAATTGCAGTGCAAGTAAGTGCAACAATTCACCCTTCTAACCGTGGAACTTATAGTTATCATGGTTATGCCTAGCGTGGTAGGTGCCGGGCCGGGTGCGAAGCCACGCCTTTTGCCTTTCTGGCTTTGTACATACGAGACAGCGCAAGCGCCTCGCACAAATGAAAAATTATATTTATTGCTTTAATAAATAAATATCTACAAGTAAATAAGTGTCTACCAAGATTAGTTTTAAAATTAATATTGATATTTATTGACATAGGTATACTTTCAACATTTCTTGAAAGTTTAAATTATTTCACAATAATATAGAAACATGGGAATCTGGAATATAAAATTAAATAAGCAGTAAAACACATGAATAGAATTAATTAATTAATAGAATTACGAATGATTTGAAGACATAAGAATTATGTACGTGTAAACTACATGAAACAATTTGAAATACGGGCACAGCTTACTCGAGTCTCGAGTCAGCTGTGACACGGGTGGGCTAGACCATCCTGCTGAAAAATCCTTACAGCACAGTTTCTACAGAGTACAGCGAGGTCTGTACTCTATAGAAACTGTATCTGTTATATTATTAAGTAAAATTATTTTGGTTATAAATGTATTAGAAAATGTGTAAATACAAAAATTGTGTAGAATTCATAAGAGTCTGTACTAGTTTTATCCAATTTTAGTGCTATGCATTTTTAACTTGAAAGCTAAAATAATTTTAGATCTTAACATATACTTGTACAGTAACTAACATAGAGTGATGTCAAAGTTTTTTTACTATATTTTACTTCATTATTTTGCACTATATAACCTACTAATAGTTAGTTGTTGTCCACCCATGACAAATCACCACGAGCCGCCACTGCTCATTATTATCACCCTTTTAGGGTATATTCAAGTAAAGATCTGGTCATAATCTTTTTACAACTATACCCGAACATCTTAGTAAAATAGCAATTAAAATAGCAACAACGCTCATTATTAGATTTTCTTTAAAATATAAAAAATATAGAATGCATTGTTTCTTATACTAATTTGTGTAGTAAATATAAATAGTAGAACCAATAAAGACATCCTCCTTACTCAGGGTCTGCAGTTTTAAACCTACGTTTCTTAGCTGTGTTAGGTCAGTAAATGATAATACAGATATTTTGTTAAAATTAATATGGCCCTATGCAAAACCCAGCATCGAGAAATAATTTATTGAAACTCAATCTCAATAATTAATGATCAACCTTTGGTGTTAATGCGCTTATGGTCAATAGATGGCGTAACCGTTTTGGGATAAGAAAATAACTACTTCAAAGACTAGTTTCTTATTGCATATATTACAGGATAATGTTTCGATAGCGTTTCGTTACAATCTTCCTCGATGGTTACAATGTTTATTTACAATGGCATCTTTATACTTACACCAATTTAAAGCTTGAATTATAATGATTCCTATAGATTTCTAATAAAATAGTAATGATATTTACTACCATTATCATGAAAAAATATTTCATATTCAGAGTTTTTGAGATAATTGATGATAACAAATATTTGCTTCAATATTGCATCCAAAATATAAGAAATGAATTATTATTTCACCTGTCTCCTTGGAAAATTTTCATTATACTAAGATGTTTAATTTAAGTTTTCATTAAAATATGTATGAAGTGTTCTTTTAGAAAAATCTAAAATAGTGACCTTTACCGTAAAACCAGTGGTAGTATTGGTAGTATATTTATGTTAAAATAAACATATTTATGTTTCTTACCTGAGTTTTAGTACTTAAAGTTTTATTCCAGTTCAGAAAAGAAAATGCGGTAGTTGATACCCTGTATACTCAATTTATAATGTACATACAAATAATAGTAAAACTAGTATAATAATAATTCTTGTTATCATTTAATGAATGCCTGTCTCAAAAGAATATAAATCATTTTCACAATGTATTTCTAGAAGCTCTCTCTTTGCGCGCTTTGTACATGTATTAGAGATTTAAAAAAGCGGAATAAACCGCGGAAAAAGTACAAAGTAGGTAGATATTCGGTGTTTTGAGACCCATAAATTAGATGATGCACTGGAGCAGAACAAATCATTAAAGTACATTCAAATGTAACCGAAGCATAACGGTTGTAAAATACAGCACTAAGGTGCACAGTCCTAAATTGCATTATATTAAAAGCAATAAACTGACTCCGAACAAAGTTTCACCAGGAGCATCTATTTAAATAATGAAACTTCGAGATAAATTGGGGCGTTTTGTGCACTGGTGAGATCGTAACGTAACCTATCGTGCATCCACGTGGTCCACGAGAGCATAAGCAAGCCTCAATTCGTCTCCAAGATGGATCTCCGCGGCATTTGCCTATTGGCTCTAATGACATTAGCGTGAATTCAAAGCAAGCCTGATGTAATTACGCTACATCAGATGCCAGAATGTGTTGGATTTAGGACCATCATAAGTCCTGGAAGTGCCATTCTCAATAGATGTACGCTGTCATTTTCATTATATCGCTATGGAACGATTTTACTTTGGCGCCATATTAAATTTTATCGAACATAACAGCATTGATAGACACTAAACTTAAGCGTGTCAGTTTCGGTATACTTTAAAATAATCTAAAGTGTTCTCGAAGAAGGATATAAATTAAGCCTGCAAAGATAACTGAAATATAAATTTTGAAAATCACGAACATTTAAAAGTAAAATGCATAGTTTGAAAAATATTAATTAATAACTTGACGGGACTCGTATCAGTAGTTTTAATTGTTTCCTTACTTATAAGTAATTGTATGATGGAAGAACTGTTTCAGTACCACTAAAAGAATTTCTTCATACATTTAAAAATGAATCCTATAGGTACGATTTGAAATGGATGATAATTTTGAAATATTATTTTACATCTGCAATGATAATTTTGAAATATTATTTTACAACATCTGCATTACTGCTTAGATGACCAATTAAGATTGCAAAAACTAATCGACCTTATTGTATTGTGTTGTATGAAGAATAAACTATCAATTCACGTAAATAATTGTACAGTTTGCTTGTATACCTTAAAAAAACGACCACTAATTTATGATTATTCTCTTGGTTGTATAGATTTAATACGTTCTGAACATATCAAGGATCTTGGCGTGTACTTTGATGATAAACTATCGTTCTATGGGCATATCAGCTATGTGCATATCAGCATATCAGCATATCAACATTACCGCCTTAAAATTTTGCACAGCTCACTCGAAATTAGAATACTTAAATTTTATTGTGACCTTATTAGTAAAGCTGTGGTAAATGTGCTGCGCGCCATATATGTAGGCATCGTAATAAGGGCAATAAAATAATAATAGAAAGTAATTAGTAACAGACGCACTAATCTGTTACAAGTAAATATAACGCTATGTGTACTTACCTTCTTAACTAGTGTGATGAACTAGTATCATCATCATGAACTAAAGACAATTCGTAAATACTTTTCTATTTCTCTGTTCTCTAAACGTATTTTCTGCAAAATACGTTTCTATATTTGTCTCAGATAGTGATGTTCGCTGTGGTGAAAATATGTTCTTATATTTGGAGAATAACCGTTCGACATCTACTGATGTAATACATAACATCAAAGAGTATGTTACATACGTAACATACTCTTTGCACTTACTTAACGGATCTGTAGATGCACTATCGCTATTAACAACCTATTAACAACGCTATTCGAACCTTTGTTTAACGCGCTCATTTTTTGCATTATTTCTTGCATGTAGCAGTGAATTTACTTAATTCACTATTTGAAGGGACTCCGCTACCGCCACGCACTATTTTGTAATGTTTCTATTGCGTCATGCACTCCTTTGTAGTTGGTACGAATAGTTTTTAAATCAGTTTCAACGGAAATATATGGAAATTGGGTCTGGCTTTCCTTAATAGCTGCAGCTTCGGCAGGATTGAACTGTAGTGTACCACAGGTTTTATTTGCTGAAAATTTTCAGCATAATAGAAAGCTGTCTTCAACCATGTTCCTCAACGTGTGAGAATCAGCTCTTGTGGTTCGGGAATTCCAGGACACTTTCTGCAAAACTAGCGAAGACGTTTAGGAGATTTTAGAACCATTTTTTTGTATTCGCTATTAATGCATCTACACTGGGAAAACATTGTCGAACAGTTTCTGACACAAGATGTAAAGTATGCACTTTACACGTAACATGTAATAATCTACAACCCTGTTGTGAAAGAGAACGGCCTATTTAACGCATTATCGCGGCATCATCGATTACAAACATCAATATTTGACTTCTTGTCAATTGAAATTTTTCTGATGTTTCCAGCGAGTCTTTTGTTAGCTAATATCACTGGAGATGTCGATTGCCGAGGGTACAGTACACGTGCTAGTTACACACTGTACACATGTATATGTATTTATTTGTATTTCATATTCTTGTTCTATAAATGATTTTTTTCTGTTGGGCAATAAAGGCGTTATTATTATTAAGTTTTATAGAATATCAAAATCTTATATAATATAATATATTTCCCGGAAAATATTATATAAATCTTATATAACAACTTCCGTCGCCAATTAAATGTCAAATTAATGTTAGATTAACTGATAGATTAATTAAATGATTAAAATGTTAGATTTTAACTTAACTGCGGTAGTTTTTTTTGTGGTATTATGATATTTTGGATTCTTAGAAAATAATTCAATTAATAACTTTAATTATTATTAATGGAAAACATTGTAAACGCTGAACTCATCATGAACGGAAAAATATTTTACTAGTTTTCCCATTATTAGGAATTAAAATATTCCATGAATTTCATCTATTTTCTTAAATTTCTCAGTAATTGACATATGACATTTATGCTTACAAAACATAGGAGTTGTTTATTTTCAATTGAAATTAATCTTTGTGATATTTTTCCTTGGATTCTCGACGATATGATTCAACAAATGAACGATTGTATTAGAATTTTGTACATTATCTTTAATAGATTTATTCTTGTTACTAAATCGCCAACTTCCGTTATGTTTGAAGGTCAGCAAATTTTCGCTTCTGTTAACCCATATGGTGGCCAATCATCATGCGAAAATAATGAATGGATATATGGAAGTTTTAAAAAAGTCACCATTTATTTTGCCGCACTTCCAATTTTGTTAATACCTAAAATCTGCCTGGTAGATTTTTCATTCTTTTGGTTAATGATACATCTTCTTTTAAATATATGTGGGAGACGTGATGGGAGAAGGTTTTCTAAAATTGTGAAATATATTGGGATAAGCTACCTTTTAAGAACGTTAGTTTACTATCGATGCTGATGTAGTCTTCCGAATCATAACAGACGGTGTATGTATTACTTTGATATCGCAACACAGAAGCTGCCAAATTCAGTTGATCACAGTAATTAACGCAGTTATATAAACATTGGTGTGTTATACGACAAGAGTGCATTCGATATTTACAGAGTTAATGAAAGTATTAGATATATGTCCCTTAAACATGGTATTTTCTAGGTATTGTTTAGAAATCACACACAATTGTGTGAAAAAATATCGCGGTGGCTCACGCAATATGATGGTACGACTTAACAAATGCACTACTGTAGTGAAAGAGCAACTTTCAGAACAGCAACTGTGACGAGACTGAACTGCCCTAAAATTTCCTTCCAACTGTTTCCAACAATTTCCAACTGCGCTCGCGTGATGGTGAATGGTATCTTGGTGACTTTGCATACTGGTGGCACTCATACGATTATAGAGAAAGTGTTAGAATAAAGTAGCATCGTTAATTTTTGACTGTTGTTGTGCTGGATTTAGAATTCCCCCACCATGAACAAGATTAATTTCATCCCTCTTCCGTATGACAACATCAATATGTCAATGGGAAAGGAATATTTCGGGAGGTGCATACATTTGAGGAAATGTCACAAGCTGTCCTTTAGTTGCAAGGACGATACTTGTGTGATAGTTATGTATAAGATAGTTCTGTCACCGTTACGTGGTTGCTTTTCATAACACATATTATTACTACATTATGTATGCTTATATGAAATTACATTACATGATTAGTTTTAGTTATGTATGCCAATTTCGTGAGTAATATAAAACGCTAGAATAAAGACAACACAAGAAAACACAAAGAAAAGAAGACTAGTATCTCGAATTATTCATCGTTGATTTTACAACCAAATAACATCCAACTACAACATCCAGACTACTTTAGCGACACTGAGTCTGCACGACTGCTATACCGTTTCAGTTATTGAACCCAAACTCGAAGCATTTACCCTCAACTGATATAAATCCAAATCCTCATGGCGCATTGCTGGTTTAGTTCTAAAAGTTTACTATACCAACATTTTTTGCAACATAATCCTGCCTAGTATTCACATGCTAGATCGATACTTTTGTGCAACTGTCACAATTTTTAGTGGTAATATAACAAAGACATGAACTATAATTCCATCTGAAGTTTTAAATATTTGTGTGAAATTGCTCGTCATCTAAAACTCATTTAATTCGAACAAATATCTCAGTGTAGATGAGTTGATATGTAACTTGCAATCCTCTCTTAAAGAGACAGCTGTTGTTACTACTCCATTAAATTTACAAGGGCTTCGGTTTTATTTCTGATAACTTTTTCGAAGTGAATAATGAACCTGTGAACTGCGTCACAGTCACTGCATTGTAATCGATTGCGCGAAACTTATAATTGCATTTTAAGCTCTTCAATTTGAACAGCATTCTCTTAGAAAACTGCTCCGAAATGCCACCGACACTGCTTGCCAAATAGTTCCCTTTATAACACTAACAACATCTACTGTTTCCTAAATTGTAGATATTTGCAAGAAAATTATACAGAAGTACAAGATTGTTCGAGCAGGGGTAATAGAGGACGACGGGGACTTCTTCTGAGAAGTTGAAATTTGTTTTGGCAGTACGAATTGTAAAAGCTCAGCTTCAAATTGACTGACAAAGAAAGCAAAATTGCTTCCTGTTGCGACGATATACTAACAGCAAATTTTAAACGTTATTTGTTTATAAATAGTTTTCATAGTACATTAATCATGTATTTCATTGGTGTATTTCATGCAAATGTAAAGTAATCAGATTAAATCAAGATTTTCTTCAAGAATTTTTAAACTGAAGTGCTTAGCTTCAATTTAACTGATTGATAGAGTAAGGAAAATTGCTTCTTGTGACTTGCGACGATATACTAACAGCAGACATCATTTGTTTATAAATTGTTTGTATAATGCATTAATAATAAATTTCATACGTTTATTTCAAATAATTGTAAATTTAAATTAACCAAGAAATTAATCGAGGTAGCCGTTACTCTGTGGTAGTTCATAATTCACAACGGAGATGAGTAAAACAACTACTAAGTTTTATACCACTATATTTTCACAGAAACGTGACTGAAGTTTCGACAAATTTTATGTCATTTTCAAACGAGGATTCAACTAAGAATTAGTTGAATTAGTTGAACTAAGTCTTAGTTGAATGGCCGTTTGATAATTACATAAAATTTGTCGAAACTGCAGTCACGTTTCTGTAAAAATATAGTGGTATAAAGCTAAGTAGTTATTGTACTCATTTCCGTTGTCAAATTAACCAGATTAAATTAATAATTTTTTCGAAACGTTTTAAACTGGTGGCCCTTAGCATACCAACATAGTTTGAAGAGGAAACGAGCCATAGCAAATACATAGATAGTTTTATAAAATGAAAAATACATTAAATTTTTAGAGAATGATACAAACAATGTTTACTAACATGCAAAGAACGTTTTCGTATTTAGTAGTTGTCTACCAAATACTTTATCAGTTACCAATGAAAAATACTAAATAGTTCAAAAGAGGGCTAAACACCTACGTTTCCTATCTTCTTACAAAACCTTCTACTGTAGCGGAGAATTTTACATTTAGAAGTGAGCAAACATATCCTATTTATCTGTTGGGACTAGAACCCAAGCATACTCCATACAACAGTGAGCCCAGTTTGCCACTTCGTATCACAGTATGGATGAACATTGAACATTAAATAAATAACAAAATTGTTGCACATATTTCAATAGGGGAACATACTAGGTTACATTTACTTACCATCCGCATGAACCTATGCTTGATTTTGATTAGTTCTATGCCAAGAACTGAGACGAATGTACATCGTATTTTGTGGTATTATTAATTTGATTTACATTTCTATTAAGCATATTCTTTGTATATGAATATATATTCATATATGCTTGTATATGAGAGTACGGAAAAATGAGTCAAATGTAGCAACTTATTGTAAGTCATATGCATTTACATAATAATATGTAAACCATTTACATATAATCTAACAACATTCACAACGTACCACTGTGAACTTTATCGCGTTTTTAACCTCATATCTAGATTAAATTGAAATACTTTCTAAATTTATTAATCACAAAGTAACTTCTTAAATGGGGACTTCAATTTTCCTAATAACATTGAATAAGATTTGAATTACAGTGGGTCTAGCGTTAAAAAGTTTTTCAGGCATACTACAATACAGGCTATATCATCCTAGATTACTAAAAACTTTTGCGCATTTATCAATGTATGTTTAATGAGAAAAATGTCTGCAGCCCAGAACATGGACGCTTTTGTTAAAAGTCGCCTGGCTGGCAAGGGGTTCTATTGTGACGGACTCGACGAAAAAATTTAGCTTTACCGTTGAATGATTAAAATATTTACTTACAGAAAACTGTAAGAGTTACCTTGATGGAATTTGTTGCGTGATTTTTACAATTAAATGGAGATTATTGAGTGCTAAATTATCGTCAGTACGTGTATTGTTATTTGCTTTCAGCGCAAAAAAAATAACCTATGAAACGAGTTTCTTGCCATATTATAAAAATGTCACGTTAAACTGAAAATGCCAGTGTTTTCTCTTAACTAATAATGATGGTTTAGTATTATATGATTTTGTCTATTTATAATCCAGAAAATTAATACCGGACACACTAAGACATGACCACTGACATACGTTAGATATTCTGTATCAATATTCAATTATAGTTTACTTCATCGTTATTTGCCAAATAACAAAACTAAAAACATACCTTGGCTTGTTTTTATGGCTAGGCTCAGGTAGACTGTTTCGTTTATCGGCAAGATAAGAGAGTTTTTTATTTGGCAAATAGCGATGAAATGAATAGTAAGTACTCTTACTCTATTATAAATGTTATAAGTCAATTTTTACTAAATTTTTATTAATGACTATAATTCATCAGTTACATCACAAGTGTCTGTGATATGACGTGAAAGTCGAAAGTCAAGGAAAATTCGATAATATAAAAATATAAAAGATGTTCCAGGAACAAAAATGTCTCTCGTGTACTCACATACATGAATCACTCGATATATTTAAAATTTCATTGAGAATACGTATATATAAGATTAGAAATTTTCTAAAATACTCCTAATGCCAAAACTTTGTTCCATAAGGGGTTTCCACCCTGTATAATCGATCAATAAATTGATATCTACTAACATGAATAAATGAATAGAGAACATTTTGTATATTTGTCAATTCAAAATATAATGAAATAGTTAATATAACACAGTTAAATAAACAACAACTTTCAAAAGAATGATTCAGGAATCTTGCCTTTTAATGTGTGTAATAATTAATCAGTTATATCACCAGTGTCAGTGATATGTCGGAAAAATCAGTTATACAGGGTGCTTATTTAAGAAACTCCCCTCTTGTACTCACCCTACTATATACACCCTGCTACTACATTAATCACCCTATATATTTAAAATTTCGTTTAGAAGACGTATCTCTTAGATTACCATCTAATCCACCTGTTCCTGTATAATAATGATTGATTGAATTATCAATCTAAGGTGATTTTAACAAATTCTTTATAGCTTGCAACGTCCATATATGACATGCTTTTATAACAATATTTGTGTTTTCGTAAATAAGAAATTCGCTATTTCAATTCGCAGTCGCTGAAAGCAGTTCACAAATTTTTTATTTTATATCACACATCAGTATTTTTTTATTTATAAATATTATTTCTGTTTGATATAATTGTTTTGTTGATATATTGTGATTATTCTATTAAAATATCATAATTTCCATTACGAATAATTTGTCTAGTTCGAAAACATATCGTATCGTTAAATTTACCGCCACCACAAATCATCTTGAGACGTTTCCCATTTGTCTATGTAGAAATTTTATTTAATCTGGTGTTATATTATCGGTGTTGGTTTTGTTCTAATTTCTGACGCTGTATTAATGGGAAACCAGCAGAGAAATTTTAAAGTCCTAAGCCGCCGTTTTCCCCTCAAGAAACATGAGCTTGCACTTTTTGGTTACGCAAGGAATTTGAATGAAATTAGGTATCTGGTACCCTCCGGAAAATAAGCATTTGGGTAAACGTGTTATATATCAGCGTGGAGGAAGCTCGGAGTCTGTCTGTTCAAGACGTGGTAGACTTGAAAGAAATACTGAAAGGCGATCCCCCTTTTAGGAACTACGGTGGGTGAATCGACAGGCATGTAATAGTCAACTTCCCATGCGGGCGGAGCCGATATTGATCTGGATTAGTTCTGTCTCGGTATAGCAGAATGTTTAATGGCGATTATGTGCAGGTAATTTGATGCTTATAATAAATGAATCATTAGCTTATCTCAGAGCTTAAAGGGGCTATTTCAATATCGCGCTCGATACGAGCTGCTAAAACCTTTGCCAGCAGTTTACACAGAAATGTGCGCATATATGAACCCTTACAAGAACTGATTACTCAAGTATTATCAGTTTTCGTTCTAATACAATATATTTCAACGGTTATTACTGTTGGTATCATTTACTAATAAACAGAACAATTTCTTAATTCAAGAAGACTTATGGAACAAAGGGTATTATAATATAAACAGAGGAAATACTGAAAAACAGACGAATTTACTAAAAGAGAACGTATAAATTGATTAGGAAGTGCGTTGTATTATTCGTAAACATAAAGTGGCAAATATGTTTAAATTAAGTAAAACATACTGTGTTTCCAAAAGACATATTTATTTACACCATATAACTCAAGTAACTATTTCGGCGAGCCGCACCAATCGATGTCCATTTCTATACCAGCGAAATTACCACCGCATGTTACACAGAGGCCTATTATGGGTTTGTTTTTGTCTTATCGTAATTTTTCTATTCACGCGGTCTTGCGGATTACGTCGTGTGTTTGAATTTCTGTGTTTTTTGTGCGATTACGTGAAAATTAAAATGCAACGAGACAAAAAATCCAGACTAGACTTTTAAAATATGTTTATGGCTTCAAACTTGATATATGACAAGTATAATTATTCTAGTGGGGTATAGTTCATACTGATGTTATACATATTTACATTTATATTTTAAATGTGAATATCTAAATTATTCGTTCTAATTAGATGAACATAATAGTAATCTGCAGATTGTTGTATCGTTTAATAAAATATAAGCATTTAGTTTTCTGTTTATCTCTAAATATGCTGATAATTCTTCCAAAATAAAGATTGGATAATACGGTGGGTATTCAGTTTAGTATCCAACACAGAGATATTAAGTCGAGCCCTTCTTATAGTGTCTATAAGATGGATGATAACACTGTGGTATTCTTTAGTAATGGTATCTGTAACAATATAATTCATACTGTGGTTAGACATTGCAGCTGGGCCCAGTAATAAGGGTGTCGTTGTAGGCTTGAGTGTGAACCTTGGAGAGATATATTAGGGGTAGTTTCGCGCCTCTACCTGATTATGGGTGTGTTAGTACCTCATCTCTATGTATAACTATATAACTCCCCCTTATACCTTAAGTTTTTAGGAGAAGAAGGCCGATTTCTGTATATTCAAACAAAATATTTATACAATTGGAATTACTTATTTCTGTTCCGGTATATTTAGCTTAGTAAGCAGTCTTCTGAATGTTAACCTTTTATTACTCCTATAAATATTGTGATTAAATTGACAACAGGTTATTACAATATATCATACACTGACGTAAAATTGGTTTGATAATATTTATCTGCGCAATAAAATTTTAACTGTTGATAATAATATTCTTAGAGTGGCATTTCCGAAAATAAAACGAAATAGTGACAATTAAATCAAATGTTTGTAAAATAGCTTGTGGTAATTATTCAGTGATGTATATATAGAGGACAAATATGAAGAAACTAACATGTCGGTAAACTGTTATTAGTACACAAAGTAAGTGATAATAATAAGAAGTTTCGGAATATATATGCGATGATGCAAACTTAGGAAATATTTATATATTCGTCAATAATGCAGCCATATTCCCAAAAACCATATTTGAATGATTATGTTTTATATTATCGAGCTTTTGTATAAATATTCTCATTACATCGTCCTAATGTGAATTATTTTTCGAGTTAATAAATAATAAATATGCCTCATTTATCTAGCCTTTCACATTTACTAAATATTGTTTTATAATGAGGATTTAGTTCTTACTGAAAATAACGATAACAAGTTTTAACCATATAGTAATAATGGTGCAACAGCAAAATTAGATATTTTATTATTGAGTGTATTTTTGATAAGATTAGTATATTATTATAAATAAGTGAAAAATAAACAGAAATAAGAGATATAAACTATTACTTCACTACCTATCGAACGAAATACTCCAGCGACTTTAAAACATCTATTATCTATGTATTAGTATCAATGAACTTGGTCATGACTCTTGAACAGTGTCTATTTAGGACAGATAGACTATTTGACAGAATTTAGACAGTAATCAAAAACGAGCACATTGCCGAGGACTTCATGTTATAGAAACTAGATGATCTCTTCCTTAAACATGTTGTTATGCACCCACACAACATTGGAGGAGAAACTGATCTTTTTTGAAGAAATTTAATCTAGCAGTTTATCTTATATTCTTGTTTCTTCAAGCTAAGTGGCGATGAGCAATGCACTTGAAGCTTTTTATATTGCACACCATGAGAGATAAAAATGAATTGATGAAGCCTCCTCATCAATTCATTTTTAGATAGGAATTCTTCCATTTATTTATTTCCGCCACTGACGAGGAACAATAGTCTCGAAATTTCTATATATGTAGTACCTAGACGTTTACTTCCATGTTAGTAGCATATTTTTTTTCCTTTGTAATTTTTCTTTTGTTCCATTAATCCTACGAACGTATATAATGATAGCATGTGGTTAATTTGTAAACCATTATTTATATGCAAAATAAGCAACAGTAATAATAGACACAACCCATTTATTAGAAGAGAATTCATTTATTTACAAAAAATGCCCAATTTCCAGAACCGAAAAGTTTGTATTATTATTATTTTATATAACTTATTAACTTGAAGTCATTTTTTTTTTGAGAAGGAGACCCCGCCAAGGGTAGGATTCAATATTTGTCCCGGATGGAATCCGAACAACAGACACTTGTTTCAAATTTATTAGTTCTCATCAGTGCTCTACACGGTTCGCCGATCCAGTCATTGATTTTATCATAGAATGTTATAAAAACCTGGTAATTGTTAAAATAAAACTGTTTATAAGATAACTTGTGGTGGTTATTCAAATATGTACATATAGGACAAATATAAAGAAACTAGCACTTGGCTAAATTGTAAACTATTATTATTACAAACAACAAGTAACAATAATAAGAAAAGAATAAGCACAGCCTATTCATTAGAAGAAAATCTATGTTTCTAATAGAAATGGCCAATTTTCAATAGTGAAAAGTTTATAATTTTGTTTATTATTTCTTGCAATTTATCAATTTAAAGTCATTGATATTTTATCACAAAATTTTGTCAAGACATGGTGATTATTAATATAAAACTGTTTATGAGATAGCTTGTGGTGATTATTCAAAGATGTATGTATGTATGTATTCAAAGATGTATGGACAAATATGAAGAAACTAGTATGTCGGTAAACTGTAAACCATTATTAACACACAAAATAAACAACAATAATAAACATATAATGAATTAGCAAACTGATAATTTGTATTGTTCAAATTTGAACTCAAAGGAAATATTATTGTAGTACGAATTTTCATGAAGCCCGAGTTTGATCAAATAATTTATCGATAACCATATTGGCTTTTCGAAAGGATAACAAATATGGAACACAGTGGAACTAATATGCAATAATTTTCAACAAAATATCTGTTGGAATAACCTTGTAAGTACTTTCAAATTGATTTAAATGCACCACGAAGATATTTACGTTTTCTCGCTGGCAATAAATTACAAGGGAAATATCTATGTGTTCATATTTGACTCCCATTGTAACTTCTCAACGGCGAACATAAAACACATAAAACAAATTGCCCCCAGCATAAAGCAATAACTGCATATTTTGATATACGGCGTTTTAAAAGTGCAAATCGCACAAAAATAAAATGCAGCATTATTTGACAGCGGAGATATAAATCCGGATTAGGAGATACAAGCACTCTAATCTCCCACAATGGTCAAACTCAGAGACAAATAGTCATTTTTGCTCCAGTAAACTGAACTCGACATTTGTATTTATGACATCTGGTGTGGAAGGCAAACATATTTAACATCCATGTTCCTGCTCCTGACGCTGATCCTTAAACTTGTACATTGTCCTGCGAACGGTCTGTTACATGAATTTTGTATGTGAACTTTTCCGGTAAGTGCACAGTCACGTGCTGCAATCTATTAAAAATCAAATTTAAGATATTGTAGTGCAATTGAGAAGTAAGCTGGAACATAAACAACCCATTACTCCTACGTATACAGTAACACATAACTCATTTTTTAATTTACCATACCAGTGGCATAATGGTCGTCAACTTAAAACGATTAAGCCCAGTAGTATCTTTTAGTAAAAAAAAGGTGCAAACTCCCTGACCAACTATTTGTTTATCAATAGAACTGATTTCTAATGTACTTTCAATGTTCTAGCGGTATATTATATACTTAAAACATATTATTTCTGATTTATAGCAATATCTTTGTGACGCAGAAGTTTGTTAATTTTTTATTTAAATTACATAATTATGTTCATATTTATATGGAATAATTAAAGTGATAAAGACGAAAATGTTCATTTTCTAGTCTCTAAAATTTGTAAATAATAAATAATTTTCAAATGAATATAAATAAAATGAAAACCCAACAAAGAAATAACAATTCCAGAAAAAGAATAAACTAATAAATATTCACACATATAGATAAATAAATTTTAAGAAATACAATATTTTAGTTCTCATTATAGGTATACTTCACATACTTATTTCTCATAGCTAAATTTGCTTTTGGTCTTTCTTTACCATTGAATTTTAATATGTGATATAATCTCGAAATAATAAATAAGTAGATTCTTTTAACGTATCCGTTTATTAAACCATACACAGATACTATGATGATAGTAATCATAGTAAAAGTATAAACATACTATATACAATTTTTTGGTATCTCCGACTATCTATCCGACAAGAAGCATTATACCACAACTTTGGTGAAATTGTTTTAGTGGTACAGCTTTATAATTTTTTTACTTTTCCACACTCCACTACAAGCGGAAAAGTAATGTAATCGTGTAAAGAAAAAGTGAAAAAGTTAAAAATTTTTTTTGGGTTTATTTTTCGTTTTTGGGCATAAAAACCAAAAAAAAAAAAGTAGTTTTTAATTTTTGCTGTGTGTGTCGTCGTTGTCGTTGGCATTTATTCTTGTTAGCACGATAACTCAACTAAATCGTGTCGGATCGATCAGGTTTTGACTGATTCTGATCGTGGACGTCTCCCAGACGACACCTATTGATTTTGAGGTGGATAGCACACACCACCCCCTCCCTTGGGTCTATTTAAGAATATCTTTTTGTTAGCACAATAACTCAACTAAATTGTGTCAGATCGATCGGGTCTTGACTAACTCTGATCGGGGACGTCTCCCAAACGACACCTATTCATTTTGAGGTGGATAAGACACACCCCACCCTGTCGATGGGTCATGAGAACGCACGATGGTGGACTATTTGAGAAATTTGTTTTGTTAATACAACAACTCAACTGAATTGTGTCGGATCGATTGGGTTTTGACAGATTCTGATCGGGAACGTCTCCCAGACGCCACCTATTGACTTCGAGATGGATAGCACACACTCTACCATGTTCATGGGTCATGAGAAAGCACAGTAGTTGACTATTTGAGAAATTTGTTTGTCAGCACGATCACTCAATTAAATCGTGTCGGATCGATCCGGTTTTTACTGATTCTGATCGGGAACGTCTCCCAAACAACGCCTATTGATTTTGATGTGGATAGGACACACCTTATCCTGTCTATGGGTCATGAGAAAGCACGGCGGTGGACTATTTGAGAAATTTTTTATGTTAACACCATAACTCAACTAAGTCATGTCGGATCGATCGCGTTTTGACTGATTGGGATCGGGAACGTCTCCCAGACGACACCTGTTGATTTTGAGGTGGATAGCGCACACTCTACCATGTTCATGGGTCATGAGAAAGCGCAATGGTGGACTATTTGAGAAATTAGTTTGTTAGCACGATCACTCAATTAAATCGTGTTGGATCGATCGGATTTCGACTGATTCTGATTAGGTACGTCTACCAGACGACATCTATTGATTTTGAGGTGGATGGGACACACCTCATCCTGTTAATGGGTCATGAGAAAGCAAGAGGGTGAACTATTTGAAAAAAGTGAAACTGTCGCATAAAACACATATTCTGCATTTATGTGTTGGTTGATTTTTTCTCGGACACTCAATTTCGAAATAGAGCTATTCTACGTGCGGAAAAGTCCATTTTAAGGTTTTAAAACTGTTTATTTGAATCATCACTTAGGAATGACAGTGGCGTCATTACTATCAGTTATAATAAATTACAGTTGGTAGTGTTATTTATACATTTTAATTGCTAATTCTTCTACATGGGTTTTATCTTCAAAACAGAGAAGATATGTAGAGCAATTGGAAAGCAGTTGAATGAACTATCTCGCATACATTTTTGTTTAAAACACTTTTTGCTTCTATCAGTTTTTCATTTGAAAGTGTATTAGAAATAAAATATCATATCTTACAAAACAAAGTTTATTAACTATCTTACTCATAAAATGCATTTTGTGAAGATAAGAGATATTATAAGTAATTATAATTATTGGATATGATTCATCAAGGAGCTATTTGATCCTGTTACTGTTCGACATGTATATTAACGATCTACATAGTTAATAAATAACGATTTATATATACCAGTATGCGCGTGCTTCAAATATTGACAAAATATATTTGTGAAATCCATTTAGCTCCTTTTGTAATATCCGTTGTTTAAAAACTCTCTACTAATGTACCAATTGAAATATATTTTACGTTCAGAGACTGTTAAGTAGGGAGGTATAAAACATTATTTATGAAATATAGTTTATATTTGCTATGAAGAATCTTATTCGTAATCTGAAATATTTAACATCCACGAACAATACAGCCAAATGCCAATATGACATGGTCTGAATGTTGGAAGAAGGTATCGATGAGAAGGCTAGATACGAATAATAAACGCTATACTTTCCATCTATTGTTAGTTCGGACACTAACGACGAGCAATATCGAAAAGCTCGAAACTTCGATATCTGTAATTATTTGGACGTTTACTTCTATTAATGGCATATTTACTTCGTTTCTCTCATATAATCATTTCGTCTGCACTATTTACAAAATTGTACAGTTTTTAGATTATCGGAAATAACTTATGTTGTTAACATCAAATTAGAATATAAAATACTAAATTTGAATTTGCCATTG
The DNA here is from genome assembly GCA_037954035.1 of Rosalia funebris. Lineage (NCBI taxonomy): Eukaryota > Metazoa > Arthropoda > Insecta > Coleoptera > Cerambycidae > Rosalia > Rosalia funebris. The sequence goes on from JAZFAV010000007.1 coordinate 9,758,385, forward strand.
TCGAGCATCGCGTATTATAGTTGTATCCGACAAGGTAGCTCTTGTTTTCCCGATACAAATCCTTCCTGTAAAATATTTATTTTATATTCTCATGCATGAAAATGCTGTGGCAACCCAGTAAATATATAGCTTTTTTGAGGGGACGATACAAGGGAAAGACTCGCCACTTTATTTTGTGAGAGCATAAGACGTGCAAAAGCAAATTGATAAATTGTTATAAGCTTTTCAAAACGGGTAATATTTTCCTTTTTACCTACTTAATTCCGTCGTCTTCCGGTAAAGTTATGATAGTTATTTACACTAAACTACATGATAGAGTTTACAGCAGAACTGTCGACGTCTATAAATTTCGCATAAACTCTAAATAAATCTTATACGTCCCTAGCATAAGTCGGAAGTTATAGCACCTAGTAGCCGTGTTAATGATGTTAAAATATTGGATTTCAAGGTACGGTATGTAATATATCGATATATTGAACAAGACTCTTTAAGTTAAGTATGATATATTATTAATGTTTATTGCTTCTATCATTAAATCTACAAACAAAATTTTTATTATGATATGTCCAATTCGTGATCAAATGATTTTTAGATTACATTTTGTCCATTCACTGGCATTTACCATGCAGAATGTATTTATACAGAGACTTTCGATACGTTCTGAAATATAGGCAACAGTGAACTTTTGAGTTAATTGTTCTCCTGGTCTCAAGTGTCCATAGTTTCTATTGATCAATAGTATAATTACCTCCAATGTTAATTCATTATTCTTATACTTCAAGAAAACACACGATATTCTTTCTTAATAGCACATACTCTAGAATGATCATCTGTTACTTTGTTTTCTAATATACGTTTTAGTTAGAAATTCTTTCTAAGTAGATCATGGATGTAATATAACAAATGGCTTTTTTGACTTTAAGAAAAAGAAATACATACTTCCGAAGTATTTACTTTATTAAACAGTGGTTTTATTCATGCGATTTTCAACACTCAATCACTTGATGCTAAATTATTCGATTGATGCTAAGTTTTCGAAAACTTTCGTATTACGAAAAGTTTATTAGGACAAAAGTGACGGGAGAATAAAATAAAAATATTTAGTTTAAGAATCCATCAGAGATTCCTTCAGGATCACTGATATTTATATTACACATACTGATATAGCTACTACACAACTGGCATGCAAAAGTTCAATGACAAACTGTTCTGCGCCGCGTGTTTTTTGGCCGACCCCTCTTTCTTTTTTCGTATGGATTGCAGCCCAATTCCGTGCGGGCTATGTCTCCATTTGATTTTCTCGAGGTATGGAAAATCTATTTCCATTTTCGAAGTTTGATGTGGGCTTTTATTTGCTCACAGCCAGTTATTCTCCACATCTCTTCATTACTTATTGTTTCTGGCCATTTGATTTTCAGTACTGACCTCAGGCAGTTGTTTAAGCAGACTTGTATCTTGTTTTCGATTAATGAAATTGTCTTCCAAGTGTCGTATCCGTACAGCAGTACTGATATACAATTGATTTTGAAAAATCGTATTTTCAGATTTCTTGATAGCTATGTTAAGGTTCACAGGTTGTTGAGTGATATAAATGCTTGTCGTGCCTTTTGAATTCTGTTGTTTACATCTGCATCAGCACCTCAATTATTTGTAATATAGCTTCCCAGATAACAGAAGCTGTCCACCTCCTCAATGGTCTTGCCTTCGATCACCAGTGTGCATGGGAATGTTGTGTGAACTCGAAGAAGTTTTGCCTTTACGACATTTATTTTCAACCTAACCTGGACAGAAAACATAAAAGTCGTCGTAACGATTTAAACATGTCACTAACTTTTTTTGAGCCATGAGCGCAGATCATCAGCACAGTTAACATCTTCTAGACGTTCGGTAAGCGTCCATTGAATACCCTTGTTTCCAGCATTCACCTTTTGCATTACCCAGTATAGGACTAGGGGGAATAGAAGTAAAGACAAGACCCAGCTTTGTACCAGAGCCTACATTGAAAGCGTGTCCTAGTTTTCCACGATGTAGAATACGACATCGAGTCTTGAAATAATATTCAGAATCTTCGCTGGTATACCGTAGCTTGATAAGATCTTCCGCATCATCTCCCGACCCAGACTGTCAATTACTTGTACAATATCGACGAGCAGTAAGTACAATCCTGCATTGAATTCTACGGACTGTTCTGTGTGATTCTTATGGCGTTCATGTGATCCATACATGATGGATGAGGTAACCGTCTTGTTGCTTACGAATAATTGGTTCTACATCTTTCGAATGCGGTCGTGTATGATTATGTTTATGATCTTGTCAATGGTATTGAGGAGTGTTATACCTCGTCAGTTTTTGCAGATTGTAAGGTCAACTTTCTTAGGACTTAATAATAACGTGTTCAATTCGATTCATAACGAGTTTACGAAAGGAAGGAATGGACTTACAGTCATACGGAATCAATGAATGGTACCACTGAATATCTCACTGAAGGATCAATGAGTACTTAAAAGATTATCTATCCTGATTATAGTGTTAAAATAAATAGCACCGAATATGACTATAACGAAACGTGACTAAAACTTCATAAAATGTCGTTGTGTCCAATCTTGCATTATGCTCTTAGGGAATACACAAACAGACTTAATAACGCTTTGGCTAACTCTTTATGAACATCGGATACACTCTTATGGAGTAGTACACCCATTTGTACATAATTGCGTTGATCATTGTCACAAATTTCTATATATACATATTTAAATGAAATGACGTATTATAAGAACATTAAATATTCATATTTTCTTTCTTTCCGGATAATTTTCTGTTATCGGAAATTGATAATATAATAAGTATCAGTTTGGTGCGGAATTTATCTAGAAAACAAGCAGAAACCAAACCAGCAAGTTTTGAAAACTTCCAATCTATGATTATTTATTCATTTGTACGAAGTACAAATGAATAAATAATCATACAAGTTATCCATTAGTTATTAATATGTAATAGTTTAGATGTGGTAAAATGTTCTTGAAAGTCAATAATTACTAACTTTAAATTTCTATTGGTGGTAACAGTACATAAAGTCCAAACAGTAAACAAAGTACATAAAGTCTTAAATAATAACATCAGTGACGGCGCCAGGGGGGGCCTGGGTGGGCACGTGCCCACCCAAGTGCCCATCTAAAAAATATACTATCTACAAAGTTATATGAAACAAAATATAAATATAAAATTTTGACTATTACTATTTCAAAATTTGAAAACAAACAAAGTGTTAAAATCAACAATTTTTATAGCTATCCGACATGCTGAATAAATACAGATTGGGATTTATTAATTATATTCAATATGTACCACAATTCCTGTATCAAGTGCTGCATGTGAAAAGACCTTTTCACGTCTGAAAAGGTTAAGAAATTATTTAAGAAATAAAATGAAACACGAGAGATTAAGTAATTTGGCTATACTAAATATAGAGAAAAAATATCTAAAAGCTTGGATTTGGATAAGATTATTGAGGAATTTGCAACAAAATTGAAATTTCCGAAATATTATTACGAACGCCTCGAGCGATCCCGAACGCCGGGAATATTCGAAACCATCAAGAGCGTGTGGAGTTTACTTTCAGTGCATTCTATACTAGAAGGTTCGCCAAAGTTCTTTATCTAGAAACGTCTGGAGAGACGTCCTACTGCCTATATAGGAATTGTGTCGTCCAGCGAGTTAGCTAGTTGAATCTGGACCGCGATAGTGAGCGATACGGTGGATGAAAGTGACATTGTGTAATAGTGCGAAAGTTAGTTTATAAAATTAAAATAGAAAGTAAGTTATTTAGTTAGTTGGACTTGTAAATAGTTGAGTTGTAAATAAGTGTTCGAAATAAAGATCTTTCTAGTAAATTCGTTACAATATATTTATATCTTTGTATTGATTGTATTGATAATGAATGAACCCCCCCCCCCACCTCGACACACATTCCAAATATGTGTCCAACCCAAAAATTTTGTACCAGTTTGTGCCCACCTATTTTAGAAATCCTGGCGCCGTTACTGAATATCATTCATCTATATGCATTGTAATAAACTCTACAATCTTGATAACTATATTTTCATGTTATTCGCTCTTAATTTGAGTTTAAATTGTTAACATTTATTATTATAATATTATAATTTTTGAAAATGATTATTATTTCTTATAATAAGTTAAACATATAAACTTACCATCGCTCTTATCACTTGTAAAGTGCCTTTCATAGTAACGTAACCTTTATCCTTTAAACGAAATTTTCATTCGGCCGCACGAGCTTCATTAATGTATTTAATAGAAAAGCTGCTATCCATAACACACTCGGGGAGATTCTGTTTTCCACCAGCTTTACGGTTATTATGTTTGTTTATAGTTGGATGTTGTTTTACTGAATGGACGGCACGTCACTGTATCCGCCGTCCCAATAAAACGTTTAATTACTTGTCAATGGCAGATTTCTATTGTTCGTGTTATTAGTTCGATTGTAATGTATCTCCGAAAGTTCTGCTCATTCCTTTTCGTGCCTCGTTTGCTATAGGGCGTTCTCGATGATATTTATGAGATTCCCTTTATGTTTCATTAAGAAGATTTATTTTCGGACATTATGTTAACAGTTGTATATATGTTATATAGTGAATATGATACTATATTATATAAAGGAATTAATATATAAATTTCGTTGTGGTAGGGTTGAACATATTTTTCAAGAAGTAGATATTAATTATATGGTTAATATACTTGAACGTTTATGCAGGAATTACAAATGACTTTTTATAGGGCTCGACAATCATGTATAAAAGAATCCATTTTACTATAGAGTGTACCAGGTGAGGAAATATTGTAATTTTTATGGGAGATCTCGTTAATTATACGATGTATGGGAAAGTGGACCCCGAATATTGATTTTTCTTGGTCCGTATTTTTTCGAGGAAAAGGCAATTAAAACTAGAATTGCTCATCTCTTTTCACTCTCTCCGTTCAACTACAAGTATATATGACACATGGTATTAATTCTGAATTTATTTCGCATTTTCAATATTATTTTTTTTATTTTTAAGGCACACGTAAAATTTGTACATGTAAAATTTTACAGCAATTTGACACCAAACGGAGTACATATAAAAACATACCAGTCTGGGGTCAACTGAACACCATAAGGCCGTGGTAGAATTTTACCATTCACTGGTGTGAATTTTCAAACCAGTAATGGAATAAAATCAACACATCTGATGTAAATTTCATTATCTGTTGGTGTAAGCTTTATTTTAATTTTGCATCTTACAATGTACTATATGAAAAATAATATCCATCTTATATAACGAAGGAAAATAAACCACCTAGCGAATGTAGCAAAATTTAACATATTTTTCTTCCAGATAATATGTTAGTTTTAATAGACTTGGCCATGACAATGACTATATTTTTTAGGACAGATAAACCATTTGGAGATAAGTTGATTATTTACAATAGGCGCATTACTTTAGGTTTTAATAAATAATTACAACAAGCAAATAATTATTTATATTGGGATTTAGTTCTTGCTGAAAATAAAATTATATGAGTATCTATTTTCTTTTTCGTTAAGTGTCATATTTTGAAAATTAAATTAAAAAAGTTTCGTTTATTTTAATTTTGATCTTATATAAATATGCTAAGAAATGTTTGTTTCTTGTATATTTGTTCTTATAAAATAAAATAATATAATTTATAGTAAATAGTCTAATTTATTAATTTCGAAACAGTTTTTCAGTAATTTGTATTACTAACTTACATTAATAAAATCTTCTCATAAAACTGATATAAAAATTCCACTTTGATCAAAAGTAACTAGTTCTATATTTTTTAGTATATATGGTTTTAATCAACTATGTCCTAAGAATAAGGGTGTTACATTCTTAAGAGGGACTCAGTGTAAATCTATCTTTCTTCAAATTGCACACCTCATTTACAAAAGTTTCTTTTTAAAACACTTTTTTAAAATTATTCTTAATATCTGACTTTTTTAGATCTATAGTTTTGTTGCTGATTATTTCATTTAACGCAAATATAATTACTTTATCGGGAAATACATGTTTTTTATAAATAACATCCTCTTGGCAGCAATGTTTTTGAATACGGAATCTCGACGTTTACTAATATCAATATCGGTGGCTTCTTTTTAGGTTTATGTAGATATCGTCAATATTTGAGAATATAACGAGTCTATTTTCATCGTTTCAAATGTGTTTATATTAGATTTAGGAAGATTGGAGACTTTATCAAAGTCACATCTTTGTTCTAATCTAGTAACAGTGGTCTGATAAATACTACCGTCAGTATAATTATTATGATGATTTCACATATTTCCATCTGTTGTTATTGATTTTTTAAAGTTAAAAAAATGTTGTCGAATTTCTCTCTCTCCAGTTTATTGAAAGCAGTTTCCACAGCACCTAATTATTAATTCATCTATGTCTTTGGTCGCCATCTGATTTTGTAACGACTGAATTGCATTAGAAAATCCTAAATCAAGCACATTTAGGTCGGGACTATTTGGAGGCTGACATTTTAGTTTTAGATGCCACCCATCTTTAATTGCCTCTGCTTGTACATCAGGATCTTCAACGGATAAGTGAGGCTTCGTATTGTGTTGTTGGATGTAGATCAGACCATTCTTTGCAGACTGAGGAAACTTTGCACGAATGGCAGGCATTACTTTTTCAATAATCATTTTCTTTTATTTCCTCCTTGTTGACAGATTCTACAACTTTAGTAACAAGGGTGCCCTTTTGTTGATTTTTTGAATTTATTTTGGTCGATTCTGCTTATACAAAAGGCCACGCACCCAATTTTCCATCAAAATATTTTTTCTCATGAGAATCCCACCGGAGTCTTGCAACAGCCGCCATGAACATTACTTTTGTTATGAGTCGTTTACTTTTACACTCTCGGTAAGGGTCTTCTTCATCAACGGCAATATAATAGGAACGCGATGTTTTCGTAATATAGAATAATTTTTCGTTAATATGAACGTGACCCTTCATATCTGAAAATATGCCGTCTGGTTGAAAAGACAAAAGCGAAGTATATCAAGCTTATTTTCAGCAGTTAAGAAAGGTTTTGCTGCAGAAGAAACACGTTTAAATGTTTTACCTTCTTTTAACATTCTATGTAATGAAGCTTTTGGTATGGCTATTGCGCATGATAAACTTCTCAGGGTACTTCTTTTATGCAATGGAACATTTCTTAATTTTGCTAAATTTTCTGAATAATTTTTCTTTTTTCTTCCACATTTGCCTGGTTTTAATGAATCGACGTTATAGTATATTCTTCCAGAAAGTTTGGAGTTTTTTTTTTGTCTTTTTCCGTAGCCGAGAAATTGTACGTCTATGGAGCATGAATTTCTTTGAAGCAGCAACCATAGCACAATGTGAGTTTTTCATTTTCACAACGTTGCAGCAAAAACCGAAGAACTGCATTTCGGGTAATGTTGTCCATTTCCCTTTTTTTAATCAACCGTCTTGACGAATCACTCATTTTTGGCACTTTTGACAACGAATTAAAATGACAGCGGGTGCACTTTCAAAACTTTGTTGTTTGCCAATCTGTCACCAGCCTGTTTGTAATTACAACGACAATAATCAGCAGAAAAATGGTAAAATGTGACAACTAATTTGGGACAGAGGGAATAGTTTTTATTGTTTTTTCTGCATCAATATTAATAAAAATTAATTCAAGAATATCCGTATTCGACCTTAACTCAATTCACAGAAAGAACCAAATCAATATTACCTCTGAAAACTACAAAATGAGATACATAGTTTTATACATAATTTTTTTTTATTTTTTGATAATTATTTATTACTAATAATTAATTACACTTCCAGTAGTTGGTTATTTGCAATAAATAGTGCATACCTGCTCTACTAGAAAACGGCTAGCGTTCCGTCTATGCTGATGATTTTTCGTATATAGATTATGTTTACTTCCAAAAAAGTGTTCAAGGGAAATCAAATCAACCAAGAAAATCTAATACTGGACTAGGTTGGAACCTTTGGTGGGAAGATGACTTTTCCACAAAAGAGAGAGTTTTCCACAAAACACCAAAACACTATACACTATACTCGACGCGCGTTTCGCCAACAAAGTTGGCATCATCTGGAAATAGTTAAAACTGCTGTGATGACTGAATGATGATGATGATGACGACTAAAACTAAAAATTTGAGTCTTAATCATCTCCAGATGATGCCGACTTTGTTGGCGAAACACGCGTCGAGTGTAGTGTATTGTGTTAAACTGGGTCAGTGTTAAAAAAATCTAGTAAATACTAATTTAATTTTTTCCTGTCACTCTAGAAAATGCCATTCGATTTAAAATCATACGATTAACATTGACATATAATTTTATGTTTTCTAGGCATGCTTGTTTTGATTAGCTGATTTGTTTTCTCGTTGATATTGTATAAGTTCTATATTTGTATAGTTATAATGTAGCCTTATATAGAAATACTTTAAATATTGTTTCTATTTTACGATTTTTCTTATACTTTTCCTTTCATTTATTTTTGTTACCTTATTTATTTTATTCCTCTTTTATCTAGTTATTTTTATTATGTTACAAGGATTTTGCGAAATTATATTACAGTTTTTATTACTGTTGTTATTTTATTACTAATACCGATGTCTATACGACGTTACTTTTTACCCTCAACGCAGAAATCAAGTTTTGCTCGATTTTAGTTTTTGTCGTTTATTGATCCCAATTTATACCTATGTAAAAGAAATTTATTACTAACGCCTATAATATCGCAAGGAACCACTTACAGTAAGCCGATTTGCGCCTTTAAAAACTTTAAGCTGGCACATTATATCGGTTCCTGTCAAAACACTTTTGACCTTTTGTGAATCAGTAGTGGGTTTATTACAAACTGCTATATAAAATGTAATTTTCATTCGTGTTTTAATAACCACAACAAAAAAAACTGAAGTAGCTGAAAATGTTAAATAAATGTTTATATTATACTGAAATACCCAATTTATGGAAACATGTTTTACATTTCTCAAAAAAAAAAATATATATATATATATATATATATATATATATATATATATATATATATATATATATATATATACATATATATATATATATATATATATATATATATATATATATATATATATATATATATATATATATATATATATACATATATATATATATACATATATATATATATATATATATATATATATATATATATATATATATATACATATATATATATATATATATATATATATATATATATATATATATATACATATATATATATATATATATATATATATATATATACATATATATATATATATATATATATATATATATATATATATATATATATATATATATATATATATATATATATATGTATTCGTATGCAAATGTAGACATATTTGAACATACTATAAAAATAAATATATGATATAAGTTTGTAAAATAGCATTTTTTAAAGATAAATTCAATGAAAACTTTAGATACACTTTTACTTTTAAATAAATTTAATCAATCCTGTTCTCCCAGAATTTCTCAATTGTTTTGGTTGATGAACCCCTGTATATGGCTTCTGCTATGATCAAACGAATCAAAATGTTTTTCATTAAGAAATTTTTGCAAAGCCCGGAATAAGTGAAAATTTTATGGAATAAGGTCAGGCGAATACGGTGGGTGGAGGAGCACATCCCAGCCAAAATCTAATAATTTTTGTCGCATTTGCAGAGACATGTGCGGTCGTGTGTTACCTTGGTGAAAAACATTGCCCTGGCGACTAGCTGATACTGATTGATTTTAGTCAATCGCTACCTTTAATTGGTCTATCTGCGTGCGATATACACTAGAGTTAATAGCCTGATTGTGCGGAAGGAGCTCATAATAAAACATCACTTATTTCAATCCCACCAAATGCACAGCATAACCTTTTTGGGATGCAATTCGGCTTTCGCAGTTGTTAATTGTGGGTCGCTGCTTTTTGCCCAGGATAGTATCTTCACAACATTATTATAACACACACACAACATACATATATTATAAAGGACCCAATTTTCATCCTCGGCTATAAATATTTTAAAAAATGGGTCGTTTCAGGGGAAATTACAGATGGAGATGCGGTCCAATAAATTGTGTTCCGAAAATCTGTGAGGATCCCATATATCGCGTCGAAATATTATCCAGTAGCTTCATTCGGAATTTGCTTTCAGATACTTGTATGGGATATATCAAGTGTCTCTGCGATGTCTTCTGTCGTTAAGTAGGAGTTATTTGTGACCAAACTGTTACAAAGCTTACTTCTTGTGACTTAAAGCAGTATTTGTAAATGTACATTGTACAGTAATTTGTAGTTTTTTAAACCGAGGTTCTATAAAATTAAGTTTTGCTTCAATCTTTGCGGCCCCCCATGTTTAATCGATTTGAAACGTATACACAAGTGTAGGGGATTTACCGAAACAGAGTTGGCCGTTGGCGATATTCCGGTTTTATACTATTCGGGTATTTACATAGTCGCTGTAGTACGTTTTTAATGTGTGTATGTTTACTCACGACATCGCGTCGGGTGTTTTTATTTTGTTTTAAAAATGCGTAAAAGTTGTATAAGTTCACCAAATATATTCTGTTATAAACTTATCACCAGGTTCAAAAAAACGTTATTTGTGCAAACTTGGTTGATCCGAAAAAATTCTTTTGTCGCCACTTCATATTAAATTAGGATTGAAGCAATATATAAAAGTTATAGATAAAAACGGGAATTGTTTTAAGTACTTATGTGGCAAATTATCAGCTCTTTCTGAAGCAAAATAAGGGAAGGCATTTTCATAGAACCTGAAATAAGAAAATTAATCCAGGACCAACAGTTTGAAGAAACAATGACAAAAATTCCAACATGACATAAAAGAGATGGAAAGGAAGTACCAGGGTCGATGGGATGTGACGATGATGGCAGATTACTGCTGGATGCTGTAAAGAAAACATCCAACGTATGATTACACAAGAAAAACTATAAAACGAAGTTTTTTGTTAAAGAAGGAAGATATTTTCAAAGAAAAGAAAGAAAGGAATTAGAGACTCAAAACTATTTATGTTGTTGCTTTTTACTACGTTTTCTAATGTTTATTAAATATAATGTTTATTAAAATGTAATATTTCCTTTAGTTTCTAATTTATTCTGATTATTCAGTTGATAAAAAACCTTACATGAGGGACAAAGCGGAAGGTAGATATGAAATCAGCTTAAATAACTTACATATAATTACTTATCAAAGCCACATCATCTTTCAATATGTCAAAATTTGTAGACCTGTGTAATTAATGTTTCCCTAAGAAATATTTTAAACATGTTATTCTCGCGTCTATAGTCGTTTTCACATACACAGTACTTTCCATTGTGAAGACTTCTATTACAGATTTGGTCAATACCAACACGATTTTCCTGAAAACCCTAAATCTCCTCAGTCCTTTGCTTTATCCATACTTTGCAATAAGAAGCTAAAAGTAAAAACAAATTAATATAGCAAAATTTGTAAAATATATGTATATATGTATAGACATGTATATTAATTGTTTTTATTTTTGGTTTTATGCTTAGGCTACAGAACAATTATATAGAATAGTTGCTTCTAGAGGTAGAATGTGCACGTTTTTGACAAGAGGGGGTTGTGAAGTGAGTGATTCTCTTTCAGCATTGCAAGCGGCGGGTCTGGGGTAGTCCTCGGCATGGATATCGGCGTTCCCCTAAGCACCCCCAGGTACGTTGCTTGGTGTTGCCACCTGCACCACCTCGCCACCGAGTCGAGTAGTGCCCCCTAACAAAACGCGTAGTTTCGCCCTCCCGAGTAGATATATCTTCCGTATATATCGTTGTACGACTTCTAGTAATGATATCTTCTGTTCTGCTTATAGGGGATTTGGATTTATCACCTTCACCGACCCAGCTAGCGTAGATAAGGTATTAGCCCAGGGAACTCACGAACTAGATGGTAAAAAGGTAGTGTAAACTTTTTAATTATTTTTAGTCTTACTCTAGTATAGTATTTTTTTATCTTTAATATTAATAGAATTAGTTAAGCTATATGATGCGTATTTCCATAAGTACGTATCTACAGACATTTAAAAGACAATAATCAAAGAATGGTACTTTTAAGGTCATTACGACAATATTCTTTTTAAATTGTATACCTAAAATTTCATCAGTACTTTTCGGTTGCATCAACTTTAAATTGAAAGCTAGTCAGTAGAAAATACTAAATATGTACTGCTCTTATCGAAACATGTGTAGTACCTACTTTATTACATCAGCCAGCGATCATAGAAATAAAATTTATTGTTCGAGTTTATGGCTGTAGCATCTAGTACTATTAACGCAAAGAGAATCTTTATTGGATTTTCCATTTATTACATACTTAATATTTAATAATGAATTTAAGATAATTGATACCTCAGAAAGTTGCTACTGTTACTTGTAAAATACTGATCTGACAACAGCGATCAACATCTGAAGCGTCGACATCATCACAACTTATCTATGTTTACGTAATTATAGGCACAGACTCTTTGTACTAAATAGTTAGTCATTTGTATAAAATTAATACTAGCTGAATTAATTGGCCATATGAAGAAATATTTTTTCATACAACACATTCTTAAAAATAACAAAAATAGATTTCGAGACATGACAAGAAAATAAATAACAAACAGATATTCAAATAGGCCAGCTCCTGGAGATAAACAGTGGCCTATATCGATCATATAAGCTTTGTGTAATAGGAGACAACATATTAGAGCTAATATATTGGAATATGCTTGTTATTTTGTGTTGTAGTTCTGCCAGAGTATTAGCCCTATTATCCTGGATGTCATAAGTTTTAGTTTTAATACGGCCCCAAAAAAAAGTAATTTATGGCCAAATCAGGAGATCTTGCCGGCCACAGTATGATTCTCGTAATAAACGGTTTGGGAAGGTATTATTCATGTATTCTTGACTAAAATATTATTATGGGCAAGAAACTCATCTTGTTGGAACTATACCTGATTAAATATTGTCCATGCAATTCGCTTAATTTCTGTTTTAAAAGATCGATGTACTTCAGACCGATCAGTGTACCTCCAATAAAAAATGGACTGATTATATCATCCCTTAATATCTCATCCCATACATGTACATTGTGTTCTGGGGATAGTGAGTTCTCAACGTAAAAAATATGCGAATATTTCCCCGAGTACGATACTGAATAGCTGACGAGTTCGACGATAGTTCACCATGGAATGCAAAGATTAACTCATCCGTAAAAACAATATTTCCAACGAAATTTTCATACCGATTCGTTTTGTCCGTTACGCGTTTTCAAAACTCTATTATTATAGTTTGTTATTGCCCTCGGAAAATATATTATCACATGTTCTTTGATATCTTATGATTTCATATGATCGGTAACCAGTCTTCCTGGAGAGTGGTTACCGAATGTAGCTTTTAGAAAAAAATATAAGGAACATGAAGCGTGAGAGTACATGATGTGACCATCTAAACAGGATATGGCAATGCGGTTAATAACCGATGTCGTTGATGCCGCTGTAAATTAATCCAAATAGATTAGATGCAATGACTACGCAATGCGAGTACTACCTTCCAATTCCAAGATCATATTAAAACGATTTTCTTGAAATCGGACCTGAAATTAATTGATACTTTTGAGTATGGTAGAATATCTTCTTTTTTTTTTTTTTGAACGATGGAAAGAAAAATTCTCCGAGTTTCGTGTCAATTTGACGACTGCACAAAAAATAAACCTTCACCATATAACATAATATCTTTATACTCACTTTTTATGCAATGGATAATGCAAGAAAATGAATATCCTACAAAATTCGTTAACCAGACCCAGTTATGCCTCCGGAAAATGCTGACTACATCCCTGCCTGAAATTTCTAGCAGTCGATGGAAAGTTATGTGCAGTTCGAGTAATTTATAACCACAGCTGTCATGTATTGCTGTCCACTGTGACGCCTTCGCAAAAACTGGCACGGAATCGTGAAAAGGAAATGTGGTAATTCATAATTTTGCCTCCCTAAATAGGTGTATTTTAATGGTAAAATGCAAATTGCAAAACTCACTTGCCTTCTTTCAATTCTTCATTATTATAACGTAATTGTGGCATATAATGGTTTGTTTCGTTATGTACGTTTCTTGTTTAGAAACTTTTGTGTCTTAATTGAAACATAAAAAGCACAAATGTATTTTATTAAAATATAGTTGTGGTGGTATAAGGTGGGATAAACACTGTCACGTAAAGATACGTTATCAGTGCCGCAACTCGCGTAAGACGCAACCTTTATCTTCCCAATCTACGGATTGAATTGGAGCCAATAGAGAACTTTAACTATTTCTGGACGTCGTTGAATACTTACAAGTGACTATAGCTTTTCTATTCAGAATATTGACTGTCAAAAATAAAGTTGGAAGAAATACACGATGCTAAAAGTCTGTCAAATGGTGTCAACATGGGCAGAGCTATTGCTCGGAATTGCCGAAATATTTTTATGGATTTCCATACATGCATGATGTAACATGCAGGTATAGAAAATATGTATGTCATACACAACGTTAATGATGACACTGATGAACATCTATATTTGTACACGTGTATATATTATGGCTAATTCTATTTGTAAGTATATGTATACATACACTTTGTCACTGTAGTTTTAAATCATATTTATATTTACGTTCATAATTAATTTTCCTTTGTGTCAAGCGATTACACTGAAGAACAAAAATGTTGTTATATTTATTGCGGCACATGTTCTTACTTATTTTTAAGCCGGTGAGTTCAGATATGTATGTACTCTGTAATAAATTTTTTTGCAATTCGATATTTTCATTTTCGCAAAATTTGACGCTTCGTATCATAACATAACGGCAAAAGAATCAATTGTGCAAAATAAAATACTTATATATTCGTATATATCGTAATATTCGTATATTCAAATCCGGGTAGTTACAAATGATTGTTCCTTTATTAATGTATAAATTAACATAAATTAACGTATAACATTTCAATATAAATGCGATAGTTAGTAAGGTAATTCGTAACAACTCATATGGATGAAAATTTAGATACTCCTCTTTGGAGAGATATTTACACTTGTAGTGCTTGCGTCTGTAAACTTACACAATTGCAAAGTTTACAAGCAATAAAATTAAATAAAACTGGGATTTTTGGCTGGGCACCTTTTTTAAGGGGATAATACAATTTGACTTTTGCCATTTAATGTTTCATATTTAGATATGCCAAATCTCGCCATTAATATTCCTATATGCGGGGAGATTTACAGTTTTAATATGATCCCTGCATTTCAAATGAAATTACCCTGAGCCTACGTGGATTTTCGCGTTGTCCGAGTTTTTAATTTATCATGCCTTTGACCAACAGACACCCTTATTTGACCTCGCGTTTCGAAATTCTTTCTATGTAACGCGAGGCGTGCAATCTCCCAATAAATTTTCCTAAACTCATGAATGAAATGTTGTTATAGCGCAGTGAACTTGATGTAAGTATGCGCCAGTTCGTTTAATTTATGACGTCGTGTCGTGGGTGGTTTTGAAACGCTTCGAAACAGTGTTTGTTTCCAGTTTATTAAGCCGTTGTCTTTATGCGCCGCATTTTCTAGTCTTTATGAGTTCCCACCTGCCCGTTTAAATTTTCGGTAATGCTTATAAATGAATCGTCTCTCGTTTCGTGCAGAAAGAGTACACGATGGGGTGGAGTTAGCACTGATTTTTGTTACTTCTCATCTAAACTAAGGAACAAATGTCTTTTGCTAGCCTAAAGAACATAAACGATATCGAATGGCACAATACAGATATATCCAGATTGTTTGAATAAGGTGTTGTAACAGATATGGCGACATAAATCTAAACTCAAACAATAAAGAAAAAAATCCCTAAAAGCGCACTTTATATTCGTCTGGTATTAACAACTCTTAATACCTTTTAATTAATCAAGTAAGGTTGTTTTAACATGTAACACGAAAACTGCACATGCAGTGCAATATTAACATGTTTTTACGTTGAATGTTAAATATATCAGTGTTTCTACATTGAATTTTAACAAACGAAGCTGTATTTATTTCTATAAATAATAAAAACACTATGCGTCTTTTTGTAATATCTCTATAATATTTTGTAAAAAATTCAAGTTAAAAAATTTTGTACAGAAATTCAAATTTTGTGTCTGTGTATATGATTTACGTAAATAAATAAGAATATCAATCTGCTAGTTTTGTAAATTTACATAAACACCAAGATGAAACCATGCTTCATCAGTAAAAAATATTTCGTCCAAAAGGTCATCATTATCAAATGTGTTTAATTATTTCTTTTTATAAATTAGCGTAGCTGTTAAAATTGAACAGAATAATGTATATGCTGTTAATGTTTTGCAGAAGAGTTTATTGTGCACCAGAGACTGGAGCTTTATGATATTCCATAAATATAAATTGTATAAAATCTTTCTATATACGAAAATCATACACATGCAGTAGTTGTAGTTTACCCGTAATATAATCACCTGGACAAAATTAATGCATCAGTTAAACTTCATATGACTGCTTATTACTCAATTTCCCTAGAAGTCACAGAAGAAGGTATGTGGCGCCTAAGGGCCTTTAACATGAAGAGCCGCAAGGCTTATCCTCGCGAGCGGGAGCGTTCTTCGCTTCTACTGTCCACTTTTTCACATGGGGAGCCTTTGGGCTAGGGCTCTAACCATTGCGTCAATCGAAAAGTACACGTCGCAATGGATCGTACACGTGCTGTGGCCATATATCTTCTTTACCATCGACGCCGTCTTAGACGATAAAAACGCCAACGTTCCAAAACGTATTGGGTTTATCTTATCAACTAAAGGCGCGACGAAGCAGGTGTGTTTGCCACGCTTTATCAAGAACTTCGACAGGATGGCAACAAGTTTTACAATTACTTTTGAATGTCATTAAGCTCATTAGATGAGCTCGACATCAAAATCCATCTTAACTTAATGCTGGGGAGCAAGAGACTGGCGATCGAGAGCCATTGTCGCCCTTCTCGTGTAAATGCTCCATTCTTCCCATTGCATTTCGAGAAAGAGGCGATCCCCTTCCAAGCGCCCGGCTCGAGATGCACGAGCCATACCGCTCTTCACTCGCGTGCTCTAAAGTCCCGTGCTCACCACGTGAAAGCTCCATTGTACTCTTTGCATTTCAGTCTTCCGCGCCTTTCTTCCTCTCGTGACGTCTAGCCTTGTTTTTTTTTTTCATATAAAATAGCCCTAACTGTTTTCTTTAGTACATTCCATAGAAGCTCTATTCATATCTGGGCTTGGTGGTCTCTAGAAGTAGAAGGTACCTCTCTAGCAACGTGAGGCCAAGAGTTATCCTCCATAAAAATGAAATTGTCTCCGACAATCGGAGCAAATCGCATTACATGTTCTTCTGCGATGTTTCCTGTTTAGGAATGTGCATTCATGGATCTCTTCCGCATAGGAACGAAATCAGTGCGACCATCGAACATTATTGATTCACCAAAAAATGGGATTATCGGAGAGAAATTGCAGGCAACAAAGCTATCTCTTTTGACCTCCGCTAGACTCGTTGACGTACATCTGGTAAATTAAGATTTATTTTTGTCTCGCCTGAACAAAACTCGCTTCCAGCGGTCCAATTTATGTATTCTCTTGCAAAACGCTGTCTAGTAACTCTATGTTCTCTGGTGAGCAGTATTACGATATATGGTCTTCTACTGTCCAATCCTATTTCATTAAGCCTTCTCCTGATCATTCGTCCATAAATTGCTACATTTATAGCTGCTGCTAGTGCTCTGCTTAGCTCTAATCTGGTAGAATGTCTATTTATTAATGGAGTTGGAATACGAATACGAATATATCACTCATATTTTGTATCTGTATACTTGTTACGACCTTATTCTGGGGTTCTACAGTAACTTCCAAATTCATTCAGACGTTTAATTGTTTGACTAATTGTTGAGTGTCTAACTGCTAACAAATTAGCCACATATAGCTGATTACGTCCCTTCGTTAACCAGTGTTACCACTTTCACTGCTTCATCTTCTCTCAAGTTGCGTGAAAGACTCATTTCTTCTATTCTGAGTGTACTGGATAAAGTGATTTACTTGATGATATCAAATTAAAAAAAATACTAGCGTAACTGAAAGAATTGCTGAATTTATTGGACAGCCTTAAGTGTATTATTATCAAACAATTACAATATGTTATTTTATGTCTGTCAAATAATTTCAGTTGTTTATTAATAGTGATAGGAGGTATCCTGGGCCACTTTCATAAAATATTAAAGGATTTAAAACTTCCTGTGAATACTTTAGCATTCCTTAGATTTTGTTAATATTTTCTGTTTTATCAATAACGTTGGGTATGCTGTGTAGTTCAAATTTGCTTATAGCAAACATTATTTATTATATTTGCTTATTGCGTTTTTTTGGAACTTGCCGTTACACAGCGCTGAATTTTTCCTTTACGTAGCTCTGAACTTACTCTAAGTGTAGTTATCCCTAAAATCTAGTACTTCTTAGGATTGTGGCCACGAAAGATGAATGAAGCATATATCTTCATAAGAATATATTTTAGGTTAAGTCGATACAATTTAGGTTTATTCAAGTTAAAGAAGTTCGAACGGAGAGGATCCAACTTAGTAACATTTGTATATCATTTTGTTAATACTGTTTTATTGCCTAACATTTTCAGGTTTAAAAATAGATTTATTATTAACTTATTTATTTAATTAAGTTATCTTGCAGATAATTATTTAGTATTTTTCCAAAAGTATCATCATTTACACGATATTATATTAATATGTACAGTATTATCGTAATAGTTACATTCACAGGTATGATTCTAAATGAAAAATGTCAAATAAAGCACTGAACTGTAACGCAGTTTTCTGTTCAGATGTAACGTAAATTTAATGAATAGAATAATTAATAAACGATAGATCTCAACCCGTCGTTATTTGTAGTTGCAGCGTTTCTTATTTGGCATGAGTACAAGAGGAAAACTAAATCCACGTGATCCTTTTTAATTAAATTCAAAGACTTAAAAAGTAAATTAAAAATCTTTTCACATTTAAAGTATTACAAGCCTTCAAAAAAACTATTAGAGCTGCTAGAAGAATTAATGCAATTTAAACTTATCTCAGTTTTCCACGCTGCTGCATCCCAAAATTAAAATAATAATAAAATTTGGCGCATCGAGAAGCCGAGCTAAAGTGAGTCGACTTATTCCGTGACAGTAAAAAATAAAAACCTTAAAGACTTCGTTAAATTTTTACAACTTAAAATGTGATTATGTAATGTAATGCCATTTTCATTTTATATAAATTTATTACGCGCATTAAAACATTAAAGTCTTCCCGGTTAAAACTTTTTATGTAGGCCGCGGGAATAGTATTATACACGATAATAATTGAGTTTCCACAAACATTTGAATAATATTAAAGTCTGGCTTTACGATGTAATAAACTCACATTTAAGGCAGGTTCTTATCATTTTGAAGCTCACTATACATTGGATTTTTATTCGACTCCCTTTGTAATAAAGGCAGTGCGTTTCTTTGTGCTAAAATGTATGTGCATGATTAAACCTGAGATTTCTTCAAATAGTTCGTCGCTTTCTGCAAAAGAATCTCTTTAAAAGATATATTAACTTTAACTAACGGTCCCATTGTCTATATATTGCGGATTCGTAATGGAGTACTTTTGTATAGATTATAGAAAATAAAGGCTTTTAAAACACCACAGTGAACTGAGTTATTCTTTATTCTGCTTATTCAACTACTACGTCTAAAATACGGGCATAAAAGCAATAAAATTTCCTTGTTTGAAAAGACAGGTTGACTGTAAAGTGAGATTTCGATTTATATTTTTATGGAAGCAGTTATAATATGCAATAAAGATGAGTTTGTGGGTTCAACGCAGGTGATATTGTATGCATATTATACCACGGTAGGCCACTTATGTACAATAGGTGTCGTCTGGGAGACGTCCCCGATCAGAATCAGTCAAACCCCGATCAATCCGACATGATTTGGTTGAGTTATCGTGTTAACAAAAAACATTTCTCAAATAGTCCACTGTCGTGTTTTCTCGTGTCCCATGGACAGGATGGGGTATGTCCTATCCACCTCAAAATCAATAGGTGTCGTCTTGGAGACGTCCCCGATCAGAATCAGTCAAAACCCGATCGATCCGACACGATTTAGTTGAGTTATCGTGCTAAAAAAAATTCTCAAATAGTCCACCATCGTGCTTTCTCATGACCCCTGGACCGGGTGAGGTGTATCCTATCCACCTCAAAATCAATAGGTGTCATCTAGGAGACGTTCCCGATCAGAATCAGTCAAGACCCGATCGATCCGACACGATTTAGATGAGTTATCGTACTAACAAGGATAAATACCGACGACAACGACAACGACGACACACACAGATAAATTTTTTTAAAAACCATTTTTCTGTGGTTTTTAGGCCGAAAAACGAAAAATAGACGAAACATTTTTTTTTATCATTTTTCTTTACACGATTAAATTACTTTTCCGCTAGTGTAGTTGAGTGCAGAAAAGTAAAAAAAAACCTTTAAATTCATAGAACGGTTTCCCTAAATTATATAATAAAGATTTGTTTAAAGTACTTACAAATATTTCAACACTAGAATATTGAAAATGTATATGTAGACTTATACGAATAGAATTAGGAAATATGTTTGTTACAAATAAACGTTCTTTAAAATTAAGAAGTCTTTAAATTCAAGCGCTCTTCTCGATTATTACTATTATAATTAATTGATTATTAATATTAGAACATAAACACCTGACAGTGATTACTAATATTGTAAAACATAAAGTAATGTATAACTTACGCAAAACGTAATAGTACAGTTTGAAAATTCGTTTGAAAAAAATAATTTTGAAGTTAATCGAGAACATAATTAAATAAGTTGAGCCTCATAAAGGTTTTTCAGAATCTCAAAAAATTATATTAAGTTACAAGAACCATCACATCTTTCTTCGTTATTCTTAATATCGACTCTCGGTATGCAAGACAACTTTTCCTAAAATTAAACTATTGGGAATAATATAAATGCTTATTTATCTACTGAGAAAGTTTTTGTGCTTTCAATTTTGTTAGAGTGTATCAACCAAGGTAATGCCAAAGTCCTTGTACAGATCTTCTGTGAGTTCAATAGAAGTATAATATCGGTCAGTGGTTAAATTGTGCCCTGAGTTCCTTATTGATTCCACCAATCTTTTTACTATTCCTGTTAGGCCCCTAGAAGTAGATGTGCTTCCTTCAGTATTTCCTGCATATCCTTCCTAGAATGTAACAAGTAGAACAGTCTGCTAGCATTCGTATAAGAATGCCATATTTTCCTGGCTTCTGCTTGATAAATACTTTGAACGGATATCTACCGCGAAATAATGAATCAATACGTTCATGCCAGGGGTATAATGTTTTAGAAAGGTTGAATCGAGTAAAACAAAAACCTCACGTATTGGTGCAAACTTATCAGAAGACGTTCTAACAGCTTTGTTATTTTTGTCATCAAATCTCAATATTTTTATAAGCTCAATAAACCTGTTTTGACGGATTGGAGCGATATAAGAAGACCTTTCAAATTTCTTCGACCACAGATCATGATAGTTCAAATTCGTGTCATTATTGGCTCCCATCAACATGAAAATACCAAGTAAACCTAAATCTCAGTCTCGTCTATCTGAGTCACGTCCTTAATCCTGGCTTCTTTATTTGAGTGTAAAACGATAACTTGTAATATTTCAGGTGTAAGAAATTTTAGGAATGAGTCCAAAATGAGTTCAAATTCTTCCTTCATTACGCAAACCTGGTCGATGACGAAAAATGTTCGATCCTGCTCGTCTTACGCTGTGCTGGGTGTGCTAGGAAATCTCTTCCAGACCTTGACTTATACACATATGGGGTACTATCTTTATCTGTCAAATTATCTTCATCATTATCTGCCATATCAGTTTCATTCTGGTTTTCTACATCTTCATTGTCGTCAATCGTCTCAATACCATCTTCACTCACATAGGAATTATTAAAGTCCGATCGTACCTCAAAATCTGATAAGTTAGCTAATTCCTCTTCTAATTCTGTTTCCGATAAACCTCTCCTCATTTTAAGAGGACAGACAACACAAAGAACGTTCAACACGGTAACACAAAAATACTACTACAAGACTAGTAACTTCACACTAGACACTCGTAGTGACCTCTACGGATAAGAGGCCAGCCCCGACAAGTTAAACAATAAATAATACTATTTTTGCTGGCGCTGGCCATTATACAATGCAATGTTGCCAACGCTTCATTGATACAAACGTCGATAAATTAATTATAGGCAGCTGGATCAAGGGGTGATATTATTTGTCCAGGTGAAAAATATTTTCAATTCAAATCATAAGTGAACCAAATTATAATATAATTTTCACGGCATCTAATATCAAATGAAGAACTTGCATTCTTATGGATTCCTTGTACTCTTTAACCTAAAATATGTTGGACATATCCGAATCTTAGTGTAAGGTGTGACAACGGGGAGAGACGAGATGTATACTACTACAACTAGCAGTCTATTTGTCCAGATGTTCTTTAAAATTATTTTTCAAATAAGTGGATGCTTGTAAATTATGTATTTTATATAAGGTAATATGAGACATTTTATGATTTAAAAACAGTTTTGACGACACATGGCTGTCTCTCGAGATACTAATTTGTTTACGGGCAAGATTTAAATTTTCATTTGTCTTGATTTTGACGAAAGTATCTTTGAAATTAAATAAGTTACATTCTTCTGGTTTTTATCTCTCGATTCCTTATACTATTTTACATAAAATATCTTGGACACATCCGAATACTACAAATGTGTCAGGTGTGACGTCAGGGTGAGACGAGATATGTACTGCGATAACTAGCTGTTTCTTTCTCCAAGTGTTCTTTCAAAAATTCGAATGGATGAAAGTGTCAAAGAAATTGATGTTTATAAATGATATATCTTATGTAGAAAATAACTTAACACAATTATTTTCAAACTGCTGGATTTAAGCATAATATTCTTTTAATTTCGAATTTTTAACAAATAATTAACATCATACATTGCAGCTTCATATTTCGCTCAATATCTTAAATCTGTATTCGCCAATACTTTCTTCCATTATAAAATATTAAGATAGATTTAAAAACCTTATCACTTTCAAATTTTGGCATATTTTTTTCTGATTTATTTGATGACGTCTTTCATATAACCGAATAATAGTTTTAATATTAGTATTTACTCTGTTAATTCTTTAAAAATATTTTCTTCTTGTACTGTTTCTAATTATTCTCTGAATCTAAATCTAATTACCTCAAATATTAAATTCAGATTCAGGAGAAAGTAAGCAATAAGTTTTCCATACAAGTACAATATAGAAAATTACGCTGCTGTGACATCTTTGGAGTTTTGTGTTCGTCGACGAACACAAAAATATGTGAGGATTCTTTTCTGTTCTGTTTTCAATTTATTCCATTCCTTTTATATATCTGGTTAAGGAAAATCTAATAAATGTTTTGTATTTGTAAGAATCACAAAAACATAGTCCATTACGAGTACTTTTAAGTGTTTACTTTTTAGTATTATATATTACCTTATTTGTCGACGAACACAACACAATATGGAAAGATATTCTTGTATAAAATACTTTAAGGATTAGCACAACGCAGCTACTGTGTCAGCCCCGGTTTAATCTTAAACTCCTCGAATCCACTCGAAGTATTTTCCGCCGATTCCGTCGGAAATTCGCTTTCGCCGTGTTCCACTGGTACTGTAACCGAGTGGGTGGCGGTAATGAATCTTCGACGTCGGCCTCGCCTGCAAATGATGGTCTTTCCTACCCCGTGCTCGATGCCCATATATTATCCCCGTCGATCGATCGAGACCAGATCCACTTGGGTACATCGGATTACCACCGATGTACAACCCGATACAGTGTGTTACTTACTGTTTAGAAATAAATTATTTAGCAGAAGTGCAAGTATGGCCTGCCTTTGACAGACTATACGACACCGTGGTCGGTGGCGAAGCGACGGGCATGACGGTTCCAGTTTTCCTTGTGATTTATTATTTATTATTGAATACTTATAATGTTTTCTGCAGAAGTTCCAGCTCTAGAAATATGTGAGTAACCATGAGCTGTTTCGAACGTATATTCCATCATCAATCATTTATAGCATTTATATTTATCGCCGGTAGAATCTACAAATAATTATGATCACGGTATAGCAGCGGAAAGCTCTCAATAAATCAACGCGATATAATATATTTTCTCACGTAGTTAGTACTAACTACAGAAACGTGTAACACCGAAAATTAATAATCAATTAATATTATATGTGAATACATAATCAAACTTAGTACTTTGGCTAATTTAGGTCTTAAACTGATCACCTTTTATGAAGATTTATCGAGAAATTTTAATGGATGAAATAGAAAGCTTACAAATATAGAAAAGGAGTAATAAATACACCATTTAAATAACATCTTCTGCCGCCTTTCAACCCCCTTGGATTGAAAATTCAATTTAATTTCAGGTTAAAACAAATCCTACTTCAATATTCTATTTAGTAATATCAAATTATATGAATTTTTCAAATTTTATTTAACGAAAAATATAATATTTTTATTTTTATTACCTTTTATTATAAATAACTCTTTGAAATGAAATAATTTAAATCATATACTCAAACTGGGAACTGCTTGTTTCAATTTACCAATAATAGAAGCGTTGTTAACATTCTTCTAAAACATCTCATGTGATGATCTTCGATGTGATTTTATTAATTTGTTGCTCCATTCTGTTGTATTAAATCATTGACGTTATTTGATCTGTCGATCTTCGATTTTAAATAACCATAAGATAGGTAAACGGGATAAATTCGGGAAAACGGATTGTCAGTTCAGTAATTTGAAATAGGCTCTTACTTCCACTGTGAATAATATAGTTCCAATTTGACGATACTAAATGTTTTTGTAATTTCATTAAAGTTATGAAAAGTCTTCTTGACTCTTGAACTAAGAAATTGTAGAAGAAATTCAATTAATGCTCATCTGATGCTATGTGGTCAAAGAAATATGGTCGGGATATTATATTATTTATAATTCCAGCCCAAACCCTCATTTGGTTACAGTATTAGGTAGTGGCATCTATCATCTGAAGTGGAGTTTCTATAATAATTTCCATGATTCCATTTGTTCCATTCAAAACAGATAATAGCCCATTATGCCCAACATTATTTAGACTAGGCCTGAAGTGCATTATGCACTTCAGTTTCAAGAGTAACTAAATTAACAAATATTTCAGTTGGTTTCATACACAAAGCTTTAGAACTGAACAAGTTCTTTCCTTAGGAAATTAGCATTGTTCAACACCATTAGGATTCTTCAGCAATTTTGCTAAAAATGCGAGAATGATCCAGATGTCTTAAGGAATATCCCGTGCAGTGATGAAACAGCCTCTTTCGTAATGATTTTGTAAATAAAAACAATTGTAGACACTGGAATAGTGAACATCCACATGTTTCGAAAGTACACTAATTTTCCTGAAACAATCAGTGTCTGGACTGGAATTCTGGGAAATAAAATAACATTACCTGTTTTAACTGAAGAAAAATTAACGGGTAAATTGTACTTAAATTTATTAGAAATAGACCTTCTCATAACAGACCGCAGAAACCAAGTCGATGATGAAGAGAAGCCACTACTGAATGAATAAT
Source organism: Rosalia funebris (assembly GCA_037954035.1). NCBI lineage: Eukaryota > Metazoa > Arthropoda > Insecta > Coleoptera > Cerambycidae > Rosalia > Rosalia funebris. Next base: position 9,784,268 of record JAZFAV010000007.1, read on the forward strand.
ATTTTCAACAGGATGACACATCATGTTTCAAAATGGCTGGATCAAATAATTCCCAATAAATTAATTAGCACAAAAGGCGCTTTAGAATGGATGTGAGGTCTTCAGAGATCTTCATAACTCCACTTGTGGATGATTGTTTTCCTCTCGGATTATTTGAAGATTGTGTACAATTGTACACAAAATTCCACCCCAGAGTATTCAAGACTTAAGAGATAGGATTACCAACACATGCAGGCTAATTATAAAAGCACTTAGTCAAGTAAGGTTTAAAATCGTGTTGTGAACAGTAAAATTGTTTCACGAATAAAACAAAAAATAGTTTTATTTAAATTATTTTATTTTTGTATCAATTAGGAACTAGAACGGATCAACCGATTTCAGTTTTCTGAACGAAGTTAAATTAGAATCTTTAAGACTTTTGAAACGTTGTATTATGATATAGAGGATGTCATTTAAAATATTTAAGTCGGGTAACTGCAAGAAAAGGGTTGAAAACTAAATTGTAATGAACACTGGTTTCAAACTATAAAAATTTCCATGTTTTCTGTCGAGAGGTAATTTTTCTTGCTAAAAGATATAATAGATATGTGTAGTTTTCAAATGGCTAAGCTATTCATCAAGAATGACTATGTAGAACTTCTGGAAATAAGTGATGAAAAAAATTATGAAACTTACAACACAAAGCACTTCTTCCAAAAAATTCCATTTCCGAAAAAGTTGTTGTATATTTCCACTTGTCTGTGCATTTTCAACGTTTTATGTTCTAAATGCCATCTCATGTTCTCAATGATCTTAATTCTTTTACAATAGCTTAACTGGTAATTATTTACTTTAGCGTAAAACTCTCAAATCCTCTCCAAAATTGTTCAATGAGCATGCCTAAAGTTACGACTTCATGAATACAGGATTCCATAAGCTATAAATAATATGTATATGTAATATAATGAATGGGAAATTTATTTAAGCAAGTATATTAATGTATGGGGAAAGTATAATTAAAACCATTCATCTTTCCGAAATATGTTCAAGTTATTAAAGTATTTATTCGGAAATACAAATAAATATATGTACATACAACATATTATTATTTCCAACATGTATTTATCATCACCAGTGTTAGTGTACACGATAGATTAAGTTATTTTGAATAAAACCTTCTTTCTAGTTATACTTTATACATACATTATTATTCATGAATTAGTTTTCAATTAGTTACATTACCAATACATTCATATTAATAATTAACTTATACTTAGCCCCTGTATACTGATCGACGAAGTAGTAATCAGGCACACTCAGTGACCAGATCTCATCATGTTTAAGAGGCGCTTGGATAGCAAATTGACGTCTGCATGAAAATTGTAAACATTACAATTGTAGAGAGAAAAGAAAATTGTAATGAATAATAAGTTTTTTGACGATTTTAATGCATGATATGTATAAGGGAAGTTTTATAGCATCCACCTACATTAATATTAGATATCTACGTAATGCAATGTGAAAATTATGATAAGGAAATTGGTGTCACGTGTGGATAAGTTGAAAATTCATGTCCGACCACCAAAAACTAAAGTCAAATTCTTCTTCGTCATCCTTAAAAATAGAGGGGTAATAAAATTTTGGAAGTATTTTTGGAGTATTTGGAAGTTTTACGCAAAAGTAAAGTTACCGCATAACCTGCAGTTAAATGCAGGAAAAGGCGAAACTTCCTTGAAACGCCTTGTAAACTAACACAAAATAATAAGAGGCTTACATTCATAAGAACTTTTCGTGGCATTCCTAGATAATCTCCTACTAGCATTTTGAGGATAATTTTTTTTAAATATCCATAAAATATATACTTTACTACATACTTTTATACATTCCATCCTTTAAATTAACTAAATAGGACATGCGTTGATAATAACATGTGACATTATGTAAATTTTGAGGGGGCATAAACGCCTCGAATTCTACGTAGAATCAAGAAACGTGTGAATTTTCAGTATAAGCACAAAACGTGTTGAAAGCTGAAAACAGGAATTAATTACAAGTAAAGTCTAAAATCTGTTTAGCAGGCTGTGGAATATTAATAACGAATTAAGAGAATGACGCCTTAGAAACTGGATAAGATTGCAGTTCGAAAGTCAGGGGCGGGCGCATTAAGTTAAGATGCTCTTATCCATGTCTTTTATTCGAATAAAATATTCCAGAATGATAAATAAATGTCTACTATGAAAGAAATAGTGAGCGCAGCGTATAGCTTATTGTATAACAATAAACACATGTTACACATATAAATCGGTTTAGTATTAGATCTAATATCACGTTTCAATATATTTCTTCAGAAATTTAAGGTACAAAGTTTAGTTTTCAGTTTAAACAAAGACAGTTTTAAATCGTTCTCTGGTGAGTTGCGAGAAGCCGGATCAAAATTTACTTTGCACTTAGGTACTTCTAACAGTTAAAAGTTTTAATTTTGTAACCTATTTTTGCTGTTTTCTATGCCAAACTTTGTTTGTTAAAGGAGTTCGTTTGTGAAGAGCATTTCTTATTACTAAATCTATAAACGTGGACACACTTTTACCCGACTATATCTTGTAGGTAGCTTTATCAGAAAATCCTCTCCAATTTTGACAAACTTTTTGTGTCAAAAAAAATTATTTTTGACAAAGTAGCTTTCCCGGTGAATTATTATCGTTAAAGTATCGTTATCGTTATCGATATCGGTATCGTATCGATATCGTTATCGTTAAAGTATCGTTAGTAGCGTTAAATTTGCTATTCATTACTTAAATTACTTCAATGTGGTGTATTTAAACCCGTAAAGGTTCATGCAGAGTCACTGTCTAAGCACGATTTCCTCTTTTGTGGGAGAGTGCCAAGATTAAAAAGTTGTTGATATGTAGTAGTAGTATAATTTCTATCAATGTTGTTTTACTGGTCATAATTGTTCAACTCGTGAAATGGCATATTTTTCGAAATATATTGATTGATGTTGAATATATTTTCTTGTCTTCCTGTTACTACTCTCGGGGTTCTCCATCGGCGTTTCTTCTATATTGTCTTCTTTAATATTAATTAGAATTAAGGTAACCACTTCTTACTGTAACCAATTCCTTAAAATTTCATTGGTTTTTATGTTTTATATACAATACTCTATTATCCACCGAAGCTTTGAAGTCCATTTACCAATGATGCCATTTAGAAATGGATATAATAAAGTAAAAATATAATATCGTGTAAACTAGAATATAATATATAATATATAAAAATATATAATATAGTATAGTTTGAGATATAATAATACAAAAATAATAATGTTCTTTCATATTGATTTTTTCATCAAGTAAATAAATTTTCAAAATCATCCAAAACGTTAAAATACAAACATGTCACCTAAAAGTGGCAGAAAAGAAGCAAATCCATGTACGCGATACACCCATGTATGTAAATAGCAATTTTAACACACGTTATGTATTAAATTTTTAATATAGAAAAACATGACTAAATAAATGTTTGAGATTAGTAGACATGCTTATTGCACATATTTAGGCAACACGCCTACTGTATTTTGTAATCAATCAGTTTATGCCCTTCCATTTTCAGTACTTTTTGTTGTAGATTAACACTAGCCCCTCTTACGAAATAGCCTTACAACTTCCCCCCCCCCCCCCCCCCTTACACTTCAAGATGTTGTAAGGTATAGTATTCTCTTGAAATATATTATTTGACCTATTTCTTATAAATAAATTCTCAAATAACTAAAGGCAGTTAGTTTTTATATAAGTATTTTTAGTTAGCGTGAAATTACAATAGTATTCATTAAATAAATGATTAAAATATTCTAAGGATAAGTATATCAAATAAAGTAAATATATAAAGCATATGAATCTCCGTTTCTCTACTTTTATAATTTATATGCCCGATAGCATATAAGCGAAAGCTCCCTAGTGGCAACAACGTAAATAGAAGCTGTTTCTTTCTTGAACATGAGTTTTTCAATATCTCTTCTTTTCTACTACATATAAATTATCCATTCTAGATTTGCAGTTGCCAGGTCTGTATATAAAATGCAATATGCTAATAGTATACTATATTCACAACGGAATAAGTAGAGGTTAAAAAACCGAGTGGGTATTAATAGAAACGTAAATTCTCTTTATATAAAGATACATAAAAATCTTATTTTGCAAATAAGGCCTAGATATATGAATGTATTAAATTGTCTTTGGTATACTTTTACACCATTTTAAATACATATAGGAAATGTATTTTTGCAAAATAAGTAGGAAAAGTGATAATAATAATGATTAGTTAAATAAAATGTTAAAGTAACACATTCCAATGGTTTAATGGTTTCAAAACTTGAATTAAAAATCACCCTGCTTTATTCCTAGTTAAATATATCTAAAAATCTGTACAAATACAAGCAATAAATTTTCTTTAAAAGGCATAAAAATATACGAAATGCATTATTATATTTAATAATTGAAATATATCCATATAGCATGTTTATTTAGGAAGCTTCTTCTTCCGTTAAGTAAATATCTAATAGATTTATGTGAATACTACGCAGTTGAGAGGTGCGTTGCAATATGTTTAATGATATGGTTAGACTCAAATTCTGAAGAAATTTTTTTCTTTACGTAGAATACGAAATAAAGATGTGAATGTCTTAAGATTATATATCTCTCTGAGAACATAGAATTGTCACAGGTTTTTGTCTGTTTTAAAAATTACAGAAAACGAAGAAAATGTATTTGATATGTCCCACCCTGTGTGTCTTAAAGTATAGCGAAGTGATTACTAAAATATAATCCTAGCAGTGAATGAGTAAATATAATTTTGTGTTTCAACACATTTTCTCACTTTAAAAGTTTGTTTCATGAAAGTTTATTTACAGTATTGTTACGTGTAATTTTATTTATAACAATTATTTTAAGATTAAATTAATTGTTCTTACATTATAACATCCAGCAAGAATGTAAGGTTTAAATCAAATCAAATTCGGTAAAAACATTACCGTGCAAGTAGGGAGAAAATGTTTACACACATTTATTTTGTTTTTTAGATGCGCATATTTTGATATACTCTAACTTTCTTTAACGTCCTCGCTCTTGGACTTATTGGGCCATCAACAGTTTTTTAAATGGCAACGCCCTCATCTGATGTTGCCATCTAAGGGATTACACTTTCTCATAAACCCACTTTTTATTAGGGAAAGTCTCCATCAATTAACTCGCAAAATTGCATGAGAGCTTGCAATAAGTCTGTTTCTCTGTTTTGAAATGCATTTTGTTGACATTACATTTTGTTACATTAACTACTGAAACTATTTGAAGTTGCTACAGTAGTAGATATTTCATATTTCTTGTGAAAACTGCACTCCTAAAATATCACAACAGTCAATATATTACCAACATGACGATGCACCACCACATTATTCTGAAATTGTGAATGGTCTGATGGTGGTGATAGTAATCCAATTTCCTAATAAGCGGATTGGTACAAAAGGAACTTGATATTGAATGGCCAACTACATCTTCGGAATCAACTCCATTCGACTATTGTTTGTGGGATTACCTTAAATCCAAAGTATCTTATCTTATCTGAACAACCTAAACACTATTGAGGCATTAAAAGATAAAATTGTAAACAAAGTAATTAATTAACAATGAAACGCTAAATACAGTTTATAAGTACAGTACAAGGGGTAACTAACAGAATATTTGACTTAATTTAATAGTTTTTATTTGTATTAATGGTCTTATTAGATAAGGATATTACTATTAAAGAAAAACGGTCGATGAAGCCCTGACTTCAACGGTGATGAGGTCCAGAAAATTTGCGTACACCAAAAATGTTTGTTGCAACCCTTTACATGTTTACTCTGCGTTATATACGAGGGTGGATCAAATATAAACGGAAGAAAGTGATACATTTTTGAGTCGGATTATCACCTGCGACGAAACGTGGGATCCAACACTACACGCCTGAGTCAGCAGTCAGTATGGAGTGGCGAAGGAAAGCAGAGGCAGCCTCATTGAAAGCTAAGACCCAACTGTCAGCTGGTAAAGTTCTTTCAACCGTTCTTTTGACCAGCAAGGCACCTTACTCATTGATTTTTTTACATAAGCGACGCGCAGTCAATGCTGCTTACTTCTACGAGCTAATGATCCAGGTGAGGGCTGCGTATCGCCGCAAAAGACGAAACCAACCGATTCGAGAGGCAATCCTCCTTCATGACAACCCCAGGCCCCATACTGAAACTCTAACGGTTCTAGGCTCCACTTGAACATCCTCCCTGCAGTCCGGATTTATCGCTCTGTGATTTTCATTTGTTTGGGTGGCTTAAAGAAGCTCTAGGAGAGCAATGATTTGAAGATGACTAGGGCGTAAAGGGATTCGTACGCAATTGAGTCCTGATGAACTAGCTTTATTATACGATACTGGGATAAAAAAACCTTCCTTCTCGCTGGGAAAAATATATTTATAAAGCAAGAGACTATGCAGAAAAATAAAATATATTTGCCTCTTGTTTTCCAATCAATAATTTTTATTAAATGTAGTCCCGTTTATATTTGATCCGCCCTCGTATTTTGACATTCAGCATTAATGTAAAATAAGGTTAAAATTTCCGATTACATTTTTTTTCTTTTTCTAGAAAAAATACTCTACCTATTATTAGCTTTCATTTATGTCTGTATTTACTCGCTATATGAGTTTTCCAGATATAATTTTATAATACTTATAATAATATATTTACTCGTGTTACATAATATTCCTAGATAGTAAGTGGGCGTCAATCCAAAGAGCAGTTTAGCTGTGATCAATCTTTCAAACTAAATTGTAATAAACTGCTAGTATCCTAACATTACCCGAGAACCATTTTGCCATCCCTAGAGATACGAGTTCCTACTATTACAAAAATGCAAACGGACATTTTTCTGCCTTAAGTCGTTGAAAACAGAGTGACCTGGAACTATATTCGCGTTTTCCTTATAGGCTTTTTATTCCACATTTGGTTGTTATTTATCCTAAATATATGAGTTTGTAAACTTGAAACTCGTGATATTCAAGAATATATAATGATATAGGGATGTAGTAGATATATGTACATAACATGATAAAATATATCTGAAAGACTTAAAGAAAGCGATTTTCTGGCAATAGGCCTCTTAGTACACCCCCCTTTGTCCTTTCATTCTTTGAAATACATACATTTTTCAAACTCTGGCATTTTGGCATTCACCAACTGAATGTCACTTTTTGATATATCGAAACTTTCCTTTTCCGTCTTCGCCGAAAGTGATTATTATGGAACACCTCATATATTATTATATTTTTGGAATACACAATATTGTTTGAATCCATTACCACATTAATTATTTACGTATTGTTATTCAATTGGAATAAAACTGAATTTTTAATTTTATGTCAACTATAGTTTTGATTGTATTGGTACCACAAACAAATTGGGCACTTGTATAAATTCCATATCATAAGCTTTCTAATAGTACCACAATACTGTTATGGTATCAATTAACAATGACTTTTGTAAGCGAGAACTATTTTTAAAAACTTTATAATTTCATAGGTCGAGTATTTTAATGGTTTTGAGATAATTAAAATTTTTCTAGCGCTGCTAGGTTTAGTTAGCACTATTCCAATTGCACAAAACTAGATTGAAACATAAAATGAACCTCAAAAAACTTTTTACGATTGAAATGGCACTTATTTAACCTTGGAAAGATTAACGAAGAAGGAAAATTTGAGAGCGAAATATCGCTTGTTCTTCGCGAAGGAACTTAGGAACCCGTTTAATTTTCTCCAATAAAAGTCAGCAAAAATAGATATCAGTTCGTTATGTTGACATTTTATTATATCATGACAAAAAACAACGAAATCGACATTTATATTAAGGTGAAAGATGAAATTTATCATTACACCTGCTCTTGAACGGCTAACTGGGTGCAAATAGTCATATGTTAATTAGTTATTGTATTACTAAATATTCGTTAGTAGTTAAAGTTCATAAATTCTCTTATAAAACATTATTTGAATCTTAATTAGGTTGTAACAGAGATTGTTATATAATCTTCTTTACATGAAAATAAAAATGCAAAGATGTATTTTTGGTTGCTCTGAGTTAAGTCTGAAAAGCAAATCGATTCCAACATAATAGTAATGTATGTATTATAAATTATAAGTGTACATAGTTATTAATAAATATATATAGAAATCATATTTATGCTAACAAATGGACTATATGGAAATGGAAATGTGGACTATAAGACACTACCAATAAAAAAAGACAATATTTATGTACTGTATTTTATATTATTTTCAAGTCTCTCGTATATGTCAAAATGGTAAATGTGTGTAAAGGACTGCAGAAGCGTCGGTTGGGTAATTTCCACACAAAATTATATTTGTTACAATACTGAAGAAAATTTTCTTTGTTCGATATAAATAACGGTATATTACACAAGCAGCTTAAAAATTACATCGAGGATAAATTTGGTACTTCTACCAAATTTATCCTCGATGTAATTTATGGCCAAAAACCTTAGTCGTTGGCCATTTTTTTTGTTATATTTATGTGTTGTACTGTTTTATAGATTTCTTCAAATTCAACAAGCTTTAATTAAATCAGGAAATTACCATATAAACCTTCTTACATTGTGAATAACAGTCATATATTAACATTCGGTATATTTATGATGTATGAAAATCACAGTAACGAGATAAAAATATAAATATTCACTTTACGACAATTGACTAAACAAGTGGCCAAACATGGCGGCAAAGCTAAATTGAATTGTGTCAACCTATATCGATTCATATACCTCAAGCCTACGCGATGGCATCTCGGCTGCCGTGGAATTATTCGAGTGCAACACAACTGATGCAGAACTTACAGTCAGCAACTGTAATAATAAGTATAAATCACATCTCTTTCTGAAGTATAAAAAATCTAAAATAGAGGGGTATGCCTTTCCATCTGTCTCAATATACTGCTACAGTAGAGCCGCACATTTCAATCAAATCTATCTACATAGTATCTTTATGGAACTATAATAAATGGAAAAAGAAATCGATTTAAGTCTGGCAGCAAAAGGGAAACGAAATAAAACTCTATGCACTTATATAGTAGTAGAACTTATGTACGTCTATTATTCAGAATGCTAAATTTGTATAATACAATGAAATTCACGCAAGTTCGCCTTTATGCTAATTTACGTTTCATACAATTGCAAAATAGATTTTCATGAAAGGAAATCTTTTTAGGTGGTAATGTTGTTTTCCTGCCTCTCTTCTGTTTTTAGCTTCTAAAACATTCAGCAGGGTGAAATAAATTCGTTGCTGTCTTAAGAAGCGTATCGAATACATTCGGATATGCACGTAAAAACAAACTTCTTAAGGGACGAACATTTCTTGTATACACGTAGTTTTAAAGGTACAAATACAAAAGTATTGCATATAATTAGTAAACAAGTATCGTACAACAATAAAAATACATATACAGTAAGGACTAAAGCTGAACTAATGCGGAAAAAAATACCAAAAATGTATTGCACGTAATATTTTGTACTTAATTTCTTTATTTTATTTTACTTGGACATACTCAATGTATTTTTAACAAAAACAATTTTCCTGCATATTAACTAATAATTAGCGAAATATTTACTTAATATAATAGAATAATTCGAACAATTTTTTTATTAATTAAAATTTTGTCCATAGTACTTTAGCTTTAATTACACATTGTATACTATTGGGCATACTTTTCACCAATTTTTCTCAGTAATCTGGTGATATTGCATTCCATTGTCCTTGGACTCTCGTCTATAAATCAGCAAATGATCTCGGCGGTGATGGATACGCAACAACGTGTTTAGTTTTGAGGTAAGCTTAGAGAGTTTCAACACAATTTAAATATAGCCTTTGTACTGACCAATGTTCCCACGGCGTACTCACAGACTTGTGGTATGTCATGGTCTGTCGTGGTCTCAATTTCTAACCGCAAACCGTTCTCGTGGCCCGGAAAGGCTCGGGACTTGGCAAATCTTGAGCAGCCACTAGTCACCCGTTGCGTTATTAAATATTTATAATAATGAAGGTCAGCATTCTGTAAGTCGCCATCAAATTTTCTTTCTTCTTTTTCAGATCTGTTAAGGGATACTCAACACTGATGCTATCTTAGACTAGCTTCCAGATATCATATATTTTGTTTCCATTTTTGCGGTCAGCATTTTGCGATTTGCAGATAGAAGGCTCTCCCTCGAACAAGTCCAAAAACTCCATAATAACTGTATTTGGCCACTCCATAATTATTCCAAACCACCCACTGAAAACGTTCAAAAAATTTTCAGAATAAACCTGTACAACTACAACAAACCATAACACACCTTGGCGACGGGTGCTTGAGCCGCCCTGAGACTTGCCATACGTCGAGCCCCAGGGCTTTGATGTCCTATTATTTACCGACAATACACGGGAAATGCCAAGCCACCTCGAGTAGTAACGAGTCTTTACGTTTCCACAGCATCGAGTATAACAAACTTCAGACCAGAATCGTCAAGTCACACGCCGTGGAAACAAGGCTTAAGACATTAATTGATTGGTTTTGTAGCCAGTTCTAGACACTCGCCATATATTTTGGAGCTCTTGTTGAAACTTATCTTCGAGAATGGACATTTCTTGAATTCAATGTTCAAACTGTACTCCAAAATATGTAGTTTTGTACATGTGATCATGAATTAAATGCATACTATATTTTGCAATGGTACATTACCGTGCAGCCCCATATCATTAAAGAATCGCCACCAAATTTCACGGTTTTAATTACATGCCTTGGTTTCAATGACTCGCCTTTGTGCTACCATCCCCATCTTATACCATGTGATGCAAACAAGTTGATTTTCGTTTCATCTGCTCTCGTCATCGGGAAATAATTCTCGCTCGCTGTTCAGAAGTCGAATCTTTATACTTTTTGGCAAAAGCAAGGTGGGCTTTAATATTAATTCTTGAAAGTTGCGGCTTCTTGGGTCTTTTAAAGGCATGGTAGTCAACATCCTTAAGTGTCGATCGACTTAGTGTTTTCACTCGTGTACCGAGCTGATAGTATTTTCTTTCAGGCCTGCCTTGTGTACATACTTACTAAGTGGAACTTTTTTACTAATTCCCTGAACACTTGACTAGCTGACATGAATCATTTGATCAAATTCGCCATAAGCATTTGAGCAAACACGTCATAAAGAGAGGTGGGTCAAAATTAGCACTAAGCAATCAAAAATCTGAAGGGCGAGACTGCGAAACATATATTAAAGAGCTTCCCTGCACTCTCAATAAAACGAGGATCTATACTGGGGAAATATTGGCCTAAAATGGCCAATTCTCATCGACTAGTACCAGTGCACTCCTTCAATGAATTCACACAGTAGGATCGCCGAGGGAGTGAAGCCCGGGTTTCACAACAAATTGGCAGCTCTGACGAAGGTAGCACAATGGACCCCATATAATGACCTGAGTGCATGTGATCTCTGTCTACCCTCCCCCATATAAAGTCCGAACATAACCGGCGCCAATGTAATAATACACGTGACAAAAGTATCTTATAACGATCCGTTAAAATTGTATTTCCTATACCATTGCCTGCTTCCTAGGATATTTTTAATAAAATAATTGACGGAACAACGTTAGCTTTAACATCACGTTAGCTTTAACATCCGGCTCGCATATGAGGTTAACTCTTCCCGTAATTTTTTCAGGTCCGCTACAGGTTCCAAACGCCATTAAGTCTTTTGTGTCGCCGCACTGACCGACGCATTTTAATCTAGTTTTAATCCACAATTGCTTTTATTCGCGAAACAATGCCTCGCTCGCAACTCATTTTTAACCCTCCCTTTTAATGTGGTTTTCTTTTCACAATTTATTTTAATTTGGAAATTGTTACAAACACATTTTGGTTGCCATCAATTTTATTCAAAAGGAACTGTTCGTTTTATGGTATAAAGTTTTTGCCGTGTTACTTTAGCGAATTTAATTGGTTTTGTGTGTTAAGTTTGTTTGGTTTGGCAACTCTTTCCACCGTCAGATTGTGAGTATTATTAACAGCATATTCAGATTTCCGCTTCATGAAAGAAGAATTTTGAATGCAAGTGGAATACTTTCTTTAAACTAGGGCTTGCCATTTTATTAACTTATTTGTCAACTGTTAATTCTTAATCATTAACGAATAGACAAATATGGAGAATGTATCAATTATTATAGACATAATAAAAATAGAGGTACAATATTGGACACACTTTTTAAAAAGTTACAACTGATTGTACTGATAAATCAAAAATTATCTGGGTCAAAGGTGACCATAAAATAAAAATTAGCTTATATCATTCTTTTAAATTTCTACCAAAGTGTGCCAAGTTACATGCTATACTGATATCTATAATTTACAAATATTAATTCTAGACATAAAATAATAATAAACTGCATATTTAAAAATTAAAATGGAAGACTAATAATACTTGTACTAACAGAAAATGCCATATTAGTCAAAAATTTCAGCAGTAACTGTTGAAAATGTTCAATGTGCAAGATTATGTGCCCCCTCATGGCTGTCAAGGGCGTTTGCAGAATGCCCAGCATTATGGTTTCATAATTTTCAAAAATTGTATGTTCCTGCTCTTGCACAGTTATTCACAATTTCTTCTGAAAATCCTATTTTTAACTAAAAAGAACAAGATTCTCCATACTGGTCAAGCAAGGAGACCTCAAAATAGACTCAACTCAACTTGTATGTACAAACTCATCAACCTGTCAAAAAGAAACTCATGGAGGAAAGCTATGTCGTATGGGCATCACCATCTTTCTAAAGTTTGTCATCATATAGTTGTTGAACGAATTTAATCGAAATGTTATTTCTATGTCGCTAAACGATGGAATTAAATGGGGGTCCAGTTATTGGTCCGTTATAGTTACTGCGAAAAACACAAATCACAGTAACACAGATCGAACCTGAGCATCAAACCCAAATAATCAATAAATGACCGTCATACATGGTTTTGCCTGTTTTATTTCTCATCATATGGATCATGGTCTAGATGAGTCTTTGAGAATGTTCTTACTTGTTTAAATTTGATGCTTTAAGTTTGAATACATTGAATTCTTCGTTCATAAAGCCTTAAGGGAATGCTACATGATGGAACATACGTAAACATATAGCGGTGTAGTCCAATGCATAATCCTTCATTCAATTTATTTGAGATGAATTCAGAAAATGTTTCTCATCAGAGGGCGTTTATAGTTATTTTTAAGCAAATACATGAATACAAAAATTGTAATAACATTACATCCATTCTGTATCATTTAAATAATGTAACACTGAAAATGAAACTTTTCAACAACAAATTGCAATATTGGCTAAATATGGATCACTTGAAAGAAAACAACAATTGTAAAAAAGAAATATCGTGCGCTTGTGTTCTTCGATTAAAGCAATTTTGAACCAAAAATCGACAGAAAAGGTGTGTAGGTCTTATGTGTCTATTTCAATCGTCTTTAATCCCCCAACTTAGACCATTCTTATTACAGACTCTTGATTATATTTTTTATTTCCATCCAATCAGACTGTGATTTTTAGATTTTGTGGATAAAGATTTTATGCATCCCAAAGACAATAGCGAATAGCGAGGCACAAACTAAATCGAAATATGAAAAAAGTAGCGAGGAAATAATTGTCCACCCAGAGATCGTCTTGTCATTATGTCATATATTGGCTAATATTGTCTAAACCAAACATATTTGTTGGAATATATATTTATAACTTTCACCTATAAGTTACTTAGATAACCAATTACTTTGCCATATAACTTAATCGCATTTGCTCAAATATAGCCCAACTTTTCTATATTTTCTGTATTTTGAGATTGTTTCCGAGTATTAGCCGTCTGCATTCAATTTAATTTGCTATCTGTAATTGGAATTTCTGTTAATACCAACACTTTTGGTGGGATACGGAAGGACCGAGTTGATTTCCAAGTTCCACTGTACAATTGTCAAGGTCGGTTTGTTAAAACGCATTGTGTAGCAAATGCGACTAATTACTGTCGCAATACTTTGGTTTGAATCCAATCGCCGGCACTGGTAATGTTGATAGGAATGCATGTTCATATCTAGTCAATGTATATTCCCCGCTCATATTATAGCTTCTGCTTTAGGTTTGGGTGCCTATCTAATTTATAGGGTGTGTTTTATAACTTGTACATATATATTTGTAGGTAATTAAAAATATTTTTGTATGTAAATGAAACATGCCTCTGTTTCCGAAGTATTCTGAAATAGGGTATAAACCGTCCAGGAAAACAGTTTTTGTTACCTATTTCTTTCACTTAGCAAATATTTTCCTGATTCCACTCTGTTTTAACAAAACATTTAACGTCCACCCGAGCCGACTGCAGTCTATCAAAAATTGATAATTGAACTGATATCCTATTCAAATAGAGTTAAAGAATTTAATTTAGATGGTGCGCCATTTTTAAAATTGATATACGGTTCAGTCGGTCCGTATACGCGATTGCAATTATTTTATCCAATTACTCCGGTATCGAATGAAATGCGCGCGTATCAAATTATTCAGGGTTCAAGAATAGCGTACCACGAGAACAAGTCCACTACAAATTTTATTCCTACTAATGAGCGCTCGATGGGGAACTTACAGGGAGAGAATGGAAATTCAATTACGTCTGTGTTACTTCCTTAAGCTGACGGATCATGATTGTCAAAATGTATAAAACGGGATGGAATTGTAGACGCCAAATATACGTTGTCAGATATACGTTTATTATGGTATATAATTTATACATTTTCATGTACTATAAAATAACACAATACCAGATGTTAACTATTAATTGTGGGAATACGGTGGGCACTTAATGGAAACTAATAAGTTTCAAGCACTTGCTCTCGTGTACGCAATCGTGGACGACTTGTTTTTTTGTCCAGAAATGGCCGATTTATATATACTACCACCGAGTATCCTTCTTCAATACATTCAAGTGGAGAGACGGCCAGGGGAGTGAGGTCGGTGTTGTCAACAACATGATGGAGCTGATGGAGTTAGTGATTGAGTGCACTTAGACTCTGTCTACTCCCCCTTTTATAGCATCTGTTTCGATTCATGAAAATTTTCTAACGATATAGGATACGACTTCATACTGAAAACATTATTATTAATTTTATAAATTGAAAGTTTTCAGTAAATGAATATTTTCACACAGTGGATGGTTATCAGCCATATATTTGGTCTTAAGTTCTTTTTTGCATCAGTTTTCTATATATCTAATGTATACTTGTGTATATATTCATATTATTGTGATTTGTTGAGGGTAGTGAAACCTTTATGGTTATAATATTATTGCTACTACGATTATCCGTATTATAGCGTTAATGTTATGGTTGATCTAAGTCTTGCGGATATAAACACCCTATTGTTGTTCGCATTTTGTACAATATTTATCTCAATCTCATGTATCTACATCACTTTGACATGTTTTTATTAAAAAAGTTTAGTTTTTTAACACAAACTGTTTAAAAAGTCCCATCGTATGCATAGTTATAACATACTTTATTAAATCATTAAACATTAGTATCTGCTACATTATTCAGGTTAATGTACATGGGGATATAGAATACGCTTTAAAGACATTCGGTGCCACTTATAATTTAGATACTTATTTATATACTTATATCTCTGTAATAACTTAATACTCTTTTCAATTTGTACGTTTTCATTTTGACTCTTAATTAATACATAGTTTATTTTGAGTGTATCTGAGATTATGATGACATTAAAAAGGTATTTTATTTCGTGTTTGGGTATTCACATAAATGTGTCAGCACTTCTTTAATAATCAATAACTTTTTAGGAACGAATTAAATGCGTAGAAAGTTCAACATACGAATATGATATGCAGATCCTTACAAATTGTTTGTTTCAACTTTATGTAGTGTTTGTTAAGACGCAGTTATGATTGCAGATCTTGACATGGTCTCGTTTTTAATTCTTCTACTTCCTTGTATTTATTACTTTTGAATTTCCAATGAGCAATTAACAATTTCATTGTAATTTATTCCTATATTCTAAATTATAATGAAATATTACTTGTCGTATGGAAAGGTCATTTTTGCACAAAAACCTGGCCGGCTGGATTACACTTTAGCTAAATTCTATCGACCCATTAGTCTCGAGTCCTTCTTACTGAGAGGACTAAAGAGATTATGCGATAGGAACATACAGTAATGCGACATCATCCACTGCATTCCAAACGACATGCTTATCAACCGCGTAGATTGTACACTCCATGAGGTAAGCAGCTACATCGAAATATCACCACCAGATACGAAGAGATGCACCCTAGGGACGTTCATTAATTTCAAGGGCTTTTTCAATAAAACAATCATTAGTTATGTATATGCTCACAGAAAGTGCTCCCTGTGAAAGCTATATTCCATCAACACTTTTTGAGTAGATTAAACGTATGCTTAAACATATGCGTTGTAGTTCAAATACATGTAGATAATGTGGAGACGAGATGCATGGTACTAAGTGGTTGTCCTCAATTTGTTGTTATCACTTCTATTATGTTGTTATCTCCTTTGTTATCGATCATAGTAGTACATAGCATTTTGAAACTTCTGGTCAAATGCTACGACACGAATGACTTCTTCATTCTGATAATCGAACACTTTAAAGGAGTACTCGTATTATGCAAGTTAATGTAAAATTCTATAAAAAGTGTTGAAAGCTGATGTGCCAAACAAACTCTGTAGAAAATGAAGTCAGATAAACTAAAAATGCTACAGCTACAAAGTACAACGATTAAACTATCATGTGAGGTCAAATATCTGGGCCTCATTTTTGACTAACTTTAATTGGTTAGTTTAATTGGTTAACGTGGGTGAAGGTTGCAGCACTTACTTACTAATTTGCCTTACCTAATAATTTACTAATGCGCTGATGACCACACCCATAGAAGCCTTTGAAACTGCCTTGGGCTTAACACCTCTTCGTTTATATATAGAAGAGGATATCTTAAGGGCAGTTTTGTATTTATATGCAGGAGATTTATGAAAAATGAGTGGGTGGTTTGGATATAGGCGCGTGTTCTGGATGAGGTCTAGATTTGAAGATTTTCTTCAAATATCTAAACCTCCGAACCGATGAGCCACTGGGCGCCTATGCTATAGTCTTCTAAACTGAGATTATGGGGGTACTACAGGCGACCGGAGAAACAACTAATCAGAGAATTACTAGAAAAGCCATTGATATATTTACAGATTTTGTGCATATGTTACAGCTTTATATATGTCGGAGACAACCTTCTGTATAGGCCCATGCCACCCCGGTTATCGAGATAGGAATGCATGGAATGCAGACATAAACACAGTTACGAGAAGACGTAAACATTACCATAAATGGTCATGTCAAATATGTGACGGAACTATCGGTGGAAACCTATTTCTCCCGCGGGCAGAACAAAACCGAGTTGAGGGTCCCGTGTATGAATTCAGTTAGAAAAGACTCGAGATAGCGAGACGAGGTATCACGGGACTATTGGTGGCGGACTACTTAGCTCCTTTCGTGCAATTTAATTATCGTTTTAATGATCTGACATTTTAGTTTTAATATTTACTGACTATTGATTTCGTTTGTTTTGTTTAGTGACTTTTATATTTTTTCATCGTTATTGTTTAGTTAATTATTAAGTGTAATAAAGTGTGTGAAAATGCGACCAAAGTCCAGTAAATCTGCCCCAAAGCAGATTCTTTCCTGCTCGCCTCCGACATATATTATGAATTTTTGGGCTAATTTCAGTTCGATACAGCAGTACAAAGGGTTATTGAATGTGGAAGGGTCAATAAACTATATTACCTTATATTGGGAGAATGGACACTTGTTATGGGGAATCGTGGAAATGAGGAGGCTGATACCGTAGCAGGTCGAAGTTTTAAGGACTTTTTGCTAGATTCGGAATCAGCACTTAGCCAAACTACCTGAAATTCCATGATAAAAGATTATCACGCATGGTAAGCATAATAAAGACACGTTGACCAATATTAGCAGTTGTAAACAAACAAAAATATTATTATTGTCTTGTATAATGTATACAAGATCTATCTTGTATACATCATACAAGTAAATATATACTATCGTGTATATATTTACGATTCCTCATAGGAGCTTCTGGACTTTACTGATGGTTTTGTGTGTAGGGGATGAAATATTGAGGATAAGATTGTAAAACATACCTATTCTAAAGAGCTGTGCAGCACTCTCGAGAAAGGAGAGCTACATATATTGAGGAATTGGTGGCGGGAACCGACCACTTCAGTTGACCACTTCAGTACACCCACGCAACAGAATGGCTGAGAAAGTGAGTCTATATTGCCGACATTCACTTTTACAGTATCCGAAAACTTTCAGTACGAAACTTAGTCCACAACAGCTTAAGATGACCGCACATGACTCATGACCGCACCGTGTCAGCACCGCAGATCGGCCGACTATCGGTGACGGTGATGTGAAACCACACTTGTCTGCATCTGACCCGTATGTCGGCCGTGCGGTCTGTCTTACGATTGCAGCTCAGTATACTTTTTGAAGCTCACGCAGCCGCTTCGTACTGACAAAATCTAGAGATGTTTTACAAATAGTGAATTAGGGATGGTAGCACTTGCTTTGGAGGAAGAAGATGTTAATTGAAGAAGATGTTAATTGGAGAAGACATCGTCGCAGAAATCGAAGAAGAATATGGGTCCACAAAGGAGAGGAGGATAAAAGGGGGGGAGGAGGAGTAGAGGCGATTTTCGATTTTTAATTACCGATTAAGCAGAGCAAGAAGGTTGTCTGAAAATGCATTTGGCATTTTAATGCAATAATTTCGAATTTTCATGCGAATGCTTCAAGTTTCACCCGAAAACATAACAATTATTACTTTCCACGCTCGTTCTTTATATTCAGAGTTCCTATATTTTTCGGTCGATTGGTCATATAGCACCGGAAACTTCCTGATAATGAATGTATTATAAATATATGAATAGTATATGAGTATTATTAGTTTAAGATTTTAAATATTTGCAATAAAATAGAAAGCAACAACAAAATTCTCAATAAATACACCACATCGTGCCCGTCAAAAAGTAAACTAAACTAGTCGGGCATGGTGCGGTGGTTATGGGTAGGTGTCGGTACGGTTTAGTGGGGACTGTGTGGTACTTTTCCATTGCTTACTGCCTCGCCGTGTGATGTCCAACACACGGCCGTTACACGGTGCGGGCGCGTTTCGGTTATGTGTGTTCTGGACTTTAGTCATTAAACCTTGTTTTATATTTAGTAACAAGATCAGTAACGATTCTAATGATTTGCTCTTCAGGTATTTTATTATTTCTATGATTTTCCATACTCTTTCAATTCCGCGCATTAGATATAATGAAGAACAATTAGTTGCTTGGATCTGTATAATCCCACAATTTCATATCACAATTTCAAGTACCAAGATATGCCGAAATGTTTTCCGCAATTGTTTGTTGAATGTCTCGAAAAGTTATAGTGGTAAATTAAGTTCCTTCATCAAAATTACTCAAACCGTGGATTGCTACATTTGAAATACAGGAGTGTCGAAAACGACGAGCCCATTCGCGCAGCAGTGAATCGCACACCTCGCAGTTCTGTACTAAAACATGCAGCCGCCTTAAACTTTCGAGAACCACTTTCCACGACATTCTGGCAAGGGATTTGAACTTTCATCCTTACAACATTCAATTGGTGCAAGTTGCGAAGGTTGAAGATTATCGGATTCGATCCGCTTTTGTGCAAGAATTATTTGAAGGCTGGTAATTTTTATAACATCATATTTAACGACGAGGCACATTTCCACTTACATGGATATGTAAATAAACAAAATTGCCGTCATTGGTATATAGAAAACCTTATATATAGAAGCAAGATTTCTTATATTCTTCTAAATCAACTGTATGGGCGGCAACGAATGCATCTGGCATAATGGGACCTTGGTTCTTATTTTTATGAAAAAGCAAATGGTATTGCACTCCTGCTACTTCTCTTCGATATTGAAATATGCTAGAGAATTTTTTGGCTCCAAAATTTTAAAATTTTGCTGAATTTAATGAAGATACTTAAGGTAGAAATACTCTACTGTCACGTCATGTGAGTTCACATGATGTCATGTGCTGTCTTACGTCACGTTATTATGCTTACGTGCACACTGGTATCACGGCTTTCCAAAAAGGTTTATCATGTATGTAGATATGTACTGAAACCAGCAGTGTTTTTTCTTTGAAAAGATAGCCTCCTCAAGCAGTGATTCGGAGTGGGAAGGAGAAATGGTGGCTGGTTTCCTCGTAATTGAAGGGGAGAGTTCGAAACGGGTGTGGGTACATGATATAAATAAACAGAGGGAGCAATTAGGGGAATTTCATACATTGTACCCTTAGCTATTAAAAGACCCGAAGATGTTTGTTTAGTGTCGTATAAATACTCATGCCCCGTCACTTTTTCTATGAGAAGTTTGTTAACCATTTTTTTTAGACGATTTGGACTTGTTGATGTATTGAAACGTGAACTTACGCTGCATCGAGAACGTGTTCGTCCAGACTTCTGTTTACATGATATCACGTGTGCTGCCCATAGCGTGAGGTTGAGAGCGTGATGTGATATCAGTTTAGTTCTGGCGAACTAAAATACATAGAAGAACTTGAACTACACTTTTGTGACGTGTCGTGACATCCCATGATATCACGTGAATTCACGTGACGTGACAGCAATGTGTCTCTACCATTAGTTTCAGCAAGATGGAGCTACAGCCCATACTGAAAATTTATCAATGGAAGCCGTTAGATCAATGTTTCCTGGAAAATTGATATCTAAGCGGGGAGACATTAACTGGCCGCCCAGAAGTCCCGATTTAACGTCGATAGATTTCTTATGGGTTATTTGAATTCTAAGGTGTATACTGATGCTCCTAGGACTTTGATTATGTTAAAACCCAGAATATGCAAGGAAATTTAGAAAATTGAACCAGAATTATGTTAGCGAACTATCGCAAATTTTAGGTCATGCCTTGAGGAAGTACAGCGGCGTGAGGGATTGTACCTTTACGATGTTATTTTTCATGAATAAGTTTCCCTACAGTTAGGGAAACTCCAATAAACAATAGTGATTGTAAATATCTTTTTAGTAACCGAGTTTTATTTACCCGAACAGAGAAAAATTTTCCAGGATACCTGTTACTACAAGTATTAAATAAACATTATTTTATTTCCAAATTAATTCTAAAGACTATTTATTTATTATTGATAATTTTATATTTAATAGTTAATTAATGTTTTAGTTAAAAATTTATAATATAAATCTTCTTTGCTCGATACCATTTTCAGTGATCGTACATTTTTCTTGCTTCCACCGCCTAACATCAGTTTCGTTAAGTTCTTACAACCGACGCTTTCCCGAGTTGTTCAGCTATTCGCTAATGACACTCATTTATTTTCGATCTAATTTTGGTAATTAAGTGCCGTATGGGTAATGCCGTCGTGCCATTACGCTGGAAAATTAATATTTTCATTTCGAGAAACCCAATATCAAATTTCACATGTAATATATATTTGCGCTGTACTTCGAATCTCAAAAGCAGGTTAATTACCTACCCTAATGTCTTCGAGAATTTATGCCCAATTATAAATCACTTTCAATTTATTGTCAGAATTTGAATTATTTTATCAGGCAAATTAGGAGCATTTAATCTGCCTGGAAAGTATATTAGCGATTTTAGTAATGATACATTTTCATGGTACGATATGCTGGTTTCGAAAGCTCTAGTTTCATTTATGCCAGTGAATTTCTGCACTGAAACGGACTTCTTATTTGAACAAACAAATCTATTAATCTTTGAGAACCAACAATGCACGAAACATATAATAAATTTGGTTTCTTTTACTGAACAAGGAGAAGGAAGAAATCTCTTTCTTTTAACTCATAATATGATGTTTAGTAGCACAGTGAGACAGGGCTCGAGTAACATGTCCACCGCGAAGTTATAAAAGTGCAGCACACTGTTCCTGCCGCTATATGGATGGATGTATCTATCATATTCTCCGATAGAAGGGGCTGTAAAAATATCGTTCATACTGTGGTCTATAGTGGAGGATTGGGCTCAGTATTGTGGTGTTATTCAGTATTGTACTTCCGGATCTTGACTTGACATACAGGATGTTAACAAGAATTTATTGGGACAGGAAGAAGACTCTGTACGACACGAGGCAGTATATGAAAGTGAAGAATATTTACACCAAAGTGTATTATTCTGAGGAATATTTTACATCTGCCGAGTGTAATGAGGGTAGCAAAGACAATGTTAGCTTTATCATATTCTAAAGGGAAGGGGTTGTTGGCCTTAGAAGGAAGGGAATGGTTATATTTGAAACTGGAGCAGATATTACAACCCCTCAAATTTGATACCATTTCAGGCAAAGATCTGGAAACGTTTAAATCACAAATATAGTGATCATATTGGTGATTCGGATTTAACAGAATTAGAAAAATCAGAAATTATTTAAATTAGTAAATTCGTCCAAATCCCATTTTTTTTCTTAGCTCGATCATATTGGGTTCAGGTCCCAATTGGGAGAATTTTGCACCTCTCCTTGAGCATGGGTTTGTTTATTCTCATCCCTATATGTACCTTCCCATCCGCAACCTGAGGCTTTAGGGAAAGAAAGTCGATTTCTTTGTATCCAAACCTTTAAAACTTACAGAAAAATTAAATTTAAGTACTGGTAATCCGTTTGCAATAATAACACTTATTGTATAGGAACAAAATGGTAGCATGGGCCTTTTATGAGGATGCCTTGCTACGTTAGTTCGAATCCTAGCAAATAGGATTGACATTTATTTCATCTTACTGCATGAATATTCATATACCAAATCTACTCGACCTCAATGTTTGTCAAAAAGCGATATTAATATTGATATCTAGCTTAATAAACTTAATACTTATTATAATACAGTCATGGACTTACACCTGGTGAATATATATTATGTAAAAAATATGTTAATAAAGGCGCTTTAAATATTATGTAGACCTATTTTTAACAATAAGTAACTGTCATTGTTAAAATATTATTTTTAGAAGTATTGTGTTATAGATTAGGTAATCAAAATGTCTCAGATCACACATACATTACATTTGAGAATAAAATATATGCCTATTTAGTTACCTAATTTAGGTAATGAAATCTACACTTTACACTTTACTTCACTTTGGAAACTTCCTCTTGGAAACCTCATCATTAGGTCATCAGTCCTAAGACTGGTTGGACGCTAACCTCCAGCTTCTCCTATCTTGTGCTAACCTACGCATTTCGCTAATTGTGCTACAACCTACATCCCTTACTATTTGCGAGCAGTAGTCTAATCTAGGCCTACCTCTGCCTTTCTTCACTCCTATTTCTGCCTCCAAAATATCGCGGACTATTCCCCCATGTCTCAGCAAGTGGCCTACCATCTATCTCTTCTCTTCTTTAAATTTTTCCACATACTTCTTTTCTCGCCGACTTTCTCCAATACTTCTTCGTTTCTAACCCTATCAGTCCATGGTATTTTCATCATTCTTCGGTAACACCACATCTCAAAAGCTTCTAATTTCTTCCTACTTGCTCTCCCTACCGTCCAGGTTTCGCAGCCGTATAGTGCCGTGCTCCATACATATGTTTTCAAAAATCTCTTCCTTGTTTCTAAGTTTATTACCCCCGAGCATAAAAGTGCTTTCTTTTTGTTAAAAGCTACTCGACCCTGCGCTATTCTTTGTTTTATGTCTTTATCGCTTCTTCCATCCCAATTTATTTTACTTCCTAAATAAGTGAAGTTTTTAACTTCCTCCAATCTTTCATTATTAATTTGTACTTTCGTTTTTGCTCTGCTCTCGCGCCCTCTGCACACTAACACTTTAGTTTTGTTTTTATTCACCCTCATTCCATATTCCTCTGTCAACACTGCCTCCATTTCGTTCAATGCTGATTCTAATTCCTCCTTACTAGATGCTAATGCTGCTATATCATCCGCGAATCTCAGCATTTTTAGTTTCTGTCCCTGTACTTTAATCCCGAAATCCACTCTATCTTTTACCACATTAATCGCCTCTTCGATGTACAGATTAAAAATTAGTGGTGATAGTGTACATCCTTGTCTTACTCTTTTCCTAATACCTACTTCCCTTTTTTCCCCTTCTACTTCTATAACAGCAGTTTGCTCTTTGTATAGATTGTGTACTACTCTCCTATCTCTATACTTCATTCCCGCGCTCTTTAGTATCTCGAACATTTTTTCCCATCTTACGTTATCAAAAGCTTTTTCTAAATCTACAAATCCTATATAAGCGTTCTTTCCTTTTTCTATTGTTTTCTCTAACATTACTCTTAGCGCCAGAATAGCTTCGCGAGTTCCCCTATTTCGCCTAAACCCGAATTGGTCTTCTCCTAGTATTTCCTCCGCTCTATTTTCCATCCTCTTCTGCACTATTCTAGTTAAGATTTTTGACGCATGGGAAGTTAGGCTAATCGTTCTAAAGTTCTCGCATTTGTCGGCTCCTCTCTTTTTCGGTATAGTAACGATAATGTTCCTCTTATAATCCTCCGGCATCTCGCCCGTTTCGTATATGTATTTCACCAGTTCAAACATCCTATTTACTACTTTCTGTCCCGCACATTTCAAAATCTCCGCCTGTATTTTATCTACACCTATTATTCTTTAGCGCTCTATTATTCTCTATTATTCTTTAGCCCCCTTAGTGCTATTTCAAATTCCTCTCTCAATATAGGTTTTCCTACATCTTCCCTATCGATGCTAGATTCTTCCTCTAATATCTCTCCTAATTCCTGACCCTCGTATAAATTTCCTAAGTACTGCTTCCATCTATCCGCTTTCTCCTCTCTTTCTATCAGTATGTCCCCCGATTGACTCCTAACGTTTCTACTTATTGTTCCTATATCCCTGAAGTTCCTCTTAATTATTTTGTAAGCCTCATCGGTCTTACCTACTTGCAACTTATCTTCTACTTCTTTGCATTTATCCTCTATCCATTCTTCTTTCGCTTTTCTACATTTTCTAATGATTTCCCACTTTATTGACTTATAAGTTTTCAGTCCTTCTTCGTCTCGTCTGTTTTTGTAGCCTCGTCTCTTTTGCATTAAGTTTAAGATTTCGTCCGTTATCCAGGGCTTCCTAGCTTCCCTTGTATCGTGTCCTAAAACGTCCGTAGCCGCGGAAGCTAGACTATTCTTGATACCCTCCCACTCAGTTTCTGCGTTCTTGATTTCGTCCTTACTCGTTTTATTTATTAATTGATCTGTTTTCTCCTGGAACTTATCTTTCATATTCTGATCCCTCAATATGCCTACATTTATACGTTTCTTATCCTTCCGGGTTTTCAGATTTTTGAACTTTAATCTAGCTTTCATGACTACCAAGTTATGGTCGCTGTCTACATCTGCTCCTGGATAACTCTTAAAGTCTTTTACTTGATTTCTAAATCTCTTCCTAACCAGAATGTAGTCTGATACCTGTCTTTCCCTCCTGGCATTTTCCATGTGTACCGCCTCCTAACGTGATTCTTGAACAATGTGTTCGCGACTACCATCTTGTGCTTCTCACAGAATTCTGTCAGTCTGCTACCTCTCTCGTTTCTGTTTCCTAATCCATAAGGACCTACAAATTCTCCTTCTTTCCCCTCACCTACGACTGCGTTAAAATCTCCTATTATTGTTAAATTTTCATGACCCTTCACAAATCCTATTATCTGCTCTATGTCCGAATAAACGGCTTCTAACTCTTCCTCACTGTGGCTAGAAGTAGGCATGTATACTTGCACTATTACTGTTTCCACTGGCTTCGAATCTAACCTAACCATCATTACTCTCTCGCTGTATTGTAGGTAGCTATCTACACATTGTCCTGCGTTCTTCCGCATAACGATCCCTACTCCCGCGTTTCCATTTGCCGATCCTGTGTGTATTACCCTATAGTCACCACTCCAAAAATCTCCTACTTCCGGCCAGCGCATCTCACTTATACCTACTATATCTAATCCTAATCTATCCATTTCTATCTTCAGATTTTCTAGCTTCCCTGCCTGTCTCATGCTTCTGACATTCCACGCTCCGACTCGTGAAATGCTACACTTCTTACTATCTTGGAAACCTAGCAAATTAATATTATTTCAAATTATAAAAGTGACTGTTACTGCATACAAGTTAAGTAGAATTTACATAAAAATACTTCGTTGATATTATTAACCAGATATATTAATAAATTTTATACTAAACATATTACCTGTACTAAAAGTGTTGCGGATCATCTACATCAATACATAATTTAGTAGTTAATTACTCGTAGAATAGAATGTTATTTTAATTTATATAGCCTCTCATGGACAAGTTCTAATATAAAAGATAGACATACTTAATTTGAAATTCAACTACATTTTAACTTGGGTCAGTAAATTCCTTTAAGTTTCGTCATATTTTTATTCTCTTCTTTGCTATCACTCCTGGATTTTCCACTCGACGTCTGCGAGCAGCAGGCGGTCCCTGTTAAGAACCAGAGAAACAGACGGAATCAAAGAGCTTTTGATAATCTGTCGCTCTCACAGCCCTCCTTATTGTAAAGGATACTTTTGATTAACACAACCGAGGAGAACTTCCACATCTTCCCGTATCTCAGTGAAATTATCCACATTTCATTTATGAATTGTTCTGGCTCATTTCGATGTAGCTCGACGTACAAAGGCCTTGGATGTTACGGAAATGTATTAATTATTCCGTGACACATTTTAAGAATACTCTGTACGGCTAGTTGATACCTGCAGTTTACTGTAAGTCTAATACTGAAAGTATCTTCGTAATTGAGAATGAAGAATGAGCTCATATAATAAGTTTATCATATTTACATGTTAAAAAGCTGCACCCGAAACTCGATCTAAGTAATTATTATGCAAAGGTTTTTTATAATGCTGCTTAGTGTTGGTCGATTTTCGCTATGATAGTTTCTCAACGACGCCAGCAGATGATCTACCTTCAACCAGAAAGGCCGTCCGTCTTAGAGTAGAGGAAGGATCTTTTACCTACCTAACATATATGGTACAAGGGACCGTTGCGCTAGGTTCACACGATAGAACCTCGCGATAGAAGTTAAGCACATCTGGGGTCTGGACAGAGTAAAGATTATTTTCATAGCCATCTTGGCAACGGATGTAATGACCAAGAACCTAAGAGGTAGAAGTTCCTGAATCAGTACTCGTGGATCAAACGGAGTGAGCTGATTGAACTTTAATTCTGATTGAACGAGATCAAACGGAGTGAACGAGTACTGGTGGATGAAACGAAGTGAACTGAGAGAGAATTATCTCCTTAATCCTTCAATAATCCCAAGAATAGATGAATGATTTCCAGCAATTTTGCTGAGATAGTCCATAATAATAATAATAATAATAATAAGAATATTGCCCTTACTTAAAAAGTAAGTATAACAATACCAACATTCACATCTTGTGACGAAGTTTAGGTAGAGCTACCTTACGTAACCCCAATAAAATACATTTACATATAAAAATAATAATAGTAATAATAATTTTAAATATAAAGTAAAATAAAATGTACCTGCAATGATCTCGTGGTTTCATTTCCTAAAATAAGTAGTTTATAATAAAAGAAATTTTACTTAAAACATAACCTTTCTTTATTATTTTTTTCAACTGTCTTGCATCAAACCAATGCAACTAACAACTTAAGAAATTAGGGAGATGAACAGGTACTATTTACCGTCAACGATTTAACTAAACGTCAACTTCATTATTGCCAACCAAATTCAATAATCATCAATCAAGGTATCATATTGGCGATATTTATCTAGGATCATAAAAAGTTTAACTGGTTCGTTAATATGTCACCTTAAAACTGTTGTTTAACTTCAAACTGGAGTAGTTTGATTCAAATACCGTCATTGACCTTTTACAGGGATCGTCGGCCTCTGCACAGCTCATTGCCCTATTGTCGGATTTATTGCAATCGACGTATTTTCTTCACTAACATGATTAAGGCCGAAATGAGTGATTTTCTAGATGTCATCTATTGGTGATAATTTTCTGCCAAGTTTCGAATTTAATTGAATTTATGTGACCTTTTTTATCGGCTATTTACCATATTCCTATTTTCGATACTGGGACCAATTTTTGACGCTGGGGAAATTTTCTGAACCCACACTCTTGTAGTGAAGTACCTACGATTATACATCCTATCTGACAGATGGTATGTCTCCTACATAAACCTCGTCTAAGTATGTGAGGCTTCTACGAGTCCAGTGACTTACGAACCCCTAGACGTCATAAGCACGCCGGTTAATCACCCATCCAAGTGGCAGTAGAAGATATTGGTTATTGGTTAATATTTAATATTTATAGGTCATCGCCCGCCCTTTATGCTTATATTCAAATGTGCAGCTCGTCAAGAATAGGAACAAGTCTTAAAACTACGATATTTGACCGCCCACGAGGTACGCAGTAAACAGTCTGGCCTTTACCCAGTCGCATTAAGAACTTTGTAGACTGAATATCGATGAATATATATGTACACAGAGTTAGATCTGACTGCGCGTAAAGTTCTTCCTTTTCCCTCCAAATGCTGCTTCACTCTTTCTTCTAGGCATACCCTGAGAATCTCACACTTTTTGCTATTCTTAACGAGCAATATATTTTTCAGTGTTTCCTATCTATTTTTAGAAATTTCAACATTTGTTTAAATAATCAACTGTTATTGTCACTGATCTCTTAGATTTTTATTAAAGCCATAAATATTTTTTTCTAAATACATGCTCGGCTTTGTCAAACGAAAAAAAATGCAAATCATTATTCCTAATTAAGATGTTGAGAGACCCGAGTAAAAGACGAGTCTATACTATGCAGCTTTTAACACAGAAATATATAATCTAAACTGACTTTTATTAACTTTTATAAAAATGTTATTTTAAAGTAAAGCTTAAATTCAGCAAAATAAATATTACTCGGTGTGCCAAGCGAGTCCTCCAATTATCTGAATTAAAAAAAAAACCTTTTACGGAAACCTCTCGGAAAGGCGGATTATGTCTCGTTTTAAATAAATTGGCATTTGACTATGTTTTTAATTCCCCAAAACGAGAGCCGGGTGGAATTAAAGCGCGGACACGGACATTATATTACTTTACTCTGATATTCTTTTAAAGGCCTTAACTAAAACCGTTTCAGTTTCAAAAGCAAACATATCTCGTAATAAATAAAACAGCGGCGGAACATGGTGTGCGGTGCTGGGGAAATCCTTTAATCAAAGAGAATGGTTTTAAATCAGCTTAACCAATGTACCCCGATACTCCATGCACGTTGATAGTAGAAGAGGATAACTGAAGACTGAAGCAAGGATTCAAATGCGTACGTACGTTAGCGTTTGAAGTTAGAAAATACCATCTTCATTAACTTTTTTTTAAATCAAGTTTCCTTAAGGCCTATGCAAAGAACAAAAAATATATATAAAACAACATGACCTTGTTAAATAATGCCGTCCATTAGTGCTATCAATATATTTCTTTTGGCTATTCTTAACAAAAGAATTGCTAAATGTATAACAAACACTTTGATAGAAAGGGTCTTTCAATAGGGACGCTCGAAATTTAGGTTAGCGTTAGGTATAGCGCCCATATTGTTGAAGCAATATCTGTATAATTGTTGTGAATTGTTCAGTAGTGTGTAGAAAATCACCATGGAAGGTTACAGCATTCAACAACGTGTACAAATCATCAAATTTTGTTTTCAAAATCAGTACTCCGTTTGAGAAACCTTCCACGCATTATGTCATTTTTATCCTCACCACAACCGTCCTGCCGAGTCGACTATTCGACGTTTGGTGGCCAAATTCGAATCAACCGGTTTAATAAATAATTAGAACGTCACCGAATCGCAAGGTCTTCTGAAATTATCGCTGCTGTGCATGGAAGTGTACGGGAAAGCCCGAGGCTGTCCATTTCTCGTCATTCACAAGAACTTGGCCTTTCTGCGCCTTCAACTTGGCGAATTTTGCGTCGGGACTACGGGTCTGCAACCATATAAAATCCAATTGACCCAGGAACTTAAGGTAAATGACCATGGACAACGCTGTGTTCGCTGCTTGGGCTCTGGAGTAGTTGGAAGTTGACCCATATTTCGCCAAAAAAATCATCTTTGGCAACGAGGCCCATTTTTTGGATGAATGCATATGTGAAGAAGCAAAATTGTCAGATTTGGAACGATACCGATCCACACGAGATACACTAAATGTATCCCGAGAAAGTAACTGTTTGGTGCGGATTTTGGTCTGGCGGAATTATCTGTCCGTACTTCTTCCAAAACGAAACTGGCATTGCCATAACCGTCAACTCAACGGCGAGTGCTACAGATCGATGCTAAGCACCTTCTTGTGACGTGAACTCGATGATATGGATAGCGACGACATGTGATTCCAACAGGAAGGTTCTACGTACCACATAGCGCATGCCACGATGGACATTTTGCACGAGCGATTTGAAGGCATGGTTATCTCACGCAGCGGTGGCGTGAGCTGGCCACCGAGATCGTGCGATTTAACGCCTTTAGACTTCTTCCTTCGGGGATATCTTAAATCGCAGATCTATGCGAATAAACCGCAAATAATTGATACTCTCAAAGTCAACACAACGACCGCCATCCAGCAAATTCAGCCAGATTTATGCGACAAAGTCATCGAAATTGGAATGGAGATTGGACCTTTCGAATACGTGCCACAAAGCAAAGCCGTGGCGGACATTTAAACGATGTTATATTCTATACTTAATGCCATAATGTGGACGTCTCACACAACTTGTTTTATTTACGTTTAAAAATCGAGCGCCCTTATTGAGAGATCTTTTATATGGGGCTCTTTATTGTGACAGATTTGATTTGTGCCAAACTAAACATTTGATTGACGATTTATAACTTTCTTCGAATCATATCTAGATCAAAAACAACAATGAGTTCATGAAATGTACTCAGAATATGTTTTTGTAACCTCAGGTGTTTTGTTTTTGTGTCAGTGGTTTTGTTTGTAGCCTCACGGGTAAACTTTGAGACCATTATTATTTACCGTTAGAACTCACCACTTGGTAACGTGTTATATAAACAACTATGTATTTATATAATATGTAATTGATTGACTTGAATTGAAAAAGTGACACATTGTAACTACATTTTAATTACTATATTATTGCAGCATTGCCTCGCCATCTTTTTAATGTAAAGAAATATTTACGTTACAGGAGAATACTAAATGAAATCCAGTAATAATCAAATTAGTGTATGAATGAAATTGTTTTTAGTCTTTTTATATAATCGGTGCTGTCCAATCAATTGCAATCAAGAAAAAGTGTCGGTAAATAACAATTTTCCTTATAGATATCATAAAACTGACATTTCCTTTATTTCCATTATTGTATGAAGTTCGTAAACTAACATAATTTACCTTCCATTATCGTTAGGCAGGTAAATTTTTCGTCTGGGTTGTTTGTTAAGGATTTTACTGCCATTTTTTGCGGAACAAGGAATATTCACATTGTTCGAAATACGTTTATCGATTATGCCGTTGACGTTTACAGTAACGTAATAACCATTGTGAGAGAACCAGTTGTGTGTTAATAATAAATGAGTATGGTCAGTTAATAACTGTCATAAGCAGAATTAATGATTTTGATAATTGTTGTTACGTAATGTGGAGTGTTATGTTATTTATTAGCGATTCACTAGCCAAGCGCGTATATGTTAAACTGTAATTGACAAGAATACGAGATGTATTGTGTAAATATATGAAAGAGTTGACGTTCGCATGGCTGCATAAATGTTTGTTTTTATTTTCTTTAAATTATAAATCTGTAAATATTTTAATTATTACTATGGGCACACGTGGCTCCAGATACACCTATTGACCGCCGTGATGGTATTTTTGTATATAATAATTTTAAGTTGTTTAAATATTAGAAAGTAGAAACCCTTGTTTAGCCAACACTCGGAACGAGGGCCCATCTGTTTCTTATGGGTAAAAATGCGATTATCACAGGCAATAAGTTTTACTCTTTACTGTCCTAGCCACTTGTTCAGACCCTTGAGAGTAGGTCAATGGTTTATGGCAAGGGTGGCGTCGAAATAAGCTTTAAAACAATGAATTGCCGCCCCGAAACATCGGTCCTCGTTCGGTACTAGTTTGCTCGCTATTTATTTATTTTCTGAATAAACGTAGCTATAGCAATAACATACCACGAGTATAGTTTCACCTCACACACAGCACCCCGAAGATCGCCATATTACAGTAGTTAACATAGTATGTTTCAGAAATAAATGAACTAATCAAATGTAAATGTATTATTTTGGATTATTTCATACACCAAGTTTTAATTAAATTAATGAATCATCGGTAGACCTAAACAATAGAGTTGTTATACTCTATATATAAAATAAATATAATAATAATTGTTATAAAGATTTCTAAAAATGTTATACTCTCTAAAATGTGGTATAAAATGTTACACCAATTACATACCAAACGGGGTATATATAGGGAT
The DNA here is from genome assembly GCA_037954035.1 of Rosalia funebris. Lineage (NCBI taxonomy): Eukaryota > Metazoa > Arthropoda > Insecta > Coleoptera > Cerambycidae > Rosalia > Rosalia funebris. The sequence continues at coordinate 9,816,951 of JAZFAV010000007.1, forward strand.
ATACCAGTGAAATGACACACGGCAAGGTCGTAGTAGATTATAACCATTCGCTGGTGTGAATTTTCGTAACAGCAATAGAGATAAATCAACACATCTGGTGTAATTTCATCATGTTTTGGTGTAAGCTTTATTTGAATTGTACTGTCCATACTGTACTATAAAGGAAAATAAAACGCTTTTGAAACAAAATATACTTTATTATAGTTTTATTTTGAATATACAAATATACAAAGGTAATTTATTTTATGAGCTAAAGACATATTGGTATTTATTCGTGTACATGTAGAAAATATTTATATATTCCTGTACAACGTAATCAAATTCCTAACTATCGTATTTCAAATAGTACTTATATTATCGCGCTTTCCAAGTAAATGTTATGATCCTCCCCCAATGTGAACATTCTTTCTGGTTAATAAATAAGAAATGTGCTTCGTTGACATCTAGATACCTTTGGATATTTACTAATAATTCTTCTTATAATGAAGGGATTTAGTCCTGACTGAAAATAACTCATATCATTTAGTGTCTCATAAAATTGAATACATTATTTAGTCATCTTGATAAAAAAATGTAATACACTTAACCAACACAATTCATTTTTGTTTCATGAGACATATAACAAAATGTGGGCATAACTTGGTTAATCAGAAATTACGGCTGTTCGTAATTTGGTTGTTTTATAGACGCATACTTTAGAATAGTTATCACTTACCACGTAGAAATTATAGTCTAACATCATTCATGCTATGGAGTGAAGTGTACTATTGGGATTTCAAGAGAAGCGATATGACCTCTGGCGACTGAATGCTGAAATAATCTCTAGTACATGATTTCTCAACCTCACTTTTTGGTCGTGTTATTTTCGATATTTTACAGCATTTTTGGCTATTTTCCTGTGTTTTAAAATTATTGTTATTATTGTTATCGTTAGTTGTTGTTATATTTATTATCCTTTTACACTATTATAGTTCTTGTGACTAAAAATTGGATTGTTCTGTCGGTTAGGTCTGGTAAGTAGGTACTTGTTATTATAAATATTTGTATTTATAATAACAAGTACGTACAATATTTTATGTACAATATTGTTATTTTAGAACGAACTGTCCAAATTAGAGGAGATATTAAAAACAATTGACCTGCGCCTGGTCAAATAAGAAAGGGAAAAGTATAAACTAGTGCCGATTATGGATGTCTGAAATGCCTTCCTCCAAGCTTTCGAACCATTACTGTTGTGTTCCTCAATGCCATACCTGGGCCAAAAAGGACCCTGAAAAGAAAATGAGTTTTCATCTTTTTCCTAAAGAAAATTCAGGAAAAGTCAAGTTTGAATCCAGAATAGGAAAAGAGTTAGTGGATCGAAGAAAAGCCTGGATAATTAGACTACGCATTGGCATGCCTGTGATCAATTTTATGAAAGTTTGCTCTCTACACTTCAACGCAGAAGATTATTTTAACAAAGGTAGAACTTATAGTCTATGATTTCAAACATTTAAAATATATTTTTAATTTTTGTAAGGACAAAAATCGGAAAGTAGGGGTGGTGAATTAAAGAAAACAGCAGTTCCTTCTCAAAACATTCCGACACCTACAACAGTGTCCTCTACCTCGAAGGCACAATCTTCACACTCGTATCGAGGTGAAAGATACCGGAACAGACAATTGATGGAAGCTCATCCAGTTGGTCCATGTGGTCAATCTGAAGTTGTCGAAAATAACACTGAGGCTGCAGACAAATGGCAACCAACTTAATGTGAGAAGAGCTACAATTTGTTCTGCCATGTAAAATAATGTGACCAGCATTTAAACCGTCTTCTCCTTCAACCACACATCTTGCATTTATATTTCCACCAACATAGTTAATGTACTCTACTAAACTTAGAGTTATTTGGGCCATGTTCATTCTAAAATAACAATATTTTACATTAACAATATTTTCTAATCAAAAATGATAATACCTGAGACAGAGACTCCTAATAAGTAGGTACTTACCAGACGTAACCGACAGAACAATCCAATTTTTCAGTCACAAAAACTATAACAGTGTAAAAGGATAATAAATATAACAACAACTAACGATAACAACAATAACAATAATTTTAAAATACAGGAAAATAACCAAAAATGCTGGAAAATATCGAAAATAACACGACTAAAAAGTGAGGTTGGGAAACCATGTACTAGAGATTAATTTGCGGATAATCCGTCATGGCGCTGCGATCTTAATTTGAATTTCCAGTATTGTGGAGTATTGAGTTGTAGTGTATTAAGTTTAATACCAAAAATAGTGATTTTAGTGAATTTTACGCCACTTTCCCGACAATAAAAGTGGCAAAGTTTAATTACGGCAGCTTTTCAATAGTGTACAAAAATCTTAGTGTATGTAAGACATTTGTAATGTATTTCTTTTCTTTCTTTATTTTTAGTTGTGCAGTGTTCTCCTTACTAAATAACACAGTTTTGATTTGTTTCCTAATACCATTTATTCTGTTTTATTCATTTCGTGACACCATTTATTGCAACAAATAGATTTATGTCTGTCGTTGATCATTAAACGCTCAAATACACATTATAAGCTTATATAAATTGGCCAAAATATATATACCATATAGAATTTCTAATGCGTTGTTTTTCTTGACTCCTCGTTGCCAAGTGAGTTTCTTCAGTAAAATTTTGAAGACTATTCTGAATATTTTTGTATGAAGCAGAAAACATATATATGAAAACTGGCTTGCATATAGCTGTATTTTATAATAAACTCTTACTGCCTACTTCACAAATGATAATTGATCACATTGCACGTATTTCTTATCATGGTATTAATAAACTGGTTCAGGAATAACGTATGCTTTCTTACGGTAAATATTGAAGTCGTTCAAGAATTCCTCCATCATAATTCCGTAATTTGTGTAGTCTACAACTGAAGATGAATAATAGTCAAGAACAACAGACAGGAGACAACCAGTCTCAGACTAATGCTCCATTGTATCTGAAATCTTTGTTGTTAAGTCGACGTTAATACAGCCCCGCATATACTCGATGTACTTATCGAGCTTGATGTACTGGGGCTTGTACAAAATATTTTTAAAATTAACTACTATATTTACACAATTCACGAAGTGATTTAATAACTTAAAGAGGTCTATATATTTTGGAAATAGTATGCAATATAGCATATGAGTGCTCGTATACTATTTTGTATATTCGTAACTATTTGGTTTGCAATTTAAGCATGTGTATCCTATTGTGCAAATTCAAATGAAATAAAGGCGTCGCCTGGCGCTCTGGGGTGCAATTAAAGTTGCACAAATGTGCATCTAGAAAACGATGTCGACAAGAGCGACTTCGTTTCATTGTCTCAATCAGGCAAGTGTAATGACTGAATATTCTGTTTGGTATTGCACACAGTGTATATTATGAAATGGAAAATATACTATTACATTTTAATGAAGAAAATGATATCTTCTAGAACCCATACAGTATATTTCAATATATTTAATACCCAATTAGATACCCAATCAATATTTCAGTTGGGTATTGAATATACAGTATATTCAATACCCAACTGCTTGTCAATATAGTGCTATGTCCCAATTATCCTAACCTAATATAATATACTGGTGTTATAATACTTTGTTCTTTTGGTAATGTCTTGATAAAATGTCTTGATAATACGAGAACTCATATAACATGCTACAGATTTCTGTACAAATGTAATTTAACTCAAAAGAATATACAACTAATATAATTTTTCTAAATATTATATATTTTATTTCCAGATTGACCCCAAAGTCGCCTTTCCGAGAAGAGCACATCCAAAGGTGAGTGTCTTAGATGTTTTATTGATGTTATTATGTCTACAATGTTAATTAAGAGTTTTATTTTAATCTCTAGCGATAGTAGTAGTTTCCAAATATATGTTTAATAAATGAAATACAATTCTATGCATTCAGTTGATCTCGAGCACAGTAAGTTTTAATACTACCTATAAATCTTTAATTTTTGCATCCTAAAAGGCAACTATCAAAGAGCTAAACAAACTAGGTTCACGATATTGATCTAAACATCCTAACTGAACCAGTTGAAAAGATCAAGGAATTAAAAGAAAGTGTTTTTTGAAATATTGGTTATCAATTTCTTTATTCGTAACCAATTTTTCGAACTCACTGTAAAGATAAAATATATGACTCAAAGATTAGGAAATTGAAATTAACTTATGATTAAATCTAAGGGTAAAAAAGAAAGACTCAATAATGAATGGTTCAAGAAGCTCAGTGAAAAACTATTCAATATATTTGGATAGATTTACAATGAATATTTAAATAAACACTAGGATTATAATTCTTCTTCTAACTGCTTATAAATTTTTTTAACTAGGTTACAAAACCATTGTCAAGTTTTACTTATGATACTGTGGAACACATCCAACAAGCAGGCAAGTTCTAGATTGATGTGAGCCTGGTTCTTTATTTGTGGTATTCATATATAGACCGTTTCATTAGTTTTCAGTTCTGATATCATATCTGATTAAAGTAACGAAAATAAAACGTCAAGAGGGACAATAATTTTGGTAACCTAAATTACAACAATTTGTAGGTAGAGAGAGGGGCTTACTTTGCCCTCAAAATATATGGCTAAGATTTAATTTTTCTTGCTCTATTCAGAAAGGAGTCTTGCTTAAATGTTTAATGTGAGTCTGTCTCTCAAAGACCTATTAAGTTGTTTAAATTTGATTCATTTTTGAAGAGCTTCCTTATCTTAAATTTTGGTCATGTATTAATATCAGTGTCTGAAGTTTTAAGTCAAAAATATTAACTTAACAATAGTAAGCTCCATAAGATTAAATATCATTAAAGTAAGTAACAATAAAGTAAGTGACAACAAAGATCTCAATATATAGTTTATGTTAATTAGACCTTGATGAAAGTTAATAGTAAACAAAGTCAAAAAAAATTTCGAGATGTTACTTTAACGTCGCATTGTTAGCTGAACCGATTTAAAAAAATCAGTTTATTTTCAGTAGCCTTAGTTTAACATCCTGTATAACAAAATGTAATGACGAAGTCTCAAACTAATCAGCTTTTCAGCAAAAACATAATGGTTGAAATTAGTAAATGTTTTAGAAGTTATTGCATTTTGAATTACATAAAAAATTTTGGGCGTATCACTAGAAATGTTTGGTAGTTTAATTGTATTTTAATTATAATTTAAATTTAATACCTTAATATTTTATCACAAGTTTTAGCTTTACAGTAGGCCCAAGATTAAAATTGGTCAACAATATGACATATGGCGATGACCAAGATCTCAAAATTTAGTTTTGTTTTTCATTAGATCCTGATGAAAGATAATAATTAAAAAGTCAATGAGCTATTTCAAGATATTGACCTAATGGCGTAGCTGAAACAATTAAAGAAAATACAAAATTAGTCACTTCAATTTAACTGACACTGTATAATAATGTAGAAAGACAAAGCCTTGTGGTGTAAATCGTCAGCTTTTCAACAAAATAATGGTCATTAAGATTATTGAACCGTTTTAAATTAGGATGAATTTTTTAGGTCATCACTTCTATTGTCTGGTAGCTCATCATTTTTTAAGAATACACTAAATACGGTTACATCTTCTGAATTTGTTTAAATTAGTTTTTAACTGTTTATTGTAGATGTACAGAGAGCGGATCGTTTATTTTTCACTCACTGTATGTAGGAAAGAATGTTTTATAAGATACAGACATTATAGTTGATTGTAACAAATAAATCATAAAATAAAATCATTAATAAACACTAAAAATATGACCACCGCATGACAGTTTATTTAAAATAATGTTGTATTTAATTTTATATTGAATATTATCGATTTAGTCAGAACAAACTTGGTAAAAATGATATTTTAAGTTGTGTTTAACAAGATTTGCACGTTGTATATATCCCCTAGCAGAATTATGTCTAATTCTAATGAGCGTTTTCTTGCTGGTATAACAAGAAGTACCTGTAATAAAATTATCGCGTTCCCAAAGTTTCCGCCGTAATTCCTTTCCACTTTTACAACGTTAAAGCATGGCGGAGCTTAAATTCTACAATGTTATTCCTGCAGAAGATTTATGTTGGAGTTGACTTTAGTTATTTTGTTCATAAACGGAGCTTACTTAATCGGCGTCCTTAATTGAAATTTGGCGTGAGTTTTCTCGTTATAATACTTTGAAGGAAATGAACTGGTTAAGTCTGCTCTACCCTTCCTTAATGTCATGTCACCATCGCCATTTTCCATGGATATACCTATCTTGCATAATGCGTGCCCTAACCTTAATGCTTCAGGCAACGTGTGATATATAACGGGTAATAGTCCTACTTTACTTATTTTTAAATTTGGCAGTCACGCAAATGACGTTTTTCTTCGCGAATTTCCAAGGCTTTCAGCTTTCATCATCCTTCCACCTTTAGAGTACACGATTAAGAAGGATTCATACGTCTTTGAAAACGGGAAATACATTATTTCGTTACGGCTATTTTTTTTAAATCAAAACTGAACAATGAGAACGATATTAAAACTTGGAGAATATAAATGGTGTGCCAATTAAATATACAGTCAGTTACGTTATATTTTGCTAAACAGCAATTTTTTTAAGTATTAAAATAAACTAGAAAGGAGCTGCTTTGCTTAATTCGTACCTTCCATTTCATTTGGTTTCTAGACAGATGGTTATCTAGTTCTTTAGAAAAACTGAATCTAGATTTCTCACGTATAATATGTTTTCAGTATTACTCTTGTACCAAGCAAGAAACCATACTGGTGAGTGGTGATAAATGTAAGATTTATTACGTCCTTTTGTTCAATTTGTTAACAAATTTTACTGCGCAGTACATATTTGATTTTATGTATATACAATGTGGTCATGGCTCAAATGAAAGAGGGCGATAAAGAAGGTAATTTTCCAATCAGAAAATACCCCTATGTTATTCGATTGCTCACTTATTGTAACTATTCAGAAAAGTAACTTGGAGGATAGACAACTGTCCGATTTATTCATTCATATGTTCTAATGATTATAAATAATGAATTCATTTTGTTTTAAGTTTGTAACTCCCACCACACGTATGTGATATTTCCTAAATTCCTTTAGTGGATGTTCCATCCTATTCCTCGATTATTTTATGATTAATGCTAAGGTGTTAACTCTTTCTTATTCCTACATGAGCTGCACGTCATTGACGTGGACTGATATCAATGAAGATATGTTTCCTCTAGTTCACAACTGAGCACGTTGTTGACCAATGTGGTCACATTCTATTCAAGATTCATATTCAATAGCGGATCAGGTATGTGATAGTAATTCTTCCTCTGAGAAATTTAACCTTTATTCGTAGTTTTCTTATGTTTGCTTTTACTTCCGTACTATTTACTATATTAGCATTAGACATATAAAGTGATCCAACGTAGTATCCAGCAATGTCACCACAATCTGGTAGATCGAGAGACCAATGTCTTCTCAATTTAACAATTCTAGTGTTCATGACATGAAGCAGTTGCGGAAGTAGTAAATTAGGATGGTCTTCAAGTTTGTTGTGGTGTTTTGATCTTCTTTCACGGATGAGTACATTCACGTAGGGGATGTTGAGATCTGTATGAAGGGTGTGATTAGATATATTATACGAGTAAATGCAGCAAGGTGCGTATTCTAATTATTTTAGATTGATCTTGAATTAGATAAAAAATTATTATGTAAGATAGGTTGAATTATTATGTATTTTATTTTATTTGCTTGCATAACCTCAGAGTTCGATTCTATCCAGATCATCTTGATCACTGCTTTGTAGATTAACATTTTTTTCTCTATTGATAATGGAGATTTTCGAGCTATAAGCCAGTTTAATTTTTATGTTATTTTTTTATCTACTTGTTTCCTTTTTTTATATGTGTTCTTTCCAAATGAGTTTTGAGTCCGGATTCAATCCCAGGTATTTAGCGACTTCGTTCTGGGTTATAACAATTTAATTGACGTAAGCTGGAGGGCATTATCCCTTACGGATAGTGAACCTTATATGTGCTCATACATGTTCTCCATTCACCTTTATTTCAAATTGACCTTCGTTCAGATATGATTTTAGGCGATTGGTGTAATATGACAGAAGAGTTTTTTTAATTTTGACTAGAACACTTGCCAAACTTTGCCAAATGTTTGTCTGCCAAATGAGTCTTTCCATTACTTCATTTATTATGTTGGATATGAGGTAGCATTGTTGCACTGTTGAGTAGCTCTTTCAAAAGCCTAATTAATGATCAGGAATCCAAGTTTGTAGATTTATGTCTTTGTTTCTTCAATTTAGAAGAAGTCTTTCGAGGAGTTTGAAGATTGTTGAGAAAAGGATTATTAGACAATATGATGTAACGTTTGTTTATTTTTTCCATGTTTAAGATCACTATAATTTGATCGATTTTGAGTGATTTAGGCCAGCAATCAGGAACTCCTAAGAAAGTTAACTAACCGGAATTTAAAATATTATATAATAAGTATATCAACTAATGGGTTAGCACATAGTAAAACTATAACTAATATAGAAGAAATGGCAACACGTACTTATCTTACCACAGGCATGTAGTAGAAGGCCACTCACTATTCTTGCAATTACTGCTACAGTACGAACATTTATATATTTATAGCAGTACTCATTTGTTATTACCAAGTTTAATTTTCTGTCTGATGAAAGATAGTAACCAAAAAGTCAATAAACTAGTCCGAGATATCGCTCTAATGTCTTAGCTGAACCAATAAAAAATATAACTTCTTTTAATAGAAGTTTAATTTTCTCCCTTTTTTTTATGATATCATTCAAAAATGGGTTTGCATTATAGGCTACTTGTAATCGTTAAATAATAATTCTACTCTTATTTACATGCATTTTCTTTTGTGGTAAACTGGTTTCTTATTTTTGTTGCGGAACGATTGTGGCCTACCTCTATGACTTGAAATTTGTGCCCAAAATCTAGCAATATTCATAACATTAATTGATAAATATATTGGCATCCTGTAGACTTGGAAGATTTGGGAATACGCCATTTCTTCAACTAGGGACATTCTTCAACCCTTCTCAGTTCAGAGATGCAATACGCATCTCTTAACTGCAGATAATATAGATAAGAAATTTAAAAGTAAGGTATTTAAGGGCATTTTAAAGGTAAAAGAAAATGATCCCTTACTTTTTACATAATCAATCTTTAGCCATATTGAACAAGTAATTCCAGCAAAATTCGGTACCTTGATTTTCTCGTTCTATTTGCTTATGCAATATTTCTACCAACAGTAAAGTAATAGTAATTTTAAAAATATGTCAGTTTCTAGAAAGGCTGTATTCCTAAGAAGTTATCTCATGTCACTGAATATTATTCCGTCACTTTGACCCACATTTAATATGAGAATATAGTTATTATAATTCCGACTATTTACATAAAGGATAGAATTCAGGAGGCTCTTGTAAGCCTCATATATTTCTATTTCCGCCATACCATTACGGCTTTACGTTATATTCCGATGCAGTGACAGTATTTAGACAACATAAATTTTCACGTTCGCTATCCGCATCTAAATTTATTCCCGCATAGCGTTTTCCGTCTAGCAAATTTTCCAACACGAATGCGTATACGCCACATATATATTCCGGTTTTCCTTTTCCCTTTCTTTGGTTTTAAAGCCATGGGTTGCGTGGTAGGGCCCGGCCCCGAGGCGATACGTAGCCGGATAAAACGCGCGTATTTAAAAAGATGAATAGGGCCATTCCGTTGATTCAGTTATCTGGAGGTCTAGTTCGAATCTCGGTCGACCATGAACAGTGGCGGTCAGCGAAAGCCAGCCAAGGAACAAGGAACAAAACAATTCGAAATAAATTCGTCTTGAAGCGCTTTTATGGCCTCAGTGACTTGATATAATGTTAAGCAAACACTCGTGCGGGGATGAGGAGGTTATAATTTAACGTCTACTTTCGAAAATATGACAGGTTACCCAGTAATTTATGTGGAAGGTGTATATCGCGAACGAACAGGAGATAAATTATCAGTAGGCCATGGAGATTTGTAAAACACTGCGTCACTAATAGTGACGCGTATTGCCTGTTTCTCCTATCACAAAAACTACGTCATACTATGAACTTTTGATCACTATTGTGTTAATTATATTACTCAGTTGAAAAGTAGTAAAATATACTTCTGCCATGCAATAATTTCAAGTTTCCTTTCTGATTACCAGAAACGATTTGAGAACTAAAAGCTGTTAACAAAGTTATCTTTGTTAACAGCTATGTTAAATATTATGATTTAACATAGTTACCTTGTAACATACTTCATGGAATAAATTATACTAAATTGTTAGTTGGTATAAGTATCAGTGCAGGACTACTGCACACAACCTGTCAATACTTCCGTGAATCAAGCATCAAAACTTTCAGCAGCTGTGCCCAAATGACATTTATAGGTTACGGCTAATGTTTATTGATATATTTACACCTCTTAATGGATACTTTACGCCTTTCCATATAGAGCTCCTAGCTGGTACCCGGCGCGCGTTGTACGCCCCAAAAATGAAGTAAGACCCCCAGTAAGGGGTGGAGATAGGGGGGTAAGTATATTCCGACAATATATTGGAGAGGAGTAACGAGGGCTGGTCTTACATTTTACCCTCCCAGGGGCAACCCCTGAGTATCTGTGGGATTATTCATAAATTTTCAGTAGTAAACAAAGCCGCTACCAGACCACTTTGATGCCCACCTCTGAAACAGGTCTGTACAGGTATAAGACAGATCTGTAAAGGTCTTCTCTTTCAAAATTCGCGATGTATGTATGTCTACCCAAAGCTGTGGTCAGGAAGAAAGACACATGAACAATTTTTTCTGGCAAGAATTAAAATCAAATCTAATTATGAATTAACAAGATAACCAACTGTTATAATCTTGTTGACATGAGTGACATTTGAGTGACAGAAATTCCAAAAATTGTTTCCTTTATAAGATTCCAAAAAGATGGTAATATTTCCAGATATTTTGATATCTTTTGCATAGGTAGTCAATAATTTTGTTTTACCTCCACATGCCTCTGATACATAAAATCCGATGGGCAGATTTTATTTTATCTGCCGGAGCTTATGATATATTTTTCCTATAAGGGACATATATCAAACCATGCGATAATATGCAAAATTTAACTCAATTACAGAAAACTTTACATTTAAACAAAATGAATACAGAACCGAGTCAGCCTTAATATAAGCATTGTTTCAAAATGTTTGACATAAATTGTAAAAAATGCGCAATTAAATTCAAAATACAAGAAAAGACCCCATCAGTTTAGAAGATTTCAACTTTACTGACAAAATTATGATATAAAATAATGATAAACGGGTGGATGGATAACTGAAGGGAAGGCGTATTTTCTGGTAACTATCTGGAATTAGGTTTTGTAGTGAACTGATTTATAAAGTTTATAGCATAGAATTACATTCTATAGTATTTACGTAATTAATGTATGTAAGTGGAACTTAAAGATCTCAAACTGTGTTGTAAAAATAAGGATATATGTGTATTTTTGGGTAAGATCTGAGTTATGTTTCAACTTTCACGTCTTTTAAGTTGTTTGGGCATTAGACCTTATATCATTGTTTTACAATTGAAGATAATGTTTATTGTAAAGTTCTTTTTAGGAACGGAGTTTTTCTGTTTGATGTAGTTACTGTTCTGTGTCTCTACGTTTGACAACTTTTTAGAGTCATATTATATTGTCTATCTAGAATTATATTGTTACTACATCAGACTGGTTAGTTCACTTAACATTTCCTATTGTACAGTTAATTGGAATTAAATAAAGAGATCTAAATATCATAATTAGTTTATTGAGCTCCTGTAGTTTTCAGTGACGGCAAATCAACACATTAGAATATTCTAGCTTGTAATGTCATAAATTGGAAAATAATCTAGTCCGGAATACTTTGATATTCAATTATTGGATGTAATATCATTAATAATTATTTATTATATTAAAATATTTACATATCCTGTAGAATCCATAATTGTTGGTATATTTTGAAAGTAGTGGGCTAGTTTGGCAAATGCGAACCGGCCTAATTTTCTGTATTGAATCTGACCTAGTTACTTTCTTGAAATATCTCTTGATCTTTTACTGTTAAACATTTGTGCCTTTCCATCTAGTTTTAGCTTCCTTTTGCAATGTCTGTGATTTTTCAGTACTTTTCTGTTGTTGATTCCTTTCCAAACTGAGTACGGTATTAATAATTGTCTTAAGTGTCTATATAGTTGTTTTACAAATGTTGGTCAGTCATGTTATTTCAAAATTTTTCGGTTACTTAGTTGGTAGTTTAATACTTAGTTAGTTTAGTAGTACTTTCTTAAGGCAGAAAAAGCGAAACAAATAAAACTGTACCACCGTCAATGAGACTATAGCAACACTTCAACCAGAGAATACTCAAATGGACACACCCAAAAACTGCATATCTCTAATCAAAGGTATCACAAATCCGCTTCTGTCTATTTACTATAGGCTTTTTTATGAAAATGAGATTATAATCCAGGTACACGTATAGTCAACATTTAGAAAATAAACTTGATTCAAATTTAGTCTGTTAATTTCATTTTCTTTAAAATAATATTTTCATTTTATTAACATATCGGAACAATTCAGGAAAATTATTATTTCTAAGATTTCCTGTTGTGTACCTTGATTTCCTGTTGGAAACCTCCCAGTGATAATTAATTATGATTATTAAGTTAATTGTCTTTAAGTATTATATAGTAGAAAACTTTAATTTTGTCTATATATTGATGTATCAACAGCGTTTGGGCGTTTAACGGATTTGAAGAAAGTAAATTAATATGTTATGCTTTGTAGCTTTCATACAACTTTTTAAAAATTATGAAATCACAACTGACATTTTACTCCATACAGCATACTACATTTTATATAAAAATGTATTTCAGTTTGCATAATCTAATATTAAATAAGCTTTACAAAAACCTCATTTCAGCATTGTAGGATAAGTAAGCATCTAATACATTCAGGCTAAAAGCAATAATTTATCTAATGCACTAATACTCCCACATATTTTTTCACGGTCCGTCACTGGCCCTAAACGACGCAATACTAGCATGCAAAATATATGGAGAAACCGCCTCTACGACTGCCCTCCCATATATTACCGTAATTTATATGAAAAGGGATCGCGACTAATCAATGCGAAATAACACGAGCCTGGCCTATCTCCATAGGACGTCCACACGTGGATTATCACTAAATTATGTGTTTTCACATTAAGGTCCTTTGGTTTCCGCAAACTGCATGAACGGTAATCTTTAGTAGATTATATTTCATTAATACTGGACTATTAGGGTGAATACGCTCGAACTGTTCCGCAGCTGAACAGCCATTACCTAATGTGAGTTATATATCCCATCGTATGTATCGAAACCCAATCAATTGTTAGAATCTCGACATACTGTATGGAATATTTACCTTCCAATAAGTTTCAGAAAACCTCAATAAAGTGAGATATATTTCAACTAGTCTCAGAAAATAGTACCATATTCTAATTTAACATACATAAAGAAGGATAACCTTATTGGGAGTGGCCTAATGTTCTCTAACATATATTCAATTTGTAACCGTCTTTTTAGACAAATTTATAAATACATAAACAGTTTTAAAACCTTAAAACGGACTTTTTCGCACGTAAAACATCTCTATCTCGAAATTGAGTGGCCGAGAAAAGATAAACCAACACATAAATGCACAGTTTTACTTTTTTCATTGACCACTGCTTCAGTGCCGTATCAATACATTTGTGATCTAACGAAATTATTTTTTCTCTCCTTCATTCGTATATGATACAGGCCGAATATATGTCTTTTTCGTTCAATGCAAAATCGGCAAATTTTTCTCAAATAGTCCACAATCGTGCTTTCACATGACCCATGGACAGGGTGGGGTGTGTCCTGTCCACCTCAAAATCAATAGATGTCGTCTGGTAGACATCCCTAATCAGAATCAGTCAAAGCCCGATCGATTCGACACGATTTAATTGAGTAATCGTGCTAATAAAAAAACTTTCTCAAATAGTCCACCGTCGTGCTTTCTCATAACCCATGGACAGGGTGGGGTATGTCCTATCCACCTCAAAACCAATTGGTGTCGTCTGGGATACGTTCCTGATCAAAATCAGTTAAAATCCAATCGATCCGACACGATTTAGTTGAATTATCGTATTAACAAAAAAAAAATTCTCAAATAGTCCACCATCGTGCTTTCTCATGACCCATGGACAGGGTGGGCTATATCCCATCCACCTTAAAATCAATAGGTGTCATTTAGGAGACGTACCCGATCAGAATCAGTCAAAATCCGATCGATCCGATATGATTTCGTTGAGTTATTGTACTAACAAGAAATAAATCTCAAATAGTCCTTGCTTTCTCATGACACATGGACAGGGTGGGGTGTGTCCTATCCACCTCAAAATCAATAGGTGTCATCTGGGAGACGTCTCCGATCAGAAGCAGTCAATACCCGATCGATCCTACACGATTTAATTGAGTTATAGTGCTAACAAGAATAAATGCCGACGATAACGATGACAACGACAACGACACACACACAGACAAAACTTTTAAAAACCATTTTTTTCTGGTTTTTAGGTCGAAGAACGAATAATAAATGATAACAAAATTATCTTTCCATTTTTCTTTACACGATTACAGTACTTTTCCGCTAGTATAGTTGAGTGCGGAAAAGTAAAACTACATGTAAGCATTGCAATTCTTTTGTACATACAGAAATCAATATCCCTCTCCTAAAACCCCATGTTGCGAGGGGACAAGGACAATCACACTCATGCTCAGGGAAAGTGCCATAAGGTGAAACTTCTCCCTAGGCCAAGTTCGCCACCCCAGAAATAGATTTGTAGGAGAATATGACAGGTCACCATATATATAGTGACTGGAACGGAGTGCTGCACTTTTATTAGCACCGTGTCGAGCAATTGACATGAATGCCCATCGTATTCTTTAACATCGATGTAAGCATAAATGTGAATCCAAGTAACATGAACTGTAGTAGCACGCTATTTCCGTAGTTTTCTGATATAATTAGGAAATTAGTTTTATAATACAATTTTATTGCAAATTAATAACAAGCATTTATGATATTAATTTGCATACTTTGCTACTCTGTGAACTATCAGCAATATTTCAGGTTTAAATTGTGGATATCTCAGTCTAACTGCACGATCAGCATGGACCTTATAGATGGCAGTAAACACTTCTTTGGTTCGGCGTGATTGTATTCTGTCTTGTATAAAGATGAACTTCTTCAAAAGGCTCTGTTTCTTTGCAACAGGGAGAATCTTTGTTTTAAGATCTTCTTTTAAGTCCCCATTCACCGTTGAATCGAAAAATGGAACATCAGAAATCCAAACAGTGACCTTCATAAAGTATATAGCTCCCGCAAGTAAACCGTGGAAGAAGATATAGTCTTATTGTGGATGCATTTTTTTGTATACGTATCGATGTCATCAGAAAAAAATATTTTTAATCAACTTAACGGTTCTTAAAAATGTTTATCAGTCTCGTTGAACTCCAGATACTTTTACAAAGTAAGTCCAGTTAAGAGTTGCTTGGTAATAATTAGTATGGATGCTATCCTAAGATATTAGGATAAGACATTATTAGTCTTAATGATCGTCTGCTAATTTTCAAAACTGGAACAGTTTTTCGACTGGGCCAATTTGTTTCTTTTCTAAAGTACGTTCCACTATCCTAATTGTTTCTTCTGTGTATATCAATACTTCTCCCAGATGCATATCTGCAATCTTCTATAGTTTCACATGGACAAAAATATTCCATTATTCTAAAATATAAACAGAAATAAACCGATTCCATTATTACGATTTATTATTCGAATATTATTATATTCCATGACAGCTTTATGTCCATTCTTTTCCTTTCCATTATTTTTTATGAATGTCTATTGCCCCTGAATCGACAAAGAAAAAATGTTAGTCGAAATAATTGTTTTATTTAATGCCATCCTGCTCGCTAGTAGGGGTAATCTAGATAGTATAACCTAAATCATTACAGATTGTTTCAGCGATAAGTATTATATGTACATACGTGAAATTGTGCTAATCTTTTTTTAATACGACTGTAATTGGGTAGTTTGGAATATCTAAAAGATCCAGTAAGGACGGCCCATTCTATGTGTAACTCGTGAATGTGAAATAATATTTAACGAAAAAAATACGTTCAATTCTAAACAATTGTTTACTAAGATTAACCTTGACATTAGGAAGACTCTATAATGGTTTTATATTTCATGAGGCAATATATACCTGGAAATTTTTACAATTTAACAACATGTCGTCTTGTAAAACCATCGATTGTTTATTCTAGGAAATTTTCTTTATCTGGAAATGGGAACGGAATTATTTATTTTTAAATATATATGAATATCAAAGTATAACTGTTGATTTCCTGAAATAAAATAACATGAGACCTTGCATTGCAAAGTGACTATATAACATTATATTAGAGAAAAGCAAATGTTTCAGTTTTCGATTTATTCCTTATCGACCTTTTACATTTAAAAACCCATATTTCTGTGTTATGTACTTATTTCTGTGAGAGAACAGTTGATATTATGTTTTTAATTTTGTACAAAATCTTTATTTAATGCGTATGAATATGGAATTGAATAAGTAAATGATATAATGCGCGTCAAGAATATGAAAAAGTACAAGATTCTCTAAGATGCGTAGAAGAAAGAGTGAGACAGCATTCGGAGGGAAAAGCATACACTTTACGCGAGGCCAGATCGAACTCTGTGTACATTCACATTCAATATATTCATCGATATTTACTCTGCAAAGGTCTCAGTTCGACTAAGTAAAAACCAGGCTGTTTACTGCGCACCTCGTGGGCGGTCGTATATCGCAGTTTTGATACTTGCTCCTATTCTTGATGAGTTGTACGTAATAGTGATTTTGGATTAATGGAAGTAATCAAACCTCTTCCCGTCGGCCCTCTCTAAACATCGGCTCTAAACAGCGGCTCATTGAACTACGACCGTCACAACTGCGGCTCAGTGAGTCGTGAGTAGCTAACCAATAAAGTGGGCTCTGTGGAATAGGCCCTCTGTCACTATTCATACTATTTTTACATTTTTAACTTTCTAAACTTTCAAATGCATCTAGCTGTCTAGCATTTGTTACAATCCTAATTAATCTTAAGTTACTAATATCTATCTTATGGTTACTCTCGAAAGCATGTTAGGCAACACTAAATTTATCTGTTCTACCATATTTGAGATGCGCCATGTGCTCTTTGAACCTGGTTTGAATAGATCGTTTGGTTTATCCAACGTACCTTTAATTACAGTCGTTACAGCTGATTTCGTAAATCCCCGCACTGTCATTTATATTAATTTTATCCTTTAGATTGCCTAAAAGTTCTCTTAATTTATTTTTTGACGAATGAACCACTGTCATCCCTATATTTGTAAAAATATTACTAGATACATATTTTTCTGGATGTTCCCCTTTAGTTTCAAAGGTCAAGGAATTTCTAAATGTTTCTTTAAATCTAATTTCCTAATCATTTTTCAACTGTACAAACAGAATATCCATTACACTTAGCTATATCCTTGATTAGCGCTTCTTCTTCTTCGAGCCTATCTTTATTGAGAGGGAAGCTTAGTAGGCACTGGACTAGAAAATTGTGTTGAACACAATGGTGAGAATCATTAGATATACCTGAGAGTACTGGTGTCTTTTCTGTATATATCAAATTCTACTCGTAACTTACTTTCACTATTTCTAATAACTAATACATCTAAAAATGGTAGTTGCTCATTGGTTGCAACTTAGTATGTGAATTTTACTGACGCGAAACGGTTATTTAATTTGGAAACGAAGTTATCAATGTTCATAACTTTTGTGTCAAATATTGCTAATGCGTCGTCCACATACCTAAACCAAACCCTAGGGAAGTACTCGATTTCTTCTTTTGCTTCTGTTTCAAATTTATTCATGAAGAGACTGGCAATGAAAGTTGACAACGAGTTTCCTATGGCTGTCCCTTCATGTTGTTCAAAGAAACCGTTATTAAATTGGAAACAATTCTGTTTCATTAAAATTTTAGAGAGTTCAATATATCCTTTTACTATATCTGGACTAATTGTAAGATTATTTTATTCCAATTAATCCCTAAGGTAGTCCAAAGTTTATGGTATCGGAACACTTGGAAATAATGAACATACATCAAAGGAAATCAAAATTCCACCCGCTTGCAACTGAATATCTTTTATTTTATAAATGATATAATTTGGGATTAATTACTGAGAAACTGGGTGATGTATTGGGTAAAGTTTCGAACTCCTCTGTTAACCATTTCGATAGGTGGTAAGCCGGCGATCCAATTGCAGACACCTGAAATTACCTGGTTTTTTAATTGCAGATACCTGGTTTATGTATCTTAGGCAAGCAGTACAGTCTGGATATACTTGGATTAGATACATGCAACCTTTTTCTGAGAGCTGGAGCAATAAGGTTGTTACAAGATTTGAGAGTATTTCTCAATTCAGTGATCATTTTTTGCAATGGATTTCTGTAAGTTTTTTATAAAGACCGTTACTAATTAGGTTGTTTTCTCTTTCATAATAGTCCATTTTATCCAATATAACAAACTTATTATCTTTATCAGTTTTTAAACAAGAACAGTCATTCTCTCGCAATCGTTTGATAATTTTTCTATTCTTCGTGGATTTTGATATTTTATTGTTTATAATATTTGTGGAGATCAGTTTGTGGCAAGTTTTAGTAGTCAATAAATTAAATTTAATGTGATGATATTTAATATAACCTTAAAGTTTAACTTTGCTAGTTATTCTATTTTATAATACAAACAGTTTAGCGGGATATACACGTACGACTATATTTAGTACAAAAACTTTTATATTACGTTTAATGATGAAGAATAGATAACAATAATGCGTTATTGTTATCTATTATTATTATTATTATTAAACATTATTCCAATGAACATAAGGTCTCCCTGTTTGATTTTGCATTTCGTCCATGAGTATGTATTATCACTTAACGACCATCGACGTCAATCATAGCAGTGAACTTCACTAATCAGTTCAGTGAAATCGGATTGGTTAAATGTTGTATTCAATTATTATGACTAAGGAGAAAACGCGAAAAATGATGATATATCCAGTGTTTCGGTAACGTGCTCTACCAAAAGATCTTCTTGGCAGATGGAAGATCTTGGAAGAAAAGATGGTTACTACGACCTCTAAGTTGAACATTTATGAAATATTATGGAGAGAGAACTGTTAATCTGTTCCTCACAAGCTCAATAGACTTTCCAGTATGAGATTCAGGTTGGGACAAGATACCCCAAAAAGGCATTGATCATCATATTGGGTCCAGCCTTAATGTGTTAAACAGTCGATGGTCAACTGTTACAAACCTTGTTGACTAAGCTCCACGTTTCGTGGAAAATAACCAGGACAAACAGTTAACGTTCAGGAATTTGCCTGAGCCAACCAATGTTGGTGTTTATTCAGAACAAAGACAATATTCATATAGACATAATCAACATCGACGCTATTCATGCAGATAAAGTGAGGCTGCATAGGGACAGAGATCCAAGGCAATTAGAACTTTACTACACTTTTACATTTTAAACTTTTTGAAACCCAGATTATAATCATATATTTTCTATTAATATATTAAAATACTCATAACATGTTATTGAATTAAATCATGTTTACTACGTATTGCATTTTCTACGTCACTTGATATTTTATAAAGTTATAAAATTATAAATAAGTTGTAAAGTAGAGCTATAGGAGCTAAATCAGTGGTGTTACAGCTTTGCGGTAAATCTCGCATAGGCTTGATATATTTAAATCGATGTATGTACGAAGATTTCAGTTTAGCTTTGTTACTTTTTTATTGTGGCAGTGATATTGCAACTATTGATATTTCTATTTCGTCTCTATGACTTTCGTATAGATGCCAGAAATTTGTTACAATGCAATTGTTACGTTTGAAGATTATGTTTTTACTTACGTCATACGTATTAGGAAACTTATTTTTTATTTGTTTTGTTAGATTAATTATGCATCGGAAATGTATCTTATATGACACTTATATGATCATATTCACGTGAAACAAACTTCGATATCTTAAAGGTTATATGACATGAAGTATATTTTCACATTATATGATGTTATGTTATAATTTCCAACGAAATATTAGGTTTACAAGCAGTTGTAGCACATTCCGACAAGCTGAGCGTACATACAGCTTTTATTGCTGTAATTCAGTTTAGGAAACAACGTAGCTTCTCGACCATTTACAAAATCGACCGGTCCGCCACATCTTAGTCCAGGGAACGTAGTGCTGACGTATCGTAATAACACGCGATGCCGCGCATCCGGCCAAATCAGCCGGTATCGACTAAACTTTGGAATAGAACTAACATATCTACCACATATAAACATGTAACAATGTAGTCAATAAACGTTATATATCAGCGGTCCTTACGAGTGGCAGCCGCTGTGCGAATTACTGGCCCCAATAAAACACCGCCTGCTCTGATTACAAAATACAATAAAGAAAGAACAGCTGGCCGATCGCCCACTAGCGTGAGGAAAGCGAGCCCAGCTTATTCCTGGCGCGGAAGTGCAAAGCAGAACTCGACAATAGTGAATGTATATAAAGAGGATGATTTAGTAATTACTTTTAATACCTGCACAATGCCTGATATGGAATTAAACTTCCTTTTGATGTCTCCTACGAGGATGGCGACATTACAAAATTAATGTGGCAAAGATTTTGTGAAATTAGAAGTTGATAACTTTACTGAAACCCCTTCAGCTTATGTTAATTTAATTAGGCATTGTTGCGACTCGACTTAACTTCTCTGTCAGTTCTCAAATGTCGCAAAGGTTTTTCTCAAATGTCGTTTTCACTTATATGAAAACGGTTTTTGTTACGGGTGTATTGAATGTATTCAGAAAATAATCATCCAGAGTAATTAACGTTCGCTGTACCAAACAGTCGTCTACATTTTAAAGACTAAGTTACGCATCATCGTATGAGACAGGCAACTAAAGGTGCATCTACATATGTATGTAACAAAAGCCCGTCGCGAACTTCATCGCATTCATATGCCGCATAGTGTAGACCGAACTCCGTAACACCGTCGCGTAACATCACCGCGATCCATCAGTTGTCGGTTTTCTTGCGTCGCATCAAAATAAATGTTCGTTGTTGTGATTCGCATGGCCACATCGACGATGTTAAGGGCGTCTATATATGTAACAAAAGCCCGTAGTAAACACCGAAGGTGTTCGCGACGGTCTTTTGTTACATATGTAGACGCACCTTAACAATAAAGTTAAAGAGAAGTTTATTTCTCACAAATAAATTATAAGTTGTTATTCTCAAATGTTTATAAAAGTTAGAAAAATATAAAAATGAAGAAATATTTTGTTGAACGCAGTTTACATATTCAATATTTAGAACATACTCGCATTATTGATACAAAAATTCATATTTAATTATAATTGTAGAATTACTATATCTATCAAGATTGTTTGTTATATAAACCATTTTTCTTTATTGATTTTCTTTTACTTTAAATGTCACTCCATTTTTACTAATACCTTCTTTTATATGTTGGGGGCATATGTGGTTCCATATACGCCTATTGACAGCCGAGATGATATTTTTGTATATATTAGTTTTAAGTTGTGTAAATAGTAGAAAGTAGAAACCCTTGTTTAGCTAGTAATTGGAACCAGGGCCAATCTGTTTCTTATGAGTAAAAATGCGATCACCACAGGCAATAAGTTTTACTGCCCCAGCCACTTGTTAAGACCCTTGCAGAGTAGGTCAGTGATTTATGACAAGCGTGGAGTCGAAATAAGTTTTTAAATCAGTCAATTATCAATTCCCGAATCTCGCCCCAAAATATCGGTCCTCGTTCGGTACTAGTTTGCTCCCTATTTAATTTATTCCAAATAAACGTAGCCATAGCAATACATACGACGAGTATCATTTTACCACACATAGCACTCCGAAGACCGCCATAATGTAAATGTATAATCATATGTACAGAGAGATCCAAATTGATTAAAGATAGTATCGCAATGTCACACAGAAAATGCACTAAAGGTATTAAAATTGAAGTTAGCCACAATTGAACAGTATAAAATTTCAATAATATTTAAGAAATTTATCTAAATAGTTTATCTAAGTCTATTTGGAAGTTGGAGATTTACTGATTCATGGCGACCTTTGTATGTAACGATAGCGTGAAACCCTGACTATATTAGTTTAATAAAGACCACATGAATCATCTCAAAAAATCTTTTAGTACATTTATTGATACCATATAAACGGTGAATAAATAAATATCCTCATTTTTAGTGAGTTAGAAAGCGGAAATTTAGAGGAGTTATCAATAAAATGCAAAGTTTTACTACCAGAGGGTAACATTCAAACTACAGAAATAAGGAGTTTATACTCCAACCCATCTGCAAATGCCTTATATAATAAGGACTAAACAAATTAGGTCAAAACAGCTTTTTTTTAGTGCTAACTCTGTTAGACAAAAATACGACAAATTTTGTCGTGTAATTCAGCGCTCGACGATTGGCATATAGCCAGGAGAATAGCTGTTTTGACCTAATTTGTTTATTCCTTATTATATAAGGCATTTATTGATGGGTTGGAGTATGAACTCCTTATTTCTGTAGTTTAAAAGAGTTAGACAAATATTTACATAAATACCATTCATGTAAATGTAGCGGAAAGTACCGTCGAATTAAAAGAATGTCTTCAATCAAAAGGTCACAGTACATCTAATCCATCAAGATTGTCTTTAATATATTCAAGCACCGGTTGACTAATTGTGCCCGCAATATTTTCGGTACCAAGCCTATCACCAACACCAGAAGATGAGTTACCCCAACCTGTAAATTATGCCCTCCTCTTGTGGTGAGGTTAAGAGATTCTTTATTTGATTAACTTGTAATAGACAAGGAATGTATGGTTTTACATCCTCTACGAGGGATGATTGGTATTTTGTGCATAACATTGCCCAAGTTTGAGTAGCTTTTCCATTGTCATACAAGCTGGTAGAAGTTATAGGTGAGCCAGACGAAGGCAGTCCATTCTGTTGGTAATTGCTCTGGTCGTTGCTTAACAGATATCCATTATATGTGCGCCAACTCAGTCTAAGCCAGCGCTTGTCCCCTATATATAGTTAAAGGTGTCTTCTAGTTTCAGAATATCTTGAAATATGAATATTTTTAGACAAACTGTTACTAATGGGAATACTAAAAAATTGTGAATAGGTTATAAACACAGTCATTAAAGATTCTATGATTTTCGCCAAATTTTCCTGTATGGAATTCTTATATGGTCAAATATTTTGTATTTTAGGCGATCCTACAACTTTATTTAAGGTACCATTTGTGATCATTAGACGAGAAGGTCGATTTGCGGATGCAATAATATTATTACAGATTAATACACGAAAGGTATATGGTTGTTTAAAATCATATTATTCAGTGAGTTATATTATCGAATATTTTCAACAAGAAATAATAATTTATGATTGTGTATTTTGTGAATTAAAGTAGAGAGAATTAATAATTAATTGCCAATTTCTAAAGATAGATTATCCCCAGTTAAAGAGAACTGTTATAACTGTCAAAGTGGTTTAACCGATAACTGATAAAAAAGATATTTATTAATCATAGTTTTTAGTAATATCATCAAAACTTTTTTGTTTGAGACTGGGAAAATAATAAATATAATGTGTAATAAAGTATATCATAGTATAGTTTATTTTAATTTGAAATATAAGTGATTAAAATTTACAATATTTGGTTCAGCAGAATAGACTTCTTTTACGATGTGGGCTTATTGTTTCAGGTTATATTAAATACTGTTTTTTAGAGATATATGTAATATTAGAGACCTTGATCTACTCGACACTATGAACACAGAATAAGGAACAACCCTTATTCTGTGCTACGAATTTATAATATTTGTCATAACAGTAACAAATCTCTATAATGATTAGGGGAAACGCTTGCAGGCACATTAGCAAAACAGTATCATTCATGCTTTCTTAGCTTTCGTGTGAAACACGTCCACTGAAGTTTTATACTAGCAATATATTTTTTTTCTAATAAAAATTGTTAATTTTGAAACGTGTTTTAACAGTATATGCATGTATCTGTAGTATAAGTGTGTCTGTTATCAGTGCCTCGCCATATTTATTTTTGTTACAGTTAAAAATACAGTTTAATTAAAATACCGTCAATATCTATTACCATATTTATGAAATTGATCAATACGTTTCACTCTTTTATTCATATTAACATTTTAATGAGTAAAGTTTATGAGTAAAATTTAATAACATTCTAACGTAATTGATGCTTTAAAAGTAAGTTTAAATTGGATTTGTCAGTTTCCTTTAACTTATATTTTGTTTTCTTAATAAGTCATTTATAATTGTCAATTTTTTTATATACCAATATCATTGTTAAAGGAGTACGATCTGTTCCCATAGTAATATTCCCATATTTAAAACAAGAATACTTAGATGTATCATAGTTGATGATTCTTCTTAGATAAGGATGTCTTCTTCGCTCCGGTTCTTCAAATATGCCATGGCTTCGATGGTGCAGTGATGCAGCATTAAAGGTATTACGCACATCAACAGTGCTAATGAATATGCAGTACTTCCTGGTTCTCCAACAACCGGTATTAACATAGTAAACTAACTGCTGAATATTAATATTGATCATCCATGGACCGTCCCTGCCAATCCTCCATTTGCCTATATATCCGCATTTGCTCATTCACGCAACAGTTATTCTAGGAACTTCTTTATATAATCTAGGACATCTAGGAGAGATGTAAATGAGAAGGGGGGGGGGGAGGATTCTGTTAGGCTTTCTTAAGCCTTTTAAGCATTACCAATTGCGCGACTTTTCAATGATTTGGAAATTCATCAGATGTTAGTGCGCCATTCATTAAGTTTTAGTACTGTATACATCAATATTAAAATACGAATAGAAATCGATACCAAGATTTTATATGAAATGTAATGAAAGTAGGATTATTTATCTCAAAACCCAACGCATAACATTACGTCATACCAATTTGTAGAGTGGCAGAGCTAAGTGATCAAAGTGCCAAAAAATCTTTTTTCCCGTTTTCATACTAAAATGTTCTACAAACCAAAGCCAATGCAGTGCTAAATGACCTATCTTCTGATTCGTTGTGGAAGTAGTTCTAACAGAAGTCAACAGATTTCGTTTGTGTGACTCCATTAGTCTATTCTGAGCTAGTTGATCTAAGTGCCGCGCGAATTGAGAAATGGAAGAAATGCTTAAAACTTTAGGTAGTGACCGATATGAAGAAAATAATCAAGGAAGCTCATCTCTCAAAGCCCTTTAAAGTACTAGACATGAGTCACAAACCATTCTTTGCTTTCGAGAGTTTCAAATCAATGCACCGCTACGTTCAAGAAGGTATAACCCAAACTTCTTGGCCAAGAATAACAAAAGAAAATCCAGGCAAAGGAAAAAGTTCAGTGACGTAGTGCATTTTGATATGCATCGAGTACTAAGAAGAAACGTAAATTTTCAGTCTATTAGGTTTGCTTCTCTCTTTGCATTGCACAAGAAAATACCCTCTTCGTGTCAATAAGAAAAGGGACATCACGGACATGCTCGATTTCATAGAGGAGAAGAACAGGAAAATTTTCGAAGACGTCCTGAGTACCCAAAAATAAAAAAAACATGCGGAGATAGATCATATCCAGCATAACAATCTGGTATTTAGATCATTTCCAAACATTTTTAACGTTCCAGACGACACAGAATTTTTTTCCTCGACTTTTTTTCTATGAACATGAACATTTCTAATTTGATGCTTTCTTTAGAATAAATTTTAATGAAAATTGTATATTCTGTGCAGTTTTTCTTCATATCCCGAAAATTTGGCACTCAGATCACTTAATTCCGCCACTGTACAATTATACTTTCTTTGGTCAAATTTACTTCAATTTAGACAATGTTTCCTTCCACTATTTTATAGTGAAAATAGAGTTTAGTTCCGCGAATTTATTGTCGAATCAAGAAGTTATAAATCCAATAACATCTTCCCTACATAAGTTATAAATATTATAAAATACCTACTCGTAAGAAATCAATAGCTGAACTAAAAGGAATATCTCGTCAGATTTATGTTAGCTGATTAAGTGCTTCTTCTTCTCTCATTATCATAAACGTATTCAGTTGGTAATTGAATTAATGGTACTGTTTCACTAATCAGTGAATGATGACCGAATTCATAATGAAAATGAAGGTGCCTAAAAACTGAGTGAGTATCAGTCAGATGTTGAAAACCCCCAAAACCGTGAAAAAAGATAATTATTTCAGAAGCTACTATTCTGCACTTGATCTCTTAAAAAATATACATATATTTCTAGTATCTGTATAATACGTAGTCGCTTATACATGTATATTCTTATATAGTAGTTTTTCACATAGTTATATACTTGTTATAATAGTTTACCTGGAGGTAATCCAAAAGTGATTTTCAAGTTGTGTTTTGCATTCGTATACAAGAAAATTAACGTCGTATTGCAAGAGGTAAATATGAAATTCTTAGTACTGTTGAATAATGAAACAAAATTCTTATGTCAAAACTTTATTTCACATATTACATTTTAAACAGCTTATTCCAAATCACGGGTTTCGCTTTTATGTGACACTTTAGATGGGTTTGATCTATGGCTGTTCGATCTATGGCTGTTTGATTTACTTCTAGATCTGCTTCTAGATCTGCTTCTTGAAGTAGGGGAGGAACTATGTCTACGTCTGCGCCTACCTCCTCGCCTTCTACGCCTACGCCCTTTCCTCCTTCGCCTAGCCGCTTTCCTTGCCAACTGACAGTACGGCTTCTTTTGCAATTTATCCATTCTGCTCCACATTTCGGCGCCTCTAATGGCCACCTGTGTTATATCCATACCCTGGGATTTCCTCTTCATGTCACGCAGGAAGTTGAAAAAAGGGTTCTTTATCAGTTTTCCACATTGATACTTCGACAATGATTTTTCATTCGTACTCTTGTACAAAGAGGTGTCCGATAGGTTTCTAAGTCCCATGATCTAACGTCGTATTATTCACTAGGTTTCACATAAGATTTTTTATTAATTTCCTCGATCTTACTGATACGTGTCAAAAAATGTATTGTCAAAACGTAAATAGCAACTTTGATGTTCATGTTCAAAGCACACTTGGTTGCAGTAAACGACGAAAATGTAGATAAGATTTATTAACATTAAAATACATTTTTCTTGAATGTTCTACTTTTAGAACAAAGCGTCAACTTTTCTTCCATTTTCAATAGCATTGACTTGGACTCTTGCTTTTGGTGACATCGTAGTAGAGATCTGAAACTGTTTAAGAAATTTGTGTATTTCACCAAGATTATCAAGAAATCGGAAAGAATTACTAGGACGTGGCATTGTACTTCGAAGTACATACGTCAATAAATTGAGAAGGATTATCGCTCAATTTTGGGTTTACAAAAGTTAATTCGTAAATGAATCTAAAAATGGGTCTATATAGTTGACCTGTTGTAAATTGCAATAATACCGGAAGAAATAGTAAATATAAATTTTAGCAATTTTCTACGGCAGCCTGGAAATTAGAACAATGCCAGAAATGGATAAAAATGGACATAAAAGGGTTTACTAAGAAGTTGTTTATTGGCATTACTCCTGAAGGCCTTATTTCATTTAAGTCTAAAGTGGCAGGTGGAAGGCAGAAATGACTGCAGAATCTGAAATAACGTATTTGGAAGATGATATTGTTTTGACGGACAAAGGGTTTCCAGACGAGTTTTGGATGAAGCTGGAAGCAAGTAAGGATAGTTATGCCACCATTTCCACAGGACAGAAGTCAATTTTCCAGAGAGGCAGCTTAAGAAACTTACAATATTGTCCGTATCAGAATTCATGTCGGGAGAATAATGCAAAGACTAAGAACTTATTAGATTTAAAAAAAATCCGACATATTAATTTAACCATCTTGATTCCCTTGTACATATTTGTTGTGTATTGGTAAATTTACAACCCCCAATAATTAAAGAAGTAATAAAAAAATAAACGTTTATTACGAATAGTCAACATTAATTCTTATAATTCCTTATGAATACTTCTTATTTATTTTGTATTACATAAAACCTATATTAAATTGCCTGTATCTTTTCCAGTAAAACCTCGTTTTTCACGTGTCACATTATTGCTACCAGTAGCAATATTCTCCAAATACAATGCTTATAAATAATGTTCAAAATAAAAGATTTCACTACATAATATGTTTATGTAGTTATGTATAATATGTTTATGAAACCTTCATCCCTTGATTGAAGGAAAATGCTCGCTCAGGTCTTTGCCCACAAAAATTGATGCAGTGCAATTAAATTTAATGCGAATTTACGTGCATTTTTATTACCAACGTAATCAGAGTTTCTGACAGACATATGATAGACTACAAAGTTGTGAACGCTACGCGGCGTTGATGTCGCAACATAGCGAATAGGAGAATATAATGAGAAATAGAACACATGTTTCAATATGTTAGTCATATTGACAAATATATAATTCTTGCACATAAAGTAATGAATATTTTTGTACAATTGAAGAACTAGTTGTTGCTATATTGGGTGATAGATGTGTGTAATAGCAAATGGTGTTATTTTTTATTATGGATGTACATCGGGATGTAGAGTAAATAGTACATAGTAGCAGTGGCGGCTCGTGATGAAATGAAATGGGTGTTCTGCACAGGGCCGATCCTAGGGTATTGGCCACCCGCGTGCAAGTTTCAAACGTGTCCAAACTACTGGCGCCGTAGGGGCCGCAAAAAAATTGCGCTGCAGGCGAAAATTTTGAAAATTTGCAAGGTCACGCGTTTTCCTGATACTTCAGAATTTTTATGTAAAATCCGTTTATACAAAAATATAGACTTTCACAAGAAAAATTTTTGGAATTTAATACCTTTTTGAAGAACATTCATGTTTGCCGTCATATTCTTTGGTTACGAGAAAAGGCTTGTAAGGTGAATTTTCTACTAGAGGGTCTATAACACTAAAAATATTTTCCGAAAGAGTTTCAGCGTCACATTTTGTAGGTTTCAGGTATGTCCAAAAACGTTCAATCGGTTCACCATCGAGAATATATCTTAAAACTACCACTAACTGAGTTTTTGCAGATACATCAGTTGTTTCGTCTGCCATAACTGCCAAAAATGAAGGTTTGTTAATTTCTTTAATTATTTCTTCATGACACACTTTTAATATACAGTCTAAAAGATCATTTTGTATTTCTTTAGAGGTTTCTTTAAATACTGAAGCATCTTGTAGATGCTCGCTTAAAGTTACATCAAGCTCAGCAGAAAAATTTATCAAACCACGAAATATCCCCGGGTTTTGAGAGGTTTCAGCTTCGTCATGTCCTCGCAGCGCCAGTTCAAAGGCCCCACAAAACTTTATGCAGTTTATAATTTTTGACAAAACGTATCTCTTTTTTGTCACATTATCATTATGCTTTTGCACATTTATCCAATAAGCTGAATCTAGCTGCGCATTAATATTAGTTGTTCCTAATAAAGCTAGTTCCATTGTATTATGCAGATGGCTTTTGGAATTGTCGTGCTTTTTTATTTTTTCAGTTAAGTGCACCAAATCTGTCACCCCTACCTCCGTCCATGCTTGATCACCGCCAAAAAGTAAACAAGGAAAACAAAATAACGCATTTTTTTTGTTGCACCCACAAATCCAATTGTTCTTCGAATAAATGTCTCTATTAAATTGACGTTATGCTTTTTCGCGGCTAACACCTGCAGTCTCAATAACAATATCGGGCAATGGCTTACCATTATTTTTTAAATCAATTTTTTCTTCATAAGAGTATTTAAAAAATCGCTTCACATGAACTAAATTATAAACTAAATCCATTGTCACTATCACAGTATATAAATATTAATAATTAGTACAATAAATCACTACACAAATTCACAAAACAGTATTTAAAATCTCAAATTAACACGAAATACGAAATATGTACGATTTACGCCCGCCCGAATAGGAAGGAGTAAACATTCACTGATGTTGCCTTAGCTGTAAAAATACAGCTCACAGAGGACGGCGAGCAGAATACGACTTTAACGCAATAATTTGGTTAGCTGCACCAACTCACCAAATTATTTTATTAATAAATTTTAGTAATTATTATGTCGCGAAAATATACAAATATCTAATTTTTTTGGCAGTTCTGCAGCTCTGCACCACCTATACATAGTAGTAAATAAGAGTATCTTTTTTACGCTACATAGTATGACTCTATATAGTGACAAGTAATAGAAGAATCCCCTGAATGGTTTAAAAACTTTGTATGCACATACAAAACGATGAAATCAAATGACAGATCTGATTAGACCCTGATCAGATGACATATGGCTAATTATTATTTTGACATTTCTTACTTTTGATCCATACTCAAGTGCTGTTTAAGCGAATGAAACTATATTTATTTCGAACAATAAACATTATATTAAAACGAAGTAAATATGATATTCGAGGAGATTTTCGTCGCCAAATGGATTTAAAATATATAAACCCTTACCGTATTGTATATAATATACTGGGAATGATTTTCGCTACAGAGAAACATCTTACACGTACAACTAATCTTATTAACAAAGCATTTTGGGCAGTGGTATATGTATAATTTCTCCTTATAATCTGCATTTAGGGGCCCTCCACATGTGAACGATATTACAGTTAATACGACATACCATCTAGGGCATACGTATATATCTTAGACTAAGCCATCCTTCTGAGAAGCAACGCTTTGAATATATCGCCGCGGCTATTCTTTCCGCCACTTTGAAAATCCGGGATTCCGGAGTTTAAGAAAGGCTTGCAATAAACGCCAGCAATGCGGGCCATTCCGTTTCATCTGCTTAATTACGTTATTTCACGCTTAATTATAATTGTATTAAATTTGCGAAATTAAACCAGTGCACACTCGGAGGCGTTTCAACTTAACTTGTTGACGGTTTTCTGTTTTCCTGGCGCTACCACTTTGAAAATATCGTAATTAAAATTTTACAGGCTGTAATTAGAAGAGAGCACAATACCGAACTTGAATTATTTAGCTGAGTAATTATCTGCTGGGATCGCCGAAATACGTTAACCGCTTTAATTATTTTGCTGAGGTAGTCAACAAATAACAAAGATTTCTTTCCGATTCTCCTTTTCTACGATTCAAATGAAAAATGTATAGCTAACTTTGCAGCACTGAATATGCAGAAATGTTTACTAGAATTTCTATTAGTTTTCAGAAAATAAAAAATATTTTTTTCTCCGAAAGTTCAAAATCTTAGTGGTCCATGTTATAAAGAATAAGATACGATATGGTGCAGTTTTATAATACATACATATAAAATAAATTTTTATATATTTGTTGTCAAGTTTCAAAGAAGACAATGAGAAATTATGCTGTAAGATTTATAAAAGGCCATAGTGCTGATCAATAATCGAGAGTCGAAAAAGTGTGAGATTCTCTAAGTATGCGTAGAAGAAAGAGTAAGGCAGCATTCGGAGGAAAAGGATGCCTTTTATGCGCGGTCAGTTAGAACTGTGTGTACATTCGCATTCAATATATATTCATCGATATTCACTCTGCAAAGGTCTAAATTCGACTGAGTAAATACCAGGCTATTTACTGTACACCTCGTGGGCGGTCCGATATAGCAGTTTTGAGACTTGTTCCTATTCTTGATGAGTTTGCTTAAGCTGCATACTCTTGTGTGGATATCGTTCATATTAACGAATAATCATCTTTTCTTAGATCAGTACATCAATGAGAAAACATTTACGATTTATTAGACATTTGATAATATATCTTCTTCGTATATATTAAGTATTACATGTACAAATATAAAGAAAATCTATTGATTGAAGCAGAGGGCAAAGTGACGGAAATATGTTTAATAAACATTCTCTCTTCTTTGGACTGATGATTTAAATATTTTCTTTAATAATTTCCAGGAATAGTGATGAATACTTATATACTAATGTTCTGCATTTTTCTAACTAATAATCTTAATAAGTAGTTTAGTGTAAAGCTTCAGTAATGGGCATATGAGTCCCATATGTGCGATAGAAGGTGACTAATGAATCATGTACATGTATACTCAATTTTCACCACATGTTCTTATATTACTTGTAAAAGTATAAAGAGAAACCATCGGTTAGATTAAAGTGTGATAGAGGTTTCTTTGGATGTTTTGATTTTGGACATTTAAAATAGTGCATTTAATAAATAATACCGATGGAATAGTCATATCTATTTATTATACCTTTTGTATTACATTTAAGTAACAAGCTCAGTACTTGGTTTGGTGGAGAACTCCAGATATAAGAATAATACTTTAAGAGTTGTCATAGATGGAATAGAAGATGAAAAGTTGCGTAAATGAACACTCGAGGCCGTCACGTCACATATTCATGGCATTGAAAATCGTCGGGTGAAGCCACACTTAACACATTGAAACTATCTAGATTTCTAGATTATCATCTTTGTTCAAGATACCTAGGAAGGTTTCTGTATGCTGCATCACTTTATACTTATGATGACTATTTGCATATCTATTTACGTATTTACGTTACTTAACTATATTTTTCTTCCTCTAGGTGATATTTTTTAAGAATATATTCTAATGTTATAAGACACTAGATCCATTTGGTAATATTTTGCTTGACTAGTTTAGTTGTGATAAGTAAAGGATTTTATCATTGGAACAAAGTAAATCATTAATGTGTTATAAAACTACGATTAAAAATTCTTATATGAAATAGTGTTCTTTTAAAACATTTCTTATACTGAACCCTAATATAATCCTGAATCAGATCTATGTTCCTTTGTTAAGTATCTTAATCAAAACGGTATGTTCTTGTTCACGAAAGTTAAGCTATATGTAGTTATTACTACAGCTTAACTATGTACAGCTATAACTACATATTTATATTATTATATAGAAATATTTGAGGAAGTATGACCTAACCCAGTATGATTATGAGTAACAGAAAGCAAAATTTGTTGTCCAGAAAATCATCTTTTTCTAAGCAAAAATATAACTATCACACGTAATTATGTATACACATGTAATCGTGTTATTAATGATTCTTATATCTAGAAGAATTATTTGTTAGTCAAAGAGCGTAGTTTTGTATATTAAAATTATTTTTATATACGATTTTAGTGTATATATGAACTCTGTGTTTTTAAATTATCGTTTTCAATGAACTTTCCTTCATGGCCTTTAGTCATATATTATCATTTATAGAGAAATATATATATTTGTCACAAACACTAGAAATTCAAGTAATAAAATAAACTGGGAAAGGGACATCGCGATGACGGGGAACTCTATTACTTCCGTCATTCCCGAGAGGGTGAGTTCTCTCGATATTTTGCATTACTGATATATCATTTCCTTATCCACGTATTGGCGCTACACCAATAACAAATCACGGATGCTTCCTATTTACTATACTATTCCTCTATTTTCGATAGATCAAATCTTAAATCAGACAGGACACTAGAACAATACAGCGAGTTTAAAGTTTACAAAATGCATTAAATTAAGTTTTATTACTTCTCCGCACTTCACTATATGCGGAAAAGTAATGTAACCGTGTAAAGAAAAAGAGAAAAAACTAAATTTTTTTTTGGGTCTATTTTTCGTTCTTCGGCCTAAAAGCAAAAAAGAAACTGGTTTTTAAAATTTCTTTACTGTCTGTGTGTCGTCGTTGTCGTCGGCATTTATGCTTGTTAGCACGATTACTCAACTGAATCGTGTCGGATCGATTGGGTTTTGACTGATTCTGATTGGGGACGTTTCCCAGATGACACCTATTGATTTTGAGGTGGATAATACACACCACCCCCTCCCTTGGGTCTATTTGAGAAATTTTTTTTTGTTAGCACGATAAGTCAACTAAATCGTATCGGATCAATCGGGTTTTCACTGATTCTGATCGGGGACGTCTCCCAGACGACACCTATTGATTTTGAGGTGGATAGAACACACTCTACCATGTTCATGGGTTATGAGAAAGCACAATGGTGGACTATTTGAAAATTTTTTTGTAGCACTATCACTCAATTAAAGCGTGTCGGATCGATCGGGTTTCGACTGATTCTGATTAGGGACGTCTACCAGACGACATCTATTGATTTTGAGGTGGATAGTACACACCCCACCCTGTTCATGGATCATGAGCAAGCACGAGGGTGGACCATTTGAAAAAAGTAAAACTGTCGTATAAAACAGGTATTCTGCATTATGTATTGGTTTATTTTTTCTCGGCCACTCAATTTCGAGATAGAGATGTTCTACGTGCGGAAAAGTTCGGTTTAAGGTTTTAAAACTGTTTATTTATTTTAGATTGATATTAGGTTCTTGGTCTCCGTTTTGAATTAACAGTTTAGTAGCACATAAGAAAACTTAAGCTATTACTACAATGGTTAATGTACCGGAAACAATATTAGTGTACCTTGACCTACTAAAAAACATCATTATATGCGATTGATGTATTTTTGTTTACAATATTAAGATCCACCTTATTAATATATTTAAGTTTGCCTATATATGATAGTATGTCCCCAAATGTTTGGATAAAATTCATCAAGTAAAAATTAATGTGTCGGTTTGTATTGTCAACACCGTCTATAAGAACCCCTCACCAACTCCCTAAGCCGTATCTTCTCCTACTTTAAAATATTTTTTCCAAATATCCATTTCTTAACATCCATTCAAAAAAACCTACATGAGTATTTATGCAGATATGATATTAAGGAGTTAAGAATAATTAAAAATAATTGTCGTTTACATTTAATTATTTTCGACGTGATAATTCTTGAACGTATTTGGTTCTAACAAGATGGTGAGTTTGTACATTATACTGCAAATGTTAAATATTTTTTAAACAAAACGTTTCTAAAGAGATAAATAGGAGACAAGAAGTAATAGAACGTACTCGAAATTTTCCAATATAACCCATTCATTTATGAGGATGATTATTTATGAGGTTATCTGAGTAGTAAGGTCTACTAGTATCAGCTGGAGCATTAAATAACTCACAATTATAACAAAAGAGGTTATTAGCGAAATTTTGCCTGACATTTTGAACCATTGTTGCAAAATTTTTTAATTTGTTCAATACTGTTCTTTATAATATTGAAATTAAAAATATGGATAATAATATTTAATATTTTTTTTAAACAAGATATCACCGTAAACGATTTTGCTTCTAAACAAGATAGCACGTGGGTATATCCATATTTGAAATTTTAAATCTGCACTTTGTTGGAGAGTAGAGGCTTAATAGTGAGCAGTTGAAAGCAACTCGTGCAGGGATTGTGGAAATTAAAAATGGAAATCGACGTATTCGAGGAATTTCTTCAAAAAACGATCATTTTAGTTTAATGAATTTTATTCCATTCTTTAGAGACAAGCTATGTTACACTCCTACGCTATATTATATTTAGACTCTAGTAATTAATTAATCTTAACTTAACTCTAAACAGTTTCAACTTTCATATT
This sequence comes from Rosalia funebris, assembly GCA_037954035.1. Lineage (NCBI taxonomy): Eukaryota > Metazoa > Arthropoda > Insecta > Coleoptera > Cerambycidae > Rosalia > Rosalia funebris. The sequence goes on from JAZFAV010000007.1 coordinate 9,852,720, forward strand.
AAGATGTTCAATTATATCGATATTCGAATATTACTAAATCTCGACGCTGCTTGCTTAATGTATCAAAGTTTCTTGCCCCTGATCCCTTAAAATAACATTAGCTTCCATAACTATTGACTTATCAAATATCCTCAATAATCGATTTCATACCTAATTGATCCACACACTTTTACAGCTTAACATAAGTAGCCGTGCATAGGTATGGCATTAGTGTCATGCTGCTCTTTAACATTTGTTGTAGTTGTGTTATTCAGTATTTATGACATGCATAAATTATGGAATTATAGAGTGCATATTGCATACTTATAATAACATTAATGACGCTAAAATCGGAGGTATAATAGGAACATTTTAAGAAATTCCGTGTGTATTGGAGAGAAAATGATCAGTTAGGTTTTATGTTTATACCGTCCACGACATTGAAATTTATTGAAGAAAGACAAGCCTGACAGGTTCTTTAAAATTGATCAGATCCTTACTTTTGATGAAGATACCTAGGAGCTTTTTTCTTTTTGATCTTGTAACTGGAATTTTCTTTTTGTTCTTGTAACCGATATTTATAGTTGATGTTTTGTTTTATTATAGAATATGTTTTAATTTCGTATCATTTATTTTTGGTAGGTAATATTTTACTGATGAGTTTGTTGATACGAGTTCATAACAAACATTGTTTATTTGGTAGCAATAAGTATGCATTAAATTTATACGTGTAGCTCATAAAGTATCTTTAGTAAATAGTTTGATACCATAGATTCACGTACTTTTTCCTGTAACTTATGTAGGAGCAGACAGGTGTAGTATTACTCTACTCGCTTAACCTTTGCTGAGCTACTTATATATCCGTGCAGCTATTTATGAGAGGCTTGGGCCACAGAGTGCTTAGTACTTATCAAAACTAATAAGGGACAAATCCACATGTAACTTTTTGAATTGTTGTGAGAACTGGAACAACACAAATGGCATTGCATGTTATCTAAGTGAATCGTATAAGAAAACAAAACCCCTGTTATTTAAATTTTAACGAAATAACAAAATCTTAATGAAAAACTTCTAGATAATATAACACTGTAATCAATTCCTAATTGTCTTACGTGCTGTTGTTCAGCTTCAAATTTACATTTTAATAGAAATAATGCTTGTAGAAATATGAGCCTATTTTCTTATTTCTTATTCTTCAGGTTCAAAGACAGTGTCAATAGGTAACCCCTATTAACCCCAGTTCAATAACCATAGTGGATCATAGGAACCCCTATTGAGGAATCAGACCGAAATTCATTACTGCGGTTTATAGAGTTATTGATAAAATCTATATATACAATCGGGAATTAGTCATTGTATAGCAAATAGCAATAGAGTACATCATGAGAACAATACGTGTGAGTATCAGCCAATTAAGGCCAGAGAAGGTATATTTTAAAGTGTGTAAAACATGAGAAGTTGCTCTAGAGGACCTTACTTCTTTGAATATAATTTTGTTGCAGCTAGATGTTTAGAGTTTCTACGTTTCAGTTTAGTTCCAATTGTAGCAAGTTATATATGTAAATAATGAGGATGATGATGTTTCCTATAAAAAAATTGATTTCATCGACGTTGAGTTCCCCATATTGGCTTGCATGTCTAATCATTTCTTGACGATACTTTCACTGGCAGATGGAGGTGACAACAACCAACTGAATTGCCTCCATATTCATCCCTTTACTAAGATTTCATCATATTCCTATGTTTTATGCAGGCTCTGTATATAAATGATAGAACAGTCGATTAAAAGTTTATGAATGAGATTATTTATCGTGTCAATTGGCAATAGTGATAATTTATTTTTTAGTAAGATTTTAACTATTACCTTTATATCTAATGAATTCAAGAAATATATGCATATACTATTTATTTCATCGCTATTTGCCAAATAAACTCTTATTTTGCTGTTAAACGGAACAGTCTACCTGAGCTGAGCCATAAAAACAAGCCACGGTATGAGATAAGAGCCGTTTGGGATTTTTTATTTGGCAAATAGAGATAAGATAAACTAAACTTTCGCTCTATGATGATTAACTTAGTAGCCGAACAGCAAACGCTGTTATGTTTTCTTGTCATAAATCCCCGTTGTAATTATATGGACTTCATTATTTTAAAATCTGGCTAAAACAACAGTCCCAGCTCGGTTTAGAGGAATTTATGCGAACTCAGACCTAATAAATAATAAATGTAATAATCATAGAAACCCCAGCAATTTCACGGAATATAACTTAGATTACCTACTTCGGCATTTAAATGTAATTAGCGTTACATATTCCGAATGCGCGAAGAAGTACCTGTGTCATTCCTGAAGCTCTATTCTGGCTTAATCCTACCCCAAATCTGTGTTATAATTATTAGGGATGCGTATAACCTTTACGTAATATTAATCTTGCATGTAATGCTGTTTTAATCTAAAATTTATTATACATAGGAGAACTAACTTCAGCCATTATCGTCTTTAGTATCAATAATACAACAAGTCTTATCTCCTTTATTGGATACATAGTAAACCTTAAATGTTTTTTTGTAATGATACTATATAAGTACAAAAAATTTGTCCTATTTTTCGTAATAGAAAATTATATTTCTCAACTTTTAGTTATTTGTAAATTGTAGTTAAAATGCCACAATGCAAATAATTATAGTTTCACTAAAACTCAGACCCAATATTTATCCAACTTTGTGTAAACTTTTTTAATTATTTTAATTATATTAGAACCCTGTCATTTTACTCAAACAATTGTGATCTGTAAAAAAACCTGCGCAATTAAATAAAATAAACAGTTTCAAAACCTAAAAATGGACTTTCGCGCACGTAGAACATTTCTATCTCGAAATTGAGTGGCCGAGAAAAAATAAACCAACACATAAATGCAGAATATGTCTTTTATGCGACAGTTTTACTTTTTTCATTAGCAACTGCTTCAGTGCCGTATCAATACATTTGTGATCGAATGAAATTATTTATTTTCTCATTCATTCGTATATGATACAGGCCGAATATATGTTTTTTTCGTTCAATGCAAAATCAGCAACGCGTTAAATTTTTATGTTTAAAATCTCAGACTGAACAGAAACATTTACATCGCGCTTTCTTATGACCCATGGACAGGGTGGGGTGTGTCTTATACACCTCAAAATCAATAGATGTTGTCTGGTAGACGTCACTAATCAGAATCACTCGAAACCCGATCGATCCGACACGATTTAATTGAGTGATCGTGCTAAAAAAAATAATTCAAATAGTCCACCATTGTGCTTTTTCATGACCCATGAACATGATAGAGTGTGTTTTATCCACCTCAAAATCAGTAGGTGTCGTCTGGGAAGTGTCTTCGATCAGAATCAGTCAAAACCCGATCGATCCGACACGATTTAGTTGAGTTATTGTGCTAACAAGAAATTTTAATGACGACAACGATACACAGACGGAAATTTTGTAAAAACAGTTTTTTTTTGTTTTTAGACTGAAAAACGAAAAATACACGTTAGAAAATTTTTTTCCACTTTTCTTTAAACGATTACATTACTTTTCCGCTCTGGTATCGTGGAGTGCGGAAAAGTAAAAATCATAATGCCTAATGGAATAAGTTATTTATGATACTGGTTTTCAAATGATGCACTCATAAGGAATTTATTATCCCAAATTTTTCTCTCAATTATTGAATATTACATCAGTATAAATATTTTCAGAAATATAGAACATCCTAGGAATAGTTTAATATGTTAAACAAAATATTAAATCACTATATCCCAAAATTTCATTATAAATTTACCATAATTTTGAGAGAACACAGTGGACTTTAGGGAAATAAGTAGAATACTACTATTTTAACCACTCAATTTCGTAACATTATAACTGTGGTTACCACTATATCACATAATTATCAATCGAATTGGGAAAAAATGGATTATAAAAGATGGTACGAGAAATGACAACAGGAAAGATATATATTTATATTTATGGTAAACTCCGAACAGTTGGGTTAGTTAATCATCATAAAGTCATCAGTCCTAAGACTGGTTGAATGCTAACCTCCAGCTTCTCCGATCTTGTGCTAACCTACGCATTTCGCTAATTGTGCTACAACCTACATCCCTTACTATTTGCAACCAGTAGTCTAATCTAGGCCTACCTCTGCCTTTCTTCACTCCTATTTCTGCCTCCAAAGTATCGCGAACTATTCCCCCATGTCTGAGCAAGTGGCCTACCATTCCATCTCTTCTCTTCTTTATGTTTTTCCACATACTTCTTTTCTCGCCGACTTCCTCTAATAATTTTTCGTTTCTAACCCGTCCACGGTATTTTCATCATTCTTCGGTAACATCACATCTCAAAATCTTCTAATTTCGTCCTACTTGCTTCCCCTACCGTCCAGGTTTCGCAACCGTATAGTGCCGTCCTCCACACATACGTTTTCAAAAATCTCTTGTTTCTAAGTTTATTACCCCCAAGCATAAAAGTGCTTTCTTTTTGTTAAAAGCTACTCGACCCTGCGCTATTCTTTGTTTTATATCTTTATCGCTTCTTCCATCCCAATTTATTTTACTTCCTAAATAAGTGAAGTCTTTAACTTCCTCCAATCTTTCATTATTAATTTATACTTTCGTTTTTGCTCTGCTCTCGCGCCCTCTGCACACTAACACTTTAGTTTTGTTTTTGTTCACCCTCATTCCATATTCCCCTGTCAATATTGCCTCCATTTCGTTCAACGCTGATTCTAATTCCTCTTTACTAGATGCTAATACCGCTATATCATCCGCGAATCTCAGCATTTTTAGTTCCTATCCCTGTACTTTAATCCACAAATCCACTCTATCTTTAATCACATTAATCACCTTTTCGACGTACAGATTAAAAATTAGTGATGATAGCGTACATCCTTGTCTTACTCCTTTCCTAATACCTACTTCCCTTCTTTCCCCTTCTACTTCTATAACAGCAGTTTGCTCTTTGTATAGATTGTATACTACTCTCCTATCTCTATACTTCATTCCCGCGCTCTTTAGTATCTCGAACATTTTTCCCATCTTACATTATCAAAAGCTTTTTCTAAATCTACAAATCCTATATAAGCGTTCTTTCCTTTTTCTATTGTTTTCTCTAACATTACTCTTAGCGCCAGAATAGCTTCGCGAGTTTCCGTATTTCGCCTAAACCCGAATTGATCTTCTCGTAGTATTTCCTCCGCTCTATTTTCCATCCTCTTCTGCACTATTCTGGTGAAGATTTTTAACGCGTGGGGAGTTAGGCTAATCGTTCTAAAGTTCACGCATTTGTCGACTCCTCTCTTTTTCGGTATAGTAACGGTAATGTTCCTCTTATAATCCTCCGGCATCTCGCCCGTTTCGTATATGTATTTTACCAGTTCAAACATCCTATTTAGTACTTTCTGTCCCGCACATTTGAAAATTTCCGCTTGTATTTTATCTACACCCGGCGCTTTATTGTTCTTTATCCCCCTTAGTGCTATTTCAAATTCCTCTCTCAATATAGGTTTTCCTACATCTTCCCTATCGATGCCAGATTCTTCCTCTAATATCTCTCCTAATTCCTGACCCTCGTATACATTTCCTAAGTACTGCTTCCATCTATTCTATTTCTCCTCTCTTCCGATCAGTGTGTCTCCCGATTGACTCCTAACGTTTCTACTTATTAGTCCTATATCCCTGAAATTCCTCTTAATAATTATGTAAGCCTCATCGGTCTTACCTTCTTGGAGCTTATCTTCTACTTCTTTGCATTTATCCTCTATCCATTGTTCTTTCGCTTTTCTACACTTTCTAATGATTTCCCACTTTCTTGTCTTATTAGTTTTCAGTCCTTCCTCGTCTCGTCTGTTTTTGTAGCCTCGTCTCTTTTGTATTAAGTTTAAGATTTCGTCCGTTATCCAGGGCTTCCTAGCTTCCCTTCTCTCGTGTCCTGGGTTAGTTAATAATGTTAGTTAATATATATCTAACTAACAATTTAACAAAATGCATATTTTAAGTTATTAACTAAAAATATAGTTTTAGCTATGATTGTATTTGTAGATTTATATAGCTTCTAATTAATTGAGTCTCTGGCCATTGTCGGCAATAAATCTCAAATCATATGTAATATGTATTAGTTACTTATTATTACTAGTTATTATTAGTTGTATATTTTACAAAATGCTCTATCATATCATTGTGTTTTTAAAGAAAGAAGCAATTAATATATGAAGGAGAATTTGTTAATAGGAAAATAATAGACAATATCGATTAAATATTATAAAAATTTTAAAAACTACAATTTTTTTACTTATTGCAGATTAATTTTGTTTAAAATATTGTTTACATATACTGTACATAAATTCCTTATAATCAGGACAACTGTATCTTGTCCGTTTCACTATTGATCATTCTTTTTTGCTGTCTTATAATTGTTCCGCATTTGATTCTTCTATATGCAGTGAATATCTGTAAATAATTTTAATTTACAAATTTGCAAATTTAATTAACGACAATATTTACTTTACCGTTATTTTCAAATACCAAACATTTTTTGTCTCAATTTTATTATACTTTTACTTCTTTATTTTCTGAAACAAGCTGGCAAAATAAGAAACTAAGCATTAACATCAGTTATATATTTTTCTTTATTAGATACATCAGTACGCTCATACTCTTTATTTCTTTACCCAAGTAAGAACAGTTTTTCTATTTTACTTCTCTATTTTATTATATTTTTCACCATTATTTTTTAAAATAGAAATGAGGAAACTAAAAACTAATATCGATTATTTATTTTCCTATATTTCGCTTAAGACATACATATATTTAAATATCATTATTTTTCAAACATAACGTGTTAATTTTAGGAATATTTTAAAAAGTAACCGATAAAACTGCCATAATGCTCACGTATTATTTTATTTGTCATATCAATATTAGTCCAAAATGTATTAAAGTAAAAATTACATTGATAAAAAATAAGTTAATTGATAAAAATCGTTTTTTTATGTCATTATAATTTTAATGATGTGAAGTGATAGTTTTAGTGAAATGATAGAAATTTTTACTGTGGTGCAAGAGTGAACTAAAGAATTCTAAATCAATTTGGGTGCTGTTTGTGATTCTTAAAGTGAGTTCCAGTTAAATGTGAACATACATATTATTTGTATAAAATCGTTTCAAACAATATAAATGAAATCGTTTATAAATAATAAATTGAAATTCGTCATTTCAATGCCATTGAAATGTATATTTCAATGGCATTGAAAGAATTATAAAAAAATATAAATTAAGGTTTTCAGATTAAACATCACAAAGCATGATATTAATTTAATTTTTATTTACGACTACTTTTAAATTATCATCGGAGGAGTTAATATTTTAAAATAAGAGCCCAAATATTATGATTCGACAAAACTTGTTAGTGGTCAGCAGTTTGTTATTCAATTTCCTCATCTGAAATATTTTGGATAGCATAAATATGAGAAGAGTTTAGTTATCTTAGAGACGTTATCTGCTGTTATAGAAAAACTATTAATATTTGAGGTATATTGTAATATAGTGTATGAAATTGCTCTAATTCATCTGTATTTATTCTATTTCGTTGATATGCAAGTCATGAATAGTTGAAAATAAAAATATAATTTTCATATCACCTATTAATCCTATTATATTAAAAATTACATTCAAGATATTCACTAGAAACCACTCAAAGATACTTGCACTGGATAGTATTATGTAGTTTTAACAAATATAATACATTTTTCATATTTTCTTTAACCACAACCGATATTTTAATGCATCCCTTACGCGAAATGTGCAATCTTTTATTTACACTGTCCGGCTTCTTTTCATAACATCCCAGGTATATTTTTCATAAAATTTATAAGCGTATAGGCGTGTCATAATTTATTGCTTTCTTTAAAATGTTCTCTTACTTTAAAGTGCACAACCAATAATCCTCAGGGCTCGAGACAACAATGGGGTTGAAGCAAGCATGTGTATAGAAAACTAGCGGGCTTAATCCCACTAGCTTTCTTTAGCCATAGACGACACTATAAAAGGATGTAAAGAAGTATGTAAAAACCTGGCAGTAGGCAAATGGAAATTGTGACACTACAAGAACTACTATTTGCTAATGACATGGTTTTGATAGTTGAAACAGAAGAAAAATTGCAATAAAACCTGGAAGCATACCAAAACCATTGAGTAAAATAAACGTGGTAATGAATATCGAAAAAACCAAAACCACGATATTTTCCAAAAAATATCATGGAAAGTAAACATGGAATTTTCATGCAAGGACAGACACTGGAATTGGTTACAAATTACAATTATTTAAGCATAATCATAGAAGAGTCGGGGAAAATAGATAAGAAAATAATAAAATATTGGAAAATCTGGAAGAATGTTTTGATTCGTTATCACACGACGTTTGGCCTTCTTTGAACTGTCGGAGCCACGAACGCACATTTTTCACATTCATGACACCATCACCACATGTCTCAGTCAACTGGCGAATGAATTCCAATGGGTGTCGCACCATGTAAGTGGAGAAAACGAATGATTACTCGCTGTTCTTGTAATAAAAGTGTCGCCATTTTAACAATTTAACGTCGAGTGTCAACAACACTCCTCACTCTCGCCGTCATCGCTAGAGGATCTGTGTGCCGTACAGTGCTGCCATCTCTGCCACGCATTCACAAAGACTTTATAAATATTGTAAACCAAACCGCATATGTCTATCTACTCCCAATTATTAAACAAAAAATCGGGAACCTTAGAACTTGAACGCACCTCGTATACTAGGAAGTTATAAAACACCGTCTATACTTTACAGCAATGAATTCTGGATATTAACATAAAATTATAAAAGCAAAATCTTGGCTACCGAAACGAAACTCCTAAGAAGTTATTTATGAATTTAGGGGCGTTACATTTTTACAATTTAACGCTTACGTTATAGTAATGGCGCAACAATTAGAAGATCAACAACGTCCCATCTAACAACATCCTTTCGTGATAAACAAAAACCCATATGAATTTAATTTTTTCACGGTATTTCGAAATCTTATACGCGTACTGTATAAGAGTTATTATTTGATTCAGCGAATCTTATTCCAAACATATATCTACCCGTTACATTATCAGCAAATGTGTCATAAGATAAATATGCAATTCTTTGTTGAAGAAATTATCCATTACCTGCGTTTATGTGAAAGTGGAATAAATTATGAAACGTTCAAAGAAGACAAATTTTCAAGTTATGTAAAATGGACACTATGTGAAAACAAACCTTACGTATATCTAGCTCCAGTTAGTATAAGCTGGATTCGTATATAATGAGTTGGGTAAAAGCTCCAGAGCGCGCTACCAGCTTTTAGACTGCGATTTAATGAGCATGAAATCCAAATGGTAATTTGATTTGGACTTAATTAATGCCGCACTCTGCGAAGTCGAAGGACTCCTTGTAGGCTTGATGACGTTTTCACACAACGAGCCCTAATGGGCGAGGGGTCCAAGGTTTTCCGGAACTTCGTAATTTGTCCCCGAACCTTTCTTTCGTCTATAAATATATTTTTATAGATTTACTGAAAATGTTTGATTGGCATTGTCTATTTGTGTATCAAAGAAGAATATTTAATCTTTTAACTTATCCTTAGCTATCGCTGAACTATTTATAACAGTAAAACCATTATGATTTGATTTATACTGTTATAAATCTTCTACATCTACTACTATTTTTCACAATAAATAATATTAGAACGATATTTAATTACAAATAGTACCTCACAGCTTTTTGAGAGAGAGTAAACTATATATAATATATATATATATATATATATATATATATATATATATATATATATATATATATATATATATATATATATATATATATATATATATATATATATAGGGTGATTCAGTTACAGTATAATGAATTTATATATTATATTTGTGTTTTATATGCAATATTCTGGAAATACTTCATCCTGAAATATTATAGATATTGTTTTGTGTTCGTACATAGCTGTAGGTTTATTGGACTAGACTGTGTAATAGTTTTCAATGGTCAAAAATTAGTATTTGTAGTTTGCTTACCGGGTCTAATCAGGCAACTGATATAAAGATATTATGCATATGTATCAACGAAGCAATACAACCACAGTAGAACCTAAGTTACTCCAACTGAGGCCGGAGCTACCAGTGGGTAGTTATTACGTCATTTATATGACCTATACGATATTGCAATTACGATCACTTTAGACCAGAATATTGTAGTTATTACATAGTCCTTCTCAGTGCATATTGAAATCGTATAGTTTTATTAACTTTAGAAATACATAGAGTGGGATATCGTCACCAAATAGAATTATTTTATGCAAGTTTATGAAAGAAAAATGATGTATTAGTATTATATTAATAAAATCAGTAGTACCAACAACCTTGTGGTGGTTTGTCATGCAGAGTAGTAGACGTGATGTAAAGAATTTACTTGATTATTTAAAATTATCAACTATGGCTATGGTAGTTTAAAGTAAAATTACATTTGCATGACACATACGCAATTCAGACTAAATTCCGAATGTTACTTGTGATGGCTAAATAAGGTTTATCTTCGACATACGAGAATGTTTTTATTAAAAGTTAAATATAGGAACATTTTGTTATGATAAACTATCCATTAATAAAAATTATATATCGCCACATTGTATGTTATAAACAATAATAATTCAAAAATATTTAGTGCTTCTATTCAAAACACTGTCAACATAAACCAGGCTATCCAGAATAAAAAAATTACCATTCAAGTCTAATTCATTATATCACCTATAGAATTGTTGTTGTTTATAGATCGTTTTATTTTTGCAAGAAGTGCAGAATATGAGAAGAAAAGACTTTTCTTTAGACCGCTTCAAGAAACAATAAAGAAGCAACTTCTGATTAAAATTACAGTACAATAATAATTGATTATTTGTATTTTTGGTCAGTATACAGTAGTGTCAGTTTATATCAATATACTAGAAGTGTAGTATACAAGTAAATCGAATATTTCATATTCGATTTGTTAATGTATTAATAAAATATAGTAATATTATATCTTATTTTATCTATCAGTTAGGTTGATTTTGATGTTAATATTGATTTGTTTCCAATTTTGAAAACATGGAACATATTAGGGCCAAAGTTTGAATTTCGAACAACTCAAGACAACATATTTTTATATATTTTTCTTATTTAGAGATAATACTGCTATCTACAAGTGTATGCCACAAGTCTAAATCTGAATCGGTATATTATTATTAAATTAGAAAATAATTATTCAATAAACATGAATAATAATTGTTAATCATTATTTAAGTTGTCATTCATGAAATTTGATCCGTTTGGAGTCTTCTGTCCAAACTATATCCTAATATTTTGTTTTCGGTAAATTTTTCACAATAGTATTTAGTGAAGTTTATTTTTTAAGTTTAACTAATATCACTTTTTCTCCACCACTAATAGAGTGTCCAACATGAGTTCGTTTAATTATTAAAAAAATGTCGCGAACTAAAAAATACTTCAAAATGGAAGTGAATCAAATGATTGAAACATGAAGTTGCTCTAGAAAACACGAATTCCAGTTTTCTTAACGAGTTAAATATCAATAAAAAACTCTTCCCAATCAAATGAATTACATATTTATTGCCTGACATAGAGGAAATCCAATAGTGATGGCTAAAGATAATCGTTATTAGATTCTTAGTATAATTATAAAACAAACAATAAACAAAGTAACATTTCATACTTTTAAAGAACTATTAATATTAAAAAGGTTAAGGGGTTATGGAGTATTCTATACATGACTAGAGAATGTTAATTAGTGATTACCTATCAAGATTTATTTTATTATTTAATCTAAAAACGTTACTTCTACTTCTTGAAGTTATGATTTTGTGAAAATGTTACCATAGATTAAAAAAAAATTACTAGACAAAGTATAACCAACCTAGAAACAACAAAATAACTATAAGGAACCACGAGGTCACGTGGTTTGTGAACATTAATGAAGACACTGTATAATAAAATGTTATATTCGATAGATAAAATTTCATATTTCTTTTGTGTAGTCCCAAAGATGTGCATATTTTGCTATTAATCTTTATAATATGTCTTACCTGGTATATACCCTTGAATTAATTTTGATTAGAAAAAATCTATACCGTCTTTTTCTCCTTGATAACTTACATTTATTTCTATTGTTAGTGCATCGTCAACATATCTACTAAACTACAGTATTTTCGTTTATATATTATTTGAACCATATGCACCATTAAAATGTAGTTGCTTTAGTTTCCTTTTTTCTTCCATACATACTTTCACGCCGCTTTTCTATTCCTCCTTTATTATAACTAATTTTGTTATCCTGTCTTTATCATTCCGTTGATTTATTTTATTTATCTGCTATATATCAAATAAATTTCTTCTGACCGGGATGTTTTAAAATATATTAAAAAAAAAACAAGCAGCGTTATATCACGATAAAATCATATCTCGATATTACGGTCTATACATCATATTCATGGTTAAGTCTGGTTGTAGTACATAATTATTTTCATGTACATCATTTTCCTGCATATACATATAAATGTATATGCAGGAAAATGATCTAGTACTTCTTCTAATACTTATATAATACTAAGAATCTAATACTTATATAATCTAATACTTATACAAAACAATACTTTATAGTCAAGTATCACCAAGCAACTTCAAAACGTTATTAAAAGTAGCTACAATACATTTATATGTATATGCAGGAAAATGATGTATACACCAATCATTAGTGGAGAAAATGAAAGACAATATTTTTTAGGAAGGTGTTGCCATTGATGTTGTCAACGAGAAATGATTAAAACTTGTTGTAACTATCAATTTGTAGCTACTTTTAATAATGTTTTGAAATTGCTTGGTGATACTTGACTATATAAGTATTGTTTTGTGGATAACTGCTCTCTTATTTTTGCAAGCACTTTTTTATATTTCTTGATATGTATTCTGTTTCGGTACTTTATTTACAAATTGTACCGTTGATAATATATGTAATCACGATAAATTACAAGATGCACAAGATAGATTTTCATTGGACGATCATCTCGATAACCTATTATACTCTTGTGTTTTGTATCTAGCAGCTAGACTTCTAATATGAATTTTTATTTAATAAAACAGTATGGCGGTCTTCGGGGTGCTTGTGTCTAGTGAAATAATACTAGTGGTTATGTTGCTATGGCTAGCTTTATTTAGAATAACTTAAATAGCGAGCAAGCTAGTACCGAAAGAGGCGGCAATGTTCCGGGGCCAGATGCGAGAATAAATTGCTTTAAACTTATCGCAAAAGCCGATGGCCTGGAGCGGTTAGCCAGACCTGAGATGATCGCACTTTCACTCCTAAGAAACAGATGTGCCCTTGTTCCGAGAACTAGCTAATATATTATACAAAGGTTTCTACTTTCTAATATTTACAACACTTAAAACTAATATATACAATAAACCATCACGGCTGTCAATAGACGTATGTGGATCCACGTATACCCACAACAGTATTAAATACTTTACTAGATCTTGTCAATCAGTCTGCTTTGTAAATAGTAACGTAGCAGCCGATTTGTCAAGCGCCGAATTAATTATTATATGTGACATTTCTGAAATTCCATCCAATTACACCAGGAAAAATATTTCGGTCTTGAATTATGCAGGCCAAAATCAAGGTCGAACGTGTTTTCGGGAACGGCGACAGCAAAGATATATTAAGTCAGGAGAGCACATATGTTACGTATAATACATTGCAACTCCTAGTCTAAAATCTCGTATAAATCAATCTTATAACTATTACGGCATGAATTATTCCATTTAGCTGCGCGACAGTCACGCAAATATTTTGCAGATTAGATCGAGAAAAGTGTAATTATACTAATTAGAGAGTGGCAAACTGCCATCGCGGTGATTTGAAAATGATTATGGATTTAATTCTGTTTAAAAGGAAATGATCTCCAGCTATAATGTCAATCATTAGATTAAAGAAGAAATGTATAGGATGAATTATTTAATAGAAAACCATAAATACATATTGATATGTAATTGTAAAATTGTTAGTTTGGATTTTTTAGCTTAGAGAGAAAATTTAAAAACAACTGTATGGGGAAATAAGTCCTTGAGGTGTACTATGATGTTTTCATAATAGAAGATAATCATTTACAGGATGTTATGATTTGGATATTTTTGGTACATTTCTAGCTAAATAAAATTGCAGATTATAAGTACGCTCCTCGACAAAATTGATCAGCAAAAGTTTTAAATCCTTGAACATCTAATATAGGTAGCCTAGGAAATACTCTGTTACTATTAATAAATAATTACACTTGGTTGATAGACGTAATGTAACATTTTGTAATTGTTTGTTAATAATAAATTTAATGCTGTTTAAAGTGATGTGTAAAATGCAGTAAATTCAGTTATGCTAGTAATTTTAAATTTAATGTCATCAAGTTAATGAACTACTTTGTCCGGTACACTTAGAGCAGAAGAAATGAATCATCCACGCAACCTAAGTGAAGATGAAAGCGGTAATTTTGGTTAACTAGGGAACTGTGGCTAATTTGTTAGGAGTAAGACAATCAATAATTAGTTGCACAGTTAAATGTTTCAATGGATTTAGAAGTTACTGTAGAATCCCAGGACAAGGTTGTAAGAAGTCTACAGATGCAAGAGATGAGCGATATCTTATGCAAGTCGCCTTAAGAAAGAGGCATTCTATCAGTTTAGAGCTGCACCACTGCTCACCAGAGAACATAGAGTTACTAGACTGCGTTTTACAAGAAATCTGGTAAATTGAACAATCGAAGACCGGAAGCAAGTTTTATTTTCAGATGAAACAAGAGTAAGTGTCAATTCATTAGATGAACGTCAATGATTCTGGTAGAGGCCAGGAGAAAGATTTGCTGCCACCAATATTTCTCTGAGGATCTCATTTTTGGCGGATCAACAATGTTCTAGGCAAGAATTTGTTTCGATGGTCGCACGGATTGGGTTCCTATGCGGGGAAGATCCATGAAAGCACATTTCTACGTAGAAAATATCGTAAAAGCACAGGGGATGCCGTTTATCTAAGACTATTTCATTTTTATATGCAATAACGCTCGGCTTCACATTTGTGTGAATTTGTGAATATTTCACCTACGGACTGGCCACTGAGAATCCCAGATATGCACCCCATAGAACGCCTATAAGATGCACTAAAACGATTAGTTAGTTGCCACATATCAGCGCCTAATTTATGTAGAAAAAAAATTAAGTTGAATTTTGTTTTTATGTTTGACATGTTATCAAACGTGAGGCCAGCTCTTTCAAGAGATAATTTAGGCGAACAGAAATCTAAATTTCAAGCATTATTAAAAATATGACGGAACGTCTCTTAAATATGCTAGGATTAGTAAAGTTTGTGTTTATTTACTAACCCGTTATTCGAAAATTAAACCGACTTACTCTATTTTTGAGGATAACTTCCTCACATGGGTTGATGTACATTTTTCCTGTTAAATATTTTATTAAAATTATATATGGACGAAAACATTGTTGAAAATAATCTGCAAGTATAAAGCTTTAAAACTTTTAATGTTTTTGAAGATGTAAAGTGTAAAAAATTTATTATTGCTCGTATAGAATTTAATATATTTATATAGTAATGCTTTACGATACTACAATTGTAAATTAGAAATTATTTTGTATAATTAATACAGTATGTCCCTGAAGTCACTTTTTTTTGAAGAAGCAACATCGGAATTTAGTAAGTTTACACCAAGACGTTGTGCACGCGCCGCGATGAAGGTGTATCTTACCCCCAAAAAGTAATGGAAGTTTACACCATTCTAACTTGGTGCGAATTTTACTCTACTACACCTACTATGAAAATTCACATCAGCCTGTGGTAAAGTTATATGAAGGCCGTCTAGCTATATCGCATCAAATTAGTATGTTTTTATGTATACTCTTTTTGTTTTGAAACTTTACATCGTATCTCAGACCGTGTGAATGTTGCCTTCCATCAATAACGTACATGTATAATTACATGTCTATTCGCACTGTTAATATATGTTAGTTATCATTGATATTGCTATATTTCAATCTTAATAATGTCCGTATACACAATTCTTATTTTAATACCAACAGAAACGATCCTGTTTGAGACAAATAAATTAATATCAAAATAAGATGTTCTCTTATTCAAATTCCTAAGCGATATCAACATTTTAATAAACACCACCCCGAAACGTTTACATACCTCAGAAATTAGTTTATGATGGTTGTAAGAATGAACCAAGTTTGGTTCATTTGCGTTGGAGTGGAGTAGATTCTCCACGGTGGCAGTTAATTCGCCTCATTTCAAATTCTCTTCACATAATATGTTAACGATGCGTGCAGAAGTGTGCCGATAGCGCTGAGAATTACTGGAAATGAACCCCAAGGGACGACTGGAGACGGCCGAGAGTTTCAACAGATGGCACTAAAGATTAGCCGCTGTTGAGTTTTAAAGAAATTATGCCGAGGTTATGGACCGAAGTTGCTTAATAAATGCCCCAATATCTCAAAAATACTCAGTCGTTGCTTTTTATATACTCCGTTCCTAACTACTCCCGAATTAGATCTCATTCGACGGCCTTGCGTATTTTAATAAGTTTGTTAATTAAAATTTTCTAATTAACCATGCTACATCATTGCCTCAAATTTAATAATGAATGGTTGAATCAGAACGCGAGCAGTCTAAGACGCTGTGAACATAACACACCCGCTATAAATACCCGAAATCATTATGCATATTCATCACTCATTAAGAAGTTATGTAAGTATCAACCGTCGACTTTCTTGTATTTTTGTTAAGTTGAGTTTACTTTGTTTATTTGTGATCTCAAGACACCATTAATATACAGAAAGGCATGTATATGATAAACAGGGAGAAGTGTTTAATACAGATTAAAAGAACATATACGAGAGATCAAGGAGAGGAATAGCGAGAAAAATTGTGTCATTACATGATTTTTGTAAAATTTTGTAACATGTCAATGTCAAATATCTTTTATCCTAAATATTGACAAATAAAAAGTTTATTCTTCGGATTTTGTATTTCAGCAGTGACATCATAATTTTTGATTACCAAAAATTAATTTGAAAATTAATTCGGCAACGGCCATCCCATGTCGAACATCGATCCTCGTCCGATCACCGAAGTTAAGCAACCTCGGACGCAGTTAGCACTTGCATGGGTTACCGCTTGAAAACACTGCGTGCCGTTGCCGTTTCAGCATGCAGTGCTGCTGGGTGGATTGAGTAGCCCAGTAGTACTGTGGCCGGTCCCAATCCCGGAAGAAAGAGGAGGATTAGAGGGCGAGGTTAGCTGCCTACCCTCTGTAAAAACAGATCCAGCTCATAGTACCGATGATATTCATCGAAGAGAAACAGGTCATAGATCTTTAGAAGAAGGAAGAAGAAGAAGAAGAAAAAGTAATTCCTTGAAGTATAGCGAGAACAATGGTATCCCATATTAGTTTTTTGGTTTTCGATTTACCGTTCATAAGATGGAGGGCGTTAATACTAATGAATCTAATACGATTTTATTCTTAACAAAAATTTTAAAGTTGTTGCAAATGTCTTGCATAAGAATGCGACGTTGGTCGGCATACTTGTAAACACTTCTGTACTAAATGGTCAATAATTTCTTGGTTGATATTTTCTATTTTGATACAAATTCATTGCTACAGGTCATTTAAATTATTTGATATTTAACATAGACTCCGGATTTTAAATAACTTAACACAAGAATAAATCTAAGGGCATCAAATTAGGTAAACTTGGTGGCCACTCGGTTGATCCTCGTTATCCTATCCATCTAACAAGTATCATCAACAAATAACCGGACATCAACACCAAAATGAGACATAGCTGCCTGCGTCTTGTTGAAACCAAATTAATTAACGTAAGTTAATTAATTAAATTAACCAAGTAAGGTCATTTACTTTACTTGTATGCTCGTCCTGCGATTCTTCAGTCGAGTAGAAGCTCTCTTAAGATCAATATTTATAGTTATGACAATATACTGTGCCTTAAAAGAAAAGGTCTTCTATACGGTGACTTTGTTTAATTATTTTTTATTTCTTCTTACAACTTAATATATTTTTTGGTTAATCAAAATCAAACCAAACCTTAAATTATCATACACTATATCAACCAGGATCTTTTAAAGAACTCGCGCGTAAACCAAGGATAATACACTATATCACCCAGGATTTTAAAACTGAACAACTTTAATAAACGCTACACTTGCTATTTCGCTTCAAGGAACAATACCAGGATATAATAATCACCCTGACCGATCATTTATTTGCTTACTGATGACATAATTATTGACTATCTTCAATTTGATATACATTTTGATATACAATTTGATATTCATATTCAATTTGCTTTGTATAACTGTAACTGATTTTCATAGTGATTTTTGATTGAACTAATTATTATTTTCAAGTAAAAGAGTTTTAAATTAAAGTAAAAAATATTATATAAATTTAATTACCTACAGCTGCAATTAGAACTTTCAGCTTATTTTATTCCTCGTCGCTCAAATAAAAAGCAATCAAGAAAATTTATGAAGAAACTCAAAATTATAGGTTTTAACAAAATCCAAATGCTCTAAACTTCAAGAAATTGTTCTGTTTTTTAATGTTTTTTTAGTCTTCTGCTTGGCTTTTACGATTACACAAACTTTTTTTCGATCAATATCTGTTATCTGTAACTGATTGTTTTGAAATTAAGATAATTATTGGTTAAAAGAAATAAATTTGAATAAAAGGCTTTACTTAAATATTAATTTGTGAAATTGAGAAGGCTTCTAATAAAGCGAACAAAGTACCGCACAGAGAAATTATACTTTTTCAATTTACATATATCTAATGTTGCCCCCTAGCCACTACTCTTTATACTATGAATCTTCAGTGTGCTGCATCAAAGGAAGCTCCTCCCATAACGTGTTCTGTACTTAATCTAAAATACGGACCTCAGCAACCCTCCCCCCTTGTTTAGGGATCTAGAAGGGCTGTCCACATTTGTTTCTTTCTCTTAATCTCCTTTGGTTCGCATGCGACGATAAATTAAGGTAGGCTATCAATCAAATACCTTTTATCTGAACTATATTTATATAATGTGTAATATATACCTCTATTGGGAAAGTAGGAATAGAGATTAGGAGCCGTTATTAATATGGATATTGTTTATGACCGGAAGCTTTCTAAAGTAAAGGTCAGGTTGAGGTTCAATGTAATATATTTAATTTATTACAGACTACTAGTGATTACTTTCTTGATGCAAATGACGTTGTGCCCCAAAAATTTGAAGAGGATCAATAAATTATGTTAATATTTAAAGAAATTATACGTATTGAATTAGTACGGTTTTTTGTTAACAATAATCTACTCTCTCTCTCTCTACTCTCAGAAATAAAGATAAAAAAAAGGAATATCCAATATATACGTATATTTATCCAATACTTACATATATACTAAAATAAAGTTATTTCAGACATTTGTAAGTGACGTTAGCTCTAAATTACTGACAGTTGTCCCTTTCCCAAATTGTTAAGGGGCTAACATCCACCTAAAATCTTCAAAATTTTCAATAATTTTCTTTGTATATTATTATAGTATGGAGGCTTAAGAATATATTCTGAAAGTTTCAAGTCGATATCTTTAAAATTTACAGAGATATAAAACTTTCAGTCACGGGGTAGAGGGCGGCTAATGCTGCTGTGTGTGCCCCTCAATGAGCACTCTCGTCGGGTGCGGAACAATGATCGACTTAACTAATCAGCGACAAACTTGAGGAATCATTGTTTCATGCATTTTTTCTACTATATTGTAATAATGTGCCCGTATAAAGTTTGCCGCCCTAAGGAAGATGAAACAAGTACGAGAATTCATTATCCTGAAAGAAGACAGCATCCTTTGAATCCGAAACGGTGACTATCATATACCGAGAACCGATCGACAGGTTCATTTGAAATTTGGCACAGTGATGCTTTAAGCCGTTGTTAACAGAAATTCATTTGAAGCATTTTTCAAAAATAACCAAAATTGTTTTAAACAATTTACGTCAATATGTTCCGTATGCACAAGATTCTTAAATTGTGTTCACTTCACCATGTTTACAATAAATTTATCTTCAATTAAAAAAAAATGTTTATTCATTAATAGTTCCCAAGAAAATTCCCGAAAATCGACTATTTTTCATGTCTCTAGATGGATGTAGTTTCCTTAAAATCGAAACACTTTTGATAGATAAATGCTGAAAAGTCAAGCCGACAGTTTCAAGCTTGTATTTTAAAATGTAAGAGGAAATACTTTTTCTTCACAAAAAATATTTACCATTCGAATATAACTGAACTGTGTTCACTTTACATGGCTGCCTTAACTGAGCTTTACACTAGCTTAAAATTCCACTTTACATATGCCAAAATAAGCTATCGCGATGAGCGAAAGAGATGGTCGTATAAAGCAATAGTCAACAGGACACGGAATATCAACGTCAATTTTGCTAGCTATATTCTTCCTGAATATATTTTCAATTTGGTGACTCGATCCAGTGCCGTTCTGAGGTTTTTTATTTAAAATTAGATCACCTTATAATTCAAGCTTTAGGTCTCTAGTAGGGGGGTTACTATCCTTCCAAAACTATTCCAAATAAAATATTCTGAAACTCTATCTAAATATTCTGCAAGTCAATTGAAATTTTTTTGTTGAATTATTCATTAATACCGATTTTATCATTAACGACTTCTTCATCCATTCTAATACTTGTATGGCAATTTAATGGAGGACAATGTACGGTCGTTTATTCAAGACCAGCCCTGCTACCACTAGTGCAGATGAAACATTCGATGGTTACCTTGTCTTCACGAATTTACTACAACAGTAGCATTCAGGCTATATTAATCATGCAATTTGAGTTGATACTGTAATAAGGCATATCTGGGTTCAAATCCTACAAAAGATAATCACTAAACTAAAACCGTTATAAGTTTACCACAACGTCACCACCATACGGTAATATCACAGACAATCCGCTATTCCTATGAACGCATTTGCTATAATAGGCAAACAAGAAACAGGTGATGTTACGTGTGTCTTCGATCATCGGAGATGATCTGAATATATCACCGACAACTGTTTTCATATTTTCACGCTGATCGGTGAGAAGACAAATAGTAACATACGTATTAGATTTAAAAAAATGAAACTCTTCTATTGATTAACGCAGTAGATAATTTTCGACAGATATTGATAGTTGTTTGACATCTGACTGCTAACCTCGTTTCGTTTTCTGCAACTTTAAATCTCCTGGAATACTTTGAACAGGAGAAAAGAAATGGAGGCTCTGTAATAGCTGCTATCGCCTATGGATTAAGAGTTCTTGCCGTGATAACTTATTTGAAAGGCATTTTCTAGTTTCCTTTGGTGCCGGTAATACAGTTGACTGTAAAGGCGGTAAATTTAAATTACGTAAACAGTCACTCACTTGACTTTAATTTTTTATTCTAGTTCATACGAATATCGCTTGTGACGTAGTGGTAAAGTTAGGTTAGGTTTGAGTGTACGTCTGACAAGACATGTGAGTAACTCCCCTGCCCAGCCTTGGCATTTTATGGCATAACCTTTGAAATCCTTTCTGTTCAAACGTTAAGTATATGGTGAAATATATATTTATATATTATGCATCTGATAATATATTATCGTGAGTAAAGTTAGTGATTCAAACAAAATAAATATATAGAAAGCCTCATTTTTACATGTTCTTTTTTGTTGTATAAATAAATGAAAGCAGATTGTAAATATTTAAATTGCCTCTGTTTTCATTAAATATATTGAACAGTTATGTTTAATACAATATCTTTCTTTTTACAGTTCTTCAGAATATTCTCCGATGTTCACTTCTTGAAAACTTATTTCTTTACTAACCATATCTCATTTTCAAATATTCTCATTCTTATTTTATTTTCTTAATCCTTCTTCTCCATTTCGTATATCCATCCCAAATAGAATCATCAATCATCTAGTCACATCTTATTAGTTATTACTTTCTATTTGATTACTTTCTTCTTTTTTTTTTTCATATTTTCATGTAGATCGTCTCTTACGGAATTCTTCCATTTTTAAATGTCTTATATGTTCTTTATTTAGTGGTATAACTATGGTAGAATAAACAATCGATTTTATTTATTGTAGATTTATTAACATATTAAAAATCAGTTTACAAACGCCTTGCGCTCTGATAGGTGTCGTATTAATATATACGTTCTTCAGCAGTAATTAAATCGTCTCTTATCTCATAATTAATATCTTTAGCGATTGGTTTGTTTATATCAAAAAATGTGACGAATATCGTTGCAGTATTTTTGATTTAACCATAATCGGCTTCATGTTTATTCCAAACGTTAATACAATAACAGTCTTTTAGAGCTAAGGTTTAAAGCCAAAAACTAGTTGTTTTCTGGAATAGCTTTATTTTATTCAATAAATAATAAAGAATGGCTTCCACGGTTTCCTCTAGACGCATCGATATAAAAACCGTCCATTTGGTATCATTTTCATTTATATTTGAGTAAGCTCATTACGAGTTATACAATTCTTTCAATTATATGTAGGCAGGTAACCACAAAGAAAACTATCTGTTACCTCAATACTCAGATTATTTATTGTATATTAACAAGAATCTAGTTTACAAGCATAGTTAATAATTAACCATTTCATTTCTGCTTTACCTATAGGAATTTCTGAAGAAGGAATAAATTTTGAAGTATCATCTAACATCTGATCATTATAATGTACTGAATATGTGTTTCATTAACCAACTTCATTGGGAGAGCACTTTAGACCTGTAAATATAGTCGGATTTTGCACTATTCCTTTCAACCCTTCCTAATAATATGAAAGTGTTAAATAAAATTAATCTTCCTTTTAATAATACCATACCAATATTACCTACACCTGAGCAGTGCTAACTACTTAGTAGATGTATTGACTCATCAAATGAAGACATATTTCATTGTTATGTAATTGGCACTGAGGATGTTATGAAATATATGAATATATGAAACATGTTATGAAACATAATCAAAAGTCGCGCTATCGGTTTGGATAATATTTCCCTTAATATCTTCAAATTAGTGGTACATTGTGTCCACGACCTTGAGAAAGAACAGCTCAAACTAATCAAACCTTTTGACCGTATAAATTTGTTATTTTTTTGTTGTAATATTATAATGTTGATACTATAATTTGCCAATAAATTTGATTATTTTTGATTGATTATTATTGATTATTATTTGATAATTATTAATAATAATTATTATTAATATTCAACTTATCATAAGCGCAAACGTATAATGAAAAATTTAAAACAAAATAATGGTTTAGTGATGTGGTGGCCCAAAGCCTAACCGGTCTCGGCCAGGAAGGAATAGGAGCAGGTCCATGTATTGGTATTAAAGGCAATGACCGGGACCATAAGGACCACATCAACGGCAGAGTTGAATGCTCTTACTGGCTTCCCCCCGTTGAACCTGGTAGTCATTACCGTGGCAGCGGAAGGCCTTTTTATCGTAGGTATAAGGCCTCCATCGGAAGGAAGAAAATTTTATTATAGCCAGGGTGAAAGCGGGAAGCGTTTAGAGAAGGGGGACATACCCGTTTCCCCAAAGGAATCCTGAGCCGGCCCATCTTGCTACCACACGACAAGATGAATGAATATATCTTGCATCTTTGGAACATTGTATGAAGGTGGTTAAACCCAGTTGAGAGGACTGGGGAAACGGCATGATCCCTCTGGCTGGAGACATCTGGCTCACGAATGGCTCCAGGGTCGAGGGAGAAACTGGGGCTGGAGTATACGGGCATAATAGAAAAGAGGAGTACTTTATTCCTCTCGGAAATTATGCCACAGTGTTTCAGGTGCGGGTGATGGCCATCCAGGCTTATGTAGCAACGCAACTGCTCAATGGAGTACTTTGTCAGCGTATTACCATATGATCTAACAGTAAGACGACCCTAAATGCTTTAGAAGTTCCAGGAGTAAAGCTATGATTGATGAAGGAATCAGTAGAAACACTGTCTACGAGTAACAAGTTGAGGTTGGTCTAGGTTCTGGGACCTGAACAAGCGAATCAACTTACGGTGCACACTTGTCCAGATGGTGTGGAGGAGAGGTGAAGACCTCTGAACGTATGCTGTGCCAGTGCCCGGCTTTGGCATCGTATAAAGCACCTCGCGTTTGGGCTTTTTTTCTTGGACCAAAGCGAGCTGACAAAGATGGCCGATTGACCTGGAGGGGATATTGAGCTTTCGGAAGAAAGCCAAATTCGCATTTCAGCGCTGACTGCTTTACGGAGATATACACTATGCGGTAGGCTTAGTAATGCTGGGCTTCGTGGCCTTTCCCAAAAAACTAAACATAAATTAACTAAACCTAAACAATGATTCAATATTTTTCATTATGTTAATTTATTTTAAAATACTGTTTCATAAATTAAAACTCTCTTTTCTATGTTCTATGGTAACAAATTCTTTGTCGGTGTTAATTTTCTATGTATTTTTTTATATTTTTTCTACTAGCCACAACGCGAAAATCGAAACGAACAAAATTCTCATTAATATATCCCTGATTAAAACCGTAAATTAACAGAGAAATACCCACTTTCCTTGATGTCATACAAAAACAGTAAAATTGTCATGCACAGTTATAATTTTAATGTTGACATTACTTCCTGATATTACAATTTTGTTTACCACTAACGGGAATGTTATATTGCATATTGCAACTAACGTTAATTCACTAATATCGAAATCATATATTTGCCGAATACATACATAAATACACAGCCAGAGTTGGTACAAACAAATATTTCAGAAATGAGTCAAAGGGTAGCATCTCGAAGTTCATCTCGATGCCTCGTTCTGTGTTGATGGAACATTTGTTTGCCGAACAAACAATCACTCTAAACTACTTCCAGCTATGGAGCACTACATTAGCACCTCTAAATGAAGGCCGCTACTCTCTGATTAAAATATGTCAATGTTCGCAGTAAACAAGGATCTGCTCGCTATATATACAAGGGATAAAACCAATATTACGTGTGTATACAGTGTGCTATGGAATCGTAGAAGTAAAGCATGGAATCGCTGCTGTTACGTTGTAAGTGGTTTGCGAAGTATGAGAATGAGATAATACTAATTCATGATAATAATAGTAATTCGTGATTATGGAGAGGTTCTCATCAAACTCAGCCAAAAAATCGATTTTTTTTGCCTTTTTTGATACCTTATTATATGTAGAATATGTTCCTAAAACGACTTGGACGAAAACATTTTTACAAAAAAAAATATGGTCCTGGAATTGCTGATTAGTCGCAAGGTATGTTAATTAATTTTTACATACCAAAAATCGTTAACCGAATCTTTAAACGCGTTTTTTCGAAATCATGTTTTTTAAACTGGTGGGAACTATAACTCAAAAACTAATTGACGAATTGTCTTGATTTTCTTTTATTTTATAGTAAATTAAATTTATTGGGCTTATACCTAAGAAAACATTGATTTCGCTGTTATTTTTTATAACACGTTAAAGAGCGAAAAAAAGTGAAAAATCTGTACCGAAAATTCGCAGGTCCGCTATTTTGTTAATTTTCGATTTTTTTTTATTGGTATAAGCTCCAACAAATATCATATATTTTATAAATTTTGTTGAAATTTTGATTTTAGATGATTTTTACAAGTGCTAGAGTTCCCACCGATTAGACACCTTTTTTGGGACGATCATATTACCGAGCATAACTAATTACCGTGTAATTTTTTTTTATTTTTTCTTGTACACCTGAATATTGTTAAATATGGATGAAAAATTTTGAGTACTTTATTTATTTATTTCTATGAGAAAAAAAATTAAAAAAATCATGTAATTTTTGGGTCGCTTGATGAGAACCTCCCCTTAAATAGAAAACGTTTCTCTCTCCATAGAGAATCCGCAGAATCCGCAGCATATACAAGCAACTACGTAGAAGTTATCATAATGTATAATGACACAATTACAAACTAAGCTGAATTACTTGTACCTACATCCATTAAAATGCCTCAAGTCTATGTGACAGCATCTCTGCTGCCTCACAGTTATCCACCACCAATACTTGTAATACCATTAATGCAGCACTTACGGTGGGAAATATTAGTTATAAATGTGTGTGTTGTGTAATGTTTGTGTACATGGCTAGTCGGCAAATACCAGCACGTATGAAATACTTACGCCAGCTACAGAAAGAAATAAGCCGTGACGTGATTTTATAGGAATAAATGGTATATCTAATTCATATTTCATCTGGTTTAATATCAGTGATGAAATAATTTGAATAATTCCAAAATATGACAAGGATAAATGAAAAATATCCAATAGGTCTTTCTTTTCTCTACATAGTTCTTTCTTTTCTCTAGCAATGCTGAATCTGATAATATTTTGTAAAACAATAAATAACATTTTCAAATACATATATTGACTATGAAATACTTATATATATGCAAACTGTTGGTAAGCACCGTGCAGGATCCCCTTAGAAGTATATTAAGAGAAATAAGCCAATAATTTATAAAATATACTTTGGAAATTGTAAATAATGATGAATTTAATCAAACATAAGTTTGTTAGACATGAAGCGACATTGTTTATTCAGTGGTATTCTTTCCCAATTTGTGTTATCAACGGTTATCAATTCTTTTGGCCAAATATTATTATCGTAAGTTCCTTAGTAAGAGTAAAAAACCTTTAACGATAGTTGAATAACCTTAATACGCATTACCCCATGTATAGTTTGTATAATGATTCTTTGCGTGTGCGTCACATGTAACAATGGTATGAATCAATCAATTAACATTTTTGAACAGTGTTGTGCCGAAAACACATTTTAGGATAACAGTAAGTACAATACAAATCCGTCAACCTATGACAGAGTAATAAAGGTTCTCCACAAAAACACTCAATGTAAGTGATATCCATTAAAATAAAATAACTTCGAGAAAAATCAAAATAAATGAAACAAAAATGAAGCTTTAGCGATAGCAAGGATAAAAGTGCATTTTGCCTCGACCGGGAATCGAAACCGGCTCTCCCAATTTCCGGTTGAGTGCTCTGACCGCTGAGCTATCGAGGCACACTCATTATCCCTGCTAATGCGCCAGTTTAATGCGTCACTACAGTACTCCCTCCCTAGAGACATGGTTTTGTCTCGATACAATTTAACGGAATGTGAGCTCTCGCTCCGAAATATCAATGGTACCAACACAAATTACTTCCGTCGTCGTCGGGACGGTCCCATGATCGAAAACGCGACGGTGAACGAACTCCCGAATGAGATCGCCATTGGTCTCATGGGTGAGATCGTGAGGATGTTCTTCGCGGACGTTCTTCATGACCGGTATGTAGTTTTGCTACTTTTCGTGTTAAAGAAAGTACCTGCTGTTCCAACTCCTGGAATCGATCGCCTTCGGGGCTACGTGACCTAGTGGTTTCCAGCACGAGGGTGTTGGGAGACGAGCCCATAATAGGATCTGCCATTTCCGCTACCTCATTTAGGAGGGAATTTTTTTGTGTCGCAAGAATTCCTTGGACATTTTGAGGAAGTCGTCCTGTCCATAATGTTCGTAATAAGGATTCGGCAATGCCATTACCTGCCAGCGCCCTTAAACGACGTAAAAATTGCGACGGTTTCGAGTCGCCCATCTCTTCGCGTTCAAAGAGCCGTCGCGTCTTTTGTTCCTGCGATGTGCCTAACCTTGTAACTAAAGCAGCCTTAAGAGCGGTGTATGGCTTATCTTCAGGAGGGTCCATCACGATATCTCTAATTTCGTTCACAGCTCGAGAATCAAGTGATGTCACCACGTGGTTAAATTTTGTGTCCTCACTGGTGATTCTCGCGAGTACAAAACTTCGGTCCACTAGTTGCAGCCATACTTTCGGATCGTCGAATGTAAATGGAGGAATTTTCATCGACACACGGTTAACTTCCGTGACGCCTTCGGTGTTGTGAGCACCGTGTGGTGTGGTTATTAACGTCGTTGGTATTCATGATTGTTACGGTAACTCACTGTTTAAATGTCACTGCAGTAGAGATAAGCTTATCTACTCACTACGCGTCAACTTTCACTTTCAGTTACCGCGAAAATTCACCCCGAAATCACGACAGCAACACCACTAAAAAAAAAACCGCTATGTTTCGCTTGAATATCACGTCGGGGTCACCAATTTAGCGATAGCAAGGATAAAAGTGCATTTTGCCTCGACCGGGAATCGAACCCGGCTCTCCCAATTTCCGGTTGAGTGCTCTGTCCGCTGAGCTATCGAGGCACACTCATTATCCCTGCTAATGCGCCAGTTTAATGCGTCACTACAAAATAAATTTTACATAAATATTGAGACGCCAATGCATCAAATTATATAATAAAGCTAAGACGTCACTTCATAATTGCATTTTGTTCGGCAAATTATTAACTGTTTATGCCGTACTTAGTTGACTGAAACATATATCGCTAGACATACGTACTGGTAATTGTGGCATATTAGTAACAATTGGGAGTGGTGTAGCATGTGATCACTAAATTGATACACGCGCAAAGATCCATTATACAAATTGTAGCTACCTATACATATTACCTATTATGAATTAACGATATGTTAGTATTGAACAGTATCGAATTTAATAAAAATCCATGTTTTGTAATTTCTAGAAATAGAGCAATTGTTGAGGCAAATTTTTTGCCTTCTCAAAGGAAACGGAGTGAGGCTCAATTAACATGATAAATCTTCATTTGTTAAATACTATCAAATCTACGTCAACAACTAAACAATTGAAAGTTTGATTTTATTTGCATTTCATAGTTTGTGATCAGAGTACTATGATAGATAGGTCAACTTAAAATACAAAGACATGATGATTGGTAAGAGAAATTTCCTGCTTTTGCGATATCAATGATTTTTTGGTCATATTTTTCACAGCTATGACGTCATCAATATCTTTTGTGAACGGTATACTATATGATTTATCCTACATCTGTTGATACCAATTGGTAAACCTTTTAAAGGAGAATTTAATGATATAAGATTTTATTCACTTATGTTTAGTAATTACTGAAAAATTTATCAAAAGTAATGTTTAGATGGATGTGCTCCAAAAGAATGTATGTTTATAGATTAGTGTGTAAATCAGAGCATTTAAATTGTTAGTATTTATAATTCATTTTCCATTTTTGTAGTTTATTTATCCATTTGGCATTTATTATTATTATTCCATTTATGTAGTTAGTTTAGTATTATTTATATATTTTATTAACAGACACAGTAAATGAGTTAAATATTCGAAGCTGATTCTGCATATTAATAATTAAACAATAATAATCAACGAAGTGATTTTGATTTACTAATTAATTAGACTATTTTTGTGTATTTTAAATTTTATCTTCTGCTGTTGGACACACTTTACTGCTTAAAGCATGGAAAGCAAGATAACATATATAGATGAGATTATAGATTCACTATATGAGATTACAGATTCACTAGCAAAAATAATCTTGGTTTATAATTGCAAATATTGAATAACGTATATATTTCAGCATAAAGCTTTTATATAAATAAAATAATCGAAAACGTGATACATCCATTACACACAGAAATATATTTTGTATAGTCATGTTCTTTGCTTCACAATTATGTGTAAGTAAATGATAACATAACAGATCCACAGTACAATTTGTATATTTATATCGACTGTATTCATAGGTCAAGGTTAGAGAAGTATATATTTTCTTTTAAGTAAAAAGCAAAAGAACTTTGATATTGCGTTCAGTTTTCAGTAAACAACTACATTTGTTAAAGTATATTTCTTAGATTACATGTATTTACATTTGTAAAGCATTTACTGAAACAAAATACCTTACATATTTTCCCATGTAAGTGTTGTTATTATTTCAATTATCGCTACAATTTCAAAATGCTCTGATAAATATTCACCAAGAACTGAAATGTGTCTCATGATGCACAATGGGGTCTAGCAGGGCACTTATCTCAAGACAAACACAGACAACAAATATTTCTATATTCGAATAAAACCGGTAATTGCGGAATTAATATTTGAAAGCAAGCTAACAACGAGGATGGTTATGAGAAATCTACCGGTTGTGTGAATACTTAACAAGAGGTAAGACTACGGCAGCAGTCACAATGCTGCCAACTTTGCACAATAATTCCGGAAATGTAGGTCGAATTGCAAGAGTTTTAGTTCTCTACACAGATTCCTTATATTTAAAGGAAGTTTTAAATTGTACAAATATAAGAATTTTTCATATGTCAGTTGTCTCATCAAACATTTATTGTTTCCTAAATGACTGATGCTTTCCATGTTGTCTTTTTATTATTTTACTGTGACATTATAATGTTTTCTATGTCTTTTTTCCAATTATGTTGCAAATTGAAAAGTTATCTGCTGAGGTTGTCTAGCGGATTTGTGCTGCTCGGTAATGGAGAGCGGGGAACTGGTGACAGAAACAGAAGGAGGGTAGGGATTTATTTTCTATAAGATAGGCATACAGTGTGTCACAGATATTGTCCTGAAATGCTCAAGACATCCAACACATTAATGTTATTTTCTGTAGTAAATATTTTATGCACTGCTCTGCGGTTATATTTTAAAAGTAGTTATACATCTTTTCCGAACACTAAAATGATTTATGTATTTTTTTATGACAGAAATTATATTTACTCAAAATTAAAAAGTATGTATTATATAGAAAGTGCATTAATAAGTACTGAAGTATATTATTCAATATCCACTGTTATATATGCACGGTGTTTCTCGATACAATATTGTAGAAGTATCAGAAACCGTCAAGCATATTAACTATAAAATAGTTAATGTGATAAAATTGTATGGTTTCGAAAACAATAGCCTTTATTCCTATTATTCAATAGTTTGCTCTTCCAGATATCTTCCTGATTCTACCTAATATGACTAGAAACTGAGCCCTGTAACTAATTGACAAATTTAGAGTATTTTCTTGATTACTGTGGGAAGTTTTCACAGATTTGAGAATGATATTAGAACACACTTCCAATGCAAAATTGCAACAATTTATATGTAATCTTTATTTAAGGAAATTTAAAAACAGCGATGAATTTAAAAACATCGAAAGATCAGGTATTTATGTATGTTCTAAAAATTACAATCTAAAGTATGTTGGGCAAACTAATAAAGTAGTAATAACTAGATTCAAAGAAGACATGATAAGGCTCACTTAAAACATGAAAGACTAGAAAAGTGTTTGTTCTAGCGACTGCTTAGTATGCTTTTGATTTGTATGCTTTTAAATGTATTGAGAGTCAAATGCAATAATTAATAGTCATATGTCTGTAATCAAATATAATAGTAACAGGCAATATACGAAACATATCGTGCAGTCCACTTTTTTTATTTTCTATATTAGGACAACTACTTTGCTCTTGGGTTTATTCCTTCTTATTATTATTAGTAATAGATATGAAATTAGTGTAGGAATAGCAGCATTTTATATTACGAGTATATTGACGTTTCGCTTCTTATTTGAGATTTTCTCAAACAAAAGAAAAACATGATAGTGTGACATATACATATGTATATTAGTTATCACAGTTATTAGTTATTGCTTATCCGTAGACAGATAATCAATATGTGATAAATAAGTGTAGAAATTTGGTTAATCTGTGGAATATCAACGAAAGATGAACTCAAAGATCGTCTTTCCTCGAATTGCCAGCCATGGAGACAAATAACTTGCAATTATGTTGTTAGTAAAAGAAAGCAGGTAAAAAGAGATAGAACAGTCAGTTTGGAAGTCAGAATTTTGGTGCCATATGTTGCAGAAGGTACTAACATATCTATAAATAATTTTAACTCCAAAAGTACAGCAAACCTCACAAACTGTAAAATAGGAAACTATAAACTATCTCCACAGTATGAGATTATTGTAATAGGTAAA
Source organism: Rosalia funebris (assembly GCA_037954035.1). Lineage (NCBI taxonomy): Eukaryota > Metazoa > Arthropoda > Insecta > Coleoptera > Cerambycidae > Rosalia > Rosalia funebris. The sequence continues at coordinate 9,884,846 of JAZFAV010000007.1, forward strand.
CATTTAATTCTAAAGAAACTTGGAATCAGAATTTTCAGGTTCTGAACTTTGCTGAAAATTGATAGCAACAAAGAAAACTAGTAAATTATAGTGATTCTGAGACTAACAGTGAAGACAGACCAGAAAATGAAAAAAAGGGAAGCGGTGTAAAAAAGGAAACGAAGATAGCGTCATGAAGTGAATGAAAATTCTTGGCAACAGAATACACAGCGTTCTAATAGGGAAAAAGGGAAGTCTCATAAAGGTAGAAAAAACGAAGGAGGGAACTGGAAGTATAATATTGAAATAAGTGGTCGTGCTATGAAATCTAGGTACAATTGCCGTTTAATGAAAAACAAAACTATAATTAACTGTGCAATGATTTAGGACTCTGATAGAGAACGCTATACTTTTGGAACTTAACGTGGAACGAAAAAAAAATATAGTAACATGCTTACTACAATGAAACCTATAAAAGGAACTAGACTGAAGAAGAAAATAGTTCCAAAAGAAGCTACACACTTGAGTATTACTTAAAGATTAATAAAAGTAAAGAAATAAGGGTTTGTAAAAACATGTTTTATAACACATTAGGTATTGGCCCTTGGAGCAGTTAAAACTGAAAGAAAAATTAATTAAACAATTTTACATCCCAAGATAATGAATGCAACAGTGACGAATATGATTCGAATATGGCTTTTGGAGGAATACAGAAACCATTTATTTCCCGATTAATTTGCTTGGACAGCTTTTTTGCTAGCCTGCTATGGAATCCCATTATTGTAGAGTTCATTCTAAGAAATCTTATCTATAACTTTTGTGAAAATAAAAAGAGGAACTTTATATATATTATGATTGGCGCAAAACAAATGAACAGTTTTAAAACCTTAAAATGGACTTTTCCGCACGTAGAACATCTCTATATCGAAATTGAGTGGTCGAGAAAAAATAAACCAACACATAAATGTAGAATATGTGTTTTATGCGACAGTGTTACTTTTTTCAGATAGTCCACCACCGTGCTTTCTCGTGACCCATGGACAGGGTGTGGTGTGTCCTATCCACCTCAAAATTAATAGGCGTCGTCTGATAGACGTTCATAATCAGAATCAGTTGAAACCCAATCGATCGGACGCGATTTAATTGAGTGATCGTGCTAACAATAAAAAACTTCTCAAATAGTCCACCATTGTGCTTTATCATGACCGATGAACATGGTAGAGTGTGTTCTATCCACCTCAAAATCAATAAGTATCGTCTGTGTCATCAATAAATTTTATTAACGCCGATGACAACGACAATGAAACACACGCACACAAAATTGTTTAAATTTTTTTTTGTTTTAGGTCGAAAAACGAAAAATAAACGCTAGAAAATATTTTTTTTTCACGATTATATTACTTTTCCGCGTATAGTTGAGTGCGGAAAAGTAAAAATGAAAAAACACTATCAACTGCCAAATTCTTACAAAATTTTTGGAACTAAAATTCTTAGTTTATTTCACCTTAAAAAGGACGAGTGTGATGTATGTGTGGTCTACAGCGCTAACAATATCGATAGCTAGTATACCTGTCACAACAAGAAAGGAAAGAAGAAACCAGGAAAGAAAAAGAAAAAGACAAAAGAAAGGTGAATGTTTTCACCATGGACATGCAGTCAGATCTTCTTTCACCAAAGTCTAATGTTTCCTTATTGTATTGTAAAATGAAGCTGTAGGTTCATAATTTTATGATGTATAACCTCCAAAATAAAGATGGTGTCTGTTATTTGTGGATCGAGACAGAGAGAGATCTAACAGCCCAGGAATTTTCTTCAATTAAATCAAATTTTGTAGAGAAATTTGTCCCCCACTAGGACAAAATAAGAAAATAATCCTTTATAGCGACGGTTGCACTTATCAAAATCGTAATTCCATATTGGTCAATGTTCTCATTAATAATGCGATATATAACACAATTCAGCAGATGTTCCTTGAAAAGAGATATACACAAATGGAAGCCGATTCTATGCATTCGTGTTTAGAATGTAAGCTCAAGAATATGAAAATTAATGTTCTAGTCGATTATGTAAATGTTTATTTGAAAGCACCAGAAAAGCCAAGACCCCCTATAAGGTCCATTATTTAGAATATAATTTTTTTAAATGTTTTGACAGTGTTAAATTTTATAACCCTGGTCGAGAAACAGGATATTCAGTTGTAACTGACTTGCATGCCCTGCAATACAATCCGGATGGGAAAATACATTATACGCTGAGATTTACCGACAATTGGACTGGAATTGCATCTGCAATGCACTTGCACCTTGAACCTGCAATAAAAAATAAAAAAGCATCACAGATTCCTTTAAATTGACTTCTAACACTCCATAAAGACTACCAATTAAAAAGAGAAAATTTGAGGATTTGAAAATGTTAAAGAAACCACTAGATTCGAATTATCACTCATTTTATAATAATAATTCACTCGAGTAACTTCTAAAGTCTTTTAATTACTCTAAGAATTACTTAGTTAACTAATTTTACAGTTCCATAAAAGAGTGTGTAAAACGTGTAACTCCATAAATGTGTTTTATTGAGTTTGTAAAGCCTCCTAACTCCATAAACTAATTTTAAAATAAAAAATAATAACTCACTCTAGCATAACACTTAAATTTACTAGCAAATGTATTAATTCCTAAAAACTAAAATTATATCGACACAACACTGAACACAAAAGTGTTTTTTGTTCTTCTTGTAAAAAAAATGTATTCTGAAGTTAGATAATTTAACAATTAAGGTGACGATATGTGTAGTAAAGCACAAAGTAATGCGTAAGTATTGTCAGCATTTCTTCCAAATATTACATACGAATGCGTTGTATTTACCTTCAATAATAAGAAATATATTTTCAGTTTCTATTACGAATGCAGAGTCGTTAATACAACAATAAAATATCAATTCAGCCCCCCTATACGCTTTTAATGCCGGATGAATACTTTAAAGGGAAATTCCCAGTAGACTATACACAATCCACTCGAGGCGATATTATTATTAGAGAGATAATTTAATATTTATTCGATTTCGATGAAAATGAACATTGTGGAGATTAGCTAGCATTTCTATTAATATGTTACAATTCCTTTGGCAGATTCAAGGTTCGAACTGAAAGATCTATACGGCGCAAAATTAGGATTACAGTTGTATTCCATAAATTTATATTAATGTTAATCCAGTCGTGGCCGGCTCCATTCGCCGGTATTATAAATAAGAATTTCATATAATCCCTCCACAATGGATTAAGGTGTATAATGGGGTTCACCAGTGGCTGTGCTAATTAGTTTTGTATTGTTTTAATAAGTGTTTCAACATTGTTTGGGGAATACTTACCGACAAATGTATGATTATTATTCGTCGTTTTGATATATTCCTTCGATTTATTCGGGCACAATTTGGTGTATATATAATTCTGTTGTAGGGAAATTGACTATTAACGCTAGGATTATCAAATGCTAGCTATCAATTTACAATACTTTTCATACTAAGCATATAGTACATTATGTTTTATTTAAATTTCATCCTTGGGATATCATCCTCATTATAAATCATCTTTGCGAGTACTACTCATCAAGAATAGGAAAAAGTGTGATATTCTCTAGGTATGCGTAAGAGTGAGGCAGCATTCGACGCGGCCAGTTCGAACTTGTATATATTCACATTCAATATATATTCATCGATATTCACTCTGCAAAGGTCTCAATTCGACATATTGGAAGTAAATACCAGGCTATTTACTGCCCATCTCATGAGCGGTCCGATATCACAGTTTTGAGATTTGTTCTTATTTTTAATGAGCTGTATTTAGTATGTGCGAGCTAGCTTTTAGCGCCACTAGTGGAGAATGCAGTCCCTAACGAAGGGTACTTTTATGTTGTTTACCATTGCTGTAAATGCAAGATCGGTCGTATAAAATCTACAAATATACTTAATAGTGCAGTTGTGAGGAAAATGTAAGTGCAATAAATAAATAAAACAAAGATAAGGAATACAAAGAAGTCATCACGACAGATTATCATAGTCATAGATTTACTTAAGAAAAGAGTAAAATATGGAGAGAATATTGAGATCAGGATTCGGAGTCGTTAGCCACACAATAGATTTTAATCCTCAAGGAATACAAAAAGGAATCGCGCTTGCAAATTCTCATGTCGTGAGAGTAGAAGAACGACAATCACCTGAGCTGGACCTGGGTATGATTAGAGGTTATGTCATCCGACAAACGTCTGTAACTTCACCACCCTATCAAGTTGACCTTCTTGTAAGTACGAAATATGTTTTCTCATCATTTTATGCGGCTATAAATTAGCATGTAACTGATTTTTTATTTCATTTTATATAGATAACTAATGATCGAAACGTTGTACAAACGGATTGTACTTGTGTGTCTAAACAAGGCCACAAATGTAAACATATTTATGCGATGATACATTATCTTAACACTAATTTCCGCCCCTCAAATGAGAAGTATTCTTAAGAATGGGTTGTTTTTGTCTTCTTAGATATCGTTCAAACCTGACGAAAATATTAATTTGTATCTTTCTATGCATTAGTCGTAATTTTTATTTTAAAAAATGGTGTATTTCTGACCTGTCGATTTTGTTTGACACTGCTCTCTTGTAAGCAGTAGGGAAAATTATTGGAATAAATCTTTGACTTAAGGGATGGTCCGATTCTTTATTACCAACAAAATGGGTACTGCATATTCTACTATAATTGTTTGGTTGCCGAAGATTTCCATCAACGCTGAATAAATAAAAATTATTAATATACTTTGTGTAAATGAGGTGACTCGGTAACTGCAAGATTTGTAGGTGGGTTACCTTTTCCTATTGACCGCAGTTATCCACTTTTCTCGCTGAGGTATTTAATAGAGATTTTTCTATACAAACACGTGTATAACCCAGTGTAATCACTGTAAAATTACCTACAAATGTTTCTGAATTTTGCCACTACTCGCGCTACATATCAGCTGCCCCCACTTTTTGACTATCTTGCGCATACTCAATACTATACTATGCGCCTGGTGCTCTGACAATATTAGATCCATCTAAAGCATTGTTCCCACGGCGTGTGGCTTAACGAGCCTGGTCTGAGGTTTGTCACACCTCACGCCGCCGTGGGAACGTAAAGACTTGTTATTGCTTGAAGTGTGGCTTGGCCTTTCCCGTGTATTGTCGGTAAATACTGGGACATCAAAGGCTTGGGGCTCGGCGGAAGACTCAGGACGGCTCGAACACACGTTCCCATGATCTGTTATGGTTTGTTGCAGTTGTACCGATTTATTCTGAAGGTTTTTGAAACGTCTTCAGTGGGTGGTTTGGGATAATTATGGAGTAGTCAAATGAAGTTATTATGAACCCGCAATATGCTTACTAAAGATGGGAACAAAATATATGATGCTTGGAAGCTAATGCAAGGTAGCATCAGTGTGGATTGTCCTTTAACAGAGCTGAAAAATAAGAAAAAAATTTGATAGTGACTTACAGAATGTTAGCATTCATTATTATAAAAATTTAATAACGCAACGGGCGACTAGTGGCCGCTACGAGCCTTTTCGCGCCATGGGAACAGCTTGCAGTCAGAAATTGACAGACCCTCACAGATCACGACAGACTACAAGTCTGTGAGTACGCTCGTCAAGCCACAGGCTGTGGGAACAAGGCTTAATATTCTTGCAGCGCCAGGCATTGTTTGGTATACTTGAACTGACTTTGATATTGACAACAATAATACGTGATGCCATGTGAAAGCTTGCGTTAGATGAAGTAATCTGCGTTAAAAATGTAACATTTTGCAAGGATTTAACGCCTTGTAACATTTTGTCGTTTCACAGGCAGATGGTGTTTTGTCAATTTCTACATGCATGCCAGCTTGGTACAAGACACATCTAATATTTTTAGAGCACGGTATTATAACTAAAAATAATCCGGTATAGTATATAATATCTGGTATTGAAGGCAAGATTCGGTATACTTGCACTGATTATCTCTAATGAGGATAAAATCCCGATATGCAGTTCCAGGACCAGTCTGATGTGACTGAAAATTAATTAGATGACATTAATTCTTTAAATTATCTCCTTACGTGGCGTCGCCTGAATGTTTGTGTTAAACAAATTAATTTGTGTTAGAAATGTGAAGTGGGATGGTTTTCCGTGGCTGCCGTTTTACCAATTTCTTCATTATATTATAAAAATTTGGTTATACGTTGATCGATGCATTACGTGAAGTAATGCATCGATCGATTACATGAAGTATTTTAGTTAGTGCGTTAAACTGGACTACCCCAAATCCCTTCCGCACCTTCAAATGAGGTATGGGAAGCGACCAGGGAGGTTGTCAATGACATAAAGGTTGTCTGCGATATAAAGACCTTTCGAGGTCATACATCGAACTGTATGACCTCGAATACGACCCTTTTGCATACATTGCAAAAAATAGCAGTAATACAAGCTTGAGTCTTAATTCGTTTGAGATACATGTGAATTTGCTTCAATATGCCACAGATTTTTCTTCTCTTTACCCGCAGAAGTGTTAGATAACTATATTTTCCCACGGCAACCAATATAAGATTTTCATTTCGTTTATATTTGCAGAATTTGCAACCGCTCGTTTTTTACCATTAACATTAGAAATACTAGAAAAGTCAAATATATTTATGAATTTAAAACGTAGAGCGATATACTTAATTGCATACTACTGAATATTTCATCCTGTCTGTGCACCAAATTATATCAATTTTGTATTTTATTAATAAAATATTAAAATATTATGTCATGGATAACAATTAGGTACAGATAATGTAATTAAAACTATAAATAATTAGAATTAGATATTAAAGCAATAGACTGAGCAAAATACACTTAATAAGTATGCATTTTAGGTTACTTAATTCACTCATTCAATTATAAAGAAGAGAGAACAATATAATTATTTATACAGTTTTATTATCATTACTATTAATGTATTTTTAGATTGTCGTAATATGATTGAAATCGATTTCGATGTGTACAATAACGGAGACAATAACGGAACTCCAGAAAAAGTAGGTATAGCTAAAGGAATTGTAACTAGAGATTATCGTCATCATCCACATTCTTGTATAACCGAGTTATCATACAGCTTTTAGAGGCAGGTTCAAAAGCCGAGAGCACTGTATACTTCTAAGGTGTTAAAGAAACGTTTTTAAACTAACACAAGTGCCTCTCTAACAGGCCTATGAATTGTAAACAAACCATTAATGTCAATAAGAACGTTATTATACGTTTGACATTCTATTCTTCTATAGGTAAATTTCTTCTATTATGGAGAATAATACAATAATAATACGTAGTATACCCTAATACAGTATCGCCATCTGCCATACCACAATATAAATTACATTATTGCAGACAGCTTTATAGGAAAATACACTGGGCCACCCATCCGCATTCTGAATGCGAGAATATTATTAGCCCTGAATCGGACACTGAACTGAATGCCCACCGTATTCTCTAAGTGTCAAAACATTGTATCAATCAAGGTTTGAACAATCTATATTATCTCATGAATCAAATTAGGATAATTTATCCAGAGTTTCACATGACAAAAAATAAAATCTTTATAAAGGGTGGTCCAACCAAAACGCACGATTTTAATTATAAATAAAACGAAAAGTTTTCAGAGAACTATCTTAATATTTTTTATTATGATAGAAGGATCTATGACAATTATGTGTGAAACAAAATATCGGCCAAATACTCGCCACAGCTTCGGTGGCATAGCTCTATCCGATGGTCCATATTTTCAATGACTCTGAGACATAATTGAGGTTCAATGTCGTTAATGTGCCGAATTATCTCATCCTTTAGCTCTTGAATTGTTCTTGGCTTATTGACGTACACTTTTTCTTTTAAATATCCCCAAAGAAAAAGTCCAACGGTGTCAAATCACATGATCGTGGCGGCCAATTAACATCGCCACGACGTGAGATAACACGGCCATTGAATTTCTCGCGCAAAAGTGCCATTGTTTCGTTGGCTGTGTGGCAAGTGGCACCATCCTGTTGGAACCACATATCGTCCAGGTCCATATCCTCATTTTCTGGCCACAAGAAGTGCGTTATCATCTCGCGATAGTGAACACCATTCACGGTAACTGCTTGGCCGACCTCATTTTCGAAGAAGTACGGCCCGATGACGCCGCCAGCCCATAAACCGCACCAAACAGTCACTCTTTGTGGATGCATCGGCTTTTCAACAATCACTCGTGGATTCTCATTTGCCCAAATGCGGCAATTCTGCTTGTTAACGAATCCACTGAGGTGAAAGTGTGCCTCGTCGCTGAAGATGATTTTCTTTGTAAAGTCACCATTCACTTCTGTCTGTTCAACCAACCATTCGGCGTATTGACGACGCTTGAAATGGTCAGTAGGCTTCAGCTCTTGAGTCAATTGAACCTTGTAAGCGTGTAAATTCAAATCTTTATTCAAAATTCGCATCAGTGATGTTCGTGAGATGTTCAAATGTTGGGCACGACGACGAGTCGAGGTTGACGGCTTTTCTGCTACACTATCGCGAACAACAGCAATGTTTTCCGCAGAACGAACTGGGCGAGCATGCACAGGTGTTTTCACATTTCCTACAGACCCGGTTTTCTGAAATTTGCGCACAATTCTCCCGATTGTGGACACATTTGGTCGACTATGCTGACCAAAAAAGTCACGAAGTGCACGAAATGCATTTTGATTTGAACGCCCATTTTCGTAAAAGGCTTCAACAATCTTAACGCGCTGCTCAATTGTGTACCTCTCCATGGTTAAATTTGTCAAACACTGAAACAAAGAAATGTCAAATTAAGTTCGGCAAAAAACTTGACGTTAAGGTGTGACTCACAATTAACATTGTGCATTATGGTTGGACCACCCTTTATGTGCAACGTTTCTAATACCATATTTTTCACCGTGGACAACATGTATATGTATGATTTGTTTATTTATCTTTCAACAATCTGCACAATTTGAAGAAGAGTATGAATATTACAATATAAGGAAATGAATTTTAAATTTCAATAAGGCCTAGGGTATTTTAAAGTTCGTGTGAAAATCGTTTTAGATAAAATAACTTCATGATTTATCGCATATAATTAATATACATATTTTAGCTAGATATAATGATATTGAAGTATTCAGAGGTAGGACGAATTTATTTATACTGATCTCATTATACATTAATATATTTTCATGTAAATTTTATCATAATCGAAAATTACCATCAGGCTATGTTTTATTACAGTCATTTCCGTTAATTATAGAAAATGGGGAACCGTGAGCGAAACGTTAAAACCCTTGCGATATATTATTGGTAGTTCCTTGAGCTGATATGATATAGCATTCCACAGGATAGATAAAAAACGCCATGTTCGGTATTGATTTTGTTACGAAAATGAATGGAGGAAGTTTACGCCTATTCTGGATGAATAATGCCAATACAACGTGTCCCAGTTATCTTGATATTACGTTGATTCGAGGCATTATATCTGGAAATGGCGGCACCGGCAAGAAAATAACAAAAAGTCGTATACATTTAAAGCTTAATTTCTTGAAGTGGGTAAAATGTCAACAATCTTTTATAAATGAATCCTTTTATAAATTACTTATACACTTAATGTTATATCAGTTAACTCCAATCAGAAAATTACGAGGAGTGGCCAAGGTCGATTTAAAAATAAAATCACGCCCGAATTTTCGGTAAGAATAGAACAAACTCACGAATAAAACCTTTTTGTTGATACACCGATATATTGTTTAGCTTTAAGTTTAAGAATGTATTAAGAGGGTTTACTGTACATTAACGAACATGAATAGACGTAATTAAAAACTACGAATTATTTAAATTTTACTACACTCCTGGACAAAATTAACATATTAGCAAAACTTTTAATTTTTTGTTATAATTTTTCTGATGTCTTAAATTCTTAAACATTTAATGTAGGTAATCTAGGATATACTCTTGACACTACTCACAAACAATTGCAATTGTTTGATATATGTAAAATAACATTTTATAATCATTCGTTAATAATATTTACGCTATTGTAAAAGGCAATAAATTCAGTTACGCTAGTGATTTTAAGTTTAATGTCGTCAAGTGAATGACTCACTTTGTTCAATAGACTTAAAGAAGAAGAAATGAATCCATGCAGTTTAGAAGAAGATGAAACAGTGAAAGCACTAACGAGGGACTTGATATGATGCTAATTTGTTATGACTTAGATAATCAACAATTAGTCGAACAGTTAAATATTTCAATGAATTTGAAAATTACTGTAGAATCCCAGGATAAGATCATAAAAAGTTTACAGATGCTAAAGATGAGATGATGATGATATCTTATGCAAATCGCCTTACGATTACGAGGCAGGCATTCCACCAGTTTAGAGCTAAGCAGAGCCCTGACGGCAGCTCGAAATATAGCAATTTCTGAACGAATAATCAGGAAAATACTGAAGGAGGATTGGACAATAGAAAACGAGCTATTGCACCACTGGAACGACTAGAAGCGAGTTTTTCTTTCAGGCAAATAACAGTAACTCAATTAACCAGATGGATGTCAACGAATCTGCCAGGAGAGAAGATTGATCCCTACAATATCTAGTAGTAATAAGAGCTATAGAAGGATCTATAATCTACTGAATTCAATTTTTACAATTTCACCTCCAATTTTTTCTACCATTCTAATATGTCAAACATTAGTTGACATTATTTAATTATAATATCACGTAGGTACTATTTAATTCTTGGAATGAATAAAAGTAATAATGTGAAGTTTCACTGATGTCAGAATTATTTGAAGTTCACTAATGCATTGTCCAGGAGTTTATTTAGAGATAATATTTAGATAATGAGGTCATATTTTGTTATGATAATGCCATTTAACTTCAAAAATCAACATCAATACTTCTGACATTCATCAAGAAATAGTATCTATGTTGTAAATACCTTTCGAAATAATTAGTCACTTTACGCAATACTTACATCGTCAATAACGTACAATCCTAATGTGTTATTAATTTTAGAGGTGTTTTTATTAACAAAACATCCAAACTAAAGCAACTGTTGGAAATCCCCCGTTTTGTTCGATGCATAAGTTTATCCAATTCATACTACATTGTCCATCCAGTAGTAAAAGAAACTATTTTTCCTAAAATGGCAATCAATATTATAAATCAAGGAATTTTCATTAATGCATGACATGTTTCATTACAATCTATGATTGTAATCAGGATACCTTGTAGATCCATATACAAGTAGATCCTTTTATTGAAGACTTTAAAAGCAAAATAGAATTTGTAACATGGCTATGGTTTTATACACCGTGTTAAAAATACATGTAAATTGTCATAAAATGATTCCGGACAAGAATAATTAAACGATCGGCAATTATTCGTAAGAGATACTTCGCATATTGTTACATCCAAATATTACGCTCATTACTGTAATAGCATGAACATTTTGAAACTTAATTAGGCACGAGAAAATGTACTATCAATTTCTAGTTCATACTCGAGTATGAACTAGGAATGAGATAAATATAGACAAATGATATATCCTGTTGATGAAGATATCATGTCTTTCGAAATATGGTTATGATTAAGAAAAACCACCACAGGGAATTGGTCAGTGCGACTGTTTTCAATTGACGTCCTGTAATTCGATATGTTGAATTTCATTTTATTGTTATGAACAAAGAAAATATTACATCTACATTATATTTTCGCATTCTGAACAAATCCCAGATTTGTTAAGCATACTGTTATTATATGTATTTGGAGTTCCGCTCTAAAGTAATCTAACAATGAACTTACGCGAGTGAAACTGAATCAGCGAAGCAAAGATAGCTAGCTATCTCTCATTTTCTTATCTCAATATTTAGAGCAATGTTTATTTTCATCATATTCCCACCCTTATAACGTAAATATCTACCATAACTTGTAAGTTCCCTCTTAGATAAATTAGGAGGAATAAGTGCAATACAGTGAAACATATGGAATATATGTAATACTTATAGCTGTTCCAGTCCATACATGTTATGTTATATTACATATAATTTATTCCTTTAATCTGAAAGATGCTTTAGTTTTGGTTGAGAAATGCCGATGTTCTGTGCTTACTAAAAATACAGGAACTAAATTTTTGTTAAATAAAGTCAAAAGTTTTTAACGCCGGTAACGTATATTTAATCGTTGCCATATTAATTATCTTTATCGTCATTTGATAATTGTACCTAAATCACATTTGCAAAACCAGTTCGTAGTTGTTTTTATTTTATTAACCCTAATGGTTTATTCAAAAGTTATTGTTGGATGAAAAATTACGAATAGGTGTGCGGTTACTGCTTACATTAACGCCGCGCTTTTCTTTGACCCTTCCTCTCGCAACTGTGATGAGTTACGTAATTTGAAGTTTATTCCTGACTGGCTAAATTAATGAGCTGGTTAATCTAATTATCAACGCTAAGGGTTAGCGGGTGAGGGTTTTCTCGCGTTAAAAGTTCAAATTTGGAAGTTTACACCTGCTCACTCAGTTATGTGTAAGGGCTATGAAAATTACAAATTAAAAAAATTGTCGCAAGTGTCCTCTTTAGATATTAAAATAAAGTTTATGTTGAACTAAATTGTAAATATTGGTTTTATTAATAATTACATCAGAAAATAAAAGTTGATTAATGTTCTCTTTAGAAACTTGCCATGGACTTATACCGAATAACAAACTTATTAGGCATAATCAATAAGAAAAATGTAAAATGCCTCTTAAGGAAACAAATTTTAAACATTTCTATATATGACCGATGTTTTGGTCTAACGGAAACGCCACAATTGTTTTGGGTTCTTTCACCGTCTTCAATTATCAGGTTTTCCTTAACATATTCTCTATTTTTTGTATATACACAATTTCGTATACATGCAATTTATAAAAAATATTATTGTATCATGTGTATGGCACTAAATATCAATTCACATGAAAAAATAAATAGTTTGAAAATAATGAATGTGCAAGTATATATGTACATAGAAAGTGAGTTTTGAGTTGTTTTTACACATCTTCATATATTTTCAACCACTTTGTTTTTACGCACGTCACATATTTTTACACTTTTACTGACACATATTGACTTTGTTTACACATCACATATTTTTACCAGCGGTGTATTTTGGTCTGTAGTATAATATTGAAATTTTCTTCTTAAAAAATGCAACTGAAATTTTGCCAAATATTGTTATAGAACACCATCATATATCGGTTACTGCTGATCAAGCTCAGTGACCGACATTACCATTTTGTCAGAACAATGCCTTATTCTTAGATTATTTATAGCTTAGTTTTTAGATTTATGGATTCCTTAAAGTGCTTCAGAGAGACAAAGAATCTGCGTGTGGCTGCTTTTAATTTTTAGAATATCAAACATACTTTATCTAATTCGTTTTTGGCATGTCTTTATTTTCTTAAATGGGTGATTTGCCTATTATATTATTATAATTTTGTATTACAATTATGGTGTAAATAATATCTGCTCGAAATAAATAATTCATTGGAAGATAGTCCTTCTTAGCTCGAAAATTTCATCTTCAATTTCTTGTATTATGAAGTCCGTAACATCCGCCCACAAAAGTACTCTTAAACAAATTTGGATTCTATTCATATCATTACTTGTATGCATTCGCAAAATTATCATAGTGAATTTGGTTGAACAAAGATTGAACCTTTCAGAAATGGTAAAAATGTAATATAGTATCTACTGATTTTCTCATACTCACCAGGACTTTCTTTAATTTTCAGTTATATCTCAGAAGACTGGTAAAATATTAATATCCGTCACTTCACAAAGCACAAGTTGGCAACAGTGATTTAGTCTATGACATTTTACGTAGATAGACACTTTTGCTTACAGTTTTAGTACGAATTTCTATCCGCCAGTATCCTTATGATCCTAGAGGCGCTTTTTAAACACCCAGATAATAATAATTAGTGATCTGAGTTTTTCTTCGTAATAGGAATAATACGTAAGCATTATATACGTTTTACTATATACGCAATACGTTATACGAGCCCAGGCTCATAACAGTTCGGCTAGATATCATTTTACAGCTAATATATTTAAATAAAATTAATAACTGCGCTTCAGTGCCTTGACATATTGGTATTGACGGCAATTAATTGTCTATCAAAATTTGTTTATATTTTTCTACTGTCATAGTATCATCTACGTATCTACGAAATGCAATTTTCCTGCGCCCATACCACTCATACACCCCCAGATCATAAGAGACGCAGGGAACTTCACTTTCCTAACCAAACAGTCACGATGATAAGATTCCTGTGGAGTTTTTATCTAGCACACGTTGTCTGATATCATCCAAACAGATTTGAAAATTTGATTCGACACTCCAAATAACCTGGTACCATTGTTGCAAAGTCCAGTGCCTATGTTCTGCGGCCACCGTAAACGATTGATTTTCTGTCGTTTAGTTAATAACAGCTTTTGTTTTACCTGAAGGAGAAACCGATAAATTCAAAAGTAAAATGTAAAGAATCAATCTTTACCTCAGAATCTGTATCCTATTGACTTTATTGATCGTTTACTTGTGGATACAGAAACATTTTTTTTAATTTATATCGCACTGGATCGTCGGTTTGTTGTTACAATCCTCTTCAGAGCAAGTTGATTTAAGTAATTTGGGATGGTTGATCAGTTTTCTTCCTTTGGGCTGTGCATCCAATTGTTTTATACATGTTGATAATGTCTTGCACTGTAGATTCAGGCAGCGAATACGTAGCAGATATTTTCCGAGCCAAAATTCCCTGTTTATGGGCATTAGTAATTGATTTTTGCATATCGTCACTTAATGTTACGCCACGTGCAATTTTTTTTAGAAAATTTTAGCAGACTCATCCAAAACACACATTATAATACCCGTTTCACTTTAACAACAATTCAGATTGTATTTTGTTTCAAAACGTTAGAAACGTTTAACCTATTATGGATTTCAGGAACTGGCCGAACTATTCTGAACCGCCAATCTTAATGTATTTTATTAACAAACTTGTTACTGACACATCATAACATAGTAATACTTCATCGTATTTAAGTTAAAAGTTTATACCGTTACCTAATTCTGTTATTAATATTTTTCTCTAATAAAATAGTTTGGGAGTGTTATTACTTTTATTTAAATATATTAGTTGTAAAATTATGCTTATCCGAAGTAGTGTGGAGTTTGGAGTGGAAGTTGAAATCCTAAGAGTATCTTTTATAAAGTTACTTTTGCCCCATGTATGATAGATAATGAATATTATAAATATATACCTTGATTCTTCTTCTTCTATAATTAAACTCGAGCAGGTGTTTCTATTTTTACTTAAGCCCAAATTATGCCCAAAACACGCGGAGACATATGGACTGACTTGATAAAAGAGGAGGAAAATTTATATATGCCGACGCTCAATATTGTTTTATTTATCGGTTGGAATTAAAATATTCAGTTGAACGTGAAATAATTTTAAAAGCGAATATCCGTCGCTAAGGTAAAACTATTATCCATACAAAATCCTCCAAGCTGAATTTATCCGGAGGCAAACTGCGATAGTTTCACTTGTGAGATATCTTGCAGCTTTTAGATCAAGTGGCGGAACATCGAGACCGCCCTCACTCCTGGCACAGCCACCCGCGTCTTTTCAGCGTACAACCTCAATCTTAAACGTGACCTGCATTCGCTTCCCAGCGACCTTGAGCGGTTTTTTCGTGTTTTGGCTGTTTGTTTCTCCTTTGCTGGAACCATCTGTCGTATACGTATTTCCTACTTGCAGTGGGAATCAAGCGACACTCTACAGACATTTATATTTCACTTAGATTTCATTGGATTATCTCGGATGGGAAAAGTGGAGATTTGTGGATGTTCCCTTCGCTTCTACGGCCTGAGTTGTTTCTGTTTCGCCACCACAAGTGCGCCGAATGGAGAAAAGAAAGCGTCTTGGAGCATTTCTCTTAACGTTGTGCGATTTAAGGAGCTCAAGAGTGTAATTTATGTATTCGGTTTCGGTTTGGGAGGAATGAATTTTTCTTTCTTGCCTGTTATTAACAATACTAAATGTGTATTTGTGCATCGCGATGATTTAGATGTTATACTTAACATCTACTACTACTACTAGCAAGGTTAAATGGAGAACGTAGGGTGGCTTATTTCGCATCTACACGAATAAAACAATTTACTTGGACATACTAAAATAAATATAAGTTTATATTAAACAAATAATAACTTCGAATACATTAAAGAATCCTGATCAACACAGACATATTAGATATAATTTAATAGTTTCATTTATTAGGTAAGAGACATTAATTACGTAATTAATTACGTGAATAATAAAACTATTGTGTAACATTTAACATGTCAAGTAGTGATGCTGATGACTAAATCAGTTTGGTTATGTGAAATAAATTCTATCCTTAGCATATATACTATATTCTATCCTTAACATATATACTATATTTAGTTTCTTAAAATTATATTTCAGTAACGTCACCTTATTTTAAAAAATTTCTTTATAAGGATATTAAAATATATAACAATATCTATTAATCTGTAATATTTTCCTATTACAAGTGAAGAGAAAAGGTAGAAACTCGACTGCCTCTTTAGAAGCGCGTTCAAATTTGCCAAAAGTTTTTACAAACAGGCTCTGTAAGATATTTACAAAGATCAGATCGATCCAAGGAATTAAATTATAATTTGAGACTTATTTTAGAAGTAATCAGCTTCGTTGTGTGTAATAGTAAAATTACAGATATGGATCTTTTCACAAGAGTAGACGGTAGGACCATACAAAAAGAAAAATAATTCACGCACTATTAAAGTGAGTGGAAACTATGAAAAATAAACAGTATTTTAACAAAGCAGGTGAATATCGCCTTGTCAATACTTGCATGCTTTGTTAAGCATCGGTTAACTAGCAACATTAATCTTTAATTTGTTTTCTGAGGAAGCTGATAAAACTATTAGCGGAATATCAATATAAGTTCAACAACGATAACGGCAAATTTACTTCATGGTTTATGAAACCTTGCTTTCCACGACAAATTAATTTATTGTATGCGCAAATTGATGTCCGTAATTTTTACGCACATTTTCTTTTAAGAAATTTTCTTCCAAGTTCAGAACACTGTATTTTTAGTGGCAGTACTTATTGGGTAATTTTTCGATTAAGATCATCTAATTTGTCATCAGAATCAAATGTATCGAAATAATACTAATTCAGTTGCATTTCTATGAACCATTCACATTCGGGAAACGTATTAATTCAGTATTCTTTACGAAACAAGAAATAACTCCAGATTGCTAAACTCAGATGTCATATTATCGAAACTACACTTGATCTGTCAAGCAGAAAATCCTTTTAGTATCTATACGCTATTCATTTAACAAATTTAGATCATCTTCTCACGTGAAATGGTCACCTATAAAGAAGGGTGCAATAGTGTGTCTGCCTATTACACATCCCCTCTTACCTAATCAACTAAAGGTAGTGAGCCACTTTTATTAGACTTGCATGTATCTTGCCTCCAACGCTGAAAATTTCCGCGTTCTGAAGTTCACTTGTAATTGATAAAGAACGTGTAATTGATGTATGGTATATGTCTGCGTTTTTCGAAATCTGAAAGCTTCCTTGAGTTGATACAATATGGATAACATTGTTCATTGTCACTAGAATCTTCTATATCTATGATAATTTATAACTCATCCAATTACGGCCAAAATATTTAGATTTGTGAGTTTGTAAATAAATTTTGACGGATATTATTATATCATCCAATAATAGATTTTAGTTCAATATTTCTTCAATATCATATTTTTTAATATTTTGTTTAGGATTATGACCTGCAATTGCCATCAGTTGTTGCTATACCAACTGTATTTACTACTACGTACTCATGATTATTGATATGAAGACATGAGTATAGAAGTTGTAAAAGTGCATAAAATTCAACAATACATTGACTTCCCTTATTACTTAATAAATTAAATTATATCGAATAATATACTCTCGCTGTTCCATGAAATAATATCTCTGTAGTTTTAACTCGGCTACAAAATAAATGCATGGCAAGTACATAATCCCCATAGCCCCAATCCTTTTACAGTGGGTTTCTGGTGGAGTAGGACTCGATAGTGAGTGCAAGGGAGACAGATGGCCCAACACCAGATGTTCTGTTAAATTCCTTTATAATCGCCAACGGCTTGGAACACGCCAAGGCTGCAAATCAAGATGGCACCACACATCTACACCGACCCAAGATTTACAATAGCAATAATTATTGGATTCATTGCCTTGATTTGGTTTATGGGCGAATAAAAATAAGAACTGGAGATAAATAGTAATGGGTCGTTTAGTTGAATGGAATAGATTTAAATTATATATATTGCTGGATATAGCTCATATCTCATATTTAAACCATAATGTTATTTTGCTACTATATATTTTTACTTCGGTCGTAAATTAAATATTAATGCAAGTATTAAAACTTACTACGTACCACATCCAAAATAATTCGACGTGATTGTTTTTTGTTCTAATTGCGTTTGCAGTATCTTAAAGAAATACAGATTTTGTTTAACCTGCTTCAGAAAAATAAAATATAAATGTACAATATATAAATAAACCTGATTCAATTTAGGTAAAGTTAAAATGGAACTACTACAACTGTTTTTCCATTAGTTGAATATTTGTGTACACAGTTGGAAAGTTCATGAGTTCTATGAGGCCTATACGAGTATACGTGAGGAATAAAATAAGTTAATAGACACCAGTAAGCATAGATAAAGACGGGTAGATTTTGCATTGTTTCACGATATTTCACATGCATCTTCACCTGCAGGTGTGTTTAAGACCTATAGAAGTTATTTGTCCTATTTTAATGCGAAGAATCATTTCATGTGAAGAATAGAGAAAACAATATTTAATGTTCGGCAACTACAGATATGTTAGTTATCTTCTTTAACTGCTCTACATAGGACTTTATTATTGTTTTATTAAGGGGGTATTCTGGTATAGAGGCACAAATTTTAGGTGTTTTTTCAAATGCGATAAAAAAAACAAAAAATATTTTTACTATCCATTTTTTTATCAGATATTTATTGATATTTTAAGAATATACAAAAAAATTAAAAATTAAAAAAGTTACAGGCTGGTAAAATAGGGGGGGGGGTAAAAACAGGGCGAGTCCTGGTGGACACGATTCCAACCCTTCTAGTCATCTGAAACAGAGAAAGAAAAAAGATTATTAATTAGTAAGAATGTTGTTATATCCCCTACCTTAGAGAAAGATTTTTTTTTTTTCAAACTGGCGACTGTTTGAAAAAAAGTTATTTTTTGCCCTTATTTTTTCAGTTTTTTTTTAAGAATAGTAAAAAAACAACATAAATCTGGCATAATATAAATTTAACATAAATCTGGAAGGGGCGATAGAGGGTTATATAGAGAAGGTTCGTACCAAATTTCAAATATAGCGGTTCATTAGAACTTGAGAAAATCATGTTAACCGTGTTGAAAAAAGTAGTTTCCAGAAAAACGCATTTAAAGATTTGAGCAAAGTTTCAGGCAGTCTAAGTCATCTACTGATGCGTTATACTTACATTTCGTTAATCGGCGATTCCTGATTCATACAATGGGCCTTCTTCTACTTCAAAATGTAAATGTTTTGAAATTCTATCTGCTAGACCAGCCATTCCTAGCTTCCTTAGGAGCATGAGAAGCTCGTAGCTCAGAGCGCTCAATCCGAGTTTTGTTCCGCCTGATAGCGAACGCATGGGCTTTAGGACCAAGTGATTCCCATGACGTTCATAATTTTTAAAATTAAAATTTTTTGATGCAAAAGTCCAGATCAATGAATTTAACGATTCATTATTATTTTGGGTTTCTGAGCGCAAACATCAATGTTGAGCCCAGTCTTCAGAAGATAAATTTTCATATATCGGCTTTATTATTACTTTTAATACTTCATCATTTAGAGCGGGATTTTCATGGAAAAAGTTATCTAAGTAGCTATAACTCCGTAAGTAATTGGAATTTTGAAAATTCCATTGGAGGATATATTCTTGAAGGTCTAAACTTTGAAAATATGCAAAATAAATCAATTTTTTAAAAACTCTAGACCAGAATACTCTGGTAATTAAACT
This sequence comes from Rosalia funebris, assembly GCA_037954035.1. NCBI lineage: Eukaryota > Metazoa > Arthropoda > Insecta > Coleoptera > Cerambycidae > Rosalia > Rosalia funebris. The sequence continues at coordinate 9,905,071 of JAZFAV010000007.1, forward strand.
ATGGAACATATGGACCTTCTGTGTATATTAGGTTTATGATTATATTGTCTTAAAAGATGTACTCTTGTTTAAAACAAAACTCTACCAAAAATTATCGATACATCGATACAACAGCAAAAATACATATATGTTTATTTATGATAATGAATCAAACAGTATTTAGCACCTTTACCAAATTCGATTGTTTACCATTTTAGTAATACATGATTAAAGTCAGTAACGTATAAGTCGGGAATCTAGAAAGGAACTATCAGCACTTGTATGGTGTGGTACATAATTTTGGTCATAATATTATTACCATTTGGTTTTAAAATTGCACATCAAGTTAGAATAAAAACATTTTCAAAAGTATGTAGTACCTAAAACAAAACATGGGGCAACACGATATGTTTCATTTATCACAACAAATGGATTATATATTTGATTTTGGTTTGATTGGCTTCGACCAAAATAACCTTTTAAATTCACTGTCGTTGTATTCTTGTTGTTACTAATTGTATCTAGTAATCAGTTTTGATTACTAGGTTTACATACTTCTGGGCATTGCTAGTAGTTCAAGTTATATTATAACACAGTACCGTCGCACATCTTTAACGCCAAGTTGCAATTCCAAAAGTTGTCCAAGAGTTTAGCAGTATGCCAGCTGTCCATAACATATAGATAATTACAAATACTTGTCTTAGTTTTCTATTCATGGAACGGTTTTATAATTTTCAAAATGTTGCTCAAAATATTATGAATGTTCTGTATCATTTGCTGATACATTTCCACTATTGCCAGGTAAACATTCTATATTCAAAAGCATCACATTCCTTTAAACCAAAATCATTGACAGTCATCAACCAGTCATTCACCATCTAGATCTTTATTTAGTAAATCTTGGAATATAGTAACACCCGAATACAAGTGGTATGCAATACCATATTGACTTTGTCCACAATTTATGAAAATTAACACATTGAAGCTTCTGTCTCTTAAATATTTGGTCTCGCCTTAACAGTTCAATGAAGTGTAGGTAATATTTTAAATTCCATACACTTCATATTGCTGTTGCATCACTTTTGAATTATAGTTTTTTAGCCTTTTGCTGTATAATAAATGTTTTAATTGAATTTAAAGTTCAATTAAAACATTTTCTGTCATCTTAGAATTGGGTTAGAAATCTCTAATGCAAACTTCTGGACAAAATTGAGGCATCAATGGAACTTTATATCATTGATCCATCGAAATTTGTGATCCTCAGAGAGATATTGCAGACAGCAAAGACCTCCTTGGCCTCCACCAAACACGTTGACATCCATCTGGTAAATTAAGACTTACTCTTGTTTCGCCTGAAAGCAAAAATCGCATCTAGTCATCAATGGTCAAGTTTACGTGTTTTCTTGAAAAACGCAGTCTAGTGACTCTGTGTTCTTTAGTGAGTAGCGGTGCAATAGCTGATCAGCTACTGTCCAATCCTTCTTTAGTAAGCGTTCTCCTGGCCGTGTTTCTAGAAATTGCTATATTTCGAGCTGCTTCTAGGGTTCCGCTTAGCTCTAAACTGGTAGAATGTCTGCCTGTTAAGGCGACTTGGCATAATATATTGCTCATCGATTGCATCTTAGTACTTAGTACTCTGTAGACGTCTTAAGACCTTTTCCTGGGGATCCACAGTAACTTCCAAGTTCATTGAAATGTTTAACTGTTCGACTAATTGTTGATCGTCTAACTCCTAACAAATTAGCCACATATCACTGGATACGTCCCTCGTTAACCAGAGGTACCAATTTTACTGCTTCGTCTTCTCTTAAGTTGCGTGGACGATTCGTTTCTTCAAGTGTACTAGATCAAGTGTTTCATTCACTTGATGAAATTAAATTAAAAAAAACGTCACTAGCGTGATTTTATTGCCTTTTACATATCACTTTAAATAGCATTAAATGTATTATTAACAAAACGATTACAAAGTGTTACTTTATATCTGTTAAACAATTGCAACTGTTTATCAGTAGTGACAGAGAATATCCTAGGCCATCTACATAAAATGTTAAAGGATTTAAATATTCGAAAAGTTAAAAGAAGTAATGAAAACTTTTGTTGATGCGATAATTTTGTCCAGGAGTGTCTATTATTGAATTAATCGCTAGACTTAAGAAATAATATTCCATTCGAGGTTGTAGAAACAAGCGTTGCTACACCTAAATTTTGAAGATAGAAGATTTTTATTCATTGGTTGCATGCATATATCAGTTTCTGTATTTTTAGAATCCAGAAATATAATTTAAAAATTAAACGTATTTTAAAATTAATGATATTCCATTACACCGTATCAAATTATATCGCATTATTATCAAGATTTAATTATTTATGTAAATACTAGCCGCTTTAACATGGATCCATTCAAAAAAGACTTTATACTGGAAAGAGGGGAACAATCTGGTTTTATTTTAACATTAATTCTCTGTAAGAGAATTTAATCAATCAAAATTTAAAAAAGCGGATTAAAGCTGTTCCGAAGAACTTTTCTTACTCGACAGAGATATTTAATCATCCAATAATCATTATACATCCGAACGCTTTTACTTTTTACACAAAATTTAATTCATAGTCTCTGTAGCTCGCCGGGAAGCGACTAAGCATATTAAACGTCTCTAATAATTTGGCTTACGACAGGTTACGTGGAAGCTAATATTTTTACGGCCTGCATCATGGCTTCACGGTGGAATAATTCTCGGCGAAGCCGGGATAAAGGTGTAATGGATATATGAGTAGCAATGACAAATTCGCCGATACGGTGTCATGAAAACGTCATATTTGCCGGATTTTATGTATTTTCCATTGTTTGATGGGCTGTATTGTCTTTCCAGCCGTTCACAGTCACACAGTTTGTGCGAATCAAGCAAATGCAAGTCCTTAATAGAGGAGCAGACGCCATACCTCTGCTGATGCCTGCTCTCATTTTCGTTTTGAAGCATTGCTTTCTGTATAGCTCTCAGCCGGGTTGACGGGAGTTAAAAGCAGGCTTTAGTTTACCGTTATATAGCCACCCGTCCAGCCCAGACTGTGCAGTAGGGTTAAACATGATTCCAGACAAAAGAATCTTTATTATTGTCTTTTGATATTTATGCGTCGTTCCTCTTCATACGAGAGGCAACGCGAGCATTTAAAAAGCTATGCATATCTTTTGATTTCATTGTGAACGCGGAAAATCGTACGCTTTTTATCATGTTTTCATTTTGTTTCAAAAACGGTTTAAGTAATTATTACAGAAACTTTACCGGAGTGTGCAAACCTGAAACGGAATATGCCATAATGTGTTATGAATTTTGTACCTCGGATATGGTGATTTTCAATATTTTTGAAACAAGTGGTTATAATTTTGATTGCTCACACATAAATGGTAATGACTTTTAGTTTTACTTGTGAATGATGAACTCGCCCCCGACTTTCTTATTGCCTTGGTTGTTTTGAATCCTCGTTTAAACATGGATTATAGAATTTGTAGGTGTATTTTACCTGGCATTTTATCGTTGCATTAGTATTATCTTTCAGGTGTCATTTATGATTTTCCATTTTAAAACTTGATTGAAAACGTCATATCTAACGGAATGACGTAATCTAGTAGAATATAATCTTGGAATTGTTTTATATGTATATTTGAAAAATCTTAGATATTATAATGCAACATATTATATCGAGATAACATATCACAAAATATACAGTGATGAAAATAATACCTACAAAAAATATGAATAGAATTACTATTAGTATTTATACACAATAATACAGCTGCTGCCTCATTTGACATAAAATAAGAAGATTTATTCATTAAGATTTAAAATTATCCAACACAAAAAGAGTAAGTCAAAAAGTATTTGAGATTGTTCAAAATATGCAGCAGATATCTGTAATACCCAAAGTAGCAGGAAGATGGGGTATGGCGAAGGGTGCCGAACTCAAGCGAGGGATGCTCAATAATTTAGGGATCAACACTCAGACCTACCCTCTATTACTCAAAGTATAATCAGAAAGAAAATGTGTTAGCTATTCAAGAAAATCCAATGACTCCAACTCGACAAATGGCTCGAAATATCAATGTCAGTCATAACATAATTCATAAACTATTGAGTTTCTTTAACTAAGAATGAAGTCTACTATCTATAACACCGGAAAATAAAATTAATATATTTTTTGCCCTATGTGCTAAAGTAGGTGAACTTTGTGGTATTTTTTGCACTTACGAGTATTTCAATTATATTCTCAGAATTTTTGTTATCAGGCACGGTTTAAAAGTGACAATGCAATTAAACTTTGGGAAGGTGTATATATTGACCAATAAATGACATACAAAGTGATAAATTTACTTTAAAAATGTAGTTTGCATAAAAAACACCTCTCTTGAGCGGGCAGTAATAGTCAGTATAGCTGTTAGTAATAATAATAGCTAGTGTAACAAGACTTTTAGAGAAAATTAGATCACGGACGAGATCGTTGAGATCCCCTTCCCTCAGAAAATGTGATGCACTAGAAAGCGAACCGGGTTCAGATATTGGATCCAAACCCATATTATGGCTTACATCATTTTCTTCACCTACGTTGTCATCATCAGACTCGTCTCTACTTGATGTCATATTTTGTGAAGGTCCAGGTAATTTAATACATGTCAGGTATTAAAATACAAAGTGTTTGGATTTGGATATTCCCGTTATATATGCGAGACAGAAGTAGCAATTGAAAATATAGTCTATCTGTTCTCTCCTAATCATAGGAATGGCAAGGGGCATATATAGTGCACTTTTTGCCCACGCTATAAGAAACCTGGTACACGGCAAATATGAGGAATCCAACTTTTGTCTTGATCATCTACTTTACACTTAAAATAGTACTCAGCATTTTTAATGAGGGGTGTCAAAGACCATTTTCAAAATTTAAATGTCAATTCGCCGAATATGTAACAGAAATAATTCTGGTGGTTTCTTCAGCTTCTTGACATTTTTGCGGGCGATTCAGTGATCAGAGTTCATCACAGTGATCATCACTGCAACAACTATGAACACAATGCAGCAAAACACTCTTTAAAACAATTATAAATACTCCATTTGATATGTTCACACATTGAGTTCTAGTTGGCAACTGAGAAAGAACTTGCTACTTAGGAATGGGGCCTTCTCGTAGGTGTCAACATGTCAAAAATTCTGCGGGGCAATGGAAGCGTACTTTAATAGATTTGTGCTTCCAAAAGGGATTTGTTGTACTACATAAATAATAAAAATACCAATGTTTCACGCCGGTTTTGTGTCAGATGCCTCTTACAGTACATCTACGCGTATATCGTATTAGTGACAAGTGAATATACGAGAACACAAAAACTAAGCCCGATGGAGAAATTTTAAAAACATAATTGAATCAATATGCAAAAATATATAAGGAACAGGTCTCTTTCGTATTTGAAATAAACATCTTGTTAGCCAGTGCAATCAGATATCTTTAAAATGGATATTTTGTAATGACAGTACTTTTAGTCTAAATGGTGAACTTAATTGATACAATTGTCATTATTATGATAATACTCACTTTCACTGAATACGAACAAGTCATACTCAACGCCCACAAAGAATAAATGCCAAAGAAGTAGCATGGAATAATAGGTGACAAGGTTCTTGGGATATTATTTTTTACTAATAATAATCTTAATAGTCAAACATCGAAATTTTTTTCAAGAGGGTTTGATTGAATCTGTATCGATTCGCTTTTCCAATGGAGTAGATCCAAATATACCTGACGCCAGAATATGGTTTTAATATGGTGGAGCTCTACTCCACTATGCCATAACAGTTTGTCAATATGTGGGCGAAATGATTCCAAATAGGTGGATAGGGCGAAGAGATCCAATTGAGTGGCCGCTGAGATCTTTGGGCCTTAGTATTCTTGATTTCTTGTATGTGTGTGTGTCGGGGTACTTGAAAAATAACGTTTTTAAAATAACACCTGACTACATTGCGGTTTTGCACCAAATAATAAGATATGGAATCACAGATCATGCCGACAATGCCACAGAATGCAAGAGATCATTTTTATCATCGATCAGCTTTTTATCAAGAAAGAAACGATACCCATTTTGAATATATTTTACGATAAAATTATCATTAACAGAAAAAGTAAGTTTGTATCATTTTTATAGGTAATAGAAAATCTTGGAAATAGAATCGAGTGCATTGTATTCAGCTCGTTGCAATCTCTCAAATGATGTATCATACTGCATACCCTTAAAAAAAGCTAGAGGCCGTTACGTTCCCCGGAGAGAAGACAATTAAGAGTCATGACCATCTAAGTGTGGGCAACTAAAATTAGAAATCGACCTGTTTCAAAAATCGTCCATATCCGAGTTACAGAATTTATTCCGGTTAAAGTTTACACCCTGTATAAACCTCTTTTCAGGTTTGGAGATAATTTAGGTGGTTTAATACTTATTATGGTTATTAGATTAACCGTAATAAATATTTTTATAAAGTTTTAAAATAGTTTTAAATTATTATATACAAGAATAGTAGAATGGTGTATTAAAATATAGAGTGAATAGACATTTAAAGTGGTTTACTTGATAATAAAATAATTGTATTTGTTTATCAAATATACCCTTGCTATAAAAATCTTAGTATAATATGGTACATAATCTTCATTAAATATGGTAATTATGTAGCTACGGTAGTTACTCATTTTCAGAACTGAGGATTGTCCAAATTGCAAAATTTGTAGCATAAGTCTGATGTTTAATCGGCACATAAAATGAAGTAGAAACTATAAATTACGAATAAGTATATTAGATCAATTCCAGTTTGAGGAACCCTTTATTATTTTGAGAAAAAAATATATCATTGTGTTCTCTGAAAACGCTATCAATTACTTCATAAATAGCTGCAATCTTATTCTTATTATTTTTACGTGATAAATTCTTCCCATATATATTACTTAACAATAATGTATACAACGTCACTAATATTTTTTCCAGTTGTGCAGTTTTATTAAAAATTGTGTGAAAATCAGTGCAATTAACCAATAAACGCGTAATATTGTATATGAATGAAGGCAATTTTAAAATATAACAAGGCCAAAATAATGAAGATTCATTTACTCATTACCATAAAGAAAATAATGTTGCGGCCGTAATAAATCACGCTTTAATTAATTATGCCACAACAGAAGGCATACTTGTTTCTTTAATTTCCTTATAGGCCTATTAACAGGTTATTAATTTTTAACGGCTGTGTTATATTATTATGTAGTTAATCACCAACTTTACTTTATTTGTTTTTTCTTTGTTTCAGGTAAGTGAAAATCATACGAATATGACAAATAAATGGTAAGTATTAAAGTTTGAAGATATTCTCGTTAAAATTAACTTTTAATTAAACAACTGAGAATTATCTACTAAAGATGGTAGTATCTACAAGTTGGCATTTTCCACATCATTTATGTTTCTTACTAGATTTCAAATTGTTTTCTGCGGACAGCGTCTATTTAGTTACATCTCTGATGAACACCCAAATTAGACGAAATATGGAATACATAGTTTCACGTTGTGTCAATCATCATTATGAGGTCATCAGCCCTAAGACTGGTTGGACGCTAACCTCCAGCTTCTCCTATCTTGTGCTAACCTACGCATTTCGCTAATTGTGCTACAACTTACATCCCTTACTATTTGCGAGCAGTAGTCTAATCTAGGCCTACCTCTGCCTTTCTTCACTCCTATTTCTGCCTCCAAAATATCGCGGACTATTCCCCCATGTCTCATCAAGTGGCCTACCATTCTATCTCTTCTCTTCTTTATGTTTTTCCACATACTTCTTTTCTCGCCGACTTTCTCCAATACTTCTTCGCTTCTAACCCTATCAGTCCATGGTATTTTCATCATTCTTCGGTAACACCACATCTCAAAAGCTTCTAATTTCTTCCTACTTGCTTCCCCTACCGTCCAGGTTTCGCAACCGTATAGTGCCGTGCTCCATACACATGTTTTCAAACATCTCTTCCTTGTTTTTAAGTTTATTACCCCCGAGCATAAAAGTGCTTTCTTTTTGTTAAAAGCTACTCGACCCTGCGCTATTCTTTGTTTTATGTCTTTATCGCTTCTTCCATCCCAATTTATTTTACTTCCTAAATAAGTGAAGTCTTTAACTTCCTTCAATCTTTCATTATTAATTTGTACTATCGTTTTTGCTCTGCTCTCGCACCCTCTGCACACTAACACTTTCGTTTTGTTTTATTCAGTTGTGTCAATGTATACATATAATATCTTCATATTACTTTTCCGCTCTCCACTATAGACGGAAAAGTGAAAAAACAAAATTTTTTTTGGGTTTATCTTTAGTTCTTTGGCCTAAAAATAAAAAAAATGGTTTTTAAAATATTTTTGCTGTGTGTGTGTGTCGTCATCAGTATTCTTGTTAGCACGATAACTCAACTAATTCGTGTCGGATCGTTGACTGATTCTGGTTGGAGACGCCTCCCAGACGACACCTATTGATTTTGAGGTGGGTGGAACACACTCTACCATGTACATGGGTCATAAGATAGTACAGTGGTTGATTATTTGAGAATTTTTTTTTGTTAGCACGATCACTCAATTAGATCGTGTCGTAACGATTGGGTTTCGACTGATTTTGATTAGGAACGTCTACCAGACGACATCTATTGCTTTTGAGGTGGATAGGACACACCCCACCCTGTCCATGGGTCATGAGAGAACACGATGGTAGACTATTTTAAAAAAGTAAAACTGTCCCATAAAACACATATTCTGCATTTTTTCTCGGCCACTCAATTTTGAAATAGAAATGTTCTACGTGCGGAAAAGTCCGTTTTAATGTTTTAAAACTATTTATTTTGCATTAAGAAATGCATACACATAATAATTATGTGTAATTGTGACATAATTATAAATTGTATGTGATACGTGTTTATGATAGAAAATAACGATATAACAAATCTGCTTACACATTCAGGACTTACCTGCATATATCATTAATTCTGCAATTACCAGTACATTACAAATTAATATAAACGAAATGAATAGCAAATACTCTTAAGAATAGAGCAACTTTACACTATTAGAATGATTTTCATGGAGCTATTATCGACAATCTGAGGATAATTCTGACTAAAACAGAACCAGATTGTAACATCGACACCAAATCTTATAACAGTTATAACTTTTCCTGCGGTCTTTACTATATATGAGAAATCTGATCGACCTGAAGATTATATTAAAGGGAAGTCTAGGCCTACTTGATTTCAAACTTACTCAACTGTTAGCGACCCATTATCGATTATACTCAACCTATAGTAGGTCAAATTTCGCACAGGTCACATATTATGAATAGCATCCATTATAAGTAACTTGTAATCCTCAAATGTGCAAGTATTCACCTAATAATATGTATAAATCATTATTAGTAAACGAGTTTATGTGAAAAATTCTATTCTGAAATGTTCGGATAAGTATTTCTCTAAGAGATGTCATTGTGTACAATTTTCAAACAGATTTCTGCAAAAGTTACATATTACTGTTACTACAAAACCAGGAAATTAGGGGTATGAAAAGAAGAGAAATAATACGCGATGTACAGACACAGTATATACATGTACTTGTGTATATGTACGTTATCCTAATAGCAATCTCGCCTGTACTTGTTCCTGTTTATTGTCATTTTATTTTATGATTCTATTTAAAAATTCAACTTATGATAACAATGGTTTTAGTCATCTATTGCATGATTTATTTTGTGGTTAAACATTTTTTTTGTACATTTTGTTGTTCATCTTATCAAATGGTATTAGAAATAAGTCACCTATATGTAATTTCGCAAAATTTATAAAAAAAAATGTTTTATTATTCCCAAATGGGAACATTATGAACACAAAGAACAATTTTTCGAATTCATAACTTTTGAAACGAAGATATTTATACAATTTAATTACAATGAAATTGTTTAAAACAATTATTATGTTTATAGAGACACAGATGTACTTTATATTTTTCACACATTATCCTAGATTTTCCTTTGCATTTACGATTTTTACATCTTTCTCTGTTGTTAGTATGCAGAGGCCAATGCCCAGTATTGTCGGATATGATGGTGTTTGTTGGACGTAGCTCTAAACATCTTCTTTTAGGTGTAAAGAGTATAGGCGAATTAGTCGGCGTTCTGGAACTGGGCCGTCACCTTTTCTTTTCCAATGTCTTTCCATTGAAACATAAATCCCGCGCTATTGCTGTTTTGAACTCCGAAAGAGACAAGTTATTATTTTTATTTAGTTGCCTGTTAATCCGTCATGAAGGCAGTCAACTAGTATGATTTTATCTGTATTTTTATTAGCCTTAGAATTATCAGAAAAATGTAGAAAACGCTTGAGCTCCTTAAATCTGCTAAGAGGCATTATGTCAGAAATTTGTGGTGTTCTGGTATTGGCAGACCAATATCTGCGGGTAAAATGTTGTCTGATTAGAAACAAGCACATTAATATCTCCAAAAATTGTTCTATTTCTTGAAAATCAGTACTTAGGCGTTTATTTAATCTCTTCTACAACATACAAGCACGTTTGTTCGACGTTTTCGGTTTATTAAGAACTTTTACTTCCACTGTAACCCAAAAAAAAAAAAAAGAAAACGAAGGATAAGTATTCTTATTTTCAATAATAACTTATTTTCATTTTCATCATCCAATACTTCGAAGTCGTCGCTGTCTGCTGGAATATCACGTATAACTTTCTACCTTTTTCTCTCATAAAATACATTTGGTCTTATTTCTGGAAAATCCATTGTTGGGCTACAAAATAATTTAATACATAATAGCTTCTACGAAAAATTTAAATACAAGAAATTACAAAAAGCATCATTAAACTTTGTATGCACGCTGTTCCCAATTGGGAACATAGAAGTTGTGCCATTTTGTGTTACCAGGAATAAATCATATTAAATATATTTTACACAAGTCTACTTCTAACAGTTAAGGATCAGTATAAAAAAATTTAAACTTACTAAAAACTACTAAAAAACTATTATTTCTAACATTAAAACTGCTAGAATAATAAAACACGAGTCGCCGTTATGACAGTATGTTTGAAAATGATTTACAAATACAGAAAAACCTATTTGTGTGAAAAATATGTCGAAAAAATAGAAAATTGTATCAGGAAATTATGTATTCCATATGAATTCCATTATAAAATGTAAGATGACGGCACTATACATGTTTAAAATGTGGTGTTCCCTTTTGGGTACACTATACAATAGAGTGTTAATTTACCTGTATATTTAAGACTTCGTCATCCAAGAATACCATACTTTAATTATTTCTTGTTTATTATAGAGAAAATTTGATGTACTACTTATATCCTACTTTCTATTAAAATTACTTCATTTTTCTTCGTAGTACTTACTTACGGTGATCTAACGATATTATTATTATCTACTTGTCTTGAGGTACTGCAGTCATTTTCAGATAATATCTAATCATGGTTTTATGTTATAATCACTGAAAATGGTAATAACGTTTTCTTCTGGAATTTGTCCAGATAATTCTGATCTGATACTGATCCATTTCATCATATTAACTGTATCTACTTTACTTTGAATAATTGTTGCAATATCACTAAGACTGCATACTCTAATAATTTGTTAATCTAAAGGTTCGAGGGATTCTGGATAGACTCCAGTCAGTTCTCTTATATCAAAAATTTAGTACGACGTTAGTGATTCTGTCAAATCCCTCATTTAAAAATAATATTTGAAGCCTTAAATACCTTAACTTCTTAAGTGCTACTTCAATTGCCCTAAAATTTAAGATTTTACATAAATAGGTATATCTTTAAAACCATCCAGGAATCTTGGCATTTCCAGTCAATTCAGCATGTTTGCTTGTAAGTTTGTCATAATATGGTTCGCATACAACTACAATTAATCGGCTTCTTCTCATAATCAAGCCAATTCAAAGCCTTTCAAGCTAAGTTTGTTATACATTTAATATATCTTTATTAATTGGATTTGTAATAAATTGATATATTATAATATTTATATTATAGGGCACTTAGACTACATGTGTTTGAAATTTTTTAATACGTTGAGTAATTTTTATTTCCATGTGATCTCGAGAGAGGGCTGGGATTCTTAGATACAGCAACAGAAACGGGACACCAGTTTTCCATAAACACTGAAACATTACACGTTATTCCATGCGCGTTTCGCCAACTAATATAGCATCATCAGGAGAGGACTAAATAATGAACTGAACTAGTACAACTAAAAATGAACTGAAAACTAATAGAAATTAAACTATCTTTTAATAATCTTCTGATGATGTCAATCTGGTTGACGACAGTAATGTGATATATTTCGGTGTTCGGTATTTATCCTATGCGAGATTTTTTTTTGGCATATTGCAGCATTTTCAGCACAACAGAGATATATGATTGAATAAAACAATTCGCTAGATGGTGAGAATTAAATAAAAACTCAAAGAACGTTTCACTTGTTATTCAGATACAAAATATTATTTTCTTTTTCGTCTGCGCTCTGAAATTATGTTTTAAAAATACATAATTTTCAAATTTTCCAGATTGTGAAATTAATATTGAAGATACGATGACCATTTAATATAAAAATACGTAGTGACAAAACAAATGTGTATTACTCGTATGTAGAAACGCTATGATTGTATTCGTCTGAAATAAAAACTATCGAAAGTGCATATTAAACTCCAAAGACACTATTGACAAATCTGCCTACCTAAGATTTAGTTAACAAAACGGCTATCAGCATTTAATAAAAAATCATATACCAGGTATGTAAATATGAAACCGGAATTTGCTCATAGATGGCCTAGTTCTTAATGTAGTTACTATCATATCGCGTCATTGGCGTCATTTTCTTTTTTGTTTCTTGTTTGTGGGTTTTTATCTCACAACAATACACGTTTCATACAACATCGTTTTTAGTAGCGTTAAACATGTCGAATTTTGTGCCTGGAAACTACGATTTGCGGACAGATTTGATATGCTGTTACCATTTAAAGAAAACTGCTGCAAATGCTTGTCGAAGCCTACGGTGAGCATGCTCTTGATAAATTACAATGCTTTGAAGTGGTTTAAAAAATGCAAAAGTGGCAATTTTGAGGTGAGAAACGAAGAACGTGGGAGACCACCGAAAAAGTTTGAAGATATCGAATTGCGAGCATTGTTGGATGAGAATGACACTCAAACGCAACGATAACTCACGGATCAATTAAATTTGACACGAGAAGCCGCCTCCATGCGTTTGAAAGCCATAAGAAAAATCCAGAAGATGGGAAAATGGGATTCACATGAACTGAATGAAATACAGCAGGAAAACTGAAGAACTATTTGCGAAATGCTGCTCGCCAGGTACAATAAAAGTCACTTTTCCATCGAATTGTGATTGGCGATGAAAAATGGATATATTTCGAGAATCCTAAGCATGAAATCTCATGAGTAACTCTAGGCGAACCATCGACATCGATATCGACTGCAAGGCCAAATCCCTATGGACGGAAGACAATGCTCTGTACTTGGTGCGACCAGAAGAATGTGATCTATTATGAGCTGCTAAAACCAAAACGTTAATACTGAACGCTACCAATAACAAATAAATAATCTATTTAAATCAAGCTTTGTGTGAAAAACGACCAAAATATCAAAAATGGCAACACAAATGGGAAATATATTTGTGTGCAGCTTACTCACCAGACTTGGCTCCGTCCGATTACTACTTATTTTCATCGATAAGACACGCACTTATTGAGCAGAGCTTCACTTCTTACGAACATGTACGAAAAGGGCTCGATGACTGGTTTGCTTCAAAATAGTAAGATTTTTTTTGGCATGGAATCCACAAATTGTCAGAGCAATGGGAAAATGTATAACTAGCAATGGGCAATATTTCGAATAAAATAAGTTTTATGACTTTCATACAATGAACGTGTATTTTCTATACAAAAAATTCTTGTTTCATATTTACATACCTGGCACAGAGTTCGACTATTTGGCTTTGAGGTCGTCCATAAATTGTCAAAATAATTATGATGTATCTATTAGTTTATAGTGATAGTCTATTAGTTGATAGTAAATAAGTATTTAACATTTGTAATAATCTTTTAGTTATTCTTCTAATTAGTTATTAGAAAATATTAGTTAATAGAAATAGAATAGAAATTATATAATAGAAATTAATTATTTAACAGAGGAAAAATATCTTTTCCCTGTTTTATCCAAGTCTACCTTTATATATTTCTGTGACACATGAAATTATTACTATATCGCTGTTATTTTTCTAATCGAAAATCAATATTTGCACTATTTTTCAAAAATTTATACATTCAAAAAATTAATTTGTCGTATCCTTTGTATAGATTAGTGCTAAAAATTCGAAAACCGTTGTATTGTAAAAGTATCAAACTCTGGTAGATGTTCATACATTTTTCGGTTTTATCGATCACCCTAGGGTCATGTATTTACCTGATGTTTCTTGGGCTCATGCAGAAGTTCTATTCAGTTTTAATAGAAATATCAACTTATATAATGGTAATTTTCTATAACCACGGACGTAAACAATATTTTTGTATCACAATATTTCACATACAATACAGTACATACATCTTGATCTTTTAGTTCATTTTATATCCTTTATGGTATGAGGACAGGGTTGCTCCTATCCTCAGGGAGTTTCGGATAGATAAGTTTCTAACTGATATCTTAATAAAATTTATTAGTAGCACAAGTAGTCATAATATAAAATTTAAATGAAGGTTAAAATGCTTGTATATTAAATACTCCAATGATTATTCTCTCTGGATAGTTAAACAAGAATTACTTTGGTACACAGTTGCTGTAAAATTAGGCAGTTTAAAGACTCAAAACTTCTGCATCAATTGTAGTGGCGTTGATTCGTTAGAAAGTTCAGTTGCGTAAATTCCGTAAATCAAACTTTAAAATCAAACTTTGTTTCGAAGTCCGAAACGCGGCATCAATCTCTGGGGTTCCAATTCTTAGAGCGGAGTGGAAGGACTTTCGAAGTAGGCTTTGCGTAACTTTGTCAGTTATTAAGGTTATGAAAAGCGCAGCTTTTTCACTTCCGCCTAAGTGTGTCGAAAATTGCTGTGGATTCAGGGGACGCGAGTTGTTTGCACGGATAGGCATTTCTAGCCGACTGGTCGAACAAACAAAAATAAGAGCTGTAAACTTTCTGCGTATTTTTGCCGAATAAATAAGGATTAGCTTAGATCGATTATACCAGGGGTTGCTTCTTGGAAATGTACGGAATTTTTACTTTTCCGCACTCCACTATACGCGGAAAAGTAATGTAATCGTGTAAAGAAAAATTGAAAAAACAAAATTTTTTTTGGGTTTATTTTTCGTTTTTCGGCCTAAAAACAAAAAAAAATTGCTGTGTGTGTGTCGTTGGCGTTGTTGTCGTTGTCGTCGGCATTTATTCTTGTTATCACGTTAACTCAACTAAATCGTGTCGTATCGATCGGGTTTTGACTGATTCTGATCGGGGGCGTCTCCTGGACGACACCTATTGATTTTGAGATGGATTGAACACACTCTACTATGTACATGGGTCATAAGAAAGTACAATGGTAGACTATTTGAGAAATTTTTTTTGTTAACACGATCACTCAATTAACTCGTGTCGGATCGATCGGGTTTCGACTGATTCCGATTAGGCACGTCTACCAGACGATATCTATTTATTTTGAGGCGGATAGGACACACCCCACCCTGTCCATGGGTCATGAGAAAGCACGATAGTGGACTATTTGAAAAAAGTAAAACTGTCGCATAAAACACATATTCTGCATTTACATTGTTGGTTTATTTTTTGTCGGCCACTCAATTTGGAGATAGAGATATTCTACGTGCGGAAAAGTCCGTTTTAAAGTTTTAAAATTGTTTATTTATTTTGATTTGTGGTATACGAAATAGAAAATATATTCCAACATAAACTGATTTTGAGATATTACCGATCGAAAGTATCGAATTTAAATTATGTACTGGTATAGTGGTTAAAGAGTATCGTTAATTACTAACGTTGGGCACAGAAATACCAAATAATGTACTATAAAAGTATATATTTAAGTTGTACAGTTGCCATTAGTCCCCTATATTACGTTTAGTTGTAATGTGTTTGACTTACTATGCGGCAGGTTTGCGTCAAATCATATTTCTGTCATCTATTCTTGCTAGCATACGTTAGACAAAGATATGTTGTGGTAACATTGACGAGCAATGGACAAGTAAAAGTGTACAGCCATCATTTTACTGAATACTAATAGTCACCAATGGAAAGGGAAACACATACTGGGTGTGGGTGTGGATTTTTACTTACTGGGTTTACGTTCCAAATTTTTTTATATATATGTTACGGCTAAAGCCCGTAATTGGATAAAGCTAGTTTTAACCAGATATTTCGCGTATTATCCAAACCGACTGGATAAAACGCGAAGGATTCAATGATTTCTTGCTTTATCCGGGTAATTCTAGATTTAGCCAAGGAGGAATGTCTAAACCACGTAAAGGATACTAATTGAAATTACAAACGCGACCAATCTCGCACGTATGTAGTAGAATGTAAAAATAAAATTATTCTGAGGAAAACTTATTTATTTTTCTGAACAAACATAAAAGCAGAATTATTCTAACATAAGAATAAGAAATATTATGAAAATACCATGGGTATGATAACCAATCCCTTCTTTGGTGGATTTCTGTTTTTCTGACATCGAATACAAAGTTTTAAATAAACCATGATAACTTCCTGAGTTATATTTTTATATTTCTTGTTCACTTCCTTAAGCATGCGATGTTTTCCTCCGTGTCCAATTGCCAAGTGGATTTCGTGCAGTATGTCAAAGATCTCGTTTTTCACAAAATACCTTATATTTGTTTCATTAGCCACTGGAGAAATGAGTCTCTCAATACCACCAACCACACAAACATCAAATCTTTTTAATTGTCGATACAGTAGTGCCAATTTAGATTTTGTTTGTTTTACTATTTCTACTGACTCCAAAAACTCACAATATTGGACAGAATTCATGCAACAAGAATTTGAGTCTTTACGCGACACTAAATCGCAGAGTATTTCGTTAAATCGCTCTTTAAAACAAGAACGTACCACTTCTAAATCAGTCGTCATCTTGTGAACTCCCTAACGCGAATGAACGATTATAGTGTTTTGTCCAAGCGTCGTTGGAAAATTCTAGTATTAACCGGTTTATGCCCGAAAAGCAACGTACGCTATCTGAATTACCGACTTTATCCACTATATTTGGATAATTCTAACTTTATCCGGGTAATTCTAGTATTATCCAATATTCGGGCTTTAGCCGTAACATATATATTGATGCTGTAAATAGTTAATTATAGTCGGCCATCTATATTACTAATAAATCACAGACATCGTCATTCAATTTTTCAGCCGAACCTTGATTTTATTTCACTTTACTAGACGCAAAGAAAAAAGTTGTTTCAAATAGTGCAATCAAAAATAAGGTTTTCCATTAAAAGATATATCCAGTCATACCTTTTAAAAGTACGGTTCGAAAAAATTAGAAAATAAGCTTCAATGTGGTAACTCAAATACATATTTTTATATACCTGAATAATATTCCACAAAGAAAAAACTATTTATGCAGATATGGTATATTATCTGTAATGTAAAAAGTAGAATTCAATAAGTTCAACACATATATTTCGATTTATCAATAACTTTAAAATTGTATTACATTTTTGATAAATTTCATCAGTTTAGCTGGTTAAATATGGAAACTACTTTAAATTTCATTTGCTTACTTTTATACATCATTTAATTTTTTAATATCGCCACCTGGGTACCTTAAAACTAAATCAGTAACTATAGATCAAGTATAATAAGAGAATAATACTCGAGATATTAGGCACAATCAACTACCTACTTCTATGTCAGTATACTACACATCAACATTTACAACATCAGTTTCTTATAATGCAATATATTCTGCATGCTGCTATTCCATTATCACTTCAAGCCACTTGGTATAAAAAGTGTTGTGTCAAATGAAAAAGCAATTACATATTACATGGTCAGTAAATAATTTTTGTTGACTTACTCATATGCTTATTATTTCTATGATACCTTTTTACATTTATACATACAACTGTAATGCCAATCCCGTTTTTATTTTTTTGTTTTTATTTATATTAATGTGTTAAATTAATATTGCATATTTAGGAAAAATATATTATTGTACATTTAGGAAAATCCTAATAGGTGGATAAGTGTAAGATTGTAGCCTGTAGTCTATAAATATTGCCCTTAAGGAATTATAAGATTTCATTATTAAATACATTTATTATTATTACTATTACTATTTTCCAAATAAAAAAAAAACATTAAATCCAATTTTATCGAATTCAGGCTACGCCTACATTATACACAAATTTTGGCGAATGCGCCGGGCATCATTAAACAATTTTGAGGTATTTATTTTCTTGTACTTATTTTCTCCCAGGATTATTTATATAACAACAGCGCTTATGATAATATACTAATTATATTAATGGTATATAGATTTTTACAATTCGTCAAAAGTACCAGATTTCTAAACGGTCCTTTACTCTTGCGACTATGTTTCTTAAATAAATTTATGCTATATCCACATTTGATCGGAATTATATTCTTAGCGATATATACATTGTAAATGAACATATTGAAAAATAAATTGAGCTATTTAAGAAACATGTTTTCACTATTTTGTTTTTAATATGCTAGATATTAAACAATGAGCTTGCATTAATTTGGATTTTTTGAAAATTTCAAATATTTCAAAGACAAATATGTTAAATAAAATAAAAATCTATAAAACTGATAACAAATGATTGGTCTTATTCAATAACAATATTAGTTTTGTGAATACTATCCCTTGCTATATAAATATAAATTTACTACGTTTTAAAGTTGATAACGAACCTATAATATATTTTATTACTTCTATTTTATTGCACCACTAAAAGTATCCATAGTCGATGAGAAACTTTAGATTCTCAACATCTATCTCTCGTCGACTGAAAGCAGTTCTTTTATATATGTTATAGAGTTAGCAACGTCAATTATTTCGTTTTGGTGTCAAAAAATTATAATTTTCTTAACATAAATATATATAATACTCGTATTATTCATACATACAAGGTCATCATTGTGAAGTTAAATATATATATAGTTGGTTTTAAGTTATTTTTTTGTCACTCTGACACACTTTTACCTTATCTTTAAATATACGTGATTGCTTATTCTTGTTGTTTTTTAATAAACGCTGTGTTTGTTAATTGTAACCCTATCCTTTTAACAAATATGAATTTTCCCAGATAAAAAGTATTTTCGTGAACAGCACTCCATAGGGGTTTTCTATTTGCCATTTCAATATAATGTTTTTTAATACGAGAGTAAGTCCATCGGTTAAAATAAGGCACATAACGAAACTATAATTTTCAGTATAAACAGAAATATATGTCGACTTAAAATCATTAAACTTAGAAGTCATCTATTGAGTTAGTCAGTACGTTCATTATATTTATCGTTTCACCTAGATATCTTTATTAATGAAAATGTTCTCATCTGTAATTTTGTCAGTCTGTACTAGTTGTACAAATCTAACTAAATTAATTTCTCAATATTCTAAATATTTATCATTTCTTTCAGATAGCAGATTAGTTTAATAATATGAATAAAGCATAAATATGCATAAAACTGTCAGCATGAGGCGTAAAAAGTGCGAGACTACAGTAAAGGAATAAGAACAAGTATTTTAGTGGCATAAGGATGGAAAGTCATAGTGACGTTGGAAAGTTAGTAGGAGGAAGTAACAGTATACAGTTTATTGTTAAAAAAATACAAAGAAAAGGGGCAGCAATATATTACAAATACAAGACAGGAAGGCGGAGGATTTTAGCAGAAGGTGAAGAATGATACTTAATAAATGAGGTTAAGAAACAGCTCTTTATTTCGGCTCCTCAATTAGCCAAAAATATATTAGAACGCTTTAATAAAACTGTTAGTGTCGAAACATGCTGTATAGTATTGAGAAGGAAATTGATCGAGGAGATCGTTACTCTGTGGTAGTTCATAATTTCAACGCAATTGAGTGAAACAACTACTAAGTTTTATACCACTATACAAATGTAGTGGTATAAACTTAGTAGTTGTTTTACTCAATTGCGTTGGTATTGAGCAGGAATGAATTACACGGCAGAGTAGCACGGAAGAAACTATTTATTAACAAAATTAATGACGATAGAGATTGACATTTGCAAAGAAATATATTAATATGGACCATGAGTGTAGGAGATAAGTTATATTTTTCGACAAAAGTGAGGTCAACTGTTTCGGCTCTGACGGTGAAAATTTATGTGAGGAAAAGCCACCACAGAATTGATATTGCAACATTTAACACGACAGTGAAACACAAGGAAGGATCTGTGATGGTCTGTGGATGCATGAGAAGCAATGGTGTTGGTAATTTGGTAGTTATCAATGGAATCATGGATACATTTAAATATATAAACATTTTACGTGAAGATGTTGTTTCGAGCTCGAGAAAATTAGAGTTAAACGACGGAACAACTTCCCACATGATAACGACACTAATCATACGGCGTATATTATAAGACAGTGGCTGTTATACAATATACCTCATCGACTCCAAACACCTCCCAAAGCGCTGATCTTAATCTTATTGAGAATCTGTGGTTTGAAATTGAAACACAAGTAAGAAAACGTGAGGTATCGCAAACAAGGAAACCCTGAAAGTTAAACTTGAGGAAATTTGGAACAACATCGATGAAAATGTTACTCAGAATTTGGTTAGCAGCATGCCAAGGCGCCTACAGGCTGTTGTTGAAACAAGGGGTGGGCCAACAAATATTAGATTTAGGGAAAACATTTTTTCTGTTGTATTTAATAACCGCACGAATAGTTTTGTGACTTTCGTTACACATGTCTTTTAAATAAATGAAAGTCAACTTTCCAATAGTGTATTTATTGTCTCCAATTTTTTGCATATGTCTTCTCCTAATACGGAAGTAACTGCCAGTGTACACTACAATGCAGAATTTGCAAAGCAGAAAAGATCAGACAGCCTCATGAGTATTATCGCCGAAGGTACGAATAGTTTTGAAAGCTACTGTATATCGTATACTTGTTATGTTTAGGCTTCGTAGTACGTGATTTTTTTTAATTAAATGGTGAAGGTGCGTGTTGGACAAGGAGATCGAAGCAATCTGTGACGCTCGACACGCCAATGTCCTAACCACAATAAAAACGGCAAAATATAAACCTCTGACACCATCGCAGTTATCTCAGGGGCAGCAGCGGAGAATTGCAATTCTGTCAAGTAGTAGGAAGTAGGCCTATGAGGCAGGGGTGGGTGCGGGGCCTAGCCCGGCGCCATCGCCGCCGTACGACCGATCGGTCGTCATGGCGACGGCCGGCTCAGGACGGCGGATAGCGAACAGCACCGGCAGAGCGATCAGTTCTGTTCCCGCCACTAACCGAAGTGACGCGCACCCGCCTGGTCACGTGGAAACATAGCGCGTGCGACTACCCCACATCCGAAGCGATTTTCTGATATCTGCTCCTGCCACCCGGGAGACCTGCCGTAGTAGTAACAACCGACCGCTGGCGCTCCTACCGCCTTTATTAACGACGGCTGCCAAAAACATCGAAACAGTAAGTCCTGATATAATTCTTGCAGCTTTCTCATTGCCCCTGTTCAATGTCGTGATCTTCACCCAGTGTCCCGCTTACTCATAGCATGCCATGAGATGACCTCTTCACCCTCTCATTTCTTTGTATGTGGGATATTTCCTGCTACGGTACTGCCCGCGACTGGGATAAAGTGATACTTGTGCGATGTCTTGGTGATGTTCGGTGTGATATTACATCGATTTAATGCATTATGTGATTGTGGTACCATTTTTTAAAACGAAGTTGGAACTTGCTCTATCCGGAAGTGTTCAGAATAAGGAAATACACTCTAATAATTCGAGGAATACATTCACAATAAAGATAATTCAATTTTGAAACCCTCGAATTTCACTCTATCGTAGAGAAACGTGCAGCAAGAAGTATTTTAAACGGTTCACTCTGTATGTAGATTTCTGTCTACACTTTATTGCAATTTTCGTGATATGCACGTGTTACATTACAATCAAAAATTTCCTGAATTTCCTGAATAAAAAGTGATTAACAACGCGAGACATTTTAATTTGCAAGGCAAAACTTTCAATCCAAAATAATATATATGTAATTACTCTGGCCCTCAAATATAATGGTACAGGGTATTTGGTACATAGGGTTTAAAGGAATGATAGAAGAGGTCATTTAGGACTTATATACCTATACACCAAGTGTTACGAATTTGTGTTTTTCAATTTTCTCATTTTCTCCCCTTTTCCACATTTTAAATATTATATATATCGGCAATAGATTTGACGGACCTCAATCGTTTTTTATGTAAATATACCATCAGCAAATCCTAGGTATGGTATAAAAAAGGCAAATAAAGCGCCTATATGCATGACCGCAAAATAGAACAACAATACTTAAGAACTCTTAAATGAGGCTGACAAATGAAAACAAATGAACACTATTATTAATCCAGTTTATCCAAACAAACCCATGGTCAAATCAATTAATTTGACAATTTGTATATTTCGAAAGAAATAGTGACCAGATCTGATTAGAATCCATAAGACGAAGGATATTTCAAGACTATTTGAACTCTTTTTGTATTCAAATAGTGAGATACAAAAAAGCCATCAAGTTTGAAATTTTATTTTGTGGTCGTTTAGCTATCTATATGGTTCTATTTTAATATTGTCGAATACTTAGAAATTCTGATGCCATATTTCGTAAGAATAAACCTAATAGATACATGGGATAGGAAGGAAGTTGATAAAATTTATTTCCAATTTATAGTTAATACTTATGACATGGAGAAATGGGGAAAAGGAGCAAATTATAAAAACAAATATCTGGAAATCGGTAATACTCCTTCATCCTTTCTCTTCTCCAACCACTTTTATCGTCCTTTTAAAACTTCCTATCAATGTACCCAAACAAGCGCCCTGAATATTTTATTAACTTTTCCAACCTAAAACGATTGTAGCTTTATTGTGATTTTTTACACAATATCTCTACAAAAAGAAAAAACGAAACGAACTTACAATAAAAATTGGACACCTTCGATGCAATAATTCGTTTGTTTATTCTGCTGTATTTTAGTTATTAAAAACATGTATTTCTCAAGAATAACTAATTAATTATTTAGTTGTTTTTTTAACACTCGGGCAAAAGTCTGCACTACTACATAATAAAATTGTAATATAGCACAAAATTATAAAATCTAAATACATACAAGGTATTTCATTGAAACGTTATAATGTATTTATATCTTATGTATATGATTATCAATTTTAAGACAAATTTTTAAGATATTTAAACAATCTCACAGCTTCATGCTCATAGTTTCAGAAATGACAGACATACTCCAGGACACATTTATTTGATAACCCTGTATATACTGAGAATTTTTAAGATTAAAACTTCATTATAAAAGAATACGAATGAATAATATGTAGCATTCTCATTAGAAGTTATTCGTATAGTTCCGTAAGAGAAATGTATAGACTAAATATTTTATTTTGAATAAACCAATTTCTAAAAATATAATTTCAATTCTTAGTAAGTAACTTAAAGAAGCATTCTACTACTGCGGAAATATTTTTAGATTAATTTTCCGTTTTTTATTTGCGAAACGATTGATTACTTTGATTACAATATTGTCATTCTACAGAGTAATCTTAAATGCAGTAACAAAAGTTTTATATCAGAAATTATATACGTTTCTTATAGTTAAGGGAATTGAATCAAAAATGTTTACTGTGAAAGATGTACACCTGAGTAATTAGTTATAGATAGTTGAAACTGGGGTAATAAACACATTTTTTTAAATTCCCCCTTTAGAGAAGTTAAATTAGGATTAAGTTTTCTGTTAATGAATTACGGATATTATTTTCATCATTCCGTCTTATTTTAAAATGAGTAAAGATCAACTTTACAATTTTTTGGATTTTTTACATGGGATTAAATTCAGTTAATTTAAAATTTCTACTAAGAAACCTTATGTATCTTGAAATGTTTGGACACTTTAAATTTGTGGAAAATATTATATTTGAATGACGTAATAATTTCCGTGAGATGTCAGTTGTCAAATTACTTTTTCTGGTCGGTATCATGTCAATGTTCAAACAGAAAAAAAACAGAACAACTTCAGGTTATGAAAATCCCTTATTACTTACTAGATATATTCGACCCAATTTCTCATATTTTTTTATTTTTCGGTAGTAAATGAAAGACTCTATGCAAATTCCAACAGTCAATGCCGTCGCCAAACATCTGAAGAAAAGTATGTTCAGTTCAAAATCTGGAAGTGGAATAAGTTACAAATAAAAATATAGATTATTGAGAAGAATATTTTAATGAAACAGTGAATATCATTCATACTATTAAAATTATTCAGTAATTTATGACCTTATTTCGAATAATTTTTCTAGTTTTAATAGTATAGTTTTGTGCCCTTTGGCGAAAACTTGTAGAAAGCAACATGATCCCTTTACTATTTCTCATTATTTTGGGACAAGAGCTTCTGGTGTTGACTGAGAATATACAATTATCCTTCGAGGGCATGTGAAAGAACGTATGTGCATTATGGAGATTGTGTATGTACATATTACAATAGCAGTGAAGCAGTGGTCAAATATAAATTTTCTTCAACATTAGACATGTCGTCGCACCTTTCTATTCATTTACATACTAACAGTGCCAGTAAAGTAAAATTCTCTTTATATTCACTGTTAAAATTGTAAAGGAGTTACGCCAAAGAATCCTTCAATGGCACGAATGTTCTAAAACTTCATTAACATATAAGATGTACATGTTGTTCAGTGTACATACATATGTATTTAGTGCTTACATTATATTCAAATATGAAAACAACATGCACTTTTAATATAATAGTTATAGTGCGTGTAGTTTATAATTTAGAGCTACTGATACTTTTCGGTACATGACTATTTATATTTTAGTTTTAATTCATTATTTTTAGCGCAAAACACCAACGCAAAAGGTTGTTGGTATGAAAATAAAATACATTCTCTAATGCAAATCTTCAAATAACCGATACTATACGAGACAAAGAAAACTTATATAGTAGAATGTACTACATAAAAGTACTAAAAATATAGTCACAGAACATTAATGTTGATTTTAAGACCATATTATAGGGACTTGTTATATTGTACTAATTGGTAATATACTCGTACTTCTAGAGTGCATTTATTTACACAAGGTGTATACGAAGTGTGTTCAATACATAAAGGGAATTTTTGTGTTTTGGAAAGAATTTTACATCTACCGTCTACATCGATATTATCCCCTTCAAAACAGTCCCCATTAGATATTATAAACTTATGCCAGTGTTTCTTTTCAATCCCCGAAACACTTCTGAAACTCGATCTTTGGAATAGAGTTTAGCTCTTTCAACGATGTGCATTTAATTTCATCTATGCTTACAAAACGACGACCTTTTAAGGTTCTCTTTATTTTTGAGAACTGAAAAAGTCACACGGAGCCATATCTGGTGAATATGGAGGCTGGAGCATTATTACAGTGTTGGGTTTGGCCAAGAATTCACGAATAAATATTCATCGTGGTACAGAAGCCATGAATTGTATCGCCACAAATCCGGGCGTTTTTTTGAATTGCTTCACGCAAACGGCGTTGAACTTGTAGGTAGTATCTACCCTCTATTGCTCTCTTAACCTTGTAAGCTCATGATGCACTATGCCGGTAAAATCGAAGAACACAGTGGGCATAACCTTCACCTTCGACCGCACATGTCGAGCTTTTTTCGGCCTTAGCGATCCAGAATACCTCCACTGGGACGATTGAGCCTTAGTTTCGACATCATATCCGTAAAGCCATGTTTCATCACCGGTTATAACACGTTTCACTAGTTCTGCATCGTTGCTGACTTCATTTAGAGACTTCTGAGCAATTTCCTTTCGTCGCTGTTGTTTTCTTCAGGAACAAATTTTACTGTCACACGTTTCATACCCAAAACACCCGAAAAAATTTTATGGCATGAACCAGTTGATATGCCAACATTATCAGAGACTTCTCTGGCTATGATTCGGCGATCGTTCTTTCACATTCTCTACATTTTCACGGTTGTTGATGTGCTGGGGCGTCCAGGGCGGTCGTTGTCTTCACGGCATTCTTGGAAACGCTTATACCATCGTAAATGCCTATTTTACTCATATCACACAAACACAACAGCCAAACACAAACAAAACCAAAAACAATATTTAATATTGCTAAAACATTGCTGCACTTTATTCAACATTACAACATACTTTTACGACACACACAAAATTTAACGCAAATTCTATGATCCTATTTTTTAAATAAATAAATAATCGCTGATCGTACAAAAACACATATAACTTTCTTGACAGCTGGCAACAAACTAAACATACGATATGGCTAACAATGCACAGATACTTTTCAGACATGTTTGAAGACACAACAACGAAAAATCGCGCGAGTCAGACTAATGCGAACCGCGAAATTACAAAATTCTTGTTACTTTTTGAACACACCTCGTAAATTATTTTCCCTTGGTCTATTATTGTAATACTTGGAGAAAAGACGTAATATAAAAATATTAATCATGTTTCAAAACATCCATTTTTTTATGTAAAAAGTAACTTAGTTTATTGTCTACGCCAAATATAAAATAACGTTAAAGTGACACCAATTATTCTAAACTAAATTATGTTTTATAGACGAAGGGATACCTTCAATTTAAAATATGTCAGATCAATGAAATATGTCAATCGCTCTACGCTCATAAAATTATCATTTAGATGGTATTCGTCAGAAAATGATTTATTTTATACAGAGAAATCCTAATCTTCATAAAACATTAACCTCTCTTGAATATGGCAACTTCAAAAGAACAAAATGATCAAATTAGGGAGTTAGAAATTCGCCAAACTATTTCACGTCATGGGTTGACTGAGGGCGACAGTACCTATGCAAACAATAAAATATAATATTGCATAATTGAAACAAAAGTTAAGCGTCTTTTATGAACAATTGGGTAATATATTATAAACTTAGTGTGTCGTGTTTTATTACACTGTACATATGCTGCGTCAAGAAACATCATTGCAAATGTCTACCCAATCAATAGAAAAGTCTGCATCTGTAGAGTAGTTTATTCACTGCTGTCCAGATAAATTTATACGAGAAAAACAACTTACGTAACGGCCGCTACCTACGAATAACACAAATATTCTAATGTAATTAATATAAAGGTTTCCTTTGTCTACACAATTTCATCTATCTCTTAAACTAAACCTATAAAGGACTATATAAAGAAGACAGGAACTATTTTAAGACAAAGTTACATTATTACAGAAAAAGTAACTGCTGCTAACATTGAAAATACGAGCACGTATAATCACGGATAGAAAAATTAACATTTTTAACATGAACATGAACACACTACATCCACAACTAAAATAGACTTTGTGAATTATCCTCATTGTCAATTTTTGGCATATACAAGATGGGTCAAAGTAGGTAACCTATTTATTTTTCAACATCGTATTTAATAAATTCAACATAATATATTTTTTAAACGATAACAATAAGTATATTCTTGGAAATTTACTTTATTTGTGAAAAATAACATCACGTAGGTTACCGCCTTCTTCTTCTTCAGAAATCGGGGGCGATCTTGAAGGCCAGTTCAGATCGTAATTTCCAGAAGTTACATTAGAAGTTACGTTTTCAGAAGTTCCAGAGTTATTCTGCTAGGAAACAGTTCTGAAAATAGCAATACTCTGTCTAGAAATATGGCATGTTGCACCGTCCTGCTGAAACTATAAATTCTCGGAGTTTTGTAAACTTGGAAGTACAAATTCTAACCATTATTTGGTAATGCTTCGCATTGAACATGATTGTGAACTGCATTATCATAAACAAAATGCTGTCAGATCACTCCAGTTTAAGTCATTCCACACTAAACAGTTACACGAATTAGATACAGCTCTATCTCTTGAATTATTCGAGGATTTTCACTGGCCCACAATTGCATATTCTGTTTATTAACACGTCTGTTCAGATGAAAGTATGCTTGGTCACTCATAATTAATTAATGAATAAAATTAAAATTTGCTGCAGCTAATTGTTGAAGACCTACGCTATACTGTAGACGTTGTTGTTTATTGCGAGGTTTAATTTCATGGACTAGCTGTATTTTGTAAGAGAAAAAGTGTAAATCAAGTTTCTATACCCCTCTCAGGCTGATCCTGGTCAATTCTAGTATATTTGATCATCTTATAGTTGAATTTGAGAGATTGTCATTTACACTCTTCCTTACTTGCTCGATATTCTCAGGATTTCTAACTTAATGTGGCGTATCTATTTTAGAGCTTCTCGTACACTTTTTCTTTTTCCAAATTTAACATAATTACGAATTGTTTTTAGTGGGTGCACCTGGTGTATTAAAATGTGCACAGTATTGATGCTGGGTTAAAATTGGATTTCTTATATACAAAATAAAATTCGACAATTTTTGTGCGTTGAGGAACTGGTGCTCCATTACGAATTTCTCAAGTTTGCTTTACACTTCTTAAACAAAATAGAAAGAATTAAAAAAATAAGAAAAAAGTGGAAGCAATTAAAATGTAGGTAATCCATTTTAATTGATTCTTTTGGGCTAGTCTTTATAATCAGTATATTCATCAATATAATTATAATTAGAGAAAGAACAACGAAAAACTAGGAAAATATGATCAGAAACAAGAGATTGTACTGGATGTCAAGGTTTTCAATTTTTTGATCTTGACAAAAATAATTGTGGATTTCCGTATTTATCTTCTCACTCAATTATTTTCACTTCCTGAACAATGCTATAATAAGTATACGTTCGTACATAAAAGGTAATGTAATTCTGTATTTGCTCCTCCTACTCAGGAAATTTCCTTCATTTGTAACCAAACTACTTGGAATTGGATTAAAACTCATTATTCCGCCTTCATTCAATCAACCGACAAAAAATATCAAAATAATAATAAACATAACACTTTAGATTATTAATTTCCTATCGTGCGATGACCTCTTAAGTGATCTAATATTAGCCTTAGAATTCCGAGTCATCCAGTATTTGATGTACTATTTTGTTTTGATTTAACCCAATTAAAATACCGAAATTGTTGGAAATAGTAAGAAGACGATATAAATGACATGGCATGGAGAAGTTAGTTAATAATCCATATGAACTTATCTTGACTGCCCGAAATCATTGTTAATAATTTAGTAGAGTAAGTTCTAGCATTAGCACGAATTTGCTGGAATTATTAAAATAATTTCCCAATTGGAGAAGTGAACTACTCTCGGAACTATTACTCGTATTTAGTGAATCAAGTTTGCTTTATTTAAACAAATTTTTAACAAATAAATAGAAACAGAACCAGAACACTTTAAATACCCTCTTGTAACTTGTGCCAAGAATAAAGTAAGCCTCTGTTAAATATGAATACGAAAACTGTATCTCTATAAGTTAAATTATATCAAATAGTATAATGGATATTATATGAAGTAGTGAAGAATTATCCTCAGATCATTTAACATATACTAAAAATTATGTAGCCATTTGAATTAAATAATTCTGCTCAAGTTTGTAGGCGAATCTAATTGTTTTTATTTTTCCTACAATAATATTCCTGGCATAATTCCCTATATTTAGGCATAACCAGGCATTATCAGTTAAAACTTGTTGTAGGTATTTTCAATGTTATTGTAGTTGCATCTATTTTGAAGTGAATACTTCTTTGGCGGCGTTCTAATATTTGACGAGAATGGAGAGTGAATTGGAAAAAATGTAACGTTTCAAGATTTCGTTACACGAGAGAGAAAAAAGATATAACGTAGAGAGAAGGAGAAAGAGAGCTATACATCATATATATATATATATATATATATATATATATATATATATATATATATATATATATATATATATATATATATATATATATATATATTATATATCAGTTTAGGCTATCCGCATCTCCCTTTTGTGCGGTCCTTCGTCTTTAACGCCCACTCATACGCTAAGTCCAAGGTCTAAGTTGCTTGAAGGGGGAATAGTTTAGGAAGCATCGTACGAGCAAGAGAGAGAGCCACGTATTCATTGAATACTAGGCAATAGAAGAAAATATAGTATGACGCGCATGCGCGCGAGTACGAACAACTCTGACGCCACACGGGAGTGGAGCAAGAGAGAGCGATATAAACTCAGTACGAAGCGATGAAAAAATATCGTCATCGCAGCTATCTATATCTCACCGAACCAAAATTTAGAAGATATAATATATTTCATTCACCGCTCCCTACTGGTTTACAGCCACACAGGTGGAAATGCACTTGGAAGAGGCAAAAACAAAATCCATTTGATTCTCGGGGGAGATTGCAATGTAAATTTCGGATCCAATGATTCTTTGACGTTGATTAACTTTCTTTGAGAAACATTTGGTCTGCTTATAAATAACAATCCCAGAGAATCAACAACAAAATCCGGAACAACAATAGATGCAATTTTTACACGTTATCTAGAAAATATCGAATCACGAACATATATTTCATATTTTAGTTATCACAAACCAATCATATCAGTATTACCAATTGAACCACCAGCCGATGATAGTGCAGATAATGAATAAACCGAATATTTTTTACACAAATTTTATATTGTTATATTTCTTTTGAAATTACCCCTCTCCCTTTTTTTTTTTTTCTCTCTCTCTTTCAATCTCTCACTGTTAATCTCTCTCATTCTCTATTCTAAAGAAGTATTCACTTCTATCACGTGTACTGTGCTGCACATGATATATTTTTTTAATCTTATATCTATTATAAATCTTCTACAAGCCGCTTCTTCTAGAAAGAATTTTTAAAGAATCTAAAAATACGAAAGAATTTATGGCCACGCAATTTATCTTTCTACACGTACACATATAGGGAATGAAACTATAAGTTTGTTCATCGATTTCATTCGAACAAATATTTATATAAATACTATCAAATTTAGACTTGATAATGTTTAACTATCCACTCCAAAATATGTTAATAATAGTTTACAATTGTATATATTTTAGTTTAAAGTCTTAAATTTCTATATTTATAAAAACTTTTATTCATAAAACTATAGATATTACTGTTGTTTGTTCTGTATTAAATTAAAAAAAAAACACACTGTATATGGGTTCCATTTCAGATTGAATATGAAAATAACTTTCATGATATTGTATAACTACAAATAAACAATGTTAAACAAACATGTAAATTGTTACCACAATATGTTTTATAATGAATTTATAAACATTGCTAGTTACCCTTGATGTTTCAATAAATAAAATTTTGTAATAAATCTAATACATTTCCGGTATGCTTGTACTTCCATATGACTCGCCAGTAAATAGAATTATATACTTAATTCGTTTACACAGCCACATTATTCGCTATACTGATATTCCTTTCTAAAAACTAGTGTGAGTAATTGTCTACATATATTGCTTAACACTTTATTTTTAATATATACATACTATACATTTAACTCCACAGTTGTAGTAGGCCTAGATTCCTAAGGTTATTCATGATTACCTCTGATTTATGAGCTACTACTTTCAACTTTAAAGTTAAAGCTAGAAAATGATGGTGTGTGTACGAGTATTTCTGACGGCAAGTAAATAGATCTCTGTAAGAAAATATTCATTACAGTGAAATAAATATGTTCTCTATTCTGTCAAATTCAATATTTCCACAGTTTTCCCCTAAATTTGCAACAACTTTGATAAAAAACGATATGGTGATTTCTTAAGGGAATAAGAAGTTGAAAACAAAGCGCAATAAGCCCATGAACGTTCAAGTTTATCGTTTATATCCGGTATATTAGCAAGCTTTTTATACACATTACGTTTTATGGGTTTTAAAGTGTTGTAAGGGTATATAAAATTTGATATCTAAAAGCTTTTGTATTCTCTATATACAAATTTAAAGTGCTGTATTTGTTGGTAGCACCAATTCTCGACCACAGGAAATTCCAAAACTTTAGTATATTTAACATGTTTAACTCACCACTGGCTAGAGAATTAGAAATATATTGTGTAAATTAATAGAAAAATATGTTCAGTTTTGTTTTATTACACATAAACATTTTATTTCTTTGAAGGACATTTAATTAAGATATTCAATCTTAATTCAATATAAAACAATTATTTTATTGCGATTTGTTTGCATTCCATTATAATTTTAAACATTTACGAAAACGATTACGGAATTATTGTTTTATTTTAAAATTATAATCTCAAGTTACAATGGAAAACTAGCATTCCTATTCTAAAGAACAATATTTATAAATTCAGGGCATAATTTAGTTAAACTAGTTAATAATTTTACTCTATAAAATAGTATATCTGCATAATTTGAAATTTATATATATTTCTAGTTTATGGTATTTTAACTTATCGTTTATTTTAAAACTTTAGTATACAAAAACAGTACTTAGATCATGAAGTGAGCGCTCAAGAGGTTGAAACAAATTTAATAAAACTGTTAACTAAGAAAAAACTGCACAGACATCCATTTTGTCTTTTAGGTGTACATTGTTTATGTGTACGTTTTTAATGCCACGATTGTTATTTGGTTATTTTCTGTCTATATTTTGTCTACTATTCCTCGATGAAGAAGAAATTTGCGTTACAATTTGTACTTTTTTTACTCTTAATACAATAAGATATATTTACCGGTCCCAATCATTTATGGTTTAGAACATTTTTTTTTTTCTACAAAGTTTAATGATAGTTTTTAGCATAATTTTATATATACATACCTAAGTTATTAAGCAATACTTAAAAAGAACTAATGTGCCCTATAAATTAAAAAAAGACTTGTAATTAATATTCTTCTGTCTCCTCTATGCTAATGGTAACATTCATGGTAACATAGTCTAACATATTCAACATCATATACAGTGAGTAGGTCACACGTTCATTATGGGGAATTTAGTTCACCTATTCACGTTATGTATCGTGTTCATCCTGAATTCCCGAAAATAAACCGAATTTAAATTGTCTAGCAAATCACACTATACGGCCGCATGCATTGCTATAACGACCCAAACTTAGTAATATTAAAAAATTCAGATATGCTGTTAGGTTACAGATTATATAATAAAAATAGTGTAGTTGTATGATGACTTTTCTCATCATAATAGTAACATAGTCTTAACATCAATTAAATTAATCTTAGATTAACACAAGCGAGATTTAGCGAGGTCAAAGATACAATCCCTTAACCAATTTTAAACAAGCCAGCAGTTTGAAACTTTAATGTTTAATAGCCTTAAGTCTGTGTTAACATGTGAGAGGAAGTGTTTTATCTCTGTACAAAAAGAATTAATGCCGCGAAAATAACTGTAATATAATAAATGTATACTTCGCTATAGTATAGCTGCTCTAACTGAGTACATATTATCAAAATAAGACACTAACTTAAAATTCAACCTTCCACATGCCAAAAATGGAACTTGCGGTTTTTTATGGTATGTTTTATTAGATTGCTTTATTATTTAAGTTTTAAGTCTCTGGTAGTCAGGTCACTGTCTTGTTAAAGTCATGCCAGGAACTATGGCGAAGCCTTATAAAGCATAAATGTAATTACAATATTAAATCCGTATAATGGTATTATTGATATTAATATCTACCGCTTTATTCATATTGAGAAGGAAACAATTTCAAGGAGAAATTATAGCAATTTTAAAAATAATATTAGAGTTTTTAAGGGTTCTAACTACAAACAAGAGTTTTCAGCGCTTTTTTAACTAGTTTTTAGTTCACTTTTTATTATTTCAAATAATAGATTTACTGATGTAATATGATGATGAATCTTGTAAGCTTGAAATAAACGTTTTGTTGTGTCAACCCCGTGTCTCACTTGTATTACTCTGATTTTAAAGCAAATCCAAAAGAAATATAGTATTAATTAGTTCATTAGATAATGTTCATCTATAAAATAGCTTAGTGATAGGCACTGATTTACTTTGAGTGTGCCATCGCTTTTTTTATAACTCCCAAATTTCCACATTCCATTCGACCTAACTTGTGCATATTATGAGACCAAAACATATAATTTATGATTTATATAGTGTACTTTTTTAACTTTTATGTTATCGTAACAATAACAATTCCAGATTTATATGTTTATGATTGTTTCATTTTCCTTTGTAATGCCCTCAGCCCCTGGTGCTTTGTAGCAAAAATGTCCCCGCGGAATTTCTTCCGCTTTAAAAGTATATTTTCACTTAAGACTTATTTTTCATTAGCACAACTACTACCAACTTTTACTGTAAAAATTTAATGCCCCCGTTAACGTAATGTCACCAGCGGCTCCCTTAACTAGTCTCACCGCCATTGTAATTCGCTATGGTGTCATTTTTGAGAAAGTGGCCATTAAACGTCTAAATAATCGTGCGGCTATGTGTAAAGTTTTTTTCTTCCCTCTCCTAGTTGTTTAAGTTTCTTTATTGATTTATGCAAATGGACACCTGAACAGCGAGAAAGCTGGATTACCCTCGCTATACATACAGTGCTATTCAAAAGTCCCCTCCCCCCTCTTATCTTTGGAACGATTATACATAAACTAGTGAAATTTGGTAACTGAATATTAAGGGTTGTAAACTTCCCTACTAATGATGATAGATGACGTATGCGTCAAAGATGACGTCACAAGGTCATTGTGACCAATAATTTTAAATGGAACCCTATGGCAAGCGACACCTCTTTTAAAAGGTATCGAAAAAACCTATTCAATGATACTAATATTGTGTCTGTTTACGGCAGTTTTGACAACTGGCTTTCAAAAACCGCAAAGCTGTGATGAATTAAATCAGTTAATAATAAAATTTAAAATTCAAGCTCCGCCACTGGATAGTTGGATAGTAAATAATCTGACGTTTTTGCAAGTCTCCCCAATTTGATGTTTTTTTAGCTGTCAAAGTTTTTATACATTTAATAATTTGTGTATTGTTGATCGAACGTTTAACTGTTTTAGTACCTTGTAGTAATTTTAAAATATTTGTACATTCAATAATTTGTTAAACTGTTGTGAGCTGAACGTTTAAGTGCTTCAAGAAGATAAATGGTACGTGTTTTAGGTGATAAAGTAGCAGCGATCCTAATACTTGGTGAAACTGGAGAAAATATTCATGCAGTAGAACGCATTTTTAATGAAAGATTTCCCGATCGCCCAGTTTCGAGGACTTATTTGAGAGAGCTTCTTCGTAAGTTTAAAACAACGGGTAGTATTAATGATGCAAAACGATCTGGCAGACCACAAATTTCTGATGAGAAAAAAATTGATATACTGGCAGAAGTAATAGTAAATCCTACTTCTTCAACAACTCAAGTTGCACCAACCTGTGAAGTCAGTCAAAGTACAGTGCACGGGGTGTTGAAAAAAAAACAAATTTCACCCATACAAATTAAAAATGGTTCATCAACTCTCAGACGACGATCCAGACCGAAGACTGCAATTTTGTGAAAATTTGGAGACTAAAATTAACCAACAGCCAGACTATGTCAAAACAATTTGTTTTAGTGACGAAAGTACTTTCTATCTAAATGGAAATGTAAATACACAAAACGTGAGATATTGGAGTGACGCAAATCCTCACATGTTTCGTGAAACACATACTCAGTATCCCGAGAAGGTCAATGTTTGGGCAGGTATACTGGGAAACCACATCATTGGGCCTGTTTTTTTAAATACCAACTTAACCGGTGAGGTGTATCTGCAGATGTTGCAAAATGCAATAGAACCGTTAATCCTTGATAACGATAATCAAGATGAATTCGACATTTTGGAAATAACATTCCAACAGGATGGTGCTCCTCCACATTATTACGGTGCAGTAACACGGTATTTGGATAAAGAATATCCTGGTAGATGGATTGGACGACGAGGTTCAATGGAATGGCCGCCTCGATCACCGGACCTCACACCTTTAGATATTTTTCTGTGGGGGTATCTTAAATCGAAGGTTTACGCCATTCAGCCTGACAATATTGATGTTTTAAAACAACGTATTGTTACAGAATGTAGGGCTATTTCCGCAGACACATTTGAAAAAGTACGAGAAGGATGTTTCGCAATAGGATGTTTTACTGTCAGGAAGTAGATGGAGCTCACTTCGAACAATTACTATAAGTAGGTACTGATTCTTGAATCTGTAATTAAAATTATTATCCAAGTTTACTGATTACTGATTTAATCCATCAAAACTACCATAAACACAAACAATATTAGTATCATTCAATAGGTTTTTTCGATACCTTTTAAAAGAGGTGTCGCTTGCCATAGGGTTCCATTTAAAATTATTGGTCACAATGACCTTGTGACGTCATCTTTGACGCATACGTCATCTATTATCACTAGTAGGGAAGTTTACAACCCTTAATATTCAGTTACCAAATTTCACTAGTTTATGTATAATCGTTAAAAAGATAACAGGGGAGGAGGGGACTTTTGAATAGCACTGTATTTGTCATAGTTAGACGCTAGACCTTCCGCTGCGAGAACAGCAGATAATATTTCTTATACTTTCAATAAAAATGTTACACTTGACGTACAGGTTTAAACTTTACATTTTTCTGGAGTAGGTTTCAACCTTTGGTGTAAAGATAACATTGACGTAGGTTTCCACAAAACATCAAAACACTACACTCGATGCGCGTTTCACCAAGGTAACCTTTCAAACTCCTCTGTTAACCATTTCGATAGGTGGTAAGTCGGCAATCCAATTGTCGAAACAATAGGACGCATCTACTTACCTGGTGTATGTAGCTTAGGCAAGCAGTACCATCTGAATACACTTGGATTAGATACATGCATCCTTTTCCTTATAGCTGGAATAATAAGGTTGTTACAAGATTTGAGTGTATCTTTTACTTCAGTGAGTTTTGATCATCTCCAGATGATGTCAACTTTATTGATGAAACGCGCGTTGAGTGTAGTGTATAACGTTTTTGTGTTTTGTGGAAAACTACGCCAGTGTTGTTAACAAATATATAATTTTCGAATAGATTTGTTTATATCCCGCAAATAGTAAAACATGATTAACTGCAAATAACATAGTTATTTTAATATATTATTATATTTAGCAATTATTGCCCTATCTGAAACGCGATGTAAGTATAGGAAGGGACACACCAGTTTCATGAGAAATAAACACCGCAAAGCCAAAGTAAAATTTTTCCATTCGCTGGTGTGAATTCTCATACAAGCAATGGAATAAAACCCACACGATGCGACGTCTAGTGTAAACTTAACCACCTTCTGGTGTAAGCTTTATTTCAATTTTACACTTTTTACTGTCCATATTGCACAGTGAAGAAAAATAAAATGCCTTTGGAATAGAAATATAGGTACTTGATGTTTTTTTTTTTTGACATACGATACTTTTACATATACAATAAAAAAATTAATATTATATACTAATAACTAAAGTTAATTTATTTATTGTACGAATGAAATTTTGGTGTGTATTATATGTATGTGTAGTGCAAGTCTAGAAAATATTTATACATTCGTGAACACCACAACAAAATTCCTAACCATAATATTTGAAACAGTACTTGTGTTCTTTCAGTTTAATAACTAATATGCCTTTGAATATTTACTAATAATTCTTCTTATAGTGAGGAAGTGGATTTCTTCTTTACTGAAAATAAAAATTGTAATTTAAACATTGTTCATGTAGTAGTAACGGAAACAAGAATGTTCCCAATTATTAAATCCATTTTCTAATAATTGGGTACATTCCTAATAAGTGTTACTATTAGTAAGTGCAAGATAAGAATAGAAAATATAAAACATCACTTAAGTACGCATCCAAAGAAATCTCCCAGTAAATTTGTCAAAATTTTACATATCTTCCAGACATCTAATCTATTAGTTATAATAAACTTGGCTATGACAATGACCAAAACACCACGAAAATCATAAATATTGCTTAAATCATTCCTTCAGCTTCTAACTATTGTTAATAATGTTCTTACTGTCCAATCACAGTCAGTCCAGGCCAGTAAATATGCAATATTAATAGTTTTTAATATGGTTAATGTTATTTCTGATTATCTTTTGGTCGACTATAATATAACGCCCCTAATAGTCCATTAAAATATTAAATATTTTATTTAATAATATTCTCCTATCTCTTGTAAAGTTAAAGGCATTATAATAATTATTATTATGCTCATAAGAATACTGTTTATAACCAGCAGGAGTGAAACAGGCAAGCAAGCTTTTGAAAAGCGTTAGTAGGTTGGGATGTTTCTCTTGAACTACTTGAGTAGTTTTCATAAGCCGATTAATTTCAACTATCATAGAGCTAACGAAAACTACTCAAAAAGATATATTACTAAAAAGATAGATTATTAAGTTAGGTTTACTAAGCATGAGAATAAGAACTCCTTTCTAAACGCATAATAGTGAAATGATGACCAAAAATAATTATAAGATAACAATTGAAAAATGAATATATAGGGTACGTACGTAAAGCATACTCAACTACTTTTGAGAAAAGCTTTCATGCAAGAAGACAAGCGAAGATGTTTTCACATTGTACATAATATTTCTGTTTATTATTTCATTATTATTTCGTATATTATTCTTACTCTTAAATGGCTCGATGCCTATAATCGACATAACGCCTCGTCCATCATCCTCAGACAACGAAACACCAAATATATTCAAAGAAAATTGTAAAACTAATTTCAGTTGTACAAAGCAGACTTACAATAAAAAAAAATAGGCTATATGGCTAGTATGTAGTATTATCTGAATAATATGCCATTCTAAATACTATTTTTTTAACTAACTATTGCTTATCATACAATATCATATAGCAAGGATGAAGAAAAAAACAACAAAACAGTAGTTATGACCTATGATGCAACATTTCGGTACAGAACATCAATATAATATTTCAAAAAATATGCTTTTATGTGCACACATATAATAATGCTACCTATATAACCATTGAAAAGTGAAAAAAAATTCTTGTAACAGAATAAAGATAATAATAAAGAGTTGTAACTATATTAATTAGTCACTAAAAATAAATGATCGGAATTTAAATAAAGTTTGACGACAGTTCAAAATGTCTAACGTCTGAACCTTCAAGTAAAGACACAATATTCTTAAGGGTTATGGCATTTTTTCATTATTTTGGGAGAATTTCTTTATAAAATGAACATCTGAAGAATATATGTTCTACATCTATTCTCCATTTGATAACTGCTTGGTGGTTTGGTAATTTCTTCCTCGATTTCTGACTTATATGTTACTGACGTAGATCGAATCGATAGAGATTCACACAACTTTGATTCGGCATTTGTCCTGGATCGGCGTACCGTGTACGGCACTGATGAGAACTAATAAGTTCGAAACAACTGTATGTCGTTCGGTTACAATCCGGGACAGATATCGAATCCCACCTGCGGCGGGTTTTATTTTTTAAAACCTTATCTGATCGTGCAGAAACACGAGAAAGAGGTTGAGGATCGCTTTTAGGTATAATTCAATGCCTGGCGGGGCTTTAGCCCGAGAAGTAGTTGTTTCCTATAGCGATTATGTAATAGCCTTGCTATTCGGGAACTACTTTGATAACTGCTTGGTGGTTTGGTAGTTCCTTCCTCGATTTCCGACTTATATGTTACTGATCTATTCTCCAGATTAGACAAAATTCCACAGACAACATTGAGGAATTTGATCGATGGTGTGATAAATTCAATTGCAGTTAAAGATAATCCTTCATTTGGAAGACATTCTAAACTGTACGTAATCGTGTAATATATATGGAAATTTTCCAAAGTAGATATGTTGTGTTATTTGAAATGAAGAGGTAATCATTAAAAAAAACATAATGACATTTAACTGCCTTTTGCATATCATGTCGGTGCAATGAAAAATATATTTCATAAGTAATGGATTTCTTATTAAATTTTAGTGGGACCAACGAAATTCATCCATTCATCATTCCATATATGCAAACGACTAATATCAAAAAAGTGTTTAATTTGAGTGACCCAGTTTTGCCTATTTTTTTTTAAATCTATTTGCTGTAGTCTATAATAATATATATTTGGCAGTCTAGAGTTATTCAGATATTGCTTGAAAACCAAAAATTCTAGTTTTATCATAACTTGTCTCTAACGTAACTAAATGATCTGTTGTATATTTTGATAGACGCAATAGCTTTTTAAAAAACCCAACCTGAACTCTCTAAATAACATTTATATATCTTAGGTCCCAAACATCTACACGATACACACATATGTGCATTAACAATCATGGAGTTATAAAGTTCCATTCTCGCTTCCCACGAATTTATTTTTGAGTGAGAAAATATGTCACCAAAGGATTACACCCAAAATTGGCATCACAAGGATTGTGGACAGCACTAAAAGATTGCTTAGCTTTAGTACTAGCAGCAATAGTCATTTCATGAAAAAATAAGGATGCTGAGAATAGAAGGCTTAAATAGATATATTTATTTTCCACTTCTACCAATTGCTGTCCAAACCAGAAAGCATTTAGAAAATTTTACAATTTTAGATTTCTTTACATTCAACTTTAAATAATT
This sequence comes from Rosalia funebris, assembly GCA_037954035.1. NCBI lineage: Eukaryota > Metazoa > Arthropoda > Insecta > Coleoptera > Cerambycidae > Rosalia > Rosalia funebris. The sequence continues at coordinate 9,945,940 of JAZFAV010000007.1, forward strand.
TAACTGACAATGGCGTCCCAAATACATCTGGATATAAAGAAATATATCTGGATTTAAAGAAACTATTTATGTCAGAAATAAACAACGATAAAAGTAAAGGACTCAAAAGATTCTCCTTGAAGAGCGACCTCAGTAATATGAAATTCTTTAGTAAAATTGTTTCAACTTTAAGTTTAAAACATGCCATATTGTTTATATCTCTAATCACGTAAATACATTTAGGGCTCAAACAGGATTAAATAATTTATAGCAATAACAATGCATAATGCACACCATCAAAAGCCCTTTTGAAGTCCATATAAATTGCATAAATCCTTTTACTCTTAAATATGTAAATTAATCTGTATTTCAGATTGTATGAGTCCACCATAAATATTATATATTCTCTCACAATTAAAAGCAAAATAGAATTCAAACACTTTGTTTCTATTTTTCACTTATATATAGTGAAATAAGTCATCTCTTAACAGTACTTGTATATAGAAATAAATAGGTAATTTAAAAATTACTAAGTAATCTAAACGACATTTGGAAAGTCTTTAATTAACTGACCGTCTTTAATACAAAAAAAACATACAAAGTTTAATTTGTTTGTCGATAAATTACGGCGAATTAAAAAATTTTAAATTAATATTTCTTATTAAAAAAAACTCCACAAAAACGTGTTTGTAACACGACAGAAGTTTCTGTAGGGTGAAACGAACCCTACGTTTTTCATATTAATCTACAAACTTTCCCCTTAATTAATTTTCTTCGTAATTCTAATCAGTCAGTGGTGCAGTGGGGCAGATGTCAGCTACAATGTTACAAAGACCGAATAAGGATTAACTCCCTCACAAAACATAAACTGCTCATTTTCACTCTTAACAATGTTATATTATTTACTCTTGAGATAATAGTCGTTTCCCAAATTTAAATAAATAAACAACACCGAAATTTTTTTCATCTGTGTTACACAGAAGTACAAGTAGTACAGAAACTTACACAGAACTACAAGTATTTTGTTTGCTGCTGAGAATACCTTGCCTTTTATTCACAAATTTACGTACTTTTGAACACATTTCTTGATTACCTACATCTTGAAAATAGAATTCTATTATGGTACAGACATCTATCCAGTTCGAAAAGTTTGATACTTAATGAATATTTTAAAACATAACAATAATAGTCAGGAGGGTTAAGGTCTGGTGAATAAGGGGTTAGTTCCGAAGTAAAATATGGTTCTATCGCAAAACCCAGGCACAATACGGGACTTATGGGGCCTGACACTATCATGGAGAAGAAAGACGTAGCTGACGTTCTTATGTTTTCTGAAATTGACCACGTGCGTTGATTAGAAATTGAAGATATCGCGTCGGTGTTACCGCTCATATATATTCGAATATACAGTGTAGCACCATTAAAATTTATCCTGACAATTAACAAGCGCAATATATGCCCTTGAAGGGTTAACTTATTACTTAACAGTTTTCCTTAAACCCTCGGACTTTTTAAACTTGTGTGAATGTTTCTAACAAATAATTCCCTAATATTAATTTAATAGGGGTTTCAGGTTAATTTTTATATTTTGACATAAATTTAGCAAGGCAGTAACCCCACTACCACAGACCTAAAACTTAATTATAGGGTAATCGGATAAAAGATTTGTTTTTAAAATATTAAAAACCTCATATCCCTTATGACAAAATGCTACAATCGAGTCGGGTCAATGAATTGTTAAGTTCAGGGAACATCACGTTGACATTTCGTATCCTGTCGACTATTTTTATATTAGTCTGTCCCTTTCGATAATCGCGACAGCATTTTTTTGTCATTTGGAGAGTGGAATTGCAAACTACGGTCTTATTTTGAAGGTACCTACTCAATTAAAGCAGCCATATTAGAACGAAATATACACTTCAGCTATTTTCGCAGCGTTAATTGTCTTTGTAAAAAAAACACTTATATTAAAAAAACAGACTTAAAAATGTCAACTTCAAATTACTGGCATGTTTAAAATTGACGGAGAGCTTGTCTTTGTCATACACGTACATATTTTCATTACATAGACTCAATTAACACTGTAAATTAGCCTGTAAATTAATAACATTTCTGTGTATTCCTGGTAAGCGAAGTCTGCCATTTTTAATATTGCTAAGCAATTTTCCAGACAAACTAAACGTGGTTTATTTTCGGAGATTAGGGATGTATGCTATACTACACGACCAACAGGACATGTGTCACCAATGTTCACCATGCGAACAGGCGGTGAACTAAATTTCTCATTATGAAAGTGCAATGACCTACACACTGTATGTGATCTTAAGCGTATTACATACTATGTTTAGTATTTAAGGTGTCTATATATAATGTTATACCAGAAAATGCCTTCACTGTATAAAAACCAAGGCCTTGACAAAAATTATATTCAATTAAGTAATGCATAAATATAAACTGCAAAGTGATTTTGACACAAATTAATATATTCACTCTTATTACCTGGTCTAAGTATTTGAGGCAAGGTAACTTAATTTTTTCGTGTGTGTTTTCAGGCATAATCAGTTATGTAAGTTTTTCAAATCTAGCATAATATTTCGGTGAGCTATTTGTATTATAGTCAATTTTATACATTTTTATTACGTTATTTGATACATTTTGTATGTAAAACATAAATCTATATTCCACACTTTCGAATCGTAATTTAAATGATCAATAAAATGGGTCACTACATTGTAACCGATATAATACATCAACCAGATCGATTATCACCTTCTGAGCTGAAGCCAAATTTATCCCTCAATACAACAATTGTGCCAATAAAGAATGCGGTTAAGTTTGTTTTGGAATTATTGCCGAGAATTTACCGAACACCCCAGGCCACAGTTAGTTCCACTCTCCCAACTCGACGCTCATTTTGCTCATTTATATATCCACTGACCTACTATCAGTCAATATCGGGATGTTAGTATAAATATAAAATATCCAGGTACCTTTCGTCAAACAAAAACACTTTAGTTTTATTAAATTGTGTTATATTAGTTAAGTTAAAGTTTAAGTGTTGAACTGTTAAAATTTAATTATGAGTAGGTAATTTAAATTAAAAATAAGAAATGTTATTAAACAAATACAGTAATAACGAGTGACGTGTTTGCTTGCTGTTTTACTGACAGTTTTCAGTTTTAAGTCATTACTCAAACTTTTGCCAAAATTAAATTCTAGCATGTATCAATATAATTTTGTATACTTTTTAGTGGTTATCCGCGTACCTTTTACATATTTTCGCGTACCCCCAAGGGGTACGCGTACCACCGGTTGAGAACCATCGGTTTAAATGAATAAAAATATATTTATTCAGTGACGTAAATAACGGTGTAAGGAGTAAGGGTGCCATTAGGAAAATATTACTATTGACGATACAATAAAATTTTGTGTCTCATTTAAATCAGATTCATTACAGTGGTATTGATAATATGCGCTCATTTCTCTACTTATACTAGAATTTGTGCAGTGGATTGTAGATTTATTTTCTGGTAAAATCTATTCCTATTAATAAACACAGTAGTATCAAGTATCAACTGGTTCAACAATAAACTACGACAAATGTGAGAACACCTTCTGCAAAGCAGAGAAATCTATAATAATACGAAATCTGAAAAACATAGGCGTACATACTATGAAAAAAAAAACTTCTGCGAAATCAATAATAAGAAGAAAAAAGAAAAGGCTATGTGAATGAAATTTCTACGACTAATAATAAAAACAAAACGATATGGATATTGTTTTGCTTTTATATGGAACTTGGTAAATGGCAAGAGGACTACTAAACAGAATTGTATGGAATATGGTAAATAGCAAGATGACCACTAAACAGAATGCACGTATAACGTATGCACTTACGCCTGATTATTTTAACTCGTTTATTTATTCCATATCTGTTAGTATCTTACAAATAATTAATAATGCTTTTAGTGACCCGTTAGAATATCTGAACAAAGCTCTGAAGCCTGCCTCTTTTTATAAGATCTGTATTAATATATGATGTTACGCAAGCCATTTAACATCTAAAAATTTCATCTGCTGCTTGTTCCTATGGCTTAAATCGCTATATCATTAAGACGTCTGCAGACTCTTTGATTGAACCAGTAACACTACCATTAAATAAGTGTATAGATAAAGGCAATTGTGTAGATATAAATCATCTCGTGTTAAAACTAGAATACCATGGGATAAGGCAAAATGTGTTTAATTTAATACAAGAGAACCAATCTGAATTAATACCTGCTACAAAGGGTGTTCCCCAAGGATCTGTATTGGCCCTATACTTCTCTAGAAATACATTAACGATTTTTCTCATTACGTATACAACAATTCATATATAATATTTGCGAATCAACAACTCTTCTGGATAAAGCTGGACTGGTCACTAACTCCAATAGTTTTGATAAGGCAAAATATTTTTTTTGCGAATAGGCTAAAACTACGACATTTTACGACAAATAGATGGGCTGGATAAACTCATCCAGTTAAACTGTTGAGTGTAGTCTTAGAGATACTAGTCTAAATTGGTTAGTCATATAGATTACCTTTGTGCAAAATCAGCCACGCAGATTTTAAATAGAGTATTTACATTACAGAAAGCTGCAGTTAGAGCTGTGCTACTTATGGGACACCATGCAAAAATTATTTAAAAAACATAAAGTCATGCCATTGATGTGGATGAATATATTTGATTCTTTATTAAAAATTCACAAAACCCTTAGTAAATTCTAAATTCTCAATTTCTGACGTTCACTCCTATAATATGTGGCATGCAGGAAATCTTTATTTTCATTGATTTGGAATACTTAATTGATGACTGTAAGAACGAACATGCGTTTAAAGTCCTGTAAACTGTTTCTTGCCACATTACTTCGATGAGAAAAGAAATACTATATATACATGATTAAGATTATTTGGGTCGACATTATAATACTTTAATTAGGTTTTATTTGAAATATATCTTTAATTCCAGATGTACTGACATATCCAAAAAACACAAGCGACAAAAAACATAGAGACTGCAGAATTTATCAGCCATCCTAGATTTAATTGTTTACGTAAGCAAACACTATAATCAATAGATAATAATATAATTAATACGTTTTAATTCATGTGGCGATAATTTCATGGATATTGAATAACTTTCTAAAATAAATCAATAGTGTACCCGCCGAAACTCCAATAACGAGCTCAAATAACTCAAATAAGCAGAACGGCAAAAAAACTGTAACATAAAACATTATGTTATAGGCACTTGATGTTTATTTAATACCATAAAAAACGGCATCATGTAGATTATAATGATAACGGAAAAAATCATGTAAGGGTTTAAGTTTTCTAATGTTATTGCTGTTAATAAAATAAAGTGCCTTCTGTATTACTATATAAAGTAGGATTTCTCTCATGAGGATTAGCATAATTTAAAGTTAGTAATCATTTTTATAGCCACTAAACATTTCTTCCACTATTGACCACTATTTACCTAATCGGTAATTATTTTTCAATAAATTAAAAATTTGCTGTTATCTAAGTATATATTTTTATTCTAATTTAAAATCGCTTCTCTGGGCTCTTACTAAACTACTGGGGGACTAAAAAGTTAATTCTTTTATTTGGTCTCAGATTCATTTATTCTTGAAGCCGGTCTCTCAGTCATTTAATAATGCAAAGCCACTAATTCAATTTATTTTATAGATTTTATAAATAAGTAACCCTTATTGATTTTACCAAATATTTATAATTTGTATGGAAGTTTTGCTAAGTTCTACCTATTAAGTATATAATTATACCAAGTATGTAGTACTATCATTAAAAATCTGAAGAAATTATATTAACTACACCCTTTACAGTAGTTTTACAGATTTTCTTGAAACATTTACAGATTTCGAAAGAATGTAATGAAAATATATAATCACATTTCAAAGCCTTTCATCTTCGTAGAATTTTATCCCAATTTTGTTTTGATATAACTAGGCAAAAAAAAAACACTGAATTTTTAAAATGCCTAATAATAATGTTTCTTTGAAGATATAGTAGATAGTACAAAAATTAGCACAAAAATAAATATTGTATAAATTTTATCATTCGTACCTGGTGTTCAAAACTTTTGGGCCAGAACATCTATGAATTTTTAAATAATTAAATACATACATTTACTTATTGTCATTTTACTTTAAGAAATTTATTTAACTTAATACCTTGGTAAGGATAAAAAATCCAAATATCGAAGAAGAAATATGCTAAATATAACTACACTTTGTATAAAGCAATATTGTTTTAGCATAAAAAATATCAGTTTAGGCTAAATAAATATTCCATTCCATCAGTGCGCACCTTTCACGTTACCCCATCCATCACCCACTTGTAGTTTATTTTTCTATTATAGGTTATAGATTTTGTCCTTTAAATTATTTTCATTTGATTTTAGTACATTTAGTATTACTGATGTTTTACATAATTTTTAAGAAATTGTTACTATGAATGACACGACATGACAGTTATTTTTTATGTCATTACACTTTTAGGAGAATTTCTATTTATAATTGAGATTATATACAAATAGACTATAGAGAAGTATTTTAAAATTGAAAATGAAAATTATGCTCTAATAGAAAACCTTTTACAAAAAAACACAAAAGTAAATAAGACAGTCTCCAGAAGATCAAATACTATGACATTCGTTATACTGGTATATGGATGGCATTCATTGATTTACTTAAAAATAAAATAAGTTTTACTTACTGGCATAGGTAAAATTATTTACTTACTGGCATTTTTATTTCGCAATTGTATTATCTTTTACGTTCTATCTCTATTATTAAAGTTCTCTAGCTCTATTAAATATGAATTTAATAAAATCATCTTTTTCGTTACAAGTAAAATAACTTTTTTTAATTTGCTAAGATTTAGATTTACTTTTAATAGTATTTTCTTAAATTCGTATTTAGTATAATTGATATTTACCAGTTATAAAAATACTTCTAACGGCAACAAAAAACTCTCAAGATACAATTTGAGCTTCTAAAGTAATTGGCCTTCATAGGATTACATCAATCTGGAAGCGGGATATCCTCAAAAGTGATTTTTAATTAAAATTGTATCCTCTTATTGCTTTTGTTATAAACTTAATTTTATGAAGATTACTTAACATATTAAATTTCGCCTCATACATATATACCCGTACTTTATGCAGTATAAGAAAAATGAGACGTTCATAACTGTTTCAGAGCTAGTTAAGATAGTGTACATTATATATTACGTTTGTCTTAGTGGCTATAAGAGGTTCTTCTGCATTGATTTTTGTAGCGGTAAGTCTATAGTATTAATTGTCAGTTACTCGCTATTTGGCAATGGGAAGCATCAGTTTTTTAGATTAATAATTAAGTTGTTTAATTCAATATTGGAAATCCAGTCTTCACCAGTAAATCTATAATCATTTTAAAATTATTTGAATGTATTAAATAGTTTTTTTTTATTTCAACAGTAAATTATTTGGAATGATTACATTCTAAAACTTGGTCAATTAAGCATATAATGTAGTAATTTAATATATTTATTTAATAATTGTCATATCACCAGTCATATCATCACATACGACTACACCGATTAAAAATATATTGATTAGGAGAGTATCATAAAACTGGCTTACCTGTTCTACTTAGCTATTCTGAATTGAAATTGAATTCCAGTATATATCACTTGAATGTAACTGATTAGACAGCATTATATGATGTTACAAAAGAATACATATTTCGTATATATTTATCAAACAAAAGTTTTTCATTCGCATATATAAAAAAAAATGCAAATCTAAAAAATCATATTTTACATGAAACGTATTTTTACATTGGTCGGAAGAAGAAAGCATTGGACATGAATACGTGGGTCACCTGATATTACCTTTTCTGATCGTTTCGTATGAAATGATCGTTTAAATCTAATTACATAATTAATTGTATAATGTTAATAATGTGAACTAATAAGAATTAGTTCACATAAATATCAAAGGCACACTTCATAGAAGTGTACAGGCGCAGTCATTTTACATAGTAATAAAAAAAAACAGAGATCAGTTTTCCATAAACGCCGAAAGATTATATACATCGCTTGGTGTGCGTTTCGCCAACCACGTTGGTACCATCAAGAGCCGATTAAAACCGTCAGACAAAATACGCGTCGAGTGACAAATAATCGTTAAGCGTTTGTAGAAAGCTGTGAAGATTTGATTATGACGAAGACGTTATTTTGTGGAAGAAAATCAATGGATAAATAAGAAAATTTTATGGGAAATACAACAGTCTCAAAATCGATGCAAATTATATTGAATACAACGTACATAAATCATCTGAATACAATAGTAACTCCCCACTTTAATGAGAAACACACGGTTTTCTAGTAAAACTGAAAACATTTAGAACTGCAGTCAAAGTAACAATTTCGAAATTTATAACCACTCTGGATTTAGGAGGCCTTTAGGAGACCCTCTGAATTTAGGAGAAATTTGAAGATGCTGTTGAATTTGTCTACCCTTCTTCAGTCTATGGGAATTTTATCAGATTTTTTGTCTCCGGTTTGTTTTTCTTTTGTTGCAGCGTCGTAGATTCCAACCCTCTTCCAGGACAGTAATTCTAATCAATACACCAACTTCTTTCGGTGATTAATTTTCTGTTTATTATATCTCACTGTATGTAATCTTACTGTTATATCACTGTATATACTAGATACCACTTTAATTAAACAAATTAATGTGTAATATTTTACTATTTTATAAAATTAAAAGGAAATCCTTAATGTCCTCATTATACTGTACAACACTTATCAAAAGTTTTAGTTAAATTCACTTCATTATATGTATATATTTTTTCTAGAGCTAACAATCTAGCCCTTGTGAATATTTATACGCAAACTCTTGAAGTGCAAAAGGGCTACATATCAAGGTAATTGAAATTATTTTATGGCATTTCTCAGTTGTTGGCATTAATTCCACGTAATTTATACACATTATATCGGAACTGGTGTTGGCAATTATATCGATTTTAATTCAGAAATCCAGTATAATTGGCTGCCGACTTGCTGCATATTATTCATCGGAATTAGTTGAGTTCAATTTAATAACGTTTAACTTTATTTATAATAATTAATAGTCCATTTACCGTTGCAGACGCCAGAGCAATCAACGATTACTGTGTTACCAATTACGTCTAAGAAGCTAATTTTCATAACAACATGATTATATCTATGTAGTGACGCCTGTTCTTTAGTAATTCATTAAATTTAATTAACCCTTCCTGGCGATAGATCGTCAATGTATAACTGGAAAAGTGGACTACTTCTATTTCAAGTTTACATCTTAGATGTAACCTTAACAGCCGATATTAAAAAGTATGAAGTGATTCCATAAATCCATTTTATGCTGTTTCTTATGATAGTTCTATAATTTAGTCCTATTTCGCTAGATCAGTTTTTTTAGGACACTAGATACGTTGGCCACCCAAATTTATATTATATATACAAAAAATAAATTTCTAAATATCTCAAAAACTGATATTGTTGCTGGCTTTAAGTTTTCAGTAAATAAGCAAAAATTGATAAGTGTATCCACCTTCGTGATTACAATACGAAATCGTTTCACGAATTAGAAAATAAGCAAGACAAGAAATTAGAAAACATTCCCACTTGCTTATTTAGTTCAAATTATCACCATCTTGTTAGATATAAAAAGTTGTAAATACAAATTACAATACAAAATTTGAATTAATTGCCCTCATTAAGAATGGCCTTCGTGTGAACTATTATGTGACGATACTAACTTTTCGACAAACTTTTTATTAATAAAATAAATAGCGTTACTAAGTTAGTATCAGTAATGGAAAAATTTTTATTTTGTTTCCATTAACTTAATTACTACATACAAAAATGTCATTCAAAGTTGTTTACTTTTGCTTTTGTGGATGCCTAAAAATAAAACGGAATACAATATCAATATTTTCTAATTTTTTATATAAGATTTAAAAAAAAAACTAGATATGAAAATCTTCAAATTAAAGGACATAACCTTCAAAGAAACTTCGCGAAAGTTCTGATGGGCATCCCTATTATCGTAATTTTATTTCATGAGTTCGTTAGGGTGTGTAAACATACGTTTTCTAAAATGAACTAATTCATTTTCCGTTTACGTCATTCTCGAATACATCACTTCTATTAATTCAGTATTTGTTAAGTATATCAAAATTAGCATTTTCCTTATATTTAGTGAGCAACTCGGTCAAGCTACTGATTTCAATGATAGATTCAACTGAAACATATTATTAACAACAGAAAATCGCCGAAATATGCTGTCAAATGTTCCATGGAACATTTACGATAACGAAAAGCCATTTAGCGTGCGCCATTAGTAGAACATGAGTTATATTTTAAAAAATTGCGTGCCACGTTTGTTATCGGTTGACGATGGTACACTAATTGAAAGTACTCGTCATGTTGTTCCTAACCTAACATAATCTGAATAACCTTTGGAACAATCCATGCAATATAATAAAATAAAATGAACATCTAGAATTTCTAATTATATTACGTGGTTGTATTAATTTTATTGTTATTAAGTAATCACATAAAATCAACCAGAAATTTATATTTCGGCCTGTTTCTACTAAATATATATGTTTTTGTGCTTCGATGTTAGAAAACAATATAATGTTTATATAACATTCCTTCGTTCTAAATAGTAAGAGATGAATAAGAGAAAGAACATGTTGCATATTGTGGTTTATTTGTATTCGTTTATTGTTCCTGAATTTTGTACATTTTAATTGTTTTCTTGGAAATGTATATCGTAATTATATGCAACATATTAATCCTCGTGGTATTTTCTATATTGCCTGGTTGTATTTTCAGATACATTTTCTCAGTTTTACACAATAATCGTATTAAGTTTCCCTCGCCATGTATAATCACTTTCTTCTAAAACAACGTGAGGTTTTATGAGGAAGACACACTAATTTTGTGCAGGAAAACTATAACTATACTAAGTCAACATTTATAAAAACATTGTTTATGTTGATGTAGTCTCTTTGTTTTAATAGATAAAGCACAAATTATTGTTTAATCTATAGCAGATTGTGCTGATTAAATTAGGATACTGTGTACCATATCTATTTATCAGATTTATATCCATTGTGGACATGTCTAATTGCATGTTAGTTACCTTGAAAGTTCCAAAACTCGTTTGATTGACATGAAAAGATATGAAATAACTATCATACAATATTAATATACCAGAGACGACTTCTTAAAAGGGAGAGATAGCTCTTGAGTATAAAAAATATATTGATAGCTCTTGAGTATAAAAAATATATTTTTCTATAACTTACTTAACATTTACATACTTTTTCAGTTCAGTACCTTTTCAACAAAACTATATCGTCGAAAAAAAGAATGGGTACCCCTATACTATTCTTTGGTGCTTGAAGTACTGCAAGTACTGTTTTAGTTTAAGGAAGAGCAAAATAGCAGGGTACTATGCATGCACCCTATAATTGTGAAGCTTCTCGTCTTTTGAATCATAGCGCCATATATTTGTGGCCATTAGAGACAGGAATTTTGTATACCTATTTAGTGAAGGAGACCTCTTAAATAAGTGTATTTGTTTTAATTTATTTTAAGTATTCCAATATTACTTTCCAAATGTCTTGAGTGTTTTCTACTTCTAAGTTTTTGTCCACTTTATTTGCTATAAGAGAAACCTTCATTCTTCGCTCTGTCAAAACATAATCTTGACAGATCAAAATCATCATTTTGGATGGGTTCAATTGTCTTTACTTCCTCAGACTTTCCATATTTTATATTGTCATTGATCGACCACAAAAAACATTTTATCTGGAAATGACATATAAACGGCGGTATTTAGTAGTTATCTAGTATATTAGAATGCACTGTTAGTCTTTGATGGTATCTAACACTAAAATATTTGATCTCTTCTCTGATGGAATGGAAACCAATGGGATGTCATGTTGAATGACGTTATTGGGTATATACAACGGCGCATCCACAATCATTCGCAGCACTTTATTTTGTCGTGTAAACCTCTGTAGTGTGTCCAGGTCCAGAGTTTGCTGCCGATCCCTAAAGATGTATGCCATAAGTCCAGATTGGCTTGAATATGGCTTTATAGAGTAATAGTTTGTCTATGGAGAGTTGGAATTTTCACCCAAGTACCCCGTACATCTGTCTTAGTTTTAGTATGAGTTGTTTGCGTTTAATAAATACATGTTTGTGTCATCTCAGTGACTGGCGCACCTGTATCCTTCCTCACCGCCTCACCAAATGTACCGATTTAGTTCTGTTGGCTTTTATGCGCCACTCCTAAGCTACTCTTGTATTTTATTGAAGTTAGAAGGTTTTTTGATGCTTACATTGGATCTCTGTGTGGGGTGCAAGTACTGCAGTATCATCAGCAAAAGTGGTAATTATTATGGGTCTTAGGGATACTTCCTTCTGATACTCCAGACTGGATCGGGTAAATTACAGTATATTAGCCAGAGTTTACCTTACAATAAAACGATGCATCTTCGTATCCAATCATTCCCTCATGGATAATTTTTGCTCATTGTCTTTTTTATTTAAGATCTTTATAGAGCTTATAAGTTTCCTTTACTGAAATGGTTACCTTTAATATTTAATATTTTTTACATTTTTTCTGAGTGTATTTTCTCTTTGACAAAATCAGTGCCTAGTTTTAAATATATTGTTTATAGTCGATTATGTAATCCACACACTTGAAGATAAGTATATAAATTCAGTTTTCGAATAAATTTTACTTTAACATATACTATAATAAAAACTATTAATATTGGAATCGTACGAATTTCATATAAAATAAATTAACGCATATACATACTCGTACTCGGTAGAAAATGGAACATATCGATCTCCTGATTGCATTGAGAATTTAAAGAGTATGTCAGTATTCCAACGCCTGGCAATCTCCACTTGCATTCTTTCCTGCTGATATAGAAACGTAATACCCATATTTTCCTAAAGTTAATGCTGCACCGCTTCTCCCCTCGCTTTACCGATGCGGATACTTTTAGAATTCACGGTTCATGTGTTTCGAATGGGTTTCGTATTGGACGAAATACTATCTAGTACAACAACAGCGCCAGATGTTGGAACTACTACGTAGTGCGAATCGAGAAGTTTAAAGAGCTGAAGTTGGGTTTATCTTACCGCTGGAGTTGAGTTCGAGAGCTGAACTTCGAACGTAGGTAAACAGGCCTGGTCAGCCATCCACTAACCGAGCCGCTTAGCATCCTCGTGCAGATCAAGGGTCCCCATTATATCCTTTCAGTTTTGGCCTGTATCGACTATTGATTCCGCTAGAAAACGTAAGTAATCCTGACGAATTCTTTGGCGAATTCTCTTTGGTGTTGGCTATTTCAGTACTCTTATGGTTATATAAATATTTCCAGCTTCTTATTCATTCAGTAATCTGTAGTATTTCTTTAAATGACAATATTACAGCATCACAACATAAATAAAATATTATACATATATATATTCTCAAACAGTGGGTCTCTTTCAAATATATAATCAATCAACATGTTGGTAGATAGATTTGTTTATTTGAATTGTGTGCCATTTTGGCCGTCATGATCCGATAGATAGATAGATAGGAGTTAGTGAAAATAGAGCGCTACATGGTACAATAACGCTTCCTTATTGTTAAACATTACTATCAAAACAGTGATAGTTTAGATGTTACAATTCGTAAAGTGCGTCCAATTTTCCGTAGAAACAATATTTCAAGTATCAGCTGTGAAAAGATTTGTCGAAAAACTCGAAAGTACCGGTTCAGTTATTGATGTGAAACATACGACACGAGCTAGTAGTGGTCGTTCAGATCAAAACATCACGGCAGTTCACGAGAGTATGGCCGAGAGTCCAGGGACCACGATTCATCATCATGCATAAATATTGGACATTTTAACAGCCACTATTCACCGTATTATCACTATAGATTTGCATCTCCATGCTTACAAAGTTAAATTGACTCAACAATTTCTGTCAATAGACCATGGACAGCGAAGAGAGTTCACCAATTGAATGGTTGAACAAGAAATGAATTCCGATTTTGTGAACAAAATCGCCTTTAGCGACGAGCCCCCTTTTCACCTTGACGGCTTTGTTAATAGGCAAAATTGCCACATTTGGGGCTCAGAAAATCCATGAATAATTCATGAGAAACAAATACATCCCTAACGTGTCACTGTTTGATACGTGGTCTGAAGGAATCATTGGACCATTCTTCTTTGAAACGAGGCAGGTAATGCATTAACGATAAATGACGAACGTTATCGTGACATGATAAACCAGTTCTTTGTGCCTCAATTGGAACATATTGCTCTTGAAGACTTGTGGTTTCAGCAGGACGGTGCCACTTGCCATATCTCCCGTGAAACATTGACGGTCTTGCACCAGTATTTTCCTGGTGTCGTCTCCCGTTTTGGTGACCATAATTAGCTGTCACTTTTATGTGGACTTTTTTCTGTGGAATTTTCTGATGTCTCAGGTTTACATCTACAAGCCCACGGCCACCCAAGTATTGATGCTTGAAATTTTGATTGAAGGAAATATCCCGACTTTCGGCTTATGTCAAATGAGGACCACGTTGAGTTATCTGGTTGTGTAAATCAACAGAACTTTTGCTATTGGGCATTTGACAATCCGAACGAACTACACCCGCGTCCTCTTCACAGTTAGGACGAACTATACTATATGAGGGAAATGTACTGTATAGTACATAGAAATATAGGCAGATATACTATATGAGGGATAACTCTTCTCCAGATGAGGGAAAATGATGCAGACAATGCCGCTTCAATAACGTCAGCTCGTTATATGCAAATGCTTCGTAACTTCTTGGAGCCACAATTGCGTCAACATGGAATTGATCAAAATGCCGTATGGTTCCAACAAGATGGTGCAACTTCATACATGGCAAGGATAACAATGGCTGTGCTATGTGACACTCAATTTCCCGAAACGGCGATGTCCCTTATTCTGTTCATTCTCCCGATTTAACCTTTTGCGACTGCTGATTATGAAGTTACCTTAAGAGTAAAGTGTACACTCCACGATCCTACAATATTGGAGACTTAAATCAACAAATTGGGGGTGAAATTATGGGGATGAAGTAACAAGCAATATCCCAAACCGACTAGACCAGTCTTAGCAGAACGATGGAATACATCTCAGTGATGTCTTTTTTAAAAAATAAAATGGCATAGTGGTAAGCTTAAAATAACAGTATATCAATCAAAAGTTAAAAGGAAAGCTTCTATTGTTTTAATTAAAAAGAAACCGTCAGGTTCCTGTGCCCCACTCTGTATATGTATATAATAGAATTTTATATTAATGTATATGTGCAGGGTAGTACAAATTTGATAGGAGTTGGGTTTTTTTTCAAAAATGATAAAGGGTGCACATAAAGGGTTTTTGGAAAAATTGTTGAGGGAAATTAAATGGTGCAAACAGTAACTCTCTATCGTTTTCGTTTCAGAGATACAAAGCGTTCCTTTAAAATGTGCACTTTATACTATGCATTTTATCTGAATTTCTAAATATTAGATCAAGAAATGGCAAAACCATTGTTAAGGTACCTACTTTCTTAAGTGGAATTCAATAATATAAAAAAAATTACACACGAATCAATTTTTGACATGTATATTATAATAATAATTAATTAGTAAAATATTATACCTAGTACTTTCCATATGTAAAACTGTATCCTATTACATCATTTTATTGCAATTTAAATATGCTCCGCAATAAGATCTAATATGTTATGTAGATATATTTTTTTTTCAAAAATAGAATAAATATTAATCATATTATTAGTAGAATTAATTTATCGGAAAGGCGATGTAAATTAGTAAATTATGTAGAAAAAATCCATATCTCAAAAAATGTAATAATGAAACATCAGGCTAAATGTTAAAATTATGTTCTTACATCATTTATTGCACTTATTACCATAATGGTAATGGATGCATTATCATGTGAAATGCAGTTAATGCCGTAGCTTGCAGCTCCTGAATATTATTGGCACGTTCTCTGTAAACTACGGTTTTTAAATATCTCAGAAAAGGCTGTACTTCGGTTTGTAGAATATTAAGAAAAGCATTTAGAGTTTCATGATTAAAATGTGGCCCTAGTATTTGATTTCCTATGAGATCACGTCCGACGTTTAATGGAAATCGCTCTTATCGATTTACTGGAATACATACGCGTAGATTTTCTTGAGACCAGTGGCGAGTAGAGCACGCCACAATTGTCCCATTTCATGTGCGACTCGACAGGTTGGTTTATCGATGCATAGCGTACGACTCTATTTAACCGCTAAAGAAGGCTGAGTTCTGCGAAACTGCGAAGTTTTAAAGGCAATACGTTATTGGTATTCTATCAATAGATGTACGTCGCAAGTGCCTTCTCTTTAGAGCTTCTATAGAGTCGTGCGCCATGCGCGGTAAACCCACCCGCCGAGTCGCACATGAAATGGAACAATTGTGGCGTGCTCTAGTGGCGAGTATTACACCGATTAAATATTCCGTCAGTAGGTATGTTTTGTTCGCCCAGATAACATAACTTCCTGAATCGGGGATCTTATCACACTTGTCCAGATATCATACTTGTGATTAAAATTTACTATCAGAATACTCCTTGTAGAAGTAAAGTTCAGAAACTACGTTTGAGTTTTGGTCCCAAATACTTAACCATAAACTTCATTTGAAACAATATAAACTTTACATATAAGAAGACACTAACTACGTTATAACAAGGGACACAATATTTTCAAGATAAAATAATTTTTTGACAGAGTTGTTATGCAGATCAGTTTACTTTCCTCATAACCCTCTTTTGCAATACGTGTGCTTTCTAATTACAGTATTGAAAAAGCGTGAAATATATAGTAAATCATATATAATTTGCAATCAAATGGTATAATAAGATACAGGGTGCTACATATAAAGATACAAGTTGGTAGTATTAATATAGATCTACTATACAGATTTTGCATATATTTATATTGAGAGCATAAAAATGAATATGAATAGAATCATGGGTTTTACTACTCCTGTAGGTTCGCTTTTCATTGCTGCATGCTAGATTTTATCGAGGTATCGCTCACCCGTTTATTTTTCAGTTTTTCATTGTAATTCCAACTGACACTGAACGCAGACGTTTGAGCAAATCATTCACGTTGCTTAGTAAATTACACGTATTCGTACTTAATCCATAATAAATTAACAATACAATATCAGTTTATGCAATTAAAGAAAAGGTCCAAATAATTCAGTGATGTTTTACTGGATATTCCGCTCGAGATACTCTAAATTTATTTATTGTTGCTTTTGAGGCCGACCAATTCCGTTAAAGCAAACGGTGGTTAATATTGTCACGATACTAAAAAAAAATACGTGTGCGTGGTCGGAAATTACAGAAACTGCCAGAGAATTAATGACAAACTTCCAATTCCCCGAAAGTCTCAAGAGAGGGAGAAGAGAGGGCTGAATGTTTGTACATTTACTCAAATTAATGGACCTTATTCTAGTCGAAAATATTTCTCACGAAGTTTTTGTCGACATGAAAACTGTGCAGAATATTTTGCATCATAACAAATACAAAGCTTAAGAAACTTAAATTTTCATAAATTATTCGCGATGATTATAATAAAAAGCGAACTAAAATGAGAACTTTATTAAGAACATGTTATTATTGTCAGATG
Source organism: Rosalia funebris (assembly GCA_037954035.1). Classification (NCBI taxonomy): domain Eukaryota; kingdom Metazoa; phylum Arthropoda; class Insecta; order Coleoptera; family Cerambycidae; genus Rosalia; species Rosalia funebris. Next base: position 9,963,740 of record JAZFAV010000007.1, read on the forward strand.
AACCCTCTTCTCCACTCCATGCTCATCACAATTCTTTAATCTTTAGATATTGATCTCAAGAATTAGACGTTTATATGTGATCGTAACCCCAAAAAGTTGCTATTTGGGTTGGTGTGACATTATTAAATAACTTTCGATATGTTGATGACACTGTTTTACTTGTAGACAGCCCAGAAGGATTACATCACCTAATCGACTGCGTCGCATCAGTTTGCGAAATATATGGGATGAGACTCAATATCAGAAAAACAAAAGTAATGATCATTAGCAAAAATCCTAATACTAACGAATAATTTAATATAAGCGCAGAAATTTTGGAAAGGAAACTTCTCGTACATGGACTGTACACTCAACGATAACTGGGACCACTCACGCCAAATCCGTATTCGTATTGAGAAAGCGAGAAGCGTTTTCTACCAAATGAAAAACAGCCTTTGTAATCTTCGCTTAAACGTACAAACTAGATTACGAGTTCCCAAGTGCTATGCGTTTTCCGTTCTCTTGTATGGCGTTGAAATATGGACGCTGACGGATACTTGCAAAAAAATAACAGCTTTTGAAATGTGGTGTTATCGGAGAATGATACGAATATCTTGGACATATCGTGTTATAAATGAAGAGGTATTAAATATAATAGGACGACAACCAACAGTACTAAAAGCGGCCAAAGAAAGAAAATTGGAATATTTTGGTAATATTATGAGAAATAGTAAATATAACATGTTAACACTTATTATGCAAGGAAAAATGAACGGCAGATGGGGACCCGATCCGGGAGACGACGCATATCATGGCTCAAGAACTTAAGACAATGGACTTGCAAAACTTCAGCAGCGGCAGTTAATAAGGTCAGATGGGCCTGAGTGATAACCAACGTCCAATGAGGATATGGTACTACAAGAAGAGGAATACATTATTGGACTATTTATTATTAACGGTAACATTCTTGTTGTTCGTAACTTCAACATTAACTTGAGCAAAACTTAACGAATGTGATTTTAACAATTCTTCCATCCATAATACGATGAGGCTTATGTAGTTCATTAGAGGAATATTCCCTATATCGCATTATAGTTGGGAGGTGTACTAACTTGTGGATGGCAAGATCACCTGATCTTATTCCTTGCGTCTTTTTATGTGGAGTACTGTAAATAAGTAGTTTATAAAGATAACTAAGAAAGCCCTAGAAATTTAGAACGGTACAAGAACAAATCTTGAGAACTTTCCAATGCATAACCCCCAAACAACCGCGAAGTCTGGAGAAGTTGTTTGTCATGGTAAACACTTGACAAAATATTAAATTAGCATTGTATTGTTATCATGTTATTTTTATGAATTTATATTTTATAATTTATTTACTTGTTTTATAAATAAATAAGTTTTGCGTAACGGAACACAATTTTTTTAGGGTTTCTTTACATTATGATGAATTAATTTTTAAATTGTCTTCAAGAGTCTTCTGTTTTTGTATCATTTGCTAATAAGGGTTTTAAATAACAATTATTCAAGTTTCTGATAGGTTTTCCTACTACAGAACACATTAAGAAATTTATTTATAACATAAATATCATTATGTAACTTGGACATAACGCATGGAGAAGTTCGCTCCACCGTTAAAAAATATAGGGTCCGGCAGAGATGTATGATGATTTTTAAAAATCAATAAGTCTGTTATTTTTCAACGAAAGTAATTTTTTATTTTCTCAAAACATTCGGTATAAGATGCCATTTTGTCATCATATGAAAAACATTAAAAATCAAGAGTTAGGAGCGAAGAATAACGTCATCTAAGTGGCAACCATTTTTTTGAAAGGTATTCCCGTAAACGAGTAGAAAAACTGTCCATGCACGGTTGTACCACGTCGGCTGGAATAACTTCAATTTTTCTTCTTATTACAGCATAATATTCAGCAAAGATACGTAAAATCGTGTTCCGAGTAGGGAGCTACTACACTACTTGGAACGCTCGTGCTCTCGAACACTGGAATAATTTCGGAACCTGTGTTGCGTAGTGACAACAGAACGACTGGTCTCTATTCCGAGTAGGGACACTACTCGGAATCCTCGTGCCCTCGAACCAAGCAGATGAGAGAGAAGGAGAGTAAGCTGTTGCCTTCAGCTTAGATGAAATACGGCGGTAAACCATGCGGCGTTGCGGGCGTACTCGAACATGCGCGGAAAACCAATCGAAATGTTTTGCGCATGAGTGAATTCAAACGGTGGAAGTGGGGGAATTTGAAATTGTAACCACACGCTCACGACATGCGCAGAATAGCCAGAATGGTATTCCGCGCACGTTCGAGCACGGTCACAGCGCCGCCTGGTATATCGCCGCATTTTCTATCAAGCAAATAATGGTACATGCATGGAAGTTTATTCTCCTTCTCTCTAATCTCCTTGCCTGGAACACTGAAATGATTTCGGAACCTTCGTTGCGTAGCGACAACAGAGCGACTGGTCTCTATGAACGTGTCGTGAAAAAAAAACACGATGCTCGAGCGGCCACCACTACTCCATGGCGACTGAAATAGCATCTCTTGACCGTCAGATACAAAATATTCTGAAAACATTAGCCTGCCCCTCTGAACTGTAATACTCATTTCAAAAACATCATACTTATGTATGTGCCGGACTCTGTATTACTAACTAAATGCTCGTATGAATACTGAATGTCGGCCTGTATAAAGGATTTTTTTTATTTTTGACCTGTAAACATTTTATTGAATTTATTCCAACATTTTCGTGCCCCCTGTATAAGAATATGAAACTAAAAGTACTATCTGATCAAAAACTTTTTCAATTAAAAAAAAATACAGGTAGCTAAAACAATCTTTACACCACGTTAATTTGCATATTAATTTTAAGAATTATCATTTTATAAAGACCTGCCAATAAAAACCTGCGTTCAGTCCAGATATTATGAAATTAAGAAAGAATAGAATTTAGACATATCAACATATTTTCTGGACTGGTAACCGGTTTTCGAAGTTATCTTAGAATAATTAAATCCGATACAATATCAGATGACCTGTCTCGAGAGTTATTGAATCGGAAGATCTACCGAGTTGCCAGCGGCGAAACAGCCCAATCGATATCAATTTTATTGGTAAAACTTTTTGAACTTTTCAGCATTATTCCTTGGGCCACAAAGGATTACTGTTTGCCCGTTTGTTATATAGTATGTTTTTCGTGTTTTCTATGTATTTTCTTGTTTTTCTGCGCGGCCGGCGATCCCTTTTTGCATCTACTTTCGCGGCACGTGTGTCCAAACGTGATCCTGAAGCGAGCCCTTTTACTCGGCAATGCTTTTATGGCTGGTTTTATTCATTTTCGCAGTCTACAATACAGTGAAAGTGGGAACATATTGCATTTAGCACTTCAGATCAACTTCTCGAAAATTGTCTTCCGCGTATTTTCCTCGGCGTGGCTGGATCGCCGGTATTTGCAAAAATCTCTGTCTAGTAGTATATTGTTTTTTGCCAATGTCTTGTATTTTTACGTTCTACCTCCTTATATTGATAAAATAAAACAATCTGATATACATATATTATTAATGTACATAATCGAACACATACATAGGTTTTCTAACAATTATTAACAAACATCACTAACAGACATACAACGAGGTGAATTTGACAACTTACAATTTGTATAATGGACAATAACTTTCCGCGTGTATCAAATTAATGACGACGCACAGATCACATGCTACACCACTCGCAATTGTTACTAATATGCCACAATTACCAGCACGTATGTCTAGCGACATGTTTCAATCAACTACGTACGGCATAGATAGTTAATAATTTACCGAAGAAAATGTAATTATGAAGTCACGTCTTTATTGTATAATTTGATTCATTGGCGTCTTAATATTTCTGTAAAATTTATTTAATTTTTGTTTCATTTATTTTGATTTTTGTTGAATTTATTTCATTTATTTTGATGGAAATATCACTTCCATTGAATGTTTTAGTGGAGAATCTTTTCATTACTCTGTCATAGGTTGTCGGATTTGTATTGTACTAACTGTTACCCTAAAATGTGTTTTCGGCACGACACTGTTCAAAAATGTCAGTTGATTGATTCATACGATTATTACCTGTGCCGAACACACAAAGAATCATTTATAAACCATATCTTTGAGATATTATAAAGTTTCAGACTTCTTATGCCGTATATTATTTAACAAAAATTTGTCCCAACAAATCCAAATTTTTAGGATACTAGAATACCGATCAGTAAGTAATTAAGCATATTTTCCTAAACGACTTTCAGGCAGAAATTTTTTTTGCAAATATACCAAAGTGATTGATAGATAATTGCTCTTTTATATGCCACTAAAATACGGAAAGTAAAAGAGGAAGATGAGAAGTTGCTATGTTCATTGCAGAAACTCTGTAGAATGATTTTGAATGATCGGGGAATTGATTTTTAAAAGATTTTTACATTTCATATTGTTTATATCACTCATCATGATTTCGGAATAAAATTAATTTTTGTCAAATTAATTATCAAATATCTAAATCAGGAATGACTAAGAGCGACCACTTCCGGAGCTCCTTTACCGAGTGTTCATGTGGGAATATTATGTAGAGACTACTATTAAACTATTTGCTCTGGAGTCTCTGCGGCATTAATTTTAAGGGGGCTACACACCTTTCGTTTATATGTACAGTTATCCGTCGTAAATAATTGTATGAAAACCTGTACAATTATCTGAACTGAAGGTGTGTAATCTACGTTAATTTTCCACCTCACTTCCGTCCGATTTTTCTTCGGTTCTCTTCTCATTTTCGACATGTTTGGTTCAAGAAGCGGTAAAATAAATAAAGTTCAATGGGTGACACAAGCGCCACAGAAAAGAAGAGCCACAGAAAAGAAGAGCCATAGTTTGTTGTATACTGGCAGCTGTGTTGCTAGAAGAAGAAGGAAGAAACGCCGTGAACGTTGTTGCATAGCTTGGTATAAACCCTAAAAGCGTCAAAAAATCTTTGTTGATGCTGTGGTCATAACGTACAAAAACAGGACATCAACTAAACAAACTGTACGATAAACTACATAAACTGCGTAGATTGTTGTTGCAAAAGAAGGTCCAAATTCACAGGCTTTTTATCTGCGTAAATACCGGTCTAAACAGCGCAGTTTACATAGTTTGTCGTTCAGACATGACGTCACCCTGATAAACTGCGTAGATAAACGAAAGGTGTGAAGCCCCCTTTAGGTTGCTTGGGACGAAATACCTTAAGAAAACATCAATAATCTATTTCGATCCATATATCAATTAGTTAATAAGTGTTTTAACGAGCTATTTTTTTTTTAGCTCAAATTGTAATCATATATTTTCTATTAGCTAAAAAAGATATTCATAAGTTATAGATCAGAGAAAAATATTTGTAGTAAGTGTTTGCATCTCCTATCACATTATTCCAATGATAATTTTACACCATTCTTATATCACTAAAAGTGGTAATGTTTCATTCCGGAAGGTTTTGGACGGTGTAAAATTACCCTTTATCACGTAAAACAAACTCATTGTGTCATATGCCCACTCCACTATAAGCGGAGAAGTAATGTAATCGTGTAAAGAAAAAGTGAAAAAACGAAATTTTTTGGGTTTATTTTTCTTTTTTCGGCCTAAAAACCAACAAAATTTTTTTTGGTTTTTAAAATTTTTTTGCTGTGTGTGTGTCGTCGTCGTCGGCATTTAAATCTTGTTAGCACGATAAATCAACTAAATCGTATCGGATCGATCGGGTTTTGACTGATTCTAATCGGGGACGTCTCCCAGATGACACCTATTGATTTTGAGGTGGATAGAACACACCACCCCCTCCCTTGGCTCTATTTGAGACATTTTTTTTGTTAGCACGATAACTCAACTAAATCATGTCGGATCGATCGGGTTTTGACTAATTCTGATCGGGGACGTCTCCCAGACGACACCTATTGATTTTGAGGTGGATAGGGCACACCCTACTCTGTCCATGGGTCATTAGAATGCACGACGTTGGACTATTTGAGAAATTTTCGTTGTTAACATGATAATTCAACTAAGTCATGTCGGATCGATCGGGTTTTGACTTATTCGGATCGGGGACGTCTCCCAGACGATACCTATTGATTTTGAGGTGGATAGAACACACTCTACCGTGTTTATGGATCATGAGAAAGCACAATGGTGGACTATTTAAGATATTTGTTTGTTAGCATGATCACTTAATTAAATCGTGTCGGATCGATCGTGTTTTGACTGATTCTGATTAGGGACATCTACCAGACGACATATATTGATTTTAAGGTGGATAGGACACACCCCACCCTGTGTATGAGTCATGAGAAAGCACGAGGGTGAACTATTTGAAAAAAATAAAACTGTCGCATAAAACACATTTCTGCATTTATGTGTTGGTTTATTTTTTCTCGGCCACTCAATTTCGAGATAGAAATGTTCTACGTGCGGAAAAGTCCGTTTTGAGATTTTAAAACTGTTTATTATTTTTTGTCATAGTTCAAAGACTGGACCAGCTGGCCCAGAAACGGTTCAGCTGCGTCAAGTGAATTCAAACTCGAAGTAAAAAATGCAAATGAAATAAAAAATAAAACGGGGCTACACCGAGTAAAGTGATTAGTTTTTTCGTTCATAAAAGCAATCAAGTGACAATGATTGGCGGTCAGAGAGATAGATGCGAGCCCGGTCGGCCGCCTCGGATTTCGTTAAAAAACAGAAAAGGCAATGGGGTGTACAGCGTTTACGCTGGAACAAAGCATTCAGTGGCTTAAAAACAAATGCATGGCTGGTCACATTTATTTGATTCCTGGGATTTTTTCGCGTATTTTTATTGGGGCCTTTAGGAAGAAGTTTTACTAGGCTATATTAAATTCGGATCGGAGTCGACGCCCAAGCGATTTTGACAAAGCTTTTAAATTGGCTTTCTTCAATAAGTTTGAGAATTTAAAAGGTATTTCAGGGTACATTTAGGGGCAATTAAAAATTTATGGGAGTCTCCAAATGGGAAAGCCGTTCTACCCTTCGATCAAACAAAGTTCAAGTTGACATTGACTTTGCATTTCCGCTATTCTCCATTAAGCACGATATAAAACCCCATTCATACGTCTTACTAGGCGCAATGATGACGACAGCAGTTTTGCTTTGAGGGCGTCTCTTCTTTTATTTTTAATCAATACATCCTTACGGCCACAATAACTAGCTACGGTGCTTTTCATGGATAGGTTCTTTTTATAGTATCCAGCGACTAACAAAATGTTATCCGTGTGTTTGTGTTTAATTAACGAACACTAAGCACAACCGAGCTTGCAGTGTTTTATATTTAATGAATCGTATAATACAACATGCCCTAGCAATATATTATTTTTTATATCGTATTCTCGAACTGCTTCATGATCCACAAGTACGACTTTAACATGATTCAGTACGATTTCCGAACAATTCAGTAGTATTCAATAATATTAATATCGAGAAAAGTTGAAAAAGGTTTATAAAGAGCAGTCACTTAGCTTAATTTAGTTTACTTTAACCTTTAATTAGAATTAGAGTTACGAATTTGCGTTAATTTAGGGTTTGAAACGTTGTATTTTTTATTTTCATTGGTTGTAATTTTTATGATATATCTAGGAAATAAAACCTATTGTAGCATTTGTTTTGGCCATAATTAAGATGATGTTAATGAAGCCATAAATTCGTAATGTGCGTTACCCGCTAGATGAGCAACGTAGTCATGCCAGTGATAAACAGTTCTTTATTAAATTTGTTGCCTAATTGGTTAGTATATCTGTCAGTGCATGATTTCAACGTAAAATGTGTCGTTTTAATGTTTATTCAATACTAGAGCCAGCTTTGACGATACTTTTTATGAAATTTATTATTCTGGACATACATTCAAGCTGTATTCCTCTTAACGTGTCTATTGAAATGACCTGCAACTAGCTGGTTATTTCTTTTTTTTATTTCCGTATAGATCCCTAGTAATTTATAGAAATCCGTATAATATAATATAATATAGATCCCTATTATAGAAAGCAGCAATAAATAAGTTACCTAATATAGATAATGAAATTAAATATGATTAATAAGAAAATTATCAGGCAGGATCTATCAATAGACAAAGAAAATTAATTAAGTTTTTATTGTGTTGTTTAGTCAAATTGTATGGTAGTTCATTCATAACCTCAACATATCATCGAACGTCTTTAACTACGTTTAGAATCATTACGTGTATTATCACCCATAGCATTATCTTACATAGATATCGGCTGTCAAAGTAGAGCGTCAGTTGAATATGTCCGTTTTTTTTTCGACAGCAAAACATCACATTAATATAAAACGAGTACGCAAATCGCAATAATATTGCGCCGCCCCATTTCACACCTCCGAAGAATGCCTCTAGTGGCTTCGGATCAAAAGAAAAAAGTTACCACTTTGTGCGCAAGGGTCGATTTACTGTATTGAGTTTGTCAAAATGAAATTCGAATGAGAAGCGTTTCGTACATCGGCCTAAAAATTTCGTGACACACACGAAAACAGCCGTTTAGTAACTATAGAAGATTTTGTGTTAAATTAGGCAGACGTGAAATTTTAGAAATGCTAATAACAGCAACATATGGTGAGGCTGCTATGAAGAAGTTTAAAGTGTTTAAGTGGTATACGAGTTTCAAAAAACGATAAGAAGACGTCAAAGAAAATAGAAGTTCTGGGCGTCCGAGAACTCATTCGTTCAAGAGACAAATTGAAGACTTGGACCTTCCACATTATGCTCCAGATTTGTCACCTTGTATGTAATGTGTGACCAAAAATGAAAATTAATAAAAGGATACATTTCTGATTTTAATTCAAAGGGACGTAGTAGGAATACCGAAGAGTATTCCCGAAGATAGAAATGCTTTGAAGAGCGGCAGCATCTGACAAGCTATATCGAAGCCCAAGGCGAGTACTTTTAAGGGATAATAATTATCAATTTTATAACATATAAACACCGTTTCTATTGGGGAAATTGTGTTCTCAGACCTCGTATATTGGTTAAATTAGAACTAACTAGAAAAACTCATCAGTGCCATCAGACAACATGGCACTAATAACTCATTATGGTACATTAATTTAACTAGTGAAGACATTGTAATAATGGACGATGAAATAATAGTAGTTCCTTACCTTAGTACATAACTGACCCTAACTTCTTTGATTACTGAATGAAAAGAAGTTATGTAAACAAACTACTATCAAGTACCATTAGACGCTGATGCCAACTATAAATAATGATATTAATTTGTATTAGTCTAAGAGTATCATCTTCAAAAAAGCATATGGTTAATACATAAATAATTCTGTAAGTTATATGTGGCGTTAGTTACTTGAAAATTTATATTTCAATAATTATTCATAATTCATACATATTGTAAATCACAGTCACATTATTAGAAACTGTGATAATAGCACTTTCAAACATTTTATTCTAAGATTTCATTATTGAAAGTTATTATTATGTCACATAATTTTCACACACAATTTATATGTTTTGATTTTCAATGCCTTTATTTTTCCTTGTTTTGATTGCGCCCGGGATGAGGTTCAGTTTAGTGTTATTCTCCCACCTACACTCTGAAATTTACATAAACACACTTGGCCAATATATGTTGGAATTGAACCCACGCATAGATTACCCCGAGCCGGTAATCTAGCCCAACCCCAGGCCATTGCCATCACTACCCTAGATTAATACAGAGAACTTGCGAGATCTTCTGCAGGGTAATTATGGGACAATTCACTCTCAGAAGATCTGGCCATACCTATAGATATCCATGTCATTTCAGATTCTAACTGAGTCAATTAGTCATATGAAAAACAACATCAATTATTGCTGCCGCTAGGAGTTGAACCCAAGGCGCTGCGCTAGCGCCGGCCGACACGGAAGCCGGAACATTGTCTACTTGACCAGCCATTTTTCATAAGCCAATTAAAACGAAGAGGTGGAAGAGACCATGTGTGATTAAAACTTAAACATATGATTATTACTAACATTAGATTATCATGTAGTTTAATGATTTTTATAATTAAATAATATAGAAATCTTTGTCATTGGAAAACATAAATCACTATACAATTTTGACACGTATTTCGTGAAAAAATAAACATATATCCTGAGCATTTCAATGAAGGAAAATAAAAGTTATATTTGCAAAAATTTCATTAAACTTGAAGTAGAAAAAGACGAATCCTGTTTTCTACTCGGCATGGATAATGCTAATGAATAAACGTGAAGGCGCAATATTTTACGTTAATTTCCCTTCAAGATTTGAGTTTTACGTTTTTCCTATTGCCCTTCCTTCAGATGTGACAAATTGCCTCGTCTTGAGGAACGCCCTCATGCCTAAAATTAAGATTGGTCGACACCAGATTAAGTTTAATATATTTAATTCGCTCCGTTTTAATTCGATCATTCCACAGCCCACAGCTTTAAAAAATAAAAAGTAAAAGTTCATAAGTGTCATTATACCAACTGATTTCAGTTAGATTTTCTTTCGCCTGAATAATTTGATGTATTTTGTTATTTAAGCTCCTAGGGGATTACCGGTACAGCGGATGCGCTGGCCGGAGGTAGGAGATTTTTGGAGCGGTGACTATAGGGTAATACACACAGGATCGGTAAATGGAAACGCGGGAGTAGGGATCGTTATGCGGAAGAACGCAGGACAGTGTGTAGATAGCTACCTACAATACAGCGAGAGAGTAATGATGGTTAGGTTAGATTCGAAGCCAGTGGAAACAGTAATAGTGCAAGTATATATGCCTACTTCTAGCCATAGTGAGGAAGAGTTAGAAGCCGTTTATTCGGACATAGAGCAGGTAATAGGATTTGTGAAGGGTCATGAAAATTTAATAATAGTAGGAGATTTTAACGCAGTCGTAGGTGAGGGGAAAGAAGGAGAATTTGTAGGTCCTTATGGATTAGGAAACAGAAACGAGAGAGGTAGCAGACTGATAGAATTCTGTGAGAAGCACAAGATGGTAGTCGTGAACACATTGTTCAAGAATCACGTTAGGAGGCGGTACACATGGAAAATGCCAGGAGGGATAGACAGGTATCAGATAGACTACATTCTGGTTAGGAAGAGATTTAGAAATCAAGTAAAAGACTGTAAGAGTTATCCAGGAGCAGATGTAGACAGCGACAACAACTTGGTAGTCATGAAAGCTAGATTAAAGTTCAAAAATCTGAAAACCCGGAAGGATAAGAAACGTATAAATGTAGACATATTGAGGGATCAGAATATGAAAGATAAGTTCCAGGAGAAAACAGATCAATTAATAAATAAAACGAGTAAGGACGAAATCAAGAACGCAGAAACTGAGTTTGAAGGTATCAAGAATAGTCTAGCGTCCGCGGCTACGGACGTTTTAGGACACGACAAAAGGGAAGCTAGGAAGCCCTGGATAACGGACGAAATCTTAAACTTAATACAAAAGAGACGAGGCTACAAAAACAGACAAGACGAAGAAGGACTGAAAACTTATAAGTCAATAAAGTGGGAAATCATTAGAAAATGTAGAAAAGCGAAACAACAATGGATAGAGGATAAATGCAAAGAAGTAGAAGATAAGTTGCAAGTAGGTAAGACCGATGAGGCATACAAAATAATTAAGAGGAACTTCAGGGATATAGGAACAATAAGTAGAAACGTTAGGAGTCAATCGGGGGACTACTGATCGGAAGAGAGGAGAAAGCGGATAGATGGAAGCAGTACTTAGGAAATTTATACGAGGGTCAGGAATTAGGAGAGATATTAGAGGAAGAATCTAGCATCGATAGGGAAGATGTAGGAAAACCTATATTGAGAGAGGAATTTGAAATAGCACTAAGGGGGCTAAAGAATAATAGAGCGCCGGGTGTAGATAAAATACAGGCGGAAATTTTGAAATGTGCGGGACAGAAAGTAGTAAATAGGATGTTTGAACTGGTAAAATACATATACGAAACGGGCGAGATGCCGGAGGATTATAAGAGGAACATTATCGTTACTATACCGAAAAAGAGAGGAGCCGACAAATGCGAGAACTTTAGAACGATTAGCCTAACTTCCCATGCGTCAAAAGTCTTAACTAGAATAGTACAGAAGAGGATGGAAAATAGAGCGGAGGAAATACTAGGACCAATTCGGGTTTAGGTGAAATAGGGGAACTCGCGAAGCTATTCTGGCGCTAAGAGTAATGTTAGAGAAAACAATAGAAAAAGGAAAGAACGCTTATATAGGATTTGTAGATTTAGAAAAAGCTTTTGATAACGTAAGATGGGAAAAAATGTTCGAGATACTAAAGAGCGCGGGAATGAAGTATAGAGATAGGAGAGTAGTACACAATCTATACAAAGAGCAAACTGCTGTTATAGAAGTAGAAGGGGAAAAAAGGGAAGTAGGTATTAGGAAAGGAGTAAGACAAGGATGTACGCTATCACCACTAATTTTTAATCTGTACATCGAAGATGCGATTAATGTGGTAAAAGATAGAGTGGATTTCGGGATTAAAGTACAGGGACAGAAACTAAAAATGCTGAGATTCGCGGATGATATAGCAGTATTAGCATCTAGTAAAGAGGAATTAGAATCAGCGTTGAACGAAATGGAGGCAGTGTTGACAGAGGAATACGGAATGAGGGTGAATAAAAACAAAACTAAAGTGTTAGTGTGCAGAGGGTGCGAGGGCAGAGCAAAAACGAAAGTACAAATTAATAATGAAAGATTGGAGGAAGTTAAAGACTTCATTTATTTAGGAAGTAAAATAAATTGGGATGGAAGAAGCGATAAAGATATAAAACAAAGAATAGCGCAGGGTCGAGTAGCTTTTAACAAAAAGAAAGCACTTTTATGCTCGGGGGTAATAAACTTAGAAACAAGGAGGAGATTTTTGAAAACGTATGTATGGAGCACGGCGCTATACGGTTGCGAAACCTGGACAGTAGAGGAAGCAAGTAGGAAGAAATTAGAAGCTTTTGAGATGTGGTGTTACCGAAGAATGATGAAAATACCGTGGACTGATAGGGTTAGAAACGAAGAAGTATTGGAGAAAGTCGGCGAGAAAAGAAGTATGTGGAAAAACATAAAGAAGAGAAGAGATAGAATGGTAGGCCACTTGCTGAGACATGGGGGAATAGTCCGCGATATTTTGGAGGCAGAAATAGGAGTGAAGAAAGGCAGAGGTAGGCCTAGATTAGACTACTGCTCACAAATAGTAAGGGATGTAGGTTGTAGCACAATTAGCGAAATGCGTAGGTTAGCACATGATAGGAGAAGCTGGAGGTTAGCGTCCAACCAGTCTTAGGACTGATGACTTCATGATGATGAGGGGATTACCAATTATAAATAGAAAGATGATATTAGAAGTAAGTGTGTCTTAATATATAACCTCTTCTTAGAATCAATAGCGAAATCGTTTAAGGAATAAGCATCATGTTACATCCGGGCCCATTTTTAAAACTTGCGGCATAAACTTCAGACTTTAATAACTGTTAATGTCTCTTATAAAGAAAGAATTTTGTTTTACTGAACATAAAAATTTATACACTTTACGTGGTTAAAACAATTACTAAGTATAAACACTGAATTTACATATGTTTTAGTCACATTGTTAACTTTACTGTTATGGACCACAAGTAGATATACACCAATTTAATGAAATCTAGCTATAGTGTGACTAACAACAGATTTGAACATTTTTTTAATTTAATAATTTTTATAGATGTACATTTTAAATAGTAAATAATTTTTAAAGGCTTACATTTTAAAGGATTACATGTTTCGGTATCGATTTACATAATATAGATGTCCAAAGGGAGACCATTGAGAATTGCCACGTATCCTATACCAAGAGCAAAACTGCCTTTAGATGGGACTACTGTTTTATTTTACGAAATGTGGCCAGAATAGCAGATTACAACTCACAAATAATTCGTTGAATTTTCATAGACGCTCTGAAAATTTAACGTCTTTCAAATGACTTTAAACTAAAGAGTCGGCCGGGTTAAAATCGGAGGAATGTGGTGGCCAATCTACGGCAGTCTTACCGATAAAGTGAGGGTAATTTAGCGTTATTACGTGATCACCAACTATTTCTAGTAGTCTAAAAATGGAAGTTATGCGCTGAGTATGGCTTTTTCGGAAAAACGAACAGAATTTGAGTTCGTGATATAGTCTCGTGAGCTGTGGTATCTTCAGTAAAGGCTTGCCTTGTATCAATTTCCCTATTCTCAAGTTATAAGAGGAGCTTCTTATTTTCGACATAGCGTCATGGGATGGATGCTAATGGACAGTTATTTTATATGAATAGAGGTCTACAACTGTGACATCTACCTAGAATGTTTTCATCTGTGGCATTGACATGTCTACCGAGCGGAAGCAATAGCTTCTAACTTCTAAGCTATACTACAATAAAAGAGTGTATAAAAACAGTACGATACTTTCAGCTAATTTAGCATATCAATGGAATGTGAAAAATAGAAATAATTAATAAAGAAAATCCAATGACGGGGCATGAAGAACATCTAACTGAGGGCGATTTAAAGTGTGCCCGCAGCTGTTGTCTCCCGATACGTTGTAGAATTTGCGACTACCGTGGCCCGATGAAGAGACCAGCATATAGAATTGATATTATAAAAACCCTTTATGGTATGAAAATATAAAGTTTATGCACAAAATATTATTATATGTTTTAGAAAGTTTATAATTAATGTATCACAAAATTAACAGAAAACAAGTGGTTTTTGTTTGGAAAAAATTGGATTGGTCACGTGCTCATATGCCTCTTAATATCAGCCACACTCTGTCTACAACTCACCAATGCAGGCTATAGTGGTAGTATATATTAATAATTGACAGCTAACGAAATATTACACAGTTGGTCATTATTCGCATTTTAAATGCAATGACGATGTATTGTACTTGTTTGCATTGTTGCATGCAATGTTTTTTTTTTCGGTCATGCTGTAAATTTGAAATTCAATACATTCATCGTCTACGTAATCACTTTTATTAAACTTGACCATCATTCTTAAAGTTTGCTTTTTAAGACATAAGTGTAGAATATATCAGTGCTTTTATTCAAATCTGCTCACCCCCACCTCCAAACCAAACCAAAATTACCTCTGTACAAGGAACATGTAAGTTTAAAGCTGGAAGTGGAAATTTAAAACTAGTATCCGTTGCAGTTTAGGTTTCACCTCCTTATTTCTAACTACCCTAAAAAAAATTAAATATCATCCCCTATCCCTAATATATCCTTATCTTGTAGTATACGAGTATCTTTTTAGATGTCTTAAACATTCTGAATTAACTGCGCTTAGAAAACTGAAATCGGTTGATAAGTTCTCGAAATAGAAATAAAAATAAAATAATTAATAAGACACAAAATAAATTTATTAGTAGTTTGAAATGAAATCACTAGATAATCGAATGTACATTCCATACGGTGTATGTGCTCTACTGGGGTGTATTTATATTAGTTTTATACTCCAAATTATACATTTTTATTTGAAATAAATTGACATTTATATTTCATACTATTAAATGTGGTAAAGTGTTTTCAGTAGATTTTTAATAGTGTATTTTTTAGTACATGCAATGATCCACTTTTGTCTGTAATACATATTCCTAAAACAATCAAATAAAACGAATCAGAACCTGCCAGGAAGTAATCTCTCTTTCGAAAATCTTAGCAACTGAGGTCCATTTAGATATAATTTATACAACATATAAATTGAATAGCTAATTACTGCCAACTGAACTGGTGAAAGCAATTATTGTGTGAGCCATACAATTTAACAAATTAACGTTTAATCGATACTGGCTGAATAATGGACTTACAACGTAAACGGCGAGGCTTTATTGGTTTTATTATTGTTACATTGAGCGATATTTCAAGGTGAAGCATTACTTGCCGCCTCGGTTGGATGTATTTATTATTGAATAAGTTCGCCAGGGAAGAAATGTATCCGAAATGGATAAAAAGTTCGTAAAAGGATAGGCTGGGTATCTCGAAGAAAATGCGATTTACACAAGCGGTCGTGTGAGAATATAACAGTCGAGATTGCAAGCAGTTTATAATACAGGGTGGAAACTATAACCGATATAAATTCAGTAAATTTAGTTCGTATACAAGATGTGTATAGAAATTAAGATCTCAGTACATTTTAGCGGTAATGATTGTAGTTTATTTCTACCAAAAGAAATGCAACCACATCCTAATTTTAAGCAATCATCCTTAATATTTCAGCTTTTCTTGTATAGTATATTTCAAGTGATACTCTATTACATATCACAGGGTAGGTGATAAAAATAGGAACTTACAATGTACAATGTATAACACTTAATAGTGGTTACTCAGAGTGCATTTATTTCATAGCGCCAGAAAAGAAACTGCATAAAAATATGGATGGTGATGAATTACTTAACTTAATAAGAAAGCAAAACAAGTAAAAGTTATAAATAAGATGAAAACTGTATTTATGGCTAGCATTCAGTGTGATTCCGAAACATGTATAACTTCATTCTTCTGGATATATTCATTATCATTCGTTTATAATTCATAGTTCGTATAATTATATTATAAACCTTATTAAGCACTTCAGCAATAATGAGTTTGAATCCGATATATGTTTCTACTTCTCGGATACCATAAGGATCCAGCAAAGGTTTGCTGATGTTTTTAATTTTTATCAATAACTTATCTGGTTCTCCAAGTTGTGAAAAATTACTTTTTGCGGATGATTTGAAAATATGTTCGGCGACCACGAATGTTAATAATTGTATAAATTTATAAGTCGATGAAATTTTACTTGGAATCGTCAGGATGTCAAATTATTAATGAATATGGATCTAGTACATGGAATCTTAGTTATAATATTCATAGAGAAGTCTTTGAATCCAAACGAAAATTTCTGAAAAATTTAATAGTTGCAAAGAACTTGAAATAATCGAAGAATACGGTCATTCATATGGGTATTCATGATATGATGATCCTAGAATGCATTCCAATTACATGATACGTACCAGGTTCAATAAAAATTTTCATTTTAACACACAAGAAAGTGACAGATAATTATTGAGAACCAAATTATTAAATGTAAAACTATGTTGTGCTTTCAAAGAAAGATCTGTTCATGACAGTAGATGGTTTAGAAGATGTAAAAATTATGTAAGAGTTTTCTTCTGAAGATTTCTATATCATACAGATCTACATACGTTTTTGGCTACAAATTATGCTGCAACTAAATTTACGTAAACTAAATATATTTCTGATAAAAATTTAAGTAAATAACATTGTGTAGACATAACTGTTCTGTGAGTGTATATATTGAAATAGAATGTACATAAGTATAAAATATACGTAAGTATAGTTTTGAGAGTGTATTAGAAAGAATATCTTACATATGTATATAATATGTATATCGCAATGTTAGCTTGGTTAGCTTCCATCATGAAAAGGGGTGAATAGGGTACACACCAGTTTGGTGGGAAATGAACGCCGTACGGCCGGTGTAGAAATTTATCACTCGCTGGTGTGAATTTTCATACCGGTAGTGAAGTAATATCAACACGACACACGTCTAATGTAAACTTCCCCGACTTTCTGTTAATTGTTAATGTCTTATTGTTCATATTGTCTAAAAATGAGCGCTTTTAATATACGCTTTTCTTTGTAATATACGTATTACATTGTCATTAGTGAAATATCAGTGAACAACCATACCAATTGCCATATCCATACCATATTGAACTCATTGAGCGACTTTGTCAAAATTTAACACATTTTTGTAGCAACTGTTGCATAACTCTTAATTGAAAACCTTCAACGATTCAGACTCCTTGAATTGTAACGTATTTTTCAGTCCGCGGGGCAATTACTTTTAACAAACTTGACCAATACCCTTAATGTTTGTTTCTTAGGATATATTACACCATTCAATCGTAAAATGGTTAATCAGAAATCATCAATAGCCATTTTTTCTCAAGTTTTAAATGGCGGCTAGTACTAAGGGTTATAGAGGCAGGTGTCCACTTGTATTTTTTAATTAATTTTGTAATACATTCACTATAAAATGTTTAAATATTTTAGGTATATACTTTACAAAGGATTTTTACTTTTCCGCACTCCACTATACACGGAAAAGTAATGTAATCGTGTAAAAAAAAGTGAAAAAACATTTCTTTTGGGTTTATTTTTCGTACTCTCGCACCGTGGCAAAATTACAAGGAATGTTACGTGGCAAGGAATTACATCAGACTGCCCAAATGGATTGTGAACCACTTCTTAGATCACTCTCGGCGTTTTATAATGACAATAACGTTTTACATGAATGACACTTGAAATTCTGCTGCAATTCAACTAAATCGATGATCCGAGTTCCAAGTTTCGTCGAATTTTTTTCGTGATTAGATTTGAAGCTTTTCTCGCGTTATTCATTGATTTCACCGCTTGAAGACGTCATTTAACATCTTTTTCCCGTCACCAAACTCCTTTGTGTTTTATTTGTGGCACATTCAATGCAATATTGAATAACAACATTATCGAAAAAGACGAATGAATAAACAAAATTACGGCATCGCGATACGGTAGACACCGAGTTGTGCCTTGCTGTAAACACACCTGTGACGTGAACAAAATCGGTACAATCACAGCCAAAGATATGTATGTAGTATCAGTATGCAGCGACTTTGTAAAAGTCAGCAGATAGCGAGCGGCCAAACTTTGGTAATCGAAATACATGCTAGTACTACCTTGAGGTAAAATTTATTAAATAGTAAAGACTTTATGTTTTTAAACTTTTTATTTGCAGTGTATACTGTGTTTTGTTCTACAAACTGTTGTTCGTGAAACAACAATTGCATTATATTTTTATACGATTAACCGCCATTTTCTGGCTGAGCTATCCATTTCAGCGTTACACGCGTAGTCATTAGTCATATTGAATAAGTAACAACAGTTCTTCTTGGCGTAGACATCTGTTACCTACCCGTAGTTGTTTACAACTACATTCTCGTATATGTATTCAGGAAATGGATGTTTTTTCCATCCTCTAAAACATTATAATTGTGCGACGCTCTGCCTCAATAAAGGAAAACTCGGAGCTTAATATTTTTAAGTGAGGACTGTTGGAGCACTTCTCGTTATCGAGTTTATGTTTTTGTTCCCTTTTCTACGTTTTGTTTGATTTCCTTGCGGTAGTAGACAACATTCGAACGAATTATTTTGCCGTTTTAAGGTTGTAGTTTTGATGTATTAATGTGTTTGTTGTGAAAGCTCGTTGTGAATTATGGCTGACTAAGAGAAGTAGCTGCAAAAAAAAATTAAAAAACTTTATTATCGAAATATAACTCAATAATGTTCTTTATGTTTTGCTTGGCATTATTTTATTTTGACTTACAAAGGGATAATGGGTTTCGTATACTAATAATGATATACGAAAAAATAACCACATACCATCTCGTGCATGTCTGTACTTTCTACCAAAACTAAATAAAATTTATATAATTACGTCTAATATTCCACATGTAATAAACATATTTATGAACCAATTTTTATTAATAGAAAAATTTTTAAATAATGTATTTTTTCATTTTGTTATTTTGCTATTTCTTCGACATGGAATTTAATAAAATGATAATCTGTACAAAACGATCGGCACGACAAATTTTTTATCATCATTTTTTATAAGTCCTTTTGTAAAATTAATTGTTTAGTTATATTCTAATTATATAATACTGCTATTCCAGACAATTAAAATTTTTATTGTAACTGAAATTCTAATAGAACCTCCCAATTTTTAATTTCCATTCTTACTTTTATTCCCAATTCTCCGGAGGAAATAGAAAATAACCGGAAGCGGAAGAAGTAAGGGATATGATTTAAAATGATTTTCCTTTTGCATTTTATCATATACAGACGTTAATTTTATATTTAATATATTTTTGTAACTATTAATATTTTGTTTTTAAAATTGTTAAAATTATTATTTCTTTAAAATTGACACAAACATATGCCAGCAAGAAAACAAAATATAATAATACGACACTAATTAAGTTCTATTCATAGTTAAATCTGATGAGGTTACTGTTTAAAATATTTATTTTACATAATAATGATGAGCATACAATTAATAAATATAAAAATTAAACGAATTTTTTATTGTAGGTGTTTTCTCTTAATTAATTAATTTTATGATATATGTTATCAGTAATCAAGATGTTGTTAAGTAAGTTAATACTTAAGATATTATCAACATTTTGATTTACATATGGATTTATTATCTGTATGAATGCAGTGATATGTCCTTGACATATCACTGCATTCATGGACCGTGCATTCCTAAATGTAATGATAGCGTGGAAAACATTAGTACGAGAAATGTCCACAAGAGGCTGTGCACAGAGAGCTATCACCACTGTTATAGAAATACACCACAGTCATTAGAGTCGGAAGTAATACATTTTGGCATGGAACCTTCTTCTTAAAAATATAATTAACCTGGTTTACATTTCCTATGAGCAGTATTGCAGCACCATACGAAAAACGTCCGTAATGAAGCCCACCATTGTAATATAGTTATATACTGGTATCATAAGGTCGATGATAGTCTATAAGGTCATGGTCCTGGTGGACACAATGTAAACAAGTAATAACAAAACGGAAAATTAGTTAAATAGAAAGAAGTGCTTGGCTAAAGGTAGCTAGAACTATGCAAATCATACGAACAAGGAGAATATAGTTATTGATATTTTCTGCTACCACTGGATATTAACTTAAGAGAGGTGCATCGAATTAATATGGTACGCCTTAGGGCCCCTACACACGTTCCGGTTTTCACTCCGGCGTGCCTGGGCGGGCTGGGTTTGTGCAGTTAAGCCTGAGTCTGTATGGGTCATTCAGGCGACCTGCACGGGCCATAAGCCCGGCCTGTGCAATGTCTGTTCGATTCTGATATTTTGGCATGAACGAACATGTCTGTGTAGGCAAGCCGGCATGTGTGTTGACACGCCAGTCCAATACCACAGTTTTGGATGAGTTGTCATTGCGTTCAGTTCATACCTGTTGCATTTAAAGTAAAAATATGGACACCAGAAATTATTCAAGAGATTTTCTGAAGGAATTTATAGAGTTGCACCGGAGCTATCCTTGTATATGTATGTTTCTTAATCCATACGAAGGTAGTTAAACCAATCAGCCTTTATAGTCTTTAACTCAGCTAGCAATTTGATATGAGAAAAATGTTGTCTCTTTAAAAGTCAGTCTTTAACCCATTTATTTCTTTTTTGTTTTTTTTTTTGCTTATTTTAATACAACGAGTAGCCAAAAAGGTTAAGAAGAGAACTTGTTGTGTGTTTTGTCCGACTCTTATGATATTGGAGATAAAATTTGTATGCAACAATATAAGTAATAAGAGATGCGGTCTTGAGTTTGTTCTTCACAACAAAAAACTGAAACCTCAACTGAAAAACGTCTGTGTAGTGTGGAGACAACTCAGAGGTCAGGAAAACCCATGCGTATTTGCTCACGCAGCCAAGCCGGAGTGAAAACCGGAGCGTGTGTAGGTGCCTTTAAATATGTTAGTATACAACTAAACGAAGAATGTGTAAATGTTGGAAGATGATCAATACGATGTATTTTCTGCACGTGAGATTTAACAACATATAAGTAAATATAATAAGTGTGAAGTCAAGAGCGTCAATGAAGGAACATATATCTTCACAAATGGCACTAAAAGAGAAGAAGCAGGATGCGGAGTATACTCATGGCTCATCAGTGGAATAAGAAACGAATTGTTTAAATCGAGTTTCGTTTAATTGATCAAAATAGGTGACAGTTCATAGCGCTGGTTCTTCGATAGCCCGCCATTAAATACAAACTGAATCACATCATTACGAACCGGGGTAGCAGTGTGCGCATTTTACACTCACCCCTTTATTACCAGTGTGGCGATTATCGAAGCGTGAATGTCAATATGGTCGGTTTCGACATAATACAATAATTATTGTGCTCATGAGGGGACTGGAATAACTACTAAATACCTAAAGATGAATTAATATATTTTCTGAATTAATACCAAATGGACGTATACCAGTTTGCTGATAACAAGAACCAATAATCCAATGGTATCCCCGAAATCATATGGTGAGGCAAATACGAGAATTATTTGCAGCAACTTTTTAAGAACACCAACCGACAACGTTGGACCGACACCAACTTTGCCAACCTTGCACAGATTTATTTAATATTTTCGAGCAATAAAGTTTTCTCCTAGTCTAACAATAAGTCCGATAAAACACAAAAAATCTCACTGACATAGTTTTCCACAAAACACCAAAGCACTATACACTACACTCGACGCGCGTTTCGCCAACAAGGTTGGCGATTAAAGACATTTTTAGTCATCTCCAGATGATGCCAAGTCTGTTGGCGAAACGCGCGTCAAGTGTAGTGTATCGTGTTATCTAAAAACTAAGTAAAACTTAGTCAGTGTTATCTTCACACTAAAGGTTCCGACCTACTCCAGTAACAAGAAATCTCCTACATCCACGATGGGAGCTATTAAAGATGTTGAAAATAGTTGTCTCCGCTACAGCTCTCAAGCAAGTGACATATTCCAGCCAGAAAATTGCTAATGCAGTAAATTCGGGTGCCTCAATAGACGAATTTGAAAGAATAATGGATATAGTTCTCACAAAATAAGAATGACCCATAAAATTTTACCCACTGCTAAACGCAATTTTTGTATTAATCGATCCCTAGAATTCAACAAAAGACTGATATCTGTGAAAAAAAGTAAAAAATTACATTGGGTTTTAATATTTCCCACCAAATTTTTAAGAAATTATATATTTTCCTTTCGTTGACTTGCAATGAAAGAGTTTTGGTGATATTTATTTATGGTACGTTAAAGAATATTTGAATAATATATGTTAAAATCGTCTAATCACAAGGAAGGGAACTATTTTGTGTAAGCTTAGGCACCAAAAAGTTTGCTTGATCTTCCGACAGAATACGTACTTGAGGAAAATGAATGAATAGTCTATTTTCAATAAAACGATTTAATAAAAAGTTCCTTCAACTAGAGCAAGTGACAATAATGAGACATTAATCTGATGCTAATAACAGAAAACAACGTTTTGTTTTCATCGCCTACTGGATCCAAAGTTGTTAATCGCGGCACTTACAACACAAAGCGTAGCAACCAGACTTGCAAATAGTCATTTTAATCAAGAAGGGATATTTGTAGGCGATTTTCGCAAGAGAATACGACTACGGTAAAAGTTCTGACCATTAAAAGAGGTACTCTGAGAAAACATCACCCAGTATATCGGTTTAACTAATATTCTTAGAAATAATAGGTCCTAATGATTTTAATCCCACCAGTAAAGGGTATGGAGTTATTTATTAATTAAAAATGTATTTTTAATAATAAACCTATAACTCGGAAACTAAAAATTTTGTATTATATTTTTTCCCGTAGATCGTATTTATTTATCGTCATGAATATACAGGCAATCGTTGTCAGTGAAATTTTCGGACACCCTGTATATGTTGTTTATTTTTGTTTATTTTCTTCGATCAATTAACATAATTATTCAATGAAATTCCTTTGTGATTTAGTTAAAAAGTCCCATTAATAACTTTATATTCATTTCAGTTATTATTCGATCACGCAGGTACTTATAAAGGGTGGTCCAACCAAAACGTACGATGTTAATTGTAAATAAAACAAAAAGTTTTCAGAGAATTATCTTAATATTTTTTATTATGATAGAAGGATCTATGGCAATTATGTGTGAAACAAAATATCGGCCAAATGATCGCCACGGCTTCGGTGGCATACCTCTATCCGATGGTCCATATTTTCAATGACTCTATCCGATGGAGACATAATTGAGGTTCAATGTCATTAATGTGCCGAATTATCCCATCCTTTAGCTCTTGAATTGTTCTTGGCTTATTGACGTACACTTTTTCTTTTAAATATCCCCAAAGAAAGAAGTCCAACGGTGTCAAATCACATGATCGTGGCGGCCAATTAACATCGCCACGACGTGAGATAACACGGTCATTGAATTTCTCGCGCAAAAGTGCCATTGTTTCGTTGGCTATGTGGCACCATCCTGTTGGAACCACATATCGTCCAGGTCCATATCCTCAATTTCTGGCCACAAGAAGTCCGTTATCATCTCGCGATAGGGAACACCATTCACGGTAACTGCTTGGCCGACCTCATTTTCGAAGAAGTACGGCCCGGTTTGCTGAAATTTGCGCACAATTCTCACTATTGTGGACACATTTGGTCGATTATGCTGACCAAAAAAGTCACGAAATGCACGAAATGCATTTTGATTTGAACGCCCATTTTCGTAAAAGGCTTCAACAATCTTAACGCGCTGCTCAATTGTGTACCTCTCCATGGTTGAATTTGTCAAACACTGAAACAAAGAAATGTCAAATTAATAAATTAATAAGTTGGGCAAAAAACTTGACGTTAAGGTGTGACTCACAATTAACATCGTGCATTATGGTTGGACCACCCTTTATATAGATTTACTCATAGATGTCTCTTTGATAACTGCTGACTACAATCAATATACTACATACATTTATTGTACTTAGTAGTATTTAATAATGATGTTACATGGCATGTCATTTATTAAGAACAAACAATTCGCCCTGCAAGACAAACAGAAGCGTTTGCTACATTATCTTTAGAACGCGATTAATTAATAAAATTAATAAATTCATATTTCATTGGCTTAATGGAAACGTTCCGCATTCCGGCGAAGGTGAAACCGCTTATTGAAGGAATAAATATGCAGATATTACAACCCGTGGAAATCGGATCTATTGTATTAATTTACCTCGCGGTTGCAATTTATGAGATTTAGGACTGGTAGGCCGTAAGCGAGCCCTGTCAGTCGATCGTATTCCTGAAGGGCGACGCTGCCGGCTCGATTTAAAGCAGGGGTTTGTTGGAGATTGTTCGAAGCGCGACCCATACCCACCCTACCTTGTAAAAACCAGACTAACTGGCCAGAACGGCTTTTAGTAGGGCCTGGGAAAACTGACCTTTATGATGAAATACGTCATATACATGCTATGCAGTAGACATTTATTTTTAGTACGATTCACCGGAATAAGTTCGTGATATAAATGTTTTTGTGAGGACAAAAATATGAGAAATCGGGGTAATTTGATGGGAAGTAGGAAGTGTTCCTGCGCCGTTTGCTTTTTACGACCCGGAAAAACTATAAACATTAAATGATAACTTTTTGAAGCTGTAATAAGGCAGTAATTGGACAGTAAAATTACTGACTAAGGCATGGTTTATGCAAGCTTTGTTTTAATTTTATTTCAGATTTAGATGGTTTAATTATTGTTGATGTAATTAAGCGTTTTAATGTATAGCAAGCATATTACCGATTTTGCTTTTTGATACCACATTACTTCATTAAGGAAGTTAGAGTAAGTCAATATACCCATTCGAGTTTCTTCAGGAAACTGAATTAGATATATTCCAGTTTCCTAACACTGAATTAGTTTTATACAAAACACCATACACTACACTCGACGCGCGTTTCGCTAACAAATTTGGCATTATCTGAAGATGATTGAAACTACTCAGTTATTATTTGGGATTATTAAAATTACTAGTTGTACGCGCGTCGAGTGTAATATATAGTGTTTTGTTATTTTGTGGAAAACTAAATTAGTGTTATCTCCACACCAAAGGTTCCAATCTATGCCAGTATCCAGTTTCCTGAAGACACTCGAATGACTATATTAACCCATTCCTGTTTCTTGAATGAAGAAAGGTGGTGTCAAAATTTAAAATTGATAATACGCTTACGTATTACTTATTGGTATGAAAACGCCTAATTACATTAACAATAATGATACCATCGAACTGCGAAATAAAATGGGATAGGACAAAATGGGGTGGCTTCCTCTTATTCAGACAGAGGTAATCCCTGCTACCTCAAATATTACACACTGTTGGTCATAACTAATAAATCAACATACTTTCTACATAAGCACGATTTTTATATATCAAGTTATTACCAATAATTATCTTTTTTATCCGAATTTTATATAGTCTCTTCTTCAACTTTATTGTTTGCTAGGTTATGGCGGCCAGCGAAGCGAAGAACCAGCGCTATGAACTGTCACCTATTTTGATCAATTAAACGAAACTCGATTTAAACAATTCGTTTCTTATTC
Source organism: Rosalia funebris (assembly GCA_037954035.1). Lineage (NCBI taxonomy): Eukaryota > Metazoa > Arthropoda > Insecta > Coleoptera > Cerambycidae > Rosalia > Rosalia funebris. Next base: position 9,989,997 of record JAZFAV010000007.1, read on the forward strand.
CACTGATGAGCCATGAGTATACTCCGCATCTTGCTTCTTCTCTTTTAGTGCCATTTGTGAAGATATATGTTCCTTCATTGACGCTCTTGACTTCACACTTATTATATTTACTTATATGTTGTTAAATCTCACGTGCAGAAAATACATCGTATTGATCATCTTCCAACATTTACACATTCTTCGTTTAGTTGTATACTAACATATTTAAAGGCACCTACACACGCTCCGGTTTTCACTCCGGCTTGGCTGCGTGAGCAAATACGCATGGGTTTTCCTGACCTCTGAGTTGTCTCCACACTACACAGACGTTTTTCAGTTGAGGTTTCAGTTTTTTGTTGTGAAGAACAAACTCAAGACCGCATCTCTTATTACTTATATTGTTGCATACAAATTTTATCTCCAATATCATAAGAGTCGGACAAAACACACAACAAGTTCTCTTCTTAACCTTTTTGGCTACTCGTTGTATTAAAATAAGCAAAAAAAAAACAAAAAAGAAATAAATGGGTTAAAGACTGACTTTTAAAGAGACAACATTTTTCTCATATCAAATTGCTAGCTGAGTTAAAGACTATAAAGGCTGATTGGTTTAACTACCTTCGTATGGATTAAGAAACATACATATACAAGGATAGCTCCGGTGCAACTCTATAAATTCCTTCAGAAAATCTCTTGAATAATTTCTGGTGTCCATATTTTTACTTTAAATGCAACAGGTATGAACTGAACGCAATGACAACTCATCCAAAACTGTGGTATTGGACTGGCGTGTCAACACACATGCTGGCTTGCCTACACAGACATGTTCGTTCATGCCAAAATATCAGAATCGAACAGACATTGCACAGGCCGGGCTTATGGCCCGTGCAGGTCGCCTGAATGACCCATAGTCGTTAACGTAATCACTACAAATAGTAGATGCTGTCCATATACAGTTGCGTGATTTAAAAGAAGAAAAAAGGGGCGTTGCAGCAAAGCCAAGTTTAACACTATTTCAAAAAAAATTAATCAAAAAAGAAACATCTTAAAAATAATATGAATTCAGAGTATATATAAAATCACATACTGCATACCCAGGACTGGATATCTCTACAGAAATAATTCTCACTTCTTTTAACATCTTCAAATGTGCAGGTGTTATTTTGATAGGCCATGTACGGAAATCTAGTGGAGCCAAATCAGACGACCATCTTTCGCGAGAGTTATTTCAACATACATGTGTTATCTATTCATAGTATCCAGGAACACTGTTCGTAAATAGTCTTTTCTAACAATAAATCCAAAATATATCCGAATTATGAGCTATATATTTGCACATTTTTCGCTGAACTTATAATTCTCATGATACTCTGCAATAATAGTTTCAATTTATGTGTTTTAATGTATGCACCCGCTCTATTATGTTAAAAAATACGGTATTTTTCCGTGCATAAAGCAAAACGACACTGCAATTTCCAAAGTAGAAAGAATGGTGGTCTCCCTATTCTCCTTTCTCAGTTTTTCCCAAACACAAATGAAATATATTGCATTGAGGAAGAAGATATATCACACTTAGCTGAATTAAGCGAGGGTTTTTTCCCAGAGTGAAACATTTTTAAAAATATATCCACACAAGTAACTTCCGAAAATATCCTGGAGGATGCAGTATTGTTTTATTATTATATTTTTCACTTTGCGTGAAGGACCCCCGCCCACGACTCAATATAGATAACAAGATTTCCAGAAAATAATTAGTAGGCACTAGTTTAAGTCTCGATAAATAGAAATTCCAGTTTCTGCGATTCTGAATATTATTAAATAACTAAAAATTGTCACCGGAAATGAGTAAGACAACTACTAAGTTTTGTACTACAATATTTTCACAGTAACGTGACTGCAGTTTCAACAATTTTTATGCCACTTTCAAACGATGATTCAACTAAGAATAAAATACAAACATTCTGTTCCTATAATATATACTATCCAAATACAGAGACTAAGTGTTATGACAATAAACAGGTAGTTGAGGTTTGTTTGTTTATTGTCATAACACTTAGTCTCTGTATTTGGATAGTATATATTATAGGAACAGAATGTTTGTATTTTATTCTTAGTTGAGTCATCGTTTGAAAATGATATAAAAATTGTCGAAACTGCAGTCACGGTTCTGTGACAAAATTGTGGTATAAAACTTAGTAGTTGTTTTACTCATTTCCGTTGTGAATTATGAACTACCACAGAGTAACGGCTTTCTCGATTAATTTCTTGCTAAAAATTGTAGTTTACCGTATGTATTGTCATAATTTTTAATTTATTTCATTATTTAAAATTTCTGCTTATGATTGTAACCTTTATTTAAGCACTCGATTAAACATTTTACAATTAATATATAAGTTGATAAGTGCACATAACAGGTATTATTTTTGATAAATATATCCTTGAAGTTTAGGATACTGTTAAATACCTTCGAAATTTGTTAAATATGTTTAGGGGAATTTTCAAATGATTATATTTAGATATGCCATATAAGAATAAATGTATATATAATTTATCATTGCTAGATCCTTAGTTGTAAAGTAAGGGATATGATTAATGTAACACTTCCAAAGAATGTTACTAATTCAATATTTATATACAAACTTATATGATAAATAAAAATAAGTAGATATGGTGGGGCAGTCATATGTAATAAATGTTACTGGGTTGATTTTTGTTGTCAATTAAAATTCAACGGAAATTCTTTCCTTAAATTATATTCTTTGAGTATAATAGATGTATTTGAATAATAATTGTAATGACTTCTTATTTAAGCATTGAAGGAATCATCAAATGTCTTTAAAATATTTGTTTTGTAAAATATTTTTGCATTAGCAATTCTACCATACTAAAAAAATACATTTTCTGTATTGTATAGTATTAGAAAATAAATACCATTGTTCTAATAATTAACGTATGAAGTTTGATAACATTTCTTGAAAACCAAAACTTTACAATCTTCGTGAAATATTAATAAACATAGAGAAAGCTTCATAGATATATTATTTCTATATTAGTTTACCATTATAAATTATGTAATTTAACCTACGTTACGATAGTTATAGAAATATTAAAAAAAAAGATATTAATAGGCTAGATAAAATTGAAAAAAACATATTTAGATAGCAGAGATTTAGGTATTGAAAATAAAATATCTAAGTAGTATTGTCGTAGTGGTAATTTGTAGGTCGTAAAATGGTTACGCCCTCTATTGATCATTAAGAGAACATAACTAACTTTAATATTAACTCATTATTGCCTATATTTTAGCAAATCACTGGAAGTGTCTCATCACATTCTTTTTCATTAGTATGTTAAACATATGAAATAAATAGTTATAGTAAATTAAATATAATTAAATAAATAGGAATATACAAATCATTAAATATAAGGAAACAGTAAATTTCATGTGTCCAAATTCTGTGAGGAATTCGTAGAATAGGTTGTCTACATTCATTTCAATGAATGTACGGATTAGTCTCAATACATTGGGGGTTAATCTACCTACATGCGGAAATGAACGTAACATTAGGGTGCGAAGTTTTATCAAATCTCTTTATTTTCATGTCCATTGTAACTGTTGGTGCCTAGTATTAGTTGGTGCCTATCTTTTTTATTTTCGTAACTGAATAGGAATATGCACACTAAAATTTCACGGATTATTCTTAAGGCTATCCTGCGCTTGTCCGTTATTTTGATTTTGACGATTGTCAGTAGTGTCATTACTCAGAACGAAGATAAATAAATCAAAATCAGAAATAAAAAGTATGAAGGAAGATGAAATGGAACTATTACTTCAATATAACATATTTTATAAATATTAGCCGAAAATATTTGCGCCAAACAAATTAGAAAGTACTTCCTTCGGGCAAAATGAAAGTAAGCTTTTTCGTTTACCTTATTGATATTACAGCTTCAATACTACAACGTGTCGGAATTAATGGGAATTTTGTCAGACCATTAAAAAATCGATAATATATATTCTTTTCTGTTACTATGGAATAATGCTATTTATACATTTGAATCGAGACTCAGAAATAAAATTGTGAATGCAAAAATGATTGTGCCTACTTCAAATCGAATTTGATGATTACATTAAGAATATGAGTGGATATTATTTCATATACAGATGCTTTATCATTTTTTAATATTTACACAATTTTTTGATTGAATCGATCACTAAACCTCTTAGTAACTATTTATAAAGCCACTAAACGAATTTAAAATGTTAATGGCGGGTTTTAAAAGCCATTATAGGAATTTATGATGCAAAACTTTGTCAAATTTGTGAAATACAATAAGAATGCATGTATCATAACTTCTCCCGTTCTCATGGTATTAAATAAATTCGTCTTACACTCAAATGTAAAACTAAATTATGTTCATTAAAGAGATCTATGGTGTATAGTTTAGTTTTAGTACTATGTCCAACTTTATATGATTAATGTTAGATTTCACTATTTAATTCGAAGATATGATCGTTCAAATGCGATTTGGTAAGTATTTCTGATATATTATTCTACACTTTGATAGATTTCCTTTATAGATTATCACACTCATACTTACTTAGAATTATATCACATAAATATAATCTGATATTAGTTCGTTGTAGGTAATCAATTTAAATAAACATTGGCAATTATATACGTTAGTATAATTATATCAGCAGGACAACATGAAGAACAATTTCGGACAATATATCAAAGTATCACAGTTTAGTTAATCGCTATTTGCAAAATCTCAAAACATACCGTGGCTTGTTTTTATGGCTAGGCTCAGGTAGACTGTTCCGTTTATCGGTAAGATAAAAGAGTTTTTTATTTGGCAAATAGCGATGAAATGAATGGTACCACATTGCACAGATGTGGGTTGACATATATTTCGAAAAGATTATTCGCCTTATCCACGAAATATATTTACACGGCCTAGGTTATTTGGCGACAATATTATGGAAAATATAATACTTACAAAGGCAGATAAACTTAAATTATGTATTATTCTCCAATAAATTTACTTGACAACTGCAGTCTTATGGAATTGTGCATGATACGTCAATTGACATTTTTTTGTTGAAAGAATATTTTGCGTAATAATAATTGAATTCACTGTATATCTACTTTATTCGCATTTTATGAATATTTAATTAACCTCACATTCTTTCACGAATAAGTTTTATTTCACAATGGTACAACTGATTAGCCTCTAAAATATATCGATCCATTATCATTAAGCTGTTACACTGTCTGAAATATGGCGTAAAATTTAACACCAATCCCACACTAATTTTTCACCACACTTTTCACACCAAACATGCCCCGTTTGATGTGAAATATGGGGACTTATCAATTTGGTGTAAAATGAATACCATAATCTCGTCGAAGGATTACCACAACTGATGTGAATTTTCATACAAGTAATGGATTTAAATCAATACAACGTCTAGTGTAAACTTTGCCGCTTCCAGATGTAAACTTTATTTCAATTTTACACCATCTACTGTCCATATTGGACAATGAAAGAAAATGAAGTGCCTTTGAAATATAATATAATTTTAGAAATTGATCGAGGAAGCTGTTACTCTGTGGTAATTCATAATTCCAACGCAATTGAGTAATACAGCTACTAAGCTTTGGTATAAAACTTAGTTGTTGTTTTACTCAATTTCGTTGGACAATATACTTTATTATATTTTTATTTTTAATATATATATATATATATATATATATATATATATATATATATATATATATATATATATATATTACGATTTAGTTCTCAGTGAAAATGAAAATTTGGTAATATTCTTTATAAAATTTATATATTATTATTATTAAATAATAAACAGAGAATAAAAGAGAAAGGACAGATATAAAATATGCATTTATATTACTTGGTTTACTTCATCGTCGCGGAAAATAAATAGGTTAGGTACTGTAACAATCGTTCTTAACGGGCGGACAAATTAAACCAAAGTACTGAAAATATATTAGTGTTTTATTTTTTTGGATCTCTTGATATGTTTGAAAATTGTGCTCGAAATGTAGCCCTGTTGATAATATTTATGTCACGAAGAAAATTCCCAGTGTCAGAGCTGAAAAGCATTATGAACGAAAAGTGGTCTCAATTGTACATTTTGAATATAAGTCTCACCTTGAATTTATAAAACACTAATCCGACATTAGTCGTGCTTGATTCTTCAAATTAATCCGTTATTTAGACGTTAAGAATTATTACAAAACGAAACAAAACAATCAATTAATTCTTATTAGAAGACCATTTGCTTTATAAATTGATGTTGACTCTACGGTTATTAGCAATGGAAAGGAAAGGAGGAAAAAAAGCGTTCACATTGAAGATAAAAGGAACCAAAGAAATTATCGCACCGTGCGCAGAATACAAGCGTATACAGGATCGCGAGAGCGGAGTGCCACTAATAAAATACGTCACAGTACATGATATCTTTTCGGTGAAACCATCCAGCGATTCATAAAATTTAATTTAATAACCATTATTAATACACTTGGCTAACACAATTGATTTTTACTTCTTGAGACACATAGCGGCATATGTTTGTTTTCAGAAAAAAACGAACAGTCATATTTCCTCACATTTCAACAGTCGCAACATGAAAACTACATGAATGCGTATTCTAGAATAGCTACTACATAGAGAGAGATAAAAATCTGCCTCACTTGGAGTAAACTGTTGTGGTGGTGTATTTATAATTATTTTATTCCTGATCTGTACCAATTACACTAGTGTTACGTTTTATACCATAAATTGTGTCATTTTGTGTCACAAAGTTTTATGTCATTTGCGCACCATCAAAAGTGGTAAGCAACTTATTAACATTTATTCGAATAAATTAGCCTTATATAATCACTTTGAATGCTGAAACTCAATTGTAAGTCACCCAGTGATATATTTTATTCTGATCGAAGTATATCACATTTTCTTAAATTTTAATAGTTTTGAGTAATTCCATCCGAAATGGCAACTATCGTGTATAATAAATAAGTGGTTTTGTGATAACAATTATTAATGTTTCACCACTTTAGTTTTTGTTTGCTTTTAAATTTTCAGGTACAATAACGCACAACTAGTTAACAATAGATATTACGTAATTCCGAACAATTAATTTTTCATTTAATTATCTTAATATTTTCAAATATTTAAGTTAGCATGTCACCTATATATTTCTATAAATAATATCTTCATGTTCGGCAGATTGAAATTAAAATTACATCACTATTTATAGACCACTTAATTTATAAATAACGAAACACTCGAGCAGATTACAAGGAATCAATTCTCCGTGAAATTATCTAATCCTTTTAAAATAATAAGTTCACTATCTGGTCTTCTATTTAAATATTCAATCCCTCTTACATGATAAAACTTAATTTTTCTCATTAAGTTATTTTAATTTAATTGCGTTTAAACAAGACGAAAAGTGGGTCAAATAAAAAAATCGATGTGCTTCTCGCAAATTTACTTAAAATTATTTTTTCGCCGACTGTTCAAACGATAACAAGCTTAGTTTTATTTGAACAGTATTACAAGCAGTGGAACTTTTATTTGTTTTGAATTATTGAGACATCAGCTGCTGTTAAACGTTCAAGACAATATTTCCCGTTATCACGTACTTCTCCCCATCATCTTACTTCAGGTGTATTAGAGTATTTCTCCCTTACAAATCACCTTAATATATGCGATATATAAATAAGTAAAATTCAACCGTTTATAACATTATTATATAAATTTATAACATCTTGTAGTGTATTAACATTGTTACTAATTTGATTTCTATTTATATTTAATACCTGCACTTTGCATCAGATAACATATTATACCTTAGTACGGCTATTATAGTACTCTTATTACCACTGCAACTGTAAGTTTACCAGTACTTACAGTATAATATGGAGATAGTATACGCTTCGCAACCATCTGTTTAAAGCAACACATTGCCACCTTACGAGCACGGGTCGCAACTCCTAGTATTTCATTTCAAATGTTTCACGGTTCGTATGAGTCAGAATACACTGAAATTTATTGTATAGCGTAAAAACATAATAACATGAGCATCATCATAAAAAACTTTTTTGAAGTGGTAGATACTTCTGCGTTTTGGCGAAAAAGCATTTCAAAAGGGAAAAAGCTTGTTGAAAGCTGTCATGTCAGTGAAGTACAAGAGATAAGTAACGGGATCATAACACTCACAGGCTTAGTTTTAAGAGAAACTTCAGGTGCTCATAGCACAAAAAACACGAAAATATTTATAAGCCCGTAGTACAGGTATAATTAGCGTTTTTTTTAACCTAAAAATTATTTTATCCATTCACAAAATTTTTCTAGCTAAACGCTGATCGTACCATTAACGATACATATTGTATGTGCAAAGCAGGTCTAGCCTTATGCAAACATGCAGCTGTAATTTTCATATTTGTCAATATGGAAGATACATGCTCTAAAACTGACAAACCCATGATATGGAACAAGCCACCCCAATCTCAACTTGACAAGTATCACAAAGGCTGTGCTATTGAAATTTTATTTCCTTCTAAAAATCCTGATAAAAGTGAACATTTTACTTTTAAAGATATTGAGAACGTGAGCGATGAACATCTGACCGAAAAATTACCTTTTGCAGAAATAGTTAATGCAGAAATTAAATACATTCAGAATTGGAGAAGCATGCATTTAAAGAAAAACTGTTCAGATTGAAACTATCCATCTTTTCAACTTCTCACTTGCGTCCAGGAAAAGTATAAAATGTCAGTTCAGGGTTCTTTTTTTTCGAACTAGAACACCCCGGCACACAACATACGCGAGTACTACCTCTCCCATATTTTATGCGAAAAACTATTTCTACTTTAAAAAAATCACTCTTCACGTTAAAAAATATACGATTCAATATGGTTTGCTTACTTTTCATAAATACTAAGAGTTGCACATTCTTGTCGCCGCGATGGCGCCACCAGCGATACTTGCGAAGCGTATAGTACCGATGATACTATAATTACCGTCGCATATAGTGAAGCAACATAACTATCTTCCACATATATAGTGTATACATTATTATTATCAACAAGAATTTTAAGAAAGTAGCTAGCTGTACAGAACTTCCTGAAAACGTAGCGTAGTTAACAACTACATGTTTTACCTATGCAAAAATGCTACAGTAAAACTTAAAAATCTAGAGTTATAGAATACCATTATTACTTATTCCTCTATAGTTGTGACTTGTGACACATATGTTTGTGTGGGTCAGATCATTCTTAGTCAGATTTTAGTTTTCCTCAAGTCATTTTGAGATTTACTAAAATGTTTTACTTATAGAGCACTAAATTATTTAGACCAAGATTGTATTGTCTACTATTTAATGTAAACAATATAGTTAATTAAACACCACCACCACTATATACACCACATACACTACTTGTAATATTACTACATATACACTAATTGTACTATTTAAAGAACATATCAACATAAAATAAATACAAAACATACTCTTTTCATCAATAACATAAACAACCGTACGCCACACGTTGCCTTACTTTTTAATTAAATTTACTTTACGTCATTTTTAATTATATTTATCTATACGTAATGTAAATAGTAATAAGAATATCTTAAATAGAAAAATGTGTAGCATTATAGTCATTTGAAGATAGCGGTTAAAAAAGTAAATCAAATTTTTTTTTAATTTAATACCATTTAAATAACCCGCAACCGGATCTATAATTGAAGACCTAGAAACAAGTAAAATGTACTTTATAGAGTTGGAGAGAATACGGAAGAAATTGTACAAAAATTCATATAATTTTTTTGTATGAAGCGGTATATCAACAATTCTTCCGGAAGTAATCTACAAGTAAACACTAGTGTGTATATTATTCGCGAGAGATTCGAATTTGGCAGAGGCCAATTGTATACTAGATATACCACGTACTAATACTTGATTTTATGCATAATACACTATAGGTATATTCAAATTTACTAATTCCTTTAAATAAAAGTTTGCAAAATGGACAAATTCATGTTTTATCATCATTTATAGTGAACCACCTACTATTTATTCGCGTTGAATAAAAAATGGTCATGATTAATCTGAAACTCGAAAATAGTCCTATAATATGTACACCTTTATTAACTTTTGTAGCCATGCTTTTAGCCATGTAGCCATGTAGCCCACCAGCTTTTGTACCATGAAAATGACGGAGAGTAAAGTAATGTAACATTAAATATGAAACAAATGTTTATTTAAACCCTCCTTCAATCAGAATCCTTCCGGACTCTTGGAATGGGCGTGCCAAACAGAGTAACAAGTGACAGTTCCCTACTATTCCTAGGAAAGAATGTACATTAATTAAAACAAATGGTTGTGGAATCTAAACTACATATACTATTTAACTATTATACTATAAACTATAATACTATATAATTAATTCTATATAACTTTTAAGTATTGAGTGTAACTATTAAGTATGTTACAAATTTAATGCAAGCAGCTACGTATTCTAATATTTATTCAAAACAAGTATATATATTTGTTTCTATCATCCATCAATTCTTTTAAACCATACATCGCCAACCCCATCTTGGTTCATTTTTTTTTGTTTTACCACCAAAAAATACAATTTTAAAATGCCATCTAGTGCCATCTAATATAAAATAGAGTATTTAATTGCTTTAAAAATTACCATTATTTGCAATGTGGACAAGGGACTTGAATTTGTTTGGACTTCATCTCTTTCAAGGTTTTTTATTGAAGTTATATATTCGAGTTATATAATTTATTCCAGATAAGGTTTCCACCCTGTGTAGTTTTGTGAACTATTGATTTTCTGTTGTTTTATTACCAGATGGAGGTTTAGAGATTCGATTGAATAAGAGTGCGCAATAACGCAATGTCTATTTATTCTGGTGCACTTCAAAATTAATTTTTAACGCAACATTCAGCAGCGGTTATAAAATATTGTACGTATATAGAATGTAGGATTAAATTATTTTCTGGGAACTTCATATGAAGTGCAAACAACCGAGAGCACATTATAGTAATTGCGTTAATATAAAAATAAATCATTCATGAAGTTCATTCACAATAAACCCATTCTGTGTGCAACGTCGGCTTGCGTTCCCGTTTCATATGTTAAACAGTAATGAAACTTGTCTAATTTAGCACACAATTTAAAGAAATTACTATGCGGAATTCAAATGGGACTGCTGGATACATATTTTGTTGGTTGTTGTGTTTGTACAACGCCGAGCTATGAGCAAATATTTATCCCTGGGAAACTAAAGGTCTTCATTAAAATGTATTAATTCTGGATTTAATTAATAGAGAGGGTGATTAATGATATTTGTTATTTTGCTCGTTATCGTGGGGTGTTCTAATGCTTCGACTTATTATAGTTGCAAATTAATATTAAGGTAGTCTCGTAATAATGTCTGATACAATTTATACTGGACTAAGATTTATAATCTTCTATTTCGTGTTTATAAAATATACTGTAATTGTTCCGGTAATGTAAGATTATTGTTTTCTATCATCTTAAGATTATAGTTGGATTCCCTCTAAATAATTGATTGTCACATTAAAATTGTTACTGTTGTATATTTTACGTGTATCTTAAAGATATGGTACGTATTAAATATTCACTTCAGATGCACAGCAAGTCAAGCAACAGTTATTATAGCGTATTAGTGAATGGGTGGTCTAAAATATCTTCTGAGAGTGATACATTGGGCCTAATATTGGCGGTGTGGAATACTTTGGGTTTAGGCTCAATGAACAGACGAGTCTGACATTCCTTGGGTAGAGAGTGTTTGGTAAAGAACTGAATTCATGTGGATTTAATTTTGTACGTATAATTATTTACTTTTCTATGATTATTACGTTATTATAATAGTTGTAACAATCGAAATGCCTTAAACCCCAAACCTTACATTAATTACTTAAATTTTCATGCTATTTGTTGCAATAATTTTTGTTATAGAAATAATAAATTTTATGAATAAAAATTCATAAAATTATTTGGTCACAAAATTATTTTCAAAAATATGCCAAACCTGATATAATGAATAAATACTGTTTCGTATGACGTATATCTTGTTCTTATTTATATCTTGTTTATTATATAGAGTTTAAAATTGTCATGGCAATTTATTATAAGATAATTATTAAAAAACAAATATAAAAAGCACGTAAAAGCTTAGTATGGCCGATACCTAATCCAATTATTATATTAGTATATACCATATGGTAAATAGTATACTTACCATATGGTATTACCAGAAGGATGGTCATGGTAAAGGGTCTGTCAGAATAGCAGATTTCTGATTCAATGTGCTGTTTCAATTACTGCTTAGTTTACTATTTAAACTATTTTATAAGTATCCCATGAGCAGTTCTCCTTATACGATGCCAATTGTTTCTCTGCTTTTTATGTTGAATTAAATGTTTATTTTCTGATGGTTTATGCAGATGCAGCTTTTTGTACTTTAATTTGTTATAAATATCATAATTTACCTATTTAATTTTCTATTGATTATTTCTATTCCAAGAAATTGATAATGGATACTTAATAAAATAAGGACATTTGGCTCTATAAAATTAAAATATCTACTTTATTTACAAAACATTTCTATTCATATGACATTTTTTTATTCATGTGATATTTTCCTCATCTATTACAGCTTGCTGGCCCACTTTCAAAAAATATGTATCGTAGTATATCGCTATTTAAACTAATATATCAGTATCTAAAAATATACAATAATCGAACTCTAATATAACATTCACTGAATAATGGTCTATAATTGATTTTCACACACATACATATACAAGGCACTGAAATTATTCGGGGGGAGACATTGGTCCACCGGCGCCTCCGCCATATATCACAACCCTAACATGCGCGTAGATTTTATTTGAATAAAAGAAATAATTTATATACAAAACACAACAATTTATTGGACAATAATTATTTGAAAAACAAATCGAAACAATGAAACAAAAAGAAGTAGTACGGTCGGTACCTAATTCAATTATAAAATTAAAAGAGTTCTTACCATAAATGATGTGTTTCTGGATAGCTGATTTCTGACCCAGCATGTAGTTTCAATTTATTATTTATACTATTTTTAAGTACCTTATCAGCAATTATCCTTATACGTACTTAATACTTGCCCTGGTTTGTATTAGTAATTAAATCGAACATTTTATTCCGGATGTTGCTGTTTTTACACTTTAATTTGTTTTTTTTTTCTTGAGATTGTAATTTACATATTTAATTTTGAATTAAATATTTTATAATGTATACTAATATTATAAAGAATTGTTAATGCCTACTTGATAATATAAGGATATTTAGTCATATACAATTAAAATAATTTTGTTCTAAAGAAGAACGTCCAAGAAAAGAAATCTAAAGCATTCAAACTATATATCTTTTAACATATACCTAAGTCTCAGATGTTCAAGTTTATATAAAGGTGTCGAGTTTAAAAATATTTAAATATAAAGAAGGAGAGCATGCCCATCTATAAGAATTTCTTAATAGATCCTTTCACTAGAAATTCAACAACATATACTTGTTTTCATCATATCATATCCTTATTTCCATCAAATCATATCCTTATCATAAAAAATATAGCCAGGCCTCACTTAAATGTTAACTTTTATAATACAATTAGAATAATTTATGTATACACATAGAACGAAGCAGATCCATCAAGTTGTTACTTCGGATGTCAAACTATCTTTAGAACATTCTAGGGGCAATAAGAATATAAGTTGGTAAAACAGATTATACCAACATACTTTTTGATATGATGCAACATCTAATAAATGTTATCTTATGTCTCTGGATCAAGAAATGCGAATTTTCACAGAATCATATAGAGGACAGATACTATTGGTTGACGGAAATGTGTTTCAATATTCAGTTTCTGGCTAACCTATAAGTTGCATTAAAATAACTATAGAAATATATAAAATGGGCCATAAGAAGGCAACCTATTTATTTCTAAAAGATTGTATTTAATAAGTCCAATATAATATTTTTTCAAACGATAACAAAAAGTATATGCCTGGAGATTTATTTGTGAATGTCTCGTAGGTTCCTCTTCTTCATACAATATTGCTCTATTACATTTTCCATCACTAATGTCAAGATCTCTGCCCGAACTTCATTTCTCATATTGCCTTTCAGTTTCCGAAGGATCCACGGTATATTTGTGTTAAGTCTTTCTTTTAGGTAGCGACAGAGAAAGAAATCGCACGCCGTTAATTCAACTGATCTGAAAAGCCAGCTCTGGTCGCAATTTCGCCAAATTTTTCTATTATTAAACGCATATTGTCCATGCTATGCAACCATGCGGAGTATTGCCCGTTTAATAAGGGCAATACTCCGCATAAGTAGTGTAGCATGTAAGTAGTGTAACACCCTCTTAAAACCATACATTTTCGAGGTTTAGTAAAGCTGGAAATAAAAATTTTCTAACCATTACCTGGTAATGCTCCGCATTGACCGTCATTGCGTTACCTTCATTGCCCCCAAAAAGATACGACTCGAACACTCTAGCTGAAGTCATTCCACATGAAACAGTGACATGTATTGGATGCTACACTCATGGATGCTCATTTGAATTATTCGAGGATTTTCAGTAGCCCAGATTCGCATATTCTGTTTATTAACATGTCCCTTCAGATGAAAGTGTGCCCCGTCGCTCATAATTAATTGATGAAAAAAATTAGGATTTTCTATAGCTAATTTTTAAAAAGCTGCGCTATTTTGAAGACTTTATTTGAAAAGTGAAAATCAAGTTTCAGTATCCGTATCATACTAGACCTGGTCAGTTTCAGTTCATTTGATCGTTCTCTGGTTGCATTTAAGGAATTGTCATTTACACTCCAATTTTCCAAGTTTTTACAATTCTGAAACAAAATGGAAAGAATAAAAAAATAAGAAAAGAAGTAGAAGTAACTGAAATGGGTTACCCATTTTTGCCCTGCCCTTTATTTGTAAATATCTTAGTGTACTACTATGACTGTTGCAACAGTAGCTTATAATTAGTGAAGAAATCGAGTCGTTGATTGAATTGTTGGGCATCTAAGAAATTTGTTGTATGTCTGACGCTTTTTTCATGAGGAGCAATTAAATCAATAACTATCAGGATAACGTATTGCCGTGGGGCGATTTAAACTTTAGTTGATGTTCAACTTGATTTAATTGTTAATTTAAAATTTATTGTTATTTACCGACTGCCATATTTATCCAAGTACGACATGAACGGATATTTTTGTTAAGTAGTTTATTAGTTCATTCTTCAGGTAGATACCTTTTTAACAATTACAACAACAGTATAAGAAGATAAGATGTACTGTCGGTTTTATAAATAATCGATATTGTAGCATAGTAATGTTATTAAATTGATTTAATAATAAATACTTAAATCTATAAGAATAATATTACAATTATGGATTACCACTAATGAATATGCAATAATTAACGTATTTAAAATGAGAGTAAGAAGGCTACTGTTAGAAATAGATTTACTTCTTGAATAAATATCGTATTATTATTTTTTCTTTGTTTAAATGTATAGATAGATATATATTTTCATTATAGCACAGATGCTTTCCAGTTTATACTGATTACTCTGCAGTTGCTAATGATATAAAGTAATCGACTATACGACCATATCCCACTGACGTTGGGAAATAAATTTAGTTTAATACATCATAGAGTGGAAACTTTATTATGATACGACAGTTAAACCAAATGAAAATAAGCGATATTTATTTATTTAAAATATAACTGTCCATGCATATTAATATCCAATTTGAGGGCAAGAAGAACAATCATAAGCAATATAAAACTTGAATTTCAGAATGGTAAATTAGAGAAAAAATGAGATATATACAGCTTATCAAGAATAGGAAAAAGTGTGAGATTCTCTGTGAAAGTGCATCCTTTGCCCTTCGAGCAAAGGATGCACTTTACGCGTGGCTAGATCGAACTGTGTGTACATTCATACATACTTGATATTCACTATGCAAAGGTCTCAATACAACTGAGTAAAGAACAGGCTATTTACTGCGTACTTCGTGGGCGGTCAGCTATCGCCGTTTAGACTTTTTCCTATTATTGACAAGCTGTACGAAGTTATTTACAAACTACAGGAGTTACTATATGTAGTAACGTGAGATTTTCCAGACTTTCATGAAGTATAGTCAAGTAAATTTTCAATAAATCCATATTATTAGTTAGAAGGTATGAATTATAGTGACTGGATACAAAAGGTATTCTTATGAATGTTGTATAAGAAAATACACTAACTTTTCCGAGCAGCTATAGTTTATATAGGAATGTTTATGGACAATAGCTTTTCAGCCTATAATCATTCATTGTCAGAGTAGTGAAATAATGAAAGTTTAATTTTATACCTATTTTGTACATTTGCTATATTAACCACGTAATCAAAATGTTTGGGATTTAGATGCCAAGAAATGTTACATAAATACGTGTATTACTTTTATTATTCGCTTTATTTTCCCGAAGTTTTCAAAACGTATTCCCATGGCAGCAACCTAATACAAAAAGTACAATAAGCATATTTACGGAACAGTGGAAATTGCCCGAGGGATTGAAAAGTAAGCATTAAATTTATAGTAGACTCGGCGAGAGATAATGACTATGGATCCGCGGATTTGTGCGTAAAACGATCATTGAAGACCGCTAATGAACTGTGAAACTTGATAGCAGCATATTCTTATCCTTATCCAACTCAGGTGCACAAATTTCCATGCTCCGTGCCTTTATCTAAATCGGATATTCACCGATAGGAAGGGATCATCCGGGTGGGTCCCGGAACTTCGAAGCAGGTGATATAGTGTTGGCTCAGATCGGAACTAGAAGCGAGTTTGCCCCTTTACGTCTTATATTAAATCTAATTTCGGTCTGGCAGTTGAAACAAATATATATCTTCGGGTGCCGTTTTGTCCTGTTTGCTAAATATTACAAACAGGCGAACTAGTTTGGCAAACGAGCTATAAGCATTTAGTTTTATTAAAATAAGTTAATTCGATAAAGAAGTTTGAGGCATTGCCAAATAATTTTATATATTTTGATTATTTCTATTGGTTAAGAAGGTTTCAACGAGTGATGAGGGGTAAGGGGATTAGTCCTATGCTCACCACGTATAAGGAGTCAGTGTTCCAACTTATAAACGAAAAATTGTCCCCCGTAAATTTCGAAATTAGCACTTGATTTTGTCGCTTTCAACGCATATTCTTTCTTAAAAACTCGTAAAAGACCATATTTCATATAAAAACACAAGCGTTTTTGCAAATTGACAAATTAGTGAATTTTTCATCTGCGAGCACAACATGCGGCAATGCTGTTGTAAAACTCACGGATTTAGCGTCATTGGCAGCTATGTTGATATGAAAATTTATCCTAACCTCAAAATGCCGCGTTTACATTGTAAAGGGCGCTTCGTTTCTAAAAGTCAGTTAAATAAAATCCGCGAAATGTCTGAAACCGGGAAATGTAGTTCGGAGCGGAAAGCGATAGTCGAATCATTAAAGAAACAAAAATCGTCGAATGTTTGTGTTGGAGAACCCAGTGGATATCGCATTGCTTCACTAAATCATTTGGGACAAACGATGAAATACTCCTCGGTCACGTGTACTTATCCTTCGAAAATACCGTACATATATTATGTATGTACATAAATACATAATACATACATTTTAACTGTAATTCATCACTGTATTTTTTGAGCAATTTTATCATTTTTTGTAAAGTAGAAGCATAAAGCTTATTGACTGCCTACAGTTAATTTATTATTCGTTGTCCTACTGACTCAACTCAACTCAACTCTTTAGAAATGGCACAAAAAAGTACGGCATAGCTATATTACCTCAATAATATGTTTTCAAAATGAAACCAATATTCTATGTTCTCTTAAATATGTATAAATATAAATAGTGATATGTTCTCTTTCACTATATCACTATATAAGAAAAATAAATATCTGCTGACGAGTTGCTGATAAATTTTGAACCACAAAGAGGCTAACATTAAACTGACCCACAATTTTCCAGGTAACACAAAGAGCTAATAAAATACAACCACATATATAAAACTATGATTGTTATGACACAATACCCAAAAATCAAGACTTTTGTTAGATATAATGAAAAAACGAAGTATATAATTGAATACTAAACTACTAAAATTAATTAGTTAATTAATCGTACCTATTTAGATATTTCTTATTTTCCCGAACGTGCCTCATGTTATTCTTTATAAATGGATTTTTATTACGATCACTTCAGAATGCCGTAGTGTTATGTTATGTGTATACATTTAACCACAGTTAGTTATTTGGATAATAACTAGGAAATAAAGTAATATTGTTCGTACGATGCGGTTATAAATTTTATTATTAAGTACGGTTTTATTGTTCTAGTTTTTATAGAACGCTCTAGTTTCCATCAGTTAATCTACCCAGTTGTCTATTATGATTATGGTTCCATTAAACGAATTCCCTTTAAACATGTAGGGATAAAAAACAGCGCGGTTAATGTTGTCTGTTCTCTACGTAATCGTATCAAAATGTCAGTATTAACTTCAGTATTAGCTTCTCCATTATCCAACTGAAATACAGTTTATTATCTCTACACCCAATGCACTCAGGATTACTGAAACATCACTAAATTATGTGAATGGCTTATCTGACTAAATTATAACAATAACACGGATATGAAGTTGTAGTTAACTGGGTGGGTGTTTATCATCTTGTCGGTAGTGTAAGAAATAAGATGTATAATGGAATTAATTACTCATTGCTCTATATACGTAATGGAAATTAGAGGAAGGAATCGAAGGAGAAATAATTTTATACATTTCATTGTTTATCGTCTATTTGTTTGAGAGGCACGAGTAATGAGACAAAGTGAAATTAATTCAAGCTTACTTGAAAACTATTGTTACAATAAAATTTTATATAATCTAATTATATAAAAATTTCATACATTAAGTGTTTTTAATTGTGTAGACTCATGTCAACTCTAAAAATTGTGATGAGACATATTTGATCGAATCGATTTCATCAAGTCTTAATGCCAGTGGATTATTTACCACTACTTGTTATCTGTGGTGTGTTTATTTATAGCATACTTACAAAAACTTATAGCACTTAAACCGGTTGTTTTTATAGACTGTTCAAACCCCTAGAGTTCTTTGGGATGAAGATCTAGGAGAAAAGGTCCAGTATTCTTAGTGTGATAAATCTTTTGGAGATGTAAGAAGGGTTTTGTCGAACTATAAGAAACATAACTTCGGTTACATAAAGAAAAAGTTGCGGAATCAGAACACTATCTTCAAAAAGCCTTTACAGATCTCAAAAAGTATTTTTCGTTTTTTAGTTCGATAAACATTTTTTTAAATCATGTAATTGTTGCTTTTTTCACGTTATTATAAGAGATTTGAAAAAACTCTAGCTCTTTATATCACTTCTTAATAAGTTGTAACGTCTTGATGGTACTTGTATTTGCGATGTTTCCTATTCCTAGGGCCATCATAGAACATGTTTTCTTATCGGCCTGTATTTTTTTTCAAATTCTGAGCCCGAGTTTTATTCCAAATTCACCCATGAATTAAACATAGATATAATACGATTGTGGAATTAAGCTACCAGTACCAGTTTTGTTTATCTATACGATAATTTGGAATTGGGATATCAACTTTGATATTATTGATTCAAAACTGTTTTTGGTAAACTGTCCAGCGAGGGAATCGAGTAATTATGCATATTTGATCATTTTATAGCGTTTATAGGAAAACTAGAGGAATATCTGACGTATTTAAAATTCTATACCTGCGAATTTGTTTGGTCTATTTAAATACAATCCAGTGCTATGTAGCTCAAGACAAAGCTATACGGATTAAATCGAGTGAATAATTATTTTCAGAAAGTATATGCTAAAAATATTGTTTCTTGAAATTCATATAACAAACATAATGCTCTATTAGGTATCTATGTTCTGTTAGCTCTATCTATATAAGGTATCAAAAATCCTAATCTTGGTCAAATTGGTCATGATATAGAATACGTCCATTTTACCCCCATCTCTTGAAATAATACTTTCAAAATTTGTTAAGCTTCGTGACATTATCTGCAATGCATATTAATAATAAGCAATGACCAAGTTATGAATGAATGAACACGTTACGTACACTGAAGTCATATTAATTACTTTAATTTTAAATTTTAAACTTTCAGTTTTTTATAACTTTGTCACTAAAATTAATATGACTCCAGTGTAGGTAACTTGTTCATTCATTCGTAACTTGTAAATATATGCGCAGCTCCTTTATGTTTTAATTGCATCTTACAACATTTCTAGGGTTGCTGTTGCACATTTTCAACCTTGATCTAGTTTTTCCAAATAAATTACAGGAGGTGTTCTTTCCTTAAAAATACAATTTTTAAGTAATGGAACATAAAACAGTTCATTACGATCAAGCAAAGACTTCGCAGGAAACTTGTACATGCAAATTTGTTAGCCGGTCATTAATAAGCTCGTGGAAAAAAGCTACAGTATCTCATGCTATTCGTAAATTCATTAGCATGTAGTTGTTGAAGAAATCCATATTGGCGGTGAAATAAAAGAAAAACAGGCTTAATTATTCTTCTGCAACAAAGGGTCTCCCAAACATCAATTTTGTGATGATGTAGTGGAGATTCAACAAAATATTCGGGTTATCCATGCTCCATGTTCACATATTATAAGAATTGGCGTATCCGAAAAGATGAAACCACGTATCGTAGAAAAAAAACTGTTAAGTTTTGCGGATCGTCATTCTTTAAATTATGAATTGACACTAGCAGTAGGCAAAACATCTGGGGTGGTTCTCCGATACGGACTTCATATGATTGCATCTTATATGGATGCATGTTCAGTCTTTATTTACAAGCGTTCGACATATTTCATAAAGAAGTCCAATTTATTTGAGATTGATATCCTAAATGTTTTGTAGACTCTTATTTTATATATTGACAAACATCATTAACAACCTTTGTATGATTTTTTTTTTTTTTTTAATGAAGCTGACTATATTATCTGAAAGTTAAGTTGCACACATAATTATCACCTAATTCGAATATAGGTTCCAGTCATGTAGTTTTGTTCTATGGTGGAAGCTATAATTCAAAAACTGATTGAAATTGCAATAGCAAGAGAACTTTGCATGGTACACTATTATTATTATCGATGAGTAAAGGTATTTTTAACGAAAATAAAATTGGTATAATTTTTGCCGGATTTTCCTCATTACCTATAATACAGTGTATATTCTTAAGAACAAACATTCATAATTAATTATTCGTATATTCAACGCATACATTTATTATGTATAACATTCATTTAGATTTACATATTCATTAATCAGTTCACATTAATTCTGCCAAATTATATATTTATGAATGTATTCTTACAGAGAAATATGCATATGTGTATTAGAATAAACCATTAAGTGATCATTTTTTTATGTAGTGAACTTGACTAATTGTAAGTTTTACTTATTTTACCCTTTCTTTACAGATGGTAACCAGGACGAAAAAAATATTCGTCGGAGGATTATCCGCGCCTACAACATTAGAAGATGTAAAAAGTTACTTCGAGCAGTTCGGTCCGGTAAGTAATTATTTTTTTACGCACGAGAACAATAATTATGAACGATCCGTTACTGTCTAAAGCAGAAATTCGCGAATCGTAAAGCAACCTTGACGCAATATAAATATCCTCGAATTTCAACTGGGGCCTATTGTTCTTGTATCTTAATTTTAACTGAAAATGATTTAAATTGTCACTTGAGTTTGTTATTAAAGATGGAAAAATGGAACGAACCTTTTGTAAAATTATAAAGAGAAAATTTTTATTTCATGCCATACAAAAATGTTTCTAAATTTCCAGTACCCTGTAGAAGTAATTTATTTATAGCAATCAATCAACTTAAGAAAGGGCAATATTGTGTGTATTAATAATTGTATAATACAAGAGAATGGAAAGTGGTATATATAAGACGAGCTGATTTCTATATTTACCATATCTAATAATGAGTTTTAACTGCAGTGTCTTAGATTAAGCTTAATACAGTTTCAACACTGACGTAGTTTTTCACAAGACACTAAAGCACTATACACTACACTCAGCGTGCGTTTCGCCAACAGAGTTACATCATCTGGAGATTAAAACTCATGATGATTAAAACTCAGTTTTAATCATCATACTTAGCATAATCTCCAGATGATTCCAACTTTATTGGCGAAACGCGCTTTGAATGTAGTGTACATTGTTTTAGTATTTTGTGGAAAACTACGTCAGTGTTATCTCACACCAAAGGTTCCGATCTACTCCAGTATTAATACGTTGCCCTCTCCAATGCAGAGAGCAATAATAACCTGGACAGGTAGGTTATTAAATATTCAAATAATAAATAAATTCTGGAAAAGGATGTATTATAAAACATCTGTTTTAATTCAGAAATCAGAGGTCGCAAGTTGTTTAGTTGAATTTTATAATAATTTTAGTGACTCGTGTCATATATTTATAATCAGTTTGCATTTATACATATTCATAGTATATGTTAAGACTTCTATTTAGTTTATTACAGTGAGTTTATTAGGGTCACTGTAGGTAGATATTTAGTTCCCTTAAATGTACTTATTTATCATGGGAACGGTCGGGTCGGCTGCATTTTTCGGAATCATATCTTTCTGTGAATAACCATGTTGAGTGACACAAAAGCTGTCACCTTAGCGTCACAGCCAGATGTGAGGAAGAGGCTATAAAACAGATAACCGAAAGCCGACCATATGCATTGCTACAAAATCCACTGGCTATGTAACTTAGGTATTAATCAGTTTTAAAATCATTATACAGAACGTTTTCTTTAAAGTGTTCATACCGTTGTTGCTTAGTTTTAATAAATATATGTATTGAAGTAAACACCGCTGTTTATTTTACAACTCTTAAGGCAACAACAAAGATGTGGTACAACAGTACGCCCTAGTGAGACGAAACAAGATCACGATCAAAAACAGTATATTTATATAATTTATAATATATTATTTTGTTGGAGATGGTATTGACGCAATTATTATTCAAAATATCATTGTTATGGAATTCGTGGTTTAAAACAATTCCCATTGCGTATAACAACGATACTAAACTAAACGGGCCATAGGAATAAGAAAAATTATCGAGGTTAGGAATGTGTTACTTTGCACCTACAATAAACGTAATTGGTTTTATTAGGCGCAGTTTGAAATAGCATAGATCCTGATACTGATATGGAACTTCTTACAATTAGGACTATGGTGTAGCCTTCTCGTTGTTTCATATATTTACTACGTCATGTAAAGCGTTATGTTTACTGTCATTTACTACGTATGTATATGAATATTATCACCGTGTTAAACTATTTACTGTTATAGTATTTTTAATACCTACGGTGTTAGAGATAAACGCCACATTGGCCATTTTAGAAAATTAAGAAAATTTTAGGCAATTTAAAAAAATTAAAACCCTCGCATTTTTTCTGTGGGATATAATAATGGTACATAGAAGAATAACGAAGCACAGGCTTAATACCTATGTTTTAACAATTTTTTTTCCTAAAAATTAGAACAAAAATCAAAGTAGGTACATCAAAATTGTGGAAAGGGTAGTTTAAATAATGCTATAAATTAAATAAGTATAATTACGCATTATGTATCTTGATCGTACTGAGTACACAACATTGCTGTTAACAGTTACCAGGGATTTTATTTAACATAATGGCGTTCAACGTTTTGTAAATAGATATGGCATATAAAAGGTGGTCCAACGAAAACGCAGGATGTTAATTGTAAATAAAACAAAAAGTTTTCAGAGAATTATCTTAATATTTTTTATTGTGATAGAAGGATCTATGACAATTATGTGTGAAACAAAATATCGGCCAAATGCTCACCACGGCTTCGGTGGCATACGTCTATCCGATGGTCCATATTTTCAATGACTCTGAGACATAATTGAGGTTCAATGTCGTTAATGTGCCGAATTATCTCATCCTTTAGCTCTTGAATTGTTCTTGGCTTATTGACGTATACTTTTTCTTTTAAAGATCCCCAAAGAAAGAAGTTCAACGTTGTCAAATCACATGATCGTGGCAGCCAATTAACATCGCCACGACGTGAGATAACACGGCCATCGAATTTCTCGCGCAAAAATGCCATTGTTTCGTTGGCTGTATGGCAAGTGGCACCATCCTGTTGGAACCACAAATCGTCCATCACGGTATATCTCGCGATAGCGAACACGATTCACGGTAACTGCTTGGCCGACCTCATTTTCGAAGAAAATGACGGCCCGATGACGCCGCCAGCCTATAAACCGCACCAAACAGTCACTCTCTGTGGATGCATCGGCTTTCCGACAATCACTCGTGGATTCTAATTTGCCCAAATGCGGCAATTCTGCTTGTTAACGAATACACTGAGGTGAAAGTGTGCCTCGTCGCTGAAGATGATTTTCTTTGTAAAGTCACCATTCACTTCTGTCTGTTCAACCAACCATTCGGCGCATTGACGACGCTTGAAATGGTCAGTAGGCTTCAGCTCTTGAGTCAATTGAACCTTGTAAACGTGTAAATTCAAATCTTCGCATCAGTGATGTTCGTGAGATGTTCAATTGTTGGGCACGACGACGAGTCGAGGTTGACGGCTCTTCTGCTACACTATCGCGAACAACAATGTTTTCCGCAGAACGAACTGGGCGAGTATGCACAGGTGTTTTCACATTTCCTACAGACCCGGTTTGCTGAAATTTGCGCACAATTCTCCCGATTGTGGACAAATTTGGTCGATTATGCTGACCAAAAAAGTCACGAAGTGCACGAAATGCATTTTGATTTGAACGCCTATTTTCGTAAAAGGCCTCAACAATCTTAACGTGCTGCTCAATTGTGTACTTCTCCATAGTTGAATTTGTCAAACACTGAAACAAAGAAATGTAAAATTAAGTTGGGCAAAAAACTTGACGTTAAGGTGTGACTCACAATTAACATCGTGCATTATGGTTGGACCACCTTTTATTTAGAAAATGACTATGATTATTCTGGTGCACTGTGAAAGCCACTTTGAAGAATTGTTTATGGGCCCTGCAAACCTATGTTTTACTCTAAACTACTACAGCATAGTTAACAACTTTAAAAGACCACGAAGTCCCTGCAACGTAACTGCTATTTTGCAAGTACTACAAGATGTTCAAAGCTTGTAATTGACAAGTAATACCATGCTGTTGTTAGTACTACTGTATACTACTTTATTGTTCTAACTGTATTGTTTCATTGTTATAACTTGTATAGTAATTTAATTTGGTGACGATAT
This sequence comes from Rosalia funebris, assembly GCA_037954035.1. Lineage (NCBI taxonomy): Eukaryota > Metazoa > Arthropoda > Insecta > Coleoptera > Cerambycidae > Rosalia > Rosalia funebris. The sequence goes on from JAZFAV010000007.1 coordinate 10,015,467, forward strand.
ATTGTTCAGAATATTTCAAGAGTTACTTAGAAGTAATAAAACTATATGATTCCAATATGCAGTGGAGAGAACAATATAATGGCTATAATATTCTGGTTTAAAATTATCAACATCGGTCAAACTGGTCGTTCCTTTGAAATTAGATATAAAGAACATTTTCGATCTTTTAAGCTTAGAAATACTGACCCAGCATTTACTAATCATTTTTTAGACTCAAGACATACTTTTCCAAATTTAGAAATATGAAAATATTACGCACACAATAAAAAGGATATGCATTAAATTTGTTAGAATCTCTTGAAATTCATAAATCATGTAGTAACTCCGATAAGTATCTTCTTAATGATCAGGTCTTTTTCAAACTCCATTATGTGATATGTTTAAATCTTAATTCCCTTAAGTCCCATTTGTTTGTAATCTAATTGTAGGACTTCCCCCACGCAATGACCCAATAGAACATACCTAAACGAAAACCCTGCTATTTGATTTTACTACCTGTAAAATTATTCAGAATTTTCGACTTGCAATTTTGTTTCCGAAAATCCCGACCTGCTCCCTACTGTATTACCCCCATATTACCATATTTTGTTATCGTATAAATACTATTAGAACCTTTGTAATTTTCGTTCTTTGTGAATCGTTTGAATGTGGCACGCTAAGTGCAGTAATATTTTGTTACAATAAACACTGGTAAAAAACAAATCAATTTATGTGTTTTACTATATCGTAATTATATGATTGTTATTAATTTAAAAATTAAGTTCATTAAATGTGGGATATATTTGAAGAAGAAATGTAACTTTTAAATTAAGAACAATAATGTAGTTCTGAATGAATACTTTGTGAATGAAGAATGTAATGAGACACTTTTAATTCATTTGAGATTATTTTGGGACAACGATCATTATTAACTCAAATTCATTATTGTCTTTATTTCAGTGGAACGTATAGAAATTGTCATTGTCATTACATTATTTCTTGATGGTATATCGAAAAAATATCAAGTAAATACAATTATAGTTTTTTTATTTTTCACAACAATTTTTGAACATAAAATGTTGTCTAAACATATCAGAATTATGTAGAAACATATATGTGTGTACGTATGTACGTACAAAAATGATTTAAAACTGCATGACGGCTGATTAGTAAGGATTAAATAGTGTTGCGGTATTTCGGCGAGCAGTCTACTATCAATGGAAACTGTATTGAATTGCTATCATTAAACATTTGCCTTTAATTCCCAATTAATTACATATTAAACTAAATTACAACATATTCATCAAGTAAATCACGTTTACCAAACAGTTAAATTTAGCGGAATTAAAACGGACGAATAAGTAAATAAATAAATGGCAATTCACCAAGCCGCAAACCGTTGAATTACATGCAGTATATTTTACGGTGTTAATGCCGAATACGATGCGGTTGATGTTAGAGTACAAGCAAATAATAAAACTACCATAAATTTTAACGTTTTCGGTCGAGTCTTCATTGAAATTTGAACAAACATCGTTTTATCGTAAAACCGTGATTTACATGCATTTAAATGGTTTAACGTAATCACCTAAATATAAACTGAAGTAGACTTTAACTAAACATAGACTCTAAAATGTTACACTTTTCGTATTTGATTATTGACAATTGATTGAACTAAAATACAATTGAAAAAGAATGTTTACTATTCTACTCCAAGCCCAATTTTACCAATAAGTAATTATAAAGACAATACTTAATAATCAATCAAAGTATCAAGATAACACTTTTTAAAATCGTCGATTAATATTTTAAACGTAAAAAAATATGCTTCTAAAAATCGAGGTGTAGTACTCCATTTGTAAATACCTATTTTAGGTATATATTCCTGTTTTTATATAAGGTTAATTAAAATAATATTGCCATTTTGCGTTCCTTTGAAAAGTCGTATTGTGTATTTTTTGTATTTCGTTCGTATTCGAGATTTTTAAAAGTTGCGTATAAAGCCTGCAGAAAATAGTTTGTGGTAAATATTTCAAATATCCTGCAAATATATATCTAGTATTTTTGAGCTGTACACAGTTTGTTTCTGGTGGCTTACATCTTTTTAAAATCATTTGTGTTAGTAAGACAATGTTACTGAAAATGGAGAAAACGTTGATGTTTTAATAATATTGGTCATTAAGCTACTATCTTTTATCTGAAATGTGGATAACGAAACAAAAGGCGTTTTTACTTTTTATTTACCTTACATAAACAAAGTGAGATGTAAGCAACTTAAACGCATCTGATGCCATCAGTACAATCAAATAAAAATACATTAATATTATTCGAATTTCGTTATAAATTAAATTAATTATTTAAACCTCTATATTATATTACTTAAATATTCAAAAAGACACATATCCACCTAACTCCAACTATACCATTGGGATTATTGAAAATGGTCTTAAAATAAAAAAAAATATATAGAATCATTTCAAAAAACTGTCGATGACTGTTTCGAAAAATGGGATAGCTGTTGTAAATCAACATACGTCACTGAATAGATTAAAATAACTACAAAAAGGTAGTCATGGTATAAACACAATCAAGAAGGCTTCTCGAGTGGACTCTAATCTAAAGTCTAAATTATACCAAACCATCGACTTTGTGATATTTTTAAATACAAGAGAAAAACAAGTTCTTATATTTTACCTTAGAAACTAAAATGAGTATATTAAATAGAAAATATTTAATTAATTTTCACACAAAATTTTTGACTGAAACATTTCAGTCGTTATCATCGTAGTCGTTATATAAATACATAACATTATACAACAATACTAAAGGATAACAAATAACAATAAAAGCGGTGTATTGGTGTGCCACTTGGCATATCACGGAGGTGTTTGTGGTATTATCCACTATATTTTGATAGACTTGTTTGAGATAGAGCGTTTACTTAACGACTGTCATAAACCATATGACGTCAATATGTCGCTATTAACAGTTCAACAACGAATAGTTTGTGTACAACTGTTAAGAAAAATTCGCATAAAATTAGGATAAATTGAAGCGCCTATAGAGTTAACAGTTCATAACTTAATCAAGAAATTTGAAGAGACGGGATTTACTATTGGTAAGGTAACACCAATAGGTCCTCGTCGTGGTTTGTTAGTTAAAAATATTCCTGCAGTGAAAGAATGTATACGGGAGTATACGAAGACATCAACTCGACGTCGTGCATAACAAATGAATCTATCAAGAGCCATCACGCATCGGATTTTAAAGAAAGATCTGCATTTATCAACACAAACAGTGCTGTTGGCACAACAATTAAAACTTACAGATCATTTACAACGTCGTACATTTGTTAATTAGGTGTTAGAAAACAAAGAAGGTAATGCAACAACATTTTGTTCAGCGCACAGAGATGCACGATTTGGTGTGCATTTTGGGGTGTTGGAGTAATTGGGCCATACTAACATGAGTGGACATATTGACATCATATCTTTGACAGAACACAAATGGCGTGCAACTCAAATTCTATAGTTCCAACTGATACATCGTATATATTTTGTAGTGATAACGCCTAGAAATATCTGGAATTTATTTCAGTTACTAGATCCTACATCGACCATCACAGTAATCGAATTGGCTAGAGAACATTATGTGGAATTATGTGGCACATACATGGTCGGTGGGGATAAACATGTCCGCGTTTTTTTAATGTGTATCATCACAGACCGTTTTGGCTTCGGATTTGGAGGATAGTCTAAGTGCGTTTTCAGCAATGTGCGTCTTTGAGGTAGCGTGAAATTCGCTATATTACTATATTATTATTAAATGAAACGTCAATGTACGTGATTGACTTTTCTGAGTGTGGATTCTAATGAAAAGAGAAATAAAGCCATGCACACCTAAAATAACACAAGTATATTTTTACCGACTATTGATCTTTTTAGAGACCATTAATTCATTCGGGCTATTTATACGGCCTAATATCGATTATTCGGAGATATGTATATTTCAACTCAATTAAGCGTGAAAGTGGATAAGAAAACGCTTTGTCGCCATTCGAATAAAGGTGGAAGTTTTCTTTTGGAACTGTGAAAAGGGAAGCCCCCGGCTCCAGCACTTCGCCAACTTTCCAAGGAAGATTCGCACAAAAAAATATGGGATTTATGTGACCTGCAGTTTTCCTTTTATTCTGCTTGAATAGAAAATGATATATGTATACGAGTAAATGGTTATCGCCAACTCGTCCTACACTTTTACGTAATCCTTTTCAGGTTTCGAAATTGGTTCACAAAAAATATATTTATATTATAAATAAGTTATTTTAAATAATCCAGTTGCTAGCATAATTTCTGGTTCAAGTTTGGTGAAGTACGAGGCACTGAAGAAGTCATCTCCTAATGTCCAATTTTACAGGAAAAATGTGTAAAACTGTAGTTTCATTTTAATGTACTCGTATATCATATACATATATCAATTACGTATATTTCACTATAATACTTTACCATAATATAATACCGCACAAGCTATATTCCTCACCTAATAACTTGTTAGTTTTTAATTCTCTGTGGATTAACCTAATTTTTTTTATTAATATTGCCATCTAAGCTAAACTAGAAAAACGACATATGTTTCTAAACAACTGCAATATATTATAGTCCTTGTCTGCGACTCGTGTATACTTGAAATCTACCACAAAATAAAGCAAAGTATAAGATTGTTAACAAGCTGACAATAATACTGCAGAAAAGTTTGTAATTCGGCGTCCTGCTACTCAAAGATTCATATTACGAAGCGCTACTAGCAGCATGACAAATGGAATTACTTTATTTATTATAAAATTATTAGTACATTGAAAATATATAAACACTAAGGGATATATAGGTAGAAAATAAACATCCAATGACTATAGTTTAATTTTATCGATATTTTATGAATATTGTAATTCACGAACAGAAATACATTATTAAAATTAAAGGTAAACACACTTTTGAGATAACTCTCAATCTTTGTAGAAACTGAGCAACTAAAATGTAAACTTGATCGAGGAGATGCGTATCGAGTAACGTGTAATCTTTGGTATTCGTGGAAAACTGGTCTCCTTTTTTCTTCATGATACGAACGTTCCAGCCTTTTGATATGTTTGGCCTCTTGTTTATTCTTGACATGGTATCTTGATTCTTTTGGTTGCTCGTAAGTATTTTCAACCCCCTAACTTGTCATATCGCGGTAATTCAAATTTCAGAATATTCTTCAAAAAGGACAAAGTAACTCTTTGACTTCTTTTTCTAATTTTAATCTGGGTACAGGCTTGAGCATGTACGCGAATGAGGCAAGCCGAGGCTTGTCTCTGCTCTCTCTCTCTCTCTCTCTCTCTCTCTCTCTCTCTCTCTCTCTTTCTCTCTTGTGTGAAATATTTGTGCCAAAATGGAATTGACGGTTAAATTTGGGTGCCAGAAAAACGAACTACAACACATTTATTTCCTAAGTATCCAGCAATTAATGCACTTCAGTCTATTTATCGTCAACCGTAATGGTCTACAGCTACAGCTGAACTAATAGAGAAATCAATTTAAATGGAAATCTGGAAGAGGTCCTATAATATTGTAATAAGTATATGAATCTATAACTAAACCCCTGGAAAACATTTCATTGGGGATGCAAAATCTCGCTTTTGTTTTAACCACTAAATGAAACAGAATGCGAGATAATACTCCTAAGAAATCATACATCTAAGGATGTATAGGATGAAGATGAATATCAATGTGAATTAATGTTACTGCCCCTAGTTACTGCCACTGTCAATAGCGACATCAACCATGGGTGAGTGACCAAAAATTGTCAATCTCAAATCTGATTATGATACCGTATATGGTGTGAAGTTAGACTCAGAAATCAACAGCCTAACGAGTTATACAGAAAGATTATAATTCTTGCTTGCTAAAAAAAAAAACTCAAATCAGAACTGAAAGCTACCATCGATATTATGCAGCGACAAAGGCGTTATGGGCCAGAATAATTTGCTAACTTATGCTGAAATTTATTGATGAATTAACTTTAACAAATGCGATGTACATGGTCTTTAATATTACAATGCACGCGATAACTCGTCGAGGCATAGATAAAATGAGATGATAGATGTTTTCTTCAGGTATCTAGTACCAATTACCGGAACCTCTAGTCGAAGACCTCTAGATTTTGTAGAGAATAGGGTAGATTTAACACTTTTCACCTCATATCTCCTTTGTGGATAGGCCGTGAGGTCATGGTGCCTATTAAAGAAGATTTACTTGAGCTGGGCTTATATTTTCACGAATGAAGACCAACCGCCACCTGATGTCACAGATAATAACTCCGCGTATCATAACTCTCACAGTGTAGCGTACACAGCTCTCCATCGAACACAGGATATCTCATCATTCTTGAACGGCTTTTTACTTTCATACGATCGTCGTGTATTCTAAACCGAATCAAGATCCATCACTGAATACAGTATCATTCTAATCCATGTTCCGTTGAGCCCTTTTTCTATTTTTGTGTTGCCCTTTTAACGTTTAATCTTAAAGAATAACAATTTGGTGATGGTCTTTGGTCAAGAATTTAAAAATTTGATTTTAGTTTCTACGAAATATTGTTTTGTTTTTCACTATTATAATAACACCAAAAAAAGTTACTACACTATTACGTTAGCCTGTTTTATAAAAGTTGTAAGTTATAACCGATTATTATTTTCAGCGAAAATGAGTAAAACAACTACTACGTTTTTATACCACTATATTTTCACAGAAACGTGACTGCAGTTTCGACAATTATGTCATTTTCAAACGATGATTCAACTAAAAAATTTCTCGTTTGAAAATGACATAATTGTCGAAACTGCAGTCACGTTTCTGTGAAAATATAGTGGCATAAAAACGTAGTAGTTGTTTTATTCATTTTCTGTTGTGAATTATGAACTACCACAGAGTAACGGCTTCCTCGATTAATTTCTTGATTATTATTTTCGAAATTCGAAATTCATTGAACTGATAAATTATAATTATTTCATATTGCTTTAATTAAAGTAGCACCTCGGAGAGTAATCTCGCACCGAAAAAACTAATTGTGGGGATTCACTTCAATTAAAACGATATTAATTGCCTTGACCATTAGGGAAATGTAGGTCCTTCCTCTGCCGAAATACCCTCAGTTTTATCACTAATTCATGTCCTCGTCCGTAATTCCAACTTGCTAGAAGGCAATAGAACTGCGTTAGCTAATTAGACTCTATTGGCGATCACAGTTGACGAAAGTTTATGCCTGGTATCTGTCCGGCTTACTAAATAGCTTTCGACGAACATAAATTGAAATCACGTTATCTCGTTGGAATGGAAGCAGATCAGCAAAACTATTTTTACAGTTCCAAAGTTGTAAGTCATCGAGATAGCCGCATCTGCTTGCGCGGATTTGACCGATAAAAAGTTCGGGAAACAATTAGTTCCTGAAAAAACAACATTTGAATATTTGAGATATAAAGTGAGAAAACCGTTTTGTTTGAGTATTTTAATTACGAAAATCGTGCAAGTTTAATTGAAACATATATGGATTTCTCTTTTCAAACATCAAGTATTTATATAAAATAGTTTAGTATACGACATTCGTATTCTGCAATTTTATTAATTAATGCAGGTGGTGTAACTTACTCGGATCTCTTCTCTTAATAGAGGATCGTACACAAAGTATATCTATTTTCAAATATTTTGCAGTTTATCATGGAAATGAACTCTGAGAATGTATTCTATGTAATTAAAATAAAAGAATGCATATTGTAAGGAAATTTAAAATTCGTATCTGAAGCACTGATTGAATGATATGTTGCCTACTTTTTTTAACACATATCAACGTTAATAACTAGACCTGTACCTGTACATGCTATTTATATATGAGTTTATATGTAAATGGCGAATCTGGATTTTCTGTAAATATGGATTTTTATTTAACACGGTAGTAACTTTCTGAGTTACCGCAATTTCTATATTATCTTTCATATTGCCTAAGAACGTTTTTAAGTCATCAACGATAATGAATGCATCTACTAAAGATAAGGCACTATTTTGCAATTATCGAATAGACGCTGTACTACAGAATACGTATTACAAACATCTCCCATGTCTGTTTCAAGTTGAGAATCCGAAAACGGTTCTTAACTTCGCTTAAATGCTGCAGATTTTTCGGACTTCAGTTTAACAATGAAAGATTTCATAGTCTGAAATTCTAACTAATATATGGGGCTACATCAAACCACGAACTCCATCTAGTTAATATCAGTTCAGGTGGTAATGGAAGTCTTGGACAACATATCTACAATGCCGAAATCCGTTTAAGGGATTTAATAAAAACCTTCCTTGTACTACTATCTACTCCTGAACACGTCTTTTCACATCGCAATTCCGTCAGTGAGCAGCATTGCAAGTCAACGCTGTTGTATATCAAAGTTTGCACACGTCTCAATTATCACATTCACTATAGTTTCTGCATTGACCTCTGAAGTCATTACTGCATAAAAACAAAAGAAACGAATATTCAGTAGTCTTTATAATGCACATCACCATATGCACTATGCCTCAAACTCAACGAGAAATTAGTTGATCGATTCGTACTCTGGACTCCAGTCAATTTCAGGATATTAATTAATTTGAATTTTATTTTTGTGAATTAACTCTTTGCAAATGATATTCTCTGAAGAGGGGCACCACTGTTAGTTTGGAGTTGAAGCCAGAGGCTAAAGATTTCTTAGAGCATGAGACAGTACGCACTTTGGTGAAGAAGTACTCGCAGTTTATAAACTTCCCGATTTACTTGTGGACCAGTAAGACGGAAACCGTCGAGGAACCTTTGGACGATGATGTGCCGGAGGAGAAGACGGAGGACACCGACGAAGATGCCGCCGTGGAAGAAGAGAAGGAAGAGGAGAAACCGAAGACTAAGAAAGTGGATATTATTTCTAATTCTGCATATTATTTCTCTAAGTTCTATATAGAAGACAATTACGACCTATATCTGTACACAGAATTGGCGATCTTTGATAAGATATCGAACATTTATTTTATTTCAAAGTTTTAAAATAAACTTTTCTCAGATATCTTAATAGACTCTCTAAGGATACCAACTCCATTATATTTGTAAGAAGTTCCATTTCAGCCATAATTTCATCCTGTCCCGAAGTTATGTTAAGTATCAATATTGTTAAAATATTTGACGGTTATTACTAAAAATACAAATTTTGTTTCTGGACTATACAAATTGTGACAGAAAATCCTATAATTTAAGTCTCAATAGATAATAATTTTGAATAAATATTTTTTTATCGTTAATATATAATGATATACACATGACGATATATGACGTATTTCATGATTCTTTTAACTCAGCAATCGTATTTATTTTAAAAGGGAGATATACTAATAGAACTGGAATTATATTGTGCAGGTATATTTTTCACAATTATATGTCTGTAACGTATAAGTCGGGAATCGAGAAAGGAACCACCAAACTTGATCCTGGAGTAGGTTGGAACCTTTGGTGTGAAGACAACACTAACTGAGTTTTCCACAAAACACCAAAACACTATACTCGACGCGCGCTTCGCCAACAAAGTTGGCATCATCTGGAGATGATTAAAACTGATTAAGACTGAACAGTTTTAATCATCTCCAGATGATGCCAACTTTGTTGGCGAAACGCGCGTCGAGTATAGTGTATAGTGTTTTGGTGTGTTGTGGAAAACTCAGTTAGTGTTAACCACCAAACTGCAAAGCGGTTATCAAGCAGTATCATAGCAAGGCTACTACATAATCGCTGTAGGAAACAACTACTCCTTGGGCTAAAGCCCCGCCAGTCATTGAATTATACCTAACAGCGATCCTCGACCCCTTTCTCGTGTTTCTGCACGACCACAGCTTTTTTTGAAAAGGGACCCGCCACGGGTAGGATTCGACATTTGTCCTAGATGGAATCCGAACGACAGACAGCTGTTTCGAACTTATTAGTTCCCATCAGTGCCGTACACGGTACACCGATCCAGGATAAATGCCGAAACAAATCCGTGGGGTTTTCATCTAAATCGATAAGATCTATGTCTGTAACTTATAAGTCGGGACTCGAGAAAGGAACCATCAAATGTAATAGCCTTGCTATCCGGGAACCACTTGATAACCACTTTGCGGTTTGGTGGTTCCATTCCATCTGGGACAAATGTCGAATCCTACTCGTGGTGGGTCCCTTTAAAAAAAGAACAATTCGATATAAAAAATAAAATTTAAATTATGACATCAATGTATAATATTTCACTTAATTTTCCAGTATATGTTGTTTACATAATTATGGAAAAACGTTTAATAGTTTAAATATAACAGTTTAAATATACCCAATAACTAACTGTTACTGACTAACTATCTATATATATCATTAAAAAACTATCAATATTTCATAGAAAATGCTTGATATAAAATAATTATCAGATAATACTTGCTTTCATCGTTTTCTGGTCACCGTTCCCTAATGCTTTATTGTACTTGTGGAAAAATCACTCATTTGTGCATATGACATTTTTTCTGCATGCGTTACTTAAATAATAAATAATTTCGAAAGTTTTAGAAATGCCTAGATCGTTCTAGTTCCAGAAATTCCTAGACTTTCTCATTATTATTGTTCCTTTACATGAGTTGGTAAAGTATTTCCTCTAAGTTATGAACACTCCGCTAATAACAATAGCCTTAGTTAGAAAATTACAATTACAGTTATTTTTGGTATATTCTTCCATTCAATTATCGATTGTTCTCTATATAATTTTTTTAAAGTACTGTTCTTTTTATATCATAATCTTTGTCGCTTATAATAGATGTGGGTAATATCTTCTGCTTTACATTTTATAAAGAAATTGGGTTGGTATATTGAGCCCTTTAAAATAAACCAGCAACATGCTGACATTAGAACGTATTGATATGTACATATTAATCATAAAAATGTTTTTACTTAATACACAATCCGTTAAAGAAAGATATGTTATTTAGTTCCTGAATACCGATTATAAAACCGGGTTATTTATTTTGCCTATTTTATTATATTCGCTTTCATTAGACAATTGCCCTCATCTACGTATATAAAGGGTATAATCTATTTATTGTTAATAAACAAGTTTATGACAAATATATCTTGATGTTAGATATAGTGAAGAAAATTGCTCTTACGCAAATAATGACGTACTACGAACTAGAACTGAATATACTAGTAAACTCAGTAAATCAATAACCAATGTAAACAGATTTAATATTAGGAGTATCATTTATTAGGTAAGAATTAGTGCCAGAATAGAATAATTCTACATATATCTTGTATATACAATTTATATAATCGTATAATACATACTACTTTTGTATCCAAGCTGTTGGTTCATATTTAAAATATTAAGAACAGTTTACATATCAAATGGTGATGTATAAATAAATTAGTTTCTGTGTAATAAATTCATATTTAGAATGCATATCAAATATTTAGATTGATATTAGATAAATCTAAAGTTAATTAATGCAATATTATATACATATTTCAATCTTGATATTGAAAAGGACAAAGTAAAATAAAACTTTTGATTTAATATATCTTATCATACTTTATTTTCTAAAATTATATTCCACTAACATTACGTAATAAGCATTAGTTTGAATTAGTTTTTAATAATGAATAAGAATATTATAAGATATATTGATACTCTGTATTTATTGCAAAAACAAGTTAGTACATATTACCTCAATATGCACCTAAATCAATATAAAAGTAACATATAGGTCTGGGAGAACCTAAAACAGGACATAAAAGTCCTGGGAGGAGGCTGGAATCCTCAATGCAGCTCCAGAAAGAGGAGATCAGTTTTCCACGAACAGTGAAAGAGTACACGTTTCGTCAACCAAGTTGGCACCATCGATATATGATTTAAACTGAGTTTTGGCTATACAGATCAAGTATTATATAGTCTCTTAATGCATGTTACTGTTGTGCTTAGTGTTGTGCTTCACAGGAATAAATTACACAAATATATTTCTATAACATATTCTAATTGTAGTCAGCTGTCATTACACAATAAACACAATATATTTGTTATAAAGATAATTTGCCCAAATAATGATATATTCTGATTGTGATTTTATTGTATTAAATACATAAAAATAATGTTTTATTTAATAGTGGATTCTGGATAGGGAGATATTTTTGTATAATGTAGAAAAATAGTTTTTCTGGGTAACTCCGACGGTGAGGTATGGTTTTCAAAACCATATTGATAATGTTCTTTCCTTGTTATCACTTATCTAAAACCGATGTTTATAAATCATATTGATTGCTTTGTAATATTAAAGCAAAATTCGTTTACTTTTCTAAAACTTTTAATTCTGTCATTTTAAGAAATAAAATTGAGGGAAATAACATTTTAAGTGCTCGTTTTATGTGTTTTCGTATTCCCTGAGTTGCTTTCGTCAAGCGATTCGATAAGAGAATATTAAGGCGGATATATTTTGATAGACTTGTGTTTCAATCAACTAACTTTATCCGTATTGTCTGCAAATGCGATATTTTATTGTCTGGGAGAAAACTCAGCGAAGAAGTTCGTCGGGTTTGTTGCTGATTAAAAGTTGGAATATTTCTTATATTTGAGAATAACTTTGTAGGCGTAAGAAAAGGCTGAGTAATCCCTGTTTGAAGTAGCGTGGTTGTTTTCCTAGGTTTACATTTATAATTCCGGGGATCAGCGAAAAAGCGTTGTCCCGTATAGTTGCAGGAATGCCGCCTCCATCTGAATATTCCCAAGCTGCAAAACTCATACATGACTTTCCAGTTTCCTCGCTCAACTTTTCAAAGTTCTGATGCCGAAGTTGGCGTTTTTGATACCAGAATCTTGCACAGCCATTCAATTACCCAAACACTTGCTCCCCGATATAATTTTCTGTGCGTTAACGTTAGCCTCCCAAATATTCTTCCGTAATAAAGTCATTAAAGTGATTAACAGCCCTAATGGAACAACATAATTCTTCTTCGTTATAGCTTTTTTCTTTCCCGAAATTACTTCCCTTTTTTTAACGGCTCGCTGTAATTAATTTTAGAGGTGTCCCTAAAGTACCTATGCTAAGACGTTGAAAGTAAATTATTAAGGTCTGTCCGGAGGCATTTATGGAAAAAAATATTTCGAAAGCCGTGGGGGAGGACCAAATTCTCACTTTTATGGGACTTATCGAAATTCACAAGCGCCGCGTTATTATGCTCAGAAATTTATATTCGTTCATCTATCGACTTAGGCCTACTTCTAAAAGAAATATTGCCTTCCAGAATCTTTTATTATAAGAATTTTAGGGGCCGGAAAGAGCTTCACATAGTTGTTGGCGACAGTTGATAATAGATATGAATATTATAACTTCATATTGGCCAGGAATTTATATGTACATAGTCAAATATTAACTCCACTCATTTATAGTAAAAAAGCCTGGCAATAAAAATGACATTCTTAGTGCGAGAACATCTGGAGCAGTCCTCGTCGAGACGACAAGTCATACTGTCTATTCAAATGGACCGAGATACATTGTCTTTGTTTTCAATCTTATCGCAACTTTATTTGTCGCTGCAGTCGATTCGACACATGGTCTCTCCACAAAAGAAGTATGCTCTCCGAGTTGATAAGATTAGTTTTTAGATTAGATCGTTTTTAAGATGACTATCCAGGCGCAAGGAAGTAATCAAGACGTATCGACCATCGTCTCAATGAGAACCTGCTTATCGTATCAAGTTTACCAGTTTTGGAACCAAAGGCTTTATGAGAAATCTAATAGCCATGAGAAAAAAACTATGCAGCTTCAGCTTTGGTCTGCTTCCCATTTCTAAGATATAATATTTAGTATAGAGGAAAGTATTTTTTGTTAGTTAGTTTTCTTAACTAAATCCAGAGATAGAGACACAGTTAAACCTTTATTATTATAGGCGTTAGACAATACTCCAGACGATCTTGAGGTCTCTAGTTTTATTTGATTCTTTAAGTTTTTGCCATTGTTCAATCAATCATTAACTACAATTATCATTAAAGAATACTAATTAATATACATCGATGATTATAGTATATTGTATTGTATTCCTTTAGCAAAATATTTTTTTTCAAAAGAAATTATTTAAAACGATTTTTTGAGAAGTAACGAAATATGCTAAATATATCAGACATGCCAATCACCAGAATAATCCAGAAAATGCACCACGACAGTACGTGGAGCCTACCTTGAATCCATGGCCTACGATTCATGTGGATTTCGCAGGATTTTATCAGGGAAAAGTTTTTGACAGTGTCAGTAGATTCCATGTCAAAATGGCTGGATGTGGACATCACTAAATCTATGGCTTCGAGCGATGTCATTAAAAGCTTTCGAAGGATATTTGTGCGAAAGAGGAAGGAAAGCGTGTTGCTGACATGTGTGGACTGTTTTATTATCTCCTCTACAAAGAATAAATATTTGCAAAATAGAAATTAGCAATCTACAAAAATCCTAACGCGGAACAACAAAGTGTTGTCTCATAACCTAAGTAAATAGAGAATAAAAGATCTATAAGATTACTAACTTAGAGGAATCACCTATAATAATCTAATCAATATAGGTTATATCCAAGGATATTTATGTCCAATTATGTCCAAGAAATAGTTATTGTTTACTCTAAATATTATATTTGCATATTATTGTCTAACCGATTCACAGCCAGGGGATTTGGATGAATCTCTAGATACGATAAGTACTTTGAGCCCGGACCAACTGCTTGTTTTTCGTACCCTATTGATACTTTTAAATCGCGATATATTCTATTACCGTTCTCAATAGTAATTTCGGTTTAAATCGTTTGAAAATCTTTATGTTAAAAATACTGATAATTCGCTCGAACTCGACGACGTATTGTAAGGCTTTAATGGCTTTAAGACACATGGGTTTAAGGTGCAACAGAGCTTTTTGTCTAAAGATACCGTGGATTTTTGACCAAAAAGCCACTGGGTCAAATTTCTTGAAATGTGATCTATGAAACGTGTTCGGCAATTTTATAAACAATATAATGATGCAGTACTCGTACCTCCACAGCCAATTTAACACGACGAGAAACACAGTAGACCAAGGTACTAGGTTTAGTATTAAAAACGTTTTCACCATTTGAATGTTTTTGTTTGTGGTAACACACTAGTAAATTATTCAGATTGACCAGGTTTCTGAGCATGGCGATATTTTTAAGCTAATTTACCGTATTTGAAAGGAAATTAAACTACTTTGAAATGTGACAATCCATGTGAAGATACTCTTTTTCGTATTATGTATATCTAGCTTTAGTAATATTTCCAACATTTTTCTCCAAAGTATACACATAATATAATTTGACTACTTCAACTCGTTGTTCGACACTGAACTCCCTGTCGAACACTGACATATTTCAAAATTACTTAATTGGTTGCACATATGATCAACTGATTTTTTTGTTAAAAATGTATTCTTTAAATCGCTAATTAGAATTAAATTCATATCGTAAGTTTTATTTAGTCTAACTTTTGCACTTTGTCTCAAACTTATCTTTAAAATATGGATTATTAAGAATTTTCTACCTGCTTCATCTAATATTGAATGGCATAACTCGATTGCATCTATAAGCTGCTTAGTTACTGGTTTTTTGCCATCCATAACTGACAATAAACTAGCCGCGGTCATTAATTCAAATTTTTTAGGCATTTTGGATTCAGAATTGCACTCTTTGGATGAATGAGAACTTAAATCATCTTGCGAAACTTCTGCAGATTACAGCCTTTTACTTAAAATTGAATCGATGTTACTAAAATGCTGATTATTTTTTCTATATATACCTTAATGTCTTCTCTAATATTTATCTCCAATTGTAAGCTATTGCAAACGTCTCTTATTCTCTTAAAATTATTCTTAAATTTGTTCACTTTTTTACACTTACATAGTATTATTCTAGAGTCTCTTCTACTTTCGGCATTGCCTTTGTTTAAATTTCTGTAAAACATCACAAGTTTATCAAGAAGATATCTAATTTATTTCCTTGCGTTCATGTGCGTGGTGCCAACATAAACTTGTCTGCCTTCCAATATGGTGGCTTACCATGAATTCACAGCTTCTTATCGATATCTAAAAAAAAATTACTTGTGCGTGGATCTCATTACGCTATTTTCTGGCTCGCATGAATCTCTTTACTTTGATTTTTCCCATTTTATTTCATTGTTTAACTGTAACTGAAAGTAAAATCAACACTGCATATACGACTGGCAAGTTAACTACCTGGACAACTGGCAAAATAACTCGCAGGATCGCCCTGTGATAACTCTGTTCAGTTGGTCGTTAAGTGAGCGACGAGTTAATACTCGACATCTTAATTGTGTGATGATTTCTATTGAACTTACTTACGATATATCTTAACATTAAACGTAACCTACTAATTAAAAGCCTGTTTACTAATAATAATTAAATAATAAACTATTTACACTTAGCAAATCTATTTGTTCTACTTACATAGCGTTACGGTAACCTGGATGACTATTGCTTAACTACTTACTTAATACTAACCTAATTGCCTCATCACACTGATATTATCCAATATCAGTATCCGATTATCCACTTCTCACATAATTTATATACCTGTATAACGAATAAATGTGATGTTACTTTTTACACTATTATTTCGGTCACGCTATATATTCAGGGACTGTAGGGGATATTTTTAATGGCAATATAGATTCTATAAATACGTTTTTCCTATTGTAATATTTCTAAATAAAAGCAGATTGCTAATAATCAAAGTAATTTAACTTATTAGTGAAATAGTTATACTGAATGGTCAGAATATTGCATCCACACTCTTTATCTTTCCAATCGCGCGAGAGGGCATACAAATTTAAAAATGGGAGATAACGAATTAATCATAAATGCTCTTTTCCATTAAATGTATATTTGCTTGTTATATTTCTACAATGTAGATAGAGCAAATCAACCACGTCATTCTAATTTTTCAGTCTGAATTTTCTAGTGATCTAGACAGGCAACAATGGCAATGGAATCATGGCTACTCAAATTCAATACAATATTCAATTTCTGAAACCTTAATTATACATTTGGCATTCTGATGAATGAAATAGATAACATGTCTGCCCAAATTACAATAATACTCACATGCAAAGCTTATGAGTACTATAGTATATTGATCAGGGGCGTAGCGTAAGAAAATAATCTAGGGATGTGATAAAAATTTTATAAGGGGAAGAGGTATAGTCAGATGTATAGTAGGCCATATGAAGATGGTAAAAATAAAATAAGACATTAACCTAAAATGATTATGCCGAGGTATATATCCTAATTTTTAAAATGAACAACAATTCATCAATTTTTGTTTGTTCAGCAAAAACGTCTATCACTGTTTCTTCAAATGTTGGAGACGATATGATATATCTAACAAGGCACTTTCAATATTCATTACTGCTAAAGCTGACAGTCTTTCTTGCTTTTGAGAATTTCGCAGATTAGTCTTTATGCTCTTTAAACATGAAAATAATCTTTCCGCGGAACTGCTTGTGGCAGGAATAGTCAAAATTAAACGACACAATTTGAATGACTCAGAGAAAACAGAAGATAATTGAAGGGACATGAAGCTCAAACACAGTGTTCTTTTTTATATCGGAATCACTATAAATCACTAAAAGTTCACTTTTTAAACGATTTGCGTCAAAGAATGTTCCATATGTATCTACTAAAGAAGAAAAAAGTTCGTCAGGAAAACGTTTCACGAATGAAGTAAATTGTGTGGAATCTAGATTTAAGAATTTCAGTTTTGAAATTTCACTAAACCGTTCACTAATGTT
Source organism: Rosalia funebris (assembly GCA_037954035.1). Classification (NCBI taxonomy): domain Eukaryota; kingdom Metazoa; phylum Arthropoda; class Insecta; order Coleoptera; family Cerambycidae; genus Rosalia; species Rosalia funebris. Next base: position 10,033,354 of record JAZFAV010000007.1, read on the forward strand.
CAAAGTAATAACGTCCAATATTTCATAAAACAATCGTGCGTAGGTGCTTTTCTTATCTTCTTCAGGAATTAAATCCAAACGCACTATTTTACTTGATGGTCGATTTTCTAACACAAATCTGTCCATATGTCACTAAACTCGTTTCTCATTTTTTGAATATGTGATTTGAAATCGGCGATCTTTTTATTGCAGCAACTAATATTTTTTGTCTGTAACTTTAACCAGACTCTCGGAATGTGGGAATATTGCAGAAAACACTGCTAAGAAAAAATTAAAATCAAAGTCGCACAATAAAGTTAAAAGGCCTCTAGCACAAATAACGGTTTCTCTATCCCATTCCTTATTTTCATTTTCCACAATTACCTGAAACAGCGCTTCCAAATCTTCCTTATGTTATAGCGACAGTCGCCAAGATGCGTTCACATAATCGCATAACTGAGTCCGAAAATAATGACAACACCCACTTGAGGAGGTTCCACTGTTGACTGCATAAGATCACAGACCTTTTCGGCTGGCTAACGCGTAGCTTGGATGTAACGTGGACCAACGCATTTCAGCACTGCAGCAAGTAACGCGGAAGTCTAATAATTTCAGGCGCCTTCACTGCCCATTTGAAATAAAAAAGTTGATGGTGGCGTTTAAAGTAAATAATATATGTTTGCGGTCGGTTTAAAATAATAAAAAAATTGTAATAATTGAATAAATCAATTGAACTTTTAAATAACACAAATTTGCCAATTTACACGCTACACCCCTGATATTGATTGAGATCTTGTAATAGCGAGAAGAGTTAAGGGAGAGCATGATATATTTCTTGGTTTTTAAGTATCTATAACGAAAATACCACCGTGATTCTTGAGGCGTTATTATAACATTATTGGGGATTAATTACAACAAGCTGCAACATGCATTTTATTGCTAATAAACTTTTTAGAAGAGCGAAATAAGGTTCGTGCATTCATCTCTGCCCTATATTGGTTTTGTATACGGCGCAGATGACGCATATATGGCCAATGCAAATCGCTGTATGCTGACACAGCTGTACGTAACGATACCTGTACAATAACCAGACGAGAGGCCTTCCGACATTTCGCTTAAAATTCAGGTTAGTTGAATTAGGATCAAGGGTCAGGGGCCACTGTTGAACTATTATAAATTTATACGGCCAGACTGGACGTACAAATTTAGATTCTCTGTGTAAATATTACAAAGGAAAGTTAGTAGTGCTTAAACGCTAGGAAATGATAGGATAAAAAGGTAGCGCGTTCTATTTTGATAGCATACATAAATGATACATGTTCAGACGGGGTTTTCCTTTAGAAACTCGTCAAAGCATGTATTTCTCACAGTTGTATGTAAATACGTATGTCGGTCGATTGCGTGTTTTTATTGTACATCTTTAAAGTGTTTTCAGTGTACACTGAAAGAAAAAAATGTGTTTTATGTTTAATAAATCGTTATTCAAGTAATGTTTATCTACAGCTTTATATTGAACTTTGTTAGTCAAATTTTTTTGTATTTAATATATGTAGGTGTTTTATTGTTGTCTAAGGATGATTAGCTGTATAATTGGGCCATTAAAACCACGAGTCTCTGCAGTAAACGTCTTTGAAGAAGGCGTCTTTATTCTCGTGTTGATCCGTATTTACTGTCTTCATCGTTTTGACGTCATATTGCTGACTGACTTAACAAAAGTCCCTAAAGATGCTAGTACTCGCGCATCACGCACGTGATTTATTATAATCATAGTCATCGTACATTTGAAGAATAGACAAAAACTAAATTAAATAATAAACATATATGTACAATGCCAATTTTCCACATATATTATCAAAGAATCGCATATTTGTCACTGATCAGTTATTACCTACCAATTTATTTGTTAACTCTGGATCAATTCTCCACGAATATCCACGAATACCGAAGTATTACACATTACTTGACGCGCGAAAATGATAAAAGTATCGTGTGATATTTCGATGTTTGTAAAAAACTGACCCCTCGTTTCTGTCTTTATATATTAACTATTAACATCACTATATATTACAAAATCTGAGTTTATTATCATGAGTAAATATAATGGAAGATATTATTTGTAGACACTTTATGATATGTTTAAAATGTACTCCCTTAACACCCATCATAATGTAGTCGAAACCTTCATTTGATTGTATGTTATATAATTGCTTATATAATCACTTATCTATTGCGTCATTGTATCAGTACGTCTTGCGCTCTTTGCTAATTTCTTAGATTTTGCCCTTTGCCTTTTCAATTTCCTTACACATACGTAGCTGCGTGGTAAAGCATAAAGCTGTGTAGTATGAGTATCATGTATTAAATATTTATTGTTATAGAATATTTTAAAATGTTAAAAACATTTTAATAATTTATAAGAGAAAGATAATAATTTTTGTATTTTCTATAAAATCATGTTAATGATCAACGTTCTTAATAATAAGAATTTCATAATAATAATAATTATATAATTTTTTTTTAATAATAAAAAATTAATAAATTCTGAGCCACGACGATTATAAATATTGATATGTATATGTATAAGTTTAATTCCTTTCAGTTTGTATGCATTAAATACTCCACCTAGTACTGGAGAATTGCAATTAACTTGTTAAATCGTTTTTACGATGATCACATTATTACCCGCAGTGGGTTTCTATTTTCTTTTATTAAAATGTCCTACGCAGCGACGACTTGATTATAGGTGTAACAATCCTATCACTAAATTTACTGGAGTACTTAACTCCGTAATAAGAACCAACTCCAACTTTTTTCTTGAGTTAATCTCATTTTACTTCGCCGTCTTGCAGCTAACTTTATTACGGCAATTATAACAGTTACCTCAACCTAATTAAGGTTACAGCTTCCCCTATCTCCATCGTATAGTTCATATATTACTTAAATGAATTGCGAATCTGAACTTTGCTACCTTAAAGTAATATAGCGGTTATTAAAAAGAAGTAGGAAGGAGAATATTAGATTGTAATATTTCGATAATACATACTATATGTACTTAGAACGGTTAATATGTTACCTACTTCAGTTTATACTCATTTAAAATTAAATATATTTTAAAAATAAGAAATAACTCTTGTTGTATAGTGTAACATAATCAACTCTTCGCTTGAATATTAACAAAATTATAGTTAATATCATCTAATTGAATTATAACTGTGTGGTAAACTTATAAACTCTAATAAATTGATGGATTTTCTTGTGAGTTGATGAAACCATTAGTCCACCTGAATATCTACCGTATAACAAAGAGGAAACCAACACAGTTTTATAGAAAAATTAGTTTTAAAGGATTTTCAGTTAATATCTTTTGAAGTTGAATCAAGATATACACTGATTGTTCGAAGGCATGCTATGGCATAGCAAATTCTTGTACTCGCCAAGACCTGACCTGACTGCCCATGGACGCTACCTGCTGAGGTATCAATATATATATATATATATATATATATATATATATATATATATATATATATATATATATATATATATATATATATATATATATATATATATATATATATATATGTAGAGTTATATGCCATATGGTTGGTGTTTCGGTTTTTATACAATAACTCTTATTTGCTCAGATTCATTAAGTTCCATTCCACAGCCAAACATAATATATACAGCTACAATGCCTTTATCCAAAGAATTAGTGCCATAGTTCTTTGGATTAGGCACTAGACTAGCAATTAGACTGAAATGGCTTCATTGTAAAAATAAATAGTTTTCATATTGGGTTCTTCTCATACTGGAATACCTAAAAGTGAAATTGCCAATGAAGCCGATGAAGTTAACAGCACAATTAGATAACATTTGTGTTAGATCAAGTGATATTGAAGTCGATTTAATATAAAAAATTTGGGAAGTATGACATCAGTAATGACATACGTGCAATACACATATAATACAAGTTAAACAGAGTGTACATCCTTGACGGCAAATAATGATATTTACAAGACCCGAACATTACATGTTTGAAAATAGGACACGCTATACTCACCTCTTTCTAAATGCTCACTGGAAAATTATAACCTGTCCGCAATATATACATATAATACCCGCTAAACTGTTACTCACATCTTAATAGAATGTCCTAATTATGATGTCCAACGAGAATACAAAAGAATACATGTTATCTAGAGAATTGATAGAGATTTTTTGAAAATAATTTTTTTATTTAGTAAAATATAAAATATGATTAAGAACAACAGTAGTTAGAGTAACAAAATGTAATACCTACGTTACATATTTATGCCTTATACTTTGTTACTATAATTCTATCTATTTTTTTTCCATGGATCTTTCTGTAATGAAATAAAATGACGCCCTTAGTTTCTTTATCGAAAGAAATAGAAAGTTTCTTATCCCAGTATCGTAGAATGAAACTAGTTGCTCAGGATGGTCAGGAGCCAATTGTGCACGAATCCCTCTACGTCCTGGTCATCTTCAAATCGTTGTCCTTCTAGAGCTTCTTTAAGCGGGCCAAACAAATGAAAATCGCAGAGCGATAAATCCGAGCTGTATGGAGGATGTTCAAGTGGAGTCCAGTGCATTTCTTTCAGTTTTTCGGCCGTTAGAGCAGCAGTATGGGGCCTGGCGTTGTCGTGAAGGAGGATTGTTTCTCGAGTCGGTTGGTTTCGTCTTTTGCGGCGAAACCCTCACCTGGTTTAATAGCTAGCAGTAGTAAGCAGCATTAATTGTGCGTCGCCAACGTAAAAATATCGAAGACAAAAATGCCTCGCCAGTCTAAAAAACGATCAAAATAATGGAACTTCGATCGTGTTCCTGATTCTCAACACGTTCTCGCCCCTCCTTAAACTCTTTATGCCAGGCAAACACACGAGTCCTTGACAGTGTTTGGTCCCTGAACTGTGCCTGTATCTGTAATCTACCCTGTAGATTAGTCATCACCATGAGGTCATCAGTCCTAAGACTGGTTGGACGCTAACCTCCAGCTTCTCCTATCTTGCGCTAACTCACGCATTTCGCTAATTGTGCTATAACCTACATCCCTTACTATTTGCGAGCAGTAGTCTAATCTAGGTCTACCTCTGCCTTTCTTCACTCCTATTTCTGCCTCCAAAATATCGCGGATTATTCCCCCATGTCTCAGCAAGTCGCCTTCTCTTCTTTATGTTTTTCTCTTCTCTTCTTTATGTTTTTCCACATACTTCTTTTCTCGCCGACTTTCTCTAATACTTCTTCGTTTCTAACCCTATCACTCCACGGTATTTTCATCATTCTTCGGTAACACCACATCTCAAAAGCTTCTAATTTCTTCCTACTTGCTTCCCCTACCATCCAGGTTTCGCAACCGTATAGTGCAGTGCTCCATACATACGTTTTCAAAAATCTCTTCCTTGTTTCTAAGTTTATTACCCCCGAGCATAAAAGTGTTTTCTTTTTGTTAAAAGCTACTCGACCATGCGCTATTCTCTGTTTTATATATTTATCGCTTCTTCCATTCCAATTTATTTTACTTCCTAAATAAGTGAAGTCTTTAACGTCCTCCAATCTTTCATTATTAATTTGTACTTTCGTTTTGGCTCTGCTCTCGCGCCCTCTGCACACTAACACTTTAGTTTTGTTTTTATTCACTCTCATTCCGTATTCCTCTGGCAACACTGCCTCCATTTCGTTCAACGCTGATTCTAATTCCTCTTTACTAGATGCTAATACTGGTATATCATCCGCGAATCTCAGCATTTTTAGTTTCTGTCCCTGTACTTTAATCCCGGAATCAACTCTATCTTTTACCACATTAATCTCCTCTTCGATGTACAGATTAAAAATTAGTGGTGATAGCGTACATCCTTGTCTTACTCCTTTCCTAATACCTACTTCCCTTCTTTCCCCTTTTACTTCTATAACAGCAGTTTGCTCTTTGTATAGATTGTGTACTACTCTCCTATCTCTATACTTCACTCCCGCGCTCTTTAGTATCTCGAACATTCTTTCTCATCTTACATTATCAAAAGCTTCTTCTAAATCTACAAATCCTATATAAGCGTTCTTTCCTTTTTCTATTGTTTTCTCTTACATTACTCTTAGCGCCAGAATAGCTTCGCGAGTTCCCCTATTTCGCCTAAACCCGAATTAGTCTTCTCCTAGTATTTCCTCCGCTCTATTTTCCATCCTCTTCTGCACTATTCTGGTTAAAGTTTTTGTAGATTAGTCAATCTACGAAAAATTTCCGCCGCTTGAACTCCATGAACAAGAAATTTTATAACAATGCGTTGCACAACAGCGGGGTACACGTCTCGCTTCGATATCGTGAGCGCTACTGACGAACTAGTTGAGAGTGGGTAATGGTAGGGCTATTCCCATTCGTAATGATCCCACCCAAGCATACTATAATCTCGGGCTCGGTCCTAACAACCGTAGATGTTCAGGAACAAAAATACAATTTATATTTGATCTACCCTCGTAGTAATGTAATCTAATGTATCGAAGAGTACCTTGCAAAAATAAAATATCTAACACAAAACACGTTTTAGTAGAAATATCTCTGAACTAAACGCATTATATTGCATATTATCTTCTATTATGTACATATCTTGATTTCATTGTCATCAATAAATGAAATAATTGATTTTATTGTCTCTATTAGGATTCGATTTATAGGGTTATTTCAATTTTCTAAAAGATCCGTTTCATTAGCTTAACTGTACTTCCTCGAGAGGGTCGTTACTCCTCCTCTTCCCACATATTATTTTTCTCTGACGCAGTCATACGCGTATAAATCTCATTTGCTGATCATTTATTTGCAATTAATAATACCGGAGTAATTATTAATCTTATTTCTTGAGAGGCGTGTTCCTCGAAGAACCTCTCATTAATTTCAGGCTCGTACATTTCCCTTGTGCCAGGCGTGCATATCGTTCGTATATAATGAGTTCTAACACCCTCTCTGTAAACTGTACAACTTCAAACATGCGTTGTATTATTTAAAAACAAGATTCGTGTCAAGAGTTTCAACTTTAACAACCGTTTTGTTTGGCTCGACGTGGCACGCCGTGGCCTGTAAATACTGTTTCGTGCGGGGAATCAAATAAATTTTCGAAATGTTTACTTGCTGGAAACCAGCTTATTTATGGGAGGCGTTTAGACGCTGTTTGGCTATTAGCGTAAATTATTTTATTTAACGGAACATGTTAATTATGCACAGAATGATTCAACGTCGATTTATTCAACGTCGATTATCTGTCAAATCTCTTGATATTTATAATGCGAATTATACTTCAGACGAATTATCATCCATTTGTTAATACTTAAGTATATGGTATAACTAATGCTAGATATCGGAAAAAATCCAATATTGTATTTCGATAGTAGATACTCGTATGAATATATTGCAAAGAATTTATTAAATTTAACAAGAAGCCATGCTGGTTTTAGCTGTTTAGATTTAAGGTTACACTTAGAGATGAGGACAAACACATCCATGCTCACAATAGCATCTCCAATGCTAAGTCCAATCCGCCATCCCAGACCGTAGTTTTATACATTATAATCTGGTATTTCGAGAATTCCAGTTAAACTATATATTTAGAAAATCCTTCCTACCTAGTACTTCTTTCTCTATGTATTTTTGCTATAGTCAATGTTTATTTACAGTTAAATGGTTTGATGGTGGTAAAAGAATCGGTTTATGGGTTACGGCGGAGCCCGAGTGACGAAGCAGTTGTGGTTTTGACATGATATATGTTAATAACTGTAATAACTGCAATTATTTTAATATAATTATCATCAACCATGGGTGTTCCACGTCAAAGCGTAGTGACGCCGTCTGCTAAATGCTAACTAAAGGCTTTCGATGTGTATTTCTTCCCGTTGCCCACCGTAAATCTACCCAAGTTATGCAAGATCATACTCAAATGATATGAGCATCCCGTGGTCCTTATTGGCCAATTCCACGTACATATATGCGGAGATGCTGGTTATACGCACATTTATGTCAGCTAAAATAAACAATAATCTCAGTTAATGAATCTAATAATGATAAATTCAATAATCACAAATCAAATAGAACTTTAAATAAATACCGTATTGTAATTAATATGCAAGTTATCTTAATTTAAAAACTTAAACCACTACGAAATAATATACACAAATGAAATTTTTTTATTTTGAAAACAGTGTTTTAACTCGATATGGATCACCCATTTTTTTTTTTTTAAATTGATCAGTGTGTATGCATATACTTCTATATGCAGGATGGTGATAAAGCTCCGCATAATATTTATAATTCCGTTAGTAATTTTTGTTTTGGAAAATTGAAATAGATTAGTCTTATTTTTAAAAAGATATTAACTGATGTACAGATTTTATATTTAAGTTGTTAAATACGACTTTTTGAAAAAAAAATTAGTTCTTCAAAATGTCCTCCATTAACAATCAACTTTTGGGTTCATATTTTCAATTTTGATTCGCATCCATTGCTTTATATCTTCTGAATTATTTGTTCTATAATACAATCAAATACAATTAACCCTTGATTTTAATTACCTCACAAGAATATATCCAAGAAGGCAAATCAAAGAACATGGTGGTCATTTAGTTGCTTCCCGTCGTCCTATCCATCTGTCATGGAAGATTTCGACCAAAATAAGGAGGATCTCTCTCTTCTTTAAACCAAATTCTTTGGTGGGCACCATCATCGTAAATTATCACATTACGTTGTGATGAAAATTCCAACCTCTTAAAGTTGCAATTGCAAAGTTTTTCTAACGAAGGCATCTTTTCCTTGAATCGAGCAGTATACCTTCGTCAGATAATGGTCTCAAGTCAATTCTCATTGGAATGAAGTATGGCCAGAATCGAAGTAAATATATAGGCTGAAATGATAGGAATGCATCGTTTAGGTCCTTACTTGTTTGAAGATAATTTGACTGAGTTTTTCAAAAATCATTTATTTAATAGCAAAGCTATGAATATGGTTTCAAAATTTATCACCATCGTCTCCGTGTACCTCTAAAATAGAGACTATTGTTTTCTGTGTTAATCTGTATCTTACTATCATTATATAGCTGTGGTAATGAGCAGTTATTAGGTTTATTATAATGATCGCATTAAGTTTGAAGGAAGCTGTACACCTTCCGTTTATCTGTTGAATTATCTGTCATAAATTAATATGTGAAAGTCTGTACATTTATCTGAACTGAAGGTATGTAGGCTACGTTCAGTTTTCAAATTTATTTTGTTCCTTGATGTGTTTTGATTACAAAATTTTAATAATGTTTAGATACATTATTTTTCCAGAATGTAACATATTATGAAAACCATCTCATGTTCTGTCAGTTTTTGCTCCCAAATGATATAGTAACGTATATGCCATAGCACGAAGTAACTAATATGAAATATTAATTATAACTTTAATTAACGGCGTGCAAGTATTCATAGTGATGTATAGTTTGTTGTGACATTTAACTGCTTGGATCCGTTGCCTTTAATCAAACCGTTATTGTCTCTGTTCGTCTTAGCTCCATTCGGCGGAACTTGCAGTTGACAAGCATAAATTTAATGGAGAAATATATTGGAACGATTTAGAGCCGAATGGATATCTCCCGGCTAAACGTTTGTTTGTGTCATCATATTGGCAAGCCTGCTCGAATGAAGCGCCCGCTGCTTCCTCAATGACTAGATAAAACCGGTTTTGTTATATTCTGCGCGTTTTTAAGCATTTCAAAGGTGGTAAGGTTTTATAAAATCGCCCGGAGGGGTCGTCAGGGCCTACGCTGTATAGGTATTGTCCTGCGCCATCAACGCGACTTCAACTTTTTCACTTTTTTGTTGGCGAGGCTTTATCCTGCGATTTATACTTTGTGTGTATGTGTGTGTGTCGGGAAACTATAAAAAGAAAAGTTATAAAAGAGAATTGTCTTTGAATGCTCGACCGAATGTATGAATTTTCTTTGTGATATTATTTTTCCGAGTGATGTGTTTTCAAATTACATTTTTTTTATTTTTCATATGCCATTTGGTACTTAAATTTACGTTGTAAAATATTTTCTTTGCGCTGCACGTGCACATAATTCTTTCCTTGATTGACATATTCAATCTCCATGAGCGCACAAGGATTTTATGTCGCAGCTTCAGAAGTATCATACCTGATACTTCTAATTGTATTATAAGTAATAGTTTTTTTCCATTTACATTAATCTTATATTAACGTTAACAATTTTGTTTTAAGTACCAATGGGCGTACACATTTTGTTAAGTATCCCTTTAAGTTTTATTCATTTCCTAAAGCGCTTTATTAAGAAATTATTCTTATTATGTATTTTAGTACTATTACTATAATTCTGCACAAAACTATAAACACAAAAATGGAATCTTATAATAGCTAGTTACTAATATAAACTCTCTCAACTATAAATTAAGATCTATAGGCTTGTATCTAATAGGTAAAATAATTTTAATTATGACGAGTACCATCGTCATAATCTTTGATGACTATGTCACTATTTATCAACTAAGACGTTATTTTTAAACTTCGTCGTTTAGGTCTCTTATTTCCAAAGTTAAATGGGGAGGAGGAGACTTTCGGCGAGCCCTGTATAACTTAAATATGACCCATAAAAATAATTTACGGCTGTTAATAAAAAAATATGGCCAAATTGTACAACAAAAAATATAAAATCCTATTATTAACTATTAAATTCACACCTATTTTGATTTATTATCGTTTTTCATGTCCGGCCTGTGCATGTAACACCACTGATATGTAAATGGGCTATTATTAAATTTTGCTTCTTATTGTTGCATGTTCCTATATAAACACTTCCATATAATTACTGTACACATATTTAATAGGAGATACTTAATGATTTATATGCAATATGAATTTGCTTTTCAAAATTTGGTTATGATATACATATATCACGGTAGCCACACATTCTATATAACTTTTATCGAAATAATTTTGTCATAATTATGGCAAATAAGTTATTTATTACCAATAATTCCTAAATAATGTATTGATGTTTGTAAACGAAACACCGATACAATTAATTAACATAGCAAAATTGTACATAGTAGAATTATATGTAATTATGTGTTAATTTCTTATCTAATTATTTATTAACTAATTAATTATATATTCTAACCACCAATATATTTCGGTGTACAGAACACTATTATGTTTTTTTCTTATACAAAATAAGACAAAATATTGAGTGGAACTCTATTTTTAGAATACCCATTAAAATGGAACTTTTTTTTAATTCTCAAAAATCTCAGCGTTGCATTACCCCGATCTTCTCACCAACAACTTACGGATATTTTCAAACATCTCTCGATTGACGATATTTTTTATTACTATGGCTACAGTTTAAATGCAACCCTTCCATACTATTAACTGATGACACTAAACCAATCACTTCATATAGTTCGTAAAAAGAAACTTCTGGAATCGATTTAGTGTGTTATCGCCGATACACTCGATGAAATCACTTTGTAGGTGCTTTCTGAGAAGGAAAATCAAACATCCGTCTATCTGTTTTAAGCTGAATGATTTTACAATAACATAAAACATTATGTTTTTGCGTAGTGCGTACCAACTGATTTCCTTACTGATGCCAAATTCTGAACATTCGCTACAATGCGATTTATGTAAAAGAGTCGAAATCATGTAGTAGAAATGAAGAGTATGACAATTTGCGTCATATCGAAGAAAGAAGATTCCTAGGTTGACTATAGTACGCATTTTTAGTATGTTGAGATGTTTTATTTATGTCAAGTTGATGGTCCAACTTTCATAATTTTGGTTATGTGCCTACAATATTTACGGTGAGGTAGTTGTTTTTTCCTCTACGTATTAATTGATGGTTAGTAACTTATGGTTTGTATAATGATTCTTTGCGTGTGCGTCACAGGTAACAATCGTATGAATCAATCAACTGACATTTTTGAACAGCGTCGTGCCGAAAACACACTTTAGGATAACAGCTACTACCATACAAATCCGCCAACCTATGACAGAGTAATGAAAAGGTTCAAAAACATTCAATGGAAGTAATATTTCCATGAAAATAAATGACATAATTTCAACAAAAATCACAATAAATGAAACAAAATTGAAACAAATTTTACAGAAATATTTAAACGCCACTGAATCAAGTTATACAATAAAGCTAAGACGTGACTTCATAATTGCATTTTGTTTGACAAACTATTAACTGTATATGCCATACGTAGCTGATTGAAACATATATCGCTAGACATACGTGCTGGTAATTATGGTATATTAGTAACAATTGCGAGTGGTGTAGCATGTGATCCGTGCGTCTTCACTAAATTGATACACGCGCTAAGATCCATTATACAAATTTTAATGTTGGCTATTAATTCTCGTGGAAGTTACCTGTATTTATCCTATTAATGGTGATTAATTCTCATGGAAGTTACGTGTACTTATATTGTAAATAATTCTACTACAAAAAAAAATTTTGGTTTTTCTTTTACGAAGAAAAAATTTGAAATCGATGTAGTAACAGATGTATTTGCGTTTTGATTTGTCAGTCCTTCTGCAGAGATAGTTATGTATCCGTTTTGTAGGTAAGAAATGAAGAACTGTATCTTATTGGAGATCATTAGAGATAAATTAAGTAAGGGTTTATGTCAACTTAATGAGTGTCTGGAATGTGTTCCTAACAGTGAAAACACTGGAAAAAAAAAAGAAGATATGTTGCCACAAATTTAAGATCGGTTTCTGAATACTCAAGGAACCTAGCTTCATATTATATCTTTAGTTTAGCTAAATTGACTACGGTTACTAAAATAATAAGGATTCCTGAAACTTACCAGATGATTGGCGGCTTTTCGTGTTCTAAAAAGATCTTGAAATGTGTATTACTGCACAATAGAAATAAGTTGTCGATTCCAATCGGTCATTCAACAAAACTTACAGAACAATATGATCATATTCAATTGTTATTAAAAAATTATTTATTCTCAGCATCAGTAATTTGTTTGCATCGATTTGAACATCGACACCATACTTCTTGGACAGCAAAGTTGATATACGAAATATACTTGTCACCTCTGTTTATGGGATAGTTGCGTAAAAGAATAGCATTGACAGCGAACTATTTGATCTTTGAGAGATGCTATGACCATTAGAGAAACCAAAATTGTTCAAGAGCCATTAATACAGAGAAAAGAAAAAGAAATACTACTACCTCATCACATCAAACTGACTTTAATTAAACAGTCTGTAATAGCACTGGACACGCTAGGTAATTATTTTAAATACATTTTCCAAACATTTCCAGCACTGAGTACGGAAAAATTAATCGCGGGGATTTTTGACGGCCCACAAATTTGAAAACCGGTAAGATATCCAAATTTTAACAAATATGTGACTGTTGTGTAACCTGATGCATGATTTAGTTACATATCTATAATTTAAAATTTATTAGACAATCACAAGGCAAATAACTTCCAAGAAATAGTACATAGGCTGCTAACATGTTTTGAAAAATTGGGAGCCAATATGAGCAATACTTGAAATCGAGTCTTAAATTCCATGCAACAAAATGATTGTTCCTCAATGTAATGATTCTTATCCAATTCCCGTCTCTTTTTATATGGAAAATCAGCGCTTTACTTACATACTTGATCCATTTTTTCTCTTTTTAAAATAGAGATGAAATAAACTATGTATCTATCTGAAAACATTTCAGATAGATATACAAGTCATTTTGTTTATTTTAAACATATCGGTCTAAGCGTTTTATACTGATCCAGTCAGAATAGCACGTGCGTTGTAAAGCATAATAAAACGACGTGAAATGTAAAAACCTGCAACTGATGTTACCTTTTTCAGGATTTAACCATGTGATACTGGTGTAGTCCCTGGGGGCGTATCACGCGTCACATTTGACGTGATAATGATTGATGAGCTCACGCGAAGTAAAAGTATTGTATTTCTTTATCAAGTTTCCATTAATATCTATGTAGATCTGAAGAAGGCAAACCTTTTATGCATTTAAGAGAATATTTTTTCTTATATCAAGAGGTTCCGCAACTACACACGGCGATTTTGATATACATATGAATATTTAAGTAAGTGATTAAATATGAATTATGCAATAGGTGTATTTTCTTAAGTTCAACACTCCATAAATATATTATGTAAACCCCAGTCAATCCGTCGCAGAAAGAAATATTAAATCAAATGTAGCTTCTCGCAAAGTAAACATTAATTTTTGCAATATAGTATGAGTCTCGCAGTATAGAAGGGGAATGAGTACTTACTTTGATATCTTCATAGCATACACCAATACTTGAAAGGACTCTATAAAAAATACAAACTACTATCATGAGCACTACAATTTGTATAATGGATCCGTGCACGTGTATTAATTTAGTGGCGACGCACGGGTCACATACTACACCACTCGCAATTGTTACTAATATGTCACAATTACCAGCACGTATGTCTAGCGATATATGTTTCAATCAATTATGTACGACATAGACAGTTAATAATTTGCCGAACAAAATGGAATTATGAAGTCTCGTCTTAGCTTGATTATATAATTTGATTCATCGTCGTCTCAATATTTCAGTAAAATTTATTTAATTTATATTTCATTTATTTTGATTTTTGTTGAATTTATTTCATTTATTTTGATGGAAATATCACTTCTATTGAATGTTTTCGTGGAGAACCTTTTCATTACTCTGTCATAAGTTGACGAAGTTCTATTGTACTAACTGTTATCCTAAAATGTGTTTTCAGCACAACACTGTTAAAAAATGTCAGTTGATTGATTCATACGATTGTTACCTGTGACGCACATGCAAATAATCATTATACAAACCATAGTTAAGTATATATGTAAATAGTAACTAATTCTTGCCTTAAACCAATGTCTTACTTAATATAATACTTGTGGGCGTCTTTTTACGTACTAGAAACCCAATGTAACACTCTTGTATATTTATATGTTATATACCAAAAACATATTAAAGATTACATGTATAGTATTTTATATCACTGATAGGCAAATTTAACACCATATTCGCATCTTTAAGAGTGGTATGATTTTATCTTGACAGATTTTCGCTAATATATAAATCTCTAACAGTTTCTTAAAATAATTGACTGAATGTAATTAAGATTACTGAAAGGTCTTTCAATAAGGACGCACGATTTTTAAATGCAAATAAAGCAAGTTGTGTGTGAGATATCTAATCAATTTTTTTAATTTGAAGGAATATTTTTTGGCATTAAGTATGGAATATAACGTCGTTCAAATGTCCGCCGCAGCTTTGCTTGGTGGCACGTATTCACGAGGTCCAATTTTCGATGATTTCAATGTCGCATATATCTGGCTGAATTTGCTGGATGGCGTTCGTTATGTTGACTTTGAGGGCACTAATTATTTGCGTTTTATTGGCATGGATCTGCGATTTAAGATAGCCCCAAAGGAAGAAGTCTAAAGGCGTTAAATCGTACGATCTCGGTGGCCATCTCACGTCGCCTTTGCTTGAGATAACCCTGCCTTCAAATCACTTATGCAAAATATGCGCTGTGTGGCACATAGCGCCCTCCTGTTGAAACTACATATCGTTGGTATCCATATCATCCTGTTTAGGCCACAAGAAGTTGCTTATGATCGATGTGTAGCGCTCGCCGTTGAAGGTTATGTCAATGCAAGTTTCATTTTGGAAGAAGTACGAACCGATGATTCCGCCAGATCAAAATCTGCACCAAATAGTGACTTTCTCGGGATGCGTTTGGTGCTCCTGTGGATTGGTATCGTCCCAAATCCGACCATTTTGCTTGTTCACATATCCGTTCATCCAAAACTGGCCTCGTCGCTAAATATGATTTTCTTGGCGAAGTTTGGGTCAACTTCCAACTGCTTCAAAGCCCAACAGCGAACACACGGCACTGTCTATGGTCGCTCACCTTAAGTTCCTGGATCAGTTGGCTTTTATACGGGTGTAGACCCAAGTCCTGACGCAAAATTCGCCAAGTTGAAGTCGCAGGAAGGCCAAGTTCTTGTGAACGACGAGAAATTGACTGCCTCGGCTTTTTCCGTACAATCTTACGCACAACGGCGATGTTTTCAACAGACCCAGCGTTTCGATGACGTACGGGTGTTAGTTGATTACTTATCAAACCGGTTGACTCGAATTTGGCCACCGAACGTCGAATAGTCGACTCGGTGGGACGGTTGCGGCGGGGATAAAAATCAAGTAATGCGTGGAACGTTTCTCGAACGGAGCACTGACTTTGAAAATAATATTTAATGATTTACACACATTATTGAACGCTATAACCTTCCATGGTGATTTTTCATAAACTACTGAACAATTCACAACAAATTTGACAGAAGTTGCTTTAACAACAAGGCCGCTATAATCTAACAGATTTCGAGCATCCATATTGAACGACGCTGTATGTTTTTGTATGTTATAAGATCCTCTTTCCTGATAGTTAAAACATTGATTTGAAGTATATTATATGTTTTTTTTTGTTAATTAGCTATATTATATGCGGCCACATTGATAAAAATAGGTTAAAAGTAACTAATGTATT
Source organism: Rosalia funebris (assembly GCA_037954035.1). Lineage (NCBI taxonomy): Eukaryota > Metazoa > Arthropoda > Insecta > Coleoptera > Cerambycidae > Rosalia > Rosalia funebris. The sequence goes on from JAZFAV010000007.1 coordinate 10,049,948, forward strand.
TATTATGCTTTGAATTGTTAATTAAATTATATCATAGATCTTGAACACTAGAATCAGAGGCAATTTACACATATGTATTATTCAAGAAAATCCAATAACAAATTAGAGTTCTCATTTTATATTATAACTTGGTCATTAAAACTAGTTCATATTTGTCAGCATATAATTTGAGTAACTGTAATGATCAAAACTTTTCAATAATATAATATTTTAAATTTCAGTATTTTTTTAATAACGAGGGATACAATATATTTTCAGTAATATCATTAGGAACATTGTTTGGTATTTATTGTGTTTCTTAAAATTATATACAAGCTTCAGTTACCGTATTATATACAGTGCTAACACCCTTAAGTTTGAAACTGAAATATCTAAAAGAACGGAAATTTTCTTTCATTTATTTACATTGCCAGTTCTTTACAAGAAAAGATTAATGCTACATATTCTAATTATTAGTGAGACTGGAAAAAATCAACATGCAGGAATACTTTATTTTAATGAACAATATCCAAGTAGATTCATTGGTTGCTGGAATACGATAAAGTGGCCTGTTCGGTCTTCAGATCTAAGTCCCTTAGATTTATTGTTATGGGACTATTTAAAATGTAAGGTTTACGCTGCGTAATTCGCTAATATCGAGGTTTTTAAGCACAGAATTACTGAACAGTATCGGTTAATTTCCGCAAAGATACTTAAACGGGTGAGAGAAGATTTCTTTAACATGATATTAAAGCAAGAGGGATGTGTATATATAGAGTGTTTATTTTAAAATTCTTTAAATATTTCTGGTACTCCTTTTCATCTTTATCATTTTGTTATCTGTGAATAAAATTATTTGTTTTTAATTAACATCGATTAATAGGCACTGCCAAAAAATAATTTTTAACCAATCGCAACCAAGCGATTTCAGACGCGTGCTGTATGTACGAATAAATAATCGATATTGTGTAAATCATTACGCTGTTTTTTTAAAATTCGTTCTCTTAAAGGTGAAAGTTTATAAAGCCATTCATTACGGGTAGATTTTAAAGTCAGATTATTTACTAATTTTGAGGAATTATTAAGCCTAGGTAGTTCTACATTTATTTCATCTTGATGTATAAATACACAGCCTTGTATATTTAAATATCATTCTGATGTTTAAGATACTCTGTTAATATATACGTAAGTTATACAAAATTCAGTGTAAAATATTTTGAAGTTGATTAAAAAAATAAACCTTTTTGTTTATTATTCGAATTTACGATGCAAGTAATAATGACAGTCATAAAAGTGTGCCATATTATAAATTAAAAAGGCCACAATCCTGCGAGCACCGTAAAGGAGAAGATAAAATATCAATTAAGCGGGGTTATAAAATTGTTCCGTTCGAACACGAATTTATTATATCAGTCTGCAACGAAACCACTCGAAGCTTCCGCAAGATATTGCACAATCTACATTGTAATAACTAAATTAAGAAGGACTATGGGCATAAATAAGGACTCTTGTGGTGTTACCGTTGGCATTAATGGACCAGAATTGTGTCTGGCACGATTCGATATCGTCTTATTAATTTTATTCTCAAATAAAAATAGATTTTAACTTAACGTACGATATACACCAGCCCGTTTGTTTATTGCTCTCTGAAATTTATCGGTACTCATCGTAACTGCGGGATGTGCAGTTAATAGACATTCATTGTTCATATCTTACATGAAAAGGAAACACCGTATATTTTGTACTGTGTATTTTCCATTTTCATGTTTAATTACGGAAAGTTAATTTAATATTTGCAATTTTTAATTAGTATTAGGTATTGTAGCGATAGTTCTTAACGGGCGGACAAATTAAACCAAAGTACTGCAAATAAAATGTTATTTATTTGGATCTTATTAATATGTTTGAAAATTGTGCTCGCTAGTCCTGTTAAAATATTTATGTCCCAGTGTCAGAGCTGAAAAACAATGTGAACGAAAATTAGATATCTCAGTTGCAAATTTTGAATATAAGTCTCACCTTGAATTTATAAAACACTAATCCGACATTAGTCGTGCTTGATTCTTCACATTAATCCGTCATTTAGACGTTAAAAATTATTGCAAAATGAAACAATCAATTAATTCTTATTAGAAGACCATTTGCTTTATAAATTGATGTTGACTCTACGGTTATTATCAACGGAAAGGAGGAAAAAGAGCGTTCAAATTGAAGATAAGAGGAACCAAAGAAATTATCGCATTGTGCGCAGCATACAAGCGTATACAGGGTCGCGAGAGCGAAGTGCCACTAATAAAATACGTCACAGTACCTATACTTAAAGGCTATATGATGACACCTTATTATGAACTGCACTGTATTCTGTAAGAACGTTGCGACGATGTTTGTAAAAGGAGTCTGAAATAGTAAACGTGATGGAGTCAAAGGAACAAGGTGTCAGCTGATATGCAATATGAACAGATATGCCAAAATGCTAGAAACCATTAGAGAAAGCTATCATTTATTAGTATTGTCATAGACATTATTTTTTTTTAATTTGATAGTAATTATAAAAACTAGATTTTTTTATTTAATTTTGCGAACACTCTTAAATTTGTATTGCATAACATTATTTACTATAGCATGATTTTATCACTGATCCATTTGATAACCTCTAAAAACATCATATGTGTATTATTAAATTTATAGCTTAACTATTAATACTATTTCAATATTAATTAATTATTCAAATTCAATATTAGACTTTCAATATTAAAAACACGTAATTTACACTTATTTCTACAAGATTTTAAGCTTATGGACCCTGGAATACTTTTCACAATCCTTACGCTTATTGATGCTTGAGAGTTCGTTTATAGTATTCTCCACTTGTTATCTATTAAATAGACAGTAATACAAAGTATTTAATGGGTTCACGCCTATAAAATACCTGGCAACATCAGGTGTTCCAAAAGGGTCCATCTTGGGACACGTATCCAATATTTCCGTTGTGTTATTGATTTAGAAATGATACAGTAATGATAAACCGCATACAAAAAATATGTAGTTTTATACATTACGACGGGGTATCTAAAAGAAACAGAACTAATGTTGTCCTGTGTGGAGTTTTTGTAGTACCGCGTTCTGCCGCTAGGAGTGTATGAAGCTACCATTGCCGAGTCAGTAAGCCAAGCTTTTTTGTAATGAGAGTTATTTTGTGTGCTCATGGTTTTTTCTTTTTTCGTTGTGAGAGGAGTTGTCCACCCAGAGTTTGTTCCACAAGGTCAGGAAGTTAACCAGGTTTTCTACCTAGAAGTTTTTAAAAAATTGCGCAACAGTTTGCAGTGGGATAGGCCTTATTTGTGGCAGTCGGGGGACTGGTTTTTCCACCACTGTTACGCCTCTGCTCACACAACCCCGTCTGTGCGTTAATTTTTGACCAACAATTTCCACAACTTCGTCAATGGTCGTTCTTCCAGGATGATTTTGCGAATTTTTTCAACATTTTCGTTGGTTCGAGCCGTGGAAGGATAACCAGAGCGAGGTTTGTCATCAATTGACATTTTACCTCCTTTGAAACGGGAAAACCACTCAAAGACTTGAGCTTCCCTAATAGCATCAGCCTAGTAGCCCAGTATGCCGTTTTTAACATTTCAAGAGTTGCGGTCCCGCACTGTTCACGAGAGTCAGCCATTGCAAAAACGACGAGCACATAAAACAGCTGTAACTAAAAAATTCACAAAAGTCGAATGAAACCTTCCTTAACGACGACGTTTGGCTTACTGATTCGGGAATTGTAGATCTCGACGCTCCTAGCAGCAGAACTCGGTGCTACGAAAACTACTCCCACCACACCAGTTCGGCTTCTTTTGGGTACCCCCTCGTATAGTTAACAACAATAATTCGGATACTATCTTATACTATACTGGATATTTAAAATAAAACATAGAGTTTCTGATGCATATATTATAAATCTTGTAGATTTATTGTTGGAAATTGTTTTGATTTTATTCATTTAGATTTTACCCATTTAGTCTAAAATACTTTACAACTGTTTCGTTAGACCCAGACTTGAATATACTCTATCTGATAAAATGTTAATGCATGTTATAACTCATATTAATAAAGTTGAATCCATACCGATACTAAAATAGTTTCTTAAATTTCTAAACCCACAGAATAAATTGCTAGAAGACTGTAAATGAAGTGTTTCTATCAAACGAGAACATCATTATATAGTATTGGTTGTATATACTGTTAGTTCTATGTATAATTTTATATTAATCACTACCACAGTAGCGATTTTAGCAGACGAGTAATTTTCCTTGCTTGTTGGGATTTATTTTGTATCTTTTTTGTTGTTGTTTATACAATACTTACATTGTTAATATTTCTTAAATGTTGTTTATTGTTAACTCTTGTTCATCTTTTGTATATTCCAAGTCTATTTTGTATATTCTTCCACTAATTTTATATTTAGTCCATGTCAGAAGTAACAATTCCGAATTGATCGTAAGCAAACAGAATGCCCATCAAACAAGTTTTATCAATTTTAATCGACATTCCTGCAATTATGAATGAATTCATATTTATATATAATATAATTTATTTATATTATGTTCATTCCTGAAATGAATATAATATAAATAAATAAGTTCATTTGCTATTGAAAATGATTTGAAGAGGTGATTTCCAGCTTATCCGCGTTCCTAAAGTTGTTAAGATCCCAACTGAATTTGATGTACATCTTCTGTAATCTGTAATTCACTTTCATACAATACCTTAAATAGTCTACTTAATGGTACCTAATGGTATTTAAGGGTAAGTATGTTATATTAGCTTTCCAGCTCTATGAATACTAAGTGTGTAGATAAATTTTCGACCGCCACTTTTCGAGTACTTGCAGCAATACGTTATCATTACATGACCTTCCTACCCGGAAACCACTTTGTCCCTCAATCTCCCCAAAATCTTTCTCTTCTTCTTTTCTCTCTTCTCTTTTTGAGCAGTTTATCGTACAACTTCCCTATTGCGCTGGTAATACCTATACCCTTGTAGTAGGTTTTACATAGTTACATAGTTTTTACATATTTTGTCTTCTTTTATAATTTTCTTATTTAAAATCATAAATCATAAAACTAGCTGCCGATTTACTATACTTCAAAAATAAAATTTATGTCCCTAGGCTTTACTGTAGAGAAACAAATACCTATAATTCAATTTTTCCATAGATCGTACAAATTCCCCCCTTATGCACTATCTGTAACAACTGTAATGTTGTATTGTATAAGTCATATGTGTATGTTCCTTTTTACAATATTAGATTGGATGTTATCGAAATTTTATGTATTTTTATTTATGTTTTTGATCAAAAATTTTCACTTATGTAGGTATTGTATTTAATTATATACATCTAGATGATTGATATGATATCAATGGAGGATATACAAAACATGATTGTCCGTTTTCCATACAACAGATATGTTAGTGCGTGATGCGTTGCTATACTTCCCTCTATAGAACAGTAATTTTAAAGATAGCACACAACTACTAGAAACACAAACAATCCATAATTCAGGGCGCTAATGATGATACTGCCGTGGCCACTCGGTCCTGCAGGAGATGGATGAGAAGCGAGGGTGGCAAAAATAAATGACAGTGTGTTTGAAGCCGCGCTCCTAGTTCAGCGACAAGCGCCTACCCTGATTTGCTGAATTACTGATGAGCAGACGCCGTCATTAACTGGTAATGAGACTCCGATTTATATTAAACGCTTTCTTATATCCTTTAACGAAAAACCAAGATGTGGAGGCAATTAACTTGCTGGGATTTCAATCGGAAAATTGGGAGACACTAATCAAGATGTTGCAATTTTGACTGAATTGTTTTTTAAAATTTAGATTGGCAATTTTTCTTGGCTCTTGAAGCTACGAGATTGATTATTTTCTGGTATAAAAGCGGACTGATTACTTTTTTAATGGAAATGCTAATAAATGATCCGCAATTTACATAGAAGAAAAATTTGGTGGAGTTACTAATATATCGACTTAGATTACTTAACTAAAGATAATATCTTGCTGCGTGAAAATCTTTATCTATTTCGATAAGGAAGTTGATAATTTTCCCATTAATTTGAGGTTAATTCCCACATTAATGCTGAAAGTAAATATTTAAACTACATTAAGGGGAATATATTTTATTTACGTATTTTATTGCGCAACTACAGTCCACCAAATTCATTCCTGAAATCGATTATTGAAATATTGTAACGCTATTGTTGAATATTCAGTCATTACTTCTATTATGTTAATTCTCTCTCTCTAAATATTCTCTTGAAATATTAAGAACCGTTGAATATTTGCATAGAAAGCGCAATTAAGACATCAGTTTGAAAAATGTTTTGCTTTTACAATGTTTGCAACGAACTAAACAATATTTTTCGTGATAAAATCACTTAAAGAAATCACTTGCAATAATTGTTAAAAAGTAGAAACACATTTGTACTTGATATTTAAAACTACTTACCATAAAAGGGGGAAAATTTATACTCATATGTACTATTTTAAGAAGGCGTTTATTTTTAAAATAAGCCTGAACCATATAAACGTTGAATTTACTTCCACAATCTCTTTTATCAATGGAGGTGTCTAATGAGATTTATTTCGACATCTATTTCGCAGCTATCATTTAAAGCAGAAACAAATCCTTGTAAAGGATGAATCAAAATTCGAAAGGATGTTTTCAATTTGTTCCGCTGAAAGTATACATAAATAAATAGAATTGTGCTTGTTATCAAATTTGAACTGATGTTTGATTAGTCAATTTAATATTAATTATTACTAATTTTAATTTAAGTAATTAATTATTACGGTATATAATAACATATATAAAGAATTAAAGCATTTAATTTGAATTAAATAATACTATTTTAAATAGTAATAACATAATTCGCTCACGCATTTATTGATTTTATGTGAAAAATGTGCTCCCATTTGTCGAATTTAATACATCGATATAGACATCTGAAAAAGGACGTCATGATGGCGTGGCGATGAAAAAGAAAAGGCATCATTATCTAAAACCGCAACCGCAATTCGGCGTTACAAGCTTCGTTAGCCTCGCAAAAAATTGACCAATCAACGAACAGAAAGACAGTATGCAGCACTTAATTCGATCCCAATTGTTGATCCGTCGCATCTGTCTGAAGATAGCACGCGTCTGTAATATTACTGGCCGAGATAGAACATTTGAAGTTGAATCTCGCTTTTTGGCAAATAGCCAGGGCATATTATTTTGAATAATTAACACAATTTATTGGAATTACTGTGGTCATTCTATTCCATTCCTTAGAGTGCGGATATTGAAGGGAATGGTTTGTAGCATTGCTAATGAATATATATGATTAAGGTATGTTTAAAATTTGTCCGTGAGTTACGATCGCTGGCTATAATGGCACGGAGGAAATATAAATTTACTTATAGAAAATTCAGTATCGGGTACAGGTATTTATATCTCAGTATAAGTAATTTATTGTTTTAATGCTAGATGATTAGTTAAAAAGTAACGAAGTAAGTAAATCATCAACGAGTTGGTAAATGTTCAAAATGAACAAGCAATTGTTCATTTTGAAAATTTTACATACCAAATTTTTTTTGACGATTCGCGAAGTTACTGGAATATCCATCCAGTCTCTCCATATTCAGGTGGTGTGTCTATCTGTGTTTAGATTATTGTGTTTAAGATACTGTACAAATCTTTTAATATAGACATGTACTAGTTATGTAAATATCAAACAGGATTTTTTTGTATAGAAAATACACGTTTATTGTATAAAAATGAATATTTTATTCGAAGTATTGCTCGTTGCTAGATATACATTTTCCCATCTTCCATGCTAAAAAATTCACCCAGAAGATTCATAGATCATACCCTTCTGATCCCACCAAACACATAGCATTGTCTTTCGTTCATAACGATTTGGCATTGCAGTCGATATCGATGGGTCGCCTGAGTTACCCATGATCTTTTACACTTAGGATTCTCGAAATATATCCACTTTTCATCGCCAGTTACAATTCGATGGAGAAAAGACTTTCTTTTGTACCTGACGAACAGCATTTTGCAAATGGTTTCTCCGGTTTCCTGCTGTTTTTCATTCAGTTCATGTTGAATGTATTTTCCCATCTTCTGGACTTTTCCCCATGGCTTCCAACTGTATGGAGACGGCTTCTTGTATCACATTTAATTGATCCGCGAGCTCTTGCTGCGTTTGAGCATCATTTTCATCCAACAATGCTGGCAATTCGCTATCTTCAAACCTCTTCGGTGGTCTTCCACGTTCTTCGTTTCTCACGTCAAAACTGCCACTTTTGAAATTTTTAAACCACTCAAAGTACTGTGATTTACCAAGAGCATGCTCACCGTAGGCTTCGACAAACATTCGATGCGATTCTGCAGCAGTGTTCTTCAAATGGTAACAAAAAATCAGTGCTGTCTGCAAATCGTAGTTTCCAGGCACAATTCGACATGTTCAACGCTATTAGAAACGATGCTGTTGTATGAAACTTGTATTATTGTATTATTGATAAAAACCTTTATCAGATGTCAAAACAAGAAAATGGCGCCAATGACGCGCTTTGACGGTAACTACATTAGCATCTAGGCCATCTATGGGCAAATTCCTGTTTCATATTTACATACCTAGTAAGTGGTGATATGTGTTATCCTGACATACACATTCTGTATTTAAAACGTCAGAAACTTGATACTAATCATGAAAAAAAGTGACTACATTGGGACAACACTCTTGTCAACTTAAGTGAAGTTAGTGAACACTGAGAATCCAGAAACAAATTTCCATTAGATAATGCAAGAGTTAATTGCATTTTCCTCTCAAGAGCTCTCAAAACAGAAAGATAACAAAACAATCCCGAGCCGAAAACGAATAGTAAGCAATTTAGGTGGAAGGTCCTAAAAGGATTATTAACGATGGTCGCGATACACTGGCTCAGAGTGACACTCGACACGAGACGTAATAATTAAAACATTGCAACGAAAACACCATGAATAAATCTAGTGTCTTGGTCTTAAGAGGTGCGCCCTTGTGCGCGGCGACAGAAACAATGTATAATGGTGTATTGTGGACAGCCCCGGCATGGAGACAAGTGAAGAGTTCCCATTTCAAAAGAGTAAAAGCACCGAGAGCCACTTGAGCTTATGCCGCGCGTGACGTGGCATGGGACCCAACAAAAGCCTCAACGACGCTCTCCTCTCAACTTCCGGTATCTGATAACTTGAAAGCGTCATGCATCCAATTATTTTTCAATCTGGTACATCGCAAAATCGACCAATAGCAGGCAGATGTGCCAGTATGTGATTTTCGAATCGATAGATATATAAAGGTGATAATAAGCTTTCGCGGATGGAAAGGTCTTACATTTAATTGGAAATAACTCTCCTTTCATTTGTATTCTCGGTAGTACAAAAAGAGAAGTCGATTCGTATTAAAACGGGGCTCTGAAAGAAACTTAATAAAATATATGGCTGCGAACAATTGAGTATTCACATTTGTGGAACTTATTCAATAGACTCAGATGACTTGCCGACGCTAGATCGAATCAAAGCTTGAGTAAAGCGGCAAAAGAAGTATGATTATATGCTTTCTAGTTCAAACTAAATGTAATGAAATAAATCGATATCATAAATCACTTTTATCAGAGAAATGTACAGAGTTATCAAAAGAAGCAATCTCACTGTTTTTTACTGAAATGAAATAATTTTTACCTTAATTCATTGTTAAATTGTTACGAGCTTTTTTCTTGTAACCTTTGTTTGTTCTCCATGTATATAGGTAAAAAAATTGGTTTCCTAGTTTATAAGTTCATAATCCAATATATTTCACTGAATGATTTTAATCCTGGCCAATACACAGCTACATCTTGTATTCCTAGGGCTCAATTCTTGAACCTCGAATTTTTATAAATTTTATTAAGGATGTAGGAGATGAAGTAGATGTATATTGTCTCCTTTATATTGATGACATAAAAATATTTAGTATTGGGAATAGCCATGACGCATCTTCAGCATATTCAACACATCCTCCTTAAAGTCATCATAATAAAACTACGCAATATCTTTATGATTATATCATAAGCAATGAGTTCTTGACTACGTAATATTACTTCATATTATGTAATGAAGCCTTCAGTTTAGTGCGAAAAAATTATTCGAAATTTTTACTTTTGCATTGGAGTATTCATTTAAAATGGAAGAGGAAAAAATGCATTTGCGGCATGTAACCCTATAAGAGTTTAGGAAAGAAGTGAGCGTTGGAACTGCACAAGAAAAGCATTCAAAGTGTTTATTCTGACCGTGCTCCTGCTCTTCGGACTGTTAAAAAGTGGTTTAGAAAATTTCGCCATGGAAATTTGAACCTGAATGAAGAACCTCATTCAGGACGACCTTCTGGCATTGATGACGATGTTGTGTGCGCCAAAGTGGAGAATAACTCAAGGATTGTCACTGAAGAGATCTCCGAGAGGCTGATTATAGACAAATCGACAGCGTTTCGCCATTTAAAGAAGCTTGGGTACAGTTTAAAGCAAAGCGATACCTGGGTACGTCATTCCTTAACCGAAAAGAACAGGCTAGACCGGATGAACGCCATTACTCTCCTGGCACGTAACGAGAGAAAAACCATTTTTGAAACGAATTGTAACAGGCGATGAAAAGTGGATCCTGTATAATAAGGTGAGGAACCCATTACAAAAACAGGTCTGCATCCAACGAAGGTCTTATTGTGTGTTTGGTGGGACTGCAGAGGAATTATCCACATTGAGCTTTTGCGATGGGGCGAAACAATCACAGCGAACAAGTACTGTGAGCAGCTGACCAGACTTGATGCGGCTATTCACGAGAAACGTCCAGATTTGGCCAACCGGAAGGGCATTATCTTCCATCACGATAACGCTAGCCCACACGTCTCCCAACAGAGGCTGCGAAAACTACAGGAGTTACAATGGAAAATCCCACAACACCCACCATATTCGCCCGATATTACACCTTCAGATTTTCATTTGTTCCGATCTCTGCAGAACAGTTTGAAAGGGAAGACGCTTAATACCGTGGAAGGTGTCGAAAACCACCTCAAGTTCTTCGGTGGAAAACCCACGCCCTTCTTTAAAAACGGGATAGACAAGCTTGTACTCGTATATCGTTGGAAATTAATCGCAGAAAAGAATGGTGACTACATCATCATCATTAGGTCATCAGTCCTAAGACTGGTTGGACGCTAACCTCCAGCTTCTCATATCTTGTGCTAACCTACGCATTTCGCTAATTGTGCTACAACCTACATCCCTTACTATTTGTGAGCAGTAGTCTAATCTAGGCCTACCTCTGCCTTTCTTCACTCCTATTTCTGCCTCCAAAATATCGCGGACTATTCCCCCATGTCTCAGCAAGTGGCCTACCATTCTATCTCGTCTCATCCTTATGTTTTTCCACACTTCTTTTCTCGCCGACTTTCTCCAATACTTCTTCGTTTCTAACCCTATCAGTCCATAGTATTTTCATCATTCTTCGGTAACACCACATCTCAAAAGCTTCTAATTTATTCCTACTTGCTTCCCCTACCGTCCAGGTTTCGCAACCGTATAGTGCCGTGCTCCATACATATGTTTTCAAAAATCTCTTCCTTGTTTCTAAGTTTATTACTCCCGAGCATAAAAGTGCTTTCTTTTTGTTAAAAGCTACTCGACCCTATTCTTTGTTTTATGTCTTTATCGCTTCTTCCATCCCAATTTATTTTACTTCCTAAATAAGTGAAGTCTTTAACTTCCTCCAATCTTTCATTATTAATTTGTACTTTCGTTTTTGCTCTGGTCTCGCGCCCTCTGCACACTAACACTTTAGTTTTCTTTTTATTCACCCTCATTCCGTATTCCTCTGTCAACACTGCCTCCATTTCGTTCAATGCCGATTCTAATTCCTCCTTACTAGATGCTAATACTGCTATATCATCCGCGAATCTCAGCATTTTTAGTTTCTGTCCCTGTACTTTAATCCCGAAATCGACTCTATCTTTTACCACATTAATCGCCTCTTCGATGTACAGATTAAAAATTAGTGGTGATAGGCGTACATCCTTGTCTTACTTCTTTCCTAATATCTACTTCCCTTTTTTCCCCTTCTACTTCTATAACAGCAGTTTGCTCTTTGTATAGATTGTGTACTACTCTCCTATCTCTATACTTCATTCCCGCGCTCTTTAGTATCTCGAACATTTTTTCCCATCTTACGTTATCAAAAGCTTTTTCTAAATCTACAAATCCTATATAAGCGTTCTTTCCTTTTTCTATTGTTTTCTCTAACATTACTCTTAGCGCCAGAATAGCTTCGCGAGTTCCCCTATTTCGCCTAAATCCGAATTGGTCTTCTCCTAGTATTTCCTCCGCTCTATTTTCCATCCTCTTCTGCACTATTCTAGTTAAGATTTTTGACGCGTGGGAAGTTAGGCTAATCGTTCTAAAGTTCTCGCATTTGTCGGCTCCTTTCTTTTTCGGTATAGTAACGATAATGTTCCTCTTATAATCCTCCGGCATCTCGCCCGTTTCGTATATGTATTTTACCAGTTCAAACATCCTATTTACTACTTTCTGTCCCGCACATTTCAAAATTTCCGCCTGTATTTTATCTACACCCGGCGCTCTATTATTCTTTAGCCCCCTTAGTGCTATTTTAAATTCCTCTCTCAATATAGGTTTTCCTACATCTTCCCTATCGATGTTAGATTCTTCGTCTAATATATCTCCTAATTCCTGACCCTCGTATAAATTACCTAAGTACTGCTTCCATCTATCCGCTTTCTCCTCCCTTCCGATCAGTATGTCCCCCGATTGACTCCTAACGTTTCTACTTATTGTTCCTATATCCCTGAAGTTCCTCTTAATTATTTTGTAAGCCTCATCGGTCTTACCTACTTGCAACTTATCTTCTACTTCTTTGCATTTATCCTCTATCCATTGTTCTTTCGCTTTTCTACATTTTCTAATGATTTCCCACTTTATTGACTTATAAGTTTTCAGTCCTTCTTCGTCTCATCTGTATTTGTAGCCTCGTCTCTTTTGCATTAAGTTTAAGATTTCGTCTGACTACATAATTGATGAATAAAACTCTGTATTTAAAATATTTTGGATTAAAATCACGTTCTAAATTAGGCACGAACTTATGCAATCACGAATGTATAGGTACTAATCTATTTTAAAAATATTAGCCTCACATAACTTTACATTCTTTTTCATTCGCTTGTTCTTACCCTCATATTCTGTATTTAGACTTTACCTGCAGAACAGTGTTCACGAGATAAATAAATATTTCTTAAATGTGATTTAAATATTGAACCACTTTCCATATAAAGTTGATGCAAAGGCACGTCGCTAAATCAAATAAATCTGATTTATTAAATGTCAATTATTCTTTCGTCCTTATTACATCGTAAGTCAGAGCAGAGGTAGAGAAGATGCAACTTTAAATCGGTGAATAATTCGAGAAAACGAAGAATTTGAGAGCAGTGTTTTATCTTTCAAGTTAAATTATATTTTTAGAGGATCCACTTTTATCTGCAATAACAAGGCTTAGGAAGGAACGACAGCGAGTTGGAAAAGTGCGGTCGATGGTTCTACCCATTTCATGTCCGGTACGAACTAAACCTTAGGCGATGGGAAGCAGTAGATCGCGGGATTTACCGAATTCTAGGCCTAACTAAGTCCTAGTGTCACGTTGAGATACATGCCCGGAAATCTCGCCCACACCTCCTCGTGGCCGCTCCACAGCCAGGGTTGGATTGCTCGCGTTTTACGCACAATTTGAATCTAAAATTATGCGGAACAATTAACGTTAATGTTATGTGTTAAATTATTGAAATGGAGATATTTCACGTGATACGGTACTTTACGAATTAATGGGTAATTCTACAAAACTGATATATTATGGTTTCAGCAAATAACCTACGTAAAAATTAAATATTCTTAGCGCACGAACAGTTATACCGAATGATAGGGTGAAAACTTCCATGCAAGCATTAATTCTAATTATTTATTCAAGGCGGTATAGTAGTATACATTCATTCTAATGGAGATTACTTGTAACATACATATATAACATGTATCTACCAGCGCATCTAGGATAATGGATATTACAGTATACACTACTGTATATTTCTTAAACCACTCATCCGTGGACTTATTTTAATGACCCTATTAAATTTCATAATTCAGCTGATGAATTACACTTTTCTGTTATAAGAATATATTCCTATAAATTTGAAATAATTCTTTTCGATATAACATTACTTTAGTTAATTGTACAGCATCTTAGGCAATATTTCAAGATATATAACGAACACATCAAGGTATATACAAAACTAATTTAATCCAGTCCGCTGTATATTATGTTTCCAGGGTAAACTTTGGTATATAATATCGTAGTGCAACATAATTGTGTGCATTTTATTGTTAGCAGACAGTTTATTCCAAATCGTAAGCATAAAGTGATTGCTCTCATAAAAATAAATAAATAAATATAGTGATTTAATTTGCGTACTAACATAGATAGATAATTCCTGTTAAAGATGAATAAAGTATCCTTAGAAGAGTTGCAAAAATATTTTTATTATATAAGAAGTACTGATCACAACGGAAAGTAGCTCCAAGGTATTTGAAATCTTCTGTTTACATTAAATTACAGAAATGCGTTTTGTTGACAAAGATGGACCCAGGTGCCACGTGCTTTCCCCCTAAGAAATTTACAAAAACCAATAGTCGTTTTTTAAAACTATAATCATTATAATATTAACACAAAACTTTAGTGAACTCGTAAGAAGTTCCCGAAGCGGCTGTCAATTCTGTACGTGCTAGAGGGGACACGACAGAAGAAGAGTTGAAATGTCCGTTCTTCCATGCAGAAATAAAGCAAATAGAGAAAGACAATATACTAGGAACAAGATATGAACGAAAAGGCATGTGCGAGTTCATGTACAAATCAAAATTCGAAATATTTTCTAGCATAAAATGCCAATGTATATGCAGAAAATTAAGCACATGATCACAATGAAACATGGAAGTGAATCGTGGTCATTGCAAAAGTTTTGGTGGTCAATCAGTCCTTCCAAAATATATATTAATTGAATTCATAATGTTGGCATCTTAAATATTAGTAGCAAGATAATACAGTAACTTATAACTATAGCATACATATACAGGTTGCAACATAAACGTTGGGAATAAATTAAACGGTGGATTTCTCAATAAAAAAAAAAAATAAATTCATATGAAGTTATGCCCTACGGATTTGTTGTTTATTTCTTCCTATTACCTAGTCAATAAATTCTTTAAATTCCTAAATCACTAGTATTTTTTATTATTGTTAAAATAATACGACATTTTAATATAATTTTCAATGCAAAAGTCGTTTTTCAATGCTTATGCGACCAATTTCGGTGTCTGAGTCAAAGCATACTTGATAATGTTTTTGTTACTTTAATTTTCTTATGTTAGCAGTGGGAAAATATGGTATTTACAAAAGCTTGAATTACGGGAAAATGACAAGAGATACAAATGAAACGCAAGAAGGTAATTTTGTTTAATATAAAAAGTGGATCTTAAAAAAATATTTTTACCAGTGGCGTACCACAATTTTCTTTGAAAAGCCTTAATGTACAATGCGTACGCACGCTACTGAGTAACTTACGAAGTCAATCTTTTTCCTCTTACTAGAGAATTATAGAATTACTCTACGGCTAAAATTTCGTTTCATGATCTTCTAATGTTAGAAAATTATTAGAGAAAAATAAAAAAATTTCAAATTCTTTAGCGCCCTGTAGCTTGGAAACGAAATCCCGTAGAGCATAACTTCATATGAAAAAAAAATCTATTTTTTTTTACTGAAAAATCCACCGTTTAATTTATTACCAACCTTTATGTTACAACCTGTATAGTAATTTATAACTATAGCATGCATATTTTTACTGTAATTTTCTCGTGATATTTATTAATATCAAGAGATGCTATTACAATTCCATAATATTTGAAATAATAAAGAGAACAATTACTCGACGTTTTTATAATATTTTGCCATGAATTTTATCATTTGACTGAATGAGAAAAATTTATATTAAAATGCATTACTAAATATTTGCAGATAGTCTTATAGAAACATAAAATAAATACTGAATCAAATAAAAAGAGAGGAAAAGGTATCTGCTACATTTAATTTAAAACGATGATTGTTTTAAGGGTGATTGTTATTAGGTATCTTTAAAAACAATATACATATTGTTAACACCCACTGTCCATTGATTAGTAATTTCATACGATGCCAGAGAACAAGAATTTTCATCACAGTTTTAATGTTTTCTGTACATCATCCCGTTGGACGAATGTTATCCATAGTAGAGAGGACTAGACATATTAACATGAGAGAAATTTCTGTTAACCATACATAAAAATTGACTAACCCCCAAAAATATCTGTTTTAAATCATATTACGTCGCAATAACGTAACGTACTTGGAACCTCCACGTAAGTTACGTTATTACGACAGTAAAAATTATTTGGCTTAAACGATTTAATCGTTAACACAACAACCGAAGTGAGTGCGTTATTTAAAAATAGATTTTATTCTACTGTTAGTAACTTATATATATATATATATATATATATATATATATATATATATATATATATATATATATATATATATATATATATATATATGTATTTTAATTTTTGGAAGATTTGAATGATAGTAACTACGTGATATTATAATCAAATTATTTCAACTAATGTTTAATAAATTAGAATGGTATTATTGGGAAAAAAACATGAATAAAGGACAGATAGGAACAATAATGTGAAGTGCAATGAAAAGGGTGCTAATGAAAAACTGTAGTTCAGTGGCATGTGGGTTTTTCTGTAGTTCTTATCACTGCTTCTATATGCTTCGTAATCTATATATGCTATTGATCAATTGGTGAATAGTTTTCTGGAAAATATTCTCCCATTTGACAATAACGCCTTGTTGGAGTTCCCTAAGTGTCATTGGGGCACGTATTTGGCTCCTAACTGATCATTTTAGTACATCCCATAGATACTCTAAAGTTGATGACCAGTCCATAGTTAAAATATGCATACATCGAATGTATTCCAATATCTTTCCAGCAACGTGGGACGAAACGTTATCCTGCAGAAAAAAAAGGAGATTGTCCCCGACAAAGAGGGAAAATGGCATCACGTGTTTCTCTTATATATTTTTTACGTAGATATGTATATTCATGAGTCTCCTCCGTATGAGAACTAAACATGTGTGACCATCGAAAAAAAATATTCCTCAGAACATTATTGATTTACCAAGAAATGATATTTTTGGAGAGATATTGCAGGCAGCAAACCACTCTCCTGGCCTCCGCCTGATTCGTTGCTGTCCATCTGGCGAATTAAGACTTATTATTATTTCATCTGAAAACAAAACTCACTTCCAGTCGTCGATAGTCCAATTTACGTATTCTATTGCAAATGGCAGTCTAATAACTCCATGTCCTCTGGTGAGCAGTGATATAATAGCCGGTTTTCTACTGTAAGCTATTAATCCTGCCGTAATCTGGTAGTGAAGCTGGTAATCCTGCATCACTAAGCCTTCTCCTGACCGTTTGTTCAGAAATTGCTACATTTCGAACTACTGCTAGGGCTCTACTTAGCTCTAAACTGGTAAAATGCCTATTTCTTAAGGCGAATTGCGTAAGATATCACTCATCTTTTGCATCTGTAGACCTCTTACAGCTCTGTCCTAGAGTTCTACAGTAACTTCTAAATTCACTGTATCCTAAGTGTTTCAGTCTCTTGATCACATTAAATTAAAAAAAAATCATTAGCGTAACTGAATTTATTGCCTTTTAAAAATCAATTCTACGGCGTTAAATGTATTATTAACAAACAATTATCAAACAATTTAAATTGCTTTATCAATAGAGACAGAGGATATACTAGGCCATCTACACAAGATGTTTAAGAATTTAAAAATTATATGAAATAATAATGAAAAGTTTTGCTAATGGGTTAATTTTGTCCAGGGGTGTATTAACAAATTAAACTATTTTATACCTACATACAATTATTGCACGATTTCTTTTATTTTATTCTCTTCTACTATTTGTGTCATTTGTCAATGAACACGAGATAACACATTCCCCTCGCCCCTTAAAGTGACACTTCGCTGCGTAGATTATTTCATCTATTGCATTTAACGCGTTAGCACGAAAGTTCCAGTTCAACTTAACACAAAGTTTCGAATTATGAAACATGAGCGTAACTAAATACGGGCACGAAACGAAAGCTCGCCTTAAATAATATCTCACACTAACAGTTACCGTTATTGTTCACCCATTTCCTTCACGTATTTTCCTGTTTACGGAATACTTGAGGAATTTTCCCCTCGTATTCACCGACGATATTAGTAAAACAATAAGTGGTAATTCCTAAGCGTTAGGCTGGGTTCATATAATTCAGTATGGTTTACTTCTCATTAGCAGCACGTATCCTTTCGAGTTACCTTTGACACCGCGAACGCTAAACTAAGAGTGGCACCCAACTTATTTACATTCAGTAAGTTTGTGGCAAGTTAATAGATATCAATTTAATTAAATCCCCGTCGTAGGATATACGCTAGGGGCGGATGAGAAGGAGGGAGGGCTTGAGGTTTTAGCACAGAATCGGAGTTAAGGGCTGAAAAGGCTATTACCATTTACTTCTCTAGTGTTCGAAGGACGGAATAGGTGTGGGAAGGATGGGTATTGGATGTCTAGGGAACTTTAACTTAAACATAAAAATCAGATTGGATATAACGTGGTAGTCGCTTCCTATTTGTTTATTAATTTGTGTGATGACAGGGGTCCGATTTCCCACTAAAGATTACACGTTACTCGAGGCGCGTTTCACCATCCAAGTTGCCATTATCAGAAGATGATGAAAATTAATTTTCAAACGATCTTTTGTTAAATTTAAGTACTGTTAAAATTCATTAAAGAGTTACATATATTTTTCCAGTTTGATACACTGTGCAATACACAATTCTGGATTCATACAAAGTAAACTCACTCATTGTAATATTTTTTTTCATGGTCGATAAACACTGAAGGAATAATATGTTCCAGTTTACTGCACCTTTGTTTCTAATATTTAATGTGATGGTGGATCAAATATAAACCAGGAACTTTTTTAAACTTTTTGTTAAGGTAAACAAAAATGAACACATTTTATTTTTCTACATAATTTTGACTTTTATTTACACATTTTTCCTAGTGGAATTAATTCCGTCGTCGAAAAATAAGGTTGCTTGTGTATCTAACTAATTGAGTACTAACACACGCAGTGTACAGCTTGATCGTTGTCGAAACGATATTTTCTCAATTCTTCTTTAGTAGTCAAAATATGTGGTAGTGTATGGCAACATATCTTAGTCTATAGTGTGGATAGTCCAGTATTTCCAATGAATTTATTCCTATTTTTCTTGGATGAAAACAAATGTGCGAAGAAGAATCACACTTCAGGTAGATATGTCTTGCCAAGTTCGCCAAAAGGTCAGTTTCATTCCACCAATAAGTTAGCAGTAATATGCAGTGTTGATTGTACGCTGCTTATTTAGGAAGTCAATGAACAGTATGCCTCTACGATCCCAGAAAACCATTGTTGCAAGATATTTTCCTGCATAATGACGGATCTTAGCTTTCCAAGGTGGGGTTTCTCCAAGTTGTCGTTACTCCATACTTGTCTGCTCTAACCCCAGGATATAATGACGTACCCATGTCTCATCGAAGATAATACTCGTAACATGACTCCACGTCTTCTAGATATTGCGCCAAAATCATTTCACACCCTGCATGACGGTTTGCTTTCTGATCTTCCGTGAAGAGGCGAAGAATCCATTTTTCCGACAATTTTTTGTAATCCAAATTAACCGAAATGATTAGTTCACCCCTCTCTTACAATATTCCCACCTTTATAGTATTTTTACAAAGTGTAACCTTCAATCAACTTACGGATCGCACGAACGTTCGCCTCGATGGTTTATCAGCATCCGAGGTCTCGTGCATGACTCGTTTTCCACTTATTCTCAGTCACTTGAACTTATTTGATCCCAACAGTAGAGGTCTAACAACTTCATAATGATGTGTTGTTCAATGGGCGTATGTACATATCTCTTGCTCCAACATAATGATCAGCTTTAGCGAACCATGCTGATGAACTTCCCTCCTTTTGAGTAACTCAACACATGCCAAGACATACAGCTCGTCAGGAATAGGAACAAGTCTCAAAACTACGATATCGGACCGCCCACAAGGTGCACAGTAAATAGTCTGGTCTTTAGTCAGTCGTATTGAGATCTTTGCAGAGTGAATATCGGTGAATATATGTTGAATGTGAATGTACACAGAGGTCGATCTGGCCACGCATAAAGTGCATCATTTTCTCTCCAAATATTTCCTCACTCTTTCTTCTACGTATACTAAGAGAATCTCACGTCTTTTCCTAATCTTGACGAGCAGTAGTTCCTCACGCTTCACTTAACGAACGTTAGAAAAGAATACTAGTTTATATTTGATCCACCCTAGTTTCTTATAATTATTTTCATTCATGGTCCGCGAACAGTGATGAGATAAACACTCGGTTCATTGGTATAATTAAACTTAACAATACTTATTGTTAAGTTTAATTACAATTTTTAACAGTCTTCTACTGCATCGATCGCTATAAATATGTTCACATCATGAGCATAAAAATTCTTTCACATTCCAAAATATTAGCCAGATCAATCATGAATGAAAGGAAAAATAAAGAATCCAAATTTGACCCTTGTCGTATTCCAGAATTAGTATAGTACAGTTTGGATCTATAACCATTAAAAGAGATATAATTCTAAAAGCTATATTAAATTTTGAGTGAAAACGAAATTTATTTTTTTTTTATAAAATTGACTATACTGTCAAGCGCTTTGGAACTATCAGTATAAAGTACATCTACCTGACATTCATAGTCTAATATATTTGACATACACTGAGTATAGCAGATTAAGTTGGAAGAAGTAGATCTATTTATCATGACGTTTAATAGTAGAAGATCTGTTTTTTTTTTGTTCTAGTGAAACTAAGTTTAAGATCGAATAGATGATTTACAGAACAGTATTTGTATCTACTAGTCGATAAAATAATACTATTTGACTGAGATTTATTGTATCTCAGTAATTAATTTTAAAAACTTAACGTCGTGGCTTTGAACAAACTGTAATTTATGTTTCCCCATTATTTCAGAACCATTGTGGAATTAAAAAATATAATAAAAAACATATTATAGTATTACGTAAGTTTACTTTTTGAGTGAATTTCGTTCTGCATATATTCTTGTAGCTGAGTAATAACATTCTAGGTAATAGTCATGTAATCTCAAAATTGCTGTATATAAATATACAAAACGTTAATATTGTAACTTCAATCCATCATTGCTCTATAAGATTCTGATAAATTGATAATACACATAATACAAAAGTAATAAGTTTTTTATATCTTACAACTGAGGAAAAATCAGGATTAGTTGATGTTAACGTAATCAGATTGAATTATTGATAGTCCATATTATTCGAATTACTTTTCCGCACTCAAGTATACGCGGAAAAGTAATGTAATCGAGTAAGAAAAAAATTTTCTAGCGTTTATTTTTCGTTTTTCAGCCTAAAAACAAAATAAAAATGGTTTTTAAACCATTTTGTGTGTGTGGTGTGTGTGTGTCGTTGTAGTTGGTATTAATAAAATTTCTTGTTAGCACGATAACTTCACTAAATCGTGTCGGATCGATCGTGTTTTGACTGATTCTGATCGGGAACGTCACCCAGATGACATCTATTAATTTTGAGGTGGATAGGACACACCCCATCCTGTCCATGGGTCATGAGAAAGCACGATGGTGGACTATTTGAAAAAAGTAAAACTGTCGCATAAAACACATATTCTGCATTCATGTGTTGGTTTATTTTTTCTCGGCCATTCAATTTCGAAATATAGATGTTCTACGTGCGGAAAAGTACGTTTTAAAGTTTAGAACTGTTTATTTCAGATCAAATTGTAATTTATATAAAAGAGTCATTCTCTTCTATCAACTCATTCTCTTTTGATTCGTTTCCAAATTTTACTAGCTAATCATTCTTCAGTTGACCCTAGTTGACTAATAGCACTACGTGACAGTAGAACTTTTTATATTAACTATTTCTTTATTAATTTCAGTCCCATTCAACAATATCATCATCATGAGGTCATGAGTCCTAAGACTGGTTGGACGCTAACCTCCAACTTCTCCTATCTTGTGCTAACCTACGCATTTCGCTAATTGTGCTACAACCTACATCCCTTATTATTTGCGAGCAGTAGTCTAATCTAGGTCTACCTCTGCCTTTCTTCACTCCTATTTCTGCCTCCAAAATATCGCAGACTTTTTCCCCATGTCTCAGCAAGTGGCCTACCATTCTATCTCTTCTCTTCTTTATGTTTTTCCACATACCTCTTTTCTTGCCGACTTTCTCTAATACTTCTTCGTTTCTAACCCTATCAGTCCACGGTATTTTCATCATTCTTCGGTAACACCGTATTTCAATATAAATTGATTCAACAATATATCAATATAAATTGATGTCACATAATTTTTGTGTTAATGCTAGTAGGGAATGCAGCAAAAATAAATACGAGGTTAACATCAACAAAGCATTTTTCCATAGACATTTAAGTTTAAACTATATTTCTAACATTTGAATGTAATTTGGTGAGTCACATTGGTGCAAGTTTTAATAACTGCTGATAATTGTTCTTACAAAAAGAGGATAGTGTTTTCTCTATATTTGATTATATTTTTGGTAGCAATATCTTGGTAATATTAAATAAGTTGACAATAGATCAGAAATGGCGTATATATAAAATATGGCATATATGTTATGTTGTTTAAACATCTTTGCGAAAGACAATCGTTAAGTACATATAGTTTATTTTATCGCTATTTGCCAAATAAAAAATTTCAAAACATACCGTGGTTTGTTTTTATGGCTAGGCTCAGGTAGACTGTTCCGTTTATCGGCAAGATAAGAGAGTTTTTTATTTGGCAAATAGCAAATTAAATGAATAGTACCTATTCAATGAAGTCAAACAGCGACTCTTTTCAAAAAGTCACTGAACCATCTTTGACACCTTTGACAACAACAAAATTAACCAACACTCTACTTTTGTTCCTTAATACAAATAGTACCATCCGGACATAATAGTCAAAGATCATGAATTAATATTGTATGAAGCTGTAACATAAACATTAGAATATTTAAGATTTTCATTTTCTATTCATCCACATACCATACCATAAAATCTTATTATTTATTTATGCAATTTTAAGATTTTTTGTTTTTGGTTTAAAAAAACATTAAAAAGAGTTTTAACTTATTTAATCGTTTAAGTAAGGTCAAACACTTTTTAATGTTTTATAAACTGTGCTATAAAAGTGCGAGATTAAGTACGTCGTATATATTATATTCTACAGAGAGTGGAGTAAAGAGTACTACGATCAGTTATTATATTAGTAGTTATATTAGTTCTAGACCTAAAATATATTGAAGTAAATGAATAAATATTTTTTCGTGTATAAAATATAAAATCAATACCGGGTACAGCAGGGAAAAATGTACAATTAGGCATTATACTGCCTGATTCGCGTTTAAAAGCGTGTAGGCGTTGATGACTGAAGTTGCGTAGGTGACCTCAGTTGTATATTTTCTCTGCATAAAATAAAACATTTTAACCTAAATTATTCGTATTCCATTATAAATCGATATTTGCATTATTAATTTGCACGTTTGAGGGTCGATTTCGACTTCCCATCGACATTTTTATATAAACCAATTTTCTTTATCCCAGAGTTTCAAGAGTAATTCAAATTAATGACAAATTATCCATAACGATACGCCAACCATCGTAATACTTTATGCAGCATAAAACATTTATTTACTACTTTATTCTTGATGCTACTGTTTCTTATATTAAATATAAAAACTAATAATGCGATAGTGAAAATGTTTTATAATGGTTCAAGAAAACATCCCGCATATATTTATAAATTAATGTTTAATTTCATCAGATTATGGAGGTATATCGTGTTAAATAAAGCAGAATGATGATCAAATCTAATTAAAAATAAATACGTGCCCTAATATATATAGTTAAGGTGTGCAATTATTGTCATTTTACCCAGTAAGCATATTGATGTTAATATTACAATTTATTATCACAATTTATATTTTATTTTTTTACTTGAATTAAGGTAATAATAAGATATCAGTGCAACATCTTAATTCAATAATAAAAAAAATTAAATATCCTACCCAAAAGAGTGCCCAAAAATCCTTATAGGAATATTTTAACAATATATTGTATTTTTCCTAACAGGTATATTTAATATTATTTTAAGTTTTACTTTTCCGCACCCTGGAAAAGTAATGTAAGTAATCGTGCAAAGAACAATTGAAAAACAAATTTTTGGGTTTATTTTTTGTTTTTTGGCCTAAAAACAAAGAAAAATGGTTTTTAAAAAATTTTGCTGTGTGTGTCGTTGTCGTCGGCATTAAAAAATCTTGTTAGCACGATAACTCAACTAAATCGTGTCGGATCGATCGGGTTTTGACTGATTCAGATCGGGGACGTCTCCCAGACGACACCTATTGATCTTGAGGTGGATAGGATACACTACCATGTTCATTGGTCATGAGAAAGCACGATGGTGAACTATTTCAGAGTCTACCAGACGACA
The DNA here is from genome assembly GCA_037954035.1 of Rosalia funebris. Taxonomy (NCBI): domain Eukaryota; kingdom Metazoa; phylum Arthropoda; class Insecta; order Coleoptera; family Cerambycidae; genus Rosalia; species Rosalia funebris. The sequence goes on from JAZFAV010000007.1 coordinate 10,074,787, forward strand.
TCTATTGATTTTGAGGTGGATAGGACACACCCCACCCTGTCCATGGGTCATAACTATTTGAAAGAAGTAAAACTGGCGCATAAAACCCATATTCTGCATTTATGTGTTAGTTTATTTTTTCTCAGACACTCAATTTCGAGATTATTGGCCACTCAATTTCGAGATGTTTATTAATGACTGATTAGTGATTCTGTGACATGCCATTTTATATCTACGCATGACATAATTATAGACACCAGATTATTATAGAAAGGGAAGTAATAAATTATACATATTTGAATTGAATAGTAGTGCAGTAAAACAACATGATAAGTATCATAAGTAAACTACAACATAAAAAGATATAAAAATAACATCGTACAACATGTATGAATCAGAACGAAGTTCTACGCAGTTCTACAAAATTCGCGGTGAAGTCATGTGACGAGTAACATAAATTTCCAAATACAAGTTGAAGATTGAACAAATGGAAGTACGGTAAAATGAGGACTAATACAATTATTTAGTTTTTAGTAAAAATATATATGTAATATTTATAAATTCCTGTTCACAAGTTTCATGAAGATAAATTAGAGATGAAAAGGGATGCTGGAATGAAATAGAAAGGTTGTTGGAATAAGTGCATGGTTAGGGGAAAACTTAGAGTTTTTTATTCTTTTATAGTATGAAGATTTACTTATTCTTTAGCGAAATATTTATTTATTATTTAACTGTATAAATGTTTGTCTTACATTTTTAAAAAGCCTTATTTTTATACAAAATTTCCAAATCGATATAGTTATTGGATGTTTTCATTAATTTTCATGAAATCGTAATTCCAAGGATAAAAAAGAAAGATTCAAAAATTGCTGATACAGGAGTTATAAGTGTGGTCCAATTACTCCACTACTCCACAGTGCGCATCAAACCGTGCGTCTCTGTGGATGCATTTCTTTTTCGTGAACAGCATGTGGATTTTCAGCACCCCAAAGTCGACAATTTTGTTTACTGACGTATCCAAAATACATTGATGCATTTTCAAAACGAAAATGTATTTCATCGCTGAACAGAACTTTATTATTTTATTTTATTATTTATAACACCCAATTATCAAATGCACGACATGATAAATGGGCTACAACTTTTAATTGTTGTGTCAACTGAATTTTGTATGCTGACAGATGCATATCTCTCTTTAAAATACGATACATGGTGGCTCTTGACAGGTTGAATTGTAATGCATGTATTGGTGTTGCCTTGTCAATAACAGAACCCATCTCTTCAAAGTTCTTGATAATTTTTTTAATGCATACGAAAACTTCATAGATAACATTATAATTACAGATGAATTAAGTTCAAGTTTCCAAGGAATAACGTTTAATCGAACCCGTATATGTAGCCCTGTGTATTTCGATGCACCCACTAGACATAGCCAATGATTTTTACCGGTGTCCGGGGTGTAATTGTTCATGGGTTGATCAACTTGTTTCTTGCTAACATTGAAGCGCCGGTAGGTAGTGTACGTCTTCAAAATTATTTCTCAGTATGTAAAGACATACTGAATATGTCACCAATTTCGTATTTTCTTTGTAGGATACTCAAAGATTTTACTTTACTAGGAGTTTGGTATCATCTGTAGGATATTCTAGGTGTTTAACAGGTACACATGCACCAGTCATTTATTATAAAAAAAATTAAACTAGTTATTTAGTAAATTGCTATGATAATTTTCTTAATAGAAACCTCAATGTTTAATGAATAATTTCTCTAACACTAAATAAAATTCGATTTAGGGAAAGTCGGTACGAATTAAAGACATTTAAATAATTCATGTCTTATAATATACCCTTTAAACGCTTTATGCGATTCTCCCTCGGATACAAAAGATTAATATTTAAATAAGTGCAGTGCATCTGGCAAAACCCGAAACAAACGACGCCGAATATAACCGGCGAGCATAAATATTGAAATAAGGTAGAAATACTGCTGACGGTGTTTGCGCCTGCCAAAGAGATTTATATTAGCAAAAATGGGCACGACTAATGAAGACAAATAAAAAGTGCTCACCCTTTTAAAACGTTGCCCTTTTGCAGAGTTCGCCTCGGAGGAAAAACTCCGGGATTGCCACGTCGTTACAAGTACGACATAATATCGCCGTGGCGCAATCCAATTCAAAATTCGTTTAATTATTAACTTCTACTCTTCATCTGATAGCTCAGTGCCTCATTTAAATGCTACGTTGTTTTCACAGCCTAAAAGAATTAGAATGTGGTGAATAAATATGTTTATTTACGATGTAAATATAATAATGTTTAATAATTTATTCATAGTAGACATTGTAATTATAGAATAATATAATTTATACAGTATTTCACATATTTAACTTAATATTAAAAATAAATGGAACTGAATATCTAACAAATATTTATTTCGTGTTTAGTACATTTTAAGAGTGATCACCTACTATGTACTCCCCTTATTGATCCACATACCGCTCCATACGAATTTTTCATTGGAAAATACAGTATTTTAAGTATTCAAGTGAGAGACTTTTCAGAAAGTTTGCCATTTTTGCCTTTACCTCATCCAGTGTTGAAAAATGTGTTCCCTTGAGTTCAGTTTAAATTTTTGGGAAAAGGTAAAAATCACATAGGTCTAAGTGTGGCGAATACGGTGGGTGTTCGAGGACAGGAATGTTTCTATTTGTCAGATATTGCTTAATCTAGAAAGTACTGTGAGCTAGGCCGTTGTCTTGATGAAGCACCTACCCCCGCCCCACCCCCTTTCATTGTGCAAAATTCATCTGACAATCTCCTTGTCAATTCCAGTTAACTTAGAGATGGATGCTCAAACGACGATCATTTCCAACACTGTCACCCACCTTTTGAATGTTTTCATCAGTTGTTGCACTGCGAGGACGTCCAGTGTGTTTCTTGTCTTCGCCATTTTCACCACCTTCTCTGAAACGTTTGTGCCACTCAAACACAGCAAATTGTGAGTTCGCGAATGCCATCATACTTGATTCAACATACGTACACTTGATTCAACATCTGACAACTTTATTTCACATATTTAATTTAATACTAAAAATAAACAAATATCTAACAAATAATTATTTAGTATTTTGTACATTTTAAGAGTGATCACCTTCTATGTACTCCCATTCTTGATCCACACACCGCTCCACACGAATTTTCCAATGGGGAAAACAAAATCTTCAGGTTAAAAACTTTTCAGAAGGTTTGCCGTTTTTTCTTTTACCTCATACAGTGTTGAAGAATGTGTTCCCTTGAGTTCAGTTTAAATTTTTGGGAAGAGATAAAAATCACATGGAGCTAGATCTGGCGAATACGGTGAGTGTTCCAAGACAGGAATATTTATTGTTGCCAGAAATTGCTTAATCGAGAAAGTATTGTGAGCTGAGGCGTTATCTTGGTGAGGCATCCACCCCCCTGTCATTGTGTAAAATTCGTCTGACAATCTCCTTGTCGATTCCAGTTAACTCAGAAATGGCCCGGATACTCAAACGACAATCATTTCCAACACTGTCACTCACCCTTTTAATGTTTTCATCAGTTGACTTGCATCACTGCGAGGACGTCCAGTGTGCTCGTTGTCTTCACCATTTTCACGACCTTCTCTGAAACTTTTCTGTCACCCAAACACTTGAGTTTGCGACATGTAGTCATCTCTGTACACTTGTTACAACATGTGAAAACTTTACGTCGCTGATTTATTCTATTTTACGAGGAATTTGATGTTAATTCGCTGTTCGGATTTCAAGCTTGACATGATTGCGGCAACAAACACAAAGAAAGTTGAATGAATACAAACTATTTTATCTTTTTCTACAATTTTACTAGACAACTGAGGTTGAGTGGTGGTACTCAGAAGGGGGATATATAGTTCACAGCAGCTGCCTAACCATCTTCCAGGCGGTTTTCCTGGAAATTTCTGAGGTCAGTCCGGTTTATTTTTAGCCAGACCTCGTATCTTACGCCTCTGATATATTTTGTATTGTACATCAGTAACTAAAGTGGGTGATAATTACAGCACCTATTCTGGCAAGCTATAACACAGTCGAATTTAGGTCATCATTATTACACAGCGATAGTTCACAGAAAATACATACATTATCATACAATAGTGAATATTAACGAATACTCTGATAACCAGAAAAGTGGGATCAGAAAAGGATAGATAAAAAAATTACCAAAACATGTCTCAGTCGGTCTCGGTTTCAGACTCGCATGCAGACTGATGATGAAAGTTTATTACTCTGAACTGTCTGTAGTTTACACTTAGTTTAATATTAATTTACGCAATGAGTATGTTCTTTCAACGTCTGCTGTCATTAAAGGACGGTACGAGAAGTTAACTATATATGGTTTAAAAACATAAGCTTTTAGAAACGAACACGTGTTGTAAACAGTTGTATCCAAGATATTCATAAACAAATCGTTTATGAAAATAATCTTTTATTAATAGTTTTTTAATAATTATTAATAATTTTTAATAATAGTAAATACTGACTTCACGTGTGTTGTGGTTGTTTATTTTCTTGTTTAGCAGCATATATGTAATACCATAAACTGTTTTTGTATCGATAAGTCATGTTTCTAGTTTCTTTATTACAGTAATTAAGATAAAATGATTAATATTAATGTAATGGACATCATCTCGTATGCATTGTAGTTGTAGTAATTTCTGCAATATTTGTATGACTCACTATCAATCCAGATTTGCGGTAATTCTGGTGTTCATTTTTTGTCTATGTTTGACTAAAATTCAAACTCACGACGTAATCCACACATTTTAGTGACAATTTTTGTTTTTCTTATAACTAATAGGGCGCGGTGAAATTCTTCTATAGGACGGCTTTATAGAAAATAATATTTTGAAGCCCTAGTCAAAGTAATAAATGAAAAAAAAACAGTTGCAAAAGTTTTATTTACTTTCGTATGAACCTGCTTTATGAACAAATATAGGATATATTCTCTTTATTTTAAAATTATTTATTTCAAAGATACTAATGTCTTCAACACAAGCCAATATTAGTTAATTTACTTTGGAGGATTTAAACAAAATATAGGTAAGGAGAAAATATTCCTAAAGCACAATAAGCAGAAAAATAAAATTAATTTAATATAATTCTGATTCCTAGATGCTTTTTGAAAAAGTATTTAGGCCTAAGGTAGAAGATTCATATTATTATAATAATGTTAATGTATTATAAAAACATTTTAACAACTTTTAGTTTTAAGAATATGGATACCTTGTTTCATACATACGTTCTTACATTATAGACATTTTAACAAGATATGAGTGACCAGTGAACATTTCTCGTTTAGTTGATTCGTTAAGCGACTAAATGGGCCCACTAATACAACGCAACGTAATAAAAGTTTTATTGGTGTAATTTTACATTTTTTAAATCTAAAGTCTCTACTCCTCACCTCTTACTTTGAAACTGAGAGACAAAAGAAAATTGACCTACATGATACACTATAGTGTAAAGATAATATTTTTCTTAACTATTAGTGATAGAAACATGAAAGATGGCGTAACGGAGCCATTTTGAAAATTATTTGTAAATAGCAGCAGTGTGCGAACACCACCTCATTTGAAAACTGCTTCGAGTGTCTACTCAAATGTTGATTACTGTCTTTCAATTTTAGAAAAAAAAAAATGTTAAACTTAATATGGATATTTCATCAAACTTTTTAATCAGTGCTTCCCTGTAAATGTGTGATTTTTTTTACAAAAATCATACAAAAAGTCACGCTTGTATATATATCCTAATTTTATTTTGTGTTTACACTAAAAATCAGTTCTAAGATTAACGGAAAACAATAAATTTAATTCAGAAATAAAGAAATAATAAAAATAAAAAGTAGTACCAGATATATTTAAGAATCGAAGAACGGATTTTCAAAGTAAATGCTCAAAATATACACCTTCCTCTTACGGTATTACATTTAGTATGTTAACGGGTTGTGGTATACCTGTATGCCTAACCTTAGATGTTTAGTAGCCCCTCAAAAATAATTATAAGAGCGTTAGATTCTAGAGGCCGAGCAAACCACTATTTACATTACATTATCAGTATTTAGGAGTATTTACATTGTCAGTATTATCAGTATAGTCGATTCATCGGTAAAGACGATTGGTATTATATTTTGTGAGCTGGTGAATCAATTGTATTTTTATATGAGTGAATATTTTATTTGTTTACAACCCTTTGTACAATTTTTGTAGATACAGCTGAGATATATATTATGTGGAATTCGCAACGGTAATTAGTGATAATATGTATTTGTTGGTTTTGTGCAATAAATAGGTGTTCTATCTTGAAAACATAATTTTTTTTAATGAAGTAGATACTAAATGCATTTTTTTGTTTTCATATTCAACCACCTGTCATAATATGTATTGAATATGTCTATACTAATTGTCAGTACAAATTAGACAAAAGTGACAGAATAGAGGTCCTAATTTAATTTGTCTTGTGTAAGAAATAACAATATCAATACGACAATCTATAGAAATTATAATAACTTTATTTCTTATACTTTAACACGGTTTATTAATGTTTATTAGATATTTAATTTAACAATTTGCAATCTGACAATCTTAAGGTAAAGTTATATATATATATATATATATATATATATATATATATATATATATATATATATATATATATATACATATATATATATATATATATATATATATATATATATATATATATATATATATATATATATATATATATATATATATATATATATTCTAAGGAAAGTTCACAGCATGAATAGAGAGCAATAGAATGATGTCATTTATTTTATAGCAAATATTTGAAAACACTTTTGTTACTTTTCAAAACTAGGCTGTGCTGTGCTTTAAACCTGTATATCTAAATATCTGTAAACCTGTATCTACAGGTTTAATGCCACCAAGAATGCCTTTAGAAAATTTTGAATAAGATCTTTATTTTAAATTACGAATTTGTGTAATCTAGCATAAAAATTAAATTATCAGTAACTTCCAAATTACCATTTTTTTATTCTAGCAGTGAACTGATAAAACTACGTAAAATGATATCACTAATTTGAACTTATTTTTTCCGAATTGATTTTTATTCATTTAAGGATGAAAGTCACCATCCGAACGGCCTTAGTGAAAGGCAAAAGAGAGTTGATCCCCCACCGGCAGCTCTAACGTGGAAAAAGTAATTTTGCATTTTTCATATTTCTACTTTACTCATGGATAACCCAATTTACCCAAATATGTCATTCAATATTCAGTTTCACCACAAAGCAGATTAAATCAATATTTAAATTGGTATTATTGGAACTGCACTCTGCCAAATCAACCTTAACCGTAATGAAATTGAGAACGAGCCCGCTAACAATAATTTAAGCTCCACGTTGTACAGCTAGTATTTATGCGCTGAAGATAATAACGGCTCATTTAAAAACAAAATAGTGATACAGGGAGAACGCGATATTACGTAGCAATACGGTGGCGCCAGATGGGCATGCAGGTGCTCAAGATAAATGTTTTACAGGCAGTATTATTTACCTCAGGTCAGACCCACTCTGCCGTCTTATTGATTTTCCCCAAAAGCACACGTTTTCTACAAAATCACCTTCGGTCGCTTTATTACACCTTGGGAAATGACACGGCAATTTATATTTATCGGCTTTTAAATAAAAAATTGTAAAACTGAGAAAAATAGAAGTTCTTGATTCAATTTATGTTCTTGCTGAAAATATATTGTATGTGTTACATTTTGAAAATTATAATGTATCAAACTATTTAAGTAGTTCTATAAAGAAATATTTGTACATTTGTGTAGTTAGGACATATTTAAAATTTTTCTATACAAAAAAATTTAAATGGTTGGACAAAATATATTGGATATATACGAGTATATTGGTGTTCTAATTCGTAACGAACCTTTCGATTATTTTAAAAATGATTTAAGTAAAATATCATTATTTTCTTAGTTATTTTATTACCGAGGGGATACCTACTCTCAAAAACTAAAGATTATGGTAAATAGCCCTACCATAATCTTTAGTTTTTGATTTTTCTATTTCTCCTTGTAATGCTTACCGCTTGTGTGACCGATGCTGCTGATAGTACTACTTCTCGGCCACTAATTGATGGTGAATTTTATGTTGAATTGTACGCTTGCCCCAGATATAAGGCAAGGCAGTATATCCCCTGGGGTAAGTTGGCATAGCATTATGGTGGATAAAATCTGAGGAATAAACGTAAGTTAGTAAATACAACATTTTTGTTTCAATATAAAGTGCAGAAAAAAATTATGGGTATATTAAGCATCAATATTAAAATATAATAAAATTAAAAATGAATGCACGAAGAAAAATTACATAAAGAAATAAATGGTAGGAAGTCATCGATCCCTACTTCATGTCAGTGAAGAGAGTAGGTCGATCGCTCATTTGAAATTTTGTTGCCCTTATACCAAATTGTGTCAGGAATGTCTGGCTGTCTGTCAAATTTCTTCTCTTTCGCTATACAGGAAATGAATTGCCATCACCATCTATTTTCATTACCTATCCAGGGCATAGCCGTGCACTATACCTCATCCACGTGACATTGCTTCAAATCCCTCGAACTACATTCATGGTGAGGCACTCTCGCGATCCTTGGACTCGTTAGAAGGCTTGGACTCGTTTCCTCTTCAATGCCTCTGCCTAATAGGAAATCAAGGGTATCCTCAGAATCTGCATAGCTTATTAAATCTGACATGTCATCTTTAGATTCCCTCATATTAGAATCATTTTCCTGTCAATGTTTGCTCTTCTTTTCGTGAGTTGCAGCGCTCTTGCCCTTCGACATTGCGAGTGAGGAGTAAGTTGGCATAGAACACATCATGATGTTGCCTCTATACTAAGATGCCAACTTATCCCAACAGAACTTTTAGGCAAGATGATTATTCCACAAAAGATTTAAGAAGCGACTCAGCACTTGAATACAATTTCCATTGACTCATACACTCATCACAACTACTTAAAGCGCCTCGATGTGTTCTAGAGCTCACAGAATAAAAAATCTCGAAAACTGTGAGTGAAAAAAGCTTACTTGGCTGAAAATCAGGAAACTTGCAGTGCTTCCTCTTTGGTAGCTTTTCATGACACTGAAACTACAATGGATGCATCTTCCATTGTAGTTTCAGTTAGATATAGATAGCCTTTAGATAACTTGACTGGTGATACTTTCATCCAGTGCATACAGCGGTAGAGGAGAGAAGTTGTTACCCCCTTATGCCAACCCAGTCATCCCCTACATTAATTTTCAATCACTATAATATTATCACATATATGATATCTACGGAGACTTTAAATGGATATTATTTTTTAATGGATGTAAGTCACTTATAATGGATAATAAATGTAGTTAAATGGATATGGTATAATTTCCCTTATTATTTTCAGAACAATTTCAAAAATTGTAATTGGTGATTTTAGAAATACTCATTAGAATAAAATACAAAAAGTTTAGTTAGGTATATTATAAAACTAATTGAATACATAATATTGTTGCAAAAGTAACTAATCCTCTAAAAAAGTGTGTTTAAAATACCCTGTTATTTAACATCATGTAAATATACATTTATTATCATTAAACACTGTAATTATAAATAAAAAATGATCTACCGTAATAGCTGTATTTATTACAATTTTAAGAAAAGGCAATACGTCTTTTCGTATATTAGCATTTTAATAAAACAATTCTTTATTTGAAATGACACAACATCCTTGAATATATGTTACTGTTAATATTTTATTTTAATCATGTTAATTACGCACTCAATTTTATTTAGTTTCTAATTTAATACCGCACAATATAATTTCAGTATCATATAAGCTAATTCATTTTCAGTAAATCAATAAACTTTCAATGTTACTTACAATTAAGATACCATGAACTTGTACTTTGTATATTTAAATACGCTTCACTGATACCTTTTATTTATAGATAGACTATCACATCTTTTTTTGCTCAGTATACAGTAATTAGAAGATTAGAGCAAATTTTCGTGCACATGCTAACACATACCTTTTCTGTATATTGATGTAAAATGAACATCATGAAGGTTGTTCACGCATCAGCTGGTCGATAGACGTATATGTACATTACCAGAATTAAAAGCACTGAAAGAGTTTTTTTCGTGTACTATCCGTGTTAATAAACCCCAGTTGACATACGAGCAACACTGAAGCTGCTATAAAGTAAACACATACACTGCTGTTTCTGTTCAAGTGGAGAAAGGTCCTTTGTTAAATATACGACAGGGTGTAAAAATTGGACGAGAATATTTTATACCTTATGGTATATTATAATATACCATAAGGTTGTTTATTCGCTTTTAATACGATGTAAAGAGGTCGAGGGGTAACATACACTGAAAAAAATATTTATGATTTCCATTAGGCTATCCGTCTGCATAAGCTTTGTGAGTCATAAAGTTAACGTTTTGGTAGGTATATCTTGACATACTCACAACCATTGGCAGCACTTGAATGTTAAGATCATCAGAACAGAAATAATGTCAAATGTCAGAAATATTTTGGAATTACGTACTTTTTCGACTGAAGTGAATTGTTGAAATATATTCATATTGTTAGAATGCCCAAGATATTTTAAATGTAATGTATTGGAAAAAATAAGTTAGACTGTAATAGGAGCAGTTTTAAAGCATATTGCTGAACTATAGAAATTGCGATTAAGCGAATTAAGGAACAATAATTTTTTTTTTACTAAACTGTACGTAACAGTACCAGGTAACGTAAAGTAACAGATAGGAGAACAGTGTATCTAATTGTCATATAAATAAATTATTCATTTATTATGGAAATCTTATTGAAGACCTTATTGGGGAGAGCAGGTAAACATCCTTCGAGATAGCTGTACATATTTATCATCACTAGAGACATCAAAATATAAAACGTCTACCAGTTAACCCGAATTTATTCATAACATATAAAATTAGAGCATAAGAGGTTAGTAAGAGTTAATCTTTCTATATATCTGAAGAGATCGCATTTTGGGGTAGAGAATACTATAATTTTTCCATTTCCATTCACTCCCTTGTTTTGATCTTGTTTGTTGGAAGCAAGATTGATTGTTCTATTATCTCGATTCGGTTTATCGCCTTAAGAATAGAAGTAAGGAATACTGTGTCCTATAATGTAGGGGACGGAACTTTATGAGAAATTTGTGAAAAGTCTACAAGTGTCTTTATTACAAGTAGAGCAATCCCATTTTCTGTATTTTGAAATATATCGTACCATCTCTAAAGTATTTCAGTGAAATCAAATAAATAAAGAAGAATATATATAGAAATAGAAGAAGAAGAAAAATAGAAGATATTAAAATCTTTGAATGAATGACCTTGTGAATTACGTCTTTCTCAGGAGAACTAATCTAGAAAGGAAAGTTATTATGCAAAATTCGTCGACACATACGTATCTGCTATTGCTTCAGTAAACCTGTTCCATTAGTAAAAGTGAATATGTTGACTAAAGTTCTTTACTTTTATGTCAACGTAGCGATTTCTTTGTATCGACTATTACAAAACATGATCATACTAATTACTTGATTACTTGATGAATTACAAAGTCTACAACATATTTGTTGGTTAAAATTGTCTTCTTATCTTGTAAAAGTATTTTTAATGTAAAATACAATACCACTGAAAACATACTATTCATTTCATCGTTATTTGCCGAATGAAAAACTGTCTTATCTTGCCGATATACGGAACAGTCTACCTGAGCCTAGCCATAAAGACAGGCCATGGTATGTTTTGAGATTTTTTATTTAGAAAATAGCGATGAAATAAACTATTCTTATTGTTACTTAATATGATAACACATGAATTAAGAATAATTTGTGTTACTCACATCGTATGTTATTAATTACTTTCAGTCACATCAATAAACGTTTTGGTTATAAACTGCTTTTTTGACAATATTTATTGCTACTGAACTAAAACTAGCACGTCACAAAATGGCAGATATACTATAAGGTCGACGTAATCGTAAATCTTATACAAATGTAAAACTTCATTACTTGATTCAATTTTACAAATCTATAACATTTTGTAGTTCAATTGGGTTATTTTGTAATAACTGACATGTGGTTTATGCGAGATTTCCATTCTACAAAGTCATTAAACATCTATGTTTAAGTATATACGAGCATGCTTATACAATTCGAAATTCAGCAAACTTTCAGTAAAACATTATGACATTAAAGCAGAAGGGTACTTTTTGGCGCCCGAAGATATTATTCAACGTAATGCAGGGGCGTATATATTTTAGTTCGCATCTCAGCCCCTTGTTACAGGCGTATACATTGTGTTGTTGTATTAACAGTCTGATAAAACGATTGCTATAAATCAGCGCTGCAATATAGCTGCAAGATCGTCGAGGAATAACAGATTTCGAGGTCTAAATATCTATGTAACAAAATAACTACATTAAGCGTTCAAGAAAAATAAATGGATTAAAGAATGAATTTTTAATAAAATTTGTATTGCTGCTCACATGCTGCAAAATATATTTTAATCATTTTTGTAACAAGATTCTTTTCTACGGATCTAAATTATAAAGCGGAATATGTCTAAGACTGACTTAAAATTTAAAACAAGAATGAATGAGTTGATATTCTCTCTTGAATCACGATGTCATAGTGTACTAACAGTCGAGATTGGAGTCAGTAATTATGATTCTATACATATGGTCGTAGAAAGTTAATAATGTTTCACTCATAATTATGTAACAGTTATTTATTTCAAACTTAACTATCTTGTGATATGTTAATATCAATAATCTAATTAAAATGACGAAAATACGCTTATTAAAGACCCTTAAGACATCAAGATAAATGATAACGAATGTTCTTCCTAGGTGAGAAAACGGGGAATGCTTGAAAATCCCTAACATAAATTCTGAAATATTTAGCCGAAGATTCTGAAATGAAAAGCCTGACAATTTTTCTATACATAGTAACAAGGGAAACCTTGAAACTTTGCGCAACACAAAGTCATCTTATGTTGCACATTGTCATATTGTGTTACCTTGAAAATGTATGCACCACGTATCCTATAGGATACGTGGTGCAACACTACAGCCTAGGATAGTTTCATAGGACAAGCTTTATTAAAAAAAAATCTTCCACTTTTCTTAATATTAGTAGTACATTAGATTTTATTGGGTTATTTAACGTCAGTCTATAATATTTCCACTACCAAGCCTAATCATTGACACTAGGAGGCGAACTACTTTATAACCGAATTATTACAGATGTCTTATTTTACATCTCATCTTAGGGATGATAGGGATGTCTTCTTCCTGAGTTAAAAAATAAACCTCTCAGATAGACGGGTTGATCTAGTTCACTCTTGAATAGGTCCACCGAACCAAAACCGACCAAAGGATCGTCGTAGTTACTGTTGCTTCACTATATTATATCGGTACGATGTGTATCAAATCGGTATGGAAAACTATATACCCAATAGTGATTGTAGGTGATAGATTATGTATAAAAAGATTATAGCAGAGAATATAATAATTAGAACAGAGAACATTAGTCGATACAACTTTATGTAAAAGGAAAATAAAAGCATATCGTAAAATATCACAAGATGACGTGATAAATCATGATTATAAAATGCCTGTCACTGACAAACATATAATTTTTACATATCACTCAAACCATATCCCCATCGAAATTCTCCGAAATTATTTAGAGAAGTAAAAATTGACAGAATCCTTAAATACATTGAAAAAAGCCGATATATTACAACATGTTACTGTTTGTGAGCCATATATTACAATATTTTCAGATTTTAACATGAACTTTATCTGTAGATCATCGTTTCCTCCATACATTAAAAATTTTAGAATTGCAGCGTACCTCCATTGACAATAAGCCCAGATTTTTCTGGTACCAAATTATCGAATGATAAAGATACAGAATTGCTGAAAGAGCATGCATATTACTTTACATAAATCGAGCAATTTTCTTGAACTCAATTTGCAATTTCTCTGCCCGTTTTAGATGAAACATTTATGATATATTTCGCTAAAAAGAATACCGTATATAAAGTCCTGCAATAATGAATACATAGGTGTATTATAAACATACAGTATATAACTATGTTACCTAAAATTAATTATCATTAATTCGCACCTTCGAATTATTTATTGGGATTTTATTTACAGTTGCTATTTTACATACACTTATCAACTATGTATTCCTCTTTAAAAATATACATAGCAAAATATGCCACAGATATGAGTATATGTGTAATTGTATTAATGTGGTAAATCAATTACCACTTTGTTTGTTAGTTATTTAATATATATATATATATATATATATATATATATATATATATATATATATATATATATATATATATATATATATATATATATATATATATATATATATATATATATATATATATATATATACAGATCTGGCACACACAAATATTGAATGGACTACGCATATGTGGCAAGAAAGTAGAGAAATAACAAATCCGTGTACGTGGCTGTGAGCTAACCATATGAAGTTTATTGTATTCCCACTACTCTATGAAGATACGGATCATGTAAATAAGAGCTACATATGATCTAAATAAGACTTCTAAAATCATCATTAGATAATGTGGAAAAATATCATTAGAATACATGTTCGAAATTAGACATGTTTATTTCCTCTATTTAGGGAACACGTCCACCATAGTTTGTAATTGGATCCGTTAATTCCATTCCATTCTTATTACTTCTTTTGGACTACTCCTATGAAATAGCTGTATTATAGGTACCTTCTGCCCAGATTATTTAGTACATTTCAAGAACTTGTGGAATGCAGTACTCTTTCCGTAATATGTACTTATAGTACGTGTTATTACAATTGATCTGAAATAAGTTATGTAGTCCGTTTTTGAGAAGTACTCAAATAACTAAGGGCAGCTACGTCCTTATATCAATATTATTTAGCCTTATTTAGAAACATATGTTATTATAACATATGTTATGATAACATTATAATTTTGATTACACAATTAATAAATTAATCATGATGCATTATGAGAATAATCAGTATTAGGAATTAATGCACTTGTTTAACTAATGGCTGGTTAGCCAATCTCAAAATCTCGCCATCCGATTTGTTAGGTATCAAATTCAATATATTGTCTTCTCAATATAAGTGAAGTATATAAGTATGAAAGTATTTACACCTCCTGTATATCTACGCTCAGTGTTTCACTCAATGGAAACATGTTAATGTGGGATAGAGATCAAATGACGTAGTAATCATGTGTGTAATCAAATCGAAATTCACTGTCGATAGGGCATGGTTGTGTTTGCAGTCATTAGCAAAAATTTCTTCTTGGGTATTCTTAATGGCGAAGTTTCTATTGTCTGCAAAGACAAGGCAAAGAGTATAAAAGAATGTTCAACAATGTGTGGATCTATATCTTCGTACTCCTTGCAATCCTTGTTTCTTATTCATCATATGCAATCATCATACACGATGATAAATTACTCATATGCTCGTGTATCTATCAACATACCATGGTCGATATGATTGCTATGCATCGACAGATTATTTCTGATATGAATATGCATTTACTTGACTCTCATTTGTTTAACGTAGATATCCTAAATTGTAGTTAGTGTAATGCATTTTACTCCAAAATGATCCCCAACTTAGCTATCAATATATTCTTTATTTGAGAATATTTCTTCGTCAGAAAAATATTGTTCATCCTGGAATTGTGGCTTATCAAAATTAAAGAAGTATTATTATTTTTCCACAGTTCTACAATTTATTATCGTAAACAGATCTTTCTTTGGCAGCATGAAATATAATTTTACTTTTAACAACTTAAAATTCATTGACTTCAGATAATTGAAATCGTAATAACGTTTGACTATTATATTGCGCTATTAAAAATCAAATATATATGTATTACCAGTTTATCTTTTTATTTTGTGTGTGGAGAAACAAAGTTTACTGAAATAAGTTTCTGTTATTTATAATTTGTTTAAAATAATTGGAACATTCTTATATGTACGAAGTTATTATTTATTTAAAGGAAATATATTCATCTCAAAGTATATCTCAAATCAGCATTCATTTGTCGTAAGAGTAGTGAATTTTTTGTGGCTCACGTGTGATACTCTACAAAGTAATAAATTTCCTTATACAACATGGAATTATTGTATTTAAATATTTGCTAAACCATACATAACTGTTTTAGGATACGATATAATTCTGTTGTGTTAAAAAAATGTTGTGTTCTTTAGTTTATAATTTGGATTGAAACATGCCAGTGCCGAAATTTTCGGAATTAACAGGTCACATATTATTTAAGTGTTCTTGAACAGGATAAAATTGGATGACATAATGTCTCTAAAGGAGGAAGGCAGTTTTTATGCTTGCGTCTTCCGCCTCTTTCCGCCGCCACAGTTGCCGACGTAACAGCCAACCGACCTTCCGACATGTTTTAATCATGAGTTTTATAAAGTTGTCTTCCGAATCCACAGATTTAATTGAATTTCGGGAGAATTCTTGCGTTAGATATTCGTTTGTTGAGGGGACGATATTTAAATATCTCTTTTAGAGTTTGTTTTGTTAGGTTATTAATTATTTGTATTTTGCGAAAACTTATTCCTGAAATTGTTTTCTAGCGCCTGGTTCAGAGGCTCGGGGTTCACAAATTAAAAGTTTAAATGAAAATTGCAGCCGACACTTATTTAGCTTGATTTATGTTTTATTTAATTAATTGTTACTTTAGGTCGGTATTCGGGGTACCGAATACGGAAATTAATATAATCGCACACGTTATATAATAATTATATCGTGTCGCCCTTATTAAATATTTGATTTATAATTAGGGAAGCACCTTGGCATAAAATCGATCACGGATAATTTATAATTCATTGAAATTAAACCAGTAAGATACTGAATATAGCTCGCAATGGCAATTGCAACGATATTTTATAAATGGAATATGAAACCTTCTGTTTACCAGAAAGATTGGTTATTAAATTATTTAACTCTTTAGTGATATCCCGAGTATTTAAAAATTTCTTCTAAACTATAAATATAATTGCACTGCCTATAACAAATAATAGGTTGATTCATAATTATCAGGCGTTTATATTGGCGCATTTTTTCTATGTGAAAATTGGCATTTTGTTTACTTTTTCATAAAAGTATTCCTCTGTGTATAATTGATAAAAATGCGTGTCGAAAACCATACTCATATTCATCATGAGTACTCATATTCATATTATGCTTTACCACTTCACGAAAGAATGGAAGGTAGCACAGTCATTTCGCGATGTCAACGAATTTTTTTGGCGAAGGAACAATCAGCGAAAGTCAATGTCGAGGTCGAGAATGGTTTGTCCGCTTAAAATTAGGTGATACCAGCATAAAGGACAAGTCAGGAAGAGGTCGACTATCTGATTTAGACAATCAGGTACTTCTGTCATGCATTCGTGGAAGAGGACGAATGCATGACAACTCGAATGCTAGCCGAAGACTTCAATGTCGACCAATCCACCATCGCCCGTTGCCTTAAAAAGCTCGGACAGGTACGGAAGTTGGCTGGATGGATCCCTCACGAACTCCAACATCAGCAAGACCGATCAACAAATATACCGCGCAAATATCAAAATCATCTTCCACCACAATAATGCACGTCCTCATGTTGAGCGTCGTGTCGCCGAATCCATCGCCAATAAGGGATGAGATCTGCTCCCACATCCGCCATACTCACCGATCGAAGTTCTCAGAGACCACCACGTCAATCGCTCATTGAAAAACTGGCAGACAAACAAAGTCTACAACGATTTGAATGAGTTGATGGACGACGTCAAAGCGTGGATTGGCTCTAAGAACCGTGACTCCCACCGATATAATATACAAAATAAAATAGATGTTGGATATGGATGATATGATATCGTTTTCCAAAAATAACTATATACATTCAAAATCATACGATTTTTATTCTCCACTATTAAAATAAACCAGCGATTTTAACTAATTCTAAAAGAAAAATCCAAGCGTGTAAGAGTAGGTGAATATGGTGGTCATTCAATTGGTCTTCGTCACCCAACCATTTTCCAGATAATGTATCTCCAAGAAATGACCGCGCATAAGTACCAAGATGAGAACGAGCTACAACTTAGTGAAATGAAATGATTTGGTAGAGAACATCTTTATCCTCATTGTTTGTATAAAAAATTGCTAAAGTTGGAACTTCTAGAAAGTCTAGACATGGAAATTTTTAATATCTAGTGGCAACATTTTTTTTTTCAAAGAAATAAGATCTTAAAAGACGATTTCCTATCACTTCAGTCCATACTTTTATGCTGCCTTGCCACTAGTTATGTGATTTTTGAATCTAATGAAGATTTTCTTGAGACTGACATCTATAGTTGTGACGATGTGCTGTTTCATTCAAGGAAACAGTCACTTCGTCAGAAAAACAACAAACTGTAGAAATAAAGTTAAGTTTTTGTGAGAACCTAACGTGATAGCTTCGTAAAATTGTATCATTCATCCCTTCTACTAAATATATTTTATAAGGGTGGAACTTTCCCCTTTTTTTTATAAAAATTTTCGAACTGAAATAGTCGACATGGTTGTGCACTAAGTGAGAGAATACTCTTAAAACTTCAAGCGATACACATAATTCAGTATCTTCACTAACTTAATTTCTGTACTGTCGAAGTAAATATTGTAGGAGTTTAGTCAAAATATCTACCACATCCCTGATACGAAATATTTCTGTAGTTGCAAAGTATTTTTATTTTTCAGTTACAACTCTAAGTTCAATACCCTCTATCTTCTAAAATGTAAATAGGAAACACCCAATATGGGGCACCCTTGTATTCGGAAGACTATAACGAATACATTTTTTATAAAAAAGAGGGCGTTGTAATTTAATAAAACCAATAAATTATACCAAATTAATTAAATAGTGGTATATTTTACCCTTATACTTCATGTCTTACAATTTTAGTGTGCAAAATGTGTTATAAATGACCTTGACATATTATGGCAATGACTGTAGAAAATAATCTGTAGTACCTGTAGAAAGTAATATAATAATAAAATACACTATTAGTAACTCTTTGGATACTGATATTGTAATGCATTTGTATGTGTATATCTGCGTCAGCACAATATATATATATTGTTTCTTATTTAAAAACGAACAGTTCGGATTCGAATTCAGAAAACACATATGCGTATAACAGTTTTCTTTAAATACCATCGTAATTGTGTATATAAAATATATTTATCCACTGTAACTTAATAAAGCAGCGGACAATTAGATATACTCGTGTAACCAGTTAGAAATTTTGCGAAGTGGCAAAGACACCATTGCAACAAATGTATTTTACTACTGCTACTGTATTCCTCTTTCTTAATATTTAATCAGCCGGGGTAAATAACCATGTATAACCGTTATATGTGATGATACCGAGTTAGAAAGAAATAATAACAAAAATATTTAAATAAACTTGATTGTGTCAAAATAGACTCATTAAAATGATATTGGCGCATTCGCCATTTCTTTAAAAATTTCTAACCGAGAACATCTCAATTCAAATCATATTGTTACTGTTTAAATTTTTCGCTATAGCTCCTGCCAATATATTCTATTTTCTGTATAATCTCGGTACTCCTTTAGAATCATTTTGACAAAATTTTATTGTGTTTTATTAACCAAAATTAAGGAGACAGTAACTTAATTTTCGAAATCCTACAGGATTGATTTTAGAAGCACTATTAGAAGATAAATTCTGGCATTTACTTTTTGTAAATACTTCATTAGAAAATACATAATTATCGGAAGATTGAAGCACCAGAAAGTAAGGAAGAAATTATAGAACCCTATTCGATTGGTAACAAATTAAAATGAAGTACAGAACAAATATCGTAGAGCTATTTATCAAAGTCAAAAATAATTTGCCGAAGTACAATCGTAATGATTTTGATATAATTGGCGGTCATTTGTATTTTGTTATCCTATTCTTTAAAACCAGGATATAGTTATATTTGCATTGCAAAAGCTGTAGAACTTATATTTAATAATATACACAATCGATGAAAAATAATGTTAAATAGAAGAAACTTCTGGATTATTTACACAAGATAACTCTTTTCTGCTGGAGTAGGCTGGAACCTTTGGTGTGAAGATAACAGTGACTTAGTTTTCCACAATGCACCAAAACACTATACAATACACTCGACGCCCGTTTCGCCAACAAAAGGGGCATCATCTGGAGATGATTAAATTTAACAGTTTTAATCATCTCCAGATGATACCAAGTTTGTTGGTGAAACGCGCGTCGAGTGTAGTGCATAATGTTTCGGTGCTTTGTGGAAAAGTAAGCCAGTGTTAACTATTTTCTGGACTAATATTCTGCAATAGAGACCTGCTTATCACGTTAGATTACTGTCTTTGTTAAGTCATTCTAATTCTTTGAACAAACAGTGATTTAAAATTATAGTATAAAATTGAAGAAGAGTAATATAAAATTGTTAGTAAAAAAGTTATCTAGAATTCCATAAGATGAACAAAAACTTTATTTAAAACGACGCTTTTAGGGCGTGACATATTACTCGAGCATCGTCGGTGAAGTTCTCTCACAGTATAGGAAAAGCTCGCTAAATCATAGCGTTGACGGAATTATTTTACCCAGCGATGATAGTCAAACTATGCAAAGAAAGCATTTTGTGTAAAACGTATTCCATGCGATTTCTAATCGCGCTTTAAGATGCTCATTTACAAAGCCCGGCGCGGCATCGTAGGAGCTTTTATAAATTGAATGCGAACTTAATGACTTTCTTGTACATTTATCATAGAATGAAACCCATCAGCAACTGACGTATGCGGAAGTGCGCTATTACCGAAGGTGTCTCATCTATTATGTACTTAATGTTAGAGTGGTGGTGGGTAGTCGATTCTTCGTCATGTTTTCGTCCGTTGCGCAATTTGCGGTAATAGGGTGTATCAACTATTCTAATATCGATTAATTATTTAATGACTACGATGGAGGCGATTCGAATTTCATTATGATGACCTCATAAACTGTGTATTATAAAATTATACGAAATATATTAATCAATATATACCTGAATTAAAAATACATTTTACAATTCAAAGAGAAATATAAGTAAATTATATTCAAGGGATTGAATAACGAATGACACTCATAATAATTATGTTCATAGTTATGTTCACACCTAGTGTAGAGAGCACTGTAAGTAGCGAGCACACGCGACGACCTTGGTATTATAATATTATTCAGTAGCAATATATGTAGTTTCATAAAGCTGGAGGCTCCTTTGATGTTTAGTGAAAAACTTGTCAGCTCTTCTTTATATAATTTTTAGTGTATGTTTCAAAGTGATTTGGTTTAGGTTCTTACAAATATTTCAATTACTTTTTAATATTTCTGCGTATTCAGCGCATAATAAATCCCAGCATGGTTTTAACTAAGGTTTAAGAAACCGATGTTAGAAAAATATCGCAAGAAATAATCAAGGACTGTCTTATCGACAAGGGTTTTATGGAGATCTTTACTTTACAAATATCGGCTACGGTTGTAAAAAATCTATTATAGCATGAGTTCGACAAAGTGAGTAAACCATTAGATACTTTAAATAATAAAATAACTAACATAGAGGAGGGAAATAAAAGCCTGTGTACAGAAAATATGCAATTAAAATCCAAGCTAAATAACCTTAAACAATAAATAACAAAAATTTTGCCGGTTAAAACAGAATACAACCAGTTCGATGAAATTGTATAGAAAATGCATGAGCGAGAAAAAAGAAAACACAACGTCATTATCTTTGGTATCAGTGAAAAACTTAACTCACGAAGCCAAACATGAACGTAAAATTAAAAACAACTGATAACTGACATATTTAATTCATTGTCTATTTCCGAAAATGGAAATATCAAGGCAGTCCGCATAGGACAGTCTGAACCGACTAAAGAGGCTCCACTTAAAGTTACGGTTAGCGATGAGTCTATCGTTCATGACATTATCCATAAGGCAAGAAATCTAAAAAATTCAAGGAACTATAAAAATGAACAGTTTTAAAACTTTAAAACGGACTTTTCCGCACGTAGAGCATCTCCATCTCGAAATTGAGTGGCCGAGAAAAAATAAATCAACACATAAATGCAGAATACGTGTTTTATGTGATAGTTTTATTTTTCAAATAGTTCAGCATCGTGCTTTTTCATGACCCATGGACAGGGTGGGGTGTGTCCTATCTACCTTAAAATCAATATTATGTCGTCTGGTAGACGTCCCTAATCAGAGTCAGTCGAAACCTGATCGATCCGTCACGATTTAATAGAGTGATCGTGCTAACAAAAATTCTCAAATAGTCCACTATTGTGCTTTTTCATGATCCATGAACATGGTAGAGTGTGTTCTATCCACCCTAAGATCAATAGGTGTCGCGTATTGCCTAAGACAATGCCAACGACAATGACACACACAGCAAACATTTTTTAAAAACCATTTTTTTTTGTTTTTAGGCAGAAAAACGAAAAATAAACCCAAAAAAATTTGCTTTTTCACTTTTTCCTTACACTATTACATTACTTTTCCGCGTATAGTGGAGTGCGGAAAAGTAAAAATGGTTTTTAAGAAATTTTTGCTGTATGTGTATCGGTGTCGTCGTTGTCGTCGGCATTTATTCTTGTTAGCACGATAACTCAACTAAATCGTGTCGGATCGATCGGGTTTTGACTGATTATGATTGAGGACGTCTCCCAGACGACCTATTGATTTTGAGGGGGATAGAACACACTCTACCATGTGCATGGGTCATGATAAAGTACAATGGTGGACTATTTGAGAAATTATTTTTGTTAGCACGATCACTCAATTAAATCGTGTCGTATCATCGGGCTTCGACTAATTCTGATTAGATATGTCTACCAGACGACATCTATTTATTTTCAGGTGGCTAGGACACACCCCACCCTGTCCATGGGTCGTGAGAAAGCACGATGCTGGACTATTTGAAAAAAGTAAAACTGTCGCATAAAACGCATTCTGCATTTATGTGTTGCTTTATTTTTTCTCAGCCGCTCAATGTCGAGATAGAGATATTCTACGTACAGAAAAGACCGTTTTAAGGTTTTAAAACTGTTTATTTTTTTGGTTTTTAGGCCGAAAAATGAAAAATAAACGCTAGATAATTTTTTTTCCATTTTTCTTTACATGATTACATCACTTTTCTTCTATGGTGTAGTTGAGTGTGGAAAAGTAACATCAGTATCTCACTGGACCGCACTCCCAAACAAATCTTTACCGGAAAATTAAGGGGCAACTTAACGAACGTGTAGCGGCTGGTGAAACCAACTTGAAAATTAAATACATACGTGGTGTTCCAAATATTATCACTTTAAACTAAAAGAACCCAACAATCCAAAAACAGGACAACAGAATTCACATGTTAATACCAAGACGTGCGTAGATTAAGGACTAAAGTGAGCAAAATCATTTGTTTTATTGTTAAATGCCTAAGACTGACGTTCTTAAATCGCTAATACATATTATGTGCAATAATTTCAGTAAAATCTAAGACCAAGCTGTATTACATATTACATAATTATGTAATAGCTTTGCTATTCGGGAACTACTTTGATAGCCGCTTGGCGGCTTGGTGGTTCCTTTCTCGATTTCCGACTTATAAGTTACTGACAGAGATCGTATCGATAAAGATGTATAGGCCATAAAGTTCATTCGGCATTTGTCCTGAATCGGCGTATCGTATGCGGCACTGATGAGAACTAACAAGTTCGAAACAGCTGTATGTCGTTCGGTTCCGATCCGGGACAAATGTCGAATCCTACCTG
Organism: Rosalia funebris; assembly: GCA_037954035.1. Lineage (NCBI taxonomy): Eukaryota > Metazoa > Arthropoda > Insecta > Coleoptera > Cerambycidae > Rosalia > Rosalia funebris. The sequence continues at coordinate 10,098,740 of JAZFAV010000007.1, forward strand.
TGGCCGGTTTTATTTTTTGAAACCTTATCTGATCGTGCAGAAACACGAGAAAGGGGTCGAGGATCGCTTCTGGGTATAATTCAATGCCTGGCGGGGCTTTAGCCCGAGGAGTAGTTGTTTCCTAGAGCGATTATGTAATAGCTTTGCTATTCAGGAACTACTTTGATAGCCGCTTGGCGGCTTGGTGGTTCCTTTCTCGATTTCCGACTTATAAGTTACTGATAGTGTAGTAGTAGCTCTTTTCTTTCTTGTATTGAGACATAATACAGTTCTATATGTTTAATTGTTTATATTTGTCCTGTAATTGGATGTTATCTGTTGGACAATAAATAAATAAATAAATAATAATGTTACTTGTCCGAGTGAAATAAAAATTTCACTCGGACAAAGTAACAAAGAAAAAGTAACATCATAGGAATTTGTAATTTTTTAACTCGTAGAGATGAGACTCCTAGTATTTTGTTTTATTTGCCTTACATACTCCCGCTACAAATTACTATACTACTTAATAGCTAAAATATCTAGACAAAAGCGTACCCACCGCAGATCAGTTTCCATAAAACATTATACTGCATACCACGCATGTGTAGTTAATCAAATTGGTAACAACGGGAGATTAAAATTAAATTTTAATTACGCCTACCTATATTTATACCAAACTCTTCGTTGAAGTTTACTAAACCGTATGAATAATCGATTCATAACTCGTGACTAATTTCAAATTATCTGTAAGGACACACCATTTTTGGTTGGTTATTTATAAAGTTAAAACAAAATACGAGGGTAATTGAAAGTGCATATATGTAAGTACCATAATTATGTTATTATATCTAACAAATTGTAGCATTACGTTTAATAATAAATGAAACTTTAAATAGTTTTATAAAATTACCCCTATTTCTAGGGTTTCGGATTGTAGTGACGTTGGTTGCATGTATACATTGAATAATAGTTACATAAACATTTGTATGATCATTTGAAATATATGGAAAAACGAAAAAACTTTCAGTGGAAAGACCTTCGGGAATAAAAAAAAGTCATTTGGGCAGAATGGATAAAACATAGTAACACAATATATTTTGTAACTTTTGTATAATGAGGAGTAATTATCACGAAAAAATAAATGGATTTATTACGGTTTGATTGATTAGCAGTTGAGGGTTCAATAAGTGTTATTTGAATAAAAAAGGGCGTTGCTAAAAACTAATGCTTAACCTACTTGGCAAATAATAGCAATAAACAAAAAAAAAACAAAAAGATTAAATGTGAGTACCATGGTCAGGTTCTAAACAGTCACATTGCTCATGTTCTTCTGCCTCTTCTCGTTCAACGATTTGCACATCAGCACTTAAAAGGCTTTTATACCAAGAAAACTGTTGGTTATCCATCCATTCTGGACCGAACTGTTCATCCATGGGATGTTTTCTTCTCTGGAATGGCGTTATTAAGTACCACCTTTTCCAGTCTTAGGTTTCGGTGGCTTTTCCTCGTTTAGTTAAATTTTTTTGGAGTTTCTGTTAGCGATTTAAATCTAAAATTCTGGAAACCAGCTACATTTATTGTTGTTGTATTCCTTATTTCCTCGTTTATCAGATATATTCGTTTGAAGTCGGAATTTCCTTCTATTTTTTTAAATATTTTCTAAACTTTTTATATCGTATAAATCCCAGTCTATGCCAAGTTCGTTGAATAAACGTTGAATGAGATAAGCGTGGAATTTTAATAAAGGATACTATTTTAGCGGCAACTGGATTTATGTATTACAATTTGAATGAAAACAAAATAAATTTTGCAACACTTTGGATTTATTATGTTTTGATTGAATCGCTAACACTTTAGGCTCAATTTCAATAGGACTTATTACGTTTTGAATAAATCTGAGGTCACCAATGGATTTATTTCATACATAAAACAGGCGCACTCCTCTAATCCCTAACTCTAAATGACCGAAAAGTGGATATATTGCATTTTCTTTCATCACTCCTCATTTGTACTCTCTCCTCTATTTGCTATTTTTCTCTTTAACACATTGAGTGAGGGCTGAGGTCAGTTGTGTGACGGAGAACTATATAAGTGAAGCACGCAGCCGCTACTTGGATGGGCCACCGATCATATTCTCCTATAAAGGTGGCTGCGATGATCTCCTATTCCTGATAGTGAACTGTGTCCAGTATTGGGGTGTCATTGTATGATTGGGTTCGCCCCAACAGGGGGGAGGCAAGTTTGGCACCTCTCCCTATGCATGGGTGTCTTTGGTCTTGTCTCTATGTATAACCTTCCTCTCTGCAGCTTGAGGCTTTAGAGGAAGGAAGTCTATTTGTGTGTTCAAACTTTTTTTAATATCGCACAATAGCTAATATATACTGTTTCATGGAGTAAGTAAGAGGGGCATCAGATCTGGTCCAAAACTATATTATCCAAGTTAGGAATATTTATTTTTAATCATTTAGGCATTAGAACAGGCATGTAGTAATAAGGTAATAATATTAGTGAACTATTATATATTATTAACCTATGTATGTTATTAAGCTAAGGACTTTTATTGAATTAGGAAATTGTAAATAAATTGCAGCCAAATATAATAAAAATGAAAGGAAACTAGCTTTATGATATTCAAATGAAAATGTGAAATTGTAATTGAAAAAATAATTATAACCTCATGAATTATCCGATAAATTATAACCGAATAAAAACTGATGTGGAAAAATATCGCTACAATGTTACACTATACAAATTTTTGAGATCTGTTAGTATATAGTATATTCACACTTTTGCAAAGTACATAAATCTAGTTCCTAGAAATATATAACTAGATCTGTTAGTATATAGTATATTCACACTTTTGCAAAGTACATAAATCTAGTTCCTAGAAATATATAACTCTATATTAAAACTGCGAAATCGAACGGCTATTATTATATATAAAATCACACCTTATTCTAACAAAAGCAGTTCACGTGGAAATGTAAGATTTGTGCAAGTTAAACAGTTCTGAAAATTTATAGACGGTAATAACATATGGAATGAAAACTAGATTTTGTTTTACAATTTTATATAAAATATGCAAGATGTGTTTATCGACTCCTCTTTTAGTTGAAGAATTTCACGTTGTCAAAATGATGCACGTGCGTTTTGTTACAACGATATAACGATATGTTTCGTACAGATTAATTCTTATTTAACAGTGTCATATGAAGAAATTAATGCCTGTCTAAGTACAAGTTAATTATTAACACCATATTAAAAATAATCAACAACATATTAAGAATACAGTTATTTTCTTCAAAGAGTGGTGTCGATTTGCAGTGATTTTTAGAAGTTTTATATTATAGTTTTATACAGTTAGTTGGCATGTGAGTAAATATTTGCACAAAAATGTGTCACATATATTTTGTCCTTTATTCTTCTTGAAATAAAAGATTTTATTATAATTGTTTCATGTTATTTCTTTTCTTCTTTAGAACTATGAGCAAATAAATTATTACTACTCTATTTTAATACGAGTAACAATAACAGACGGTTTTAATCATTCACGATGAATCAGTCATCGAGGATACCCAAACTTTATTCTGTAAAATATTGACAATATAAAAATGTCATATCTAATATAATATAAATAATTTGAACATATAGTTAACCCATTATTCATTTTATTTATGAATTACTTATACAATATCGAAACCTAATTACACATAAAACAATATTCAGTATATGTATTAGATTATAGTCCCTTCAAATTAGGAAAATTGAGGGAAATTTTTCCTACAGGTAAGCGACCTGTACAGAAAGTTGTGTTGAGATTATGTCAACATATTTTTCATCTAGCGCATGATAACAAAAGGGTTGTTTTTTAGATTTTGCTGAGAAACTATGCATTTTTGGAAAAATATGACCCGATTTGATGTTGTAAACCATATGATTCTCTACAGTTGTTGTCTACAGTTGTTGTTCCTTCCATTTTTTCCAAATTCCGCACAGTTGCGCCGCTAGAGTGCGCTGAAGTATTTTTGAGCTGTTTTTCGATTTTAAGCCAAAACTATGCATTGTAGAGAAACATATCAAGAGATCAGAGTTGTAGATATATAAATTTCCGACACATTTTGTTCTTTTATTTTTTTAAATCGAACGGTTTTGCCACTAGAGGGCGAAAACCGTTTTCTTTTTTTTTTTGTAATACTCTTGTGCGAATGAAAAAACACTCTAGCGCATTATTTTTTATTTATCGGCAAAACTATACATTTTTGTAAAAAAAATGTAAGACAATTTGTAGGAAGTTTTTTGCTGTCCAATTTTTTATGTGATTGTACTTTATATATATGCATAGTTTTTCAGAAAAGCGCAAAAGACAACCCTCTTTTTATCATGCGCTAGGTGAAAAATATGTTGACACAACCCCAACACAACTTTCTATATAGGTCGCGTAGCTGTAAGGAAAAATTTCCCAAAATCAGTGATTATTTGTCTAATTTGAAGGGACTATTAACTAATCAGTGTTTGTTTGACTGGAATATTTAAAGTAAATTACAGATCAAATATAATTCCATATTGGAATTACTAAATCATAGTAAAGAGAAGTAATGAGTTGATACTTAAACTTCAATTACCCTTAACCCCTTTAGTAACCTATCCTAGGCATTGGTTAACTGATATAAACACATCTTTGAAATAAGTGGCGACTTCACAAATAATGAAGCAAAGAATAGAAATTGTTTGTTGATATCTGTTGTGTAAAAGTAATATTTTCAAATTCTCTAAAACGACAGAAATTATAACGTGAAAATTGTAACCATAATAGGGACTTAAATAATAAATATGTTCATTATAATATCATGTTAAATACTGTAAAATAAATTTTAGTATAATCATGGATGCTGTGAAATCTTAAAGGGTTTTTTTCTTTAAATATCATTATAATTATAAAACAATTTCATATCTTTATTTTTATCATGATATCTTTATAAACAATTTGATTTTAATTTATTTTTCTTCTATTACTTCTTTTTACTTTATTCAAGTCATGTTAATAATTTCATTTTCAATTAATATGTCTAAAATAGAACACAATCCGATATTAATTCTAAGAGAATATTAAAAGAGGTAGTAATATAGAATTAATGTTTTGCTTTCCTTCAAATTTAAGCTTATTCCAAATTTTAGATTCGCATTAATTTCTAAACTATATTATTGCGTGAACAGTCATCTGTCTTTGTAACATCAACTTCCTTTATATATTTAATGCTACCATCCAAATTTTATCATTAGATTTTTTATTCCATCTCATGCATTTTGCGTAACATAACCTCAGACCTATCTCTCAATAAAGTAGCCTTAGAGCTACATTAAGTACTAATCATTACATTGAGGAAGCATTAATGTACGATGGAGAATAATGTGTGCACTGATGACTACTAAGATGTGGCAAACTTTGGATGCACTTGAGTTTAATTCCTGACGTTGCGCTAGAGATGCAGAAAATGCTTTTACGTACTCCAACTTAACTATATTGTATAAAAAAGAAATTTCTTCGTTCGGCTTAACTACCAATTTTCCTTCATTTATGTAAATACACATTCAGAATTTTCACATTATACGAGTATGACAAACAAAGAAATAGGTACCTATTAGCCTGATGTATAACATAAAAGTTGTTACCATTTATATATCCAAATATTGTATTAAAATTAAAACTTACCTTAAATAGAGCATAGAGTATCTATATTTCTTTACTCAAAATACAGCTTCTCCAGAACTACAAATGGAACTATTTTTTGTCATACTTGTATATCTATAGAAGCTGATTTAGTAACTTAATTAACAACCACAAACCATGTTCCCGATGTTTTTCATATGGTGTCGATGAATAAAATATGTTAACAAAAGGGTGATATTTAGAGCTTTTTTTTTCATTTTATACAATGTGTATAAAAGGCTTAGTACATATACCAAGAATTATGGACTTTTTCCCACAATTAGAAAGGTATTATAGGCTCTAAATGTTAAATATATCGAAATTAATTGTTACGAGACATATAAAAGAACTACACTTGAATCGCCTTGAAAAATGTGGCAGTTTAAGTATGAACATTAAAGTAGATACAATAGTTAATTACATTAAGTACAAAAAAAAAGTGGTAGTTGAAATAAAAATATTGTAAGATATCGGTAATCAATATAATTCATTTGCAGACTACAATTTGTATAATGGATCTTTGCGTGTGTATCAATTTAGTGACGACGCACGGATCACATGCTGCACCACTCGTAATTGTTACTAATAGATATGCCACAATTACCAGCACGTATGTCTAGCGACATATATTTCAATCAACTACGTACGGCATATGTAGTTAATAATTTGCCGAAGAAAATTCAATTATGAAGTCACGTCTTAGCTTTATTGTATAATTTGATTCATTGGCGTCCCAATATTTCTGTAAAATTTATATAATTTTTGTTTCATTTATTTTGTTTTTTGTTGAATTTATTTCATTTATTTTAATGGAAATATCATCTTTTCATTACTCTGCCATAGGTTGACGGATGTATTGTACTAACTGTTATCCTAAAATGTGTTTTCGGAACGACACTGTTTAAAAATGTCAGTTGATTGATTCATACGATTATTACTTGTGACGCACACGCAATGAATCATTATACGAACCATGTGTATGAAGAGAACATATTCAGTCAGAGAAAAAAAAATATGTAGAGCGTTTCGTATGTTTCCTGTAACTTCTTACATTATTAATATATTGTTCAATTTATAATACTCACATATCATCTTATAATCATTTTCTAGTTGAAATGCATCACACACATTCAAGGGGGGTAAGTTCAATTTACCCCCTTTTTGTTGCATTCCGCAAACAATTTTTTAAATTATTTGTGGAATGCATATTTTGAATTGGACTGAAAACGTGGAAATTATTATTATAGGACTTCTATACTCACGAAATTCCCTTAAATATACTTAATAATATTTATTCAGGACGATGATCCTATGCCAAGAAAGTCTTACACAGAATTAACTTTATTTTTTTAAATAGTAACCGAAACATGTTTAAAGAAGAATATGGCACTATTATATATAATATTACACTAGCACATAGTGTACTATAAGGACTATTATATAAGAGAATAATAATATATTATTTATTGGAGCTAACTAATTGTAAAAATGTAATAGGATAAAGAAAGTGCCTCGAAGAATCAGTTCTAATATATTTTGTAAACTGTCCATATTTTCAAATAAAATGACGATGGATACAAAGATTGTCGAACATAAATCAAGAACAATTTATTTGTATATTATTAGGAAGAAGCTGTTCAGGATTTCGTTAATATTATATTTTTATAAGATTTTTTAAGCACATAACAAAATTCTCAGCCTATTTCAATCTAAGATTATGTCTTAAATGCATCTAAACTGCAGTTTCGAAATAGTTATGAATCATGACAATTCATATTTTTAATCATATAATATTTTTTAATAATCACGGCACAGAAGTCACAATTGTTCATCATTATATAACATATTTTTTTGTAACGAATATTAATTATATCTGACTATGTACATTACGTAGCTATATAAATATATCTAGAGCGCCCTTAATTCTTGCCTGAAACTCTTATCTGACTAATTTTTCATGTTAATTCTGGATGTAATAGATCACGAAATATGGAAATAAAAAGGGTTAGGCGGTGACCTTTATGTAAGACAGATTCGCGAGAATTTAGTTTTTAATAGCGTGTATAATTTATATAGCGTTAGATTAGATGTATATTATATTATATAGATTAGATTTCATTTTATACAAGAGAAAATATCTAAATAATATACTTTTAACAAAAACTAGCCATCGTTATGTCATGCGTGCAAAATTAATATCATATGTATATATAAAGAAACAAACAAAAAAATATTTTAGTAGAAACATCCATTAATTCAGCAAATACATTTGATACATTATTATACGAGTATGTACTTTTTTATATAAAATAATATATTTATATCGTTGTAGTATAAGTCTATTAATAGATGAATATTTGTAAAGTAAAAGATAGGAATTATGTATGTAATATATTTCATGTATGTAATATATGAAACCATAATTATCTTTTGAAGCGCCCACTTTCAATAACAAAATTCTTAAATTGGCAGTAAGTACATGACATATTATTATTGATAGAAATACGTTTAAATGAGGAAAGTTTTACACTACTTTATGTAATATTTTATATAAAATTTGAAAGTTGCATTTATATTACAACCATAGATAAAAATTGCGTCCTAATTCCTTAAAGGGATCCCATAAAGAGTTTAAAACTTTCAGTTATAAACAGTCAAAGTATTCGTCATGATGTCACTGGACCAAAAATATGTATTCTATTCTAACATCATTACCATAATTATTATATGGATAGAGACAACATAATCGATGAATGACCTTTTATTTACAAAGTCCTTATTGTTCTGGGTTTATAGGTATTATACGGCTTACAAAGTTATTATACTTCAACAATTTACAGTATCGTGTCGTCTGTCTTTCAATATAGATTTAGTAATACTATTTCTCCATTTTTTTACGTATTTCAACATATTTTGACATATTCTTCTACAAGTCATTAGTATCCAACAACAGTATATACAATTAGTATTAAGTATCCGCCTTAAAATAACCCTTACAGACTACACCTTATAGCAAAGAACAGCATACTTATACCTTATAGCAAAGAACAGCAAGGATATAGCAAGATCCATCACTAGTGCTATCTTGATTCTCCTGAAATAAATCTATTATCTCGCTAGCGAAAAATATTGAGAATAGAACATATCAGCACATTATTATGCCTTATCTATCTGACAACAGCTATCGACCATATATACGTGAAGGATTTCATGCAAGTGCTAAATAAGAAACACATGCAACAAGATATATTGAAGAATGTACGAAATAATACACGTTAACAAGAATAGTAATGCTTATCGACTTGTACAAAGAAAGATAAAAATCCTCACAAAATTTTCTATATTAATGTTGTATTTGTGAAAACCAAAGAAAAATTGTCAGCAAGTGCTTTTTGGTAGTTTCTAATGACAATGTTTTTATAGTTAATATAACTTTTTTAATTAGAATTATAATTTAAATAATTACAATTGAACTGAAAGAATTGAAGATTGAACTTTTGTTTGATTTTTGGAGTTGCCCGTTGTTTTAGGTTACCTACAACCAACTTTCAATATAACATGAAACGAACCCTACAATAGTTTACTTTACACTTTTTTTATTTTACTCTCAAATGTAATAAATTTATGATCTTAAACTTCTTCATTATATTACCTAAAAGTTTATCTAGCCACACCAATTAATATTTATTTTAATCATGAATGTTATTCTTCAAAATATGTCTACGTTTTCAAAAACACCTATTCAAAACATCCCTTTTAATAAAATACATTTTGTATCTAGAGTATATAAAACCATCCTTGGTGACCGGGTTTCAGAACAAAACTGCGTCGAATACGAGGGCTGATCAAAAAATACGCTGAACGAATTTTTACAGCAGAAACTGCCGACGCTACATATATGTGAAATAGTGCGCCCGATAACATAATCCTCCGAGAGAGTCAGTGTCAAGTTTGAACAAGTTGTGATTTGTCAATTGGCTTCCAGAGCCGGAAGAATTAAGATAAGGGAGGCAAATGAGTGCCAAAGAATCTCATGAAATGTTAAAATCAGTGTATGGTGATAATTTGGTGACTGTGAAGACTGTTTACAAGTGCTATGAGCGATTTAAAAGCGGACATGAGTTGGTTGAAGATGAGAAAAGATAAGGACGTCCTTCGATCTCAAAAACAGACGAAATCATTACAAAAGTGGAGAAACTGATTCATTGAAACAGACGATTGACTATTCGAGAGAACGATGTACGGAGAAAGAGACAGAAAATGGGACCACTGGCTTCCTTCTGCCCACGCGTGTCATGATTTTGATGATTTTCATCTGCAAAAAAGATTCCTGTCTGCCCACATACGCCTTACTCTCCGGATTTGGCACCATGTGACTTCTGGCTCTTTTCAGAAATCAAAGTTATGGTAAAAAAAAACCTTTTGATACTATTCCCGACATTGAAAGGGCCACGACAGAGCAGCTGCAGGCATTTCCGAAAGAAGCCTTCCAGAAATGCTTCCAATCATGGAAACAACGATGGAGTAATTGCATCGCTAGCCAAGAACTTTGAATTAGATTAGTTCAAATTTGAAGTAAGCTTATTACTCTGTTCATAATAAAGTAATTCGCCGTATTTTTTTTTATCAGACCTCGTATTTGCCACGATTTAGGCTTCAATAAGCGGCGGTAAGGTTTAAGTGTTTAAAAGTTACCATATTGTAACATTTCTTACCGTTTCAGAGATATTAATGAAAATAAAGTGCAGTTCAAATTTTAGAGTGGCATCTTTATTTTAGGATTAGGATAGGTTTCATCTACAATCGTGAAAAGTCTTCTTTTTAATCTAACCTTTCCTATTAGTGGCGAAGCCAGAATATATAGAGTAAAAATGCTTGAACTGTTACGCGGATTGAATACTCTATCCTGGCGTATGGGGCCTTCATCCGTTGTAACAACTTTTGCGTCGGATATGCAAACGGAATAAAAACGGCAGGATGTCTACGATAGCGAGAGAGTTAGTGAATTCGGCGAAATGATCGCTCTAATGCGCGGCGACGTTATCGGAGAATAAAACTCCGAAATATAAAGACGTTGATTAAAATATTTTATCAAGTCAGCGAAGCAAAATAGGAGTCGATTCCTCCCGCGCTTACTCCACCGTGAGTTCTGAAACGGGAAAATATTATTCGTTTAAAACGATACCGCTTTGAACCGCTTTGACTTTACGCTCTCAAAAGGACAGAGAAGCGTTATGATGAAAAAGAATAAGGTATACGCGAGGACGGCGATGCTCGGGAATAGTTGAACTGCATAGGCCTCTGCCGCTCTAATGCATGCAAATTTAGGCGTATCGCGACGAGATCAACCATAATAAAGAATTGCATAATAAATATATCCTTCGCCCGGTTTGGGTTAATATCCACAAAGACAAATATTAACAAAGCGAACAGTGGCGTCATTTTTCTTTATCGTATTTACAAAAAAGATAGAGCCTGGAATATTGCATGCGAAATAGGGTGGAACTGGGGGAGCATCGAAATTAAGACTGCGAGGAATTTTTGTCATGCCGCGATTTACATCGACTAAAATAATTTGAAATATGTTTTTGAGGATTGTTCCAAAGAATATTTTTATTTTATTATCATATTTTGTTCATTGAACATGTAATTATAGCGAAACTTTGTTCCCGTTTAAATACAAAAAACATGTATCTATAGTTTTGACGTCATGTCGGGTATATGTCAAATTTGATTTTTCCCCAAGATACGAGTATTATAAGAATAGTACAATTATCAATTTGAGGTTAAAAGTAAGAAAACATTTATTTTTAATTTTCTTCCAGAAATAAATTATGTATTAATTTCAATAAATGTGCTGAATTCGATTATGAAATAAATATTAATTGTTAAGTTAAAGCATAGAAGTGTTTCCAGTAACTACTCTCAAATAAACACAGTTCTCATTAAAATGACTGCAATATGGGCTACATATACATAACTACATCCACCTAGAAACATGAAAAAGTAGTCGATCTTCGGGATGAATTTTCTTGGGAACTATTAATGATAAATAAACATTGTTTTTTAAAATCGAAGATACATTTATTGAAAACATGGTGAAGTGAATATAGTTTAAGAATCTTTAAGACCGGAAGAGATTTGCCCGCCGTGTGGAGCATCTATTTCGCGACCCGGTTTGCGGTGATCTTTCTCCTGCTAAAACTGATCGTCTGAAATTAAAGATAGTAAGCTATCATGAAGTTAAGTGCATACGAAACATATTGACGATCGCCGTCTCCAAAAATTGTTCTTAAAAAATACGGCACATGAAACGAAAATTCTAGAAATATGACGGTCACCGTTTCGGATTCAAAGGACGTTGCCTTTTTTTAGGATGATGAATTCTCGTGCTTGTTTCAGCTTTCTTAACTCGAGAAATTTTGTGCATATACATTATTACAATATAGTAGGAAAAAATGCATGAAACAATAATTCCTCAAGTTCGTGGCTTTGTATCTCTGTAAATTTTGAATATATCGACTTGAAACTTTCAGAATATATTGTTAAGCCTTCATACTATAATAATATACAAAAGGAAATCGAAAATTTTGAAGATTATAGGTGAATGTAGCACCATAACTATTTCATAGTACTTATTTACTTGTCTACTTAAAACATTAGCAGTTGATTGTTGTAATTTAACTGAATACATTCTGATCACTTTCATTAGCTTCACAATGGAATTTTAAGTATTACTGAAATTAACACAAACTTTCAACAAAGTGTATTCAATTTTTCTGATACTATATTACATTTTCGATATATAGAGAGATCCTTATTTAATATAAATAAATGTTGTTAATATTTTTTCAGTAAAGAAAATAGTGTAGACATCCCATATCAGACAGATTTTTTGAATTACACCATTATTTTGGTAGCATCATTATCAAATTTGTGGGTCAACTAATGTTAACTCATACCAAAAAGTTTAGTTTAGTTATTTGTTCTATTACTTTGATTTGATTGGTCCAATTATTTATTCATAGTCGTGTAGTTTTATTGCAGTCAGGTTTTACTTATTTGTTTTTTATTTCTTCTCTAATAACGTTGTTGTCTAATAGATTTCGTTCATTCCTACATTTGGTCACTTACTTATACATGGATACTATATATCCATTATTCCATTGCTTTCTAATCCCTATCGAATCGCCATTCTCTCATCAATATCCCTCGAACTGCCCTATGTAGTCTTAATGGAAATAAACAATGACTCGCATTTCTGGATATTTCTTGAAAGGACGTTGTAGTACAATGAGCTCTTCAAGTAATCGATAATATATTAAATAGTTCGAATGTTTAATAATATTAATTTTATATTAAATCTGCGACATTCTCATATTTTAAGTAACTGGCATTTGTTGACATTTTGACACGAATTTAATTAGGATGTTTTCAATTCAGTCCTCTTTTTCTTGAAAACAGTTAATATACACAAAAGAGCATATTATTTTTAGAGATATATTAGATGTTTAAAGCTGTACAAAAAATTATTATGCCACTCCCTTGATTTTTTGCCAAAGTGAAGTGAAAATTACTGAAGATGAATCTTGGTGTTATGGCTATAAGCTCGAAACAAAACAGAAGTCCAGCCAATGGAAGACACCTTCAACGCCCAGACAAAAAAAACGCGTCCATTAAAGAAGTCGTTTATGTGCTAAAGAGGTTGCATGAGGCAGTGGAAAAAGAACGCCCTGGATTGTGGAGATGGGGAAACTGATTTCCGCATTATGATAATACGTCTGCCCACACAGCGTTGATAATCAACCACTTTTTGAAAAAACACGGCATGACAATAGTTTAGCACCCTCTTACTTGCCTGACCTAGGGCTCTGCGATTTTCTTTATTCCCAAGAATAAAGAAAAATCTAAAGAAAAATCACTTTCTCTTCAGGGCGTAAAATAGGTTAAGAAAAAATCGATCGAGGCACTTAGCACTTGAACAGCATTAGTTCAGAAGAGTATAAAAATGTTTGGAACAGTGGAATACCCATTGAATCAAGTGCATATCATCTATTAGACAGTATTTTGAGGATACTGATGTTTTTAAGAAGTTATCTTAAAAAAAATTAAATTAAATAAACAATTCTATTTTCTTGAGCACCCCTTCGTATTTAACAAATCATTTGTCTAACATTATCAACTTTCTGTAAGTTGATTTCGATATTCAGTTTTTCGTAGGCTGTCGTAGTTATAAATACAGATACAATCAGTTTTTTAACTAGAATGATTTGACACTAACACCTCAAATTATGTCTCCCGTTTCAACAACATCCTCGTTAGAAGAATAGTATTTAAATAACATAAGTAGGTATCTAAACCATTATTTTTGGGCCTTTCGGTATCTTGCCACAAGAATCTGACGAAATACATGTTTTTTAATTTGTTGATCTCTTAATGGGGAGCATCGCGGCAATTGGGAATTGGGAGCAGAAAAAGCATCAGTCCCTTGAGTCAACTGATTTAGGCCCTTTCTGCTCCCACCATGATTTATTATTCACTTATATTATTCATTGCATTGTAACCCAAAAGCTCATAATTAGATTAATTCTTCTCTTATTGCGTCTCCACCCCTGTAGAACTTATTACAGGAAAGACAACTGTTTCAGAAAAATATTGACGCATGCTGTCTCTGATCATACTATAATAATTATTTTAGAAAAATAGATTTCTCGTATTAAACACCTCTGGCTTTCAGGTGTATAGGTCAACACCGTTGACCTACATTCATTTCATTCAGCACTATATTCATTTTACCGCGTATGCAATTGTGGGGTGCGATTGGTTTAATAATTCGAAAGATTAGCGAATAGGCGAAATGTGTTGTCCGCGTTATTAAAGAATTACAAACCAAAACACCAAATAATATTTACGGGCACATATGAATCCGTTTTTACGATCGCTTTTCCTGAAATTTATATTGTTGCGTGTTGGTGTCATTTATGTTCGAACATAAACCACAATAATGTGTAAGTTTTAATTGAAAAATAGGATCGGTCGGTCTGGTTGAGGTACGCATAAGGCCGTATAACATCGGAAGTCGCTTGTACCGTCTGCCGCTGACATGCTACAACCACCGCTAATTACCAACAACAACCCCATCTAACTGCCCTAAACTGCTGTTTATAGTCCGTGCAGTTTAACAAATAGGCATTTATTTCTATTGTGTGTGCTACATGTGGATTAAAATCATGCCGCTTTCATGTTAGTTAGTTTTACAAGAGTTTATAAGACCTATATAATGTATGTACAGTCTCCCGAGCCTACCTCATTCAGCTGATACTAATTTATTAGTGATTCATATGATTACTGAATTAGTTATGGTATACAGATATACGATATGATTCAAATCATAATTATATTAACGTAAATAAAGTACATATCAGCTCTTCAGTTCTATGACTGTTTTTATTTATTGCAACCCAACTTATGCACTAATATCGACATTTACTTAATTGACCAAACACTTCTTAACATTTAATAACTTGGCTCTCTTCTATATGTACTATATACCTCTAATTTACCAATTGAAGACAAATAACTACTGGAACGTTCGCTTATGACACAGTCCTAATATCTAGAGATAGATATCCCAACATAGCAACACATAATCGCCAATATAATCTAGAAATATTTGAGAAGTGGTTGGAAAATAAAAGTAAATAGGTTAAAATCTTCTCATATAACATTTACCATTAGAAAATAACGTTGTGCTGCAATTCACATTTACCATTATATTACCTCAAGTAACAACCGTTAATTACCTTGGTATCCATTTGGACAGTAAACTTACCTGGAAGGAACACATGTCTAAAAAGAACAAACAAATTGACTTCAAAATGAAAGAAGCGAAGTTAATGATTGGACGAAAGTCCGAATTCTCAATAAAGAACTAAACTACTGTATAAAATAATAATTAAACCTGGATAATAGAACTCTGGAGCTGTGCATCTAAATGTCATGCATATTTATATCATTTCTATCATATAAAAATCTCAATCAAAGGTTCTTCGTGTCATAACAGCCGCACCATGGTATGCTTCAAACCACACGTTACATCTAGACTTGAATATTCCCTACGTAAGCTGTCATCAAAAACCGAATCCCTAATCACCATCTAAAAGTGGAAGCACATCCCAATCCCGTCCTAGAAATATTATTACATCCAGTTGAGAATTGAATACCGAAGAATTTTTGGCCAGCAGAAACTGAGGTGACTTCATTTTCATTGGAGTTTCACCTCTCCAAGTCGTCAGTGGAAGCACCTACTCCTCGTTCAAGTTAACACACTAGCTTAAAGATCATATCTGATTGCTAACAAAGTAAGCAAGAAAAAGCCATTGAATGAAGCACGTACAGAAAAGGTGATTTTTTTTTCTTATATTTCTTAGATAAATATTCAAAATATGACAGTAGAACTTCTTCATGGTGTTATATTCTTCGTACATTTACTTGTACACCGTTACTTGCAATGAGCAAATGCAGACTCGCACAGAACTCCTGATTTTTTGGGTAGAAGAGAAACTACGACATTCTCCGTAATTTTCTCGACATTGGAGTGTAAATTTATTAAATTATAACAAATATTCCAAAGTTAGACAATAGGTAAATACAGAGATACTACTTTGACACATAACCCACCTGAAACATTTGACAATGTATAAGTAAGTATTCGTTGAGGGAAAGGTAGTACACGGCAGAGCAATTTATTTATTTTTTTATTGACAGGGGTAGAGTTTCAGAACAGGCAGGATATCAACATATTTCTTTCCCCCAGAATAATGCCAGTTCCCATTAAGCTCACATTGTATCGGAGATGTTCCTACATATTTTGACTTAGAAGCTACCCCCTCATTCTTCAGATTGTAGCGTCTTAAATCGTGTCTGCTTTTATGGTTTAAACTGTTTATTCTCTATAAATCAGTTCCTGAAGTGATCATATCTCTGATTGAGAGAGAGGTGTAACATCTTTCAGTAATAGCAGAAATCATTCTTACGTGACTGTGTTTCATAATAAATATTTTTGTAGGCATATTTACATGTTTTGTATTTGTTTCGATTTATTTTACATTTTAAGGGAGACGGCCACTGTGACGGCCGAAAAAATTACCGATTTTTAAGAATTATTTTCACAGGGATAGCTAATTAATAATGGGATCGAATTGTTATTTTACAAAGTGGATATTAAACTTTTTTCATATAATTTGTTTTTAATTTTAAAAATTAACAGATATGGGCCTTAACTTAACGACTAAGAAAAATTTCCCCTCCATTGTGGCGTAGGTCCTATCTTAAGGTTATCTTAAAAGAAAAAACAAAATTTTATCAATATATATATATATATATATATATATATATATATATATATATATATATATATATATATATATATATATATATATATATATATATATATATATATATATATATACATACGAATTTAGTTATAATTATGCATAGCGGTTTTTTGTTTTTGTGATTATTTACAGAATGGCGACGAATTGGATTTTTTATTTATTTTCAAGGTCCTTTTTTTATTCTTTGTAAAGATAGTTTAGTAACACTTTGTAAAAATAGTGATTATTAAATTTTTTTAAATCGGCTGCGTACAGACTTAGTCTTGTTACAAATATTTGAAAAAAAATTGTAAATCAGCTCATAAGTTTTCGAGTATTCGTTGCCACAAGGTCCAAAAAAGTTGTTTCGAGAAAAACGCGTGTAAAGTTTTTGATTGCGTTTTGCGTCTTGATATAAAGTTAAGTACATATTTCCTAATATATTGATACTTACATTAAACTATCGAGTCCCGGGCTATATGATGGTTCTTCATCAGTATCTTCAGTGTTGTCCTTGTCTTTTTTATTATTATTAATATTTTTTTCTTTTGTAGTGCTACCTGCTCTGACTAAAGTAACTATAACTCGGTAAATTTTCTGAATTTCAACTTAAAATTTTACCTGCATACATATTTATGAATATATACTTTAAAGAAATGCAGAAAAAAATTTCTAATTTTCCCAGTGGCCTTTCCCCTTAATATGTGTATTTACTCATTAATAATAGTATCCCCTTTACCTTTTATATATTTACTTCGTTTAGTTTAAACACTATCACTAAATGGATTACAAACTATGCCTATCTTTACAGAGTAATCTGATTTTGGTTTTTCACTTTCGACTAAGCTCTCATTTTCTGTTTGAGAGCGAACTCAATAATTCTGGATTATGTTTGAACTATTTCAAATTCTGTTCAGAGTCATATCATCTCTTAATTTGTTTTTGTATACGTTTCTCTCTAGTATTTATTGCGTTATCTCAACAAGCCGAAGATTTTCTCTTAAGAGCTATATTTAACTGTGTCCATCTTTCTATTTTATGGGATGCGTGGTACTGATTCGTTCACACAAATCTCTGCTGAAAGACAGTGTCATAAAACTGGAAACTTTTAATGGGGTACTTGATATAAGAATATCAAACTAAAATATCCAATTTCAGATTCATCGGACCGATCGTCCATATAAAATATATTCACGAGCTTTCGCCAACTCATATCTGTTTAAAATAAAATTCTGTTGATTTATAACAAAAGTTCATTTTACCTATTTAACAATAAAAGTTCGCCCTCTAAAGTTTTCCAAGTCGTAGGGATGAAATATCACCAGCGAACAGATGGAATATTTTATGGTCATGTTCATGCGTAGGTAAGAATACATTTTGAAAAAAGATTGGTTCGTGTTACGTTATTATAATCCAAATAATACGTTTACATTGAGTAACCGTAAAACTAATGATGCACAATGAGTAAAGGTTGGAATAAATTGAAAAAATTATTACTGGGCAAACAGGAATAAAAATACTGGTGACAAGTTGAGTTTTTTTGTTTTTTTTTGATGCGCAACTTTGGCATACGTATGTATGTTTTTGTTTGATATCATCTGCAGTTTTTTTTATAGCACGTTGATCTGACAATGTAATTTAAGGGATCACATTTTAAGTATGTTGCTAATAGCTATGCATTTATTTAGCTGGTAACATTAATAAGTGACTGAACACGTAAGCAACGTTTTTTAAAATACGAACTAACAAATTATCATTTATGTTTGTTATTAAAAGTTAATAAAAATTCACTAATATTTGTTATTAATAATTAAAAAAACGTTTTCGATAATGTTTCCGAGTCCAGTTGCAAAGAAGACATAGGAGGGATTTCTTTTATTTTTCATATTCCATATTCCAGATTCGATATTCTAATTTCCAAAAATTTTATTGTAGTTTCTAATATCATACATCCTTAACAATAATAACAAGTAACAATGTGGACGATAATTAATTCATTTTTGAGCTAGTTATGATCTTGACTTGAAAATGATTGCGCTCCCTATTGACTAAGAACATCAACTCTAAAATCAATATTGCCTATATTTCAGAGGAATTGTCTCCTTACACTCTTTCTCGATGGCATGCCATAAATTACAACCTGAACATGGAGATACACGGAATTCCTTTTCGCTATTGCCAATTAGAACAACAGCGAATTCGTCAACAAGAACATGTTCATAGATTTTAATTCCAAAGGATTAAATTTTGGTGGATGTAGAAATGTTTTCAATATTACCATGTAGTTTAATCACTATGTCATGAAATATATGGGGTGTTGTTCTAATACTGAAACAGTAAATTAAAATCTCATATTAATATCATTATTATAGTTCCAGATTCGTTTCTGTAACTATTTAAATACATTTCTATTTTTAAGAATGCATTACCCTTCCTATCCTTGTATTATATTACCACGATTGTTTGTAAAACAGTAATCTAACTATTTTTTGTAGTTAGCTGACAATAACTTATAGTTAAGTATATGGTTGCGTGTTTAATTATTTTTAGTATCAGAGAAAGCTTTCACAGAGCCTCAACCCCTATTACGAGTATATTATAAGTTTTTATTGATCGTATCTTCCCAATTGTTTTCATCTCATTCACAGGATTCTTGAGATTGATACGTGTTGGTCCCCCTTTTATGCATCTATTCTTTGGTTTTCATTGTCACATTCCCCTAGGAGATCTGTTTCTGCTCTTCACCGTGATATTGGAATAATTTTGTTTAGTTTTCATTACCATCATGGATAGTTTTTTATGATTCATGTCTCAATGAACATTTCCAATGATCCATATTGACCATCCCATGGTCTACGAACTATTCATAGTCATTATTAATAATCTATTTGGAATTAAATTCAGTGATATAATTAATATAAGAGGTAGTTCATCGTATTCGTTAAGTCGGAAAATAGTTTTTATAAAAAGAAAATTTAGAACTGTAGGTATCATAGATTAATTAAGTAATTGCTGTTTACAACGGTTTTGTATTTACTAAAATTACCTACTGTTTATTAATAAATCGAAATAGGCAACAAATAATATCAATGTATTTAACTGTATATATTTTATATTTTAACAGATTTTATAACATTTAATGATTTTTTGAAATAAAACCTGAGTTTCATCAGGCAAAATTGAAGGTTATAAAAATATTTTTGCTTAATAATTACCTAATAAAATAACTTCATCTTATAGTATAATTATATGTAGAAATCTATACTATAATAAATTATAGATTAAAGAAAAAAATTAAATATACTTTTTTATAAAAAATTAAATATATATACTTTTTATAGTATTATCATGTTGTGAATCAAATAAAATTTCCCAGTACATAATAATTGTGCATTTTAAACAACCTACCGTGTATAAGTTGAGATGTACAAGTTTGCATAATGTAGTAACCTTTCTGTGACGTCTTGTTTAAAGTGTTTTGTGCAACAACTGCTCGTTGTCGTTCCAAAGACGTGACATGAAAAATACTCCGTAAATTTCTTTAAAATTTATTACTCTAACTGTAATTGCGGAGAGCTCACAGGACCGAATTCGAAACTTTGGAATTTCCCAAGAGTTTGTCACAGATTGTAGTATTCTGTATATATTATTAATTATTCAGAACATTTTAAAATACCACCGATAAGATAAATAATAATTTTACTATAATAAAATAGTATATTATTTAATGTAAAATTTATCTTGAAATATGGGATATTATTCATCGAATTTCAAAAATATTTTTTCATTACATCAACATAGTACTCTCCATTTAGAAGTACAACACATTTATTCCATTCTCTATATACACTCATATTTATATATATATATATATATATATATATATATATATATATATATATATATATATATATATATATATATATATATATATATATATATATGTTGATGTAATGAAAAAATATTTTTGAAATTTTATGAATAGTATCCCATATTTCAAGATAAATTTTACATTAAATAATATACTATTTTATTATAGTAAAATTATTATTTATCTTATCGGTGGTATTTTAAAATGTTCTGAATAATTAATAATATATACAGAATACTACAAACTGTGACAAACTCTTGGGAAATTCCAAAGTTTCGAATTCGGTCCTGTGAGCTCTCCGCAATTACAGTTAGAGTAATAAATTTTAAAGAAATTTACGGAGTATTTTTCATGTCACGTCTTTGGAACGACAACGAGCAGTTGTTGCACAAAACACTTTAAACAAGACGTCACAGAAAGGTTACTACATTATGCAAACTTGTACATTTCAACTTATACACGGTAGGTTGTTTAAAATGCACAATTATTATTTACTGGGAAATTTTATTTGATTCATAACATGATAATACTATAAAAAGTATATATATTTAATTTTTTATAAAAAAGTATATTTAATTTTTTTCTTTAATCTATAATTTATTATAGTATAGATTTCTACATATAATTATACTATAAGATGAAGTTATTTTATTAGGTAATTATTAAGCAAACATATATCTATAACCTTCAATTTTACCTGATGAAACTCGTTCTTAAATTCAAACAATCATTAAATGTTATAAGATCTGTTAAAATATAAAATATATACAGTTAAATACATTGACATTATTTCTTGTCTATTTCGATTTATTCCTAAAAAGTAGATAATTTCAGTAAATACAAAACCGTTGTAAACAGCAATTACTTAATTAATCTATGATACAGTTGTAAATTTTCTTTCTATAAAAACTATTTCACGACTTAACGATTACGATGAACTACCTCTTATATTAACAAATTAACTAAATGAATTTATTAATAAATTAATTTAATTAAAGCACTGAATTTAATTCCAAATTGATTATTAATAACGATTATGAATAGTTCATGGACCACGGAATGGGCAATATGGATCATTGGGAATGTTCATTGAGACAGGAATCGTAAAAAACTATTCATGTGTATTCATTACAATATCACGGTGTAGAGCAAAAACAGATTTCCTAGGGGAATGTTACAATGAAAACCAAAGAATAGATGCATAAAAGAGGGACCAACACGTACTGATCTCAAGAATCCTGTGAATGAGATGAAAACAATTGGGAGGATAAGATTAATAAAAACTTACTCGTATACTCGTAATAGGGGTTGAACCTATGTGAAAGCTTTCTCTGATACTAAAAACAATTAAACACGCAACCATATACTTAACTAAAAGTTATTGTCAGCTAACTACAAAAAATTGTTAGAATACTGTTTTACAAACAATCGTAGTAATATAATACAAGGATAGGAAGGGTAATGCATTCTTAAAAAATAAATGTATTTAAATAGTTACAGAAACGAATCTGGAACTATAACAATGATTTTAATATGAGATTTTAATTTACTGTTTCAGTATTAGAACAACACCCCATATATTTCATGACATAGTGATTAAACTACATGGCAATATTGAAAACATATCTATATCCACCAAAATTTAATCATTTGGAATTAAAATCTATGAACATGTTCTTGTTGACGAATTCGCTGTTGTTCTAATTGGCAATAGCGAAAAGGAATTCCGTGTATCTCCATGTTCAGGTTGTAATTTATGGCATGCCATCGAGAAAGAGTGTAAGGAGACAATTCCTCTGAAATATAGGCAATATTGATTTTAGAGTTGATGTTCTTAGTCAATAGGGAGCGCAATCATTTTCAAGTCAAGATCATAACTAGCTCAAAAATGAATTCATTATCGTCCACATTGTTACTTGTTATTATTGTTAAGGATGTATGATATTAGAAACTGCAATAAAATTTTTGGAAATTAGAATATCGAATCTGGAATATGGAATATGAAAAATAAAGGAAATCCCTCCTATGTCTTCTTTGCAACTGGACTCGGAAACATGATCGAAAACGTTTCTTTAATTATTAATAACAAATATTAGTGATTTTTTATTAACTTTTAATAACAAACATAAATGATAATTTGTTAGTTCGTATTTTAAAAAACGTTGCTTACGTGTTCAGTCACTTATTAATGTTACCAGCTAAATAAATGCATAGCTATTAGCAACATACTTAAAATGTGATCCCTTAAATTACGTTGTCAGATCAACGTGCTATAAAAAAAAAACTGCAGATGATATCAAACAAAAACATACATACGTATGTATGCATACGTATGCATATTGAGACAGAAATATCGTCCTCTGCAGATGAAAACGTTAGTCTTCTCAAATGTGAAGTTCATACTACTCGAATAAGAAACAATGTTTCCTGCTGCGAAATATAATAAAATAATCGAAAATATACATACACAGGTCTAGTACAATGTTACCAGTAGTTGTGTTATTATTAAAACAACAGAAGCATTATCCAATGCAAGTGCTGTTTAATATATTCGAAAGATTTCGTTTATGCACCAAGATAGATTATGTCAGAAGAGTAATAAATACATTTTTCCATTAGGTCAGGTTTTATACATTTTTCCATTGGAAAGATGTATAAAATTTTCCTATTTTAGTATTTCGGACTGTTTTTGAGAATAACTGAAACGAGATACCTTAGTTATTGTTTACGCTCAGGTATTATTTCAAATATACCATATACTTGTTTCACATTCTTCCTCAATTATTTATAGCATAGATGAAATTAAGATGAGATGTTTTTAAGAAGCCACTCCATCTATGTATGGAAACACCACAAGTCATTATATCCAAACAGGGTAGTTGATTTAGAAAATAAATCGCTTTGCCTCGGAAAACTTGGAGAAACTCACATGGAAATTTTATTTTTGTAAAATTTCTAAATCTTGTTTGTAATGAGAAAAAAAAATAACGCTAGGTGCCATTAAAAGCTTTTAAAGAAATACGGATTACTGAAATGTTCGCTATTTCTCAAATTTAGATTTTTTATGTCTAATCGCACTTTCGTATTTTATCGTACTTTATCGTACCTTTTCTCTATAAATTGGCATAACCAAGAATGCAGAAGAAAGTAGCTTGCCGTGGGAACACTCGAGAAAAGTTACACATGATTTTTGAATAAACTTTCGTGGAATTTCTAAATTTTGACATACAAACCAAATACTAAAAAGGGATCTTTGAGAAACGCCAAATATGTAAATAATATGTGGAATTTTCAAAAACAGTTTCAAATGTAACGTGATGTAATGGCTCAATGACTTTTTTCGAGTTTTTCCATGTAATATCACTTGCATTTTGTAATACAGTGATCTGTGGCTTTTTCATTGCAGAAAATTGTACGGGAGGCTGATAGAAAACGTTTACTTCGTTAGTATTTTGTAAACAGTAAATGGAAGATCAAAAATAATTGAAAAATGTCAAATATGTGAGTAACGTGGAATTTTCGAAAACAGTTTCAAATGTATTGTTATAATGACGCAGTCAGTTTTTTCGATTTTTCATTATAGGGGAGACTGATAGAAAGCATTTAATTGTTCTGTATTTTCCATGTAGTATTTCCATATCTTATTATCCAGGATACTGGCTATAATATGACAAATCAAACAGTAAAGACACTTTTTTGGGAATTTTGGGAATTGCAATTATTTTAAACTTAACAACTTCACTTGCGGTTATTTTTGATTCTTATTCCAACTTTAATCAGAAATTTTATCAAAATTAAATTGTGGTAATTTTCCAGAGTTTTTCCATGAAAAGTAACCTGTTTTTTCTAATTACGAAAAGCAGTAGAGGGTATTAAAAATAATTCAAGGATATTCAATGTATACTCTAAATTTGATGCCAAATATATTAAGATGTCACACAAAATAAAATTCGTGTCAGTTTTTCCGAGTTTTCATAGGCAAATCGGTTCTCTTTTGTTTTATTGATAACGGAAAATTATAGAGGATGCAGGTAGAAAATGTTTATTGCCTCAGTCTTTTCCGTATCTTCAGTACGCCAAAATAAATATGTTTAAAAAATTGATATTATTATTTATTCCTTTGCCAATTATTTATATACCGATATTTTTAGAACGCAAGTAAATTTGTAGTTATCACGCCATCGTTCCTAATGAAAATGTAAAATATGTAACTACAATGTATGGTGGCAGTGTATAGTATAATATTGTTGTGTAGAATGCGAGCTGGCTACAGCATAACCTACATCTCGCAGTAACATCATTTGGTTCGGTCCTGTTTCTCTGCGTTTAATGCCAGGTTTAAAATAGAATACCTCTGTAGATCCCGAGAGGAACTGCAACTCCACTGGTTCGGAGTCCGGGATGCTAATGCGATGCCCCAGGGACTTTCATTAAACAAGTAGCTGTCTACATTTACGACATGCAGACTAGGATTATGTGAATCCCCAATTAACTCGCACCTCTACATGAAACTAACCATTAATATTTCTGTACACTTTTTTGTTAGTGTAACGTTATCGTTTGTATTTAGTTTCGCTTATTTCCGCAATTATATTACATTTTTAAACCGGGCTTTTATCACCTTTGTGAAAAACTCGTGTAGAATTAAGAGTGCACGATACAGAGGCTAAACTGTTTGTTGTTGATGTAAATATTTACAGTGCATGTTAGCGTGTCAATTATTATTTTAGAATTGAAATTTATCCAAGAGCTTTGTAAACTTTAAATCCATACCGACGATTCTATTTCTCTTATAGAAATTCATAGAAAATTAGATAAGATTTATAATTAAAATTGTAATCGCACTAACCTAAAAATAGGCAAAGCATTGTTGGCGATAAAATCAAATTAAATGTGTTGTTTAATATAAAAAGTAAGTTTTTATTCTTTTTACAGCTAATAATTTGAAAAGTTTAGAAAACAAAGTGTGCGTTGTGTTTCTGTCGATGCGACCTATCAAATGATGTATACTTGACACATCCTTACATTATAAAAAAAATGTATAGCGCTTGCATCCACCAGGGTGAAGATAACCAAAGGTTATTACTCCCTAAATGTGAGCAACCAAAATAAGAAATGAACCGATTTATTATTTTCAGGAATTTTTATTGAAATCCTTCCACACCGTATTTTTATTTATGATTCAAAATGAATTATTGCCATCTAATTGATTCTCGGTTGAGAACACCAGGCCGTCCTGGAACTGTATATCGCGATTTCATCCTTATTATTACCTTTTCAGCTGGTGTACGTGAAAGTCAGCATTAGACAAAGTAATCTTTTCAGAAATGAGAAGCAGAATACTTTCGGGTTTAGCAGATAGATGGCGTTTCGCCAATTCTACATGTATGCTAATACCAACTTGGCACGAGGCCCATAAAATATTCTCAGAACGTCAAGCCGGTATGCACTGATGTTTCCTAATAAGGGTGAAATCGCGATATGCAGTTCCGGGATGGCCTGGTGTTTTCAACCGAGAATCGATTAGATGGCAATAATATCGTTTAAGTTTAGTTTATTTCATGAAAACAGCTGCAATAATAACATATCGATTTATTTCGTTTGCTAGTTCCGCTGATAAATTTCATTTTCGTTTGACTTGGATTGCGTTACTAAATATATGTATTTTACGATATTTTCCATAAATTTTTGTTTTGAATACGATATATAGAAGAAATATATAGCGTGACTTATTCCTTGACATTCTTTTATGATTCATAAAAATGGAAATAACGTGCATTAATTTTTATGTACCTCATATACTTATATCTAAAATAATTTATCTTGCCAAATATAAAACGTATTAAGTTTTTCCTTTGTCACTGTTAGTTGTTACGGTATTTACGATTATTATGTTTCCATACTATAAAAACCATAGTAAAATGTATACTGCATTCAATATAAAAATAATATCCTATGTTCCATTTGATAAATGCCATTATTATTCACTGGTTACTGTTTGTTTGCGATTTTGTTGAATTTTATACTACGAATTTTCTTGTTTCTGATATAAAAAATCTAATTATCTGCTAATACCTTAATGCTTCTCGTATATATATATATATATATATATATATATATATATATATATATATATATATATATATATATATATATATATATATATATATATATATATAATGCCGTACACACCGCTATCAAGTTTATCAGATTGACATGAAAAAGTACCAAGAATTTGGGGTACATATATAAATATTATTGAGATCAGATTCATTTATAAGTTCCAGCATTCATTTATAAGTCACAAATATAAAAGGTTAATGAAAAGTTAACCTCTTGACTATAACAATACAGATGAGATTATTTATGGGATTAACGAGAAATCAAATATTGACTTCTTGAATCAATTCAATAATTGAAAATGATTGGTTAAGTCGCATTTCTTAATTAGTATCAAGCAAATTAAAAACTGACGAATTCCTTTATTTACAATAGAGCATTATAAATATCTATAACGCAAAGTTTTTAGATGGTAGTTTTATAATATGTCTTAATGTGGAAGCTTATACTCCAATCCATCTGTAGGTTCCTTAAACATTAAGGATTAAACAAATTAAGTCAAAACAGCTATTCCCCCGGCTATATTTCCGAAGCTACCGAGAGATGGCGCTTGGTTTACGTTTTACAGCCTACTACTGTAGAACGTAACGGTAAAATGTGAAGCCTCGTTTGTCAAAGGCATACTCGCTTACACTGCACTGACGAGAGCCAATATAAGGTCGAAACCGGTTTTCAGTTAGCGGTCATGAGATAGAGGATGCTTTGCATCTTTCTTGTGGTTGTCCAGCCAAATTACAGTATTTTAGTTCTATGTTAGAATAAAATACGGCAAATTTCGCCACCCAATTCAGCGCCCGTCGACGGCATATAGCCGGGGGAATAGCTGTTTTGGCTTAATTTGTTTAATTCTTCATGCTTAAAGAACCCACAGATGTATTATGGTATGAACCTCCACATTACGACACTTTATAAATGTTTTATACAGTACTGTATGCTATACAGCGGGTTCAGTAGGTTAGTATTGTAATTTTGCTATTGTTATTAGAGAATCATCATTTATGAAAGAAAGGGGATTAAAAAAATTAAGATCGTTTCTTAAGATTTATTATTTCACACGACAGAATGGATCGTATTCACAAAATGAAAATTAATTTTCTGTAAATTATATATTTTTTTCAACTAATCCCCATTTTTTAATGGTGTTGGTCAGACACCAAGAATATGTATATACACTGACCATCCAGGAAAATTTAATGTATGCAAGAATATTCTTGAAACAAATCTTGTAGATTCGTCATCATAATTTGGTAATAAAATGGATCCAATATTAACCAACTACTGAAAACACCAAACATTGAGACCCACCTGATGTCGTATTCTCAGGAAGGAATTTCTCCAGGTTATTGTTTTGAAATTAAAATTTACAAAAAATATAACTATATATGTATTCAAAATAGTCGTTGGTCGATCATGTACAAAGTACTTTAAGTAACTATTTCTGCTTCTTTCATAACATTTACCTCAACGTATTTACAACAAATGCTCTCAAATTATTCCATAATTATTGCGCGTCTAATTATTTCTGAGAAAGGGCTAGAACCTTCGATGCAGTAATAAAAATAGGAAGCCAGTTCTTCACCAACACCGAAAGATCACTTTTCTCGGCGTGTTTCGCCAACAAATTTGGCACCATCAAGAATTGATTAAATCTCAATTTGTTAAATGTATTAAATTCCTAATTATGGTATTAAAGATATTAAATTATGGAGTGAACTCCACCGCCTTTTAAGCTTAAATATGACAAAATAAGCAAAATATAAAAAAATGCTTTCAGCTTTTTCGTCTTTTCAATTAAAGTGTTTGGATTTCGGTAGATATTCTAGAAGTGTCATATTATGTTAATAGGCTAGCAACTCATACTATTCATATATTTGCCTGTGGTTGCAAATTGATGAACGAGACAAATATACACAGATGCGGAAGGAAAGAGTGGAACACTCTTGTGTGTGGAGTAAAGGTTAGGTAATATTTCAGGGAAACGATCAGTGGTAGGACCATATTTGGCGCCATACCCATATTCGTTGTCTCATTCCGTCGTTTTTCTTGTGTTTTATATAAATTTACGGTATACGTATGCACATAAGTAAACTATACTAATTCAAAAAATAGGCCTCCCATATATCTGGACATCTTTGAGTAATTGAATTGAAATTTACAGGGATGGAATAAATTTTCTGCTCTATCTAATAAAGCTGACGTCTGAATAATGACAACATCACTGAGCTTCCGGTTCAACTGGAAGTCAACCCAATTTGTTTTGTCCAAATAGAACATCCGGTATATTATTATATTTTTGAATACAGATTTCCATCCCGACTACACTCATACATAGAAGTGTTTGTTTCAAATATCACCGTTGCTGCCGAATATAAACCACATACGAGTGTATTTGAGAGGAAAAGCTGTATTCAAATAACTACACAAATAACTATATACAGGATGATGCATTTAAAAGAACCGAGCTAAGTTGTCTTCCAGTTGAACCGAAAGCTGGGTAGTGTCCACTAGCTTTATTAGATGCAAACAACAGAAAATGTTATTCTATCCCTGTAAATTTCAATTCGATTCCTTAAAAATTTCCGCAGATATTGGAGGAGGCAATTACCTTCCGATTAAATCGAAAGCTGAATAGTCGACTTATTATATAGGGTAGAAAATTTTATTATGTCTCTGCAAATTTCGATTCGAAGCCTCAAAAATTTCCAGAGATATTGGAGGCCGTTTTTTCGGAGCAGACGATGTAATGAATGTCTTATTATTATATGTTCATATATCGTTAAAAATGAATAGAAACTGGAATTTATTCGTGATTTAGAATCCATTAAGATAAAGCCGAATCTTATAGCGCCAAGACTTTTAATGCCCGTGAGAATAGGTGTTTACATTTTTTCTCGGCTAGACTCGGTTTTGCATTTGGGGGATTATTTAATTTATGCTCTGTTTTATGCATGTATTTAAGACGATGACACAATTGAATATGTCCATTAAAATAGCCATGATCTATTGATACAGTTCACTAAATTACAACAGGTCCAACATTTTAATAATGATGAAATTGCTGTATTAAAATAGATGGTTACATTTCTTGTGGTATTTACATAATATTTTTGATTAAAACAATTATTATACTCATCGTCCAATAACTATAGATTGTGTAGTAACAATACAATGTTTCGAGAGATGAATCAATACCATGCATTAAATTGTTCAAAAACTTCAAAAGAAAAAAATTCTTCAACTAATAAATTACTACAATGCAAATTAATTGCATTATTATAATAGTTATATTATAATAATGCAATATTGTAAATATTGTAAAAAGGTAAATTAAATGTTATTTTATAGTCACAGTTGCATACTTTATAATCATCAATAAAATTCTTACTATCTTCTTCAGAACTCTTTATAGTACACATAATAGGAATTCTTACTCGGCTTATCCTAGCCATTTTGCGAATAATTCTTCCAGTCTCCAGCTAAATGTATAAAACGTTTCCCTATGAAATGAACCCAAGGAAGTACTCGTCCTAAGTTTGTTTAAAATTCATTCTATCTTGTTACGAATATTCACTGTGTAATTTCGCCTTAAGCAGCTACTAAGTGCATTACAAGCGTCTTGAGACAATATTTTAGTAAAATCACGGTGTTTATACTTTTCGCTAAAAGCTTTTAAAGGTATTGCACATGCAAGTGGTTACTTTTATAATTCTTACGATTCCGCACTAAGTACTGAAACTGTAATTATTGTTAATGAGACTCCTTAAGCCGTCCTGTAAGGGAACTCCTCCAGTATGCCTCATGTATTTCCCTGAAATGAGATGACAAAATATCTAATTGCAAGTTATCTAATCTAGAACTCTGCTAGCGGAGAGGGTTTTTATATGTGATAAGCTTGATAGCATAGAGGCGCAAATTGTACTTTTATATCAAGTCATTTAATTTAATACAATTTTTGTCAGTAGGTCATTTCATGAATTGTATTTTACTTGTTCACTTGTGTAATACAACTTACTACTTACTACTATTACCTACTTGTTTACTTCAATTTCATCATTACACTAATATTACACAAGTTATTTCGCAATAATAAATTTACAGTATGATAATCTAGTAGGCTTCAGTTAAAGTCAGTATATTAAGAAATAATTAAGAAGTCTAAGGTCATAATTTTTCCAGATGTGGTAAATTCGTGGCAAATATTTATTAAGTAGGTTCCAACGAGAGGTGAAGGGTAAGGGAATTAGCCCTAAGCTCGCCATATATAAGGATTTGTATTGACAAATTTGTAAATTTGTCATCTGCGAGCCCAACACGTGACAATTTGCTGAAAAACTCGCGCATTTAGCTCGTCTCGTTGTTAACTAGTCTTGATTGGCAGCCATGTCATCACGAAAATTGATTCTAACCTCAAATGTCACCGCGTTTACGTTGTAAAATGCATTTCCAAAAGTAAGTTACAGAAAATCCGCTTAACGTCTGAAACTGAAAAAAGTAATGCAGGGTGAACAGCAATAGTGTAACCAGTAAAGAAACTGAGTATCAGTGGATATCGCATTATTTCCCTAAGTTATTTTGGACAAACGGTGGAATGCTCCTCGTGTGAAGTGTATTGATCTTTCGAAAATACCGTAACTGAAGCGAATTATTACATTTACACAAACTTTTACCCTTATTCTAAAAACAAATCTGTGTAGTTGCACTTTCCAATTTTTTGAATAGCCCGTGCTTCGCTGAGCGCCTCCATCTTTTATTGGCAATATAAAATAAACCATATGGTCAATTTCATGCCAGTTACGTCACTGAAAGCTACGAAGTACGGTGCATTACTGTAAATATGGTATTTTTCAATCATTCCGAAGGTACTTTTCCCGTTATTCGAAAATACCCCTTCATAAGAACCAATGCATTTTACCTCTTTTACATAATTTTTTTGTCTCTTAATCCAAATGGTAAAAAAATTCTCAAAAAATTTATGAAGCTCTGTTTTAAGCTGAACAATATGTTAGCAAATTGTCATTGCGTTTTATCGTTATTGAAAATCCGGTTGGAACCTCCTTAAACGTGTTCTGTTGTCGCAATACCAACACAACAATTCAAAACAAAATTCATAATAACTCTCATACTGTTCTCTTCATTCTTAAATTTCTTGAACTACAATGCACTTAAATTTTTACATATACCGTAATTTTTTTAGATTTTAATTCCACATACAATTTGTTGTATTACAGCAATATTTCAGGTATTATTTTTGTTACAAGTTTATTCTTTAAATTTTCTCTAGACGGAAGGTGATAAAACAGAAAAATGTCACCAGTAAATTCTTAGCTTCTAACAATATACAGCTTATATTCTATGAGCAACCAGAACAAACTGCTCAACAAACAGCGAAAGGTGATATATTGATAGTAATGGGAGACATCAATGCAAAAGTGGGACAAAACAACACAAATCTCGAAAATGTAATGGGCCGACAAGGCTTAGGAGAAATGAACGAAAACATGGGTATCTCCTGGTAAGAGAACTGAAAACCAAATAGACCACATCGTAATAGCAAAAAGATGGAGGTCTTCTCTTATCGATGTGCGCAACAAAAGAGGAACAGACGTTGCAAATGACCACCACCTCCTAATAAGAGTTTTAAAAATAAAGCTAGCCACACATAAAACACCATCAATGACAAATAGACCCAGATGTAACATTGAGAAATTAAAAACACAACAAAGTAAGAGGACATTCAAAGAATAACTATGCCAACAAATCAATGCTCAGAATGACAAAGATTGAGAGACAATTGCGACAACACTAGGAACAGCTGAAATCACTCTAGGGAAAAAGAAGAGAAAAATAAACGAATGGATATCAGATGAAACGTGGAATCTTATTAAGGAGAGAAAAAAGAAGAAAGCGGATATTACACAGGCCGAATCAGAGGCTCTATCAGGAGCTAAACAAACGAGTCAGAAATCAGCAAGGAAAGACAAGAGGAAGTGGGCAGAGAAACTAGCCCAAAAAGCACAAACAGCTGCACAAAATCATAACACCAGGGAATTTTATCAGATCACTAAAAGGTTGACCAACAAAGTGTTTAATGAGGCAAGAATAATAAAATCCAAGGAAGGAAGGCCAGTTGTTAACATCAACGGATGTGCAGCGGGATAGGTGGAAGGAACACTTTCAGGAACTGTTGGGCGCTTGACATAATATAATGGAGGAAAATGAAATAGAAAACGAAGAAAATGCAGAGGAATTGCCGATCAATTGTGAACTGCCTACTAAGGCAGAGATACAGCGTGCCATAAAGACACTAAAAGATCCCCAGGGGCGGACAATATACCGGCAGAACTTTTGAAGGCAGATCTCCAGTTAAGCGCAACGTTACTAGAGCCCATAATCAGGCAAGTGTGGGAAACAAATACCACTCCAGCTGCCTGGAAGGAAAGAATAATAATAAAACTACCCAAAAAAGGAGATCTCACTCAATGCCAGAACTGGAGAGATATAACCCTGCTAAATACAATAAATAAAATTTTAGCCACAATAGTACTTAGGAGACTTACAAATGTGATCGAACCAAGGCTCCGACCTAATCAAGCAGGCTTTCGATCGAATTGCTCCTGCATATACCACATAAATACGATTAGAATGATAGTAGAGCAATCTGTGTGGCGGACGTCACTATACTTAATATTTGTCGATTTTGAACGTGCTTTTGATAGCCTTTCACATGGTGCTATTTGGAGAATATTAAAGCTAAAGAGGGGTTCCTAAAAAAGTGATATCCCTCATAAAAAAGCTATACGCAGGAGCTAACTGTAGGATAGCGCATGGTGGAATCAATAATGAAGGATTTGAAACACTCTCTGGGGTCAGACAAGGATGCGTGCTCTCCCCCTTCCTATTTAATATAATGCTGGATCACATTCTATCTAGAGTCAATAGCAATGCACAAGGTATCCGCTGGACCTTAACCTCCAGCCTGGACAATCTGGAATATGCAGATGATGTGTGCCTTATGGGCCAAACTTTTCAAGAAACAGCAACTCGGTTGCAGGTACTTTCAATAGAAGCCAGCAAGATCGGCCTAAAAATCAACATCAATAAAACAAAATGTATGAGAATTAACACCAGATACAATGCCCCATTTCATATAAATCACATAGAAATAGAGGATGTTGAGGAATTCACCTACCTGGGAAGTATCATTACAAAAAGTGGGGGTGCGGAAACTGACATTCGTAGTAGAATACGAAAAGCACAGCAAGCCTTCAGCTCACTCCACCCAGTGTGAAATTCCAGACAATACTCCACACAAACAAAATTACGAATTTTTCAATCAAACGTCAAGTCAGTTCTGTTATATGGTTGTGAAACCTGGAAAGTCACAAAGGTACTATCACATAAACTGCAAGTCTTTGTCAACAAGTGCTTACGAAGAATACTTCGTATATTCTGGCCAAACCGCATAGCAAATGACGACTTTCTGCATCAAACAGGGCAGAAGGAAATTGTATCTGAAATTAAAAGCAGAAAATGGGGTTGGGTGGGGCACACACTCCGCAGACCCAACAATAGTGTTGCGAAACAGGCTCTAGAATGGAATCCACAGGGATCTAGAGAAGTAGGAAAACCGGTACAGACATGGAGAAGAACAGTGATGGACGAGTTAAAAAGGGCAGGGAAGACATGGAATGAGGCCAAAGTCATGGCGCAAAACAGAACCAGATGGCGTGCTTTTACCGAAGCCCTATGTTCCGTGTAGGAGTTAAAAGACTTAATAAAAAACTATATACAGCGAATAAGGTTACATACCGTATTTTCCGTTTTAGTTTATTATGATATTAATATTTATATATGTGTACCCTATAATTCGTTAAATATATAACATATAGTAAAATATACACCTTGTAAAAGCTAATACGTTATTACTATTATATCATATCAAAACTGTCAACAAAAGTGATGTATTATTGTCATCAATGTGACATAGATGTATCTATTTACATAAAAAGTCCATATAGAAATGATGCGATATGGTTCTGTTGTGTTGTGTGTAAATGCAAAATCTGTTTATAATACGTACTCGTGTCGATATATAAAGAAAATCATTAACCACAACAAAGCAATTTTCATCAGTTTAAATCCATAATCGTATCACCTTAAATTAATAAGTGTGATTTTTAATTAAAAAGCTATTTAAAATCAAATTTATCAATATGTTTATCCGAAGGCACATATTATTAAGACACTGGGTCAATAAAATCATATAGTATTTACAAAGACATTGATTTTTAAATAAATATTTCTTAAATCTATTTACCTATTACAAACTGTAAGTAATGTTTTAAATCCTATTAGAATTGACGCCTCTTACCATTAATTAAATAAGCCAATTTCATGGAAACCTATTAAAGGTGAATGTAAAGAATTATAACTATAACGAAAACGTTTCAAGTAGATTGGTATAACATTATATTTAAATACTTTACTTTGAAATAGTCAACTTTCTATCGACATAATTTCTATCTACATAATCATTACAGAAATACGAGGATACCGATATAAATATATAATTGAAAGATGAATGAAGGTTTTGCAGGTCTGCATAATCATTAGAGAAATACACCGATATAAATATATAATTGAAATATGATTGAAGGTTTTGCTTATTTAGTGATAATCTAAATATAGAATGATTACGTATTGAATTGGCTATTTCAGTTAAGTTATACATATTATATAAAGATTTTAATCAGATTATTCTACTGTTTTCCAACGAAAGATTTTGTTATGAGTGAGTTTCATTAAGTAGTGCAGAAATTGTAAAATACAGATAAACGGATAGGAGTCTTAACAATTCCTGGTAATTTCGTGAACATCCTAATTATTTCTATGAATTAATTATATGAACGTTCAGTTTTATTTAATTACATCGTAGTTGTTTAATTCACGAACAGTACATATGACAACTAATAGAACAAAGTCTTAATTAATAAATGGGAATATTGAATCATATATATGTTTGCAAGATCAAGGCTTTCGAGTGTATTCAAAATTATTATTTGTTTAAGAGAAACTTGTTTCGCCATATCCCAAAATAGGTATTTATTTGTCATAAACCCAATTCGTTAACTATAAATAGATCGTGGATCCATTACTGTGTACAACAAATATTTTACTTGAATATTTATTACATCTTCTGTTTTCTTGTGAAATTCTGATTGATCAAAAATCTAAAAAAAGATTAAGTTAGGTACTTTTTCACTTTTAACTCCCACGAAAATAAATAGCGATAAACCTACATAATACAGGGGCTAATCATTGATAAGAAAATTTCAAATATATTAGCCAAATAAACATTTCATTCAAATACTGATTAATTAATGCAATATTAATATTACCTTTTAATAACTACAAAATTAGCCTAAAAAATATTTGCGCTAAATATTTCTGTAGGAAAATGTATGTTAGGTTATAAGATACCTTATTAATAATTCAGAAAGAATGTGAAC
Organism: Rosalia funebris; assembly: GCA_037954035.1. Lineage (NCBI taxonomy): Eukaryota > Metazoa > Arthropoda > Insecta > Coleoptera > Cerambycidae > Rosalia > Rosalia funebris. The sequence continues at coordinate 10,135,304 of JAZFAV010000007.1, forward strand.
ATTTGTCAGCAAAATAGAAGTTGGGAAGATAATATGGAATATTTCCATTATTAATTAAACAGAACTATTCTGTTAATAATAAAATAATATGCATCATTTCTATAATTTATTAAACCATTCGATTGGCATGTAAATGATTACTGCGAAATAGGGTATGTTATTTCACAAATGCTTAGTTGTACATAGGAGTTAATATAGTCACGAACCTGTATTCCTAAGGAAATCCGGAAATTTCTCCGGTAGAATAGTAACTGTAACTGGCGTACTTGATCAGGGATAACCAACATGTGATCGTGTTTTAAAGCAAAATTTGCCAAAATTTCATTTGTTATTTTTTAAAGAAAAACACCTCATATATTGTATAATATAAAAGACATTGCTGGTAAAAATATATCTACAACCGAAACACTCAGTACGATCTGGTGACTTTCGACGCTAGTATGAGTAGTAATTCGAGTCTTCCGCATTATAATAGACTGCGGTACATTATTTCGGTATAGTGAAACAAGATGTATGCTTGTAGCGATGTGCAGTCCCTTATTCTGTAGACTATGTTCAGTAAGTGACAATCAGTTCTCCAACTGACCCGATTTTTGCGTTACATTGGAAATGCATGTTCAAGATACGAATGACTAAAGAAATTTCAGGGCGGGACACAAGTTGGAGAAGAACTTGCAAGCTATCCTTTAGCATCGGAGGCAATACTTATTATACATAAAACTTACACATAGTGCGTTAATGTGTGAGTTACATCACTATTACGGGGTTACTTTTAATAACATAATCATTTTTATATTTTTGTGTGAATGCGACGGCCTACGCATTGTACTAGATATTTATTTTCCAAATAACTCACGTATTCTACATTCACTTACTTCATATTATGAAACTATATTGATTATTTTTAGCGATACTGTTTTGCAGCTATATGACTTGTTTCTATCTAAAACTGTGTGTGTAATATCTGGCGTATTGATGAATATATTTAACTTGACATGTACGGAAACCTGCACTATTAATTGTTTAAAACGTTGAATTTATTATACAGTTTAAACAACATTGGCTCTTAAAATACACTATACGTAATTTATTATTACACAATTTTGTTACATCGCTTTACGGTTTGCCCACCAAACAGCGAACAAATTGTTATAAATTCATCGAATGAAATAGATTAAATGATATTCGGAAAATTGTAGGCAAAATAATAATTTAGACATTCGTGCTGGTTATATCGTTATATCAGGCCATATACATAACAATAAACTTTATGTGATGGCATACATTAAACGCCGTTGAATATATAACGTGTAGTATCTACGGAACGTAAAATTTTTCACTTTAAATCTGTTCAATTGGCCGTATATGCAAGAATTATTATTGCAAGTCGTACAATCCTTCCGGGCTATCTCTTGGAAAGAAGAAACTATTGGAATTGTTTTAATGCGGATTTTTAAATTATCGCCTTTTATAAGTTATTATTTTACACGCGGTTTTTCAGCGTATTACTATCGTTTGAACAAGAGAGTATGTAACGGAATTTAGTATTCATATTTTAATTCGATGGCTTTTATGCCCTTACGGGTAGTTACGCTATCGTTTTATATTAGCTATAAACACAGATATGTTATTTAGTTGGTTGCGGTAACGGCTTTATTATTCAAAATTCTGATTCAGATATAAATATTAGAATTCAATGTACTGGCCCTTATACAGCTAGAACATTATGGACCACGTATTTTTAGCATGTATTCCCGTAAGAGAACAAATGTTATCAAATAACTCATAAACAAATATATTTGGACGTCTTCAAGTCCTTAATATTGATATGCAACACGTAGTTATCCAAACCATTAGCTTTTGTGTTACTTAAAGAAATTCTCATTTTTTTATTGACACAATTATTAAAACTTCTAATATCATCGAATTAGTAATCAATTACACATCATATTATCCCAATATCTATCTACACTGTCATAATTATATATGCGTAATTAAGATTGACTTAGTTTTCCACAAGACACCAAAACATTATACACTACACTCGACACGCTTTTCGCCAACAGAGTTGGCATCATCTGGAGATGATTAAAACTCTGTTTAAGCCAGTTTTAATCACCTCCAGATGATGCCAACTTTGTTGGCGAAACGCATATCGAGTATAGCATATAGCGTTTTGTGGAAAACTAAGTCAGTGTTATCTTCACACCAAAGGTTCCAACCTACTCCAGTATATACGTAATCATATTATTAAAAACATAAGCAAAAAGAAAATTTTAATAGTTATTTTAATTTTGGCCTACGACTTGGCTAAAGATTTCTGTATACGTATAACCGTATATATCATTCTATAATATGTTTGAAATATTATCGATAACCATGTTCAAGTTGATATTGTGCACAAGGATATTGCTAAAGGTTTTGATAGAACTCATTATAGAATAACACTAAGGAAAACGGAAATCTTTTAAAGTTTGTGAACTAATTCTACTAAAATTATTTGTGTCATGCCTAACTGGTAGATATGTATATAACATATAATGGATTTAATTCTAAAATGTTTTATCCTACATCTAGACTACCACAGGGTTCAAATCTAGGATCATTACTATTTATAATATTTATTAATAATATTAGTGACATTTTAAACCCACATTATGAATTATTTGCTAACAACCTTAAGATACATCATGCCCTATGTGACTTAAAGGACACTCGTGAAAAATTGCTCGGATTTATAATGAAAGTGACCCTGTATATATTTGATGACGTAAAAATATTGGGCCCCTTCAGTCGGCTCCTTTAATATGTTTACGTGGAAGCGATTAATCAAACGGTATTTTCTTTCGTGTAGATACAGCAATTTTCATTTGCAATAGAGCCCGTAATCCGATATCCCAAAGAATCCCATTTAATATTTAGAATCGTTTGATTTATACGTTTCATTTTGGAAAATAATTTCACGAATTCCCGGCGGTACTAGTTTCTGATGGAAGTAAGGCAAGCAGAAGAGTGTATTAATACAAACCATATTTCATATCATGGCACGCTATGTTTATGAGTTCTATAAGATTCATGCATCCGCAGTTTATCTGAAAACGATTACCCTGATACGACTACTATATCATCTTATATTTCTCTTGCATTGCGGTATATATTTGCGTTACTCTTTTCCACGTTTGTCAGATTTATAACCAAATAACGAAAGGGAAACGGAGACCTTATTCTCTGTAGATAAAGTCAAAGAGATTTTAGAGACATTATCTTCTTCACCGAGAGACACTTCTATTAACCATAAATAAGAATCAACTAACCCCAAAAAATATCTGCTTTAAATTGGCTCCAAGTAGGGTTCGATATTTCCACATCAAAAATTGTTTTAAGATGGTTTACAAAACATCAAAAGACTAACTGACATTCTGTATAGTTACCATAATTCGACATCTTTCCACTAATGAGTGCGCGACTAAATGAAAGAAACTACATAGAAGGGTTGATCCCTTTTCTTCGCCCCTTACCTACTCACAATATCAAATATTTTACCTTTATTTCTCAACATAGTCTCCACCAAAGTTAACACATTTTTCCTCATCATGATCTAGCATTTGTAAAGCTTCTTGGAAGACAACCTTTGAATCTCTGCAACCCACTGAGCGCACATAGGTATCACTTCATTATCTGACAAGAATCTTGCGGATGTTCTACTAGTTCGAAGCCTTCTTGAGTTATGTGATGGGTGGTTATCCTCATGCAAGAGTATATCTTTGCGCAACTTTCCCGGACATTTTTTCTTCCGCAGTTTGTGAATTAAATTTACATATAAGTCACTTGTAATTATAACCCCTTCTTTATGATATCTAGTAAATTTACGCGTTAAACATCCCGAAACCCGGATAACATGACCTTCTCGGCCGAAGGTTGAATTTTGCACCCCACTTCACCCCATCGATGAAACCCGATGTATTCATTCTTTGCTTTGTATATTGGTCTTTGCATCACAGTGATAGATCTAAAACTCTTCCATCGTTACAAATACTACAAAGAAATTTTAATTGTCTTGTCTATAGCACGTTAAAAGACGATTACAAATGTCTTTTCGAGCTTGTTTGTGTGCATCTGTTAATATTCGTAGTATTCATCTTGCAGACATCTTTTTCATGTCCAATTGGGGAGTAATTGTATACCACATAGTATGATCAGTCAGTATCTTCAACTGTTTGCATTATAGTCAGTCGTCGATCTTGTAGCGCGAGATTCTGAATATTTTCATAGTAATGGCAGTTGAGGGCGCTCCAGATGTATGTTCGTTTGTACACGACTCTTATCACATTTAAACTAGTGATACCATCTGTTAACAATGCGATATAATATTGAAGATTTCCGCTAATGCATCCACCAAATATTGGTGAATTTGAGTTGGGAATCATCTGTTTTAAACGCAGGTACTTAATTATTGCTTGTAGCCCTACACGCCTCATTTTGATACTGATCATTTTTATGTGACTTAACTGAACTCGGGCATCTATTGTAGATAAGCTTTAATAGATATAGACATGAAAGTTTGTAGCGTTAGTTTATACATACCAGCTTATAATTCTTCCTGAAAATGAATCATTATTTTAGTTTATAAATTGATGAGGAGCGGAGCAAAAGAATCAACTCTCTTACTTGCCATTGTCCAGTTGCTGATGTATGTAGTAAATCATTATATGTTGCTTTTGTTAATTTATTTATCCTGATTGGTTGACTATTTATGCGTTTTTTTCATTTTAAAAATCAAAATTCATTTGTAAAAATATATATGTACATACTGTACAGTGTCTTTCAATAGGGACGCTCGAAATTTGTTAGATTATAGCGGCCATGTTGTTAAAGCAATATCGGTCAGATTGTGAGTTGTTCAGTAGTGTATGGCAAATCACCGTGAAAGGCTATAGCGTTCAACAATGTACGCAAATTATTAAATTTTATTTTCAAAATCAGTGCTCCGTTCGAAAAACGTTTGGCGCATTACGTGATTTTTATCCTCGTCACAACCGTCCTATTCGACATTTGGTGGCCAAATTCGAGTCAAAACATCGCTGCTGTGCGTGAGAGTGTACGGGAAAACCCGAGGTAGTCAATTTCTCATGGTTCACAAGAATTTGGCCTTCTCCAACATCAACTTGGCGAATTTTGCGTCGGGACTTGGGTCTGCACTCGTATAAAATTCAACTGACCCAGGAACTTAAGGTAAACGACCATAGACAACTTGGTGTGTTCGCTGACTGGGCTTTGAAATAGTTTGAAAGTTGACGCAAATTTCCCCAAAACGATCATCTTTAGCGACGAGAGCCATTTTCGGAGGAGCGGATATGTGAATAAGCAAAATTGTCGGAATTGGGACGATACCAATCCACACGAGATACACCAGCACCAAATGCATCCAAAGAAATTCACTGTTTGGTGCGGATTTTGGTCTGGCGAAATCATCGGTCTGTACTTCTTCTGAAACGAAACTGGCATTGCATAACCGTCAACGATGAGCACTACAGATCGATAAGCAACTTCTTGTGGCCTAAACTTTATATATGGATACCGACGTCATGTGATTTCAACAGAAAGGCGCTACATGCTACACAGCCCATTCCACGATGGATATTCTGCACGAGCGTGCACGAGGGCGTGGTTATCTCGCACAGCGGCGATGTGAGCTGGCCACAGAGATCGTGCAATTTAACGTCCATAGACTTCTTCCTTTGAGGCTATCTTATATCGCAGGTCTATGCAAATAAACCGCAAACAGTTGATGTCTTCATCAACTGTTTGCAACATTCAGTCAACATAAAAAATGTCATCCAGCAAATTCAGCGAGATTTAAATTATTCTTTCAAATAAAAAAAATTGAGTGAATATCTCACACACAATTTATTTTATTTACGTTTGAAGAGCGAGCATCCTTGTTGAAAGACACTTTACATTAAATAACGGTAATCACAGCACATTGTATATACATCTAATCGTATCCACAGCTATTGTGACAGATATTAGGATGTTACTTCTTAATTTTTATGGCGTGTAAAACAGGGAACAGTTAAGCTGTCCGAATTCTGGCGAGTTCGCCAAGAATAGAATGCACAAGATAATTGTGTCCATGGTTGGAAAGCGGACGCTGAATATATTTAGGCGGGCGATTTAGCACGTGGTGGGTTCACGCTAGCATGTATGGCCGCACTATTTGGCCGTCGTCAATTGAATTATTGCGAACTTGTTCCGAATGTAAAAGCGGCAATAGCTCTGCGGTATCGGTCGGACGTTCCCTCGCCAAGATTTACACATCGACTTTCACGAGATTACAAAGGGTACCACCAGTTACGACCAGCGAATAGACCATTGCCGTTTGGATATTCAGGCATGGTTTAATCGATGAAACTCAGCTATGTTACATATGTTATACGGGAATTTGCGGCATCCTAAGTGATATTATGGTAATTTCGATCAAGTTTACTGCAGCCAGTCTACTTAGAAATCGTATTAAACCGATGCGATGCTCCGAAGTGCTACTGTTCTTCAAATTAACATTTCATAACTAATGTTTTACTCTGGATACACTATGCAATAAATGTATGAATGTATAGGGTGGAAACTTTAACTGGAAGAAAATCTGTAAGTGGGAGACAAAACACTTCAACAACAAATCCTGAAACAGATGGGTTTTGAATTTCGGTTGCCCACGCTTAGGGGGTAATGACATTTAGTTATCTTCATCTTGAAGGATGTAATAGCCGTCAACTTTATGTTTCTATACGTATGTCAATGTTTATGTATTTCTTATGTTCTGTAAGTATGTCGACTAACATAATTTGAACGGTTGAATCGAAAAAAATAAAACGTATACCTTGTTTTCCGAATTATTCAAATTATTACCTTAAAGAATAAAAAACTTATTTTGAAGATACTTCTTAGTCCGTCGTATCGCTCTTTGTTATGAATACCATAATATACCTATCTGGTCTTCGCTGTGTCATCATAATATCTTAAATACTTTCTTTTAAAGCCATGTTTAAACTGAGTTTAAATAAATTTGTAAGTAATAATTTAACCTGGAATTTAGCATCACATTAATGTTATTTTTCACGTGATATTTGTGGTTCTATATTTGAAGACTTCATTGTAAAATGTCTTGTTTAGTGGAAGTTATTCGTATTTAAATTGTAATGATGATGGGTAATGATGACGAAAGGTGCCAAACTCAAATGGAAGTTGCTTAATTCTTTAGGAACCAACTTTTAGCTCTACTACCCATTAGCTAAAGTATAATCGGCAAACTTGATTCTCGTTACCCATAGTTTGGTCATGGGACAGACATACTTAAAAAAACAAACATTATTGACGATGGAACCAAATTAAATGTATTACTAGCTATTCAAAAAAGCCCTTCGACGTTAGCTTAACAACTGGCTAGTGATATTATTATTAGTTATATCACAATTCTGAAGGTATTGAAAGAAGTATAAGTCATCAAAATATAAATGATTCAGGAACTTTGAAAATCACGCGAATTGTAGAATTGTGTTTTGTAAGCTACTGATGGAGACTATTATCTAAATGAGTAAGTTAATCCTGACTGGATACGGAAAAGTTATGACCAAGGACTACAAAGAAATAAATGTATGGAATGCAATATCTGGCAGAGTTCTAGGACCGTCTTTTTTAATCATTAAGATTGACGGTTTAACATATCTAAGTTTCCTCCTAGAATATTTGATTCCACCGTTGTCGACCTTCTTTTCCAATCAATTAGATCTGATTCCTTCTTGTGGGAATACTTGAAAAATTGTATTTTTCAAACAAAGCGTGATAACAATAAACTTCTGTAATCTTCATTACGACTCAATCAATAGTATACTACATTATACGGTACTTTTTACAGAGCACTGGATAAATTATAACTCATGTGTGATATAACTGTTCTACAAAACTCTTATGTGATCTTTACATTGACTACTGGTGAAACCTGAAATGATCTGTTTATAACTGAATGGCGTTATGTCTCTTAACAAGCTTAAGAGCGTTGATGATTTGAACGATCTTTGTATATCAACAGCTGCAAAATAACCGAAGCATATGCATATCCTGCTGATTCAGAAGAGTATCAAAATATGGATTAAATGAGTGGATATACTGGATAGTAGATTTACTAATTATGACAGTAGTACTTTAGTTATTACATTTTAGAGTTTGATTGTATTATTCAGGAATATATGTTATTTAAATTTGCACCAATATATACATATTTCAACATTCTTTTTGTACACCGTTATTTAACATGGTGTATTTCCTTTATCAAGGCCAACCACCAACCTGACGTCAGGAGAAGAGCGACCATTAACCTGAAAAATTTACAGAAACCTTCCCTTGTATTAGGGTAGGGATTTTTTACTTGTTTGAAATGAAATAGACGAGAGACCTATGATTTGTATCCCATCCGAGCGATGGCATATCTTTTACATACATCACAGGTATAAGTTTATGCCAATTTGATGTGATCTTTCGGAAAAAATTTCAGACGGTGGACCTGGAGATTATTTAGGATTATATAAGAAAATCTGCTTAGTTCGAAAATTATTTAGGAACTGATGTATATCTATAATATTCTATGTATTTTAAAAACATTCTTACTTCATATTTATTCCTTCATTTTCTTACACAATAAAATTAGTAACATAATTAGTGAACATAGGATTTTGATAAATTTGAATACAGATTTTATCGAGGATCTTCATTATCAGTATTTGCCATCATTCAGGAATAAATCGAAAACGATATAAATATTATCAATTACGAAGGTATAAAAGATTAGGCATTAAAAAGTCCCTAGATTCCAAATAGATTTGAACACCTACTAATCTTAAGAGAACAAACCGCATTCTTCAAATAAACTTCGAATGTTGCCCATCTATATATATTAAAAATGGAGACTATTATATGATTTCCCAAGATAAGGGTTTTTAAGGATAATCAAGAGTTGGTAACTTGTTTGGCGCACTCCCTAAGGATCTCTAACGAAATCTGATAGTATGGGGTTTGCTCTCCCCGCTGCTTTCTTACTCGGCTGCTCTTCTGATTTTAATTTCTAATTTTCCCCAACAAATAATACAGACCACAACATTAGCTTGATTATTTTATAATGAAGCGAAAATTTAATTTTGTGTTTTTCATTAATAAATCCTTTGATTTTATATTTTCCCTGCGCTATGTATTATATTAATTATTTTTATTAAAGCCTCGGCTTCTTTAAATTCCTGGGAGCTCGCATTTCACTCTGAACAAAAAAATGTGGAAACTCCGTAAAATATGAGTACCCACCGAAAGGATAATGTTTATATTTTAATAATTATCTAAATGTCAGCAGTAAATGTAAAGGAAAAATCAAGACCTTCATTAATAGTAATTACATTTAATTTTATTTCTACAATTTGAATATATTTTTTTCTTAAATGATAAACTGAAGTATGAATATTTGTAACCATTTTTAACTTACGTCTACTCTATTCTCAATACTCACCATACTGTCGAGTATGGTAAAGCCTCAGTAAATCATCAAAGTAACGCGTATACCTATACTATTTTTTAACTAAATAAATAGTTTTCATTTATTTAGTTAAGACATTTTTTTATTTAAATTAAATTGCTTATTTAGTGTGTAATGCACCCAGCAATGGACATATCTCATACTCTGTATATAGAACAAAAATACAGAGATTATGGAAATATTATAAACCAAAATTAGGACGATCGCAAGTAGAAGAAAAATGTTCAGCAAATATTGTTCCGTCGCCTGTAAATTTCAATGCTCATGTCACAGAGTAAGATTTAGGCAGAGATTATAACACAGGAAAAGCGTCAACATCGTTTTTCAAAAAATATAACTCGTCTATATATTAGTTTTTAATGCTTTCAATCAGAGATTCAGTCATATTCAAGTGCTCTTGAAGATAGCCTCGCAAGTTAGATACTATTAAGATTGGTGATCATAGACATGAATCCAAATCCATCCAAATAATTTGAGGTTATCAAAAACTCTGTGTCCTGTGGCACGGTATAGTTAGTACCATATATCCTTCAAATGAAACTTCAAAATATATTATCCATTCCTAACACTTAAAGAAGCTCTCACTCAATTATCATTTAAAACTTTTAAGTAGAAACTTAATACAGCCTCCTTCCCTGATCTTTCTGTTAAGTTTTGTGAAAAATAGCGTGATTGTTTTGGGTTGAAATGGTTTTTATTTCCTGTACTGAATGAATAATTTGAGACCAACTGGTTTCAAATGATAGAGCTAATCGTCAAAATGTCTTTCAGAGTCGTTAGTTCATGATGAATCTTGGTATTGATAAATGAGTTTTTTTATTAGTGTCTTGATATGATTATTCAACACTCTTTTGTAATTTGTTATTAAAGAGACTAAAGTGTATATCATACTTATAACATATAATTCAAATTCAAATATTTCATGCTTATTCTCGTACGATGGTATTTTATACAGGGCAGTATATATAAGAAAAAATTATAAAAATTACAAATAGAGCTGAATAAAACGTTAATAAATACAATTGAGGGCTTTGGTGTCATTCCGTGTGTGTATCATACGTGGAAAAAAGGGGACATATTTATGTTTAATATTTAAATTTATTTATTAATGTTATGCAGAAAATATTTTGAGGGAATAATAAATTTATTGCCCAAATTATGTATAAAAATTGACCTAAAGAATTTCTATAATTAAGTTTCACAATGCGACAATTGACAATTTGTTCACCTTATTATTGAGAAACTACAACAGTTGTGTTTTGTGTGATGGTCTTGGCATAACTAACGTAAGATATAACTCCGTCTTGGTGTGCGTTTGTTTATGTTATTAATGATAAGCATATGTTTTGTGAAGTAATGTATGTAGTGAGTAAGACTTTGGATATTATTTGCAGATATTGTATGTACTTCATAGGTAAATGATAAATTTCCCCAATTTCTTTATTAACCCACTATAATTAATTTAAAAGATAAAAGTATATTTTTCTAAATTCTCTAAATCAGTGCGGTTTAATTGCGTTGCTGCCACATTCACAGATAATTGAAGAGAAACTTACTTTTGTAAATAGTTTAAATCAGTTGTAATAGGTTAATAGACTAATTTTACATCTGCATATATGCTACATGCAAATACTTACATTACTTTACATAAGCTACGCTGGTCGTAAACATGATCGCCAGCTACATACCTGTCCTGCAGAGGCCTGATATTGCTGGCCGGGAACGGTAGCGAGAGGAGGAGAATCTTGTGTGGAGTACCACATGGGTCGCTTATGGGTCCTACCGTATGGAACATTATGTTCGACGGGATATTAACACTCAGAGTGCCCGAAGGAGTGAGGGTCTTGGGCTACGCTGATAATGTTGCGGTGGTCGTTACCGGAAGAAGTGACATCGACGTGAGGGAAAACGCCAACCTTACTGTCGAGAGGATCAAGAGATGGGTTGAAGAGAGGGAATTGACTCTGGTGTTGGACAAAACGGAGACAATCCTCCTGACAAAGAGGAGAAAGCTTCCGTGCATCACGTTTCGAGTAGGAAATACCGAAATCGGGCCGAGGCAGAGTATTAAGTAACTGGGAGTCTGGATTGATGGTTCTCTGTCGTTTAGGGAACATATCAAACAGATGAGATGCTGGAAAAGGCGGTAAAAATTGTCTTGGTCCTTGGTCGTTTGATGCCAAACATTAAGGGGCCCCAGGGCGTCAAAGAGGAGAGTCCTCAGCGAGGTGGTGCAGTCAATTTGACTGTATGCCACCCCGGTGTGGGTGGATATATTGAGAAGAGACAAGTGGAGGAAGGAGCTCACCAAAGTCCAGAGAAGAACAGCGCTAAGAGTTTGTAGTGCATAGAGGACCGTATCGGCAGCGGCAACGCTGGTAATAGCCTGTATACCACCCATTGATCTTCTAGCAAGGGAGAGACGGGAGGTGTACGGAGGCGCTGACAGAGGTGCAGCAAGGGAGAGCCTATGGGAACACTGACACGAGAGATGGGAGGCGGAGCCCCGAGGGAGATGGATGAGGGTGCTAATCCTGGACATAAGGCCATGGTGCGAAAGGACACATGGCGATGTCGGGTATTACTTAACCCAGGTCCTTACTGGGCACGGCTGTTTCGCGGACTACCTATTGGATATAGGCAAACGCGAGAGCAGAGAGTGCTGGTCCTGTGGAGACGTCGACGATGCCGACCACACAGTGTTCAGCTGCGAAAGGTGGACAGGAGAAAGGAGAGCTGCGGAACAAAAGATAGGACATGCTATCATTGCCGACAACATGATCCCAATCATGCTCTAGAGCAGAGAAAGATGGACAGTGGTGAAGCAGCTGGTAACGTCCATCATGAAGGAGAAAGAGAAGGAAGAAAAGGAAGTGGGAAATGAGTAAGTATCCTGATTGATATGCTGAAGGGAAGTAAAGCGAGAGCGGTTCCTCTTCGGCATCACACTGATAGGATAGCAGCGGGTTTTTAGTCGGTAGGCGTATACAAATCCGATACTACCTGGCCAAACAATAACAGAACACCAGAGGCTAGGTGTCTATTGAAGATTTTCCCCTCGAGAGGGAAAACGCTTCGCTGATCATTTATATCATAAACAAGCACATAGTATATCATCCGGAATTTCATCTCAACTTATTGCCAGTTACGTCAAGGCATTTACATAAAACAATGAAGCTCAAATAAAGCAATGAAGTTTTAGGTAACAAATAGGCAATTGCAAATAGTCATAACACGCAAAATTATTAGTTATTGTAGTTCTCTAAAGATGGTTATTAAAACCAAAACATTGTAATAAAAATTATTTTATTGAATTGGTTGAAATCCCAGGAATGCAGGAAGTTTTTTGCACAGAAATTGACTTCCTTCCCCAAAATCAAATGGTTGTGGAGGGGCAGGTAACTCATATAGATGAGGACAAATATGTCTTCAGATGAAAACTAATACAAAGCAAGTGAGATATGTCATACCTATGACTGAGAGAGCAAAAAACCTCAATATATATGACATTATATATAATTTTATAACATTTGATACTAAGTCTTCTTCATCTTATGCATCATAATTACTTTCGTTCTCTGTTTGGTGGCTCATCTGTCACAACCAAAATCTGTTCCACAAATCCTGTTAGACGCGTGATAATTATTAATTTGCATTTCTCTCGGTGTAAAATAGGTGCAGTTAATATAGGTCGTGCTAATTAGTGCTAACAGTAGATAACAGATTGAGGCGAATTACAACGTTGACAGTTACAGAGTGACGCTTTTCCTGTTGAACTAATAAAGTAACGTGTATCTAATGGATATATATGACTGAATTCCTAAGATATGATATCAATTCATTATCGTCAAGTTCAATTAATGGTAATATGTCGTTAATTAAATTAGTAGTTGTTCTCGTGAACTATTCTATTCAATGAAAGTGTTGTTTTATTTTGGCGTTTAATCTTTGGTGAATAATAATTATTGATGAAAATAATAAAATGGAATTATATAAATAATAAATAATCATAACAATATATAGAATAATCAGATTAGATAGTAACAACATGATGGTCGATTGGTTATAAAATATGTACCATTGAGAAAATGTAATAAGATACTTTCGAAATAAAAGCAAAAATCAGCTAATTTTACTTGTAGTTAATGATAGTTCTTGGTTAGAATTTTAAAATTATTTAGTAAGAGAACTTAAGAACTCATTAATCTATTAATCTGACAAATAGACTTTAGAAATACAAATCATGTAAGTAAAACATCGCAGTATTTTTATTGAGTATTTATGGAATCTACATACGCATACAAATCAGTTATAAATAATGATAATTAATTTTGTACAGTTATTTAGGCTGGTACTTGATCGATTTAAATGAACTTGCGGCTAATCCAAGTAAGAGCATTTTTTGAAATTGAGCCACATCTAAATCACTCTGTTACTATTGCATAAGACTAATAACTTAATATTTTTAATAGGTCTTTGAGTAATAGATTTACACTGAATCTAAACCTAAATAAAGTGCATGCTTCAGTAGACCAAGAATTTCTTATTCAAGAATCAAAATCTCGACAGTACGTTTTGGCGGCTGAATCGGCGTTTGTGTCTGCCTGTCAATTCTAGTAGCCGAAATTACAATCTAAGTATGATCGAATCATTGGAGATATGGACGTTTTAAATTTTAACACCGTCATTTTCGATGACAATCAGTTAATATTGATATCAGAACTGAACTTGTGATGAGTTAATTAGGTTAATATTAAGTAAGTAGTTAAACAATAGACATATAGGTTATGGTAACGCTAAGTAAGTAGAATAAGTAGGTTTGCTCAGTGTAAGTACATCGTTTATTATTTAATTATTATTAGTAAATAGTAGGTTACGTTTAATATTAAGAAATATTGTAAGTTAAGTTGAATAGAAATCATCACACAAGTAAGATGCCAATTTTACTTAATTTTTTTTAATCAATGCCTGACATTTGCATAATAAAAACTAGAAAAATCTTCTAAAATATAATTAAAACAGTTGAGATCAACAATTTTTTAAAATCTAGGGTAGGGCACATTTCACGGATACATCAGTCTTATGTGCCCCAGTAAAACCTCTTATTTTTTTTGTCTTTTTTTTCTTTTCCTTTTCCTTTATTTTTGCCACCGCAATTATTGCATTTCTCTGAGAAGTTTGTGCAATCTTCATGTAACCAGCCAGAATACTGCAAACACTGAATCCAGTCACTTCTCTTCTTCATGTGGTAGTAAGGCTCGTGACATTCTACACAAGTGTTTTTGTTTTCATCGGAACATTCTTCACTAGATTCGCTGAGATGTAACTCTTCTTCACTTTCCGATGAAGAAGAAGACGCTTTTGAAAAGTTCTTCTTGCGGTTTGATGGTACAGTCAAATCCTTAAAGTTTTGTTTCCTTTTACTTAATTTATGATGTATAACAGGCAATGGACTAACTATTTGTAAGGTCTTACTTAGTGTTTCTTTTTGTGAAACAACAGAAGCATGGAGTGTAAGCATCTGGACAATTTGATTCATCGAAGATGTGGAGGTACTCGGTAAAGAAAGGTCATTTATATTCTGAATTGACTGCGGATTATCATTTATTGGTTGCGTATTTTCATCACTGTTTCTATTTGATTCATCAGAAATGCTGAAAAAGTATTCAGGAATAGCATTAGGATCAAAGATATATATCCCTGTTGCTTTAAATCCTGAAACGCCAATTGGTGGTATTGCAGACTTGTACCAGGCATCATAATCATTTTTAAAATGTGGTATGGACTTAAGGGCCTTCCTATGTTGTTAATAATCCAAGTGATGACTTCTTTAGATAGGTAATTTTCGAATAGCTTAAAAAACTTCTATCCAATAGTTGGAGAGCCTGGGTAGTGTGAATGGGTAGACAAAGGATGATTACGTCATTTTCGTTAGCCAACTGTAGCATTTTATATGAACCGGAATGAGAGGAATAGCCATCTAGAATCAAGACAACTTTCCCGTCTGGCTTTCGTCGAATGAAATGAGCCCTCACCCAGTTGAGAAATAGTTCAGCGTTGATGTAAGATGATTTTTGATTCATAAACACATCTGAGCCAGGCGGTAGACCCTCAGAAGATTCAGATTTTTTATATTTTCCCGTAAGTATCAAAACAGACGGAAGAAAAGTGTCCTCGAGATTGCAACACGCAATCCAAGAAATATTTTCACCTTTTTTGGTGCCGGTTATAGTATATAGTATAATGGTCATGTCATTAGCTCTCGCCAGCGACAAGCCTTCCACTTTTATTTTACTTAGATCTGGGTCCCTTTTCATAAACCCTTGAAATCAATCCCAGTCTGTTTCTCTTTTCTCATTATTGAATCGATGTGGCAATCCTAGTTTATCTGCAAAGTCGTAAGTACTAGACTGCAGTCTCGATTGGTCCAGAGGAAATCCGATATATTCGAGACTTTTAATGTGAGCCACAAGTTTCAACTCATTTTCATGTCCTAATTCGGAAGGTCTACCAATGTTCTGCTTGCTTTTCCAGTCCCTAAGGATGTGTCTACGTAAGGTTCGTGATGGTATGTCATATGTCCGGCTCGCCTCGTTTACTCCAATTTTCTTGCTTATCACGTCTTCTATCGCCTTTATCATATTTTTTCCGTCTATTTTCTTGGATCTATAGCTTTAACCTTTCCCATTTCCTGAAATATAATAATTAAATTAGAAATTCATAAAAATAATAATTTTAAAATAATCCATAGATGGGGCACATTACCCGAAACAAATCAGGGCACATTAGCCAATGTTCAGGGTAATGTGTCCCACTTGAATGTAACAAAAAAAGTTTACCAAAAGCGAAACGTAATTGTAGGCATACAAAAGTCAAAAGAGGTTAAATTTAGATGTAAACTTTAAAAAGTAGAAAAATATGAAAAAAAAATACTTAACTTGACGTAAAAATAGATACAAAACAAATTCATACTGTCATACATACCTTTTAATCACATTTTCTTACTTAAAACAAATATAAACCGGCACCGTATTGTTACATCGCAGCCATACTTGTATCGCTGACACGTTCGGATCAAATTAACGCCAAAATCAAAATGCATCTGTTAGTATCGCAAGTGGGGCACATTATCAACTGGGGAACGTTTGCCTTATTTGACCTCTATGAGAATTTACAAAACTTTCAAATTAACAATGATTTTCATAACCTTAGTTACAAGAATTTATAGGTAGGCAGGGTTTTCTGGCTTTACCATCAAAACATATTATCGAAATTCCGATTCTAGATGTGAAAATGCTTAGCTTACTTGAGTAAGAAGCTTACTTAAACGTTTTTTTTTAATACATAGTTTAAATATGTGTTAAAAATGATACACCCATGGCTTCATTCGGTTGTAACAAAGCGGTTTGAACTTGGACTTATTTTACGTGGAATCTTTATTCGGAATTAGGAAGATTAGGAAATTCGGTTTCCTAATCTTCAAATAGGAAAAGCATTATCGCTTTAGACTTCTTCCATCTGAAATGGAAGCAATCCAGGAAAAACTGGTAGCTTCCAACTGACATCTCTTGTATCTACTCATACTACGCCAGAGTTGCCTTAGAGGAAACTGTCGGATCTTTATTAACCAGAATATTTGTGTTCCTGATTTCAGCATGTTTGTTTACTATAATGGCTCGTTTTATGGTTTCAAGAAAAACGCATCCATGTTTTTTCAGATTTAAATAAAACAACCCATATATTATTGTCAGCGAATGACTTGTTTAGTCCGTTCATCGATCAGCCTGCCACCAACATGGGATTTAATTGGTTGTAAATCCCGCTCTAGTTTCTGCTTATCTAAGAAGTTTACTCGTAAATTCCCCTTAACTCAGTAATCTGCCTAGTGGTCTGAGGCATTCTGTATATACTATTCAGACAAATTTTGTGTTCAATAAAAAACTCTGATAAAACGTGAAGGGTAATAAAAACTTGATATATTTCTTATACCCACTTAATGATATTATGCACACAGTACCCCTCGGAAGCTGATTCGTGTACGCCCCACTTCGCCTTGCGGTCAGTTATATCGGAGCGCACCTTAGTAATTGATCCGTTCTGCGATCTTCTCGTAGATATCTGCCCCGAGTCCGAGATCCAAGCTCCCATGGTGGCCATTTCGCTGATATTCTTACGAAGACGTGTATCATGAAGGGCACGTTAACGGCTCCTTTGAGGAACGCTACATTTTCGGAGATAAATAAACTATTAAAAGTTTTATTTGAATTCTTATACGATTCCAGCTTCTGGGCCGCGGTCTTTCGCACTCCGAGAGTTTGCACTGTTGAAGCGATGATTAAATTTCTTTTAATGTTAATTCAGATACATTGTTTCAGGCTACTCGTCCACATTACGATAAAGTAAAAAATACATGTTTATTTATTTTTACGTGCTATGTATATATTTCAATTGCTCCACGTCATATTTTAATTGGAAATTGACAATAATAATACATCGATTTTACTTCATTTACATAAAAATATTATGCACATTGCATAAAGATACAGATGAGAAAGTGCATCCGACAGAAGTCTAGCACAATTCCTACTAATTCCTGAACTGGGTTCACAGAAGTGATTATTATTGCGTGTAACAGCAAAAAAAATATATAAATAAAATGAAATTTATATAAAAGAGGCAGATTATTGATCACTCATTTTATATAAAACAGTTATAATCTTTGTCTAAACATTTATAGTTAAGGAAACATTTATAGTTTCATTATTTATAAAGTTTTTTCAATAAGGATGCTCGATTTTTATACGTAAATAAAACAAATTGTGTGTGAGATATCCACTCATTCTTTTTTATTTGAAAGAATATTTTATTGCATTAAGTAACGAATGTAACGTCGTTCAAATATCCGCCACGGCTTTGCATAGTGGCACATATTCAAGAGGTCCAATTCTCGATGACCCTGAATCTGGCTGAATTTGCTGGATAGCGCTCGTTACATTGGCTTTGATGGCATCAGTTGTTTACGGTTTATTTGCATAGACCTGCGATTTAAAATAACGCCAAAGGAAGAAGTCTAAAAGCGCTAAATCTCACGATCTCGGTGGCCAGTTCGAGTCGCCGCTACGAGAGATAACCATGCTCTCAAATCGCTTGTGCAGAATATCCATCGTGGCATATCATCCAGTTTAGGCTACAAGAGGTTATTTATCATCGATCTGTAGTGCTCGCCGTTGACAGTTATGGCAATGCCAGTTTCGTTTTGAAAGAAGTATGGACCGATGATTTCGCCAGACCACAATCCGCATCAAACATTTACTTTCTCGAAATGCATTTGGGGCTAGTGTATCTCGTGTGGATTGTTATCGCCCCAAGTCCGATAATTTTGCTTGTTCACATATCCATTCATCCAAGAATGGGCCTTGTCGCTAAAGATGATTTTCTTGGCGAAATTTGGGTCAAATTCCAACTGCTCCAGCGCCCAATCAACGAACACACGGCGTTGTCTATCATCGTTTACCTTAAGTACCTGGGTCAGTTGGATTTTATACGGGTGCAGACCTAAATCCCGATGCAGAATTTGCCAAGTTGAAGTCGCAGAAAGCTCAAGTTTGTAAACCACGAGAAATTGACTGCCTCGGGTTTTCCTGTACACTCTCACGCACCTATGTTTTCAGCAGACCTTACGTTTAGGTAACGTACGTGTGTTGGCTGATTATTTATCAAGCGGTTGACTCAAGTCGCCCACCAAACGTCGAATAGTCGATTCGGCGGGATGGTTGTGGCGAGGATAAAAATCACGTAATATGCAACATTTCTCTAACCGAGCAGTGATTTTGAAAATAAAATTTGATGATTTACACACATTGTTGAACGCTATAGCTTTCCGTGGTGATTTTCCATACACTATTGAACAATTCACAACAGACTATTCACAATTTGACAGATGTTACTTTAACCACGTGGCCGCTATGACCTAACAAATTTCGAGCGTCCCTACTGGAAAACCTTTTAGTTGCATTATTAGTTTTAAACGGAATAATCATGAATAGAACTATAGAACTATTCAATAAATACTTCTTAGATCTTAATTTTAAATTCATTCAATGAATGTAAATGGTGTTTTTAAATGCTCGGATACTGTAGCATACCATATAATTGAGTAATGAATTGTAGAATTTAATGGAGTAGTAATTAAGGGATCTCTGATATATAGACGATTTGTGATGAGGAACGGTATATTTAATTGTCAATCTCAGACTCTTATTAAAAACAGGTGAATAGGATATACATTTAATTTTTAACTTGGAGAATAAATATGTAGAGGCTAAGATTGATTGAATGAATGTGACTAAGTGATAAGTTATCAATATTTAACCATTTTAGTTCGTTAATTTTAGGGCTAGTCATATTTCTTCCAACCATAAATTTCAACATTGTGACTATAGATCGAATCATGACTATATAGGTCAGAATCAACAAATGTTACCACTTGTCTCTATAACTCATTATACACAACCTTTATATGACTAAAGTTGACTACAAACTTGCACTGCAAATGCTAATGTAATATTTACGTAATAATAACATAATAGTAGTTATATTTTAGTATTTGTTATAGATATATTTGTTTAGTATTTATAGATCATAATTATTTTATAGTTTTGAACTCTATAACCTAATTTTAAGGAAACTACTTAAACATTTAAAATAGTATTGCGGCTATCCACTTACCAAGTAGCAAGGCAAATCTCATGGCGGAGTGTGTCACAGACACGTTTCATCGCATGTCCTCTGTATTGAGTGCAAACACGGACGAAAACTACGCGAAGGAGAATATTCTAGAGAATTATCCCGGCTAATTTGTTGCCGATAGGGACCTCACAAGAATTGCACTTCTCATTTTTCACTGTCTTCTCACGAGAACTGATCATTTTTCTAGTACAATAATTCCCGTTACATGCAACTAAAAGCGTCTTTAACGCCCTCCTCAAAATTACCTATTTTGTGTCTTGCCAACTAGATAAACATAGCAACGTTGCTTTCTGCAGTTCAAAAGTAGTGTATATATATGAGGCGTCCAGTTCCAAAACATTTTAAATCCTCCTAAAGTATTTTTACAGAAATAATAAAAAACGTGATAATTTGATTATAACACAAGTTAATTAATTAAATCTTAAAAAATGATTACTGTGACGAATATGTTTTAAATCAAATTTTGGATGTTTTAAAAATATATTAACCAAAAATTAAATATTTATGAAAAACGATTGGATTTAAACAGTTTTATTGCAGTGCACTGGATTTAAAAAGATGTGAAAGTTATTATTGGAATGAAATAGTTTTGAAATAGTTAAATAATAATTAAAGGCATTTACTAATAAAAATGTCTTATTTTTTACAACTTTATGTGTTTTAGAAATATTTTCTATTTAAAACAGTATTTCAGAAAAGTCAAAACTATATTCTAAGGCCATCATTTTCGACGATTACTACAAGCATCATCGTTTCATCATCAATAATTGTCATCATCATCTCGTTCTGTATTCTGTTCTCGTTCTCTTCTGACACTAGGATTGTACAATATATTTCTATAAAAAATTAAATCTACGTTGAGGAGGTTTCTCCAATCCACCTCAAAGTGTTTTTTAAAAGATCGTCTATATCTTTTAGTTTTTTTTTTCTTTATTTGGGCAAACTTTGGGAAGTGGCTCTGGATTAATGGTGCCTAGTCTTTTACCCTTTTTTAATACAGACTTGTAAATGCCTAGGTCACTCTTAAATTTAACTTTACCCCTGACTACAATTACAACCTTTCCTTGCGATCGTTGTTTCTCAAAACAAATTCGTTTTGCACATGAAAATTGGAAATGCCATTGATTTGGAGATTTTGCGATATCCGCAATAGTTTTCTTCCAATTAAATCGAAAATCTCTTGAATATCAAAAACGGTTGCATGTTCGGACAATATTTCTCGCTATTCGCTTGAATGCTGTGTTACTTCTTTCCTTTGTTTCTTGCATAGTGTGACTCTACACTTTTCAAATTTAAAATGAATTGCCTTACTCTTTCCTTCTCTTCTCTATATTTTTCACTTTTTCTGTCACTACCTCTCTTCTTTAGTTTAAACTGAGTACCACTATATTTTGTACTCTAAATCGAGATATACCAAAAACTGACAGAAAAGTTTTACTACCAATTGACAACATTCCTTTTTTTGTTTTAATAAAATAGGATATAGTAACTGCGTTTTTGCGTATTCCTTTAACTGGACGACGCATTTGTGAAGTATTTTGCGATGTATGCTTCAAAATAAAATTGGCCTGTTAAGTTTTGTATGTATTTGCATAGAAAGCCATATAGAATTTTCTAATCTCCTGCATAGTCAAATCAGCACAAGCGAAAGTTTTCTTTTTGTGTTTCCACTGAGGATGACTGGGAAGATATGGGGACCTATGTCTAATAAGAAAATTTTATCATTACAAAGAATATTAAAACTAATGTAATTCTTACCTTGTACATTTTTCCTGTGATTTTTTCCGTTTAGATGGATTTTGTATTTTTTTTCTGCTTTTATCAGGAGTTGCAAGAACGACATTATCTCCCATAATATATTTCTCTTTGTACAATCAAATAAAAACGCTGTGAAACTTTGTTGTAAAAAATACCAATAACATTTACAACCACCGTTTCATCAACGCATTTAATATAACAGTAAAATAAACACGTTAGTATTCTCCAAATTGTTGAAGAAAAGAGTATCGATAAAGGACAAGTGTAAACATGCCATCATAATATTGGAAGCAGTTTTGACGACGATATGAACAGTGGATGGAAAGAGTTTTGTAACAGTATTTACAATGTATTAAGAAAGTTTTGGTACTGGAGGTGATTTTAAACATTAAATATTAATGGGATTAAAGAAGTTTTTCTACAAAATAAATTGATAGTTGCATAGTAGATAGGTCATAGGTGGCATCACCATAGGCAGGTAATTTTTTGGTTAAAATGGATTTAAAAATTTTTGAAACTGTACGCCTCATATGTCTCTGGTGCGAAGGAGATATTTATCCTTTTCGCAAAGGAAGCGAGGCTTGAGGAAAATAATGCCGTCACCTAAATGAAAGTATAAAGAGCAATAAGGCCTATCAGAATGAACATTTTCAAAATGTCAGGCATCCAATGCATTGCACTGATGATTCCCAATAATGTCGAAATCGCGAAATTCGGTTTTTGTACCTGACGTTTCCCATCGAGAATAAATTGGACTGGAAAATTTTCTTACTACTATAATACTTGAACATTAACAAAAAAGGAACACAAAGTTGTATATCAGAGTCTAATTATTCGACATAGTAGGTATATCTAGGTCTTTACTGTAGTTAAGATGTTGGCACTTTTTAAAATAGTTTGGAAGAAGTCTTCAGACATAAGCACTTGTTTATGAACATAACTCGCTTTTTGATTGTCTTTTTTGTGTCTATTTTATATTATACAATTCACTGGATTCATTTATTCATTCATACTCATTTCAGTGTAAGTTTAGACAGCTTTCTTTTATATATTGATTTTATGGGTAACATAACCTGACAATATAAGAATATGATAACATAACAAAGCATGATATATAATTTAAAAGCTAGTATTAGATATGCCATAGGAGGAATGCCAGTAACAGTATTTGTTATACACCGAGCGGCATAAGATGATACAAATTATAATATTTATGCGTTAAAACCTTTATTTTTTTTTCTTGTAATTCTTATTATATTAGAATTTTCGTACATCTCCTGGGATATCAACCAATTCAATTTTCTAACTGATTTTCTCCTCAATTTTATATTATGACTTATAACAATTTATTTATTCCCCATTTATTTGTTTTACTTTATGCGTTTAAGTAAGTTCCATGTAGCAATTAAACGAACTGTTAGTAACCATATTTCATAAAATAAGTCAGAAAATTGGTTTATAGTTTACTGGTTATTTTAGTTTCTCTGATGATAGTGAATAAAACCGAAACATTAGAATAAAACATTTTATTTTAATTTAATTAGGCGAAATCCCAGGCAATACAACATGAATCATACTTCCATTCAAGAAATTGGACCATATTGATATAAGTATACATAGGTTTCTAAATGTTATGCATTTCACTGAAGAATATATGGGTATTAAAAAAGATAAATTTATGTGAGTGGCAGTTTGACATTTACAGTATTCATGTTTAGTATAGTTTTGATTAAAAATTTAAATAAGAATACGATAGAAGTCAATATAAACCTACGGTCAATAAATTGAGAAATATTTATATAATTTTTATTTGTAATTATAGTAAAAGAAAAACGCAACTTTTGTAGCTAATTATGGAGGTATTGCTATATGTAGTCTCTTCAATGGTATGTATTTTTGAGAAACCAGATGTTGACATTAAAATGATTAAAGAATGTGAAACCAAAGAAAGAAAAGTAAGAAAAATTGAATCGAAGCTAAATCAATATGCATTACAAAGTTTGAAAATAATAAACAATTATTCCCCAAAACCAATAAACGACATCAGATTATGTTTCTTCTATACTATGAATAAAATATGACATCGGAAAACTAAATCTTTATAAATATATTACAGTCATAATAACTATGAAATAATAGAACTGCTTAATAAATAAATTTTTAGTTCTTGACGAAGAAAATAGTATATTTTATTAATATCGTTTTAAAACTCAGGAAGTGATGTTAAATGACTTTTATTAAATATATGATATATTTATGGTTCATCAATGTATTAATTGATAATATTATTGAGGTTATAATTGAGGAATTATATATAGATTATAATAATTCCTTCCGCGAATATTCCAGAGGAAAGCTAGTTGTAACGCTTTTGCTAAAACTTTTCTTTCGCTGTTTGAAGATAATGTGTTCAAACATCTATGGTAATTGAGTCTTAGAAACTTTTATGAGTAGTGTTATACCTATGTACAATTATTCCGGTATATTCCTGACAGGTAATATTGTATTAATCCGAAATTTGAAAATTTATGAAAATTACCGATTTAAGAAGAATATGTAACCAGCATAAATTGTCAGCGATTATTTTCCCTCCCTCCCTACCTGTGCACGCTGGCTAGCAGAATCCATTTTCCAGTCGGGTGGCCACCGTTGTGGGTTTCGTATTAGGCCGGGCGGATCCGAACGAGCTAACCTTCTGATAAATTGCCCGAATGTACGCCAGTGGCAGGTAATTCACGGGAGAAACTTTAGAAATTCTTACTTCTTAACACTTTTCTGCCCTCCACCCTCTTCTAACTTTCTATTCTCCGAAAGTGTTTGCTCAGTTGAATCACATATACTTCTACCACATAATAGCTGTAATCGAAAGAAAATTGCTTTGAACTTTCGGGTCACTCAATACAACTGCGATTTGCGCCATGAACAATATTATTTTCTTTTATTTAGGGAATCGTTAGTTTATCGTTTGTTTTGCATATAAAGTTAACCAGTAGAATCATCTCAATAAGTAATTTCACCCACGATTTTCTCGATAATCGATTTACTAAAATAATTATTATCTTACATATTATGCAATAGTTCTTAATGTTGAAGACACTCTCTTTAATCAATAAATGGTCATTATCATGTCAAGTTATCACGGGAATTGGGAGCAATGTATGTTTGTAATACAACATGCATCATATACGTAAAGCCTTAAAGTAACATTAAAACCGTAAACGTACCATACTATCTGCGTTCAGTACAATACTGTAACACATGTATATACATACAATATAATCTGGAACATATCACTTAAATGCATCTGTTGTTTATTTACGAAACAATATCCTTTATATTCTGTAGTTGCTTTCCTATTTATCATATCACATTGTGGATTTGATCATACTTCTTGATGCCTTATCTACAGTAAATCAAAAGAAATGTTAAAATATGGAAAGAAGAAAGATCGAAACTGTTATTGAAGAAAACAAACTGGTCGAAATTTAATTGTAGTAATTTTATATCTTTATTTTTGTTATAGAAAATGTACTTATTTGTATTTATATGTATTGGGAATAGATGAAATAGATAAAAAAAAATTAATATGGTATCAAAACATCGAAGAAACTTTGAGATCCCAAATATATTTAAATATTATCTATGCTTTCTTTCAACTGATGGGGTAAAATTTATAATTATTAAAACCTATGTAATAATTATAGTTTTTAATTATTACTTCCGTGTGTAACGTTTCATTTCATGTACTCAAAAAGTTCTGTTAAGAGCATCGAAGTCTGTTCGATGCTTTTAGCCGAACAAAGAATGAAAAACAAACAAAAATAATAAAATAATTCATGCCACTATGGAACTAAGTATACAATTCGTAAGAATAGAAATAGATATGACTTCCATTTAGTTCATAATAACTACTACAGATTAAAAAATTTGTAATCTTGTCAAGTATAAAATTTTCATTGTAAATGAGAATTAGAGTAAACGCTTCAGTTGCTTCAATTTCTTTATCTTATTCAGATATATTGTAAATTAAGATATTAAATTAACTAATTTAGTATATTAATTTAATTTGAAAGAGAACTAAGTTATT
Source organism: Rosalia funebris (assembly GCA_037954035.1). Lineage (NCBI taxonomy): Eukaryota > Metazoa > Arthropoda > Insecta > Coleoptera > Cerambycidae > Rosalia > Rosalia funebris. Next base: position 10,161,472 of record JAZFAV010000007.1, read on the forward strand.
GATATCCATGTATTGTGAGTTATATCGCATAAAATAGAAATAATTTATTTCGCAAAATAAACAGCAGGTATTTGATGGTAAAAATGTTTGATACTATATGTGTATATAGACACTATAGAATTACATATATATGAAGGCACTACAAATATATATTACATAAGAAATGTATTCTATGTCACTTCCCTTATTCGACTAGGAGTAAAAGTAATGTGTTAATTCTTATGTATGTTTATGGTCTTTATACCAGAGATGGTTCAAATATAAATTAAAATTTCAAGCGGGTGGCCTTGGAAGAAGCAGGGCTGGACTGAGTACTGGTGGGAACTATTAGAGAGGGTAACTTGAGGCGAGAATTATCATCGGAGCAGCTTTGAAAACGTTAACGTGGCGGTAGCAAAAATAAGTGGTGTAGGCAATATACACCTATCTGTTGCTTAACGTATCATGATTAAGGTTTTGACACGGGAGAAAATTTTGCGAAAATTTCGAAAACAAGTTGAAAAAACACCCTTTCACTGCCATGAGTGGTTTATTGGCACAAGACATTCTCCGAAGGGTGAGAGGGGGTCGAAAATTAACTTCACAATCGCCAACGCAGGCCGAGATTAATCGAAGAACACATTTAAGCGGCTCTTGACCGTATTGAAAATTACCGTCGTCTCATGGTCGCTGATATCGCTTCTAAGGTAAACATTAGCATTTGGAGTATCCATGCATGATGAACTCGGTTTGAGCAAAGTTTCAGTTCTTTGGGTGCCACGCCTTCAAAGGAACTAAGAAACGTTCGTCCTGGCAACTGTCAATGGCTTTTCGCTCCATTATGACCGAGACCGTTTCCTTAGTTGCACTGTAACTTGTGGCAAATTAGGTTCATCGTTACACTCAGCTCGAGAGCAAGCAGGCGAGCAAAGAAGAGAAGAAAAAGACTCCGTCACGAAGAAGACTTAAACGTATTTGCCAGCGGGGAAAGTTTTCACGGCGGTTTTCAGAGATTGGAAAGGCGTTCTTCTGATGAATTTCCTTCATGACCAGAGAACAATTAATACTGCTCATTACTGTACTCTTTTAGACCAAGTGAGAGTCGTTTACAGGCAACGGGCGACGACAACCCGTCAGGCACGTCATTTTGCTTCACGGCAATGCCAATTCCTCATACGGAAAACTAAATACGTTGGAATTTAGAGTAAATTTTCTGGGACACCCTTGAACACCTAGTTATCTAGGTGTTCAACCGTGGATAGTTGTCTAGGTGACTAACTAACTTGACACATTAGTTATAATTGGTATAAGTTGAGCAACGTATGTAGCACCCATTACGTGAGTGGGTTATAATTTCGGCTCAAATTTTCACAGGTTTGTATACCCGCAGAAACTGCATAAACCTCACTGACGTTTTTGTGTAACATATACTATCACTTAAATATTAGGTAAAATAGAAAGTTCCTTATCTGGAATATGTTAAACAAGTAAGAGACTCTTAATGATTTGGCAAAATATCCAAGTTGGGTGTCCGATGTTAATAGTTACCTAGTAGTCGGTGCCTCCTATCATTTTGTAATCTTTTTTCGTATTGGTTAACGTGTAATTCACTAAATTAACATACTGTATGTAACCAGCTATTCTCTTTCACCGCATACGTGATATTGTTAATGCAGGTAGCCATAACTATATCGCCAGCGTTGCAGTTCTGGTTACGCCTAAACGGTAAATGAGCAGGAAAAACTCGGCTAATTAATTTTGGGATTTGGCGCAATAATCGAATTTGTTGGCGTAATTCAACTTGATTATATAATTAACCTATCACAATAAATTTTCCCGGTATAGAGGCACTTTTTATGGAATTAATTAGCAATATTGTAACTAGTTCTAGGCGATGCATAAATAATATATAGGTATATATCTGGTGGTACATGGAATATGTCAAATCCACGTAAATTAATTTCATAGGTGAGTAATTTTAGATAGGCGGGATTAACGATAAAAAAAATCAATCATACGGCGCACCATCATCATGTGGAACAGCTTATTTAGGATAAATTATAAAATGTTTAACATACTATAAATTTGTTACACGCATCACTTGATATACTGCCGGGGCTAGATATTTTGGCACCGATTTATATCCTTCGAATAAAATTAAAGTACGTGCCGCATTGATTTATTAGTTATTTGTATCAAAGTAGCGAGACCAGTGTTAAAATGCCAAGTAAATATGTAATGAAAATATTTAACTACCGCTAAGTGGTTAACATTTTAAACAATACACATGTCGCCGTTAATTTCTTATTATTGAGATCATATTGGAAAATATAAGGTAGCCTTTATAGATCTAAGCAAGCAAATTATGTGGGAGTTGTTAAATTATAATAATAATATGGTGGAATTCAGGATGTATTTCAAAATAATTAAAATTATGAGTACTCTACTACTTGCAATACTTACACATATTACACGAAATGTTGCAACTTTTATGGCTACATCCAAGCTGCATCAACATGCTAAGATCAGCAAGAACGAGTTTATTTATATTGTGCATAAAATAAATTTATACGATTGAGGTTATGTATTGTATTATTGTTAATATATTAATTATCGTTAGGTAAAAACACAAAATCATCCTTTTGTCATATTATTCTATATTAAGTATAACTAACATTTTGTCTATTAAAACAACTGTAATTTTTTTGTCAATTGTTTTTTATCGAAAAACACTTTAATATTTTTATATAAATCCAGAATAATAACATAATATTTTATTGTTACAGATAGAGGATGCCATGCTCATGTTTGACAAACAAACAAATAGGCATAGAGGTAAGTAAATCAATTACCGTATGGCGAATTTCATATTAAGTACAATAAAGAAATAATGCTCGTAGTTCATAAGTTAATCCTTTCCAGTATTGTCAGGTTTGCGATATCAACATGAACTATAGGTAATAAGAGAAAATTGAACTTTAGAGGGGTAGGGTCTATTTAATAATTAAAAAATATTGTTTTATAAAAATGTATATCATACAGAAAAGTGTTAATATTGATAAATATTGTGGTCCATAACTAGCGGATGAACGTGATACCTAATATACGATTTTTAATAAGACTTAAAACAAGTTAATTTATTTCTAAAATGGCTATTATATAAGCAGAATATTATACTTAGCTCATAGAAACTGTACTTCAATTTAAAAAAATGTCAAAGTGACATTTACTCTTTATTAATTATGTACTTCAGAGCATAATACTTTTTGAACTTCATTAGTTGTCCAGAAAACTCAGTTTGAAAACTTTGACAAGCATTTTTATACAATTAAGTACTTTATGAAGCCAGAGAAATGTTTTTGCTTTGTTACCGAATGTCTGTTAAATATAAAAATTAACATACATTAAATTTAGTGACATACTTAGTTACAATCAATGTGAAAACTGCAGTTTTGTAATATTTAAACAGAAACCTGGTGTGGTTTGCTATATCTGTAGGAACATGAATCTAGTTATTTATCATTTATTGTCAATTTGAATATTATTTATTATTTTAAGTAAATATTTGTGAAAACCTAAGAATTAAAATTTTAAATTATTGAAAACATTTAAATTATGAAATGATACAAAAGGAACACAGAAGGAGATATATGAAATTTTTAACTTTCACAAGTATTCTGATTATGTAAGATTGAAGGTCTACTACTTCAGCAAATAAAAGAATGTCAGTGATTATAAATCATGAATATACAAAATGATTTAAACTAGAATCTGCCAACAATGCGTTTACTATTAGTACCAAGAAGTCTTCTGGAACCAGCTTCCTGGTTGAACGTTTCACTTCAACTATATCAGTCTAAAATTTTACGTAGGTACAATGAAACTTAATAGTATTGAAATTGCAATATTTTTCACTAAGAAAATAGAGAAATAAAGAAAGTACGTTATGTTTTTGGATAGACAATTAGAAACCTTTTAAATGGAGTATTCTCTCACAAGCAATCCAAAATTGGCATATATCAGAGTTTTATTTAAAATCGTAGTTTACATAGAAAATAAATGTATCATTTATTACTTATTAAAAAATAAAGTAGTTTAGTAGTATTCTCACATATAGAAAAATAATTTAATTAACCAGTCTCATTTCCTAGTAAGGGAATACCAAAAAGTTTAATTCATTGTTCAGAATATCAAAGATTCTGTTCAAAAGTGGAAAATGGAAAATGTGTAATTGTAGAGATAAATTATTAAAACAATGAAGTTGAATAACTAACATAAAATGCTAATGTTTTCATTAACAAAAAGGTAAAATTAGATAACTGTTGGAAATGTCCCTTGCTTTCTTAAATAAACAAGTTTGATCGCCTCCTCATGCTATCAAAAATTGAAAAAATAACCATATAATTGTATATAATATATAATATTTTTAGAGCCGCCATAAAACGTTGTGTATATTTGAATATTAGATTAACTGTATAGTAACTAAATACAAAAAAAAAAAACTTAGAAACCGCTGATTTTCTCTTACAAATTGCCGCTTGCTATTCAAAAAGGAGTGTGCTCCTAAAAATCATATTCATAAATAAGTGAAGTTTCTCCATTACCATTAATCTCTTACTGTTACAATTCTGATGCAATAATGCTATAACAAATTACTGTTACAATATACTGTATGTATATCTTGCATATATTTTTATGAAGTAAATTAAGTAAATCATATTCTCTAAACTCTGAAGAGTTAACAATACCTTCTTTTATTTAGTACTTAAATATCTGGTATTTATTTTTATTCAGAAAATTATTATTTTTTCAAGATACTTATATTCAATGTAGTTATGTATTTTAATTGCGTTTTTGGTAGTTAGCCTTAAAGTGTAACCAATATTATTTTGAAAATATGTCAATAGTCTCATTCTCTCAGTATTATTTATGTTTGCTATCTTTATTTCACAGATTAAACACATATTCATTTATCCGACATTTCTGCCTAACCAGTTTTAGAAATTTGTAATTAATTTTTTATCTAATTAATTTAGATTTTTTAACTGATTTAACAAAAACTTCTTTCGATTCAATTTTATAGAACAGCTTTTAGATGGTACGGAATTACTTTGATACCGACCTTTTGATAAATAACTCGCTAATACCCTTTTTTAATAACATACGATGTACACAACTGTCTGTTTAAATACAGCTCTAGGCGTTATATTATTAGGGAAAAATACTCGTAACGGGAGAACAAAAGCCGTAACTATTGATCTCACCGAAAACATTTAAATTTTAAATGGACTAAAATAGATTCTAGGATTCCATCCTGATTTAAATATGCAAATATAGGCGGTTACACATTGGATTATCGATCCCTTATCTTGTTCACTAACGTAGTTAAGGAGTTGTTTCGGGGTTGATACTGCTGAAAAAGAAAAATAGGTTAATTTAATATCAAGTGTCATAGAACCACAAAATGATCCCCTGATTAATGTTGGTCCTATACAGCGTCTTACAGAAATAGTAAGTGAATTTCTTGAAACTTAATTAAATCGTTAATTTTGTGACAAATAACTCGGACTTGTAATTTCAGTATTTCAGACAGTTTTGAGTCATGCATATAGTTGAGAGTCATTCATTTATTGACATTCTTTAGATATTTTGATACACAAGATTGAAAATAAAATGCTTCGAATCATTATATGCCCTTATCTCTCGAATTGTTACCACAATTAATTCTGATTAATTGTTTTAATAAAAATAACAATAGTACTAATAAGAAATTCAGTAAATGACAGTAAAAATATTGACAATAATGAAACAGAGCTTTTTTCATTTAGGATCTTATCCTTCTCAAAAACGCATGTTGCATACAAGAATATATAGAAATATGTTAAACTTATCTTAAGACATTCCCAGAAATTTCTAAAATAACTATATAAAAATTAACGTCACTAACAAAAGTTTTTTTATCAATAACAATGTAGAACATTTTTTCATTTAGTATGGAGAATAGGGAGGACAAATGAGGTTTTTTATTTAGCATTTGTCAGCTCCGGCTTGAAGTTTAGAATTTTCTTGATTCACAAAGATGTAACTGTCAATATAAGTAAATTAAAGTTTGTTAAGTAAATCATTTCTGTATTCCAATAGAAATAGTTTGATGATATTCTGCTTATAAATAATGCAGCTTCTTACTCAGGTGCAAAGTCCACAATAATCTTTACATTCTAACTCCATATTATAGTATGTTTCATCATATTCAAACAGATATGAGAGGTTATTTCTATCGTCCTATTACATACAAAGTTTTATGTAACAGGACAAAGCTTGTAGATTTGGTATGTATTTTTACCGAATCATATTTACCTTAGAGTCTGTACCTAACTACCTAACAAGTAGCGGGCGTCCCAGCAAGAGGTAGCCGATTTAAACTTGTTGCCATTACTCTTACGGCAGGTTTTGGAAGTTGATGCTTCGTAGTTATTACGTGGAGAGTATGTCATTACAAAATGGAGCGCTATACTGGTCAGCACCGCATACTTATTGTCAAAGCGTACTACCAAAGTAATGTTTCAATTGTGGGCACTGAAAGAGAATTACGTGCATTGTGGGTCGTCGTGAGTTACCTGCTAAGCGGACCATGACTTGCCACCATTATACTTTTTCTTGTGCGGATACGTTAAAGAAAAAGTATATGCTAATAATCCCACCACAATTGAACAGCTGAAAAATAACATTAGCGAAATTATTGCGGATATAGGGTCACAGCTATGCCTCGAAGTGATGGAAAACTTTACCAAAAGAATGCACTGCTGCCAGAGAAGCAGAGGCGGCCACTTATAAGATATTGTATTCCATGTCTAATGGCATAGTTTAAATAAACAATTAAACCCAAAATTATTGTAGAAATGTTATTTATTTGTCCAATAATTACAAACATAATCGGCTACCCCTCGCTGGAACACCCCTTAGTTCAGGGGTGTCCCAAAGATCAACTTAGATAGTTGATTTCAGCTTAGCGATAAGTATTTCTCCATCTTCGTTCTTGACAATACCATTCCTTATTGACGTCCAATAATTTTATCTTGGGATTTGTTATGTTGTTCTTTAATGCATCCCCTTACTGATTTGTGACATTAAGTTATTTAGCTGGGTCTTGATGAACGCATAGAGATGTTGATGTTTTTTTTTTGCAAAATCGTCGGTATTTTTGTTGCCTTTTGTTTTGGGTTAAAAGTGTAAGGGTAAGAATAATAACTCCCCTTTATACTTATACCAGAATCTATAATTCTTTGTATTGTCATACAAAGTCTACTCTCATAGTCTGCTATATTTAATATTAAATACATATTAAATTACAAATTCAGAAATACACTTTAGTTTTAATGAAAAATGATAGTCAAGTAGCACTTTCTTTTAATTAAATATGAGTATGAAGATGAGAATATGTACTGCTCATCAATAATAGGAAAAAGTGTGTGATTTCTATGTAAGAGTAGAAGAAAATGTGAGGGAGCATTGGGCTATTTACTTAGACCAAGGTATTTACTTAGACTATCGTATGATTTGCAACAGTATAGTGTAGAAAAATTTTACGATAATTTTACATACCGTAATATATTTATGTCGTATGTCACATGATATTTCTGCGAAATAAGTAGCTGTTTTAGTCACACTTTGACTAATAAGTCAAATTGTGTTTGTGTGAGAAACAGCGAGAGAAGTTTTATTAACAGATATATCTCCTATTCATTACCCTACGAATCTTTATACATACTTTAGGGGCTTTGTTTTTTTTTACGTAATTGTCCATACTTAAGAACATGTTAATACTCATTGTCTAATTATTAACCATCTACACAGGAAATAATATCACTAGAATAGGTCTACGCTACTGTAATCTCTTACGTTATTTTATTAGTTATAGTCGATTGTAACAGATTGTAGGTGTTTTCCAACCTCGAAAATAGATTTATCATTCGAATTAATACTATTACAAAACCTTAGCAATTGTGCGAAAAGTTCCAAATTGGATATATATACTTTCTATTGCCGCAAATAGATTATCATTTCAAAATTAAATTGAACTTGTATGTACCCAATTGTATTTTCCATTTTATAGAAAAGTTGGTATTTTCCTGTAGTCTGTTTACCCACCCGTGCGTTATATTTCTAAAAATGAGACCTATAAAAGAAACACCTTTATTGTATTTCATAATAACATGGTAATTTTTAAAAATAAATCATATTTAACATTTCGTGTGACATATATTTTGCGTATTAAAATTTATTAACACCATCTGACATTTTTAACGAGGGTTAAGTAATAACATAATAATTTACCCTAGAACTTATGCATGAGTATAATCATATAATTTATACATAACGTTACTAACATAAATAAACTAATCAAATATTAGAGAAAAATTAAACGAGTAGCTTATTACATTTGTATATTTTATTCATTAACTATACAGGGTGTCCTATGCTAAGTTAATACACCGCTAATTATTAGAATATAGATAATATTCTATTGTTTTTGTTAGACTATATTATGGAAAATTTGTACTGAAAAACTGTTCAGTATTACTGAGTATACTGCGTGATTTTTAGATTAAAGTCTCTGTCGACTACACCGTACCATGCTAGGACTGTATCCGTACCATACTAGGACCGTAACCGTATCGACACATGCAAACAAATATAATTTGCATTAATTTGTATCAAACAACGCCCACTAGACCGTTCCATCACGGTGCCATGACTGGACCATTGATGCAAATTATATTTCTTTGTCGATATGGTTACAGTCCTAGCTTGATACGGTGTAGTGGGCAGAGAGCTCAAGAGGAGTATATTTACTTATTACTGTATATTTAATGTATATTTTAGGGACAATTGTCTAAAAATGTTCTATTAATAACAAAATAAAATTAAATGTTTTTAGGTTTTAGGTTTATTATCAGTTACGCTTTATAGATGTTCCATGCAAGTTGTTACGTTATGTTACATTTTCTAACTAATATTTTGTTTTAAGGTCCGCAAACCCACTTGTCTGGAGAATTTCGTCAAATTTAGGGTATAATATAGAATAAATTTCCCGAAGGAAATTATTTTTATAACAAATTTTTTCCCGTACAATAAAGGAGATATTCACCATCAAAGTTGTTTGATGGTTAGAAACCATGCAAAGGGCTCTAGTTGACTAAAAGTTACATATTTTACATCATAACTTGAAAACATTTCTATACATTTTTTCTAAGAACATCTCATTTATACATTAGCCTATTATGAATATTTTCAATTAAAAAAAATTTGGTTGTTGCCCTATTTGTTGAAAAGATAAACATTTTTAAAATATACCAGTTTAAGCTTTGCTCGGGAAGTTGAGAACTTGTCAATTAGCGTTTGTCAACGCAGCGGTATACATTTTGTCAGTCGCCACTTATGTTGTTACTGCACATTCATCACAAACTATGTCTAAAATTTAATTTAGTTCTAAACGACTTTCCTTTCTTATTGTTTCAAGTGACAACGTTTTTGCATTCACAATATCTTAAATTTTGCCCAAGCTCGCTCAATTCAACAATAGGTGGTCTATTGTTAGCTACTCTGTTTACTTTTCGCAAGATTCATTTTTGCAATACAATTTAAACGTTTCTGTATTATTTTCCGCTTTGAAAATTCTTCTTTATTGTGCCGCAACTGATTACGACAAAAATTAATTTTTAATTTTTCTATAAATAGTCTTTCATGCTCCGAAATAATTTTATGAGACAGAACGCAATGTTGCCATGTCTTCAGTTTCAACGAATAAACATGTAACTATGTGTAGAGTACAATCTCTGAACAAAATTAATGAGCATTTAACTACTGACATTCAGATAGATTTTGTCACTTTGTCATTTTACAGTGAAAAATTATCTAATTTTAAATTCAGATCGTTCTTTTATGTTGGTAGATTAATAAGTTGTAATTATAATATTTTGCGATAAACATATTCTTTAAAATTGCGCTTTTACTTTTTGCACTATTATTTTTGTGTTATCTTAAATAGTATCAATTATCACTATACAAAAATGTATAAATGTACTTGTTGAATATGATAAAGAAGTAATAAACAAAAATAAATATTTCCTAAAAGCTTTCACAATTTTAAAAAATGTGGATAATTTTAAGAAACGTGTTTTCCTCCCAAACTAATAAATCCAGAGATAACACTTATTATACGACGGTTAATCCTTTGCTCCACCTCTGACCTGCTGATAATCATAATATTGCAAATTTTATTGCAATATAAAATTTGCAATTTCAACATATTCCCTATTAATGTTAACACATTCTTCTCATTGATGTTCTAGCATTTTTAAAGCAAATTAAAAAAAAAAAGAATTTAAGCATCTATTACTTTATCATTCGACTAAAATCGTTTTCCATACAAGTGTTCCTTAAATTTTTGAAACAGTCGGTAATTGTTAGGAGCTAGATCTGGGGCATATGGTGGATGTTCTACCAATTCGAAGCCTGCTTCAGCTATTGCAGCTTTTACGATGACGAGCAAGTAATTGGGCACGTTATTCTGATGTAAAACGTCGAATAGTCGACTCGGCGGGACGGTTGTGCCGAGAATAGAAATCACGTAATGCGCGAAATGTTTCTCGAACGTAGCACTGATTTTGAAAATAAAGTTTATTGATTTGCACACATTGTTGAAAGTTGTAGCCTTCGATAATGATTTGCCATACAGTACTGAGCAATTCGCAATTTGACAGATGTTGACAGACTTTAATAACATTTCTGCTATGATCTACCAAATTTCGAGCATCCCTATTGAAAGACCTATCCACCACACTTGGATTTTCAGTCATTTTCCAAATATAGTTTGTGCTATTTTCCCTTTTCAAAAATCAGTTTTTATGCAGTGATACTAATTGAAAAACGTATATTGAGTTTATTTGTGCATGTATTCATATGTTTACTACAATTTCAACTTATACAGATTTACGATAAAATAGAGCTCTCCAGTGACACGAAAAACGAATCTGCGCCAATTCAGATGTTTCTACCTTCTCCTGGTGTCTTGTCTTACTGCCGATATTTACTAATTTGCAAATAACGAGCTGTCAAGTCTAAATCATCCGGAGCGAAGGCCTCAGAGGGAGAATTAGAATTATCGGTAAATAAAACGTAGCTCCTCACATTAATTTGATAGGTGAGGGCTCCCAGGCCATTGAGAAGGGAATAGAGCCCGGTCTGGCTGGCATTCGGGATGCCGTTATTGATATACGTAAATTCCCGTGTCGTTACTCTCCCATTGTAACATGGGTACAAAGCCAAAGTGTGGCAGATGCTATTTGCTTGGCCTGCTCGAATTAGGCACTGATGTGATCTCTGAATTAATGCCGCCTGATGAAGCTGTAGACTGAAGCAGCAAAATTGCTGACGAAGGTATTGCTTAAATACCAGAAGGAATAAAGGAATAATTGCGAAACCGAAATGACTAAGATGAGTATTCATGACACGGTCCAAAACTGGAAGGGGCTTACTAATTAGTTAAATAATATTTTCTGACGTAGTGTTTCATTATAATGAGCAATCAAGTCGTGAAGGGATTATTTGAGAAGGCCGATAGATTGAAAGGTATCCGCTAATTGACGTTTGCTGCAAGAGAAAAAAGAGGTTCGAATAACAGGTCGGCTAAAACTCCAAATATATTATTTCTTAACCGTACAAATTATTACAGCCCGTTTCTTGCTGTAAAGCTCCCATCGGTCAAAATAATTTTAATTATTCCTAGATAATTGAGATATGTACAGTTTTTCGCAATAAACCTGTATGTCCTTGACAAAAATTTATAAACCACTATTTTTATTTACATAAAAAGACCAATATTTTCTTATACACTCCAGTTTCAAATTTTTGTTTTAGTACAAAACGGTGATTAACAGACGCTTTTGCATAGCACAACTTTAAACCTGATGATGTGGATAACTAGACCGCAATATGCGTGTGGGCAATGGCTCAGTTGTACTGTATGATTCCAGCGTATCAGGCGTATTGTTCTAGCGAGTGTTCAGAAAAACAACTTTTGTTTATTTAATATTATGTCATGTAAACTTCCTCAATGTTTTACAGTAAATAAGTGTATTATCGATTTTCCTAAATTAGAGCTCGATAACACCACTCTATAGACTACAACGTATGTCAGTTGATGTTGTAATTGTGTGCAAAAAAGCACATTATAGATTACATCGCGGATAGGCGCTTTAAATCACTTGTAAATAGTAATCGAATATACTAAGCACAATAAAAACAATTTAATACTAGTTTAATAAAAACTGATCAATCACATGCCCCTGAATTATTGGTTGATGACAAACTATTTGGGAAAGCCTAAAGAACATTCATAATCGACGAAATGTAAGTTAGATATGTTGGCCATTTACTTTACTAGATCGGGTGATCGCTGTTGGAAATTCATTTTAATATGCCTAATATGACAGTTTTGATTATTTTTCATACTGATGAAAAAAGTATCCTCATCAGAAAATATTATCCAATTTATACACCTCCAATTAGTGCTATATTGATTTGTCATATACCCACAAGTTTCAGTCTCACCATCATTATAGTGCTTAAATGCTTTGGTAGCGATATAATTGTTTCTTTTCTAAAATCCTTTGAACTCATTGTGAGAAAATTTGTTATAAAAGTTTGTTTGAATCTATAACCGTTATCCTTGATGTACTGATCGAGAAGTTATAAAATAGAACAATTGTTATAAGGTGTGAAATATATTCACAATATATTTCTGTAATTGTAATGCAGTTAACACTAATTGAGTTTTCTACAAAACACCAAAATACTATACACTACACTCGACGCGCGTTTCGCCAACAAAGTTGGCGAAACATCTGAAGATGATTAAAACTGATAGAAGTTTTAATCATCTCCAGATGATGCCAACTTTGTTGGTGAAACGCGCGTCGAGTGTAGTGTATAGTGTTTTGGTGTTTTTTGGAAAACTCAGTTAGTGTTATCTTCACACCAAAAGTTCCAACCTACTCCAGGATGTGCAGTTAATTATACTAATAATAATTCGCCCTATTTGGTGCTTTACATACATAGCCTTCCTTGTAGAATGCAGCTATCCAGAATCAAAATACCAAACCAAAATAAAAATCTGAAGATTCTTCTTCGGCTTCGGAAATATACATTTCTCTTTTGCCGGATTGTATATTCAAACTTTTTGGAAACCACTTCATCTTCATGGAAGCCGGCATTATCTCTTCCATCGTAGCAAGTTATGAGCTGTTAGTTTCATTTTCTTTCGGACTTCTGCCTGGTGATTATTTAGCCTTGCTGCTAGTTCCGATGAATAATCTTCTTTGTTGAAAGTTTTTTATGTAGATTTTCAGTAAGTATTCTTCTGAATGTCTACAGTGAAGACCGAAGGGCAATCGTAGCTCTCTCCCAAAAATTACGCTAGCTGGTGAAAGATGTATATGTAAAAAGAGTGGTATAAAGCAATCCCAGTCGGTTTGATTTTCGTTTACAACTGTCTTCCTAAGATATGGTTAAACTTATAAGTAACAGACGATAATGTCAACTTTATAGATAATGTCGCCACAATATAGTCTAGTATTTTTTCCATATACATACATAATTGCAGTCAACTAAGTTGTTCCAGTTAATGTGGAAAATTATATTTACATCTAAAGTTATTTTCTTAAATAATTGTATTAAGACTAAAATAGGATAAAAAAATTATTGCAATAGATTAATGAAAATACGAATTAGGAACTTGGAAAAATACGAATAACATCCAACTGTGGAACTGAAATATGCGGCGCCAGTTGGAAGCAAGGTGTGTATGTTGATAAATCGTGCTGGATAAAATGTGAATTTTGAACGGCAACAAACTATTTTTAATGTTTATTAATTAATCACGCCGGCGTAAAGCTGAAAGATATGATCATTTATCAAATGCTTCATAAAAGCTGTTTTTCATTAACAATCTATCTGCGATGCCCTCGAATTCATCGGCTATCCCTTGATTAAATTTAGATAAAAAATATATTGCATTATAACGAAAAATGTGCCAGCAGTAAGAAAACAATAATAACGAGATATTGAGGGGCAATAGGAATTTTTCACATTAAAGTATAATTTTGTTTTGTACGGAAGTGATTAATCACTTTGTGTTTAAGTGGCTCGTCAGGATAGGGTAGCGATTGTTCGAATTCAAATTGATTGATCTGGAATTGTTTTATAATTTTGGACTTCCAAAAATCATTCCACCTAAAAACAAATATTAGTTTCTGTTAGGATCTAAATAGTCCCACTACTATCTTACGTATTCATTTATGCAATTGTTTGAGATAGAGTATATATATATAGATTCAGAGAACGTTTCCTGAAAAATACGATAGAGATGACTATGATTAATAAGTTTCCAAAGAAAACTCATTGTTCGGTTTGCTTAAAATTGGCTATATTTATAGTCATATATTATAAGAAACTGATAGCAAAGTGGTAATTTTTAAAAATAAATTTTAATTTTCTACTTACGAAATCGTAAAACCGTTTTCTTCTTCATTGCCAATGTTTAAGGGACACCTTTATGACTTTACCTGAAATATTTTGTGCATACTATACGTTTCAGATATGGAACATACAATTTTAGGAAAAAGCTAACTTGAAAAAGAGGTGTCAAAAGTTTTGAAGAATTTAATCATTTTATGATATATAAGTAAGAACTAGTAAATATTATTTGGTGTTGGTATGGCAGCTGTTTACTAAATGGCTTTATATTAATGTATAGATTAGGTTACACGGGACGATTAATTTATATTTTTGTTTACTTTACTTTGCTAAATATATACAATATATTTTTCATATCACTATTTAATTTAAATAACTATTTTTTGTTGGTTTTTATTGTTAGCATCATACTTGAAGGATTATACGTATGTATACGAGTATAGGTATAGCTGTATAGATAATATTGTTTTCATAATCATCTTTCAGAAAATCCAAGGCAATCTTCGCGATTTTGTTCGGGATGATTCATTTTGAAAGGTCACTGCCTGTGATATGTATGAAAATTCTTCATTTTGTTAAATTATAAGAACAAGCAAGACATTAAAAAGTTTTTTACTCATAACTGAGTTGTTTCTAAATTTATAAATAATAGTTCCGTTTGAAAAATTGTTATCTCTAAATCGGCACAAGGAATTCAGGGTCTCGTATTTAAAGGAGACAGACTGGGCCCTATTAAAAGTTCTAAACAACCTATATCGTAAACTTACTATGAACAGAGATTTAGCCATAAGATTTAAAAAAATTTAATTATAAATTTAAAGAACATATTTTCTATGTGTACATTTAGAGAACCGTAAATTGCACCTACTAATCTATAATATACGAGTATATTAAGTATAATATCATACCTCCTACATGAATCACTCTCTATCTATTAATTGTTTTAAAAAATGCTCAACTAAAAATAAAATTTGACGGGTTCGAGAGTTTTTCCCTCCTTATTCCTGAAATTCCTGAAATTCAAGGTATTCCTAAAATTTTTAACGAATTTATTCATTAAGCTCTATATAATGAAAAAATGTGATGTATATATAAAATGTATAATTTTTCTTGCAGTTAGGCTGTATTTCATAGATTTAATAAAAATTATTCTTTCATACAATAAAGCCATCTTAATTCGACTAAAGGATATTTCGTTAATTAAAAGAAATATATAATTTAAATAATCTTAGATTATAGATTCAAGGGACTTTTTTCTGTGTGTAGATTTAATGATGCGGATCATTAAATGTACACACATTTATATCTATTAATCTGTAATATTTATATAATGTATATCACACTTCAAATGTAAGTAACGTAAATAAAATTTAATTATAGTATTTAAATTTAATTATAAATCGAGTAATTTTAACTGTCAAATCGCCACCAAATATATTTTGAATAATCATATTAAAATAGTATGATTTATGCTCACTGAAGGGATATCTCAATTGTAATTTGTAATCACAAAAAAAACCAATCACACTATACGAGGTCTGGCTAAAAATAAACCGGACTGAGTATCAAACAAATATTTATTTAGAGTTTAATACATTTTAAGATTGTTCATCTTCTATGTACTGCCCTTCTTGATCTAGACACCGCTCCATATGAAATTCTCCATTGGAAAAACAATATTTGAAGTCTTCAGGTGAAATGCTTTTCAGAAGGTTTGCTGTTTTTTTCATATACCTCATCCAATGATGAACAATGTGTTCCTTTAAATTCAGTTATAATTTTTGGGAAATGATAAAAATCACATGGGGCTAGATCTGGCGAATGCGATGGGTGTTCGAGGACAGGAATGTTTCTTTTTGCCAGAAATTGTTTAATCGAGAAAGCGTTGTGAGCTGGGGCGTTGGCGTTGTCTTGATAAAGCCCATTTTCTGCCACAAATCAGGCCTTTTCTTCCTCACTAAACATGAATTACACCACGGTTGTCAGAACATACGATCAACATTGTCTTGAATTTTCACTTGCTTGCTCTTGCTTTTTTCATTCACGGCTTGGATGGATACAGTCATGAAGTCATCTCTGTACACTTGTTTCAGTATTTTAAAACCTTCCGTCGCTGATTTTTTCAATTATGCGAGGAGTTTGATGGTAATTGGCTGTTAGGATTTCAAGCTTGACACGATTGCGGCAACAAACACAAAGAAGGTGGAATGAAAACTATTTCATAATTCGCTACAATTTTACTAGACAACTGAGGTTCAGTGGTCATACTTAGAGGGGAGATAGAGTTCACAGAAGCTTCCTAACCATCTTTCAGATGGTTTTCCTGGAAATTTCTGAGGTCAGTCCGGTTTAGTTTTAGCCAGACCTCGTATATGTTAAAACTCAATTTCAATTTATATTTTCCTCGATGACAAATTGGATAAGTCCCGAGAAATTATTTATTTGCTGCATTCAATAAATTAGTGTCTGATCAACTACTTCCGACTGAAACTAATTTAATTTGAAGAATTTCCTATTAATAATTAATTAAATTAAACTATTAACTAATATTGTGTTATGAGCAGGAATCTTGTAGAGTTTATCAATTATACAAAATTTCAAATAGACCATCATTGTTTTATTAATATAATAACCATATAGCCACAGTATATTTGCAGTATTAATGTCGGGACTTTCATGAAAGATGCCTGCAAAGATCAGACACAATTTTCAAATATAACATTGAACTGAAATTTCTTTGTGTTTTCCTTTCGGATATAATCATTATATTGCAGTTTTTTAACACAAAGTATGTCACAGCGAGCCCTACTTAAAACTTCCGCCGAACCGAATGCCGCAACTTCGAAAAGTTCGTAGAATGCATTTCTCTAATTGAAACGATCTTTGCGACATAGGATAACATTTACGTCATTTGTGATCACAAAGGAATGGACAAGTTTCTCCCTTCGCATTAGCTCGAATCACTTCACCTTTTTACTGTCTCAGCCCTCTGAACTTTCTGAAGTTTCAGCAAATTGCAAATGGTGTTTTACGTATCTGTTTATCCGTCTGTAGATTCGGAAGTGGGTGTGGCAGGAAACACATTAAATGCTATAATAAATAACTCTCCAGGTTCCTATGGTTATTTTGTTTCAGATTGTGCATTCGAAGGGGTATAGAAGTGTATCCCTTCGTACATTACATTAAAATATTTCACTATTTAACTGTTTCCACTTTTTGTAATTAACTTTGAACTGTTTCCTTTTATTGATAATAGACGTCCATTATTAGAATACAATGGATAAAACAAACAACTTTAATTCATGCTTAAATCAATATATTTGCAAATAAAATAATCGGCAAGTAATTTATTTTAAATTAAGGAATTATTACGCAAGAAGTGTGTAATCTCAAACAAAAATCTAATTTAGCTGTGTTTTTTAATTCTACGGCCTCCACAGTTGCTTGTTATTTTCATAATTCGGAATTGATATAATTATTAAATTAAATGTAGTTAGTGGAAGACCAGACCTATTCGTTTGTTTATTGATATGACGAGTTGCAAAGTTGTGATTTCGACTTGTAGATAACTAAGTTAGGTTACTCTTGATTATTTCTAATTACTTACAGCAACCCTGTAAAAATTAATAGCCATAAATTCGACAAGTTTAGTCGCTTTAGGATTTTTTTTAAATTAAATTAAAATATTTTGTGTATTAGCACAACATTGTGTCCTAAAAAGTTGGTATGTACGTAGAAATATACCTTCTTCCCCTAAAACGTCAGACCAGAGAGCGGACGGTTACACATATAGAATAATACAAATATGCATATGCTCAGGAACTGTCATTGGGACTCGAACTCAGCCATACAATGACACCTCCAATATCAGGCTCAATTCGCCACCCCGGACCACTGTACAAATTGCATTGATACAGCCACCTATATAGGAAAATACGATATGTATTTTTCAATAGAGGTGACCGCAGAGCAAAGACCCGTACTTTTATTAATGCCGCGCACTGCACTTTTATTAATGTGCAATTAATAATTGCATATATTTATATATTTTTAATCCATTCACAATATGAACTGGCAGTATTTGTGAAAACATAATGTTTGGAAAAGAAATTATGTTTGTTTAAATGATTTATAAACAAATTAAGTTTGTTAAATGTTCAAACAGTATTTATTGTACTTACGATATCGATTCATTATTATAACATATGTAACTCAACTATGTATAAGAAAGAAGTATTTAGAGAGGCTATTAGATCTAGATTAAATGATTATTAGAACTATAAGACCCTATTAAAATTGATTTTAATCTAATTATTATAATTATGATTGGGAGAAAAACTATTCTCACATTTTTATAGTTAAATATCGTTCAATTTAATGAGTTAGATAATTAATCATTATTTGTCGCACAAACTAATATATCACGAGCTGATATTGGAGACAATATAAGCGCCTATGAGAGATGCCTATGACTGATATATTGATATAGTAAACAACCCGATAGAGTACAACATTACCTCCAGATATGCACCTAAATTAATTTAAATGAATCATGCAGATTAGGTAATTTATATGATTACCTGACCCCATCCTATGAAATATGTGAAAGCCAAGCAGTGGTACCTTGCAGATGGTATACAAGATTTATATACATGTATGTAGAAGAGTTATATCGTATTTCAACCATTTTTTTACTATTATAACTAGAAAATATCACTCGTAGCAGAAGTACACCTATTTTAATTTCTATACAGCTTAACATTTATTGTGGTATATAGCAGTTTTTTTTTTTGGAGAAAACAAACATTGCTCAGGTATAACTATAATGTATTCCTAAAAATCATAAAAATTATAATATACTACCGAAGAAAATTATATAACCAAATAAAAGTATCAGCGTTTAAAAAATTGATAAGTAATTTTAAAATAAAATGTTGACGTGCTAGACTATATTAATTAACGTGGTACTAAATTTGCAAGATTTTGCTGATGAATTTTTTAAATACAACAGAATTCAAGCTAGAAATTCACAAACCGTATGTGATGTTTTTAAATACATCGATATAAACTCATTAGATTGAATTTCATTTAAAAAACGTATTTATTTTCGAATAATTTTGCATTAAAGCTCACACTGACAAACAGAGCTGTGCGGTACTCGAGTACAAGTACTCAAACACTGTACTCCAAGTACTTTCTGTGTACTCGGTACTCAGTCCCGAGTACTTTATTTTAGATCGTCAAAAATGTACTCGAGTACTTTTTTTGTGTACTCGAGTACTTTGAAAGTATTCACTCATTATTCACACGTCTGTCATATTGCCATCTTGTTTTAATCTACCTTACATTATAATCTAATAGTCTCACATTCTTGAACCAATGTACTGATTCACTATTCTTGCTCTTGCTAGTGACATTATGGACCAAATAGATCTTGAAGACCCCTATGAAAACCTCTCTGATGACGATCCAGAGTATTTTCCTGGGCAAGAAGACGATTCAGCGTCAGCGCCAAAGAAAAGAAAACTGACACAATATTTTCAAATTCTTACAAAACCCAAGGATAAGGGAAACGGTTCAGCTGGAGCGTCGGTAGTTCCAGCACCTTCCTCCGATTCAGGTTTAACTGCAACGTCTGTGGTTCACTTGCAAAAGGACCATTCTGACCATTAAGCAAAATTTGATAACAGCCCTATGCTAGATGTAAAATTTTTCAGTCATGAAAATTAATGGAGAAGACCATGCAGAAGCATCGTGTCAATTATGTCTTCCTAATCAAAAAGTAACTGAACCTAAATTTAATTAGGTAAAAGAAACTAAATTCATTTTTTTGATGATAGGTAATCAAAGAATCTGCAGAGACAACAACCAATTTTGTAAAACACCTGAGACGAATGCACTCGACAGATTTATCTTCTTATATCAAATATAAAGCGGAAAAGCGGAAGAACAGACAGACTGTGGAAATCACCTTACCAACACCATCCTCCACTAAGCTACGGCTACGGCAAACAACACTAACATCGGCAATACACAATAAATCGGTCAGCCAAGCGGAATTCAACAAAAGGATTGTCTACTTCATAATCAATACAATCTCTGCCATATCTGTTATTGAACATCCTAGTTTCAAAGCCATGTTTGATGGATTTAATGTTAAAGTTATGGGCCGTAAAACTGCAATGAATGCAATTCAGAATATATTCCAAACACACCAAGATGACTTGAAACTGCAGATAAGCAAACAGAAATTCTTGTGTTCGACAGCAGACATATGGTCATCAAAACGTCGTAGTTTTAACTAGGGGGTAACATTACATTGATTAGATGACAAGTTGCAAAGGGTGTCTGTTGCTCTCGCTTGTCAACGATTCCGTGGGGTTCATCGCATCAGAACATCGCAGAAATGCTAGACAACATTAATGTAAAATATAGAATAAAAGCCAATCAAATCATTGCAACAGTCACAGATAATGGCAGTAATTTTGTCAAAGCTTTTAAAGAGTTTAAATTGCAAGAAACTTCACCAGCTGAATCCAGGAGCAAAGTACGCGATCCACTTAGCGATGATAGCGACTCCGATGAAGATTCCGATGCTAATGATGATATCGAAACCATGGAGATTCCAGAATCAGACTCTGATTTTGCAACAGGGATCGAACCTGTAATTACGTTACCAAAACATTTCCGTTGCGCCAGTCACACTTTGAATTTGATCGCTACCACAGATTGTGCGAAGGCTATAGCTTCGAATGTAGGAGTTCGTATCAAGCATATGCATGCTATCGATAAATGCCGTAAGCTATGGGCGAAGGCGGGAAGGCCAGGAACCGCCGAAATTATAATGAAAGTTTTAGGTCATACCCTGAGCTACCCTGGAGAAACACATTGGAATTCGTACTTACTGTATATCGCGGATTCTACATGAAGACACCAAACCGAAATTGGCTGCACTCCATCAAAAGCTGGGACTTCCCAATTTCAAAGATGCTGAGATACAATATTTGGAAGATTACTGCCAAGTATTGAAGCCGTTGGCTACAGCTCTCGATATATTGCAGGGTGAAACAAACACTTATTCTGGCTACTTGCTTCCGACTCTGGTATCTCTTGCAAATCAATGGGAAAATATGAAAGCCGAGTTTCAGGACCCACAGGACATTTCAGTGCAAACCTGATTTTAAATGCATGCTCCCAAACATTACGAAATAGGTTCTCCGCCGTGTTTGAGTTAGAGAAGAAGCAGCAGAAGAAGCAACTATAGCTGCGGTGGCATGTCCGAAATTTAAGCTTCGCTGGTTCACTGCACTGAAAAATAGAAATCAAACAAGTATCACAACGGATTCTCTAAAGCAAATGGTCATTTCATCAACAGAACATCTAATGGAAGTACTAGATTCTGGACTCTTTGATGGAAGTGACAGCGACACCAAGGATCAGGATTTAGAGTATGATGGGTATTTCGATTTCAGTGAATCTGGCAATGTACCTGGGCCTGGTCTGTCGTCTCAGATCCAAACCCAAAGTTCAAGAGAATTCCAAAAACAGGATAAGAAGTCCAAAATTGAACTCGAAGTTCTGCACTATCTTGAGGACAAGAGAACCAGTCTCTCCATGTTGGACGACTACCCGCATGTGAAGAAACTTTTCGCCGAAACATCATCTTCCGCGGAGGAGCGCTTATTTTCGTATGCGACCATAGTTAATAATCCACGTCGTCATGCTTTAACTGACGAAAATTTTCAAAAATTGGTCATTCTTAAAGCTAATAAAATAGGATTGTAAGAAAACGTGTTTTATTTTAAGTAGGAAAAAAGTAAGTACCACAATTTCTCAAAAAGATAATTCGAAAATAAAGCTAATGCAAAGAAAAACAAGATACTGGCCGGCATTCTCAACTTGTACTCGGTACTTTGTACTCGTGTGGGTACTCGAGTACTCTTATATGAGAGTACTTGTATTCAGTACTCGAGTACTTTTTCATTGTACTCGGAACAGCTCTGCTGACAAATGATCAGTTAGGAGTATTCCTCGTAGAGAGAAACAACAAACATGATATTAATGAATAATAATCATTAACAACAAAATCATTAATATGACTAATAATATCGTTAACGTAAAATATCAAAGGAATAATGACCATATATTTTAACTATTGGACCCTGTACATGTTCATACATTAATATAATGATAGCACATTCATTATAATAATGCAAAAATTTTATTATAATGCAATAGAAAAAACAAGTCGAAAGCACCGTTTTGAAGTGGTCATTTTAATAAATGGACATTTTTTATTAAGGAAATAAAAGAGACATTTTTAGTAAATAGAACAATTTCCAGATTTTTTTTGGTAGAAATAGCTGTTGAAACTATCTGTATATTGGTACTGATATATTGATTTGGTACAGCGTAATTCTATTAAGCAGTACCAAATTCATTGTATTAGAACTTTTCTAATTCAATCAATTATTCAATCTATACTCTTTAGGCTCTTTAAATTACTTATTATATGATACATTGCAAGTTTTTTTGTTTCTACAATGCCTCTTTCGCTCCCAGTAACAAAATATTCTTCAGGTATCTGTCTTTCTATTTTCGATTTTATGGAATGCACGACCAATGGTGACAAGAAAATAATTCCTGCATAGCAAACAAAGATATTTAGTACAAGCAGCAAACGTTTTTTTTTTCTACATCAGAAATA
Source organism: Rosalia funebris (assembly GCA_037954035.1). Lineage (NCBI taxonomy): Eukaryota > Metazoa > Arthropoda > Insecta > Coleoptera > Cerambycidae > Rosalia > Rosalia funebris. The sequence goes on from JAZFAV010000007.1 coordinate 10,184,693, forward strand.
TGTAAAATAATCTTCTGTCTCTTGCGCCATTTTCACTCCACTATCTTCTGCACTACAATTTTCCCGTGATTTAGCAGTTAAATGGAACTCAATGGGCGAAATTATCTTATCTATAATACAAATTAACTTGACGTTTTTGTTTACATGGTATTCACATTTCGGGTATAACACGTGTCCCAAATTATTTTTTAGTATATTTTAGTATTATAAACAGTTCAGGTGCATGCAGTACGTTTTTGGAACAATCACTAAAACATCAGTTTTTCGCTTGAACACGCTGCTTTCAAGTTCACAATTGATCAAGAAACACCATATCCTGCTTAAGAAGATTGTATTACTACTATACACAGGTGTATTAAAATATCGGTTATGGTTAAAAAGGAATATTAAAAATGTGTTGTATTTATGAAAACCACCGAAACATTGTCCAGTGAAATGTTGCGATATATATATATATATATATATATATATATATATATATATATATATATATATATATATATATATATATATATATATATATATTGTGCAATGAATGAATGTCTTCTAGTTTCTAATTTATCGTAATTTCAGTGAATTTATGCAATACATTTGCCGCTCACTGTACATCGACTCAGCAATTATGAAAATCCGCCAGCTCTCAAATGCCGTAACTCCGTGCATGCATTAAAAGTTATCACGGAACACGGTACATTGTGGCAATTCAAACAAGTTTTGTTACAAACAGGGTAATATAATATGTGCGGTATAATGAATTGGCAGTTGGCAGTCAACGAGGTGCAAAACTCGGCAATGTAATGGAGTTTTTGTTTTAACAAGGCTGATTATCGAGACGAACGGACATGATTGCGACACCTGAGCGTAACGTGCTCGCTCCTTTTCAAACGCGAATTACTGCACACATTTCATCGGCGACTAACAAGCCACCGCATGCAATTCTGACGCTGCATGTATGTAAGCCTGCTCGTTAATCTCTGTTTATAGTTTATATGTACTGGCGGAACAGTGTCTCTCCTGCAGACTTCATTTTGGCGAATCGTCCATTCGAGATGATTGCATGAATTTTACAATGTAACTCAAGTGTATGCGATTCTGTTCTCATGACCTTAACCGTTGTTCTGTTAATGAATGTGATGTGCTGGACGTGTTTTCCTCTCCTCTTCAATATCGCAAATCCCATGAAAGGAACCATCTGCTATAGTTAAATATGCATAATATTAGTTTCAAACGAATATCGTATATAATCATATACAAGTACATATACTTCTATAGAACGGCAAAACAACAATTAGATATAAATAGTTTTCAGCGAAAGCGCCTCGTTATCAATATACACGATGGAAAGTGACTAAAATAAATTTTGTAACTTGTGTACGCAGGATGTCTGTAAAATTTCCTCAAATACGTAAATATTCACGTCACTAACTATATTTTATATACTATTCAGTTGCTATTTTCAATGCAAAGACATTCCTAACTTGTTTATGTAATAGTTATGATACATCGTTTGACTCATTTAACCAACAAAAATACATTTATATTATTATAATTAATCATTATACTTTATAAAAAAAATAGTCCAGAATACTCCAACATCAAACATAAGTAAAATTATGTTTCCAAAAATTATGCAAAATTTATGTCATTTTTACTGACAAACTTAGGAGATGTGTGTTTCTCGAAAATTAGGCCTTGAGATAAAGACGTTGATATCGCTTTTTAAGCGTTACTTAAGTCAAATTTTCCTACACTAAGAAAACTGTTTTACTGCATTATTATCATTTATTATCATGGATTGTTCAATCAGTAAGAATTAACCACCAAAGTATTTTAAAACGAATATAACTAAATACTTACTATGAAATATTTTATGAGGGATGTACTACTGTATAAGCTATTTACTTTTTAAAGTAAGAAGTGCTAATAATACATTAAATTGTGACCGATCAGACAGAAGATTATATCATGATTTGTTTGGCTGTTATAATCAAGGTTTATTTATAAGAAAAATTTCTCGTGAAAAATTGATATGAAACTTCCATACATTCAACTTCCACTAACAAAATTAATAAAAATTATTAGTATACATGCGATTAACTTGTAGTCACTATATAAAAATTTTAAAGTTACTGTATGAGACAACCAGGCTTTAATAGTTAATTATCGTTTTATACATTTTTAAGTATCATATTTATATATTAGGTGTGTGTTATGAGGGCGTATTTTTCGCTATAAATTAATTTGTATTAAGATTGTACGTAAGAGAATCGATATTTTCAGCTTAACAATGCCTTGAACTAAAATACTTTTATGATCATTTTTATATATAATGTGCAGTAACTCATATAAAAATAGTTTATTTGGCGGTTTATACCACTTAAATTTAAAAGTTCAAAAGGCACTATAACAGGGTATTATCACTTTTTTATTTTTATATTGTGTTGTAGATTATGAAAAACAAAAATGAAATATATAATACAGTCTCCAAGACTTAATGTTATTCTTATTCTAATAAAATGTAGGAAATTATTTTGCAAAAGGCTTTCTTTGTTTTATTTTACTAAATTGTTCTGTAACTAACTTTTCCCTATGTGTTGGGCAATATAATTTGATATTATTGTTATATTATGAAAGAACTATTAGGTATATTTACTCTTATTTTATTAAATGACTCGAAACTTGATACTATAAACTATATTTCTATTTGTTATAAACTATAGTTGGCCTAATAAATGTTTGCATATAAGTTAAAAGTATAAAACTACAAAATTCCTTACGTACAGACATTTTCTATTTAAATAAAGCATACTCATATGTAAAATAAATCACACTCAAATAAATAATATGCATGTTTACATTTGTGATTTGGTTGTTAGTTTTACTAAAATCGGAACCAAACTTGAGGTCGACTTATTGTGAATTATATTGAAAATAGTTATATATACTTTAGAGAGCACTTGTTTTATGCCCTAGAATCCTCAACATAGATGTGAATATTAAAAATCTCCTGTTCAATTATGTAACTATACATAATATATTATAATTGCTGAAAATGTGCATAAATTGTTAATATAGTAAAGTAAACTACCTTTAGCATTATTATTCGTTTATAGTGCTCTTGATAAAACTATTAAAAAGCCTAAAAGAATGTTTTAAAATACAATGCTCTGTAATATCAAAAAGTGGTGGATAATTCTTTGAGAATAATCAGTAATTAAATCTCGTTTCTAAGAACTATTTCCATCCTTTTAAATATATTTAAAATCGCCATATCTCCTCATGGATGTTCCCGCCTCTGCTTCGTTTTGTGGTCGCTTTCATGTGTTTGGAGAATGAATTGCCTCCCGTACACGCATGTATATTTAATTGACCATTAAGTCCAGTTTTATGTTTCAAATTAACGCCGTAACTGTGTAATATTATTTGCTTACCAATACTGGAAACTGTTTTGAAGCCACATAATTAAAATGCTCCCTTCATAGATATGTCCGCTGTTATGCGCCGCGGCGGTGGTTTTCATAAGTATTCATATTTTGTGACAAATGGGCGCATTAATTGATGATTCGCCGATTGATGATTACACAACTAGCCGATTATTATTTCATATGCGTTGTGTGAAGTAAATTAATTTTTGCAGTTATTAAGTTATTAATCGCGGCTTTAATTCAATTGTGATTTATTATTATAGTTCCCTAGTATTATTGATCGATTACTATATCTAAATATGATATCAAAGACCTACGGGGACTTGAAAATCGTTAACCAGATAGATTAAGTAAAGTTAAATATAATGTTAAAGTTAAAAATAAATAAGTAGCTAAATAATTAAGTTTCATGTAGGAAATGGACGAATGTAAGTCACCATAACCGGAATTGATTTAAAGTTTATAAATCATTATAATTTCTCTAAAGGTTTTGATTAAAATTGAATTATCAGTTCAATTGGATTGGCCGAAATTCCAGAATAGAAAACAAATTAAATACGTCATACCTACGGCCAAGATAGAAAGAAACATTAACTAATTACATATTGCCTGACAAATATAATGATATTATTTTATTGTGTAGTAAATTAAGTCTAAAGTAATAATATGGTAATAACATATGATAGAAACAATGGTACTGATTCATTCTATTTATGTTAGTAAAAAGTTCACAAATAAATGTTAGAAAAAGAAAATAAAAGATACCCTTATTACTAATGAAGTACCTTGAGGGTGTTTTAATATAATAATAAATTTTACATATACTATTCATGGTTTAGAACTTTAAAATGTCTACACTGGAACATAACTTTATTTATTACGGCTAGTATTTGATTATCTTTATCGAATGGTAAACTTAGGAATGCTTTATTTAAATCCATTTTGTAATTTAATAATAATTATCAACTCATTGTCGATAATAGGATTATCATCAGTAATGATTTTATATGTAGATAGTCCAATTATGCGATTTGGTACTAGCTTGTTTTGGTGGAAATTTATTGTAGATTCTAAATCCAATTAATTAGAGATACTAGATGTAATGATTATTGTTATTTAATCTAAAAGTTAGTGAAATTTAATATAAATACGTATCTGAAAATCAGTTTCTATTAAAAAAAAATAATTGTTGGGTGATAATTGAAGCGTTATGGTTTGAATTTTTGCTATGCCGATATAGGACCACCTGCGGAGCAGGAAGATAAGGATTGGTAAATGGACTTACTTGGAATAATGTTGTCCTGGAGCACTGTATGACGTGATGGGATAACATCGGTAACCGGCACCTTGTTCTGCACGTGTACGATATGTTATTATTCTGGTCTCTCTCCGTCTCTACCACACACTTCCACTGCGCTGTTATCGATGCGGGCAAAGTTGTGGGGAAAACGAATGCAGCACTGACGCAAGGGTATAGGACTCGGACAGGGATTTGAATTGCTGGCGGAAAAAGGACAAGCCGTTCGGTACTAAACAATAACTACTATACGAATACTTACCCAAAAATGACACACACTTTACCCAACTGCTAACCTTTTAATTATCATTTCTATACATCTTAATTTTGACCTTTTCTATTATGGTATGACTCAAATCCGTTGGAATGCAGCCAAGCGAGAGATACGGGAATACTGGGAGTCGCCCTTAGAGTGAAAGTATGAATGTGATGCCCCTAGAACAAGTGGGCTCTGACAGGATCCCTCCTCAATTAGTTTTTCAACAGATCATATGCAATAAACATGAGTCTCAGTGAAGGAAGAGTTAATGTCTTCGCAGACGGATCTAGAAGAGAGAGAGAGAGAGCGGGATGTATGATACCCTCCTATGTAGAGGATCTGAGCAAGGAGATGACCGTACAGCGTATTTTGGAAAAACGTTGGCGGTATATGGCCGATTTAAGGGAACTTTCCCTAGACAATGTCACTGCATATTATGCAAAAATAGACTGTGATGGCTTAAATGCGATCCTGCAAGGAGAATCTCGAAGGGATCTAGTAGATCCTAAGTGCTGTAATCCTTCAAAAGATTACTTACCATTTTCCGAACCTCTGATCCTATACCTGATTTCTGAACCTCTGATCCTGAACCTCTTGATTTGAATATTACAAAAATAATATCTAACTTATTATAAACTACTTATGTGTATTGAATTAATCGATAACTGAATCAAAATTTATTATATCATATAACATTACTAAAATCCAATAATATTACATCTACTGTGCTGTCGTATATAAAACACGATCTATTTTAAATACGTATTATAAAATGTGTAGTGTTATAAACGTATTTAGTTTTTCATTACATTTTAGGCTTCAGATTCTGTATTATGCATACACAATAACACTAAGTAATTTAGTTGCCTCTGACGTCAGTAACATTCTTCATTCACAAGCTAGGAGGTGTATGCACATATATGTAATAACACTTAAAGTAACCAAGTTGCATCTGAAATCATTTTTCTTTCTAGCAATATTGTTCATCCAGAAACTATGCTCTATATTTAAAAATGCTCTATATCTAAATGCTCTATATTGAAAAATAAGCATCAAAATAAAATAACTTAAACTATATACATGGGATATATATTTCTGCATTATGTACTCTGTTGCATTATATACTCTGTTGAACATACCATTTACTTTTGTAATATACGGTCTGATTTTATATGTTAATACCTAATACAAAACGTATTATCGCTGGAATCCATTATATGACTACAAATCAATATACCGATTAATAAGAGGCAAAAGGTTAATCTTAAAATATGATATTATTTGAATATACATACATATATTCATTTCTCTATTACTACTTTTAGTTAAATAATTTGTGTACTACACAGAGCCACAGAGTAATAATCAATTCATTTAGTTTATAATTTGAAATTTATTTGTTTAGTTTATACTTAAGGAAACTTGAATTAAAAATTTATATTAATAAGTTACTTAATAAAATATTCAAAATATTTCAAATTATAATTTGAAATTGTAGCTCAATTCGCAACAATCTATAAATATACTCTAATTTTTATAGAACTGATAACACAGGCCTAGAAATTTTGACATTTTAAAAGTTGATTTGGGTTTGATAAGTGATTATAAATGAGTTATTTACGCTGATTTCATATCTCCCTTTCATTTTTACCCCTCACGTAAGATTTTTGATCAACTAAATAATCAGAATAAATTAAAAACTAAAGGAAAATTATATTTTATTAAACATTATATTTACATTAAAAAAGCAACAGCACAAAGAGTTTTGAGTTATATTTTTTTAATTTTTTTCTTGGGAAATCTTTCCCTTTTTAACAAAAAAACTTTGTTTTATAGTTTTTCTTGTGTAATAATTCGTTTATGTCTTGATGGAGCCTTTCACTTGGCTCCTCACTAACAACACCAACATTTTCTGGAAGGTAGTCCAGATGAGCATGCAGAAAATGAATTTTTATGGTCATATAACAACCAAGTTGCTTAAACTTATTCAGCATTTTGTTGACAATTTTCTCATACTGCAGATGTTTATAATTTCCTAAAAAATAATTTGTTACATTTTTAAAGCACATCCAAGATTATTTTTCAATTTCTGTCATTGTTTCTTCAAACTTTTGGTCCTGCATTAATTTTCTTATTTGTGGCCCTACGAAAATGCCTTCCTTTATTTTTGCTTCAGAAAGAGCTGTAAATTTGCCACATAAGCACTTAAAACAATTCCCATTTTTATCTATAGCTTTTACATATTGCTTCATTAATCCTAATGTAATATGAAGTGGCGGCAAAAGATTTTTTGCGGATCAACCAAATTTGCATAAATAACGTTGTTTGAACCAGGTGTTAAGTTTATAACATGTATTTGGTGTAGTTTTACAACTTCTAGGCATTTTTAAAACAAAATAAAATCACGACGCGATGTCACTAGTAAACGTACACACATTAAAAACGTACTACAGCGACTATGTAAATACCCGAATAGTATAAAACTGGAATATCCCCACCAGCCAACTATATTTCGGTAAATCCCCTACACTTGTGTATATGTTTCAAACCGATTAAACACAGAGGCGCTGTAAATATTGAGGCAAAATTTAATTTTATAAAACCTCGGTTTTAAGAACTACAAATTATTGTACAATGTACATTTACAAATACTAGTGCGTGATGAACCACATCATGGATGGATGGATGGAATGGTGAACAAAAAAAACAGGGTTTCTTAGTTCATGGTATGTAACTAAGCCAAAAAGCCAAAAAAACGCCGATCACAAAATCTTTGTTGGCTTGTGTAATTTTTGGAATATTCTTTGAAACGTGGTCGTATATGAAGTTGTGGCTTTTTTATATTATTTAACTATTATCTATTGTAAACTATTTATTTATTACACGCAGTAGACGCATAAATAACCACTACTTACACAGCAGTATTAAATTACATAGTCCTGGCTTGTTATATCTTCCCATTTTTTGCGTACACAAGTAAATTATATAACATCTCCGAGAAAGGAAACCCATCTCACACTCAGACCGTCCGTAATATTAACATTTAAGCCCCGAGGCTGTATCAATGCTTATTAAAAAAATCCATCCCGTGTCTGTTCTAGTCTACGACGGCCTCATATTTCGCATTATGGTGGTATATTCCGCTGATTGGATGGAAATAAGTGGCGAAAAAGCGGCTCACGAAAACGGGAAATGGTGTATTAGTGGAGATAATATGTATAAAAGAGTCGGATAATTTAACTCCGAGCTTCAACCCGCCAGAAATTTAACACGGATGAATGAAGGGGATAAGTAGAACAGCGGGGGATAAAAGTGGGATCAAGCGTGCTGGTCAAAGTTGGTGCTCTCAATTTCAATCCGCATTTCCACCCTTGGAAGATATATTGCGGAATTATGGATGGGTGGTGATTGCGATTTTTTTTTATTTTTCACTCGGTCCACGCATAGGCGGTTCTTTCCGTTTTCCATTATATCTAGTTCAAAGGTCGCTAAAATATAAAGACGTAACTCTTTTAAGTAATCTTATGCCAGGTCATATAATTGAAATAAGGAAATCCTAATTTGCTCAATATAATCAATAAGGAAATGTGGATGTAAAATTTCATCAAACAATCTACGATAAATAGTTTTAAAACCTTAAAACGGACTTTTTCGCACGTAGAACATCTCTATCTCGAACTTGAGTGGCTGAGAAAAAATAAACCAACACATAAATTCTAAATATGTGTTTTATGCGACAGTTTTACTTTTTTTCATTGACGACTGCTTCAGTGCCGTATCAATACGTTTGTGATCGAACGAATTTTTTTTCTCATTCATTCGTATATAATATAGGCCGAATATATGTTTTCTTCGTTCAATGCAAAATCAGCAACGCGTTAAATTTTTATGTTTAAAATCTCAGAATGAACATAAACATTTACATCGTGCTTTCTCATAACCCATGGAGAAGGTGGAGTATGTCCTATCCATCTCAAAATCAATAGGTGTCATCTGGTAAACGTCTCTAATCAGAATCAGTTGAAATCCGATCGATTCGACACGATTTAGTTGAGTGATTGTGCTAACAAAAAATATTCTCAGATAGTCCACCATTATGCTTTCTCATGACCCATGAACACGATGGAGTGTGTTCTATTCACCTCAAAATCAATTAGAGTCGTCTGGGAGACATTCCCGATCAGAATCAGTCAAAACCCGATCGATCCGACAAGATTTAGTTGAGTTATCGTGCTAATAAGAAATTTTAATGCCGACGACAACGACACACACAGGCACAAATTTTGTAAAAACGAAGAATAAACGCTAGAAAAAAGTTATTACCTATTGTATTTGGCGTATTAAAATAGACAAATTATGTGAACGAGGTGGTCATTTAGTTGGTCTTCGTTGACCTATAGGACCAGGAAAATTTTCGTTAGAGAATAAACTCACATATCTGGACATTGAACGGACACCAGAATTATAAAATTCGCTTTATTGAAACCAAATTCTTTGGTGGGGTACATTATCGTCCTCATTGTTTAATTAAAGAACTGCTAAAGCTAAAACTCAACGTACAAATTCTAAATGTTCAGTAGCAGTAAAAATGTCATCAAAAAATCAAGGCTCTAAAATACGACTTATTATGATTCCAGCCCATACATTTATGTGATATTGACACTGGCTATGCGATTTTTTAGACCAATGTCTATAGTTATGAATATGTACCAGATGTTTCTGAAGATGTGAAGATGTTTCCATTCAAAGAGAAAGTTGCTTCATCAGAAGAAAACAACTTAGGTAAACCTATTACTTTTTAATTTTCATCAAAACGTCGTAAAATAATATTTTCCTCAAAATCGTATGTGACGATCTGGACAATTTTATTATTATACTATTGTAGCAGTTGAAAATATTTTTGTTTCAAAATTCCTTTGTTTCAGTCAATAAATTGAAAAATATATGTAGGTGTTTCATCGTTGTCTAGAGACAATCTAATTGGGTTATTAAAATAATGCCCGAGTTGATTTTTATAGACAAATAAATATATTACAAATTGTACAGTAAACGAAGTAAGTATATTAAATGGATGAACAAACAATGTCGACTACAACAAAAAACTACGAGTCTCTCTGTATTTACTTCTTACTTTGAAAAATGCCTCTTTAAAAAATACATCTTGACTTGTGTGTTGGTCGTCTATTCGTCTTAATTGTCTTGAAATCCTATTACTGACGGACTTCCCAAAATTACCGAAAGATACTCACACGGCATACGTGATTTCTTGCGATTATAGTCATCGAGCCATTGAAAAATAAATGAGGAGAAATAATATGCGAAAATACTCGTATGTACAATATATCAGTTTTCTACATACATATTGAAATATATGTATTTTGCTATCTAAGTTACACACATTTTATTATTTAAGACAGTGTTCGTGTGTAGAACTTTTTAGGTGTTTTACGGCCACTGCTAGCAACGAACGGTCATCGCAGTGGCAAATTATTCCGTATCCAAAAAACGGCTATATATTCAGTCGGACTACGGACTTTAATGAGACGTAAAATTTTCACAACTGGACTTATTACGTTTTCCCCGTTACTTTGTAAAAATAATAAAACTTCGATTTGCAACCATATTGCTTCTTTTCCGGACAGTATCCATAAAGTGACTTTGTATCTGCGTATTTGATTTCAGGCCGTGAATTTAAATATTCCATGAATACTTTGTTGCTGGAGATTGTCCCATTTACCACTGAAATCGTAGAAGATGGAAAAAACATTGCGGGGAAATACTTCGGATAGTTTTTTCACAGTATTTGATGTGCGCCGGCTAACTATGGTATATAATTGTAGCTTATACTCGTATATAATGGTAGGTATACTTTGATAAAAGCGGTGTATTGAAAAAGGAAGCAACCATATTTAGTAATTTAGTAAAGCAGTTTAGTAAATTATCAACTGCGTATTGTAATAATTTTAAAAACATATAGGTGTCGGTCGTCAATCACAGTAATCGCCAAAATAGTATTTAAGAGTATTTAAACTGTGCTTAATAATATTAAAGTTCTGAATTACAGTAGATAATATATTATGATGATACGAAACTAATTTTTGTATATATATATATATATATATATATATATATATATATATATATATATATATATATATATATATATATATATATATATATATATATATATATATAATTAAGTATGTACGTATGGTTGGCTTATTACCTTAATAAAAGTTTTCTAGATCTAACTTCTTGGGGATAATAAAACCTCTATAATTTATTTTTATTCTCCTACATATATTATATTATTTATCTTCTCGGTTTATTCTCCACACATGTCCGAGTCATATTAATATTTGCCCCTTAATTATTGCTATTATATTCTCTTCTCTTAGTTCCTCTTCTATTTCCAAATTAGGTTCCATTCTATATTCTCCATCTGCTGTTCGAATTGGGCCTAATGTTATTCTTTTGATTTATCTTTCCGCGGCTTTCTTTCCTCTCCTTTTTTTAGGGTTATTGTCTCTGTTGCATAGGTAAGTATGGGTCTTAATAATGTTTTATATATTATCATCTTTCAGGTTAATGTCTTATTCTTTAGTAATCTCCTGTTTACCTACACAGCTGTGTATTTGGGGTTACGTTATGTGCTTATATATGTGCAAACATGATTTATATTTAAATTTGTATGTACTATTTCTTAAAATAACTACCAAATTAGGAACTTAAGCATATTACTCCCTTTCTCAGTCACATATTTTCCTTGAAATACTATTTTTGTAAGTTTGGTGTACAAGTAGCCCACCATCGTTTGAGAATATTTAACAAAGTAATTTAAAATTTAATAGGATACATATTAGTGGAAATAATTTGTAAAACAAACAATATATTCATGAATTTTAAATAATGTCCACCCATAAATTCATAGAGTCGGTTCTCCTGATTCATTCCAACTACACTAATGTTTGATCATATAGCCAACTGATTTGAAATAGTCTAAACTAACTAAATAGTCTAACTAGATTATTTAGTTAGTTAAGGCCAACTTTAAATTGTCTAACTAAAAGAAGTAATATTAACGTCAAATAATTTAAATTTACTAATTATAGAGTCAAGTATTTCAATCAGTCATTAGCTGCCGCTGGCGCCACCTGGCGTTTATCGAAGGGCTGAATATAGTGGACTCGATCGTGAATCCCTCTCGGTTCGTTGAAATAAGCATCAACACATATCGCAATGTCGGGGCCTTGCAATACGGATTTTGTGTGATCTTCTGGTGAAATATACAAATTCCTTAAACATTTCCCAGAGGTTTACTATCAGAGTAAACCGCCTTGTGTCTGAACTGACATTGACAGGTTTCGAACAGTCTAGTTGTTGACAATATATGAAAGGACGTCACATAACATATCCCAATAGAAGTTCCATGCTGCATGTTTTGGGATAATAACATTGCCTTACACGTACTTTATATATGATCAAGAACTTCTAAATTTTAGAACATTATTTTCTAAATATTCACTTCAGTGGTCATCGTGCTCTTTCATTTCAGTGGACCTTCTAAGGAGATTCCTTGGAAGATCCTAGATCCTTAAGCCTAGATACTTAGTCCTTCGATGTCATAAATTATCGATTATTTTTATACCTCAGATTCAATCTGAAATTGTTGCTCTATTCAGCTGATTCATAACGTTGAAAGAAGGTAATAATTATACGATGCAAATGTGTTTGGTAAATAAACTGGATGTGGCAAAATTTCCCATTGGTTGCTTGGATTCTTTCTGTCAAACTAATTGAGGAGTTAGTTGAAGAGCGTAACGTTCGCCAATAGAAGTCTCTTCTGGGTTGAGGAACTGGTAAAGGAACTCATAATACCGCACGCTTCATCAAATACATAAGAATTTTTTTTACCGCAAACATTCCATTTTAACGTTGATGTTGGTTATCCTAGGCCTATCCAATGTTGTCAACGTTTACAATTATCGTAGTAAATCAATTTTTCTACAGCTGTTACTACTTCCTACAACAAGCTCTTCTTTGTTTATCTTGAAATCAATAAGGCTTACGTGTCAACTCGTCACGTTCCTCTTTGATCATCTCATCAGGTACACATCTTCATTCTTTTAATCTTAATGTTCTTGAAAGCAAAAATAGCTTATTGAATTATGTCTATTTTTCTGCAAGTTGATATAATGTTTGTACGGAATATTGTTGCAGTAGATTTTGCAATTTTATGTCACTTTTTAAAGCTTACCAGAGCATGGTTTATTATTTAAATTGAAATCTCGATTTTTTAATTTTCAAAATCATCTGCGATACGTACTGTTGTTAATGATACTCCATGATACACCATAAGTTACACAGCTTTCTCTTTGAGCCCAGTAGTACTTTTACCTTCGCGAAATTCATAAAATAAGTAGTGTCTGCCATAACCATCTATCGAGAAAAGAAGATACACCTAATATCTTAGATGATGATTTAAATAGTATGTTGTTAACAAACAGAACTAAAGTGTATTCGCCGAGTTCTGAGACCACGTCAAAACAAACATATGTGCGTGATTGTCACGTGGGCGTGACGTAGCCTAATCCTCATTGGTTGCATTTTTAACATCCAGTTACAGACTATCGCTCCTTCAGTAGTGCACAATTCGCGTAAAAGTATATTTGGTATTTCTGACATATTCCCACAAAAGTTTTTACAATATCAAAGTGTTTTCACTAAATATTTCTTTATAGAAAACTATTTGAAAATCTTTTATACATTATCTTTAGCATTACCAAAAACCAGAATATTAGTTGTTAGAAAAATAATTATTACTTTTACTACTTTACTAAAGAATGATTAATTTAAAATGTAGTTGCAATGGTTGTATTTGAAATTAATTTTTAAATTTTTTAAAAAGAAGACAAAATTATAGTTATTATCATAGTAAATCATTAATTATTATTATTAGTATATTTCTAATAATTTTACGCATGGATGGCTCTTGTGAATTAAGCATCTGTTAGTTCACGTGAACAGTGCATGCATTTGTTTTGACGCGCTCTCAGTACTTTATGAACATACTATAATAACTATAATTTTAATTGTAAAAATTATTATAAAAAAATACAAATTTTAATATTCTATAAGTAGAGATTAATTATGGCAATATGCCTAAAATTTAAACATGATTGTATTTATGGAATCTTATCGAGTGAATTAAGACAGCCCTATAGGCGATGCGCTACTGAATCGTAACATCCGCTTTACAGCAAAAAAAGAGAGACGTATGTGAAGATATTAGACTTCGTTCTGTATCGATTGCGAATTTTACCTACAAATGGCTTTCCACACGACTTTCCATTTTTGTTGTGCTTCAGTGGTGGGAGCCAACAGTCAAGGATGAATAATTTCTCACTTTTGCTCAACACGATTTAGCTTTTTATGGAAATTCGGGACAAATTTCCAGCTTTTTGTTTTACATTGATCGCTTTATAACGTTTTCATATACGTTTGGAGCGGTATAAATCCGGAAAGTATTTCCCAAATGATAAATAAAACTTTCTGTAATTTTAACTCGATTAAAATTGATTATTGGATGCTATTCAGTTCAAACAAAATATTTATGCCACCATAAATCATTGTTTAAATGTGATCGAGCGGATAGGTATGTATGTATCAGCATGCATGATGTACGTTTAATATAACGGAATAAAAGCGCGTCCATTAAATACAATACAATAAAGAAAAACCTTAATAAAATATTGGTATTTTTATACAGCGTGGAAAGAAACTTGTTAACTACATTACCATATTTATATAATAGGTCGTGTGATTTAAATATCCGTGCAGAAAAAAATATGTTACAGTGTTGAACGTTACACATAACTAGAAGTATTGTTAACTGCGACGATTGACTTCATTGACTCGCTGGAGAGCGTTTGTCATTTTTACTTTTCCGCATTCCACAATACGCGGAAAAGTAATGTAATCGTGTAAAGAAAATGTGAAAAAACTTTTTTTTTTGGGTTTATTTTTCGCTTTTCGGCTTAAAAACAAAAAAAAATGGTTTTTAAAAATGTTTTGCTGTATGTGTGTCGTTGTCGTCATCGTCGTCGTCGTCGTCGGCATTTATTCTTGTTAGCAGGATAACTCAACTTAATCGTGTCGGATCGATCGGGCTTTTACTAATTCTGATCAGAGACGTGTCCCAGACGACACCTATTGATTTTGAGGTGGATAGAACACACTCTACCATGTTCATGGGTCATGAGAAAGCACAATGGTGGACTATTTGAGAATTTTTTTTGTTAGCACGATCACTCAATTAAATCGTGTCGGATCGATCGGATTTCCACTAATTCTGATTAGGAACGTCTACGAGACGACTTCTATTGATTTTGTGGTGGATAGGACACCCCACCCTGTCTCGGGTCATGAGAAAACACGATGGTAGACTATTTGAGAAAAGTAAAACTGTGGCATAAAACACATATTCTGCATTTATGTGTTGGGTTTATTTTTTCTCGGCCACTCAATTTCGAGATTGAGATGTTCCACGTGCGGAGAAGTCCGTTTTAAGGTTTTAAAACTGTTTATTCTGGAACATTCTGGATAGGCTGGAGTGTAGAATCTCACTGTTGAGGATGTTCCACTGGTTCACTTTGGAGTCACTCACTGAGAGTCTTTGAGTCTTTGGTGTACGTCACGGAAGATGCAGCTGGCCCTTCATGAAGGACTTGGTTGCTTATGGAAGCATGTATGACTCTGGTCCGTGGCGGAATACACGGTTGATTCTTGCAGCAGGATGTGATGAGCATTATGTTGTGTGAGTCCTTAAAGGAGGATGTGGTGGCCCTGCGAAAGACACGGTTGAATGTGTATCTCTGTACTCGTGTCTGTCACTAGTACTCGCGATCGCAGTGGCGATGCACTTTGTTCGGTATGCCATTTCACATTTTGAATACTGCACTTGACTGTTCACTTACTGACTGCTTGGTGGGTTGCTTGATTGATTAAGTACGTAGTAGTACTCTGGTGTTTTTCTGAGCTCTTCGATTATTTATTTCTGAAAGTTGTTGAAAGATGGCCTCTAGGTTCCCTGCTCGTAGTTTGGTGACTTTTTGTCTATTGCATCCTGATAAAATTACTGTTTATTTGGGAGGTAAATAACTGCGTTCAAGAATGTTCCTGTGACGTTATTGGCAGAACTTCTGGTGGTGTCGCAACAACCGTAATCGAAAAGGCTAATATTTGATAAAGGAGGAAGTTTTTCTAAGTCAAAATATAGTTCTATAATAAAACTCTGACATATGGCGGGCTTTGTAGGGTCTGATATTATGGCTGGTTCTAAAATATTGCACCACGTCAGTATAAAATATTGTCATACCAATGCTAGTATGCCACGCTATCAAAATATATTGTGACAATTAACATCAGATTATGTTCTCTTCTTTATTGATGAGCAATTTGTGGCGGTTGCTGTCTAATCGCTAGCTAAAATCGGGCCTGATCAAATCCTGCTTTATCTAGCTTATATTCTCATGAGAGAGCAAGGTATCTACCTAGTTAGCACCTTCCGCATAATGAAGTGTTCTGTTAAAATGCGAAGTACGGTTGCAGTAGAAATTTCCAGTTCGAGGTATATTTCAGACAGTCTAGTGATGAGCTACCGTTGCTATTATTTCCCTTTAACGTAACACAGCTCATCCTTTTGATATAAATTCTTAATAATAAACTATTAAAGAAGTAAAAGTGCACTTTTACAAAATACAAATTGTTCAGGAACTTGAGTGTCGCAATTGAGTTGGGATATCAAAAGATGGAGTCTACTATTCATAATAAGATTTCTTTAGATTGGGTAATTTCTGATGAAAGTACTTTCTTTAAATGTTGAAGTTAATCGTTACACAATTGTTATTGGACTGACAACATCCATCCCTAGATACGAGAAAGTTATGTCCAACCCACAAAAATGTGTGGACTGGAGTAATAGGTTACACTATTCTCTGGCCTGTTTTTCTTTTTTTTTTTTTTGAATAGTAACCTCGATGGTTGAGAATTTCCTTCAAGAAGATTTGATTCCATCTTTATCTACTCTATTTCCTACTAAACTAGATTCAGATCTACCTGGTGCAGAATATGGTTTCAACAAAATCGAGTTCCACTGTACTATGTCGTAAACGTCTATCAATATTTGGACGAGATATTTCCAAATAGGTAGTTTGGACGAACTACTTAAGTGACCATGAAGATCTCCAGACTCTGTGCCACCTGATTTCTTTTTGTATGCGTACTTGAAAAACAGAAAATTTCCTAACAGAACCTAACATCATGAAATCGGACATATCACTTTGAAGATGATATTAATCATATCATCACATAATTTTTTGTCAAAAGACCCATTTTGAACATGTTTTACAACGAAATGATCATTAATATAAAAAATAAGTTTTTATTCTTGTTACAGGCAATAATTATTAGAAAAATTTTGAAAGCAAAATAGGCGCTGTATTATAGAGGTCATTACTATAATATATAACATTACATCAACTATAGGTCATTAACCCCTAAGTTTCGGCAAAGAAAATAAAATACCATCCTGTTTCAGGAAGTTTTATTGATATTCTCCATATTCGAGGTACCTACATCATTCAGTCTAGTTAACATTTCCATCCGGTTTATCTTATATGTAACATATAGGCACACAGTACTTTTTCTTGTTTATTCTAATATTGCTGTCTATATAGGGTCTCTTGCTAAGCAAATAAACCATTTATTTATGTATTTATTTATTTATTGTTTATTTGTCTAGTTATGCATGGTGAAGCTAACTAATTAAAATGTGCTTTTTTCTATTATGGATATGTATTACTACTAAAAAATTCATAGTCTATATTTACTATATTAATGTCGTCGATCCTCCAAGTGCGGTCCTGCACAAATTTAAACATTACCCGCAATATCTGTGAAATAGTGCTTCTGGTCGGCCGGCGGTTCGGAAGTGGTATAGATATCCACATCCATTACATAACAGATAACAATAGCTAGCTTAATTCAGTTCTGTCGCTTGCTAAACAGTTTCCTTTGTTCGGCATTATATTTACGTGTATTTCCAGATTTACGTATGCCTGCTAGTCCGTGTTTCCTTCTTAAATGCCCCATACTCATTTTTTCCTGTCAACCACCCGCGTTTATCTTTTTATTAGTGCTTAATGCACGGCTTCCTTAATGCTATACGGCCAATTTTTCATCACCTTTCCCGAGTGTGTTTGCACAATACATTTCGCATTTGGAAAAGAAATGACGAAAAACTTATTTCGTACGGTCTAAATGGTGACGCGTCAAATCGAAAACATCACAAAAGGTTTCATATTTATTACACTGTTGACATAGGTATGTCTTTATTGCTGAAACATGGCGTTTTTAACCCTTAGAATACCGTAACTTTTTTAGGATATGTAATACCATTGGGGTCACTATTGATCCCAAACCTGTTTCTATATAAAATCATGATTAATATGTAAAACCTTTATTCTAAGCTTAATATACATTGTTTATACAACTTATGGTAATATAGTATACTCAAAAATATGTATACGTAATTTATTTTAAATAATAATATCGATAAAATAATATAAATATTTTACTTATGCTTTACATGCTGAACAAGTGATTGTTTGGTGATCGTTGTACAAGAAACGACTGAAATGGCTGCATCGATTTGAATGTTTTCTATCTAAGAGTGGACACTCCCAACATCTACCATGTTTTAGCTTTTGTAACTCTTGTAATTGTCTCTGTAAATGTAATGGTTTTTCTATATCTGTTTCAGTAGCCACTAGGTCCTTTCCCAATTGCAGACGGAACTGTCGCCGTTTGTAGCCTTTTTTTGTTTGCCAGCCTTTATTCAGGTGACACCATATTATGTAGGCATTAACCGCAGTGATGTCTATAATATTGTAAAAGATTGCAACAGGCCATCTTCTTGTCTGTCTCTTTACGGTGTACGTCTGAACAAGCTTGTCCATGGTATCTATATCGGATATAGTTCTGTTGTAGTCGATTATTATCAGTGGTTTTTTCTTATCATCTTCAGAAACTTCACCTGTTTCGTGTACAGTTGAGAGTAACGTAACAGTTTTTCCTTTTTTCGGGCAGTAAGACTCTATAATAGCATCGTCTTGATAACCGATCTTAGTTGAATAGTGTTCTCTTTTATGCGAATTTACTATTTCCTTAGGAAGCTCTGGTTTATTTTTTTCGTAACGTACCAAGCAATGTTAGATTTTTTTCTTTCGACTCTCTTGCGAGTTAGAGACTTGTAAAAAAATTATCGGTAGTCACATTTCTCCCTGATTTCTCTAATCCCTTTATCATTTCTAAAACAACTCGCTTGCCTTGATTGCGTTCACGTTGATCACCTGTTTTACCAGCGTATATCTGGCAATTGTAAACGTAGGAAGTTTGACTATCGCAGGCTGCCCAAATCTTTATGCCATATTTTCCTGGCTTAGATGGTATGTATTGTTTGAAGGGACACCTACCTCGAAACGTTAGCAGCTGTTCGTCAACCGTTATGTTTTCATAGGGCATATATGAAACTTGGAGTGTAGGTAGCCAGCTATAATTCAAAAAGCGCCCGAATCGGTGCTAGTTTATCTGGATTTCGATTTTATCTTCTGGCGGCAGCATTATCAAAACGCAAACATTGAGCAATTTTGATAAACCTAATTCTACTCATAGTTTTGTTGAATATAGGACGTCCATCTTCAACATCCCACAAATTTGTAATCCCTTCGTTATGAGATTTATAAACTCCTGCAAGTATTAGTAGACCACAAAGCGTAGAAACTCCTTGGCAGTAATATCTGTCCTCAAGTTTCCATGTTTGAGCCTGCCTTCTGCATTGGTCCACTGAACAACGTAGTTTATAATATTATCTCTAAAAAGAGATGAAAGCTACTGCAGATTGTATCTACGTTTCGGTTTGCATATCTAGTAGGCCTTCCCCCTTAATGCGTAACATTTCGTCGTGGTTGTCGTCCAGCTGTTTGTTTCTGTGGCTCTATATACCACTTCTCAAGTTTATTTTTTGACCTTACGGTAAAGATAAGTGTTCTACATTTGCTCTGTAAAATACATATTAGCTACTTACTTTAACAACGTTTCTTCCCCACCTTTATCACTTCCGCGAACCGAACTTGTTCCGGCCATAGTTTCTCAATGAATGAATGCCTGTTTCTGAATTTGCAATAATACGAGCAGGTAAAGTAATAGACACGAAAATGTCGGTAATTGATACTCCTCATAAACCCAGCAGGTAGCAAATGGCCGAAGTACTTGTTATTCCAGAAGCTTTATGAATGCAAGCAGTTGTAAAATGCCTTATGTGGCGGGGGTCGCTGACGACATTACGTGTAAGTTATTTAATTTTTCAAAAAACGAAAAAGGATGTACGAATCACACTTTACCAAAATATAAAACACGCTGTTTTGTGTAAAGTCAATTTTTTGTAGAATTGTAGGAAAAACGGTTTCAAAGATATACAATATCAAAGACCGCGTGGGGTCTCTAGTGACCCCATGGCATTATAGGGGTTAATGAAGGCATTCTGTAAAATTTAAGGCGTCCGCATGTGAAAATAAATAAACCAAAAAATTATACTGTTACATACTGGTGTTTATAAGGTGAAGCATGTTTCTCCATAGTTCTGTATAACTATGCTCCACTCTGTTGTTGTTCGGGCATACGGAATAAGAATAAGCCGTTAGTATCGTAAATACAACGTAATGATATACTTTATTTCCTTATTAGTCATAATATAACATTGAGATTATATCCTCTAATTTAATTGAGTTCTGTTATAAAACTGAGTTTAGTGTTTGTTTCAAGACTATACCCTTGAGTTGTTTTAGCTATTAAACAAATTCTATAATACCCACTAGCGCGTGAGTTCATTTTATTTACTTCGATCCTAAGTTCATTAATTTTACAAATGAATCAACACACATATACAACAGATCAATTATTCCTGAATAGTTTGAGAACAGAACACTTTCTATGCAACAGTACTTGACGGCTTGAAGGATTTAATATATAGCGAGCGGTTCATCAACATAGATATATTTCCTTCTAATCAATTAAGGTTTATGACTGATCTGCTCTCAACAAAGTACTGTACATTCTGTTACATTTATTATAACGTTTTTTTGATTCATGATATATTAAGGTATAGTGGAATATGTAAAAATATATATATACGTTTTGTGACAAACTCTCGCAAAATGATAATTTAACCAGGAAAATTTTACACCAATTTCACACCAAATGGGGTACGGGGAAAACACTAAAAGGACCGTGGTATAATTTTACTATTCGCCGGTGTGAATTTTCATACCAGTACTGGAGTAAATTCAACATGACGGATGGCGGTGTCTGGCGTAAACTTCACTACCTTTTGGTGTAAGCCTTATTTTAATTTTACACCTTTTATTGTCCATATCGTACAATGAAGAAATATAAAATATCTATGAAATAGAATACAGTTTCTTATATTTTTCTTTTATATTATATAAAATCAATTTCTTTGCTGCACTCATGAACTATTTGTTTATATTATATGCATTTTCTAGCGCAATTTTAGGAAATATTTATATATTCATGAACAATGCAAGCAAATTCCTATCATATTTGCAATAGTACTTGTATTATCGAGCTTTCCAATTAAATAATATTATCCGTAATGTGAATATTATTTCGAATTAGTAAGTAGTAAATATGCTTCGTTGATATCCAAATACCTTTGAATATTTACTAAAAATATTATACTGAAAGAGGATATTTATTCCTAACTAAAATAAAAATATAATTTAAATAGTTTTAATGTATGTAGTAGTAGCATAATGAACCCAATTATTAAATTCATTATATGATAATTAGGTATATTCTTATACCTAATGTGTTATTATTAGTTAAATGCACAATAAGAATGGCAAATATAAAATATCACTTAACTGCTTACCCAATGAAATCTTCTAGCGAATTTGTCATAATTCAGCATATATTTCAGACATCTGATATCTATTAGCTTTAGTAAACTTGCCCATCACAATGACTACGTTTGCTTCTTAAAACAAATAAACTATTTGAGCATAAGTTGATTATTAAGAATCATAAATAGGCGTATTGCCTCAGTTTAAGGATTATTAATAATTATGATTGGGATTTAGTTCTCGCTGAAAATAAAAATTCAGTAACACAAATAGGTTAGGTATATATACATACTATCTAAAATAAAAATTCAGTAACACAAGTATCTAACCTATTTGTATTACTGAATTTTTATTTTCATCCAGTGAAATCATCCAGGGACTCTTGAAATTCGACAGATTATTCGATCATGTTGGAAATTTTTTTCATAAATCTGGCTAACAGAATTAGTGTCGTCTTCTTGAAATACATAAGACTATTTAGGCATAAGTTAATAGGTTAATCAGCAATTATGAACAGCCATATTGTCTCACGTTTCAACAGTTTCAACCTGAAGACTTACCATTTCAGGTATTGTAATCTTCTTCACGCTGCGTAACGTGCACTATATTGCAATGTATTTATATTAGCTTTATACCTAAAATGTATAGTTTACAATTATAGTGGTGTAAAGTTGTACCAGTTACATTATTAAGTTTTATATATACCAGAAACAATGAAAGTTTACACCATTTTAACACTATTATAATAGTGATAAAGTTTTACTTCAGTAGATTTTCGACAATATCAATGATCTAATCAAATGTTTAATGTTTGGATTGCTTTTGCTTTGTTGATAAAACTGCCGGAACTAGATCAGAAATTACTTATTGCGAATAAAAGTTTTTTGGTACATGTTATATATTAATATTGCTATCCAATATTGACTTATTCATATTCGTAGCAGCTTCCAGAAAAAAATAAGCATTCGAACTGTTTATTTTTTCTTAGAGAGATCAAAGGCTAAATATTCATCGGTTATTTAGTATCCATAGTATAAATAACAATTTGAATATGCGTGAAGAACATTTTTAAAATATTCATATTTGTAATGTTATAGGTTATAATTCTTAAAACAGTTATGATAATCAATTACATACATCTCAATATATTTAATTGTATCCCTGTATACGAGACATGTTTTGTCTACAAATTTTAGTTATAAACTTACATTTTGAACTTCATGGCATTAGTTTCCTATACGAGATGTATTTTCGTGTACCAGAAGCTTGGTCAAGATGTATAGGTATATGTATCTAAGTTGTCGATAGCTAGAACAAATACAATTTCGTTAGTAAATTTTGCAACTATTTGTGTAAATTGTAGTAAAACGTAGAAACCTCTGATGTTTCTATTTTAACCATAGTTTGTGTCTGTTATATTACTTGTTAATAACCGTGTTTGATACATTTTTCCTTGATTATATCACATACTAACTAGCTAATTGCGGTTGAAGAAGAACGCTATTAAAATAACCATCAGAGGCATTTACAGTAATCTGGATAACTAAAACTTCTGTATTATTATACTGCCGTGCTAAGCAAGAGAGTAGTATCTGAATTATTGCTAAGCAAAAAGCCGTATCTCATTTTACACTTCGTAGACGGCTGGTTTTGCAAAAAAAAAATGATTCAATTGGAGTGAAATTAATTACTATCCCTACCGCTTTCAGGTCCCGAAAACAATTTTAATATGATGGTGCGAAATTGAAGTTAGTAAAATCGTTAATACTGAAGAATTTAGCATTTTATGATTTACAACACTTTCACTTAACACGGCAGTATGAACCATTACAAAGGATACACGACAACACCTTTTCTTTTTTGAAATAAAGCTTCAACATTTTTTGCGATCATCCGATAACGACCTTTCTGCATTGTTTATAAAGGTTTTATAAGCTGTACTAATGAGATGATTACGATTGGAACAAGGCTTTTTTAAACAAGTTGAGCCAATAAGCCTGTTTCCATTAAATATTTGTTTCGAGAAATCCTAAAATGTAATATTAGGATCGATTCTCCCTAATAAATTCTCATTCATATATTATCAAGTTAAAACTTTCAACTTTCACAATGGTTAAAAATGGTGTCTGACTTATTGTTTCTGGCATACTTTCTTAACCGACTTCTCTCAATTCGTCGGTATATATATATATATATATATATATATATATATATATATATATATATATATATATATATATATATATATATATATATATATATATATATATATATATTTAACATGGATTTTTTTTTGTATTGGGTTCAGTATAGCTCCAAGGTGGTCCCATCTTAATTTCATTGGTATTGGACCTTGAACTTCGAAGATACATAACGGAACTCCTTATTCAAGTAGCTGTCATTTTCTCATTGGCAATGCATCCTACCCATCACTTAAATTTGTAAAATAAGTTACACCGACTTAAAAAATAAGAACTAAAAAGCAAGAAATACATATTTTCTCCAAGAATTTAATACTTATTTGTTGTTCCGTTTAATATGATTAAGAAATTATTGTTTATTACGTAATTATTATTAACTGTTTTATATAATTTTAAAGTCGGTGCCAAGTAAAACATAAAAAAATGTGTACCTTGCTACTATAACAACGAGTTTACGTCTAAAATTGCCCAGGGTCGACATTGGAATTTCTAATATTGTCCATACAATATTATAAAAAAGACATTCACGCTGTGACTGCAGCAAATAATCTGCTGGCAGCTCAACTGTATGCCAGAATTTTCTATGAAGCTATTCAAAAAGATCAGGTACTTTATGATCACTTAGTACCAAAAATTAAAGGAGTAAGGAAATTTTCTAATATTCAGCTGAGACGGCTCAGGGAGCTTGGAATGGATAAGACAGACCCAGATATGTAGTTTAACTGCAGAAGAAAGAGTTAATTTGCCAGATTGAATTTTGATCCCAATAATGTTGTGTGGAACAGAGTTGTGGACATAAATGACAGATATCTGCGTCAAGTTATAATTGGCGAGTCACCAACAGAAAAGGGGCTGACAAGGAAAAACGGTTTCACAACTAGCGTAGCTAATGAAATTATAGCTATCTTAGCATTAGCTAGAGACCTAAAAGACTTGAAAGACTAGCCACTATGGTAGTAGCATTTGACAGAACAAGTGGTCCAGTCACTGCTGACGATTTAGGTGCAACTGGCTCCTTAGAGATAGTACTGAATCAGCTCTGTTGCAAACCTTAGAAGGGTCTCCTGTTTTCGTGCATGCAGGTCCTTTTGCGAATATTGCCCCTGGCAATATTCGCAAAAAATTCAAATTCTATTATAGCAGATAAGATTGCACTGAAGTCAGTTGGGGAGAATAGGATAGTACTCACAGAAGCTGGATTTTCTTCTGATATTGATATGGAAAAATATTTCAGTATCATCATCAATCAGAATTTGGCACCGACTTCAAAATTATATAAAATAATTAATAATGATTACATAATAAACAATAGTTTTTTAATTACATTAGGCGGAACAACAAATAAGTATTAAATTGTTGTAGAAGACATTCGAATCACATATTTGAGAAACCCCACATGTGCAAAGATGCTAGTTTTGAGATAAGCGACAAGAACTGTTTTATGCTAAATCATTTTATTTACTTGGAGATATACATTTAGGGTTCGTTGAATTCATATGGATATAAAACAAATATACAAATTTAAATGTAAAATCCCTGGTATAACAAGAAAAAAATAAAATAGCAGATGGACATGTGTGCTTTCTAAAATATACGTTTATTTGAACATAAATTTTCCGTTTTTCATTTTTATTAACATTTTTTTAATACATACATAAGTAAAAAACGTTCAATATTCAATAACCTCTTCTTCTCCACCCACTATTGGCCAGGAAAATATTTTCTGGTAACAATTTCTTATTGTTTCTTCTTTGTCACGAGTAAATCGTTCAAATTTTTTATCGATATCATTTTTTAGCACTAATTGGTAGCTTAATATCAGCATCTTCTTAAAGAAGGCATCTTCATTTGGAAAAGAATGGATTGGCATTGATGTGCTTAGTTTGAATTTATACACCATGAGACCATCAATGTAGTCGTGGGCCAGGACATAACCTTTCTTGTCTTCTGTGTGAGTAAACTGCATAAAAGTGAAGATATTAAAAGATACTTTCTGATCTTTTGGTACGCCTCCACCGTAGGAAGCTGTGGATAAACAATTTTTTTATAAAATTGGGGTCACCATCTTTTGCCTTTTACCACACTTTTCTCCATCCATTAAATAGACAGGAAAATTTTCTTTGGAGCTTAACATGATGCATAGTTCAGAATATTCTTTCATTAAGTAAATTCTGTCATTCATCCTTAATTTCTTTTTAAACACAACAAAGTTCCTATCACAAGGCATAAAAAAATGCCCTCTTATAGTATAGGAAATCTTATAATGGTTAACAGTCTTGAGACGTCCCAGATTGAGGTCTTCCAAAGTATGATCTGAAATTTTCGCGAAATATTTTCTATGAAAACTGTATTTCACAGAACATTCTGGATATTTTCAAGAAGAAGTTGGTGCATTTTCTTAATGTCCAGTTCTTCACTTAAATATCGATAATCGCGGTTAGTATAATGAGCACATTTTCCAGGAAAAGATGTAATATGTTCTTCTATTAATCTTGTGACTTCTCCAGGTTTTGCATTTCCAAAAGTTTGTTCCCCCCGTTCATTCTCAACAGTAATGCCAGTATACTAATATATGCTGCTTTACACGCCCTGAGCTTGCCAGAACTTGATGATACAATTGTATTTGAAAGTACGCGATTTACATTTAACATTTTCTGGATTTACTCATGGACGTCTTCTGGCTACTGGATTACATTCAATCAAAGTCTAGATATACGCATCTTATGCGTTTTTGGTGTTAAAATCATTAAACTTTTTGATGATTTCAGCACGATCACCTTCTGGTATTTTTAAAAAACACTTTAACCGACATCTAAAAATATACCAACGAATTAACTATTTAAATTGTACACATTTGCCCTTTGACCCTTGATTTTTTTTTTTTACTTCACGCCGATAAACAACACTTTTAACATATTTTTTCCGTCTCGTTTCGCAATTTACGACATTTTCGAAATTTACGACATTTTCGAAAGTCACTTCTTCCTCGGATGACGACAGTTTGAAAACTGGATATCTTCACATACGTGGTCATGCCACTGCCAGATCCGTCTAGTGGTTTATTTTATAAACAAAACATGTCCGAGATATGTGTGGTTTCTCAAATAAATGAATATTTTGATTGTGAACCACAGTTAAAGCTGACGGCGCCGGTGGACTTAGGTGGTTTTTCTCTAAAAAGTAGATTTACGTTAAAGAAACTGATTTTTGCTAGAAACGCCATATGTCCAAAAATGTGACACGTGGGGTTTCTGAAATATGTGATTCATTTATTTCTTGCTTTTGAGTTAAGTCACCTGTTTTTCTTTTTTTCAATAATCCAATATTAACCGACCTGTATAAAAGAACCCATCGAAATATGGCGAAGGTATCTGCCTGTTTTCCGTTCCATATTTGCATTTCTTAAATGTAAATGGTGAATGGAGAAATGGGAAAAAAATAATTAAGCTAGCGAAATCACGCGACGTCGTCTTGGCTTCATTAAACCCTTTAGCATCGACAAAAATGCCTGCACGAACACGAACGCTACGCAAACAGTATAAATTTAGATTTTTTCATTAGGAAATTAAAGCATAGTAATTTGTACACCGTTTTGCGTACGAAATATAAAGAGACAGAGGGAAAAAATAATCTGTATTTATTATCTGAAGGAAGTGAAAATGAAAAAGGAAACGGAGGTATCAGCGAAATGGGCGAAAAGGGGTGGGGAACGTGACGGGAAGAACGAAAAAAGGAAATACAGTCTAGCAGCTTTTTAATTAGAAATATAAACCGATGTTACATTTTTTGTACTTCTAATTTAGATGATTTTATGGGGCAGATTAATTAATTTAAATTGAAGGATGTGCAGTGTAGACATTTAGGGTTGATAAATATAAAGGTGAGCCTTCACCGCTTAAATTTATGTTTTTCCTTTCAAATAATGAATTGATGTAGCGTTACAATTGGGTTGACGTGAATATATCTCTGGTTTCAAATATTTCCTGTAAACCTTTTACGCGATTACAATTTACCTTCATTTTACTTTCTGTCCTTTAGTATCAATAACATAATTACGTATTTATGAAACTAAAAGAATAATGGTATTAAAGTGCTTTGTGTCTTTGTTATCAGTTGAGTGCAAATTTAATTAATCATGCCACTGCAGAACACATAAAAATGCTTTAAATTAGAGGGTGGTTCATATGCGTATATGAACCACCGTCTAATTGAGTGCAAAAGCGACTCCATATCTAACACTGACTTAGTTTTCCACAAAACACTATACACTACACTCGACGTGCGTTGCAATCATCTGGAGATGATTGAAACTTTTACTAATATATTATATATACCATGTCTACTCCATATCTACTAACAGTGGCAGCCGGTATAATTTTTGTCTGAGGTTGCAATAGATGAAATAATAAACGAAAAATTAAAATAAACTTACCTATGTCCAAGCCTGAGGTTATTTATATAGGAAATCCATTCGTCTGTTTTTGGACTTCGCAGAAACGTCAATTACAAGATTATAAAATTTTATAACCGCTGCAATTAGCACTTTCTTATATACCATACTTATCATGCAAAGTGAATTTAGTCTATCTTGCGCCATTGAATTTCTCAAAAAGTTTTTAATTTTTTTAAGTGTCGACAAACAGCGTTCACTTTCAGCACTTGTCATGGGTATGGTACAAATTAATTTGAATAATAAAACAGTTTCACTAAAACAGTCCGCCAGGCTTCGATCTATAAATAATTGCAAAATTGCCAAGCAACTTGCAGCTTCACGAAAATCTTCCCTGCTGCATATAACCGTTAATTCACTTTTCAATTTAACTTTATATAAAAATCTACATGTTTTCCATAATAGTTACATTGTTACATTGGTGAATTGTTTCTCATAGTCACTAAATTTATTAAGGAAAAATAGTTTCGATGCTAGGTATTCTCTAAACTCTAAACTGTCTTTAGTTTGGTTAATTAATATATCACACATTTCCTTTGTTTGTGCACAAAATTATATGTCATTATGGGATCGCCTTGTATTATTTTCAGGCGAGTTTGAGGAATTAGTTGTATGGATTTTTATAATTGCGTCTTCAAAATTATTCAAATAACTGCTTATCTTGACAGCATCCAGTGATCGAGACTGAAACTCATTAAAAAGGATTTCGCAGTGAGGCATGACCTTGGCGAAAAGCGCGAGCCAGTATATAAATTAATCGTTATATAAATAACCCAATAACATTTGAGCCTGATTTTTTGTATTGTAATCATTTCCCGCAGTGTCAAAAATACATTCTAAGCATTCTTTTAAATTTTCAGCATTTTCAGAAAGGTGCGTACAGTTCGCGTGTATATTGCGTGCAATGCACGCATATCTCATAAGATACGTATACATATCTCCTGTTTCACGCGCCCGAGTCATCTCTTTCTAACACATGGTTAAACGGTCCTCTGACGTGTGCAATACGAAAATTGAACTCCATATGTATTTAGAATTGCAGATTTGATATCCCGTAGATAAATATGATAAACTCTAGGGCTGGCGAATCTCGCGACATCTAACGAGCTGTAAGCGAGATTGTTAGATATCGGAACATTCTATGTATAATGATAATGTAATATACAGTAAACACCTAATAGGTATTTTTAGAAATTTTTAAGGGAGCTCACTGCACAAATGCACCTACAATAAAACTGTCACTGTCTACTAATATATTACATATACCATTACATATACAAGTAAAATATGAATCCAGTAAATGTCTCATATAACAAAAAGCAAGTTACTCCAAAAGCTCAAAAATAAAAAAAATAATTTAAAATGACGTTAAGATTATTAAAACGTATTAAATATTTACTGATATAATACTAGGGATATTCTACAGTCTTGAACATCCCATATTCATGAAATGTCGGAAGATAATATTCCTTACCTAGAAACATTGTACTTTATATTCAGAATAACAAGAAAGGTTAGCTACACATAAATCGACCTCCTTCCCCTAAAACCTCAAGCAATGGTGGAGAAGGTTATAGATACAGACGAGAACACTCGCATGCTCGGAGAGATGTTTCAAACTCTCCTCGTTGAAACTCAAAATCAAAGCACGTACGTATAAAATCAAGCACATAGATCCACTACAATACCTAGTCCGCCAGCGCGGATCACAATACAAATGACATTATTGCAGCCATCTCTATAAAGATGATAAACATCATCTGAAGTTCCTCATCCACCTGCCAGACTCAGGAACAAGCTGTGGATCTCTATTAACTCTGCATTGCGCACTGAATTGAACGCTCACAATATTTTCAATTATTGTGTTATAATTTTTAATACAGCGAAAACCTTTTGCATGTCAAGTTAAGAATTCATTCTCGGTGTGACTGCCATTTATTTTATATTTCATGGTATGTACCACACATTTCAATTTTGTACTGTTTTTATTTATAAATGCTTGGAAAAATAACAAGTGAATTTTTATCTATAAACATAAGTACATATATAACTATTTAAGGGATGAATACTGACGAATGATTTTATCTTTTCCTCGTAAGAATCTCCGAAAATCACCTCCTAATAAAGACAATAAAAATTAAATTAAACATTAAAAATGAGATTCCTAGCTTTCGTTTTCTTGTAAAGCATTGTATGGGGACCTTGTTGACACCACTTATAATACTGCTTCATATTATACTTATTATATATACCTTTCCCAATGCTTTCAAAATAGCAAGGGATTGTTCTATTTTAAAAAGTAATAATCCGTCTGATGCAAGAAACTATCGCCCAAAAACAATTTTATCAAATATTGCAAAGATTGAAACTTCCGTGTATACATATTTAAGTTTATCAAAGTGTAAAATATATTGTCCCATGCCTATTTGTTCGAGTTCATACAATTTGTTGCAAATCATATAGATAACGGAAGCCACGTCGCTGTAGTCTACACAGATTTCTCAAAAGTGCCTGACAAGTGAAACAATCACAACATTTGGTTTCTAAGTGAGAATTGTTTGAATTTAGTAAGAATTTATATCTGTTAATACAGTTGTACTTATCACAATATTAACAACTTGCCTCGTATAATAGTTTTAAATCAAGAACTATTATTGTTGATTCTGGTGTGCCTCAAGGCTCAAATTAGCTCAAATAGGCCGGTGTTAAATATTTATTATATTTATTAATGATATGTCTTTAACTCTACGATCGATTCATCTTTGTGCTGCTTATCTAAAATAATTCTTGAATGGCACTTGCATTGAAAATTGGTTAATTTTACAGACTTATTGACATTGTACCCACTTGGTGTAAATATATTAAGAGATTTCAATAAATATCACTTTAACTTTAATTTCATTCTCTGGCCATATTCATCAAATAACTATGAACGTATGTCTTGTTTTTAGAATGTAAGAAATAAGGTACGTAAGCTTAGATATCGAAGATTTAGATATGAAGTTTGAAACCACTGCAGGTTTCACTCCCCACTTAAAATTTTAAATGGTAGGCGGTGCTTTTCTTTTAAATTTCTTTAAAATTTCTTTAAAATTGTAATTTAACTTCGCTTAGTAAACCAAAATGGTTGAGCCGTTTTCGTATAGGAGCAAAAATAAAATAATTTAAATAAAGTAAAAAATATATTAATGGAATATTGCAAGGGCTGTGTTATGAGTTCAATGAAAGTAGGAGGCACTGTCTTTATGGAATATCTAAACACAATACCGTAGTCAAGCAGGCACTCAACACCCACATTGCTCTATATTCATTCAGGTGTGTGTATGTATATTGGATAATATGTACTTACTTGTTTTTGTAAGTAAGTAAATGTTAGAGGTAACCAGGTATTTATACATATTTAAATACAACTACAAAAAATATTTAAAATGACTACAAGTATCTTCTAACAAAAGTTAAAAATAGTCTCCTCTTACCCTATCTATCACGATATTAGGACAAAGAAAATGTTTTATGTTTCTGAAAATAACTTCACAGCGAGCTAAGTCAATATCTTCACGACTTAGGTTTTGTTTACAGTTTTCTATTCGAACAGGAAGTTTTTCCCGGAATGTACTATTACAGAAATGGGCGCACATTAAATCTGAAAAAGAGTTATAAACTGCGAAGCCAACTTTATAGAACGCAAGCTTATATAAACAATAGCGAGCACTTTACTTTCTAAAATGTTAGGTTTTTCCTACGGGGGAGCTGGTAAATGTAAGTAAATTTCACAAAGAATTGTTTTCTAAAGCATTCAATTCAAATAAAGCGTTCCGGTCTCTCTTGGGATATTTAATGGCTGAAAAGGTTTAGTGTGTTTGCTTTAAATCTATCTCTCTTATGTGAATACCCTCATCTAATGTAATTACCCTATTATATGATTATTCCCAAAATTCTCCGCTTTGTCATCCTCAGTGGTTTATTTATCAACATGGTTATGTCCCAATTACTATCTGTATTTGAAAATAAATCATCGAGGCGTTCTTTTATTGACTTTTTATGGAATTAGTACAGGACTTCAAAGACAAAATATTTACATTAATTATAAACGCCTATTAAACTTCCAAATACATATGTTAACTTCTCTATATGTATAGATTGATATTGGAATACAAATATATACAAGTATGTACGTCAATTCAGCTACATTTTGTTCAAGTCCCCACGGGGGAAGTTTGGTACCTTTGGTAACCATAGAGAGCTGACCCCCTCTACTAGGCTACGGAGAGGTAACCTCCTTCCCCTCCATATTCTGGGGTTTTAGGAGAAGGAGATCAATTTCTGTTTATGCAAAACTTGAAAAAAATATCATTAAGCAGATTCTCTAATAGATTATAATATATTTCTATTTTATTATTACACTGTTAAATCCAGTTACAGAATAGGATAATACACTAGGAAAATATTACAATAGTAAAATAAATAATAAGAATAAGAAAATAATCAATAAAAAATTCAAACTAATATTTGAAATGAGTCATTGAGGTTATAGTTAAAAATATAAATTTCCCTCCTATCTGTTATATATGTAAATATGACAAATGATGAATACTGCGATAATTTTTTTAACACAAGTTCGTTATTAGATAAAATACTTTTCTTTTCTAGAAGTTGGCCTAGGATCATATAAATTTAATTTGCTTAATATCTTCCATTGGTATAGTTTATTACGAATCTTGGACAAAGAAATTCAATTAGGATTCACTATCATGTTAACTGAGACTTGAAAGTGCCATATATGCCTAATGAGGTTTCTCGAGTGAGAGGATGACGTTACTCTTTTGAAATAGTGGTGTTGAATAGCTGTTTGAGTGGATTTCCTAACGTTGGTGATGTTTCTGGCTTCTTCCTTTGATCATCCCTTGGACTGTTGACATTCGGAGGACATCATGCAACAAGGTGCATTGGTGACATACCATGGGCCGTCTACTATTGCTCGAAGGATCTTTAATTTCTCTCGCTTTATAATAGCGATATTAGAGTTAGTAGCACAACCCCACAGTTCAATGCCGTAAGTCCAGAAGGGTATGATAACTTTATAAATTAAAATTCTGTTTGCTAGGCACATTCGTGATTTTCTTTTCTCCAAGTAACCAGTTTAGCTCTATCATTTTCATGTCTATTTGTTTGCATTTTTTAGAAATATGTTCTTTTCAATTGAGTTTGGAATCAAGATAGAGATCTAAGTATTTTGCCTTTGATGTTTGCGATATGATTGTCTCATTTATGAATACTGGTGGTCATTGAGTTTTCTAGTGTAAGTGTAAAAGTCACACGTTGCGATTTACTTTCATTGATTTTGATTTTCCATATTTTGAGCCAATCTTGGAAGAGGTGGTCTTGATGATTTGCGGATGCTATTACTGGGTCTTCGTGAATCGTCAGAATGACAGAGTCATTTGCAAATGTACGAGTTATAGTATATTGTAAGGTTAGGAGGTCTGTAGTGTATATTATATATAAAATTGGCCCTAAAACGGAGCCCTGTGGTACTCCAGATTTAATGAGTTGAACGTATTGTCATTTACCTTTGCTCTAAAATATCAGTCGGTTAGATATGACTTAATTAAGAGATAATGTGGTGTAAGAATGTAGTAGTTGACTTTGTGTATGAAACCATCGTGCCAAACCTTATCAAGTGCCTGGCTGATGTCTAAGAAGATGGCAGAGCAAATCTGTTTTATCTCTATCGCTCTCATCTCATTGATTGTATGTACTATGCGATGCCGTTATTAAGTTGTCGAGTGCTTTTGACGAGAACCAAACTATTGTCCTGAAATCACATCTAAGATAGGATTAATGAGTTGCAGAATTAGCTTTTCAAGTGATTACATGAATGCTAATAGAATTATTGATTTACAGGCGGTTATGTCAGTTAGTTCCTTTCCAGGCTTTGCATTAGAATGATTTCCGAAGTTTTTAATACTTTAGGCCAGTTTTTAATACTGAAGTCCTAAGATACCGTTAAAGATGTAAATCAGGCATTTAGACAAAAAGAATGAGAAAAATATTGTTGTCTTTCCTTATAACTAAACATACTATATTCACTCAGTATTGCCAAAGATACCCAATAGCAGAATATATTTCATACGATTTAAGATATAACGATTTTAGAAACCCTCGCTGAACATTTCCTAGAATATTTTTATGTATAATGTAATTAGGATACTAAACATGTGACGTATATTGTAACTTAGATCTTACAAAACAGCAATATGAGGTTTGTAGTGTGGTTCATATTCACAAAATCCCAGCTATAACGTACAAATTATCCGGGTTTTTAAAAGGTTTCAGTAACGATGTTTGCACTATGAGTATTAAATATTAGGTTAGAATCAAGATGCTTATGCCCAAAAATTTCAAAATATACCGTGGCTTGTTTTTATGGCTAGGCTCAGGTAGGCTGTTCTGTTTATCGGCACGATAAGAGAGTTTTTTATTTGACAAATAGCGATGAAATGAATAGTTCTCGATATGATAATTAAATATATAAGGCGTGGTTTTGACTGTAATGGCATAACATTACGTTTATTGGCATTTAATTACCAGATATATTAAGTTGATATGAGTAGAAACTATCGTCAGTCACAGCATGGTTTACTAACTAAGAAATTTCTACTTGAGCCCCCCGGGCACGTTCCACAAAGCATTACTTTCAATCAATTTAAAGGAAATAGCTATCCAACCACACCTATGCGTCATTTCATTTATCCCTTATCAGTTGTAATAAGATAACCCTGACTGAATCGGATCACAGGCGTCTAGTAATTTCATTTACCGTCATTTTTGCAGTCAAATTAACAGGATCGGTAAGGATTGGACGGAAATGAAGATGGATGAGAATATTCCAACGAAATCATTTAGATGTCCTGGAAAAACTGGGTATATAATTTCGTATTAAAATCTTTAAAACGTTTCATATTAGCATATATTTCATTTAATACGAACGAAATGGTGGTTATTTGTTCAATATCTTGTTTTATTTCTTATTACATATAAATATATACTCTCATTGTGAAACTAGACATGTCAAAGGTTTTAAGATGTACAAAATAAATACATAATATAGGAAAAATACTCTAATCGTAATTTTCGTGTATTTCTTTTAAAATTAATAATTAAAAATAATTTCATTATTTTTCATTGTTAATATAATTTCTTAAGGATTATGTTATTTATTTGTTAATTAGAAATGTTAACTCTCCTCTACTTGCGTTAATCATTCAATAAAAAATATTTTTGGTACTGCATAATTGCCCTTTTATTTTTTATTAAGTGATAGATTTCAAAAAATAAAACCAGCCACAGGTAGGATTCGACATTTGTCCCGGATCGGAACCGAACGACATACAGCTGTTTCGAACTTGTTAGTTCTCATCAGTGCCGCATACGGTACGCCGATTCAGGACAAATGCCGAATGAACTTTATGGCCTATACATCTTTATCGATACGATCTCTGTCAGTAACTTATAAGTCGGAAATCGAGAAAGGAACCACCAAGCCGCCAAGCGGCTATCAAAGTAGTTCCCGAATAGCAAAGCTATTACATAATCGCTTTAAGAAACAACTACTCCTCGGGCTAAAGCCCCGGCAGGCATTGAATTATACCCAGAAGCGATCCTCGACTCCTTTCTCGTGTTTCTGCACGATCAGATAAGGTTTCAAAAAATAAAACCAGCCACAGGTAGGATTCGACATTTGTCCCGGATCGGAACCGAACGACATACAGCTGTTTCGAACTTGTTAGTTCTCATCAGTGCCGCGTACGGTACGCCGATTCAGGACAAATGCCGAATGAACTTTATGGCCTATACATCTTTATCGATACGATCTCTGTCAGTAACTTATAAGTCGGAAATCGAGAAAGGAACCACCAAGCCGCCAAGCGGCTATCAAAGTATCAAAGTATCATTGATTAAGTGATAGAACTAAGATATAGAAAATTTCAAATAGAATATTATCGCCCTATCTTTGACAGAACCCAAATGGCACGCAATTCAAATCCTATAGTTCCAATTGAGACACCCTATATTTATGAAATAAAGTCTCCTCGTTACTATATTCTGCTGAATAAAATAAAAACATTTAACGATTAATAAACTGATTTTAAACTTTTAGTAGCTGCAAGCTATAATTTAACTCTACTACAGAAAACATTTTAAGAAAAAATTACATAGATATTAATAAACATAAAGAATTATGTCGTTTCCAACAACGAGAGTAATATATGCATAAATAAGTATTTTATGATGAAAATCGTCTTTCATTAAACAGTGCAAACAGGTTACGTCCTTATTTTAACAACTAATATAGTTTGAAATTCTTGTGGGCCTAGTGTATATACTGTTTGAATTAAGGATTTGTATGAAATTTTTCCATATTATTAAAGATATTTTTACCTACTCAGGTTCACAAACTTCCATACTTTCATATTTCCATATTTCCAAAAACATAGAACGACCTGCATATCAAAGTATGTTTAACCAAATATATTTGATATTTACTTGTACCCTTACTTCTTTTGTGTTGGTTATTTTTACCGAACGTTCAATAATAGGTTGATTGATATCGCTTACTACTAAATTACGTAAGCCAATTGCTTTCTATTCGATAAGGGAGATAAATATTATAGACAGCTCTATTCAAAAAAAAAGTCTGCAGTATTATATTGTATCGACCATCGAAAATTGAACAAGGGGCTTGTTATCTGATTTGTTTTCCATTATTCTATTATGTTTATGGTAGGTCCATAAATAGAGGAAAATTCGGTTTTACGGCGTAGTGACGCATCTTATAGGGCGTGGCGGTAGTAGACTAGGGGTTCGCCGCTTTGATTTTTTAGGATTCAATACGGTGAACTATCATGATTGACGAGCAAGTGATGAGCTTTTACGTTAATGCCCGTTCGGAAAGGGAGAACCGCTCTTCTCACGTCTTCTTTTCAGCCTCTAAATGCATTTTTTATTTACACGTCGTTTTAGATCGATCATTCATTCGCATACGTACGAGAAATCGAAAACATAAATAAGTCAGTAGGAGAAAAGAAATGAGTTGCGATGGACTTTGCTAATAAATTTCCGAACCCTTCGAATTTATCAACGTTTATAGCAGGCCTCTTTTCAGTGTACCGTTCTG
Source organism: Rosalia funebris (assembly GCA_037954035.1). Lineage (NCBI taxonomy): Eukaryota > Metazoa > Arthropoda > Insecta > Coleoptera > Cerambycidae > Rosalia > Rosalia funebris. Next base: position 10,222,485 of record JAZFAV010000007.1, read on the forward strand.
ATATTTGAACGTTTTTAAATATCATAACTCGTTTATTTAGCTTTACGTCAAAGGGTATGTCTTCGGTTCTCTATTATTCTGAGACAATTCAATTTGTATAAACCTCGTTAATAATACCAACGAATACAGCACTAGACAAAGTTAGAGATTACGTAATTACTTATTACTGAGATTATCTGTGTTTCCGCTCGGACCGACGAAATTTTAGATATACGAGGGCGGCACGTATGAAACTTTAATTATATGTGTACAACAGAGTCAACATACGAGGATTCATCCTTTTGATCCACCTCTGACCTAGACACAATAACAATATTACAAGTATTTTACTGTTATTTGTTAACATAGGCCTCGTTATGGTTAACACTTTCGCCATCGACGTTCTAGCAATTTAGAGCCTCTTGGAAAAAGATTATTCAACCTCGCAAACCTTATTACCACAAATATCACTTCATTATCTGACGAAAATCGTTTTCCACGTAAGTACTCTTTAACTTTTGGAATTTGAAAATAATCACTAGGAGCTAGATCTGGCGAATTTGGCAGATGTTCTGTCAATTTGACACTTAATTCAGCTATTGCAGTGTGACTGGGTGCATTATCTTGTTGATCGAGATCACCTTAGCGTAACCTTCCACCCAAAGTTTTTGTTTAATCAAGTTACGAAAGTTTGAATTGATATAATGGTTACAATCTGTAGAAAATCTATAAAAATTATACATCAAACATCACAAAGTATGGATAATTTCTTTCGGTCGTGATTCTCTGTATTTTGGTCTGCATTTTGGTTTCTACATCATAATGGTAGATCCAGGGCTTATCAATGATTAAAATCTTGTAAATTGCAATCATCTTGTACGATTGATCTTTTACATAATTTTTTGTTGTCTTTGCAAAAGTCTTTTCGGATCTGCTTGTATGTATCTGTTAACATTCATGGTACATATTTAATTATTGCTCGCTGCTTAAGATGTTCCATTTTGAATCACCTGAACACACGTATTTATTGGTGACAATCTTAAACAGGTATGTTAATTAGTGGTATAGAAAAAACTGCATCGATGCAAGTACGATTAATTTCATCAACAGTACTACATGCTACTAATTCGATAACAATTTCGATTGTTTCTATACATGTATGTCTATGATAGTAGTCTCAGAAAAATATGAAGCGCTAGTTTAGACAACAATAGACAATGTGTATTACCATATATCACTGACGCAATTACGTGTATGGAAGCTACTGCAAAATACTTAAAATATAGATATTATATATATTTACCATACATTACATTGTTTATGAACTACACTGAATCATAAAAACTATCAAATACTGATATCTTACAGTTGATAGATTAATCGCTAGTGTAGCAAAAATTGACAAAGCTTTATTTCGTCGACAACTCTTTCTTGAAAAACCGCCGAATGCACTTAGTAAATTGACAGATCAACATGCGCTTTTTAATAGATCATAGATCACAACCTAAAGAGTGGTCCACAAAGTTACTAGATCTTATTTCCCTTAACTATTTCGCATGGGTCCACTTAAAATCAAATCACGTAATTCTAAGAATCCAAGAAAATTACATGAGGTTTAACAGTCGACTAATTAGCGAAGTATTCCACATTGTTTAAGACGACGGAAAGAAAGAAATAAACAAATTATCTGTTCAACTGACTTTATTTTAAAAAATCCTTAGATGATGTAATAAAAATATTGTTCTGTTTTTCAAATGTACTAAAATCAACAAAAGAGTGAGGAGTTACCATTAAAAAAACAATGATCGCTTCATCACTTGAGGACAGATAACTGACGGGAGATCAACTTTCAATAATAGGTTTTCGTTAACCAAAATTTACTTGCACTGAGACGTTTAAAAAATAATCCATAGAAATTCGTGCGATTTTTTGTAGTCTTGCTAATAACGCAGGCCTACAAATTTTGACATTTTGACAGATGATTTGGGTTTGATAAGTGAGTTATTTATGCTTATTTCATATCTACCTTCCGTTTTTGTCCCTCATGTAAGGTTTTTGATCAACTGAATAATCAGAATAAATTAAAAACTAGAGGAAAAATTACATTTGAATAAACATTATATTTAATAAACATTAAAAAATATAGTAAAAAGGAATAACACAAATAATTCTGAGTCTCTAATTTATTTTTTCTTCTCTGAAAATATCTGCCTTTTTAATAAAAAACTTCGTTTTGTAGTCTTTCCTGTGTAATCATTGGTTGGATGTTCTCTTTTCAGCATCCAGCAGTAATCTGCCATCATCGCCACATCCCGTCGACACTGATACCTCCTTTTCATCTCCTTTATGTTTTGATGGAACCTTTCACCTTGCTCCTCACTAATAGCACCAAGATTTTCTTGGAAAGTAGTCCAGATGAGCATGCAGAAAGTGAATTTTTATGCTCATATTATAACCTCGTAAGTTGCTTAAACTTATCCAGCATTTTGTTGACTGTTTCCTCATACTGCGGATGTTTATAACTCCTAAAAATGTCATTGTTTTTTCAAATTGTTGGTCCTGCATTAATTTTCTTATTTGAGGTCCTACGAAAACGCCTTCATTTAATTTTGCTTTTAAGAGAGCTGGAAATTTGCCACATAAGTACTTAAAACAATTCCCATTTTTATCAATAGCCTTTACATATTATTTCATTAATCCTAATTTAATATGAAGTAGCATCAAAATAATTTTTTGCGGATCAACCAAATTTGCATAAATAACGTTTTTTCAACCAGGTGTTAAGTTTATAACAAAATATATTTGGTGTATTTTTACAACTTCTAGGCCTCTTTAAAACAAAATAAGAACACACGACGCGGTATCACGAGTAAACGTACATCCATTAAAAACGTACTACATTATAGTACTAATAATATACAACCGGCATATTCCCAGCGGCCAACTCTGCCTAAGTAGATCCCCCACACTTGTGTATACTGGTACGTGATGGAAACAAAAAACAGTGTTTCTGTAGTTGATGGTATATAACTAAGCCAAAAAGTCAAAAAAAGCCCGATCACAAAATCTTTGTTGGCCTGTATAATTTTTAATTTTACAAAGTGCTTCACATTCATGTGATTTCATGATTTGTGATCTTTTTTGTCTGGCTGTTTGTTCTCCAGCGTAGGTGACGTCGAGAGAACTCGGTGTACTCGCTCATCTCATTGGGCACAGTTAGTAGGAATCCCCTGAGTTCAGCGTGCAGCCGTCAATAACGATACGACAAACAAATTGAATCTAGTGGTTTACAGAATAGCATGTTATGTCGCCCTGGGTTCGCCGGTCACATCGTTGCAGTAATATCGAATTAAATTAGTGACACACGTGATCAAATGCCCGATAGCCACAATATATTGACCTTGTGGCCAAACTCGTTTCGGAAGATTGGCTTGCTTTACTGCCAGTGTAGGTATAGCTATAGCATCATCAGTTTCCCAAAAAAATCCGGGAAAAAATGTAAATCAACAAATCTGCCAATTAGTAATTATAAAAAAGGTCTATACAGGGTGTGTTCAATATGTAGCGGGAATTTTGTAATTTCGCGGGTTGTATTAGCCCGATTGACGCGATTTTTTCGTTGTTGTGTTGGTAAACATATCTGAAAACTATTTGCACATTGTTAACCATATCAGATGCTTAGTCTGTTGTGTACTGTCAAAAAGATTACATGTGTTTTGATGCGATCGGCGATTATTTATTTACTTAAAAAATGGATCAGAGAATTTGAATTAAATTTTGCTATAAGAATAAAATGAAGTGCAACAATATTTGGAAATGTTAAATATTGCTCTTGGTGAGTCTGTTGTGAGTAAAACAGGAGTTTACTAGTGGTATAAGCATTTCCAAGAAGGCCGTGAAAGCGAGGAGCGCCCTGGACACCCCAACACATCAATAACCAATGAAGGTGTGCAAAAAGTGAAAGAAATTATTATGACGATCGCTGAATCACAATCAGAAAATCACTGATGATGTTGACATATCAATTAGCTCATGCCATCAATTTTTTTCGAGTGTTTTGGGTATGAACCATGTGGTAGCAAAATTGTTTCCAAAATTGTTGAATTTCGAACAAAAACAACGATGAATGAAAGTTGCTCAGGAGTCGCTAAATGAAGTGAACAACGATGCAGAACTACTGAAACGTGTCATAACAGGTGATACAGCATGGTTTTACGGATGTGACATCGAAACTAAGGCTCAATCGTTTGCGGGAAACAATTCGAAAAAATCGCTTGCAAAGATCGAGTTCCAGAAGTGTTTCGGCGATTGGAAGAAGCGCTGACACAAGGGTATATTATCTAATGAGGACTATTTTGAAGAGGATAACATTGATTAGGTGATGGATATAAAATTATTAAAAAAAGAAAACGAAAATTCCCGTTATTTTTTAACACGCCTCATAAGAGAAAAGATTTTTTTCTACAATCAATATGTAATGTTCTATTATAATGCTTCATTTATAGTGTTGAAGTATTACTTTTTCACAATAGTAGCGAAAAAGTACAGTAGTACAGTGGTAGCTAGAAAGTAATACTTTTGCAAATAAATAAATTAGAAAATAATTGTTGGAACAACAAAATTCCTTTTAACATAATAATTTATAACACAATTTTCCGTTATAAATATTAACTCCAGACTTACAAATTTCATAAAAATGCGATTATTATTCCTGAAACACTTGGTTGTTTTCAAATTGTAACAAATTCAACATCAAGGACCTGTTTGTTTTGCCTGTTTTTGAATATTGATTATATTACTCCTAATTGATTATATTATAGCACCAGGAGTTATTATAATTCTATTCATTCCCATTTATTAGTATTTCCATACATTTTCACTGTACGTGAACAATGAAAATATCCAATTTGTTTTTCAAACAAATGTACTGTTTTTATATCACACAAGTTATTAATGTATTTGCCGATGATACACTATCAGCATGCATTGTCATATCTTCCAGAAACGGAAATTGAATAAATATCGTAAAATATTGATAGACTAACACTTGATATAATAAAACTAAGGCTGTGATATTGACTACTAAATACATGTGCAATAAAATTAATATAAATTCTCTTAATTTAGTAATTAATACTGAAAACATTGAAATTATTACTAATATATTTAGATTTCATTATACGAGTAGATAATACGTTGTCATTTGAATGCCATTTTGATTATGTATACAAAAGAATTACAAAGAAATTTTAAAATGTAGTAGATATACTCCCATAAGTACTATGTTGTCTGCCTTGCAACGGATAAATGTATGTATTAAGTTTGCTTTTAGCACAATACCATTGTTTTTTCTTTCCTTTGCTATTATATAGTGTATAATAAGATTACCTATTTCAAATACAGTTATTATTATTATTATTATTGTTATTTAAATGATTTTCAAAGTTTCCATTGATACTTAAATTAATTTAGAATGTAAAATAATATTCGTGAAATATTATATGACTGCCCCATATATTCATAAATTTTGTCTTGAAAAATTAATTTAAATATTAGTTATGTGTTGTTTTCTTTTACTTTTCATGTATTATTATTTTTACTAGAAATATGGTTGAAATCCTCAATACAGCACCAAGAAAAAAAGACGTGACCAGTATTTCACCAACGCCAAAAAATATACGTCGCTTGATGTTTCGCTAAGCAAGTTAAACATCATCGGGAAGAGTTCGCCGAACGACGTATAATTTCTCAGTCACGCGTTTCTTATATTTTTTTTCATATCGAATAAAAGTATGCAACGAGCTAATATAAGTGCACTGACATACGACATTTGAGTTTCTGGAGTTCCTTATGTCTTGAAAAACAACGTTATGTTGTATTTTTAAAGACTTAAAGTCTATGTCTTACAATTAAAAAATACACAATGTTATGTTGTATGTCGACGAGTTCAAGTGATATCTGAAAACATATAAAATTGCCTATAAGTTTCACCATCGAACCTCCCTTATACCCTAAATAATTGAGATGCTTACAACGTCAATTGAGCTAACATATGTTGAGATTGGATGTTTATGTATGCTACGTGCTGCTATTTTCATTTTCCTCTCATTCCTTAAGAAATCTCAATTTAGGATGTACGAGAGGATCAATATCGCGTCGTTTCTGCTCACAAAATGGCAAAAATAAACTACGTACTTTCATTAAGCATTAATGGTTTCACGATCGTAATCTTCAGGAATTGGATCCAGTATAGAACATTGAGATATTGGGTCCCTGACTATTGATGCCTATTCTCCAATTAAAACTTATCTAAACATATTAAAGTTTGTTGATTGAACGGTTTGCTTTGTTAATTGATTTTCCGATTTCCGGACCATACATATTCAGTGGAATACTATCCGGGATCTTGAGAAATTCACTGTTCCTAAATAAGATCCTTTAGAGTGTTACGTACCTGAGCGTATCTTAAAAGACTATTCCACCATATAAGTACAAGGTACTTATCAGGTCACGTAAATAATTATGCGTGTACCAGCAGTGTAGCATGGGAATTGAGTTATTTGGGTATTCAATTTTAGACAATGGCATTACAAATATTTTTCATACTATTATTTCTGCGCCATGATTTTGTAGCTCAATCGTTACCCATCAGAGATTCAGACGATTAGGTACTTGATATATTAGCAAAAATATATTATAAAATTTGTAATTTATTACTTTCAGATTAATTTTATATTTCATTTTTGTATAAAGCGTCATTTCAACTTACCATCTTTGGAAGTCTTTTGCTATTATTATTATTCGCCAGTTTGCAAAACTGATTATGACAGAGCTACTTTGTAGTAATTATTTATAATGATACGATACGTTATTTATAATAATAATCATACGTTATTTATAATAACTTTTTACTTATGTTATTGTTGCCATGAAGTTTCGGTATTTACGCTGTTCAAATTAATACTTCATATTGAATGATGGACAAAGGTAAAAGGCAGTTTTGACAGTAAACTATATGTTTTGGGATTTTCTAAAAATAGATTAACAACAATTTTACAAACACTGAATCCATAAAGCTGATAAATTTGAGAAATATCTTATTAAAGATAAACATTAAAGCTTATTGAAAAATACTTGTGTATAAGAAAGAACATAGTTATTAAAGAGGTACTAGTAAATACAATTTTTGGTATTTTTGATCGTTTGAAAAATATCGTTATTTGTAAGTTTTTAAAGTGTTGGTAGAGTTTAAACTTATTTCATTTTTGTTCAGAATAAATGAGTAACCTATTCCAAATCTTTAATTTCAAGGAACGGCCAGTTTGTCCCATATAAAGACATTACAGTTCAAACTTAGTAATCTTATAATCCTCCATTATTTTCCTTACTTTAAACTTCGATATCTATTAGCAGCATCCACGTCAATATTAATGTTATCGTAGAATAAGATAAATACTTTGATATTAATTATTTTATTAATAAAAATATATCGGAAGTCACCTTCTACGAAACTTTATCTCTGTTTCCATATCAGTTACGAAGCTCTAAAAGTTATAAACTTATATCTTTTTTAAGGCCCATACAATTATTTTACTTAAATCACTTATTGCTATAAAAACTTTGACGAAAAATTTATTAAAATTATAATAGTAATGTGTGATGATAATGTCAAATTGTCAATAATGTCAATGTTCTGAACTTAATTTCAGAAAAAATCAATATTTTGGAATACTTAACTTCCACATATGTTATAATATAAATATGTGATATTTGTATTATAAATATCACATATATGTATTTAATAAATATATAGGGTATTTTTTAATAGGGTAGATGTAGGCAAAAGAATTGGATTAATATTTACCTTAGTAAACATTACTTAGATATGGTACAAAGAAAATATTTTCTATAATCACAAAACCGTTTGAGAATAGCTGACATATTTAAATCAGTTCCTAGTCCTAGCTTACAGTCATAGTTCAAGTCCTATATTTAAATCAGTTCATAGTCCTTGTTCATAGTTGAAGTCCTATATTCAAATCAATTCAAGTCGTAGTTCATAGTCAAGTCCTATAGCATGACCTTCCATAGAGCAAGGTTGCCAAGTGCAACAGTTTATTCTAACAATTCAGAATCAGCTGTACTTCATGTTTAATCAACCGCAAAAATAACATGAAGTAAATTATGCCTCATAGTATTATTATACTTTTCAGGGATCTGTAGAATTCCCCAGGTATTTTTAAATCAACACTGAATAATGTGAAGTACTTAATATAATCTAACATTTCTACATAATTTAGAAAAGATCGCAGTAACGGTTAAACAACCAAAAGAATAGATAATATGAGAAACTAGCTCTTACTGCTGAAGATACATAAAAGTCATACGTACATCTCTCATAATCAATTAAATATTTATTTATTCTTTCTAAGTTTAGGCTTCAGTTAAAAAATAAAACAATATATCCTATAATTAATTGTGCTTTAAAATTTCGATAATTTCTTAATTATTGATTTCATTAATTTAATTATATGTAATTATTTAGTTACCCACACATTTTATTACGAGATATAAATTTATCCAGAAAATAATACATCCAGGCTTAAGAGGAAGTAAATATTTTCCCTTAATGCATTTCACCATTACGTAAGGGAGTGCCGCAGTGGGTTGGAATATTTATTTTTTTTCCGGAGCACATCAATGTAATCTCATTATTTGTAATCGTAAAAGCCGTGTGTTTACCGCCGCATATCGTATACCGAAAAAGCTCTTTGGAAGTTAACTTTGGCATCAAGTTTATGCGGATACAAAGTAGTGATTTAAAATAGCCGACATAATGTGCAGAATTGATGACCGTAATATTAATGCATTGCGGCGCGCAGTTCAATTCCGAAATTGGCTGATAGTTCGAAATATTGTTACGCTCTGTTAGCCGAATATTCAGACATTTTATTAAATTATAACGGTCGTGATACAGCGGGCCCAGTTCAATTTGTAGTGGCAGAAAAACCAATGAATAAATGTTTTTGAACATCGAACATAGCGATGTAGTTTTGATAAATGTCTTTCTGTTCATGCAGCAATGTATAAATGTATTGATGTTTCGTGCTTTTACGAGTCGACCCGTCTCCATATCCACTGACGTGAAATATTATGGGGTAGATAAAAAACTAACAACCATTTTTTTTTATTTTAATTTTCTGCAAATAGTAAGAGATGGGATCGACTCAAATAGCAGGTTCATTAATTAGCAAATCGGTACATATCGTGGTGATAAAGTTTCTCACAATATTAATTCTAATTAAATCGTCTGTTATTTATACAAAACGTATTTTATACAATATTTCTAGGCGTAATATTTGATAACAAACTCATATGGAGACCATACATACAGGAACTAGTAGCCAAGTGTAAGAAATCTTTGAATCTTATACGAGCACATAAAATTGAACAATGAGGCCCTCATTCTTTTGAGGCCTGTTAAAAATTTATTATGGTACGTATATGGTAAATATAAAAAATTCTGAAGTACGTGAAAATATAGACACTTCTCTATGGAACAAGACTACAGTTATCAATATAAATACTAAGTTCTATATATGTATAGTAAAACAGGATGCCACCATCATATATAAAAAGATCCAGACTTGTATAAAGCTATGGGATAAATATATATAAACCCAACTCGAACACCTCAGCCTTGGTATAATATCCAATGAAGAGAACTAATGCAATTTTTTAAACCAAATCTATACTGAAGACCAATAGAAGTAAGAGTAAAAGAGCATCTGGATAAGCTAGGCATTAATCGTCCTCCTGTTTACACATTAAAATACAACCCTGTTTACACTCTAAAATACAACGATATCCCACCATGTAACCTGAACTTTCCGTCATTTAGATTAGATAATGTCGAACTCAGAAAGTGTGTACTTTGCTCAAAACTGCTTCAAATTGTAGATCAGAAACCCAATGCCATAGTTATTTATACTGATGGATCAAAAAACGGAATAAGGAATAACCAGTGCATTCACAAGTTTAAGTGAAACAAGGATGAAGCCTACACCACTGGTGAAGTATTTTCACTGCAGAACTCTATGCGATATCGAATATATGCAAGATGGTCAGAAAGTGGGGGCAGCTGATATGCAGCGCGAGTAATGGCAAAATTCAGAAACATTTGTAGGTAAATTTACACTGATTATACTGGGTTATACACGTAGTTGTATAGAAAAATTATTAAAAACCGATAAATAATGTTATCAAAACAGAGCTCTAAGGTATTGTGTTGTCTGGTTGGTTGCAAAGACAATTATGGTAATTCTCCAGTGTCATTTTTACATTTTTCCTTCTGTGCCACATAAGAAACCTAAGCGAGGAAAATGAATAACTGCGGTTAATAAGAAAAGGTAACCTATCTACAAATTTTGCAGTTACCAAGTCACCTCATTTACACAAAGTATATTAATAATTTTTGTTTATTCAGCGTTCATGGAAATTTTTGACAATCAAACAAATATAGTAGAATATGCAATGCCCATTTTGTTGGTAATAAAAAATCGGACCATCCCATTAGTCCAAGTTTTATTCCAACAATTTTCCCTACTGCTTACAAGAGAGCAGTGTCAAACAAAATCGACAGATAAGAAATACACCATTTTTTAAAATAAAAATTACGACTAATGCACGGAAAGATACAAATTAATGTTTTCGTCAGGTTTGAACGATATTTACGAAGACAAAAACAACCCATTCTTAAGAACACTTCTCATTTGACGGGCAGAAATCAGTGTTAAGATAATGTATCATCGCATAAATATGTTTACATTTGTGGCCTTATTTAGACACATAAGTACAATTCGCTTGTACAACATTTCGATCATTAGTTATCTATATAAAATGAAATAAAAAATCAGTTACATGCTAATTGATAGCCGCATAGAATGATGAGAAAATATATTTCGTACTTACACGAAGGTCAACTTGATAGGGTGGTGAAGTTACAGACGTTTGTCCGATGATATAACCTCTAATCATGCCCAGGTCCAACTCAGGTGATTGTCGTTCTTCTGCTCACACGACATGAGAGTTTGCAAGGGCGATTCCTTTTTTATTCCTTGAGGATTAAAATCTATTGTGTGATTAACAGCTCCGAATCCTGATCTCAATATTTTCTCCATATTTTACTATTTTCTTATGTAAGTCTATGACTATAATAATCTGTGGTGGTGATGACTTCTTTGTATTCCTTAATCTTTGTTTTATTTATTTATTGCATTTACATTTTCCTCACAACTGAACTATTAATTACATTTTTAGATTTTGCACGGCGGATTTTACATTTACAGCAATGGTAAACAACATAAAAGTACCCTTCGTTGGTGACTGCATTCTCCGCTAGTGGCGCTAGAAGCTAGCTCGCATATACTCAATAGAGGGTAGTGAACTTTGCTGAACATGTCAATAATACATCAATTTGGATAAATTCAGATTCCTTAAAAAGCATTCGACAGTAATCTCTAAAGATTCAAGAAGCAACGTTAATGTAAATTCAACCACTATTTCTAATGACGTCACAGGTAATCTAATATTATAATTATTCATAGTAATAAATCATCTGTACCGATAGGCATCCTGTCATTGCATCAGTCAGTATTGGTCTCATCGTGTCCCAATCGTGTTGGTCTCATTTGTGATATTTTCTTTTGAGAGTATCGTAAACTACAACAATTATTTATTTTCCTTGTTGGTAACACTATTAAGAAAATAAATAATTCATCTGCTTTGTGTATATTTGAAATTCCTACGTCGCGTTTAGGAAATATGATGTTTAGGTTAGAAAAGTTGCCCTCTTCCATGACTTTCAGGTATTAAACTATTATGTGAAACGTTCTCATTTAAATATAGCCCACGTTTATTAGATGAACTATAGGCATACTTGCGTGCAAGAGATGCATTAAACTGTATACTTATTGTATGAAAGACAAACAGAATACGTTATATATTTGGAGAACGGTGAATACATTACTAACACTTTATCGACCAGATTCAGTTTAATATTAAGTTAGGTCAAAGTTCGAAAAGTGGAAGCTTTAAAATGATAAAATGGCAATAGGTTGTTTGTGTATAACACTGTGTATGTTTGTACAATGGGTGTTAAGATTTTCAAAGAGGAGAAATAGCAAAATTCGTATATTTCATAAAATAGATTTTTTAAGAATTCTTTCACAAGTTGTAATAAATACGATAAAATGATTTCATTTACAAAATACTTCTGTTCTTAAGTTTAAATAATTATTTGTAGATTTATAGTGATCAATAGTAGTTAGCTAGATAATTAACCGTTGATAATTCAAACTATATGCATAGATAACATAACATTATAACTAATGATATTTAGTTATAATTTCACATCATCTATTAATAACATAAGCTCGTTCAGAAAGTTCTTGTGATTTTTATTATTGTAATTTTAATGACGTATTTTCAAATACATTTTCTGCCATATTGCTTTGACTTTATACACCATTTATGTGCATTTTTCGCTCTATCTAATCATGGTACTCGTTTTGTTTTAAGATAATTTAGCCACTTTTTTGAGGACTTTAAATACGGCATGGACAAAAGGCAAATTCGCAAAATTTTCTTGTTTCAGTTCGATGCGTTCGGCCCAGGAAACCACTAACGAACGTACAGCACAGTGGTGGTTGAAGAAATTCCGCAGCGGTGACGAGAGTCTTTAAAGTGACGAGCGCAGTGGCCCGCCATCGGATGTTGACAACGACCAAGTGAGAGTCCTAGTGGAAACCAATCCATGCACAGCTGTTCTGAGGTCTGCAGAAGAATTAGGCGTCGCAACGGGGATGATTTGGAACCAGCTGCGAGAACTTGGAAAGTCGAAGAAACTCGAGAAGTGGGTGCCGCACGAATTGAACGACGATTTGAGATGACGTCTTCGCTCATTCTGCGCAACCAATACGATCCTTTTCTTGATCGAATCGTAACGGTCGACGAAAAGTGGATCCTGGACGACAATCGGGGATGTTCGGCTCAGTGGTGAGATCGTGATCAAGCTCCCCAAATTTCCGAAACCGGCATTGCACCAAAAGAAGGTTATGGTCACTTTTTGGTGGACTGCCGGTCTCATCCATCACAGTTTCTTGAGTCCAGGCGAAACCATTACGACAGACAGAGAAGTACTGTCAGCAAATCGAAGAAATGCACCAGAAGCGTCGGCGTATGTGCCAGGCATTGGCCAACAGAAAGGGAACAATTCTGCTCCATGACAACGCACGGCCGCACGTCGCACAACCGACCCTGCAGAAGCTGAACGAATTAGGCTACGAGACGTTGCTTCATCCGCCATACTCTCCGGACCTCTCGCCTACCGACTACCACTTTTTCAGGCATCTCACAACTTACTTCGCGAGAAATGCGTCAAGAAATAAGAGGATGATAAAAACGCCTTTAACGCTTTCGTCGCCTCTAGAAATTCGAATTTCTACGCTACCGCCATAAATAAACTTGTTTTTCATTGGAAAAAGTGTGATGACTCTAACGGTTCTTATTTCGATTAACAAAGTTTTGTTTGAGCTGAGATATGTGCATTTGAACTTAAAGGTTAAAAACCGCAAGAACTTTCTGAACGACCTTTATAAGATTGTAACTAATGATTTTGATAAATAAATATGTTCCTTATCAAAATCTAAATTATTGGTTTTGTAATTCATATTTCAGTATTGATAATGAAAGATAATACAATAAGAATAAATTAAATTGGTATGATTTATTATATTGATATATGTTTAGTATATATAAATAAATTACGAATCATATAAAAATATTCGTATAAGAAGATTATGCAAAGAAGAGTAATACAATTAACCTCTACAAATTATTTACAAATCAAACTTATATATACAATATGTATATACAATATATCTCTAAAAACAAAACTTAAATATACTTCTTTGTATACATCAAGTATATACTGCAACTAAATTGGAACAAAAACAATTTTGTCAATTATTTTGAGAACTATGGCTAGCTATTTACGATTCATTTATTTACTATGTCGAACTAGCAGAGCTTTTGACATAGAGAATGTGCACTTTTAACTTTAGCGACATACGTATTTTGAACACAGATCCTGATTACTGCTCAGCAACAATAGATAAAATGCCTAAAAGACATGACAATGCTTTACTGTTTATGTTACTGTTTAAATGCCAAATATATGTTTCTATGAGGAATGATAAATGGATGCATTATAGATATTTTTTCTTTTTGCAAGGTCGTTACAAAAAATTGAAATATACTGTCGTTTTTTGGTTTTCGAGTTAAAGAAAATAATCTATATAGTCTAGAGCACATTTATCGGTACCATCCAGTGCTGTCCACAGAATTCTAATAAGCTATGTTGTGGTGTTATATTTTTTATCTGCGACCATACTGTAATATGAGGTTCATTGGACTATTTTGAGTTATATAATGAGCTCTATTACATCAGCGTTATGTAATTAACTCATTTCATCACTGTTATGTAATGCACTCATTACATAACTCATTTTGATTTTCAAAAATTATAAACGATGAAGTAAAAATTTATTGAAACTAAAAACAATACAATAATTATTTGTTTTTATAAATATTAATACTATTTTCGCCAGATTTTTGTAAGATTTTCGACGTAGATAACGCACAACGCTACGAAAAAATCACAAAACTAAGCGTTATTTAAAACAACTGGATTGTTACTATGGTTTTAACAAATTTCATGCATCATGTTACTTTGATTTGGTATGAAAATGTTTATGTGGCTTTTAACGGATGTCATAATTATTTAAATGTCAAATCTGAATTTTTGTAAAAAATCGGTTTTTAATTCTCTTTCTTATCCAAGCGGTCGTAGATAAAATATTGTACATTACACGTGGGCTAGAGCACATTACATTACACAATGATGCCCCTATCCCACTAATAATGTAAATAACTATTATAGGTGCTTTAGGTGATTACAACATCTATATGGTTTCTTATTTCCCAAAGATATATAACATTTTGGATCATAATGATCTCCATTCATTGTATTAAAGAAAAAAATTATAAATATATACAACGTTTTTCATCAGTCCTAGTCATGGATCTAGTGACATTTAGAGCACTATCATCAGGACCTTCAATATTGTAAGTTTTTTATTTTAAATTGAAGACCCAAGAATAATTGCAATTTTCTCTTAATCTCTGGAAAAAAGTTTTACTAAGTAGATTATTTTAAGATAATAGGTTTAATAGGTTGCCTTCATTACGATTAAAATATGTTTAGGATGTAATATAAGAATTGTAATTATTTTCAATAGAAGTGTTGAATATATTGTGTTCTTTTAATCTTTCTTAAGGAAAGAAAAGCAAAATGTGATACATTAATCAGAAACCGCTAAAACAATTTAAATAACATATCGTTCACAAGAAATAAATATGAAGAAAATTGCGACCTATTATATGTTTGTATTTTTTATAAAATGAGTAGATTCCATATATGACGCAACATATTACATATATGGTTGGGAAAAGTCTTTCTAAATAAACCACAGGCAGCAACGGTTCTAGTTAAAAAGTACTATTCTACATAAAAAAAATCCGCAAATGGGAGGAGCAAATAAATTATTTTTCCTAACTTTCCAAGGACATCAAGAACATTCATAGTTATGGAGAATATACAAATTTCTTGACCAAATTCAGCCTAAAATTACTCAAAATCCTATATATTTTTTTGTATTATTTACACAGTTTAGAGACTCATTATATACAGTGCTTTCGTAAAGTAATGAATAAATTCGTTAAAAATCAAAGAGCAGCATTTGGAAAAACTTGTCAAACTTTACTTTTAGTTGCGCATTTCTTTAAATACAATTAATATATTCATATATCGCCTGTTGAGAATCATAGTGGCGTAAGTTCGAAATTCATCATCTGGAGAAAATAGAGTTTCAATGTTGTACAAAACTATACACCAAACAGCAGAATAACAACTAGTATTATAATTATTTTTCTTTATTGAGATACACTTTCACCTTATGCACTTGAAAAGGGAACCATTTAGGCGCCATTTGGTGATTTTAACTCGAAAATAAATTTGTTGGAGTTTCGCCAATATGATTCTCACCAAGCTATATGACCACTAGTTATTATGAGCGTTTAAGACAAAATATGATGGCTTATGTGAATTGTCAAATTATATTGTGGAAATGAAGCTATTGCATTACATCTTCACTTAAATGTTGCATGCAGTTTCAACAGTTAGGCGCGAAGGATAATGAGAACTGTGTGGCATTGTCAAATACATTTGTATATGTGCGGTAGTTCTTGATCAAATATCCAATATAGTAATTTATCATCAAATATAATTTTTAAGCCCTATTTCATGTTTTAAATTCGAATCTACTGATATCTAACTAATTACGAAAGGGATAGAATAAATACAAAACGATCTTGTCATTAGATTTACTACATTATTGAATGTGTTGTATTTACCTTACAAATATCAAAGACTATTAAGGAAAAATAATTACAAGGTATATTTTCAAATTGTTTCGCTAGGTATTAGTTACAGTCGATATCGCATTGTAATTTTGTTTCTTAATGCTCTTATATCATTGAATATAAACAATATTATCGTTATCTACGCCCCTATTCCATTATTTTATTTACGTAATATTTAGGAACAAGAGTACCATAATTCAGTAATACTAATTCACCGATTTCCACCAGAATATTGCATTTTACGGTGACTTCTCTCTCCCCTTGAAATGGTAGAAAACAAATAACCATTTGTTTGTCCTAGAATCCACAGTCTCTTGAAATACCGTATATGGAAAAGTCGAGGGATGTATTTCGGTATTATTATTGCATCCTCCCTCGTCCCTCGAAGAGAAACATTAAATGATAAATAATTTATACAACAGTAGGTGCAACTCGGTGCCGCTCGGAATGACATGACGTTTGACCCGATTTGCACAAAAACCTATTTAAGCAGCAATGCGGAGGGTTTTACTGGAATAACCAAACCAATGAAAAGGGATTAAAAATTTAAATAGTCATTTGCAAAGGGTAAAGAGCTGTAGGAGCGCCATGTGCTGTCTATTGAATCGGAAATTGCTTTGCATGTCGACAGACAGTCCACGGTTACTATAGGAAAATGAATAGTGATTAAATCAGCGTAGGCGTCGATGACCGAAAGCAGCGTATTGCGATGAGCGCGGGCTAACTTTTATGGAAAGTACTGCAATCGCAATTTAATTGCGAATACTACACAGTATTATTTACTTATCTGAAATTTTGAATGTCATTTTTGTGACCAATAGACCCATAAGCGGTTGAATGTCAATACCCAGTGATCTCTTTTTTTTTAAATAAGTCCATTCAGATATTGTTTTTTATTCAAACATTACAATAATACCGCACTTTTCTCGGCGTCTACAATATAGATGGGAGACCTAGCCTATTTTCCTAAAGATGTGGCTGTAATAATATCGAACCTATACTATACCTATGTACTGTTGTCCAGGGTGGCGCATTCGTTTCAATATTGGAGCTGTCATTCTATGCTCAAGTTCGAATCCCAACAGGGCTAGTTTTGGGATTTCTTGTGGAGCATTCATGTGTAATTTTTGTCTCCATCTGCATGAGTAACCTTCCCTTCTGTATCCTGATGCTTTAGGGGAAATATATATCTATTTCTGTATCTCCAAAACTTCTAATAATGTTATATTCGTACGGTTATGAAAAGTCACATGGAGCTATATCTTGCTAATAATTAGGCTGGGGTATCATTACAGTGTTATTTTTGGCCAATAATTTACGAACAAATATGCATCGTGGTGCAAAAGCCATAAATTATTTCGCCACAAATCTGGGAATTTTCTTCGAATTGCTTCACGCAAACGGCGTTGAACTAGGTAGTACTACTTATTGATCGTTTAACCCTGTGGCAAGAACTCATGGTTCACTATGCCGGTAAAATCGAAGAATACAGTGAACATAACCTTCATATTCGACCGCACTTGTCGAGCTTTTTTCGACCTTGGCAATCCAGAATGCCTCCACTGGCACGAGTGAGCCTTAGTTTCGACGTCATATCCATAAATCTATGTTTCATCACATGTTATGACACGTTTCAGTAATTCTGCATCGTTGTTGACTTCATTTAGTGATTCCTGAGCAACTTCCATTCGCCGCTGTTTGCTTTTTTTTAGAAATTCAACAATTTTAGAACATATCTTGTTGCCACACGTCTCATACCCAAGACACCCGAAAACATTTCATCACATGAGCCTATTAATATGCCAATTCCCGATTCTCTAATTATGATTCGGCTGTTGTTCATAATCATTTATTTCGCTTATTCCACGTTTTCATCGGTAATGTTCTTCACATTTTCATCGGTAATAGAATTTCTTCCGTAATAATATAATAGGATTATGTAATAGCTTTGCTATTCGGGAACTACTTTAATAACCGCTTGGCGGTTTGGTGGTTCCTTTCTCGATTTCCGACTTATATGTTACTGACAGAGATCGTATCGATAAAGATGTATACGCCATAGAGTTCATTCGGCATTTGTCCTGAAGCGGCGTACCGTGTACGGCACTGATGAGAACTAATAAGTTCGAAACAGCTGTATGTCGTTCGGTTCCGATCCGAGACAAGTGGCGAATCCTACCTGTGGCGGGTTTTATTTTTTGAAACCTTATCTGATCATGCAGAAACACGATAAAGGGGTCGAGTATCACTTCTGGGTATAATTCAATGCCTGGCGGGGCTTTAGCCCGAGGAGTAGTTGTTTCCTAGAGCGATTATGTAATAGCTTTGCTATTCGGGAACTACTTTGATAACCGCTTGGCGGTTTGGTGGTTCCTTTCTCGATTTCCGACTTATATGTTACTGATCAGTAATAGAAGTTAAACTGTGAAAATCAACAGTGCCCCATCATTCAGCTTAAATATACGATCCGGACTTATATTAGGTACCTTATTGTTCGTTATACACATTGCTGATATTTTATCATCAATTCATAATTGCACTGCTTGTGCATATACAGATGGCACAGTTATTGTATAGTTTTTCCGCTAATGACGTTGAACAGGCCAAAGCTGTACTTAATAACACGAGACAATTAGTCTTGAGCATAACCATCAATTGAATGCTTCCAAATCTTCACTTAATTTCGGGGGAAAGAATCTCAGAACGCTTCATCTCCTCTAGGATCTAATTTATATATTTATAATATTTTTATACATTCTGTGAATGAACGAAATAAAGTTGATTTATTATTGTTGTTATTTCATATGTCGACCATTATTATGATCTAAATGTAGAACTAATTTTTTGGAGCTAGTTATACTCTCGGTCTCAACATTGTCGCAACCTTTATTGGCCAAGAGCATAATTAACTCTAACATTAATTCACCTTTGCCAGATATTTCAGAATAACGTATCGGAAGTGTGTCATTACAAGTTCATTCTGGGTGATAAATTACAGTATACTATCTATATTAACAACTTTTCATTTTATTACAACTGAAACAACAAATTTCACAAATCCTTATTATCCAATAACATTAGTTTCATAATGTTTGGATTATATGTATAGATTAAAGAACGGTGTGAAAAACACAAAGAATAAAATTGGCATTTTCTTTGACTATTGACGTCTCAAAGAATATTTGGAATTTCTACATGCAATTGAACTTAATTATATTAGAATTAAGATAATTTAATATTATAGTTTTTACACTAGGTTTTATTTTTCAATAGATTCTTCGTAAATGAAGAAAAGTAAATTTTGAGTATGACGGCTTTTATATAAGCCTATATCTCTATAGAGAAGATTACATTATAACTAATAACATTGGACTTACATTAATACAATATCCTCAAAATTTGAAATACAATTATCATATTAAAATGAAATGAGTTTTTTTCGTAGAAATTCCTCCGGCATGTCGGTTTTTATTTTAAAACAACATCTGTAGAAGTTATTATCAACAACGACGTGTCCAAGTAGTTTCTTCAAAAAAACGTTAATTTTATTGGAAAGTTTAGAGACATCTATGTTAGAAGTTGACTACGATTACATTGTAAGTCGTAGTGAAATAGAATTTCATGGAATCGAAAGTTTTCTAACAGTGAATATGTTTAATACACTAAAAGGCGTACTGATTTTGTAATATACTATGTTTATGTAGTACAATTTTAGTAAAAACCATCCAAGTATTGTACTGCAAGTAATGCACTCCTGTGCTTTCACATTTGGCTATTCCCCAGCTTCCCAACTACAGATTATAAGTTACCTCTGCTGGTATTCCCATTCCAATCCAGAATCCGTTAGAGGCTTTATAAATTCAGCTTTGAAACAAAAGTAGTCCATCTAGTTTTTAGGAGTTGAGACCGCTGTACGGATTTTCGGTGTTACTGTTCGCCTGCTATCAAAAGATCAACGTATTACTGTTGGAGTCCACAAGATAAGGGTGGCCGTTGTGTACTCGGGAGATACAAGCATTCCCCTTCTAACTTTCCCGGTATCATCGTTTGCGGCATGGAGGATTTTCAGATTGAACCAGCGAAACATCAGACGGAATGTATGGGGTCACACTGGTTTAATTAACTTTTGTTTTAAACTGGACTTTTAGAATTATTTTCCTCTTAGCAGACTAAAGGGTATGCGATATATCCGAGTGTTGCTTCAAGTTAATCAACAACCATTGGATAAAAGTAAATCAAGTGTGAATCTTGTAAAGTGTGTCTGGTGTTTGCGGCTTACATAAACGGATTTCTTCAGGCTAGGTCCCTTGTCCTAAGTACTATATTTCGAATAAATTTACTACATGTGAGCAGTTACTGTTTAAATGGATGTCATAGCTCTCTCCTTCAAACATACTACGCGCAGTTCAAACAAAATTAATCCATACTTTCCGATATTCGGTCAACAAAACTTTTATTATTACTTACAATCCAGTGATAATATGGATATATTCGGTCATCTACACTGCATATTATTTTATTCCACACATAGTAATTAAAAATTAGACATTCATTTTATCTGATACTGCACTGAAGAAGTGCTTAAAGTATGAAACATAGGAATAGGAACTGTGTTGTATAATGTGGTCACAAGAAGTAGATGTGATCTTTTAGTTATGTACAATATATAGACATATGGTCTATTGATATAAATGCATTTACAAGTATCTTCTGCTTCAGTCTGTGAGTAAAAAATGATAAAACGGTTTTGGTTTAAAACGGTTTAAAAGAACGAGAAGGGAATTAGCCATTTGATTTTTTCAAATCATTCATAGATGACCAAATTTTATCACTTATCGTTGAATAAGTGAATAGATATGGAGAATAAAAAGTAATTGATGGTATAACAAGGAAGACATTGTAGAAAAATTCCCTAATAAATTCGTTATTTCACTCTTATCACCTTTTTTGAGACTAGGCCAAATTTTATATCTAGGTCAAATCTAAGAAGATTACGGGCTCAAATTATCTTTAAAATAACAGTTAAGGGACAAGCGGAGATAAGAGCATAACCTTTTAACAAAAATTCTGGCATGTAGTCATTTAATTTTTTTTTTATTTTAAAGTTATACAGATATCTTCCTCTCTATTAATTGGGGCGTTAAATCTACATACGTTGTCTTCTCTTTAGGAATTATAAAGAGGTGACAAAATAAAAGCAGATTGAAAATAATTAGCAAACACATTATTTTTTCCCTCCGTATAACATTTAGAAACGGTTGAAATAATGCAATCGATAAACTGAGTGGGCTACGCAAATTTTGAATTATATCAATCACTTTCAACCGAATCTTATAAATACACCGTGAATAAACACCTTCATTAAATTCCACTGTTTAAATTAAATACGTTTACGTTTCTCAGGTAAGCATTTACTAAATGGCAACATTCGTCAAGTTATACACCTACTTCCCTTGAAATTTACACCTGAGCGGTATTCAAGGTATACAGCTTACATTTTATGCGAGATTCGTTCCGTAGCGAATACCTGTTTTATCTGGCATCGACGTGGGATGTTATTATGTATACATTATGCTGAACACAATGCGGTTTGCTTGCTTGCTAGATTGTAGCAAAATGTAACATGGTTAATGAGGACTAATTGAGTTATAATGAGTGATAAAGTTGGAACGATACTGACGCGATTATTACCATTAATGATAAATTGATAGTCGGCTTTATCGCGCAATCTAACTTTTATTGAGTCGTTTATTTTATTCTTCTTTGTGATCGGATTGCTTTATACCTATATACGCTAGCCAAGGGTTGAAAATAATGGTTTCTTTTCTTTGTTGCAGGTAAGAAACGCAGTTATATATTCATTCAGATGTGCATAGTAAGGTAAGACATTGATGACATATGCAGTTAGTTATTCTGGGTTCTTTTTTAAAAAAGAAACATTCAATATTTTATTACAATAAAGCATATTATCCTAGAATAAAATTGTTATTAAAATTAAAAATGAAGTAATAATAGCCTGGTAAGTTTGCCAATATTCCAATGTCTTTCAACTAATAATATTTAATTTATTGTACGAAAGTTTGCTGATTTAACTTTTTCAGATTGGTACTGAAATATAGTCTGACCATATATTATACATAGGTGAATATTTTAACAAATTTACGCGTGGTATCGATAAATAAAATAAATACTGACAGCGAATTTGAACTGAAGGTACTGCTCGTCAAGAACACAAAAAGTATAATATTCTCTAGGTATGCGTAGAAGAAAGAGTGTGGCAGCATTCAGAGAGAAAAGGATGCACTTTGCGTGCGGCCAGGTGAAACTCTGTGAATATTCATCGATATTCACTCTGAAAAGGTCTCAATGCGACTGGGCAAGGACCAGGATATTTACTGCGCACTCGTGGGTGGTCCGACGGCGTAGTTTTGAGACTTGTTGCTATTCTTGACGAGCTGTATGTTAACATATTTAGAGCGGAGCACATTAGGACAGTCAAATTTATATGTTGGAAGACCATGTAAGAATAAAGTAGCAAAGGGAATACTTTGCTGTCCTGTGCTGTGTTATTGTCATAGTGCCAAATAATTAAAACTGAATATAGACAATAAGTCGTTATGTAGAATGCCAGTAGGTGGATAAATATTAATCAGACCTAAAATAAAGGTATTTAAAATGTGTTCTGTGAATTTTGTCCAAATTTGATTTGTGGATTTTATATTTGGAACTTCAGACAACCGATGAGTACTCTATTTTAGGCCTCACAAATTCTACTGAATTTGTCAATAGTAACAATGAAATATGTTTAAGATATTTTGAATTTTTAATAATAAAACCAATGTTTATTTTAGCATTAACTACAATGTAATTGATATGTGGAACAAAAGCTAATGTAGAATCAAAAATAATTCCTAAATCCTTGAATTATTTACGGGTAACTGCTTCCTATCTGTTTTATAGTGGAAATTTATAGGATTAGTTTTACTTATATAACTTATAAGTCATGAAAGTAGAGAGATGTGAAGAACAAAAAAAAATTATGAAGCTATTGGTTAGCCCAGCGTTAGACAGTTTCTGCAATAAAATACAGAGAGCCTTTGGCAGATGTGTATGTGTACATTACATCACCCTGACCACCCGGGTCCATTATTTTAGCTAGATTGTTTAGAATGGGTAACAATTACCCACTAAGAATGTTACCCATTTTAAACAATTTAGTTTGTTTAGAATGGGTAACATTCAAGATTAATAGTTCTTGGTCCACTAGATAAAATAATCATGTTGATGAAGGGAAAGTTGAAATTTATCATGATAAAATTAGACTGCTTTATATAAGTCATATAAAGTAGTTTCAAAAAGTTTATCAAAATTACAAAGGATAACTATAGGATATCTATTATTTCATTAATATATTCATATACGTATATTTCATAAATAAGGCAAATTTTTTATCTAGTTCAAATCTTTGATTTAAGTGTCAAATTGAAAGTAACAATTAAATAAAAACGAAAATATAGACATAATGTACAGGAGTAGGTTGGAACCCTTGGATGATTGAAACTCAGTTTTAATCATCTCCAGATGATGCCATCTTTGTTGGAAAAACGCGCGTCAAGTGTAGTGTATAGTAATTTGGTGTTTTGTAGGAAACTAAGTCAGTATTATAGACATAATTTTCCTCGATAGACATAATATCTTTCTCTCTATTAATTGGGACATTAAGGTGAGGAAATTTATATACATTTTCTTCTTTTGAAAAATAAAGAGATGCAAAATAAATGCAGTTTGAAAATAATTAGCAAACACATTGACTAAAGTTTGCGTTTTATCAAGTAAGGTATTATTAAGAATACTCGAACGTGAAATAGTAGATATATTGTGCATATTATTGATAAAGTACTAAAAGCATGTAGAGTTAATTTTAATTTGTTCGTCTGTATCCTCGATGTATTTTAATGAGCAGTATCAACATCTCTTTTTATTTTAGAACGTAAACTGATTTAAATATCAAATATCTCTTCTTTTTAATTATTTACTCAAACATAAGTGAGCTTTGCATTTAACACATATTATATATATATATATATATATATATATATATATATATATATATATATATATATATATATATATATATATATATATATATATATATATATATATCTTGAACAAATTTTGGTTTAGAAATTGACAAACGCCATCTGCCTGCCATCTGCAATTTCTGTATATATGCTCATGCCAGCTTGGTACAAGACCCCTCATGATTACTAATCAGGACGAAATTACGATATGCAGTTTCGGGACAGCATGGTGTCACTAAGAATTTATTAGATGGCAATTATAATAATGTCAAATGGACTGTAGCTCTACCTACTATCCTTCTAGGACTGAGGAGTGCTCTGCGACCAGACACCCAGTTTACCATCAATCAAATTGTTTATGGCAAAACAATGAGACTATCTGGTGAATTTTTTCATATCCAGCCAAGCTGTGCATCTCCAGAAGCGTTTACATCCAACTTAGTTCGTCAAATGGACCTCCTGAAACCTACTACTGCTCAGCATAACGCTAACCTATCTATCTACGTACACTCATATCTGCAGGAGTGCACTCATGTTTTTGTGCGGGTAGACCGAGTGAGAAATGGATTAGATCCACCTTAAGCGGGCCCTTTACTTGTGAAGAAACGCTGCGAGAAATATTTTCAAGTCATAGTTAAGAACAGAATAGTCAGAATCTCTATCGACAGGCTGAAGCCAGCTTATTTGCTTTCCTAAGATAACATCCCTTAACCATAACCTGGAAAAGCCCCAAGCAATGAGCATGGGCCAATACTTCAACAACCTGCTACACCACAACTTTCAGGATCGCACAACAGAACTACAACTACACGAGGAGGCCGCACCGTGCGTTTTCCACCACGGTACCTCTTTGCAGTAGAATGCGAATAAGTGCTCGAGTCAATTTAAAATATAATAAGTGTCGATTTGTTCGAAAAGTGGTTTTCAAAATAGTGATAAAATGTCATAATGTTTCTAATATAATATGTCATTCGAAATTATGTATGTTAAAACTGCTAATATGTCAAAATCAATTAAATGTAAGAGTTATGTTTCTCAAAATGTTTTATATTTCTTTAGAAAATATTTTATTTTTTTTACATACTAATTTTGCTTGTATCGTGACTTAGTCACTGGAAAGGGAGTAATGTGAAGGTAAATTTTGTTACCATGTTGGTATGACTGGATGAGAGATGTCAAAAAGAGTATATACAACGGTTGTCATTTTTTCATCCCTCGTGTAAAAATAGAGGAGAAAAACAGGTTAGAAAATAATAAATGTGAATTATGAAATTCAGACTATATTTATTTTAAACACGCCAAAACTCATTACATTTTCTATATGTGATGACATGGTGTAGATACATTAATTTTTATATTGACAATGTAATCAACATAAAGTTAATTTTTTTTAAATAAACATAATGTATCTTTTAATGAGTATCGTACAATATTGTTATCTCCATTTGTAATGTACACAAAGACCTGTATAGTGCTTTTATACGTATTTGAAAGGAAACCAAATATAAAAAAACCTATGAAATAACGAATTTTTTTCATGCTGTATTTTATTGTACACAAAGGATTAATTTATTTTCCATTGTTTCAAGCAACAAAGTACACGTATTCTCTTCTACTTGAATTCTTCCGCTATCCGCCCATAACTACCTCCACAAGAGAGCATTACCCCAGTTTATATTGCATTGTAGGACACCTGCTGTGTTGTAAATTATCCCCAGTATCTAAATATTGCGTGAGAGTATGTATATCAAATACGAGCCGAGCTCCCTATTCACCATGCGTGTT
The DNA here is from genome assembly GCA_037954035.1 of Rosalia funebris. Lineage (NCBI taxonomy): Eukaryota > Metazoa > Arthropoda > Insecta > Coleoptera > Cerambycidae > Rosalia > Rosalia funebris. The sequence goes on from JAZFAV010000007.1 coordinate 10,248,872, forward strand.
TTGCTTCTATCTAACCGTGATATATCTCCCTAATTGCTAAACTGTGTTGCAATACCGCTCCGCTGATTCCTTCACTTGAAATCGGTATTTGAGCACTTGTCTTTCTACATCGCCAACGCCAACTTAGATTTCCTTAACTTGTACAATGGGGATTTCCTCAAATCTGGGTAATATGTTTGTATGAGGGACTCGGTTTCGCTTTTGATAAGCCTATTATTATATTTTCGCTCAAAAACCCGGCATGAAGATCGTCTACATATCTTTACACTCGTAGGAATCGTGACGGTTGATAGGCATGGATCATTGCTCTCATTACATATAGAAAATCCGTTTTAGAACAAGGAAATACCGTGGAGTCTTAACTGTATTTTTTTCCTTTCACTTTAAATATACAATAAAGACATCACTTGAATTCCTAAAAATCTGATGAAATTAACCCTGGTTATCTCGTTAATATTTTCGGAAATATTCGGAAATATGTTTGTGAGAGGAGCAAGGACAGCTGATGATACAAATAGTTTTAAAAAAACAAAATACTCCTAAACGCTCATCCTAAATTAATATCAGTTACCTAGTTGGCTATAACTGGGATGTAGCTAGACTTCCGAAGTAAAATCAATTTTTAATTAATGTAATAACTATATAATAATATATGTATTAACTATTATTTAAACTACTATTTAATAGAATATTAACTATTTCAATTAAAGAATCATGTATACTCTGGACAATAAATATATAGGGTGTCTCAGAACTATAGAATTTGAATTGCGTGCCATTTATATTCTATCAAAGATACTGTGTCAATGTTTAACGACTGTCATCTACAAACCATACAACGTCAATATGCGTGGATGATTACAAATTCGATGCGTGGTGGTTCTTGATAGATTCAATTCGACGTCGTGTCCAACGTCGAATTGATGTGTTTGCATATTGTACTTCCGTACACTTGCTGTCTCGCTGCAGCAATATTTTCATTTGACCGACCACAACGAGGACGTATTGGTTTTGCCTTATCAATAGCAAAACCCGTCTCTTCAAATTTCTTGATTAAGTTACGAACCGTTAACTCTGTAGGCGCTTATTGTCAACAATTTGAATGTTTTATTTTTCAGAATATTTACCGTTATCAATTTTATAAATATTCTATTCTTTACACACATTTACTCCCAAATATTTAAACAAATTGAAAAACAAGTTACACAAACTTGCAGTTATTATATTATATCATTAATAAGAAATTATTTTCTATAATAGCGTTCTTGAGTTTTTCATTTAAATGTATGTATTTTATCTGGCTATTAAATAAAATCTCATGATAATGTCGCATTTTCTCTTATTATGTTTTTATTAAAACGTTAACCCCCTCAACGGCGAACTACCATTGCATGCCGTCGTTTTATTTTTGACGTTTCATGCTGGTTCAGTTACATTATATTTCGTGGTATAAATATCTTATTAAGCAGAGTAAATAGGGTAGCAGGTAAATTGGTAGAACCCTGTGAATACACCCTATTATAGGGGGGCGCATATTCGTGTAAAAAGCGTACCGTTAAAGGATTCTTTTATGGGCATAGTCAGCTGTTGTAATAGTAACATTATTTAATGTTTACATGACATTTATGAAAGGGAGAATAGATGAGTTGGACGATAATGCAAGAATTAACATTTAGGGCCGCAATGAGAGTTTATAATGTCTTATTACTTTTCAGCACTCCACTATACTAGCGGAAAGGTAATGTAATCGTATAAAGGAAAAGTGAAAAAACAAAATTTTTTTTGGGTTTATTTTTCGTTTTTCGGCCTAAAAACAAAAAAAATGGTTTTAAAAAATGTTTGCTGTGTGTGTGTGTCGTCGTTGTCGTCGGCAGTAAAATTTCTTGTTAGCACGATAACTCAACTAAATCGTGTCGGATCGATCGGGTTTTGACTGATCCTGATTGGGGACGTCTCCCAGATGACACCTATTGATTTTGAGGTGGATAGCACACACCGCCCCCTCCCTTGGATCTCTTTGAGAAATTTTTCTTGTTAGGACAATAACTCAACTAAATCGTGTCGGATCGATCGGGTTTTGACTAATTCTGATCGGGGACGTCTCCCAGACGACACCTATTGATTTGGAGGTGGATAGGACACATTTCACCCTGTCCATGAGTCATGAGAGCACGATGGTGGACTATTTCAGAAATTTGTTTTGTTAATACGATAACTCAACTAAATTGTGTCGGATCGATCGGGTTTTCACTGATTCTGATCGGGGACGTCTCCTAGACGACACCTATTGATTTTGACGTGGATAAGATACACCCCACCCTGTCCTTGTGTCATGAGAAAGCACGACGGTGGACTATTTGAGAAATTTTTTTTGTTAACACGATAACTCAACGAAATCATGTCGGATCGATCGGGTTTTCACTGATTCTGATCGGAGACGTCTCCTAGATGACACCTATTGATTTTGAGGTGGATAGACATACTCTACCATGTACATGGGTCATGAAAAAGCTCAATGGTGGACTATTTGAGAATTTTTTTTGTTAGCACGATCACTCAATTAACTCGTGTCGGATAGATCGGGTTTCAACTGATTCTGATTAGGGACGTCTACTAGATGACATCTATTGATTTTGAGGTGGATAGGACACACCCCACCCTGTTCAGTAGTCATGAGAAAGCACGAAGGGTGGACTATTTGAAAGAGTAAAACTGTCGCATAAAACAGATATTCTGCATTTATGTGTTGGTTTATTTTTTCTCGGCCACTCAATTTCGAGATAGAGATGTTCTACGTTCGGAAAAGTTCATTTAAAGATTTTTAAACTGTTTATTTTCCTGGTGAATTAGTGTATTATCAAGGCAAAATAATATAGTGAACTACAGGTGTATCTTTTTGGAGGTTATAACTAAATATGTAATATTGTCGTGTACGTTATGTGTAAAATGCTGTGCGTCAATTGAGTAGTTAATATTTGTTAAAACTGTTAAACTTGCGAACTCTAATTGGCTTTCAACGAATTTATGCAACGGGAATATATGCGAGATATTTGTTATGTAAAATATTGTATAAGTAGTTATAAGTTCGTGGTAGATCTTTAAGGTCTTCGTACACGCTAGATTTTTTTGTCAGATCTCTGACATCAGAGCTGCCAGATACGTGTAAACTCATGACAGAGTAGTGACTGAGCTATAGCGTCAGAGATCTGACAAAAAGAATCTAGCGTGTACGAAGTCCTTTACATACGTATGTAGAACCGGTAAGGCGTGAACCAAACGTATATAAATATTTTTTGCTAATTGTCGACATTTTTCACACTCGTAAGACTTAGAAATAAATTATAATTTCTCTGAATTTATGGAAAGAAGCAGCCAATAATGTATCATATAATGCTTTGGAGTTTAAAAGGCGAAAACTTTTCAAAACAGAAATAATATTACTGGAGAAATAAATATTTTAAATACAGTTCTTGTTACAGTCGCATCAAGTCGCAGTTACACCAAATATGAAACCACTTTATTCTATATTCTATCTATTTTATATATCAAATCATTTTATTCTAGCGGAATTTTCTTTTAAATAACGGGTAAAATAATTTTCCATATTGATAATAGTATTACAGCTGAAACATTATCGATAATTACTGATAATAACAAGTTATGTTTGACTTGTCTTTTATTCTTTGAAATTTTTGTTGTATAAAATAGAGAGTTTTTTACCCTTACGTCTCGATTTTAATAACAATCTTCAGAGAATATTTTTGTATCCGTTGTATAAATGTATTTAGTTAGTCCAATATGAAGGGTTAATTAAATGATCAATAATATATCATCTAGAGTTCCAATAAATGAAACAATTCATTTATTGGAACAATAAACTGTTACAAGATGTAACAGTTCAATCTAATGTAACTCTTAAAGATACATAAGCTTTATTTACATGCACCCAGTTATCATAAATTTTATTGCCTAAGGATCGTGCTAGTCATCTATTATACTCAAAATATAGATAAAATAACTTTAAATAACGACAAAATAAAACTTTAACCAATTTTATGAGCGTATAATAAAATAAATAAACAGTTTTAAAACCTTAAAACGGACTTTTCCGCACGTAGTGGCCGAGTGAGTGCGGCCGAGAAAAATGAGTGGCCGAGAAAAAAACCAACACATAAATTCAGAATATGTGTTTTATGCGACAGTTTTGTTTTTTTTCAAATAGTCCACCATCGTGCTTTCTCATGACCCATGGACAGGGTGGGGTGTGTCCTATCCACCTCAAAATCAATAGATGTCGTCTGGTAGACGTCCCTAATCAGAGTCAGTAGAAACCCGATCGATCCGACATGATTTAATTAAGTGATCGTGCCAACAAGAATAAATGCTGACGACATCGATAACGGCAATGACACACACATAGCAAAAAAATTTTAAAAACCATTTTTTTTTTGTTTTTAGTCCGAAAAACGAAAAATAAACCCAAAAAAAATTTTGTTTTTTCAATTTTTCTTTACACAATTACATTACTTTTCCGCTAGTATAGTTGAGTGCGGAAAAGTAAAAATAAGAATACGCACTATATACATACCTACAATAAAATAAACCATCAACCAAATAAAATGTTACAAATATCACTTTTATTATTATATTTTCTATGTTAATTGATGTCAAGATGTAGATACTGCAAGAAATAAAATTCGCATGTCAGTTTTCCCTAGTTTTTCCAGACAAGAGGACCTTCTTTTATTTATTTGACAATAGAAAACTCTAGAACTGTTATCATGAAACTTTTAGCAAGCTCTCAGTGTCACTGGCCGATAATCTACAAGAAAATAATTTAGAAACATATTATCACAATTATTGTTATAACGAATTAGGGTTCGTTTAGGGAGAGTTTTCTCCTTAGGCCATAATTTACAATATATACCTTAAAATGAATTATTTCTAGCTAATGAAATTTTAAAGCCCATATACGTACAACCAGTATAAACAACTGCGCTGTAAGCTGTGTCGCACACATTATTCTCCACAATGTATACTACACCATAAATTTTACGGGCTAAAATTTGGTATTCTAGCTAGGGGATTACAGTTATGGCCCAGCAATAATTAGGTGTTGGCCATACATATTTCAAGAGCCTCGCTCATGAGCAGTCGCAATTTTAATGCGGAGTTGCAAACAATGATTGTAAAGATAAAAGGTAGTCGCCAAACTTTTAGGAGATATTACGGCGTTCGGTTACGATCTGTGGCGCATTATCCAGGGCGATTACGAGTTTAATATTGCAATTAAACGAAGGGGTTAAAAATGAGGCCAAAAAGTTAGGTGTTTTTGAAGTATTGCCAGGTTATCTTGCTCCATGAAAAGTGGCCGATGGAGTAAAATCGTTTATTCTTTCGCCCACATGAATTTGTTGATGCTAAGGACCAAAATTATGCATTTGACGTACATACGCACTTCTTAAAAATAATACATGCAAACCGTCTCACGTGGTGAACGTAAATGTAACGATTTTAGAAACTATACTTATGTATTTAAATTATACATTTCTATTTGAGAAGAAAATATTTAAATGTTACAATAATGTTCAACAATTTTCCCGGACAATGTGAGGAAACAGGATATCTTGTTCATACAAATGAGCTAGCACAGGAAACAAGGCTTTTGCTGTTGGTGTTGTAAATTTTATATATTCTTTTTCGCAACGTCTCGATATTCGCCAGGATTTTCCTCTATAATCTTCAAAATTAGCGGCTCAACAGTATTCTGAAATATGTTCAAATACATTCCTTCCTTTAAATTTCAATTTAAAAGCATAAGTTCAACTGTGTGATTACCCATAGTTGAACATCCATAATCCCTGCCCACGCGTTGACTTTTTCTGGGAATTGTATATAGCTCTCACTAAATATATGAGGGATACATATCACTTCAGTAATTTATAATTTTAGCAGGTATTACCTTTTAGGTAAATTCATCGATAAGTTTCTGAACATTTAGGTGGGTGGGCTATCTTTTCCGATATCGTTTCACGAAATTCTGCGATCGTTAAGTCTGCGATCGGGATCATCTTCTTTGACGATTGGTAATTTATAGGAGTGACATTTTTTTTATTGGCCTTTGAAAGACAGAGTGATCGCAATATATCTGATTGAAAGTTCTTTCATCCGTTTGTAGATTTCCTGAAGTATCTCCAATAATTAGAATGGCATTAACTTTTTTTTAAACTACGTGCCAAGTTGTTAGAATCAATAAAATGTACTCAAAGTAAGTAAATTTCTTAATGTAAACACAAAATAAAATTCGTTTAAAATGTAAAAATGTCTAAGTGAATTTTTGCGTGATTTCTCTCAAAAAAAAATATTACACTTAACTTCTATAGGGAGGTGCTGCCTAAAAAGTTTGATGGTATGCTAATATTAAATTTAATAGTTTTTTTAACCAGAAGCAGATGTTGAAAGAAAAACACGTATAGATATTTGAATCAACGTCCAAGTTAGGTATTACTCGCATACTCTTGCTACTTAAGAATAATTTTTAAAATGGAGCCGCAGCACCATCATCCTTGATGATTATATAACAAGTTATTACCTGAAATAATATGTTTATACTTTATGTTTATACAGCTTATCACGAATAGGAACAAGTCTCAAGTTGCGATATTGGACTGCCCACGAGGTGCGCAGTAAATAGCCTGGTCTTTACTTAGCCGCATTGAGACCTCTGCAGTGTGAATATCGATGAATATATTATGTACACAGAATTCGATCTGGCCGCGCGTAAAGTGCATCATTTCTTTTCCAAATATTGCCTCACTTCTACACATACATAGATAGTGTCAAACTTTTTCCTATTCTTGACAACCTGTATGTACATCAATTTTCTTCCTTTTAGATCTCTCAATTCTAAATTAGGGGGGGACATTTAGATGCGCACTATATATTATGTTCATGCTCTATTTAATCTGAATCCTTCTATTTGCAGTTTTATGGTTGATGTGTATGTGAAATTTATTAGCGTAAACCCAATTCCTCAAAAGTTGTTCACGGCATTGTCTAATCTCTGAGAGTGATAACGTGATAACACATAAAAAATCCCACGGTCCCGGAAACGAACCGCGAAACGGAGCCCGTTTATAATTCAGAGGTATTTCCAAAACTGATGTTGTTCCACCGGGACATTTTTCAGCCTTTATCCAATTTCCGAAAACAATTGCAAAGTCCGGAGTTTCCGCGTTCCAGCGATAGAGCCGCCAGAGCTACGCGGAAATGGAACTAAGTTAGCGTGTTTGTTTGCCCAGATAGAAGTTAGGAACAACTGGCGGACCTTTTGATATATAGCGCGTCACTACGACGCCTAAATATTTTTCAGTGTTTGTAACGCCACGTGTAAATATATTAGCGCGAATATCTTTCGCTGATTTAATTCTTTCGGGGTGATCCATCAACGAATTAGGAACAAATACAGACCAAAAATAGCCAAAAAGTTACTTGCTAAAGTTACTATATTAAAGGAACTATTTTTAACGACACCAACACTGTCTTAATATAGATTTATGTATTTAGTATAGAGTCATTTACGTTCAGAGAGAAATAATACTTTCGTGTAACATTACTGACGAAGCTGCTCAGAGAAAATAATTTAAATTTCTAATAATTTTACGACGACTTTGTTACTAAAGATGTTTTCTACTTCCCGACTATTGAGGGTCAAAATTTGTATTCCTTCTTGCGTTTCATTTCCAAAGAAAAATAATGAGAATAAGGTCGTCGTAAAATTATTAAATATTTAAATTAAGAATAAAGCAGACACATTTACTGTAGAATAATGTAGCAAATAATTAATACGTAGAAAATGGTTAATAGGTAACACGATTTATACGTATAGAGGGTAGTTAATAAGTAAAAGGAAACAATCTTTAAATATATACAAACGTATTGTGATGTTCTATCAAAACGACATTATATTCGACTGTTCACATACACATCGCGACCTTTGGTGTTACCTTTGATACAAACCGGTCATTTAAATGTAATATAGATAGGTAATGTATTTTCAGATACTTATAAGTCAATTGGAAATATGTAGTTCTGATTTTGAATATTTATTGAAACAGTAATTGCCAAACAATGATACATTCCATCACCATTACTGTTTAACATATTCCCTCACATCCATAGGAAAACAATGATATGAACTAACTACAAATTAAACAGTTTTAAAACCTTAAAACGGACTTTTCCGCACGTAGAAAATCTCTATCTGGAAATTGAGTCGCCGAGAAAAAATAAACCAACACATAAATGCAGAATATGTGTTTTATGCGACAGTTTTACTTTTTTCAAATAGTCCATCATCGTGCTTTCTCATAAGCCATGGATAGGGTGGGGTATATCCTATCCACATCTAATTCAATAGATGTTTCTAATCAGAATCAGTTGAAACCCGATCGACCCGACACGATTTAATTGAGTGATCGTGGTAACAAAAAAAAATCAAATCGCAAATAGTTCATGACCCATGGACAGGATGTGGTGTGTCCTATCCACCTTAAAATCAATAGGTGTCGTCTAGGAGACGTCTCCTATCAGAATCAGTCAAAACCCGATCGATCCGTCACAATTTAGTTGAGTTATCGTGCTACCAAGAAATTTTAATGCCGACTACAACGACAGACAGACAGACAGACAGACAGACAGACAGACACACACACACACAGAATGTGGAGCAGCAAAATGGGGCGTAGAATAGATATCGAAAGAACTTTTAAATTGAGAACGGCAATTAATAGAAGACTAGACAAAACTTTTTTTCGTTAAATAGAAGAAAATAAAACAAACCAACTAACAGCCAATAAGAAATAAATTAAAAAGAATAAATGGAATTTGATGAGACACGTGCTAAGCAACACAGTAACAACACAACTAAGCAGCTAGATATAAAATAAGGATTACCAAAATTGTATGATTTCAATGTCACTATCTTATTTACACTGTTAAATTAATTCCAAGAAAAGAAAAAAAATGGCCTAAAGTATTTATCTACCTATGATTATCCTTTCTACTTTATAAAATCTAAAAATAGTGTTTCCCATCTATCACTTGTTAGTTACAATTTCGTGAGATATAGTGCTAATAATATATTATAAAATATATTTAAAACTGAGACATTTAAAGTTTGTTAGTTCTTTCCCAGTTTCCATGAAATTGGAGAAGAATCAAATAACCTTCGTAACACTGATGCACCCAATTTTATGCAATAGTTTATGTATATGTAGATTTACTGTATTCTAATTTTCTTGACAATTAATTCATACTACTATACCATACCCATGACCCTCCATCATTACACTAATAAAAGTTTTACATTTACACATTTAGATATTTACACAACGCACCAAATGAAACAACTATCTCATAACGATGATTTGAGTTGTAGGTGTGGAGCATAACAATATATTCAATATACGGGATGTTGAGTTATTGATTTAATCTATCTATACACTAAGTATCAGTATTATGACTGACTATAACTGGGGTTATATGAGCATCTGTTAAGCGACGCAAAGTTATCGAATTGGTTTGGATTGAACCGAACAATAGGTTATTTCAATAACTATAATTGTATTTTAATCAATATTCTCCCTGTTCCTTTTCGCTTTTCGCTTATTTAGTTCCACTCTATAAGATACTGTACCGTACAGAACATGCCGATTGCCAACTCAGCTGACACGTTGGGATCCGATTGGGTGTGTATATAATTGGAAAAGTTTTTAGTTATTAAGAATGGGAATGATAAGCATTGAAAAAAGTATTATCCTCATATACGTTAATGTAGACACAAAATAAGAATTGTATTGTATTAATACAATTTGTTTTCTATAAATAAAAAATCCTATTCCTCATTTGAAGTAAAACATTTTCTAGGAATCAAAATTATAAAATTAAAAAAGAGAAAGAAGCTGAAATATTTAACTTAAAACTCACATAAACGAATAGTCGGCATAGTAGGAACTTATCCTTTCCGAAAAACATTTCAAAACTTTATACTTTATACATTATTTCTATTTATGATAAAATAATAAAAAATGTTCAATATATTCTCCGTTGCATGATTATAATCTTCTCACCAACTAGTTACAGATTTTTGTTTCCAACTCTTGATTGACGATATTTCTTTATTACAATAGCTATATATTTAATGCGTTGTTGCAACCCTTCTACAGTTTTTACTAATTCTGAGTACACTAGTTGCTTCACATGACTCGTAAAAAATAATCACTTGTATTTGAATTTGCAGTACTGGTGTCAATTCATTAAATTATCGTCAATACATTCGAGAAAAATCAGTTTGTAGGTACTTTCTCACAACGAAATCCAACATTCACCGGCCATAATTTGTACTTACTTATAAATATTGCCAGTAAACTTATAGTAATTTTGATTCCTAACATTGGCTACAATGTAACTTTATCATTATGAGAGAGGCGAAAGGTATGAAGTTGAGAGGGAAGGAGACGAATAGCACAACGAATTTGCACCTTTTTGTAGAATCAGAATATTTAGGTTAGTTATAGAAATATTATGAATATGTGGAGATGCTCAAAATTGGTAAATATTAGTAATATTTGTTGCAGTGACCGTGCAACTTACGCTTACAATAAGTTTCGTTCTTTATCATATCAGGACAAAAACACATGGAACACATATAAAATACATGGAAGTATATATCTGCCATCTTTGGACACGTCTTCTATAGAGGCAGTTCTGTATAGGTTTTAAATTGAAATGTCATTACTATATTGGAAAGCTTTGAATGTAAATTAAGTCAAAATTTATATGAACTCAATGAAGGTCTGATTTTATTTTTATAATAATGTGTAGTGTTTTAACGAAAACAGGAGAGGAGTTTCCCACAAACAGTTTAATGAGATACTTTACTCGATGCGCATTTCGTCAATCGAGTTGGTATCGCTAGGAGATGATTAAAACTGGTTTTAGCCATCTCCGAATTATACCCTTTATTTACAAAATTCGCGTTGAGTAAAGTGTAATATTTACGTGTTCGTAGAATCTGGTCCCCTAGTTTTATATTAAACGGTGGCACGAGATATATCCATACCCACACGTACATTATGCTGATTTGTTTCCTATTTGACGAAGCTTGGTTTAATAGAGCATATAACCCCTTTACCATTGTAAACATCGTCAAGCTTTAAGCTAAACTGATAGAAGTAGTAATGTTTCGCCTAAAATAATATTGTTATTTACGAATATCAGGCATACAAATATTTCAAATGAAAATAAACTTACTTCACAAATACTTAAAGCATAGGCATTTTATAATTAACTATAATAATGTACATATCCTTAGGAAGAGAACATGTTCGTATATTTGCAAAAAATGACCAACTCAACCCAACGAACAAAATGAAAACAATATCATCTGTTGGCAGTCGCGTTTATAATGTTATGCGTTATACGTTTCCTAATCATAAATAATTGTTGATGGGAAACAAACAATGATGGCTGTAACTGAACTTGACATTAAAGTCATTTGTCTTTGTTACTTTACTGGTTCTATTTTATCGCTAAAATGTTGTTCAAACTAAGCATGATGTTAATGCAATTTAACTGTAATTTACTAGTACTTTTTCTTTCATTAGATCATACTGAAGAATTGTCCATATTTAATTCGACACATGCGAATACCCATCTATCATTACACATATTGTAACGAATTTACTAGAAAGTCCTTTATTTCGAACACTTATTTACAACTCAACAAGTCTAACTAACTAACCAACTTTCTTTCTATTTTAACTTTATAAACTAACTTTCGCACTTTTACACAATGACACTTTCTTCACACCGTATCACTCACTATCTCGGTCCAGATTTAACTAACTGCTGGCTGGACGACACAATTCTTATATAGGTAGTAGAACGTCTCTCCAGACGTTTCTACATGTAGACATGTAGATTCTACATGTAGATATGTAGAATTCTTTATGTAGAAACATAAAGAATCTTTGTGTAGAAACGCCTGGAAAGACGTTCTACTACCTATATAAGAATTGTGTCGTCAAAGTTCTTTATTAAAAAACTTTGGCGAGCCTTCTAGTATAGAACGCACTGGAAGTGAACTACGCACGCTCTCGATGATTTCGAATATTCCCGGCGTTCGGAATCGCTCGGGGCGTTCGTGACAATATGTTTTAAATATAACGACAAAGGCATAAACGCGGGTACATGTTTTTTTTTATTGAATGTTAAGTTTTTATGGAAACAAAATTTGAAAGAGATCTATTTTACCCGTGGCTCTTTCCCAAAATAAATATTTACACACTTCAGTAATTCATTAAGCCCGTTAAAGATGTTACTGCTATGAAATTATTTACTGCTATGAAGTTACTACTATGAATAATTATCACTGTTTCTTACAAGACGTCATCCAATATTATCTCCCAATATTGTTGTTGACATTAATCTACATTTACTAAGCGACTATTTTCATGTGTGTGTGTGTGTGGGTGTGTCACGAAATTCTTTATGTCTATGTACGAAATGCTTTTTGTTCGAATTTCGGCCTTTTGACAAAATCAATACAGTAAATTGATACTTGCGAACAACGTGGTAACTTTTTTTTGATCCGAAACCTCTAGACCCGCTTACGGGCTTACGGCTGATAATGAAAATGACGATATGAGCGAGGGCGAGGCGCGATATTATTGCGATGATGGTGGCGCCAACGGCGGCGCATCTATACTCGTAATATATTAGAGCGTCATTCATCATGTGATGCTACTCACATTATTTTACTCAAACTGTGTGCTCATCTATCAATAATATAAACAAATATTCTCCAAACTCGACAGAATTGTATCTTAACTTAGTTACACCAAATTTTCTAAATAAAATACACAAATATTAATTAGGTTTCATGTAATAAATAAACTTATTATAAGTAATCATAAGTCATTAAATAATTCAGAAAATATTTTTAACCACTTCTGGTCATGGTAATTAAAACCGAAACGTTAGACTAAAATTCCATGAAATGTAAAACATTATTATTCTTATTGAGGGCACAACCGGAACAACAGATATAAATAGTCTATTGGAGAGATTTCTAGTTGTAAGTAATACATTTGTTCCTTAGTATTAAGTATTTAACAAAGAGGTAAACGATACTGATTATCCTTCATTTGTTGTATCGTCCTAAAGCTGAAAGGATAGTCATTTTCTCAATACCAGTAATTTGCGGCGAGTCTATTATAATGAAAATAATTTATCTGTTGTACCCTGATTACTCTGCATAATTTGACGTGGAAAGTCCATATGGCAAAACCCCATTATCTAAAGAAAAGCTAGTCAATACTTCTGAAGGATTAAAATGCTGTATGATGCAATATAGATGAAAGACTTTATTGTAGATATATATGTCGTTAATTCTCTAAATGCAAATAAATTTATTTAACTAATTGTTATAAAGTTTATTATTTATTTTATTAGGATTTCTTTATTAGTTCTTTATTTTATTGGCAATATGTAAACTGGTGTTACCAATATAGTTTATATATTGGCATCAATAGGATAGTTTGTCACAATATACAGCATTAAAATAGTGTTTCGTACAACAGTCATTATTTTTTTTATCAAATATTTTTTTAAATAGCCGTGAAATAAGTTTACCTTATTCTAAAATAACATTGGCTGACGTTTAAATATTATTTTTTTCAGATTATGTATTTGGGCTGTGGCGTCATCATAGTAGTTTAAAATTGCAACCCCCCCCTCTCTCTTTACTTAACAAAAACTTTCTGTAAAGTTTTCCGTGAAAAAGGGTACTCCTGATATTAGGGGTATTTATCGCTTCTAAGATAGAGGATGTTAAACTAAAATAGTAGAATACAGTTACGTTGAAAACTGAAAATGTTTTACAACTACAGAGGTAGATTAGAAAAGGTAAATTAATATCTAATAAAAAAAAGTGTTTGCTTGATAAAAGAAAACAAAAACTGAAATATATCAGATTACTAAACCAATTCATTATTGTGTTTCTGTTACTGCCAAATCGACTTTATCATGCATTTTCTAAAAATTTAATTTAAGAAGCAACAAACTGTGATTAATAGTGGCTCGGTCAACTAAACGGGAAAGAACTGCACGGATCCGTATCTCAAGTAGGTGTTGGTAATTTTTTAGCGACATTTACTCTAGGATGTGGATAGGGTGACGAGGACTAACTGAATGTTGACCACGTTCATCTAAGTTGACTTTTAATATAACCCCCTTTTTGAGGAGTTACTTGAAATCGTGAATCTATTTTAATAGGCAAAATAATTTAGATAATCTCAAGCAACAAATGCCAATCGAATTCAGCCAGAAATTGTTGAACGTTCAAAAGTTCTCGTATTTAAACAAAAATTATACTAAAGATAACATTAATTCATATTTTCATATTTACTTTATATTTATCACTTAACTGTGAAATTTGTAAAATTTTATAAATCTATCAATTGAGATGAACTGCTATTTATAACAGAAGTTTGACAATACAAAGAGCGACTACTTCTTACATTGAATTTATTATACGTATATAAATAAATCTCATTTTTATCGTTCTATAACTTATTGCACTTTCCTATATTTAAAATAGGAGCGAGTTTGAAAATAATTTAATGCATAGTAGTTATATCTAGTAATGCATAACATATAGTAGTTACAACAATTCAAATAAATATAATATAAAATTTTTTGTATTTTTTAAGTGTCTCCATTTTTTTGAAAGCGACAAATACATCTTACATAATTCAACAAGAAATCCGCCGGTCCGTTAGGTGTGATCGTAATGAATTATAAAAGGATCCACTTGAGGTAAAAAATGACAGCTCCGAAATGTAATGCATACGAAATTAATAATAAATCAGGCACTTTTCAAGTTGTCACATTTAGAAGTGAAATGGCGGTACCTGCGAGCTAGACAGTTTACTGAATGACATCATTTGGGTGTAGAAATGCCAGAGTGATCCCGGAATTAGATGGATCCCTGCGGACGCCTGGAAATGTCACCACTCAGCACCGACTTGTACATACAATAATGTTATCCGGAGGGAAACGCCGACCTTGTCCTGGACAACCTGTGCCATGCTATCTGGATCTCACGGGCCACTACCCGCGATAACTCTGGCCGCTCACTTGATTCGAACAGTGAATTTTTAGAGCTCGTCATGAATGTTTAGTAGCTAGTTTATTTCTATTGTGTTCTTTATGTAGAGTCGAGACAAAATATGTAATATACGTAGTCTTGATATTATCTTAAACACTATACAGCTTTATGTTTCCATAAATATTAGTAATGTAGGACGAACTGTGTTTTTATTTATGTATTATCGCGAAAGAATATAATGATACATTTTCAATACATTCCCGTATGAGTAGAAGACGTAATATCAAGAAATATTTTTTAAATAAATTCTTATGCAATAAAATACCTTTTTACACATTAAAATGGTAGCAGCACCTCCGCCAATTCTTTAAATTGTGTACTAGGTAATCAATACAGATCTACTGAAATACTAAGCACAATTAGCATTTCTAATAGATGTTTATTTAATAGTTAAAGTTATCTCCCTCGTATAGTTGACATTATGTGTTTTCTTTTTGAAGTGCCTTTTTTAAATTGTGTATTTATTTTGTTTCATTCATGTATTTATTATTTTAAAGGGTTCTTTTAATTTAATGATATTAATGATATTTAAATAAATTCAATATTTTAAAATATCCGTTCACATTAAGATCGCATCGGCGCCTCCGTCATTCCTTTGAAATTGTTTAACGACTGAAATGGTAAGCTACACAGCTTAACATTTTTAACAATTGTTTATGCGATTATTAACGTTATCCTTTCTCTTATCCCTAACATGAACTGTGTTCTTGTTTAAATGTGTATTTTAAATTGTGTATTTACTTTATTTGTTCATTTATTTGTTACTTTAAAGGGTTATTTTAATTTAATAATATCAATAAATTTAAATAAATTCCGATACTTTAAAATATCCATTCACATCAGCGCCTCCGCCATTTATTAAAAATATAAACTGAAATAATAAACTTTACAACTTAACATTGTTAACAAATGTTTATGCAATTATTAACGTTATCCTTTCTCTTATAGCTAATGTTACCTGTTTTCTTTAAATGTATGTTTTAAATTTGTGTATTTATTTTATTTATTCATGTATATATTACTTTAAAGCATACTTCAATATATCAATAATATTTAAACAAATATTTAAATAAATTACTTTAAAATACTTTAAAATATCCATTCATATTAAAATCACATCGGCGCCTCCGCTATTTCTTTAAATTTTGAACGACTGAAATAATAAACTGCACAAAACACTGGCGTAGTTTTCAACAAAACACTACACACTACATTCGACGCGCGTTTCATTAACATAGTTGGCATCATCTGGAGATGATTATAACTGAGTTTCATTCATCTCCAGATGAGGCCAACTTTTTTGGCGAAACGCGCGTCGAGGGTAATGTATTGTGTTTTGGTGTTTTGTGAAAAACTATGTCAGTGTTATCTTCACATTGAAAGTTCCTACCCACTTCAGTAATAAGCTTCACAACTTAACATTTTGTAACAAATGTTTATGCGATTATTAACGTTATCCTTTCTCTCATCTCCATTCTCTATTTCTGTCAATAATATTTAAATAAGTATTTAAATAAATTCCAATATCATTCACATACAAATCGCTTCGGCGCCTCCGCCATTTTCTTAACAATTATTGTTGAACGGCTGAAATAATAAGCTTCGCATCTTATCATCTTGTTCAAGTACTTTTAAATAAATTCTAATACTTTAAAATATCCAATCACATTAAATTCGAATCGGCACCTCCGCCATTTATTTCAAAAATTTTCAACGGCTAAAATAGTAATCTTCACAAACTTAACATTTTTAACAAATGTTTATGGAATTATTAACGTTACCCTTTCACTTATATCTGACGTCACCTGTTTTCTAGTTTAAATGTCTGTTTTAAATTGTGTATTTATTTTAGTCATTCATGTATTTATTACTTTAAAGGATTATTTTTATTTAATAATATCAATAGTATGTAAATAAATATTTAAATGAATTCCAATACTTTAAAAGATCCATTAATATTTAAATCGCATCGGCGCCTCCGCCGTATATTTAAAAATTATTAAACGGTTAAAATAATATTTTACAACATAACATGTTTAACAAATGTTTATGTAACTGTGAACTTTATCTTTTCTTTTACTTAACGTTACCTGTTTTCGTGTTTAAGTGTCTATTTTAAATTATTTATTTATATTATTTCATTCATGTATTTATTACTTTAACGGGTTACTTCAATTTGAAAATACCAATATATTTAAATAAATTGCAATACTTTAAAACATCCATTCACATTAGAATTGTATGGGCGTATTCGCCATTTTCTTTGTTGAACAATTGAAATAATAAGCTTCACAACTTAATAGTTTTAAAAATGCTTGTGTAATTATAAACGTTGCTTCTCTTATATGTAACGTTGCCTAATTTTTGAAGTGAATACTTCTTTGGCGGCGTTGTGATATTTGAAATGATATTTGACGAGAATGGAGAGTGAATTGGAAAAAATGTAACGTTTCCAGATTTCGTTACATGAGAGAGAAAAAAGATATAACGAGAGAAGGAGAAAGAGAGCTATACATTTGGTATACCTAAAACACAGGCTTCGTTACAAGACAGAGTACACAGATATATAACATAGAGAGAAAGAGAGCTATACATCATGTATATCAGTTTAGGCTATCCGCGTTTCCCTAGTGTCGCGTATGCGCGCGTTATAGATGTACGCGTCCACGAGACGCTATATATTAACAGCTGAAGCAGCACGCGTGTGTACCGAATATTTATCATTGGGTTTTGTAATTATTTACGTTATTTACATCTGTGTTCTGTGATTATTTGATAATATCCTTGAACCGTTTAACTTGTTAAAATCTAGAAGATATAATATATTTCATTCACCGCTCCCTACTGATTTACAGCCACACAGGTGCAAATGCACTTGGAAGAGGCGAAGACAAAATCCCTGTGATTCTCGGGGGAGATTTCAATGTAAATTTTGGATCCAATGATTCTTTGACGTTGATTAACTTTCTTCGAGAAACATTTGGTCTGCTTATAAATAACAATCCCAAAGAATCAACAACAAAATCCGGAACAACAATAGATGCAATTTTTACACGTTATCTAGAAAATATCGAATCACGAACATATATTTCATATTTTAGTTATTACAAACCAATCATATCAGTATTAACAATTGAACCACCAGCCGATGATAGTGTAGATAATGAATAAACCGAATATGTTTTACACAAATTTTATATTGTTATATTTCTTTTGAAATTATCCCTCTCCTTTCTCTCTCTCTTTCTCTTTTAATTTCTCTCACTCTTAATCTCTCTCATTCTCTATTCTAAAGAAGTATTCACTTCTATCACGTGTACTGTGCTGCACATGATATTTTTTTTTGTTTAAATATCATTTAAATTTTTTAATCATTTTTATTCATGTATTTCTTATCTTAAAGGGTTATTTTAATGGAATAATATCCATAATATTTGGATAAATATTTAAGTTAATTTCAATATTTAAAATATCCATTCGCATCAAAGTCGCATCGGCGCCTCCGCCATTACATTAAAAATCTTCAAATGGTTAAAATAATAGGCTTCACAATTTAAGATCTTTAACAAATGTTTATGTGATTATTAACATTATCCTTTATTACTTTAAATAATTACTTTAGCAGATTTATATGTGTATTAATATGGCATTTTTGTCATAAGTATATACGTTACTAATTTCATAAAAAGTTACATATTTCCTATCTCTCTCATGTTCATTCGAGTTTATAAATGTTCGGTCCATTAGCTGAATTAGTAAAAGCTGAAATAAAAAAAATATTATGAGAGTAGGGTTTAAACCTCTTTATTATTACTCATACACCTACACAATATACAGTATAATAAGAAATGACAAGAAAATATATTCTCATTATTGGGAATATTACCATCCACTACTAGCAACGTACCAAAAATAATGCATTTCACATAATATGATAAATGAATGAGTTTCATGTTTAGTCCTGATTAATTTTACAAAAACTATTCAGTTTCTTACTTTTTTCATTTTTATGCTAATTCAGTCATTGGTAAGTTGTATTGTAATTAATTTAAAACTCATGAGGTTATTATCGGCATCAGTTATTTAACTTTCAGTAACTGCTTATAACCGCATTTTTTACAACGTTTATGTGGCCATGTTACAATATCCTATGAAGTGTAGTTTATATTTATTGTTTATTTGAAAACTTTGTTTATCGTATTTAAGCGGACTTAGAAAATTCGTGGTTATTTATATTATCATTATTATTGATATTTGTGTAAATATATTTTGAATCTATTATTACTGATTTTCGTAAAAGCATATTTTGAATCTATTAAACATATTAGCAAAGAGGATTAACTTCTTAAGCGCTTAAAAAGTCGATGATGAAATCGTACTTACAGATCAAAGTAGTATTTCTTTTGCATATTAATATGCATTTTTTGAGCCAATGTCATCTTTAGAAAAGAAGATAAGTATAAAGATCCCTCAAGATCCCTATTTTTGAGAGCAAAGAGCTGTTAAACGCGGCTGACGGATGGATCTAGTAGGCGGGCAGTTGCTTTAGTGCAAAACCTTTTATGATTCCAGAGGTCCAGGGTCAAAGACGCCTGTGACTTTAATGGTGCGAGCAAACGGGAACATACATCGTTAGTCTTTGCACGTTACCGTGAGCTTTGTGCCTCCTGCACATGCACCAAGTGAAATGTTATTAGTTTTTTTTTTTGTTAATCATTGCACAGGAGTTGGGCACGCCTCAAAGCCTATTTGTTTTGAAGCAAATGAATATTTAATAATGAATCTCCTTTTGTGATTGTGAAAACTCTTTCATTAATATAATTTATTATTATAAACATAATACCTTTATTACGCTTAGCATTTTTTCCCGACAATAATAATTTTATACATCCGACGGCAAGCTACCAAACGAATCCTTGGGTAATTATGTCAGTGGGAAATACACTTTTATGTTAAAAGGGGGGAAATTTACTTATATACTAATTGCATACGCCGCGGCCCAAGATTAATAAACTTATTATGTTTTTTGCATGTAACAAGTACGTGTTAAAGCTGAAAATATGTAGTGTCAGCTATACAAGTTGAAATATGGTCTCTTTAATTAGTAATCATGAAGATAAAACTTGTATAAGTAATAAGAAATTATGAAAAATTGATACTTCAAAAAGTATGTTACACATACTTGTAAAATACTGATTTGGTAACGACTATCGAGTTTTCAGTTAGTAATAAATACACCGAGACAACGTCAATTAATATACTGTGGGTATTTTAATTTACAATGCAAATTACATGTATTTACGTAATTAAAGGCACTGACAATATTAAGTAATCAGTTACTTATATATAAAGTTCATACTTATCAAATGAATCAACCATAAAGAATATTATTATGATAATGTATTTTAACATACAGTCCGTTCTTAGCAAATAGTTTTAAAACATTAAAACGGACTTCTCCGCACGTAGAAAATCTCTATCTCGAAATTGAATGACCGAGAAAAAATAAACACATAATTGCAGAATATGCGACAATTTTACTTTTTTCAAATGGTCCACCATCGTACTTTCTCATCACCCATGGACAGGGTGGGGTGTGTCCTATCCACCTCAACTCGTCTCACATTTAGTGTCTAGTATTTAGTTAGTTAAACATTCAATCTTCTCATTCTAAACTACATAATTTTATATAGTATTTAGTTTGATACATTACTGTAAACTTACAAAACAATAGATGTCGTCCGGTAGACGTCCCCGATCAGAATCAGTCAAAATCCAATCGATTCGACACGATTTAGTTGAGTTATCGTGCTAACAAGAAATTTTGATGCTGACAACACACACACTGGCACAGACAAAATTTTTTTAAAACCATTCTTTTGTTATTAGGCCGAAAACGAAAAATAAAGTCGAAAAAAATTTTTTTACCATTTTTCTTTACACGATTACATTACTTTTCCGCTCTGATATAGGTGAGTGCGGAAAAGTAAAAATAACAAAAATATAATTCGGCAAAAGAAGATAAAGTCAATCACAACAAATAATTAAATACGCCTCCATTTCATATATTTTTTTCAATTTTTTTGTTATTATTAAGACGTATTATATTTAAAATACATTTAGAAATTCATTATAAACTTTTCTTCACAACACGAAATAACATGTTTTTATTTCGTTTTATTCTTCTCTGTCTCACAATCCTGTATTCCTATCACTATACCTATATATACGAGTATTTTGAGTGATATATCTGAACAATATACATCCAATCTATTTTCATAAATATAACAGCGACATAGACGCATTTTTCTATCTATTATTGTTTTCCTATATTCCCATATCTCAATTTATTCATTAACGTCGAAAGAAATTTTTTTGTTAATACATTCATAAACGTGAATAGTTTACATTTTCTTTTTTTTTTTTCGAGATACGTGCACGTTGTATTAAAGTTACAATACAAGTATAAGTACAAGCATTTACACAAGTGGATTGGAAACAACTCAACATAAAGTAATAAATAAAGTATGGACTTCTATAGAACAATGAATAAACCAGAGACATACCTAGTCCTATCTGCTGTGTCGCTCGCGATACGATACTATGTAACTGCCCATAAATGATTTATAAGATTGGAAAATCTTTAAATCAACTGACGTAATAACGGAGAAAACAAAATACCCTATAATATCAGGGAACAATAACACATAACAATAAAAATCTTATAACAGGCCAGGTCAGAACATCGACTGGACGGTTCCTCCTCCCTATCTCTGTTGTAGGGAACAGAACTGTCCAAAAATGGGGATATCCATAGAAGGCCAGGGTACGTGGGGACAGCGTCATATATACAATATTTAGTTATATATATGTACATATGATATACTGTACTATGTATAGACAGACAGTGATGTCAGCCATAAATGACCTGTGAATGCTTTAAAATTATGAATCTAGTCAATAGAAATAAAGATATTTTAATGTAAAAAAAATGGTGTAATAACGGAAATTTAGTAGACGTTTATCTCTCATTGAAGTCCAGTAATACCAGTTTGAGACAATATCGATTATCATTTTACTAACTACTAGTATAACTCGTAACGTTAAATCTAAAATTTGTTTGCCAAATTCAAATATTTTAATTAAATTACTTTACATATCCATAAAATTATTTTAATGTTCAATTATGATCAGAATAGAGGGTTATTATTTTTCGTTAAATAAATATTGTATTGGTTTCACTATATGTTATTAGTTCGCATTATTGTACATAGAGTATAAAATCCCAATTATTTATGAAAGGGTCACCTGGATTCACTATTTAAACTGGTTACACGGAAATATAATTTATTAAAATATAAACTTTTAATACAAACTAAGAAATTTACCGTTTAGAACTGATGAACTTAACCGGTTTACTATGATCATAATCAGTTTATTATAAACAAATATTTCTGCCATTTCAATAGTTTTCGAATACATTGCTATATCATTGGCATATATGACAATCAAAGCAAATCAATCAAATTTCCCTATGACATTTGTAACAGGTACTGTTACAAAGTATATCTATAAAAGTTTAACTAAAATAGAATGTGTCAAATTATAGACCTATTTCGTTAATAACCAATTTGACAGAATTTTTTAAAATGTCATCAGCGTAAGAATAATTATTTAGGAAACCATATTTGTTACCACTAAATCCGCATTTGGTTTTCGAAAATGGCCTTTAATTGGAAGAGTTTACAAAGAAAACTAGAAAAATGTCTAGAAAACTAAAATATACTTCAATGAGAAGCAAGTAACAATAACCTTGTAATAATTTAAGGAAAAACGAAACATGATACATAAACTCAAATATCTAAACAACATCTTAGATACTAAACATATGAAATTTTATAGCAATCTCTTATTCAATCCGATTTCACTTATGAAGTACTAAAGTGGAAAATTGTAGTGGAAGTTACGTATCTATCCATCAGAAACTTTGTTTAAAGACGCTAATATTATAAATGTTAAAT
This sequence comes from Rosalia funebris, assembly GCA_037954035.1. Classification (NCBI taxonomy): domain Eukaryota; kingdom Metazoa; phylum Arthropoda; class Insecta; order Coleoptera; family Cerambycidae; genus Rosalia; species Rosalia funebris. The sequence continues at coordinate 10,272,125 of JAZFAV010000007.1, forward strand.
CGACATATTATTATCAATGCGTCTCATACCAATGGAAATTTAGTATTGTACCAACTACTACAGCGCATAAAAAAGAAATAATATACATAATCTGAGAAGAATCCCTAAAAGGAAACTATATATGGGCAAAGGTAGTTTACCTATCTTAGTATAAAAACATATAATGCGCTACCTAATAATATCGAACATATAAACTCTTTTAATAAATTTAAAAGTAATGTCAAACAATTTATCTTAACCAAATGAATTATTGAATAAATAATTCGTCAAACTATTAATCCGAAATAAGTCTGTAACATACTGTATTAAGTATCTACCAATAATAATTTTATGACCTATAATTTAAATTCATAGTATCTACTTACCTACTCTTTTATGTTATTTTATTCTTATTCTATTGTTTTACATTTTTGTATTGTGTTATTAATTGTCGATTTTGTGTCATCAAGCGTAATGTTAAGCACTTATAGAATGTATAGTTTATGTGCATTAATTATATTCTTGATTATTCATTGCCTTGTAATTCTGTAAATAATTAGTATTATTATTAATACTATTGTTATTATAATTATTATTGTAAACTGTATCAGTAAGTGTGACGACAATTAATACAAATATTTCGTTGTTGGTTTTACAACTTTATCCAAAGTAATTCTTGAAATATACCTCAACTATTAGCAATTACGAGGTTTGAAGCATAAACATTAGTTGCATTAAATCTATTGAATATCATAACGCAATAGGTCTCCTATAAGTACCATGTACATAAAATTCGTATTGGAGGTAGGAGGTCGATCATCAACAACAAAATATATCTATAATTGTTTGTAATATATTTTCATCTCATTCTCACCTCATCTTAACTATCAAAAGGTGGCATATTGTAGCAAGATATTTATGTCAAGAATTTCAAGTGATCATATTCGACTGATATTCCTCATATTCAAACCATATTTAAGGTAGAATGCCTGGGACGCTAATTATGCGTCACCTGCTTGTTCTATAACATACTGAACACATTACAGAAAATTTTTGGTTATGAAAACAAAGGGAAAACTAAAATGTTTTCCCACGTCGTAATACAATCTCTTTTCATCCTTAGCATTTTAATTGTCAAACTTTCAGGGGGCCTTCCACTTCAGAGAATGACGGATGAAGGAAGATTAAACTAAAACACTAAAAAGTAAATACACTCGCACTTCACTCGAATACCTAAATGACTAACCTAACAATCCAAACTCAATGTCTCTATTGAATATCCGGGGTACACGGAAGATGTTTACACGTCTCCAAATCCAGACTAACTAGATTATATCGTATATCTTTGCAGAAGGAATAATATTTATTTTGTTTTGGTAATTTGTTCCCGAAGTGAAATCTAATCCGATGCCGTTTCTGCGCTTGACGTTTCCTTGGGCTGTTCTCGGAGTTATTCGAGGGGAAGTAGGGGGTCCCTCTCGGGGGGCATTTATCTGTGTGTGGCGTTAACTGTGGTGATAAATAACCCCGGGCTTCATCCTGGTCCTGAGTTTATAACAAGTAGTCGACGACTCGCTGATATGTGAACATAAACACGACGCACTCGCAATTGAATTAAATGATTATGTCGTTTGGCGCTATTTCTGCTTCGTCTTCCGCCAGATTTATAAGATGTATAGATAATATAAATCGCATCTGGTTATTAAATGGTCGTGTTACGCGATGATGTAAAGTACATTACAAGAAAATACATCTAATGCTGGAATTAATATATTTAAAATATAAAGTTCGACAGATCAAAATCGCATGAAAAATGTTAAAGTTCTTAACTTTGGGTTAAGCTAATCCTTAAACGTTGAGGTGTGTAGTATACGTTGAAGTGTATATGTATTATTTTATCTATGTATATGCATAAATATTATAGTAAATGTGTTCAGAGTATGGAATGGGAGCAAATAAATCGATGGCAGCGCCTGCAATGGACACAAATCGCATTAAAGTAGGCTATCAGGTCATATGTGTGTTCGTCACATGTTAATTCGTTTACGAATTAATAAAAGTCAATTCGTAAACGAATCTAAAAATGCGGCATTATAGTTGTTGTGTTGTAAATTGCAATAATACCGGAAGAAATAGTAAATGCAAATTTTATCGATTTCCTACTGCAGCTTGGAAATTAGAATAATGCAAGAAATGGATAGAAATGGACAAAAAGGGGGTTTACTAAGAAGTTGCTTATTGGTATTACTCCTGGAGGATTTATTTCATTTAAGCTTAACGTGGCAGGTGGAAGGAAAAGTGATTCACAAATGACTATATTATGGACATGAATCTGGATTAATAAATTATTTGGAAGATGACATTATTTTGATGGACAAATGGTTTTCAGAACTAAGGCGAGTTTTGGACGAAACTGGAAGCAAGTGAGGATAGCTATGCCACCTTTTCTGCAGGACAAAAGTGAATTTTCCAGAGAGGAAATACTAGGAACTTACATAAATATTGCCTGTGTCAGAATTCATGTCTAGAGAATAATGCAAATACTAAGAACTCATCAGATTTTAAATAAAATTCCAACTAATATATTTAACCACGTTGATGCCAATGTACATATTTATTGTGTATTGGTAAATTTACATCCCCCAATAATTAAAGAAATAGTGTAAAATAAACATTTATTGTGAATAGACAACATTAATTCTTATAATTCTTTATAAACATTTCTTCTCATTTATTTATATTTATTCTTATTTATTTGGCATTACATAAAATTTATATTAAATTACCTACATCTTTTGTAGTGAAGCTTCGTTTTTCATGTGTCACATTATTACTACCAGCGGTAATATTTTTCAAATACAACTCTTGTAAGTAATGTTCAAAATAAAATATTTCACTATATAATATTGCATGTTTTATGAAACCTTCATCCCTTTATTGAAAGAAAACGCTTGCTAAGATTTTCGTCCACAAAAATTGATGCAGTGCAATTAAATTTAATACGATTTTACGTGCAATTTTAATATTACCAACTTAATCAGAATTTACAGACACATGATAGCCTACAAAGTTGTTACGCGCTTATGTCGCACACCTAGCGAATATTTTAGTTAAGTATATTTCCTTGAGACCCCACAATTTCCAGTAATTTGTTCCGTTAAAAAAAAATAGGCTTATACCTAATGTTGTTAGTGTACCTCAAACTAAATGCAGGTAAATTAAATAAAATTCCGATATAATTACTATGTATATTTTCACTATTTTGCTACAAATAAATATTATTAAGAGATTATTAAATTTATACCATACAAAGTCAATTGCTGACGTCATATATATAACTCATTTGTTGATGGTTATATACTTTAGCTGTAATTTTTAATATACTTATTTTTTTCTGAAGTTCAACCAATATTTTTTTCTGTCCATTATATTCATAGTCTAGAATGAGTTAATGAGAAAGTATCACATAAGGTTAGTTAACCAACATCCTTCAGCTACATCAGGAAATTCGATCTCATCTCTTTAATTGCTGCATCGAAGATTCAAACCCCTTCAACCCTATCCCAGAATCATATTTGTTTAACGTATTGCCTATTTATACTTTTATTACAAAACATACACCTCTATAATCAACTAACAGGTAGCCACATGGTGGTTTAAAAAAATGTACATTAAAAAATGTTTTATAATAGTTACGCCACCTTATAAATAGGAATCCAACACGTTATCGAGCCAGTTGATCATTTTTAGACTTTTAAATATATTTAAATAATTTATACATTTATTTTGTACGTTCTGACATTACGATTCACAAATCCAATATTCATACAGATATATGTCAAATGTGATGCTTTGCTCTATGAATTTTACATGCGAAATTGAGTGAATTGTTTATATCCAAAGCTAAATCAAATGAAATAATTCTGATAGGATATTGCATATTGCTTTTCTATAACATGTTGCTATATGTTAAATATTTTAGATCTGTATCATCATATGTAACTTACACATATAAGCTTTCTTCAAAAATCTTATGATAAAGTAACAGTACGAGCTGAAATATATAAATACGCAAGTTATCATACTTCATTCACGCATACGTCATTCTAATGTAAAAATCTATTCTCTCGAAACAACATTCTCAAAGTTGTACGCGTGAAATTGTTAAAGAAATACAATATAGAAGTACTACTCTTATTTACTTACCATTGCAGAAATAATATATATCGAAAAACTATGTTGATATAATTTAAGTACATTCTACTCTAAAAAGTGGCTATTTAACATTGTATAGGTTTATTAGCAAAATATTCTTCTCCTAAATGGATAAAAATATGTTCTTCACAAAGAATATATTACGAGTGCATATATATGTATATAATGATGCAGATCATCATAGCATATCTTCTTACTTTCTGGATTTCCCTCATTGTACATTATGAAGCACGTAAGTAAAAAATGACTTCACATTAGAACTAATTTCCTCATGTCAAACAGACATGTCAAACACGCCGCCCGCCGAGACTCTTTAAAAATTAGAAAAAATATTAATTGATTATTTTAAAGTAAATTTTGTTTTTATTTGTATGCAGGTTAGTTTAATGCAGTTGCAGTATGCAGTTAAAATTTTTACAATTTCGTCTTTTTACTTCACCTCTATGTATCGATATTGAAATTGTTGATGAAAACTTACAGAAGGAATTATTTGAAATCCAATGTGATTCCTTGCTGAAGCAAAAATGTATGGAAAGTTGGAATTCCAGATTTTTATACATATTTATCTGTAGATTGGTTTCCTAAAACGGTATTATTTGTTACGCGTATACTGGCTATGTTCGAAAACACTTATTTATGCCAGCAACTATTTTATTTAATGAAAAATAACAAAAATTCAGGAAGGTCAAAATTAATCGATCAACATTTATCATCAATTTTAAGAATTGCACCAGCTTAATATATTCAATCAAATTTTGATTGCTTTGTGAAAAATGATGTCAAAAATCTTCTAAAAAGTAATATTAAACTGTGATTTTCTTTATTTCTTATTATAAGTTTTATTTTTGTTTTTTATAAAAAATATAAAATATTTATAGTTTAAGTTTAAAAAATAACATGAGATGGAAAATGTTTATGTATGTATATCATGTAATATACAATAAAGTATAAAATATTTTTCGTTTAAAATATGATATTAAATACAAAAAGACTATGTATGTATAATATACGAGTACAATACATTAAGCTTGACATTGAGTCTAATAAAGACATAATACATAATATAATCATTCTAAAAATCGTATTTCATTAATTTTTTGAACATTGTAAACATTCGGCCCCCAACTTAATACAAAATAGATCATGTGTAATAGATCACCCGTAATATCATACGAGTTTGACGTGCCTGCCTTATAATACCATTGCGCGCTGGAATCAAACTTACAGAGCCTCTTTTGAGCAAGCAAGCAAAAGAGCCTCTCCATATTTAAAAGTTGATTGGACCAATAGTTAACATATATAATTAAGAACACGATCTTGAGGTCATATTTGAAATACCTTGTTTTCAATACAAAAATCAGAAAAAAAGATTTTATAATTGTTATTATTTTTTCCTCGTTTAACGACTCCTCTTACTAATTGAAGAAATAATAATCAGTGTAATTATGATTAGAACAGTTATAAATAAATACAAATTTGCTCTGGTTCAAATAAAGTGCATCGTTTTGAGAAATCGCAACGTATTCCCGATCACTGCGAATTTCATCTTCCAGTTACATTACACTCATTCCCTTGTAGCACCTTATACTTTCAAAACAGTTTCGGCGACGTCAAGGCGCCATCACATTGATTCATTCAATCTAAATCACTTGTTTGTGAATGTCCCAACTACCGTACACGTTTTTATTTTAGAGAAGTTTCGGTATTTCTACGTAATATCTAACAATATAAATTATATTTATGATCGAAAGGAAGACGAGGAGAAAACTGGTAAAAATATTATAACACATAAATTCATACTCAGAAAAACATCTTACAGTCCATCATGTAAATTAACAATGAACAGAATATATGTCTAGTAAATCTATTTTCAGGAAAAAAATAATTCTGAAAATAAGACGAAACATTATTTGTTTATTAATTTTAATGCATTAATAAAGTTCGTAAATTGTTTTTTATGTGGAATTAATTAATTTTAATTAGGGTTCTAGTTTTACCTATATAGAAATATATAGGATATAGAAAAAGATATTAGAAATCGAAATTATATGTTTATTTCTTCATATATCTATCCTCCTCTATTTAAAAGGTATTTATACTAAGAAGTTCCTTACTAAAACTCAAGTTTAGGAATTAAATTAGATGTTAAATAATAAATTTATTTTTTTATTTTGGATATAGAAATTACAATATAATTTATAGATGATAATATACACGACGAGTCTTTGATTTGTACATGTATTTAACCAGATGTACATTTTAGCGTGTAGAAGACTGTAATGACATATTTTATTAAAAAATAAAAACTAATAATCTTCCAAATTTTTCCTTAAAAGCCACCGACCAAGCGCGTCAACCTCCAATATCATATCAAAGAAGTGCGAATTTCTAAGTTAGACACAAAGCATTTACGTGTTAAATTTTATTTTTTAAAGTACTATGTCCTGCCCTTAATAAAAGTAAAAGTGCCCTCTTTCGTCCTTCAATCAATATTAGAAGCCAAGATGATTCAGTCGATCTTCAACATTTGCTAAGCAAATAAATTTGAGCGATAGATTTGTTCACCATCGCACTTATATACTCGTTGGTAGGTCTAATTTAGAATTAATATAAAATCCACTGATTGTCTGTCCACTATGATAAGAGTGGAGTATAGTTAAGTTGAACTACGGATATTAAGTATTATGTATGGAACGGTTTTTTATTAATATAGTGGAAGATATCTTTCTAAATTTCAAGTAATTTACGTCGCCTTGGAGGGAAGCTAAAGTTCGCTATAGACTTTTTCAGAGTTATTTCTTATCTGCATACGAACCCAGTCTCATAATAGTTCGGCCAGGCATAATTTTACAACTAATATATTTATATAAAAGTAATAACACTCTCAAAACTATATTATTAAAGAAAAATATTGGTAGATATTTGGAGAAGGGATATAGGACATGGCGTGGCATTAAGTGACGATATGCGATAATTAATGTTTAATGCTTATAAGCAGGGAATTTTGGTTCGGATTATAGCTGCTACATACTAGCTGCCTAAATCTACAGTGCCAGGCATCACCAACTTGTATAGAAAAACTGGATGCACAGCCCAAACGAATAAAACTGGTCGACCATCCCAAAATTTCGCACTTAAATCAACATGCTCTCAAGAGGATTGTAACAACCAACTAACGATCTAGTGCAAAAGGAATTATGGTACTATGGAGGCAAGCCATTGGAAAAAATATTTTGTATCCGCAACTAAATTCTGAAAAAAGAAGACAGGATACAAATTCTACAAGTTTGATTATTTACATTTAACTTTTAAACTTATCGATTTCTCCTTAAGATAAAAGAAAAGCCGTTATTACCTAAACGACAGAAGATCAATCGGTTACAGTGGGCCAGAGAATATAATCACTGAATTTTTCAACAATGGAACCAGATAATTTAGAGTGATGAACCCAAATTTGAAATCATTCTTGGGTGATCCCATAAAACGTATGCTAAGAACCCCACTTGAAACATATCATCCTGACTTTGGTTAGGAATGTGAAGTTCTCTGCATTTCTTATGATCTGGGGTGCACGAGTGGTATGCGTGTAGGAAAATTGCATTTCGTAGATGATACTGAGACAGCAGAAAAATATACACAAATTTTGACAGACAGCTTATTGCCGTCAATACCAATATGTCAAGGCACTGACGGGCAGTACATTTTCCAGCAGAATGGTGCTGCATGTCACACAGCAAAAACTGTCAAAACCTGGTATGGAATGATCCTTTAAAAATCTAGGCCTCTCGCCAATAGAAACATTGTGGCATAATTTGAAAAAAAAAAAACGGTTGCGGAAACATCCAGCCGATTCAGTTAACCATCTACGCACCAAATTGCAATAAATTTGAGACAGCACGCTTCCTGAAGAGTGCGCTAAGCTGGTAGATACCTGCCAAAATTAAAGCTGTTGTTAATAAATCTGATGTAACACAGTTGTAATGAATCGGCCGAACTGTTCTGAACTGCGAATCTTAATGTTTTTTTATTAACAAACTTATCACTGACATATCATAACGTAGTAATATTTCATCGAATTTAAGTTAAAAATGTATACCTTGTTTCTTGTATCAATATTTTTCTTTAATAAAATAGTTTAGAGTATTGTTACTTTTATTTAAATATATTAGCTGTAAAATTATACTTGGCCGAACTATTATGATCCTGGGTTCGTAAGTACTTGTGTGATCATTTCTGAAAGGAATGGAGACCAGATTTCCCGAGAAATACGCGAAATAATTTTGACCCCAAAATTGATCCTTACGTTATCCCTGATAACACCTTGTACCAGTTGGATAACGATATATTAACCCATACTCAAAGGATTGGTGAGATGAGTCTGAAGGAGACATTATTCGACACCAAATCTAGTTAAAATCAACTAAATCATGATAGATGAGATTTGGTGCCCAACATTTATAAATTGAAGATTCGTCTGGATTCACGTACTGGGGACAAAGCTAAGTTAAATGGATATAATTATTTTTTGTCCTAATGGAAACCACTGTAAACATGCGACTATTCGCCTCAAGTTTCATGCAAAGAAAATAACTTACCTCTAGTTGTTAGAATTAAGTGTGTCTCCCTTTCCAAATCTAAAAGTAATGCATGCGATTAACTATTTCGACAACAATCCGGATTAATTATACGATCTTTGCATTATATGGGAGAAAGATCCAGCTGATAAGAGATAAAATACTAAACAGATAAAATCATATATAACAGTATTTTTGGTTTCTAAGGAAAGCTGTAAGCAGGAATGTTCTATTATCGACCTAAAAATAATTACAGTGTTGGATATATAGCCAAATGCAACACATCTCAAGGCTTTAATTCCGCAAGTTTAACTGCTTTTCTAAACTCCTAGAGAGATCTGCAATCTGCCCAGTGGGCAATAAGCGTTTTTTGTGACTAGAATGTAATGTCATGTAGAGTGTCACTCCAGTGAATGATCTCTTTTTAAAAATTAATCTTAAATTTAGATTTTCTTTGACTAAGTGATTTTAAGTCCAAACCTATCTGAGCCTTGTAATCAAGTCGAGTGGCAACAGACGTTTTAGCCTACGCATTTCACTGATATCGTGCACATTTAACATATTGGCTAGCAAATTAGGATGTACTGACACTCTTTCATTGTATTTCTCACTGAATCGTTGTATGGCTTCCTTGATGGATTCCAGGGGGATGTCATGCTGAATTACTTCCTTGGGGACATAATAAGATGCGTCGATGATGGCACGCAATACCTTTTTCTGGAACTTTTGCAGGATGTTAATATTGGAAATACTAGCGGTATCCCATAGCTGAACTCTGTAAGTCCAAACGGGCTTAGGAATAGATTTGTATAATAATAACTTGTTGTGGCAATTTAGATTTATGGCCGATGAGCCAATACATATAGCTTAGTTTAAGTCCTAGCTGCTTACGTTTGGTGAATATATGTTTTTGCCTTGTAAGACGTCGGTCCAAATACATGCCGAGATACTTGACATCTTCGAGTTGAGGAAGTTGAGAGTTGATAGTATTGCATCTTCACAGGAAAACATGTTTCTCTTTGTTATGTAAATGTTACATGCATGTATTTAGTTTTATTAGCTTTGACGCGCCATATTTTTAAGCAATGCTGAATTTTATTTAAGTTTGTTTGAAGGTTTCTTGGGGATGCTGTTGGATTAACGTTGAATCCTAAGACTGCTGTATCGTCAGCATATGTTGCAACAATGGTAGTTGTTATTGTCGGGAAGTCCGATGTGTACAATAGGTACAATATTGGGTCAAGTACGCTACCTTGAGAAACGTATGCAATTCAGTGTATTCACTACCTTGTTTAATCATAAAGTGTCTATCTATTAGATAAGATTGCAAGAGTTGGAAGTGGGGATACAGAAGAATCGTCTTTAATTTGTCTTGCAATCCAGCATGCCACACCTTATTAATGGCCTGAGATATATTGAGAAAAGCAACTGAACAAGATCTTTTAGAATTTACATGCAATATTTTATGCATTTTTTCAATCGTATCATGATTATTTCGGAATCCAAATCAATGTTCTGGGATTATCTTTCTTTCCTCTATTATATTTTTGAGTCTGAGAATTCCGGGTTTGAGAATCATAATAATTTGGGTTACTTTCGAAGTGCTAGGGAAGTAGTTTATATGCAAAATTGCATTAAAAATAGTAGTTGTTAGTTTTATGCACTTTTCGGAGAGTTCTTTCAAGATTTTGCCAGATATTAGGTCAGATCCTGACGCTTTTTTAATATTGACTTCTTTCATTATTCCGATGTAATTAAGTTAAATAACTACTATATTTTGTATTACTACATTTACACAATATCGTGACTGCATTTTCGACACTTTTTTGTCATTTTCAAAATGATCATTCAATCCTGAAAATGGAATAAAATGTGTCGAAACTGCAGTCACGATTCTGTGTAAATATAGTGGTATAAAACATAGTAGTTGTTTTACTCAATTGCGTCGGAATTATGAACTACCATAGAGTAACGGCTTCCTCGATCAATCTTTCATTATTGTTTATTTTACTTGTTTAATCGCAAATTTGTTATGAGGCTTGCCCATTTGGAATGGTACGTTTATAAAACTGCTTTTTGCGACCATCTTTTTATGAAAAATCAAATAACTGCATCATTAACAATTTGAACTTGTTGAAGAGAAAAAGTCTTTTCTTTTAAATTAATGTTTATAGTAGAAGTAAATGGTAAAGTAAATCAGTCATAAATCAGTAAAATCCGCGCACAACTCTTTCCCTTCTAATTACGAATCACGAATAAAAAAACTCAACGCCGCTGAAATATTCAGAACATCCAATCTGATTCCAGTTCCCCTTAATTTTTTATTGTCGCCGATATTCCACCTTTATTCCCATTTCGCGTCGCTCCTTTCGTTCGTCCTTCATGAATAACAAAGTGGAGCTTCTGTCATTCTATTATCGATTTACTTTTACACGCTGCACATTATCTCGTAATGGAAACCCACTTCACGTGATCATCATGTCAATGAAAATGATGAAAACGGCACACAACAGCGTGAGCGCGTATGGGGGTGATACCTTGAATTTAAATTGATATACAAATAGATTTGCGGATTTCGGACTGAGGTTTGGCGCCCGTTAAATGTTTTTTTATTACTATGGGCAAATATTGGAATTCGATGTAATGTCCTGGTATTTATATGATGCAAAATAAAATAGCTATTTTGTTGAAACTGGTTCCTTCGATATTTGGTACATATGTATATGCGATAGTTTATTGCAGGTATGCTTATGGAATATTCTGGTTTAAGTATTCTTGATATATCGAAAAACACAGCAATATAGAGCATATTATACAGTTTCGCGAACAATTCGTAATTGTATTATTGAGTGAATTTTCAAGAAAATATAGAAAAAAATACGTTTTATGTTTGTTTTAAAAAACGTCGATTTTCACAAAAACGAAAAAGATTATTTTAAATAATTGAACAGAATCTATTACACTCCCATTTTTAGATGTTTTTGTAAATCAAAATAAACATAATTAACATAATAGTTATTATGAATTAATATATAACCTTACGACTTCTGTCAAGTGTTTTAACCTTTATACCAATAAGAGTTTCAAACAAAAGAAACGAGCATATAGAAAATCAAACATTCGTAGATTGCTAAAAGATGTTAAATTTTTCACGATAGAAATTTTAAAGTAATTGTTTTGCTCTCGTAAAACATATTAGACAGATAAGAAATTGGAGTTAAAAAACAACATTCCTATTAAAAATGTCAATCAAAATACTAAAATTCAAGTTGTAAAGAATTGTAAAGAAAATATTTCAAAATTCAATTTATTTTACATTATCAACCATATTAGTATATACAACGTGGTGCACACAAAGCTTCAAAAACAATTATATTTTAAATACAAATTTACTGACATGGAAAATTTTTTTAAAGTTATGTGCTCAGATTTCAACCTGTAACGCCATCATAGTATTTTTTTAAATTGCAACTCCTCTTTCTTTTAACAGAATTGAATTCAATTAAACGTTGTTCGAGGACAACGGTACCCCCTTTTAGGGATTTCCTATTTACCGTTTATAAGATACTGTTATATTAAAAAAGAAAAATGTTTGACATTTTGACTATTCTATTTTCAAAATTGTAAACTTAAATAACATCAGTTTATAACGGAAAACGGTAAAGCAATGCTTAGTAAAACATTGTTTTACTAGACATAGATAAAAATGTAACGAAAGCTATTGTAAATCGACACTGAATGGCCACGCAGTTTACCTGACTTGACCCCTTTGGACCCCTTCTTGTAAAATTGCTCAAAATTGCCTGTTTATTTTAATAGGCCATATAATTTAAAGGATTTGAAGCAACGAATTCAAATTAAAGTGAAAAATGTCATCCTAAAAATTATTGACAGGGGTTGCATTCGTGCCGGCCAATGGAAATGATCTGGAGGATATTTTGGACAACTTTCAAATTTCTATAAATATTGAAGTCACCTGGTATTTAATTTAGTTGTATTTTTTCAAAAAACGCATTCTGTATATAAACAGCAAATAAGAAACCTGTAATATGGGATGCTGTTTGTACTTGGAAATTATTAAAGAACAATTTTTATTAAAAAATAAGGTTGCAATTGATAAAAACGTCTATTATGAAGTCACAGATCAAACACAATGTATTAAAAAAACATACAATTTTTCTATATCGCGTTGTTTTAAAAAAGGATTAATGTGTTTAAAAATCTTAAAGTATATAAAATGTATATATTATTGTAACCGGAAATAGAAAAATAAGCACGATGTTCCATTTAAAAAAAACATTAGTTTGGTCTAGATCTTCGAAACGCGACATTCGATTGTTTTTCTAAATACATCTCTGAGATGGCAGTAAAATTTCTACAACTTTCTTATTTACCATTTTTTTCTATTTCAAAAAAATGAAAAGTTAAGAGGGGTAGAATGTTATGTAGATAACCCTGTACAAAATAAATATGATACTATAAATATAAGCGTCACGTAACAATAAATTAAATAAAGTAACTTACCATTACTGAGTTATATTATTAGAACTCTTGACAGGCAATTCATTTTTTTAATATAAAATTCTAAAAATTAAAAGTTATTTTATAGAACATGTTTTTTAAATTAATGACAATGATATAAATAACATATGGCAAAGTAGTTACTTTGCCATATTATTATGCCATATTTCCATGTTACTTATATGGCAAATGTTTGCATATGTTGTTAATAAATGGAATGACAAATTCATTGAAATATACGTTAGCATCTTAAGAACAATAACAATTTTTAAACTTAAGAAAGAATAAGTATAAATGGAGCCAGATATAGACATTCACAATATGATATACTACATATATACCTAGTGTTCAAATACATAGGTTTCTTTTTATTTTTTAAAGGAATATTTACAATAATATCCCACAAGGTATAAGGTGTGTTATAAAACGTCAGCTGGAACATATCAGTTTCATTTCTGCCAATAATGATTTTAAAAGTAATGAGAAAATATATCTTACAAGAAGTTTATCATTGCAGTTTGACACTATCTGAAATATATACCGGATGATTTTTTAAATGGCAGCACTGTATCTCTGTATCATGTATTGTACTCTTGTATCTCTGTTAATAGTAGGTTTATATTACATTACATATAAATTACGAAAACATATTTTACAAAATTAAAATCTCTGATTGAATCGCTTTATTGATGTCAAAGAACACATCGATAACTGTTTTATAGTAAAACAATTACATGATATCGGAATATTTTTAGTTGACTCATTTACTTCTTGAAGGTTTTAAATTTCGTGCAAAATTTTCAAATTATAAAGACATTCTACATTTGGTTCGATATTCAACAAACTACATATTTTCCTAATGTCGCATTACCGTACACATATAACATTTGCTACAGTGAATGAATCTGTTTCATCAAACAGAAATGATATTCCAATTAGAGGGAAAATTTTCCGGTGTAGTTTTTATGTTGTTGCAGACAGTCAAGGGCCAATTAAAATGTTTCTGAGTTTCTGTTTATTGCGAATTAAAAAGTTCTTGTTTCTGTTCCATTTTCAACTTGTATATAATTGGATTTAACATAGCGACTTACTGTTAATTTCACAAGTGTGCATAATAGAGACACGGAAGTAATTGAACGTCTTCTAGTTAAATACCACTTGAATATTTGCCTTTCACCTTTTGGATGCTTTTCTTCTCAAATATACTGATAAATGGTGTATCCGATTTAAATGCACAAGCATGATACATTTTTTTAAGATACGATATAGACATTCTTTCCTAAGAGAACACAATTTTAATCAAGACATTCTTTAATTGATTACGTATTTATTCTTTTCCAACATATATGTATATGGACCTCAAAATATTTTTATTTATTTGCCGATTTTCATAATACTTAAGATATTGAAGATTTTTTACAAGAAAAGGAAAAAGACGAAAGAATGTGTTTCAAAAATAAAATAACATTCACATAAATGAAATGAATTGATTAAATTTTGAGATATTTTGTATACATATGCACCAAAAAGTAAGTAAAACATAATATAAAATTATTGTAAATAAATATATCGCATCAGGCCATATTTATCAAAGAAAAAAAAGTTAAAATTAATAAATGATATAGTACGTTTATGCTATAGTCAGAGAACATTGTATTTGTATTTACATAAATACGTATTTTACATAAATATGTATTGTTAATGAATTACGTTTATCACAAATTAATGTTAATCTTGAACGTGGTGATACATATATAACTTTATATTAAAGAAAAAATAACGAATTTATTAGCAAACCCTAATCAATGCAAACATACTAGGGAAGAAACGCATTTGTTGTGTGAAACAACAAATCTGTGTAGAAGTAGTGTATGATTAAAATCCCTTATTGAGTAAATATGATCTATATGGAATGCTAGAGACTTAAGAAACCGGCACTAAATATTCTAAAATTGTTTAATTAATTGTATTTGATACCAAGAGCGTAATGTGTTTGAAACCAAATAATGTAACAGTATTCTAACTTCGGACCTACTAATGAGAGATATATGTAAGTTTTGTAAAGCGGTAATGTTAAGAAATAATTTTGTATTTCTAATAATAAAGCCTACCATTTTATATGAATTCATATTTATTTGATAAATATCATCGGATAATGAAAGTTTATCATCGAAAAGAACACCTAGATATTAAATATTTTTTTCAGCATGTTAAGACTGTATTATGTAGAGAATAATCGTATGAGGGTTATCTTTTTACTTTTCCGCACTCCACTATATGTGGAAAAGTAATGTAATCGTATAAAAAACTTCTCTTTTTCTAGGGTTTATTTGTCGTTTTTCTGCCTAAAGACCAAAGAAAAGTTTTTTAAACCATTTTGTGTGGTGTGTGTGTGTGTGTGTGTGTATATATATATATATATATATATATGTGTGTGTCGTTATCATTGTCGTTGTCGTTGTCGTTGTCGTCGGCATTTATTCTTGTTAGCACGATAACTCAGCTAAATCGTGTCGGATGGATCGGGTTGTTTTGACTGATTCTGATCGGGGACGTCTCCCAGACTACATCCATTGGTTTTGAGGTGGATAGGACACACCCCACCCTGTTTATGGGTCATAAGAAAGCATGATGGTGGACTATTTTAGAAATTTTTTTTGTTAGCGCGATAACTCAACTAAATCATGTCGGATTGATCAGGTTTTGACTGATTCTGATCGGGGACGTCTTCCAAACAACACCTATTGATTGTAAGGTGGATAGATCACACTCTACCATGTTCATTGGTTATAAGAAAGCACAATGGTGGACTAATTGAGAAACTGTTGTTTTTGTTAGACAATCACTCAATTAAATCGTGTCAGATGGATCAGGTTTCGACTGATTCTGATTAGTGACGTCTACCAGACAACATCTATTGACTGAGATGAATAGGACACACCCCACTCTGTCCATGGTCTATGAAAAAGCACGATGGTGGACTACATATTTGAGAAAAATTGAAAAAAGTTAAACTGTCGCATAAAATACATATTCTGCATTTATGTGTTTCCTTATTTTTTATCGGTCACTCAATTGCGAAGTAGAGATGTTTTACGTGCAGAAAAGTCTGTATTAAGGTTTTAAAACTTTATTTCAGAATAAAAACAAGTCCACACAATCTTGATAAATACGGTGTAAAATTAAACAATAAAAGTGATATTCAAAAATAATTTTATTTCATCAGCAAAAAAGACAAGATAATTAAAAAGTAATAATAGTATCAAGTAGTTATGACTAAATCAATTTCATTCTCGTTTTGAGAAATAGATACTCATGCCTTTGTTTATTTATAAAATATTGAACACAAGTTTTTTCTTGATAAAGGAATTATGAAATACAGGAAATGTTGAATTATAGTTAAAACCATGTATTATTTAGCTTCCCTCTCAATAATTCCAGGGAAATGTTTTCCTAACCACACATTCAGCTGTGATGAAGGTTGTGAAGAAAAAGTATAGATTTTGGTGGTACATGTAATATTTTATTTACCAGACCTATATCAATCACTGAAAAGTGCTTTATATGTACATATATATATATATATATATATATATATATATATATATATATATATATATATATATATATATATATATATATATATATATATATATATATATATATATATATATATATATATATATATTATGGCATAACAATTATCAGTTTGTATCAATATTTTCTATTCCAACAATTTGAAGCTTTGAAAAATTAAAAATGGCACATGTACTTACATAACTTAAACAAATTATGGCTAGACTATAGAGATAGAAAATAATTTTATGAAAAAATTATGCATTAAAGTAGAAAACAATCTAATCATACAGAATTGTATAATTTTTGCTTACGAAGCATTGTAGAATCAAGCAAGATTAAATATTATATAAATTGAATCTTTTTCTATATCCCTATTTAATATCAGCTTATATCCATTACCAAGGTTCTATTATCGATGTCAGCAGACGTCAAAATTTTTTTCTTGGGACGTATGTGTCTTTTATTTGTGTAACTTGTAATAGACAAGAACCCTACAGATTTACATCCTATCCAAGGGCTGAAATGTCTTCTAATTAAACATCTCTTAAGTTTATCCATATACAAAACTTATAATCAATCCAGCCAGTTGTCACCCATTCCAATGGTAACCTCGCCGACTAATATTGATGATATGTGCGTTAAGTTAGCATGGGGCTCTGATCGCCCAATAAAACCGGAAGATATGTAATATTCAATATTGAAGGTCACAATTTTAAATATAAACGTCACAAAAATGCGCTAGAATAATTGAAGGTCGCATATAATCGCAGATTTTTGTAGGTACAGTATGTGAGCTACGTCAAATCTACAGGCCCGGTAGGTTATACACTTGGATTTGTTACAAATATGTAATATTTTGAAAAAGGAAATGTTTTCGTTATGCCGTAAAAGTTTAGTTATCACTGAAACTTTATTAGAACTTTTAGTTTCGTGACAATGTTTTATCTGTTTTGAAAATGTTAATCGAATTAAAACTTTAGTTTTAATCATGTGGCGATGATACCAATTTGGTGGGCTAAACACGCGTCGAGAAATATGAAATCTTTCGGCGTTCGTGGAAAACAGATCTCCTGTTTTTATTGCTGCATCGAAGGTTCCAGTGCCTTCTCAGGAGACCAGTATATTATAAATAAAAAAAAATATGACTTCATTCCTATGTAATGTCTAATATAAATGTTTTCTTGTTATGCCCTATCTAGAGAGGTCATCTAGATTTTGTATTTCATTTCCTTATAGATTTTTAGAATCTACTTTCGATAAGTAGTGCAGAGAAGTCATCATTTAATATCATTGATTTTGTTATTAAGTGTCTATGTAATCTATCCTATTTGTAAGAGTTATTAATGAAGCTATATCTATCAAAAAACACAGAAAAAGTTATGTAAGAAGGAAGAACGTTCCCTCATTAATGTAATAATATTTATTGCGTGTTTTTTTAAATAGATACAATACGCATGAATGGGCTGCATTCATATGTATATATACATATTATATGTTTTTGAAAATAAACCAGGGGAAATACATTAAGTATTACCTACTTTTAGAATACATTGTATAAATATGACGCTTTGTATATATTATTGTCTATCAGTCTTACGTTCACTCGCGCGTAGATAACGTTGTTAAACATCAAAGTTCTATCGCTCGGATGATCTTGAATAATACCTGGACTCTGCGGCTTTTCCCTCTTTACACAACTAAATGGTGTGTGTCTAATTGACGTTATTGTTACGAAAATTGCTACAACCTCTCTTGTACACACGTTCAATTTATTGTGGTGACATGTTATTTAAGTTGCGCCGAAGTATGCGTACAATAAACTTACTATAATAATTCTCAGCGAATTCTTCGCCAATACATTTTGCCAGACATATTTTCAGTTCAATAGCATCATAAATATCGCATCATAATAAAGTGTTTTGTTAATCTCAAATGGAAATAGGACGGAATATTTTTAATGCAATTCAAATAAATTTTCTTGAATATAATTGAATATTATTCTTATAATATTGATAATTTTAACTAAATGTGTCCTCCAAGTTTTTACAGATCTTTGTGAAAGAAAAATATGCCACGCGCGAGTAGGCGAAATCTAGAACTGAGAGATATAATCAATAGAAATATGTATTTATTGATTTATACATTGAAAACTGTCATAAATAATATGAAATATTACATATCAATATCAAGTACAAAGAAGAATATGTGGACAGTTTAAGTTATAATTGCGTGATGTGCATTAATTTGTATATTGAAAGATGTTTATATTATTGTCGTAAGAATTCAATTTGATATGTCTAATAGTGTTATTTGGAAAATATATTTATTTAGTTCACTTATAGTTAAGTTATTTGGGGGTTTCTAATCATCCAGTTTAAACTGATCCATGGTACATATATGTATGGAATATTTTAATGCTCCTTTATGGACATGATTGGTAAACTCTAAACGTTTAATTGTTCTCAAATGGTAAAATATATTGTAAAATTAGTTAAAGTAAGAGGAAATTTAATGAGCGGTGATTGAAATTATTTATTGGAAAACTGAAGAATATCTACCCAGTCTCTCGAAACTGAGGTCACATATACGGCCATCAATACATAATAAGAAGTATTATTATAAAAATTGCAATTGCATATTGAAGAAATTATTGCAAGTCCCTAACCGCATAACATCACCTCATACTTTCTATAAATTCACAAAAAAAGACACGCGAAAACTTAAAAGATGTTAAATTTTATTGAAATAGAAAAACCCTCAGAAGCATGAACGCCAGCGTTCATGAAACAATTTTATCGCGCTTTTATGTGATACATATGTAAAGTTATTAGTTCGTTGAAAATCTCCTTTGTGAGCACATGAATTGAGACGTCAACACTTCTATGCTGCCACTTTGTGTACACATTTCGCAAAAGCTGGCATAATTCCTGAAAACGGCGCAAATAAAACGCAAGAAGCAAATTGCCGCTCTGATACTGACTAACGACGACGTCAGCCGTTTCCGTAGATCACGAAAATGCTTTATCACTTTTATTGCTACACGTAAGTTATCTTTAATATCCGGTCTTAACTAGCAGCAAACGCGCGATATACAACCCATATAAACTGGTTAAATATAACACTGTAAAGTTATGGTATTAAAGTCCTTACAATTCTTCCCAGTCATACAAATATGCGGTTTGATAGTGTCGGTTATATTTTTATATCCTTCTCAAAGATAAACGGTATTTAAATGCCTGTAAATAAAAGAGATTGAAAGCAGAACTAGACGAATATGTACTCGTAACTAAAGTAAGGACCACTAGTAGTAGATACAAATAAAGTGGTAGTATTTATTAAGTAAAGAGTTGTTAGATAATTAAGACATATTTAATAATGTAACACTGTAATAAGGTCATGTTGTCCGTGTTTTCCGATCGTTCTGCAACATATCCAAAGGCATAGTTTGCCTCATTTACCCCTTAACACACTTTCGTCCTCTAGGTTGTTATATATTTATTAGTACTGTTAGAAGATATTATTTTGTTATAAATTATTCACGCACAAAATTCATAATTACACAATTAAAATTGTCAAATGCAATTATTTTGAAAAATGAGAGATACTCCTACGAGGTACCTGCGATCCCTGATATGAGACACCTACTACAGAGGTATGTCATCATTGAACTAAGGATTGTTGTCTTCTCTGACGCAGTAACTTTTTTTGTAATCGCAGATATTTGTCTCGACAGAAGCCCATTGGATTGAAGAATCGTATAGCCAGCGTTATGGCAAAATAAATGTGCGGACTGAAATGATGAAAGGAAGGCGTCTTCTAGAGCCTCACTTCTCTCAACAAAATTTGACTGCTGCCAGATTTTCTACAGTTGGATTTAGTTCTCGCTTTAGCAAATGTTTATATTAAAAAAATGAAAATGATAGTGTACACTATCAAAGAATTTAGGTACAACAAAGATGATACCAAAATGAGTAACTCATTTTGCACGCACGCGAGCGAGAAGAATTTGCATGAGATGTACGAGGTACCTATTCGGCATTACTATAGTTATTCGCGGTTTGTAGGAAGTATCCGTACAGGTAGTATCCGTACATAAAACTGTTCAGATCGACCATATCCTCTATTTGATGGATCCACAATGGTCGATTCGAGCTGACTCTATTAACCACATAAACTGAATCTGTTTCACTCTTCATTGTGCCGTCTACATCTCTATCCTTATATGGTCTTCCCTTCCCTCATTGGCGTGCGGACTCAAGTCTGTACCCATCTTTAGAAGCCTAGATCATATAACTAACAAACATGGTGCTAGTCTAGTGTTCCAAATCGATTTTATTGATGTATAATCCTGTATTTCTGCAATTTAGTATTTCCTTTGTTGAGTTATTATCGTCAACATTATATGTCTTCCCATCTTCGATGACCCATCGATCACCAAAAATGATCAAGCAATGTGATTTTGTCCAACTAATCTTTAATGTGTTTAATGATATGTTAAACAGTTGCATCCATTATTAAATCATTAAACACAAGCTATCATCAACCAACTCCATATGTAAATATCATAAATTTGTAAATAGCAAAAAAAGGTAACGTTTATTATAAAGTAACACTGCCTGAATACGATGAGCATTTAAGTCAGTTGCCAGACGTGGACTAATTAAAATGAAGTACTTTGCTCGCTGCCCATAAGATGGATGATTGACCTAGCTTATTCTGCTATAGATGTGGCTGCGTCAATGTCATTCGTATTGTAATCCGGGGTGACGAACTGGGCTCAGTATCGAGAGTGTCATGTGTTCGAGTCCCAATTTTTTGCATTTCTCTCTCTGAGAATGGGTGTCTTTGTCCTCGTATTTTGATGTAACCTTCCCCTCCACGGCCTGAGCCTTTAGAGTAACAAAGTCGATTACGTAGGTGTCCAAACGTTTTTATGGTAATTACTTTATGCTGGCTCTGCTATAGGTCTATTATGTAGGTGTTTGAGCATTAAGTAATTGTATCCCGTATAATTTTCTTATATTATTTTCCGATGATCATTAATGGAAAAATATGTTTATAAGGTAGGCTAAAGTAATGTCAGGATCATCCTGAAACCTATTTATATACCTTTACCGGCTTAATTAATTTTTAATTTACTTACGTGTAGGTTGAAGAAAGTAACTAGTTATAATCAGCGATTGTGTCACAATGTTTTAGGAGTGCCAACCTTGACATAACAAATGGTGCAATGCAATGAAAATGATTAATGACAGAAACACGTGTTGATATGTCATGCTAGTTTTTATTTAAAGTGAAATGTTTTTCAACTGAAAGTAGTTAGCAACGTTTGCAGTGTTATATTTGCCTAAGCTTACTAAGATTCCACGTAAGTAACGAAACAGTCAAATATAACTGAAGTTTTTGTATATGTTATGTAGAAAGTCTGGCTGTGTCTGAATTTAACTATTGTGTGAATATCAGAAATATGCTTTTCATTTAGTTAAAGTGAAGACATTTGCAATTGTTCTATAAAGCTTAAAACAGATAAAGTACGTTGATAAAATCTCGTATCTTGATAATTATAATAATTGTTTCTAATTGTATTCGAATCTATGCATTAGGCAACGTTATTAATTAAAGTAAACCTCTACTTAGTTGTCACACATCTAACATTATTACAAGGATATGTTCAACAGGACAAGGTATGATCATCCATTCAACACTTAACCACAGCCCCGCATAATTTTGTACCTTCAATGTAATATAACTGACATTGTACGAGTTGTCTAGGAACTAATGGCTTAGTGAAATCTTACGAAAATGGCTCATTGTCTCACGAAACATGCCTGGTTATATTCGTGAGGAAACATTCTTAGGAAATGGGACAGTCTGGATATTTAAATTGGATTCGAGTTTGGTATTGTGAAACTAGCTGAAGTTTTTCCAAGTAATAAAAGTTTATTTTCTTACTAGTCTTACTTTCATTTCAATATAGAAATCAAGCGATCTTAGAAACTCTATTTCACCAGTGTAATTAAATAACTGAGAACTTCTAGTTTATGCCGAGAAGTTAATTTTTAAGAGTATTTAAGGTAGTAACGGGTAAATGAATCACGGCACAAGCGATATCTTATTTAAATTTCATTCGATTTGCGCTACTTTCCGACTATTAATTTACTGATCCGCTTGACTTTATAACTCGATATTTCTTTGTACTACTTTATTTTCTATAAGATCCGAACTTATGTACATTAATGTCTATTTTCATGTCTATATTTTTACGGGAGTAATATTTAACTCAGAGCTACTCTTCCACTTAACTCTCGAATAGTCACAGGGATACGTAGGTACACCCAGCCGAATGATATGGGAACCGAACTCACACCCGGAATTTTCCAAACCGGCAATCTAGGCTAGCTTCAATCGATTGGTATCGGCACTGCGAGTTAATCCAAATAAGTTAGATGTCTGTGAAGTAACTGTGAGATAGTTTATATTCGAAATATTTAGCCATATCTCTAGTACCCATGTCAATCCGGATATAAATCGCAAATCATGTACCCCTGTGACAAAGAACTGACCAATTTTTGTCTGCGCTAAACCTGAGATTCCCGCACGAAATAACAAAGAGTAGTCCACTACACTATTCGACCGACCTAAATTTGAAACGTACGAGTATTTAATATTGCTACCAACTCAAAATAACTGCTGAAACATGTAAAACTGTATATTCTACTTTCCCAATATTATGAGAATATTATGGACAGTACTTCTAATTTCAAGAAATAACTAATCTGCAGGGATTTATGTAATCAAATTAAAAGTATTAGCATCAATGAACCTGTTATTTTACAGATTAAGATTAAATACCACAATTTAAATAGATTAGCCAATTGTAATTAATTATCCGTCCTTCTTCTAAAGTAGGTCTATGACCTATTCCTCTTCGATGAATATGATCGGTACTATGAGCTGGTTTATCTGTTTTTATAGAGACTCGGCAGCTAACCTGGCCCTCTACTAAAACCAACCCTCCTCTTTCTTCCGGGCTTGGGATCGGCAACAGTACTATTGGGCTACTCAATCCACTCAGCAGCACTGCTGGCTGAAAACGGCAACGGCACGCGGTGTTTTCAAGCGGTAACCCATCCAAGTGTTAACTGCATCCGACGTTGTTTGACATCGATGTTCAACGTGGTATGGCCGTTGCCGTTTATTTATAACGAAAATTAATTATTCGTATTAATTAAATAAAGAAAATTAAATTAACTAACCCCCTGTCTTGTCCTAGTTATAAGATCATAGTCCACATAAAGTTTCCACATACATATATCTGACTATTATTTTACTATGAATTAAACTGATTGACTATTCAAATACTTCCACTAAATTATTTAATTTTTTTAATTATATGCTGTTGGAATAGCATATAATTAAGAAATTCATCGCCAGCCACTTCAATAACACAAAGGCTTCAAATTCCTGTCCAAATATTTAAATGTTTTACGACAGAAAAAAAAGTTGTTGAAATGGAATTATTTCTTCATGTTAAAGCGTCTACAAATATTGACTAGAATTTCCCACCCAATCCCCCTTTATGTTTAACAAATATAAATATGTAACAGCCGCTGGAATTCCTCCGCATTAGAAGCTGGATTTTTTACTGGATTTTTTGAACAATTTTACTATATTTTTCCTTTTATTGATGATATTTAGTTCACAACAAAAATGGGAAATAACATTCCTGAAAACTATCTTCACCGTTCAGACATTTGAAGCACTTACATTTCAAACATTCTTCAGTTATGAGTTATTTCACTATAATTTTCACAGTTCTACTTACAGTTCTAATTTACAGTCCAGGCATTAAAAATAGCATTTTGGTTGTCTAAATCACGTTATTTAGGCAATAGAAGATATATGAACTGAATAAATTAAAATTAAGTAATGAAATATCATATTATTAATGATATATAGTTCACAACAAAAATGGGAGGTCACATTCCTGAGATCTATCTTCACCTTTCAGACATTTGAAGCACTTACATTTCAGGTATTCTTCAGTTATCAGTTATTTCACTATTATGTTGGTTTTGACAGTTCTAATTTACATTAGAAGCAGAATTTTAGGTTGCCTAAATTGCGTGATGGATGATTACATGATTTATGAACTGAATAAAATAATAAAGGTAGTTTATTATAAAACATCTTCAATTGTTTCTATTCGCTATAAAATAAAATATAATCAGTCAATCACTATAAATCAATAACAACTACACAGTTAATACCATACAGAACCACTTGGCAGGGAAGGGACCGGTGGAAATCTTATGGATACCTGGGCATAATGGCATTAAGGGAAATCTAATTGCAGATGACCTTGCCAGACTAGGAACCAGGAAAAACCTCTATGGACCAGAACCTGCAGTGGGAATAAGTCGGAATCTGATCAGAGACCGCATCAATGGCTGGACAAGAGACCAGCACAATAAAAGATGGAGAGGAGTAACGGGTTGTCGAATAACAAAACTTTTCATCGAATACTCAGAGATTGAGAAATGGGCCCAAGAATTCATTAAATTGAACAGGCACAAAGCCAGAACTCTAGTGGGAATCATAACGGGCCACCATAATAGCCTGAATGCATATAAGCACAAGCTGAGGCTGACTGATAGCCCAGCCTGCAGATACTGTAAAGAAGATGAGGAAACCTCGATTCATCTTCTTTACACCTGCCCCCCGCACTGGAGGAGAAGAGGTATCTTATATTAGGGACCCCTTTTATCCTAGAGGAAGCGAGGCTTAAGGCGAGGAACGTACCTAAATTGCTCCTTTTATGGGATAGCATTTTTGGATAATGACCCGGATAAGAGGGGATCGCCAAGGGACTACCCATGCGATCAGTGGCTGATGAGGCCCAAACTTATATAATATAATAATAATAAAAATAATACCATACAGAATATTATGGGTAGTCAGGTCAGTTGTTTGACGCAGAGCATAAAAATACGTCGTCGGGCGTCTACAACATGGATGGGTGATCTATCGTATTCTCTCTTAGAGGTGACTACAACAGCATTAAAAGTGTCTATGTATTGGAGAGAGTTTGGCACCTCTTTCTGGGCATGCATATAAAATATATATAAATTACTATTTATGATACTATTATAATAAGATATTATGTGAGTGGTTAGGTATATCATCAAACAAACCTTATTACAATTAATTATCTATCTAATAGTCGTCGATAGTTGATGAAATGTTAATTACTAAATACCCGAAACAGTGTAGGGTCTATGGACTGTTCATGAAGGGTGTATTTAGTACCCTGAATAAAAATAATCCCCATACACCATAGGAGTGATAAGTGAGACTTGTTGAGATTTCAGTAATTGCATTTTTTAATTGCAATAACGCTGAGATAAATTGGTTTAATTTACATAAAAATGCGGCTCGCCACGATACTCGTTCTCACGTAACGGTGTCACATCGCGGTTGGGTATATGCGCAACATCCACCGGCGGGAGATATCTGCATTAATTGTGTCAGTTTATAAGCTACAAAACCCAATATCCATAATCATATTTTTTTGCTATATCGTCAGGAGCGGTTGTTAAACTTTTACGCGATGTAAACATCGAGAATTTTTTTTATTAATGTTCACAAACCACGTGATCTCTTTGTTCTATTTAATAATGATTTTATTGTTTTTAAATCAGTTGCACTTCATCCTGTCATTTTTCAACTTAATTACAATCTATATAGAATTATCTAGTATAGTAACATTTTACTATACTATACTAGATGACTATAGTCAAACAATGTTTGACTATATGATGCGAATGCATCATCATATTTATTCACTTGCATCGCCACGTTCTAATATATTATCCGTTGGTTATGTATCTTCACATGTTATTACACATTTGTACAATTTGTCAGTTTTTTCCCAGAACAAAATAATTTATTCTATTCTTGTAGAGTAGTTAAAGCAGAATTATATTTAGATTGAGTAATAAAATAAATTTGTAGGTACCTAAACACCATGGTTTTTACACCCGACAAAATGTCTTATTCTGATAGCTTATTTTCGACACGTAATGCAATGTTGATGAAACATGACCATATTTTTAACAGTTATGTATAGAACAATTTGACGTTTTCAAATATCGAATAATGAAAAACTAAACATTTTATTTGTAATAACAAATCAAGTGGTTTAGAAATATTTTCATGTCTTTATGTTCTTTGTTCTCTACTGTTTCTAATTGTTCTGTAGATCTATCTGACAGGAGAAGTGATTTTATAAAAATTAATTTTATATATTTTATGAAAAAGTCAGACATAACGCAGTCGTAGGTGAGGGGAAAGAAGGAGAATTTGTAGGGCCTTATGGATTAGGAAACAGAAACGAGAGAGGTAGCAGACTGATAGAATTCTGTGAGAAGCACAAGATGGTAGTCGCGAACACATTGTTCAAGAATCACGTTAGGAGGCGGTACACATGGAAAATGCCAGGAGGGATAGACAGGTATCAGATAGACTACATTCTGGTTAGGAAGAGATTTAGAAATCAAGTAAAAGACTGTAAGAGTTATCCAGGAGTAGATGTAGACAGCGATCACAACTTGGTAGTCATGAAAGCTAGATTAAAGTTCAAAAATCTGAAAACCCGGAAGGATAAGAAACGTATAAATGTAGACATATTGAGGGATCAGAATATGAAAGATAAGTTCCAGGAGAAAACAGATCAATTAATAAATAAAACGAGTAAGGACGAAATCAAGAACGCAGAAACTGAGTGGGAGGGTATCAAGAATAGTCTAGCTTCCGCGGCTACGGACGTTTTAGGACACGATAAAAGGGAAGCTAGGAAGCCCTGGATAACGGACGAAATCTTAAACTTAATGCAAAAGAGACGAGGCTACAAAAACAGACGAGACGAAGAAGGACTGAAAACGTATAAGGCAATAAAGTGGGAAATCATTAGAAAATGTAGAAAAGCGAAAGAACAATGGATAGAGGAGAAATGCAAAGAAGTAGAAGATAAGTTGCAAGTAGGTAAGACCGATGAGGCTTACAAAATAATTAAGAGGAACTTCAGGGATGTAGGAACAATAAGTAGAAATGTTAGGAGTCAATCGGGGGACATACTGATAGGAAGAGAGGAGAAAGCGGATAGATGGAAGCAGTACTTAGGAAATTTATACGAGGGTCAGGAATTAGGAGAGATATTAGAGGAAGAATCTAGCATCGATAGGGAAGATGTAGGAAAACTTATATTGAGAGAGGAATTTGAAATAGCACTAAGGGGGCTAAAGAATAATAGAGCGCCGGGTGTAGATAAAATACAGGCGGAAATTTTGAAATGTGCGGGACAGAAAGTAGTAAATAGTATGTTTGAACTAGTAAAATATATATACGAAACGGGCGAGATGCCGGAGGATTATAAGAGGAACATTATCGTTACTATACCGAAAAAGAGAGGAGCCGACAAATGCGAGAACTTTAGAACGATTAGCCTAACTTCCCAGGCGTCAAAAATCTTAACTAGAATAGTGCAGAAGAGGATGGAAAATAGAGCGGAGGAAATACTAGGAGAAGACCAACTCGGGTTTAGGCGAAATAGGGGAACTCGCGAAGCTATTCTGGCGCTAAGAGTAATGTTAGAGAAAACAATAGAAAAAGGAAAGAACGCCTATATAGGATTTGTAGATTTAGAAAAAGCTTTTGATAACGTAAGATGGGACAAAATGTTCGAGATACTAAAGAGCGCGGGAATGAAGTATAGAGATAGGAGAGTAGTACACAATCTATACATAGAGCAAACTGCTGTTATAGAAGTAGAAGGGGAAGAAAGGGAAGTGAGTATTAGGAAAGGAGTAAGACAAGGATGTACGCTATCACCACTAATTTTTAATCTGTACATCGAAGAGGCGATTAATGTGGTAAAAGATAGAGTGGATTTCGGGATTAAAGTACAGGGACAGAAACTAAAAATGCTGAGATTCGCGGATGATATAGCAGTATTAGCATCTAGTAAGGAGGAACTAGAATCAGCATTGAACGAAATGGAGGCAGTGTTGACAGAGGAATACGGAATGAGGGTGAATAAAAACAAAACTAAAGTGTTAGTGTGCAGAGGGCGCGAGAGCAGAGCAAAAACGAAGGTACAAATTAATAATGAAAGATTGGAGGAAGTTAAAGACTTCACTTATTTAGGAAGTAAAATAAATTGGGATGGAAGAAGCGATAAAGACATAAAACAAAGAATAGCGCAGGGTCGAGTAGCTTTTAACAAAAAGAAAGCACTTTTATGCTCGGGGGTAATAAACTTAGAAACAAGGAAGAGATTTTTGAAAACATATGTATGGAGCACGGCACTTTACGGCTGCGAAACCTGGACGGTAGGGGAAGCAAGTAGGAAGAAATTAGAAGCTTTTGAGATGTGGTGTTACCGAAGAATGATGAAAATACCATGGACTGATAGGGTTAGAAGCGAAGAAGTATTGGAGAAAGTCGGCGAGAAAAGGAGTATGTAGAAAAACTTAAAGAAGAGAAGAGACAGAATGGTAGGCCACTTGCTGAGACATGGGGGAATAGTCCGCGATATTTTGGAGGCAGAAATAGGAGTGAAGAAAGGCAGAGGTAGGCCTAGATTAGACTACTGCTCGCAAATAGTAAGGGATGTAGGTTGTAGCACAATTAGCGAAATGCGTAGGTTAACACAAGATAGGAGAAGCTGGAGGTTAGCGTCCAACCAGTCTTAGGACTGATGACCTAATGATGATGATGGTGAAAAAGTCCTTAATTTTAATTAATAATGAAGCTCTATATATTTTACGATTCTAAATATATTTAACTTATTAAAGTTCGGTAAGTCCATATGTTAATTTCATTTCTTTGGAAGTTTGAGACATTTTCTAATTCATTAATACCAGAAAAACCAATACCAAATACCAAACTTAATATTACTTGCCCAAAAGTATTGGAATTCATTTAAATATTATTATAAAATAGATATTTGGTCAACAAAGCAGATAACAACACCGACCGGAGTCAGTGTTATCTTCACACCAAGCTTATTATTTCAGCCGCTCAACAATTTTTTAAATAAATGGCGGAGGCGCCGATGCTATTTTAATGTGAATGCATATTCAAATATATTAGAACTTATTTAATTTTTTTTCAATATTATTGATATTATTAAATTAAGATAACCCTTTAAAATAATAAATACATATATCAATAAAGTAAACACACAATTTAAAATATACATTTAAACAAGAAAACTTATAGCGTTAGGTATAAGAGAAAGGATAATGTTAATGATCACATAAACATTTGTTAAAAATGTTAAATTATGAGGCTTATTTCAGCCGTTGAACAATTTTTAAAGAAATAGCAGAGGCGCTCGTGCGATTTTAATGTGAATGGAGATTTTAAAGTATTGGGCTTTTTTATATATCTATTTAAATATCATTGATATTATTAAATTAAAGTAACCCTTTAAAATAATAAATACATGAATAAATAAAATAAATGCATAATTTAAAACAGAGATTTAAATAAAAAAAAAGAAAAACAGGTGCGTTAGATATAAAAGAAAGGGATAGCGTTAATAATCACAAGCATTCGTTAAATATGTTAAGTTGTGAAACTTGTCATTGCAGTCATTCAGCAATGTTTAAACAAATAACGGAGGCGCCGGTGTTTTTTTAATGCGAATAGGTATTTTAAAGTATACGAATTTATTTAAATATTATTGATATTATTAAATTCAAATAACTCTTTGAAGTAATAAATTCATGAATGAAAGAAATAAACACACAATGTAACACAGATATTTAAACAAGATAATAGGTAAACTAGGAATGAGGGAAGGGATAATGGTAATAATCATAAACATTTGTTAAAAATGATAGGTTGTGAGGCTTATAATTTCAGTCGTTCAATAATATTTAAAGATTTGGCGGATGCGCCGATGATATTGTAATGTGAGTGGGTATTTTAAAGTATTGGAGTTTACTTGATTATTGACATTATTAAATTAAAACAACCCTTTAAAGCAATAAATGCGTGAAGGAATAACATCAATACACAATTTAAAACCGATATTCAGACAACAAAACATTACAGAATATCCCGAAATAAGACAGCCATACTTATAACGCAGATAGGGAGTATTATCTGGAATGAAAAAAAGCTAATTAATGTACTATACGGTCGAAAATATTTCCTGAAATATTTAGAACCACAAATTAAAGGAATATGGACGACAAACAAAAAAATATTTACATAGCAAAACATAAATAAACAGTAATAACTAACGCAGGTGTTCAATAGTTTTGCCGTTGCATTGAATGCAGTCCGCCTAATGAATGAGTGAACAAGTTACCACTCATTAAAGTCTCATCAATGTTTGATGACTTTTTCTCTCATATTAATCTCCCCTGATACACTAATTGTTTCATGTACTCCTAAAGATTAATATCTAAGCAAGACAAATCCTGTGATCTGAGAGACCATGCCGTCAGATCGCCTCCCCCAATCATCTTTAGTTCTTGAAGTAAATCTTTATCCAGACACTCACGTTTCTCGCGTAATTCGCTAATACGTCAATTATATGGAAAATCATGTTTATCTGATTTTCAAGAGATTTCATCTATCAAATTGTTTAATTCATTTTGTAGCACATTAACATAACAATTAATGGCAATATCAAGAGTCCATGTATATTTCAAGGAGATGCTCGACATTCTCTACAAAATGACGAGCTGTGTTGGGAATTATAGATTGGAAACGACCGATCTTCGGCGACAACCGCCGAATAGTAGAGGAATAAGGTCAGTGTTTGGCGATAAAATAGCGGCCCTAATGGAAGTAGCACAATGGACTTGATAAGATGGCCTAAGTGCATGTGAAATCCCATCTACCCTCTTCGCTACCCATTTACCATCTACTTTCTTTTATTGAGAACTAATCTTAAAATTAATAATTTGTTTATGGAAATCTATTTATATCATTTCAAACGTCATTGGCTCTTCCTTATAAAATTCAATCATTTATGTAAATCTTATATGTGTAAGAATTCATAGCGAATTACGAGGATGAGTCACATATAAACTGGAATTTTTATATTAACGCTCGTTGGGTAAAGGGACTGGCACACTGTCTTGATATATATTAGGTGGGAATGTGAAGAGGAGGGGATTCCATCCACGCGGCTCGCCAAGGCCAATTAACTGTCAGTAGCATTATGTCTGAACAATAGGTACAAACGTGCGTTGAGCAATATATTATTATCAAATTATTGACGTCGGAGGGAATAAAACCGGCTGAAATTTTGCGTCGGTTGACTGCACAGTTTTCCCACAAAACCCCTTTAAAAGCCTAAATCTATGATTGGCATACCCTGAGAAAAACTGACCTCGAACATCCAAGACTCGTTTTTCTGCAGGAAAAGTTTTCGTCACTAGTTTCTGTTATTTTCTGTTGTCTTAATAATTAACGCCGCCTACTACTGCCAGCTCCTTGATGAAGCAAAACTGGGTTTTCGGTGAAAAGGACGAAATATGCGTATCCGAAGTGTGATTCTTCTTAACGACAACGCTCGGCCGCATAAAGATGCTCCTTTGACCCGAGAAAAACTGGAAAGAATCCATTGGGAAACACTTAAACATCCGCCTTATAGCCCGGATTTGTCACCATGTGACAATCACATATTTGGGCCACTCAAAGACGAACTTAGAGGACGTCGTTTTGATGACGACCAAGACGTGAATGCGTTTATGTGCAATTGATTAGAGGCACGACCAACTTTATTTTTCGATAACTGCATTAAAAAAACTTTACTATTCATGAAAAGTGTATGAATAAAGGAGGATACTATGCAGAAAAATAAGACGTATTCAAAAATATTCTTACTGTGACAATAAATTTATTGCAACAAAATTCCGGTTTATATTTGGCTCACCCTCGTGTATTCTTTATTTTGTTTGAGCCAAAGACCAGTAAATAAAAATCAAGTATCACTAAGCCGAGTGTTATATTTAAATCAAATTCATTATAATTACACTTATAACGTTTCGTGATGGATATATACCAAGTGGTATAGAAAACGCATATCGTGGATATATACCAAATGCAACATGGCTTAATTCAACCGATATTTTATAGACATATTTAAAAATCTCATTTTCGACTAAATCTCGGAAACCACTTAAGATACAAACGGGAATTAAAAGCCAAGGAATTCTACTTCGAGAAGGTTTCCAACTGGGTGGAATAACTTCCTTGATAGCTGACTTTTGACCTTTTTGGCTGCAGGTTTTAATTTCAAGCACTAATATTTCTTGTACACACGCTACATAAAAAAGTAAACGTTGCTGGGTTTTAAATTTTGTCAATAGTTGTATGTATCGAATAAACGAATATTTTAAGATTACCATGCCACGGTGCATACTTATAGTATTATTTGTAGAGGTATAATTGTACACTGTTTATTTTCAAACGAATTAAGATCCCATATGAAATTTCATTCACTGATATATAAATCTATAATAATAATAATATATTGTAGATGTTGTAAATATTTAAAATATATGTATTGTTAAGAAATATGGGGTGAATAATAATTCGATTTTCGTTATACCCCAATTTATTTAAATTCTTAGATATTACAAGTGAATATCTGAACAGATTGGCGCGTATATCTCAACTATTGAATGGTCGGTCCCTCTATCGAAACCGCGCCGAAAGCTGATGTCATAGTTTGTACTACATGTCTCATAAAGTATTTGATTTAACATCAACAATTCGGCGGCGGCTCGGTCAAGGTTCTCCCAACACGATAAATGAAGAACAATGGTAACAAAATATTCGAAACAAATGACTAAAATTCTGCTGGCTTCACAGTATTCATACATGTGGTCCTTTTGTCAACGTGAAATACTAATGTTTTCTTTTGCCGTGTATTTCTTATGAGATTGATAGAAACTTTGGAACTTAACAACTGTAGTAATGTTATTTATAATCCCTGAAAAAATGGCAAAATAAATAAATAGTTCAGATTATTAATCTGTTAAAAAATAGGTTTTAAGAAATATTCTCATTTTAGGATATACGTTTTACAATAATGTAAAATGTAAAGCGGTGACAACGCCAACGTGTCTATGGTGTGCAATTATAAATTATAATTTATAATTATTCACAAATTGACTCTCAATGTAACTAAAACTCACAAACAAATATATAAGCATGAGAAAGTTTTGTAAGAGAATTTAAAATAAAATGGCGATGTACTGATACTTGTACCCTTTATTAATGAATATGGTATTAAATTTGTTTTATGCATAAAAACAAAAATTTTTATTAATGATATTTTTTAACAACAGTTAAATTGAAAAGATAAATTCTAATACCCCATTTATACTACTTCATAACTAAATTTCAGAGATTTTAAGAGGAGTCAGGAAAATTTCCAGGAAAAATTCAATCGGCAGAAGTACCTCTGATTAACCACCATTAACCAGTAATTAGTAGAGCTGTATAATCGGTTCCGCGTACATGTGGCTTGCGTGTTGGGAAGGTGTAGCTGGGTCCTCGAGCACGTGACGCAGTTCAATTTACGCTGATTTAATCTGAATTTCCACTTTTTCACGTGCAGATGGTACATAACTGCGTACTGTGGCCCTAGTCGGTAATGGGTGCTTAGGATTGTCTTTCTTCTAAAAGTCCTTAAATGCTGTTGTATCAAGTGATGTAAGTGATAAATGACAGGTAATTAACATGAGTAGTAGATAAAAGATAAACTCCGTTTTCGGTGACAGGCCCTTTTTTATATTAATACGAGTATGTTTCGTACTATTTATATGTATTTTGCAGTCTCTCTTTTCCCAACACAATACATCTTTTTCACAAACTTTACACACTATATTGTGTAAGTGAAAGTCCCGAATGAACTTATTCATATTGTCAGCAAGCGGCCGTCTTTTCGCCTTTAGCACTGTGGACATTTTTTTGTAACGCACGCACGCTGTACAAATTAGGTATGTAATTACAATCGCAAAGTGATTTAGTTCTTTCGCGAAGCGGACGCACACGGTCTCAATGTTAAACAGTAACTGGATACTTAGCATGAATCGAGTGTCTTGTGTATATATTTTTTTGTATAATTATTTTTGTATATATACTTTTGTATAGAGTTCATGAAATTCGTAGATACAATTCACATGAGAACGTAAATCGTTTGAAAATAATAAGTGTACAAGTATGCCTATATATAATGCTGCAATAACTGAAAGAATGACAGTATCTTTAAGCAATTTGACTTTAAGGATAGTAATTTTAAAGACAGTAACTTCCTTGTATGGAAACAAGGAGAAAAATCCAAAAACAGATCATTGTTATTTTTTATGGCGTATATGTATAAGAGAAACCACTACGATAAATAAAAATCTACTGTCAAGAGGATGAAAGGGGTTTCAAATATACATACATATGGAACATTGTTTCGTACCATGAAATAAATGATAATAATTTTTACTTATTATATCGATGTCTTTGCCTAAAGTCGCCATAGATTAATAACCTTACAATAATGTGTTATTGATATCGCGTAGCGTATTATTTTAATGTGTTCTAATCAACTAATTGAATATTTAGAGCTAATTTTTTCGATGCTTAAGCTTTACGAGAGTTAATTAATCATCCGGGAATAACCGTCACATAAATAAGTAAATTGTAAGTGTAATAATCATCCTTTTGAGCACGTTCCAGAAATACTTGTCCCATCTTCATTAAATTCGAGAATCTCAAGCAAATAGGACGGTAATTTCCTCCTCATATTCACAGTCGAGTATCCACGGAATATGCTTTGATTGATTACGTCTTCGAAGCTGTGATAAAATTTAATTTAAATACATCCTTTAATCAATTAGGTACGTGTTGCCGAGCGATGCAGACTAAACAAGGCGATACATAAAGACGGCGTATCGGCCGAGCTCCCCGCCCCAGATTTGTTAAAAATATTATCCGGGAGGCGAGCTCTCGGATGTGATAGTGCACGTGCTTTAGAGAGATTGGGTTTCAGAGAGCTCTTCCTCCCCATTTCCCCTTTTCAGTCCAACAGATAGGCAATAACTCATCGTAAAACGCTCTTTCTGACAGCACGACCACGAAAAGAAGAAGGAATCCTGCTGATTCAGCGGAATTCACGCCTTTGTCGCCGCCCGATATTTCGCTTTAATGGGCTCAACCTGATAATCGCAAAGCTAATGAAAGTGAACTACGCGTACGCGTTCGCACACTTTGCTAAATAACTTTCGAATAAAACAATGTGTACTAAAATAAAAAGCCAAGTACGTATAATGCGGTTGCTTGCCAACATCATTTAGTAATATTTATTGTATTAATAAAATAGGTATCTGATCTGTTCCGGTAGTTATCCCCTTTCTTAAATGTAAATAAAAATGCGCGCCATACATATAGATATCCTCTCACTAAGAATATATTTGATTGCTCGAGAAAAAGAGAGAAAGAGACAGTACATAAGAAAAATGGTATACATACAACCACTCTAACATAACCAATGTCAATTATCTCAGAAATCGAACACAAACGTAACACCCAATGAAGCAGTCAACAATTCTCACTCAGACTTTGTCCTCTGATTTCTTAAATCACTAAGTTATTAAAACACGCCCAAATATATGCAATATTTTTCAAAGATGAACGAAAATATGTACTAAACGCATTTCTATATGATGTACATATATCAAGGTTGCTTCACTTCTGATCTTATTAATCTTAACGAAAAGGTAAGAGTTTATCAAAGAGTCTTACACGAATTTATATGAATGAGAGTTATACAAATTTATATTATACATATAATTATGTGGGTTCTATCGTGAAACTCTCTTACTAGAAACTAAGAAAAGGAAATGGTTTCTGAAATCTGCCACTCGTTTAACTTATATTAAAGTTAAGAATAGTCAACGAGAAACAAATACATATTTAATAAACATGGAAAAACATTTAATTTAATAACGTACAAATACACTAGGCACAGAAATTAAGGGACGTAAAAAATCCCTAATTCTTAGCCGATTTTCAAAGGACTGTAACTTGGAGAAAAATAATCGCAGAGCATTCTTAAAAAATGCAAATTAAAGTACCAAGCTTCTAGTTTTCATATCTTGAGTTCCAAATCTTTTACCATCATCAATTTTTGAATAACCATAATAAAACCATCTGAAAACCAGTTCCTGTGATGATTTTCTAAATTGAAATAAATGCTAAAATATAACTAATGTCTGATATTTCATGTCATTGAAACTATGGTAACAGTAGAGCTGGACAAATCTCATTATGCCTAAAAATCTAGCAAAAATACTCACTAATTGTATTGGGAGACAACATATGTCAATTAATAAATCTATACCTTGGTATTTTATTGAATATATGATGTCTTATTGCAACTATAGGATGTGAGTTTTGAATAAAACTAATCATTCTTAAGGAATCACAATAGCGTTCCCCATTCACTGTGTTAGCACAGCTGGTAATATGAACTCTATAGGTGCTTCATTTTGCTCTAATTTTATGTGAATTTTTCTTAATGCAACTGTAAATGATCGCTCACATTCATAAAATAGTTGTACACAAACTATTCGTTGTTTTAGCTTTTCTTTTGTTCTAACTGTTAATCGTGGCATATTGATAGCGTATGGTTTTATGGACTGTCATCGGTAGATGACAGTCGTTAAATATTGACGCTCTTGACAGAACATAAATGGCGCGCCATTCAAATTCTATAATCCCAACTGAAGCACTATACATACAGTACAAAGATTACGATGACATTTTCCGTACGTTAGAGAATATCTCCTATACTTTACATTCCATAAAATTTCATTTCGATTTAAAAAATGAAGTACTTTCTATGTATACAAATGGACCATACATACCATACATGACCTTGGAACTGGATACTTTGGAAGTAATGAAGCAAAAATAGTAAGTAATGCAATGGAAAGAATAAGAGGAATTACGAAAATAAGAAATAAGGATATCGTACACTATGAACGAATAAAAATAATGAAGGGTTAATGAATGTTACACAGGGAATGTTCAGATGTATCATATGATAGACTATCAGAATTGTTTACTTTAAAAACGTCTTTTATGAATCGTGGTCTAACTAAAAATTGTAAAAAAATATTAATAGTATTTTTCCGAAATACTTATAATACTGTTATTATGTCAGTAACATATAAGTCGGAAATCGAGAAAGGAACTACCAAACCGCCAAGCGGCTATCAAAGTAGTTCCCGAATAGCAAGGCTATTACATAATCGCTATAGGAAACATCTACTCCTCGGGCTAAAGCCTCGCCAGCCATTGAATTATACCTAAAAGCGATCCTCGACCCCTTTATCGTGTTTCTGCACGATCAGATAAAGTTTCAAAAAATAAACCTACCTGTGGCGGGTTTTATATTTTGAAATGTCATTATGTGTTGAATAGTCCCGCATTTAATCTCAAATTTAATAAACTTTTAAGTGGAAAGATGAACTTTCTACTCCATTCCATTAGAAAGTGTATTTATTTTGTGGGAATCATTCACTGAGCTATATTTTTTCTATAAAATTGGCAAACGCATTCTACTTGTTACGGCAAAGTGTCACCTACGGAAAGCTATGCTGCTTCCTATTTTTAACGCAGATTACTTCGTCTAGCGCAGGCTTTTACATAAAAAAGGTCCATAAAACCATAACTATGAGGGGTAGTAAGTTTAAAAAAGAACTATTGCCATATAATTGATTCTCAGATGAAAACACCAGGCTATCTCGGAATTGTATATCGCGATTTCATCCTTATTAGAAATCATCAGTGTAAATCTACCGGAGTATGCCTCGCGCTTGAAGAATATAGACGGGTCTTTGCACCAACCTGGCATAATCATATATGTAGAAAATTGGCAAACACCATCTACCTACCTATTAATCGACAATGTGTCACCTACGGAAGCTATGCTGCTTCTCATATATGACGCAGATTACTTCTACTTCTAATTCTACTTCTCATTTCTGACGCCTAGCTCAAGCTTTCACGTACACCATATGATGGACAGTAAATATAAAGTATAATTATTGCGACTGAGAATCAATTAGACTGCACTAGTTCTTTTTAGTTCATTTAAATCTAAACTCATTTTAGATTGGACAAAATACCACCAAAGCAAACTTGTATATTTAATATTATCATTACCACTAATTTCTTCTTGCGATAGAATGTTCTCTTTAGTTAGTTTGTCTATAACCTTCTCGCAATACACTCCAAATATGTTCCGCCACTGACATGGCGTACGCTATACGTTGCTCCAACTATCACGATAATCCGCAATCTGGCACAAAAGCTGAGCGTATCTTCGCTGGCATCTCCCATACTGGTGCTATTGTGCCAAGACAAATTATCTTGACATATCGCTTTGTTTCGCAGTCTTGAAAACTATAATTAATCACAATTACTACGCCGAAGTTTATTTGCGCTTTGTATTCATTTACAAACTTTTAACTTTTAATGAAGGAAGGTTGCACAGGTCATTATATAAAATAAAGTTCGGAAAACACAAAATGTAA
This sequence comes from Rosalia funebris, assembly GCA_037954035.1. Taxonomy (NCBI): domain Eukaryota; kingdom Metazoa; phylum Arthropoda; class Insecta; order Coleoptera; family Cerambycidae; genus Rosalia; species Rosalia funebris. The sequence continues at coordinate 10,311,618 of JAZFAV010000007.1, forward strand.
TTTTATCAATAAAAAGTTTTAATTATTCCAGCAGATTCTCCGAGGCGAATAGTTGGGTAAGCTAGCTAATAAAAGATAACAATTACGAGAATGAAAGCCTAATTTTTAAAATATAAAGCAACATAATATGTTTTGAATTAGTGCTGCTTTCGCTTAGTTTTATGGAATTGTAATCAGGGATTAAAAAAATATGAAAACTGTAATTATATAAATAACATTAAACGCGGACCACTCTTGAGTGACTGCTTTGCTCACTTACCATTCTAAGGTGACTGTTCCACTCACTGACCGTGCTTGACTGCACGAGTATCCATGGTAAAGCCAAACTCCAAGTGATGCTTAGACTGTATTCGTCCTCTGTACTGAAGTTATTTCCGTTTTTCATAATTTCGGTGGATACCCTCATAATTCTCAGGAGGAATTTTGAATTGTTGTCCAGCACATTGATGTTATCGTAATCTATGCTGTATTTATCGTCGTTGATGGCATGCTCTGCAACAGCTGATTTGGTTGTATAACCAGATCTCTTGCGACAATGATGTTCCTTGAGTGTACAGTTGATACTCCTCCCTGTCTGTCTAATGTAGATTTTCTCACAAGTGCCTTGCAACTGGTAAACACTTTTGATCAGGAGTCTAGGAACGGCATCCTTGCTTGGGGATGAATGTATATGGTATGTATATGGTATGTCCTGGATTCTGTGGATGGTTATATATCTAACACTAAAAATGTTCTTCTTTCGTAATGTCTTATTACGTCTATCTGTTACTCCGGCAACGTAGCGCAGGCAGGCATATGTATTTGGTGCATTTCATCTTCTTTAGTTACCGTGTTAGGGTATTTTTAAATAAATTTATTTCAATCGTCTCTGATAGCCCATTATATTTTCAGTTGACATCAACGCCATTAACAGTATTTATTTTGATACTAGTTTATTTGCTGACAGTTGCTAACATACCATTTATATTAATACTGATATTTAAAATTTATTTTAAATTCATGATGAACATCAAAGTTATTGAAAAAACATAATGTGCTTTCGCAAAATATTCGTACTTATCTAAAACCAAGTTTAAAAGAACAGAATCTCAACAATTCTTATGCTCAATTACATCTCAACTCATTATATGAAACCTATAACTGAAGATAAGGCTATCGCAGTTAATGTATTTATTTCTTATCAAAAATTACATGAACGGACAATGGTGATGTATGACGAAGTCAAATTTAGTATTTATTCAGGTATATAAAGGTAGAGAGGTATATATTTAGCCATTGAAAGTCATTGAGTCGATATTTCTTAATGTCTTATCGAACAAGATTGGTTCGGGTATGCCGTGAATTGGACAACATATTTGAAGACCACGGGATCCGAAATAATAGTCTATGGAAACGACCGCCTGTATCCTCGAACTTAACCCTGTTAGACATTTATTTATAGAGACATAAAAAACAAGTCTACGATCGGTCCGTTGATACCTGTGGAGATCTAGAGGAGATATTTAGGCAGATATTTAGAGAACCAGATAATAATTAAGTTAGAAAGTCTATTACTAATGAATCACAAGGACGACTTTATTTATTTGTAGTGGAGTATTTACTTAGAGACAAGCAATATATGAACGCTCTTAATTTATATGATACACAAATTTATTTATTTTTTATTTTAAATCATAATCTAATAGATAATCTTATGTAGGTATGTATATTTTGGTTACATATTTGAATTAGGTTATGGTCCTTATAATTCTATTGCACAATACCTACTTTATAATTCTCTAAGACATAGAAGTTTACTACATCTATTTGGACATATAAATGTTAAAATTCTCAAGGAAATCAAAATATCTCAAAAGGAAAAATTGAAAAATACGATGCAAAATTTATGACACCCATATAATCAGAAGTTACATACTATTGCAGATACTTCATTTAAAAATTGATTTAAGAAGATCGTAGACAACTGTACCAAATTTAGAAAGTTGTATATTTATGAAAATATATTATTTACCAGTAAGGAAATACACGTTTTTCTATAAGAATGGGCTAAGTGGAAAATCCAGTATACGTATATGTACTTTAAATATAGATATAATAAATAAAAACGTTTAAAACTGTTACGCTAATCTACCGGAATAAAAATTAACTTAACACGAAATACCCATAATATATTCCTTTTACCTTTCTTTTTATTGCGAATCTTTCAACAATATGGATAGTCTAATTTTAGGTGAACTACGTTTTATTAAATATATATTTATTATATGAATTCACACCACGTAGTAATAGTTTACAAAGGTCCGTTTTGCATCCAATTGATGTGTTGTTCTATAATGTGCTGATAAAGTTCCGCGCCATATTCGTAATTTTTTTATTGAATGATTTTTTGAAGAGCCTTGAGACAGGCCAACCTTATTTTTTTAGAAAACACTTAACAGACGTTCGGATCAGATATTTTCAAGTTTTGTATTTAAATTATAACATTGTTTAAATTGCACCCTCATATTTGACCAAAAATAATGCTCTAAAGGTTTCCGAGTACAGATAAAGGTTTACTGTGCCCCTATGTTAAGGGTTTTCTATTTACAGTTTATAAGATAAAGGGCGTTAAACTTAAAATTGTTACAGACGCTTACAATGAAAAATAAAAATAAATGATAGGTAATTATATTTTAGTATCATTCTTAAAAAAAGGCTGCTGCTAGATATTTAGAACTTCTACATTTCCTGTGCATTACAGCTTTAACAATTTTCTATGTAACCACTAAGGTAGATAATATTCTCCATCACATAATTTGGTGTCACCAGAGCTCCTGCTCACTTAGGTGTTGACGTATATATCTTGCCAATATTCTCCCTGGCAGATGATTAACTCAATGAGAACCAACCGAATAGTCACTATATTTGCTTGATTTGTCCCCTTATTGAATTCCTTATAATGTTATAGTTTGTATTTTAGCAATGTAGACGATTTAAAACAACGAATTTGAATCGAAATGTAAAATATCAGTTATGAAAGTGTTTACACTTATGCCAGCCAATGTAAAATTTTTAATGAGGGATATTTTTTAAAACTTTAATATTTATATCGAAGATAAAGTCGTATTTCCTCTGTTCGTATTTTTGTAAAAAAATCCTATAAACCGTAAATAGGAATCTATAATAATGTATTACAATGGTTTTTGAAAACCTATAAAAAGAATCAAGACTATGATGACATCAGAAACAAATCTGAGAAAATAAAAAGTTTTACCTAAATCAGTGTCTGAAAAAATAATGTCGTATTTCACAGATTTTCAAGAAATAATTTAATAACAACATTAATATTATTGTGTGGACTTTATCACTAGGTTATATATGTATACTGCATTTTGAGTTAATTTGGAATAAATTGCACGTTAGATAGTTTAGAAATCACTTATTATAAGAATATGAAACATAACCTACATCAATAACTATAAATTTCAATTGGTGACTCTGTTTATTTTTAATTTCGAATCATGTTTTATTGTTGCTAGTGTTGTTTCAGAATAATTTATTAGAGATTTTAGATTGTTTTAAACGATTTTTTTAGGTATGTTGCCGGAAAATAATCCACGGTTCGCAAATGATCGTTGAAAATTAATTACTTTCTCTAAACAGTAGAAAAGTAAATTATTTTAAAATGCCTTTAATCGCTGTTACCATTACATCAGTTATATAAATGAAAGATACAAGTTGCCAACTTCAGATTGATTGTTTTATTTGAGTGGTATTACTTGATATACCACGCATTATAAAGGGTGTTACAATAAGAGCGCTAGATGTGAATTCTAAATAAAACATGATTTTCTGTAGCAAAGTATTTATTGATTTATAATATATTTGGGAATTATGTATTTAACAATACATCCGGTAAATGGCCGCCACGGCTTTAGTGGCAGACGAGTACCTTTCCGGCGAAATTTTCAATAACGGTTTTGCATAGATGTACAGGTATTTAATTGATACAAAGTTCAATTTCGGCCTTCAATCCTTGGGTGGTCGTGAGTTTATTAGCATAAACCTGAAACTTCAGAGAACCCAACAGAAAAGACGTCCACAGGTGTAAAATCACAAGATCGTGGCGGTCAATTTTGGTCACCAAAATAAGAAATGACACGACCAGGAAGAGACTCGTGCAAGACCGTCAATGTTTCATGGGTAATATGGCAAGTGGCACCATCCTGCTGAAACCACATGTCTTTAAAAGCAGTATCTTGCAATTGAGGCACAAACAACTTTCGCCATTTATTGTTAATGCTTTACCTGCCTCGTTTACAAAGAAAAATGCCCCAATGATTTCTTCAGACCACAATCCACAACAAACAGTGACACGTTGGGGATGCATTTGCTTCTCATGAATCATTCGTGGATTTTCTAAGCCCCAAATGCGGCAATTTCGCCTATTAATGAAACCAGCAAAGTGAAAATGGGCCTCATCGCTTACGATGATTTTGTCCCCAAAATCGGAATTCACTTGTTGTTCAATGATCCAATTGGTGAATTCTCTTCGCTGTGCATTGGCTCTTGGCAGAAGTTGTTAACTCAATTGGACTTTGTAAGCATGGAGATGTATATCTTTAGTGATAATACGGTGAAGAGTGGCTGTTGAAATATTCAATTCTTGTGCACGATGACTAATGGAGTTCTCTGGACTGATGTCTGAAACCACTCTCTCGCGAGCTTCCATTCTGAATGACCAAAACGAGCTCGTGTTGCGTATTTCACATGAATAACTGAACCAGTACTTTCGAATTTTTCTATTATTCTTTTCATAGTTGATAAAGTTGGAACATTATTTCTACCGAAAATGGGACGCACTTTACGAATTGTAGCAACCAAACTTTCACCATTCTGATAGTAATGTTTATCAATGAGGATACGTTATTGTATCATGTAACGCTTCAGTATATGAGCTCCGATCTTATCTCCTATCGACCTTTCACAATTATTAATCTATCGAATCATGATAACCAAAATGGCTCACGATTAAAATCTTGCGCTCTTATCATATCATACAATATATCTAGTTCTTCACATATCTAATATATTATGTTTTGCTTATAAGATTTTAAAGTAATCTGACAAGTGTAACTGTATTTGGCGATCAGAGCCATCTGAAATGCGCGGTCAAGCAATAGACAATAAATACCTTATTGAACAACCGTATCTCTTACTTACGGCCTTTTCGTAATCGACGGCACAGAGCAGCGCGCTTCAGATGTCTAATCCCAATGGTAGGTGGTATCTTGTAACAAACTGTCGAAAGCACGGCCATAAATAACCCTTGATTCATGATCGGGGTGAGTATATAGACAGGTCAACCCCACACCTGACACCCGTTATTAATTAACAGAACACGACACCATGCTGCTTTCGCCGCGACGCTAACAAATGCACTCCGAAATAGGCCATGTTTTTACCACCTTTTTTTCCCGTTTCGCACAAATTGAATTGTTTCTAAACCATATTCAGTTTCCAGCAACGTGTTTGTGGCGGTTACCGGATAGTTTTTATTTATTCAATGTGGTTACTTGTGTTTGGTGTAAAAGTAGCGCATTTACACATTGAAATTATGACTGATCTCTGGAAATATCTTTATCAAAGGTGTATATAAATCTAAAGGTTGAACAAAACCTCCATCAAGGTAGGCTATACCATATCCATTATTATACTTTCATTTCAATAGAGTACACGTTAATTATACAGCGTTTTCGTAGAATAATGAATAAATTCGCTTAAAATTGAAAAAATAACTTTTGGAAAAAACTCGAAAATCGGATTCGCCTGATCTTATTTTTAGTTGCGCATTTTTTAATACATAATTAATAACTCCAGGGAATTCGTGTAGGGAATATGACGTCATCAATATGTTTTAAGGCAACCACCTTTTTTAGTACTGAATATGAAAGAGCACACTTTTACATGCAATAGGGTAATAATTCCATTAGCGTGAGTATAAATTAGATACAAATAGTTTATACGAACTAGATACAAGGATTTTATGAAAGAAAATATCATGCCTAATTAAGTCAAACACTTACTCTCATATTTGGAAAGTGGAATGCGTGAAACAGTGTGATTCGTACTGTAGTTTGGGATAACGGACTTTGCAACTTCTACTTCGGGTAAATTTTAGAGCTAAGTTCGAATCTCAACGAAGAGTTTTTGGTATCTCGTGAGTGTGAGTACGTTTGTCTTTATCTTTATGTTTAAACGTTTTAAGTACAGTCTGAGGTTTAAGGAAAATGATTCGATTTCAGTGTCTAAATCTAGAACTAAAATGACAAATTTAAATTGTTTGGCTCTAAAAATCGAAGGATTTACCTATCTCCCCAATAGAATCTAAGAGGCAATCATTTTAGGAGATATATTTCATAAGAAGGCTTCTGAGTACCTTGTTTTTTTGCCGAAAGTCATAGCGCATATGAAATTAGTTCAATTATTGTATAAATAACTACAAATGCTAAAAATCTATCAGAGGTATGTGGTAATATCATAGTATATTGTAGGTATCCAACATCCAAAGTTAAAGATATATTGAGTTAATGTGGGGACATTTCATCCACGTGTTCTTCAAGAACAATATGCCATTATTAGCGATTCTTATAGTTACATATAGTAACTACTATGTGTAATTATATCACTTGAACAGTTTCAAAAAATAAAACCCGCCACAGGTAGGATTCGACATTTGTCCCGGATCGGAACCGAACGACATACAGCTGTATCGAACTTGTTAGTTCTCATCAGTGCTGTACACGGTACGCCGATTCAGGACAAATGCCGAATGAACTTTATGGCGTATACATCTTTATCGATACGATCTCTGTCAGTAACATATAAGTCGGAAATCGAGAAAGGAACCACCAAGCCGCCAAGCGGCTATCAAAGTAGTTCCCGAATAGCAAAGCTATTACATAATCGCTCCAGGAAACTACTCCTCGGGTGAAAGCCCCGCCAGGCATTGAATTATACTCAGAAGCGATCCTCGACCCCTTTCTCGTGTTTCTGCATGATCAGATAAGGTTTCAAAAAATAAAACCCGCCACAGGTAGGATTCGACATTTGTCCCGGATCGGAACCGAACGACATACAGCTGTTTCGAACTTGTTATTTCTCATTACTGCCGTACACGGTACGCCGATTCAGGACAAATGCCGAATGAACTTTATGGCGTATACATATTTATCGATACGATCTCTGTCAGTAACATATAAGTCGGAAATCGAGAAAGGAACCACCAAGCCGCCAGGCGGCTATTATAGCGGCTTGGTGGTTCCTTTCTCGATTTCCGACTTATATGTTACTGACTTGAACACTTACTGATATTTATTTATGTAAGAATCGAATGGATACGGTTTTAAAAGAAATTATTGGGAGTGAATTAGACGTAACTTTGATTATTAAACTAGTAAATATATAATAACCTTAAAATGAAAACTATTTATCTTATCTCGAGGTTTTCAAATTATGCTCCATAATGACATTTTCTAATCATTTATATCACAACATAAAATAAACAGTTTTAAAACCTTAAAATGTATTTTTCCGCACGTAGAACACATCTCTATCTTGAAATTGAGTGACCGAAAAACAATATCAACACATAAATGCAGAATATGTATTTTATGCGACAGTTTTAGTTTTTTCAAATAGTCCACCGTCGTGCTTTCTCATGACCCATGGATAGGGTGGGGTGTGTCATATCCACTGCAAAATCAATATATGTCGTCTGGTAGACGTCCCTAATCAGAATCAGTCGAAACTCGATCGATCCGACACGATTTAATTGAGTGATCGTGCTAACAAAAAACAAATTCTCAGATAATCCACCATTGTGCTTTCTCATGACCCATGAACATGGTAGAGTGTATTCTATCCACCTCAAAATCAATAGATGTCGTCTGAGAGACGTCCCCGATTAGAATAAGTCAAAATCCCATCGATTCGACACTAATTAGTTGAGTTATTGTGCTAACAAGAAATTTTATTAATGCCAACGTCAACGACACACACAGACGCAAAATTGTTTAAAGATCTTTTTTTTAGTTTTTAGGCCAAAATATAAAAAATAAACGCTAGCAAAAGAAAAATTTTTACACGATTACATTACTCTTCCGCGTAAAGTTGTATATAGTGCGGAAAAGAAAAATAATCAACTATTTTGCTTATTTGATAAATAAAATATTTAAAATATCTCTGTTGCAAATGCCGTAAGAAAATTGCAATATTATGGTATAATATAATTTGTAATATTATTGCTACATAAAGACAAAGTCAGTCTACCAATGATTCCTGCAGGTATCTTGTATCAAAAAAGGAAATTTGTTACGTTCATTTAAAACGTAGCATGACGTTCTCTTCTAATATAGTAATTTTAAGAGATATTTTTTCCTGCTAACAAAAATAAAAAAATTTTTAGTATCCGACTACGATGGTAAAGTTCTGCAAACTTTACATCTATTTCCCTTTTTATCGGATTGTTTTTTTTTCAACGTAATGGCGAAAGTCTCTCAAAATTAAATCCCGCATTTCGCCTAGCATACGACTGAATGATGAACCTTACGTAAACGAAATCCTGACATGTTAAGACAAACAGCAAGACATCCTCAATTTAACAAACTCGGGGTATTAAATATCACCTCAAATTGATTCCGACATCTTCCGCTCCCTAACTTTGACCTTTTAACTCAACCCAGTGTTAATATAGGCATTATAAATTGTGAAGATGATAGAACTAAACTGTTGTTTACTTCGACTTCGGGTTTGAAGAGGGTACAGTAATACAAAATGAGTAAAGCTTCAGATGTCACATACTGAATGAGGATATTAACATTAATATAGGATATTGATTGTCTTCCGCCACGGAACAGTAAATCTTCCTATAATATAAACAGAAGGTGAGGCTCCCTAGATACATATTTATGTGCGTGTCTTTCTTTTGGAGCGGTTTATAAGTTAAGAGCACGAGTTGTGAAGTTTTGCGAAATATTTTAATTAAAGTGGTAGTAAGTTCAGATGTGATACAGAATTATAATGAATGTTATATTATTGAATGTATCAGAATTCTCGCTCAGAGAATTCTATAGATGCCATTAAAATTAAGTAGAATTAATGTATGTACGTATAATCCACTAAAGTAGACAATCACTCATGAATCACTCATTTTTACAGCGTTTGTACACCTAGTATTCAAAAGTCTAATATCTCCTGTAAAAAAGGATATAACTAATTTTTTACGATAGTATGTAATTTTTTAAGTCTTACCATTAAAAATTATGCCCATTATTCAAGATGTTTTTTTTTTCTTGGGGGGTACCAACTTTGCAAATGGCAACCTATTCTTTATTTATTCGGTTTCTACATGAAATATACAAGGGATATTGTGTTAATACCGATATGAAAACTTCGATGGATTTCGAGATATTTAGCTTTATAGGTTTTTTTCTTCTTCAATTTTACTCATAGTAGTTGAAATTATATTATGCCCAAGCATCAGTAGAATTATTGGCCAAATATTCAACAGTAACGATTATTTTGAGAGATATGTTATAAATTGAGCTGTAATATACAGGGTGCGAAAAGTGCCTTACTAAACATTATAGAATACTATGTTAAAAATCTTCCTTATTTCAAATAAAACACCCTGCATATTAAAGTTTGATCAGGTGCGCCACTAAGCCACAAATTTCTACTACATTCCCTCGTAGTTTTTCTTACAAACGCTCTTTCAGGGAAACATCGAATTTCTAAATATCACGTTTGAAACACTACTTTATATTATCGAACTTTATGATTCTATCCTAATGTGAATGCCTTTCGGATTAATAAATGATAAAATAAATATAGCCTCTTTGATAACGTATATGCCAGATACGTTTGGATATTTACAGATAATTCTACTTATGAGGGTATTTAATCTTGGAAATAATTTTTCAATTTAACACTTTCAATGTAGTTGTAATGGTATATATACTAAATGCATTATTTAATAATTGGGTACATCCTTGACAAGACTATGTGTTATTTTTAATTTGAGAACAAGAATAACAGCCATCACTTTATGGTATCCTTCAGGAATTTTATCAAAATTGAACCCATTTTTCATACATCTGGTATTTATTAGTTTCAATAAACCTTCTCATGACTGTAATATTTTCTTGTTAGGATAAATACTACATTTGAGCATAAGATTATTATTCATAAATCATAAAAAAGCACATGTTTTAAGTTTTAAATTTTTTTAATTATTCTTGTTGCAGGGATATAATTCTCGCTATCCTTGTCTTACGTATATATTTAGTCAAATTTATATATTATAACTATTATTAAATAATGAGTAGATAATAAATATGAAATGACAAATGCATAATTTTTTATACAAATAGATTAGGTACATACCTTTTCGGTGAAGTCCACCAGCGATCATAAAACTCAATACATTTTTAATCACCTGGGCCAGCATAACAGCATAATTTGGTTAATCAAAAGTCACTAACCGCCATATTGCCCTACATTTAAAATAGATACCACACAGGGATTATAATCTACTCCATGCGGAGTAAATTGTATTACATTGAAGTGTATCCATAGTGATTTTAATATTAAAAGTATTAACATTTACAATTATAGTGATGTAAAGTTTTATACCAGAAACAGTGAAATTTTACACCATTAAAAGTGATAAAATATTACTTTTACTTAATTTATTATTTACACTATTCAAAACCTTGCAGGTTTCTAATATGTAAATAATAAATTAAGTAAAAGTAAAAAACAATTAAACTAGTTGTAAAGCGCTTAGCACCAGTCGAAAATGGGTAAAAGGCACAGTGTTGAAAATAAGGCTACGTTTTTCAAAATTTTCAAAATAATCAAGATATCTAAGAAACAGTTGAAAATAGGTATAGGAAACCTGATGGAACTCATCATAGAATTTTTTCAGGAATCCAAAAATGAAATAATATACCGGGTGTTCTATTTAAAATAAGGAAGTTACTGGCGACTTCCGGGATAACCGGAACAGGTATGACCTTGAAAATATTTTAAAATGAAAAACAATCTTGAATAATCCTGGAGTCCGAAAATTCAGGATTTTAAGTTTTTTCTAACCACGAGAACTTCTAACGATCGGCTACCGTGAGAAGCGCTGTATATATGTACATATAAGCCAAATAATTCTTACTGTAAGGGTAGAAAACTGGCAGTAAAAAATAAGTTTTAAAGATCTATTAACGAAATTTACAAAACTCAAAGTTGAATACGTACCCGAATAACGTATTATTTTTGGCATTTTGTAATATTTAGACACATTATCCGTTTCGACGCCACCGCAGAGTTCGACAACTAAGCAAATTGGCATCTGTCTTAAAGATTAATTGTATGTGCAGTGCTGTTTCAATATTTGCATTCCCTTCATTACGCACAACATTTTACTGTTAATAGCGTATTCAATCATAATTCACATATTTATTTTAAAAATTGTATACGAAAAATATATTTAGGTCATTACAAGTCTATTTGGTATTATTGTACGTTAATTCTTCACTCATATAATGACATTTTGTACAGATTTTGAAGTAGAGGGTTGTGTAATTTAATGGAACCTGACCTAAAAACTTTTAAAATGGGAGTTCCGCAACCAGTGTACCGTGCACAACGAAAAATAATAAATGTCGGGTCGCAAACCACGAAGACACTTTACATCGAACAGTTCTATTAAAGTACCGTTTTTTTGTTTCAGGTTTTGGATTTGTCACTTTTCAAAGCGAAGACGTTGTAGATAAAGTTTGTGAGATTCACTTCCATGAAATTAACAATAAAATGGTAAGTTTTATTATCCTTTAGAATTATTTTTATAACGAAAGCCGAAACTTTTATTGTTAGGGCGTACATTCAAAATTGACTGCGACATTTATGGATTTATTTTGTATTTTATACCCGTGAGACGTTTCCAGTAAAGCGTTCTTTTATTTATGAAATAGATGTGATGTTTTAAAAGCTTTAAAGCGTTCAAATGTCTGTGGAGATTCTTGATATTAATACTTAGTGCAACCCCGGTGTCCCAAATATTTTTGAGTAATAAATTTAGTTAGTTACAGTTACATTTATCATTCCGTTATAAATAATATCAATCAACATATTGAATTTTTTTATCATGAAGTGAGTCATCCATACTAAATGTTTAAAACCTATTAAGTATTGGATTTTCCCAACGCTGAAATCTATATAAAATACATTCCAAATGTTAGATTTTTGTATCTGTAATTAAAAAAATAAAACTACATCCTTAAATGGAAAAAACAAAACAGAAGTTTTTAAAAATATAAAAGTATAACAAAACCGAAATATATTTAAAAAGAGAGTTGTCCAGTTCAGAAACTGTAAACAATCTTCATTTGGATATTTGTTTAGATGACTTAATGGCACCGAGCACATTGGACCAATAGTAACACATTTCGTCGCACTTTGTAGACCATTTTCACAATTTTAAAGATTTTACCATGAAGTTAATCGTGACCTCGTTATCGTTAAAGCTCACTATTTCCCCAGAATATATATCTCCTTCGAATTAAAATTGGTTTTCAAGCCAATTTGTAAAAATTTCCGAATCAAACCAACCAGAGGTTCTAGAATTATATCGACATCCTTTCGGTCCATTTTCTGTCGAACTAGTCCACATTTTGGTAGCTGGGTAAACGATATATGGGGGAAGAAGTTCCCCAGTTGCACTTCTAGAAAACATCACAAAGATGGATGTTTTAGAGGCATTACATATTATTTCCAAATACTTGGATCCTTTCTTGACAAGGACTTTTTTGTCCCGGTCGTCGGTAGGGTCTCGTCAGAGTTCCATATATTGGTAGGAGGAACATCATTTAGCTCTTTAGACAAATTTTCAATGAAAGTTCTTTATATAGATTCATTTACCGCCGCACGTATCCGTTTTATGTTTTCAGCAAAACGTTGTGAGAGTTCAGTGTGTCTTGCTATGAATCCTTTCATTGAATCGTTGCCAGGTAAATTATTTACAAATATTTTTACTGTCCTTCCACGTCGATTTAAATAGTTTTTTATTATTTGTCTCAATTCTCTTTCATTTATGGGGAACGCATAGTTAACCTAAGAATTTATGCAATTAACTCTTCATCACTGGTAAACAGGGGTTATTCCCTTGGTATTAGAGCATGTTTGCCTTTTAATTTATTGAGAATCGTTCGTCTTGGAATTATTTTTTTTTTCGGCATTTATGCGATATTTTGCCATTTTTAATTTCAGTTAAACATTCTTGTAATTATCTTGCGTATTCGTTATATTCTCTTTGACCTAATTGCCTTGTATACTTTCTCGGCATTTCTTTAACAAAAGAAAACTATTTTAGCCGATAAAGTAAAAAAGCAAAAAGAATGAAGCTGCCTTACTCCAGAGTATATCCCCAAAAGTGTACAAATGTACAAACACTTACTTATAAATTAAGAACAACTTCTACTGGCACCGAATTTTTAACACCGAAACACGTGGTTTTCTGTGTATTTCATCGCGCTATTATGATCATCCTAAAAGTATGGACAATGAGCATATCATCACAAGCATTGTAGGATGGGTATCCTTTATTACACCGGTGAATATTTTGGGTTATCTATATATACAAGGTGGACCACGGGAGCGAGAAGTTTTGAAAATGTTGTTATTTCGTAATTATGCATAGGTTGCTGTGGATTTGCTTGTCACCTTATCTGCCATTTTATACCATTTAGTAATCATGGAACAGTGGTCCGATGAACAACGTTCGTTTGTGATTAAATCTTACTGCAAATATCATGACTGTGAGGTCGCAGCGCAGCGTCAATTTCGAATGCATTTCAATATTCCTCGTCACGGAACAGTTCCATCTGCCCGTTCCATAAAGGAATGGATTCGCAAATTTGAAGAAACTGGATCAGCTAAAGATGTCAAACATAAGGGACCAAACAGAAGCGTCAGAAGCCTTGATAACATTGATCGTGTTAGAGCAGCTATAGAGCACGGTCCAAAACGTTCAAGTCGAAGACAAAGCCAGGCTGTGGGTTTATCTAGGACCACTTTTCTTCTAATTTTGCACAGCGTTCTCCATTTCCATCCTAACAAAATCCAGATTGTCCAAGCACTGAAACCAAGAGATCCCGCTGTTCGCCTGCATTTTTCTGAAACGATATTAGAGCAAGAAATTGATGTTCACAATTTATGGATGTCTGGTGACGCACATTTCCATTTATCTATACCAACAAACAAAACTGCCGCTATTGGGTTTTATAAAATCCACAGGAACTTTACCAACAGCCGTTACACAGCCTAAAGGTAAAGTCCTTACTTTTTTGAAGATCAGAATGGAACTTCTTTGACAGTCAATTCTGCGCGCTATACTGAAATGATTAATCAGTTTCTGACACAGCAATTGAACATGTTTCCACAGAACAACCCAAACAGTTGGTTCCAGCAAGATGGCACTACTTCTCATACCGCAAGAACATCAATGGATGCTCTGCGAATATTGTTTCCAGGTCGCGTTATTTCCAAACGCGGTAATATTCAGTGGCCCCCAAGATCGCCAGATCTCACGGCATGCGACTATTTTTTGTGGGGTTACCTAAAAAGTAAGGTTTTTATTGGCAAACCACGAGATATTCGGGAGCTCAAAATGAAAATTAGAAATTGCTAACATACCACTGAACATGTTGCGTCGCGTTATGCAGAATTTCAACGTTCAACTTCAAGAGTGTGTAGAGAAAAGGGGACGCCATTTGCCCGGAATAATATTTAAGAAATAAAAATGGCACACAATTATCTTTTTATAGTTATACTTTGTTTTAATTAAATACAGTTACTTTCTGGATTACATTGTCTTCAAATCTTCCCGCTCCCGTGGTCCACCTTGTACTTACTATGTGAATCAACTGTTAACTTTGTGTGAGTGTGGGGCAAAGTAACCCCAGTTTGCGGTACTACAAGCAATCATTAGGTCATCAGAAAATGACTTGTAAACTTTTTAATAGTTCATTTCGAAAAGACGTATCATATAATTTTCCAAACCAATATTACCCGAATAATTCTCCAATGTTCCAAAAACGTCTAATAATAATAACGCAGTACATCTCGTGTTTTATGCATATACCATTATAGCCTGTTTAATACTTGATAATTCTTCCCATTTAATTTTAATAATACTACAAGGAGAATTTAAGATGTACATGACGGATAAAGCGGATTTTACAGACTGCGAGTGCAATATTTCAGGTTGTTTATTCTGCTGCTTTCCGTTCCTCATAATTAAACGCCATTTTAATATGGTGCCTGAGTCATTCTAGCTGCTGGGTGTTTATTACGCCAATGCTCGCAGCCAGAAGGCTAGACGAATATTGCAGCCTCTACCTGACATCGACTTAACAACTATTAAGATGTGGTTTATTACTTGTTTCAAAGTGCATATATCGAACAAGTTTATGTTAGATCCTAAGATCAAGTTAATATAAACTCTACAAGTTCTTGTTAGCCGTTATATAACACACTGGCGGCCCTTTTTTGTTAATACATTACTGAAGTATATTCCTAACTCGCATTTAAGTCATCTACTTTGTTTTGCTCTTTATATGCTTAGAAAGTCCAGTTATTTCTTAATAAGAGAAATCTTACCGTAAGACTTCGTCATATTTAACGTTAGAGGTGTTATTACAGTAGAACATGATATTAGTGTCATAAAATACCTATTTCATTATCTGACAGAAAATATGTATATCATAATACAATAATGAATACTTGAGTAAACAGAGAAACAGGAAAGAAATGTTAAAAAAAAACAGCAAATGTCTCAATCGGTCTCGGTTTTGAGACATTGAAAAAAGCATTTTCAACGTCTACTATCACCAAAGGACAGTACGAGAAATTAACACTACATGGACAAAATTTTCGTAAAGTAAAAGAATACTCTTGATGTGTACCCTTTATAAATGAACACATATGTTCCAAACGGCTGTATCCGTGATTTTTCGAAAACACATCTTCCTGCTTTTAATGATAGTACTGACCTCACGTGTGCTGTAGTAGTTCATTTGTTTATTTGTCAAAATCCTTATCGTAAAGCAGTACCTAACCAAGTACATCTCACGTGTGTTGTGGTAGTTTATTTGTTCATTTATCAAAATGCTTATCGTAAAACAGTATCTAACCTAGTACACCATCTTCTGATAATTGGTTCAGGACGTAAAGGTATATCTGGTAGACCTTCTCTAAACGGCTCTCCGAGTAGGTGCTTCTGTCAAAAAAAAAATACATTCGTTATTCATTACCTAAAGGGAAACTCTTATTATTTATGCTATTCGGTTAAATGTATGAACTTCACATGTAAAGTGTATTATATTTGGAAAAGTTTCAGTTAACAAATCTCCTGATTTTCTCATGTATGCTGGGGCGTCCGCTAGCATTTTTAATACAGGGTCCAGCAGAGATATATGACGATTTGCAAAAGTCAATAACTGTAATTTTTTGACGAAAATAATTTTTTATTTTTAAAGCAAGATACCATTTTATTGTCGGATGAAAAACATTAAAATACAAGAACTAGGCGCGAAAAATTATGTCATCTAAGTGGCGGCAACTTTTTTTTGAGAGCTCTCCCGTAAACGAGTAGAAACCTTGTTCATGCATCGCTGTACCACGTCGATTAGAATAACATCAATTTCCTTTGTTGTTGCCATTTATATTATAATATCTCACTTGAAAATCGTGTTCCGAGTAGGTACACTGCCGTGATTTCCAACATTGAAATGATTTGGGAATCTGCCTTGCGTAGCGACAACAGAACGACCAGTCTATATAAATGTGTCGAAATGAAAACAGGATGCTCAAGCCTTCAAGGCTCCATGGTGACTGAGATGGCATCTTCTGACCTTCACATACCAATCATTCCAAAAACAACAGTCTATCCCTCTTAACTGTTATACTCCTTTAAAAGTCATACATCTCTGCCGGACCCTGTACTTTCTGAACATTGTCTTAATCTAGCTATATGCAGTGAAAATACAGTCACAAAATCTACAGCTATCTTGTAGTTTATAGTCTATAAACACTATGAATAGAAAGGCCCCAAAATTGACCCTTGTGGACAATCCGATGCTGCAAGTATTTTGATAGAACTAAAGCCATGTTACTGAATCGTTAGTCTTCTGACTAACTATACTAAGTCTATTATTTATGCATGTAGCATTAAACATCCCGATTTTGATGATATATGTAAAACAAGCGATAATGACCATTCCACGGTTGATAATAATGCCATCCGAAGATAATAATGATTGCTTCTATCTTCGGCTACATCGATACTTAGAGTAGCTGAAACTATAGTTTATCATATATGTAGCTTATCTAGTAATTATTTTGTAAAATTTGTATGTTATCGTCTATGTAATTTTTTATAAAGTTAAATTAAAAATAAATGATTTAAAAACTTCACGTGATTTCAGGTACGTTCATAAAAATATTATGAACTGAAAACCTCAAACTATTTGTATTATAGATGGATGAGATCTAACATTGAAACCCTGGTGTCGAGTCCGCATTGATATCTGGATATACCAAGACAGACTACATATTTCACGAATATTAGGATCTTTCCCTGGATAAGCGCCGATTTACCGTTGCACCGAATCCAAATTAAATTAAGTTCTATAGGAAACTTTACAGGCTTAATTGTATTTAATATATCAATTCTAATATATTTGTGGTATTGTAAATTTTCCCATATTGTAAAAACTTCGGCATCAAGTTACGCCTTCTTAAACTGTACTCAGAATTTTGAATAACACTCTGTTATGGAACATCCTTATTAAACTACGATAAAGACTATATTTTTATTAAAAAAATGTACTGTGGGAGTGAAGGGCACTGACACTTAATTTTCGATTTACAGCGAACCTTTAATATTTATATTTACAATTACAATGTTTTATGCTTTAGATGCTACATTACATGATAGAGAGTCTAAAATTTTTGTCAGAGGGTATTACTATTTTCCTATAACTTTAGTATTGAAAAGTTTCCGTAAAATTAATTGTAAAATAAAAGATAATTTATATATTGCATTCATGTCAATTAATAAATTTTTTTCTTTAATAATTAATTTATGTATTTCACCCAATGGAGTAAGTCCAATTACAAGACGAAAAGAGAATTAAAAAGAGACGGTATACCTTGCAAAATACACTATAAAGAAAAATTGACAATTAAAAGCCATAACATTTGTACACAATAGGAGATAGAGAGAGAAGACTGTAAATAACATTATAACACTAGAACAGTTCATGTCCAATAGAGCTCTGTCATGTAGGAATTACATGCGCTTTATATCGGAAACTTTACAAGAAAATAAATCAAGCATGTTCTCTGCTTTATTAGAATTAAAAAACATATAATACAAGAGATGTGACTACGTTTAATCTAGAAACACGGTAGCTAATAAAATATATAAGCACTAGACATATAATTTCGTTGTTTACCCTTTTGTATAGAAAAGTACGGAATGCATTACTCTTCGTCTAATACGACTGCTCATTTCATAGCTGTTAAGAAGTAGGTCATGTGCGTAATATCTAGCAGGGGAGCCTACCATTCAAAATGAAAACTGCCGTCTTGAAAAATTTACGTTATACTTCCCTCAGTAATGTAATGTAACAGTTATAAATTGGGCATCAAGTGATAGAGGTACGAGTATATTCAAGCCTAGATCTCACAAAACTAAAATATAATATTGTGAAAAATGTAAAAAGCTCTTTGAAATATTTACAGGTACGTAATATAAAACCTAAACTTTTATAAACATATTTGCAGAACGTTAATTTATTAGCAAAAATAGCTCGAGGATTTTTAATAAATTAATTTCTGCTTAAAATATAACCCTCAAATATGTATAATTTATTTCATTGTTATTTGCCAAATAACAAATCTCAAAACATACCGTGGCTTGTTTTTATGGCTAGGGTCAGGTAGACTGTTCCACTTATCGGCAAGATAAGAGAGTTTTTTATTTGGCAAATAGCGATGAAATGAATAGTAACCGAATTTAATGGAATTATTTCAAGTAATCTATATAACATTACACTTTTTTGTGCACTGTGTATTAAGATGCACCATTTATCTCATACTACGAAATGAAATGTCATTTGACCGTATCAAATGTAAACTAATCTTTTAGATTACTTTAGTAAAATATATGTTTTACTATAGTATTAACCATTTTCAAAAAACCGCAGAGAACCCTTTATCCATATATTTTTCGAATATGGATATTTTAACACTTGTGTCTAAAATATATTTTTAAAATTGAATAAAAAGTATGGAATTCCACTATAAATATGCACAATAGTGATACCAGAAATTGTGGTTTATAGTTATAAACATCTTAGTTAAGTACATTATATGAGAACCCCCGCGTAGACATTTAAATACACTCAAATATTTTCTTATGAACTATGCTGTTTCTATATTCTTGTCTCTGTACTGTTACTAATTCTTTTCTTATAATTTCACAAACAGCGTGTTTATTGTTCATCATAAGAATGGAATAATACCTGTAATATTCTAATACATTTTATATAAAAAGGTTTCATATAAATTTATAATGATTCATAAATTTTATATAAAAAGGTTTAAAATAAAAGTTTTTATTTATTTATTTTAAAAATACCGGTAAACTTGTTGTTTGTTTGGCTGAGTTCGCTGCTGTTGCACTCTTGTTTTTTTATAGTAACTTATATTTTTTATATTCTGAATCATTGTATTGGAGTTATTCTCTTATAATATCTCCATAAAATATGACCTTACATATATATAGAAGCGCTTCATCTCTCATTACATGCATTAACAACTCAGTTCTTAGGGCCTTTTAAGCTATTTCTTCGTTCTCTGCACACTTTATAAAAGAGTCACAGTTTCAGGTAAGCGAGCCGGCCACTCCACTGCTCCTTTATCCTAACCACTTGTTTAAAAAAATGGTATCTAAAATAATTTATTACTTAAAATAGAAATATGGAAAATGACTTTGAAGGTGACTTTGTCAAGAACTATATTATATCAGCAATATGCGTTTTTTTTTAGTGTATCCCTCATAATTTATTTCTGAATCAATTTTCTGGATAAAGAATTGCTAAATACTTAATGTATTGAAATAAAACCTAAAATGGTATTTTAACTGACGTATTTATTGGCAGCTTTATCAACAATCTGCGTTTTTCATAAAAATGGAGAAAATATATATTTATTTTTTCGTGATGGTCATGTTTTTGTAACATTACTCTTGGTGTTGTTACAAGTGTAAACTTAACTAAGGTAAATAATAAAAATGGTACACCTGACAGAACAATAATTGATATTTTATATATGGTTCAGTATAGTGAACATAAAAATATTTAAAAAAGAATATATACGCAGACACGGAGAATGAAAAGATACCGAGACTGGGATGCTACACTTATGATGATGCTGCATTAAATGCGTTATTAAGGGTACTGAAGAATCCAAGATTATCTACCCTCGATCTAAGACGAAACCAGGGAATAGCACAAAATTTGTATAGAATTCTATCTAAACTATTCCCTTAAAATGCATTAGTTAGGAAGCCACCGAATGTGACTTCGATAGAAGGGTCAATTCTATCAAGTTATAGGGCGTACGATTATGTGTTAGAAAAATCCACAGTTTATTGATAACATTTTATTCTCTGATGAGGCCACTTTCATGCTATATGAAGTTCATGTAAATAAGATAGAGGTAACTACTGATATTGTGTCCAGAATAATCCCCCCCGCGACCCCAATTAATTGACCGAAAGTCAGCAAACACAGAAAGTGAATGTTTGGATAGACATTATAGCGAATCACATAATTAAGACTTTTTAGATAAGGAAATTTAATAATGGAAACATATTGATCTTTATTAAGAAATAACATTATCATTGTCATTGAAATTCTGTATCCTGATAGTAACAAAGTTTGGTTTCAACAGGATGGAGCTCCCCACTTTAGAATCGCCGTTAGAAATTATTTAGATACAATTTGACCAACAGCTAAATAATGCGTAGAGGAGCAGTGTGTCAACCTGCTGAGTCTCCCGATATGACCTCTTGTGATTCTTTTATGGGGTCCTATATGTATAGAAAGAACGAGCAAATTATGTCAATGACCTAAGAGCTCGAATTGTTGATGAAATGAGTGCGGTAAGATGTGAAATATTTGTGACTATAAGTAGACTATTTATTATCAGACTAGAATCGTGTATATCAAATGGCGGTAGATATTTTGAACATTTCATGGAATCTATGTGATTATATGGTATATAACATTATTGTGATTCAAATTATTGCCGTTTCTTAAAATTTTCTTAATGGAGCGTAAGGAAAGTTTTGTGCAGTCATGTGCAGAATAACAGAATAATGTGCTGATTCAGAGTATAATGAAGATATACGTTGATGTTTGAGAAAATCAAAGTTTACTGCTCTAGTAGCGAACACATGGCCGAGAAAACAAGTTTCAAGGTCACTAATTTGCAAAATAAATAACTAGAAAGCTTTCACTGCAAATATTTTTGTATATAAAAAATAATTAAAAGTCACAGGTATCACTCCATACTTATGCCGAATCCTGTATAAGCAAATTATTGTAAATATTTCTATTTTTGGTTATAACTGATGGTGAAATACGTAGCAGTAGATAAATTACGTAGTCTCCGGCATAATCACTCACTGATTTACATGCAATCTGAAAAAGTGGTATTGAATATTTAAATTCAATTCTTATTCCGGAGAATTTAAAGCATCATGGCTGAAATGAAACCGTTTCTCTTCCGTTCGAGCCGCTGCTCACATAGATAAACTTGGGCGGAAAAAGTGACGGAGAAGACACAATAGAAAGTACCCAGGTTTTGTACTGTATAAAATGCAATTTACATGCTTCCCATGAGAATGACTATTCCGTCTTAGAAACCTCCGCAGCCTCCGTTGAGGGGATAATGATACAAGAAAAGTCTAAGTGACAGGGAGTTATTAATGTGTTTTGGTAATAAGGGTGAACTCTAGCACCAACTCTCGCCGCTGCTTTTCGACGGACAAATGGGCCTGCCACTTAAAACTTTGTACCAGATATTAACCCATACTGAAGTGCTCACCAGTTTGAACATTAATATTGAATCAAGGCGTTCGTTTCGGTTTCGCTGGAAAATACGTCTTACAAAATTATTCCGGCATTGTAAATATGGTGCGGCTTCTGCTGGGCTGAACTTGAAAACAAGTTGGTCAAGTTTTTGGAAGTTCGTAAAGTTTGACGATGAGAATTAAATTATTCGTACATCATTCGTTATTAGTGCACCAGAAGGTTATGTAACATTAATAGACTGTGCGTAACGAGATCATGCATTAGTTCGCCATTTTTTTTATTCAAATAAAATTTTCAAGATTAAAATTAACATATGAGAAGTGAATATACATACATATGTATATTATTAATACCACATTCGGATTCTCTGAAATTGTCATCAATTTAGAATTTTTAAATGGAACACTCTGTATATTGTCATTTTGTATCAAACTTACTATACAATGAATCAACATTTTTTTTTTATTTCTCTCAAATATGGTGAACTTATTTCAATTATTTATAAAAATTTAAATTAACTGAAAATCTTTATATCAAACAGATATTAGAAATACTAATATAATTCATTTTCATATTTTGATGCAATATTGAATATTTGGATATAATATTTATTATAATAAAATTAGGCCAGAAAAATTAAAATATCTTTTTTATTCATTTGTTATTGAACTACTTTCTATAATATTACTATTTTCAAATAATAGCCACCATGTGTTTTCCCTGTAGAAGTAATTTAAGCTTTTAATGTAAATATAACTGATATAGTTGTAAATAAATTGTAGAGAAAACAATTTAGTTTATTTGCGTATTATTTTGTTTTGATATTTTAAATTAAAATCTAACTTCATACGAGATCGATAGCGATAAATGTTCTACAGTTCATTTACATTTATTATATCCAATCATTATATGTATATCATTTAAATGCTTAAATTATAACAATTCCACCATATTTGAGAGAATTATCAAAAATGTAAATTTATTATATGACAAAATTCATGCAGAATCAGGTGATGTTAAAATATACTCAAAAACTCCACTTGAAAATTTTAAATTTACATTCTAGTGAAACCAAAAGTAGTATTCATAATAAATGTATGTTTAAATAAACTTATTTATTTCTCATGTAATTTTTTAATTTGAGCATAATATTCCTCTTTTATTCTAATTTTTTAAAAATGGCTACTGCATGATTCTATTGATACCTACTATTGAACGAATAACAACATATAGTAGCAAGAATAAGGAAACATAGTAGAATACAGTAGCATACCAATTGTAATTTAGTTTATTTACTTCAATGAAATTACAAGTAACTTCAATTAAATGCTTTCTAGAAACATGCCGAAAGTTTAATGTTTCTACATAACAAAAAAAGTATAAATCACACCAAATCTGCAAATATATACTCCAAAGATCAGGCTGTACTCATACTTCAAAATCAAATAAAGACGACTTCAAGATTGTGAATATGACCCACCAACTATCTAGAAACCAGCAAATGTTGTAATGCCGTCAACTCATTCATAAAAACCATTGCCAAACACTACGTAACTTGATCCGACATCTGTCTGAATATGTGAGCAAAATCAACAACAACTTTACCTGTTCGAGGTGTATTTTCGCGCCCAATTATGAATCACTGCAACAGTCTTAATTACAGTCTTTTACTTATCTTCCCTACGACAAATTTGTCTTCCTGGCCAAATGATGAATTTTGACTTTTACTACTATGTTACATTAGGATGTAATTAAAATATCTGAACCTACTATGGAAACAATTAGACACAATCACAAATCTCTGGGAGAGACAGCTCCTCGTAAGAAACAACAAGTGGAGGTACCATACTATTCGCCTGACCTCGAGGCCTATTCGAGGTCTCTGGGACCTCGTCTCTGCAATACAATATAGTCTGAAGTTAGCAGAATGTCGTTTTGATATCGTAGATGAAATATAAATGAGATGGAAACATTTGGTGTATCTAATTCAGTTTAGTTCACTTAATTTGATTTAGTTCAGTTAATTTAGTTTAGTTCAGTTAATTCAGTTTAGTTAAACCTTATCATTTCATTTTTATAAATGGTGAATGCGCTGGGACCATTGTATTCATATCCAAAAGGGCTAGTTTAAAATAAGCAAAAGCTAAGTATGAGAATAGTAATACTTTTCGAACCATAATGTAGATCTATTCCGTAGTAATACAATCTAAGATTCAAAAACACTACAAACTAACACCAACCGAAAACTTGTTAGTTTTAAATGGAGCGATATACTATTTTTGCTTGCTTTATAGAATTCAGATTTTTTCTTTGATTTCAACGATATGTTGAAATAAACTTGTCACAAGTTGAAATTTAAGTAATGATTTGAGAATAAAATGTGCATCATTTTCTGTTAATATTAATTTCAACTTGTGTCAGAATTGTCGTTTTATGCTTCGGTTGGTATTGAAATAAAAATAAACAGTTTTAAAACCTTAAAACGGACTTTTCCGCACGTAGAATATCTCTATCTCGAAATTGAGTGGCCGAGAAAAAATAAACCAACACATAAATGCAGAATATCTGTTTTATGCGACAGTTTTACTTCTTTCAAATAGTCCGCCCTCGTGCTTATTGTCACCCTGTTCATGACCCATGAACAGGGTGGTGTGTGTCCTATCCACCTCAAAATCAATAAATGTCATCTGGTAGACGTCCCTAATCAGAATCAGTCGAAACCCGATCGATCCGACACGATTTAATTGAGTGATCGTGCTAACAAAAAAAAATTTGAAATAGTCCATCATTGTGCTTTCTCATGACCCATGAACATGGTAGAGTGTGTTATATCCACCTCAAAATCAATAGGAGTCGTCTGAGAGACGTCCCCGATCAGAATCAGTCAAAACCCGATCGATCCGACATAATTTAGTTGAGTTATCGTCTGAACAAAAAAAGTTTCTCAAATGGTCCATCGTCGTGTTTTCTCATGACCCATGGACAGGGTGGGCTGTGTCCTATCCACCTCAATATCAATAGGTGTCGTCTGGGAGACGTTCCAGATCAGAATCAGTCAAATCCCAATCGATACGACACGATTTAGTTCAGTTAAGGTATTAACAAAACAAATATCTCAAATAGTCCACCATCGTGCTTTCTCATGACCCATGGATAGGGTGGGGTGTGTGCTATCCACCTCAAAATAGGTGTCATTTGGGAGACATCCCCAATCAGAATTAGTCAAAACCCGATCGATTCGACACGATTTATTTGAGTTATCGTGCTAACAGAAAAATTTATCAAATAGACCCAAGGAAGGGGGTGGTGTGTGCTATCTACCTAAAAATCGATAGGTGTCATCTGGGATACGTCCCCGATCAGAATCAGTCAAAATCCGATCGATCCGACACGATTTACTTAAGTTATCTTGCTAACAAAAATTTTATTGCCGACGAACAGCAAAGACTACACACACATGGAGAATAATTTTTAAAAACCTTTTTTTTGGTTTTTAAGCCGAAAAATAAAAAATAAACGAAATTTTTTTTTTATTTTTCTTTACACGATTGCATTACTTTTCCGCTAGTATAATTAAGTGTGGAAAAGTAAGAAATCGACATTGCGTAGCGGTTTACTGTACTTTTTTAATCAGTAATATAAGTTTTTTAATATAAAAATAACATAGTTACAGTTTGCGACGTTTTTTTATAGGACCGTCTGTACATCGCCACTATAATTTCCATCTGGCTAATAACAGGAAAAGTTAAAGGCGATTTATTATTTTACCTCAGAGGTGGTAAGAGCCCTGAAACTTTTTCATGCAACATTTCCTAGGGCATAATAAGGAGATGCCTCAGGTATTATTACTATGGCACAATGTAAAATGGAGACAGTGCCTTTCGTCGGGCAGGGGGCCATGAATTAGCGTTACATGTTTATGCCGAGGATTGTGTCGTCCTGGAATTCGCATTGTCGTCCTTGTGACAAAGCGCCCCAACTTACAAGCTTTCGGCTTACGACATGAGCCAGCCATATATCTTCGCTCAATGTTTACCCCGGACGAAGACCGAGCGACTCTTTCTCACAATCAGGAGTGATTTGCAGGGCACCACTTCCAATTACTAACGAACTTGTCCAGGGCCGTATTTCATAATACCTCACTGGGCCGTTTCAACGAAACAGAATATGTTTATATGTTATCATTTAATTCGTAGTCATAATTTCGTTGACAATACGTTTTGATTTCTAGTAAATATAATTAAGTATTGGAGGGCTAACGAAGCGAGTTTTTATACTTTTTAAAATACGAAGTAAAGGGACAAATTTACATAGAACAAATTCATACGAATAATTACTATGGGACGAACGTTCAGAAATTCAGCGGTATTATTCAACATAAGGTTAATGTGTAACTATAATGGGAATAAATCCCTTTTAACGTGAATGTAATAGGTGGAATTTTAGCCTACACAATTTATAAGAACGCAAGTACTCGTATATGCTACATTTAAGGTTTACTATAACATACAAAGATCTAAGCATTTGTTCAACTAAAAGTTCATCAACTTCGCAAAATTTCAATACGAATTACAGATAAAAAGTTTCGGTTGTAACTCGACACAAAATATACAACAAATACTATGTAATTCGTCATATATTTAATCAGAAAATGTCTAAGAATCATTCGTACTCAACACATCTTTTTAGATCCTATTGTTATGTTTTAGGTAGTTTTCTCTCTCCTCGTCACGTGTCAAGATATCTTATTCCAATAAAATATATTCAAATGTTTACATGCACAATAAGGACAAAAATATTACTTAAAATATGAATATGCATTTACGGTACGATACGATATTACTATTGTAATATCATCTCTTATAAATATTGTATATGTGTATATCGATATCCTGTTAAGGATAATCTTTTACATTTAAGGTAGTCTTAATTAACTAAATAATTCTAGTATGCACATTAACATTTTTATGTATTTTATGATGATCCATGAGCTAACAAAGTTAACTTAACTTCCTTCGGGCGTCCTTTTTCGAGATTAAGAGATTCAAAAGTTAATCAATATATTTTAATAATCGATAAGAAAATAGAAAAGTTAAGATAAATAAATGTAAATCCAAATAGCACTAATGTTTTAATTTCAATATAACCTAAAAAAAAAGTTCGTGTAATATCCTTAGTTTTTTATTTATTTTGTTTATTAAGATTATCTATAATTTTCTTTATTGTTCATTTGGTTATTCCTACAGAATCCTAGAGTAGGCTGGAACCTTTGGTGTGAAGACAACACTAACTGAGTTTTCCACAAAACACCAAAACACTATACTATAAACTTGAGTATAGTATATAGTGTTTTGGTGTTTTGTGGAAAACTCAGTTAGTGATTCCTACAGAAAATCAATATATTTTTTCTGTTTCACACAGAAGTTACTTGCTTCAAATAAATCCTTTCTTTTAATAGAATCAACAAACTAATTGTAAGTATACTAAAATAGTGTACTGACAAAGAAATATAATTTATGTATTTAATAAAAACGACTTATTTAAAACGACTTTTTAACTAAGGAATCGGATGTTGTAAAATCAAGAGACCTATTGTGTATGCATCTGCAAATGCATCTGTAGAAATTCAGTTTGAGTGTATTGACTAGACAGGCATTCTGTTCCCTGGGGAAAGAGGGAATATTCTTTGAGGATACATTTTTATTGGAATACTAATTTACAACATATCACAAGGAAAACAAATCTCAACTATTATTTATTGCTAATTTAGAATTGTAAATTTTCCTGGTGACTTAAAATATTAAATTGGACAAGATTTGCTATACATGTGAATTAAAATTGATCATAGGATAGTACTAACAGATTCATGTTTTTTTAATTACAAAATAATTACAAACTTATGTGAAATAAGTAAAAGTAACTGAGCCTATGTATTTTGTTCATTAACTATGTATACTTAAAGTATGGATACTGAAAGTATAAGAGCACCCATAAGAATTAGACAAACTATTTTAATTTAATTTGAACAGAAATATTTTTTATTACACTTTATATATACCCTTTTATAAATAATTGATTTTGAAAATAGTTATTTTATACGAAATAAAATATATATTTATCATAAAATTAATGTTTATTTTCAAGAAATATATTGACCACTTCTAAACAATAAATACTGTAAGAGATTAAGTAATTTATATAATGTAGTAGTCGATTTATTTCTAATCAATTCTATATAATACGATGTATTTATTTCAAATATTATAGATTTTTCACATTCTGAAATGACTTGTAATGCTACTTTTATTTACTATATGTTTTATATAATACACAATAAATCCACAAGTATTTAACATCAGTCCTAGTAAACTAATTCGTTGCATACAAATATTGTACGGGAATAAAGTGGTTTTTAAAATTGATACCGCATATGCATTCAGAACATTAATATTCTTATAATGTGCCATCTACTGAAGACGACCCTGAAACCATCGAGGAATCCATCCACTCTTGGGGACCGTTCTAACGACCCTTAGTCTCCTTCACTCATTTTGCTACGCGAATTGCTTTCGTACGAAAAAGAATTTCAGACGATTTTGTCGCCTTTAATTGGACTTGTTTAATTGCATTTTACCAAATGTTCCTTCATAAATCACCGCCGCCTCATTTTAAATTCATTGGCCTAATAGGCAGATTGGTAATCGAGATTCTCTCGAGGTTATTTCGTGAGATTACGTGGGAATATTCCAGAAGATACTCCAGTTTCTTGCCACTAACGTTTGAAAAAAATGCACTTCATTTCATCATAAAACAAACAGTTTTAAAACCTTAAAACGGATTTTCCGCACGTAAAACATCTCTATCTCGAAATTGAGTGGCCGAAAAAAAATAAACCAACACATAAATACAAAATATGTTTTATGCGACAGTTTTACTTTTTTAAATAGTCCACAATTGTGCCTTCTTATGACCCATGAACAGGGTGGAATGTGTTCTATCCACCTCAAAATCAATAGATGTCGTCTAGTAGACGTCCTTAATCTGAATTAGTCGAAACCCGATCCATCCAATACGATTTAATTGAGTGATCGTGCTAACAAAAAACATTCTCAAATAGTCCACCATTGTGCTTTCTGATGTGCCATGAACATGGTGGAGTGTGTTCTATCTACCTCAAAATTAATAGGTGTCATCTGGGAGACGTCCCCGATCAGAATCAATTAAAATCCGGTCGATCCCACATGATTCAGTTGAGTTATCGTGTTAACAAAAACAATTTCTCAAATAGTCGTGCTTTCTCATGACCCATGGATAGGATGGGATGTGTCCTATCCACCTCAAAATCAATAGGTGTCATCTGGGAGACGTCCCCGATTAGAATCAGTCAAAACCCGATCGACCCTACACGATGTAGTTGTTATCGTATTAACAAAAGAAATTTCTCAAATAGTCCACCATCGTGCTTTCTCATGACCCATGAACAGGGCGGGGTGTGCCCTATCCAACTCAAAATCAATAGGTGTCGTCTGGAAGACGTCCCCGATTAGAATTAGTCAAAATCCGATCGATCCGATACGATTTAATTAAGTTATCGTGTTAACAAAAAAAGTGTATCAAGTAGACCCATAAACAGGGTGGGGTGTGTCCCATCCACCTCAAAATCAATAACTGTCATCTGGGAGACGTCCCCGATCAGAATCAGTCAAAACCCGATCAATCCGATACGATTTAGTTGAATTATCGTGCTAACAAGATTTAATGCCGACAACAATGACGACTCACACACACAGAGAAATTTTTTTAAAAACCATTTATTTTTGTTTTTAGGACGAAATACGAAAAATAAACGAAAAAAATTTTTTTTCCACTTTTCTTTACACGATTACATTACTTTTCCGCTAGTATAGTTGAGTTCGGAAAAGTAAAAAGTCGAAAAGAATTAATGTATCCCATCCCCCTTTCTATATTTAATTACATTTGAAACTATATCAGTAATCTTTTATGGAATATTACAAAATAATAGATACATTCGAAACATTCGAAATTAAAGAGAATTTGAGTTTTTCGTTTTACCTTTCGCTGAGCTTTATGTCACTAATCTGACGCTGAGCTTTATCTACATTTTGGCAAACTATTATCATGGTCTCGAAACCAGGGACAAATATTCTATACTAATAAACTCATATAGAAGCAAAATTGTGATATACATCGTTTCCACTTGTCGCCCTACTATCCAAAAATTAAATAGGTAATACATAATATAATTAAATTGAGTAGATAAGAAATTTCATCGAGGTAGCCATTACTCTGTAGTAGTTCATAATTCCAACGCAACTGAGTAAAACGCTACTGAGTTTTATACCACTATATTTCCACAAAAATCGTGACTGCAGTTTTAACACTTTATGTCGTTATCAAACGGTGATTCAACTAAGAATGAAATACAAAAGTTCAGTTCCTATAATATATACTATCCAATTAAATAGAATACAGGGTTTTTGTGCAGATATCGTGGTATAAAACTTTGTACTGTTTTAATCAATTGTGTTTGAATAGATAAGCCCTAAATGCTATAATATGTGTTTTGCCTATAACTAATTCCGTTTTAGGCACGACAATTTAATTTTTAAATAAACAAAAATATGATAATTTTTAAATAAACAAAAATATGATAAAGTAAAATATTCCGTAGACTATTGAATGTAGTGTTAATATAAAAAAACAAATATCAATCCCATTTTTTGGATACTTGCATTGACATTAAGTATTGTGAATTTCCAATATCAGACTCGCCATATCGTAAATTAGTATACAGTACCTTAATCTTAAAATTATCCACCCTCATCATTTCTTTTAAGTAGGTACAAGTATAAATGTATAAGTTTTAAGTTTAAAACCTGTATCGGTTGCATTTTAGAATTTACCCTCTTGCCCCTACAAAATAATTTAAATAAAGCATATATATTTATAGATATTCTTCAATTGCACCCTATATTATGCCATTTCATTCATATTACTATTTCTAAATTATAATCCCTTTTATACCACTGTATACAATTCAGCTGACTTTAATATTGAATAGATAATTTGAAATGCTACCTAAGTGTGTAATAAAATACATAGGGTGTACTTTTAAATTTGGAAGGTGGATATAATATTTTTAGGAATAACTTATCGTGGTGGTTTTCCTACTATTGGGTAAATTGAAATATATTAATTGTTTATTTAACTCGCATATTAATTCACATCATGAGGACACTCTCTATATTCAGTAATGTAATACTAAGTATAGAAACTGAGTACTCTATATAGCACTATGTTCAATAAGAACTTTTGACCATTACAATATTTACAAATCCCTACAATCTAATTTACATGTTGCATTTGGTTAAATTTTTGTAGATGTATCAGGATTTATATTTATAAAAAATATATTTGTAGAGGAATTAAATGGCAAATGTATGTATGCTAGTAATGGGTAATAAGTAATAACTAATCAAACTCTATCTAATTTTATCACTTTTTCTATTATTTATGTAAACTATGAGGGGGCTAATTGCATAGTTATATCTAGTACTATATTTTTGTTTATACACAATCCTCTTATGATACTGAAGTTAAGACCATCCATTAGTTTTGGCGCAAACTTCTAGAAAACAGCTCTGATGAAATCACCTATAACGATTGACGAAACATGGCAACAATATCAAGTTTGTCGAAGAATCTATCTTAAAACCAAAAATCTATGCCCAAAACCAGTTAACCACAAAGCTAAGGTTTTATTTATTTTTTTTAATCCCAGAGAAAAGTAAATTGAAAGTAATTGATCCATTAATATATTATTTCAATACTGATGCAATTAATCTACTTGCTAACGCACATAAGTCGTCATGTTTTTTCACTTTTCCGCGTCCAACTATACTAGCGGAAAAGTAATGTAATCCTGTAATGAAAAATGGGAAAAAAAAATTTTTCGTTATTTTTCGTTTATCGACCTAAAAACCAAAACATAATGGTTTTTAAAAAATTTTGTCTGCGTGTGTGTGTCGTCGTTATCGCTGTCGTCGGCGTTAAAATTTCTTGTTAGCACGATAACTCAACTAAATCGTATCGAATCGATCGTGTTTTGACTAATTCTGATCGGGGACGTCTCCCCGATGACACCTATTGAATTTAAGGTGGATAGCACACACCACCCTCTCCCTTGGGTCTATTGGAGAATTTTTTGATAGCACGATAATTCAACTAAATCGTATGGGATCGATCGGGTTTTGACTAACTCTGATCGGGGACGTCTCCCAGACGATACCTATTGATTTTGAGGTGGATAGGACAGACTCCACCCTATCCATGCGTCATGAGAAAGCACGGTGGTGGACTATTTGAGAAATTTCTTTCGTTAAAACGATAACTCAACTAAATCATGTCGGATCGGTCGGGTGTTGACTGATTCTGATCCGAAACGTCTCCCAGACGATACCTATTGAATTTGAGGTGGATACGACACACCCCACCCTGTCCAGGGGTCATGAGAAAACACGACGGTGGACTATTTAAGATTTTTACACGATAACTCAACTAAATCATGTCGCATCGATCGGGTTTTGACTGATTGTGATTGGGGATGTCTCCCAGACGACACCTATTGATTTTGAGGTGGACAGAATACACTCTACCAATTTCATGGGTCATGAGAAAGCACAATGGTGGACTAGTTGAGAATTTTTTTTGTTAGCACGATCACTCAATTAAATCGTGTCGGATCGGTCGGGTTATGACTGATTCTGATTAGGGACGTCCACCAGACGACATCTATTGATTTTGAGGTGGATAGGACACACCCCACCCTGTTCATGGGTCATGAGAAAGCACGAGGGTAAACTATTTGAAAAAAGTAAAACTGTCACATCAAACAGATATTCTGCATTTATGTGTTGGTTTATTTTTTCTCTGCCACTCAATTTAGAGATAGAGATGTTCTACGTGCGGAAAAGTCCATTTTAAGGTTTTAAAACTGTTTATTTTGAAATATGATTTAGTAATTAACATTTTCTTTCACGTGTTTTTCTAAATATTCTAATGTAATAATGGGTGATATAAATTAATCTAATGATATGCCAAAATTTTTCAGTAATATTTCGACATTGCTGCGCAGAAGTTTCTGTCAGTTACTTAATATCAAAATATGTCACGTTGTACATATAAATAAGTAAACAGCATCCTACAGCACAATTTTTCATGTAACAGGAGAATATTCCAATGGAATTAATACCTATTTTTTACATTTTTTCCGAAATAAAAACCAAAGTAATGGCCGGCATCAAGTTGCTATTATATCGAAATACGAAATAAAATTTAATCCACACATAAACATTCCTCCAATTTAACAAACCGCTTTATTTTATAACTTCTTCCGGTGCCTCAAAATTTATCTCTGACACTAAACTAGCCCCTTAACTTCGGGAATCACGCCACTTATAAGTTTATAGACTCTAAAGGTTTAAGATAATAAATGAAGCCTCTTTGTTACTAAAACGGTATATTGTCGATGAAAACCGTCTTTTACCTCAACTACTCATGAAATGAAATAACTGATTTACGAGGTAATAATTTTAGAGTTTTTCAAATTTGCGTGTCGGAATCATAAGTAAAGCTGTAGGGAATGTGCTGCACGCCATAAATGTACATAGTGTAATAAAATAATAATACAAAATAATTAGTAACAGACATAATAAACCTTTGTAAGTAAATATAACACTATGTACTTACCCTCTTAACTAGTGTAATGAACTAGCATCATCATCATCACGAACTTGAGACGATCCGTAAATATCTTGCAGCATCAGGTATGTTTCCACATTTGTCTCAGAGAATAATGTTCGCTGTTGTGAAAATATGTTCTTATACTTGGAGAATGACCGTTCGACATCTACTGATGTAAGAAAGGTATACGTAAAATACTCTTTCCACTCACTTAACGGATCTGTAGTTGCTCTATCATTCTTATCATCACAAATTTGTCTTAATATGTTAAAACCGGTGTCTTCCTTTAACATACTTTCGAACTTTTGTTTGACGCGCTCATTTTTTGCACCATCTACAATGTGTAGCAAGAAATTTACTTAGTTCACTATCTACAGGCACTCCGCTAAAGCTAATGAACTGTTTTGTTATTTCTCTATTACGTCATGCACTGCTTTATAGTTGGCATGAATAGTTTTTAAATCAGTTTCAATGGATATATCTAGAAATTGCGTCTGGCTTTCCTTAATAACTGCAGCCTCGGCAGGATTGAACAGTAGTATTACAGTTCTATTTGCTGGAAATTTTCAGCATAATACAAAGCTGCCTTCAACCATGTTCTTCAGCGTTTAAGGATCGGCTCTGATGGTTCGAGAACTCCAGGACACTTTCTGTGAAACTCGCAAAGACGCTTAGGAGATTTTAGAAACATTTTCGTGTACTCGCTGTTAATGTATCTACCTTGGGAAAGCATTGTCGAATAGTTTCTGCCACAAGATGTACAGCATGCTCTGCTGTATCTAACACTACCTAAATTACATAGCATGTAACAATCTACAACCGTGTTATAAAAGAGAACGGCCTTCTGAAAGCATTGTCGCGGTACCATCGGTCACAAACATGAATATTTGACTTGTTGACACTTGAAATTATTCTAACGTCTCTAGCACCACCTGTGTAGTTGTATTGCCAGTACATTCGGTGAATTTTTTGCTAGCTAATCACAATGGAAATATCGATAGCTGAGGGTCCAATACACGTACTATAATATTTACAATACAATTTTTTTATGGTCGTTGTCTGATCATACGACAGTCGTCTATTTTGTAATTTACGTATAATATTCTCATCGCGTACAGTTAATACATATATCGCTCCATAATGTTCTACAACTTGGTAACTGAAACTGTGTATTGTATTTGTACAAATACTTTCGAAATGGTTCTTTATATAGTACGTGAAGCATATTACAGTCTATCAACAGAATATTACAGTCTATCAACATCAACAATAAATCAAACCTAAATTGAGCTTGCATGTTCATGCCCTGTTTTCTATGTTGATGTTGCATATAATGCATGTAACGTGTACCATCAAATTTGGACCAGTACATTAAGGGATTATCTCATACTTTACACATTACTTTCGCTTCATCATTGAATAAATCATCAAATTTATCTATAAACTTTTTTACTTGGTGAACATATAAACGTTTTCTGGGCCTTCTTATGCGCGTAATACTTTATTATTGAATAAAACGTTTCAACTAACACAACGGAGATGGTACGTACCCTCGATCGATAAATCAAGATAAACCTACAACCTTGACCCTACAACCGTGAAATGTTCATTGCTAATTCCCCTCCGCTATGGTTCGTAGTGGAGGGGAATCTGTATTCTGCATCTTGACTAATCATCATCTGCATATTGACTAATAATTTTTTGTTTGTTTCAGGTCGAATGCAAGAAAGCCCAACCAAAGGAAGTAATGCTGCCCGCAAACCTCGCCAAGACGCGGGCGGCCGGTCGGGGAGCATACGGTGAGTTGCTTATGCTGAACCCTGGACCTGTGGCCGGCGGTACCGCGACATCCGCGTTACGTTACGCCCCCTATCCGATCCCAGTAAGCGCTGCAAGTCTTCCGGTGGCCACGGCTGGCCCGTCCATACCAGTGGCGGCGATAGCCGTGGCGCCGGCCCCTTTGCATTATGCCTCCGTCTATGACGTGACGGGTTGTAAAAGAGTATTTGCCACTCCGGCCGCCCTCAGGCCGATGGCCAGGGGCCCCCCCACGTTGACTTACTCAATGAGCGACCTTCTGGGGGTTCAAGGCCTTGACATATCGACCGTTTATACGAATACTTTGCCCGCAGGATTGGGGTTGTAATTTTTTAGATGCTCTTCTTAACTTACATACATCTTGTGTTTGAAGTTTTTCATTCATACTTTTTTTTAATTTTTGTTCTAACACTAACTGAGTTTTCCACAAAACACCAAAACACTATACACTACACTCCAACTTTGTTTGGCGAAACGCGCGTCGAGTATAGTGTATAGTGTTTTGGTGTTTTGTGGAAAACTCAGTTAGTATTATCTTCACACCAAAGGTTCCAACCTACTCCAGAATTTTTGTTCTAACAATTTAACGTCATATATAAGAGCTAATCATGAAAACATTCCTAATTCTGCTGCATTCTTGAAGGTTCTTTACAAAACTAGAACTTAATTTTAGTAATAATAGTT
Organism: Rosalia funebris; assembly: GCA_037954035.1. Lineage (NCBI taxonomy): Eukaryota > Metazoa > Arthropoda > Insecta > Coleoptera > Cerambycidae > Rosalia > Rosalia funebris. The sequence goes on from JAZFAV010000007.1 coordinate 10,348,082, forward strand.
CAATTTGACGTTTTACTAACTTATATTTATATTCTGATCGCACCTAAACTAATCCATTTCCGTTAAAGTTGTAGCCGGATGCTTAGTTAAGCGTGTTCCATACTTTAATTAAAATGAATGTGTCGTTATACTCTTTCATGTTATTTATGAGACCGCCAAAGTGTCTGTTTGGTCACCACACTAAATATACGACCCATAATATCCTTACTTCGGCCCATCATTTTCATGACAAGTAGTAGTTGAAGTAAGGAATATTTGAAGCAAATGGTGTATCCCTACCCTACTTACCTCTCACATGACTTGGTTTGAGATGTAATATTTGTAGACACTGGACGAATTTGGAAAACTTTGGAACTATTAAGGACTTTACAAAGATAGTTTTTATTTAATTTTCTCATGAATGATAAATAATATAAAAGTAGAGGGTTCATCACGGTGAATAAACGTTTTTAGAAGATACTAATAGTACGGTGTTCAAAATTTTGTACATAATGTTCTTTCCCAAACTCATTTAATGGAAATTGTGCCACGTAAATAGCAATTCTGGTTATACTGGAAATTGTCATCAACTTAAATGGCGTATCACATTTTTTACACTGGGACTGAATTTTATTCACCATTTTAATGGTGGTCACCTTCTATATGTATAACCTAAGGATATTCCCAAATGTATCACAAATTACCGTATTTTGTGATTATATTCATTCATCATACAGTATAATTATATGGCATGCCATATAATTATACTGTGTGATTTTTAGTTATTTAAAGTCATTTAAAAAATTTGTGTTGTGTGCCATGATGCACAGTTAAATGTTGGTCATGTTTATCAATATTAATTCAAAAGTTTCTGTAATCGTGTTTATGTGATGTTGTACACACATTATACGCCATATCAATGTATTTACTATATTTGATTTAGACATTAAAACTTATCCAAATCGGTTATTGAATTTTTGTGCTGTTTCCAATAATAGTTAATAGTTAGACAGATTTCTGTTGTACCAAAATAAAATAATTCTGTCCAGTTTGGATGCCTTCTCTCAGTAGCCTTGGATGACTCCCTCCTAAATGGAGGTTATGGGATGAGTTGGTCTTCCCCCAGTAGACGGCGATTCTAATATCTGTCATATATATGTTTTTTGAGAATGCAAAACCTCAGAATTCAAGAATAATTTGAACTATTTGCAGCCCCTAATTATATTTAAGTTATTTTATTTTAATAATTTTAAACAAATTTTGCAAAAATTACCTTAGAAGATTACCTTAAAACATTTTTAGCTATAGGAAATACCCATAGGGATTTAAAAAGAACAAAGAATAAGCATATTAGAACTGAACCGACTTAGAAAGAACAAGATTAGAAGGAATTACAACATACAGTATATTTGTTATTACATTTTATAGTATATACATAAAGTAAATAAAAGCTCCACATCTCACAAACACATGGCAAATAATTATTATAGGCCTTTAGTTAGTTTGGCAAAGGTTATTTATATGGCAATATCTCAAAGACTGTTAATTTTAGAAATAGGAATTGATATTGATAGTTTCCTCAAAATAATGGATAGAATTCTGAAGTAGGATAAAAATCGAGTAGCATACGCTAGCATAAAATCCTTCAAAATAAGGTGATTCATACTGACTTCCGTAATAATCGGAGGTTCCACGTTAATAGATACCCTTAAATGTTTTCTAAGCTTTTATTCACTGAGGTGAAGAATACCGCCCACCACATGAGAAATAGTACATAAATGTAATCATTAAAATCAATAACTAGCTCTAATTTAAAAATATTTTTCAAATTTTATCTTAAATTGTAATAAATCTTAAGTTATGGAGCATAAGAAAAGATAAATAAATAACGAAATAAACTATGATAGGTTGTTCTAATAACTTCCTTGTAAACTCTCCTATAAAGGAAGTCCTGCTTTGAATGAAAGAAATAAATTTCGGTTAACATAATGCCTCGGATAATAATGCTTGTATTTGGACGCGTAAACTATAAAAAAATCTCATACTGAATGTGAAGAAAGGAATGTTCCAATAAGAATCGACTATATGTGTATAGACAACAAAACAGATCCTGTAAGTAAATTGTAAAAAGTTCACGAATATACGGCAAAGTTTCATGAGGTAGCAAGTTGATTCTATATGGATCTAAATGATACAAATATATACAATTCGTTGCGTGATATTTCTTATGTATTTATTTTGTAATTTGCTCTTTTATGGTTCCATTAAACAAAAATAATTCATAGCAGTTCCTGAATAGTAACCACCAATTCCTTATGAAATTTAATATTGAAGAAGGTCTAATTATTTAATGTAATCCTCTACCGAGTATTAAAAATTTTGGATACTCACATAGTTGAAGTAGTATCCTATTGCTAAGGTAATAAAACACTACTTTTAGGCAAATAATATTGATTATTAATCCAAACTAATTAAAGTTTCTGGCTAACTGTCTCTCACAGAAAAGAATAACGACACTAATATTCATGAGTTGTAGGAGCAGGACAAAATTAACCTAGTATTCTGCTACATACTAACTGAAATATCAAATATATAGTTTACTTAACATATCTGAATATGTAAAACATTTCAACTATCAATTAAATATCAGTACGTAGCATAAACGGGTATAATAACTTTAAGCTAACAAATAAAAATTACTACAACGTTTATGTACACCTATGTTACATATCAGAAACTTTATGTATGTGTGTTAGTATAGGCAACATCCCTTGTAATATGTACGTATAGGTATTGCACAACCCTTAATAAATTATTCGTAATCGTTTCGGGAGAACGCGTTCAGGAAACCACTGTGATGAAATATTTTATACGAAACAGCTTAAATTCTGTTAGAGCAGTACAAAATTCAAGACTGTTAGTTAAACTTTTAGGCAATTTAGGTAGCGGTAGTTGATTTTGCTTTTATCGGGTTAATAGTTAACGGGACAAGTAGATAAAATCTGTACGTGGCCATAGGGTTCATAAAGAACGTCAACGTCAGCGTTGAAATAATATTGATTCGGGGACATAACGTCAATGCTATATCCGCCAACCATCGATAAGATTATATAAAACATAAGAATAGCACGTAAAATATCTAGAAGGGCAGTAGAACTAAAATTATATAATTGAGAATATAGGCTATGCCATGTTTACATACTTACTTACAACATTTATATAATCGTTGAAATTCTAGAAGGAATAAATAATATCCACAAATGGGAACACATTCAAAATCTATTAGCGATAGTAGTAATAGATGGGTAAGCATTGTCCAATTCAAAGGAGGCGCTTGTAAATTTCTATGTCGATAAAATACTGAAGGACCAACGTCAATAGATCTATTTTACATTTTTTATATTTTTAACATTGTGCCACATTTTTACAATATCTTTTTAGATTTTTATTAAATGTATTGAACATGTAAATAAGTGAAGTATCATTTACAAGTAACGTGACAAAACTGTTCTTCCCCCATTTCGATAAAATTTTGCACAGAAGAGGAAATAAATAGGAAACAAAATAAAATGCATATATAGTTTTTTACTGCGAGCATATAAAAAAGTTTGTGCACCGTTTTCACTCCCTTAAGCATTTGGCTTAAGGGAGTGAAAACGGTGTTCGAAGTTTCATTCAACTTCACAGTTTCAATTATATCTCTGGAACCATTTAAGACACCAACATGAATAGAAGCAAATAGAAATATTTAACCCACCATCCTTGCCTTGAGAGAGGGTAGGGTGGCCCTCCTACCGGTAGATTCTCATTTACAGTAATAGTTGTTCTTAGATATATACTGTATAAAAAACGAAAGTTATTCGTTTTTATTTTTTCCATAGCTGCATGTAAGGAAGAAACCAATATTTTAAAGTCTCTGACAACGTTTTAGCAGAAAGCATTCTATATTTTGAATAATTCCATTTCCATTTTAAATTTTTTTAAGCAACACTAGCATTGATGATTCCCTGTTGTAGAAAGTGCTTTTAAAATTTCTTCTTCACAGTTTTTCGCTCTTCCTCGTCATCTATTTTTGTATCTCTTTATGTACAACGTAGAGACTGCTCCAGCATTGAATTTCTCTCGCTTACTGTATATTATACATATATACTGGTATACTTGTACGATGATGTTCGAACAGTTTAAATTCTCATATGAAATAGTATCACATGGTTAAGGGATGCGTTATCTTTTTGGTCGTCATTTAATTAAATTAGAATGTGTAGGCAGATATATTTTGTACTAATTTTAATTTTTCTTGGAAATCTCTCGAAATTCTCCGAAAGTAGCCAGAATTTTGTACAAGTTAAATGGGGTAAAGCCAATCAAGTGAAAACTTAAATCAAATTTCGTGTCGTCTAAATAAATATAAATCTGACAGTGAGTTCACCTCAATGTATTTTAAGATATTACATCGTAATTTTGAGTTGGTTTTTTGAATTTCGCTATTGTTAAAAAAAATGGTCCGTCAAAAGTGATTTAAATTATAAGAACAATTTACTACCACATTTATTAATACAGGCACAGTCAGTACATTGTATTTTAAATTTTCCTGCTAATTTCTCACTTTTGGTTGTGAGTTTGGTTGTGTAGATTTTTACATATAAATAATTGTACCAGTGCTTAGCTTGTTTGCCCAGAAGACTACAGTAAAAAATAATACATATTTTTAGCAAATTACAAATATTAAGCAATTGCAATAATTTACAATAACTATGGTAGGAATACTAGGGGCATTCCTAATTCCAAATCGGAGGATATCTTCGGAGGATATTTTTTATATTTATGATAGTTCTGAAAGAAATATTAAAAACACACATACCTTGTATATGCTCCGCACTTTATTCATCACATCGATTTATGGTGTATTGTAAACGTATGTTATAAACGGGGGTATTGTGAAAGTGTGTAGTTTTTAATAGATACCTATTTACCCCAGTTGGTTTACTCATTTTTCGATTATCTTCTAGGGGTTATACATATTATTACTTTGATATAGTAAAACAGTTAACTTGTTTACTATCACAGATTTTATTGTAACTTAACGCTACTTTAAGTATAACGCTATAGTTTCGATACTTCAACGTGTCATTTTCAAAGCGCTTCAAAAGATGTATTCTGAAGATGAAGACAAGATTCTTTTGAACAACTTTGAAAATGATAAGCTGAAGTATCGAAACTACGTATAGTAGCGTTAAGTCACAGTAAAATCTGTGATAGTAACAAAGTTAACTGTTTTACTGTATCATTATTATCAACTATCACAAAGTAATGATTAATTCTATTCAGTTATTATGACTGTTATTGTTTTATTTTATTTCAAAGTTGGATTGGATCGCATACTCCATACATGACAAATAAAAATATTAAAATTTCATTTTGGCACACAAATCATATGTAAAGATATTTATTTCTTAAATATTTATATCCCGTACAATGTATTGTAGGGGTGAAATTTGTATGTCATTGGATATAATTTCATATGGAAAATTATTTGATTAAAATTTATTAAAAATTATTTATTAAAAATCTTGTTTCAAAATAATAAATAGGTATATAATTATATCTCTATATATAAAACTACATATAATGAAATTTTTTATCATGGAAAAAGTCCCAAAACAATCAGATTTTGTTTTCTTTTGTAATATAGTATTATGCATGATATAGGAACTAATCAGTACTCTAAATTAAAATATGTGGTCAAGAGGGTGAAAGAAAGGCGAAAAATACCCGTATCCATCCTCTCAAGGGAAGTACTTATATTTCTTCTTCCAGTTAGAAGCCCTTTTGAAGTACAATTTTGTGCTTTCTGTCATGGTATCTCAAGCGATTTCCGAGATATACCCAAAAACTTGTAAATTCTTTATTTGTAGATGCTTCTCTGTGCAATAATTTAACAAAATCATAGAAAAATCTTACTTATTAGTTAATGGTACTAATACTAATATTTAAGAAGCTCAAGGAGGCCCCCTTTTAATATCCTGGAAAATAATAATTGAATTTAATGTTCATATAATGAATAAATATCAATTTTTGAAAATCTGAGAAATCTCGTCTCTTTCTAGGACTACATAAAATAATAGACTTACTTTAATTCATTGGATATAAATAGCGTGTTTAGATGTATACTACGTGTATTAGTTTTGTTCATGTTATGTACTTAATGTGTTATTTATTATACATATTATGTATTTGATACGTATTTATTGAGAAACATATCAAGTATAGATCGATATTTAATCACTCCATAAACGAGTTAATTCAGTTGAATAAGGTTAAAAAGCTGGTAATCAATTATATTCCCTATTATTCGAAAGAGAAGCAGTCAGAGTCTAAATCGAAATAATTTAATGGAATAATTCGCTAAGAAAATAAGCTGATATGCAATAAGAATTTGATGGACTTCAGTATATTATCTACATATTTTTATACGAGTAAAATAAAAGTCTGAATCGTTCTTTAAATATTTGGAGGGCCATTATAAATCTTTATAACGAGGCTAATGATTTTATACTTGAAAGATTGATTTACAAGTAGACAGTAGGCAGAAGAACACGTAGACATATATTTTTTCAAGCGAGATAAATCGTATAAACGTAGTTGATATTTAACATTTTTAGTAAATACTCCTTTAGCCCGACATCGTCACTGCCTGTACGCGTATTTAAACACTTCTTGTATTATATACCATAGTGATTAGAGCTATTTAAATAGGGTAACAGAATCAGTAAACATGTAGGTCTAAAATATGTACTGCATATTTAGTACTTAAAAACATGTAGCTCATGAAATTTCATCGTGTGTGTGTCTTTTAAGCTCTGTACTAAAATTAGATCGAAAATATTTAAGTGCGCCTCAGCTATTGGCCAGCAATTTAAATATTTTCGTTTCAATTTTTCCCACATATGTTATATTGTAAGGCTATATTTAGGTATAGTATTATCGTATAGAAATTTAAAGTAAAATTTTCACGCAAGTCGGGGCAGTAGTTCCTCCTTTTCAGGTCCTGTCGGGTTTCTTCCTTGTTGGTCCTTTTTGAGGTGTCGTCCTGGCTTGGTTTACACTATACCTTAGCCTTATAAAGGTGCGATCTAAACTTTTGTATAGAATTAGACAATAATAGTTGTAAAAAGTTGCCTTGGCAAGATTACACTTAAAATATGCTAGCCAGGGTAAATTCTTTTTTGGTCCAAATGTATCTAATAATCAGTAAAATATCTCTAGGTACAGTTGGACTACTTTACATTTAGTATAGAATATTATTTACATAAATGTTAGTCTAGGCAATTAACAAACGTTTGTATTCTAGCATAGTATAACTAACTTAGCGTTTAGAAGACTTGAGAATATTGTGTGACTACTATTCAAGTTAATGCGACATGTTCGTTATAAATCAAAAAGAAAACTCCACTCTGGGGTAAAATATAAGGGCACATTTTACAATTATTGTAAATTTATAGAGCTAGTTGAAAGTTAGTTGCATATTTTCACTTATAAAGGAGTAACATTTATTAGAGAAGGTGTACAATTTATGAGTTCTAGTTGAAGGGTTTGCAAAAAAGTTTCCGTTGTAAATCTCTGTGAAAGAAATATTGGAGGATCTACGTGAAATATTTTATAAAAATATGAGTACGTGAATGCTCTTGAAAGTAGCAAAAAAGTATGAATTGGGTGGGTAGTTTGTCCATAATTAATGAATTTATCAAATGTTTTTATTATATATAAGTTCTTTCATTATAATATTATATTAGGTATAACCCAGTGGTGTTTAATAATTTGAAATTATATTCCAGGAAATTATTATTACTATGTACGAGAATTAAATAATATTTATTTCAATTAAAAAATTTGTAAGCTATATTCCAGGTAAGAACGAAGATTTAAAAATCATCCTTGAATGAACTACGAAGGCCATTTTGCCAATAGCCTTCAATTCAAATCTTCAATAGCAACGCTTTAAAACTTGATTTGACGAATCTATAATAATATTTAAATTAAAATTTTGAAATTTAAAATGTTTTACATTTTAGAAACAGTATGTATACGTAAGACGTATATTATTTTTCTTTTAAAATGACTAATAGAAATTGATAACTTAATTCAGAAAAACACTTACATATAAACCAGGTGTTCCAAATCTTTCTTTTTTAAACTATTATCTTAGATGGCAGCTAAAAGTTTGAACAGAAACATGAAAACTTATACTAATAGCCCTTTGAAACTGTATTATTAAACACAATTTTTATTAAACGATCCATTGCAATCAGTGAATGAACAAATAAATATTTTAAAATCTATGCATTCTCAGTGAATCTTTGATCCAATGTTATATCCACGTATCTTTCATAGGTATACTATTTATGAAATGTTCATATAACAATCTGTACTTCACAACACCCCCAAAAGTTTTTAAATAAACAACATCATGCCAGTTTTCCATAAAATCTGATTGAGATGGGAAAAGTTGTTTCTATTTTTGCTAATATAATCTTTATGAATGTATTGAGGGTTTACCCTCTAACAAAGACAATAAACATACCACTGATCCTATTGGTTTGACAGTTTCAGCTGTTTAATAGAGATAGGTTTAATATAGATAGGAATAGGTTTAAAGATTTCAGTGTGCCTTTTTTTTTAGAAAAAGAAATTTTTACCAAATTTTATACTTTGTGGTGTAAAATTTAGTAAAACGTTTCTAGTATAGTCATGCAGTAAGTAGTGTAATGCAAGATTATTCATTAATAAGGTTTCATTTAGTAGGTAAATATATGACATGAAAACGGGTATACCCTCGTTTTCGGGCACAACTACGAGTATTTCTATACGTCAGATAAGTCTTTACATTAACTGCCAGTGGTATATATGCATTGGCTTAAATATTCATTCACAGATATTATCCTTTTATGGAAACTTTTTGTTGGCCCTTTCTACTTTTAATTTGTATTAACTTTCCATTATCTAATAGCACGTTTTTATTTAAAAAGTTTAAAAGTTTATAGTGATATAACGTATATTTAAGTAGTCTTAGACATTGTAGATTAGTCGAATGTAATGCAGTTGTTGAGAAATTACTAAAATTTGCTAACTGCGACAAGAAATTTTGTCAAACGTTTACTCTTTTAGTTGGTCGCTTCGCTCGCGTTTTTACCGACTTTGTAGCTTAGACACGTAGTTGAAATTTCATGAATGCTAACATTCATTCCTAGTTAAAACATAGTTTTTGTTGTCTTAAATGTTTACGCGACGTGATAAGAGATATTTACTAATGGTGTCTTTTTCCATTTTTTTAGATTTTATGTGGTCGCTGGGAGCTCTTCCTGACGGTAAGTTTCATTCATCATTGTTCTCTCCTTTACATATATATTTAACGCCAACAAATTTGTATATTAGCCCACCATTATTTTATTTGCGATAATATAACAAAACTTGCAATTTCATCCACGGTATTACCAATTTTTAATAGAAAATATTGTATATTCTTACATGTCTTAATGCTTTTTATTACTTTAATTAATAATATTCATTTCTACTCAACAAGGGAGCATTATGAAAAAGTTAATAGTAACAATATCACAGGATGTAAATTAGAATTCAAGACAAATTAAATAGCTCCAAGTAAAAGTTGTAAGTGATACTCTCAAGTAAATGATAATATATCAGTTATTATATATATATATATATATATATATATATATATATATATATATATATATATATATATATATTAGGGTAGTCTAAAAAAACTAATAGTTAAAATTTTCTTGTCCTACCTCCGCAAGTTGCTTTCTAGGGTCTAAAAGTAAGTTGTTAAATATTTTTTTGAGGAAAAAATTTTTTTGAGGCATCCTAAGCAATTTTAATTATTTACATATACATTCCCCAACGCGATTGGCATATTTCACAGTAGAAATAATATTTATTATTAATGATTGTTTTATAGATTCATATTTTTCATTCTAGACTTACTATTTATTGATAGATAATGTTTCCAGGCCTTCGGCAGCGCGGTGGTCTGTCGCGCACGTTGTTTACTGATCCCTATCCCAACTGGGAACTAGACCGACGCGGAATGTGATTGTTTGTTGTCGCAGTTAGTTGCCCGCACTTGGTGTTATAATAAGTTACTTGACATTCTACAAGTAGGAACTCATTATCTATTAATCAAAATGGCAACACGAAGTCAAACTAATATCTACTTAATTAATCAGAGGATGAGACAGCGTACTCCGTTCATTGTCGGACCTGCGCTGTTCGAAGTCAAGCAACGGATTGCGCGGTTGCGACTTGGATGGGTGACGCATGGTCTTATTCTCATGGTGCCGCGGTGGTGCTGACTTGGTATTTGGTAACAGGGTGGCAACTGGGCCAAATACTGGGCACATTGTCTGCGTGAGTTCGATTCTCACCAGAGGGAACTTGGCACTTCCCTCAGGGCTGGGTGTTTGTCCGCGTTTATATGTATAACCTTCCCCTACACAAAACCTGCTTATAGGCTTTCTGGGGAAGGATGTTCTAATTCACAACTAATCAGATTAATGCTCACATTATACTTATATCTTTTTAGTTTGCAACCTAAGCACATTTTTATAAATGGGGCATTATACCATTAATATATAACGCTACTTATTACATGATGGTTCATAATAGCTGACAAAACAATAAAAAGGGTCTTCAGGTAACTCATACACATTGTATGAAAATGATCTTCCACATAATAAAATAAAAATAAACCATAAAATTAAGTGTTTAAACATAGGTATAATATATCATTTTATTGTGTATGTACTCGGGTCACTGGTTTACAATAACATTGTGAAATAGTCATAAAAAATTTCCATAGGCGGCATTATTTTCGTTGTTATTAATTACTATAAAAATTTACTAAAAAATGTAATCTTAGTTACTAAAACTTTTAACGATACAACAAGGATCGATATCGCATCATCCTTAGAAAGACTTGAAAACTAATGATCACTTTAATTTTATAATTAACCAAAACTGCCTGAGCTGCAATGAAACATCCACTCGCATCGACCGTTCTTCATAGAATTTCGAATCTCCGTCATAGGGTAAATATTTCATACGATAAAAGTAAATGTTCCTATCTTAGTTAAATTGTAGTATTGAACTTATTTAAATTATTGCTCAAAATAGAATCTCTTTGTATAATAAAACATTTAGTTTCAAGTAAGTAATGAACATGGAGAAAGGCTAATTTTAATAAAGTCAACATTAACTCGTTTATTAAATTCTTCCAATTATAAAACTTACATATTTATTACCATCTACTACTTATTGTGACATATGTAAATAATTATGCTTCTTGAGATAATATAAATATGACATGATATGTATATGATAATGTAAATATCAACATAGGTTAATAACGCGAAATTTAGATTTAGTTTTAATACTTGAGTCGAGTAATACTGTATATTGCAATAATATGCATGTATGTACTATATAGAATACTGTAGTAAATGCGGCTATTTCGTATAAAAATATATTATTCACAATTGATTCCCAAGGAATCAATTGTTGCCTTGGGCTTTTTGACGTAATGCAAATTGTTGAATCTTGATGAAGCGTACGATTATATTAGTATTTAGAGAACTAAAGTCTTAGAAGTATTTAAATTATAATTATTATAAAGGGATAATTTAGACTATGAATTAGACAATTCATCAATACTTAGCAGGTAATAAAATAGGTTATTATTTAATGAGACATAATTTATCGTCTTTAGAACAGTTAGATTGAGTTTATTACTATTAATATAGGCACAGGCATCACATGTGTTGTAATGCTTTTTAACATTTTCAAGTCATGTATTTGGCAATAATGCTTTAGTTTGATAGGCATGATACTAATGTTTAAAAAAAAAGTCTAGAAATTGTATAATCCTTTTGTATTATTAATAGCTGTTTTTTTTACTGTGGACTTGAATTGGAATTTTAAAACCACATTTTAAATACGTATAAGAAAGTATATGTATCTTTTGAGGAAATAAATTAAAGAGTTTTTTAACATGTAACACGAAAGCTGCACTTTATGTTTTAACAAAGCGATTATTAATAAACCAGTAGGTACCAATTCAATAAAAAATTAAAAAAAGTTTACCAAATAGAAATTTGTAACAAATGTTTATGCGATTATTAACGTCATCCTTTCTCTTATACCTAACGTTGCCTGTTTTGTTGTTTAAATGTCTGTTTCAAATTTTATATTTATTTTAGTCATTCATATATTTATTACTTTAAAGAGTTATTTTAATTTAATAATATCAAGAATATTTAAATAAATTCCAATACTTTAAAATATCCACGCATAATAAAATAACATCGGCGCCTCCGTCATTTCTTTAAAAATAGGTAAAAAAATTAAATAATCTTCACAACTTAACATTTTCAACAAATGTTTATGTGATTATTAATGCTATCCTTTCTCGGGTACCTAACATTACCTATTTTGTCTGCTTTAAATTGTGTATTTGTTTTATTCATTTGTGTATTTATTACTTTAAAGGGTTAGTTTAATTTAATAGTGTCAATATTATATAAATAAGTATTTAAATAAAATAAATAAATTCCAATACTTCAAAATATTCATTCACATTAAAATCGCATCGGCGCCTCCGCCATTTACTTGTTGAAAATTGTTGAATGATAACCTTCATAACCTTATCATTCTTAACAAATGTTTATGCTGCTATTAACTTTATCCTTTCTTTTATAGCTGACAATACCTGTTTTCTTGCTTAAATGTCTATTTTAAATTGTGTATTTATTCTAGTGACTCACGTATTTATTACTTTAAAGGGTTATTTTAATTTAATAATCTCAATAACATTTAAATAAATATTTAAATGAATTCCAATACTTTAAAATATCCAATCATATTAAAATCGCATGGGTGCCTCCGTCATATCATTAAAAATTGTTGAACGACTAGAATAATGTTTCACAACTTAACATTTTTAATAAATGTTTAAGTAATTGTGAACTTTACCTTTTTTTTATACTTAACGTTAGCTGTTATCGTGTTTAAATTATGTATTTATTTTATTCATTCATGTATTTATTACTTTAAAGGGTTATTCCAATTTAATAATATCAGTAATATTTAAATAAATTCGAATACTTTAAAATATCCATTCACATTAAAAAATTGTATGGGGTGTATCCGCCATTTTAAAAAAAATATTGAACAATTGGAATAAGTTTTACAACTTAACAGTTTTAAAAATGCTTATGTTATTAGGTATTATTAGTTATAATAACTAATATTATATGTTACAAGCTATTGCTTCTTTTATACGTAACGTTACCCGTTTTCTTGTTTAAACATCTGATTTAAATTGTTTTATATTTTTTATTTATGTATTTTTTATTTTAAAGAGTCATTTTAATTGAATAATATCAATAATATTAATATAAATATTTAAGTAAGTATTCCAATATTTAAAATATCCATTTGCATTACAGTCGCATCGGCGCATCCGCCATTCTTTTAAAAAATTCGATCAGCTAAAATAATGAGCTTTACAATTTCATATTTTTAATAAATGTTTATGTGATTATTAGCATTATCCTTCATTACGTTAACGAAGTACTTTAACAGATTTATTTGTGTATTAAAATTGCATTTTGTCGTATATGTATTCTTTATTACTATCTTTAAAGTTACGTATTTCCTATGTCTCTCATGCTCATTCCAGTTTATAAATATTTTAATCCATTAATTGAATTACTAAAAGCTGAAATAAAAAAGAGAGAGTAGGGTTTAGAACTCTAGATTGTTACTCATACACCTACACAGTATACAGTGTACTTAATAAAAAAATTACATGAAAATGTTTCCTTGTTATTAGACATATCACCTACTACCTACTACTACCTACTTACTGAAAATAATGCTTTCACATAATATGATAAATGAATGAGTTTTACGAAACATCGTTTGTTTTCTCTTACTCTAATATATAGTTTATTTCATCTCTATTTGTCAAATAAAAAATTCCAAACGGCTCTTATCTCATAACGTGGCTTGTTTTTATGGTTAGGTTCAGGTAGACTGTTCCGTTTATCGGCAAGATAAGAAAGTTTTTTATTTGGCAAATAGCGATGATATGAGTAGTACTAATATACAGGTATTATATGCTTCAGTAAATGCATGGTGTCGTATAGGAAATGGGAAAATGGGTCGTATATAGAAAATAATCGAATTACGCTAAATAATAATCTTATATAAAAAGGGAAAAACTTATAGAGAAATAGCAAAATAGGTATTCAACTATTCATAATAGTTATTTAACAATACGTATGTTATAAAAATATTTACAGAAGAAAATGAATTTGCCGACAAAGTAGAACATTGCGATTTAGCATTTTTATTAAACGATAAAGATGAATTTTATATTTTATTACTAAGCTAAAACTAACTAGAAAAAAATCCAACAGTAAATGCACCAGAATTAGCGATATCGTAGAAAAACTAGAGAGAAAAATCTTCATTCTGAACCTCTTGGAAGTGTATTGAGAATGAATAGCTATTATGGTATACTAAAAAGGAACCGTTTATTAGAGTACGTAATGGATAAGGTTGCAGTTTGTTCAAAGAACATTTAAATATGTTGGACAATTTCTGACAAAATATGATATTTTGCGTAAACATATTTGTAAAACTTACGATCTTTTGGTAAGCATGTCAGCAGCTCGACTATGGTCTAGGGATCTAAGTCTAGTCTGTATGTTAGAATTTTACAATTTATGAATTACATAATGGCTTATCAGCTCTATTTAAACATTTGAAACAATAATGTATATGCCACTGTGGCCAAATTCGGACTTAATCCAAAACCTTTCAAGTTTTACCAATGATCCAAAACATAAAGCTAGCTAACCGAGTGTGTCAGCGGTTTTTATGCAATTGCCAGAAAGTAATAGATATCCCACGCAATCCATAGCCTAGATCAAGCTATCGATGAATACGGTATAGAAGTGGTTTGCGTTGTCTGAAAGGTTTCAGCTGCGTCTTCCGCTATTTTACTTTAATAGAGCTTTACTCGAGTCAGTGTGTCTACATATTATGTTATATTGATATATTACTAAACCATTTAAGAACATTTTCAGTTAACGGCACTTCCTTCCCAATGTTGAAAGCTTTTCTCTCATATACATATTTATACGATTAATCGATTTCAAATGGCATATCTTGCATGATACGGATTATCCATTATCTAGGTAATTATAAGGGTAATATTTAATGATACTGTAATTTAATTAAATATTAAAGGCTTACATTATCAAATAACTACCGCTAGCATAATATGATTCACTATCGCCATCACTGAGGCTACTTTTACCTAGTAAACTCTTCAATTAAGTTCAACTCTTCAGAATCGATATCGGAGACCTTGGGCAGAAGTGCCACATGTGTTGTTTCTCTTTCTGTGCATTCAAAATATATTTAGCCTCTATTTCTGCTGCATTAATTAACTTATTAAATAGTAACACCACGCTTTGCAATTTCAAAGTGATATTACTTGAGATTATACTCCTTTTTTTTGTATTCGGATCACCTCTAGAAAATTAATCTCACAGTGGCCCAATACTAAGCACAGTATCATCACATAATGAGCTTTAGTTATTTCGTTCATTGCATAGAATTACTAGCGATTTTTTCGTAAAAATAACTAAACTGTTAGGATGAGAACTTGAACTTTGAATAGTGCTTAAAGATCATTATTATTTATTTACATCCAATCAGTAGAGGCTATTAAATTTTATCTCCAATTATTTTCGCTTCTTAAGTACTTGTATGCGTCAGGTTATTCCACGATTTAGATGGAGTCCTAGGTATTTGACCTCTTGCGCGTGTGTCAATTGTTGATTGTTGGGGTAAATAGAGGGGCAGTTCTCCTTTCTGATAGTGAAAGTAATGTGCAGTGATTTAGACTCATTTGCTTTCATGCGCCACTCTTTTAGCCAAGTCTGTATTCTGTGTATGTTGTCTTGTAACATCGTATATACTGGTGTTTTGTGTACTGCCATTATTGTTGTGTCATCAGCGAAGGTAGTAGTGGTGATGGTAGACAAGTGAACAGTGTATATAAGATACAGTAATGGTTCCAATACACTTCCTTGGGGGACACCAGATTTTCACAGATAAATATTTATATTTAATATTCAACTAAATATGAATATTGAGTGACAGTAAAATTTACCTACGAATTAAGGTGAATTTTCATCCTCTGGGATAGCAACTCAGTATTGAAAGTTAATTTTTTATAAAATAAAAAAAAAATTTCTTGTGTTTCGTGTTGTTTCAACATTAAACTCTCATCTTATATTAAGTTACATGATATATACTAGCTACACACACTTACTATATGCTATCACTAAATAATGAGGTACAGTTTAGCAGAATCACTTAAATTTCAGCAGAATCACTTACATACACATTGCATCTGAAACACCGCAAATGTTTCGCATTCTAACTTCTGAAAACATCTTTTATATTATCTAAAGTTATTCATTTGTTAAAAGCTTCATTTATAATTACATCTCTTATTATTTTAGAACCACTATGTTTCGTAGTCGATTCAATTTAAGACTGTAACAGAAATATTATTTGCTATAAAAATGTACCATTAAACGACACTGATTATTTGGCCTGGTATGTAAAAGCACGTTATCGACCAAGGTAACAACATAAACGTAATATCGAGAGAGTTGTCAAGATTTGTATATCTTTATCTTTATTTTAAGGACGTTAATGAAAAAAAAACTGATCTAGAGATTTACATATGTTTTACCAACCTAGCCACCTATTGCTCTGTCTACTGGTTTTAAAAACTGATTTAATAGTACGCGATCACTATTTATATTTTGATCCTAATAATACAAAAACATTAATTTGTCATTGAAAAGTACTTTATAGTTTTCAAAATATTCTCCTTCATTATCTATATACTTTTGCATGCGTTCGAACCATTTGTCAAATCATTGTTTTCAATCCGTTTGAGATACCTCTAAAACATGGTTTTTGAACGCATCAACGGCTCCTTCTGCCGACGAAAATCGTTGTCCACGCAATTTATTTTTGACGTTCGGGAACAAAAAGAAGTAATTGGGTGGATTTTTTGAGTGTTCAAACATTCGGTTGTTGGACGAGATGTGTGAGAGTCGCATTGTCATGATGCAAAGTGATCCGATGGCACATGTGTGTTTTTCTTATTTCAACGAAGACTTCTAACAAAGAGATGGTTGCGTACCATTCAGAATTGACCGTTTTACGTTTCTCTGAAGGCACTATTGCCATATGACCAGTTCTTCCGAAAAAAACAGACGACCATTTGTTTCGAAGTGCTTCGAGCGCGAATAACTTTTGTTTGATTTTGTTCATCTTGAAACACCCATACAGTCGACTGCTGTTCACTTTTCGGCTCATACATATAGATCTGTAATTTGTCACCTATTACAATGTTATACAATGTATACATCTTTTGAAGCACCGCCATTGTATTTCTTGAGCATTTGTTTGCACCAATCGACACGAGCACCTTTTTGAGATTTTTTGAAATTATGTGGGATCCAACGAGAACAAACTGTTTTTACAGCTAAATGATCATGCAATATTTTATATATGCTAGTCGAATTAATGCCTAAGGTTGCCTCAATCTCACACTATGTACATGACGATCTTGTATTATCAGTTTTTGCACAACATCAATGTTTTCTGACACAACAACTGATTTTGGATGACCATCACGACTTTCGTCGGTGAGCGAATGGCGGCTACGATTAAACTCGTTATACCAGCGTTTCACAGTGGCAAAGGATGGGATTTTATCGCCAAATGTGGAAGTAAGTTGATCGACGCACTCTTATCTTGATAATCCACATCGAAAGTCGTAATGAATCATCGAAAATTTTCACGAGTTAATTACATTTTTTCGCTGACATACAATTTTCAAATCACGGTAAACAACACAAATCGCGCTTAAATGATAAATTGTTCTGTAGAAGGTTATGGTCAAAAATGTCAAACTTTCCATTAGAAACGTCAAAAAGCGTCTGACAATACTTAATGTTGCCAAGGCTCAAAATATAAATAGTGCTCTTCGTAGGTGTGGCCTAATATTACATATGAGTCACTTCAAATTATTTCGTACAGAACTATAGGCGTATCTGCACTCATCGTTTCTCCCACCTTTTGCGTTATTCACGAAACTAGCTAGGCGGAAATAATTTCTACTTTCAGTTATCTGGATATAATCTCCATAAAAATAATTACTTTTTATTCGGCCATCCTAAACAAATATCACTCCTACTTTGCTCTGGGGCTGTTACCCCATAGTTAACGCAAACAACGTATCCCATTATTTGACATGGTGAAGGCTAGTGTACAGTTAATAGATGTCACCACGACATACGTTAACGGGTATGTTAAAAATACCCCCAATAGAGATTTACGTACAATATTTTAGTTTAATTTCACGTGTAGTTACTAATTTTTTACTAATATTTTGTTTTGTGTTTCAGGTTTTCCCGCCGCGGCCTATGCGGCCTACGCGGCCGGTAGAGGTTACTCGGGCTACCCTAGTTTCGGACTGCCATATCCAACAGGTAATGCATTGACCAGTTTACACCATCACCACCATCCCTTGCCGTTACTGTCGTACCCCCTGGAACACCATCTGGGGGTGTACGGCGGCACTGCGGCGGCAAGTCTGCATGCCATGCCCCTGTGAACACCAGCAAAGTTCGCGGTTCATCTCTAGTTTGATATATATCAGAGGCGTTCTTATTAACAAACATTCTAGTAACACTAACACAATACAGCGCAGATATGGTATTCCCTTACTCATCTAGATTGTCTCATTTTTGTCAGTTTTCTAGCCCAGTCCAGACCAAAAGCATTTTCATATATAGTACACGATAATGGAATAATAAACCATTTTACAAATATACATATATTGCTACAAATTAATTATCATAGACTGCGCAAATGCAGTAAAAACTAAAACAGAGACAAACAATCTTCAGTTCATTCCTCCTGATTATAAATATTAATTATGCGTTTATTATAACATTATAGACTATAAGGAACGATCTTAAATGAATTAATATTATGATTGTTTGTAAAAATACTCATGAATAGAAACGCCACACAGAAATTGTTCAAATACCAAAACATACCACAGAGTTTGCTATGTAAACTGTATTGCTATAAATAATATATTTTATTGGAATATGTCTTCTCGGTAGTTTTGGTTTTCTGATTTAATTTTGATTTTAAACTTATTATCGATATTATACATATCTGAAAAATGTTAATTTTGAGAAATAATTTACACGAAAGTTCACAAAGAACATTTAATTTAAAATATTATGTATTATAGAATATTGAAAATCACGTTCGGCATTATTAATGATATTGTGAGTACTCGTATATGGAGTTGTTTTTTGTAATTCTTTTGTAATACTATAACTAACTTTTTGAAGTACAAGAACATTTTCATACATGGAGATAGTACCATACATTTTTTACATTTATTTACATACAATTACATTTTTTCTTTCTTCTGAATCGAATTATGTTGTCAGGCTTGAGTCGTTGTATTCTCTTGTTGGCTGATTCAATTATCTGTACTAGAAAGTTTATAAGTATTCTAGATTTCCTCTATCACTTGAGAGGAAAGTACTTTTCCAAAACAATTTTTCGTGTTTTGTAATTTTCTGCAAAAATAGAAATGATATTTTTGTAATTGGATATAATTCACACTATCGTTTTTTGTAACGATAAGCGGTATGTTTACATAATTATATTTGTATTTAATTCTCTAGTCGCAAATATTTCAGTCGTTCCAATTATACAAAAGTAGATTAATATAGTCATGACAAACATTATAATAATATCACTATGGATTTTAGTTTTTCTGCGTTGACTGTGAACAAATTGAAGCTAAATCGTCTGTTTACTTATTATGAAAATAGTAGTATCTAATTTGTGCCAGCTCTACAAGCGTGTTATAAAAAAGGATATATTCTGATCAGTAGTTAATTGAATAAATTTGACAACAACGGAAGAAGTATTCTTACCACCATCTCTCGACTTCCTATTACCTTTACATGCATTGCAACAGTTATGAATTAAATCAAACTTCAGACCAATATTTTTAGCCCATATTCATATTACACTGCTTCAAAAGATACAAGATGCAGAACTAAAAGTAGGTCAGCCTCTATTTTAATTTCAGATTTTTTTAAACAGAACATTAAATTGTTATTTTTTATGATCGTAGTTTACTATAAACTCATATTTTTTACATATACAGAAAAAGAAGGATTCGATGGAAAAAAAATTTCTCTTCACGTAAATCCCTTCTTTCAATAGAGTCATAAAATAATCATTTAAATTATATAACGATAAAATAAATGTAATATACTTCTTCTTCTTCTTCCTGATAAAAATCTTTATTGAATCAAATATATCTACTATATTTAATAATACAGAAAATTTAATTTCTTTAAATCATAAAACATTAATTTAAAAATAGGTTTTTTCTAATTGAATTATTATTATTGATACATTTAATAAAAGGGGTATATTCATACAATAAATCTATTTGTATTCTAATAATGATTTTTTATACCGCAGTGAAGTAGGATTCAGAAATTGAGGTTGTAGAACCAAAGGAGTAAATTTGTTCTGTATATTAATCAGGTTAAAACTATGAATAGAGCAAGCCATCATAATTCATAGATAAAACATAATTTCACAAGAGAAAAAAATATATTTCACTTAATTTGTTAGAACCACACTGGCTATAAGGAACTTGCTATTTTTAATGTCATAATTGTCATTGAATTCATATATGGTAAACATACAAGAAATTAAAGAATTAAATACTAATATGCTTAATTTAAACATAATGAATTGTAAAGTATAGTTAATTATTACACCATTGCTTTTGTATATTCATAATAATAGACATGTTTATATCAACGTTTCTTGAATATAATTTTCAAGCCACCTAACTTCTGTCAGATGTTAATTTTACTAACACAAGATAGTTGAAACAATTGTAGTTACAAGTAACTAACTTCTTGTACTCCCGATGAAATATTAATGTATTAAAACGAAGAAACATTATTCCAATAATTTATATTCGAAGAAATACCGAAAATAGATCCGTATACTCTTACTTATTAGAACGTAATTCATTTCTTGTTGAGTTATTAACTTAAACCATTTAATAAACAGCGTTTTTTCTAACTAAACTATAACTCAAACACCAGGTATTTTTGTAAACATATTGTCGCCTCTTAAACTTTATTAGCAGTACATCGATTGTACTTCCTGGTTAAATTCTATGTAGTGGGCTAGAAAATATCTTCTCTTCCATTATAGCTTAAACTAATACTACTTCTAGATAGGTCATGGTTATAATTACTGCTAGGTTTAGACTAGTTTAGGTGAAAGTAAGTACTACTGTTCTAGGATAGGTAAAAAATATTTGTGTACTATAGTGGACCCCCCAGTATTCCGTAATTTAGAATCAGTATTAGCTCCGGTTACAAAGCTTTTAATGATAACCATTCCAGTAATACTTTATGTGAATGTGTCGCACGTGGAATAAAAATAATCGACACACATCGATTGAGTTTGGCGCAATCATTCCATTTTCATGATCTCTGCTGAATTCAGGTTGCAGAAAATTTGATATGACAAAATGTTTCGCAATTGCCTACAACGCTAGATAGTCTTTAAGCCTTCTGTTCATATGCACAACATTAACAAGGAGAAAATTATTTGAAAGCCCTTATTGCTTTTACGGAAATCGCAGAGTAATTTTATATGTAATAGTAGAAATCATTATTTCTACTTATTAATTATTATTTTACTCTGTCATAAATAGTAGGAGTATATAAATATTAAAAATATAAATTCAAATATACATATATATATATATATATATATATATATATATATATATATATATATATATATATATATATATATATATATATATATATATATATATATATATATATATATATATGTATATTTAAAATGTATAAATACAGTGCATGTTTTCTACGCTCTACGATGTCCTGTACCTTTTATTGTATAATTTCGAGTTATTCTCAATTTTTCAATAACTCGTTATTATTACTGTAGATTGGTATTACTATTATTTAATTAGTATGTGTGATATTATAACAATTCTTTTTTCTGCCACATAATTAGGCCTCTCTAAACTACAAATAAATTTAACCAAATATTACTATATAATGCCACGTTTGGCACATAAATTAATTATAAATGGAATGAAAAACCAAGTAGTTGTTCCCTAATGTAATGTGATTCTACCTATTTGATTGTATCTATCAATTTACCAATTACTTGCAACTATAGTTTTAATATTTCATTTTTATTTAGCGTGTAATAGTGTTTTTTAAACATCTTCAACTTTCAAAATGAAAATTGCAACTAATAACTAATAACAAAATGCTATCGCTTCCGAATTTCTAATCGAAATTGAAAAAAAAAACTCATTAACGTACATACATTTCTTTTAATATCACGTGAGTTGAAATTTTAGTGTATTTACCGATATTCATATGCATTATTATACAATGTCGTTCTTTATATAGTATGCTTCATATTGAGTAGCATCAAAGCTGGTACGATGAAATTTTCGTTTGAAAAATTATGGAATTACTTTTTTTGGAGGAAGACAATTTTGATGAACAACATTTAATAATTAAATTAAATATGAGAAAACCAAATAGACCATAGATTTAGGCATTACATTTATCAGATAATATTTACATGAGTTAATAATACAACATTTAATTTTGATTGAATTAAATTTGAAGATATGTATATATCAGTACTACATTGGAATGAAAAAAATTACAATTAAAAATAATTAATATTAAAAATTTTATTTGTGGTTTATTACACTTCCAAGCTGGTGATTTGCGAAGATATGGCGAATATATTATTATTTTAATACGTATGGATATTTTGTTCTGTTCGAACTTATTTTAAATATAATTGTGGCTTGTAACCATCACATAACCGGTGATTATTAGAGGTTGAAAGGAAATGTATAGTAAGAATAAAGAAATACTAGGAGAATAGTCTATTACAACAATATGTATTTGAATATCTATGAATTCTAAAATCACTGACACCTTCGCCATTTATTTAAAATAAATTTCTTTTTCTAAAACTTTTTACTTTATTTATTCATTTCTCTTAACAAACACATTAGTGAGACGAAGTTCTCATTTACATATAGGCGATATTTCTTTCAATACCCCGCTCGATGTTAAAGTCTTTGGTTTGTTAAAAGTTACTTGCATTGGTTATATTCTAAATGTGACTACTACTATTTTACATTATACTAACTAGGTGCGTAATGTCCGTAAAATGTAATCTTTATGCCATACACATGTATATTGAGTTACACTATGTAATAGTATTTTTACATACTATTACTTACCATTTACTTAACATTATAATATTATTTCTTACGACCAATTGAATTGCGTCGTGGATGTAGCTCATGAATAAATAGAATAAAATTTTAATTATTTTAAAAAGAATTGGTCCGTTTTTCTGCAAACGCAATCTAGGCTTTCAACATAATTTTCAACGATCACACATGTAGTAATGTGTTGTCAAAATATTTACTATCTGTTTCTTAATTCTATTATAAAGAAAACACGCATATCAAATTTTCATATTACTTAATTTAAAGTGACAAGCTGTCATAACAAAATGTACATTGTTATTGTTAATTCGTTATTTTTGTATTCTGACAAAAGATTATATACCATTTGTTATGAAACATACGCTTTTACGAAATATTACAGGTTAAAATAATATTTCATTTTAAGCACCTCGATGCCTAAGATGCAGTCGTCGCGAACGCGGCCCGTCCCTTTGCCCTCCATCTACTTATTTCTCGCGAATGGGCACGTTCCTTCTCATATGTGTCAAATAAGATACATTTTTTTCTTAACTGACAATCAGTTTTTATTTGCAAATTGTCTTTCAGTTCAAGGCTTTTCCATTCGCCGTTATTTTCCACACCTTCAAACACGTTGCCACCATTATTTTGATCATATAAAAATATTTTTTATATACGGTTTAAATATTCATCAATCCATTTCAGTGTTGCCATTGTTGATCGTTATATACAGGATGTTAGTACAAGTGGTCTTTTTATCTTATATTAAAAATAATACAAATACAAAACGAATTTAAATCAGTAAAATATTTTCATTATTTTTGATACGTAGTGAAACAGTTCCTTCAAACCGCCAAGAGTAGATACAACTAAATTAAAAGATAGTCAAAGATAGAAAACAAAAAAGACAGTTTCCATACTGATGACTTATCCATTGATGGAATGTACAATTGTTAGAATACATTGTCTCGTACTCGTGTTAAAAACTTTTCCCTATTTATCACGTAGAACATACTGAACTTCCCTAGGTAGTTATATTTCAATTCAAAAACTCTAGTTAGAAATGTTAATGGGCTCAATGTAATAAATATATATATATATATATATATATATATATATATATATATATATATATATATATATATATATATATATATATATATATATATATATATATATACAGCGTAGGCGTATATGATATATACGCCTTACATATTTATTACAAAATTAAAATTAAAACAAAGTTTTTATTCTAAAAGAAATTAACACAATTAATATTTACACCAAGTAAAACATCCGATATCAATTGATTTGGAATACCATTATTAGTAAAGGAAATAACTTTCTCGCCATTTTCCATATACATCGATTTACTGATTGAAAGATACAGTGAGATATAGCCATTACTCATTTTGCGTATAACTTTAACATATTTAGCAACCCAAACATAAAATAATTATTATATTTTCTAGATTCTGATCATGAACTTTGGGCACTTTCATAATTCTATTCAAAAATGTCGTTTTCAACTCTCGTGCTGTTTTCACCTTTATTCATACATTTATTTTCTTAAACCTAATATAAGACATTTATTATGTTTCACTTAACTACGACCGATATTTCAATGCACCCGTATATCTATATTTCGATATAAATTCTACCTTCATCAGCAGGATATGTTCTTTGTTGTTTTAAGGTTCGTTTTAATGCTTTTTTAAACTTGAACGCGAATTAGGTTGAAATTCACATTTTAATGAGAAATAACATATCCCGCTGAAGATAATAACATGTATATCGAGATATGCTTATACAGGTGCATTAAAGCATCAGTTGTGGTTAAGGTAAATTTAATAAATTTGTTTTAAAGCCATAGACACACTATCTAGTGAGAGTGCTTTCTTCTTGTGGGACATATTTGAAATCCACAGGTTCTTTTTTCTAACCTACATTATCTGTTTTTGTCTTAAAGATATAAAAATATTGTACTGAAAACATCAATTGCTTAATTATAGAACACGGATGCGGTCAAATTTATTATAAATATCTATTTAAATGTATTTAATGTTTTTACACATAAACATCGGTAAAAACTCTGCTTAATTTTAAGGAATATTGTTCCCGAATTGCACATCACCTGCTAGTGAAATAATTTTATTCATATGGGTTTTCGGATTGGATCAGAGGGAAAATGGGCATTAGCATTCTTTACCTGAAACGTGAATCATTTTTGCATATTGTTAACAACAATGTATTCCTAATTTAATCTTGACAATCCTGTATAAGGAGCGTACATAATCATTAAAGCATGGGCGAAATAACGTTAGTAAATATTCCTAATGAACAAAATAATTCATTATATTACAACGAAATATACGATTTCCTATGGTCTTTGGAATTTTTTGTCCAACTATTTTTTTAAAGTTTTGTCTGTTGGTGTAGCTTACAATATTCATGATATAATTTTGACTAGGGACTAGGGACTTAATAAGATACTACTATGCCTTGTACTAACATCCTTTCTATTCGGCTTCAAAATTTTATAACTAAAGTGACTTTTTTTATCAAGGCTGTAATGAGGCGAGTTTCTTTACTGTGCTGCGTTCACAGGAGCATGGTAAAAGTAGTCTCACTGTGGTAGATGGTTATGCAATGTAACGTCCGAACTAGGCGTACCCAGACGCGACGCGATTTAATTGAACCGTTTTTATATTTCATACATGAGAGTAACGCCACTGGACAAAACTGCATCATTTGACATACAATCCTCTAGACACGTGCAAGCCAATTAATCGTGATATTTGGTATGTCCATATTGATAAATCAGTTCCTACGAAAATTAAACTATTAAGTGATACCCTCAAAGTATTAATCATATAATTAATCCTTCATTAAAAAGTGCATATAAATTAATATATTTTACGTCATTAGACCAAGCTGAAGAACGCATTTTTTTCTGTACATTTGGAAGAAAAAAGGACATGGTTAAGCAATTAAATAACGCTATATACCAGAATTATGATAAGTTTTGATAGCAGTACTCTTCTTTATTTTATACACTAAACAATTTAATTAGCCATTTCAGAAAATCCTTAATTTTATAGAAATCATATTCATATAACATCTAGATATTATCTCGTTTAATAAAATAAAATAAGCATAAACTTAGACGGCATAAACTAATACAAAAATATTGGGCAACTGTCATGGAATCATATTCGTTAACTATTATATTTGAGAATTACGTACCTTTTATGATTTTTTGTTTATATTTATATTGTTATCGTGGTATATTATTAGAACATTTACTAGTTTCGTAAACTGTTTATGTTTTTTGTTATATGACATTAATTATGTCAAATTATTTAATGTCAAAATATGCAACGTCACATCATAATTTCACTCCCCAAATTTATAACCTTATAATATCATACGAGTAAGCAAATCGCAATAATATTGCGCCGCCCCCTCCTTCATATCGAAGGCACCCTCTAGAAGAAGCATGCCTCTATATTCTTTGGATCAAAAAACAAAAGTTACCGCGTTGTTCGCTAGGGTCGATTTACTATATTGATTTTGTCAAAATGCCGAAATTCGAACGAAAAATATTTCGTACATCGACCTAAAAATTTCGTAACACACACACGAGAACAGCCATTTAGTAATAATAATATTATATTTTCACTGTCATAATGACTCATTGAGATCAACTAAACCTGTGCTAATAAATCCTACAACTAATTTTATTTCCAAATCAGTTGACTTGTATAAAAATACTAAACCATTAAAATATTTAGAATGTGCATAAATATATGTAATTAGCAAATATAATGTTCTTGAACATTAAAAACGATCTTTATAAACAACTAAATCTTATTTTCAAATCGCTATCAGTTGTCTCTGCATAAAAATGCTACAATAATTTTAAAATGTTTATAGTGTGCATAAATATATGTTAATAAGCAAATATAATGTTTGAATATTCTTAAACATTAAAAATAATCTCTATAAATATGAACTTCTGTTTTTACAAACATTGAGATATGATTTTGTTTTTCTAAACTCTACGTTTGGGCAAAATGCATACAATATTCTGCATACGCACATTCTCCAGTTCATATTCTCAACATGTAACGCCTAATCACGCGCACTAAATTTTGAGTTGCATTCGTTACAAATATCGTATAACCATGCTATAAAATATTAAATTAAATTTAATTTTTTTCTGAACATTAATGAAACAAATAGAAAAGGATATAATCTTCTAGCATCTGTTAAAAAGTTAAGCTACTAAGTAATTAGCAGCTACGTAATTGGGGTAATTATTTTGTTTTTTAGTCAAGTTGTCCTATGTCTAAATTTTTTTAGCCAGTGCTTCGCCATTTCTAAGCATTGCAAACACCACAGCAAAGTTATTATATATATAATATGACAAAAATACGGTAGTTATAATATTTCATGTTAAAGACAATATAACCATATTCATTAATGACAATTTTGTTTCTTTATTGTCTATCTTCACATTATTAAAAAATGACTTATTTGAGAATTATTGTTAAATAATATTATTAAAAATTTGTATTTTATTTTAAACAAATAAGAAGATATATAATTTTTTATTAGTATCTAATGCACCTATAGTCGAATTTTTTTTTTTATATTGAGTATCTATATAAAATTGTCTTATCTATATATCTATCTAATTAGTATCTAAGAGTATCTATATACAATAAAATCATTTATTGTTTTTCAAGAAACATATCTTATTTAAAAATAAATAATGGATTATATACAAATTTAAACAAAGCAAAAAAGAAAACGTTTCAGTTGTCATTTTTTTAATGCTTTATTATCAACATTATAATTGATTATGTTTAATAAAATCCACATCACAAGAGTGAAACATTCAATATATGAAAGAATTATTTTAAACACAACAAAGCTCTTATGTTACGTCCTATTTTTTTATTGCCAATGTTCTTGGGTATTTATAGTTGTAATTAAATACTTACGCACAGAGCATTATTTTTAATAAACTAAACAACATACTTTGCAGTGGAATAATACTTAAAACAGTCACTTGACAGTTTTGTATAAAATGGCAATTTAATACAAGTAATACATGCAAATATAATTAGCCCCGAATTTAAAAAAATATATTTATTTTCTATGAAAACACAAAACAGTACAAATAAATTTTATTTTATAATTTCGTTAAACTTAAAACTATTGTAATATAAATAACTTCAATAAAGCATATTATATACATTTTAAATGTTGCAAAACCAAATATTCCTAACTTAAATCAGTTCATAGTAGAAAATTCAAAGTGACATTGACATTTACCTTTTAAATATATACGTTATACCCCCATTTGCAATGAAAATAAGAGAACTAGACCCTCCTAATCGCCATAAGAATTGTACAAACAATATGCATAGCAAAAAATCTACACAGAAAAAGAAACCAGCTCCATCGAAGACTCCACCACAATTAATACCATTCAAACAGGTATGTTCAGCCTGTGAACCCGTCTTTTTGGATATCATGAACGAAATAAAAAAGGAATTTAGAAACATTCTAATTAACCATGTAGCCACTATAAAGAGAGAACTACAGGAATCTTTTTCTCGGAAATCAAAATCTCAGACCTCCTGCTTATTATGTGAACCAATTCTTACCAACGAAATGAGAAATATATTGAACGAGTTTCAGTCAATAATCAGTAATAAGTTTTATGAAATTATGGAAGGATGTAACGCAATTTATGTGCCGAAGTTGTATAAAACGTATAAGTTTAAAGTTATGAGAAGGTAATTTTTCAGTAAAAATGATTACACGAAATGAAAAACTACCACCAACATGTTAGCCTGTATCTTTTAGTTATTTACAAGTAAATAAATTTTGTGTTATTAAATTATTATTTTAATCTATTTACATTATAATTTAGGCGAGTAATTGCAGATTAATAAATTCAGGCTCTTGTCACATGTTTACATTCAGTATTTTTTAAAAATGTTTATTAGTAATTCCGTTTCCACAAAGAAATTCCATAGATTTATGACATAAAAATAATTGCCATATGTTTTCATCGAGTTTTCCCACGCTAAACTTGAATCTTTGGCGTCAAAAACTATGTAAAGAGGTGTGTATAAAATCGTGCATATATTTTTTTATATGTTTTGTCGTCTTTAAATATCATGCTGTAAAGTTCATAAAAAATAAAACTCTATGTACGTGTATTGTTAAAGAGATATAACTATAAAGATAAAAAACCAATCTGCTACAAATAAAGCACGAGTAAACTTAAACATACATGAGTTTAACATTAACATTAGTGTATCTTCCTGGAAATCTTCCATACAAACTATAAACTTATATTACCTACTAAATATGTTTCTTTTCGTATATACACTAAAAAATGAATTACAAAAATCCATTCAATTAGTATCGCTTAATATCATTAAGATGAAAATTAATCAGATAATCGTGAAGTTGAAAAAAGTACCAACTTTCAAAACAGCACAACTTGCAGTTCGCTAAAGATTTGCTTGAAGTAACACTTTATCATTGCTCACTCTATTTTTGTCAATTTTCTTACGAACATATAAGGTCTAGATACATAATAGGATTCCACATGACTCCAAAATAATTCCAATACCTTTTTTATGTTATCAAGTTGCTATTAAGTATTTGAATAATAGTTTCTCTACAAGTAGCAAGTAATCTACAGAAAATTTTACAGAAAAAACGTTACCCAAATGTAGACATTATTATTATTGTTATTATAAGAATATTATGGGTACTCTGGCGTTTCATTGACACAGTTTACTCTTGTACATGTATATATGTTAATAGTTGACACTAAAATAATTATTTTTCAGTATTTAATTCAATGCCATTTCCTTTTTTCAAATATATAAAGACTTAATATTGTCAGAATAATTTTACTGTGAATTTTAAACTGAAATCAATTCCATATATCTGATTGGTGTATTAAGTTTAATTGCCTAACAAATAAAGAAGTCTACTTCAAATAATAATTTAACCATAAATGTTATAAAGGATTACAAGTTATATATTTGCTATATGTTATAAAACGAAATACGTAATATTCTTGATTATTTAAACTTTTGAATGGTTCTGATTTATCATGGAATCTATTAGACCGTGGAACACCAATAAAATACCTATTTGTGGAATGTTTCGAGTGAACGAGCTATTTGTTGTTGCCTGTAAAATATTTGCACTCACTGATGAACGTAACGATTTATTATAACAGCAATTACACGAAAAACAATTAGCTTGCATGTGTTGCGAGTGTTCATGTTTGTAATTTAATATTTGTCGTAATTATGTAATTAACTATCAGTGGCGTACACGCTGGCTTTACTCTCATGGTACATCTGCTAAGCATTCGACATTTGGTAGCCGCAAGCATTGACTTGGCACTAAGCCTTAATTGAGCCCTTAAAATGCAAATTCTGTCCGGCCAATTTATCGATCCTTGCGGCAGTGTAATGTGCAATATATTATTGGAATCGGGAGGCTCTACAAGGTTGGTGCGTGCCAAATCTAGCGGCGAAGGTGTATACATCTTCGAAATCCTGGATTGGGGCTTAAACTTAACTGTCTGCGGTTGTTACAGCGCTCGAAGAAGCGGCAGTGTGACATCCAGAAAATTATTAAGTATTTTTTATATCTTTTTTCTAGTGCTTTAGAGGAATTTACGAAAACCGGCGCCTCACGTTTGCTCTTTGTAGCAGCCTGACGATTCCAATTTGAATAAATATTTTTTATCGATAAAAATATGCCAAGATGCTATTTATAATATATTACGTATGTATGGAAGTGTGATTGTATATATAAATATAACAGTATTTATTATTCATTTAAGTATTCGATGTTACGAGACTGTTGCTTCTATTGCCGTGGCAACAAAGTTTTCAAGCAATGCGTTAATAAACAAATGTGTACTCTAAGGAAACGACTGCATTTTTAATTTGCGTTATTATTTTTTATTATTTATACGAGAAAAATATTCAACTTTTCATATAATCTCTATTGTATCACAATTGCCTTGCATATATTAAGTGTTTATGCCAGGCAGATTATTTATATGTAAAAATTTAGACATAATTAAAAACGATCAGCGTAATTACAGGTTGTTGTAAATATTAAAACAAAAACAAATTATATTTGTATGTATTTTATAAAATAAATGCCCATCTCCAAATTAATTAAGACACAACAATGGTATTATAATAAATATTACGTTTATGAGTTCAAATAGGTCAGACATACCTATATCTATCTCTGTTGGTGAATTATTATTGAGTATATAATTAAATTATGATACATCTTGCTTTATAACCTACAAGCCTTGTGACTTTTTTCTATATTTTTTATAACAATGAAAGGTGACTGACTTTTAATTATGGAATGAGAAATTTACGAATATTTTTCTCGGATATGATGTAAATGTGAACCGTAGAAGACCGCAATTTTTAACTTTAACATAATCTAAAATATAAACTTATTATGATCAAAAATATTAATAATATTGCTGTGAAATTACACGGGTGTAATGAATCCGTTATTTATATTTTCCAAAGCTTTTTTCATAAATATTTTGTACATAAATTAGAATATTACAGTTTAAAAATTATGCGAATATCACATTCTTCTGAACCCTAACCATTAAATAAGTGATTGAGATGAAAATTTATATTTTAATATAAATTACATTGCAGAAAACTGGCAAGGCTTACAATACTAGATATACGAGTACTGTTGAACACTTTAATTATACTAGATAAAGACAATTTTCATTGACAGCCGCTTACATATTTAATCTTGTAACCGAAAAACTGCATAAAATCTTACATACAGATATATCACTAGTAGGCATCAATAAATTGTTTGTCACCTATGAAAATGACGATAAATAGATATCAATTTCTATTTATTTTTATTAGTAATTATCAACTGAAAATCTTCTGTTTCTCATTTTTTATAACAAAATTAAGTGCAGAGAGAACTTGTTTCTAAAAACTTCCAATATATTATATAAAAATATCTATTACAAGTGTGTACGTATTCTACTTGTATATGTAAAATATTGTACATGTTTTAAGATTCATAAATATGTCTTCATATATTTTAGTCAATATAATAAAGATATGGGACTATACATCATAAAATATATAACAAATGTGCTAATGAAACTAATAAATCATGTAGTATTTGTAGACGACTTAGCCAAAAAGGTTTGCAAAATTTCGCACATTGGACCCTAGAAATGGTGAGGGTAAACTCCTACTATCAGACACTTGTGCGATAATATTTGACAAGTATTATTCTATTGAGAACAGTGGATAAAGATAATATGTCTGGATTATTTCCTTAACATTAG
This sequence comes from Rosalia funebris, assembly GCA_037954035.1. NCBI lineage: Eukaryota > Metazoa > Arthropoda > Insecta > Coleoptera > Cerambycidae > Rosalia > Rosalia funebris. The sequence goes on from JAZFAV010000007.1 coordinate 10,381,006, forward strand.
GTGGTTAGATATTCTTGTTTTTTATTTTAAAAATCACAATTATATCTTTTATTCGATATCTTAATAAGTTTACTAAGCTTATTATAGTTAAGATCCATATCTTAATAAGTTTATTAAGCTCATTATAGTTGAAAATAAAACTAGAACTAAGAAATAAACTTTAACCGCGGATTCAATTGTAACTCAGATTTCTATAGGCTAGGTTAGTTATAGAATGATGCACAATAAATTATAGTTCTATATGAGCAGTTCATAACTACACACAGTTATTTGTTTGTCCTATAAAAGTGCCCAGACTAACGTTGAAAGTATGCCACATTTAGATTATAACATAGTGTCTATAAGTTGGCTTTATCACCATAATCAACATAACATAGTTCAGAAATATATGATTCTTCTATCTCCTTTATTTACTATTTTCGTTTCAGTAATACAATATATATGAAATACTTTTTTCGCAGTTGATGAATGAAAATGGTGTAATATGTTTAAACATATTCATAAATATCAGTACTTTCTTGCTTGTAAACTCATTATTTCCATTAGTTTTGCCTAAAAAATGTAATAATTTACACTACAATTAGTAACAGACGTAAGTAATTCAGTATAGATGAATAAAAGAATATAAAAAAATATATTTGTCATTTAATAACGAAAATCCCAGATAACTTGGAAATCCAAAACAATTTGAATATGAACTTGTTTTTCGATATGTAGTTTTTTATTTGGGAATGATGTATTGTACCTTTAGGTAACGAAAGCTCTAGTTCAACTAGTTGTGTATTACAATTCAACTACAATATAATTTCAGTTTTTGAGAAAGAACACCTAAGTACATTGTCGTCGTCAGTTCATCGATGAATTTTCAAAGATTCATAATACCTATATTATACCAATATTCACCTGAAACAAGCATATAATAGAAAATTTAAGTATCCTACTTCCAAAAGAGAAATATTGAATATTATTTTGAAGATGTTCATACATAGAGAATATTTGGTTTCAATCTATACCAGTTTTGAAAAACCACTTCATGCATTATATAAAATACAAATACACCTTGTGTCGTTTCTAAAATTATCAAGTACAAACAATATTTCTGATCAAGATATACATTCCATAAAATAATTTTGTAATTTTGTAAAATTACAAAATATAATTCTTGCATCTTAAGTTATACATATTGGTCACGTTATTTAGTGTATTTAACCTTGCCACAATTCTTCACGTCTTTTATGGCTAGAGAAATCAGAAGAATCGATTATTGTAAGCTCTAGGGATGCATTACATAAATTAAGGAAATGAATAAAATATTATTCAATTACATAGATGCCACTTCTTCTACGGTTCATCCTACGATGTTCGGCATTAACTCCTCGCTGCGAATTATTACACCTGGACCTAGTTTCTAAATTACTTTCCTGCCTGTGAACGGTACCCAATGTCTGTTCCTGATAACTTTTTCAGCAGTTCATTAAAACTCGCGTTGGTCGGATATTCCTTCGAAGCGCCATATGGTGAATAAGTTCATGTAATAACACAACCAACCTCTGCGTTTTTCCACTGTCGACTTTCTGTCTCTGCGGGCAGCGAAGGTTCTTACATGTCATACATATTTTAGAGATAAAAGTTACTTGTTATTGATTATACGGTATCGCCTCGCTCCGTTCCTATTACGAATTCAATTTAACGTTCTATTTTTAAATCCAGATGCTCTCGAATGCATCGAATTTTTGCATTAGGGATATTATTTTCGATCTCTGTTCCTTGAACCGTCGACGTTGCAGTTACTGTTTTTTATTATCATATGGGAATATTATTTTTTATATATATTATGTTATCTATTCTGTAATGAGATAGAAATAACTAAATTTAGTTTTTCTGTATATATGAATTTTCTTAGTAGTATATTACTTTATTAGTAGTATATTACAAATATAAAAAGGTCATACTTGTAATATATATAGAACATAACAGATATACAACTACAAGAACTTAATATTATACTTGTAATGTATGGCATATAGTTCTTGTAATTGTTTTACTTGCCAACAACAGATTTGCTCAACTATATACATATATGTCGATATCAAGTTTTTTAAAGAACAACTGTTACGATATCTTAGATATACAAACTTATGCAGTTAGTTTCCTTCTTTATCTACGAAAGTCAGCGGGACCTTCAGATATATAGAAGAGAAAATGTGATTGATATCACTTGTTTACATTTATGACCCAAAAACTTTAATTTAGAAATTTGTAACGAGTATTTTCTAGATTTATATAAAGTTGGTAAAAAGCGACAAGAATTACAGCAGGTATTATATCCTTGCTGATAGTTAAATTAATAAATCAGATAGTTCATGATCATCAGTCAAAATATTAATGTTTTAATATTGTCGTCAAAGAAAATGTTGATTTATGTATATTAAATTAGTATCCTTTTTAAGAACAATGTTTGGAAGTTATGAGTTTTTGATGAACAATGGGAGATAATAATTATTACATTCGCGGAAATTAATGTTTGATAACATTTTACCATTTCATATTCATAGATATTGTAAATGGAAGGTTTTAGCTTAGCCGTAATACATGTTAATTACCATGATAAAATGTATAATCATCCTCAGCAGTCCAACCAAAAAATATATACGTTTTATATTTTTAAATTCTTAGAATATCACATTGTGCCTGAAGCTCTGATAGGGTGGAGCAGTATATTGCAGAAGCATCAGCATCGTCGATCAAAGTTTGATATGGTGTTGCGTATGCCTGATTTATTAAAATTAAAAATTATTTAATTAAGCATTTAAATGCCTTGAAGGGGATTTAACATAAAGGGGAAAAAGCAATGCACACACGAATTAATTCGACTCATATCAACTAATTAATATGTGTATATATATATGAACGGGGATTTTACGGCCTCTGCTACATCCCGAATTTTCTATATAGAGACAGCTACGATAATGTTGTTCGTACTTTGGTCCGGGATAGCAGACTGGGCTCAGTATTGTATGAGTATTTCTATAAGTTTTATTAAATATAACCAATGTTTTCCTCATAATTGGTAAGAACTACTTGGTTATCAGGAAATACAAAGCTTTTGAAGCTATGATCTCCAATTCCTATCCTTATTCCGGACTTCACTCTCCAGATTTCAAAGGCTTCCTGAATCTATATTTTAAGGAACGCTGGTGGTAATAATCTAAAACTATCTTCTTTGCCTTGAATAGTTTGAAAATCTTATTTTCGAGCTTTACTGTTATGTTGAGGGTGACCTTTATTAAAACGTCCATGAGCTTTATCAAGGGCACAGTATCATATGATTTTTCAATATCTATGTGTATAAGATATGTTGGTATATTTAAAATTTTTCGTTTTCCTTTTCGTTTGTGTTTTATTTACTGGAAAGTGAATATATTACACAATCACCATCTTCATATGCGAAACTACTTTATTCCTCCACTTCATTCCGATTCAATCATTTTCTTTAAAATTCTGCTTTACCACTTCCCTGAAGAAGATTTTGATTCCTCTACAAGTTCCATACAGGTTTATTATTTATAATTTAGACTAATACACGATAAATTCTAGTTAAATCATCTCTTTTGTCATCAAATTGGTATCTAAAGATATGTAATACAAATTCCATATACAATATCTGGTCAATATTTTATTAGTGCAATGAAAATATTTACTGGTCCCGAAATATCCGTATATGTTTCTTTAATTCCGGTTGTATTTATCTCTTCCGCCTCCATACTTTCCTCTGTTTTGATTCCTAAGAATTAAGTTAGAATCAGTACATATGAAATATTTTCAATATTAAGAATTGGAAATACTTCAAGTAAGAGAAAGTTAGAACTTAAAACTTTCAATATAATACCAAATGTTAAAATAAAGTCCCCATGTTTTCGCAGAAATAAAAGAGCTACACGGATTAATTGTTAAAATTGAAACTTGATGGTATTCTAATGCCAATAACTATTACGATGTATTGCTAAGGTATGGGTAATTAATATAATTCAGATACTTAGTAATGGTTTAGATAAGATCTTAGTTAGATGAAACAAATAAAAAAATCACCGTTACCATGCTACCAAAAATGACAGTGCAAGTAATAAATTGTAGAGAAGTTATTATTTCCCCACTGTTAGTAACACCAATTGTATCAATATCTATAAACTAATTTTTTCTTACAATGTATTGGTATCACAATCATCCACCGCACTTTGACATTAGCCAAAGACGTCCACAATGACCTTTTTATACATAGTTTAAAGCCAATACTAATGCAATCACATTGTTTTCCAATTTGCGGTAATTTTATACCACTGTTCATTATACTGTTTCAATAATATACCAATTTAGTAGTTTTGGAAACTTATTCGTTCACATTTCAATTTATAATTTTTTCTTGGGCATCTTTGAAGATTTGGACATCTAATGCATCGAGTACAATATAGTGTTTAGGTATATTTTCTACAAAATGTATCTACTGCTTTTTTCTAGGGTACTCGTAAAATAAACAAAATCACGTAAAATAAACAGTATTTGGATCAATCAATTGCCGAACGCAAATTCGATGGTACAACTGAAATCGGCACTTCTAGAAAAGTAACCACCGATCACCCACACTAATAAAGAAATATTTCTAGAAATGTATCCATTAAACAATTAACGATCAACAGTTACTGATTCATATCATCTGACTCAAATTATTGTATAGAACATATCCACTTTCGATTTTAACATAATATGGCAACTTATATATAATATAGACATCTTCAGTTCAGCAGGTTAGAAAAATCTACTTAGTCCTGAAAAACAGTGTGAGTTTGGGTGCATCCTCATGCTTGGCTTTGGTCTATAACTTATGAGAGAAAATTTATATGAATTAATGAATTTGGGAAAATTAAACTCACACACACTTGGTAGAACAAGGAATATATAAAACAGTAATAGTACAATCAATAAATTGATCATATAAGGGTAGTAAGAACGTTCCATTTGGCTTTAACGGGTATGCCGTAGAAAGGCCATTTCACGATGTCCGTTTTTGCTGTAAAATGTAAATAATATGCAAGCAGTATGGTCCAAGAGTAATTACGCCGTTTTGCATATTAACTAAATTATAGACGCCATCAATAATTTTGCCTATACCGTAACGGCAGTGATAAATTGGAATAGAGACGTACACACTTTTGGCGCTACCGTGTAGCGTCGGAAATATTGGGAATTAATCAACCTCATCGGAAAGTTTTCCGTATAGACCATGTGGTGTTTGGGAGATGGTAATTATTCACAAAATTGGTTCGAGTTATAGGCGCAGTTATAGCTTTTAATGAATTACCGGTATAATTAAAATAGCTAAATGACGCGAACTGATCGTCTCAATTAGCAGAAGACAATGTAACCCCTTCGGCGTGAATAATAGTTGGTGCGATTGTGCGCTGCGAATAAATCCCGAAATTAATTGGCAATTTTATTGTCGAGTGCAAATACTGGGTGATTAATACGAGGACAGATTTGTAATTTTAGCAGGTCCGCACTTAGGGTTGGGCAACGGGCCAATTTTACGCGCTGTTAACGATAAAAGTGTACGCAAATGCTGAGGTGATGATTGCTTGTGAATAACTAATCGTTAATTGACTGTAAAAAGTCTCATTCGTTCTGATAAACCACGCATATCGTACACAGGCAGATTAATTTTAAATAGCGAAAAATCGAAAATCGAAACAGGATATTACTCATTACTCAACTCATACTCCTTATTGTCAACTAATAACTTAGATTTGACTGATAGTTAGTTATATACATTTCAAGTTTTGTGTCATCCGTAGATACAATAACTATAAGGCACATTTATATGAAAAATATATTTTAATTTTCCCATATTTCCATTTCAAGTGAAATTGTACAATTAATGTATTATAATTCTTCAAACCAAAATGGCTATTGTATACTCTTAAATTTCCATTTTATATGAAAAATTTTCCCAGAAGGAACATATTCCATATGTATAAATATGCAATAAATATGTTCCCAGAAGGAACAAATTTATGAATAATCATGGTTATAAAACAGAATTAAGAGGTGACATTTCCTCTGTTTCACTTCTCTTTATTTAAAATCAAGACGTTGTTTTATTTTGCTATAGTTTCTTTGAAAAGAACAGCAAGATATGTGTATAGTCAGTAACAGAGTTAGCTCTGAAAGAATTTAGTGGCTGTTTGGTGACTGACCACGACTTCTATTTTATTCAAACTATTAGTCTACTGCAAACACTAATGTAGTAATATAAACAGAAATATATGTAATAGTATTATTCTGTATTTACGGCAATGGTGTTTTGCAGAATAGGATTAAATTATTACTAGTAACAGCGTTTAACATTTTACAATCGACAAATTATTTCATATAATCATTTAGCTTGGTTTTAATAATTATAAGACGTTTGTAACAATAGTACAAATTAATCATATATTTTCCATTTCATTATGAAAAAATGAAGTGGTTTTCTCATTATAAATGAAAAACATTTATAATGAGTTTTGAGAACACTATTTTTTAGATATTTTACTTTACTAGACTACCAACTATAAATGAACTATATGTTCTTTTTAGAGATAATTACATTTTATACAGGATCCGTCAGAGAGGTATGGTGTTTTTGAGATGAATGACACAAACTTACTTTTGAATGAATTTTAAAATTTATTGTTTTTATATATTAGTCATGTATTTCCATTGAAGACTATATAAATCACCTGCGAAAAATCACATCAGTTAGGTGGCGTCTATTTTTGTCGAGGCATACTTGTAGACGGGGGGCAAAATATCATTTCGAGCATGGCACGAGGAATCCTTTCAGTTTCACGCGTTATGGTTTCGGAAAGAGCTTCAGCACTTTCCAAACCAATGATGCCGAACAGCATTAAAATGGTTTCAAAATTGTCGCTGTGTGGGCACCACAAAATGATCAGTTTCAATGACAGTGTTGTAAATAAACATACGATGTGGCACAAACCACGGCTTATGAGTACTGGAATGGCATCCCACAACGAATAAATATCAACCATCCTGAGAACATTCGCTCCACGCAGGCGCGCATAAAAGTCAATAAAAAGTCAAAAACATCATACCTCCCTGGCGGACCCTGTACAACGTACTAATATTCTTTCATATAATTATTATATGTAGATTTACTTATATGTAGATTTTTTTCTACATTTTGTAAGTAAATGGTTTTATCATTCTCTGGTCATGTCAAAGCAAAGTGATTGTCTGAAAGTAGAAAAGAAAAGCGTCGATCATTTGAATCAATGAAATGATCATCGCTGAATTAATTGTCAGATGATTTTCAACAGGCATTGAAATAAATTTCATTTATCTCTATAGGTAGTTCGCTATAAATATTATTAGTGAATGATACATTGTCATTGTTATTTGATAGTTTTCTAGGGAATGAAACAATTTTCTATCGACAAACGAATTCGACAACGTTGCATTAAGAAATATTATTTACATATTTATGTTTGTTACATTTCTTGAAATAACATAAATGCTGGTAAATGGATTAAGTGGAAGGATTAGATCAATGGAATCCAGTTAATTACGCAAGCAAAATCACTTTATTTCTGTATTATTTGTTAGTCCATAACTTCATCGCTTTAAATCACTTCAATAAATATGTTCAATCGCTCGAATAGAAAAATATTCTTTCTTCTAACTAAGTCATGTATCTAAAAGGAAGTTATATTATACATAAACAGTACCTGCAACGCTCTTTATCCGCTATTTATTTAATAACTGTTTTTTTAATTCATTTTAGATTTGAAAAACCTTTTTTAAACGCAAGAATTGTCGCGTATTAACCTTTGCATGAGACACTTCACTTTGTAGTACCAAATTTTAACCAGCAATGTTAAGGTAATTAACTATAGAAATAAATAACAGTATCTACTAAAATAAACAAACGAAATTTTACAATTTTAAGTGTAATAAAAGGTTACGTTTTGATATAGGCACCATTCAATTGATTTGCCCTAAGAGGAAGTTATTATCCCTCCTCCCCTTCCCTGTCCTCCTATTATCTCGAACTAATCTCTAACCTTGCGTTGACTCAAAGAAATGTCGAAAATAGGTCCACGTGTAATATTCTATTTATCAGTACCGTAAAACAGGGGTATATTACTAGAGTGTTGAACAGTGTGTGACGTGGTGAAGCGGATGCCATTTTGGAACTTTTCCACATCTCTAATGAGGGGCGAGTAATTCTACTAATTTTTAGTGCAGTGGCCTAGCAGTCATGTGATAATTTAAACATAGACCTTTTTTATCATATCGATGTTTAACAATAGAGCGAATAGTAGTAGAAACAGTAGTGGAATAATTAACAAAATCTTTAGATGTAGTAGACTATATGATTATGTTTGTGGCAAACGTATTACATATATAATGCGTTTGCCATCCTAGTCACAAGGACTATATTGTAATAACAACTATTATTAGAATAGACAGTTTTATAGTGGGTAGATAATAGATGAGGTTAGATGTAGAAAAATCATAATTTATCAAAGAAGCTAAAGCTTAGATTTTTATAGAAATATTAACCGAAATTGGCAGAAGTGTGTGATAGTGTTAGTCAGTGTGTAGAAGTAGAAAAAATACTACAGCTATTTTTAATGCAATGTCTCATTTTCTAAAATTGATAAATGCTCTTTTACGATTTAGGACAGTGCCCTTCCATTAATTTGTTTTGTCTCCGAAACCCAATAGAAACAATTCAGGCTTCATTTTCGCTAGCATATTTGTGAAGTAAGTTAGTACCCACTACCAGATTCAATGTTATTTCAGTCTGATTGCGCCATGAGAAATATTATATAATATTACTGGAAATTTCGTATTATAGACCTAATTTAGAGAAAAAGTTCTTTTACTCGTCTGAAGAGGAACATATATAGAATATAAATAAATCTGTATATGGTAATTATGTTTTATTTAATTGGTAGACTTTGGCTCCTGCAAAACATTTTTAAGGCTGAAAACCGTTTATTCATTTTTTTTTTAAGAAAATAGGTAATAAGAATTTCGTTAGATTCCCTAAACTTTCACCATAGTTCGTATATTTTTGTATCTCCTAAAGAAATTTATTTCTTTCTTATTTAACGATATTTTGTCTATTATATTTATCATTTATAACTACTATTATTTATTATCTATTGTATTTAGCACTGACGTTGTTCTCCACAAAACACCAAAACACTATACATTACCCTCGAGGCACGTTTAGCCAATAAAGTTGGCATCATCTGGAAATGATTAAAGTGATAGTTTTAGTCAATTGCAGAAAATACCAACTTTGTTGGCGAAACGCGTCTCGAGTGTACATTATAGTGTTTTAGTGTTTTGTGGAAAAAAGCGTCACTGTTATCTTCACACCAAAGGTTCCAACCCACTCCAGTAATATTATCTATTTATACTACTTATGTTTGGTACGTTTAGTACTCGAAATTTTTGGATGATATTAGCTTCTTCTATATAAAGTATAAATTGTCTAGATCAATAACTCAAAGTACTACTTTTTATATTCGTTCCTTTGTTTAAATAATAACATAATATGTTATAAAATTTATCAAAACCATAAATAAATAAATGTTATTGTGCTTCGATTTTATTTAAAGAATTTTTCAAACATGAATAAAGTTTTGCCTTATATATTTATTAATACATCAAGAAATAGCTAAGGGATAAAACATATCAAATTTGAATCAATAAAACATTGTTTTATGATATTTTTAGGAATACTTTAAAATAATATATGTAATATAGATTTTCTTTGTATAGCTAATGAAAGTAATTGGTATTTAGCCTTCAAACACAGAGAACAATATTTGGTACATACGATTTTCTCTCAATAAAGGAAACAGAGTTTTTCCTCTAACAGTTTACATTTTAAAGAAGTTTGTTCCGGTAATTAAAAGAAAGAAAATTACACATTCGTTCAATATATATGTTAAAAATCTCACATTAACTCAATTTCTTATTTTCCAATTCTCCAAAAATGCCATATACAGCAATTTTTGCAAATTTACGAATGTACAATAAAGTAAAGAAATTAATAATAATATTAAAAAATAAGGGTTACATGTCCAGGTCATAAATTAAAAGCCTCCTTTAGTAATGACGTATTGATTGAAATACTTTCTAAAATGCTGCAGTAGTATTTTTTCTCCATACCAACGCCAACTCATAGAAATAATAGAACTTGTCTTAGTCGACTTTTTGTGTTCCTTTAATACTATGTAATTCACCATAACATAACACTCCACATAAATCTGTTTAAAATTCAGCTTAAATCGCCAGTCGTCTTACCCGTGACTTATATCGATAGAACGGATAAAAAATTTTAGACATGTCTTTGGAAAAAGTCAATAAGCGGACATTTTGTATATTAAATCTTGCCCAGTTATGATGGATGGAGAACTGAAAAAACTTTCAGTCGGTATGGCAGAATCTGAAGACGGTTTTTTCATTCAGTCCCACATGTTTTCTTCATCCATCACGCGTCTATAAACTTCGCGTATGCCGCAGTTTCTTTTGACTTGCATTTTTATTACGAAAGTTTAATTCGGGAAGTTTTTCTGGAAATTAAGGGAAGGCGGCCATCGATTTGCGGGAAGTGACATGGACGTCGGAGATAGTATGTCTGTCTCAATAAAGTATACTTAGATTTTAATTGAATTCTCCTCAGTATTTTCTCGTATGTCTTAAATATGTTCCATTATTCTCTGTAGGAAACGTATCATAATCGTAAAAATAATCAAATTAGAATATCATCTGTCATAATTAGTATGAAATCTACTTTCAAGGATTATAAAAAAAATGTTGTATGAAACCAAATAACAATATAATGTAGTCAAAATATTATACAGTATGTTTCTAAATTTTGCAATAAAATTCATCAAAATAAAATGTTTCTTAGAGAAACTCCTAAAACAAGTCGATTTATCCTTTCAAAACAACACCTGGAATTATTTTTAACTCGTTATCAATTCCCGAAGTACTATCAACCCTAACTTTAAAATTTCAAATATGAAGATACCAGCTGTGATACCTCATTTAAATAATTTCTTGTACCTTATGCAACGAAACATTATCAAAATACAGTTAATAAATAATGGACATTCAACAATTTTTTGGGTATTTATTCAGATCTATCTAGTAATAGGGAATTAAAAACAATTCCTAGTTTGCGTTTAAAAAGTAAATTTAAAATCACACTTGTTAGTCACACTGCACACGAGATAGTTTGTTAAATTTCAGGTATTTCCAGTATGCCTAATATAATCAGTAAATTGAAATTCCATTTATTATAAAATGAGATTCAAGAAAGTCTGATTAAAATTTGCCATATGTTTAACAATATTTATCTCGATCAGGTCAGGACTTCAATGTAATGCTCGATTTGACAGAAGATACAATTAATTCAACGAGAATATTAACTCAGCAATACATTTTAAAATCAACAGCTGTAATAGTTAACTCAAGAAATCAACATATTTTGGGAGCATATTTCTTGCAAGCGAATGTCCACGAAAATATATTATCGAACTTCTTACAATTCAAATTATAGCTGGCTCTAGTCGTTTTGTTCCCATATTATAATAAAACCAATTTGGCTCATCATCGTATTTGGTTCCAACAAGGTAGTGCTCGTACACATTGTGGTGTAAACGTTAGAAGATGTTTAAGTAAAACGTTTCCAAATAGATGCATAGGCAAATATGAAGCAATAGAATGGCCCCCATATAGTTGCTTTAGATTTTTATTTATTAGATTAACTGAACAATAGGGTTAATATGAAAAAGTCAGGAAGTATTGAAGAATTGAAAATTAGTATAAAGAAGGTATTCGTAAAATTCCACCTGACACAATTAGTTCTTCGGTAAATACTGCCCAGGGTCGATATTTGTTTTGTTCTGTTTCGTTAATTGGAATAATAAAATTAAAGATATGGATCCATTTTGTTGAATATCTGCGTTATTTATTAACCAAATTGGAATTTCTTTGTAACATTCGGTAAAAACAATACTCTAAAATGAGGTAGCATACAGAGTATCTTTATATTTGAAATTTTAAAGTTAGTGATATTATAGCAACAACCCTTACAGGTTTTTTATTGAATTCAGGTGTCCAACGGGTTTCTCTGAAAAACGTACTATTTACTTTGATGAATATTACTCTGAACTGTGAAGACATAGTTTATATAAAACATTGGGTTGTATTATTTTCCAAACCTAAATTTAAAATACTAATATAAACCAAAAATTACGACATACAAATTGCAGTAAAATTCAAAATAATAGGTATTTCTGATAACTTATATGCAGGTACCAACTCGTATACCTATAAGTGATCATTCTTTAATAATTTAACACCCACAAAAGACAGTTTTAGACAGACAGAAAGAGAGAGAATCACTGTACAAGTATGCATAATTTTCATATTCAATTTTGTTAAATGACAAAATGAAATAATAGTACATCATTTCGAATTTCAGTTATGTTAAAAACTTTATTAAAAACACTTGCAGCATAAATCGATTTTCTTAATTCAACAAATTCACAGTTCAAGATGTCATACGGCACAAAGTTAATTGGTTATCACATCAACTAAAGATAGTATAATTGCCTTACTGAAATTGTTATTCACTGGAACAGAAATATATTTTATAAGTATGAAACAAAATTTGAAATTAAATAATTAAGAGAATTGTTCTACCCATTTTTTGGCTAGAGCTATTAAGGGATATTTTGGTGCCTCAAGATTTTTTTTAATGTTCAGATATTGATCAATAACGTAAAATTTATTGATATCCTATACAGTCTATATAATATTTTGATTTCATAGAATGTTTTGTCTAGAGTATTGCGGATATTAAATATGTAATAAGCAATGAATAACCTCATCTTCATAGTTCATACTTTATTTCTTGGTGCTATTACAAACAAATTCTTGAGCTATTCATGAAACATAAGTGTTACTTACGTATCTAAAGTAAAGTACCCATTAAAGTTACGTACTTAGACTTGAATATTATATATGTTGGAAAGCGAATAAATACATCGCTATGTACATTTTACCGCAAAACACATATAGATTTTTACATCAGTTTTACATGTCACTTCCTGAGCTGATGGTAAATAACCTACACATACAGATAAAACGCAGTCTCATACACGAATACAAATTTAACATGTTCCCGTCCTTGTTGTGTCTAATCTAGTGTTGTCTGTGTGTTTTCAGTGGATCTAACCAATGGTCAACTGACACCCAATAATAACACCCCACTATTGACTCAGGCCTTGTCAGGTAATACTTACTAATTTTTTATCCATTAGATATATTTTTAGTGCATGGTATACGTAGTTGATTAGTTAATTCTGCGATTGAGGCTATATAGGGCGCAATAACAAATGAAAAATATTACAAACCAAGAACTTAAGAATCTGCCGTTAAATGAAAATTGCAAAAGTGGCATCAAGATATCAGCGCAATCTAGTGTGTTATAGTAATAATATACTTAAATAATTAATTGAAATATACAGTCACTGACAGTGAAAATCGTCTACCCACTTATAACATCATATGGTTATAAATGATTAGGTTTCTAAGAATACAATTAATAAAATCGTATAGACGTTCATGTTTCATGAAATTTTGTAAAATAAATACACGTTAGAAGTAAAAAAATATATCTTTCTCTTTTACATACAAAATCAACCTCACAGTAAAAATCGTCCACTAACAAAATTATCATTATTTTCATCTTTATAATACAAACATAAAAAAGGTAAATATTTCGTTGGTCCTCCCTTACTAGATTCTATAGCCCGTAGTCGACGGGGCATTGATTGAAGTAATTTTTTTGTATATTCAGGGGTAATCTTGTTCCACTGCTCTTGCAATGCTTGTTTTAAGTCATACTCATTAGAGATTGTGTGTTTTTTCATTTTAAGCTTCAGATCTTGCTACAAATGTTCTATGACGTCAATATCGGGAGATTGTGGTGAAGGATGCAGGAGGTGGACAATTATAAATCAACCATTCTTGTATTTTCTTTTCTTTATGCTTCTGGTCATTATCTTGGTAAAAGACAAAGGTGTCCAAAATATTTAATTTTTCGACACTTTATGCCATATTGTTTTTTAGGATATCTAAATACTTCCACTGGTTCATGGTACCTTCAAAAAATGAAGACTCCCGACCCTCTGAGGCCGCCATATAACCCCATACCATAATGGAACCTCCCCCATGTTTGACAGTTGGCATTAAATGTTGTAGTTTTAGCTGTTTATTTGGTTGTTTCCACACGGTTTCGTTTCCATCTAACCCGTACACATTAAATTTGGACTCGTCAGTAAACATTACGTTCTTCCAGTAACTAAAGTCTTTCGCTAAGATATTTCTTATTTGGTTCACTGATAAAAGGTTTCTGTCTAGCAATAGAACCATGGTAATTATTGTTCCTAAGAAATCTCCTTATATTTTCGGGATGTACTTTCAAACAAAATATTCAAACGTTCTTCCACTTCTTTCACCAGTTGTGGTGCACTTTTTTGGATTTATTTTAATTTGGCGTAGAAACCATTTTTCATCGCTGTCGCTTAGAATTTTTTTTTGTTCTTTTCTTTTTTTTTTTTATTACTAATGCGATTTTCCGTTTTGTATTTTTTAATAATGTACTCAACTGTAAATCGACTTTTGTTGACAATTGATGCAATCTGCCATTAAGACCTTTCTTTTTCATAATTGGAAGTGACTAACTTCCATATCTCAATACTTGTCTGCTTTCTAGCTTCCATTTTTGATCGAAATAATTTAAATAGGGGTTTACACATACTGTACAACACTGAGTAAGGTATAACAGTGCAAAACAAATGACTACTAATAAATGATGGTGAGGGAATCACCTGATTCTAGAAGTGGAAATGTTTTACTGTGACCCGATATTTACATACCCATAGAATGTTTTTCATATATTTTGGGAAACTCGTAATATACGTCTTATTAAAAATTAGCCATATGTAGATAGTAGGCTGTATATATGTTGAACCAGACCGGGAATTAATAGTAATTATAAAACAAACATCAAACACATAAAGGGCTGGACGATTTTCACTGTGAGTGACTGTATTTAATATATAGCATGTTTCTAAACTCGGAGATTTATCTTTGCTCGTATCTCACATTGTTTATAAAAGTATTCATGACCCAAATATATAAATTAATTCTCTTTGTAAATTGATGGCTATACAAATAAAATGCCATTATTGTCATTGACTGTCTTGATTGAAGTATCTGTGATGAAACACCTGGAATCATATTCAATTTATCACTTTTCTCAATTTCTTTCTCGAAATAATCTTGAAGACTAAATAATATTGTGTCTGCATGTTAATCTGGATATTCATATTGTAGATCGTAGGGTAAACAGTTTTCTCCCAAAAATTAGCCTAGCTAGTCTTCTTCCCGTACTTGCATATATAGGTAGCATAACGATTTGCCATTAAGAATAGTGATAGGCAACAGTCCCAGTCGGTATTTTCGTTAACTACTATATTCATATGATTTTCTAGACATTGAAAGAAGAGTGTGGTTCTTGTTTCTCTTATTCCTATCATGTGGTAGACTATCTGAAAGCCCTCATGCTGTAATTTTCGCCCTTGATGCAGATGTATCTGTTTTGGGAACACTAAATTTTCATATCTCTGATACTATAGTTGTTTCTTAATTGGGGATCTCATTTGCTTCTAGCTATTTACAGAAATAATTGATCGCCATCGAGAGATTATCTAACTGTACCTCAGGAAATGATCCAGCAATATCGTTAACGCTGATCCGAGGTCCTAAAGGCATTATTTTATTTGTTATTGTAATAGCCAGCACATCGACGACATTAATCTTCTTCGTCGCATCGACGGCTCGGCCTGACTCTGTTCGAAATCTTGTATATGCCCAAAGTGACTTCTGGATACATCACGATAGACTTCTTGGCTTACTTTCGTATCTCTTGTCACTTGCATTATTTGTTCATAAACATAAACGTCGTTTCTTACACTTATATTTTATGTTTTGTTAAAATTCTTTTAAAATGCTAATAAAACCTCTCCTAATGCCAAATGTAGTATTCTTCTCCTTAATTCGTCAAATCATAAGTCTAAAATAACTAATTTAATAATTAGTAGTCCTAAAATAAGAAACTATGTAATAATGACAACTTCACAAATTATTGAAGTCTCGTAAATATCACTGACAATTGTTAGTTTCAGTAGAGAATTGGGAATATCGAACTGAAGAAAGAAACTAGTTGTTTATTTTTTGTTTAGAATAAGTATTCCATCAATGTTTTTACAAGGAATATCTTCATTATTTGAAGAAATAAGACTGAAATAAATCCCGTTTACAGTGCCATCACATTTTAACTAAACATTTCAAATTTGGTTTGTTGTTATAACCCTTAAAGAATCACTACGTTTGTCTTAATTCTACTCCTTACTATAAATGGTAGTATAAGGGTATCCTAAGTTGGAATCCCTTTCATTAGGAATATGATGGTGTACCATAGGTAATATTTTAGAAATATTTGTAAAAAAATATTTATATTCTATACAAAAATTGATTTCGGCTAATACAGATTATTAATTGATTGCAGAATCATCGATAGTGCACTATGTTCTATATTTTATATAGAGCAATTAAATAATAAAGTTAAATTGAAACATTCGACAGAAACATCAAGATTATCACCATTAGCTTCTACACAAACGTTGTACTATTTCATCGCTATTTGTCAAATAAAAAACTGTCTTATCTTGTCGATAAATGGAAGAATCTACCTGAGCTTAGCCATAAGAACAAGCCAAGGTTATGTTTTGAGATTTTTTATTTGGCAAATAGCGATGAAACAAACTATTTTATCTTAGGAATTTCTGTTATAATAAAAACATTATTTTGTGTATATTTATGCGACTGCATACTATTTCTGAATCAAACAAGGTACATACCTATCATAGAATGGTGCATGCTTGTAATAAACATAGGTGATAATAATTATTGATATGTTTGGCCGGGATAATGCAACACAATTCAGTTGTCTCAAGTTTTTCTCGGTATACACACAGCTTGAATCACATCGACACGTAATTTAATGGCTTCTGTTTTTCATGTCTAAATTTAAGTGCTTTCGTGAGGCACAAATACCTAGTATCTATATCAAACTCAACCCTTGAATTTGGATATTACAATATTCATTACCGTATTCGCGCGGTATGTAGCAGACTTACTCCAGCTATGATTCAAACATTGAGCTGTAAAAGCTAATGGAAATAATTTTAAATATTTACAATGATTGCTACTATTACTAATTTTTACTATTTGTAAAGTCTGAAGGCAATTGTTGTTTAGAAGATCTATTTTTACACCAGACATAACATACGATATATTACTGTATCCACGATAACAAAAAGATTGAGTTTCGATGGAAAACTATGTAATGCGATTGGAAAAGGAAAAAATGGAGACATTTCTTAAGGATTGCATCAACCAACAGGATTTGAAGGAAACGGGTTTCAAGTAGTTACATTTGCCTTTAAAAGACACTCAATATAATTAAAATGAAACGAACATCATTATTTCTTAATTATAGTACTATGATATATGAATGAGCTTACGTAAAATCATTATTTTTTACTTCCAAATTTCTTCAATTTAAACTTTCGGAAGAGGTAAATAAAGCAGCTTGTTATATGACTCGTATTTTATAAAATGACAATATTCATTTGCTACTTGCTGTTTTTAAAGACATTTTATCTTTGATGCACTAAGATACATATTTAATGTACTCCTATGCATACAATATATTTGTTTTAATATATGAGTCAACATCATGTACCTACCACTAAAAATTGTATAATACTTAACTGGTATTTTAATAGGTATATATAGTTTAAGCACATTTTCATAGAAAAATATATTCTTGGCCCTTGCGATGAAAAATTAAGATATTTATTTTTATTTGTTATTCCATCCTGTATATTCCATCGTTCCATCATTGAGTATCAGACATAATATGTAGTTTTATAATTGTGAGGAGTAATGAAAGTTGATTGCGTGGTACTTTGTAGATTAGTTACCAAAATTTCTGTATTTCTTACCATATTTACCTCATAGTAACTTGACCACACTTTCTGCGTGATATTGAAAGTGCTGTGTTTTATAAAAAATTAAATGTTTGTAACACACAATACTGGATACTTAAATAATAATTTATGTGAAAAATTCCCTTATCCGTATGTTCAAAAAAATATATATTATTGCTCAAATTTATGCCTACTTATATGATTAATAATTTTATTTATTATAGCTTAGAAAATAGTAGTAAAAATAAAACGCGTTGAAAGAAAATAGTAGATGCATGTATAAATTACAATTTTTCGAAGCGTCCATTGATTCCAAATAATTTCAATATAAAACATTCGTTTATTTCAAATAAAACATATTGTATCTTTTAACTGTGCTGGTTTCAATCTGTACGAATATTTTCTATAGCTAAAATATATGGTCTCTTAGTATTTTAAATTTTATGAAAGTGGTTAAATTAACATCAATATCGAATGCAGTGTGCCACAAGCAACATATTATAAGCGCTTTACTACTTGTTATAGGATTTTAAATGATTTTTGATGTTATGGGATGATCAAATTTGTCCAAAGTTCGACCTCCTTGTTTATACACCTTGTACATTTTCAAGCATCTGTAGTTTATATATACATGATATCCATTTCTAATAAATATATAACGAAAAAAATTGTTAATGGACTTTATCATAATGGACGTAATAATATCCATCTAAGGGTTAATTTTCACATAATATTTCATTAAAATCAAAATATCTCAACTTCATTGTTTTATAGATATGAAATGGTAGTTACATAAAATGTAAATGTATAAAAATAATATGCTTTGCCATTGAAGATAATGTCTACTTAAGTATTACCGGAAATCTCACGCACCTGGTATTATTTTCACCAAAAAAGCGCATCTGTGGTACACCAGATTGACAAATTTTCAATTTCATATTATTTGTAGTTTCACAGAAACGTTCAATAGATCACTGACTAAGATGTATCTTGTATCTGTTCGACTGAGTTACCTTCCAATATTATATAATATACATTAGTACCTCTCTTGTTAAATTTTAGAAAAATATTTCTCGTTCCTGAGAAAGGGCTGGGAAAGAGAACCTCTAATGCAGCTCAAAAATAGGAGATCACTTTTCGACGAATACCGAAATATCACAGGTTACTCGTTCCATGACAATTGAAATGATGTGACGATACCATGGTTATTAAAACTAAACTTCAGTTTTAATCATCATCTGATGATTTCAACTTGATTGACAAGATACGTATCAAGTAACATAGGATATTTCGATGTTCTTGGAAATTTAGACCCCTTGTTTTTGTCTCCCATTGTTTAATTTATAAACCTTCCCCCTAGCTGAAACGGAGCTAGTTGAGAATTTCGCCATAGTAGTACTTTAGGACCATAATATATTCACCACTTCCGAATGCCTGTAGATTAGTCTCTTCCTCTATAATCTTCTATCTCTGTAATCTTCTATCTATGACACAAGCATAGTGAACGGCTTCGGTCGGCTCCAGGAGAGTGTTATTGTTGTCATGCAGGGTCTTCGGGTGCCAGCTGGACTCAGCAGCCTTCAGGAGCCGACCAGAGCACAGCCCAACCCCACTTCTCGGTTTCCTTTGCAGTCATGAACAACTACCAGGCAGCGGCGGCGGCAGCGCAAGGCTTCGGGCCACCCGCTTCCCCTCACGCAGCCAATACTCGCGGGGGATTCCCGGCCGCTAACTCTCCTGGACCCACAATTGACATGTACAACAGCAGCGCGGGGGACAGCGTGGGATACGTGCAGGCAGCTAGCCCCCAGCCCTCGAGCTTTCCAGCCATCGCAGTCAGCAGAGCTCCCCTCAACTATAGTCCGGTAAGATTAAATATAATAATACACCTATATAACGGGATATCAAAAATTATCTTGATCAAAGATGGTCGTGAAATAGAAAACGTCCATCTTATTATCCTCTTGAAATAATACTGTCAAAGCTACATGCCATACTGACATAATTAATGGTGCAAATGTATTACTAACTATAAACATAAAATAATGATGAACTATAAGCTTAGAAATTAAACTGAAAAACTATGTTATTATTAACAAAAGCCAAATTAAAGTAACTGTTGAAAATGTACCGTGCTTCATTGATGCGAAGCTTATGCACATCAGTGTGCTATAAAAAGAATCATACAGAATATTCAGAATTTAGTTGCACATTCTTCAATTATTCTGTATTCTATTTTTTTGGCAAATTGACTAGAGAAGTTCTGAAAATATATTTTTTTTTAATAAAATTGTTCATAATAGTCAAGCAGGGAGGATTTAGAAAAAAACTCAACTTGCGCAAATATATCAGTCAATTCTCAAACAAATCTCAGAGAAGAGTTGTAGTGCATATATGCACTTACACCGTTTTGCTGAGAATATACTTATTAGCATAATCGTGTACCCATTATGTGTAGCATATGCAGCAGCCAACCATAACAGCTTTTAATGCATGTATAACAATTCTTTAGTATTAATCCTTGGGAAGGACTGTAATATTTAAACTAGGAGGCCAGTTTCTCAATGCGCGCTTCATCAATCACATAGGCATCATCGGATGATGATTAAAACTGTTGAAATGATTCAGTTTTAATCACCTCCCGATGGTTCCAACTTGATTAGCGAAACGCTAGTCCAAAGACATGTAATCTCTCGGTGTTCCTGGAAAACTGATATCCTGGTTTCTTTGTTATCAACTTAAATGCTGACCATATTCCCCAATTTCATTAAATAGCATGCCAGTTCAGAAATAGGTTTCACTCATGTAATTTCTTTGCCCTATGGCTTCAATCGTGTATTTCTTTAACCCTATGGTTAAAACCGCATTTCCAAATCTTCTTAGTGTCATAATAACAAGAGAACTCCACCAGAATTGCTTCACAATTTTTTAAATCTACGACCGCCTTTAATCAAGATAATTTTTGATATTTAATTTTGAAGATTTTTGATATTAGTGAATTGAATATCAGTACTGATCTTTGATTCTCTCTTTTTATTTCTGATTATTCAATAATCATTCTACTTAATACTAACATATACTATTATGATATTACAAGAAATAGCACGACCATAACGGTACATCTGTTTTTCTGTATATGTTCTCTTTATACGCTATTACGAGTATCCAATTTATTTTTGTTTAGATATTCCACTAATGTAACCAGTAGAAGGCTATATTATTATGTCCGCATCGCTGGTATTAATTTCAAACATGATCATTCAGACAGTCGAAAGAAGCATGAGATTAATATAATTATCCACTTTTATAGTACGCCACTTGAAACAGTGACAGAACTAAGAGATGTGAGATAACTGCATGAGGTTCATAATCTATGAAAAACAAAATTAAATGGCCTCCATTATTTAAAATATGAACTTCAAATTAATTAATCAGTTTGCAACGGTGTTATTACTGTCTTCATTTATTTCGTAAATTTCCTTAATTTTAGTTTTAATCACCTAAACACTTTAATAAAATTATTATCAACTTTGTGATTTAAAAATTTAATTAAAAAAAAAATGATAAATCGGGGTTGTTTCATGGTCACGGAATAGGTTCGTCATTACTTATCCAAATATTAAATTGATCATTATAAATGATCCAAAAATCCAAATAACTTATTCAAAGCCGTTACTCATCATCTAAACCAGTTTATAAAACATTTTTTTGGGTATTCATCTGAAAAAGGTTATCAAGACTATCAAAAAATAAGGAGTCATTGTTTTATAATAAATCTCTTAATGGTAAGAGAACTGTAAAAAAGCTTTGAATTTAACATTTTTAATGTTATAAATTATAAAAAAATTATATTAAAAAATAAAATAAGATTGAAGATCTCCATTTCTGTTTACTCTTGTGATAGGCTTTCTCTCTCACATGTCAATGACTATATCAAAAATGTGTTTTCAGTGCTAGCCAGATATTTCTGTATTATTTATCCATTAGGATGAAATAATAAAATGTCGAACGATAACAATTTTATCATAGTATCATCAATCGAGGCTTACCGTACTTCTATCAACGCGCATATACATACTTGGATCATCGATTTTCATATACTAAGTTCAATGTGTCAAAAAATATTATAGTTAACATATGCGCCCTTAAATATTCGAAATTAGAACAAAATATCTAAAAACAAATATAAAAGTAATACAATCTGTTTTATTTCAAAAAAGTCACCGTAATTTTTATATCGCGTAACTTATTCAGTATATTGTTTTAGTTAAAAATACATAATTCCATTCCACAGTTTTTATTTTTAACTTTTTTTTTGTGGTTTAAACGTAACGGCATTGAGGGAGAGGGCCAAAATATTATAAATAACTGTAGGTACCTATTTGCTTCAGAAAGGATTTATATATTAAGTCAATCAACGCTTTCAACCTTTTATTGTTTTCTTTAACAAAATATAATGATAATGATAATACCTCTATTGCCCAACAGAAAAAAATCTACTTATGGTACAAAAGTACCAATAAAAACATTTATATGTGTACATTATATTAATAAAAAATTAATAATAAAAGGGAAACCTCTAAATAGCTTTGACATAAATAAACAATCGAATACTTTAGTAATACATAACTTATACGACTGTAAAGTTAATGTTTCCCTAAAGATAGTAACTCATTATAATTGCAATTGTTCAAATTACAAGTGATTTACTACATATCACATTACAATTTTATAACATTACAAACACTGGCGATTTTAACAGGAAGTTAGTTCTTGCAGTCTGGTAATAAAACATCCTTTCTTATTACTACTTACTTACTGCTCATACTTTATATATAAACTATTTATTCAATTTGATAGAGTATAATTTCATAATTTATAATGAAATGAGTACAAACAAACAGTGAATATATATAGAAAAATAATGCTGAAGCAGATTGCGGGGGTGTAGATATTATTATCTCGGTATAAAAAGGGAAACACTCATAATTAAGGCTGGTGGGTTATAAAATGTACGGTCGTTAATTAACGTTTTTAACGACTATGCAGATAAGCTTTATTATCATATACATATATACTTTCTTAAGCAGGCAGTAAAATAATTCGACCTCATTATTAATACCACAGACTCTCTGTTCGAGGAATGTGATCTGTATGATTATAAATAATGGTCAATGGAGACTCAATCGTAGACATATGCGATGATGAAAGTGTCTGCACATTATGCTAATGTTAAAAGTGACATATAATGTTGACCATAACATTATTTTTATGAAAAGTTGAATTGATTGGGCCGTTACTTGATGAAAATACATATTTATACAAAATTAAAACATTCTCTGGTTAGATTTTCACTTTTTATTTGTTAAACATAAAAATTGTTTCGCCAACACAGTAGCTTCTTCAGATGTTGAAGACATAGACTAAATTGTACAATGTGGAACTGCATTCAGATGTTGAGTACATAGACTAAATTTTACAATGTGGAGTTGTGTTTATAAGCGCATCTTCACATTGTAAAATTTAGTCTATGTACTATGAAGAAAGATACTAAAGAGCGCGGGAATGAAGTATAGAGATAGGAGAGTAGTACACAATCTATACAAAGAGCAAATTGCTGTTATAGAAGTAGAAGGGGAAAAAAGGGAAGTAGGTATTAGGAAAGGAGTAAGACAAGGATGTACGCTATCACCACTAATTTTTAATCTGTACATCGAAGAGGCGATTAATGTGGTAAAAGATAGAGTGGATTTCGGGATTAAAGTACAGGGACAGAAACTAAAAATGCTGAGATTCGCGGATGATATAGCAGTATTAGCATCTAGTAAGGAGGAATTAGAATCAGCATTGAACGAGATGGAGGCAGTGTTGACAGAGGAATACGGAATGAGGGTGAATAAAAACAAAACTAAAGTGTTAGTGTGCAGAGGGCGCGAGAGCAGAGCAAAAACGAAAGTACAAATTAATAATGAAAGGTTGGAGGAAGTTAAAGACTTCACTTATTTAGGAAGTAAAATAAATTGGGATGGAAGAAGCGATAAAGACATAAAACAAAGAATAGCGCAGGGTCGAGTAGCTTTTAACAAAAAGAAAGCACTTTTATGCTCGGGGGTAATAAACTTAGAAACAAGGAAGAGATTTTTGAAAACATATGTATGGAGCACGGCACTATACGGCAGTGAAACCTGGACGGTAGGGGAAGTAAGTAGAAAGAAATTAGAAGCTTTTGAGATGTGGTGTTACCGAAGAATGATGAAAATACCGTGGACTGATAGGGTTAGAAACGAAAAAGTATTGGAGAAAGTCAGCGAGAAAAGAAATATGTGGAAAAACTTAAAGAAGAGAAGAGATAGAATGGTAGGCCACTTGCTGAGACATGGGGGAATAGTCCGCGATATTTTGGAGGCAGAAATAGGAGTGAAGAAAGGCAGAGGTAGGCCGAGATTAGACTACTGCTCGCAAATAGTAAGGGATGTAGGTTGTAGCACAATTAGCGAAATGCGTAGGTTAGCACAAGATAGGAGAAGCTGGAGGTTAGCGTCCAACCAGTCTTAGGTCTGATGACCTAATGATGAGGACTATGAAGAAGCCACTGTATTGGCGACATAATTGTAATGTTTAACAAATCAAAAGTGAAAATCTAACCAGCGAATGTTTTAATTTTGTATATGAAATTTTCTGAAAATATTCCCATTATATTATAAACATCGGCTTTTTCAATGTAATAATGACGATGATCATATCTACAATATCGATGATTATTTGTTTGCTATACAAAACTTCTCTAGTAATATGAACAAAATGCCTACAGTCAATAAGTTATAACGATTAATAGCATTTTGTACGGATACACTTTTATAGTTACATTTTCTGAAGAATCTGCCCAATCTTCGAGGTCATCATATTTCAGTATATTTTCATATATTTCGACGATTTATCGAGTGCTAATAAATTATGGTAATTGTTTCGATATAGATAGGTTTCACAGGGAATGTATCCTAAAGTGTTATAATTAAAAAATAAACTTTGAGTAGGTAATAGTAATTGTCAGTAAGTGCATACGCCGCTTAAGGGGTTAAATACACCCTTTAATTCTTTTTTGAATTTCATTTCATTTTTACCTATAAATCGATAATAATCAAATCATATATAAATAAATTATATATTAAATTATTCTTCTAATTATGATCTATCACGTATGTATATGAGAAGTTTTCCAATTGTAATACACAATTCTGCATTGCGCCCCACTCCCCATGTAAACCCAACAAAAAAAGTTTCCTTTTTTCCGATAAAAATATCCGACAATAAATTTATCTCCTTAATTATGCCTCTACATTATCCCTCAGATACGTACACAAAAGGTACATAAGAAAGTTATGTACTATAGTTCCTCGATAAGGAACGTATGGAAAGTATGATAAATAATATCCTTCAGTGAATTATTTGATGTAAATAAGTATCACACTATGAACAACGCACAACTGATGGCTCATCAAATTTGTACGATGATAATAAGCTCTATGAATAAACCATGATAATAAGCTCTATGAATCGATGCCTGCTGTATTATTTGTTTGAATAGTGACATAGTTCCCTCATACTTTTCGATATGATGATATTTTGACTTCTTTTTTCGGGTTACCAAACTGTTTCATAATTAAAGGTAACTAAAATATATCAGCAGTAAATTTAAAATATTAACCATTGCACTGTTAAATGTACCCCGTTTTACTTCCCACACTGTATATATTACTGAACTATGTTATTGTGAAGTGGCGTTCTAAAATTAATGTCTTAATGGGAAATAGTATTATTCACTGTATAAATATAACAGAAAATACAATAGTCGTACAAAGACCCGTGCCTTTTTTCGAGACACAAATCACTCATTGACTCTTGCAACATGTACTAGAATCTTCGCGGTGAACTGTAATCGATCTGACAGTTTCATCCCTGCGATATTAACATAACGCAAAATTACAATATGTTCAAATATCATTTAGTTCGTAACGGCCATAGCTACAACAAATCTTCACAAGATAAATGCGTAGATATTTTATTTAACTCCCAGTTTATTTAAATATTTTGTGTTATTATTTATTCCCTTCTAATCCATAATCATCACACATAAAATTTATAAAAGTCCTGCAGTGATTAATGGTTAAGAAGCAAAATACGATAGTGGTAAAGAAATTCTTAGATGTAAACCCGTTAAAATGACATTGCTCCTCCGCCATTTCTTTAACATCGTTGAGTAATGGAAATAATCACTGTTAAACGCCATATATATTCGAATAAAGTGATGCAAATTGATATATAGTATATTTTTAGATATAATTTAGTTCCATCACGGCCATAGACATCAAACTCTCGCAACACAATTGTGTAGATATTAATTCCAGTTTATTTAAATATTTTTTTATATTATTTCTTCCCTCCTAATTCAGAACTATTTATCACATATCGCAGTTATAAAAGTTCGCAGTGATTAATGGTTAAGAAGCGACATACGATAGCAGTAAAGAAATTCTTAAACGTAAACACGTTTAAATTACATTTCTAATCCGCCATTTATTTAAAATAGTTGAGTTCCGGAAATTATTGTTGTTAAACGCCATATCTGTTTGAATAAAGCGGTGCGAATTGATGCATTTCCTGTGTGAATATTAGCACATACTTCCCTCATATATTTCGATATTATTGTTTCGGGTTACCGAACTGTCTGATAATTGAAGATAATTGAAAATTGTCATCACTAAACTTAAAACATTAATTAGATTAACTACTATGATGTTAACAGTTACAACCACAAAAATAAATGTACCCCGTTTTACTTCCCACTCACTATATATTACTGGACTACTTTATTGTGCATTGGCGTTCTAAAATTAATGTTTACTGTTGCTTAAAAAATGTACCGGGAAATACTATCATTTTCTGTATAAAGATAACATAAAATAAAATAATCTTACAAAAACCTGTGCCTGTTTTCGAGGCACAAATCACCCATTGACTCTTTCAACACGTACTGGAATTTTCGCAGTATAACTATACACATTCTGGCAGATTCATCTCTGCGACATTGACATAATGTAAAATTATAATATGTTGAAATATCATTTAGTTCGTCACGGCCTTGGCTACAAAAAATTTTCACAAGACAATTGTGTAGATATTTTGTTTAACTCCCAGTTTATTTAAATATATTTTTTATGTTACTTATTCCCTTTTAGTCCATATTCATCACACATAGAAGTTATAATAGGCCGCAGTTATTAATGGTTAAAAAGCAAAATGCGATAGCAATAAAGAAATTTTTAGATTTAAGTACGTTAAAGTGACATTGGCCATTTCTTTAAAATAGATGAATAATGGAAATAATTACTATTAAACACTTAATAATTAATTCGCACTAATTCGCACTGTTTAAATAGAACAGTGCGAATTAATGCAGTGTATTTCCTGCTTGAATATTAACATATATTTCCCTCATACATTTCGATATTGCTGTTTCGGGTTACCGAACTGTCTGATTTATTGAAGGTAATTAGAAATTGTCATCAGGAAACTTAAAACATTAATTATATTAGCCTCAGTGATGTTAACAGCTGCAACCACAAAAATAAATGTACCCCATTTTACTTCCCACACACAGTACTGGACTACTTGATATTCATTGGCGTTCTAAAATTAATGTGTACTGTTGCTTAAAAAATGTTCCGGGAATTAATATTATTTACTGTATAAATGTAATAAAAAATATAATAATCGTACAAAGAACCGTGCCTTTTTCCAAGGCACAAATCACTCATTGACTCTTCTATTATTTACTGGAATCTTCGCAGTAAAACTCGACAGGATCTGGCAGTTTCATTTCTGCCATATTAACATACCATAAAATTATATGTTCAGATATAATTTAGTTCCATCATGGGCATAGCTATCAAATTATCTCAATTATGTAAATCCTTTGTTTAACTCCAGTTTATTATATATTTTTTATATTATTTTTTCCTTTCTAACCCATAACCATCACACATAGCAGTTTTAAAAGTTCGTAATGATTAATGGTTACGAAGAAAGATACGATGACAATAGAGAAATACTAAGATGTAAACTCAGTAAAATGACATTGGCGCAACCGCCATTTATTTAAATACCGTTGACTAATGCTGAAAATAACTTGACTTAAACGCCATATCTGTTTAGATATAGACGTTAATTTCTTATGATGTCATAGTCATATGGTATCTAGTCAATGGATATTAAAAAACCTAATAACACTACTAGCACTATGCATATTGATGAATACAGATTTGTTCATAGTGGACGAATCCATTCGAATCAGTGGGATGTAGCCATCAACAAAATTAGACATATTACAAAAAATATAGGAAACTTCCTACAAATTTAGCTAATCATGATACAATTGTACTCACCAGGCTTAAGGCGGGACACTCATAATTAACACATTCGTATGCTCTTTGTAATAAAAGCCCATCTACAAATGTGCAACATTAACACGAACCTAACTAAAACAGAGTGGTGGAATGTGTCGAATACTATTTTTTTAACACTTAATAGATGTATATAACAGTATAATTGCAGCGCTATCTAACACTTGAAGATACGGGTAGACGAAGATGTTGTATAACAAATACAAAATATTTAGAAATTCGAATTATTAGCAACATTTGTTGTAAATTTTATTTCATATATTTTATACTTTATAACATTTGTTTAAAATGTGTATGTCAGTGATACTAAACTCTATCCATAAAGTTTATTAACCTCAATGTGATCACTTGAAGCATTTTAAGTGTATTTCTCGATTTTTGTACATTCCACCTTCCCCTCGTGTCTTCAATTGCACTGCAAGAAACTGGAATAGGCTATATTTCGTATAACTATAAATAAACTGTAGACAATGGATGGCAATACAAAATGGATAAATCTATTTCAAATCTGGCTAATAATCATAGTTCATGCGACCAAAAAAAAAAGCATCCTTCTGATATTTTACATTACAAAAATAGAACATCAAACGTAAGTATCGAATTCACCTAGTTAAAATATATTTGTATTTTGATATACACATACACATACTATTTTCAGATAATTTTTTTGCCTCATTAGTGTTTTTATATTCAAATACACGAATATGTTTTCACCCGTTTCAGCCTTTCAGACACTTTTTTTAATCGATCGTTTGTATTTTCTAAACGGTTCAAGTGACTTTGTAAAGTAATATATACAAATGCTACACTGATACAAATATTTAGCATAAAATACAGATGAAGAGTAATTCAAGATGTTTGTATTTGAATATGAAAGATTTTGCATGCACTCAGACAATTTAAATCACAACAACATACTCAATTTGCAATCATACTGAATTAGTTTTCCCTAAAACCCCAAAACACTATACACTACACTTGACGCGCGTTTCGTCAGAAAGTTAGCAGCATCTAGAGACGATTAAAACTGAGATGATTAAGAAATCTTAGTTTTAATCATCTCCAGATGATGCCAATTTTGTAGGCGGCACGCACGTCGAATGTAGTATATAGTGTTTGTGTTTTGTGAAAAACTAAGTCAGTGTTATCTTCACACTAAAGATTCCAACCTACTCTAGAATTAGTAATCAATTTAAATCGCTAGTTAAAGAGTCATTTTACTTTCTCAAACCATTTTTCTGCTGAAGAACACATAGCTTTACATATGTCTCAATATAGCCTACTTTATTACAAAGTTTTTTTAATATAAATATTTAATACTTCCCTTGTTAATCATGGTGGTTTTAGTAAATCGGTGTGGCTATATGAAATGGCTATATTAAAAACATACAGAGCTCATCGCGCACATTATTGATTTTACATAAGCTTCCTCGTTTTATTGAAGGCGCCCTCACGTTCATAGTATGATGACCATTCATAGCTCCTAATAAAGGAAATAGGTGCAATCACGGCATAATATAAAACAAATTGCAATTGCTTGCTATTTTTTGGACATGAATTTTTAATCGTTTGTTGCTTCATTAACCCTAAAAGCGTCATGTTAAATAATATCGATAAAAACTATAATCTATGAATGTTTGCTAATATTACAGTATTCACTTTTTCCTTATGCTTTAAAATCATAGTCTTAGTATATTTGTAAATGATAGGTAAATAGTAAATAAGAAGAGAAATTATCTTTCATTATATTTATTATTATACAGCGCTATTCAAAAGTCCCCTCCCCCCCTCTTATCTTTGGAACGATTATACATAAACTAGTGAAATTTGGTAACTGAATATTAAGGGTTGTAAACTTCTCTACTAGTGATGATAGATGACGTATGCGTCAAAGATGACGTCACAAGGTCATTGTGACCAATAATTTTAAATGGAACCCTATGGCAAGCGGCACCTCTTTTAAAAGGTATCGAAAAAACCTATTCAATGATACTAATATTGTGTCTGTTTACGGCAGTTTTGACAACTTCCTTTCAAAAACCGCAAAGCTGTGATGAATTAAATCAGTTAATAATAAAATTTAAAATTTAAGCTCCGCCACTGGATAGTTGAATAGTAAATAATCTGACGTTTTTGCAAGTCTCCCCAATTTGATGTTTTTTTAGCTGTCAAAGTTTTTATACATTTAATAATTTGTGTATTGTTGATCGAACGTTTAACTGTTTTAGTACCTTGTGGTAATTTTAAAATATTTGTACATTCAATAATTTGTTAAACTGTTGTGAGCTGAACGTTTAAGTGCTTCAAGAAGAGAAATGGTACGTGTTTTAGGTGATAAAGTAGCAGCGATCCTAATACTTGGTGAAACTGGAGAAAATATTCATGCAGCAGAACGCATTTTTAATGAAAGGTTTCCCGATCGCCCAGTTTCGAGGACTTATTTGAGAGAGCTTCTTCGTAAGTTTAAAACAACGGGTAGTATTAATGATGCAAAACGATCTGGCAGACCACAAATTTCTGATGAGAAAAAAATTGATATACTGGCAGAAGTAATAGTAAATCCTACTTCTTCAACAACTCAAGTTGCATCAACCTGTGAAGTCAGTCAAAGTACAGTGCACAGGGTGTTGAAAAACAAACAAATTTCACCCATGCAATTTTGTGAAAATATGGAGACTAAAATTAACCAACAGCCAGACTATGTCAAAAAAATTTGTTTTAGTGACGAAAGTACTTTCTATCTAAATGGAAATGTAAATACATAAAACGTGAGATATTGGAGTGACGCAAATCCTCACATGTTTCGTAAAACACATACTCAGTATCCCGAGAAGGTCAATGTTTGGGCAGGTATACTGGGAAACCACATCGTTGGGCCTGTTTTTTTAAATACCAACTTAACCGGTGAGGTGTATTTGCAGATGTTGCAAAATGCAATAGAACCGTTAATCCTTGAAATTTTGGAAGATAATCAAGATGAATTCGACATTTTGGAAATAACATTCCAACAGGATGGTGCTCCTCCACACTATTACGGTGCAGTAATACGGTATTTGGATGAAGAATATACTGGTAGATGGATTGGACGACGAGGTTCAATGGAATGGCCGCCTCGATCACCGGACCTCACACCTTTAGATTTTTTCTGTGGGGGTATCTTAAATCGAAGGTTTACGCCACTCAGCCTGACAATATTGATGTTTTAAAACAACGTATTGTTACAGAATGTAGGGCTATTTCCGCAGACACATTTGAAAAAGTACGAGAAGAGTTTCGCAATAGGATGTTTTACTGTCAGGAAATAGATGGAGCTCACTTCGAACAATTACTATAAGTAGATACTGATTCTTGAATCTGTAATTAAAATTATTATCCAAGTTTACTGATTACTGATTTAATCCATCAAAACTACCATAAATACAAACAATATTAGTATCATTGAATACGTTTTTTCGATACCTTTTAAAAGAGGTGTCGCTTGCCATAGCCATTTAAAATTATTGGTCACAATGACCTTGTGATGTCATCTTTGACGCATACGTCATCTATCATCACTAGTAGGGAAGTTTACAACCCTTAATATTCTGTTACCAAATTTCACTAGTTTATGTATAATCGTTAAAAAGATAAGAGGGGGGGGAGGGGACTTTTGAATAGCACTGTATGTAATACGGTTTGTTTTAATAATCTGTGAATATGCACTTTCCCACATACACGTTAAGTTATCTGTTCAATATTGCAAATGTTGCAAAACTTTTAAATGTAATTTTCGCGGTACCTTCACTTTAAATCACTTAATATCAAATATATCATTATTACATCAATATTTTATTGTCCTTAAAATGACACTTTATGTATCAAACTAACTCTTTGTAATATAATTTATAGGACCTCTATCAATTAAAATAAATATATAGTTATTACATTTAAATAAAATTGCACATAAAAAAACTCATACTACTACTTCAGGGTAAATTTAAGAACACTCTATAAATAGAAACTACCGACTACATATGCGATTGTAGACTACCGCGATATACATATATCATCAGTATATTAATAAATTGCCACTATATGACAAGAAACAAAGGAATATTTCATTAAAATCGATAAATAGTCTCTGTTTTTTTTTTGAAAATGTTTTTTTTTCAATTAAATTGTGGGTTCACATAATATGAACATATTATAATGATCCCATAAAACCTGTACTTTATTCTGCATATAAGATATCATATTATCTCAGATGCCTATTGTTATCTTCCACGAATATGATCTGTTACATAGTAATGCGATAAATCGATGTTATTTAACAATGAAGAATATCACATCAATAATACATATTACAAGCTTTTCGAGATCTGTTCCAATAGGTCTTCGACTCTCGCGGCCGGTATTGTTCAGTTGTAGACTGTAACGTATTTTTACCTATTCTACCCATCTATTCTACTGTGGTTCATGGGGTATGATTTTCCAAATGTTTTACCATTTATCGCTCACAACGTCCTTTGCATTGACTCAGTCCTAGTTTTTGACCGAAAAAATCTTTTTTTACTCATAATCCCATGAAGATGGATTTTTTCCCGAGTCATCGCATATCGTCGGTGGACTGCATCTTATGGCTTTTGTAGATTATCAGTGGTACCAAACTTTCATAAGTAATTCCTATCCTTGGTCTGTGTGTAACATTTAAATTTCCATGAATTTTTGGCCCATCCTACTATGCAATTTTTCATGCTAAACATGAACAATTAAACAGAATAGTATTAATTTGGGTCAAGGTACGCTTCGGTATAGTAGAGAATGATGTTAGCTAAAAGACTAGGACCAACAACGATCCTCTAATCGAATATCACCCTTATGAAGATATTATTATATTATATTATTACTATTATAGAAGTATATAAATTAGACAATCCCTAAAATCCACGGCCGCAAATACCTGAAGGGGGAAATATTTGTACATTGAAAAAGCGCACATAATGCCAACATCCACCGGCTTTAGATTTTAAACCAAGGGCTTAAACATTCAGTAGCTGCGTGTTTGTTTCATAAAGCTTTCTAACCATCTGAGGTACCACGAGGGCTTAATACTCGAAATCTAAGGGGACTCGAATATGTTAGTCTAAAGAATTTTTCATATGGCTGGACTTAGACTTCTATGGCAGTCGAACCACTATTAGTAAACTTTCCCTATAGCAGTCATAAGAGAATATTGGTTGTTGAATTTATCTGGTGTGTTCTGAACAACAGGCATTCAAGCTGACATTACTTGAAATTAAACTAGCTAGAAAGCCAGTTATTTCCGTAAGAGGTGACCGGTGCTATGAAAAAATATTCTTACATAACGAAAATGACCATCCGGCATATAAAGATGTAATATTTGCATAATTAAAATGAAGTTATAAATATAAGACATAAGTAAAATGAGGTCTCCGATGTTATTTAGTGGATCCGTGCCAGCACTGTTACTATACATATGTTTTAATCTGGTGAAATCTGGATTTTCCTGGAATACCTTTCTCGTCACTTAATCTCTATTATAGCGCTTTTTGTGCATCATCTATTACTTTCATTCTCTCGCATGATTCATCTAAAAATAATGAAATATTTCGTGATTTGCTTATAGGATCTGCCTCCACTTGAGCATCTTGAAACTTTATCGGAATTACTCAAATAGCAAGTAATTTGTTAGCATCAAACTGAACAACTAAGGACTAGTTTTTTTTCTTATTTTGAGAATCTTAAAACCATGCCCCTAACCACGTTTTCCATTATGTAAGAATCGGTTGCATAAATTCTGAAATACCAATACACTATTTAAAATTACATAATTCATTTGGAAGATTTAACAAAAACTGCTTTAGTATGAGTTATTCATTCATTAATATTCGGACAATACTTTAGAACCATTTCTGCTGTAAGATATAATCATGAAGTATATACTTAATATATTGTCACGACCCAGGGCCCAGGGCTAAATTATGAAACAGGATACAAAAATTTAATCGAAAATAAA
Source organism: Rosalia funebris (assembly GCA_037954035.1). Classification (NCBI taxonomy): domain Eukaryota; kingdom Metazoa; phylum Arthropoda; class Insecta; order Coleoptera; family Cerambycidae; genus Rosalia; species Rosalia funebris. The sequence goes on from JAZFAV010000007.1 coordinate 10,415,691, forward strand.
ATCGACATAAGGTTTCTGGCCACTTTTCTTACTTATATGTTGCACTGTTTACATGCTTTATACATAAATATATCTTAAAGACCCTCAAGTACAAACCAAACATATTATTTAAGACCAATCATACTTTAAATCAAGAAATTCCCATATAAACTTCACATAAAGCGGAAACAGTTAACAGTAGCTACGGTTCGCTCAGTATGTTAGATTTTCTGCTGAACACAATTGCGGTATCAAGGACCATTTATTAAAAAAATATAAAAATTTTGTTGAAACCAAAAATAACCGAAATTTCGATAATTTACTGAAATTTCTTCTACAAGGAAATATGACTAATTAAAAATCAGAACTACAAATTTATAAATATAATCTATAGTAAAGAGAGAAAATGATAATTTACAAGTTTAACCTGTTTTGTATTCCCTCGGTAGAATTGGCTGATGGGGTAAAGTGGCTGGATCTGCCTAGCTGGGTCCTTGGTTGCTGCCTTTAGGTGGGCGTACTTCCTACGTGTCTAGGCGTTGAGGAATACTTAAAAGGTAGATGGCTAAGATAGATTAATGCACGACTAATTACTTTCAACTCCAACAAGGAGTTGAGGTTATTGCGACTGCCTGATTTAAGTAGATTTTCTGGTACTTTGTATCCAATAGTAATCGGGGAATTTTCGTAAAAAATATTACTGGTATGAAAAATATGTTGGAGGAAATATATATAGGAAAAAACAGTTACAATTATGATTCTAAAGAAATTTTCAAATATTTGACAATCATTGATTAAAAGATAAACAATTTTATTAGTTCCACTGGAATTAGAAATGAAGAGGTAAGATAATGTATAATTATAGTTTCTCTATTTATAAAAACAACAAAATCAAACTGATTGAATAACTGAACATTATATAACTTAGACTCAAAATTCAGTAATTAAAATTTTATTCAAACCAAAAAATATAAGGTTACTTATATCAGGACTTTGGTAATTTGGAAAACTGACAAAAGACTCATAAAATTGAGAATACTAAAGGATTACTTCAATTATCTAGTAAAGAATCAACTAGGTAAAGCGATAGTAAAATTCGATTATACTACTTCAATGTTAATTGTTCGGCCCACCACAACATCAAAATAGTTATAGTTTAATAATTGCCACGTTTAGCGATATGAATACCCCTTATTCTAAGCTTTCGGGATCAGAGTTTAATTTTTTATTTAAGTATTTCATAAACACCTCAACAAAAGAAAATTTTACATATAAGTTCAAATCAGGACAAATACGCCTCGCTATATCTCTTGCAGCGTAGAATATTTAAGAAAATTTGATAGCGATACGACGAGATAATTATCGCCCCAAATTCTACACCCTGTATAATATCCAATAAGTCTTACGATTATTCCGCCAATTGTCTCAAAAGTTTAACATTCAAACAGTATCTACATAAAACTACAGAAACAGCCGAGCAAAGAAATGTCAGTTTTGAACTCAAATCAGAAAGATTTGACAGTCAAAGAAATTATGAAATAAACTAAGCATTACTTTATTTCATAAAAATAATGATAGGAGAATGAATCCTTGTGATCAATTAACCTCACTAAATTTCTATAATTGAGTATTTGTAGAATATATAGATCGAATACCAAATGTTTATTACTGAAATAAAAATAAAGTACTAACATAAAAAATATACTAATCCATTTAAATAATATTATATCGCTTTACCTACGTTGCAAGGTAGATAGATTCCTCTGGAAATCGCTATCTATTGAAATACTCCCGTTGTCTCTCTAGTGATAGATTTTCGGACTTAATACTAGCGTATTAAATTTACTTTATTGCCCCGAATGAACTTCGCGTTACTAAGCTTTGTTAGTAACCCGAAGTTAGTAACGAATGGTATCGAATACACTGGAAAACACCAATTTTATCTTGTCTTAAATCTGGGACTTGCTTTAGATTAACCTTTGACCTCTGAATCCAAATATAACCGGAGTTTTCGTCTATCACGTCAACTTTTTAAGTTACACTATACCCTCTCTTTGTCTCAAAAGTTATACAAAATGTATATTTAAAGGAAGATAAAGGGAAAACTCATCAAATATATTGTTAACAAAAAATAGTTTTATTCACACAGAGGCTTTATACAGTTATATACAGTTATATAACTTTTATTACCAAACAGTGAACATATGTATTAAGGTATTTTTACCTTAATACATATGTTCACTGTTTGATAATAAAAGTACTTACGAAAATGATACCTTAATACATATGTATTAAGGTATCATTTTCGCTTATTGATTTTTCTATGGTGTTTACTATGCTCCTATGCTATGGACATTCTCGCTTGATGCTCCAACAATAGTCAGCTATCATATATACATCCCACCTACCTTGATACCGTGCCTCCATGACCTTCAAATCTTGGTGGAGTCGCTCACCCTGCTCCTCACTGACTGCACCAAGATTTTTCGGGAAGTCAGCAAGATGGCTATGTAAAAAATGCAACTTAATGCTCATGTTGGATCCAAGCATTTTATAGCTCTCCAGGGGTTGCTGGACGGTTTCGGTGTATTCTGTGCTCGTGTATTTCCAAGAAAGTCTTTGACAATGTATTTGAATGCCAACCAATCATTCTTTTGAATTTCTGTCATTGTTCCGATGAAATGCTCATCTTTAACGAGCTGCCGAATTTGTAGACCATAAAATACACCGGCCTTTAACTTTTCAAATGACAGGCTAGGAAATTCTGGAATGAGATACTTGAAACAGTCTCCTTCAATTGAGAAAGTTTTAACAAACTGCTTAATGAGGCCTAGTTTTATATGCAAAGGTGGAAACATAATATTCTGTCTGTCGACAAGTGGTTGATGTAGAATATTTGGATCACCAGGTCTCAGGTCAGATTTTGGCGAGCAATTCGACTTTACCCAATGCTTCTCACGAGCTCTGCTGTCCCACATACACAAAAAACGGATACTTGGCATATCCGTATTACTGGCCAAGGAGGAAGTACTCACTACAGTATCTCAAGTGTAACTGAACTGGTCTAGGCAATATGAACCTTGAAAGTTTATGTTAGCCAATAGGAGAGCAATAGTGCTTCCTGTTATCTACGCTCGATCCCACAGAGAGTGGTCACATTCACATAAGGTGTACAGAAAAACTTGACGTGGTAGAAGAAAACTAAACTAAATCAACGTGCCTATTTAACTCTAAAGAAACTCAAAAATCGAACTCAACAGAAATTAAGTTACAATTTGTTCCCCAGTGATATTTAAGATAATTTAAAACTAGATTTATTAGCATTTCATAACATATTTTTATTTCTCGTTGTTGTTTGAAGACGCCTATAAGTACTTCTCTCTTGTTTCAGGGTCCCCTAATTCCAGCTGCCTTTACCAACGGCTACCACTGAGTTTCAGGACTGTCTAGTGTTGTGTGACCCGAAACGGCAGCTACTGTGATGTCATCACAACTGCACTTGTACATTCACTTTATGTATAATAATATAATAATGTAGCACCCCCGCCAGGCGAGGCCCACTTGTTGTTGTAATGTTTGGTGTACGCGTCCCGCTTCCCCGCCCATCGGTAGCCGCCGAGCGAACCATCCCTTTCGGGGGATTGCCAGCACATTCCGACAATCGCCACTTTTTTCTTTGCTTTACCAACATGCCCAGCAGGTACGCAGATTTCTATTCGGTAAGTGCTCTGATAAGATCTGTGTGCCGCTCTATATCTGATCTGTACCGCTCATATACAGTTCACAAACACTAATAACCTCAGTATAATATGTGCATGGGCAGTACAAGATTTATGAAAAGAAATTTTTATTTATTTTACCTACATATAGGATCATAGCATCCTATTAGGTTAGCAGCGTTTTTTAATTTCATGTGAAAATTACAAGTTTTAAATTGTTAATTTAAAGTTAATTTTTAAATTAGATATGCGCTATAAATAACAATTATAATTTATTCTATCCAAGCAATAAAACGTGATAATACACAAAATAATGAAATGTCTACAAAAGTCATTGGCGAAAAATTTTTCACAATTTTAAGAAAATTACCTTCTATAATATTTTTATATCCAACGTTTCACGTTGAGGAAATACACGTATATTTTGCGATGTGCATTTTTTAATTCCTAACTCGGCGTTATATGCAAATTCTTTTATTAAATGTAAATTTTATGTAACGGTTCTATGAAGCATTTTAAATTAATTTCAATCGGGCCGGGTAAATTTAATAATACTTAAATGAAAGAGAAGTTTAAAAGTGGCGAACTTCATCTAACGAGCCTAAATATATCCGATGCCAAATAACTCACATTTTCCATATTACAGTGTGATTTGTGTAAGTACCTCATTCTATTTTTCGTAATGAAATAGATAAACGGAAACCGCCTTTACTTAAATTTATAAGGTTAGCAGAAACTAGTCTGTTTTACATCCTTTTATTTTAATGAGTTTCAAAATTATTAATTCATTAATTAATGGTTTAATTAATTTACTAATTAAAAATGTATCTCAGTTTACGATGCAATCGTAAAAGTTGTTTTCTCAAAAATTTCCGAAAGTATTACGAAATATTAAATTCATTATCGTAATTTATCTTTATCGATTAATTGGAATTGATAATTATTGATAATGAATATAATAGACTCATTTTTAATTTCAATTACTTGTTTTTAAAAATAAGATAAACAATGCACGCTTTAAAAGACCGATGTGAACTAAACGAAGATTGGCTGTATTTCTTTATCAATTCAATCTTTTTATTTTCAGGATATTTACCTGAAATATAAATAAATTGAAATTTTCGCATTCTACTGTATATCATCAATCATTGAGGCTTTTTGAATAACATTTGTATTGTTATCTAACTATATTATGAAATTTATAATTAATATATAACATTACCAATAGCCGTTCTTTCTTCAAAAATATTCTTTACCTCGCAGTATAGTTTTTGAAATCTACCATGTTTTAGTAAATGTCTTATAATGGTGGATACATGTACGGTCACCATCACTTGTTCTCCAAAGATTTTGAAATAAACAAATGTTTTTATTAATTTTGCATAAAATAAATACGAATCAATGCCAAATTCCCAATAACTTCAATACCATAGTTTTCGTATGATCAAGTTTTTAATTAGTACTAAAGTCTTCTTATTACAAGTATGCGATTCTTTAAGAAAAAGTAACTCACGTGAAATTCCACTCCCCTCACATTTTTCGTTAACGTAGTTTTATATTGCCGTTAAATTGAGTGAGGTACTTTTATTTAATCACCCTGTATATTATACATTCTGCTGAATATCTCGAGCATGTTCTAGAAAAACGTAAATATGTGCTGTCAATTCCTTGACGGCTTTCGGTTACGCGGCTCTCCACCAAACACAGGCACTATTGGTTAACGTCTTGCGTTATATTACATATGATATATTACAGGGTATCTTAAAATGGGATACATTATCCTCACATATTATTATAATTAAGGACCAAATGGGCAATCGCGTCAATGACATACAAATTTGAGGCGTTGCCATGGTAAATTCATTATTTTATCGTTTTAACTTTTAATTTTAATTTTACGATAGTTGTTTTATATAAATTTTATTATTATTACGTAATATATATATTGTATTATTTATGAAATACAAATTAATTGTAAATTTATGTTACGTATCGTCACGCGGTGTTGCGCGATAAATGTATACAAAATATTAATTGTATTATTTAAGGAATTTGTATATAATTATTATTGTTATTATTGTTTGGTGAGATGGAACATTCTAAATGAGAAGCCTTGTAACGACAAGCAGAATTTCACGATGCTTAAAATGTAACGTTATTTGCACCAAAATGAAAGCATTCTATGCGGAGCCAAGCAAAAATATTGGGCCAATAGAATTATATAGCTAGATTTCACAATTAAAATAAAAATAACTTTAGATGCGTAATTTTGATGGATGAACAAAATGAGGGCTTCTCAATCATACATAATATTTATGTAATACTAAAAGTCTAAATGAATTCTTGATATACTGAAGAACCACTAATTTTCTTCTCATTACAAAATAAAACTGTAATAAATATAGTAGTTGAACAAAATTCTATCTTACATATTAAACAGAAGAAACTTGACAAAACTAAATTAATTGGACACAATCATAATAATTGCAAGCGAAAATTAATAAAAAGTTTAATTCTTCTCAATATATGGCAATGTATGTGGGAGTGTATGCAATATATTGCAAAAATAAAATATCTCTAAATAAGTTGGATAGTATATATATTTCAAGTTTGCCACTGATTTATTTATGCTAACACCAATAAATGATATAACACTTTAAAATCATTGTATTAAAAAAGGCATTGTTCTAGGAATAATACAATTTTATACTTTTACAGCATTCTATATCAAATATTACGGATACATTCTCAGTTACAACATTAATAAGTTTCCATCGATCTGTCTAAAAATCCAAATAAAAAATTCTAATTTATTTTGACCTATTTCAATCTTAATAAGTAAAAAAATATTATGATACATTATTATTGCTGTTCCTTAATTACTTAAGATTTTAATCAAGTTTTATTGATTACTGAATATTACTTAGTATTATTAAAGTTTTATTGTTCTTAGAAAATAAAGGATTCCTGAATACCTCGAAAATTAATTAGCAAGTCATATTTCCTAATTCAATGTCAATAATTTTTCATATTGATCCCTAAAGTTCTATCATTCGTTGTTATGTACTGCATATGATACATAAGAAAATTGCATTATTGACAATGCATTATTGACAATGCATTATTGAGTAAATAAATTGCATCAAATAAATGTGTTATGTTTTAACGCACCAATGGAAACAAGTTAACAAATTTCAGGAAATCTAGTATTATTAGTTCTAATTTAAAAGAGTTTTTAGAACTGCAATCATTCTGCCTGACCATGTATAATAAGTGAACGCTTCAAATAAATCATATTATTGTTTTTGTATGTTTTGTCTTTTTTCTGTTTGGCCATATGGTTAATGAAATTATTTATATTAGTCACTTTTCGTTAATAAAAATTACTATTTTTTTTTGATAGGAATCAATTTTTATAGCGTAGTTGATAAAAGAAAGTAATATATAAAAGTTGTGGAAAATATTCCATACTAATATCGTTATATTTGTTCCATACTAAAATAATATCGTCTTCTTCGTATATTTGCTTCTCTATGCTTACCATTACTGTGGTTACCAAGAGAATATTACTAAGAAAATATTACCATTACTGTGGTTTCCCTATATTCGAGTTCTTCAGTAAACTAGGTTTTGTGTATAAATAATTATTAAATATCAAACAAACAATATTTAATCTTATGAATACATATGGTTCATTAGCGCATATAGTTATATTATCTGTTTATTGTAAAATCTAGTAATTTTACATAAATTGTTAGTATTTATTCATAATTAATGAATATTGAGATTTTTAGTGGATATCAAAAAAACATTAATTATAACCAGAAAATTGTGGGTGACCTAAAATTGAGAATATTTTAGTTAGTTTACTGAACCCGTACGAAATTAATATATTATCACGAAGCCTCGTATTATCCTTCCATGATATTTAATCTAAAGTTATTCATATTCGATCATTATGGCCTATTTTGTCACTCGACAATTTTATCTACGACAAAAGACTCATTCGGCCATTTATATGCTTTTACTTCAAATTGTTCGTACTGTAGCGATTTTTATACTTTTAGCTTTTATAAAAATATATTTAAGATTTAAGCACATAATTTATTGGTAGATATTTGTCGTTACAAGTCACATATTTACGCAAATTGCTCCACCACACTGACAGGTCTGTGTAGCTTGTAGAGACTCCTGTTCGTATTTCCTCATTGTAATATTCTTACCCTAGATCTGTCTAATTGTTAGTATAGGCAAGATCCATTTAAAATATATATTATATAAATGTTTCCTGTTATTATGTGAATATTCTATATGATATGGACGACGAACGCTCTACGTTCAGCCTGGAATATATTTCAAATTGGAGTTAACGAAATTTAGAAAATTGAGCAAGTTTGTTTTATTTATGTTTCAAGTATTTTTTAATGTTTTGCTCCAATTATGATTAATAGTCGGTTTAATAGTGGCGCAAAGATCGAAAATGCGTTCGTCAACCATGGTGTCAACTTCTCCATGTGGTTAAAATGGTGTGTTATTATTTGATTACTTTTAAGTTATGTTTTCGCCAGTATAGGCTTGTTATATGAATATTATCATACTTGTTGTCTGACTGACTGCAAAATGCAAATGCTTGTAATTTAATGTCTCCTCAGTACAAAACACCACGATATAAACTAATTACAAAATGTAGTTCGAATGATTGTGATCATGGGGATGTAGCTAATATCCATTCACTTTCTGGAGGAAATACCACACGAATTGGACATATTGCTGCGACATGCGATGAATAGTGAGTATTTGCATTATTATATTTACATAATTTTAAATGAGATGTTTGGTCACATTTATCCATTTATATTAAGTAAGAATATCAAAGAAAAACAACTAATTAAGTTATAGCAGGAAATTCAATACTTTTAAAATATAAGGTTATAATTCCAGAGATAAATCCACAATATAGACATATTGTGTCTTAAAATTAACTTTTAAGACCTAATATGTACTTTTGATCATTTAATACCATTATTAAGTACCTCGTATGTATTTCAATTTACAATCATTAATTTGAATATATCATTAATATTTATATACACGTAAATCTAAGCATAACCAAACATATTAGCTTTTGTTGAATTAGTATACATAATTCCTAGCAAACGTATTAAAGATTATATCTTTATCAGAAAAATGTTACGCCACAGAACGTTTAATATGCTTTTATATATACTACAGAGTTATTTCAGTGATGCAGGAATTGTATAAAGTTTCTTTAAAGAAAGATTCATTAAACTGGTGATGCCTTATTTCTATTGCAACTGATCACATTCATAGTATGTACCGGATGTCTTTAATATCTTCTTCAAAATACATTCATATCTTAACAGTCTCCATACTTGTTTACATGTTGTATATTTTTATGGTACACTAAAGAGTATGTGAAGTATGTACAGAGAATAACAAATATTCTGCTCTACCATACAAATTCAATACAGTGACATTTTGCCGTCATATGATCGATATTCTCGACTGGATTACTCTTGCATTTTTTCAGATGTTTCGTGACATTCATAAAATGTTCTATTGAAATAGGGACGTGTTAATATTTCCATTTAGCGTTTTCAAATATAAATAGGGGAGTCCCCTCGTAATGAAATTATGAAGTTTTTAGAAAAGAGCATCTGATTTGGGAGAAAGTAAAGAAAATGATGTATATTTCCTGAGTGTTTGGTGATTATTCGGTACTTGTAGCTACATACAAATATTACAGTTATTTCCCCAAAACTGGTCTAGTGTTATAGGTAGCATTTTAGATTAATGGGTAATAAAAAATAAATAATACTTCCAGAATATGCAAGTGACTTAATCAATATATTTGGATAAATTGTATATAAATATTTTCTAACGACAAATAGCAAATGATATACAAATATTCAATTTTATATGTCTAATTGAATTGAATGAATTATTATTTTAAAGTTAGAATGGAACACGAAAGTGTTTCCAGTAATTCCTAAACATAATGATAATTTTATTATCATAGACGGTAATGGTTTTACCTAAAAGAAACACACAAGAATAGTTAAAATACCCATATTACATTTTCCCGTTTTAATAAATAAGCAGTGATTTAGTAACCTATTACATATTTGTCTTGTTCTTGTGATACTATCAGATATCTCAAAACTCATTTAAACTACTCACAACTAAAAAATTCATACGAATTGGTAATAGATTTCCCAAAACAGGTGAATGGATGTTAGTTATTAGGAACGTCGCAACGATTGACTTGTAGATGATATATTAATCTAGTAGGTAGGCGCACGTTTCCATGAAACGATGCGATTAATTTATTGAACCTCAGATTAGAGAGGTGCGGAAGTTAGGTAGCCGACAAACAAAAATAATGACTCGAATTCGTGTAAATATTATTTGAAAACTTTATGACATACATAGTTATTACTGCACCGCTGTATACACTTTTTTTCCTAAAGAAACGTCAATTACTTAGAAGTTATTTTAACGTTCGTCATTATGTTTGGGTGTCGGTGAAGCGCATAGGTCTAACCGACGGTTACCAATCGTCGGTTTTGGTGAGAAAATTGACCAAAGGTATATAAAAATGTCAATACTAATGTCAATGCGATTTTTTTGGTAATGCCGAAGTATTTATAAATATTATGTCAATCCAGAGCAATACGGTAATTGTAGGTAGTTTAAAGTAAACCAAAAAAAGTATCTTTCATTTATATATTTTGATATATCTGCAAACTGTGTTAATTATTGCATTAAGTGGTAGTTATAAGTTTAGCAAAAGACAACCGTGAATCGATCCAAAGCTGTTATAAGTCGCGTCGTCACCCAAACTAATTATAAATTTTGTGTGCTATGGCCAGTAAATCTTCTTCGTTTACCCATTCCTTAGCGCTTGATAAGGTCTATATAGTGTTACAGGGCCTAAATTTTTGACGCCAAGTATCTGAAAACGACGACAAGTGGATCGATTCATCAGCCGATGCTTTCAATGCAGATTACAACTACAAAAAGAAAAATACCGATGACTGTTATTTTTTCTCTGTGGTTGTATTTCTCGATAAGTCCGCGACGTAGGTGTATTCCAGCTGTGCATTGCTTCGCATTGCCTCCTCCTAAACTAATCAACAACATATCAAAACCAGTCGCGGACTGCTCGGCAAAAAAAATGAGAAACACGCCAAAAGCATTTTCGTCCGAAAGAGATCGAATAAAAATTGTACGGCGTGGTGCTATATAACACGTAAATGGAGAATATTCTGTTGTTTCAAAATTTCTATTTTATAACGATGTTATTAAGAGTTGAAAGTATTGTTTAATAAATGTGTACTTAACTGTTGGCGTTCTGTTCCAAGTACAGCTTTTGGTGTGTATCTTTATGTTGGGGTAGGACGTTCTTTCACAAATCCAGTACGAGAAAAATGAGTCGAAACTTAAACCATTAACATTTTATTTACCACAGCTAGTTTTGATGCACTACAAGCCAGAGGCTATGATATCCTCTATACAGAGCATATATGATTTTCTGAACTGAGTACCACTGGGGCTTGTGCAGAGCACTAAAATAATATAAAATATTTTATTTTTGGCGGAATATTTCATCATGACTACATACGTAATACCTATATTTATATTACTTAATCGATAAATTACACCTACCTTTGTTCAGTTATCGGTTATTTTGAGTCAAGTTCAAGTCCACGTTAAACTAATGGATAATAAATTCATTATTTATCAGTAAATATAGTGCCGTCTATTGAAGAATGAATCTTTATCCATATAACGATAGTGGTTTTTGTGTACAGAGGGCGCTTTCATAAGTAAAATTAAATATGTAAATGTAAAATTTTTTAAAGTGAAATTTAATGTTTCAGCTTTAACGCTTGAATTGTTAACGTATTTCTAGTTCTGAAATCAAGTAGGCTTAACTTGAAGTGTTGCATTTATTCCTGTATAAGTAAAGTAAGCTTCGGATCCAAACTGTCAATAATGAACTGAGAATATTTGGGCAAAAGATTATTTTCATAGAAAGCGATAATCGTAATTGCTTAAATGATACTTATTTAAAAAGACGATATCGACAACCATGCTATGGAAAAAATAACATCCGTTATAACATTACTTTCATAGAATACGTTAATTTTGAAAATTCTCCCCACCCAATTTTATATGAAGTAGTAAATTATATGCTCTTACACATTTCAGTCCTTGGTTAAACCATCACAAATAGCTAAACTATAAATATTGGTCTAAGAATGACTATCGTTAATAAAACAGTTGAAATTATTTAAATACTAATTATTTAAAAAATCTAATAGCGCTAATATATTCTGTATTTAAATGCTATTTAAATGTAAGTATATGTAAATTCATTTCTTCCCACTTTATTTGGTGTATCAAGATAAATAAGCAATGATTTATTTTAATACACTTCAGTGGCTAGCTAAAACATTAAATTTAGTCCAATTGTTAGTATGCAAATTAGAGTCTTTGGTAACTACTCAATAACACTTTCACTGTTTTCATTTCTTCATTCTATTTAGAATATTGCTATATTCACCATCAACCATTTCTCTAAGATTATAAACAATTGTTGAAATATTTGCAATTTCTTTATTGATAATCAATCATCTTTTATTCAAATTTTCTCAATAAGTGTCTTTAATTTTTCAATAAATTGTTTAAACAGCTGCATTTTCATTCATAATCACCATTTGATCAAATGCTCGCAAATATTATTATTATCAGTATTATTGACTATCTCTAATAGTTTATTTAAATAAAAGGTAATAAATCATGGCTCACATGGAACTATTAGTAATTAAAGAATACATAAAAAATACATAAATCTACGAGGTGAATAAAAAATTGAACTGAATGTGCACTAATTCAGTTCAGATATAAAAAATTATAGGATGTTCATTTAAAACTAAATACTTTCAATTTTCTTATTTATTATGAAATTCTTTGATTTTTGCAAACATAATTGTACTTTTTAGTTGCACACAATAAAACTTTTTTCTTTTACCGTTTTTTAAAATGCTCTTATCACTTTTCGGTGGTGTACTCATGCTGCTAAAAAAATTATCGTAATAAAAATGATTTATTAATAAATTCGTGGCTGAGCTATGGTTTTCTATTCTTTATAATAGTTGCGGTTTCGAAATTAACTCAACTTCTTTTTAAAACAAAATTGTATACACAAAAATTTGCATGAGAAATAACAGAAGATACTCGGTACTTGAAAATGTCTTGTTTTTGCTTATTGTATTCTCCATTTGTACTTTATTCATTTTGTATGCAATTTCTTAGATCATAACCGAACAGATATAAATATATTATTGAAAACAGTTTTTGGTAAACGATCTCGTCAGATTGTGGTAGAGAAGAATTTAAAGTAGAGTACCTCTAATAAAACTTCGTATTTTTATTACAAATCCTCAATGCCATAACGGATTAGCTAAAGAAGATTCCTCTCAAAATAAGAATGTTATGAGATTCTTCCCTTATTAGACATTTAAATTAAGTAACTTTGACTCATTCAGTTTGTTTTGTTTACGATTTGGCGTATTAATATAGAAGGTGATCGCAATAACTGGATTTTTAATAGAACGCCTATCCATATTTAGACCTATAGAGGCTAGAAATAAGATTAGTCGTATAAAATGTATTATTTTCCAAACGGAATAAAATTATCTCGACAATATTAATTCACTCTGTGAGAATTTCAGTTGTATGTTTAAAAAACTGTATATCGTGGGCCTTACTATACACTGAAAAATTAAATCGTGCTGTCCAAATTTTATTATTACCATTAATATTGTTTTTCTAATTTTTTGCATAGGGTGAGTCATTTATAAGGTACCAGCGGAAATTATGACCTAGGTAGCTAAAGAATGTCTCATTGGTTACAATATCAAATAATTCACTAAATGTAGACTTCTTAATTTTTTAATTATCATTTTTTAGTTTTTGAAACTTATTGTCTGCCGGTCCGTACGCCTTACTTTTGTATTTTATATTAACAATAGTTACTTATAAACAAAGTTTGTTTTTCAATAGTTTAATGATGTAAACATTAATAAACCATAAATAACTTAAAATTTCTGAATGTTTAAAATGAGTAGAAATATGCAAGAGAAATATCATGACATCAAATTTAATTTAGTTTAAAGTTATTTCTTTTTCAAATTTAAAAATAATTTGAAGAATTCAGAAGTCAACATAAAGTTTATTAAGAAAGTGGTTGGTTATGAGCTGCTTATATTTTTCCTTGTACCTTGTAACCTGAATAATCCTATATACATATATCTATATATATATATATATATATATATGAGGGGCGGTGCACCTAGCTAGAATATAATTAATAACAGCATCTCCCTCACTTTTCCTATACTTAAAGCGCCACGGCGCTCTTCTGTTACCCTTTTGTGTTGAATTAATGCGTCTAGGATTACTTTATTAAATGTATACAAGCTGTATATATTGATATTATGATATACATATATATACTCTAATTTACTTATTCGGTAGCAAATGTGGTCCGGTGTCGCCACTTTGTATTAGACACCTACCTGTCCCTGTGTTGCAAATCCCGGTCCATCCGCCGTCGGCGCGCCACTGGTCGACCCCTCCCTGATTCAGATAGAAGTAGACGACGGTAGAGTTGCTAGGATAACGGGCCAGGACGGCGGCCAGTGGCGTGCCGACGGCTCAGTGTTAACGTAATTCATTGTAATGGCCATTTCGGCTTCTTGCAATAAAAGAGCAATAACCATATTCCTTCTGTGGACGCTTTTGACTTTTACATATTAAGATTATAATATTAACAATTAATTATTGTAAGTACGTACTTTATGAACAAGATTTTACACTATGATAATAATGAAGGCGTGTGGCAGAAAATGTCATGTTAGATTGATTGTACAGATAGAAGTTTGTAAAATATAAGAAAACTTTGTTGGTCTGTCTAGTGGACTGATATGAGGTCGACTTGCAGGCTATTTTAGTGTTCGGCAACTGTCCTGCCGAGCCTTCATGTATATCTTACTACGCGTTCTACAATGTACATATAATTATTACAATGATAAGACAAGGTTCACAACGTGCCGTGTGTATGTGGGATAAATATAATATGGACATTGTTCAAAATGATTGTTTTTTATTTACAACCCTTCACATCCTATCTATACATATATACTATTTTATTAAAAAGGTACAAAAGCATGATTTAATTAAAGTTCAGTGTTGAAGCTGCAGCTACTGAAGTCAATATACAAGGTAGGTCAATAACAACGAAGCTGTTGGATTTTTAAAATTTGTTTTTTGTTTGATATTAGTTAAAGTTCTTTTAAGACATACTCGTGACAAATCAATTTCATTAGCGGGAGGAAAGTCTTTTGCATTAAATCTGTCCAGCAAATTGATTTATGGTATCCTCTGGCACTCTACTACAACCATATGCTATTCATTTCATGGCTATTTGTCAAATAAAAAACTCTCTTATCTTGCCGATAAGCGGAACAGTCTATCTGAACCTAGTCATAAGAACAAGCCACAGTATGTTTTGAGATTTTGTATTTGGCAAATAGTGATGAAATAAACTATAATTGTATGCATAAGAGGGCAAATTTTAATAACAATGATAATAATTTTTATTTTCAACAAACATATGTACAGTGTGTTATATTATTCAGTCAGAAGAATAACGTATAGGCATAATTATTGAAAAATATGTTATATTTAAACTGTGATACTTAATACAAAAAATCCATATAATATTTATGCCGTCATAAACACTGATTTATTTAATTTATACAGAATATCTAACATCTTCGTAACAAAAAAACTACTAAGGTATTTATGTTGGTATAATTTATAACAGTATTAAAATACAATCCATATAAAATACCCTTGTTAATGATTGGCTAAAAATAATTACGATGTTTTACAGTTTTTTTTGTTAAAATTTTTTAATTGAATATTTAAATAATTTTTTAATTACTTTTTACCATTTTTTTTTAATAGTTTTGTAATTTATTTGTAATATATTTGTAATTTACTTACAGTATACTCAATACAAAATAGTCGACACATCTTTCCGGCCTATATTTACGTGGTGCATATTAGTTCTTAAACTTATTAATTGATAGACATAAGGAGGTGATTTATTTTTAACTAGTTTCTCAAAAAAATATTCTGCAATGTAAAAATTAATCACTTATTAAATAGATACTCAATTAAATTCAAGAATTATGAGATACAATACGAGGCTTTCTTAAGCCAAATATGAGACCCGTACACAAATTATGAACTCGAACTCGTTGATGCTTTCCATCACCTCCAATGCTATTCCATTTAATTGATAGTACTGTTTTATATGTAGTAGCATTATATACAACAGAAAATTTAAGTGGACTAATATCTTTATGACAGTGGTTGTAAGAAACGTAACATTTCCGGCCAGGTGAATTATTTGCTTGAGACGACGACAAAGTAATTATAGATAGAGTTAACATTCGATAGAAAATCTAGTAAGTATATTTTTGTCTTTATTTAGAGCAAATATTGAACTTTGTTATTTCATAATAAATATGTTTTGAAAGAGAGTCCTAAATGTTAAACAATATTTGATACCCCTTCAGGATGTTAAAGATGTCCCTCTGAGATTTGGAGCAAGTATATTTCTGATTATTTGCCGGGCGTGATCTATTTATAGATGGCAGAGAATATCAAATAATACTAGAACTGGTCACTTGGATGTCTCATCAGTGGTAAAATCATACATAAGCAACTACGTATAAGTTATAATATATATGTATTACAATATTTAAATAATATGTGGGATTTCAAACACCACGGCAGAGCTAAACTGAATTGATTGTACCCACATCGATTCAAATATCTCAAATATACGAGACTAAACTTAGTTGCAGCAGAGTTAATGGAGTGAAATACCAGTAATGCAGCACTCCTTATGAGTACACCAATTACTAAATAGAAACGTTTAGGTTTTACATATCAGTGTCACTTTCTCTTAAAGAGCTATGCACAAGGTAAGTATATTTTTAATATACAGAACAGATTATAGTAAAATGTTGTTTTGTTTACCATATTTTTTCGCATTAATTCGATATCGGTTATTTAATTAAACTACTACTAAAGATTAGCTATTGAAAGAACCCTTAGAAAAGCTTAGACAATCCCAGAAATCAGCCTACTATATCTCAATAATAATGCATAGAATTATTGAGCATTGTCATTCCCTTATTTCTGAGAATATAGCAACTCGAACAGAACACTTAACTCTAAATAAGGATACTTCAGATATATAAATTAACATCTCTATAATACAATATTCAATGAACATTTGTTTATATACGCAGAAGAAACTAATAACCTATTACTCTTGTTGAAACAGCCGAGCACTGTATTGATTTATAATCGTACAACTATGCGACGTAAAGGAACAAAACGGAAGAAAAATTGGTATACATACTTTATAGTGTAAAATTAGGATCTTAGTGAATATGTAGTAGTATCTTATTACATAATCATAAAAAATGACGTTGCGGCTTATTGAAAATTATTTTTAAATGGCAACAGTGTGCAAGTAACACCTCATCTACATAAGTAAAAGCCAATGCTTGTCTGTTTCTATGTTTCGAATAGGCTCCTGCACCAATCGTTATGAAATTTTGATTACAAATAATATTCGTCAATAGAAGTAACATAGGGGTAATCTCACCCAGATCGGTCCATTATTTACCATCGTATCGCGGTCAAAGTTAAAAAAAGGGGGTGAAAATTCATGAATAATTCTCCAGATACTCAGGAGTATTCATTACTTTTTCCCCCTTCCCAACATTTTTTCGGAATTTATTCCTTAATTTTTTTGGTTTTTCCTGGTTTTACTCCATTTCTTAAGCGTAGAAATACACGCCGGGCACCAGTTAATTTGTAATACGATTCAAATATTTATTCAACCGTTTTTGACAATGCCAGCCGATAAACACTTTTTTTTTTCAAACAGAAATCAAGCATAGCTCACCTAAATGTTTATATAGCTATCAAATTATATTTTATATTTACATTAAAAATAAATTCTAGGTTCATGGAAGACAACAAATTTAATTACAGATAACAAAATTATAAAAGTAAAAAGTACTATCGAAAATAACATTTTAATATAAATGCTCAAAATTTTCAATGCCCAAAAATGCTCCTTCTTTCAGATAATACAACATCATGTTCACCCACAGTGTATCTGTTGAAAATAACCTACGTTTTTCATTAAGTCTCTGCTTCAAAATATCGATGTTAACGAGTTGCGGGGCGTAGACCATAGATTTTAAGTACTCCCATAAAACAAAATCTAAGAGCGTTAGATTTGGAGATCGAGTAGGCCACTCTATTGCACCGAGGAATCCAATCCATCTATTGGGATACTGTTTAGAGAAACTTTTACTGCGTCGTAATAGCGTGAAGAAGCACCATCCTATAAAAAAGTTACTTCCAGATCTCAAAATTGATCAGGATCTTTCCTTAGAATCTCCTAAATTAGCGGCTCAATAGCATTCTAAATACGGCCAAATACACCTCCCCAGCAAAATCTCAATTTAAATACTCATGGCCAACTATGTGATCACCTACCAAGATCCCTACCCAGACTTTTTATGAAGTTGCGATCGAGATCATTTTTTTTTTAAAGCAATGTTCACATAATGTGTTGAATTTACCATAATTTACCATACTGTTACCATAATTTGCATATGTACGTACGCCCATGGTCACTTCATAGTTTGTTATTATGTAGCTATTCCGACGATTGCATTAATTCTTACAGGATCTTCACTTCAGACGGGCGTAAGCCTTACTGAAAATTTCAGGGAAAATTAATTCTTTACCAGGTGAACACATGTTGTTTCTTATATCTAGTATAGCTTTAAAATCACCCCTTTCTGTGACATCTAACTTTATTAATCTAATGGGATCGATTTAACTTTCTCTAAGTCATACATTCTTTTCATGTTCAATGATTTTTTACACAAGACATAATGAACGACGATTTTGAAGAATTCAGACACATGGAAAGATAACGGTTACATGGTTACCTCGAGAAAGGATTTAATTACTTCTATTGCCATGTTTCGTCCCGAAACACCACAGCAATAATTTATAAAGTAATAATATATACAGCTTAGTACCATCATCATCATATTCAGTCGCTGTTTTAGTTATTCTATTGTATAGCGAGATATTAAAAATTATTTTGATCATATGTCGTCTCTTTTTTTTAAATAATTCTGTCAAAGTTTCTCAAGTGATGTGCCATTCTGACATCATCAATAAATAATGTGCCTTAAAATCATAAATGGGAAATTCATTCCAGAGATAACATAATAGTGACCCATAAGTTTTAAAATTAAAATGAAATACTAAACATTTCATTAGCAAAAAAACCTAATTACAGTAATTGTGGGAAATATCGTTGATGAGTTTTCCTGCCTCCTCATGCGATCAAAAGCATTTTGAAGATGACTAGCGTTACGGTTGTGTATTCCTTAACAAACTTTGTTTCAGTATTTGAAAGTTACAGCAGGAGTTCTAAACATCCTATTATTACTATTATTACTATAACATTATAAGTAAAGAAACATACAACAGTCCATAATTGTCAAACAATGAGACTCGTTTGTAAATGTTGTTTGACATTATATGAAAACAGTAATTCTAGAATTACTTAATAACCAGCAAACCTCATCAGGACTGCCCGAAAAATCTCGAGAACCAAAACATTATTCAGCACTGTTGACCAAAATATATTTTTACATCCTGCTACCCAATGCCATTTCAGAGCAATTATACAAAGAGGTGCTTATACAGTATCAGAATGTTTTATTGGGCTCCCAATTTGTTAATTATAAATTGTCAATATACACATATGTTCATTTTGATTTGCAGGTTAAATTAGTATTAGATAACTCAAAGTTCATATACGGAGTTTAACAAAAGAATTGGGTCACTTTTTTTCGAATTACACTTTAAGTTAAGTTTAAAATAATCTTTAATAGAGCCATTCACTGACATACATTATTGTGAGCTAACGTACTTTCCTACATACACCAGCGATATTTGGTGAAACTGGATTGTTATGCCACGTATTTTTATTTCTAATGAAATTATAGAAATACTCCACGAAATCGTAATGTAAAGTTTATTAAATTATAAAATATTTAACATCTATCAATAGGACAAAAGATTATATTCTTAAAAAGTCCATACTTAAAAAACAAGAACTTGGAGACATTTTTTCTGGCAGTCTATTGAATTCTGAAGTTAAATAATATACTCGTACAGCACAATAATATACAATTGTAAGTTTTGAATAAATTTTATGTTTGGTGGTATAATACTCTAATGTTCAATAATCCCAGTGGGATATCGATAATGTAAATAAAAAGATGTCTGTATTTTTCTGGATGTAGAAAATATGTGGCTATCGATTTCATCGAGGGTGTTCATGGCATTGAAAGTGTATATATACTCAAAACTCCTTACTGCTGTCATGATTGTTTACACTGTATAGATGTTAATATTAAAAAGTAGCATTTTTTGAGGTTATAAGGTTCTTCACACTAACGTCCGTTCCATGTTAGTTTACTTTACTTGATGGACAGCTACGAGTACTTGCTGGAAACATGCTAGGCTTTCTCATCTGCATGTTACCTTTTCCGATTACTCTAGCCACTCTACTCTAACTACTCACACTAACTAGTTGTGATTTATTTACAAACCTTGCCCACTTCAAATTAAGATAATGTTAAAGTGTGAAGTTGTTCACTGTTGAAGACTGTCCACTACTGTCAAGACTGTTGACTACAACGCTGTTTGAACATACTCTATACAGAAGTAGTGAAAGTAGCAATGGTTTTTTAATACAATTATGAACAAATACATACGACAGTTATTAATAAATAAAATGTCGTGAGATACCGAACCCTACGCTATACATATGTCCAAAAGCAAATATATCCTAAATAGGAAGCACACACAAAGCATGTATATAAGCGAACCAAAGAAGCATACATGTGTGTATAAGTTCATTATTTAACAGTAGATATCTAATTGCATCAATATGATATAAACTAAACAAATTCTGTTTTACCGAAACTACAGTACGAGGTTAAATACAGTTATTCGCATAAACACTCGTACAAGATTATTCTATCAAGAATTATATTTCAGTATGGTGTGTTAGAAAACAACACAGGATACAAATATATTGATGGTATAGTCGCAACGTCAGCTAATAGTACGTTTAAACTTTTCACTTCAATCTCTTCTTATACTTTTCCAGATCAAGACCATCGATTAAAGTAATATACATAAAGAAATATTAAAGAGGAATTTTAAAACACTTATTAGATGAAACAAGTTCTTAACTAATCATTTTACATTTAGTGATGAAACTAATTAATTGAGAATGCTTAACGACGGTATATTATACCTAATGATTAATGTGGATTAACTAATAAGGTGATTAATGAAAATGATAACGGTCGAGTTTTTTTAATTAGGTAGTTGATTAAGTACCTAATTAATGGTAATTAAGGCAGATTCAACATGTTCAACTTAATACTAAACAAATGTTTGACAGTTTATTTTTAATATAGCCACTAAAAGTTTAATATTTAGTGATAGAGACAATACATTATTTTTATCGGCAGTATATTACACTTAATTATTGTTGGTTATTGGAATTGATCACAGTCGAATTTATTTAATTATGGCAATCGAGCCAATTATAATCAACTTAGAATGAAACAAGTGTTTGACAATTTATTCTTAACATAGCGCATAACACTTATTACATTTAACGAGAGTTGAGGATGTTAACAGCAGTATATTATACTTAATTATTATTAATTAATAAAAATTATAATTATAAAATTACTTTAATTGTGGAAATTAAGATAATTATTTTCAACTTAATACGAAACATGTATTTTATGATTTGTTTTTAACATAGCAAATAAAAATTTAACATTTTGGCATGACACTAGCTAGTTGAGAATGCTTATTGATAGAACATTATACCGAATTATCGTTGATTATTGAAATTAATAACAATCGACATTAATTGTTACAATTAAGACAATTATGTTCAACTTAACGTGAAGGAAGTATTTGTCGGTTTGTTCTTAACATAGCGACAAAATATAAGATTAATCAGTAGACTAGCGAGTGGAAGATGCTTAACAACAGTACATTATACCTAATTACTGTTGATTACTGAAATCAATAACTATTGAATTGTTTTAATTATGGCAGTTAAGGTAATTATGTTCAACTTGTACTTAATTTGAAGCTTCAAAACTTCACAAAATAGCAAAACTTTAAAACTTAAAGAATCAATCAAAGTGTTTTATTACTGTAGCGTCCACTACAGGTAGTTGCTAATGAATTATATTTGAGTTTATCAAACACAACAAGCGCATTGAAAACTAATACTACTACGTACTAGAGCGTACTAAAATATATTGATAATACGTTAAACTCAACACACTGTATGTGAAAGTGCAGATTCTATTACAAATAACAAACACGCCTCAGCTTCTAATACAATGGGCAATAAATTCGACTTGCAAAGGGTCTCGAGACGATATAATGCCTTTTCCGTGTACATTTATTATCCATTGGCGTTCGTCAAACTTTCACTTGAAACATTTAATCGTGCCGACCATCCACCTCTAGTCCTGATAAATATACATGATTCTGGCAATTTATCCGCGTTGGTGTGGTAATCTGCGCTTCCGGTCGACTACGCTCATGCCGGCCCTATTGCTCCGCTGTTCCCGCAAGAGCTATGGCCGACCGTACATAATTCAACGAGCATAATGAAAAGTGATAGTAAAAATCGTGTGTGCATAAACAAAGTCGGTATGCTGTGGTATGGAAAAATAATAAATCGGAATAAATTGGTACCAATTTCTATGTTTATATTACTGTCAGCAAGTGATATTAACAAATCAACCGAATCTTCGATTAGTATCAATTGATTCAACCTTTGATAAAAATATTTACTTATGAAATAAAAAAAAATTGCTGAAGTTCAGTTTAAAACAATTATATTATATACATAGGCGTATATTGTTTACTTACAAAGTTCCTATACTAATTATTTTTTATGGGTTCTTAATTATATTACAATCTACCTATAACTCCAATAGAGAAGACATTAAGTAATAAGTGTGTACATACAGTTAACATATAGGTAATTTTCCAATGAAATTTCCTTTTTTTATTTAGTCATGATGACTATTCCTGTGAATGATCAGTAACTAGGCACGTAGCACTTATAAGTCAATGTACAGTCTACGATTTAATCTTCTGATGATTCTAATTAGTGTCATAATGTTCTCCTCAAATATGTTAGGATCTTGTAGTATCTTACGTGTTTCTTGTTTAACATATAGCACTTGAAGGTTTCTGTGTATTATTTAGTTCGTGGTAAACCCTGGGGCATTTGGTATGGATCTTAGGGATTGCGATTGAGATCTCTGAATTACTTCTGTATTTGAGGAGCATGCTGTTCCCCATAGTTTAAGCCTATGACGATATGGACTTAATTATGATCTTATATATTAGGCGTTTATTATTGACTGAATGTTCTATTCAGTATCCAATATAGTTGTCCTAACCTAATGCCAACTTGCTTTCTTTTTGTATATATGTTGTTCTTTCGTCAAGATACATTCGAATATACTTAACCTCTTCCTTTCGTGGGATTTCCTGTTTGTTCAGAGTTACAGAGGGACATGAACCGTTGCGCGTTGTGAATGTTAAATGTATCTATTCATCCTCGTTAATTTTGATTTTGCATTTGTTTGTCCATTTATGTTTATATTTTCCTGCAATATTTCGGAATCTGTAATTCTTTTCCTAAATGCTATTATTGCTGTACCATCAGCAAAGGTGACTGATGTTATACCGAGAGTAGTAGATACATCTGCTGTATATAGTAAGTAAAGGGTTGATCACACGATCCCTTGTGGTACTCCAACTTGTACGGTTTAGAGATCAGTATAGTCATTTTTAAATTTCACTCTGAATGTTCCATTTTCCAGATAAAATTTCACTATAAGCCAACAATTATTCGGGAGTTTGCATGTTAACTTATGTAGCAGGTCTGCGAGCCAGACGTTGTCGAATGTTTGCTACAGGGACACACTAGTTTTGTATAAAATGAACATCCTAAAACTCGAAGAATTTTACCACCCCGTGGTATAAATTTTCATACCACGAATAGCATAATATCAACATATGCATATTGTTGTAAAGTGTGCGATTACCACTTGAACAAGTGGCCGATCTCCTCATCTGTATAATCTAGCGGCTTGTATGTCAGAGAACTTCCAAAAACTAAACAAACTTAGGCTAGGTTTATGCAGAAGACATGTCATCCCAACTATAGAACGTAAGGCCGTAGGTTCCTTGTTTATTACGTGTTAGGTAATCAAAGGATTCTTACTTCCCTATAAGAGTGAAGATTTGGAAAAATTTTCAATTTGCGGATAGATTCTAGCGTCGGTGGTAGCTCTTGATAGTGG
The DNA here is from genome assembly GCA_037954035.1 of Rosalia funebris. Classification (NCBI taxonomy): domain Eukaryota; kingdom Metazoa; phylum Arthropoda; class Insecta; order Coleoptera; family Cerambycidae; genus Rosalia; species Rosalia funebris. Next base: position 10,440,034 of record JAZFAV010000007.1, read on the forward strand.
AAATACGCCGACGTTGAATAAGCGTATAAAATATGTAATACAACGATGTTACGCATCCACCACTAATGTTTAATATTCGTATCTTTAAAAAATATATAACAGAACTCTATTGGAGTGTGAAAGAATTCAGTTCTAAATTATTCTGAACCCAAAACTCGCTTCAAGATTATGTTTCGATAAATAACAAATATAAATAAAATACACCAAATTATGGCCTGTCTATTACTGATTAACTCAGAAAACGAATATTGATAATACACCAAGTATAGTTCCTTTAAACCAAATTGTGGACTACCCAGAACTAACTAATCCAGAAAACGTATCGATGATACATTAAGAATAGTTCTACTTTGGTGGAAATAGATCTTACCTCAAACAATGTGATCAATGTTATGTTTCATAACAACAATGTTATACTTTGTGGACAAACTGGCTGTGGTCAGTTTGTCCACAAAGTATGAAATGATAATGAAGGACTTTTAGTAACTTTAAGAAATTATATAAAATAAGGTGAAATTAATAAAGAGAGTTTTCTATTTTTTTTTCTCCGCCAATTAGCATCAAAAGCAGTTTTAGTATTAGATTTGAAATGGAAATAGAAAGGAGACTAAAAATAGATGCAGAAGATACAGCTTAAAAAATTATCTTCAACCCAAGTAATATTCAATACAATTAGCGGTAATTAACATAGAGAATCTGAGAAATTCCAATACTACTATTAAATTTTAGTTAACTTAGCTTAGAAATATTTCACAAATGTAAGAAATTTTTAATTAAACCCCATAATTTTTAGTAAAATTCCATTCATTTATTTTATCACACTAGTGTGATTAAGTAGAACTTACCACACTAAAAACAGTATGTGTAACCTTAGTTCCCACACAGTTGTAGAAAAATAAGTTTTATTAAATATATATTTAATTTAATTAACACTGAAAGATATACACTAGACACAAAAATTAACAGATGTAAAAAAATATAAATTTTTAGATGATGTTTAAAGGGCTGTAACTTGGAGAAAAATAGTCTCAGAGTAATTTTAAAAAATATTAAATTGAAGCTCCAAGTTTCTAGTTTTAAATTTTTATTCAAAATTTACCATGAGCAGTCTGACTAGTCATAAGAAAACCATCGAAAAAAATTTTTACAAATCCTTTCTTGCCTTTCAGAAATTCACGAACTTCAATAAATTTCTTTCAGTGATTTCACTACAAAGCTTTTTTAGTTACTTTTGTCTTCTTTAGTTTGAAATGTCTAAAAGCCTTGTACGATGATTTTTCACTAGGTTATCATCGTTAAAAGGCAAGAAGTCAGTTTCGACTTTTTTTTTTATTTTTCTAATATTTTCAACCTCAAAACATGAATAAAACATGAAGAATTAATTATGAAATTGATTTTTAACAAAAACAAAAATAAGTTCGTTGTTTTTGCTAAACGTTCCGAATACAATGAAAAAAATCACAGTTTAAAATATTCAAGGTTTCTTTGAGGTTGAAAATAAACAGTCAACATCCTTAGTCTATCCATTAGTTGCAATCTAAGCGAATATCCCCAAATACGAAATTTTTTACCCCTTTTTCAATCAACATTCTCGCACCGATAAAAACCAATGAGTATAGCTTGTAAGGAGTACTTCACAGTTTTTAAAACCCTACCTGAATAATCTGAACGATCATTATTTCTCCAGTAATTAATTACTAAAGTCAAAACTGACTTTTTTGCTTTGAACGACGATAACTTAGCGAAAAATCATCGTACAAGGCTTTTAGATCGCTCAAATTAAAGAAGATAAAATTGTCTAAAAAAACTTAAAATTGATGAAATTATTGAAAAATAATAAAAGTCAGTGGATATTTTGAAAGGCAAGCTAAAATGTAGAATTTTTTTCCGAGGGTTTAATTATGCTTACTCATAAACTACTGGTGATAAAAAAATTTTAACTCAAGATTTGATAACCAAAAAAAAAGATGAACAAACAATGTTTATCCTTTTTGTGCATCTTCACTTAGATTGTTCGTACGGGTTTCATTGTTTTATAACGTACTATACGAACTTACTTGAACCTCAATCCACTGAACACGAAAGAACAGTAGCCGATTAATACCCAAAATCATAAATATGCGATATCTTAAAATGTCTTACAATGAGCAGATTATTTAATAGGTTATAAAAAATATGTAAAGTAACTTTTTATAGAAACCTGAATAAAGGCAAACTCAAATAAATTCCCTCCCATTTGAATCTTATAAGTCTGAAATTCAATATGCAAAATATGAAATACGGAGAAGCGATAAAAGCCGATATATACGAACTTGTGCAAATTTACGTATTGACCTGCCTGGGCTGCGCTTTATCACTTCCCGAATGTAGATTTTGAGGTGTGCTTCTAATAAATTCAGTCAAGCAATTTGTTTCCATAAGTGCAACCGTATTCAATTTTTATTTTCAGAGATTGTGTGTAAATACCTTCAGATTAATCAACTCTCTAAGACTACACATAAAATGAATGGTTTTATTCACAAAAGTATATAAAACAATAAAAATAAGTTAAAATGATAATAATAATAATAATAATCATAATAATAATAATAATAATAATAATAATAATAATAATCTGGACGGAGCCTGTAAAGTTATCAGGAGTTCGGATCCCTTTCTCTGCATGGTCCGAGATCACGAACATGCAGGGATAGGAGCATTTTTATTTAAGGCAGCACGTAGAGCAGCCGATGATCTCGGTCTCGTCTTCGATACCGAACGGGCCAATCACAACTCTGTCACCGAGTTGGAACCCGTTCAGTTAAAAGCCCAAGTAAAAGCTGCAGAGCATTTAAGAGCTCTGCAGCTTCACAAGGATAAGCCCATGCACGGGGTCTTCTATAGGAATATGGAAGCCCTGGGCTTATCCGAAAGGCTGACCTTTGCTTTCTTAAGGTCAGCCGGGCTAAATTCAGAGACCGAGGGATTCATCATGGCTTGCCAAGATGGTGTATTTAACACGCTCGTCTATCGGAGTCGTGTCATGGGTATGGAGGTCCCTGATGTCAGCTGCAGGGCCTGCCGTAGGGCGCCGGAGACATTGATGCATTTACTGTCGGCTTGTCCGGTATATGCAGTCTCGGCCTATATCCATAGACACAACGCAGCGTTGCGGGTGCTTTATTATCATTTAAGGCACTCGTATCAGATAGACGAGACACCAGTGCTGCCTTACGCTCCGGGGGATATTGAGTCCGTTGTGGAAAACGAGAAGTGCCGAATATATTGGAACTATTCGTTTTCCACCGTCAGGCAAATACAAGCCAACAAGCCTGACGTAGTCCTCCTCGACCACCAAATCAGGACAATGTTCGTCATCGAGTTCTCGGCACCCGGTGATGGTAACATTGTTTTGAAAGAGGAGGAGAAACGGACAAAATATCGAGATTTAATCTTCGAACTCCGTAGACTCTATCCAGACCATACTGTTAAATTGAAGGTACTGATTATAGGAGCCCTTGGTGGAGCGAGAGATACACTGCTTTCTGAATTAAAGAACATACCGGCATGCCGAAACTCGGCAGAAATCTTAGCCGGTCGCATGCAGAAGGCCGTAATTCTCGGCTCACTACGTCTACTCAGGGCACACGACTCGGCCCAGTAATCACTAACCGAGCGGACGCGAGGAGTGATTGCTGGTATTACCAGCGCACCTTCTGTGTGAGTCGGAGCCACAGAAAGGGGTGACTGGCTTTTAGTAAAAAAAAAAAAAAAAAAAAAAAATAATAATAATAATAATAATAATAATAATAGCGGGATAGAGGAAGAGGGCATTGATAAGCAGATATCGCTACCTAACAGAGAGAACTACATAGCTCAATGTAAGAGAGCTGCACCCTGAAATCGAAGGTTTCATTGTAGCAACTCAAGATGGTATGATTTCAACTCACAATTACGAGAAACCTATATTAAAAAGGAGATGGATAATAGCTAAGTTTAAAGTTAGTACATTAGCAGAAATTCCCGTTTTGAAAACAGGCAGGACATTTAACACATTACAAGAAGTTGAAGAGTTCATAAAGGATGTTGAAAATGAACAGCTTATACAAAATTATTTTAGCTTTAATTGTTTTGGCTTTAGAATTTCATTTTTTCTGGATTTAGTTTTCGTTGTTTAGGAAGTAATGTGAAAATTATTTCGTCCACATCATGGTTATGTACATTTTCAGCATTAGATAATACCAACTCCTGTCCATCTGAGGACAACATGAAAGTCAATTTCAAAGGACAATCATCATTGTGACAAGCATAAATAAGCATGTAATAAATTAGTAGAGAATTTGCACTGCTACAATTCTTTGGACAGGTTTTCATCTCGATTTAAGCTTCCTCGAGTCCCTTTTATTTTCCGTTATTGAGTCCTTTTAATAGTATAAAGTGTTCATTTTCAACATCCTTTATGAACTTTTCAAGTTCCTGTGATATTTTAAAAGTCCTGACTTTTTTCCAAAACGGGCATTTCTGTTATTACACTAACTTTAAACTTAATTGCAAACGTATGATAACCTAGTATTTCTAGCAACCTAACCTAATTTTCGTAGATTTAAACGTAAGATTTTTTACATAAACGTTAAACTGCCGGAGTTATACCGCGGGCGTTATGTTTCCGACTTTGGTAGAGCTACCCACAGCCTTAAATATAATAAATAAGAAAATGAACTTATAATGAATATACAATATAATAATCCTACAGAAAATTATGCCATAAGGTATAACACAATTAATTCTTAAACAAATAACAAGGAGATTACGAAAATTTATCTCCACAGAGTTATAAATATAAATAACACTAAGTTATATATATATATATATACAAAATTATAAATACATTTAATCTAATATGTACAGCGACCATACAGCGAGTGAATACATTATTGCATAGACTAAGTATTGCATGATTGAATTAAAACATGTCCTTTTACTTTAATATGAAAATTGTTTAGGACAAAGGCCTTGATGTTTTCATCTATACAATTATAGATTTTAGCTACGTTGTAGGAAAATGATCTAGTAATCAAGATGGTATGAAATCTGGGTATAAATATAGTAATACATGACGTATAGTATATACATAAATTTACATTATGTAGTTCATGTGCCAAGTCGTATTCTAAATTCTTGGTAACTTTAACATTTTACCTAGGTGTGGAATAGCTGTAGTTATTATACGCTTAACAGATACCGACACATGGTATAGCTACATATTTTGAATTTTAATCTATTTGAGCTAGTTTATTTTTTCTGAAACTATCGTATTTTCTGAAACCAAAAGTGAAGCAACAAGAGTAATTTTGTATATTTCTACAGTCTATATTTTGTAGTTATAGTGAGACATAGATAATATATGGCAATAGTATAATAAAATATTAGCAACACTAGAGTTCATGTAAGTAAGTCTTATGCGATGTATCAAAGATTACTCCCAATTTTTTGCATTATTAACGCAATTTAAAGGCTTATTGTTTATGTTTAGCTTCGTATACAATGTTGTTAGTTATTCCGAAGGCTTGAGACAAAATATGGGGTCATTATATTTGTTTACATTAATCTTCAAATTATGTCGTTGTGAAAAATGAAGTTACCTCAAATTTTGATTTAGATATTTATATGCAGTTTTAACAAAATTGAACTTGAATAACAATGAGAGTTGTATCGTCGGAAAACACATGAATTTTGGAGTGTTCATTAAAAATATCAATAGTATATATAAGAAAATGTAATGACCCTAGAACATAACCTTATGTAACACTAAAGGTTACTAATGCTTTATTTGACGTTGAACTTTTTATTGTAACTTGTTGATACCGATCAATGAGGTATGCACTGATGAACGTAAAACAAAACTTTTCATTTTGTTGGTGTAGGGTAATAGTAATTTAAAACCAAATTACAAATTTAATACATACATAAATTATTTATCACATAAATTAGTTAATACATCTAATTATTGCTTGCCAATAAAATACTAATTTAGTAATAAATATTATAATTTTAAATAATTTAAACCAGTAATAAACTCTGAAGGTAAATTAAAGCTTAAGAGGCTACATCCATCTAGAGACATGAAAAAATAGTCGATTTTCGGGATGAATTTTCTTGGGAACAATTAATGATAAATGAATATTTTTTTAGATTGAAGATAAATTTATTGTAAACATGGTGAAGTGAACATGATTTAAGAATCTTTAAAACGGGAAAGATATGCCCGCCGGAAGTGGAGCGTCTATTTCGCGACCTGGTTTGAGGTGACCAGTCTCCTATTAAAACTGATCATCTGAAATCAAAGATAGTAAGCTATCATGAAGTTAAGTCCACGCGAAACACATTGGCAATCACCGTTTTCGAAAATTGTTCTTAAAAAGGCGGCACATGGAACTGAAATACGAAAACTCGGTAAAAAACTCAGTTATTATCGTAATTTCTTTAAACAATTTTGGTTATTTTTGTGAGAGTCATTCTGTTAACAATGGCTTAAAGCGTTACTGTGCCATATTTAAAATGAATCTGTCAATCGGTTCCCGAGATATGGCAGTCACCGTTTCGGATTCAAAGGACGTTAACTTCTTTTCAGGATGATGAATTCTCGTGCTTGCTTCATCTTTCTTAGTGCGAAAAATTTTATGCGTGTACATTATTACAATATAGTAGGAAAGAAATGCATGAAACAATGATTCCTCAAGGTGGTCGCTGATTAATTAAGTCGATCATTATTCCCCACCCGACGTGGGCGCTCATTGAGGGGCGCACGTGGCAGCATTAGCCGCCCTCTACCGCGTGAGTGAAAGCTTTATACCTCTGTAAATTTTAAAAATATCGACTTGAAACTTTCAGGATATATTCTTAAGCGATACTATAATGATATGCAAGGCAGAACCATCATTACTAGGCTACATAAAATCATTACTTGCATAAATCAAACAATTTTTAGAAGTTTTGGAAATATCATGTGTGGGCTGGTTTAGTAAATAATTGCTAGCTTGTTGGTTTATATCGTTATGATAAGAATTTAAATATCGCTGGTCATATTGAAAATACATTTTTTGATAAGTTTCTCCTTGAGAGTGTGAGATTATATTTAATGAATACATACGATGATAGGTGGATTGCAAATAATGAAACCTTCAAATTTCCAATACGGTCCTCCGACTTAAATCCTCTAGGTTTTCTTCTCTGAACCAAAAAAGTTACCGAAAATGTAATAATTCGTGTGACCCGAGTTTACTGGTAGCACTAAAATATCAGTAAATATTTGAACAATTCACTGTAGGCGTCTGAAAATCTTAAACGACAATAACTATTTCTAGATACATCCGCTTAAGTTACAGTAATGAACTAAATAAATTGTTAATAGATATTTATATAAATTTGTATTTGTAGATCGAGTGACGTCTTTTCACCTACATTTAACGGTTCTTGTGCCTTATCCGTCTACATATCATCTTCAAAGTAGTTATTATCTGAATATCATCAAGTTTGTAAGCTTATATATACCGACGAATTTATGATTCTTTGATATTTCAGTTTAGTTAAATTTTTATGTTTAACACTAAAAGGTACTAATGAATTAAATCAATGTTTCATGTTAACTTACCTGTTTAGGAACGTCTCTATCGCAATATGCTAAAATGAATTATATGAAGTAAATGTTAAAAAACGTAAGATATAATGAACATATATATTTGAATGAAAAGACATTTAACCATGGAATTATATGAATATATATTTATATCTAAAGGCTTGACTTAAATAGTTGCTAAAGAACTTTACTAAGGATTTTAGAGAAACGTTAACACACAGTGAGGACGTAAAAGTTAGAGCTAATCTGATAAAATCCGGAGTCAATTACCGGACAAGCAGTAAAACATTCTTGAGTAAGTTTATTTTTATTTTTCAGCTACATATTTTTGGTTTCCCTATGTTTTACGCCACTATTCTTACAATTATGATGTCACCAGCAGTTTTCTTAAAGATAGCAAGCTTTTCTAATAATACCATTTAAAAAAGCACAATTTTTATGTAGGGTCTATCAAATTTTGTGGTAGCTTACATTAAATGTTTCGAGAAATTCTTATTCTTATTCAACACTAGTTGTATTTTATAGTTTTTTTAAGTTAACTTAACATGAAATTTTTGAGAGTTCATCTACTGTTTCTAAGATTTTATGTTATGTCTACGTTACTTGATCACTTACGGTTGTTAGACTATACAACAATTTTGTTTATCTGTCACATGTTCAAAATATGGTGCCTTTAAACAAAATTCGACTAATTGCAATTTTTATGATAATTGACTTTGTAGACAGTATCCATATATAAGCTAATATTAGTGAGTATTTAATACATATATATATATATATATATATATATATATATATATATATATATATATATATATGTATATCCTGAACTATAAGTAAAATAGAACCAAAAGTTTTATTACAAAAATTATAACAAAGTCCTATGGTTCTAGAAAATATTCTTCTTCTTCTTTTAGCTCATAACCGTTGGTGGATTTTGGCTTGCTCTCCTATGTTCCTCCATCTGGTTCTATCTACCGTTATTCTCCTCCAGTTTTCTAATCTTAGAGATTTTAGGTTTTCCTCCACATCGTCTATCCACCTTTTCTTGGGTCGCCCTTTTGGTTTTGTGTTTTGAGGTTTCCATTCAAGGATTCTCTTCACAAATCTCTCGCCCTCCATCCTGTATACATGTCCTAACCACCTTATCCTTTGACTTTGTATGCATCTTACTATATCCTTTCCTTTTATAAGTGCATCAATTTCGTAATTCATTGTTATTCTCCACATGCCGTTTTCTTGCACTGGGCCGTATATTCTTCTAGTGATCTTTCTCTCAAGTATTCTTATTTGATTTTCATTATTATTTGCTAGTGTCCATGTTTCACATCCATAGGTTACTATGGGATTTATAAGTGTATTATAGATTGTGATCTTAGATCTTCTATTTAGTATGCTGCTCCTTATTAATTTTAAATAAGCATAGTAGCATTTATTTGCTTTTAGAGTTCTTGCGCTTATTTCACCTTGGATGTTACCATTATTGGCAATTTTGGTGCCAAGGAAATTGAATGTCTTGACTCTTTTAATCTGACCGCCATTTATATTAATACTTGGTAGTTGTATTGGGGGATTCCTGCAGCAATACATATATTTCATTTTGTCTTTGTTCACTTGTAGGCGTCCTTTATTTACCTGTGGCTCAAGATCTATGGCAGTTTGATTCAAGGAGGCAAGGTCACGTGCAATTATCGTAATATCGTCCGCATACCCAAGTATTTGTGTGGATTTATTTATGATGCTTTCAGCTCTATTCACTTTTCTGATAACTGCTTCTAGTACTAAGTTGAAAGACACTGCCGAGAGAGCATCTCCTTGTCTTACCCCGGCTTTCACCTTAAATTATTCGCTGAGCTGCTGTTATACTCTTATAGTTGCTGTTCCATACCTCTACCATTTTTACTAATTCTCGGGGTATTCCTAGGAGGGTTAATCTTTGTAGCATTTTCTTCCTATGTACTTTGTCGAATGCCTGTTTGAAGTCTATAAACAGATAATGCATATCTATGTTATATTCATAGCATTTCTCCTGTATTTGTCTTAACGTACACAGGTGGTCTATGGTTGATCTATTTTTCCTGAATCCACATTGGTATTCGCTTAGTATTTCTCCTGAGTAGGGTGTCATTCGATTATGGATCACCCCTGATAATATTTTATAAGGGACACTAAGTAGTGTTATTCCTCTATAATTACTACAATTGGTTTTATCGCCTTTCTTGTATTTTGGGAGGATAATTCCTAGTTTCCAGTTCTTTGGCATCTCTTCTTGCTTCCAGATATGTAGTATTAGTGGTTCTAGAAAATACATGGCTGGATATGTTACTAGCTGTATAGGATGCTCATCAGTCAACTCACGAAACTACATCGGAGCTTTCAATATGTAAGTCACCTGTTTTGAAATGCCTAAAAAACTATAAGTGGCTCTCGTAGGAAATGCAAGAGAAAAGAAAAATTCGCAAAAAATGTTTAGGTTGGTCATATAATGAATGAAATGAAAGGAAAGTACAAGAGAAATAAAGTGTTTCAAAAATATAAACAAGATTACTTTCTTACGAGCATCCAGATCAAATCAAGAGCATACTGATGGAAAATACCCACATATGAGTTTATTACAGTTTTATATAATCAATTATTCATTTACTTCCTAGATAGATATGTTTAAAAATGCCACCAATGTATTTTATGTAAACGTGGATTTTCGAACCACAGATTATGTTTCCTCACACAAATAAATAAGCTAGCATTATACTACTTTTTCTCTAATATATTCCAACAGGCAACATTTCTACTAATACACGCAAATGATAGCGGACCATGGGGACTATGGAAGATAACCCACAAAGACCACTAGTTACCATGATGCTGTTTTGGTAATATCTTCATAATTCTAACCATAGAATGTTTTTAGAGCCCATTGTTTTATGCACTGCTGACTACATTTTTTATTGTTTATTTAAAACTTATTATTTTCCAGTCCCTCGCACACAAATGGTAAATATTATCTTTGTAATGTACTTCGTTTGGGCAATTTGCATGTAAGATGATTCTTGTTCCAATATTGACGATATGTTTCTTTTTTTAATATAAAAGACAGCACATTACACATGAACATAACACACAATTGACTCTTAGATACGTCCAGTATAAGGTCTTTTACAATTTTTATCACGTGTTACATTGTTTAGATGCTTTATACATAAACATTCTTTAAAGGCCAACAAGCTTTAATTATAAACTAAACATATAATGTTGTCAATAAATTCCCATATAAAACTTCGCACATATTCTCATTATTGATGATTGTTCGCAAACAGTCTCATATAACTTCAAACTTTCGGAATATTTGCCCTACACGAAACTCACATATATAATATAGAAATATACGTATTTTCATTGCCGAAATGAATGAAGCGGCAGGTATTGAAACACAATGATAGGACTAAATTGAGTTACATACACCTACATCGATTCAAATATAAATCTACGTGACGGCATCTCGGTTGTCGCGGACTACCCGACTGCAACATCACTCATACAGTACTTAATGTATAAAGCTTTACTAATTACACATTACATTTATTGTAATTTAACATATTTTACTACATTTATCAAAAGGTTTCATATTCATATACTAGATTATGGGGTATTTAAAGACATAATTTACCCTATTTATATTATTTAGTATTCCTTACAGAAAGTGAATACTAATCGTTGAGAGGTAGAGTTTCTGACAAGAAAAATCCCTAAAATGTAAACGCTTCTACGGCAATGAGCATAATCGGTCGAATTAAATGATTCATTTTTATTCGGAGTTCCATTCGCAAGATAAAAATAATAAAGCAGTCTCTTATGATATTAAAAGCCCCATTTTCGCGATTATACTGAAATAATCGCTTATGAAAATATCAACCGCGTTATTACCCGGCAGCGCTTAACACGTACGGTTATATTGTTGATTTTCATGGCTTGCTCTTTGCCGTTACTCTCTTTCTCTCTCCGGCTGTAGGACTACCGTTGGTAGTTACTTTGTCATATTAACAGTTAGCAGATGTAATAAATATTCATATAATTTTGTGTTTCGGAATTTTTTTGTCCGTCTGTGGCACTAAGCCGTGCAGTTTTCCCAGGGATATTACACCAAAGACTTCGAAATTAGTTAGGAATAATTGAATGCGTTCTTATATAAGTACGTACTAGAGAGAAAATTAAATAGAGTGGTTGAATACTTTGTCGTCCCATTTTATAAAATCCTATTTTCTTTTCAACACAACAGAATACAAAATGAGTGGTAGTTATTTGATTTTATAAAAGGTTGCTAAGAAGTGAGTAAACTTAAAAGTATAAAGTGCTATCCAATGAAATATGTTAGCTACGCCATAGTAAATAGAGATACTATTTACTAAACGGCTGTTTTCGTGTGTGTGTCACGAAATTTTTAGGTCGATGTACGAAATGCTTTTCGAAATGTTTTTGACAAAATCAGTATAGTAAATCGACATTTGCAAACAACGTGGTAACTTTGGTTTTTTAATCCGAAGCCTCTAGAAGCATGCTCCGGAGGTTCCTTCGATATGAACAAGGGGCGGCGTAATATTATTGCGATTTGCTTACTCCTAGTAAAATTAATCTACTGTTAAATATCGTGAATCGATCAAGCAGTGCAGGAGAATTAGCGACCTTTCATTATTGCATCCCAAGTTCAAGGCCGGAGACCGGCAAGAATTATACGTCATTTTTTTTCACGAGATTACTTGACTTCAAACCAGGATTGACATAAACGTTTATAGGTATGACAAGATCTTTAAGGATAAATTATTATATCATAATTACCTCTGAAAAGGTGCCGAGGTTCCTTGGATTGGTCTAGAATAACGATATCAATCGCTTGGAATTCATCTATATTGTCTGTTTAGACTAATTCAAGCATAGGTTCGATTCCTATAGTAATAATAATAAGTTCACTTTATTTCATAGAATGCGCAAAAATGAATATAATAAAGTAGGCCCTAGAGGAAGTGATTTCTAGCACAATTGCTACTCATACTTAACGTCAACTCAATAGTAGGCAATAAAATGATGTGTAATTACAAACAAAACCAAAATGATTAAATACGATGTACAAAAGTACCGACAGCGATGTGGTAATCCACATAGATTTTGCTACTAGTTTTTAACCGCTGTTTAACGTCAGCCTAACTACTGAAAAAAACCAACGTCCAAACTTCTCTCAGCATAAATATTTCTCCTAACCCCTACTTGTATAGCACCCTTCTATATATGTATATACTTTAGATCACCTTGTCTAATACATAATCTAATCTCGTACAATATTACCAAGCAGTAAGTGATCCATCCAATCAAATGTTTTGTTGCTTTATTGTATCGATAAAATTATTTGAATAGTTAATTTTTCCCACACTTTGACCTAGTCTTTCCCAAAGTAAATACTTTCCAATTTCTAAAATGTTGTTATTTGCAAATTAAGAAAGTTAGAACCGATGTAAAGAGGACATCACAAAATAAATGCCATTCTATGAGTTATTCCATGACTATCCTTACCAATGAACATAACGGGGACGCCATTTTAAATCCCTCGTTTGATTCATATATGAATTCAGACACAGATGTAGAGCCGAAAATAATCAATGGAGAATAATGAGAGGCATGTAGAAGGTAAGGTTTATTTCTCTTTCTTCTAAATTCGAATTTCAATTTTCCATTCATGTAAGGAATGGAATACTTATATGAATGGAAGACTTAAATATAGCGGGTTCTGTGTAATGCATTATTTAATAAAATTAAGAATAATGAAAGTTTTTTAAATGGGCACTAAAAATAATAATATGGTTATTTTTTCCTTTAGTGCAATATTGAAGCGAATATTTATTGTAACAAAATTATTTCAAGTTGATTTAAGTAAATATAACTGACTTTGTTGTTTCTTGTTATATTAGTTTATTTGCAGATTATCTTAATACTTTAGATTCGAAACGTTTAAAATTTTCTATAATAAAAAATCTATTAATCTTAAATCATAACAATTTCTATAGGGAAAGAAACAAGAATAAGGGTTTATTACTTGAAAAACAAAATATTAGTTGTCATCCAAAAATGATACAAATATTAGTTAGAATGTTTCCAATAATTGCATTATAATAAATAGGAGTAAGTAAAGCGCAATAATATTGCGCCGCCCTTTCGCTCAGATCGAGGGTACCTCCGGAGCATGGCTTAGAGGCTTTGGATCAAAGAACAAATGTTCCCACGTTGTTCGCGATGGTTGATTCACAATATTAATTTTGTCAAAATGTCGACATTTGAACGAAAAGCATTTCGTACATCGATCTAAAAGTTTTGTGACACACACACGCACACGAAAACAACCATTTAGTAAATAGAGATTTGTTTCAAACGGATGACAATTCCAGTGCCTACTTGGAAAATTTTCATTATAAAAATATTTTGAATTATTAATATCAAATTCCGCCATATTTGAAAATGTCAATAATTTAGATTTATTGCATAGCAAATTTCATGCCGAATCGAGATATGTAAAAATATACAATGTGTTCCATTATAAAATTTATAATTGATGGCACAGGCTTGGTAAAGTAGGAAACGTTACTTATAATATACGTGTGTCAAAATTATCCTATTGAAGTTTCATAAGTGTGCTTTAAATTTTAAACTTTTATTTCGATTTTAAGAATATGAACGTATCAGCTCATATAATTTCGTTGAAACCTGGTACGTATACCATAAGAAACTCCCATAACGTCTAATACATCTCGATGTTTTTAAAATGTTTTACTAACTCTGGTTTTTTTATTTTTCAATAATAATCATATATTAAACGAAAGAATTAAAAGTATGATTTTTTTATTTATTTCTACGCAAAACTTAATCTTATGTATAGCTTTTAAGACTGTTAAGAAAAATCTAAAACGGTGGCAATATTTCGCTATCATTTCAAAATTGAACCTTTTAGAACATGCTTGAAACTTTTTCCATGAAAAAATACAATTTTCTGTCTATTCCTACTCGTGTTAACTAGTTCAACAATTAGTTAATCTTCGCAAAATATTTTAATAATAATAATAATGCATTTATTGCCCAATATAAAAAGAAATCCATTTATAGGACAAAAAATAAAATAGAAATAACTACATACAAATGTGCACAGTATATTACTAAACAAAATTTTGTTTTGTGACAAACACTGGTGATTTTAACAGTACGTTAGTTCTTAGAGTCTGACAATAAAACATACTTTTCTCTCGAGATCCCAGTCTATGTATGCGTATACTAAACATACTTAGTAATGCGGGCGCATATTTGCTATTGTGGAACAATTTAAATAAAAATGAAAGGCTAGTAAGCATCCTTCTGGAATGCAATGACTGGATATCAAATTTTTGTAGGAGAGTATGGTCGTAACTCCTTACTGGGTAATAATTGTCTATGCGAAATGGCATATACTTTAAGAAACGCCATTAAATATTTTCAAGTTGATTGAACTAACGCAAAATATAAGCATTTTAACGTTATAATATTATAAAATGATGTCGTGTTTCCAATCACGAAACTAAGCATCTTATACGCATTAGGACCTCTTAGTTGATATATCCAGAAAACGCTAGTTTGTAACCAAAATACACATCGAGATGTTTAATATTTTCAGAGCGTGTTAACGCTGTAGCACCAAAAGAATAGTGGTTGCTTCTCTACAGAATACGAGCAAACTTTTATTATATCTGTCTATTGATAGTTTAGTCTCCGAATACCACGCCGGAATAAGATCGATGAGTCCTTGCAACCTTAACTGATCATTTAAACAAATTATATTTAAGAATAATTTAAAGTCAACGAAAAAAAAAAGATAATCCATAGACGAAAAGATTCATAAGATGAAACAGTTATAGACAAATTATTAATAAACAAGATAAAGTAATCACTTTGATTGCTTTATCCCAGATTTGAGGTGTATGAAGTTAGAACAACTTGGATTTTTCGACATTTTTTCGTTCATAATTTTGACCAAGTTTAGACCAGTTTTGACCAGTAAACAATTTATTTGGACCATCCTGTGTTTAAAAATGCGGACCGAAAGTAATTTTTTGAGCTTTTTTAGCCGACACCCCCAAATTGGAATTTCGAGCCAATTTTGGGCTTATTTTTTCGACTAGAAGTTTTGACTAATTTTGATCACTCATACATTATTAAATATTAATGCTCTGAAATTTTAAAAAATGGTATCCTAGCATTCCCAAACTGCAATATTGATTGAATTTTGAGCACTATATTATGACCACGTTTTGACCAATTTTGACTAACAAGAAGTTTATTTGACCACCTTTTGTCCGACAATACTGAACAAAATCACTTTTTCGAGCTATTTTTAGCCCACACCCTCAAATTGGAGTTATTAGTCGCTTTGGGCCTAATTTAGTTTACCAAGTTTTGACCAGTAAATAGTTTATTTTGACTATCTTCTGTTTGAAAATTTCGAGCGAAACTAATTCTTTGAGATTTCATTTAGCCTACTCTCCCAAATTGGAACTTTGAGTCGATTTAGGGCTCAGTTTTTTGACTAAGTTTTCACCCGTTTAGATCAGCAAAAGGTTAATTGTTACCACCCCTGTATTTCTAAAAAATTACTATCTACAAATTTCGAAAACATGACATGCCCCCTCAAATTAGGATTTTTAGTCTATTTTAATCTCATTTTGTACCAAGTTATAGCCAGTTTACACTAGCTAGCGGTTAATTTTAACCACCCCTGTATTGTTCAAAAATTACTATTTTAAAAATTTCGACGTATGGCACAACCAAATTGGAATTATAAGTCAATTTGGGCTCATTTTTCTTGACCAAATTTTTACCAGCTTTGACTAGCTTATGGTTAATTTTGACCACTCCTATGTTTTTGCAAAACTCCTAGTTAAAAAATTCGAAAATATGACGACTTCAATTTCACATTTGGGGTGCCATCGCAGGTTTTCGAAATTTCATAAAGTAATTTTGCAGCAACACAGGGGTGATCAAAATTAACCGTTAGCTTGTTAAAACTGCTAAGAGAATGAGCCTACAATCGACTAAAAATTCCAATTTTGGCATGCGATGTTTTCCAAATTTGTAAATAGTAATATTTGACAATACAGAGGTGGTCAAAATTATCTGGTCAAAACTGGTCAAAAACTGAGCCCTAAATAGACTCAAAATTCTAATTTGGGTTTACAGGCTAAATAAAAGCTCAAGAAATTAGATTCACTCATCATTTTCAAACAAAAGTTGGTCAAAATATACTGTTTACTGGTCAAATTGATCAAAACTTAGTCAACTAAATTAGCCCAAAAGCGACTAAAAACTCCAATTTTGGGGTGTGGGCCAAAGAAGCTCGAAAAACTGATTTTGTTCAGCATTTTCAGACAGAACGTGGTCAAGATAAACTTTTTATTGGTAAAAACTGTTCAATATACGGTCAAAACATCGAGTTTACAACTTATTCAAAATTACAGTCTGGGGCTGCTAGGGTCACAGTTTTTAAAATTTTAGACCATTAATATTTAATAATGTATGGGTGAGCAAAATAAACCAATTGATGGTCAAAATTAGTCAAAATTTGGTTATACAAATGAGCCCAAGATCGGCTCAAAATTCCAATCTGTGGGTGCGGTTGGGAGCTCAGAAAATTAGTTTCGGTCCGCATTTTTAAACAGAATATGGTCAAAATAAACTATTTACTGGTCAAAACCGGTCAAAACTTGATCAAAGTGATCAATGAAAAAAAAAATTTAAAATCCAATTTGGGGTGCCAACTTCACAGACCTCCAGATTTGGGTGTTGAGGTACTCCAGAGGACGCGAAGAATGTCTCGGATTTAAAGCCATTATATGAAAGAACTAATGTACGTCTGGATAAATATGTTTTAACTAAGTGAAAAAGATTATTACTGCATCCATATAATTCTAATTTTCAAAATATTACATTATCAAAGGCGTTCGAAAAATTAGTTTACACCACATACAATTGACCTTTTTATCTATATGATTTACGATTATATGGGTAAATTCAACTAAATTTGTAACTGTGAGGTATTTTGCTACGTTTAAAAATATTCCACTAAAGTAAATTATAGTCTATTCCATTTTTTTATTGGACTTGGAAGACGGAGATTAAAACAAATCATCTAAACACGATACTTGTGAAATGACAAAAAGATAGCTTCATTACGGCGTCGCTGAAGTCCTTTATAACACCGAAGAAAAACAAAAGATAAGCATATTAATAAAAATAATAATTTGAACATGCTGCAGTAGAAGCTAAGTGGTTGTTTATAACGGTACAGGGGCACGGCGGATGGAGCAGAGAAAGAAAAATCGTGTTCAGACAAAGGAATATGAAATCCGCTTGGTGAAGTGGCTTCTCGTGAAGAGTCTACCTCAGCATTATTGTACTGGCACTTGTCAAGAGGGCATAGCCGACTGTAGCTCTGAAGTTGTGTCGGCAGCAGGGCAGGCCACACGCAGCAGACATCTGGAAGTA
This sequence comes from Rosalia funebris, assembly GCA_037954035.1. Classification (NCBI taxonomy): domain Eukaryota; kingdom Metazoa; phylum Arthropoda; class Insecta; order Coleoptera; family Cerambycidae; genus Rosalia; species Rosalia funebris. Next base: position 10,458,197 of record JAZFAV010000007.1, read on the forward strand.
CGACACTCCTGTTTAGCATATTTTGCATGTTTGATACGGGAAGTTATGATCGTATCAACGCATAAAAGGCATGGGCGGAGATTTTTATCGCCAAAAAATCGTAGACCAATTTATATTAAAATAACTGGCTAAGAGGCAGACTTTATTACCTGTTACTACAATTTTACTTGCAGTAAGATAAGGAATTTTAGTTAATTGTAATTTATTGCGCTTGGAAGGGACCCTCTTGATAACTATTGTTTTATAATTGTGGATATGCCTCTTAAACTTACTACTGACTGTTCATCGGACGTAATTAATGTCAATATAGACATAAAAATTATTTTACATATTTATCAAAGTAAGCAAAATCTGTTGAATAAGAAAAATTGTTAAATATATGAAGAATTCGAATGTCTATTACAGAAAAAGTACTCCTGAAATAAAAATAATGATATCTTTAATATAGCTCTGTTAGGTTTTCTTTTTAATAAATATCGTATATATTAGATTTCTGTTTTGTTTTCCAAGTCCGATTCAATGAATATTGTACGTTTTCATTGGTTATTTGTCGGTGGTTATTTTACCCTTTTAGTCTAACCCTTTCTGTCACTTGTTGGAACGGCTTATTTTAGTTAATCATCCACTCGTTTAGTTAGTTGACACGTTCCTACGTCAGGTTTAGATGGTCAGCGATTTTGATCGAATAGGAGTACTTTAGTACAATTTTACTCTCCTCCAGATTGCAGAGATTCACAATTCAGGACACACCACAGTTCTCATTTTAGCTGTGAGATTTATTCTCGGCTATGTGTTGGAATGCATTAAATACTTGACCTGTAAATTTTTTATTATTTCTGCAAATTAATATCTAATACGTGTTTCTTTCTTTTAACATTAGGACGTGCACCTAATCTACCATATAGTTGAAAATCTTAGCTACTTACTAAGTTACCCCACATCAAAAGAAAGTAGATTAACATTTGAGTTTTTTATCTCGTTTTAATTAATTTTTCAGGAATTTTATTTTCTTTTCTCTTCTCTCATTTTCTACTTCACATCTCTACACGATTCGAGAGGATAACACCTTCCGGAGACTTTATTTTGGGGAATTTGGGGAATTTGGAAAAATTTTCAATGCCAACATCGCCGAACAGAATTTATCAGCCACCTTGTGTTGTGTTGTCTTGTCTGCCATCCACGCCACTTTAATATCTCCAACAAATAAGCTCTTTATTATTTTCCTTACTTTGTTAATTACATTTCTTAATTACGATATTTTATAAGCTAAATATCATCATCACTTGTATTTTTTACATTTATCTATTGCTTTAATCTATTTTTAACCAGATAATGCTCTTATATGTAAGTAAATATATAATTTTGGTTTAACTAAGTGGTTTGGTTTCAACTAAGTGATCACTCGGAGGAAATAAAATAAAATACTATTTCTTTTTTCCATCAAGTACCTATAAATATTCTTATACATATAGATTTTTTACAGCTTTTTATATATATTTTTAAGCATATAGAAATATATATTGACAGAATCGACAGATTAACAGAATAGATTCTAAGCTATCGTAATGTGGAGGCTTATACTCCAATCCATCTGTAAGTTCCTTAAACATTAAGGATTAAAACAAACTAAGCCAAAACAGTTATTTCCCCGTCTATATGCCGTCGACGGGCGCTGAATTACGTGGAGAAATTTGCAGTATTTTGTTCTAACATAGAACCAAAATACAGTGGATTTGGATTTCTACACATTACAACAGCTTATAAAACTACCATCTGAAAACTTTGCGTTATAGAGAATAGATTCTATTATAATTTTTAATTATAATGGTTTTCTGGTCTCAATAGTTTTTAATAGAATACTAGTAACCGGTTCACTATTCACTAATATGAAAGCCAGGGCTTACAATTAATTAATGATTATATAGCACCCTTATTATTATATGTGATTAATTATTACATATATAAATAAAAAAATATATAAATTATTAATCAAAAGCTGGTTCCATAAGAAAGCCATAAGAAACAAATAAACTAATTGTTATGAGAAATCAATCAATAATGTATATGTTTGTATCATAATTTTGTCCACTGATTATTCATATACCCTCGTTCATATTTGATAAAGCTCCTAGATTATGGTGAGAATGGTTTATATTATTCAAAATCTTCATATGATTGTATCATCTAATGAATACTAATTTTTATTTGTTCAAACTTAAAAATCTTAAAGAGTTAGAAGTTTTACAAAAACTATTTTTTTAAATAATTTTAAACAAAGAGAATTCCTACTCTTTAGTGCTAGTTTTCTTTCGAAAGTTTTTGCTTTGAATATTAGGAAACTATATATTTTAATTGTACTATTAAACAATATAAAACGAAAAATCAAATATCATATGATTATCATGACTGTAAAATTTATCACAGGATAAAATAATCGTTAAAACCGGCAAAAGTAATGAACATTATATGCCAAAGAAGCTATACTTTAAAGCTTTAAATAAAGGAGACAACGCTTTTTATTTTTCACTTAAGATATTATGGTTCTTATACAGGTATCCATACGAGTTCCACCGGTCCCTTCCCTGCCAAGTGATTCAGGCTTCATAGCAATTATAGACCAGCTTCGACTTTGTCGTTGCTGAATTCAGGGCTACCAACGCTACCCTGCTATCCGAGCAGATACATACCTTCTCCTGGGTCCGATTTTGGTCGGCCTCCAGGACACCGTATGTAATTGCAACTAGCTCGGCTTGGAGTGTTGTAGTGTATTTTCCTAGGAGGAAGGTTTTACCTATCCCATTGCGTCGTCTATATACCCCCGCACCCGCTTTGCTTCCATCCTTGGTTCCATCCGTGTACCAGATGTCTCCATTGGGCGGTAATCCAGCTCGACCCTCCATACAGTCGGTATTACTGGTGAGGGTGTTTTATATTTCTTGTCAAACAGGAAGTGGACACCCGTACTGTCAGAAGGCATCCATAGGAGTCCCTCCTCAGCTATCTCTCTTGAAAGTCTATTCAGGTCCCTTACCTTCCTATTCATGTTTCCCACCCTGTGAATTTCCCTTACGGCTTCCGCTTTCAGGGTAACATCAAGAGGTGGTATGTCCGTTAGTATCCCCATCGCCTCGATCGGTGTTGATCTTGGGGCTCCGGTTGTTAGAATCAATCCTCTAAGCTTGTTAAGTCGGTTGGCTTCCGACTTTAAACAGGCTCTCTCCCACCAGACCAGTGCTGCATACGTCAGTCTGCAGTCTGGATATTACATAGGAGGGGGATATTACATAGGAGGGGGATATTTAAAGCAACTATAAATATTTTATAAGATCTCTACTTACTCGGATATGATGTCTATAATTAAAAATTATATGATTAACATCTCCCACAGAGCCATTATCCTCATATACAGTTGGGAGTGTTCAGGATCCCAATTTTATTCAGGTGCTCTGGAAATTGATCATGATTTAACGTCATCCTGGTAATATTCACTGATAAAAATCTTATTACCTTTTTACAGCCTAGATGGGGTAAATTTGATAGTAAAGAAAGCTGCAGGTTCTGTATACTAGTTATTTTTATACATTTTCCAACTTTTCTGCATTTACTAGATAACTGTTGCTTGAAAATATAGGAATATATAGGAATGAGTGAGTAGAGAAGGGAATGCTTAGGTAATGCCAATACGCAGTGCCACCTGTTTTGCAAATTAATTGGTCCACAATACAATTGTCAGTTATATTATTGTATTCTTTCACCCGAACATATGTAATTGTATGCTCTTCCTTGCGAATTATAAGTTCCTTTTGCTTTATTTTATATATTATTTCGCTTTAACTGCAATGTTGCTTGCGGTTTTATAATACCAGAAGAAATGATCTTGAATCGGTTATAAACCTTAATTTCGATAGTACCGGAAAACATTGACCACCAACACGGAAAGCAGCTATAGAGAAATACTTTAAAAGCATTCTAACTGTATGAACATTTAGTTTGGCTCTGGTAGATTCCCATGCACTACAACGAAATTAAATGTAAAAATTCGCGGTGGAAATCATTAACTACCCAAAAAAATAAGGGCTAGTGTAGTTTTTTTCCTCAAACTGTGGACAGTATTAATCGACAATGGCGATTTATGTGTTAACAACACATAACTTACCAAGCTGGTATATTTATTTCAAAGAGTTAATGTGAGCTAAGATGGATATTTTCCACTGTATGGCCAAGATAAATTTTTATATTTCAGTATCAGTTTTTTATATTTCAGTACATTATACCCTGTATATTTATTTCATTTTGAGTGTAAACGCTAGAACAAAATGAATGTTATTATGGTATATTTCGCGTGCTTCGTTGTTAAAGCGGGAAAAGTAAAACAAGAATACGAATCATTTGAATCTTCATTGCAGACACAAAGAGGCACCGAGGTGATTTACTTATTGTTATATAAATAAAAGCAAGGGCAATTCCCACATTCACGGTAAAAAGGGGGTTTGTATAAGGAAGTCTTTTAAAGTTTGTTATTGTCCAATTTGTTGCTGGGTTTCGCTGAGTTAGGGTAATAACACTCACGTTTATTGCCTTCACAACTTCGATCTCATTCAATACATTTCTTCATACAATTTATCGAGCCGATACTGCAAAATATAAATTATGACGAGGCAGAATGTTTGAAGCGTGCTTGAGGGCTTTCTTACCGCAATGTAAATGTTCTTTGTCGCTTAACGTAGTTTCTTGTTCAATAACTCATATTGATTAGAGTAATCCTTGCATTAAACTGCAAATGATTGTAATTTGTTACAAACTGAAGCAGCAGAGTAGAGCGAATTTATCGATTAAGGTGCAATTATTTTCTTTGGTTTAATGGGAATATTTACATTACAAATATGACTTTTCGAATAGATTAATTTTAAACGGGGATTTCGCTGTTAAGGGGAATTATTTCACTGTCAATTGTTTGTTTATGTGATTCATACTTACTTCATAGTCAATTCACTGTTATGTCAGTTACACCCTTAACTAGAAATATTTCCAAATTAGGTCGTTAAATGTGATCAAACAATATGACGAAATTTGTGAAACGGATTACGTTCTCAAAGAACAAACTTGAGACAAGAATACAAGAATACAATAAAACGGAAGGCCGTCTTTACAAATACAATTTAAGCTGTAGGTTTTAAACTATAAAGGTTTTAAACTATATTCAGCGGATGAAGATACAATGAAGAAAGGTGGCCTCTTTAAGAGGAACGTATGTATGTATTGGAGAAAGAGAAAATTGCCGTTTCATATAATTAAAAAATTATTCATGTTAATTTTTTTTAAACCTTTATCTTAAGCTAATACAGCTAATACATAACTCGATTCAAAAATTATTTTAGGTCAAAACTAGATTTGTTTAATGAAGATTGACGTAATTCCTTTTTCTTACTATATCTTTTCCTACAGATTTCTTTTCGTTAATAATAAACAAATAATTAAGCAATTTAAGAGTCATTTACATTAAAATAGTTTCGGTACAGAAAAAAAGACATAACAGTCAAATTTAACTATTTTAGCAGTCTACCCACCCCTGTATGAAACTGCTACTTTGAGATATCTGTGCAGGCATGACAAGTCGTTAAAAAAACTATTGTCATTAAAAGCTATTGTATGTCATTGTATTTGGTTTTTAATATATTTTCCAGAACTTTGAAATGCTTTTTTTTAATGGTACCCTCTATTTTATAGTATATATTTATAGTGATAGAGCAATCCACCAAGATCAACTCTATAAGAATTTGCGGATTAGCAGAGGAAGGAGAAAATAATGCAGTTTCTGAAAATGTAATTAATTTATTTTCTTCTCAACTTGGAATCAATTGTAATAAAGAGGACTTTATTAGTATTTATCGTAAGTAAATTCAATGGCACCAAAAATAAACCACGCACAATTGTAATGAATTTTATTAACATAAATGAAGATCTTTAAATTATTAAAGGAAAGAGACTATTAAAAAATAGTTCTGTCTTTATCTTTGAGGATTTTGCTAAAATACGATTTGATTTGGTCAATGTTGCGAAGATAAGACTAGGTTCTAAAAAGGCATGGTCATTAAATGGAAATATTTATGTGTGATGTGATCAAGAGACAGAAAAGACGTCTAGTGCTGTGAGAGGAATACCTACTTCTTTAACGACGTGGTTGACTTATGTGTTTAATTTAATCTAGTTAAGTTTTTGTCCGAAGTTAATTTCATAAAATTTGTTATTTTTCTACCTTACTTTATCTGTATTCATTTTCATTTCTTGTATTTTCAAGTTGTTTGTACTGTAACTAATTAGATATATAAATATGGTTAATAATGTAAGTATAAACTTTTCACATTTAAGCGTTGGATCAGATTTCACAGGGTTTGATATATTTTCGGAATTGTTTTTATAGATAATTGGTTAGATATTGTGGGATTATTTTAAAATTCAAGCATAAACATAGTTGTGTTCAGTTTCAAAGGTGTTTTAGTTATAACGTAATTAGAGTATTTAATGATAAGCCTGCTTCTTTTAAATCTATTCTGAAAATGAGTATGTTTAGAGCGAATTTAAAAGAAGCAGGTATACATGCATTCCAAAGACAAACTAAAAACTGGATAAATTAAAAACCTTTTGTTTTAATAAACACTAATATTAAAATAATTATTTAAACCATAATTTATATTATATAAACAATAAACCATTTATATATATAAACCATAATAACATTAGTAATTGTAATCAATCACGGCCTTTTGTTTTGTTTACATTTAATTTCTTGCTTTCGGTTTGTCACATGGACGAGCGGCTTAAAGCCAAATTTCGCCGACCTAGTCAACATCGTTTCTGTCATAATCTTGTATTGATTATTGAAACAAAAGGCACTATTATTATTATTATATAAATAAAAAATTAAACTACAATATTAGGTTAGTTATCCATAGTTATGTTAATATACACCTCTATATATCTAAATTTGCCTATGTATTTTTGCAAAAATGAGATGAAATGCTCTTGTCCCACAATATATATATTAATAAATTCTATTATATTTATATTTAATTATATAATATACTATTTTATTTATATTAAATTATATTCGTACATTTAAATAATTAATATTAAAATTTATATATCTATATTCTTAGCTCTATTAGATTTAATATATCACTCATAATAAAATGAAATGCTGTCTTTACAAATACAGTTTACTCATTACTCATTCTTTGTGACTAATATACATACATTCACTATCACCAGGAAGTATCCAGAAGAAATAGCTGATTACCTTGGGCCCAGGCTGTATTGTTATGCAGACAATTGCCACAGATAATCTAAGTGACTTTATAATTAGGATACCGTCATTAGAACATAAAAATATATATCTCTTTATATATGTTTCACAGTTTGTATACAAAGTCGACTTATTTTTATAGAAAAATACTTCACTAATAACTGTATATATCATTTTAAGGGCAATTGGCTCAATACTATTATCAACAATATTGACATCACTATGTTATCCAAAGGCGATTAATTATATTCATAAATATGGATATAAATTTTAATTATATAAAGTTAATCGTTTTAATGAATACGGCCAAAATCTCAAAGCAATCCATTTATAAATAAAGACTATGGATTCAGCTATTACACAGATGTCGAGTGGATGTAAATCGAGAAGGAGGGAAGACGGCCCATGGGGTTTTTCTATATATTCAAATATCTAGAAAATTGTTAATAAGTAGCCCCTGTCATCATGTTGAGAATAACCCTGATCACAATTAGTGGGGCGAGGAAAGGCGGCCTACCCGTAAGCAAGGCTGGTCTAGGTATACAACGATGAACGGTTAAATAGCAATAGTACTATTTGACATGCAAAGAAAACCATCTAAATGCTACTGCGCCGATCAAGGATATTGGTAATTGAGAATAAGGATAAGTAATGACATTAGTATAGTAAGTCGTGACTTTATAGACTTCTACTATAATTGGAATCAGGTCACTAATGTATACACATATATTATAAATGGGTTTTCACGCCCGGGCTTACTTTTTAGGTACTATCAGTTGATGGCATATTGTTCTATTGGGACCGGATTCTTTCAGAATATACAGGTTATTAAGAAATTCATGAAAAGATACCGATTGACCCAAAAATGAAATTAGACCAAATATAACATGACGTTTAATCAATTGTAAAGACAACAATTTGTTAAACTAAAATTATCTAAAAAAATAAAATCTATAATGAGGTTTCCAAGTCTTCGATAGAATTAAGGTATTTGCCCATTGCACCGTACCATACCAGGACCGTAACCGTATCGACACATGTAAACAAATATATTTTGCACCAGATCAATTTGTATCAGACAACGTCCACTAGACCGTTCCATCACCAGCCAACACCGTAGCGTGACATGACCGGGCCATTGATGCAAATTATATTTGTTTGCATGTGTCGATACTGTTACAGTCCTAGTATGGTACGGTATAGTGGGCAGAGACCTTTAGTGTAGTTTACATAATCACTATATATGTTTTCTGTTCCATAAGTTAGCAGGACATAATATCAACTTTGCAATATTAAAAAAATATATTTTAGACACTTGGCTGCTATTTTTACAATGTGTATTAAACTATTGTTATAAATAAACATCAAATAGCAAATTTATTAATTTAGCTTAGTTTAGGAATTCACATAATAAACTGTATTTCTTCAAGTAGACTTAAATTATGAAACATAGGTTAGACTCTCCGAATACAATTTTTGTCCATGTGCCTTAATAATGTTTATCTATTGTCCTAAACCTACAGCAACAATGAAACAAATTTCAGTAGAAATATTAATAGACATGCTTCTATTATTGAATGATATCTTCTTGAGAAAAGACAACTACTCACGTTTGGAATATTTTCAATTTAACCACATTTAACTTAAAATGTAAATCTATTTTTTTAACACATAAATACATACAGCATAAAAAATTCTCTCGCACCGAATTCCCCAATAAAATATTACATGAAATATTTTACAATGCAAGAAGTCATAGTCGTATCTTCTTAGTGAATTAAGTTGAAAATAACTAAAAACAATATAAGTGAAATGTAAGTGGTCAAATAGAAAATGTGCATGATTCAGGAAAGTGTACAGAAATCTAAAATGTCAGTTATAAAATTGTATTAATTATTTCATTCTATTCATATTTTCATTAAAAAGATTAATCACTCTTTCACACCGACATAAAAGATATATTTTCAATTCGAGTTACAAAATATTTTAGGTGTCGCAGCATCACACTTTCTCTTCATAAAAAAAAATATTTATATAATAAAACCGTCTCCCTTAAATCTCTGTATAATTAAATAAGGGCGAGACAGCGAGAAACAGCCTAACCCTAACGTATTCCCAATACTCTTTTTGATGTCTAAAAACTTGAGTTTCGTCGACTTAAAATGACGGAATTTCGTTTCTGTAATTAATCGACCACTTAACAAAACGTGACTTATGTCTGACCAAAGCAAAAGGCCCAATTAAGAGTGCATGTAAATTAGATTCTTAAAGTACGCTTTTCAATTTGTAACGTTTTTAATTTTAAATTGAGCATAATGGAAATTATCTCGGCCGTTGGAATTTAAATTTATACAATTAAATGTAAAATATTAATTTACAATTACCGCACAGCAATTACTGGTTAAATGTTGTAAAATACATTAGAGTTCATGATTTTTAGTACTTTTTGTTGAAATATATTAATTGCATGAATAATTCAATGGTGCACTTGATTTTTATTCGTTGGTTCGGAATTACTAAGCTATAATTGCAAGGTTGGTTTTATAAAACTAATACACTTAGAATGATTATTCATATAATCGGAGTTATACTGTATGTACAAATAAGCACAGTGATGTTATGGTATTTTTAAAACTAACTGTTGGAATTAATATTCTAAACGAACATTCTGAAATTAACATTCTTAACGTAAAAATTGATACATAGTAACAAATTAAGAATTATTGCAATGGAAATTTAAACATAAAAATTATTGTGAGATAGTGAATGAAAGAATATTTGCAATATTTTTGAAAAATGGAGACCTGCATTTGTTTCCCGATTATGATCCGGTTGGACCTATGTAGATATCTTCTTTCTATAAAATATTTATAATTTTACATACTTGCATTGAATGAGATGATATTTTGATATATATTTATATTTTGTTTATATTTACATATATATATTATACATAGGTATATTAGTTAATTTTGTCGTTAGATGTATATCTTAAGTTTTATATTTTAAATTTCCATATACTCCATTTTGTATGTTATTTTTCACAAACAAGTTTTTATTATATTAGTTATATTAACCTTCCGTTGGGCGCACTCTGAACTCAAACACATTTGGGCGCAATGCATCTGAGATATCCCATATCAAATCTTAGATAATTTATATCTTAATGAGGTAGAGACTCAATTAAATTCTTATTTTAATTAATACAATGCAATAATAAATAATTCACATTCGTTTTTAATCGCAATAATTAAATTTACGTAAATGAACTTATATAATGTTGGGAAGATTTTTATAGGGGAACCAGCTATTGACAAGTTTTTCCTGTTTTAAAGACAAAACACGAACATAAATTAATATTGAGCAACATTTTGAATACAGAAAACAAACCACCTATTTTTTCATGTAAAAGTCATAAAGTTATATATAAAAAAATATTAGACGTGAATTGCAAGGAAAAGTTATAAGTAACGACCTATTTTAAGTGCAAAAAATTATAAATCCTCTTCATCATTTTAGCATGTTCCAAACAAAAATGAGCGCCACATTGTTGGTAACGATATTTAGTATAAACCAATAATTTAACATCCAAATGTGTTAATTTTGAATAATAATACCACAAGGAGCCAGAATAAGGAAGTGTGGAGGTCCCAAAGAATATTATTAATTTAAGTAATTAAAGAAATCTAACAAAGTATAAAAGTGATAATAGTAACGTAATCAGGCGCAATGTATCTGACAAATCCGGGTTGCCCATACGAGGCCAGGGGATGCACTAAAAAAATTGACAACATATCGAGATAAATGGCTTAGAGATAGGGTGCTAAGGGAGTTTAAGTTAATATTCGTAATACACACGAGAGGACAAAGAAAAAAGTGACTTCCGGATCTCACAGATTGGCTGCACCCGACGGAGGGTTAAATAACTAAAATTCTACATATATTATTTTATCTTAGTTATAAGAAAATGTACAGTAACTATATATTTTATATCTAACTATATTTTTTAATAATTTCAAATATGACAAGCATTATAGCTTGCCAAAATTCATTCTTCAACGATTCCAAACAGATAATTAATAATCTGCCCAGTTCTTTCAGACTGCATGAGTCAGTAATAATGGGTTCTTCAACTAAGCATTTCAACCATAACCAAAGAAGACGTATATAAAGTATAATAGTAAATTATCTAATTACCAGACAATGCGTGCCAATTTTGAGAATATAGTGTTTATTTTTCGGCTTTCTGTATTTTTTACTTTATCCTTTCAGTCTGTAAAATTTGGTCAAATGTGGAATGAGATGAAAATTTGTCTTGTTTTAGGAAAGAAATAAATAAATCTAACATTAATGGCTATGGTAAACTAATGTAAACCGAAGCATATGTAAACCCTCTATAGAATGACTGACCTATGTAACTTTGGCGAACTATTTGTCAAATTATTTTACAGCTACCCATCTGGTAAAAATAACTCACAACTTACAACTAAGATATGACCTATTACCTAGGGGTAATTAGGCTTATGTTATTGAGAGAGACGTGTGAATAGGCTTTGATAGACTAAATTATTAACTTCTGTTATATAAATTGTCTAAACTGGATAGATTGTGGATAGTCTTAACTTATTCTCGGTTATACTTAAGCAATAGAATCTTAAATGTTATTAAATAAAATCTTATCGAGTTTTTGTATCATTTAAGGAATATACAACATCGGAGGTTCCCCAAGGGTTAGTCCTCGAGCTCCTCATTGTTGTATTCATTATATCAATTATATTCTTCAATCTGTTTGCAGCTATTGACTATAAAAGATAGCTTGGAGCAATAGTTCTCAACTGGTGGTACGCGTACCCCTTGGGGCTACGCGAGAGTCTGTAAGGGGTACGCTGTTAACTACTAAAAAGTATACAAAATTATATTGATAAGTGCTAGAATTTAATTATGACAAAAGTTTGGGTAATGATTTAATAGTAAAGACCATCAGTTAAGCAGCAAGCAAACACGTCGCTCGCTACTACTGTATTTCTGGCTGGAGTAATAATTGGAACAGTAGTAGCGTGGCTGGTGAATGGCTGTATTTGACCAAGCTGGAGCCAAACATTGATGAACTTTGTAAACAAAAAGAAGCCCAGCGTTCCCACTAATTATTTTCTGAGACTTTTTTAATTTTATGTCTAATTAATAAAAACTTTGTAATAAAATGTCCATTAAAATAAAAATTCTTGTGTTCAATTTAAATTACCTATTCGTAATTAAACTTTAACAGTTTAACAGTTAAACTTTAACTCAACTAATATAACACATTTTAATAAAACTAAAGTGTTTTTGTTTGTGGTACGCATGATACACAAAAAGGGGTACGTGGGTTGAAAATGATTGAGAACCCCTTGCTTAGAGCAAAATGCTTCTAGAATTAGTTGATGGCGTCAACGTAACATATGCCAGTTAAATATAAGTAACTGTAATGTAGTGACTTTTGCGAGGAGAAATATTCCTGCCTATTATTTCTAATATTAAATAGACAACGACAAGGTAGATATATGCACAGAATTTAAGGATCGGTGTCATATTTGAAGCCAAATTCACATTATTTCCCACATTATCATATTAATGGTACCACGTCAAAAGATCTTAAAAGCCTCAACTATTTAATAAGTCAATAATCTCTGCCAGCTTTATGATAAGAAATTCTAATTTCAGAGTCATGTTTGACACTTCGACGACATTTTATGCTTACCCTATAGTTTAATATATTTGTCGGATCAAGACTAGAATATGCTGCGATAGTCTGGAATCCTCCAAGTAAAATTGATATTTTTAAAACAGAACAACTTCAAGGAATATTTATTAAATAGCCTACTTTTACATAAGATAATATATATCGAATGCCTGGTACCTCGCAGCTGTAATTCCTAAACAAATTTAAAATTACAAAGAAGTTAGCTACACGTCGACGCTATATCTACTTTTTAGTACTGTTCCTGCATAATATTCTAGTAAACGTAATAGATTGCCCTGGTATATTAAGGAATATTTATTTCAATCTCAGGCAGCAAATTTTCTTAACTTTTATAAGAAATGGTGAAGGTGTCACTATACTTTTAATGTGTCTCTGTAATATTTTATCATACACGAGTTCATTTAAACAAGTTTTTACTCTTATTTGTCTTTCTAACTCTTCACCATAACATATAATCTGTGTGTAACGTAACATATTTTCATACCTTCGACAATTAGAAGTTAAAAATTGAAAATACAATAGCTATGAAAGTTGCTTAAAATCTATTACAATATATTTAAATACTTAATAATTGGAATGAGCATCGGAAGATAATACTTCAGACTGAACTCGTCCCTAGTTAATATTTTATTTAACGAATTCGCGAGCGAATATATTAAAATTTTCTTTTATTTATACTACGTGTTCAAGCTACGAATATATGAAGTACCTATCAATTAAATATGTCGAAATCGTGCTGCCTTCGATATATTTAATTGTTCTGTTGATAATATTGCAAATTCTATTTTGATTTAGCTAATCAGTTTTGTTATAATTAATATTTGCTATATTTTATAGTTATTTAAAATGCATTATTCCTAATATAAGGATCAATATTTTGGGAATAAAACATAACGATGTCCCAACTTACCTTATCAGTATAGTGCTGACTGAAGCTAATGAATTTAGAAGCAGATATATTTAGCAAAGATGTTGGTAAAATGGTACAACAAACAATTAATGGTGTCACAAGATCTAAACAATTAATTTATAATGATTCTATAAATGATCCCAAATCAATAATAATAATAATAATATATAATTGTTTGGTACGCAGTCATTTTGATTATACTTCAGTAATTTGGAATCCTTTTTATATTAAATATACAGAAAGATTAGAAAAAACTTAAATCAAATTTGTTATCTCTCTTAATTATGAATTTAGCAGAAGTTTCCATTATACTTTTTACGAAAATACATATTATAGAATTTTGAAGCTATCTTGCTGTAGACGTATAGCACATATCGTGTTTCTTCACAAAATATTTAACTAAATTTATTCAATTTCTCTAATATGACTTTTAGCCAGGTAAGACGTCAGGCTATTTTGACATTCGTTATTAATTAACTTTCGTTTGTGTCTTTTTATTTTCTCTATCTATCTATCGCTTTTTAGTCTCATATTTTCAATAAATACAGTTTTTAATATAGAAATAAGTAGCTTTATTTATAGATTGAATATCTAGTGGTTGTTATATTATAGTTATTTGAAATGAATTTAATTTTCTTGTACTTTTAATGTTCTACCGATGTATATTTTAATTTACTAAGTTAATGTCAATTTTTAAATGTATGACTTTTAGGTTTTATTTTTTTTCTATTGTCATATTCATGTTACTATTATTATTATAAATTTGTATAACCCCATTATGGGAATGTTTTTCTTTTATCCTGTTGGGATAATTTGCTTATAAATAAATAAATAATTAATCTTTATAAATTCACTTAAAAATGTATCCCAATTTACTTATTATTTTATTTGTATTTTTTTATATGCGTTTTATAGTTTTACATCTCCTTCAATATGTGATCTGAACGAAACTGACCCAGTATTGAAATTAAAGTCGTAATTAATTATAAAAATAATATTTACATTTATTTTTTGTTATTTAACTTGTTATCCACACTTAGAGTTGCATTAAGATATGGTAATTAGAAGTCCTTTAAAAATTTTTGTTTTCTTGTTATTTATTTGTTGAATTATTTAATTATTTTATATTCATTTGTTAATTTATTTGCAATATTTTATGTACTATTTTAAACTATAATAATTAAGAACAATATTATGCATTTTTCAGAAATGAAATACCAGACTGAAGGAATCCAGGCGACTGCAGTGACTGTTATAACCAGGAATCAGGAGGTAACAGTGACAACCTTATATAGCCCACCAAAACATAGACTCATGAAAAACCATTATCTTAATTTTCTGAAAAACCAATGTAAAAGATTCATTATAGGTTGAGACTTTAATGCTAAGAATACCCACTGGGGATCAAGATTGAGTACTAAGGGTAGAGAACTACTTGAAACAATCAAAGAAAATAGAGGTGAATGCTTTTTAACAGGGAAATCTAGATACTCACCAATAGATCTAATTCCAAATCTAATTGATTTATTTATCACTAAAAATATTTCTGAAACTACTTGAAAATTGAAGATAGTTAGGATATGAATTCATCTCGTTCACCAATTGTCTTAACTGTTAGTGAACATATTAATATAAAAGATAATAATCAGATATTAATAAACAAATTAACATACTGCCAAAGCTTCAAGCTAGACTTAGGAGAAAATATTTTTATCTATCAGTGCCTTTACAAAATACGCACCAGTTGGATGAAGATGTTGAGCTGTTTGTAAAACAACTACAACAAGCTTCTTGGGACAACACTCCCACTATGAAGCACACGAGTACAGGAGATTACTACCCAAATGAAATAAGAGACCTAATAGCCGAAAAAATAAAATTAAAAGGAATGGCATCGATCCAGATCGTCAATAGACAACACCAACCAAAACAACGCCACTCAACAACTAAAGCGACAAATCTAACGTATTAAAAACAAATCAATTAGTTCATGCCTAAGTGAACTGACAAGTGATATTAGGACTGACTATTCACTATGAAAAGCTACTAAAATATTACAAAGACCCATCATGCAAATCCCTTCAATCAGAATGGAGAATGGTAAGTTGACGAGATCAAGAAAAAGCTGATAAATTTGCAATTCTCCTACAAAATACATTTCAATCAAATGAAGGCGATGATACCTGGGATCAATATATTAACTAGAAAGATGTGAAGATCAATCTAACTATCCCTAAAGAAGTAATTAAAGAGATTAATGAAAATATACATCCAAAAAGAATCACCTGGATTTGATCTCATTAGTGGAGAAATACTGAAACAACTCCCCAGAAAATCAAATCGTTAAACTGACAAATCTGGTATAAATCATTGATGTGAAAGATAGTAGAGGTAATAATGATACCTAAATCTGGTAAATCGTCACATGAAGTTTCCTTTTATAGGCCAATTTCTATCGTGCCTGTATTATCGAAACTATTCGAAGAACTGTTATTAAAAAGACTAAAATCAGTCATAGAGGAACATAATCTGATCCCGTCACTTCAATTTGAGTTCAGAGAAAGACATTCCACTATTGATGATAAATTTAATGAAAAATAAATCATTAGAAGACAAGAAAGTCTGTTCTACAATCCTCCTTGATGTGGCACAGGCTTTCGATAAATTTTGACATAAGGGTCTAAAATATAAAATGGTATCTACCTACACAGTTTTCATATTCTGGAATTCTACATTTCAGAAAGACATTTTAGAATTAAGCAAGAAGGAGCCTATTCTGAGCTTAAGATTATCATTAATTCAGGAATACCGGAAGGAAGTGTACTAAGACCAGTCATATACCTTTTGTACACAAGTGATATTTCTAGATTATAAAATGAGACCATAGCAACATTTGCAGATGATACTGCTATATTAGCAGTAGGTAATGACCACGAAGACGCAGCAAAAAATTGCAGATATCAGTCTACAAAATTAATAAAGTGACAGAAAAGTGGAGAATAAAATTAAATGACTCAAAGTCTGTATTAGATAACTTTACAAACAGCTAGTTAACATAAACCCATAATATAAATGATAAACAAATTCCGCTTTCAAATAAAACTAAATATCTTAGTATTACCCTTGATGCTAGGCTACTCTGGAAAACAAATATCAAAAAAAAAAGAGAAGAACTTATAATTAAATATAGAGAAATGTACTAGTTGATTGGAAGAAACTCCACTGTAACTATTTATAATAAGCTTATATTATATAAGCAGATACTTAAACCAGTATGGACCAATCGAATTGCTATCAGCTGTAGGGCTATACCAGTCAGACCAATGTACAAACCGTTTAAAGGTTTCGGAGTAATGTACTAAGGGACATCGTACATGCACTTGGTGTATCCGAAACAGTAACCTCCATCTAGGTATGAATACTGTTGAACAAGCCAGATCCAAGATTGCCAGGAATCATGAACTATTGTTCATGATTCCTGGATCTTATTGATTCTCTTAATGAGGAGTCATTACTCCTCCAACATGTCAACATCGAGCCGATCCAGCTCTTTGATAACGCAGGATTTACAAAGGAAATTAAGAAAATCAATGTCTTTGAGTTAGTTCAGTGATGTGACAAAACAGAGTATTGTGCGCCTTAGTGTATACGTTAGTTTTTTGGTGCGCATAGTTTATTACATATCTAAGGATACTATTGAGTACAACCTTAGTTCTAACTTTTTTAGGTAGTATTATAAATTAAAAAAAAGTTGCTTATTGATCTTTATGATCAAATTATATTGTCCGTGAAAGTCCTGAGGAGTATTCATAAATAATAAAAAAACTTTTTTAAACTTCATTTGTTTCTTTATATTAATTTCAGATTTGTATATTTAATACGAAATAAATATATCTTAACTTAAAAGGGCCTACATAGATATATCAAACGATCAGTATTCCTAGAATGTTAAAATGGCAGATGGTAGGAAGATTAAATTATTCCTGGATTGCTAAAATATCATTAAATCCTTAGTAATCATTTCCTTTACGCTTAATTTAAAATTAAAAATATCGCAAATTGAAAATCGTGTTTTAA
Organism: Rosalia funebris; assembly: GCA_037954035.1. Lineage (NCBI taxonomy): Eukaryota > Metazoa > Arthropoda > Insecta > Coleoptera > Cerambycidae > Rosalia > Rosalia funebris. The sequence continues at coordinate 10,476,227 of JAZFAV010000007.1, forward strand.
GGGCCTAATTTTCATGTGCTTTTAATTGGACATTTTCATTTAGCCAGACAAGTCACGTTTTGTTAAGTGGTTGATTAATTACAGAATAAAATGTCATTTTATGTCGTTACCCCGTGAAATCGAATTTTTCAGCCTATCAAATGGATCGCTGGTTTTATATTTGAATTTCGCGTCTCTTAGTCGGGCATGTATAGGTTTTTTGTTTTATAGCACAAAGGCTTACATGGGGATAAGATATACATTAAAAACGAATCTTTTTTTGTTGAAACCTAACACACTGTAATAATTAAATTCTCGTCTCCCTGCTGAGATTGCAAATTGTAAATAGACGCCTTTACGGTATAAAAATATAATAAAATAAGTAAATCGAATTAATTTCTTATGTCAAGAAGGAATAGATATATAAATGTTAAGTATACATAAATAAGTGACATACCAAAAGCAATTGATATTTATTAATGAAACTCATCAATAAATTAAAGATATTGTATATATTTATATAACTTTTTTTTAACAGACAAAATATTTGTATGTGCACTCAACAGAGTGGTGGCATCATAATGTTAGTGGTGGCATCATAATGTTAGTGGTACAAAGTACTTAGCTGTGGTTTATTCATTATTTTTTATAATTAAAATGCAGAATGTAGAAAATGAAAATGAAAACGTAACAATTTTACTCAGCTTGCTGGTATGCAGTGGCGGGTCGTGATGAAATGAAACGGGTGTTCTGCATAGGGCCGATCCTAGGGTATTGGCCGCCCGCGTGCAAATTTCAAACGTATCCAAATTACTGGCGCCTTAGACGCCGCAAAAATACTGCGCCGCAGACGAAAATTTTTAAAATTTTCAAGGTCACGCGTTTTCCTGATACATCAGACTTTTTATGTAAAATCCATTTATACAAAAATATAGACTTTCACAAGAAACATTTTTTGAATTTAATACCTTTTTGAAGAACATTCATGTTTGCCGTCATATTCTTTGGTTAAGAGAACAAATAAAAAATAGATAGAAAATATATGTATATGGGGCACGCTTTTAGTATTTTGGCAATAGGTAATTGCAAAATAAAGTAACATGTACAGTATGCATGATGGTTGTCACAGTCACACTGACGGTGCCGCCGCCAGCTCTCATTAGAATGTAGTATTCATATGAGTAGTTAGTAAAATGTACTGTATAAACCGTTGATTTATATGACGTGTTGATAGATGGCGCGCGAAATTTCACCGACCGGGCATTACGCTATTCAATGATAGATGTCGCACTACGGCCGGTCGGTCGCCCCTTGATTTGGCCGCCCGCGTGCGGGGCACGCGCTGCACCCCCGCTAGTATCGGCCCTGGTTCTGCAAATATTTACTCACCTATTTTTTGAAAGTCAATTCAATCCTGCGATCCTTCATAGAAGCAAACTTGTCTATAACCTTCTCGTTGAAGCCATCAATTTGTGAAATAAATATTTTTTCAATGGAAAGCATCGATAGAGCTGTCAAACGATTCTGGGACATTGAATTTCGAAAGAAGGTCTTCATTCTTTTTAAAGTTGAAAAGCATCTTTCAGCTTCTGATGTTGCAACAATTTCTAATAATTTTTTTGTTTCCCGAAATGTGTCGTCTAAATTATTTTGTGTTAAAAATTTCAAAAGAGGTAATGCACCATTTAAATTTCTACAATCGCTTCTTAAATAGATAATAGATAGTTCTGTTTTGAGTCGCTCCTTTTCAAGTGTGGGATAAGCTAGGCAAGTAGTTGTCAACTTGTCTTCGGGAAACTTAGCACAATACTCTGCAAAATGCTCAGAAGAAGAAAGGGATGCTGCTACTAGATAATATTTAAACATAAACTTCTAAGGCGGCAATACGGTGATCAAATTTGCTGTTATGAGGGCGTTTTCTTTTTCTTTTTTTTTTCTTGAGGCTCCGTGCAGACATGTGATGAGGCTTCAGTAATGATGTCATCAATATTATTCCGAATACCGGTGATGCTTTTTTCGAAATTGTCGATAGCGTTTCTTACTTGGGTTGGATCGGTTTTTCTCTTCTGCAACTGATTAAACAAAATGTCGACGTGAGGCATTACGTGATGAAAGAAGGTTAACCAAAAAACAAAAACAGAATCTTCTAACATTCGCCGAATAGAGGAAGCTGCATTACACATAGTTTCATTATGGAATTCTTCTTCTATTTCTTCCATACATTCAATTAGCGATTCTCTATTTTCAAATACAACATTAATAGTCCGTATATTAAAATTCCATCAAGCCGTAGCACCTTGGAGGGAATTTTTCTCCCCACTATTGTATTTAGTACTTCTACTAGCTGCGGTGAGTTATTGAAAAATGCCGGAATGTCTTTCAGATTTCCAAAGAACACACGCAGTTGAGAATTTATGGAAGCGGCTTTAGACATCATTAGGTTTAATTGGTGTGCGTAACAGTATACAAAATAAGCACAAGGATATTTTTGTCTAATTTTTGCTTGAACTCCTGCGTGTTGTCCACTCATTACAAAAATTAACTTGTAAGGTGAATTTTCCACTAGAGGGTCTATAACACTTAAAATATTTTCCGAAAGAGTTTCAGCGTCACATTTTGTAGATTTCAGGTATGTTCAAAAACGTTCAATCGGTTTACCATCAAGAATATATCTTAAAACTACCACTAACTGAGTTTTTGCAGATACATCAGTTGTTTCGTCTGCCATAACTGCCAAAAATGAAGATTTATTAATTTCTTTAATTATTTATTCATGACATACTTTTAATATACAGTCTAAAAGATCATTTTGTATTTCTTTAGAGGTTCCTTTAAATACTGAAGCATTTTGTAGATGCTCGCTTAAAGTTACATCAAGCTCAGCAGAAAAATTTATCAAACCACGAAATATCCCCGGGTTTTGAGAGGTTTCAGCTTCGTCATGTCCTCGCTGCGCCAGTTCAAAGGCCCCACAAAACTTTATGCAGTTTATAATTTTTGACAAAACGTATCTCTTTTTTGTCACATTATCATTATGCTTTTGCACATTTATCCAATAAGCTGAATCTAGCTACGCTTTAATATTAGTAATCCCTAATAAAGCTAATTCCATTGTATTATGTAGATGGCTTTTGGAGTTGTCGTGCTTTTTTATTTTTTCAGTTAAGTGCACCAAATCTGTCACCCCTACCTCCGTCCATGCTTTATCACCGCCAAAATGTAAACAAGGAAAACAAAATAACGCATTTTTTTTGTTGCACCCACAAATCCAATTGTTCTTCGAATAAATGTCTCTATTAAATTGACGTTTATATTCTTTTCCGCGGCTAACACCTGAAGTCTCAAGAACAATATCGGGCAATGGCCTACCATTGTTTTTTAAGTCAATTTTTTCTTCATAAGAGTATTTAAAAAATCGCTTCACATGAACTAAATTATAAACTAAATCCATTGTCACTATCACAGTATATAAATATTAATAATTAGTACAATAAATCACTACACAAATTCACAAAACAGTATTTAAAATCTCAAATTAACACGAAATACGAAATAGGTACGATTTACGCCCGCCTACTGTACGAGGAGTAGGAAGGAGTAAACATTCACTGATGTTGCCTTAGCTGGAAAAAGTACAGCTCACTGACCGTATAAATTCGCTCACTTGCGAGCGTCAAGTGTGGATTGTCGCGGGAGTTGAGGGGGAGGACGGGTGTACCGAGCCGTGCTCAGAACTACCTCGTGTGGCCCAGTTCAATGTACCGCGACGCGCTCGCGTAGAGACCCAGATAATTCATCTGGTCTACTACTCAATAGAGGACGGCGGGCAGAATGCGACTTTAACGCAAGCACGTGCGGTTTAGCTGCACCAACTAACCAAACTATTTTATTAATAAATTTTAGTAATTATTACGTCGCGAAAATATACAAATATGTAATTTTTTTGGCAGTTCTGCAGCTCTGCAGCACTTATACACAAGCCGCCCCTGCTGGTATGTCATTCAAGAAAAGTACTCACCACCTGAACAGAAATAATCCTACTCTGACAAGATCTTGTCGGGTCTAGTTTGAAAATACTGGAGTGGGTTTGAATCTTTTAGTGTGAAAATAACACTGATTTAGTTTTCCACAAGACACTAAAATACTGCACTTGACGCGCATTCTGCCAACAAAGTTGGCATCATCTATGTTAGCATAAGATTAGTTTTGATAATCTCCAGATTATGCCAACTTTGTTGGCGAAACGCGCGTCGAGTGTAGTGTATAGTATTTTGATGTTTTGTGGAAAACTAAGTCAGTGTTATAGTTTAAGAAAAGAAATTCCAAATAAGAAGTGACAAATATCCAAAGGTACTGAACGGCAAAGAAGCTAGACAGAACATCAAGGTTGCTATAACTATTGCTATTGCGAATGAATAGTTTAATGTCGATTGTAGGCCAATAAGGATATGAACAGTATATTGAGAAATAAGGTATTTTGGGCTCTTTTTTGAGTTCGTCTACATTATATGTTACCGCTTACTTCCGACAATCAACGTTATCATTTGCAATAGAGAACATCCAGGAAAGGATCCAAATGAATGCGGGATGGAATTGTATCGTATTCAGTGATAAATATGGTTAATGTTTGGTAGACGTAGACCAAGATGATATGTAACATTTTATAAAGCGGCGTGAATACTACACTGTTTAGATATGAGTGCATGAGGCTATTTCTTATAGTAGCAGATCAAAGTTAATCTTCATTGAAAAAGGCATTCAATCGCTATATGTATATTTTTTGTCTATTTTGTTTTTAAAAAGTGCTGGTAAATGGCTGAAATATTCGATGCAGCAACTAAAACGGGTGACCAAGTTTCTACAAACACCGAAAGATTACACGTTTCTCGACATATTTTACCAACCAAGTTGATATCATCGAAAATTATTCGAAAATTATTTAAAACTATGTCTAATTTCTATATACCAAAAATTTGTTCATTAAACTGTTAAAAATATCTTATAATCTTGGGAATCATTCTGAGAGGTAGTGGAGTTGAGAACATTTAATCTAAATTTACATTTCCTTAACTCCACGACCTTTCGAAGAGATTTAAAAACTGGTAGAATTGTATCAATTCCATATAAACTACAATTTACCAGAGATGTCAAAAAAGTTTTCAAATACTTGGTAATGCATTAATGCATTTTTCTAGCAATAACTTTTAGGAAATCCCAAAGCTAAAATTGAAAATAAAGAAAGGTCCGGGATTTATGAAATAAGTTACCCAGGTTATAATAAACAGTATATTGGGCAGACCAGAAAGAGCAACTGTAACTAGATTTGATGAGTACGTGGATCATGTAAAATATGGAAGATTAGAAAAATTTGCCGTTACCTTTATGTTTTGAAAACATTCATAGAATAGATTCTACTAACTTGAAGTTAGTAAATAGTTTAACCAACAATAGACTATTATGTAGATATTGTGGAAGGTATTAAGTGATATAAGGAGTAGTACAGTAAACTGTACCAAATTATCAGCTCACCGTTAACTGACCATGAAAAAAATTGTTATGTGCATGAAACTGGAAAGTATGTGTAACGGTTTACTGAACCTGAACAAAGTTGTGATATAAGTAAAAATTGGAGGTAGTTCTAACTTAGTTTTAATCATCTCTAGATGATGCCAACTTGGTTGGCGAAACGTACGTCAAAAAACTTCCTTCTGTTTTTGTGTTCATAAAACTATTAATTAGTATTGTAAATTTATTTTCTTAGCATAATTGTAATTGCCGTTTTTCATACTCAAAAAAATTTAAACGTCATTCATATTTTTCAACTCATCATCGTCATATCGGTTTATAACGTCCTTCGCCGTCTTCCGATTCCTAATCTCCATTCCTCTCTATTTCTCCACATGTCCTCGTCCAGACCTCTCTCCCGAATTTCATTATCAATGCCCTCTCTCCAGCTTTTTCGTGGTCTTCCTCGCCTTCTTTTTCCTTGTGGTTTCCAGTTTAGAATTTTCTTGGGTATTCTGTCATTTGGCATTCGCTGAACATGCCCGTACCATACGAGTTGTTTGGTTCTTATATCATCTACAATGTCATGTGTTATTCCCATCATATTTCTTATTCTCTCATTTGTTACCCTTTCTCTCTTTGATTTTCCAACTGACCTCCTTCAAAAGTCCATTTCTGTGGTTCTTATCATTCTTTCTGTTCTTTCTTTTATTGGCCATACTTCACAACTATAGGTTACTATACTTTTAATTATTGAATTATATATTCTTCTTTTATTTTCTTTTGTTATTTGTTTATCCCATAGAGGCATAGAATGCTGTTCAACATTGTAATTGATCTCCTTCCTTGAGTGTTTCTTTCCGAAATCGCTTCATCAAGTGTCCCGTCGTTTGATATTTTAATGCCTAGATACTTATATTCATTGCAGTGTTTGATGTTTTGCCCGGTTGGCAGAAGTAGATCTTGTTGTTGTCCTCCAATACACATGTATTCCGTTTTCTTCACATTAACTTCTAAACCCCATTTTTCATACTCCTCGATAAGTTTGCGTGTCATATTCCATATCATCGATATCTTGCGCAATAACAACTTGGTCATCCGCAAAGGGTAATGTGTATAGTGTTGATGTATCATCTATTGGTATGCCCATATTGTGACATTTTCTTTTCCAAGTCGTCAATGCGAGTTCTAGATATATCTTAAATAGTGTAGAAGATAGGCAGCATCCTTGTTTAAGTCCCTTAGTTACTATAAATCCCGTTGTCATATTGTGTCCTATTTTTATTCTAGATATGGTATTATTACAGCCTTTATTAATTCTACATTTATATTAGTGTTTTGTAAAGTTTCACAGAGTTTTACTAGAGGAATGATATCATATGCTTTTTTTAAATCCACATATAGTAGATGTACTTCTTGGTTAAATGCTATCTTCTTCTCCAAGATTTATGTGACTGTATATAAGTGATCGATTGTGGATCTTCCTGCTCTGAAATCGACCTGTTCTTCTGCCTCCATTTCACAATAGTCGTTCTCCATACGGTTTTTTAATATATTCCCATATATTCTGCTGATGGAATTTGTAACAGATATTCCTCGGTAATTGTCACACTCACTTTTATCCCCTTTCTTATGAATTGTGGATATATATGATACCTTCCACTCTTCTGGTGCTTTTGATCTACTCGTACATCTTTGGAAGAGGTCTCTCAGTGAATGGTATAGCTTTTCTGTTGCATATTTTATAAGTTCTCCAGGAATATTACCTGGTCCTGGGGCTCTGCCATTCTTTAGTGATCTACATACTTCCTTAACTTCTGATATACTTATTCTTATCGGAGATCCTTGAGTAACTATTAACGTTTTCTATGTTTTTCAATTTTTTTCTATCTTCTGATAACATTTTTTCAAAATATTGATTCCATTTTTGCGCTGGTATTGGTGAGATGATATCTTTCTTCCGCTCCTGTCTCATTTTCTTGAGTAGTCTCCAGCTTTCCGTACTTTTCCTACCTCCTATATATGTGTTAAGTCTAGAACATGTCGCCTCCCATTTTTCATTCTTTTTTCTACGTATCATTTTACGCACTCTTGCTCGGGCTTCTTTATATGTCAGTTTGGCATTCATATTTTTTGAGCTTAAGTATGCATGATATTTTTTTTGTTTTTCCTCTATTTCAACCTCAATTTCGTCATCCCACCAATATGGTTTCCGCTGTTTTCCTCCTTTTTCATAGCGCCTTAATGCCTCTGATGCTGCAGACTATATACACGTTTTTATATTGTCAAATTCTGTTCGTTGTAATTTGTTGTCTAATCGGGTTTTGTATAGTCTTCTCGTACTTTCTTGTTCCAGGCTACTTAAATTATATCTTATCTCTGTCTCTTTCTCTTCTTTCTCATCCCCATGAATATTTTCTTTTTGATCTCTTGTTCTTATGGGAGCAACTATCTTTGCTTTAAGGAAGTAGTAGTCACTACCACAAAAAGTTCCTCTATTTACTTTCACATCCATGAATTTTAAGCGGGATTTTTGTTTTATTATTACGTAATCGATAACAGTTTTTAGGTTTCTTGTTGTCTGTATCCACATGTATTTATGGATCTCTTGTTGTTGGAAATACCCATTTAGAATTTTCAGCTGGTATTGTTCGCACATTTTTTTTAACCTTCTTCCGTTATCTTTTACTACTTCCTCTCCAAACTTTCCAACCACGGTATCATTGTTTTTCCTTCCCACTCTTCCGTTAAAATCTCCTAATTATTTCTCTCGAGGTTCCAATTTTTTCTATTTCCTGGTTAACTTGTTCAAAGAATATGTCTTTATTATGTACTAGTTCGTTTTCATTTACAGCTTATATTCCTAGTATGGTCATCTTATATCTGTATATTGAGAGGTTGATCTTTATAATCCTTTCATTTATCGGTTCCCATGTTTTTATAAACTTTCTGTATCTTCTATGTATAACAATTGATACTTCCTGTTTGGCTCTGTTTTCTTTGGAGACTCCACTATAAAAGTGATCATACTTTCCCCAGTTTTCCGATCCTTTACCTTTCTTCTTCGTTTCAGTCAAGACTGCTATATCTATTTTCAGATGTTTGAGTTCATTTATGATTTCATTTATTTTTCGAGAAAGACTCTGAATATTCCATGTGCCACAAATCGTTGTCCTTTTTCTTAGCTTGGTTCGTCTTCTTGAGTTTTCCGTCCTATTCCGAGGCTCCTGATTAGGTTTTTTAGCAAATGAATTTTTTACGTAGGGCAGGGAGCTGGCCTGCCGCTACAATCCTCCTCCTTTACCCGGGCTTGGGACCGGCAGTGACAACTGCTGAGCTACTCAATCCACCCCGCAGCTGTTCCAGGCAGAGTTCAACTACAACTACTATTTTTCAACTACATTTATTTATTATTTAATTTTTTAAAGAGTATTCAGATGAAAATTGGTTCCTGGTCGTACAGTAAATGTCGGAAATATTCCCGTTAGTATAGAGTCCATTGTAGCGTGGTTTTAAATACGTCTATAAATAGTAATACGACTAATACCAGAAAATACGATATTTTTAGGTCTGGATAAATTGGGAGTATAAAAGATTTGCCTCCTCAGTATGTTGACGTATGAAGCCATAAAACTACTCCATAGATGCGCACGGTATAATATGAGCTTTTATCTAAAGTGCAATAGACAAATCTGAACATCGATTGACGTACTGTCAAATTACTAATTTTATTTTGAACATTCATTAGACTAATTTGAAATAGACATTTTTTTATATTTATTCATGAGTTACTTTTTTTATGAAACTGTATTTTGTAAACGAAATTAGGTTCTTGCGATCTTTACAAAAAATATATATAAGAATATATACCACTGAAGTTATCATCAAAAGAACTATCTATATATGTCCTATACATCGAGAAAATTTATTCAAAATAAAGCTAACTAAGAGAAATCTGTAGGCACCGGAAGATTTGGTCGAGTTAACTGAAGTTAGGTTCCATATCAGTATATAACTCAGTGTACACTCTAAGTTACACACTGATAATAAGTATACTAAAGTAGTTTGCGAAAATGTTTTATTAACAATTTTAAATGGTATAGTTATTGTTACAACAGCTTTGAGAACATGCAACAGAAGTTGTATAACTTACAACAGCGAGAAATTATTTAAATTATTTTGTACTGTAGCTGTTATTAATTTTATGAGAATCCATAATTAAAGCAGACTATTGCAGTTTATATAGAGAATACATTGTCACTGGTAATTTTTATCTTATTAATTATGTTGTTATTAATATTATTAATTTTCTCACTGACAGTTGCAATTGATAAATGATTGCGTATCAGTTACTACCACCTATAAATAAGTAATATTTAATTATCGTTATTAGATAGACGTCAATAATTATCACAAAAATTACGATAAGTAGATAATCCACCTGCTATAATAGGATAAATAATATGTATCTTAATACATAATCAATTAATCACACTCGACATGTTTCCTTACAGCCTACGAATGAAATATAGAGAAACTGGTTAGTTTAAACTTGAGTTACAGAATTCCACGTGTACGAAAACAAAATAGATAAAAAACTAAATTTTATTCCTTACTTTTGCGCCAGATTGTATTTATACTATGTATAAATACTATGTATACTTTTACTATGAGTATATTATACGTTTCTGTATGTGTTACGTATGAATATGTGACTCGAATTATTGACAATCGAATTTTTAACGCGTGTTTATTTTAATAGAAGATAGATCAGCTTCAAATTTTCATTTTTTGTGTAAACCATAAATAAATATAATCCCCATTAAAATTGAATTCCCAACTTCGTATATTCTTGTAGAAATATTTCGTAGTGATAATGATAATACAAATATGCAGAATATATTTTATTACGTCTTATTGTCTCAACAAATAGTCGTCGCGATATTCGTAATTGTATTAAAAGAGACTCCACTGTAACCCAGTTTAAATTAAATTTTATTAATTATAATAAAGGAATCCCATTCTGTAGCATGAAGTGAAATTCTAAGTTTCTTCCCTTAAATAAATTTTCACTGTTACATTTTACTCAAGTTTTTATTACGTAAGCCAGCAAATCAATAAGGCCTAGCTGTTAAAACGGCTTTGCAAAAACAGTCACCATAAACTTACAAATAAAAAGTCGTAGCTTCAAATCGAAGCAGAATAGATCGAGTAACGTCGGAAATTATAGCAGCGGCGTTTTATTTCAGTTTTTATTGTATCCTATATCTTTGTCAAAGAATAAAAATAACGGAAGTTAATATCAAAGGTGATATGAAAGGATATACGCTTAATCCGAAGTAATGCATTGGTTCTGGAAGCACCTAAATAAAATGATACATAAGTAATTTAAAATTTGAAGAACAGATACATGGAAAGAAATTCTAAGGAGTTTTGATTACCGTTCTCTAAGATATTTCTAGTATATTATATATTAAATTAATACTATTTGATACTCTGTATTTTATTATCCATATTAATATTTATTAAGCCCCAAGTCGTACACCCACTGTACTCGGTATCATTATAATTGTCAAAAAATGTATGTCTGAAAATATAAAAGTATATAGGGTCATCTATTAAAAACTGCCGATGACGTCATATCTTAAAAAATAGAGAAATCCTGTACTTAACCTTTTGGGACAAAAGGTTACTAGATCCTTTTTTAAATTACAAAACAAAAAATAGGCAAAGAACACAATACAAGAAAACCTAATTTATCGTACAATACTGTCTCAAACTAAGATATTATCAACATTATGACTTTTTATTCGAATTCATTTTAAATAAATATTAATTAAAGGAATACTATTTTTTATTTCGTGGTAAAATAAAGCTCACTGTTGGAATAGAACCTGGTAAGCAGGAGCTATAGAACATTTATTCAGCCTTTGATGAATATTAACACTCCATATCAGGGTGTAACATCTACTGAAGCACTCCCGGGAGGGGAAGCATACTCTCCTTCAGCGTCGACCGTGTACTTGTCGGTTTGACCTCTTGGCAAGTTCAAGCTGCTGGTTGAACAGGACAGAAGACCCCCACAAGCTTTACCCATAATCGTGACCCCCACAATCGACCCGACAAATATTGGCAGATCATGGGTTCGATGGTGGGTGGGCCCCGCCATCCGGTTATGGTGATGGTAATGAAAATAGACGTTTTGAATTTACTTACGAGTTGAGGAGATGACTTTTAGAGTGTCATCAAAGGAGTGAGCGTGCGCGAAGGGGATACATAGCACTCATAGCATAGGACTCATGCTGTATAGTGTGAAGTACACCCGGAGCATAGAGTATGTGATGGAATATTTTGTGGTCAATACGCCCTTCACATAAAAGTTACATCGAATTGCTGCCAACTTAAGACGTGACTATCTCAAATTCAATGGAATAATGTTGCCAGCCACCAAACAGCACTATCTATATAGGATACTTATGCTATTTAGATAGCATAAGTATTCTAAGTATAAGTACTTTGGATTGGGTAAATCTGAATATTTCATCTCAAAACAGGATGAATCCGGAATTACGGATAGGAAGCATACTGCATCATTTAAATGCTCGAAAATAATAAACTTACATGAGTATTCAACAACGTTCTATCCAAGAAGCCAGCGCCGCAAAGAATACTCTCCGCTACAAGTATCAACAGCGCCTCCGATAGATGTGGTCTTCAGAACTGTCATGGAAATACAAGGTTGCTGCAACCAACATAGTTGCTGTTTCGATCTTTCTCTATTTCTTTGAGATGGTAAAATGGATACCTAAAGAGCGACTCGATGTAAGTAATCGTAAGAGGATACATCTCATTTCAGTAGAAGTTTGCATTCCACTTTTTCCAGAGATATATCTTTGAAGGTACTAAAGAGGTCATGGACATTGAGTTTGAAGTGTCTGTATAAGCGGATGAGTGTATGGAGTTTGCAAAGGCACTGGGAGTTCGGATCCCTTTCTCTATATTGTCCGGGACCATAAAAATACAAAAGTTGAACTATTTCTATTTAAGGAGGCCAATAAACTTAGTTTAGTCTTCGATACTGAGCGAGAAGTTCAAAACTCAGTTACCAAGCTGAATCCCGGCCGGCTTAAAGCCCAAATTAACACAGAACGCAAGACTACTGCAGCTTCATAGAGACAAGCCAATTCATGCCGACTATAGTCGGTACATGTCAACTATACAACAATGCATATCAACTGAGTTTCCTATGAAAATAAGAAACTTTAGTTTGCCCTTGGGGCTGACATTCGCTATCTTAAGGTCAGCCTGGTTGAGTTCCAGGACCGAGGGGTTCATAATAGCCTACTAAGATGATGTATTTAACACGCCCATTTATCGGAGTCGTAGTATAAGTATTGAGGTCAATAGCGATAACTGCATACCTTTATTGGAGGTGTAATATGTACAGTGCGTTGATAATAATAACGTTCAGAATAAACTGCCTCTAGTTGTGTTGATAATTAAAACCCAATTAATTTAGTAAAGTTCATGTAAATTCTGGCTATATATTCAAACGCTTTCTCTACATTCCACTAATAGTGACGGGGAAAATTATTCGACATTTTAATTAACTATATTTCTGATTATTCCTATACACGCTCAACCTGTGCTTGAATATAGTAGCTACAAATGCTTCAGATTTAAAAATAGCGTAATTCGATATAATCTAGTTGGTATGTGGTACACTTTTTTAATTTATCGTTCGGTACTGATAAAACTCGATATAATAAATATAAATGCCATATATACCTCGATAATAATATAGATATAGCATGTAGAATTATTAGAGACATATATCAAAGTTCTATAAACATCTAATTATAGCAACCAATATAACACCCACAATATATACCCATATAACCAATATAAACCAATACAATCTAATTATAGCAACATTGGTGCAGACTGTGTTTTCTCTCTTATAAAATCTTCCTCCTTTGTATATATTTTAGCCTTCCATATCGTTCCTTTTTTTCTCACAAAATAGTTTTTTTAAATAACACAATAATTAAATATTTGTTTTTACGTGTTATATGTCAAAATAACGAGTTCTATCAACTGTTAAAATATTTCTACCAAAGACTGACTCAATTTATTAACTATAAAATTACCACCTCCGCCATTTTTTTCGGAAATATATGTCGAAATAACGAATTTTATCAATGGTAAAATATTACTACAGAAGACTGACCAACTTTATACTAAACACACTAAAGTAACTGTCACCTCTACCATTTCTTTAAAAATTGTTTTCTAAATACTGTATGTCAAACAGTTTTTATCGACTGTTAAAATATTCCTACAAAAGACTAACTCACTTTATGAACACTAAAATAACTGGTACCTAAACCATTTCTTTAAAAATTGTTTGCTAGGAAGTATATATTAAAATAACGAGTTTCATCAACTGTTAAAACATTGCTATGGTACAAAAGACTAACTCACTTTGTAAACACTAAGAATTGCTGGCACCTCCGCCATTTCTTTAAAAATTGCTTACTGGCTAATACTTATCAAAATAAGACTTTTATCAACTGTTAAAGTATTGCTACAGAAGACTAACTCACTTTATGAACACTAAAATAGCTGGCACTTTCACATTTTTTTTTTAATTTTTAATTTTTTTTTTAATTTAAACTGCGTAATTTTTGTCAAAATAACGAGTTTTATCAACCGTTAAAGTATTGTTACAAAAGACTAACTCACTTTATGAACATTAAAGGTACTGGTACCTCCACAATTTTTTAAAAAATTGTTAGGTGATATATGTCGAAATAACAGGTTTTATCAACTCTTAAAATATTGCTACAAAAGACTGACTCACTTTATGAACACTAAAATAACAAGTATTTTCGTCATTTTTTTCAAAATAGTTTGCTAGGAAATATATGTCAAAATAACGGGTTTCATCAACTGTTAAAACATTGTTATGGTACAAAAGACTAACTCACTTTGTAAATACTAAAATCACTGGCACCTCCGCCATTTTTTTAATTGCTTACTTGATAATACTTGTCACAATAATGACTGTTATCAACTGTTAAAGTATTGCTACAAAAGATTAACTCACTTTATGAACACTAAAATAACTGGCTCTTTCACATTTTTTTTAATTGTTAGGTGATATATATCAAAATAATGGGTTTCATCAACTGTTAATATTTTGCTCTGGTACAAAGGACTAACTCACTTTATAAATACTAAAATAACTGGCACTTCCGCCATTTCTTTAAAAATTGCTTACTGCGTAATTTTTGTCAAAATAACGAGTTTCATCAACTGTTAAAGTATTGCTATAAAAGACTAACTCACTTTATGAACACTAAAATAACTGGCTCTTTCACATTTTTTTTTAATTGTTAGGTGATATATATCAAAATAATGGGTTTCATCAACTGTTAATATTTTGCTCTGGTACAAAGGACTAACTCACTTTATAAATACTAAAATAACTGGCACTTCCGCCATTTCTTTAAAAATTGCTTACTGCGTAATTTTTGTCAAAATAACGAGTTTCATCAACTGTTAAAGTATTGCTACAAAAGACTGACTCACTTTATGAACACTAAAATAACAAGTATTTTCGTCATTTTTTTCAAAATAGTTTGCTAGGAAATATATGTCAAAATAACGGGTTTCATCAACTGTTAAAACATCGTTATGGTACAAAAGACTAACTCACTTTGTAAATACTAAAATCACTGGCACCTCCGCCATTTTTTAAAAAAATTGCTTACTTGATAATACTTGTCACAATAATGAGTGTTATCAACTGTTAAAGTATTGCTACAAAAGATTAACTCACTTTATGAACACTAAAGTAACTGGCACCTCCACAATTTCTTTAAAAATTGTTTTCTAAATACTGTATGTCAAACAGTTTTTATCGACTGTTAAAATATTCCTACAAAAGACTAACTCACTTTATGAACACTAAAATAACTGGTACCTAAACCATTTCTTTAAAAATTGTTTGCTAGGAAGTATATATTAAAATAACGAGTTTCATCAACTGTTAAAACATTGCTATGGTACAAAAGACTAACTCACTTTGTAAACACTAAGAATTGCTGGCACCTCCGCCATTTCTTTAAAAATTGCTTACTGGCTAATACTTATCAAAATAAGACTTTTATCAACTGTTAAAGTATTGCTACAAAAGACTAACTCACTTTATGAACACTAGAATAACTGGCACCTCCACAATTTCTTTAAAAATTATTATGTGATATATGTATGTCGAAGTAACGGGTTTTATCGACTGTTAAAATATTTCTACAAAAGACTAACTCACTTTATGAACACTAAAATAACTACTACCTTTGCCATTTATTTAAAAATTGTTTGTTAGGTAATATATGTCAAAATAACGAGTATTATCAATTGTTAAAATATTACTGTAAATGACTGACCCACTTTATAGACACTAAAATATCTGTCACCTCTACAAATATTTAACAAATATTAATATTAAGAAAGTGAACACATTTACATTTTACGATATTTAACTTTACAATAAATAAAATGAATATATTTTAATACAACAGAATATTTTGTGTCACCTCTTATACCAAGTTTTGCTCCTCTGTATGTTTATTTTTCTCTAGTGCCCTCTTAAGAATTTTAAAATTATTATTTTTGTATAATATAATTATTAGATATTTTCGGATCCTAGTTATCTTATTTCTTATTTTTGTAAGAAGAAAACTAATATCTATATTTGTAGTTTATGAATAAATAGCTGATCAAAACAAATTAAAAAAAATCAAAACAAGTTTAGTCATACAGTAATTGATTTTCTTCACTAGAGCTTGAGGGTACAGAGCAAGAGGACAAACACACCACGCTCAGAGAAAGATGCCAAACTCCCCCCGTTGGGACTCGAACCCAGGAATACAATGATATTCCAATACTAGGCCCAGTTCGCGACCCTGGACCACAGTACGAATCGCATTGTTGTGGTCGCCCCTATAAGAGAATACGTTAGGTCCCCCATCCAGATAGTGGTCGCGGAACAGCATGTTGCACTTTTATAGCTCCGAAATGGACTATATCAGGTGGCTTGGCTTTCTCAGATTCTAAAATGAAGGGATTGGGCTTTGGTGGAAGGAATGATTGCATTTGAGAGTAGAACAGACATTGCAGCCACTCAAATTTAATACCATTTCAGGCAGAGGTTTGGAAACGTTTAAACCAGAAAGACCGACAGAACCTGAGCACCCATCTCTCTCTACGAGATGTTATATATTTTGAAATATATTTTTCATAAAAAATATTCCATGTCTAAAATATGGCATGTGTAGGTATTTAGTACAAAAACTTAAAATACTCTATAGACAAATAATAGATCACAGGTCACTAGATTATCTCTTACTTATGTGTAATGAAGTAAAAATTACAGTCTTAAGTATCCCATCAAACACAAAGTTCTCCAAATAATGTAGCTTGCTTAAAGTTACATGCTGTGATTTCCAAGAGACGGGTGACCTTTAAATTTAAAATTGTTTCTTATTTTTCATTATTCATAATTATTTATTAACAGACGAGGTCAAACTAGAGCGAGTAATGCACAAAACATATGCTTGGGGCTCAATATGCATCTTACACAATATATCTGTAGTGTGATGGAAATATTGGAACTCTCAACATTAGTAACGGATTTATTCTTAGTTGAAATTCTCTTTTTGAGCAGGTTATCGCGTATGTTTGTTTATTTATTTAATATACTATAAAGTATGTAAAGTATATTTAAGAATATTAGAAGTATATAGGCTGTAAACTAACAATGTAGTAATACTATGTACTATGTACTATGAAACATTTCCAATACTGCTTACAAATTATTAGCCAATAACCCTGGCTTATAGTATCGCAAGAATAATAGACAAAATTATTTATTAACAGCTGGTGAAGTTTTTAAATGAAACTAATATAATTTCATTTATATAAATAAAATAATATACATTTAAAACCAAACCAATGTTTGGTTTTAAACAAAGCCTATTGACTACTATCGTCTATTTGATGAATGAAATGTAATACCATTGTGCTTTATATATTTCTAGATCTGGCTAAAATGTTTGTACTGTTGATTATAAAATGTTGACTAACATGAGTTCCCTCTAAGTTCTGGTAATCGGAACTGAAATTTGGCACTGTTGTTGATGTAATATTGTTGGACATACTCTAAGTTTTGGGATTTGAAGGAGTGCACTTAACTTTCTTAAAACATGCCTTAGAGATAGAACAACTATTTCAAATAAATATACACACATAGTGATAGACGTGTTAAATATAGGGTTCGTCAGGGCTCAGGACTAGGTGCAGTGCCTTTTTCTATTTACATAGACAGCCTTCTTAAACTTGACATCGAAAGAAATATTTCCTGCTTTGAAGATAACATTGATTATATAGTTTAACATAATTAGACAGTATGCTGGCAAGTGATATTAGAAAAGGATACTAATGACATTCCCGTTAACTCAAAAGTCAAAAGTCGTAGTTTGAAACAATTAATGTCTTGTAAATCTACCGTTTTCTTAAATGAAAGTAGTACTTTCATTTAAGAAAAAAAAAAGACAGTTTTAATACATCTAACATGAAAACGATTATTAGAAATGAGTACAAGAACGCAAAATTAAAATGTACTGTAAATCTGATATTATTAATTCTACAAACCTATTCGACAAATGTATATTATACATATAAACTGTTAATTATTCAGTAGAAAAATATAAACTATCAAATGAACACAAGATATAAAGAAAATTCAAAATATTAAAGAATCAAAAGAAATAAAACTACCGAACAAACTCTTATACGTCCCGGTCACTATTATACATTGCCCCACAAATGTATGGGCATTTACCAGAAAATATTAGAAATTTAAACGACTTTAAGGTTTACAACAAAAAAAAAATGAATTAGAAAATTATAAAAAATTTTCCAGGCATGCAAGAAAACTCTATTTTCTTGCATGCCTGGAATATATTTTCAGTCAAAATATAAAATTTATATTTTTAAATTTGTTTTATAGTGTTATCACAGTTGTGTTACATAAATCTAAACAGGACGATTATTAATTAATAAAATTAATGATATATAAATATTGTCCTCAAATATATAAAAAATGCCTTACTCTAACCCAGAGTTAATGGAAAGGTAATTGATAATTATTTATGGATTTTATGAAGACGGATCAATACTGGGATAATATTATTGTACTAGAACTGATTATTTACTGAAACGAGAAAATCGTCGACAAGAGATGCTAATATAAACACATTACATAAATACAACCCGTTATACTGAACAAAATGGTACTATTTATTTACAATGTTTAGTTCTGACACAGCAAAGAGAATGAATAACAGTGGCTACAAATTAAAATGGTATACTAAGAAGGAAAAAGTAGGAGCTCTGCAAGCCTTAACTACTCTATTTAAATGGAAATTACAGCACATTGCACTAGTTTAAATCATAAAATGTGTCTCATTTTATGTCGTAATCAAGAAAAATTATTTATAGTGGGTCTGCTCGAAGAATTTTCTTTACATCTAAATAAACGAAAGATGTAGAACATCTTTCAGTGAACATAATTCAATAACAAAATAATGAACTGTTATATAAATAAATAACTTCATAATTAATTAGTATATAAACATGTTCGTGTATTCACTTTATTTGTTGATTATGAATTAAGTAAATTATTGTTTAAGTTTTTTAAATTCTGTCAGTTCCTAAGAAATTCCACGTGAGGTCGAGCACGAGACAAATACGACAGCGTGCACCAAAATATTTTCTCCATAATCAATTCGTTCAATCCGAATCCCGTTATGGAGTTTTTTTTATAGAAAAGAAGACAGGCTTCGTACTGAAAATACTTCTGAAAAAATCAAAATGGTGGAAATTTGAAAAGAATTCAAAAACGTTAGAAATTGCAAAGTACATTTTCGATGAATTCGAGTCGAATAAACGGAGTAGTAATTACAAATTAATGACATTGAGCGCGAGCACAGTTCTATAGCGAAAATTTTTACCCCTGTATCTTGACAGCCTGCAACAATTGAAGTGCTGCCATATTTTTAGAATTTGATGATACTCCCATACAAAATTATAAAGTTTGGTAGAAATCGGAAGTACACAATTTTTTGTCGGGTACATTTGACTAATCTTGCCCCATGTAGTCAATTATATTTCATGTTAATGTTATTATTAACAATCTGACATTGGCTAGCTTCATATAACTACCTTATATTGAGTGTTGAATAGTTTACGAGATAATATTTTTCATTTTGATTCAAATTCGTTGCTTTGGATCCTCTACATATTTGGTTTGTTAAAATAGACATCAACACCAAAATGAGCTTTTGTTAAAAGTCTTCTTAAATCGATATTATTTGGCGTAGAACATTATCATCCTCATTGTTTGGATAAATAACTGTAAAAGCTAGAACTAGGTAGAAACATAGAATTTTTAAATATTTAGCGGCAGTCAAATACGAGACACCTCTATAGTTGCAAAACATTTTAATTTTTCATGTAACTGTATTTTATAATTTTAAGTTTAACACCCTCGGTCTTATAAACTGTAAATAGTAAACTTTTAATATACTCCTCTAGTTTTTAAAGTACAACAATATCTGTTGTACTTGAAAATATCAAAGATCTAATTTTTAAATTCAAATTTACGATTTAAAAAATACTTTGATAAATACTCAAGTTTTTCATTGACATGGTGTGCGTCTGCATGAAGGCAGTACTTTCCTTATTTCCATGTACGCCTTCACTTCAAATTTGAAATAGAGAGACCAAAGAGGACGAAAATTAATATATAAACAATAGAGTATAAAAATAATATTTTAATTAATAAATAGTGATATAATCGTCCAAAGATGACGTTGCGGCGTCATTGTAGAAATTATTCTTAAATAAGGATATGATACAAGTAACACCCCGTTTGGATGTTAATTCAAATATCTATTCAAATGTTTTAATTGTGACAACTGTCTGTCACTTAAAAAACAAATAAATTTAATATTGGCATACCAATACACTTTTTAGGCAATGTCTCCATGTAAAAGCTAAGTGGCAGGTTTTTGTAAAGGAAATCACAAAAAAAGTATATCAAACTTTTGTACATATCCAAATTTTATTTTGTAGTTTAGAAATCAACTTTGGAGTACTTATATAATTGATTCTAATAATATTTAATGCGATTATTCAATAACAGTTAATGCAATTCTAATTATTGGTGAGACTGGAAGAATTCCACATGCAGCTAAAAGGCGGCTAAAAGAATTTTCAATAAGAGAGACAGG
Organism: Rosalia funebris; assembly: GCA_037954035.1. Classification (NCBI taxonomy): domain Eukaryota; kingdom Metazoa; phylum Arthropoda; class Insecta; order Coleoptera; family Cerambycidae; genus Rosalia; species Rosalia funebris. Next base: position 10,497,070 of record JAZFAV010000007.1, read on the forward strand.
ATGATGGAGATCACCCTGTCTCTAGAGCATATGTACGATAGATACGAAGATTCATAGAATAGATAGCATTCAGGATGAAAAGAACTCCACACCCAGGCATTGACAACCACCAAAAGAATATTGTTGCTGAAACCGTCATAAATCCCAAACCACCTATATTTCAAACTGCAGATGTTGTGAAGTATCTACAAAAAACTAATTTTCAAATGGTTCACCAGCTCACAGAAGATAATCTAGATCGCAGACTTCAGTTTTGTGAAATGAAAAAATAGTCTGTAAATCTGAGTACTCAAAAACAATATCTTGTACTGATAATCCACGGTTCTCCTAAGTACTAATGTAGTTACTCACGATATAGCGTACTGAAATGATACGAACCCTCATATATTTCATGATAGTCATACACAATTTCCAGAAAAAAATTAAAGTTTAAGAAGGGATTTTAGGTAATCACATAGTTGAACTAGTGTTTTTATTTTGAAATTTCACCAGATATGTGTAATTGGACATATCGCAGAATATTTTTGAGTAGATAATTTTGGAGATTTTAGAGGAAAATTCTACCTTGAGATCTGGAAACAAATTTTTAACAGAAAAACTTTTTAATGTTCCTGCATACTATTATGATATAGTAAGAGTTTATCTCAATGGAAAACATCCTAATAGGTGGATTTGATGCAGGGGTACAATATAGTAGCCCTCGGTTTCCAGGCTCAACATTCTTAGACTTATTTTTATGGGGATACTTAAAATCTAAGGAATGTGCCACGCAACCTGCGAGCATCGAGCCGAAAATTACTCAAAAATTAATGTTAAATTCCACAGATACACTTAAACAGATGAGAAGAGAGTTTTAAAATATGATTTTATAAGATCAGTAGGTGAAAGGTGCACATTTTTAGTATTTATTTCTAAATTCTTGTAGTATCTGATACTACTTTTTATATTTATCGTTTTATTATTTGTGTATTTCTTTTTATTAACAAGAATTTATTTTTCATACAATCACAAAATAATATTTAGATATGTAAATACGTCCAAGTGATGTTATATCGATCTCTATGAGAAAAACCTGACGACTAGCTTTTACAGAGAGGCACTACCTAAACAGTTTGATGATTTGATGTTTATTAGATTTTTTCTTTAGATGGGACTTTAAAAGCCCACTGAATATACATTCATACATTTTGGACATATATGGAGTTAAGTAAATTATAGGATCATACTTATTTACCACAATATCAGAACAACTATTTCAGATCCTCTAACTATCCAAGTTTAATAAAAATAGCATATTCGCAAAGTGCACTTTTACGTTTATCGCCACATGTCGTCGTATATTAAGACATCAAATTAAATTTTATGAATCGATAATATTAACATACTCTTCATATTAACGATACTTTCAAATATATATGTTACATGTGTCATTAATTATAGATCAAAGTTTATGTACACAAGTAGACAGCAGATACAAACTGCGTCTTCGAAACCTAAAACGTTTCGATGGGAGCTTACAGTTTAAATCTCGTCGATTTATACTGTCAAATTCATTCGTTGTTTTCACACGTTCCGGCCTGATTAAATGCAGTAGGCTTTACATAATCTCAAGCTATATCTTTTCCTTTTTAAGTGGTCGGGTATTGAAAGGCTCTTTTCTGCCTTGCTGAAAGAAGTTGATGCCATTGGCAAGGGATTTTAGTCAGTGTAGTCAAAAACGGAAGTGTATGTCAGTACTGAATGCCGCCTTCCCCTCCATCATCCGGTATGGAAATGATGATCGGGGTCCGGATAAAGGCTCCTGGCCATTGGCGTGGAAAAATTAGGTACAGAGAGAATTTAGAAAAATAACTGTTTCATATTTTATTATATACAATCAGAATGGTGTAATATATAGAATTTTTATGTTATTTTATCTACATGAGTTTAACACATATAGTCGATCTTATGTTCTGAATTATATTTGATAGTTCATAAATACATTGAAAAAGTTATTTGAATAGACGTTGTTTTTATTTTTATATATCTTAATTGTACAAAGCTTTTATTAACTGATAATAATTTGGAAATTGGCGAAGATACTGGTGAAAACGAATGGTATGTTTGTTTACCTAAATGTTAGGTTATAATTGACATCAAATTTAGATAAAGAAACTTTACATAAATTGGGCTTGTTCTTAGTGTTTAAAAGGATAGATGAGGTCACGTTTGTCACATAATTCTTGTCGTCAATGGCGCTCTTAAGACGTCAAATGTTTTTAAAATATTTCTATGAGGTGTTTATGAAATACAGTTTCGTGCACTTAGTTACATGTCCATGGTGGAGCTAATGAAAGTTGATCGCTTGCTCCATGTGGATGAGTGACATATCATATTCGCAAAATATATATATATAGCTGCAATGTCATCCGTACAATGATGGTGGACTAGACACAGTATTGTCATTAGATGCTTGGTTCCGAGTCCTAACTCCCAAATAATTTTCTTATCAGCAGCTTGACGTTTTGGGGGAACAATGTCGATTTCTATGTATTAATTTAAAAAAACTTCCTGTTACATTATTAAACAAAAAAACCTGTCAAAAAATGTATGATGCCAAATTTTCCTTAACCAACTTTAGTTTTCACAGTATTGTGCTACGACAAACCTATCCTACTCGTATAAGAATCATTCTATTTGCATTAACAAATTTCACTTATTCCTTTCTTGAATCACTTCCCCACGTAATGTTTACATCCAAAAGGTTAAGATATGCGACGAATAGTCTCAGCATAAGCATGAACAGCTGAATATATAGGTTGCTTCCTAAATACATGCAAAAAATCCGTGGTCGTATTCTATATCTAAAATTAAGATAATTTAAATATTTTGACCAAATTTGGTATATGGTATATGTTGGTAGATAAAATAAAATCAGCTTTCGGAAATAACCAGTGGCGGAGCTATGGGTGCTGTCATGTCTTTTCTCACAGCAAAAATATATACCACCCTACATAGTCTTACAAAAAAATATATACGGGGTGGCCCACGAAGTTTTGACCAGGTTTCGAGATATCGAAACCTATTGGAACAATAATTTTGAAAATTGGGGATGTTAAACAATCGAAGAGTTGCCCATTTTTGATATAAAAGGACTTTATTTCAACTGCACATTTCCAGTCATGTGACATCAACTTAAAAATTTTTAAATAAGATACCCTATGTTATTACAATTTTGTGATAATCTATCTAATGCCAATTGAAAGATACCATATTCATTAGCACCTTTATGTAAAACAGTGATATTCTGAGCTTTTAAATGAATGGATTGATTTTTTACAACTTTTATTAAAGAAGATAAATAATTACACAGCAAAATACAGTAATTATAAAAATCATTACAGTTGATGCTCAAATTGATGTCCACCTTCATTAACGCAATACTCAAATTTTTTTTAACATTTGTGTAGCATGCTGCTCTAATCATTTCTGGTGTAACATTTTGGCACGCTGCTCTGATTTTGTTTTGCAAATCGTCTAAATCGTAAAAGGCTGTGTATTGTAAACCAAGCCTTTTAAGTATCTCCATAGAAAGAAATCTAAAGGTGTTACATCTGGGGACCGAACTGGCCAAGATATTGTACCATTACCCAATCCATCTTTCAGGGAAAGTAGCATCAGAATATGTTGTAACTTGCTGCTCAAACTGAGGAGGTGCACCATCCTACTGCCACCACATCGTGCTTCTTTCGTTTAAGAGAATACCTTCAAGTAAATGAGGAAGCATATTCTGGAGAAAGTCTAAATATATTTCGCCGTTCAACGTTTCTTGATAGAAATATGGCCCAATTAAACAGCCGTTGAATAAACCGCACCAAACATTTACACCTCATGTTGTCTGGAAATTGATTTCTCGCATCCATTTTGGATTTTTAGCCGACCAGTAATACCAATTGTGTCTATTAACGGTAACGTTATTATTAATACGACTTTCATCACTCCACAATATTTTATTTAAAAAGACCGGGTCATCTGCGACTTTCACTGACATTTCAGCAATAAAATTAAGTCTTCTTTCGGGATCTTCAGGGGTTAAATCTTGCTCTTGTACTTACTTCTAATTCTTGCTGAGGACACCGCGTTGAGAAATGGGGATTTACTTGAAGATACGCCAGAATATTAATTATGGTATCCTCTGTTTGAATAGGCTTCCTTCGAGGAATTTTCCGTCTTCCACTAGGAAAAGAATCACGTCCTACTGTTTGTTTCATGTAAGCAAGATAATTTGTACTTGGAGCTGTTCAGTCGGGAAAACGATAACTATACAAATCTCCACTGCTATTTTTTCCACATTCTCCATAGACCAGCAGCATATCAACGTACTCGTCGTACATAAAATATAAAGGCATAATAATTTTATTACTATTTTTACAAACACAAAATCTACTAATACTGCTTGACATCTCTTGACAAGCAGTGATTTATTTCTGTTGCTAGGGCAACTTTTTAATTTCTAAGCTACCTACGTTTTTTTTTTTTAATGAAATTAAAGAAAAGTTCATAAAAATTTGTTTATCATTACTGTACTGTCGCAAAAACTTGACAAATATGGTTTCATTGGATTGGTATTAGACAGACCATCACAAAATTGTAATAGCATACAGAGCGTCTCATTTGGAATTTTGAAGTTGATGTCACGTGACCGGAAATGTGCAGGTGACAAAAAGTCCTTTTATGCCAAAAATGGGCAACGCCTTCGGCTGTTTAACATCGCCAATTTTGAAAATTATTATTGAAATATATTTCGAGATATCGACTGGCCAAAACTTCGTAGGCCACCCTGTATATTCATAATATGTTTCATTGTTTCTCCTTATTTTTTATCCTTTTACATTTTTTTACACATTTCACCTCTTATCGACAATATTGATTTATTTAACGTGTTTTATGACTAGAGTAATATTAGCTTAGTAGAACGTGAATGACAAGTTGAAACAAATAAAAAAAATTATAAAAAGACCTATTTACTTTCCTATTTTTTTGTTTGTCATTTTAGCAAGTAATGGAAATAGTTTCAATTTAATAAAAAAAATTTGAAGATTTTTGTAAATGTGAATAAATATTAAGATTTTTAACTATGATCAAGCCCATTTATATTTTATTTCATCGCTATTTGCCAAATAAAAATCCCAAATAGCTCTTATCTCATACCGTGGGTTATTTTTATGACTAAGCTGAGGTGGACTGTTCCGTTTATCGGCAATATAAGAGAGTTTCTATTTGACAAATGGCGAAGAAATTAATAATACACAAATACCAAAATATCTAATAATGTTTATAGCTACGGTCTTGCAGACTGAAATTGTTATGAGACAAGATGAATTTATATTAAAAAATGTTCTAATTTAACTCCGAATTCCAAAACCTTCAGAAAAATTTTCTAAAAACTTTCAGAGTCAGGACCACTTAAGAAGCACAGTGGAGAATGAACTTGGATCGTTATCATAGCTAACTTGGAAGAAACCATATTAAATAAAATTGAAAACCCTCATATGAGCAAAAGAAAACTTGCTTAAAACCCTTTAACGTTCTATGGCTACTTAAAAGACCACCTTCATTGCGGTGAAACTTCAGTACGTTTTAGTACAGTAGTAGTCTTAATTGTATTGGTGCAAGCTCTTTAAGTGCATAAAACGTTTAAGCAACCACAATTTGTAATGTTGTGCATGACAAAATAAGTGGTTTTCTAAAAAACTTATGACCGTTGTTACACAATGTCAGTTTGGCAGGTGTGCATTGTTAAGTTATGTTTTGAAGTTTATCATCGTGTATAAAGGAAATATACTGCACTTGGTAAGAAAAGTGAATTTCTAAGAAATATTACTAAATATAGACTACACTTTTATTTTCAAATTGCCAAATCACAGGTAAAAAACTTATGTTTTGGTTGGAAGTTTGCAGTGAGATTATAAATTTATTAAAAATTTGTTTCATTTTATTTTGTACACACGTGAATATAGATTCGAATTTGTTTACTAAATGTTAAAGTACATTCATGGCTTTCGTTTAATAATAATTATTTGACTAAATTATGAACGGCTTTTGAGATATAACATTATTCTTATAGGTGTTTGGTAAATTTCATACAAGTCTTGCACGTGTATGTAGAAATTGTTCCTACTGATCACATTTTACTATAGCATACATGTACCAATCATATTATATTATTATGACAGGTATAATACGTAAATTTCTGTTACTTCATAGTCAGTAGCGTAACATTTATTTAAGGGGGCAATAATCTACTTTTGTAGATGCATTCTAGTATTCCATATAGGTAATTGGGATATATTTTTAGCATATGCGTAATATAAAAAATAATGAATTTAAATGTGAATAAACTGGCAAATTTACCACAAACGGATTTATACGACTGGTTTGACGGGACACCCACGGAGCAAGCGTGTGATTCTGATATTGGTGGGGATAGCGACGCTGATGATGCACTGCCTCTAAATTCAAGTTGTGCTTCACCAAAAACGCCTTTGAGTATCACTAGAACAATACCTATCTACATTAAGTAAATTCTTGACATGAAAAACTATTTACATTTTGAAGGCTTACATACATATTTTGTGTTTCTTTAGATATGCTAAAAAATGCCTTTCAAAACTCTTCTCCGACTAATGTCCCGCAAGTTTACCATACACCATAATGTTGATCCGGCATTAAAAACTGTTTTTGTCATAATAAAAACTGAAAATGTACCTATTCATTTATTTCATATTTGTGGTTGATATAGAAACCTATACACATCATATCAAATCACAGGCTACAGACGATCATAGGTTGATATAAAGACCACCCATTTCTTAAAGAAAAATGCATACATATTTATTTTAATCAATTTTTTCTTCCAAAACAAAGCACAAGAAATAAGTTTTTGACAAAAAATTACTGATTACCACAAGAAACGAGTTTCCATGTTAAAGGGTTAAAATGTTAAGGTAAGCATTACATTAGTACGGTTAATCCTTAAATATCGGTAATTATACCACATACTATGAGTTCGAGTTCAAGTTTTACTGGCACAAAACTATCCAGGTTTATAATGTTGCCAGTTTACTGATGAAGCTACCTTTCCGAGAGATGTTATCATAGATTTCCATATAATATGTTTGGTCCAATTAAAACCCTCTCGCGATAGTAGAGTATCAGTTTCAACAGCCTGTTCCCTATAAATATATGGCTGAGTATTATTGGTGATTTTTTTTATTCATCCGCACTTTTTACCAGAAGCCCTGGTGATTCCTATCGATATATTCTTGAAAAGATTTTGGTACCTAAACTGTTTAAAGATGTTTCCCTGGCACTCAGGGAGCGGATGTAGTTTATGCACTATGGGGCTCACCCACGTTTTAGTTGAACTGCTCGCCAATTAGTAAATTGGACGAGATGATTGAATAACTTTATATTGAGTTTTTTAAATTAATTTTGTACACCATACAGCTCAAATACGATGACCTTAGGCCCCTATGTATATAACTAAAGTATGTACTATTCATTTCATCGCTATCTGCCAAATAGATAACTCTCTTATCCTGCCGATAAACGGAGCCTATCTATAAAACAAGCCACGGTATGTTTTGAGATTTTTTATTTGGCAAATAGTAATTAAATAAACTATATATGTACCTTCTCTGTACATAGGAACAATAAAATAGATATTAAGGGAACACATTAAGTAACAAATTTCCGAAGAGGCAAGTTATTTTGCAGCACGTGGAATCAGTTTTTAAATTAAGGATTATCTGTTAATACCCTTTAATTTCATCCTGACAAGGAAGTCAAGAAAGACAAAGCTATGGAAAAAAATATTTTTATTCTTATGGCGCACAAACATGATTACGAAAAATATACTTATACTATAAATAATTCAGTATAATTCAATACGCGTATGATACATTTGGTAGCGTCCCAAAATTAAATTAATCAGTTTTCGTTCTAAAACGATTTGACGAAATCGTTTGAGCATTCCAATTTAGCTTTCATCTGCATTCTAGAATAACTTTAAAGACATTTCAGATACTATTGAACATATATACACAATGTGAAACACCACAAAAAGCTTTGAGAAGAAAGGAATATGGATCAAATCGCTAGTTCTATTAGTTCCTTTATTCTTTTTTTATATATTTTGTTTTAGTATGAGTTTGAAGTTGCTCGACATCAAACGAAGCACAAGATGTAATTCCAATGTACGCTATTATAACTACGAGAAGTGCAGATTTTGAAATGTAATTTTGGTCTAAATTTATCAAGTTTGTCTTCCGTATTACTAGCCACTAGTGGCTTTCCAGCCTAGGTGGAACGATAACGTTTACTAACAACTTGACCGTCTGGAAAAAATGTCTGTAATTTAGCTCATGTAGAAATGTGGTAGAGTTACTAAAAAGGTAGATCCGATACCCGCAAATTCGAAATGTTTGTAAACACAGTTATTTAACAGAACTTTTATTATTTAATATATTACTTGCCAAGAAAAATATTTAGCATTCTTTTTATCGAAAATAATTCATCAAATCACATTGACTGTTTCAAAGGTTACTATTGTAATGCAATGCGCTGTAACAGATGTCGTGAAATGTAAATTACAGATACTATTATATAGTCTGAATATATTGTTAACTACGGGCACTATTTATATTTTGAGCCTAATAATAACAAACACTAATTTGTCATTGAAAATTACTTTATAGTTTTTCAAAATATTCTCCTTCATGATGTATATACTTTTACATGCGTTCGAATCATTCGTCAAAGCATTTTTTCCATTCCGCTTGAAATATCTCCAAAACATTTTTTTTGAACGCATTAGTGACTTCCTCTGCCGACGAAAATAGTTATCCACGCAACTTATTTTTGACGTTCGGGAACAAAAAGGAGTTATTCGGTGCAAAATCAGGACTGTACGGTAAAGAACCACTAATTCGATTTTTTCAGTGATCAAGTATACAGTTGTTAGACGAGATGTGTGAGAGCTCGCACTGTCATGATGAAGAATGACCTGATGGTACTTGTTCGTTTTCCTTATTTCACCGAAGACTTTCGGCAAATAAATGGTTGTGCACCATTCAGAATTGACCGTTTTACGTTCCTCTGAAGGCACTGTTGCTACATGACCAATATTTCCGAAAAAACAGGCGACCATTTGAGCGCGAACAACTTTTATTGGATTTGGTTCATCTTGAAACACCCATACAGTCAACTGCTGTTTACTTTCCGACTCATGCGCATAAATCCATGATTTGTCACCTATTACAATATTATATACGTTTTTTGAAGCACGCCATTGTATTTCTTGAGCATTTGTTTGCACCAATTGATACGAGCATCTTTTTGAGATTATTTCCAATTATGTGCGATCCAGCGAGAACAAACCTTTTTTACAGCTAAATGATAATGCAATATTTTACATATGCTAGTTGAACTAATGCCTAAGTTGCCTCAATCTCACAGTATGTCACATGACAATCTTGCATTATCAGTTTTTACAGAGCATCAATGTTTTCTGGCACAACTCATTTTGGATGACCTTCATGACTTTCGTCGGTGAGCGAATAGCGGCCACGATTAAACTCGCTATATCAGCGTTTCAAGTGGCAAAGGATCGGGCTTTATCGCCAAAAGTGGAAGTAAGTTGATTGATGCACTCCTGTCTTGATAATCCATGTCGAACTAAGATACAATTTTTAAATCACTGTAAACAACACAAATCGCGCTTAAATGATAAAATATTTTGATGAAGTTTATGATAAAAAATGTCAAACTTTCCATTGGAAACGTCATATTGAAAGCGACTGACAACACTTAGTGTTGCTAAGGCTCAAAATATGAATAGTACCCCTCGCAAAATTAATTTTCCTAATACATTATTCTAAAATTTGTACAAAAATTCAGAGAAGAACTGATTATTATAAGAAGTGCGGGAATCTTAAATCGATCAAGTACAACCCTTGCAAATTGAAAATTAGTAATGAATTTTATCGGTAGTTAGAAGTTATTAACAACTGAACTGAATAATAATTAACAATATTAAAAATCTAAAAATAAAATCTCAAAATAAAAATAAGCTTGTTTTATTGATTAAATTATTTTAGGTTTGAAGTACTTCGATTTTGCTTTCAGTCTTGTACAATATACAGATACATTAAAATGCGGCATAACAAATCTTGAAAAATATTTATATAATTATTAATAATTATTATTACTATATAGCTTATGGTAGTAGTTAAAATCTCTTCACTTTACCTGTATAAAATCTCTGGCTTGGAAAATATATATGATGAAAATTTAATGTTGTAAATAATCCCTTAGATAACTCGCATAATGTTTATTAAGTTACTTCAAGTCTATAAAATCTTAAGTTTAATAGGAATAGGAATGTGCTTTCTAGAACGATGTTATATTGTAACTTAGTTGTTTATTAAGCTTGAGAAGAGAAACAACTAAGGAGCTTTATTCCTTTGATCTACGAATCAAATACTTCAATGTTATAAACTTCTCATTGTAGTTACGATAATATAGAACATTATGTGAAAGCATTATTTTGGGTTTATATTTTCAAAACCGTGTTGCAATTCTTTACATGGACGAATTGGCATTTTGTAAGATATGGCGAATGCGCCACTGTCATTTTGATATAGTTTGTTCAGTTTAATTAAAAGTATGTGAGAAATTGCCTAAGCGGACTTAGCACACATACCATCGATATAAATCAAGTTAGGGCTACCATTTCTACTTAGATGGGTAACCCATCATCTCCGAGGCTTAAAAGACCTTTATTTAATTTTGACCGAAGTAGCAGCTTCATGATTAGATAACATTATTACCAAGAAAGCTTATCAACTCTTTTTTTATATATTTATCTGTTTTCTTTTTTGTTTACGTTGTAAAAAAATTTCTTATGAAAAATGTAATAAATGCTATATTAGTCAAACTGGAAAGGTTTTTAATACTGCACTTGAAATTTATAAACACTCAGTTTATTATTCAGTGCACCCATATAACAGTACCCACCGATAAGACTTAATGAACTTATACTAATTGTATGATAGACAATCTTGTGCTTTCACTCTTAGATAAGTGAAGTCTTAGTAACTATGAAACTGCAGTCACAAAGAAGAAAATATATATGGATATTCAATAAAATAATTTGTGTCCGTTGTTGTTATAATGGAATACCATAAAGAGAAAATTTCATTGAATAATGGAAACAATTTTACTTTAGAGAAAATTACATAATCCTCTATTCCACTCCCTGTTAGTAACGATAATTTTTCTAGTTAAATTTAACATTTCAGAAACATCATACCTAAAGAAAATATAAAATACCATCATATATTGACAAATTTTTGTTGTTACTCTGATCTCATCTTTTTTCTTGTGCGTATGCTCACACTTGCGTGCGTGGATACATATGGATGCATCATGGGTTTTTGCGTGTGTATCATTTTTGACTTCATCAACTCAACTTTCATACAGTTTCCCCTTTGTCTTTAAGAAGTTTTAAATTTAATTCAGTCTGGTCGTTCTGACTCTCAACTAAGCGTTGTCTATGCTGGTCAAAAATATTAAATTTTAAAATTATCGATCGTTCATTGGATGTCAATAAGTTTAAACCTTTCTTGTTGTTATTTCGTCATATTGTATTATCTTTGATAATGTTTTTGATAGTTAATATATTTTGTTTACATTTTTGCTACAGCTTATTTTTGATGAACTCGTTTGAGTTCATCACAACTGAAACCTGTTCAAAGCTTATTCTAGTCGAAAGTATCAATTTTAATTAATTTCAGATACACTTATACTAATTATAATAAAGTTATTTACTTAGGTATTTATCTATTTTAAGAGTAACTTCATTTTTAAAATTAGAACTGCCTGGACATTTAGGTAGAAAAGTTTAAAGTTTTTGTTTTTTTAGTTTTAAGAATTGCTAGATACAAAGTCGTTAGATATAGACAGAAATATTAAAAGTTAAAGGTATTATTTACTTTTATTTCTCAATATTTTTAGAAAGAATATGGTAAATTCTGGATGTAAATTATTATGTAAAATTACTCTATTAAGATTCTACTAAAGTGTCCTATTTTTTATTTAAAGTTTATTTGCATCTTTTATGGAACAAATATTTATATTATATAAATATTTATTATTACATAAATTATTATATTATTATATAAATATTTATGTCACGTAACTGAAACTGCGTATTTCTGAATTTATCTTAAAAGTTATTATTTCTTTCCACTAAATTATGTAATGACTAAAGAAGATATGTCACCAACTTAATACATTTACGGAAATATGAAAAAAGCATGCTTTCCGTTATTCAGTAATATTGTCCATAAATTTTATTTACTTTTTCATGGAACCCAAATTCGAAGAATTAATAAATATCTGTCTGTAAGAATTGTGTCCAGTTCTTAATTTTAAAACTATGTTTTCTTCTCTTTTTTGTAATGACAAAAATAATTTTCATTGATAAGCTTTACTTTTACTTCTCTTAGTTTCGAAACTCCTACATGTATCTTGACATAATCCTGTAAGTATTCCTTTAAAGTATACTTTTATGTTAAAATAACAGATTGTAATATAATCTTGTATTTTTAATACTGCTTCTTTGGCAGCTCTATTATTGCGATAAATTCCTACATGACTTAAATATTCTTTGGCCCCTTGATAAACTATGTCTGACCCCCTGTCAGACACAGTTTATCAAAGAGCCAAAGGACATTTTTCCTAAATTAACCAACCACTGTAGTAATGAGGGAACATTTTTAATTACAGGATCGCATATATAGGTATTATTAGTATTAGGTTATGTATACAATAATCATCAATCCTATGTACATGTAAATACTATAATAATATAATCTATACCCCTCCTACCGTTAGGTGTAGAGGCATGTAAATACTGTAAATATATTAATTCTTCTAGTGTTATTCATCTAAATGCTTTATGCATTTTGGTAGTAAAATTACTTTAGTTAGTCTTCAAGTAAATATAATATGACAACAACTTAAAATAGAACGTGAAACAACGAGAAAACATAATCGTGGACATCACTGCAACTGTCATATAACTAACATGAAAGTATAATATTCCCTTTGTGTGCTTACAGTCCTATATGAAACATACATTGTACAATATTACACTATTGTTGTAGATTATAATGTCATAGTTATTGTTATTATAATTACGTTATATTTCTTTAGAGCTATATCTATTGAAAAACTTTTTAACTGCAAAATGTATCTGCCGTCCAATACAACATATAATTTACTCCCATTATTTATTATATGCTTTTAACAAAATATTGAATAATAAGCATATCAATAATAAATACTGCAAATAAATAACATTGTTGAACAAGAAAACAATTTTTGTTGCCACAAGTTTAAGAGCGGTTTCTGAGTACATGAGAACCCTAATTTCACAGTATATCTTCATTTTAGCTAAAGTGACCACGTTTGTTAAAATAATGGAGAATCCTGAAATTTACCAGATGATTGGGAGATTGGTAAATGGCTGTTGTAGAATCTGATGCATGGTTTAGTTATGAATTTGTAATTCATACTTTTTGGTAAATCACAAGGCAAATGAGTACCAAGAGCTAGTACATAAAATGCTAAAATAGTTTGAAATATGGCCAATATGAGCGAATTAAGTTATATTCTTTACATAGTCACTTAGACAAATTTAATTCTAATCTAGATTATAAGGAACAAGGTGAAAAGTTTCATCGGGGTATCTGAATAATGCAGAAAAGAATCAAGGAAGGTAAAGTTGTCACATGATGGCTGATTGCTCTTTTAGTCTGCAAAGGTACTGTTCACAGCAAAAATATTAAAGGAAATCGTACAAAAGAACTTTTTTATAATTTTTGATATTTTCTGCATTATTTATTTATTTTCTAGTTACATTTCATATACAACAAAATTCAAAACAAAAGATATTTTTTATTTTATTTTGTTTTCCTTACTTAGCATTAATTTCTATCGTGTGTCTTTATTTCAGAAACTAGAACCAATCAAGAAACTGTAATGCCATTTTCAGCATAAGGGGCAGTGACGTACTCGAAATATACTCTTAAATTCTGTTCCACGAATTGACTGTTCCCCAATGTAATTAATCAATAATTTCCTAGTCAATCAGTAAAATAGTTCCAATATCTCTTCCTAATTAATTAATACAGTACTCTCATGATTATACTCTGATTATTATGCCCATAATTATTGGGAATAATAATAATAATAACAATAACTATATTAGGTGCTGTCTCATATAATGAATATGTAACAAAAATTGCTATATTACTGGCTCAAAGGTTATACTAACTGTTTCAAACTAAATATATATAGAAGATATTATAGAGTGATAAATATAGAAGATCTTTATTTGTTTTACAGAATGTTATTGATCTAGCTTGTTTTACAAATACTACACTAAATAACTATTAAGAGCATGTTTTAATTAAGAGTAGACTAATTGTAAAATATTGAATTAAAATTACTGAATTAAAATAGACCAAGACTTGTCATTAACTATATAAAATTTTTGCTATTCGATTTAATTATATATATATATATATATAGTTCGGTCGACTTAATGATAGCACCGAGATGAGAATAATTAGCGTGATTAGCAGTGGTCACAAAATATAAAACGTCAATTTTAGCTTAGCTAAAAATAAAGATAGTTTCAAATAATTCTGTCAAATTACATGCCACACTGATATCATCAATAACGTTTAAATATGTTAAAATGATGTCTAAAGATATAATGATGAGAAACTGCTACTTATGAAAATTAATGTGAGACTAATAATGTTTTTATTAACAACCAAAGTCAAACTAAATTCGAAAGCGCACCCCACCTTCTTCAATGTATAAATTTGAATATCTCCTCATACACCTAAATCAATCTGTAATATTTATAGAGTTATATCCATTCATTTTCAAAATTCTGCTTTGTTTTGAGTTCTTTAAAATTAGTTGCCAAAATTCTGCATATCCCATTTTTCAAGTATGGGAACAACAAATAGTAAATAATGGTTAAACAATGAGACAAACCGTTAAGGAAACTTAACAATTATTTATGCATCACCAAATTTATCAGCCAAATCATCGTATGAAAATTTATTGTGAATGCAAGTTCATCATATAGTTATTGCACATATTCTGTCAAAACGTTATTTCTGTACCGGTCTACATTGACAGTGAATTTGATAGCAATGAGAAAGTGTCCACTAAGTACCAATTTTGTCAAGATGCAGCGAATATGCAACAGAAATATGTTAATTATCACTGCTCAATCAATATTCTTATATTTACAGAGCTGGTATACCTCGAAAGAGGAAAGATGAAAACATGTTACGAGTAACAAATAATCATTTATTAAATTATTTTAAGATATCACTAGTATAACGCAACACGTCTGGGGACGTCTGCCGGCAAAAAGGTTTAACATGATTACATCTTAAAGAGATGATCTCCAAATCCTTCTATATAATCGTTGGCGTGTATAGAAGCGAGTCCACATTCCTTATACAGAGGTTTCAAAGGTTTTTATTTCATTTTCTGGTGAATGCTATCTACAACTTCTTCTATACGATCGGTTGGTCTACCAACACCTCTTTAACGAGTCAAAGTCAGTTTCATGAAACATAATATAACGGATGCATAAAAATCCTTTGATATTATTGCTAAGTCTGATATAAGTCTAAATATATATGGATTCAACCATCCCAGTCCCCAATATCACAAATAACTGTCTAATGAATATAATAACTAATATACTAATAATAATATTAAAACTGACTTTATTAGTATTTTTAGAAATTAATAAAGTTAAAATAACTTTAACTAAGCAATGAAACTGAAAAAAATATTTTCTTATTTACATTTTCGGTAAATAGTTTATAATCAATGAAGGATACAATCAGATCATATATTAATAAATATAACAATGTAATTTATACAATAATAATAATAATTTCCTATTTTGCTAAGCTATGTAAAAGGTGTCCTATTAAGGAATCATATTATTGAGATGGCTGGATAAATATATCATCGTCACAAATTATCATATTGTGGAGGAACATTACTATGATACATTCATCTAAGTAAAGCATTTCTCTTAATCATAGTTTATGCAGTTCATCATTAATTAAACTTTCAACTTCCAAGTTTTTACAATTGCTAGATTATTCAAACATAAACGCGAGTTGTATTCCAAAATTCCATTAGCTGGAGCAACAATTCAAAAATAAACTTTTATCTTATTTTTTACTATGTAGTGAAAACCATATCTCAAAAACTATTTAACATTCCACGGGCAAGGGAAGAACTTCCCAAGAACTACTAGACAAATTTAGAGAATAAAAATATTATTAGCAAAAATGCACGATACAATTATTTGAAAATCCAAAACCATCATTGGCCAACATTTATTAATGAGCTATATCTGTTCAACTCGTATTAATAAATACCCAACTGTGAGCATTAAGTAAACGATATGTATTTAATTATATATTTTCAAAAATATAATTATATTTAGATATTAGAATTCACTCGAAATAAAAATATAATAGGTCGTATCATTCAACCTTTGCACAAGATATAATGAATTAACATACTTAGATTTTGTTTATTGAACGAGAATTGTATTTCTTCAAGGATTAATTTTAAAATATTTATGTAAACGTATTGATATTTATGTTGTTAACTTATAAAGGGGGACGAGAGAAGTTTTACAGATGACGATAACATTTATTCTAGCTAGCTCCAATACTTTTAATACATCCTATGCCTATTTAAGCTCCTCACTAAATAAATGTCAACACGATTAACATTAGTGGTTTAACTTGAATCTTAAGCATGTATTTTATTATAGTGATATTTATTATTGAACTTGGTATTTCTAATCGACTATATTTTTCATATGATATACAACAATACTCAGTTATTATTATTAATTTTCAATAGACCATTTATGAGTCTAGGAGAATTTCAGACTACTAACTGTAGATATGTTTTGTAAATATTGTATATATTATAAACAAATTGGAGCAAGAAATAGGAACCTTTGTCAAAATTGATTAATAGACAATCAAGTTTTGAGTAACCGTATCAAAAGTTTAATCGTTTTGGTAATTTTTGAGTTCTATTAAGGGTGGTGGAAAATTACTTAGCACCCTTAGATAGTCTGTTGATTTAGTGAGTTCTAGTAATTTTAGTAAATAGACATTGCTTTGAGTTTAAGAGTCTACCTCTAGACTCCTCCAGTCTCCACTAGAGCTGCTGCAAATTTCCGATGCCAAATTGGAACAAGGCATACTTACTACAAATAGAGAACTTTACAGTAGGTTTGACAATAGATCGTGTTTTTGTACCATCTTTACGCGAACTAATTTCATTAATTAACTAAGTTTTCCTGGATATTCTGGATTGTCTGCCTAGTCTGTTGCCTTTATATAATTTGTGTCCACCTTATTTTTCAATTAGAATTACTTGTATTTCTCATAGTTACAAGTAGATATTCTGCCATTTTGAATTGCTACCATCAATCCTTCGATTTCAGGGTACACATCTCTTGTTTTTCAGTTCAGCGACATCTGCTTGTCGATACCCTCTACGTTTAGTAGGTGGGATATTCGCAATGGATTAATGGGTTTTCGCGTTACATAATGTCCGGCCTTAGTGGTATTATATGGAGGTTTCCCTCACTGAATTGCGGTGCCGTGTATCCCCAGTCAACTTGCGCGACTTTCTGCTAGAGTGCATTATCAGAACCTTGGAAGTAATTCTTGATAATATTCTCCAACATAATTTTTCAATGTGAATTGGTACTTGTCCTCCGTTATAATCTCTCAAGGCTGAGACACATGGATGGTGATTTTTTAATTTGGTTAGTAATCAACGTGTTAGTATGTACAACTATTTAATATCCAAATTGCTGTATTTCAATACACCGTTTCAATTCAAAACAACCAACCCGAGACGTAATGGCTGTAGTCATACTTCTTGCATTTAGTGATGTATTCAACAGATTTGTCAGATGGTCTCTGTATGTGTTTTATTCTTTTAATGTGGCATAATCGATGTAGGCTCTGCGTGATTCTCAGGTGTTTTTAGGTAATGTGTTTTCCTAGGATAACAAAGTTTTTTTATTGATTCCGCATCTCTGGGAACATTTCCTTTTATAATGTTCACTATTGCGCCCTTATCCAGAATCACATGCAAATATTGTTGCTGAAGGTCTTTGTAGTTGAAATTAATGAATGTAAATACACCTTAATTTCAGCATCCGTTTTATATTATAAATGAACATTAAGTGACTAACCCTAATAATATCCCTAAAGTCAACGCAATAACCGCGTTGCATTTTTGCCGCATTGCGCAAGATGTTTAGTGTTAAGACAAATCGTAGAGGGCTTAAAGTGTCATCCTGGAAAATGCCTCTTGCTATTTTCATCACATCAATATTTATCTGATTAACATGCGGGTGTGACGTCCATTGTGTTTTCATATGGCTCAATAATAATAATAGATTATTATTATATTGTCTTCAAAATTTAACGGACCAATGCGCTCTATTGCATACAACTCAATAAGCACAACGAATTGTTCGCAGAATCCTCTTTTGTCGGTAAATTTACGTCGGCACACAATATAAATATTAAACAAATAAATATCGCTCTACCAAAGCGAGTAGTCATATGCAGATCAAATAAAAAATCACAGGTTATATCACGGCCCACTAAATTTCCTTAATGCATTCCCTCGAGTAAAGATTCGCAGCAGCGCCCCTGACACCTCGGGAACGTATGAAGAAGAGCGATAGGAAAGATATTACCGACATGAGGCGAACGGAGTGGCAGCAGTCATCCGTGAAGAAGATAAATGAAATGTGCGCGGAGGACTCGTAGAAGATAAGGTGGCCAACGCCACGCACTCGCCGCCTCCTTTATAACTCATAAAAAGACGACGGGGCCCGCCAACTGCGGTAATAATCTATTACTTACTTCATTTGTTATTTAGGGGACGATACACTGTATTAAGTTGTATAATTACTTTTAATAATTATAATTAGATACAAATTTATTAATTAATCGACTGGCATAGGCGGTAAATAGTAGTACTATTTCATCGCTATTTGCCAAATAAAAAACTCTCTTATCTTGCCGATAAACGGAACAGTCTACCTGAGCCTAACCATAAAACAAGCCACGGTATGTTTTGGGATTTTTTATTTGGCAAATAACGATAAAATATACTATAAATGCATGTTATTAAAGCGTGATTAATTTTTTTTTATTCATTACAATAAGAAAACAGTAAATTTAAATAAATTTGGATAATATTACGATCTAAAATCCAAAAGTGGAACGCTAAACTCCGATCTAAAACACAACTTTTATTATATTATATATCAATATACATACAGTATGTTGATAAAGTTTCGTACAGAATTCATTAATATATTATAAATAAATGTTCTACTAATTCTAACCTCTACAAAACTTTAAATCAACTTATTTTTTATGTAAAGTATTTAAGTTGTGACATCATAGTCTCTTTTGAATTTCAATCACCTATTTTTTTAACAAACATTATTATTCCAAGAAGTACAATGGAATCCCATATTAGGATTTTTTCATTTACCGTTTATTTAAGAATATAGAGGGTGATTTTTGAAAGAAATATATGTAAAGGATAAATACGGCTTTATGTTTTTACAGAAATTTTAAAACTATTCAAAATGTAAAAACTATATCAAAACGTAAGACTTTAGATAATTACTATCCAGTAAGAAGTTACGATCATACTCTGCTTCTACAACGATTTGATGTTCAGTCATTGAACACTAGAAAGGCGCTTACTAGCCTTATTTTTATTTAAAGTGTTCGATAGTAATATAAATGCACCCTCGTTATTAAGTGTGTTTAGTATATGCATACATAGACTAGGCTCTAGAGAAGAAGTAAGTGTTTTATTGGCAGACTGCAAGAACTAACGTACTGATAAAATCGCCAGTGTTTGTACCATAATGTCACAACATTTTTATGTAGTGTCTAACACTTCTAATGAAACAAGAAAATTCTAATGTTTTATAAGTTATATATTCCTGAAGTATTCCATTGTTTATTTATGCCAATGTTACTGAGATGTTTATTTATGCAAAATTTATTTAGAAGTTATCCATTTTTTATTTATTTCTTTGTTATATACTGTACACACACACACATATATATATATATATATATATATATATATATATATATATATATATATATATATATATATATATTTCTTAGTATTTGTGTGCTATAAATGGATTTTCTTCTATTGGATGATAAATATATTATTATCATTATTATTACTATTTCATAGAATGTATTAATTGCCTATTTTGCTGAATTTTATAAAACTATGAAAGATATTGCACTTAAATCTGTTTACTTCATATTAAAGGCAATTATATATGTTAAATGTAACGTAAATATAGGAAGGTACCTCAAACTGTAGGGTCCATATTATGATTATTTATGAGCAAAAGTAAGTTTTGTAATTAATTAATTTATTTGCAATACGTACACGTATAATTTATTTTTTTTGGTTACATTAATTTTTCAAATTGCCCGTACTTATCAACACGATGAATTATTAAATTTTAAGTTAGAACATTTTTAACAATAAACTATTGGTATCTTCTCTAACTAGTTCTTTACTAAAGATTTCGAAGAACTTTCATAGTAATGGGGTATTTAGATATTGCTAAAGAGAGTATGTATTCTCCGCCCAGATAACTTAAAGGACATTGTAATTTATTTAAATGCGCAAAATTTAAAGCAATTTATCAGTATTAATGAACTTGATGATATATGTCCAGATATAGATGCATTTTTGAAATCCCACTTGCATCTTAAAATACATTGAAGAGAGTACAGGACGTTGTTTTTGCACCTTACTTGTAAAGTTATGGAGGTGACATGAAAATGTTAAAGACGTATGTATGAGGATGGAATGCCCTCAACTGTAACCGAATAATATATTGGGGCCCTATTGACAATCAAAACAAGTATTTGCGAAATATTGTTCAACAACGTCCTAATAACTTAAGCAAAATCTTACTATCAATATAAAAAATCTCAACAGGAAATTAGGGAGAAGAAAAAGGAAAAAGTAATTATCAATAATTGTAACAATTTTAATGTTAATACCTAAAATATTGTTAATTATTGTTGAGAATATCTTGCAGTTATAGAAAAGTATTAGGATGTTCCGTAATATAGTGTCAATAAATGCTCATTTTACTGTCTAGGCAGAAAAACTAATACTGCAGTGATTGATATATATCCGCAAAATAACTATTTTGCTGTCAATAGGTGCAAAAAATATATTCTATATCAAGTTTATTCTGTCTTTCAATGAAAGAAATATAGCTGACTGTAATAGGAATATTGTAGTTATTTGGTATCAGCAACTTTTAAATTGATTAGCAACTTTATTAGTATTTTATTTATTTATACGCTTTTATTTTTACGGGAGCCAGGTTTAGCAGTATTATTCTCCTCACTCATTGGTGACTCATTTTAGTCATCTAATCCGCAGATATTCACGTGGATACACATAGACATACTCAGCTGACTGATACTGGAATCAAACCCACGCCCAGATTATTTTGAGCCGTTAATCTAAACAAGCTCCAAGAGATTGGAATAGTTATTCGGATCAACCCAGGGAACCTGGAGGTCTTCTACGAGATAATTATGGAATAATTTTGCCCCAGAAGATCTGCCCATACTTATAAACATACATGTCGATTTTTGATTCGAATCGAAAATCGAGTGGTCTTTTGAAAAAATAAAGGAACTATTCTTACCGCCACTTGGCGTTGCCCCCGAGATGTCGGAGTAATAGACCAGAGCATTGTCCACGTTATTACTGATTAATATGTTCAATAATAAACAATAGTTTTATATCAAAGTTCTATATAATGTTCAATAATAACCAATAGTTTTATGTCAATGTTAATTTCACATAAGAAATATATTTCTATTATATTTCTCGCTTAATAAATGACAATATATACTAAATACTATCTACTGTGTTTACATTTATAAGAGTTTGCTAATATATTCGAAAGTGTTATTTTTGTAAGACAATCTTATATAGGGTGTCGCTGTTGAAACCATAGGATTTGAATTGCTCGCCATTTGTATTCTGTCAAAGACAGGGCGTCAATATTTAAGGACAAACCATACTATATCAACTAGTACAAGCATCTACATCTACAAACCATACGATATCAACAACAAATGGTAATTAACAGTTCAACAACGAATAGTTTCTGTACAATTGTTTTATGAAAGTGAGCGATCATTTACAGTTGCATGACAAAAAATTCGCACAAGATTAGGACAAAATTAAGCAACTACAGAATCAACAGTTCATAATTTAATCAAGAAATTTGAAGAGACGGATTCTATTACTGATAAGACAACACCAATACGTCCAAATTGTAGTCGATCAGGTGAAAATATTGCTAAAAATAGTGAAAGAAAATATACAGAACTAGCCAAATACATCAATTCGGCATCGCGCATAACAATTGAATCTGTCAAGAGCCACCACGCATCAGATATTAAAGAGAGATCTGCATCCCCCAGCATACAAAGTTCAATCGACACAACGATCTTCACGGATATGTCAGCAATAAAAATTTGCTGATTGTGGGGTTCTGAAAATCTACAAGCTGTTCACGAAAAAGAAATGCATCCACAAATATACACGGTTTGATGCGCATTTTGGAGTGGTAGAGTAATTGGACCATACTTTTCTTTGTAAGGCATGTCGACGTCCTATGATTTGTAGGTGACAGTCATTAAATATTGACACCCTATTTTTGACAGAACACAAATTGCTCGCAATTCAAATCCTATAGTTCCAACTGAGCCACCCTATATGTGTTTCGCCACAATTCATTAACAATAAATAATTCGTTCAATGGGTGTAACCCTTTGAACATGAAAAACAGAAACTCTTACGTTATAACTTGAGATTCCTAAACATTTATATGTATTTAATTTGAGGCTGGATAATTAATTCATTATTTCTTACAGTTTTATATAATGTTTAATTGTACAACTTACATTAAATTAAATCCATTTGTGTGTATAACGTACATAAATTTTATAGCAAGTACGTAGCACCTTTTTGCTGGAAAGGGTCACCGTATTTTTTGCATTTAGTAATATAGATAATATATTATACACTGCATTGTTAAACCTGAATAGAGCTGCCGCAGCAATTGTTATTCAGATATCGGTACAGCAATCCTCCGCCTATTGTATATGACTGTTTGTACATATTCCTGCCCGTATCGCGGCGCAGGAATTCAAATAATTGCCTCAACAATTTAATTTATTCCCCAATGTGCTTAAATACATAAAATATAACTTTTTACGAGTATAATTTGCTTCTATTGTCTTCATTGTATGTTTATTCCTGATTTACATTTTTGTTATTCTACCCTATATAGAATAACAGTAATAAATTACTTACGCAAAATTTACTTCAGTAGTTATATACAAAGCGGTGATAAAGTTTCGCCTAATATTCCTAAAGTTTGTTATTAAAAAATTTCTTCAAAAACTATTACACATTAATATTATTTTCTAAAGAGACATTGAATGATGCTCATATTTTATTCTTTATAATTTAATATCTAAATTATGATATTGATGGTATTTTGATCTCGTCCGGATTTTTTAACACTTTTAACAAGACTAATTTCCCTTGTTAGAGAAAATTTTCAGAGTACAACAGTATTCCATATTAGGGGTTTTTTATTTACCTTACGTAAAATAGAGGGTGTAGAATAACCGTATTTTTTCAAATTTATGAAAAATACACTTACATTGAAACAGAAAATTTTGAAATACAAATTTCTTTCGTATCAGAGATCTGTTAAATGTTTTAATTAAATTTTAGTTTTGTAAAACTAATTTGCATTATAATTTATTTCTCTGTTGTAAGATTACTTAAAATCTTGGATCTATTTAGGTCGTAGGTGAAATAACTGAGAGGACCTAATGCAACTAATTCAAATCGAAATAGAAAATATTAATCCTTATATTATTGAAAATTCAATATAAAGTGTTTACAGATGTGCCAGTCACTTTCGGATTATTGATACAGTTTTTACAAAAATAAAGCAACATTTCTATATAAATAGGACTATGACTATAGTAGAACTGTAAACGCGTCAAAATTCTATATACAGAGGTGGCAAATCCAAGTCTCATATGGGCTTCTTATGTCTGATAAAAAAGAATATAATGGAAATACTCGTATTCTAGAAACAGTTTTTATCTACGATGTTACCACTAACAGCTTATTACCGGGCAGCTAATTTTTAGACAAAAGAGGAGCGGGGATGCACACCGGGTGTAACAGGATCATGGTATACCCCCTCTTTCTCCTTTGGTTTTGAAGATAATTGATTAAAATTTGGGATCTCCTATACATATGATAGGCGGCACTGTTTGACATACAATTGATTTTTCTTTCACTTCCGGTTTCGCAGAAATTGACACTAACTTTCGATGTTTAAATAGAATACCCTGTATATTATTGCATTTTTGAATTCTGCATAATTTTATGAATCCAACGATACTAAATAAGTGACATTTCAAAATTCAACATTTTTTTTAATCTAATTTTTAGTTTTCCATTTAAGTGTGCCATGACGGTTCCGATTTATTCTAAATAACCCGTGTAATGCTACAAAAATCGAAATAACGTCAAAAATACTCAATCATGTGATTTAGAATAAATCATTTAGAATAAATCGGAACCGTCATGGCACACTTAAACTTTGGCTAAACCGGAAGTGAAAGAAAAATCAATTGTATGCCAAAATATGCCGCTTATTATGTGTATAGGATATCCCAAATTTCAAACAATTATCTTCAAAACTAAAGAAGAAAAGGGGGGTACACCATGATCCTGTTACACCAGGTATATTAACGATAGAACAGTAGCTATCAAGTTATGGGAGTAGCAATACGCAGGGACTGCAATTTGAGGTGCGTGTATTGCATTTGTATAACACCAAAAATTTCTGAAAAATATTTACTGATTATCTTCATGAAACTGCATAGTTCAGAACAAATGTATTGGAGTGTTTCTATGTAATAACATAATTACTGTTCAGGAGTGCCAAATGAAGGTATTCTCCGGTAACATTATAAAGATTCTCTGTTGAGATGAATTATGTAATGAGATATTGAGACACATGTAGAATTTTATTTGATTATCCATCGCAAATTACATAAAATAAGTATGTCATCTCTCTCCTATTGTGGAGAGTACTCAAGAAATAAATTGTTTATACTTCTAAGAATAATTTAAATATTTAACCATTTCAAAATTCAAATTATTTTAGAAGTTATAGTAATTATAAGTGAGGCAAAGTATCGCCCCGAAACTCAGGTAGCGATCGGAGAACTTTGAATTCTTATGGGCATAAAAAATCTATTAATTCTAAGACGCTAACGCCGTACTGTTTTTCTCTTGCGTTTTTTTTTTCAAAACTACTTTTTACAAACTGATGTACAAGATATTTCAAAATATACGTAATCGATTTTTTTTTATTTATAATACATATTCTTTATATTATCTAATATTTAGTACAGGATTTTTTTGATCGGGTGCCACGTTCATATGTTGTAAATTATTGAAACGCAAAATTCCGATCAAAATAAGAGTGTTCTTCAAACAACTGTCATTTCTAAAAAAAATGAATTTTTTCCCTTTCATTTCCCACTCGATTCCTGGCAACGAAAATAAGTACACCATGAGCAAGGATTTTCAAAAGAGGCTTCTACTTGATGGCCAATATCTCCGTCATTTTTTAATTTTTTTTAATCGTTATTATTCCAAATTATTCATAAATCTACTATGTATGTATATGTGTAAAATAAGAGGTATTTCATATATTTAACAGCTGCGTCAAAAAAAAAATTTTTATACCTATTTTTCCGACCGCCAAGGTGTTGTAATCCCTTAAATTAAATGGAATATTATTTATAGGTACTGCTATTAATGTCATGCAACAGTATATTTCAGGGAATGTCAATCTATTTCATTCTACTGCATATAGTGCACAAATTTATTTTCTGTTACTTCACAGACTTTTCACTACTTAATAAATATTAGTTTACAATTCTACTTTTAAAATGGGACATCATTACTACTATGGTTGTCAATAAAGATTCAAGACTATTGTTTTGAAAACTAAGAAGTACTACTATCCAGCCTGATAGACCCCCGTGAGTCTATTGCTATTACCTTGGTTTTTATTACCTATTTCTGGCGATCAACAATAAATAACTTTAACCAAAATACGACGTTTGATCTTTTTATATTACAATATACCTGTAGATATAAAATCCTAACGTATGAAGAGACTTAACTCATATATACGCCTTTTATAGCATTTTAGTTATTTATAATAACAACAAAGTCAATTGCAATACGTATTATATCATATTAAACTGGGACTAGATAGATTGAACATACTAATAACGCACATATACATTAATTATATTTTTTATTGTGCTTTACATATTTTATCCATAGATTTTTAAACAGGCTCATTACATTATTTAATGACGTTTTAGCGTACTATAGAAAACTGCGAAAATTATTCTTATGTAGGTCACAACCCACATCTTACTTTGGTGTCCATTAAATACAAGCTGTATTTTTTTCATATTCATACCCTGCAGATACTAACTTAATTGACATAAATTACATTAATTGTTACAGCTATAGTAGTCTTTCTATGTAATTCTTTAATATTTACTCTATTATACTATCTATTACAGAAAAATAAATCTTACCTTGTACGAAAAACGGTGTCCAGCTCGTTCGGAACCTACCTGCAAGGAAACATACTTTTATATTAACTAATTAATAAGTAAGTTAATTAACTGTTATATATCTATATGGAATTACTTCACAGGTCCATATTACTTCGTAATAACTTCATTACAAATTATTGTTTTGATTGTTGCGTTTTGTTATTCACATATTGGTAGTACCTTTAATTAAATCAAAGTATTACTAATAATAACAACAAAGGCAGTCGTAACTTTTGTTTAACACAGAAGTTCATTATATTTATTCTCCATGAAATTTTATATGCAATATATGTATCGATATATGTATTATCCCCAATTCGAAAAAGAATAATTTCGTTCGACTTCAAAGTTTTTCTTGAAGAACTCTTTTATATTTTAATTAGAACTATAGTACTTAAATATTTCAACTTACCTATTTAACTCCTTCCCTAATGCCAGTCGTCAAGATCAATTTCCATCACACACAAGTCACAAAATATGTCCAGAGAATTATTTATGCACATCCACTATATATTTACACTTCACATATTGATATACACAACTTCGAATTGAACAAAGAAAAATCACTACCGCACTTCTCTCACATTCACCAAGCCTCATCTTTTAACGACTATTCGATAAAACGCCCGGTACTTCTTATCATTCAATTTTTTTGTACAGATAAAGTAACATGAGGTGATCTTTTTTCATGCCGTATGAAAAAGGCTTGATGGTAAATCTTAATAAACTGTTATCGGTTGCCCTGAGGCTTAAAATATTTTTTGTATAGTATAAAGTGCAATAATGTTGAACTACAGAGACCGCATATAGTCTAATTGTAAATCAAATACATACAAATTATATTTTATATCATCTTAATTATTAAAATAATAGTCATTTTCAAAACAACGGAATTTCTCTACGACTTGCTAAATTGGGTAAATGTTGAAATTCCTGCATTATGGGGCGCATCGGATAAGTATTATCGTAGTTATAATATGCCTGTAATAATAATATAAATTTTGCTGTATGTCGTCTATATTTGTAATTAATTTCTCTACTATTTAATAGTTGTTTTTCTGTCATAATTCCAGTATCAGTGTAACTATTTATAATATATAGTTGTAATAGCTGGATATACGTATAAATAAAGAATTGTTTATCAGAACAGTTAAGACCTATTTTGGATAAAATATATCTGATTTAATGACTAAAAGACTATTGTCGAGTGTATTAACAAATATGTATATTTAAAATGTAAACATTAAAAGGATTGCTTCAGATTATGTAAATATATTGTTTACCCCAATGCTAGGTAAGCTACTTTATAAATTACATATAAAATCTAGGTGGCTACGTGTCTCGCTATTTTACGTTCCAGGCTAAGGGTATTTTTTGTCAAACAATTGTTTCTGAAATATATATTTTTGCAAGTGGAACAAGATTCGAATCCAATTTATAGAAAGAATATATATATTGTACAATTCCTACTGTATTTACTACTATATATTATATTATTATATATTTTAATATATAAATATCTAATAATATAATATACTGTGTAATAGTATCTTCAAACTACGCTCAGTATATGCTATATATCTAATATAACAAATAGATTAAGGGTGGGGAAAAATACTAAATGTATGAAACATAGTTTAGTTTCAAAAATATATATATACACATATAGTTATGTAGATACCTACTATATTTAAATACTAAAATTCAGAATATTTTCTATTTAATACTTTAAAAATTAAGTTATATATGCCTATAAGTTAAAGACACTTTTGTGCATTATTCTAAAGCCAAACAAATGTTAGATACATATACATCCAATATAAACACGTAAACTCTTACATTTATTAGTCATTGCTAGCTTTATAAGAAAAAATACTCTATGATATTTTCTATATCCTACATATAACATCTCAAGGATCAACCTCAGGGCCGGTCTCCTACATCATTATATAATATACTGCTCATTCGGTTTAATCTATACGTTGGGTATCATAGTATTACAATGTAGAACATCTATTTAACCTCAGAATGAATGATGTTTACATCGATCCTTAATTGAACAAAAGGCAGAATTTAAAAAGGATTATTACCATCTAACGAATTTTCAGCTGAGGATAATAGGCCGTCTTGGCTATCATGGATGACTGCATATCATCATTTCATTGTTCTTGGGAATCATCAGTGAAAATCTATACCTAGTGCTCTGAGAATATTAGACGGACTTTTGTATAGTAGAATTATTTTATGAAGAGCAAGTCGGCAATAAACCGTGCGACAAAGAACAATGTATAGCTTACCTTCTCCCACGCGAATGCAGTAAAAGAATTTTACATAGGTCACCTTTAAAACTGCTGAAGTGCACTGACACGTACGTATTTTTAAACTTGCATAAATCAGTCAAAGACAGTAAATATTGAGTGTTTCGATAGTTAGACCCTTCGTTCGCCACTCTTTTAGGAACAATCCTTGTTTATACTCATAGGGAGGAGCAGAACAAGAGGTAAGACTTGTGTATTTGATTTAGTAATTTATAGACAGGTATGTGTCTCTTATTCAGATTGGATTGGTATGGAAGAAAGTCAGACATGCATCTCTCTTTGTTGCACGACTTATTGCCGACTTGGTCTTTCTTTGGCAATAAGCCAAGAACAATTCAAGAGCTAAAGGATGAGATAATTCGGCACATTAACGACATTGAACCTCAATTATGTCTCAGAGTCATTGAAAATATGGACCATCGGATAGAGGTATGCCACCGAAGCCGTGGCGTGTATTTGGCCGATATTTTATTTCACACATAATTGTCATAGATCCTTCTATCATAATAAAAAATATTAAGATAATTCTCTGAAAACTTTTTGTTTTATTTACAATTAACATCGTGCATTTTGGTTGGACCACCCTTTATAATGATAATCAATGACAATGTATAATAAGTCGACATTATGTTGGCAAAGCAAAATATGTGAACTTGCATCAATCATAAGAGAGGAATATCGAGATCACGTTCGATCTTGCAATCCACCGCAACAAGGAAATCTCAAAGATGTGCCCCCAAAAGGTAAATGGGAGGGGGAGGCCGAGTGTCGACATTCTATGCCTACCTATAATCTGCATTTAATTTTTATTATTTGGATAATTTTTATCCAATTCTGTGTTCTCAATAAACGAAATTTTTCTTACTGTTACTATTTATATTTGGTGCACTGCTCTCATAATATTTCCATGTACTACTTGCTTTATACTGTTTAATATTGTTTAATATGTCATATTATTTAGTTATTAATATTCCATCCAATACTAATTGCAATTAATTGCTTATTATAAAAGAAACATTATTTAAGCTTTCTACGATTTGAGGATTAACTTGTACTATACAACTAAATAAACAAAAAATAAATAAATAAAACAGAAAGATTAACTCCACTCGTGGCCTTACTAACGTCATAAAGTCACTCGCTAAGTTGAATATTTTATACAAGGCTTATATTCTTAACACAGACGTCAAGTGGAAATAGAAGGGACGTAGAGTTTATACTGGTCTGTTATATTATAATGTAATTTATTGTAGAACACTACAGGAAACGGATATATTTTAGGATGTCTACCCTATTTTTGTTGTAGAGTTTCGTTAGAAAAGTTTTACATTTTAATTTTATCACACCACACATCTCCATTTTGTATTGCACAACAATAAAATTAAAATGTCACAGAAACGCTAGAGAGTACTGTCAACCTTAATTAAAAAGCTGATATCTGACAGCAGAAAGATATCGATTTCTATTTTGAAATACTATCGCGTAGCAGTACGACAAAGTCAGGTCTATTTGTATTTATTTTCGTACGTCCCCAAACTGACTAGATAAGACTTATTTGAAATGCAATTTAAAATTATCGTTATTTTGTGTAAAATGTTTTTAAATAAACTTCAGCCTTCGAACATTCGAGCAATCTGGTTTTGGACGAGCGGGGTTTCGCTTTCGTGATAAAGGAACATCTTCTATACAAAATGACATGAAAAATCGTTATTCAATTGTCAATGCTTTAGAAATATGGAATACATTCTGGCGCGCAAAGATATTTTAAGATCTACTCCGACCAATTCCGTTTCATAATTTATATACGGAATAATGAAATTCTCCCCCTTAATTCCGCAGAAAGTTATATCCGAGTTTTCATCATAATTCCGTGGTAATTACTAAGAGCTGTATATTTTATATCCTAACAGTGACGCGGAATATCGAACTGCTTCGAGGTTTATCAGTCAATTTAACTCCAGCGAAATTTAAAAATCTACCTCAAGAATATGAAAATAAAATTTTTGCCTGTAGAAAATTTAACGTCGGATGGATCCTGAAACAGTACAAAGCATATAAAAATTTCGATGTTTAATTGAGTTTATTTCACTGTGCATATAAAGGGTGGTCCAACCATAATGCACGATGTTAATTGTGAGTCACACCTTAACGTCAAGATTTTTGCCCAACTTAATTTGACATGTCTTTGTTTCAGTGTTTGACAAATTCAACCATCGAGAGGTACACGATTGAACAGGGCGTTAAGATTGTTGAAGCCTTTTGCGAAAATGGGCGTTCAAATCAAAATGCATTTCATGCACTTCGTGACTTTTTTGGTCAGCATAATCGACCAAATGTGTCCACAATCGGGAGAATTCTGCGCAAATTTCAGCAAACCGGGTCTGTAGGAAATGTGAAAACACCTGTGCATGCTCGCCCAATTCGTTCTGCGGAAAACATTGCTGTTGTTCGCGATAAGGTCGGCCAAGCAGTTACCGTGAATGGTGTTCGCTATCGCGAGATGATAACGGACTTCTTGTGGCCAGAAATTGAGGATATAGACCTGGACGATATGTGGTTCCAACAGGATGGTGCCACTTGCCACACAGCCAACGAAACAATGGCACTTTTGCGCGAGAAATTCAATGGCCGTGTTATCTCACGTCGTGGCGATGTTAATTGGCCGCCACGATCATGTGATTTGACACCGTTGGACTTCGTTTTTTGAGGATATTTAAAAGAAAAAGTGTACGTCGATAAGCCAAGAACAATTCAAGAGCTAGAGGATGAGATAATTCGGCACATCAACGACATTGAACTTCAATTATGTCTCAGAGTCATTGAAAATATGGACCATCGGATAGAGGTATGCCACCGAAGCCGTGGCGAGCATTTGGCCGATATTTTGTTTCACACATAATTGTCATAGATCCTTCTATCATAATAAAAAATATTAAGATAATTCTCTGAAAACTTTTTGTTTTATTTACAATTAACATCGTGCGTTTTGGTTGGACCACCTTTTAGAACTTGATTGTAATACTATAATATATTAAACACGTATTCAAAGATATTTAAACTGACGTATTATAAACATAAGTTTTGTGACGCCACAGATAGGTTAGTAATTATAAATGTCAGTCACTTAGTCTAATATGGAACTCAGTTGGCTATATTTTATTAAAATATTTATTGTCACCTTAGTACTCCCATTGGTACTATGAAGTATATGGTTTGTATAATGATTATCTACGTGTGCGTCACCGATAAGAATGGTATGAATCAATCAACTGACATTTTTGAACAGTGTCGGGCCGAAAACACATTTTAGGATAAGAGTTAGTACAATACAAATCCGTCAACCTATGACAGAGTAATGAAAAGGTTCTCCACAAAAATATTCAATAGAAGTAATAGTGAGCAAATTCAACAAAATTCAGAATAAATTAAACAAAAATTAAATAAATTTTACAGAAATGTTGAGACGCCAATGAATCAAATTATACAATAAAGCTAAGACGTGACTTCATAATTGCATTTTGTTCGGCAAATTATTAACTGTCTATTCCGTACGTAGTTGATTAAAACATATGTCTCTAGACATATGCTGGTAATTATGGCATATTAGCAACAATTGCGAGTGGTGTAGCATGTGATCCGTATCCGCAAAGATCCATTATACAAATTGTACAATTTATATATACCTATCTAATTTCTACAATGAAAAATATTTGAAATAATATCAAAAAAATAAATTTAAATTTCCCTCAATATACATGTAGTATCGTCGATTAGTTTTAAGGGAATGATTCTTCCATTAACGTATTTTTTACCGAGTGGTTTATAATAATAATATGTTATCTTTATTCTTGTTATGACAGAAGCATCACATAGAAAGAGTTTGGTATTAGTAATTAACAGAGAGACAGAAGAAAAGAGGACAGTAGTTATAATAAAAAATGTCGTTACAGAACATAAATATGTAAAAATGAGTTACGTAATGTATTAACATAATAGGATAGATAATATGCTTTATGTACAGGGTTATCCACATAACATTCTACCCCACTTAACTGTTTTACCTTTTGAAACTGAAAAGAATGGTAAATACGAAAGTTGTAGGAAATTTTATTTCGATCTCAGACATCTATTTAAAAAAACAATCGAATCTCGCGTTTCGGAAATCTAGATCAAACTTTTGTTTTTTAAATAGGACACCCCATTTTTTCGATTTTTAAATCAATGTTGTTTTCCGATTACAACAATATATACATATTATATCTTTGCTCTAATAGTTTGCACAGTATCGCCCTTTGAAATATCGAATATCAAACAAAATCAAGGTCGCCATGGAAAATTTGAAACAATCCTTAGGAGAATTGTTATAAACAGAGTTTGAGAGTTTAAATTAGATTTTATTTTTTACGTTATCATATTTATATTAGAAAGCATATTTCTGGATGGAACGTAGCATTTTATTAAAAACTATTATTGTAAACTATAGAAGGTCTTCTATAATACCTCCATTTTGCGCAATGCAGAGAGCATACCTCTTTAACAAATTTCGTTTGTAAGCCAAAGTACGAATCTAGTTCATATCTCTGATCTTCCTACATATATTTTCTCTAAGTTCTTCTACGTTATTTGATCTTTCCATATATACCCGATCCTCCAAAGTGCCCCACAGAAAGAAATCCAGTGGGGTCAGATCAGGACTTCTGGCCGGCCATAAAATAGTTCCATTTGAACCTATCCACTCTATAAATGTATTATTTTAATATCGCTTGACAACATTTGATTTATGTGCTGGAGCAGCGTCTTGTTGCCAAACAATATTCGGCTCATTTAATTAGATTATTAAATCAGAAATTTCTCCTCTTAAAAGATCTAAATAGTTTTGTCCAGTTAAAATGCATTCAAACAATACTGGTCCAATAATTGAGTTTCGAAAAACACCACACCAAACATTGATTGAAGTACGAACTGGTCGATAACTGGTATAAACAGGTGTGGATTTTCTGATGACCAGTGGTGAGTATTTCTTCTATTAAAAATACCCCATTGAAAAACTGGCTTCATCAGTCCTTATTGTAGAATTTGTAATTATTTTAAGTACCTAGTAATAGAGTAACAGAAGTTTAGCAGTACTAGTAGTAGTAGCATAGCAATAGTAGTAGTAGCATTAGTTGTAATAACTTAATACGCACCTAAATAATAAAATTTAATAAATTAATAAAATAATACGTACCTACAAACAGTTAATTTTCCGCTTGTCTTTCCAACATCAAAAGGCAATATTCTTGTCTTCTATAATTATCACTTCCATACAGTGTTTGAACTGTATGAAAGCAGTATGGTTTAAACTTATGGATTTTCAATAATCTCTGGGCCGGCGTCTATGAAATTTGTAAATATCTCGATGCATCTTAAATAGAGTGTCTGAGATTTTCCACGAAATATAATAAAACTGCAACCTCCATATTCTCGGTTGAAACATATCTTTATTTAATTCTCTTATCCTAATTTGATATTCGATATATCAAGGGACGATACTGTGTAAACTAGTAGAGCAAAGATATAACATGTGTATATTGGTGTAATCGTAGAAGCACGTAGATTTCAAAATTCTAAAAATAAATACGGTGTTCTATTTAAAAATAAATATTAGTGTAGTCTAGATCTTCGAAATGCGAGAACAGATTGTTTTTCTAAATACATATCTGAGATCGCAGTAAAATTTTCTACAACTTTCGTATTTGCCATTTCTTTTCGATTTCAAAAAATAAAACAGTTAAGGGGGTAGAATGTTATGTGGATAATCCTGTACATTATGCCATTGGCGAAAACATACAATATTGTTTCTAAACTACCTTTCAGGCAGATATCAGTTTATTAGGAGTCATAAACTCATCGTATCACCCCAGTCAGAACCTTGCGATACTTCTGTCTCAATTGATTTTATGCATGATACGATGAGTTTATGACTCCTAATAAACTGATATCTGCCTGAAAGGTAGTTTAGAAACAATATTGTATGTTTTCGCCAATGGCATAATGTACAGGATTATCCACATAACATTCTACCCCCTTAACTGTTTTATTTTTTGAAATCGAAAAAAAATGGCAAATACGAAAGTTGTAGAAAATTTTACTGCGATCTCAGATATGTATTTAGAAAAACAATCTGTTCTCGCATTTCGAAGATCTAGACTACACTAATATTTATTTTTAAATAGAACACCGTATTTATTTTTAGAATTTTGAAATCTACGTGCTTCTACGATTACACCAATATACACATGTTATATCTTTGCTCTACTAGTTTACACAGTATCGTCCCTTGATATATCGAATATCAAATTAGGATAAGAGAATTAAATAAAGATATGTTTCAACCGAGAATATGGAGGTTGCAGTTTTATTATATTTCGTGGAAAATCTCAGACACTCTATTTAAGATGCATCGAGATATTTACAAATTTCATAGACGCCGGCCCAGAGATTATTGAAAATCCATAAGTTTAAACCATATTGCTTTCATACAGTTCAAACACTGTATGGAAGTGATAATTATAGAAGACAAGAATATTGCCTTTTGATGTTGGAAAGACAAGCGGAAAATTAACTGTTTGTAGGTACGTATTATTTTATTAATTTATTAAATTTTATTATTTAGGTGCGTATTAAGTTATTACAACTAATGCTACTACTACTATTGCTATGCTACTACTACTAGTACTGCTAAACTTCTGTTACTCTATTACTAGGTACTTAAAATAATTACAAATTCTACAATAAGGACTGATGAAGCCAGTTTTTCAATGGGGTATTTTTAATAGAAGAAATACTCACCACTGGTCATCAGAAAATCCACACCTGTTTATACCAGTTATCGACCAGTTCGTACTTCAATCAATGTTTGGTATGGTGTTTTTCGAAACTCAATTATTGGACCAGTATTGTTTGAATGCATTTTAACTGGACAAAAATATTTAGATCTTTTAAGAGGAGAAATTTCTGATTTAATAATCTAATTAAATGAGCCGAATATTGTTTGGCAACAAGACGCTGCTCCAGCACATAAATCAAATGTTGTCAAGCGATATTAAAATAATACATTTATAGAGTGGATAGGTTCAAATGGAACTATTTTATGGCCGGCCAGAAGTCCTGATCTGACCCCACTGGATTTCTTTCTGTGGGGCACTTTGGAGGATCGGGTATATATGGAAAGATCAAATAACGTAGAAGAACTTAGAGAAAATATATGTAGGAAGATCAGAGATATGAACTAGATTCGTACTTTGGCTTACAAACGAAATTTGTTAAAGAGGTATGCTCTCTGCATTGCGCAAAATGGAGGTATTATAGAAGACCTTCTATAGTTTACAATAATAGTTTTTAATAAAATGCTACGTTCCATCCAGAAATATGCTTTCTAATATAAATATGATAACGTAAAAAATAAAATCTAATTTAAACTCTCAAACTCTGTTTATAACAATTCTCCTAAGGATTGTTTCAAATTTTCCATGGCGACCTTGATTTTGTTTGATATTCGATATTTCAAAGGGCGATACTGTGCAAACTATTAGAGCAAAGATATAATATGTATATATTGTTGTAATGGGAAAACAACATTGATTTAAAAATCGAAAAAATGGGGTGTTCTATTTAAAAAACAAAAGTTTGATCTAGATCTCCGAAACGCGAGATTCGATTGTTTTTTTAAATAGATGTCTGAGATCGAAATAAAATTTCCTACAACTTTCGTATTTACCATTCTTTTCAGTTTCAAAAGGTAAAACAGTTAAGTGGGGTAGAATGTTATGTGGATAACCCTGTACATAAAGCATATTATCTATCCTATTATGTTAATACATTACGTAACTCATTTTTACATATTTATGTTCTGTAACGACATTTTTTATTATAACTACTGTCCTCTTTTCTTCTGTCTCTCTGTTAATTACTAATACCAAACTCTTTCTATGTGATGCTTCTGTCATAACAAGAATAAAGGTAACATATTATTATTATAAACCACTCGGTAAAAAATACGTTAATGGAAGAATCATTCCCTTAAAACTAATCGACGATACTACATGTATATTGAGGGAAATTTAAATTTATTTTTTTGATATTATTTCAAATATTTTTCATTGTAGAAATTAGATAGGTATATATAAATTGTACAATTTGTATAATGGATCTTTGCGGATACGGATCACATGCTACACCACTCGCAATTGTTGCTAATATGCCATAATTACCAGCATATGTCTAGAGACATATGTTTTAATCAACTACGTACGGAATAGACAGTTAATAATTTGCCGAACAAAATGCAATTATGAAGTCACGTCTTAGCTTTATTGTATAATTTGATTCATTGGCGTCTCAACATTTCTGTAAAATTTATTTAATTTTTGTTTAATTTATTCTGAATTTTGTTGAATTTGCTCACTATTACTTCTATTGAATATTTTTGTGGAGAACCTTTTCATTACTCTGTCATAGGTTGACGGATTTGTATTGTACTAACTCTTATCCTAAAATGTGTTTTCGGCCCGACACTGTTCAAAAATGTCAGTTTATTGATTCATACCATTCTTATCGGTGACGCACACGTAGATAATCATTATACAAACCATATACTTCATAGTACCAATGGGAGTACTAAGGTGACAATAAATATTTTAATAAAATATAGCCAACTGAGTTCCATATTAGACTAAGTGACTGACATTTATAATTACTAACCTATCTGTGGCGTCACAAAACTTATGTTTATAATACGTCAGTTTAAATATCTTTGAATACGTGTTTAATATATTATAGTATTACAATCAAGTTCTAAAAGGTGGTCCAACCAAAACGCAAGATGTTAATTGTAAATAAAACAAAAAGTTTTCAGAGAATTATCTTAATATTTTTTATTATGATAGAAGGATCTATGACAATTATGTGTGAAACAAAATATCGGCCAAATGCTCGCCACGGCTTCGGTGGCATACCTCTATCCGATGGTCCATATTTTCAATGACTCTGAGACATAATTGAAGTTCAATGTCGTTGATGTGCCGAATTATCTCATCCTCTAGCTCTTGAATTGTTCTTGGCTTATCGACGTACACTTTTTCTTTTAAATATCCCCAAAGAACGAAGTCCAACGGTGTCAAATCACATGATCGTGGCGGCCAATTAACATCGCCACGACGTGAGATAACACGGCCATTGAATTTCTCGCGCAAAAGTGCCATTGTTTCGTTGGCTGTGTGGCAAGTGGCACCATCCTGTTGGAACCACATATCGTCCAGGTCTATATCCTCAATTTCTGGCCACAAGAAGTCCGTTATCATCTCGCGATAGCGAACACCATTCACGGTAACTGCTTGGCCGACCTTATCGCGAACAACAGCAATGTTTTCCGCAGAACGAATTGGGCGAGCATGCACAGCATGCATATATATATATATATATATATATGTATATATATATATATATATATATATATATATATATATATATATATATATATATATATATATATATATACCTGATGATATACAGCTTTTGTAAAGTTTTTTACTTTTTCATTTGGTTGCGGTTTCTCACATTATACATAATAATTTAACTAACTATTTTTGAATGGACATGAAAAAAATACATTAATCGTAGATGATAGTAGACGTTAAAATATTGTTTTTGGTACACAGCATCAATTTCAGAACACAAAATTATGGAGCGATAAATCAACTGTACGCGACGACATTACAGAGAATATTACACGTAAATTACAATACAGATGACTGTGGATATATGTT
Source organism: Rosalia funebris (assembly GCA_037954035.1). Classification (NCBI taxonomy): domain Eukaryota; kingdom Metazoa; phylum Arthropoda; class Insecta; order Coleoptera; family Cerambycidae; genus Rosalia; species Rosalia funebris. The sequence continues at coordinate 10,536,172 of JAZFAV010000007.1, forward strand.
GACGAGATGACGATAGTAAAAAATTTATTGTAAATATACGTGCACAAGACCCTCGAGATTCATTTCTATTGCTATTAACTAGCAAAAAAATTAATACTACACTTCAATGCTGTCGAGGCTCCAGCTAGATATTTCCATTGAGACTGATTTAAAAGCTATTCATACGAACTATAAAGAAGTGGATGAGAAATAGAGAGGTTACAAAATAGTGCGTTGGCGTTAGCGGAGTCCTTGCAAATAGTGAACCAAGTAAATTCACTGATACACGCTATAGATGATGCAATAAGGGAGCGCGTCAAACAAATGTACGAAAGTTGTTAAGGAAAGTCACCGTATTTTAAGAGGTTAAGACAAGTTTGTGATGATACTGTTAACTGTGATAGTGCATCTATAGATCCATTAAGTGAGTGCAAAAGGTATCTCACGTATGCCTGTATCATATCATTAGATGTCTAACGGTCGTTCACCAAATATAAGAACATGTTTTCACCACAGCGAACATCATTATTTGAGACAAATATTAAAATATACCTGATGCTGCAAAGTATTTACGGATCGTCTCCAGTTTGTGATGATGATGACGAAGCTAGTTCATCACGCTAGTTAAGGAGGTAAGTATATGTATTATATTTACTTGTAATAGTTTAGTGCTTTTGTTACTAATGACTTTGTATTATTGTTTTATTGCCCCTTATTATGATACGAACGTCTATGGCACGCAGTACATTTCTCATAGCCTTGTTCATTATATATTCATTAAGGTTATAGATTTTCAAAATATAGATTTTGTATGATGACTAAAACTATTCTATTTTCCCAATCCTTCCTTTTAGTTATAGCACTACTCACTAATGTCACTCTATGGGCGTAAATAAAATGGATGAAAGTACTAATCATTATATTTTTTCTAATTACAGTTAATTTTTTCTTTTAATAATTATTACTTTCATGGTAGAAGAATAATATTGACTTATAAGTAGATTCTAGGCATGATGATAATTTTAAATTATGCATTGTTATTAGCAGTAGTCAGCAGCGTATTGAAATACTACTATCATATACTACTTGAAACTAAACAGTGGGTCTGTAACAGTGTGTAAGGAAATATTAGCAAATAATTAATATTTAAATAGTAACTCTGTTAATATTAGACATACACAAATTTTAAATTAATTTTTTGTTTGAAAATAGTTGCTGTTGAATATTTATATTATAAGTATGATATATATCGTGTTTATTTTAAAAATAATAAACTGTCAGTCCCACTTCCTGGAGAAATAAAATTTGCAAATATCTTTTGACCTCCATTCCTCCACGCCAACACCACGAACACTACGAAGATAAAACATGTACTCGACGGCTTTACGGATTTGAGCGTGTTGTGGTCATTTCAACCTATCATCATCAAGTGGCTCTTGGCCGAGCGGACCCACATCGACCGAGCCAGAATACAAACTTCCTTTTTGTCCCTTCTTACAGCCTGAATTATAAAGGAGACCGCTTCGCGTTGCCTTTCTAATCGTAATAAATTTTCTAAATAGACAATGAATTCTCACTTTAGTCTGCTAATAGATCTAGCAATTGGTACGTGGGGATTATTTATCCTTTTCTTACGCTTGTATACTACTACGATAATTAGATAAACACCAGGTGAATGTAAGAGTCCTCCTTTTCATTTCGTGCGTGAGAATTAGTTCAGTGTAGATAAGTGACCTAATAAGTTGCCATATATTGGGGTTAAAGGGTTAAATATTTTGATTTCATAATATCAATAATATTTAAATAAATTCCGAAACTTTAAAGTAATCATTCACATTAAATAGTTCGCATCGGCAACTCAATTTTTTTCAAAATTGTTGAGTGGCTAAAATAATAATCTTCACGCTTAATATTTTTAACAAATATTTATGTTATTATTAAATTTATCCGTTCTCTTATACCTAGCGTTATCTATTTTCTTGTTTAAGTATCTGTTTTAAATTCTGTATTTATTTTATGCATTCATGTATTTATTAATTTAAAGGATTATTTCAATTTCATAATATCAATAATATTTAAATAAATATTTAAATAAATTCGAATGCATTAATGTATCCAATCACATTAAACTCGCATTGGCGCCTCCGCCATTTCTTTCAACAATTTTGAACGGCTGAAATACGAATTTTCACAACTTAGCATGTTTAACAAATGTTTATATAAATAGTAATGTTATCCTCTCGCCTGTACCTAACGTTACCTATTTTGTTGTTTAAGTATCTGTTTTAATTTCTGTATTTAAATATGCATTCATGTACATGTACATTCATGTATTTATTACTTTAAAGGATTATTCCAATTTGATAATATCAATAATATTTAAATAAATATTGAAATAAATTCGAATACATTAAGGTATCCATTCACATTAAAATCGCATCGACGCCTCCGTCATTTCTTTCAAAATTGGTGAACGGCTGAAATAATAACCTTTACAACTTGACGTTTTTAACAAATGTTTATATAATTCTTATCCTTTCTCTTGCACATGTTTAAATATCTGTTTTGAATTGTTTATTGATTTGATTCATTCATGTATTTATTACCTTAAATTGTTATTTTAATTTCATAATATCAATAATATTTAAATAAATTATAGTACTTTAAAGTATTCATTCACATTAAAATAGCATTAGCGCCTCCACCATTTCTTTCAAAGTTGTTGAATAGACTAATAATCTTTACAACTTTAACATTTTTAACAAATGTTTATGTAATTATTAACGTTATCCTTTCTCTTGTACCTAACGTTACTTGTTTCATTGTTTAAAGTATCTGTCTTAAATTGTGTATTTATTTGATTAATTCATATATTTACTACTTTAAAGGGTTATTTTAATTTCATAATATCAATATTTAAATAAATATTTAAATAAATAACAATTCTTTATAGTACCTATTCACATTAAAGTCACATCGGCGCCTCCGCCATTTCCTTGAAATTGTTGAACGGCTCAAATAATAACCTAAGATTTTTAACAAACTTAAGATTTTCAACAAACATTTATGTAATCATTAACGTTATCCTTTCTCTTGTACCTAACGTTACCTATTTGTTATTCAAGTATCATTTTAAATTATGTATTTATTTTATTCATTCATGTATGTATTACTTTAAAGGGTTATTTTAATTTCATAGTATCAATAATATTTAAAAAGACAATAATATTTAAATATTCATATAAATTCCAATACTTTATAACAGTCATTCACATTAAAATTGCATCGGGGCCTCCGCCATTTATTTCAAAATTGTTGAGCGACTGTAATGATCCTTACAACTTAACATTTGTAACAAACGTTTATGTAATTATTAACATTGTCCATTGTTTTGCACCTAACGCTACCTATTTTGTTGTTTAAGTATCTATTTTAAATTGTGTATTTATTTTACTCATTCATGTATTTATTACTTTAAAGAGTTATTTTTATTTAATAATATCAATAATATTTAAATAAATATTTAAATAAATTCCAATACTTTATAGTATCCATCAGCATTAAAACCGCATCACCGCCTCCGACATTTCGTTCAAAATTTTTGAACTAAAATAATAATCCTCACAACTTAGCATTTTTAATAAAGGGTGGTCCAACAATAATGCACGATCTTAATTGTGAGTCACACGTCAACGTCAAGATTTTTGCCCAACTTAATTTGACATTTCTTTGCTTCAGTATTTGACAAATTCAACCATGGAGAGGTACACAATTGAGCAGCGCGTTAAGATTGTTGAAGCCTTTTACGAAAATGGGCGTTCAAATCAAAATGCATTTCGTGCACTTCGTGACTTTTTTGGTCAGCATAATCGACCAAATGTGTCCACAATCGGGAGAATTGTGCGCAAATTTCAGAAAACCGAGTCTATAGGAAATGTGAAAACACCTATGCATTCTCGCCCAGTTCGTTCTGCGGAAAACATTGCTGTTGTTCGCGATAGTGTAGCAGAAGAGCCGTCAACCTCGACTCGTCGTCGTGCCCAACAATTGAACATCTCACGAACATCACTGATGCGAATTTTGAATAAAGATTTGAAGAAAGATTTGAATTTACACGCTTACAAAGTTCAATTAACTCAAGAGCTGAAGCCTACTGACCTTTTCAAGCATCGTCAATACGCCGAATGGTTGGTTGAACAGACAGAAGTGAATGGTGACTTTACAAAGAAAATCATCTTCAGCGACGAGGCACACCTTCACCTCAGTGGATTCGTAAACAAGCAGAATTGCCGCATTTGGGCAAATGAGAATCCACGAGTGATTGTTGAAAAGCCGATACATCTACAAAGAGTGACTGTTTGGTGCGATTTATGGGCTGGCGGCGTCATCGGGCCGTACTTCTTCGAAAATGAGGTCGGCCAAGCAGTTACCGTGAACGGTGTTCGCTATCGCGAGATGATAACGGACTTCTTGTGGCCATAAATTGAGGATATGGACCTGAACGATATGTGGTTCCAACAGGATGGTGCCATTTGCCACACAGCGAACGAAACAATGGCACTTTTACGCGAGAAATCCAATGGCCGTGTTATCTCACGTCGTGGCGATGTTAATTGGCCGCCACGATCATGTGATTTGACACCGTTGGACTTCTTTCTATAGGGATATTTAAAAGAAAAAGTGTACGTCAATAAGCCAAGAACAATTCAAGAGCTAGAGGATAAGATAATTCGGCACAATAACGACATTGAACCTCAGTTATGTCTCAGAGTCATTGAAAATATGGACCATCGGATAGAGGTATGCCACCGAAGCCGTGGCGAGCATTTGGTCGATATTTTGTTTCATACATAATTGTCATATATCCTTCTATCATAATAAAAAAATATTAAGATAATTCTCTGAAAACTTTTTGTTTTATTTACAATTAACATAGTGCGTTTTGGTTGGACCACCTTTATATATTTACTACCGTTGTCCTTTCTCATGTACCTAACGTTAACTATTTTATTGTCTAAGTATTTGTTTTAAATTGTGTATTTATTTTATTCATTTATGTATTTATTACTTTAAAGGGTTATTTTAATTTCATAATATCAATGTTTAAATAAATATTTAAATAAATTCGAAAACTTTATAGTACCTACTCACATTAAAGTCGCCTCCGCCATCTATTTCAAATTGTTGAACGGTTGAAATAATAATCATCACAACTTAACATTTTTCACAAACGTTTATGTAATTATTAACGTTATCCTTTCTGTTGTACCTAACGTTACCTATTTGTTATTCAAGTCATCATCATTAGGTCATCAGTCCTAAGACTGGTTGGACGCTAACCTCCAGCTTCTCCTATCTTGTGCTAATCTACGCATTTCGCTAATTGTGCTACAACCTACATCTCTTACTATTTGCGAGCAGTAGTCTAATCTAGGCCTACCTCTGCCTTTCTTCACTCCTATTTCTGTCTCCAAAATATCGCGGACTATTCCCCCATGTCTCAGCAAGTGGCCTACCATTCTATCTCTTCTCATCCTTATGTTTTTCCACATACTTCTTTTCTCGCCGACTTTCTCCAATACTTCTTCGTTTCTAACCCTATCAGTCCATGGTATTTTCATCATTCTTCGGTAACACCACATCTCAAAAGCTTCTAATTTCTTCCTACTTGCTTCCCCTACCGTCCATGTTTCGCAACCGTATAGTGCCGTGCTCCATACATATGTTTTCAAAAATCTCTTCCTTGTTTCTAAGTTTATTACCCCCGAGCATAAAAGTGCTTTCTTTTTGTTAAAAGATACTCGACCCTGCGCTATTCTTTGTTTTATGTCTTTATCGCTTCTTCCATCCCAATTTATTTTACTTCCTAAATAAGTGAAGTCTTTAACTTCCTCCAATCTTTCATTATTAATTTGTACTTTCGTTTTTACTCTGCTGTCGCGCCCTCTGCACACTAACACTTTAGTTTTGTTTTTATTCACCCTCATTCCGTATTCCTCTGTCAACACTGCCTCCATTTCTTTTAATGCCGATTCTAATTCCTCCTTACTAGATGCTAATACTGCTATATCATCCGCGAATCTCAGCATTTTTAGTTTCTGTCCCTGTACTTTAATCCCGAAATCCACTCTATCTTTTACCACATTAATCGCCTCTTCGATGTACAGATTAAAAATTAGTGGTGATAGGAGTATATGAGTACTGATAACATGGGTAGCAATAATACCGCTTGGCATAAATCCAGTTATCTCAAGCCATTATCTAGCATCAAGATGGACGCACAAAGCTTGATCTATTAGTACCAGCACTGCGTCCCTGCCTATCAAAAAAATTTTCACCGCTGAAAACAGCAGTGCAACCGATACATGAATCTTTTATGTGGACAAGTTTCACATAAAAATTGATCCAAGCAATATTTAATACTGTTATATATGGACCACTGAGGGATATAGAGGTTTTCTTCTTCGTCCCCTCCTAGTTCAAAGCTTGAAATGGGGAAGAACAATCTGACCAGGGGTTGCAGCGAGAAACACGAAGATAGCATCGCAAGTCGGCGGACGAGAACAAATGCCATGGACCACCGCAGGATGACGGGAGTGAGTGTTACGCATGAGTCGAGGACCAGAGGTCCGCAAGGAGGAAGCATTCCAGATGAACAATAGCAGAAATCGATAAGCTCTTTCATATTCTTCTAAGTTGTGCCTATTCGCCACGCTTGGGATCGCAAAAATTGCCATTCCATCATTTTTTGCAAGAGGAATGTCCAGCACCAGCTGAACGAAGAGAGACCGAGGCAGAAAAGGAACCAGCAAGGACCACGGAGATGCACAGAGGCAGGAAAGAACCCTTGCCCACCGCAAGATCAAGCCGTCATCTTTGTTGGATTCACGGAAAGCGGTCAACATTAAAATCCAGGATTAGGTGCAATAACCAAGCGATGTGACCAGAAGGTTTCCGTAGGCATCTCGGCGGGTCGCCAGGGTGGAGACTACCCGTCCCAAACGGGACAGATATACTTCTATACAGGTATATCTTTATTTTGCTCACTATATAGTATCACAACCATTAAAACTTAAAAAACATATTGTTTAGCTAACAAACTTTCAGAGAGAAATGTATCCCTCTGAAATAATTTTGTGAATGACAGATATAGCGACATCAAACAGTCTAATTTTAAGTAAAACACGCTTATTTAAAAAGAAAATAGACAGTGAATAAGAGATAATGGAAATATGAAATATTAAATAGATAGAGATAATACTCATAAATAATAAATGGGTTAATATTATCGTACACTATTAAAATTATATTGAATTGAATTACTATTAGAATTATATTGAGAATTGAAATAAACTACAGGTTTTAAAAATACAATGACTGAATAATTCAGTCACTCTTAGCATCTATTTATTAATGTATATTAAATTTTATATTAATTTTTTTATATAGAATTCTAAATACTTTTAACCTAAATATTATTATAAATATAACTTCATTGATTATTGTTTCTTATATAAATTCGATTCTGTTAGTGTATATATTTCTTCCACACAAAAAATTTATTTTCTACTTCTGTTCTCCACTAACCAATACAGTCATGCATCCAAAATTTGAAGTGGGTGATACTAGAATATTTAGGAATACATTGCAGACTATTGCCCATTTTTCATTGTCTTCGTGTGTTGCAGTTAAAGTTTTTTAAATATTTGCTCCTTAAATTTGTACCAATTTAAATTAACTCACATTATCAGTGACATACTTCCACTAACTTTCAGGTAATATATACAAATTCCTTACGACAGTTTACGTTCTCAAGATCCCCTACAATATAATTATGAAATGTATTATTATAGTAAAGCCTGATTTTTTAGAATTAAAAATGTTATTAGAACCCTTATTGGCCATAAAAAAGTTTCTTGTAACTATTCGTATGGTATAAGAGATCATTACATAAAAGGATTGCACAATGTTTTTCATATGCCACACATAAATACTGTCATACGATTATACATAAATGATTGATATACATCATATCATACATTTTCTATTAAATAAGACATAAGTCTCATATAAATATATAACCAATGTAATAATAGAAAAATACTACACTATATAAACACATAAAGATGCAAGTTAATTCAGCAATTTATTTTTTATTATACGCTGTTTTTGCGATACCAGAATAGGGTTTTCAAATAAAACATCCATCTCTAGATTAGATCGCGCTAAGGGTGGATGTCAAGGTTAGAACAGTAATCAAGCCTGGATTACAGCGGTCCGAAGGGAAGTGAATGAGACGCATTTTGTGTGGCGTAGTAATTCTACATAATTACCCCATTTTTAAATTCTAATGTACCATGTGTACCGCAATACTTTTTGAAACAGATTTCTTTATAGACACATTATCCGAGTTAAAAATGTACTATAATATTAATAGATTTCATTGTACACAATACTACTATTATATTAATACATTTCATTGTTCATTATCATGCAATATTGGAGACTGATAAGATATGTACCATCAAGAAATAATGTAACGACATACATCCAACACTTTTCCTGAAACACCTATAGTCTTAACATACTTTATCGATTAATATAACATTTTGATACAGTCTCAGTATTTTTTAAAAATTAGTCAGAGTTGAATACTTCTGAAGTGGAAGACATTTGTACTAATGAAAGCCACGTTTTGTTGCTACTTCAGGGCTTTTTTTAAGAACTATGGTAAAAAACACAATGTGTAGTTGTTAGGAAGTTTTGAATTAGACTACTTTGCTCTTCAGAAAATTAGTAAATCTAGTGGTTTTCCTATATCAAGTATATGATTCATGATTAAATTTTCAATGATATTTATAGTGTTATTCGGCGATTTCTGAGAAAATTCATTATGTTCGAATATTAGTATAAAATGAATCGCATTTCGAATATGTGGGCGTTCACTTACAGGTAACTTTACAGGGATAATAATGTGCTCTAAGATTATAATAGTTATTTATATTATTAGTGGGATAGGGTAATGTGCTCTAGCCCACGTGTGATGTACAAGATTTTATCTATGACCGCTTGGATAAGAAAAAAAAATTAAAAACCGATTTTTTACAAAAAATTCCGATTTGACATTTAAATAATTATGACATCCGTTAAAGGTCACTTCAACATTTTCATACCAAATCAAAGTAACATGATGCATGAAATTTGTTAAAACCATAGTAACAGTACAATACTCATTATTATAAATATTAATGACACATTTTTTGCATTTTGACAGATTTATACCAGCTGATGTGGTTAGTTGCGCCGTATTGTTATGGCTTATTTCCAACGTTGAATTATTCATGGAACAACTACTTCTCGAGACTTCGTCTTCTCCAAGAATCTTCATTGCTACCTTCTTTTTATTTTCCTTCGACGTATCAATGTATCCCTCGGCAACTGTGTTAGATTTCCAACCTCCGTGGCGCTTTACAGTGAAAAGGTCTACTCCTGAATCTGCAAGCATGGAAGTAGAGGAACTCCTGAAACAGTGACCAGTGTACTCTTCAGGATGTGATAAATGCAAATATATGGCAATGGTTTTATTTATCTATATGTATATATAAAAGTGAATATTTGTCTGTATGTCTCTTATGCCTTCCTAAGTCGTTAATCCGATTGCGATGAAGCTTTGGGGAATTGTTGGACGCATGCTCGCAAAGGTTTCTGAGTTAGTAAAACTAGTTATGTTCCGATATATGAGGTATATCAGAATATCAGAACATTGATATACACAATAACGAAAATATTAGTATCATTAATATTATTAAAGTTAATAAACGGCACAGCAAAGCGTGACGGGTATGGCTAGTATTATTTATAATAACAAATAATTATTGTATTGTTTCTAGTTTCAATAAATTTTTACTTATTCGTTTATAATTTTTTAAAATCAAAATGAGTTATGTAATGAGTTCATTACATAACTGGGATGTAACAGAGCTCATTACATAACTCAAAATAGTTCAATGAAGTCCATATTACAGCACGGTCGTAGATAAAGAATATGATTAAAGTATAGTCACATACTACAAGATTTACGTAATAGCATTTTACAAAGAGTAACTTAGAACTACTATATTATTTTCTCAAAAACTATTACGTTTACCACAAGGCAAAAAAAAACTCAATATTAATAATCAATGTCATGTTCTGGAACATGACAACTTTATTTTTTAAAAGATATTGACTTACATACATTTTCTTAAATTTTTTATCTGAGTTTTGACATCTTCATAATATTTTAAAAATTGCAAACCCCATTATTTCAACAAGAAATAATTTCTTAAAATTTTCAACAAATACACTAGTACCTCATATTAAAAGTTTCTTATTTATTGTGTCTGAAAGAGGTATTTCTTATCAACGATCTCGTAGACATATTAACTAAACATTTTTTTACAATAGCTACTGTTTTACTGGAATTATCATAACTGCTGATATTGGTCTCAAAAGGATCCTCATTGAATTCAATAATTACATAGCAACTTTATGAGCTGAAATAATAAGCAATCATCTGTTAGAGTTGGGTCATATTTCTTCAAAAAAAATTTAACTACTACTATTACATATTTAGAATTTCTATAATCCAAATTAATTTAAGCTCTAGCAATTCTTTATCCAAAGGATGAGAATAATACAACAATCATAATAATGAAAATGATCTTCACCAAGAGTTTTATTTCAACAAGACAGAGTTTCTCCTCATTTTACTGTTTATGTCCGATCATTTATTGATAATATATTCCCCATCAGATAGAATATAGGAGAAAAAAGAACGAATTGCAATTTAAAAAGTCGCTACAAGTCAAGCACAAAGTTTAGAGATATAAACTATGTATGTTTTTTAATATAGAAAATATAAATATATAGATAATGTTAGGCCTTATCTACAAGAAAGATATAGTCATAATTTTAAAAGTAAGGTATATCTAGAAGACAGTCGCCTCTTCTAATTTAATCTTCGACATCAGATATAAGAACATCATATCGTAACTTCATCCTCATTGGAAATCTTCAGTATATATATATATATATATATATATATATATATATATATATATATATATATATATATATTCGATGTCTGACGTTTAAAATAAATGAAATGGATTGGATTTTTCCACACGGGAAATGTGGAATACATTACTATGGCTATCTACCTATTAAATAGTGAAGCACCTTTCCTTCCTTCCAATATAATTTAAGCAAAGTGAATGCCTATTGCTGCTAATTGTGTCAACAATAAAATCTTCTACAGTTAAAGACTCTTACTATTTGGCAGATAGATCGGCCATAGTATCATTCTGTTTCAACTAGTATCTCTGCATCCTTTTAAATAGAAATTGTTCCATACACATATAGCTTTAAAAATCTTTAAAGCTACATATGTATGTCTCGCTGTTTTACCTATTGCTTTTAAAAATGAAACTATTATAAATTGCCCCAACAATTACACGTCTTACTTTATTTTATATTTACTTCATATTCTCAATAGTTCAACAGTTTCGTTTTTATATATTCGATGTTTTAAGTTTCTGTAAACAAGATAATACAAGAAAATCGAACCGAATCTTCTTAAGGTCCAATGGACAAACCTTCTTTGGTGGATCCATAGGATATTTATATTAACATATTCTTTCATATTAATAATGTTTCACATCTATTAATTTAGTCTCTCTGGTGTATTTTATTCCACAGTTTTGTATTTGTTATATTCATTTAAACTAAATAGTTTAATATACAGTTACTTCAGCAAAAAAATAGAATCAAGTTGAGAATATTTCATGTAAATTAATGAGACCGAAGCCTTTGTGTGAAAGAGTTCCATAAATTTTTCAATCTAATAATCATGAATTACTCATTTTAAGTGACATAATCCCGATCTAATTGGATATTCAGGGACTACGTGGTCTCCGGCTATGAAAAATAAAATGATTATTCAGCCAAATTACAATGGAATTGTTTGCGGGAAGCCGGCGGAAGTCTTTAGTGTATTTGGTGCAAGTTCTAGTTAATTATCTTATCACTACATAGGGTAATTGAGTTTCTTTCAAACTTAAATTGGTTTATTCGTATTTGGTAACTTTCCCTTAGCGTTCGCATTTAAGTTAAACTGAATGAAGTACCTTTATTATATTCAAACAAAGATTTTTGCATGAAGATAAAATTTATTTGTTTTAACAACTTTAACAATTTGCATTGAAATTAATATTATACCGCGATCCCTTTAGTATTCGTTTTAATTTAGGAACTTACAATCAGTTTTACTAATAATGGCTCAAGATGTATAGGGTGACTTTTTAAGTTTGATAGAACTTTAAACTTATCACTTAACCACAAAAATTAACTTTTAATAAACAATCTACTTTTGTTTTAAATGTTAATATATGGCATTAATGTTTAAAAATGATTTGAGGCATATAGCCACCGCGGCTGTTCCTGACGAAGCGCACTCTGTCAGTTCAATTTTGGGTTACTTTTACGAGCAGTGGTGGCCGTATGTCATGAATCACACGAACAATGTTAGCTTCTAAGGCTTCCAGTGTTGCTGGTTTATTAGCATATACCAATGACTTCACATAACCCCATAGGAAATAACTAAGAGACATCAAATCGCAGGACCTGGGTGGCCAGTTGACAGATCCATTTCTTGAAATCGACTTATTACCAAATCTTGTTTGCAATAAGGCGACAGTTTTGTTCGCCGTATGGCATGTAGCCCCATCCTGTCGCATTCACATGTCATGCGAATCAATATCATCCATATTTTGAAAAAGAAATTCATTGATCATGGTCCGGTAACGTTCCCCATTGACCGTAACGTTAGCTCCAGCCTCATTTTTAAAGAAATAGGGTCCAATGATGCCACCAGCGTATAAACCGCACCAAACTGTGCCTTTTTTAATTGCAGTGGGACATGTAGGATCTCTCTAGACATATAGGGACATCTTTTCTGGAATGGTATCACTCCATATCCGGCAATTCTGCTTATTAACAAACCCGTTAAGCCAAAAATGAGCCTCATAGCTGAATACAACTTTGCGATAAAACAATGGGTCATCTTGCAATTGCTCTAAAGCCCAATAAGCGAAAGAACGACGGAAGCATGGTCTTCTGGCTTTAATTCCTGCAGCAGCTGGATCTTATATGAGTGTGGGATAAGATCTTTGTGCAAGATTTTCCACATAATGGATAGACAAAGCCCCAACTGCTGCGACCGACGACGAATCGATAATTTTGGATTTTCTTGCACATTTTCGTTTACAGTGGCAATATTTTCTTCAGTACGCACATTCCTTCGACGTGTTGATGTTCTTACATCCTTTAGTGAGTGTATGGTATGAAATTTATTCACAGTTCGACGGATGACTTCCTCAGATGGACGACTATGTATGCCGTAAAATTCACGGCTATACGTTTCCCGAATCGACAGCTAACTTTCAAAGTAAACTTGAGCAATTTGATCTTCGATGAATTTAAGCGCAAATCCATATTAAAGGAAAGTACACTTTAGTAGCATTTAAGGTATAGGAATTCGCAAGTATTAGTTGAAAATAACAGCGTAAATGGTCTGTATAAAAATGAGTGAGTATACTTCCACAAACAAGCCTTCTGGTAAGAAATAAAGAAATGGATTAATCAAAGAATATACACAATTTTCGGAGAAAAAGAAAAGGAAATAAAGATATCTTTATAAAATGGATTAAGCGACAAAAGGGCCACAAACTGAAGATATTTATAAAAAATATAAAATTGTAAGTTTATGATGATTGGTAATGTTATTTCAAAAATAAATCCTTGCATCAAAATTTATAAAATCTATATGCAAATTAAAAGGCAATTAGTGCAATTAGTTGCAATGTTGCGAACATAGGAAAAATTATGTTTATGGGTTTCACCTATAATTTTAATACATTTACTGTCAATACATTTACTGTAAAAAGTCAGTATGCAGGAGTCGTATAAATTTATAAATAAAATATGAGCAGTTTAAACAGGTAAACATTGGACAGACGAATATTTTTCATATTTTTACCATCTTTGCTGAATAATAATTGGCAGTAAAAGGTCAACCAAAAACTCTGTTGTGTGGTACGTGCCTCGGAATATTTATGTTTCGCTAGCGAAACTTCTGATAGATAAAGAAGCAAGATAGATAACAAGAAGTTTTCTTAATTTAATGTATTATTTCAAACGCTAACTACTACCGTTAAATAAATATCGTTGACTAAAACGAAAATAAGCTGCTCTGTACTACATGTTGTCAGTACTTGGTTGTTAAAATGAATATTTTTAATAATTCAATTAATATTAATAATTTAATTAACATAATGGAGTTAAATTATTATTTTATTTTAATCAGACCATTTTTATTTATGATATTAATTTTCTAGATGACTACACAGACAGAGACAGAAAAAACTCAAAAAAGGAACTTATAAATCTATATATTAAATTGAATCTACTGAATAGTATCTAAATGTAAATGAAATTTTAAAATAACCAAAGTTATTTTTTATATCGCTATTTATTGTTTTAAATAACATTTGTTAATTATAACTATTGTCAAAATAACAATGTATCTATGTATGACAATGTATCTATGGCAGTCCATTCAGTTATGTTATTAGTATTGCAAGAGTTTACAATTCAGTCCGAGTTTTTACAGAAAAAAAATTACACGCGTATAATATTAGATGGTCTTCAGGTATCGTGAAAGAGGGATTTTAGAACATCAAATTTGACACTGCGTTTTGTATTCCACCAGGCGGCAATAAGGTTTGTCGATTTTCAAACAGCCTTTCTTATAGTTTACGTGACGTTATTAGAAGTGAGGTTATATATCATCCACGTCAGTTGAGCGTAATACCTTTGTGTTACTACAGTTTACTGTCTACAAGAAATGAAAATGACTTGAAATACAGTGGTTGCTTCATTTTTAATGCAGGACCTTATCCATTACAGTGTGGTTGTGTCGCAAAATATGTTCGGGCAATGTAATTTTCCCGCAATAATTCATAGTTTATTAGTACCAGAGGGAGTGCAGTCACTCGTTAAATATAAAACATTATTTTCTTTCCACGTTGAAATAATTCATACTGCAGATATAACTCACACGGTTAGTATCTTATTCAATGCCATCTAAAACGTATTTCTCTTGATCATTAGGGTATCTTCCAACCATTTTCAGGATGAAAAATATTATGTAAAAGACGGTGTCTAGTTCAGATGAAACTTCAGCTGAAAAAATACAAATAAGAATTAATGAAAGAAATTATTCATATAGACTATAGAACAGTATAATTGAAAGAAACATATATTAATACTGTATGACACGAAAATTTTATACAAGGTGCGGCAACATAACTTCCTTCTTTTAAAACGCAGCAAAACCCATTTTATGAATCAGAATCTTTTAATTTTTTGACGTGAATACGTCTTTAAATTTGCTTCCATACTAGAAGGCAATTCAAAAAACTGATGATAGCAAAATCGGGGGATACAGTTTGATGTTGTAACTACTTAACTATCATCTATATCCAAAATCTAATTACACCACTCGATAGATAAAGGATCAAAGAATTCATTACGTTGAGTGAGGACTGTGACGCATCGCGCGCAGCGGAGGGGGACGGTAGCCATTTTGAAATCGTTTTGCTGCGTCACATAATTTACGTTTAGTATAAGTTTTGACTCGGTGAAGCTACGACGTTCATTTTGGTTTCAATCGTCAGTTCTTGCCAAGATCTATAGATTTCGTGTATAAAACAGTAGTGTGAAATAGTTGTAGTGCATATATATGGTATTAAAGTAAAAAATTAAAATAAATATCGCAATATCAGCCTATACTCGTCAAAAAGCCAAATCGAAAATATAGAGAACGTATACGGTTGGAATTGGCATCTCAAGACCAATCCGGTGATACCCATAAACTACTATATGACAGAGTAAAACGGTGCCGGGAACGTAAAAGAGTGTAGGCGTCCGAGCAGATCAACGACGGTGCGGCGCCAGTACATCTGCAACCAGGGTGGCCGTTCCTAAACCCAACGAATCCCAAATAAAACATGGCGATCAGAAGGACTTGTTTAAAAAATTATTATGATATTAGAGATTACGCTCAAAGAAGATATTACCTTTTACGTACACGTATTCACGTAAAACTCACGGCCGTGTCCACGACACAGCCACACACCGACATTTATTTTGTAATGTAGATACATATCTAAAGTATTATTTTATATAGTTTTGAAAATCAGATAGATAATGCCTCCTATTGCCCATACACTGAATAAGCCGATTCCTGGCAATTGTCATGACCCTTACCAGCATAGCAGAGGGTATGTTGGCAATTTCTACCCGGATGTTGGCCTTAAGGTCTTGTAGGGTCCTTGGACAGTTGACATAAACGCGGGATTTCAAAAAAAAAACCATAAAAAAAATCATAAGGGACCAAATCTAGAGGGCGAGCTGACCACTCCAAATCGCAACTTATTGAGATGAGGCGTTCCTGGAAGTACTCCCTCAACACAGCCATGGATGCCCTTGAAGTGTGCGCCGTTGCTGCGTCCTGTTGGAACCAAATGTCCCGTAAATCTAATTCAAGTCACATCATCAAGTTCTGGAAAAAAATCCTCCAACATGTTCACATACCGGTCTGAATTCACTGTCACTGCGACATCATTTTCTTCAAAAACCAGGGTCCAATAATCCCAGCTGAGGAAATTGCACACAACACTGTGTCTTTAGGTGAATGCAAAGGTCTTTGATGCAAGTGTCGGGGATTGGTATCAGCCCAGTAGCACATTTTCTGTCTGTTGATGTATCCACTCAAGTGAAAATGGGCTTCATCACTGAAAAAAACAATTTCGTCCTCTGGAGCGTTATCGAAGAGCGCATCACATGCGTTCCTCCGAGAATTGAAGTCGCGTTCGGAGAGTTCCTGCACAATCGCCAACTTGCACGGATGGTAATGAAGGTCATTGTGAAGAATTCGCCTAACTGAATGATCGGAAAGTCCAAGGGCGGATGCATATTTGCGCGTAGAACGCCGTAGCCATAGGGATCGCAACATTGACGCTCTCATTGCCTCGATGTTTTCAGGAGATCTGATAGGCTGAGGGACTCCAGTTCTTCGACTTGTCGCATTCCGGGTTTGCCTCAACGTAGTGACCCATGTAACAAATGATTTCCGGTCCGGGACAGGGCTCAACAGGGCTACATTAAAACGATTTCGGAACGCGCGCTGGGTTGCGATCGCAGACCATCCGTTCGAAAAGTAGGCCTCAACGGCAAACGCACGCTCCTCAATCGCCGTTCCAACGCATGATGGCTACTGACATGAAAGAAAATAAAACTTTAGAACCATACCTGTTGAATGAGACTACTCCCGCCCCCCAGCGACCCCTACAGCCTGAATGACTCGAATTTCAAAAAAAGAAGTTATGTTGCCGCACCTTGTACATATTTCTATCGTGGAACCTAATTATTTTATGTTTTAGATTAGAAATGATTTGTTAACTTATATTCCTCATACCATATGAAAGTGTATTGAGCGATCAACTAGTTTCTCGCTAATTTTACAGATAACGAAATACCGGTAGGTAGTGTACGTTTTCGATTTCGTTGCATTGTCACAGTGGCGCTCAAATAAAAAAATGCAATGGCCTATATACGTATAGCTATTCAGGTTTAATATGCAGTGATAGTCGTATGAAATGTATATCTTGCAACAGAGGGTTAAAGGTTTATATCTTGTAAGTTATTACAAATATAACGTTGGAATAATTTATTCCTTATATACGTTATTGCAACTATAATATGGGAGGTATAAGAAATAACATTTGAATGACTTTATATGTACGAGTATGTAAAGGAATATGTACAGAATTGGAAATTAAAGTAGAATACAACTAAACCACGCATTCGGAGAGCATTTTGTAAATACTACTATATACAGTGAAACAAAAAATAACAAATTATGGATATCTGTGAACAAAACCACAGATACCTAGTAAAGTAAACAGTTTGTAAAACCTTAAAATGGAAAACTTTTCGGCACGTAGAACCTGTGAACACAGAATATGTGTTTTATGCGACAGTTTTATTATTTTGAAATAGTCCACTATCATGCTTTTTCATTACCCATGGACAGGCTACGACAACGACACATAGACACACAAAATTGTTTAAAAACCTTTTTTTTTTGTTTTTAGGTCGAAAAACGAAAAATAAACGCTGGAAAAAAAATTTTTTTACACGATTACATTAATATTCCGCGTATAATGGAGTGCGGAAAAGTAAAAAGAGTATAGTGCATATGATGATATACACCTTAAAACCTAATGAACCCTCGTTTCCTGTGTTTCTATGCAGTATATCTCCAGAGAATGCAAAAGCTATAGTAAAAATGATAACTGATGCTTGTTCAGACTTTGATATACAACAACGTTAACTTGTAACGTTGGTCACTGATGGAGCTTCTATCATGTTAAAAGCTAGAAAAATACTCAAAACATATTTTCCAAGTCTTCTTCCGATTATTATTATACGCAAGTCAATAGCAGATACTATTATAATGAAGTATTCAGGAGTAGACAAACTTACAGTCAATACAAAAAAAATATCTTTCAAAGTCCTTAAACTGACCACCTTAACCGAACATTGCCAACTCAATCGATATTAACCAGATGAGGTACATTGGTTGATATAGTCGCAGGTTATATAAGGTGTTATAATAAGAACGTAAGGTTTTAATTGCGCACTATTTTGGCTGTCATGATTCGATAGGTCAATAACTGTGACAAAACGATAGCCATTAGTAAACATTGAGCGCTAGATGATACAATAACGTGTCCTTATTTTTAAATATACTATCTAAATAGTGATAGTTTGGCTGTTATGATTCGTAAAGTGCGTCTAATATTCGGTAGAAATGATGTTCCTAATTTATCAACTGAAAAAAGAATTATCAAAAATAATCGAAAATTCGATTTCAGTTATTGATGTGACGCACGACACGAACTCGTACTGGTCGTTCAAAACAAAACTTCACAGCAGGTCGCGAGAGTATGGCTGAAAATCCATAGACCTCTATTCGTCATCGTGCACAAGAATTGCACATTTCAACAGCTCTTTACCGTATTCTCACTAAAGGTTTGCATCTCTATGCTTACAACGTCAAACTGACTCAACAACTTCTGCCAACGGACCATGCACAGCGAGGCGAGTTCATCAATTGGATCATTGAACAATAACAAGTGAATGCCGATTTTATGGATAGAACCATCTTTAGCTAGGAGGACCATTTTCACTTTTATAGCTTTGTTAATAGGAAAAATTGTCGCGTTTGGGGTTCAAATATTCCACACGAATGATTCATGAGACACAAATACATCTCCAACGTGTCACTGTTTGGTGTATATTGTGATTTTAAGGACCATTTTTTATTGAACGAGACAGATAATGCATTAATGGTATATGACGAAAGCTATCGTGGCACGATAATCCAGTTTTTTATACCTGAATTGGAAGATATTTCTCTTAAAGACATGTGGTTTCAGCAAAACGGTGCTACTTGCCATACCACCTGCGAAACATTGACGATTTCTTTCTGGTCGTGTCACCTTCCACTTTGGTGACAGGAATTGGCCTCTAGGGTATTGCGCCTTTTTTCTGTGGGGTTTTCTGGAGTTTCAGGTTTACACTAACAAGCACACTACCCCAAACATAGAATTCCGAAATTGAACGCTGTATCAATGAAATACCGCCACATTTAAAAAAAAAGAACAATATTCAGCAATGGAGAAAAAGTCACTCGTTTCTCATTTTAGGAAATAAATTTTAAAACTTTGTTTATTTAACTAAGAGTATACTGGATATAGGATACTATATAAGAGATATGGTTAGTGATTATTTTAAACTCACAAAAATTGTGATTGCATTTCTCTGTCAATAATTAAAACTGATTATCAAAGAAAAGTAACAATTACTTACACATACAGTTCTTTCCAAACGTTTCAGAAGATATAGGGCCACCAAATGTAGATTTGATATTTTTTCTTCTAAGAATGACATCACGTATTATAAACCTTAACATATTCTGATATAACATGATTAACTTCGCCTTTTTCTACTTCCAACAGCCACCAGCTGTATAAAATGTCCCATCGACCGGGATATGTCACCGTTCGGATATCAAATGCACATATTTTTACGATGGAATAGTAATAAAACGCCTTGTTTTGAATGTCATATAAAAACTGGCCAGTTACCGGTTATATACTGTGCGTTTTGAGGCCACCTTATTTTATGATGTATATTTAACATTCTGCCATATGTAGTTAGCTTTAGTGATTTAAAAGAAATTATCTAAGTGATCACTCCTTATCCAGGAACGAAGTCGAGACAAATGTTCATTTGTAGTCTTACATAAAGAGTCTTTCAATAAGGACGCTCGATTTTTAAACGTGAATAAGACGTTAAGAAGAATAAGTTTTGTATGAAATATTCACACAATTTTTTTTTATTTAAAATTACATTTTTTGGCATTAAGTATGCAGTATAATGTCGTTCATGTGTCTGCCATCGCTTTGCCTGGTGGGACGCATTCGGGACGTCCAATTTTCGATGACTTTGTCGCATAAATCTGGTTAAATTTGCTGGATCGCGTTCGTTATGTTGACTTTGAGGGCATCAATGGTTTACGGTTTATTTGCATATATCTTCGATTTAGGATAGCCCCAAAGGAAAGGAGTCTAAAGTTTACGATAGCCTCAAATCACTCGTTGACAATGTCCATCATGGCATGCGCTGTGTGGCACGCAGCACCGTCCTGTTGCAACCACATATCGTCAGTATCCATATCATCCAGTTTAGGCCACAATAAGTTACTTATTATCGATCTGTAGTGCTCTTCGTTGACGGTCATAGCAGTGCCAGTTTCGTTGTGGGTGAAGTACAGACCGATGATTCCACTAGACTAAAATCCGCACCAAACAGTGACTTTCTCGGGATGCATTTAGTGCTGGTGTATCTCGTGTGGATTGGTATCATCCCAAATCCAACAATATTGTTTGTTTACATATTCATTCATTCAAAAATAGGCCTCGTCGCTAAGGATAATTCCTCTGGCGAAATTTAGATCAACTTCCAACTCCAGAGCCCAATCAGCGAACACACGGTGTTGTCTATGGCCGTTTACCTTAAGTTTCTGACTCAGTTGGATTTTATACGGGTTCAAACCCAAGTTCTGATTCAAAATTCGCCAATTTGAAGTCGTAGAAAGGGCGTCGTCCTTTTGAACGACAAAAAATTGACTACCTCGGGCTTTCCTGTATACTTATATGCATAGCAGCGATGTTTTCATAAAATCTTACGTTTGAATGACGTACGGGTGTTGACTGATTATTTATTTATTATTATGAACTGGTTAACTCGAATTTGAAAAAAAAACTTCGAATAGTCGACTCGGCGCGACGATTGTGGCGGGGATAAAAATCACGTAAAGCGCGTAAAGTTTCTCGAACGGCACACTGATTTCGAAAATAATATTTCAAGAATTGCATACGTTATTGAACGCTATAACCTTCCGTCTATTTTTCGTATACTACTCAACAATTCCCAATACATTTGACAGATGGTACGTTAGAAACATGGCCGCTATAACCTAACAAATTTCGTCCTTATTAAAAGACCCTATATATAACATACTCAACTGATCTATCCCCAGCACTGATATTTTTAATAATAATTTAGCATATTTTCAGTAAAATTTTACTGAAATATTCATAAATTATAAATAATAAAATAATTCAACTGAAAATTTTTAAGAACATAAAAGTATATTGTACCCAAAACATTCGGTATTTATATGTATACTTTCCTATGTATTTTCAATTATATTATGAATATTTTATATTTCCTAAATTTTTGACGGCTCCAATATTGATCGTTGTTTGTGGATTATTTTTAATGGATTTAGTAAGCGGCTCGGGATTTGATATTAACCCGACAACGTTCGCGCTATTTTTGAAACACAAATGCTCGTAATGGGTAAAATTTACCCACATTCAAACAAAAATGTCTTCTTAATATTATTTATTGAATGGCAGTAATATTATACAAAAAAAAATGTTTTAGAGTTAACATTTGGTGTGTAGGTACATGTATTTCAAGAGTCTAAGACATTTGTTTTGCGCAATTTTCACAGAAAAAAAAATTAATGTTCACGTCAAATGTAAATTTTGCAACTAGCACAAAAATTGTGGTTTTTCTGTCTTTTTTGTTTGTGCAAATGGCGCATCTTCCTCTGGTATCACTTTCAATTTTAACGTTGTTTTTAATTTTGATGCCAGCATATTTTTTTATTTTTTGGAGTAACTCTCTTGGTAACGCAGGAATCTTTCCTCGGTTTTCCATGTATTCTTGGTATAATGAAAGCGCCAATTCCTTCAAAAATTTTCTTCTGGCTATTTTGTTTCCAGTATTTTCTGCAGAAAACACTTGCGCATTGATTCCCGCAATATTCAATATTGAAAAAAATATTACGAGGGGCCAGCGACTCGTTTTCCGAGCAACACTATAAGATTCCTTCATTTCATCTACAACATCAACTGCGCCTTTAGTTTTGTTGTAGTATGTAATAACTTCAGGTTTTAACTTTTTATTGGTTTGGAAATCTATCGCATCATCATGATGCATAGCAGATAATAGTAAAATCAAAGTTGTAAAGTCTTTAAACCCGAACATATTGCAAGGAATTTCAAATTTCTTCTTCTTGGAACAGAACTCAGTAGGTATTTCTCTCTTATTCTTCTTTATTGTACCGACCAGAGCAAGGTTATGATTTCTCATTAGTTGCTCGGATAAAGATACACTTGTAAACCAATTATCCATGGTCACGTTCTATCCTGTGCTGGATATTGGGTAAACTAACCTCTTCACCATTTCAAATGCTGAATTATTGACGTAGTATGGTACCTGATGTTGTTTGCCGGCATATATTTCTAAATTAGACGTGTAGAAAGAATTAGAATCAATCATGGTAAAGACTTTTATACCGTATCGCGCCGGTTTACTTTTGATGTACTGCCGGAACGAGCAACGACCACGAAATGCTTCCAACATCTCATCAATTGTTACATTCTCTGAAACTGTCTACACGTTCCGACAATTATCGACAAATTGTTCAAACATCTCCCGAACAGGTGCTAATTTGTCTTCCAATTTTTTTGCTTGGTGATCCAAAATATTGTCAAAACGCAAACACCTTATCAAAAACTTAAATCGAGATATTGACATTACTGCATAAAATGTATCCAAACCCATACCATCGGTTGATCATAAATCACATATATTAACATGAGACGACAGCAACGCCAGCCAAGTACAAAAGCCCAAGAGTAGCCTTTATTTCATGTAGATTTGTATACAAAGCATCCCGTTCCCGAGCGAAATGGGCCTTATTTTCTCAATATATATGTTCGTGTAATATATAATTTTGTCGATAAAATCATTAGACAAAAAAAGGTCAAGTGCTTCTTGAGGTGTCATTGCGCTTCTCGCTTCAGGTCGCACACATAATTTGTGTCTATCACTGACTTTGTTGTGGTTAGGTGTGCGCACAATTGTCTTAGGCGATTTTTATTCCATTTAGTGAATCCATCCCGGCCGACATAACTCTGCACAAAACATGAAAGAAAATTTTCATCAGGTATGGTCTCCATTTCTTCATTTTCTTCGAAAGGTTCATCCTCTGAAGCTGAATCATGATCACTAATATTTAGATCATCTTCTTCATCTGTTTTTTCACCACCGATAATATCTTCGTCACTTTCTAGCTCGTCGTACCATTTTAGCAACTGCTCCTCCAGTCTTTTATCCATTTTAAAGATGTTTATGCTTACAACATGTATTCCCTAGCACACACGAGCTAAATATGAAAAAAGTAATAATAAGCTGTTGGCAATAATTCACACAATATGGGGACTTTAAAACGCTCGCGCTATGGGTAAATATTACCCAGACAGAAATAAATCACGACAATGAATTTACAAACGTGTGTCGCCGATATAATACTGACGAATGATGTGTTTTGAGTAGCGCAGGAGACGTGTATGCGCGCGATTCAACTAAATACAGACCAAACAAAACAGCCTGGGTAAATTTTATCCATGTACGAGCGTTCTAGGGTTAAGAAGTGGGAAATTTTTGGAAAGTGTCAACCCCCTTGACTATCTGAGACTTAAATGGCTGAATAACCATCAGCCTACGCAAAGATACACGCAAGTTGTCAATATTGAATTCTAAATTAGTAGCTAATAATTAGTAATTTTTAAGTATATAATTTATTTTTAAATAATATAAATAATAAATGAGTGATGACATTTTTCTGTTATTTTAAATATGCTTATTTCACTAATACTAGTACTTAAGCAGTATCATACACACACACACTGATTAATCTACTAGTAATTGAATATACAAACTGAGTAGGCTCGTTTTATGTACGTTGCTAATGGTGATTTAAATATGTACTAATCGTAATATCTGGTTAACAATTAGCAGTTTACCCATATTTTGTGTTAGTACACGCAGTCTTATGCCATTCAGCATAGTTTTATACTAGCACTCATAGTTATCATGTAGTACTATGGCAATTTTAATATTGTATAAATTTAATGAAAACACAATTTAAGGTTGAAGTGTCCAACTTCAAAATAGCCGAAAGCAAAATGCATATTACTTTAATTTTTCACAAATATGCACATATAAATTCCATTATTTTGGTGAAACTGTTGAAAGCTTCAAGTTTTTTCTGACATCATTATAAATAAAACTAGATCATCTCAAACACAAGTAGTGTAAGATACCAAGTCATTTACACGTTTTTTTTTGCAATAATAAAGCAACAATTCAAATGTTTTGAAAAATATTTAATTTGTGTTTTTCTCACAGCATCCCAGGCATAGCATCCCAACTAATTAAATCAGCTGATATAAATTTGTAAAATTACAAAAAATATATTATTACTGTTTACAATAACAAATAGCTGTTATATAATTTCTAATTGTGTTCTCATTATTTGTAATTTATGACATCAAAACAAGTTTGTGATCAATTTATTGCATCACTAGTGATGTAACAGAGTTCATTACGTACTACAAGAGTTTTCAGTGAATGGCTTAACAAATATATATTCAAATATATCATTTATAAAAGTAGTAGCATTGGTTCATCATCATTAGGTCATCAGTCCTAAGACTGGTTGGACGCTAACCTCCAGCTTCTCCTATCTTGTGCTAACCTACGCATTTCGCTGTGTGCTACAACCTACATCCCTTACTATTTGCGAGTAGTAGTCTAATCTAGGCCTACCTCTGCCTTTCTTCACTCCTATTTCTGCCTCCAAAATATCGCGGACTATTCCCCCATGTCTCAGCAAGTGGCCTACCATTCTATCTCTTCTCATCCTTATGTTTTTCCACATACTACTTTTCTCGCCGACTTTCTCCAATACTTCTTCGTTTCTAATCCTATCAGTCCATGGTATTTTCATCATTTTTCGATAACACCACATCTCAAAAGCTTCTAATTTCTTCCTACTTGCTTCCCCTACCGTCCAGGTTTCGCAACCGTATAGTGCCGTGCTCCATACATATGTTTTCAAAAATCTCTTCCTTGTTTCTAAGTTTATTACCCCCGAGCATAAAAGTGCTTTCTTTTTGTTAAAAGCTACTCGACTCTGCGCTATTCTTTGTTTCATGTCTTTATCGCTTCTTCCATCCTAATTTATTTTACTTCCTAAATAAGTGAAGTCTTTAACTTCCTTCAATCTTTCATTATTAATTTGTACTTTCGTTTTTGCTCTGCCCTCGCGCCATCTGCACACTAACACTTTAGTTTTGTAACCCTCATTCCGTATTCCTCTGTCAACACTGCCTCCATTTCGTTCAATGCCGATTCTAATTCCTCCTTACTAGATGCTAATACTGCTATATCATCCGCGAATCTCAGCATTTTTAGTTTCTGTCCCTGTACTTTAATCCCGAAATCCACTCTATCTTTTACCACATTAATCGCCTCTTCGATGCACAGATTAAAAATTAGTGATGATAGCATCCTTTTCTTACTCCTTTCCTAATATCTACTTCCCTTTTTTCCCCTTCTACTTCTATAACAGCAGTTTGCTCTTTGTATAGATTGTGTACTACTCTCCTATCTCTATACTTCATTCCCGCGCTCTTTAGTATCTCGAACATTTTTTCCCATCTTACGTTATCAAAAGCTTTTTCTAAACCTGCAAATCCTATATAAGCGTTTTTTCCTTTTTCTATTGTTTTCTCTAACATTACTTTTAGCGCTCCTCTCTTTTTCGGTATAGTAACGATAATGTTCCTCTTATAATCCTCCGGCATCTCGCCCGTTTCGTATATGTATTTTACCAGTTCAAACATCCTATTTACTACTTTCTGTCCCGCACATTTCAAAATTTCCGCCTGTGTTTTATCTACACCCGACGCTCTATTATTGTTTAGCCCCCTTAGTGCTATTTCAAATTCCTCTCTCAATATAGGTTTTCCTACATCTTCCCTATCGATGCTAGATTCTTCGTCTAATATATCTCCTAATTCCTGACCCTCGTATAAATTTCCTAAGTACTGCTTCCATCCATCCGCTTTCTCCCCGATTGACTCCTAACGTTTCTACTTATTGTGCCTATATCCCTGAAGTTACTCTTAATTATTTTGTAAGCCTCATCGGTCTTACCTACTTGCAACTTATCTTCTACTTATTTGCATTTATCTTCTATCCATTGTTCTTTCGCTTTTCTACATTTTCTAATGATTTCCCACTTTATTGACTTATAAGTTTTCAGTCCTTCTTCGTCTCGTCTGTTTTTGTAGCCTCGTCTCTTTTGTATTAAGTTTAAGATTTCGTCCGTTATCCAGGGCTTCCTAGCTTCCCTTTTATCGTGTCCTAAAACGTCTGTAGCCGCGGAATCCAGACCATTCTTGATACCCTCCCACTCAGTTTCTGCGTTCTTGATTTCGTCCTTACTCGCTTTATTTATTAATTGATCTGTTTTCTCCTGGAACTTATCTTTCATATTCTGATCCCTCAATATGTCTACACTTATACGTTTCTTATCCTTCCGGGTTTTCAGATTTTTGAACTTTAATTTAGCTTTCATGACTACCAAATTGTGGTCGCTGTCCACATCTGCTCCTGGATAACTCTTACAGTCTTTTACTTGATTTCTAAATCTCTTCCTAACCAGAATGTAGTCTATCTGATACCTGTCTATCCCTCCTGGCATTTTCCATGTGTACCGCCTCCTAACGTGATTCTTGAACAATGTTTTCGCGACTACCATCTTGTGCTTCTCACAGAATTCTATCAGTCTGCTACCTCTCTCGTTTCTGTTTCCTAATCCATAAGGACCTACAAATTCTCCTTCTTTCCCCTCACCTACGACCGCGTTAAAATCTCCTACTATTATTAAATTTTCATGACCCTTCACAAATCCTATTACCTGCTCTATGTCCGAATAAACGGCTTCTAACTCATCCTCACTGTGGCTAGAAGTACTGTTTCCACTGGCTTCGAATCTAACCTAACCATCATTACTCTCTCGCTGTATTGTAGGTAGCTATCTACACACTGTCCTGCGTTGTTCCGCATAACTATCCCTACTCCCGCGTCTCCATTTACCGATCCTGTGTGTATTACCCTATAGTCACCGCTCCAAAAATCTCCTACTTCCAGCCAGCTCATTATACCTACTATATCTAATCCTAACCTATCCATTTCTATCTTCAGATGCTCTAGCTTCCCTGTCTGTTTCATGCTTCTGACATTCCACGCTCCGACTCGTGAAATGCTACACTTCTTACTATTATTGCACTCGATCACGTCTCCCGGAACAGTCCTCACC
The DNA here is from genome assembly GCA_037954035.1 of Rosalia funebris. Lineage (NCBI taxonomy): Eukaryota > Metazoa > Arthropoda > Insecta > Coleoptera > Cerambycidae > Rosalia > Rosalia funebris. Next base: position 10,564,130 of record JAZFAV010000007.1, read on the forward strand.
CGGAGATCCGAACGGAGGACTATTTTACCTCCAGTGTTTTTTGCCCCAGGAGACGCCATCATTAATTTGGGATAAGCTTTCTGTTAGCTATTCTGAGGATTATAATGTGGTGGTTTCCTCTTGCCTTCCACATCGCAGTCGTGTGTGTCATAGTACCATACCAACCCCCACGGTTTCTGCCACTATGACTATTGAAAGAGCTGCTGCCCTCCTTCAGGGACTTGTCTTAGTCTGGTTTTTCAATAAGGACCCCCCCACTATGGTTAAACCTATGGTACGGCTCCTTAAATCATTAAAACGCGCAAGCCAGCCCACCCGTTCTAGTTTGCACTAGAACTTCGTCAAGGTGCAAGTCCTATCGGTTCGGAGCTTTGGTTAATTGTCGGTAATTTCTTGTGTCTTTTAAAGTCTCTTTAGTAATCAATATTCAATAAAAAAATAGTTTCCGTTACTGCGCAAATAATTTCAACGTATAATTTAATATGCATTCACTCCATTGTTTTGTACCATCAAATTTGAATATAGTATCACTTTTAAATGACCCTACTAAGTATTGTAAGTGTTCTTTATCCTATTAGTTGTGATACTATAATGGTAACCGAATTGAGATCGATATTTCTTCTTGAATATTAAAATATTTTTAACAAGCTAATAAAATAAAATCGTCATTTTATACTACATTTGCAAATTCCCAATTGAACATTCTCTTGTTAATTCCTACTTTATATGGAAGCACAAATAAAAAGAAACATAAAACTTAATAAGAATTATTATGAAAATAGCAGTTTCTCCTTATAGAAAGGGGAATAAATTGCCAATTTCAATTGTATTTCCTTTATCTTATTACGGAAATACAGATATATGGTGAGAGGCACGACTGAATGTAAAACGAACTTCCTAATAATTTCCATGCAAAAAGTTAAGTGGCCATTCGAACACAAACTACGTCGTGATCTCTGTCATGACAAACTATAAATTAATTTAGAAGGCAGAGAGATAGCTGAGCGTTTCTTTAGAGTCGCAAAGAATTACAATGAATGTAAGTTGGCTCTAATTCATGCAATTAGTAGAGCTTAACTCCTCCGAACAAATTCTAAAAGTTTTAATGTATGTTATTAAAGTGAATTTACGTTCAACGGCAAAATTTAAGACAAGCCCTTTATTTTTTCTGATGTTTTAAATATGCCAAACGGTTGGAGAATTAAAGGAACTCTAATGAGAAGGAGACTTAACTTGGTCATTTAAAACTGTTCGCTGTTTGTATAGTTAATTGTTGTTTTTAATACACTCCTGTAGATAATGTCCTTATGCATCCCAATTATTATTTTCTTAATTTTTAAGTTAAATAATGAAATAAACCCTACCAAAATAAACTTTACAACTACATGAAATAATGAACGTAAGAGTCAGAATAAATAAGATATAAAATCACTCTTTAAAAGTATTATTTAAATTGGAGAATTTATGGTTATAATTTATTATTATGTTGTGACTGTATTCATAAATTTAATTATTTAAACCATAAAATGATGCAATGTGTGTCGCAACTTATTAAGTGTATTTACAGAAAAATATGGAGTCAATCAAAATAAATCTTTGACTACACTTCATTTATCTATAATTGTTATAAATAATAAGTTATTTTCTGTGAAACATAATCTGAAGTCACTTTAATGTTTGGCGCCAAAGTAACCCAATCTGGATATCTTTTGAAGTAAATTTTCGAGATATTAATAAAGAATTTCAAAAATTAAGGTTGTAATATATTTAATTACTATTTTTGTTCAGACTCGAGTAAGAAGAAATAAAATTGTTTGTTTTCAGAGATATTGAGATATAACTCATTTAACATTGTCTTTATCCTATATTATTTTTGTAGTTAAACAAACTATCTTTCGGCTGAGTATGAAGTATCACATGAACGAAAATTAAATAATATTACTTCAACTAATATATTTTTATTTACATACAATTTTGTTACTACATGTTACGCTGTCATGAAAATCCAAGGTTTGAAGGCTTTTTCTTTCTAACAAAACTACTTTTTCCTTGAATTGGAAATATTGGTCTCACGAGAATACTTATTAGATTTAAGAATCGCATAGCCAGGTAAAGTAAATATATAGGTTGGAATGATGGGAAGTCGTATCTCAGAGGCTTACATTAAAAAATATTTTACTGCTGCTAGGTATTTATATTTTCTTCGTTTCAACTTCAGCTCCAGCTTTACCAGTATTTTATCCAGATAATGAGAATGATGATATTCCGTATTGAAGAATTTTGTTTCAACAATACGCTGTTATTTCGAGACTATCCAGATATTCCAGCCAATGAAATTGATTATGGTGAATTATGGTGCTTCGTTAAGATAACTCACCTACGCAATATACAAGAAAAGTTCTCAAAGATATGCAGACGGATTATTTCTTGGGCCATGACTTTATAGAATAACACCTCTGTCATGACCTGTTCGATCTTTAGATTTAATCTCACTACATTTTTCCTTTGGTGGTACTTTACAATAAAAATTTATTTTAGAATATCAATAAATCTAAATAAATTGAAACGAATACGTACCACATAACACTACATATTGAAACATTTTAAATATGTTGCAATAGTGAAACACATGAATTGAAGCATTCAGTCATTTAACTCTTTGCCTAAGACAAAACAGATAAGATTAAATGTTCGAAATTGCACATTTAACATAATCGCGTACTTTAACAAAAAACAGTTCATCACTAAATATTTTTAGAACGAAGGTATGATATATTTTCGTATTCAGAAAGAGATCATTTACAAAATTCTATCAAAAAAAATATTACTGTTTCAAACAACCATCGATGACGCCATACTTATAATTTGATAGCACAATCTACGTTATTTATACAGCAAAACGTGTGCAAGAACAAAGTTAAATCAATGTATTCGAGAATATTACTTTAAAAATGCATATTATTAAAAATATTGTAACACTGAGTTTTTCACAAAACACTATACACTATACTCGACGCGCGTTTCGTCAACAAAGTTGGCAACATCTGGAGATGATTAAAACTGTTTTAATCATCTCCAGATGATGACAACTTTGTTGGCGAAACTCGCGTCGAGTGTAGCGTATAGTGTTTTGGTGTTTTGTGGAAAACTCTGTTAGTGTTATTTTCATACCAAGGGTTTCAACCTACTTCAAAAAAAAATATTGTAGTTGTTCCAGACTTTTCTAGTACACTGTATATTCATAATTTGAATGTATTATTAAAATTAAGTTGACGCAGCCGACGACATTACTTAATGATGCACATTATTAAAAATATTGCAGTTATTCCTTTTCTAACACATTGTATATACATAATTATAATATGTGATTACCTCCAAAATGGTTCAAAAGTAAGATATTAATAAAATGATCTTTTGGTTTTACTTTAATGAAAAAAATGAATAACTAATATATTATATACATAATATATTAGTTATTATATATACAAAATATATTATATAAAAGAAACATAAAAACATTCTTACAGATGAACATTTCTAAATACTGCTATTTAACTAAGAGGTAAAATTGAATATTTTGTAAATTTGGTGCAAAATTATACAAGATATTGACGACTTATTCCAAATAGTCTTAATAGGAGATCTTGATAAATGAATTCGTTTAACCAAGATTTACTTTAGTAAGAGTTGCCTAGACACATAAAAAAATGTTATCAATCATACGTAAGACAGTTTGAGGATCGCTGATATATTGAACTCAATTCATAGAAGTCCTACACGATGACATTCCCTATAGCAATTGCCAAATTTGATAGTTAAAACCAACAATTCTAAATCGGTAGTGCTTCATGTTTATTCAACCGTAGATAATAACATAGAGTAAATTACATCTCACAATATTATTAAACTTTTCAGAGAATTATACTATACACAAAAAATATTTTTTTAAATGTAGAAAAACTGTGTTTTATTTTTAATATAAGACAATACCCCATACAATGTCTAAAGATATCAATGTGTAAAGATATTTGAAATGTGTAAATTCACATGTCTTTTAAGATATCTTTCAAAAGAAAGCTGATTATGATGCGGAAATCCTAACCGGAAAACACTGTATCAGCATGGATTCTACAGCACAGAGGATTTGTCTTTGTAATTTTGACAAAAGATCTTGTTTCGTATGACGTTTCTCATTATAACTAGGATTTAAATAAAAAATAACGCAGGATATGCGAGACACAATATACAAGACACGATATACCTACGAGATATACATGAATACCACAATATTGCACGTATCTCAACGCGCGTTCCGCTAATAAAGTTGGCGTGATCGGAAGATGATTAAAACTCGTTTTAATACCATCTCTAATTTCTATTTATACGAGTTATGATTAATTAATTTAAAGCTAATTAGTGTTTTCAACTATATAAAGTAAAGGACATCAGAAACCCACAATACTCGAAAATGAAGTGGATTGCTCAACTAACGAGTGCATATAAATGTTTAATTTGGAAATTGGGGTATCAGGTAAACTGTCTGTATCTGGACTGTCATAGTATTTTAATTTTCGTACGGTATTACATACAAATAGTTACAGCGGATAAGAATTTGACAATAAATGTTTTAAAATGTCTAGGCCAAAACCATTCTTTTTTTAAAGACTATAGAGAAATGTTTAAATGAGGAACTTGGCAAAGTAAATGTTCCCACAGAATCGACGATTCGAAAAAATTATCTACCGCAAGCTGCTACCACTATCAAATCTACTGTTTATGCAGAAATTGGAGATAAAGATTTATGGATTTCTATCAATGACACCACAAGTGCCTGCGGCTTGTAAGTGATGAATGTAGTTAAAGGACAAATGAGCGATATATCGGCAACGAAATCACATGTGAGAGCACCAAAAATATTGACAAAGACGAATTCTGAAACCATTACAAAATTATTTCATGAGAAGTTAAAAGAAGTGGGGTGCTAAACATGAAGAAAACAAAAACATGTATACTTTCTCTTACAGATACTGAGCCATATATGAAAGCAGCTTGTCGACTTTTAAAGGGAACGTATGATTACGATATATTACATGTAACGTGCCTAGCGCATGATCTTCATCGCGTAGCAGAGGCAATTCGTGGCCGTTATCCGAATGTTGATCGCCTGATAGCGAATATCAAACAAGTGTTTTCGAAATTCCCGCAAAGAGTGGCATTATTCACAGAAATGCCTCGCCACACACAATTACCTCCAGAACCTGCAATAACCCGGTAGGGAATGTGGATGGAGGCAGCTCAAAATCATTACTGCAACTTTGAGAATATCACCAGGGTTTTTTAACAGTTGAATCCAAATAATGCTATAGCTATTACGAATGCACAACAGACTCTAGCGCATCCAGCTATTCAACAAGATTTGGCGTATATACATGGCAATTTTTCGCGCATATCAAAAGTCATTGAAAAGTTAAAAAAACACAGACAGATGAATTTTCAATAGTGGATACAATAAATGTTGTTTGGAATCTTCGGTAGTATGTTTTTCAGTTGGAGGAGGATACTGCGAAGGCTATAAAGATAAAAATTACTGCAGTTTTATAACGGGTGTCCAGAAAGGGTAGGGGGTATTTATAGATTCAATAAGAAAAAAAACTAGAAGTCAGAAAAAATAAATTTTTTTGTTAATTTTTAGACAAGGTTTTGGAAAATTAAGTACTAAAGATTATGTTCTCCAAATGTTAACCCTCACGCTGCTGGCGCTCCTCTAACCGTAAACGGAAATTAGCCACCACGCGTCTACACATCTCTCTGGAAACGGCGGCCATTTCGGTGCGAATGTTGTGCTTTAATTGCACTAAAGTTCGTGTTTTTTTTTTACATACACTTTCTCTTTAAGGTATCCCCCATAAGAAATAATCAAGAGGTGTAAGATCAGAAAATGGATTCGAATGTTTGAGAATACCGGTTCGACTGAAAAAATTCGCAATCCAGGTCGCCCGTGCTCTGTTCGAACCCCGCAGGCGATTGAAGAAGTGAGAGTCTGCGAATTTTCTTATTCTTTTTCTTTTCTTCTTCTTCTGCGAAGAAGGATTTTCACGCACTGAAACTCTCACTTCTTCACTTCTAACAACCCGGGGTTTTCTATTATGGCAATTATAGTAAATATTTTGCAGCATAAATAAATTCATGTCTCTAATACAGAAATTAACTTGAAGACTCTACAACATTATTCATATTTCCAGTATGCTCCGTTGACTTCCGTTAACTGCCCTTTTCACATTATAAATGGATATTTACTGGTGAACGTCGTTCGTTAACTGCTGAACATTTAGAACAAGTACTAATAATATTCTCATGTGATCATACGCTTAAATAGTGTTAGGTGTGTGCTGATGTTACCTTGAAGAACTACTGTGTTGTCCAGATTGCTTTGACAATATAGTGACGTGATGACTTGCCCTGCCCCCGCACCTGACTACACGTTTTTAGGAATACAATTACAAGTCCTCATTTGTTCCTAAACGATCGTGCAATGGAAGGTAAACTAATATCTGAATAATTTTTACATGTAATCTGATATTCATTGTAAGTCCGCCTCTGTTATTTACGTCATGTCGGCAGTCAAATTCAAGGTTAAGTACTAATGAATTCATCCCAAGTATATTTTCGTACCATATGATTTACTCTATCAAAATATATTCATCCTGTATAAATTTTGGAAAAGATTGTAAACTGTATATTATATACTGTATAAATTTGGCTTTGGCGCACAGGAAATATATTTTATATATAATGCACACATAACATAGATAATGCTCATTGATAATATGCAATATTGAAAACATAAATTACATTATAACTCCAGCAGTTACCGACATCCCTCGTATAAATCTCTTGAGTAGATACCTCTGTAGGTTACTTAACGCGGAAGTAATCTCTAAACGGGTTTAATGAGGTAATCGATACATTTAAAGTGCTCTCAACTAGTTATATTTTACTGCTAAAACAATGTAAGAACTTCGGGAAGATAAATTACAAGGTACGAACCTTCATTTCGTGGCAGTAGCCGCTAACTTAGTGTTGTTTACGACCTTTTGTAATTTACCCCGTCGCGCCGACATGATTGCCGCTCATCTTCAAGCGAATCCCTACGCGTAATCCCACAAAAGACGCGAACATAAAATCCGAAGCAATTGAAGCGGCAGAACTAGTGCGCGATTGCGACACCCCAAACAGCTTATTAATATTCGAAAGGCAGTCAAGGGTATAGTACACACCATTGTTCACCCTCAATAGAACACTCGACTGAAATATGCCGCTCCTCTAGGTTTCAACTTGAAGAACGGATTCTCGTCGAAATAAACACACCCGCCATTGTATTATAGACTATTCTGTAGTGCCGAAGAAAAGAGTAATTTTAAGGCGACGCCACTATAGAAAGTCCAATGGCGTAACAACTCGATGAATAGAGATAATGTTATTCTTCTATATTGGTTATTTAAGATATGATACTCATATAAATGGACTGTCAAATTTGCTTTGAGCTTAGGCAAGACAAACCTAATTTATTTCGGTTTGCAATGCAATCAACAGGAGTTCGTATATGCTATAGAATATCTCAAGAAACATTTACTCTGCAAATATTTATGATTAACGGTATAATTAGTTTCCTAGTAATAGAATACGATAAATTTAAAGGTTCTAAAGGGTGGTCCAACCATAATGCACGATGTTAATTGTGAGTCCCACCTTAACGTCAAGTTTCTTGCCCAACTTAATTTGCTATTATTAATAGACCTGTACAATATGTCATTAATAATGGCACTACAGAGTACGGTGTGCATAACTTTCATTAATAATATATGCCTAATTTAATAAACAGAAGTGTATACACCTTTTTATATTATTAAATAGTATGTAATTTTTCTGTTATATAAACAATTGTGGAATATTTCTACCTTATTCTTCCGTATTCACAGTCCTTAAGTGACAGTAGAGCATTTGTTTCTAACGGTTACAGGTAAAACTCTGACATTACAGTAACTATATGCGTAGATCAGATGAGCAGCATGCTTACGTAAACATACCATCTTTGGGCGTTTCTGCTGAAAAAACTTATTTCTCCAGATTACCTTGAGCTTCAATTGAACCCTCTTTGGACGATCAAATGTCAGCAGACTTATTTCAGTTATCCAAAAGAATCCTGTCTTATATTTAAAAGACGAAAAAAGGTTTCCTAAATTATTTACTCCTACTGGGTGAAACAAGCGAATTATACAACAGCTGGGAAGGATTTAACTTCTACTAAGATCTAATTTTTCTTCTTAATGTATCTTTGGAATATTTTTCCATACCAGCATTTTCTTTACGGTTTCTTTGCTGTGTTTTATGCCAACATTCTATAGACTAAACCAATTGGTATACCTTACAGACGGGTATAACTGTTCATCACGGGAGCATAGTTGATTAGAATGCGTTATATAGTAAATTCGCCTAGGTACTAACTGTCGTGATCTTGGTTCGAATCCAAGCGCCGACACTAGCAATGTCGGTGGAAGCGTATGTTGTCCATATGTAAAGTAGATTTTTAACTTTATTTTCCTATAATTAGACCGTGGAAAGAAAATATGATTATACAAAATAAAACAAGCCAAATGAATTAATAAAAGTGAAGACACTAAATAAGACTAAAAATTACATATCAAAAGGAGCTGGCATCATGAAAATTAATTTAAAAAATCAAGGAGTTTAATCAATGATCCGATCAATATCACAGACCGGGTATTTTAAATTATACTGTATGTACAGTAAGAAGGCACCTACCCAAAAAAACAATATTTTTATATAATATACAAAGCATGTAAAAATACTTAATTAAAATGTAAATTTCACATCATGGTTATAACATAACATAACACATATGTATAATATACTAAGACTAAGATTAGTAATATCGTAATGATCTGAGATAGTACAAATAAGTTTTTAAAGTAAGTAGGAATTGTTCCAATTTTTTCTATGCGTATCCCATGCATCCAGAAAGCTATGACTTTAGATTTTAGGAATTGTCTATTTTATATAGTGTATTTATGTTTATGTTGGTACTGGTTTTTGTGTTAAAATCATCAGTGCCAGGAAGGAAATCGATTACTTTAATAAAGAGAACAGCTCATTATCTTATAAGATATTACTACAAATGTTATTATATAGATACTTCAATATCGTTTCCATATTAAAAAATTGGATTTGAGGTGAATAAAAATACATGCAGTTCTTGTAAAATATTATACATTGCAATATTTTACTTTGTTATCTTGCCCCTTTGAGTAAAGGAAAATGGTTCTAAATTAAATTTTAAATAATTTTGTAGGAAAATATGTAAATTGGTATAAGAATAAAATTGTTTCTGCTTTTATAAAAAATAGTTATAAAATAAAAACGACAGCAAGATAGTCATAGCAAGGATAAAGCAAGTGCAAAGTAGAAGCCGTAACGTTATTTCAGCTTTTATAACAACTAATCAAACATTATGTCTATGAATTCACTTTACTCAAGATTAGTTTATGAACATAGATAAGAAAATACCGGAATTGCTACGGTATTATTCCTTCAAATGATTATTACACTGGGTATAGCTTAAAAGATGAATACGTCTACAAGTTCGAGTAGTCGTAGCATACATTGTCAGAAACATAACAATGGAATCGTGGCGTAAAGTTTTATTATTTCTAACTCGAGCTATGAGCTTTGAATTCTGCTCGCTGCAATTTATTGGATGGAAACACATCTTGACATAGATGACATCTGCAGAAATTAATGCCGCTCATCTCGAAGCGAACGCCATTAAAATATACGGCTTGCTAATTCGACATATGTTTGACATATAAAATTACAAAACTAACGCGCCGTTTGACGATCAAGCGCCATAATTTATGTTTAATTGTTTTATTCCTGGTGCGGTATAATTTATTTTATAATTACTTATAATAGGAAATTAAGTGTTTAACTGTAGGAAGTTTGAAAGCTTAATGGCTTGTTCTTAGAGCAATTTTTTTTATTTCAAAAGCCTCATTATTTAGTATTATATAATTTGTGGCTACCTCATTATAACCCCTATTTCCACTTTTACATTAAAAATACATTAATTTTCTTTTAATAAATAATATGTTAATCATGTATTCAATTTTTATATTTTATTTCTTTTTACTCGCGTGTTAACAAGCAAAGAATGATATAAATAATATATTTTATAAAATGTTAGTAAAAATCTACCTGGTTTATTCGCATACTGAGTCATAGATTATGCAAATGATAAAAAAAATTGGCGCTCTTCTATACATTTTTAAGACATGTCGTCTCAAATACTGTATACGAGGCAATAAAGAAGTGCGTCATGTGGTTCTGACATTATATCATTGTTGATAGTACTTGACTGTGCTTTGTAATATTAATTGTCACAGGTCCACAAAAAATAAAAGTTGTATGTACCAAGGAATAAACCATACTTATTTTTTGTATGCTTTATGCTGAACACGAATCTAAATTCAGAATTAGGAGTTAATGATCAAACTTCTAAGAGAAACCATAAAAACTGATATTTTCCGCAATGTTTCTGCAATCAACATCTTTATTATTGCCTACAAATTTAGTTGAAACTTTTTCAAAACTCAACCATGATGCCTTTTCTTGATCACTCATACTTGTAACGAATCATTTATATTTATGGAAAATTTCTATAAGCAAATAGCATTAGAAACCATGGATCTCATGATATGCTGGCTTCTATGCGGCGAGGAAACTTGTATAACCACATAGTTTTGATAGAGCAAATAGATTGTTGCTGGTCAGGAGTGGCAGAGTGGGCAGTACCCACCCAGCTGTTTCCTACAAGAAGAGGAACAACAGTTCCAAAGGTCGTTATTTATCGTTTATAGAAATTATAATAGGGTATCAAGAATAGTCTAGCTTCCGCGGCTACGGACGTTTTAGGACACGATAAAAGGGAAGCTAGGAAGCCCTGGATAACGGACGAAATCTTAAACTTAATGCAAAAGAGACGAGGCTACAAAAACAGACGAGACGAAGAAGGACTGAAAACTTATAAGTCAATAAAGTGGGAAATCATTAGAAAATGTAGAAAAGCGAAAGAACAATGGATAGAGGATAAATGCAAAGAAGTAGAAGATAAGTTGCAAGTAGGTAAGACCGATGAGGCTTACAAAATAATTAAGAGGAACTTCAGGGATATAGGAACAATAAGTAGAAACGTTAGGAGTCAATCGGGGGACATACTGATCGGAAGAGAGGAGAAAGCGGATAGATGGAAGCAGTACTTAGGAAATTTATACGAGGGTCAGGAATTAGGAGAGATATTAGAGGAAGAATCTAGCATCGATAGGGAAGATGTAGGAAAACCTATATTGAGAGAGGAATTTGAAATAGCACTAAGGGGGCTAAAGAATAATAGGGCGCCGGGTGTAGATAAAATACAGGCGGAAATTTTGAAATGTGCGGGACAGAAAGTAGTAAATAGGATGTTTGAACTGGTAAAATACATATAAGAAACGGGCGAGATGCCGGAGGATTATAAGAGGAACATTATCGTTACTATACCGAAAAAGAGAGGAGCCGACAAATGCGAGAACTTTAGAACGATTAGCCTAACTTCCCATGCGTCAAAAATTTTAACTAGAATAGTGCAGAAGAGGATGGAAAATAGAGCGGAGGAAATACTAGGAGAAGACCAATTCGGCTTTAGGCGAAATAGGGGAACTCGCGAAGCTATTCTGGCGCTAAGAGTAATGTTAGAGAAAACAATAGAAAAAGGAAAGAACGCTTATATAGGATTTGTAGATTTAGAAAAAGCTTTTGATAACGTAAGATGGGAAAAAATGTTCGATATACTAAAGAGCGCGGGAATGAAGTATAGAGATAGGAGAGTAGTACACAATCTATACAAAGAGCAAACTGCTGTTATAGAAGTAGAAGGGGAAAAAAGGGAAGTAGGTATTATGAAAGGAGTAAGACAAGGATGTACGCTATCACCACTAATTTTTAATCTGTACATCGAAGAGGCAATTAATGTGGTAAAAGATAGAGTGGATTTCGGGATTAAAGTACAGGGACAGAAACTAAAAATGCTGAGATTCGCGGATGATATAGCAGTATTATCATCTAGTAAGGAGGAATTACAATCAGCATTGAACGAAATGGAGGCAGTGTTGACAGAGGAATACGGAATGAGGGTGAATAAAAACAAAACTAAAGTGTTAGTGTGCAGAGGGCGCGAGAGCAGAGCAAAAACGAAAGTACAAATTAATAATGAAAGGTTGGAGGAAGTTAAAGACTTCACTTATTTAGGAAGTAAAATAAATTGGGATGGAAGAAGCGATGAAGACATAAAACAAAGAATAGCGCAGGGTCGAGTATCTTTTAACAAAAAGAAAGCACTTTTATGCTCGGGGGTAATAAACTTAGAAACAAGGAAGAGATTTTTGAAAACATATGTATGGAGCACGGCACTATACGGCTGCGAAACCTGGACGGTAGGGGAAGCAAGTAGGAAGAAATTGGAAGCTTTTGAGATGTGGTGTTACCGAAGAATGATGAAAATACCATGGACTGATAGGGTGAGAAACGAAGAAGTATTAGAGAAAGTCGGCGAGAAAAGAAGTATGGGGAAAAACTTAAAGAAGAGAAGAGATAGAATGGTAGACCACTTGCTGAGACATGGGGGAATAGTCCGGGATATTTTGGAGGCAGAAATAGGAGTGAAGAAAGGCAAAGGTAGGCCGAGATTAGACTACTGCTCGCAAATAGTAAGGGATGTAGGTTGTAGCACAATTAGCGAAATGCGTAGGTTAGCACAAGATAGGAGAAGCTGGAGGTTAGCGTCCAACCAGTCTTAGGACTGATGACCTAATGATGATGACATCAAAATTTTCCCATTGTTAAAAGGGTAGAAAAGGAAGCATTGAAAGTCAAAAATGATACCAGTTTTTAATAAAAGATACAGTACATTAATAACTAATTATCAGTCCATTATTATACTGAACAATTTCTCTATAGTTGTAAAACTTTTGCTACATGAGTAAATTTATTCGCATGCAAAAAATCACTAAATAGAACATAGTGTTATTATAAAAAACGATCACAGCTACTAATGTATCATACTTAATTGACTATTTCTCAGGCTCTATCGATTGTCGTAAGCAATCTGATGTCATTTACATACTTCTCGAAAGTCGTTGACAAATTAGACACCAATAAACTTTTACAAAAATTAGAAGCATTCGCATTTTCAGCCGACTTAATAAATAATTATTTTTCCTCTTCTTACAAAAATAGGACACGATATATATTATACAATAGTAACAATTTTATTTAAAGTCTTACCAGCAACAGGTATTCCACAGGGGTCTAATTTAGAACCACTATTATTCGATATTTTTATTACTTAATGACAACCTGATTGATATTACTGTAAATAGATTTTATATGGAGGTAATTTAAAACAGTTTTGCAATATTTTATGTTCTGAAGACAAAAGGTATGATTTTGCAACCAAATCTGAATGAAGCCTATTCCTTGTGTATTAATTATCTCTTATTGTCACCAAATATAACGTTTTATCCATAATAACGGAGAAAAACATTTTATTATGATGATTACAGAGTTGAAAACAATATATTTTCTAGGTCTTAAACATTCATAGATGTGATATTTCTTACAGAATTAAATAAAGTACGGTCTATCATATGTTCTCTTTTTAACCTACGTTCCACTAATGGAATGTGCAAACATGTATACCTGGTGGTGCTATTTTGATTGATATTGATTTGATGTTGATTTTCTGAAAACAGAAGAATAAAATCAAAATAGACATTCTATAGTTTTGCAAATCACAATATTCATTAGTCATACAATATAAAATATCTTTAAATATCCACATAGCCTGTCCAATTTTTCATGAACTTCCTATTGGAAATAGATGTTTGATACTTTTTTTCTTACAACTCCTTAAAACAATTTATTAATAAATTCTCCTATTATATACTTTATGTGTAAACATTATAATCTATTACAATGTGTGTTCAATTCATTCTAGTTTGATATATTCAATTGTAGAGTTGATGTAATTAAGCACCGATTATCTGTACATAACGATCTGAATGCAGTTGTATTATAATTATATACATCTGTACAATATTTATTTTATGTTTAGTTTAAAATAATTCTTTTGGTTAAAGTAAATATTTGTCCTTACTTCATATAATAAAGTAATTTATTTTTATGGTAGATTATTAAATTCTAATGCACTGTATGCTTCATGTACAGGTACTGCTTAATGTCTTCATATTACAATTTTCCTACCTTATAATTGGTTACTTGGGTGATTATACCTAAAAATAAAATAGAACTTTGTATGGTCCATGAATTAAATAAATCTTCTTTAAATAAGTCTCCAGATTTTCTTAAAATACGACATATAAATAAATAACAAAGTATATAAATAACAATAGTATTTTTAATCAATCATTTAGTGAATTTTGGTAGGCATATTTAATTATGAAATTTTGGAGCTCTTTCTATTAATACATACACAAATATACGACAAAAATCTTGCGCACTCTATTTTAAATATTTATCCTGCTATTTTTGAATCTATATATCGCAGTTTAAATATTTATTCACAGGATGAACTTGTGTCTAGGAAATTTGACTTACTTGATACTATCCTGAGCTTATTATTTGTGGTCTGTAATGGCCTACTACTGAGTATACCAAATGCCAAATTTTATTAAATTCTTGAAGTGTACTTAAAAAATGCATACATACATTAAACATTTGGTCCAAATTTGTATCAAAAATATTACCTTTCTGAACATTGGCCATTCTTGACTCATCTAATGACATTTTATTTACATCCAGAATTTTGTACAATTTTTACGAATCACGCAGTATACGATACTTTATGGCGTAAGCTATTTATACATATTTTATGGTATAACAATCATATTTTTAATTACTCGACTAAGGAAGTAGTACATTTTATTTTATAAGTATATAATCAAATAATTTGTATTTTTACAACTCACTAATACACAATAAATTTGTATTTTTTTTAATATTAGCTAAAATTTGTAATCGTACACTACGAACGATTTTTAAAATCACAAAAAAAGAATCTATACACTCAGCTGATATATTGAATTAGTTTATGTTGCTATTTGTAACCGACTTCAAAAAATGGCGGAGGTTCTCAATTCGTCTGTATATATTTTTTTATGTATGCTCAGGCATAACTTTATGTTTATCAATCGATTTTAATTGTTCTTTTTTGCGTTGGGTTCAGTATATCTCCAAGGTGGTCCCATCTTAATTTGATTGGTATTGGACCTTAGATTTCGAAGATACACAACGAAACTCCTTATTCAAGTAGCCGTCGTTTTCTCATTTGCAAAGCATCCTTAGTAGGTCTGCCCATCACTTAAAATTATAAAATAATAAGTTTAAAAAAAAACCGACTTAAAAAAAAAGTAACAACTAAAAAGCAAGAAATAAATGTTTTCTACACTAATTTCATACTTATTTGTTGTTTCGTTTAATGTAATTACGAAATTATTGTTTATTATGTAATTATTATAAATTATTTAACTCGTTATAGTAGCAATGTATATATTTTTTTATGTTTTATTTGGAACCGACTTCATAATTATATAAAACAATTAATAATAATTACATAATACACAACAATTTCTTAATTACATTAAACGAAACAACAAATAAGTATTAAATTGTTGTAGAAAACATTTATTTCTTGCTTTTTAGTTATTACTTTTTTTAAATTGGTTTTTTTAACATATTACAAGTAGTACAGGCTAGGTAATTAGGTAATTATAAAACAAAGCGTAACATTTCCCTCGCCAGATTACGATTTATTCTTATATAATTCTGATCATCTCAATGTTGTTTTCGTTTACCTCGCATCATCCTTGCCCCTTACCGATAAAAATTGAATAGAAACATCTGCAATGGCATAAATGAAAAATATTCTGCGAGGGATTTGCGGATTTCTCAGAGCCTTATGATAAGCGCAAGGTATATTTGTGGATTGTTAAAAATATTTGAAGGGCTCTCGGCACTTATAACAAGCTTGGGTTTTTGTAATGTTTGCCTGGCATGATTTAAGACCAGGTTTTATATTGAAGCTGAAGTATTGTAATCAGATACGAGAATTTATAAGGACGCCATATATCCTCGAAGACTGTGCTCGAATTGGGAAAACGGTTATTCTTGTCTTTCATGCGTCACGATGGTTGTCTTATATTTTCATCATCTGTGAACTATTGAGATAAACGGTTTATGCTTTGATTAAACTGGTGAACAGTTTTCCATGAATGAGGATTACATGTTTGTCGGTGCGCGTTTCTCCAGTCGAGTTGCCATCATCGGGGGATGTTTAAAACGAGATCGGGGGATGATCAGTTGTAATCATCTCCCGATGATTCCAACTTGGAAAATGGTCTCCTGTTTTTGTTCTTGCGAAAATTCCAGCCCCTTCTGGGGTTTTAATTAAACTATCTATTAGAATAACTGAAGTCTATTTATTTCTGCCAAAATATGCAATTCGACGCAATGTATAATTTCTTAAATAAAAAGTAAAATATTAATAAATATGAATATTTTAAAACAATAAGTATAGTAATAGAACGCGGTCTTCAAATATTGACATTTTAAAAGTTGATTTGGGTTTGATAAGTGATCATAAGTGAGTTATTAACGCTGATTTCATATCTACCTTCCTTTTTTGCCCCTCATGTAAGGTTTTTGATCAACTGAATAATCAGAATAAATAAAAAACTAAAGGAAAAATTACATTTTAATAAACATTATATTTAATAAACATTGACAAATATAGTAAGAAGTAACAACACAAATAGTTTTGAGTCTCTACTTTATTTTTTTCCTTGAAAATCTCTCTCTCTTTAACAAGAAACTTCGTTTTGTAGATTTTCTTGTGTAATTATTCATTGGATGTTCTCTTTCCAGCATCCAGCAGTAATCTGTCATCATGGCCACATCCCATCGACCC
This sequence comes from Rosalia funebris, assembly GCA_037954035.1. Lineage (NCBI taxonomy): Eukaryota > Metazoa > Arthropoda > Insecta > Coleoptera > Cerambycidae > Rosalia > Rosalia funebris. The sequence continues at coordinate 10,581,225 of JAZFAV010000007.1, forward strand.
TGGTACCTCCTTTCCATCTCCTTTATGTCTTGATGGAACCTTGCGCATTGCTCCTCACTAACAACATCAACATTTTATGGAAAGTAGTCCAGAAGAGCATGCAGAAAATTAATTTTTATGCTTATATTATAACCATGTTGTTTAAAATTATCCATCAATTTGTTGACAATTTCCTCATACTGCGGATATTCATAATTTCCTAAAAAAATGTTTATTACATTTAAAGTATATCCAAGATTCTTTTTCCGTTTCTGACAGTGTTTCTTCGAACTGTTGTTCCTGCATAAATTTTCTTGTTTGTAGTCCTACGAAAATATCTTCTTCTAATTTTGCTTTAGAGAGAGCTGGAAATTTGCCACATATGTAAGTACTTAAACAATTGCCATTTTATCTATAGCTTATTATGAAATGGCTTTATGAAATGGCGGCAAGAAAAATATTGCGGATCAACCAAATTTGCATAATTAACGTTTTTGAACAAGGTGTTAAGGTTATAAAAAATAAAACCCGCCACAGGTAGGATTCGACATTTGTCCCGGACTGAAACCGAACGACATACAGCTGTTTCGAACTTATTAGTTCTCATCAATGCCGTACACGGTACGCCAATCCAGGACAAATGCCAAATGAAAGTTGTGGGGTACACATTTTTATCGATTCGATCTATGTCAGTAACATATAAGTCGGAAATCGAGGAAGGAACTACCAAACCACCAAGCAACAATCAAAGTAGTTTCCGAATAGCAAGGCTATTACATAATCGCTATAGGAAACAACTACTCCTCGGGCTAAAGCATCGGCAGGCATTGAATTATACCTAAAGGCGATCCCTCGACGCCTTTCTCGTCTCTCTGCAGGATCAAATAAGGTTTTAAAAAATAAAACCCGCCACAGGTAGGATTCAACGTTTGTCCCGGATTGGAAGCGGTTACTGACATAGATCGAATCGATAAATATGTATACCCTACAACTTTCATTCGGCATTTGTCCTGGATCAGCGTACAGTGTACGGTACTAATGAGAACTAATAAGTTCGAAACAGATGTATGTCGTTCGGTTCCGATCCGGGACAAATGTCGAATCCTACCTGTGGCGGGTTTTATTTTTTGAAACCCTATCTGATCGTGCAGAGACACGAGAAAGGGGTCGAGGAATCGCTTTTAGTATAATTCAATGCCTGGCGGGGCTTTAGCCCGAGGAGTAGTTGTTTCCTATAGCGATTATGTAATAGCCTTGCTATTCGGGAACTACTTTGATAACTGCTTGGCGGTTTGGTAGTTCCTTCCTAGATTTCCGACTTATATGTTATTAGTGTTAAGGTTATAACAAAATATATTTGGTGTGTTTTTACAACTTCTATACATTTTGAAAACAAAATTAAAACACACTGTGTCACGAGTAAACGTACACACATTAGAAACATACTACAGCGACTATATAAATACCCGAATAGTATAAAACCGGAATATCCCCAGCGGCCAACTCTGTTTCGGTAAATCCCCCACACTTGTGTGTACGTTTCAAACCGATTAAACTCGGTTTTAAAAACTACAAATTATTGTACAATGTACATTTACAAATACTGGTGCGTGGTTGAAACAAAAAAACAGTGTTTCTATAGCTCATGGTAGGTAACTAAACCAAAAAGCCAAGAAGAGTCTGATCACAAAATCCTCCTTGGCCCGCGTAATCAACGAAATGATGTATCGAACCACCATTTTTCTTTTAACTGGAATAACTTCGGAAAACTTTGGAAAACTCAAAACTCGCATATAAAAAGTGAATAGGTTTATTCTGATATTCATATATTATCAAAATTACTTCGAGTTTCACCAGAAGTATCATCAACTGTGTACTTTTAAATGAAACACCCTGGATACAAAATGTTTGCACAACCAAAATTTTGCAAGTAGACACTGAAAATGATAACTTTGTTAATATTTTATTAAATTTAATATTATATCTATACATTTAACATTATATATTTTTCATTTATTTATTATAAAAAATTAAAAATTCTTTTTTTAGATTTTTAGGCGACATTTTCTACTTTTTTCAAATAAATTTCATTATAAATAAGTTGTATAATTTTTTTTACGAAAAATGTTAATTTAAGTATTAAAATAATGACCAAATAAACTGAGTTATCCTTTTATATGATACAATTCATTTACAATGAAATCCTTGATACTTACATCAATTGAAGAACTAAATTGATGTAAAATTCCTAATAAAGATTCCTATGAGGAAATAACAAATATGCACTGCTATTTGAAAAAAGTTGTAATTCCCAAAAAATTAGAAAGAAAATATTTAGAATTAAAAAAGTAATTATAACAAATATTGCACGCGAAACATAAAAAATTTTACTATTACTAATGCTTTTCTGAAAAGTTTTCATTATACAAGAATTTTATATTATTAATTTAGATTTTTATGAAAAATTTAAATAAACCCATGACATTTGAGGGAAACGCCAAAAATGTTAATTAATTATATAGATGTTTTTCCTTTTTGTATAGCCAGAGTATTTATTTTTATGAGCAGACCTTTTGTTTAAGATGTACCTCATTAACTTAATTATCTGTTGTTCTAAGTATCATCATCAGTTTATTGAAATACATTATTATGACGAGTTTGATTGGACCCAATTTTTTTAATCTAAGTGTAAACCTATCAAGATAATTAGAATTAATGCCATTAGGATTGCCTCAACATGTTCTTTTACTTACTCAGACTGACTGATTACATACGGCAGTCTCTTCATCTACTTACATTTCTTTTTTGTTTTGCATTATTATTTTGAGTCTGGGTTCTACACAGCAGAGTTTTATTTATTACACATTATTAAATAAAGAATGTATAGTTTCACTTGAAAAAGTTTGCTTTTCTAGTGAACAGAATGAGTTTACGGTTTTTCAAAAAACTGCCCTATTTTCTTGTGTTCATTTTATGTAAAAATGAAGAAAAAACCTTGTGTTATTAATTTCGATCACATTTATTTAGGAAATATAAAAGAAACACAGTCAATGTCTATTATTAGATATATTTACTGGTTTGTAAATGAGTATTTTTCATATTTCTTCTGTATGAACTTTCTCGTATAAGCCTCTAAATGTAGTCCCCCATCAAATTTTCATTGTATTGCCCCTAGTAACTGTGTTCAAAATTCATCATATCTTGATGAAATCATCCGCCATGCTCTTCGGAATAGGCGCCCTTGTTGTCTTTAAATTAATTCAAGTGATCATGTAACATGTACAGAGTGAGCGAAACTCGATGTCTCAGCTCTATTATAAGAAAAGGAGAAACGATACAAAAATCTGAAAAAAGGTTCTTAAATGGGATTGAGTGAGGTCCATGTTATCCTGAATTTGCATATTTTTTCAAATTAGGAAACTGAAATAATGATGTCATCGAATTTTTTTCCCAGAAACGTACCTAAATTTGAATATTCAAAAGGAGCTAATTTTTCTGAACAAATTTTGTAAAGAAAAAAATTTGCTATATTTTTCCGTTAAAAAAATATAAGCAAATTTGTAAAAAAATTATTATTAAAAATTCGCAATCGTCACGATTTAAATAAGTAAACCTTTGGAAATAAATGACAAAGTCGGGTCTGTCAATAATTAATCTAATGGTTGACAAATATCGTTTTGTTGTCATTTGACTTTGAAAAATGTTGATGCACAACGAAAAAGTCAATATGTTATTAGCTTACGAGGAATCTCAAAATAACCCTAGAAGAGCAGTTCAGTTATACGCCCAGAGGTACCCCGAACGTGTTATTCCAAGCTTAAAAATATTTTCAAGATTGGAACGCAATTTGCGTGCAAATAACGATGTATTTTCTTTTCGAAATGGAAGAAAAATTGTTAATAGGGTCAATTCTGACAATACTGTTGCCACTGTTTTGCAGTATTTTGAAGACCATCCAAGAAACTCGATTCGGAAAGCTTGTCGTGAGTTAAATTTTAAATATAGTTAGCTACGATAAATTTTGAAAGAAAATAGTTATCACGATTATAAGATTCATAACATAGAATACTCGTACTTGTCAGATCAACATCAACAACGAAGAATTAATTATGTTACTCAAGTGATGGTGGAGATCAATGACAATCGGTTTTTTCGGCGTGTGTTTTAGACGGACGAAAGCCGTTTTGTTAGTCCAATAAAAAAATGAACATTTTTGGGCTACTGAAAATCCATATTTTGTCAATCCGATTGAAAACCGAGGACACTTCGGAATTAACGTTTGGTGTATTATTATTAATGGGCATTTGAATCGTCCATATTTTTACGAAGGAATTTTAAATAGTAAGCGATATTTGCAATTTCTTCAAGAACAACTTCCTGTGTCATGTATTTCCACCATGACGGAGCTCCACCGCATAAAGCAAGTATTGTCCAATAATGTTTAAATGAAACTTACGGAGAAAATTGGATAGATATAAATGGATCAATACAGTGGGCGCCTAAATCAAAGGACTTGGCCCCACTAGACTTCTTCTTGTTCCCCACGAGAAGTCTAAAAACTTTGAAGAATAAAGTTTACAAAACACCATCTGTTAACTTGGAACATTTAAAAGAAAACATAAGAAATTCTTGCGATGAACTATCTAGAGAAATTTCTCGTAAGGCTTCAGTGAGAGAAATAAGGCGGAGATTGGATAAGTGTTTAGAAGTAGGAGGTGGTCACATTGAAAATTTGTTGTAGTGGTTGCCTACATACTTAGTTTCTTTCTGTGGTAATAGTTGTAACATATTACGTGTTTATAATAAATAACACTAATTAATAATGTTTAATTATTGACAGATGCCACTTTGCTATTTGTTTCCAAAGGATACTTGTTTAAATCGTGATGATTGCGAATTTTTTATAATACTGTTTTTTGCAAATTTGCTTATAATTTTTTAACGTAAAAAGATATCAAATTTTTTTCTTCACAGGATTTGTTCAGAAAAATATCTCTTTTTGAATGTGCCAAAATATAGGTACGTTTCTGGCAAAAGAAAGTTCGATGACGTCATTACTTCAGTTTTCAAATATGGAAAAATATGTAAATTCGGCTTAAAATGGACCTTACTCAATCCCATTTAGGAATCTCTTTTCATATTTTTTCTATCCTTTTTGTTTTTCTTATAATAGAGCTGAGACATCGAGTCTCGGTCACCCTGTACTTTAAGAGACATCCTGCAACCCATGATTTTAAAGTTATTAAGCATAGTTGAAATAAGCTCGATGTAATTTTCAGTTCTTTTATTTCCAAGAAAACTATGAACCACCACTTTAAAGCTGTCCCAGGCATCAGTAACCAGTACTTTTTTAATTTGTGATCAGACAAAAATACCGCCTTTAACTTTGTCTACCAATGACGTCAAATATTGAAACTCTTCAGAATCATGACGAGAAGCCTTTACATATTGCTTCATAAAGCCTACTTTTATATGCAATGGAGAGGCATCAACACTTGTTTAGGGTCCAAAATTCGTTCCCATTTGACATTATGTTTCCCTATTTGGAGGTCGTTTCGCTCAACCCATAAGAGCTGTTGGTAATGCGCTGTCTACTCGACTGTCCTATAAATAAAGGTAGCAGGGATATTTAGTTTACTCGCCTTGCGTTTCCACTAGAAAGACGACCGTCTCAAAATCCCCTATCACGAGCCAGTTGTATTCTCTATACTGGATTTTCTCGAGCACAATTTTCACACTTTCGTAATTTTCTTTGGCAGAAACTATACATCAGGTGGATAACACGGCGCTTACTTGGTGGTATTGCATCCACACCCTCACTTACTAAAAGACTCATTTTTCCATAGAGTCACACAAAAACTTAAATATTTATTAATCATTGTAAAGGTGAAAAAAACTAAGTTTTTAAAAATAAATGAAGGTTTTATTTTTCGATATAAAAAAATAATAATGCAAAAGCAGACTCAGAAAAATAATTTTGTTATTGTACAGTGTAACATGTTGATAACTATTGATGCCTATAATGAATCCCACCCACACAATGTTACTATGACGTGAAGCGTATGTCCCTGTGTTGACCAAATTCACATAAATGAGTTAAATAGGAACTACGGTATTAGCTAATAACCATAGCTTTGGATATCGCTTTAGTTAAAAAATATATATTGTAATGTGTATTACAGGTTTATTTTCTATTAAATATTTCAAGTTATTACCATATAATATTTATTCAATAATATTTTTAGGAGACGTTTTTATATTTCATTTGTGTACTTTTATACTAAAAATTTTATTTCGTATTGTGATCGTAGGAAATTAATAATAAATAATATATATTCGAAATACAAATATTGTTAAAATGTTATATTTCTTTCATAATTATATTATGAATTTCTAACATTTAAATACTTAAATTTACGTCTTCATTATCTAGATGCAATGATAAATGAGCAAAAGTGGTTATCCAGTGCACTCTGCTTCTGTTAAAAATTCAAGTCATTAGGGAAGGGAAACCAGATTACAAGAAAAAAATTCACGTTCCTCGTTGAGAAACACACAATTGTGGTAGTGACAGGCACCTCCCCTAGAGACAGAGTTGGGTTGCCTCACAGTGCATTAAGTAAATAATACATTAATTCAGTACATACGTTAATTATGTACATTTATAATTTAAACACATTTTATTCGTATTAATAAAAATAATAACCAGCTATGTAATGATAATATATTAAGAATAAGTATAAAAGTTACTACTCATCACCTACATATAATGAAGTAAAATAACTAAGTATAAATACCAATATTATAGCTATAAAAGTTATAGCTATGAACTGCCAGAATGCTTTTATATAATATATGCAATGCTTATCAAAGACATAACGTCTTTGTCTTAAGCAATAAATCAATAATAGGCAAATATTAATAATGACGGGAACTTCGCACATCTTCATTGTGCAAACAATAATCTCACATTCCCATTTAGATGAACCCCATCCTCAGAAAACTGGTTTACATATACACAGCAATCCTCTCAATAAGTAGAAATATGGGACCCAAAAACTTATATATGATTTGCTATATCATTCTATTATGTTGTAATATAGTCGCGCATTTTCATAATTTTATTATTACATATTTTTTCGAACAATCAATTAATCTCATTTCCCCCTTTTTATTTAATAGAAATCAATTCTTCATTATTTTCCGGTACTCTATATTAGGGGTTTCATATTTATTTCATATTTACTGCTTATAATATAAAATGTGTTTTTATGAAAAATACAAATATACCAAACCATATTTTTGGCAGAAAGTTTTCAAAGTATTCATCATTTACAATCTAACATTGGCAACATGTAAATACTTTATATTGGTTCAATAATCTTCTTGTTGTTATTTTCCATTTCAATTCCAAATTGTTACTTCAGATCTGCGTAGATCTGTAATTTAAAGTAACCCGACACGAATAAATCCAAGGTGATCAAATCGAGTGAACGTGGTGGTCACTTAGTTGATTTCCATTGCCCTACTCATCTGCTAGGGAAATAAATCAGCACCAAAATAAAGAAGATCTACATCTTGTTAAAACCAAATTCTTTGCTGGTGAACATTGTTAAAGTCTCAAAAAAAATTGTACATCAGTCAATGAGTTTTTCAAAACATTATTTGATAACAAAATTACAAATGGTGTATCAAACTTTATTACCTCGCTATATATAGCTTGATATTATGATTTAATGTATGTATTACTGGATAGATTGCCACCTTCGCTCAATTCCCGATCCCCTTAAACATGACATATTCCTTCTTATCTTGAATGTTGAATTCTACTTTAGACAAAAATCTATTTAATTCAAGAAGTGATTGCTAATCAACAAAAATACTGATTATGTGAGAGAACAAGCATGGTTGTGAAACGTCCCGTACCCGGGCTATAAGGTCACGTGGTATTTTCCAATTTTTTCGTAACATTATTAAATTAATTTGGCATATAATATATTACCGAAATTATTTTTCATTTCATTAATTCGTATTCTAAAATTTTCTCTATATTATTTTCAGTTCATTTATTAGTTAATAAAAGGATTTAGGTACGTTTTAGATTAATATTCATAGCGAAAGTAGAGTTTTAAAATATTCAATGCAAAATATCCAGATCATAAAAGCAGAATATTTGAGTAACAATGAATCTCGGCTACAAACTTCAAGTCCTTACCGGATGTCCAGGCAAGCGATGCAGATAGTCCGAGAAACGAGTATCGTCCTCATGCGTTAAGGTTTCATATGGGATCTGAGTCCAGAGGACGGGACCATATGTTTACGAAACTAAAGACAATGTCGACTTAGAGAAATCGCATGCACTGATACATCGCGTGCTAGCTGTTTTCGTCATACCGGGGTTTTCGGAAATATGCGTTCTCGCTCACATGATGCCGAGATTTTGCTTAAATAGGGAGGGAATTGAGGTAATAGGACAGTTTAAAATCAACTCAAGAAGATGCTGCTGGAAGTAATCCGGAAAGAGGACACCGAAGAAGACCAGAAGAGCCGAAGCCTGGGAGCCGGGAAGATTCTGAAACGTTCAACCCAAGAAGAGGCCGCTGGGGGTCATCCGGGAAGAGCATACTGGAAGTAATCCGGGAAGAGGACGCCAAAGAAGACCAGAAGAACCGAAGACTGGGGGCCGGGAAGATCCGAAGACGCCAGTAGCTGAAGTGCCGGAGCACAGAAGACCGCCGATCCGAAATTCATCTTTCATATTCACTACCTCGTCGCCCCGAAAGGGTCTCGCTATTCGAACCACGCAGCACGCTAGGAAACTACGAGGTCGACTTTTCGTAAGCCCTGGGCGGCAATCCCGTCGTCCACCATCTGGGACCCTACGTCATGGGAGTCACAGGGAGCGGGGGTTGCGAACCTGGGGGAGAAGTCTCCGACGCCGTGCCTTAAGGCCCCTTACTAGGTGAGGGTATTTAATCATTCGTATTTCCAGTAATAGTCAAATTATCGCGAACACGCATTATCGGAAGAGGGGGGGGATTTACTTAATTAATGACTTTATATCTGCGTCGTTATTTCACTGTGGTACTCAATTAGAATTCAATACTTTCTAGATAATTTCTGCCATAATATTAATCCACTGTTCTGGTTTCAATGCAGGCTAGCCACTGCATATATGTACTTGTTTTTCATTCATATTTGTAATTATATCTTTTAACGGTAACTTAGTTCCCAGTATTCAGCTATTTCTCGTAAATGTAAATTCATTTATACTATGATGTTCTTGACAAGGCAAAAACCTTCTGCCCGTATTTTACTGCATCTTGTAGACCAGAGGGGATCGTTTCATCCTATCAACGTTGGCGAGAGGAGTCTCTCTCGGTATATTGCAGAGTCTGCGTATGCCAGCCAATATTGACACATAACAAAGGGAGGAGTTATTTTCGGTATATTACAGAGTTCTGTGTATGCCAATCCATCATATCAAAGTTTAGCGAGACGAGTCCCTCTCGGCATATTGCAGAGTTCTGCATATACCCATCACTGTTTAAATTAAACGGAAGTTTCCGTTACAAATAACAGAGTTCTGTTGTTTGTCAAGAACATTATGCCCACTTATCCAAGTTTGGATAATAAATGTAAATTGAAGTGAATTTTGAGTTTCCTTTTGATCGCGTTCTTCTAATGTTAAAGCAGATAAAGTAAATCCGACCTAAAGTCAAATAAATAAATTCCTAATTTAAATTGATTAGATCCTAAATTATCTTAACCAGAGCAGATCATAAATAAGAAATTCGAAGCAAGTAATACCAAACTTTATATAAAGAATCTGGGGAGTAAGAATTAAAAACACAACGTAGCAAGGTAATAGTGGGGGTATGGGGAGTTTCCCTGGTGCCGTAGTGACCAGGATTTTATAGGCGGAATTTTCATTTAACTATAAAATACGACGATCGAGAGAGTGGGGGTAGGGAACGTTTCAGTTGAGGGAGTCTAATAATGAGTTTGGTTCTAGAAAAAGACTTGCGGGTTTATGGAACTCGACATTACATACGTCGTTAGATTTCTTCTATATTTTAAAATCCTCTACCACGTCATTCAGAAAGGTATTACTTCGAAGTAACACTTTATATGTAACTAATCATATAGATGGTAGTATGCAACGCCATCCGAATCCGACGCAATTGTTAACATGCACTTATGTTCTATTGTTTTTTTATCAGGACTTATGGCAGCTATATTAAATTTTTAGTTAAATAAAATTAGTTCTGGTAGCATTCAGGTGCTCAGCTAAGTATAAAACTCAACTCAGCTACTGTACTTTTCTGCAATATGTACTATATATCATGAATACTTTCTTAAATAAACACATAAAACACAATATTAAATAAACAGATTCTGGAAAGCCACATCACATTTCGACTTGATTGTGTATCTCCCATCGTATAGCAAGGTATCCATCTACTCAACACGTATTGTCATGTTCCGTCAAAATAGAACTACAGTCCGGTCTCTTCGTTACTCAAGAGGGTCTTTGACTCTTAGTGATGATATTGTTATGTTCCGCCGCCACATTGCGTGTACCACCTCACAATTTTTTTATAAATTCTATACTAAGTGTTAAAACTATTTGATAAACTTGTAGACAATTTTACCAATATATTGTTGAAATATTACATCAATAAACAATTTAAGAAAATGGCGAAGGTGTCAATACCATTATATATATATATATATATATATATATATATATATATATATATATATATATATATGTATATATATATATATATATATATATATATATATATATATGTTGGCTATTCTCCCTTCGTAAATCATCAATATCATATATATACATTATACATACTCACATATCTACGGCGATTAGAAGTTGTAGAGTAACAATACAATAGCATAACAAAAATACAACAACTCTATTACAACAATATATTATATGTATATAAATACTTTACAATTACAATGAAGGCTTCTCTATTTCTTTAAAATTTACCAACTTGATTACCCACAGCTTTAAGAGTATACGATAAAATATCCCTGTGCTTATTAGAACCATTCAACGAAGAGCAATTTGATTTGTCAGACCTAATTCTCTCCAATTTTTGAAACATAAAAGGAATATAGATTTTAACACTACGTCATCAAAATTATTACAGAAAGTTTTCAGTCCAGTTTATTGATTTAATTCCATCAGCAGGTAATTTCTAATACTTCTTTAAGAGGTCATTACTAAATTGAGAACCTTTATAAGTCTAAGACGATTTTATATTTTATCTACTTCATCCATGAAACCATTTCTTATAAAATCTTCTCTACAAATATTTCCTGAGTTATCTTCCTACATTAAATAATGGAAATATTACAAATTTTTTGCTCTCAATTCTCATGTTCTCAAAGTCCGATTGATATTACTATTACAATATATACATAAAATTTTGTATGATTAATAACAAATAATTGCAATAATAAATAAGTAAGAAATTTATTAAAATAAAACAAGACAAAGCATTGAATAAAACAGAACAGGAAGCAATATATTTACTATTAAATTTAATCATTCACCTATCCTAAACTGTGTATATAAATATTGCGAATTTTCATGATAGCAAATATGGCTATGCTTGTTGATGGTATTTCTTTCACATACTTTTACAAACACTTCAAATACATGTGTCAATGTCAATACAATTCATACTTCATATTATACTATTGATATTTTTGTTTTCACATATATAATTGCATATATATATACATTACGCACAAAAATTAAAAATAGGGATGTAAAAAAGTAATAAATTCTTAGATGATTTTCAAAAGGCTGTAACTTGGAAAAAAATAGTTACAATAAAAATTTAAAGTTTTAAAAAAATTTAAGCTCCAAGAATCTAATTTTCAGATCTTGAGTTCATTTTTTTACCATCAACAGCTTTTATGTAATCATAAGACAAACATTAAAAAAAATTCTAATTTTTCCTTGCCTTTCAAAAAGTCCATGAATTTTGGAAATTAATTTTTAAAAAAATAAAATAAAATAAAAAAAAATTCTGTAGTTTCATTATAAAGCTTTTTTAGATAATTTTATCCTGTTTGATTTTAGTGACCAAAAGCCTTGTACGATGAATCTTTGCTGAGTTATCTTCGTTCAAGGCAAAAAGGTTAGTTTTAATTTTGGTAATTACTCAGAAATTTTTTTCATTTTTCTTTTCTTACAATAATTATCATTTTTTATTAAAAGAAATGTGGATTATTGCTAAAAAATATACCTTAAAAGAATTTACGAAAAATGAAAAATTCATGCTTAAATTGATCTTTAGCAAAATCGACAAATTCAATCATTCCGAACACAACGGATAAAAATCGCATTGCTTTGAATTTATCAGGGTCTCTTTAGGATACTTTAAGGTTGAAAATAAATAGTCAACATCCACAGTCTATCCTTCGAATATCCCTAAATACGCAATTATTACCTCTCTTTCAACCAATATTTTCACACCGAGAAAATTCTGTATCAAGGAACAATAACCATGACTCATAAAGAATACTTTTCAATTTTTCAAACCCTGCTTAAATTTTCCGTAGGATTATTATTTCCCGAGAAATTAATTAAGAAAATCAAAACTAACTTTTTGCTTTAAATGACGATAACTCAACAAAAAATCATCATACAAGGCTTTTAGAGTACTCAATTTAAAGATAATAAAATCATCCGAAAATTTTTTATGATACAATTACTAAAAAGGATATATTGAAGTCCGTTGACCTTTTTAAAAGCAAGCAAAAATTTGTAAAACATTTTTTCTTATGGTTTTCTTATAATTACTCAAAAACTGTTGATAGTACAAAATGTTGAACTCAAGATCTCATAGCTAGAAACTTGAAGCTTCAATTTACTTTTTTTTATTGTTCTGCGACTATCATTTTGGCAAGTTGCAGCCCTTTTAAAATTGCCTACAAATTTAGGATTTTTTAGGTCCCTTAATTTTTGTGCCTAGTGTATAAATGCACATATATAAATATTTAATTTTATACACAATCCTTAAAGATGAACGATATATCTGCCAAGAATACACTTAATTGAAGATTAAGTGCATTTGATTAGTTCATAAAAAAGTATATAATACAAACATGAATAACATTACTTCAATATAAAATAATATTATCTACTTGTATGCAGAGTATGCAGTATCGGAATGGCCTCTCCAGTAATAGCCGAAGTATCTTAATAAAAGGTATAATAAATTTAGACATTACACTACACCACAATAGAACACGAGAATATCATTAAAGTATCATTACTAAAGGGTTTAAAGTTAAGTTAGCCATAAACTATAATATAGTGCAATCTTAATCACCACTAAATCTGAATACACCCTACTATATATAGGGTTGTATGTGGAATATTTAAATTTATTGTCAAACTGTTACTCTACAGCATGGTACTAATCCACGCAGGGATTTTCTTTGAAGTAAAAAACATCGTGTAAACGTGATCTTGAATATCAGACCAATATTTTGTCGAAACTATATAAGGAGATAATATTTTATTTTTTATGAATATGATGTAAATTATGTCGAATATTTTGTAGTTTTTATGTTTATAATTATTAGTTGTATTATTATGTTAGTAATTATTATGTCTAATATTCATTAGTTTTTTTATTTATTTATTAGGAACTTCAGGGATATAGGATCAATAAGTAGAAACGTTAGGAGGCAATCGGGGGACATACTGATCAGAAGAGAGGAGAAAGCGGATAGATGGAAGCAGTACTTAAGAAATTTATACGAGGGTCAGGAATTAGGAGAGATATTAGAGGAAGAATCTAGGGAAGACATAGGAAAACCTATATTGAGAGAGGAATTTGAAATAGCACTAAGGGGGCTAAAGAACAATAAAGCGCCGGGTGTAGATAAAATACAGGCGGAAATTTTGAAATGTGCGGCACAGAAAGTAGTAAATAGGATGTTTGAACTGATAAAATACATATACGAAACGGGTGAGATGCCGGAGGATTATGAGAGGAACATTATCGTTACTATACCGAAAAAGAGAGGAGCCGACAAATGCGAGTACTTTAGAACAATTGGCCTAACTTCCAACGTTTCAAAAATCTTAACCAGAATAGTGCAGAGGAGGATGGAAAATAGAGCGGAGGAAATACTAGCAGAAGACCTATTCGGGTTTAGGCGAAATAGGGGAACTCGCGAAGCTATTCTGGTGCTAAGAGTAATGTTAGAGAAAACAATAGAAAAAGGAAAGAACGCTTATATAGGATTTGTTGATTTAGAAAAAGCTTTTGATAATGTAAGATGGGAAAAAATGTTCGAGATACTAAAGAGCGCGGGAATGAAGTATACAGATAGGAGAGTAGTACACAATCTATACAGAGAGCAAACTGCTGTTATAGAAGTAGAAAGGGAAAGAAGGGAAGTAGGTATTAGGAAAGGAGTAAGACAAGGATGTACACTATCACCACTAATTTTTAATCTGTACATCGATGAGGCGATTAATGTGGTAAAAGGTAGAGCGGATTTCGGGATTAAAGTACAGGGAAAGAAACTAAAAATACTGAGATTCGCGGATGATATAGCAGTATTAGTTTCTAGTAAAGAGGAATTAGAATAGCGTTGAATGAAATGGAGGCAGTATTGACAGAGGAATACGGAATGAGTGTGAATAAAAACAAAACTGAAGTGTTAGTGTGCAGAGGGCGCGAGAGCAGAGTAAAAACGAAAGTACAAATTAATAATGAAATATTGGAGGAAGTTAAAGACTTCACTTATTTAGGAAGTAAAATAAATTGGGATGTGGAAGTCGGCGAGAAAAGAGGTATATGGAAAAACATAAAGAAGAGAAGAGATAAAATGGTAGGCCACTTTCTGAGACATGGGGGAATGATCCGCGATATTTTGGAGGCAGAAACAGGAATGAAGGAAGGCAGAGGTGGGCCTAGATTAGACTACTGCTCGCAAATAGTAAGAATTGTAGGTTGTAGCACAACTAGCGAAATGCATAGGTTAGCACAAGATAGGAGAAGCTGGAGGTTAGCGTCCAACCAGTCTTAGGACTGATGACCTCATGATGATGATTTATTAGTTTTCCTGTTGGGTAATAAATGAAGCATTATGGTTTGTATCTTTGTTCTACCGATATAGGTGAAGAACCACCTACGTAACAGGAAGATAGGGATTGGTAAATGAACTTACTTGGAATAATGTTGTCTTGGAACCCTGTATGCTGTTGTTTCGTTTTGTACGTGATGTGATAACGTCGGTACCGGCACCTTGATCTACACGTGTACGATATGATATTCTCTCTCCGTCTCTACACACCTCCGCAGCGCTGCTACCCCAGTTCGGGCAAAGTTGTGGGCAAAACGAACGCAGCACTGACACAAGGACACAGGACTCGGACAGGGATTTGAATTTCGAGTGGGAAAAGGACAAGCCGTTCGGTACGGAGCCATACTTGTATGTATTTTTTATAATTAACTATAGTCATCTATTTATGTATTTAATATACTATTATTGTGAACCTCTTTGAATTTGTTAAAATACAGAAAATAACAAAATGTATATTTATTTGCACCGCCATTTTAAGTGATTATACGTGAGTATATTCTTTTAAAATAACATAAATTGTTATACTTCATCCTGGTGGAATATCAATTTATATCTGTTCTCAATGTAGTTTCACTCAAAAATAGGTAGGGTACAGTTAGCTAGAAGTCACTTTTAAGTCAAAACCATTTTTTATAGGACCGTATAATGCCAATTATTGTAATTTCATGATATTAACATATAATATAGTAACGATTAATTAAGTATTTTTCAGACAAGTCGAATAATAAATTTATATGTCAATCCTATACTCATACTTAACTCTTTATAATATTCAATTCTAATTTTCATTACGTATAGATAAACAGTTCCATAAAAAATAATTCATTTGAAGTATACCTAAAAGCCTGCATACCATTTTTCTTTGGATATTTTAATGGTTATGACTATGGATAGTTTGTATTCTGTTCTTAGTATTTATCATTTTCATGTGAATATATACCAGCAGTTATAAGTAGTAGTAATTATAGCAACATATTCCGAATTTTCATATATTTTGTACTTAATTCTTTAAAGAATATGACGTATACTTTTTAAATATTCGCAGAAAAACAAATACCGACGCTTGTTAAAACCCTGTCTACTTAAAAAAATTATTATTACTAATCGTTATTAAGTTATGACTAACTAAATACCCTCTTCTTATGTATTATTTGTGCTTTGTTTTATTTTTGATATATACCTTGTAGTATGCCAGACTAGTTTATTTAATTAGTTGGGCAATAGGTAGGTTCCCTAATAATGATAGAGGAGGTTATCGGTAATAAAACAGCTACTATCAAATCAAATATCTTCGTATATTAGAAAACGTGTCGAATGCGAATACTGCGATGACAATCGATCATCTGAGGGTACGATGGTTGTAAGTTACCTCGAAACGGCGACACAGTCACTACTTTGAC
Organism: Rosalia funebris; assembly: GCA_037954035.1. NCBI lineage: Eukaryota > Metazoa > Arthropoda > Insecta > Coleoptera > Cerambycidae > Rosalia > Rosalia funebris. The sequence goes on from JAZFAV010000007.1 coordinate 10,597,748, forward strand.
TGCTCCAAAGCTGGATTTCCAGGATACCACCACTCGACGGCTTAGTGGAGCACAGCATACACCAAACCCTAAACCCTAGAAATCTCATCTAGTTGGGACGTGGAGAACTTCCAATACTTGGCCTACACGATACAGCCATACCACCGTTTGCAAATTCTTTCCCAACTCAACTCACTACTGCCTCGGACGCTTTCTTCACTTATCTCAATTCTCTCGTTCACCCTACCACTACCGCCATCTACCGAAATTCATTCGAACTGAGGGGCGCGCCACAACCTGACTTAATTAAAAAAAAAATTAAAATTTATTATTTTTTCAAGACATATGAATCACTTTATACATATGAATCAATTTATCAGTGAACTTAATTAAATTTTAATTTCATGGGAACGTTACATTACTTCTTGATGGTACATACCTAACTAAGATACATTCCTAAAAATTATAAATATATAACTAATATCTTTTAATTAAGATCTAACTCTAAAGTTATCTCCTGAACAGTTATTGTTAAATCCCTGAGAGCTATAATGTGTAAAAGATATTGCAATATTGTCTTTTTAATATACATTTTTTTGCCTTTGTAAACTCCATACATTTTTGTAGCTTTATTATGGCTGAATATGAACTGAATATAACACAATATTTCCGATTAACCCCTCCACCTAAATTTTATTTTTAACCTCTTCACCTAAAGTTATTTGGCCATTTTATTTTCTTTCTTTGAAATTTTAAAAATAATATCTTGTTTAATCGTTTATTCTAAAATATTAATACTAGCTTAATAACGATATTAATATTCTTTCCACAGTATTTTAGCAGTTATCGAATATTTTAGGGACGTAATAGACCAAAACAGAAACTTGGCGAATTTTAATATATTTATCTTTTATATCACATCCTTACCAATTTATTTCATTTCATAACATTATTTTTATTTCTATATTACGTAGAGAATTGTATTGAATAATTAATATAGAATCCAAATCAAAGTTAGAATTTCTAATGATAATCATTTATTCGGAAATCATTTTTCTATTGGACACACAGAAATTAGAACATCCTTCCCCAGAAAGCCTACAAGCAGATTTTGTGTAGGTTTTGTATATTCACGCATTACATAATGGGCAATTATTTGATATGTAATTTATTTCAAGAGTAACCGTTTTTCCGTTTTTCTATAGGTTTCGAGCCGAAAATATTCAAAAGTTCTTTGAATTTCTTAGAATCCATTACAAAAATAGAATACACCATATTATTTCAAACAAATAAAAACAGAGCCTCGTGAATATTTGTTATAGTAAAAAAATTAAGTAAAACGCAATAGGTAAATAATTTATAAGCTAATAAAAGTATCTCTTAGTCTAATCTAAAAAATATATTATCCATAGAATTTCATTTTTACTTTGATTATTCATTATTCTCATTTAGAAGTTTTACTTCCATAGTCATAGTTAGTTGCTGTGACTTGATCGAAGCTACAATTTATGTGCAACATCCGGTATAAAGTGGATAAATGAATAGTTTTATACAACCAATATCTCAACTTTATTTGAAGTCTTCGACGTCTAATAGGGTACTCACCGTAATGTGCCCTGTATTATTGGTATACATTTATAAATTATGAATATACCATATAAAGATTTTTTAATAACTAGATATTTATGTCTACAAAGCCATAAGAATACACTAAATAATGTTATGGTTTTTACAAATATATAACACAATGATATGTCCAAAAATGATATTTTAATCTATATATTTTGTGTTTACTTCATCCTTTTTCTCAATTATTCTGGCTTTCTAATAACTTTCTATGTTTGGTACAGTATAAAGTATCTACAGAGCCAAATCTGAATTATTCGTTGACTGTCTTGTTAGAAGTTTGTCATATATTAAATTCACCAGTACAAAATAATTTATTACTAAATTTTACATTTCAACTAACACATCGGAGACCGTACGTATACCTCGGTCGATAAATCAAGATCAACTACGACGTTACGTGAAAAGTCCATTACTGATCCTTATCCACTACGGTTCATCTACCAGTTCTCATTTCACCTTTATCATCGCAGCGTTACGTTAAAACTGTTTAGAAATTGAAAGACACTTATCTCGATAAATTATCATACATATTTAACAATCTACATAATAGAAACTTTAAAACAAAATTTTATAATGAAATTTTATGAAAATTATTATTTTAATATAGCTAAGATTTGTGGATTTGACAAACAAAACGTTGGTTGAAGTAAAAATATCCATGCTGCACATGAATATTCATGCCTCACATGATACTCCAGTGGTATACAGCGCTCGCCCACAGCCTTATTTATATGCCTATAAAAAGATGCTTAATTTAATACGGCATTAGTGCACACGTAATTTATTTTTAGACTCAAATAATCTATTTAAGTCTACTTAGATATTGATACATTTATGACATTTCACAGAGGCGCTGAATAATTTTAAGCCTATGCGACCCTATTGGGGCCACTAATGCGTTATGAGGAGATTAGTCAATGCCCCATGCACAGTCACGGACCACACTGTGATCCTTCATTTTTATTAACGACTCAACTGCGACCTCTTGAATCCATCACGGGCAGGATGCCGAGAGAATTATTCTACACTAATTGGACACCGATTTCCTACGCGATAATAACGTGTTTCTAGAGAGTTAATAATAAAAATAGAAAGAAAGTGGCAAGATACGTTCTGAAATAATTAGGAGACGCGGGAATATAATTTTGTACTCAAAATAAGCAAATTATTTAGCATGAGTCATATTATGCCTCTTAATACAATACTAATGGGATATTAATATAAATTATGAAACATATTAAAGTATTATATGGGGAGGAAGCTGACATATATTTTTATGAGAAATACAAATCGGTTTAGAGTTCCAATAATTACAACACATTTATTATATTTTCCTTAACGGCAACCAATATTTTAATGCACCTGTATATGCATACTTCGACAGCAATTCTATCTTCATTAGCATAATATATTGACTCTTGTTCGAATAGAATTGGAATTGATAATCTATTTTCTACGATCTACTTAAATTTAAAAATCTTAATATAATTGCAATACTAATTGTTCCATTTTTATTTAAACTGTATACAAAATATCCCTTGCATGGGATTAGTGATTATTTACCCTTATCCAGCATATTTTATGACATCCCAAACCGTTTATGATGGCACATGCGTGTCATGTAACTCTTTTCTCTTTTCACTAAAGGGACCTGTTTGTATATGCATCTACATCTAAATACATTAACATACATATATAGATATACCCTATATATACCTCTACGTACATATACTTGTACATATACTTGTACATATACAGTGACACAAAATTTCACCTTCTTTTCTTCGTTCTTCAATCACTTCTCGCAGTAACAACAATAATGTTTGTAGTTAATTAAATTAATAACAAAAGTTCTTATCTTACTGTGTGACATAAATAGCGTTTAGAGCTCTTTTCGTCTGTCCTAAGTAAAATTTGTAACAATTATTACAACCGATTTTGTATATTCCCGATTTATTGCTAATTCCTGTTTTGTTTTTAGAGTTACCGATTATATTCTGTAAGCTATTGTTGGTTTTATGTACAACACTATATATATTTCTTTAATGCTATTTAATCCTCTCACATAGTGCAAATCGTATTGTAGTTTTATATCTTTATGTTTTTTCCTTCTGGAAACAGTTTTACATTTTTTTTCATTGAGTTTTTCTTACCGTATTGTTAACGATCGACACATTGTTGGCGAGCGATTTTAATATATTTTACGTAGGAGTATTCTTCGTTGGTACTACTAGCCTAATTATATTTCCAACTTTATAAGTCTTTGGTAAACCATACATTTTTAGCATTGAAGGGTTATATATGTTCCATGTACTTTTTATGTTATTAATGATATTGCTATTCTCTACAAGTATTTTGACATTATTTTGTCATTTTGGCAACGCTTTGGTTTTAACCTCTAAATAAAGTCCATTTTGAATATGGTCATCCACTTTCTCATAATAATCCTGCTACTACAATATTATTACTTTATCTTATTAGCATGTATGATGAATATATCAATCTTATTACTAGTCAATATATTAATCTGATTGGGCGGGCGGCAGACGCTAGTGATGTAGTGGCGGTCTAGATAATACAGTGATGTCATTATTCAGTGAAAAATACTTTAAAGCAAAGAAGCCTGTAGTTCAAATATTCCTCTATCTAAAGATTCCTAATGCAATAGTACACAGCATTTTAGCAGGGTAAGTCAATAAACGGACATTGTTAAGTAGACGAGTTCCTCAACTTTTCAGGGTTACCGAACAGGGATGTGATGTAGCTTTCCATATTCTATGTGGGAATAAGTAAGAAGTTATCATCATATTTAAGGCATACATTGACGATAAATGAAAGTTGGGTATTCTGTATGAACCCCAAATAAGACGGTGGAGAGGAGACATGTAACAAGGGGTTTCCAAATGTTAGATAGTCTTTGGCTATCGTCGCGTGTGTTTAAGAAGTCTTGTCGTTTTTCGTGAAATCTTGATGGTTTTGCGGATTGTTCTGCTACGATTACGACTATTTTGGTAGTATTTTGAGAATCGAATGTCTGTCCTACCTGCGATAATGTCATAAAAATGTCAGGTTAGTCTTAATCTTGTGAACATCAAGATTATGTTCATAGATTCTATTGAATATACATCTATTCGTTTGACCGATGTAGTTGCTAGGACATTGAGTACAGGAAATTTCGTATACTGCGAGGTATTATTTGGAAATTGCATATTTCTTAGAAAAATTAATGCCTCAAATAGGTTATTAAAGTTACGTGTAAATTACTTTTTTATCAACAGCGATCAAGACTTAAAAAGCACACATCCATGTTTGGCTGAATCGAGACGATCAAGTTTTCGTTAAGTAATACACCAAAATTTCTATTGTAATTTCTCTGCATCTGCGTAATCAAAACCACTAAAAATATTAAATAATAAGTTACTTGTATAAAGTTAATACTGGATGAATCAGCCAGTATCGAATGTATCTTAAAAAAAATACATTCATTAAAACAACAATAATAGAATCCGGAAATAGAAATGAAAGTCAATTATATAAAATATTCTAATAGGCCTACTTCTGAGCTAAAGAGTTACTCAATTGATCATGAAACTTGTGTCTACTATGAGACAACGTATTGGGACTAATCTCTTGGAACACGTTTATTATTTCTTTGTCACAATTCTACTATATTATTAATCTTATTCTCTTAAAAGCCATAAATTTTAGTTTTGATGTCTCAAATAAAAGAATAATTGAGACCAAGTCAGGAAGTTTCGCTAGCTACAAGATAGTTTCCCCTCTACTTAATGAACGGTTTATAAATGTATTATGTATACATTCTTACATTTACTTTCCACATACCCCTAACATATTGAATTAAAAGTTAGCCCGATACCAATACCGAACGACTAAAAGGTTATGGTGGCCATGTAATTCAAAGGTTAACTTATTCGCAAAAACGATATTCCTCACGAAATTTTCATCATTATTCGGTTTGTTCTTTAGACATCCGCAGAACTCCATTCATCTAATATTATTCTCGAAAAAATGGATACCAGTCACTGAAAGTAAGTAAACCTTTATTTTCAGTGATTAGTATCCATCTTTCCTAAGAACAGTTTGTGATTATCTGAATATTTCACTCGTTAATTTCACTTAACTCAGTAGTCTGCCTAGTAGTCTGCTGCTTTTTGTATTCTTCAGTATTAAAAAAATATAACAAGCAATGATTTGATATTCCTTAAAGCTAATTCAGATTTGACACAATCAAAAGCTTTTGTTCTGAATTCCTAATTCTTCTAGACCTTACTCTTTTGTATTCTAAATTCCTCCATTGGTGCAGGATTTCACAAGACAGAAGAATATTAGCAATGTTCTTAGTCTCCCTAACAATGATAGGTACCGCAACAGAATTTTGTCCTTAAACCAATCCCCCTTATTCTCCTGATATGGACTTCTCAACTGTGGCTATTTCTAAACTTATAAAATATTCATAAAATGGCAATCGGTTGTTCAACTGGGTAGATTTCGGCGCTACATTAGAAGTTTCCAAATTGAGGGAAAGACGACAAGCTGTCTTTCAGTACCAGGAATACATTATATATTTATCACTATTTTAGTGATGATAGTTTTATCACAATTAACCATCTGCTATTCGTAAAAATACATTTTCTTCTGCACTCATATTTGCATAAAATGACCTATTAGCAGACTGGTACTAAATAGATGTAGTTTTGATTATTTTTGTTTATTATTGATCGTATCGTTAACGGCTAATCACCAAAGAAATAAACATGAATTGACTATTGTGCGTACATTATATGCCTCCTGCTTCAGACAAACAATTCACATCCTAATCCAGCATTTTCGGTCGCGCCAAATAAAGCGAACTTCCAAGGGAAAACCCATTAAACATAAAATAGCTTGGTTGATTATCTCAATAGAAAAGTTATCGAAGAGAAAACAATGGAGTCGGTAAGTAAAACAGATGACCCTCACAGGCAGACGTTGAATTTAAAGACAAGACATAAGTGTCTAAAGTTAGGGCAGTGCATTATGGATAGATAGGTAGGTAAGAAAAGTAAGTTTGAAAGTTTTGAGGCACCAATTCGACCCAGTTGTCTGATTTATCTAGCTACTGTCACCTTTGCTGGCTCACCGGAATTGTAAGTCGAGCTGAACTGTGTCGAGTAGTGCATAACCGGAAACGTTCATGCAAAAACCGCAAACAAACAACAGCGCTGTACTGACAGTAAATAAACCATTCGAAAATAATATGGCGAGTCGCACAAGATTTATCGACAACAGCAAGAGATTAATTGTCCATTGTGTGTTCTATAATATGGCAAATTACTTGCCTTTATACCCAATTCGAAACTAATCCGGAAGGATTTATTGGAAAAGCTGCCGAATGCTAATACGATTATCTGGAAGATTATTTCTAGCATACTAATTGATTTGGTGACCAAAAAAAGCATTCATTATCCCATTTCGTAGGAATATTAATTACAATGTGTATATTTATATTAAAATTTTATTTATTTTTTTCTTACCTATTATTTATGAATACCAACAAAATATTGAAATTGCAAAAGAGAATTGCACCTTAGAAACTTTACGAAATTATTATGCCGAGCAAATATAACATTAAAAATAAACAGTTAATTAAAGCTATATATTTTTACTTAACAGCTTGTATGTAAATAATACTCATAATAACAGGATTTATTTTAATTTAGAATTTATTAGGATCAATTTCTTTCCGTTATTATGATTATTAAAGAAATTGAAAAGTGGAAACAGAAGTAAGAAAACACTTAAAGAAGGATACAATAAGAAGTGAAAATGCAGAATATTAACACGACTTAAAAATGCATAAAGTTGAACTAACACAAAATATATGCATACTGGGAACGATATTAAGACGATTCAATAAAAATAATTAACATAAAGCCGCAAAAAGCGAGTCGTTCAATGAACAACTTAAAACATGCTGCTAAAATCAATATCAATGGAAGAAAGTGTAAGAAGAAAGAAACGTAAGGAACCTAATGAAAAAACTGGTCCCCTGTTTTTAATAATAAAAACAGGGGATCGGTTTTCGACGAATACCGAATAATTACACATTGCTCGATGCGAGTTTTTCCAACCGTGTTACCATCATCGGGAAATAATAAATAATACTTGGTATCGGAAAATTCGCAACGAGAAAGGTGTCTTCTTTAGGTAGTCGTGAAAATTTAGTCAACGGTTGTTGTTTTTGCTGCATCAAAGGTTCCAACCCCATCTCAGGCTGTTGTTAATAGAGAATAACTTACATAATACCAGAGGCAGGATAAACCGAAAAACCACAAAAGTACAAATCAACCACCGGTTTACTAATAATGTGTAAGATTATAACACATATTACATATAAATAGATAAAGCGTCACTTAGGTGAAGACAACATGAACACAAATGAGCAAATGACTGCCGAAAATTGGCCATTTGATGCAGTCAATAGTGCCGTAAATGGTATAACACAACACAAAAATAAAAAAACATATGTCGCATTTTGCTGCATAGATTATTCCTGGATATTGCATGTGTTAGAAATTGGATATACTATTATCCACGTCAAGATAACCGCAAAACAATACTGATTTTACAAAAAGAAATACCAACAATTACAAAAGAATTGATATCAATCAAATGTTGGACTTTCCTAGGTGACACACTCAATCCGCTATGGTTCACCTTGATTCTAAATCCTTGTCAAAACATTAATAAGGATAACAATAGGATATATAATAAAATACACTAACGAGAGTGTGTTAAATTACTTAGATATGTGGATTCATTTAAGAAGTAGCTGATACTTTACCCTAATGTTAAAATCTGCCATGTATATTACATCTTACAATTTTAAGTGATATATATATATATATATATATATATATATATATATATATATATATATATATATATATATATACATGGCAGATTTTAACATTAGGGTACAGTATCAGCTACTTCTTTAAATGAATGGCGGATGTGCCACTGTAATTTTAGTATGGTTAAGATACCTTGTTCTACTCTGGCTTATTATTGAGATATTTTATTCTTACTCTACTGTAAGATTGGAAAGTAAGAATAAAGTACCAGTAAGTAATACTCAAGTAACGTGCCCGCAAACTATTTTTTTAATGGCGGCACTGTTAGTTAATGAGTGATTGTACCCGAATTGATTTATATATTTTTTTTGCACCCCTACTATTTAACCGTTACGTACAACGGTTATTTATATTTAACGGTAACGGTTATTACCTGCAAGCGGTGATAAAATTAGAAAGTAAGCATACAATAACAATAAAAATATAAATATATAAAATTAACTTGCATAAATATATCGACCTATTTCAAAATTACGATGACACCTTCGTCAATTCTTTAAAAATTGTTTGCTGGGGGTCGATACATATACTTCGGCAATTAAACATTTCACTGGCGCCTTCGCCATTTTTTGTAAAAATTCTACCTAAAGTGGGTACAAGACTACAAGATTTACCAAAAGTTTAAGACACTTTACGACTATTAATTCTGATACTGGTTAGATTAATTAAATAGTATAGGTATATACATAGTTTAGTTTTTTAGGTACAGTCATACCTAAAATTAAATACTATAAAAATATATTCTAATGTTAAACAAAATCAAATTAAATCTGTTTAGTTAACATCTACTCTCATAATTTTCTAACAGAATACTCACCAAAGGAACTATAAAATAAAATAAATATGGCAAGTCTATAAAGAGCTAAGATAAGTCTATATGAGCTGCATGACATTTATGAAGTCACATAAAACAGTATTTTAATTTGAACCGGACCAATATAATGTACAATTTAATAAATGTATAACTGCCATGAAAATTCTGATCTATATTAGATATAGAACCTAACGTTTATACACAGGATGAAGGATTCGATATGCATTGAAAAACTTGGTTTATTGTGAAAATGCTCCACAAGATCCTTTATCCTATCAACACATGAAATAATTTCAGTACAAAGTTTAACGTATAACCACTCTATTTGTATCATGGCGCTCCGCAAAATAGGTTTGGTACGCAATTTAGTGGATACATTTTTGTCTATTTTGTATGGAAGGAGGAAGGTGTTCCCCGAAAAGGTTGTGCTAGTAGTCCATCCCAAACTTTTGAACTGCACTAATTTACCAAAGGTAGGTCTATTGTGAATAGATGAAATTGCAATTGTATGTAACACTAATTTTATGAAAAAATATAGATTTTCTTTTTGTAAAATCAATATTGGCATTTATGTTCAACAAATCAATCCTGAAATGATCTAGTGTTAACAGTTATCGTGTCAATATAGTGTAGGTATCGTGTAATGATCAGTCTACAAGGAGGTAGTTAACTATTATTGGGACTTTTTCAGAATTGTCTTTTTATTCGGCTAGTTTTCCCCCGTATTATACAATATTCTTATAAAGTAACATTCCCCATAATCCATGTAACATTTTATATACTTAACATAATTTCTAATAGTTCAAAATTATGCAAAATGACAGCTTTATTTTCCAAAACTACTTTGAAAACCAAATTTTTGAATGACAAGATGAATCTATTACATCACGTCTATATATACCAGCCTATGGTGTATAATCCAATGATGTATTCAATTCTAGCAAATCATAGAAAGGAAACGTTCATTCTGAATCAAATAATGGCTAACTAAACTAGTAAAATATAATTCTAAATATTTTCCAAATAAATTTACAATAAATTAAGAACAGAAGAAATGAAGAACTTCATCAGTAAAATTCTCATATCATGTTAAAACCAGTGAGCAACTCCCATTTTTAGATGTACTAGTTATTAGAAATGGTAAAAGTAAGTTAGAATTTGATATATACAGAAAAGACACCGATACTCTCAGATCTATCCCTAATGATTCCCACCATTGTGATCAACACAAAATGGCGAACCTCAATTTTCTAGTCCATTGCCTACTAATTTTCTCTCTAATAAAGATAGGTTTGAAAAAGAAAAAGCCCTAATCAAATGTATAGCTGCGTATAATGGATCTTCTGTTGGTATAGTTTGAAAAGTGATTAAGATAAATAAATTTAAATAAATACCTCGAAATTCCTCGACCTCTTAAACTGAAAGGGAACATCCAAAGAATTATGAATCTATTCATTATGATTCTCGATTGACACGTCGTATTAGTATGATTTTTAAAGATATAGGAATGGTGGTAGTTCATTCATCGAGAATTAAATTAAATCAATCTTTAGACAATTCAAAACACAAAAGTAACATAAACGACAGGTCGAAGATTTACGAAATCAGCAATAACGACTGTAATCAAAGGTATGTTGGACAGACCAAACTATATATCCAAACCAGGTTCAAAGCACATGGCACATCTCATATGGTAGAACATATAAGTCCAGTATTGCCCAACATATCTTCGAGAACAACCATAAGATAGATATTAGGAACGTAATATTAATTAGGAATGTAACAAATAGTAGACAGCTATATGCATTTGAAAGTTTAGAAGTTGAAAAGTGTAAAATTAGTATGAATAATGACAAAGGGGTTATTCCATATAGCCCGCTTTATTGGCTAGTTGCTCACGACTCACTGGGCCACAGCCATGACGGTTGGAGCTCAATGAGCCGCACCCGAGATAGCCAGGGCTCACTGAACCGCAACAATAAATTAGGCATAAATAGGATACATTGCTAGCATAATATTAGTTTTAATCATCTCCAACTGATTTAATCATGATACCAACTTATTGGCGAAACACACGTCATGTGTAGTGTATAGTATTTTGGTGTTTTGTGGAAAGCTGCGTTAGTGTTATCTTCACACCAAAGGTTTCAACCCACTCCAGTAATTTATCTAAATATTTTAAAATTGTCGCATTGGCGCCTCCGCCATTTATTCACATTATTTGGACTGCGCGGTCTTGATGTAAGTAAGTATTGGAGTACACTTGTCATGATAAATGGGATGTTCTGTCTCATGTGATAGTTAACCAAATTATAATACTCTACAATATCGTCTCTGTAAGCATGATGTAATATATAAAGAATGTGAGTACATACATATTCAGATATATACATAATAATATTCATAGTTGTATATAATAAGATTGAAAAGTAACGTAGAAGATTCATAAACTTGATACTAATATTGTTTCTAAATTACTCGCGCATATCAAAAGATGTACTTTACTTGAATTGTCACTTTACATTTAAAATGCCCTTTAATTTTTTCGAGCCGCATTTTTAATAGTTATAACGTCTTTGGCATATTTTTAATGGAAAGAGACATTTTTGATTGCTCCATTTAAAATAACTTTTTTTTTACGTACAGTATAGTAAAATAAGGAATTGATTGCATAAGATTTCTTGTAACCAAATTATTTTTTGAAATAAAAAGTGTTGTAATAATACCATTGAAACAAAATCTAAATGTACGAGTATAACGAAGCTGAGAATGGAACATATTTTACACATTCAGTATTGAATAATTTTCTTGTTTTAAATCTTAATAATCGTTACATTTTCATTTGCTCTATCTAACTATATCCCAAAAAAATATTGTGTAATCTGTCCCTTATTTTACTTTATCTTTTATGTAAAACAAGAGTTCTTTCAAATGGCGCAATTAAATGGGTCTTTCTATTAAAAAATATTCGTAACATCACAATCAATTTTTAAATGTACAATGGAAAAAGAAATAAGATGTAGCTACGTAGAATTTCGTGTTTTGATATGTCCCAGTGTTTTAAAAAATACATTAGTATGATTTTAGTGAATTTATACACCACTTTTTAGACTTACAATATAATGTTGTGAGTATTATTTGATGTACTTCTGATCCAATATATACTATTGTACTATTGTCAGTTTTATATATTTATTCAATAAAAGTTTCTCTACTAATAACTATGTAGAAAGCATCGTTATTTTACTAATCTATAGTACCAAGTGGCGCCAAAATTGGTTCATCATAATTATTTCAATACAAGGAGAGTATAAATCCTAATGAAATTAAAATAAAACTTGATTTTTACGACCTACGAGTACATTTATATTAAGATCTAATTGGTCGTATTTTAAGTCGTCTTCAATACACTTTTTCATAAAATAGTCTATGAATTATAATAAAACTCTTATTTTTACCACACGTCGTCCAAACATGCGTTATTCAATCAGCTACAAAAAGCTAGTTGACTAGGAATAATATCAAATTGTTTACTAAATATAACTTAACCTAATGTAAGTAACGTCTTACATCAAATTAAACCGAAATTACCTAAATCACATAATTCCTCTCTACCTAACAAAATACAAGATATATTGTTTTAAATGTAATTTAACTTGCTTAACATTTTATAACACACCTTTAGTAAGATTTAACCAATGTTTCCCTCTACTTAGGAAACAGAAATTGTAATGTTTTCTTTTGACTATATCTTAAAACGTAATTTTATGATAATTTTCTTATTCTATTTCCTAATGTTATGATGTAAATGGCGGCTGTCTTGGTTTTTAGTTTCTAATATTTGTATTAACTACATCTTCATATTTCTTCTGACCCATCTTCCGATAAGTAATCTGACAGTCTTGAAGAACGTAAACTTTATTCTACACTGTTTATTATAATAGTAATAAAAATTCATGAAACATAATTTATCCTCAATACAAGTGTTCGAAGAAATTCTTCTTGTGTGCGGCCCTATTGATTATCTCAGTAAAGACGGCATGTACCCAATTATCGAAATATTAGTTTGATTAATATATATCGTAATATTAGTTTGACAGGTATGCTTGTGTATACAGGGATGCTTGTGATCTACACACTGATTGTGAGAAATTATTGCATGGAACTTAAGCCAGTCAAATTTAACAAAAATATTTCCTGAGACTATTATTCTATTTGTTGTAATATTAGATTCAGGCTTTTAAAATACACACCGCGTCTCTATTTTTCTTGAGTTTACATACCCCTAACTGATAATATACACAAATCACATGCGCAAATAACGCAAATACACTTGAAGTGTGTATTTTTCACTCATCTATTTTTAGATGAGTGAAATCATCACTACTTTTTAATACAGGTGAAACGTCCCGTACCCGAGCTATAGGATCACGCGGTATTTTTTTAATTTTTCGTAACACTATTAAATCAATTTGGCCTATAAAATTTTACCGAAATTATTTTTATTTCATTAACAGGGATTATATAAATTTTCCTAAATTATCTTTCATTTCATTATTAATTAGTCCAAAGATTTAGGCATGTTTAAATTAATTTTCAGAGAGAAATTACAGTTTTAAAATATTCAATACAAACTGTCCAGATCATAAAAGTAGAATATTTGTGTAAAAAAACGCATCTCGGCTTGAAGCTTCAGACCGTACCAGAGGTGCAGGCAAGCGATGCAGGTAGCTCGATAAACGATTATCGCCCTTATGCGTTAAGGTTTATATGGGAACTGAGGAGAAAGAACGGGACCAGATGTTTAGGAAACTGAAGACAATGTCGACTAGAGAAAGCGTATACGCGGTACGGTGGCGTGCTAGCCCTTTCCGTCATACCGGGGTTTTCGGGAATATTGGTTCTCTCTCATATGACGCCGAGATTTTGCTTAAATACGGAGGGAATCGAGGTAATAGGACAGTTTAAAATCAATACACGAAGAGGCTGCTGGAAGTAATCCGGGAAGAGGAAGTTAGAAGTAATCCGGGAAGAGGGCATCGAAGAAGACCAGAAGAGCCGAAGCCTGGGAGGCGGGAAGAGTGAAAAACGTTCAACCCAAGAAGAGACCGCTGGGGGACAGCCGGGAAGAGGATACTGGAAGTAATCTGGGAAGAGGACACCGAAGAAGACCAGAAGAACCGAAGACTGGGGGCCGAGAAGATCCGAAGACGCGAGTAGCTGAAGTGCCGGAGCATAGAAGACCGCCAATCGGAAATTCATATGTCGTATCCACTACCTCACTGCCTCGGCAGGGTCTCGCCGTTTGACCTACACAGCACACTAGGGAAGTACGGGGCCGGCTTTTCATAGGCTCTGGGCGGTCATCCCGCCGTCCACCGAGTCGTCTGGGGCCCTGCGTATCATGGACGTCACCGGGAGCGGAGGTTGCGAACCTGGGGGAGAAGATGCTGTGCCTATCGACCCTAGGTGAGGTAATACCCTCACCTTTCTAGGTGAGGGTATTTAATCGTTAGTATTTCCAGTAATAGTCGAATTATCCCGAACACGCTTTATCGAAAGGGGGGGGATTTACTTAATTAATGACTCTATATCTACGTCGTTATTTCACTGTGGTACTTAATTAGAATTCAATACTATTTAGATAATTTCTGCCATAATAATAATTTACTCGCTTGTTATCCATTCACTGTTATATTTTCATTTATCTTTGATTTACTGTTATATTTTATAATTTTCATGTGGGGCTACGTCCCTGCATTTCTCTAATTGCCTTCAAGGCAAATTCACCTGTGTTATGATATTCTTGAGAGGCCAATAACCCTCTGCCCATATTGTTTCAACTGCAGTTTATTGCACTTTGCAGATGAGTTGTGAGCGTCCCCGAACGGGGGCATCGACAGGTCTGGGGTCGACCGCAACTCATAAAAGTTATTGGCAGTGCCACAGGTGCGCTTGTTTGGTAGTTTATACTATCGGGAAAGTTTACCTGTGGGTTCAATTAGAAATGATCATTACTGCTTAGCACTCTAGGGGCGTGCTGTATCACCGCAGAGGGTTAGAACTTCACCTTCAGCCAGTTTGCCATACCTTGTTATCTCATAGCGAGCGGGTATGTGACAAAGTCAAAACGGAGACAGTGTCTCCCCTCTAATACCTTTACTGCGGTGATTTGGTACAAAACCTATAGCAACAAGCCATTGGCTTACTGCGAGTTGTGGTGGAGCTTAGGTTTTCTTTGCCTCCCCAGTGAGGAAACTCACAGGGTTTGTGTTTAAATAAACGGAAGTTGCCGTTACAAATAACAGGGTTCTGTGGTCTGTCAAGAACATTATTTCCACCTATCCAAATCGGGAAAATAAAATGTAAATTGAAGTGGATTTTCAGTTTCCTTTTGATCGCCTTCTTCTAAGCAGATAAAGTAAATCCGACCTAAAGTCAAATAAATAAATTCCCAATTTAATTGATTGAATCCTAAATTAACGTAACCAGAGCAGATCATAAATAAGAAAATTAAAACAAGTAATACCAAACTTTATATAAAGAATCTGGGGAGTAAGTGTTAAAACACAACGTAGCAAGGTTCCTACCACTAGACAAAATTAAACGATCAGGCCAAATCTTCGAACTCGTACATCCACTCTCTGGGAGGGGGGCCAATCAGGGGAAGCGGGGGTTCGTTGGTATCATATTCTGCAGGTGTGATATCAATTAACGCCTAAGGGAAGAACGTTCTCGCGAGGGGATGTTTCTAGTTCGGGGATTCGTAAATCAAATAAGAGAGTGGGGGTCATGGGGTGTTTCACAGGGTTCTAGTTGCCAGTTAAATAATAAAGGTATTTGTATGTGCTAAAAAGTACATTATTTATTATGGTAATAGATTTTAACAATATTTTAAAAAAATAGTCATAAATTTACCTACTTAAACTCGAGGAAAACATTACTAAAAATATAAAATACATAAATGAAACTCAAGATTGTTAGTTTTATTACAATAGTCCATTTTTCCTTTAAAACATATTACATAAGTCATTGAACATTTCAACTTTCTTACTTTAAAGCTTGTCAACAGTGTATTTTTAGGCCATCCCATTGTAAACTGTCCGGCGACGCAGTGGAGAAAATATAAATCTAATAAAACGCTGTAGATTGTCCCGTAACTTGCAATTTGTAAACCGCTGGCAATACGTGACTCTTTTAATAACTATTTCGCCGTTGCGTCATGTATTATCGGCCGCAGTTCGATAGATACACATAATGTGTCCGAAAAAAAAGCTATTATACAGACAAATCGAAACAAATTGATTAGTATTACCACAGATTCCCTCTACTTAAATACTAATACGGATCCTATGATAACGGGATATCATTATACTTCAATTTTGAAGATCTAAATAAACATGATTAACACAGAGAGAACCGTAAATAAACGTTGTATGTAGATTGTCCAGTAACATACAATTTGTAAACCTCCAGCAATACGTGACTGTTTTAATAACAAAACCACCGTGGAGTCATGTATCATCAATGATAAAAAATGAAGGTAACTATTATATGGACAAATTGAGACAAGTTAATTTGTACGTATCATAAATACTTACACTTAAATACAGATCCTTTTTTTAACTACTCTAGAGATTTGCAATCTGCACAGTGGGCAATAAGCGTTTTTTGTGACTAAAATGTAATGTCATGTAGAGTATCACTCCAGTGAATGATCTTTAAAAATTATAGCCCAGGCAAATTAGACAAATCGGTGAAAAAAATCCTAGAGTTTTTAAAACGGTCTTAAACGTTTCCTTTAGACTTGGGTTAACATGTGTCCCCCCAAGTCCCCAAGGGTAGGGGTGAGCTCAAGGAGGGGGAGGGGTTTTAATGTTCCTTTTTTAGTTTTTCGCTTGTATCTCGGAGACTATATCTTCTACATAACACTACTATATATACAAATGAAAGCTCTCAGGGGGATGTAAAAAATAAAACTCGGCCACGTTACACTTAAAATACTATTTATTGCATTTCAAGCTGTACTGTCTGCGTTACAAAGTTAACTGCCTCGCCCTTCTTAATCGTTCCGTTCAAAATACAATAACATAAACATTCATATAGCTAAATCAGCAACACACATAAGAAACATGACATCATGGTCATCTACTCTCGGTACTTTCATATACAGGGCGCTAACATAAAATTTAAGCTGACAAAATTTCCTACAAAAATGTTCTTACGCATTTTTGTCGTAGTCCTAGGACAAAAACCTGTCAAGAGTTACAGGGCTGACCAAAGTAACACGATTTCAGAAATTGTGCTTTATCCGCATTTAAAACCAAATTACAGTCTACAATTGTCTTGTACATTAATATTGACTATTTGAATTACATTATGAGTAAATCTAATTGTAGCCAGTAAGTAAATCGATTGTATTGGGTCAAACAGTTCATTATAGGGTGTCAAGGGGGTCTTCAGGGTCATCCTCATATGCTGAATTCTCATATTCAACTGAAGGGCCATTGGTACACGCCCTCTCCCAACCGCATATTGAAGGGCGAAAAATGCCTGTCTTAAGGCACTCATAGCGTGTACCACAGCCTTTAGTGCAGTTGCAGAATATTGTAGATAGAATAGCAGCTGGGGCAGCGTGATTCAAGGTAGGCAAGGGTTTGAAGATTTCCATCTGCCCGTCTCATCCAACTCCAATCAGTAGGTGGCAGATTGTTGCCCAGCCATTCGTGAACTTGCAAATAGACTCTCTATGAATGTTGCAATGCAAAGCCTTTAGTTGGTAGTAGAGAGGGGAGGTCTGGCCTCAACCTTGTGGTGGATTTTAAGAAAATTGCAGAGGTTGTATCACAGTCTGTGAGGCTAAAACTGTGAATTAACAAGATGCTCTTGGCAAAGTCATGTTCCTGTGATTCCGTGGAGGAATAAGCTCTGCTTTCCTCATTTTCCTTCCCTAGTTTGAAAAACTTTATCTCTTGCTACCTTGGAACTAAAGCAATCAGCAGGATCAGCAAATCCACATCTTCGGCGATGACAGTAGTAGAACAACCAGATTATGTTTTTCCAATGCACACTTCACTATCGTTTTATCATCATCAGCCTGTCTGACTTCAATTCCTTCAGCAATCATTTTCTGAGTCAGCATAGTGATGAACCTGGCCTTATTTTTTTGTTACTTGAAAAGTGTTGTTGTTGAGCCGTCACTGTCATCTCTTCAGTAAAGTCAATATCGACTGATGCGGTGATGGTGGCGGTTCTACGTTCTGCATGTTTTGTACTATTGGCAGTGTCAGAATAACCATAAAAAATGACAGTGTATTCACCATAGTGTTTTTTAATGTAAATCACATATTGATTAAATATCACTGAGGAAGAGAGGGTTGATCCTGTACCCCACCTGACTCGATGTAGAAGAAATCCGCCATCAATCACATTAGTGTGAAGCCTGAGGTTTGGGGTAACAGGATGAACAGGGAAAGTATCATATAATGCAGACTTCTTTGTCTTTCGCATCCTTTTTTCATTAAATAGAGATAATGAAAAAGGTGGCAGTTCGTATCGGAGAAAGTCTTCTAGATCCTCGTCGTTCTTCTTAGAAACAGCTACTCGTTGAAATATTAGAAGAGGATCAACCACCTCCACAACGTTGTCAATATTGGTAGTACTGTTCATAGATGCCAGTGGTGGGACTTTGTCTTTTCGAGCCTGTTTTATCTCCCCAAACTTTTACCCTATCATCTTCCTCGTTGTAATCTTGCCTTCTTGCAGGGCTTTGTAGTAGTTTACATCACGGTTAGCAATGACGCCTGTTATGAAGGAAACTAATGCTCGTGATTCTGGAAAGGGAGGGTGCTAAAATGAAGATCTTTTTTCTGTCATCATCTCTTCTCTGCCGAGACGCGCAATAATCTACATGTTGCTTCCCTGCAATATGCATATTAACTTAGCATCCAAGAAGCTCATAGCTCGGCAACCGTACGTCCTTGAACAAAAATGCATAAGGCTATTTTTTTTAGGAAATCTTATCAGCTTAAATTTTGTGTATAATGTATTTTTCAGTGACAGTTTCCGAGATACAAGCGAGAAACTAAAAAAATGGACATTTAAACCCTTCTCCCTCCTCGTACTCACCCTCCTCCCCCCTCGGGGACTTTCGACATAAATCAACCCAAGTCTAAAGAAAGCGTTTAAAATCATTTATAAAACTCTAGGATTTTTTCCCCGATTGCTCTTTTTTGTCTAATTTTACTGGACTATTAATATTAGATTTAGAGTTTGACTAAGTGATCTTAAATCTAAACTTATCTGAGTCTTATAACAGAGAAGTCGAATGGCAGCAAACATTTTAGCCTACGCACTTCACTGACATAACGCACATTAACATATTGGCTAACACATTAGGATGTACTGACAATATTTCATTATATTTCTCACTAAATCGTTGTATGGCTTTCTTGATGAATTCCAGAGGGATGTCATGTTGAATTACTTAGTTGGGGGCGTAATAAGTTGCGTCGACGATGGCACGTTATACCTTATTCTAAAACCATTACAGGATGTTAATATTGGAGATATTAGCGGTACCCTCACAGCTGAATTCCGTAAGTCTAAGCGGGCTTAATAATGGACTTGTATAATAACAACATGTTGTCCAACGATAATTTAGATTTACAGCTTATGAGCCAATACATATGTCTTAGTTTAAGTCCTAGCTGCTTACGTTTGGTAAATACATGTCTTTATCATGTAAGACGTCGGTCCTAATGCATCCCGAAATACTTGGCATTTTTGACTTGAGGAAGTTGGCAGTTGTTATTCTTCACAGGAGGACATGTTTCTCTTCGTAATATCAATATTACATGCATGAACATGGTTTTATTAGCTTTCATGTGCCATATTTTGACCCAATGCTAAATTTTATTTAAGTTTGTTTGAAGGTTCCTTGAGGCTGATGTTGAATTAGTGTGGGATGCTGAGATGCGGTGTTGTCAACGCATGTTGCAACAATTGTGATTCTTGTTGTCGGAAGGTCAACTGTATACAAAAGGTACAATATTCAGCCAAATACGCTACCTTGAGGAATACCTGAGTATATTGGATGCGATTCAGTATATCCACAACTTTGTTTAACCATGAAGTATCTAGCTGTTAGATAAGATTGCAATAGATGAAAGTGGGGATGAGGGAGAAGCCTCTTTAGTTTGACTTGCACTTTCAGCGTGCCACACCTTGTCGAAAGCCAGGGATATAACGAGAAGAGTAGCTGAATAACATCTTATAGAATTTAAGTCTTTGTTTATCTGGTTGACCAGCTTATGCACTTGTTCAATCGTACCATCATTATTATAGAATCCAAATTGATGTTCTGGAATTATCTTTGTTTTCTTTGTTATATTTTTGAATCTTTTAACATACAGCTTCTCGAATACTTTGGATAGTATAGATAGAAGGCTTATAGGCCGGTAGGAAGAGACATCTTCAGGTTATTTCTCGGGTATGAGAACCATAATAATTTGGGCCACTTTCCAACTACTAGAGAAGTAGTATCCTGCAATACCAAGATATCATTATGCTTCAATTTTAAGGTGCAAGTGAACATGATTATCTAACTTAACAGTGATATTCATAGAAAGAAAGTATATAATCGAGATATCACGAAATCCATTGGTTTCTATTTTTACCTCAAAGATGTTTCTCAAAAAATGTATCCTTCCCTACCGATATTTACTCTGAAAATGTCTCAGTGCGACTGGGTAAAGACCAGACTATTTACTGCGCACCTCGTGGGCGGTCCGATATCGCAGTTTTGAGACTTGTTCCTATGCTTGATGAGCTTTACGTATTTATACCACCTATTTATTTCCAAACATACCAGAAATAATGAGAAATACTATTAATCTAAATTACTAAAGTGGGGAGATATCTCCACACCATATGTAAATGCCTTATACAATAGGGACTAAACAAATTAGGTCAAAAAAGCTATTCTCCTGGCTATATGCCATCGACGAGCACTGATTTTGTCTAACAGAGTTATCACTAAAATACAGTAATTTAAATTGCTCGAAAACCATAAGGAAGATGCAAAGCGTCCTCTATCTCAGGATGCCACTAACTTCATACCGGTTTCGACCTTATATTGGGTCTCGTAAGTGCAGTGTAAGTGAGTATACCTTTGACGAACGAGGCTCGAATCTTTTAGATGCCAGTAAGTTCTATCACAGTAAAACATAATAAGCACCATTTCTCGACAGTTTCGAAAAAAACTCCAAATCAAAATGAAACCTGATATCATCAATGCAATGTAAAGTTTTACTTGACAGATGGTAGTTTTTACAAACTTTTTAAAAATTACCATCTGCCGAGTAAAACTTTTCATTGCATTGAAAGTACTATTCATTTCAGAAATGGAAACGCTGCTCTTATATTATCAACTTATTGTACGTTTCTAACAATCTGCTAACCATTTTTGACGAGAATTTTAATAAATTAACCAACAAAAAAGAGAACAATCAGATAGATTTAATACTCATATAACTTATGCATTTGTATCCTGTAAAAGGAGACTTGGTTATTTTTTTACCACTTTTATCGTTACTAATAGTGAGCGTGATTAATGGCTTATCAAGTGGTATGATAAACACTGCGAGATAAGTTTCTCAGAAGTCAATTTTTTTTTAAACCACGACAGCATCTCAATCATTTCGATAATCGGTATAATACATCAGAAGATAATAGCCCGCGTTACAATCTCATTTTTTTAGAATCCCTTTCAATTTATATTGAGATCGCCAGATAACAACTGCAAAAATGGATTTACCGAAGTTAAAAACTTTTTATGGTAATAATCCACATAGTTGGCTGGGCACGATCACGTACGCACACACTTCGAAAAAGCTAAATCCCTACTCATCAAAAGATAAGGATCCCGAATTAAGTATGACATTAACAATTTAAAGCAAGTTGGAGTATATCAGCTAATTCAGCAAATTCATTACTGCCATCGGCGTTGGCGGTGGAACTAAGCACTGCGCTTAATCTGGGATGAGGACTAGAAGGACGAAAATCTCATGATCGATTCCAGTTTTAGAGCGATACTTATCCCGCCCCAATTCTAATTTACTTTACTGCAGATATTCTCCTGTTATTTAGTCTTTTTATTTTTACGATCGCCGGACTTTTCTTGAAATTTTCCATTTCGAGAATACCAAATAAACCATTTAATTGTGTAAATGCAATAAAATAAATTTAGTTTTGTCATTCGGTCGCCATCTAGTGACAATGATATAAGTTAGATACATAATTTCGTAATCTTATAGTAGGAAATTGTGTTCAGACAGCAGAATGCAATTTTCAGTATAACAAGGAAACAATACAGTTAAAACAGTTTTATAAATACACAGTCAACTTTCTGTCAAACTGAGAGATTTATCTTTGTAGATGTATATGAACTATTCATGAATTATATATAATAGCATATTTAGCGAGATCTGTTGTTCTAAAAAGTTATTTTTAGTCATGAAGAATATTAAATAAAGTTATGAAATGGACGTATGTTATTACAAAATGTATAGGTGACATTGCATTTTTTTTTAAATATGTATATCAAGACAAATATAAATATTTAAGGGGTAGAAAATGTTACATTAATGTACATATTTCTACGTTTTTCTGAAAATGAAGCACATGAAAATGAATTGTTAATTCTTGGAGCGCACAGTGGTACTAGCGCGCGCACAGTAAAATTATTAACAATGAAGGATCTAGCAAATAGAACTGTTAATTGTAATGGAGAAATAAACCATATAATACTGAATGAGATACTATTGAAAGGCCGTTCCTTTGTCCTGTGAATTAATTCACGCTTTCTCTTAAAATAAAAATACCGATTTGGATTACCTGTTACGATTACAACATTTATAGCAAATTACGAGTTTACATTAAATATTTAAAGCAAAATTAAGATACACCTTGTAATTCTCTCAAGAATTAATGAATATTTATAATATAAAATTAAAAGGTGGTCTATAAAAACAATTTACAGAAAATAAGTGATCAAATAAAATCTAAACACAGATAGGCACTCAAAGAATATGTTTTATCCCATATTGAGAAAAATTATATTTGCAATTATAATAGTTGTACGATTTTTTACTTGATTTAACATATGTCCTTTGTAAGTTAAGGTAAATCGCACACATATGTAAAAAGTTATAGGAAAAATTCTTAAATCATGTTGGAAAATATTAAAAATTATGTTATTGTTAAATATTATGTAAAATATTACAAATTAATAACCACTATTACTGTTAGTAAAAATATTCAACTTCTAGGTGAATGTATGTGTTGTTTTTCGACTTTTTTATTTAAGGTTTATTTTAAAAATTCATTTTACTTATGTTTCATGGTAGTTAGTAAATTGTGGATATTACTACAGTATACTAATTTACATTATCCATTTTAAATAAAATAAATCAGTCTTTATCTATTTTCTATTTATACTATTTCGTTTACAGTAGAAAAACGGGAAAGGCGCCTTCCAATGCATTTCTAAACGTTATTTAAAAATAAATCCTATTTAGACCATTGGTTGAGGATAAGAGAATTCTCGTACAATTTTACTGCTATTTCTTTCGTCTGCAATTCTATTTGGGAATAAAGACAGTTATAAGTTCTGTGTAGACCTATGGCATTCTTAAGTATGTAATAAAATAGAAAATTAATCAACTTACGAAATACATAATCTATAATACTTCATTAATATGAAATATATTTGGTACTAGTATGAGGATAACAACTTTAAATGATATTTATAGTTATGAACGTCAAGCGTAAACAAATGATTTATTTACTGGACAACCACTTTATTTATATCTAGTATCTGCACTCTATTTGTATATAGTAGAAGAGGTGCTAGAATCTGCAACACAATATTACATCGGATATACAGGGTGGGTCAATTTTAATGAGTTTTTAAAAAATACTTTTTAAATGTGAAACCATATTTGTAATCAAAAAACCTAAATCAAGTCGTTACAACTCCTTAGAATACACAGGGCGTCCTAATCACTAATCTCTTTGAAATCTAATCACTTCCTAATCACTTTGAACCTTGTACAAGAAATTTTCTGTAGTGGTATCCTACTATAAATAAAGTGTCAAAGTACAAAATGATATTCCTGAAATAATTTTTCAAGAAATTTCCATTTTACTCCAAATATGTAAATATTTTTCATCGAAGTACAGTATATTAACTGTACTTCAGTAAATGCACGCTATTATATACAACTACAATATAAAACTTGCTAATCAATTTTAGGCGTATTTGTCCGTTAAAAAAGTATCATATCAATGTGAGGCTCGAGTGATTTTAGTGCATGAGTAAATGAATGACAATGAAATGAAAATATAAAGTAGTCCCAGAACAAAGAATTAATTGGGAGACCGTTGCAGTCGCTAACGAATTGCCTGTCTGTCTGCTTGCTTTGCTTGTCTGCGACATATTGAATTACCTCTCGATTTTGTAATTTCAGCTGATTGATTAACTGCACAAAAACAAAGTATGCATACGTATGAATCCGACTGGAAGAGTCAAAGATTTGTAAACAACGGTTGTTTTCACTCTAAAGTCAATTTTGTACCAGGTTACATGAAAAGTTTTCATGCACTTTCTGGATACGCTATAGAAGAATTCAAATAGAAAACGGTTTTATTAAATATCCAAATTTATTTATGTAATGTTAGAACGTCGATCGTATGTAGCAGTGTCTATATACAAGGTGTAAACTATTTATGGAATAACTATTATGGAATTGGAATAACAATATTTCTTAATTAAATTTATAAGAAATATTTGAACAAGTAGATGTTCAATCTAGAAAGTGCGTTCTGTAGACAATTTCTTAAATATACAGGGTGATTCAGCTAACCCTATCATTAAAAGTTTATGAACTTCCCATTGGAATTCATTTTTTAAAATTTTAAATCAGGGGTTAGCGAGGACGATCTAGTCAACTAAAGTATTTTTTCTTTTCTGACACTTCCGGTTATACCGGAGGTAGCTATCAACTTCCTTATTTTAAATAGAATACCTAGTATATTATTACATTTATGAATTACCCTGCTTATTATAAGTGAACTTTCTTAACAATTTCCTATACCTATCTTCAGTAGTTTTTGAGATATTTTAATTTTTTTGAAAAAATTAGGTTTTGTAGTATCCCATTGGAATGCTCGTCACTTATTCAAAAGAAAAGTTATAGTAGCAAATTTTGGGCTGTAATTAGGCAGACTATTAATCTTTCAGGTGATATGTAGTTTGATATTTTATTAGTTACAGGGTGTCCAAAAAATTTAGTTCATTCTGACAAACTTCAACTGCTCAAAAGTCAATTTTCTTAAATGAAACACTCTGTATTTTATTACTTTCTGTGATGGAGAATTAAGTTATATTTCAATCTGTATTAGGATTTCCTATACCTATCTGCTACCGTTTTCTTACTATCGAGGTATTTTTTATTCGATACCATAGTTTTCCGTTTTATTAATTTACTTCTGACCAGCGGGCCATGAAAATTAAAACAACGCAACATTTATATTAATTTTTTATCATAAACAATGGTGCAAAATTATTAAACAAGAAAAAAATCATCATGAATAAAAAACATATTTTAAACGATTTAGAACTTACATTAGCCTAAACAATAAAACATAATAACAATAATAACTAAATGTTAACAATTGGGTCTTATTGGTGTAACAACTGTTCAATGTGCCGTCCGTTGTGTTCTAAGCACAATAAGACTCGTTTATTAATCTCAACGGTCGTAAATTTCAATACCATTCGTTCATGCACTAGTACGTTTCTCTTGAATGACCCCGTCAATACCGACTGGTGGTCAGGACAAAAAGCTGATAGCTGTTCCACTGGTAAATATTTTTATTCCAAAGAAAGTAAGTGGTACGTAGGTATAATTCAACTAGATCCAGGATGTCTTCCTGGCCCTTATGGTAGAAATCATTAACGGATGAAATGAGTTGCTACATTTACTAGAACTTTAGAGACGCCGCATCAATATTGACTAAAATCACATCATTTGCATCCTGCTCCTTCGTGGTCTTGTCTCACTCGACACCAATTCTCGTCTATGTTGACCAATGCTTTATAGCTGCCTTAGTCTGTAATTCAGTCGTAAACGTGTGTTTCTTTTTCAGTTTAATATAGTAATACGAGGGTGAGGTGAGAAGTTTCCGGCCTGAGCCAGCGATAGCGCGTTCAGGTCTAATTTTTGACTTGTATTCTACAGTACTCTCCCTGACTAGCTTGTATAATAACTTTCAGGATGATTGCTCTGTTAGTATTTCTTCAAGTTTCAAACATAAATATTTGTCCCATGAGTAATTAAATGCATTATACAAATATGCGGTATATCCCTAGAGTTTAGAATAAAATTCATCAAAATTAAATAAACGTTTTTTGGAGAAAATTCGTACGAAATCTACAGATAGATTTGTATATTTAAAACAACAGCTAAGAGGGTTGTTTTCAACTCCTCTCTATCAACCCTCTAAGTTCTAACAAACCCACCAAATCTTTAAGTACGAAGATACCCCATGATTTTAAGTATTTCTTGAACTTAAAAAAAATCGAAATTAGGTAAATTAATAATATGAATATTCAACAGCAACATTTTCGAATGGACATCTACGTAGCTATAGTAATAAGGAATAAAAAATAATTGTCAGTCGTTTGCGTTTGACAAGGAAATTGAAAATCACACTGATTACTCACTGTCGTTCATTTTGTATTTATATATAAGATAATTCATCAAATTACAGTTATTTACAGCAACCATAAAATATGCGACAAATTTGAGGAATCAATATGTGTAAAACATTTTGAAAGATCAGGACGACCCAAAAAAAATATATAATAGTTTATTACTTCAAGTAATGTTCGATTTAACACCAAACCACATTAGATGAGTATAATTTGGTCAGTAACAAGGCGTTTCAAAATCAATAATTCTTTGTTATATAAAGAAACAAAAATGATCTTCATGTAAAGTGCATGAAGTCCTGGAACTTCCCTACCTGTTGATGCTGAAGAAGCATTGAAATTTTGCAAAATTTTATTTAAATGCGGAGATAGTTCGCAATATAACTTTAGAGCTATATTTCTTAGAGGCAAATATAAACAATATATTACAATTCGAATTACTGACAGATTTAATAATTCTGTTCTCACATGACGATGAACCCTATCCCCTACTCGGTGACGTATGCTCCTACACAGTATGTTGTTATAAAATTTTGTAAACGAAATATTTTAAAACACATGAATAGATAGACAAGGAGCAGTAGAACGGCCCCCAGGATCTCCTGGCATAACGCTTTTAGATTTGTATGTATGGGGTTGTAGAAAACATTAAGGAACTGAATATTATATTCAAACTACTGAAATAGGGAGATTATACTCCACCCCATCTGGAAATGCCTTATATAATAAGAACTAAACAAATTAGGTCAATATAGCTAGTCTCCTAGCTATATGCCAAACGCCGAGCGCTGAATTAAAGGACAAAATTTGCCGTATTTTGTCTAACAAGGTTAGCACTAAAATACAGTGATTCAATTAGTTTTAAACCCACAAGGAAGATGAAAAGTGTCACCTATCCCGGGATACCGCTATCTGCAGACCGGTTTCGACCTTGAGTCTCGTCAGTACAGTGTAAGCAAGTGTACCTTTAATAGATGAGGCTTACATCTAGTAGACGTTACTACGTTCCACCACAGTAAAACGTACCAAACGCCATCTCTTGGTAGTTTCGAGAACAATTTAAATCGGAATAAAACCTTGATCATCAATCAATATAATGCAAAGTTTTACTTCGCAGAGGGTAATTTTCAAAATACTGAAATAAGGAGATTATACTCCACCCCATCTGCAAATGCCTTATATAGTCCTTATTATATAAGACATTTGTTGAATATTTCCATTGTTTATTAACAAATTTGGCTAAAAATGGCGTATGAAAGCAATTGAAGCTAAATTCACATTGTTTTCACCCTCAGAAAGAAGAACTGCTATTTATATCAACAATCAACAATTAACGCACGTGCAAGAGATCACAAAGGAGTCTATCTAGATCGTGGACTAATCTGGCTCACACACATAGTTAGTTAGAAAAAAATCACAATAGAACAACATTCACATATAGAAACGCCTCCAATCTGTAGTCCTACTACTAAGCACGGTTGTTCCGTGAGTCATTCTCAATGAAGTCCTACGTCATGAGCCCAGTGTAATGAGTGTGAGAGAAGAAATCAAAAACCACAGCGTAAACTAGATTAAGATTAAATATTAAGTACTCATTCATCCCAACAGTTTAGTGACTCCTTTTACGTAAAACTACTGTCAAGTCTAGATGTAAACGTTGTGAACCAAAAGACTTACCTACTAGATTTTATTGGTTCAATTTTTTTTGTCAAATAAACACATGTAATACATAGTTTTAAATCACATGAAGGAAGTGATTTAAAACATGTATCACATAGGGTATCTTCATATTTGAAATTTTGAATATGGACGTGTTAACTCTTAAGAGATTGATGGTGACAAGTTAATAACATTCATATTTCGAACTTTAAATATAGGGGCGTTAACACTTAAGATCTATGGTGAGGGAAAACAAAATTCGTCCATGTGTCCGAGGAGTTTTTCTGAAAAACGTTTATTTTAATGTAAACAATTTTATCCCAAACTTTACAAGCATGGTGTATAAGAAATGAAATTAAAATATATAAATGAACAATTTAAATATCTTTGTGTTCTATTTTGCATGGCATATATGTATTTTTTTAATATTTATTTAAAATATCGAAACTCAGAACTACATACATATGAGTTATATAATATTTTATATAAACACCTTAACGATGACAATAAAGTATTTTTCAACATATTTAACTGCTTTAAAAAAATATTCTGATATTACAATGGTTCCGAAAGTATATTCTTATGGTATTATCATTATGTCATTAATTTCATATATTTGTCTAATTTTTGTTCAATTTTACTTTCTTGAAATAGAATAAACCATAATTCGTTAGTACTTAATGGGTTTTCTAGGTTTAATAATAATCAAGATACCCATGCATGTAGGTCAAAAAAAATGACACACTGTATACTATTTATTTTGATCAAAGATTATGTACCCCTGGTAGGCGTTTAATTTGATGGTGTTCGATATATAAGTACTCCAGATGTCTCTTCTCGTAATATTTCGCACTCCACCGCAGAAATCGATGTAAAAGCAATTTGAAATTCTCCAGCGGTAGGTATCTTATATAAATTATGTCCGAGCCACGAGGCATATTGGCATTATTTTGTAAGACAATATGTCCGGTCCAGACAATCCGAACGGCATATGACAGTCGGGTCACAAATTAACGTTCCGAAATATCCGTCCGACGTCCAGTTATAGAAAAATAGCGAAAAGAAGAGGATTTTAATCTAAAAGCTGTCACAGCGATTCGGAGGGGCCGCGACACCCGACCAGTTGTCAACTGCGAGAACCAATTCAAGGACCGCCAATCAATTAGGTTAAAGTTGAAAGCTTTCCTTTCCTTCCCTTAAGATTTAATTAAGACTTGGGGCCACAGTAACGACGCCCGATAGCGCGGCTAATCACAGAAAACGCCCTCGCATTACGCCACCCATAGATTAAAAGGCACCTCGTTCATCTATATGGGATTGGGTCCCATAGGCGTAACGCTACAAGGCTTCTTACATTAGCAGTGGGAGGATCAGGATGGATGTGTTACCATCCGTAAAGTTTTACACACGATAAGATTCCCAATTTTATATATTAGGTTTTCAAAGGCATTCACTACTATTTCCCTTCATATTTTGATTATACTTTAAAAATATATCGGTTTTGAAAACAATGCGATAACATTGTAAAGTTAGAAGTTTTCGCAGCATATGACAATGCCATATGTTATTCCACAAGGATCCATTCGTGGCCCTATTTTATTTTCAATATACAGTGTGGTCTACTTTAGTGCATTACCATCACGGGTATTATCATAAATACAGATACAGTTAAGTGAGGAAGGTTTTAAAGAATTTTATTTTGTCATTTCATTACATTATCAAATTAATATTAACTCTTCGTTTTTTAAATAATTACAAAAAAAAGAACAGGGTGATGCATTTTTAACAATGTCTCATATATCTAATTGGACTTGTGACGATATTTTAGCAAGTACTTTCTTAAGGTACTTTTTAGAGGCGATGTATTTTTTAACCACAGGAAAAAAACTTCAATTCTTTATTTCTAAAAAACTAGCATTAAATTTTATTTTTCATGCGGACGCCATATTACATTTTTCTATGGTTCGATAGTATTTCTTATTTTCTTTTGAATAATGTATTACGTTATCAAAGAATTCTTAAATTTGGAGTTGTAAATGCAACGTTATATTTAAATGTAGGCCATGAAATATAAACTGCCTTATACGAAAGTATATTACAAAAAGTAATGTTTAAGCTGTTAACAAATAGGCGTCAGATATTATATTTTTGCAGTATTTACAAACAGGTGTTTCTGTTCAAATCAGAACTGAAAATAAGAGGCTCATTTAGATGGTTTCCCAGAAATTTTTTTTAAATTAATTAAAAAATTAATTTAAAGTAATTAAACAAAAGTTTAATTACTTTACACCAGTCATTAGAGCCAAATGAGGTATGATATCTTCTTTGGGCTGCTATGTGATGATTGTCAATGGCCCAATAATGCAGATTATCTCTGTTATATATCCCAAAAATTGCGACTCTGTTCTCAAGTCCATAACACTTTTGACAAGAAATTCAGGTCTTGACGACATTCTTGCTGATTCCGTTCACAACATTTTACACGCATTTCAAAACTGTTTTCATTCAACTCCTATTGAGGTCCATACTCGATTCAAAATAAGCAGGTCTCTAATGTGGAATTAGGTTCTTCTACACCAGTATGTGGAATTAGCTATAACTTAGAATAAACACATAATTTCTCAACAACACGTCTGAAGTTAATACTCAGAAATATATATTAACTCCAGACGTAGATAATTGTGAATTAATAGTTATAATAAATACAATGTTGTGGTTTATATTACTATTATTTAATTTATATTTTTTCCCATGTTACTTTTCCATACAATTGCAAAATATGATTATTCTATGTATATAGAACATATAAATATCACTTAAATTACTTGAGAATTACTTAATTAAATTCAAAATATGCGTATTTAAAAATATTTGTTACAAATAAGTATGTATTTGTTTATTAAATAAAAGATTTATTCTATATTTTTATGCCTACTATAGGAAATACAATACATTAACAATAAGACTATTAAATTATATACTTTAATTAACGAACGTGCAATAAACCGAAATATAACTTACTTTTGTAAAATTTGACAGCAAGCCCAATAACCGTTTTTCTCTCCAATCTTAATAATAAAAAAATTAAGTACTCATTATTCTTGCAGAGACATCACATACTATTTAATATAATTATTTATATACATAAATATTTTAAGTTTAAAATTTACTTTTGATGTTTCTTGTGAAGTTTTCTTCAAGTAAAAACCTTTTTTATCTAGTAAATATCTTAGTTTTAGTCCGCGACGTTTTTCTCATAATTAGAGCTTGTCAAGAATAGGAAAAAGTGTGAGATTCTCTATGTACGCGTAGAAGAAAGAGTGAGGCAGCATTTGGAGGGAAAAGTATTAACTTTACGCGCGGCCACATCGAACTCTGTGTATATTCATACATACTCAATATTCATTCTGCAAATATCTCAATGCGACCGAGTAAAGATCAGGCTATTTACTGCGCACCTGGTGAGCGATCCCATATCGCAGTTTTGAAACTTGTTCCTATTCTTGACAACCTGAACTATCTTGTTTACAATTACGCATCTTACACTTACAATTACGCATATTTTTGCTATATTTTTCGCTTTGTATTTTCTATTCATTAACCCGATGTTAGCCGATATATGTCTATTTTTCATTGTTTTATTTTATTTGTTAATTAAGTATACTATGCTCTATGTTAATATTAATAATTTATATTTCATTCGTTTTGGTTTCTTGAGTTTTCGGTCACTTAAATAAGCAAAAAGTTTTGAATATCTTATGTTTCCGTTTTAATCGCCATCGTCAGAGAAACGACTATAATTAATACACACAATTATTATAACATTCTAAATGTTAGTTGTTCTATTTTATGAGTTACATAATAAATTGAACGTACAGAAATCGAATTAATTCGACTAAAGTGTCAAGCAGCAAAGGGGAAGGTTACACATAAAGGTAAGGACAAACACATCCATGCTCCGGGGTGGGTATCAACTTCCTCCAGTTGGAACTGAAATCCCAGCACACAATGATAATGAGCAATGGAATTAACAGCCGCACTGACACGGAGAATAGAAACGAAGCATATTTTAATTTTCTAAATTAATTTTTAGTGGTTTAATACGTTAATTTTACATCCACCTACATACTACAAGTAAATAATATAACATATCTAAAGTCTTATTCATTTACTACTTAAACTATATACTTACGCTTGACTACTAACAATATAAACAGATACGCGCCAAACGCGAAGGAAATGTTATCCTAACTCGTTTATGCTAAAGCATTAATATAGGTCGTACAAAAATTAAATAATAATATAATATCTATGTAAATAATAAATAATTTGTAAGTATACATAATGTATAAAATAATTTAAAATGTTATAATAATTGTACGTATAATAATAGTAGTTACTTCTTTGATGATGGTGATTAAACCAGAAATATTTATTTGTTTAAATATCTACTGACGGTCAATCAATCGATATTTGTCCTGGATTGGCGTACCGTGTATGGCACTGATGAGAACTAATAAGTTCGAAACAGCTGTATGTCGTTCGGTTCCCATCCGGGATAAATGTCGAATCGTACCCGTGGCGGGTTTTATTTTTTGAAAAATATTAATAACAATCAATGCATATTCTTATGTCTGTAATCAAGTCTAAATGATGACCTATTTTGTTTTATCCTTGATATTGCTAATCTATGAGTATGAGATTTGTATTTTATAAATTTATTTTATATTATCGTACCGTTTATTTATTCTATATACAGGCTTTCATAAATTAATGAATGCATTCGTTAAACATTCAAGGAATAACTTTTGGGAAAAACTCTCGGATATGTGAAATTTTATTTCTTTTTGTACATTATTTAAAACATAATTAGTACATACAGAGTGATTTGTGTACGACTTCATTGATATTTTTTGTTTCAATTGCAACCCACTTTTTATTACGGAATGTGAAAAAATACCTTTTTACACACGCTACGGTAATAATTACAATTTCGTGAGTATAGGTTTAGATAACAAAAACGATTGTATAATTTCAAAAGGACTAAATTTAAAGGCAAAGATTATTTAAGAAATATAAACTAAATTACCTGTTCAAATTCTGTATCATTGACTGCCTGAAATCGTACTTCGTCAAATAGTATTTTTGGCCTTCGGAGTTATTTCTTTAAAGGATACAGTTCATATATTTTATTTGGTAATAGCCGTGTATTTGAAGTGTTTGTTGAGCAGTAATTTTAGTAAGTTATTGAGATATGACATCCCTAGATTACTTTGGTGGAGATCCTTAAAAACCAAAGCACGTTATTAGACCGAAGAATTTAGAAGATTTAAAATCAAGAATTCGTCACGAAATACAACAGTAACATGTTGCTGACAATGTTAAAAAATCAATCGTCTTCACTACTGTTAAGCAACCAACAGTATGTAATTTGAACATTTAGTTTAGTTGATTTTTAAATAATCAGTGCCATTAAATTTAGTATTTTGAAATTGCTCAAAATATATCATCCTATACTCACGCTAATGTAATGATTACCCTAACGTGTGTAAAATAATCTTTCAGATTCCATAATAAGGGGGAGTTGCCATTAAAAATATATTTATGGTATCATAGCTCCTAGCTCGAATCACCCTGTATATATTAATTGTATTTTAAGAAATGCGCAACTAAAAATAAAACTAAATGGTTCCGAGAATTTTTTCCAAAATTAATTCCTTGAATTTTTAACGAATATATTCATTACTTTACAATAGCAGTAAATATGTATATGCTGTGTATATTTGTTGTATTTTAAAATTTTACTGATACTGGATGTCATTCATTTATACATCAAATTGTATATTTTCGGATGATAAGTGGAGTAGCTTAAGTTAGATTCGCCCCTTCTCCCAAATTAAAATTTTAATAATACAATACCCTTAAATAAAGATAATTTATTGCTACTATTATTA
This sequence comes from Rosalia funebris, assembly GCA_037954035.1. Lineage (NCBI taxonomy): Eukaryota > Metazoa > Arthropoda > Insecta > Coleoptera > Cerambycidae > Rosalia > Rosalia funebris. Next base: position 10,632,473 of record JAZFAV010000007.1, read on the forward strand.
TTACTAGTATTATTATAAGTTACACAAATGGGTTTTCACTCCACGAAAATATTTAAATATTGACATAACATGTAGCTGTATACCCAATAGATAAAAGACAGCTAGTACTTTTTCACACGATTTTAGCTATAAAATGTTAGGAACATGAACATTACTTCAAGATCATTGTGTTTTATTTAAATACATAAAATAATATTCTAACAGCATACGTTACAGCGATGCTTGGTTATATATCATTGGTTTTACTTATCGTTATTTACATAATATAGAGAAATGTTATGAAAAAGCAAATTGGACACAACAGTCATTTTATTTTCGATATCAAGTTTCTAGACCATTGAATACAAAGTAGATATTTCCGATTCAGTGCAGCATGCACACATTTCCAGCGTGTTTAAACTGAAACTTTACATTTACTAGTACAGCACCAGATGGCCGGCATATTTCAAATTAACTTTTAAAATTAAAGTGAAGAATAAACTATGCCAAGACGTATTCAAATTTCTCCTCATTTCTGTTAATGTTAATTAAATACCATATCAAAGTTTATTTAGAATAGTTGATTATATACGGAGTTAGTCATTCTAAGGGGTATCATTTTAATAAATAGAAAATTGAATAATGTAAAAAACGATCGACATATGTTATCATATTCAACCAATTTCGCGGGCTGGAAATTGGTCGCATATTTCAACTCGTTCCTGCATAATGCGGCTTGGGAAGGTAACGTTGTCGGATTTTAAAGTAGGTGTACATAATAAAGTGAAATTCTTATTTTGATTTCATAAAACTATTTCAATTTGATCAGTAAACACATTATTTGAAAACACTAATTAAGACAATAAAGAAGATACTTAATATAATACATACCTAGCATATAAGGCTGTGAGTGAGCGCTGAATACCATTGGCGGTTCATGTGGGGGCATGAATATTTTTACTACAATGAACGTATTGTTTATCATATCCATAAATCTTAGCTATTCTAAAATAACAAATTTTATAAAATTTCGTCATAAAATTTCCGTTAGATTGTAAACGATGTATGGTTATTCACCGATATAACTATCTTTTAATTTATAAACAGTATGCTTACGCTGAAATGACTTTGTCGATGAACCGCAGAGGGGGACCAGCTATGCACTTTTCACGGTCATAACGCCGTAGTTGATTGTGGTTTATCGATCGAGGTGTACGTACGGTCTCCACTATGTTAGTTGAAACGTTTCAATTTAATAATAAAGTATGTCGCATGTTCGAAAACCCAGAAGACGTTTATATTCTCATCAAGTAAGACATTATTAGTGAATTTGATGATATATTCTAGTATGTACCAAAAGTAATGTGCTGGTCGAAATCCGACTGTACACGTCACGTAAATTATGTGCAACATCAGCACAGAAAACAAGGCGTGCCCTTACGAACTCAATTTAGGTTTGACTTATTATTTATGTTGATAGCCTGCAATATTCCGCTTCACATACTAGATAAAGAACCATTTCGAAAATTTTGGTACAAATGCAAACCACAGTTCTAGTTACCAAGTCGCAGAACTTTATGGAGCGATATATCAATTGTACGTGACAACATTATATAGAAGATTACACGTAAATTGCAAAATATACGATAGTGGTTATGTGTTGATGAGACGATAGATCGTAAAAGAATATATTGTACACATCATTTTGTGTGTACTAGACCCTCGGCAATCGACATTTTCATTACTCTTAGCTAGCAAAGGACTCACTTTGTGTACTAGAAACAATTACGCAGGTGGTGCTGGAGATATTAGAGACATTTCAAGTGTCAACAGGTGAAATATTGATGTTTGTGATCGATGATGCCACGAGAATGCATTCAATAAGCCGTTCTCTTATCTACATCTTATCATAGAAACTATTCAACAATGTCTTTCCAAGGTGGATGCATTAATGCCGCGTACAATAAAAGTGTTTCTAGAATATCCCCCAAACGTCCTTGCGTCTTTCACAGAAAGTATCCTAAAATTCCCCAACCACCAGAGTCGTCCTTACACGCTGGATAACATGGTTGAAGATTTTGATTATGCTGAAAATTTCCAACTATAAAGAAGTGCATGATGCAATAGAGCAATTACAAAATAGTTCGTTGGCCTTAGCGGAGACCCTGCAAATAGTGAATCAAGTAAATTCACTGCTACACGTTCCAGACAATTCAAGGAATGAGCGCGTCAAACAAAAGTTCGAAAGTGTATTAAAGAAAGACACCGATTTTAACAGACTACGACAAGTTTGTGATTATACTGCTAGTAGTGATAGTGCATCTGCAGATCCGTTAAGTGAGTACAAGGAGTATTTTACGTATACCTACATCATTACATTACATCAGTAGATGTCGAACGGTCGTTCTCCAAATATAAGTTCCTCTGTGGGAACAAACATATTTTTACCACAGCGAACATCGTTTTCTGAGACAAATATGGAAATATACCTGGTGCTGCAAAGTATTTACGGGTTATCTCCAGTTTGTGATGATAATGATGATACTAGTTCATCGCCCTAGTTAAGAGGGTATTATGTTATATAACATAGTTAGGTACTATGTTATATTTACGTGTAACAGTTTAGTGCGTTTGTTGTTAATTACTTTGAATTATTATTTATTACCCTTGATACGGTTCATACGTCTACGTCGCGCAGCACATCTTCCACAGCCTTACTAATATATGTAAACTTCATCATAAAAAAAACATACTATTTACGTATTTAATGAGTAACGTTGTGTATTCGTAATCAATCAAAGTGTTATTGTGAAATCGGGAGTTTCTATTTCTTCTTGTTGCATACATCTACAAAAAGCTAGGCGAAATAATCATCTTCTGTTAAATGGTATATACGTTATACGTATGTGGGTGCATTTAAATGGTTAAAACTGTTATTGCAGTTTTAATTATTTTCAGATGATGCGAACTTTGTGACGAAGCGCGCGTCGTGTGTAGTGTGCAGTGTTTTAGTGTTTTGTGGAAAACTAAGACAGTGTTACCTTCACACCAAAGGTTCCAATTTACTCCAGTACATTGTTCTACTGTTGATTTAATGGCTTTTAGTTTGGACCAAGGGGATGGTACTTCCTATATGTCACGTAGTGCGATCTTGCAATTACGTGTGCAACGGCCGCCAGGGGTGCTAGTGGTCTTGCAGTCTCATTTCCCCCTTTCTCTTACGTCTCTCACCCACAGTAACAGTAAACATAACCTCGCATACATGTAAACAAACGCGTTATCGCGAGTTGTAATCAATCTGCGGAGTATAAAAATAATAGTGTAAAATGGAGGATCCGCCGAAAGTAAAAAACAAAATGCATCGTGTGAGACGACGTTGCATAGTGCCCGCATACAATTACAAAAATAAACGTTCCGTAGAAGGCGAAAAAGTGCTTTATTTCAGAGTATCCTCAAACGAAAAAAAAGAGAACTGTGGCAAAGTGCTGTTCGGAATTATTTAACTCTGATTGCCTTTTACAAGTGTACTTTAATGACATGTAACTAACTGAAGAATAATTCACTGTTTTTAAAAAATTTTCGTCTTGAAAAGATTATTATGATTCGACATAATTCTAAGTTTTGTATTGTTATTTCAATCGAAGTAATGAATATAATTGCATTAATCTAAATACACCTTTTCCTTTGCACAGGGGCCATATAAAGTTGTCCGCTTAAAGAGGGGAGCAGTGTCAGGTAAAAATGTGTCAAAAGACTCGCTTGTAATTGTTGTGGTGTGTTCTGTTTTCGGTAAAGTGCAGTGAAATAGATAGCTTCATTTTCCCTTCAGCGATACTTTGATTACTCCCAATTTACAATTATAATTTGTAGTATATGCTTCAAACTTTATTTGCCTTTGTGAATTAATATTTGGAAATGAATTTCTTTTATTTGTAACAGAAATATTCGTAGAATAAGTTTCGGCACTTTTCAGACAAATTATATACGTATGTGTACATATTACGTGTAAATAAAAAATTATTGCAGGAACACAAGAAAACATATTTTTTATAATTGCAAATTAACCTAATTCAATTTCACTTATACGATAAATAATAATAATCGTTACGTAATACATTGTGGCTTCGATAATTGCCCTATAAATTCATTTTGTTATTAATTTTACATCATCCGTTACGTATATATTAAAATTTAAAAACATTTATGTTCAAAACCGACAATTTCGCGCTGCAAGACAACTAGCGCCCTTTGTACAGTAATTTACCAGCGCACTACCGCAGTACCAGGGGGCCGGCTGGTTTGGACTCTATGCTATATTAGGAACTTTGCCGTATGTCAACAAGTTGGTTTGTTAAATATGCCTTTATATCAGTTGGAAAAATATTTATACCATCACTATTGTTTCTGTTGTTATTCCATTTTGTATTTCACTCAGCTCCTCTATTTTCCTTTTTGTAATTATCCGTTAAATGGTCCATTATCTAATACTATTTTCCCCCATGAAGACTCACATTATACTGTTAAATGTACTCTATTATATGTAGGTATCAGTACTTCTATTGGAATGAATATTATTGAGAATAATTACGTTCTGCGAACACGCATTGATGCACGTATTAGCTCGAAGTCATTTAATTTCCGGGTTATCCTTTGTGCGACGAAATATTCACAGAAGCAGTTTACAATCGTATAAGCGACATTGTTTCATCAACGGTTCTATTCGATTACAGCGGTCGAGCGATGACCGTTTACGAAAAAGACAAAGGTTACATGATGTAGGACGAAAACTGGTTGATTATATTCTCGGGTCCTTGAAGACTGCTTTTAATGCATCTTTAATACAGTAACTTCGTACATAAATTCAAAATAGGCTGTCATGAATGTAGGTTTCAGAAACTCAAGCAGTAATATAATCAATAATTAATATTATTTGCCATTATAACTATAAAGTCGGGTCTATTACGAACTGTATTAAACTTAAAGGTTTATAAAAATAAATAAAATTAAAGGTTCAAAAACGTATGTTGTTAATATGTAATTTGTTACCCTCCGTTGGGCGAAGCCGATCTGTGAGATGCAGCAGTCACTTTTTTATTTGCCCTTTCGTGTGTATTACGAATATTAACTCGAACTTCCTCATAGCTTCCCAGCTCCAAACTACTTTTCTCGATATGATTTTGATTCTTTTAGTGCATTCTCTGGCCTTAATGGACCGCCCAGAACTGTCAAATGTATTGCGCCTGATCACGTCATTAGTTTCACTTTTATATTTTGTTAGATTTCTTTTATTATTTAAATTAATAATATTTTTGGAATCTCTACACTTACTTATTCTGGCTTTTTATGGTATTATTATTCAAAATTGACACATTTGGGTCTTAAATTATTGGTTTATATTATATATCGTTACCAACAATGTGACGTTTATTTTTGTTTGGGACATGCTAAAATGATGAAGAGGATTTATAATTATTTACACTTAAAATAGGCAGTTATTTAAAACTTTTCTTTGTAATTCACGTCTAATATTTTCTTATATATAACTTTATGACTTTTACATGAAAATAATAGGTGGTTTATTTTCTGTATTCAAAATATTATTCGATACTAACTTACGAGTATGTATATGTTTTATCCTTAAAACAGAAAAAAACTTGTCAACTGCTGGTTCTTCTATAAGGATCTTCCAAATTTATTGCTTTATGACATTAAATGAGTTCCTTTATGTAAATTTAATTATTATGATTAAAAACTAGTATGAAATATTTATTATTGTAATGTATTAAATAAAGTAAACCTTTAAGTCTCCACTCCATTTAAATCTAAATTGCGTAAAATTTAAGTATGAAATCTCCCAGATGCATTGCGCTCGAATGTGTTTAAATTTATGCTGCGCCCGATGAAAACTTAATATGAGAAATGCTATAAAATAATTAATAACTGATTTCAAGGTATACCCAAACAGTTACTGCCCTATAGTTTACTTTCAGCCATATAGAGATAATGGAATATCCTGAACGGAATACATTGGGATATATCTGATAATATTGGTATTACATTAATAAAAAATTACAACTAATAAAAAATAAAAGGTGTCATTTTTCAGATAATTAAGAAAAACTTATCCTTCTAAGAAGGGTTCTGTTCCACAGTTATTAATAAAGGGTGTATACGAGCTCAAATTTTCATGTGGACGGAGTTATATTGGTCAAACAGGCAAGAGAAACCTGTGCAAAATTGTGACACATAAGAGGCACACGAGTTTAGGATACACAGGTAAGTCAACTGTAGCAGAACATGTACATAAGAACCAGGCAAAATATATTATGATAATGCCAAAATATTGGATAAAACTTCTGATTATTATCCAAGGATTATCATAAAAGATGCCCACTTGAATCTCCCAGTAGTGGTGTAATAAATATTATTATTTACTTAACTTATGAAATATTGAAACACTTACCCTATTAAGCAGCACTGTCAAAAATTGGATGAGCATCAGGTATGGTTCCACAGTTGTTTCATCGAAACTTGTTCATTGTAATGAAAAAATGGTCTTACATAAAGAGAACGACCGTTCGTCATCTAGTGATGTAATATTCTCATAATTAAAATAATATTTTACATTCAGTAAAGGATATATGGTATTGATGCACAATCACTACATACTTGTTTTGGAGTATGGTAAAATCTCTATAAAGCACTATCAAACTTTTCTATAGCACTAGATATGTAGAGCGTCTACTATTCGCAGTGACATCGCAAATGACAGTAAAGGATTTTTCCACTAGTTCATTATAATGGTGATTGCTGGTTTGTAAATCGGTATCAAATGGAGTACCTCGAAATTTCATCGGCAGTCACTTCTGTAAGATGAAATTGTAAAACTAGAGACTTTATTTTTTTGAAAATGCTCAAAATAATAGAATTCTGCAAGTAACCATGCTCTCGAGCAGATCCTGAGTAAAAATGAGGTGTGGTGGTTCATGAATGTCAGGACATCACTGTCTGTAAAATTCTCGAATATGTTTAGGAGAAACACTAATGTAATATTAATTAAGCAAACAGCCTACAGGACGCATGATTGCAACACCATCAGTCATTAACATTGGCAGTTGTTGTCTTAAAAGTTTTTCTAACATATTTACCACCCTGGTAATTGCTTCCCCAATAAATTGATTACTGACTAGTAAGAATAAACATGATGGTTTAAGAGGTTCCAGTATACTTACTATAATATTAGCAGTAGATTTTTTTTCGAGTTGGTCATCACGTCCATAACCATACTTTTTTATTTTATAATTCAAATTTGATTCAGTTTTCGATTGCTCTACATGCAGATGGTACCTCATTTCGTAACATCCTACTTGGTAATTGCCTATCAGTAATGTTTTTATTTCTGAAAGAAGAAATGCGACATTATTTAATACACAAAATGGTGTATTACAAGCAATCAGCGTGAAATTTAAATCAAAAATAAATTGAATGTTTTGTTTCACACGAGTTTTATGTTTGAACCGTGCATTGTTTACAATTTCCTATAGTCCCTTTTAGCACAGCACATCAAAGGTATATCGCAAAATAAACATGTTTTTCACCGTCGTATGTTCCACCGTCGTCGTATCAACAAATGGTCATTTGTTAGCTCTATGTACGTTCGATATAATTATTAGTTACGCACAATTATGCACGAACGAACAATGTGCAGATAAAACCGTAAAAAATAAATTTTAATTGATTAATAACACAGGCCAACAAATATTTTGTGATCGGACTTTTTTTGACTTTTTGGTTTAGTTACAAGGGCGCGGCGCCCCTGTGTTTAATTGATTTGAAACATACACACAAGTATGGGGGATTTATCGCAACAAAGTTGGCGGGTGGGGATATTCCGATTCTATACTATTCGGGTATTTATGTAGTCGCTGTAGTACGTTTTTAATGTGTGTACGTTTACTCGTGACATCGTATCGTGGGTTTTTATTTTGTTTCAAAAATGCCTAGAAGTTGTAAAAATACGCCAAATATATTTTGTTATAAACTTAACACCTGGTTCAAGAAACGTTATTTATGCAAATTTGGTTGACTCGCAAAAAATTCTTTTGCCGCTACTTCATATTAAATTAGGATTAATGAAGCAATATGTAAAAATACAAATGGGAATTGTTTTAAGTACTTATGTGGCAAATTTTGAGCTGTTTCTGAAGCAAACTTAAAGGAAGGCATATTCGTTGGACCACAAATAAGAAAGTTAATGCAGGACCAACAGTTTGAAGAATCAATGACAGAAATAGAAAAAGAATCTTGGATATGCTTTAAAAATGTAACAGAATTTTTTTTAGGAAATTATAAACATCCGCATTATGAGGAAATTGTCAACAAAGTGCTGGATAAGTTTAAGCAACTTGGTTGTAATATGAACATAAAAATTCATTTTCTGCATGCTTATCTGGACTACTTTCAACAAAATATTGCTGTTGTATTGGTGCTGTTAGTGAGAAGCAAGGTGAAAGGTTCCATCGAGACATAACGGAGATGGAAAGGGATACCAGGGTCGACAGGATGTGACGATTATGACAGATTATGCTGGATGCTGAAAAGAGGACATCCAATGAATGACTACAAAATAAAACCTACAGAACGAAGTTTTTTATTAAAAAGGAAGAGATTTAAAAAAAAGGGAATTTAGAGACTCATAACTATTTGTGTTGTTGCTTTTTACTATGTTTTTTAATGTTTATTAAATATAATGTTTATTAAAATGTAATTTTTCCTTTAGTGTTGTTGATTAAATATCTTACGTAAGGGGCAAGATGGATTTTAAGTCACCGTAAATAACTTACTTATCAAACCCAAATCAACTTTCAAAATTTCAAAATCTGTAGGCCTGTGCAATCAATAAGCGTTTGAGCTCTATTCCAATTGGGAACCAATTGGAATTTTGTGCTTAGTTTTAAGACCCAGAACGCCGACAATTATAAAGTTTATTAACCATTAAATTTACATAGATGCCATTCTTTTAAGGTGTACTATATTTTTACATTTTACCAGTACTATTATTATCGATGGCAATTTATCTTATAAGTTTACCCAGGTTTTCATTAATACATTTAATTCCTTTCTTATATATATTCTGTTATATATTTAACAAAAAAGTTCTATTTAGATACAAATAACAAACCATAAAAAAGTTTTCTATTTAAGTACCACAAAAAACTTGTAGTGAATGTTAAACTAAGTATGTGGCACTAACTTTAATTGACCAGTTAGATTTTATGTGACACCGTAAATGTCATTTCTTTGACAAAGAATCGCAAATTCCTTAAAGCTCTTTTTATTTACTGTTAAATTGACACTTTAAAATGCTTTCAGCTGATGTATTGCACTCATTATATTCAGAAGTTTTAAAGGAATACCTTTAAATCCAAGGTAGTTCAAGGTATAGAATTTTACTCAAGGATTGTTGTTTTAGAAGTACAAATTGACGTGTCTACAAATTTTAGTTAAATATAATTCTTGTAAAAAATAAATTTATCCATTATTTATGGATCACAGCGGATATAATTTAACCCATCTTATGAGTTGTTTCCGTATCTCAAACATTCTCTAGGAATTTCAAATCAGAATAATTAATTAGATGGTTTAGAGAACAATACAATTGCTTTTTAATATCAGTTGTCTATCCATTTTGGTCTGTCGATAATAAAATTTTGTTATTATTATTATTGATATATAGACCGTACATACGAAATATACTTCCGAAAACATATATTATAGTATACATGTCGGCTTGTAGATAAATATATTACAATCAGACTTATTAGACAACAGAAAGATAGGGTAGTATATATTCCTTATTATTCGCTTTCAACTTTCTCCAACTCTGCTCCATTGTTAAAATATCTAAAATTGAAAAACGTTTTCTTAAAGTGAAAGGACTGTATAAAATAATTCCAAATTGTAATGAGTGAATAACTAAATAATACTTACTTAATCTAAATGTTATGGATTGGCACTACACATAAAACCGAAGGCAACGAAAGTCTCACTTTTGTACTCTCAACGTCACTGAACTGTACCACTACTAAAGAATGCGTAAAATTACAGGTTAAACACCTGTTGTTACTACATACTGTTGTATATACGGTGGTGATAAAAATATTAGAAACAGCTTACAGCTCTTTCAACCTAGCTGAGGTTTCTTAAAGAAATAGCGAAGGTGTCATTATCATTTTAATGTGAGTAAATACCCATCAACTATTTTTTAGAGAATAGCGATATTGTTACTATACCCTTACACTATATCCACTATATCCACTACTTACACTATATCCTTACTTCCTAACATTTAATCATTGCAGGGAGATATAATATACCATTGAGGGATATAACACTCTCCTATTGTATAGGTTTACTGAAGAGAATGTAATCACAGGTACTGTATCGTTAGCCAAGCTAAATATTTCATTATTAGTTGTATAAAGTAAGTCATTATCGAATGATATAATAAATAATATTCTTAGGGGATTTTATAAAAATAATTAGTCTTCTAACTAGACACTGTCCAACAATGCGGAAAATGAGTACAAATAGTAATGTTTGAAAATCTAAATAATGTTTAACATAAGTATTATTGTTTAGTTCTATACAGAAGACATTACATTGAAACGGGAAAGGTATAAACTTAAGGCTGTGAAAGTTTCTATTATGTTCCCTAAATACCGTCAAACTATACAACTACTGACGGACTAATAAGACTGTACATCTAAAAGCATATTGCTGCACATAAGTACAGTTGTAAATATAGTATTGATAAAAATGTTACTGTTGCAGCTCAGCTAACATTTTTAAAGAAATGGCGAATGTGCCAGTATCACTTTAATGTGTATGCATACGTAGTAGGGATTTTTTTAAGAAATGGCGAAAGTGTCACTGTAATTTTAAAATAGGTAAAGTATCGCTTTTCTGCTACTGTATTATTTCATTGTAGCCTCTAATAGCTGTCGAAAGGTAATCATATACAACGAGTATATCGCGCTTATCCGGTACAACACTGAGACAAATGCACAAGGTATGGCTTCGAGAAATTGTGCTTCAAAAATTTTCGATTTTTCGTTTTTGTTGTAAATCTTAAACTAACTGAAATTTCATAATTTTTCTTGCACATTTTTGTTTTTATAAATTCAGCTTAACATTGACATGCTGCAGAGTCACAAAAAAATTATATTAAGTATTTTTTTCAATTCTTGCAGATGTCTCAGTATTACTGTAGCACCAAAGCAATGAAAAGTATTTTAAGATAGTGTCTTGGGTTAAATAAAAAATGCCTACTTTTTATAAACATTTATTCAAAATTTCTGTAGCAAAGAACATTAAAAACATTAAGTGCAAAGATAGAGATCTGTTAATAAAGTTCACTCTGCTATGAAGTTTCTGAAAATATCTTGATATTCTTTCTTGATGTGATTCTCATTGCAAAGAGAAAGTAGATGTTGATGTTTTAATTTTGATATTTTCGGCGCAGTTTTATAAGTTAAAGACAAAGGGAAATTTATATTTAATTTTCTTCTGGGGTTCTTTCTAATATTTATAACCTTATACTCTGTTTCTGTATAGCTTGCTTTATAAAAATCACTGCTTTCCACATCTCTCTCCATCCGAAAAACCTTAACGTCATTCCAATTATCGTCTTGTTCTTGTAAACTGAAGTTAACTCCGATTTCATCACAGACCTTCTTCCAGTCATAAAATTTATCTGTTGTCATTTGATATACTTTGTATGGAAAGTCCGTTTCTTTTTTGCCAATTTTGTAATCATTGCCATCTGAGAGGGAATGAAGATGGGACCACTTCTCAGCGCTCTTTTTTTTGTTTTTGTTATTTAATACACGAGTGCATTTCATCTCCCTCATTTTGGGTATGGCCACTAATTAAATACTTATGGGTGATGGAGTTTATATCTAACATTTTTAAACAGCACAGATACATGCAAAGGACAAACTTATTTTTATGTTGTCCAACGCAATTATCGGAAAAAATATGATATCTTTACCACGACAATCATTTTTTTAAAACTTATAAATACACGTTACAATTTCATTGGCCCCGCGCTTATCCGGAGCCTCATGCCACAAATAGCAATACCCTGATTTATCGATAATGTTGTATGCTATAAAATTTATGCAGTTAAGTTTGCTTTTATAAGAAAAAGTCGACATCTCTCCGTATGGCAATGGAATTACGGCTTGTAGATCATAACAATACACAAGGAGGCTTGAATTTTCTTTCATGGATAATTCTTTGTCTTTATTTTTTTCTTTTCTTGACATTTTTTTTTTGCTTGTAAATGTGTATCGTATTTTTCTTGCATATTGATTTTTTTTCAATGTCATTCCCATTTTGGTACTGAGCACATATTGCATATTGATCTTTTTTAGGAGCAAAAAAACCTATATTAAATTCCTCTTTAAATATTGTTTCATAGGTACATTTTTTCGCTGCTGTTCAATTGTTTGTTTTACAATACTCAGTATATAATCTGTACATTGTAGAGATATTCGGTGAACCATCTATATATATATATATATATATATATATATATATATATATATATATATATATATATATATATATATATATACGGATTTCTACGGCTCTCGCCGTCTCTCCGTCCCCAGTTTCCACATTTTTCTTTCATGACACATTTCCTCGGTTAAATTTCTTGATCTCATTGCGTCATCTACGTCATTTCTCCAGCTCCTTCTAGGTCTTCCCCTCTTTCTTTTTTCTGGCGGAGTCCACTCTAGTATTTTTCTTGGCCACCTATGTTGCCTCATTCTTTTTGTATGTCCGAACCATACCAATTGTTTCTTTTCGACCTCATCTATAATATCTTTTTCAATGCCAATATTCTGCCTAATTATTTCATTTCTAATTCTTTCTGTTCTGGATATCCTACAACTTCTTCTTAGATAGTCCATTTCTGTGGCCAAAATTTTTCTTTTGTTTGCTTTATTTAAATCCCACACTTCCGCTCCATATATAATTACGCTTTGTACGATGCTTTTGTAGATGCGTAGCTTGGTGTCTTTCCTTATATTCTTTTCCCACAATATTGAGTTTAATGCTCCAATAGATTTTCTACCTTTATTAATTCTTTCCCTCACTTCATCATTGCTGTTTCCCTGTTTATTAAAGATAACTCCTAAATACTTGCACAATTGCACTCCTCTAATTACACCGTTTTCTAGTTCCAGATCATTACATTCGCCACAGCCGGCTGCCAGATATTCACACTTGTTTAAATTTATTGTAAGTCCAGCTCATTCATACTCTTCTCTTAGCTTTCTCGTCATGTAGCTCAGATCTTGTTCATCTTTCGCTATCACTACCTGGTCATCTGCAAAAAATAGGCTGTAAAGTGTGCCGTCTCCCACTTTAAGACCCATGTTTCTGCATTTTCTTAATATATATCAAGATATACTTTAAATAGAGTGGGAGACAGACAACATCCTTGTCTTAAGCCTTTCGATGTTCGGAAATATTCTGTATGCCTGTTATTCCCAGTTTTTATTGCGGCACAATTATCTTTATAATTGTACCGCACAACCGAGTTGTGTGGCTTTGATTAAAGATTGGTTTATTTCCAGGTTTCGCATTTCTGTCCATAGTTGTGATATGGGGACACTGTCATAGGCTTTCTCTAAGTCTATTAGGGCTATATGTGTTTCTCTGTTATGTTGGGTACGTTTTTCCATGGCAAGTTTCAGTGTGAAAAGGTTATCAATTGTCGATCTGCCCGCTCTAAATCCTGACTGCTCTTCCGGTTGTTTATCTTTTATGTCTTCTTCTATCAAGTTCTTAAGAACTCGTGAATATATCCTTCCTATTGTTGGTATCACCGCTATACCTCTGTAATTTTTCGGATCATCTTTAGGCCCATTCTTATATATAGGTGTTATATAGGAAGTTCTCCATTCCTTTGGAGCTTCCTCTCCATTTAAGCACCTTTCATATAGATTTTTCAGCATTTGTGTTAGTTTCAATGATCCGTATCTTATAAGTTCAGGATATATTCCGCCAGATCCGGGTGATTTTCCTATTTTTGTGGATTTTATCGCCTCTTGTACTTGCGATATCTCGAGATGTATGTGATGATCTTCTCAGCATTGAGTGGTTCTTGATCTTCTCTCATATATTGCGGTCTCTGCTCTTCTAACAGGTGTTTAAAATATTGTGTCCACTTTGAATTTGTTATACCGTTTAGACTAGTTCCTCGTTTGTTATTTGTTCTCATTGATTTTATTGTCTTCCAGGCTTCTGAACTTCGTGTACCTCCTATCTGTTGATCTATGTAGTCGCATCTTTTAATCCAAGATTGGTTCTTCTTCTTTAATACTTCTGCCTTTACTTTTCTATTTGTTTGCTTATATTCTTCTCTTGTTTCTGCATCCTTCTTCTGTAGGACTCTTTCGTATATTTGTTTTTTCTCCTTAATTTGTTTCTCTATATCCTGGTCCCACCAGTATGGTTTGTTTTTGTTATTCTGCATTCCGAGAGATTCCTGGGCTGCCTCAGTTATACAGGATTTAATATGGTGGTATTCTTCTTCCGTTGTTGTTTCAATTTGTGTTAATTTCTCGTCTAATCTTTTGCAGAATAGGTATTTTGTACTATCGTGTTGTAGGCTTTCGAGGTTATATTTCATAATGTTTATATGATTTTCTTTGGATGTTATTTTCTTCAGAGTACTAGTTGCGATGTATGGTACATATATTTTCGCTACCACTAAGCAGTGGTCGGATCCACAGTCTGCTCCCCTGTTTACTGTCACATCCTGTACTTTAATACCTGGTTGCTGTCTAGTAATGAGGTAATCGATAATCGATTTAAGTCCCCTTGTGTGCTGGTACCACGTGTACTTATGTATGTCTTTATGTGCGTAAAATGTGTTCGTTATCTTTAGGTCATATTCGTCACATATATTGATTAATCTTTGTCCGTTATCGTTTATAGTTTCTTCGCCATGTCTTCCTACCACTTTATTATTATTTTGTTTCCCTACTCTTCCGTTGAGGTCTCCTGCTATTATAATTTCATGATGATTCGGTATTTGGTCGATAATGTTTCTTAGGTCTTCTTCAAAGGCATCTTTTACTTGGAAAGTAGCATCGTCATTAGGGGCATATACTCCTACGATCGTCATATTTCTTCCTCTTATTTGAATCGTCAATTTCATAATACGTTCGCTCATCGCTTCCCAAGATTTTATATATTTTTGAAGTCTCTTGTGTATCATTATTGAAATTCCTGCCTTTGCTCTTTCACTTTTGTCAACTCCGCTGTATAAAAGAATAAAGTCTTTTACTGTTTCACTTCCTTGTCCTTTTTTTTCGTTTCTGAGAGGATTGTTATATCTAATTTACGCTGGATACATTCTAGGACAATTTCTTGTTGTTTATTTCTTATTCCTTGTACGTTCCATATTCCTAAATTCAATGTCCATTTTCGTTGCTGTTTTCGTCTATTTTTGGATCCGTCCGAATTCCGAGGCATGTTTCTGGGTGTTTTAGCGTTTTTAGTTGTTTTATGAGTGTAAGGTTGCTGGCTTTACGACTCAACCCCCATCCTTGGAGGACCGGGTATCTCTCTTGGTCTGGTCCTTTTCCCTTGACCTGTTCGACTTGGGTGTCCCTTCTGGTAGTTACACTACCGTCGACTTAGCTCTCGGGATCATTAGGACACGCAAGCCCCCTCACCGCGTCAAGGTGGAGATACATCGAGGAGGCGGTGAACCATCTAAATATTCTTTTTTTGCTTGGGAACGACAATAATGTGATTCAATTCTTAGTAAGAGATTAATATGGTCTCTTATATTCCCTTTTGTAGCTTCACTCACTTTCTTTTGATTATTATGCTTTCCTCTTTTTTCATTCTCTAGAAATCCTTATGAGTTGGTCTTCTTTTTAATTGTGGATATGGTATTGTTGCACACGTCTAATGTTCTTTACAAACTCGGATGTATTTTCCATTTACTTCAAAAAAGAATACATAATTATTAGCCCTGATCTTCTCTTTCTTCAGCTACTATGAATAACGATCTCAGTGTTTCACCGATAAAACTTGCCGACGCACACTTTCTGGTTACGGTGCAATACTGAGTCATCTGCTTTGTTCCAGTGATGCACTCAATATAAACGCTTCTTTTCCTTTATATAATACTGAGTTAAATTATTTTCAGCCTGCTATAATTGGTTTACCACATATCCCACTGGTTCACTGAACACATGCAGGATTTTTCTGGCCATAGCGATATTATCCATAATTTTGAATTATTGACAGATGTCTCAGTATTGCACTGAGCAAGCGAATATGATGATAACGGGTTAGAGCTAAGGAATAAGAAAAACATATTTAAAAAAACTCAAGTAGAACAAAATGTGCACTCAAATTAAAGTTATAGGAGCACCGTCGTCATTTACTTAAAAAATTGTCAGTTACAAACATATTGGTTGAATTGGGTTTGTAGAGAATATAAGATGTAGATCTAAGTAAGACATGTGTGCAGTATCAGCTCTATACAAATAGTTTGGTTTTTGTATTATTAATCTATATATAATTGCTACTTATACATGTTACAAGAGGCTCATAAATATATTGCTAATAGCG
The DNA here is from genome assembly GCA_037954035.1 of Rosalia funebris. NCBI lineage: Eukaryota > Metazoa > Arthropoda > Insecta > Coleoptera > Cerambycidae > Rosalia > Rosalia funebris. The sequence continues at coordinate 10,649,120 of JAZFAV010000007.1, forward strand.
ACACTACGTCATTAAACATTATAATGTTGTAATAAGACACATTTCTCTTTCAAGTGTACTATGTCGCTAACGAAGCTCTATATTTCTTTATTAGTTGCGTAAAGCAGGTAATTATCTATCGGATACTGAAGATAGTATGTTATGTAAATATCGTTCAATAAGTTGAAAGATGAGATAACATCACCACGTAAAATTAATACAAATAATAATGTGTAAATAACCAAATAATGCTTAATCTCAATTAAATTCTACTGTAGAACTTCATAGAATAAGTTCAAAGGCATACATATAAATACTATTGTATGTGATACAACTATTACAGTTGTTCTAATACAGCTAAATATTTTTAAATAAATGGCAAAGGTGTCACTTTAATATTAATATGTATACTCAGTCATAATTTTTTAAAGGAATGGTGAATGCGTAAATTACTGTACTTTTACTGTTATTATACTGTAAATTTAAAGTAAGTATATTGTTGCAAATGAATAATTAAATATTTATTTTAGTTAAGTATTTATTTTAGTTAAGTATTTACTTACTGTCCCTGTTTTCTTACTTTGAAACAATAGCAAAAACATATTTAAATAAACTCGAGTAAAACAAGACATTCGCGTGCATTAAAATTGTATCTATCTAACATTCAATAATTTAAATTGAAATTTCTTCCACACTTGTTGTCTCACGAAAAACTCAGCAGCTGAGGCATGCTTCCTTGAGAAGGAAAATATTAACGACAACGTATAAAATCTTGTGAGATATTGCACGTACAAAGTATTAACATATTTTTCCTATCTAAACCTATACATTTATTATTAACATTGCTTATCGGTATCAAATTAGATCCTTAGTGACTCATAGTATCTTTTTATGTTTCATGTCATAAAATACCGACAGCTAAACCAGAGTACTGCTCTGTACAAATTGGGATTCAAACATCGATTTCATCCCAAATATCTATTTTGTCCCAAACATCGATTTCGCCCCAAACATTCATTTGTTTGAACTTCGTCCCAGACATTTATTTTGTCCCAAACATTAATTTACAAACATTTATTTAAGAGTTAGATACTGCCTATCTACTGCCTATTGGCCGCTATCTCAAATACAACAATACAGATTACTAAACTCCACACATTTTTTATTTATTGAACAGTACCTCTGCCAGTTTGTATATTGTATGCCAGTATATTAATTGAATTGGATATATAGAAGATTATTAGTTAGACATGTGTAAAATTTCTTTGCTCTGCACAAATAGCTCAGCTTCCAGATCGTTGCTGTTCTGAATGTTACAATAACAATAGAAATGTTTCAGCAAATGTTGTGGCTTCGCGCCATTGAATATTATATTGTATTAAGTTATGTTGTTTTTTCTGAATATTTCCCTACCTAAATTTGCTTTGGTCGTTTTCAACACACCAGATAGATTTTTGTCTCTCTAATAATTAAAACTTCATGTATGATATCAATTTATAAACATTTAGAATTATAACACTCTCCTATATTATAGATTTCTTGAAGAATATATGATCATATCATCTGAGATGCTCAATATTTCTTTACTAGTTGTACAAAAAAGTTCGTTATCGGATATCAAAAACAAAGCTTAACAACTCGCTTTCTTAGCTTTTATTGAAGAGAATTTAATCATAAGTATACTAACTATATCGTTAACGATGCTAAGTATTTCTATATTATTTGTGTGAAGTAGGTCATTAAATACTGATAATAAAAGTTAATAATATGGATTCTTAAGTAATTTTGAGGGGGAATTTTAAAACACAAAGTGCATCAGACTAAGAGTAGGTGTTTTATATGGACAGTCCTATTTTAATAGACATGAGTCTGGCAGATAAGGCATCATGTAACGTATAAAGTAAGTAAAATAGTAATTTTGGAATATTTTAATTCTTAATCTAAGTGTTTGGCTTTATATAGAAAATGTAGAAAACTTAAGACCTTGAGAGTCCTCTTTTTGCCTAAAAGCCATGGAACTATAACTCTACTGAAACACTCATGAAGCTATAACTCCAGCGGCATATTGCTACACATAAATGCTATTATATATGTGGTGTTGATAAATTCCTGTTGCAACCCAGCTAACATGTTTTACATAAATGGCAAAAGTGCTACTATCATTTATGTGTATATAGTTGGCAATTTTTAAGAAATCGTGAAAGTGCCACTGTAATTTTAATGTGAGTAAGTATTGCTTTACTGTTACTTCGTTGTAACCTCTAATAACTGATTGAAAGTTAACTATGTACGACGGGTGTACATATATAATAACGGGTTATAACTATAGAATCGCAAAAATATTTTTAAATAAACTCGAGTATAAGAAAATATCTACATTCATTAAATATAAAGGGGCTTCGTCACTCTTTGTTCCAAAATTGTCGATTGGGAAATTTTAAGAAGTAATTGGATTTTGAGGGGATTATTAGTAAGGCATGTGCGAAGTATCTGTTTTACACAAACAATTCAGCTTTTAGGTCATTAATCTAGATATGATTACTACTTGTACATATTACAAAAGGCTCCTAAATATATTGGTAATAACGACACTACATCATTAAACATTATAATGTTGTAACAAGGCCTTTTATGTGCATTATATCGTTAACAAAACTCAATATTTCTTTATTAATAGCACAAAGCAGGTATTTATCGGATAGTTAAAATAAGATAAATATAAATATATGCATAACTTATTTATTAATAAGTTGACGGGTGAGGTAACATATAAAATCACAGCGTAAAATGATTATACTTATAAATTATGATGGCTGTGAATGGCTGTATACTGCTTAATTTAAGAATTCTACAGCAAAACTCCTAAAACTGTTAGTGAAAGACATTTTAATACACGTAAACACTGTTGTATATTGGTTGATAAAAATATTAGAGTTGTTCTAACCCAGTTGATAATTTTTAAATAAATGGCGAAGGTGTCACTATAATTTTAACTGGATACCCTGCCAGAAAGTTTTAAAAAAGTTGTGAAAGTATCACTGTAATTTTAAAGTAGTTATATTGTTGTAAAAGACTTTAGTGAACTACTGTTTTACTGCTCCTGTACTATTACTTTCAAACAATAGCAGAAACATACAATATTAAATAAACTTGGGTAAAACAAAATATCCACATTAAAATTAAGGTAGCACCTATTCAGTAATCTATAATTCAAATTAAATTTTCCACGGCTGTGTTCAAACGTCAAGCACAGTAGCTTACGCATGTTCCACCATATAAAAACGTGTGAGATATAGCGTGCCCAATGCATCAGGTTATATTCTTTTCTAAACCTGTGAACTTATTACTAACAATGCTTATTATTATTAAACGAAATTCTTAGTAACTCATTGTGTTCTATTTATGTTTGCTATGGTCAAGCATCTGATCAGCTAAACCAAATTCCATCTTTGCAAAAAGAAACAATGAGGCAGTCAATACAAAAATACTGTTCACTTACCTCTACACGTATTTTTAGTATATTAAACAGCACCTTTGCCAGTTCGAAACAGATTTATGAAAGATTATTAGTTAGGCATATGTAAACTTTCTCTGCTCTACACAAATAGTTTCACTTCTAGATCATTAATCAGAATATTAGCTACTTGTACGTGTTACAAAAAGCTTCTGAATATGTTGACAATAACAATAGAGAAATGCTGCGGCTTCGCGTGATTAAATATTAAAATATCAAATCGTCAGGTTGGCTTTTCTGAAAATTCCACTTCCTGAATTTGTCCAGTGTTAAAAACAACATAGACATTTGCCTATCCGATCATTGAAGCTTGATATGTGACATCAACCTATTTACATTTAGGATTATAACACCTTATTGAAGAGGATATGTTTATAAGTGTATTATACTGTCAGTGAAGTTTAGTATGTATTTATTAGTTGCACAAGACAAGTCATTACCAAATAATGAAAACTAAACTTCACAATAAGGACCCTTACGGATTAGGGGAAGACACGAACGAAAGACTTATGCTAAAACAATATCGCCAAGATAATAATAAAGAGGTTTTTAAGTGTATATTAGCAGCTTAATAGACGCATGGATCTGATTGTGCTAACACCAGCAATTAAAATGAATAATATCTGAATAGACAAAAAATGCTCACTCTATGTATTGCTGTTTGGCTCCTATAATGAAAACGTTACATCTAAAGGAAAAACTCGTAAAAGTACCAATTCAAAGGCGTGTTGCTGTATATCAATACTGTAGGATGTGTGACGTTAATAAACATTTTATGGTTTAACATAACTAGCCATTTTCTAAGAAATGGCGGAGGTGTCAGTAAGATTCTAATAATCATATAAACAATTTTTAAATAAATCACGAAAGTCTCTTGAAAAAATCACTCATAAGATTACCAGTTCAAATTCATGCTGCTATACATCAATATTGTATGATATATGATATTAATAAAAATATTTATGGTTAACATAACTAGTCATTTTAAATAAATGGCGGAGGTGTCAGTAATAAAAATATATTTAAATAAAAATTAACAAGTAGAGCAAAATATCCATACACATTTAAATCATAGTCGCATTAAAGATTGCTTTATTTTCTTATACTGTAATTTATTAAAATATGTTTCTGCTATTATTTCCTTCCAGTCTATCATAGTTACATATAAAGGTTATACATTGGTAGTATTACCTTACCATGGTACATTTTTGGTAAGATACATATTTTATGAATATACAGAGAGCGTTAGAAGTTTCTTCCCCACCTTTTTACATTTGGAACTGAGACCTAAAAGAATGAAAATTGCATACATACATTAAAGTTTAAAATTAATGATGTAGTTAATTAATAAATAAATACTACATAAATGTAGATAAATATAAATAAATATATAATAATAAAAAATAATATTGTAGTTAACAAATAAATGAATATAATCATCAAAGATGATAATGCGAAACCATTTTTAAAATTAATTTTAAATAGTAACAGTGTGCGGGTAATACCTTATTTGGAAGCTATTTGGAAACGTACATATCCATCATGGTACAATACTGACGTTATAAAAAAAATTAAAATATAAAATAATTTAGTGAGTACAATGCAAAAAAATCAATAGGGCGTTTAGAACATTTTAAAACAAGAAAAGCCACAATAATAATGCAAATTAGAGGAAGGTGTAAAACATATTTAGCTGATGTGGTGCAAAAAATTGTAAGTGATTTTACATTCATACAGAAAAGGACAAAGTAGAATAGCGGGGAGGCAAAAAAGTAACCTTATATTTGATATGCATGAAGTATAGTGGATCAAGTATTCTGTGAACAATTTAGTAATTGCATTCACAGTCTAAATATCCGGAGTTAACTAATAACATATCAGTATTAAACTTTGAATATTCCTCGGACACCGAAGTACTAATAGCTCTACGAAATTAAAAAATAAAATGACATCAGACTATGCTAAAATTAAAAAATTTTAAGTAAGAAATTGTAAATACTTTTTCGTGTTACTACGACCTTATTAATATTTCTTTATTTAGTTTTAAAATATCCACATTCCCTGATACAAATGTGAAATATATATATATATATATATATATATATATATATATATATATATATATATATATATATATATATATATATATATATATATATAGATATATATATATATATATATATATATATATATATATATATATATATATATATATAAACATCTCGTATTTGTTCAGTTCAAAAAGCCGGTGATAATTCTCTTCCATGATGTCTTTATATAACCATATGTATATTTCTGTAACAAATTATATATCTCTTAATCAGCACGGATTCGTAGAAAATCGTTGAATATTCGTCAATTTATCTGAATTTTCTCACTATATTTCAAATATTATCGACAACCATGTTTAGGTAGATATTATGTACACGGATTTTGTCCAAAGTTTTTGATAAAGTTGATCATGGAATAATTCTATAAAAACTGAGATATATTGAACTTAACCTGAACCTCTACTAAAATTATTTACCTATTTCATACTTAACTAATAGGTCACAAATATGGAGCGTATAATGGATGTACTTCTAAAATATTTTATCTTACATCAGAAGTACCACAGGGATATAGTCTAGAACCACTACTATTTATATTTATTAAAGAAATTACTATCATTCTAAACTCACACCATGAACAGACGACCTTAAGATGCGTTATTGAAAGTCTTCAAAATTGTTTATTTATTCAAAAACAAAAATTTAGGTATAGTCAACATTCCATTAAAATAATTTACTATTTCTTTGTATGGCCCAAAGTGGAATATGTAGTGATAGTCTTCTAATACATGGTACCTCTACTATAATAATAAAAAAACTGGTATATCAAATTCAGTGAAGATTTCAATACTTTTTTCATTTTAGAATGTATGAAATATGTACTAAGTGATGCTGCAATCATCAGTTACTACTTGACAATTTTAAAGTATTGCCCTTATTCTTGAGACACGTCTCATCTAACGTTAATTTTTGCTATAATTTGATACATAAAGAAATTGATTGTAATTATCTCTGTAGCTAGTTGAATTTTCGAATACCACAGTTTTCTCCATGTAAAACGATACCTTCCAATTACTAATAACCAAGACTAACTTTTGCGTTCACCACTGTATGCAATATATTGTAATTTAAATAAGGTTTGTTTATTTTGTGACGTATATAACGTAAGTGTAAAATAATTGTACAATAGGACTATTCAGTGGAGTCATCTTCTTTAATATACTTTCTCTAACATCCTACATATGTTTCCATAACTACGATAGTTATTGTTTACTCTTTTCTTGATTTCCCTTTAATATACATTTTCAATTAAGTTTTAACAGAATCCTTAGTCAAACTTTATATTAGGTATACTAGCTGATATCATAAATCCACTTCTAAATCCTCAGCCTCTGTAGGAGAAAGTTACACATAAATCTGAGGACAAATACATTCATGCTCAAGGAAAAATGTCAAACGCTTTGAATGTCTATTTGAATACAAGCATAAAATAACTGGACTATAGTCCGCAATTCCGGATCAAACTATCACATAACATCATGGTGACAGGCAATTCTATAAAGGAATATGATAAGTTGCGGACTCATCCATATTATAAACACAAAGCAAAGCATTACACTTCTATTAGCTCCGCCTTAGTTCGACATAAATCCCATTGTATTTTAAAACCCTTTAAAAGGTTTTCAAAAAATGCACCTTTAAGTTTTTTTCCTTTATCTTTACCCTAAGTTTTGAGAAATATTAGAAAATTAAGAATGTTATTCTCTGAAGATGACATAATAGTTCGGGATGCAAGGAAAATGTATTCGTTCCTTGATATTTAGCTGCTAACTCGAAAGTATTTTTCCTAATTAACTCAATAATTAAAATAGTTATGATCCAATGATTGTGCACTGATTAAAGTTAAATAATTTTCTTAATACTTCTGCTAGTTTAGTATTTATATTTCCCTTCATTGGCATGTATGTATGTAATAACGGATAATTCGTTATATCAATCCTACCTTGTTCGCATCTTCTACATATTGATATGCGAAAAATCAGCCTTCCGTTAATATAAAACTGGCGTAGCATGGCGGCAGATTTGTGAAATGGCGAAGATGGTGGATATTGACCATCTCGATCTCGATTTATTATGGCGGCACCCAATATAATATTTTTGATATCGTCGTTTATTTGAAATATAAAATAATTACATATAGGCATGGCCCAACAGGGCCTTATTTATGGAGCTGTATTAGCGCTCGTGCCAGCATTTTTCGCAGATAAGGAAGAGTTCCACCGTATCCTCTGCTTTATGTAACCGTTGGGAATAATTTTCAGATATTATACGAAAGTTTCGTGGAAATCAATCGTGGAATTATTCAGCTTATGAATACAAATGAAATGTATTTTTTTTAAATGTACGCATATAAAAGTTATATATTAGGTTTACTTCCTGCTCTGAACACATTTCCAGAAATACACTCGAAAAATAAAAAAAAGTAAAAAGAAACAGTTCTTAAAAGGTTCAAAAACCTGTGCCATACAAAATACTATAGAAAAGAATAGCTTTTTAAATATCAGGTTAAGCAACCGATTTAGTTTATAACAATAATATGTTTCTTTTGTATACCACGGGTAAGAGACTTCGATTTTGAACACGTCGAAGAATTATTATGATTATGTATTATATAGGGTGTCTCACTTGGAACTATAGGATTTGAATTGCGCATCTGTCTAAAATAGGGCATCAATATTTAACGACGCGTCATCTACAAACTATATATCAACATGCCGCGATTAACAGTTCAACAACGAATAATTTGTGTACAATTATTTTATGAAAGTGAGCGATCATTTACAAATACATTAAGAATATTTCGCGCAAGATGAAGCATATACAGAGTTAACAGTTGGTAAATTAATCAAGAAATTTGTTCTTAATAAGACACCATCAATACAACATCCTCGTCATGGTGGGTTAGGTAAAAATATTGCTATAGTAACAGAAAGTGTACGGGACTCTCCAAACACATCAATTCGACGTCTTGCAAAAGAACTGAATTTGTCAAGAGCCACCACGCATCGGATTTTAAAGAAAGATCTGTATCTGTCACATAAAAAATTCAGTTTACACAACAATTAAAAGTTACTACAGACCATTTACAACGTCGTACATTTATTAACTGGGTGTTAGAAAAGAATTAAAGTGATGATTTTTGCATCAAAATTTTTTGCAGTAATGAAGCGCATTTTCATCTTGATGGATACGTCAGCAAACAAAATTCTAGTTAGGGGTATCTAGTTAGGGGTAATGAAAATCCACATATTGTTCACGAAAAAGAAATGCATCCACAGAAATGCACGGTTTGGTGTGAATTTTGGAGTGGTGGAGTAATTGGATCATACCTCTTTGAAAATAAGTCATGTAGACGTCGTATGGTTTGTAGATGACGTGTCGTTAAATATTGATCTTTGCCAGAATACAAATGGTGCGCAATTGAAATCCTATTATTCCAACTGAAAAAAACCCTATATTATACATGTACAATGAGGACATTAAGTATGCTCCCTCCTTTAACTTTTGAACCCTTGACGTTATTGCAGTAAAATTTACCTCGTCCAAACTGGCGTAAAATAACTCTTTCTTGACATAAAATGGTAACCTTAATTGTTAAAATAACATTTTCATGCTCTTATCTTATCGCTTGGCTCCTCATTTTAAAGGTCCTTTTATTAATCCGTCTCCCAGTTTTGTGAATAGCCAATCCAAATTATGGTCAATTTACCTTTGCGAAACCTGCACTTTTGCTTTACTACCTACACTTTCGCCTAATAAAAATGTATACAATAAACAATAATAAAAAAAATTTCTATCAAAGGAGTTTAATAATAAATTAAGGATTGTAAAACATATTCATTGACACAAATAAATAACCGGAAAATCGCAATCGTTATACTAGAAAGTGTTCGATACATCCATCTGTTAACAAAATAACATCATGTACAATAAGTCACTCACTTTATAATGGATTTTTGGAGTCATTCACGTATAAATATCGATAATAGTTTAACAAACTTAAAGAATTTGAAACCGTTTCGTAAACTTGAGGTTTAACGTAGTCACAAAAAATAATCCACAGAAGTGAGATGCGGTGATCGAGCGATCCCTTTTGTCGAACATTTCCGCCAACTTCACCTATCTGTAAAGGTTGCATGTGATATCTCAGATTCCTGAAATAATACGGAGAGATATCATTATACTGATGTGTAAAATCCAAATGAAATTCATTTTTGGTTTGGAACAACATCATTGATAATGGAAAAGAGTTTCTTGCAGCGTCTAAAAGTAATCTTACCCCAGTCAATTCTTATTCAAATATTTAATTTTGGGGGAATCCACTTCGCGGATTCAATTAGGATTTTTGTCTCTCCATGATTTCTGTTATTTTGAGTATTATCAACTGACTCCAGCCGTTATCACCGAAACTTTTTATGCTTTAGAAGTCCCAGGAATAAAATCCTGGCCGTTTCATACTGGTATCCGAGGTAACGAGAAGACGGACGAGCTGGCCAGGGAAGGAACCGAAAGGGGTTTAATGGAACCCAGTGGTCAGTATTGCATACTGCATTGGCAATAGAGCAATCCAAGAATGGCAGGAGATTAAAAGACGTAATAGCTGGCGGAGCACCCAGGAATACAGGCGGGCTAATGTGCTGCTGAGTTTGACGCCTAATAGCAACTGGACGGCAAAGCTCCTAAGGGATGATAAGAAAAGCTTCCAGGAGTTGTGGTCACGGGGTTGTTAACAGGACACTTTTATCTTAGCTATCATCTTAGAAAGATCGGCTTGAGTGCCAACAAGGAATAACAGATGCTGTGGTGTGGTGATGTGAAGAAGAGGTGGAGACTTCATGTGCTATGTCAGTATCCGGCTCTGACATAGAGTAGACACCCCGCACTTGGATTATGTTTCTTCATCCCAAGCGAGCTTGGAAATATCGGCCTTGAAAAAATGTTGAGCTTTTGGAAGGAGGCCAAGTCCTTACTCTAGCTATCTTATTATCTTATCTAACTCTACTTATCTGAGAGGTACAATGGGCGGTAGCCTGAGTATATCAGGGCTTCATGGCCTTCCACAAAAAAATAAACCTAATTCTAAACCTAAAATACTATTAACCGAAGAACACGTAACTAAACTGCTTACGATTGAACATGTACTGATTTAGGTAACTAAACGTAGGTAACTAAAACCATTTCAGCTATAAACTGAACTCCCACGTATTGCTCAACTATGAGCCTTCCAAATTTAAGGGCATCTTCCATCTCTCTCGTTATGTGATATGTTGACAATAATTTCTGGAAGATTTTCTTACATATTCCGGAAAATTTTCATTCACCCAACATGCATGAACATTTAATACCGAAGTTAATGGACATTTATGGCAAATAGATGCTGATATAAGTACTAAGATATATTTCTTTGAAACAAATTATAACTAATGTGTTAGTAAACCATGATCTACGTAAACATATTATGTAGAAGTCTTCTCATTTATCATATAACAAATTTCCTAAATGAAATAAATGGTAACTTTTAAATTATACTGTTGGCTATTATTTAGTATATTAACAGTAATGCCTATATAAGTTTTCTTACGTGAATCAAATGTAATATTTAATGTACTACTGATAGTAGTAAACTATTTAGACTGACATTAAATAAATCGAAAATTATCATGTATCAAATCATTACCGTACACATAGTTCAGTTCAACAATGTTTCTCTTGTTCAAACAAAAAACAAAAAGACAAATAAAAAAAAAGACAACATGTAGGTTAGGTAATCTATATTTTAATACAATATATAGATTAGGTAATCTATATAATTGCGGACGTTTCATTTAATTGAATTTTACAGCTCACGCACTGTCGTGCTTATGTCGATCTCTGGCTGTCTCTTCATACCAGCGCATTATAAAACGGCAGACGTTTTGTCTTAAAGGCAAAATAGACGTATTCTCTTATTAAAAACAAACTATCATCTATCAACATCAGTCAACATCTACCATCATCATCTGTCAACAACTATCAACACCTAGCACAATAGCAATAAACCTCACCAGTAGACTGAGACAAACGATAGCTATTTCGACTTTATCATCTAAATGTCCAGTTATTTCATTCAGTTAAAATTTTCGTAAAACTTGTATAGTGTCTAACAATCAACTATTAAAAAAACACCAATAAGAAAAACATTACGATAACTGGAGCTAAATAAATAATTAGTGAAAATCGAGTATAGCACAAACACATATCGTCAACAGTTAGAATGGCTGCTATTTGAATTTACCATTCGAAAAATCATAAGAGGAGATGAATTGAACAAGAAATCATATTTCCCACTCAATCTCCTCCATGAGAAATACATTTTATGTCTCGTATTAAAATGACGCCCATCCGTCATTTTAGGGTGAACTTTTATGTTGCTATGTCAAAGATTTATTATTTTACTCCTGTAAACTATATACACTAAACATATATGCAGTTCTAGAAATTTTATAGTTCTATAAGTGTTATAGTTATACAACATAACCTAAAACGTGGCCAATAGGCTTTATACCCTCAATAGGCTTTTACCATCAATTATTAACCACTAAATCACTACTAGTTTGTGAACTTGTGAATTTCACCTATCTATTAATAATAGGAACACAAGTACTCATAGAAGCAAGTATAACTGCGAAGAATTCGCAATGTATAGAAGATAAAAAAAATTTCCATGAGTCATTATATAAATCATAAGTGGGCGCACTCCTATTATGTTGAGTGTTGAATGATCAACACTCAACACTAGTCAACACTCACTAACATCAGAATTATATAAAGACTATCATTAATTGATAATTCTATGGTAGCACAATGAGGAAATCATACCAATGAGGTCGGTCACTCTTTGGTTATGTAATCTATGGTGATACTTAAAATATTAATGTTTTGTTTATATGATTGTTAAATTTTTAGTTAGTTAAAAAACTTTCATAGGAGACATTATTATTATTGAAAGTAGCAATTTGTGAAACATAATAATTTTAAAAAGGCTATATTATTAAGTCATATGGGAAATATTGTGAAGAAGGTGGTGAAGTGATATTTAATAGATAAACCTCTCTTTAGGTACTTAATGTTTCAGATGGAGGTGCAGTTGAATAACTGTGAATATCAATTAAAATTGAAGGTAAAAATATCTGTCTACGTAGATTACACGTACTACCGAATGTTAATCTTTCTGATTATATTTATTAGCCTGAATATACTATAGTAAATGTATTGCCCGATTCTGATGTATTTTGCTTTGGAGATGAGTTTAATATTGATTTTTTAAATGAACCTAATCACAGAGATACAGTATTATATGATTTGTTTATATGTGGCTTACATACTTATTACCAATGCACCAGACCAATGTGTCTACAAACTTGTACCTTAATTGGCATTGTTGTCTCTTAACTCTATATAAACTGAGGTATCAGGTATGACAGGAAATTCTGATAACTCTTTGGTTACTTGTGTTCTAGACATATAAAAATTAAAGCAGCCTATATTCTTTATAAAATGTGGATGCAATAATAGATTATTTTAATGTTGTATTATTTTTGTTTGATTTGTATGCGCCTTATAAAACGATAAAAAAACTATACCTCCCACACCTTAGCTTACGAGTAATCTTATATTAATAATGTGTTTAAGGGATGATGTTTTCTCGAAATACAAAATGTATAAGCTAGAATACTTACGCGTTAAGATCAAATGGAAAATGTTTAGATGATATTGAAGTTAGCTAATAATTTTAAATAATTTTAGCTAATTGAGCATATCATTATTATTATAAATAAATGTTTAGTTCATATCACAGGTTCTCAAAATGTCACAAAATTAGTTGTGAAATTTATTGTATTTAAAATTAAATAAATTCATTATTAATTACAACACAGAAAATAGTAAGTACTGTGATAAGTATCCAACATAAAGATATTAGTTAAAAGAAGTAGTTAAAATATGTATATCACTCAAGAACTAATCTTGTATAATAGAATTTTATTTTGTATATACAATGTGATTTATATTTACCAGAGATATTACTCTTAGTTTAACTTTAATAGAAATAAAACATTGCATTTGTAGATCACAATAAATTATGTCTCCATATTTACTTGCTTTACATCTCTATCTTGTACCCGTCCAACAATAAATGGCAATTTCTTTTATTATAGAGGAGTATTGCACTATTTATTTTTTATTTGTTTTCCTCAGAAGATGATCTTCTGTATTTACAACAATTCTTAAGCAAAACTGTAACTAACAACCAGATGTAGAATTAACGAACAGTTTTATTATCCTTAGTTTTAACTCAACATAAAAAAAATAATTGTATTTTTTAAAGATTCTGTTTTTCCTCTTTTAATTTCTATGTTCTAAAAGATGATTGCTCTCAGGTTTGAACGATATCTAACAAAGGTCTTTTTAGTCAACATATTTAGTATATTTTTCATCTAGATATGCCTTACAAATATACTTACATTTGGGATCAGAACAATCATAAAAAAGAGTATTAAATTCGAGGATAATTATTGCGAAGATAAAAAATTCTAGTTACTTAAACACGATTTTTAGTTAAAGACAGTTTTCCGGTCCAACAACGCAGTGGCGAATTAAATTATTCCCCGACAAGTTGAAATTACAATGACTTCCAGTGCAGAAAATCGAATTATTTTGTAATTACAACTTTGGAGAGATTTAAGTTTTGTAAATTTATGCACATCATATCATAACAGAGTCTAATAATATTTCAAACCAATCTACATCTATTTTAAGTTTTCCATATACTTTCCGATCGAAAACAAATGAATCAATTCGGATGAAATATGGATGTTTTCACGAATCTGGTGCGATTTCATTTCGGGATGGGTACTTCGCTTTTTGTTATTTTAAATAGAAGCTATTTTTCTTTTGCGCTTCTGGTCTCCTTTTTGTGAAAATATACCCGTTATATTTTAAGACAGCCCAAAGTGAGTCCCTTTATCGAAGGGAAAAGCTTTGTAGCAGTTTATAATTCAATACAGTCACACCGTTTTGTTAAATAAACTATTTCTAGCTAACATTATTAGTATTATTCACATTATCTACTATTATTTTTTATTTATTCTGATACTATATATATATATATATATATATATATATATATATATATATATATATATATATATATATATATATATATATATATATATATATATATATATATATATATATATATATATATATATATATATAATTACATCTGTATACAAACTTTACGCGCTAACTTTCTTATTTTTTCTTACTGGATTCTTAAGCTTTTGATAATTATGCTTCAGAAACTCTGGGTTAAGACCTGAATGATTACTATTGGTACTGTATGCCACTAACAGTTCATAAACTAATTAACAAGAGCTCTGAGATAATAAATAACAAATGTACACAGCCAATTGGCCAATTGTCAGAAGAAAGACAAGAATTTGGGCATTAAAAAATAAAAATATTTAGGAAGCACGATAAAGAAACCTTTAAAAACAGTCTGAACTGAAATTCTTACATTCTTAAAACAACCTGCTGTGCCTATCGATAGTGGCAGTTCTGATTATACTAATTCTGAGGAGAATTGTTTAGATAGTTTGCAGTGAATAAATTGTTATATTTTTTATTTAATAATATACATATCAATTTATTCAAATGACGATTTTGCCTTTAATAAAACAATTTTTGTCCACGTACACTGGAAAAACTTATCAACAAATGTACACCCCTGCTAACTATATGCAAGCGGTATATTTTATAGCTACGAGTTGAAATAATAAATTTTAAAAGCAATATTTATAAATAAGCCTTAACTGGCACCTTCGCCATTTTCTTAATTGAATATTGAGAACATTAACTCTATTTTTGTTTCTTCTAAAGCTCCCATTAGTTCTTGTAAGAAATATAATGATTGAATAATTTCTGTAACATGAATCATACATAGCAATATTATAATTGTTATTATAAATAACAATAATTTTAATAAGGTGTTTGTGATTGTAACTTAATTGGAAAAGTTACGACTATTCTTAAAGCAAATTAATATTTAAATTTGTTATTCATTTCTTGATATTTGTAGAAAAATATATCTGCCTATTAACTAATTTCCTAGTAAAACTAAAAGTTTCACATATTCCTTCTTTTAAAAATGGGTATTATTTAGAGGAAACGTTTAGAGTGAAAATATGTTCTAAAATGTAAAGAAAAAAATTAGAAAATAAATTATTTATTGACATATGTATAATGACATATGTATTAACTTTCTATAGAACGTCATCTCTATAGATCCTGTTAGCGTAGATTAAAATAAAATAAATAGATTATCTGACTGATACGTATACATATATAAACATAACCTGTCTCTTAAACACGCATCGGTTTGTTGTCAACGCTAGTATGGGTAGTAATGCCACTCTTCCGCATTATAATGAGCTATATAGTGCTTCGATCCGTGACACATGAATTGAGAAACGTTACAAAAATTAATTAGTGATGTTAATCAACGCAATTCTAAACAACTGATAAACTGCTCATACGTTAATAAAATATATCCCAGAAGAATGTGTCCTATATTCGTATAAAATTAGTCAAAATGTTAGGCAGGTACGCGTATTCCTTGAGAACGATACGGAATTTGACGAAATGTCATTTTAACGAAACACTGTAATAATATTATTATTATAATTATTATATATAATAACAATTATTATTATATAAAATAATTATTATTATATATAGTAATAATAATAGTTATAATAGTTATTATACAACTAAAAACTAAATATACAAACTGTACAGATAGATGCAAATACATTAAAGTATAACAATGATTCTTGTATGTGCAGAAATACAAATATTAATCATAATATACGCAGAGGGATACACATACATAGATATATACATATATACAACTAGGGGGATACTATGTTGTCTCAAGGAAGTTTGGGGAGATCTTCCACGTCTTTAATGCTTTTTAAATAAGGATCCAGAATATTTACGACACATTACCAGTAGATAAAAGAAGTTGGGTCTTTCGGTATCAATAAGTGATCAATTTTCTAATTCCTTAAATTTTTGCACCATATTAGATCTTCAAATTCAGGATGGAAATTACCAAGGAATTTTCAGGCAGTGCATAAATTGAGGAAGAATCGACACTCCATTTGTCTTCAATTAATTGACAATTGAAATAACAATTACAATAACAATAACAATAATTGATATAATTTAGTTGGAATAAGTCTTACAATTTATCAGACAATTATAAGATTGTCCATGGATACAGCACGAAGTGAAACTTTCAAAGTACAATCCATTCACACATATCTAGATTATGAAATAATATTTCGTCTAGACTAAGAGAAGTCCCTGAAGGAGGGCAGCAGCTCTTTCAGTAGTCATAGTGGCAGAAACCGTGGAGGTTGGTATGGTGCTATGACACACACGACTGCGATGTGGAAGGCAAGAGGAAACCACCACATTATAATCCTCAGAACAGCTAACAAAAGGCTTATCCCAAATAATGATGGCGTCTCCTGGAGCAAAAAACACCGGAGGTAAAATAGTCATCCGTTCGGATCTCCGGGTGAGGACTGTTCCGAGAGACGTGATCGAGTACAATAGTAGGGATAGTAAGAAGTGTAGCATTTCACGAGTCGGAGCGTGGAATGTCAGAAGCATGAGATAGGCAGGGAAGTTAGAGAATCTGAAGATATAAATGAATAGGTTAGGATTAGATATAGTAGGTATAAGTGAGATGACTCTGTCAGACGATCTCTGTCAGTAACTTATAAATCGGAGATCGTATCGATAAAGATGTATAGGCCATAAAGTTCATTCGGCATTTGTCCTGAATCGGCGTACCGTATGCGGCACTGATGAGAACTAACAAGTTCGAAACAGCTGTAGGTCGTTCGGTTCCGATCCGGGACAAATGTCGAATCCTACCTGTGGCGGGTTTTATTTTTGAAACCTTATCTGATCGTGCAGAAACACGAGAAAGGGGTCGAAGATCGCTTCTGGGTATAATTCAATGCCTGGCGGGGCTTTAGCCCGAGGAGTAGTTGTTTCCTAGAGCGATTATGTAATAGCTTTGCTATTCGGGAACTACTTTGATAGCCGCTTGGCGGCTTGGTGGTTCCTTTCTCGATTTCCGACTTATAAGTTACTGAGAGGGATCAGAATATGAAAGATAAATTCCAGGAGAGAACAGATCAATTAATAAGTAAAACGAGTAATGACGAAATCAAGAACACAGAAACTGAGTGAGAGGGTATCAAGAATAGTCTAGATTCCGCGGCTACGGACGTTTTAGGACACGAGAAAAGGGAAGCTAGAAAGCCCTGGATAACGGACGAAATCTTACACTTAATACAAAAGAGACGAGGCTACAAAAACAGACGAGACGAGGAAGGACTGAAAACTTATAAGTCAATAAAGTGGGAAATCATTAGAAAGTTTAGAATAGCGAAAGAACAATGGATAGAAGATAAATGCAAAGAAGTAGAAGATAAGCTCCAAGTAGGTAAGACCGATGAGGCTTACAAAATAATTAAGAGGAACTTCAGCACCAATAAGTAGAAACGTTAGGAGTCAATCGGGGGACATACTGATCGGAAGAGAGGAGAAAGCGGATAGATGGAAGCAGTACTTAGGAAATTTATACGAGAGTCAGGAATTAGGAGAGATATTAGAGGAAGAATCTAGCATCGATAGAAAAGATGTAGGAAAACCTATATTGAGAGAGGAATTTGAAATAGCACTAAGGGGACTAAAGAACAATAAAGCGCCGGGTGTAGATAAAATACAGGTGGAAATTTTGAAATGTGCGGGACAGAAAGTAGTAAATAGGATGTTTGAACTGATCAAATACGTATACGAAACGGGCGAGATGCCGGAGGATTATAAGAGGAACATTATCGTTACTATACCGAAAAAGAGAGGAGCCGACAAATGCGAGAACTTTAGAACGATTAGCCTAATTTCCCACGCGTCAAAAATCTTAACCAGAATAGTGCAGAAGAAGATGGAAAATAGAGCGGAAGAGATACTAGGAGAAGACCAATTCGGGTTTAGGCAAAGTAGGGGAACTCACGAAGCTATTCTGGCGCTAAAAGTAATGTTAGATAAAACAATAGGAAAAGGATAGAACGCTTATATAGGATTTGTAGATTTAGGAAAAGCTTTTGATAATGTAAGATGGGAAAAAGTGTTCGAGATACTAAAGAACGCGGGAATGAAGTATAGAGATAGGAGAGTAGTACACAATCTATACAAAGAGCAAACAGCTGTTATAGAAGTAGAAGGGGAAAGAAGGGAAGTAGGTATTAGGAAAGGAGTAAGACAAGGATGTAGGCTATCACCACTAATTTTTAATCTGTACATCGAAGAGGCGATTAATGTGGTAAAAGATAGAGTGGATTTCGGGATTAAAGTACAGGGACAGAAACTAATAATGCTGAGATTCGCGGATGATATTAGCATCCAGTAAGGAGGAATTAGAATCAGCGTTGAACGAAATGGAGGCAGTGTTGACAGAGGAATACGGAATGAGGGTGAATAAAAACAAAACTAAAGTGTTAGTGTGCAGAGGGCGCGAGAGCAGAGCAAAATCGAAAGTATAAATTAATAATGAGAGATTGGAGGAAGTTAAAGACTTCACTTATTTAGGAAGTAAAATAAATTGGGATGGAAGAAGCGATAAAGATATAAAACAAAGAATAGCGCAGGGTCGAATAGCTTTTAACAAAAAGAAAACACTTTTATGTTCGGGGGTAATAAACTTAGAAACAAGGAAGAGATTTTTGAAAACGTATGTATGGAGCACGGCACTATACGGTTGCGAAACCTGGACGGTAGGGGAAGCAAGTAGAGAGAAATTAGAAGCTTTTGAGACGTGGTGTTATCGAAGAATGATGAAAATACCGTGGACTGATAGGGTTAGAAACTAAGAAGTATTAGAGAAAGTCGGCGAGGAAAGAAGTATGTGGAAAAACATAAAGAAGAGAAGAGATATAATGGTAGGCTACTTGCTGAGACATGGGGGAATAGTCCGCGATATTTTGGAGGCAGAAATAGGAGTGAAGAAAGGCAGAGGTAGGCCTAGATTAGACAACTGCTCGCAAATAGTAAGGGATGTAGGTTGTAGCACAATTAGCGAAATGCGTAGGTTAGCACAAGATAGGAGAAGCTGGAGGTTAGCGTCCAACCAGTCTTAGGACTGATGACCTCATGATGATGATTTCGTCTAGAAATACAATACTAACAACTGAATATTATAAAATAATTTATGAGCTATATTGTAAATGTATATTATATGTATATACATAAGTAATGTATAAATTTAATTACACTAAAGTTCCATAAAATAATCACAACTATTTATATAGAATATATTCGACTGTATTATTTTAAATAAATGTAGCACATTTTACCTTTCTTAAATAAATGTTACCTTTTTTAAATTAGATTTTAATATCTAATGTATAATAGATGTATATGGAAACAATTATTAGTAATAACTATCAAAAAATATTTAATGAAGTACTATTAAAACCACCTTACTTATTTCCTTCATAAATGTATTATTTCATTTTATTCTATATAAATTGCTAATATAATAATATCAAATTACACTCAGTCAGATGAGACAATCGATGTTTTAATCTACAGTGTTCAACGCGCTCACAAGAAAGATACAGTGACGGAAAATACACACTGTAAAATATTGTCAATATACATTCAAAGAAGTTGTAGGATTTTATTTTTCTTTTATTTAATAAGATCTAATATGTATAGTAGGGTATTTCACAAATCACTCGATTCGAAATAAAATCAGCAACGCAAGGGAATATTTATTCATCTAAACGTAAGCAAATTTTGTCAATGTTGTCTCGCTTTTTCAAATCTTCGCTGGGAACATGAATAAGCCTCCTCCTTGTACAATAACTTAATATAGAAGCCATAATTGAAAAGTAAGTTGCGGATTAAGATAAGATTCGTTGAAAATATAGAGAAGAGAATGAACGAATTGGGAAAAGGATTTCGAGTTGTGGAGAAGAGCGCACTGAACAGATATTACCGGTTGCAGCTACTTTTGTTCAAAATCTCTGCACTCCGACGATAAGGCGAAACGTTATAGGTAGATTTAGATAGATTAAGATGGAGAGTATTCCTTGCTCCTTTACTTATTGAACAAAAATCCTGGCGCCATTTTTCTACGGAAACTATCACCACTACTCTTAATTAAGCTGCTGTAGAGAAAGGATCGCCGGATAAACAAATTAAAATTTACTACGTGGCAATGAAAACAATCGTATTTATTTGTGTGTTGCAGACATTTGCAGTGCAATATGGTATATTGTAACTAAATTGAGTACTTTTAGTAAATGTAAATTTATATCGGGCTATCTTCAAACAATATGTATTTATTTATTTAAAATATTCCACGGGATAACCACAGTTGCGGGGTGAAAAGAGAACAGAAAAATAAATAATACATACACGTTTTATATTTATACTAAAATATTTACAATATCATATCATATTACAATTTATCATATTACAATAACAGAATATACAAAATACAGTATGTTCTATTTGAAATAAGTAATTCAATTGATATAGAATTTCTTTCGAATCGATCTCTTCTTCTGTATATCTTCTGGATATACATTTGAAACACTTATGGCTCCATATTCTATAAACATATAGAACAAATATTATCTATTGAACTATATTATACTGGAAGCTATAAATATTCATCAACAGTATACTAAATTCTATATTTATTTATCCTGTATTATAACGTGACCTAAAGAGCGGCATAAATGTTTTAAATAATAATTATTTTTATCATGGCCCCTATAAAATTAAAATTGATTTGATAAAAATGCTGTTGAATGTACTATAATTCCTCGTCAACACATAATAAATTTAATGTTTAACTACGGAAAATTCCCATTGGTATTTAGAATATCTATAGTTAAACTAATATTTAAATCAGGTGGCCCCCTCTCAACTGCAAATTAAACACCCATATTATTAATTAGTTTAATAGTAGAAATTATAGAAAACATAATCAAATTCAGAACTCTTAAACATCTTGATAAATCAGTAACTTATAAGTCGGAAATCGAGAAAGGAACCACCAAGCCGCCAAGCGGTTATCAAAGTAGTTCCTGAATAGCAAAGCTATTACATAATCGCTCTAGGAAACAACTACTCCTCGGGCTAAAGCCCCGCCAGGCATTGAATTATACCCAGAAGCGACCCTCGACCCCTTTCTCGTGTTTCTGCACGATCAGATAAGGTTTCAAAAAATAAAACCCGCCACAGGTAGGATTCGACATTTGTCCCGGATCGGAACCGAATGACATACAGCTGTTTCGAACTTGTTAGTTCTCATCAGTGCCGCACACGGTACGCC
Source organism: Rosalia funebris (assembly GCA_037954035.1). Classification (NCBI taxonomy): domain Eukaryota; kingdom Metazoa; phylum Arthropoda; class Insecta; order Coleoptera; family Cerambycidae; genus Rosalia; species Rosalia funebris. The sequence goes on from JAZFAV010000007.1 coordinate 10,671,189, forward strand.
GATTCAGGACAAATGCCGAATGAACTGTATGGCCTATACATCTTTATCGATACGATCTCTGTCAGTAACTTATAAGTCGGAAATCGAGAAAGGAACCACCAAGCCGCCAAGCGGTTATCAAAGTAGTTCCCGAATAGCAAAGCTATTACATAATCGCTCTAGGAAACAACTACTTCTCGGGCTAAAGCCCCGCCAGGCATTGAATTATACCCAGAAGCGATCCTCGACCCCTTTCTCGTGTTTCTGCACGATCAGAGGAGTAGTTGTTTCCTGGATTTAGCTTTTATGGATGTAGAAGACCTTGAGGAATTTTTTTTAGACTTGGCGAAGGTATTCGATACCGTAAGTCACATCTTATTAGAAAATTTGACGTAGCATGGAATCCGTGAGATAGGTAATGCATTAATTAAAGATTATCTTAATAAGAGACATCAGATGTTATCAGTGCAGTCAGAATGCAGTGAATAAGCACTAGTCGTATTAGGAATACCACAAGGGACAATATCGAGACCTATTCTGTTTCAGTTATATAAATGATATTTCTCCATACAAATTCCATACAAAATCGTAGCCTATACCGACGATACTAGTTTGTTATTTATTTGCTGAAACTTGGAATAGGACAAAAGAAAAAGCTGAAATAGAACTACATAATTAGATGCAGATAAGAAATCTGTATCTGTCTACAGGAAAACGGTTAAATATAAATTTGTTGACGCTAAATACATATAAAACAAGATTTATTACATTATCTCTAAATGAATGAAATGAATAGGGTGTGATATAAATCAACTATAAGTAATTGCACATAACTGTCCTGATATTGTATATTGTTATGCCCGTATAGAGTCGATTCAGACTGCAAAAGATATAAAATATTTAGGGATAAATATTTACCCTTATTTAAAATAAGATACTCACATTAAGATGCTCGTGAATGAAATTAGGTGATTATTTATTTTACTAATTAAAACTAATTAAATTTTTTGGAATTATTCACATAAAGACCAGTTCACATATTGTCAGTAATTAGTTATGACATAAAAATTTTGGGTAAGGCTTATAGCATAAAGATAAATTAGTAAATTTTTTATTATTTCTACAAAAACAAATGATAAAAATCATTTACAGTAAGAAAAAAACTTTTCTGTCAGATATATTATTTTCTGAAACATGCATGTTAGATATAGTAGGGTTATTTGCTTTCTCAATCTTAAATTTAATTTAAAATAATGTACACTTCACCAACATAATGAGTCGTCGTTTCAGTATAAAGGTAAGCACGAATGAATCTCTTATGTTACCTATAACAAAAACACACTCTCTTATAGAAATTAAGTCTGTAAATTCTACTGACATAAAGCTTTTTAATAACCAATTCAATATAACTAACTAATAACTAATTCTCCAAATCAATAACTATAATAAATACAAAGGAGAAATAAAACATGTTATTTTAAATATTCAACCAGTAAAAAGTTTGCTACTTTAGTTACTATAATAAGTAATAGTTATAACTATATCTGCATGTATATTCTCATGTATAGATTTCCCTGTATTTTCAGATACTCGTGCCTCTGATTTGCTTTGCTGTGTGAAAAATATGTTTTGTCTTTTTTTAGTAAATATATATAGTTATGTAATTTATTATTTGCTTATTATCTCCGAGAAATCGAGACTATTTAAGAAATTTATGTGTTTATTAATTATTATTAAATGCACATAGAAATATTCTTTGGACTGACATACTACAATTAAAGTATGAAATATATGTATACCTGTATTTACTTAGAAATAAAGATTACTTTTACATATTATTAATAAGTTAAGTTTCGCATAATATTTCATTAACATCGCAATATCGCAATGATTTTTAAATAGGGAACGTTCTTGAAATGGTGGATAGAATTCGAATGAAGCATAAACATTATGATATACCATGCAAAATAAGGTATGCCAAGTAAATAATGTTGATGGCAAGAAATATTTGATACTTCCGATACAACTGGAAATGTATTTGCAGTTTTTCAGAAACGTCACCATAATGTACTTTGTATAACTCACGTAAGCGTTAGATCCTCTTGGAATGCGTATATTACATGTATATCTAGTTTAAATTAGTTTAAATAAATAGTAGTATGTTGCTTTCAGAAGGGATGTCTGGCTATTAAAAATAATAATATGTTTGTATAAAGCAAAAATGAAAGCTTAAGACCCGTAATGGATGGAACTATTGACAGAAGGCATAAAGGTGGCCGATTCATTTCCTGATGACTCGAAAGATGGTTGGTCCGCAAATTATAAAGAATTGGAAAAACGCTAGACCGATCAATGATAACATCCAAAAATCTAGTTAGCGATATTATAGAAGTCGTGGTGGCAGGTTATAATACAATTACTTATATATGCAGTAAATACAATTCGCATTTCCGTATTAAGGAGAAATATGTTGCTATGCCAACAACATGTAAGCACAATATCTTTTTTCATGTACTTATTTTAAACTTTTTATTAAGTGTAAATATGATTCAGAAACTTAGAGTTTAAATACACACTTCGAATGTTGCGCTAAGTGAGTGAAATTTTTCCGACAATTCATTTGCAATGTTATAGCAAGCAACAAGGAATAGTCTCCAAATCAGAGGGCTTCAGAGCTAAACATAACATGGACTTGTATAACTCAGGAAGCAAGAATTACAATAAGATTGTTGAGTTTTAGTTAAGGTATCGGGTGTCTCATTTGAAACTATATGATTTTAATTGCGCGCCATTTGTGTTCTATCTAAGATAGGGTGTCAATATTTAACGACCGTCATCTCAAAAACCATACATCAACATGCAACGAATAGTTTGTGTACAACTGTTTTATGATAGTGAACGATCATTTATAGTTGTATTAAGAAGTATTCGCACAAAATTAGGACAAAATAGAGCGCCTATTGATTTAACAGTTCGTAACTTAATCAAGAAATTTGAAGAAACGGGCTCTGTTATTAATAAGGCAACACCAATACGTCCTCGTCGTGATCGGTTAAATGAAAGTATTGGTGCAGTGAGAGAAAGTGTACGAGAGTATCCAAACACATCAATTCAACGTCGTTCACATTAGATAGGATGGATACATCAGCAAACAATTTTCTGCTTCCTAACGTATCTGTCAAAATGAAAAGGTGCTTAATCGCTGAACAAAATTTTGTTGCAAGAATCAGAGCACTTTCTTTCTAACACCCAATTAACAAATATACGACGTTGTCTGTCTATAACTTTTAATTGTTTTGTCAACTGAATTTTGTATGCTCAGCGATACACATATTTATTTAGAATCCGACGCGTGGTGGCTCTTGACAGATTCAGTTGTTATGTATGACGTCGATTTATTGTGTTTGGATACTCCCGTAGACTTTGTCTCCCTGCAGCAATATTATCTGACCGATCACGACGAAGACGTATTGGTGTTGCCTTATCAATAACAGATCCCGTCTCTTCGGGAATATTTCTTAATGGAACAGTAAATGATCGCTCACCTTCATGAAACAATTGTACACAAGCTATTCTTTGTTTAACTATTAATCGCGGCATGTGGATGTCTTATGATTTGTAGATAGCAGTCGTTGAATATTGTCACCCTGTTTTGAACAAAACACAAATAGTACGCAATCAAATCCTATAGTTGCAACTGAAACACCCCCATATATGAAAGTAGATGTCTTAAAAGATTAATTTTATAAGTTTTACAACGAATTATTAAATTGTTTAATCATTTAATTAAAGGTTTAATTATCTAATTAAAGCTTTAATTAAACTGATTAAGAGGGTAATTCGAATTCAGCCAAGTAAGCAAGCGCTTACCCTAAAAAAACCTCGTATAGATCCTCCAGTGGTTGAAAGGTCGATGGAATATAATACCAAATCGTCCTGGGAAACTGTCACATTATAAAACCGACCAATATTGTAAATTTTTCATTGTCGCGTGACCTGCTAATTGAGATGATCAATAATAGAATGCAATAATTATCAAAAATTCATTTGACCTGGATGTGACACATATCACTGGACAATTATTACAACGAATTTCAATATCCGTCAAAATCAGTATTTTATAAAATGATAGTCCGACCATCTGGGACTGCTACTCGTGCTGCGAGACAGGGGACAGGTAATAGGGGAGACGAAATCGGGACATCGCGACGTCAAGCACACATGCCGATATTCTGAATGCGCTATCAAGCTATCTCCACACTTCCTAAAGTGACAAACAGAATTGAAATTGGATATTTTTGTATGAACCACACAAATGCGTCCCTGTCTGAGGTATCACAATCTAAATAAAATATAAAATACTATCGTATTTGTTACCGACAAAACAACATACTGTCATTTGCTTTTCCTGTGCATACATCAGACAATCTTGTAATGTGTCGTAAATATATAAATAACTAAAAAGATATAAGATGTTTATTATTCTTTTTTGTATAATTCTAATTATTCATATTATTTTATTTAAGAGGCTACATCCACCTAGAAACATAAAAAAATTATCGATCTTCGGTATTAATTTTCTTGGGTACTATTAATAATAAATAAACATTTTTTTTTCTTAATTGAAGATAAATTTATTGTAAACATGATGAAGTTAACACAGTTTAAGAATCTTTAAAACTGGAAAAGATAGCTTGTCGATAGTGGAGCGTCTATTTCGCAACCCGGTTTGCTTTGGCCCTTCTTCTGCTAAAATTGATAATTTTAAATCAGAGATAGTAAGCTATCATGAAATTAAGTGTATACAAAACATATTGACGGTCGCGATTTCCGAAAATTAATTTGTTCTTAAAAAGAACGGCACAAGGAACTGAAGTACAAAGATTGTGTTAAAAACTCAGATAATATCATAATTTGTTTAAATAATTGTGTTTATTTTTGAAAAATGCGATATCGATTCTCGAGATATCACGGTCACCGTTTCGGATTCAAAGGACGTTGCATTTTTTTCAGGATGATGAATTTTCGTGCTCGTTTCATCTTTCTTAACGCGAGAAATTTTGTGCGTATACATTATTACAATATAGTAGGAAAAAAATGCTTGAAATAATGATTCCTCAAGTTTGTCGCTGATTAGTTAAGTCGATCATTGGTCCGCAACTGACGAGGGCGCTCAATGAGGGGCGTAGGTAGCAGCATTAGCCGCCCTCTACCCTGTGACTGAAAGCTTTACATCTCTGTAAATTTTAAGGATATCGACTTGAAACTTTCAGAATATATTCTTAAGTCTTCATACTATAATAATACATAAAAAAGATTATCGAAAATTTTGTAGGTGGATGTAGCACGTCAACACAATTTTGTGAGTATCCTCACAGTATACTTTGTATAGTTTTAAGTTTAAAAATAGTTTTAAGGATACTTAATTCAAATTGAGCACTTGCGATACTTTTAAGTATACCTATGGAATAACGTTATTAAATTTTTAAGTAAACTACAAAATTCTATTTCTTTTGAAAGTTAATGTACATTCTAGGCATTATTATAAAAATACTGACTAAGCTTATGAATAAAGTCTAATTTGACATTTTGTTCTTAAACATTCCAGTCTCTTGAATTATTATGTTTTACAGGGGTAGTTTAGATATTTTATTTTTACACCTTTGTTTTACGGAACGAGCTTTAGCTCACTCTTTCTTTTCTACTCTTTCACCTAACTCCCGATATCACTCGGACACACAGAGATAGACCCAACCGACTTATGTGGGAATCAAGCCCATACCCGGATTACTCCGAACAGATAGTCGAGGAAACCTCCAAGCGATTGACATAATTACCTCAGATTAATTGAGGGAAATTGAAGACCTTTTGCGATGGAGTTATGGGATGATATACGCTCATCAGATTTAGTCATACCTATAAACATCTCTATCAGTTCGGATTCGAACCTAAGGTCAAGTAGTCGTGTAAAAAAACCACGACCAATTCTTGCCACTACTCGGAATTAAATCCGGAGTTCCTGGCTAGAAACGCCGAAGCATTGTCCACTACCCCACTTGACCAACGAAGTCATGTCAAAAATTATATATATATATATATATATATATATATATATATATATATATATATATATATATATATATATACAGGGGGTCCCAAAAGTGACGCCCGTGCTTTCGGAATTTGACTTTGTGAGCTAAAACAAATCGAAAGTTAAGAGTGATGAAATTTCCGTTTGGCCCTCGTTAACGAGTTGTTGAGAAAACAACTTTAGATGTTATTTAATTTTTTTAATTTAATTTCTACATAACATGTTAGTTAGTTTTTACAAAATATTCTCAATTAGGTTTCCTCCTACTTCAATGCAAACAGCAGCCCGATGTATCATGGAAGCACGAACACTCTCTAACATTTCTTCATTTATTAATGCCATAGCATCATGAATCCGAGCCACGACATCTTCAGCATTCGCAACAGGTATGGTGTAAACCTTGTCCTTCAAAATGTTGGAACCAACAGTTTAGTCTAGTTGCCAACGAAATATCATCGAGGAATGGAAATGGCAATTTATCATTTAAAAATTGACAGTACAGTTCTGAATTCAGCCTATTCGGCAACATACAATCACATTATTATGCATTAATCCAGCCCAAACGTTTACTGACCATCGTCTCTAAAATGATCGCTTCCGGATAAAGTGGGGATTTTCATCAGCCCACTGGTGCAAATTATGTGTGTTTATGATAACCTCCTCCGTAAATGTGGATTCATCACTCCAAAGAATGTTTTTAATGAAATGTGGATCATTGTCAACGTTACGTAACAACCATCTGCAGAAATTCATCCGCAGCGGCATATCCCTGTCATGTAAAACGTGAACTTTTTGAGGTCGGTATGGATGTAAGCCATTTCTTCGTAACAATCTGTGAATTGTGGTTTTTGGAACATTGGCTTGCGATGACACACTGCGAAGGCTTGTTCTTGATTCTGTCTCAACAATACCAAGAATTTGTTCTTCTTGATCAACTCTCAATCTGTCTGGACGTCTTGAAAGTTTTCTTTGCGGATTCAAATTACCCGTCTCCAATAACCGATGTTCAATGCGTATTATGCTTTTCGCATCAGGATGACGCCGATTTCGAAACATTTCCGCATATGGAGTAGCCGTGGCAGTTGCATTATCATCGCACGCACCCAGTGTTTTCAACATGTCAACATAACCTCGATTACAGTAGAAACGTTCCATTTCAAATTACTGAAATGTTGCAAAATTATGTAAATGTGACACAAGCAAGTAGCGTTTGGTAGTTTTGACATTATTAGCTGCAAGTTTTTGAACAGAGATCTATCGGAGCCTGGCTAACGTAATCCCTTCTTAAAAAAGACATGGCAACCGAAACTCGCAATCTCGATCGAGTGAAGCCGCTATAGCATTGGTTGAGATTCACATCGATCCATTTTTTTTGAAGGCTCGAATTCAAACTGCTGCGGAATTAATATGATATAATCACATCGGCTGGGCTCTGATTAGTTTCTTCGGCATTTTATTAGATTTTCCTTCATAACTCGTTAACAAAGGCCAAACTGAAATTTCATCACTCCTAACTTTCGATTTGTTTTAGCTCACAAAGTCAAATTCCGAAAACACGGGCGTCACATTTGGGACACCCTGTATATATATAAATATATATATATATATATATATATATATATATATATATATATATATATATATATATATATATATATATATATATATATATATATATATATATATATAACATTGTTCTAAGGATATTTAGTATTTTTTAACAGCATCCATGAAGTATCATTACCGATTTTTGAAATAATATACAAGGTACTAGTTAAAGCTAGAATTATCGTAATCTAAAGAAAAATTTAACATAGAGGTACAATATTTAACATAGAGTAACTGCTGGAAATAGCCACCACCAACCTCAATGTATGCGTTTGTACACCTTGTCATCTAATAACAGATCCACTCAAAAATACCAAGAATATTTCTTATAATTCTTCATTCGAACCTGGAGGTCTGTAGACTAATTATTTTAACTGCCCCCCAAACCTGGATGATTAAGGTTGTGATCTTGCATGCTCGATTCATCGATTGGCATAATTTTTTATCATAATCTAAATTTGAGCTCTTTCCAAGGAAGCAGCTCAAGTATGTGTAGAACATATTCTATAAATTACCGGTATTAGTCGCCATTTAGCCTAGAGGGCAGAAAATGCATTGCAAAATAAGTACTATTAAAAGTACGATACATACTATTTAAAATTTCATACATAATTAGGAATTGGATTGCGTGGTTCACTAGATATAAATACGTAAGATATAAATATTTTTTAGGCTTGCATATAGTTTATTTCATCGCTATTTTCCAAATAAATATCTCAAAACATAACCTTGGCTTGTTTCTGTGGCTAGGCTCAGGTATACTCTTCCGTTTATCGGCAAGATAAAAGAGTATCTTATTTGGCAAATAGCGATGAAGTGAATAGTATATATGCATTAATATTTCATTAGTGTAATAAAAAAATTAACTGTGTATATTAAAAAGAAAAGTACAATAACGTGTTTTCTATTTTAAAGGAGTTTTACTTTCCTTCATTGTACAATACGGATAGGATATACTCCATAAATTATATTGAAACGGCCTAGGGGGCAGAAAATGTTCTTTAAAATATGTACTATACCCCATTTGGTGTGAAGTTGGTGTAAAATTTTATACTACGTTTCAAACAGTGAAACAGTAGCAATGCTCAAGTTTAATACAGTACTTCGTATTACTAACTAACTATGGTATTAGCTGTAGTATTTAGTACCCTTTTATTACATATTAGGTAATAAGGGAAAACGTCATTTAGTCGTAAACAATACACTCGCCCATCCCTAAAGGCCTTTATACACGCTAGACTTATTTTGCCAGATCTCTGACATCAGAACTGCCAGAGCTCTGTCATCGGCGTTTACACGTAGACAAAAATCTGGCACTTTTTCCTCTGGCAGGACAGTGTCAAAGAGCTTTATATTAGAGTCTCTCTATTATAATCTCTGGCATCTGTTTACACCTGAGATTTATGTTTATGTGAGAACAAGCAAAAGAAATATATACTTCATATTCTTTAAACATGGCAGCAACACTCCGGACAGCGGCAGCAATTGTAGTTTATTTATTATTGGAAGAGGAGAAAGAAAAAGGAAACAGAAAGCAAGTGAATAGAGTTATGTGGACTAAAGATTATTTTGTAAGAAAACCAAAAAGTGGTTTTTATAATAAAATGAACTTGGAACTGAGAAATGGTGAACCTAATATGTACCAAAATTGTTGACACTTCAATTTGTCACTATTTACAGTAAATTGACATTTCAAATTTTGCCATATTGACACCTAGAGGTTCAGTTCCCAGTTGAGTTGCAATATCTGTAATAATCGTATTTTTTTTGCACATTCCTATAATCCTGAAAAGTGTTGTCCCATATACCCATGGGTATATTTAGTACAGTTATATTAACAGTTTGGTTTCGTGTTTTGATCATGGTCCGAAAATATTCCTAGACTTTCGACTAATTACTTTGTGTTGTCATCTTTGTGTTGTTTCATCATTCAAATCAGACATTGCGTACAAAAAACAAATAACTCTGTACCTAGAGAAAAAAATATGATACAACAACAACCAGAGTGACAGAGAACTAAATAAACTGCACCAGAGTAAGTTTCACAGTGTCTACAAGCTAGATGAAAAACTTTGACAGCTCTGCCAGCAGAGCACTTTGGCATTACCTCTGTCACTACTCTGTCATGCGTTTACACGTCTCTGGCACCTCTCATGACAGAACTCTAACAAAAAAATCTAGCTTGTACCAAGACCTTAACGGTTGATAATGTCCTGAGATAAGCAGGTGTTGGGCCGAGCGGTACGAACTGCTCTTTGCTCGACTCATTGCTGCAGGCCTAGCCCGTTTCGTACGATATCGGATCGTCTTTTCCTTACTAGTCTCGCCCCTTCGACAAAGACAAAAATATTCCCTTAACGCAATGAAAGTGAAACAAACAGCAAGGGGTCGGGAGTGATCTGCCACAGACTTAGCTCGGTGGGCCCCGCCGGCTGAGGCTTCTTCGGATGCTCTTCTTATCTTCTACGTTTCTTCCTCCGCCAACTGAATAATGCACAAGGAGATATACTACTTATCACTTCTAAATTGAGATTTAATTGTTAGTTATTTGGTTGGTTATGGATATTTCGTCTACATTAACGTAATTAATTGTTTACGCTTAATATATTATTCATTATGATATGGTACACTTGCAACAGAAAAGTGATCTAAACATAATTTGGTGGTTATCATTTGTGTATGTACATATTCTGTCTCTTCTTCGAATTCTCTTCTTCCCTTCTTCTAAAAGTACTGAAAGTGTGAGTTGTCCAGCAGACGCAACGTTAAACTACAATCACATAGGGTGACATAGAAACCGTAGTAAACTTATAATATTTAGCTATTACAGTATGTTAGTAATAAGAGAAAATCTATTTTTAGTCAGATATAGACATATTTGTAGCAACAAGTCTGACACGGATTCAATACATAATTTCAGAGACTATTTTAACTATTAAAATGTTACGTGTTTAAATACTGGATGACTATAGAGACATAAACACTACTGTCGATGTTTGACCGAGTCAATTCAGATTCTTCGTGCTATCTGCGTAAGTATTACATATTATATAAATTATTATAACCCATATGTAATCGCTTACATACATTTCCGCTACTGATACACCATCCAAGTAGGCAGCTCCAATTTTAAATTATCTATTACTTTTTTACAAATAACCTATTTTTAATAAATATTTCCTCACTTTTATGTGTAACATTTACATGTGTTAATGTTATTACAGTGCTGTTTGCAAACTAAATTCTATAATCTACACATACATTTATATTTACTTTTATTTATTCTACGTAGGAAATAACGTACATGTAGTAAAGATTGTCGCTAAAACCACACATGTGAATAGTAATTAATGATACGTGAGATTTTCAGTCCTATGCTTCAGTATCTAAGCATTCTGTTTGTCGGTTTTTCTAAGAGATTTAAATAAAAGCTGATTATTTTCGTAAATCTCATTACCTTACATATATATTCGTAATCTTCAGAAAGCCTAATTCAGATTTAATTAGAAAATCCGTTAATGGGTTACTCAATGGAACAAAATAAACTTAACAAGATAATTCGCAATGCCCATTATTGGTAAAAGTTTTATATAAAATAAGGAATGATAGACAGAGATTGGTATTTTATATTGAACTTTCACTAAGTAATAGGCATTATAAGTGATCTTGTTAAGCTTAGTATTGCTTCATTGAATAACCCATTAAAAGATTAGGATTTTTATTTGAACAGATTCCATCGATCTAAATTAACCGGTTTAAAAACTTTCAGATATACAACGCTGTGACATTTAAGTTGGTTTTTGATAGAAACTTTGAGGGAAAAGAGAATATTATTTATTTGATCAAGTTACCGTCTGTTCACTAATAGCGTGTCGATGATTATTATAAAACTAAGAATAACACACACAAGGAAGTATGTAGAAATGTAGATATTAAAAATGACAGGGCGTATTCTCCGGTAGAACCTCAGCGTATATGGCTGGGTAGACAGTATCATATTGGGTGAATATATAAGTAATGGGATATTTTCTATAAGATTAGCATCTGGACTTTGAGAGGGCCAGTGCAAGATGTAATTATTGTCCATCTTCCAATGGGTGCTACGTTAAGATCGACATTTAAAGTGATTGTCATTTTGCACCACCCGCATCATCCGATCACTATTCACTATTATTACTATGAAGATTAGATTTTCCTCAAACCTTCTGCCATCAATTTCAGTTCCAGATTAGAGATTTATCATGGGGATCTCAAAAATGGTAATAGATGAAAAAAAATAGTTAATGTTACACAACCGTAATTATTTGAAAAATACTATTAATTGAAAATATTTAAAAATAATTTTCATAATTAAATCTATTTTAATAACAGTAGAAAATCTATTTACAGGTATTTTAGTATTTTCTAGTGTAACTTAAAGACATGTATATCTAGAAACTAAAAGTTCCACATTGCCACTTTTTTCTTTGTCAAATATCTGTTTTAACAAATGTTTGTCTGCACGTTCCGTTTTTCCTTGGCTATCAGAAAGTTTCTTATTTTAAATTCGGACATCTAAATTTTCTAACTATTTATAACGGAGGATTTCTGAGGATTTTCGAGAATTTCCGAGGATTTTCCTATGCCTACTAATGAATATTCTGTAGTCTTCAGTATAGTTTTAAATGTACCAATTACAAAAGTGTGGTCGAAGCACCTTCTAGCAGACTTTGATTAATATAAATTTTATATCAGTCATACTTTTATCTTTTTAAAATGCGATAAATTGTATTTAAATGCACAATTAGTGTTATGTATTATTATTGTATTTAAACACAAGTAAGCAGTTTTTTAACTATAGTTTTCACCACAGAATAAAAATACAATCATTTACATGACTGAAATATATATTGTTGAATTTGGTTATACAATCAGTTTATGTTTGAAGTAAACAGTTTTAAAACCTTAAAACGGACTTTTCCGCACGTAGAACATCTCTATCTCGAAATTGAGTGGCCGCGAAAAAATAGACCAACGCATAAATGCAGAATATGTATTTTATGCGACATTTTTACTTTTTTCAAATAGTCCACCATCGTGCTTTCTCATGACTCATGGACAGGATGGGATGTGTCCTGTCCACCTCAAAACCAATAGATGTCGTCTAGTAGACGTCCCTAATCAGAATCAGTCGAAATCCGATCTGTTCGACATGATTTAATTAAGTGATCGTGCTAACAATAAACATTCTCAAATAGTCCACCGTTGTGCTTTCTCATGACCCATGTACATAGTAGAGTGTATTCTATCCACTGCAATATCAATACGTGTCGTCTGGGAGACGTCCCCGATCAGAATCAGTTAAAACCCGATCGATCTGACACGGTTTAGTTGAGTTATCATGCTAACAAGTTTAAAATGCCGACGACAACGACGCACACACAGCAAAGATTTTTTTAAAAGTATTTTTTTTTTGTTTTTAGGCCGAAAAACGAAAAATAAACCGAATAGCTGGAAGCCCACCAGTCCTACGGAAGAAGTTGTTAACAACATTCGTTAACAACTTCTACGATGAAACAAGAATCTACAAAACCTTTACAAGCCCTATCTTGAAATTTAGACGTTCTTTTAGAATCCATACGTATATTATTATAGATATATTATGACACTATGGCCATCCACCTTCTAAGTGGCAAATAAATCTACGTGAGGTGTCCAAGACACTATTAACTACAGAGACTCTCTGTCGGGGTATACACACGAAAATAATTTGGAAGGCATCGGAAAATATCAACGAAAGCTGCATGTCCAAATTTCATCCATATTGGGAATCGTCAGTGCGGCGTACTCGATGTCTCATATGACGTATTAAGAAGACGGATTAGACGGCAGGTCTACCACTTTAGAAGTAGACGTACATACATTACGGTACCCTTCTAATTTACTCCCAATAGGAATATATACCGCGATTTCATCCTCATTGGGTATCGTGAGTGCAGCGTATTCGATGTCTGACGTCTTGAGATTAGACAGCTGGTGGACCAATCTAGAAGTGGATGAATCCTGGTACACACACGATGATACCTACGATCTCTTGTTGTTGTACTACATAGTAGATAAATTCTCATGGTGCCATCTTACATATGTGTGCTTCCACTACCAGAGTAGTATAATTTTTAAGCAAATATAATTTTCGGGTGATATCGCGAAGTTTATAAACTTTTAAAAGCATATGTCATAGATGGTGTTAAGAAGATTCAATAACCTAGAGTGAATAACTAAAAATTATACGTTTAATTACCAAATGTAATGCACGATCTGCAAATTCTTCTTTCTTAATCTAAATCGCTATATAGTCCCGCAAATTAACGTTATATTAAAAATTATTTTAATGATAAAATCTATTGCCATGTTTCTCAAAAATATGTGTGTATTTTGATATACAGAGAATGTCGTCATAGAGAACCTTCTATATTCAAGAGGGTCGAAGATTTTATGAAGTATGTAGTGATGAAACAAGACGATGATTAAAAGATTGATTGACAACGTCAAATGTTCCTCAAATACTGTCCAAACAAAGTAACATACTTAATTACAATTAAGTCATTATAAAGAATATTATATTTTTCTAATTTTCATATAGAAATTAACAAATTGAAAACAAAAAACAAGGAAATATTTGAGTCACAATATACACGATCCCAATGTGTTTGCAATACTTGTATCTTACAGTACATTGAATATATTTCCGCCATAAGCGTATTGCGCCAGTGAAACTATCGTTTCCACTTATTTAAATATGTGATATGTTTAACGGTCGAGAGAAGAGCGAGTGAAGAACTGATAAGGGGCATTTATTTATTGCATATGCTTCGGTACGTCGTGTTCTTCTTTCTGTAACAAGATAATATAGAGTGGTGATTTGTTGATATGATATATGTTTGCTGCATATGAACTTATGCTGGAAGCGCTATGCATATTCAATGCAGTAAAAACCTGATTCGTGCAAAGCTTAAATTACACAACCATGGCCAACTTCACATGATATTTATGCGGTTCGTTTTCTCGGCCGACTTATCGTAGTTTCTTTATAGGTTTTGTGTTTATTGTTTATTGCTTAATAAACTTTATCCATACAACGTGTATAACAAGACATACTGGAAATTCAGAAACTATAACTCATTAGCTTTATTATAAAGTACTATCTGCGAAGTAATTTTTACTATAGGATATTACTTGCTTAGCGTATAAATACAAAATAAATATAGGCTACGAACTTCCACAGGCTTGTATATTCTGTTTTATTTTCTTGATGAATTTCGCACCAAACTCCAACTTGGTGCGAAACGTTTCCTGAACCATTGAAAATGACTTCTTCAGGGTAATTTTCTGGGTTATTTACTGGGTCGAGACTGATGACTGACAGTTTCAGCGTTAAATTTATTTTAAGCTTAAAATTTACAACATTTGTATAAAAATGTATCATTCTATTTATAATTCTGGAACAGGGTTGGAACCGAAGTAGCAACAAAAAGTAGAAGATCAGTTTTCCACAAAAAATTATACTTCACTCAACGCGCGTCTTGACAATGTCCTAGTTGGACATCACGAAATTATTGAAACTCGGTTTTAAACACCCACTTTATTCAGTTTTATTCATCTTCTGGCGACTAAAATTTGGTTCGGAAAATGCACGTGCTTGTGGAAAGCTAGTCTCCTGTTTCTTATTCTATTTATCGAACGAATAAGTGAATTAGAACCCATAGCTTATATAAAATTATTTTGATATTAATTGTTTATTTGAATATAAAATGTACTCCTACTTAGTCCTATTCCTCGTAGTACTCCTCCTTAGTAATCAATTGAGCCTCATCTCTTGGCAGAAATCAATATCATTAATTAAAATCATAAACGATGATTTTTGTTATAAAAATGATTTCATATATGCTATGGGTTTTGGGACCGCTATCATAATGGTAAAATTTAAGGTGGTCCTAAGTTGATAACGAGGCATGAGATCTATACCATATTTTAGGAGGTTGCTCCCATATTGAAGATGTCACTGACATAAAAACTAGATATAAAATTTGTAAAAAAAGTTGGATAGAAGGAATGTCCACCCAGGAATCTTAAAAAATAATTGTTTTATAAATGTATTTGGGAACACTAAAAATATTTTTGCATTTATCTCTTTACATAATCATACCATCATTACTAAGTAGTAAGTAGTTTCTTCTCATAAATAATGCATTTGTATATAGCAGTATCTTTACACTCATGTTCTTAAAATTAGGTTAATATTTACAAAACTCTCATTACATAAATGGACCCTGATAGGGACTAATAAGTTAGTCAACTAATTGTCTCAATCAAGATGTGATACGTTTAACTAAAGTTTTTACCACAACAGCTTCTTCGTTGGTGGCTTGTCTTGTCCAAGAAACACGCGTGACGTGTCCAAGAAAATAATATTTCCAATACTCTGAAAAGCCTGATTTTGAAGACGAAAGTGATGAAACTGCTCTTCTTCAATTTTGAAGTTTTGTATATAAGTAGGGCAGCGAAATATAAGACTCGTATTTTTACGGTTTATATAAACAGTTTAAGAGGATAAAAGCAGCGTCTAAGTCGCCCCTTAAAATGTATATGTTGACAAACCAAATATTCAATCAAAACAAGCTTTTTAACCCCAGGCTACTATTTTCAAATTATGTAGGTAATTATTTTTTACATATGCTGCATGACAAAAATATATGATTTTCTTCTCATTCAGTTACAACAGAGAATCTTATTTTTAAAAAGTAGCTTTCGCAGTAAAATGTTATCGTTATAAATGCATTAGGAGTTAGAGTCACAATACACAGGGTCAAGCAATTAAAAGACAGACAGTTCAAGGACAGATAGGGTCCGCCGCAATCTGTTGAGCAATATTTTCAAATCTTCCAGGTAGAAAGCCTAGTTAACTGTCTGACCCTATGGAACAAACTTTGAGTGGACAACTCCCCTCACATCGAAAAAAACAAATCAGTATTGTCTTGAAGTTTGATTTCACTTGAGGAGCTTTTTGGGGCGAGGTGATTTTAAAGTCTTCCACTGGCTTGATTGTTGCTTCATTTCAGGGTCGTAACCGTAGCACCATGATTCGTCACCTGTGAGAACTCTTATTTCAAAGCACAACATGCTTCCACGCGACCTTGTGTTATTGTTCAGAAGTCAGCAGTCGATGAGCGAATTTGGTAGTCACCCTCATCATCCTCAAATCTTCCGTTACAATTCACTGAACTAAACTCCAAGTCACTCCAGACAAGTCCACAACTTCATCAATGGTCCGTCGTCAATCTTCCGGGATGATTTCGCGATTTTTTTCAACATTTTTATTGATTCGAGCCGTGGAATTACGACCAGAACGAAGTTTGTCATCGATTGACATTTCACCCCATTTGAGACGAGAAAAACCACTCAACTACTTCAGTTTTCCAAATACCATCAATCCTGTAGTCCATTTTTAACATTTCAAGAGTTTCTATACCAGTTCTTACAAGCAAGAAGCAAAACTTTACGGCTGCACGCTGTTAACGTAAATCAGCCATTGGACGAATGGAACCTTCTTTAGTGACGACGCTTAGCTTACTGACTCGGAAATAGCAGCTCTATATTATCCTAGTGGCAAAATGCGGTACTACAAAAAGTACGCTCACCACAACATCAGTTCGGTTTCTTTTGGGTACCCTCTCGTAAAAGTACTGTTACGTAAGACACAGCAACTCAATTCATACCAGCAACTACCCCTAGTCTTCGACGATCTCACTTCATTGCATTTGCTAAAAGAAAAATCTTCCAGTTAAGTTTTTTCAGTGAAGGAAAATTGCTTAAATCAGAAACGCACCGCTGAATGTTTGGAGCGTTACAAATTGATGCACTACTTATTCTGGGCGGGTTCGAACTATCCCGATTTTTCATAAGTTCCAATTGTACAGAATTTAATTGATATGGATTATGGAAGCTTTATTGTTCTTAATTTTTTACGTAATCCTAAGAAAATCATATATTTTTCGACACACAAGCACACTTTCTATGAAATATAATCTTTAATATTTAATTCACTTTTAAACTGAATAAATATAACGAAACTAACATTCGTAACCACTTAACTTATATTTCTGTTTTTAATATATTCATTTTGCATACTTCTGTCAAATATTTCAAACAAATTGTTCTATTTTTACTCTGGCGCACAAGGAAACGGAGTTGCGTTGCATCTTTATAATTTTCAAATATGTTTCCGGCCAGCAAGATAACCAGGAATAAATTACGTAACTGTTTGTTTACAAAAAGTCCACTTATGCTCGCCAATATATGGGGAAGATGTTGAACAGTCCCCGCATAAATCATACAACTTCAACTTATCCGGAATTATAACTCACACAAATGTATATGGTAGAGTGGTGGCATACAATTTGTGTGCTGATATAGATATTTGTAGTTGCCGTCTATATTTTTCAGTACCGTTATTAATTTGTTTTCGAGAAGATGACTTTGCAAGGTAAATTCATCGACGTTTGGATGTAATATCAATTAATTTTACCTGGGAAATATAAATCACTTTTATAACTTGAAACCTAGATTGTCCATTTATATACACAGAAGATTTCTACGTAGCACTCTATATTACCAAGTAGACTCCAAAAATCTGCATTTTCACTACATATTTAATTTATATAGAAACTAAATATACAGATACGTATATATCACATCAAAAAGTTTAACATTTCATGCACATGTAAATAGAGACATGCTCGTTCTATTATTTTGCACATGTCATAAAACTTCAGTATCAAAAATGATATATCTTTGGTGATTGATCCTCTAGAATTGCTAGGTAATTTCTTTTCTGATTTCCCCAATTAATAAATATACATCTGGATAAGAGTTGATACACTGAACACCTACATTTTCTGTTTCAAAGATAAAGATACCCAATTTATAGACAAGGCTGTCAGAGACCATTTTACAAAAACTACAAATACACGTCTTCATTCGATACTTTCTTTTCGTAACTAAAGAATTCTAGGGAATGCCAAAAAATATATACAAGGTGTTCCGTAAGCCAAAGATCAAATAAACGAAGGAGGTACTAGAGGAAGAAATTTTCAATCAGAAAATACCTCTATATTATTATTCGATTCCTCATGATTTGTAAGTGATAACTATTTTTGTGTTTCATTTAATGATTTTTACTTTTGCAAAGAGAAAATCTTGTAAAAAGAAACCTATGTTTTTTAATAAACTCGTAATAAAGTGTGTTCGTATAAAACGTCTCCTCCTAATTGTAATATGTTCTCGGCATCGCTGTAACTCATTCCTCATATTGACAAGATAATGCTTTATTTTCATCCCATAACTGACTTCTTTAATAAAACAACCCAACATTCGAAGGAACCTGACAATTAAAATAACTGTTCAGATAAACAACCCTTAAAGGAAACATTTCTATATTTTATTCTCTTTCAACAGCATAAATTTCTTTGAAACGGTTCTTTTTAATATGAATTTATTATAAGGATTTTATTATAACCTGGTTTCTATCTTCATTAAATAATTGTGGAGTGGCAGAGCTAAGTGGTCTAAGTGCCAAAATCACTTGTTCCCGATTTTTATACCAAAATTTTCTACAAATCAAGACTAATGCTAGAAGTAGAAGTAGTTCCAATAGAGAAGTAGTTTTAACAGAGGAAGTAGTTCCAACAGAGGCCGACATATTTCGTTTATGTAAAATCCTGTTCCATTATCTATTCACAGCTAGCTGATCTAAGTGTCACGCGACCACGCGCCCTTTGTAATTTTAGTGATATAAATATATCTAAAAGAAAACGAGTGCGGGAAAGTAAAAAATCGAGTAGGTGGACAATCCTGCGAAATCAGCGGTCAAAGAAAACGAAACCAGCATATAGTTTCGTTAGTTAGATTGCTAGCCTGAAAATCTCTTTCATCGCATTTTGTACATGTAATCTAGGTCATCTCTTTTCATCGATGGATCTCCTGTATATGGTGTATTATTATTGTTGCTGAAATTGTAATAACATCTCAGACCATCTCAGATTTCGAAGCCCAACTCAAGGTAATCAAAATTTAATTTTACAAAATAAATAATTAGGAGGATCCCCAGATATTTAAATAATCTATTTCGTGTATGCGTAAGCAAGTGTACAGGGCTACGTCGTCAAGCAACTCATACATAATAACAAATTAACTCGAGTTAAATAACTCGAGCTAACCTCATAAATAAAGATGTTAGAAACCTATTTTTTTTAATGTTTATGCTTTATTTTTCTACTCGACTACTTGTAAAATCAGTATTATAAGTCTACCTATATTAGCTGAGAATTAAGCTAAATTATCTATCTATAAAAGTACTTACCTACATGATTATGCTTTTTGTGCGGGTTACATACAAATACAAGTCGGATTGTAAGGAAATCGCTCACATGAAGCTCTTCGATTCTTTTTATAAGCTAAAGCTCTATGGAAAAGGAACATACCTCATGTGTTTAATGCAAATGTTATCCTTCCAGAGACATGGTAATGATAACTATGAAGATCCAGATTCAAGCCGACGAAAGTGTTCGATGTCGTTCAGTCTCCCTGCTGGGGAGGGCAACTTGAAACGTATATGTAAAAATATGAAAGTTTTTGGTATAAGTTCTCAAAAAATCACGACATGGGTCATTCGAAGAAAAGGGGAGTTTCAGTTTTTTTAGATAATCGTGGGGGCGTGATAAGATTCAAATATACGGCGACAGATAGAGAAATGGTCAAGACACATATTAACAGATTCCCTCGGGATGAGAGTCACTACAATCTACTTAAATCTGAAGAAGAGTACCTGACTCCGAATTTATATATAGGCTCTATGTTTTTGTAAATAGGCATATAAATGTAAATATACCGATTCCTTGGTGACGTACAAATTCTACCCAAATTCTACACAAAGCTTTCCTCAACGATTTCCCAAACTTATCATTCAAGCATCCTTGTATTGACACCTGCGATGCTTTACATATGCAAACCGCAGACTCTAGTTGCTTTCTTAGTTGCTGGAAAATCCGACACTGACCTAGAACTACACCACAGAAAAACAGAGAAGGCTTTTCAACAGAACAAGAAAGAGAGATACAGAGAGTACTACACCGAGAAGTGACACCTGCACGATCACCGTCGAGCTACAGAAAGTTTTTTGTCTCTCCAAGCTAACGCATAGTACCATGTAATATAGCCGGCAATTGTCCTGTTCTATCTTTGGGATTCATGTAGCGGACACTGGTGACGGCATAATGTGCGTGTAGCATAAGGGACAGGGCAGTCGGAAGGGTAACCGAATGGCATCATGTGTGTTAAAAGCCATCAACACTGGAATTGTTGAAACACATAAGCGGAACCTCATTCTGCTTTGATTGTATTGATCATAGATTTCTGGTCTCTGGACACAGTTTCTCCGCATCAGATAGAGACTTCGCATTAATTGAGAAACGGACTAAATGCTCAAGACTTCAGGTAGTGGCTGATGTGAAGAAGATAATCAAAGAAACTCGTCCCTCAATGCCCTTTACTAGTCTACTCAAGTACTAGATATGAGTCAAAAACCATTCTTTGACTTCAACAAACCAATACATCGATTCGTTCAAATGAGGTATAACCCAAACCTCTTGGCTAAGAATAACAAAAGAAAATCCTGCCGTAGTTTATTACAAGAAAAACTTAGTACATTTACTTAAGAAGTGATTTAGTACATTTTGAGATGCGTCAAGTACTAAGAAAAAACGTAAATCTGTAATCTCTTATATTTGCTGCTCTCTCTACATTGCCCAAGAAAATACCTCTTGGTGCATAAAGAAAGAGAACGTCACGGTCCTACTCAATTTAATAGACAAGAAGAACAGGAAATTTTTCAAAGACATTGTAAGAACCTAAAAATAAAGAAACATGTGGAGACACATCATATCCAGCATAACAATGTGGTACTTAGATCATTTCCCAACATTCTTCACGTTTTAGACGACAGAACATTTTTTCCTCAACTTTTTTTTTATAACATTCTTCTCTATTGTGAGCATTTCTAATTTTATGCTTTCTCCAGAATAAATTTTTATGAAAATTGTATATTCTGTGCAGTTTTCCTTCATTTCCCGAAAATTTAGTTTTTGGCACTTATATCATTTATCTGCTACTCTACAATAATTGTTCTAATTTCGTAAAATTACATTTTATGAAAGTGCTCTACTTTTTAGCCATAAAGGTATAATAAAGTATAAGGTTTGAATAATCGTTTTCGAATAACATGAATAAATAAATATTAAGGAATGGTTTTGATTAAATGACGGTATTAAGTACTTATTAAGTTTGTTTATTACAAATAAGGTATATATTCGAATAGACGTTCGAAACGGACAAACCTCAACCCATTAAAATACATAATCTTGAGGTGTGTATGCTCCCTCCACGTCCTATCCACCCGTATAGATAACTGCTGAATTGAATGTAATATTCTGCGAGCACAGTAGTAATTTATCCTAAAATTACTAATGTTCTTAGATAGGATGAAGAGAGCCACATAATGGCCACCCCAATCGCCAGACCTCAACCAATTAGATCTCTTTCTACAGGGTTACTTTAAAGAAATAAATATTTGCGACACAATGTAATGATGAGGGGCATCTTCAAAACACACCCTAATACAATACAAGCAGAATTTGATTCGACAATGCAGACAGATTATGTATTCAAACCGGAAGGGGGAAGGACGAAGTACTTAAATAACCTTGCTTGAGACTCACAATTTATTGCACCTTTTTGTACTAATGAGAAAACTTATTATAAACGTTATAGTTTCATTTAATCAAAATATTCCTCTATATTTCTTCTTGATATACATAAAGGTAATTATTCAAACTCATACTTTATTGTACTCTTGTTGATGGCAGGCAAAGAGGGGACTTTTATGAAATGTGATTTTAGAAAATTTAAATAATTATTTAATTGGAGAATGAAACCAATTTGTAATAAAGATTCCTTAATAAAGGAATATTAGTAATAATTATTTTAATTAATTAAAGAGCATAAAACAGAGAAATTCTTGTATTAGTGGTTCGTTTTTTAATTGTCAGGCTCCTTCAAATATCAAATTTCATTAAAGAAACGAGTAATGAAAACCCATTATGTTCAATATGATGGATGAATTAATGAAAATATTACAATTCAAAGAGAGCATTTTATAAAAACATACTTTATTACGAGGTTACTTTAAAACACACAGATTTCTTTTTTCACAATATCCTTTTTGCGAAAATAAATATTATTAGAAGAATCTCAAAATTTGTTATTCTATCTTTCAAACCGTGAGGAATCGAATATGGGTACATATGGGTACTTTCCGGTTGGAAGTTACCTCCTCTCCACTCCCAATATTGTATTTTTATTATGACTATGTTTTCAATTTTAAACACTCGACAGAGAAGGCTAAAACAGTAGAAAAGAGACGTTAATATGTTTGTTTCGAAATTATTATTTATTATGTAGTACAGCTAAAGAGAAAGGTTGTATTTCGAATAGGAACATTGAACAGAAAGGAAAGCATATCATATTCGTCTTGAACTTCGTATAGGATAATAGGATAATTTATACATATATATATATATATATATATATATATATATATATATATATATATATATATATATATATATATACATATACTGGTCATCTTTACTTCGTAATAAATTATAAAAAAGATAAAATTTTCAAATAATATAATAACGATAATTAAACAAATAACCCACACACCTATAAGTTGTATATGAGTCCCAAAATCCTACAGGATACTCAGAGACAAGACTTTTTGTAAGTTCAACATAATAAATTTTCTAGAATAATAAAGTTTTCCAAAATGATTTTTAAAAATTTCGTACTAGTCATTTTGGTTTCATTTAGTATGTAACTTGACCTTTGTTATAAGATATGCATAAAATACACTGTAATATCATATCGAGTATAGAAAAAGACACTGACAGTGCTTTATATCATATAGTACAAATATATTTATCATATAGTACAAATTAAAAAAAATACAAAATTTAAAGATATTACGAAGAAAAGATCAAGTAAAAATCTACTAAGCTATTTCGACGTCGGTTCAAGAAGATTATAATAAAGAGTACACACTTTTTTTAAGGATATTGTAAATTGGTATTAAAAAGTATTCTAGAGTCAAATATTTTATCTAAATGGGCTATGTATTACAATTATTGAATAGTAATACAATTAACCAAAATCAGCCATAACCGCACATATTCTTGCGGTTGTCCGTATTAATACAATTAACATTATTTTTAAGACGATAATTTTGTAAATTTCGTTTAATTTTTCAGTTTTAAACAGGAAAAGAGAATTAACGATTAATAATAAAGAACTGATTTGCGAATTGAAATTGCGCAACTTCTCGTAAACTTTATAATACGTATCTCGTTTCTCATTACTCGGTTATTTACTTTAAAGTTCTATAAAACTCATTTTATGTGTTTATTTTAAATAAATGTCCAGTGTCCATATAGTTGACAGTGATTTTCCCCAATGGAAAGAATTAACATGTTTTAATGCTTACATTGTATGAGTATTCTATTAT
The DNA here is from genome assembly GCA_037954035.1 of Rosalia funebris. Taxonomy (NCBI): domain Eukaryota; kingdom Metazoa; phylum Arthropoda; class Insecta; order Coleoptera; family Cerambycidae; genus Rosalia; species Rosalia funebris. The sequence goes on from JAZFAV010000007.1 coordinate 10,695,521, forward strand.
AATAATTATATTTAAAATTATTTGATTGTCTTTATAATAACATTATCTTGAAACTATTCGAGATAATGTTATAGAAGTATTCAAGATAATGTATAGTCACATATTTCTAACCTATCGTGAAATGGAGTTTTTTTTATATAGCCGGGGGAATAGCTGTTTTGGCTTAATTTGTTTTATCCTTAATATTTCAGGAATTTACATATGGATTTAAGTATAAACAGATATGTTGTAAAACTTACCATCTGGAAACTTTGTGTTATAAATGACACAAATTTCTCCATTACTCGTTATGATTATTGCCAGAATTTTCGTTAATCTTACATAAATCTCAGAAGGAATATTTTCAAAAGGAAGGTTTAATTTAAAGGTATAATATAAAATCATGCATTTCAAATACGTATTTAATTTATATACAAACGAAATACACAAACAGGCACATATGACATCAAAAATGGAAATTATCATGCGCGTGTGAGAATTAAGGCTTTCCCACTTCATTATATTCCTCTTAGCAAAGGAGTTCAATGCCAAAGGTGGCACGTCTCGCTTAATTGAGCCTTAGTAATAGTAGTAGTTAATTAGTAAATATATCGTAAGACGATGAATAACAAAAAAACAAACTTCGAACATATACAAGTAAAGCATTCTCCTACCTGGTCTCTTTTTATCGAACAGTGGTCTATAATCGCCAAAAAGCGAGAATAGAATCCTATTTTCAGCTTTTTAACTTAAAATTTGAAAAAAGGGAGAGAATAAATTTGAAAGCACCCTTACTGTGTTATCTGCCCTAAGAATACGTCAACGTTAAGAATAATGGTCAAGTTCATTGAATGTAATTACCACGGTGACTTAAAAGTGTGTTGAATTTAATGATAATTATAGCATAATTCCATTAAACTAATATATACCTACCAAATATTCTACAACAAAAAAGAAATCAAAGTATCTGCCATCTCATAAAAGGTGTAAGGTGATTTAATATTTACATGAAATGATTGTTCATACAACATTGGAGCTGTTTCTTTTTAACGCCAAGAGGTGGTGAAGTTTATACCAGGCGTCGTCGTTTTGAATTCACTCCACTATGAGTACAACAATATACACTAGCACATGTTAAAAAAGTAATTTCTTTAACCGCGGCCTTGCTGTATTAATTTTGCACCTAACTGATGTAATACTATATGATTCTTCTTTGCAAAATTCAGTATATATGTAATAAATTAATCTGATATTTTGTATTTAAAAATTTAAGTATTGTATTGTTTACACTAACATTTCTACTAATATAAATATGTAATAATATTCCAGACTCTATTTATTAACACGTGTTTTCTCATTTTCATTATTTATTTATTTTCAAGTCCTAAAACCCAATTACAGAGAAGTAAAGGCACTTTTTGCAACTGGTAGAGGTAGTTATCTTCAGAAAACACTACCGACTGATATTCGAGCTATAGTTTCGCTGATCGATATGCTAACAAGAAAAATAGTATGCAGCGTCTCCATGCAACGACTATGTTATCTTAATTCGAATAAATCATTAATACCATAGAATTTTGAATACAAGGGTGCCAATTATTGTTTTGTTAATTTCCAACATCTGAATACTTTATGGAAGGCAAGAAGATTACCTTGATCTGAATGTATCTCCCTAAATACGTCAAATCTGCAGAAGAGGTTCCGACATCACATCTGCGACGTGTCTCCCTCCAATTATTTATTAACATAATCTATCTCTATGGGAAGTTAAGTATTGTCTTATTTTTTGAAAATGGTTTATAGGCCTAGGATATATTTCCATGCTAGTCACCTTTCGTCCTCCTGCAGAGATGTCAAATTATTTATTTCCCGTTTGTACATATTAAAAGTTCTCTTTTGCATTTGAAAATAAGTAAGTAAGGAGGAATGTTTTGCTCTTTTTCTGTTAACAAAAATGTCAAAACGTCTCGGAAAACTCATTATCACTTCGGCTTTCATAACTCAACGGATTACAAAAACTGATTGACTCTAAACTTTCTACCTCCTTATCTATACAAATCTATACACTCTCTAAAAAATGTTCTGATGTCTTCTAAAGGAAAACTACTGGAACCTAAAACTGTACAGTTATATAAGTAACATAACTGATAACAATATAATCTAAAGAAGTAAATTGCAAAGCATTTTCTAATACCATCTGAACTACAAAGTAATTTTACAATATCATACGATAATTATCAATTATTTTTAGCATAACTTTATATATTTATGTGAAATGCTCAGACGGATCGGTTCTTAACTTTAACGGTATTCAAGAAGAAATTTTAAATATATAGAATATTTTTTACATTTAATTTAATGTAATTAAATGTAATTTAATAATAAATGTATTTTTATATGTATATAATTTTATGTAATATAAAAGTAAATATATTTTTATATTATTAAATTAGCCCCTTAATGGACTGATTTCCAAGCCATTGAGCAGTCACATAGATCACCACACTTTACAGAGTTGGATCTTTTGTATGGTTATCTCAAGAATAAAATATATGCAACAAAACCAGATGAAATGATGATTTCAAAGAAGTGCCAGAAGAAACACTTGATGGAAAGGCCAAAGATAGAAATACACAATATTTTCGCATCAAGTTTTAGAGAAAGTAGTGCAAGAGTTTGACTAACTATAGACTAGGTTATTGGGTAACAAATAATTGAAAAACGTTTTAAATATTTAAAGGAATAAATTCAAACAAACAATAGCGTTCAAATAAAATCTTCAATGATACAGTTTAACATACCTGTTTATAAAGTAATATCATTGAATGAGTGTAATCATCATCAGTGAAATTAGCTCGTCGGGGAGAATGAAACAAATTTATACAAAACGTTCTATTTAAAAAACGCCTCTCTTTAATCGTAAATCCTTATATGAATGACCCTGTACATTTAAAATTTAATCTAGAAAATGTACTTTTTAGATTAAAAATTTATAATTTCGATCGTTTCTCATATATCTCTGAAATAACTCAAAGAATAATTGTATTCCGTAGGTAGTTTCAACTCCTGTCTAATTTATTAGTAATTACGAGTATAGACGTAACTATGTAGTAATTTTATTTTATTAGCACAGTTGAATAACAAACAAAAATAAGCCGAAATTTATTTTATTAATATTTTCATTCAACCTATATTTTTAAATAAACTTTACAATACATGAATTATCTGTGACATTTCGAAACGTGACTGAAATATTGAAATGCGATGCTAAATTGTAAGTTTGGGAACAAAATAAAATATACACATATTTAAAAATAGATATCGGAGAGGATTCAATAGGGAAAAATATGTTTTGCAATAAATCCCCTGAGAAACATTACTACGGTATATACAAATAATCGGCAACAATATATTCGAGCACATAGTGCTCACCGAATATATCAAACAAATTTAGCGAACAAATGCGATATGGAAAAGTTTTATGTATGTTCATGCAGTGCCGCAGATAAATAAAACTGAAAAAGAGCAACGTCGAAGTGTCCCGTACCAAGAATTTATACATCAACTTTTAATTTAGTTACCCTTCCTTTAAAAGGGTTTTATTTATTTACCAATACTTTCTGTACGTTTTATAAAATGATCAACTCAACTCATTCCTTTTAAACAAAAATAAATGTTTCGTAGAGGAGTGTTATGTAAGAATAGATTAACATATATGTATCTATATATTATAATTAATAAATATTGGACAAAAACTCTTGGTAGTTTACGGTATTTCATAAAATAAATATTTTAGATGAGGCCACAAGTAAATAATATATTAAATTGTTTATTACCTGAAGCTGAACCATCATTCAGAATTAGAAGATAAAGTAGATTTTATAATAAAACGAATTCTCGTCCGAACACAGTTACTCTTACCACCGAAAGCTGTGCTCACAATATAATAATATATTATTCACAGTGCCTATAGATTGAAAAATCTAAATAAATCCAAAAACGCGGCAGTCTCTTTCAATAGGACTCCAAGACAACAAGAATACTACAGGAAATTGGATAATGAACTTTTCAGAAGAACGACTGATAGATAAAGTATCTTATAGTCTTAAATACTTTCGTGATACTCCAAGAATCATGGCGTCAAACTAATAAAGCCCAAAAGAAACATCTAACTTTTATTATATTTTCAAAATATTAGAGGACTTGACAGAAAAATTCAAGACGTTTATACACATTTGTGACATTAATTGCGATTGAATTGCACTGGATGAAATTCTGTTAAGAGAAGATGATTCTAGTAATAAAATGTTTCCTAATACTTATACAGTCTTCCGTTACGACACGTCACGAGATTATACACACAGAGGTACAGCCCGTGGTGATGGTGTTCTGATGGCATTAAATACAAAATATAGTGTAACTTTATTAGATATTAAAAATCTGAATAACCTTGTACTGCTCATCGATGTAATAGGTTGCAAATTCATATTAGTTAATTGTTTTACATGTGTTTGTAATTTATATTCCACCATAAGTTAACAATGATGACCTAGAATTATTTGTAGAAAATTGAGAAATTAAAATGTGTTACTGCTAGCCAGGTGCAATATTTCTCATTTCATCGCTTCGGATATACACGACTTTATGATTAGACCGATGTTAAATTTTTCACAGTTCAATAACTTTCAGCAGTTTAATTATATTCTTAACTCTAATGACAGAGTCTTATATTTATGTATTTCCAACATTAAATGTCTTGCTTAAGGAGATTCTTATCCCATAGTTGAAGAGGATACTTGCCACCCCTCCCTATTAATAAATATTGAGGTTAGTACATCTGAACCTGGTAACTCTCTCGCCAATTCTAACAGTAACAGATACATTTTAAGACAGCAAATTTTCTTGAGATATATGATGTTTTACTACATAATAATTGAGAATTCTTAAGAATCATACTGATATGAATTCTGCATGTGAATGCAGATTCTAGATCTGCAGATTTTATGTAAAAATTGATAGTTTTTTTTATCAGCTTGTTCCTGAACATGAAAAATTTAAGCAGAAATATCCAGTATGGCATATTGCTGAAATAATGAATAATATTATACTCAAAGCTTACCATCACAAATTTTTAAAAATGCATCACCTAACGGATTTTATTGAATTTAAGAGAATACAGGGCATTATTAAAGTACAATTAGCTAATGCTTATACTAACTACTTCACATCAATTCAGCAAAATTTTTAGAGTGATCTCAGAGGTTTTTCAACTTATTAAACTTAGAGTAAAAAAAAGTTCGACGCGTATTTCATTAATGATATTCCTCGATGAAGAACCGTTTGATGTTGTGTATGTAGCCAAATAGAATTGTTAATGGATTTGATCAATTCCAGATTCTTCGATGGATTCCAGTGTCTTTTCCATTGACAATGTGTAGATTGTAAATACAAGTACTGGAAATCGCTTATCCTGTATCAATGTAGTAATGTGCATATGGGCATTCATCAATCATTATCAAAACTTAAAAACAAAATGGCCAGTTTGGATGATCAGATGCCGAGATTTGTTGTTAAAGATTGCTCAGGGGCCTCAATAGAGCCACTTCTCATTTTGTATAATCTGATACTTCCTACCCATACATACTGAGATTTTGAAAGTAACAAGAATCTGTCTTATATTAAAAAGTGACAATCAGTCTGATAAAAAATTATCGCCCAATCATTGTTCTATCAAATCTTTTCAAAATATCATTTATATTAGTGTGAAATCCGTTTTATGCCCTAATTAATATGAATCTGTGACAAAACGCTCCAGGGTTGCAAATTTAGCAGAATTTTCTGATATAGTCATACATCGCATAGATAACAAAGCTCAAGTAGATGTGGTGTATTCTAATTTTTCGAAGTCCTTTGATAAGGTAAATCACAATATACTATTTCAAAATTAGAATTATATGGATTCAGTAGTAATCTTCATCGCTTAGTCAAATCGTATTTATTTTGACATACATTATTTGTGTTGCATATAATAACTTTAGCCCTAAACCTTCTTAGCGTCCTCTAAAGCTTTAAATTTGGGACTATTATTCTTTGTCTTATTTATTAACAATTCATCTCTAGTACTTATGTCGCATCATCTTCTTTTTACTGATAACCTAAAATTATTTTTAAATATAATCAGTTTAAACAAATATTTAGGGGATGCTGAGAAGTATTCCTTAAAATATTATTACAATGTATAGCATACTCTAAACTATTTTTAATGTAATACTTTATTTTCTTACATAGATGCATTGGCATCTTATTTGGATATATATCACCATGTTTTTGAATTCCGTTGCAGCATTGCCATATAATTCATTTTTGTTTCGAAGCATAGCAGAGAAACTATAAATTACTAACTTACTATATTCGCTCTACTATTAACTAGTCTTTCTGGAACTGTAGAGTGCAGAAAAGTACATAAATTTTACTTAAGGTAACCTAATTTTAATGTTCAAAATGTCATCCTTCAACAGTTCAATAGTTCCCTAATTTATCTGAAAAATTATCTATAACATTATGTAGCCACTAAGTGGTATAACTTTAATCTCATGCCTAATTTTAGCATCCAGCACTTACAAGTTTGAGTTTCGTTTTTAATGAGCCTGTAAAAGAGTCTCATCAGTGACTCAGTGACTGAGTCAGATCAGTGTTAAGTTTGATCATCTTGGTGGTCATTCAATACGCTCTTGTCATCGAATCCAATGAACCGGAAATATACATCTGATCTATATATTAAACAAAATTATTTCAATAATACGGTAGAACATTTTGTTGAAAACTACATCGCCATTTAGAAGTCCAGATCGGTCATCAATTGGAAATAAATTTATAATATCAGGTATAACATGGCGATGCAAAGGTTTGGGTAAAATATTTGCTGGCAAATTGCCTTGTGTAAATATTGGCCTATAAGTTGTTGACCAACAATTTTATTTTTGTTCAAGATGCACTTGTATTCACCTTATACCATTATAAATTGTTGTTTTATTAATTTTACTTATAAACTAGGTTAATAATAATAATACATAATAAATATTTTCATGTTAGAATAATGTTCTCACGGATAACTGTTACATGTTACATGACATCTATTATGTAATATAAAATAAAATCTTCTAAGGAAAGGAAGTAAACTTTGTTTAGAGTTGTTAAAATCTAAATTTTAAAAGGAGTCAATGTAATTTTTAGTAAAACGGTATCATTGCAATCGAATATTTTCACCACTTTGGTAACGCTTTTTACTTTAATGACGTACTGATATGTTTAATAGAGTTATCACAATATATTTACATTTTAAATACAACAATTTATTTTTTCTTCTTTCCATGTAAATTCCACGTCAAACTGGAACATATAAACGTTTTATCATCTATTACAGGTGACATCTTCAAAGCTGCTTTCTAGGAAATTTCTGGACTGAAATTTACCTTTTTTCGTAACTCTATTCTTGTATGTCTTTATATCCTTGTGTTGTGATTTAACAATCACAATTTTATAATTTATGTGACTTAAAGATGTTTTCGTTTAAATATGACTTTTCCATTCTTCCTAAGATTCATACTCCTGTGTAAACATAAACCATATTTTAAGTTGCGTTTTAGAAACACTAGTCACAGATATGAGTTTTGCTAATTACACTTATCTGGATTTGTCCATTCTGGAAAACTGGGCATAAAATAAGTAATCATTTTATTTGAAAACAAAAAGCTCGCTGGTACAGCTTGTCGAGAATAGGAACAAGTGCGCAGGGTGTGCAGTAAATATCCTGGTCTCTACTCAGTATTGCATTAGTAGTCTCAGCATTGAGACTTTTACACAGTGAATATCGAGTATGCATGAATGTACACAGAATGCTGCCTCACTCTTCTACACAGAGAATCTCGCACTTTTTCCTGTTTTTGACAAGCTGTATGTTGTCTGTTTTTCGGCATAAAGTCTGTTTCTCGGTCTTAAAAACATGTTGCTAGACCCTGTATATGTTCTACGATATAATACAAAAAACTGATATTAGCCAGTGATAGAATTTTTCTATATTTGAAATTTTCTACATTCTTCCTACATTTGAAAAAAATATATTCCAATATATCCATGAATAAAATGTTTGAACGCCTGTTCTACGTTGAAGCCCAACAATGTGCCCTGTATATACTAATCTAAATATACAAATGTGCGTATACTTTATTTAAATATGTCCGAAGTAACGTAAATTTCCTTACATCGCTCTTTATTCACATAAAATTTATTCTTACTCACTATATAATACCCAGCTATAATTGGAAAGATGACACTACCCAACCTGACGCTATTATTAACATTAACATAAATTCTTCACATATTATTTGTGGTAAACACGCGCAATGGAATGGCCCGCCACTGATCAAAACGTGCCCTGCCTCACGAGAAATAATATGTTTTTACATCAGTGCATCATTCGCGTCCAAACAATCTGAAATAGTCATAGCGACATCCAGTTTTCGCCGAATAATAAATCTCCAGTAAATAACGGTAAGTGATGACATGTTTTGCAAGTTATTTTAGGTCGATGAATTACCGAAAATTAGTAAGCTATAGGTTAATTGTAATGTTTATTCTTACATTCGAGTCAAATCAATGAACTACGCATGCTCTAGAGTCTTCGCAAGGTTCAGCCAGAGGCGTGCGGATAGGGTTTGTGATTCCTTGTGTTAAATGCGCGAGAGATATAGATCGAGATTAATAATATTAATATTATAGGGTGATTTTCTTAATAAAACAAATTGTTATTATTTATAATTCATTACATAAATTGTATACAAAAATTTCATAGCGAAGTCATCCATCGGGATATATTAAAATGTTGTTGGATACAGAATAAAATTCACTAATAGTTGCTTTTAAGAAAGATTGTGCTTCATTCGGTTTGTCTTCAAAATTTAGTCGAATTTTAACACATCTTTGTATTTACTTAGCGACTCTTGAATTCCATGTAGATATCTATTGATTTATTTACTCAAATAATTATATAATTGTTTATTGTATATTCAGTTTGTATTCCATATTAACAAATTAAGCGTTGATAATATTCTGTAACGACATGAAGAGAAGAATAATAAAAATTTTACATAAATGATACCATTTTGCCTACAGCTGCCATTACAACTACAAATATAACATTGAAATTTGCGAAACGTAAATAATAAGTTTTTTACTTATTATAGTTATCATAATTTTAAGACGAACGTAGAATTTAAAGAGAATTTACTTGAATTATTCGTGCTAGTTTCTAACAAAATTGGAGCTGAAATTTTTAGTACTGCTTTTGAATCATAGAAGTACTATTTTCTGTATTGAATTATTTTGTAGAGAAACGCAGAATGCGTGCGAAAGACTTGATTGTGTACATGCATCTTCAGATAAAGAAAATTAATGTTAGTTATAAAGTACGTTTATTGTAGATTCCATATTATGATTGTGAATTACAATTTTCATATTACGAAGTTACGTTAGCTCATGTAAGTCACATATATTACGTCAAAATCACGTCACATTACATAAATGAAACGTATTTTATTCATGTTATAATAATAAGACATTGTTTCTTTATGCACTTTTAACAGTTTTTACTTTTTTGAATTATCACTCAACTGTATTAAATATATTATATTTACTACAATGCATCATTTAAGATCCTCCTGTCACAATCTCCTGTTTATATTATATTATTTAAATGAAGGAAATGAATGAACTCATAAATAAGTTAAAAATCAAACATCAACGTTTTAATACACAAAGTACATTCTATTCCTAAATTAATTATAAATGATGGTGTTTATTTTTGCTTTTAATCCCTATAATTCTCTGTAATCGCTAAAAACATTTATATATTTTTCCTATATACACTCTGGTTCAGAGTAGTTATGGAAAACTTCATTTCCTACGTAATTTACATACGTGTTTAAGATTCAATAAAATCCTATAAAATCTTCAAATGAGGTATTACAGACACCCTCATCCCTTTAGAATTTTTAAAGGTATAATCTCTGTCACTCTAAGGAGGGTGAAGGGATAGGTATAACATTACTTACATAATATTACTTTAGAAATCAAAATTGACGTTTATTATTACGTAAATAAGTAAGTAAAAATTCACGTTTATGAAATTTTGTACAAAACTAATATTTACGATACAATTTTGAGACATATGTACTGTGACTAATACCAGAGAAGTGGGAAAATGTCATTTTCCTATAAAACCCTTTTTTCTGAAAATAACGTTATCTTTGAAACTTCTGTTCTACATGAATTTATTTAATCGATACTTCAATCTGTTAGGAGAAGAAAGTCAAGACGATGTACTTATGTCATTATGTTTGTAATGCCATAACTTTCCTAGATCAGAATTTCAGTTAAATTTAGTCTATTTAATCGATACTTCAATCTGTTAAGAGAGGAAAGTCAAGACAATGTACGTCATTATGTTTGTAACGCCCTCTGAGTCAGGGTTTCAGTGTAATTTAGTTTAAGTATATACAAACCTACCAAATAGTATTCTAATCCAACATCGTCATGAAATGGAAAATATCTATCTTAACATATATAATCTTTTTGGAATAATTCTGTCAAAGTTTGTCAAATTACATACATGCTATACCTACATCAATAACGTACAAATGTGGTATTAATTCTGGAGATAAATTAAAGTAACTGTTAGAAATTCTTAACCAATTCTTTGTTCCAGTTCTTGCGCATTAGCTACAGAAGTTCTAAAGATCCTAAAAGACAAAATAGTTCGTGATCAAACAATGAGTCATGGAAGGAAAAAATCGTCAGGAAGAGCTATACTTTCCCGTCTTGTTAAAAGAAATCATGCTGAAGATCATCTTCGTGTAGTTGTTGAATAAATTTGGGCAAAATACTATTTCTATACACTTTATTGTCAATGGAATTGAAAAAAATAGACCCAATTATTAGCCCAAGCTTAGCAGATCTTTATTTATTAAATTATTAAAAAACCACAGGCAGTACATAAAGCCGTGTTCCCACGGCCTGTGGCTTGACGAGCATATTCACAGACTTGTGGTATATCGTAGTCTGTAAATTTTTGACCGCAAGGCGTTCCAATGGCGCGGAAAGGCTCGTGGCTTGGCGAATCTCGAGCGGCCACTAGTCACCCGTTGCGTTATTAAATTTTTATAATAATGAAGGCAACATCCTGTGTAAGTCGCCATAAAATTTTCGTTCTTCTTTTTCAGCTCTATTAAAGGACATTCAACTGATGCTACCTTGAATTAGCTTCCAAGCATCATATATTTTGTTTCTTTGTGTATCTTTGTGGTTAACATTTTGTGGTCCATAATTATCCCAAATCGCCCACTAAAAGCGTTCAGAAAACTTTCAGAATAAACCTGTGCAACTGCATCAAACATTGACAGATCGTGGGAAAGGATGCTCGAGCCGTTGAGCCCTAATCCTTGATATGCTAGTATTTACCGATAATACTCGTATACAGGAAAAGCCAAGCCACCTCGAGCAGTAACGAGTCTTTACGTTCCCATGGCGTGAGGTATGACAAACTTCAGACCAGGCTCGTCAAGCCACACTCCGTGGAAACAACACTTAAGACGTCTGTGGTGATCCGGCGGCAAAAGGGCTTAATGTCATTGAATCTTACATGGATGAATGCCCAACTTCTTTACAATCGTTCCGCATGTTTTATAAAAACCTTCAATTTCTTAAAACAGTAGGTTCCAAGGTTTTATAGGCTCTTAATTCAAACGAACTTTTGGTGTATGAACGATTAGTCTACCAAAATTTTTTTATGAATTGAGTCACAGAGCTAGAAGTATCACGAAACAAACCAACATAATGTTTAAGACTGCAAAGGAACATTTGATTGTTGCTACCAAGTCTAGGAAATGCTCTCGAAAATTCTCCAAACATAGATGCTGAATGTATTCTCAAATTCCATTAACTAATACTCCAGTTCAAAAATAGACTTCAGTCTTGTAAATGTTGTGCTGTGTGGTTCTCATAATACAAAGAATGCAGAAATGTTGCGAATTAAAAGAAGAGTTCACCAGAACTGCTTGACAAATGTTGACAATAAAATAAATACACGATATGACATTCGCCAATTATTTTAATATTCACGACCACTTTTGACCAACATAACAATAAATTTCGATATACATACTACCCCCAGCTTATTTCAAAAGTAATGTCAACTAATTGAATGTGTTCTTGTGTGTAAAGTTTTACAAATATTTATAAAATGCATAAAATATATACTACGTTAGATGCACATGTTTTCAGATCAACTTCGTATTAAAAAAAAATATAGGAATAATTGCATGTGAACGTAAATATATAAATCAACCATTGCTCAACCATCTGGTAACCTCGACATTGTTAGTACCACCGACATTTTTAAATAAACAATATTTTTGATGCATAATTTTCTTCAAATCGACATTTTGGTTAGAATCCTTTAGTTTAGAAATGCCATGTCTCATACATAGATTAAATAAATCTATACTTAACAGTCTTTAATAACTTCATGTAAATTCTAAACAAGTAAATATTTTATAGATTATTTCACACATCAGTCTCTATATAATATAAAATAAGAATAAAGTTATTTATAACGTTAATAATAGTTAAAAAATTATTGACAAACCAATTTTAATAAGTCAATTGATGTTATAAATTATTTTCAATTGAGTGATGCAATCAAGGCCAGAAAAATTATAATAATTAGATGTTCACCTTGGTTTGTATCCAACGATTTTGAGCATGGGAACGCATATCATATTTATATTATTGTTTTGTTCATATAATATGTGATAATATAATTAGCATTATTATATTAGCGTAATTTAAATAACTTATCACATTTTCAAATCAAAATTAAATCATTACATTTCTTAATCATTATTTTAAGATGCACTATTTTCCGACTGTATGTGATGTAGAATGAATAGCTACATGGAAATAAAAAAACCATGCATATAACCACTGCTTTGGCAGGAACATTCAAAAGCAGTAAATCGCAAAAACTGTTTTTCTTGACACAGGATAAGGCTAAAACTTATTTGGAAACTAATCGTGAATTTTAATACCACCACAATATTGTACGTAAAAAAAAACTATACGCTCGAAGTTACCATATTATTTTCTAATAATACACTCACAGTCAAAAATATTGCATATTTTATTTTAAGTCATTATTTTTATTTAATTCTTTTCCTTTCAAACTTCTTGTGTTTTTTATTACAAGATGCCCTGCACTAGAGTGTTTTAAGTATATTATTGTCAAATAAATTACATATTGAAGCTCTAAAACAGATTTGTAGAGGAACTAATATAGTAGCCTGAATTTGGTTTTCACATTTAATTGGAAAGAGTAAAAATAGCGACAATATAACAATACTTTGAGGCAACATAATACAAATTTAGTACTTAGTATTTCCTCCTCTAGCTCTAGGGATAGCCCGCATCCTTCTATGCATTCTCCGAAGAAGGTATTTGATGATTTCTTGCGGAATTTGGTTTCATTCTTCCTGTACAGCAATTCTTAATTCTGCAATTGAGTTAGGAGCTGGATTTTGTGCTCATATATGTCGATTCAGAATGTCCCATAGATGTTCTATGGGATTAGCATCAGGACTCATTGGTGAACGCTCTAGTGCCTCAATCCTGACATCCTCATGGTACTAAATCACTGTTCTAGAGGCATGAGGCCCGGGCATTATCATGCATTAGCACAAAGTTATCGTACCCAATGAAACCGACATAAAGCAAAACATGCATATGTACAGCATTCATTCTTAAATTTACCTCAACAAGCTCCATCCGACTCTCCCAACTAATGCCGCCCCAAAGCATAATGGAACCGCCACCAAAGGCTAAGGTTTTGTGCAAGACTACATTTTGCAAATCGTTCCCCAGACCTTCTGTATACTCGACCATGTCCATCTGGCTTACATAATTGTATTCTTGTTTCGTCTGTGAAAAGGACTTTTCCCCATTGATGTTCATTCCAATTAGAATGGGTTCTTGCAAATTATAATCGTCTGGTTTTGTGACTTTGGGGAATCGTAGCAACTCTAGCAGGACATTTCGGGTTTAAACCGACTTCTTTTAGTCTCCTTATTACTGTTTTAATACTTGCATTGACTTATCTTGTAATCAGTAATTGATTTTTCAGATATGGAGCTGTACGTGAGCGATTGCGCAAGGATAGAATTCTCAAATATTGGTCATCTTTTATGTCCTTGACCAGGTCATCTTTTGTATTATCCAGTCTCATTGTATCATTTTACTATACGAGAAACAGTGGATTGGTGAATATGGAATCTCCTCGCAATATCTACTTGTCTGTAACCCTCGTTATACCGCCACCGCGGTATAAGCCTTTGATGTGACACTGAAAAACCGACAAGCTACGCGACGCTCATATGTTGCGCGACGATGTTACGCTGTGAACCCTTTAAGTTGTCACGGGGCGGCGTTACGTTACGCTTCGTTGTTGCATGTTTGGACGCACCTTTACGCTTCGTTGTTGCAAGTTTATACTCACCTTTTATAGAAGTATATTCTAAATTTGATCGTCAAGAATTATATAGTGTCTTAAAGCTAGAAGGGTTTAAGGAATATAGAGTATTTCTAAAGTCATCCAAGAGATTGATACAATTTTTTATTATATAATTAAAGTGCGATATAATTATATCTTAATTTTTTATTAAATATCTCACGTAAGTCAGTGGTTGTTCTCGGTCTAGAAAGTATATTGTTTTCAAGTCTCGACTTGTTCTATTTAATTGTTATGGACAAAACATTACATTTCGACATATTAAAAGACATTTTATTATTTATACAGCAAGAATAAACCCTATTCTGATTTTGTTGTCAAATTATACAGTTTTTAAAACATGAAATACTGCAAAATAATTTTAAATCATCTGCATACAAAAGACAATTTACGGTAATATCAGCCACGACATCAGCCACCCGAAAAAATCCGGGTGCTAATGTTACTGCCTTCTGTTTCTCGTTATACATCGTAGTTCGATTCTGCTGCGCTTCCACCGTTATATAGTATGACCATCGTTATATGGTATGACGATAGTATTACTCGGTTGATAATAACTTTCTGTTCTACGGGTGCTTGATAAAACTAATTTCCAAGATTCTGCTAAGGCCAATCCATCTCCTCGTGTGCTCTCTCATGTTCCATAAGTCTGCACCGCATGCTCCTAACTGTTTGACCAATAGTTCTATCCACATGAACGCTTCATCACTTTATACACAGTGCGTTAATTTTGAAACAAAATGCTTCTTAAAAGAAAATACATATTGTATTTTCTTAACTGTTCGAAAACGTATACCTACCTGTTTTTTTTTTCTTTTATGACACTTTCTTCAATGTATCTGTTACTACAGCAATAACAGAAATACATAACTTAGTATTATGCATGTATACATACAGGTGATTGCTCATGGCCTTCATGTCCTCTCTCTCTCGTTGTTCATGACCTTTTGTTATATTATCCGTGTATATCCGTTCCTTTCAGAAGCCATGTCGATGTTTCTTAATTCCTCATGTCTACTTAAGTCACCGCATCTTGTATTGGCTCTATAGACTAACATTAAGTATCCTACTGTTACATTTGATGAGAAGTAACATGTAGACAACGATATGTGTGCCTTTTCTTTTCTTTCGATACACGTGAATTAGCTTGTTGTTTTCAGTACGTTTGGCAAATACATTAAGAAATGGCAGAGTCTCTTCTTACTCAGCCTCCATAATTGTTCCATGATTGTTCAGATGATCAACGAAGACAGTTAAAGATAATTCTCCATGTCGCTAAATGATGAAAATATTTTTTATTCTTCACACTGTAACATAAAGCCTTTGCTTCGAAGGTTTTACATGTATAAATTAACTACTACGGATAGAAGTAGTAATCCCATAACTAATCCTGCTCGTAGAACTTTTCATTCTATAAGAAATATGTCAAAGATAAACATAATTAGACTAGGTTGTGTCCTCCTTTAAACCCTTAAGCCGGGTCCAGACGTGCGTAACGTGTAATGTAATGTAACGTGAAATGTAACGCGAATTGTATGTGTGGACGGCACTACGAGCATTACATGAAACGCTCGCGTTGGCACTCACGCTGATCCATCGGCTGTCGGTTTTTAGCGCGAGCACAAAGGCTCGCAGTGCTTGTTTGGACGGAATTCGTGATGGTTGTGTCGTGTGGACGTTCTTGATGTGGAGTGACGAACAATCGTTTGAACTTATCAGTTTATATCAACAAAAGTCTGTTATTTGGAATCTAAAATACCCGGAGTACTTTTAAAAAAATCTGAGAAACGATGCTTCGAGTGATATTGCTCTTTCGCTGGAAAGAGATGTAGAAGAATGCAAGAACAAAATGATTAGTTTGCTTTATATAGTTTGTTTTGCATTATGTATCTTGTCTTGATATTTTAGGTGCAATCATTGTTAACAAATGTTCAAAATCATTAGGCGACATCTAGGTAAAGTTTTTATATTGGTTACTTATTTGCTGAGATTTTAGTTCCACAAGTAATGAAGATCTTCTCTTATACAACTTTGTTTTTCACCATCGACGTACCGAACGTTTTTTCCGGTCTTCAGTTAATAAATACATACAAATAAAAGCAGCACTAGCTATCACGACCTTCCCATTCGGCATGTTTGTAGCAATTGAGTGGCAGATTTTGAACAAGATTCTCGTTAAGGCGGCGCCACACATGCGGTATTCGCCAAATACCGAATATTTGCTATTTGGCGATATATTTGCCGAATCATTCGTCATATAGCAAGCACGCTCCTCCACACATGCGACTATTTGCCAAGTAGCAGTTCGAACCGGGAAAGAGAAACATTCGTCTGCTTTGATTCGTGCCAGTTTACCGACTTCAGGCGGGAAATGTTCGGTGCTCGGCGAATACCGAACATTCACACCGAATCGTCTATCCACACTAGTAGGTGTTTGCGGAATAACAAACATTCGTTAATCGGAGTTCGGCAAATACCGCATGTGTGGCGCCGCCTTTACATGATTCGTGTTGAGTTCGTGTGCCGTCCACATTATTCGCGTTACATTTCACGCTGCATTACATTACATCTTACGCACGTCTGGACCCGGCTTTAGGCGGCCATTACATCACTGTTGGTTACTTTCAAGTTCTCCAAAATATATACCCAATGTGCTAAATTATTAACGTAACCACTGGTCTTGCCTACATAAGGTGGTGGTAGTCACATGTCTGTGACGTTTATAGCCAGTTTGTATATCGATGAAGCCACATGTGATGACGACTGTTCTCAAAAGGTTTATTTGTTTTATGATGTTTAAGTAATCTATGGAGCCGTAACGGTCTGGTTTCACTGGATAATGTTGTTCACTAGATAATGATAATGTTGTTGGACATAGTTGTTCGTCCAAAGGTACTAATAATTTCATCTTGTCTGCCTTTCTATATAATATTGTGAGGTTACCAAGTTTTGTGTTTATTCTTCATTTGTCATAAGCACTGCTACTAACTTAAACTTGTAAAGGGTGCCGTGAGTTACTTTTTTCTTCATTGATTCGTCTCATTGTAACTGATATTTATAATTTACGTATATCAGTTATTGTTTTAATTAATCCTTAAAATTATGATAAAAAGGCATTGCTACAAAAAATCCCTTATTACAGTAAAATCGATAGAGTGTGTGGGTTGAAGGAATAAACAGATTTATATCGTTTCTTACTGCATCAATATTCTGGCAGGTGTAATGGCCTCTGGATGAGGAGCTCGTACCCGTTCATTTCATTCTTCTTATTCTCAATTATTTGGATTCAGTATTAAGTGACTCATCCCGAATCAATAAACTGATAAATAACAAATAGAAGTAATAAATATAAATTATTCATTTAAGAGAGACCTTCTACCGTATAGAGATTTCGTGATATATAAAATATATTGTTCAGTAACTAAAGTAATATTTTTGTTATATGTTGCATAATACGAGTGTCGTTCGAATATAAACGAGCCTTTTTTAAATTATTTGACATTTTAAAAAGAAAACACACTATAGTTATGTTTATACATAGTTCCCCTCTTTATTGGTGCATTTTTCCCATCGAACAGATAGTTTTTTCATGCCGTTTCCGAATAATGACTTCAGGCGGGTATCCAACCAAGTGCGCACAAACTATTCAACCCGTTGATCATTCGCAAAATTCTCTCCTCCTAATGCTTCCTTGAGAGGCCCAAACATATGGAAATCACATGGTGAAAGGTCAGGGCTGTAGGGAGGGTGGTCGAGTGCAGACCAATGTATTTCAGCCAATTGTTGGATTGTTAGGGCTGCAGAGGGGGGGTCTTGCATTGTCATGCAGGAGCAGGATATCTCGGATGGGCTGACGGCGCCTTGTTGACTGATATGTAGCTCGAACCTGGTCAAGAAGGTCCCAGTAGTAGGCAGCGTTTGTTGTGCGATGATCGTGAAGAAAATCAGCGAGTAAAACTCCTCAAGAGTCCCAAAAAACCGTTGACATCATCTTCCCGGCTGACAAGCGAGTTTTGACATTTGATAGACCTGGCCCTCCCCTTTTTTCTCCAGTCTATACTGGCCATTTTCGACTCGGGAGTGTAGTGATGAATTTTGGCTGGTTTAACGCCTTCGTTCATTAATAACTTTATTATGATGCGTTTCGTAACCGAAGGATGAACCTCTCTTTGGCTCATTGTGAGGACAACTAAACAAACCGATCGGGCGGTCGGCTTGGCCTTGAGTCATCTAGAGGAGATCCCCTCCTACCCTTACCGATGCTCCGCTTACCTCCGACGCGCTTTCTAAGTCCTCAGAAGTAAAAGGATCGTTTATATTTGAATGCCCCTCGTACTAATTATTCATTATTGTAATACATGTGTTACTGGAGATGACGTAATGAAATATGGAAGGATTATACTGAATGAACCAAAGTAATAGTAAATATTCAGCCTATATTTCTGAGCAATGTCACGATTAAACAAAACAAGATTTTTATTACAGTTCAAAATGTCGCAGTGTAAAGTTTGGTTGGACAATTATAATGGTCAATATTACCCTGGTGCACAAGTTCAAGGAAGGGTCATTTTGAATTTCGATAGTGACACCAAATTAAGAGGTATGTACGCCGCTTAGTATGATAAAAAATAACCTAGGCGTCATCTATTGTATTCATTATCTGTTAATAAACAACTACGTATTTATGCAGTCTAAAGCCCCCCATTCATTAGCGGACCGGTCCGTCGGATCGGTTCGTCCCGCCTTGTCCGCCGACCGATCCGGCAATGAATGGTAATGGTGGACCAGTCGCAGATGGGTCTGGGTCGGGTCGTGGGTCCGTTAGATTGACAAGCGGACCCACGACCCGACTGCGACCGATTCGTACTATTTTTGTAATGTGTGTGATCTGCCGATACTTGTCCGCGGCGACCTGCTACTACTCCATACAACAATATACGACGTATCTGCAGTGAAAATGTCTTTTGAAGAGAATATATTTTTTTGGGAGGAATTTATTCTATTGTATCAAGACTATGGGACATTAAAAGTAAGGATTACCGCAACAAACAGAAAAGAAATGCTGCTTATGAAAATTTAATCGATAAATGCAAAGAGTTGTATATAGCACGACAAGTTTCTGGGATGGTTTTTCCAAGTAACTGAAGAGAAATTATAGAAGAAAACTTTAAGTCCTCATAACTCCTCCCTGTTGCCAGAAACCTCAGAGTTGCCAATAAACGTTCTTCAGTACTTACTGCTTCTCTAAATAAAGTGTTTTTCTTTTCTATGAGAGGTTTTATTAGAGTTAATAACTGAAATGAAATGAAATGAGTGAAATGTCTCAAAGTCCATTCTAAGATATTTATAACGTCAAGTGGTTCGCATGACTAGATACGATTCAGTAAATGAAGGTGAGTGAATTGTTGTTTCTTTTGCAACCACTCTTTCACCCAAACACGTTTTTTCTTTTTCAAATAATATAACTCTACCAACAGCCAAAGCAACTTTTGCCTTATTGGAAAATACGGGGGACATAACTAGACATCACCACGTTCAGTGTACGAATGAGCTCTTTTGCACTTTGGCAGGGTCAGTCTCAGGTCCGTGTGATGTATTGACAAAACGTGGATTAGTCGTGAGTCGTGTCTGTGTTGCGAGTCGCGTTGCGGTCCGCCTAGTGAATGGGGGGCTTAGTAATTTAAGTGTAATAGTCTATTTTGTACAATTCTTAAGAATCCTATGAAAACAGCATTAAAACGTTATATGTCCATAATTATAAAGATCCCAGTTTATTAATGAATTGTATTACTACAATCGTAATGCATCATTTTAATTTTAAAAATAATATTTTTCTTTATTCTTTTCTTTTTTACAAGTATTCCTTGTGGATAAAAATATCATTAACATTTTAAAAAGATTATATCGAACTTACTTTCAAATCGTTTATCACTCAAACCAATTGTGAGCACATATTCTTCAAGATAATAAACAATGTTATTTACATACGTATATTTCAGGAGTGAAAGTAAAAATTGTATGTCACGAACACACCGAATGGATGGGCACAGAGAGTTATTACGATTCAGAAGATCATGAGCACAAATCTCGTGATACCCTATTTAAGGGAGATAACGATGCATTTATAACAGAATTTATATTATATGGAAACCGTAAGTAAATATAAATATTACCGAATTGTATTCAAAATTGAAAAAGACCCCCACTCGAGACTAGGCTTCACAAAATATAAATTCTTCGACTTAGGAACAAAATTGGACACGGACTATCTATGTATATTAATGTCTCAGTTGTATTTGGTTACAGCGACATTGCAAATAAATCTAAACTATTTTTCTTGTACCATTATTTAATTAAAGAAAGTCGATTAGATTAAAAATTAAAGAAATATAGGATAAGATAATGTGCCTATAATCTAGATGCCAATTAAATATGTATACTGCATTATGGCAAATAAGATGTATATACTATTTTATTCAATACAGGGTTCATTGTGACTTCTGGATGAACCAGAAGAGGTATATATCGTCAAAAATATATTTTTAAAAATTACTAACGGTATTTATATTATTCTCTTAAACTTACATAAAGATAAATGACAGTTGCTTAGATAATAGATACCAAAAGTAAATCCCTCTATAGAATATAATATTCTATCTAAGATATTCTATAGAAGTCTCGTTATCGTCTATCTAATTATTAATAAACTTAATAGCAATATAAATTTGATTAATCAAATAAATATATTACATTTTACGTAAACAAACCGTATACGTACCCTATTATATACTTCAGTCCTACTTACTTTCAACAAAAATATTCGTTTTTTATAATTTTTCATAATTGATTTTATATACAGAAAAAGGCAACCTGCTAGGCGGTTAACTGAATCAAAGGTAATTGACGACTCCTCAGGTAAGCACAAATCGGAAATGGGTGTGTTACCGAACATCGTAATACATAGAGCTGTATTAAGTAGATTAGTGGGAATATAGGATCAAAAAACGGAGAAGACTAAAAGAATTCTATTTCGTTTCAAAATTCGGAAATGTATTATATTTTTATAAATATATGTCAAATATAATACGCCCTTAAAAATAAAAAATTGGATATTTACAAGGATTCCGAAAAGGTGCAAACAAATTAGTGGCATTTTGGTAGGCGATTGATGGCCGAAATTAAATACATTTTTAAATATTCATTTTCGAATAAGAGTTTATTTATTTCATTCCAAGAGTTAATACATTGCGCTCAAGTAGGGGACTTATTTGAATAACCGATTTTCATTTATTTTTCTGAATTATATTTTTGTAATTTTCAAGAATATATTGTATCTTAAAATACATTCTTACTTAGGTTATAATAAGTTACTTATTTATAACATGTCTTAATGTTATTATAAGAATTTAGTAGTAATTTTAGACAAATCCCTAATTATTTAATATTTTCAACGCCCTTAATTAGATAAATACATACAAATGGCAATACCAAGCAGCACATTCAGGTTCTTCTACATATATGAGTAGAGTACTAAAATATGTTCTCAAATCAGTATATTACAGGTAACGATTGTCTCTTAAGTGTCTGCTCAAGCGCTTGTTGCCTTCTTACGCTTTCCTGTTAAACGATAAAAACAAAAATGGAGCCAAAATAATATCACTCAGAATATTAAAAACTGAATCTAGCAACATTCATCAATGCATTTTTTGTCCATTTCTATAGCCTACAATTAAAGTGAAATTAAGTTATTCAGCCAATAAATTTATAGAGCATGAAATTCGAATGCTATATTAAAACCTTTCGAATGATACATTAAGATTAACAAATTAATCGGGGTAAAGCAGATAAATGGAAAAAAACTTATTACTCAACCGATTACAATGTTTATTTCGAATTTCGACGTGCGCAAATAGTGCGTAAATAAATTTTCCCCATTTTGAACAAAAAATCAACTTAAAACCTAGAGATTCGCCTAATAGCCTTCTGGGTTTTATATATGCATTGCTCCCCATAAAAAATAATGAATTTTTATTAAACAAAATATCTCCATACTATATTTATTTTGTCAGAAGCCGCCACTACATCATTACCAATGGGACAACACATTTACCCTTTCAATATAACTTTACCCAATAATTTGCCTGGAACATTCAACGGCGAGTATGGCTCTATATCGTACAAACTCATAGCATGTGTTGATCGACCGATGGCCTTAGATTACGAGGATCAAATTATTTTCGTCGTCATAGCTCCCATAGACTTGAATCTCCTGCAGAATCCTCAACTTCTAGTAAGTATTTTTGGGTAACAATTAATAATTTTAGTAAATAATTTAGAGAATACGGTGAGTACTCAATTCAGACAGAATGAATAAATATCAAGCACTTTCTCTCGTGTTCAGATAGTGGATGTGTAATCTGGCGCATTCTCGTACAAAAGATGTCTCCAAAAATGTCATTCAGATAGTGGTTTGGGTGGCAAACTAGATCCAATATTGGGATCATTGGGATCATTGCATGCTCAAGCCCTAACGGGAGGAAATTGCCATATTTCCTTGAACATTAATATGTTTGTCCTCGTATCTAAGTGTAACCATCCTAATCGAAGTCTATTTCTATGTTTCTAAACTTTGAAAAATCTTTATTATATGATAAGTGTTGTACTGTTTTTGAAAAAGATAAGTGACTAAATTTTAGGAACCCACTCATTATTCAGAAGATAAAACCGTCTGCTGTTGGTGTTGCGCCCAAGGTCCTATATCTTTGGACGTCGAGTTGCCTAAGAAAACTCTGACCCCTGGAGAAACTATTAATATTGTAGCTCGTCTAACGAATATGTCAAATACTAATATAGAAAGAATCCACCTTGAATTAACCCAGGTAAGTTGTTGTTCCCCTAACACTGCTTGTTCGTTCTCCTAAGACAGGTATTGAATTACAAAAAACATATTCGCACATTATATTTAATACTACTGAAATTATGATGTATATTACAAAAAATAAATTTTCCTGTCCTAAAAATTATAAGTAGATTAAAATATCCATCCATGAATGGCGACAAAAATTAAAGCTTTAATAAACAACCGTAGATCGCCAAATAGAAGAAAAAATGTAAAATTGTTTTGCTATTCATGTTATAACATGCATTAAATATACTTTTTAACCGTCTTTATTCTTGGATAAAAACTAAAAAGTGTGTGTAATCATGTTAAAATTGTATAAAGTTTATTTTTCTCAAACTATGAAAATTTTTGTTCATTATTATTTTGATTTTTTTTTCAGTTTTTTTATAGTTTTTTTACTATTTTCATCTACTATTGCTACGTCTATATGCCAGTAAATGATCTAGGAAAGATACTGGATTGGAAAAGACAACATTTTTCATATTTTTTTTCTGTAGGGATATTATAATTATAGGTCTAAATAAATCTCATTAAGTGCTTTGCACCGAAATCGTTAAAAATGATATAAAGTCTCCTAGAAGCAAAATTATTAAAAACCCATTTAACAAAGACAGATTTTATATTATTTCACAATTATTTATTAACCATCCTAATACTCTCATCCACTGACCAACTAAAATTAAAAATTTTCCCATTTAGATCAATGGATAAATGAAAAAAATTAATTGTCATTGCAGTGAACAAAAATAATATTATTTTATTATGGACAATGGTGATTATAAATAGTGATTGTATGCACGAAACACGTTTTTCGTGCTAAATACAAATTCTCTGTATATTTATGCAACAAATATACAGAGCAGAGAATACATTAAACACGTGCTTATTTAGTTTTCAGCCATGCAAAAAATTGGACAAAGAAACAAAAAACTTAAATATTTTTTTGCATTTGATGCAAACTTTAGTGATCCCTATATACTATAATTATAGTTTTTTCTTAAACTTTCCAATACAAGATAATCATTTTTGGAAAGTTTACATTGAATAATGAAAAACTAATTAGAAACGCGGGCAGTGAATTAGTCAGTGAAATAAAACTAATACGATAATAAAAATTTACTAATATTGACATAATAACTCTATATTTAAAACTGTACTTACTTTTAATAGTAACAGTACTAAAAATAATACTACTGTTTGAAATATTAAAATTTAAAAGAGAAAAGGTATATTTACAATGACTATTTAAAATGAGTACTAGTTGCCTATAAATAACTAAGTTCTCTATAGGCGAAGTAAGTATCAAGTGCAGAAAGTTGCACAGGATTATTAAAATATATAGGTAGTATTTCGTTCTTTTACATATACCTACACAGTTTTAATTATACAATTAGATACTTTTTTTCTATAACTAGAAAATAAACTGCGTAGCAGACGATCCAACCAAGGATGAGAAACAGTATACTAACACCCTGGTGGATTTAAATGAAGTTGGTTTAGGAGCCCATGGAGAACACACTTACACTTTTAGCGTTATGATACCTATGAATATACCACTTCCAAATTTTTCGCAGTGTAAGCTATTCAAAGTTGAATACGTCTATAAAGTAAGTATAAAGTGCCATATTCCTATATTGTCATAATATTAGCTATATATACAGGGTGGTCCATGGAAAATAAACAATAGGGAACGCTTTCGATGTGCTTATTTTCGATATTTTAAATTATACAACACAATTTTATTTGACAGGAGTGCTATCTGATCTATCAACTTTGCTTACAACAACCGTATTTTTATATTAATAAATGAATGATTTTTAATATAAATGAAATTATATGGTTACTTATGGTAGAAATTTAAAAACTCTTCATGAACAATCTAATTGTGAAATTAGTTCCCTGCAAAAATCGTATTGAAGTTAATGGAATATTTTTTATTGGTTAATAGAAACAAGGTTTTTGTACAATAAAAAGCGAAATTCTGAAAACCAGGTACGCACTCAGACGATTGAAAGAGCCATTTTAATCTTGCAATAATATTGAGCGATATTTTTCTGCGAGTTTTAGTTTTGCTGATATGTCGAGCTTCCATCAACACACTTCTTTCACTTATCTGAATAATTACAAATATGCATACACGTACAACACATGGAATCGAACCTACGCTTATGTTGCCGCCATCCAAGACCAGCTCTATACGGTTGATAATATTACCCTGGATCTATCCAGAAAAGTTGGAAACTTGGTGTGGATAATTATATTTGGCTGTACATAGAGACGTTCATCTAATTCTCTAGTACTATGCAGTGTTGAAGATCTAATTCCAACTGCAAAATACAGGTTGCAACTACGTTAACTGAGATAAAGTTATAACTACAACTATTTTGAATGGTAGCCGCCAAGTACTTTTGTCTAACTACGGTTGTTGTAGTTGAAATTCGCGACTACCTACATAACACTGATAAAAATTATCAATACCAAGCTTAGCATAACTGCTGTAATTTGGTAAAGATCTATAATTAGTAACTCAGACTTTTATAAAAGCGTATAAAGATTTTAGTGCAAAGTGGTAATGAGTGAACATTGCATCAGCGTTGACTTTTTGTTTATAAAATAAATGAAGTAAAAACAATTCCTTTATCTTGATATTGCATCCTTTTATTTCACCACTGCGTTAGTTATGCATGTTTAATTACATCTTTCCATACAATGTATTGTAGCGGTCTTGGTTGAGCTCTACTTTTGTTTTACGTTTCGCTTTTTAACTTTTGTTTTTAATTTCTATCGTTTTTTAATATCTATAACTTTTCCTGTAGCGGTTTAAATAAAACAGTTTAATCAAACTTTGATAATGTGGAGTACTGCCCACAAACAAAATGCCAAATCTCTATGAACAATGGTTCAAAAAAGTCTTACACGTAGTCTTATAACATCCTCTAACATTTGACTTGTTGGTCTGTAACGCCCTTTAACAACTGTGCCTCTGTAGAAACCATTTTTGTTTTCATTTCTTTGACCGTGTTCACCGTGTATAGTTTTCTGTACTACTTTTTTTGCATTTTCGTTCGCATTATATTCATATCACATAAGAAAATTGTTCATACTATTTTTTTACATAAATTTAACCATGAATTGTTTTTATCCTTACTTATTTATTTGTACATGATATTTTCCCTTAAAAACTTGTTAAAGATAAAACTTGCCTAGAGTAATTGTATTTTGTCAATTACTAACTACAACTACAACTAATAGTTAGTAGTTGTTGTCACTACTTTCTTTCAATTATGAAGTAGTTACAGTAATGGATCCGAAGTACAACTATTGTAATTACATAAAAGTAGTAAGAGAAGTGGCAGTAACTACCAACAACCAATTGTAGTTGTGTACCAACAACCAACTATCGAACCCGTAGTTTCATATTAGAGGCTATAACTTTAATGCATATTCATGTACAAAGCAATATAGTTTTTAGTTGAAACTACCACAATATTATTTTAATACAATTGTTCATGTACTTAACTATAATTATAGATAACTACTGCCCATCTCTAGTACTACGGAACATTAATTTAACTTGAATTCAAACTGAAAGCCATGTAGTTCCATTAAAAAGAAAACAATTTTATGATAAATAAGCGAAAACAAATATAGCGATCCAATATTTTCGCGGGGTAAAAGCAACATTATTTATAACATCTTAAAGTAGCTTCATATTTGCCTCAAACCAATTAATGACGAGAATGTAAACATATTACGTTTTTAATTTTTCCAATGGACAGGTCGTTCTCCTGTCCTGGAAGGGACGTATTTCGTGGTTGTAATTGAGTTGTAAGTTGGTGGTTGTGACAAACTGAATATTTGTTACAGCCAATGTTTGTGATAGGTGAAGATTTTATTTATTTTTGCGGATTTTTATCAGAAAATGTTACCATAAATAATCAATCAAACACAAAATGTAGTGATAACATGGACTTATACCCTCATGGGTAACCCTCATACGATGGCAAATTATATGTTAAAACTCGTGTATTCCATACTCTAATTTCTAAACTCTATTTCATATGACTAAGTAAACATTTAATAAGCAATAATGCTGAAAGCTGTGAAGCTTTTAGCTGTCTGTTTATTAATATGTGGTATATGAAATATTTGTGGCCGACGTAAAATAAATTATTTTATTGACAGTGTTGATGTCTGTTATTTTCGGACGAAAATATTTTGTCGAAATAGAGGTATAATTAAAAGTTTAACATAAATAAAACTATATTCTAAATGCCATAATCATGTTAAAATTGCTTGTAAATTATATGTTTTAGAATAACAAGCTATTGCAAATTTTATATATTCAAAGCGTAAGATCAATAATGAAAATAATTCCATAAAGATTTTGCATAACGAAATATTTTATTAGAAGCATCTTTTCAGTATACCTCACCAAAGTTTTTAATAACGAGCCGCCCCAGACTTCGTCTAATAAATCAATAAGGCCGTGATGTTTCTACTTATGTTAATAAACCGCACGACAATGATATACTAAAATGAAAGAAATATGAATAAGGATATATGAATATTATAGTAAATTTCCATCATTACTTAGAATTCCTCATGGGCCGTTTATTAACCACAAAATAATCTAATAGGTGGAAGCAAAATTACCATCCGTGCATCAAGACTTGGAGGTCTTCATGTATCCCGAAATAGGACATATACAAATAAATCAAGCACCTGGTGGTTTCGTAACGCCAAATGCTGGAGGGTTATCACCTTATCCCGGGGGTTCCTTACCACATCCCCCGCCTGTAGGAGGTGTTGCTGTTTATCCTCCTTTAGCACCTAGTGCACCTCCAGGTACATTTACTGAATAAGACTTTTTCTTGTAAATCAGATTTACTTAATATTTGTATATTTTTTAGATTTGCACCCAAAATTTCGAGAAGCTTCAGGAGAGCCTGGGGATAATTACCGACCACCAGAGCAACGTATGTATGTTCTATTTACACAAAAAAAAATCCTAAAGTATTTTGTTTCAGCTCCGCCACCTTATGCATCTTTAAATATGAATTAAAATTATGCGATAGTTCTGAGATGGTGAAAAACTCAAACACGTTCTGTATTCAATATATTCTGTTATATACTAATATTATATTGTGATTTTTTACATACACATATTTTTTAAACACGTATACGCTTGCAGCAATTGATATTATATGTTATTTAAATATACGTATTGGTACTGTTTTAGAATTTTATTTAGAAATAATATAACAGTATACTATTAAATGTATTATATTATTATAAATATAACAGCATACTCTTATACAGGGTCGTAAAAAAGTATAGACGCAAGCTTATTTTTAATGGCATTTATTATACGTCCTGCAAGAAAGATTCCTTAACATATAGTATCTAATAGAACAGGCTACTAATAGATAAATAACACTATTTCTCTCGAACTATAACGTGCTTACGGGTGCTCATTTGATAAGAAGTCCTGCCCGTATGTGTGAATAAGTATAAACTCAATTTGATTTAAACAGTGAGCGAGAGTACACACCAATACATATTTTGAGTACATGGATTTGTTCAGATGCTGAGAGTTATTTGCAAGTGTTCTTTAAAATGTTAACGACTTGGAACTTGTTTTATTATTTTTTTTTTTATTAAGCCGCGTGATAAAGAAAAATTGAAAGAATTAATTGAATAATTTAGAAAAACATTCGAATGCTCGATTTACGGAGTTGTGGAAAAACACAGCAACAGATCGCCGCAATTATTAATCGTTCACAAAGTGTTGTAAAAAAATGCTTAAGAGTCGAAAATTGTGATAAAGAAAGCGCCAAAATGTTCACCGATGATAAAGCATGCTGTTCTGAAGAAATTATAAACTTCACGAGCATCATCTCAGGTTCCATCGTTTTAATTTAGACTATAATCCCAATCTCATAAGAAAATGGGCAGCGAGGTCAAGACATTTTAAATACCAAAAATGTTTAAATACACCTGCACTTAAGCAGCATCACATAGAGACCAGATTCAAAACAAAACATTTTTAGAATCATATAACCTTTAGCTACGAAAATAAATTTAATTTGGTTAGACCGGATGGGTGTATCTATTATTGGCATGATTTAAGACAAGAGCGAAAAATTATATCAAGAGAACTGTTACTTCAAACAGTACGTTCTGTTATAATATGTAGGCAGTTTTCAAAAAGGGTATGAAACGCCAACTGGCATTTATAAATGGCAAAATGAATGCGACTGCTTATTGAAACCTGTTAGATTGCCTATTACCATTTTTAACCCTTGGTGAAGATGGTGGTGCGATATTTCAACAAGATAAACCTATTCATTCTGCAAGGTCCAGCGAAAACTGGTTTCAGCAGTATGGAATCGACATTATGCCATGGCCAGCATTAAGTCCTGATCTTAACCCGATACAAAATCTATGAAGGATTATGGCAAGAACAGTATACAATCCAACAAAGCCTTCAATTGAAAGTGTTGATGCACTAAACCGTCGAATTGTAGCTGCCTGGGACGAAATTCCGGAGACAATAGGAATTTACAGTTTTTCACAAACTACAGACCCATTTTTTCATAAATCTCTGTTATTCACCGATAGATGAGATTATAACAATTCGTAATATAAAACACTAGTTTCACATAATGTACCGCTCCAATATATCCATGAGTTTTACTCATGATGTGCGATTAAAAATAAATCTAGATTAATGTGGTAAAGCCTATTTTATTTAACGAGGTAGGTAACTATGACTGCAATGTGTAATGGATCTATAGCAATAAATCTATCCTGAATCGGCGTACCGTGTACGGCACTGATGAGAACTAATAAGTTCGAAATAACTGTATGTCGTTCGGTTCCGATCCGGGACAATTGTCGAATCCTACCTGTGGCGGGTTTTATTTTTTGAAACCTTATCTGATCGTGCAGAAACACAAGAAAGGGGTCGAGGATCGCTTCTGGGTATAATTCAATGCCTGGCGGGGCTTTAGCCCGAGGAGTAGTTGTTTCCTAGAGCGATTATGTAATAGCTTTGCTATTCGGGAACTACTTTGATAACCGCTTGGCGGTTTGGTGGTTCCTTTCTCGATTTCTAACTTATATGTTACTGACAGAGATCGTATCGATAAAGATGTATACGCCATAAAGTTCATTCGGCATTTGTCCTCAATCAGCGTACCGTGTACGGCACTGATTAGAACTAATAAGTTCGAAACAGCTGTATGTCGTTCGGTTCCGATCCGGGACAAATGTCGAATCCTACCTGTGGCGGGTTTTATTTTAGTTAATCGATGATAAAACCCATCTCTTACATTTATCTTACAGCATATCCGGAATTATCTGTCTGATTTCATGTCTTATTTGTAGCCTCAAAACCTCAATTGTTGTCATGTTTTATTTCAAATGCCTTGTTTTTCAAATACCTCCATTAGAAGATATTGAGTGGGGTCCAGGTGAGAAGTTTATCTTGGCAACGACTCAATTGTAACTCATTGTTCAATCCACCTATGTGAAAGTATTTCGTCCAAATATTTACAGACGGTTACGGCATAGTGGAGCTTCATTAAATCCAAATTCTGGCGTTAAGTAAACATGGGTCTAATCGATAAAGAGAGTCGACAAAGCTGGAACGAAATCTTCCTAAATAAAATTTAGATATATTTAAACCATCAAGGTTATTATTGAAAAATAACGGTCGAATAACTCTACTACCTAACACATTTTTTTGTGAGCATTGGGTATGACTTTCTCACATCCAGTGAGGGTTGCTGTCCACCCAATAACAAGAATTATATCAATTAACCTCACTATTTAGGGTAAATTTTATATCATCATAAAAACTATAGAGTCTAAAGATATCTGGTTATGGATAATTTAAATAAAAAACAATAGGTGTCCCTGAATCATTTGTATTTTGTAAGAGTACAAATTCTACTCCTTTATAATAATTACAGAATTATGGTTCGAATAACATTATAATCACGAGCCAGTTGTCAATCTGCAGGAATGGGGCTTTCTTAAACAAGTAACAACACATTAGTCTAGTTTTATCGTCAATGCTGCTTTGTCTCTTTTTATGTACGTCTCTCCTACGTATATCGACCAAATTCTCGGTAATGAGGCTCAATTTTACTTATTAGACTGTAACTATGAGTGATATATCTGAATGTTAGTTCCTAAATAATTTTGCAACCTAAATTTTAATTTGGCACCTTTTGCCATACCCAATTATTATTAAAATTTCAATACGAAAAGCCTCCGTTAGACAACATACCTTTTAATCAACTTCTCAAATGTGAAATCTCAAATGATACGTGAAAAGTAATACTGATACAAAGATAAAATACGAGCTAAAATCACACTTACAAATTTCCTTAAATTGAGTTTAAGCAGGGCCTCAAAACAAAACTACTAGAAGACAAAAGAGTAAGACAAAGTATGTCCATTATCAATATACCTTATAACATAAAACGCCACAAATAAGGAAACGGTCCACATTTTGTACATATTTTATGATACAGTGATGATTATCATAAATATAAGTTTTTGTATTTTTCTTAAGGTAATTAGGAGTATTTGAAATATTTTGAAAACTAGATGTTTAATTCCTTGAGATTAAAGATGAGAGAGTCTTCTTAGTGCAACCTTGATATATCAAATGATATATTACCCGATAATCATTTACACTCGACACCCTTACATTTGAAAACAAAGATGGGAGTGATTACACTCCTTCAGAATAAAGATAACTGACACGCATGACCCCCTAAATTATGAGCAATCCATATTAAAAACAAAGAGTTTTCAGGGATTTTTATTAAGATTTTTATAAAATTTCTGACTTACAAAATTTATTCCAGTTACAAGTTTCCACCCTGTATAAAGAAAACATGGTAAATTTAGTTAATGCTGGTTGATGCTCGTAATTTCATGAACTGAACCCATTATAGTTTGAGATACAAATTTAAAAAAATAATTAGAAATATTTGTATACAAGAACTTCTTACAGATAAATAGATATAATTAAATATGAGTGATAATAATTGTATAATATAAAATATATTCGCGAAATAAATAAACTACTGTTTTCAATGTTTTCTCTTTGAATTCCCTATTGAGTACATTCACAACGAATTCAATTATCTTATGTTCATAACTTAACCCGACTTTTGTTCATTGTTAAGTTTGCAAGGTTTGTATTCTTTCACCTGATTTTACTTAAACACTATATCGTGAAGTTATACGTAGTTTTGTAAAGTCCCTAAAGAAAGATAATACAGGAAAAAAAAGTACAGTGGTTACGATGCAAAATACAATATCTTCTCATGGAAAGATTTTCCGTCTTATTAAATTAAAATATTAAATATAACCTCTCATTAACATAATTATTTTTAGATGTATTTATTGAGTAACAATATATGGACAAATAATTAAAGATAGGTTGTAGCCAGCACAGATACTATATGCAGACCTGCTGTATCCAGAAAATCATTTAAAATGAAATACATGTAAAATATAAATAGATAACTGTTAAATATTAACCTAAGATA
The DNA here is from genome assembly GCA_037954035.1 of Rosalia funebris. Lineage (NCBI taxonomy): Eukaryota > Metazoa > Arthropoda > Insecta > Coleoptera > Cerambycidae > Rosalia > Rosalia funebris. The sequence continues at coordinate 10,728,591 of JAZFAV010000007.1, forward strand.
TAAAGGAGGCGAAATGAGACCATCTGATGTAATTTCAATTTTTCAATAATGGAAGTGGTGAAATGTTCACAAAATAATATTTATACAAAATAATTTAACACCAGTTTGTAATTGCTTGAATAGAAGTCAATATTACCATAAACTAAAGAAAAACGAAACTACAAACCTAACAAATATTAATATTTCTTTTAGCTTTTATACATTTTATACAATATCGATACCACGGATTATAAAAGCATATTCTCAGCTATAAAGCGCATAAAAATCTTTGTTGCATTCGCAGTTGACCAAAAAAAATAATGCATTCTTGAATACATCCTGCTGTACTTTGCTACATTCATGTATCGACTATTATTGTGTTATTTTATTAAGTACTGTTTTTGTTTGTAAATTCATTATAAAATATATTTCATTTTAGGAAAAATAATTGCTTATTGCCTATTAGAATGTATTCAATATTTACTGTACCATCAAGAAATAATGTAATGAGACACTTTCGATAGGTTCTCCTGAAGCAGAAGCAATAATTAATTAATTTTTGGAGTTAAGTATGATATTGGAGTCTCAAAATGGGCACGTCCTCTATTCACCAAAAGTATAATTAATTATAAAATTTATTTTGTATTGCCTATATAGGGAAATGTAACAAAAGTGTCACTCTTTACTAATAGTATTTTGATTTTTCTGTTACCCAAATTATTCATTCTAGATTATCCTTTTAAACAATAGTTAAGGTCGCGTTGTTTATCATATTTATAATTCACGTCGTCGACTAGGCAACGGAATACAAATATTACATTCAATTATACTCTTCAATTTGTTCATTAAATTAGCAATGCACTTTAAAATGTAACGTTATTGATCTTATTATCTATCTTCCGATGATGCCAATTTGGTTGGCGAGACCCGCATCGAGAAACATCTTTCGATGTTCATGGAAATCTGGCCTCCTATTTTTGTTGCTGCATCGAAGGTTTCAGCCCTTTCCCAGCATTATTGGCCTTATTATTCGTTTAATACTTTGATATTGTTTCTTTGTAGTATCATTTAATAAAAAAATCGAGTTTTAAAATACATTATAAACTTTTTTTCGATTATACATTAAATATATCTGCACTATTGTATCTAATGTCTATTAATAGATAAAAACTAAAACATTACAGCTTAATGGAGCTCCATTCAAATTATATTTCTGATAAATAAGTGTCATGATGATTAATGTAAAGTTATAATGTAATATTACGTTGTTCTTTAAAAGTTCATTTGAATTATTGACGAATTTAATGTTTTTTATTTTGAAAGATTTATTTTGATATTTTAACCCCTACTTTTGACACTTTGAATCAGAAAGCTTTATCTTTAAATTGCCTTCATGTTCCCTCTTTTATATGTGTAGTGGACCACTATTGTGAATATTATAGTGAAAGACTAATACTAATAATGTTTTTATTAACAAGGTGAAAACTATAAATTGCAATAAGTGTCAAAAATGTCCCCCGCCTTGTTTACTGCACAAATTTACGTAGTTCCATATGTTATCAAAAAAAGGAAGTTGAGTACTTATTCCTTCAGTACATAATACTTAGTCGTAGCATTATCGTTGCATATTCTTCAACAATTCATTGTACGTTCTTAAATATAGGGTGTCTCAATCGAAACTATAGAATATGAATTGCGGTCACAAGTTTACGTAATTCTATATGTTATCAAAAAAAATGTTCAGTACTTAGTCCTTCATTACTTAGTACTTAGTTAGAGCATTATCGTTGCATACTCTTCAACAATTCACTGTTTCAATTCTTGCAAATTACCTATAGAAGTTCTAAAAATCCTAATTACTAAGTAAGAGAATTATAATAGAGCATAATAGTCAAACGTGGAGACCTCGCATGAAATTCAACTTGCCCATGCAAACTTATCAGTCTGTCGTGGAGAGAAGCTATTGGATTAAAACAGATAAAGTGATTTCCTCGAGGTGATGGTCGATTCCACGGTTGACTCGACATATCATACTGTATGTTCAAATTAATTAAGAATTAATTAAGACATTGCCTATGGAGTGGCTTCATTTGCCGCGGCAGTCGATTCGACACATGATTTCCCCACTAAATGATAGGGATGTTCATTAAGTCGATAATCAATCCATGTTTCTTCCATCAGTTGCAAGGAGTTTATAAGATGTCTAGCCGTCTCGACCGTCGATGAGAACCGCACCGTCTGTTTCAACTCACAATGTCTCGTGTCGTATTATGATATTCCCATTCTGCTCCGAATTAGCGGTGAAACTAAAATGAAGGGAGGAGGCGCCTTCACGCCTCCTCTGTTATTTGTGTAATGGACCACTATGTGATTAATTTCATTAGATAACTTTCGCGAAATACCGATTATACCGCCATCAAAAATTATTTTCATCACAGGTAGTCGTGGATTTTAAAATAATTGTCAGAGATTATCGTGCATTTATGTCAATCATTTTTGGATTATTCAAATTTGTTGAGCAGTCCTAGTGAAGTTATCGTGCTTCTAGTTTTTTTAATTTTACCGAATTTAAATGCAAAATTTACATAATTGAAGCCTATTTTCGAACTGTGAAAATTTGGGAATATAGTAAGTGTTTATATTTGGATAATGTTCTTGACAATAGTTCGTGTTCGTACATACTATTCATTTCATCACCAAATAAAAAACTCTCTTATCTTGCCGATAAACGGAATAGTCTACTTCAGCCTAGCCATAAAAACAAGCCGCGGTATGTTTTGAGATTCTTTATTTGGCAATTAGCGATGAAATATACTATATAATACGCTAGTAAAGTATCTTTGGAGAGCAGCCTTTGCGCCATCTCGTCTTTGTTTTTTTAAACCTTGAGTAGGTCGACGCCTCAGTGTTACATGTTATAAATGGATTTTAATAATTTGTTACTAAATAAAATGAAAAAGAAACAATAAAGATGCGAGTGTTGTGTTGTTAATTGGTGAAAATGTAGAGAGTTAAAATCCAAAATTACAATTTTACCGTTTACCTGGACAATCTTACGAATTAGTGAGGAAAAAAAATAGATTGTAGCAGTGCGTCGTCAAAGGTAATTATTTTTTTTTTAAGCTCGAGTCATTATTAAATACATAAAATATATAATGATTGCCGTTTTGTTAAAAAAGTACAAGTTTTTTTTGGATTTGAACATATAGCGACAGATTAAATGATGAAGAAATTTAGTGGAATAGACTTTTTTCCAAATTTTACTCAAATTTATTGTTCCTAGAAAAGATAGTCGACCTGCATTATTTAAAAAAGTTTCTGCTAAGAAAAGATTGAAAGCTAGATCTGTAAGTTGAATCAAAAGCGAAATCAATCGCTCTCGACACTTCGGGTAGTTTAAAAAACTATGAAGCAATGTTTCTCTAATAGCCTCTTTCGATGACCAAAATAATTACGTTTTTGCTTTAACAATTGACGCTTTCAAAACACTTTAAAAAATGTTTACAGCAGAAGTAGGGGATACTGTAAACAAACAGCCAATTACAGCGAAAGATAATCCAAGTTCCATCTTCATAAGAAATATCAGAAGTCTGTTCTCTGCAGAAACTTTTTTAAAATGTGCAGGTCGACTATCTTTTCCAGGAACAATAAATTGGAGTAAAATTTGGAAAAAAAGTCTGTTCCAGTAAATTTCTTCATCATTTCATCTGTTGTTATATGTGCAAAGACTAAAATACCTATATTTTTTTTAATAAAACGGCAATTATTATATATTTTATGTATCTAATAATGATTTGAAACCTAAAAAAAAATAATTACCTTTGACGACTTTGGCACTGCTACAATCCATGGCTTCCACCTGCTCAAGGTTTAAAAGAAACAAACACGAGATGGTGCAAAGGCTGCCCGCCAAAGATACTTTACTAGCATATAGAAGTTAATGACATTCGTTAATGTATGGAGCAAGACTCTACAAAACCTGTGAAACATCTCTCATAATATTAGACTGTCTTATGGAGTATGCCCAACGATTGGAAAGAAGGACTTGGACTTTAGCTTAATATATTTATCTGACGACACGTAGTTTCATCTCTCAGAGTAGTTGTCAATTCTCAACATAATGGGTAACACCAGTAGAAAATTTTCTAAAAATCGATTTTTTTCCATTAGCTTAAAAAATTCTTTGAATATGGGGCAGAAAATTGTTTTCCTAAAAAAAAATTTCTTGAAATTTCGCGCTCTTCCCTAAGCGCGTCGGATTGCCCAAAACGACACCTGCGTTAAATAAATACTTACTGGGAAGGTACAACCTAATGTTTTACCTTATGATTTCTATCTTTTCTAATACATAACAGATATCGTTAAAAGATGTTTATGTTTAGTCATAAGCCTCGAAGGAAAAAGCCAAAAAAAATTAACTGCCAAATTAATTAAACAATTAACAATTTATTATGGCTTGGCAATACGTCGGAGTCCGAACTCCTTGGAGAATGTGAAAATACAATTTGGGTGACCTTATTTCATAAGTCATCAACCGACAAAAATCCGCAGCACGAGAAGTACTCAGACTGGAAGAAGGAGCAAGCAGTGGATTCCTTGGTTTCCATTATAAGCGGCCATTTCCTAACAAAGTTTTTAAAGCCATAAAACCGTTTCACTTAGGCAAAAAAGTCTTCAATATAGCGACTGATATTGCTGTGTGTATTGCGACTTTTAATGAAGGTCTGACTAATATTCTTCGAATTATGAAAGGTTTGGAGATGGATATTGGCGTCCAACCTTACAATTATTGTCTAGAAGCCGATGCTAAGCGGATCAAGCACACTGATGCATTTGACGGATGTAACGATAGAGGCACGCTCTAACATAAATTGTTGGAGAAAAGAGAATGAGGAATCATATTTAATATTTCTATATTTAAATATTTTTTAACTTTATGATCCTCGGATAACAGATTAATGGTAAATATTTTTAAACAGTCGAATTTGTCATCTTTTCATGTCTATAACACATTTCAAAGCTTTAAACGTGTTTTTCTCGAAACATGATTTTGAAAACAGCACGCAGCATAACACTAATTTTCATTCTCTTCATGCAAATTTTTAGCAATATCTTTAAAATAACATTTTGAAGTGAAATACTTACGGGATTTTCGTTAAGTTAATTTAAACATTGTCAAAAATTTTGCGTTTTTTATTTAGATACTCGCTAGTCACAAAAATCAATATTTTTAAAATCCCCTACGTATTTCACTAGCTATTAACATGTAGATTAAGTGACTTTTTCCAAAATCAAGTATGCACCAGTTACACTGCGTGCCGTAGAGCGTGTTATGTTCGACATGTCTTGCGAGGATGACTACAGTGTCGCCATTTTTAAATATTTTTTTATTATACTTAAATATATGTCCAATAACATTTTTTAGATATTATTATCTCACTACCTTTCCTTTCATAAAAAAAAAATGTTGTTTATTAAAGCGGTGTTAACTCATAAGTGGATGTGGAATTCTGATAATCCACATATTTGAATGAATCGTCACTATATCATCACAAAATTGTTAATTTAATAGTACTTCTCGCAGAAGAATAACTGAACCAATTTTTTCAGTTTCACTTCCAATGCAGAGAAGAATGGGAAAAGTACATACAAACGATACGAGGCATTATAAGCTAAAGTGAACGTTACGATTCTTATCGGTCGACGTGGGTGGACGGTCGAGACGACTAGGCAACTTATAAATTCTTTGCAAATGAATTGTCACATTAAGGAACGCGGATTGATTTATTGACTCGACGAACATGTCCATCGTTTTGTAGGAAAATCATGTGTCGATCATCGTAGCAAATGAAACCACACCGAAGACAATAGGTCTTGGTTAATTTGAATATACAGTATGACATGTCGTGTCGACCGTCACCTCGACGAGAACCTCTATATATATTTTAATCCTATAGCTTCTCATCGCGAGTTTTTTTATGAATAAATTTATATACAAATTAAGTTGAATTTCATACGAGGCCTCTTTGTTTGACAATTATGCTCTACTTTATCTTCCCTTACTTAAGAAATAAGATTTTTAGAACTCCTGTGTGGAATTTGCAAGAACTGAAACAAAAAATTCTTGAAAAATATACAATGATAATCCTAGAAATGCTACAAAATACTTTTGAGGACATCTGGAGGCACGTAAACTTGTACATTAAGCAAGGCAGGAGATATTTCCGACTTATTTTAACTTTATTCATATATTTTTTTTATTTCTAAAAACGTTTTCAAAGTTTTTCACTTTAATATTAAAACTTGTAGTTATTACTGTATGTCTACAATTAATTTATACATTATTGATGATGTTAGAATCGAACAAACTTTGACTGACGTATTTTAATAGGATAAGACTAAGACATTTTCCAATTCCATGATCACCTTTGATCAAAATAATTGCTTATATCCCGACATAAAGTCATGCCATCAAAAAAACATCCAAAAATAAATTATCCTGTACGAATACTACGAAAAAGGTAAACGTTAAATGAACATTTATTTCGCAGTTAGCGAGATTTAAGTGAAATGAAGATGTATAATAGAGCTATCACATTAAATACCTCACGAACGAACAACAAATGAAACGACTGAAAAGTCGTTTGGCAAGTAATTTATGAAAGACATAGGAGGATTATATTTGATTTAGGGTTGTGACTACTAGATTTGTTAGCAGCAAGTGGAGGTGAGCATTAAAGCCGATTTTGAATGAGTAATAAATAACTTTAATCTTGTTGACATGTCGACGAATGCATACATGCAGGCCGAATAGAGGGATTATCCATATTTGGGAGTAAAGTTCATTAAAAGGCAATAGCGGTCTAGTGAAAAAGCTTGATTTATTTACTATACGTTGGAGATGTTTTAATTTTTTATATTACAAATTAGCTAAATGTATTAATGAGATGGTAATGGAACAGACTACAACATAATTTTGGATTTGAGGATCATCTATTTTATTTAAATATTTCATACTTTATTAAATTAAAAATTATTACATTTTATGTGACCTAAGCAATAAAATAAATTATATATGTATATGTACTTAAAGTATAGGCTAAATTTGACATAGTCTGAAGTAATATGCAGAAAATATATGGGCTTAAATATAGGGTGTCTCAGTCTATAGGATTTGAATTGCGCGCCATTTGTGTTCTGTCAAAGATAGAGCGTCAATATTTAACGACTGTCATCTGTCAACTATGTTACGTCAACATCAAGAAGACTAGAGAACAGGAGAAATAACTCGAGTGGTGGGGGTAGGACGAAAAACGTCCGCACCATGGTGGTCCTTGCGTAGAACCGAGCGAGGTTATGTTTATTTTAGTTTACTGTGTTTTTAAAGTTTTGAGCGTTTTCAGTTTTTCCGTTAAGTATGTCAAAATCGTCGAGATATTGTTGCGTTACGAATTGTTCCAGCATAAGCCCTGATTGTATCATAAATAAACGAACAATTTTTAAAGTTCCTGAGGTAAGTCTTTCGATAAACAAGTATTGTAATGTTTGTATACACCGATAGTAACGCTTACTTTGTAGTAAATAGTAAAAGTGCAGTGTAATGTAGAAGTGAATTGTCAAATAGTAATTTACAACTCAATTTCGTTTAAGGACTGTGGGAGACGAGAAAAATAGTTGGAGGTGCTATCACCGTATTACCTTAATATTATGCAGCTCAAGGAAAGAATACTTTATAATAGTAGAAAAAGAAAACTCAAAATACCAGTTTTCCTTCACTTAACCATAATGAATTTGAACTTCCCACAGAACGTTTCCGTAATAAGATTTTTGGTTATCATAGTTTTTTAGTAAGAGGTAACATCCTATATTATTTATTTTGTATTATTATTATGGCCTTTTAGTTAAATTGAAAAAGTTTAACTACAGTTAGTTAGTTAAATTTAGTTAGGTAGTTTAGTTTAGTTCTTTTCATTGCAATGTTAATTCTTCGCTTACCTTAGAATGCAACTTATAATTTCAATTTTCTTGAATAAATAGTTTTTTTACATTTCTTGTTTTATTCCTGTACCCTTCAATTTATGTCTAATTACTAACGTTAATTCTGAAAAATTTATTGATTTTACATCACACACTGTATTGCCTTCATAGTACACTGATTTGAATAAATTGTACTCTTATTGAATGCTTTGCTTTTACTGAAGCAACATACAAAAAGGGCGGTAAATATGTAATGTTATTACCACAAAATCGCTAATTTTAAATTAACCGAATATATACAATTGATTAGTAATTGTTTAAAAACAACTTCACATTTCATACAATAATAGCTCACAACCTAATTTCACAGGAAAACTATCGGTTACTTCTTGGATGTTTGAAATATCTTGTACAGACTTCGGCACATCCCATTCCATCCATTCCAAATATTCACTGTGTAAATACACATTCACATTCAACTTCTTATCAATGCATATGTTTAAATTGGTGTCCAAACCAGACTCAGCATACCATTTTTCGCTTGGCAATTCAATGGAGTGTCTGTTGCTTTGTAAACTTTCAAACAAAATATTTCCTTCCGAGATCGAACACTTCTTCATTTCCCCATGCAAAAGTGATCGCAGTTCGACATTTTCAATTCCACTTGTGGCCATGGTTAAAATATGTAATCTTCCTGTGGATGATTAAAACTCGTTAGACTAAAAGCTCATTATGTTATTTTATTTCCACAAAGCTAAATTATCATCGATATCCTACTCGTGGCAGACATAAAAGAAAATTATAATTGACACATGAAAAAATGCAATAACATTTCTTGCTCTAAAAGAAAAGCATTCAGAACTATTATTTTTTGTACATACTATGTATTTAGGACTGAGAATACTGTATCCCAATTTTCATAGCGTGTTTTCACCAAACAATTCGGAAACAACAATTGTAAAGAAATGCACGCGAAAATTGTTTACTGTTTACATAATGAGCACAATAGAACCCTAACCCTACATTTAAATAGTGAGGACCCGCGATAGACGAGGATAAACGGCATGCGCACATGCGCAGATCCCGCGCGATTCTACGCGAGGCTGCCATATTGGCGCCGTTTTTCGTCCTACCCCCACCACTGATTTTTCGAGGAGCTATGTCTCCTTACTCTCTAGTCTTCTTGGTCAACATGTTATCATAGCGTTCCGCATTTACTATGATAGCATTACCAGCTTCATTTTCAAAGAAGTATGGTCCTATTACTTACATCTTATAGCAGTTTTTTACCAAATTTGGGTTTGTTAAATATTGACAACATTTATCACATTCTAGAAGATGACAATATAAAATATTTTGGTGTAATGATTGACCGTCATCTACGCTGGGATCTACAACTAAAACAAACCACCAATAAAATAAGGGGACTACTACCAAAATTTAAATATTGAAGAGACTTCCTCCCAGTAACTCATTTAAAAATACTCTATTTCTCTTTGATAGAGTCACTATTAGTATATGTCATCTTAGGTTGCGGAGGAGTATAAAATACATACTTAGATAATTCACACATAACTCAAAAGTGGGTATTAAAATTAATCTACCTGAAACAAATTTCTTATCCTTCTGATCAGTTATATAACGAGACCCACATTCTTGATATTAGGCAGCTCTACTGTAAGAAAGTACTTTTATTTATTCATCAGGGAAAAATTAAAATAGACTCGCACGAACATAATACTCGAAAAAATGATTGTATTTCTTATCCTCGTTCTGTAAAGACTATTGGTGAAAGAAACACCAATTATTTGGCACCTTGTGTTTATTCTCTGTTGCCGGATTACCTAAGAGATATTTCAAATTATAATGTTTTTAAGAAAGAATTAAAAAAATGGATTATATCAAATAGTCGTATAAAATTTAGTAATATTATTAACAAAAAAATTTAATAAATCAACAATCCCGTTTTTAAATATGTACGTGTCTACTTACCTAATTATGTCTATTTATATCTATTCCCGATATTTACACTTATACTCAATTGTGTCTATAACCTAAAATATGTAATATTCACATGTACAAGTAATAACTACATTACTTCTGTGATTTTCAGTGTTTATTTACATGTATAATGCTATAAACTATATATCAAACTATTATATTTTTGTAAATAAACATTATTATTATTATTATTATTATTATGGTCCAATTACTCCACCATTCCAAAGTGCACCCCAAACCGTGCATATCTGTGGATGCATTTCTTTATCGTGAAAAGCGTGTGGATTTGTAGTACTCCAAATTCGACAATTTTGCTTGCTGACGTATCCGTCAAGATAAAAATGTACGTGAAAATCACCTTTCTTTTCGATCAGCCAATGAACAAGTGTACAACGTTGTAAATGGTCTGTAACTTTTAATTATTATGTCAACTGAATTTTTTATGCTGGCAGATGCATATATTTCTTTAAAATCTGATGCGTAATGGCTCTTGACAGATTATATTGTTGTGCACGACGTCGAATTGATGTGTTTGGATACTCCTGTCCGCTTTCTCTCATTGCAGCAATGTCTTTATCTGACTGACTACGACAAGTACGTATTGGTATTGCCTTATCAATAACAGAATCCGTCTCTTAAAATGTCTTGATAATGTCTTGTCTCTTAAAATGTCTTGATGGACTGTTAACTCTGTAGGCGGTTCATGTTGTCCTAATTTTGTGCGAGTTTTCGTTAATAGAACTGTAAATGATCGCTCACCTTCATAAAACAGTTGTGCATGAACTATTCGTTGTTGAACTGTTAATTGCGGCATGTTGACGTCGTATGCTTTGTAGATGACAATCATTAAATATTGACTTCCTATCTTTGGTACACCACTAATGGCGTACAATTCAAATCCCTATATTTCCAACTGAGACACAGTCTAGTTATTCTTAACGAGAGGTACACTTTACTGATAGAGATTGTTTGTCAAAAATTGTAGTCATCTTATATGTTAATTTTTGTTTATAATGCACAAGATTGTTTGAGAATTAGTAGCTTCCTTTTACAGAATTAAACTATAACAGTACAAACCTTACGACTTTTTTACCTGGGAAGGAGCTGGAACTGTCAATGCACTAACAAAAACAGAAAACTAGTTTTCCACTAACATCGGAATATTATAAGTTACTCGATGCGCGTTTGGCCAGCCAAATTGGCATCAGCGAGAGATGTTTAAAACTTATTTTTAGGGAGTTTTCGTCATGTTACTATGATGCCTGAACTGGTGAGACCCGCGTGTACCATTTAGATTTTCATCGAAAACTGGCCTCCTTTTTTTTGTTTCTGTTGTTTTTTCTTTCCATTTTTTACCATCGATATCAAAAATTATGTTGGTCTAAGGCGATAAAATGGAAAACGTCCGCTTAGCTTACATCATCTTTTTGTCATGATAATATTAAAAGCTACATACTGGCATCATCCATAATATACAAACGTGTTGTAATAACGATAGATCTAGCCATAAAATAGTAATGAACTACAAGAAAATTAAAATTAAAGATTGTTTTTAATAATGAAGAAGATAATACATTTACGCTTCTCCTTGTGTTGTACAGTAGTACTATGCAACACTCCTTATATTATGGTTTTATATTCTTCAATAATTATTTGTTTTAGTTGTTGTAAAAATACACTATTAGTTTTGCTTTACTTCGTGATTAGCTACAGGAGTTTTGAAAATTCTGCTCTTTAAGTAAGGGAATACAAAATATTCCATAATGGTCAACAAGGAGACTTATATATACAAATTTATCGGCAACCGTAAATCAAGAAACCCGTGGAAAAAAATCTATGTTATGTCGTATGTGCTGTTTCACCATTTTGCTGAAAATACATAAGTATTTTCAGCAAAATGGTGAAATTCTGTCATCGTGTAGCTGTTGAACGCTTTTAGTTAAAATTTTGTTTCTATAGTGCTCTGCATTGATGATAAAACGACAAGAGACGACACAAAAATTCCATAAAATAAACAGTTTTAAAACCTTAAAACGGACTTTTCCGCACGTAGAACACCTCGTCTCGAAATTAAGTGGCCAAGAAAAAATAAACCAACACATAAATGCAGAATATGTGTTTTATGCACAGTTACACAGTTTTACTTTTTTTCAAATAGTCCACCATCGTGCTTTCTCATGACCTATGGACAGGGTGGGGTGTATTCTGTCCACCTCAAAATCAATATGTGTCATTTGGTAGACGTACCTAATCAGAATCAGTCGAAATTCGATAGATCCGACACGATTTAATTGAGTGATCGGGCTAACAAAAAAATTTCGCAAATAGTCCACCATTGTGCTTTCTCATGACCCACGAACATGGTAAAGTGTGTTCTGTCCACCTCAAAATCAATAGGTATCGTCTGGGAGACGTCCCAGATCAGAATCAGTCAAAACCCGATCGATCCGACACGATTTAGTTGAGTTATCGTGCAAGAGTAACAAGAATAAATTCCGACGGCAACGATACACACACACACACACACACACACACACACACACACACACACACACACACACACACACACACACACACACACACACACACACAAAATGGTTTGATAACCATTTTTTTGGTTTTTATGACGAAAAACGAAAAATAAACCTTAGAAAAAAAAAGTTTACACGGTTGCATTACTTTTCCCCGTATAGTGTAGTGCGGAAAAATAAAAATACGATAGGTCCCCATATATGTAGTGGTTGCGGAGAAAAGTTCTTCACACTTATAGCTCCGTGTGTGGCAATTAACCTGGATGCTCATCGTATTATCTTAAAGTGTCTTAATTCTCACAAAACCATGACAACCTGTATAAGTACCAAACTGTATGAATTACTAATTGATTTTGAAAAAATTGTGACTCGTGTCAATACAGGAGTTTAAAAGGTATAATAATTTCTAGTGTATCTGTTAATACAGATTAAAACTCATGAGCATGAGCGATTTCCAAACAAAAAAGCGGAAACGAATCGTTAATATTGTTAAAAGCAGTTTTGTAAAAGCCAGTCGTACAAATAAAATGTTCAAATGCAAATCAGCAACAAAGGCCCTTTATTCATTAATTTGCATAGTGCAAATAGTTTTTATTTGTTTTCACCAGCCGGAATAATCTATTTTAAAGGCAGGGTCGTCACCTAGCGTACCGTTTATGAATCTGTTTTCCATTTATATATTAAGCCGTTTCAATCGGATGTTTCCATTTTGATAGAGTGCTAATTCATGTTTCGAATTTAAATTAACTTGATTATTTATGAACCTGAAACGTATATACCTTCTACTGACACTGTTATTTTCACGCGGGTGGAAATATTAATATATCGACTATATTCTACTAACAGACGGTAGGACGCTCATTACCAGATTATAAGCAATACAAAAGTAATATATTCTATACCTTAGAAATATAAACAAACCAATTTCAAACACCAAATTTAAAGTTATACGTATTTATAGCTTTATACATTGGTCATCAAAAATTATTTTAAATAGTTTCCTTTAAATTAAACCAAAGGGATGTTGAAATTTTATTAAATTCATTTGATATGCGGTATGAAAGAGATTTTCTAATATTTCTGGTATTTTTGAATATAAGTATCATTTTTCGTCACTGTTTCTATTGAGAATGTTCATACGATAGATAATTTTTTTCCAATTATACGGAAGACTATTGGGTATTATAATTCTGTGAAATAGTGGTAACGGGATTCGATTTAGAAGAAAGTGTTCTTCGACTATACACATTTAGCCATTCGGTTTTACATAACATATAAAAAATTCTACCAAATTTTCTTATTAAATAAGTTAGATGCAAACATGATTTTTATAGTTGTTATAGTCTATTCGAATTGTAAACAGAAAAATGGCCGGAAGATCCATACGCGAAGTCACAGTCATTCGCATTACTTAAAATGAGATAATCGCATAATTGCATCTTTAATTCTTTGTCAAATAAATATCTACATTGGTGCAATATTTTTAGTTTTAATACAGATTTTTGTAGGATATGCGACACGTGATTAATGAACTTTAACTTGTTGTCAAACACCACATCTAGATCTCTGGCATTTAATATTGTTGCCAAAGGTCCATTATTAATATTCACAGATAAGTTATTAGACGATATAAAGCCAGAAAATTTAGTGGCGTCAGTTACTAAATTTTCGACTTTAGAAACTTTTTATGAAACAGTTAAATCTATGTTGACCCCTTGAATTGATAAATTCATTTATTAAGAAAATGTCACAAAACAAAAAATAAAAAAAATAATCAGTAATCAACAAGCAATAGCTTCAGTAAAAGAAAGAGTTCCTCAGAAAGATATTTCCATTGTAAACAATTATTCCTTCTAATAGTTGAGAAATTTATCTCTTCAACAAAGGGTTAAATTTTGCATTGTCTGGGTCTGAAATGAACCTAGATGGGATTGTTGTAAGTATTGAAAGTGCAATTTAACATCTTAATCCCTCTAAAGGATTCGTGAGAGAAGCTTGCACGAATCAAATCTCCACAAATATTGTAAACAATAAACAGCCAAAATCCACAAAGAATAAAAAAATTATCAAACAATTGCAAGAGAATTACTGTCTTTATTTAACAGCTGATAAATATAATAAGGTTTGTTATGTTTTTAAGGTTATTTATAAAAAGGACTATTATGAAAGGGTAGACAACCTGATTAGTAGCGATTTTTATAAAAAAATTCCCAGAAATCCATTGCCAAAAATGATGAAGTAAGAAATACACTCAAATCTTATAACAACCGTATTACTCCAGCTTTATGGAAAAGATTACATGTATATAATCCAAATGTATCCAGTTAGTACTGCTTACCTAATATACATAAACCAGGTAAGTCGATGCGTCCTAATATTTCTGCAATTGGATCGCCGACTTACCACCTATCGAAATAGTTAACAGAGGAGTTGAAAAGTTTACCCATTGCACCATCCAGTTTTTCAGTGATTTATTCCAATGATTTCATTAGTAAGATTAAAGATATTCAGTTGCAAGAGGGTGAAATTTTGGTCTCCTTTGACGTATGTTCATTGTTTCCAAGTGTTCCGATATCACAAACTTTGAATTACCTTAGGAATTTACTCGAATCAAATAATTTTATGAACAACATGAAGGGACAGACATGGGTAACTCGTTATCATATTTCATTGCCAGTATCTTCATAAATAAATTTGAAACAGAAGCAAAAAAGGAATTGGAGTACTTCCCTAGAACTTGGCTTAGGTATGTAGATGACATGTTCGCAGTATTTGACACAAAAATCATGAACATTCATAACTTAGTTTCCAAATTAAATAACCGTTTCGCGTCAGTAAAATTCACATATGAAGTTGAAGCCAGTGAACAACTTACCATTTTTAGATGTACTAGTTATTAGAAATAGTGAAAATAAGTTAGAATTTGATATATGCAGAAAAAACACCAGTACTTTCAAATATATCCCCAATGATTTCCACCATTGTGTTCAACACAAAATTGTGAGCTTTAATTTTCTAGTCCATCGCCTACTAAGCTTCCCTCTCAATAAAGATAGGTTCGAAGAAGAAAAAGTGCTAATCAAGGATATAGCTGATTGTAATGGATATTCTGTTGAAAAAATGATTAGGAGACGTAAATTTAACCTTTCAAACTAAAAGGGAAAATCCGGAAAACTGTAAAGGAACATCCTTACGATACTCGATTCACCCGCGGTATTAATAAGATTTTTAAAGATATAGTGAAACGTCCCGTACCCGGGTTAATAGATCACGAGGTATTTTTAAATTTTTTCGTAATAGTATTAAACTAATGTGGCATATAAAATTGTACCTAAAATAATTTTAATTTCATTTAATAAGCAGTCACAATAATTAAGCGCATTTTAAATTAATTTCCAGAACGGTAGTAGAGTTTTAAAATATTCAATACAAAATATTAAGGAAATAATATTACAATATTGCGTTAAAATAGCGACCGAGGCTTCAAAACTTAGGCACTTGTCGTCGTCGAGGAATTTGTAACATAAACAAGGTAGGCATAGCGTCTCTTTTCGATAGGCAATTATCGCCCTTATACGTTAAGGGCTTATATGGAGTTAGAGCTTAGGAAGCCCGATTAGAGATTTTATAAACATTCAGATGACGTCAAATTTTCGAGATCGGGCACGCTGTTTCACGACGTGCTAGTTATTTCCGTCGCACCGGGGGTTTCGGGAATTTGTTATCCCTCTCGTAGGGAACAACGATTTTGTTTAAATACCGAGGCCCCGAGAGAAAAAGGACAGTTTTTAATCAACGCAAGAAGACGCTGGAAGTAATCTAGGAAGAGGACGTCGAAGAAGACTAGAAGCCGGGAAGATCCGAAAACTTTCAACCCACAAGAGGCTGCTGGAGGGAATCCGGGAAGAGGACGCCGAAGAAGACTAGAAGCCGGGAAGATCCGAAGAGGCCGCTGGAGGGAATCCGGGAAGAGGACGCCGAAGAAGATCAGAAAAACCGAAGACTGGGAGCCGGGAAGACCGCAGGTCCGAAGACAGAAAAGTCCAGGAAACCAGCAGGATAATACCCGAAATAAACGTTCACGTCTACTGCCTTGCCGCCTCGGGAGGGTCACGTCACTCGAACCATGCTGTCCACTAGGAAACTACGAGACTGGGTCGTCGTAGATTCCGAACGGCAATCTAGTCGCCCGTACGTCGTCCAGCGTCATAGTCATGGGTGTCATCGAAAGCTGGGGTTGCAAACCTGGGGGAGAAGTCTCTAACGCCGTGCCTTTCGGCTCCTTGCTAGGTGAGGGTTTTTTAATTATACGTATTTTCGATAATAGTTAAATTAGCGTAACACGCATTATCGGTATACGAGGGGTTTATTTAATTAATGACTCTATATTTACGCCGTTATTTTACTGTGGTACTTAAATATAATTAAATACATTTAGATGATTTCTTTGACAATAATAATCCACTGTTCAATTTCAGTGCAGGCTAGCCACTGCATATCCTTGTTTTTCATTCATGTTAATTATTTCTTTTATAATCAATTATTATTCAGTATTATTTTGTTAAATTGTATTCACTAGCTATCCCTATTCTGTGCTGTCATTCATTTGTCCGTTATATTGTTCACTTATAACTCTTTATTTTTCATATTATTTGATTACTATTTTATTTTCACTTATATTTAGTTTACTGTTCTATTTCATATTTTTGTGATACGCACGTCCCTGTATTGACCTAATTTGTGCCAATGTAAATAATACGATACGGAAAGTTCTTGACGGACTAATACCCTCTGTTTATAATTTATTGCATTCAGTACATCTGTTAGCGTCTCCATACGGGGGCATTGACATGCCTAGGGTCGACCACAATTCTTAAAATTATTATATTAGCAGTTGCTACGGGTGCACTTGTTCGGTGGTTTTATACTATCGGGGAAGTTACCTGTTGATTAAAATGATAATGATAATTAGTGCTTAGCGCTCTAGGGTGCGTACTTTGTCACCACAGAAGGTTAAAACTTCGCATTGGCTATAAGTCTCTACCTGGGTATCTCAGAGCGAGCGGGTACGTGACACAAAGCCATTACTGAGACAGTGTCTCACTTATACAGGGTGTTTGACGAGAGGAGTTCCTCTCGGTGTACTGCAGAGTTCTGCGTATGCCCAGCCATTGGTTAAAATATATACATTTACTGAGGTGATTTTGTACACAACCTATGGCAACAAGCCATTTGCTAACTGCCAGTTCGTGGTTGGGCTTAGGTGTTTTAATGTCTCCCCAGTGGGGAAACTCACAGAGGGTTTGGCAAGAGGAGTTCCTCTTAGTGGTACTGCAGAGTTCTGCGTATGCTAGCCATTGTTTAAATTTAACGGAAGTTTCCGTTACAAATAACAGGGTTCTGTTGTTTGTCAAGAACATTATTTCCACCTATCCAAGTTTGGATAATAAATTGAAGTAAATTGAAGTGGGTTTTGACTTTCCTTTTATCGCCTTCTTCTAGTCCAGATAACTGAGAGACATAAATTCAAATTAAGTAAACCCTAAATTAAATTAACCAGAGCAGATCATAATTGAGAAAATTAAAACAAGTAATACCAAATTTTATATAAAGAATCTGGGGAGTAGGAATTAAAAACACAACGTAGCAAGAGTCCCTACCACTAGACATAATTAAACGATCAGGCCAAATCTTCGAACTTGTACGTCCACTCTCTGGGGTAGGGTGAATCAAGGGGGGATGGGTTTCACTGGTACTGCAGTGACCAGGATTTTTATAGTTGGGATTTTCTTTTAACGATAAAGTACGACGACAAAGAGAGTGGGGGTATGGGGTGTTTCAATACGGATGACGGTAGTTCATTCGTCAAGAAATAAATTGAAAGAACATTTAGGCAATCCAAAATCCCAGATCCAGATCACAGAATGTTGGACAGACCAGACAATCTATTCAAACCAGGTTCAAGGAACACATGGCGTATCTTGAATATTGTAGAACAGATACATCCAGTGTTACCCAACATGCTTTCGAGAACAACCATAAGATAGATATTAGCAACTTAAGATTAATTAGGAATGTAACAAATAACTAGACAGCTAGATGCATTTGAAAGTTTAGAAATGAAAAGTGTAAAAATAGTATGAATAGCTATAAAGGGCTTATTCCCATAGTCATTTATTAGTTAATTACTCACGGCTTACTGGGCCGCAACCGTGACGGTCGTAGCTCAATAAGCCGCAACGGTCACTGTCAGAGCTCACTGAGTCGCAACAATAATTTAGGTATAAATAGAATACATTGTTAGCATAAGATTAGTTTTAGTCATCTCCAGATGATGCCAACTTTGTTGGCGAAATGTGCGTTAAATGTAGTGTTTTGATGTTTTGTGGGAAACTAAGTCAGTGTTAGTATAAATAGTGTAAAATAAATATCCCAAAATTGAACCTTGTGATACGTCCCGTTGCGTTTGCTCTACGCTCGATAAACCCCTGTATATGAGTTTAGGATTTAATAAATACTACAAAAATTTGGCGAGAAGTGACAACAGCATCTTTCGTCAACAACCGATTTATTTATTTGAGATAAACTTCGACTATTCGCGATAATGAATAAAAGGAAAATGCAATTATAGGTAATAGTTAGCTTAGATGAGCCTAACGCCCAGAGTGATTGGCGATTAACTAAAATTAGAGAGTAGAGAATACGAGGAATACTCACAATTCTGTCCCACGATGCATTTAATATGCATTGAGTAGTCAATGCAGGTACCTTTTGGAGTGGGCAACAGGAATTTATCACGGGTATGGACTAACGAGGACACCCCAATTCGGAATGAAAGCGTTGCGTCCAGAGCTGAGGGTTTTTATCACTGTTATATACAACACTAGGGGGTGAATAACGTCGCCTAGTGTTGGCTGTTTCCATGATGTGACTTAAGTGTCTATTTGTGTACGGTATTTCTTGACTGATATCTCTTGCGGTACGAAAGTACAGAAAAAAGGAAGTGAAAGTGAATGGGTCCATAAGCGTAACGGGAGGTAGGGAAAGAGGAGTTACAATTAAATATAATTCAGGGACGAAACAACACCAGTTCGAAATTACCATGTAAGTGTTGTGCTCTATAGTGAAAAGCGTAATTCAAAAACTACCTAAGATTACAATAAGAAGAAAGCTTCACCAGAACTGCTTAATAAATTTTGACAAGCAAAATTGATCGATATAAATATAAGAGTTCCGACAATTATTCTAAAATTCACCAACGCCTTTGAACAAGGTCATTTTTAATACCGATATATTAAACATTATATTGAAACTTATAAGCAAATAAGTGACGTTAAATTAACAATATTCAAAATATTTTAGTTGGGACATTTTCCTAATAGGCCGTACTTAGCTCCACAAGAAATGTACAGACCAGAATATTTGCGACAATATTGTTAGTAGTTTTTTTAAGTAAAATTGACTGGAATATTTTTATCGCTGTGAAAAATATGAAGTATTAGTTCCCCCACAATAGGCACGATAATGACTACAAACACCTAATGAGTTATTGGAATGTGATCACCTCAATCACACTTGTACCACAAATACGAGTAAAACCATTGAACCCAAAACGATTCTTTTATGAAAAACCATTCGAATAATGTTTATTATGTCTACACTGGACATGCTACATTTATCATAATTTTAGCCTGCAAAATCAGAAGCTTTTGCTGCTTAGCAGTATCTATTCGCAATGCAGTTGTGAACCACGTGACCAAATAAGCAATAAAATATGAATGTAAATAACCAATGGGAAAAAATGGATGGTAATCACAATGCAATATGCTAATACGTAATTATAGTAATATAAAACAAGTAGAATGATTCTAGTTCTAATTGGCTATATTCATTACAGTCTCCTTACAGGCGATCACAGGACGTTAGTTAAGTAGACTATTATAAGGTTAGGAGTTTGTGCAAGTGTTAGGTTCAAAAAATTACTAAATAAAATGCAACCAATTTAACAACAGGAAAATAACTAAGTGGTTACGTGGTTTGTGAACATTACTGTATAAAATGATGGCAAATGATCAAGAAAGTGTACAGTATCCACTTTTGTGTATGTTCTGTGCTATCAATAAATATGTGAATACGAAAGTTCGCCTCACCGTTATTAAGCGCCCAACCAGTTTTAATATAATGGCGAAGGTGCCAATGTCAGTTCAATTTATTAACAAGATTTATACGAGTTTATTTATAAATATTTTTTTAAATCCTTTCTTTCAAACAATAATCAGTACATATAACGATTATGCATATATATAGTTATCAGCGGTGACTAAAAATTAGAGAATAGTATTATATTAGAAGGAAATACATGTACACTACAAATGGCTCAGGTACGATTTGATGTAATCATACAGCGTTAATGAGTTAAAAGTATTTATAGTGAGAATATATTCGTATAAACTTAAAATAAATTTAAACAAAAATTTATTTTACTTAATCCAAGAATCTTTGCATATTTCTATTACAACTTAGCACAAGAGTAAGATAACGTAAACTACTAGGTCTTGAAGATAATTGACACATTACGCAAATAAACAAACTATGAATGTAAATAACCAGTGGAAAAAAATGGATGCAATTCACAATATAAGAAGTAAAATGATGCCCAGTATTAATTATTTCTAATTTCTAAATTTAATTGGCTATATTCACGTTACGCTTCTTACAGTCAATTAGAAGACAGGTAGTTAAGCAGATTATTATAGGGTTAGGATTTTGTGAAAAGATTAGGTTTAAGAAATTACTAGATGAAATGCAACCAATTTAGCAACAGGAAAATAACTACATGGTTACGCCTTTTGTGAAAATTACTGTATAAAATAATGATAATTGATCAGGAAAGTGCATACTATCCACTTTTGTATATGCTCTATGCTATCAATCTATATCTGAATATGAAATCCGCCTCACTGTTACTAAACTTCCTACAAGTTTTTAAAAGATTGGCGGAGGTGCCAATGTCAGTATAATGTATTGATTGACAAGATTTATACGGGTTTGTTTATAAATACTTTTTCAATTTCTTTCTTTTTAAACTATAACCATCACACATGATGATTATATATGGTTATTAGCGACGATTAAAAATTAGAAAATAGGATTAGATTAGAAGAAAATAGAAACCAACAATTTCTTTATAAAAATTCATTGAAATATTGTGTAACTTGATCAATCATTTGACCCATGTACGATTTGAAAGCTAATACCAAATTTTACATGCAATGAACTACCATAAAATACATGTAGTTATTTTTTTTAAATTATCATCATTTCAGCCTAAAAACCTCTAGGGCTTTCATTATCCACAACGAAAATGAGTAAAAACAACTACTACTATATTTTCACAGAAACGTGACTGCAGTTTCGACAATTATGTCATTTTCAAACGATGATTCAACTAAGAATAAAATATAAACATTCTGTTCCTATAATATATACTATCCAAATACAGAGACTAAGTGTTATGGCAATAAACAGGTAGTTAAGGTTTATAAGAAACGTGTTTTCCAATCCCGACTATTAAATTGTAGGAAATTCCATGAATATTATTAAGAACTATTATACAGGGGGTTTATTAATTTGGGTAACAGTAAAAAGAGGAGAATATAGTATATCTACTTGATCATTTAACAAGCTAAAATTATCACTATGGTTGTATTTATAGATTTCTATAGCTTCTAACCAATTGAGTTTTTTTTATTATTATTAATATATTGCTGCTTAGCAATCTTTATTCGCAATGCAATCATATAGTACATAATATGTTTAATTATACTTTTCTAAACATGAATAATATAGTGCCTTCGTTAATGCTCACTTGATCGCTTTAAAAATATCAAAATGGCTATCATCTAAAAATTTAAATTGAGGTAGCAATATGTAATTATACAGCGTTAATAAGTTAAAAGTAATTGCACACCAAAATATATTTTATTATTTAATCTAACAATCTTTAAAAGTTTCTACTATAACTTACTACAAGAACAAAATAATGTAAATTATTAAGCCCTGAAAGGAATTGACACATTACAGAAATAAACAATAAACTATGAATGTAAATAAACAATGGAAAAAGTGGATGAAAACCACCATATAAGATGCTAATGAGAAATAATAGTAATACAAAATAAGTAAAATTATGTCCAGTATTAATTATTTCTAATTCTAATTGGCTATATTCGTGTTATGTTTCGGACTCTCAGTCAGAAAACAGGTAGTTAAGTAGACTATTATAAAATTTAGAATTTTTTGAAAATGTTAAGTAAAAAAAATAACTAGATGAAATGAAACCATTTAGCAACAGAAAAATAACTACATAGTTACGTGATTTGTGAACGTTACTGTACAAAATAATGATAAGTGATCAAAAAAGTGTATACTACCACTTTTGTATATGCTCTGTGCTATCAATTAATATCTGAATATGAAAATTCGCCTCACTATTACTAAACATCCCAGCAGCTTTTAAAAGATTAAAAATTAGAAAATAGGATTATATTATAAAAAAATATAACCCAAAACAATTTTTTTATGAAAACTCATTGAAATATTGTGTAACTTGATCAATAATTTGACCCATGTACGATTTGAAAGCTAATACTAAATTTTACATGCAGTGAACTACCATAAAATACATGTAGTTATTTTTCTTAATTATCATAATTTCGGCCTAAAGACCTCTAAGGCTTTCATTATCATTAATATATTGCTGCTTAGCAATCTTTATTCGCAATGCAATTATACAGTATATAACTGTTTAATTATACTTTTCTAAACATGAAAAAAATAGTTCCCTCGTTAATTCTCAGTTATTCGCTTTAAAAATGTCAAAATGGCTATCATCTAAAAATTGAAGTTCAGGTGGCAATATGTAATTATACATCAATAATAATTTAAAAGTGATTACACACAAAAATGTATTTTATTATTTAATCTAACAATCTTTGAAAGTTTCTACTATAACTTACTACAAGAACAAAATAATGTAAATTATTAAACCCTGAGAAGAATTGACACGTTACACAAATAAACAGTAAACTATGAATGTAAACAACCAATGGAAGAAAAGTGGATGAAAATCACAATACAAGATGCTAATGAGAAATAACAGTACAATAGCAACAAATATCTACGTGGTTACGTGGTTTGTGAACACTACTGTATAAAATGATGACAAATGATCAAGAAAGTGTATACTATCCACTTTTCTTTATGTTCTGTGCTATCAATTAATCTCTGAATACGAAAGTTCGCCTCACCGTTAGTAAACGTCGGATTAGTTTTAAATTAATGGCGGAGGTGCCAATGTCAGTGCAATTTATTGACAAGATTTATACGAGTTTATTTATAAATATTTTTTCAAATCCCTTCTTTCAAACAATAATCAGTACACATAACGATTATACATTTATAGTTATCAGCGGTGATTAGAAATTAGAAAATAGGATTATATTAGAAGGAAGTACAACCGAAAACGACTTTTGTATGAAGAACCATTGAAATATTATGTAACTTGATCAGTCACATGGCTCATGTACGATTTGATGTAATCATACAGCGTTTATGAGTTAAAGGTATTTAAAGTAAGAATATATTCGTATACATTTAAAATTAGGTGAGTCAATAAATCAGATGTATTGGATTCATGACTAAAAAAAATTTAGACAAAAATTTATTTTATTACTTAATCCAAGAATCTTTGAATATTTCCATTACAGCTTAGCACAAGAATAAAATATCGTAAACTATTAGATCTTCAAGATAATTGACACGTTACGCAAATAAGCAATAAACTATGAATGTAAATAACCAGTGCAAAAAAATGGATGCAATTCACAATATAAGATGTAAAATGATGCCCAGTATTAATTGTTTCTAATTTCTAAATTTAATTGGCTATATTCACGTTACGCTTCTTACAGTAAATCAGAAGACAGGTGGTTAAGCAGATTATTACAAGGTTAGGATTTTGTGAAAATATTAGGTTAAAAAAATTACTAGATGAAATGCAACCAATTTAGCAACAGGAAAATAACTACATGGTTACGTCGTTTGTGAAAATTGCTGTATAAAATAATGATAATTGATCAAGAAAGTGTATACTATCCACTTTTGTATATGTTCTATGCTATCAATCTATATCTGAATATGAAAATTCGCCTCACTGTTACTAAACGTCCCACCAGCTTTTAAAAGATTGGCGGAGGTGCCAATGTCAGTTTAACATATTGATTGACAAGATTTATACGGGTCTGTTTATAAATACTTTTTCAAATCCTTTCTTTTTAGAAAGCTATAACCATCACATATAATGATTATATATGGTAATTAGTGACGATCAGAAATTATAAAATAGGATTACATTAGAAGAAAATAGAACCCAAAACAATTTTTATATGAAAACTCATTGAAATATTGTGTAACTTGATCAATCATTTGACCCATGTACGATTTGAAAGCTAATACTAAATTTTACATGCAATGAACTACCATAAAATACATGTAGTTTTTTTTTTAATTATCATCATTTCAGCCTAAAGACCTCTAGGGATTTCATTATCATTAATATATTGCTGCCTAGCAATCTTTATTCGCAATGCAATCATATAGTATATAACTGTTTAATTATACTTTTCTAAACATGAATAAAATAGTGCCTTCGTTAATGCTCACTTAATCGCTTTAAAAATGTCAAAATGGCTATCATCTTAAAATTGAAATTGAGGTGGCAATATGTAATTATACAACGTTAATAATTTAAAAGTGATTGCACACCAAAATGTATTTTATTATTTAATCTAACAATCTTTGAAAGTTTCTACTATAACTTACTACAAGAACAAAATAATGTAAATTATTGAGCCCTGAAAAGAACTGACACGTTACACAAATAAACAGTAAACTTTGAATGTAAACAACCAACGAAAAGAAGTGGATGAGAATCACAATGCAAGATGCTAATGAGAAATAACAGTACAATAGCAACAAATATATACGTGGTCACGTGGTTTGTGAACATTACTGTATAAAATGATGACAAATGATCAAAAAGTGTATACTATTCACTTTTGTATATGTTCTGTGCTATCAATTAATATCTGAATACGAAAGTTCGCCTCGCCAGTAGTAAACTTCGGATCAGTTTTTACAAGAATGGCGAAGGTGTCAATGTCAGTGGAATGTATTGACAAGATTTATACGAGTTTCCTTATAAATATTTTTTTCAAATCCTTTCTTTCTAACTATAAAAAGTACAGATAATGATTATACATATATGGTTATCAACGGTGATTAGAAATTAGAAGATAGTATTATGTTAGAAGAAAATACAACCCAAAACGACTTTTTTATGAAGAACCATTGAAATATTATGTAACTTGATCAGTCACGTCGCTCATGTACGAGTTGATATAATTATACAGCGCTAATGAGTTAAAAGTATTTAAAGTAAAAATATATTCGTATAAATTAAAAATAAGATGAGTTAGTAAATCAAATGTATTGGATTTATGATTTAAAAATTATTAAATAAAAGTGTTTGAAATGTTTAGTTTAGAATCTTTCTATGCTTCATATTTAATATTTACCTCAGGGAATTTGGTCATGAATTGTTTCATACTTGACTGTAAAGGATATATCCACGTTGCGTCGTATTGTCGAGTCATTAAAATACAAGCGCCTTAGTTGAACGTAAAAATCATTGTGATAGCACGCCAAAATTATTTTGTTACTTAATTCACGAATCTTTGAATATATCTACTTACCACAAGAACAAAATAATATAAATTATTAGGCTCTGAAAAGAATTGACACGTTATGCAAATAAACAATAAACTATGAATGTAAATAACCATGTGAAAATGTGGATGAAAATCATAATATAAGATGCTAATAACTTCCAAACAGTTTTAATAGAATGGCGGTGGTGTCAGTGTCACTGCAATGTATTAACAAGATTTATACGAATTTATTTGCCCATAAATATTTCATTCAAATCCATTCTTTCAAACTATAACCAGTACATATAACGATTATGCATATATAGTTATCAGCGGTGATTAAAAATTAGAAAATAGTATTATATTAGAAGGAGATACAACCCAAAACGACTTTTTTTATGAAAACCCATTGAAATATTGTGTAACCTGATCAGTCACAAGGTTCATGTACGAGTTAATATAATTATACAGCGCTAATGAGTTAAAAGTATTTAAAGTAAGAATATATTCGTATAAATTAGAAATAACATGAGTTAGAAAATCAAATGTATTGGATTTATGATTAAAAAATATTAAATAAAAGTTTTGAAATGTTTAGTTTAGAATCCTTCTATGCCTCATATTTAATATTTTCCTCAGGGAATTTACTCATGAATTGTTTCATACTTGACTGTAAAGGATACATCCACGTCGTGTCGTATTGAGAATTACACTTGAGGCATTAAAATAAAAGCGCCTTAGTTGAAGGTAAAACCCATTGTGATAGCACGCCAAAATTATTTTATAATTTTGGCGTGTATATTTCTACTTACCACAAGAACAAAATAATATAAATTATTAGGCCCAAAATAACCAACGGAAAGAAGTGGATAAAAATCATAATATAAGATGCTAATAAGTAATAACAGAAATGTAGAATAAGTAAAACGATGCCCAGTATTAATTATTTCTAATTTTAATTGGCTATGTTCATGTTACGCTTCTTACAGTCAATCAGAGACAGATAGCTAAGTAGATTATTATAAGGTTAGGATTTTGTGAAAATGTTAGGTTCAAAAAATTACTAGATGAAAGGCAACCAGCAACAGAAAAATAACTACGTGGTCACGTAGTTTGTGAACATGACTGTATAAAATAATAACAAACGATCAAAAAGTGTATACTATCCACTTTTGTATATGCTCTGTGCTATCTATTAATATCTGAATATGGAAGTTCCCGTCACCGTTACTAAACATCCCATCAATTATTAAGATATTGGCGGAGGTGCCAATGTCGGTTTAATGTATAATTATACGGGTTTGTTATTTAAATATTTTTCACAAATATTTTCTGTTTAAATTATAACCATCACATATAAAGATTATATATGGTTATCAGTGGTGATTATAAATTAGAAAATAGGATTATATTAGAGTAAAATAGAACTCAAAACCCATTTTTTTATGAAGAACCATTGAAATATTATGTGATTTGATCAATCACATATCTCATGTACGATTTGGAATTTTAAAGCTTGTACTAAATTTTACATGCAATGAACTACCGTAAGCTACATGTAATTTTTTTAATTATCGTCATTTCAGCCCACAGAGCTCAGATGTTATTATTCTCATTAATACATTACTGCTTAGCAGTCTCTAATCGCAATGCAATTTTATAGTATATAACTGTTCAATTACACTTTTATAAACATTAATAATATAGTGCCTTCATTGATGCTCACAAACCACACATAACCACAATATTTAGACAACTAATATTCCGCTATTGATATTAATTAATTGGAAAATTCCCCAGACCCAGTTCAGTCGAAACTACATGGTAATAAAATGTCATTTTAAAAATGTCAAAATAGCTGGCATGTTAAAATTGAAATTGAAGTAGCAATATCTAATTACACAGCATAATTTAAAAGTATTCAGAGTGAGAAGATATTCGGAAGTTTAAAATAAACAAGTCAGTTAAATGAAATATATTCGACTCATGATTACAAAAGAATTAATAAGATAGATGAAACTTTGCATCTTTCTTGGTGGTTTTAGAACAATCACTGTATTTTTAGTGCTAACTCTATTAGACAAAAATACGACAAATTTTGTCATGTAATTCAGCGCTCGGCGTTTGGCGTATAGCCAGGAGAATAGCTTATTTTGACATAATTTGTTTAGTCCTTATTATATAAGGCATTTGCAGATGGGTTGGAGTATAAACTCCTTATTTCTATAGTTTGAATATTACCCTCTGGTAGTAAAACTTTGCATTATATTGATGATCTCAAGTTTTTACTTCGACTTAGATTGTTCGAAACTACCAAGAGATGGCGTTTGGTACGTTCTACTGCGGTGGAACGAAGCAACGTCTACTAGATGTGAGCTTTATCTGTCGAAGGTATACTCGTTTACACTGCACTGACGAGACCCAAGATAGGAAGATCGAAACCGGTCTGCAGTTAACGATATCCTGAGATAGGTGAAATTTTGCATCTTTATTGGTGGTTTTAGAACAATCACTGTATTTTTAGTGCTCACTCTGTTGGACAAATATACAACAAATTTTGTCATGTAATTCAGCGCTCGGCGATTGACATATAGCCAGGAGAATAGCTGTTTTTGACCTAATTTGTTTAGTCCTTATTATATAAGGCATTTGCAGATGGGTTGGAGTATAAACTCTTTATTTGTGTAGCTTAAGTTAGGTCTGAAAAAACAACAGCTAATGTTTAGTAAAGTATTGCAAGAAAGTGAAGCGATGGTACATGCAAGTTACGTCTTGTCCGAGTTGATAGCTAAACAGTCGAAGCCTCTTACTGAAGGTGATTTCATCAAGAAATGCCTAATTAAAGCTGGAAAAATTGTTTGTCCTGGAAATCTGGAGGCTTTTCAAGCAATTTCTTGGTCTCGAAATACAGTTGCAGAGAGAGTTACTGACTTGATCGCCAATTTAAGTGATCAGATCAAAGCAAAACTATCTAGTATCGAAAGTTTTTCCATCGCTTGTGACGAGAGTACGGACATTGGTGGCATAGCTCAATTAGCTGTGTTTCTTCGTGCTCGCGACACGGATTTTAACATTTTTGAGAAATTATTGGAACTAATACATGGCATGGTACTACTACAGGATAAGATATATTTAATTGTGTTTTTGAACTTCGACAGAAATACAATCTACCTCTGTCAAAATTAAATTATGTACCTACAGATGGCGTTCCTTCAATGACCGGAAAAAACAACGGCTTCCTAGCATTACTACGAAAAAAACT
Organism: Rosalia funebris; assembly: GCA_037954035.1. NCBI lineage: Eukaryota > Metazoa > Arthropoda > Insecta > Coleoptera > Cerambycidae > Rosalia > Rosalia funebris. The sequence goes on from JAZFAV010000007.1 coordinate 10,758,110, forward strand.
AAGTGAAATTCGCGCTTAAAAAATTCATAATGCACATTATATTATACATCAATAAATGCTATGCACGAAGGTAATAAACATGGAGAATGTTTTATCATATATAAAGTTATAAATTTTATAAAATCTCGAGGCTTAAATCAGCGACAATTCACTGCTTTCTTAAGTGATTTAGATATATTAGTGCATATTCAGGTTTGTCCTACTATACTGAGGTACGTTGGTTATTTTGCTCCAAGATGCTCAAACAATTCTGGAACTTGAAAGAAGAAGTATGTCAATTTTTAAAAACTAAAAATCAAGACACAATCTTGTATTCCGATCTAATATGGTTGCAAGATTTATCTTTCATGGTTGATATAGCTAAGCACTTAACCGATTTAAATTTATCGTTACAAGGAAAGGATCAGATCATTACGAACATGTTTGACGTAATTAAATCATTCAAATGTAAGCTAGTTCTTTGAGAAATGAAACTGAAAACTGAAGATTTAACGCACTTCTCGTGTAACATGAACAAATTAAGTTTAGATGAAACTGCATCGTATCAAAAATACGCAGAAAAAATTTCAAATCTTAGAACTGAATTTTAAACAAGATTTAAAGATTTTAATTCTTTTCTTCTCTGCGTATGTGACAAATTTTGTTTGTTTTCTTCGATATTCCCAATAAATATAGACTCAGTACCCAGCCATATGCAAATGGAGGTGATCGAGATTCAATGCGACTCAAATTTGAAGGCAAAATTCATTGAAGTGGGTGTGCCTGAATTTTACAAATATTTGCCAGCCAGGTTTGAAAATACTCGAAAATTCGCATATGAAATTATTTCCATGTTTGGAAGTACTTATCAGTGCGAGCAGTTATTTTCAGTTATGAAAGGAAATAAATCTCCTGTTAGAAACAGTACTGATGACGGTCACCTTGGGTCAGTTTTGAAAGTAATCACTGCCAACAAAATTTCTCCCGAAATAGGAAAGATAGTAGCAGAGAAGAGATGTCAAGTGTCAAGACATAAACATTAAATTTTCCTTGTTATTTTATATATGTTTATTATAATGTTTTATTCAAAATAAACCTACGTTTCTAGGAATATTGATTATTTTTGCGGCCCACCTAAAGTTAAAACTTGTTTGTTTGGCCCAAGTTAGCCTTTGAGTTTGACACCCTTGCTGTAGAGGATACATATATGTACGTTCTGTCGGAATTTACATTCGACTTGAGTCATTAATATAAAGGCATCTAATTGTAAGTCGAATATAAAAAATATTGTGATTACACACCGAAATTTATTTTATTACTTAACGTAAAGATTTTCATTATTCGAAAATTTATACCTACTGTAATTTACAACAAGAACAAAATAACGTAAATTATTTGGCCCTGAAAGGAACTAGTTACGCGTTACGCAAATAAGTAATAAAATATGAATGTAAGTAACCAACGAAAAAAACACTAAAAAATCACAGTGTAGTATGCTGATAAGTAATAACAGTAATATAAAATAAATAAAATGATACCCAGTATTAATTGTTTTTAATTCTAATTGGCTATATTCATGTTACGCTTCTTACAGTCAATCAGAAGACAGGTAATTAAGTAGACTATCATAAGGTCAGGATCTTGTGCAAATGTTAGGTTCAAAAAATTAGATGAAACGAAAAAATTGAATTAACATGGTTTGTGAACATTACTGTATAAAATAATGATAAATGATTAAGAAAGCGTATACTATCCACTTTTGTATATATTCTGTGCTATCAATTAATATCTGAATATGAAAATTCACCTCTGTTACAAAACTTCCCACCAGTGTTTAAAAGATTGGCGAATGCGCCAATGCCAGTTTAATGTCTTGATTGAAAACATTTATACGGGTTTGTTTATAAACATTGTTTTCAAATCCTTTCTTTTTAAACTATAACCATAACATATAGCGATTATATATTGTTATTAGCGGCGATTAGAAATTAGAAAACAAACTACCATAAAGTATATGTAATTATTTTTTTTAATTATCATCATTTCGGCCCACAGAGCTGGGAGACTTTCATTCTCATTAATACCTTACTGCTTAACAGTATTTTTTCGCAATTCAGTCATATGGTATATAACTATTCAATAATTACACTTTTCTAAACATGAATAATATAGTGTCATTAATACTCACATTATTAATACAAACTATTAATATATAGGATTTGTAGAGTTAGAAAAAGCTTTTGATAATTTAAGATGGGAAAAAATGTTCGAGATACTAAAGAGCGCGGGAATGAAGTATAGAGATAGGAGAGTAGTACACAATCTATACAAAGAGCAAACTGCTGTTATAGACGTAGGAGGGGAAAGAAGGGAAGTAGGTATTAGGAAAGGTGTAAGACAAGGATGTACGCTATCACCACTAATTTTTAATCTGTACATCGAAGAGGCGATTAATGTGGTAAAAGATAGAGTGGATTTCGGGATTAAAGTACAGAGACAGAAACTAAAAATGCTGAGATTCGCGGATGATATAGCAGTATTAGCATCTAGTAAGGAGGAATTAGAATCAGCGTTGAACGAAATGGAGGCAGTATTGACAGAGGAATACGGAATGAGAGTGAATAAAAACAAAACTAAAGTGTTAGTGTGCAGAGGGCGCGAGAGCAGAGCAAAAACGAAAGTACAAATTAATAATGAAAGATTGGAGGAAGTTAAAGACTTCACTTATTTAGGAAGTAAAATAAATTGGCATGGAAGAAGCGATAAGGATATAAAACAAAAAATAGGGCAGGGTCGAGTTGCTTTTAACAAAAAGAAAGCACTTTTATGCTCGGGGGTAATAAATTTAGAAACAAGGAAGAGATTTTTGAAAATGTATGTATGGAGCACGACACTATACGGTTGCAAAACCCGGACGGTAGGGGAAGCAAGTAGGAAAAAATTAGAAGCTTTTGAGATGTGGTGTTACCGAAGAATGATGAAAATACCGTGCACCTATCAGTCCACGGTATTTTCCAGTTAGAAGCGAAGAAGTATTAGAGAAAGTCGGCGAGAAAAAAAGTATGTGGAAAATCATAAAGAAGAGAAGATATAGAATGATAGGCCACTTGCTGAGACATGGGGGAATAGTCCGCGATATTTTGGAGGCAGAAATAGGAGTGAAGAAAGGCAGAGGTAGGCCTAGATTAGACTACTGCTCTCAAATAGTAAGGGATGTAGATTGTAGCACAATTAGCGAAATGCGTAGATTAGCAGAAGATAGGAGAAGCTGGAGGTTAGCGTCCAACCAGTCTTAGGACTGATGACCTCATAATGATGATTAATACAAACAATGTGACTACAATATTTAGGCAATCAGTATTCCGCTATTGGCATTAATTGATTGGAAAATTCCCCAGAGCTAGTGCAGTCTAAGTTGCATGGTAACAAAATATAATTTTAAAAATGTCAAAATGGACGTCATGTAAAACTTGAAATTAAAGTGGAGATATGCAATTATTAAATAAAAATATATCAAATGTTTACTTTAAAATCCTTTTGTTCCTCATATTTAATATTTTCCTCGGGGAATTTATTCATGAATTGTTGCATATATGACTGTAAAAGATACAGCCATGTTCTGCCGTATTTTGAGTTCCCCTTCAGTCGTTAAAATAAAAGCGTCTTAGTAGAACTTAAAAACCATTGTGATTAAACACCAAAACGTATTTTATTACTTAATCTAAGAATCTTTGAAAATGTCTACTACAACTTACCACAAGAACAAAATAAGGTAAATTATTAAGCCCTGAAAAGAATTGGTAATAACAGTAATATAAAATAACTAAAATAATGCCCAGTATTAATTGTTTCTAATTCTATTTGGCTATACTCATGTTATGCTTCTTACAGTCAATTAGAAGACTGTAGTTAAGTAGACTATTATAAAGTTAGTATTTTGTGAGTGTTGGGTTCAAATAATTACTAGATAAAATGCAACCAATTTAGCAACAGGAAAATAACTACGTGGCCATGTGGTATGTGAACATTGCTGTATAAAATAATGACAAATGATCAGAATGTATACTATCCACTTTTGTATATGTTCTGTGCTATCAATTAGTATCTGAATATAAAAGTTTGCCTCACCATCACTGAACTTACCACCAGGTTTTTGAAATACTGGCGGATGCGCCAATGTTAGCTTAACGTATTCACACGATTTATGCAGGTTTGTTTATATATTTTTTTTTAAATCCTTTCTTTTTAAACTATAACCATCACATATAACGATTTTATATGGTTATAAACAGTAATTGTAAATTAAAAAATGGCATTATATTAGAATAAACGAGAACGCAAAACGACTTTTTTTATGAAAAACCATTGAAATATTGTGTAACTTGGTCAATCACATGGCTCATGTATGATTTGAAATTTTAATGCTAATACTAAATTTTACATACACTGAATTGCCGTAAAGTACACGTAATTATTTTTTTATCATCATTTCGGCCTACAGACCCCAAAGGTTTTCATTCTCATTAATGCATTGCTGCTTCGCAGTCTCTATTCGCAATGCAATCATATAGTACATAATTGCTAAATTACACTTTTCGAAATATGAATAATATAGTGCCTTCATTAATGCTCACAAACCACGTGACCATAATATTTGTACAGGAAATATTCCGCCATTGGTATTAATTAATTAAAACATTCCCCAGACCCAGTGCAGTCCAAGCTGCATGGTAATAAAATGTAATTTAAAAAATGGCTGATATGTAGAAATTGAAATTGAATTGGTAATATGTAATTATAGAACGTTGGAATAGAAGTAAGAAGATATTAGGAAGTTTAAAATAGGAGAATCAGTTAAATCAAATATATTAGACTCAGAACTAAACAAATATTGAATAAAAATATATCAAATGTTTAGTTTGGAATCCTTTTATGCCTCATATTTAAAATTTTCTTCATGGAATTTGATCATTAATTATTTCATACATGACTGTAGGGAATACATCAACTTTCTGTCGTGTCTTGTATTCCACTTGTCATTAAAATAAAAGCGTCTTAGTCGAACGTAAAAACCATTGTGGTTATACACCAAAATTTATTTTGTTACTTAATCTAAAAATCTTAATTAACAAACGTTAATTAGCAAATAAGCAATAAACCAAACCAACGAACTAACAGAACCAACGAGAAAGACTCTAGAAAATGACAAGTAAATGGTAAGATGGTAATGAGTAATGAAAGGAAAATTGAATAAGTAAAATGATGCCCAGTATTAATTGTTTCTAATTATAATTGGCTATATTCATGTTACGCTTCTTACAGTCAATCATAAGACAGGTAGTTAAGTAAACTATTATAAGGTTAGGATGTTGCTAAAATGCTAGGTTCAAAAAATAACTAAATGAAATGCAACCAATTTAGGAATAGGGAAAATAACTGCATGGTTACGTGTTTTGTGAACATTACTGTTTAAAATGAAGACAGAAAATGTATACTATACAATTTTATATATGCTCTGCGCTATCAATTAAAATGTGAATATGAAAGTTCGCCCCACTGTTACTAAACTTCTCACCACTTTTTGCATATTGGCTGAGGCGCCAATGTTAGTTGAATGCATTTGCAAGATTTATAGTGGTTTTTTTATAAATATTTTTTCAAATCCTTTCTTTTTAAACTATAACCATCACATATAATGATTTTCTATGGTTATCAACGGCGACTAGAAATTAGAAAATAGGATTATATTAGAAGAAATTAGAATTCAAAACGCATTTCTCTATGAAGAACCATTGAAATATTGATTTGATCAATCATTTGGCTCATATACCATTTGGAATTTTAAAGCTGACACTAAATTTTACATGTAATGAACTACCGTAAAGTACATGTAATTATTTTTTAAATTATCATCAGTTCAGACTACAGAGCTCAGAGATTATCATTCTCATTAATACATTGCTGTTTAGCAGTCTCTAATCGCAATGCAATCATATAGTATATATCTGTTCAACTACACTTTTATAAACATTAATAATATAGTGTCTTCATTGATGCTCACAAACCACACATAACCACAATATTTAGACAACTAATATTCCGCTATTGGTATTAATTAATTAGAAAATTCCCAGACCCAGTTCAGTCCAAGCTGCATGGTAATAAAATGTCATTTTAAAAATGTCAAAATAGCTAGCATGTTAAAATAGAATTTGAAGTAGCGATATCTAGTTATACAGCGTTGATAAGTTGAAAGTATTTAAAGTAAGTAAATATTCGAAAGTTTAAATTAAGAAAGTCAGTTAAATGAAATGTATTGGACTCATGACTATAAAAATATTAAATAAAACTGTCTCAAATGCTTAGTGTAGAATCATTTTATGCCTCATATTTAATATTTTCTCAGGGAACTTGATCATAAATTGTTGCATATATGACTGTAGAGGTTATGTAGGTTCTGTCGGAATTTACATTCGACTTGAGTCGTTAATATAAAGTCATCTTAGTTGAATGTAAAAACCATTGTGATTACACATCAAAATTTATTTTATTACTTAACGTAAAAATGTTCATTATTCGAAAATTTATACTGTAATTAACAAGAACAAAATAACGTAAATTATTTGGCCCTGAAGAGAACTGATTACGCGTTACGCAAATAAGCAATAAAATATGAATGTAACTAACCAACGAGAAAAACGCTGGAAAATCAGGGTGTAGTGTGCTAATAAGTAATAACAGTAATATAAAATAAGTAAAATGATACCCAGTATTAATTGTTTTTAATTCTAATTGTCTATGAAGACTAATGTTCAAGAATGTGTATACTATCCAGTTTTATATTTATTCTGTGCTATTAATTAAAATTTGAATATGAAAGTTCACCCCACTGTTATTAAAAACTTCCCATCGCTTTTTAAAAGATTGGCGGAGGCGCCAATGTTAGTTGATTGCATTTATGAAATTTATACCGGTTTGTTTATAAATATTTTTTTCAAATAATTTCTCTTCAAACTACAACCATCACATATAATGATATTATATGGTTATCAACGGTGATTAGAAATTAGAAAATAGAATTATATTAGAAGAAATTAGAACTCAAAACGCATTTTTTTTTAAGAAGAACCATTGAAATATTATGTGATTTGATCAATCACATGGCTCATGTACGATTTGAAATTTTAAAGCTAATACTAAATTTTACATGCAATCAACTATCGTAAGGTACATGTAATTATTTTTTAAATTATCATCATTTCAGACTACAGAGCCCAGAGGTTATCATTCTCATTAATACATTGCTGCTAAACAGTCTCTATTTGCAATGCATTCATATAGTATAAAACTGTTCAATTACACTTTTCGAAACATAAATAATATATTGCCTTTATTAATACTCATACACCACGTCACCACAATATCCGGCTATGGTATTAATTAATTTGAAAATTTCCTAGGCCCAGTCCAAGCTGCATGGTAATAAAATGTAATTTTAGAATGTTAACATGACTGTCATGTGGAAATTAAAATTAGCAGTATATAATTATACAGCGTTAATGAGTTAAAAGTATTTAAACTAAGATGATATTCGGAAGTTTAATATAAGATCAGTTAAATCAAATGTATTGAACTCACGACTAAAAAAATATTAAATGAAAATATCTCAAATATTTAGTTTAGAATCCTTTTACGCCTCATACTTCATATTTTTCTCAGGGAATTTGGTCATGAATAACGAGTATTGCATACATGACTATAGGGGATACATCCACATTCCGCCGTAATTTACATTTGATTCGAACGAGAAAGCCATTGTGATTACACACCAAAATTTATTTTACTACTTAACGTAAAAACCTTCATTATTCAAAAATCTATACTGTTTATGTACAAATTACAATAAGAATAATATAACGTAATTTATTTGGCTCTGAAGAAAACTGATACATTACGCAAATAAGCAATAAAATATAAATGTAAATAACCAAGGAAAGAAAACTAGAAAATTACAGTGTAAGTTGCTAATAAGTAATAACAGTAAGATGAAATGTGTAAATAAAATGACGCCCAGTATTAATTCTAATTGGCTGTATTCATGTTACGCTTCTCATAGCCAATCAGAAGACGGCAGGTACGTAGATTATTATAAAGTTAGGATTTTGTAGAAGAGGAAAATAACTACGTAGTCACATGGTTAAACCATGTGAAACCGAACCTGTAAAATCGCGTTAGTTGTTCGGGGCAGTTCTCCGTCTCAAGCTATCGTTGTTAAATGAGAACGCTGGTGGATGGATACATTCATCAATAAAGCACTTTTCTAAATTACGAGAACGAATACATTGTCACTAACATACTTGCTCTATTTTGAACTTCTTCGGTGTTCAAATTGATCAAATTGCTTAAAAACGAAAATTTACTGCTGTACGATTCTCGTCTTTTTTGAAGTTCAACCGCAAATCTGTCTATAATTACTAGATATTGTCACTCTGAATGTTTCCCGACCAGATAATGAAGAAATAATGTCTTCGGCAGATTCATCTGCTGTGAGCTTTCTCTTCTGTATCCTCTTTGTATCCTTTCATATTATTTGACTAATGAGAGTTTCGAGGCTTGCTGTTCATATTTATTAAAATTTTCCCTTTCTGTAAAAATTATGTGAATTAGACTGTCATACATTTGAAGGACTGTACAAATATCAATATCAACGGACTGTAATTTTTTGTTGGTTTTGTTCATGTGAACCAAAATAAAACCCCAAAACACGATCATGAAAGCAGTTTATAGTCGCTCTCATTTCAATCTTATGCCTTTAGCTTCACACACATCAGAACGTCTTTGCTCAGGATTGCCCTCGATAGCAATCAAAGCATCATGAATTTCTGGAAATGACTCATTTAAAACTTTTACAAGCATCTGCTCGAGCTGACCAGCGTGTGTCAGATGGATTTTTGACAGTAGTTTTTTTTTTATCATTAACTAGGAGTATTTGTGCTTGTAGAGTTTCCCATCTCTAAGTTGAAGCTGTAAAAAATGTGTAAATTTTTTGATGTGTAAACTGACTGATACAATTAATGTTATTTATTTTTTCTTTGTTTAAAAATTCCGCGCGTGCGCCCCTTTGTAACCTCGCGCCCCTAAGCACGTGCCTAGTTTGTCTTACGGATAATCCGTCTCTGCATGGTTTGTGAACATTACTGTATAATGTGATGGCAAATGAACAAGAAAGTATATGCTATCCACTTTTACATATGTTCTATGATATCAATTATTATCTAAATATAGTATATGGAAGTTCACTTCACCCTTATCAAACTTCACAAGTTTTTAAAAGTTTGGCGGAGGTGTCAGTGACAATTTAATGAATGTGTATATAAATAGATTTATACGAGTTTATTTATAAACACTTTTTTTAAATCCTTTCTTTTAAACTATACTAATCTCGTATAACGATTATATATTATTGTCAGCGATGATTGGAGATTATAAAATAGGATTATAGTAGTAGTAAAGAAAGCATTAAACAAAGTTCATTTATTATATCTAAAGCATCTATTCCGACGAACCTCATTAGAGTCGAGCTCAGATTACACTATTATTACACAGCGATATTTTACAGAAAATACATCATAATACAATGAAGAATAGTAGTGAGTACTCGAATACACAGAAAAACGGGAAATTTATAAATAAAAAACTTACCAATACACGTCTTAGTTGATTTCGGTTTCTGACTTGCATGAAGAACAGTGCCGATAATGAAAATCTATCACTAAGTATTTTTCTAGCAAATATTATTCAAATTCCGAATAGCAAAGCTATTACATAATCGCTCTAGGAAACAACTACTCCTCGGGCTAATAATTAATATTAATAGCTATTATAGGGAACTACTTGATAACCGCTTGGTAGTTTGGTGGTTCCTTTCTCGATTTCCGACTTATATGTTACTAACAGAGATCGTATCGATAAATATGTATACCCCATAGAGTTCATTCCGCATTTGTCCTGGATCGGCGTATCGTGTACGGCACTGATGAGAACTAATAAGTTCGAAACAGCTGTATGCCGTTCGGTTCCGATCCGGGACAGATGTCGAATCCTACCTGTGGCGGGTTTTACTTTTTGAAAATTAAAACCTTTATTTTTTATAATAAACTCCCTAATGACTATCACTTTTGCATAATAATGCCTCCTTATTTATATAAAACTAATTTGTAAATTTTCTCGTGGCATGACATCTAATTAGCAATAAATGTATATAAAATTGATTATCAGATGTTGTGGCTTAAGTATTTAGTAATACGTAAATGAGAATTACTCATTATGAAGAGTAAAAAAATGCATACACCTCACAAAAATATAACTCTATGAAAAAACCAGTGTAATGTCTTGTATGCAATGCAATGTAATGTTATATTTACAATAAAAATCGGACAGTAACAAAGCATATTAAACTTTCATATTCTAATGTTTCTATTAGTTGTTCTAACATAGGTGAAAAGAGTATTTTTCTACATTCAATAATATCAATTATTTTAGTATTTCCCTAAGAATACATAGCTATTTTGAAACTCACTAATATTAGACATTGCTTTAAATAAATATTTGGATTGAACATTATTTATTTTCAGCAATAAATGAAATTACTGTTACCTAGACATTTTAGAACTGTGAAACTATTTTATTGCTATAAATACCGTTAATAATGTAGGGAACAGCAGGTGATCCCATATTAAAATATTTTAATAATGTATAAAATACTAGTATAGATACATACATTTCTCTTGAATATTTAATACATACTTTGTAAATGAACACATAAAGAGCCCTTAAAATTGTGTCTACCTACTATATTGTAATAATTATTTTTTTATATTTCATTGCATAACTGTGTCTTAAATTATACTATACATATATGTATTCACAATATATACGTAGAATATACTTACCTACATGATGTAAAATGCAAGTAAATGTCACCCACTACCATCGAGAAAAATTGTACATAACACTTATGAAGATGTTAAAAATAATTGAGAAGTTCCATGAATACATTTTAATGAGAACTTTAATAGCCATTGAAATATTTTTGCCAGTTTGCCACTATTATTACCAATAAAATTTGTAAAATGTCTTAAGTTGGAGATTAACTCTAATTAAGTAGCATTTAATTAAGTAAATAATGTTCTGTACCACATACAGAGGAGAATATGTAATGTACAAGATACAGAGGAGAATAAGTTTTTCGGTTCATTAACGAAATTCTTTACAATTTGGTGATAGAATACATAAACTTCTTATTCTTTTAAACGTTTTCCAGACATCTATTAAACAGTATTGTGAACTGCCTTATATGTAATACAACGTAGACGAGTTTTAAACTGCATACATGCAGACATTACTTGCAAGTAGTTTGCAAAAAACAAATGCTGAAGCAATTTGACGACTGTTAATAGCCACTTTAGAGAAGGTTGGTGTATCTGTAATTGCAAATATAAATGTTAATGACAGATGAAGCTACTTATATACAGAAATTCGCTACTATCCATTTGTCAACATCGGGGTAACTGCATTGAATATGTTGTGTGTACATGGTGTATATGATGTAAATTGTTTCTTTGCAACAGAATTGTATGAATGAATTTAAGCAAAATGGATAGCAACAATGAAACAGGTGTTCTGAATGTTCCACCAGGGATTAAGGAATTTTATTGTCCATTATGTCCAGGAACACCTACTCTCTAGTTGTCAAGGACTCAAAAAGGGTCCAAAGCTGTACAGGACCATCAGCAGTTTTTACCAAAGCCAGAAGTAAATTTATACACAATACAGAAAAACTGCAGTATAGTAGTATATGCTATTGACCAATTTCAAGATGGTTCTATCTCCTAGTCATTGGATATATTGGATAATGTAGATATGGCTTTACAGTAATTAGATGTTCCTGGTATTTAAGCTGTCACTAAATTACAGGCCATATTAGCAAAAGTGCCTAAATAATTGAGTTGAGTGAAAATTAAAAATATTATATATATTCTAGCCTGACATCTCCGGACGTGGATCGCTCATTTTCAAAATATAAAACAACATTCACAATTGGGTGTACATGATGCTACTAGACCGCCATGGAATGCATATTAATTATACAGGTGTACTACTAGATGTAGTACTATGTTGAATTTAAAGCCAGCTGTAAAAACTCAGGGTAATGAGTACTCTGTAAATGGAAAAGTTAACGCTTTATTACTAATTGCACAGTAGTTGTAGCAGCGATAACAAAAAAAGCCAAAAATTTAAATATGCCAGAAAAATAAGATCATTATTTACAGCGTAGTTCCAATATTATGATTTAAAATCCGAAGTTTCATAATTTACCATATCACCCACCTACGTTTTTCTCCTTTTTTAATTCCCATTAGTAGGAAACATACAGATTGAAGATTTCAGAACATCACGTATTCAGTACCAGTAAAACTTGTTCGAGCTGGTGATTATTTTTTTTTTGAAAAGGGTAGGATTCGACATTTGTCCCAGATGGAATCCGAATGACAGACAGCTATTTCAAACTTATCAGTTCTCATCAGTGCCGTACACGGTACACCGATCCAGGACAAATGCCGAAACAAATCCGTGGGGTTTTCATCTAAATCGATAAGATCTATGTCTGTAACTGAAAGTCCCCGAGGAAGGAACCACCAAAGCGCAAAGCGGTTATCAAGTGGTTCCCGAATAGCAAGGCTATTACATAATCGCTGTAAGAAACAACTACATAAGTTACAGACATAGATCTTATCGATTTAGATGAAAACCCCACGGATTTGTTTCGGCATTTGTCCTGGATCGGTGTACCGTGTACGGCGCTGATGAGAACTAATAAGTTCGAAACAGCTGTCTGTCGTTCGGATTCCATCTGGGACAAATGTCGAATCCTACCCGTGGCGGGTCCCTTTTCAAAAAATAGCTCTGGTCGCGCAGAAACACGAGAAAGGGGTCGAGGATCGCTGTTAGGTATAATTCAATGCCTGGTGGGGCTTTAGCCCGAGGAATAGTTGTTTCCTACAGCGATAATGTAATAGCCCTGCTATTCGGGAACCACTTGATAACCGCTTTGCGGTTTGGTGGTTCCTTTCTCGATTCCCAACTTATAAGTTACAGACTGATAATTATGTAATGGAAGTAGGACTGAATAAATACAAGGCTATTTTACCACTATCACAATTTTGGTGTAGACTTACAATTCACATTATAAGATATTCTGCCATTATAGCTCTACTTTAGCAAAATTATATAAAAAGATATTCATACAATCTGCAAAGTTTGTAGCAACATTTGCAATATAAATTATATGACCTTTTCTTTTATTCACCATAAGTAAATAGTATGGTTGTGTTATATATAGTGTTCATAGTACAATACGTTTGACATTTTTTATCATGATCATTTCTATTTCCATTAAGAATGTTCAACAAAATTGTTGGATTGTTGAATTTTATTGTTTTTGTATCATTCATATAATTTCAATCAATCATCACTAAGCATACAATCTCATTATCATATAACAAATCCAACCGAAACTAATTGTTTACACCTATTTGTTTAATTTATTATATTAACATTATTAAATATTTACACATATATTATGCAAATTTCAGCTTATCTACTAGGGCTGTAATAACATTATTTTTCCTTTTTTTCTTCAGTTACAACTTCTTCAGATGCAGCTGGTGCATTTCTGAAATTTGGAAATTGCTCCCATGGGGCGGATAGGTCAAACTGCCTGAATTCCTGAGCTAACTCCAACGGTTCCAGAACAACACGTTTCTTTTCATCATCATACCTAACCTAAAAATAAGAGTATTAAAATGAGGCCATATTCATCAAAAACAATCAAATTGTTTGTAAAGTTTAGATCACTAAGAATTAATTATCTGAGAGGTTATTACACAAGAACGAGTAATGTGTGGAGTAATGTTTCCCTATCATTATTCAAATAAACTAGCACATCTTTCGAAGTAGTGGTTCCCTCCCTCATTAAACGTGGTACTTATGTAGGTAACATCGGGAGTCTTGACGTTGACTTAAGCTTTTGTAGACAATTAATAAATAATTAATAATGTGTGAGGATATGCTATAACTACAAATGCAAGAAAATTTAGCACTGAGCACTGTACTGCGGTTTAGCATTTAATTTATTGTACAACCCACATTTTTGACAATTTCGGACACTGGAAATATACAGTCCAGTAGAAACTGCCAAGTTCCAGTTACATTGGAAAAACCTTCCTGTGGGGGTCATTCAAAACCATAATGAACATGAAAACGAATAAAGAAATAATAAATATACTCATTAATATGCTTCATAATTCAAGAGCAGGAAATTTGTAGCTTTAGTTTTGAACAGATGAAAAATAAACAAAACAGTGGCATACAGATCCGTCAGTATCAGTATCGTTAATTTAGAGAAATTATTGGGTGCCTACATAAGCGATGTCACACCATTGGGACATAGAAATATATGAGCAATATATAGTACTGTGTGAAAGCTTTATTATACAGCAAATAACAAAATCACGAATTAAACTTCTTCCAGATTAGGTTTATCGTCGTAAATTTATCATACATATCGTATTAGAAAATTTAGTCGTCCTACAATGTTTATAAACTTTGTAAAATATATACAGTGATTTCCAAAGGTAAATATATTCGTATATCTTTCCCAATTTTATTTCAAAAACATGAAGAAATACATTAGTTTTTTAAATTTGATAGTTTGTTATCATAATTACACTTATTCTTTTGTATCAAATGTTAGTAATATTTACTAAAAAAATAAAAATGAAATAGAATCATACATCATCATCACTAACAGAATAATTGATACACAGCATAGAAAGAAGAATCTATTAACAAAAATAATGGCCTTATGAAAAAACTCCAGTTCATTGATTTTTTGCAACATAACCAGAGACTTAAGGCTCGTTAGGTTATGTACGTTTATTTATAGCAAGTTATTTTTTTAATGGCGCTCATATGAAATGTCATAATTATTTGTTAAGTGTTAGTACCATTAGGTATTATTCAATGTAGTGGATTGTACTTATAGTATTTTATTATATTTAACTGATTTTACAATAGGTAGGTCAGCACATTTTACTGAAAAATTACAAAGAATTGTAGGAAGCATTATGGACCTACAAGTAAAGGGCATAAAGAAAGGAAATTGAATACACTGTAGTGTGCGGCATGTGAAAAACATTTAACATTACTATAACCATCAATCTCCTAATTTTACCACAATTTGTGCATAACCGTCTATGCATGATGTTTGCAGTTTATCATTTCATTTACTGGGTAATTTATTTCCAATAAGTTTATATAAAAATTTGTGGCCCTATATACCATAGTAGGGTATATGGTATAAAATTAAGGGTCAAAATATGTGTTACTGTGGGCAAAACAGAATAAAACATATATTACTTTCATATTCTCATATACATATTGGCATTATTACTGAACATATTCTTTTATTTGTGACGGATGTAGCTTCGTACATGAATATGCCAAGTAGTACATTTTTCCAAATCTATCACTCGAAATGTTCATGTTTGGACTCATGTCTTTAGGAGTTATTAGACTTTTTACATAGAAGTTCAGAGGTAGCACCTCTATTAAAAATAGGATTTTCTTTGTAGAAATTATTTCTAATCAAAGCAGGACAATAGATGAGACACATAATAGCTGTCTATGAGCGGGTCTTCATTGAATTGCATACATGTAGAATGCTATTTGTAATCTAGGGATTTGTGGTTTATCGCACACCTTCTCAGGATAGCACCGAAGACACCTTATAAAATAAATTCAAATATTTCCACGACCACTATTATGATCATCACATCGATCAATGAATTAGCAGTTCACTTATTATTGAAAAGGCGGCCAATTTTCTTGGGTTACATAATGGAAAACTTATTTGTCATGGAGAAAGTCAACATGGATTTAATTTATAGAGAAGCCATGGCAACGTTGAGAATGCATGCAAATTATATGCAGAGTATTTTCCTAATAGAAGATATCCATCCACCAAGTCGATTTATCGTGTTGTGCAACTAGCTAAGAAAAGAAAATCGTAGTATTAAACAGTCATTAATACTCCATACACAGGCTATTCTGGATTTGCTAATGACTTTGGAATATCAAAAAAAGCATTCTAAGAATACTTAAACATCACCAATTTTATCTCTACCATGAATCTCTCTGTCAGAAATTACGTGATGATGACTTTCAAAACCAAGTCATATTTTGTCAATGGGCTATGTTTTTTTCAACTGATACTATTTTTCAAGTAAATTTTTATGAACTATGAAGTTAACAGACCCAACAACACAAGAAAAACTTAAGAAGTGCTTGCCGAGATATTGACAGAGAAATCTTTATTGCAGACAATGCAAAGTTTTAAATACGCATTTGAAAAATATATTGAAGATGAAGAACATCTCTTTGAACAATTGTTAAAATGATTATGTTTTAGCAAAGTGGTCACAATTATTCTTGTCATTGTTTTTCAATAACATTGTATAAAAGATTATTTCGTTGTTACAATAAAATTCCAACTGACCGAACTTAACTAACAAACTAACATTAAACACTGTCTAAATACCATAAAAAAACTCTAATACCTTTAATAAATAAATGAATCTTATATCTTATTTATTCTCAATTGTTACTAGTGCTCATCCATAAAAATTCTTATATTCCATGACCAGGAATAGTAATATGTGCTTAATTGCTTGCAAACAATGCACAGTGGCTCACAATCAGAAAAAATAATAATAGAAAATCACAGCTTCATAACAAAAACTACCTTAAGGGTAGGAATTTGTACAACTACATCTTTCGGGCTGTAATTGTACAGGCCCAAAGGGTTAAAAGGGTTTTGTGAAAAAAGTAGTTTGTATAAATAGGCAATGCATATTTATGGTAAATATTTTAAAATTTTAATTATGCTGTCCAGTAGTGAATGATCCTTTGACAATGGTTTGTTTGTATATCCTCAGGTTGTTGTAGAAACTACATGATGTCACCAATACTAGCAAAAGGAGGATTACATCCCTGCAATACAGGTACAATTACAATACAGGTAATATTTAAAGGCTGCACTTGGCACCTTATTTCTAAATAAATTTAACAATCCTCTCTGGAGTCTCTGTAGGGCCTCATAAGAAACCCAGATATAATATATGTATATAAGATACATATATAAAACCAGTAACTCTAAAACAACTATTTTTTCTCTTACCTCAACGTATCCACTAAGAGGAAAATCTTTCCTGAATGGATGACCCTCAAAACCATAATCAGTTAAGATTCTTCTCAAATCAGGGTGATTTGAAAAGAATACTCCATACATATCCCAAATTTCCCGTTCATACCAGTTTGCTGCTTTGTATACATCATTACAAGAGTCGACCGGTGTTAATTCATCTGTATATGTTTTTACTCTAATACGAGAATTATATCTGAGAGATAAAAGGTTATAAATTATCTGAAATGAACATTATTAAAAAATATAAGTATTGCTGATTGACTTTATACCTCAAATCGGTATTGTCGATTGGGTACATCCATACCAGCAATGTCAACAAGATTGGCAAATTGTGCATTATGGTGATCCTTTAAAAACTGCAAAACAGGAACGACGCCTTCAGGTACAATCAGCAATTCAAGTTCATCTCCAGCTGTGACTTGAACCCTCTGAATGTACTTGGGTAAACATTCAGATACATATTTTCCAAAGTCCTTTAACCGATTACGAGAAACAACATCTGATTTTCTTACAGTGGCTAAAATACAAATAATGACAATGTAATATACTTCATCAGTGTGGAAAAATAAAAGTAACAAATCAAAAGGTAATGCATAAATTTATTTTCTATTTTCTATATCTTAGAAAATCTTAATATTTAAAATTATCAAAAACTATTATCATCCTTAATTTGTTTTCATTCTAGTGTTGAATGAAATGAACGTTTTCTTTTATTTTATATTCTACATCCTGTTATTCCAAAATAAAAGGAAAAGAAGATGTATTTGACTCTGAATAATTTAAATCTTATTCTGCATTTAACACTGCTAATTATGAGCTAATTATGAGTGACTACTGGAAACTAAACATCTGAGATCCTTTTTTTTATCTGAGATAGAGCAGCTAACATTCTATAAAAACATACATATTATCACATACAACTTAGTTATTAATCATATAGAACCGAGCACTTATGGAATAATTTCCGGAACAATACAACATCAGTTATATAGGATGGGACTTACAAGTGCACCCCCTTTATTACATTTTTAATATTTTTGGAAATACTAACCCATATAACTTTTTCCAATTTTGTTTTATTTTCCTATGAAAAACTTATTTCAACTTATGTAGACAGGGTAAGTCAATACCAAGTTTGTTATTTCTCAAAAATATGAATCCTGCATATTTTTCCATCATATAAAAGAGGGCCTTGATTTCCCCTCAGAAATATAATTTAACAACTTAACATTAACATAAAATTAAAAAATTATGTTTAATTGGTTTTTAAATTAATTTTAAATACTGTTAAAAACTGTAAAAATTTTTTACTTATTTTTTAATTAATCTCTCATTTAATTTAAAGAGTCTAGGTAATTATAATACACATTCATTAAGCAATAATTAGATAATACAAGACAAAAAATAAACTACTATTTGCAAAACAAACAATTAACTTAATAATAACTATAATAATTACAAATAATAATGGATATAACAAATTTAAAAATCTAATGACATTTTTGATGTAACTCATTATTTTAACTTTTAACAAAATTAAGTAGAACATTTTCAAATAATTGTTGATTCTTATTCAATTCAATATTATCGATCATTAGGTTTTTCAGATAATTTGCATTTCATATTCATCAACCAAATCCTTTAGTGCAGCCCATAGAAATAAGTTTAGGAGATTGAGGTCCAGACTTCTAGGTGACCATAGAATGGGACATCTATGGATTATTCACAATTGTATTTCAAAACTCATGAACTTGCCTCGCATTTTCCGGTGAAACCCCATCCTGTTGCCATATTATTTTTATTCTCTAATTTAGATAAATATCAGTATTACTAAATTCTCAATCTGACCTCTTACTTTATATAATTCTCAGCAGTTAGTCAGTCTTCAATGAAAGTGGGTCCAATTATCTTCTTAGAAAATGCTGCACCAACATTAATAGTATTCTTCCTCATTTTTTTATTTATTGAATGGCTTGTAGATACTGCTCTTTGAAATATTGAACTGATGACAGCTTGTGTTTATTAGTGAACCATTTTCTTCTAATTTGTTGTAAATTTTTTTAAAGTTTTCCCATCTGCAATTGGACATTGGGGGAGTCATATTCACTTTAATTTATTAAGAGAAACTTTTATAATCACCAGCACACCAGATAGATAAGAAATAACTTGTTGCGTTGTGCCAAACTAATACTCTCATCCCAGAATATATTGTTGCAAGGCCTATATTAATGTTTTAAAAATGAGGTGTCATGTTGCAAATACACAAAATATTTTTTTATAGAATAAAATAATGTAAGTAATGAAAATATCCATTTCTAGAAAAAAATTACATTTTCAATGTTGAGTTATTAAGCGATTTATAATTTTTTGTAATTCGTATTTGTAATTTTTTAAAACATCAAAAGGATATTGATGACTTCTTTCAAAGTATGTAAAATATACAGAATATTTCATAAGAGTAACAAACTTGGTGTTGACTATAATTAGGTCAAAACTATTTTTTCATACATAAACTGGAAATTCTCCAAACTATAGCTAGAACAGAATTGCCAAAATTTTAGTGAAGACCTACTATAATTTTTTCATTGTCTACTTTATTGCAAAGAGTACGATTCCAATTACAGTAAACCAATATAGGGTTGATTAATATTGAAAATGCCTTATTTAACTCATTTTTATGGGTATATTGCCTTTTTTAATTGAACATTCAATTAAAGTGATCATTACAAAATTATAGCTGATACCTTTTTCATTAAAATAATTAATAAAACTTTAGTTCATTTAGGAAAAAAGAACGTTTGAACTTTTTCTGGTACTCTACAGGCTATTAATTTTGTTTGAAATTTTTTAAATTGAGATATCTTAAAATGTTTTCAGATCTCTTACTGAAATATAAGTAAAAAAGGGGTTTACAAACATTACACCCTACTCCCTGAAACAATGGCTTTTTACTTATGATACAATTTTAGGTCATTGTATAGAACACCCCCTTCTGCCCTATCGAAAAACTAAACTTACTCACACATTCTACATTCCATCACGAGTACAACGCACCTTATCATATCTTGCGCAAATGGCATTAAGTATTTTTTATAAATAAATTAAAATTGGAACATTTGTCCATGCGCACAGCTGATTTACTGTTTACTTAATCGTTTCTGTAGTTCACCAAAGTTCCCATGTTGCCACATCAACTTTTGTATAACTATCATAATATACAATATAGGCTACAAATTACTTGCTTACCTAAAGCGCAGACATCACTGTCTATTGAATTTACAAATATGTAAACAAAATCAGACGCCCTGATTAGTTGGAAACGTCTTCACGCGCCAAGGGATGCTGAAAAGACACTTTTCAAACCACACCACAGCTATGCAGTTCTTTGTTCACAGCTAGAACTTAAACTTAAAATATTCTTGCGCGTCGAATGTGACAAAAATATGAGTGAAAACAGAGTATTGACTGTGAATCTTACACCTGTGCCTGTGTGGTTTTGTGATTTCAACACCTGTGACTCTTGCGATGTCACTTACGTGAAATTTTACGCTATCACAGCATCAAATCGTTCTTAAATAGACATGGCGCTTTAATAATTGGAATACAACATGTGAGTAAATTAATTAAATATACATCAATGTAAATAATGACCTTATCACGTGCATAAAAAAGGGTCAGGCAGATTATGACAAATAGAAACAATTAGGATTCACGATTATTTCAACCCTTACAAACTATCCCTCTATCTTGTAAATTATTTTTTAACATTGATCATTTATATACCAAATATATCCCTTGCCCTTCAACAACAGACGCCAAAATTTAACAAAAAAAAAAACAAGATATTTAATTTTGCGGTCTCTATGTGCACACAATGCCACATCCTTTCACACAAATATTGCTTCAACCCTTAAAAACTACCCCTATATGTTGAATATTTTCAAAAATTTACATTTTTTTAATGTACCCTTGCTAAATTAACATTCCTCAATACACCTGTTTACCCCACCCAGCACCCCTATTCACTTTCACCTCCCGTTATTATTAATTTGCGCAAAGTTTCGTTTGTGAAAAACTGTTCCTATAGCAACCTACAACACGTCCATAAAAGAAAAAACGCGAAAATCCAGAAGGGGGTGTTCTATACAATTACCCAATTTTATTAGCATCGAAACATTAAGGAACATTCTTTACTAATTGTTGATTGAACATATTCCTTACGTCTTGTTTCTTTTACTACTTCTGGGGCTTCAGAGCTTAAATATCGAACTGCATTTCTGTAACCTACAAAAAGAAAATGAGTCCTATGTGCATGAAAAATATTCTGCGAAATAACCTGGGTTAATTATGGTTCGAAAACCAACAGTTCTTTGTAAAAATTGCTGTAAGAAAGACATTACTCCTAAAAATATTATGGTATTACCTAACCTAAGACCACAGACCACGGATATAAATTGTACCACTAATGTATATTTAGGCTAGCCGCACACTGGCAACTTTAGTCAAGCAACTTTTTAATTACAAAAATAGAACACATTATTTCTTATGAGATCCCGCACAGAGGCGATTATTTAGTTTAGTAGGCAACTAAAAAATTCCAACACATTTTATTTTCCTGGCGACTCAATTGTTGCCTGCAAAATAGAACGTACATGTTCATACTGTCTGAGTTCTGAGTACACTGGCGACTGGCGATTAAAAAGTTACTCTTGATTTTTCAGTTGCAATCAACATACCGCTAAACATAGAATTATTTATTGAAGTTGTTACATTACGCCTCGCGTTGTATGGCATAAAGATAAAATAATATGCAGATAAAAATGTTAAAAAAAAGTTGTGGATGGAAAATTGTCCATCTATAAGCCTTGTGCTATTTAATCGATGGACCCAAAGTTCTCTGTATTTTTTCTCTTCCTTAAAACAAGAGCACAAACGTATGAAGTCTCGACGAAATCCATTTTGAAACTGATGTTAAGCAACTATTCAGTTGCCAGTGGGTGCTTGGAACAACAGCGGGCAACTTTCAACCGACTAGATATTTTAATCACCGATACTAAAGTATCCAGTGTGCGGCTAGCTTTATATTAATCATTCTATGGTTGTATTGTAGAATCTACAATAGAATCTACAATCTGTAGATTCTACAATAATTGTACCAATGGTACAACCATAGAATCAGAGATCTTAAAATACTATATTATAATATTAGATGGCGGGTTATTGTATGTTTTTATATATGCTCTCTGATATGTATAAGAGGCAGAATAACTGCTTTCACATAATGGTTTATTCTTTTATAATATTTAAACTCTTAATATGCAGATGACCTTGCCAGACTAGGGACCAGGGAAAACCTCCATGGACCAGAACCTGCAGTGGGAATAAGTCGGAATCTGATGAGAGACCGCATCAATGGCTGGACAAGAGACCAGCACAATAAAAGATGGAGAGGAGTAACGGGTTGTCGAATAACCAAACTCTTCATCGAATACTCAGAGATTGAGAAATGAGCCCAAGAATTCATTAAATTGAACAGGCACAAAGCCAGAACCCTGGTGGGAATCATAACGGGCCACCATAGTAGCCTAAATGCATATAAGCACAAGCTGAGGCTGACTGATAGCCCGGCCTGCAGATACTGTAAAGAAGACGAGGAAATCTCGATTCATCTTCTTTACACCTGCCCCGCACTGGAGGAGAAGAGGTATCTTATATTAGGAACCCCTGTTATCCTAGAGGAGGCGAGGCTTAAGGCGGGGGACGTGCCTAAATTGCTCCTTTTATGGGATAGCATTTTTGGATAATGACCCGGATAAGAGGGGATCGCCAAGGGACTACCCATGCGATCAGTGGCTGATGAGGTCCGAACCTATATAATATAATAATAATAATAAACTCTTATAAGCATTCTATATTTAAAATACAAAATAAAATGTTCAAGCGAATTAACATCAACTACAATGTGAAAACAAATTGAAAACTGTATGCAAGAAACATATTAAATATAACAAAAATGGAATTTATGCTATTATTTTATAGTCCTGTTTCAGTTGTTAAATCAAAGTGTAAATAAAGTGTAAAAAACCTACCCATTTAAAAAGCAAAAACAATATGATATTTTATGTTTTTTATTCATCATTTTGCAAAAAAACTAGTGCCATCATAAATCGATTAATTCGCTAATAAATTTAACAGTTTTACAATATAAGATGACCTCTATTTCCGCCATAGATTTATCTATGATTTCTGCCGATGAAAATTTATTATATTTAGTTAAACCTTTTTCCAATAAAGCTTCAAGGAAATACGAGAGATGAATTCTCAAAGAAGAAATATTTGTTTTTATTTTATGTGTAATATATTAAAATACAACAACAAAACATTTCAGCACTAAATATGCGAAAACAGACCACCATCAAATAAAAAAAGGGTTAAAGGATTAGTGTCCCTGTATTTAGTTCTACGAGCAAAGAGGCTCGTAGATTTAGTTGGTTGGCCCAAGGATTGTATAGGGAGTAGGATAGCTGGATCGGCCGAATTCTTCGTCCGCGGTAGTGGAGATAGTGACGTCGCCGCGGACTACGGGTTATAATATTCATATGCTTTTATTGACGTTTCCTTCTGTTTTAATCTATTTTAATTAGATTTTGAAATGGTATAGGTATAATTAAAATGTATATTAGTTTTACATTAGGTAGAGTATTGTAATTTGAATTATGTACAGCCTTTTTGAAACTGCTATTAAAATTAGAAGCAAGTGTATACTCACGAGAAACAAAATGTTTTATGGGCTGTATCTGTTCTTAAAACTGCAATGCTGTTTCTTGATAATAAAATATATTTTAGCTACCTAAAATATATTTTAGGTATAAAACCTATTAGGTAAATAAATAAATGATTATGTAGGTATTTATTATTTATAGTTTAAGAATGTAAATAGGTAGTTATTTTATCATTATTTATTTAGCAAACTGCATATTATAGAGAACCTTATTATTCAATGTTCAATTTTTGTACCTATATCAGTATATCATACTTGCACATATCACTTACCTACACAGAACAAATAAATCATCTAATTAATTAATTATTTAAATGTATTTAAGGTACCTATCTATTCTACCCATATACCTACCTCCATATTTTTACTACTGAAAAGTACCTATATAAATGCTATTATACCTTATTAGGTAGATATAAGTCAACAGATCTATTGTTAATCTATTAAGCATTATTAGTATCCTCTATCTCTAGTTTTAACCTTATTTTTTTAAATTATTTCTCGAAACCCCACCGAATATTTCGTCAGATATGGAACAAGTTTTTAGTCATTAAATAACATTCTGCTATTTACTCAAACTTAAATCAATACTTACGCAAACAATAACGTTCCCTTTAATATCACTTCAGCACTCAAATGCACGAAAAATATTAAATATTATCCAAATTGCCTGAATTTACACAGCACTTCTGAATACGTTTAGTAATGTTTTAACGGTTATAGTCCGCGATGACGTCAAAACATGTTTTAAAGGAGTGGGGCGCTGTCTACATTGAAAGATAAATATCGGGCAATCCTATTCCTTATACAATCCTTGAGTTGGCCCTCATATTCAACGATTTCGACCATTAACATCGTATTTCAAATCCCCACTAATATTCCCAACAAACCAATTATTCCGATTATAAAAATTTTAACTGATCAGCTCACTGACTGAACGCAACTACATTAAATTGAAAACTCGCATTATTTTATCAGTCCTTGTTTCTACATGACGCCTCTGAATTGTAGGCGCATGCGTATAAATAATATTAAGAATTGGCATAAACTAAGCATACCTTCATATAATACTCATGATTTTAAAGGAACGCCATCTTATTAACCTTTTAGGCGCGGAGCTATAAACTTCTGTTTATCTATAAATATGTGCTTGCAAAGGATACTACGTACTCAAATAACAGTTAGAATAAAACAACGCCGATTATAAGGTAAATAATTTATATAACAGTCTGCTAATATACATTTGGCTACATACGTTGTGTCAAAATATGACAATCATAAAAATACGCCAAATAGCATCAAGTTTCCTTGCTGCATAAAAAAGAGTAGAAAAAACATTACCATAATATTTTGATTTTATAATATATACTTTATATTAACATAGAAACTTGCCTAAAAATATATTAATAAAATTACGACTATTTTCAGACAACAAAAACAAAGTGATATCGGTATGGAAGATGGTTCAAATGGTACCTTGTTAGATGCTGAACTGTTAGTTCATACAAAAAATGGAGTAGTCACCCCGACAATGGCAAACTTCCCAGATGGAGTAATTGCTGTATCAAAAGATGACAAAATAAATCATACAGAAAATTCTAAAGTTAATGGTGACAATATTACCGAAAGTAATGTATTTGAAGATGATTCATATAGTTCGGAAAGTGATGCTTTAGTGATAGATGAAGGTGTCCCTAAGAAACAAAAAGGCTCTAGAAAGAAGAATACACAAAAATCAAAAGCAGCAAGTGAAGAAAGTACTAATAGAGATGGTGAGGTCATCACCCATTCTAATCCATATTTCAATGAGTCCCTTTTTGAGTTAACTCAGATACATCAAAATTCTCAGGAAGCAAACTTAGATGTGGCAGATGATATAACTAATACCCCGGTAGATACAAAAGACGATAAGCAATGCAAAGTTAAATCGAAAAAAAGTAAGGGGAAGACTAAGCCAAAGTTGAGAGAGTATGCTCAGTATCTTGGTTTACAACCAACAGTTCAGTTTAAGTGCTCAAAGTGTGGGAGGGCTGGATTTGAATCTTTAACAACTCTCCATGATCATGTTATTCAGTGCAATTCAGTTCAAAATGTCCAAGAAGAGACTTCTGAAAATTCTTTTTCTGGCTTTAAACTAACTCGTAAAGTATTTTTGTGTTCAGCTTGTGGAACATATTATGAAAATTGGAACTTGTATATGCATATGTTGGAATTTCATAGACGTTACATATGTTTATATTGTTTAGGGATGTTCTCAATATTAGAGGACTTGTGTCAACACATACAATCGCGTCATAATCTTGAACCAGGACATAAAAATACTTTAGATGAATTCTTTAATGTATATAACGAACCTTGCTATGTAGTGTGCTGTGAGTGTAACAAATTATTTAGTGAACAGGATAACTTTTTTTATCATAATTGCATTAACAATAAAAATTCTAAAGGAAAAAAAGCGATAAAACAACAAATCACACCCGAAAATCACGTAACTGGAGACTCTATACATATAGCAGAAGAAATGTCTAAGAACATTAGTTTAAATAACCCTCAAGAGTGTCAAGATATTATCCAGGAGACCTCTGAGAAAGAAAACATTAATGACCCAAAACAAACCCCTGATAATAGTGTTTCTATGGAGACTAAGGACATTTCTAGAGATTTGCCAAATACAGAAGAATTGAGAGATTTAAATGGTCAACAAGAAGTAGAAAAATATAATGAAATGGCTGTAAGCGAAGATGAAATTAGGCATTTAAATGATAATTTAGATGAAAGTCAAGACAGCGAAATAGTAGATCGTTTCAGGCCAGACGACAGCTATAGAGAATTTGATGCAGAAGATTTAACGGAACAGGAAAATTCTAATACTGTCAATGACGTAAGCTTAGAAGAAAATGTAGTAGTTGAAGGAACAACAGAAGAAAATAGCAGAGACACAACAAATTCAGACCCCCAACCTGTCGAAACTAGAAAAGTGCCAAAATTATCATTGAAATTACCAAAACTTGCGACATATCCTGAGCCAGAAATGGAAGCAGAAGATAGTGAGGACAGCGAAAAACTGACAATGGAAGTCGATCAAATAGAAAGTGAAAATGAAAATGACACTGAGATCAATAGTATACTTAATCCCAACTTAGTGGATGCAGATCTGAGAGAAGAAGTTGCACAAATATCTACAGAACCACAAATGCAAGTTGCCGACACAGATATACCAATTATGGAGTTACAATTAGAGCAACCTTTGGATAAATTTGATCCTAGAATGTTAATTCAAAAATGTTTAAAAGCGGCTATACCAATTTGCATATATTGCAATCATGCTCGAAAAATTGCTGTTAATGGTAAGCAACTTGGTTTACATTGTATAGCAGAACACAGATTTTCTGCGGTGGTAAATAGTATAACTGCCGAAGAATTGATCCCCGAAAGTTTTGTCAATAGAATAAAGGAAAGTTTACCTGAATTAGAGTCTCAGTTTTTTAATTTAGAGGCAAGTTTTTCTGATGAGGCTGTGACATTTTCGCATTTATTCGAATGCTTCCAATGTCGTTTTAGTACTACAGTGCATAAGGAATTATATCTTCACAACAGAAAATTTCATTCAAAGAATTTACTTTTATGTATAATGTGTAAATCGAACTTTTATAGCTACAGTGAACTGATTTGCCATTTATGCCCTGGGGTGTATGTTTTGGACTATGATTTACAGTTCCGTTGTTGCATGTGTATAAATGATGATTTGCCATCGTCTTTTCGATTAATGGTGCATCTTAGAAAGAGACACAATGTTTGCGATGTGTGTTTGGAAATGTGCCACACACAATATAGACTTTCAAATCATGTTTGGAAACACAAGTTACATCATTTTTGTTATCGTTGTGGAATAGCATATAGAAATAAACCAGACATTACGAGGCACTTATTTTGGAAACATGGAACTGAAAGTGTTTTATGCAAAAAGTGTTTGCAGAAAAAGTGGCCTCATGTTTACCATTTTTGTGTCCCGCCAACAAGCTTTACTTGTGATGAATGTAACTCGACTTATAGCAGAGCAGTTTCTCTAAAGGTACATAAAAGAATTCACACAAATGAAAAGAAACACGCTTGTACTTTTGAAGGATGCACAGAAAGGTTTATATCTAAGAAATTGATGCTAAAGCACGAACAGAGGCATAGAGAACCACTAGAAGAGTCTAAACCGGACCCTGAAGTTGAAAAATCAAATGAAGATGTTAAAGATAATGAAATAGAAGAAAATAAATGCGAAACCATAAAAGAAGAAGAAAAAATCGAGGAGAAACCTAAACTTAAAATAGATGTCTTAGATTTACCTGAACTAAACCTCTCTGAAAGTGATAGTAGTGATTCAGAAACAGAGGCAACAAATAAAGATTCGGACATGAAAGATCATGAAAATGAAAATACTGAACTGGTTGAGAAAGAAAAACCGAGCGAGTTAGTTAGTCAGGAAGATGCAATAGAAACTTCTGAAGTAAACAATGAACTTACAGAAGTTGATAATCCTAACTCTGTAATACAAAATATTTGGGATAATTTCAAAAACTATCAAGCAAACAAGGAAAAACTAGATAATATGATTAATGAAGTAGAGAAAGCTGAACATCCTCTAGACATTCCAGTGCCACAAGTGGAAGAAGTGCTAACTATAGAAATGGCACTAAGAGACCATGATTATTGTATTGATCCAGAAAAGAAAGTCGATACCAGTATAATAGAAGTAAAACCAGCTTTGACAATGACTGAGAGCGTGGATCATGATTACTGCTCTCCAAAAATTGAACCTCCTATTACCGAAAAATCTCCAGAAAAAACTGCCTCACCAGAAGCTAGTAAAGAGGAAAAACAAAAGAAGATCACTGACAGTTCCTCCAGTGACTCCAGCAGCGATAGTGATTCCTCCAGCTGCTCATGTGGTTCAAATTGCTCCTGCAGTTCTAGTTCGGGTAGTTCTAGTTCCACTTCAGAAAGTTCCAATTCTGACAGTTCCACAGAAGAAGGGAGGAGAAGACAGCAAGCAAGGAGACAGCGTAGAAAAGATAGAGCAAAAAAATTAAATAAAGAAAATGAGGCTAAAGCAGTAGATGTGGTTGCTACGGATTTACCGCCAGTTGTCATTGAAACTCCAATCAGGGAGTCAGACTTGGAAACCACAGAAAGTGAAACTGATGAAGAGTTTTATGATAAAGCTCCCCAGAAATTGGCAAAGAAAATCTTGGAGGAGAAACGGCAACAGTTACTAGCTATCATGGGGCCCAATAATGTACCCAACGGTAGCTTTATTGAGAGTACAAGCAGACCACCGACACCTCCTGCTGGGGTAGTGGAAGAAGAGGAACCTAAACCAAAGAAGAAGTCTAAATCTAAGAAACGTAAAAAGAAGAAGAGTGAGCGAAGAGCTGACGCCGGCCTTGAAGATAATAGAGAGTACTCTTCTGAAGCTCACAACATTCCCGTACCATCATATTATCAATATCATCAGCCTCCAACAGTGGCACCTATAACACTTACATTACCCAGAAATTCACCTATACCAAATCAATGTGCAACTGTACCCCATAATTATTT
Source organism: Rosalia funebris (assembly GCA_037954035.1). Lineage (NCBI taxonomy): Eukaryota > Metazoa > Arthropoda > Insecta > Coleoptera > Cerambycidae > Rosalia > Rosalia funebris. The sequence goes on from JAZFAV010000007.1 coordinate 10,787,788, forward strand.
TAAAAGCCATTCAGAGACATTTTATTCTAGACAAGATTCATCAGACTCAAGTTTACGGGCTTCCAAACGTAGACGCGTACCTAACAAATTTTATGGGTATTCTAGTGATGAAGAACAGGATAAAGTACACTCATCTGTACCCAAATGGAGGAAAACTGAGGTAAGGGAAAGTTTTATATTAATATAAAGCTAATGTTTTATACTAATATTACAATATTTTAAATCAATAGAGTCTGTAGTCTTTTTAAAAAAAACTGTTGAAAAATAATGTATAATACTCGTAATTATTTTCTTGTTTTGATATATATGAAATTAGTTAAGTGACAACAAATATAAATTTAAATCTATTTAACAATGTATGGCACAAGAAAGATTAGTATTGTATATGTATAATTGTTCTTTAATCTTAGTACCTATACAAATGTAGATAAGTGAAAAATTCATTCATATAAATTAATTTTTACAACCGTTATAAGAGATCATAGAACCAAAATAATTTTTTTAGATTAAGTCTTATAAGGTATTGTCTCAAAATCAATAGAAACATAGACGAATATGCCACTTATAAACTCCTAGATAAAAGAATATTGGGGGATACACATAAAATGGCACTAACAATACAAAGTAGTGTAAAATTACAATAATTTGTTCATATAAGATACAGAGCTCAGGAATTTTACAGAATAAATTACATTGATTAATATGTAAGTTAAATAATTGTTAAATAACAATGGCGCTTAATGGCCTGATGAATGATGACTTATGATGTTTACTATAACAACTAAGAAAATGGTAATATCTCGATTTGAAACCCATCATAATACTGTTAATGTATCATATTGTTTATATAGTATGATTTTCATGTTAATATTTCATGATAGAGACAACATAGGTTCAATATTGACAAGGAATTATTCCTAGTCTAGGCTGCATTTGCATAATACTGTATAACAAAATTTTGTAAGACACCTTAAAATTTCCTTTTGTATTGTCAACACTACCATAATATGTGCAAGATACTAGGCAGCAATGCTTTACATAGTTGTCAGTCGAACTCTGTACTGCAATCTAACCTATACTAGTATTTTTAATTAGTTCAATAATAGTCTGAATCTCCTTGCTTCAACACAACACAAGCTTCCCGAACAAACCTCAGGAAGATTCCAATTCCTTATTTGATACAACTTCATTTTTTGTGTTTCTAAGAGTCATCCAAAACCATCATCACCTGAAAATCTCACTTAGTAAAACTTTATCACTGTTTGTTTCGAGAAGTTTTATAATCCCTCTGTCTCGAATTATAATAACTCATACATTACAGGTTTTGTTTGTTTCAAATTATGGTATCCAAAATTCTTTAGGATTCATTTTTAAAACACTAATTTAATTTGATAAGTGAACTTTATTAGAATTCTGTATTAACGTAATTAGAGTAAATTGTATAGTAATATGTTTGTGTCATTAATTAGTACTAGTGTATTTTATCGATATTTTGTATTTTATTGATACACGGGATACCGAAAAACGTCCCGTATGATGAAGTGGTTTTTTATTCATACATTGAATCTCATAATTATTTCCAAATTTTGTGATGATTGATTTCATACAACCAACATACCATAATATCAAAAATATGTCAAACTAAAACAAGAATTTTTAAGATATACCCTCCCTAGGATAGAAAGTAAAACTGAGACCCCTGTCTATTATATTTTAAGCTAATTAAATATCCTTAGCCCGCTACCGCAGTAGAGATGTAACAAGAATTCCAACTTTGGAATTTCAGTTCAAGGAATGGATGTTTTACTTTTTTACATACTGCATTTACATTCATATCCCATCAAAATTCATTAGATTGGATCACACTCTTTTTAAAAAGACCATAATTGTCTAATCTAATACTTTGCTATTTAATAGTATATTCTTCAAGTAAAATTTAAGAATTTTTACTTATAAAGAACTGCAACTACAATGATCTTCTTTAACCTTCTTAGGTACCACAAACACCTCAGTCACCAATGATTGTACCCCCCATTACAATAAAGACTACTCCCCAACCAGTGCAGCAGCCAACAGTTGAACCTATTTCGATCAGAACTGGAACTCATTTGAGTGACTTTAAAGTCCAGAGACCGAAGCCAAAATCATCTATACCCCCCATTCGCCTCATAAATCCTAAATTCGTGGAGAAGGACAGTGCGACTGAGTCAAATGATTCCAGTTCAGAGGAACAACCAGCCCTTCCTAAACTCATTCAACCCCAGTTATACTGCTACTGCAGGTGCCCTTACGATGAGGTGTCCGAGATGATAGGATGTGATGCAAGCGATTGTGCCATCGAATGGTTCCATTTTGAATGTGTTGGTATAATGGTGCCTCCGAAAGGACAGTGGTTTTGTCCAGACTGCAGAAAAAAGAAGCAACAAAGGAGAGAACTGCTGCAAACTTGAAGTGATTTAGAAAACATTATTTTTACCAGTTCTTAGCTTGTGATTAAAGGGTTAGTTCCTGGCTCCTATTGTGCAACCCCGTTTCAAAGGGAAGTTTAGCAGAAAATGCAGCTGTAATACCTATTTTATTGCTTTACTACTAACTCAGACATTACTGTTGATGAATATTCGAATGGTATTTATACACATATATTAAGAAAGTGTATTGACAAACTTGAGTTTTTGTCTGAAAATGTTTTATAATATGTATGCCAACATTTTTAACTATTAATCTAAATCGATATTTAATTTTGCATCGATGATGTCAAATGTCGGTTAAATAACGCTTGGAAAAAATGCCGTATTTATCACTGTAACGATTATTGCCTATCTGATGTAGAATTCTACTTTTTATTGTATTACATTTCTGAAATAATTATTATAAATTACGCAATTCCGGTCATTGTTTTTAATCGTGTAATTTTAATCAATTATTCGCTCATAGATATTAATTCATAAAAATGAATAAAATCGAATAACTATCAGAAATTATGATACAATTTTTAAAAGAAGAAACAGATACATATTTACAAAAACCATCAACTTGATATGAAAGGCATCTGTAAATGAACATGAATATGTGAATTTGAAAATTCAAATGTTCCAATAACACATCGATTATAGAAAATAATTCCAGTTCAAGTAAAATACTATTTCAATAAGATTCTATTTACTTTTATTCATTGGTGATGATTTAGAAGATTTTTTATAAGTTAGTATTTCATTATGTATATTATATTGTTTATATTTACTTTAAATATTTATTTGTTCAGAAATACTTTTTTGTTTGTTGGTTTTTCTGATAATTGTTATTTCATCAAGTTCTGTTGTGTATATATTTTTTTGTTGTAGAATTATCAAGCTAATACAACTGGTAAATTGTATTTTAGGATTAGTGAATGATATAAATCTGACAAAGTAAGATGTTTACATTTTAATTCGTGTATATATAAAGAAATTTGTACCTGTACATACCTATAAATAATATAATACTTAAATAATGTGATTGAAGAGACTTACAAGTTAGGTAATATAAGTTATATTTGTGTTTCATAGATTAAGTAATTTTTCAATTCGTTATTGTATTATGATATAGGATTTGCCAAATTAGCCCTGTAAATGTGTAAATATTTTTTTTTTTAATATATGCTGCTCTGCATAGAGAATTTTCCATTCATTAGGATTTGTTAGTGTTAGATCTGAAATATGAAATTACCCTATTTCAGAATATTCGGTGTACATTTCTCATATGTGAATAAAAAAATTATTAAACAAAAATGAGTCTACATTTCAGGACGTTGTGAAAATTATAATGATGAGCAGCATTTTATAAACAGACAGGATATGAAGAACTATATTGTTGCAAAAAACTTTGAAATTATTCAAATACAATTTGGATGAGCATATGTTCTGAGGAATTACATTACCATTGGTTAAGAAATAATCTCTTTACACTAATCGGCTGTTTTCGTGTGTATCACGAAATTTTTAGGTCAATGTATGAAATGCTTTTCGTTTGAATTTCGGAATTGTAACAAAATCAACGCTTGCGAACAGTGTGGTAACTTTTGTTTTTTGATCTGAAGCATCTAGAGGCATGCTCCGGAGGTGCCTTCGATATGAACGAGGGGGCAGCACAATATTGCGATTTATTTGCTTACTCGTCAATATATTATCTAAGGGGAAGAAGTCATGAAAAATTTAAGGCAAAAGTTTGGTGTGGAATGAAATATTGTAATAGTTATAAGGATCATCACGGTACTAGCCGGATAATACATGATATGTAGTATAATGATCGTCCAGCAGATAACGCTATATATGAATTATATACATAAATTAAGATTGTTAAAAATTTTGATTTAAATATTTGCAGTACAGTGACACTGACATCTATTTAATTTCATTTCAAAATAATAAGTCAATTCATTATTTCATTGACAACATTTTAATTTTCAACATCTCTGTATTTACATTTTGTTGAATTGAATATTCGATAAAATAATTCATTTAGATGATATTTTACCCTCCAAGAAGAAATTGATAAAACGTGTGTATCTTCTACCAAAGAAATCATGTATTCTATGAGACTGCATTTACTCTACTTACGAGGAATAATGTACACGTAAAGGTACAAAGACTATAAGAAATTTTTCTTTTATAATGGGTGTCAAGAAAGGGTAGGGGGTATTTGTAGATTGAATAAAAAAAGTCAGAAAAAATAAATGTTTTTGTTAATTTTTAGACAAGGTTTTGGAAAATTAAGTACTAAAGATTATGTTCTCCAAATGTTGACCTTCACGCTGCTGGCACTCCTCTAACCATAAACGGAAATTAGCCACCACGCGTCTACACATCTCTCTGGAAACGGCGGCCATTTCGGTGCGAATGTTGTGCTTTAATTGCACTAAAGTTCGTGGTTTGTTTACATACACTTTCTCTTTAAGGTATCCCCATAAGAAATAATCAAGAGGTGTAACATCAGAAAATGGATTAGAATGTTTGAAAATACCGGTTCGACTAAAAATTCGCAATCCAGGTCGCCCGTGCTCTGTTCGAACCCCACAAGCGATTGAAAAAGTGAGAGTTTGCGAATTGATTAAGAAGGATTTTCACGCACTGAACTATATGTTAGGCCGGCGTGCAAATAAGTTAAGTAGACTGTAAATGCAAAACAAAATGTGATAAAATTTGCTTTCTTGAGTTTTATTTGCTTTCTTGAGTTTTTAGTGACAAGTGGGTTGTAAATTGCACAGTACAAATCGCTGTTAAATACAAAAATATGATTACAGGTGCGCCAATTCCACAAAAATTGCGAGAAATCATAATTTCCCAACGTTTTGAGGAAAAGTCTGTAAAAAAAATTGCTGAACAATTAAATATGGTCAAGTAATTTGTAGGGAATACTGTAAAGTATTATTCTATTAGAGCGATACTCGAAATTAAGAGCAAGGGTACAGGTAGACCTCCAATTGTTACGAACAGAAATCAACGAATACTCGTAAATATCTGTAAAAATGGAAGGCGCAGTACTTTACGTGAAATTACAGCTCACTGGGTTAATGAAAATAATTTTAATTTGTCAAGAGAATGCTGCCAAAAATGAATTCATAAATCAGGGCTTAGTTTTTACAAGGTAAGTAACATTCAGTCTTCATCCAAGTCTGATAACACATGTTAACGTATTTTACGGGCAAAGGAAAAACCACTTTTGACTGTCAATCAGAAAATGAATCGATTAAATTCAAAGGTTTCATGGTCCTATAATGACTGGAAAAAGGTTATCTTCAGAGTGACAAGCCCAAATTCGATGTTTGTGTCGGAGATAATCAAGAGTCATATGTATCAAACACAAAGCATTTAATAAAGATTGCCTAAAACGAACTGTTAAGTTTCCTAAGAGTTAAATGATTTGGAGATGTATGTCAGCTAAAGGGTTAGCTGGCAATTCAATGTTCAATTGGAATTCATAGAAAGTACAGTGTATGTAGGAAAATATAAACAGATTTCACAAGACAGGCGACTCCTAAGTATCACCTAATTTTATCTAAATGGAGACTATATTTTTCAGCAAGATGGTGCTTTGTGTCAAACTGCTGGAGCGATAAAACAATGGTTCACTGAAAACAATTTAAAAGTAATATCTTGACCATCAAGCAGCCCAGATTTCAACGAAGAATTTGTTTGGCTTGAAGTGAACAAATATTTAAGAAAGAACCCACAGAGGAATCTCGTCGATCTGAAATCTAATATTCAAGAAATTTGGGATACAATTTCATCCGAATTATGTGAAAAATTATCCAAAAGCATACATGCGAGAATATGAGCTGTGATAAAAGCCAAGGGCGATGCCACTAGTTAGTAGTTTATATCGTAAATATCTTAAATCCCAACATATAGTTGCAAGGAATTATAATATATTTGTCATAATATCTAACTTTTAAGTTAAAAAATAATTTAAATTTAAATAGTTTAATTTTATTTTTGGTAATCGTCCTTTAAATAAGTATATCTTTCAAAAAATATCAAATTTCAAGTTGTTTAAAGACTGCGTTTTATTGAAATAAAAAATTGCTACCGTCCCAATATATTATATCCCAATGTTAGGGCTCATATACCATATACACATATTGCTCATTATTACCCAAACTAAAACTACAGGACCGTTTTTTATGACCCTATTTAAAACATCATTTCAATATTTTCGCCCTTATCAGATTCTAAAAGGAAAGGGTTGGATTTCCTACTGAACTACCATTTCAAGCATACATTTGGAAACCTTTAAAACATGGTATTCAATTTGAGTGGTTGTAGTATGCATATGTTCCACTCTCAAATGTAACTATTCTGTTCCTCCAAACCCAACCCCTTTGTTTTAGAATCTGGAAGTATAATATACTTACAAATTATATATTACTTCATCCATTGTTTCCCATACATCATTTTCAAATTCATGAAGATGTTATGTATTTTTATATTTTCTGCTATCAGACAAATATTTAATTTTGCGTCCCTTTGATCTTATTCCCTTCCTTGCTTGTGTCTTATGATGTTGATGATTACTTCTATCGAACTGTTGAAACCCGTTGTTTATTTACTGAAACCCAAACCCTAAGATCACCAAAACTAAAATGATGGAACCGTTTTTTATGACCCTATTTAAAACGCCAAATATTTATTACTATTGCAAATAACTAATATCTTAAGGGAAACTATTAGTATTTATTAATATTATTACCAAAAGATGTATAGTCTGTATTCAGCATAATGGTACCTAATTTAAATCATGTTATATATTTCGATTATTTATAAGAATATTTAAAATTAAATTGCAAGTTATAAAGAAAGCAAAGAATTAGTTGTTTACTTTTTTTTTATTGTATTGTATTTATTCATTTTATCAATTTGTTTAATTGTAAGCTAATTTCATCATCGTTTAACTAATTAATAATCTATTATATGTATTACCATTTCTACTTATCTTACTTAAAGATTTTTTTGCAGCTTAACCACTTTAGATAATTTTTTCTACAATTACCATAAAAAATTCCATTATTCAAACAACCATTAAATATTCTTTTGATTCTATGATATTAAAAAAGAGGACTGTATACATAATAAAACATCTATACAAATATTTAACAACATACAGGGTGTTCCATTTCAAAATCAAAGGTGATGTCTCTTGCGATTATTTCTGAATCAACTTTTACACGAATCACAGATGAAAGTAGTGATAAATACTCAATAGAGATTTCAATTTTAAAATAAGTATGAAAAATATTGTAGGTTGGTGCAATTATTACTGGCATCAAACACTAAAAAAAAATTATTACTTGACATTCTGATAAATCTGCCATGATACTGATTTCCTAACTATTTACACTAAATAACAACCGATTTAGATGTATACTTTAATATAATCGTATGCATCAACTTACTATTTATTTTGTGTTTGACATTGTTGCTGTTTTTTCCAAGACGCTTTAACACATATTTTATTTACGGAATATTACTTATACATCCACAGTATCCAATCAAAAATAGCAATCCAAGCCTATAACTTGCTATATTTGTAAGTTTTAGACTGTTTCCAGACTGAAAATAGCCTAAGGCAATGTCCATTGCCAGTCACATTCTAAATGAAGGAAGTACTGGGCTATAAATAAATAATTATAAAACTGCTTGTAAAAAAATATGTTTTTATTTCACATATATTACATAAAAGCGTAACGTTAACTGTCTGTATTATAGTCACATAACAGAATGTAAGTAGTAACTTAAAACTAATAAAAAAAATATCCATTCGAGATACCTAAATACATTTCAGGCCAACTGCCATTATTTCTTCAGTTTATAAAATATAACACATACCAATCAACAGTTCTAAACCACAAAATTAGTAGTGAATATGATTTGTGAAGATAAGCGATTTGACTTATTGAGACGAATTTAAATTACTTTTGATATGGCATTAATAAGGTTTAGTGTAAATTGTGGCTTTCGATATTGATATTCCCATATAGAAATACAAAAACTATAAAGGATAGAAATTCTAGTTTTAGAGTAAATTTAACAAAGATTTGGTCCAGACAAAACCATATTCTGAACAGATTGTGCATTGTATCAGTAAGGATTTTTTATTACTGTGTAATAAAATTTACCTTTATTTAAAAAAATTGTGATATTTGCTCTTCCTAAAAGTGAAATGTACGTTATATTAATATAAAGTGAACAGCATAAAAGTAACAGGAATAAAGAGAGAATAATAAATTGGATTTAACAAGAGATTGGAAATATAAACTAGACTCTATATATAAAATGGTTTTCACACATATTTTGTTACTAAATAATATAAAAACTGTCAATTTGATTGGTTTTGAAAAAAAATTAACTTCATCGAATTTATAAACAGGACATAAACAAATTCGTGAGAAAAAAACCTTGTCTGATATAAAACCTGTACCGAGTCATACACCCATCTTTATCCCTTCACTGGGTGTCTATTTTTTAAACTTATTTTGCAAATATTCCATATAAACTTCTGAAACACAACTAACAAGCTGATATATCCAAATTGCCCATATTATAATTATAATATGCTCCTCAGTCAAGATTAGAGCGAGTCTACAATTAACTTAATTCTATTAACTTTCAACAATGTTCTATTCAGCACCAGTATTAATTACTAAAATTAGTAAAAAATAAAATACATTGAATTGTTATTTTATGTTTGTTTAATAAGAATTAGTGTTATGAGCGGGAATGTCCGCTGAAAGTTTTTTATTAGTATTTTTTTTCTTTTTGGAACTGTGTAAAGTATAAAATTATATAAATTTATGTTTTACGAAGTTATTGTTATTTCTCATATTTGAATTTTCTTATGAATTGCTGTTTTCTCTGGTGAATGGCAACTATTATGCTTAAGTTAAAAGTTATAACTTTCAATTTGAGCATATTATATAATTGTTTCATTACACATATACATATACGAAACAATGTAGTTTAAATTTACATGTATTATTTGTAAATTCTTGCATAATTTATTTGTATTATGTGTAAAAATTAAGGATTAATTCCTGGTAGTGATATATATTATAAACTTTTAGTATAATTAAAAAATCGTCAACTAGTTAGAAAAAAATCATCAACTATTTTTAAGTCTTCCCACTCATGCTTCCTATATATGTTCTTAACATTTTCAAATCGATAATTTTTACTATGAGGTTTATTAAATCAAAAAATCTAACAGCCAAAATGTAATACCTGACTAATGTGATCGCTTGACTTGAAAATAGATTTTTCCCTTTTAAGAAAACCTTAATGAACCATAAATTGAAATAGTCACTATAACCTCCAACCACACATATCTCATTGACCTTGCAACTAACTAACTTTTGCAATAAGAACCTACAAAAGCATATAGGAAAAGGATAATTCTTTATAATATAAAGCCAGCAGCATAAAGGCTGCTACAAGCCCGCTACAGACTTTGCATGCGCACTATGCAATTCGTGATGCGCGATTCGCCGCACTTCGCGAGTCAACTTATTCGCTGAATATCGATTCGTAAACAACATAATTCGTGTGTTCGCAGTGATTCACTCTTGGAGGCGGTAAAGTGACGAATACCAAAGGCTGCACATTAACATGAACCGCTGATTCGACGAAGTTTGGGCTGTGATGCATACTAGTCTATTTGTCCCTTTGAGCGCTAATTTATAGTGTGGCAATAGCACAAGCTACTGTCAGATCATCGTCGCTTTCCATATTTTTAGAGCAGAAATTTTGTACCCAACGTAAATTTATAATACCTATACTGAAATAATAAAAATAGAGTGAAGATACTTTGCTCACAAATTTCCGCGAATTACAGCGAACATGATGAATCATGCTAACGCGCATCACGAATCGTGAACAAACCAAGGAGATTAGAGAGGAGAATAAACTTCCATGCTTGTACCATTGTTCGCTTGATAGAAAATACAACGGTATACCAGGCGGCGCTGCAAACGTGCGCGGAATACCATTCGAGCTATTCTGCGCATGTCGTAAGCGTGTCGTTAGAATTTCAAATTCTCCCACTTCCACCGTTTGAACCCACTTCATACGCAAAACACCTCGGATTGGTTTTCCGCGCACGTTCGAGTACGCCCGCAGCGCCGCATAGTTTACCGCCGTATTTCATCTCGGCTGAAAGTAGGAGCTTACTCTCCTCTCTAAACTCCTTGGAACAAACGCATAGTCTGTAAGCCCTGATTTGCGAATTGCTACGAACTGGACAAATGGCGAATCGCGCATCACGAATCGCAAATACATGCATAGTCTGTAGCGAGCTTAATATAATATAGATAAACTAATTTGTTTTACCTTGCTTATCCCTAATATTATTTTAAAAATTAAAACAGCTTAATCTAAATATTTTGAGATAACTTGAATAAAATGTCATTACTGTGCTAATTGTTATATTTTTGCTAAAAGCGTTTTTTCCCTATTCACTACTAATTTTGTTACTTACAGTTCTAGCTTATAACTTATTAAAGATTCTTTTTAAACTGAAGAATATCCACATAAAGCTTTGTTTCTTATTACATGTAAAAGAATAATATACAACTTAAATTGGAAAGCAAATAAATATCATCCAAGTTTTACTAGAATAAGACTACAAGATTATAACTAAATGGGAGCATTTTGTGAGGTTCGTAAACATAATGAATTTAATTTTGTAACATACTTTATGTATAGATCACATAATTTGAATACAACTAAAATTAACTTTTTTTTACACTAATAAATACATTACTTCATAAAGCAAAATTTAAAACATCTTTGGCACAAAAACTATAACAAGTTGTTAACTGCTTAAACCTCATTTTGAGTAATCAATCAGCTTCCTTTCATTGTAATGGACTATTTAAAAATTGTTCTAATATTTGAGTATATCTATTATGCTTTATGCAATTGTATATGATAAATATATTCTTTTAAGCTAGAATCTAAAGACATCAAGTATCTAGAATTGATGAGGCAGCTAATTCAACACTCCAATTAGTACGCAGGAGAGCTGTTTCACATTGAGTTCTGTCTGCTAATCCTAATCTGTAAATGAAATATATCGTCCACATCTGACAAAATATACGATTATTGGAACATACATGGTGTTTACGAACTAGCAGGTTTATTTTTATTAAGATGCATTGTGATAAATCCAGCTAAGTGAGCCCTGAAATAATTGTCTTAGTGAAGGTAGGTTAGGAATGGTAAGAAAAATCTCATATATACGAGGGTCATTCAAATATAAACTAGCCTTTGGTAACTGAGAGCAGAAAAGGAATTATACAGTGATGCAGAGCATTAGGCGCGATAGTGGGGATCTCCTAGGAGGGATTCGTGGCCAAACCGGCCACTCAACATCAGTTCGTTAGTTGTCTTTACGATGAGCGAGAGTGCGGTACAATCTGCGGTTGCACAACGCATCGTAATAAGATTTCTTACGAACGAAGGTGTTAAACTGGCCGAAATTTGGAACCGATTACGAGCACAATTCGAGGAAGGAACACTTTCATGTGCGAGAGTGAAAGCCTGGTGTGCAGAGTTCAAGAAAGGGTGTAAACAAGTCGAAAACCTGAGTCACGCAAGACGGCCCCGCACCAGCATCACGCCAGAAAGCATTACAGCTGTTCGGGACCTTATTGACGGTGATCGTCGAATCACGGTAGCAGACATCAATGGAAAATTGAAGATCAGCATTGGAAGTATACACTCCATTAACCGACACAAGCTGGAATTCCGAAAAGTGTCAGCACGGTGGGTTCCACGTCTTCTTAATGCAGATCAGAAAAATGCGAGAGTTCAAGTTTCTCAAATGCTTCTCACTCGTTTTCAAGATAAAGGGGACGATTTTTTGCAACGAATAGTGACCTGTGATGAAACTTGGGTTCACCACTACACCCCCGAGTCGAAAAGGGCAAGTATGGAGTGGAGGCAGAAGGGGGAGGCAGCAGCGACAAAAGCCAAAACTCGCTTATCGGCTGGGAAAGTAATGGCGTCGGTTTTCTGGGATTCTGAAGGAGTTTTACTGCTTGACTTTCTCCATGATCGTCGTACAATAAACGCTGCCTACTACTGTGACCTTTTGGAGCAGGTTCGAAGTGCATATCGGTCGAAACGGCGCCGTCGGCCTATCCGAAACGTTCTGCTCTTGCACGACTATACAAGACCGCATATTGCTGGTCAAACCACCGAGAAATTGGCTCAAATGCACTGGACTGCCCTTGAACACCCTACCTACAGTCCCGACCTTTCACCATGTGATTTCCACATGTTTGGGCCGCTCAAGGAAGCGCTTGGCGGAGAACGCTTTGAGAATAATCAGCAGGTTGAGGAGTTCGTGCGCAACTGGATGAATACCCGTCCTGTCTTTCTTCGAAAATGGCATAAAAAAACTGCCTGTTCGATGGGAAAAATGCATAGCGAAAGAGGGGAACTATGTAGAAAAATGATGTTTTGAAAAATAATGTAAAATAAATTTTTTTAAGCAAAATGACCCTCGTATTATGGTATTAATAATTTATTTCCATAGAGAGTTTAACTGACCTATTCAATTATTTTTTTATTTATTACTACACTGTTCAACACGTATATACCCAATTACAGATATATACTATGGCGGGATATATTCCGTGTACCTTACATACAACAATTTTGGAAATCTTCATTGAACATGTTAGACACATGTTCAGCGAAGATTTCCATATATATGTATATTACAATTAGGGCTTCAAACAAATGATACATATTCTAACTTAGACCTTACACAATAGTATTACAAGGTCTATAGTGTGTTCGTATTCACAAAATACAATGTATTGCATACCATACAGTAAAAACATACGATAGTGATTATTTACATTAGTGAAAAAAAAATTCACAAATGTAAATAATGTAAAAATTTTACTAACAATATTTTCAAAATGACCAATAAATATTAGGTTAGGATCAAATAGTGTAATTATAAATATATATTATCATATATACTAATATTATAGGCCCTGAGAAATTTTAAGTCTAGTTACGACAGCGTTTCAAGATAATAATTATATATACAAGGTGTTTGCGCATAAATGACACCATTCCATTTATTGACATTCAATGATAATTTGTTTTCTAGGCACTAAATTGATAGTCTGTCAAGATTATAATTCAACAATCCTCTATGTGTTTTATCCTCATAAAGATTTTCAGGTCATCTACTTACTGCATCAAACATACATCTAAGGTATATGTTGCATCATTAAATAAATATATTAATAAAGGACGACCTACAACAGAACCTTGAGGAATTTAGATTTAACATCATTATATGCAACACATAGTACCTGATCTGGCAGGTAAGATATGAATAACTGTTGAATTGAATACGAAAATGTTTGTTTTATTTAGCAGTAGTAATATTTGTTTATCTTAATATTTATCATTATATTTTGAGATTCTCATTATTAAATTATTGTTTTAATGTCTAACTGTATCTACAGAAGAATTTTTCTTTCACAGTGTCTAGCATATATGACAAAAAACATGAAAAAGTGAATATTTTAACAAATTCATCCACTGAAAAATATTCCACTCTAGGGAACTGTTTATCTACAAAAAAAAATAAATAAAAACAAATTATTGGAGCAGAACAAATTAGACCCACGGTTTTTAAATGTTGTTGTTAATTGATAATCATTATTACAAATATTTATGATATTACAAATGTTTGACATTTTCGTAATTTTGTATTACTGCCGTGCACTGGAATAAACTGAAAGAAAATGTTATTAATTTATAATAGTTATATCAATACAAGAAAAGTTTTTGATTCGAACATTTTGGTCATCTTAAATTAATTGATATCTATGCTATAGATATAAGCGAAGAGCTGCATATTTATTAGCTCCGTGATCGGTAACTGACCTGTGAACTGAATGCCTATCATATTCTCACAAATCATGAATATGAAAACAATGTTATAATAAATTCATTCAAATGCAGTTTAGATTTTCATTTAAAATTAATCAACAATAATAAACTGGATATAAAGAATACATTCTATCTTAGGAATAGTTAGCAAAGTAGTTCTATTAAATAAACATACAAATTCGTAAATACCATGTACATATTTGGGATAAACGGTAAAATCAGAAATTTACCAATATCTATCTATTAGTGAATTTAGCTCTAACCAAGTGTAATTAGATAAAAATTGTTTCTTAATGTCCTATAATTGTGCTTTAATAATAGAGATTTCAATTGAATAAGTTTTGTATTTTTTAATATCTTATTGATTTATTTCAATTTTTCAATTATAAATTTTTCTAACATAACTTACTTGACCAGTTTTTCAATTTTAATTGTTTTTATGGCAGCTGTAACATCCCACCCACAAGATTGAAGAACTGAAAGGCACTCTTCTCTATCAACATCAGGTATACACTCCTTCACTTGGCTAAGTTTATTATTACGATATTCAGGCGTCATCAAACGTTCTGCATCAGCACTTAACTGAAAAATTAAATACAACACATACACATAAATCAAGTGGAACAAATACATAAAAATTTTCAAGTGGAAATGATATTGGAGATGTAATTTAATTATTATATAGGATATTTTAGTACCCTACTTATTTATTCTAATATGATAAAGTTGGTATTATCATTTCAAGAAAACTTTATTACTGGACACTATCACGACTAAACTTCTGAGGAAATATTAAGTTTTTATGGCTGCTTGTGGTTCATTATGAGTTTAATGGAACTGAACTTATTTGGGGTGTGAAAATTCTAGTATCTAAATGAACTAAGACATTTAAAATAGTTGATATCCTGTGACTATGTGAAGGGACTATACTCAATATTCCCATAATATAAAAAACTGTGTAGAACTTGCAAAACAAACTGAGCAAAGCTATAGACAAAAAATCATATTTATGATATTGTTATAGAGTGCTTAATAATTAACTTTAAAGAAGATAAAGATGACTTTGCTATTTCATTATTTAATGAAGAAAGTGATGATACAAATAACAATGTAATTTCATTACGTAGTTTTGAAGTACATAAGTTTTGGTAACTTATGATATATTTTTTGGTAGTACAACTATACAATAGAGAGTACATTATGTTATAGGCATCTTAGATCATACATTGTCATAGTTTTTAATATTACATAGATATGAGTAGTATACGTATTTATTTTCCCATTCTTGTTCTGTATTTATTATTATTATTATTATTATTATGTAAATTCTTACCATTCTTAATTTTTCCATATCCAATTTATAAAGAAATTATATTCACAATTATCATAAAAAGTTTTTCTTGTGTTTTAAGATTTAATTAACATAGATCAGAAACAAAGTCCTACCTGTCCCTGTTGAATTTTCCTTTGTATCTGTTGCATACTTAAAGGCTGCATGCCTGGTTTTGTCGGAGCAGGCCGATGTGGCCTCAGGGTTTCATCAGGAACTTGACTATACAGATTGTCCGGTATTTCATGGTACAGACTGCCATTAACCTCACTGTACAAACTACTATTGACATCGCTATACCGGGTGTTGGGTAAAGTACCGTAACCATAGACGGCTGTCTGACTACTAAACGAATTATTATATAAACTAGGCTCTCTATTACTATATGTATATTGATTATTATAAGTTCCAGTATTATTATACAAAACATCACTTGGCACGAGTGCAGTTGGTGTAATGTTATTATACACTGTTTGTGCACCATACATGTTGTAATGGGACTGAGAGAACTGATTTGTTTCCACACCTGAAATATTTATATTAATTACAGAACCATGTCGATTAAAAAATGTATACAGAAAATGTTTGACACTCATTAGGTATAGTAATTGGAGATTATATGTACAATATTTATTCCACCTAGTAATCTATCCTGCACGAATTCATGAAACACCTTAACTGCTTCATGTAAAAGTTACAATTGGTATTTTCTTCATCAGGTCAGTAACATATAAGTCGGAAATCGAAAACTATCAAACCGCCAAGCGGTTATCAAAGTAGTTCCCGAATAGCAAGGCTATTACATAATCGCTATAGGAAACAACTGCTGATCGCGCTAAAGCCCCGCCAGGCATTGAATTATACCTAAAAGCGATCCTCGACCCCTTTCTCGTGTTTCTGCACGATCAGATAAGGTTTCAAAAAATAAAACCCGCCACAGGTAGGATTCGACATTTGTCCCGGATTGGAACCGAACGACATACAGCTGTTTCGAACTTATTAGTTCTCATTAGTGCCGTACACGGTACGCCGATCCAGGACAAATGCCGAATGAAATTTGTGAGGTATACAAATTCTCAAATTGGAGTGACAGAAAAAAAAACACTTTATACGCTAATAACCAAGTCCAAATTATTCTTATATTATTTAGTATGAACAACTCCCCCTAGGGGCTGTAAGACCTTGCAGTTGGTGGGGGGGCCTTGTAGGCCGGGGGGGCGCTCTAAAGGGTCCATACTTGTATGAATGATGGCACCCCTAAGTAGGGGTTGTCCAAGCGAATGGGAGTATGAATGAGGTGGCCCCGATAAAGGGCCTGTCCATACGAATGAAGGGATGTGGCTTGGCAGCATCCCGGGTATGAGCCCTTCTTGAGTTTACCCTTTTTGAGTTTTCGCAAGGGAGAGCGACAAACCCGGTTCACAACTAAGAAACAGCTCCCCATTCAGCCTGGTGAAACTGGATGGATATGACACACCCCCCTAAACCGACGGTGTGAGTCACTGAGCCTAACGGACTGGTTGGCTCTCAGGGGATACTGAGAGTCGCTATCGGTGCCTCAGGAGCACCTGGTGCAACTACTGAGTATCTAAGTCACCTTACCCCTGCATGCGGGGCTCTGCGGGACCTTCATTTTCCTAGCTACTCGTGGGATCATAAATGGAACCATCAACCCATGAAAGAATCTTGGAGGAAAAGGAGGTCGAAAGCGGGCCTGTACCGCGGACTCCTCCATCCTGCCAGCTGAGCAGTTGCTCCACCGCCGATACCCAGGCCACACTCGTGACTTTGAGCCTCTACTGAGGCAGAGGGCGAGGGGAATCTGAGCAAACCAGGGGACGAAAGTGGTGTAACTGCTAAGGAAAGAATGATTCAAATTATACAGATTAACTTGCATCGAAGCAAAGATGCCTCTTCTATTCTACAGAGGAATCTGGCTAAGATGCACAATGCACACAGGGATAGCACTCATCCAAGAACCTTGGGTGGTGCGGGGATCTATAAAGGGGCTGGGAAATTTCCTCTGTTACAGGAGTAGTAATACCAACAGACCCAGAGCCGGATCGTAGTTAAGAACATCAGCGCCACACCACTGTGGAAATGGTCCACAGGAGACCTAATGGCGGTAACTACGATGCTTGAGAATGTAGGTAAGGTGGTCATAGCGTCAGCCTATCTACCATATGACAGCAGGGACAATCCGACACCAGAAGTGAAGGAACTTGTGGACTTCTGTACTTGGAAGGAACTGTACACCTAAACGAGCTAGGTCGAAAGGCCAGGTAAGATGGTAGAACAATAAGCTGGAAAACCTTAGATGTAAGGTAAGAAACCTTCTCAAAGGAGCCAGAAAACGTAACAGCCGTACAACCTGCGAAGACTATAGGACTGCCAGGAATCGGTATAGGGCTGAGGTTAGGGAAGCCCAAAGAAGTAGTTGGGTTTCTTTCTGTAATGAGATAAATAAGGGAGCTGAGGCAGCACGGCTAAACAAGATCCTAGCCCGCAGCCCGGAAGCGATACTGGGATCGCTCAAACTCCCTAATGGTAAATTCTCGGAATCGGATGGGGAAACCTTAGACCACCTCATCAAAGCACATTTTCCGGGCTTTTATAGACCGGAGACGGGAGACATTTCCGACCCGCTAGTAAGGGCACATAGGACCTGGGCGGTAAACCAAGAGGGGGACGACAGGGAACTTGTGAAGGAGATAGTCACACCGGCTTAGATGAGGTGGGCCTTGAGGTCCTTTGATCCATATAAATCGCCGGGACCGGACGGCATTTATCCGGTACTTCTGCAGAAAGCAGAAGAGATAATCCTCGGTCCGCTTGTAAGGATCACCAGGACCAGCTTGGCACTGAAGATGGTCACGAAAGTGTGGCTAGGCACAAGGGTTGTTTTTATACCTAAACCAGGCAAAATCGGATACACGTCCCCTAAGGACTTTCGGCCGATTAGCCTTACTTCATTTTTACTAAAGACGGCCGAACGATTAGTTGACAGGTACCTTCGGGATACTGTCCTAATAGGGAGGCCACTTCAAGGGAGCGCTTATCAAGCTAGTAAATCAACAGAAAGAACTCTGGATAAGGTTGTGTCATCGATACGGTCACAACTGGACTCCGGAGGATACGTTGTCGGCACCTTCCTTGATATTGAAGGAGACTTTAAATTGAAGGAGCCAACTTTACATCCAGGGAGGTGATTAGCGGAGCACTAGGCAGATGCCCCCAGAATAAACGCTGAATGGATAGACCATATGTTGGGAAACAGACAGCTTACTGCCAATAAAGGCAAGACTACCATCGAGGGTCGGGTCGACTCGGGCTGTCCACAGGGAGGGGTATTGTCCCCCCTTCTGTTATGCCTGGTAGTGGATGAGCTGCTTGAAAGGTTAAAGGATTACCAGGTAATTGGCTATGACGATGACTTAGTAATAATAACGAAGGGCCCTTTCCTGGAGCCGATTCTCGATATAATGCAGGGAGCATTAAACAAGGTTGAGAATTGGTGTAGGGATAGGGGACTCTCGGTCAATCCCTCTAAGACTGAGGTGATGGTGTTCACCAAAAAATATAAGTGGAACAGAACATGTCCGCTGAAATTTGGTGGCCAAGAACTAAGCTATGATAGCGAAGTGAAATACTTAAGAGTAATCCCGGACGGGAAACTGTCATGGGAAAAACATAAGTCACATATGTTCCAAGATCACAGCAACACTTTGGCAACTGAGAAGGGCCATTGGTAATAGCTGGGGCCTGAAACCGGAGACATGAAATGGATGTATGAGGCAATTCTCAAGCCCAGACTGACGTATGCAGCACTGATCTGGTGGGAGAGAGCCTGTTTAAAGTCGGAAGCCAACCGACTTAACAAGCTAAGAGAATTGATTCTAAGAAGTATAACCGGAGCCCCAAGATCAACACCGATCGAAGCGATGGGGATACTGACGGGAATACCACCTCTTGATGTCACTCTGAAAGCCGTAAAGGCAATGCACAGGGTGGGAAACATGAATAGGAAGGTAAGGGACCTGAATAGACTCTCAAGAGAGCTAGCTGAGGAGGCAGTCCTATGGATGCCCTCTGACAGTACGAGTGTCCACTTCCTGTTTAACAAGCAATATAAGATCACCCTCATCAGTAAGACCGACTGGATGGAGGGTCGAGCTGGATTACCGCTCAATGGAGACATCTGGTACACGGATGGAGCCAAGAGTGGGAACAGAGCGGGTGCTGGGGTGTATAGGCGACGCAATGGGATAGGTAAAACCTTTCCCCTGGGCATATACTACCGCACTCCAGGCCGAGCTAATTGCAATTACATACGGTGTTCTTGGGGCCGACAAAAATCGGACCCAGGAGAAAGTATGTATCTGCTCGGATAGCAGAGCGGCGTTGGCAGCCTTGAATTCAGCAACGACAAAGTCAAAGCTGGTTTATAATTGCTATGAAGCATTGAACCACTTAGCAGAGAAGAGACCGGTAGAACTCTTATGGATACCTGGGCATAATAGCATTAAGGGAAATCTAATTGCAGATGACCTTGCCAGACTAGGGATCAGGGAAAATCTCTAAGGACCAGAACCTGCAGTAGCAATAAGTCGGAATCTGATCAGAGACCGCATCAATGGCTGGGCAAGAGACCAGCACAATAAAAGATGGAGAGGAGTAATGGGTTGTCCAATAACCAAACTCTTCGTCAAATACTCAGAGATTGAGAGATGGGCTCAAGAATGCATTAAATTGAACAGGCACAAAGCCAGAACCCTGGTGGGAATCATAACGGGCCACCATAGTACCCTGAATGCATATAAGCACAAGTTGAGGCTGACTGACAGCCCGGCCTGCAGATACTGTAAAGAAGACGAAGAACGATGGCTGGCAGTAATATCTTCACATGCATGTCTAATCCATAGATGATAAGCCCATTCTGTAAAACATCCCTTAAAAGTACATACATGAAGATATATAGGTACGGTTTTGGCCGTTTGTGTATATTTAGTGAGAATTTGATGGCAGATAGACTGGTAAAAATCTACTGTCAGTGTCTGCTACCCTCTGTAGAATAGTAGTAAGTCCCAAATCAGGCGATGTGGATGTCACACAAGGAAAAATATTCCAAATTTCCAACTCAACATGGTACCTAGTGGAAGATAGATAGTAATATTCCCATAAAACTCATAAGAAAAAAACATTTCCTAACTCTAACACAGTTCTCTACACTGTTGTTGACACTCTCTACATACTAAGGCCTACACAAATGCGTAGGCCCTAGTGCAAAGCATAGTTGTACCATTGAAGCCATTAAATCACTAATAAAAGGAGATTAGACTTCGTGTTAGCTAAATTGCATGATTACTTACTACACTTCCACACATCACCTCAGATTTCTCATTTTAGAATAATAGCCAACACTCTTACCGGACAAATTGTATTATAATGACATTTCTATTTGAATACTTCCATCTGCCTTTCAAGATATAACATATCTTGAAAGATAATATATTCATTGAGACCTATACCTATATACCACCTATAACATATTCATTGAGAATAAACTATTTTTGTCATATCTAATTACCTATTTCTGTCTATATATTATATTTAAAAATATAGTCTTCTTTCCAAAATAGATTTTCTTATTTTCAAGAAACAAAGCCAAATATAAAAATAAGATATGAAGTATGTTTTTCATTATTTCACCCAAGTAATATTTAAATGTTAAAAAACGAAGAAAATGCAGAGGAATTGCCGATCAATTGTGAACCGCCTACTAAGGCAGAGATACAGCGTGCCATAAAGACACTAAAAGATAACAAATCTCCAGGAGTGGACAATATACCGGCAGAACTTTTGAAGGCAGATCTCCAGTTAAGTGCAACGTTACTAGAGCCCATAATCAGGCAAGTGTGGGAAACAAACACCATTTCAGCTGTCTGGAAGAAAGGAATAACAATAAAACTACCCAAAAAAGGAGATCTCACTCAATTCCAGAACTGGAGAGGTATAACCCTGCTAAATACAATAAAATTTTAGCCACAATAGTACTTAGGAGACTCACAAATGTGATCGAACCAGAGCTCCGACCTAATCAAGCAGGCTTTCGATCAAATTGCTCCTGCATAGACCACATAAACACGATTAGAATAATTAGTTAGAGCAATCTGTAGAGTGGCGGAAGTCACTATACTTAATATTTGTCGATTTTGAACGTGCTTTTGATAACCTTTCACATGGTGCAATTTGGAGAATATTAAAGCTAAGAGGGGTTCCTGAAAAAATGATATCCCTCATAAAAGCGCTGTACGCAGAAGCTAACTGCAGGGTAACGCATGGTGGAACCAATAGTGAAGGATTTGAAACACTCTCTGGGGTCAGACAAGGATGCGTGCTCTCTCCTTTCCTATTTAATATTGTGCTAGAGTCAATAGCAATGCACAAGGTATCCGCTGGAACTTAACCTCCAGCCTGGACGATCTGGAATATGCAGATGATGTGTGCCTTATGGGCCAAACTTTTCAAGAAACAGCAACTCGGTTGCAGATACTTTCAATAGAAGCCAGCAAGATCGGCCTAAAAATCAACATCAATAAAACAAAATGTATTAGAATTAACACCAGATACAATGCCCCATTTCATATAAATCACATAGAAATAGAGGATGTTGAGGAATTCACCTACCTGGGAAGTATCATTACAAAAAATGGGAGTGCAGAAACTGACATTCGTAGTAGAATACGAAAAGCACAGCAAGCCTTGAGTTCACTGGGCCCAGTGTGGAATTCCAGACAATACTCCACACAAACAAAATTACGAATTTTTCAATCAAACGTCAAGTCAGGTCTGTTATATGGTTGTGAAACCTGGAAAGTCACAAAGGTACTATCACATAAACTGCAAGTCTTTGTCAACAAGTGCTTACGAAGAATACTTTGTATATACTTGCCAGACCGCATAGCAAATGACGACCTTCTGCATCAAACAGGGCAGAAGGAAATTTCATCTGAAATTAAAAGCAGAAAATGGGGTTGGGTGGGGCACACACTCCGTAAACCCAACAATAGTGTTGCGAAACAGGCTCTAGAATGGAATCCACAGAGATCTAGAAAAGTAGGAAAACCGGTACAGACATGGAGAAGAATAGTGATGGACGAGTTAAAAAGGGCAGGAAAGACATGGAGTGAGGTCAAAGTCATGGCGCAAAGCAGAACCAGATGGTGCGCTTTTACCGAAGCCCTATGTTCCGCGTAGCAGTTAAAGGACTTAATAATAAAAATATTTAAATGCACAAAAAAATACAAATAACTGACTCTGATGGAATTGAAGTTCATTAATCAATGTTTGAGTAAATTATACTACACAATTGAAACTGATGGCCCACTTAAAAAGAAAAAAAATTGCAGACCTCCAAGGTCACATTAAATCTGTTGATCAATTATTTGCAGTATAAATTTTGAACAATTTTGAGTTAGGAATAGGAGGAAACTTATAATATTGCTCTTATTCCTAACTCAAAATAGTTCACTTAAAAACTCAAAAATTATACTGTAAATATCTATTTTATATTTAAAAAACTTTTAGAGAATCCCTGAATACAACATTTTAGAACTATCAAACACTTCTATTATTAAACCTGACAAAAAAGTCTTGGAAAACATAGTAAATACATATGTGCATTTTAATTTTCAAAGATTTAAAAAAGAAGGAAAACGATAATTTCTCTTGAGAACTATTATTTATAGTCTTTCACTTCCAACATTTCTACTGTTGTAAATACATGTTTGCTATTTACTCTATGAATCTGTCAATTTGCATTATAGTAGTTATGACAAAATATTTCAGTACAGTACAGTTTAGTTCAATAGTAGCAGTATTTAAAAAGGTTTTGTTGTTTTTATAATAATAGTTTATCTAATTAAAATTACTATCTAAGTGAAATTGAGTTTAAAATAAAATTAGACATTTAATAAATCTTAAAATCCTCATATCTCATGAAAGTTGTTTTAAAATGTCACTGATCTTGTATGAATTATCTTAATAAAATAGTTGTTCCCTTACCATTTGGATTATTAACATTAGGAGTGGTGTTGTAATTTGTACTTTCGTAAATTAAACCACTAGAAGAGTAAACAGGATCATATCGCCTGTTGCTTTTAAACTGCCCAAACTCAGAATCTACAATGTACATTCCATTTTTATTCTGGCTGGACTCATTATTTACTTGAAGGTTTTTATTATTCTGTTTCGAACTTCCATCGATACCTTGGGTAGCCTCAAACCACATCTTATTTATGACCGTAGTGGTGTCATTTTTCTGATCCGTCTCCTTAGTTTTTCCATATGTATTCTCCAAATTTGAGTAAGATTCTGAAAAGAGTAATAAATGAATACGTTTATTTCCCATCTTGTATTAAGACCTCTATGCTGTGAACTTAACCTATTAAAGTAAGCTTAAACCATTGATTAGCTTAAATCAGTATGATATAACCAAATATTTAATTAACTTCTTATAATCATGGCTAAAGAATGGGCAATGTAATATCGTCAAGTATCTAAGAAAAATTATTTGCAATTATGCCTTAAGTTGTCATCTCCACAGTCAACACAGAAATACTATTTTAAATTATGGGTACCAGAAAATATGATTATTAATTGGGCTTTTAATTGTGTGCTCTAAAAGTCTAACAGACTAATAATGAATAAGTTCAAAGATGTCAACAATTCCTATAATTAATATTTCAATTAAATAAATATGGGCTTGGATAATTGCATTCAGATTAACACCCGCCAAAGGAAACAGTAGATATTTTGGTTATTTAGAAATTATTTTTTGTGGGCTTGAAAAAGTAATTCCAGTTGGCATATAAAATTTCCCATGCAGGTATTATGACATATAAACAAGCCTGTGTGAAATTAATAAAAAAATCTTGCACATTAAATTGCTGGGTTAAATTATTTTATAAGGATATCTAAGTATCTGAATTTTTCTTCGGTCGCCATTTTCATTTGTACTGAACAATATACAATATTTTTACAAAACTAACATATAGAAAACAGGTATCTTAAAATATTTACTATTTGTTGCCCAACAAATTTGAATCTTAAATAAAAGGAAGAGTAATATTTGAATTTAATATTTTGGTTATTTACAAACTAATTTTATCGTGTTGTATCAACAACACGGTTAAATATTATGGTAAATTGATATAAGAAAACACAAATAGAAAAATATCACTTACCATTCTGAATTTTTGGTGATAAAGCAGCTGCTATTTCATTACTTTTCTTTACAGACTTGGGTTGAGCGGGAGGTGGTGCTATTAGTGGTATATCAGTAGATTCTTTTCCCAATAAATATTTCTCCAAATCGGCTAAAAATTTCCCATCAAATGATTTTTTCGAAGGGCTATCATCTAATTTTATTGATGACATATGTCTTTCTATCTCACTCTCGCTTTCTTTAGCAGCATTTGGGAGCGGTGTCATGGCAATATCTCTCTGCACAGACGAAACTGACTTAGAGATGGCAATATTGGTATCCTTATCTAATCCGTTAGGTTTCATGTAATTTATGCTTCGATTAGAAATATCACTCTGTACATAACTGCTGTGATAGCACAAATTTCCATTGAATTTTCTGGGACTTGAGCTATCAATTTTTTGATCTAGTTCCTTGGTAAAGTTAGTTGTAAATAAACTACTAAAGCTTGCATCTACACTGGTAGATGGGCCTTCGGGAAATATGGGCGACACTTGGCTTGCTGGGTAAGTCTGTTTCTTTGGGCTGGCATAAACATTGGATGTATCAAAAGGATCGATGGTTAAGGAACTTTGGGTGAAAGATGCTGAATTGTAGTAAGAAGGTGGAAATTGATATGGGGGAGGGCCTGAATCCAGTCCTTGAGATACATCTGTTAGAAACTTGTTTTCTGTAACAAACAGTCATAATAATAATATATATATATATAACAAATATTTTTATATTTTCAATATCACCTTATTTTTTGAAAAGGCTATTTTTAGTTTTCATTTTTTTTTCTATATCCTAATTTTATTAATGCCATTTTTCTACTGTTAAATCTATTATCTATTAGATCTATTCCATTATTAGTTTTCTATTGTTTCTTATTTTATTAATACCAAAATGTATTACCCAAATGTGTTTTCCTAGATGGCATATAATTTCTATTTTGATTTATATTCAGTTATAGAGAAAACCTATGCTATACCAAAGATGCAGTTAAATTTGATACGATTTGAAACACTTCAAATCGTACCTTCAAATATTGCTGGACATTTCTTACATAATGTGGAGGTGCCTCATCTTGCTGACACCAGATTTCATTGAAGGAAATAAAACAGCTTATGATGTAACCAAATCATTGCAAAGAAAATTATATTAAATATCTCTAGTCACGGTTCTCTCAAAAAAATACAGTCACAAAATTCTACCTCCTACAATATCCATCTAAACATTAAATTCTTGTGATTATTGAGAGTGTACCTCAATTATATTTTTAATTTATACGAATTAAATCCAAATTTAAAATTTGTCACATACTTCGCTCCGAAATTCGCAGTGCCATTGATTGCCGAATTGCAGAACGTTGTGGACTCCGTTCAAGGGCTACTCTGGTTCTTTCAATATTACCTTGTGTACAACTGTATGTGTACCTATGACAAATTTTGAGGTTACACTACTCCTTTCGCCGAAATCTCTATCCCATCTCAAAATTGCATGTCTTAATGGGACTTCAGCGCGTACTGGCAAATTAAATTCACGGCGAAAACGCCTCTGGGTTTGTACGTTGGACTGGGTCAGGATAAATGATTTAACATCAGAGATCCGTTGATTAACTGGTTAATTTGCCATTGTAACACAAAACTTTCGATAATAGAATACAATTTTATCACTATTTGACGTTTGTCAAATAAACAGTATTTCCACTACAACATATTCAAAACCATTCGATCCTGTTGCCGGACCCGGTATAAGTCTTTATTTTCACCTTACTGTTTTTCCTTACGAGTCATAGCACAGAATATTCATAGTCATGTAATTATTTTTAATGTAATAGCATTATTAGAATTTTTCATATAACCACAGAATTTTCCTTATTAAATATTTATAATTTTTGTTTAATTTTTATTTGCAAAATAAATGTAAAGTATATTATATTGCCGTGACCAAGAAGATCTCATCTACAAGATTATATATTGGAAAATTACATTATTGCTATTTAAAAAAAAATAATTGATGACATATCTGGAATTTGAATATATAAGAAAAAAAATAAAATCGATATGTCCGGGGATATTGCATAACAATATAACACTATTAGAAATATGATACCCTTATGGTGATAAATTTTATTGACTAATTATTTAACTACAGCATTGCACATATAAGGAATTAATGTAAATGTAAACATGCTTTTTATTTGCAATATAGACAAGATTATTTCGTTAGTGTTTTAATTTTTAATTTAGCTTTTGTAGATTACAAAATGAAGAGAAAATCAGCACATTCAATACTTCAGTCGATTTGATACTGAGTTAGCTTTCAGTGACGTAGAGAAAGCATGTAAAGTAGAAAAGTAAAGTCAATAATTTAGATTTGTTCTATAAAGAGAAAAATAGAGATGATAATATTAAGGTAGAAAAAGAGGACAGATATTTACAGTTGATTTTATACAACTTGTCTGACAGAAAGCCTAGCATTGAGGGCTAGAAACAGTTAAGGAATGTTACTCGAAAATAAAAATATTCATTTCAAATGTAAAGAATTTATAAGTATTCTATAGGGTATGGTTGTTATATAAAATAGATGCATACAAGCCACCAAAACCAATAGACTGTATTAGTGTGATATCACAACACATAAACAACAGTACAGCTTGTTAAAAATAGGAACAAGTCTCAATACTGCGATATCGGACCGCCCACGAGGTGCGAAGTAGTGGAACTTCGAAAATTCGGACACCCCGTAAACCGAACACTCGTCAATCGGACACCCGTTATAGTTCGGACACTTTCAGATTTTTACCTCTGTAATCCAGACACTGGCCACAAAACTCAATTGGTGTCATATGAACAACATGATATTTCACTGGCCGATCTAAGAAAAAGACTCCTACTTGAAGAAGGTACAAAAATGGATGACTTAAAAAAAATGTTAAGAGTTATAGATATGAAAAGTGAACTGACTGATGAAGAAATTACAAACTGGGCGACAGGAAGGGACAAAGTAGCTGCTAATAATGTTGGCGACGAAGAAATAATTGAAGTGGTACAATCAAACACAAATGATGAAGAAGAACAG
The DNA here is from genome assembly GCA_037954035.1 of Rosalia funebris. Classification (NCBI taxonomy): domain Eukaryota; kingdom Metazoa; phylum Arthropoda; class Insecta; order Coleoptera; family Cerambycidae; genus Rosalia; species Rosalia funebris. Next base: position 10,815,896 of record JAZFAV010000007.1, read on the forward strand.
GATGTTATTGAAATTCCGACAAAAATCAAACATTCAGAAGCAGTACAGTGTTTTTCGAAATGTGTGCAATGGGCGGAGGAAAACAAATTGAATTATCAAGAAGTCCTTTTAATGAAAAAAAAATCCAGAATTAGCAAGAAAGCTTCACAATGAGAACATTACTCAAAAAAAAAAAATTTGTGACTGACTTGAAATATATTCCTTTTCGCCAGTTTCATATGTATGTACGAGAGTATATGTACATGTGTGTCCGTACATTTAGAATATGTTGATTTGTAAAACATTTGAGTTAATGTTGGAATAAATAAACTTGACTTCATAAATGTTAATCAAGGGTGTTCATCGAACTTCGGTAATCCGGACAATTCACCAATCCGGACAAATACCTAAACTATATCTGTCCGTATAACCGAAGTTCTACTGTAAATAGTCTGGTATTTACTCAGTCGCATCGAGACTTTTGCAGAGTGAATATCGAGTGTACAGTCAGTGAAAGAAGTGGATTGAGTGTTCAATCTGGCCACACGTAAAGTGCATCCTTTTCCCTCCGAATGCTGCCTCATTCTTCTATGCATACATAGAGAATCTTATACTTGTCCCTATTTCTAACAAGCTGTACATAGAGTCATTGCAAGTTTGTTTAAATTCCAATATTGCTTTAATTAATTTTATGTAACCTACATTTACGAATCATATTTGACCTAAAAAAAGGAGGTTAATGATTCCCTTCTGTTTCTCACAATAATTCATCACATTAACTTCCATAGAAAAATATTAGATATGCTTCTTAGAATACATACCTTTGCACTAATCTGCTTATATTTTTCAAAGTAAATTCTAGAATATGTCACTCTTGTAAACCAAACCACATTTAATTCAGTTTACGAAGCTGTGAAATTTTATGGACATATTCTTTATTTATGATTTGTAATTAGGTTTTGTTAATATCTTGGTGGTCTGGGTCATTATTTTTGTTTTGATTGCTGGCGAGTAACTGTATAGTGCTTCCTGGTGGATGTAAATATACATGTGGACTGACAAATACTGATAAAAATCTATGTATATTAATAAAACTAATTACTTGTTTCTTTAAAAATACAATCAAATAAATTCCAATCCTGAACCATATTTTAATCTATGTTTGAGCAATTCCTTAAAAATTACTTAAAGTAATAATCTATGTGTGAAGGTCATTTCAGATTTATATAAATTAATACTATTAATTTTTTTTTTAATAATCATTGTATTATTATTTTCCAAAGTTCTCTAGTAATTCACCTACCAAAGATTATTCAAAATATTGCACCATTTATCTGTTTTAGTTGATAATAAAACGGGAATGTATAATAAAAATATTTACCTGAAATTAAGTCAGGACAATATTCTTTTATGAGGAACATTTTTCTAGAAATTGAGGATTCTTAAAAGTTTTCATAACACGCAGGCTTTATTTCTTTATTGAGCATATTTAGATACGATATTATTTAAAGTGTAAAAAGTGTTAAAAGAACAACCAGAAGCCAAACTATCCTTGTTGCTAGCCACGACGCCGAGGAACCTCGAAACTCGAATACTATTCCGACACCCTGAATTGTACCCTGAAACGATCAGTATCGTAGAGATTGCCAGAGCGGTAGGTACGACTATGGGGAGTAATATAGCGCATGTAATATCTAAAAACTTTGTTGTATTATTTCTATAATAGAGCCAATATAAATGTGGCTTATTTACGATTTGGGTACCTATTTGTTATGGATATCGTCAAACATAAAGGACAACACAACAGGTCAATACATAATTTGCTACCTACGCCTATGGAGATTCAGCAAAAATTCACATTTAAGGTAATTGAAGGTCACTCGTCGTTTGACGGATTTATGAATGAAATACGGGAGAGTTAGGCTTCTGGTTGTTCCTTATTCTGTGGCTATGTGCTTTATCATGAATTCAACTCCTAACTAAAATAATCACGTTTATGATGGCTTGCTGAAAATTTATATTGGTATTTCAAATTAGTCTTTTGCAAACTACATGTCAGCACAACAGAGCTACTGAATGCCTGATAGCTCTACTGTGACTTTATAAGTTATAAAGTCGTAGCAGAGCTATCAGGCATTCAGTATTATTAGAGTAGTAAAGTATATTAGTATTAGTATTATACTCAAATACTGACGGGGATACCACCTCTTGATGTCATCCTGAAAGCGGAAGCTGCAAAGGCAATGCACAGGGTGGGAAACATGAATAGGAAGGTAAGGGACCTGAACAGACTTTCAAGAGAGCTAGCTGAGGAGGGACTCCTATGGATACCCTCTGACAGTATGGGTGTCCACTTCCTGTTTGACAAAAAATATAAGATCACCCTCACCAGTAAGACCGACTGGATGGAGGGTTGAGCTGGATTGCCGCTCAATGGAGACATCTGGTACACAGTTGGAGCCAAGAGTGGGAACAGAGCAGGTGCGGGGGTGTATAGGCGACGCGATGGGATAGGTAAAACCTTCCCCTTGGGCAAATACACTACCGCACTCCAGGCTGAGCTAGTTGGAATTACATACGGAGTTCTGGGGGCTGACCAAAATCGGACCCAGGAGAAGGTATGTATCTGCTCGGACAGCAGGGCGGCATTGGCAGCCCTGAATTCAGCAACGACAAAGTCGAAGCTGGTCTATAATTGCTATGAAGCATTAAACCAGTTGGCAGGGAAGGGACCGGTGGAACTCTTATGGATACCTGGGCATAATGGCATTAAGGGAAATCTAATTGCGATGACCTTGCCAGACTAAGTGTCAGGGAAAACCTCTATGGACCAGAACCTGTAGTGGGAATAAGTCGGAATCTGATCAGAGACCGCATCAATGGCTGGGCAAGAGACCAGCACAATAAAAGATGGAGAGGAGTAACAGGTTGTCGAATAACCAAACTCTTCATCCAATACTCAGAGATTGAGAAATGAGTCCAAGAATTAATTAAATTGAACAGGCACAAAGCCAGAACCATGGTGGTAATCATAACGGGCCACCATAGTAGCCTGGATGCATATAAGCACAAGCTGAGGCTGACTGATAGCCCGGCCTGCAGATACTGTAAAGAAGACGAGGAAACCTCGATTCATCTTCTTTACACCTGCCCCGCACTGGAGGAGAAGAGGTATCTTATATTAGGGATCCCTGTTATCCTAGAGGAGGCGAGGCTTAATGCTGGGGACGTGCCTAAATTGCTCCTTTTATGGGATAGCATTTTTGAATAATGACCTGGATAAGAGGGGATCGCCAAGGGACTACCCATGCGATCAGTGGCTGATGACGCCCAAACCTATATAATATAATAATAATAAAATACTCAAATTTAAATAAAAAAACTTGTTCATGTGAAACTAAAATAAAACTTGTTTTTAAAAAGTTATGTTCACAAAAAGTGATTTCTATCACATAGAAAATTAAAGAGAAATCTTCACAATGAATTTCTTAGGATTCGGCATAGTATTAGTTGCATAGGTTGTGATATCACCAATAATGTCCACTGCAAGAGACTCGGATACTTAAGGCACTTCAGACAATATGGAATAGCCACAGAGAAGTAGGAAAACAGTTTATTTCTACTCATGTAACAACCATCATGAGTTTCCCCTAAGCCTAAATTATTTGATATTATATTTTCTGAATATTAAAATAAAAGTTATTAGTAGAGTATTTATGTTGTCTCTGTTTATATATTTGTTTAATAAGGATTCTTAGTCATTTTTTTTACTAAAAATTTTGTAAAAAATAATATTGCCATAAATTTAAGTCTTAAAAGCTAATGTGCGATGATTAGTCAAATTATAACTGAAAAGTAATTAGATTTATCTCATAGTTAGCTATAAAACAATAATTTAGAAGCTAATATTTACCTAATGGTAACTGAGTGTTTAACGTACCTTCTTGTGGCACATCGATAGGTTCATCAAGTATAGATGTAGCATGATATTGAGGTCTAACAGGCATATGCATCTTCAAAATTGATTCAGCTTCAGGAGAAATATCTATCAATACTCCCTCTTTAGAAGTATCCACTTTTGGCTGAGGAGGTCTTTGAGGTTTCGTTTTAAGACTATCTTGATTCGTCAGTTTCTTGTAATTAAATTGTTTGTCAAGAGGTTTACGTAGAGAGCCATTAGCTGAAATTATGAATTGCCAGTATAGATAAATTCATTTACAAAATATAAATTAGTTGTAGTTTTTCATGTTATGGAATTATTGTATTGAAGACTAAATTAATTTGGCAGAACCTTTCTCCAAATTTAATTTCACTAATGTCAAAGCATCCAAGTTTTTATTCTCTCTTTATCAATCAATCGAGATAACTCAACAATATTTAAAACATCTACAGTCGGACCCCAAAATTCGCGGGGAATCGGGACTGAATACCTGTCGCGAATGTCGAGTCTATTCACCTATGCATGAAGGGGAGGATACGGACCAAAGTCAACAGAATTTTAGAGAATTTTTCATAAAATAATGTATTTGAAGTGCATAATCATGTAAGCTGTAAGAAAACTAAGGTAACTTTTTAAAGTAACTAGTGATCCTGGGTTGCTTGGCCTCATCCCTCAATGTGGTCTGGAGGTCGCGGTATGATAGCGTGGCTTTATGAATCTGCTCACGAAAATGCAGGCTTCTTTCAGGATCGGCATTCTCATCTAATGCTATGTTGATTGCCTCTTCTGCTTTCAACAGCAACTTATTGACCGTCTAATAGAAGAAAAAACACACACCTACACTCGTACAACATTCACCTACTTTCAGTCTATCATCTATAACTGTTAGTTTATCCATCAGCTCCAATACTTTTTTTTTGTTTAGGTGTAAATATCAGAGAATTATTACGTGCTGCCATAACTACTAATTTCGTATTCTATAATATTAATGGATTAACTGGTAATTTTGTGCTCTATAATATTAATGGATTGAACATACCTACGAATAAAACAGACAAGTACTAAACGTTATATAATCAGTGCATAACAACAAAATAATGTAGGTAAAAAATCAACCAGTTGATACGAAAAATGACTTTGGAAACACGAATGTTGAAACCAGACTCACAAATATTGAAACTGAGTATCTATTTTTTCTTTCGCGAATGTTCGGGTCTGACTGTACTTAGTTTTATATTCGAAAACAGTGAATTATAAAAAAAATATATTTCAATTCAAATTTACAGTTTTCAATTATTCCATATTTATTGTCCAAAATTTTCGTAATATAAACAGACTTTCTTGAGAATTGTTATTATGGTAACAGGTCTAGCTAACTTAAGAACAATTTATAACACATATACTCGTACATCATATTAGAAAAGTTTTATTCATATTAGAAATTTAGGTCAATTTTCTAAAATTAATAATTGCAGCATAAAATATTTAACATCACAATAAAAGGATTTCATAGTAAAATATAATGAATTAATATACTAACTACTTTTTGAGGATGACCTTCTTCTATCACAGAGCTGGGGAGAGGGTTTAGCCTGCCGCTGCATCCCAATAACGTCTGGTGGATCCATGGGATTTTTCAGGTACATTTCATCTATGTGAGATGGGCTACCCCAAGATTCTCCAAAGGCTGAACCATGACCAGTATGAATAAATGAATTCTGGAGTGGTTTGCTAATGTCCTCTGATTGCTTTGGCCTCATTGGGTCTACCAAACACCTAGGAAATATTCCAATGTCAAAAGTTCTTTGGTGTTGCCCTTTCCACCAATATAACTCAGCACTGCCATCTATTATAGCAATATCATCTCCTTCATTTATTTTCAACTTATCAGGATCGTCCTGCTTGGTTAAAGCCTTCATCACTGGGGCCATATTCCTGCGAAAGAATTCTTTTAAAGCTGCAAATGTAGGGCGCTCTTGAGGATTTTTTGCCCAGCATTGAAGAAGAGTGGCATAAATTGCTGGAGGACATGCTTCAGGCTGAGCTAACCTCTCTCCCTCCTTTTCTATTTTCCGAAGAATTTCAGATCCTGAAATTAAGTACACAACAATGTTTTTTAATTTGTTTGACAATAATAATATATACATTACCTATAAGACCCATCCAGGGGTCCTCACCAAATGTAAACATTTCCCAAACAGTGACACCAAACATCCAGGTATCAGATGCATGACTAAACTGCCTAAAACGAAGAGATTCTGGGGCGCACCATGGAAAGGGGACTTTTTTATGTTCTGTCATGACATAACAATCTTCTTCTTGAGGCAATGCCCTCATTAAACCAAAATCTCCTATCTTTACCTAATAAGTATATAATATAGCAAACCTCTTGATGGTCTTAAAGTTAATTAATAATCACATACCTTGTCAACTGATGCTAATAATACATTTCTACATGCTAAATCTCTGTGTAAAAATCGTTTGCTTTCCAGGTACGCCATTCCATTTGCGACTTGAGTCGCATACTCACATAACATTGGCACTGGAGTATGTTGGCACTGTTTCCTTAAAAAATCTAAAAGAGACCCTAATGATGCTAGCTCAGTTACCATCATCATTGGCTGTGACAGTACAACACCATACAACCTTAAAAGTGAAAAATATGAGTTCATTATACAGCCATAGTATTTCTTGGACACACAAATACAGGATGTGTGGACTTAAAGATAATTTTTAATCGGAGTTACATTTTGGTATAAATAAATAAAAAAAAATCCCCTAACAAAAAATTGTTATAAAACCAGAAAAAAATAAATACATATATACAGTAATACACAATTGCTTGAGGATCACTGATTTAATTCATAACACAAGATAATTAAATCTGTGATGATTAAAAAATAGCAGTTCTTTGTACATATCCAATATTACAGAAGCAGATTCAACACATGTATTACTTTTAATTGTTGCTTCTGTAATAAGGAAAATAACAGAGGCAGTAAATATTTCATTGAACACTGCACACTAGTCATTTGAAGTTAAAAGTAAACTAACATCAACTGTTCAGAAGTTAAATTTTGTATTCTGTCCTCAAAATCTATTTACATGAAGAAATTGACCATTTAATATTCATTAATTCAAAGTCATTGGAGCATATTTACAACATGAGAAATTTTTACGAGGATCATCTTTTGATTGAGCCAACAACCTTTCCTCAACCTCAAAGAGGTCTACAATAGTACACCCTGTTCAAAAACCAAGGTTCTGATTGAAAACTGTTTCAAATTTATATTTCACATAATTAGTAGAGTGTCTTGATAATTGCAAAACTTGTCCAAATCAAAGGTCGTGTTTAGCTTGTTGATTATTGGGTATCCAGGTGAAGTCACTATAGTCTCCTTATTAATAAAGAATTTTGTAAAAGTTATTACATGTTCTTTAGGTCTTCTTGAACAGTTGGGTCATTGAAAGTTGCATGTTTCCATTCAGTGTATTGATTACGTCCTTCATATCATCACAATTAAAATAAAAATAATAATAGGTTTCCACCTACAATTAGGTGTATCAATGCACCACAACAAACTATTGCAGAAAAAACCTTTTCTTAAGATTGCAATCACATTGATATTATATTTTCCGTTAATACAATTCTGGAGAAACTTCCTAAATATTTAGCATTCTCCATGGCATATTGTAATTAATCATAATTTTTATTAAATCTGTATTATATATTGCTTTTGATTTTCCCATGCACTGCAGTTTCTAGCATTCCGATGACCACTTACATATGATTTATGAAGCTCGCTACCAACTCACATATGCACATGGTGTATCATTGAAATCTAGTTCAGAAAAATAACTAATCCATTTTTCCACCATAGTACGCAACGATACATGCTAGAACAATGCACCTGATACATTAAAACTGTACAGTACAACTGAGTTGCTATACAATTTCACACAGTGAAGGTTACGGAGTAAATGGTGGCGCTTGTATTTTAACTTTGTTTTAAGAAAAACAAGAGACCAATTTTCTAACACTGAAAGATTACAAGTTAAGTTTTTTCGTAGCCAAATTGATATTAGTTGATCAAATGTTTAAACTACCTCTAGTCTCCATTTATATTGAAGTTTTGTTCGGGTTCAATAAATCGTTTTTGTTGAGGTTCCATTAATTTGGAATATTTTTTTCCGGTTTAGTACAGATAATTCAATGTAAATATTCAGTTCACTGATCCATTATGCCATCATTCATAGTGTCAACCAAAATAACGGACAGTTCTTAATACTTTCAAAGGCATCTAACCATCTGATATTGGTTGTACTTTTAACTAAATTTAAGTTAATAGTCTATTCTATGGTTGTTTTCAAACACTCATTTCATGTTGGACAATGGACAACTTTTTTATCTTCTATACTCGTACTTTAAGTAAGCCATATGCTCCTTGAACTCGGTTACAATTATTCTATTTGTCTGTCCAATATCCTTTTGACTGCGATCTTGGCAACTGATTCATAAATCCCAGACCTTTTTATGATTTTAAATTTTATCTTTGGAATTTCCTAAAACTTGTTGAAATATGTTTTCAGGGAAGTGAACTGTCATTCTTAGATCTTTGAAAACTCTTTTGAGTCCTCTAGTTTTCTATGGAAGTGTATGGAACTGTGATTCGTATGAAAGTGACACAATTTTGCAAATTTTGGAGTTGCCCTAAATCTACATATTTATATCTATGTGGTTAGAATATGTTGCTACTAGCTATATCTTTAACTACTCTCTTTTCCTTTCAGCCCCTTCCCAGGATCATGTTTTAATAATTATTAGTATCAGTGCACATTTTCCCATGTACAAAATTGTACTCTGCAAAAACATCTAGTTATCACCTCTAGTTATCTAGTGATAACAAATATACAAACTTTGAATATATAATGAACTGCCGGTCTTTAATGACAATGTTTCTGATGGACATAATTTATGTTTACACATAAACATAAATTATGTATACAGTACTTACAGTATGGTAAGTGGTATCGAGTGGTGATTTTAAATTATGTAAAAAGGTATATTATAGTTAAAATAACCACTAACTGATTACAAACATTAACAGTAAAACATTTAATTTGATTTGTATTGCAGTTTTATTCCAGCCGTCTTCCCCTCGTTATTATCATTCAATCCCAATTTTTCTTTATACATTTATGTCAATGTACCGTATCGAAAATGCTAGTGATTATATTCTTTACATTAACTAATTATTCTTGTTACTATTACTCAAAATACAACCAATTTATTCAATCAAAATGTACCTCCCATAAAAAATTAGTTCCCAAATTAACGAACACCCAATATAACAGCGTTAAGAGTTTACCTTATCAAATTTGGGTGACTCAGAACATGCATTGCTTGTACTTCCTTTATGAAATCCTCAAATACACCTGGTTGACTAAGAGCATCAGCTTTTAATACTTTTACTGCCACTGGTATCGATTTTCCACTTGGATTTGTCCATTCTCCTGAAATTTACCATACCATTTTAAGAAAATAATAATAAGATAATAGAAAAATAACAAAGTTATTGCTAATATAACAACACTGGTGTTTAGTAAGATTACATTGGATATTCTTGTAATTAATATAAAACTTCTCTAGCCCATTCATTCTATAAAATAAATGATCGGTCCTTCAAAACACGCATCTAGCTGGACATCACAAGTGAAAAAAAGGGATATTAAATTCATCAAATGAATTGTTCGCAGACATTTAAATTATGTAAAAGTTTATATGCAAAATTTTCTAGAAAACTCAAGATCCAGATGACAAGTGAACTACACAAAATTTATTAGTAGTTATCTGTCATGTATACACTAAAAATAAGTAAAAAAAATGTTAGTAGATGGTAATAGCAGTTTTCTCTAAGCAATATAGCTTCAAGGTAATATTATAACTACAATATATAATTTAATTTACAAATATATTCAACTAAGGTAATTTAAGAGTTCCAAGCTGTATTATCTTCAAAACTTAAATTGCATTATCACTGCAATTATTAATTATAAAAGTGCTCCCATATCAAGGTGGCAATACAAATTCTTTTGTAATTTCTTTTTACACAGAACATTACATTTTGTTTATTTTTTTTTCTCATGTATAAAAGTTAAAAAAAAAAGAGATAAATATCAGCCATATTCTTTTTATTTCAATTAAGATCCTATTATTGTATATGCAGGATTGAACAACTCTCAAATTGCCAGAACTAAATTACATTCAAAAGAAATTTGACAATGAAAAAGATTTTATGAAATTAAGTCAAGAAAAATGTATAGATTATATGTTAAAAATTATTAATGTTAGTACGGCTGATTGTTAAGCAATTACAATATACAGAAGGTAAGTTAGATTTCGATTTAGAATAAAGATGAAACAGCTGAAGTTCTTTATTAAAACCTAATTGTAATCTGACGCATTTAGATGATATACTGTAAATGTGTGTATTGTAACTCACTAATATATCTTATACCTAAGCTAAATTTTATAGAAATATAAAATTACAAAGACTTCAGGCAAAGACTGAAGAAATTGTTCTTTTTTCTGGTTCAATTGGTCATATGTTGTAACTACCTCATAAGTATATTTCCATAATCTATCATCATGGTCATAGGCATATAGTTGTCTAGCAAATTGGCTAGTAAAAATTATTCAATCCATACATCAGTTTGGAAAAGAGTATAAATCGAACCATTACTATGTTTTGTTATTCTTTCTAAAAGTCGTAGTGTTTGAAAAATATAAAATTTCCATACTTGTGACTGATCCTGTATATGTAAATTAGAGAATGAACTTTATTTTAAACCTATGAAGTGCTTGAGAAATGATAATGTTGTTTTGTTTATAAGATTCATATGACCTTTGCAATACATATTATAAAAATAAACTGAGATTAGGATATCTATTCTAATTATAAAATACTGTACAATTATATATGTTTATTGACAATAATGTTGAAGTTATGTTTGTCTATTGATGAATATACAGAATATATTAGTAATAATTATATTATGTATTATTGAAATTATTTAAGCTGCATGGTAAAGCATGCCATATTTATTAAATAGTAAGGATATTAATTAAAATATTGCATAATCATAAATTTAAACACAACACAAATATCATCAGTATATTTTATCTACCAAACTATAGAAGTCTACTATTAGGTAGATAAATTTAGTTTTGTTTTTTCACTTATTTACATATCTATGAATTATATGTACTAAGTAATTATAGTCAATCTCATTACATTTAACCCTATTTAACACTATTTTAAACAATTCAGTATCAGATTTTTTAGAAGACACATGTTGCTTAACACTTTTATATCCTATTGTATATTTGGTTTTTTGTACAAAACTTTGTTAATCAATTGATGCATTACGAGGAATTACACTATTACAATAAAGTAGTTTTAAACAATAGCCTTTAATTAAAGAATCAGATGCAGGATACAGTTTAAAACCAATTAAGATATGTGTATAAAAATCATTAGACATTTTGTTTTAGACATCTTATTTATTAATCAATTTACATTATTTACTGTCTTATTATTTGGTACCTACTTAGTAAATGTTGATATCCTTTTAGCTTTTTTGTACTTTAGGATCAGTTATTATTAGCAATGTATGTACCATTGAGTCAAAATGTAACGAGACACATAATGTGAGACAATATGAATATCAAGAACATATCTCTAAAGCAACTCTAAAACCAATGTCAAAGATTGTACATCTAAAAATTATGCATTGTTAACTTCTTACCTCTTCTAACTACTCCAAAACTTCCATCACCTAACTTTATCGATAATGATATGTTACTCTCCTGTATAAGACAAGACGTAAAATCACTAACTGACAAAGTTTCATCATGTCGTTTATTTGTTGTCTTATTTGTCACTGGTATTAATTTATTTATTAAGTTCCTTTTCTTTTGTTGAGAACGTTTTTTCTTTACAGCTTCCAGTAATCTTCTAGCACCTGTATAAAAATAAAATTTCTTCCTAGCACATAGTTGATATATGTATATATAACACAAACCTGGTTTGCTTAAACCTATTTTTTCTAAATCTTCTGCTTTTACATAGTCAAAGTGTTCTAGTCTTGTGATTTGTAAATCGTCTCTTATTGGGACTAAAAACTGCCCCAACTGAACATCAGTCAAAATATGACCCAACCACTCTATACCCTCCTCAGACATTTTTATTCTAAAATATTATTGGACTATAATAAATATTTATTTATTTTTTATAACGAAATTTCACGAACGCTATATAAAACAATATCTAGTATATTTGCTTTTTAGTAGAATAAAATTTACCTCCCATTTTCAAAATCATATAAAGTGTTTTGTAAACACATTGGTTTATTCTAATAATTTACTCAAAATTAATATTTTGAAAAAGTGAAAGTTGTTATAAAGTTTTGACTATGGCCTTAACCAATTTCCCATAAATTTCGCAATAAATTATTATACAGCGAATATAATAAATAGTAATATATTGACTGTATTGATAGAGTTTCCTCAAACGCAAAGTGGAGATTAGTAAATACAAAATTATTCAAAAATTGGTAATTAAAAAACTAGTAAAGACCATAATAAAATTTGAACAAAGAACTTATGACAATCTACCTTAATATTATCCTGGACTGTAATTTAAAACCATTTAGAACAGGGGTGGAAATCTTCTCAACAATAATCTAAAAAACTAATAACACCTATAAACAAATAAAAAAACAAGGACATTATTTAACACCAAAAATGACAGTATGTAACTGATGGACCTGAAGTTATGTCCTTATGCAAAATAAACAAATAGTTTTTTCCGTTTTTTCTATGGACGTCTTGTACTGCGTTAACCCAGTTGCACTCCACAATAAAACATCACCTAGCAAGAAGTGCAAAAAGTGCAATCTCAACGAAACGGGTTATTTATTAGTTACTGTTATTTGCTATGATAAATATGCTAACCTAGCAATATTTAGCGGTGAAAACAATTGTGTTTTTTATCAAATACTAATTATGATTTCATATAAATATTAGAGTAAATGACAAGATAGTCATTCCGGCTACACTGTTCCAGAAACAGATGTATTCGTGCAGGTTAATCGCTTAAACATTAAGACCATATTTAATGAAAATGTAATATTTAGGAAAGGTAATCTCAAGACATTTCCCAAATTGTCTTCAAAATTAGGTATACTGCTCTTTGTTATAATATTTCTATATCCATATGAATACACAATATTCTATTTGGTATATTCGATTGTGAACTGTACTTGGCCAAAGATCAATTCAAATCTAATGAATAAGCCTATCTGGTAGTTTAGTTGAAAAATCAAATTTATATATGAAAATTAACTGCGAATTCATTTCATTTAAATTATTCTTTATGCTGATGATTGGTCATTGCAACTAAACTAGCCAATCATCTCACAGAAGAATTGAAATAAAATGAAATATCGAGTAAAAGCAACACAACTATTGTCTATATTGGCGATTGTATATAATTAAAACTTATCCCCCGCAGCTTAATGCGAAAAAAAAAATACTTTCGTCTTATGTGTGGATAATAGGTATATTTACCTGAATTTAATTATTTTCACCCGATGATTTTGTTATTAAATTTAGTGGGCATATTTAAGCAAAAATATAGTTCTTATATTTTCAATTGGAAAATCAGTTACAATACTTTAAAAGAGGCGAATAAAATATGATAAGTATGACTCTAGTGGAAGTGTTAATATTGATAAATGAATTTATAAAAACTGCTGGTTCCTTTCTACAGTCTTATGTTAATTTATTTGAATAAGTACATTCTTTTGAAAAATAAAATATGAATTAACTGAAAGCTGTGATTTTTGTTTACTTATACAACAAACAGGAATCAAAACAGTTTTTCAAATATTACAGGTGTACAAATATTTTGTAGTCTTTTATGAGGCACGTTACTGCATAACAAGGGTATACAGAATACCCCTATCACAAGATATCCTTACAGAGGTCAAACAAATGGTTTTTTAGATAGCTCGCTGGTTTTTATTTTGTACATATCACTTTCTTATAGTTTTCTGTCTATGTATACTGCTGAACACCTATATACCAGTGACACTCTCTCTATGTCTCTGCTATATACATATCTACACGTATTTATTCTATGGATTGTTTATCCAACCCATAGAGAATATCAAGAAAACTAGAGAACAGGAGACATAGCTCGAGTGGTGGGGGTAGCACGAAAAGCGTCCGCACTGTGATCACGTGGTGTGCTTCATCATGGCGGTCATTGCGTAGAACCGAGCGAGGTTATTTTTGTTTGCTGTGTTTTGAGCGTTTCCAGTTTTTCTGTTGAATATGTCAAAAGCGTCGAGATAGCTGCTGCGTTGAGAATTGTTCCTGCAAAAGCCCTGATCGTGGCTCAATTGAACCCAAAACTAGCTAGAATGTGAATTATTTTCCTGTAGCGAGTCTACACATGCACATACATTTTCAACATTTTTTTACTTGAAAATGAAGATTTATACAAGCGGTAAAGCGTAAAAAAATAATTCAGAATATGGCATAAATTAGGACATCAAAAAAAAAAAAATTAAATCCATTGGTGCTTGTATAGTTTTATACGACACCTGTAAAATGATTTAATTGCATTTTTCTTCAATTTTAGTGCAATATATATATATATATATATATATATATATATATATATATATATATATATTATATATAATATATGCCTAATATATATATATTATATATATATATATATATATATATAATATATATATATTAGGCAATTTTAGAATGTTTAACACCTATTCTAGTTCCACACCTAACAGCGATGGGCTATCTGTCACAATTCAGGAAGTACGATATACATAGTTAATACTTATAAATCAGTAGTTAAATGCACTACAACCTTTGTTTTAAATAAGGGCCTTATTTCGAATGGATTATCTTATCCCACTTAATATTTATTTTTAAGTTTGTCAAATTAATTTACTTTATTTTACCTCTCGAATTCATTTAACAAATTAACCATGTGTGAACTAAGTTAATAGTTTATCCATTATGACAAAAAGGAACTAATAAAAAGTAGGGCATTAATAATCTAAACAATTAAAAGACCAAAATAAAACGATCCTAATTAGTCGTTTTGCTCGTAATTTAAGCTTCCTGTTGTTACTTACATTACTCAGGAGCTACTAGTTAATTTTTTAAGTGTTATTAATTAACCGAGGAGATTCATATGAAAGGCATGAAACTTGAACTTACATTTTCAGTTACAAGGGTTTTAAGAAATTACTTGATGTGTTACTTACACTGTCTGTTGTCCAGCCTTAATTTTCACATTTCTCCTTAATTTAATATCAGTAGGTACAAAGTAACAGGTAGGTACAGTTAACGAGACAAGTATTACGCTAGCTTACATTTATTTATTCTAGTATTAAAATTTACATTTAACAAGATATAAACCATTAGATCTTCCACGGATATTAAAAAAGTTTATAATTTGGTAATTCTTTTCGTTAAGGCTTCTCTTAAACAACTTAACTGATCTCAGTTTACTTGTAAAACGAAATATAAATTAAAAGTTCTTCACACATTTTGTCACAAAATTGTCTTTCTAATTTGTGTACACTTTATTTCATCTCTTTAGTGTAGGCATCCAATTCGGCATCTAATTCTTCAGCTGTTGGTTGCTTACGTTGGTTTCTTGGATTACGTCCTCCACGACCTTGAATAAAAACAAACTATAAGTAATAGGTCATTATTGTATGGCAGTAACTAATTTATTTATTGATTTGTAATTTATATTAAAATGAAGGAAATGCTGGTGAATATTTTTTGTATATTTCACGTCTGTACTTTTACAGTTTTTCTAATGTAATTTCAAATATTAACCAACTGTTAGAATTATTGAAAAAATCAATGGAGTTAATTATGGAATTAGAATGTTGCTAAATATGAGCACTGCAAAATGTTGTACAAAATTTATTCAAATATGTCAATTCGGTGTTTTTTTTAATTGATTAGATTCAGTTATTAAATCTATTTTATTAGATTTCAACTTCAAATATATTGGAAGTTTCATTTTCAACATTTTTAATAAAATTTACTTTTATCAGAGGCAACTATATTTTTTTTAATTTAGAAAACAAAATTGAAAAATCATATTCATACCTCTAGGTCGACTTTTGCCTCCTCTGGGACTCCTGTTTTGGAACTTTCTATCACCAACTCTTCTAATGGGGCTGGGAATTTCTGATGTCGTTAGCTGTATATTCATTGCCCGACCATCTAAAGGAACACCATTGTATTGCTTCATTGCCTTTATGGCATCACTTCGTCTCTCAAAAATAACATCGGCAGTACCTAGTGATCTACCAGATCTATCATAATGTACAGCAGCACTTTTAAGGGGGCCAAACTCAGCAAAAAGTTCTTGAATATCGGAGTCGGACACGCCAAAGTCCAAGTTTGAGACCATGAGTTTTGTAGGTCCCATGCTAGCCTGCACGGCTGCTCGAGCCGCTGCCACTTTACGGGGACCATACCCCTCGAAAAGATCATGCTTCCATGCACTGTTAACATCTCCCTAAAGAAACAATTGGTTGTTGTCAAAACCCGAAGCTTCGTGGGTATTTTTTAGGCAGAACCCATTACATTCCAGCCTGATTCCTCACAAAAAAAAACAATTGATTAAATAAAGTAGTAAATTTAATTACCCGGGTATAGTTTCTTGATATTCCACCGCGTCCGCGGCCTCTTTGAACACTACCACCAGGCCGCCCAGATATACCAGGATTTCTGAAATTTCCTCGTCTCCCGCCACCTCCACGATTTCTACCACCTCGACGTCCACCACGTCCTCGTTGTGGCTTGTTTGATTTTATGATATCATCCAAACTCATTTCAATTTTATCAACCATTTTTTTATCAAATATATACCAACAATAAGATAGCTTAGAACAATACTTCAACTGGAACACACGGCGTCATGCAACGAAATGACAAAATGGCGCACTGTGAATCACAGATTATATGCTGTGAATAAAACGATAGACCGATATACTCGATAGAGAAACACGACAGAAGAAGTAGAAGAACACAAATGAATCAAACGGGGATTACGCGCAGGCGTTTATACCTACGAGCAAAGGTCTCTTTGCTCGTACCTACTTCTCCTCCACTCTCCCCATACAAACACAGTTCCTGAACTACCCGAACTTGGTACTGGGTGCCGTAAGGTGATTTTTTGCGACGCCTATAATAATATGTTTAAGACATACCGTAATTAGGTTTAACCTTCCTCCATAAAAATAATACATAACGTACATGGCGGAAAATTAATGTAATATATGTATGTTTGATGTATGTATTATATAAGATCCACTCATCACTCGTCTTATGTTATCCGCTACCATAACGGTTATTTTATAAATAATTAACTTTCATTTTCACAATAAATTTTACCTTTTTTATAACTAATTTAGTAACAGCAAACTAAATTTGTAAATAAAAAAAAAGAATTTCTAATATAATTTAATATTAAGTCTTATCCCTGAATTTTATTTATTTAATGATATAGTAAAAATTATAGGATGGTTACCGATAAAGAACTGAATTAATGTACAACAAAATATCAGGTTTATTATAATTAATTGTTATTTCTACTAGTTCCACTAATCAAAAAATTCTATTCTTTTAATTTGGTCTGCAAAGTAAATCCACACGTGAACTTAACAACTGTATCACATTACGCAATTCTTGTTAATGTCATCGTTCAATATGAGAGTGGACTAACTAAATACAAAAAAAAATCATTCACTTTTGTTTATTGGTGGTCTGTTATACCGAGGCCATCTTTACGTGCAATACTGCATTTTGTTTTAGTTTAATAAAGATTATTAAACATAAATAACTTCTGCTTGTTCAGACAATAATAGTATAGTTTAAATATGCTTTTTAACTATCATGTAACTAAATTATCTTTCCTGTATATCCTAATAGTATTATTAGGATATACAGGAAAGATAATTTAGTTACTAAGTAATTCACGTTACATTAACATTTCTTATTATTACTATAACAAATGCTATATACATTACATCATCAGTATGATATAATAATTTTAAAAGTTATATATCGATATGGAAAAGAAAGGTAATTATAATAATAACTTTATTGCTTATAAAAGCAATATAAAAGATATACATCTTATAGCGAGGAGCTTATTAATATGCATATTCAGTTTGCTGTTTATAACAAAAAACAAACAAACAAACAGAAGAACAAATATAAACAATGAACTTGAGCAACTAACAGTAATAATAAATATGCTATTAGTATATAAATACAACCATTTTTAAGACGAATTTGGTAAAAATAATATGGAAGTACATAATATATAATAATTGTAAGAAAAAAACGAGTTATTCATTCACTAATAAAGCCCTAAGCCTAGGAATGTTTATGAGAAGTTCGCTGAGGGCTTTGACATTTTCATAATATATTCCCCAGTATCACTCAATGATGGAAAACATTCCAGGAAAGATGAATGTGTTCTTAGTACAGAAAACAGGTATACAACACTAATCCAACAATAAACGAAGATTGTGTTTACAAGGGAAAGGGGACAATAAAATGGGTATTCTAAACTTAGCTATAAGAAATATGGCAATTACCTAACGTGTAATTTAATTCGAGGGTGAATCGCACCTTTTATTCAGGTAAACCATCGATATGAAAATTGCCGAACCTTATAGGTAATATTGTGATGTGAAGAAATAGTTAATATCAATAATACTAACATATCATGTTAATTTTCAAATACAAACTGATGATTATGAACACAAAATTGTAGATTTAATTGACAGTTTTGAATTTATTTTAGCTTTTTATATAAATTTTAATCATGACTACCAAATTCTTCGTTAGCTAGAAGTATACTAATTAGTATTAGTTAGTAGTATTTTTATGAAAATTTGTTTTATTTATTATAAGGAATACATTAAATTTAAATTAAAGCCCTTTATTTAAAATGGGGCATTTATCATTTATCCTAAGATAGAATAAAAGGCATGTTCTACTATACATCCGTCTTTTTACTTGATAGAAAAAGCATATTTAAATCCATACCTTCCATGTAATTTTAACTTAAATGGTATAATATGAAGAAATCGGCCTTTGAAACAGGTTACTCTGATTAAAACTGTTATGGAATAATTCGATCATAATTGATATTGCATTAAATTAAAATTCAATTGACATGATAAAAGACATGTCCAATCAATTCCAGAGATTGTTTGATTTATTTAAAAAAGAAGAAAGATGATTTTCATTGTGTCCTTAACTTAAATGTTAAACCATTTAATATAATAATAATGGTCAAATGTTTGAATAGGGCGAGGGTTTTATTTCCATAAAATTTCAATTATCATGAATAGTTGTTATGTAACCTAATCAAATTTATTTAAAAAAATTATAATACATAAATTATAATATAATATATTCTAGTAACTTATAATTATTTTTATAAGAAAGTAATAAAATTGAAAAGTCAACATGTTTATTTTTCTTTTCATTTTGTCGCTGTATGTTTATTTATCTTCTTCACTAAGGTAGTGAAATCTCTATCTGAGTTGGTCTATTTGTCTCAGTAGTATCTCAAAATTATTTACATTATACGACCTAACTATATTTTTAGAAATTCACTGTTATACAATTTATATGCACATACGTAGATAAATTGAAAATGTTGCATATAGGGTGTTTTAAGTATCGAAGGCATTCTCATCATAGCATTATAAGTATGACATGCAGAAATTAATGTAATGACACTGTTATTTGTTGCCAGTAACGATCCATCATTTCACGACAATTCATAATTTTGATTACTTATTTATTATTCTATATCTTACTATAATCAGGTACGTTTAATTAAGTTTTTATACATTTCACCATTATATGTTATTAGTGAACCGTTCAATGAGTTGTTGGTTTAAATATGCAAACGAAAAAAATGGACTTTGAACAGAGAGCCTGAAATGCTGCTGGCTTTTTATCACAGATCACGTACTGAGTTTTACTTTTTGTAAAATGACAATTGAATAAAAGGAATAACCGGCGTAATCAAATTTTTTGACACTTAACAGCTGATGTAATAATTAATAATATAGTAAAATGGGTAATAATTATACAATATGATCAAAATATGCTCTCTATTATCTATTAAGACATACAAAGATATTACATTCCAAGGGGGGCTAGTTTATTTTTAGACCTTATATTTTTTTATCGGGGTTACAGTGTTATGCAGCATAGTATCTCGTATCTTACCTAGAGAATAGGCTCGTCTATTCCTGTGTTATACTGACATGATTTATTATTAAACGAATTTGTTCTTTGTAAGTATAAGTTATTACTTTTTGGAGTATTTTACTGCTGAGATATAAAAAATAATGAAGGTTTGATATTTTGGTAGGAAAAATGATTGAATATGAAACAATATTTATGCCCATAGCTAAATAATCTTATCGGGATAAACTTTATATTATGAGGTTATTAAAATAGATAACACATAATTCAAGTACCTTCCAAATATTTATTATTATGTTAACATATTTTGTGTATCATATTTACTTAACTTGCTACTATACTTCGCATGGAATAAAGCGCATAGATTTATTAATGCCTCTTGATATCTGTTTGATATCCCAATACATAAATGATAATCATTTTCTGTTTTATTACACTAGATAATTTCGATGGAGCAGTACATTCTTGGAGTAGATATAGGAACAACATCGGTAAAAGTTTGTATTGTTAATACAAAAACATCTGAAGTTGTAGCACAACATGTCAAAGACACACAGTCTAATATACCAAGTGATACAGGACCTGGTGGTAATAAACAGGATGTCCCTAAAATAATATCGGCCTTAAATTTGTGTGTTTCGAAGTTACCAAAGCAATATCTTCAAGATGTGAGTATTAATGTATATCAGTATATAAAAAATGTTTATTATCACAAACAACATGGAATAAATTTAATACCTAGACAAACAAAGAAAACATTTAATTATTGCCAACATTTTTCTATTTCCACTAAAGAGCCTGTAGCATTATAGATATATTTTTTAAATTACTAACTTCTAAGAGTTTATAGGTTGTACTTGAAGGATGTGTAAAGATATATATTACTTCACACCTGTAGAATTACAAGAAAAAAATTTGAGGTCAGGAGAGTTTGCTTTAGGAATTTTATTGGATAAAATAATATATTGGATATTATATCCAATATCCAATAAATTTACAATTTTTTGGATATTGTATAACATTTCCCTATCCTTGAAGAATATATAAAGTTGTATAACACAATACACTTATAAGGTTACCCAACAAAAATTAGCAGGTAGGATCAGGTCAGGGAATTTCTTGGCCATTCCATTAGCCCTACAAGAAAATGTCAGTTTTTTTCAGTTCAGTTTACTGTTAAACTTATTTTAATACCTCTACTCTATATGTACACTATATAATTTAAGTAATTTTATGTGGTAAATTGAGTGTAGGCGTATATAATGCTATTATGAGGAGCAAAAACAATTTGTAATTTAAAGTTATCTTGTCATTAATCCAAGTGAATTATAACAGCTGTATAACATTCCACTAATTATTTTATTACTCCAAATTAGCCTCACATTTTTATAAATAATTATGTAATTTTAATTTATATAAATTATCAATTTTTTATATCAAAACTTTTTCCTCTTATAGAGCGAAGGGGGAAATAAGGGTTTTCAGAAATACAACACTTTATCATGGTTCAATAGACTGCTTTCTTTTAGTCTTTTAAAGTTATTGTCCTAAATTTTGGAGACATTTATATTTGTTCTCCAAAAATTATTTGTATCCATAAATAATTTGTTTAGATATTATCACTTTCTCACTGTTATCAATTTCCTCATTGGACTAGTTACAGATCAATAGTGCTCTATAATATATTTTTTGTTTCAATATTTTTCTGTCACATGTCATTTTCTTCGTTAAATTGACATGATGTTGCCAGAAATTCTAATTAAGCTTGGAAAACACATTACCACCTTGTTGGCTAGGTCTATTAAATGAGCTAAACATATATTTTTTCCCTTATCTGCTCTAATGTGAAGATTGTGTATCACTGATTCCTCAATAAATAGACAGCTTAATTATACATTATATAATTATATATTATATAATACATATAGTTTAATTATATATTATATAATTTTGTAAATGTGAAATAAATATATTTTAGGTATCAAAAATCGGTGTATGTGGCCAAATGCACGGTGTTATGTTTTGGAGAAATGAAGAAGGCAGAATGGCTTGGGATATGATAGAGAAAGATAAAAGTGTGAGATATGATGTGGTTCAAAATAGGGTTTCTGCTTTATATACCTGGCAAGATAATAGATGTGATCCAGATTTTCTAGCTGATTTACCAAAACCCCAATCTCATCTGAATGTTTCATCAGGGTTTGGAACAGCTACAATTTTCTGGATGGTAAAAAATAAGTAAGGAATATGTATAGCATTTTACATGTTTTAAAATTTAAACCAGAAGGAGAATTAGGGGTTTAGTAGATAATGATAGATAATATGTTAGATTTGTTATGATTTACTAGATGGATGTAATCTAATTATAAGATGAATAATCCCTATCCTTTTAAAAACGTAATGAATATATCAAAGTTTATTTATATATTCAAATAAAGTCAATATTTGCCAGATTAGAATATTGCAAAAATGTAACTTTACTTACTTAATTTAGGAATTTGTTACTTTTATTTGTAGACCAGAAAAATTGAAAAAATATAATTGTTCCGGTACAGTGGCAGATTTTGCTGTAGCAATGCTGTGCAATTTAAGTAAACCAATAATGTCATATCAAAGTGCTGCCAGCTGGGGTTATTTTGATTGTATTAATAATAAATGGAACACTGATATATTAGACAATGCTGGTTTTCCTATAAGTCTTTTACCAAACGTGCAACCCAGTGGAGATATTGCTGGGTTTTTAGCAGAAAATTGGCATACTATTCCAAAAGGCACTCCTATAGGTAAATATAAATATAAAATGTTCTTGGTTGATGTACAAGATGACGTTGACACTGGATCTGATGTTTGGTAACAAAGTGATAAAATGTAGATGCATTTTATATATATTGCGTATAACTTTATCCATTAATATTTGCTAATGAGTATTATTTTGTTTATATTGCAATATATTCTTTATTTTTATAATTCTGGTCTCTCTAACTGTATTTATTTCATTTCGAGCTTCAATTACTACTATTTTTGTTTTTATCATAAAGTGAAATTCCTTGTTCTTTATTTTTATTAAATTTTATTATGTCTATATAACTTTTTAGGCCTTGCATTAGGTGATTTACAGTGTTCAGTATTATCCACAGTGGAGACACCACAAGATGCTGTTTTAAATATATCTACTTCAGCACAAATATGTTTTGTCGTTGATGATTACAAACCGAATTCAGGCCCTCCAAAATTGACCCCAGTTGAATATTTACCATATTTTAAAAATCAATTCATAGCCGTGGCAGCATCATTAAATGGGGGAAATTCTCTAGCCACATTTGTTAAGATGCTTCAACACTGGACATTAGAGTTAGGATTCAGTGTTCCACAATGTAAGTAGACCATACCGTGCTTTCATTTTAAAACTGTACATAGGTTCCACCGTTCGGTCCTTCTCGGAAAATTAGCCACCTCTCAGGTGAGGAGTCCGGCCGTACGCCGGCGCCGTGATGATCGACGACTTAGATTTCACATTTACCGTCGCATACGTGTTTGGCATTTAGATGAGTGAACTTCGTAGTAATACGTGTAATTTTAAATAGATTCTTTTAATTCAAAACTTAGTAATTATGACGTACTCACTTGAGGAAAAAATTGATTTGATATCATGGTCTCTTCAAGGACATTCATTATGTGCAATAAGGGACCTTTTCTCAGTCAAATATGTAAATCGTCCGATCCCTGCCTTGAACACAATATCGACAGTAGTCGAAAAGTTTAAGTCAATGGGATGCATTTTAGGTTGTAAATGCTACAAGACACCTAGAATTAACGAGGATGCTGAAATGCAGGAATTAATGGTGTGTGCAATGGTAGAAGAAGATTCAAATATTTCTATCCCAAAAATTTTCGAGGAGACTGGTTTTAGTGTGGGTAAAATTCACAAAATTTTAAAGAAAAACAAATATCATTCCTATAAATACAAAGCCCATCAAGAAATTTTCGATGAAGACCAGTACCGTAGAATGGAATTTTGTAACACGGTAATGGAACGTGCAAATGCGGATGACAATTTTATTTATAACATCGTGTTCACCGATGAATTCACGTTTCCGTTACATGGTAGGCACAATCCATCAATTCTACGGTATTGGGCTATTCGTTCAGAATTTTACGACAGGTTGGGTTATTGTTTGGTGCAAGACGGAGGCATCTTCGAAAATTTTCTTTAATTTTTTTTCTTATTCAAGGGGATATTTTTTAAGTTTTAAGAGTCTGTATCTTATTTTTAATTATTTTAAGAGAATCTATTTGTTTTTTTAACGTTTTATTAGAAGGCACTTTTTTTTAATGCAAAACCAATTATAAAAATAATGCAAAAAAGATCATAGTTTGCTGTTAAATATGGCCAAGATATTTTTTCTTTAAATACCTTGATCATCTTTTAACAGTAAACCCATCAACATCACTTCCCACGTAAAAGTTTTTCCCCGTTACAAATATGATGTACACTCCCTCACGTGTAAGAACGTAACTGTCGTAGCGCCGCTAACCGTCCGCGTCCCCTCCCTTCACATTATACGAAATCGACCGATTGACTTGCTGTCTAGTAAAAAAATGAAAGAACGGTATAATTTAAAATGGTTAAATTGAGGTTAATAAAAAAATTATTTTGTTAATGAAATTGTAAACAAATTTGTGTAATATCTTCTTTAAACAAATGTAACAGAAAAGGTATTTTTCTGTTTTATAAACATTTATATAGGCTTTATTTTGAATCATTTGGAAATGATAAAATCGCCTAATGAAGATAATAATTTTTATAGTAATATTTGTATACTATAGAATTGGTTAATAGTGGCATATACGAGTATAAAACCTCATTTGGTACTAAAACATAAAATATAAACTACTATAAAATACTACTATAAAACTTTATATAAAATTTAATCGACAGTATGTAAAATCAAGAGTGTAATGAGACACTTTCAATACATTTCCCTGAAACATTTAGGAAATACTGAATACACTTTTGAGTCCATTGTTCACTGAATTAATGTTTTTGTCAACAGAGGGCATGGCAATTTTGAGATAAAAAGCATAATTCATTGTCTATATGACATTATTATATGACATTAAATTAAGACAACTTATTGTCTATATTTTAGGGGAGTGTACTAAACGTGTTTCATTAGATTTTTTCTTGATCACGCATTAAATAAATAAGTAAATAACAATTAAAAATTATTAATTTTAAAAATTACCAAAATAATAAGGAAATATGTTATGATCTTTTACATTACATTTAGCTATCATATTTTAAATGATTGTGATGTAAAAAGGGTTCAAAATTATAAAACTGAAATAATACAAATGAAAATATTTTCTCTTTATATCATTTTTATTTCTGTTTATGTATGTTTCTGTTTTCTGAGGTTGTCAATACGTTTGAAAAGAAACCATCGACATGAAGTGTATTTTTTGTATAATTTTGATGAGAAAGTACCCTTAATAAGAACTTACATAAATTTATTATAATTTAATAAAATTTAATATAACATGAAACAGAATTTCATGTTATATTAAAATGCAAACAAAATATTTCTAACACTGAATTTGCTTTAATAAAGTACTTCAGTAACAATTGGTAGCAGGATTAAAGTATATAACAGGGGGTTGACAAAGAATATAATTGTTTGTACACATGTGCATAAGTATTATAGTGAGTTTTTTGAGATGCTTGTAAAGAACGATATAATGTTTTTTTACTGCGACAAAAGTTTTTTTTCCAAGACTAAAATAAAAAGCTCATGTTCCTTGTCTAAACATTCAAGCGTTGTTGAATAGGGCATAATAAGCAATTAGTATCTTTTTTAGCTAAAGTTTGGGAGAGAGTTATAGCTTTAAGTTCTGAAGATCGTGCAATTTCTGATTTGGAAATAAAGCCAACTTGTTTAGGAGAAAGGCATGCTCCAGATCTAACAGCTTCTGTTCAAAATATACGTGTAGGCAATTTGCACCTGGGCCAAGTTTTTAGAGCATTGTGTCGGGGATTGTTAGACAATTTACATAGGTATAGCTGATAAAGGTTCTTGTTAAATAAGTGAACGAATTTTTCATTTCCAGTATGATGCCTAGAGAAATACTGCAAAATGCAAATATTAACAGAATTGTTGGAAATGGATCTGGTTTATCAAGAAATAAAGTTTTGCAAACAGAGGTACAGCAGCTATATCAATTACCGCTTGTGTTTACCAAGGGAGGCGATGCTGCCAAAGGCGCAGCATTAGCATTACATGAATAATTATTCTAGAAGTAGAAAGTTCTTGTATCCTCTTTTAATTTTACATTACAGCCAAATATGTGATACAGATCTGCAATTTAAAAACTGTATGATTTATAGAAAAAATATTAAAGTAAGAGATTGCTTTTAGATCTAGACAAAGTAATAAGCAGTTTTTAAATTGCAGGAACAGATGTTTTCTGCTTTAATGTCATTATTGTAATAATATTTATGGAGACAGGGTGATAAAAGAAAATTAAGAGCTTGCCAATCTGGTTATAAATAAATCAAAAATAATGTTGGTTTATATACTTCTCGACGGGAAAAAAATATTATAGAAAAATGAAAGAAAATAGACTTCGGACTGTTAAACTGAGAGAAATTTCACTATATTATTGTTATTGGTTAAAGGTAATATATTTCATTGTTGTGCCGTTTTTTCAGGGTGATATATTTCAGTATTTGTTTTGTGAGTAATGGTATACCTTAAAATATGTCTTACTGCTACAACTTTCTAATGACATTATATAATTATAGTCATAATTAGAGATGCAAGGATGATCAATGTTGTGACTGTTTTGTAAATAAATTTTGAAAATTTAAATTTTTTCAGAAATTTATAGGCACACTAGGTGTTAACGAGATTATGTATCAACCCGCCATTTTTTTTTAATTGGAATAAAGTTTGGAAAATTGAAATTCATTTCTGAGAAATAAATAGACTTATTTTGATACATGTTATCAGACCGGAAGAGTCATCAATTTAGTATTTTTAAATGAAACACTCTGTACATTAGAACATATACCGATTATGCATCAAATATGTTGTACAATAAATTTAAGTTTTTGATATTTTAAATAAATATGGCGTACTTGTTTAATTTTTTTTTATAAAAATCAAAATTAACGATGGAAAAGATTTCCATATTGAAAATTTTCTAAGTAGGCATTTGGAAATAATATGGTAAATTTTTTATATTTTAGTGCAATATTGGCCATTTTCAATTCTGATATAATTGTGTATAATATCAAATAACAAAACTGTATTAGATGAGAGAATATTTAGAGAAAATGGGGCATTTATTTAGAAAATTATTTTTTTATTTAATTTGGCCCATCCAATGCTTTGGCCTAAATTGTGGTTTGAAAAATGCTATGAAAGTTTTAGTGGTAAATCAAAATGGAATGTTTCAGGGTTATGGTGTGAGGAAATTAATCCATAGTTATATTTTATAGTCATTGTTATTTGTCTCAACATTCCACAAGTAAACATCATATACATAAGGTTGATGTAAGACACATTTCCAGTTGTCTTGCCAAATATATGTGTCATGTTAATGTTAACGACATATTACCTCTAAAATATTGTGAATTATGTCTATTATCTGTATATACAACAGCCCAACTTTTTTGGAATATTTGAGAAATTTCTAGAATGACAATATTGCATTGTAAAGATTCTATTGATAGGTTGCATACATTAGATATCACTAATAACTGTTACATATTTCAATACTATCTTATAGCAACAATATAATCTTTTTAGTTGATTGTAGGGGACAGAGGATATCACAGTTAGTATTGGGATGGTACACAGTTTAAGCTTTCTTTTATCGGAAGTTATAAAGTATTATACAATTACATTGTTTGTTCATAGCATTATCAAAAAGTAATAATGTCAATAAACTTAGTTGACCCAATGACTAGTTGATATTCCCAGTTCTCACTTAAATTAGTTGAATTGTGTATGATTATGATATGCAATAATCACAATCATATGTCTGAAGTTTGAAAACATCATAATTATAAATATATCTGCTAAAGGGTTTGATATAAATATGATGTGTTTCAAGCATTATATCAAGCTTGATTAATTTCTTTACATAGCGCAACAATTAATGTTTTATCTAGCTAGAGCTAGATAAAACCAAATGTTCATATTTTCTGTTTAATAAAGTAAGTGAGTACATTTTTAATATGTAGTCACTTTTTTTATTTTTGCCTCTCACCAAAATATAGGATGAAGAATTGAAACTGCTGCTGACAGAGATTGTTAATCATTAATTAAATTTGGCAATAGAGGCTCTTAATAACGAGGACTAATTGCAGTAAGGTATAAACGTTACGTATATTGTTTTAATTAGTTTTAGTTAGGTATGAATTATTAATAATTCTAATTACACATTTTTTGTAACAATCACTATTGCAGTTATGACACCAACAGTTTTTTTAACAGTAACACCCTTATCTGAAGATGCTATTTAAGAGGTCACATTTTTTATGTATGACGTGTAAAATTTTCTGGAATATTTTGAGGACCAAACAATATAGCAAACAACAAATTAAACAGAATAATGTTATGAAAAATCATAATTAAAACACACAAAAACCGTTACATTAAATGTTGTAATTCTTTAAAAAAAAAAAAGACATTTTTTCCTACTTGCTTGGTAACGATTTTATTGAGTTTGTTCCAACTTTTATGTGTTCACTTGGTTATAAAGAATAACTGTCACATGATTTATAATTCTAACATTGTCATAAATTATACAAGGTGGTGGAGATTGTGTTACCATATTTAATCAGCTTATATTATTATTATGTTATATGGGTTTGGGCCCCATCGGCCACTGATCGCACGGGTAGTCCCTTGGCGATCCCCTCTTATCTGGGTCATCATCCAAAAATGCTATTCCATAAAAGGAGCAATTTAGATACATCCCCCGCCTCCTCTAGGATAACAGGAGTCCCTAATATAAGGTACCTCTTCTCCTCCAGTGCGGGGCAGATGTAAAGAAGATGAATCGAGGTTTCCTCGTCTCCTTTACAGTATCTGCAGGCCGGGCTGTCAGTCAGCCTCAGCTTGTGCTTATATGCATTCAGGCTACTATGGTGGCCCATTATGAATCCCACTAGGGTTCTGGCTTTGTGCCTGTTCAATTTAATGAGTTCCATGAGTATTCGATGAAGAGTTTGGTTATTCGGCAACCCGTTACTCTTCTCCATCTTTTATTGTGCTGGTCTCTTGCCCAGCCATTGATGCGGTCTCTGATCAGATTCCGAGTTATTCCCAC
This sequence comes from Rosalia funebris, assembly GCA_037954035.1. Taxonomy (NCBI): domain Eukaryota; kingdom Metazoa; phylum Arthropoda; class Insecta; order Coleoptera; family Cerambycidae; genus Rosalia; species Rosalia funebris. Next base: position 10,845,517 of record JAZFAV010000007.1, read on the forward strand.
TGCAGGTTCTGGTCCATAGAGGTTTTCCCTGGTCCCTAGTCTGGCAAGGTCATCTGCAATTAGATTTCCCTTAATGCCATTTTGCCCAAGTATCTATAAGAGTTCCACCGCATCCTTCTCTGCTAAGTGGTTCAATGCTTCATAGCAATTATAGACCAGCTTCGATTTTATCGCTGCTGAATTCAGGGTTGCCAACACCGCCCTACTATCCAAGCAGATACATACCTTCTCCTGGGTTCGATTTTGGTCGGCCCCAGAACACCGTATGTAATTGCAGCTAGCTCGGTCTGGAGTGCGGTAGTGTATTTGCCCACGGGGAAGGTTTTACCTATCCCATCGCGTCGCCTATACACCCCCGCACCCGCTTTGTTGCCACTCTTGGCTCCATGCGTGTACCAGATGTCTCCATTGAGCGGTAATCCAGCTTGATCCTCCATCCAGTCGGTGTTACTGGTGAGGGCGATCTTATATTTCTTGTCAAACAGGAAGTGGACACGCGTACTGTCAGAGGGCATCCATAGGAGTCCCTCCTTAGCCAGCTCCCTTGACAGTCTATTCAGGTCCCTTACCTTCCTATTCATGTTTCCCATCCTGTGCATTGCCTTACGGCTTTCCGCGTTGTGAATCACTAGTCGTTCTGCTATTCACCTGTCAAAACTCTGATGACAAACGTTTTAAATAGAGTGATACGTTCTGTTTCGCCTTGTATGCAAACTAAAACTAAATGAAGTAAATTATATGTAACGTTCCTGTAACTCATAAGTTCTCAGTTAGAGAGAACCTATGAGATTAAGTTATGTTTCTGATTCTTGAGGAGGCAAAAACAAAAATATGGTGTAACATATATTTTGTAGGGTTTTTATTTGTGATAGAAAGCTTTATTGTTTTAATTGCCATATAACAAGAAACATGTTAGTAGTAATTGAATATATTGTTGAATTTTAAGAAATATATGTGTAGACACACAATTAGTATCAATTTTTTATATAATGGGCGGGGCTACACTAACAGCATGAAAACAACCATACTCTTACAGCTGCTTCTATGTTTTATTTCTTCTTCCATTTTGACTAAGTTTATTTCATATTCTTTGTGCAAATATTATAATGAAAATGGATAAGGTATTTTTTAAGGGTAAGAGATTTCTTTAAAGTATTATTTGTATAATGGAAGAAACAGTCCATCGTTTCCAGTAGGTAGGTAAGGCATTACCTCGCCAGTAAGAACAGAAACAGAGAAATTATTTTTATAATAGTTGGTTTGTTGATTTAGTATATAGTATTCATTACTTATATTCTAGTACCAATACTACATCCACAATATATACAATATACAATAACCACATCCACTATTTAATACCTTAATTGTTTGTGAACAAAATTGAATGGTATAGGAAAATTATATTTCCCTATACCAATCAGACGAGACTTCAAACAATTTATCCCGTTACATTGCGCAATTCACAGTTCATTATTTGGTCTCGAAGGGCACATGTTTCGTGCTTGTGTTTTACTAAATTTGTAAAACATGCATTTATTTATGATGTTACAGTTTAAATTATTAAGTTAATGATGATAAAAGGGAAATTCGTCACACCCTACGATTTTGGTACATACAAATTTTAAATATATTTTAACTGGCTTTTATAAAAAAAAAGTTGCGAAAAACAATGAATAAATTAAGAAACAATAGTAATAGCGTCGACTTATTAGTAAAATTTACGTTTAGTTATGCGTTGTATGATGAAAAGTCTCGGATGTTGTACATTGATATAAGTAAATATTTAATAAGCCAAAACATTCTGGAATAGTATCAGTTTTAGCCGCTGGTTTGTTAATACATATGTGGAAAACAATATTTTGGTTTGCTAAAATCGGCGTCTCGCCATTTTTTTATCACCAGCTGCTCCTGGTTGAATTGTATACCATTTCGGTTTAAAAGTAGAAACATGTGTTTTTTTTTTCGGTTTTAGTCAGCATTTTGTCAAATCATAAATGTCATCTTTAATTGTTACTTGTTACCTGATACCGTGGAATTTAGTATATATGCACGTATGGCAATAAAATTGTATTTGAAGGAAATTATATTTAATGATATATATATATATATATATATATATATATATATATATATATATATATATATATATATATATATATATATATATATATATATATATATATATATATATATATATATATATATATATATATATATATATATATACACATAGGGAGAGGGTTGCATAATTAAAGTAAAACACTTAAGAAACAACAAAAAATGTGTTTCAAAATACATGAAATAAAACATGTTACAAGAAAATGGTGAAATAAAATAGAAATATCAATACCAAACATTCAACAAAATAAAAATATATAATATAATAACATTAGAACACGATATGTACCATATGATAAAAAAATAGTGAGACACCCTGGATAAATTTTCCTGAAATATAGTAAATACAGAATTATTGAGTTAATTATGCTTTTGGTCAATATAGGGTGTATTCATTTCGAGACTAAGGCCATAATTAATTCCAAAAATTGATTTATTATTTTCAAGGAATTGCATGATATAATTAACAACTGAAATCAGTTTATTGTATTAAAAAAAACATTTAGCCCAAAAACGCTCTTATTCTTAATAATTTGAATTGTAAGAGAAATGAAAAAGGTGCAAGGGGGACTCATAATTGTTACCTATTGTTATGCTGGCATGGTCAGGTGTATCACAATAATAATAAAAAATAACAGAATCACAAGTAACATTTTGGCTTAGAATATTTCAAAAATACAATCATTCAATCAAATATAAATTATAATGAACCACTATTACACGGATGAACCAATAGAATTCCAATAGAAAAGCCAAGTCGAAAGAAACCGAAACATTAAAAAAACAAATAGATATTTAAATGTAAAAGATTAGAACAGCATCCATTGGAAAGATTAGAAATCGCAGAAGATATTGCTCGTGAAATGTATATAGTTGAACCATGGTAAATTGTCGAGACATTTAACTATGAGGTATAATTACTGTAGAGATCATCATTGTATAAGCCCTATATAAAGAACAATATAGGAGGATGTATAAAATGCTATTTCAGTGAGATTCAATTTGCGAGACAATCTAGGATAATTCATGTAATTTTTCCTGCCTATTGACTATTTCAAAGCCTTTATATGGGTTGTTTAAAACTATTTATTAAATAAAATAGAATTAGCTTGACCTATCTACAATTAAAGATATATCTTCTAAAATTATCAAAGTGTATTTTATTAACAGCTATCCCAATATGTTCAAGATTGAATATGATATTTTAAAGCGAGGTTTAAACAAACAAGTAATTTATATTCTCATTAGATTATTAAAGAAAATAGGATGAGAGGTTATGGAGAAGTTTGTACTTTATTTAATAATAAATGAGTACTAAAACAGAATCAATTTGAATTTAAATTGAATTTAAAATTGAGAACCAATTGAGAAAGAATAATATAACTGAAACAACTTTAAAGATATGTATTACATTAGACACCTTGCCTTAAAAGAATTTTTTTTTTTTTATTAAGCTTTTTTCTTTTTGTAAATGGTTATGTAAATATTCAAACTTGTTGATATAGTGCAAGTGAAATTTTTTATTAGATGTTGAAATATCCCACCTTATATACACAAAACGTGATTGATTCACCTGAAATAGTAGATAATAAAATTGTAGGGTCCTATCTTTATGAGAGTAATAAAATGGGTATAATTCTTGATATTTACAATTCCCCTATAAAAATTTGATGCCAACCATGACTGGTATTTCCAATATCGTTTGAGAACTATGTTGTTATCTAACTACTTGTACTTAGTTACATCGATAGTTCTATATCCGTGTTTGTAATAAATAATAAATATACGAAATACAAAAGAATATGAGTGTACCTAATCTCTAATATTAATTACCGTTAATACTTCTTCAGCTCAGATTTGTCATTATATTACAAATAATCAGGGCCAGATTATAAATTTTTTCGCCCATAGGCAACTATATTATAGCGCCCCCCTCCCACTACAAAACTTTTAAAATGTTATTAAAGTTTTTATTTATAATACATATAAAATAATATAATATAAAAAACAATATATACCCAGCACAAACAAACGAAAAAAAAAACCATTGAATTGAAAAAGTTAAACAAGTAGGTATAATAGTTACTTATTTATGATGAAGTGTTAAAAATGATATTTTATTTTGTGAGCGGGGAAGGTTGCGAAACGAGCGTAAGCGAATTGAGCAACCCAAAGAACAGAACAATAAAAACAAATATGTTGTAAATAAAATATGATTTTTAAAACTTGTATCATGAATAACTATTATATACGTTTACAAGACTATTTATAATGTCAGTAAAATCAAGCGCACTAATTAAGTCATGATTTATTGACAGCACAGATAAATTATTAGCTCCTTGACTAATGGAATTTCATAAATATGTTTATGTCCTTTTTAAAGTAGAAAATGATACTCGTATTTCTCCTGACGCATTTGTATTGGTAGAGTAAGAGAAATTTTTAATGCTATCTCCACATTAGGAAACATGGTTATAACATGTTTTTCCTTGATAAATACTAACATGTCTCTAACATTAACGATATTTTCTATGTTTTCAACAAAGTATTTCAATTCAATACATTCCTCAGCAAAACATTTGTCCAAATCGTTTGAATATTCAGCTTGAAAATTACTTGAATCATTTCTTATGTCGTTATTTACAAGCTTCTTTAAAAACTCGAACTTTTTTCTATTTTTATATAAGCCATCAATCGCTTCTTTAATTCTTGATCTAACCTATCAATAATAGCAAGAAAAGCATTAATTCTCATATCACTTTTGCCCTCACAGTTGATTTCCACTACCAGACAGGAAAGAAATGATGTTCTTTTTAAGAAGATTTTTATTTTTTGTTGATAATTTTCATATTGTTTTTTTATTCGTTGCCGGCGCCCCCCAAGCCATCGGTGCCCCTAGGTAGCTGCCTATATTATCTTATGGATAATCTGGAGATGCAAATAGTTCGTGAAGAGATTAGGTAACACTCATGTGTCTGATGATATGACGCCATACGCTTTTATATAATGTATAATACTAGACTATTCTACTTATATCTATATTTGTACCCCTTATATTAATTAGCGAAAACTTATAAGGCAACACTAATAAAATATAGGTTCTGAATCAGTTATATATAAGCTTTATGCATGTATTTATAATCGAAAAAGAATATAAAGAGACTAAATCAGTACATTCCTTGATATAATGAATTACTCTTTAGAGTTAATTATGCTCTCAGTGTCAAAATGCAAAATATATGCTTTCCTGGATAGTAGATATATGGTACATACATTTTTCATTTGTTCCCTATTACATGTGATAAATTGAAATTTCAAGACATATGACTATGGCCAGTCATACGCTGAAGTCTACGGTTATTAGTGTTTAACTAAATTAATTCATAGTTTTAAATCGTATGACAATTTTTTAGTCTACTGGTACAAATAATATAACCTTTGGATGATTTTGTTTTACTGAATAATAATTTATACCCCCTATATAACGCGAAGAATGTTTTTATATACAGGATGAGAATGAATCACTTATAAGAGGGAGAGAATAGATAATAGATACAATTATTTTTGACGTTATTTTATAAATTCATGATAAATACTCGGACGTCGATATTTATTCCAAAAACATCGTTTTCGAAGAATCGTAAATATAAGGGTGATTCATATAAGTATTGTAACGAATTTACTAGAAAGTTCTTTATTTCAAACACTTATTTACAACTCAACTATTTACAAGTCCAACTAACTAACTAACTTTCTTTCTACTTTAACTTTATAAACTAACTTTCGCACTGTATGTCACTTTCTTCGCACCGTATCGCTCACTATCGCGGTCCAGATTCAACTGACTCCTGGATGAACGACACAATTCTTATATAGGCAGTAGGACGTCCTCCAGAAGGTTCTAGATAAAGTACTTTGGCGCACCTTCTAGTATAGAACGCACTGGAAGTTAACTCCACACGCTCTTGATGGTTTCGAATATTCCCGGCGTTCGGGATCGCTAGAGGCGTTCGTGACACTATAATGTAAGAGAGATGCTCCTTGATGAGCTGTTTTCAATTATCTATAACACTTATGGCTTAACTGAATAAATAAATGGCTACATCTACATATGTCAAAACGCAAAAGTAGCTATAGTGAGAAGTCTTAAAACCAATATGATGCTTATGCTGCTGTTTAAGCATATACCATCAATAAATTGAATACAAGACGTTTGTCACCAGCTCTGACTAAAATTCTTTGTTCTGAAATAAAAACAACCTAGGCAACTACAACATAGTAAAAAAAGTCGGTAAGTACTCGTATATAGCTGTAGAGATATTTTAGACATTTTAGTACATCATTCCTTGAAAATCCATTTTGTATTCAATAAATAAATAATGCGATGTTAATACTAACTTGTCGACTAGGAATATCACTAATGATCGATAACGAGGATATGTGTTGAACTCAAGTGGAAGTTGTTAACATTTTTCATTAGAACTGTACGTATTGGTTAGCGGAGATTCCTCATTGGATGCGTAAGACAACATACAACACAACACACAACATCCCCAAGTGTAAGTATCATCGGCAACCACAATGTTACTTAAATTATTTTGAAGAGAATTTGACAGCTGAATAATATTTAAATCTCATCAGAGATGAGTTTGTTCCTATTTTGGCAAACATATCCAAACAAAGGCAGTTCGTGGTGAATAGCTTTGATGAGGCATAATTTGTAAAGGGGTTACTCTGCTAAAGTAAAGCTTATTTCTTTACTTGAAAATATGTGTAATTTACTTTGTAAAATAGAAAAAAATCGAGGTGTGCTGGAAAACTAAATTAAATTAGAACAGTGTTCAGTTTTACTGTGTTCAGTAAAAAGAAGCTGGCAATATTTAATTGACTTTAAATCAACAGCCTGTCTTATAGAAATATCAAATTCTATATTAACACCACCTTACCTTCTCGTGCATTTCTTATAATAATAGATAGGTGAGAGCGACAGGTTATGTTCGTGGTCTCATCCACTTGTCACTATATAAATTCTGCATTTATAAATTGTGAAACATTTTTTTTGTTCCATAATATTACTAAAAATTAATAAAATCATTTTAAAGTTTTCGATGATCCTGAAAAAAATGGAGTTGGTGTCACAACACGTTTGCATTCTATTCTATTTTACATACCAACGATACGTTCTTTAAAATTATCCCGATTTAATGAATGTTTACTTTCGTTATGACCACGAAAGACTAAATCTTGATTTCAAAGAAATATTCAAGTATCAATCATTTCTAGATTTTTCGGCTTCTTTCTAACAAATAATTATATTTTTGAAAGTCGATTTTAAATGGTTTGCTACAATATTTTGTTTTATTAAGGTATGTAAATGATAAGCACTTACATTGGCTTTGACATTTAGAATGTTTTTCTATTGCTTGTGATAAATTTTTTAAATCATATCTCATTTTGAGCAAATACGTTCAGCATGTGAAAGGTATTTGTACAAACATCTTGTTAAGAAGTTACGATATCGTTGCGATACAGTTTCTTAACTTATTCATGGAATATCGCTAGCTTTTTCAATATGATCTAACAAAATCTGACAAAATCTGAATAAAATCTTCACCTCCATAACCATAGGCTGTACCGGTCCACAATCACTCCAATATTTTTAAACGAAACGTATATATTTAATTTTATCATGTTTTATATGAAATTTTATTGTAGAGCCAAAGCACGAGGTGACCGCACAAATTATCAAACTGATGGTACAATTGTGCAACCTGACAGTATGTGCAATTTGCATCTCATATCCTATCGGTTTTAACAAATACGAAACCTCCTCAAGATGTTATAAATTTCGTTGCTTCTTATCCGCAAAAATCTTAGATTATTTAAACCCAGCGCTCTGTTAAATTAATATAAGGAGGCAGATATGTATTTCGTTAGAATTTGCAGCAGCTTGTTCCATATCGTTAGTATCAGGTATACAAGAAAATAAAAAAATACTATATAAATTTAAAACGTAGTACGATATTTAAATGCATTCTACTTAATCTTTGACTGTTCTGTTTGTGTCAGATTATATATTATGTTTGGTGTTATTAAATATTGTAATAAATAACGATTATAAATATTAGAATTATGATTATAAATAAATGAAAATATATATTAAAACAACATTAATTAAAAATATAATAATTACTTGTTCATTTCTTGTTAATGAGGCAATGCCTGACCAGCCTATCCCGATGAACCGCCCCTGTAATCTGATCTTACTGACTGAAACTATTTCAAAAGATTGAAACGGTTTCAAAAAGACGGAGCGATGCCTCATTATGCTATATTTCTTGTAATATAGTACATATGCGAAACCTATTTTTATAAATGGATTATCCTGGAGTAGGTTGGAACCTTTGGTGTGAAGATAACACTAACTGAGCTTTCCACAAAACACCAAAACATTATACACTACACTCGACGCGCGTTTCGCCAACAAAGTTGGCATCATCTGGAGATGATTAAAACTGACAGCTTTAATCATCTCAAGTCATCATCTTTCTTTCATATTTAAACAGTTCACATCTTTAAACAGTTTTAATCATCTCCAGATGATGCCAACTTTGTTGGCAAAACGCGCGTCGAGTGTAGTCTATAGTGTTTTGGTGTTTTGTGGAAAACTCAGTTAGTGTTATAAATGGATTAGACAAAAATGTGTTATTGAATGGCCACCTAGATTACCTGATCTTAGACTGTGGACTTTTTCCTGTGGGCTTGTCTTAAAAATAAAGTATATGCGATAAAGTCAGGTAACATTTATGACTTCAAAAATAGATTGCTATTTGATAGATTATCTCTATTTCTTTCTGTTTCGAGCATTTTTATTTAGTTAGAAAGCCTTTTAGAATAATAAACTATGTATTTAGTTCCATGTCGGTAGCTCAGGTAGTTTACATACAAGATATAGATTAATTTTAGACTGCAGTTACATCACCTCACGATTATGAATATATCACGTAAAATAAACAGTTTTAAAACCTTAAAAAGGACTTTTCCGCACATAGAATATCTCTATCTCGAAATTGAGTGTCCGAAAAAAAAAACAAACCAACATATAAATGCAGAATATGTGTTTTATGCGACAGTTTCACTTTTTTTCAATTTTTCTCAAATAGTCCATCTTCATGCTTTCTCATGACCCATGGACAGGGTGGGGTGTGTCCTATCCACCTCAAAACCAATAGATGTCGTCTGGTAGACGTCTCTAATCAGAATCAGTCGAAACCCAATCGATCCGACACGATTTAATTGAGTGATCTGTTAAATTAATATAAGGAGGCAGATATGTATTTCGTTAGAATTTGCAGCAGCTTGTTCCATATCGTTAGTATCAGGTATACAAGAAAATAAAAAAATACTATATAAATTTAAAACGTAGTACGATATTTAAATGCATTCTACTTAATCTTTGACTGTTCTGTTTGTGTCAGATTATATATTATGTTTGGTGTTATTAAATATTGTAATAAATAACGATTATAAATATTAGAATTATGATTATAAATAAATGAAAATATATATTAAAACAACATTAATTAAAAATATAATAATTACTTGTTCATTTCTTGTTAATGAGGCAATGCCTGACCAGCCTATCCCGATGAACCGCCCCTGTAATCTGATCTTACTGACTGAAACTATTTCAAAAGATTGAAACGGTTTCAAAAAGACGGAGCGATGCCTCATTATGCTATATTTCTTGTAATATAGTACATATGCGAAACCTATTTTTATAAATGGATTATCCTGGAGTAGGTTGGAACCTTTGGTGTGAAGATAACACTAACTGAGCTTTCCACAAAACACCAAAACATTATACACTACACTCGACGCGCGTTTCGCCAACAAAGTTGGCATCATCTGGAGATGATTAAAACTGACAGCTTTAATCATCTCAAGTCATCATCTTTCTTTCATATTTAAACAGTTCACATCTTTAAACAGTTTTAATCATCTCCAGATGATGCCAACTTTGTTGGCAAAACGCGCGTCGAGTGTAGTCTATAGTGTTTTGGTGTTTTGTGGAAAACTCAGTTAGTGTTATAAATGGATTAGACAAAAATGTGTTATTGAATGGCCACCTAGATTACCTGATCTTAGACTGTGGACTTTTTCCTGTGGGCTTGTCTTAAAAATAAAGTATATGCGATAAAGTCAGGTAACATTTATGACTTCAAAAATAGATTGCTATTTGATAGATTATCTCTATTTCTTTCTGTTTCGAGCATTTTTATTTAGTTAGAAAGCCTTTTAGAATAATAAACTATGTATTTAGTTCCATGTCGGTAGCTCAGGTAGTTTACATACAAGATATAGATTAATTTTAGACTGCAGTTACATCACCTCACGATTATGAATATATCACGTAAAATAAACAGTTTTAAAACCTTAAAAAGGACTTTTCCGCACATAGAATATCTCTATCTCGAAATTGAGTGTCCGAAAAAAAAAACAAACCAACATATAAATGCAGAATATGTGTTTTATGCGACAGTTTCACTTTTTTTCAATTTTTCTCAAATAGTCCATCTTCATGCTTTCTCATGACCCATGGACAGGGTGGGGTGTGTCCTATCCACCTCAAAACCAATAGATGTCGTCTGGTAGACGTCTCTAATCAGAATCAGTCGAAACCCAATCGATCCGACACGATTTAATTGAGTGATCTGTTAAATTAATATAAGGAGGCAGATATGTATTTCGTTAGAATTTGCAGCAGCTTGTTCCATATCGTTAGTATCAGGTATACAAGAAAATAAAAAAATACTATATAAATTTAAAACGTAGTACGATATTTAAATGCATTCTACTTAATCTTTGACTGTTCTGTTTGTGTCAGATTATATATTATGTTTGGTGTTATTAAATATTGTAATAAATAACGATTATAAATATTAGAATTATGATTATAAATAAATGAAAATATATATTAAAACAACATTAATTAAAAATATAATAATTACTTGTTCATTTCTTGTTAATGAGGCAATGCCTGACCAGCCTATCCCGATGAACCGCCCCTGTAATCTGATCTTACTGACTGAAACTATTTCAAAAGATTGAAACGGTTTCAAAAAGACGGAGCGATGCCTCATTATGCTATATTTCTTGTAATATAGTACATATGCGAAACCTATTTTTATAAATGGATTATCCTGGAGTAGGTTGGAACCTTTGGTGTGAAGATAACACTAACTGAGCTTTCCACAAAACACCAAAACATTATACACTACACTCGACGCGCGTTTCGCCAACAAAGTTGGCATCATCTGGAGATGATTAAAACTGACAGCTTTAATCATCTCAAGTCATCATCTTTCTTTCATATTTAAACAGTTCACATCTTTAAACAGTTTTAATCATCTCCAGATGATGCCAACTTTGTTGGCAAAACGCGCGTCGAGTGTAGTCTATAGTGTTTTGGTGTTTTGTGGAAAACTCAGTTAGTGTTATAAATGGATTAGACAAAAATGTGTTATTGAATGGCCACCTAGATTACCTGATCTTAGACTGTGGACTTTTTCCTGTGGGCTTGTCTTAAAAATAAAGTATATGCGATAAAGTCAGGTAACATTTATGACTTCAAAAATAGATTGCTATTTGATAGATTATCTCTATTTCTTTCTGTTTCGAGCATTTTTATTTAGTTAGAAAGCCTTTTAGAATAATAAACTATGTATTTAGTTCCATGTCGGTAGCTCAGGTAGTTTACATACAAGATATAGATTAATTTTAGACTGCAGTTACATCACCTCACGATTATGAATATATCACGTAAAATAAACAGTTTTAAAACCTTAAAAAGGACTTTTCCGCACATAGAATATCTCTATCTCGAAATTGAGTGTCCGAAAAAAAAAACAAACCAACATATAAATGCAGAATATGTGTTTTATGCGACAGTTTCACTTTTTTTCAATTTTTCTCAAATAGTCCATCTTCATGCTTTCTCATGACCCATGGACAGGGTGGGGTGTGTCCTATCCACCTCAAAACCAATAGATGTCGTCTGGTAGACGTCTCTAATCAGAATCAGTCGAAACCCAATCGATCCGACACGATTTAATTGAGTGATCTGTTAAATTAATATAAGGAGGCAGATATGTATTTCGTTAGAATTTGCAGCAGCTTGTTCCATATCGTTAGTATCAGGTATACAAGAAAATAAAAAAATACTATATAAATTTAAAACGTAGTACGATATTTAAATGCATTCTACTTAATCTTTGACTGTTCTGTTTGTGTCAGATTATATATTATGTTTGGTGTTATTAAATATTGTAATAAATAACGATTATAAATATTAGAATTATGATTATAAATAAATGAAAATATATATTAAAACAACATTAATTAAAAATATAATAATTACTTGTTCATTTCTTGTTAATGAGGCAATGCCTGACCAGCCTATCCCGATGAACCGCCCCTGTAATCTGATCTTACTGACTGAAACTATTTCAAAAGATTGAAACGGTTTCAAAAAGACGGAGCGATGCCTCATTATGCTATATTTCTTGTAATATAGTACATATGCGAAACCTATTTTTATAAATGGATTATCCTGGAGTAGGTTGGAACCTTTGGTGTGAAGATAACACTAACTGAGCTTTCCACAAAACACCAAAACATTATACACTACACTCGACGCGCGTTTCGCCAACAAAGTTGGCATCATCTGGAGATGATTAAAACTGACAGCTTTAATCATCTCAAGTCATCATCTTTCTTTCATATTTAAACAGTTCACATCTTTAAACAGTTTTAATCATCTCCAGATGATGCCAACTTTGTTGGCAAAACGCGCGTCGAGTGTAGTCTATAGTGTTTTGGTGTTTTGTGGAAAACTCAGTTAGTGTTATAAATGGATTAGACAAAAATGTGTTATTGAATGGCCACCTAGATTACCTGATCTTAGACTGTGGACTTTTTCCTGTGGGCTTGTCTTAAAAATAAAGTATATGCGATAAAGTCAGGTAACATTTATGACTTCAAAAATAGATTGCTATTTGATAGATTATCTCTATTTCTTTCTGTTTCGAGCATTTTTATTTAGTTAGAAAGCCTTTTAGAATAATAAACTATGTATTTAGTTCCATGTCGGTAGCTCAGGTAGTTTACATACAAGATATAGATTAATTTTAGACTGCAGTTACATCACCTCACGATTATGAATATATCACGTAAAATAAACAGTTTTAAAACCTTAAAAAGGACTTTTCCGCACATAGAATATCTCTATCTCGAAATTGAGTGTCCGAAAAAAAAAAAACAAACCAACATATAAATGCAGAATATGTGTTTTATGCGACAGTTTCACTTTTTTTCAATTTTTCTCAAATAGTCCATCTTCATGCTTTCTCATGACCCATGGACAGGGTGGGGTGTGTCCTATCCACCTCAAAACCAATAGATGTCGTCTGGTAGACGTCTCTAATCAGAATCAGTCGAAACCCAATCGATCCGACACGATTTAATTGAGTGATCGTCGACTAACAAAAACAATTTCTCAAATGGTCCACCATTCTGCTTTCTCATGACCCATAAGCATGGTAGAGTGTGTTCTATCTACCTCAAAATCAATAGGTGTCGTCTGGGAGACGTCCCCAATCAGAATCAGTCAAAACCCGATCGATCTGATACTATTTAGTTGAGTTATCGTGATAACAAGAATAAATGCCGACGACAACACACAAAATGGCTTCAAAACCATTTGTTATTTCTTTTTAGACCGAAAAACGAAAAATAAACTCTAGAAAAAATTTTTTTTACACGATTACATTACTTTTCCGCGGAAAAGTAAAAATACGCTTCTCTTATACTCGTATTTTAATGTTCAACATGTATGCAGTTGCATCAAAACGGATCTGCTATATTGTTTATGGAAGACTAACTAAAACTGTTCAAGTTAAAGTTTTTAGTGTACTTCCAACACTGCATTAGTTATTTGGACTACACTTTGTTATTCAATATAAAATATAAAAAAATTAAATATTGTTTGTACATTTTAAATATATTTTAGACATAACATTTATATCGAGTCTAATTGATATAATATTAACTCACATGTTGGATAGATCAATCAGTTTATTACCTATATTATCGAATGTTTTTGAAAAACATTTAATGCAGATTGAAGAGAATAATTGTAGAGAAAAATCTCTTTCCGGAACACCAATTTGGATTCAGACTACAGCACGGTACTGTAAAACAAACACATGGACTTGTGAATCAAATTAATAATGCTCTAGAATCAAAGTAAATATTGTTCAGCTGTATTCCTCGATGTAACTTAAACCCTCGATAAGGTGTAGTATAAAGATCTAGTATACAAAATAAAATTTTATTTACTCTACCATTATTACGAAATTTTAAATTCGTATTTGGCATCCAGGCATTTCGTAGTCAAACAAAAAGATGAGCAAGCATAATTATTTCATATGAACTCAGGGGTACCACAGGGCAGTGTACTTAGGCCCATCTTGTACCTTTTTATACTGCTGATTTTCCAATCACAACACTGATAACCACATTTACTTTTGCCGAAGATGCTGCGAGGATCTGTGTGGATAACTAATAATCCACGCAGATGCTATAATCGCATCGCGATCTCTACAATGCAACCTAGAGAAATGACTTAGTAAAAGACATTAATCGAAGAAAATAATTAATGAAAAATCTAAGTAAACGAAACAAAATCAGTCTATGTTACGCTTATCCTTTACGCAGGGATAATTGCCCGCCAGTAACAATAGGTTAAATAATAAAACTAAAAGGTCTAAAATTGTGAAGGGATTAATAATCTTACTAAGTTGGACGTTACAAATGGGATTGCTCAAAATAGCAATTATACGTATGCTTTGAGGGAAATAGTTTATTAGCATAATAACTAGAGCAGGATATTGTTGCCGCGCGCCAGTGGCGTAAGGGTCCTTTGCGATAATTTTTATTGCTTATAAATGTTATACTTAAACGAAAGTTTTAAACACTTACCCTCTTAAACATCATTAACTTGAGGGAGTCGTCGCTTCATTGGAATTATGGGGTATACGAAGTAGAACCACCACTGTTATCATTATGGCTCTTACGCACAGAATGACTTTTGTGAAACACTGACAACATCAAATATGTTTCTACAGTGTTCTCGTGGAAAGAGGTTCATTTTGGTGAAAACAATGTCTTTATATTTTGACAAAGATCGTTTAACATCTACTGACGTAATACAAGCATAATTAAAATGCTCTCTAAACAGAGTTAAATGATTAAAGGATGTGTTGATACATTACAAATTTGTCTTAATGTGGAAAAATCAGAATATTTCGTTAACACACTATTACATTTTTCTAAAATGCGAGAGGTTTTTGAGTCATCATTTCAGCTCGTAGCAGATTATTCACATCGTCCACTATTTGTAGCGACTTCTTTATTGGCAACGCACTATTTTCTAATCTTTGTATTGCGTCAAGTAGTCCTTCATATTTGTTATGAATAACATAATAACAAAAGTCCTTAAATGCTGGTGTGTCAAGTAATGTAAGTGGTAAATGATAGGTAATTAACATGAGAAGTAGATCAAAAATAAACTGCATGCCAGGCCCTTTTTTATATCAATATGTTCCGTACCATTTTTGTATGTCTTTTGCAGTCTCTCTTGTTCCAACACAATAAATCTTTTTCACAAACTTTACACACTATTTTCGTCCCATCATACATGAAATCTGGAAAGTGCCGAATAAACTTATTCACATTATCGGCAAGCGGCCATTTCTTCGCCTTTGGCACTGTGGACATTCTTTGTAACGCACGCAAAAAACATTGTACAAATTATGTATGTAATTAAGATTTAGTTCTTTCGCGAAGCAGACGAACACAGTCTTAATGTTCAACAGTAATTGGATACTTAGCACAAATCGAGTGTTTTGTGATACCTAGTTTGTTTACAGCGGGAATTGAACTCCGCGTCACGTGCTCGCCATACACAAGGCCACCGCTACACCTTCCCATATACAAGCCACATATACGCGCCACCGATTATCTAGCTCTAATAATAACAGAAATTGATTACTTAAGTTATTACTATAAGCATCAGTTTTACAGTCCTGTAAAATGGTAGTCAAAAGAGATTGTAATCAAAATTAAATACTAATAATAATGTTGTTTATATTGTATTTTAATGTTTATTCTTACATTATATATTTTTTCATTATCACGGTTATCTGGATATTTTCCGTAAACTATGAAAATATTACTTATTTTATTTACATCTGATGGGCTAGAGAGCACAGATTATCATTAAAAAAAGTTTTTTTTTAGAAGTGTGAAGAAGATGCAAGTCTTTTCGAAACCAATGCCAAATTTTCAAATGTCTGCAACGAATCCAGTCAGTTTCAGTATCGTACATTTAAATTTACTTTTAAATTAAAATTTAAAAGTATAGCGATCAAATGATTGGGTATAAATGTATTATCCCTCTATAAACAAGAATCTACAAATTTTATTAACTATAATTCATTACTCATTACATTATGAAATATGTAGTTATGAACCATGAAGTTACCGAAGCCGTGAATGTAAAGGATTTAGGTCGCATTTTATTTGTTAGGGTACTCAACTCAACAAAACTAGTTTATGGTCCGTAAAAATATATGTGGATAAAATAATGACAGAATTCAAAATACAGAATTACCTAGATACAAAAATAAATCTCATAAACTTGAATTATTCTCCAATTTGTACTATGTTAATTGAGAATTAAATGTCTAATGACGGTTAAATTTTTAGAACATGAAAATCAAATCTCTTAAAGTTATTTTTAACTAAAAATATGTATAAATTGCCTCTGACGGGAATAGCAATACAGGTGATTCCTACGTAAATGGATCCCCAAACGATGACTTCCTGGCGTAGCGAGAGTTAATCGGATTTTGTTCCTCAAAATAAAAGCTGAGATAGAACATCGCGCCAGGTTTTGTTTTTTATTTTGTGAATAAGTACAACAATGTATTGCCTCAATTCCGACTAATACATAATCTCCACTGAGATTTCAGACCGTAATTATATAAAGTTTCGGTATATTTCCTTTTGTTTTGTTATTGTTTTTCGTTTTATTCTCGTTTTAATGTAAATATCATTAAAACACGGCATTAGGTACCTATGCGTGCAGTGTTTTTATATTATATTCCTTTGAGAATTAAACAGCCATTTATATAGAACAAACGTGAGTAGATTGTATTTTAAAATTGTTCGCAGCTGAACAAAATAAAATACAAATTCGAATGTATACTGTGTTCTTTATTTATGTGTTACATATACATACATATAAAAGAAAACATAAGAGTCCGAAATTATTGGTGGATGTATTGCGATCTTATAAATTAGGAGAGTTAGAAAAAAGGCTAAGTAAGGAAAGTTTTAGGCAATTATGTTAGTAATTTAACAATGTTTACGGAGTGATTCTAGGCTGTTCTATAAATATTTTTGAAAAAGTTAAATGCTGCCCTTTTTAAAATATGATATTACTTTTTTTTAAAGATATTTTGATATCTGAAGCACCTCTTAAAACCACTTTTTATAGAGTCGAATATTTTACTTTCATGTTTAGGTTTTCCAAAAACATTATTAACTAATTTTTTAATTATAGCTGTCATATTGGATTCGTTATCAGCCGAAAAGCACAATTTTTAACGTGCTCGTAATTTTTCCTATTCCTCGATATGTCGCATTTTTATATTATAATAAAAAATCAGTAGTCAATTTAGCATCATTAATTTTTCTATCGTATCAATTACGTATTTGTGTGGAGTGTATATTAAAGGAAATAGACGGTAGGTATATATTTTGAACTTTAGTATTGTATATTTTATTTGTATATGATGCTTTGATATTTTATTTGAATGGATAGGGTATGATCCTGCATTTTAATACCCTACCCTAAGGTTATATATTATAATAGGATTAATAAGTAGTAAAAGTATTACTATACAAGGCCACCCTCTCAATTCATTCTTATGGGTCTTGACATTCCTTTGTTGCCCTGGACTTCAGGGTCGAACATGGCCTCGACATTCCTTTCTTGTGACTCATTAAGGTTACATAATATTTTGCTTTAGGATTATACCGGTCGATTTAAAAATGTTGACCGAATTACCATTATATATTGATTGGCTATTCACAAATTCGCTATTTTTATTATTAATCGTTAATTTTAATAATAAATCGTAATAAACATTGTTGGTGACCTTATAATTGAACTTTAAGTGGTCTAAATTAATTTACCTATACATACGTATAAATAAGTTTTCCCTTTTCAAGATTTTAATTCAAAATCCGTAATAATTATTGTTGGTGACCTTATAATTGAACTTTAAGTGGCCTAAATTAATTTACCTATACATACGTATAAATAAGTTTTCCCTTTTCAAGATTGCCTATTGAATAAATAATGCCAAGTAGATGCGACATGTTGTTTACATTTTCGTTTTTGTAATAAGTGGTTAAAATATCTATCACTATACAGGGTGGTCTTTTTAAACATATATAATACTTTGGGTGTATTATATACAGGATGGTCTTTTTAAATTAAAATTTTATTTTAATTATATTCAAATTATTAAATGAGTATTTCTTTGCCAATGGGTGTTTTATATTAGGATGACGTATTTAGCTGCGGATATAGTATTTTAAAAAGTTTGTGGGATTGGATTAAAATTACCGTAAACCGGGGTTACATTGACGTTGCGGGTAACTTTGATAGTTTTTGGGGTTACATTGACACATAATGTTTTTGTGTGTTTGACCTTTAGTTTCGCACGAGACAAGAACGCAGGGAAGGCGGGAGGGGCGGTAGCCTATCACTTTGCGCCCGAAGTGATAAAAGTTGCACTAGCTAATAATATTTATTTCACAACTCTCGCACCAAATTCAACTCATATGCTGCAGCCCCTAGACGTCGGGGTATTCACTCCCATGAAAAAACAATGACGTAAAGTTCTTGATAAATGGAGGCAAGAATCTAGAAGAAAGGGGTCGATACCAAAAGAGCAGTTTCCATTGTTATTGAAAAAGTTAATAGATGTCATTACTCCCAAATTAAAAAACAATTTGTAAAGCCCCTTCAGATTTTGCAGACTTTATCCATTTGATCCCCAAGCTGTGCTGTGAAAGATTCCGGCAGAGCAGACACAAGAATTAAAAAGAGTTTTCCAAAATAGCTTACTCGAATTCCTCAAAGAAACGAAGGGCTACAATTCAGAGAGATTGCGCCACAGAAAAGGTAAAAAAATTCTCCATAGACCAGGAACTCAATTGATTAATGTTGAATTGATTAATGTTGAAAGTCTTTTGAGTGAATACAAGGTGCAGCAACTATTGGACAAAATCAAGAGGAAACAGTTTCTGAGCAAAACGAGGAGGAATCCACTTCGGTGCAAAACGAAGAGGAAGCTATTATTGAACAAAATAAAGAGAATATTCCAACAACTGCATCAACTTATAAACTTTCTCAAAGACCTGCTGGATCTGTACTCAATTCAAAGAAAGGAATAAGATAGAAGGCGAAAAAATTTTATGACAGCTCTGGTTCATCTGAAGATGAAAACATGCCACTTAGTGAGATGGAGAAAAATAGAGACGAGGCTGTGCACAATTTGCAAATGTGATTACAATCACTATAATTCAACAAAACACTGGATCTGCTGCGTCACCTATCTCCAGTGGGTATGTGGCATTTGTACAGAGGGTCTAAAAAATTGACTTACGAGTGTGAGCGATGTGAAGATTCAGGCTAATTTTCTACTTTTTATTTTTGTAAACGTTGATTAAGTTTAAATGTTTCTAAGAGATTGTTAATAATAATAATAAGATTGTTAATTATTTGTAATAACTGATTTTGACAGAAGACTGATTATAAGGTTATAACGAAAGTCCTATTAATGAGTAAGAAAGTGTTTAAATAAATATCTGATTTTTCTTATTTAAAGAATTTTTATTATGTTTTGCCTTTTAAATGATTATAAAAACGTGAAATCATATATGTTTTTTGTTTAAAAGGTGTAAAATGAACCCGTACTATTTTTAGCTTTGACTTATATTCAAAAATAATACTATGACAAACTAACACCGGACTAGAGTATACTTTGACACCTTTTTAAATAAAAAAAAAAAAAAAAATAAATAAAAAAACCGAAGGTCCAAGGAGCGCCATTTCTCATAGATTTTAAAGCCAAAGGTTCTATTGGTTTGATAAGTTATAGTGAGCTCGAGTTAACGTCTTAATTTTTTGTAAAACCAAGAAGAACCTCTTAAACTATGTCTAAGTAGCTCCGATTTACAGTAATATATCTACGATAAACGATATAATAATATGATAAGTAAGTATAATATTTATTATGTAATCTTGTTAATAGTAATTGTTAATACAATTTGGCAAACAGTTAATATTCGCAAAAAAATGTGAGTGAACTGAAGTCCCTGGTAATACCTACATATTCTATAGAATATGGTTTTATTTTTAATTTTAGATGTATAATATCTATCGATTATTTCAATATTTCCAAACGACTGGATATAGAATAAAAAAAGTTACAGGTCATATGCGTACCCTCATTTGTCGGTATGAAACATAAAACATAATTATCATTTAAATTACAGTAAAACTATCATACTACCAGATGTAAAGCTGAAGCGGTTGGAGAAGGAGTTACACATAAAAAAGAAACCGGAACAATATCCAGTTCCTCCGATATTGCTAATCCCGAAGTTGGGATTTGAATTCATACTACGCTAGACAGCAATCCAATGAGTTTGTTGAGTTGAGTATTTTTTGTAAATTACTTTTTTATTCTTTTTAGGGTGTTTTTTATCAGTTACGATTGTAAAATAATTATCTTTTTGCGGCTAAATAGTTATTTTACGCATTAGTCTTGTGAAACCTAGCGTATGAATTAAACACAGCGGGTACCCGCGTATCTATGTATGTAGGGTTGTAAGAAACTGGGCACAAAGGTCATTCTTGAGATGCCACATATGAAACATTATCAAGACAATCCCCTTTTCTAATAAAGCTAGTAGAACAGCTATTAGAAAAGTAAGTTAATTAACTAATTAACGTAAGAGTTTATGTACTTCTATTGGATATGTATGTAGCATTCGTTAGGCCGTAAAGTAATACGCGTAGTCTTTCCGTCGAAATTGTAGGCATTCATAAGTTAAAATTTTTGCCTGAAATGGTCTATCACTATAGAAAGGGCAAATTCTGATACTTCGAATTTTACTGTCATTTGATCACATGTCGTATAATATCCTTCTTATAATGTATCATCGTCCAAGCAGATTGATTAAAGTAAAGAGTCCTACTGCAATGTAAAGTAAAGAGGGCCTTAAACACAAACTATTTTAAAATAAATATATGTAAGAAAACATTTTGTAATAAAAATATATAAGATGTTTAGTCGTACATCGAAGAAGTATTATTGTATGTCTTATTATTATGCTAATTTTTTTCCAATATTCATAGGAGTTTAATTCATCTGCATGAATTATCATAAATAATATGAAAATTTACTGGTGTCATCGACTCAGAGACGAATAGTTACAGTTTTCTCATTCGCATATAAGATTTGACTTCATGATTAATTCCTAATGATAGTTTAATCTAGTGTAGATAGTCTAATCTAGTTCCACGGTAATAAATATGTATAGAATTTTGATATGTATCACAATTCTCGCCACCTCTATGGCTTAGGGTGGTTTGATTATGATCTACTATTAAAGTTAAATACTGTGAAATATTATATATATATATATATATATATATATATATATATATATATATATATATATATATATATATATATATATATCAAAGCTCTACTATATAGAGGG
The DNA here is from genome assembly GCA_037954035.1 of Rosalia funebris. Classification (NCBI taxonomy): domain Eukaryota; kingdom Metazoa; phylum Arthropoda; class Insecta; order Coleoptera; family Cerambycidae; genus Rosalia; species Rosalia funebris. The sequence goes on from JAZFAV010000007.1 coordinate 10,867,564, forward strand.
TGTTATGTGAGATGCCCATCGGCTCCATAGAAAATAAATATATTTCAGAAATAACTGTCTTGACCAAAATGCTAAATATGGTCTTATTCTATTATAATATAACTGTGACTATGAAAATGTATTACAATCTTAACACATATTGTACATGTACACTCTTTATGTGCATTTAAATGATGTATACCAAATTTTCGCAGCAAATCAGACGAGCGACTATGTCGGTCACACCAAATAACGCACATCTACATATATGTATGTACGCGTATGTGATTTCTCTTGTCCCCAGGGTCCATATATTACGTCGATCATAAAATATGTATAAGGTCTCTTTCTTTTTCATCTTCATTCCCTGATGAAGAAGTAACTTTTTGTTCCTCGGTTTACTTTAAATGTTAAATATAGGAATCATAATTATGTTATCCCCAATGATGCGAACCTTTTTGACGAAATGCTCCTTCAAATTCAATATAGTGCATTGATGTTTTATGAAGGAAAAGTAAATTTTGAACATTACTTCGTACATCTTAATTACTGTTCAAAGAAAACTTCGAATATGCTCTCATTGTCATTATACATATAAAGACAGGTATAAATATTTTAATAATTTCCAATTACTCTGCATACTACCATCTGAATTCTCATAAATCCATTCCATATACAAGTCGTTTGCCGAACCTAGAGAATAGCGAACTAAATAATGGCTAATACTGAGTAGTAGACAGTAACTGGTATGCTAGAATACTGAGTAGTATTCACAATAACAATCCACCTATTTTAAAGTAATCGAAATATTCTGAATATTTTGAATCGGAATATCCCACAATTTTTTTTCCGAAATATCAATAACTTGTTTTTAGTTAATGTAAATAGTCACAACAACACATTACATATCAAATAGTAAATAAATTTTAGACTGCTTGGAAGCAGCTTCGCTAGCGCTTCCACATTTTTATAAATAATACGTAATATTATGGCAGCAACATCGGACTTTCGGGTAGCTTAAAGAAGGACAGTAAGGGAATTTGAATAGTGTATAATGTATTAAAAAATGATGTCCACAATATAATTTGTACAATATAATAAAGAAAGTAAAATCTCATTGAGCCGTCCTAATACGTCAGTAAATTTTCAAACTAAAGTTAGAAGTTTTTCTAAACACTAATATAATATTTCGTAATAAAGACGACAGCTTCTAAGATGGTAAAAATATGTGATTGCTTTTGCTTTTTAATACAAGCGAAAATGGCGTGAAGAATTTAAATGATTTTACAGATCTGAGCAACTTTCACAGAAATGCAAAAAGACATGTTAATGGCAAGGCACTTTTAATACGATAATTGAAGGAAACCATTTGGAAAAACTCCAATCCTCCTAAAGCTCTAAGAGAATTCGTATCTTAGATTCAGAAGTTAAAAGAAGATTTTCTAAAATTGCTTTTACTTGGTGGAATTACAACGGTCGACTAGTTCAAACTGTATTTAAATACCGGAAGCCTCTGATAGAACTATATATATATATATATATATATATATATATATATATATATATATATATATATATATATATATATATATACAATATACTAAATTTTAAATAACAAAAAAAATGTATTTACAATTTCTCGGTAATGATGTTAATTTTAGTTTTCTGCTTAATGGGCTTTTAAATCCCGACATTTTGTATCGTATTTCCTCAAACTGAATCAACTAATATTGATTCCTTTGTTGAAAACGTGCCTTTAAAAAACAGTTAAAAGAAAAATTGCCTTTAAAAATTAATTAAACGGAAAAACAGTTTTAGAATTTTTCATAAAGCGAATTCATAAGAGAGTGAGGTGGTTCGTTTTCACTGTTTGTTTTGTGATTACATTGATGGGCATGCCATTGACTATTGAAAATTTATTATTTTCAGTCAATTATAATTAAATATTATCATATATGTAAAAACAAATAAATAGTAAGAAACTAAAAAGAGATTTTGCTAATCTGGTAGGAAATGGAAATATTAACACGAGACGTAGACGATATCAAAAAATTTTATATATTAGTAGATATTCCATATATAGATACTCTAGACAACTCAGTCTACAAAAAGATTTGTTGTGGACAATAATAATCTTAATGAAATTGATCGAAACATTTGGAATTAATAGGACGGAGCTACATCACTTCTAACATGGGGAGTAAGAGTCTATCTCAGTTAATATTTCCAATTCCAATAGGGAAGAATAGATTTCCATTAAATCGGTGGACGCGGTGAAATTGTTTGCCTAGCTAGATTTCCTGATTTCATTCCGTTTGAAAATTTTTATGGGGTTACTTAAAATTAAAGGTTTACTTCAAGAAACCAAATAACATTGACGTTATTTGGTTCCTTTTAATGGTTTTGAAAACAGAATAAGGTAATAACTTAACAAAATCACCCTAAATATAAAATTATACAATATGTTACATACAATATGTGAAGAATATCGTCTTAATTGGATATTGTAGTTGAAAGTAGAATCACATGCTTCGATAGCTTTTATGTGAATGTGATATGCATAAAGTTTGGCATAAAAATGGGGACAAATCACCACATGCAACAATTTTCATGAATTACGAGTTTCCGTGTTCCTGTTTACTTCTAAATAACACTGTTAAACAGTCAATTCATTTCCAGGAATTTATGGATCAATTTCGAGTACTTTACTGCCCCTGGTGTTGAAAATGGCATTACTTTTTCTTGATTGCTTCTAGTTTCTGAAATAAACATAGACGATAAATATTAGTGCAAAGAAATACAATTTAAAATAGGAAATTTCTCGTGTTTTTATTGTTGATTATATATAACAAATCTAACAACAAAATAAAGAATACTTGATACAGAAAATATAAAAAATTATAAAAAATATTTTTTCTTACGAATATATTTTATATTTTGGCTTTGGGGCTGTGAACAGTTCCTCTGCAAACTTCACCAGTAATCGATCATCATGTGACGATACTATATTCCTTGATACCTTTCTTTCATTATTCGGATATCCACATGAAACCGTTCATCTTGTTCTTGACTACAATCTCCTAAGTTAGAAGGAAATTTTTCTAAGTGACTACGCAAAAAATGTAATTTAATGCGCATATTGGCTCCCAATTTTTCAAAACATTTTAGCATTTTATGTACTAGTTCTTGGTAGTTATTTTCCTTGTGATTGCCCGAAAATTTTTAAATACAGATACATAACTAAATTGTACATCAGATACTATAACGGTCATATATCTGTTAAACTTGGGATCTTTTACCAGTTTTCGAATTTGTGGACCGTCAAAAATCCATGCTCTTAATTACTCCATACTTATTGTCTGTGTTGCAAATGCTTGGAAAATATATTTAAAACAATCACCTAACTTGTCCAGTGCTCTTACAGACTGTTTCATTAAATCAAGGTTATTGTGAAGAGGTGGCAGTATTATTTTTTCTCTATTAATGATTCGTGAACAATGTTGTCCTTTCCAATGATTACGGCGTCTCTCAAAGACCAAACAATTTGCTGCCAATGCTTTTCTCTTGCACGACCATCCGATAAATAGAACTGACAAGGATATTTGGTATATCCACTTTGCTATCCAAGAAGTATGGTGACCATTTTTAAGTCGACACAAACGAACCACTGATGCTAAGAATAAGCAATTTTTTTGGTACCAACTTAACATTTTTATATTATTCTATAAGGTTTGTTAATGACCGATTAGAATCGACGCAAATTTATGTTGAACACATTTCTAGCTCTTTTTAGAACTATACACGAAAAGCCGCTAATCATCTAGTACATTTCAATAGTCTCCATTATTTTAACAAACGTAGTCAGTTTAGCTAAAATGAAGATATAATGTGAAATTAAGATCCTTGAGTACTTAGAAACCGATCTTAAATTTGTGGGAACCTAAAGTATTTTTTTTCTGTTCCCCAGTGCAATTATAAATTTAATTTTAAATATTAGTGGTAATTTATTATTGATCGATATTCAGTAAACTACAATAAAAGAACTGTGACAAAATATACATAAATATATGTACATTTGATCTATCTATGTTTTTGAATATTTAGTCTATGGACTTTCAAACGTTTCATATACTGAAAAGGAATAAAATAGTGACATTTCAGGACCGAGTATCGACATGCCCATCAGGAAATTATATTTTATTTAGCTTTCCTGCTGCGTCTTGAGAACACCCTTACAGAAAGGTGATGGCTATTACAGCATGACTTCTTGGGATCCTTTAAGCGAAAATATTTTATTTATGTTACGAAGTTATGTTAACCGCACTGGCTGAAAAAACATGTATCCCCGTTTTGATGTTTCAAAGCTCCACTGTCTGATATTGGATACCTAGCATGAATAGAAATTTAATATTTACGGCATAAAAAGGACACAATGTTATACATTTTAATAAATTTCTTTTCTCTCTCTTTTTTTTTTCGTTGTATAAAGACGAGGATTTAGTACCTTTTTAAGGAAATATTTGAAAGCAAAATTGAGTTAAATGCTTATTATTATTTGAAGCGAATATTTTGGAAACATAGATTTCTCGAAGTCTAGGGATGGATATACGGTTACTTATAATCGTTTATGGAGGTTTTACTAAAACAGTAATCTATGTACAGAGCGATCAAAATAATTTACCAAAATTACACATTAGGACACGGTGGCGTCTTGCTGCTGTATAATAACATGCTAATAAATATCCATAAAGATAAAATTATACCTATATAAATACCTATATAAAATAATTTTTATTTAGCAATAGCATACGATATACACCTTGATATTGTGTTATAATTTTTAGTTTATTAGGAATAAAACTTCTTATATGTATACCAAATCTCTTTTAAATTTGACTAGTCTGTTATTCTTAGTGTTACTTTTGTTTTATATTCATCTTAAAAATCATATTACTTTGTGTTGCTTAAAAAAATGTTTCTTTTATTTAATACATCTGTAGGAACGTATGTCTGGTTATTTATCTTTCATTTATAAGTAGATATACTTTGATTATTAATTTTATTATAAGCGATTATCGAAAAGAATTCATATAACCTACAAGATAAGTTGCCGCTAATAAGATATTTGAAAATGTCGATATTGCGTTTCGCAATATTAATAAAACTATACATATTAAATTAATTTGATTCAAGAACTTAAGTGCGTATTTTTACTTGAAATACAGAAACTCAGATTTACACACAGACGGAGTTTACAGACAGACAGATTTACTTGAAAATCTTCAGTTGTTTTAATTTTATATGAAAAACAACACAACGGATTATAAATTCTTTGGTTATGATGGTAACTGTAGTTATGTTAATCACATATTATATTTTATATTGTAATATTAGAGAAACGTTGCTTTGTTTATTTTTATACAGTACTTCATTGTAAATTTTATATGAGGTATAACAAAGTAGTATAAAGTTCAAAAATCTGAAAACCCGGAAGGATAAGAAACGTATAAATGTAGACATATTGAGGGATCAGAATATGAAAGATAAGTTCCAGGAGAAAACAGATCAATTAATAAATAAAGCGAGTAATGACGAAATCAAGAACGCAGAAACTGAGTGGGAGGGTATCAAGAATAGTCTAGATTCCGCGGCTACGGACGTTTTAAGACACCAGAGAAGGGAAGCTAGGAAGCCCTGGATAACGGACGAAATCTTAAACTTAATACAAAAGAGACGAAGCTACAAAAACAGACGAGACGAGGAAGGACTGAAAACTTATAAGTCAATAAAGTGGGAAATCATTAGAAAGTGTAGAAAACGAAAGAACAATGGATAGAAGATAAATGCAAAGAAGTAGAAGATAAGCTCCAAGTAGGTAAGACCGATGAGGCTTACAAAATAATTAAGAGGAACTTCAGGGATATAGGACCAATAAGTAGAAATGTTAGGAGTCAATCGGGGGACATACTGATCGGAAGAGAGGAGAAAGCGGTTAGATGGAAGCAGTACTTAGGAAATTTATACGAGGGTCAGGAATTAGGAGAGATATTAGAGGAAGAATCTAGCATCGAGAGGGAAGATGTAGGAAAACCTATATTGAGAAAGGAATTTGAAATAGCACTAAGGGGGTTAAAGAACAATAAAGTGCCAGGTGTAGATAAAATACAGGTGAAAATTTTGAAATATGCGGGACAGAAAGTAGTAAATAGAATGTTTGAACTGGTAAAATACATATATGAAACGGGCGAGATGCCGGAGGATTATAAGAGGAACATTATCGTTACTATACCGAAAAAGAGAGGAGCCGACAAATGCGAGAACTTTAGAATGATTAGACTAACTTCCCACGCGTCAAAAATCTTAACTAGAATAGTGCAGAAGAGGATGGAAAATAGAGCGGAGGAAATACTAGGAGAAGAGCAATTCGGTTTTAGGCGAAATAGGGGAACTCGCGACGCTATTCTGGCGCTAAGAGTAATGTCAGAGAAAACAATATAAAAAGGAAAGAACGCTTATATAGGATTTGTAGATTTAGAAAAAGCTTTTGATAATGTAAGATGGGAAAAAATGTTCAAGATATTAAAGAGCGCGGGAATGAAGTATAGAGATAGGAGAGTAGTACACAATCAATACAAAGAGCAAACTGCTGTTATAGAAGTAGAAGGGGAAAGAAGGGAAGTAGGTATTAGGAAAGGAGTAAGACAATGATGTACGCTATCACCACTAATTTTTAATCTGTACATCGAAGAGGCGATTATTGTCGTAAAAGATAGAGTGGATTTCGGGATTAAAGTACAGGGACAGAAACAAAAAATGCTGAGATTCGCGGATGATATAGCAGTATTAGCATCTAGTAAAGAGGAATTGGAATCAGCGTTGAACGAAATGGAAGCAGTGTTGACAGAGGAATACGGAATGAGGGTGAATAAAAACAAAACTAAAGTGTTAGTGTGCAGAGGGCGCGAGAGTAGAGCAAAAACGAAAGTACAAATTAATAATGAAATATTGAAGGAAGTTAAAGACTTCACTTATTTAGGAAGTAAAATAAATTGGGATGGAAGAAGCGATAAAGATATAAAACAAAGAATAGCGCAGGGTCGAGTAGCTTTTAACAAAAAAAAGCACTTTTATGCTCGGGGGTAATAAACTTAGAAACAAGGAAGAGATTTTTGAAAACGTATGTATGGAGCACGGCACTATACGGTTGCGAAACCTGGACGGTAGGGGAAGCAAGTAGGAAGAAATTAGAAGCCTTTGAGATGTGGTGTTACCGAAGAATGATGAAAATACCTACCGTGGACTGATAGGGTTAGAAACGAAGAAGTATTAGAGAAAATCGGCGAGAAAAGAAGTATGTGGAAAAACATAAAGAAGAGAAGAGATAGAATGGTAGGCTACTTGTTGAATGGTAGGTAAATGAGACATGGGGGAATAGTCCGCGATATTTTGGAGGCAGAAATAGGAGTGAAGAAAGGCAGAGGTAGGCCTAAATTAGACTACTTCTCGCAAATAGTAAGGGATGTAGGTTGTAGCACAATTAGCGAAATACGTAGGTTAGCACAAGATAGGAGAAGCTGGAGGTTAGCGTCCAACCAGTCTTAGGACTGATGACCTCATGATGATGATGATAACAAAGTATAATATTATATAGAGCAATTTCAAAGAATTATAAATAAAGGTTTCCACATCGAAATACTAACATATTTTAAGAATTAGTTAAAACTAGAAATATAATGCCAAGTAAGAACTCCATTTGATTTTTTAGAATCAAAAATGCGATACGGGATAGAGCCGGTTTGACAATATTTCAAGCATATTTATTTATAATACTTGTAACATCGAAATGTTTTGAAGTTGTGTTAAATAACATTTGATTATTATTCTTGGAATGTGAAAAACTATACATGAAATCATCATTCGTCCTCAGTGAAGCAAAGAATGTTTACTTTGTTACCTGAGGACCTGCTGAACCTTGCGGAATCCCACAAGGGATATATATATATATATATATATATATATATATATATATATATATATATATATATATATATATATATATATATATATATATATATATATATATATATATATATATATATATATATATATATATATATATATATATATATATATATATATATAAGTTTTTATGTAAATGAATGAATGGACTGATTCATTCTGGCATCCGGGTAATATTAAATATTACCCGGATTAACATAAATTTATGTTAAAATGTTTGCTTTATCATTACGCAATTTTGGGTTAGAAATGATCAAATATTGGATCAAATTCATTACCTACATCAATAAATGACAAAAAAGGAACAAAAGTTGATCGGTGAGTAGATTTGGTCAATTTGGAACAAAGTGTATATTTTCTTCATCAAGTTGGCACATTCTATGCGAAACTTGGATTATTTGACTTAGGGTTTTCCCTTGTTACTAATTTTAAACGTCTACAACATATATCGGACAGGCATAAGACAGCCTTACTAGAAAAAAATAATTTTATGTTATTACATTTTACTGTGTTAGTGGAAAAGCATGGAATGATTTCAGTATCTCGTAAATAGGTTTTTCAGAAAAATAAAACTACGGCACTTATTTTTACATGCATCGCATTTATGTTGTATATATAACTTCAATGTTTCTTGCCTATTAATATGAATCTATATTTACTAAATTTTTGATCCGAAGCTTCTAGAGGCATACTTCGGAGGTGCATTCAATATGAGCAAGGGGGCGCCACTATACGCCGATGGTAGAGGCGCCGTCTCAAAAATACCAAAAACTAAAACCCGAGTAAGGAACACAAACCACAATTTTCTTATAACTAATACATCAAACTTTTATAATTCGGTTCGGTAATTTATTTAAATGCTGACTGGGTTCAGTTAGTGGACTTCAAAAGAAGGAATATGGAGAGATTTAGATAAGTGTTGTTTTGATGCTTACTTTAAATAAACAATTTTGTGCTTAAAAATTAAATAAAGTGCAATCCGTTATACACTGTTTCAAAGAGCAGTTCCTCTGGTATTAAAAACATAAAAAAATATTTGTATATTGCTTATCGCTTACTACAGTAAAGAAATGATAAAGATCTCATGTTACTGGAATAACTTTCTCAACTTCAAGAAAACTTTTAACTGTTGGCAGGGTTCGCCCGGGTAAGTTTGTTTTCACCGCCTGGCAACTAAAATGATCCTGTATAAGATCCAAAAAAAAATCTTGCGGATTTTTTGCGCTTCTTTTGCAAATTCACAAAATTACAAAGAAGGGCGCGCGACGAACACTTAAAATCTGCAATACTCGTTCCGTAAGAATTATGAATTTGCAAAATACGACGTAATAAAAAATACATATAGATTATGGAATTCCATCAAATAAGAGCATAGCATTTTACTGAATGCCTGGATTTTAGAAATCCTATATCGGGACGATCCCATCTGATTTTTTTTAGCAGCACCACCATATCCCACGTTTGACCAAATATGTTTACGAGTGCCTTGTGGTTAGATAAAATGAAATAAATATCTGTAGTTGCTAAACTTATTAAACAAAGTGGTATATCGATAAAAATGGTTTACGATATAATTTGAAAAACATATTTTTTGGCCAGGAAAAATAAACCAAATAGAGAAAATAATCTTTTCAAAGAGAAAACATTATTTTCTTCGTCTATACACGGGATGTTTATTCTGCGGTTACCATTGTCCTTAGAGAAGTATATAAACTTGGGTTTGTTAAAATTTTAGGTTACTATTAATGTATACAAGCAGCATTAATTAATAGTAATCAATAATTTGCCGCTGTCAGCTGTACCTACGACAGTAAACAATGAACAATATTAAAATTACTCAACATATGTGACGTTCTTATAGAGTACGGAAAACATATATAAATAGCAGAATGGTATGCTAAGGAGCATTTCGATCTTTCTGAAGAGCAGTTGCAATGTGTTATCACCAAAATTCAGAAACACTTATTGCCTGAATTTAAGATACGCTGGAATAAAGCCGGAAGAAAAAGGGATGTGTTCTTACGCAGCAACGAGAAATGGTTAGATGGCGAATTTTTTTGTACCATTCCAAGAAGACGAAGAAGCATCGACGTCCTTATCTGAAAACCAACGAGGGAAGCCATGTAAGTCATTTAACAAATCCGCAGAGAAGACACAGAAACGAAAAGCAATAAAACTATTTTGAGACTCTGGACTTGATCATATTTATCATTCATTTACTCAGGGATTACGTTCAATTGGTGAGACATGGGAATCAGAAATTATACAGGAACTACGTTCTGCATCACAAGAAAGGAAGGCTTTTATCCACACATTCTTAAGACGTAATACTTCTGTTGAGCCTTTCACAAATCAAGAGGCCTTGGCTCTTTTCATTGATTTAGATTTAATTATATACCATCACTACTGAACGTCAGACCTTTCTTTATATCTGTGTACCGAATTTCATGTATCTATTATAACAAATAAAAAAATTACAGATTTTTGAGACGGCGCCTCCACCATCGGCTCATAGTGACGGCGCAACATTATTACGATTTGCTTACTCGTCCGATTAAAGGTTAATTTTTATAATGACACGAAAGTTTAATCTTAAAATATTTAAAATGAAAATAAGTTAAAACCAAGTTTGTTTTCCATTTAATTTAAAACATTGTATGATATTTTCTTTTAACTTTTTCCATCAAATCAAAATAAAATGTGAATGTTTTGATACCTGGATTTCATAATAAATGAAAAACGTATAAATAAATTAAAAACAAATAAATAGAAAAATCAAATTTGAATTATATTTGATATAACTTGAATTTCCAAGAATAAAACCATATTTTGATTGGCATTAGCCGTAATATAATTAATATGAGCACAAATATTAATTTAGAACAAAAAATTATTTCCAAATCTTTTCATTCTATACACAAAGTTAATTGGATCAGTTCTCCTAATATAAGTTATGGTATTAGCTTTTAAAATATATAACGGTAATTTATTATATTCACACCTATTACTTATCAATGTGATGAGATCTTGTTGCAGTTGAACACAGTTATGTTTCATGGTAGTTGATAGAAATAATTAAAAATCGTCTGAGTACAGGATAGTGTTGACGTTCTGAATTAATTGACAAATATCAATAACAAATAAAAGTAAAGTAAAGGTCAGAGGACTAAACCTTGTAAAATACCCTATGTCGCCATGACTTGAACAGTATTATTGGTGCTTGTATGCAAAGTTTTACCAAAATTGAAGGGGGACAGAGTTGCGACATTTTCATTTTTTTATTGTCACATTAACTGAAAGTGATATTAATAAATATAGGGCGATTTTAAACGAAAACATCTCCGTATCTCTGTTAATGGATTTACGATATGGGTTTTTTGGAATTTATATTAAAATGATATATAAGCCATTGCATGGAGAAGAGAAACATTTTACATCACTTCCAGTTTGACCAGAAATGGCATTATTTCTTCGAATTTTAAGGGAACAAAGATTGTTCCATTAAAACGGACTTTTAATGGAACAGAACAAAGCCTCCTTTGAAATATCACATATAAACATACATAAAACATTAAAAACAATTTTCAAAAATTCCTGAATTAATAAATGTATGGGATATTTTGAAAATCGTTTTTATAATAGTTTGTTTTTATGTTTTATATACGTTTTTATATAGTATTTCAAAGGCATCTCTGTTTTATTCAGAGCCCAGTTATTTTTCATTTTAGCAATATGATTACATTTGAAAAATTATTTAAAACTTATGGTGAAACTACAGGGTGTCCCATTATATCACTTTCATGAATCTGGAAAAGATACACTATTTCTGCTTGCCTTTGAGGGGCCTACATAAAAAGATAACAAACAGTTATACAGAGCCTATATCACAAATTCATTATTAACAGAGACATAGATCTGTTTTTCTTTAAAAAATCACCCTGTATGTATCTAAATTATATTTTTAATCATGAAGCAAAAAATATAGAAACTCTTATAGGAACCTTTAACAATATATTCCACCCTCGCCTCTAAATATGAGTCGATTATGTAGTAACAGCGGCGTGCAAAAATAAATAAAAACATTTCAGGATCGACAGAATTTACCAGGAAACTATTTGGCGTTCCTGCTGCATCTTGCGAACACCTTTATTCAAAGGTTCGTAAATTTACTATCAGGCGGATGGCACTTCCTATATGTTACGTAGTGCGATCTTGCAATTACGTGTACAACGGCCACTAGGGGTGGTAGTGGTCTTGCAAGTCTTGCAGTCTCATTTCCCTCTTCCTTTTACATCCCTCACCAGCAGTAACAGTAAACATAACCTTGCGTACATGTAAACAAACGCGTAATCGCGAGTTGTAATCAATCTGCTTTGTATAAATATAATAGTGTTAAATGGAGGATCCGTCGAAAGTAAAAAACGAAATGCGTCGCTCGAGATGACGTTGTATAGTGCCCGCATGTAATTACGAAAAAGAACGTTCCGTAGAAGGCGAAAAAGTGCATTATGTCAGAGTACCCTCCAACGAAGAAAAAAGAGAACTGTGGCAAAGTGCTGTTCGGAATGATTTAACACTGATTGACTTTTACAAGTGTACCTTGATGACATGTAACTAACTGAAGAATAATTCTGTGGTTTTAAAAAAATTTCTTCATTAAAATATTATTATGATTCGATATTATTCAAATTTTTGTATTGTTATTTCAATCGAAGTAATGAATATAAATAGTATAGCAAAGCGGGTACGGGCTCACCCTCGGATTTGCCCGCGGACATTTGATGCGGATGGCATGTGGTCATTGTTGATCCGAAGAACTCTTGGCGCAAGTATAAAACAGGTCTGTACAGGTATAAAACAGGTGTGTATCGGTTTAAAACAGGTATGGTGGTATTAGGAAAAAAACATGACGTCATTAAACAGGTTACCATACCTGTTTTAAACCGATACACATCTGTTTTATACCTGCGCCAAAAGTTCTTCAGATCAACAATGACCACATGCCATCCGCATCAAATGTCCGCGGACAAATCCCAGGGTGAGCCCGTACCCGCTTTGCTATACTACTAATATAATTGTATTAGTCTAATTATATCTTTTATTATTTTGCACAGAGGCCATATAAAGTTGTCCCCTTAAAGAGGGGAGCAATGTCATGTACAAATTTGTCAAAAGACTCGCTTGGAAATGTTGTGTCGTATTCTGTTTTCGGTAAAGTACAGTGAAATATATAGCTTCAGTTTCCCTTCAACGATACTTTGATTACTCCCAATTTACAATATTATAATTTGTAGTATACACCACAAACTTTATTTGCTTCTGTGAATTAATATTTCGAAATGATTTTTCTTATTTGTACTAGAAATATTAATAGAATAAGTTTCAGCACTTTTCAGTACATATTACGTGTAAATAAAAAATTATTGCAGGAACACAAGCAAACATATTTTTTATAATTGCAAATTAACCTAATTCTATTTCACCTATACGGTAAACAATAATAATCGTTACGTAACACATTGTGGTCAGATAATTTTCCTATAAATTCATTTTGTTATTAATTTTGCATCATCCGTTACGTATATATTAAAATTTAAAAACATTTATTTAGCGGCAATTTCGCGCTGCATGACCTGCAAGACAAGTAGCGCCTCTTGTACAGTAATTTACCAGCGAACTACCGCAGTGCCAGGGGGCTGTTTACTATTAACGAAGATATAGAACTGTTTTTCTTTAAAAAATCACCCTGTATGTATCTAAATTATATTTTTAATAATAAAACAAAAAATATAGAAAATCTCATACCTTTAAAAATATATTCCACCCTCGCCTCTAAATATGAGGCGATTATGTAGTAACAGCGGCGTGTAAAAATAAATAAAAACATTTCAGGATCGACAGAATCCGCCAGGAAACTATTTGGCTTTCCTGCTGCGTCTTGCGCACACCTTTATTCAAAGGTACTCCGGCATTCGGCATGACGGCCAGTTGTTGCTCGCGTCTAGAAAATCGTACACACGCTCGTTTTGTTATGGCGCTCCACTGCAGCGCGAATTCGCATTTTTTTTAAATCCGCTTTTTCGTGTGTTTTGTGGCCGCTTTATTATTACCTTAGCTATGGAATGGATTACCTGCATCGACAAAAGGTAACGTTATGCGGTGTTATGCTGAATTTCAGGAAAGTGCAGTAATGCTAATATGCATATTTAATGGTTGCATTGCGCTGCACCAGAATGCGGAACCCTTAAAAAAACATATGGTATTTTACCGTTAAAATTTTCCGGGTATAATGTTAATGAACACGAATATGAGTGTCATTTAGGTGCAAAATAGATGGACTTAGTGTATCAAAATATTTTACCCTGTATATTTTAATTATCGGACTAAATATAATTTTATACCGATGGAAATGCAAGATTAGATTTTAAAAGAAAATTTACATAATTAGGACAGTTTTTAACTTGATTTTCCTTCATATAAGTCTTTAAATATTTTTAAGACTAAAGATATTAACTGGTGTTATATATATATATATATATATATATATATATATATATATATATATATATATATATATATATATATATATATATATATATATATATTAATACAATAACAATGTACCTAATTAACTTACTTGAATTAAGTACAGGTATATATTGAATTTTCTTACATACATATAACATTGTCGATAAACTGTCTTACTTAACAGTGTATATGCAGCACTGCAATTGTAAGGAACAAGATGTGTTCTTGGTAATAACTAGATCTTAATGAGTTTGTATGAAATACACAGGCCTACAAATTTTGACGTTTTGAAAGTTGATTTGGGTTTGATAAGTGCTTATAAGTGAGTTATTTAGGCTGACTTCATATCTACCTAATCTACCTACCACTTTTGCCCCTCACGTAAGGTTTTTGATCAACTCAATAATTAGAATAAATTAAAAACTAAAGGAAAAATTACATTTTAAAAACGTTATATTTAATAAACATAAAACAAATAGTAAAAAGCACCAATACAAATAGCTTTGAGTCTCTAATTTATTTTTTCTTTGAAAATCTTTACCCTGTTAACAAGAAAACTTCGTTCTGTAGTTTTTCTTGTGTAATCATTCGTTGGATGTTCTCCTTTCAGCATCCAGCAGTAATCTGTCATCATCGCCACATTCCATTGACCCTGGTACCTCCTTTTCGCCTCCTTTATATCTTGATGGAACCTTTTACCTTGCTTCTCACTAACAGTACCAAGATATTCTGGATAGTAGTCTAAATGAGCATGCAGAAAATGAATTTGCAGTATTTTGTTGACAATTTCCTCATACTGCGGATGTTTATAATTTCGTAAAAAATTCCGTTGCATTTTTAAAGCATAACCAAGTTTCTTTTTCGATTTCTGTCATTTTTTCTTCAAACTGTTGGTCCTGCATTTATTTTATTATTTGTGGTTCTACGAAAATGCCTTCCTTTAATTCTGCCTCAGAAAGAGCTGGAAATTTGTCACATAAGTACTTAAAACAATTTCCATTTTTATCTGCACTTTTTACATATTGTTTTATTAATTCTAATTTAAGTGGCGGCGAAGATTTTTTTGCGGATCAACGAAATTTGCATAAATAACGTTTTTTGAACCAGGTATTAAGTTTATAACAATGTATATTTGGTGTATTCTTACAACATCTAGGCATTTTTAAAATAAAATAAAAACATACGACCGCGATGTCATGAGTAAACATACACACATTACTACAACGTACTACAGCGACTATGTAAATATCCGAATAGTATAAAACCGGAATATCCCCATAAATCCCCCACACTTATGTGCACGTTTCAAACCGATTAAACATAGGGACACCGCAAAGATTGAGGCAAAATTTAGTTTTATAGAATCTCGGTTCGAAAAACTACAAATTATTGTACGATGTACATCTACAAATACTGGTGCGTGATGGAAACAAAAAAACAGTGTCTCTATAGTTCGTGGTATGTAACTAAGTCAAAAAGTCAAAAAAAGTCCGATAACAAAATCTTTGTTGGCCTGTGATATTACCTTTGTAAAAAATAATTTTATATCGAGGTGACACTTTTTTAGTCATTACTAAATACAATTTCATTATGTATATTTTTATATACCACAAAGCATTATGAAAACAATTATGCGTGTTTTAAGTTCGAGTGCGAGTTTCGGTCTCTGTTCCTGATAGGTAATTAATCGTCTCAACTAAATTTGGATCTAAAACGTCCTCCACATAAATTGGTGGAATATAAGGTAAACTAGCACAAAGGAAAACATTGTATGGTATATTATTGACGTGATAATTTACCTCCAAAGATTAACACGATAAAAGCGCATAGTGTTTTATTCCGTTATCGGATAGATTGTGCGTAATTAGTGGAGTATCGGGTACAATACTCGTATCTATGTATGAGTACAATAATCCAACAATAAATTATCACATGATTTACTTTGAAAGAGTCACGAATGGCGTTTGACTACCTATATATACAACCTGAACATAAGTACAATTTGTGTAGTAAACTAAGTTTTACTACATGTTTTCGTAGAACATATAAGACGTAGAACACGTACAACATTCTTACCTTATAAATTTTCAGTTTTATTTAGAATATATTTGCAATAAATATAACAATAAGACCTAATCTATAGAACAATTGTAGTGTGTAATGTAATGTGTAGGACTAATTGATTTAAACTAAATGTTCGAAAACGTAAAACTATGACCTTTCCCCTAAAACTGAATAAACAGTTTTAAAACCTTAAAACGGACTTTTCCGCACGTAGAACATTTCTATCTCGAAATTGAGTGGCCGAGAAAAAATAAACCAACACATAAATGCAGAATATGTCTTTTATGCGACAGTTTTACTTCTTCATTGGCGACTGCTTCAGTGCCGTATCAATGCGTTTGTGATCGAACAAAATTATTTTTTTCTCATTCATTCGTATATCATTCAGGCCGAATATATGTTTTTTTTTTCGTTCAATGCAAAATCGGCAAATTTTTGTCAAATAGTCCACCATCGTGCTTTCTCATGACTCATGGACAGGCTGGGGTGTGTCCTATCCACCTCAAAATCAATAGGTGTCGTCTGGGAGACGTCCGCGATCAGAATCAGTCAAAACCCGATCGATTCGACACGATTTAGTTGAGTTATTGAATTTTTAAAATGCCGACGACAACGACAAGGACACACACACACACACACACACACACAGATAAAATTAAAAAAAAAACATTTGTTTTTGTTTTTAGGCCGAAAAACGAGAAATAAACGCTAGAAAAATTTTTTTCCATTTTTCTTGATACGATTACTTTTCCGCTCTGGTATAGTTGAGTGCGGAAAAGTAATAAAATATTCATGTTTTTAAAATAGAACTATTTTTATTTATCGCTATGTTCGTAACCAATTTTAGCGAATAGTTTACGTTTGACCATTAAATTTTTGTCTTAAATTGTTATTAACTTTCGATTCAACTTTGTATATTGATAAGAGTTGCCAACTTTCAACATTGATTTTTAATCCTAACGTCAACATAAAGACAGTAAAAATGGAGGTATATAATGTCATACAATATTTAACTCCTTTATTAAATTGTTAACGCCACAGTTCTGTACAATAAAAAATAACTAAGGTACGGTTAGAATGTGTATAAAGTTATCTTTTATTTAATAGTGCAATTAATAATAAAGTATGAATAATGTTGAAAAACGATTACTCTTTTTCTTCAGTCTTACATTCAATAAAGTTATATACCTTCTTGGTTTCTTTAGTAGGTTCGTTAAAATTATTTCATAAATATAGAATTTGTTTACTGAGGCATATTCGCCGTGCCTTATTCCCATATTTGCGGATTTACATCCCCCACATTTCCTTAATGTTATAATATTTCTCCTGAATGTATTGATATAGCAGCAAAATTCTGTAAAAGCAGTGTTTATATACTTTGATGTTTGATAGTTTTAGGTTTTTTTGATAACTTCTAATACTTGTTACCTATTACCATATGTATTAATGATTGTAAGATATTCTGATGAAAACTCTGACACGATTTAAAATTTATGATAGTAAGAATTTTTCGTTTTAGATTTTAATAGATGATTAATACAATTAAAATGTGAGTTTTACTTCAAAAATCTGAAAATTTTTTTTGTATGTATGCACTCCACAATTCATCCAAAATATAAAGTGGGTTTATGAAGAAACGAACAAATTCGACAACTAGTTTTTGCAAAAATCACTCGAACATTTCGTGTTGCAACTTTGAATTGGTACATTTTCGATCGCACAGTGTCAATTTCACTTCTGGTTTTCCTGAAAGAATTACCAACTTTCTATATTGTATTTTTTCTACAAAGCATAGTTGAAGAAAATATGTTTTCAGTGAATCCCCTATATTATTTTTATTGTGAATAGTTTTTCTAATAATTTACAAAACATGAGACACTAACGTAGTATTAATGTAACTATACTGTAAAAATTGTTTATAAGTTATAACTCCTATTTAATGTATTGTTCGTTTACTTCAATGCATCCTTCAAGACGAATAATTAATTTTTGTTGGTTACTTTCAATTTCCTCCGGTGATATTTGTCGAATTTCTTGACGTATTCTGTCTTCTATATTTTCAAGGTTTTTTAGTCTATTTATATATGTTTTTTAACATCATAACAAAACTTTAAAGGAGGTATATTAGGTGATCTAGGTCAGCGGTCGCCAACCGGTGGTCCGTGGTATAATTTTAATGGCCCACAAAGAAATTCAGATATTATTTAAATTCGCTGAGTTCGTTTAATAAAATTTTTATGTTCAAAATAAATTTTATTTAAGCTGTATTATTATATATAACATAGAACAAGAACATTATATTCCGAATTGATTTGTTACAAAATATTACTGTCACTTGCAAAATATCTACCTCGAACAAAATATTAACCCCCTACTCTATCGGCGGCATAGAAAAAGTAACAATTCCGTATAATTGACTGGGTATCAAATTCGACTACAGCGCACCTACCTCTGGTTCTAATTTTAATTTATTTTAAACTTAAAATTCAATATTACAATAATTTAAGTATTTCAGTGTATTTATATCTAATATATCTAACTTAACTGAGTTTTAATGTTGAATACAAGTAAACCATTTAAAACGTCTAAATGACCTTTTTAAGTATATAATTATAAGGTGTCATTACCTCTTGTGTAAAATGAATATTGAATTTGTATTGCAGGTTATATGTATATAAAAACTTTGTATATCATAGACATTGTAAATAACAAATATTAGCAGATACATGTGCATATAGTATAAATATGTATCTGAAATTATATGATTATCTTTTTTTAAATTTGTAAATAGTTAAACTGATAAAATAAAACTTGCGTATATTGTGTACGTGACTGGTTTGCGCAGAAATGTTATACTCTTAAAGAAGTATATTTTAAAGTAAAATAATTTTAAATCAAGAGCAGCAAATGTCACACTTATTTTTAATATATGTATATTACTATTATTTATTGCTCTTTTTGTGTTACCGTCGAATAAATGCAGTTAAAATTATTAATATATAAATAAATATACATGTATATCTTACTCAATGTTCATATTAATTCGTAGCTTTAAAATTTATGTTAGAGTCCCCGAAACTTCAAATTGTAAATTTAGTGGTCTGCAGTATCTAAAATGTTGCCGACTGCTGATCTATGTGACCACTTAATAAGGTTCCTCTTTTCCATCCATCTATAGGGGAATGTTGCATATAGAAATCCACGAACAGTGACTGTATAGCAAATTTTTACTGTTCTGCACTCAACTATACGCGGAAAAGTAATGTAATCGTGTAAAATGTTTTTTCCAGCGTTTATTTTTCGTTTTTCAAAGAAAAATGGTTTTTAAACCATTTTGTGTGTGTGTGTGTGTGTGTGTGTGTGTGTGTGTGTGTGTGTGTGTGTGTGTGTGTGTGTGTGTGTGTGTGTGTGTGTGTGTGTGTGTGTGTGTGTGTATGTGTGTGTGTGTGTGTGTGTGTATGTGTGTGTGTGTGTGTGTATGTGTGTGTGTGTGTCGTTGTCGTCGTCGGAATTAATAAAATTTCTTGCTAGCACGATAACTCACCCTAATCGTGTCGGATCAATCAGGTTTTGACTGATTCTGATAGGGGACGTCTTTTGAGGTAGATAGAACACATTCTACCACGTTCATCGGTCATGAGGAAGCACAGTGGTGGACTATTTGAGAAATTCTTTTTGTTAGCACTATCACTCAATTAAATCGTGTCGGATCGATCGGGTTTCGACTGATTCTGATTAGAGACGTCTACCAGACGATATCTATCGATTTTGAGGTGAACAGGACACCCCCCACCCTGTCCATGGGTCATGAGAAAGCACAATGGTGGACTATTTGAGAAATTATTTTTGTTAGCACTATCACTCAATTAAATCGTGTCGGATCGATCGGGTTTCGACTGACTCTGATTAGAGACGTCTACCAGACGACATCTATTGATTCTGAGGTGAACAGGACACACCCCACCCTCTCCATGGGTCATGAGAAAGTACGGTGATGGGATATTTGAAAGAAAGTAAAACTGTCGCATAAAACACATATTCTGCATTTATGTGTTGGTTTATTTTTTATCGGCCACTCAATTTCCAGATAGAGATGTTCTACGTGCGGAAAGTCCGTTTTAAGGGTTTAAAACTGTTTATTCGTTCATAAATTCATTTATTTTGGGTCATGCGTTTCGAGAACTGAACAACTTTGAGAGCTTAGAATAACTGAAGCAGCAGAAAGTTCGAACTTAAGAAATTCTAAGTGGCGTCATCCTTTTACCGTTTCTTCAAAGAAATATAGTCCTATACTTCGACTGTGAAAAATTCCTGCTTACAGGTCATTTTCGTGAGTTAGTTGTTTGTAGACCTCTTGTATCCAATATTATGCAGATATTATGTAACGCAGCATCTGAAATTTATATCTACATGCATTATATGCTCGCAGAATGGAATGTTTGGGTCAAACAAATCTTCTTATCGTATATAATCGTGGATAAATATCCACTAATAATACAACGTGTTGCATGTAGAATAACACTTTCATGGGGAAACAGGACATGTATAATTTAAAATGTGCCAATTAAAAAGCGATATTCGACTGTTCCTTCTAAACAAGTTGTTAAAAGTATATCTACTCTAATCTGGACGTAATTTTTTTTATTGGTAATTGTGGTGATTCAAAAGCTTAATGAATAAAAGTAAATAATAATAAATGCTAAACAAAAATTGAAATACTAGTTGTTTTACTTTAAAAAAATACTATTACAAATGTGGTTTGTTTATTTTTTGACATTATATCTATTGTATAATATTTTTTAATAAACCAACCGAAGTATTGGAGATATATCAATATCATTCGTCCTTTTCATTTATTTCTACATTAATATAAATCATATTTATATACAATGTATTATACTATTTTTTCGATTACGAGTATTATTTTCGTAATTTGTTATGAAAAAGTAGGGAATTCAGGTCACGTGTTCTAAATAATTCAAATGCTTCTTTTCACACTATATTTTTCATACAAAGAACATTTAATTATCACATTAACTATTATATCGACATTAAATTAAGTATAAAGTAGATATGATAATTGATAAATTAAAAAGTTTGCATAAAAGCATTAAATATAAATTATTTAATGCAGAAAAGCAGATAAATTGTAAATTTGCATTTTATGTAGAAGCATAAAAGTGTGTCGTGGAAGTTGTAAATCTTTCTTAAATTTATTTATTTTTCAAATGCCATTTTTAAAATAGAAATTTGTAGCAGTTTCAAAATTACCGAAGTGAAAATGGTTACCATTTTATTGTTAGTATGATCTTTATGTCGAAATCTCTAACAGTTTTTAATATTTCGGTGGGTTCTTTAAACTAGATATTTTTACAATAAATGTAATGCTCTTCAATGGCGTATGATTAGTGATATTTTCATAGGCAATCTTTATTTGTTAAAGTTATTTTTTATAAGTTTAGTGATAACATGTACAATATGTTGATTTCAAAAAATATTCCTCTTAGAAATATTAAATTTAATCATATTAGAAAAGTTTACACTGGCCTTGGAATATTAATTCAGTTTGAATAGTCATGAATGTATTCAAAATTTAAATGAATTGTTTTCAAAATTTATAATATTTTTGTAGGTTCGTAGGGTTTATACTCACTTTACTCCTGTTTAGATTGTGTATTAAGGTAATAAATGTAATGCATGGTATCAATGTAATCAAGGAATTTTATAACTAGTAACAATTTGCAGTCTAACTCAAAATACGCCAATTCAACATTACCAAAAATAAATTACCAAAATTTTAATTTCTTTATCGTAAATTACTATAAAAAACATGAATATAATTATTGTAATGCAAATTATAGCGATTTAAAAGTTTAATGAATAAATGTACACTTTTGACAACAATATATTTATTGTGTAATATTTATACTAAGCTAACTCAAATACTGCAAGAGTATCGCCTTGTTACCGTCATTATTTGTTTTTGCATTTTCCCAATATTGCGAGGGCTATCGATAGAAACATGATTTTTATGTAATTCTTTATGAAAAAATCAAATTGCTACATCACGTATGTAAATAATTCAATTGCTTCTCTTCACTCACTTCGTTTACCAGAGAAGTTTTAACCAAATATTATACCTTGTTAAAACAGGTTATAATTTCTACTAGATTTGGTTTATTTGCTTTACTTCGTCCTTATATCGGGGACAACACTTTGCTGTAGAAGTTGTAAATACCTTTCGAAGTTTCATTCCTTCATAAAGTTAATTTTTAACACCATAAAATAAACCTTTATAGCAGTTTCAAGATCACTGAAGTGAAAAATTACCATTTCAGCATAATCTTCATGTCAACATGTCGAATAATTTTGAATTTATCGATTTTGTCTGTTTTATTTAAACCAGATGTTTTGACAATAATTGTAATTATTGCGAATGATGTAAATATAATGGTTAGTGACGTTTTTTATTTTTTAAGTTTTCTGCAAGTCTTGTACAAGCGGTATAAATCTTGTAGGATATCATTGATTAAAAGAAATATTTCCTTTACGAATATTAAATTTAATCATCTACATATATTAAAATACGTTAAGTTAGCCTCTGAACTTTGAATAATACTCCTGAAAGTAAAATTCAAATGAATTATTTTCAAACCGTTGGAATATTTTCATTTGTTGTACTGACTCTAGACAATGAGTTTACTTTTATTTTACTTATTTTTTTATGTAAGGAAAAAAACTTTGCTCAGTTGCCAACCTTGACATTTGTCAGGCTTTCGATAGGGTATGGCAAAATGGTTTGTTTTTTAAACCGAAGCCAAATCTTCTCTATCGCTTCTGTCTGATTCTAAAATCTTATCTAATTGTAAGTAACAAGCATTTCTCATCTAACACTACAATTAATATATTGACATTTACCTCATCCAGTCTGGAGTACCTCAAGACAGTGTCTTAGGCCCCATTTTACACTCACTATTTATATCTGACTTGCCAACAATAATTACTACGTTTGCTGATGACACTACAGTACTTGCTTCCCGCAGAGATCCAGTATCAGCATTAAGGAACCTGCAAACTAACCTGAATAAAATACAAGATTGGCTTAGTGGCGCATAAAAGCCAACGAAATCAAATTAGTACACGTAACATTTACGATGAGGAAGGTGTGAATGCTTTAGATGTTGATGCACTATTTACACTTTTTTTACTGATATCCTATTGTTAAGTTTATAGCTATGAAAGCAGAAAATTGGTCGAATGTCTTCATATATTCGAACTCCTTCTCATCATTTTTGCCAGTCGGTGTCGATATGTAGAAGATAATTGTAAGGACATGGCGAAGGAGTGTATATCTATGCATACCACGCAAAATATAAAATAAATGTTCTTGTTATATGCCATTGATTTTAAGAAAACAACTAATGTATACTAAATTAAATATAGGTATACAAATACAAGTATAATATAGACGGACACGTTTTAAGTCCCTGTTTCCTAATTTATTAAAATAATTTCCCTATTTTTAAGAAAATAGAGAAATTATTACTTATACAATTACTCCTTTAAATAGAATTATAAATAACAGAATGTCTGTCCAGGATTACATGTCTTAATTAGTATGGTTTGTATATTGATTCTTTATGTGTGCATCACAGGTAACAATCATATGAATCAATCAACTCATATTTTTGAACAGTGTCGTGCCGAAAACACATTTTAGGATAACAGTTAGTACAATACAAATCCTATGACAGGGTAATGAAAAAGTTATCCATAAAAACATTCAATGGAAGTGATATTTTCATCAAAATAAATGAAATAAATTCAACAAAAATCAAAATAAATGAAACAAAAATTAAATAAAAAATATACAGAAATATTGAGACGCCAATGATTCAGATTATACAATAAAGCTAAGATGTGACTTCATAATTGCATTTTGTTCAGAAAATTATTAACTGTCTATGCCGCGTAGATTATTGAAACATATGTCGCTAGACATACGTGCTGGTAATTGTGACATATTAAATATAATTGCGAGTGGTGTAGCATGTGATCCGTGCGTCGTCACTAAATTGATACACGCGCAAAGATCCATTATATTCATGCAGCTTTCTTTTCAAAACACTTCAATGCTAAGGGATCAGACAAATTGAATCTGGATAAATCATCATCTGGCACAACTCTAGCCTTTCACCTCCACGATATTGTAGACCCATAAGGGTTCAGGTTGTTATACATCTACATTAAGGAGCAAACTAATGAATGGTCTCAAATCACTTGAAAAAACAAAGTGTATAATATAATAGCGAAAACATATGTGGACACAAATGTGTTTAACTGCGGTTTATTAACATTTCATGCATGGACTTGATATTTTGTTTATAAGAAATCAAAGGAGAAAAAAGTCAAGTATAGAGTCAAGTTCCATGCTATTAAAAGTATTGTTTCAAAATTGATAAGGATAAATTTAATACGTATGCGAGAAAACAACCTCAGTGATTTTAAAAGAGTGAACGTTGAACTCTTTCCCTTCTAATACTGTAAAATTTTAATTTGTGGGGCACATGTAATAGGTAAAGCTTTTTTACTTATAGTCTATTAAGTCAAATAGCTATTTTATTTGTAAAAAACTAAAATTTTATTTGAATTATTTGATACAGAAACGAAATTAAGAATGCGCACTTAAGAATATTTTCATTTTGCCGGGAATAATATATAACAAAAACTAATTTGTTATAATTGTAATTTGTTTTGAATTATTATTACTCTATATATGGTATTAGATTATTTCAGTTTATTTTTGACTGTACGCCTAAGTTAATTAGCCTGCATTAAAAACAGAATTTTTACGGAAGCTTTCCCTTCAATCGCTTAACTGTCAACTTCGCAAAACGAAGGTGCCTTGTAAAGGTGCTTCTTCTACTACTAACTACTAAGTATATATATTCTTAGTAATACTTCTACTAAGTAGGTATATAAATTCTTGTACGTGACTGAGCTATAAAAAAGGACGGAATTGTTGTCTGGGGGCTGATTTTGGCCAACCGTATAACGGTACGAAGTAATTATTTACTTTAATCATAAACCTAAATATTAAAACCATTTGAATTACCAGACTCTGTCTGATTCAGTAAAACGATAAGGTGGTTAATTAAAGAAATATTGCGAGTCATTCTTCCAAGACCCTGAAAAATATAAGACTTATTTCAGAATCTTCAATTTGCATAGTATACTGGAGAATATATTTGTTTCGTTAACAACAGCATTTATATATTATTACGTCAATTACACATTACGGTTTTATGTCTTAAAATTAGAAACAAATTGCAAAAAAGTAAATAATCATGGTAAAAATATATTTACATTTAAAGCTTTCGTCTTTATTTTCCATATCAAACGTTTCATAGTAACTGCATTGACAGCTTTCCAGGTGTTGTCCGGGGATTGTTCTTTGATCCACCCTGTAGCGGTAGGAAAGAATTACCTACTTTAGTCATAAGACTTAATATCAAGAGTTTAAATCTTATGGTCAATGTCCAATAGAACCAAAAACTTGGTACACAAATTGTACTTATATTCTACAAAAGTTTATAAGGTACTGATTTTCTATAATTAATTATCATCATTATTATATTAAATAGTCGGACAAATACCTCTTTTATTGTTCCAGTAGTCCTTACGTCGATCACAGATCCGTTACATGAATACTAAAATTATTTAAAGTTTTATATACGCCGTCAATGGCAACGCTAGTGGACCACTCACAGACATACTTAAAGTAAAATATAAAGTCGCCGTAATGTTGTACTTGGAAATTTGGGAACTTTTTTCATCCTTGGGGATCGGCACGGACTTCCCATAAAAGCGTCTCAGGCATTCATAAAAGCGTCTTTGTATGCACGATTCGTTTCTCATACTTACGGGTGTATAATCAAATCATAGCATCAGGTATAGCATTAAAGCATAAAAAGATTATATTAGTTTTGATTCAGTT
Organism: Rosalia funebris; assembly: GCA_037954035.1. Classification (NCBI taxonomy): domain Eukaryota; kingdom Metazoa; phylum Arthropoda; class Insecta; order Coleoptera; family Cerambycidae; genus Rosalia; species Rosalia funebris. The sequence continues at coordinate 10,894,151 of JAZFAV010000007.1, forward strand.
TATAGCAACTGGAATATTTTGTTAATTAGAGTACTCACTTGACTTTGAACTTAAACAAAAATCTAATTTTTTAAGAAACTATATAGAGTTTCTTAAAAAAGAGATTATATGTATATATATATATATATATATATATATATATATATATATATATATATATATATATATATATATATATATATATATATATATATATATATATATAGAGTGTTCTGACTGTTCTGTTCAACTGTACAATAATAATGTAACTTCTGCATTTCTATTTCTTAAAATGTAAAATTAGTAGGCAATATTTTGCTTAGTTGACCCACATTGAAATAAAAAGTGAATAAAAATTGGCCAACCCTAATCTAATTTAAAGGTCAAAAATCAGTTATTTATGTTAGTAGAATATTCTGAAAAACATTTGAAAACTTATTTTCTAACATTTCCTGTTTATTTTATTATCGAAAGTCGTCAAAGATATGCAATGTGGGCTATTAACAGATTTCCACCCCTCTCTTTGTGTCTATTATAAGAAACACAGAAATATTTTATGTTTTAGACATGCTAACAGAAAATAGTTCAAAAGATTTTAATTGAGTGATATCGTCGATCTTTTCTTTTATCAATCCCAATATCAAATATTCATTTGGAATTTATTTTGTAAGAACAATATAATGTGGAGGAGTCACAGTTGCAACAGAAGAAGAGTGAATCATGTTTAAGATTATTCGCCCGTTGCAATAACAAAAATTACAAAGTAGCAGACAGAGATAGATCAAATATATAACAAATGTTAAAAAAACTACATCCATGAGTCAGTCAGAAACAGTTTTTAACTGTTAGCCATATTTACATATACCTATGATGCCTATGGTGCACATGAACATTCCCAACGTAAAAGTATGTTGATCTCCATAAAGAGAAACTACATCTTCATCAAACCCGATTTGAGTAGGAACAAGATGAAAATGATCCAGATAATAGAGTTTATTTCTGCGAAAAAATGAACAAGCTGGACAGAAATGAAGTAGTTCCTGATTCTATTACTCTATATTCACAGCCTCTGAAGAGGGACACACCACTTCATAGTGTGAAGATATTGCCTTAGTTAACAGTGTCCAGTTAGAACTTCCGTCACAAGAAATAAGCTCTTCAGAGACATTGCCAGAAAAGTTTGTGCTTTACTTCGGGTAAGGTATCTTAAAAATTTCTTAGCAAACTGATAGCTTTCCGTTTCATCACACAGTTTCATGAATTCCCTATACGTATATTCAATTACATAACTGGTTTATTGCTGACATTTATAATGTACTAAGCGGGGCACGTCCATGAATATTTGAACTATCAGATTATCCAGCTGATTTATTAACTTTCTTGTTGCCTCCACACTGTGCTTTTTCCTTCACCCAGTACACAGAAATACTGCTTCTGTGGGCAATATTTGCCAGTCCGTGGTAGGATTCCCATATTAATTATTTTCTTATACTATGGTTTTGTAGCATCAACGATGATCGGGAAGATATCATCGGCAATTATATTATTAGTTTTATTTTTATCGAAAAGAAATAACAGCTGAAAAAATATTTAAATCTCATCAGACATGAAATTGTTTCTGTTCTGACAAACTTATATTGAAATACATTAGATGTGACTTTACCGAGTGAAACTGTTTATTGAAACCAAACAAAAGTGCCATTGAGTGGCCACCCAATAGCATTAGACCTTATGCTGTTCGATTTCTCAGTGGAGTTATTTCACAGATAAAATATGTGCGACTGCAATAATGCCAGAGATAACATTGATGTCCTCAAAGAAAGAATACAAACAAAAATAAGGAATATATAGTTATCGTTTTATTGTTGGAGAGCTATTGGTGCTTATATATAATTACACTTAACACCCATAGAGTTAGTGCGTATTTTTTATTATTATATTGACACCTCTTATTTGAAGCTTTTTCAAAACATAACAAAAATAGATGATAAGATCATAGATACTGAGATATCTGAGGGCAGTATGACGGATAGATCGATAGGTTGTCTTGAACGATTTAGTATACTGATTACTAGAAATGCGACTTGTGGTTAGCAACTATAGGGTGTACCATCGGAGACATGTAAGAGTAAAAACAATACGTATAAATAATATCATGAAATACTGCACCTAGTATGGATTCATTAAAAAATATTTATTAAATATTAAAACATCTGGATCATCGATATCGTATAAATTGGAAAACTATGTGGTATTTTAAATCTGAAAATTTGGACATATGTTCCATAACACGATGTGCAAAGAATTGGTAAATCTATCCTCATCTGTAAGCACGCCGGTATTTAATGATTGAGGCTACTTTCTGTGGGTACTCATTGGAAACAGATGTTCGTTAAAATCCTGCTGCACGCTGTACAGCGGCAGACTGTACTACACCATCGTATCGGCGCTCGTACGTGATTACCTTACATCACTTTCACAGGCGCATCTCCGATAAAATATATATTTATATAAGAACTTATCTGTCATATGTACCATTTAAAAAATCAAAATTGAAAGAATTTAACAGAAGCTGTTTTTGAAAAATAAATTTAAAATGATTTTTCATATGGAGTTCGAATTGAAAAAAGTATGTCAAGATATCGTATATATAAATTGCGATATGCTTAAACATAAAATGTTGTTAATCCGCCGTATTGAATTTGGAGATGGTTATGCTAGTTCCGCTATCATGACACTGTTGGAACAATATATTTTGAAAATATTAAACACATATTAATGAAACAATTACGATGAATTGAGCACTATGCATAAAGATTTAATTATAACGCAAATTAATACCAATCCTATACATTTCCTTTTAATCTTTAAAATCTTGTGGGATATCAAATAACGAACGACTGTTAATTAAATCCAGGTTAAAGCAATATCATTTGCTTGTTATGTGGTTTAATATTGTAGTATATCTTCCCTAAAATGACCAAGTTCTAGCGATCCACTGGGTGTCATTAGACCTCCTTCATTCCTTATTCTCTTCACCAAGACGATCCCCATTGGTCGATTACACTCCAGAGTTTTTATTATAACTGATGCGTTTCAACAAGGGCCGAAGTAGTAATAAGAGACTGCCCGTACCCATACCGCTTCTGTTCTTAAATCGGAAGACATAATTAGCTCCCAAGTTTTATTCTGCTAGAGGAATAAAATAGACGAAGTTTTCCAGCAAAGCCAGACTTTTCTTTAAATTTGTGATTAACTGAGGCGAATAAAGTGGCTATTTTCTGGGTGAGTTAACAAATCGTTTTAATATTTACCTTTCTTTTTTGTTGAGCAGGTAATTTTTGTATTCATGGAATATTTGAGTCTATCCATGTGGTGACTTTTTTAAATTATTTATATACACATTATGATCAGTATAGGGTACAATGTTAAATTATAATTTGTCATAATTGTAATTGTTATATAGGAGCGGAAAAAATCTCTAAATATTATTACAATTTGTATCTTCTTTCATTGCACCACTGAGATGTTGCAATAGTGCAATGCATTTTTAAACTTGTAAAAACTGCCAGATTTGGAAAAATTATTATAGTTGAGCAATGTATAAACCTCAAAATTAATGACATTATTCAAATAGATATTGATATGATCTCCGCACAGTGGATAAAATGACCAACTTAGGTGGACACAATTAATTCAAATGTATTCAGCTAGAGATTTAATATTTTGCAAGAAAAATCAAATTTCTCAATTGTGAGAAAGAGTTCGTTAGCTAGTCCAATCGATTAAATTAAATGATTCAAAATTTGAATTTTAAAAATTTTAAATATGAATTTCAAAAATTCAAAATTTGGAAAAATGTTTGTGGGGTATCAAATATTGTGTATTTTTTAACGCTACTTATTTTAGTGACATTATTATACCTATAATGATAAATTAATGATAATTTATCATTTTCAATTAATGGACTTTTTGAGCTGAAACTTGGTTTACTCCGTTTGTTCTTGGATACTTTATACCTTATAACTGAATACTAATGGAAAGAACTGTGATAACCAAATGATTTATTTGTATTTTTGTATATCTTCCTTAAAATTGTTCCCCTTTTTATGAAAAATATTTTAGATAAATTGATAATACGTTGAAATAAGAAGATTCAATACTTCTGTTAAAAAAGTTAAATTTATTATAAAATAAAACAGAAAACAGAATTTTGTACTTATTATAATGTCATACATTCGACAAGTACCACAATGGATATCAAAATTGATATTAAAAAAATAGACATAATATAAAAATGATAAACTACATATGAAATGAAGTATAATATTGACGAAATAATGATAATGGATTATGACAAATAATAATGAAATATAATTGAAGAGGCCCAAATGGAGCACTTTATTATTATATTATATTTTTTTGAGGTTTGGGCCTCATCAGCCACTGATCGCATGGGTAGTCCCTTGGCGATCCCCTCTTATCCGGGTCATTATCCAAAAATGCTATCCCATAAAAGGAGCAATTTAGGCACGTCCCCCGCCTTAAGCCTCGCCTCCTCTAAGATAACAGGTGCCCCTAATATAAGATACCTCTTCTATTCCAGTGCGGGGCAGGTGTAAAGAAGATGAATCGAAGTTTCCTCGTCTTCTTTACAGTATCTGCAGGCCGGGCTATCAGTCAGCCTCAGCTTGTACTTATATGTATTCAGGCTACTATGGTAGCCCGTTATGATTCCCACCTGGGTTCTGGCTTTCTGATTGTTCAATTTAATGAATTCTTGGGCCGATTTCTCAATCTCTGAGTATTGGATGAAGAGTTTGGTTATTCGACAACCAGTTACTTCTCTCCATCTTTTATTGTGCTGGTCTCTTGCCCAGACATTGATGCGGTCTCTGATCAGATTCCGACTTATTCCCACTGCAGGTTCTGGTCCATAGAGGTTTTCCCTGGTCCCTAGTCTGGCAAGGTCATCTGCAATTAGATTTACCTTAATGTCATTATGCCCAGGTATCCATAAGAGTTCCACCGGTCCCTTCCCTGTCAAGTGGTTTAATCCTTCATAGCAATTATAGACCAGCTTCGACTTTGTACTTGCTGAATTCAGGGCTGCCAACGCCGCCCTGCTATCCGAGCAGATACATACCTTCTTCTGGGTCCGATTTTGGTCGGCCCCCAGAACACCGTATGTAATTCTAACTAGCTCGGCCTGGAGTGTCGCCTATACACCCTCGCACCCGCTCTGTTCCCACTCTTGGCTCCATCCGTGTATCAGATGTCTCCAATGAGTGGCAATCCAGCTCGACCCTCCATCCAGTTGGTCTTACTGGTAAGGGTGATCTTATATTTTTTGTCAAACAGGAAGTGGACGCCCGTACTGTCAGAGGGCATCCATAGGAGTCCCTCCTCAACTAGCTCTCTTGAGAGTCCATTCAGGTCCCTTACCTTCCTATACATGTTTCCCACCCTGTGCATTGCCTTTGCGGCTTCCGCTTTCAGGATGACATCAAAAGGTGGTATCCCCGTCAGTATCCCCATCGCCTCGATCGGTGTTGATCTTGGGGCGCCGGTTATACTTCTAAGAATCAATTCTCTCAACTCGTTAAGTCGGTTGGCTTCCGACTTTAAACAGGCTCTCTCCCACCAGACTAGTGCTGCATACGTCAGTTTGGGTTTGAGAATTGCCTCATACATCCATTTCATGGTTTCACGGTTTCAAGTCCCAGCTATTACCAATGGCTCTTCTCAGTTGCCAAAGTGTTGCTGTGATCTTGGAACATATGTGGACTTAAGATGTTTTCCCCATGACAGTTTCCCGTCCAGGATTACTTCTAAGTATTTCACTTCATTATTATAGCTTAGTTCATGGCCATCAAGTTTCAGCGGACATGTTTTGTTATATTTTTTGGTGAATACCATCACCTCAGACTTAGAGGGATTGAACGAGAGTCCCCTCTCCCTGCACCAATTCCCAACCTTGCTTAAAGCTCCCTGTATTATATCGAGAATCTGCTCCAGGAAAGTGCTCTTCGTTATTATTATTAAGTCATCGGCATAACTAATTATTTGGTAATCCTTTAACCTTTCAAACAGCTCATCTACTACTAGGTACTACAGAAGGGGGGACAATACCCCTCCCTGTGGACAGCCCGAGTTGACCCGGCCCTCGATGGTAGTCTTGCCTTTATTGACAGTAAGCTGTCTGTTTCCCAACATATGGTCTAACCATTCAGCGATTATTCTGGGGGTGTAACATCTGCCTAGTGCCCCGCTAATCACCTCCCTGGATATAAAGTAGAAGGCTCCTTCAATATCAGGGAAGGTGCCGACAACGTATCCTCCGGAGTCCAGTTGTGACCGTATCGATGACACAACCTCATCCAGAGCTATTTCTGTTGATTTACCAGCTTGATAAGCATGCTGGCTCCCTTGAAGCAGCCTCTCGATTAGCACAGTATCCCGAAGGTACCTGTCAACTAATCGTTCGGCCGTCTTTAGTAAAAATGAAGTAAGGCTAATTGGCCGAAAGTTCTTAGGGGACGTGTATCCGACTTTACCCGGTTTAGTTATAAAAGCAACCCTTGTGCCTAGCTACACTTTCGGAACCATCTTCAGTGCCAAGCTGGCATTGGTGATCCTTATGAGTGGACCGAGGATTATCTCTACTGCTTCCTGTAGATGTACCGGATAAATGCCGTCCGGTCCCGGCAATTTATGTGGATCAAAGGACCTCAAGGTCCACCTCATCTTAGCCGGTGTGACTATCTCCTTCACAAGTTCCCTGGCGTCCCCTTCTCGGTTTACCACCCATGTCCTATGTGCCCCCACTAGCGGGCTAGGATCTTGTTCAGCCGTGCTGCCTCAGCAATGGAGCACTTAATTCCAGGTTTCCTACATCAGAAAAAGCTATTAAACTCCATCTAAAACGTTAGTGTCCACATCCCAATTGTCATTGGATAACACAGGATATGGAGATGAACATTGCCAATTATTTCTGTTTAATAGTGGAGCACTTAATAAACAGAAATTATTGGCAATGTCCATCTCCATATCCTGTGTTATCCAATGACAGTTGGGATATGGACACTGACGTTTTAAATAGACTGCATTGCAATAGTTGCCGTACGTGTGAATCGAGTTTAATAGCTTTTTCTGAAGTAGAAAACCTAGAATTAGCAATCATCGAGTCGGATGTTATCAGAAGGATTTTTATTAAATCTTGATTTGTTGGGAAACGTTTTTTTTTTGTATAAAGTACAACCTGAAATTTCTCAAGTCTTTATTATAGGATTCTTGAGCATCTTGGGTTTTCTTCTCTCCGACTCCACACACACCCGAATAACTGATTATTTCTGTCTGACTTCGTGATATGTAGCAATTAAAAAAACATCTTCCTTGGGTTTTTGATTTCTGTAAATAAAAGTGAAATACCTATAATGTTGAATAGGTAATAGTAGATTAAGCGAGTCACTTAGTGCTAACCCCATTCGAGGTTCTATGGAAGTGGACGCCCCTATGAAATTATCAAATGTCAAAGAGTTTTAAATCTCCACATTACTTTTACATTTGGAAACAAAAATTACCCACAGAACTCTGGACACTATAATTTTCTTGTCTGTATTATAATTTTCCTAATAACCCCTCCAGTGCAGCTATACATCGAAAATAACTCTATCATTTGATTTAGAAGATAAAAAATCTCGAAGATCACATTTTTATGTTTAGCATATTATATTTCTTTCCCATACAGATAGCGCTTTTATACATGATAAATTTACAACCAACGGGTTTTCTCATAAAGGTAAGAATAAAACATTAATATGCAAGTTTATGCATAAAGTGAGGTCATATTTAAAAACTACATTAAATTAACCTTAAAACTATCATCGCGCTGCTGCTCGCCACTTTACATTTTCATTTCTTCTAATGTTAAAAAAAGAGGAAAAATATACATTGTATGCAAGTAAGTTTGTGCCACTATACATAATTCTTTGAAAATATTTTTTAAAATAAAGTTCCACTCTTTCTTGAATAAGAAAGTTCAGGTGAATGAATTATTGTCGAGACTCGAAAAAAGGACATACTGCGAAATAATGTACACTTGTTCAATTATGGCTTCAACCTTTTCCATAGTGTTTATATTTCCATAGTGTTTATAAACCACCTTGAACGCAATCCACTCTGTTTTTGATCTTCCTCCACTATCATAGCAAACAACCAGCTTTCAATGGAAAATAATTTAGAGATGGACTTTTATCTACCTAAATTAGTCATTTCCCCACTGTCCGCCATTAAAAATATAAATTCAGTTGCCAAATCATATAATAACTACCAGTATTTGCTAACATTTAGTCTACATATGCAGCAACTGTAAAATTAGGGCAGGTCCTTACAGAAGTATATAGGATGTACCAATATTCCGTGTACATGGATCTAACCTCTAATATCATAATTGATGTTAAAATAAGCCGATTTTATTAAACTTAACGCTATATAGAAGGTATCAATCCATTTTTATTGTAAAGAGAAGTATTTTCTTAATTTTGCTTTCTCTTGTAAAATTTTAATTATCAACTGTTCATTAACAGCTTTAGCTTAATTAATATTTTATTAACACTTTAACTTAATTAATCGTTTTATTATTATCTATTAATACCGCTTTGATTGTAACTAGACTTAATTTATTTTATTTTACAATTGAACACATATGTTTGTTAATACATAAAATGCATTCTCCTCAATAAATTAATTTGTACTCTTTTCAAGCTCTACTCACAGAACATGCATCCTATTTTAAATAAATATATCACAAATAGTCAAATTTTATATTATTTTATTAAAAATAAAAATATTACAGGTATTCAAATTAGGCAAATGTGGTAGCCATAAAATGAGAACGCGATTTCTTCTGCCGATCTATCTGCTCGGATATTGCTCATTTAAATGTTCTCTTACATTTCGAGCGAAGTGCGACAGTGCACCATCATGCATAAAATAGAATATGTAGAATACAGTTTTAACGGAAAGAATTGGAATTAAAAACAGCTGACATTCAAGGAATTTATTTCCTCTGGGCAACTGTAACACAAATTGAGATTAAAATGCAATGCGGAAAATCTTCTTCCACTGCAAGAGAATCGTCAATATTAAATCTGCTGTTATCGTAAGACTACTTTAATAGCGACGTAATAATAAAATTAGGCATTATATACTCAGGAATGGATAAAAGAGCATTTTTTCATATTCAGGTGAGCTAATGATTTCTTCAAATTCAAAGGTAAATAAGCGGCACATATGGATATCAAATATTATAAAATATAGACTAATTTCTGATTATTTAAAGGTATATATACGTTCTTAACGTTCTCAAATATTTATCGCAGAGATAAGTTAAATCCTTTCATGTATTTATACGAAGAGATCAGATATAATTCACATTTTAAGGAATGCATATATATTGCGTTAGGAAAATCTTGAATAAATCCAATATTTTAAATGTTGCGTAATATCTTCGGGTAGATGATGCTATCCAAATTTTGGATATGATATCATTGATGACTTTTTTAAAATGGTAATACAATGGAACCACGATAACTTAAACCTCGATAACGTAAAACCTCGATATATATATATATATATATATATATATATATATATATATATATATATATATATATATATATATATATATATATATATATATATACATAATTTTGTGCTCCTTTCCCCTCAGAGCCCAAAACCTCTTTTACTTAAAATATTAACCCTCTATAACTTAAACGAATAATTTTGTCATTGTACCACAGTAACTCAAAGTAATACTTTGGCGACCTCAGTAACTTAAAGCATCAGTGCCATTTTAAAGCTCATTTTAAATGAATGTGCAAACAAAAGGTTCCACCTAGTATAGTAATTTGTTGTTATTGCTTACACGTATTTACCAAATGGCTATAAGTTTGAACTGTACACTTACTGTGTCCATTTAAATTCTTTAAAGCTCTTCTACCTCAGGCCTAAGTACAGTAACTTATTTTGATCATTAGCTTTTAGCCTTTTTCCAGGAAGGATCGCTGTGCATATTGTAACAAAATAATAATTACCTTAGAAAAATGAATTCAAAATGAAAATTGAAGACACTAACATACGCTGAAGTTAAAAGTGACCGAAGCAGTGAAAAGTGGTTTGAAGAGAAAAGACGTTGCAACCCAGTTTGAAATACGCGAGAGTACACTGTTAGTCATATTGAAAAAAGAAGCTCAACTGTTTAGGAAACAAGAGGAGATCGATAAAACGCCTGACGAATGGAATAAGTACATGTCTCACTTAGAAATCACTTTCGAAGGGTTCGTTACGTGCAACGATGAAGTAGCCACAGCAGGAACGTTAATTAGCGATCTTTTATAGAGCAGTACAGTAACATAGAAGACGATATTTTCTCTTCTTTATTTAATATTGAAAACAAAATTGATTTAAAAAGTATGACTTGCTTAAAACAAAAAGAAATCACCGACCTTCTCGTATAGATTAAATAATCTTTAATGGTACAGTTATATTATTAAAGATATAATCCTTTAATCCTAAAATAAAGTGTGTATGTAATATTTATAAGTAACAATTGAATTTAACCTAGCCTTTCTAACTCTGTATAATTCTTAAACAAAGCACATAAACGAACCTCACTAAGTAAAAATATGAATCATGAAAAACTTTTTAACTTAAACCCTTACTAAGTTAAAAACTCGATAACTCAAACTATTTACCGTTTCTCTTTGTCTTTATCTTATCGAGATTCTACTGTAATATATTTATGCGGTAGAAGACTATAGATGAACTCTACATTTGTTTTACAAATAAAGGCAAAAGAAAATTATAAATATTTAGCAATGAAAATTCTATGATCACATAAAAAATATTAAAAATTCTTCTACTAAATTATTAAATATAGTAGTTAAAAGACGAGAAATCTAAAAAATAAATTAAAACATGAAAAACCCAACTTAAGAAGTTAGGTATTTCCCAACTTGGTATCTAGCTTTTTTTATTCACATAATTTTAAACATCTGGTGCCTCATTCGAAAATAACATTGATTTTCCTAAGAAAAATGGGAATCACGTGTATTATCTGCAATATATTACAATTTTGAACCCCTCAATCTGGATTATCCTGGCTTTATTTTTATATTACTTTAACGTACAGATTACATTTGTTGTTCTTCAGAATGTTGTTAACTCAAAAATAAGACGTACTACGTTCTGCAGACCCTCTGATTGTCTAATGCAGATTTTCATGGATTGACAGCAAAATGTTTAAGTAATTTTTATTTCTAGTTCCCGAAAGTTTTTTACAGTGTCCATGCTCTTTAAATTTCTTTCAATCTTGCTCACTGCATAATATACATGCTTTTATCTTCACATTTCACACTAAACATATAGCAAACTTTGGTGTGCGTTCGGGTTTCATTATCGTACCTTAATTAAAATACCAGTATTAATTACTTACTAAATTAAGTAATTGTGTTAGTGTTTCTATCTCTTATTTCTTAGTTAATCTATTTACGTATTAAAATTACTACCAACATATATGAGACAACAGTATTTATTGTTATATTAGTATTTTGTTGTGAGTATCTGTAAATTTTTATTTATAGTAGTAACAGAGCCAGTAACAGTAAATTTTAATTTATTTTATTATTGTTAATATTTTGTATATTATTAATTACCTTAAGGTGTTTATTAATAATATGTATCGTCTTTTAATTTTCATTTTTAACGTCTAAGCATTACCACATAAGCATGTAACCACTTTTCAAGCAATTTTCATTATTAAATATTTATATTTGTTTTAATCTTTATTTGTAAAATACATATAGAAAATATTACGTAGAGTATATAATTGCTAATTGTAGAATATACAAAATTCTGCCGAGAAAAACAGATAGTTGCTATTACAAAAATTCATCGACTATATCACATACAGAATTTGAATAGCGCCATCTACATTCTTCGTACATCAATATCAATGTGGACAATAAATAAATAAAATCATCCTAGATGATGCTATAAATAAAATGTGTTCTATATTGTTCAATAATGCACGCTAATAAATATGTATATAAAATTTATTCCAGACTTTTCTACCGTATGCACACAATGTAGCAAGATTACTTTAGTATGCCTCATGTTGAGCGTTCAATGGGTTTTGCCTAATCATTTGGGGTGCAAGTTTGAAAATTTTATATATATTTATCTTATTTATAATATTCCTTTCTTTACAATAATTTCCTAACGAATAGCTAACGAATACTCTTTATAATAACTAACGAATTCATGCGTTAGTTTATACAACTATACATACCTTATATTATTTAAATAAGATATATGTTAGATTTAAACGTTCAGGGTAGGAATTACTTTATTCCTCTACCAACGATGAAAAGAAACACTTACTTGTGTTCCAATTCGATCCTGTATCATAAACCTAGTGTTTGACGATGCTAAACTGAAATGCATTAAAGAACTTCATGCATATGCGTATCGAGCAATTAACTGATATTTGCATATTGTCCACAGAGTAGTTGATGCGATGTTTGTTTTTTACATTGAAGAGAATTTATTCTCTTCTGTATAGGAATTATAATATGAATTCACGTTATTGAATGTTATGAATTATATAATGTTTCTCAGAATGTCCTTCATTATTTGATAGAAATATGAAATACATGAACAGCTTAAATAGCATAAAACAACTTTCTAATTGTATGAATTAAAGCTTGTTGGTGATTGCTATTCCTAAGAAATCATCCCTAAGTTTTGTTTTTCAAAATTGTATTAAGTACCTATTTATTCGCTGAAATTGAGATCTCTTTTTTATTATAAATATAGTGATATATTATATTTAATAGTTTATTTAATTTTATTATAAAAAAAAATGGAAACTGCAACTTGAAAAAAGTTGAGGTTGATTTTATAAGGGTTGTACCTGCCAAAGGGGTTTATGTAGACAAAAAGGGATTTCGGAGACATGTAAGCTGATTTCTATTTGATCTTTCTGCCTTTCTATATAAGGGAGATATTTCTGATAAAGGAAATTCTGAGGAAAGTAACGCTAACCGCAGTTAGTACTTAATCTTGATTGGTTAGTACTTAATTAGTTTTGATGTTTACGAATTGGATATTTTATGGAAATTATAGGGATAAGCCTTTTTATTACGTGGCTAAATCCAAAAATTAGGTCTATACTATATACTTATATATACTGACCTGAAGAGCCGCTTTAAATATTCAATAGGTTAGTATCATCTAAGAAGTAGAATAGAAGGTAATCTAAGAAATTGCTTGAAATTCAATTGAAGGTTCAGATATGACTCCAAAATTATAAGAACGAGGGCTGATGATATAATAATAGCTGCAAATATAGATATTAATGAAGCTGTTTTTCAGACATTCACGTCATTGAGCTGTGTGTACAAAGTGCAAAAGAATGTGTTCGAAATATAGATCAATGAAAATATCTTTAGATATTTTCGCTAGGTTTGGCTCTAATTTTATTGCAACTTTAAAATAACCTGAAACTGTTAAAAGTATTTAACTCAACTGGATAAAAATAACGTATTTGGTCTAATTTCTAGATATTTTAAGGATACGTCTCTTTCAGAGAAGGAGACCAGTTAGTTCAACCTAAGATAATGATATCAATATTGGCAATACCTGTGGGAATCAATTCACTTAATAGAGTGTATAGTTTCATTTAATAGTTCTGTATAGATAGAATATATATTTAGTCTACATAAGATAACTGAAATTATGAAATTAAGAAATAATTTTAATAATTGAAATAGATTAAAAAATTTATTTATCATAATACCATCACTTAAATCACCTTTAGAATCGACTACTGTAGTAATAATTTGAGTAATTTTTTCCAATAAAATTTCATTTGTGAATAAATGTTATCATACAGGTAGTTATGGAGGTACATGAACTTCAGAGTCGTACATGAACTTCAGATTCCTCCAGCTGCCGATAAACTATTGATTATTGTTAAAGGTAAAGTTGTTAATATAATAACAGTATTAGAAGTAAAAGTAAAATATGTGCATATCAAATTTACTTCTATTAAAGGTACAGTTTATCTTGCTGTGTTAATAGAAGTGTTATGTACATCAATACGTCTGATATGGAATCAGTTAGTCCAAGATAGCTTCAGGAGAATTCATGAAAATAATCATCAGCTTAATTCCCATATATGTGTGCTTCTCTTTGAAATAAATACATTACATTATTGTGTCTCGTGTCTTATTTTATTTCAACCTTCTATATGTTTGTTAGTATCAGTTACTCGTCATTTTGATTTATTGGAAAGAATTTCTATTCTAGTTACTACCGTACTTTATACATTGGTACATAAAAATATAAAACCGATATGGATGTATAAAGATGGTAAAGTAATATACGAATTTCAGTTGTCTGTAGATTAACTCTTTGTAATATAAAAAGTATTGATTTTAAATTTGTTCAGAACAGACGTCTTAAATGCTTTGTGTGGCTCGTTTCAATCTATGTTATGCCGTCTGCAGTAGAAAAACTGGTAGGTATATTATTGACAATATATTTCTACAAGCTTAGGGACATGAATTAAAATTAATGAAAACCATCAACTGTAGTAATCTGTAAACTAAGGACTATATTTAATATATTTATTATTTATATTTAAGTATAGATATATTTAAGTTGAAAATTCATATGTATTTGAGAAATAGGATAATTAATATATTCAGAGTGACTTACCGAAAGCAATACTGACAATCATTTTACATTTGTTTTATTCCTAGATTGTTCTGTATAATGTAGGTAATATTTACTATAATATGAAAGCAAATGTAGATCAGTCTGAAAAAAATGGAAGCGATAAGTAAACACTTTATACAATTATTTTTGTCTGATGTGTAATTTGTTAAAAACTATCTCTCAATTTGAGTCCGATTAAGATATAGTCCTTAACTCAAAATTATGTGCTAATTAATCTTATTTACTATATACCTACTACTGACGAAATCCAAAATATTTAAAAAGTGTTCAGCTCAACTATCGTGTGGACGTGTCTGAATACATATTCAAAATAAATTGTATCTATACCGATGCCTGCTTCCGATGGGCCATATTATATACGGAAATTGGTATATTGAAGGCAGAACTCACTTCAACATTTCCTGTGGCTGAATTAAAACGAATTACATGTTCGGAAAACTTCCAACTTCCTTGATCACAATCGCAACGAATTAATTATTACCCTTGTCATTTATTACACTTATTTTCTGTGGTGAATATTCTTGCTCAAGTCAAATTTATATAAAAGCAACATACGTATTCATGAAGAAGTTGAACCAATTCAGTTCTAATTTTACATTAAACTGTTATAAAATTTTAATATTTTATCCTTCCTGTTTTTGTGACCGTCCTACCATATTTTGGAATAACTAATAATTAAAACTCAAACTGCCTATCGCTATTAGTAATAGCACGTGACAATTTTACAATTTTCTTCTTTAATTGTGGTAGTGGCTATTTTTCTGGTGGATCTATTAATTCTTGATCCAACTTCGAGTGAAAATTTTACATACGTATTTATTTAGTGCTATGGCTATCATAGCAAATATTAAAAATAAATAAAAAATTATTATTAAAAAAGCATTTATCATTCATATCATTGGAAAATCCCAACTTTCCTGATAAATCTGCTTCCTTCTATCAGCATCTTCAATTAATTCTTGTACTAAATGTATTTATGCATGTATGCGCATGCATTGTTATTGGGTAATATCTCCCTTAATGATCTTTTACAAATATTGTGATACAATAATAGTTTTGATATTTTCTTCTCCTTACAGATTAAGAATATCATTATATTCACCTACTGATTAATATTTCTGTTCGTGAAATTATTGCACAAATCTGAAACTGAAGCAAAAATCTGAATATATTTTTTTCATTTGTCCTGCAGAAATAACGTGAGATGTAAATACACATATAAACCTAATATTTGGTGCAAACATCATATACAGTAAAAATACATCAATTGTAGGGGTATCATGATGTACTAAATATTTAATAATATTTACATAAAATAATTAGTCCATATAAAAAAACTGCTCTCTCGAGCAGTTTGGAGACATATCAAATATGTTGAAAAATAGGGTAACTGCTGGAGATCAACTTACGTCATTATATAGATTTTAGATTAAAATAACTACAATATCTTTGTTAAGTGTTTTTTAAATTCAATTTTAGTTTAACCAGAAATCAGGTGTTCCGACATATTTGCCTAACTCTGTGTTTAGGTTTTAGAAATATGTTTTTGCTTTGTTATTCTGTTGAACCAAATTAATATCAAAATTAATATTTTATGTACGTATGCTAAAATCTGATTTCAAGAAATGCGCACTAGAGAATCAGTCTATTATTTGATGTTAATAGGTAAATAAGTAAATCTGAACAAAGCCAAATATTAAATAATATAAAAATTTGTTATTCTTATTTTATATAAATATCAGTTACATAAAAGTTTCTATAGGATTTTGTTGCCAAGCAAAACATTTTTGTGACATGCTGTTACTTTTACTTTGTGATATTTTACACCTTTTTCTTTTTGCATAACGCAACTGCAATATACGGATTAAAGTGGGTAGATAGAAAGCCGTGGGCGAAGTTGTTTCAAATTACTTGTCGTCTTTCCGAGGTTATTATACCTACCAATCTACCTACAGCAAAAGGTCAGTGGTGTAGTGCAAAAGACAGGAGAATAAAATAAATTATTTATCACCGCGATGCATTTTGACCTACAGCTTTTAACAATTAAGATACATAATATTTACAAGTAAGTCTGAAAGCCCCTTGTTTACGGTAGATAATTGACAATTGCCGTTTACTTGTTTTAATTACACCTAAAACAAGTTTTTCTAATTAATTATGTAATTAAATTTTATTTATTCGGAAATAACTGTATTTTATTAAAGATCATATTAATTATCCAACGTTCCAATTGAAATGACACTATGATTAAAGATAGCATAGGGGTTAATTATAGTACCTTAAAGACTAGAGAATATAATTTCAAATATATTTTAGAGTTGTCTAAATATGAGAATAAATTATAATTACTTTAAGAAACGTGCATTGTACTATTTACGAAATTGCACATGTTCTCTTGTTAGTAATTAAAAACTAATCATTAAGCCAGTTGTATATGATAAACCTCATGTACTTATTAACAGTAAGCATTCCAATAAACACTAAATATGTACAGATAGTATTCTTAGCATAATATGCATAGAATTTTAGGCATTCAATCAATGACATACATTTGTATATCAGACGAAAACAATCGTATTTCCATATTATAGATTTTAGTTTAAAGTTTTACAATAACAGGAATGATGTTTTGTCTAAATACAGAATAGAAATAAATAGCTTTAAAACCTTAAAACGGACTTTTCCGCACGTATATCATCTCTATCTCGAAATTGAGTGGCCGAGAAAAAACCAATACATAAATGCAGAATGTGTTTTATGCGACAGTTTTACTTTTTTCATATAGTCCAGCATCGTGCTTTCTCATGACCCATGGATAGGGTAGGGTGTGTTCTATCCACCTCAAAATCAATAGATGTCGTCTGGTAGACATCCCTAATCAGAATTAGTCGAAACCCGATCTATCCGACACGATTTAATTGAGTGATCGTGATAACAAAAAAAATTCTCAAATAGTCCACCACTGTGCTTTCTCATGACCCATGAACATGGTAGAGTGTGTTCTATCCACCTCAAAATCAATAGGTGTCGTCTGGGGGACGTTCACGATCAGAATCAGTCAAAATTCGATCGATCCGACACAATTTAGTTGAGTTATCGTGCTAACAAGAAATTTTATTAATGCCGACGACAACGATAACGACGACAACGACAACGACAACGACAACGACAACGACAACGACAACGACAACGACAACGACAACCACAACCACACACACACACACACACACACACACACACACACACACACACACACACACACACACACACACACACACACACACACACACACACAAAATGATTCAAAACTATTTTTCTTGTTTTTAAGCCGAAGAGCGAAAAATAAATGATAGAAAAAAAAATTTTTACACGATTACATTACTTTTCCGCGTATAGTGAAGTGGGGAAAAGTAATGACAATTTATTTTTTTATTGTTTAATCATGTAAGTAAATTATATATTAATAATATCCTTTAGAGAGACAGATTTAGAGATAGGTGAGGAATCTACTCAAATATATTATTTTCAAATAAAATAAACAAAAAATAAAATGTGATACTAACTATTATGAAAAAATCGGCCTTTTGAATTTTACAAAGTAAAAGGTGGTACAATAAGAGCTCAAGATTTGAATAGCGAGCCATTCTGGCTGTCATGATTCAATAGGTCAATAATTATGACAGATCGACAGAAGGCAGATAGGAGTTAATAAACATGGAGGTTACCCTATACAACAATGCGTCCTAATTGTTAAACATTACTATCAAAATAGTGAAAGTTTGGTTGCTATGATTCGTAAAGTGCGTCCAATTTTCGGTAGAAATAATTTTCCAAATTTATCAACTGTGAAAAGACTAATCGAAATAGTCAAAAGTATTGGTTCGGTTATTGATGTGAAATACACGACACGAGCTCGTAGTGGTCGTTTAGAACAAAACATAATAGCAGTTCGCCAGAGTGTCGCCGAGAGTCCAGGGAGCTCCAGTCGTCATCTTGCACAATAGTTGTACATTTCAACAGCTGCTCGTCACCATATTTTCACTAAAGATTTGAACCTCTCTGCTTATAATGTCCAATTGACTCAACAACTTCTGCCAACAGACCATGCATACCGAAGAGAGTTCACCAATTGGATCATCGAACAACAAGAAGTGGATGTCGATTTTTTGGACAAAATCATCGTCAGCAACGAGGCCCATTTGCACCTTGATGCCTTCGTTAATAGACAAAGTTGCCACATTTGAGTATCATAAAATCCACGAACGATTCATGAGAAACAAATGCATCTTCAACGTGTTACTGTTTGGTGTGCATTGTGGTCTGCATTCATTTGACCATTTTTCTTTGAAAACGAGGCAAGTAATGAATTTAACGGTAAATGGCTAACGTTATCGTAAGATGATCACACAGTTCTTTGTGTCTCAATTTGAAGATATTGCTCCTGAAGACATGTGAAGTCACCCGTGAAATATTGAAGGTCTTCCACGAGTCTTTTCCTGCGTTATCCCCCGTTTTAGTGATCACGATCTTGCGACTGAACACCTATGTACTTTTCCTTTTGTGAGGGGATTTTCCGTAGTCTCAGTACGTCAGTACGTCAACAAGTCCACGACCACCCATACATAGAAGGCCGAAACTGAACGCTGTACCAACGAAATATCTCCATATTTATGGAAAACCATTACTGAAAATTTCGCTACAAGAGAAGATCGGATTCTATCTGGGACAAATGTCGAATCCTACCCGTGGCGGGTCCCTTAAAAAAAAAAAAGCTCTGGTCGTGTAGAAACACGAGAAAGGAGTCGATGATCGCTGTTAGGAAAAATTCAATGCCTGGCCGGGCTTTAGCCCGAGGAGTAGTTGTTTCCTACAGCGATTATGTAATAGCCTTGCTATTCGAGAACCACTTGATAACCGCTTTGCGGTTTGGTGATTCCTTTCTCGATTCCCGAAGAGAAGAGAAGAAGTTACAGAAGAGAAGAAGTTACAGAAGAGAAAAGCTTGTGTGCCACTAAAGCCTGATATATTACTACATACATAATTCCTAAAGAAATATATTATACATCATTAAATATTTCAATATTTGAAAAGTATAAGTAACATATAGTAAGTTTTGGAAAAGTATCCTATTGAGATTAAGACAATTTTGTAAAGATTTTCCATATCTAATTTTAATGAATTCCTATAATGCGTTTTATTACAACAATTTAATTACATCGTGATAATAAACGCCACCTGATCGCTCATACGTTAATGTTACATTATGTTTATGACATGACGCATAGTGGTTTGCCGTAGGGGTATAATGTTATAATTATTAAACCGCGTTAATGATGGCGCACTAACACAATTTGTATTTTCATTTAATTTACAAAATAAAAATAAAAGTTCAATACGTAACTCAAAATATCTACGTAAATTGTATACAGTATGGGCCTAAAAGTTTGCAACATATGTATTAAAAATATAATTGGGATATTGTTTGTTTCGGCATGTTTGAAAAGGTTAAAATTATTTTTGATGTTGTGATGGAAAATTCAGAAGAATCTCAGACGCACCAATACTGGGCTTGAAGATGAAATATCGAAACAAGTTATTTGTAACTTTTATTTGTAGGCGATATTGAAAGATGTTGTTTGTAGTTATTTAATACTTGTGTAAATTTTTGGAAATATCAATTATTCAAATATAATTAAACACTTATTTTTAAGAAAAAGTATAATATTGCATTAAATTAAAATTCTAGAGGATTGTTATTGTTGTAAGCCTTCATATATCAATCCATGACGCCTTAGAACAATAATCGAGGATATGAACCGTAAGAAAAACCTGAACTTTCTTATGGTTTTATCTGTAATTAAAATTTCCAAAGTTAAAATTATAATTTTTTTTTGAAAATCTACATTGAGTATATCGATATTTTTATTTTAACGAATATTTCAATAACGGTTCAAAATAAAAGAAAAACGTTTAATAAAACTCGAAGTAATTAAAATGTACCATCGGGTAACAAATTCAGATAATCACCCTACACTCTCACCCTTATATACAAATTTAGGAGGGTGTCGATAACTGGAGCATCTGAAAGATCAATATCCATATATTTTTTATTACTACGAAGTTTTTCATGTTTCATCTTAAACTTGAATTCTATTTAGTTTAAGTAAGAGATGTACGACTTCGTTAGAAAATAAAAAATCGTTATATATACAATATTATATATAAAATAAATATACAAAGTTAAAACCTTTGTTAGTTAGATTTTCACTTTTTATTTTTTAAACATAACAATTGCTTCGCCAACACAGTGGCTTCTTCAGATAAGGCAAATTAAGAAGAAATAAAAAGTGAAACTCTAACCAACAATGGTTTTAATTTTGTATAAATATTGATTTTCATTAAGTAACGGTCTAATAAATACAGAGGTTACAATGAAATTCTGATATATAATAATATGATGAACATATTTATCATGAAACTAGAGTAATGCAATTTTAGTGGCAAAAAACAACCAACCCTTTGTTAAGTATTACAAACATTATAGAAAACTTAATTCTGTTGCACAGCCATGTAGATGGGGGATGGCAAATGTTATGAAGGGTGGCTCAAATAGGGATTGTGAAAGGGGAAGCATTACTGACGAAATCGATATTAGAAAAGGGCCTGGCAAGCAAAAAATGAAGCTGATCAATTTTCGATTAAATTCAGTAGAATTTGGATACGTATGTTTAGAAATATTCATAGAATTATGTCCAGGAAGATAATTAAATTTGAAACCAAACTAGTTAAAGAATAGTCACAGAATACGTGACACTAAAGATAGGCTACCATGTGTTTTAACTGTGGGTAATCAAAGCATTTAAAATGTTAATATAATGTTAAGTGGGGATGTGAAAGAACTTTAGTGATGAAGTTGTGGTACAATCAGTTGTATTTAAATTCATAGTTACACTATCATGTCAATAATATCTGTTTTCACCTGTATATATAGTTTTATAAGTAAGAACACCTACTGATAACATCAGGTCTCTATAGTCGCTTTGTAACTCAGTGAATGTCTATATTCATGATTCAAAATCAGGACAATTAACTTCATAACATTTCCTAAATTATATAAGCAAATATTTTTCTGCAATGTGCAACCTCATAATATTTTGTTGTTGAATTTCTGAGCTAGTGTATTTAAAACTTATATTATCGGATTTACTAGAAGCTGTAATCGACAAACCATATGACGCCAACATGCCTGGGTATTATAGAATCGAGACGATACGGCAAATAGAAAAGGATGTCATTCATATGGCTGCCTCGACTCATCTGCAATGATGTCATTCGTTTAGAAAAATTGCCCATAGCACGGGAACATAAAACTGGCTCTATTTCCCGAATGTTTGCTTTGAGGTCATTGATTGTTGTTGGCTGGATTTCGTACAATTTTCCCTTGATGTAGCCCCAAAGAAGAAAAATCCAATAGTGTTAAATTGCATGATCTTGCAAGCTAATTGATGTCAGCATTTTGTTAGACAACATGATCAGCTTTGGTATTCAGCAGAGGTATGGTTGCACGTTCTTTATAACACGTTGTGTTGCACCATCTTGTTGAAACCACATGTTGGTCAAATCTAAATGATCAACATTTTCAATTGAGTTGCAAACTCTGTAAGCCCTTCATTTTGTCCTAATTTTGTGCAAATTTTTCACTTTCATAAACCAGTTGCACACAGACTATTCGTGGTTGAATTGTTAATAGCGGTGTGTTGACCTCTTGACGTCGTATGGTTTGTAATTAAATATTGATACCCTATCTTTGACAGTACACAAATGGCGTGCAACTCAAATCCAAATAGTTCCAATTAAGACATTCTATAGAATTACGATGAAGGCAGTCAGTATTATTTAGCCTTTCGATATGTTTGTTTTCCGAATTACGGAGGACTTCGTGGCAACATTTTCCAACCAAATGCTACTAAATAAATAAAATAACATTTCCGACAATAATAAATGATAACCAAAAGTCCTCACCACGACTGACCTAAACAGTGGTTATTTTTAACACCATTGATTGGGTTCACTAATTTACTTTCTTTCTTTTCCGACGATGAATCCATTCCATCCTGTCCTGTATGTATTACCCCTTTATTTAGGTAAATTTGTTTGGATTTAATCTTTAAATACATATATACATACATACTCCAACGTACATAAGCTGTAAAAGTAATTAAAAAAATCGAAAAGCGACGGGATTAGACAACATTAACACTGAGCTATGGAAATACGGAGGTCTATTGCTACACCTACGACTTCTTCACCTGTTCAATGAGTGCTGGAAGAGAAAGAAAATACCAGAAGATTGGAGAAGATCAAAAGTACTTTCAAAAAGTTTAAAAAAGGAGACAAAAACAATTGCAACAATTATAGAGGAGTAAGTCTGCTAGATTCGGCTTATAAAATTTACGCCAAAATTCTGACTTCGAAAAGACTTCGATCAATAATGGAAGAATTAATAGGTGAAGAACAGATAGGATTCAGAAAGGGACGCTCAACTATAGACGGAACATTTACTTTACAGCAAGTTATCGAGAAACGACGAGAGTTTAACAGAGGAACACACCTAGCCTTTATAGACCTAGAGAAGGCATTCGATAATGTAAACAGAGAAATACTATGGTTTATCATGTTAAACAAAGGGTACCCGGAATATCTAGTAAATGCAATTAGAAGTTTATACGAATGTAGAGAAATCATCTTAAACATAGGTAATGAAACAAAAAATAGTTTTAAAATAAATAAAGGTGTACGACAGGGCTGCTGTATCTCCCCAACTCTTTTCAATACATATATCGACGAGATAATCCAACAATGGAAAAAGAAACACAATCTAGGTATTAGACTTGACGAGAACACCCTGTTCAATTCAATATTATATGCAGACGACCTTATAACTCTTATAGGACAAAGGGAAGACGACCTACAAATAGGTATATACAAGCTCGAACAAATCTGTAAAGAATTCGACATGAAAATATCAGCAGAAAAACAAAAGTTATGGCTTTCTGTGGAACAGAAACAGTAAGAAGTAAAATAGTCATAAATAATAAAACAATTGAACAAATTAAATATTTTAAATATCTAGGATGTGACATCACCTATGAATATAGTAAAGACATCGAACAAAAAATCAATAAATTCACCAACATATGCGGAACAATTACAAAAAAACTTTAAAAATAAAACTAGGAAGGAAACTCAGATGAAGTTTTATAAGACACTAGCGGTGCCAACACTCACTTACGGAAGTGAATCATGGACAACGACAAAGAAAGACGAAAACAGAATACAAGCACAAGAAATGAAGTTTCTGAGAAGAGTGAAGGGTTGTACAAGAAATGACAGAATAAGAAATGTAGATATTAGAAAAGAATTGCAGATATTTAACTTAAACGATAGAATAAAAGAAAACCGCACGAAATGGCACGAACATTTGACTAGAATGCACACACAAAGACTACCAAATAAAGCCGTCCACTACAGGTGCATAGGAAGAAAAAGCGTAGGCCGCCCGAGGAAGCGATGGAAGGTACCGTAACAGACAACAGTGTCTAATACGTGAAGCGCAGAAGAAGAAGAAGAGTAATTAAAAAAAATATGAATATTATTTTATATTCTATTTACATAAAAGTACATTTCTTATTATTGGAATTGGTATGCCATGAATATTTATAGAGGTATAAAAATAGATACCTGGTTGTTGTTTAAAATCAAGGAAAAAGTTTTAATTCAACAAAATACGAAAACTTTGTAATGTAAAAATATGTATATCTAACAATCACTTAGACATCGATACCCTTTAAAATGTTCTTATAAAGGAGAGAGTGAAGGTCAGAGGGCCAAGGGAAGGAACATGTGGGCCTTTTTGGCTAACGCTGTAAAATATCGAATTTACAATGAAATAAAAAGTTTTCACATTTGGCGTACTGTGAATGTGATATTGATCCACTTTCCATATTTGCCGTAGAATTTTGTTCGCTCATTTTATGGCTCACATAGAGAAAACAATCCGAATTTGAGTTATAACTTTTATTAACATTAAATGGCTAGTTCTCCAGTATATGTATAAACTTTTTCGGTTAAATAAAATATTATGCCCATCTGTAAAAAACAGACAATCAATCAAGAGACAAAATATGCGTGTTATTTATTATCAAAGTTTTCGACCAAAGGTGAAGTAGATATGTATAAAGCCATCTGGTGTTTTGTAAGTATGTTAGCATACCCATTACAGATCTGGCAATAGTCAGGGACGCAACTATAGGGATATACTGATTAATATTATTAAGGGACATTTTTCTAATAAATTGATCTATTTCATTTCGGTCGAGTTATAGTTTTTGGTGTATTTATAATTCACGATTATTTTTAATTTCTTCAATTAAATGCTTATGATGATAAATAATATTGGTGTAATTGGGTACATGCCATAAATACTTTCATTTCCCTGTTACCCACCATTCTTTGAGCTTTCTTTTGAAGTATCCTAAACGTTCTGCTTCAGGATACTTATTACTAAATAATAAGTATCGATGAGAACAATTTTGGTTTAAATGGTTCAGTGAACATACAGAATTGCATGTATTGGGTTCCTTAATATAATCATTGGATAAACGTTATTTCCAGAGAAAGTGAACATGTGAGCATGAATTGTTTGGTACTACAATTGTAGGATCATTTTTTATTGATGGTGTATTGCCAGAACTACCAGGACAGTCAATATGGTACCAACATGAAAACGCGCTATCACCTTATTATGAATTATGAATTTTGCATGGTTACCTAAACACTGTCTTTCTCAGTAAATGGATTGGTCGAAGAGGAGCTATTGAGTGGATAGCTAATTTTCGGATCTAATTCCGCCCAGCTATTTTCTGTGAGTTTATTTTAACTCCAAGGTATATCTTAACAGATATACTTTGGATCAATTATTTTGACGCATTAAAATATATAATTCGGAATGAAGTATAATTAATTAACACTGAGATGCTAAAAAACATTCTGCGACAGTTTTAGTCAATAGATAGATAACCAAGCCACAAGCCGTAAATGGCAGCCAATTTTAATACTTAATTTAATGGTATTTGTTTATATCAATTATTATTTTTCATTGCACTGTTCTGATTAATTTGCTAGAATATTATTTATTTATCAAGACAATAACTTATCACAAAGTTTCAATCACTATACATAAAGACTGTGCTTTCCTAAATGGCATCACCAGATAAGGATATTCCTATTTAGAAAACTCTCGATGACGTTATAATTCAAACAGTGATAATCTTTTAAATAATTGTTGATTATCTGATGAATTAAAATAACTTGTAGAAATTATTCATAGTAGCAACTACTTCTAATCTTCATATTAGATCCACCGATGTAGAGATCGTAGATAAAACTTGACTGCATAAACTTTTAAGAGTGTACTGCACCAATTTAATCAAGTAATATTTCACCAGGAAGGCTGTTTTTTGAAAAATAATATTTCTCTTCATTGTAAGTGAACGAAAAAAAATCCAACGAGGTACCTTTTGTTCTTCATGTAGTTTGTATATGTAAATGAATAACCACCTCCGTAAAGGCAAAATCGTATCCTGGTCAAAGAGTGCTTGACTTCCCAACTCTCCCTCTGCGAGGGATATCGTCTCTGTATACAATGTTGACAGTTCCCAGTGAGTGAAATATTATGTTTTTTTTCCATATTGATATTTCATATCATTCATGCGAAATGGCCAAATATGCATTTCTGAGAGGTGACTTGGCCTCTGTTGTCATCCTTTTAATTAATTATGTGCAGCTACAAAAAAATCAAAATCGGAGAATAGTTCTCTCATCTTACTTTTCAGTTAGTGTGTTTTCGAATGTTCCCTTATACTTTAGGATATTCGTTTTCCAGAGGGATTTAATGTTATAATTATGAAATCGCAAAAAGTTAACTAACTATCGTGCTAACACAAATTGTATTTTCAATTAAATTACAATGTAAAATTAAATTTCGGTATGAAGTGCAAAATATATATTTTTAGTATATATAGTGTAGACTAAAGAATTTGCAGCGTATGTTAAAATATCATTTAGATACTGGAAAAGTTGTTCCGGTACTGAAATTTAAAAAAAATGCTGCTGATTGAAAATTTCAGAATGTCTGAAAGCCATGCATTGTATATACGACCTCATGAGAATATTATGGGAATCTACAAGCAAAACATTTGAAGATTTGAAAGAAAATTAGGATTGAATTTATTGTTTACGACAAATAATAGTAGTTTATTACAGAGAGAATATTACCATAACTATATTGTTAATATGGTTAATATTGTATTGCGATATTAAAGCAAATAACACAAAATATATAAGAATATTTTCGTAATCTTCGTAGATACCATCTTATGATTAATATCAGGTAGATAGTTAACTTGTTAGTTACTATTTTGTGTATATAAATTATGGTTTTTATGATTCCTGCACCAAGCGGTAATGTATGGTTTGTATAATGATTCTTTGCATGTGCGTCACAGGTAACAATCGTATGAATCAATCAACTGACATTTTTGAACAATGTCGTGCCGAAAACACACTTTAGGATATCAGTTAGTACAATACAAATTCGTCAACCTATGATGGAGTAATGAAAATGTTCTCCACAAAAACATTCAATGAAAGTGTTATTTCCATCAAAATAAATGAAATAAATTCAACAAAAATCAAAATAAATGGAACAAAAATATTCAGACTCTATTGAATCAAATTATACAATAAAGCTAAGACGTGACTTGATAATTGCATTTTGTTCGACAAATTATTAACTGTCTATGCCGTACGTAGTTGATTGAAACATACGTCATCAGACATACGTGCTGGTAATTATGGCATATCAGTAATAATTGCGAGTGGTGTAGCATGTGATCCGTAGGTCATCACTAAATTGATACACGCGCAAAGATCCATTATACAAATTTGTACTCAATTTGAAATATAACTGATCTATTAACTAATCTCTATAACTACAATCTATGTAACAACAATAAGTTTCTGAGATTTGCTGGTTGCAATGTGAGTTGAAATATATAAAAAAATAACGTGATTCGTGACTGAACTGTATTTTATTTTAATGAGTGCGTCGTACCTACATAATTAATTATTTCATAATTGGGAAAAATTTTGACAACACTAACATATTATTATTATTAAGTAGATAACAAATAAGAAATGACATATATAAAATAATCGATTGTTACTTTATTTATTTTTAATCAGAGGTACGTATATACCAATTAAATGAAATTGTCAAGCGAATTCTTAATTATATAGGTAATTACTTTTAATAAACGCAATTATTCTTAATACCTGTTTGAGACAGATACTCTTTTCAGAAGAAGCTTACTGTTCAGATATCAGGAACAGGCATATTGTTTCAGGTTCCCACTTTATGTGACGTAAAGTATATTACAATTTAGTATGTCTATTGTTTATACTAGTTTTATAACCAAATTGGATTTAAGTTTACAATTATAATGATGTTAAGCTGTTCAGTTTTATATCAAAGATAGTCATATTTTTTATGATGTTCACAACATTGAAAGTGGTAAAGTTTTATGCCCGTCAAATTTTCAATCGGGTATGAAGATCGGAGGAAAAAAGTCTATAGAGTTGCCATGCTATTTATTTAACACAATTTAAAATTTATAGGTGAATAATAAAAGCTACCACAAACATCATTTTCCCTTTTGATAATAACTTTTTTTCGCTAGTTTAACATCGATATCATTATAATTCAGGTCACATTTTACATGCGGCGTAGATTAATGTTTGTTGAATTTAGTAAAGTATAATGAACGATTTGATATTCTCGTATTATTCGTATAGAGAATATTTGCAAACAGGTACGAACAGTGACGTTGTTGGCTGAATAAGATATTCATCTTTAGTGCGCTGAATAACGTATTCGTTTTGACTTGGTAATATAGTCTGTCATATATGATGAGCTTAAAACAATAGTCGCCGTTTTATATGCAAAAAAATGCGTTGGCTTCATTTTATTTTTACAAATATACGAATGAATGATTATATCTTATTCTGGAATATTTTATTTTGAAAATGAAAACGAGGAATGAAATATACTTTGTAAGGGTATTTGTGTAATTGTTATTGCTATTATTACTCAAGTTTTTAGAGAATTTTTAACTATAAGTACGTGATATAATTACTACTTAATTACTTTGTTTTGTCGATTCCTTTACATTCATTTCATGCTCGCACGTTATTCTAGTCCCGAATGTGTAGAGTTTTAATAGGTACAAGCACGGAACTTACGCATAAAAGTCATCTACATTATCGTGCTTTGTATTTCTCCTGAAGTTTGTCGGTTATATTTATTTTGTTAATTTAATTAACATGCCGAAAAAAGTCTACTTGACCTTTTCAGGAAAGTTTTCTTAAGGTGATTAGTTTAGAATGTAGAAAAAACTCATGCTTTTATATGAAATAAACTTTCTAAAGTAATACACAAATAACTACAAAATTTAATAACTTAATTAACAAAAAAAAAACCTAAAAATAACATTAATCGAAATCTGAGTATATGTCGGATATTATTGATACCATATTTTCGAATAGCTTTGTATGTTTATTCCGATGAACGTGAAAATTATCTTATATTACAGTTATCGATCTGGCTCTTGATTTTGTTATGTATCTTATTGTATAACATACAGTTCTATATGAAAAGAATTAATGTAAAACAGTGGATAACTCCATTTTCCACAATTTGCTTTATAATTTGTCAGTAAGAACCCTATTTTAAAATCTCTGAATGATGTCAATATTCGTGTTGCTTGTGGTATGTGATGCTAGTACCGCAAAGTTAATGGTAAATGTCACTACCATTGACTACCATCTTTTGTACCTTCATTTTCACTACCATCTTTTTGAAGTTATTTGTATAGAAGAGATACAAAGTTAGTCTTAGGATACAGCCCTGAGGAACATCAGACTAGATAAGATTGAGATTTGATAATACGTTGTCTTATTCCACGAATAAGTGCCTTTAATAAGTAATATTTGATGAATAATAATTAGGCTGAGGTAAAATTTCGTGCAGTGTTTGTGTAAAATATGCTTAAAATAGTATGCTTAGGAAACGTGTAGAAAAACCGAGCACTGTCTTTGTTCAAAGTCTTCGTGAATTTTATGAAGTAATCGATGGATGTGTTCTATTGCTTCGCGTTTATTATGCGCATCAAGTTGATGTTCTGGAATGATTGTTATTTACCTACGCCTACTCTAGAAATAATTCGGCATATAAGATTTTCTCTAATACTGTAGATAACATTAGTAACAAACTCATAGACCTGTAGGATGCAACTTCAGTAGGCCTTTTCCCTAGTTTTAAGTTCATAACTATTTTCGCAAATTTCCAGAGATGGAAAATAAGATAGTCGAAGAATTGCATTGTAAATATGGTAAATATAATGAGTTTGAAATATTTCTCAGAGAGCTATTGTAGTACTATTTTCTTATAAAATTGAATCGGGGTACCTTTTTCATGTTAGTTTATTTTAAGTTATAAAACCGTATTTCACTTATTCTGAGTTTCATAAAAGGAGTTTCCATTAGAAATAGAGCGTCTAAAAATCTTTTAATATTATCCTCCTCTAATATTGATTCAGACTGGAATGATACAAAAACTTTTTGTAACTGTTCAGATAATTCTACCTTCTCTTGATTGGCGAATCTATTTTTGAAGTCTTTTTAGTCTTTTTGTTTCTTTCCATAACGAATACTTCTGTAAAATTGAATTGAAATATATTTACATTAAAATGTTGGCTTAGATTGATTACGCTGGACTAATTCAGTCAAAATATTCCTTAAAAAATATATAGAAAAATGTAGATAGTAACGAAAAATACATCAGTCAAAGGTCGCGAAAACATAAACTTTTCTAAAAGATAGATCGAATGGATTAAAATCCGATAAAAATGGTTGAAATTGATGGAACACTCCCCTAAATTTCCCGTACATATATCTACATAAGCACATATGTACTAGCTTTACTATATTCGTAGAATAGCACAGATGATAAGTTATTTTGTGAAGGGGCCTAAGTTGTCAGGACTCAGTTTTTCAATAGAGATGTTTTCAAAAAATAGTTCTTATTGTACAATTAGTCCAATTATATATAATATTTATTTTCTACATGTAGATATCGCCATTATCTATCTAGTGAGGAATCTTGTCCCACCAATACCGACAGTTTTACATAAAATGCTTTAAATAAGAACTAGTTACATCCATATTAACGTATATTTCTCTCTCTTTCCTAAGAACTCTCATAGAAAAAGCAGAAGAGATACTCGACAAGCCGGAGTTTACCTGGGGTTTATTTATGTTCTCTAGCAGAAAATGTTTTGTATGGAGGGATTAACGTTAGAGGTTTTATTAATAATATAGAATTTTTTCTTGAAAGTTAATTATATAATGTATAGAAAATAATTCAGCGATGTATTATAGAGCTGCTGCTGTTGCTCAACCAATGTTGATAAATCTGATATGATGAAATATGTTCTACAATTTTTACCTAGAGATTAAAAATATACATATAATTCATTTGGCTGCTCAAGCAATATACCATTATTCAATAGCCATATACTTCTTTGGCGTGTTATATTATGTTTCACAGTATTTCTAATTTATTTTCAATTGAATAAAATGCTGATGAAGTAAGTTACCTCCAACTAGTGGTTGTTGCCATTGTAGTACTCTGTTCCATTTCGCATAGGAATTAGCAACAACAATGGACACTTAACTTCTAACGTATGAGAAAAATGTTTTAATTCCCCTTATAATAATTTGAACTTTTATTCAAAATGTAACTTTCAAAGTTTTACACACCTTTAAACTTTTCTTTAATACTGCGGTACAAAGTTTCAACTACCTTTAAGGAGTACTATAATTTTCGCAAAAGTCCACTGTTACTCATTCATTACGTGAATGACAAATCCTATAACCCCGTGAATATTTGGTGTTTTCATTCATATTAAAGAAGTTTTCAAATATGTTTCTTCTTATTTACAATGTTTACCGCTGGAAACCAAACAGAAAACAAAAACAATCCAACTTCGGCTATTATTTACGATAAAGTAACTAAATACAGTTGCATGAAATTGAATACTTTTCTTTAATTAAATTCTTATTAATTTTAAATGAAAATAATCATGCTATTTTTGATTTTGTATGAGAGTATGAAAAATATATCAATAAAGAAGTGGAGAGAGTATCAACTTGAAAAAATAAATGAAACTATAAAACTGCGATTTTAAAAACTGAAAAGTTATAATTTGATTAATTGGGTTGGACAAAATTTAAATATGAACGTGAAAGGGTAAATGTCTTTAATGTACTTTGTACCTCTAATAAAATTAGTTTGACCAAGAATTAACTAGAAATTGGGTTATGTAAAAGACTTCACTTAAGATCATATGCATACATAGTAAATTCACTGTAATTGAAGACGTAATGTAAATTTCGATTTCATTTTACTTCAATTAAAATAGTACGATAAGAAATACTTAATAGAAATAAAATATAAGCACAATAAATTTAACGAAAAACCTAGACCACACTTCTTAAACTTATTCTTTTTGATTACCTTTACTCTTTATCGATAAAGAACTACTCGTATAGGTAGATTCATAGCTATATAATTTATACAGCCACATATATCAGTAATACTTCAAGTAAATGTTAAGGCACGTCTGTCTTAAATAATTTCAGGCAGTTTGCTATTATTAAGGTTCAACTTCAATACGCTTTCTCTTGTACAATGTTATTTAGAATAAGATCACATGTATCCCTGCTGTAATATATTATATCTGAACTATTAAACAGGAAGGATATGTCCCTTTATTAAATCTTTTCGTAGTCTAATATCATTTTTCTTTCAATTAATCATTCTCCCTTCAGTCTCAAACACCTCATCAAATATTTTTAAGGGTATCGCCCTCTCGGTTGGCCTTACTATAACTTTCCTGGAATATATATATTACAGAATAAAATGACTGCTCACAAACTATTTATTATTTTAGCCTCTGTTAGCATTTTACAATTATACTTTTTAATTACGTGTGTAATGAAATGGACGTACACAAAAAATATCGTCAGGATTACGTTAAATTCCGTCACCAGTGGCGGCTCATGATGAAATGAAATGGGTGTTCTGCACAGGGCCGATCCTAGGGTATTGGCCACCCGCGTGCAAATTTCAAACGTATCCAAACTACTGTCGCCTTAGAGGCCGCAAAAAAATTGCGCCGCAGGCGAAAATTTTGAAAATTTTCAAGGTTTTCTTCATACTTTTCATGTAAAATCCGTTTATACAAAAATATAGACTTTCACAAGAAAAATTTTTGGAATTTAATACCTTTTTGAAGAACATTCATGTTTGCCGTCATATTCTTTGGTTAAGAGAAAATGCTTGTAAGGCGAATTTTCTACTAGAGGATCTATAACACTTAAAACATTTTCCGAAAGAGTTTCAACTTCACACTTTGTAGGTTTCAGGTATGTCCAAAAACGTTCAATCGGTTCACCATCGAGAATATATCTTAAAACTACCACTAACTGAGTTTCTGCAGATACATTAGTTGTTTCGTCTGCCATAACTGCCAAAAATGAAGGTTTGTTAATTTCTTTAATTATTTCTTCATGACATACATTTAATATACAGTCTAAAAGATCATTTTGTATTTCTTTAGAGGTTCCTTTAAATACTGAAGCATTTTGTAGATGCTCGTTTAAAGTTACATCAAGCTCAACAGAAAAAATTATCAAACCATGAAATATCCCCGGGTTTTGAGAGATTCCAGCTTCGTCA
Organism: Rosalia funebris; assembly: GCA_037954035.1. Lineage (NCBI taxonomy): Eukaryota > Metazoa > Arthropoda > Insecta > Coleoptera > Cerambycidae > Rosalia > Rosalia funebris. The sequence continues at coordinate 10,927,857 of JAZFAV010000007.1, forward strand.
TGTCCTCGCAGCGCCAGTTCAAAGGCCCCACAAAACTTTATGTAGTTTATAATTTTTGACAAAACGTATCTCTTTTTTGTCGCATTATCATTATGCTTTTGCACATTTATCCAATAAGCTGAATCTAGCTGCGCTTTAATATTAGTTATTCCTAATAAAGCTAATTCCATTGTATTATGTAGATGGCTTTTGGAGTTGTCGTACTTTTTTACTTTTTCTGTTAAGTGCACCAAATCTGTCACCCCTACCTCCGTCCATGCTTTATCACCGCCAAAAAGTAAACAAAATAACGCATTTTTTTTGTTGCACCCACAAATCCAGTTGTTCCTCGAATAAATGTCTATTAAATTGACGTTTATATGCTTTTCCGCGGCTAACACCTGCAGTCTCAATAACGATATCGGGCAATGGCCTACCATTGTTTTTTAAATCAATTTTTTCTTCATAAGAGTTAGCTGCACCAACTAACCAAATTATTTTATTAATAAATTTTAGTAATTGTTATGTTGCGAAAATATACAAATATCTAATTTTTTTGGCAGTTCTGCAGCTCTGCAGCACCTATACACCAGCCGCCCCTGTTCGTCACTATGATAATGGGATATATGTACGTGGAGTAGAGGGGGGTAGGGGGAGGTTATAATTAAGTTACGACATTCTGATTTATTCTTACAATTATCATAATAAAATATAAGTTTAGAATATATAATGTGATTGTACCTGACAATTCGCAACTGTATCCAAAAGTTCTTGTGTTACTTCAGTATTTTAATTATTATCATTATTTAGGATTCATAGGAAGCTATTTCTAGAGGCATTCGGTGATTTAAATCCGGTGAATTATATAATAATGTGTTTCAATATTTTAGGAATCTAGAATTAACTTTGAATTCAAAAAATGTTTTAAACCAATATATAGTGACGCCAAAAATGGTTTTGGTGGATACTACCAATCACTAGAAACATAATAGAGATCCTGGGACTGTAATTGTTAATTGCTCAGAGGCGTTTAAATAATTGAAATATATATATTTTAAATACAGTCTTATAAAAAAAAACTAATCCCATAGAGCTCACAGCATAGTATGTTTTGTGAGAGACAACGTAAGAAATCAAGTTACGAGAATTTATCATGTATGAGAAGAACACGATGATATAATATAAATAGCTACAGAAATACAAACATCTGTAAGACTCGATATTACTACCATTGCTGACGAATCATGATTGATCCTTATACTCGTATAACCGGAACTATGATTGAACACTACCGGTTACTATAACTGTAGTAGAAAAAAATATAGTCAAGTAGAAATAGTATTTTTGAAAAAAAATATTTTCGACGGGCTGTCGTCTTTAATTATTACAGTTATAATAATCTTTCTAACTCAATCAAATTTTAACTTACTTTCACTATTTTCAATAACTAGTACATCTAAAAAATGATAGTTGCTCGCTCGTTTCAACTTCATATCTTAATGTAACTGATGCGAAACCTCACCTTCCACCCTTAACCTTAAATCTTATCTTAGTTTCCAAATTAAATAACCGTTTCGAGTCTAATGGATATTCTGCTGGTATAGTTGAAAACATGATTAGGAAACATAAATTTAAAGGAACACTTCGAAATTCCACGACCTCTCAAACTGAAAAGGGAACATCCAGAAAAATATGTATCTATTCCTTACGATTCTCAATTCACTCGTGGTATTAGTAAGATTTTTAAAGATATAGGGATAACCGATGGCGGCTGGTGGTCGAAATCATAGCGGGTTCACAAAATCAAGAACATGCAAAGTTTTGTCGTACTATCATAATAAAAATACTCACATGCAGTAGGAATTCGTTATTTTTTATTTGTACAGTCACTGCTCACATAATGTCTAAACTGTATTACATTGCTTGAACGTAAAGTCAATTCTTCTATTCTTACTCTCAGCAAACTTAGTTATAACAGATTCGTTGAAATCTGGCAAACCCTGTATACATTTTTTTCTCAATAGACAACATTGCTAAGGCGTCAGTCTTTCTTGGTTAATAGAATTTCGTCAAAATGTTTTTATTCGCTTCAATATTGAAAAACTTTCATGAACAATAATTTTTTTCATACATTTCCTTTTTAGACTTTCTGTTAAAATCTCTAGATTTGGCCTTTGTAATGTGCATCAAATTAAGTTTCGGTTTTGGTCTGCCTGCAATTTTAATTAAATGTTTTGCTCATAACTCAAAGAATTAAAATTGCCTTTCAAATATTGTACGGTAAAACTGTTTGTACCCATAATGTTGAATTAAATTTTAGTTATGGTCCATATGTATTTATATCGATATTTATTTAATATCGTAATAACTTAAGAATACTACAAAATAACCGCACGTAGTTCACTGAATGTCTAATAGCGATGTAGTTTAATATTCACAACACAATCTAGCCCCTGGTTCACACCAAATTTGTGCTCCATTTCATCGGAAATATTGTTTAACCCCTCCACCCGCCAAGTCGCAGATACCCACAAATTCGATGTAAATCACGCCCATTTGTAGCACGTGCTCCATCATTGTCACCATGGCAACGAGACATACAATATAACAAACCGAGCCCCAAATAAAATAAAATAAAATAAAAATGTGGCGCGCTGCATTCCACAAATTCAAATAATAACACTAATAAAATAACGTTTAAATATTTATATTAGGGTCTCGTAATAGATTTTATTTATTAATACAAAGTATATTTTACATTTATTGTAATGTTTGAATTCCAATTCGCTTTGGGGGTTCACGTGCTCATGTGCTCTTATGCAGAAATCGCCACTGGGGATAACGGTAGTTCATTTATCAATAAATAAATTAAAACAACATTTAGGCAATCCAAAAGACAGGATTAACACAAACAACAGGTTGGGGATTTCCAAAATCAGTTGTAACGACTGTAATCAAAGGTATTTTGGACAGACGAGACGATCTATTCAAACTAGGTTCAAATAGCACATGGTGCATTCAAATATAGTAGAACAGATAAGTCCAGTGTCGTCCAACACGCCTTCAAGAACAACCATATAATCGATATTAGCAATGTAAGATTAATTAGGAATGTATTAAATACTAGACAGTTAGATGATAAAAGAAGAACAAGATGATATAATATAAATAGGTACAGAAATACAAATATCTGTAAGTCTCAATGTTAACATTGCTGACGAATCATGATTGATCCTTATATAACTGGAGCTATGATTGAACATTACCAGTTATTATAACTGTAGTAGAAAAATATAGCCAAATAGAAACAGTATTATTAAAAAAATATTATTTTCGATAAGCTGTCGTTCTTAATTATTAAAGTTATAATAACTGTTGTCTGAATACCAGTAGTATTTATAACTACTAGGGTCTATTGTAGTGGTTTAATTATGGGGTATATCATAAGTTGTGTCACAAGCTTCCCAACAGATAGAATTATGTACACATCAAGTGTACATAAACTACTACTATTATAGTACTATTATAAAATCCACACTTGGTTTGTCTTTGGGACTCATCTTCAAGGCATATTGCAAAATTACTTTTATGTACCTTTAATAAATTCTTGAATTTTCAGCTGGTGACATAAATACATAATATCGATAAAAGTGGCTGGTTATTACAGTCACAGCATTATTTTTGACCATGACGATTTATAAATTTTGTCTGTTAGTATTATTTGGTATGTTAGTAGGTTAGTAATATCTGATGAGTATTCTTTCGGTAGTGACTATTTGTCATATTTTAGTTTTACATTAATGGCGTATATAGAATCTATTGCTCTCACTTGTGGGTATGGTTGTTCGAATACTAATTAAATTAATTTTTGGTAAAGATGCTTTGCGGTAATTCTCAAGTGGCAGAAATAATTCAGAGGTCGATTCACAATGTCTCGGAATTACTATATGTATATTGGAATTGGAGACTGAAAAGTTTACTATTATTTGACATTTTGTCACAGAAATATATGCTCTAGTTACGTGTATAGATGTTATTTTCCTGATATCTTCAACATTGAAATGAATGTTCACTCATAGGCGTCGAAAATTAACAGTTAATTTTAAATGGTTACTAGTAATACATTGCAATAGGTCATGTGAGGCCGAATGTAGGGATTCAGACTCAATCAATAAACAATACGCTGATTGAGATGAATAGAAATAAAATGTACGCGATACAACATTAACACAATATGAACATAAATATAGCAAGGTAACATTTATTATACATGAATGTTTATGTTCAAAAGTCCATTGTTCACCCTTATATCCATTAAAGTCTCCGATATTTTGAAAGGAATACACAATTCTGCGTCTTATGTATATTCGAATTTTCAAAATGCGTTGAATAGTTTTCAAGATATAACCCAATTTGTATTTCGAGGTTTTAACGGTGATAACAGGAAATTTATATTATGATATGATGAATGATGTGACTTTTTTGGTTTAATTAATAGATAAATAGTATGTACATTCAATCAAGTAAAAGGTAAAAGTTCGTATAAATGATATGTTATAAATATAGAATTGTACTGATAATAAAAGTAGATTAATCTTTCATAATTAAATGTAAATTCAATTAAAATTACCCTTTTAAATAAACCATATTGTACTTTATATTGCACTTTTAATAATTGAAACGTATATTAATTATGAAAAGTATTTAGAAATAAAATACATTTATTTTTCCATCTGAAAGTCATATGAGCTATACGAATCATAATATTGGTAATTCCATGTTGTGAATTAAGGCGTAGGCAATCTCTGGAGACAATTAAACACATTGGTGCGGCACTGGTGGTCAGATAAGAGTGGTCATCAGGTCACATTGTGTAACAAACAAAATACTTGATGATTCTTTTTTAACAATTTTCTGCTATGATTAGTGAAACTAATAGTAGTTTTTCTACTCACACTTTTTACAGACGAATTATAATTTGATTTATCTCGATATGCAAATAATGTTTTGACATTAGGTCATTAGGTTCAGCTCGTTAAGAATAGGAACAAGTCTCAAAACTGCGATATCGGACCTCCCGCGGGGTGCGCAGTAAATGGCCTGGTCTTTAGTTAATTGCATTGAGACTTTTTCAGAGTGAATATCGATGAATATATGTACACCGATGTATATCGATGTATACAAAGTTCAATCCGCACGTAATCAGAGGCCGCACGTAAAGTTCATTGTTTTCCCTCCGAATGCTGCATCACTCTTTCTTCTACGCATACCTAGAGAATCTCACACTTTTTCCCATTTTTGGCGAGCGTCTACTCCTGTGAGCCAAGACAGAGATGGACTGACAATCGATACTCTGCTGTTTCTATTTACGACATTGCAACCGCGTGTGTGAAAATAAACCCATAACGGTACGAAGCGTACTGTTATAGGTTTATTTTCATCTCATTGATGTTTTCACTGTTCAACGCCTTGCAGATCATGTCGCGTGCTTGAATTTATGTGCTTTTATTTGTCCAGTAACGTGAAAATTAACATACCACAAGACAAAATATGCAGACCAGAACTACTGCAAACCTTTATTGATATTGAGAATCGAAGTTGTTTGGGGATATGTGTATTAGAAGAAATGCTCTGTTTATAATGTGTGTGAACGAATTATTAATTGGTTTAAAAAAAGTAATGTAACAAGACATGTGACATGCTTCGTCTAGCAGTCACAATAACGATGATACTATTTTTATCATTTTTCGATGACCTCACAGTAACCTTTCTAACAAGAGATATTCCGTTACATGAACTGAAGAACCCACATGACGGTAGTTTCTAGAAAAATATATGGAATGAAAACTTCTTACTTCAACTACACTAAGAAATAAATATATTGACCAGATATATAATGACGTATTGTAAAACATTCGCAACCACGTTGGGAATTCTTATACTTCACTATAGACGAAGCAATTCAGGCATGCCGATGTTCAATGTTAAATTTCGTAATTGCATTAAAATCTAAAACAGTGCTAGTAGCAGACTTTTAGTGGCTTCTAAGATATTAAACAAAACCAATCATAAAACCATTGTAGATTTTGTGACATCACTTTTGTTAACGCTTTTAGTGACGCAGCTGCATATGTTAATAAATCTCTTGCTGAAAAGCAGGAGATCCGTTAATTAAAACTTTCCCAAATACGGTATACTTTACATGTGTAACTCATGTACTTAAACAAATAGCAGAAGCAATAAGAGGTACTTCCCTTTTAGTGAACGAGGTAATAGCGAATGTTATTTTTTTTAAAGCACCTACTCCGAGAGACACGTTTAGAGAATCTCTACCAGACATACTTTTACTTCCTTGAACCAGTTGTGACAAAATGGGGTACTTAGTTAGAAGCTATAGCTTATTATGATAAACATTTTGAGGAATTAAAACGTGTTATTTTTAGGTTTGATCCCAATTTTAAGCAATGCCATCCACCTAATGCAGAATTTATTGCAACTACAAAGCATACATGATGTCCATTACCTTAATAGTAAATATTCCAATTTAATAACTCCAATGAAGAAACTGGAAACATATTGTAAGATTTTCGGGTATTAAATGTAGTTAAAACAAAGACAAGCAACCGCAACACACGTGAAGTCAGTAGCGTCATTAAGAAACACATGTGTCAACACATGTATTTTTTATTTCCAAAGGGTACATATCAAGAGTTATCTCCTAAAGGACCCACTAAACTATAGTCAATATATAGTTAATTTCTCGGATTGTCCTTGGTAGTAGGACAGTAGACTTTGAAAGGAAGGACTTTTCTATTGCATAAGCTACTGTTAAGTGTTAGGCGTTAAGATTTTATTGTAATAGTTTTAGAAAAGTACAATTTGTATAATGGATCTTTGCGCGTGTATCAATTAGTGACAACGCACGGATCACATGCTACACCACTCGCAATTGTTACTAATATGCCACAATTACCAGCACGTATGTTTAGCGACATATATTTTAATCAACTAAGTACGGCATAGACAGCTAATAATTTGCAGAACAAAATGCAATTATGAAGTCACGTCTTAGATTTATTGAATAATTTGATTCATTGGCGTCTCAATATTTCTGTAAAATTTATTTCATTTTTGTTTCATTTATTTTGATTTTTGTTGAATTTATTTCATTTATTTTGATGGAAATATCACTTCCATTGAATGCTTTTGTGGAGAATCTTTTCATTACTCTGTCATAGGTTTACGAATTTGTATTGCACTAACTGTTATCCTAAAATGTGCTTTCTGTACGACATTGTTAAAAATGTCAGTTGATTGATACATACGATTGTTACCTGTGACGCACACGGAAATAATTATTATACAAACCATACCTAGTCACCAACCTTTGTTATCGCCACCTGTTTCCATGTGAATCAGAAACCAATACCGACTGAGACATGTGTTGGTAAGTTTTTTATTTATACATTTCTTTTCCCGTTCTTCTGTTTAATATTTGATTATTCATTGATATTCACGATTGTATTACGATGACTTTCCTTAGTTATGAGATATGACATAGTTTATTAGTTGTGTATAAAATCAACAAAGTATGTATATGGCACGATATAAATCACATCAGAAAATACAAAGAGCCATTGTAATTAACATAACTTTAATTAAATTAAAACAATCACTACAATCATAATTGTATTACCACATTATAATACTGCATTTCAATTAAAACTATTATTATTATATAAGATGTCAGGGAATCAAATAGTACGAAATACTGAAGTGTTAAGGTGATCACTTTGAATAGACTGAACCAAAAGTAGTCTTATACAAAGTCACACCATATTAGAGATATTCGTCATCTTGAATATTTTGAAGTTTTAGAGGTTTGTATATATTAGTCATTAAAAAAATTATGTTGTGGCTATTAATTGAAAAGAAAAACGGTAACCTTGAAATCCGGGTGCTTTAATTATTTTTATTTTGTGTTAAAAGTTATTACTATGAATGGTTATGGTACTTAATAAGTTAATAAGCTTTAAAAATGATTCGAATGTTACTAGGACATCAATTTGTGTTCTTAATGAATGAATATAAATTTGAAATCACTGCTTTGTATACGAATGTATCTTTTCTGCACTGGAAAAATAAAAAAAATTAAAAACAGCGAATATATCGAAATGGGTGACTTTATTATATATTTATATTATTTTTCGTTCAATCGAATCCTCTTGTAATATCACTTTCCGTTTTTTGTACCATGTCCCTAACACCCTGCATGTGTGGTGTGTTAGAGAATTAATACAGAGTGGTTATAAGAACCTGATAAAGTTACTGTGTGATGTAAGATCTACACTTCGCCAACTACTGATGACCTGCACATGTTTACGCGTTTTATGAATAGTATGAAAGTATCATCATAGCATAGTAGATTACAAATTGCCTTTCATTCCCTAAAAATTTAGGCTGTGAAGAGGAAGTTACACATATAGGTGAGTACAAACATGTTCATGCTCAGAGAGAAACATCAACCTTCCCCTGTTGTGACTCCAGCAGGAAGAATACAATGACAATCATAGCCTACTCCGTTACGCCGTACCACAGTACGAATGGCATGATTGCAGCCACCTTTAGAGGAAAATACGATATGTCATACGTGTTGTAAACAGGGATCAAAGTATTGCAGCTTTATTATGTCGCACCAGCGTCGAGCAACTGACCCGAGTACAAATCATATACCCACGTAATCTAGTTACCATAATTTTTACTTGTGTAACCCCGAGATAAATATTCTGGCTAAGAATAATATTGCTTATTTATTGCTAGAAATCTTGTATATGCATTTTATACAAACTCTTCGCCAAAGAAACTAAATTTCAGGTCCGTATTCAGGTTGGTCTTATCAAAGGCTTTCCCGTTTAATCTCCAGTTCAAGTTCCAGTGGCAGATTGATTGTCAGGTGCGTGACCTCTGCAGCGAGCTGCAAATAAATGAATTGAGTAACTTACGAGATGTCAAGAGGGTGATCATTCTGAGGATTTAAACAAATTTATCCTGTGGACCCTTTCGCCGTTTACTGTAACGCAGTAGTAAAGAACGTCAGAGTCTCGCATACATTATTTTGGCGGAGACGTAGGGATTTTTTTCATTTTGGAAGCAAGGTATAACTATTAACTACTGCAGTTTTTTTATTGTAAAGTTGTCCACCATAAAACAAATTGAATAGATAAATTAAAATTCGCGAATAAGAAGTAATATTAATCTTCATGATTGCTATTGATAATAATTGATAATAAAACACTTTCAACATGTTATTTGAAATGTAGGTAACTAAAGTCAATTAAGTTGTGCCTATATTGCAGGAGAACATATCGAAAGTGTCTTATTTTATTCTTTCTCGATGGTGCATTAAATACATTTCGAATTACTGTAACAACTTATACATTTTGTTTAGGTGGTTAGAAAAAGAGTTTGAGATTTATATTAAAACAAATTAAATTCATTGTAAAAAAGAATTAGTGAGTGTTACTTTTACGATTGATTATGTTTCTAATCAAAAGAAAATTTGGGTGACTGATAAAAACTATTTCCGTTGAAGTTGTTAAGATTTTTGAAAAATAGTTATCAAATTATATAAGAATTGGTAGATGATACATTACTCAATACATTTTGAGATGTAGACTAGTGTATATATATTTAGTAATCTCCATGAGCTATTGCGTCAATTACGACATATTCGTTTTACATTAATTGTTAATATAGGGTTGGGCATAGGAACCTGACGGGGTTTCATTGGTGTCTACTGGCGACATGGCCGCTAGACACCATGTCGGTTAGACAACCGACATGGCGGAGGTTAAGGAAGGTAAGTGACGCTATTTCATTAGCCAAGTAGACCGAATAACATCGTGCGTTCGTAATTGGAATATTTTTTGAGAATGGCGAATCAGTTATTACAATCAACTATTTGCATGTATTGTGTAATCCCACGCCATGGTGCAGTATCCAGCCATAACACCATCATGCTATGGGTTCAAATAGGTTTCAAATTTTTGACTGGGTGGTTCTGCGTTGAAGAAAAAGCTACCGGGTACCGTTCGTATAGTGCAAACTCCTGAAACCATTGACAATGTTTCAGGAGTTCATCAAAAACCACGCTGTTCAGCCAGGAGACATGCTAGTGCCTTGCAAATTTACAATCGAAGCCCTCGCAGGATTTTGCACAAAGACTTGAACTTTCATCAATACAAACTGGTGGATGTTCAATAGCTAAGTGATGCGGAATTGATTAACTGTGTAAATTTTGCTTAACAGATGTATGAAATATTAAATGAAAGAAATACTGTGTACTTTCTGCTTACATATGTCAGATGATGCTCATATTGAGCCATCTAGTTGTGCAAATAAACAGAATTTTCAGTATTGGACATTTGATAATCCGAACGAATTGCACAAGGGTTCTCTTCACATCCAGAGGATAACTGAATGGTGTGCAGTAGCATCATTCGGCATTATTGACCACTATCTATTGAAAATCTTGCAGACTTATTCTGTGTAAATGCTTCATCACTTTTTGGAGCCACAATTGTCGTCAACGTGGTTGAAACATGAATCGTATGGTTCCAACAAGATGGTATAACTTCATATACGACAAAGACAACAATGGCTGTGTTGCGTAAAATGTCCTTCCTCTCTCTTTGCGACTTTTGGTTATAGTGTTACTTTAAAACTAAAGTGTACACTCCGCAACTGACTATTAATGATATTAATGGCTTAAAACAATGAATTTCGTATAAAATTATAGCAACCTCTAAAGCTATAATCCAGCAAGTAACAGAAAATCATCGAAGCATTGACTAGACCGATGTTTACAAAACGGTAAAATACATCTCACTGAGTTCCTTTTAAGAAATGAAACGGTATAATAGTGAGCTTAAAATAACAATGATATATCAACTGAAACTTCAAGTTAACACCAGAAGCTCTATTTTACTTCAAAAACCTCCTATCAGGTTCCTATACACCACTCTGAAATATATTTTTAAGGGCTTGGAATCTTCGTGGAATTAATAATATAGTATAAAAATAAACTTTGAAGGGAGAAGGAAAACATGATCCTAACAAAAATATTTGAAATGTTGAGGATTCATATTCATATATTTTACTATGTAATTATATGATCATGGATTTATTTTATAATATAATTGGTTAAATTACGTATGTATATCCATATTAAGGATTTATATTTAAAAAAACTTTATAGTAGTATTTTAAAAAGTGATTTCTGTAAGATTATTTATGTTCTAATGCTATTAGGTGCAATCCCATACGTATAATTTTTAACACTTAATGTATTTGAAAAATAGCGACACTTCAATTATTTTATAATACACATATACACTAGATATGGAGTATATGATGAGCCATTTAGGATGATTGTCCATCCCAGAGCTAATAGTACAGGATTTGTCCTTGCGTCTACAACGTGGATGAGTAGCCTATCGTATTCATTTATAAAGGTGTCTGCAACAATGTCATTCAGGCTGTGATGGTGTGGTGAATTGTATCTAGTATTGGAGCTGATATATTTGGGTTCAAGTTCTAAAGGAGGGAGTTTGGTACCTCCTGAGAATGGGCATCTTTGTGCCTATGTGCAATTTCTCCTCCGTTGAACAACGTTGATCCACATACCATTTTTCTTAGGGGTAGTACTCAAGGAGATCTTTCCTTATTATAACGGATGAAAATGATAAAAAGTGCCCAAGTGCCAGTAGTTTGATATTTCATAGCATGTTGTAGCAAGTCTTCCAGACTGTCCTTGTTCTTTAAGCCCTCTTCACTCCACTTTTTAAGATATATATTAATAATAACGGAACATTAATATAAATCTATAGGTTGTGCCACTAAAGTTGAGAAACAAATTAATTGTGGCTGTACAAAAAAATTAAATCATCTAAAACCCAATATATAAATTAGATAATCCTCATATTCATAACCAAGGTTATTTTAGGGTTACACAACTTTAACACCTATCCTCTATCAATCCAAACTGCTAGTGTCGGAATTTGAGTGATATGTGTTAGTGGACAGTCAGTGTTACCATATAACGAAGTTTAACCAATTCAACTGTCGATGCCGTGACATCAAATTAACAGTTTCGTTCAAGAAACGGGTTATAACAAGAAACATTTGAGAGCAATAAAATGGAGGTCTTCCTATTGTATAAATAACGTAGTCAAAACCAAATTCAATAGTGGAGACCATTCGGGAATGCATATGGAAACAAATGTCATTGGAGCATCTGGTTGTAAGTAGTAAGGTGGTTCTAAAAGTACTTGCTCTGAAATTATCAGTCGTGAAGTAAACCTGATCCTCGGTATGAACTCCAAAATTGCATAATACAGAATCTGTAATTATCACCAAGACGATACATGAATATTGAAAATGAAGATTTCACAATAAGAAAAATACTTTTTTCTTGGTTTTTGGTTAAATTGAATCACCTTGTGGCAACATTGAACTTGTTTGTTGCTAACGCTTAGTCATTAATTGCAGAAAATTTCCTCTGAGTTGTTTTCTGGACAATTTCTAGATAGATATCTAGCAATTGTCAATTGGGTGAGAATGTATCCATTCTCACCCAATTGATTTGCCTCAAGACTTCATTACTTTATATTTTTTGCACAACTTGGATATGCATCGATGCATCATTTTTCGATATTAGAAATGGCACTAGACTAGAATATTGAGAAATAGAAGAAGGGAAATGGTTTTACAAACGGTGAATAAATTATGTTCAGCCATCGCTGATTTGTTATTACTACGAAAACAAATACAATATTATTTGATCATAGTAGTAATAGAAGAGTTTAGCTCATTAATATATATTTCGCTACGTGATTTAACAAGAAATGATATATGCACCTTCTGTGTTTAATGTATGCTAGGATACTATTCGTGTTTTTATGCAAATAAGCATATTCTTCAAGTTAAATTCATAAAAATAATACTTTATCAAAATCTTCTTTTGATTCGTAAAAAATATTTTACATAAACTTCATGTGTCGTATCCTGATTTGAATTGGTGATGAAATAACTGGTTCAGTGTTGGGTGCAGTCTCTTGTTAAATATTTGTCTTGAATGTTATGATATGTACACATGCTAATAAGTAATATTGCAACAATCTTTCTCTGCAAGCATCTGAGACACTCTGTGGTTGTCTCCTTTCCCCTATGGAACAGGTTACAGTGCTTTGGGAGACTGCAGCATTGCCGCTGGGAAGGAATAATATATATTCTTAGAATATATACGTATATAAAACAGAAACATGTATAAGGATAAACAGTTTTAAAACCCTAAAATGGACTTTTACGTACGTAGAACATCTCTATCTCGAAATTGAGTGGCCGAGAAAAGATAAACCAACACACAAATGCAGAATATGTGTTTTATTCGACAGTTTTACTTTTTTCAAATAATCCACCATCGTGCTTTCTCATAACGTGGGGTGTGTCATATCTACCTAAAAATCAGTAGATGTCGTCTGGTAGATGTCCGTAATCAGAATCAGTCGAAACCCGATCGATCGGACACGACTTAATTGAGTGATCGTGTTAACAAAAATAATTGTCAAATAGTCCACCATTGTACTTTCTCATGACCCTTGAACATGGTAGAGTGTGTTCTATCCACTTCAAAATCAATAGGTGTCGTCTGGGAGACATCCCCGATCAGAATCAGTAAAAACCCGATCGATCCGACACGATTTAGTTGAGATATCGTGCTAACAAGACTAAATGCCGACGACAACGACGACAACGACGACAACGACAACGACAACGACAACGACAACGACACACACACACAGCAAAAAAATTTTATGAACCATTTTTTTTTGTTTTTAGGCCGAAAAACGAAAAATAAACCAAACAAAATATTTGGTTTTTCAATGTTTCTTTACACGATTACATTACTTTTCCGCGTATAGCGGAATGCGGAAAAATAAAAATAAACCGGTACCATAAATTCAGTGCTACTATTATGGATATGTTTAAATTTAAGTCACGCGTTACAAAATCTCAGTATTTAAAATGAATAAGGGATGTCATATATTTGTGGGCATTCTATTGTAGAGTTAGAGAACTGCAAGATTACTATATTGTCTGTACAAATATATAATCATATTATAAGACAAACATACACTGTAGACAAGATGCCTGAAACACCTGAAAAATATCGCAAAATACTTTTTTTTATCAAAAACGCCCGAAGGAGTCAAAAGGTATTTTCTATTTGCCATCTTCTGAAATACCTTAGTTCTATGTACGGTATGTACGTATGTATGGCGTACGTTTGCGGGGTTAAAGGAAGCGCATTTTTTTAAGCAGTATTTTTTTTTTCAGTACCATGAGAGACCGCATATTTGAGTACTGTTATAAAAAATTATTAAGTATTAAATAGTTTCGACAAAATGTAAATAAAATTGATAGTGTGAAAATTGATTTATTTATAAACAAAACAAAATAAATAAATAAATTAATATTCAAACTGTTACTCATTAACTATTTGACAATGTCTTAGCCGCAAAATAAATTTATTCTGGATTCCTTGAGGTTTTAAAATAACCCCATAAGAAAAAATCAAGGGGTGTAAAATCTGGGGCACGGGGTCACTATATAGCTCGACTTTGCCTTATCAATCGTTGTGGGAAGATATTATATAAATAAATGTAAACAGAAAGAGTGTAACAGAGGTTCGTCGTCCTGTTGATACCAAATTCTGCTATCAGGTATGTCTCGTTCATTTGCATTTGGGCATAAGTCTGATAGTATTGGAATTAACTCTTGCTATAAAAATTACATATACCTTACGTCAGTTAAATTGCAAAAAATATACTGGCTCAAAATTCTGTTTCTGACTATACCTGCCCAAACGTTTACTTTTCTTGGAGATTAAGTATGTGACTCCTGCGTAGATACCGTGAGGCTCAGTACCCACAGTTATGTATATTTACAGTTCCATTAAGGAAAAATGTGGCTTCATAAAAAAAAAACAACATTTTTGGCAAGCATATTGCCATAATTAAAACGTAATTGTATTTCCTCGCAGAATTGCATTGGACGATCAAAATCATCTTCTGATAATTCCTGAATCAATGTAACTCTATAAGGGTGAAATTTGTGTTTACCTAAAACAATAAGCATCGTAGTATGACTCAAATTCATATTTAAGCCAATCTGATAGGAACTGGATATTCACCAACTCTTCCTATATGTCGACTTATATATCTGTATTGACTATTTAGCGACGAACTCTATTTAAATCGCATACATATCCTCAGTACCTACCTACAATTTTACTGATAGTGGATCTTGCTATAGCCACATGATCGCAATGACCTTCATTAAAGAGAGCACAGGCTTCCACTGTAGTTCCTCTTCTATCTTCATAACCATAAAAATTATAATAAGAATAACAGCATCATAAGAATTTCAATGCGATCTTTTTCCGAAAGAGACATTGTTACTTGTAAGATTTCTTGATTTCAGATAACAGAAAATCATAAACATCAAAGTTACCGAAAGCTATCTTGACGTAACTGACATTAAGTAAAATTTATTTCGACACCTTCTAGATAACATATTAAATACATTATTTTCCACAGTGTATATGATCTCTATATTGTCCATGTCGTCGTGTGGGCGAAGAAAGCTGATAATGGCGTTACCCGTGCTTTTATCTATGGAACATCTAAATTGCTTGGTTGCTTTATCCACACTTACTATAAACATTTGACAGCAGCCGGGTAAGTAAATAAGGTTAAATTTAATCGTTTTATTTAGGGACCCGTCTAATGGATTGAAAATCAATTTCGATAGTGGTGATTCCGTCATGATGATACTCATTAATAATCAGGAAATTAGAATGTCAATTATAATTTCAGTCCTGGTATGTTGACATTTTTATTTGTGGATTTGAAATTGATAGAAAATTAAATTCTTCTAAATTAAACGATTTCTAGAAAAAGTTTAAATATTTTTTATTAAAAGATAAAAGAGATGCTTGTGTCCCACGAATAACGAAAGATAAGTTAATAATTTAGTACAATACAAATCAATACAATCATTTAGTATAGTTCAAATGCTTTGGTAATTACTAGACCTTCGTTTAAGGCGAATAAAGTATATTCCTGGATTTAAGGTAATATCAACCTCACAAAGGTATTGTTTGGCAGTTTCTCTATTTCCAAATTAAGTCAAAAAACTTTTTGTGTCTATTAGGTATGAGTATGAGGAGATTTGGGCCATTATATTCAATGTTTTCTCAGTTAAAAGAATAAATATTTTAATAAACATGGCATCATTAACACGTTATGCCAATAACATTCTACTTTCTGCAATGTTCAAATATTTATACTTTAACGAATTAGGAATAATAATATGTATTGGTAGAAATATGTTATTCTATACATCTGCAGTACAATGCAGTGTTCTTAAATTTTAAAATAAAATTCATAAAATTAAAATGAACGTTTCTTGAAAGAACTAGCCAGGCATGTCGATGTTTGTTTTCAAAATAACACTTGTAGGGGTTGTTTTCAACTCCTCATGATCAATTTCAAGCAAAGAATTAACTTCATGTGATATATGTATATATATATATATATATATATATATATATATATATATATATATATATATATATATATATATATATATATATATATATATATATATATATATATATATATATATATATATATATATATATATATATATATTGAGATGCATCATACAAGCAGTTGTGTGACAAATTTCACACAAAAACTGCAGTAACACTTCTAATATTAAATTTCTTATTACAAAGGAGAAACTAAATAAAATAAAAATTGTACAACAGTAGATCAAAGTGAACAAACACCATTCTGAACTTGACAATATCCCATTGAACTATTCTATTCCGAACATAATTTACGGAAAAATTAATTGTGTCAGCATATCATCAATAACTTTCCTTATTCTAATCTACTTCTTCAATGCGTTCTGGTTACTATTTTTGAGGTAAACATATTTTTATAGTAATTAATAAAGTTTTATTATTTTTGTGAAACTCAGCACAACAAATGAACGAGGTAACCGAAAACGAGGCATCACGTGGTATATATTCATATTTGAAATTATTAAATGAGGACTGTTAGGGATTTAGGGATTGATGGTTGAAAACAACTCTTCTAGGTGCCCGAGTAGTTTTTTTTTATTTTAATTTTACATTAATTTTACTCAGACAATACCAAACATTAATTTTACTTAGACAAATTTATTCTAAACTTTAGGTACATACTGTGTATTCTATTCTTCTTATAACTAAATTTAAACTTCATGCAACTGCCTTTAATCTTATTATTTTATTCATTTTTCGTACAACTAACTACTTTTTAACTTTAATATCTCGACAAGCCTAGTTTAAAATAACGTTAAACGAACTTACTCGTAAATGTAAAGTTCAAAAGTTTCTTGTAGAAACTGGAGTTCTAAAAGCTTTTTAATTATTTTATAAATTCCACTTTCTATTTTACGTATGTAATTTTTCCCTTATTTAAGTGTAAACTTTTACAGTATGGAACCTGAGAGCTGCAACATGCGTTAAAGATGGGTTTCGCAGCTGTATCTTAAAATACTATAGGGTATATAGTAAAATAATTTTACTAAAAAACCAAATTGAATCGATTCTATAATATATCTTTTTCACATCATCTATGCAAATAGTTTAGACGGAAAAGAAAGTTTATACTTGGTTATACTAAAATGTTTATCTTGCAATATCATATGTAAATGTACATCAAGTACATTTTCATATGATATTGCAAAATTTAGTACCACGAACCTATTATACACCCTAAACATAAGATGTACATCATAATTTAATTATAATATTAATTTAATTAAATACATCAGCTGTCATATACATAGGACATGTGATAAATGTATCCTTTTAACTGTTATTTTACCACATATATTTGCTTGATAGATTTAAAACAAAAGTAACATTTATTTTAGTATATCTTTCGCCAGTTTCATTTCGTGAGGCTTGGGGATAATTAACAAACTAGGGATTTCTGACGCCTGTTATTGATTTTTCATTAACACAGATTTGTTCCAATTTACCAGTACTAATTACCGCAGAGTAGCATTTGAAAGTAAAATGAAGTGTAGGTGATTATTTACATTTTATTATACGTATTTTGAATTATATTATTAAGGTCTTTTGGACAGATTATTAATTGAGTTTGTCATATCCCGAAGAATCTGTCTGAGAACATTGATACGATTTATAATTTCATCAGATACCGTATGTAAATCATATATATATATATATATATATATATATATATATATATATATATATATATATATATATATATATATAAATGATTATATCTGAATGATATAATCATGAAATGATTATTAAATAATAAATTTTATTTCCAAAGGAAATAGTCGAATAAGAGCGGGGTAAGATACCTCCGCTCCGATAGGCTGGACATTCTGATTCTGCCATTCTGATTGAAATGGATGATATTCCAACTAGGAGTTTTGATATAAAATCAATTTGGTAGGAAAATCCTAAAGGAATGGCAGAACGAATGGACTCATTCAGACAAGCTCAAACGTGTCAAACCGCCAGTAATGACGTAGATCTTACCTGCAAAATTAGTCAATGAAAGCAGATTTTTCTAGCTTGATTAAGAATAGGACATACAAGATTCACATCTATTTACCACATCTATGGTTCGCCAATAAAGTTGATATCATCTGGAGATAATTAAAGCTGCAGTTTTAATCATCTTCAGATGATACCAGAAAAAAAAATATTGGATTCTCTCGTTTTAGTACATCAGCACTCCTTAAACTTATCAAACAACAATTCTCCAGCAAGAAGAAAGCCGTATATAGTGGTTGATTGATGTTTAAAGAAAGACTGATGTTTAATCCAAATTATTCATCTTGGGAAAATTTAAATTTTATCTGATATGAGCTGGCTAAAGAGTATAGCGAAACTTGAAACCTTGCCCATTTTCGATCTATGTTTAATTCTTGTTGCTTCAAATGTACATAAAAGATAGATGATGATGTTAATTTAACAAGTATGTTAATTTTTACAAAATTTCGTACTGCTTATATTTATTGCCAGTCTGCTCAAATTTTCGAGCTCACTTTGAAGTCTGTAGTGTCTTTCTCTATTGAGCCTGTAAATACAAAGATTGTCTTCTGTAGTTAATTCCGTGGTGTAGTAAGAAGGTTTTTTTTTCAGACAGTTCTTTAATATTTCTCAGCATTTAAATATTTGGGTAGAATAATCGCAAATATAATATTTGAAGAAATATCAAACTGTATAAAGTGTTAATAAAGGCAGGCAGAATTATGAAATGAATTGTTTGTTGCGATCCTATAATTAATATTTGATCAACATTTTAATTAAGTTAAAATTGTATTCAGCTTGTTTCTTATTTAATTTGAATCCCAAATAATGCGTTAGTGATTTATCGTTAAAATATCTCTGACAGAACGCCGACCTTGTAGACATTTTCACGGTTCTGAGGAAACCTTCAAGTTAATTAATTTTGATTAATGATACTTAGTATATTTTCTATAGTAAATCTTGAAATTAATGTTAAAACATGACAGTGAAGATATATGGGATTAGAAAGGATGAGGAGATTGAGAACAGCTGTCTCAATATTACCTCAAGTTATAACGTTAACTCAATCAAAAAAGGATCTGTATATTACCGATTAAGAACATTTAAATAAAATATGAAAATCAAATTTGTAGAATATATAGAATAGCAATTATAAATTCAGAAAAAAAGCATCTGATAAACAGTGTGTACTCTAAAAATACGGTGAGCATTCAGGTGAGCAACTAATAAAACTATAACACATAACATAGATGGGTGACTTATTGTATTTTCCTATAGAGGTGGCTGCGACAATGTTATTAAAATTTTGGTCCGGGGTGATATACTGAGTCCTGCATTGGGGATGTCATTGTATGGTTGAATTTGAATCGCAACGAAGGATGAGCTTTTCTTTGTTTCTTTTATGTAACTTTGCCCTCTTCAACCTGAGACTAGAGGAAGGAAGTCGATTTATGTGTACTCAAACTTTTTCAAAAAATTTATCTAACGATTTGCTTTAAAAATTAAAAGTTCCAATAGAGCTGATATTAGTTCTTCTAGTAGAAAAATCGAATGAATTTATATTTGATATTGAGTGTGCGGTATCAACATAAATAAATATTATGAACACTTAGTACAATGTCCTATATTGGTGGATACATTTAAAATATTTACAACTATTTTTTTTTGTCACAATATTTTTATTATAGTCAATGTTTTACAATATTGACATCTTTCCTGTAGTGAAAATTAAAATATTATAGAAAATTAAACGTAGGTTTATGCTTATTTTTTGAAGAAATAATGAGAATAACTTCTGAAATTTTTAGTGGACAGTTTTGATCAATATTTATATAAACTCATTAATATGTGTTCTGCTCAGTGCTCAAACTATAAGATTTAATACAATTGAGTATAGAAAGGAAGTTCAGCGATTGTGCCAGCATCCTTACGCATAAATCTCATTTAAAGAAAGTGGGACAACAATTGAATAAGTTTTCAAACACTTTATTATTTATTTTTAAATAGACAACAGATTCAAATTCATAACAAGTAAATTAAATACTATAACACTTCTAGAAAAATTAATTAACATAATTTGGTGTTATATCTTCATATCCAATTTGTTCAAATACATTACATAGATCATCTAAATATCAATAGCAAACTGTTAGAAGCACATAATCCCTATATTTTTATTTCGATATTGTGATAATTGTTTTATTTCAACAGTATATATCTGAATGTTATTTCTATTTTGATAATAAATTTCATAAATAGGCTAAGGTATATACGAGTTTTCCTCCAATCTCTCTTGTAGCTGATGAAAATGTATATGTATTTATGATAATCAATAATGATAAACAAATTTCCACTCGAATGTAGCATTGATTAGGTTGCCTATATTTTGGTAGATGTGACGAGCGTTGATTGATTGAGTTGCAGACGGAGCAGAACTACTATTTTTCACACAGTCAGGTGCTCATCATTGACATTAGGTGTAGCTTTTAACTCTTCAATCAATTAGGTAGATAGAGTTCACTATTCACAAATGGTTAATTTTTCTTCAAATTATCTTCTAACGTATGCAATAAATATATCAACCAGGAAAGAAGTTTAGTTCTTATTAAAAAAAGAACAGTTTTGCAAAGAATTATTTACAAACAAACCATAATTTCCAATTTATCTATAGATAAATTAGAAACTAAATTAGAGTTTAGAAATATATAAATATTGGGGAAACTGAGACTATTTTTAATTAATAGTTAGATATAGAACATTCCTGCAAAAATATGGAACCATTTCTTATGTAACAATATTATCCACACATCTAAATATTGTAAAAATAAATTATTATTAATTACGTACCACTTTCGTTGCAGTCACTATTGTTGATTATTGTATACTCAGCTTTAATATATGTGTATACTATGTAAGTTTACTCAATTCTCCTCTATATTCAATTTGAATTTAGGTTGAAATGTAAACAAAATATTAGATTAGCTTAATAGGATGTATAGTTAGTTATCATAGTTCCATGTATTGCATGTAAAGACTTCTTTCTAAAGAATTACACATTTCTTTTAATAATATCTATCGGACTTGTGAAAGAGAACAAAACTTTGAAAGGTTTACTTATGAAACAGAATAAGACTTAATGAATTATGTCAGAATGCGTAATTTTTATTGTCTTTTCATTAATTATTTGCTAATCCTCTCAAAGATTTATGTTTTTGTTACTCGGGTAGCAATATTGGATTACTTAGAATGTTTAATTTTCTTTTCTCTCTTTGGAGTATTCAAATATATTTACCGGTTTACTTAATAAAATAAATTGAAGTCTGTTATCCTACATACAACATGCCTAAAAATATAGTATTATTTTAGTATATACAGTCAACTTCAAACCATTGTTCTTATTGTAATTTATTTTCGAAGAATTTTCTTTACTCGTATATTTGTATATTTGCCGATATATTTAAGATATATAGGTTATCATATCTATTTTTGTAAAACTGTTTATTTTGCGAGTCGGATATATTAAAATATTCTCTTTATATGTTTACCCTTATTTAACGTCAGCCTATCTCCTTTAAAAAGACCTACCATCGACGTCAGGAGACGAGCTACCTTTTACTTTTTACCATATAAATAAGGGATCTATGGTTCTACATCCTATCCGAGGGATGGCATGTCTTTTATACAAATTACACGTAAGTTTGTATAGTTTGTGTAAGGCAGCCTAGGCAACTGCCCACTTTATTACTAATCTAATAGTTTATGATAATGATTCAGCTGTTTTTAATTGTATTGTTCAGTAAATCAGTGGAACCAAATTACATAATATTTTAAGAATAAGACACCGGCGGGTTTATAGTTGAAAGGTGGGATTATAAAAAAAATCTTAGTTTTAACCGTAATTTAGTCTTAATATATTCCCTAAAAACTTAGATATACAGTTTTCCTTAATCTAGGTCATAAAATAGTAGTCTCAAGTTTTAAAGTTGCTTTGAGATGTGATATTGAAAGCTTGAAACTTTTAACTTTTGTTAAGGCTAAGGCTAAGATCGATTAAATTCGCCTGCATAATTTCTTGTTGTTTGATCATATATTCACATTTTAATACGTTGCATGTGTTAAAAATGGTGCTCCTTAAATCACAAAAATATTGTATAAATATCTGATTAAGACGATATGGCTAAAGAGTAATATTAAATAAATACTGAATTTGTTGCTAAATCATTTGCATATCCAGAATCGTATTTTATGTACGTAAATAGAATGAATAATTGTAGGGGCACCTACGAGTAAATTGAGATTTTTTATTTCTGGTTTGATCTAGAAGAAGTCAATCTATTTATTTAAAATATTTTTTCTGTAAGAGGATCTTGTGCATACGTCGGCCATTGTAAACATTTTATGGCTCCGATATGTTCTCTATAATAGTAGTCTCATGTATTTTTGGTTGCAGTAGGTCATCTATTTAAACATGTGCATGTATAAAGGTGATCTGCGTTTTAAGTACACATAGGTTTATTACAGGCACTGGTGTGAATGGCAGTATGAAGCGTCCGCATTATAAATTCTGTACTAATATTATATCATGAAACATGAACCTACAAGTGTGCTACGCGGTAACCCACCATTGGTAAAAAATTAGTAAGGCGTAAACAATTTAGGCAGTTCTATGCATTTATTAAGAATTAAGTAAGAACATTTTGATGAAAAGACAGATACTAGAGAGGATTAACGTGGTTCACACAATATGGAGGTAAAACATAACGAACGCATTTTTGTGGTGACAGATTTTTTGTAAGTAAAGAGACTGGACTATTGCTGAAATCTTCCTTGGCAAAGAGTAAAATATAGGCATATATTAATCGTCATGATGTATTTTGATGGTGTTGTATACTGGCGTCTGTAAGAGGAAAAATATTATAGTGGTGAAATATCATCCGTTTTTGACTTAATGGGGTATTTCAGTTATCATCATTTCATCTTTTTTGCTTTAGAACCGTATTGGTTTTAACGTTCAACCCTGTTATTTTTCAGGTATTAGTTTCCGCACTATACCACTTTTATGCTTTGAAACGTTCATACATATATCGGTTTTTGAACTGGATACAGTTATGGGTCACATTAGAAGTCTAAATTCAAGGATGAAATGGCAAGGAATGTTTCAGCTGGGGGAGGGGATGAGAGTGCGTAAATTGGAGGAAAGATGCCAAGTTGCCCTTCAACAACAATGCAACACGTATTTTTATATAGTGATGTAAGTTTCATCAGTGTTACATGATTCATTTTCGTATTCAATGGAATACATTAGAATTAATATTTCACTAACTAAAACTATTAGGCAACTTAACTATTTGGCACCTGAAGACATTATTTTGGTTCCTCTTTTATTGAAATAAAAAATATAATTCATATTATTTTCTGTCATTTATTATTAGAGTTTTTAATATTTTTATCCACGCATAAAATAAAATTGTGTAGAAGATTTTTTGTATCGGTAAATTTTTGAAAGTCTACATATGGAAAGTCGCTTAGTGTCCAAATTTTCTACGATAGTGTCTACTATGGTAACCCCCTTAAACAGATAAACACTTTCACGCATTATGTAGTGAATTTTGCAACTAAATTGGAATGTCGTACCTATTAGACAGAATGTCTTACTGTCGTGCAGTATGATATTGCAGGTGTTATGGAAAACAACTTGTATTATCAGAAATCCATTATATGCGATACTAGCCTGATTAATATGCGTAAATATGTCGTAACAAAACATGTAAAGACAATCGAAAATTATCAAACATTATTGGGTAGTGCTTCACGACACGAATTACACAGGCATACAATTTGTGACATTTTGAAAGTTGATTCAGGATTGATACGTGGTTATAAGTGAGTTATTTACGCTGATTTCATATCTACCTCTCAGTTTTTGCCCCTCATGTAAGGTTTTTGATCCATTGAATAATCAGAATAAATTAAAAAGTAAAGTTAAAATTACATTTTAATAAACATTATATTTAATAAACATTCAAAAATATAATAAAAAGCAACAACATAAAGAGCTTTGAATTTTTTTCTTTGAAAATCTCTCCTTTCCGAAAATCCTTTTTAACAAAAAACTTCGTTTTATAGCTTTTCTTGTGTAATCATTCGTTGGATGTTCTCTTTTCAGCATTCATCAGTAATATGCCATCATCACTACATTCCATCGACTCTGGTACCTCCTTTCCATCTCCTTTATGTTTTGGTGGAACCTTTCACCTTGATCCTTACTAACAGCACCAAGATTTTCTGGAAAGTCGTCCAGATGAGCATGCAGAATATCAATTTTTATGGTCATATTACAACCAAGTTGCTTAAACTTATTCAGCATTATGTTGACAAATTCCTCATACTGCGGATGTTTACAATTTCCTAAAACATTTTTCGTTACATTTTTAAAGCATATCCAAGATTCTTTTTCAATTTCTGTCATTGTTTCTTCAAACTGTTGGTCCTGCATTAATATTCTCATTTGTGAGCCTACGACTATGCCTTCCTTTAATTTTACTTCAGAAAGAGCTGGAAACTTGTCACATATGTACTTAAAATAATTCCCATTTTTATCTATAGCTTTTACATATTTCTTCACTAATCCTAATTTAATATGATGTGGTGGCAAAATTAACAAAATTTGTATAAATAAACGTTTTTCCAGGTGTTAAGTTTATAACAAAATATATTTGGTGTATTTTTACAACTTCTAGGCATTTGTAAAACAAAATAAAAATACACGTCGCGATGTCACGAGACACATTAGAAACGTGTATATACGTGCGATATAGCGATGTAAATATCCGAATATTATAGAACTGGAAGACCCCCAACGCACCCCAATTTTGTATAACCTCGGTTTTAAAAACTACAAATTATTGTACAATGTACATTTACAAATACTAGTGTATGACGGAAACAAGGAAACAGTGTTTCTGTAGTTCGTGGTATGTAACTAGGCAAAAAAGTCAAAAAAGTCCGATCACTGTGTTATTTATTGCCCCCTCAGTTACGTTTATAATAATACGCACCAACATCCTGGCAGGCGCATTGGCATTTGAATGATGAGGCATGCCAAGCAGGAATATTGCTTTTTACTGGCTCATTTTGTAGACTGAGATTAGCTTTGTTAAGAGGTTTCCATTTTACTCGCTTTCGCTTGTCTTCTTACAATTCTTTAATACTATGATCTGTAGTACCACATGGATCAATAATGAGGTATTTGTCGTTCATGTTTGTTATCAATGATATCGTAATTGTACTCAGTGGCGGTTTCATTGTAGGTGCATTTGTGCAGTGAGCTCCCTTAAAAATTCCTAAAAATACCTATTAGATGTTTACTATATATTACATTATCATTATATATAGAATGTTCCGATATCTAACTGTCTCGCTTCAGCTTGTTAAATGTCACGAGATTCGCCAGCTCTAGAATTTATCAGATTTATCTACGGAATATTAAATCTGTAACTCGGAATATATGTACAGGGAGTTCAATTTCTGTATTGCACACATCAGAGGATCATTTAACCATGTGTTAGAAAGAGATAACTCGGGCGTGTGGAACAGGAGATATCTACACGTATCTCACGAGATTTGTGTGCACTGCACGTAACATACAAGCGAACTAAAAAACCGTTTCTGAAAATGCTGTACTTTTAAAATAATGCTTCTAATATAACAGGTCTGTACCGGTTTATAACAGGTATGGTAAACTGTTTAATGACGTAATGTTTTTTCCTAATACCACCATACCTGTTTTAAACCGGTACAGACCTATTTTATACCTGTACGTACCTGTTTTATACCTGCGCTAAGAGTTCTTCAGATCAACAATGACTACATGCCATCCGCATCAAATGTCCGCGGACAAATTCGAGGGTGCGCCAGAACCGGCTTTGCTATACTACTTACTTAGAATGTATTTTTGACACTGTGAGAAATGATTACAATACAGAAAATCAGACTCAAATGTTATTGGGTTATTTTTTATTTAAATAACGATTCGATTGCTTTAAATACTGGCTCGCGTTTTTCGCCAAGGTTATGCCTCATTGTAAAATACTTTTTGAGTTTCAGTCTCGATCATTGGATGCTGTTAAGATGAGCAGTTATTTGAATAATTTTGAAAACGCAATTACATATAAAAATCCGTACAACTAATTCCTCATATTCGCCTGAAAAAAATACAAGGCGATCCCATAATGACATATCATTTTCTGCACAAACAAGGGAAGTGCATGATATATTAATTAACCAAACTAAACACAGATTTGAGTTTAGAGAACACCTGTTAGCGTCGAAACTATTCCCCAATAAATTTTGTGACGATGAGAAACAATTCTCGATTCAAGATTTTGACAATGTAACAAAAACTTTTTTTTTGGACAAAGCTAAATTGAAAAGTGAATTAACGGTTATATACAACAGGGAAGACTTTCACGAAGCAGCAAGTTGCTTAATAATTTTGCAATTATTTATAGATCGAAACCTGACGCACTGTTTTAGTGAAACTGTTTTATTATTAAAATTAAATTTGTACCGTACCCATGATAAGTGTTGAAAGTGAACGCTATTTTTCGACGCATAAAAGAATTCAAAAACTTTTTGAGAAATGCAGTGGTGCAAGACAGACTAAATTCATGATAGGTGAATGTGATAGTTTAAAATGTCCTTATTGTAAGATATATTCAACTAGAACGTTATTTAATTCACTTTAAGTTAATTAGCACTATTACTATGCAAAAAGTATTCACAAAAATTTAAAAGCATTGTTATTTCACTTACTGGTTTAAAAAAATAGTATAATTATTATTCCATTGGTAAAAAAAAGATCTCGATTATAAGTCTCTCTTAAGGTAATTTGAAATAAATGAGGGCTATACCATCTCCAAGTCTCTTGACTTCGGGCTTGGCTATTTTATGTCTAACTAGAGACTTGTAAATAAATTATTATTACTAATGAGGGTATATTCTTAAGCTATACAATAAGTTTAACAAAAATGATTATATAGTACATTAGACGATGTTATATAAAAATACTTTCTTGACATAAAATTATAATAACTAATAAACCATTGTCAAATTAACCAACCATTGTCATTGTCAAACGAGGATCTACATTTCTGTAATTTCTTAATTTACAATAAAATGTTGATGTCATTTCTAATAAACATTGTTAAAAAAGTTTAATCCCTAAAATAATCTCTTAATTTAGTTCATTATTAAGACAGATTTTAAAACTAAGGACTAAATGGTGGCATTTAATATTCTATTTTTAGCATAATTTTTTGTTCTTCGCGAGACATCGTTGACGAACTTATTTTTATACTCTTAAGAAAATAAAACCACGACTTAGGAAACACTACGACTTCGTTATTTCATTGTCATTTCTACGCAAATTGCGGTAGAACGAAGGGTGGAAAATTGTCGACGCGCTTAATTAATTAATATACATCATCTAACAAAAGGGGCCTTTTAGAGGTCGCGCTGACCTATTCTGATGAAAAATTACGTATAGCTTACGAATAAGAAATAAGTGACCTATTTTTTTGAACATATGCCAAATTTGTGTTCGATGGTTAAATATAGATTCAATTTATAAATAAATTTAAGCAATATTTCCTCGTTTGGCTATACACTTCATTAGTTTGTCGTTATATTGTCCAAACTAGAGAGCACAATGTTTAGCTAACTCTTTTATTTTTAGAAGAAGGTTAATTTGTTATCCGAATGAATTCTATTTACTCTAATTAAATAAAATCTATAACTTCGTTTAGAAAATGCATTAAAAAAAAAATGTGTATTCGTCTCTCACTGTAAAGTACTCATCGAAGTATGATTTCCATAGTTTTCAACAATATATGAAATGGTTTAACTAGTTACCTTCTATAATATAGCATGTTCAATACAATTACAATTCTATAAAAGGCGATTTTTTGATAAAGACCCACCCCCAATAATTCTATTCTTGTTGTCTTAAATAAAAATTCTTGAAACAAACCAATATCCCTTTTGATCATAAGCATGGTAAACTCAGATGCATAATTTCGCCCCTTTAGTTGCGGTTGCCACTCTTCCACAACCTACCATAGTGAACCGGGTCAATGATATTTAATTGAAGACATTTTAATTCTCTTTAAAAAGATACCCAAGATACGGGGTCTAAACTGATTAATTTGGAGTTACAACCAATTGAAAATCGAGTTCCTCAGATTATTTAAACATATTGTGAATATCTTGGAAAATAAAGCAGCAATAAAACTCCCTAAAATATGCCAATTTCCATTATTTTGATGTATTGTATTTAACTCGCCCTCATCGACAAGTCCTTGGGAAATGTGGAATGGGATATCTGACCTTATGATAGGTTTAATGATCATTTTAATTGTAATTCGGCAGTATATCTTTATTCGCAGTATCTTGTAGGTTCTTTTTGCGAAGTAGGAGCTTCAATCCACGAACTGGGGGCTCTGGATTAAAATCGAAGTGGAGGCAAGAATTGGTGCCGGTTTCCTTTCCACATGACTACTTGACTTTCAGCTCGAGTCAGTGTTGACATGAATGTTTATAGGTATGGCCAGGTATTATGGGAGTATAGTATCCCGTAATTAGCTCGCAGAAGGGTCAGATTCCCTGGATTAATCTGGGATAATCATGTTAATCGCTAGGAGCGTGCTTAGATATTACTCTCGTCTTGGAGTAATGCGGACGTGGGTTTGATTCCCGCATAAGAGCTCCCGTAAAGGAGAAAAACATACTGATTTTTCATTATTTATAACTCCAAAATTAGTCAGTCTAAATCTGAAATGTTGAGTATTTTTATACAGTCCTGTATTTAATTATAAAATTTTGGGTATTTTATCTATAAAATAAAATTCATTCGATCTGATATATCACGCAACTCCTATTCTTTATAATGCAATAGTTTATCGAAAGGTGGCCACCCGACCAAAGAGGTGAAGTTGTGCATATGAATTTGTCATTCTTATGTCTCCTTTAAAATAAAAATTAAACTATTTCAGAAATTTATTTGTCCTGAAAAAATACAGAGATATCCAGTGTGGGTCCTTTTAAAAAAATTACTATGTATGTTACTACTTTTACTTTTTAACCTTACTTTTATTCTTATTTATTTTTTACCCTTAAATATATAATTTCGCAATTTGCTCATCTCCACAGCGTATTACCGCTTGCCAAGAATAGGAAAAAGTGTGAAATTCTCTAGGATGCGTAGAAGAAAGAGACAGGCAGCATTCGGAGGAAAAGGATGCATTCTATTAGCGGCCAAATCGAATTCTGTATAGTCACATATATTCATCGATATTCACTCTACAAAGGTCTCAATTCGACTGAGTAAAGATCAGACTATTTACTTCATACTTTCAGATGATACTTTTTTATCGACATGATTAAGTATTTTATTTGTAATTAATTATTAACCACAAGTTCTTTAATTAAATACAAATTCTGTTTACGTAAAAGGTTTCTCATCAAATTAAACACAACACAACAACAATTAAAATATAGGAACTCGGTACTATAAATATAGTGATGTAGTTGATTATATTCACGCTGGTAGTGATAAAAGTATTTTTTCTTAAAATTATCCAAATGTAATTATCTATTATTTCAATACTTGGTTTTATTATTGATTTGTATTTTAAAGATATTGAAGTAGAAGACACCTTCAAATATCCGAAATACAGTCACGATTTTCTAATTCGATCTATTGTCTATATATTGTTATTATACACTTATGGCTCATACTCCCTTATTAATTAATTTCTTGAAATACTGTTTATGCCCCTGTAATATTTCAGAAAATTCTTATGACGCCATTTATTCCACACTGATCATTTAAGTGTGGAATAAATCAAGTATGGTTTTGATGGCGATAAAATGGAAATTCAATAACAATAAGGTGCTATAAAATGGAAATTATTGAAGCGGAAAGTCGACCAATTCAATATTTAATTAGGTACTAAGTGGACGGTTTTTGCGGCTTAAAATATCGGAATAAATCTCTTAGTTACAAAGAAAAAATGAATAGGTCAATTATGCAGAAGTGCAATTTTCTCTTCAGTTGTATTAAAAACCTGAGAGCCGCGCCGACGGTCTATCAAAAGAAGTAATTTAACTTGGCCTGTGGGTTAATTTTCTGAAAGATATTCTTTTCATATTTCAGGAAAAATTAATGATATCTCGTTGCCACGCGTACTTGAATTACGTTGGTAAAATGTATTTATATATTATGTTTCCGTAATTTATTCCGTATAATTTGGAAACGTTGATTTTGACAATAAAATACATACCCTCTGATATCAACATTATATACCCCTAAATAAAATTCAGTGTGTCGCTGTTCAAAATAAAAAATCGTTACATGATTTTCCCAATTGATATACCTTATTACTAAAGTTACCTATTGTGAATGTTCCTTGTGTACGTCTTGTATGCATTGTCAATGGAACCTAAGTGGTGTTATATTCGGGTAACTTTGCGGCAGCCGATATGCCGTTGCATATACTTGAAATATTTGAATTGAAGTAGATTCAGTTTAACATTGTCGTAGTGTTTGACCACCTGTTGTTGTTTTGTTCGTTGTGACAGTGTAAATATATTTACTTCTCTTCTCCGGGACTTTCTTGATTCCCTGATTTAAAATATGACTGGCTCCAAACAATGTGTTTGGTTTGTAATAGAAGCTTGTTGCCCTCTAATTTGTTGGCTTGTTGGCTGGGTAAGTTTTGATGTATAAAGTATGTATAGCTTGCCAAATAAAAAATCTCAAAACATACCGCAGTTTGTTTTTATGGCTAGGCTCAGGTAGACTGTTCCGTTTATCGACAAGATAAGAGAGTTTTTTATTTGGCAAATAGCAATGAAATGAATAGTAAACAGTGCAACATAAATAATCAAGAATGGCTAAAGACTATATCAAATTTTAAGAATTTTTCTTCGAAAAGAAGAAAATTGAAAAGGTACTTTGATTTAAAAATTTTTTTTGTCAGTTTTGGAGTAAGTATAATTTTACATGCTCAAGTACGTCGTAAAGACATTTACCATTTGTGCGAAGCACTCTGAAATAATATTAAATAGCAAATATTCAATAAAATACTGTTGTTAGCCGTGGAAGAGATAACAGATTTAAAAAAATATTCTGTGGCTCGTTATAATACATACATTTGATCCGCTTCGACTGAATATACATATATAAAGTATTATCAAAGTGGGCAATTATTACGTAATCTTATTAGTATGTATCTAAAGTAGCGCCTCATTAATAAAAATAGGGAAGGATATAAGCTCCCTAGATTTTATAAATTTACAGCCATTGCACACCTGTCCTTTCTATGTAATTCTGGTGAGATTATATAATATGTAAATTCTTGGACATAATTAATGCACCAATGAAACTTCACATTATTATTTTTATTTTTTCGAATATTTAAATTTCTGCATTTGTAGACTTCTTACGACCTTGTCCCGAGGTTCTACAGTAACTTCCAAGTTATTGAAATATTTAACTGTTCGACTAATTGCTGATTATTTAACTACTGACAAATTAGCCACATACCACTGGCTACGTCCCTTGTTAATCAGGGTTACCGTTTTCACTGCTTCATATTCTCCTAAGTTGCATAGAAGACTCATTTCTTCTACTATTGTATAAGTGTACTGGATAAAGTGTTTCATTCACTCGATAATATTAAATTAAAAAAAAAACATTAGTGTAACTGAATCTACTGTCTTTTACAAATCACTTTAAATAGCGTTAACTGTATTAATAGTATTTCTTTTATAAATTATTTTTATTATAAACTAATGTAAAGTTGTAGAAAATGTAACACACCATAATATCTCGAGGAAGAGTAGAAAATATGAAAATTGTATAAGATTTGCAATTAGTTTACGTTTCCAATAATAAAAATCCTCAGAGGAAATTGTTATCGGCCGCCACTAAGTACTCATAAAATATGTGTAGTGGATTCAGTAATATTTTCGTATGGTTATACTCATAGTATTTTAACACTCAAAAAAAACGAGTATATTATACAGATCATATTCGAGAACCAAATACTTGAGTATCGGTACAAGACAAAATATATATATAGATCAGGTGTTCAAGAAAATGTAAAAGTTCAAACAAGTTTTTTTATACATTTTTATTTTGTGTCCAATAATACGGGGTTCCCCATAATGACGTGACAAGTGGAACATAAACTATTGTATATCAATTATGCTTTATTAATATTATTGTACACATTTGTGAAAAATTACATCCTTCAAAGGATGGACTTCTAGTTACTTATTTAATCGCGAATACAAATTGAACATATACTGTATTATATCTGGTTGTGGCTATAATCTATTCTTCAATTCTTTTTAATTCTTGAATAGTTTGAATGCGAGTCGTAAAAACTTTACTTCTGAGAGAACCCCATAAAAAAAGTGCCAAACTGTCACATCTGGTAATCGGGCTAGTCAAAGGATATCATTAAAGGATATCAGGATTAAAGGATTAGTCATTAAGGATATCTGGAAATTAGTCGATTCGAAAATATTTTACGTAGCAAATAGTAGTATGAGTATTAGTTCCGTCCTGCTGAAACTTAAGGATTGGCATAAAACGTCGTAACTTATCAATGACAAAAATGTACAATATACCCTAGTACGAGTCGATGTTACAGTTGCTCTGGCATCAGGTTCATCCTCAAAGAAATATGGACTGATAATTATAGTAGTTCATATGGGGTATACAAAGATGATACAATGGTTCTTTGTACAGTGGAGTCCAGTATCTACAGTTTTGTTACTCACGAATCCTAACAGATGAAAGTGAGTTTCATTTGACGGGAACATGTTGACTAAGATTTCAGGATACCCAGTGGTAATGCAATAAATTGATGACAAAAATTTGGTCGGATAATAAAGATTCGTCGTTTAAATTATAATACCACTTGGGTTTTATACGGATGGTACGCCAAATTTGAATGTAAAATAAGACGTAAGCTCATTCTTGAAATATTCAACATAACTGAGTGCCTAACAACAGAACTTTTAGGACTCAGTAAACCGGATTCTTTTACCCTTTGCACGCTTTGCCGAATGCGAATTATTAGAGGTTTACCACGTGGTTTTGGCTTCAGCATAGACGCAATTTTTTGGGAATCGAAATACACAGTTTTTATTGAGTTTTGATATGGAACAGCATCGTGACGCCTAAGATTAAACCGAAGTCTAAATTGTTCAACCCTGTTGACCCTGTCGTTGTTGAAAAGCGCCTTAACGACAAAAGCACCAAAGAATCGCATAACCACTGATTAATTTTTACTAAAAGACAATATGGCATGATATAATCTCATAAACGCATAAAATAAGTGACCGAAAACATCAACAACCATTATGTTACGGCATTCTGAAAAGTGTCACGCCATTCTGGCGAACTTCGTATTTGAATTATGTTTGTAATTTGAACCGAAGAAGTTCCATACGCGTCAGTATTTATATTAGAATGAAATTATTAATATTACTTTCTTGATATCTTGCGTGGCTCTTGCTATAACATTTATTCAAATTTATAGACTCTATTACGTGATATGATTGGTTTTATGGAATTTTCAATAATTTATTCTTTATTGTACTGAACTAGCTAATTTATCCCCCAGATGTGTATAATTGCTTCTATTCTCTTATACAGATTACATACTCATAGGTAATCAAAATATGTGCATGTGCAAGGTGATCTGCTTTTTAAGTATATCAACATGAGTATAAGTCCGTATCTTCCGGAGTATATTAGCGATTATATGGTAGACTATATATTATTTCTTCAGCGTGAAAAATAGATCGATGAGAGTACAAAATTTAGTTAGTGACAACGATCAACGCAATTATATTATAAAAATTGATGGATTTTCGGCAAAAGTGCATTCGGTATTCATAAAGAGTTAGTGAAAGGGTTGAGAGGTCTGGGGATCCAGGTAATAATAGTGGTGCATTATGAATCCTAGAATTGTGTTTATTAAGAAATCATCCACTATATTTAAGGCAAGTATTGGCAATGGTTAAAAGTTAGATGCTTCGAAACTGACCACAAATTCTTCATCGATGAAGAGAGAATTTAAGCGTATGTTAATCGTTGCAATTTGATGACATTGCCATACCTTACATGTCAGCATCAGTATGATGAGACAAAGTGGCAAAGTGTTATCAATATCCTCGACTTTAGGCCACCCCGATGTGGTGCGAGATTTTAGAACACTGAAGAATATCAGTAATGTCTCTTCTTTATAACAATTCCGATTAATTAAATGAAAATTCAATTGGCTATAATATTACGCTCCATTACGAGTTCAAATTCTAGATGGGAATACCTAGTGTATGTTTCAGGAGGTATATATATATATATATATATATATATATATATATATATATATATATATATATATATATATATATATATATATATATATATATATATATATATATATATATATATTTAGCAGTGGTGGAAAACTATCCCTCAGTAGCATAATGGGTTTGAATTATGTTTACTTATAGGAAATTTAACCAAATACGCGAAATGTACTCGCCTATATCTATAAAATATGAAATATATGGATCTCATAAAATATGTAACTTTTATTAGATCCTGTTCAGACTTCAAAGTTCAGACTTGACGTTGTATACAAATATAAGTTTCAGAAAAAATATTTTTAAAAATCTAATGAACATAGAAGCCTTTTTCTAGAAAGAGACAGTTTTAATTTGTAATATATTAGCTTAACTATTTATTCAGCTCTAACAATAGTTTTAGATTCAACGTGGATATACATTTTACAATGGTATATTATATGATATCTTTGCTCTAAAAAATGTATATAATTTTTCTCCCACAAGAGTCAAATCAGCAAAAAATTTGTTGAATGAATTTGAATTTGGTGAATTTTGTTTTGAATATTAGATAGTTATGAAGGAATATCCATCTACTTGGATAGTGGATAATTGTTACCATGACATGAAAATTTTTATATTTAGTATTATCTTAAAATCACTTAATATTTACGACAACAATGTACAAAAGCTTAATTGTTTTTAGAAATTTAAAAGATAGTGGTACAAGTATTTTGAATGAGGGATAATTTGTATTAGTGCTGAAGACATTAAAATTTCAAATTTTGTGAGCATTATATTCTTAACAATCTTAAAATCATTAATTTAATTTTGTAGCATAATGTTTTATCTATATCTGTAATCTATATTTAAATTTAATCCGATATAGTATACCTTAAAAATAAAATTTAAGTTCCATGAATAGAAACTTCATCAGCAACTGAAATCAATTTTCAGTGTGTGTCAACCTCAACGTATGTAGCGGATTTAAATTATCAACTATTCGTTTCAAATCGACTTTGATTTGGTTACGAACGCCGCTGCATCGTTTTGTGTAAAAAAGGAAACTGTTTATCATGTTATAAATTAAATTATGACCTACAGTTACCGCAGAAAGGCTACGAATGTAAAAGTTTATTTACATTTCAGTTGGTCGAGAAATATTTGTATACTAAAATGTAATGTAGGTAATGTAAGCATGGGTCAATCATTAACTAAACATATTTAGTCTCATTCTCGCTGTTATTAATTAGCATTCGAGTTTACATTTAGAGTTAGTAGTTGATTTTAAACTTTATACGATTTATACCCTATCTTATACCCTCTAGAGTAATACGCAAAAAAATTATTGAAATAGTGATATTTCGACATTTGTTTTTTACTATAGAGTTAGTACATGCAACGATCTACAGAGTAGTGCTAAAGTTCTGCACAATAATTATAAGTATATTATTAAATTATTTTTTGAAAAACTTTGAAACACATCAATTTCATTTTCACATAAAAATGTCGACTGACGCATATTTTATTGGATTAAGATTTTGTATTTGAAATGTGATTTTATTATAGTATCTGGATACTGGAGTAGGTCGGAACGTTTGGTGTGAAGATAACACTGACTTAGTTTTCCACAAAACACCAAAATACTATACACTACTCTCGAAGAGCGTTTCGCCAACAGAACTGGTATCATTTGGAGATGATTTAAACTAAAAAAATCAGTTTTTTTAGTTTTAATCATCTCCAGATGATGCCAACGTTGTTGGCGAAACACGCGTCGAGTTATTTTGGTATTTTGTGGAAAACGTTGACCACTCTCCAGTTGAAATATTGTTAAAAAAGTCCCACCTTTATAAAATACCATAGTAAATATTTATTATACAGTAAAACAGTTAACTTTGTTACTATCACAGATTTTATGTGACTTAACGTTACTATAGTTTTGATACTTTGGTGTATCATTTTCAAAGCGATCGCTTTGAAAATGATACACCAAAGTCTCGAAACTATAGTAACGTTAAGTTACATAAAACCTGTGATAGTAATAAAATTAACCGTTTTACTGTATCATTATGATCAACTATCACAAAGTAATTCCATTCAGTTTTTGTAAATATTTATATATAGCCATAGTAAAGTGAATTTACCGGCCGAAGTGTTATTTTATTTTAGGACTTCTTTGAAGAAAATATGACTGCTGATAGATGTTCAAAAATATTACGTTTCAACTTGATTTCAGCTTCAAAATATTTTTATCTAAACGCTGTGGATGTTGATATTCCTCACCAAAGAAT
Source organism: Rosalia funebris (assembly GCA_037954035.1). Classification (NCBI taxonomy): domain Eukaryota; kingdom Metazoa; phylum Arthropoda; class Insecta; order Coleoptera; family Cerambycidae; genus Rosalia; species Rosalia funebris. The sequence continues at coordinate 10,965,249 of JAZFAV010000007.1, forward strand.
TTAGTTTCAACAATGTGGAGCTCCTCTTCATTTTTGCATTGAGACTCGGTTATTTGTCACGATATTTTCCCTGCCAGATAGCCAGGGCGACGAGGACCAGCTGAATGATCACCACGTTCACCTGATTTTATTCCCTTCGAATTCCTTTTGTAAGGTTACTTAAAATCGGATGTCTATTTTAATAGATCAAATAATTTAGAAGATTGAATCAACTATCATAATTAGAATTAAAATAGAAAATATCAGTCCGGAATTTATTGAACATACAATAGAAAGTGTTTACAAACATGCTAGTCAATGTCATATCGTTAGTGGAGGACATTTTTAACAATCTTAAAAATTCTGCCAAAACTATTTATATTATTATAAATAGTTTTGGCAGAATGCAGTTGTATTTACTTTATTTATATTGTCTTCAAAATACAGCTTCTATCTTATAAACGGTACATAGAAAACCACTAATATAGCACATAGTTGTACTGGAAAAAAATTATTTTTGTTAAAGAAAGCGGTGATGATATATTTTTGATATGCTCTTATTATTTATACATAATTTTTCTCTAATAATTGATATGATTGATGTTAAGGAAAAGTAGACAATTTAAAATTTAGAGTATTCATGTTGAAATCATTATAATACCTAAAGCACTATATGTACTTTCATTTGCCTTTGACTGGGTGAATAGCTATTTATTCACTCAGTGTTTTTGATGGGCTGTGACAGGTGACATTACACCAGTCTTGGCTCAATAACTCTTCAGACAGCAACTTTAAGGAAATGACCTGCAATAGTCGACGAAATATTGGTAACAACAGGCTATGGAATCTTCCAGTGTATGGTTATATTTATATTTTAGTTGTCTATTTGTGTATTATTTTACACAATATTTTCTGTAAACTTAATGATCGAACTAGACAGTGTCCAATATTTTATAAATTGCTTATGTTTAAAGTATCTATTCACATTTCTTTGAAAAATTTAATAAAACATTTTTCTTCTTGTAAAATGTGTTCATATTAGGTAAATTTAAGGTGTGCTATATTGTAAATATTTGCTGACTATTAATATTCTGGTTCTTTTTATGATGTCAGCTTTTCAGCTTTCCCCTGTGGTTTAACCGTGCCTCGGTGGTAAAACATTCTCGTCAATTCTATTTTCAAAACTGTTTTCATTCAAAAATAAAACGTTTCTAAATAAAGTCTGTTACTTATTACGTCAATGTATTATATGCAATATTCATATTATCCCTTACTCTTCTCTTATAAGGGACGAATAATAATATACGTATTATCCCTTATTATTCTAAATAGAAGAGGGTGATTTTCTTAAAAGAATTATTCTCGTACTCTATTTTAATATGTGTGAATTTTACGGAGGTTGTAGTGAAGTTTTAGTGGGGCTATTTTTAAGTTAACAGTCATTAACTATTTTAAGTGACAGTCAAGAGTTAACAGTTATATAATTTCATATTATGCAATGATTTCAGTTATTCTTTTACCTATGAAATCTAAATAAACTACCAGGTGAAAGCCACCAGATGAAAATAAAATAGAAAAGATATAAACCTAAATTAATAAAAAATGAATGAAAGTCTCTATGTAGAAGTTAAAGTGACGTACGGAACTTTATAAATTAATTCGAAAATGGATTCAACTTAACAAGAAAAACAATTTTACAACGTGAATACTTCTACATGAGTTTCAGCTATGTATTAAATTTTATATCACTTAATAAAAATATAGGAGATTTTAACGCAGTCGTAGGTGAGGGGAAAGAAGGAGAATTTGTAGGTCCTTATGGATTAGGAAACAGAAACGAGAGAGGTAGCAGACTGATAGAATTCTGTGAGAAGTACAAGATGGTAGTCGCGAACACATTGTTCAAGAATCACGTTAGGAGGCGGTACACATGGAAAATGCCAGGAGGGATAGACAGGTATCAGATAGACTACGTTCTGGTTAGGAAGAGATTTAGAAATCAAGTAAAAGACTGTAAGAGTTATCCAGGAGCAGATGTAGACAGCGACCACTACTTGGTAGTCATGAAAGCTAAATTAAAGTTCAAAAATCTGAAAACCCGGAAGGATAAGAAACGTATAAATGTAGACATATTGAGGGATCAGAATATGAAAGATAAGTTCCAGGAGAAAACAAGAACGCAGAAACTGAGTGGGAGGGTATCAAGAATAGTCTAGATTCCGCGGCTTCGGACGTTTTAGGACACGATAAAAGGGAAGCTAGGAAGCCCTGGATAACGGACGAAATCTTAGACTTAATGCAAAAAAGACAAGGCTACAAAAACAGACGAGACGAAGAAGGACTGAAAACTTATAAGTCAATAAAGTGGGAAATCATTAGAAAATGTAGAAAAGCGAAAGAACAATGGATAGAGGATAAATGCAAAGAAGTAGAAGATAAGTTGCAAGTAGGTAAAACCGATGAGGCTTACAAAATAATTAAGAGGAACTTCAGGGATATAGGAACAATAAGTAGAAACGTTAGGAGTCAATCGGGGGACATACTGATTGAAAGAGAGGAGAAAGCGGATAGATGGGAGCAGTACTTAGGAAATTTATACGAGGGTCAGGAATTAGGAGATATATTAGAGGAAGAATCTAGCATCGATAGGGAAGATGTAGGAAAACCTATATTGAGAGAGGAATTTGAAATAGAACTAAGGGGGCTAAAGAATAATAGAGCGCCGGGTGTAGATAAAATACAGGCGGAAATTTTGAAATGTGCGAGACAGAAAGTAGTAAATAGGATGTTTGAACTGGTAAAATACATAGACGAAACGGGCGAGATGCCGGAGGATTATAAGAGGAACATTATCGTTACTATACCGAAAAAGAGAGGAGCCGACAAATGCGAGAACTTTAGAACGATTAGCCTAACTTCCCACGCGTCAAAAATCTTAACCAGAATAGTGCAGGAGAGGATGGAAAATAGAGCGGAGGAAATACTAGGAGAAGACCAATTCGGGTTTAGGCGAAATAGGGGAACTCGCGAAGCTATTCTGGTGCTAAGAGTAATGTTAGAGAAAACAATAGAAAAAGGAAAGAACGCTTATATAGGATTTGTAGATTTAGAAGAAAGCTTTTGATAACGTAAGATGGGAAAAATGTTCGAGATACTAAAGAGCGCGGGAATGAAGTATAGAGATAGCAGAGTAGTACACAATCTATACAAAGAGCAAACTGCTGCTATAGAAGTAGAAGGGGAAAAAAGGGAAGTAGATATTAGGAAAGGAGTAATACAAGGATGTACGCTATCGCCACTAATTTTTAATCTGTACATCGAAGAGGCGATTAATGTGGTAAAATATAGAGTGGATTTCGGGATTAAAGTACAGGGGCAGAAACTAAAAATGCTGAGATTCGCGGATGATATAGCAGTATTAGCATCTAGTAAGGAGGAATTAGAATCGGCATTGAACGAAATGGAGGCAGTGTTGACAGAGGAATACGGAATGAGGGTGAATAAAAACAAAACTAAAGTGTTAGTGTGCAGAGGGCGCGAGAGCAGAGCAAAATCGAAAGTATAAATTAATAATGAGAGATTGGAGGAAGTTAAAGACTTCACTTATTTAGGAAGTAAAATAAATTGGGATGGAAGAAGCGAGAAAGACATAAAACAAAGAATAGCGCAGGGTCGAGTAGATTTTAACAAAAAGAAAACACTTTTATGCTCGGGGGTAATAAACTTAGAAACAAGGAAGAGATTTTTGAAAACATATGTATGGAGCACGGCACTATACGGTTGCGAAACCTGGACGGTAGGGGAAGCAAGTAGGAAGAAATTAGAAGCTTTTGAGATGTGGTGTTACCGAAGAATGATGAAAATACCATGGACTGATAGGGTTAGAAACGAAGAAGTATTGGAGAAAGTCGGCGAGAAAAGAAGTATGTGGAAAAACATAAGGATGAGAAGAGATAGAATGGTAAGCCACTTGCTGAGACATGGGGGAATAGTCCGCGATATTTGGAAGGCAGAAATAGGAGTGAAGAAAGGCAGAGGTAGGCCTAGATTAGACTACTGCTCGCAAATAGTAAGGGATGTAGGTTGTAGCACAATTAGCGAAATGCGTAGATTAGCACAAGATAGGAGAAGCTGGAGGTTAGCGTCCAACCAGTCTTAGGACTGATGACCTAATGATGATGAATAAAAATATCAGAAGGTTGCACAAAAGGGGATGTACACTATTTTTACTTCTCTTATATCTTCACGAAAACAGTTATTTTTGATACTACGAGTATATTACGAAATATCTCTCTTGTATTCAAGAATGAACCAAATGGAGTAACAAAACCATTTGAGAATGCAAAAGCAACTTTGCAATCGTATACCAAACAACATTTTTGTAGAAAACTGCTTCGAAATATTGTTAAAATCCATGAAAATAGAAGCAAACATGTTAATATTTACGATTCATTAGTTTGATGATTCTATAGTAAACATATGAATTGATAAGATTCTAATGTGCCAAGGGCAAGTAAGTAATCATAGAAACTAGATAAATAAAATATCAATAATCATTGATCTGGTGGTATTGTATTTAGCGGCCATAATTGTTATACTTGTTAGTAGATCTATTATCTATGATACCTGTTCTCTTGAGAAATTTTGTGAATATCAAGATGTTAATTTTATAAATATGGAAAGTGAGATAGATTTTCAAGTGATGAAAATTGACCTGTTGAAGCATCGAGAGCCGCAAAAAATACAGGGTCGAAATTTAACACAATATGAAATGACAACAGTATGAAATAGCTAATCTAAAATTAAGAAAGTGGTGTACTGAAAAGAAAATATTTGAAAATGCCTTACTGGCTTATTTTGAATACAAGATCATGAAAGTGAAACCTGAAACATCGGGGTAAATAACGTTAATGTTAAGAAGTACATTTAATGTTAAAGAAAATAGCAGTATAAAGAAGTTCTCAAGATTGGTACTCTACTTGAATAATAACGAAAATAGAAATCGAGACTTTCATACAAGAAGCCCTTGATGCGCAATTTGTATTAATAAAGATAATTCACGTTATTTTGTATGAGTATGCAACACTCAGTTTTATTATGTTTTTTTAAAGATTATTCTAATAATGGTCATTCACGGCACTTATAAAAGAAAATAATTATTTAATATGGCAGTACGAGACATATAAGACAAAAGTTATGTGGTTATCATTAAAATTTCTGATTGCAAGATGCATATTCAGAGGATATTTGTCATTTTCAATGTATTTTATATTACATTATATCGAAAATACTCTGCTTTGCGCACTAAATTTAGTAAAAGTAGATTTTTCATTAAATATGCTAATGGAAAATGTGCCCATGAAGTGGGTGGCATTAACAAAATTAGACGCACTACACGAGAAATTGCTGTATAAGTACAATTGTCTCATCCGGAACATTATACAGGTCATTGTTTCAAACGCTTTTTTGTGACTCTCTTAGCTGATTCTGGAGCAGATATTACTTCCCTCAAAAGATAGGGGGGTTGGAAGTCTATTTTAGTGGGTCAAACATACATTGAATGCTATTGAGAATAAAATTCAAGTTTCAAATAGAATATCTACGAAAGTGGTTGAACTTTCTGATTCGGTAGTTCCGTTAGCATCGAACTGTGACGATCCATCGTAAAATAATTCCTGCATCATTATTTGAGGTTCAGGATGGTTTTAAGAGATTAGCTTGCTTCCATATCTGGAATAAATTTTATCAACTGTAATATTGGGAATTTCAATTAGAAATTTTTGAATAAAGAAAATATTGGTAGTTTATTCGTTTTAGTTGTAAAATTTGTTCGATTGAAATAAATAAATTTTAAAATATAAATAGTCATATTATCGAAGCCATTTGTTCAAATTAAATTAATATGTAATATCTGTACGAAAAAGACTTTTTGTTCTAGAATAATTTTTTTAATTCTAGACCATTCTTATTCTTAGTTGGACAAAAAAGGCGTTACACACTACCTGCCCTGACTGTACACAGAAAGTAAACTGTGGTAAAACACGTGGAATACCTTCTAAGCAGAATATTTTCATGTGTTTAATTATATATGATTAGTGATCTATTAGCAAGACATGGCGCATTTTATTAATTAGTAAAATTTATAGTATGGTAAAAATCACTCACACGGTAATAGTCAAACTATATATTAATGTACCCACATATTAGTCATGATGTAGTGCTAATTAAAGCTGTTTGCAGTAAGTGCTGTATCAGTAGTTTTACATGTAGGTAATTCTATGGTAGCTGAGATTCTGTCACATAGATTTGAGGTATTTGAATCTATATAGGTATAATTATTTCAGTGCAATTCAATTTAGCTCTGTAGTTGTATTTGACCACGTATATATTAGATAAATGTAGTAATACGTGTTGTATAAATGATATAACTTGTACGTAGTTGGTTATATACGACGCTGACACTGATAACGTATCCAGTGGGCCACAATTGATAGAGAGATCAGCTTGGAAATAATTGTGGATATAAGAATGGTAGTATAAGGAATATAGCAAACAAATTCGAAAAATTAATAAATAACATATATTAATAGTTTTACTGATTGTAAAACTATTATACTCGTATTACAATTCTAATAAGAAAGATGACAGTGTATACAAATTTTTTATTTCTCAATATTAAATGTGGATCTGTGAGGTGTAGAATATCGAATATTTACTTAGTAAATATATAATTCCACAATACATTAATTAGCTGTGGCTGTTGTATAACATCCCAATCGGTTGATACTTAAAACCATTATATTCTGGATTTTAAATTGTCAATGAAGAGCTCAGTGAAGTCAAAATACTTGATGACTATAATTACTATTCATTTCATCGCTATTTGCCAAATAAAAAACTCTCTTATCTTGCCGATAAACGAAACAGTCTACTTGAGCCTAGCCATAAAAACAAGTGACGGTATATTTTGAGATATTTTATTTGGCAAATAGCGATGAAATGAACTATATATAATTATTTTGTCAATCTTGAAACAGAGAATACGGTGGGCAATTCAGGGCCCAACGTTCGATATTATTCGAGCTCCAACGGGGAATTAAAATTATATATTGAATTAAAATTTTATTTCCTTTCCTACCTTTATGTAAAAATACATCATTTATTAATTTATGTAATAAATCTCTCTAGCACTAAAATTATTTTTTCTTTGTAATGCAAAAAAATGTTATACAGTAACCTTCACAAGCAATTTAAAGCAATAATAACATCATCATTATTATGAGGTCATCAGTCCTAAGACTGGTTGGACACTAACCACCAGCTTCTCCTATCTTGTGCTAACCTACGCATTTCTCTAATTGTGCTACAACCTACATCCCTTACTATTTGCGAGCAGTAGTCTAATCTAGGCCTACGTCTGCATTTCTTCACTCCTATTTCTGCCTCCAAAATATCGCAGAGTATTCTCCCATGTCTCAGCAAGTGGCCTACTATTCTATCTCTTCTCTTCTTTATGTTATTCCACATACTTCTTTCTTCGCCGACTTTCTCTAATACTTCTTCGTTTCTAACCCTATCAGTCCCCGGTATTTTCATAATTCTTCGGTAACACCACATCTCAAAAGCTTCTAATTTCTTCCTACTTGCTTCCCCTACCGTCCAGGTTGCGCAACCGTATAGTGCCGTGCTCCATACATACGTTTTCAAAAATCTCTTCCTTGTTTCTAAGTTTAGTACCCCCGAGCATAAAAGTGCTTTCTTTTTGTTAAAAGCTACTCGACTCTGCGCTATTCTTTGTTTTATATCTTTATCGCTTCTTCCATCCCAATTTATTTTGCTTCCTAAATAAGTGAAGTCTTTAACTTCCTCCAATTTTTCATTATTGATTTGTACTTTCGTTTTTGTTATGCTCTCGTGCCCTCTGCACACTAACACTTTAGTTTTGTTTTTAATCACCCTCATTCCGTATTCCTCTGTCAACACTGCCTCCATTTCGTTCAACGCTGATTCTAATTCCTCCTTACTAGATTTCAAAAAATAAAACCCGCCACAGGTAGGATTCGACATTTGTCCCGGATCGGAACCGAACGACATACAGCTGTTTCGAACTTGTTAGTTCTCACCAGTGCCGCATACGGTACGCCGATTCAGGACAAATGCCGAATCAACTTTATGGCCTATACATCTTTATCAATACGATCTCTGTCAGTAACTTATAAGTCGGAAATCTAGAAAGAAACCACCAAGCCGCCAAGCGGTTATCAAAGTAGTTCCCGAATAGCAAAGCTATTACATAATCGCTCTAGGAAACAACTACTCCTCGGGCTAAAGCCCCGCCAGGCATTGAATTATACCTAGAAGCGATCCTCGACCCCTTTCTCGTGTTTCTGCACGATCAGATAAGGATTCAAAAAATAAAACCCGCCACAGATAGGATTCGACATTTGTCCCGGATCGGAACCGAACGACATACAGCTGTTTCGCACTTGTTAGTTCTCATCAGTGCCGCATACGGTACGCCGATTCAGGAAAAATGCCGAATGAACTTTATGGCCTATACATCTTTATCGATACGATCTCTGTCAGTAACTTATAAGTCGGAAATCGAGAAAGGAACCACCAAGCCGCCAAGCTCGATTTCCGCATTGCATTTATCCTCTATCCATTGTTCCTTCGCTTTTCTACACTTTCTAATGATTTCCCACTTTATTGACTTATAAATTTTCAGTCCTTCCTCGTCTCGTCTGTTTTTGTAACCTAGTCTCTTTTGTATTAAGTTTAAGATTTCGTCCGTTCCAATGATAACATATTGTTATTAATTTTACCTTACCTGTAATTCATTTACAATATGAATTCAGTATGCCTTGTTTCAGACAATGATCATGGACAAAAACATAACACAGATTGTGTCATTACATAAAGCGTGCTGTGCATTAATTCATGCTACTTAATTTTATCGTGGCATAAATAATATTTACAGATAATTTATGCTACTCGTAGTTATTTGCTGTTACCACACTTATAGGTTATGCAGATTGCTCAGCTTTACTGCTATCGGTTTACTTTCCTTTAATATTAGCTTAGTATATATTTTTTAGCACAACTTGAGATTGATAATAGCCCAACAATAACCCACATGATATCAGTTGACAGAAAATAACTTCTTTCTATCTCTAAATTAGTCTGAAATATAACATTTTGATTTTCTTTAATATTTTGTATTTTATTTATACCAAAATCAAGAAGTCCAAAGAGTGCAATGACCTAAAAAGGTGATAGGCGCTATTGTCATATTTAATTCCTAAATTTCTTATATGTTCTACATTAATTCGGTAATATTAAATTTAATTGCAATTTATAATCAAAATTAAACAAGAAATGTTAGAATTAAATTGCATAATGCCTATCCATGCTGAATGGATTTCTGGTTCGATTCTTCAGAAGTTATATTAAATTCAAACACTTCTTTCAATTTATCCCAGTTCTGAATTATTGTATAAACTAATTTGGAATTGGAACACTATTGAGTTTCTGCAATAGTCGGTTTACGTCTTGTATAAAATTTCACACAAATGTCACATCCACTAGGGTTTACATAGATAGGCACTAGTTCGAAATAAATGCCCCAAGGCCGTGATAGATTTAACTTTATTGTATTTCTTTTTTTTTTTTTGATGTATGACATGTAATGATATAAAATGATAATGAAATATTTAATCGAATATATCAGGTGCCTACAAGATCATGAATCAGTCGGCCATTTTGTTAATAACTAACAAAATACTAATATTTGAAACTCATATATGATAATGCCTCTTTAATTCAGATGTGTGATATGTGAATATATACTCGTATATAAATATACTCGATACACATATACGGTTTCAAGATAGTTTCTAGCACTAACTTTAGCAGGACAATGATCGCACTAACAGAGATCTAAATCTTAAATTTGAAGACACAACTTCACTGTATCGGATTAATGAATTGGTAGTTTCAGAGCGACTATAGCTAGCGCAGTTAATATTAATATTCCGTGTACTGTTGACTATAGATTTACACATTATTTCTCTCTTTCACTAATCGGTACAGCTTCTTTGGCACGCGAAAAGTGGAATTCTAAGCTAGTGGCTTATTTTGATAGTACTTACCTAGCTACGTCACAGTAACACGAAGTAAATACTGAGTTATTTTCGTAGCTTAATTTTTTTTTGTAAAAAGGAAAAATATTTTACCATATTTTAAAACACAGGCTTAAAACTGTCAGCTTCAAATTGCTGGCATATTTAAAATTGATGAAGGATTTGTATTTTTGACTTGATAGGAACATGAACAATACTGAAACTCCTAAATTCTGTGTAGTGTCATCAATTTAAATTTTTTAAATAGAATCATACCCTGCATATACAGTTATATGAATTCATTATATTTAAGGGAAATACTAAAATATTAAATACATAGATTAATTGTATAGAAAATTTTATGCAGAATTGAGATATTTTAAAATATATAAGGTGTTTAATTTAAAAATTAAAAGTTTATATCGATTTCGGTGAAATCTAATGTGTTATTGATGAAATTTGCATGTCAAAATAAGCCTATTTACTTCTTTTATGCGAATTCTAAAATTTGAAAATTGTATTCTAATTTAAACAAATCTGGGATGATGATACCCAATCTCGTGATATAATAAATTTTATACTAGAATTTCTAAATATCATGTTAGAAGTATTACTGGCGTTTGTTTTACGGAAATTTCTATTTAATTCTAATTATTATTCTAGTTAATAAAATTTTCCAGCGATAATTAAATACACTTAACAGTGACTTGAGCAAGTATTTTGAATAATCTTGACCATCACCATGAACGATATTATCTTAGAATAGATTACAGTCAGAAATCATAAACTGTCAATATAGAAGCTACATGTTTGCGTACTGTAGAATACTTACATCGCACAGATTATAACTCAATCAATGTATTGTGGAGTATATTGTATTTATATCAGTTTTATACTTTAAATTAATTCAGAATTATATTTATTAATATAATATTTTATCATTACACAGGTGTTTAACATTATACAAGTGTTATAGCAGAAGTAACGAAGTTTTCCATAATTCTCACATCATTAAAGTGGTAAAGTTTTATTCCGGCATAATTTCAAAAGTGCTTGGTAAAAGTAGAAAAGGATATCGAACAGATAATGCTACTTTTTGTCGAATTGGGGAACTAATGTTGCTATTTTAGATAAAAATAATGTCAAATGTAAAGTTCATATGACTCCCGGCATACGGAAAATACGATAAAGCAATATATACCATCTCCGCTACGTGACGCACTTGTAGAAATGCAAAAACTATAAAATTAAATTAAAGAGTGCAAGACGTAATTTCATTAAAAATTCTTGCCGACTCATCTAATTACGTCTTGTTTTATCCTGGCGGGTATTTCCTTTAACAATGTAGGAGTATTATATTTCTTCCCATCGCCAAGGAAAAGAAGGGTGTTCGAAGTAAGAGATAATAATGAACGTGATATGCATTCAGCACGAATATTTCTGCTAAAACTGCTTAGAGCAAGCATTATTGAAATTTTACGAGCGGGGCGTTTTTAGTATTTCGCCCAATATTTTTTCCAATACACTTCTATGATTCTTTACGAAATAATTAAAAGTAAAGTCTGCGATTTACGATTATTTACTTTATTCAAATGCGCGTACTATAATACACAAAAAAAATAGACATATGTATTATTTTCATTTTACAGGCGGAGCAGAATTTATGTGTACGACCCAGAGACCCTTCATTATAGCCAGTAATAAGTTAATTTTGAAGTGATTTATGCAATTATTGGTTTCAAAAGGATTATTATCATCATCATATCGGTTTATAACGTCCTTCGCCGTCTTCCGATTCCTAATCTCCATTCCTCTCTATTTCTCCACATGTCATCGTCCAGATCTCTCTCCCGAATTTCATTATCAATGCCCTTTCTCCAGCTTTTTCGTGGTCTTTCTCGCCTTCTTCTTCCTTGTGGTTTCCAGTTTAGAATTTTTTTGGGTATTCTGTCATTTGGCATTCGCTGAACATGCCCGTACCATACGAATTGTTTGGCTCTTATATCGTCTACAATGTCATGTGTTATTCCCATCATATTTCTTATTCTCTTATTTGTTACCCTTTCTCTCTTTGATTTTCCAACTGACCTCCTCCCAAAGTCCATTTCTGTGGTTCTTATCATTTTTTCTGTTCTTTTTTTTATTGGCCACACTTCACAACTATAGGTTACTATACTTTTAATTATTGAATTATATATTCTTCTTTTATTTTCTTTTGTTATTTGTTTATCCAATAGAATGCTGTTCAACATTGTAATTGCTCTCCTTCCTTGAGGGTTTCTTTCCGAAATCGCTTCATCAAGTGTCCCGTCGTTTGATATTTTAATGCCTAGATACTTATATTCATTGCACTGTTTGATGTTTTGCCCGGTTGATAGAAGTAGATCTTGTTGTCCTCCAATACACATGTATTCCTTTTTCTTCACATTAACTTCTAAACCCCATTTTTCATACTCCTCGATAAGTTTGCGTGTCATATATTCCATATCATCGATATCTTGCGCAATAACAACTTGGTCATCCGCAAAGGATAATATGTATAGTGTTGATGTATCATCTATTGGTATGCCCATATTGTGACATTTTCTTTTCCAAGTCATCAATGCGCGTTCTAGATATATCTTAAATAGTGTAGGAGATAGGCAGCATCCTTGTTTAAGTCCCTTAGTTACTATAAATCCCGTTGTTATATTGTGTCCTATTTTTATTCTAGATCTGGTATTATCATACAGAGACTTTACAGCTTTTATTAATTCTACATTTATATTAGTGTTTTGTAAAGTTTCCCAGAGTTTTACCAGAGGAATGCTATCATATGCTTTTTTTAAATCCACATATAGTAGATGTACTTCTTGGTTAAATGCTATCTTCTTCTCCAAGATTTGTGTGACTGTATATAAGTGATCGATTGTGGATCTTCCTGCTCTGAAACCGGCCTGTTCTTCTGCCTCCATTTCACAATATTCGTTCTCCATACGGTTTCTTAATATATTCCCATATATTCTGCTGATGGAATTTGTAACAGATATTCCTCGGTAATTGTTACACTCACTTTTATCCCCTTTCTTATGAATTGTAGATATATATGATACCTTCTACTCTTCTGGTACTTTTGATCTACTTGTACATATTTGGAAAAGGTCTCTCAGTGAATGGTATAGTCTGTCTGTTCCATATTTTATAAGTTCTCCAGGAATATTTCCTGGTCCTGGGGCTCTGCCATTCTTTAGTGATCTACATACTTCCTTAACTTCTGATATACTTATTCTTATCGGAGATCCTTGAGTAACTATATTGGGATTAACGTTTTCTATGTTTTTAAATTTTTTTCTATCTTGTGATAACATTTTTTCAAAATATTGATTCCTTCAAAAGGATTATACTCCTATTAATTAAGAACATAATTAACTTTAGACTCAAATCATTACTGTTCATGCATCAAGAAAACGTATCGGAAATGCCACATTACAGTCTTTCTGGAAGATACGGGAATACAGTCAGAACACGAAAATAACTAAGTAGATATATGTGTGGGCATACATGGCTCCACATACCCTTATATAAAACTGTGATGATATTTTTGTATATATCAGTTTTAAGTTGTGTAAATATTAGAAAGTAGAAACCCTTGTATATTAGCTAGTTCTCGAAACCAGGGCACATATGTTTCTTAGGAGAAAAAATCTCAAGCGTGGCTAACCGCTTCAGTCCATCGGCTTTTGCAATAAGTTTAAATCAGTCAATTCCCGCATCTCGCCTCGAAACATTGCCTCCACTTTCGGTACTAGTGTGCTTGCTACTTCTTTATCTTCTAAATAAATGTAGCTATAACTAATAACATACCACTAGTATCATTTCACTATAACAGCACAACGAAGACCGCCATATATGTATGAAAATAGTTATAATCTGTAGCTGTAAAGAACTATTATTGATATAAAATATTGGCTGACATAGATAATATGATGTTATGGTTAACATCTCTTCAATGTGAATACTTAGTAGTCTTGTAAGGTGTTGGTGTTGATTTTGTCATTTTAATTATTATGATGTCGTATATGGGCTGTACTTAGACGAAACCGGTTAAGAAGGAACTGAATTAGTGCAAAAATAATCCTTAAGACTTATATTATCCCTGGAAATTGAACGGTTTTCAATAGATCACTCTGAACAAACAAAGAATATATTTGGACTAATTGTTACTTAAACTAAAACTACAATTCTGGAAATTTATTGTAACATTTTTAGATTGCAAAAAGACATTGTTAAAATAATCACTGTTTTCGTCGATACATGGTTACAATCAATTTTTGAAATTGAGCATAATCTTTACCGCATTTCCTTATAATTTAAGTTTTAATTATCTGGTAGTGGGGTCACTACTGTGCCAATGTTATGCCAGAACCTGCCCTGGAACCCTGTATATGATCTATTATAATAACATGCTATTATGGGTGGAAGTCTAAAGGACAAAAATTGCCGAGGTACTAAATCACATTAAAATATTTTTGTTTAATATTCCATTTATATAATCATTTTTCCTTTATGTTGCTAATGGATATAGTTGAGTAATAAATCTAATAGTTTGGCCATCAATCTTAGTCATACCTTTTCAATAATGCATGATTCGATCTAAAATCTGAATTAATATTTCTTATAGGGCACGAAGTTTCAGCAAATAAGTAGCTATTCTACATAATATGCTGATGTTCTCTATACGAATACTGTGCAATATTACCTTCGTTTGAGATACAATCTGAATGCATAATACCGCTCAACTTAAATTACAATATGAAGCGTCGTTACAATGAAATTATTTAATGTTGTTTTGTTACCAATTCTACATCGTCACAATATTGTATAACATGGTTGCATATATTAAATATATTATTGTCAACGGTGATTTATGTTGCTGAAAATTGTATATTGAGTATTAACGGAATTAATGTTATGGTATAGTGAATGTTTTTGAATATGCAAATTATTTGCATTTTGAAATATTTAATTTAATTTTTAAAATTATCATTTGAGATTCTCCATTGACAAAAGTAAAATAAAAATTATTTGTTCATCCATAAATAATTTAAAAAAGTAAAAGTTTATTGATTTAGTGTATTACGGTTAGTGGGAGTATATTCTTAATAATTTAATAATAAATTGTTTTAATAATATTAGATACCTTCTCCTTATTTTTTATAATATTTAATAATGTTAGATACTTTCTTATTGCTATATTTAAGGTATTCCCACATCATCTATCTATATATTTGTGAGAACTGATTTTAAAAATATTATAAATAGATAAAACATAAATAGATAAAAATATCATATTTAGTAATATTATCAGTTGTTAACGATAACAATAATCAGGATAATCGGGACAATTGGAACAACCAGGATAAGAAGAATAACTACGATAATTGCTGTAGTCAGCATCAATAACTAGGATAATTAGGATAACCAAGACAAACAAGAAAGTCAGGATAATCCAGATAATTGGAGGGCAGGATAATTTGGATAACAGCAAAAATTAGGGTAACTAGAGTAACTACGACAGTTAAAATGAAGATAACTGGAATATCCTTCTAACTAGCATAATTAAAAAAAATCAGGTGCTAGGAATGATTAAAATGATTAAGCTGGCTTGAATGATTAGGATGAGTAGGATGATTATGATAATTAGGATGATTCTGGTGATTAGGATGATTAGAATGATAAGCATGATTAGAATGACAGGATGATTGGAGTGATAGTGATAGTATGTATATCATAATATCTATAAAAGGATACTTACTCCCTAGTACACGTGATCCTTGCTTTCACTGAAACTTAGATTTTCATATTAAAAGTAATAAAATGGTTTCAGATAATTACATACTATCTAGATCAAAACGGTATTGAAGTTAGCTACTGATCGTAGTCGTGGAAACGGAGAAATGTTGGTAGTTAAAAAATGATCATTTAATATAGTAAATTTAAATTTAGGTAACAGCTTCCGTCATTTACCTCTTATTTACTTAATGTGTGCAAAAATACAACTTAATTACTATTACTTCTATATTATTGTGCTTTATATTGCCCGTAATATATCTTTTGACTATTATATGCTTATTTTTTATAAATTTTATGCTTAATTTTCTTTATAAATTACAAATTGTAATGCTAGGAGATTTTTAATAATATTCAATCTACATTTCAGGTAATATTAAATTTTCAATATTACTTTTCCGCACTACTATAAAAAGTGAAAAAGTGAAATTTTTTTTTGGGTTTATTTTTCGTTTTTCGGCCTAAACACAAAAAAAAATGGTTTTTAAAAAATTTTTGCTGTGTCTGTGTCGTCGTTGTCGTCGGAATTAAAATTTCGTGTTAGTACGATAACTCAACTAAATCGTGTCGGATCGATCGTGTTTTGACTGATCCTGATTGGGGACGTCTTCCAGATGACACCTATTGATTTTAAGGTGGATAGCACACACCACCCCCCTCCCTTGGGTGCATTTAAGAATTTATTTTTGTTAGCACGATAACTCAACTAAATCGTGTCGGATCGATCGGGCTTTGACTAATTCTGATCGGGGACATCTCCGAGACGACACCTATTGATTTGTAGGTAGATAGGACACACCCCACCCTGTCCATGAGTCATGAGAGCAAGATGGTGGATTATTTGAGAAATTTGATTTGTTAATACGATAACTCAACTAAATCGTGTCGGATCGATCGGGTTTTGACTGACTCTGATCGGGAACGTCTCCCAGACGACACCTATCGATTTTGAGGTGGATAAGATACACTTCACCCTGTCTATGGGTCATGAGAAAGCACGACTATTTGAAAATTTTTTCTGTTAACACGATAACTCAACTAAATTATGTCGGATCGATCGGGTTTTGACTGACTCTGATTGGAGACGTCTCCCAGATGACATCTATTGATTTTGAGGTGAATAGAATACACTCTACCATGTGCATGGGTCATGAGAAAGCACGATTGTGGACTATTTGAGAATTTTTTTGTTAGCACGATCACTCAATTAAATCGTGTCGGATCGATCGGATTTCAATTGATTCTGATTAGGGACGTCTATCAGACGACATCTGTTGATTCTGAGGTGGATAGGACACACCCCACCCTGTTCAGTGGTCATGAGAAATCACGAGGGTGGACTATTTGAAAAAAGTAAAACTGTCGCATAAAACAGATATTCTGCATTTATGTGTTGGTTTACTTTTTCTTGGTCACTCAATTTCGATATAGAGATGTTCTACGCGTGGAAAAGACCGTTTTAAGGTTTTAAAACTGTTTATTTTTTTTAATTTAGAACAATTTAATAACATTAAAAATATAGACGACAATTTACTTGATCTTGTCTTGTCCAATAGTGAATGTTACGTTATGGAATCTCCTGATATTTTTCTTGAAAAAGATGTACATCATCTCGCTTTGCTAATTTATTTAGTTGTGTCGTAACAATCCGAAAAATAATTTTATGTCATATATTTACAACTTTAAATAGGCTGATTTCTAATTGCTTCACACCATGTTATATGAAGTGAACTTGAACCGTTTAAACGAGTTCTGTGACATTGATACTGCTTGTGATCACTTTTCCCAGATATTAGATCCGATGTGTTCCATGTGTGTACCTAACACGCGTGTTTCTAAACATAGTTTCCATCCACGCAAATTTACTAATCATATAATCAAAAATATTTGATAAATTTAAGGCCAGTTATACAAATTAGGGAAAATAAATTATAATTTGAGGGCAGTCTAGAATCTTATACTAATGATACTATTCACT
Source organism: Rosalia funebris (assembly GCA_037954035.1). NCBI lineage: Eukaryota > Metazoa > Arthropoda > Insecta > Coleoptera > Cerambycidae > Rosalia > Rosalia funebris. Next base: position 10,983,156 of record JAZFAV010000007.1, read on the forward strand.
TCATCGCAATTTGCCAAATAAGAAACTCTCTTATCTTGCCTATAAATTGAACGGTCTACCTGAGCCTAGCCATAAAAACAAGTCACGGTATGAGATAAGAGCCGTTTGGGATTTTTATTTGAAAAATATAGATGAAATAAACTACATTATAGTCTAGAATATTATGACTTTAAAGTACTACGATGAAAAATAAAAAGTAATATAGGCAAAGCACATGAAAATTATAATAGGTGGAAGCTTAATCTCAAGCTTAAGTTTAACACATGCGCTTTTAGGCAGTATACGAACTGTACGAGGTATTTATATAATTTGCCTTGTCTCTTAAGTTGTCTTTTATATGCAGCTGAATAAAAATTATTATGCATAATTTCTTGTTTTGAAGACTATAATTTTACAATAAAATCTGGATAGGTTTCATTCTTGATACCTAAATAATAAATAATACTCTATCTCTTAATACTACCCAATGTAACGCTTTATCCGTAAAAACGAAGCAAAACACGATCTTTTATGATTATAGACTTAAATACTATACTTTCAGACCAGACTAGAAACATTCACCGATTTAGGTGTGATATTTGATAGAGAATTGACATTCATATCGCACTTTAATTATATAATAAAAATTATATCAATCTATTGGACATTTTATTAGACATAAACTATATTTTCGCGTCCTTCTTGTTTTAAGTTACTGTACAATTCGGTAGAACGATAGGATTTAGAATATAGCTCTATAATATGGTATCATCAATATCAAATACACAGATAATTTAGAAAAATTTCAGTGAAGTTTTTTGAAATATTTTTATTAAGATTCTCATTAGCGTCGTTGCAAGATTACCGTTGAGCAGTCTATATATCTCATTTGTTTCAACTACTTACACCTAGGACAAATGTAAAATAAATGTATATTTCTTTATATTATGTGTTCGTCTTATTATGAATTTCTTGATTACATAGGTATTTTTAACTGCAGCCTTGCTTTCATAAAAATCGTGTATTTTGTAATTCTTTTGAATTTCCTTATTCATTTGTATTGTATAAGTGTAATATGTATTCGTATATAAAATCGTGTACAAAATTAACGCATCAGTGAAACTTCACATTATTACTTTTATTCTTTCGAAGATTTAAATCATAGTACCTACATTATATTATAATTAAATAATATCAACAGATGTTTGACCAATTAGAATGGTATTATCTGAAAAAACATGAATAAATAACAGAAAGGAACAATAATGTTAAATGCAATTGTTTCACAACGGCGAAAACGGTGTTAATGAAAAATTTAAGAAAATAATTGGAGGTGAAATTAAAACGTTAGAATTTGAATTAAGTAGCATGTAGATCAAGCATGTCAAACACGCGCGCGGCCCGCCAATACATAGGTTGAGGCTCGCCGCGCCGTTTAGTTTAATGCAGTTGCAGTATGCAGTTTAAATTTTACATTTCAATAATTTTTAATTTAGTAATTGGAAAACAGAGAAAATATAAGATTACATTATTGGTTTAATTGATGGTGCACTTACCATGACCGGGTATTACTAAAGGGGTTGTTGCAAGATTAAAAGATACATGCAAACAGCATGGTAATAACAATTTTGAACATTTTAATTGTATTATTCACAACAAGTACTGTGTTCCAAAGTTTTAAATATCGGACATGTTTTAAAAATAGTCACCAAAGTTGTAAATTATATTCGAGCACGTGGACTTATTAATCGTCAACCTGCTTCATTTCTGGACGATATAGAATGTGAATACACCGATCTAGCATATTATACGGAAGTCGATGGCTTTCGAGTCATAAAGTGTTAAAACGATTCTTCATGCTGGACGAAATCATACTTTTCTTGGAAACAAAAAATTATGAATGTGCTGAATTATAAAATGGACAATGGATAAAGGACTTGGTTATCTCAGTTGATATTACAAGTCATCTTAATCCACTTAATCTTAAGCTTCAAGGTAAAAATCATGTTGTTACAACGCTATTTGATAACATTAACGCTTTCAAACAAAAATTATTACTTTGGCGAAAACAACTGGAACAAGAAAACTTGTCTTCTGAAGAAGCCACTGTGTTGGCGAAACAATTGTTATGTTTAACAAATAAAAAGTGAAAATCTAACCAGCAAAGGTTTTAATTTTGTATAAATATGGATTTTCATTAAGTAACGGCCCAATCCATTCAGCAGTTTTAAAACTTTAAAATGGACTTTTCCGCACGTAGAACATCTCTATCTTGAAATTGAGTGGCCGAGACAAAATAAACCAACATATAAATGCAGAATATGTGTTTTACGCTACAGTTTTAACTTTTAAAATTTTTCTCAAATAGTCCACCATCGTCCTTTGTCATGACCTATGGACGGGGTGGAGTGTGTCCTATCCACCTCAAAATCAATAGATGTCGTCTAGTAGGCGACTCTAATCAGAATCAGTCGAAACCCGATCGACCCGACACATTTATTTGAGTTATCGTGCAACAAGAATAAGTGCCGACGACATCGACAACGACAACGACAACGACAACGACGCACACACATAAAATGGTTTAAAAACCATTTTTTTTATTTTTAGACTGAAAGACGAAAAATAAACCCTAAATCTAAAAAGAAAATTTTTTTTACACGATTACATTACATTTTCGCGTATAGTGGAGTGCGGAAAAACAAAAAGCGTTAAAAAATGTTGATATACCATCTCAAAATCAAAAGTAATAACAAGCAATTTGTTTGGCTAGCGACTATTCTATAAAATGAAATTGACATATTTTGGAAACTTGTGAACAATCATTCAACAACAAAATTACGACTTTTTATAACAACGTTTGATTAATGTACAATGTTTATAACAACGTTGTGTGTGTTATTCACATAATACAGGATAGTGTAATAATACATATCATACATTTTAAATTGAAATAAATTTGTTAAACAATGTAAATAATATGGGTGAAATATTTTTAAATAGAAACAGAAATTAAATAATTTATGGTCATTATATTGCTATATAAAATAATGCATGTAGGACATAAAGGATAAATATTGAGATTAGAATGTTTTTGGGATAATTTAACTACACAATTTACTTAAAAATTGTATGTAGTTATCGACAAATAAAAAATACCTTAGGAAAATACAGTTTATTGAGTGTGCATACGTACTTAAAATATCTTGAAATATAATTAATATATTTACGAGTCCTAAGTTTACGAGTTTCGCGTTCAAATTCAATCGACGAACCCAGAGGTAATGCAAGATCGTTCAAGTATAAAAATAATGACCTTAAAGGGGATAGGAATAGTGGCTGAAAACGCTTTCAATAAATGTCTACTGATTGCGTGGATCTAATCCTCTAAGGGAACTAACAAAGAAACCTTCGCAGGTGTCCGCCTTTGGTTTATCTGAAACTGAATAGAGGGGTTGAAAATAAAGGACACGTAAACCAATTTAAGGGAGAAAATGGGGATTCAAATTTATCGAGGGTAACACCAGAAGAGCTTGTGATTTCATCGATAACATTTCATTTTGAACACCAGTTTTTTTCCATAGTAACAGTTTACACAATTCTGTATGGTTACAAATGAAATTTACGCGTAATGCATTTGTATTGTAGTATTTTATATTGTTAAAAAAGTTATATAAATGATTGAAGTGTATCATAAATGAACTTTACTTCGAAAAACTCAATTGAGTTTTTCGAAGCTTGAAAGGGTAAGAAAATATTTCTATAAAAATTATTGACCGTTTTTTCCACGGCTAATTCTAATTGAATTAAAACCAATGGTGCCTTCTTAGCGGCTTTGTTCTAACAACGTTGAAAGTAATTGTAGATAACTGCTGCATTGCCAGCGATTTCTCAATTTCTCAGCAATTTTGTTCCACGAATGCTGAGAGCAATTGTAGAATGCAAAGATTTTATATCCGCCAAGAGAACATAAAGGTGTCTTAATAAGTAAACAACTTGAAAGGAATTTCCAGAAACTTGCGGCTTGTATTCGACTTGTTCTATCTCCGACTTTCCAGTTAAATATTTGGTATGCCATGCCAGTCAAGTCACAGAAAATTGATTAAGGCAACTAAATCTTCTTTGTACATTTCAATAATTTGGCGAATCGATATTTTCAACGGTGTTGAAATAAAATTTGGGAGAAGTTAAAACTGCTACTGCTACCTCAGGATCGATTGCTACCTCATATTTGGCACAAAGACTTAAGATAACGTATGAATACTATAATTAATGAATTATATGTCACTTGATCTTATTCCGATCAACATCTTATTTCGAAGGGCTAATATCCACGACTATTACATTATAATGTGTTAAATGATCTGAATAAATGGTCACAACTGTTGTATTTCATAAGTATATCGGTTTGTTGGTTTTGTTGAAGTACCGCCAATTTATAGCAGACATACGTGGACAAAAAGGCATTGGATTCTTTGACGACCGAATATATAAACAATAAAGAAATTTCGGGCCCCTTTAACAACATAAGAATAAACAAAATAAGGGCAATTTACATTCTCTTGATGCCATATTACTGTATATGTATTATTTAGTAAAATCCTCGTTCTGCTTTTTATCCAATTATGTGATTCTTATGTTATATGTTAATGTGGGATTCCTTAAATATTAAATTTATAATGGTATGAAATTTTTGTTTTGCATGTTAATTAAAATAAAATATATGTTTTGATGTTCTATATACTTCTTGTTTTAATAGTGTCACGAACGCCTCGAGCGATCCCGAACGCCGGGAATATTCGAAACCTTGAGAGAGTGCAGTATTAACTTCCAGCGCGTTCTATACTAGAAGGTTCGCCAAAGTTCTTTGTCTAGAAACGCCTGGAAAAACGTTCCACTACCTATATAAGAATTGTGACGTCCGGCCAGCAGTTAGTTGAATTTGGACCGCGATAGTGAGCGATATACAGTGCGAAAGTGATATACAGTGCGAAAATTAGTTTATAAAGTTAAAGTAGAAAGAAAGTTAGTTAGTTAGTTTGACTTGTGAATAGTTGAGTTGTAAATAAGTATTCGAGAAATAAAGAACTTCGTAAATTCGTTACAATACAATAGTTACTAATAAATTGAAGAATTTAAATTAACAATTTTTCTAGATCGTTTTTGACGCATTATCATTGAAACTCGAAAATATTTATCAAGGGCAAGCAGATATTACCCTTTTATTACATATAAGAGATTAATATTGAGAATAATGTTTAGGAATGACTACGAATCGGAGTAGTTACCGCTACATTAACAATTGAACTTCCTTATACTATGTTACAGCCTTCTCGTTGTTTTATACATCCAAAAAGTATTTTAAACTATCGTTATCGACATGATTTTCTACATGAATGTTATGGATAAAAAAATTATGATCCAACAATACGTTTTTCACATACTTCAGCCCATTTTGAATTTTAGTCAGCGCCCAATCACAAAGCTGTAAACGGGATTGAAAATATTGGTTTGCTAGTGATTGCTGATGTTCAATATGATATGAATGAAACTTTAATTTGTAACAATATATTAACGGTGCTTTTGGAAACACCAATTTAGAGATTTGCCTAATACTGGGATTTGGGTTGTCGACCACTGACTCGTTAGCACTTTTATGTCCTGATAGTCTTCTAATAATTAGCATTTACCGTCCTTTCACATTGTTCTTTCCTTTCATCTTGTTAAAATAACTAAAAAAAGTTGAGGATTGAGTTTGAGGAAATCATTGTGAATCTGGATGATTTTCTTTATAAAGACGAGATGCTGTAAATAATTATCATAGGTTCTTTCTATAGTGTATACCATAGTTACTAACTCATCCTTAGAATAATGCATCTGTAATAGCTCAAAAAATGCACAGTTCATTGTGCATGGATAATAACTCGGAGAACTTTGTTCTGGAAACTTTTTTATAATTGCGATATTACTGTTAGATTCGGTGCTCCATAGTTCGATCCCATACGGGCAGAATACATTGCAAGTCAGAATTTTGTTACATAACGATTGAATTGAGGTGAATTTACAACAAGTAAGGAATACTGCTTCTTGAATTTTATTTCGAGTTGCTTCCTCTTTATCTAAATATGTGTTTTCCATGCTAATCTCTTATCTAGGTGTAGACCCAAGTACTTTACTGTGTCTGCTTTAGGAATCTCATTTAGGAATTGTTGTTCATAGTGATGTCTGAAGTTTCTCCTTTACATATGGTACGTGTTACATTAACTGTCATTTCCTTGTTTATTTTTATTTTTTGTCTGTTTAGATACCTGTTCGACCATTTTGTTATCATTTTTAGATTACACTGTAGTATTCTTGTTGCTCAACCATTACTTTTAACTAGGACAGCATAAACATGACAGTTAGAGATTCTTTTTTTAACTGGAAAATCTGTAGCAAATAATGTGTACAAAGCAGGGTCCAAGATACTGCCCCGAAAAATACCGCCGGACTGTATATTATGTGTATCACTTACATTTTTTTCATATCTCACGTAAAAATTCCTTTACTCAAAGTAAGATTCCAGAATGATATAAAGTGAATGAGATATGATATTTTAATTTAAAACGTAAACTTGGATGTCAGACCCTGTCAAAAGCCTGACTGACATCCAGGAAAACAGCGCTTTAGAAACGTTTTTCTTGGAAAGTTGAATGTATGTTGCTCCGTGTTTTCCTCGAAAACTGAACTCGTAATTTGGTACTAGGGTATCGTTTTTTTACATTGTACCATGTAGTCTGTTGGCATTGATCTTCATTGATCTACGATTTAATTTTGTGCATAAGTTTCCTTGGTTTAAGAATAAGTATAATTTCAGTAAGTTTCCATAGAGCAGGAAAATATCCTAGTCTTAGAATCGTGCTGATAATTTGTTAAAAATACAATTCCTTTTATCGGTAGGTTTCTTTAAATTTCTGCTGCTATAAGATCATATCCAGACGATGCCTTCATATTGAGGTCCTTAATTATATTTGCCACTTCACCAAGAGTTGCTAATTTAGGTGGAGAGAAATCTGGTAGGGGCTGAACAACATCTTCCACATACTTAGCGAATCCAAAAGCTTTTTCTTGATCGGGTTTTGACCATTTTCTTTTTTTTTTGTTCTAATGAGTGATATCTGACTTTGTGATTGTTTTATTTTTCGTGACTTTTCATAGTGCCTAGTCTGTATCTAGATTAAATTAAATTTTCTTTTACTCAAGGTTTTTTTATAATGACAATTTTTTGTGTTAGTTTACAAAGTCAATGATTCAATAAGCCTAACAAATATTATGTACTGTTTCATACATTATTTTTATATGTACACCTGTATAATTGTGAATAAGTTGTTTTTAATAGTAATAATATTAGAAGGCCCATATGTGTATGTAATATTACATCATACTTTTTTTAATATTTATGATATATATTTTTTAATATAAACTGATTTATACAGTTAGTTGTTCGCTGTTGTTTTGTGACGTGTCTTGTTCAAACGTACTAACTAATCAACATGTGTGACGAAGAAGTTGCCGCATTAGTCGTAGACAATGGCTCCGGTATGTGCAAGGTCGGTTTCGCCGGGGACGACGCCCCCCGTGCCGTATTCCCATCCATCGTCGGCCGCCCCAGACATCAGGGCGTCATGGTCGGCATGGGACAGAAAGACTCGTATGTCGGAGATGAGGCCCAGAGCAAGAGAGGCATCCTCACTTTGAAATACCCCATCGAACACGGCATCGCTACCAACTGGGATGACATGGAAAAGATCTGGCATCACACGTTCTACAACGAGCTCCGTGTCGCCCCAGAGGAGCATCCCGTGCTTCTCACTGAGGCCTCTCTCAACCCCAAGGCCAACAGGGAGAAGATGACTCAGATCATGTTTGAGACATTCAACACGCCAGCCATGTACGTTGCCATCCAGGCCGTGCTACCCCTGTACGCTTCTGGTCGTACCACAGGTATCGTATTGGATTCTGGAGATGGTATCTCTCACACAGTACCCATTTATGAGGGATACGCCCTCCCACACGCCATCTTGCGTTTGGATTTGGCCGGTCGTGACTTGATCGACTACCTCATGAAGATTCTGACTGAGCGTGGATATTCGTTCACCACCACTGCCGAGAGGGCAATCGTACGTGACATCAAGGAGAAGCTCTGCTATGTAGCGCTTGACTTTGAACAGGAGATGGCAACGGCGGCCAGTTCCAGCTCCCTGGAGAAGAGCTATGAGTTACCCGACGGTCAAGTCATCACCATCGGCAACGAGAGGTTCCGTTGTCCTGAGGCCCTGTTCCAGCCCTCGTTCTTGGGTATCTCGTGCGGCATCCACGAGACCACCTACAACTCCATCATGAAGTGCGACGTTAACATCCGTAAGGATTTGTATGCCAACACTGTACTGTCTGGAGGCACCACCATGTACCCCGGCATCACCGACCGTATGCAGAAGGAGATCACCGCGTTGGCCCCGTCCACAATGAAGATCAAGATCATCGCACCCCCAGAGAGGAAGTACTCCGTATGGATCGGCGGGTCCATCTTGGCGTCTCTCTCCACCTTCCAGCAGATGTGGATCTCGAAGCAGGAGTACGACGAGTCCGGCCCCTCGATCGTCCACAGGAAGTGCTTCTAAGATGCAAAAGCGTCATCGCCTGCATTCCATTATTTAAAACGTTCCAACTTTTTTGTATCATAACTGCGATAAGCCGTTAATTTAAGATAATTTCAACAATATTAATTGTTTTATTAGTTGCAATTAGTATATTAATTGCAATTAAATTAGTTGCTATTAATATTAATTGTTACATAATTAAATATTTCATTACAATTCGATTTAATTGCAATTGAATCACGACAAATGAATATTCGATTAATTGATAAACATTTCATTGATTAAATGCTCAACACTAAGCATAAACGATAAGAACTAAATATTTTAAAGATCAATTTAATTTTCAGTTAATAAAATCAGTTTAATTAATAATTCATGAATTACTTATAACATTTGCACTTACTTCTAAATTTAATTAACCTAAGTAAAGTTTCTCCCAAATAGTTTCGTTAAAATTCTCTTTTATAGCGGGATTTATATAATTTGTTAAAAAATATTGTGAATATATAAAAAAATTCTTAGGATGAACTGTATATGTTTTAGTCATAGAATTGAAAAGAAAAACTATAAAAAATGTAAAATTTCAGGAGTATTTTGGTTCAACGCTACCTTTATCGCTTTAAATAATGATTCTGTGAACATAATAAATTATAATTGACAATAATAAAGTTTAACAAACATCTGCTGCGGCATATGATCCAACCGTAAAATAATAATGGAAGCCAGAGGGTAATAAACTAATAAATAAACACTGAATCTTCCCTACCGTTTTCCAAGCGCAGTTACAGGAACGTCAGTTTGGTATAAATGAGAAACTAAGTAAACTTTGTTTAACAGACTGCAAAGCTTTGTTACAAAGTTGCTGGTGAAGCAGCTTTGGTAATTTAAAAAGTTTATCTTTCACTTGCTGGATAGTTTTCCAAACCAAACAATCGTCTCGTTCAAATAATAGCAACTGAAGTACTGTTCAAATAAATGCCATTTAATTATTTTTAATAGTAACTAGGAATCAGTAATAAAATCAGTAAATAATGTATGTGTCTAATTTATATAGTATATAGTAGTATTTATCTCTAATTTATGTTGTGAATCTTTTATTTTTATAATAATGTTAATAATTGTTTCGAAATTCTTGTACATAATTGAGAAAAACGATATATGATTATATATTTACTGTTTTATGATTAGTTATAAGACCAGTGAAAGGAAAGGCAATGCGTAGTTAAACGGTTGTAATAACAAAAACTAGTATGTTCAAAACCCAAAGTCTTTCGTTTCTACATATTTATTCTTTCTTATCAGAGTAACATCAATTATTCCATGTGCCGTAGTTGATTCATTTATTTTTATGAATTACTAGTAAGCTTCTCAAATATTCCCCCCCCCCTCCTATCCCAATTAGGCATTAAGCTTGACATTCAAGTAACATATATTTTTGGTAATACGAGTAGAAAATGTATCTGTTTTAATTTTGTACATTGTCATTTTCAAATAAGAGGTAATAACTTAGTAACTATAAATACAAACGAAACATTAAAAACAGTTCTTCATTGATGTATTTAATATCCACCGTCCCACAGAATTATGGTATAGACGAAGCAAAAATATTATGGCAAAGGAGACGAAGAAGGAGATAGATGGTGATGAAAACACAAAATACAACATAGAACAATAATCTATATAAATTACATGAAAGTAATTTAAAGATAAAATAATATGAACATGCATATACGATAATATATACTAGTATAAATATAGGTATATAATTGAAAAGAAATATATAAAAATTATAAAGAAAAAAATTAGTATTTGCCGGAAATATGTACCAAATAAAAATGTCCGTTGTAAAGGAGGTTTTAGCAATTTATTTTTCATGTCAATCGTTTTGCAATTGGAAATATCAATGAATTTGTTAATGTACGAATATCCAAAGCAAGCGTAAGAATTACTATGATTGAAATTATTTAAGTAATTTAGTTTAAGCAGTCTGAAACTAAAATAAAATTAGAGGGCATGATGAGATACCCTTGTCTCATCCCCATTCCCATGAAATATAGACAATAAATAAATCATTTTCAGAGTTAATTATGCTTCTCATCTCAGAATATGCTACCTATATATTATTATGCTCATTTCATGTATTATCGGGGACTGAGCTACCTCTACTGGCACATATTAGTATTATATTAGTATATTATTGTGGAATCTTTCTTCCCGGTAGGGAATGATATACCACATCATTTTTTCTTTTGTGCTAGTTCACCTCATATTTCTTTCCTAATACGAAGAAAGAGTCGGTAGATCCACATTCAATAGAAATTAGCTAAACATTGAATATTATTGGCAGTATATTAATGGGATAAATATTTTTTCTGAATATGAAAGCATAGGTAGATCCACATTGGATGACACTGACTAAGAGAGATTCATTACTTTTGGCCAGGATCTACTGGGAGATTTAGTAGTCGATTGACTTACAAAACCGTATTTTATATATATATATACATATATATATATATATATATATATATATATATATATATATATATATATATATATATATACACGAGTATTTTACTGATGTTGGAAAGCAACATATAGGAGTTTACATAAGTGATGGTGCTTATTGTACTGCAATATTGAATCAAGATATAATTCTTTTTTTATCTTAAACACTGCCTGTTCTCTGAAACTTCTGTAGTGTCTGTCGTAAGTATATTCTAGAGTTAGGGTGATCGAGACATCTCTCAATCTCTTGAAAATTATATCAGCTGCCTGTAGATTTCCTCCAGTCTCGCCCATAATTAGAATGGCATTAAGATTTTCTTCTGAAGTACGTGCTATGTTATCAAAATTAGTCAACAGTATTCTAAACAAAATTTCTAAATGTAAACATAATATAAAATTCGAATATATCAAAACGTCTAAATGTCTTTTTGTGTGATTTCTATCAGAAGAGATAGCCTGATATTTAGCAGGGACGTACTGCCTAAAACGTTTGATGATATGCCAATATTAAAACTAATCGATTTCTTCAAAAATCAAAAGACAGATGTCTTTTGATTTCTGAAGATTTCAAATGAAATATTACTCGCATACTCGCATACCATTTAAAAATAATCTTCAAAATGACACCGCAACGCGATCTCTGATGATTATATTACTATTTATTAACTAAAACATATGTATATACAACTATAATGTAAAGTATGTAGTGACGCGTAAAACTGGCGCATTAGCAAGGATAGCTCAGCGGTCAGAGCAACTAACCGGAAATTACCTACGCATATGCAAAACTATGACAGTCTTAAAATGAAATGTATGAACAATTACGGACATTAAATAGCAAATAGTCTTATGCCAGCAGACAGTGAGTTTATGGTAGATACGGCTTGATGGTCCCCATGAGAATTTGTACCCCTTTTAATTGATTGATGTTGATGTTAGTGGCAGAGTCCAACATTTTTAATTATTAAATATTAATAACATGTTTATGTGTATTATATTATGCGAAGAAACCCCAATTGGATTTTAATATTAGAAAATCCAGAACAGTTTTTTGATAGAGACATATTTATTGCAAAGATTACCCTTAATTTCACAATTAATTAAGACTAATTCAAACGCAACATTCAAGAAGCAGATGTGATGGATTTTTTGTACATTTGCTTTGTTAATACCAGTTTTAGTATTAGACAGAGCGACGCATTCTAACGTTTTGTTGCGTCTTTCTAAGACTAGAATAGTAGCAGGTATATAAAGTATTCTATAGCATAGAACTCATGATTACTTCAGAGTCTAATAAGCTCTCGAGCTTATTAGACTAAGATTAAACAAGAGTATAAACTTCATATTAATTGTAAGTTTATGATTTTTATCCAGCATTATATATGGTATAATGAATTTTGATGCAGTTAAAGTTTGTTACTAGGACAAATAAACGACGATTTAACATTATAAAAGAGGCTTAGCAAAAATACTTTTCTAGTGTTGATGATAATATGATTTTAACAAAAAAAATTGTTAGGGAAGCTTAAAAAAGATCATCTTAGGAAAGCTCCTTATTTGATTATTTTGCCTCAGTGAAGAATATCTGCAAATATAAAAATATATACAAATCATTGATTTTCTTTACTTAATTCTTGCTTTAGTGCACTTACTTGCTTTATTGTACTTAAAAATGCGTAATTATTTAACTGCTTTACAGACCTTTACCACCTATCTCAGAAATTATACATTTAAAATACGTAGTATGCGACACATATTTTAAATGTAATGTAGTTGGCTGCATGTTAGTCAGAGTGTCAGAAGTTATGGATTGGATTATTAAAAATCCAAGGATTGTTATTATTTACGTATTACGCACCTAAATTACGTACATGTTTGTGTTGTTCTAGACAATAACATTTTCAGTATGTCCTGTTTATTCACACTGTAGTATCTATCTGGATACAGGCAATCTCATATGGTCTACGGGGCACTCGTACATTCTACATTTTAATATGAACTTAAAAAGAATTCTCGCTTTTATTAGAAATCTATTTATATACCTACTTATTTTAATATTTATTTTATCACACATCGTGAAGAGAGTCACTTTGTACACGGTCGTGCGTCAGTGGAGTTCGGTTGAACGATCGAATTATTTAATCCATATTGACCTTTTGTAGAACGCAACAGCCTCCAGTTGGTTAAACGGTCCGTTGGACAACTTGAAAGAGAAATCATCGGGGTAGATTATTGGGATACCGATATTCCCACCATTTTCTGTTTGTTATCAAACGAATTATTTTTATTTGGCCCGAAAAATACGACTGCCTATATCTGGCTTTCAGTGGCAGTGTTGTTTTTAGATGCAATGAATATTTTCTTTGGCCATTTCAGATAACTTTTTAGTCCTCTATATTTGATGATAGTTAAACAGTGAAATGAATAAAACGAATGAATCAAAGGGTGTATGTACAGCTCATCAAGAATAGGAACGAGATATCGGATCGCCCACGAGGTGTACAGTAAATAGCCTGGTTTTTACTCTGTCAAATTGAGACCTTTGCAGAGTGAATATCGATGAATATATATTGAATGTGAATGTATAGTTCATTTCATTGCTATTTTCCAAATTAAAAATTTCAAAAAAACTTCCGGTGCCTTGTTTTTATGGCTAGGTTCAGGCAGACTGTTCAGTTTATCGGCAAGATAAGAGAGTTTTTTATTTGGCAAATAGCGATGAAATGAAATAGTACATAGAGTTCGATCTGGTCGCGCGTAAGGTGCATCCTTTTCCCTCGGATTACTGCCTTACTCTTTCTTCTACGCGGACCTAGAGAACTTCACACTTTCTTCTACTCTTGATAAGCAGTATGAAGGTGACCTTCGAATTATGTATTAGTCTACTACTGACGTTGGTGTGGGTAGTAGTGTTATTTATATAAAAAATATATAAAAATTAGTCTGCTATTTAGCTTGCTATTGCTATATATGATCTGACTACACTTTTGTGCAGTCAGATAATAAGGAACATTGCTGTAGAGGAGGATTTTCTATAGCAAGAAAGACACTAGACTGATACTCACGTTTTCTTCTCTCAACACCTAGTACTATAGTACATCATATTTTAATAGATCATCTCTATTCAGAAATAGTTCAGTATAAGGGTATCCTGCTTCACACAAGGCACAGTCCAGCAGATACGTAATGTTCAGTAGGGCTTCCGAATAAAACTGTGTTCGATTTTGGTTAGGCGATCGGAGAGCAACCGACATCAATTCTTCATTAACGAAAAGCAGATTATTGCACATTCTGTACTGATGAACTTTACGTACTGGCACATGTGTGATGAAATTATTCCAGCGGAGCATCTTCAGCTTTACCATGACTGACATGGTGTAGAATTTCAGAACATAGAAGAACATCTCTAAGATTTTATGAAGCTTGCATTATGTTCAGATTTGTTGTTATATATCTGTATTCTGATTTGGAAAAAACCCCATTATTTTCCAGATATTAGTTTCCTATGGTTATTTCCATGTTTTAAGATAAAAACTTTCACCGAACTAGTTAGAGTTTTGTGCCACATGAGAAGTTTAAATTAAAGATCGGAATTATCACTACTATGTCTTTTCATAATACATTTTATTTTTATACGGGCATTTTTGAATGAGATGACCTGTTACAAAATTGGTGAGGAATGAATCAAAATTAGATTGATGTTAATTAATAGAATCAGATCTTCGATATTTACATTCAATAGAAAAAATAAATTGTAGGTTAATGGAAAACAATAAATTTAACTCAAAAATAATAAAATGATATCAGAAAATTTTAGTACAAGATGATTGTAAATAAATGATTAAAATCTCCATCTCCCTCTTGCTGACAGTACAAAAATTTTTTATGAAACTGTTCGCTCACTTATTCAAGCGTTTCGGCGAAAATTAACCTACATCCTTCAGTAATTTTTTGTTTCAAAACTTCGATTTTAGCGTGTTGTGTAGTGTATATTTTATGTTATAAGTAGCTCATAAAAAATCTAAGGATCTTAAATCTGCATACCGAGATAACCATTCCATTGTAACCCGACGTCGAATCCACCTAGGATTTTTGTCATTGAAATAAACTTTTACTGCGTTATAATAGTGTGGAGTAATTTTCAACCATCGTGTTGAAAAGTTATTTTCAGATCTGAAAATTCATTAAACAATTTCGTGGAGGTAGGATGGACATTGATAAGGGTCTAGGTGGTTTACATAACGTAATGTGGGATGATAGGGAACACATATATGCGGTGAAGGATTTACAATATTTATCATATGTACTGATTCTTACTAATGGTAATTTTTCTAAAAATGATTCTAACCTTAACAAGTAAGTTATTCTTACTCTTAATTAATTAGTCTTATCTTATAATGTTTTACTTTATATTTAAAGGATTATCATAAAATTGCAGTTTTTCATGATCTAGAAATTTAAATGTGAAAGTAAAAGTTGAAACTAAAATAAATAAACATCGGTTTTCAAGTTAAGTAAGTAGTACTTTATTCGAAGCCCAGTTTCTGTTTTGAAATACTAGTTGAAATATTTTTTAGATAAATATAAAGCATTGCCTTATATACACAAGTACTTTAAAAAGTGTATATATAGTTTTGAATGCTCTGTAGTTGCTACTCCTTTAAAATATCGTAGCCACTTTTTAAAATATATACTGTAAAATATAGAGACTGTAAAATATATTAGATGACTTTTAAGTAATTTAAATAATTCTAAGTAAGTGAATAATTTACTGCGGTTTTCAATGTATTTAAACAATTTCATTTTCTTAAAACATGCATCAAATAATTTGATACCAGGCATCAGCAATACGTTTCTTTTATTTTATAAACAATTTTATATTTATTTATTATATGTACTAATTCTTACAAATGGTAAATTTAATTTTTAAAAACATTGAAACTTTATACGTGTTATTCTTACCCTTATATAATCCGTGATGTGTGTAAATAATAGCATAATATAGTTAACGAGTAAGCAAATCTCAATAATATTGCGTCGCCCCCTCGCTCATATCGAAGGCAGCTCCGGAGCATGCCTCTAGAGGCTTCGGATCAAAAAACAAAAGTAACTACGTTGTTCACAAGGGTCGATTTATTATATTGATTTTATCAAAATGCCGAAATTCGAACGAAAAGCATTTCGTACATCGATCTAAAAATTTCAGACGAAAACAGCCGTTTAGTAAATAGATTTTATGTATTAAATTGTTGTTAGTTTATATATAAACTAACTACCTTTGCTTATACTGATAGTATATTGGTGTGATTTATTTACAAGTCAGACATTCTAGTTGACAATAAAATAGAAATAAATAAAACCTGAAAACATAATGTCGTATAAATTGATGCCATAATGGAGGATTCGCTCAAAATCATTTACTGAGGATACAGTAGTTTAACTGAAAACTCACTGAAAGTCTGTGGGTTTGCGTGTATTTTCTAAAGAAAATTGAAGCGGGACGTGGCTGACCTCAAAGTTGTAATTTCGCCTAATAATACGTTGTCATTTAGTTCCTCCACAGTGTTGCTGGGGGTGATTGTATTCAGTATCATTTTCTGCCATATACATGTGACAGAGACTGGATTGTTTATGTCCATGATCAGCTATTACAAAATAAAAATATTTTTATGTACGTTTTATTTGTTTTACACATATTTATTACTGAATTTCCTTATATGATATTATTTCTATTCCTTATATGACATATGATTAAAAACAGAAGTTTTACTTTTCCGCACTCAACTATATTAGCGGAAAAGTAATGTAATCGTGTAACGAAAAATGGAAATACATTTTTTATTTCGTTTATTTTTCGTTTTTCGGCTTAAAAACCACAAAAATATGGTTTTTAAAAAATTTTGCCTGTGTGTGTGTCATTGTCGTCGGCACTAAAATTTTTTGTTAGCATGACAACTCAACTAATCGTGTCGGATCGATAGGATTTTAACTGATTCTGATCGGGGATATCTCCCAGATGACACCTATTGATTTTGAGGTGAATATGACACACCCCACCCTGTCCATGGATCAAGAGGAAGCACGATTGTAGACTCTTTGAGAAACTTTTTCTTAATAAGATAACTCAACTAAATCGTGTAGGATCGATCAAGTTTTGACTGAGCGTGATCGGGGACGTCTCCCAGACGACACCTATTGGTTTTGAGGTGGATAGAATACACTCCACCCTGTCCATGAGTCATGAGAAAGCACGATGGTGGACTATTTGAGAAAAATTGAAAAAAGTAAAACTGTCGCATAAAACACATATTCTGCATTTATGTGTTGGTTTATTTTTTCTCGGACACTCAATTTCGAGATATAGATGTTCTACGTGCGAAAAAGTCCGTTTTAAGGGTTTTAAAACTGTTTATTTATATATGGGATGATAGTTTTGCTTTATTAAAAATATTATGCTACTAATTGTTTGACATTTGATATTAATGATTTTGTTGGAAATTGATGCTCTAGGAACATCGACCTTTCTTGTTTGCATTCTAATTATATGAAGTATGTCAATCCTACTTATTGTAGGGCATGACTGTTAAATAACAGTATGCTTTATCTGTTCCTTTATTTGCTTATTTTAGTTACTTGAAGCTTTTTGTTCAATCCTGCAGATGCTCATTAATTGTAACTGTATCAATTTGAGGTACAATGCAGTAGTAGGTGGATATTATTCATTATTCGTTGGGAACTATTTAAAATTTTCGCTTACGTGTTTGTTACACAGAGGCCTTCATACATTTACTATTTATTTATTCGATATGCTATACAACTATATAGAAATATTCGATATATAGTTAAACTACCAGTTGGATTTAAGAATAACATATAATACTAAAAGCTCTTGTAGCTCCATTTGATGTGTTTGTTATTGTAATTTGGTTTTCAAGAACTACCATATATTTGAGGATATAATCGGCTCCTCTCTTCTTTTGTAAAATTTATTTTAAGTATATATTCAGGAAAACGCTAGATTATTATTGCCATTTCTTAATATTGTCAGATGCCTGCACGTACAAGTGTAGCAGAATAATTATAAAAAAGGAGTCGAATGAATATAAACATGAAAATGGGTTGTCATAAGTAGTATATATATGTTCAGAAAGATTTCCGCGGTCAGAGGAATGAATACAAGAATCTAAAGTCTGGGTTGAACCGCGTGTGGAATTATTTTTATTTCGACGTTTCGGCTCCCAATCTTGAGCCATTTTCAAGAAATAAGGGATTAAGGAATGAAGGAATATTAGGAAAGGGTATTAGTTCTTGCCGAGGCCTCAATCTGCCTACTCCTCGGTTCGAACTTTTAGGAAGAAATCAGGAATGGTATATAACTTATCGCCGGGGTCTCAACCTGCCTACTCCCCAAGGTTCTTTACTGGTTCTTACTGAGGTCTCAATCTCACTACTCCTCGGGTCGAACTTTTCGGCACTGCTCGGAGTTCGACCCTAGGAGTCGGCAGATTGAGACCTCCCCATAGACTCTATAGAATCCCATCAAGTATACGAAATTCCCTGCACCCAATGCCCTCCCAGCTACATCGGTCAAATTAATAGACGTATATCTAATAGAGTCTACGAACACAACCATGCTATTCGCAAAGCTGAACTTAACTCGACACTATTTCGACACTGCCAACAGACAAGACATATTTAGACTTTCAAAAAGCCTGAAACAATCGCTACAATAAAAACACATCGTAGTAGAATAATAACCGCTCTTAACTATATACGTACTTCACTAACAATAGCTGAAGACTTCGTAATTTACTGCTTCATGACGGTTGCATAACTCTGAGTAGCTGGGATCAAAAGAGGCCCTCACAAAATAATCACTGTCAGATTACCGCTCCAGGAAATAAGAGGCATATATTGTCTTTATTTCGCAAATAGGGATGGCGAAGGTGATCCCGGTCGTCGACAGCGATAAGCGGGTAAAGGGCAATAGTCCTGCATTGCCTACAATCCTTCAAAGGCTATTACGTCTTCTGCCAGAACATTGTTGCAAGCACTGAATATAGTACAGTTGATTTGTACTAGTCCAAATAAAATTGAAGAAATAAAGAAATAGTCGACAAATGCAGTAGATACATAGTATCAGAGGTGCGTTTCACTGATGTAATTATACTGAATATAACAGCATGGCTTGTGAATACAACCGCAAAGTTAAATAGCGGTTATAAATATGGATATAAGTTTATTGTTTATTGTTATTTGTTTCCACAATTTTTCAAAAAAGACGAAAGGATGTAGTAGCATATATGATATTTTACACCATTTTTATATTGTTAATAGTTGTAAAGATTTCTCCTATTATTTTTTGTATTGTAACAGCATTGTTTCAGGTAAAATGACACCTATTTAAAATAAGATATAACATTAAATAATTACTAATTATTTATGCATATTATACCTTCCTGTTTTTTGAAATGTTGAAGTTAATTGGGAATCTGGTTACTGTGTTTTTCGTTATTTCTTGTTGTTTCAAAGAACCTAGAAGGCATTTATTGAAATGGCAAAGTAAAATAGCTGTTACAAAAATTAAAATAAGCGAATAAAATATAGATGATTCGTGAAGTATCTCTGCTTCTGGATTCGCCAGAAAAAGATTCTACAGCTTTAGAAATAAATTCGGAGGCTCTATAGTTTACCTTACAGTCTCACCCCATACAGATTTCAGTAATACATACTTAAACTGTACAAGTCCGTTAAGAAAATATCATTATTAAACTAAAAATATAATATCAACAAATCCAATAAACATGTTCCTAGGAAAAAGAAAATCTTATTGAAAATCTGTGTTCACGATTATCTGATAACGAAAAACTCAATCTTCTAAATAGAGAATACAATTTTGCAATATTGTTCCTAACAGTGTTCATGCTATGTGATAAGAGTTGTTTTAGGTACTTTTACGTGGTTCATTCTACACCTCTAATTCTGCTTACCAAAAATGGTATTCTGAGTTATGAGTTCGATTTCATTAAAAAGTATATTCCAATGAGTCATGAGAATGGATGAGACCATCCATTCTTTTTAAGTTGGAGACGAGCACTATCCTGCATGTGCATAGAGCTTGAATACTGGTCTTAGATGCAGGTTAATATCCACATAGGGCTCCGCTTTCAAGTAACTCAACTCTGAGGAGAGATCCTATATCAGAAAAGTTACCACAGCGATAACTGACTTGTGGTGGTCGAGCGTTCATATCGATATCCCTTTTTGGTCTTTTGATATTGGCTCTTCTTATCATTACGAAGCAGAATCGTAATAATACATTAACGTATTCGATTATATAAATATGGATTAACTCAACGTTTGAGTAAAGAGTATGCGAATAAGTTGGTCAAGGGATGTAGTGGACGTTCCGGTATTTCACGCCTGGAACCTCGATTACGATCAGACCTTCTGAGAGTAAATTTTTCTGTAATTATCTCGCAGTAGATCTCTAAGTTTACTGGATTAAACTGGACTAATAATGTCAATAGCTTGTAGCTGGCTTAGATTACCGGCTCGGAGTTATCGGGCGTGGGTTTAATTCCCATATATATCGGCTGGGCGGATCTGTATAGGTCCCGCGTGAATGTAGAGGGTTAGATGAAAGAATTGCACGAAGCTAAACTTGCCCCTCTATAAATAAAGACGAAAAAAAGAGATCTACTACAGAAATGATCCTGTGAAGTGTAATCTTACAATCTGTTTAGTTTTACACACAACTTAATATGTTAATAATTGTTTCATGCCAATATAAATAAAAACATTCATTAACTGCATTTAACTTTGAGGCATATTAAAGGATATAAGTAATGTAAAGAACGTATAAATTTAGCACGTTCTTTTACATAAAATATAAACTCCAATTTTTATATCCCCCGTCAAATTAAGTCTATAATATAAAAATCTACGAATAATTCTTTCCCCAATTACTCACAAACTGCGATCAGTTAAATTCGTTTCTCTATAAGAGTAAATGGATTTTTTCATGAATTTGTAATTATTTTGGAGGTTTTAGTTTGTTTCGTATTACATGACATAATTCTGAATGTAATTATTACATGACTTATATAATAGTTTACTTATATATTATAGCGATAGCGAGCAGGTATTACATTACATTTATAATAAACAGACGAATGGAACTTGTGGAATGAGTGGAATGGAGGAATTTTTACGAATATTGCAAATAAATCTGAAAAAATTCAATCTGCTGACCTCAAACGCTTTAAATATTGGGGAATTTATTGAAATAACTTTAAATCGGGTCCCTAAATGAATTCAAATTTAGTCAGAAGCAACAGTACCGCTCATTGTAACACGTAAGTTAGTAAACAGGGCTTTAAATCACATTTTAAATATCAAAAAAATGTATAAACCGCATTTAATATTAATAGAATGTCGCAATAAAATATCTTACGAACGAATCAATAATTTCGATGGTATGAACTGAAGAATATTGTTTAATTTTCCAGTAAAGTTTATATATCTGAACATATTTATCCAAAATTAGCATATTTCATAATTGATTAGGCGCACAATGGAAATGGGATTTCCGTGAGCGAAGTTTGTCTGAAACATTCGGTAACATTGGCATGAATTATGTGCTTGCTCGTATCTGCCTATAAAATCAGGAACGTTTACATACCTTTTACTTGCATGGTATTGTTCTTACTTTCATCGCATTGATATACAAGTATGTTATATTTACTATACAATATAATTGTGTAGTAATGAAAGTAATCTCGAAAGAGACTAAGTTGAGACATTAATTAAAGAAAAACTCTTTTTAATATTGTATTTTATTATATTAGTGTATAACACCAAATATGTCGATTAACTGTCGATCGTTATAACTAGTTATATTTATATACGGAAAATGCGTCCTGCAAATTTAATACATTTTATTATAGGGCGTAATCAATACCGAAATTGAACTATTAATTCAATTATACAATATACTTTAAATGGAATGATCGGCTATATAAATAAAAATTATAGTACGCTATAACGCATTACTGGTTTTTTGTTTATATACTCCATTGAAAATGAAAAACAATTTTTATTTATCGCGGCCATATTAGAATTGTTATTGTCCAAATTAGAATTATATAGATTTAGTTGTAATTTTCTTCACTTGGTAAAATCGTATTTATCTAGACGTACATTATTTGTATCATGTAATGGCCTTAAGTCCAAGACCATCTTAACATCCTCTGGGATACCTCAAGGCCCAAATTTCGGACCATTATTGGTTATATTATATATTAACGATTCGTCTCTAATGCTCATGTCGCAATAATTTTAAGCCATCGACAAGAAGATGACTTCTTACCGATGACTTAAAATTATTTTTAAATAAAACATGCCCAGAGGATCACTGTGCAAAAACTCATCGACATTATTGTAACGTGATGTTCGAAGAATGAATTATCAATGAATATAGACAAATGTAAAGTTTATTCGTATATCTTAAAGAGCCAATCACTAATATACAACGAGTAAGCAAATTGCAATAATATTGCGCCGTCTAACCTAACCTAACTCATATCCAAGACATCTTCAAAGCATGCTTCTAGAGGTTTCGGATCAAAAAACAAAAGTTACCACTTTGTTTGCAATGGTCGATTTACTACATTGATTTTGTCAAAATACCGAAATTCGAACAAAAAGCATTTTGTACATCGACATAAAAATTTCGTGACACACACACGAAAACAGCCACACAGTTTCGTAAATATAGATTATTCTATTGATAGTACAGTTTTAATATGTTTTGAAACATGCTATGTGCTGTCAGTGGAATCTGGTTTAGGTAAAGAAAATGTAATAAAATGTACTCCATTAAAAGTGTTGTCTTTATATCGTGACTTTCAATGAGAAGCATAGTTAAAGTATATTGCATTCATTTGGTGCATGATAAATATGTATTTAGTGCATGCAGGGTACAGTAGTGCTATTTCAGAGGTAATATTTATTTTACATAACAAAGGTATTTTTATCTAATAAGATAAACATGATTTTACCAAATAATAATCAGGATTTGCGAATATATTCAGATATTTGTTTAGAAGAAATATATATTTGTTTCATTATATTCATTTATTTGTAATAAATATAATTAATTGACAATAAATAAATCATTCTTTCAGTGAATATAATTTTTATATTGTAGATTACTGATATGTTTACAAGTCTAGAAGTAAGATGTTCGTATACTTTTTATTGGTTTGAGGTATTTCTCTATTATTGATTATTTCGACCAGAGTTACACCCCTTCACAAATTGATCCCTTTCCTTTCATTTCATTGATACCCTTTAAGATTTTCAATTTACCTTTTTATGTGGTCAATGTCAGCTATGTAGGGCTTTATCGGCCTGTTATCATTTATTAAATAGTGTCGTAAGTAAAATGTTGGATGTGCCATCATATACATATAGGTATAGAGCCAATACATATAGGTTTGAATAGAATCTTATAGTTGTCATCGATTACAAAAAATATTTTTAAAGCTATCACTTTTGGACAATTGTATACTCGTATTATACCGAAATTCAGTTTGTAGAATGTTTTCCTTGGAGAGAAAGCCGTTTCATTTAAATAATTATTGAAATCGGTTTACCGTTAACAAATTATTTAATTAAAATAATGGAATTAGTTATTAATTATAAGAAACAAGATTTAAAACGAGAACGTACCTCATTGACCTTCAATAAGATCCTTTTCTACATAGTACTAAGTTCGATGAGATCAGATGATAACTAAGAGATACCATTTATGAGTTGACAGACTCCTGACTAAAACCTAAAAATAATACATTGTGTGTCTAGGAGTAAAAGCAAAAGATTCTCGGACGGCAATATAAGTTATTCATTCATTGGATTCCGGGAGAATGTACTATTACTATGAGGCAAACATACTATTTTTTCTGAAATCTAAATTAATATTATGAATTAAGGGATTTTTATGAATGTACAACATTTCTTCGTTACAAACTAATTGCTTATGAATTCGTTTTCTTCACAATTATTGTTTAGTTCTTATATGTGTTATTATTAAATCAGATTCAGTGCTTATTTAACTTTAATACTATACTTAAAAATACGAAAGTGTTAAAAAATATTAAAAGAGGTGAATATTTAACAGTATTATTATGTAATATGTTGCCACATGTTCAAGGTTTTATCATTTGATTTAACCTTAGAATGAATTTAACATAGGAAACAGTTTGGAAATAAAGTTCTATCAGCTAATGTATTGTGACAATTGTAGGGGTGTAATTTACTTGAAACTTTAAAGAGGATTTCCAGTCAGTTTAAGTGTATAGTCGATTGCGAAGGGCTTATTTTTTAATGCTGTATATCATAACTCATATTGATAATCCACAAAGAGGATATCATATGAAAGGGTAACGAGATGTGAATTAATTAAAATATAACCATTGTTGCAAAGTTGAAAACTTTCAGATTTTGTGTTTTGTGATTTTAAAGGCTAAATGTTACGTTATTATATCTATATTTACTAAACGGCTGTTTTCGTGTGTGTGTCACGAAATTCTTAGGTCCATGTACGAAATGCTTTTCATTCGAATTTCGGAATTTTGACAAAATCAATATAGTAATTCGACCCTTGCGAACAACGTGGTAACTTTTTTTTTATTCGACGCCTCTAGAGGCATGCTCCGGAGGTACCTTTGATATGAGCAAGGGGGCGGCGCAATACTATTGCGATTTGCTTACTCGTTTATACATATTAAAATACAAATTAAACAAAAATATATAAAAAATATCTTCTGTCTGAGAAAGATATTTCAATTTTAGAGAAATATTATTATTATGTTTTGTGGGTTTGGGCCTCATCAGCCACTGATCGCATGGGCGATCTCCTCTTATATGGGTCATTATCCAAAAATGCTATCCCATAAAAGGAGCAATTTAGGCACGTCCCTCGCCTTAAGCCTCGCCTCCTCTAGGATAACAGGGGTCCCTAATATAAGGCACCTCCTCTCCTCCAGTGCGGGACAGGTGTAAAGAAGATGAATCGAGGTTTCCTCGTCTTCTCTACAGTATCTGCATGCCGGGCTGTCAGTCAGCATCAGCTTGTGCTTATATGTATTCAGGCTACTATGGTGGCCCGTTATGATTCTCACCAGGGTTCTGGCTTTGTGCCTGTTCAATTTAATGAATTCTTGGGCCCATTTCTCAATCTCCGAGTATTCGATGAAGAGTTTGGTTATTCGACAACCCGTTACTCCTCTACATCTTTTTATGTGCTGGTCTCTTGCCCAGTCATTGATGCTGTCTCTGATCAGATTTCGACTTATTTCCACTGCAGGTTCTGGTCCATAGAGGTTTTCCCTGGTCTCTAGTCTGGCAAGGTCAGCTGCAATTAGATTTCTCTTAATGCCATTATACCCAGGTATCCATAAGACTTCCACCGGTCTCTTCCCTGCCAAGTGGTTCAATGCTTCATAGCAATTATAGACCTGCTTCGGCTTTGTCGTTACTGAATTCAGGGCTGTCAATGCCGCCCTGCTATCCGAGCGGATACATACCCTCTCCTGGGTCCGATTTTGGTCGGCCCCCAGAACACCGTACGTAATTGCAACTAGCTCGGCCTGCAGTGCGGTAATGTATTTACTCAGGGGGAAGGTTTTATCTATCTTATCGCGCTGCCTATACACCCCCACGCCCGCTCTGTTCTCACTCTTGGCTCCACCCGTATACCAGATGTCTCCATTGAGCGGCAATTCAGCTCGGCCCTCTATCCAGTCGGTCTTACTGGTGAGGGTGATCTTATATTTTTTGTCAAACAGGAAGTGGACACCCGTACTGTCAGAGGGCATCCATAGGAGCCCCTCCTCAGCTAGCTCCCTTGAGAGTCTATACAGGTCCCCTACCTTCCTATTCATGTTTCCCACTCTGTGCATTGCCTTTGCAGCTTCCGCTTTCAGGGTGACATCAAGAGGTGGTATTCCCGTCAGTATCCCCATCGCCTCGATCGGTGTTGATTTTGGGGTTTAGAGAAATAAATAAGCGATGATTACTTTTAGTTTTAACAACTCATATTCAGTTTATTGCGAGGGGTAAATGTGGGTTATATTGAAAATTGTATTGTTATATTAAAAAGTTGAATTATTTTTATCAGATACATTACAATATATTCCTAAAAAATAACACATATTTTGCTAATATTTACATTATAAATATCGTTCATATATGTAACTTTACAGAGGATATAAAATGTTAATTGGAGTTTTAATACTTTAATACCGAAACGTGCCCCATAAAAGTTATCGATGATTATGAATATTCAAGAAGTCTAAAGTTTTTAACTCGTTAGATACACTCGTTTAACATCGAAATAATCTCGTTTAATACTGAGTTAATAAACAAGCCGCATTCATGAATTCTAAATATGAATCGTCTAGATTTAACCAGTGAAAAGTGGATGTTACACTTTTCACCAAATATGAGATAGCTACGCGTTCTCATACAGTACTTTCCGTGCTTTCATGCTGCGAAGCGAAGCTCGTATTGCTTGAAATCGTGCAATATCTCCACTAAAATCAATGCTAAAGTTCGGGGTCAGAACGTGCAATCTGAAACTTCAATTGGCTTCAAAATGTGCAATATCGACTCAGCCATTAAGAAACTGGTATATTAGTCACGTGATCAGACTGTTAAATATTGAAATTAAATACCTAATAATTAAGAATAAAATAGTTTTTTTGTACAATATTATTTTTATTACTATTATTCATTTCTATTTTATTGTTATCAGCAAAAAATCAATTCAAAATTGAATCCAATAAAATACAAATTAATATTCATCTACTTACTAAGATTAATTAGATATTCAATTAGTTTCAAAATAGACAAAACCCAGTATACAGTTGCAAATCGGGCAATATCCAAAATTAATTTCTTAATAAAAAGTGTAAGAATAAATATTTTTGGTTAATTTAGTTTTTATTTTCATAGAATATCATAATAATTCATATTTCAAAGTTAAAATAATTTAAAACTTATAAAAACATAAGATATCAGTTTTTTGAGTTTCCTGTAAAATATTAGTTGATGGAGACTTCACACTTTGAATCTAGACAAATCATATATTGAATACATATCGTGTATTCGTATTATCTGTACACTAATTATACAGTATCATAATAATTGAAATTGGAAAGTGTCCCCCAGTATTTTCTTTATCTCAGTACATAGGAAGTATCTACGTCTATATATAACTTTATATAATAGATATATGCAGCATCAAGATTTTTATGACTGTATTGTTGGGAAATCTATGATGTAATTCAACATGGAAAATATGTAATAAAGCTGTATATCGTCAGTGTATTAGTAGTAGTCACAGACTTGTAAACAATATTTGTGTAATATAGAAGTAGAACAGAGTAAATAGTAGCAGCCTAAAAATTTGTAGTATGCTGAAACCAATTTGACAAAAATTACCAGACTAAAATTGTGATCAGAGATACAAGAGTACCAAATCAAATAGTTCTTGGTTTGCTCATGGTTTACTGACTTCAGTGTAATTTAATAGAACTAAATTATTAATATGTTATAGTCTGCAATTTCTACATAATGGAGGGACGGTAAGCCACTTAAGAGTTACAGCACTTAGACTCTCTTGGGTCCCCTGTACATCCTCTGTGAAATTCTCACTTAAATATAGTTAGCTAGCATGTTTCTGTAAAATAGGTGGCGATGTCCGAAGTTTCATTATACAGGGGCCGTATTTGGCTGGAGCATTGCAAATTCCAAACAGCATAACCCTAAATAGCCACAAACTATTCCTAGTTGAGTAAGTAATCGTTTTCTTGTAGTAGGAATCGACTTCCACTTGCCAATAATTACCTTTGCTATCTAACGTATAAATCATTTTTACATTTGTTAAAGTGTCGATGGTATCATCTATTCTAGGCGAGGGATAATTGTTTTTCTTCGTGATTTTATTTACTTTCCTATAATTAACACAAATCGAGAAATTCCATATTTGTTTGTAACTATTATTCAATAATAATTACTCCTACAATTATTCCTTGCTTCTTTATATTGTCCACTGGTTCTTCAACTTTCTCTTGTATTGTTAAAGAAATTATACTTGGTCTCTGCTTTATTGGGAAAGGTTTGCCCGTGTCGATTCTATGTTGTATTAAACTTCTTCCTATGTCATTTTTACTGAAGAAAAATGCATATTATGGCACAATAAATCTTTAAACAGCGTTATTTATTGGTCATATAGGGATGATTTCACTTCTTCTTTAATTTATTTTAAGACTTGGTGGATTTCTGTGATGTCCATGGTGCTAGGTTGATATTTGCTACCTGTGCATTTATTAATGCAGGTGACACTTGGAGGTTTCTTTTTTATTCAACATCTGTTCATAGTGTTCATAGTGAGATCAACCTATCCAACATATTAACTATTTTGGGTTCATGTTTAGTCAGTAATAATCATCTCTTTAATAAGTTTGGTCCTATTCATCGTCGTCGTTTGGTTCTATTAATTTTTTTCATGACCGTTTTCTGCTATACCTACACTAATTCGAACTATTAATTCATACCAGGTAAGTAGGATGAGTCTTCAGCTAAAATAACTCGTTTATGTCTTTCACTCTGTGTAAACAAGTTTATTACAATTTCTTCAACTTATATTTTGAAGGAACGTTCTTGCATGTCTAATTGTAACTGTTCTCCATTAGCCTTAATCCCATTAACACTTCATCTACAATTTCCGCAACAAATACTTCATGCCCAGAAACTTTTATCTCCCAATTGGAATTCTTCTTCATGGATTCAGATGATAGGTAATGTTTCACCACTTGGTATCTCTAAAATAATTTTTAATTTTTGGCATCGGCCCAATTTTGCAATTGAAAATTATTTGTGGATTTACACAATCTCCATATATTTTGCAATACACTGCCAAGCCATAATAGTAGCATCGTGACGCAGATGAGGTACTTTGATTTTTGGGAGTGGAGCATAACATTGACTTAGTTCTTCATAAAACACTAAAACACTACATTCAACGCGCGTTTCGCCAACAAAGTTGGCATCGTCTGAAGATGATTAAAACTAAAATATGGTACGTCGTAGCTAGTTCGTGTCCCGGGCAACTGGCTAATTGGAGTTTTTCTGTTCTCCAACTTCTGGCCAATTAGGGGACACCTCTCTCTTTTTTCAATTGTAGGCAATTATCTTTTATATGCCCTCTTTCTGCAGTTCCAATAAGTATTATATTTATCAAATATACTACGCTACTTTCGACTATACCGAAAATAATTTGTTTATGAGGACACGCTTAAAAGTCGCATATTTTGCAAGTAAGCAATGTAATTATAAAATAATAAATTGTACATGTCGCCAGTAGCTTCCCTCATTCATTTATGCAGTAATTTAAAAATTGGTCACGTAGTGCTATTACCATATTATGGTATATAAAACGGTAGTTTTAATTTGCCGAGTTCCTGTCTACACTTCGTATTTACCAGTTCATTATTTTCTGACCTCGAATAAATTACGAAATATTTACTGGGCATGATGCACCACGTTAAATAACTTTTTTTGTGATTTTTTTACATGTTACAAAATTATGTCGTAACTACCGAGGTATTTGAATGTCAGTGTAGTAAGACTAGTGATATGATGTCTTTAGGTTTAAATTTAATGGCTTGAAAGAGATTTTTAAATAAATATAATAATTATCCACTGAAAATTTAATCGTTTTAGAAAATGTTTTTGTTCTTAAGAAAAGTATTCGAGTTATTGACTTAAAGTAAATATAAAATAAAGGCCTTAAAGAGTTAAGACTTGTATAAATTGTACTGAAAACGCTGAAGGCAAACAACCTTCACATGATGTACATATTGCATTATAGGGAACTTTTTAGTGTCATTTTCTGTTGTATGCCTAATACACTGTCGTTTCATAAAATTTTCACTCGACATGTGTTACGTTAACAAAGCTGTCATCATCACGAGATCGATTGACGTATAATTAGTTGTTCGGCGGTTCTGCTAAATACATTTATTGTTATGATTTTATCGTCTATATCATCGTCCATTACGTCCCTTTTGAAATCTAAATATTGAGAAAATATAATTCTAGCAAAACATATACCAAACATTATACCAAATATTATGAATTTTATATTTATTTATTTCATTTCTTATTTTACAATTTTAAGTTTTATGTGTCGAAAAATGAGTAGCTTAAATAGAGAATAATTACTTGAATACTTAATGCATGTTTAAGGCAGAAATGTTCTAAGTGTTTTGTGCTAAGAAGAAGAAGAAGACATGTTCTAATAATAATAATAAGAAGAAGAAGAAGAGAAAACTCTCTGGAGTTTTGCAAACTTAGTATAAACCAGATTAATATTTAGTTATAATTTATGATAAGGCACGAAAATATATAATTTGATAATTGAAACTACTTGGGGTATAATTTTCTTTGATATTATTTTACATGCAAATAACCCGACTTATAATTTATACAGTATGTTATTCTAAGTCTAAAAAGACATTAGGAGAAAATTTTATATAACATGTATAATTCTGCTATATTTATGTTTTAATATTCGTGAGTACGTATTTCATCATCTGGTATATTTAACATAAATTCATCGGTTTCCTGAAGGGAAATATTAAACTTATTAAAACTTGAAATTATCTTTTACATTGTTAATTCTGTAGAAAGCTTAATTAAAATTTATAACTTTTGTCTGTAAGTAATTAGACGTTTGAGTAAATATAATGAAAAAGGTTAAAATGTATAAACACTAAAAGTAAGATTTCGTATTTAATCTATAATTCTAACTCGTATCGTTATATTTGTTGTTATTGATTTCTCGAGTTTTTCTCATGTTTCAAATAACTACTAAACCTGAATATAATTCACCAACTAAATGTTAAGGGAAAGAAGTTACTTTGAAATTACTCGGCATTGAATGTGTATATTTAAATTATTTGTATAAATTATATTTCTAGAAATATGTTTTACATAATTCTGTTAGAAAACAGTTATATAATTTAAAATATGGAAAACCATCTCGCTTTTGAAATTGAGTTTAACCTCGAAGATCTATTTTGGCAGCCGTATATTTAAAAACTGTCAACGTGACTCGTTTGAAAATTATAATGTTTGATTATATTGACTAAAACTTAGCCGATATTGGATGTGACTATGCAGTAGTCTTTCATCTCTTTCAAGATTAGATCTACGTTGGAACTTCGTTTCCATATTTCTCACAACAACATTCTCTTAGATTATCAGCATGACTTATTGACAACTGTTCTTTAATTATTTGTTTCATATTTTTGTAACATAAGAGAGGTGTGTAGAGAGATACGTCGTTTTTAAAAGGCCCTCTGAATCGTCCGAATATTTTTAACCTAGTTACTATAATTCTTAACTCTTTTTAATTTTACTTTTTCATAACATAAAAGAAGTCGAAAGAGGTCGACATTACTATTCATTTCATCGCTATTTGCCAAGTAAAGAACTCTCTTATCTTGCTGATAAACGGAACAGTCTACCTGAGCGTAGCCATAAAACAAGCCACGTTATGTTTTGAGATTTTGATGAATAATTACTTGAATACTTAATGCATGTTTAAGGCAGAAATGTTCTAAGTGTTTTGTGCTAAGAAGAAGAAGAAGACATGTTCTAATAATAATAATAAGAAGAAGAAGAAGAGAAAACTCTCTGGAGTTTTGCAAACTTAGTATAAACCAGATTAATATTTAGTTATAATTTATGATAAGGCACGAAAATATATAATTTGATAATTGAAACTACTTGGGGTATAATTTTCTTTGATATTATTTTACATGCAAATAACCCGACTTATAATTTATACAGTATGTTATTCTAAGTCTAAAAAGACATTAGGAGAAAATTTTATATAACATGTATAATTCTGCTATATTTATGTTTTAATATTCGTGAGTACGTATTTCATCATCTGGTATATTTAACATAAATTCATCGGTTTCCTGAAGGGAAATATTAAACTTATTAAAACTTGAAATTATCTTTTACATTGTTAATTCTGTAGAAAGCTTAATTAAAATTTATAACTTTTGTCTGTAAGTAATTAGACGTTTGAGTAAATATAATGAAAAAGGTTAAAATGTATAAACACTAAAAGTAAGATTTCGTATTTAATCTATAATTCTAACTCGTATCGTTATATTTGTTGTTATTGATTTCTCGAGTTTTTCTCATGTTTCAAATAACTACTAAACCTGAATATAATTCACCAACTAAATGTTAAGGGAAAGAAGTTACTTTGAAATTACTCGGCATTGAATGTGTATATTTAAATTATTTGTATAAATTATATTTCTAGAAATATGTTTTACATAATTCTGTTAGAAAACAGTTATATAATTTAAAATATGGAAAACCATCTCGCTTTTGAAATTGAGTTTAACCTCGAAGATCTATTTTGGCAGCCGTATATTTAAAAACTGTCAACGTGACTCGTTTGAAAATTATAATGTTTGATTATATTGACTAAAACTTAGCCGATATTGGATGTGACTATGCAGTAGTCTTTCATCTCTTTCAAGATTAGATCTACGTTGGAACTTCGTTTCCATATTTCTCACAACAACATTCTCTTAGATTATCAGCATGACTTATTGACAACTGTTCTTTAATTATTTGTTTCATATTTTTGTAACATAAGAGAGGTGTGTAGAGAGATACGTCGTTTTTAAAAGGCCCTCTGAATCGTCCGAATATTTTTAACCTAGTTACTATAATTCTTAACTCTTTTTAATTTTACTTTTTCATAACATAAAAGAAGTCGAAAGAGGTCGACATTACTATTCATTTCATCGCTATTTGCCAAGTAAAGAACTCTCTTATCTTGCTGATAAACGGAACAGTCTACCTGAGCGTAGCCATAAAACAAGCCACGTTATGTTTTGAGATTTTTTGTTTGGAAAATAGCGATGAAATAAACTATACATGATGTTAATTAAATTATCAGCACTTGTAGCACCTAGGCTACAATAGTCTTCAACTATTTTTGTAATCTATTTGTCGTAAAGTTAAGATTATTGATAAATAAATCGAAATTTGATTAGGCCATAATAATATGTATTCTATATGTAAATCCGCCTATATAAGCAATACGCAATTATTTGTATAAATAAATTATAGGCAATATAATGAATACAAATTATTAAATATGCATATATAATTATTTTCACTACATTACTCAGGCTTAACTAATCGCAACCCATATTACAGGCTATTATAAAATTCATAGTGTATATTGTTGCATTAAATAAATATGATTCATCCTCATGATAATGTAATTTATATCATGATAATCATTTAATTTGAATTCGTATTTACACATAGCTTCTTGTTAGCTTTAGAAGTGAAAATCAACTTCAAGCGGCACTAGACGCAAGTAAAACAATATTAAATATTAGTAAATATGCACTAAATAACAATTTTAAACGTAATGTGGCGAAATCGTCTGTTATGATGTTTTGTTTGACCAATAAGTCTGTCAAAATATAATTTAACATAATTATTACTTGTTTGAAGTAATTCCGAAAAGCATAAGCGTATTGTGAGACATTTTAGGCTTTTACATATAAAAAATAAGAGGACCAGTCTTTATGTAATTAATAAAATTAGTAACACTTATATATTTTATGTAGTTTACTAAAGTTATCTTATTATAATAATTATATTATTCATCATTAGTTAGTTAATTCAGACTTTTATATATTCAACTATTTGTGGGTTTATGATTTGTTGACTTCTTCTTATATGTCACAGAGCATAAGAATAAATATGTAAGGTACAAACCTGTGCTGAACGTCAGCAATTATATAGATTTTCTTAGTCAATATTTAATCTTTTAGCCTTTAATTTAATATTCAATGCCTTTGAATGAGGCGACGTTGGTTCACTTTGGAATTTTAATTTTAGATGCTATATATAGTATTTTAATTTCAAAATGTATTATTCAGAATAACTTGTAGTGTGATAAAGAAATAGTTAATAATTACGCAGTAATTTAGTTATTACAATTCATCCTCAAATTATTTAGATAAAATACGTCTTTGATTGTATCGAACCTGTCTCTATTTGTTCCTTCTGGGAGCAAAATTACGCAATTATTAATTTTGTAATTTTTTAAAATAGAATAAATTACCAGCTGCGAACTATCTCTTGCACATTACTTTTAACCATAAGTGTCTCTAATTGTATAAATCTATGTTCGTTGTATTACTACATTTATATAATATATAGGTGGGTAAACAAGACAACAAAGCTAAATTGAATTGTTTATACCTACATCTATTCAAATATCTTAAGACTACGTAACGGCATCTCGGCTGCCATAGAAACATCCGAGTATCATACATTATATACTCTGCTGGGAAATAAGTTAGACATGCAGTTCAGCGCCCAAAGCAGGGTTAATAAAAGTAAAATGTTATTGTATTATTTCAAGTGCTAGGAAAATCTGTTGTAACACTGGATATCTGATTAGCCTTATACTTCTATATAGGTGTCTATTGTACTCTGGAATGGCGGACTGGGCTCAGTATACGGAGTGTTATTATATGCTTGCATTTCAGACTGGACAGAACTGGAAGAGTTTGACACCTCTCCCTGAGTATTTTATTGGTCTGTTTGTGTAACCTTTCCCTCCTCAATCTGAGACTTTATAGGAAATCGGTCGATTCCTGCGTGCCGAATCTTAAAGTATCAATTAGTTAATTTATAGAAATTGAAATAAATCACTGGTATTTTACCCACTAATAGATTTTCTTAATATTTTTAAGATAATTTCATGAAGACACTGGAGTGGCTAGCGAGGCTAAATCTGGCCGTGCTGAATCGAGGGCCACAGCCAACGTTCGAAAGGGGGAGTAAGTTGCGAACGTTACGTCGAACCCGGACGTAACGTTCGCAACGGCGAGTGCAGCAGCAAAAGTGGTGCGATGGATAAGGAAACACTCAGCGACCACAAATACATCCTATTTGAGGTCGGTGATGGTGCGGGTCAGACGATTAGCGTGACCAAGAACAGTGGCTGGAAGTTGAACAGCTGGGACAGGGCTAGTTTCTGTGGAGTCATGGATGACCAAACAGAAAATGGGAGGATTAGGGATCCCAAATCTTTGGTTGAAAGCGTCACGAGGGCGTGTGACGCATCCATGGCCCGAAAAGGGAGAAGCAGACAGTCCCCGAGGATATATTGGTGGACAGAGGAGATCTCTGCCCAAAGGAAGAAGTGCGTCGCTGCACGAAGGCAATATATCAGAGACAGGGCCAGAACAACCTGGAACCCTAATGAGCAGGGAGAGGCGGAGGTAGCGTACAAGGTTGAAAAGAAAAAGCTGAGGGATGCTATCAAGGCAGAGAAGAGGAGAAAGTGGGATGAGTTGTGCGCCGACCTAGATAGAAATGTCTTGGGTAATGGGTACAAACTTGTGGTGAAGAGGACGAACAGCCACCAGCAGGAGGTTCCCCTAGAAAAGATGAGAGAGGCGGTGGACGCGCTCTTCCCCGAGAAACCGGTGGAAAAATGGGAGCGCCAACCAGGAGCAGTTTTCGATCCGCTTACGGAGGAGGAACTGCTAAGGGCTTGTGTCAAGATCAAAAATGGCAAGGCGCCTGGTCCGGACGGTATCCCCCCTGAGATCCCGAAGGCCGTGGTGGAGAAATATCCTGCGGAGGTACTGCGAATCATGAACGATCATGAGGAGCGGTGACTTCCCCGAGGTATGGAAGATGGCCAGGCTTGTTCTAATCCTCAAGGAAAACAAGCCGATGGGGGACCCCGCATTTTTCAGGCCGATATGTCTGATCGATGTGCTTCATGCCGAAGTCATGCCGAAGCAGAGTATTAAGTACCTGGGAGTCTGGATTGATAGTTCCCTCTCGTTTAGGGAACATATCAAACAGACGTTAGAAGAGGCTGACAAAACTGTTTCGGCCCTTAGTCGTTTGCTGCCAAACATTAAGGACCCCAGGGCGGCAAAGAGGAGAGTCCTCAGCGGTGTGGTGCAGTCGATCTTACTGTATGCTACCTCGGTGTGGGTAGATATACTGAGAAGGGACAAGTGAAAGAGAGAGCTCACCAAAGTCCAGAGAAGAGCAGCGCTAAGGGTCTGTAGTGCATACAGGACCGTATCGGCAGCGGCAACGCTGGTGATAGCCTGTATACCACCCATTGACTTTCTAGCAAGGGAGATACGGGAGGTGTACGGAGGAGCTGACAGAGGTGCAGTAAGGGAGAGCCTATGGGAACACTGGCAGGAGAGATGGGATGCGGAGCTTCGAGGGAGATGGACGAAAGTGCTAATCCCGAACATAAGGCCATGGTGCGAAAGGGCGCATGGCGATGTCGGGTATTATTTAACCCAGGTACTTACTGGGCACGGCTGTTTTGCGCATTACCTATTGGATATAGGCAAACGTGAGAGCAGAGAGTGCTGGTCCTGTGGAGAGGTCGATGATGCGGGCCACATAGTGTTCAGTTACAAAAGGTGGATAGGAGAAAGGAGAGCTGCGGAGCAAAAGATAGGACATGCTATCACTGTAGATAACATAATTCCAATCATGCTCGAGAGCAGGGAAAGATGGAAAGTGGTGGAGCAGATGGTAACGGCCATCATGAAGGAAAAAGAGAAGGAGAAAAGGGAAGTGGGGAATTAATAAGTATCCTGATTGATATGCCAAAGAGAAGTAAAGCGAGAACGGTTCTTCTTCGGCATTATACTGATAGGATAGCGAGTTTTTTTTTAGTCGGTAGGCGTATACGAACCCGACACTACCTGGCCAAACAATAAATAACAGAACACCAGAGGCCACGTGTCTTTTGAAGATTTTCCCCTCGAGAAAAAAAAAGATAATTTCATAGTTAAATTTTACAAATAATTATAAATTTTCACGATATACAGGGTGTTAATAGTTGTGTTAATGCTGTTATATACAGAATCCTGCCAGATATAGAGTGTTAACATCATTATGTTAACACTTAATAAAAATGTTACTTTTAAAAGTAATTGAGTAAGAAAAATGCATATTGAAAGTTCTAAATGAACTGTAATTTACTTTCTCGGAATATCTCTTACAACCTTATTTTAATTAGGCGATTATATTCGTGGAACATTACCTGTGTTCTAAGGAATGCAGTGAGTAAATTAATGTTTTATCACCAATCGCAACTTATATAAACCCTGGAATTTTGTAGGTACATAATGTTCCACATGATCATATGATGGGATGTTATTGATCTAATCACTGGTGGAGCCTTCAAAGTATTGGAGACACTGACAAAATGAGACAGGTTTTGAAGATAGTTGTAAATAGGTACATACAGTTTCTGAAAATTTCTTAAACAGTATTTTAAATAATTTGATGGAATTGATTCTTGTGTAGACCAGAAGCCATATAATATTGATATTACCGTATTATTTATTGTAATATTAATGTAGTTATATGTAGTTAAAGTTTAGTAAGACCAAAATAGACATGAAAGTATGGAATGGATAAATTTCGTTAGCAAATCATAAGTATTCACGGCAGTTGTTAAATATATGAAAGAAATTGAGAAAGAGAATGAGGCAGCATACTCTGTTCATTGTCGGACCTGCGCTGTTCGAAGTCAAGCAACGGATTGCTTAGTTGCGACTTGGATGGGTGACGCAGCGTTTTATTCTCATGGTGCCGCGGTGGTGCTGACTTGGTATTTGGTAACAGGGTGGCAACTGGGCCAAATACTGGGCACATTGTCTGTGTGAGTTCGATTCTCACCAGAGGGAACTTGGCACTTCCCTCAGGGCTGGGTGTTTGTCCGTGTTTATATGTGTAACCTTCCCCTACAGAAAACCTGTCTGTAGGCTTTCTGGGGAAGGATGTTTTAATTTCTGTGTGTCCAAAAAAAAAAAAAAATTGATGACCATATTTTTTTATAATGTATTCTGAATGATCTTCCAAAAGTTGGATGCATATAATGAAGTAGTTTGTTTCCATGTTTCAATATTCTCCAAAGTTCAAAATGTGTTTCTAGAAACTTTTCTGACTATAAAATATCTGTTTTGTTTGTTTTTGTTAAAAAGAAAGAAACCAGTTTATCTTAAATTTTGAAAATATTCACTGTTTTGAGTCAAATTAATTTAATATCGTTCTAGTGGTAGTTCTTATCGTTAAATATTTAATATAATAATAATGTAATGATATGTAGTATCTTATGTAATCAATGTAGGCTCTAATTCTACCTATTTGCATAAAGATGTAACAAATTCCATGGTGAGGGATTTAAAATTGTGATTTTCAACAACGAAAACAAATTAATTCATGTGTTCCATTACGTACTGTAACTAATTATCTTACATTAATCAATTTTGGATGTCCTGTGGCTATGGACATAATGGACCACTTTTTATCTTAACGCCAGAAAAAATACGACCTCAGTTCGGTTATATTATACTAAGCATTACTCACAGAAGAGGGAGAAACTTTTCACGTCGCCCCTAAAATTTCGCTTCAATTAACCTTTTTAAATCTACGGTTGCCGATTTTTGTGGAAAGAATAATTATACTTTCTAGATTAATTAAAACTTAGTTGATTGCCAAATTTAAACCTAGAATTATTCATTTATATTGATTCCTTTCATAAAATAGAAGTATTAAATTTGAGTTATTTTGTTGAGAGGGTAGAGAAAACATATTAAATAATTATATTTTCTCTACTTGGGAATCATTTAAACAATTATGCATTAATATGTGTATTAGGGTGATTTATTACGTTTATTATTATGTTTGTTTTCTTTATAATTGACATGTTTTCTAACTGATTATAAAACGTAATAAAATTGCATGCTGATAAAATCCTGTTTGTTTCATACAATCAAGGGTGCACATGCAACATGCATATCGATGTATTTTTAACACAATGAAGTTATGTTCCACTTTTCATTGGTAACCATGTTTATGAGATTACGTTTATTGCCCTTGAAATTCTCGATTATAAATTGTCGTGTGGACATGTTATTATTTTTACGTTTTGTTCTGCAATTCTACTTTTGTTTGTTGTATTAAAAATAAATTCATATCTAGACCCAAGTGGTTGAAGTTTCTTTATAATAAGTAAGTTTGTTTTTGAATTTCTTCCTGTCAAAGTATTTAACATAATTTTTATTGCATAACTGGTATTACCGCGTTCGTCAACGATAAAAATAGAAATATTAACAAAAAAAATAGTAATACATATATAACATGTCTCAGAAACTGTCAACTTTTGTATAATACTTTTCTGGATCAATCGATTGCAAATAAGCTCTACTAACAAGTCCTCAAAGGAATATGTCTAGTTACCAGTCACCTTATATATTAATACTCGAAACAACTTACTTTCGTACTCATCTTCATTGGAAATT
Source organism: Rosalia funebris (assembly GCA_037954035.1). NCBI lineage: Eukaryota > Metazoa > Arthropoda > Insecta > Coleoptera > Cerambycidae > Rosalia > Rosalia funebris. Next base: position 11,022,772 of record JAZFAV010000007.1, read on the forward strand.
ATCGATCGTCCCACGAAGTCGTCTGAACTGTATAGATATAAACTACAAATAACCGAACAGCCAGTCAGTGGGCTGATGTGGTAGCCCACATTACATTACAGTCGCTTTCAGCTTGTTCGTGGGTTTTCCTTTTATTAATTATTTGAGGTAAGGTTATCGAAGAAAAAAACACGATTTTTCGCATATCGACTAATAAGAGGGTGTACTTTTTTAATGTTAAATAGAAAGACTATTAAATTACTACAACTTAAGGGGGCACGTCAGTTTTGCCGGCTCAAAAAATTAAATTTCTATTCTTCACATATTTTCAAAAGTTAATGTCTTGAGAATATATTCCCAAAGCCGCTTAATGGAATTCGGTGAAATGGCTTAGTTATACTCATAATACGCTTTAGGAAGTGCGGTCCAAGCGGCCGCAACAAGTGCAGCATGGACATGTGCAGACTCGCATAGCTCATAGATTCAGTCGCATTCGGCTTTTGTGTAGACATTTTGTTTGTGTTGAAACACCCCATACCCCCACTCTCTCTGTGTCGTTTTATTTAATCGTTAAACGAAAATCCCAACTATAAGAATCTTGGTCACTACGGTACCATTGAAACCCATCCCCCCTACTCTCTTGCTTTAATTTTATGACGCCCAAACTAGAAATGTCCCCTTGCGAGAACGTTCTACCCTCAGAGGTTATATTGATATCACACCTGCAGAATGCGACACCAACAAACCTCTGCTACCCCTGATTGACCCTACCCCAGAGAGTGGATGTACAAGTTCGAAGATTTGGCCTGATAGTTTAATTTCGTCTAGTTGTAGAAACCATTGCTGCGTTGTGTTTTTAGTTCTTAATCCCCAGATTCTTTATATAAAGTTTGATATTACTTGTTTTATTTTTCTTAATTATGAACTGCTCTGGTTAATTTAATTTAGGATTTAATTAATTTGAATTTATGTCCCTCAGTTATCTGAATTTATGTCTGATTTATTTTATCTTTGATTTAATACTAGCAGGAGGCAATAAAAAGGAAACGCAGAATCCACTTCAATTTACATTTATTATCCAAACTTGGATAGGTGGAAATAATGTTCTTGACAAACAACAGAACCTTGTTATTTGTAACACAAATTTCCATTTAATTTAACTTAACTTAATTTAAGCTAGCGTACGCAGAACTCTGCAGTACACCAAGAGGAACTCCTCTTGCCAAACACTATGTGAGTTTCCCCACTGGGGAGACATTAGAAAAACCTATGACAACCACGAACTCGCAGTTAGCAAATGGCTTGTTGCCATAGGTTGTGTACAAAATCACCTCAGTAAATGTATATTTTAACCAATGGCTGGCATACGCAGAACTCTGCAGTATACCGAGAGGAACTCCTCTCGCCAAACACCCTGTATAAATGAGTACTGTCTCAGTAATGGACTTGTGTCACGTACCCGCTCGCTATGAGATACCCAGGTAGAGCCTTATAGCCAATGCGAAGTTTTAACCTTCTGTGGTGACAAAGTACGCACCCTAGAGCGCTAAGCACTAATTAGCATTATCATTTTAAACAACAGGTAAACATCATCGATGATATGAAACCACCAAACAAAATTCACCTGTAGTAACTGCTAATATACATTTAAGAATTGTGGTCGACCTTAGATACTTCAATGCCCCCGTATGGAGACGCTAACAGATGTTATATAAAATGCAATAAATTATAACAGAGGGTTGTTAATCCGTCAAGAACTTTCCGAAGAAACAAATAATTTAGGTCATATTTTAGAAGCCAAATAATCTCAACGCTGTTATGAAAAATTGAAATATACCGCGTTATTTGCTAGCCCAGGTACGGGACGTTTCAGTGTATAGTGTGTACGACATTTTTACTTTTCCGCACTCTACTATACGCGGAAAAGTAATGTAATCGTGTAGAGAAAAATTGAAAAAACTTTGTTTTGGTTTATTTTTCGTTTCTCGGCCTAAAAACAAAAAAAAATAGTTTTTAAAAAATGTTTGCTGTGTGTGTGTTGTCGGCATTTATTCTTTTTAGCACGATAACTCAACTAAATCGTGTTGAATCGATCGGGTATTGACTGATTCTTATTGGGAACGTCTCCCAGACGACACCTTTTGATTTTGAGGTGGATCGAACACACTCTACCATATACATGGGTCATGAGAAAGTACAATGGTGGACTATTTGAGAATTTTTTTTTGTTAGCACGATCACTCAATTAAATCGTGTCGGATCGATCGGGTTTCGACTGATTCTGATTAGGGACGTCTACCAGACGACATCTATTGATTTTGAGGTGGATAGGATACACCCCGCCCTGTCCATGGGTCATGAGAAAGCAACTATTTGAAATAAGTAAGACTGTCACATAAAACACATATTCTGCATTTATATGTTGGTTTACTTTTTCTCGGCCACTCAATTTCGATGTATAGATGTTTCACGTCCGTTTTAAGTTTTTAAAACTGTTTATTTTTAAGATTTAAGATGTGATAAAATGTGTAAAAATGAGTGTAATTTAATACGGTTTAAATTGATTCCAAAACTTTAGACGCGTTTTTCTCGAAACCATGTTTTTCAAGGCGACTCCCTAAGATATCTCAATACAGAATAATTAAATTTTCTCTCTTTCTTGTTATTTTAAAGTCTATCAAATTGCGCATCGTTTGACATGAGCTTTTTTTGATATTTTAATTTTTTCTATTTTTTTGATATGCTTGAAAGTGAAATTCTTTGAAATAAAACGCTATGTCAACTTTGAGTGTTTACCATTTTGTCATAAATTCGAAATTAAAAAAATGCCCACGTCAAATGATGCGCATTCTCATATACTTTAAAATACTGTACAATATTTGCTTTCAGATGAACCGTACGTTGCCAATCCTAGGAACCATGAGCATGGTCTGATCAGGAACGGTAGAATTCACGGAACTGAGGGGGCGGGAGAGAGGGAATTTTAGCTAAATAAAAATTTTCGTTTTTAGATCAATGTGTAAAATTGTCTGCACAATTAATCGTATGTTCTTATCTTTATTAGTTGCTGAGATAAAAAATTCTTGAAATTCATTGAAAAAACGGCGCTGAAAACTGACGTGCCCCCTTAAATTACTACTAGAGACTATATTGAATTAAATAGAAAACATTGAATGGCATTTGATATTTCACGGAACTAAGCAATAACAGAATAGGTGTAATATAATATAATGAACGATAACCGAATAACAATTAAAAAATCAACCTTACTATTTACATCGTGATGAAATACAAAACATATAGTTTGAATATTTTTATAAACTTACAAGAGGAATACCGAATAAGTTCCTCAATAATAAGGTTCAAAGAAAAAATAGTTTTTTATTTGTTACGATTATCAAAGACAGAGTAATAATATTTAACAAGAATTTAGAGAGCATCCCTCTATATTTTTTCTAACTCTAATAACATTGAAAATCGGTGTATAGAGAGATAAATAATTGTGCTTTATATGGTTCAATACAATACTTGATATGATAATGAAGTGTTGTGATTTTATAATTACGCATTATACAATAGTATTGAACTTGGGAAGGAGCTGCAATTTTCAATGCAGTAATAAAAATAAACAGTTTTAAAATTTTAAAACGGATTTTTCCGCACGTAGAACATCTCTATCTCGAAATTGAGTGGCATAATATGTGTTTTATGCGACAGTTTTACTTTTCTCAAATAGTCCACCATCGTGCTTTCTCATGGCCCATGGACGGGGTGAGGTGTATTCTATCCATCTCAAAATCAATAGATGTCGGTCTGGTAGACGTCCTTAATCAGAATCAGTCGAAACCCGATCGATCTGACACGATTTAATTGAGTGATCATGCTAAAAAAACAATTCTCAAATAGTCCACCATTGTGCTTTCTCATGACCCATGTACATGGTAGAGTGTGTTCTATCCACCTCAAAATCAATAGGTGTCGATTGAGGGACGTCCCCGATCAGAATCAGTCAAAACCCGATCGATCCGATACGATTTAGTTATCGTGCTAACAAGTTTAAAATACCGACGACAACGACAACGATAATGATACACACACAGCAAAACATTTTTAAAAACCATATTTTTTTTGGTGTTTAGGCCGAAAAACGAAAAATAAATCCAAAAAATTTTTTTTCTCAAATTTTTCTTTACATGATTGCATTACTTTTCCGAAGTGGAAAAAGTAATAGAAAACCGCTTTTTCATTAACAACACACAAAAGTAACGTGTAATCTTACAGTGTTTGCAGTAAACTAATTTCATGTTTTTTTATTGTACTGAGGGTCTTATTATTTCTTCAACTGTACGTATAGAGACTAATGCACATATTGAATAAGTTAGTGTGAACATTGGTTCCTATTTATTGTCACATTCGAATTATTCCGAACTGATATCCCAGGCCAATTGCAAACAGTTGGCATCATTACCCCGGATTATTCAGGTACTTGGAGATCAAAGTTGGTTAGACCTCTAAACGCTCATGTGTCTTGCAACATCCTGCAAATATTCAGGCGAAATAAGCCAGGGAGGAATAAGAAACAAACCAAGCTTAAATCATTAAAATGGTCGCTTTAACATTTACGATTTATTCTGAAAGTGGTTAATTGTTTCCAAAGGTTTGTTAATTGTCATTTAGGGGTAGTTCATCAGTCCTAGTGAAGATAAGATAATTAAGTAGTCCTTAGATTAAATAAAACTACCTTTGTTGATCATTAGCGTGTCATTGCATTGGATTTCTTAATGTAAATTCTTAATTTAAATTCAATAATAGCAATCATATTTTGATAATTTATTTGTTGATATACTTACTTTTTTAAATTTAAATGTGAAGAACATCTAAAGATCTGTATCATAATAAAAAATGTCTTAGTTTTATATGCGGATGCAGATTTATGTATCAAAATAAAACTATTTCAAATAATGTTATGAATTTTAGGATATAGCTAACTTAATAAACAGCTTGCGAAGTTTTCCATTTAGTAATACGTTAGCAAGCAGTTTGCTAAGGTTTTCACTTAGTCATGATTTGTTTGAAAAAGAAAATAGTATCATTAATGATGTAGCTAGAGGTGACAGGTGACTTTTTCACATAGTAGATAAATTAATTGGAAAACGCATATTTAGAGCAACTCCACGACGTTGCGGGAAGATTCCAAAAATCGTAAAACTGTGTCAATTCTATATGAACCAAAATTTACCAGAGACCTCAAAAGAGCTTTCAAAGATTTGAAAATGACAATAGTGAACACTTTTGGAAATAAACGCCAACAACTATTTTCGAAATTCCAAAGATAAAATTGATAAGTTATTAAGATAAAAAGAGCAAGTAGTAAAAAGTATATTGGACAGCTAAAAAAAGGCAACTGTGACTGAGTTTCAGGGGCATATGGTTCATGTAAAATATGGAAGATTAGAGAAATCTTCCATTGCATAACTTGCTTTCGAAAATAATCATAAAATATACTCCAGTAATTTAATGTTAGTAAAAAGTATAACCAATAACAGACTATTAAATGCCATGGAAAGTATGAAGATACTATAATGTCATAATATCGTCAACAAAGATAAAGGAACTATACCTAACAGTCCGTTGTTTTAGGTTGATATGGTAAATGACAAATATTTTTCGTCTAAATAGAACGTAAAAGTACTTCAAAAATTTGTTTTAACCATCTCCCAATAATGCCAAATTGGTTGGCGAAATGCGCCGAGAAACATGTAATCTTTGAAAATTTCCGTGAAAAACTGATCTTCTGTTTTTGTTTAATTATTTGTCAATGCAATAGCAACATCGTTACTATTCATCATACATAAGATACTACTATTACAATTTGACTAATTTTTAAATACTGTAGTATTGTGAGATGAAGTACGGAAAGTATATCTTTGTTTCATATTATAATTATGTACTGACAAAATTGTGAATAGATGATTTTGTAAGAATCTATAATTGACTAAGACTTGGATTTTATTTAACAAAATTGAAAACACTCAAGTGAAAATATAAATTAATGAATGTAAATTTCACTATAGTGAAATATATAAAAACTAAAAAACATCATTTAATATTGATAATTCTGAATCTTGATATTTTGAAATAATGTCAATATTAAGATTAGGAAATTTTTGAGATACTATCAAGATTTAGAAAATTTGAGATATCAAGATTCTTGATCAATATATATATATATATATATATATATATATATATATATATATATATATATATATATATATATGTCAAAGTTTCGTATTTGTTGTATTTCTTGATTATAATAAGTAACGGGCCCAAGGATTTATTAACTGTTTGAGGGTGATATGACTATTTCAATTTTTTTTTTGTAAAATATATTAAGAAAGATAATACTGTACACATTTGTATAGGATCAACGTTATTACAAATGACTGAAATACTAGGTAATAGGTACATTAATACATTTTCATCAACTAAATTTTTTTGCTAAATTTTATCAATAATATAATCAAATAAACCTTTAAGAGACTTTTAAAGGGGTTTAATGAGTGCATATGAATCACAAAAATAAATATATATTTTTTAAGGATTATTATAAATCGACATATACACTCATAATTAAATTGATCTATGAACCTTTTTCGATAAAATACATTTAGGCTCACAACTTGAATATTGGTTGGATATATTTCTTTTATTTTTAAACATGGATTTATATAATGAACAGTATTGTAATTAAAAATATATAAGGTACCACTACTAAAATACTCTTAAAACGGAAAATGTTACAGATCTAGACTGTATATAGTAGGAACATATTATAATTCTTTATTTTAATATCTTCTTCACTAAAGCATGCGATGCATATTTTACATTTAACTAAATAAGGTTACTCGAATTTTAACTTTAAATGGCATGGAATGAATAAGTTAAAAGGAACACGAAAAAATGTGTTGGCTGACACTTCACATCGTTCAGTCTAAATGGAAAATGAAATTAACTTTTGGGTATTGATTATTGATTAATAGCGCCCCATATCGCATATATTTAAATAGATAATATTAAGTGTCATTTATATTGATATAAAGGACACTTTTGTAATGACCATTTATTGGGAATATTTTCGAATTTAGATACTAAATTTTCATGAAATTTTTTGAATGAGAAATGTTTTTATATTCCTTATAAATTTGTATAATCTTTTTTTAATTCGTAGTACTAAAGCAGGAAATTTAAAATACAATTAGATACTTTAGTCAAATGTAAAATATACCGGAAATAGCTAAGAGAAAATAGCGAAACATTATCGTTTTTGATATTTTGAAATATGAATAGTGGAAAAATGTTTTTATTTTAATTTAATTTATTTTTTAATTAAAACAAAATGTATAAACATAGTGTTTTGCTTTTAAATAATGGTAGATTTGCAGAGGTTATTCTTCATAATAATTCTTATAGAAAACTAGAATTTATAGTTAATTATAAAATTTCGATTTTATGAAGAAGAATAAACATTCATCCCATAAAGCTTCTAGATTTTCTGATCTAGTATTTCCTCTACCATAGTATCCCTCTACCATGTAATTATAGCTTACTACTTCTGCGTAAGCTATTTAAACAAAAGATGAACTTGTAGGAGATAACAACTTGGTTTGGGATATCATCATCATCATTAAGTCATCAGTCCTAAGACTGGTTGGACGCTAACCTCCAGCTTCTCCTATCTTGTGCTAACCTACGCATTTCGCTAATTGTGCTACAACCTACATCCCTTACTATTTGCGAGCAGTAGTCTAATCTCGGCCTACCTCTGCCTTTCTTCACTCCTATTTCTGCCTCCAAAATATCGCGGACTATTCCCCCATGTCTCAGCAAGTGGCCTACCATTCTATCTCTTCTCTTCTTTAAGTTTTTCCACATACTTCTTTTCTCGCCGACTTTCTTCAACACTTCTTCGTTTCTAACCCTATCAGTCCATGGTATTTTCATCATTCTTCGGTAACACCACATCTCAAAAGCTTCTAATTTCTTCCTACTTGCTTCCCCTACCGTCCAGGTTTCGCAGCCGTATAGTGCCGTGCTCCATACATATGTTTTCAAAAATCTCTTCCTTGTTTCTAAGTTTATTACCCCCGAGCATAAAAGTGCTTTCTTTTCGTTAAAAGCTACTCGACCCTGCGCTATTCTTTGTTTTATGTCTTTATCACTTCTTCCATCCCAATTTATTTTACTTCCTAAATAAGTGAAGCCTTTAACTTCCTCCAACCTTTCATTATTAATTTGTACTTTCGTTTTTGCTCTGCTCTCGCGCCCTCTGCACACTAACACTTTAGTTTTGTTTTTATTCACCCTCATTCCGTATTCCTCTGTCAACACTGCCTCCATTTCGTTCAATGCTGATTCTAATTCCTCCTTACTAGATGCTAATACTGCTATATCATCCGCGAATCTCAGCATTTTTAGTTTCTGTCCCTGTACTTTAATCCCGAAATCCACTCTATCTTTTACCACATTAATCGCCTCTTCGATGTACAGATTAAAAATTAGTGGTGATAGCGTACATCCTTGTCTTACTCCTTTCCTAATACCTATTTTCCTTTTTTCCCCTTCTACTTCTATAGCAGCAGTTTGCTCTTTGTATAGATTGTGTACTACTCTCCTATCTCTATACTTCATTCCCGCGCTCTTTAGTATCTCGAACATTTTTTCCCATCTTACGTTATCAAAAGCTTTTTCTAAATCTACAAATCCTATATAAGCGTTCTTTCCTTTTTCTATTGTTTTCTCTAACATTACTCTTAGCGCCAGAATAGCTTCGCGAGTTCCCCTATTTCGCCTAAACCCGAATTGGTCTTCTCCTAGTATTTCCTCCGCTCTATTTTCCATCCTCTTCTGCACTATTCTAGTTAAGATTTTTGACGCGTGGGAAGTTAGGCTAATCGTTCTAAAGTTCTCGCATTTGTCGGCTCCTCTCTTTTTCGGTATAGTAACGATAATGTTCCTCTTATAATCCTCCGGCATCTCGCCCGTTTCATATATGTATTTTACCAGTTCAAACATCCTATTTACTACTTTCTGTCCCGCACATTTCAAAATTTCCGCCTGTATTTTATCTACACCCGGCGCTCTATTATTCTTTAGCCCCCTTAGTGCTATTTCAAATTCCTCTCTCAATATAGGTTTTCCTACATCTTCCCTATCGATGCTAGATTCTTCCTCTAATATCTCTCCCAATTCCTGATCCTCGTATAAATTTCCTAAGTACTGCTTCCATCTATCCGCTTTCTCCTCTCTTCCGATCAGTATGTCCCCCGATTGACTCCTAACGTTTCTACTTATTGTTCCTATATCCCTGAAGTTCCTCTTAATTATTTTGTAAGCCTCATCGGTCTTACCTACTTGCAACTTATCTTCTACTTCTTTGCATTTATCCTCTATCCATTGTTCTTTCGCTTTTCTACATTTTCTAATGATTTCCCACTTTATTGACTTATAAGTTTTCAGTCCTTCCTCATCTCGTCTGTTTTTGTAGCCTCGTCTCTTTTGCATTAAGTTTAAGATTTCGTCCGTTATCCAGGGCTTCCTAGCTTCCCTTTTATCGTGTCCTAAAACGTCCGTAGCCGCGGAAGCTAGACTATTCTTGATACCCTCCCACTCACTTTCTGCGTTCTTGATTTCGTCCTTACTCGGTTTGGGATAGTTATTCTAAAATAATAATGGAAAATTTAGGATTATTATTATTATATCCTACCATAATTATTTATTTTCTGCTGTCAAAATTATTTTCTCGAAGTTTTTGAACTACTCGTAATGGCATTTTGTATAGATGTCACTTATTCTTTTTAAAGCATGTCAAACCAGAAAACTGACACATTGCAAAATTCCATGGAATTTCGGAAGCTCATTGATAAAGTGAGTGAGTTTTTCTCTATGGCTAGTAACACATCCAAGTTTATATTCTTCAGCATGGAAGGCGACATAACTATCCAACAACTTTTGGTATAGTAGTTGTACATTACCAAAATTTCAAAATTTTGTTTCCATGTTATTTACAGTTGAACATTTAATAGATTTATAGTGGTCTTAGAGGTGCGTAATGAAATTATACTAGTTTTATATGTTGTTGCTATAGCTAACTTTATTTGTTGTAGAATAAATAAATAGTAAGCAAACGTATACTGGAAGAGGAGATAATATTTCAGAGTGAGTTAGAAGCATTGCATGCTTTAAAAATTACCCCAAACGCCGATAGCCTGATGCAGTTATTAGTAGGTTTCACATTTGTCATAAACTATTCTAATTTGCAAGAATTTTAACAAGTGCTTAATTATTGCCGTTGCAATAATTAACATAATTTATTATCTATGTACAAGATCATAATTTATGTACAAGATCATAGACTTTCTAATATATACAAGTATTACGACTGAAAATAAGCGTAAGTGAAACTACATGTGCCTACAGGCCGTTCAGAATACTTATAATTAAATAACTGACAAACTCCAGCTTATGTAAGAGTCCTGTCTTCATAGCCAATCATCGCCAAACATTCAGTTCGTAACAAAGCGACAATAAAAAACATTAGAAAGGATAGAAGAATTGTCAAGGAAGCCTCATCGAATAATGTAGAACAATCACAAAATTTATAAAGATCCAAAAGTTACAACCAGTGTTGGAATGACAAAATGAAAATACATGTCATTAAAAATTAAATTAATAAATTTATTGAAAGGACCATAGTTGTTATGTAATTTACCACAAAAATTGACTTATCATACTTTAGAATAAATGTATCCTCTTAAATATATTTATCTGATGATATTAGATAAATATATTAACAATTAAAAAAACCGTCGATGGTAACTACAGCAGTGATGACGTCAAAAATACATACAGCTTGTCAAGAATAGAAATAAGTTTCAAAACATTGCGATATCGGACCGCCCACGAGATGCGCAATATATCGCCTGGTATTTACTCAGTCGCATTGGGACCTTTGCAGGGTGAATATGGAGTATGTTTGAATGTACACAGGGTTCGATCTGGCCGCGCGTAAAGGTCCGTGTATACGAGTACATTTGTGAGCCGAACCGTGTGTGAACTGTTTGTGAACCATTCGTTAAAAATAGTTTTATAGCGAACATCCACTGAACTAAACAAGATTCATGAGAAAGAAAAAACAAACCAAGAACCGCTAGCAGTCTTGCTCGGCGCGCTTAGTTGTAATAAATAAATAATGTCTTCGTGCGAGGAAAATTATACGATTTTAGCTATGAGTGTTGCGGCGTTAATGATAGCAGAAAGTTTGTATAAAAAAAAAAAAGAAGAAAGAAAGACCTATCTCCCTCTAAACATCTTCTTTTAAATTTTTTTATAATGGTCGTTGTGTTTAGGATTCCACAATAACGATTTCGCTTTATAAATCTCAATTAGTTTGACTATATTTTCCTCTGTCAATTCCATTATAATAATTAGTATAATATAAAAATTATTAAATAAAATTATAAGGGTAGGCAGATTATTAAATAAACAACCGAGAGAGAAAAAAATCATACAAAAAGGCACAAGAAATAAATAGAGCCAGCCCCGTGGTTCGCGAATAGAAGAAAAACAACGAACTGCACACGACGCCGTCTCAATGTGAACTATGAATGCCTTTGTGTTCATCAAAAAAACCGACAGGTAGTGGTTCACCACGAGCGGTTTACAAGCGGTTCGTTCGGTGCTTCAAACCCCGTCCCAATCTTGCGATCAAATAGTTCAAGAGCGGTTCGCGAACGGTTCGGCTCGCAACTGTATACGCAACTTAAGGTGCATCCTTTTCCCTTCGAATGCTGCCTCATCCTTTTTTCTACGCATACACCGAGAATGTCACACTTTTTCATATTCTTGACAAGCTGTACGTAAACTAAAAATTTGTCTGCATTTTGCCATTGATTTTATCGAATTTGTCCGAACTTTGATGTGATCAGTGTATATACATATATACGGACGTAAAAATATATGTACAATATATTCATCAAATTGCAATAAAGGATAACCAATTTAAGTTTTATTGTCTATGAAACAATTCGGTTCTGATAAAACGTTACAAAATGTTGTTTTTCAATAATTGCTTACAAAGAATAATAATATAAATAAAATATAAACGCTCAAAAAAATATCAATATCATATGTCAAATACCATGACATCTTGTTTTACAACTTTTACCGTTTTCCGCATTTAGTTAATTTGCAAGGAATACGGAAATTCGGAAGCTATTTCTGGAACGGAATATTTTAAACTTTCCCTCACTTTATATTTCATAATATAATTATAATTCTCTGCACAATCTTACGTTAAATAGATTTGCCATTAATCATTCAATGCCATGCGATTAACCTTTGAAAAGTTCCCGTTGTTATATTTTCGTCCCCTTAACAGCTGATATAAAATCAGAAGCAACCTGTTCACCCGGTTATACGTATCACCTTACACGAGAAAAGGAGTGGAGAATTATCATTATTTCCCATTTCCTTTCCAATCTATTCTTCGACACCGTCGGCAACCCGGTGCCTTTTTACTCATTTTTCACATTCTACCAACACTTCTAACTCGTTTCGATCTTCGGATTATAAACCTCTTTAGTAGTAAATATTTGATTAGGGAATCACAACATCGTGTTTTGGTTTAAATTGGATTTTCAACATGACTTCGCCAGATATGATGCAGGCGTCTATCTGTGAGAAATAATATAATTTTACTTTTTATCAAATGAAACACATATGCGGCGTATGGAGGGATTTGATTAAAATAAGCCTGTATTAAAAGATTATAATATCATCTGATATTACAGGAGGACAATAAAATGATTGAAGTTACTTGAGACAATAAATATATGTATAATTATGTTAGCCCTATGTTAATAATATTAATGTTAATAGAACAGCTTAATGCAATAATAACGTTTATTTATAAAAATAAATAAAATATCACTTAGCTTTTTATAGCTATTAAAATAATGAAGGTATTACAATTTGCACATAAATGTGACTACACGTTAGTCGTTTTTACATTGATACTAATAGTAATTGTTTTCTGGTTACAGAAGTACATTGCTATATTTTATGGATGAAATAGGAGAAAAGTTTAAAATAAATGTGTAGAATTAAATTACAATATTATTTAAGTTACACTATTATTTAGTGTATTATGTAGAGTTACAATATTAATTAGTTAAACATACATTTTATATAATTTAATCAACCAATTTATTATAAAAGACATAGAAAGGGCTTTTACTTTTAATTGTGTCTTCCAACTGATCAATGTTTAAATGAAAGTTAAATTAAGTTAAAGTTTTAAGTGCTTTTGGATTTTTTACTTACAAAATAATAAATTACTGCATGCCTATCATTTTACTTCCTATTATGTACGTATTGGATGCATACAGAAATGGCTTGTTTTCCAGAGAAGGACTCTTTAAGCAAAACTTCTTTAAAAGATAGCAAATCCTCGAGGTTTTACAAATTTGCAACCCATAAGTATTTTATCACTTTTATCAAAAATTCTCGAAAAACTAGTGTACCTATCTAATGTAGCTTTATCAATATCTAGAAACTATCTGTTTTATCTATTCAACAACAAAATTGAGAAAATATTATAGTTCTGCCACTGCCCTCTTAAATGTGTGTGATGGTGTTCTGAAGGAATATGATGATGAAAAAATTAACAATATTGATGTTTTTCTGCTATTAATATAATGCAGTTTTTCTTAAGGTATTTTATACTATTAATTATGACATTTTATTTTATAAATTAATTTATGGGTTAACTGAAACGTCTCCACAATTTTTCAACACATCATTTTTAACAGATCACTCCAAAACCTAATACTTAACGATACACTTAGAAATCATCTTCATTATCTTAATTTGCACACCTGATTTTTGTAAATATTTAGCATTTTGCAAAAGTCATTCTTATGTGGATGACAGCCAAGTATATTCTAATTTCTACCTAAACCATATAAATATCGCGAATTAAGAAATTTATTCAGATTCCATTCATTGTTAGCAAACCGTAATAAGGTAAACATTCAGATCACTGACCACATTAATCACTGACCACATTAATGTCACCATTCACCATATTAACCAAGAAAATGGACTGTAGGGTATAGGGTCTGTGTCTTTGTTTATGCTGTTGTGACATTTATCCTCCAACGATATCTAATAGTCTAATACTGGTCACACTTTTAAATAATTGTACATAATTTCAGTTAGTGTACTTAGGTTGGTAGATTTTCCGGATAATACACAGGTTGGAAAAGAAAAAGATCTATTAAGGATTTAGCTAAGAGTAATAGCTATCTTACTAACACAATAGATAAATTAATTAGAAACGTCAAATTTAGTGCAACTCTTCCTAACTCCACGACTTTTTGAGAATAATATAGAAATTTCAAAGTTGTGTCAATTTAATATAAATCATAATTTCAAAAGACTTTTTAAAGATTGAGAGTGACACTAGTGGACAACTTTAGAAACAGATTGCAACAACTTTTAGAAAACCTCAAAGATAAAATTAAAAATAACGAAAGATCCGAGATTGAATCTGGGATGAACACGAGTTCGAAAGTCCCAGCTCTTAGATGTTAGTTGTTAGGTTTTTGGCCATTACGCCTACAGCGAAGATGATTGGAGAATTTCTATTTTATTTAGGCCCCTGTCTAGGATATGCTTGATTTCTATAGGGAAGTTTTCATATTTCTTAATCTTTCTAGCTTCTGTTTCTCTGATCTATTCTATTCTGGATCAACATGCAAGCTATATCTATAATGTGTCCTTTTCATTGGTCTTTGCCAATGACGACGACGATATTCGGCCTACTGTAATTCTCTGTTCCATCAGTGATTATGAGAGACAGTTGCCTATCCAAATATAATAATTGTTTATAGTTCTCAAGGATTGACTGTGGCTGATATCTAGACTATGGTGGTGGGTTAGACAGTAGGTTGTCCTTTTGTGCCATCTCAGCGTATACTATCTTCCCTACTTGGTTGTGTCTTTCCAGATATTCTGAGTCTGGCCCTAGTAGACTCAGCATATCTAGGAAGATAATTATAAGAACGATTGCCTCCCCTGATCTTTTGCACTTGTAGGACTTCTCGGTAAAAATTGGTATCGTCTC
The DNA here is from genome assembly GCA_037954035.1 of Rosalia funebris. Lineage (NCBI taxonomy): Eukaryota > Metazoa > Arthropoda > Insecta > Coleoptera > Cerambycidae > Rosalia > Rosalia funebris. The sequence goes on from JAZFAV010000007.1 coordinate 11,037,938, forward strand.
TTAATATTACTATGATTACTATAATTCTTTTTATTGTAACATGGTTCTTACATGTTGTTATTCTGCGTAATTGGGTAAAAGCTGATTAATAGTGTACTAGTAAATAAATAAATGAATTTATAAAAACAATACAAAAATACTAAAAAGTTACAATAACGAGTGTGCATGCCTCAAACAAAAAGTAGAATCAACAGAAGATTCTTAATAAAATACATGTTTCACAGATCATGCCTAGAATTCAATTTAGAATGTTACGTTGAAAATTAAACTCTTTTTAATCATTATTCATACTACTGAGAAAAATTTAGCTTAACCTTTACATTATTATTCCAGATATTTTAACTGTAAAGCAATATGAAGAATGTTTGATAAAACATGAAGATTGCATCCCATTATCTACATCCTTTAAATGGTACAGAATAGCAGTTAATTGAATAAACTAAAAGGGCTTAAGGCGACATCGGACAAAGAAGGTATTAGAACTTAACTTAAAACAACTTTGAACCTTTAATTACAAGACCATTATCATTGTCACTTTTAAGTTGCCCTAAATCGAAAGCGGCTACAAAGACTTGGCGAAGCGTAGTCATAACAAATTTGTAAGTGGAGAAACTGTCGAAGTGGTTTTATTAGATCTAACCTGATAAATTTCATCGACTTAGGTGGCCTCAAATAACTTTGGAATACTTTGTATTATTTCTGTTCGTAATGTCAAACTTTGGAGACAACCTTGACTTGGCGATGGTTCATAATACGATAGATAAATTTCACTCTAGAACTACATAAGTGGGTGTGACTGATTTATAATGATCGCTGCGTTCTTTCCAAGATATACTACGGCGGCGTTACTGTTCCAGGATCTTGGCGTTTATCAAGTAAATTATATAGAAGTGCTTATCGAGTGTATATTATTCTTCGGAATGACAATCGGATCGGAATCATCATCGGAACTCGATGATGATATATTGGATAATATCTTAATGAATACGGAATAATAATACCTCAATGTTGATATAGAGAACAAGCAATATAAAAATTATATATTACTAAATGATTATGAATAATATACACAAGTCAATAGAGAAAAATGAGAAAAAAAATAGTACTTACTTTATTACTTCTTCACCTCATGATGTCGAAAGGGCAGCAACATTTTTATTCAGGTGACACGGTTGATTTCACTAATAAACTTAAGAAACCTAGTACAAAGAGATATAATTTTATGGTTTTATAAATATGTAATTGCAACTTAAACAACATAATTATTATAGGAGATAGTAATTATTTCATGTGTATTAAAGCAAATTCCTTAAAAAAATATGTGAAATTCACAGTTCCCCATTATTAATTTTTAGCATAAAATATAAAAAGTAACAAACTTATTCTGTATTTAATGCGTATTATGTATTCAAATATATTTGCAAGTAAAGTTGAGCAGAGTCATACCACAGCTTACTCAATGTAAGCTGTGGTCATACTCTATATATTATTGTATACGTTATATTCTGTGGCTTGGTGCTAGAAGGGCCAATGTCAGATTTCTTATAGTTGAGAAAATAGAGATAAAAGTTTGGGTAGAATGTAATTGCTTGTACAATTAAAAGTAAGTAATTTCAATTGTGTAAACTATACTCGTATATGAGTTTAATCATCTCCAGATGATTCCAACTTTGTTGGCGAAACTCGCATCGAGTGTAGTGTATAGTGTTTTGGTGTTTTGTGGAAAATTAAGTTGTGTTATCTTCACACCAAAGGTTCCAACCTACTCCAGCAGAAAAGCATGATAATGTTTATTTTCTTTAACGATTTTAGCAAGTTACATTAAAATCATTACAGAGGTAATTTTCTTGTTATGATATTGGCATTCGCTTACTTATACATTAGTGACATTGGCCTTTTAAAGAAAATAAAACTTAAAGAAAAGTATCTATATTTCCTAGAAATAATTAAGAAATTTTATAAAAGCATTACAAATCATCGCATTCTTCGACTTTTTTGAAGTTCTGGTCCTTTATATTATACTATGATGGTATGGTTGAACAAAATTACTCGTAGTACTTCTGGCTTGTTTTACTAAATGTAAAGGATAGAAGGTATTTAAAATCTTTCAGCTTCTCTTCTGAAACAGGAAGAAGAGTTATGTTGATTGATGTTAGAGAGTAATTCTTTTTACTTTTCCGCACTCCACTATACGCGGAAAAGTAATGTAATCGTGTAAAGAAAATATGAAAAAAGTGAAAAGTTTTTCCAGTTTATTTTTCGCTTTTCGGTATAAAAAAATGGCTTTTAAAAAATTCTTGCTGCGTGTCTGTCGTTGTGGTCGTTGTCGTCAGCATTTATTCTTGTTAGCACGATAACTCAATTAAATCGTGTCGGATCGATCGGGTTTCGACTGATTCTGATTAGGGACGTCTACTAGACGACATTTATTGATTCTGAGGTGGATAGGACACACCCCACCCTGTCCATAGGTCATGAGAAAGCACCATGGTGGACTATTTGAAAAAAGTAAAACTGTCGCATAAAACACATATTCTGCATTTATGTGTTGGTCTATTTTTTCTCGGCCACTCAATGTCGATATAGAAATGTTCTACGTGCGGAAAAGTCTGTTTTAAGGTTTTAAAACTGTTTATTTGAACTTCTTTTAATGTTTAGTATTTTAAGCTCTTCCGCTGTACAAAAGATTTCCTTGTATTAAATGGTGCCATCTGGATTGTTTGTGTTATACTGCAACTATTTTATCTTTAGTCATTGACCCTCTTCTTTCGGTTAATTTTTTTCTGTGAACATATTAATTCCCTGTGAACAGTTCGTGAAACTTAACTGATTCAGCTCAATAACCTTTACTGGAGGGTTTCTATGCAGCCTCTAATACGATTTTCTTACTCTTGGTAATTCTATTTCTAAATTAGTGAGCTTTTTAGTTTTCTCTACCATAACTTGAATACTATCGGCTTCCATATGGGTGTATCCGGACTTTAAAACTTGTGATTGATGACTTGATGAATAATATTTAGCTGATGTTCTTCTTTAAGGTTAGTTACAAAATATGAAAGCATTGCTACAAAGGATATATTCGAATTTTGTCACAAGAATCGCTATACATATTGACCAACTTCACATTTGAAGCTATATTATTGAGATAATGATATATACGGCACGCTATTTCCTGACCACCTCTTTCAGCAATTGTTTCATTCCAATCGTAGCAAATGGTACCAATTGACTTTCCTTTCATTTCATAAATCATAAAATTGAATGTCAAAAGCTGCCGCTTATAAAAGCTTAGGCCACTTATTAGAAAAGGAGTGGCCAGACATTTTTGTAAGTCAAAGGATATTGTCGAAGATTTTGAATATGTCGAAGCTGTAATCTTATCAAGTATTTTAGAATCGTATGAAGATTCTGAATGATTTAGGTGAATAGACTTTTTGTTGTCAATTTTTTGTCTTTCTTCTTCAATTTTAGTACACCTGAACTGGATATTAAATCTCAACATTTACTGAATGTATTGTTTTTGGGGACATGGAATCACAAATTGAATTCTTCAACAAATATCTTACGATACAAAGATTCCTTTTGAATGTCAGTTTTATTTTTTCACATTTTTTTATATAAACGATATATATGAGAAATATTAAGATCCGGAGGTAAATATTCATTATCGATGTGGCATACAGAATAGTGGCTCTCATATGCTGGGAATGTATTAATGTGATTTCTAACTTTACTTGGCAAATTCGGAGATTTTAAATTGCTCTCCATGAAAACCTCTACCGTCTCTGGGACAGATGCCACTATCTGAAAAGCGTTTTTCCTCTACAATAACTCTTACTTTTTTTAAATTATTTTTTAATTCTAAGCTTCATTACATCAGCAATCTTTTACGAATTTTGACTTTAGCCTTTTATACCTACTACCAATTTTCAAGGGATAGGGGCCAATGCCATATTTGGTCTTTTTAGAAATAATACTATTAACATATTGACCTTAGCCTCACAACATTTGTTTTTAAAAGGAATAGGCAGTGGCCATTTGACTATATGAATTGTTATATTTTTTCTATTAATTCCAGCATAGAGCCCAGGAATGTAAAAAAATTACATTAGCCCCTCTAGCACCAAGTCACAGATATATCTTATACATTATTCTGTTATTTGCAGAAATCAAATGTTTTTCAATTATAAGCTATATTACAATTGGTACTGTAACTATATAAGTATTTGAAACATATTTATTTAAGAGGATTGAACGTGCCGCACCCACATGTTTTGTAATGCCTATTAATTAGCATTTCATCTAGATGGCAACAATGATTGAGATTGAGACTGGACCAATATTTCCAAATAATGTAACAGAAAAGTCGCTATGAATCACCACCAATTGATCGCTATGAACCACCACCAATTTTCAAATATCCGTAGGTAAAATGCAAGTGATTTTAATTTTTAACAAAATCGGAAATTGCGCGCACCCGGTACTTGATTAATTTTTTCGATAAAAGTATACAATTCTGTTAATAAACATTTTTCATATATCTGCTTTCAGCAAAAGGTTTATAATGCATTTTACAGATCTCTACAATCTAATTACTATACGAAACGATACGAAAATAGTTTTAATAGAATACAAATCAGTAACTTTAATCTAGGATAAATATGGGGTTTATAACGTCACCCTTAATCAATTTAGACCATTCTATATATGACTAGTGCTATTCGTTGCTTGCAACGTTAGTGGTCTTTTAACTGAAATTATATGAATAATACCAGGTAAGTTCCTACTGAAGATGCAGCGAGCTATAAATGTTGAAACGTTCGAACGGGTGCAGCTTTGCAGTACAGAAGCTCGAGAAGCAGTTTGCAACTAAGTTGCCGTTCGCTTTAGAGTTGTTGAAGGGAAATAATGCAAACAGATGAAAACAAATAATACTGTCTATTTTATTTTTTTACAAAAATCTTTATGTAGTCCTGTTAAAGTTGTCGTATAGATGATGGATGACCTGTTCTAAAATATTTTTGTAGCATGACGGGATAGGAGTATTTTAAGGTTTAAATTCATCTGACATTTTCGAGTTTTAGTAAAATTGGTAACATCTTCACTAGGAAGATTGAATATTTGTGTCAAAATAATACAACTTTATACATTTGGAGATACTTGGTGTAAAAAATAAAGGATCGGTATAAAACATTAATAAAGAATTAGTAAATATACATATAAAAAAATAAACTACAAAAATGTAAAAAAATTGAGAATAAGGTTGAGAATGAATTCTTAAGGTACAACAGTAAATTTGCTAATGTATTGTTAGGTTACATAAGAGATTTCCTTTTTGACATATGTAGTTCTTTGAACACAGGAATTTTTGGAGAAGAATTGTTATTTCTGTCCAATTGCATAATCAGTTGTATCACAGGTATGTGGCCGTTTTCTTCAGCCATTTGTATCGGTGTAAAACCCGAATTATTTAAACAATTAATGTACTTTTTGCTGTACAATGAGACGAACGCTCTGGTGTTACCTACAGCTGCAGCAACGTGAAGAGGTAGATCTCCGTGAACGGTTTTTGAATCCAATTTTGTGTTACTTTTAAGCAAGATTTCTAAAATTTCTAAACCGTTCTTAGTTCTCGCAGCTACATGCAGGGGAGTATAGTCGTCCAGATCATTCTTATTAATATCGGCTTTATTTTCTAAAAGTAATTCTACTATCGAGACGGCGTTGAACTCAACAGCTATATGAAGAGGCGTTGATCCGTTGATATCCTGAGCGTTTATGTCAAGTCCTTTAGCTATTAGTTGCTTGCAAACCCCCAGTTGTTTTTCCTTGGCAGCCAAATGGAGGAGAGTACCATTCTGATTATTCCTCACAGTTATATCAGCATTTTTTGCTATTAAAAGCCTTAGGATTTCCTCGTTACCATATTGTGCAGCGAGTTGAATCGGAGTATGGCCTGAAACAGTATATTAAATTTAAATTAATTTTTATTAGGGACAGGAAATTATAGAAAGGTAACAAGAACGTTTTTTCGAAATATGTATGTACACTTTTAACTAAATATTTTTGTGTAAAATCTACACAGGCAAATCGACCTATTTCTCCAAATGAAGGAAAATATTGCATATATAGAAATAGGACGATTATTCCTATGCTTTAGCGAAATCTGTCGAACTTCCTCATTGAGTCTAGAACCTAGACGCAAAATTTGTGGTAGCAGATTATTACCGATCACCCACCCATGTTTCAGATACAAGTGCTTGATTTTTATTAGCTCTGTGACGGGCACTGAACTGAATACCCATCGTATTCTTTAGATATGTATACAAGTATATAAGAATATAGGTGTCTGTGAACAATGGCATCTTCCACTGGGAGGGAAGGAGAGGTAAGTTTATTCACACATGAGTTACGCGTCAGTTCAGTTTTGTGAAGTTGCTTTAGTCTCAGCGATAAAAACGATTTTTTCGTGGAATTTAAACGAGTTCACCTCGCTCGTCCGGCGTAGTTCCAAGCTTTAACTCATCAATTTTTCTTCAGTATCCGTACTGTAATATTTTACATTCTTTATGATAGTATTTTTATGTATGTTAATTTCTAAATTCTTCACCATTTAGCATTCGCCCAACTCGGAAATTACTCATTTAAACTTACACAATAGTTTATTCACACATTTATAGAATAGAATAGTTTACTCACATTTTATCATTCATGACAATTTAATGTTACGTTAAGAGTAAAGGCAAGTGGTCGCGATTATATCATAATATAGAATGTCTCAACCATCAATCACTAAAAGATTCATGTAATATGTATCTTTTTCCTTTTTGGTTATTTTAGTATCGGTGTAACTAAATCATATCCTCATTATTAAATAAGAATAATACAAAATACACAAAATAGAAAAAAGAAGAGAGGTGACTAATATTAATGTTATGTAATATCCTCGATAGCCTAATCAAACACCTTAGGTTTAGATTTAGATTTAGTTTGCTGGGGAATGCCGCGAAGCCCTACAATACTAGACTACCACCCATTGTATCTCTTTTGATTGTGTCGGTTTTTCAAGACACATCAAAGGGCGTTGGCCTTGGCGCTGGTGGACATTGGTAGTCATGTCTACACGTTAAGGCTTCTCTACATGTTGGCCAATGCTTGTTGGCCAGCGTGTAGAGGAGACTATTTGTCGTATTGGCGGCATTGGCAAAGCTGACCCAAGCGTCGGCGATCGATCCGTCGTGGTGTCGGTTTTTCAAGACACATCAAACCGCGTTGGCTTGGCGCTGGCGGATGTTGGTAGTCACGTCCACACGTTGGCGGCACTGGCCTAGTATGTGAACAACTGACGCAGGGATAGTAGGGAGATATTTTAATTATTTAATAAATAAACTATTATTTAATTACTACTAATACTATTAAATGTTAAAGATAAAGGTAGTATTTAATGAATAAACTGCAGCATCTGATACTCTCATGACTTCCATGTTGTTGTTCATATTGGCCTGCGTCGAAACAAACTGAACGTTCTTCCAACGTGTGGACAGATATTCAAATTTCCTTGCCAGCGTGTTGGCCAGCATGTTCACTAATGCATTAGCCAACGTGTAGAGGAGCCATTAGCTGCACTGGCCTAGTATGTGAACAACTGCCGCAGGGATAGTGGGTAGATATTTTATGCTGTGCATTGTTTATTCGCGTATTTGGTGGTACATAACTCTGTGATGGTACACACTTGGGTAGTACCTATATGCACTAAATAAATAAACTGCAGCAGCTGCTACCCTTATGACGTCCATGTTGTTGTTCATATTGACCTGGGTCGAAACAAACTAAACGTCCTTCCAACGTGTGGACATATATTCCAATTTTCTTGCTAGCGTGTTGGCCAACGCATTGGCCAACGTGGAGAGGAGCCATAATTAGAAAAAGAGCCCAAACGCGAGGTCACTGGGCCTCTGGGATAGCACTTGTTTAGAGGTCTCCACCTCTCTTTCAGTCCACCTGTATTCCTTGCTGGCATTCAAGCCAATCTTGTTAAGATGGTAGTTAAGATGACAGTGTTCGGTTAACAACCTCGTGAATTCCCGGACACTCTCCCTATCACCCCTCAGGGTCTTTGCCCCCCTAGTCGCTGGACATTATAACTTGCAATCGATTATACTGAATAGTTCAGCTCATATCACAGCATTGTAGAAATGATTTTACGCGGCTACTTTACATATTAAGTAGAAGTGAAATAAGGTGGTGCTGCCATAATTGAATAATAGAATAAAATTTCATTTCAATATATTGAAATTAGCCAAACAAACAGATGAATAACGCAAGTCCCCGTTTATTCTTATATGTTAGGTCAAGTCGGAGGCACATGAGATTTCAACAATTAAGATACAAAACATCACTTTGCCGCACCCAAGTATCATTATTAAAGGAATTGCTTTGATGGCGGTATGTTGGATGAGAAATAATCAAGACTGAATAACAGTTGAAATCTTCTGTTTAAATCGAAATTAATTATATCGTTTAAATCGAAATGTTTGTGTTAATACATCATCGTTGCATTTAAGGACAACAGTCAGGGAAATATTTCATCAGGTTCAGACGTCAATTTCAGACGTCAGTTTTTCACGCAGAATTAGAAAGTAGAAGAGTACAAATATGTCATGATTTTTGCGGCACAGAGACAGTCATTGGCTAATATCTAAGGTACAAACAAATCTCAATTTTCATTAAAATATAAAAGTTATTCGTTATTCTTTGAGAATATCAATTTGTGTAGTAATATTATGAAATGCGGTCCATTATTATTCAGTATAATGTTTTTGTTTTCATAAAGGTTTTTAGTATTTTTCTACTTATCACATTTCACAAAAGATGTGTTGCCATTTATAATCTGGTGATCAGAGCTGGATGATTTTCGAATACAAGTATTCGAAAATTATGTTCTAGTACTTGATGTATTCGAATGCCTGTATTCAGTAGTATAAATTGTTAATCTCATGGCAATTTGAAATATCTCTACACTATTCGAAAATGTACTTGAAATTCTATTCAGGATAGTGTGTTGGCATACACAGATCAATTTTTTCAAATGATCGGTTATTGACAACAGAATAACAAAATTCTAAAGCAAGTATTGATAATTATAAAATAATCCACACTAATTGCTTATATTGTTTGGAAATAGTAGAAACATAGTTATAATACTGCTAGTGATTTACTTTGATTAACACTACTCAATATGGGGTATTAAAGAGTGTTACTGCATTTATAACTTTACACATCAATGAAATTCAAACAACTTGAAAAAAAAAACGACGAATCTTTTATATTTTGCCAAATTTATTTCTAAAAATATAACCACCAGTGCAACTCAAACGTACCGAAAATTAAAACTATCGAAGATACATAGATGATAGGAAAAATTATTTATGTATACTTAAAGGTAAATTACCATACATTAATTACGTACTGACTCACTCCTGTAAAGTTTCTTCAGTTCTTATTTGAGAATTTTGAAAATGATTCTTTCATGGAGTTGAAACGAAATGGTGGAGGAAATATCCATACAAATGAATATACGTGACATTGATGAGAAACATCAATATCACGTATATTCACTTGTATGAATATTTGTAAATAAGCATCGGTATTATGCCAGAAATATCATTGAGACTAAGCCGACTCTGAACTAATCGAGGTGATTATACAAGAAATGAAGCTTGACCCATAGAGAAGTAAGAAAAACACTCACATTAAAAAAGATTATTTAAGTGGTAATGCAAGACTATGCATCCTGAGATCAACTAAATGCTCATGTCAAAAAATGCATTTATGTGCCATCCTAAATATGTAAGTCATAACCTACGTTTGCAGGTCTGTACTATTTACTTACATATGTCTATTACAATAGTCTATGTCTATTTACACATGTATATTTTGAAACATGTAAGTACAAACTACTTGCCCACAAATAATCAGAGACCTGTTTACAGACGGACCAAGTCTCAGATGACCGTATATAGTAAAAGTGCAGTACAAATAGAGTTTTTTTTTAATGAAACTAGTTCACATTTAAGACCGTTAGTACAAAAAGTGTGCTAATAAATAAATGAATCATTCTGCACAAAAAATGTTAGAAGTTATAATATAGGGAGTGCATCATAGGGTTAATATACAGGTAATAACTTAATATGATACGCACTATATTCAACATCAAATTGTATATAAACCAGAGCATGTAGCGTATAGAAGCCAGAGCATGCTTATAAACCAGTTTTATATTTTACATCAACGATGAAAATATTACTAAACCCAATTCAAAAACCTATTGCAATAGCGAATGACAAGAAAATTGTTCACTAGTTATATTATAATTATTTTATAATTCTTGCTTCATTGATATCGGTCCAATTCTTCAGTTAAATAGAGTTAAAAAAAATGTTGAAGATCAATATTACTTTACTTAATTACATTTTATTAGATAGAGAATAATATAGCTTTCATGGCTATTTTTTGATGTATACATGTCTACCGGATTCTTCCGTGATTGTGAAATTTTCCTTAACTTCTTTCTGCTAATCTTTGTCAGGATTAAGAAGGGTTCATTTTATTAACCATCAAAAATAATCAATAACTATGGCAGAACCCGGAAGAAGTTTCTGTTTCAATTAATTAATTATGTGATAGTTTTATGTCCTGTGCTACTTATAGAAATACTAGGAACATTTTATATCATATTTCAGAAACACGTGTTTTAAAAGAATTTATTCTAATTTATCAAATGAGTCGCTTTGTAAAAAGGAAGAATTAAAAGTTCAAAGCGGTTACAAAGTCGGACAAGTCTTATTATTAGAACGGAAGCGTTGGGATAAAGTTTCCATAGCTGCGTATTTACTTGGGCATGAATGTATATGAATAGGAAGTGGTCAAATAAGTTGTTAGATGTATACTGATGGAAACTGTACATACAACTACCGCTTTGGTAGTATTTTACCAAAAAACTACTGTAAATATAACCGACTATATTATAGTGAAAGAACAGTTCATATATGATAATAAGACGCGTTCATGTATTCTATCTAAATATGCTAAATTTATAGATAGTACAATTTTATATTAAAACAATCGCAAGCTTTGTCAGCATATATTATTGGGTAATTTGTCGTTATCAGAAATATACTTGTTCATTGAAAAATCGTATGCTTCATAATTAGAAAATCATTATTATTTCTGAATAGTCCAACCATTTATTCCTTTCCTTGAAAGCACAAAATATGAAAACGTTTAATAAATTAGTTTGACACTAATTTGATTTTAGTATCCGTCTAACTCCCTCTTCTATATATGTATTGATTGTAATGATAATTCATTTTAATATAAGAGGTACCTGTACCTGAGTACCCATTGCGCTGAGTATTGTGTTATGGCAGGCGGCGTTTTATATTACGCCAAGAGGAACCACGCGGATATCAGGATAGCAACGAGAGTACGGGAGCCTTACAATTTAATTAAAATAAGCATTTAAACTTGTGGATCATATACATTACTTAACTATAAATTAATTTAGGTACCTATTTGGGGTAATGTATACTTTATTTGGGTCTTTAGAATATATAAATATACCGGTTACCTAGATGGAAAAATGGTTAATATGTTTATGGAAAAATGGAATTAATTACGAACCATTGTAAGTACAATTTGGAGTATAATTTAGGAAATATAGTAAAATATTCCATCAAACGTTTTCCTTTTCATTTTGTGCCTTTCAACGAAAGGCAGAATTGAACTGAAGTAGGCGTATGGTATTAAACATTTAAAAGTTTGGACACGCAGAAATTTACTTCTTCCCCTAAAGCTTCAGGTTACGAAGGGGAAGGTTACACATAGAGACGAGGACATACTCGGGAGGAGGTGCCAAACTCTCCCAAATGGAACTTGAACATAAACATACAAGAACATTTTCAATATGGCGCCTAGTTCGCCACCCTGAATCACAGTAGGAATGATATTATCAGAGATACCTCTATAAAAGGATACAGTAGGTCAGCCATCCATCTCGTGGATGCTTCGCAAAGTGGTACACTTTTATTAACTCCGTGATGGGCAGGTAACCTGAATGCCCATCGTATTTTCTAGATGTATTGCTTACATGGTAAAATTTAATTTATTTAACATCAATATAAATATTTTAGCATGAATGGAATATTTGTATCAGATAAATCAATTTGTTAGGCATCACCACTTAATATGATAATATTAATAAATAGTTCTATTTTAAAGGGAGAATTTATAGCACATAAGAAATGAGACTATTAAATCGTGTATGCAAGGGTTAAGAGTTGCTAAGATACCCGAAATTATTATTTGTTTAATAGCAATTTATATTAATTTCGCCTTTCTCAGAATCATCTGGTGTTTTTCAACGCAACTCATTAGCAATAAGTAAATGTGTCTCTCGATGGGGATGAGATTAAAATATATAATTATATTTATATGACCTAAATATTACATTGAAGTTAGGTTATACGAAGTTATGTGTTGTACTTGACTATACCAAATAATAATAAAATAACCACAGATCGGACGGCCGGCGGTGAATAGGTTGGACGTGATCAATTTAATAGTTATATCAAAGCGTGCACGTAGTTACTTGAGCTTAGCGTGGACACGTAGACAGCCTTCGATCATGTCTAGATGCACTGTGCTGCTGAGCTGAAAATGTAATACTATATACTTTCATCATAAACTGGAAAATTCCCCATACTTGTTCGACATCATCTTGTTATTCGGACAAATAATGCGTGAAACTTGGAACTTATTGTCAATGGCTCATCATTCCTGTTAGGTGACTTCCTCAAGACAAATTTTAATTCGTTTTCGACGAATTGACAAGTTGTAGTTTAACGTTCCACTGTAACTTTGGATTGTAGGGAAATTTACAATAACCAAATTATCTACGCATTGAAATCAGACAAAGACAAAACTACAGTGATATGAAGAAAAGTGAAAAAGAATATGGTGAAAAACTACTAATTGTTTTAACCTCAGGATGTTATACCGAGTTGTAGAAGGGCTGTACATAAGAAATTTGAAGGAAGATAAAATCGATTATTAAGAAATCATCAATACGCTTGGAAGAATTTTTCGCTAACTACTCTAAGCTAACAACGCTTATTACCCAGTAAAGCCAGACCGCCAAGACTCTACAGATTGCCTAAAATCCACAAACCTAATAGTGATCTGAGACCGATCATCAACATATATGGTTCTCTAACATAGGAACTGGCTAGATATGCAGGACATGCTATTAATTTATGTAGACAAGACTAGCGGTTACATGAAGAATTCGGCATTTTTTGTAAATATTTTAGGTAACCTAGAAGTAACTAGCAGTGGTATAATGGTTAATATTGATGTGGAATTGAACAATTACGGATTACTATTTTCATCAGAGCAGTTAATTTATTTATGGAAGCACTCGATGAAGAGGGGATATATTGCAGTGTGAAGAAACAAAAACTATAACCACGACGATAACTTAATCATCTGGTCGCATAGAGAATAATTTTTAACTATTTTCTGTAACATTTGAACAACCAAGATCAGAATAAGGTTCATTGAAGAATATGAGTATTATGAAACTGTTATTTCTCGATGTATTAATGAAGCGTACTCAAAACAACAAGCTGGCTCATTGAGAGTCCAGGAAGAAGAAGTACACAGACTATTATGTACATGCTACTTGTCATCGCCACCCACAACAGAAGAGATCCTTAATGAGAACATTACTGTGATCAGCTATCTCGGATCACAGTATGACAGACTGGATTCAGGGTGGAGCACCCAGTCATGACACCCTCAATATTGGACTGGGATGTTATTATATGCTCGAGTTCGAGTCCCAACAAAAATGCGTGGTTGCCCTCGTCTCTATGTATAACTTTTTCATTCCTAGCCAGAAGCTTGAGGTGAAGAAAGTCGATTTCTGTGTATCCTAACTTTAAAGTAGAAGTAATAATAATAAGTTTGGTAGTAACGGTCTATTTAATATATGTATTTTATGTCGAAGTAATACATATAAGCTACTATGTTAGTATTACCAACCCAAAATTCCAATTGTTTTATTTTACAAAATAATTATGTTTGGTATAGTTTTTATATCGTTTTTATTATACAGATCATCTGCAGAAAACTAGCATAGGAATCTAATAAAGTAGTATTTAGTAGCCATTAAATTTGAGGCGAAGAGTAGCGCTTTCATATTTACTTAATGTCACGTTATGTCGGTTGCCGAAATATAACAGTTTACACAGTAAATTCATAGGGTTGAAAATGATAATAAACATTAAATTTCGTATATTAGTAAGATAGGTAGATATATATATGACGCATAGTAAAATTTGTCAAAAATAAGTATAATAATGAAAATAGCTCCATTTCAAAATATCGTTTGTTCTCCCGAGATTGCTTAATATGACTATCAGATAATAAAAACTAACTGCTTTCTATAGTTTACAGTAGTCTAGTAAACCTGTCTGTAGGTCTGGTAGGTCTGTCCTTTAGATTTGTATCATTTTCGTTAAACATATTTTTTCTTTTATTGCAATTCGCTAATATTATGACTCCTTTAAAACATTCCTGGCAACATTCTGTAACAATTATAACAATTAAAAGGTAAGGGGTGTATATCATTAGAATCTGAAGATATACCAGATAAATATTCATCTACAATTATTGTTCTCTTGGATTTTCTTTGTGAGAATAAGTAGTTCTTATAATTGTATAAGTTGATATGTATGTTTTGATTTTGATATAATTTTTATTATTTGATCTGTTTTTATACTGCGAACAAATAAAAATATCTATCCACTTCCACTTCCTGAAATTTTAAAACATTAGTCGATAGAACGGAATTCGTAAGACCAAATAGTATCTAAGTCGTCTCTAAATTATTAAATTCTGAGAAGAGGTTGGAACCTTCGATGCAGCAACAAAAACAAGAGACCAGTTTTCTATGAACACTAAAAGATTATACATTTCTTCGCGCGTAACGCGCGATTCGCCAACCAATTTGGCATTATCGAGAGATAATTAAAACTGATACCAACTTGGTTGATGAGACGCGTATCGAGAAACGTGATATTCTTTCGGTGTTCTTAGAAAACTGGTCCCCTGTTTGTTTTAAATGATACGAAACGATTTATAATACGATGGGCGCTCGGTTAGTCGCCCGGCGCGCAGTTATAAATGTGCAGCATAGTGCTCTGCAGTTACTACTTGGATGGACGACTTGTATTCTCCTATTGAGGTTGCTGCGACAATGTTATTCGTACTGTGGCGGGGTGGCGGACTCGGCCTGGTATTGCCAGTGTATGCTTTGGTTCAAGTTCCAACGAAGGGAGCGTCCTCTTCTTGAGCATGGGCGTATTTGTTCTTGTCTTTATACGTAACATTATCCTCTGCTGCGTCAGGCTTTAGGGGAGGGAAGATTTCTGCGTGTCCAAACTTTAAAGCTAAATTACAAAAAAAAAAAAAATAGGAATTTGCGTAGAAAGAATGGGTTATCATTTTACATTTTTTTTTTGGTATTTTGTTCATAAATTTTTTATATTCTAATCTAATCGTCTTGGTCGAATGTCCACCTCATAATTGAAAAGAATAGTAAAAGTATAGATAATAAACGAAACAAAAATAAACAGTTTTTGTCCTTAAAGCGGACTTCTCCGCACGTAGAACATCTATATCTCGAAATTGAGTGGCCGAGAAAAAATAAACCAACACATAAATGCAGAATATGTGTTTTATGAGACAGTTTTACTTTTTTCAGATAGTCCACCATCGTGCTTTCTCATGACCCATGGACAGAGTGGGGTGTGTTCTATCCACCTCAAAATCAATAGATGTCGTCTGGTAGACGTCCCTAATCAGAATGAGTCGAAACCCGATCGATTCGACACGATTTAGTTGAGTTATCGTACTAACAAAAAAAATTCTCAAATAGTCCACCATTATGCTTTCTCATGAACCATGAACATGGTCCATGAGAAAGCATAATGGTGGTAGAGTGTGGTCTATCCACCTCAAAATCAATAGGTGTCATTTGGGAGACGTTCCCGATCAGAATCAGTCAAAACCCGATCGATCCGACACATTTAGTTGAGTTATCATGCTAACAAGGAATTTTATTAATGCCGACGTCAACGACAACGACACACACACACATACACACACACACACACACACACACACACACACACACACACACACATACACACACAAAATGGTTTAAAAACTTTTTTTTTGGGTTTTAGGCCGAAGAACGAAAAATTAACGCTAGAAAATTTTTTTTACACGATTACATTACTTTTCTGCATATAGTTGAGTGCGTAAAAGTAAAAAATCTAAAAACTTTCGACATAAAAATTTGTAAATTACAAAACCTATAAGTTCCGCCTTAAATTCAGTGGTTACCAATAAATATTTAAATATGAAATCTCTAACGACCAAATAGTTAAATAGGTTTACAGCCCTTCTACGAGGCAAATTATTTTGATAGATTACCTGTACTAGAAATTATATTAGGATCCTCCTCAGTATTCAACAGCAGTTCCACTAACTCTTTATCATTAAACTTCACAGCCATATGGATCAATTTCTCATTAACCTTGTTTGAGTTGTTTATGACGGCATGTTGAGCTATTAGGAATTTCGTCAAATGCTTGTTTCCCCCTTGGACCGATTTAAATAACGGAGTATCTCCGCGAAAATCGATTGCGTTAAGTTTAGCTTTGTGTTCGAGTAACAACTTCGATATGTTTAAATGTCCTTTGAGGCAAGCTAGATGGAGCGGTGTCTCTCCCTTTTCGTTTAAAATGTTGGTGTAAGCCGATAAAGATAGTAATTTTTTCGTCGTTTCCTCGTTGCCTGAAACAAAATTGTATTTAATTTAGATTCTGCCAACTGATTCTGTGGAGGAACTTCAAGTAAACTAGTCAATTGAGGGGTTGCGCCTGGGCTTGAAGGTATCAACTAATAATTTATGTCTGGTTATCTATCTAATGGAGAAAGTTTAAGAATTTATTTAATCCCAATTTGCAGGAATGTAATAAATACTACGAGTAATAGATATAATAAATATAACTCGAATAGAAAATTAAGACACAGATTCCACAAAGTAATATATAAATTCGATAAAATTAGTACTAATATTCTTTTTTCAAACTCAATTGAATACGTCAATTGATTTGAAATAACACTTTGAGCACTACCCTCTAATTTTTTGTGGTAGTATTTTTAAAAGTTATGATGTAATCGATAATTTTTATTAGTGAAAAGCCTCAAGGACTGTTCTTTACGTATAATAAAGAAAAATAAGGGATTGTTTACATCAAAATTTTTGTGAGCAAGTAAACTTTTAAAATCAGCAGGAAATAAAAACCATTGAAACAAAGTCATTAAAATAAAACAAAATCCTTCGTTTACATTTAAAGTCGTTCAGTGCTTGAAATAGTTTTCGTGGGGTTATTTTGAAAATATAGTACACGTTAATATACACGAGAATTTGGAAGATTTTTGATTTATATTATTTTTTATCTATAGGCATATCTATGCATTTTCTAGAAAAGTTTAATCACATAAAAAGTTGGAGAGCAAAAAACTTCCTACAAATTATCTTACATTTTTTTTTACAAAAATTGCATAGTTTTGCCTATAAATAAAAAATAATGCGCTAGAGTGTTTGTTTCATTCGCAAAAGAGTATTACAAAAAAAAAACGGGTTTCGCCCTCTAGTGGCAAAACCGTGCGACTTTAAGAAAAAGCAAAAAAACAAAATTTATCGGAAACTTTTGTATCTACAACTTTGATCCCTGATATATTTCTCTACAGTGTATAGTTTTGGCTTAAAATTAAAAAACAGCTCAGAAATACACACACACATATATATATATATATATATATATATATATATATATATATATATATATATATATATATATATATATATATATATATATATATCTAACAACCATTTTTTTTTCAAGCGCTAGGTGAAAAATATGTTGACATAATCTCAACACAACTTTCTGAACAGGTCGTTTAGCTGTAGGAACAACTCCCTCAATTTTCCTAATTTGAAGGGACTATACGTCGAGCGATATATAATGGCCCGGCGCTCATACAAATCTAGTGTTTTACTTGATTAAATATGGATTACCAACTGGTTATCCATAACAACTCATTGTTTTTGGAATTATTTTCTAATTGTCTTAAAATTTATGGACGAATTTTTATCTTACTTAAAATAGTCCGTTTTTTTTAAAACGAATTAGCAAATAATAACAAATCGTACAAGCTATATACAGCGTAATGAAATTTCGTACAATATTCATAATATTATTATTAAATGACTTCGTGAACTATGAAACGTCAACCTTATTTTTAAGAAGACATTGACCACGTAAAATTTTAATTCTGTTCAGACTTTGTCCTTGAGTTATAGCGTCATCATATCATATATAACGTCATCATAACCCTTTTATATTGCAGCTTTTTCTTGTTTTAATGAAACTGTATCCCTTAAGGTTTTTCGAGTACAACGGCATTCCATATTAAGCGTTTCTAATATGAAAGCGTTTTTAAGATAAATGACACCAAAATAACTTTATTTTGATTAATCCATCTATTTAAATTTGTTAAAAATGTCGACCATTATTTTGGGGTCAAATTTTTCATCTCGATTCGAATTTCTCCTTCATATTCTCTAAGTTATTTGGACAATTAAAATAAAACCACGAGCCTTAAGTAATCACATAAGAAGAAAGTTAAGTATGGCGAATATGGTGGCTATTTATTAGGCCCTTTTCGCCCTACCTCAAGAAAAATATTGACCAGACATCAACACCGAAACGAGGAGGAGCTCTATTTTGTTAAAACCAAATTAAGTTGGGAATATCATCATCCACGTTGCTTGGACAAAGAACTGTTAGAGCCAGAACTAAGTCGAAACATAGATATTAAAATATCTAGCAGCAATTAAATATCATTCAAAGGAGTATAGACTTAAAAACACTCCCTCCTTCCTCCTATTCAACTCCTAACTTCATGTAATTTTAGCTCTTAGATTTGTTTTACCATGATATTGATTATGCGCTATTAGAATCCAATGAAGATTATCTTGAGGCCAATATCTGTAGCTATAGGGGTGTACTGTGCCATTCAAGGAAAAAGAAACAATGTTGGGATTTTTGTCATAACAAGTAATAAAAATACGAAAACCTCTAGTTGCAAAATACTTTTACTTCATGGTAATATTGTTTTACAATTTTTAGTTCCTCTCCTTAATATCTCCTATCTTATAAACGATAAATAGGAAACCACTAATATGGGGTACTTTTATACTTAAAAAACGTTAAGGGATTAATTTTTTTGTTAAAGAGGAATTGCAATTTAAATAATACTATGGTGATATCACAATTCAAATAAAATCTGAAGAAAGAAATTGTAAATCAATGTTTTTTTAAATATGATTGAATTGTTTCAGAGTTTTTCAAGAAACCGTCTGACAGTTAACATTATGTTTGTCATAATATTTTGTGTGAAACTTTATTTCCAAAGTGTCTTTATAATAATAATTATCATACCCAATGTCAGTATAGTTATGCATGAAATGTATATAATAGCTGAATACCGGATTTAGTTATTGGTAATATATGTAGTGATGTTTTTCGTGAACTAATTCCATTACAACATGAAGATGTCCATTAGCTGATATTACAAATTAAGCTGATATTACGCTTCAAGACTTAACTTGGAAAAATCCTTCCATGCTATAGAAGAAAGAACAGAGAAAGAATATGATACAGTATAAATGCTTCAGAAAATAATTTTCTTAAGTTGATTTATAACATGATTTATAAAATATATATCATAATCTATATTTACTAAACGGCTGTTTTCGTGTGTGTGTCACGAAACTTTTAGGTCGATGTACGAAATGCCATTTATTCGAATTTCGACATTCTGACAAAATGAATATAGTAAATCGACCTCTGCGAACAACGTGGTAACTTTTGTATTCTTATCCGAAGTCTCTAGAGGCATACTCCGGAGGTGCCTTCGATATAAGCGAGGGGACGGCGCAATATTATTGCGATTTTCTTACTCTTTTATATTATGCCATCATAGTTTGATTTCAATCTTCCTTGTTTTTCATTTTTATGTACCACTACTTCTGCGTAGATATGCAAGTCGAATACACCAATCATTATTAATAAAATTAATTTTGAATACTTATCATTTTAATTAAATATAAACAACAAATACTAGGAAGGGGCTTGAACCTTCGATGCAGTAACAAAAATAGTAGACTAGTTTTTCGCGAACACTGAAAGTTTACACGTTCCTCGACGCCTGTTTCGCCAGCAAAGTTATAATCATAGGGTGATGATTAAAACTATATTTAAACCTAATTATGTATGTATCTAGGGCATTTTAATTAACACTAATATAGAAATATAGAATATTCGTTTATATCCAACTAATATTGAACATAAATTAAGAAATTATTCAATTTCTGGAAATATTTTTAACAAAAAACCCAATACTAGAGTAACTTGACATTAATCCTTTACTTGATATGATACAGTTAATCGATAGTTTCAGTGTATACCCCAATGATGTAAAATACTACTTTTGTGAGAATACTTTTTTAATAAATAATATACCTAACTTTAATTTTCATAAATTCACTACAACTGATTTTAAAGGTTTTGAAAATAAAACGACCGACCAGATTTCGAGCTTTTTAATAAATTGATTGTAAATATGTTTCTGTTCGACCTCTCATGATAATGTGTAATTTAGCGTGTAAAGGTAATACGTTTCCTAATGTGTGGAAAATTGCTCTCCTTTTTTTGCTTTGTTAATTAACTATACACCTATTTGCATATTATGCAGTTCGGTAAAATTCTGGAGATGTCTGCGTACTCGTATAATGTTCATTCCCTTTGTTAAAAATTTGATATCGCTATTGAAACATGGTTTTATCGAAAACTGATGTAATCTATAGAATAATTGTAGTGTGTAATGTAATATGTAGAACTAATTGACTAATAATGTGTAGACTAAACGTTCGCAAACGTAAAACTATGACCTTTTCCCTAAAACTAAACAGAATTTAAAATATTTGACCTTAAATTGAATTTTTTGAATTTGAAATATAAAATAGATGGTGTAGAATAATTAAATGTGACTCCGACAATGATTTAAATCTGTCATTTATTTTAGTAAACTTTTATATAATTCACATATGATTGATATTGTGTGATAATCACTGAAAATATTTGAGTTTGTTGTTAGGGATTGTTGGAGTACCTAGCAGATTACCAGGAAATATCACTAATTTATTACTTATTTATCTGATTGACGTTTTAATATGCCTCATTTATCTGCTACCCATACTATAGTAATCGGACTCTATATGGAAACTGTATAAAGTAATTTTAATATTACAAAATTTATGGACTTTATTTAAAATGATTTACTCATCATCAGTTGCAACGTGATATATTTACCATACATTTTTATGTGTTAAAAGTGTTTTCCCTACATTTTTGACTTCAATTTGCCTACAAATTTTTGAGGAGACATTATAACACTTTAGTAAAAATAAAGAATATCTTGTGTTTGATAATTTAGATTTTATGTTGAAACCATTTTTAAATTACGTAAATACACACATTTAAATATGTAAAACATATTCTATATATATATATATATATATATATATATATATATATATATATATATATATATATATATATATATATATATCTATATATATATATATATATATATATATATATATATATATATATATATATATATATATATATATATATATATATATATATATATATATATATATATATATATATATATATATATATATATATGGTAAACTACAACATACATTTGCCAACAGAAGTCACCAACGGCGCTAATTTTAAGTAAGTAATTGTCCTACTTTCATCTGCTTTACCTGAAAAGATAATCCACAAGAACGTCCATATATTCGATGAAAATATACATTAAAAGCAGTGAGTAATTATGTAATCAATGTAAGTAATATTAGTTAAGTGGTAATTAATATTATACGACCTGTCTCAAAATATAAACATGTTCCATACTATTCATAGTTTATGTCCTTTGTGTTTTAGAAAATGGAAAAGTACTTGAATTAGAATATTAAATTTGCTACTCTTTAGTATAGTTGCTCTTGTTTTTCTATAATCTTACCATTTATCAGAACTGTCATTTATATTTTTCTAATGGGACATCCTCCTCTTCATAGAGTACATTGTTAATATGCTTAATAGTAATTCAGTAGTACATAATTTCATATTGTAGTGCTAATAAATACCACAAAGTTGTGGAATAACTTCTATTATGAATACAAAAAATCACGTTAATGAAGAATAGAAAAATAAAATAATGATAATACATAGCGGCTTTAAATAGATTTTTATACTTTATTTTTATATGTATATTCCCAATAATATTTGGTTCTGTTTTCTTTTAGCTATTATTGATTGAATATGGAATGTGAAAATAATCACATTATATCCATTAAGATAAATATATTACTGGTTAACTAAGAAGAAGTTTCCATTGTGCTACAAATTTTATTACTCACTGAATAATAAAGAACATTAGCAATTTTATTTTCGCAATATCAAAACGTATGTTGCATTAGTTTATGAATTAATTGCAAGGATATGTCTTGTAGTAAGCATTTCATTGCATTAATAGATGAACTACCGTAATATTGGTTGAAAAAAATTGTCTCATTTAGGAAGAAAACAATTTTCGATATGTCGAATTTTATTTTGGCAGGGAAACAATATACTTTTTAAATCAATAAATAACTTCTAAATTTAAGACGATGATGGAATATGAATATAAAAGTATATTATTATTTTATAGGAGCTGGTTTTATGATTTTTTTAACTATTTTTTAAAAATATGAAAAGGGAAAACATGATTGCACCAAATATACACTATTTCTAGAATTCTATAACAATTTTCAGAATACTGAATATATTAGTTCTGACTGAAGTTAAAGAAATAAGTTTTAAAAATTATACTAGTTTCGGTGTAAGTTAAAAGCTTCGAAATATATGTGCTACGTAATTTATTAAAGTCTTATCAACAAAAATGCATGCATGTGTACAGACTCATTGAGCGAATACACATAAAAGTACAATTTCTAGTATAATGAAGTACAACCCTTTAAACAAAGCGTGTTTGTATGTGAGTTTTAGAGCAAATCCTTT
The DNA here is from genome assembly GCA_037954035.1 of Rosalia funebris. Taxonomy (NCBI): domain Eukaryota; kingdom Metazoa; phylum Arthropoda; class Insecta; order Coleoptera; family Cerambycidae; genus Rosalia; species Rosalia funebris. Next base: position 11,061,271 of record JAZFAV010000007.1, read on the forward strand.
TATCGCAATGATGATAAAGCTACCGCATTTCAACATATCACCTGAAGAATATACATAAAAGTGTGATAAATTTGAGTAATACACTGGGATCATTGTTACGGTTTTCCTAGAAAGATTATGTTAAACATATGTAAATTTCATAATAGTTTTACAAAGTTTTAAAGTGACTATGAAACATTTATTTTATTGCTGTTGAAAGGTGTGTTCTAATGTTAATGTTAGCAGGGTCTTCGGGGTAGGTTATATGCACCTGTTATATGATATACAGTATGTAGTGAAATGAAAGTTTCGCACAATATTCATAATTTTGTTAATTAATGTTAACTTTTTATAAAACTTAATACATTAATGTTATTGTGTTAACAGATATTGACTGAAATAGATAAAATAGTTTTTTCAGATTTTGTATTTGAGGTGGTACGCCATCATAACCTATTTTAAATTGTAATCCCCTTTTTTTCTTAACGTATATGAATTCCTTAAAATTTTCCGAGTTCAACAGTTGATCGATCCCATATTTACTATTTATATGATAGAGGATGTTTTAGGAGAAAAATACAAATATAGATACATAGATGTTTTAAAGGCATTTTATGTCCTTGATGAACCATCTTGGTCGGCTCCACTATCAATCTAAATATTGGGCGGCGTGAAATAGTGTGTAAAAAATGTTCAATAATTTCTTGAATTATATTTTCCATTTAAAAAATTGAATTATATATTCCATTTTATAACGTTGACAAATAACACTTAAACTAGTTCAATGTATATAATTTATTATGTATATTATACTTATATATTTATTGTATGTAGTTTTCTTGCAGATCTTCGATAATTATAAGCAATTTCATAAAATTACTATTCCTATATTATAATATATCGTCTAAATATGTCTAATAGACATTTCATATCGTCTAATAGATCATTTCGCGTACAGTTTGTATCTTCTAAATTGTTTATACTAAGTAAAAAAAGAATAATAATAAAAGACTTGTGACGTGTTGAATTTTGTCGTACCACCCTGTTCAAACAAAAATGATTCGAACAAGTTGCGTGTGTGGGTGAATTAAATTGCACGAATAACATGTTATCTACAATCAGGTAAACAAATATTTTATACCTACCCGACAAAGCAGCATAATGTAGCAAAGTGTTGCCATTTCGGTGATCTTGAGTGTCAACACTGAAATTATATATTTCGAGATTGTCCAACGCGATGTTCAACACAGAAAAACACTCGTTTCTTGCCACTTCGAATAAATCGAAATCCATAAACGAAAACTCACCGTCCATGTTACATATCGCAGTATTATTATAACAGTAATTTAATAAATTTATCGCATGTGGTCGTACTTATTTGAGGTTATTCTATGCTGCTATCTAAGTAGTAAAAAATCTGATAACATTTCTTTTATCTTTTTTTACGCGTACGCTGACACACGGAAACAATGAGTCTGATAAAATGGAATGTACGGAGTGTCTAAAAAAGCAATTACTCTGAGAAGTTTTTATAAGAAAATAAATATTGTATTAAAGTTATATGCAATTAATAATTATATTGTATAGAATATAAGGTTCCATCTTCATTAAAACTGTATAAGTATGTATATGACTTGCAAATTTTGATTTTGTTAAATTATAATTTTTTTGATGATTTTGTCTTAAGTGTTACTAACTAGGTTTTGTTAATTAAAATAGATAGATGTACCTTCATTTCCTACAACTGTATACCCAATTACAGTAAATTCTTATTACATAAAAATAATGTACAAAAGTACTATGTAGACTAACTAAGAAGAAAATAAAGAAAACATGAGATACTCATGGACATAAATCGATCAACTGAGGATATACAGTAGGGCTAATGCCTATAAAAAATGTTCGTAATTATCAATTGTAATAGTAAACTAGTTATTAATCAAGCTGATAACAACAAATAAGACATACGATTGCAACTTAAGCTGTATCTCTAATCTGTGGCACGTGAGACAGTGAACGAATGAACGTGAATTAATGTCATACGTTTGATAAATGGAATTTAAAGTATTGTACATTAAAAATATTGGAGATCAACATAAAATGTTTGTTCTCGCGTTATCACAATAGTATAGAGTATCCAGCTCCTAATCTGGACACCTGAAAATTAATTTTCTCCAGGTAATAATTTTGAGTAGTCTATATAGTTATGTAAGAGATACATGAACGTGATACAAAAATCTGTTGTCCTCTGGTAATTAACATACAAATGATGCACAGGAAATTGCTTTTCAAGAACTTATGAAAACAGACTGTTAATTTTGTATGGATAAAATAGTATCTTTTGGAAAATAATTTATATTCTTTTGGAAAATGATGTCACACAACATTTACTTGTACTCAGACTTAGGTGGTTATTGTTATACTACTTAATTATTAATGTAATTATACTTTGTAGTAATAGGCAGTTCTTCTGAGATGATATTGTGACGTATATTCATCAACATTAACAGCATCGAAAAGTTTTGTGCAATAAATTACATCTGTTAGATGATTGAGAAATATTAAAAATAATAGGGGTCCTACAGTAGAGCTTTGAGTAATCCCAGATTTTAAATGAATGTTGAAGGAGCTGATATGCTGGTAGTGGAGAAATTGTACCCTATTAAATAGGATGTTAATGGTTATATTAAGCTACTTGAGAGGCCACAATCAAATAAGAGTACATAAAGGTCAGTTTGGCCAAATGCTTCTTGAACATCCATGTGTACTATATACACTAACGATTGACTGACGAAGGTCTCATATATAAATTACGAAATTGACGCTAAGTTTGTAATACAGCATCTTTTTTCGATAAAATGATGTTGATTAACTGAGAGTATACTTTTTTGTCCTCGTATTGAGAAAGACATATATGTGATACTTTATATCACCACCTGAATGTTTGAGGAGGAAATCAATTAAAAAAAAACCAGAAGACCCGTTTACCACGACTACAAAACTTCACTTTCAATCTTAATCATCTTTAGATGATGTTAAGTTGGTTGGCGAAACGCGCGTCGAAAAACATTTAATCTTTCAGTGCTCGTCAAGAACTGGTTTTTTGTTTTTGTTACTTCATCGAAGGTTCGTTCCAGCACCTCCCTAGCACGAAATTAATTGTTTTTTAGAGAAATATTTTAATACATTGTTTTGAATTTGAATAACACCCTAAAATTTAATTTGAGAGGCTTTTAATAAGAGAGCTTTAATAAGAGGGTTGAAAAAGGTCGAGAATTCCTGATTTAAGAGATGTTTTTTTTATAAAATAACAAAATTTGATAATCTCCTAAAATCTTATCTATGTTTATAGTGCTAATTTTATTTCATAGTGAATTCTATTATGTTGCAATTTCTTCATCATTATTTTATTGATTTATGTTTATTCTGAGTATTAAGTAGAAGATCAATGATTTAATTTCAAGTCGTTGAAGTCTGTCAGGTGATCCCTGTTGTCCTATCCATCTGCCAAAGAAATGAAATGAGGAGAAACCCTCTCTCGTTGAAACCAAATTCTCTCGTGAAGAACATCATCAATCATCGTACTTATTGTTTGAATAAAGAACTATTACAGAATTGAAAGCGTGTCTAAGGAATTGTCAAAATCAAATAATTTTTCAGGGAACTAAGGCCCTAAAAGACGATATTCTATCATTTCAACTGAACATTTTTTTAGACTAATTAGTTTTTAGTTTTATTTATATATATTTTTTGGTTTTATTAGATATTAATTTGCATTTTTAGTGGTAAACGGTGATTATATATATATATATATATATATATATATATATATATATATATATATATATATATATATATATTCAATTGTGAAATAATAACTAATATTTAGTTAAATCCGAAATCGAAAACTCCCATGGTGTAAAGTTTGGTTCGGAGAACTTTAAAGAATAAATTACTGTTAAAGAAAAGGAGAAGTTGAAGTCAAAAAATACTACGACGATATCGCAGTAAACCCGAAATCTGAAAAAACAAAATTTGGACGCCAGTCAACATCATTTTAAAAACTAAGGTGCACGTATTTCAGAATTTTTCAAAAAATTATCTAATAATAGAATTATGAATACTATAAAACTTTATTACCATGCCCTATATATTTATTACTATGTATTATCGTATGTACAATATTACAGAAGTAATATATCATGTAAAAGGTATATATAACAATATATCAAGAACAAGGAATATTTTCATTTTTATTAATTAAGAGCCTTAAGAGTAGTTAAGAGGTAGACAATATGAGTACCTACTGTGTATGAGTATGACTGTGTTACCAAAATTGAATTGAATTGAATATGAGTATACTGTGTTACGCACTTTGAATAATAATGGAATATAATTAATACTGGAATTTTTAGAAAAGAAATTAACAAAGCTAATCTTTTTTAAACGAAAAAAGAAATGCTATAACTCGATACAGATCTAAAAGGGACGCGGCCAATGTTGGATAGTCTGCTTTATTAACAATAAAGAATAAACGAAGCCAATGAACCTCATTTGGCTTTTCCCTCTCCTCATAGTCGTGTAATGACTGCCAGAATAGCAGAATTAAACAGCAAATGAGGGTGCTAGATCGAGATAAAACTTATCTCGATTCACTTGCTGGGGAGTGAAAAAGTTAGATTTTATAGAAATCGTGAGTTAACTTTGTAATGAAAGAATAATAAAATGATTTAGGAGTAAAAGTTAAATAGTTATCTGTGAATAGAGGAATAGAGGTGGTACCATAAAAAAACATTTATATAGGAGATGAATATAATTTTTTTGCTGGAGTGATGTTTTAAATTAAGTAAATTTTTACTAAATAATTCAAATTTGATGTTATCAAAGTTTTTATTAAGGTAAATAATTTTTGTAACTAATCGCATTTTAAGATAATTGTACAACAATGTACCAGATAGACAATATTATCTATATCTAATACGCAACTTATGGGACTCAAACATTTACATTTAAATAAACAATTTATTATAATCTTTATGCTGATTTGTAATTTAAGAAAATTGTAATTGATTGATGTTAAATCGTGATATTAAAACTAATGATAGTTTTATTATTATTATATTATATAGGTTTGGGCCTCATCAGCCACTGATCGCATGGGTAGTCCCTTGACGATCCCCTCGTATCCGGGTCATTATCCAAAAATGCTATCCCATAAAAGGAGCAATTTCGGCACGTCCCCCGCCTTAAGCCTAGCCTCTTTTAGGATAACAGGGGTCCCTAATATAAGATACCTCTTCTCCTCCAGTTCGGGGTAGGTGTAAAGAAGATGAATCCAGGTTTCCTCGTCTTCTTTACAGTATCTGCAGGCCGGACTGTCACTCAGCCTCAGCAATAATAGTTTTAAGTTTATTATATTTAAAACCACTTTTGGATTTCAGGATATTTGAATAATTAGAGAACGTTATTAAAGTAAATAAGAACTACTGTTAATAAACGAGGGGTACAGAAATAAAGCTTAAATAAATGTTCATGCTTATACGAATTAATATTAGATATTAGCGCAATATGTCGTTCGATCTATGTTATGTAAAATCTTAGTGCAGTAAGACTAGATGTGTCTATAATATGTCATATTAATGTTTTGTCATATTTCAATAAAATAGTTTCATGTTACGTCTGGATTAACCTGAAAATGTTCACTTCTAAAACTTTGCTGGTTTAATATAAAATCAAATAAAAATCGTCTGCATTCTCATTTTATTGAAAAACGAGTTGAATTAATCGTTTGTTATTAATCAAAAAAGTCTGATAGTGTGAAATATTTAATGAAAACACTAAGGCTATCTTCTGATTAGTACTAACACTAGAACTAAGATGTGGGAGCTGAAAACTGTAAAAAATAAATACTATACATTACGGCACGTTGCCATCTGCGAATTGTAAAGGAAGTATATAGAAAAGCATTTATATCATCTATAGGAATTACACTTCAGTATAATTATATTTATAATTGTACTGAAAGATAAGGTGGAATCATAATAAGTTTTCAGCCAAAACTAATGCGTGGTATTATTCATTAACTAACACGGTGCCTGAGAAATACTACGTAAAAATTAGTGATCATAATAAATATTCTAAGGGAAAGTTACCTCTCTATATTCTCACCCAATCGAAATGTAATATTTTTCAGAAATCGTAAATCTTCAAAAAATGTTTGGTTTACAGAACACCGTAAAAGTATCGTACATTTCGATTTGAGATTAACCCTAAATTTAACATATTCTTTGGATATTTTTAGTACTGACATAGAAGCGCATCATACAACGCATACTTTCTAGAGTGTAGCTTATTTCTTGATAATTTTCTTATCAAATTTATCAGGCCATTTTAAATTTTACATTAATTTATCACATATTTAATACTCCAATTTTTATAAAAATCAACGTGCGTATAAAAGAAAAATAATAATGGTCTTCTTTTAACTTTAAGTGCGATTATCTTTGTCAAAAGGCATTGTAGGAAAAATCATTATATGAAATTACGTTTGTTACTTCTTTTTTTTTATGACATTTCGTGTATATAATAGCTTGTTTTAAATAGAAATACTCTATTGAAAATAATCTATTGAAAAATGTTCGACGTCTGCTGTTATTTGAATATATGTAAATTTCGCTCGTTTTATTTGCAAATTGATTATCCGTATTTTTGCGTTCTTCGTATTTATTGAAATTTTGTTTGTCTTAGTATTTTTCTTTGTGTTTTTTTTGTATGTTTCATAATGATTTCAATAACTCTGGCATTTCGTTATAAATGGGCCATACATTACAATTTGTATTCGTTCGATAACATAAATAAATAAAGGGACCGACCAAATAAGGATTTGAGCAGGTACAACAGAACCTTGTATTAATTTAAAGCCCTTTATTGGACTATTGTTACTAATAAATCTCTTAGAACTTTTTAAATTTATTTTAAATTAGCATTAAATTGTCATTTATATTAAGTATTATAAAGTTTAAGTGCATAAACTTCATCATTTTCCATTTTCATATTTCTATATTTCATATTTTCGTATCTAAAAACTTTTTTAAAGAAACATAGATGTAAGAAATTGTTTAATTTAGACATTGGGATAATATAAGAAACAAAGTAAGTGAGATATATTTATTTCTGTCTCAAACATGTCACTATGAAAATTACCTAATCTATTTAGTTATCTAAAAAAAGTTAGAGCTATATAACTTGATTTTTGAAGATGCTTTGAATAATGGAATTACTTTAAGACTTTAATAAAATTTTCCTGATCTGTTAGGCAAAATGCTGCTAGCTTATACCGAATTATTAATTTATTTATACAATTATACAAACCTCAGATATACATAAAGTTTCATTGAGTGAGTCAGGAATAGGCAATAGAAATGTTTATAAACTTCTTTTTCTTGATATACAGGGCAATTTCTGAATCGCGTCAAGACTTCTGGTGCTTGTATTTTGTAACTATATTGCAGGTACTTAATAACACATAGCTTACTATGAAGCTGGTAGTAGGACATTATAGAATCAAAAATTTAAATAGTCCAGGATTGGATTAAGTAAGACAAATTTATAATATGTCAAAAAGACCACCTAGTGCTATTTGGTTTCTAAAGTAGAATAATAAGGAGTTAAAGCTGAGGAAGTAAGAGAGTTTGTACTACATTTCTGTAAATGTAGAATAAAATCTAATATTTCAAATCATGTGTTAAATCTTATTTATGTTCCCTTAAAACTAATAGAGTAAATTAAACTAGAGGATAATTTTATTTATACTTATAATTTGAATAATGTGGCATAGTGCTAGTTAATAATTTAAATATTCCAGGACCGGAACAAATCATATTTTATAGATATGTTTATGCATGGATTTTCCTGGATCATAATTATATTTTCATCATATGGTATATTACATAAATTCACTAATTACCATTTAATTGAATATATGATTTGCGTATCTAATTTTAGTACACAATTAAATTAAATTAATTTTATGTAATACCATTCAAATTTATAATACCTGTTTGATAATATTGGTAGTGCACGAAATTAAAAATTCAAAATAATAAAACAAATTTAGAGATAATCTATTAGAACGCTCTAATGACTGGCTATTATTTGTAGATCAAATTCAAAATTATAGTCTAAAATGGACCACTCTTTTTGTTGTAATTTATTGCAAGTAAACTTTTATTATTAGTGTCAGTAAATGCTTTCATTAAATTGATTTAACGCAAGAAAAAATTAAATAAAGTAAGTTCGAAAGAAAATTTAAACGAAGTAAATTTGAAACTTTATGTATTATTAATTTTTAAAAATGAATTCTTCGAAAAATTCGACAAAATACTTACCTATAATATTGTATTCAATAGTGGAATATTAAACTGATATTACAATTCTGAAAAAAATTGCAATTTCGGATAAAATTATCCATTAGTTTAATCTACTATTCTAATAAAAAAAAATTAAAATTAGGTTTAAAGTATTTTAAATTTTATTTTGAAATACATAGATTCTTCTACATTCGCACATATATCCTACTCATGCAAGTATAATTATGTTTATTTCTGAATTTCTATATCGAAGTTTAAAAGATGCATTTACAAGGTAACATCTTGTGTTATCAGGTGTTTGATATGTATAAAAAGAATTCACGTACTTGATTCGATCAAGGATTTTTAGAGGTCCTCCATAATGCCTTACTACTAAATGTACTGTACGCCAGATTTTAGTAATTTTTTGTACTGTACTTAGAAATTACACGTATTGAAAATTTTTGTCCCGTTTACGAAATCATTCTATATATAAAGAAGGAAAAATTTTAAATTTAATATTTTAAAAACATTATTATTGTTCATTCCTAACGTAATGAGTTAGACGTACATGTCTGTGTTCTGTGTGTGTAGACACAGAACACAGTGTTCCTGTGTTGTGTGCCTGTGTTCTGTGTCTGTACCTAAAGAACTGTGTTCTTCAAGTAGTTTTGTAGTAAATTCTAATGAAACAAAGTTTTATGGATGAGATTCGAGTCAATTGGCCACGTTATTCGTACATACGTTCTTCGAGCTACGTCATTGTTGAGATCTTTATTCATAAATTTGTATTCTGGTAAGCACGAATGAGAACTAAACGTACGATACATTATGTTCTCTAAAGCATATTTCTGCTTGTGTTTGACTTAATTTTGTTTGAACAGAAATGTAGTAGCTCTGTAATTAGATCGTATTGGAAGAATCCAAATTACATTGGATCCTTCCAACACGATGTCATCGCCATTTAAGTCCAAATGTGGTTCTAAACATTTTATTTCATTAAATATTGTGTAAAAACTTCCTACATTCATTGTGGATTGTTTGTTGCTCATTTCCTGGGATTTTATTAACAATTACTGTGGAAGCACTGTGAGAATGTGAGAATATATATATATATATATATATATATATATATATATATATATATATATATATATATATATATATATATATATATATTTTTTTTTAAACATGATTATTATTCTAACGTATTTGCATGTTCTGCAGAATTCCACTGGACAGTCGGATGTTCATCACCTTTTTTCTTTGTTAGAAGCTCTTTGATTAATGTAACTTAATAATAGTGTAATTTATTTTCATTTAGAACATCAGGGATTTTTCAATTAGTTAAATATTTATCTGAACTAATGTGACATACCAAATATGTATAATCGGTATCCATTTGAAACATACCCCAACCATTCTTAACTTTCTCGTACTTAATCTAATAGTTTTGGTATTACATAACGACATTTTGTAATTTGTATTTTGTAAAATTAAGGAAATTAAAATTTTTATTTAAGCGAAAACGTAGACATACTATGGGAAATAGATAATGAAGGCTACAGAATATACAGGTCATCTGGAAATTCTGTTCGAATAATTGCACGTGTGATTCTGCATAAGAAAACATGAAAAAAATTTCATATCAACATAGGACCGTAAATCGGTCCTAAGGGTGTTATGGCGGTTGGAAGATTGCGCCCAAGAACGTGTTTTTATTTTATTTCTATAGAGATGCTTTCAGAAAACGTAAAAAGCAATTTTCTGTAGTTATCATTTAGTTGCACTCTCAGATAGAGGCAGCTGACAAGAGGGTAACCGCGTTTAATCACCCGTATCTTCCCTAAATGCTGCTTTTTGAGAATTTTTAGAATACACGATTGTGATATTTTTTACATAAAAATAATATTCTTGTCAAAATCCATAAGACAAGCTTTTCTTGAGAAGAAAGCTCTAAATAAAATAATGCGTAAACGTTCAGCAAGTTCTGTTTGAATAAAAACATTAAAGGAAGCTTATGGTGGCACTAGGTTTAAAATGAAAGGCGTCAGGTATGCTTACAATTGATGTAGCAACCAAAATTTATTTATTTGATACATTTGTTAAAAAATATTTTGCTGATTAAAATTATTTGAATACGATTGTTCGAGTTTTAAAAATGCCGGAATATTCATTTGAAGGAATGACTGGCAGACATTTTATGTACGGTAGAGGTAACGGTTGTGCTTAGTAGTGCGCAGATTATATCATATATCAGAAGCCTTTTCAAATCGTTGACTTCCTTACGATAAATTATTTAGTACTCTACATCAATGGTTCAACCGGTAGTACGTGTACCCCTTGGCGGTACGCAAAAATCTGTAAGGGGTACGCGGTTAGCTACCAAAAAGTATAGAAAATTATATTGTACATGCTAGAATTTAATCGTGACAAAATTTTAAGTAATGATAAAAAATAAGAATAAAACAGCAATCAAACTCGTCGCTCGTTATTATTGTATTTGTAGCTGGAGTACCTAATAATTGGACTTAACTAATATTTTACATTTTAATAAAACTAAAGTATTTTTTTTGGAGGTACGCATAGTTAATGATACACAAAGAGGGGTACATGGGTTGAAAAAGGTAGTCAACTGCTACTCTACATCAAAGGTTAAGAACTGGTACTTTCACGCCAAAGAGGATTGATTGTGGAGGAAACCGTACGACACGGACGCTGCAAGTAGAAAAAAGGGTTCTTCAGGTGGTTTCAGTATATCCATATGTCAGCACTAGAAGAATTTCTCTACAAGATATGCAATTTCTCTACAAGATTCCTAATAGCACTGTATGGGAAATTTTGCATGAACAACTTATGTATCTATACCATTTACAAAGAGTTCAAGCACTGAAACCCCTCTGAAGACTTTCAATTTGGATTAAAATATTGTCAATGGATGCAAATGCAACATCACCGGACCGTTTCTTTATTGATGTTCACCAATAGGATTTACGTGTAAAGGGGTTGTTAATTTTCATAACAACCATGCATGGGCAGATGAAAATCTACACGATATATTTGAAAGCTAATTCCAGGTTTCAGGCTAAACTTTCTATTAATGTTTGGGCAAGTATTTTGGGAGACAGATTAATAGGACCATATGTTATGCTCCAGCGCTTAAACTGACCCGCATATTTGAATTTTTTGATAAACGTTTTGCTGGATTTGTTTGAAGCTGTACCCGTCGGATTAAGATCAGAAGCATTTTTCTTGCATGATGACGCTCCATCTCATATAAATGTCTTAGTTGGAGACTACTTAAATCAAACTTATCTAGACCGACGGATTGGACGGGATGTGGTTGCCCCCTCGTTCGCCGGATTTAAATCCGTTGGTCTATTTCCTTTGGGGGTATTTAAAACAACTACTTTATTCAATTTTTGTTGACAATATACAGCAACTAGAACAGCGGGTTATAGACAGTTGCCAATAAATGCGGAATAAACAAGGGGTATTCCAGTGAGTTAGAAGGTCAATGAGGCGCTGTTTAGAGAACTTTATTGAGATGAATGGAAGGCACTTTCAACACTTGTTGTAATTTGTTCCTTATTTTGTTAATATATTTTTTCTGTTACTTAATATTACGAATTATTTGTTGATGGTAGATCCATTGATATTCATATCAACGCTCTAAGAGGCTTTAGAGAAATATAAAAAATGTTTTCATATTTTCTTATATAGAATTACCCTTGAAATTACTCGAACGGAATTTCCTGACACTTTGTATGTAATAAACTGACCAAAACCTAAGTCATCATATTTTAATTAATCTAATATGTCACATAAATACGGCCAATACAAAAATAACAAATAAATGAAGTCTTTTGATGATATTCTTTACAAATTAGGAAAAAACGTGAGCACGATCATGATTTTTTATAATTACATGAATCTGTAACGCCTTAAAACGTATTTCTAATATTCTGTTTTATTTTACAATACTATTATTATTTTTGAAACTAAGTTTTAGTATTTTTTAGAACACCTATCAATCATAAATAACTTATTACATTAGTAAATATTGCCAAAGTAGAACACCTATCAATCATAAATAACTTATTACATTAGTAAATATTGCCAAAGTATTTTTTTTCTAATCGTATGTTTCTATTTACTTGTATATTGATAAATATTTTATGCATGTAAGGATCAATTTCATTTATATGTTGCTGAAATATGATAATAAGAATGCTGTTCAGAACCGATGCTGGTCCATTGCGATCTGCCCGTTCCATTAACTTTTGTCAATATTTGAATATTTTCATTACATTTTCTCTATATTTGTATTTGAGGAGTACTCGAGATGACTTCAAGTAATTTGGTTTCCTTTCAGGCTCAATATCTTGCCAAGGATGACGGGTTTGGACAATTAATTTGTAAACGACGGCATTGGAATGACATTATGGTAAAAAAATATAGAAAAGTATTTAAAAATATCTATTCAACAGGTCGAAAATGAAATGTAAATACATTTCACCATCAAGCGAAACGTATTAATGTTTTTTTAAATACAGAAAAATACAAAGTACAAATACTTCAGTCAATACACTTTGCACGTTCCTAAAATTGAATCAGTTTATTGTAGCAGATTATTTTAACAAACTGGACGATGCAATGTACGCGCTTATTATTAAACATCAATCTGATAAAATTTATTATCTTGATGAGAAAAGATGTCGCTTAATTGTATACTATCATCAACCAGTTGTTGTACAGGGTCTTTCAACATGCTCGAAATTTATTAGATTATAGCAGCCATGTTACTAAAGCAATATCTATCAAATTTGTTGTGAATTGTTCTGTAGTGTATGACAAATAACCATGGAAGGCTAAAACGTTCAACAACGTATGTAATCATTCAATTTTATTTTCAAAGTCTGTGCTTCGTTCAAGAAACATTCTGCGCATTACGTGATTCTTATTCTCGCCACAATCGTCCCACCGAGTCGACTGTTCGACGTTTGGTGGCCAAATTCAACGCAAAGTTTACTGAAAACATCGCTGCTATGCGTGGGAGTGTACAGAAAAACCCGAGGCAGTTAATTTCTGGTCATTCACTAGAACTTGGCCTTTCTGCGGGTGGGCGACTTTTGTATCGGAACTTGAGTTTGCCCCCGTATATAACCCAACTGACCCAGGAACTTAAGGTAAGCGACCATAGATAACGCCGTGTGTTCGCTGACTGGGCTCTGGGGTAGTTGGAAGTTGATTCAAATTTTGCCAAAAAAATATTAGCCATATTTAGCAACGAGGCCCATTTTTAAACAAATGGATATGTGAATAAGCAAAATTGTTAGATTTGGAACGATATCAATCCACACGAGATACACCAGCACCAAATGCATCCCGAGAAAGTCACTGTTTGTTGCGGGTTTTGGTCTGGCGGAATCATCGGTCCGTATTTTTTCCAAAGCGAAACTGGTATTGCCATTACCATAACCGTCAACGGCGAGAGTTACAGATCGATAATAAGCAACTTCTTATGGCCTAAACTGGATGATATAAATACCGACGATTTAAAAATAGCACGTACAGCATATTAGCTGTATGTGCTATTTGTATCACAAGTTAGTTTGCATCACCAACTTCCCTTATCTTAAAGACATACCATACCATTTTAAAGCTATTTCAATATCGTCACCAAAACTAAAAGTTTCTGAAATAGTTCTATTACAATTGATTGTATGTTGTGGCGAACTAAGAGACGCCCACAGATGAATATGATGAATATGACAAAAACCAATAAGGTTCCTTAGGGCAATGAGGGACATAATAAAAACAAATCTCAAAGTTACGATATCAGATCGCCCACGAGGTGCGCGGTAAATAGCCTGGTCTTTACTCAGTCGAATTGAGATCTTTGCATAGTGAATATCGACGAATATATATTGAATGTGAATGTACACGGAGTTCGATCTGGCCGCCCGTAAAGTGCATCTTTTCCCTACGAATACTGCCTCACCTTTTCTTCTACGCGTACCTAGAGAATCTCGTACGCAATGGGATAGGTTGTTGATTGTATATATACGCATATCATCTTATACCTGCCAACTATTGACCTTGTCTCTTGTTTACTTGAATAAAAGTTTGGTCGTGGCTCCATGAGGATTTGCTCTGAAGAACTTGTTCGAGGTGGTGTGTGGGTTTACCAGACCCAGTTATATTTTTCTTGTACAATGAAACATATTCAAATAAGAAAAAATAAGAGGGAAGTTTTAAACATTCTGATTAATAAAGCTATTGATTTATGTATTATACAGGGTTGCTCTTCTACATACATATAAGTAGCCTTCTTACTCGTATCGAAACCTGAACGTCTTACTGAAATATTACCAGAGGAATCTTAAAATATCGTTTATTTAAGCAGTTATATTAACGAATATTTTTAAATTTGAAGTTTATACTAAAATAAGCTATAAATAATAGTATACACAGGTTATAATCAGGTTGTGAATATGGGAAAACCTTATATATGAATAAGCACGTTAATTATTTTTGGTGGCACCTATTTTCTCGGTGATCAATTATTAATACTAACAATACTAACAAATAGTTATTACTTAATGAGTTCCCATAATAAACTAATAATAAAATTATTGAATTATTAACGAAAAATATTTTTTTCAAATTATCCTTTATGTACGATTACTGAACTTGATCAAATTAATAAGTACTCATTTGGTATTCTTTTATATTGTATTATAATGTCATACTCTTCACCTAATTTTATAATATTTAAAATATATTCTTATTTTCATTTTCACTTGATTTAATCTAGGGTAAGTTTTATTTGCGTAACAGAAAGTATTTTTCAACTCTTCGGTTTAAAATTATCATCATATTTTGTTACATTTTGTCATGTATAGGGTATGTTTACAAATATTCTGTAACTGATTGACCAACAAGTATTGTATAATTGGAGGTAATAAAAATACTATATAGTGCTAATGAAATGTATCCCTGAACATACTATGTTTTCAGTATATATTTTCAGTTTTAAAATTGACGCAATATTAAATATAGGTACATGAAAAACGGTTAAAACAATTATAGCTACATGCAGTATTAAATATATTTACATGAAAAACGGTTGTATTAAATGCTGTTCTATACCAGTTAAGTTTAAATATCAACAAATTGATTTGATAATGAAGTAGTGTGATTAAAACAGTGTATTTTTTAATAATACCTGATTTAACGATTAAATACTAAATCTACCTTAAATCTGTTGAAGTAAATACACAATTAAATTCTATATGCACAAAAAATAATCAAGAATAGTCTAGCTTCCGCGGCTACGGACGTTTTAGGACACGATAAAAGGGAAGCTAGGAAGCCCTGGATAACGGACGAAATCTTAAACTTAATGCAAAAGAGACGAGGCTACAAAAACAGACGAGACGAAGAAGGACTGAAAACGTATAAGGCAATAAAGTGGGAAATCATTAGAAAATGTAGAAAAGCGAAAGAACAATGGATAGAGGAGAAATGCAAAGAAGTAGAAGATAAGTTGCAAGTAGGTAAGACCGATGAGGCTTACAAAATAATTAAGAGGAACTTCAGGGATGTAGGAACAATAAGTAGAAATGTTAGGAGTCAATCGGGGGACATACTGATAGGAAGAGAGGAGAAAGCGGATAGATGGAAGCAGTACTTAGGAAATTTATACGAGGGTCAGGAATTAGGAGAGATATTAGAGGAAGAATCTAGCATCGATAGGGAAGATGTAGGAAAACCTATATTGAGAGAGGAATTTGAAATAGCACTAAGGGGGCTAAAGAATAATAGAGCGCCGGGTGTAGATAAAATACAGGCGGAAATTTTGAAATGTGCGGGACAGAAAGTAGTAAATAGGATGTTTGAACTGGTAAAATACATATACGAAACGGGCGAGATGCCGGAGGATTATAAGAGGAACATTATCGTTACTATACCGAAAAAGAGAGGAGCCGACAAATGCGAGAACTTTAGAACGATTAGCCTAACTTCCCATGCGTCAAAAATCTTAACTAGAATAGTGCAGAAGAGGATGGAAAATAGAGCGGAGGAAATACTAGGAGAAGACCAATTCGGGTTTAGGCGAAATAGGGGAACTCGCGAAGCTATTCTGGCGCTAAGAGTAATGTTAGAGAAAACAATAGAAAAAGGAAAGAACGCTTATATAGGATTTGTAGATTTAGAAAAAGCTTTTGATAACGTAAGATGGGAAAAAATGTTCGAGATACTAAAGAGCGCGGGAATGAAGTATAGAGATAGGAGAGTAGTACACAATCTATACATAGAGCAAACTGCTGTTATAGAAGTAGAAGGGGAAGAAAGGGAAGTAGGTATTAGGAAAGGAGTAAGACAAGGATGTACGCTATCACCACTAATTTTTAATCTGTACATCGAAGAGGCGATTAATGTGGTAAAAGATAGAGTAGATTTCGGGATTAAAGTACAGGGACAGAAACTAAAAATGCTGAGATTCGCGGATGATATAGCAGTATTAGCATCTAGTAAGGAGGAACTAGAATCAGCATTGAACGAAATGGAGGCAGTGTTGACAGAGGAATACGGAATGAGGGTGAATAAAAACAAAACTAAAGTGTTAGTGTGCAGAGGGCGCGAGAGCAGAGCAAAAACGAAAGTACAAATTAATAATAAAAGATTGGAGGAAGTTAAAGACTTCACTTATTTAGGAAGTAAAATAAATTGGGATGGAAGAAGCGATAAAGACATAAAACAAAGAATAGCGCAGGGTCGAGTAGCTTTTAACAAAAAGAAAGAACTTTTATGCTCGGGGGTAATAAACTTAGAAACAAGGAAGAGATTTTTGAAAACATATGTATGGAGCACGGCACTTTACGGCTGCGAAACCTGGACGGTAGGGGAAGCAAGTAGGAAGAAATTAGAAGCTTTTGAGATGTGGTGTTACCGAAGAATGATGAAAATACCATGGACTGATAGGGTTAGAAACGAAGAAGTATTGGAGAAAGTCGGCGAGAAAAGGAGTATGTGGAAAAACTTAAAGAAGAGAAGAGATAGAATGGTAGGCCACTTGCTGAGACATGGGGGAATAGTCCGCGATATTTTGGAGGCAGAAATAGGAGTGAAGAAAGGCAGAGGTAGGCCTAGATTAGACTACTGCTCGCAAATAGTAAGGGATGTAGGTTGTAGCACAATTAGCGAAATGCGTAGGTTAGCACAAGATAGGAGAAGCTGGAGGTTAGCGTCCAACCAGTCTTAGGACTGATGACCTAATGATGATGACAAAAAATAATAGACAATACAGCCACCATGGGAAACTACTGACACAATAGATCCAATAAAGCTGATAATGCAGACAAACTCATTTAAAAAATATTAGCTAAAAGTTGAATTTCACAATGTACAGTAAATTTAGATGAAAAATCCTTTCACAGAAGTTTTAAGAAATAAAGCATACAAATGTACTTGTTCAAATATATTCAAAATATTTATACGTGTCAATTTCAAACTCAATTACACATAAACTTATGGGGAAATGAAGACATCGTACAAAAATTATTAATTTTACAAGCGTTTAAGGATTAATTTAAAATTCTGAACTTTATATACTTTGTCATTGTTGTATACTTTAGGAATGTATTGCAGCAACTTTTAAATAATCATCTTAATTTTGGGAAGGGGTTGGCATCTTCTACGCAACAATAAAAACAGGGAACGATTTTTTACGGAAAATGAAATATTACTCAATACACGTTAGACCAACCAAGTTGGAGTTATCAGCAGATGATTAAAACTAATTTTCAAACTACCTCAAATATGTATCTATACCTAGATTTAATTCAGGTTCAGTAAACAGTTACGAATATTCTTGTTTTATTTACTGTTCACAACTAATGTCAAGCAATGTAACTATTTGTGTTCATCGTCAGTGAACAGTGAAGGAATAATATGTTACAGTTTACTCCATCACTCCTTCTAATACCTAATTTGTTATAAATATTCCATAAACATTTAATTTACTGATCCACTGAAGATCGTTATTTGCTATGTATGATCTTTGTTCCTGCCATAATCATATTTAGTTATCTTTGTACATTTAAAGACATCCGACAGTATGATATTGGTTATACCTTTAATAAGTTATTACAGTCATTAAAAATTCTCCTGCTATCTCCTGATAATGCCAACTTCGTTACCGAAACGTATAATTAAAAATGTTGCTTGTGTATAACTAGTCTCCTGATTTTTAAGAACCCGCAAGAGATTAATGAAGTCAAGTATATCGTCGAAAGAAGTCATTTATAAGATTTTTAATATTATAATTAAAACATACTGGGAAAACCAATATATAAATTTGAGACTGATTAAAGGAATACCTTAATTAGGAACTATATTACATCAATACTCCGAAATAAATTCCGAATTATTTCAAATAATAACGAACAGAGAGTTTGTTCAACATATTTTATTTAATAGGAGTATTCCACAATATTTTATTCAAACCGAACGACATATACGTTAGTTAAAAATTTAGTTTATAAACTTTAATTTGCTGTCAATTATATCAACTTGCTTGAACACGTACGTTGGAATTGTGCATATGTTTCTCGTTAGCTTCGGTGCTTTCTGAAAAATAGTTAGTTCATCTCTATTTCATCGTAAAGGTTATATGAACATACACACACACGCGCGCACACACACACACACACACACACATATATATATATATATATATATATATATATATATATATATATATATATATATATATAAATTCCGATTCGGGATGCCAGACAGTTCTCCCACTGCTCCGATACTCGTAAGAAAAGCGCCGGCGTATTATCCACAACAACCACTAGCCTGCGAAGTTAGTTACCGTAGATCCATAATCATGTGCCCTAAGTAAACGCAGAAAATCCAAGATGACACCTTTCTGCATTTGACCTGCTAATCACTCTACCGATTTTTGGCAAGCCGGAATGATCTTCAGTTCCGACCGCACCGTAGGCTTCATCCGTCCGAGAACACCGATAACCAGACCACCATCTTGACAGAGTAGCCTGGATACACCGTCCGCAACTCACATCGAAGATCTACGTATTTGGTCCGTTTCTCCTCCTCCTTCAAGGTGATGTTTTTCTCGGCAGGAGCCGAGAACTCGATGACATACATCACCTTGACATAATGGTCAAGGAGGATGATGTCAGGCGTACTAGCTGTATGCGCCTGACGCTTGGGAACGAGTAGTTCCAATATATGCGGCACTTCTCATTCCCGACAACAGACTCAATATCTCTGGGAGCGTAAGGCAGCACCGGTGTTTTGTCCACCCCATACGAGTGCCAGTTTCTAATAGATTCTAAAACAAACCTAAACGGTATATAGAATATAGAAACGGTATGCCATAAAAATAGAATCTATTTTTTATGGCATCAACAGCTATACATATTTAGAGTGAGACATTTTACATATTTTTATGGTTGACGAAAGACACCATCACACTGGAGAATTATATCACAGCATTTATTGAAACGGGGTTGTAAAAATAAATAGGAACAATTTGATAATCTGTTCCTGTATTATGTATTTTATTGATCAGTTCATGTTACCAATGTAGCACGTAGGTGAGCTTTCGTTGCAAAAAAGGTACGAATGTGTCTATTTTAAATGCCCAATCATAAGCCTGGTTGTATGTATAATCGTTTCATGACGTGTTAAGTTTGTACAGCTTCTATTTTCCTACACTTGTTTTAACAGCGTTGAGTTTTCCGACTATTGTATTTCACTTACTCTGCCATTTTTTATTACATTCTATTTCATTGCATCATCAAATTTGTGATACTTTGTAAACAAATCGATATGCCGTTCATTTTAGAACGTTGAAAATTTTATTCTCACCCCGCCAATGGAATATCATGAATCTTTGATAAAACAAAATGGATTATTGTGGGATCTAAGCCCTTTAGTCCATTTGGGAAATCTATTTTTGGACATATAGACTTCTTAATGTTAGTCACAGAAAGGAAAAGGGTGACATTAATACCATCTAATCGGGGAGAGATTTTATTTTACTAAAATATTCAAAAGCATAGTTTTAGCATATTTTTATGAATTGAATTTCATTCGATATTGTTCTCTATTCGATTTGTTCTCTTTATTGGATTTATCGGATTAATGATTAGTTGTAAAGCATTATGTCTCTTCTAAATTCACGGTTAATATTTGTTCGATTTAATGGAAGACGACATTTTGAAAGATCTTACATATTTCTTGTATAGTAAACTTCTTTTAAGTTTTAACAATAAAGTTGCAGATTCACAGTAAGTTGAAGTAGTGAAAAATACAGTTGTATTTTCTATATTCACTACTAAAAATTGAACATGTTAGTAATCAAATTTCTAACACAGCATACATTGTCTGTTGTAATGTTGCCCAAGTTGTAATACAATCTTGTCGGTAATTAAATGTAGGTTCTTTATAGAGGAAATCAGATTATCCCTTTTAATTATCGACATGATATAATTAACTCATAATATTCATCTAATATCAAATAGAATAATATTCATCTAGTATTAAATACATGATTCGCATTTTTAATATTATAAGTACCAAACTCAAATGTAATTGATATGTATCAAATTCATTACAAATATATTAAGAAAGGGTAATAAAGAGCAACAGTCCCATTCGGTCTCAAGTGACTAATTTTCCTCGAACAGCCAGTGTTTCGTCAACCGAGTTACTATCAAGAGATGGTTAAAATACAATTTTAATGAATTCCTGAGCAGCTTTCCACGAACTTACTTATTTTAGATTTCACGACTATTGGCAATGTATGTATATTCATATCAATATTTCTTCTGAATACGTATAAAATGTACATATGCAGTTGAATAATTTGAAAAAATGGATGTATTGCCATCAAATAAACAAAGTTTGGACAATTATATATTAATATTATCTAGACAAATTAATAAATTATTTATAATAGTAAGTATAAAACGGTTAGATTATGTATGGAAACGCTTAGTGTTATGGTATTATGCTAATTACATTACATTAATCAATAACAGATTCGCACAGATTGCGCCTATAAAAGGCGGATCATAAATAAAATACAAGTGCAATTGAGACATCATATCGGACCCACTGTATTGCATCTATTAGAGCTTCTATTTCGTTAACAATACCAACTCATTCCCTCAGCTATCCCACTACGTGGATATATTAAAGGAGTGTATTCGGTGTTAGTCGATGTAACTTCTCCTAAACTCATAGTTTTTGAGAGTACGGGACAGCTCTCTATAATTTAGTTCGATTGTCTCATCC
Organism: Rosalia funebris; assembly: GCA_037954035.1. Taxonomy (NCBI): domain Eukaryota; kingdom Metazoa; phylum Arthropoda; class Insecta; order Coleoptera; family Cerambycidae; genus Rosalia; species Rosalia funebris. The sequence goes on from JAZFAV010000007.1 coordinate 11,082,939, forward strand.
TCGAGATTATATTTTGAGGACTATCAGTGTAGTCCTTAACGTAGATATCCTTATTTAGCCTACCAGTCAGCGCGATATCCCGCGTAGCGTCTCTATTAACATCCATAAATTGCTACAAGACATATTCAAGTAGTAAGTTGGTGGTGTATTTAATAATACTCTTACTTGTCCCTAATTGCTGATTTTGGCCCACATATCTCTATGGTGTCCGGGCTGTTTTTGTCCTTGGGAGTGTCCTATTGTATTTCAAATAGCAAGTAGCCATTTGAACCTTGACGTAGCAAGATATTTATTCTTATTTGGTAGTTTGAGTGCTCTATCTTGTAGATATGATATCTCTATTATCCAACCTCCTCTTTTTTGTGAATAAAATAACTTATTTATATAAAACTGTCTTATTTGGATTTATAGTCAGAGTCTATTTTGTATACCCCTTTTTAATAATTGTTGGGGTATTTTGCATTATCCTCCCTTCAAAATGTTATCAGAATCATTAAATCATTCACGTAACCCCCTCTATCGTAATTAGTTTCATAGAGAAGTTTAAAAAAGTACACCACTTTGAAGATAAACTTATTGTTACCATGCGAACCAACTTCATATTGCCTACATTTGTTTAAACATACCACCATACAAGCACATGTTTAATCTACACAAGAAGTATTGGTGGAATATTGCATTTAGGGAAAGCACCTTGTATGAACCTTTTTTTTTTCGAGAGGGACGTTGCCGGTGCTTGCGCGAGCCGGACATATGGCCTCCCAGATCAGTGTCCCACCTACCTCGGAACCACTCTCGCTTCTCATCGAGGTAGGGATAAATCTTCTTCATAAGATATTATTCACTCCACTTCATACACTACATCCTCCCTCCGCTCTCGCGATTAGGGGTTCGAGCCGATCTCCCATTCCTCCCCTTCCTTCCTCCTCATGATCTTATTAACTATTCTCTCCTCAAGCACCCATACCCTCTCACTTCCAATCATCTTCCATACCAAATTTTTCACACTCTCCAATCGTCCAACTCCAGCCATACATTCTTCCCTTTCCGCCGACCACCTCGGGCACCTGAGCAACGTGTGCTCGGGGTGGTCCTTCCCTCCACAATACATGAATTCCTCCGTTTCAACTTTATCTATCCCCTGCAGATACTCCCCAAAGCATCCGTGCCCGGAGAGCACCTCCGTGAGATGATACCCTACCTCACCATGTCTTCTTTCAGCTCAAGGTCTAACAACCTGTATGATAGACCTTGTCCATTTCGTTCTCGTCTCAGTATCCCATGTCTCTTGCTACCTTTTCCATATCCTTTCTCTCGCTTCCTTCCTCTCCATACCCCGGTATAGCTCTCTCTTCCTTGCCATGAGATCAATCTGAGGCACACCAGCTATGACCAGCACAGCAGGACCCGAGATCGTTCTATATGCACTGGTGACCCGTAGTGCCGCCCTTCTCTGGATTCTAAGGACCTCATCTTGCCACCTCGCTCTGTCCAAGATCTTCCTCCATACCGGAGCTGCATATAACATGACGGATTGTGCAACTCCGGCCAGCACCCTCCTTTTCGCCGCACTGGGGCCCTTCATGTTCGGCATCAGGCGCCCCAGCGCCGACACCGTCCTCCCAACTTTCTTCAGAGTCCTCGTCACGTGGCCTCTATATTGCAGTCCCGAGTCAAGCCACACTCCCCAATAGTTCAGGGTTCTCCCTGGCCTGACTCGAATCCCACACAGAATTCCACGTTCGGTGGTCTCCTTTTCCTCGTCAGGAGGATGGCCTCTGTCTTTTCTGCAGCTAATTCAAGGTGCCTTGTTCCCACCCACCTCCTAATTTTCCTCACCACTTGGTTTCCATTCTCCCTGACATCTACTACTTTCCTGGCTACCACCAGCACAGCGAGGTCATCTGCATACCCAATGATAGTGACCCCGCGCGAAACTCTGAGACTGAATACTCCGTTGAACATGATATTCAACAAGACTGGTCCTAGGACCGAGCCCTGCGGAACACCATACGTGATCGTCCTTTTTCCTGCCTTCCCTTTATGTCACGCATGACCACATATCTGTCTTCTAGGTAATTCCCTATTATATTCATTATGTAAGGCGTCACCCTCCTCCGCTCCAATCCTTTCCTGATACTTCCCCAGGCTGCCGAGTTGAACGCGTTCTTTATGTCTAACACGATTAACGCGCACAACTTACCAGCAGCCCAGGCCTCCAATGCAGTCTCCCCAATACGCGTAACCGCTTCAACGGTCGAACTGCCCTCTCTGAAACCATACTGGTTATCAGAGAGACACCCGTTCCTATCCACGTCTCCGACAAGCCTAGCCAGAATCAAATATTCCAGCAGCTTCCCGAGCACGTCCATCACGCATATTGGTCTGTAGGCCCCGGCCTCCGTCAGGCCTTCCCTCCTTCCTCGCGAGTACCAGCCTCCCTCCCTTCCAACATTCCGGGAATACTCCACCACGAAGGACCCATGTCTTTCACCACGACCCTCACCGCTTCTGCAGGTATTCCATCTAAGCCTGGGGCCTTTCCTACTTCAATCTTAGCGCTCGCTCTCTTCAACTCTTCCTCCGAGAATGGGGGTATACCCTCCCCTACTATGTGCCGCTCCCAGGATATCAGTTATCTCCTGGGAAAGAGCCACCTCCCTCATCCTCTCGAAGGATACAGTCTGCTGGTAGCCTCCCGTTCGCTTGACTACCAGCTTGTATGCATCCCCCCACGTCTCTATCCAAATCCTGGTACAACTCCTGCCACTTTCTCCTTCTTTCAGCTTTTACGCAATCTCGAAGTTTCCTCCTCTCCTCTTTATATCTCCTCTCCTCTACACTCTCCCCTTCCTCCGCAGCCTGGTCCCTCCATTTCCACCTGGTATATCCTCTACGCACCGTCACACACCTCGCCCTTTGGGCGGCAAACTATTCTGTCCACCAGTATATGTTCTTGTTTCTATGTCCCGACCTGCTCTTCCTGGGCATCGAGGCATCACACGCTCGAGCAACAGCCTTCACCAGATTATCCGGGTCCAGGATCGCCCCTCTCTCCACCTGTGTCCCCATGCTAAGAACCATGCTCCACCTTCTAAGGATCTAATGATTTTTTAATTGAATGTAAGTTGAGTATCAAGGAAGGATCCCAGGGTAGATATTTTCGTATCCACTGATTTTTCCATTCGGCTGATCACCTCCTGGAATACCGAAGTGATATCGAATTATTGCATCTAAAATACTTCTATTGCATAATCTTTCTAAAGTTTTCAGAAAGGAAGACATGATAGAAATAGACCGATAGGACTTAGCTAAAGTGTAATCGTCCAGACTACCAGACTTTGGTATAAAAATAACGCGCACCCCAAAATGTCTATAAGACTCGAACAGTAAAATCTCCAGTCCATGAGGATCGGTAATAATCGAGAGGATAATCAACAGTATTGAATAACTACAACGGTGTTCTAAAATAGTAGCACAGATTTGGCCCAGTGCCATCTGCTATTAAATATTCTCCTTTTTTATTGATCTGATTTTGTTCACAAGTGTTACTGATATTTACTGACTTGAGGTCTAGAGGCCATTGATATAAATTCTCATCTGTTATTTGTTGCTTTTAATTTTTAATTTTTACCAGTGCAATTTTCGTTCAACAAAACAGTTTATACCTTTCAGAGCGTTGTTGTTGTTTCGCGGGCTTGTAGGCCTGTTTAATTTATTCTTTAGATAATAGCATTCCTCGCATATTAACAAATTTTAATGGGTCAATTAATATTCATTGTATCCAAATTATTACAGCCCTTATTACGTTTTTCACGCTTTACAAAATCTTAATGGTGAACCTACAATTCAAATAACCCTCAAAAGCATTAAATTACACAGGCGTTGTTTTTATGTTTATTGTTCATTTAAAAGGAAAATTATTAAACCATGCTTCCTAGTAAATTTAGTATGAGTAAAATTCAGTGTCTAATTAACACAACCGTAACGTAAAAAGTAACGCAGGATTGGGTTTAAAGTAATATAATAGTAATTACACAATTCCACTTTCTAAACAAAATAAAATATGATTAGCAGTAAATACTTTTATAAATAATGTATCCAACAATATTCTGTTTATTAAAGTAATCTTATAAGAGAAACACGTAAAATGTAAGTACATTTCATCGCTATTTGCAAAATAAAAAACTCTCTTATCTTGCCGATAAACGGAACAGTCTACTTGAGCCTAGCCATAAAAACAAGACACCGGAAGTTTTTGAGATTCTTTATTTGGCAAATAGCGATCAAATAAACTATATATTTAGTTGGTTAGGTTTAGTTAACTTGGTTAGTGAAATGCACGTCGAAAAACGTGTAATATTTTGGTGTTCGTGGAAAACTGGTCTCCTGTTTTTGTTGCCGCATTGAAGGTTCCATCCCCTTCTCAGAAAGAACACTGATGAAAAACATCGTAGGATTTGTCACGTTAGTACATTGTGTAAATTGAAAACTTAAATAACATAAATGTATGAATATGGTTTCCATTAACTTTGTATATACGAAATAACGTCTAACTAATGATCTAACCTCTAATGAAATTTCTAATATAACATCATCGATAATTTTTTATGTAAGAATAATGTAGACGAGCACACTTCTATGGTTACATAAGAAATGTTAAAATTGATGCTATATTACAAATAATAAATAAAAGACCTGAAATATTATTTATAAACCCCGTAATGCAATTAAGAATGTACTAAGCTAATTACTATAATTATATCTAATAAATCGACCAGATACCATTGTATATGTTCCAATAAATTCAAGCAGTGTTTTGAATTCCTCTAAACATGGAAAATGTAAACAGTATCTCAAAGGTAATTTGAGATTCTTAAACGATCAGTAGTTCCATTCTGGAAAGTTGATTTGGGGGATATTTGTCATATGTTCACTACGCCACTATAGTCACCCTCAGCATATAGATGATTCAATGATAATGCGGTGTTAGATATTGAAACATTAATACTATCCTAGTTGTGGGTTTATTCAGAAAATATTATTGCCTAATATTTAGTAATTATTTACTTATAGTAAATAATTACACTGTTTATTTATTAAATAACTGTTTTAGGATATCACACGGTCATAGTTTTTGGTGAAGTTTTGGCTTCTTGCCACAGCGTCGTTTATGAGAATATGGTATGTAAACTACATTCTAAGCAGAATGACTTTGATAATGATTTTTCTACAAGAACACGCATCATCATTTTTCTTAAATTCGGTAAATTTATTATTTGGGACATTTTTTATGGCCATGATATACCATAATCTATTGTGCGATATTATGGTTAATTATAAAATATTGATCACGCCGACCTCTTATTGGGCAGTTACTTAGTAGCCTTCTAGACGTTGAGTTACTAAGAGATCAGGAAACAGTAAGGAAACATTATTGTTCAATGATATGATATTCTTGACCACACAATGTTGAATATGTTAGCTTCCCATGCTCTTATTAAACATGCGCATATTTGAATTAAATAATAGGCATAAGCATCTGAAGCACTGTCGATGTCGATGTGGGTAATAGTGCGAATCGTCTGTAGTAGTGCGAGTAGACTGCATATTATATCTGATATCTATAAGGAGTTAGCGAAATAATTATATAGATCTGCGTATTCCTTAACAGTGCAGATTGGAGTGAAAAATTATGATAGCAGATTGGATAGTAACACAGCTCAAGGTAGTCCACACAATGTGGCAACAGAGCATATAGAACGCACTACTGTGGTCAAGGACCTTATAGAATAACGAAGAGAAATTTTCCTGCAACTGGAAGTTTGTTTTGTAACCATATACCTTAATTTAATGGAACACCTTAATATCCAGAGTTATTAACTAGGTAGATACTACATTCTGAACTAACAACTCCCGATATCAGTCATCATATCAAGACTGTCTTCACAGTTTAAATCGTTCATTATGTAGCAATTAGTTCTCAAACTAACTAAATTTTTCATCATATCAGAAGCTCAAGATTAAGATGAGAATAATCAATGGATGTTTGAGAAGGTGTATGCAAATTGGAGAGATGGCAAGCTACTATTCAGTAGAAGGAGTAATACTTCGTAATATATACTTTTTTCGTAATACATGTTTGAATTACATGACCCACCATGATCAAAATACTACAAATATGTTTTCCACATCTTTAATAATGAGGTAAAAACCGAAAATTTCAAAATTGTAGATTACACTATGTTAATGGAATATAATTTAAGTAAATAAAGTATATTTTGTTTATATTTTTGTTTTTTATTTAGTGCCTTTCAACGAGGTGTATTTCATATTCATTATTAGTCACTGCATTGTCATGATGTGCACAATATGTGCAAACATTTTCTAACTACGTCCATTATAGATCAAATCGATGTGAATTTGATATGAAATTTTACGCATTTTAGGTATCTACTAAAAAATATTTACAAAAGATTTTGTTATCAAAAGGTATAATAAGTTCCATATCCCATTTTTTTAATAATGAGACAAAGACATGTAGACAGCATGCATTGAAATTTCACCAACAATAATTAGATGGATAATGATGTTCTAGTTTGTTATAATAATTTACTTCGTTTTCAATAGTCTATTCACTATAATCTTCTTTAAACACACTTCAAACTGTTAATTAATTTTAACATAATTTGATTCCACCAACTTCCTTATTATTAAAAAAAAAAAATATAGGTTTTTACCACGAATGTCGAATAACTTGTTTCTGTACAATAGAATACATACAATGAAAACTGTATAAAACAAAGTTTTGCCTTTTTCCATGGAAAATAAAGTTTTGAATTTGTAATCTCTAAATAAATTTATATTATATTTCAAAACATTTTCTTTTTGGCATATTAAAATAATAATTGTTGTAACGCATTTAACGTTCATGTGTGTCTAACATCCAGTGGTAAGAGGTAATAATAATATTATTATGTCTCCTTAGTTTTAAATATTTGCAAACCAAATTCAAATTTGCCGAGACGTCTACTTGAGTGTTTCAAATAAAGAACGTGTTCTAGACTATGAAGGCGCCTTAATTCAATTATTGTTTATTTCCAGGCCCTGCGATCGTAATGTGAAAGATGTGGAGTTGATTTGTGCGCGCCTACGACGTGTCGAACAACTATGTAGGTTACCTAATTCTGTTCTGCAACAATTAGCTTTGTGTGGATACTACGAGGATTTAGAAAAAAGCGTAACACGTAAGTACAATTCTGTAGTTTTGAGTTTGTAGCACTCCTTGAAGTTTTTAACTTCTGCAAAGTTTGACCCGTAAAATTATTTGTCTTTCAGATATGATGAGAATTTTGTTACTGTAAAGAAATAATGAACAAAGTTCAGAAATATTGATAAGATTTTTAAATATTACAAAAAGATATCTATCTCTATTGAATTTATTACAAGTTTTTGTTTATCTGAGAAATTAATTTGAAATAGACATTAATTTGAAATAGAAATAGAAAAGTAACTAAATTAATAATGAAAAAAAAATAAACATTGATAGAGGACTTATATGAAAGCCAGTCTGTCTGTCAATAAACTACAATTGTTGTCTCATACTGAGATTCAATCACGCTCAGAATGACACTCGCAAGAAGGCGAGTTCAACGAAATAATAAACCTGTGTTCAAAATGTTAATCTTGTGTCCAAGCCACAATCATATTATATAGAAAAAATGTTTTATTCTCAACTGACAGACTTTCAGTTGACGCGAAATGTAAATGAAATGTATGTAGGTAAAATATTCTTTTAATAGCGAATTTGCCTATTTTAAAGATATAGCGACCTGATTATGACTAGGGGTGGAGAAATTTTGGGGGAATGTCAAAGTACCATGATATTAAAGATAAGAAGAAAGTCTTTATTGCAGTCTATTTACTTATTTCGACCAAGGTAAATTCAGCAAAAAGTTACTGGCAAATATAAAATTAAATATATAGGTTGCCATAAACATATTTAAAGCCATAAAGAATCAGCCTCCATTTGAGTAATTAAATTGAAAATAAGCTATATAATACTTTAAACACTTTGGTTCATAAGGTCCTTTTGTCATAAAAAGTGTAACTAATCGATTTATCCATTCTAGTTGGGGGCAATATTACCAGAAATTTACTCAAGAGATATAGTGTCATCGAACTATATTGGACAAATTGAAAACTTCCCACTTCCTTTATGACCCCTAAACCGTTCACGCATCGTTAACTTCGTTAATTTTGCAGATTGTTCGAAAAGTTAGAACAAGTCGAAAAATTCGGTCAGTTAAAATTCTTCAAAAGTCAGACGTAGGTATAGAATACCAGAACTCTGCCTCCCCCCACCACTCATACTTTGAGGGCATGCCCTTGAGATTCCTTTGTTGCATTCAACTGCAAGATCGAGAGCCTTATTCAATTTATGTGTATAAGATTTTGTATTGTTTTTCGGATATAAACCAGCATAAAGTGAAAATGATTCTTTATATTTGTGCCACGTATATAGTATGTTATTTGATCTATTTAAAAACGAATACCATTAAGCCTTTTGATAAAAAAGTACGAGGATTTTTTTACATGTAATACCATCGATCTATTTACGTATATAGTAAATAAAATGTTTATTACAGACTTATGTATTCTGTTGGAAATTCGGATACAAATTAAGTTTGTATATAATATGGAAGTGGATCACTGAAGAATTTTATTTTATCATCCATCGAATATTACACACATATGGATGTAATCTCTGTTTTCTTGTGGACAGTACTCACCGAAATAAATATACGTATATATGTATGTACTACATTTTACTTCCCCATCTCTATCATTATAGATATTTGAAATATTATCTGCTACTAAAGTTCAATGTCCTGTAATATTATATTTACTACTATTAATGTTATACTACTGCATATTTTACGGGTCGTCAATTGGTTCCATAATAAAGAAATTAATTATTAGTAACTGTTTAATAAAAATTTAATAAAAATTTTACATTTAAAATAGGATATCATTATTACTATTGTTGTTAATAAATATTCAAGATTACTATTTTAGACTACAAAGTATTACTATCCAACTCTATAGACCCCGGTAGGTTACTGCTATAGCGTTCTTATTACATATTTCTGGCGATCAATAATAAATAACTACTCTACTAACTACAATAATACTGCGTTTATTATAACCAAGTAACCCATCTTGTGATATCTAGTTCAAGAAATAAATGTATGTGTCTGACAGAGACTCTCTAAATGCGTCTCTACAGAGCTTTTACAAAATAGAAAAAAATCACATTCGCTATTATTTCATTAACTATAAGGAAATTGTGTCTTATTTGTTCCTTCTATTCGGTTAATTGCATGAGCTACATATGTAAAGTGTATCATATTTGGAAAAGTTTCAATTAACAGATCTTCTACTTTTGTCATGTATGCAATTGCGTATGTAAGCATTAATAATCATTTTTGAGAATTGTCTTAGTCTGGATGTAGTAGACGAGGAGAGCACGCAGTCATAAAATCTACAATTGCTTTGTTGTTGGTTCTGTCTAATATTTTAGAAGCCATTAAATGGATACCACCAGTAATGTTAGGTTTTAACATACTAATTAAAAAAAGGACACTGAACGTATTTATAATGATGTACACAATCAACGTAGTTGCGAGTGTTTTGCAATACATTCCTGTATTGCAAAACAGGCCTTATCTACTTTATTTAGACGAATTATTAATTTGTTCACACATATTACAATATAGATCATTTCCTCTAATACACATGTCCGGAAACAACTCCGAGTCACTCTCAATCCAGTTTACAATAACTCTGGACTGGTTTTTTGTGTTGTGACATATTAATTTTCACGTTACTGCACAAATAAAAACATCAAATCAAACACACAACGTGATCCGTAACGTGGCGTAAACAGTGAAACATCTATGAGATGAAAACAAACTCATAACAGGCCTCTGTGTAACAGGTGGTGGTAATGTCATTACTACAGAAACTGACATTGGCGGTGTATCAATTGTTAGTCCGTCTCTGTTGGGATTCATCGAAATAGAGGCTTTAATGAGTTAATAATTAAGTTCTTCAGTTTTTACTACCCTATACAATTTTGTGTGGTAATGATAGTGATCGTACTATTCATTTCATCGCTATTTGCCAAATAAAATAGTCTCTTATCTTGTCGATAAACGGAACAGTATACCTGAGCCTAGCTATAAAAACAAACCATGTTATGTTTTTATTTGGCAAATAGCGATGAAATAAACTATACCTATATATGTGTATATCGTACAAAAATGTACTTTAAAAATGTAAAAAGTAGGAATTGTATAGGTTTTATCAAGTTTTTGTAAGATATATTTTATTCTGAATAAATATGATAAATGTGTGTAATATAATATATGATGCAATAACATGAACGGCATGTTCATGTTATTGCATCATACATGTGAAAATTTTGAATATATGTGAAGATATTGTTTACTGGAAAATCATTAAGAATAGTAATAAATCTATCGATTTTGAATTTTAAAACATAAATTAAGTGTTACTCCTTTATAACAGTTGAAGCTAATATTTCAGCCAAGTAATTGTTGCGGGTAAAACAACTTCTAAAAACGTCTCTAATTAGCGAGATTAATGCTACTAAATTAAATTTATTTTCATGATGTAAGTATTAAATTTTAAGGAAAACTGGAGTACTAAAACGCCCCCAACTTTATTATTAATGCATAACAGTGTGACTAAGGTTATATCAATGTGCCCTAAAATACCTTCGGATAAGGCCGGCGGCTCTCGCCACTGGGTTAATAAATTTCTGGAAAATTTAAATTTTATGATGAATGTTCAAATGTTGGATGTTGGTTTAATGTGTTTTCTAATTGTAATTTTAACCTATAGTTTTCATGTCAGATTGTTGCAAAGAAGCAGAAAGAATTTAGAACCATTTTTAAACGACTTCAAAAAAATTCGGAGGTTCTCAATTCGACTGTATATTTATATTTCTTTTATGTATGTTCAGGTATAACAGTTATGCTTATAAACCGATTTTAACTATTCTTCTTGCGTTGGATTCAGTATAGCTCCAAGGTGGTCCCATTTTAGTTTCATTGGTATTGGACCTTGGACTTGGAAAGTACACAACGGAACTTCTTATTCAAGTAGCCGTCGCTTTCTCATTCGCAAAGCATCCTTATGTCGTCTACCGATCACTTAAAATTATAAAATAATTAAAAAATAAGTTAAAAAAAACGACTTCAAAAAAAGCTTAACTAAAAAGCAAGAAATAAATGTTTTCTACAACAATTTAATACTTATCATACAATATTATTAATGCGAATGCCGGCCCTCGGAAATTTTAAATGTAAACTCGTTATTATAGTAGCAAGGTATATATTTTTTATGTTTTACTTGGCACCGACTTCAAAGTTATATAAAGCAATTATTGATAATTACATAATAAACAATAATGTCTTAATTACATTAAACGGAACAACAAATAAGTATTAAATTGTTGTAGAAAATATTTATTTCTTGCTTTTTCGTTAAGGTACTTTTTTTAAGTTGTTTTTTTTTCAAAATCCTTGTAGAAATTAATTTGGTATTCACTTGATAGCTTCATAAAAAGTGTTTCGGTTATTGATCATGGTGCCTACTCTCTTCAATTATGCTACGATTATGATTTATTGATTGCTACCTGTAGTTTGTTCGCAGTTCAATTACGGTTACATTGGTTACGGCTATTTAGTGTTACTCTTCAAATATTAATAACAGAAAAGGTGTCCTAGATATCTTTTGGAAATAAGTAAATAGGTGCATTGAATATTAACGAACTAGAAACAGATATATTCGAAAACTTCTATTATATACAGAAGAATGGTTTAACGGAAAGGAAGTTAGTTTTAGTTAAGGTTACAATCCTGTAAATGATTCTCAATTTTGCGAAGCCAGCTCTATTATATACGGAAAAATGGTTTAAGGAAGTAAGAACGTTCTGTAGATTTTATTCGATTTTAATTTTTTTATCTACAAATTACTAATATTTAAAATATACATACACCGCGTCCAAGAAAACACATAGTGCATAGGTATATGCAATATATGCAAGAAAGCACATATTACATATGCAATGATGCGACGGTTAAATGGGGGAAAAGTCGCGGAATAAGGTTGCTGTTTTTTTAAGATTATTATAAGAGGTACAGAAAAACTGACATTTTAGTAAGGTTTATCGTCGTAATGATCTTTATTTTCTGATATTTCGTCGTCTTAGAACAATAATACACGTTATTTTTTCAATACGGACCTATACTTTTATTTTATTTTAAACCCGGTTTCTTACTCCAAATTTACTTACCTTTAAGAATATGTTTCTTCAAATTATAGTCATTATTATCGTTTTTAGAACAAATCAATTTAATTTTTTGGTATTATTATATAAAAGATATTATTAATATTTGTTATTAAGGCAAACATCTAATTATGGTAATAAAATAAGTTATATGACAACAATAACCTTTCATTTATTCACTTATTGTAAACGTAAAGATATATAAGAATAAGTAAAATGTTTGGACTTTAACGTAACATGTAGGATAGTAATCCAGTGATTTATCCCTCCAATAACAATATTTTGTTACTTACAACTTGTACTCGTATTTACAACTAAACCCAAAAAACTAACACCTTTCCTTTAGTAATGTAACTAAGTCTATTTAACACAAAGTTCTGAAAGCTTAAACTATTTGAGCTTTGCACTTTAATTTGGTCACAGTATTTCTTATAGTGTATCTGCATTTCTTCTTTCATTGGCTATATTTTTAGATCTTTATGTATCATTTTATTTGATACATACCATGTAGTATTACAGATACTGCGAAGCCCTTGTGGAAACTCTGAATAATATTGATGTTCGATTTGTTGGCTGATCTACTTATATGTATACTATAAGTTCAAATTGTTTATATATTCCTTGTTCCTTAAAAAAAGTTGGACACTGTCCTTTAAAGAAAATTTAGAATTTTTGCCAACGAGCCAGTAAATTTTACTAAATTGAATTCCTGTCTCATTATTTTCAGTAAATATATGTTTTTGCCAGATCATTCTACGATCGAGGTGAATACTAAGATATTTTTCGCTTTCTTGTTGTAGTATCTGTTTATTATTTATTTTTGCTGGCGGGCAATAATCCTTGCGCAGAGTGAACGTAATATGGACTAATTTTGTCAAGTTTATTTTGATTTTCCGGTCGTTAAGCTATTTCTCTATCAAATCTATGTTATATTGTAGATGTCGCTATGCTATTATAGGATCTACGTGGGTAACTAATATGGCAGCATCGCCAACAAAAGTAGTTGTGGTTGTCAGTATTGTTGTCTAAAGGTCAACTATACAGGTATACAAAAGGTACTGGACGCGACAAACTACATTGCCCTGTGGCATCCCTGCGTTTATAGGGAATACTGATGTTTGATCATCTTTTAATGTTGCACACCTTTAACACCATATTTAATACCACTATTGTAATTTGTAGCGAATACCGTATTTGGTGACAATAATTGACATAAAGTACAAATCTGCATTCAAAAAAAATAGAATGTTGTTAATGGCCTTAACATTACAAAATTTTGGAAGATAAAATTACTATTAATGTATATGTTAAAGCTTAAAGAGCGTTATAGTGTAGTACGTATTTACACCATAAATACCACCAATCATAACAGATACGGTGAGCCCCCAATTATACATTGATCATTTTTGATATCTAATTATTTTTCCAAGAATACTATCATGGAGACATTATAAATTTTTAAGAATAACCTTGTTATGTAATATAATATTAGAGTTGTTTATATAGAAATGGGTAACGTATACCCATTTCTGTAGAGTAATGTGAAAGAATAAGTAATATTAATAGGAGTGGCTACGATTTATTATGTAAATGATAAAATAAGAAAATATTTTCGGTCAAATTTTTTAATTATTTGTTTTGTTTGCATTAAAGAGAAAACTTTTAAAATGATTGACAAATATTGTTAATAACTGTGATGTAGAACATTATAAAGCTAAGGTCCTAACAAATTTTCGTTGTGTGATTATTGGTAATCTATATTTACTAAACGGCTGCTTTCGTGTGTGTGTCATGAAATTTTCAGGTCGATGTACGAAATGCCGTTTGTTCGAATTTCGGCATTTTGACAAAATCAAAATAGTAAATCGACTTTTGCGAATAACGTGGTAACTTTTGTTTTTTGATCCAAAGCTTCTAGAGGCATGCTCCGGAGGTGCCTTCTCGATATGAGCGAAGGGGCGGCGCAATATTATTGTGATTTGCTTACTCATAATTATATTAATCTAATAATAAACTGACAGTTACATAGGTAAGATATAATTGTTTAGCTTGAAATTCTAAAGTGGAAGGTTCAGCATTTCAGTTGATGTAATTTAAATATATATAAACATAATGAGAATGATTTAGAAAATAGAAAAAATATCAGGTACGATTATTTATCAAGCTAGAAGATATATGAAAATTAGTAATACGAAAATCGATGCCAATTTTTTTCAGATTCGGCTTAGTTATTCAATTAAAATTCGGACAAACAGTCACTATTTTAAAATTTGTCTTCAATGAAATGAAGTTCGATTGATAATACCAATGATTTGTGTGAAAATGCAAAGTTTTCGGAATTTAAATATAAATAAATGGAATTGAAACATAATAATTATAAATAATGTTAATGAAGAATTTTTTATTCGAAATGAATTATTTGGCTGTGAAGCTTCATATGATGTCAAATTTAAACACAGACATTAACTATAATTGTTTATTTATAATAATTATATATTATACATATATACAATTATTTCCATAAAAAATTGATTGGTTAACTGTCAAAGAAATATCCATGTCAATGGTTGTCTTTAAATTATAAATTTCAACGATGAAATGATGGTTACTGTAGGAAACAGTGCCTAATCCCTTCAGCGCCCCTAGGGGATTTCTTTTCGGTTTTTAATTTTCTTATACGAGGATATTGTATTACATTTCTTTGCGGTTAAATTTTTTGTGACATTTACGGTTTTGGTAACTTATTTTAAGGACATGATTTGCAGCATTTATATTTCAATTCAGCAAGAATCTTCAGTTGTTTATAATATGCGTGAATTTTTTTGTAAAAATCTAATACACGATTGCGAGAAACATTATACAAATTTATGTATAATTTTAACAGTCAAAAGGATAACATAACAATTAATGTGAATTTTTGTTCAGACCACACGTCCACAAATAAATAAATTTTTCAGTGCTAGCTAAATCTTGTTTTTAAACCCTGGCCTAATGTAATAGTTAAAAATTTTGGTGAATAATATTCTGACTAAACATAAATATTTTTTATAATTTAAGTATTAAAAGTGAAGTATATTCATTAATTATCAAAAAAGTATTTTCTAGTAAATTTCAATAACTTTTAAAGACACTAGAAATCTTATCATGAACAAAGTAGTCTCTAAAGGTTATATATATACCTGTAATTGTTGTGTAATTATGCAATTCCAATTAAGCTTTATTTCTATTTCTGCCATTTATTTTTAACAAATAAATAGCTGCTTTCGCCCAAATCACTTTTACTTTACTATTTATAACAAAATCAATATTCAGAACCAGATTCATTAACCAAATTAATTCAAACTACTTACTAAAATTGGAAAACTTAGAATTTCAGGTATTAATAATTATTAATTTGCAGAAGTTGATTTTATAAAATGATTTATTTTAAATCGTACTTAACCAGTTTTGTAATATGTAGATAAATTCTTGGTATAATTCTTAGGAAAATATTAATATGCCCTGATGTAACTATTTTTATGTACATCCAGTTTTGGAAACGGACAACTCAAGTTACAGGAATCTGTAGTCATTGGCTGATATTAAAACTAACTAATAATAAGTATTCTTTAAGTTATAATTCTATATTACAATCTATAAACTGAGTATTACAATAAACATCTGTTATTGTATCATAATACTATATATTTGAAGAAAGTAGAATATTTGATATTTATTTATACATGCATCGATATATAATAACTCCATTATGAAAAAGTGATTGTTAAAACGTGAAATATGGTGTCAGAGTAAGATTTCATCTTTAAAAATATTATTTGATAATAGTAAATTATTTTCTTTGAAAGGGACCCGCCACGGGTAGGATTCGACATTTGTCCCAGATGGAATCCGAACGACAAACAGCTGTTTCGAACTTATTAGTTCTCATCAGTGCCGTACACGGTACACAGATCCAGGACAAATACCGAAACAAATCCGTGGGGTTTTCGTCTAAATCGATAAGGTCTATGTCTGTAACTTATAAGTCGGAAATCGAGAAAGGAACCACCAAACCGTAAAGCGAATATCAAGTGGTTCCCGAGCAGCAAGGCTATTACACAATCGCTGTAGGAAACAATTACTCCTCGGGCTAAAGCCCCTCCAGGATTCCATCTGGGACAAATATCGAATCCTACCCGTGGCGGGTCCCTTTTCAAAAAAAGCTCTGGTCGTTCAGAAACATGAGAAAGGGGTCGAGGATCGCTATTAGGTATAGTTCAATGCCTGGCGGGGCTTTAGCCCGAGGAGTAGTTGTTTCCTACAGCGATTATGTAATAGCCTTGCTATTCGGGAACCACTTGATAACAGCTTTGCGGTTTGGTGGTTCCTTCCTCGATTTCCGACTTATAAGTTACAGAAATGGTAAATTAAATAAGAATGTAAGAAACACATTGAAAATGGTTTGTGAAAACCGTAGTACTATAAGTTAGTGCATACTAGTGAATAAATATTAAGACCTTTATAAAAATCCAGAAGTGTTAGTATGGTAAGCTTTAATGTTATCGAAAGAACTCAACATATTATCGAAAACCTTTGTTAACATTCACTGTATTATGACAGCTCTTAAAGCTAGAATGCGCAGGCGAAACAATATTACTTTTTATTACATAAACATATATTTGAATCTGAACCACTTTTCCAAAAGTTTGCAAGGTGCAATTTGCCTTAAGTTTTCAATACTTTGTGGATTTTATTTTTTGGTATATATTTAACTACTGATAAATTTCATTTATCTGGAAAATACGTCACTTGAAGACTACAATTTATTAGCACTACGTATTTGCATATCATTAGAAAACAAATAATTAAGCAATTTTTGATTAAATATTATAGCAATAAACATTATATTTTAGTCGATCAATAGATTTTCATGTTAAATCAACATTTTACGTCGTTCTAACATTCACTGTGACTTTTTTGCAAATACGCTTCTTTTTCTTGTCGTGCCACATTAACTGTATAATTTTGAAACTGTCTGTAGTAATTTTAGTTTTCAACACTTTTGGTTGCTTTGTATTTAAGGTATGGATTATTTATGGCTTCTATTAAAGATTTTATATTTACAAATCTATTAACCATGAAGCATAGGGCTTTGTTACGCGTGCAGGTATATATGCTTTCATAAAGTGATGAATAAATTCATGAAAAATTGAAGCAATAACTTATGGAAACACTCTCGAACGATTTTGCAATTTGAAAATACCAAGTTCTACGGCAATGGTTATCTAAAAAATCAACAAGTAACAACTAAATTTAGTAAATGGTGAAATTGGGCACCGTTGGCTACTAGCAACTGTAGCGCCAAGACGATTAAGACATTTTTTTTGAACAATCTCAATAATTTTAGGAGATATACACTGTATTTCGTGATAAATTATTATTTTTAAATGTTATAAGTTCATCTGCCTACTTTGCTTTATAAGTGCCCCCACAAAAAGTAACCTAGAGGTGTCAAATTTGACGATTTAGCTGATCACTCCATTCGCCTCTTTCTCTTTATCTAACAATTCGGGAACATCCCATCTAAATAAGGGCGGAGAGGTGCTATATAGTGGGAAAGTGCATCATCTTGTTGAAGGAAAAAGTCAACCTGTCTAGCAATGTATATTTTGCTTTCTAAGTTCCCCCAGAAAAGTAATTTAGGGGTGTTAAATTTGTGAGGAATAAGGTTATCTCGAAGAAAATCCAAATTTCTTGAACCAGTAAGTCATGCTAAAGAAATAGGGACCCAGAATTCTTCCGTCGACTATGCCGCACCACAAATTTATTTTATGGGGATTTCGAGTATGATACTCCATCATCTACCGAGGATTCTTGGTACGATTTCAAGTTTTTCTCTGACAACAATAAAAAAAACATTATTGTTCGCCAATATTACTGTCATCATTTTTTTTTAGTTTTTTACGTTATACTCACCCTGATGTAATTTTTGCTGTAATGATGTGGTATTTCACATTTCGTAATGAAAAAGTGGGTTGTAACTAAAAAAAAAAAAATTATCGATAATGTAATACGTTCTACACAAATCACCTTGTATGTATTAATTATATTTAAAAAAATGTGTAATGAAAAAAAATTTATTTCACGAGTTCTTCCAAAAGTTATTTCTTTAATTTTTAACGATTTATTCAATACTTTATGAAAGCCCTGTATAACGAGCATGTTTATCAAATACAAATAGTATATGTTCATTGAAACCTTTTAATTTATTTCCTATATTACTAGTATATTATAAATTATTCCAGATTATATTCTGTAGGTGTTGGTTAAATTTGTTTCTATCAAACGTAGAACAAAATTTATATGTAATATAACATTAATATATTTTGGACGCGTAGTCCGTGCAATTCATTCCCTATATTAACGCACCGCAGTTATATATTTTATTCATTTGGTGATATTAGTGATGATACATTATAGCGAAATACCAATTATACCCGGAAAGGATGTTGGAAATATTTTGGAATGGATACTGGAAAAATACAAACAACATAAAATAAAATCCTATTATAGTTTAAAGTAATTCTAATGTAATTTTAACACAATTCTCCATTATTATACAGATGACATGAAACAAAGTCTTATTTTATATAATAGCTTTCTGGAAAGAAATAAGTTTCCTGATTTTCATAAACATTATAATAAAGCACACAATCTATGACATTATATGTACATCCTTAGAGATTAACTACCCAGTCGAAATTTATTACTATAATAACGTTTACCAATTTTCACTAGAAACATCAAATATCGTTAAAGATCTAATTAAACATTTAGTACTAATATTTCAGTACGTCTTTGTGCCTTTCTCTAGTTTAAACAGGTGCTACTCCGTTTATGGTTAAATTAATTTCTTTCAAAGATAGATACGACCGGCAGTTGTGCCGTTCTCTTATTAATTTTTGTATTTTCTTCCTTTTGACGATTAAATTACGCTTTCATGTTCTGGCGCCGCTTTGTTCCTGTGCGAATAATTAGAAAACTTAAACCTGACTTTTAATTAATTTTAAGTTTACAATCGTAATTAAGTTTACTTGGCATCGGAATTTCTTTTCTTGGCTTTTTACAACTGAGTGTTGTACGTCGACGTTACTCTAAGGCGTGGGATATCTGATCGGAGAATTTATGTTTAATAAATGTAAAGGTTCTCTCACACGATCATGCTTTACATTACGTGTTCTTGCGAATTTGTCGATGTTGTTCCCAAAAAGTGTAGCGGAAGACGGTTGTAAATCGACCAGCACAGCGTACGTTAATGTTGCATCGTTAAAAATCATGTTTATGAAAATTTGTCTTGTGTGGCAAAACTTAAGCATGTTCATGGGAAACAAGCCGTGTCTACAGCCAATTACGCAAAGTTTCGATGTCCATATTATTAAATCATGAATACACAATATAGAATAGAATAGAAATTTATTGACATTCATATACATAAGTATATTTGTAGTCAAAACATTTAAAAAAACACAAAGTAAATATAACATTAAAAAAAACCACAAGGTAAATATAAAGTTATCACAAAACAAGAGTCAAACAATATAATCAAACCTAATATACATTGCATAAAAATTCGTCAATGCTGTAAAAGTAATTGACAAGTAAAAATTTCTTAAAATATAAGTGGAACGCTTTACAAGACATATTCTTAATATTATTACATTTCTTATATCGATCAAACCCATTATAGAGCCGTACTTCTAAACTATTTTATTTTGTGATGCGAATTCTTGACAGCGGTTCTCTTAAACCACCAGCATATCTTGTATTATGATCGGGCACATTTGCATTCGTTAGTAGGTTATGTAAGTTCCTGTGTACTAAAAGAAGTGACTCCAGCAAATACAAAAATGCCAGGGGTAAAACCTTATATTTCCTAAATAGTTCTCTGCTATAACTACGGACTGCTGTGCCCTCAATGAGATGAACCGCATACTTCTGCAAAATAAAACCCTTTTGAGCTGTGCTACAGTTTCCCCATAGTACTACTCGATACGCCAAACGAATTTGGAACAAAACAAAATAAATTGTTCGCATGACGTTATTATTTACAGATAGTCGCAGTTGTCTCATGACAAATACTTGTGTACTTAATTTCGAACATAGGTTGTCCAGATTAGCAGACCAATTTAAATTAGGGTCGAGTATGATCCCTAACAGTTTCACCGGTTCTGACTTTGGTCCATTTTTATTGGACGTGAATGTTATGATTTTTATTTTACCCATGTTAAGTTTTAATTGATTAATTGAGAACCAGATGTTTGCTGAAGCTAAACTTTTCCTGCGCATCTCTTCAGTTCCTCGAGATAAAAATGTGGTTAACCGTGGACGAGGCAACTAATTCTGAAAACATTCTATTGCCAATGTTATAAGAAAAAAAATATTATAGAAATGTACTAGCGAAGTAATATAGAAGCTGATATTAACTACACTTACAAAAATTTGAACTTTTAGCATATCAAGTGTTAGTATTTTTTAATTATGCTTTTTAGGGACCAATTCTTCAAAAATATGTGTCTTCATTTAATACATATTACACGAATATTTCATGCTCTATATTTTAGAGTAGAACTGAATCGAAAGTGTTATCCAGATGTAGATACATTAATCCCACAAGCCTATACCATTTCACAAATACGTTAGGGAATTTTAAAACATTTACAGCTGATTCTTACGATTTCTACAGTTGGATAGTTTACAGTTGGGTATTAAAGAATCAGCTGCCATTAGAGAAAGTCAGATAAAAATTATGAAATACTTGACCATCCTTCACTGTAACTAGTGAATCTCTGTAAATAGTAGATGATGCAAAAAGTGCTACATAATTTAAATGATGAGAAACGTATTCGTGTTATGGAAGAATTTGACAATGTAATAAGGAAAAAAGTTTTCATCGAGAATTATTGCTATTCAGTTAATTATGTTTTCACCGATTTTGGTTATCTATGCTGTCATAGCTGGATTTAAAAAAAAATATAATGAGCAAGGCACCGCGTGTTGAAGTAAACAATAATCATGTTTCAACAGAAATCGCTATTTGCCCATATAGGCCAATAACAGCTGTAACTGTTTTAATAAACAGTGCAGTGGCCAGATAGGCAGGTTTAGGCGGCTGAAACTTTCCTGGACTACAGTATTACTTGCCTGAACTACAGAAAAGCCAATGGAAGGTGGAAGAACACGGGGGCTCTTTTAAGTGCACTTTTGAATATCGAAATCGATCTCTAAATTCGCAATTGTCTGATTATCACCACTAAATGAATTTTCTCGGACTCTACATTTTCTAGCTCATAGTATAGAACTGAATAATATTAAATTTATACAGTTGTCAGAATTAACAGAGGAGAATGTGAATGATTTCAAAATCACCCTTCATTTTGATAAATAACATAATATTTCAGATTTACGTATATTTTTGTCAGTTCAAATGTTTTTATTGTAAAACAAGTATTACAGCTGGATTCTTTTAGTAATTATTAGTAAGAAACTGATTGTATTGTAAACCTGATTTTTTTCCGTTCCGGTCCCACTATGCGACGCCACCACTAACCTACCCTGAGTAGATCTGCTAACTGACACTTTAAGTAGAATACAAAGTAAAATTACTTTAAGTACTTGGAATACAAATAAATCAATTTAATCTCTTAAGATCATCCTAACAATTTCATTAATTAATTAATAGAACTATAAACCGAAGATTTTAAGTAATCCAAACCACCACGGACACACGTAACTTTATCTGGAAATACACCACTAATAGGGATTCACGGTTTAATCTAGCTAATAATGATAATGGTTATAATCTATTTTGAAGGAACGAATTTCACGGATGAACGAGCCTCACTATTAGAGACAACAAAGTGGCTGTCAGGAAAACAAAACAGTGGCAAAGGCTGAAACATGTGAAATCAATGTGTTTGTCGGCCTATCGTAATATTAGTAGAGATTGCCGTCGTCGAAGGCAAGCTGTGTTTGCCATTCGACGTCACCTGCAGGCTTACGAGCTGCGTGGCACCAGACGCGATCTCTTCACAAGAGGCCCTTCTGTACTGTATTTTAGAGGTTCAGAGGAAAATTATCGAGGAACCTTACTGGTAATGTATACTTAATGCTTTCAATATAACCTGCGCTGCTTTGAATTATTCGTAATTTAGTTGTCGTTAAACTGAAATAACAATTAGGTATAAAATGTTTTTATTGGTGCTACTTTTAACCGTTAGCCAAAGAGATACGGCAACGTGGTAATTGAGATTAGTTCAAATTCGATGTGTGAACTAGATCACAATACATAATTAGTAGTTTATACCACTTGCGATTCAATAATCATCAACTAATTTTAATCATGGATTAAACATAAAATACTTTGAGTTTTAGCAAGTAATCAATTCTAATTATCAACTAAAGTGTTAAAGCTTTTAAGTGTAACAATTAATGTCAAGCACATTGATTTGTAGGACATTTGTGCATTTTTCGTTTTTAATAGATCAGCTCATACAAATATATGCAAAAAAATGGGTTATGAAAAGTAACGTCGTAACACCGATGAAACTTACACATAACTACAAGCATTACCTCAGCTTTTGAAATATAGCTTACGACTTCTCCCTTAATTTGCGAACCCCTTGGAACATTCTTTGGTCATCTCCATCTTAAACGTGACCTTATAATTTAGTGAAGAAATGTAGTTCGAGAAATGATCACTTAATTATGATCACTTAATTAATGTTTTAAATCGTGGAAGCTATCATAGTACTAAGAGCCAATATCTAGAAATATTAACCTCAAAATAATATTAAACTCAAATATTTTCTATCTAGAGAATAAGGGGGTTGGTTAGTCTAAGTCAAAATTGTCGTAAGTCGTAAGAACTGCAATATAGTGAAAGTTATGAGTAATGATAGTATCACGGAGTAGAAGAATGATGATTGATTTCCTTCTGTTTTGATATTCTGCACACGTCGTTAAGAAACTGAAGACTTCGCTTTATTATTTTGCTACAGAACACTTCTCTTGTCATCGTTTAGGCACCGAATGTCACGCGATCAAATTCCATCGTGAATTTGACTAGTAATATGGCTAATCAAAATCAAAGATGGTATCGATCAGGGAGGCATGTTTAACCTTCTGACAGGGGCATGAAGTGGGCCAGTGTCAGTGGGCGCATGACGGCATTTACCAACACCCACTGAATAACAAGGCCTTAGTGCTTGTCGTGTGACGTCATCAATGTAGGCCGTGCAATTTTAATCATATAAGGGGATACATACACTAATATTTATGAAAACTATCAATAGTTAACTTATTTTAAAGAACGCTAGTTATATGACAGGCTTCTTGACAAATCCCAAAAATTATGTTTGAGTTTTGGTTTAATACTAGGTGTAGTATTAAGTGCAGGCTCCCAACTCCTCTACACCTGCGCCAAAATTCAGGACATGTATTTATGTATAACAAACATTTTTCATACTACTAAAAAGAGGTTATTACACATAAATACATATACTGAACTATTCCACACCTTCTCTTAATTATTATTACTTAGTAGGTATAATATAGGTATGCATGTTCATGTTATGCAGTTTCAAATTTCATTTACCTACCTAACATCGTGCATAACTTAGTGTTGAGGTAAGAGTTTAGGTATAAAAAATATATTATAGAACACAAGCCATGAAAATACATTTAATTAGACTTTTAAAGAAATAGGTCGCAAATTATATACGTTTAGTTATAAAAAATATTTATGCATAGGTATATGGCCTACTTCGTTAATGTATCGAGTTTTCTTTTTTATTTCCTTTTTTTAAATGGTCGCTATTTTTAGCGCAATAATTTTTTAACAGGGTATTGGAAATACTTTTGAGAATAATTTGTAAAATGTCTTTTCCATTATGATTAGCGCATCCATCGAAATGTGAGACATGTTTCTGTTCAATACAATATTCCAAAATTAAATGTACCATGAACGATCTTTTATTATAGATTTCTAGAAATGTGTCCTCAAATTCATTTATTAATTTATTGAAGATTATATAAGTCACAGATACAACATTTATAACTTGTCCTTGGGGATATAAAAGTCCTCCACGATTTAATTTATTAATGAGATCAAAATTGTCCTCAACAATAAATTGCTCGTCATATACTAATTTTTGTTTACAGCTAGTGCATTTTAATTTTTTTAACGTAATATAGCAACAATAACCACCTAAATATGTAATTAACGGCAATACATCGTTGATATCGTGAAAGTGATCATCATTTATTAAAATTTGAGACAATAACGTTTTAATTTGATAAAAATCTTGTTGAGAGCAATTTTCATCTGGGTCATAATCAGGTAGCTCATAGAACTTATTAACATTAGGGCCAAAACTGCGAATAAAATCTGAAGCATGTACTATTTTGTTATCATCAAGATTTCGAAAACTTTTTAGTATATTTGACACAAAATCGAATACACGTTTAATTTTATTTATGTCATTTGATGATTTGACAGAATTAGGCATGGTCTTGCTATTAAGTCCCAGTCGGGGTTGTCATTATGGGTAATATTTTCCTCTCGATTTTCCTCTTAAGGTAGGGTAATAACCTCGGTAATAACAGTCTCATCTATGAGACTGATATACAGTCAAATATTGACTGTATATCAGTCTCGATATACAGTCAAATATTGACTGTATATCGTCCAAACTATGTGAAATAAACGGCGTTTTAAATTTTTATGTTGAAATACAAACTGACTCGCTATACAAAAAAGTTTCAATATTCAGGTTACAATTAAGAACAATCGCCCAATTAATGCATGGGCCAGGTGTATATTCAATTTTAAAAATAGTTAATCTTTCACCTTCTTGAGACAAACTTTGAGCAGAAAACCAGTCTTTTGGTAGTTTAAATGTAGAAAATTTTACTATAAATTCATCAAAATTGTCAAAATGTATGTTTTTTTCGTGCTTCTCAAACTCAATTTTGCTTATTTCAAGGGCTTTTGGCAAATTTAACTCATCAATATTTTTGAGCTTTTCGTCTTTACTTGGCCGTATTTTGACATCTTTTGATAAATAAATGGGGCAAGTTAAAAAAATAGATGGTATACAGTCTTCTTTTAGCCGTGGTTTTAGTAAATCTATTGTAAAAATCTTACCAGTGTTTGAGTCTTGAACTGTTGTACTTTTTATTATACTACTTTTTATTATACCTAACACTTTTGATGCATAATTTCACTAAGTATCAGTTACCACAAAACTAGCCGAAACCAAGAGAAAAACATACAATTAAACACGAACAAAAACTTATAAACTATGCTGTAAACAAACCGATGGACCGCCAAAAAAGCAACAGGTTATAAGTCCGAAATATATGGTTTTACGTATTTAAAAATACGCCTAACAATATAAATTGTATACCTAAATATACAACGAAATATTAGGTACAAGTTTCACGCACTTAAAAGCACATAAATAGTTCTGATTTCAGAAAAATAGAAAAAGATAACGCTGATTATAGCAACTTTTATGTTTAGAGGTTAGCGTACCAGATGAGCGCTGTTGCCGGCTCCGTAAGGAAAGTATTTTTGTTAGGGAAGTCGAACAAGGTAGTAGTATTTGATAATTAAATAAATAAATTACGAAATACCACATTAAAAGAAGAGGAAAGAACATCTTATGGAAATATGTGTTTTACGATATTGAAGAAGAAAATGGTAATTTAAGAGAAAGAGATACATCCTTTATATACTGGAATATTAATATTCGCTAGTATCGTAGTAGTCTGGCAACGTTGCAAACATCTGTAAGCTGGCTTCCTACATCTTCGCTCCATATCGGAAAGGCCTACATTCATGACGTCACGAGCTAAAATTTTGTGAGCGCTTTGTCCTTATGTAGAGGTGTTGTTGCATTTACACCGCCCTTATGTTTTCCACATTTGAAACATGTAAATGTACGTTAAAATTGGAGTTTTCTCATTAGGTAGCATCAATGCAATATCCATTTACAGGAAAAAATATTGAACACATTTTGAAGCTTCGATATGTATGTAAAGATAGATACCTAGAAACTCGGTCTGCTATTTTGTATTTAATATTTTTCAAGAAAATAAAGTACACATACATTTTTTCTTTCATTTTAATGAAATAAAAAATAAGTTTGAAGATAACGTTTAAAAGAAACATTTTACAAAAATAAATTTAATTTTATATCAGTTCTTTCGGATCCTGATAGCCAATACGGCCAATACTTTTTATTTTGAGTTGTACACATCATACCATCTTACGTCTATTATAGTAGTTTGAAAGAACTACTAAAGAATTTTCATCCATCACCAGTGACTGCTATAATTGTAAGATTGTAATCATACTAGATGCTTTCTTAATACATAAAATCTGGGAAGCTGCATCATATTCCTGCTCAACTATGTCTCCTATGATAAAGCGTGGTACATACCTACATAATAATATGCACGTAATGATGTGTCAAAATGCCGTGTAGTGTCGCAGTAGGCATTTTCAGTTATCCATGTAATATTAATAGTCTAGTCCCTAATCCTAAAAGAATGACTTAAGCAATGCATTATTTATGTTTCATACCTCCAGTTGTCAATATCTGATGTATTCTTTCTGAGCAATACACCAATTTTTATATAATCGATTGATCATTGGTAGTAGCTGAATTTTACAATTTTTGCCGATTCGCGTTTCACCATGCCGAAATAACATGGTCTATTATAATGAGTATGACTTGTACTACCACCCATATCAATCTTGATAATAATCTGAAACGTACTTAAAATGTATGTTAAAATTTTAGTTGGTTTGCTTTGAGGATAATGACTGAAATATGAATTATATTGTCTTCCATATTTTGGACTCTAGTTTAGATTATTATGTAAGATACGAATTACAACTGCTGCGAATTTCTTCTTGCTCTCCACTTAATTGGAAATAATCTGAGAGTACGGAATAGGGCTGACTCTAATCCAGTAGGATTACAATGTGGTCATGGACTTGCATGTCTAAGCCGATATAGGCTCGTACACTAATCCAAAATATAATGATTCCGTAGTATTATTTATATAAATATATTAACATTATATGTAAAATTCGGTATGGTAAATAAATTAATAGTGATTCGTGCAAAAAGACGTGACCTGTTTCATAGTTTAATCGGGATAATGATATCTGTTGAGGCTCGATTTAAGTTTTTTTTATTTTACCGCACCTGTGTTCTATAATAAATAACTTAGTAACATTAATAATTAATTAATGTTGCTTGGATAATTTCAGGAAAATAAATAAATTAATAAATCGAGTTCATTTCACCACAGAAGTTGAACTGGTATACTGAAACTACAAAAGTATTAGTTTTAAGAATTTTTAAGAATTCTTAGTGCAAAACAAAAACGAAGAGTTAGTTTTCCAACAAAATACTATAATACATTTTTAACACCCGTTTATTTCAAGTATAAAATTTTTCAGATTACGCTGCACAAATAAGGAAACGTAATCAATAAAATAAGTCAACGAAGCACCTATTAGTTTTCAAAGATTATTAAGATAGATAAGTAAGAAAAACACTTCTAATCTTCTCCCGATGATATAAACTTGATTTGCAAAACGTGCGTCGAGAAGCATATAATTTCTCGATGTTTGTGAAAAGCCGGTCTTCTGGTTAAACTGTTGTCTCAATGTCCCTACTCTTTAAGTCTTATTATCTGCTTTTTTTGAATTAATCGTTCTCATTCAATTATTGTACTCCCCAACTCAAACTGGAGTTACAGAATAGGTGGTTTGCTACTTCCATAATTCAGAGATTGGTAGGGTGCTATCTCGTAGTTTCCTTTGATGACATCGAATGTGACAAGTAACATTTAAAATTTTTATTTTATAATTGTTGAAAAATTCATATAATCAAGCGAGATATTTTTAATTATTTGTCGAGAATTTGCTTAAAATTGCACCACCATATCTAAAACATACGAATTGGAAAAATGGTATGCCACAGGGGTCAATTAAATGTAACCCTCATTTCCGTAAATGGGCGCATGTCATTCCTAGTGCATTCCTAGTCATCTTGTGCAAGGTGGTTCGCTCTTAGATGATTTAGTAAAATTTATAAAAGGCAAATGTGCAGATAATAGAAGTAATTTTACACTAATAATAAAAATGATAAAATCAGAAAGTATAGGTTTGAGATTATCAGTCATGTATCTGAGTTTGTCCCCATTTCTGTTGTCTGAGAAGAATTCACGACGTCCTGAAATTAAAAATACATAACGTTTTAATTAAGTCTAACCGACTATAAAATATCTCTTGGTAACATTTAATTCAAAATTAACATGGATGCTACATATTAGGAACTTAGTGATCAAAGACTAAACATCATCCAATGCATTAAGTGGGACTCAGAAAGTAAAATATTTCTCAGGCTGTATATGTTCCTAGTATTATTTAAAATAGATTATGGGTGTTTTAGATATGGTTTCGCAAGACAATCGGTGACGAAAATTGTAGACTCTAGTGTACTATTCCGGCTTGAAGAGGACAGTAGGTGCTTTTCGAAAAAGCCTATTTACTGTACAAAAAAATACAATTTACTATGCGGGGAGATATCACCTGTCAAACATAAGAGAGATAGTCTACTTCTCAATTATACCAGTAAAAGGCGAACATCAATTACTCGATCACCAGAAATATAATTAAAGGATTTATTATATATGTTCGAAATATGTTATCTTCCACATTTTCTATCAAATTCAATAATTGACTTCCCTGAACTGCAATTAAACCTAACTAACATAAGATAAGATGTGGTCATAACGATCGTGTACTTAAAAAAGGTACAAATTATCTAGTTATTAAAAGCAAATACTAGAAGATTATGAAGAAGTACAGAACATATACATAGATTATTTCAAAATGTACCATGGTGAAGGATGGTATTTATCACGTGCAGAGAACTACATACATGACCACTTTCAGCTGTAGCTAGATTCTATAAAGCCTAACTCTATAGCATACACCAAATCTTAGTTCTTTCAGTATTTATAGATAGCACAGTAATAGTAATTATCACGGATTTCCTTAGTTCTTTACAAGCGTTGGATAACAAGTTCACCAAAGGTCCAAGTTCACCTTAGTTCAAATCAACCAAGAAGTTGGAATCACGTGTATTCCAATTAATATTCTAATAGTGTAGTCTTCTAATTTCGTTAACAAGATCAAATGTACTAAAGAATTATTGTTTTTGTCTTATCAGGGATATTTCCTTATAAAGATAAGATTGCACCATCACCCTTAATGTATGACTATTTAAAACTCATGGTAGTGTTGCCATTGATTTTGTACATTATTGAATTATTTAAATTATTTTAAGTCCCGTTACCTTTGAGCATAACAGTTTTTTTCTGTAAAATAAAAAAAAACTAATCAAGCTTGAAGTTTATTTTTTTTTAACAGAATGCTTGTCAAATATGAACAAATCTGTCCAATTAGGTTTTTCTTTTGGAGATTATTTTAGGAAGAGTAAATAAGTGGCTTAATAATTATTCATTATCATATCAATGGGATATTTTTAGTTTTTCAATGTATAATTTTAATATATGTAGTTTTTAGGAAATCCGAGGGAAAGAGCTTAGAAAATAGTGATAAGAGGAAAGCACCACGAAAGAAAAAAAATGGATAAATTTCTATAACTGTCTAACTGATTTATATAACTGTCTAACTGATCATTTAAACAAATTACTGAGTATATACTGCGATGGTATACTAACAGCATATTTTGTTACAAAAGTCCAACACATATGCAAGATTCTAACACTTTATCGAGACAACCATTTATTTCTGACAAGAAGATGCATTTACTTAACTTTCATTTGCTTAACGTAAATATGCTAAATTATAGCTAATGTAATAAATTTTATCCCAAACTACAATAATGTGATATTTTATTTGGACTCTAAGCAATATTGGCATACATGGAAATGAACAAGCAGAACGAGCGGTACGCCAAGTGGTTAGTGTAGAAATAAAACAATATTCCAATACGACATTTTGATATTAGACAGTACATATGGTAGTTGAACGGTAATGAGAATCGAACTGGAATATGACAGCAACCAAATTGTAAAAAAAGCATCATACAGACTTACTAGATGATAATAAATAGTTTCTACTCGTTTATGAACAATAGGACATGTCCACATTATATCCATCTATTTATTACAGACTGAACAAGAACTGCTATAAGTGGTATGTGACGAAATTCTAACCTTGAAACATATAATGGAATCTAAGTAATACATGTAATGTAGAAAGCTACTAATAGGTCAAGAAATATCAGTGATTGTTCAGGGAATGAAGAGACACAAATAAAAAAATTTAGACGTGCATGAGAAGTACCGATTCATTGTCAAAGCTACAAATATTCCGCATAGAAAGAATAGTATGTATTACCTAGGTAATACATACTATTCTTTCTTAAACCTGAATAAGGGGCTAGTGATCCAATACACCGACTCCATGAAAAAAAAAAACAACTGTATAAGCATATGTAATTTGTACACTGAGAAGAAAAATTTCAAACTTTGCTATTAACCGATGGCGTTTAGCTATTAGGGCGTTTCCTTATTGTTTAATGTAAGTTGAAACCCGGATATTGCCTCCCAGGCTTCCTTTGAGTATGAAATAAACATACCCTGAATTACGAGAAGTTGATAGCAGCTTAATATAAAATTGGGATAAGCCACAATATTAATTAAGGATTATCGAACTGAATAGCTGTGGATTATACCTTAATAATTAATAAATTAGCTATATATAATACATTATCTATTAGCGTACTAACCATTTGTTGAAGAATATGGCCTATGGCCGTACACAGGCAGTGTAAAGCCTAATGCAGTGTAAAAGGACAAAATCACAAGACTCTAAAGAACACGCCCAGATAAATCTTGCAAGTAATGTGTTAGACAGATGTTTTAAAGAGTTGCAGCAGCGCATAATTGTTAAGATTACCCATCGGGAGTACTACATTAATGATATTACACTTGAATAAATTTACAGTAACTGAGATACCGTCATGTAGACTTGAAATATTTCAACCGGTGTAGATACTAGTTCAGATTAGCTTTACGATCCTGTTTGAATATTTGTTGTTTTATTCATTATGATAGTATAAATAGTTATATTTATATCTAGTCTCTGTGGCTTTCATACTAAAAATTTGTAGTAACAGGCGACTGTTTGCCTACAAGGTGTTTGTCGGTATTTAAGAAATCTATATGTATTATCTTCAATTTAATTTTTTAATGTTTATATAATGTGGCGTTATTTACCGTACACAAAGAACAATTTTAGATTAGAACTAAAGAGAAAAATAGACACTGTAATAAGGGGAAATATAAATTTTCCAGATTAAGATATGTTCATAGTAACAATACTGACACAGATACAATTTCAAAGACTGTTTTATTTTCATCTTTAGATGTGGTGTTTTCTTTATATAAGAATATTTATTCATCGCACTGGACATCGCTCATAGAAACAGCATTAAAGGCATACACAATGTCGTGAGTGTTTAGCCGAGTTAGTCGTGAGAAGATTTTTAATGCTAAGTGGGTATTACATATTATATAAGGTGATCATTATATTCCGATGATGCCATTTGGTTGATGAAATGTGCGGCGAGAAACGTGTAATATATTGATATACATGGAAAATTGGTCTTCTGTTTTTGGAACTCATTAGTTTATTTCGACTTCCGATTGTGCAATCCTGTTGTATATCCGGAATTATTATTTAAAACATATTGTATGTTTTATTAAATAACAATATTACGACTATTTGAGTTCTGTATTCTTAACACCATCCATACAATAGACTATTTTAATTTTAAAATTAAAGTAAAATTTTGCAACATGTAGTCAAAGAAAAAACAAGACTATATAAACATAAACTTTATATATTTGTCATTATATTGCTTTATTAAATTACCATTGAATGAATGAAAGATAATGTTTAATATATACAAAATTAAAATCTTTGCTGGTTAGATTTTCACATTTTATTTGTTAAACATAACAATTGTTTCGCCAACACAGTGGCTTCTTCAGATGTTGAGTATATAGACTAAATTTTATATTGTGGAATTGCGCTTATATAACTAGGGTAATTCTAAGTTTATTAAAAGGTGGTCCAACCAAAACGCACGATGTTAATTGTAAATAAAACAAAAAGTTTTCAGAGAATTATCTTAATATTTTTTATTATGATAGAAGGATCTATGACAATTATGTGTGAAGCAAAATATCGGCCAAATGCTCGCCAAGGCTTCGGTGGCATACCTCTATCCGATGGTCCATATTTTCAATGACTCTGAGACATAATTGAGGTTCAGTGTCGTTAATGTGCCGAATTACCTCATCTTTTAGCTCTTGAATTGTTCTTGGCCTAATGACGTACACTTTTTCTTTTAAATATCCCCAAAGAAAGAAGTCCAACGGTGTAAAATCACATGATCGTGGCGGCCAATTAACATCGCCACGACGTGAGATAACACGGCCATTGAATTTCTCGCGCAAAAGTGCCATTGTTTCGTTGGATGTGTGGCAAGTGGCATCATCCTGTTGGAACCACATATCGTCCAGGTCCATATCCTTAATTTCTGGCCACAAGAAGTACGTTATCATCTCGCGATAGCGAACACCATTCACGGTAACTGCTTAGCCGACCTCATTTTTGAAGAAGTACGGCCCGATGACGCCGCCAGCCCATAAACCGCACCAAATAGTCACTCTTTGTGGATGCATCGGCTTTTCAACAATCACTCGTGGATTCTCATTTGCCCAAATGCGGCAATTCTACTTTTTAACGAATCCACTGAGGTGAAAGTGTGCCTCGTCGCTGAAGATGATTTTCTTTGTAAAGTCACCATTCATTTCTGACCAACTGTTCGACCAACCATTCGGCGTATTGACGACGCTTGAAATGGTCAGTAGGCTTCAGTTCTTGAGTCAATTGAACCTTGCAATGCGTGTAAATTCAAATCTTTATTCAAAATTCGCATCAGTGATGTTCGTGAGATGTTCAATTATTGGGCACGACGACGAGTCGAGGTTGACGGCTCTTCTGCTACACTATCGCGAACAACAGCAATGTTTTCCGCAGAACGAACTGGGCGAGCATGCACAGCTGTTTTAACATTTCCTACAGACCCGGTTTGCTGAAATTTGCGCACAATTTTCCCGATTGTGGACACATTTGGTCGATTATGCTGACTAAAAAAGTCACGAAGTGCACGAAATGCATTTTGATTTGAACGCCCATTTTCGTAAAAGGCTTCAACAATCTTAACGTGCTGCTCAATTGTGTACCTCTCCATGGTTGAATTTGTCAAACACTGAAACAAAGAAATATCAAATTAAGTTGGGCAAAAAACTTTACGTTAAGGTGTGACTCACAATTAACATCGTGCATTATGGTTGGACCATCCTTTACTATGGGATATCCTACTATTAAACTATTGGAATTAAGTTATAACATTTCAACGGTTGTTATTTGTATATTTTAAACACGATTTTCGGATAGCCTGTAGAACTAAAATAAATTTAATAATGGGGACGAGTTTGTTTCTATTTGATCATGTAATATGATATCAGATTTTTTGCTTTATTAATTTCTAAAAATTCTAATAAATTTAATTTTAAGTCTTTCTTCTCTACATGTACAATTTTAAATTCTTCGTTAAAGGTATTGTCTGCTTCAGTTAGATGAGTTGCATATGTTGAATCTGTTTTATTATTATTAAAACTCCTTTTATCTTCTGCTATTCGCGTGTTGAAGTTTCTTCCTGTTTGTCCTATATAGTTTCTGCACAATGTAAAATTTAGTCTATGTACTCAACATCTGAAGAAGCCACTGTGTTGGCGAAACAATTGTTATGTTTAACAAATAATATGTGAAAATCTAACCAGCAAAGGTTTTAATTTTGTATAAATATGGACTTTTATCAACTAACGGCCCAATTAATTCAGAATAATATTTTATGTTTTATATATTACCTACAGTATATTGTACTATATTTTATTGCTAATATTTTTCTAAACCATTGGTGCATTCATATTTTTAATTATAATTTACTTATAATAAAACCAAATAAACTTTTGTCACTCGTCGTCAAAGAGAAAACAAGGCTATATATCTATATCTAACTCTTTATATATTTGACATTATATTGCTTTATTAAATTGTAATTGAATAAATGAAAAATAATGTTTTTAATATCTTATACATTATTCAAGTCTTTCTGCAAAAAGTAGAACCTTCTTAACTATATTATATCATATTTTATTGGAAATATTTCTATATTTTATTGGAAAAACCCTAATCCTCTATTACTTACATTATACTACGAGTATATCTTACGCTAATATTTTTCTGGCGCATTTACGCGTTCGCCATATCTTTAATTGTAATTCACTTATAATAAAATCAAGTAAAATTTTTTGACTAATCGTGAAAGAAAAAACAAGAATAAATACACATAACACACATTTTTATATGTTTGTCACTATATTGCTTTATTAAATTATTATCTAATAAACGAAAAATAATGTTTTCAATATTTTACACATTGTCCAAATCTCTCTGCAACAAGTAGAATCTTTTTACCATTCATTGCACCATATTTTATTGGAAATATTTTCAGGGATATTGACGCATTCGCCATGTTTTTAAATGTAGGTTACTTATAATCACATTGAGTAGAACTTTGTGACACGTCGTTTAAGAAATAAGACTATATAAACGTGACTCTTCGTATATTTGTCATTATATTGCTTTATTAAATTAACATTGAATAAATGAACAATAATGTTTTCAGTGTTTTACGCCTTATCCAACTCTCTCTGTGACAAGTAGAACCCTATTACACACATTGTATTATACCTTATTCCTAATATTTTTCTGAAATATTGGCGCATTCGCCATATTCTTAATTATAATTTACTTATAATATAACTAAGTAAAATTTTGTAACATGTCAAAGAAAAAACAAGACTATATAAATATAACTCTTTATATATTTTTCATTACATTGCTTTATTAACTTACCATTGAATAAATGAAAAATGATGTTTTTTCATATTTTATCCAGCACTCTCTGCAACAAGTAGAATTATGTTACATACATTGTATTTATTTTATTGGATATATTTTTCTGGAACATTGGCGCATTCGCCATAATTGTAATTATAATGTTTTTAATGGTAAACATTTTCCAACTCTATCTGCAACAAATAGAATCATATTGCCTACATTATACCATATTTTATCGGAAAATTTTTTCTTGTGCATTGGCGAATTCGCCATAATCTTAAGTATAATTTACTTATAATCAAACTGAGTAAAACTTTGTGACACATCGTTAAAGAAACAATAAGACTATATAAACACAACTCTTCGTACATTTTTCATCATATTGCGTTATTTACAATTACCACTGAATAAATGAAAAATAAAGTTTTCAGTATTTTATACATTATTCAACTCTCTCTGCAACAAATAGAATCCTATTACCTACATTGTACGCTATTTCAATGCTAGTATTTTTCTGGGGCATTGGCACATCTGCAATGTTTTTAATTATAATTTACTTATAATAAAACCAAGTAAAGTTTTGTGAGTCAAAGAAAAAATACGACTATATATACATAACTCTTTATATATATTTGTCATTATATTGCTTTATTTTTCTGGGAAATTTATCACTGAATATATGAAAAATAATGTTTTCAACATTTTACACATTATCTAAGTCTCTCTGTAACAAGTAGAACCTTGTTACCTACATTGAACCATATTTCAAAGGAAATATTTTTCTGGGATATGGGCGCATTCGCGATACTTTTATGTGTAGTTTACTTATAATCACACTAGTAAAACTTTGTGACGTTATTAAATAGTAAGAATATATAAACGTAACTTTGCGTACACTTGTCATTATATTGAATTATTCAAAAATATCGTTGAATAAATAAAAAACAATGTTTTCAGTGCCAACTCTCTCTGCAACAAGTAGAACCCATTACTTACATTGTTCTATATTTTATTCCTGATATTTTTCTGAAGCATTGGCGCATTCGCCATATTTCTAATTATAATTGAAGGAGTTAGAATAAAAGGTGTATAAGTAACATTTTCATTGTTTGAAGATATTTGAGCTTAAAATTCAAACTATATAAAAGTAAGGAAAATATTTAAGTAAAATTTAATTTTATTTTGATAAATTAAAAAATAGCAGAATTTTTAGTTCAAAAGTTGTTTAGGATAATTCTCATATTTTAAAAAAAAGCATTTGTACTCTTTTTATTTCAAACATTTTTTTTAATAAAGTAAAAATAAAACAAGGATATGTGCAAAATAAACTTTATTCCCAAAATTAAGAAAACAATAAACAAATCTATTCACTACTGTCAGAATTACAGTTTAGTATATGTATATCGTCCACGTTGTCGTCAAGCTCAGAATCCGTATCACCAAAATAAACATTATTCTGTGTATTTTTTGACGAAGAAGCAGTGGGTTTGCAAGTTTGATTTCCTTTTTCTTGCCATTGATTTTAGTTCTCTTACTTCCATGCTTCAGATCTTTATAAAAGCTATGATATACAGGTGGTATATATATTCTAGAAGTATTTGCAAACTTTTCCATTATTCTACTGAAATATTAATATGATTTTCATTCAAATTTGAACAAAATATCTTCTGTAAATCTCTTCTTGTAAAAGGGAATTCATCATCAATAGTAATCTTAAACTGGAAAGCATATATATTGGAACATTTTGTATATTTGAAGTGAGAAATATCCCAGAAGTTTAAGTTTTGTTTCTCTATGTCCTCTTTTGAATCGCCTATTGTGACATTGAGATGTACAAATAAATAAAAATCTTCCCTTCTCATATCATGTACCTTGAAGCCTTTAGAAGCTGATTCTATTACATTACTCCAATCTTGTGGTATACTTGTGGAAATTTCTTCTTACATTTCTCTATTAGTTGAGACTACCTGTCACAGTCCATGTATGTGTGGCTTGGCTCCAAAAATGTATGGTGTATTTCTTCGAGTTGAGTAGCTTTGATCAAAAACATAAACAGTTTACATATATCTTTGTTTTTGTTTTGACCCCCACAAGAATAATTGTAGGCGACCATTCCTTTTATATGTAGTGGAAGAGACTTGATAAATTGAACCAAACAGGACCCTATTTCCTGGGAACCCCATCAAGCTACATCCTCAGACCAAACATACATATGAGCTGCATTATTGATCAAATCATGCAGAAGTTACATGTCCATAACTGTTTTAAGTAAAATACTTTGGAGGTAGTTAAGAGCAGCATTCGCAAAGACTGTTGAAGATCAAAGCATACAACGACAGGATCTGTTGAATTTTTATACTTTTCGATGTCATTTTTCTTCACTGTCACGGCTTATTCAGAGCGTCTTTAGTGGACAGCGAGCTGAAAGTTGCTCTCTGTGGCTTTACGATCATTTTTTGAGTATTTTATAATATTTTGAAAAGAGTCACAACGGGAACAGGTGTCAGAGTGTGGGCGATGAAATCGTAGATTGAATTCACCATTAAAAACGCCTATAATAAGATATATTGACAGGTATTTCGTTTTCTTCTTCATAGGTAGCTTATATAGGTTATACATAATCTTTATTTTTAAGTTAGGTGATAGGTACTTTGTGTTGGGATTCACATTTCTCAAATAGTGACTTTTGTATCTCGTTAATTTTGTTATATGATTGATTACAAAAGTTCGCCGCTCATTTCTCATTCTTCTATGAGTTTGTACTTTTCCTCTTTTACCAGGTTCTGCTATGTTAGGTTGATTTGTCTTGGCACAAACAGATGCAAATCTTTTATTAGAGAAATTGAGTCATTAAAAAAAGTTTTTTGCAAACACGCTTGCTCGGCAAAGAGGTATTAGTGCTGAATTTTCGTTCAATATTTCTGTTGAGTTTTTTCCTATTTATGCTGGCTTTTCTAATGCACGATGACAAAAAAGCTGTCTGATGGTCGTAAGATGGTAGATTATAGTAGGCTTTAAAATGTTCTTGTCTTTGTTCTTCATTTATATTCAAATTGCATTTGTATCGACAGGCATATTGATAGAGTTGTACTGATTTGCTTGGATATACCTTATTGTTTGAGACATATTCTTTACCTTCAGTTCTAAGGCGCTTCAGTTTATTACCCTTCCATTCCGATTGACGTCTTTGCCATTTTCTGGTTTTATTTGGTGTAACGTGGACAACAGCCTCAACAGTAGCAGAAGCATTATTTTCATCCTTATCGGTGTCTGAAATTAACGAAGGAATATATTCTTCATCTTCGTCCGTCTGATATGGGTCTGAAAATAAGATAAAGTGTTATAAGCTTTGAAGCCTAGCAAATAAACTACTAACGGAACCAATAAATTGTTAATAGAACTCATGAGTTACTGCATATATATGACTGAATCTAAATGAGTACCGTAAATAATATAATACTAATATTATAACGTCACTTTTTTTAAATTTAGCCTTCATAAGATTTTGTTGGTATTTATTATAACATAATAATATATATGACATAGCAACTTACTTTCAGCACTTTCTATTTCTTTATCACTTTTTTTCCAGTGCGTGTTTATATAGCACAAAACAGAAAATAGTAAATAGGTATTGGATCGGTTGGAAGAAATAGAGTATAATTGCATTTATAACCTTTCTATGTCAACGAAATCTATATTTTCGTTCACCAGATTTTTCTACTAGGCAATCGATGTCGCTAAATCACTTGAACCTTTTTATTCAAATAAATAGGTATCTCACCGATAAGAAAACGCACAATATTTTGCACATCTTACTCCCTCTGCAATAAGTAGAACCCTATTGCTTACATTGTACCAACATTTATTGGAAATATTTTTCTGAAACATTGGCGCATTCGCCATATTTTTAAGTATAATTTACTTATAATCAAACTGAATAAGTAAAACTTTGTAACACGTTGTTAAAGAAAAAACAAAACTATGTAAATGTAAGTCTTTCTACATTTGTCATTATATTGCATTATTTAGAAATATCATTGAATAACTGAGGAACAATAATCCTTTTAGTATTTTACATACTATCTAACTATCTTTGAAACAAGTAGAACCCATTACCTATATTGTTCTATATTATATTCCTAATATTTTTCTGAAACATTTACGCATTCACCATATTTTTAATTATAATTTACTTACAACAAAATTAAGTAAAATGTGACGCGTCCTCAAAGAAGAAAAAAAGAAGACTATATATACATAACTCTTTATATATTTGTCATTATATTGCTTTATTAAACTACCATTGAATATATGAAAAATAATGTTTTCAATATTTTACACACTATCCTACTATCTCTGCAACAAGTATAACTCTATTATCTACATTATACCATATTTTATTGGAAACATTTTTCTGCGGC
Source organism: Rosalia funebris (assembly GCA_037954035.1). Classification (NCBI taxonomy): domain Eukaryota; kingdom Metazoa; phylum Arthropoda; class Insecta; order Coleoptera; family Cerambycidae; genus Rosalia; species Rosalia funebris. The sequence continues at coordinate 11,122,873 of JAZFAV010000007.1, forward strand.
ATTGGCGCCTTCGCCATATTTTTAAATATAATTTAAATAATAATCAAAGTGAGTAAGTAAAACGTTGTGATCCGTCGTTAAAGAAAAACAAGACTATATAAATGTAACTCTTTGTGCAATTGTCATTATATTGCATTATTTTGAATTTCCATTGCATAAATGAAAAATAGTGTTTCTAGTGTTTTACGCATTATTTGACTCTCTACAAGTAGAACACTGTTACCTACACTGTACTATATTCTATTGGAAATATCTGGAGCATTGGCGTATTCTCCATATTTTTTTTGTTATAATTTACTTATATTAGAACTCAGTAAAGCTTTGTGGCATATCGTCAAAGAAAAAACAAGACTATATAAGCATAATTCTTCATATATTTGCCATACTGCTTTATTACTCGTAAATTATCATTGAATAAATGAATAATAACGTTTTGAACATTTTCCTCCTCTGCAATACGTAGAACCCTACTACTTATATTGCACCATATTTTATTGAAAATATTGTGCTGTAACATTGGCACATTTGCCATAATTTTAAATATAATTTACTTATAATCAACCTAAGTAAATGTTTGTGACACGTTGTTTAATATAAACTTAACTATTTATACATTTATCTTTATATTGCATCATTTTAAATTACCATTGCATTAATGAAAAATAATGTTTTCAGTGTTTCACACATTATACAACTCTCTCTATAACAAGTTGAACCATATTACCTACATTGTACTATAGTTTATTCCTAATATTTTTCTGAACTATTGAGGCATTCGTCATATTTTTAATTATAATTTACTTATAATAAAACCAAGTAAAATTTTGTAACACGTCGTCAAAGAAAAAACAAGACTATATAAGCGTAACGCTTTATATACTTGTCATTACATAGCTTTATTAAATTACTATTAAATAAATAAAAAATGATGTTTTTAATGTTTCATATAATATCCAGCTCTCTCTGCAACAAGTAGAACCCTGTTATATACATTGTACTGATTTTATTGGATATATTTTTCTGAAACATTGGCGTATTCGCCATAATTTTAATTATAATTTACATAAGAACTAATTATAATTTTGTAACACGCCATGAAATAAAAAACAAGACTATATAAACATAAGTCTTTACCTATCTGTCACTACCTTGCTTTATTAAATTACAATTGAATACTAGAGAAATAATGTTTTTAATGGTACACATTTTTCGACTCTCTCTGCAACAAGTAGAACCCTATTACCTACATTGTACCATATTTGCTCGGAAATATTTTTATTGGACATTGGCGACTTCGCCATAATTTTAAATAAAATTTATATATAAAAGGTGGTCCAACCAAAACGAACGATGTTAATTGTAAATAAAACAAAAAGTTTTCAGAGAATTATCTTAATATTTTTTATTATGATAGAAAGATCTATGACAATTATGTGTGAATCAAAATATCGGCCAAATACTCGCCACGGCTTCGATGGCATACCTCTATCCGATGGTCTATATTTTCAATGACTCTGAGACATAATTGAGGTTCAATGTCGTTAATGTGCCGAATTATTTCATCCTTTAGCTCTTGAATTGTTCTTGACTTATTGACGTACACTATTTCTTTTAAATATCCCCAAAGAAAGAAGTCCAAGGGTGTTAAATCACATGATCGTGGCGGCCAATTAACATCGCCATCGACGTGAGATAAAACGGCCATTGAATGTCTCGCGCAAAAGTGCCATCGTTTCGTTGGCTGTGTGGCAAGTGGCACCATCCTGTTGGAACCACATATCGTCCAGGTCCATATCCTCAATTTCTGGCCACAAGAAGTCCGTTATCATCTCGCGATAGCGAACACCATTCACGATAACTGCTTGGCCGACCTCATTTTCAAAGAAGTACGGCCCGATGACGCCGCCAGCCCATAAACCGCACCAAACAGTCACTCTTTGTGGATGCATCGGCTTTTCAACAATCACTCGTGGATTCTCATTTGCCCAAATGCGGCAATTCTGCTTGTTAACGAATCCACTGAGGTGAAAGTGTGCCTCGTCGCTGAAGATAATTTTCTTTGTAAAGTCACCATTCACTTCTGTCTGTTCAACCAACCATTCAGCGTATTGACGACGCTTGAAATGGTCAGTAGGCTTCAGCTCTTAAGTCAATTCAACTTTGTAAGCGTGTAAATTCAAGTCTTTATTCAAAATTCGCATCAGTGATGTTCGTGAGATGTTCAATTGTTGGGCACGACGACGAGTCGAGGTTGACGGCTCTTCTGCTACACTATCGCGAATAACAGCAATGTTTCCCGTAGAACGAACTGGGAGAGCATGCAAAGGTGTTTTCACATTTCCTACAGACCCGATTTGCTGAAACTTGCGCACAATTCTCCCGATTGTGGACACATTGTGTCGATTATGCTGACCAAAAAAGTCACGAAGTGCACGAAATGCATTTTTATTTGAACGCCCATTTTCGTAAAAGGCTTCAACAATCTTAACGCGCTGCTCAATTGTGTACCTCTCCATGGTTGAATTTGTCAAACACTGAAACAAAGAAATGTCAAATTAAGTTGGGCAAAAAACTTGACGTTAAGGTGTGACTCACAATTAACATCGTGCATTATGGTTGGAGCATCCTTTACTTAATCAAACCGAGTAAAACTTTGTGACACATCGTCACGTATCGTATTACCTACATTGTATGATATTTTATTGAAATTATTAATCTGGAACATTGGCGCATTCGCCATAATTTTAAGTATAATTTAGTTATAATTAACCTAAGTAAAACTTTGTGACACGTTGTTTAAGAAAAAACAGGACTGTATAAACTTAACTATTTATACATTTATCACTATATTGCTTCATTTTAAATTACCATTGCATAAATGAAAAGTAATGTTTTCAGTGTTTTACACATTGTCCAACTCTCTCTATAACAAGTTGAACCATATTACCTACATTGTATTATAGTTTATTCCTAATATTTTTCTGAAGTATTGGCGCATTCATCATATTTTTAATTATAATTTACTTATAATAAAACAAAGTAAAATTTTGTAACATGTCGTCAAAGAAAAAACAAGACTATATAAAGGTAACTCTTTATACACATTACATTATTTTATTAAATTGCCATTAAGTAAATGAAAAATGATATTTTTAAAGTCTTATATATTATCCAGCTCTCTCTGGAACAAGTAGAACACTGTTACATACATTGTACTGATTTTATTGGATATATATTTCTGAAACATTGGCGCATTCGTCATAATTTCAATTATAATTTACATAAAAACTAATTAGAAGTTTGTAACACGCCATGAAATAAAAAACAAGACAATATAAATATAGGTCTTTACCTATTTGTCACTACCTTGCCTTATTAAATTACAATTGAATACTAGAGAAATAATGTTTTTAATGGTACACATTTTCAACATGCTATGCAACAAGTAGAATCCTATCACCTACATTATACCATATTTCAGCGGAAATATTTTTCTTGGACATTGGCGACTTTGCCATAATTTTAAGTAGAATTTATTTATATTTAATCAAACTGAGTAAAACTTTGTGACACATCGTTAAAGAACAGTTCAGTATTTTACACATTATCCAACTCTCTCTGCAACAAATAGAATCCTATTACCTACATTGTACTCTGTTTTATTTATAGTATTTTTCTGGAGCATTGGCATATTTGCCATATTGTTAATTTTGAAAATTGGAAAAAACTATATATACATAACTTCTTATATATTTGTCATTATATTGCTTTATTTGTATATTGCTTTGTTTCTGGGAAATTTATCATTGAATAAATGAAAAATTATTTTCTCAACATTTTACACATTATCCAAGTCTCTCTTCAATAAATAAAACCTTATTACCTACATTGTATCATATTTTATTGGGAATATTTTTCTGGGACATGGGCGCATTCGCCATATTCTTATGTGTAGTTTACTTATAATCACACTAGTAGAACTTTGTGACGTCATTAAACAGTAAGACTATATAAACGTAACTCTTCGTATACTTATTATATTGAACTATTCAAAAATATCATTGAATAAATAAAAAATAATACTTTTAGTGTTTTACACATTATCCAACCCTCTATGTAACGGGTAGAACCCTTTACCTACATTGTACTATACTTTATTTCTAATATTTTTCAGAAACATTGGGGCATTCGATATATTTTTAATTATAATTTATTTGTAATAAAATAATGTAAAATCTTGTAACACGTCGTCAAAGAAAAAACAAGACCATATAAACATAACTCCTTATATATTTGTTATTATATTGCTTTATTAAATTACCATTGAATAAATGAAAAATAATGTTTTCAATATTTTACACACCCTACTCTCCCTGCAATTAGTGGAACCCTATTGCTTACATTGCACCAAATTTTATTGAAAATATTTGTCTGGGATATTCGAACATTCGCCATATATTTAAGTATAATTTACTTATAATCTAACTGAGTATTATATTCTATATCTTCTTCTTCATATATGTTATCTATATTCATAATATTTTTCTGAAACATTGGCGCATTCGCCATATTCTTAATTATAATTTACTTATAATAAAACTAAATAAAATGTTGTGACACATCGTCAAAAAAAAAGAAGACTATTTAAACATAACTCTTTATATATTCGCCATTATATTGCTTTATTAAATTACTACTACATAAATGAAAAAATAATATTTCTAATATTTTACACATTATCTAACTCTCTCTATAAGTAGAATACTATTACCTAATTATGTAATTATGATAGAGCTAAGTAAAATTTTCTGACACATCATGAAAGAAAAAACAAGACTGTATGAAAATAACTGTTTATGCAACTATATTTGTCATTATATTGCTTTATTAAACTACCATTGAATAAATGAAAAATAATGTATTCAATATTTTATACATTATCCCACTATCTCTGCAACATGTATAACCCTATTATCTACATTATACTATATTTTATTGGAATGATTTTTCTGTGGCATTGACACCTGCGCCATATTTTTAAATATAATTTCTCTATAATTAAAGTGAGTAAGTAAAACTTTGTGATCCGTCGTTAAAGAAAAAACAAGACTATTTTAATGTAACTCTTTGTACATTTGTCATTATATTGCATTATTTTGAATTACCATTGCATAAATGAAAAATAGTGTTTTTAGTGTTTTACGCATTATTCGACTCTCTCTACAAGTAGAACTCTAATACGTACACTTTACTATATTCTATTGGAAATATTATCTGGAACATTGACGTATTCGCCATATTTTTAATTATCATTTACTTATATTGGAAGTAAAACTTTGTAGCATATCGTCAAAGAAAAAACAACAACTCTATATAACAAGTACTACATATACTCTCTATAACAAGTAGACCATTATTACCTACATTTTACTATATTTTATTGGAAATATTTTCTGGAACATTGGCGCATTCGCCATATATTTAATTATCACTTATTTATAATAGAAGTAAATTTTATTGACACGTCGTCAAGAACAAGACTATATAAACATATTTCTTTGTATATTTGTTATTATATTGCTCTATTAAATTACCGTTTAATACATGAAAAATAATGTTTTCAATGTTGTACACAAAATTCAACTGTCTCTGCAACAACTAGACTCTATTACCTGAATTGTACTACTAGTCTAAAAGCCCGTGAATGTCAGATCTTCCTTATTTTATAAAAGCTGAAAGATTCTCAGCGCATGCTTCCAACACAAATAAGAACGATGGGCTACTATGAAGTTTGGGTCATCGTGACTTTGGTAGGTAACAAGTAGCAAATGAGTATAAAATACCAATTTAAATTTATCAAATAATAAAGCGTAATTTTCTTATATTTTCTTCGGAATAATATTATAAATCACGTCATCCATTGCCAGACACTTAATATCGTGGCAACCCCTTGCGAGGCACCTTTAAACTTTAATAAATTGTAACTGTACTTACGTTATAGTATAAAAGCTGTATTTTATACATGTTATTTGGGTAACTATTACAAGATGTGTCCTCAGTAGCCAGACAGTTTCGACAGTTCTAACCCCTGGCCAGACAAACATATAGGGTAGCTGTAGGAGTGCGAAGCAATATACATCTGAGTATGTGCGAGTGGTAATGTTATTTGGATCGATAGAATAATTTTATTATGTAGTTATTTATGACTAAGAAATCAATTTTTAAAAAGTTATTGATTGTAATTTTCATATTGATAAATGATTAAAAAATAAACCAAATAAATTAGTAAATAATGTTTTGCAATTTTATGAACTTTATTTTTAAAATTCAGTTTAATACAAAATTCGACATTTTATTAAAATTACAATATTTTCCAATCTATTTAACAACTCGTTATACTCTTCTTTACTTTCTGTGTTAGGTATTATACGCGATTTAAATTGGTCTTTGTCAGATTCATGAAGTGGAAGCATTTTTGGTCGTAATTGTTTCTTTTTTCTATTACAAAATAAACAAACATTTTTACACATACACATACAAAAACACTAGTGTCACTTTGGATCAAACTATTTACTTCTGAAATTAAATCATTATTTTCATTCACTTCTTCAAGTTCAGAAATGTCCACATATTCCTGAGAAGTTGAAGGTTGAGGTTCTACTGATTGAGGAGCTAAAAGTGGTTGTGATGCTGCTAAAGATTCTGGTAAGTGAAGGCTGTGAATGAGATGGTTCTACGGTCAACTCTGGTAAAAACGATGTAGCTGGAGATGCATTGTCTGTAGATATACTTGCTTTTTTCTCTTTCTCTGTTTCAATGGTTTTATTTAGAACTTTTAGATTCAGAGGTGAAATATTTCTTCATGAGTCCTGTAAATGATTTATAATACTCCCTGTGATAACCCTGTCCGTATGTTCACTAGGTAAAATAATGTCCTTGTATTTGAGGTTATGGATTTTTCGCAGGTTCAAAGTTGATTGACATTTTTTCAATGTCTCTTCAGAAAACAATATCATTTTGCCTATAATTTTTTTGCAAATAACACAAATTAATACGTCTCCCATGATGATACTTTATCAAAATTGAATCACATTTATTTTATAAACTGCACAAACAAATAGTAAAACGTGTACTGTCAGTATAATACATCTACTGAGTAAACGAAAGATGTGAAGGGTCGCAAAAGACCTAACTCACTGACTACTAGCACCTACTCGGATGCATATTGCTTCGCGCTCGCACTTACAGCTACCCTATATGTTTGTCTAGCCAGGGGTTAGAACTGTCGAAACTATCTGGCTATTGAGGAAACATCTTCTAATAGTTACCCAAGTAACATGTATAAAATTCAGCTTTTATACTATAACGTAAGTACAGTTACAATTTATTAAAGTTTAAGTATATCTGGCAATAGATGACGTGATTTATAATATTATTTCGAAGAAAATATAAGAAAATTACGCTTTATTATTTGATAAATTTAAGTTGGTATTTTATACACCTTTGCTACTTGTTACCTGCCAAAGCCACGATGGCCCAAACTTCATAGTAGCCCATCGTTCCTACCTGTGTTGGAAGTATGCGCTGAGAAACTTTCGACTTATATAAAATAAGGAAGGTCTGCCAGTCACGGGCTCTTGCTCTATATATTTAATTGGAATATGGCATATATTTTTTCTGGGACATTGGTGCATTTGCCATATTTTTAATTATTATTTATTATCGTACCTAATATGGAAGAAACAAGACTATATAAAGTAAATTTTTCTACATTTGCTTTGTACACTATATTGCATTACATCTTTTTGAATTACTATAGAATAAATGAAAAATGTTTTCACGCAGAAGTCTAAATTAAAATATTTCTGGTACAAAATTCCAAGTGTAAAGAAATATGCCTACTTTAATAATTTTTGGAACTGATTCACCTAGAAGATAACTTGGCTTTATTATGTATGCGAATACATTGCAAATTAAACAATCTAAGTATTATTCATTTCATCGCTATTTGCCAAATAAAAACCTCTCTTATCTTGCCGATAAACGGAATAGTCTACCTGAGTCTAGCCATAAATGCAAGCCACGGTATGAGGTAAGAGTCGTTTGGGTTTTTTTATTTGCCAAATAGCGATGAAATAGACTATAGTTATATAAATAACAGACATTATATTTACTAAAATATACTTAAACTTTTTATCATACCCCATATAAAGCTACAAATTTATTTCAATGCTTTTCTAATTATTCCATTTGGACAGAAACTCTTGCATCAGATGAGCAAATAGTGGATTTCATGTTCTTTTACCCTTTTCCACAAATTTGTAGCCCTTGGAGAGGGTTGTGAGGAAGGTTATTGCTGTAGCAGGAAATTTTTTTCAAAATAGTTTTTCACTGAACATAGAAGAAGTATAGGACAATAGACACGAATTTTGCGAACCGATTTAAAGTCATCAGGAGGTAATTAAAATTCGACTATTTTCTTCTTCATCGTTGATTAATATCTAAACGCGTGTGTTTTCGCTTGTGCGAATTTGTCAACGTTTTCTGGAATACTGTTTTTTTTCATAAATTTATACTTTAATTGTAGTATTCCTTTTAACGCATTTATCTAATTTAATTGAAAATTATGGTTGTTTCAGTGAATCCATTATATAGATTCTAGTTTGATATTAATCATGTGCATCAATGATACATTCAGATCACCAAACTTAGTTTATCTCTTAGTGGACATGTTGTGGTGCACAAACGTTAATATACATAATTCAATTCGGTTATATATTTGCATCGTAAGCAATAAAATTTGCATCGTTAATTGTTAATCAGCAATACAAATTTTAATATGGCATTTGCAAAAACGAATGAAATGATTTTATGATATGGTACCTATATCTGGTTATTATGGTACATAATAAATTATTATTACCTTACCTGGTTATTCTAGTACTTACATCTAGGATATGTTTTCTAGCCCAAATTTTCCAAACACAGATCGGTAACAATATCGGGACTGATATAAATACTAGCTTATTATTAGTACTTGCTTAAATTTAATATGTATTGATAACAAATTTTTTATGCCTAAAGAAAGTTTGATATATAATATTAATTTGTTCTATAGCTGTTATTAATACATGAAAAATATTTTAATTCTCATGAATACATTTCATTGTAATTCCGAACGATAAATGATGGCACTTTCTGCTACGAGGTTTGAAATGAGATATATTTCAAACCGTGTAGGTGTTAAGAAACTACCGTCCAATATTGTCAACAATCAATTAGATGAGACAATTTTAATATAGAATGATTTCTTGCAGTGTTATTAATACATCCAAAATAGATGATACGTACAAGTTCTTATATGTATTTGATGTATCTGAAGTAATTACTTTTATTAAGAGAAATAATTTGTTAAGAACAATCATTGTCAGGTGCCAACAACAGATCTAAGAAATAACTTCATATTAGTAATATATTAAAATTTTCATTGAACTGCCCACCATTAATTTACTATATTGCATATACACCTACTATAACATTTGACAGCTTTTGCCGATCATAAATATACATAATATATGTCCAGTTTCTAACGTTTCATGACCATAGCTCATAAACTCCGAAACACTCCATTCAACGTCTCAAAGAAATTCGTTTTACAGATATATATGGTGGATATATAGACCGAATATAATCGTCCATTATTCTCGCTTTAGCGGACCTTAAAAGAAGTAAATGGGCTCTATTGAGAACACCGCATTTGTTAACGTGTGAGTGTGACTGACATTGACAGGCGCGATAATATTATCAATCGGTATTACGGCGGCATCAATAATCTCTCCCAGGTATCAGTTTTATGTTGTGATTATATCTATTTAGATAACATCTGATAATACTTTTTATGTATTTTCTCAATGAGTACTTCAAATATGAAAGAAATTGAAAAGAAAACATTTTTCTAATTATTTAACATTCCAGAAGTAATTATTCACAAATTATATAGAATGAAAACCGTTTATGTAATGTTATTTTATGTATTTATAATAAATGCTTGGACAGATCGATTTTTAAACTAAAAGGTACAATACATCTTCTAATGAAAAATTAAATATGAGAGTCATGTATTTGTCGTACAAAATTTGCTTATCGTTTACATTTTCACAAAAAGCTTGTGCCTTCAAATTAAAATAATCTAGGCAATTAGAAACCAGTAAATATGCATATATGTTATCTACAGAAATACTAAAATTTTAGTAAAATGTCTCAAAATGATTTTAGTGCGATATTTAATATAAACTCGTCGAATAAAAATGTCTTATTTTTTTAAAATAGGTCTTAAGATTAGATAATCGGTTATGAAGATATGTGTACATGTCGAGTGGAAATTATTAGTTTTTAATAAAAAGTAAAGTTTGCTCAGTATCTTACAAGGGATTTCCCCAGTTGTCTAAAATTCAGAATATAAAACAAAACCTCTTTTGGTATAACATAATTTGAACGAAAATATTTTATTAAGTGTTCGACATATTCTGATGCGCGTCTATAAAGAGCTATATTCCTACAACATAATATTTACCCAGGAACTAACAGAAAACAAGCCAGATCATAAAGTAAATTTCTGCGAAAAATTAATGAACAAGCTGGACGGAAATGAAATGGCATTTGTTCCGTTTTGTTTTAAGAAAAACCAATGTTAAATGGTCAAATGAACTTACAGAAATTGTACCTGTAAGTATTGAAAATTTTTATGATTATTCGGGCGATATTATATAAATTTTGTATTTATTTAACAATATATTACGATATTAAATAGCGAGGGCAATTACAGATTAATAATACGACTATGATTAAATACAATAACATACCAATAAGCTTTGTTGTTTTAAACCTTACAGTTTAGGGAAAAGAATATTCTTAAAATTTTCACTAGACACGTCACTTCCTTACACGAAAAAACTTTTCATTTTACATTTTAAATGTACTTAATTTTGATATAATAAGTATTACAATTTTTTCTGTTTATATGTTTTATGTACAAGTCGTAATAAAATTCACAATTTTTAAATAATTGGCGGATGTGCCAATGTCATATTATTTTAGGACTACTCTAACGCCATTTTCTATTTTTTAATTACTATTGATACCCATGTATAAGTGTTATATGTGATGGTTACTGATTAAAGAGGAAGCGTTTTTAATAATGTGTATAAATAAGCTCGAATATAATCATCCATATACATAGAAGTGACAGTGGCACCTCCGCCAGCTTTTTAAAAATTACTTGCTGGTATACAATTTTGAGGATTAGCTATTTTATATCCTGGCACCACCTATTACAATACTCTGTCATTTTGTAACTGAGAATGATTAAAGTGACGACTTCATTAAGCAATATACAGGGACTTCATAAATTAATGTAAATCATATGATGTAACATATCCAACTGAATATAAATGTTTATCTTATGTATAAAATATAACTAAAACACTGAAAATTTGCGAAATAATTTTAAGCATTTAAAAATATGTCAAAAAATTTATTAACGTATGTATCTATAGTGTGCAAGTTAAGTACACAGTTGAGAATGAACATAGTTTCATTTTGTACATATAACGGATAATTTATTATGAAGTTTCCACTTGACAGTTTACTACTACTGCTAGTTTGAGAAAATTAACTAAAGACTTGTAGATAATTACATTTATGTAATTATTGATGAAGATGACAACACCATTGAATTCAAATGCTAACGATGTTAAAGTCAAAAAATTGAATCTTCTGCGATATTATCACATGAAAATTTCTATTATTCTAGAACCTTCTATTACCTGGAATTTTATCTATTTCTGATACTTGATAAGCGTTTCATATTAGATGGCATAACCATTTTAAATATTAACTGGACATAAGATAATATTTACTTACTTACACTAAAAATACTTTTTATGGTTATAAGCAAATACATGCATATAGTTATATTTTTGTATAAACCGAAAAGTTAATCTTTGATAAAATATCAATATTAATAACAGTTTTTTATATTATTGTTCAATATTTTAGTAAAGATAGAGCCCAAAGTAAACTAAAATATTACTGCTTAATTATTAACCATATTTTAATTTCTGGCGTTATCAAATTCTCTGGTTGTAAAGTTTACCGTAATTATATTAAAAGCATACTAAAAAGCTTTTGATGAATATTGTATTTAGGTAAGTAAGTCTCAACATCAATTTAATTGTATAACTTTCATGAAACTTGAAGAAATTCTATCGTACAACTGTTTTATTAATGTTTCACTATGTTTCACTAATTACGATACCCTAATGACGGCCTACATTAATCAGAATGAGGGGATGGTATTTTACATAAAAAATACATAAATTATGTGTGAGATAATTAATATTAGATAAATAGAAGCCACGGAATTAGATATATGATAGTCAATTGAAATTCAATTGATATATTAATGCAATACGCAATATTCATTAGTGCGTTTGTAATATATATGTGTGATCAAAAAGTTTGTTGAATTATTTGTGATAGAGATTTTATTTATGTATACTATTATGTTAGTTATATATACAATATTTAGTTGTCTGGTGCACTTGAACTCTAAGATAGGGAGAAATATATTTAATGTTTCATGTTGCTCCTTCCCCAGTGAATTAAAGATTATGCCGAGTTGGAATTTGATGGTGCGAACTTAGTGTATTCGGTATGGTGTTAATCTATTGCATAAATAAATAAACACTGTGACAGAGCTCCTGGCCACAAATAAACGTCAATCTCGCAGTGGCGTCGACGACTAAATGTTCTTTGACGTGGGGTTACTAATGTTTCGGTGGGGTCTGTAATATTTCCTGAAACTAGATAGTTAGACAATCCGGTGTTTAGGGAGTGTGTAAAAATTATGTAGGAGAAAAATAGTCTCAAGTACAATTTCCGGGTGAAACCATATTACAGAAACTTTATTTGTCCCAACTATTTCATCGTAATATTGACTACATAGGCTCATAATGTGTCAAATGGGACAAACATATTTAGGATCGTCAATGAGACAATAACAATTGATAATAATAGTAGAAATAATCTAGAGAAAGTCTGCATGCCACATGAGTACTTTTATTTATATCAAAAGTGTTACAAGTCAACACAATTTGTGTGTCAACTCTTGTGCATAATAATTTAATATATTGGAGCAGTAGAAAGTAATATGAATAGAAAAATGAGGAATATTTATTATTGATAGCATACATATGGTCACATATTACAATGTCCGTATAACTGCTTCTACATAACATTCCTGGCAGAGATTCTGTTATCCATTGGTGATAGGAGAGGTGTTCGGGAGTGTTATTTTAACAGAAGCACTTTTTTCAAGTATCAAAAATGCGTTGAAATATGCATATGACTCAGAAATACATTTAAAAATAAAATTACACCCAAACTTAGTTGTGAAACGTTGGGGCATCTACATTGAAGCCACGATGTATCTATTGTGAGACAGGTTCTTCAACAATTGAATTATCGTCAAACAGTAAAGACTGCAATGCTCAAAAGGTTGGTAAGTCTTAAGTTATTTTCAAGAGTTAAAATCTCAGTTATTGAAGACAATTTACGAGAATTCCATACCTTCGTTTTCCAAATTCACCTGGATATTTAATAGATCAAGTAGCATCCCTAGTCATTAGCTTCAAACAGGATAGAATTATTGTATGTATTTGCATTCCTCTACTGCATATATTGTTGCTTGTACTTCATTATAACTAAAAACATTTATAAAAAATACTTCTATGTCCCTCCGAATCAGACACTGTGTTTTACGTGATGTAATTAAATTATTTCAAATCTTTTTATAACGATTTTAGTTATTAGTTAAAGTATAATAAAATTAATTTCAGTAAATTCGGTATTTCGCGTTTTGTATATTATAGCTTCTTGTTCTCCTTCTTCCATCTATAATAGGTCTATGACTTGTTCCTTCTTTGATATAGTCCTCATATTGGATCTAAAATTAGTTGATATCCGAGGCTATTTATCGATGCTTTGAGTTAGTTACCTGTTTTACAGAGAGTAGGCTGCTAACCTGGTCCTCTAACCTTCCTCTTTCTTCGGGGCTTTGGAGCGGCAACAATACTACTGGCTACTCAATCCACCCAGCAGCGCTGCAGGCATTGTTACATTATGGTTGTGGTTAAATATTTTAGTACAATATGATACCTTTCTGGATTTATGTAATATTATTAAGGTTATTGTGTATTTTTATTGTTGTAGGTGTTCTCATTTCCATATAATACAAAGGGAACCCTAAAAATATATTAACAAAAGATGAACTCCTTAGTTATTATTGTTGTTGTTTAAGGTTGTGGCTGAGTTTTGGAATACGCATTAACAGTAACTAGGTTATTTAGTTTTCTGGTTTGTGGTATCTGTCTCCATTTATAATCTCCAGGGCTCTTTACAATTAAAACATTGTGAATACAGTCAAGAGACTTTGGAAGTTATTCAGTATTTAATTTATTTTCAGGTGAATATAAATCTTCTAAAGAAGAATAGAGAACAATACGGTGGTTTCCATAATCTCGATCGCCATAGGAGTAAAATTTAAATTAATATTACCGGTCTAATCTCTTTTATTTACCGTCGAATTAATAATAAGTGACTTTCACCCCTATATTAAAATTCCCTGCGCTCGTTAATGGATTTAAGAAAATGTTTATCAACCAACTTCGAGATAAAGGGGTTCTTTCATTTACATGCCTTTGTGTCCGTGAGTTACAATCGATACAAAAAAGGTTAATTTAAAAAAAATCAGAATATTGTTCATATAATAGAGAGTGGATATATAACATTTTATTTAAGTATATACATATGATGAATATAAAGCGAGGTTCATAAAAGATAGAAAATTATTAATGTTTTAACGCTGAACAATATTTAAAGGATTAGTTACTGTATGAATTGAAATGCCATATCATTTACTGACCATAAAATGTTAATTACGGTAATATGACCAAATTATTACCGGTCAAATTATATAAATTGACATAAAACAGATATCGCGTATCATAAAATAAAACCTCCATGGTTACTGTAGGCCCAATAACTTATTTTTAATAATGAATTATGAATGGGGTGCTCGTTGAATATTAATATAATAATAAAATTTAAATCAATATTCATATTTTGTGAAATACATTGGGGATATTTTATTTCATATACCATTGATATAATGTATTCTTCTACTTTTGCGCGCTCAACTATACTAGCGAAAAAGTAATATAATCGTGTAAAGAAAAATGGGAAATTTTTTTATTTTTCGTCTTTCGGCCTAAAAACCCAAAAAAATTGTTTTAAAAAAATTTTGTCTGTGTGTGTGTCGTTGTCGTCGGCATTGAAATATCTTGCTATCACGATAACTCAACAAAATTGTGTCGGATACGATCGGATTTTGACTGATTCTGATCGAGGATGTCCCCAAGATGACACCCATTGATTTTGATGTGGATAGGACACACCCCACCCTGTCCATGGGTCTATTTGAGAAATTGTTTTTGTTAGCACGATAACTCAATTAAATCGTGTCGGATCTCGAGTCCTGACTAATTCTGATCGGGGATGTCTCCCAGACTACACCTATTGATTTTGAGATGGATAGGACACACCCGACCCTGTCCATGGGTCATGAGAAAGCACGATGGTGGACTATTAGAGAATTCTTTTTGTTAATGCGATAACTCAACTAAATCGTGTCGGATCGATAGGATTTTGACTGGTTCTGATCGGAAATGTCTCCCTGATGACACCTATTGATTTTGAGGTGGATAGGACACACCCAACTGTGTCCATAGGTCATGATAAAGCACGACGGTGGACTCTTTGAGAAATTTTTTTTGTTAACGCGTTAACTTAAGTAAATCATGTCAGATCGATCGAGTTTTGACTGATTCTGATCGGGAACGTCTCCCAGACGACACTTATTGATACTGAGGTGGATAGAATAATACACTCTACCATGTCGATAAATTGTTTTTTGTTAATATGATAACTCAACTAAATCGTGTCGGATCGATCGGGTTTCGACTGATTCTGATTAGAGACGTCTACCAGACGACGTCTATTGATTTGGAGGTGGATAGGATACACGCCACCCTGTTCATGGGCCATGAGAAAGCACGATGGTGGACTATTTGAAAAAGTAAAACTGTCGCAAAAAACACATACTCTGCATTTATGTGTTAGTTTATTTTTTCTCGGCCACTCAATTTCGAGATAGAGATATCCTACGTGCGGAAAAGTCCGTTTTAAGGATTTAAAACTGTTTATTTTTTTAAATAGATTCCCATGATCATTTAATTAACAAATGAAGTATCGTCATATTATACAGGGTACAAGAGAGGATTATGAAATTTATGAAGTATTAGGCTAATCTCTTCTGTTTTATTTGAAATATTTTATTTGTTAAAACTTAATGCCACCTAAACATTTTTCGTGTAAATCTTTATTTCAAAAACAGTGTCAAAATATAATTGGACAAGAGATATATGTATATGTTGTACATATTAATTTTTGAAGTGACTTTCAAAATAACATTAATTACGATTCTCAAAAGTTTTGATCATACGTTAGTTCTGGAGTAGGTTGGAACCCTTGGTGTAAAGAAAACACTTACTTAGATTTTAGAGAAACGCGAAAACACTATACATTACACTCGACGCGCGTTTCTCCAACAACGTTGGCATCATCTGGAGATGATTAAAACTCAAATTTTAGAGAGTTGGAGGGTTTTATATTAAAACTCAATTAAGAATTTTCATCATCTCTAGATGATGTCAACTCTGTTGGTGATACGAGCATCGAGTGCAGTGTATAGTGTTTTGGTGCTTCGTGGAAAACTATAGCTGAGTTTTCCACGTGTCATACGTTAGTTGTGAAAAATATCTAAGTTTTCTTCATGAATCTTGACTTTAAATGGAACTGATATACAAACACTACAGATGATATCCAATGCTCCTTCATTTTTTTTTTAAATAACTTTTTCTGACAGCTAAGTAATTATTCCGAACTAAAACGACATGGACATAAAACTAATAAATACACGTTCACTTGAATGTACATACGAGTATTTGAAATTAACTCTTAAGTACCGTTGTGCGATCACCGTGATCTTGTATCTCCACTTAATTGTAATGGATTGCGCATCCATATACCTTCATTTCAGTGTGACACGCGTACCTGGAGATGATGCAACACATTTAGCTGCGGGTTCTGTTTCTCATAGATTATAAATTTCGAACAAAGCGGTCACGTTGACCACACATCACTGCTAATGTAACTTTCTGTTGACCTGTATTTTGGCGGAGGACTTATATTTACGATGGATAATGGTGCGGAGTCGTCAAAGCGGATCCGAGTAACTTCACCTAAACTTCGATGACGTGGCTTTAAGATGATATAATTAACTAAGTAGCAACATTGAGGACGAGAATGGCAATGAAGACACTTGTGAAGTGAGTGAACACGAGACAGATTCGGAAGCAGATAATGAACCAGAAGAGAGGGAGACAGAAGAGCCCAGTGAGGAATACGATCAGCAAGATTCTAATAGAATCAAAAGTTTTTTTGGAAAAAATCGATATAAATGGTCCTCTGAAAGTTTAATTTTTCGCAGTAGAACCCAGAAGCATAACATCATATGTTGTCCACCGAGCATATAAAAATAGTCCAGTCTTAGAAAAAGCAGATTTCATAAAGCTACTTGGGGATGAGTTAGTAAAACCACATCTTGAAAGGCGAGTAGCAAATGTTAGAATCCCCCGTGAAGTTCGCTTTTGCATTAGACGAGTATTAGGTGTTCCTGAAGAACTCTTTCAACAATTAGCTTCTGAGAAATTAGAGAAGCGAAAAACTTGTTATACTTATCCTTCAAGAATCAAAAGAAAAACATATCACCTGTGTTGTATGCGCAATAAACCAATATGTCTTGAGTGTTCCTCAAAATTATGCCAAAATTGAAAGTGTCATCTGTGACATATTTAGGTATTGTGGTATCTAGCAGAGAATTTCCTTTGACATTATTTTTTTATTGTAATAGTGACTGTATACTTTTAACTTGAAAATAAAAATATCATTTTGTTTTAAATGTTCTTTGTTTTTGTTTTTGAAAGCTTTAGCTGATATCACTATATGTATACGACATTATTACGCAAAGAGAATATATGTATGCATTTTTATAAAAAGAATGTATATATATATATATATATATATATATATATATATATATATATATATATATATATATATATATATATATATATATATATATATATATATATGTTGAACACTATATCCTTCCAAGCCATACAACAACGCACCCACCTGTTAACATTAAAATTATCCACATTTTTTTTTATTGTTGTACATATTTGCGGTCACCATGACCGCATGTAACAAAACTAGTACCATGGTAGTTAAGGGTTGATATTCGAATAAATTGATATAAAAGAAATTAGCTTGAAATTTGTTATGCCTAGATGGAGTAGGTACCTGTCTTCATATCACGTAACTGCGTCGCTGCGTTTTCCTACCACTTACGAAACTTTTTAATCTGTGCTTAATGTCTGGTATATATTATAATATCTAGAAAACTTACAACGTTACGGGAATGTGTACTGTTAAAAATAGTTACAGAGTTAATTTTTCTATGACATTTAAAATTATACTACACAAAAAATACACTTCAACATTCGTGAAATAGTTAGTGAATATCAGCATGGATTTATAAAAGGACGATTCATTGTTGCAAACCTTTTTGCCTAACACAAGATTCATCTCAGAAGCTATAAATGCAGGACAATTAGATGTCATTATGCTGATTACTAAAGACTGACAGACTTGATTATGGTAATTTTGTACATGAAGTACACCAAGCAGGATGTTTTTTAAATAAATTAATTAATCTATGTATGTCTTATTTATACATATTATGAATCAATATTTTGAATACCGTGGTTTAAGTCTGAAGAAATTTATTTCTATATCCGTAAGGCTCAATACTAGAGCTCCTAAAGTTTACTATTTTTATTAGTGATATTGTTGATACAGTTGACATCTACTGCCTTTATATGCCTGATATATAATAATATGGTCTAAATCTCTTTAGAATTACCGAATAAAATTTAGGGACTGTATACTCATTGGAATATGGATCCAATGAGATGACTGATGTATCTCGTACTAAACAAACTGAACCTCTTGTTGAAAAAACCTTCAAAATTTGTGAAAAGTAGAGTAGATTTAATCACTTTCTCCCCATAATACATATAGCTTATATATTTAGCTTTGGAAAGGTCGTGGTAGGCATGGAAGAAAATTGACTTGTGAAGCTTTAAGATCCCCAACGTTACTCTTGTGACATTGGGCATCCATATTTTGTCGAATGAGAATTAAAAGCGATCTTATTTCATAAGCAATTATTAACTAATAACATGTGTGATCTATATATCACTCTATGGAGTATGGAATATATCATGTTTATCTACGTTTTCTCCACATTCTCATGCGACCATCGTGTATTAATAAACGGAATTGAATTTCATCACTAAATATAACATTATAATTTCATACTCTTATTGACACTTTACCTACTCCATTACAGACGTTATCGTCAATAGGCCTCTGTAAGTTGTAACACATATTATGGGGGAAACGAAACGAGTCCAAATGCTCGTGTTTGTTAGTACATATTGTTCTAGTTATCGGTACAGGCTCGCATTATTATTGGTCTATATTGTTATTATACTATTAATTTTTAATAACTCGAATAGACGTCGAATCTTTTTGATCTCCTTCCAATAATCCGAGATGGCGATCTTGACACTATGTAGTGTGTCTGTCTTTGGCATCAAGATCTCCGGATTTTGATGGTCTGCTTTCTTAAAAATTATGCCCAATGTGAAATCTTATCATATCCGTCTGTTTTATTCTTAAGCTGTGAGTAAAACATAAAGCACAATAAAAAGTTCCAACTATTTTATGGCTGCCTTTAATATTTTTTCAGTGCCTCTGGAATTTGACCACTTAGCACCACAGCGCTTAGGATTTATTGGGCCCCCTGTGTATCCTCCCTAAAAGGTTACTCTACCTAGAAGTTGACCTTTTCAAGAACATTTGTGCTGTATTTCGGCTAGTGTATCTTAAATATTCCTTAGCAAACTGTTCCGTTTATACAACGCTGGCATGACTATCCAAAGTCCACTTACATTTAATATACAGGCGCCTTGAGTATACTCCGCATCTTGATTCTTCTTTCTTGTTCCTTCATTAGAACTTTAATTTTTTCGTTGTATTTCTGGCTCAGTCCGCATGAAGGAGAGGCAACAGGTCGACAGCCTCATGCTCAGGCGACTTACTCCCATATCGTTTGTTCGATTGTATACCAACATATCTGAGATATACCGTAGTCATTAAAGCCACTTATCTTAAATACACATCCAGTGGTGGTAGACATAGTATTACTTTTATTTTTCCTGTTGGTATCGTTCGTATGGCTCCATTTATGTTAGACATGAATCTCTTTGCACTTGACTGAGTAAAAAATAATAGTCCGCTTTCGCTTTGTCATTGTTTGTTAGTTTGTTGATTATCAGACAATGGTTCTATAGGCTACCATCGGCCATATGATAATAGTGCACAGCCACATAACTTCTTTGGGATTCATACCACAAGTCTTCCTAATGATTCTGTGATATAGCTCATAGAAGATGTAAGTCCATTTTGTCCCCTTCCGAGGAGGAAATTTTAATTTAGTTTAGTGTCAAAAAATTATAATTAATTTCTGACTCAAATATCAGTGGCGTGTTATTCTTTCTTCTTTATCCAGACAGAGGACCATTTATATCTTCTTGGTAGACAGAAAGAGGTCCCCTGAACCATTTTCTATTATTCTAATGGCTATTCGCATTTCTCATATAGAATCTTTTGGAATTTTCTGCTAAGTAGTATTATTAATTTATCTGCGTATGCAATGGTGTACAAGCCTTGGAAATTGAAGAGGCTTAAGAGGCTGTGAAGAACTGGGTTCCACAGCAGTAGCGATAGCGTATTACCCTATGAACAGTCTCTAGTGACCATTCTTCCTAGAGAAATATTCTTCCAAGCTTATTTGTAACAATATTTTGTTTAATCGATAAATATCAATTCCTTCTAATTTATGAGTGTTTCATTTACATGTCACTTAGTGTAAATAGATATTCATAGAGAAGTTCATTATAGTTTCAAAAATTAATAATAATATAAACACAAATATTGTTATTATATGTCTTTTAATAATGACGCTCGATTTTTAGACGTAAATAAAACAAGTTTTGTGTGATAAAACATGATTTGTTAATTAAAAGAATATTTTATGGCATTAAGTATAGAATATAACGTCGTTCAAGTGTCCGTTGCAGCTTTGCTTGGCGACACGTATTCGGGAGGTCCAATTTTCGATTACTGTCGCATGAATCTGGCTGAATTTTCTGGATGACGTTCGTTGTGTTGACTTTGAGGGCATCAATTGTTTGTGGTTTATTAGCATAGACCTGTAATTAAAAGTATCTCCAAAGTAAATAGTCTAAAAGCGTTAAATCGCACGATCTCGGTGGCTAATTCACGTCGCCGCTACGGGAAATAACCATTCCCTCAAATCATTCGTGCAGAATATCTATCGTGGCATGCGCTGTGTGGCATGTAGCGCCGCTCTGTTGGAACCACATGTCGTTGGCATCCATATCATCCAGTTTATACCACAGTTATGGCAATGCCAGTTTCATTTTGGAAGAAGTATGGACCGATGTTTCCGGCAAACGAAAATCCCCACCAAGCAGTCAGGATATGCATTTGGTGCTGGTGTATCTCGTGTGGATTGGTATCGTCCCAAATTCGAAAATTTTGCGTGTTCATATATCCATTCATCCAAAAATGGGCCTTGTCGTTAAGGATGATTTTTTTTGGCGAAGTTTGGGTCAACTACCAACTTCTCTAGACTCAATGAGCGAACATACGGCATTGTTTATGGTCATTTACTTTAAGTGCCTGGGTCAGTTGGATTTTATACTGGTGCAGACCCAAGTTCGTATGCAAAATTCGCCAAGTTGAAGTTACAGAAAGGCCATGTTCTTGTGAATCACGAGAAATTGACTGCCTGGGGTCTGGCTGTTCCCGTACGGCCTTACGCACAGCAGCGTAATGTTTTCAGTAAACCTTGCATTTCGGTGATGTACGGGTATTGGCTGATTATTTATCAAACCGGTTGGCTCGAATTGGGCTACTAAACGTCAAATAGTCGACTCGGTAGGACAGTTGTGTCAGGGATAAATATCACATAATGCGTGGTACATTTCTCGAACGGAGCATTGACTTTGAA
Organism: Rosalia funebris; assembly: GCA_037954035.1. Lineage (NCBI taxonomy): Eukaryota > Metazoa > Arthropoda > Insecta > Coleoptera > Cerambycidae > Rosalia > Rosalia funebris. Next base: position 11,145,278 of record JAZFAV010000007.1, read on the forward strand.
AATAAAATTTGATGATTTGCACACATTGTTGAACACTATAACTTTCCATGGTGATTTTCCATATGTGTATACTGCTGGATAATTCACAATAAATATGGCAGATGTTGTTTTAATAACATCATCTCTATAACATAACAAATTTCGAGCGTTTCTATTAAAAGACGCTGTACATTTAAGTTTTTGTTTGAAAAAATAATCTAAAAATTATAGGTACGTTAAAAAATATCGGGTTCACGAACATATGGAAAGAGGTACAATACTGTTCAGAAACTAATGGTACAGGCGATATAAGGCGAAATATATGTGGAAACATATTAGTTTATACGTGTCTCATATTAGGACAAATACCTATATCTCAGGAAGGTAGATTCCACATATATACCAAGAATGTCGGTGTACGCCCACTGAAACTAGGGGTGGTCTTTTTAAGGTGAATAGAGATTAGGGAAGCAGCATACTCTATATATAGTATTGGGGAGAACGTGAGGTAAATGCGTGAGCCCGAAATAACAAGCGCCTATTCCGTTATTTCCCTATGTAAACAGAAGATAGCATCCTATCATTCATTTAACGCTTTAAACTATGTATAAGTCATTTCAGTCTATAAATAATCATTGAATAAAATACTGCGAATATGTTTACGTGAATACTGCGTGTTGTGTTTAAAACAAATAATTAAAAAATACACTAGAAGCAGTTTTAATAGAATGATTAGTAATGTTACTGAACTACTGACAAACTAAATACGCCTAGCGATGGTTCAGCGCTTTGTGTTCTTATAATGTAGATATACAGTAACAACATAAAAGTTGGAACAAATTCTATAAAAAGTTATCATTGTTCAAGTTATGACGCCATGAATAGTTTGTTAAGTGGCCACACTTAACTGATTTAGCCATATAAGAAAGCACATTGTTTGACCATATGGTGTCTAAAATTCTCTGGTAGGTTACTAACCATAAAAATACTATTGACACATCAATATAATGCAAAGTTTTACTATCAGAGGGTAACATTCAAACTACAGAAATAAGGAATTTATACTCCAACCTATGTGCAAATGCCTTATATAATAAGGACTAAACAAATTATATAATAAGGACTAAACAAAGTTTAGTCCTTATTATATAAGGCATTTGCAGATGGGTTGGAGTATAAACTCCTTAATTCTGTAGTTTACTATTGACACATTCGAAATAACAGAATTCTGAAAGAAGCAAGACTACTTAACGCTAAAACGCTTTAAAAGAATTTCAATTTCGATTTGCAGATTATCGAGAAGTGAATGGCAGATAGTTTGAACACTTAGTTTAATGGTTTTTGTTTGCATTCATTATTATTTTTCATAACATTGATCTGATTGATTTTCTGAAATATTTTGTATTTCTTCAACCAAATGTTTATGTAAACCTATCAAAATCATGTGAAATATTAGATAAGGGCGTTACCATGTAAAAAAATGTTGATTATATCAACTCCTCAATGATGACGTGAAATAAAATATACGTGCAAAAAGGGCGCATCTAAAAAACAAAATAGATATCCCTGAGAACTGTTTTCTTACTTGCCCGGTAACCATTTTATCGAATGTGTTTGAATATCTTCGCGCTTACTGTATACAGTCGGTGATATAAGAATACCTTAAATATAGTATCTAAGTTCATGGTTGCCAGCGGAGTTGTGTTTACGATGTAGTAAAGAAATATTTAATGAATTTCCAAATATTTATAAATAGTGACATTGGCGACTCCGCCATTTATTAAAGATGTGCTGACTACTGAATGGGTATTTATCAGATGCTCTTTGTATTTATTTTTAAATTGTAGTATTAAAGTGTTGTGATGATGTGCAATTCCTATTTATATACACATCTCGCTTTGCACTAGGGTAACAAAGTCTTTGATCAAAACCTTTCCGAGCATATGAGCATCCGATTTGGATGCTCATATTGGATGGAAAATATACATTATTGCGCACTTCTCTAATCAGAACAACATGCCAATATCTCTATTGAAGGGTCTTTGTAGATGTAATCAGTGAGTATAGCTGCGGAGGAGGTTTATATCGTCCTTAAAAATTAGGCGACTAATTTTAATATTCTCCTTTAAGAAACTGCATGGCGTTTCATTGTATTTTCGCAGGTAAAATATGATGGCGGATTTTTTAGGTTCTTTACTACTTTGTTAGATGGATTTGTCAGTGATGAGGGGAGGCAGGAAAATGCTTTGAGCAAGTAATGGTGGATGTTATCTGCAGGCATTTATTCTGTTGCAGTTGTTGTATCATTACTCAGTGGTTGTAACCACGATTCTCTTTGATTGCAGTTAGTGCGTTCCGACCATATATTCGTACCAGTAATTGCGGAACATTTCTTCATGATAAATTTCCTCAGCTGTTTTGAGTCCATTATTTGTTATACCCTCTAGATCACAGCAGAAACACTTCTGGTTGTTTTGAAACTGCTTATTCTGGATTTATCTCTGCACTGTGTCGTAGTACCTCCACTGTCTACATCTCTTTGCTTTAAGCTTCCGTTGGGCGTAACAGACCTATGAGATCCGGCAGTTACTTTTCTCTTTGCCCTTTCGTGTGTATTAATATTAACTCGAACTCCTTCATAGCTTCCTAGCTCAAAACCACTATTCTCAACATGGTATCGATATATTTTTAGTGCATTCCCTGGCCTTGTATGTACCACCCGTATTTGTCAGATAAATTGCGCCTGATTATGTCATTATTTTCACTTTTATATTTTGTTAGATTTCTTTTATTACTTAAATTAATAATATTCTTTGGAATCTCTACACTTACTAAAATGAATACATTTTGGTGTTAAATTATTGGTTCATACTAAATATCGTTACTAACAATGTGGCGTTTAGTTTTGTTCGGAATATGCGAAAATGATGAAGAGGATTTATAATTCGTTACTCTTAAAATGGGCAGTTACTTATAACTTTTCTTTGTAATTCACGTCCAATATTTTCTTTATATATAACGTGATAACTATTACACGAAGAAATAGGTGGTTTATTGTCTGTATTCAAAATATTGTTCAATACTAATTTATGTGTGTGTTTTGTCCTTAAAACAGAAAAAAACTGTAAATAGCTAGTCCTCCTATAAAAATATTCCAAATTTATTGTTTTACAACATAAAATGAGTTTATGTAAGTTTAATTCTTGCGATTAAAAACTAGTGTGAAATATTTATTATTGTATTGTATTAATTAAAATAATCGTTTCCATCTCATTAAAATCTAAATTGTGTAAAATTTGATATGGCATCTCCCACATGCATTGCGCCCGAATATGCTTGGATTCAGAATACACCCGACGGAAGTTTAAATGTTTGTCTAATTTGATTTTTAGGAGATTGGTCATGGAGAATGGCCATTCTATTGTAGCTCTCGAATTAGTTCTAACTTCACTGCCACCGTCTTGTTTTTATTTCCATTTACATATTCCTCGATTATGGTCATATATGATCTTAAATTATCAGTTTGTTTGGTTAGTCAGACATTCCCAGCCGGTACCCTTTGTTAATTTTGTCTTATGTAGAGATTTTGTCTATTTATATCTATGAAAATTATAGCCTCAACATGTATTAGGTATACAGCATCCAAACTTATGGTGTTTTCAAGCGTTTGGGTCAAGTTGATTGACTTTCACGATGCTGTTTTGAATATTCTTTTGCATGATAATATGGTTGTTGATGGTTTTTTCTTTATGAGTATTATTATTGCCTTAAGTATATCAGATGACGTTTGATTGTTGAAAGTCTAAAGAAGAATTTATGCAAATCGATGTTTTACTTAAGGCAATTTTTATATACCGTACATAAACTTATACAGATCATAATTAATATTCTGCAGTTGTGCCTCATTTTATATATATATATATATATATATATATATATATATATATATATATATATATATATATATATATATATATATATATATATATATATATATATATATATAATGATTTATAAACTTGAAATTTTCCTGAAAATTGCATGTAATTGCAGATTGAATGCAAATGAATTATATCAAATTTAACTTATTATTTATTTTCATAGTATAAACAGTAAAAATATAAAAAAAACTTAAAAATTAATGGAATTGTTAATGAAATATGAATTATGGAATATTGTGGACAACCAAAAAAGAGAAGTAGTTAAATATGGTAAAAAATTGTGTTTTCAATATTACCTGTTTTTTACTTCTTACGTTTTAGTTTCCATTAAAGTAGCACCATTAAAGGGTTTATCCCACACTGACTGTAATTCACTGCAAACTAATGTGTAAGTGAATGCTAACCATTCCTTCCGTATAATAAATTCTAATACGAAGTAAATGATGTGAGATTCCATTGATTCCCAACGACTAAACTTCTAGTCTAATGATCGTTAAAGTTTGTTAGTGGAGTGATTGTTAAAGTAATCACGACTATGGGTTTTACTTTACAATACATGTGACTTTCAGGATGCATCGATGAGGTAACTGGCTCTCCCTTATCTCCAAATTTTACTTCCTGTGTGAAATTTAAAAACAGTTGATGATCCACCATGGTCATGGTCACTTTCATTCACCGTTCGATCTTATCTGATATATTTTAGTTAGATAATTTTAACACTTCTTTCATTACGCTATACTATATAAACTGCACAAGATCACAAACATATGCCCTACTATATACTTCAGAAAACTTTCCGAAACTTCAGTTTTCCTCTTTTGTCAGTGTTCCTTGATTATTACGGATTGTAATATGGTAATTGTAATATGTAATTGTAATATGTAATAGTTGTATGATTAAAGCCTTACTTTAATTGTTTATTACATCACGTATTTTGCTATTTTGTCAGATTATAACGGAAGGTTGCTGGCCAAATCGTTGGTAAAAAAAGATTTTTCCTATACATAAAAATAGGAATATTTATGTGTTGGCTAACTTTTAGCTTACTTCTATCGTCACTATAATTTATAAAATATATGAAGTTCTCATATAAACTTATTTTCTTTTCTTCTGAAGTTCTAAAGTTCCAAAAGTTTCTTGGTTCATGAAAGAAGAGAAACTTCTTTCATGTTTAAAAAAGCAATCCATGTTATCGCCCTTATAATTCAGATTTAGGAAAGATTTTTCTACAATATAAACTTTATCAACATTAACCAATGACGTGATGAAGGACTTGATCTTAAGACTAAGAAATATACAACTGCATACGATTTAGGGCGTTTGATTGCATATATATTTTTGATACATTAAGATTAAAGTTTGAATACTTGGCATTCGCCGTAGAGAGTTTCAAAATTTTCAAAATTTCAAAATTTTTTCATTTCTTAATAATATAAGTAATAGGTAATAATATGCCAGTATTGAAGGTTCCATCTCTATTTTGTTACTTTGTTTGTAGAAGAATTATTTTGTTGCTTCGTAGTATAAAAACGGGTAATACGGTATTTAGTTTTTCCAAGTTATTCAAGCGTTTCCTAGACATGGAAACTTATATACACATATTCCGATATTTCATTGGATAATTGTAGATTAAAAAGAGAAAATACAATGAAAAGGTCAGTTTCATTTCAAATACGTTCTATTTTGTCTTTTAAATAATGCACATGGAAGAAACTAAGGGGATATACACTAAATGATGGTGAAGTGTATACTAAACGTTGTATTCATTCCACTAAACTTATACTCAGTTCAGTAGTAAATTTACGTATATGGGGCGTTCCACGCCAAATCGGATGGTTTGAATATTTTTGATTTTTGATTTTTCTAATTTTTTGATATTTCTTAGTACCCCTCATAAGAGTCCTAGTGGTAAATTTTCAGATTCTTTTGATTACTTGTTTAAGAGATATAAAATTTTCAAAAAAATAGCACTTCCAAATTAAAGATTCTCTTTTGTTAAATCTTTGGTTTTAGATGGCCTTTACAGAAAAAAATACAAAAAAATATTCAAAGAGTTTTTTATTAAGATTTTTGAGTTTGAAATTTTAAATCGTGTTTTTGAAATTAAGGAAATCAAAAATCAAAATTTTTCAAACCATCCGATTTGGCGTGGAACGCCCCATATGTATATTGATTACATAATAATATATAAAGATTCTTATAATAATACAAAAAAGCAAGAGCAAATAATATGACTTTTTTAATAAATTGGTATCTGAATTTAAAATGGTATGTGAATTTAAAACATATTTTTCCAATTTTACAAATATGTATGAGCAATACTTAATTAAATTAGTTTTTCATTTAATATGAAAACAACGAAAATTAATAAAATAATTTTTATTTGACATTTATAGAATTGTCATATATGTATATGTTTGTTGTAATTTTTTATTGATGAAAGCATTTTATTTATTTTTAATTTTCACTGACTTATTTTATACTACGACTATTGTTTCACTAGATATTGGATTTATCAGTTGATGAGAGGTCGTATAGCCTATGCCTTAGTCTTAGTCAAAAATAAAGTATTGGGGTTAATAAAAAGTTAAAATAGATTTTCGTTATCAATATAAAGGATCGAATCGCTAAATGTAATTTGTTATAATTAAAACTGTTGACAAAAGGTTGAAACATTGTTATGTTTTTGACTAAAGCCTCTAATTATTCCTTCCCTAAAAGTCATATGAAACAATTTCGCCATAAAATATGTACATATGAAACAAAATATGTTCACGAAATAAAATGTTTAAGCGTATATAAATATAATAAAATATCATATTTCTGGGTTACTGTTTCAGATCCAGGAAGCCCAATAAATGTAATTGTAGAAACCCTTTAATTTATTCGACAATTAATTATTACCCAAAATAATAACGTAATATTTCGTATTTCCTACCGAGACAAGTATTTATGTACCGTAAAATATTAATAGCTTCTGAAAATCTGTTATTAATTGAGATTGCCCAAATACAATGAACAATGAGTGGATAAAGTTAGTTGCTTTATATGGTTTATATGTAATAATTGCCCGTTATATAGCATGTTTCTATAAATATTATTTATACAGGATATTTTCAGTAATTTAGCAGACTTAATGTTTAGGGTGGATACTTTAATGGGAATAAATTATCTCTGACGGATGTCAATAAACCTTACTGAAACAGGTTAATTTTTTAGTTAGGTTGCCCTATCCCCAAATTGAGCAGTGCACTCGAGAAGAATACAGTGCACTCGAATACGAATTTTTTCAAATTATTACCTACATTAAGATAAAAATATTTCATGTCAGTAGCTTGTCCCCACTCTGGCTCATTTTCAACAATGTAAATTAACTGCTTGTATAAATTAGTAGGACATCAACCAACAATTTTATATTAAATAAAATTTATTCATTGATCGCATGATATCTGCTGCTTTATTTGTTTCACTAGACATATTTAAAGTATTCTCGGTGGTGCATTGCACTATGTGCTGGTAGTAAAGGTATACGAGGGTGGGACAATAGAAATATCTGCGGGGATGACCGGATGATACGTTGCCGTTCGATCAGGTGCTGTGATATTTGAGAGTGTTTGTATACAGCTCGGGACTGTCGTAGTACTTTCATTTGCGTACGGTATTACATACAAATAGTTACAGTACATGACAATTTGACAAGAAATATTTTAAAATATCTCCACCAAAACCATCCCTTGTCACAATACAGCGTTGTATAAAGGAATTTCCGGGGTTGGTCTTAAATGATGGTAGTGAATTATGGTGTTCCCATTGTGACACAGAGCAGTGCTTGTAAAACACATACGACGTTTTATAGTAAATTGGTTAAATTCATGGTTGGGTGGAATATCCCGTGGACCCAACTAGACAATCCTAGTTTTAACGAATTCGTGGAGAAATGTTTAAATGGGAAAGTTGGCAAAGTAAACGACGCTTACAGAATCGACGATTCGAAAAAATTATCTACCGCTAGCTGTTGCCACTGTCAAATCTGCTGTTTATGCAAAAGTTGAGGATAAATACTTATGGGTCTCTGTCGACAAAACCACAAATGCCTACGTCTTGCAAGTGGCGAATGTAGTTATAGGAGAAATGAACGATATATCGGCAACGCAATGTATCAATGAGGATTTTCACAACTCTTATAATTATTTTTCTAAATTAAATTCGCACTTGTGATTACAACAAATCTATAGTTTATTTCATCGCTATTTGCCAAATAAAAAATTTCAAAACACCGTGGCTTATTTTTATGGCTAGGCTCAGGTAGACTGTTCCGTTTATCGGTAAGATAAGAGAGTTTTTTATTTGGCAAATAGCGATGAAATGAATAGTATATACATATATTTCCTAGTTTATATTAGCAAAAGTGGTATACGTGAAGGGGAGTAAAGGGCCGCGAGAAGGCGCCAGAGTTCTGTAATTTCAGTCGTTATTTTACAAATTTTTTACAAATTGATATATTGCAAATCAGATATATTAAGACGAAAATAAGACTTTTCTAGAGTTCACTTATAAGGATTGATGGAGATCAAATAGGTCGAGTTCGCCTGCACATGGGAGCTGTGGGTGCCTGGTCCAGAACCAAACTAATTTGAGAACGCCAGGCACTGAGCATGGGAAACGAATCAATTGATACAAATAAATGGCTCAAAATTAGATAATTTATGTAATTGTAGATCATGTTTTGGAAAACAATGAAGTGAGAACTTGTCTCATTAGACTGTGGTTTCGTGGGGTTCCACTGGTCTGGTCGATGAAAGCGATAGAACTCTATTTGCGAACGGCCCTTCACATGTGGACTTCACGGGGAACATACTAAGGCCTAAGTACACGTGAAAATACGTGGAATAAATAATTATATTTAGTATCAGTTCAGTTCATAACACCAACGAATACCTATTAATTATCATTGATTTACAGTAAAATATAGCATTAGAATCAATAGGAACTGGATATTATATAAAAATTACTAATTATAAGCAATAGATGGTCACAGTCTATCAGTAGCCACGAGTATAAACGGCAAAGTCGCCGACGGGCAGGGGTAAGCTCAGCCCTGATTTACCATTTTAAATACGTAACAACTCCAAAGCGCTTACATTCTGCCCATAAGGGATATTTTGCTAACAAAAATTGGTAATTTTCGCCCATCAAAGAAAGTTACCGAGATTATAAATTTCCAAACAATCAAATTAAAGGGAGTTTTTTTCTTTTTCTCGACCACCATTAGCTATTGATTACGATTCAGCGTTCCTCTGATGAATTTTTCCAACTTAGAGAATTGTTTGTGTATATCTTCTTTGTTTAAATCGGGATTAAATAAGCCCGTTTAAAATTACTCGTATTTAGGAACTATTTATATCTAATCATTATAATTGAATAGAAAAATGGGAAAATTAATCAGGAACTGTCGGAAATAGTGGCCGTTCATTTGCAGGAGTTTACGGTTGTAATTAGTGAGCATAATATATTCGCCTGTTGCTGTCATATCGTCGTTTCGTTTACCGCCAACTACCAAAGAATATGCCACCTCGGTGATATTTGGGAGGCCGGAGAAAGTAAGTCATATAAACATACAAATATTTCGCCATAAAATCGTGCTCGAACCCACCTTAATCACCCCTAAATAAATCAGCTTCCTTTCGATCAATGGTTACCGCTTGCCAATCTGATTAAGTACCTGGAGGTATCGTCAAGGTCGCCATCAGGAAGACTCTTTACGATACTTCCCTTGGTACAGTAATCACATGTAATAGCATCAAAAATATTGACAAAGTCGAGTGCTGAATCCATTGTAAAATTAGTTGACGAGGCGTTAAAAAAAATATGGGGCGCTAAACATGAGGAAAAGAAAAACATGGCTATACTTTTTCTTACGGATGCGTCATACATGAAAGTAGCTTGTCGATTTTTGAACGGAACGTATAATTACGATATGTTACAAGTAACGTGCCTAGCGCACGGTCTTCGTCGCGTAGCAGCGGCCATCCGTCGCCGTTATCAGAATGTCGATCGCCTGGTGTTTTTAAAAGCCCCGCAAAGAGTGGAGTTATTCACAGAAATGCTACCCCACACACAATTACCCTCAGCTCCTATAATAACCCGGTGGAGAATATAGATCGAGGCAGCTTTATATTATTACTGCAATTTTGAGAATATCACCAGGATACTTCAATAGTTGGATCCAAATAATTCTATTGCTATTGCGAATGCGCAACAGACTTTAGCGGATCCAGCTATTCAACAAGATTTGGCGTATATACATGGCAAATTTCTGCGCATACCAAAAGGCATTGAGAAATAGGGAAACAAACACAGACAGATGAATTTTCAACAGTGGATGCCATAAAGGTTATTTGGGATCTTCGGAAGCATATTTCTTAGTTGGAGGGGGATACTGTGAAGGTTATAAAGAAATAATTTACTGCAGTTTTGGATAACAACCCGGGGTTTTCTACTACAGTAGTTATAGTAGACATTATACAGCAGAAACAAGTCCATGTTTATAATCCAGAAATCAATATGAGGGCTCTATAATGTTATTCAAATATTCGGTATGCCCCTTTGACTTTCGTTGATGTAGAATAGTCATTTTCACATTATAAATGGATATTTACTGACAGACGTCGCTCGTTGACTGCTGAATATTTAGAGCAGCTACTAATAATATACTCAGGTGACCATGAGCGTAAGTAGTGTTAGATGTGTGGTGATGTTACCTTGAAGAATTACTGTATTGTCCAGATCGTTCTGACAATACGATGACGTGATGACTTGCCCTGCCCCCGGACCTGACTTCGCAGTCTGAAGAATACAATTACAAGTCATCATTTGTCCCTAAACGACTACGTAATGAAAGATAAACTAATATATGAATTATTATATATATGTAATCCGCTCTTTATAGTAACTCCATTTACGTCATTATTTACGTCATGTCGGCAGTCAAATCCGGGCCTTAGTTATAATATATTAGCAGTCACTCAATTGGACCTCGTTGATCGATCTATCTATTTGGAAATAACTCGTCCAAATATTGACGGACGGTTACGGAATAGTGGGGATAGAACTTCATCTTGTTGAAATTATATTCTGTCATCAGATAAATCTGGATCTAATTTATTGAGAAAAAGAACGGGCAAAAATTGAACCAAATCTTTCTGAAGGAAATTTAAATATGTTGGACCATCAAGGTTATTATTAAAATATAACAGTATAGAAATCTTGTAGTTTATTATTCCAGCCTACAAATTTATTTGTTGCAGACGTTGGGTGTGATTTTCCCACATTCAGTGGCAATTACTGTCACTCCAATAACGACAACTGTGTCGATATACTTCATCACTTAGAATAAATATATTTAGAACAGAAAAAATACTATCTGTTCCTAAAGATTTAATATTCGATTATGGATAATCGGCTCCAGTATTCGTAATACTAGCACAAAAATTAAACGCGAAGTAATAGCACACTTACAAATTTCTTTAATTCAAGTCTAAGTAGGTCTTCAATACAAAGCAACCAAGATAATATTAAGAAGATAAGAAATTTGTATCATCAATATTCCTCATAAACCAGTTCCTCAGAGACCAGTTTTCGATGAACACCGGTAGACAGTTGGCAACATCTCCAAAAGTTTTAATCATCTCCCAGTTTAAGAGGCTTTGTGAAAAACTAGTCTCCTATTTTTATTGCTGCATCAAAGGTGTCAGCCCTTTTCTAGGAATATTCCTTATAACGAAGATGTTAACAAGAAGAAAAACGGTATGCACTCTAATATTTTTTTACGATGCAGAGATGATTATTGCAAAAATAGTTTTTTATTCCTCTCTATATGACCGTTCAAATGATGTGTCACTCGACATACTTTCATATGTATTTAAAAAAAAAGTTGTCATCGGTTGCATCTCCCAACGTGAAAATAAGTAAACATCATTACGCATTTGGTGTCAACAAAAAATTAAAATTGACCTGGTTCAGGATCATTTATTGAAATCCTCTATATCCAAGTTATTCAGAATTTATTCCAGTTTATGGTATCTACTTCGTATTTACATCTGCCACAAAGTGATAACAGAAACTTACCGGTAAATGATTGCATTCGGAACACACAATTTCAAAGCTTTTTTTAGTGAAACCAATTAAGCCTATGTATTATATAAAACGAATTTAGGTAAAAAGAAAAGTTATTCAAAATATTTTTGAAGGCAATCAGTTTTATCGAATGTCGTTTCGAAGGAGCAAAAAAATACAGAAAATTCTAATTGCGGTTTTGCTTTGAAGTTTAAAACCGTGTGCTGTATTTTCAGTAAATGTTTAAAAACCCAAGATTCTGTTCTTGCTAAAATTGAATTAGAATTGAGTACTCAGAATACAAATATAAGATAAAACATTTTGAATCAAAGACAGGCAAACGCACGAAGGATAATGTTAGATTATAGGCAAATGAAATTAAGAGTGGGGTGTAGTGGTTTATAGACTGTTTATAGATTAAGTTTTATGTAGTTTATAAACACCTTTAAATTTAGTAATTTAAACAATTAAAGTGTTACAATGCTGATTATTACTCGTAATCGGTTATTAACATTAAAAAAATATATTTCAATTTAAAATACCATTATAAATTTTATTAAAACTAGATTTAAACATTTTTTATCAAGAGAATAAAGAAAATATACCATTGTTTTTAGTCCTCATCTATTTGGTTTGATTGTTCTTATCCCTGACCTGTACTTATATTTTCTAATTGAATATAAAATTCAATTTTATATAAATTGATTAATGAAAATTAGAAGGGGTTAAACACTAATTAACAAACTAACAGCCTTATTAGCGCGTTTGTAAACTATTTATATTAGTTAGTTAATGGAATAAATAAATGGAATAGCTAAAGCGACGGATATTTAGTTTTAAAATCAGGTACCTAATTTTAAAACATAGTTCGATGCTTTCTCATAAATACACGCAAATGTAAATAAAACCTTAGTAGATATATAAATCATATTCATGTAGCGTTGAAAATAATCTCTTTCCATTTGAAATATTCTACGTATATTACTTCGAAATCAAAGCCAAAGGCAATTTAACGCTATATCGCATTATTGTAGGCAAAATAGTAGTGGAATCAATAAATTAGACATTATGAAATTATTTATACTTACAGGGATTCGTATTGACGGTTTTATATGGGAGTAATTTTTCATATACATAGAATTACAGGCCGATGGCCGATATTACAAACCCTTGCCATTTAAATTAATAATAATAAAATCAGAGACAATACTCCAAGTAAATTTCACTAAATAGGTAACATTAACAAGTAGTAATGTGAGATATTAATTTATTTTAATTTAGCAAAAAAATGTTATGCTCCTGTTATTTTAATAGTCAGTAGAACATGTGTGTTACAAAAATAAAAACGTATTCTTATATCTGTCCTATATAATATACTATATAATGTCCTATATAATATAAGATATACCTATCTAAGAAATAATTAGATTATTAAAATAAGCAGTTTTAAAGTTTAAGTTTTATAAACACCTTTAAATTTAATAATCTAAACAATTAAAGTGTTACAATGCTGATTATTACTCGTAACCGGTTATTAACATTAAAAAAATATATTTCAATGTAAAATACCATTACAAATTTTATTAAAACTAGATTTAAAATATTTTTATCAAAAGAATGAAGAAGAAACACCATCATTTTTTAGCCATCATCTATTTGGTTTGATTGCTCTTATTCCTGACCTGCACTCATATTTTCTAATTGTATATAAAATTCAATCTTATATAAATTTATTAATGAAAATTTTAAGGAGTTAAATACTAATTAGTAAACTAACAGCCTTATTAGCGCGTTTGTAATCTATTTACATTAGTTAGTTAATCGAATAACTAAAAGCGACGGATATTTCCCATTCTATAGTTCCATAAATAGGTGTTGCAACAAATCTGTCTATTGAATCAGGTACCTGATTTTAAAACGTAGTTCGATGCTTTCTCATAAATACACGCAAATGTAAAACGTTAGTAGATATATAAATCGCATTGATGTAGCGCTGAAAAGAATCTCTTTCCATTTGAAATATCCTACGTATATTACTTCCAAATCAAAGCCAAAGGCAATTTAACGCTATATCGCATTATTGTAGACAAAATAGTAGTGGAATCAATAAATTAGATATTATGAAATTATTTATCCAGGGATTCGTATTGACGGTATTATATGGGAGTAAATATAAAATTACAGGTCGATGGTCGATATTACAATCCTCTTCCTTCTAAATCTATAATAAAAAAATCAGAGACAATACTCTAAGCAAATGTCACTAAATAGGTAACATTAACAAGTAGTAATGTGAAATATTAATTTATTTTAATTTAGCAAAAAAGTGTTATGCTCCTATTATTTTAATAGTCAGTAGAACATGTGTGTTACAAAAATAAAAATATATTCTTATATCTATCTAAGACATACATATCTAAGAAATAATTAGATTATTAAAATAAGCAGTTTTAAAACCTTAAATCGGTCTTTTCCGCACGTAGAACATCTCTATCTCGAAATTGAGTGGCCGAGAAAAAATAAACCAACACATAAATACAGAATATGTGTTTTATGTGACAGCCTTACTTTTTTCATTGGAAACTGTTTCAGTGTCATATCAATACGTTTGTGATCGAACGAAATTATTTTTTTTCTCATTAATTCGTATATGTTACAGGTCGAATATATGTTTTTTTCGTCCAATGCAAATTCGGCAGATTTTTCTCAAATAGTCCACCATCGTGCTTTATCATGACCCATGGATAGAGTGGGGTGTGTTTTATTTACCTCAATATCAATAGATGTCGTCTGGTAGACGTCCATAATCAGAATCAATTGATACCAGATCGAATCGACACGATTTAATTGAGTGATCGTGCTAACAAAAAAAATCTCAAATAGTCCATCATTGTGCTTTCCCATGAACCATAAACATGGTAGAGTGTGTTCTATCCACCACAAAATCAATAGGTGTCGTCTGGGTGACGCACAGTGGTCCAAAATCCGAAAAACGTGAAAATCAAATTTTTGATTTTCTCGTAGATCTTTCAAATTGTGGTATATAAAAGTTAAATCATTTTATTAACTTTAAATGCATTCGTTTTAAATCCCGTTACTGTTATGAAATTATAAGAAATCCTAAAAGTGGAGTAAAATGTTAGTTGATGACTGTTTATAAATATTTCCACTCTCTTCTACTGACTAATCTCAACAGGTATCCCGTACAGTAAATTGCTAATCCCATGTTAATACAGGTTTACTTGAAGTACTTAGAAATAACTTTCCACGTGCGGGCATTAAATTATTACCTGCACTGTGAATGGATGTTAACAAATGCTATTTTTACTTCTATTATTAGTAAAATGTAGGATGTATAAGAAATGTTAGGCGAGGTTACACCACGAATTAGTGCCCAATGGTTTCCCTGAAGGGTGAGGGTTCTAATGGTACCTAGTTTTACCTGCGCATCTCTGCGTCGAAGTAAATTATTGTCAGTATTGTCTTTGCGATCAGTGTGACAAGTTGTTGGATCATAACAATCATAACTACTATCGAAAAACGGAAAGATCGTGTGTTAGGATATTTGAATGAGATATTTTATCAGAATATGAAATAAATTATATTAAATTCGACAAATATTGCTTAGAAATAGCAGAACGGTACATCAGTCTGTAGAATTGGTACTACATGCCTATCTCTGTACATAAAATACTAATACATGGATCTAGTGTCATCCGACATGTTGAACGACACGGATATACCATTCTGCTATTTCTAAACAGTATTTGTCGAATTTGATATAATTTATTTCATATCCTGAAACCTTCCAATTTGGGAGTTGTGCGAAGAGGCACAAGAGACGAAAAATAAAGAAATTCGTCAAATTAGAGAATACCGTACGAGAATATCGTCCAAAATAAAAAATAACGGAGATCTGTTTAAAAGACTTTTGCTCAGTTCGGACACCTATTTTAGTTCTTTCTATCGAAACGATAAAAAAAAAGGCATATCTGAAAGACCCCGAAATATTAGCCTTGCTTACAATCTTAGAGGAAGGACGAGAAGAAGAAGATGAGGAGGAAGAAGAAGAAGGAGAAATAGGCAGCGTAGAATATGATACTGAAGATAAAATTTCGAATGACTCAGATTGACGTGTTATTTATTTTTTGTTAATTTATAATATTTTAATATAGTTGTATTTCTTTATATACTATACTTATCATATCTTTTACCATGTTTATCATATCTCTTTGTATACCAATATATACTTTTGTATTTATGTGTTCTATGTATTTCATCGCATCTACTTTGATATTATACCAGTAGAAATCTTAATCTGTAACGTAGCCCTTGTTTTGAGTGTGAAATCGTTATTAAATAAAAAGAAATAACCCCAAAATTAAATTCTACAGCCCAAAAAACATGTTTGTATCAATTTTTACCTCCCAGATATTTCTCATTACGACGCTATGATTTTCGATCACATTTTTCCGATTTTGGACCACTGTTATGACGTTTCCGATCAGAATCAGTCAAAATCCGATCGATGCGATACGATTTAGTTGAGTTATCGTGCTAACAAGAATTTTTTAAAATACCGACGACAACGACAACGACAGTGACACACATAGACAACATTTTTTTAAAACCATTTTTTTCTTGGTTTTTGGGCCGAAAAACGAAAAATAAACGGTAAAAAAATTATTTTTCAATCTTTCTTTACACGATTACATTACTTTTCCTCTCTGATATAGTTGAGTGCGGAAAAGTAATTATTTATTTAATCACTTATTTCTAACCACTGTTACTGTTACTAATATACGTTGTTGGTAATATACGGATTGATTACGAGTGAAGTAAAATTATAATAAAAATGTATTAAGATTGATGAAGTGAGAGAATAACATTTGGAAGGTGGTCCGACATGTCGATATGCGTCGAGCTTTTTCGTGTATCATTAGGTGTCGTATATTAAAAAATATTATTTATTCCGAAAGTAATTAAATTTTTAAAATGATATGCTCCGAATATAATGGAAATAATAAAGAGGTGTTACGAGGGTAATTTTGCATAGAACTGTCTGAGTTAGTTTATAGCATCTTTCAAAAATCGACCTAATCCTGTGTTAACACAATTTATAAAATTATATATTGTTTCTGGCTATATTTCATTACCGAATAGCTTTTAATTTACTTGCGTATGATAAAAAATACTCTTCAAATACCAGCAAGTGTCTCTTAAATTGTTTTAATTGAATATAATTGAGAGTATGCAATTATTTTAACAGAAATGAGGGAGGATAAGCGCCACCCTGGTAATGAAGGCGACAAAGGAGAGTAGAGACGATACCCGTATTTATTGCATCAGTATTCCTACTCACCATTTCAAATCCTCATCTCACTCGCAGTCACTCTGTATATAATATATTTAGACCTATTTATATTTATTAAAATAAAAGAAATATGATTCTTAAATTTAAGAAAAGTGGTTTACAAAAAGAATTATTAGATGAATAGAATGCTTTACCAAAGAGGATGAATTAAAATGCAAAGAAGAAACGGAAATATGTCTGTTTTTATGTACCGATTGTCAAGAATAGGAAAAAGTGTAATACTTTCTATGTATGCCTAGAAGAAAGAGTGAGGCATTACTGCGCACCTCGTGGGCATTCCGATATTGCAGTTTAAGACTTGTTCCTATTCTTGACAAGCTGCGCTATGAAAAAATAGTGTATATAAAAAAACTATGCTATTAAATGGAAAAACTACTAAATGGAGATTACTGTCGTAGCCTCCAACAGTGACAATAAAATATCTCTACGAAACATATTTATGCTTTGGTATTTTTTATGTATTTTATTTTATATTTTTATCACGCTGATCCTTCCACAGTGTCTTTAAAAGTACAAGTTTCATGCTACAGAACTAATATTGATATTATATTTCAGTAAATAATTCAAATACTAAAAGTATAAAACATTTAGCTACATCAAACTTACCTTTTATTATTTAAAGAATATAAAACAGTAAATTATTTTTACATAATAATTTACCGTTATTAATGGAAAGCTGGGCTTAATATAATATAATAATATTTACAAAATACATTTTGCAAAGTTTGGTGAAGGCACAGTCATCATCATTAGGTCATCAGTCCTAAGACTGGTTGAACGCTAACCTCCAGCTTCTCCTATCTTGTGCTAACCTACGCATTTCGCTAATTGTGCTACAACCTACATCCCTTACTATTTGCGAGCAGTAGTCTAATCTAGGCCTACCTCTGCCTTTCTTCACTTCTATTTCTGCCTCCAAAATATCGCGGACTATTCCCCCATGTCTCAGCAAGTGGCCTACCATTCTATCTCTTCTCTTGTTTAAGTTTTTCCACATACTTCTTTTCTCGCCGACTTTCTCCAATACTTCTTCGTTTCTAGCCCTATCAGTCCATGGTATTTTCATCATTCTTCGGTAACACCACATCTCAAAAGCTTCTAATTTCTTCCTACTTGCTTCCCCTACCGTCCAGGTTTCGCAGCCGTATAGTGCCGTGCTCCATACATATGTTTTCAAAAATCTCTTCCTTGTTTCTAAGTTTATTACCCCCGAACATAAAAGTGCTTTCTTTTTGTTAAAAGCTACTCGACCCTGCGCTATTCTTTGTTTTATGTCTTTATCGCTTCTTCCATCCCAATTTATTTTACTTCCTAAATAAGTGAAGTCTTTAACTTACTCCAATCTTTCATTATTAATTTGTACTTTCGTTTTTGCTCTGCTTTCGCGCCCTCTGCCCACTAACACTTTAGTTTTGTTTTTATTCACCCTCATTCCGTATTTCTCTGTCAACACTGCCTCCTGAAGGCACAGTATCATATAAAAAATTACCAATAATATTCATGAAAAACCTTACGAAGTTGATTGAAAAGCTGTAGAGGTAAGTTTGTAATATACAGAATGAAAGAAGTTCTTGTTTCGTATCCTGAACATTGAGATGAATGGATTATTCTAATCAATACATATATAAAAAATTATAACTTTCCAAGAGAAAAGTTTTATGTTAGAGATGATATCTGTTGTTATTACATTAGTTATCCTGTAAATTGTACAAAACTTTATGAAAATTAAATTTTATTTGATAACTCAGTGGTTAACAAGAATTAATGACTCGATGTTCCTAAAGTTAACTATAAAAAATGGGCTAAGAGGCAAATAATTTCGCTATGACTAAATGTGAAATTATACTCGTCGTTAAAGTATTTTCATTGAAGTTATATATTTTTTTAATCACCTTTCCTTGTATGATTTTTACTCTAAAGCTTAAGTATTTCAAAATTGGCACATTTGAAATACTTAAGCTTTTTCTCTTGGGATTTCAGTTTGGTTTGTAACTCTCTACGTTCCTTCTGACTGATTTAACCAAGTAACCAAGAAGTAACACAACTCTAATGGATAACCGACATAGTAGTTTCTATACATAAAAACTTAAAAAAACACACCACGTAAATTCGACCATCCCCCAAATTTAAAGCGCAAACTGTCTGTATGGACAAAACATATTGAAAAGTGGACAACAACCAATCATTCTCACTGACGGCTAGTGACAGGCTTGAATTCAAACCTAGCTCATGAAAGCTAGTGGTTAATCGTATTTTTAGCTTAACCAACTAAAATATCATGAAGGCTATGAGATGAATGCCTGAAGGATAAAACAATTTAAAAAATATACATAGCCAACGAAGAGGTTGAAACTATAATTCCTTATAGACTTATTTTCAATATTATTAAAAAACTTAGGCCATTTATGGTACGTATGTGAACCATTAAGATTGATAAATTTTTAAATACTGCTAAGTAATCATTCTGTACATAAATTAAACAGTAACTTTGAGTGAAGTAATAGTGAAATAATGTTTATGTACTTTTTGAAAATTATATATTTGAAATCCTTGAGAACTATGTTTACGTAAATGAAAATACACTTTCATTATTAATGAGTACGTAACACTCCCTGCCGTAGATTCCCGTAGTTTTTTCACGAGATTAATTAGAGCTTACTCAACTTTTTTAATAGCATTTATGTTACTGCCAAAAATTATTATATACTGTTATTTTTAGCTGCAGAGTAGGCTCAATGTTTTGTTTTCGTCTATCATATGTGTAATGTTCCTCACCGATGTACGAGGTTTTAGAGAAAGGAAGAATTTCTGAATACCTAAACTTAAAAAAAAAAAACAAAGTTACCTTCGCTTCTTATGATTACCTTGTACCAAAGGAAACAAAATGATAAAACATGCTCTAATGAGCTTTTTCACAATGAAACTAAAAGACATGTGTATAATTTCTTCTACGGTCAACAGTTTTATAACATGTGTTCCTCTTACTCGCATATAATATTTTAATACACCGTAATATATGCGTATTTCAATTAATGCTATCCTTCCTGTTCTTAGCAAAAATTAAAATATAGTTTGTAATTAAGAAGATACAATAAACGTGGGATATAATGCTTTAGTAAAATAATTCGTTTAAAAATCAAGGAATATTTTTTGGGAGAAACTAAAATGGGAATATAATAAAATTTTATGGGTTTGAGAGACCAATAAAATTTTATTTTTAGTTGCGCATTTTTTAAAATGCGGTTAATATATATAGGGTGATTTTTATTACAGAATATGAAAAAGCAATTTTTTTTACATACGCTATTGTAATGACTACATTAGTAGTTAGATAAAAAGCAATGAAGAAAAATGATTGTGCAATTTCAAAGTACTAAATCTAATGGCAATTGTTATTTAAAAAATGAATTAAAGTAAACATTCAAATTGTGCACCGTTGACTGCCTGACAGTGGCCTTAATATAGTTTGCCCAGTACAGTCCTGTCAAAAAATAAATGTGCGGGTAAACGTAAAATATTCGAGATATCAGTAGTCTAGTGTTCTTTATTTTTGTTCAAAGTATTCAAAATGGGCATACATACGAGTCACGCGCCAAATACTTTCACAGCATTGCCAGCCGCTAATTGACAAGTCCTCAACTTACCGAGTAAAGCTTAAATTGGCATACTTTAAATATGTTTATTTTTTAAACAAATCGGGCAACAACCGATTTTCAAATCAAAATATTCGTAATAAATTAATGTACAGATGAGTTTCTTTTTTGGAAAAATGTATAGAAAAGTTTTCAAGTTATGATGTAAAATATGTAGCTCTTAGTCAACTGGTACATTTAAACAATATAAAAAGTTTCAGATTTTATGGTGAATATCTGTTTTATCGTATGGGCAAAAATTTTTCATTTAATCAATTTCCGTCGGGAGGTTTATTCTTTATAATTTTGATAAAATTTTATAGAAAAGTGAGTTTCCAGAGAAACTACCTTAACGACTGATAATATTTTTTAATGCTGTCAGACAAAAATTTTAAATCGCACTTCTTTAATATTATTTTCTCCTTCTTTCTTTTGCTTGGATTTCTTATATTTTGTTTGGCATAGTGCTTATTGAGTAGTAACATGAACAGTTTGTAAAAAATGCTTAAATTAGCTGGACGAAGATGGATTGAAATAGTTGCGTATGAAGTAGTTGAAATTGTTTAATGCAACTCATCGTAATCGGTAACCCATTAATCAAAGTATGATAAGAAATGTTGAGCATCAATACCGCACATTTGGGCATTCCCATGATCGTTCTAAATCTAATCGGCACTCACCATCAGATGAAGAGCTTAATGCTTTGTTGGTAATGCAAGGCAATCATCACTTAACACTTGACTTGACTTGAATTTGCTTCTGATTTCAATACGGCAGCGTCTATGATACACAAAATTCAGAAACAATAAAAACACCATTCCTATAAAGTATGCATTGTCCTTGGGCTGTCTGAAGATGACTTTAATCGGCGAAATACATTTTGTGAGCAAATGCAACAGCTATGCAATAATAATAATAATGTCGTAAGAACATAATGTTCTCTGATGAGGCTACCTTTCTTCTAAATAAGTATATCAATAGAACAAAGCTGTCATTATTGGACTAACAAGAATCTCACTCAAAATACCCAGAAAGTACAAGATATGAACCGACATTATTCCTGCACTAATGGCTTTATATTCAGATGAAAATGAATCTAATATTACAAGAAATTACTTATTCTTTCAACGATATGGTGTATCTCCTCACTGTACAGCACCTATCAGCATTTATTTAGATGATATGTTCGCGAAGCGTTGACTGGGGAAAAAGAAGCCGATTGAATGGCCAGCCAGAGCGCCAGATTTGATAACTCTAGATTAATTTTTGCGGGAATACATAAAAACAAAGTATATGTTACTAGGTCGGAAAATTTAGAAGATTAAAACAAGAATTAGTCAGGAAATACAATGTATATCTCCTAAAATTATTGATAATGTTCAAAAATAATTTATTAATCATCTTGGCTACTATCAGGCAGTCAACAGTGCATAACTTGATTTATTATTTGATTTCTTTAAATAATCATTGCCTATAAATTTATTATTTTGAAATTGCAAACTCGTTTTTCTTCATTCTTTTTTCTGACCTATACTCACCTTAGTATATGTAAGAAAATCGTCCCTCTACAAAATAAAATCTATGTTTTTTAATATTTCTTTTTCAAAAGTTTTGAATACCATATGCCGCTCGTAGCATATAATACATAAATATATGGCACAACATTAATCACATGTTTTTTTTTTAAACACGCAACTCTCTTTATGCTATTTCCCCAGCACTAATACTTAAATACATTGTATATGCAAATGTATAATAAACTTACAATAGGAACGTGACAAAAATGCATTATGGCCGTAGTCTGTCGATTGAATACATATAAAGTTTTTCAACCGTAAAGCTTGAAGTTACAGGTGTTGAAAAGGTTTGTAAGTTCATGGCGTGGTTCTGAATTATTCTGCTTTAAATCATAACAATGACTTTCTTTATCGTACTGCAAAGTTTCATTTGATAGCTATAGCAACGGCATAGCTAACTCTAATATTATTTTATGAGATTCTAAAATAATATAGTTCTAAGTTCTGAAATTTGGAATATATATGTATTTATTTATACACAGATATATGTATACAATCAATCCAAAACATAATGTATAAATTCGATAAAATTGATACTAATATTTTTTTTTTGAAAATCACTCACATGTGTTAAAAATGTATTTTAAATGTCACTTGAGTCACCGATATTTTTTCGAACTGTGTTTTTAAAAATTATGATCCCATCGATATTTTTCTTAATGGAAATATTGTGTGCTACAAAGAGGGCATTTCAATATATAGATAGATATACCGTGGGAGTAGTAGCATGTGCCGAAAACGATAGAGTATCGTATTAGTTATTAACCTTCCTACCATTATAATTAACAAAATCTCGTCATAAGTTAACTGAAGGGCGCTGGGCAAGAGACCAGCACAATAAAAGATGGAGAGGAGTACCGGGTTGTCGAATAACCAAACTCTTCATCGAATACTCAGAGATTGAGAAATGAACCCAAGAATTCATTAAATTGAACAGGCGCAAAGCCAGAACCCCGGTAGGAATCATAACGGGTCACCATAGTAGCCTGAATGCATATAAGCACAAGCTGACGCTCATTGATAGCCCGGCCTGCAGATACTGTAAAGAAGACGAGGAAACCACGATTCATCTTCTTTACACCTGCCCCGCACTGGAGGAGAAGAGGTATCTTATATTAGGGACCCCTGTTATCCTGGAGCAGGGGAGGATTAAGGCAGGGGACGTGCCTAAATTGCTCCTTTTATGGGATAGCATTTTTGGATAATGACCCGGATAAGAGGGGATCGCCAAGGGATTACCCATGCGATCAGTGGCTGATGAGGCCCAAACCTATATAATATAATAATAATAACTGAAGGGCAGTGTCATGATGATTTATGGACCTTTCCTTTTATATCCCTTTCCCAACTAAGATAAAGGTGAGTCCTTTATTTTTTCTATATTGTACCAACCCATGCAGTCCACAATATAGTAACCACCAATATAGTAACACCAAATTTTGGTTAACGTGCCAACAATAATCATGGTAGCCATTGTTTCAAATTTTTTTTCATTTGCTTTGTCGCATTATTACTCAAGAATTTCTCATGTAACTAATCTGTACTGTAATATAAATTGATTTGTACCTTATGTTACTTTACTGTACGTAAAAAGGAGTTCTTTCAAATTGTGTGAAAACTTCCATTAAAAAAGGACGACGATGACTTCACAACTTTAGAAGTGTGCCTCAAACAAAAAATGAAGGGTAACTCTGAAAGTAGCATTTCAAATACACGTGCTGACATGTCTGCTGGGATTATCCACAAAACCATTGGTACAAATTTAACTGATTTATACATTATATTTAGAAGTCACTGTATATATGGAACATATACCTAATGAATAGAGCAGATTGTATCCATCATAATATATGGCAAACCAAAACATCAACCTATAAATCAGATTTGATTTTCTGTGGATGCTATATACCGTACCAAAAATGGAAAATGATTAGAAAATCAGAAGAATGGGAAAATAAAATATATCTACCTACGTTTATTGGATCAAAGTTTAGAACTGTTAGAAAATAACATTGATAATACGTAATATACTTTTACTATCTATTCTATATCAGTAGGTGCGCTGAAATATTGAAAAGTATTTACCACATGACTATCCACAACAGAATTATAATAAAAATTGTTAATAGAGTTTGCGATACTCTCAAATAAGCCAACAAAATTTGTAGTTTATTTCATCTCTATTTGCCAAATAAATAATCCTAAACGGCTCTTATCTCATACCGTGGCTTGTATTTATAGCTAGGCTCAGGCAGACTGTTCCGTTTATCGGCAAGATAAGAGAGTTTTTTTATTTGGCAAATAGCGATGAAATAAATAGTACATAAGTTAACAAATAAGTTAGGAACATTTTGGTGTAGTGGGTATTTATTATTAATTTATCATTTATTATATGACAACATTTTTTTCTTATACATGAATGCAGTATCCTGTTTTTAATGATGTTGTGGAACTATGGTGCTTAAGTTGTAAACTCTAAATCATAGTTATTTAATGTATAAAATACAATTTAGATGTCATTATTTCTATTTTCCTTGCCAGTGACCAAACATTATTTTGTACGTAATATTCAATCATATACCAATAAAAAATTCACGATTATTGATAAAATTGGCTTTTATCATATTTCGTAAATCAAATATAGGAAATATGCTGAGCCACACTTTACTTAAAAATTATTTACATAATGTAAGTAAAAGGAAATGAGTTACAATTATATTTACTTATGTGTCGTTTTATATAACAAACAACATATTACAGTGCGAGTTTTTGCAAATTTACTATAAAACTTTCTTTATAATAAATTTACTATCTAAATTATTTTACATTTTACATAGAATAACCTAGAATAGAATAAAATAGTAATGAACTGTTAAAAATTCATGTGTACATCACTTGTCCTCAGGATTCTATACAACTATCGGTTTTCTGTAAATGGCTATTTCTTCTTGATGTCTCAGTGCGCTTTTCAATTTTCTGATGGTTATTCATTCTTCTAAAATTAATATATCATGTTCATATAAAATGTGTTGTTACTTTAAGAATGAATACAAGATTAATACAAAAATAAAAAATCTACTAGTACCATGAGAGTACACTGAATTATTTAAAATACAGTGGGGACTCAGGATAGTAGTATTGGGGTGTCATGCAAAAATACATGCATGGACTCCCGTCTCTCTGAGCATGCATGTATTTTTTCTCGTCTCTGTATCTGATAGGTGTAACCGTATCAGATACATTAGAGGGAGGCAGTGAAAGTAGCCACCCCATAGTATAACTTTTAGTTTACATATTAAGTTTATTAGAAGATAAATATCTATAATAAAATATAAACACGCACTGTAAAGGATAAACTCTCGTTATAGCATAAAAGCGTGTGATTGTTATTATTGGGAATAAAATTAAGATGGGTTATTTAGAAGGGTATATTATGAGGAAGCGTGGGGCGTAAGAGCAATTCAATAATTAATTTTGGACGGTTAATACTTATCGCATTGACCTATCGTATATTCAGTTAATGGTTATAAGACTTGTAACTTATAAAAAGAATAAAAGTAAACGCGTAATAATATATTACTATAGACTGAAGTACCGCAACTTTGACATGCGGACAACATTTTTAAAGAAAACTAGAAGATTATATATAATTTTTAGGAATTTAAATATAAAGTTGAAACAATAATATTAATATGCACAAATGAAATAGATGAACATGTATTTATTTAGCTAAAGTGGGTTAATATTATACGAACGTACAATATAGAATATATTATATACGAAGACTTTGTAAGCTAAATAAATGCATATGCCATGTAACCAGCCGAAATTTATATTTATTGTAAAGTAAAAATAGAAAGAATGCAAAATCGAAAGTTCGTTGTCCATTAATATTTGGCAAGTAAAAGAAGGTTCGGAAATATATTCAGATTAACGGTACATTTCTTCTGGTGTAGATAAACACTGGGAAATGGAAATTGTTCCATAATAAAGGATATAAATAAATTTTTTATTAAAATAATTTTACTTATATAATTATATTCAGAATTGTTAGTCTTAAAAATAAATGTGGAATTGTACTTAAAACAGCATAATTTAGAATAGTTTTTTAGAAGCGAGTCTATATTGGGGTAGTTTTGAAATATTTTTGTTACTATAACTGATTTATTGGCAATCAGAAATTAAATATTCTATAAAATAATGCGCTGACTTAAGAACCAGGCAGTTTATTACTGACGTGGTGAGATCTACTCCAGTGACAAGCCTTTCTTAATTTTCCTTCAGATCACTTGGCCATTTTCTCTTGAGTCTTCTTGCATTCTGTGGTTTCAGGATAGTGTTTAAGAGTGTATTAGGATGGCTTTCTGGTCTATTATGGTGTTTATTACTTTTTTCATTTATGACTTCCTTGATGTATAGCACTTTCAGGTCTTTATGAATTATCTCCATACCAATACCATGGGGCATTGGTGAATCATGCGCAATATTTTTTATTGTCTTCTCTATATTATTGGTTTGAGGATCATTTTGTATTATTAAGAACTTATTTTTAAGTGGTAAATTAGACTTCCTACCACGTAACCATTGTATTCCTTTAACTTTTAGGTCTATTTGTTTGCGTTTTCTGATTTTTTGTTATTCCCATATAAGCCTGTTATCCAAATGCATCTCTAAGTATTTTGTACAAGAGGATAGCGGTATTTGTATGTTTATTTTAGATAAACAGGAGGACAGGGATCCTTTCTTAGTGTGAAATTTACTTGCACATATTTTTCTTCATTACTCTTGATTTTTCACTTGTGGGTTCACGTTTCTACTTCATTCAGACGATTTTGTAAAGTGGTGGATGCTAGTTGTGGATTTTCGTTGGTAGGAAGGATAACCGTGACATCAGCAAAGGTACCCACTGTAGTATTTTCGTTGACTGGCAAATCTGCTATGTACAGTACATACAGCAAGGGACCCAGCATGCTACCTTGCGGTACTCAGGGATATTATTCTTTGGTGTAAACATTTCCACAAGGTATTCTGCACATGTCTTAACGTCTTCTGCATCACTTCTCGTCCATTATGAATTGGGTTCTATTTCATTTTTCATAGGAGGTACTTGATTTTTAGGCGTCTTTGAGTTTTTTTATCGTCTTCCAGATTGAGTAGTTTTATATGTTTTTTTTTCTCGACGGCAAAATCTTCAAAAGACCACTGGCCTCTGGTATTCTGTTATTGTTTGGCCATGTAGTGTCAGATTCGTATATGCCTACCGACAAAAAACCCCCGCTATCCTACCAGTATAATGCCGAAGAGGAACCGCTTTCGCTTTACTTCTCTTCGGTATATCAATCAGGATACTTATTCATTCCCCACTTCCCTTTCCTCCTTCTCTTTTTCCTTCATGACGGCCGTTACAATCTGTCCCACCACGTTACCATCTTTCTCTGCTCTCGAGCATGATTGGGATCATGTTATCTACAATGATGGCATGTCCTATCTTTTGCTCAGCAGCTCTCCTTTCTCCTATCCACCTTTTGCAGCTGAACACTGTGTGGCTGGTATCGTCAACCTCTCCACAGGACCAGCACTCTCTGCTCTCGCGTTTATCTATATCCAATAGGTAGTCCGCGAAACAGCCGTGCCCACTAAGGACCTGGGTTAAATAATACCCGACATCGCCATATGCCCTTTCGCACTATGGCCTTATGTTCGGGATTAGCACCCTCGTCCATCTCCCTCGAGGCTCCGCCTCCCATCTCTCCTGCCAGTGTTCCTATAGGCTCTCCCTTGCTGCACTTCTGCCAGCTCCTCCGTACACCTCCCGTCTCTCCCTTGCTAGAAGGTCAATTGGGGTATACAGGCTATCACTAGTGTTGCCGCTGCCAATACGGTCCTGTATGCACTACAACCTGTTCAGGTTAATAACGTAGTCGTGAAAGGATTGATCTTGTGCTACTTTGATTTTGTATTCCATTTGGTTACTGAAACCATTAAAAACATTTTTGTTTGCAGGAGCTTGGGTCCGATGCCTTTTTACTGTGGCTTTCCTTTTGTCAGCAATTAGCTTTTTGATGTATGCCGTGACATTTTATGTTGAATTCTGGATGATTGACTACAGCATAATCTACTGGGCAGCTTTTTTGCGGATACAATCAGCGATGTTAGTATGTCATCGATTTTTTCTGGTTTCTTGAGACTAACATTTAGGTTTATGTTTTCTTGGAATTGCTCTCTATATACACGTAATTCCCAGTTTGTCCTCTTATAGTACAGTCTGATGGTTTGTTTTTTATGTATGACGTAAGAGCTGATAATGGCTATTATTGGTGAATGATCCGAGGAGAGGTTGTAACTGGGGATGATATCCATGTATGGCAATGAAATTCCGGTTTTGAAACATTTATCTTCGGTTTACAATATTGAGCATAATGACAGATAACAAAATTTTGATGTACATTATGGATTAACTTATTATTTTAATTGTAAATCTTAAGTTATTAAGTAACTTAGTTAAGACGATAATTTTTTTAAGACGATAAATTTTTGTAAAATGTGGCGGAATTTTGCTGCTGTAATATATCTGTTATACTATGCCATGTTGTGTTGTGTAATATATATGTTATGTTATAATATATCTCGCTGTAATATATGTAAATTTCTTAACCTAATTTGTTCCTTTGTAAGTCATGCGGCCTATTTAAGTTATTCTTTAAGTAACCCCATCAAAAATAGTCAGTCAAGGCGACGGATCAGGTTCGGCCCTCTTCTACTAACCAATCCATCTATGTGGGAACATTTCGTCGACTTATGCTTATACTACGTAGTAAATCAGGGCTCCATCCTATTGAGATCAGATTATTTGGTAAACTTTGATCTTCTTAATTTTAATATAATAAGGATAATGCAGGGATGAGGTCATCCCTAGAATTATCCCTAAGATAAGAATATTTTAACATTTTGCTAGTCAAAAGGTAAGGTTCCATTAGATCAACGCTTCTAGTTTATTTATTTAGTTTTCAGGGATATTGACTATGCCGCGCCTGTAATCAATGAGAATTTTATTTTGTCAAATAATGACAATTTTATCGAGTAATGGTCTAGGCGGCTTCGTCAGATACAATTTGTCGTAAAACTAATAGATCAGCATATTATAGGTATAACATCTTATTGATTAAGGTTTGTGCATATTGTAAAAACTTCTTGTTTATCCTTGATTATAGAAACAGTTGATTAATTCTTCCCGAATTATTACGATTAGATAATTAATAATACTGTTGATATGGAGTTTTTTTTTTTTGTAACAGGGACACAAAAATGCACATTTTTTTGTATGTGATAAATAATTGTATGTATAGTACATCATAAGATAATCAATAATCATTTCGGATGAGACTCTCGGTATAAGTTACGAGTTTTGTCTGAGAAATAACATTAGCCAACAAATATTTCTGTTCGCGGAATCAACAGTGAGAGAATCATATTAAATACATGCGATTGCTTAAGACAATGTCATTTTAAAGAATATTATACGTAAAGCCTTTGTGTCACAAAGCAGTATTTTTATGCTTCTTAAAGTGTATACTTATAATAGTATGTAATTAAATCTGGAAACTCTTAAATTTATAAATGTGACGATATAGGTAATAGTACCAAAAAATATAACACAAAATTCAAGAAGTTAACAAAACGTAGATAACAAGAGTAATAACATATGTAACTGAGTTCTACGATAACAGTAAATTATATAAATATTACACTCAGGGTACGGCAAAATCTTCTTAACTATTATTTCTCTTATGAGATACATTTTCTTTTTGAAGTTAAAACTAGCAATAGTTACTGCATTACAATCTCACCTTAACTAATATCGTTATTCTATTAATACCCCGAGGAAACTTCTCCCCTTGCTTGTCACTTACTTTTTCCTAAGGAAAAACAGCTTAGGATTAGCTGTCATTGATTTTCCCTGCGGAGAAAATCCTGATGGAAATGTTGAAAATGTATTTTTAGAAACATTTGACATCACGTCGCTTCTTGTAACACGTTAACTACTAAAGCACTCTCCGAGGGGTTGTTGGTTTTGTTTTTACCTAAAAAATCCTTAATCATTGCGTTTAAATCATTAAATCACTTGCATGTGCTAATACAGAGATTTCGTATTTGAAAAGAGGTTTCTGTCTTCAGATTTTAACAAATAATGTCTTAATACCTACTATTACTAACTATTTATTATCGATTTCTAATATATTTCCTAATGGGGTAGAAATAAAATTACTTAATGAGGATGCTTAAAATTGCGGTGTGCTGAGTCATGATAAGTATCATATAGTAAATTCACACTCTATTATACAGGTTACATAAGTATACGGTATGCACATATTTATGACATGCACAAGTAAGTATATTAGACACGGTGAAATAAATGGATGGAGAAGATGTAAAAACAGCTGATATTTTAAGATTCATTAGCTCTTCCATTAGCTATATAACCAACGAAT
The DNA here is from genome assembly GCA_037954035.1 of Rosalia funebris. NCBI lineage: Eukaryota > Metazoa > Arthropoda > Insecta > Coleoptera > Cerambycidae > Rosalia > Rosalia funebris. The sequence continues at coordinate 11,176,385 of JAZFAV010000007.1, forward strand.
TAGCATCCACTTGATTTTATTGAAATTGTATCTGACTTTTTCTAATGCCAGTCGATTCTTCAGCATCGGACTATAAATCTAAAGAATTTATTGTGTCGAAAATTTTGCAAATAACAAAATGCTGTTTCTATGTTCCCCATCATGTAATAATCGACTATGGAGGTTTTGGCACCATAGTGCCAAACAGTGATCACGTCGCTGTTTATGAAATTCCCAAGGAATTGTATTATATAGTATTTTATTTGTTGAAAAACGGACGAAATGGTTTTTGTCAATATACGTAAATAACTGTGCATTACATAAAGAGTAAATTGAAATTAAATTTGGTGTATAGTATTTGGATCATTTTCTTTATTTACTGTCGTATTTGTATTTTATTAGTGTTCTACTGCTTACATTCTTTATACATAAAATGTTGTTAAAGGCCAGCACTCCCGAATTATAAAAATAATTCTTTTTTATCTCCCCACTATACGTACAATCTGCCGTTATCTGCCATTAAGACGTACAATAAGTATTTGTTATGACTATTACTAACATGTAACTGAATTATACTCTATTTAAAAGCTAGATTAACAACTATCTGTGCACTATAACAATAATATGAAGTCTAGATTTATCACGAAATTAAATAAAAAATGCACTTAATTAATTAAACCTAGGTAATAAGTCATTAGGTTTAAAGCGCTTTAAACATCTTGGCTCCATCTATTCATCCATTACTGTCTTAGGACCCACGTTCACTCTTTCTGCATATTTTGACTTACATTTGACCTATTTGTGACTACACTCATTAAGAATATGAAAAGGTCTCAAAACTGCGACATTGGACCACCCAAAAGGTACACAGTAAATAGCCTGGTCTTTACCCAGTCGCATTGAGACCATTGCAGAGTGAATATTGATGAATATGAATATGAATGTATGCAGAGTTCGATTTGGCCGCGCATAAAGTGCATCCTTTTCCCTCTGAATGCTGTTTCACTCCTTACTCTATGCATACTTAGAGAATCTCACACTTTTTCCTATTCTTGACGATCAGTATATATGTACATACAGTTCGATCTGGCCGCACGTAAAGTGCATCCTTCTCCCTCCGAATGCTGCCTCACTCCTCTACGCATACCTAGAAATTCTCACACTCTTTACTATTATTGACATGCGTTACATTTTTATATTTCACGTTTTACTGATATCACTTGTAAATCTCGTCCAATAACTGTATATGGAACGTACCACTGTGCGTTAACTATCCAACGTAGCTCTTTGTTCTGAAACCGCTGAATTATCTCTATATTAGAATGGCTTGTCGTGAACCAAAGTTGTAAATCATTGATCTATATAGGCTTTAACACCATTTTGTATATTAAAATGTTATTGTACTCGTAGGTTGATAATTGAAACTTTCTTCCTATCATCCAATTTAATTTAGTGATATGTATGCCCAGTTGCTTACGTTTAGTAAATATGTGTTTTCGACAGTTGAATTTTCTATTCAGATACATCGCAAGATATTTCATAGAATCAACGTGTTTTAATTGTAGACCATTTAATCCTATTGAACGGTAGTCCGTCTTTTTGATAGTTAAGATAATATGAATTAGCTTGCTTTTATTAGATTTTAAGTTTCAGCCTTTTAACCATTTTTGAATGTGATCTAAATGTTTTTGTAAATGCACCGCAACTGCATCTGAATTAAAATGGATAGATAGTACAGCTCTATCATCAGCGAAAGTAGATAGTGTTGTCATTCTAGATATCGGCATATCAGCAGTGTATATTAAATATAGAGTAGGACTAAAGATATTACTTTGGGGTACTCCAGACCTAATAAAATGTAGTTCTGAAGTTTTGTTATGATGTTTAACAAAAAGTGCCTATTAGTTAGGGAGGGTTTTAAAACTTCATACATCTGATGGAGTACTATTTTAAGTTCGTGAAGTAGTTGTGTATGTCACAATTTATCGAACGCCTATGTAATATCTACCAATCGATGAATTTGTTCTATTGTTCCATGATTACTTTTAAAACAAAATGGTAGTCTGATATTACGTTTTGTTCATCCAGGATTATTTTAATCTTTTTTATAAGTATTTTTTCCATAGATATTACTGAGAGGAGAATAATCGACCTGTGAGAAAAAAATCATTCTACAGGTTTGCCTGATTTTTGGATCATAATTAATTATGCCAGTTACAATAATAGCATTAAATATTAATTGAACTATTGCTTTGATGCCTTTTTCTGATAATTCTTGTCAGACTTTCCCTGTTACGAAGTCACAGCCAATTGGCTATGAGTTTGGATTTGAATCTATTGCGTTCCTTATAATATTTTTGATTTCTTGTAACGTAATCTTTTTCATTGGTAAATAAAATTTACGGCACGCCATTTGGCATTCTTACATGCTTTTTCTTTGTTAGTCTTTGCCCATTTATTATTTGGTTTTCTTATAGGAGAAATTTATGGCCGAGGTCCTTTAATTTTTTAGTTGTCTTCCATAATGAGTATTATGGAAGTATATCATATATTTCTGTTGGTGATAACCTTTCTGAATAGAATTGTATTATTTTTTCAAATTTTTAATTGCTTTGTTGAGTGATCTCTTGTTTTCTACAAACATTATATGGGACTCGTCATATTTTAAATCAGGAAATTTTCCATATAAACCTACTCACAATGTATACAAATAGTCGCAGGTTACTGTAAACTTTCAGAATGTTTACGGTTCATAAAAATGTCGGAGAAATGAAATGAAAATACAATATTTTCACTGCCATAACAAACAAAATAATGTCCATCAGTATCTCTTTAAAAGTAATATTGAAGTTTTATGGAAAAGCTGTAGCTCTAATGAAAATATGCGGATTCTATTACTCCAGTACCTTGCATTCTGCAGCTTCACGGGATGTTTTTTCTGACATCATTCCCCAAATTGTCACTAATCTTCTGTGAGCTGATAGAACATTTGTAATTTGAAAAGGGTGACATTTTTGTTTGTTTAAAACTCTTTACACATTTACAGATGCTCCACAAACAGTTGCACCTTAAGTTGTAAATTGTGTGAGATTCACGCTTATTTCAGCAACAATATTTATTTGTTAATTTTTTGTAATGTCTGAGGTCCAGTTCATTCTTCATCCCGAATACTGCCTATTTTATTAAACTTTTATAATATTTGCCGTAAGTACACTATGGAGGCAGGGCAATCGGGATGTTTCTCATTGAAAATATTTTCAACTGTATGGAGATTCTATAGTATCGCCAATCATTATAAGTGAATTAATTTTGTATATACAATAAGCAGAAATAGGAATGAAGAAAGGCAGAGGTAGGCCTAGATTAGACTACTGCTCGCAAATAGTAAGGGATGTAGGTTGTAGCACAATTAGCGAAATGCGTAGGTTAGCACAAGATAGGAGAAGCTGGAGGTTAGCGTCCAACCTTCAATAGCGTCTTAGGACTGATGACCTAATGATGATGATGATACAATAAGCGTGATAGACACAAACTTAAATTCACTTATGTAGAAAAGTTAAGCTAGTGGTGTCGTAATGCCATCTTATATGTTTATATCACTATTTATTAAGTAAAATATTGTTTTATTTAGGTCTCTCACTTCCAGGATCGGAAAACAAGTAATTTTAGACGCACATTGTATATTGCGAATCTATTCGATATTCAGTCGGTGGTGTTCTGCAATTACTACAATTAATCAGCTGGAATACACAGATTGAAACACTGATTGCCCTTTTGCAATATAATTTATTATCCTTTTAAAAGCTATACTGCAGTTATTTCGTTAGCGAGAATAACCTGCTGAATAATTTACGTCACGAAATCTTAATTAACACTGCCGCTGGCAAAACCCGAATATACATTTGGAAGCAAGAATTACAGATGGCTAACATGCATAATAATTATGAGAATTTAGTTGCTCTTGCGTAATATTAAATGTAATCTACTGTAAGTTAATAATAATTTCTATTGTTATAGCATTTCTGTTATTGCGTTAATAATCCATATTTCTCGCTACCAGTGCCGGTATTTTTAACAGTTATATTTATAGGGATATCCTAATAATAACAATAATCCTTGGTATAATAATTATCATAACATGTAAAGTGAGTTAAATATACGATACATTACTTTGATCCATATTTGTTTGATAAATAGCATCCTCTTAACTTTCCGTTTATAATAAATAACTTCATGGGGAAGTCGTTGCCTATACTTACTTGAAGCACATATAAAGTCATTGCGATTTTTGGATGGTGGACCTTTACAAGAAAATACTGGACTAAATTTGTTGTCACGTCTTGCATGTCACTGGACACGTAGAGGCTACACAAACCTTTATAGCTTCTAATATTTAAAGCGAGGTATGTGAATATTAGATGCACTCTCACAAAGTAGCACAACAATTTTCATATACATGCATTAACCATTAAATCCAAGTAAAAATGTATTCAAAAGATTAATTTTTCATAATACTGAACTAATGTAGCCTCGTATAATATGGGTGACTCACTACTACTCACACCGGTCTTGATTATACACTGATACGTTAAAATGGAGATTTTATACATGCGTATATTTGAATGAAAGATTCAAGAGATTTTTAATATATGTACTACTGTTCAAGTGATAACTATAATATGTAGAAGAGTAAGCAAATCGCAATAATATTGCCACGCCCCCTCGCTCATATCGAAGACACCTCCGGAGCATGCATCTAGAAGCTTCGTATCAGAAAACAAAAGTTGCCACATTGTTCGCAAAGGTTGATCTACTATATTGATTTTGTCAAAATGCCGAAATTCGAACGAGAAGCATTTCGTACATCGACCCAAAAATTTCATGACACACACACACGGAAACAGCCGTTTAGTAAATAGAAAGACGAGTAAGCCAATCGCAATAATATTGCGCCGCCCCCTCACTCGTATCGAAGGCACCTCCGGAGTATGCCTCTAGAGGCTTCGGATCGAAAAACAAAAGTTACTACGTTGTTTGCAAGGATGGATTTACTATATCGATTTTGTCAAAATGCCGAAATTCGAACGAAAAGCATTTCGTACATCGACCTAAATATTTCATGACACACTCACGAAAGCAGCCGTTTAATATAGTCTATTTAATCGCTATCTGCCAGATAAAAAATCTTAAAACATACCGTGGTTTGTTTTTATGGCTAGGCTCAGGTAGACTGTTTCGTTTATCGGCAAGATAAGAGAGTTTTTTATTTGGCAAATAGTGATGAAATGAATAGTAAATGGAAGACTTGTATTTTTTTAAATATAAGCTAATAATCTAAATATTGCTGAAATGATGAATTAAATTGCACAAAGGCCATGGCAAATTATTTAGAAGAAAAGTGACAAAAACGTAGTAAGATTACGATGTAAGGCATTGTTAAATAAAGCAATTATGTTTTACTTTCACCTTATTTCTAATGAATATGATGGCCTTTGATTTTGGACGAGGGGCTGATTTTGAGTACATGAGCCAATGTGAGTAATTTCATTAGAATATTAGAACGAAACAGAAAGAATGAGTCAACAAAAGAATATAAGCGTTAGACTGCCACTTATAATACGACGAGCTTGTGTCTTATAAGTTTCAACCAAAAAGTTTCCTTAAGATTGCGCGTCTGTAACTAAAGGACCCCAAAGTTGACTAAAGCAGTGTAAGTTGCAATAAAATTTGATGTAATAGAATACACATACTCATAATTTGAGTGTTGGTTATGTGCGGAATATATTTACGAGAATACAAAGGAAACAATAATTGACGTTCTGTGTGAGTGCCCGCCATTTGTCAATAAGCACTCATTCATCGAGTGCCCTTACGGCCGGGCCACTTTATTCGAAAGTAAAAATAGATGAAGCACTTATAGAAAGTTCAGTGTCTCGCATAGCATGGGGATCTATTTCTCTATAATTTAATTTCATGTCTAGCCTGCTGCAGGTTCAGAGTAGATTATATTAAGGAAATAACGTAACTGGACTGGACAATTCAGTATCAGAAAATCATGTATACATTGTAATAAAACTAAGATATTAGGTTACTACGAAATCAAAATTAAGATGTGGTTCAGACATGATACCATCGTTTGTAGTACAGGATTGTGATTCTGCATTTGCGATGCCTTATCTGCTATTTATTCTGTTTAATTTATCTAATCAGATATCATCATTTATTCATCGTTAGAAGAAGGCAAAAATGATGCCAGTTTTTTATAAAGCAGGCAAAATATTAATAACTAGTTATCGGTACATTGTTATACTGAATGGTTTCATTGAAATTCTATAAATATTGCTACAGAAGCAACTTTATTCCCATGTGAAGAATTAAGTTACTGAATACTAATATAGTATTTATAATAAACGATCTATAATTATTAATTTATTGTGCTTAAATTTGTCAGGATCTATTGACAATGGTAAGTAATCTGGTTACACAGCATAACATCAGGTGTTGGTAAGACCAGACTGGTCCTAAATTAGACTCCACAGGGGTTTAATTTAGGGCCACTCATATTTAATTTTTTTTTTTTAATTTATGACTGACATTATTGTCTTGTATATACAGACGGTTTTAAATTATTTTGTAATATTTCGTGTTTTCAAGACTATAGTTTTACAACAAGATCTGGATAAGATTCATTCTTGGTTCATACAAAATAAATTTCTCTTAATATCACTAACTATAATGATTTGTCCATAACAACACAGAATTCGATAGTTAATTATTATAAATTTGAAAACAATGTAATTTTAAATCCAGAAATATTTACTGATTTAGGTGTGGATATTTTAGTATAAATGCATATGGATATCTTGTTAGAAATAAACTATGTTTTTCACATCCTTCTTGTTTAATTTAACCCTATAAATCGGTAGTGTGATATAATTTAGAATATGCTGTATAATATGGTATTCACAATAGTAGAGGCGTATAGATAATTTAGAAAAAAATTAGGGAAGGTTTTTGAAATATTCTTCTACTTCTTCCTTCTTAAGTATAAGCAATTTGCTTGTTTTTCTTCGTCTCTTTGCCGGGCTTCAGTCTATTACGAGGTTGCCACTCCATCGTTTATGGGGGTCTTCTGATGTTCCTACGTCCTATTGGTGATTTGTTCCTCGTACTCTTTACTATTCTGTCGTCGGTCATGCGGTTGATGTGTTCGTTTCATTTCTCTCCCATTTCATCTGTTTTTGAAATATTGCGCATTTATATTATACGGAGCATATCTTCTTATTGCATAACCCTAGATTTTCATTAGGGCATTCTAATATGCCGTAATCATCCTTTATAGATTAATTCATAATACCATGTAACGAGATACTGTATATTATCATTATATGTCCGCAGAACATCAAAACGATAAACTTATTTGCCTCAACTACTTACACGGATGACGGACGAATATAAGAACAATCTCATGATTGCATAGTTATTTTCAACTGCAGCCTTGCCTTCATAAAATCGTGTATTTTATAATTATTTATAATTCTCTTATTCTATTATATTAAATATATATATATATATATATATATATATATATATATATATATATATATATATATATATATATATATATATGTCTACTTTTGCATTTACGCTGTAGACTAAATAAAATATTGTATTTTTGAAAATTAACACCTCATCAATTATTAATTATTAATTATTAAATACCTACACTACTTAAATGATGGCAGTTTTCCATAAACACCTAAAGATTATACGTCGTTCGATGCATATCTCGCCAACCAAATTAATGTCATTAGGAGGTGATCAAAATTAAGGATTAAAACGCGCATCAAGGGACATAAGGGATGCAAAATTGTCTGCGGTGGTTCTATTGTGAATTTATGGCCAACAATATTGAACTGATATCAAAACTATATTATTAGGATTAAGTTATTAAGTTCAGATACCTTATTTGCAAAATATTGTAAACGTAATCCAGTTGTCCATATTTCATTCAAATAAAGTTACAAATTATCATGTATTACTAATTTGATTGATTCATGTGTGTATTATAGAACTGATAAAATAAAAATACCTTGATTTGGATACCAAATCCAAGCAAACGAAAAAACAATGGCAAACGGAATATTGTTAAAATCCGAGCCAACGATCTATATAGAACATGAATATTTTTAAATTCCAAGTAATTTAGAATGTCAACAATGGCGTTTTTTTTCAAAGAGATGTACAATAAATTCATTAAAATGACATTACTAAATAGGGAACTCAAATAATTGAATCTTACTAAATCTGTGAATACATTCTCGAGAAAATGAAAACGTTGTTGAGAAATATCCTTTACAATCTTCTTACAACGAAAAATTTAATATCGTTAAAAAATATATAAATTTTGCATACCGTGCTCCTAGTTACATTGGTTGAAATTATGATGAGATTTAAAAGTTCCATCCGGCATCTGCCGGCTTCTTCTAGAGGATTTACCAGAGAAGCATTTAAAAAACTAATTTATACTAACAAAATTGTCAATCAATTTCGAAAAAAAACTGTTTCCGTTTAATAGTAGATATTAGTAATGAGCTTGCATTAAATCACCAAGAACTGTTTCGAGATATTTATGAACCGAATCAACAATGGATCTTACTAAAAATTCAGATCTGAAAATATCAGATCTTCTCAAAACGTGTAACAACTTTGATACGCCTCTGTTAAAAATATATACTGCAAATATCAAACTTCATAGTACTTTAATTATATTGTTTACCGCAGATACACAAGACAAGAAAATAAGTACGGTTGGCGAAACGCATATAGAGCGATGTGTGAATTGGAATAGTCTGGAATTTCTGCAAATTTTTCGAAATACGAAAGACACAGAGAGACGAGATAAACATACAGATCGCTCATCTGTAAGAAATGTGGCAACTCTCAAAACACAATTTTTCAGAGGAGCCAAAAACGAAGTCAATCCTCGTGGAAAATATTCTGAGAGTCACGCATAAGATTCTAGATAACTTTTTTTTAGTGTCAATTAAGTCTTATATAATTTTTCCGCCTCTGGGGGATGGTCTAAGAACTACTGTTCAAATGTTAACGCAATAAGCCAAGTTTTGAGCTGTGTTATTGCCGATGAGAGAAATATTTACACTACCATAGCAAAAAAAACACCATATAACCAAACATGATGGCAAAGCTAAGCTTAATTGATTGTACGTACTTACGTCGATTTCAATGTCTCAAAACTACGAGACGACATCTCGGCTGCCGCAAAGTTACTCGAGTGGAAATCTACTGATGAAATAATGGTGGGCCGCTTTATTTAAGTTAATTAACAGTTAATTGGCATAAATCAATTAACAAAAAAGTTTCAGTAATAATCGAATAGAGTCATTTAATACGAGAATTAGAAAAATTCAATTTACGAAAAACATAACAATTTCTATCGACTTTTCCAAATGAGTCCCTATTATTGTAATTTTTCTTATATAATATTTATTCGTTCAAAATTATAAAAGGTTATAATTGATTAAATTAGCAGAAAGTGTGCAATTCGAATACTTTTGTATATGAAGTTTGCAAAAGTTTGACCGTCAAGACTATGATCATATGGTATATAAGTTGTTCTTTAAAAAGTAGTAATAAATTTAATGTCATTGTATAACCTTTGACATCAACAAAACAATTACAGTCACTAAAAATCATTATAAACCAGTCAATAAAAGTTAATGAAAGTCATATCATCACGTAATTTTATCTGTTGCCATTTTTAGACTAGTGCTTTACTGCTACGAATAAATTTACTCTAAACGAATCCTATTAAGCTTCCTTTTTCAGATCTTCGTCAGCCTTCTTCAGATCTAGTGTTGTTAAGTTAATCTAAAACAATCTTCGGGATTCAGTGTTTCTCCTTATATCACATTTACGGGGTATCGTTATCCGCAACCCTCATACTATGCACAAATCGTAATAAACCGTTTCAGAAGATCGATAGTGTATGCTGTTGCGTCTCGGTGGCTTCTACTGATGAAAACCATTAAAGGGGCCTAATCCAATACGTGACGTTTTCCTAATTACCGGCCTGTAAAATAGGACTGTCATAATTTAACCAATTGCTGTGTAACAACTTAATTTCAGACCTCACATCGGCAAATTGCTCACCGACTTCTACATATGTATCTGTCAATAATATAAATTTCGGAATTAAAGTTCGGAAAAATTAGGAAAGTTGGATATAATTCTTCAAGTTCGAGATCAGTAAAGATTTAGTACGTATAGGTGAAAATGTGTGTTACAAATAAGTACTAATATAATTTTAGCATAAATTGACCTTCTTCGCTTTAAGTCCCCAGTTGTGGAGGGAATCTTCCCCTCCACAACTGCGAGGGGTACACATACATACGAGGACAAACATACCCATCATCACGGAGAATTTCCAAACTCTCCCCATTGAATCCAAGCATACAATGACACTCCCAATACTAGGCCAAGTACGAATGGAATTATTGCAATCACGTATATAGGAAAATACGATAGATCACCGATCCACGTAGTGGCTGCAGAGCGAAGTACTGCATTGTCATAGATTCACATACGGTAAATTATTTGAGTGCACATCGTATTCATCGTAGTTGGAGTACTAATATAATATGGTCAGATATTAAATACATACAGTGTAGAAAATTATCATTGAATATAGTTATTTTTACTATTATTTAGAAGATTTATGAAAAACGCTCGGATAAGTTAATCTTTCATCTAAAACGTACGTCCGCTAACGATATTCTAAATATACGGGGCGATTCATGTCAGTGCAGTATAATATATATAGTTTTTAATGAAACACAGGTTTTTATGTTATCAAATTCATATTGATAAGATTCAAATGACATATAATGTTAAACATAGGCACAAAACATTGAGACTGAAAGTTTTATTTGAAAGTTTTTATTTCATTGAATGTATTAAATTAAAGTATCTAAGATGTTCTCATTTACTTATCGAGAACAAGTTTATAGATTAGCTATTAGAGTTAGATTAGACAGTGTTATCTAATTTTGCTGCATGTATTTTATTTTTAAGAACACACCATAGAAAAACCAATTGGGTAAGGTCTGATAATCTAAGTGACCACTGTTCTAGTACCCTTTCATCCATCTATTCGGATGAACTTTTTAATCGTCCATTTATTCAGATTTTGTTAATTTGTTAGGAAAGGTTTCGTTAGGTACTCTTTTAAATTATAGCAAATAGTTTCATTCGGTAGGGTCGAATCTAGTACAGGCGGATCTAGTACATGGATACATGGAACCTACATGAAAATTCTTGAAAGCGCTTAAAAATAATTCTTAATTTTTTTTAAATTCTGATTATGACGGGCGTTCTGCTGAACGTGAATATTTTACACACGATAATTATATTCCCCTTAACCACAACCGATATTTTAATGCACTTCAATTTAGTAAAATAATATATAATATCAGAGTATTTGCATAAAGGTAACTAATATTAATAGAAAAAATATAATTTATGTAATATTTTCATAAAAAAGGTACAAAAAATTTAATGGGCATATTGGCAAATAGAATATTTTACATATAACTTACATTACTTGAAACTCAAATAATTGATCAAGTTAATTACGAAGATAACAACATTTGCAAATAATTTAAAATACTATAAGAAAGGATATAGAGCAGGTAATAGGATTTGTGAAGGGTCATGAAAATTTAATAATAGTAGGAGATTTTAACGCAGTCATAGGTGAGGGGAAAGAAGGAGAATTTGTAGGTCCTTATAGATTAGGAAACAGAAACGAGAGAGGTAGCAGACTGATAGAATTCTGTGAGAAGCACAAGATGGTAGTCGCGAACACATTGTTCAAGAATCAAGTTAGGAGACGGTACACATGGAAAATGCCTGGAGGGATAGACAGGTATCAGACAGACTACATTCTGGTTAGGAAGAGATTTAGAAATCAAGTAAAAGACTGTAAGAGTTATCCAGGAGCAGATGTAGACAGCGACCACAACTTGGTAGTCATGAAAGCTAGATTAAAGTTCAAAAATCTGAAAACCCGGAAGGATAAGAAACGTATAAATGTAGACATATTGAGGGATCAGAATATGAAAGATAAGTTCCAGGATAAAACAGATCAATTAATAAATAAAACGAGTAAGGACGAAATCAAGAACGCAGAAACTGAGTGGGAGGGTATCAAGAATAGTCTAGCTTCCGCGGCTACGGACGTTTTAGGACACCATAAAAGGGAAGCTAGGAAGCCCTGGATAACGGACGAAATCTTAAACTCAATGCAAAAGAGACGAGGCTACAAAAACAGACGAGACGAAGAAGGACTGAAAACTTATACACTAAAGTGGGAAATAATTAGAAAATGTAGAAAAGCGAAAGAACAATGGATAGAGGATAAATGCAAAGAAGTAGAAGATAAGTTGCAAGTAGGTAAGACCGATGAGGCTTACAAAATAATTAAGAGGAACTTCAGGGATATAGGAACAATAAGTAGAAACGTTAGGAGTCAATCGGGGGACATACTGATCGGAAGAGAGGAGAAAGCGGATAGATGGAAGCAGTACTTAGGAAATTTATACGAGGGTCAGGAATTAGGAGAGATATTAGAGGAAGCATCGATAGGGAAGATGTAGGAAAAACTATATTGAGAGAGGAATTTGAAATAGCACTAAGGGGGCTAAATAATAATAGAGCGCCGGGTGTAGATAAAATACAGGCGGAAATTTTGAAATGTGCGGGACAGAAAGTAGTAAATAGGATGTTTGAACTGGTAAAATACATATACGAAACGGGTGAGATGCCGAAGCATTAGCATAAGAGGAACATTATCGTTACTATACCGAAAAAGAGAGGAGCCGACAAATGCGAGAACTTTATAACGATTAGCCTAACTTCCCACGCGTCAAAAATCTTAACTAGAATAGTGCAGAAGAGGATGGAAAATAGAGCGGAGGAAATACTAGGAGAAGACCAATTCGGGTTTAGGCGAAATAGGGGAACTCGCGAAGCTATTCTGGCGCTAAGAGTAATGTTAGAGAAAACAATAGAAAAAGGAAAGAACGCTTATATAGGATTTGTAGATTTAGAAAAAGCTTTTGATAACGTAAGATGGGAAAAAATGTTCGAGATACTAAAGAGCGCGGGAATGAAGTATAGAGATAGGAGAGTAGTACACAATCTATACATAGAGCAAACTGCTGTTATAGAAGTAGAAGGGGAAAAAAGGGAAGTAGGTATTAGGAAAGGAGTAAGACAAGGATGTACGCTATCACCACTAATTTTTAATCTGTACATCGAAGAGGCGATTAATGTGGTAAAACATAGAGTGGATTTCGGGATTAAAGTACAGGGACAGAAACTAAAAATGCTGAGATTCGCGGATGATATAGCAGTATTAGCATCTAGTAAGGAGGAATTAGAATCAGCATTGAACGAAATGGAGGCAGTGTTGACAGAGGAATACGGAATGAGGGTGAATAAAAACAAAACTAAAGTGTTAGTGTGCAGACGGCGCGAGAGCAGAGCAAAAACGAAAGTACAAATTAATAATGAAAGATTGGAGGAAGTTAAAGACTTCACTTATTTAGGAAGTAAAATAAATTGGGATGGAAGAAGCGATAAAGACATAAAACAAAGAATAGCGCAGGGTCGAGTAGCTTTTAACAAAAAGAAAGCACTTTTATGCTCGGGGGTAATAAACTTAGAAACAAGGAAGAGATTTTTGAAAACATATGTATGGAGCACGGCACTATACGGCTGCGAAACCTGGACGGTAGGGGAAGCAAGTAGGAAGAAATTAGAAGCTTTTGAGATGTGGTGTTACCGAAGAATGATGAAAATACCATGGACTGATAGGGTTAGAAACGAAGAAGTATTGGAGAAAGTCGGCGAGAAGAGAAGTACGTGGAAAAACTTAAAGAAGAGAAGAGATAGAATGGTAGGCCACTTGCTGAGACATGGGGGAATAGTCCGCGATATTTTGGAGGCAGAAATAGGAGTGAAGAAAGGCAGAGGTAGGCCTAGATTAGACTACTGCTTGCAAATAGTAAGGGATGTAGGTTGTAGCACAATTAGCGAAATCCGTAGGTTAGCACAAGATAGGAGAAGCTGGATGTTAGCGTCCAACCAGTCTTAGGACTGATGACCTAATGATGATGAAGAAAGGATGTAACTTTCTTATGAAAGGAAAGAACAGAAATATGAATGGAAATAGAGCAGTATTTAAACGCTACTTTTTCGCCAACTTTCCTTGGTTTTTAATTTGTATATTATGTATTATATTATGTCTCTTTATAGGATAAGGTATATTGTTATGTCTATCAAATAATAAAATAAACATACATTAAATATTATTGATTTGAAAATAATCGTGTTGACAGATTAATAGATAGATTATCCAGACTAATATTTTATAAGGAAATACCCAGGAATTTGAAAAATATCGAACAACAGTACACAAAAATGAGGATGATGAATCTTCATATAATTCTATATAATTGGAACGATTTATTGAACTGTTTTGTGAATTACATGATTATAAACAATAACTAACTAATAATTCGTTTAAATCAGATATAATAGCATAGTTATAAGGAAAACGTTAGCATTCATTTAGTGAACCAAATATACTTTCTTTGAGATATCTGTATTTACTTTATTTTAGTTAGGATGTATCGTTTTACACTTTGGACGCTATGGTTAAAATCGGGTATGCTTATGGAGCTTACTAATTAATCTTTTACTAAATTAATCTCACTGTAACTACGACTCGCTTCTCTATGCCTCAGGAATGACAATTAGTTTCTGAGGCACATCCAAGTGTGCCCCGGAGAAAAGTCTTCATACAAAATTATACAAATTAAATGCTCTTAGAAGACAGTTTTTATACGTTAAACCGGTGATAATATATTTCATTGACGAAGTGTGTAGGTGATCTCGTGATAATTAAGAGCCGCAATATTGTAAATATTATGTCCAAGTGTCCTCTTTGATTTAATATTATATTAGTATATTACCACAGCTTTCATTTAAACCACGATTTATAATTTATTAATATACTTTTACGTCTGGCCTGTAACAAGCTGCGTTGTAATTAACAGAAAGCTTACAGCAATTTTTTTGTGCGGATTGTAGTGCTACTGCGCTGTAATTAGAATGAGCTAGAATGTACAGCATTGTGGGTTAATTAATTTTTGTTATACTCGCAAAAAGATTCAGCGTTTCCTTGAAACGTTTATTAAAAATATCAAATACAAAAAAAAATACAAATAAGAAGAACAAAGTATAATGCAATACCCGCCATTCTATAATTTTTATATTATAAATTGTGGATTTTCATATCTGTTATATTTTGCTAAATTTATATTCAGTAGTACTAAAATTAAAATATGAATATTAAAAGCATATTGATTTTAATAAACGGTATAAGGAGAAGAAACAAGAGAGTAAAAAAAAGAACCACTGTATATTTCCCTAAAATATTTATTTGAAATTAGAACGCAATATTTTTATTACGTATTTTGCTTATATTTTCTTGTCGTTATGTTTGAACTTAAAGAGGACTATTTACTTGTATTGAGTTTGATGGTTCAATAATTTTTAATTCAATTTTTAGAAGATTTCGAAGTTGGTTACGACTGCGGCTTACCACGGCTGTAACCATCTTGGGATAACAATTTTATAGGAAGCCTTAGCAAGGGCGCCTGCTTATTATGATGTATTTATAGAATTCTGGAATGAAAATAAATGTTATATTTTTCTCGATTAGTATGCTTAATATTTATGTAAGAGATATACAAACTTATTGTACAAGACGTTTACGAAGGATACAAGACGTTTGTCAAAAATTATTGTACTGAGTAAAATTACTTGAATGAGATTGTTCGAGTTTTAAATGTGTAGGAATATTCATTTCAAGAAATGTCTGACATGTATGTGGTTATTACGGTAGAGCTAAAGATTGTGCTCGGGAAGCGCGTATATTATATCACAAAGCCTGTCCAAATTGTCGACTTTCGATACATTATTTAAATACAAAGTACTATTTTCCAGCTTAACATTAGAAGCATTTTAAAAATTCTTTTGACAAGCTTTTATAAGATATGTCATGGCAAGACATATCATTACTCTATTGTCAATATAAATCAAATAGAATTTCTTTAAATCAATATAAATAATAAACAGAATAATTACTAGTATACAGGTCACCAAGTACTTGTCCAATAACCTTTAATGATGAATCAATCAGAATATTTGCATATATATTATAGGTACAGGCGATATTAAAATAGACTAATTTGATGATGTTGACTAGATAGAAGAATATAAAAAAATATTTCATATGTACGGATTTACACCTTTTTAAATAACCATACTCATCCTTATATTCTTGTAAATCATAAATTAGATTCGATAAAGGTTGAGCTAAAGCCTTATATATTTTATTATAATAATACAATAATAATAATAATGCTTTATTGTCCAACAAAAGTATAGGACAATGTGCGGAGTAAATGTATACCTGTCTCTCCAGTGCGGGGCAGGTATAAAGAAGATGTATCTAGGTTTCCTTGTCTTCTTTACAGTATCTGCAGGCCGAGTTGTCCGCCTCAACTTGTGTCTATAAGCATTCAGGCTACAATGGTGGCCCGTAATGATTCCCATCAGAGTTATGGCTTTGTGCCTGTTCAATTTAATGAATTCTTGGGCCCATTCTCAATTTCTGAGTATTCGATGAAGAGTTTGGTTATTGGACATCCCGTTACTCCTTTCCATCTTTTATTGTGCTGGTCTCTTGCCCAGCCATTTATGCGCTCTCTGATCAGATTCCGACTTATCCACACTGCAGGTTCCGGTCCATAGAGGTTTCCATAATCTGGCAAGGTCATCTGCAATTAGATTTCCGTTAATGCCATTATGCCCAGGTATCTATACGAGTTCCACCGGTCCCTTGCCTACCAAGTGGTTCAATGCTTCATAGCAATTATAGACCAGCTGCGACTTTGTCGTTGCTGAATTTAGGGCTACTAACGCCGCCCTGCTATCCGACCAGATACATACCTTCTCCTGGGTCCGATTTTTGTCGGCCCCCATGACACCTAAAACATTAAATAACTAAATATAAACATATTTATAAAATAAATAAAATGTATTGTATGTATAACTAAAAACAAAAAGTTAACTAAAAAAATTTTAAATATAAAAATATCTAAATAACTTTAAATATAAATAATAATGAATAATGGAGTGCTACGGAGAATAACTTTAAACATAAATAAATAATGGAGTACTAAGGACCATATGATATGTATACTTAATTTTATTTCTCTGGTCTTTAATTATTTTTAAATAAACTGGACATTTATTGTCATAAAATGACATATCAACATCTATGTTTAATTTTTGTTTAGTTTAGTTTGTTTTGTTTATACAATTTAAACATTTAAAATTATTATCAACGCAGGATTTGGTAGAATGGTCTGATGCGGTACACTTTAAAGGTTTACCTGGATTTGCACAATTATCCGCATGATCGTCAAAATCACCACATTTGTAATACTTGAAAACGCTTATATATTTGAAGACTATACACTTAGCCCAGTCAATAAAAAGATAATTTTGTTGCATAATTTCCTTAAATGTTTCAGGATCATACTTAATGATAGTCATAAATTTAGTTTTCATCTTTTTTATAACTATTACTTGTAGTTCAAATGCATCATGTAAAACTGAAATATTTTGCTTTCTTATTAAATTAAGTAATTAATCACTATTCATATTTTTCTTTATGTCTACGACTTTAATACAAGGATTTTTTAAATCCGGACCCTTGATTTCATAATTTATATGCAGTTTCTTTTCTGCAGCTTTTCTTATAATTTCTTTTTCTTTATTAGTTTTACATTTTGTTATAACTCCTCCTTATTTAATGTTTTTTTGTTCTTCTATTCCGACTTCCAAGTTCGCTTGTTTCAAACTTTCCTGTATAGCTTCTTTAGTCTTTTTACTTTTTTGGTTAGCATTCGGCTTTATGATCACTACTTCCTCAGCAATAGCATTGGAAAAAGTTTTACGTGTTCTTGGAAAATTATCATTTACAGCGTTATTATTTGGTCGAATAACATTTTCAAGATAACCTATTTCTCTTACGACTGTATATATTGATAGGAATGTAGATTCTCAAAATCTCTGGCAATCTTAGTAGCAAAGTCAATATAATCACGCAATATTCATGAAACCATTTAACACCATTACAATTAATAATTCAAACCGCCTATCTGCCATGTTGAGACATTTAGGATGAAAATAATTTGAGCATAGTCCTGAACATTATAAATTATCTTCGTTGTCTGCTATTTCCTTGTTATATTTAAAACAAGCTAAACTTGCAATATTAGGAATTTGTTATTCGAGTTTGATATTTGTTCTTCAAGTCAGATCGGTACTGTAGTATATTTCCACAAAAAATTTTCACTTTTTTCTAGAAGTTAGTAACTAGTACCATTTCTCGATTACCTCAATAAAAATTGCTTAATCAAAGCCACTTGTCTATGCAAGAGAATGTTTACGTTTTTCTCTACATTTTGGTATATTCACCTATTATGTGCAAGTTATTTACAGTTAAATCTTTATAGTTCTTCACAGTTTAGAAAATTAAGTAGCACTCACTATCTCATTTCTCCTCTTAATTATGATATTGTCGATCGATATACATATTGTATAACAATATACATATCATATAACAATTAATTCTGACCGTAACGAATATAAACAAAAGCAATTGTGACAATCCAGGAAAATACTTAAATATGGAATGCTAAAATCACATTTCTATAATAACGAAAGTTTGACTTGCGTCTCCATTTTAAAATTTGAAATTATTCGTAATAATATTACATTGAGAAAAATACAAAGCATATAAAAGTATTTAATCAAAATTATCTTAAAATGAAATAGATATCACCTGGACTATTAGAATCTATTAATTAAAAATTGTTTATTTAAAGACAAATAACAGAATACGGAAATGTTCTGAGATTATACTAATTTAATTTGTAACAAATTCGCACCTAAATAAAAAAGAATGATATTATATTAGAAAATGGAAAGGTGACTGCCAACAAATTTAAAATCATTTACAGTTGGTTGATTTTTTTTTGTATTTATTTTCATATTCAAATACTACTAATGAAATTTGATCAAGTAGAAGAAAATAAGGGAAGTAAGTAATGTGGAACTCGTCATATTGTAATTTGAGGCAATAATGTTAACAAAGATAGAATGAAACTTAAATATGAATATATTTATAGAAGATCGTCATAATTGCTGATACATACCGATCAATATCCCAATATTAATAAAAATATTTTAATGTAAGATTTATGCGTTATTTTTGCTCTTACTAGAATACTTCTTGTTTTAACCCGAAGTAATTTATATGAAACGAGCACTTGTGATATTCTTTATTAATCTATATCCTTCCAATTTATTCGGCGATGGAAATTAGTAACATGCTGTCACTAGTTAATTAAGTTTCGCAGTCGGAAGCTATCGAAGCAACATTTGCGGCAATTTGGGTTACCCCGGATGATGTCGGACTAGGACGGATTGAAGGTTTACCAACATGTAAGTTGGAAACCGCAGCCAGGTATTTATATGTACGATTCTTGTACGTAGTTCTAAAGCATCGCTTATATTGGTTTTCACACACAATTTTCAGAATATGAACTAAGTAAATTGTAAAAGAATCATAACATTGTCCGCCAAACTGAGAAATTGAAGACACTGAATGGACGGCTGTTTATAAAAATTAAATGCAAATCTGCAATGGCAAAAGAAAAAAGAAAGAGAAACAGTACAAGTCTACTCGGCTCTAATAGGCGATAATGTATAATTTTGGCAGTAATGGTTTACAGGCATAATAAGTGTTTTTGGATATTTGAAGCTGCATTGGTGAAGTATATAACACCGAAGTAATTATTTTCAGATATTTCGGGAGGTGACTTTATTGATTGATATTTTTGTGTTTATATGGTTGTTTTATTCTATTCATGTGTGGTGTTTTGTAAGGGATAAATTGAATTAACACTAAATTCATAACTTCAGCATTATCAAAGTTATAAGTGCAATGTGCATATACTATTCGTTTCATCGCTATTTGTCAAATAAAATACTCTCTTATCTTGCCGATAAACGAAACAGTCTACCTGAGCCCAGTCATAAAAACAAACCACGGTGTGAGATAAGAGCCGTTCATATTAGTAGTTTTTAGGGAAATCTGTAGATTGTAAATTCTGGTAAATTATCGTAGATCGAGTTTGTGTCATATATTTAATTAACACCACTGTAAATATATTTATGGTATTCGATCAGCAGATCTAACCGACCGTTTCATTAGGTCTTTTCTATTTTTTAGGCAACTCGGACTGTAGTATGAATATTATTACAGAAACTTTTATAGAAGATTAAGTCATCTATTCATGTTGTAGATGTAGAACAAACGCTTGATTGTTGTTAACTCTGCTTCTGACTGAACTGAATACTCAACATTATATTATAGGAGACCAGATACAACCAGATATAAGTAAATATTAATTTTATTTCAAAATAACGTCACAAATTCCAATTCCAATAATAAAATTTTGGAAATTTTCTGGGAAGTCAAATTATCTTTAAGTAAAGAATAGCTTTAAACTTAAAATTGTTAGTATAACACTAATAATTTCGGTATAACTAAGTATGGGTATTCAATATCCAATAGAGTATTGCCAAACTTTTTTAAATATTGAGTATTTTGCTTATTAACAGTTCAACTTAAATAATTTTTCTCAGTATTTACACTGTGCGTTTAATTTTCATATCCCATTCCTAGTTATGAATCAGAATATATTTGTATAAAAATTATAGATATTTATTGATGATGATTAACTCGGTCAGTAAACTCAATCATCAATAAAGTATTTGTATTTATTATCATTACAATTCTTTATTTGTTCATAAAGGCTATTCATAGGACATAGAAATATCTGTTTGTTTTGTCTTAACATTTAAAAACTTACATTAAGAATAAAATAAAAGCCTTAGAAATGACATCAAAAATAAGTATGAACTTTTTTCTAAGCAATTTTCATTGCATTTTATGTAAGAACTCACCATCTTTGAAGTGTTTGAATATCCGAAGAAAAAAGTTTTTTTTTTGGTTGCGATAATATCCACTCCATGCACTTCCACCTCCACTGTTTTAATATCTTTATTATTATAGTAAATGAAAGAAAACACTTGGTAGGTTTTACAAAAATTGCAAACTATATTTCTAACAATTGTTTCGGATTTTATGCCATTCTCAAGAAGTAACTTTTACTAAACCTAATAAGTACAAAATTCAGTCTATGTAGGCAGGTAACAACATGTGGCAATTTTATACTATGGCTGATTTTATTATTTGGAAAACTCCAAAATCTGTTTGATCATTAGTTATTATTTACTTTATTTTTAAACATTACTTTTTTATTTTTAATATTTCTAATAAATCTAATCTGCTTTTACGTTCATTGCGTGAAGTTTTATTTTTTGGTCCGGAAAATTATGTTTTGTTATATAATGTTCTGCAAAATTAGTGCATTTTTTGTTATTTAAGATAGATTTTTGTGTTAATCATAATACTTTTTTATAGAACGACCTGATTGGCCGATATAAATAGTGTAACAATCGTTACATCCTATTTCATAAATGCCACTTTTTTCTGTGTTTTGTCAACTTTTTCTATATAAAAATATAAGATCTATGTGTAAATAAGACTAATTTAGGTTCTTTATTAGTAAATAATAAATTAAAAAAAGTTGAAAAATCACAAAGAAGTGGCGTTTATGAAATAGAATGCAATGATTGTGACGCTATTTAAATCGGCCAATCAGGTCGTTCTCATTAATCATGTTTAATAAAACTGTAACAACTAATGATCGAACAGATTTTGGAATTTCCCCAATAATAGAAGTAGCCATAGTATAAAGTCACCAGATGTTGTCACCTGCCTATATAGACTGAATTTTATACTTATTATGTTTAGCAAAAGTTTGTTACTCTTTGAGAATGGCATAAAAGCTGAAAAAATGGATAAAAATATAGTTTGCAATTTTAGTGAAACCTACCAAGTGTTCTCTTTCATTTACTAGTCAAAAATGTTTCACCAAGTGCCCAGCGATCTTTCAACTTCTTCATTATTCTCTGAAATCTCTTCCAACTGAATGTCCCTTAAGTGAATCAAAGACATGGTAATTGTTTGGTGTGAGGGGGAACCCAGGGAAATAAGGCGGATATAGTGGATAACCAAATTTCAAATCTTAGTGGGGTACCACCGTCGAAAATAAAGTATGTTTCCACACATTATTGTGCTACAAAGCATGATCAACTAAGAGAAGAAATTGTTTGGAAAATTTGTTTGGAAAAGTAATCACGGAGAGGAATCACTGTGCCAAACAATTTTCTTTTATGAAAGCCTAATTTTCTGAAATCTATTCAGGCATGACTATACGATTTGTGTCATTATACGGGAGAACCAGCTACAAAAATTAATCCATTTTGAACAGGGTGCTCCATTAATTCCCATTAACAATGCTGTTAATGCTTGCTAACAATAATATAGATAAATTTTCATATTGAAATTTCATATTATGAGGAATATCAATGGGCTCCAATCATAATTTGAGAAGTTATCAACATTTTTTTATTTCAACTTATTTAGTTATCAACATTTAATATGTATAAATAGTGGACCAAGGAGAAAAATGCGACTAGGGTTTGTTAATTTTACCACGATCACACCGTAGTTCATTTTAGGCCTGGCCATGTCCCTGATGTAATAAATGTAATTTATGCGTCCGCCTCTAGTTTCTCGTACAGCAGGGTATCCCTACCCTACTGTATAATTTTGTTTGATACTTCAATCTGAACAGTCTTTGCACTTCTAAAGTTACTTTTAATGAATACAACTCAATATTTCGTTATACCTATAGTATTCTTAATATTATATTACACCCATTCAAGGGTATATATTAAATTTCCTGAACTTTTAAACGAGTTAGACATGCCTATTCAAGCAAAGCTAAAAGCTGATTTTATTCACAATTGCCGTTGAGTGAGCGCCGTTGATCCCATGCTGATGTGAATAAAGTTAGATTATGATAGTTAAATATTGACTGAATACAACATTTCAGCTGAATTATCTTTAATCAGTACATGGTGGCATAATGACCATGTTACTTGGCATTTGTATTTTAATGAATATTCGATTCACTTGATGTTTAGTCATCCTTACAGGATGCCTAAGGTCAGTTATCCTTCTGGACCATAAATCAAAGCCACAATCAAAAGGATACCCAACTGCGAATGTTCAATTCCAATTTAAATACACCATTCATCGTTTAAATTCCTAAGAAGTCGGAACAAATACACTTGATCTACTTTTCTATAGGATATCAAATATATATGAAGACTACATTGCAAAAAGGGCGAATGTCACAAATCCAGAGTTCTAAGAAAAATACATTTTAAGAATTTAAACCTTTCTCATATCATGTTTTATTCATTTTAATGAGCAACAGATGGTACATTTTATTGTTTGAATATATTACTGTCCATATCTAAAGAACCATAATAAGAAACTAACACTAAAAAGAACAAAAAAAATAACAAGTTTAAAAATATATTTTTTTTGGCAAGAAGGCGTGTGGTCCACGTATTTGTTCTAAAATTTATCATCGTGTTCATTGTTCTCGCCTAGTGGAAGGTTGTTGAAGTAGTTTTGGGCTTCGGATCCACAAAATCGTTTCAGTTCTTGCAAATTTCTATATTTCAGGAGAGGCACTGGTAACAATTCTAGAAAGAAACGTTTCTGGGAAAATTGTACAGATATGGTTTTTACATATTTACTGTGTATAATTTGTCAGGGAACATAAATTCATCGGTTTTCAATATTGCCATTTCTCTTGCAATTAAAAATCTAATGGCGGGTAATACGACTATAGTAGTTCTATATAGTTTCGAATTATAGCTTCTATAGCTCGAGATGGCAAAGGTTTTATCCTAGCTTCCCTAAACGCACAAACCCAATCCGATGGAATCTCTGCCTTCGCTATTTTTTTAGTTAGTTACCTTTTCTCTTTTTCTAATTTGTAACCGTGTGCGTCATCAATTGGGTTTTTTTTTTGCAGACCTTTCATTTTTGCTAGTAATACAACGTACCACGTTTGGACGTACCTCGTTTTTTCGAAGTTGGCGACGGACCCTCCCCCTTTTTCCCAAGTACACAAATCTTTATTATGCTGTAGAATGTAACAGAGATACATTTTAGCGAAGTATAGTGCATAACCGATCCGATAGGACTTGAACCTTGACGAAGTTCTAGTGCAAACTGGAACGGGTGGGTCGGCTTGCGCGTTTTAATGATTTAAGGAGCCGTACCATAGGTTTAACCATAGTGGGGGGGTCCTTATTGAAAAACCAGACTAAGACAAGTCCCTGAAGGAGGGCAGCAGCTCTTTCAGTAGTCATAGTGGCAGAAAACGTGAGGGTTGGTATGGTGCTATGACACACACGACTGCGATGTGGAAGGCAAGAGGAAACCACCACATTATAATCCTCAGAACAGCTAGCAGAAAGCTTATCCTAAATTAATGATGGCGTATCCTGGGACAAAAAATTCCGGAGGTAAAATAGTCCTCCGTTCGGATCTCCGGGTGAGGACTGTTCCGGGAGACGTGATCGAGTGCAATAATAATAAGAAGTGTAGCATTTCACGAGTCGGAGCGTGGAATGTCAGAAGCATGAGACAGACAGGGAAGCTAGAAAATCTGAAGATAGAAATGGATAGGTTAGGATTAGATATAGTAGGTATAAGTGAGATGCGCTAGCCGGAAGTAGGAGATTTTTGGAGCGGTGACTATAGGGTAATACACACAGGATCGGTAAATGGAAACGCGGGAGTAGGGATCGTTATGCGGAAGAATGCAGGACAGTGTGTAGATAGCTACCTACAATACAGCGAGAGAGTAATGATGGTTAGGTTAGATTCGAAGCCAGTGAAAACAGTAATAGTGCAAGTATACATGCCTACTTCTAACCACAGCGAGGAAGAGTTAGAAGCCGTTTATTTGGACATAGAGCAGGTAATAGGATTTGTGAAGGGTCATGAAAATTTAATAATAGTAGGAGATTTTAACGCAGTCGTAGGTGAGGGGAAAGAAGGAGAATTTGTAGGGCCTTATGGATTAGGAAACAGAAACGAGAGAGGTAGCAGACTGATAGAATTCTGTGAGAAGCACAAGATGGTAGTCGCGAACACATTGTTCAAGAATCACGTTAGGAGGCGGTACACATGGAAAATGCCAGGAGGGATAGACAGGTATCAGATAGACTACATTCTGGTTAGGAAGAGATTTAGAAATCAAGTAAAAGACTGTAAGAGTTATCCAGGAGCAGATGTAGACAGCGATCACAACTTGGTAGTCATGAAAGCTAGATTAAAGTTCAAAAATCTGAAAACCCGGAAGGATAAGAAACGTATAAATGTAGACATATTGAGGGATCAGAATATGAAAGATAAGTTCCAGGAGAAAACAGATCAATTAATAAATAAAACGAGTAAGGACGAAATCAAGAACGCAGAAACTGAGTGGGAGGGTATCAAGAATAGTCTAGCTTCCGCGGCTACGGACGTTTTAGGACACGATAAAAGGGAAGCTAGGAAGCCCTGGATAACGGACGAAATCTTAAACTTAATGCAAAAGAGACGAGGCTACAAAAACAGACGAGACGAAGAAGGACTGAAAACGTATAAGGCAATAAAGTGGGAAATCATTAGAAAATGTAGAAAAGCGAAAGAACAATGGATAGAGGAGAAATGCAAAGAAGTAGAAGATAAGTTGCAAGTAGGTAAGACCGATGAGACTTACAAAATAATTAAGAGGAACTTCAGGGATGTAGGAACAATAAGTAGAAATGTTAGGAGTCAATCGGGGGACATACTGATAGGAAGAGAGGAGAAAGCGGATAGATGGAAGCAGTACTTAGGAAATTTATACGAGGGTCAGGAATTAGGAGAGATATTAGAGGAAGAATCTAGCATCGATAGGGAAGATGTAGGAAAACCTATATTGAGAGAGGAATTTGAAATAGCACTAAGGGGGCTAAAGAATAATAGAGCGCCGGGTGTAGATAAAATACAGGCGGAAATTTTGAAATGTGCGGGACAGAAAGTAGTAAATAGGATGTTTGAACTGGTAAAATATATATACGAAACGGGCGAGATGCCGGAGGATTATAAGAGGAACATTATCGTTACTATACCGAAAAAGAGAGGAGCCGACAAATGCGAGAACTTTAGAACGATTAGCCTAACTTCCCATGCGTCAAAAATCTTAACTAGAATAGTGCAGAAGAGGATGGAAAATAGAGCGGAGGAAATACTAGGAGAAGACCAATTCGGGTTTAGGCGAAATAGGGGAACTCGCGAAGCTATTCTGGCGCTAAGAGTAATGTTAGAGAAAACAATAGAAAAAGGAAAGAACGCTTATATAGGATTTGTAGATTTAGAAAAAGCTTTTTTAATAAATGGGAAAAAATGTTCGAGATACTAAAGAGCGCGGGAATGAAGTATAGAGATAGGAGAGTAGTACACAATCTATACATAGAGCAAACTGCTGTTATAGAAGTAGAAGGGGAAGAAAGGGAAGTAGGTATTAGGAAAGGAGTAAGACAAGGATGTACGCTATCACCACTAATTTTTAATCTGTACATCGAAGAGGCGATTAATGTGGTAAAAGATAGAGTGGATTTCGGGATTAAAGTACAGGGACAGAAACTAAAAATGCTGAGATTCGCGGATGATATAGCAGTATTAGCATCTAGTAAGGAGGAACTAGAATCAGCATTGAACAAAATGGAGGCAGTGTTGACAGAGGAATACGGAATGAGGGTGAATAAAAACAAAACTAAAGTGTTAGTGTGCAGACGGCGCGAGAGCAGAGCAAAAACGAAAGTACAAATTAATAATGAAAGATTGGAGGAAGTTAAAGACTTCACTTATTTAGGAAGTAAAATAAATTGGGATGGAAGAAGCGATAAAGACATAAAACAAAGAATAGCGCAGGGTCGAGTAGCTTTTAACAAAAAGAAAGCACTTTTATGCTCGGGGGTAATAAACTTAGAAACAAGGAAGAGATTTTTGAAAACATATGTATGGAGCACGGCACTTTACGGCTGCGAAACCTGGACGGTAGGGGAAACAAGTAGGAAGAAATTAGAAGCTTTTGAGATGTGGTGTTACCGAAGAATGATGAAAATACCATGGACTAATAGGGTTAGAAACGAAGAAGTATTGGAGAAAGTCGGCGAGAAAAGGAGTATGTGGAAAAACTTAAAGAAGAGAAGAGATAGAATGGTAGGCCACTTGCTGAGACATGGGGGAATAGTCCGCGATATTTTGGAGGCAGAAATAGGAGTGAAGAAAGGCAGAGGTAGGCCTAGATTAGACTACTGCTCGCAAATAGTAAGGGATGTAGGTTGTAGCACAATTAGCGAAATGCGTAGGTTAACACAAGATAGGAGAAGCTGGAGGTTAGCGTCCAACCAGTCTTAGGACTGATGACCTAATGATGATGATGATGATGATAGTGCATAAAATACTAATACTTACAAATTTAAAAAAAATGACGTGGTTATCGCTGTTTTAAAATTTTTGTGACATTCTTCCTTTTTGCAGTATAGTCTTCATATATAAATATTATAACGAGTGCGTACTAAGATTATACATATTTATTCTAAACGTCAAATAGAAACCAACCTCTATGATTTGATCCCGTAGCAGCTAACGAATGTGTATGTAACTAATATACAAAAACTCTCATGTAGGTAATTTCTAATGTTCGCCAGTAAAAGGTAAATTCCGGGTCCGGGCTTACGTGTATATGTGCATAAATGTAGATGTAAAACTAGATAATGGTATTTCATATTAATAAAACCGTAAAAATAACATTTGTGTCGATAATAATCAAAACTATCTTCAACATGCAACACCGGAGAGGGTCAGCAACCTAATGATTATCTTGGTAATGGGACAAATTTTCACTGTGAGATATAACGAGTGCTCGTTGATGTAACTGTATTGTAAATTGAATTAATATTATTATTAGACTTAAAAATGTATCAACAACTTCCTTTGCGTTCTACAGTGAAAAGGCGAGTCAACGATTTTCCCTGCAATATTGACGACACGGTACTACTGTGTACCATAATGTACACGATACAGTGGTATACTAGAGTGTAAAAACATGAGTTACAGTAGTTGTCGCGACTGAGAAACATACAATTTGTTTAAATGCTAAATTTTAAATCGGAGTGCTAAGGAAAATCACAAATAATTTAATACAAATTTAGTTAACTGATGATAAGTTGCAGTATGCCGTGTGATAGGGCTGGGAGGCAATAATCGATTAATTGATAAATAACCGATTAATCAATTAATCGATCATTTGATTACATTTTCCTAAATAATCGATTAATCAATTAACCGATTAATTGATTATCGATTGTTTATAGATTAATCGATGTAATCCATCAATCGGTTATTAATCTAGATTCGATTAATCGATCATCTATTGATTATTAATTGATCTACAAATAGTTTACAGAAGTTTTACAGTTACACATATTTTATCAACATTTATCAATTATAGCATTAGCTTTTACTCCGCCGTTTCGTAAAATTTTGCTACAGTGCCAGTTGCAACTTCGGCATTGTCTTCATCTAAAAGAGGGATCCGGCACACTGTACCGTACGTCTCCGACTCCCCGGATTGACTTTATAAGAGAGAAAACTTT
This sequence comes from Rosalia funebris, assembly GCA_037954035.1. NCBI lineage: Eukaryota > Metazoa > Arthropoda > Insecta > Coleoptera > Cerambycidae > Rosalia > Rosalia funebris. The sequence continues at coordinate 11,205,281 of JAZFAV010000007.1, forward strand.
TTATTTTTAATTTTACGAAAAAAATGTATTCTTTGTAACAAATTTTGCTTCTTAAAAAATGATATTTCCGTGCAAAAATTTGCCATTTGATGTACTATTCATTTCATCTCTATTTGCCTAATAAAAAACTCTCTTATCGTGCCGACAAACGGAACAGTCTACCTGAGCCTAGCCATAAAAACAAGCCACGGTATATTTTAAAATGTATTATTTGGCAAATAGCGATGAAATAAATTATACAGAGTATTCACAAATTAAGGAAACATGAATATATTATATATATGATTAATTATATATGTTATATATATATATATATATATATATATATATATATATATATATATATATATAACATATATATATATATATATATATATATATATATATATATATATATATATATATATATATATATATATATATATATATATGATTAAAGAGGAAAAGTGCATTATTTCATTTTAGAAAAAAAATTTATAAGAAAATCAATTTGCTATTGAAATACATTATTTGAGATACAGGGAAAAACAACAAAAAATTTTTGGGGTTAGGTATTGAAAATTTTATAAAGAATATTTTTTTCATTTTACGAAAAAAATGCCAAAGGAAAAAAAATTATTGTTTGACTTCAAACACCGAGATATAAAGTGAAAAGTGCAATATTACCATGGATATTCTTAAAATAAAAAAAGCAAAAAAAAAACTCAAAAAGAAATTCTCAAATTTTATATTTAGACATATGTTTCAATACTTCAATAGCAAATAACTTTTTCTTATAAAATTTTCGTCTAAGATCAGAAATAATGCATATTTTCTCTTTAATCATATTTATATTTCCTTAGTTTGTGAATACCCTGTACTTCAAATGTTAAATTTGTTCACGATATTATCATTTTTCTGACAAGTGCAATTTGTTTTGAAGAATGTTTTTTCATAAAATCAAAAATAAAAAAGTTTTCCCTCTTGTAAAGTCAGTCGTGTGACCGGTGATAAGGCATAAGGTATATAGTATATACTATATAGTGTATACTATACGAATTATCACTTATCAGAATAAAAATTTAAAGTTAATATCTACATTATCTACAGCTACGTATCTAGGGCCAGGAGAAATGTATCGATTAATCGATCATTAGATTACATTTTCCTAAATAATCGATTAATCCATTATCAATTAATCGATTATCAATTAATCTATTAATCGATAATCTATTAATCGGAAATAATCGATTTTTTTGATAATCGATGATCGATTGTTATATTTCATACTCGGCCCAGCCCTACCTTGAGACACGCTAAATAATCCAATGTTTACTCAACTGCTAAAAATTCTTATCGATGGAATTTACAGTGTTGTGCCTACTAAATCGACCCTAAATATTTGGTAATGGAACACCAAAGTGCGAAGAAATTCAAAGAAATGTAGCTTCTGAGCCATCTGATAATAACGTATGATGAAAATATGATAAATTGGAGAACAGTTAAGCACGTATGTATGTTACTCTACCGATAACCGATGTAACTTTCTATATGAAAGCATCCGCAATGCGCGTAAAAGCACATACAATTATGTCGGCTTATTGCATGTGACATGTTTAGCACATGAACTGCATTATTTCAAAGAAACTGTTTACAGACTTCTATTCCAGTCAACAAATTATTGTACAACGTAAAGGAGACATTTTTAAAATCGCAGTCTCGAAGAAAATTATTTCAAGACCAATTGTCGAATACGCTATTGCCACCACAGCTTATTGTAAAGCATTGGAACAAGTGATAGAGGCGACACGTCACTATTATGTATCTTTTGATGATACAAAGAGGGCGATCAATTCAATAAATGCAAATGAAGCACTCTTTATCTCAGGCACAACAGGCGTTGAACGACCCGGATATTTTAAAAGAGTTAATATTCATCTATAGCCATTCTTCAAAACTTTATCGATAAGGAATCTTGAATGTACACTTACTTCCTCTGGATTAACAATACTTAATGTATTAAACATTATATTTGACCTGTTACACCAGTTACTTTTTGTTACTGGTAACAGTACAACGTAACAATTAATGAAGCACTTGCTCTCACGTCCATGAAGTGGATGAATGACTTAGTTTAGTCCCATATAGATGTCATTCCAGTGGCCTACAGTGGCAGACTAGTAGTATAGTAGGGTAGTGTATTTATATTCGGAAAACTTCAGCTGGTATTTTTGTATATATAATATTGTTTTCACTATCAATTTTTCAATGTGAGGAAATTAAGATATGTAGGTTCTCAAAAGTCTAGCTAAAATATTATTTTCAATATGACAATTAAATGTATAAGGTAAAATTACACTTATTGACATTCACTTAGCTTGCTTTCTAGATATCAAAGTGATATCTAGAAAGGTTACATTATAGTCGAATAAACTATTCTATGCATATTATATCCATAAAAAATTTCAGGCCATTTGCATACAACAAATAGCATATATCTAATGTATGTTATGTCATTAATAAGTACTTAAATAACAAAGGGCTTAAAATAGAACCCTGAGGCACTTCAGAAGAAGCACGAAGTTCGTGAAAATTAATATCAACATTCTGCAATGTATTGAGTAATGTATATTACCTTAGTAGATATTAAACGATTTTTCAGGAACTCATCCTGATATATTACTTGATAATAATGCGATCTGTCCATTTATATCTGGATAGAGTCTATTATTTAATAAAATATTTAATATTTTACAAAAATTATGAACGATTGAAATTAGCATATAATTCAATATACCACATTTATCCCCTATATGTAAGTCGGATATTATTTAGACTGCTTCCATAAATCTGGATTCGTATATATGCTAATATATAGATTAAATAAAATTATTAGCGCATAAAAACTATTTGAGCGCAATCTTTAACAAGAAATTCATTTGTACTATCTAGCTCAGAGGTCAATTTAGGTTCGATTTAGGCTGTGCAGTAGTTTTGTTTCATTAAATTCTGAAATATGTATATTTAAATTTTGCAATCCTGAGAATAGCGTTTTTCCATCACAGCATAATTGTCAAATGAGAAATTTTTACTAGAGAAAAGTTTTATTAGAAATTTACGAAAGTATTGAAGATACATTTTTGTTAACTGGCACTTTGAGTTTGACTATCAAAATGCATTTGCCTAGAAACAGTAGCTACTCCTTTTTTGTTGTTGACAAAGTTCATAATTTTAAAGGATCAGATTTAATATCCTTTTCGGTCCTTTGAACAACATTTTTATATAAAATCTGAATATCTGTTTTAATGTTCATCCTTAGACATTTAAATTTATGAAAGGCTTAAATATTTTGCTTGAATAATAACTGTCTTATATTTTTACAATGTTTTAGATTTTAATTTCATATTTCTTGTTACGTCGGCTTTAAACAAGGAAGGATATTTATGTTTATCTGAGCGATACTTTGGAATTTATTTACGAAGTTGAAGTTTTACCTTCTGTAACTACTGTAATGTATTAAGAACGATATTTAACTATAATATGCATAATCCATAGTTTTAATGTTGCAAACTTTTAAGACATAGTCTCCAACCACTTCGATCGAGTTCTCAGCTCGACTGCTATTTTTACTAAGTTTCTCAATATTCACCCTAAGGCTAAACTAGTTAAAGTTAAAATGAAAATATGCAGTATTATACGAACAATGTAAGCTTTTGCTCTCACATCTTACTATGAAAATATTTATCCTTATGACTACATAGGTTCCTAAATTATAAAAGATAAATTGCTCATTTATACAAATAAGACATTAAAATATCCAACTAGAATAATAGCAATCCAGTTTCGTTAGATAAATGTGGCGATACGTTAGTCTGACAATTGTCTTTCGTTTTCCCATTTCCAATTCTATACAGCTACGACTAATTTTTCTCGTTCTACCACTTTTTGTCCAGCCATTCGTCATTAGTGGTCTCTCTCTTAATGAATTTAGAGTAAGGGAGATACCACTATCTCCCTATCAATTACAACGCAAGTGCGCTGTCATTGATAAGGCCATTTATCATCCTTTTAGTTGTATGCGTAGATCTCTGAAGTTTAACTATTCGAATCTTAATTAAAAATATTGATAAACTGTTTATTGAAGAAAACCTTTCACAATATTTTTATTCAAAAAGTGTTTTAAATATCATTATAACGATGAACTAATACTCAGTTACCACCATTACTGTTTATTAATAATTCGACATAATAATATTTTATATAACTTAAGTATTATTATGCTTTGATAAGTTCTCTAATATTTAAAATTAATTATTAAATGAGCCGAAGTATAACAAAGAGGCACATATTTTGCAAATTATGCAAAAACAGGAAAATATAGCTCCAATATGTAGAATTTTGTGTTTCTGTCTGATTGAAAACAGTTATGTAAATATGGAAACATGAAAATCGAAATTGTATTTAGAGAAAACCAAATATTACTAAATAAATAAAGTACACAATAAAGAAAGAAAGTGAAGAAAGAAAGAATATAAATTGCGTAAGATGTAGCTGTATTCCTATTGATGAACTATTTCTGTTTTAGTTTATTTTTTGTAGTTTGTTAAATACGAAGTATTTACAGTATCTCTGTTGGAAAAATCCAGTTCCAATTATAATATATCAATGCACAAGCTGATTAATTAGTTTTTAGATTTTTTGACAACAGTTAGAAGAAAATAATGTACATCTGGTCTAATTTCGTCTAGTCTGCATATTTATTTTAAACATCATAAAAGTATTTAATTTTAATTATGAAACATAATCACTTGCAATAAAATTGTGAATATTACACTACATTTTACAAATTAAATGAAAATAAAACCCTAAAAGTTTTTAAGCAGTTTAATCAAAACTGATCATTTGATTGTAGTGGTAAATGACTTGAAGAATGAGGAATTAAATATACGAGTATATGTCATTATGTTATTCGAGGAACTATTAGTCTCACGTCAAATAAACGTTATATAATAAATAATGTAAAGCCATTCCAGTATAGTAAAATTATTTAAAATATTTATACCTAAATTACACTTTGGTTAAATAGATGATCAGTAAATCATATTGCAGCAGATTTGTTTGATTGAAACGTTTCACTATTATAATAATAAGTTTATTAATATTACTATTATTACATTTTTTTGACATACATTAAAATAACACTTCAGTTAAATTTATCCAGCAGAATAATTTTTACAGACATAAATTAATATTTCAGGACCTCTAGTTTGAAATGCTTTAATGTTGTATGCAGACTATTCTAATAAGAGTGAACAACGGAGTAGTTTGCAGATAAATATTTAAGCTATTGTAAACGAATATAATAGTTTTTATACAACACAATGCTCTCTAATAAAGACTATATTTCTAAAAATAGAATATTTTATCTAAAAATATAATAGAATATAAAAATCCTGAAGTGGGACACAATTGTAGCGGATTTTCAATAAATATATTGGCGAAAAAAATTTCATAAAGGCTTGAAGTATATAAAACAATTTATTATTCGTAGGAACTCAAGAAATCATGTGTATAATAGATTGTAGCATGTACAGTGTGCACACAAAGGTTGGAACAAATTCGATAGAACGATTACCGAGCAAGTGCGAAAAAACATTAGAATTTATTGACTTCGCATTTGTTGGATTTATGACGTTATCGACAGGTTTTTTATGGCATCGCCGGTATCTGATGATACTATTTAATAGAGCATGTTATAAAGACAGGGTTCGTACATAAGCTCAAGTTTATGAATTATTTAATAAGTATCCTGAACGACCTTGTATTGTACTGTACGTTCAACTATAAGTAGAATAGAAGCAAATTTGAAAGTACATTTTATTACTGTGGAAGACAATTATACCAAAGATCATCTAATCATTCCAGATGATGCATAGTTGCATTTATTACTAGCTGTGCAGGAAAATTCTCATTAACTTAGTAGCGAAATCACATCGGAGTAATCTGTTATGAAATACCTGACAATGCATAAGTACGATCCATACATAGTTCACAAGCTTCGGGAAGATAATTTCGACAGCAGAATAGAATCTTCTGAGTTAATGAAGTTATATAATAATAATCCCCAATTACTAAGCTCGATTGCTTTCTCTGACAAGTTCATTTTATGTTTGCATGCCTCAGTAAATAGGCAGAACTACAGGTATTGGCCCTTAAAAACATTCATTGGTTGATAGAGTGATAAATAAAAGTTCCAGAGAAATAAATGTGTGGCTAGGGATTGCCATAATTGCAGGATCACTTTCTATTAATAGTAAATTAACTGTTTGGAGTTTCTGCAAAAGCACATAGTTTTCACTTGTGACACTACATCCAACTAAAGAAAATCCATGAATATCATAACAGTCAATATGATATCAACGTAATTCCACGCTATCACATTATTCACGAATTATATGTGATTACCTAAATATAGTCTTTCTAACTTAGTCTTATTACCTAAATATATCTTTTTGTTGAGGCTACCCTAAATCTAAAGCAAATCTTAATTAAGACCAAATACTATTGAGACATTAGTTCGAAAGGAAGTAAGGTTAATTAAATCAGACGATTTATATATATAGTTATACAAAAATTTTAGTTTCCACTTGCACATTATCAAAAGGTAAATGGCAGGCAATTTCAATATTTAATTTAGTAGTTTAGATTTGTATTAATTATTATTGTTCATAACATTATTCTCATTAATTTGCTGAAATTCTTTTTGATTTTCAAAACAATTCTTATCTTAAACGCATCATCAGATGAGGATTGATGTCATTTAACCAAAAACTTTACCAGTGATAACGTGAACAAAATACGCGTATATAAGAGTTTATTTAATCGCTATTTGCCAAATAAAAAATCTCAAAACATACAGTGGCTTGTTTTCATGGCTAGGCTCAGGTAGATTGTTCCGTTTATCGGCAAGATAAGAGGGTTTTCTGTTTGGCAAATAGCGATGAAATTAATAGTACATCCTAAAAAATGTACACCTGCAGACAAAAATAGGACTGTCTGAGCCTTTTTCTTACTTTAACGACGACGACTTTATCGAATTGGTTTCAATCTTTAGGCGCTAACTATATAATATAACGTATATATCAGCGACTTTCTTTAAACTTGAAAAGATAAATGTTTCTTGAAGAATATTGTTATCATATGTACAATTTTTAAGAGATAATTGCGGTTCTCTTAATTCACAAATCATCCGTTTTCTTATTAAGTCCACTCTAGAATTTAGTAGTATTATCTACATTTTTTATTCTGACGGAATATTCCAATTGTTACATTTACCTTCAAAAGTAATTAAAATTATCTACAACTAGCGTAATATAAGCGTCACATCAGTTAAAGATGAATTAACACCAAGTAATATACTAAAGTGAACCTCTAAATCTCAGAAAACGTTCCTTTCATATTCGAAGAGGGCGTGCATACGACAACTCCAACATAAATATTTAACAAACGGATATGACTGCGTATTTGTATTTGATTATAAATTAGCAGTTAAGTTTGAGAAATATTTACTTAATCTTCATATCCACTACATTATATCTGTCAGTAATGCTTTAGTAAATAGCTAAATAAATGGTAACTAACATAGCGAAGAAGTCTAATCACGTTCAATAAGTAAACTGAATTATTGATTGTGAAAAGTCTTCATGAAGTGTATATTCCAAACTGATTGAGTTAGTAATTCAGTTATACAATAAATCTAATTGTATCTATATGGTTTCAAACTGAAACTTCAGCGAGTCAATCGTCTTCTTTGAATAAAGCAATTAACGTCTATTTCTTTTCCGGCAGTTGTTGTTTGTAGCTTACACATTAATTATTCACAAATGAAAAGCAAGTCGTTTGACCCGGTTTGTTGAGGGATAAGAATGTTAATTGGTTGCATAGTTGCATAGACTGTTTATGTTGAGTAAATTTACTGAGAAACTTATTGAAAGCTTTTCCTTATTCACGCCTATTTCAACAATAGTAAAGTTGCTAATAATATAGTTCTGTGAAAATGACAATAAAATCGTGTTGTGCAATAAAATATTACGTCTTAAATGCTTTTGACATGAATTATGTTTTTGCAATTAATAAATATAGTAATATGTCTTTATTAAGGAATAAGTTTCTTTAACATAGGCGATGTCTACCTTACGTTACTTTATTTAAAATTTTACAAATTAAATTTGAACGATATAGAGAATATATTCTAAAACAGAACTAATGTAATATTTTAATAGAATAGGATAATTAGGAATACAAAATAGTGATAAGGTAAATATTAACATTGGTGAAAGAAAAAAAAAAAAAAAAAAAAAAAAATATATATATATATATATATATATATATATATATATATATATATATATATATATATATATATATATATATATATATATATATATATATATATATATAACTAAGAACTGTAAAAATAACAACAAAAACGTAAAATTAACAAAATATATATTTTCCGAGGCAACACATATTTTATTGACTAAAGAAAATCTTATCATATAAATTATTATTTATATATTAATTTATACTAAATGGAGGGTCAATATTATTCATATTTTGTAACACAATAACAATAATAAAACTTTAAATATTATTAAATACATATATATTTGTCAAGGGCAAAGTTTATTTGTAATATCTATCTTACAGTCTATGATAATTTCTGCAGAAAAACATTCTTAGTTTTATTCATGTGACTTAGAATTAAATATATAATAAAAATTAAGTTCGTAACCAAATTTTATAGGAATTCTAAGGAAATTCACCCAAATAAATGCTCGATTATTCTTTAACCTATAATTAATAATTTACATGCATGGAGGTATAATTAATTCTAGAGATCAACAGTAATGAAGTACAAGTTTAAAATTAGATTTAAAAACTTAGAATATGTTTATTAACAAAAAAAAATTAATTAAAGTAACTGCCAAAAATGTTTTCCACTTTATTCAATACACAAGTTACGTACTTGCTACTGCCATCAAGAATTCTTCTATCGGGAAAGGAGGACTTATAATACATAGTGGTCATGGGAACGAGATGGAACATTCGGTACAGCAACAAAACCAGGACATCAGGTTTCCACGATCACCGAAAAATTATATATTTCTCGACGCGGGTTCAATCAAATTGATATAATCGGGAAATGATCAAAACAGTTTTGAATTTTAATGGATTATCGATTAAACTGGTCTGCACATAATTATCAAACAAGGAGTTCTTGGAGAAAACTCAACTTGTATGTGCAAATTTATCAGCCGGTCAAAAAATAAACTGTACTACCTTATGTAGTTCTTTTTATTATGTTGTTTTGCTTCATTATCGTGTATTTGTTGAACAATGTTATGTTGAACAATGAATCCAGTTAAGATGTTTCTGTATCGCTTTGCAAAGATGGGGAAATTAAAAAAGACGAGCCTAATTATATTTTTGCAAGAAACTGTAATCTAAATACCAATTTCGTGAGGATGTAGTAGAGATTTAATAAAAATATACGGACAATCGGTGATCCACATTTTCATATTTTGAGAATTGTCGAAAGAGATGTTAAATGTATCATTCATTCATATTATTAAAAAGCTACTAACAGAAGACAAGTCAGAAAAAAGGATTTGATCTCCAGAAAGAAGGATTTGATATTATATGGATGTATATCCGAATTCCTCTTTACAACCATTCAGTATATTATATAAGTTTCATGTGTTGGGTATTTCCATTGTTAAGTTCAAATCTTCAATCAGTATATAGGACAAAATTCGTCAAAAGTGTACCCGGTTATAAATTTTGTACCCCCGATTTCTACCATACCTTATCTTTTTGTAGGGGGTGAGTGTCTTTAAATTCTGAAAATATGGCATTTCAATTTTTGAAGATTAAGATATAGGGGCAAGAATTTTCAGCATGTAACCATGCGCGCTCAAGCCTGTTAATTTGTAACTCCTACTACGTTTATTCGATTCGCATTCATCAAAAACATGCTTTATAGGATTTTTCATCTACTTTCCTATAAAATTTTCTACTTTTTTGCAAATGGAAATTTTGAGTATTTTTTTGCAATTATTAATGTTTTTATATTTTCTTCATATTTCCACCATTTTGATTTTTTTAAAAGTATATTTAATGGAGACCTTATCTTTTTTCCTATAAAAATACTCTCTGATGAAGATGGGATTGAACGAATTGCGGTGCGGGCTGTCGCATTTGTCTCGCGCTCGGCCTCACGTGGAGTTTCTTAGGAACTCACATAATTCAAAAAACTTGAAAATAATTTAGTTAATCGGTAATCAACAAATAAAATGAATATAAGAACATGTCTATATGTTAATTGATTATGAAGTTATTTATTTACATAACAGTTTATTATCTTGTTATTGAATTAGATATGTTCACTGAAAGAACACTTTTGATGTATTACCCAAACATTTGGTTGTTGTATCCATATAATTTGAACTATTTACTTTAGTTGTGACATTAAAAGTGATTTGGATAAGGTATATATTCATTTGGGTGTTCGTAAGTTATTATTTGTACCACATTAAAACTCTTCACAACCAAAATACTTCTTTCAGTGTAGTTTAGGTCATGATTGAGGTTAAGTTTCGCCAAAGAAGAGAGTTTTTCGAGTGATTATTGCATGTTGGCCATATTATATCAACATCACTCCAATTTCTATAATATGAATACAAAGTGTGTTATCGATCGAGGCTGCATGATGTTTTATTTAATAAGGAGAAATACAGAAAAACTATGGGAGATGTTACGTATATTTCTGCAATTTTCCAAGAGAAATTCCTTATTTCTCTCCTGAATCAAAAGTTTACGGTTTTAAAAAAAGGTTTAAATAAATATGCCGGACTCTAGGTAATTTTTCCTATGAAAACAATACACTATATGGAGCAAGGTTTTTATCAATTTTTTGTACGTAATTGTCTAAGCTGTGGATTTGTTTGAAGAAAATGTGGACGAACCAATGAAAGTTTGCGGCCCTATTCATGATGAACCATTTTCCCCTCTTTAGCTAAAATCTCAAAGACAAAAAAAAATACTGTGCCCAAGAAGATTATGCATCTGGAATGGAAGTTCTGGAGCAAATCAAGTATAAATTCCAAATTTCGAATAGTGATTCCAAAAAAAAATTACTTCTGACTCTTTCATCAATGTCTTGGGATCGATGAAAATTAGCTGCCGAATTCAATGCTCCTGAATGTGAAACATTTTGTTGTTCTGTAAATAATAACGTATTTCTGTTAAATTTTCATTGATTAGATTTAATTTCTTACGATTTGTTACTCTAATTCAATATGTTTATAACTTAAGTATTGAAGAATTTTATGTTGTTTTTAGTCCAGCGAAGGAAGGAAAGGGTTACAATACCTTGCTTATCTACATGTTCATTATTGATTAAAGTTAAATGTTGTCTAATTAGTCTTTTTGTTGAGAATATATGTGATGTACTTTTCGGAAACGTAAGTTCTTAATTTACTAACACGCATTTTACCAACACTGACAAAAAATAAATAAATAGAAATTAGCTGTGAAAGGCATTGTCGCGTGCGCCAAATTATTTGCTTCGTCACTAATTCAATTAATAGTAGGAATTACAAATTATACAAATTAATGAAATTGAGCGTATATGGTAGCACGGCGAAAGTTATTGCCCCTGTATCTTAACAACCTGAGAATTTGAAGATACTTACCCGCCTCCTACAAAAATATAAAGTTTGGTGAAAATCAGGTACACTTGACGAATTTTGCCCCATATATAACGGAATAGAACGATATTTTGATATTAATGTAGTCTGTTTCCAAAATACTGAATTAGCAGTAATAAACAAAAATGAAATAATTGCATATTTAGGTTTATCACGAACAAAAAACCAACGGAATTCACCTAATTCACCTAATTAATCTACCTACGGTCACCGATTATATCCCTACCTATAAATTAATATATATGCCCTCAAATATATTTCTACATGTAATGGAATATAAGCGTATGCATAAATAATAAATTACCCTTTACTTCTATAACACGTCTGCATGAATTGATGTTATGCCTGAAATACTCAGAATATATGATAGCAATAGTTTTTCTTCTTAACCATACTTGTAAACACAAATTTAATTTTAAGGCTTTTAAGAAGATCGATACTGATGCGGAGTGGCACTCTTCTTATGTCTTTCTTCATAAAAAGCAGATAAAGGGTACCTTCGCATTAAAGTCACTTATTGCAAATATAAGCTAAAGATACGGCGGAACGAGGGAATTGTGAACTCACAACATAAATTGTAATAAGACGTATTCGTAAAATAGATAACATCCTTTTATTACGAAATGCACATAAAAAAGCTAGTTAGACTACAACTTTGTTTGTAATAATTTTTTTTTGGAAATGCACTTGTTTTTAATAAATTTACTGTTTGATATTTGCCAATTGTTTGTATATTTCTATTTGTTTAATATTTACACTTCCTATCCTACACTTAATATTGGATAAGCTATATCTACCGCCTTTTGAATTACATACAGTGGCTAACAAACAACTATTCTTAAACACTTTTTATTATATATTATATATTTTATGAAATAAATTAATTCATGAAATATCCTGCTTTGTGCATATAGTTGCAGTAATGGAAAATTTTTCTATACAGAATTTCTTCTAAATTAAAACAAAAATTAATTATATACCTATTAATTAAAAAAGTAATGTACATTGACTAAATTCAATCTAGAAAAACTATTTACAATTTGGTGATCATAAATACAAACTCTAAGAGAACTATCTACAAGGTACCAATATTACTATTGAAGAACATGAACCAATAACAATTTCTGCCATCTACTGCCCATCTAAACATCTTAACCAAAAAGAATATTTCCAGGGAATCTTCAATACCCTGGGTAATACGAGTAAATTTATTACAGGAGGACACTACAATATTAAACAGTCAAGATGGGGCTATAGATTGACAACCCCAAAAGTCAGAGGAATTCTCAATGCTATGAAAACAAACACTTTACAACAACTTTCTACTGGTCAACTAAAATACTGGCCATCGGTTCTTTAAATAAATAAATAAATATAAGTATCAAAATATGAACATTTTTCCGACGAACATCAATTAAGATGATAAGTCAAGTTGATCTTTGAATTATTGAGAAAATATCTTTTAATTGGTAAAGAAATGAAACATAATACATACGAAGATACATTTATTTTGTATTTCATTTTAATAGTTTGTGGCAGTTTAATCATGAACGGAGTTGAGATAGAGAAATACACCAAATCATATATTTATCAGTGTTTATAATCAATATTTATTCCCTTCTCCTTATTGTATTTATGTATAAACTTTGTATATGTTCCATTTTGCAAATACAATTTACATATCCACAATATTCTTTGTGATGCATAAATAAACATTTCCATATGGTTTAGTGGGTAGTAAATATATACAGAATGCTTCTTAACCGTGACACTATTGCTGGATCCTTTTGGAAATGTATTCTTGCCTTGGGCGTAGTTGTCAGACGCACTTTACAGCTACATAATTTATTGCGAACCTGATGGTGCTGGCATTTTCTATTCAGCCAATGGTTATCCCAATATAGATTTTAGGCTTGTGAAGAATTGTTTTATATTGCTAAGTTTGCCAGTCCCTGGTATATCACTTCCAATTCCAGGGGATTTAGATAATAGATATTGGCATGCTGTGTACCAACTTTGTTAGATATATTTTTAGGATGCTCTTTCTTATAAATTGACATGTCTAAAATTGTTATAACTGTAGAATTGTAATTTTATATAGAATCCCTTCATTTCGTCAACATATTATTATTATTATATCATAATTTAATTAAATTATCTTTTGTTAGCTTATTTCAATATTTTTAGATAAGTTCCTTTAAAACGTACATGAAAGTTTCAAGTGAGCTGTTGATAGGCTTAATCAAAGATATAAGTTAGGACGTTTTTACTGATATGTAATAGTTATAATAATAGTCTTTATTTTGAGTAAAAAAGATAATCATTTACACTAAGCGAAAGCATAACTGAGGGCGAAATTTAATATTAGGTTAATCTTCCAGTTAACTAAATTAGTAGTTATATAAAGTTAACATATGTAATATATACTCATATAACCTTGTTGTAAGAAGAAAACATATACAGGCTGGCTCAGAATGGTTTTTACAGTTTACAATTACTTTTACATATCTTCGTTATTTGAAAATATGTAATGATAACCTAAAAACCATCTCTAGATTGTGTAAAAAGCCTTGCTGATTTTAAAGCTAAATCTATCTGTTGTTTTCTCAGCCCCACCAGACACTTTTTCCGATATTTCTTAAAATTTCCGTTTACTTTTTGTTTTGAAAATTAAGTCTTACTTAATTATGAATATGGATATGTAAAATACGTCATATTCTTAATTACATTTCTTCATAGAAGATATCATTACTATGAATAAGCATTAGTGTTGTTATGTTTCAAAATATTATATTTTAAATTAGCTCCCCAAACCCAACTTTTTCTGTTGTGTAAAACTTAATTTCATTATAATACTAAGTATTCTATATCTTATGAGTTAAGTTTATGTATATCGTATTCTATATCGTATTTTAAAAATAGGTACAAACACGTGTAGTTTATTTCATGGCTATTTGCCAAATAAAAAATTTCAAAACATAACCTTGGATTTTTTTATGACTAGGCTCAGGTAGACTATTCCGTTTATCGGCAAGATAAGAGAGTTTTTTATTTGGCAAATAGCGATGAAATGAATAGTACTTTGCATGTTTTTGGAAGAACGTAAAGATAATCGCTACAACTGTTAACGACTGGAATGGAGTTAAAATAAATATTTGATTGCCTCCTGCACTCTCCGCAGAAGCTTTAAAACGGTGTAATTGTTTTCTGATATGTACAAGTCAAATTATAACTAGTGCAATTCTTCGACAACTGTCCTGAACTCAGGTCGTTCAGATTGACAGATTCAGTTTGATGCACGAAATCATTGAGATAATCAATAAGAAGAAATCTAATAACGCAGAGTCTGGGGACCTTACAGGCCAATAATTAATTGGATACCTATTAACACTGACATAGTTTTTCACAAGACACCAAGACACTATAAGAAAAACTGAACAACGTTTGCAGGCTTTTAGAAATCAAATATCTGCTCCTACTAATCTAATCTTAGTACTAACCTTATGATAGAGATTCAGTTCCGTTGACCGTGAATCCATCTTAATACTAGAATGGGTTGGAAACTTTGGTGTGAAGATAACACTGACGTTGTTTTCCACAAAACACCGAAACACTAACGGATACTTATTATCAATTCATTTATATTACTTATCTAAATACTTATTTAAATGTTCAGTGACATTTTGTGGATAATGGGGAAGAGCACCATCTTGTTGCACCATATTGTCTTGATTTTGTTAAAGTACAGTCATGAAAGTGTAGCCCAATTAAATAACAATTAAATAATGCGCACCAAACATTTATACTCCAAACTGTTTGGACCCACATTCACTTGGCGTTTTAATTTGACAAATAGGACGAATAGTACATAGTGGGAGCTACATATATTTATTTTACTATTATAGCATTACTATGGAAGCGACTCTCCTCATTCCAATAAATTTTGTCTGAAACTCCTGAATCCTGCAGCATTATAACTTGAGTTAGAACGATAATCTCTTAGATATCGTTATTCTCTTATTTTTTGTTCTTAAATACTGATTATTCTTCAAGAGTTCTTGTTTAAACTGTTTCTGAATGTAACTAATTCTCCAATTTTTACTGAACTATATGAAGCTTTTATATAAAGTTGTTTTGTGTTTTGGTACGATTAAAGTATTTTGATGTTTAATATTTACATTGTGTACTTGATTTCGACATATTAGTTTATTCTTCAGATTTGTTGATGTAGAGATAGTTAACATCCTGTGTACAAAAATCGAAACGCCATATGATCATACATATTATGCATCTTTAATTAACATAATTCTCGATATTTTATCAACATATCAAACAGTTTTGAAAAATAAATAACTTATGATAATTTATGTTATCTAACATATATATATATATATATATATATATATATATATATATATATATATATATATATATTATCCATAAGGTTAGCTAATGCAGCAGTGCTATTCATTTCATCGCTATTTGCTAAATAAAAAACTCTTTTATCTTGCCGATAAACGGAACAGTATACCTAAGCCTAGCCATAAAAATAAGCCACGGTATGTTTCGAGATTTTTTATTTAGAAAATAGCGATGAAATAAACTACAGTTTTATTATTTCAACGAAAAGCTATTTAATGAAGTGAATATAATTTATTTATCTGCGAAATAATGTTGTAACCATATATAAATATATGTTTCCAATACTTCGCTTATTACGCATAATAAATCTATAGATCTCAGGTCGCTATCGAATATATTGAGGAATCATTGTCCTTTATATGCCCTGACAAAGGACTGACGTGTATAATCTAGAAGAAGAACAACTGCAAATGACAAATGTAAATGACAAATAACCTGTTAAAAGAGCACTTTCTGTGTCCAGTTCAGGAAACCGTGCACTGCTTGATTATTGCAGATCAACGAATCAGTTAAATATAACTTGAAAATGCTCTAAAAAATTTCTATGAGTGCAATTTTCATATTGTGCACCACCATTTGGGTATAAGAAATAAAATACCAAAATATTCAATTCCGAATATAAATAGCCAACTATATCCGAGTTCCTTCCGACAGTGGCGTTGAAAAATACTTCTTGAACATTTTGTATTGTAAAGTAAATATAGATCTAGGACTATTTAAACTATATAGATTCTTACATCAGTTGTATGAGAAAAAGGTGGAGTCATTATGTTAGATCCCATCACTATAGCAGATTAAATATTACCTGAAAAGAGGTAAAACTATGGTAAATGAGTTATGATTGTATGAAATAATTTATATAAAAATTTTACGAATACATACAATTCTATAAGAACCGATTCACCTGTTTCCGTCGAGTAGGTGTTGTACCAAGTTTATATTTATTTTACATTAAAAGATGAACACTACATATTGAACTAAAGTTTAAATAAACTATTGTTCATGAAACATTATACCAGATGTCATGCTGATTTTACTCCAGCACTAGTATGATAATTTACACTAGCGAACGATAAAATTGTATTCTTCGGTCTTAAGGTACAATTTTCACCTTTCATATCACCCCAAAGTGGTGGAGGGCAAAGTCAGCACCGGCGACCCTCCTCTACTTATATCATACGATACCGGGAAAATTGTATACCTAAACTCTATTAAAGTTTACAATTATAGAGCTGTCCAATTACACCAATTACACGTCATATTTTATATCAGGAATCGAACAATTTTAAAGTTTCACATTACTATAATCTACAAGTGTTGCTTTACTCCGGCAGATTTTCTACAGTGTAAATGGGGATAAAATATTCATAATTAGCCTTTATAGAATTTTATTTAATGCAACAATAAAATAAGGAAAATATTAATGTCTGTAAATAAATAATATATAATATCGACTGGTATATTAAACAATGTAAAAATTGTAAACAATAGTATAGGCCCAGTTAGTGGGCCCTATAGTATAGGCCCACTCACGCAGAAATGCAATAATTCAATGATGATAAAAGTATTTCAGAAAAATTATGGCTATAAAATTTAAGGGGACGTGCAAGTATTTTTATGTTTTAATCCAGAAAACTAAAAGAAGTGGGTAGTCTCATTATTTCTTAAAACGTGCATATAGCAAAGTTAACAAAATGTTCCAACAAGATATATTTATTAATAATTGATCGCCCCGCCAAAGAGTGAAGTTATCTACCTTGGATTCTCCCTATATTCTCCTTCGCTCGCAAGGAATGTTTTCAAACATTCCTTCTGGTACGTAAATATAAAATTATAAGAATTCAAATTTCGTCGGAAGTAAGACGTTACTGGCATTCCCTGAAATGTCTTGATAATTTCGGAATTCTCTGAAAATAACTATGATATTAATATTTTTATAGCCACAGTATTTAGGGAATCTGCATGTATGGTTATTTATGATCCGTTCATTTTCGTAGACAAATTATAATTATTAACAATTATTTTTACGTAGTAATTTTCACGTCTATTCATTTCATGGATATTTGCCAAATAAAAGACACTCTTATCTTGCCGATAAATGGAACAGTCTACCTGAGCCTAGCCATAAAAACAAGCCACGGTATGAGATAAGAGCCGTTTGGAATTTTTTATTTGTCAAATAGAGATGAAATAAACTATACATATATTACAAATTCATTATGAACCTGTTTAAGGGATATGACGTAGGCAATGAAATAGATACCGCTGTAATATATATATATATA
This sequence comes from Rosalia funebris, assembly GCA_037954035.1. Taxonomy (NCBI): domain Eukaryota; kingdom Metazoa; phylum Arthropoda; class Insecta; order Coleoptera; family Cerambycidae; genus Rosalia; species Rosalia funebris. Next base: position 11,223,738 of record JAZFAV010000007.1, read on the forward strand.
TATATATATATATATATATATATATATATATATATATATATATATATATATATATACATAATAAACTTTAATTACTATACACTTGAAATAAATTATTATTAAAACATATCCATATCCGAAATGGGGTAATAAACAACGAGTAAAACGTGCAGAAACTTTTCATGAACATTATGATATTCAACATTTGTATTTCATGAGTAATATTGAGATAGGCCCTGATGTAATTGCAAGGATTGTTCACTTTTTAGTGTACGAGGGGTCACCCAAAAGAAACTGAACTAATGTTGTGATGGGCGGAGTTTTTATAGTACCGCGCATTAGCGCTAGAAACGTATAGAGCTACTATTTCCAAGTCAGTAAGCCAAGTGTCGTCACTAAAGAAGATTCCATTCGACTTGCGTAATTTCTTAGTGAGGGTTGTTTTGTGTGCTCGCTGTTTTTGCAATGGCTGATTCTCATGAACAGCTCGTGGCCTTAAATTTTTGATTTTGGCTCGGAAAAGCTGGCTCATAAACTCTTGAAATGTTAAAAACAGCTTACAAGGATGATGCATTTGGAAAATTCAAGTGTTTCGGTGGTTTTTCCGGTTTAAAAGAGGTGGAAGCGACGAAAATGTTGAAAAAATTCACAAAATCTTGGAAGCTCCTGAAAGATCAACGATGGCACATTGACCAAGTTGTGGAGCTACCTGGAGTAGTGACTTGGAGTTGAGTTCACCTGATTTGTGGCAGACGGGCGACTGGTTTTTCCAACACGATAATCCTTCTGCTCAGACAGACCTGTCTGTGCGTCAATTTTTGACAAAGGATGGCATGACCCTTCTGCCCCATTCCCCCTATTCACCCGATCCCCCTGTGACTTTTTTCTCCGAATGAAGAGATATGAAAGGAAAGCGTTTTGCCTACGTTGCGAGGTGAATAAAAACGACGAAGGGATTGTCGGACATCAGAAAAGAGGAATTTTAAAAATGTTTTAAACAATGGAATAAAATACTAAACAAGTGTACTTGTGCCAGTGCAGAGTACTTTGAAGGGGATTGAAGGTTTCTTGTTTAAAAATGAAATAAATAAACAAAAAAAATTATTTCGATTTATTTTGGGTAGCCCCTCGTAATATACACATGTATTATTTATTTAAAGCTGTCATACTAACCGCCATAGTTATAAACAAAGTTAAAACGAATATAAATAAACGTGTATCCCGATTGAGCAAATAAGTTCACACATTGATTTGATAATTTGTTTGCGATTTAGATCATTTATTCATACCCAAGTCTTTTTTCAAGTCTACCCACGATAACAATTTTAGCTTTCAATTTAATAGGATGTCATGTCAATGGAAAAAAACAGTATTGAACAGAAGGGTGGACAGAAGATACATTTTAAGATAAAACAAAACAAACAATTAAATTTTAGTAATTGAAGTAAGTAAAAAATGAATGCTTAGCACGATAAATGCTCAGCACGATAATGTAGGTAGGTTTATTTATTAGGTAAAGATATCAAAATACCTTTCCATAGAAAAACGTTCTCGAATTTTGGAATAAAAGTATTTTCACTTTCTATGCGTATCTTCGTGCTTGAACTCAATTCATTTATTTGATCAATTTAGATAGACGTTTATGATAAAAAGAGTTCCAATATCCGGAGACTTTTATAGCTCTATAAGGACCCTTTCAGAATAATTTGTCATACACAAACTATGCGGGATGTATTGAGTAATGGTTATGGGTGAAACCCATAAATCCCCTTGTGAACATGTAATGTTTACAGTTAAAAGCAAATTGAAGTGATAATATATGATCACCGATATATTGTTCAGAAGATCACCCTATATCACCGTACATTAGCCTATAGTTGATGTAAAACGCTTTTATAATCGACATGATATGTATTTATGCGATTGTGTTTATCGACAGGCTCAAGGTGGAGATGAAAATGTAATTAATTAATTGAACGTTTAATATATTTTGCGTATAAAATTAATATAGTCAAAATTAAACGACACAAACTTTTACATATCGGAATCACTATAAATCACTGAAAGTTCTCTTTTTAAACGATTTGCATCAAAGAATGTTCTATATGTATCTAAAGAAGAAAAAAGTTCGACAGGAAAACGTTTTGCGAATGAGAATAAAGTAAATTGTGTGGAATCTAGAAGATTTAAGAATTTTAAGAGTTTAGAAATTTCATTAAACCGTTGACTAATGTTCAAAGTAATAAGGTCCAAAATTTCATAAATCAGTCGTGAGTAGGTGCTTTTCTTCAGTAATTTAATCCAAACACATTATTTTACTTGGTGGTTGATTTTCTAACACAAATCTGTATATACGGTCCTAAATGTCACTAAACTCGTTTCTCATTTTTTGAATATGTGATTTGGAATCTTCGATTTTTTTATTGCAGTAACTAATATTTGAAATTTTTGTCTGTAGAATTTTAAACAGACCCTCGGAATGTGGGAATATTGTAGAAAACACTAAGAAAAACGTAAAATCAAAGTCGCGCAATAAAGGTAAAAGGCCTTTAGCACAAATAACGATTTCTCGATCCAATTCCTCATTTTCATTTTCCACAATTACCTGAAACACAAATTTTTTGTTTCCAAATCTTCCTTATGTTATGGCGACAAAATCGCTGAGATGCGTTCACATAATCGCATAACTGAGTCCGGAAATAATGACAACACCCACTCGAGGTTCCACTATTAACTGCGTAAAATCACTGACCTCGACCGGCTAACGCGTAGCTTGGATGTAACGTGGACCATCTATATTTGTAGATGTATTTCAGCACTGCAGCAAATAACGCGGGAGTCCAATAATTTCGGGCGCCTTCACAGTCGATAAATAATAAAGTAAATAATGTATGTTTGCGGTCGGTTTAAAATAATAAAAAAATTGTAATAATTGAATAAATCGATTGAACTTTTAAACAACACTAATTTGCCAATTTTTTAAGAGATGCGGCGCCAAATTCGCATCCATGTAGACTACGTTCCTGATATTAATAAGCTCCTTGCTGTAAGATCATTTATGGTATATCTTTATAAGCAATAAATTTATTAACATAAAATATAGTTTAAATATTAAATTTAACAAATAATTTTAACAATAAAAATTAAGTACTAGTTAAACTATGTCCTAGTTACGTTTTCCTCCAAACCGAAAATGATTACTGACATAGTAGATGACTGAAAACTTGTTGAATTTTAACTTTGCTTTCGACTTTCGTTTTAAACTTAATACGTCTGAGAGCAAAGACATTTGTGATGCAAATATTATTGATCTACTTTGTATGCATAATCCGATGTGTATTTCTATTTTATTTTAACTACTTTTCCCATGTATATTGGTCGGTAAAGGTATATTATTAATATTATATCATCGTTATTACCCCCAGTAAAATTTTTGTTTTTAAATAAATAGACATATTTATTACAATAAAATTTATAATGGTGTTCTAAATAAGGTATTAATCAAACATTGAAGTAATAATTCAAATAATATGAGATAATCCTATTAATCAAAAACTCGAGCATGCCATTATATTTCTCCAGGCACTGATCTTTGAGGGCAAGTGTAGTACGAAGTACGGCACCTGCAAAACTTTTCCTGTGAGTTTAATGAGTTTTTAATGAATAAAGTTTCGGTTAATAGTAAACTCCTTAGATTATGTGCTTGAGCAAAGGGGTTATCTTTAAAATTTTGTGCTGATTAATATGCAACGTTTTCTTTCTTCTTTATATAAAATTATCTTACTCGCCTTAATTTCTCTGCGCTGCGGTAGACATTTTGAATAAAACAAATATAAAGTTTTACGTACTTTTTCAGTTAAATATTTGGCTGTATTTGAGAAGCAATATTTGATGAGGTATCAAATCTTACCCTTATCAGTAGTATATTTCACTTAATCAAGGTTATATACGAAATTCCTTAATCTAGTACACAACTAATGATAATTAATTTAAACCAGTATTTTCTTAAACTTAATCATATTTAAAACGTACACATTTAGTACGATATTTCAATTACAAGCCTTGGATTAAAATTATTTCCCTTTGTCTGCAAATAAGTTATCAGTGCTGACTTGTGGGAAGTATCTGTCCTCTGAATATCTATTTATTTAAACAATATACTAGAAAAATCTAAATGCTGGATAGGGTAAACAGTAAATACAATGAAAATAAAAAATACTGAGTAAAAATATTGAAAAGTACATACAACAGTAGTAACTAACAACAGAATATTCATGTACTAGTTAATTTAATAATAATCTTCATTACAATAGCTTCACTGTAGTGAAATATGTCAAAGTGATCATGAAATCTATTACGAGTATAATTTTCACATATTTGGTTAAGTGGAGAAAACTTTTATTTGTATATTTGTTATAGTAAATTTAATATGGTATTACTATTACATTGTGTGTTAGTGTAAAAGAAACTTATACTGAAGTATTCATACGAGGTTCTAAACTCAAAGAGAAGATATATCTAATAAGTCAGATCAAATCGAGGAGTAGGGTAGACTTGCTTAAATATTGCCTTAATATTATAAATTTTTTTTATTTATTTTGTAATTAGGGAATCAAGTAACTGAAATTGTAATCCTGTGTTTGTATACTGTTGATACAAAATTTAAGACCAAACACTGATAAAGTAATTTTTAGTGTTTGTATATTATTAAAATCATGAGAATTCCTTAATACACATGCCAGTACCTTAAAGGTATGATTATTAATAACAGTTATATGTATATTAAAAGAAAATGTTGATCAAAAGTTACACTAAAGTCTCAAAGTGTTTCTGGTTTGTAGAAGTATGAGTCATTTAAAGAATAATTAATTATATAAGATACACTTCTGTTTAAGAGAATAGGTCACACAGTAATATTTCTTAATATTTAACTACGGTTTATTAATATTACACCAATTTATAGCTTTCTGAGATCCTTTCATATAACTCTACAGTCATTAATACTTATAATCTTCTTACATATTATCAGCGTATTGGAGACGAAACAAATGCACGGTTAATCAATAATATCGTTTATAAAAATATGAAATAAAGAGTCCTAATACAGACCCTTGATGTACACCTGGTATTAATATAAATATTTTGGTCTACTAACTTAAAATTTCATTATCAAGCTTATCAAAGGCTTTCATAAAATCATTTAGTTGAGAGTTATCGTCTATTGTATGATGAATTGAGTTATACAGAATAGATTTATTGATGTTGATCCGCGTTTGATCAAACCTGTAGGTATTCTGTGATGTTATGTTTTACATAAAAATATGTCGAACTATATAAAATAATTTCAAAAGATTTAGAGAGATTGTTAATTATAATTATATGTCTATAATTTCAGACATCGTTTTGTCACCTTTTCTGTATACGGGTATAATTTTTTGCAGGATTTGCACAAATCTGGAAAGATACTTAGTACATGAGTTAAATAAAAGGGTAAGTCAAGCTGCCAATAGATTTGCAAAATTGTGTATAATAAACGCTGGAATTTTATCTAGGTCCATTGTATGCTTATGTTTAATTTGCTGTCGATTGTAATATATTCTTCTTAAAGCTGATAAATGTGAAACTGCTCAGCATTTAACATGGTAATAATCAAATTAGATCTGGTCCAATATATGTAGATAGTATACAAATTCTTAAAACATTAGGTAAATGTATTTGCCAACTCATTATTACTGTTATAATTGGTATCCTTCTAGTACATTGTTGAGGGTACTGTAATGTTATTTCTTTCACTATTAATGAATTTCCAAAGTATATTGGGATTAATATTTATACTAGTTTATACTAAAGCAATACTTCTTAGATTAAATATTAACTTCATATTTGATTTGAGCCCGTAATAATTTATAGGATCATGAAATTTCTTATAATTGCAACAAATTTTATATTCTATTCTTTATGTTGTATTATATATTTAAATTGTATCAAAGTTAGTATTTATTACCAGTTATATATACTATTATTCCAGTTTTAGGAATGATTGCGTCAGTAACTCCATACAATTTTTCATAAAATTTATTACACATAATTCATATCTGGAATACCTAGAATAAATTGACAGTTAATCCTAGCTGAGCTATCATATATCTAAGTCAAATTAGCTTTGCAATAATTATAAAATGATATATTTACCCCATCTTTGTTAATCTTCTGCCTTTTCTATATATCATGTAGTATTAAGAGGGCTGGGCGATGGAGAATTTTTGTGACAGTTTAAAGGAATAGAATCTAGTAAATATGAGATGACGAGGAATATAAATTAATCAAGTGAAAGCCCGGTTCATCGATTTTTTTCAGTACAACCAAGTAATTGTAATCTGATGCATTATCTTGCAAAAGCGCAGACTTCTGGGGATTTCTGTAGGCTGTTTATTTCCGATATTGTATGTAGTTCTTCTCACAAGAGTATTCTAATATTGTACTTTCACTAGATTTCCTATATATGTTTCAGGAAACAAATGCACGGACTTTTCGTTTTAAATTTTGCACTAAATTTTTTATGTGATTCGCCCTATTTGCTTAAAGTTTAATATAGAAGACGTAATTTTTATCGTAGTTTAAAAATTTACATGTCTACGTGTTTCACATAAATATCTAAAGTATTCCCTAAAAATAAATTTCTTTCATATGTAAGTCGTTTTCTGCTTCAAATAATACTTTAATATAGCAACCTATATATTAAATGATGTATTGTGTATGATCCTTTAATTTTTATATGCTTTGAAGTTAAGATTTGCAGTATTTTGATCAGCATAAATTAATTAGATTTAATAAACAATGACTAAATCATATAAATTTTTTTTATATAAAATATTTATCATTCCATTAAATTGCAAGATTTTGCTGTTTATCTTATTTTATGGTCCAGTTTAAATTAAATTTAGTTATACTTCGGGCTTTTTAATTGTTAAAATATAAAATAATTATTATTTCATATATTTACCAATTATTATTAGATTTGAAAAGGAAAAAATGGTTTTGATGTTACATTTAATATGCTTCCCAAAGATCAACATAAATATTTACAATAAAACACACATAATTAAATACAACATAAATTTTTAACAATAAAGCTAATTATAAATATTTTTAATTTACCTATGTAAAAATACAGGCGAAAAAAAGTATATTTATAAAAAATTTATATAAAATTATTTGAAAAAAAAAAAAAGAATTATAAACAAATATCGAAAAGAAAGGAAGGTGTTATTATTATTAATTCCATTAATTTCGCTGTGCCCCATGCAATGGGATTTGTCATTTTCAACTTCTCAAGGTAGACCTTTGCTAAAGTTAACCATCTATTTTACTATGTAAGAATTATACAGTTTGAAATTATATAAATATTTCTAATTTATCTATGTTACACTTGCTATAATATCACATTATTTGGAAACACATGGTCTCGTGTTTAAATAAACCTAAGTAAGTATGTAATTCTGTCCATACATATTTGATTTGTTAATATTTCTTAAAACCCGCTATCCAATTTATTAGTAGATATTAATTTATTAATTTGTTGTTTACATTTTACATGCCAGATTTCATGAAAAAACAAGAAAACAAAAAGTCAATTTAAGTAGAAAGTTAATTATTTCAATGTCTTTTATATTTGCTGCCATTTCTAAGCCAAACAAATAATCAACTGATCAGAAGTCTCTTTACTATTAATTAAATATTAATTAACAAAATGCAAATAAACATCGAACAGAAAAATTATGTTTACAAAACATCAACCATCATCATATCAGATCAAATCATTACTTAAAGTTCCACTACTTAGCTCCTAATATATCCTAAAAGGAGAGGGTAATAAAGCACTTCCAACGAATTATAAGTAGAAAATTAGTTTCAGTAATCCCTGAAAAGTCGATTTCGACAGTTAAGTAAATTTGTCGAGATATGAACAAACATATATTGAGGGTTGACCCTTGGTATCCCATTTCACAGCTTAAACAGATTTAAGAACCTATCAATAAAAAAACATCTTATATTTCCGTTCATCTATTTTGTACCTCTTAAATTTGCATGAATTCCTGGTTTCTTTTAGTAGTAGGATTTATACTTCATTCGATTCCTTAATTGAATCAGTAGAAATAAGAAAAAATATACATAATGATTACCTTTATTAATTTTTGTATTTCTAACTACACGTTATTTCTACTACTAGATTCTAGTACATTTCTAACTACACATTACACGACAACAGTTAATACTTTCACGTACTAATTAACTTAAAAATTACATTTTTGCGTAGGAGTTAAAACTTTATTACAATGTAATGTAATGCATTTCCACAATATTTAACTTTTATTTTAAAGAAGGTTATTTATATTTATGCTGTGTCATATTAATTTATCTCATCTCGGCACGTCAATTCACCCTTCATAGACTCAGAAAAGGGTAGAGATTATGGCGCCCCCATGGTATTATACACAGAAAATTAATTTCGTTTACACCCTCGCATAGCTAACAGTAAATACACAATATTATATGTTTATGACTCTTCACAATTTTCTATTGTTTTCGAGATATTGCTAAACATGGAATTTGAAGGATGATGGGATTTAAATTCCTCACTTTATCCTGTAAACCAATTTAAAGACCGGTAAAATAATACTCGCTCATAATTTTGTTTTATTTTTACCCATTTGCCATCACAGGATGACTTGAATGGTATCGTTACAGGAATGGTTTGGAATGGCTATTCCAAAACATTATATGTGAAGAAAGAATAAAGGGACACCAATAATCCATAAAACATAATATTGTGTTAATCACACATTATGTAATTAAAATTCCTATGACCATTTAAATTCTTATTGATATTTAAACTAAAAGAAGGTATAAAGATTTTCATTAGATTATACGCATGAACGATAAATTGAGAAAGCATCGGGTACGATAAACTTTTAGTGCCAGTAGAAAACTAATCTCCAGCATTGTCTGCATAAACTTACCAGGAAACAATTTAACCGTTTTAGTTTACTTATGGATCAATGGAAAAGTATGTCGATCAAGTGGTGTTGTGGACAACGATCTGATTCGTTGTCCGTTCCGATTTTTCACGCCAGCGTCCCGGGTTTAACTTTGAGCAGAGGCAAGAGTTAGTCGGAGGTTTTTGTTCACATGATTACTTGTATCCGAATTGATGGATATTTATTGGTGGTTTGATCTTCTGAAGGTGAATTATCCCATAGTTACTTCGCAGAAGGTCTCTAAGTTCCCTGAGTTAATCTGGGATGATCGCTTACGCTAATCGCCTTTAGCTAGTCTAGATTGTCGGCTTGGAGTAAGCAGGGCGTGGGTTTGATTCCCACATAATTCAGTTTGGTGTGCCTATGTATATTCATGTCGGAGTATCTCTGTGTGTCAATGTCGGGGTTTAGCATGAAAATAGCATGAGTCTGTTGCAATTTTGCGATGCAAGTCTTCAGAAGTACCATCTTGAAATATTATCCTTGTGATACAGTAAAAGACTTAACTTTGTTACCATCACAGACTTTATTGTAACTTAGCGCTACTATAATTTCGATACCTTCAGAGTGTCATTCTCAAAGCGATTCAAAAGAAACATTAATTTTTTTGAATCGCTTTGAATAATACTTTCAAAGTATCGAAATTATAGTAGCGTTAAGTTACAATAAAATCTGTGATAGTAGCAAATTTAAGTGTTTTACTGTATCATTGTGATCAACTATCATAAAGTAATGGCTAACTCCATTCAGTTGTTATCTCTGTTTTATAATACGTAGTATTATTAGGCATCGAAGAATAAAATATAGGAAAGCAATTGTTAATAAAACAGGGTGGCATTTTTATCCATCTTGCCCTGCTTTTTGATCTATATATATATATCGAAAGAGACATAGAAAGGGCTTTCGAATTGCATGGCTGAATATCTTGGAATACTCAATGTAAAAATATAAAGTATGAACTTCCTGATATAAACATATACTATTTATTTCATTGCTATTTGCCAAATAAAAAACTCTCTTATCTTGCCGGTAAGCGGAAAAGTCTACCTGATCCTAGCTATAATTACAAGCCAAAGTTATGTTTTGGGATTTTTTATTTGGCAAATAGAGATGAAATAAACTATACACGTTTTTCTTCACAAATAACATATATTTATCGCCTAATACATACAGTGGCTTCTAAGTATTTACCATGGATTATACAGACTTTCTGTGGAATATTGTAAAGCCTATACATAGTATAGGATTTGTAGCCAATACTATAAAGCGTATAAAAATTTCATTCATTCTCATATACTTTATAGTGCCTATTTAAGGAATTAGATAACTACAGGGTAATAATACTGAGTGTTCAGACCACTGCGATAGATTAAGGGATAAATCTTCTTGCTACCGTTGCATGTGGTAACGAGGGGGTTAGATATGCACTAAGATAACTTAGCCCCAGTAAAAATACAGGCGAAAAAAGTATATTTATAAAAATATAAAAGTATTGAAAGATAAATATATAAACAAATAATGAAAAGAAAAGAAGGTGATATTATTATTATTTCTTTTAATTTCGCTATGCTCCATGCAATTGGATTTGTCATTTTCAACTTCTCGAGGTAGACCTTTGCTAAAGTTAATCATCTATTTTACCTTGCCCACCGGAGTAATATTACCTATTTTTGAAAAAAGTTTGAGCGCCAAACATAAATTACTTGAATGATTGCTGGATGCGCAGCAAATAATCGGAGCTATTAGTTGTGATGTTAGCAAGAGTGACTCTTAAGTTTTTCCATGTGGTGATAGTTTATTGGTGTGAAACTGTGAGCTGTATAAGAGGACTCCAAGACAGATAATTGGAGTACCTAAGCAACTTTCATCAGAGCAGTCAATAATGAAAGCTGGTAAGTTTTTAAATTATTTCTATTTGTAACGCATATAATAACGATTAGAGTAATATGATAGGGGAATTTTTATACCTTCAGTTTCATGTGTTTGTTTTAATGGACAATGTTACCCCATGATCTGTAGGCAAATTGGGGTTATCTTGCCTACCTCTCAATAAGCTGAGTATGAACGAACTATGAAGATTTTTAAGTGGGTTACCATAGTGTTTTCAGCCACATAGTTTTCATTCGTAGTGTGCACTGTATAGTTGGGTAGTATACCTTCCTCCCACCCTGTATCAGTATGCGGGGTGATTGAGGGGAGGTGCAAAACACAACACATAATAAAAAGTAGCTAAACCTACCTAAATTTTGATACCTACCTAACTTTTTATTTCAGAATAAGGTCACGAAAATACAAACCGAAGTTGGGGCGCCGTCGATACAAAGATTATTCTCAACAGGATCCTGAAGAAGCTCTGAATGCTGTTGCCAACGGAGAGACGTCAATGAGGCAAGCTGCATCAAAGTTCAACATCCCAAGAAAGACCAATCGCAATAAATTCACAGGAAAGCACACAAAGTCTGTTGGTCACCCAACTGCATTTTCTCTAGCTGGAGAGTCTAAAATTCGCCACCAAATTCATGTACGTGCTGACTGGGAGATGCTTTAGGTGTTTTGGAAGTGATACTAATCGTGAGAGACTACTTGGTGAAATGTGGCCGGGGTGTTAGGAATTTTAAATGTGGTAACCTGAGAGGAGAAGATTGGTACAGTTCATTCATTCAACACCACGGAGATGAGTTAACAGTCAGAAAATGTCAAAATATATCTCAAGAACAAGCCACTGTACGTGAACTACGACGAAACTTATCTCGTGAAGTTTGTTACTTCAGAGGGGGCAAAATACATTTTGAATCAACTGTCCTCATGTTCGTCTTGGCTTATTTTATCCCCTACAAAAGTAATATTGGCCAGAAGAAATTTTGAAGGCAGTTTTCAATAGAAAACCAAAGTTGCTTCTCTTGTGGGCAATGTTACCCCTATTGTACAGGTAAGTTTGCCCACCAGGTTTTTGAATTTTTACAGAGAGAGAAAGCAACGAAAATATATTTTAACATGATGATTCAATTCTACAAGCCCACCCTCGATCCTAGAAAATGTTCCCCTTCTCCAACCGATTCGGTACACGAATTTTTTACTCGAAATTTAAAAGTAGGTAAAACAACCCCGGTTTACGGTATGTAAGAATTATACAGTTTGAAATTATATGACAAGTATTCGTATTAGTCGTAAAAATATGTAAAATACTTCGCTATAGGACCGTAGATTATGAAAAGTAAAAAATAATTGAGTCAATGAAAAATAATTGTTCCAATTCCACTAGAACAATTATTTCAAAAACATTAATTGTTCCAATACTACTTATACGCTATTTGTGTCTCAATTTATTAATTAGATTAGAGGGACAGATAATTTAATACAACCAGTTAGATGAGATGTTATGCATCATCCATAAAAATACTTTTTATGGATTTTTAACAAATCTTTATATTGAAAGTGCGTAGAATTTAAATCAAAAAAATTATTGAAAGATTGGAAAGACATAGTAGAATTAACGAACAGCTTAAATGATAAGATCAACATGAATATATGATATTATAGAACATGAATATATTACAAATGTAATAAGACTATGTTATAAATGTTTTTATTCATTTATGTCTTATCTTATAGGAGTTGGATTTGAAGGGGATATCATAAAATATTCCATTTCCTATCTAAGATCGTCTCCTCTGAGATACGCGGCTTTAAGACTAAGTAAAATAATTCACATTTCAATTAAATGTAAGCCGATTATGGTATTCGGCATAAATTAATCCGGAACTTATGCAAATACTCAATATAGAAAATGTATATCATTATGCATTAGTCCCCGACGAAAGCTCTATTTATAGAATTACACACGTTAAATTGATAAATAAAGTAAAATGCAATATGTTGATATAGGTATTTTAAAAATTAATTTGTCAAAGGTGATTTAGATTTTAAAATAATTTTCGGAGTTACTGTCGCGCATTTATACGAATAATTTTTTGACTATAAAACAGTTCTGGCAAAGATTTTTTGCCACTGTAATCTAAACGGTTTTCTAATTATGATCTTCATGGCAGGGTCCAATATTTATACGATTGAAGCCTATTTTCGAACCGGTGGCAAATGAATTTGGGAATCCAGTCCGTACAGAATATTTGAACAATTTATGAGAGCACTTCCTAGACATAACGGTAATATTAAACAATTCTGATGCATACCTTATAAATATATTGCATGTGCTTTGCGAAACTAATAATCTGACTCACAAAGGTGCTGGTAGACTAATTGTTCGTACAGAAGAATTTGTTGACGTCTGTCAGTATACATAATAATGGTCTATAATACCTTTGAAATGCCTGTCACAAAAAATTCATCCCTATATTTTGTTGTTGATACAGGAAACACAAAAGTAAAAATAGAACACATGGCGAAATATAGAACTAAGCTTTAAAATGAAGTATCATCGTTTTATTTAATTATATTAAAATGACAACTGTCACTCTAAATGATACAGGGTGACGTACAATATTATGCATATAATGGCGAAGGTGACACTATAATATTAATATGTTCATATTTGGGGCACTCAAGTATATAAAATGTATTTCTACTATATTCTGTTCCTATTTCATTACCGTCAAATGTAGAGGCTATAGACGGTTATATTTCCGTGGTAATTAAAAGTTAAGAGGGTACAAAAATACATGAATATAGTTTATTACAACAATATATATTTTAAAATTACAATAGCGCCTTCGCCATTTCTTTAATTGTTACCTAGGTGTGAAATCTAATTTCCTAATTCAATTTATATTTTATCATACATTATAATAATTATTGCATTACAAATTTGAGAAATAAGAAAGTTATTATAAAGTTATCTGTTTTGATGGCTACATCAGTGGTGTTATAATCGGTTAACTCTATAGTAGCCGAGATGTCGCCACGTAGACTTGAGATATTTAAATTACTGTAGGTACAAGAAATTCAGTACAATTTATTTTAACTTTGCTATTGTGTTTGACTACCTCTACACATTATATATAAACATAGTAACACATGTATAGTAAATTATTTCAACTTATGCGTTGCTCCTTATATACGGGGCTGTCATTGATGAAGAATCTAAGTAGGCATCTTCAGTTATTAATGAAGTAATTTATATATTAACTTTTATACCGTATTTGAGATTATAGATGTAAAATCTTAAGTTGTACATGAAAAATTTAATTTTACTTTATTTATCCATTGTAATCTAAATATAAGACGATACTACATTTAGTTATAATGATATGATGGTCGCTGTTATTTGAAATTCTATTGGAAATTTCTCTTTCATTCCTGAAAATTGTGAAAAATTATGAGAAATAAAATTTCCCATGAACAATTGTCGTCTCGATATTTCGAATCATTTTATTTTTAAAAGTATTGCAATCTGATCTATCCCAACTTAACTGGAAATACCATTAACAATTTTGCAAAGTCCTACTAATAAAATGGGGTCAAAGAGGTGTAGTATCTTATTCATGTCCTGCTATTTCGTACAATTAAGACTCGGTGGAATCGGTGGAACTTTTAGAAAAGCAACTGTGGCAATTTGATCTGTCTCAACTTAATTCGACACACCACCAATAAGTTTGAAACATCCTACGAATAAAATGGAGTCAGTGACACGGTATCTTATTTTTGTCTCGATATTTCGAATAATTCTTCCTTGCTTAAATCAATGAATTTATGAATTTATTTTTATAAATTTATAAAAATATGTAATTATGGCTAACTGACCTGCTCCTACTTAATTTAACATACCACCAACAATTTTGAATAGTTCTATGAATAAAATAGACTCAAGGATCAAGGGCAACGTTTTTGAAATGTTGCCCCAACTTAATTCTTGCCCCAACTAATTATTTATACCTCCAATAATTTTGAAAAAGCCATAGACACATAGACATATAGACATATAAAGAGCTATAGTAAATAATATTTATCTCGATGTATATAATAATTCAGCGTTGACAAAATGGACGAATTTTTATTTGTTTTAAATGTAGCTGACAAACTGGCCTACCTCAACTACTGGACAAACTACCTCAATTTAATTCGACACACCACCAATAATTTTGAAAAGATATACAAACAACGTATGCTCAAAGAGACATATATCATATTTTTGTCTCTATATTTGAAATAATGCTCCTTACATACAACGGAAGAATTTTTATTTCTAAATATGTAATTATGGCAACCTGACCTCCATCACTTAAGGGGGTATTCTGGTCTAGAATTTTGAAAAAATCGATTATTTTACATATTTTCAAAGATTAGACCTTTATGAATATATCCTCTATAGAAATTATCAATATTCCAATTGTATAGGGAGTTATAGCAACTTTAGTGACGCGGCAACTAAACTGGTCCCGTCGGAGTGAATCGAATAATAGACTAAAAAAGATAATATACTAAAAAAAGACTAAATAATAGACTAAAAAAGATAAGAACAAAGCTAAAAAGGATAATAAAGGTCTTGGCAGCAAAGGTGATGAGAAATTAACAGATAAAGTTATTAATGAACTAACTTAATACTATACTTTTGCTATTCGCCGATATATAGACATTTAATTGAGAATATGGAGAACGAAGTATTTGCAACTTATTATCATAAAAGTTCAACCGATGAAAATCCACAACACATGTATTATCCGTTTGGTCCATCAAGCTGGTGTAAATGGAAAAAATCAGTGGATGAGGGTACATTAGATGACTTTGTCCACTAAAATTCCACTTTTTCCGCTCTAAATGACGAAGCATTGAAAGTAATAAAGCCGATATATGAAAATATGTCTTCAAGAAGCTTATTACATCGGTGTCTTGGCTCAGAAATCCAAAATAATAATGAATCGTTAAATTTATTGATCTGGACTTTTGCACCAAAACATATACATGCAAGAACACGGACAATTGAAATTGCAAATTATATAGCCGTGTACATTTTCAATGAAGGCTTTTTACCAATTTTAAAAATTATGAACGTCATGGGAATCACTATTGGTCCTGAAGCCCATGCGATCGCTATCAGACAGCACGAAACTCGGATGGAGTGTTCTGCGCTACAAGCTTGTCATGCTTCTAAGGAAACTAAAACTGCTCGTCTAGCAGAAAGAACTTCGGAAAATTTACATTTTTCATTGAAGTAGAAGAAAGCTCATTGTATGGGCCAGGATCCACCATTATATAACTTTAGACTGTCTGAAACTTTGCTCAAATCTTTAAACGCGTTTTTCTCGAAACTACTTTTTTCAACACGGTTGACATGATATCTCAAGTTCTCATAAACCGATTTACTTGAAATTTGGTACGAAACTTTCCCATATAACCTTCTATCGCCCCTACCAGATTTATGAACATTTTTTTACTATTTTCAAAAAATTAAAAACTGAAAAAAGGGCAAAAAATTACTTTTTTTCAAACAGTCGTAATTTCGCTAAATAATTTTTTTTTCTCTGAGGTATGGGCTATAACGACATTCATACTAATTAAGAATCTTTTTTCTATTTTATATCAGATGGCTAGAAGGGTTGGAATCGTGTCAACCAGGGCGCGCCTTTTTTTAACCGCCCAATTTACTAGCCTGTAACTTTTTTAATTTTTAATTTTCTGTTTTGAAAGTTTTTTGTATATTCTTAAAATATTGATACATATCTGGTAATGAAATGAATAGTATAAATATTTTTTGTTTTTTTTATCGTACTTGAAAAAACGCCTAAAATTTGTGCCTCTAGACCAGATTACCCCCTTAATTCGATATACCACCAACAATGCTACAAGTAAAAGGAAGTCAAAGAGGCGTAGTAATATTACACCATAAAACGTAATGATCCATCAATATCGAGGGGTAGACTGTAGATCATATCAGGTGTTAATTAAACATTCTGTACAACTATTGCATATTTATGTAATGCCTAACAAAAGCACTACAATTTCATTTATTTACATAATACGTTAATCTCATGTTAAACTCTGTCCATAACAGTGCCATTTAATGCTTTTTGTTATTGTAATCGCTTAATGTAAATATCATATTATCCACCTCTGTACTTTCGTGTTATGTAAATTGCATAACTATTCAGACTACTCGTATAAATACTACAGTGAGAATTAATATTCTGCAATTTGGAATTTAGCTACGTAACCATAATAAAAATTGAATGCAAACAGGCTCTGTAATATCTAGTTGTTGGGTTAAACTAAATTTATTAGGCCCAGTTCAAATGGTAAACTCATCTAGACTCTAAAAAAACAAGAAAAATATACCTTAATATTAATTAATGACAAGAAAATAAATTGTTATAACTGTGATAAATGAAAATTATTATATTAATTTGAGAGATATTAATATATTTCTAGTTTCATATATATTTCTAATTTATATCATTTCTATGTAAAATACCACTTTTAACGATTAAGTTCAGAGATCTTAAATTATTATAGTAATAAATCATTGGGTATCAAAATAATAAAATCTATATCTGTCTATATTATTTTCATTTCGATATTTAAAATAATATTTGTTAATATTGTTTTATGAGTTCATATATTTAAATTCTTGTCGCCCAGAAATTTAGCATAACTATATAAATATTGTTGTTGAACGCGATTGTATATTTATATTATAGAGAATTCAGCCGAGAAATTCACTTCATAAAGTTTTCGTCTTTCTACACAATTGTTTTAAGTACACCGGCGCATAGAACTTTACATTTATCTTCAAGAATAACGGATTGCCCCTGAAGTGAAATGACCCGAAGTTGCTCGACAGGAATACATTTGTCTTAAATCAGCAAATGGTGCATTTTGTTAGGTGTTGTGGATATCAATTGAATAAATTATTAAAGTCACATCTTTAGATAGTTTTATACACACCGCGATACGTCATCATCATTAGGTCATCAGTCCTAAGACTGGTTGGACGCTAACCTCCAGCTTCTCCTATCTTGTGCTAACCTACGCATTTCGCTAATTGTGCTACAACCTACATCCCTTACTATTTGCGAGCAGTAGTCTAATCTAGGCCTACCTCTGCCTTTCTTCACTCCTATTTCTGCCTCCAAAATATCGCGGACTATTCCCCCATGTCTCAGCAAGTGGCCTACCATTCTATCTCTTCTCTTCTTTAAGTTTTTCCACATACTCCTTTTCTCGCCGACTTTCTCCAATACTTCTTCGTTTCTAACCCTATCAGTCCATGGTATTTTCATCATTCTTCGGTAACACCACATCTCAAAAGCTTCTAATTTCTTCCTACTTGCTTCCCCTACCGTCCAGGTTTCGCAGCCGTAAAGTGCCGTGCTCCATACATATGTTTTCAAAAATCTCTTCCTTGTTTCTAAGTTTATTACCCCCGAGCATAAAAGTGCTTTCTTTTTGTTAAAAGCTACTCGACCCTGCGCTATTCTTTGTTTTATGTCTTTATCGCTTCTTCCATCCCAATTTATTTTACTTCCTAAATAAGTGAAGTCTTTAACTTCCTCCAATCTTTCATTATTAATTTGTACTTTCGTTTTTGCTCTGCTCTCGCGCCCTCTGCACACTAACACTTTAGTTTTGTTTTTATTCACCCTCATTCCGTATTCCTCTGTCAACACTGCCCCCATTTCGTTCAATGCTGATTCTAGTTCCTCCTTACTAGATGCTAATACTGCTATATCATCCGCGAATCTCAGCATTTTTAGTTTCTGTCCCTGTACTTTAATCCTGAAATCTACTCTATCTTTTACCACATTAATCGCCTCTTCGATGTACAGATTAAAAATTAGTGGTGATAGCGTACATCCTTGTCTTACTCCTTTCCTAATACCTACTTCCCTTTCTTCCCCTTCTACTTCTATAACAGCAGTTTGCTCTATGTATAGATTGTGTACTACTCTCCTATCTCTATACTTCATTCCCGCGCTCTTTAGTATCTCGAACATTTTTTCCCATCTTACGTTATCAAAAGCTTTTTCTAAATCTACAAATCCTATATAAGCGTTCTTTCCTTTTCCTATTGTTTTCTCTAACATTACTCTTAGCGCCAGAATAGCTTCGCGAGTTCCCCTATTTCGCCTAAACCCGAATTGGTCTTCTCCTAGTATTTCCTCCGCTCTATTTTCCATCCTCTTCTGCACTATTCTAGTTAAGATTTTTGACACATGGGAAGTTAGGCTAATCGTTCTAAAGTTCTCGCATTTGTCGGCTCCTCTCTTTTTCGGTATAGTAACGATAATGTTCCTCTTATAATCCTCCGGCATCTCGCCCGTTTCGTATATGTATTTTACCAGTTCAAACATCCTATTTACTACTTTCTGTCCCGCACATTTCAAAATTTCCGCCTGTATTTTATCTACACCCGGCGCTCTATTATTCTTTAGCCCCCTTAGTGCTATTTCAAATTCCTCTCTCAATATAGGTTTTCCTACATCTTCCCTATCGATGCTAGATTCTTCCTCTAATATCTCTCCTAATTCCTGACCCTCGTATAAATTTCCTAAGTACTGCTTCCATCTATCCGCTTTCTCCTCTCTTCCTATCAGTATGTCCCCCGATTGACTCCTAACATTTCTACTTATTGTTCCTACATCCCTGAAGTTCCTCTTAATTATTTTGTAAGCCTCATCGGTCTTACCTCCTTGCAACTTATCTTCTACTTCTTTGCATTTCTCCTCTATCCATTGTTCTTTCGCTTTTCTACATTTTCTAATGATTTCCCACTTTATTGCCTTATACGTTTTCAGTCCTTCTTCGTCTCGTCTGTTTTTGTAGCCTCGTCTCTTTTGCATTAAGTTTAAGATTTCGTCCGTTATCCAGGGCTTCCTAGCTTCCCTTTTATCGTGTCCTAAAACGTCCGTAGCCGCGGAAGCTAGACTATTCTTGATACCCTCCCACTCAGTTTCTGCGTTCTTGATTTCGTCCTTACTCGTTTTATTTATTAATTGATCTGTTTTCTCCTGGAACTTATCTTTCATATTCTGATCCCTCAATATGTCTACATTTATACGTTTCTTATCCTTCCGGGTTTTCAGATTTTTGAACTTTAATCTAGCTTTCATGACTACCAAGTTGTGATCACTGTCTACATCTGCTCCTGGATAACTCTTACAGTCTTTTACTTGATTTCTAAATCTCTTCCTAACCAGAATGTAGTCTATCTGATACCTGTCTATCCCTCCTGGCATTTTCCATGTGTACCGCCTCCTAACGTGATTCTTGCACAATGTGTTCGCGACTACCATCTTGTGCTTCTCACAGAATTCTATCAGTCTGCTACCTCTCTCGTTTCTGTTTCCTAATCCATAAGGCCCTACAAATTCTCCTTCTTTCCCCTCACCTACGACTGCGTTAAAATCTCCTACTATTATTAAATTTTCATGACCCTTCACAAATCCTATTACCTGCTCTATGTCCGAATAAACGGCTTCTAACTCTTCCTCGCTGTGGTTAGAAGTAGGCATGTATACTTGCACTATTACTGTTTCCACTGGCTTCGAATCTAACCTAACCATCATTACTCTCTCGCTGTATTGTAGGTAGCTATCTACACACTGTCCTGCGTTCTTCCGCATAACGATCCCTACTCCCGCGTTTCCATTTACCGATCCTGTGTGTATTACCCTATAGTCACCGCTCCAAAAATCTCCTACTTCCGGCCAGCGCATCTCACTTATACCTACTATATCTAATCCTAACCTATCCATTTCTATCTTCAGATTTTCTAGCTTCCCTGCCTGTCTCATGCTTCTGACATTCCACGCTCCGACTCGTGAAATGCTACACTTCTTATTATGATTGCACTCGATCACGTCTCCCGGAACAGTCCTCACCCGGAGATCCGAACGGAGGACTATTTTACCTCCGGAGTTTTTTGTCCCAGGAGACGCCATCATTAATTTAGGATAAGCTTTCTGCTAGCTGTTCTGAGGATTATAATGTGGTGGTTTCCTCTTGTGTGTCATAGCACCATACCAACCCCCACGGTTTCTGCCACTATGACTACTGAAAGAGCTGCTGCCCTCCTTCAGGGACTTGTCTTAGTCTGGTTTTTCAATAAGGACCCCCCCCCCCCACTATGGTTAAACCTATGGTACGGCTCCTTAAATCATTAAAACGCGCAAGCCGACCCACCCGTTCCAGTTTGCACTAGAACTTCGTCAAGGTTCAAGTCCTATCGGATCGGGTATATCGGACCGCGATACGTATTTATGGAATATTATATTTAACTATTAGCATTACTGTTAATATTTAAGGAGTCGTTTTATATTTTTCAATTGATAATATTTGGCATAAACAATTATTCCCTCCCATTAACCCCTGTAATGTCCAGGTACATAAATTTAGAATCTTATCATATCTTGTATTACTTCATTTAAAGGGATTTTGATTGTCCGTTCAACAATGTCAAGTATTTTTTTTTTAATTCGATGCATTAATAATTGAAAAAAATTATTTCAAAGACTTATGAAGTCAGCCATGAATCAATATTATTTCCAATTAATGTCACTGTATTAATAAGTTACAAATCTATAGTGTTACTGATTTTATAAGGTCTCTTTGTTTTATCTATTAAATATAGCTATAATAAAACTATTATTATAGCTATATTTATCTGAAACTCGCAGAATGTATATTCGAATTGTGATTTAATGTAGCAATAAAACAAGAATGCATGGAATGCATAAACGTATTCGGACCATTACAACTTGCCACAAGGATATACATTAAGCATCATACTATCTTAAATATCAGTAAACAACTTGCTAGATAACATAGATCCATCAGTAGGGATAACCTTGCATGTAGACGCTATAGCAATTTTTACAGTAATCGATCGATGAATAACATAGTAGAAAAACTCCAACAAGCTATAAATATATTATCAGATAAGGCATCAAAGTTAGTATTATAATTCCTTTCTTCTAAAGCTCACTGTGTATATTTCTGTCGCATTCAAACGCAAGAGCATCCAACACTATAACTATGAAATGAAGAGCTCGATAGTAAATAATCATGAATTTTAGGCCTAATGTTAGATAATAAAGTTATAATAGAACTTAACTAATAAACTAGAATCTTCATATCAAGAACTTGGTGGTACGATGAAAAAAATGTGTAACTTACTGGCATTTTTTCAACGTTTATTGAGTATTTAGTAACTTATTGGACATGGATTATTATCAAATACAGAAGGGGCAGTAATCATGAAATACTGCTTGTAATGTATATAGAACCTTAATAATGTGTAAAATCGACTAAGGAAGTATCATATATGCCTCAACAGAAAAAGTAAAACTGAAACTTTTAGACGTTATTTATTCCAACGGTATAGTCTTATGTACTTTTTGTACTAGTCTAACCAACTCAATGTATTGCGGGCATGTATCTTTCCTATTACAATTAATTATCGAAGAGACCTGTTACTGGCCAGTTGCAGAATGAAAATGTACAACGAGCACACCCAAATTATCATATATTCTACCAAAATGATAAAACTATATAAAAGTATACGGTTAAATGAAGGTAAGGGAGGTAAATGAACGGTTTGAGGCTAAAAATTAAACTTTTATTATGTTTATAGTTTATTGCATCGCTATTTGCCAAATAAAAAGTCTAAAAACATACCGTGGCTTGTTTTTATGGCTAGGCTCAGGTAGACTGTTTGCTTATCGGCAAGACAAGAGAGATTTTTATTTCGCAAATAACGATGAAATGAATAGTACGCCTTTGATATTTGCGACCTTGTTCTTACAAAACCCCAAGTATATTTAGGATGTTCACGGCATGGGGAAGATAAAACCAATCCACATCTATTATAAAATTAATTTCACAAGATCAACAGTCAATATTATCAGACAAATATAATATATACTGAATATTCTGAAATAGATAACAATGTAGGTAGATCCCTTAGTAGTCTAGAACACATTTATTCTTGAACATTACATCATAAGGAACAAATTCACATCGCAGTGATATGTTATCTAGCGTACACTCTTATTTGTAAAAGAGTATAACACCAATACCATCCTAACTTGTCTGACTCCCTTTTAGGTTACTAAAGGCAATTTGTAATACGTATAATAAGGAATTCCTAAGTTATAAAATTTTATTATTATTTAACAAACTGTATAGCGAAGATAAAACTATGATATTTAATGGTGTCTAGGGCATACTAGAATAACTGAGAATGAATCTGTTGATAAAGCAGGGAAATTACCAGTATAGTTGGATCACACAGACGCAATTTCAATTAGACAAAATGATTTTAAAGTATATTGGAAAGAAATAATGTAGAAAGCGTGGCAAGAGGAGTGGGACACATGTAAAGCTAATTAAAAAAGTAGTACCTTGGTGACAAAAACTAACTTTTAAAAAACCCGAGCAAGTAGTCATTACAAAAATGAGACCTAAGATATACCTCTCAGCTTCATACAGATATGTTCATATGAGAAATTTAGTCTATATATCAAATATGTAACGTCATTTTAATTGTAACCCATATTCTAATGGACTGTCCTAATTATGAGAGTGCGCGAAACAAAATTCACATAAATAAAATATAACTCATTCTGGATGAAGATGAAAAGAAATTAACCTAATCGATAGAGCTTTAAAAACCAACTGTCTTATTTGCTAAAATATAAAACATTTACCATTAGATATAATACATAACAATGAGATATAATACAATGGTACACTCAAAAACATAAAAATACTCTATATCAATGAAATTCTTTCTTACCTTCATTTTCTCTCTATTTCTCGATAAAGACCTCCTTCTGATCTGCAAAACCAAAAAAACGTGCTGATAAACATCTGCGGTGTGAAGCATGTGTATGTTTCAACTCAAAATGAAGTATCTGAAATGTTTAACATTAAATATCTGGGCTATCACGTACCTCAGTTAGTGAACATCAGAGTGTCTCAACAGAAACTGCAACCAAATTTAGTTTTTCATATATTAATAAGAAATAAATAAAACACTGTATCTTCAGTTTAGTTTACAATATGTATTACATAAAGAAAAAAAAATAATATATAGAACGCGATTCTAACATCGTCCTGTTGTGAGAATGAAGTTAATTAGTTAGAAAATAGTTATCACCATATCAAGGAATTCATCCTTCAGTTTTTATTGAACTATAAATAGATAAATATTATACTATAGTCTATTTTTGTACTTTTTATATTAAAAAAGTAGTAGTAGGCTTAAATACTAAGAAATAATAATTTATAGAATATATTCAAGCACCTAGAACATTTAGAGTTCTAGTGGGAATTATATTTACGCCTAATAAATATCTATTTTCAAGCAGAGCTTCTGAACAATGTGATATATATTATTACGTAGTTTACAGTATATAAATCGTTATCAATACTCAGTTTTAAACAGCAGGCTAATTATAAAATAATATGTCATACAGCTTTATCACCGTAAAATTCAAATTTCTTTAATAAATCCAGTTCCTTATAGTAAGAGAAGATTAAGAATATGAATCACAGAACAATAATATAATATCCTCAATGATCATGTTAAATATAGCTTCAGCTTCAGAATTGTATTCAATAAATTATTACTGTCACTTGTAAGTGTCTGAAAATACGCTTTTATCTTCATTCGAATTCTATTGAGCTGACACAGGTAGGAAGAAATATGTCTATATGAAACAATAAAATACATATTATTACATCTCAAAGCTTTTGTCATATACTCGTAATTATAAGTTATAGGAAATTCAATCTCAATTAAAAACGTACAAAAGTTATAGCCATAGTTGATAATGTTCTGTATGCAAACAACTCAAGTTTAGATGTTTATGATATTTATATTTGTCTCTAAAAATAAACATTCTAACACATATTATAGAGAGTGAGCAATATTTGTTTCTCTAATAATATCTACAGGGTAAATATCATAACTGGAATAAATTACGTAACTTGAATCTGGAGGATTTCAATACGAATTTTTAATATAGGGCGATTTTTTAGTTTTGTTTAGTCCACACATAACGAGTAATCATCTTCAGTTATTTCCACCATGGAGCGTTGTAACCACCCCATCCCAATTTTTGTTTTCAATCATAAGGACATGTCAACTGATACATGATTCGAAAGGTCGTTTCCAGAGGAATACAGCGCACATTTCGTTCTCTAAATTTTTCAAATTATTATTTCTAAAAAGGATAAAATGTTAGTTTTTTATATTAATGGCCATTTTATCTTAAATATTTCTCAATATGAGTGCCGTCTTTTTCTTGGCAAAGTCATCTCGTTGTCCAATCCACCTGTTTGGAAAAATCTAGTGAGTAATAGTGGGTACTAGTGGGGTACAAGTCCATCTTGTGAAATGATATTGTGGTACCAGGTGGGTCTGGAAAGACACTCGATACTGGGAAAGACAGCCGACAAAGATAGAACCAAATCTTCTTGAATGAAATTTAGAAATCTTAGGCTACCAAGGTTATTATTAAAAAAATGCTGTCCAAGAATTCCGTCATCGATTATTCCAGCTTCCACAGACATTAAAATCAGGAGGTATCGAGCTGGAGTAACAGGGATTTATTAAATAGCCAACATATCTAAAACTGTCAGAGATGATCAAAAGTCACTTCACCTCACATGACTAAATTTTCGGGAATGACACTTCATTTTACTAATTGCAGTTTTTATTAGCAAAAAGTTTTAATTTTTCACAATTTTATTACGCAGGGGTAATATGATATATGTATTTTACGTATCAATTACATATAATATTTTTATTATACACTTAATTGTATTCTTTCTATACTTTATTGTCAATTAGTCGATATAAGTGCTTTAGATGTTTCTTTTATGTGCGCACCGACGCATGATCGCACAAGGGGAACTTAAAAAAATTATATTGTTATCAAATACTTCTATAAATTTTCGTTTTCATATCCCCTTAGAGGCTCATAAAAATAAAAGTTTTAAAAACTAAAAGAAGAAATCACGGATCGGTAATCGATTGTGTCTCAAAAGTATGGCATAGTATTAGGAAAAAGTTGTATTCATTAAACATTTTGTATCTACATAATAAATGGTAATTTTCCTGTTCATTTCTGGTATTAGTATTAGCTCTCCAAACCGAGTGTTGAGATCAATAATAAATTAACTATCTGAATGTTCACTCCCGGACCTTGTGTGGTAGGAAATCAGATACTTATAATAAAATATATGATATAAACAGAATTACGTTCAGTAAAATTCTCTCTGTAAATTAATTACCATTCCTAAATAGTATCATCTAGTTTAGAAGTATAATACAACTTTATGAACATATTAATGACAGATTCTATTTTGGCTAAATAAAATCAAAATTAAAATGTTAAACTTTAGTTAATTCAGCTCAAAAATTATCTTAGAAGTACAATATCTACAATGTAATCTAAAGGAAACCAGTGGATGACAAATAAATTTTAGAGCTTTTATTCTAATTTTTAGTAAAGAGATCATCGAATAATCACTTAGCATAGCTATTGATTAATTTAAAGTGTCCTATTTATATTTAAAAATGTTTACATACACAGAATGTCACTGCCTTTCTCTAAACCTTTAGGTTGTTGAGGGAGACATTATATTTATAAAAAAGCCCGAACTCAAAAAGTAAACAAAAATTACTGAGATATAAAGCTGTATGAGGTAAATTCGAGTATGTAACAGCTATAAGATGAAATACAAATATTCACAATATCAATGAAAATAACCGGTAACAGTTAACCTTTAGATGTGTTTCAAATTTGAAAAAACTCCGTCAGAATATTTTCTAACCTAGTATTGCTATATAGATATGATTTAAATTTTCATGTGAGAACCAATTCCGCTGCAATATTTAACTCACAATCAACTGTCTTTACCACGATGTCCTGACATATTTAAATATATATTATTAATATTCCACATTTATATGCGCATCCAAGAATTAGCCACCTACAAAGAAAATTGACTAAAATTATAGAAGCTGCTATGCTATGAGGGCGATAACTTGACAGAAATTACAGCGAGACGTGAAGATCGCTCAACCCCTAGTGGGAGCATCACAATTAAAACTGATGGCATAAGTATTATATATCGTTAAATTTACCACATAAAATTCCATCTATCAGAAAAGGTTCAGTTATTTTTATGACGCTTTCCTTGTTAGAGATGAGGATATGCACAGTCGTACTCCAGAAGGAATGTCAAACTCTCTGTTGGCACTTAATTATTATATTAAGTCTAGATTTCACATATCTGTAAGTTACTGATGATATCAGCATGACACGACACTGAACAAACCTTTACAGAATTATTTGAAAATAATAATATAAGTGAAGACGTCTTCCATATCATGATGAGGAAAGGAGTTTGGTACGTCTCCCTAAGCATAATTGTGTTTGTCCATATTTCAGTGTATAACATTCTCTTCTGCAGATTGCGGTTTAAGGAGAAGTGGAGAAATTTGTATTTGTTTTTTTAAAGTTTAAATCCTTAAAACCATAATCTATAATGTGTTAGACAATTTATAACAAATACCATTTAATAAAGAAAACAAAAATGTGTTGCACAACTAGCAGCTAGTTCGGATATGGATTCAGATTCTATAAGGGGAGGTATAAATAGACTTCACTTGCACCCAGGCTATCATAATACTAGACTTCAGTAGTAGTCGATAAAGCTCGGGCGATTCCGTGAAATAGATCCTCAATATAGATCCTTATTTTGTTTAAACTGCAGGACAGCTTTTTAGGATGTGTTCCACAGTCTCATATTCTTCAGATCTGATATCTTCTCTAGATTCTACAGATACATAATGGACACATAGATTTGTCAGTAGGGCCTATAACATCTCTTGTTTCCCGTAGTATATTAATTAAATGGCTCTTTGTACGAGCATTGTGGAGTTGGACTGAAATTAGTCCTGCAATTATTTACAGTGATCAAAATTATTTACAGTTGTCTCTCTAAAAATACTCCAATATTTTTACTATTAATTCCCTAATTAGGAACTGTTATACTTACTTGCAGTGCCCTAATAGCCACGCCTTGGAATACTATAGCATGGGGAGCCTGAGTGACTTACTAATTCTATTATTATACCTTCAGGAGGATTATATCTAACACTAACTGAGTTTTCCACAAAACACCAAGACACTATATACTACACTCGACGCTCGTTTCACCACCAAAGTTGCCATCACCTGGAGCTGATTAAAACTACCAGTTACATGAATAAACTTAAGCCATATTTAATCATATCCAAACTATGCTAACTCTGTTGGCGAACCGCGCGTCGAGTGTAGTATATAGTGTTTTGGTGTTTTGTGGAAAACTAAGTTAGTGTTATCTTCACACCAAAGGTTCCAACTTACTCCAGTATTAATATTATAACTTCAGACAATATTCTTGAACCATCAATGTAGATCGTTTATTTCCATGGAATCATCGAAATTCAGTCTAATTTAATAATTTCCTCTTCAAATTGAGAAATAGGGGGAGGTTGGCTTTACGCTTACCTCCAGAAGAGGGACCTGCTTATTTATCTCTTTCAGGAGACGCGTTTGTCTCGGTGACCACCCCCACAATTTTCTATAGACTCCAAATATATCCTTAAAATATCCCCCTCTATATACAAGTCTGACACCAAGTCACCAAGAATTGGTGTCAGATCCAAGGCTGTTTCTAAGGCTGTATAAAAGCTAGTTAGTATTTCTCTAATAATTGCGCTATGTCTCATATTTATCTTAATGATATTTTCGAAATATGTCATATACACATAATTATCATTTATATAAATTCTAATATTCAACATATTTATAAATAAAAGACTCTCAACGCGAAATACATTTTTACTGACGTATGGAATTTTACCGACCGAGGTAGAATTGGGATTTTAAAGGTAAAATCGCTTGTAAAATGTAATTTCGCTATCTATGGAAACATAGAACGTTAAATATATCCGGCTAAACACCGGAAGCCTCGAGATCGTTAAGTCTCAATTAAAGCGGGTAGGGTAGTTGACAAATTATTAGAGTGCCTGTTACAGTTTGCATCTCTCTTTTTACTTTGTTGTTACTTTGTTACATACTGTAACAAAGTAACAACAATACAGAAATTGCAATAAGGTTATTGTAAGCGAGTCATGAGAATGGATATCAAGTTCTAAAGCGGAAAAGTATTAAACATTGGGGGAATGAAAAACTGCTTTATAAGGTAGTGACTGAATTGATCAATATTTGTTGTAAAACAATGTATCGAAACAATATTTTTTTACTGAGGATACTACTGCTGATTTTGTAACCTTATGCTGAGGAAACTGCTGCTGATTTTATAGTTTATTTTATCTCTATTTGCCAAATAAAAAATTTCAAAACATAACCTTTGATTGTTTTTATGGCTAGGCTCAGGTAGACACTTCGGTTTATCGGCAAGATAAGAGAGTTTTTTATTTGGCAAATAGCGATGAAATGAATTATATAATTTTATCCAATTAACCGTTGTGGTTAAATAGTATATTTCGAGTTTTGATCACCACTTCACAAATATGTTGTAGATATTAGGTATATTAAGGAACATTGCGTTAATTAAATACACTTTCTCAAGGTGTTTGGAGAGATAGAAGTAGAAATAAGATATTTTGTAGAGGTCTTCTTTCGTAATCAACAATCATTAGTAAAATAAAACACTCCACAGTAAACAGTTAAATATATGTACACACTCCATAATTAGAATAACTTTTACAATTTAATGCATATATATATATATGTTATATAAAATATATTGTATTGCATTCATTACTCAAAGTAGTTCTCACACTTCTATAACTTTATTATCAGGTAACATAAAACCTTCAGTATGTTATCTGAAAGCCAGACGTAACTTAATACTGCTACGTGTCTTATCATATAACTATATACATTGTAACCAACGTTTATGATGATTTGCTGAAACCTTATAATGTTCTTTCTTTAAATTAATCTTTTGCCAATTATATTTTAACTTTACTTTCAACAATGTCAGCATAACGAAACTTATAAAGTCGCAGCAAACCCGTTGCATGGGCAGTATAATTTTAATATAGCTTTAGTATAATTTTAGTATTGATATTATTGTTATACTCACACATCTAAATTCTTGTTCGTCCGTTAAATAAAATAAATTGTTTTTAAAAAGTTTAAATCCAAACTAGTGATTTAACAAATTTGGCGCAGTCGTTGTAGGATTTCACGCGTTATTAGAACACGGATTTGCCTCACTAGTAACGTGGAATTCCAATTCCGAAGTGAAATCAAGAACAAGCTCAAGAAGAAAGAAACACGAAACAAGAATACTTCAAAGAAGCAACTTCGAAACACGAAGACTTCAACAAAAGAAACAAGAAACAAATCTACAAAGAAACAAAGAAAACAACAGGGGAAATCGCAGATAGAACACGGACCTGCCCTCACTGTTTGTGATTCTCCTCTGCAAGCCATCCTTCCCGAAGACACCCCGCTTCCAGAACACGGAATTGCCTCACTGGTTGTGGACTCTGGCCGGAAGACGAATGGAAAAAATTTGGTAAGTCAAAGAATTGACACATTACCTTTGAAACATTTATTTATAATTTTAAGAAATATTATACAGGATATAGACCAAAAACTATTATCCTTCCCATCTGTAAATTTATTTTTATTTAATTGTATTTAATTAAATAACTTTACAATATCTAATTTAAACATAATAATTAATTAACATATAAAAATGGCAAACGAAGCTATCTTAGAACCTTACAAACTATCAGAAATTTTCTCAATTGTTCCGGAGTATGACGGAAATCAAATTTTCCTGCAAACATTCTTAAATGCTATTAAATGCGCTTTCGACATGGCGGTCGATAATCAAAAAATACTTTTAACTCTCCATGTTAAAAATAAATTACGTGGAAAAGCCGCTGAACTAGTAAATTCTAGGAACCCGTCAACTTGGGAAGAAATCAAATATCTATTAGAGACTCACTTTGGAGACTCTAGGGACCTTACGTCTCTAATTCAGGACTTGCAAAGAATTAGTCAACAATCAAACGAATCCGCTTTAAATTTTGTATCCCGCTTGCAAACGCATAATGCGAAAATGCATGCAGCGATTCAGAAACAGCATTTAACCTCTGATCAAAAAACCGCACAATCAAATTTAATCGAGACAATGACTCTTAACACTTTATTGACAGGGCTGGATCCAAAATTAGGATCTATAATAAGAGCAAGTAATCCTATGGATATGCTTCAAGCAATATCCAGGATTAAACGAGAACTTCAATTGTCATACTTTGAATCTCAGAAATTTCAAAAAGCGAACAAACCATTACCACCTAATTCACTAAATGCTAAGAAGATATGTACATATTGTAAACGTAATGGACACACAATAAATGAGTGCCGAACGAAACAACAAAATTCTTCAGCACCTTTCCAAAATTTTTCTAGGCCTAATTTTCAACAAAATTTTAATCAGGCCCAATCATCCAACTTAAATCAAAATTATCAGCGACCTCAATTTAATCCAAATGGAAATAATAGACCGATGAATTCAAATTTCCAACAAAATAATTACCAGCAAAACAGTTTTCAACAAAACAGGCCTTCAGCTATTAAACCGAATCCCAACTATACAAACCAATCAAGACCACCAATAATTCGGCCAAATCCGAATTATAATCAACAAAGAGCTCATCATATGAACGCTCAAATGAACCAAAATTTTGATGATACGGCTCATCAATACGATTCACAGTACACTGATGATACTGCTCATCAGTATAGCTCACATGCACAATATGCTGATGATACCGCTCATCAATATAATTACAATTGCGATCAAAATTATGAACAATATCAAGATTCATATTCAGACGAACCAACATATCAACAAAATTATTATTTTTCAACAGACCAATTTAATTATTCTGATACTGATCAGGATTTTCGGCAAACTACTCAAGCTCAAGATCATCCACCGGATCAACAGCTATGCGAAATAACGGAATTAGAAAACCAAATTCAAATAATGAATTTAAACACCAACCAACAGCAAGACAAACAAATATTCCTATAAATAGAGGAATATCAAGTGCCCTTTTAACAGTAAATCCCAAAAACTTATATTACATTGAAGATGCTACAAAAAAATTTAAAATATTAATAGATACAGGTGCCGGACTATCCATATTTAAGCCAAAAACTTGTGAAAAATATTCTAAACGTTTTCCCGAAAACGTTATAATACAGGGAATTACCGATCAAAAAATTCTAATTAATGAATCTACACTCGTTCCGTTTACTCTCAACGATCCTCACAAAGTTTACATTCATAATATTGATATTGAATTCGACGGATTACTAGGATCCGATTTTCTAGAACATTACAACTGCATTATTGACATAAAAAATAAACAATTAAT
Source organism: Rosalia funebris (assembly GCA_037954035.1). NCBI lineage: Eukaryota > Metazoa > Arthropoda > Insecta > Coleoptera > Cerambycidae > Rosalia > Rosalia funebris. The sequence continues at coordinate 11,256,195 of JAZFAV010000007.1, forward strand.
TACCAATTTCAAAACTGTACCTTTATTCAAAGCCACAGAAAATTCCACTAATGTACAAAATAATAAAAAACAAAATGTTCAAAATAATCAATTTCTCAACAAAATTTCTATTAACCCTCGTACAGAACAAATTTCAAAATTTCGATGTAATCTTGTAAATACAGAAGCCATATTAACAGCTATGGAAATAGATAAAGTACGACTTCCTAATGCATTAGTCAAAATTAACAATAAAGGAGAATTTCTTACCTCCGTATTAAACGCAAACGCAGTCCCAAAAATAATAGATTTTTCCGAAATTAAACTAGAACCAATTCAAAATTTTTCATTAAATAATTTAAACGAATATAATTCTGAAAATTATACAGATAGACGCGAAGAAATAAGGCAACAACTTCGTCTTGATCACTTAAATGAGGAAGAAAGAGAAATAATTACTCAACTTTGCCTAGACTTTTCAGATATTTTCTACCTCGAAGGAGATATTCTGACATTTACTAATGAGATCAAACACACAATAGACACCAACAATGCTAAACCTATTTTCACAAAGTCGTATCGCTACCCTCAAATTCACAAAGAGGAAGTGAAAAAACAGGTATCGAAAATGCTAGAACAAGGTATTATCAAACATTCAAATTCCCCTTGGTCTTCACCGATTTGGGTTGTCCCCAAAAAGCTTGATGCGTCAGGTAAACAAAAATGGCGTGTCGTAGTTGACTACAGAAAACTCAATGAGTTAACTGTAGGAGATAAATACCCTTTACCAAACATTTCTGATCTTTTAGACCAACTTGGCAAATGTCAATATTTCACCACCCTCGATTTGGCCTCCGGTTTCCACCAAATTGAGATCGAACCCAGTGACATTCCAAAAACCGCTTTCACAGTCGAAAACGGTCATTTTGAATTTAATAGGCTTCCATTCGGTTTGAAAAATGCCCCATCAACCTTCCAAAGGGTAATGGATAACATTTTAATAGGAATCCAAAACGAGAGATGCCTCGTATATATGGACGACATAATTGTCTATTCCCCAACAATCCAAGACCATGTTTCACGGCTTACCGAAGTCTTCAAACGTCTTCAAAAAGCTAATTTAAAAATTCAACCGGACAAGTGCGAATTCCTTCGTAAGGAAGTTGCATATTTAGGTCACCTCGTCACCAAAGAAGGTGTAAAACCAAATCCAATTAAGATCGAATGCATCAAAAATTTTCCCCAACCAACTAACCAGAGAGAGATTAAATCATTTCTTGGCCTCGCCGGATATTACCGACGATTCATTGATAATTTCGCCAAAATTTCCAAACCTCTCACTAAATTACTGCAAAAAGACACCTCTTTCAATTTCGATTCAGAATGTTTAAAATCTTTCGAAGATTTAAAACAAACCCTTACTTCAAGCCCCATACTATCGTATCCAAATTTTGACGAGCCATTCCTACTCACAACAGATGCGAGCGCTTTTGCGATTGGCGCTGTACTTTCGCAAGGTCCAATAGGTAAAGATCTACCCATAGCTTTCGCCTCCAGAACTCTCTGTAGTGCGGAAACAAAGTACTCAACAATAGAACGAGAGCTCCTCGCTATTGTTTGGGCCGTAAAACATTTTCGCCCATATATTTTTGGTAGAAAGTTCAAACTGATAACAGATCACAGACCTCTTACCTGGCTTTTCTCTATTAAAGACCCCGGTAGTCGCCTAGCACGCTGGCGCTTAAAACTTGAAGAGTACGACTACCAGATTGAATATAAACCTGGCAAAATTAATAAAAATGCGGATGCCTTATCCCGTATCAAAATTAACCATTTTCAAAAATGTGTGGATTTCAAAAACAAAATTTTAACATCAAATACAGACGACGAATCGATTAGTTCAGAAAATACCGAAATTTCACCAGAATCAATTTTACAAGAATTAAATACATTTGTTCACCTATATAAAACCCAGTCACTAATAGACTATTCAAAAATTAAAATTACGAACAATCAATTATTGGACAAAGGACATAAAGACATAATAACGTTTTTCCAAAAAGACAAACTCGAAGACTTACATTATAAAATAATCGAAGATATTTTCGAGGAAAAACCAAATTTTATTCACAATAAAATTAATATAGTCACGAGTAAAACGGTGAAAAACCGAAAATATTATATTGTTTTGTTACCCTTCGACATCGAAGAGATAATCGAAACAATGTTTATTACTCTTTACAAAGACAAAGACATTTTCGAATCTTCAAAAACATATTTCATTGAAAACAATTTAGAATTGCCAATACTCGAAATGTTGTCATTTATTTTCACTGAAAAAGATTTAAACCTAGTTAGTTGCCAAAACATAACTAAGACGCCTGACGAAGATCAAATTCCGATAATATTAGACCAAAACCATACAGGAAAAGCAAATTTACACCGCGGAATAAACGAAACCATTCGAAGAATAAGGAATAAATATAACTGGCCCGGTTTAACTAAAGACGTAACTAAATTCATTCAAAATTGCGAAATATGCCAGAAAACAAAGACCTTACGGAAAAACTTAAGCAATCCACTGGTGATAACTGAAACACCAAGAACACCATTCGAAAGAATAAATATCGATATATTAGAAATTCCAAAAAGAAATTATGTCTTAACTATTAAGGATGAACTAACCAAATTTACTCAAGCGTACCCATTAGAGGATAAATCCGCTAAATCAACAGTAAATACATTACTCCTTTATTTTCAGCATTTTGGTACTCCGCTTCGTATACATTCGGATTACGGTAAAGAATTCGACAATGTATTACTTAAAGACCTATGTACCTTATACGACATAAAATTAACATTTTCTAGCGTTAGCCACCCTCAATCAAACGGATCTGTGGAAAGATTTCACTCCACACTTTTAGAGATGATTCGTACTAATCAGGCTGAAAACCCTAATGAACATCCATTAAACGTAATTCCTTACGCTGTTATTTGTTATAATAACTCGACGAATAAAACACACGGTTTCTCTCCATACGAGCTAGTATTTGGACATACGTCCAGTCGCCCACCTGAAACTTTGTATAACCAAAAAGAGTTGATATCAAAATATATACGAGACCTAAATAATAGAATTTCATACTATTATAAAATTGCACGCACAAAAACTGAGCTTCAAAAAGAAAAGGCTAAATTAAGATTCGATAGAAACGTTCCAGAACATCCTACACAATTTAAAATAGGCGATAAAGTCTATGTTAAGGAATCTCAAATTAAAGATAAATTACATAATAAATTTAACGGTCCTTTCGAAATAATAAAAATCTTTCAAAATTCTGCAATTTTATTAAATCTCGAAACGTCACAAACGACAAAAGTCAATTTCGACAGGATGAAACCATATTTTGAGAATTAAATTATTTTCAGGTTTCTTCTGCTGATTGGAGCAGCAGTATCCCAATACACCATTACTCCAATAAACAACACCATTGGAATATATTATCATCGAGACAGCGAAATCGTTGTAACAAATAAACAATGGACTCTTCTGGTTCACAAAAACATTTCATCAATAAAGAACACTTTTGAACATAACGAGAAAATGCTTGAAATTCTCTTACACGCTATTAACCCCACATTTGAAAACATGAACCTTTTTCGAGGTGAAGTAAAAACACACATCAGCTTATTAACCCAAATTTCAAATTCAATTCAAGAAAAATTAAGCGAAATTTATTTTGATACTAAACGTTACAAACGTGGAATTCTCAATGGCATTGGTACAATATTTAAGTCAATTACAGGAAATTTAGATTCCGAAGATGGCGAATACTACATGAATTGCATCAATAAATTAACTAATGACGAGCATCAATTAGAAAATTTAATGAAAAATCAAATCTCAGTAACAACATCCGTCATAAAGAATTTTAACGCTACCATACAAAAGTTGCAAATTGATGAAGCCACCTTCAATAGAGATATAAAAATAATATCAGACGCAATTTATAGGACAGCAGATAAAATTAAAGTAATTGAAGCAAAATTAAGATTTTTAGAAAAATGTGAACTTCTCATGGAAAGTTACCTGTATATCGAGAATCAATTAAATGATATTCTAAATTCAATAACTTTCGCGCGATTAAAAATTATTCATACGTCAATAATCAATCCTGAAAATTTGATAACCTCGCTTCAGGAAATTTCACAAAATTTACACCAAAACAATTTACCACTCATTATAAAATCTTCCAATATTGCCAAATATTTGGATATTATGGAATTAGAAGCATACCAAACTGATTCAGACTTGGTATTTGTATTAAAAATCCCTCTAATAGACCAACAAAGATACACCCTTTTTAGATTATATCCAATCCCTATCCTAAATAATAGAACTGGTCTATATCATGTTTTATCTTCATCACAAAAATACTTAGCGCGTGACGTCGATTCTTTGATGTACATACCCATCAAAAATCTGAAAGACTGTAAACCACTTTTCTTTGGCACAAAGATATGTTCCAATCTATTTGCATACCCCATCGACGACAATGCTATATGTGAAGCCCAAATCCTGAAACACTTAAAAACTTTACCTGAGAGCTGCCAAACTTCAATAATATTTGCAAAAGGCTACAATGTCCAACAACTAACGGACTCATCATGGCTAACAATTACTTCAGAACCACTTCAAATTACTGTAAATTGCAAACAAATAAACACCAAGACAGAGATCATTTATAAAAATTCCATTCTTAAATTGCAACCTGGATGTAGTGCTTTCATAGGAGTGACAAAAATACAAACTGACCCTAAGAACTTTTCGCAAACCAGTGTTAGTGATCACCCCATTTTAATTCCCTTTAATTGTTGTCAAGGAATCCCCGATGACATCCAAATCCCAAAATTAGAACCATTAAAATTGAATAACCTGAATGTGGAAGACCTCGAGATTGCCAAACACAAATTGGACGAGTATTCTCGAACGTTAGACGATTTGATCAATGAACCATTTGTCACCAAACACATCTCTTGGTTCACTTATTTTATCATTACACTAATAGCAACTCTCATTTTGTTATATATTTTATGTAAATGCCGAAAGAGAAACAGATTAGCAATCGCCCTCACAACAAATTCACCACCACCTCCACCTGGACCTTCTAAACGCTTAAGAGAATCCTTCAGGAGCATCCTGCCCAGAAGAAGACCATCGATCAGATCCAAAGATGAAACCCCAGAGGAAGAAATCGAACTGAACTAATGTTTCTCAGTTATAAATCGGTTTCAAAGACTCTATATATTTTAATTTTGTAAATTTTATATTTAAAAAATATTAATTGTATAATTTAAACTTAACTTAAGGCTTCATATTCTCAATTAACTTTATTATTATTATATAACTTCAATAATCGTTAAATTCATAATTATTAATTTCAATTTTACTTATTTTGAAAAGTTGCTGTATAACACCAACTTTTTGTTAAAAAGGGGAGTTGTTATATAAAATATATTGTATTGCATTCATTACTCAAAGTAGTTCTCACACTTCTATAACTTTATTATCAGGTAACATAAAACCTTCAGTATGTTATCTGAAAGCCAGACGTAACTTAATACTGCTACGTGTCTTATCATATAACTATATACATTGTAACCAACGTTTATGATGATTTGCTGAAACCTTATAATGTTCTTTCTTTAAATTAATCTTTTGCCAATTATATTTTAACTTTACTTTCAACAATGTCAGCATAACGAAACTTATAAAGTCGCAGCAAACCCGTTGCATGGGCAGTATAATTTTAATATAGCTTTAGTATAATTTTAGTATTGATATTATTGTTATACTCACACATCTAAATTCTTGTTCGTCCGTTAAATAAAATAAATTGTTTTTAAAAAGTTTAAATCCAAACTAGTGATTTAACATATATATATATATATATATATATATATATATATATATATATATATATATATATATATATATATATATATATATATATATATATATATATATATATATATATATATATATTGAGACGATTCAAAGCATTACATAAACAATAAAACGCTACTAAACAGACATAATCAAACTTTCTAATGAATAAATACACATAGAATCAAAAGCATACAGCAAATTTAATTATAGAAATTTGAATAATGTAATAATATACCGATTATTAAATGTTTAATAAGTTCATATATTAAATAAAGTAGAAATGTATAAATTAAAATTAATCTGAACAAATTTTTGACTAAAAGAACTGTAACATGAAGCATAAGATTGCAAATTACTAAAAATTTAACAATGAGAAATGTAGAGACATGCATACTAAAAGACTTAAGATATTTCATTTCATCTATCACTAAAAACATGAAACCGGGAAAGCATAAAATAGCTTTATAATTAATATTCAAAGTTAAAGTTATGATTGGAATTTTGAAAAATGTCAATATGTGACAGCATAAAGACTAATACACATAATACATAAAATGATTGCAATATAATACTAAAATGAAGGTAATAATTCAAAATACGACGTATAGAATTATAAATTATATATGACTGAATATTGTACAATCATTAATAAGAGTTAAAAGTGCGTAACTAAAATAAAGTGTGTGTAAAAAGGAAATACTACGGAAAAGGTATGCGAAAGAAACATTATAATTTAGGAGGTATCTAAGGAAAACAAAAGAAGGTTATTGATACAACAGTGAAAAACCAGCTTTTGGGGACACCGCATCGCTAAAAAAAATTATAACAAAATTTGAAGAAAAGGTATAATTAAAGGTATTAAAGCATAAAATATAATAAAATACCTACCAAGAATGAAGTCGAATAAGTTACTCCAGTGCCAGCCAATTTTTCACTCAGATTCAACGTATATATATATATATATATATATATATATATATATATATATATATATATATATATATATATATATATATATATATATATATATATATATATAATGCTTTAAGTGGTACACCACCGGAACCCTCATCACGTGATATTTAGTCACATGAAGTTAGAAGTTATACCGCTTTTAGAAGGGTATAACATTGCGTATTAATTGAAGTGAAGATATAGGAATTATGGTCAATCGATTAGCGAGATATTTGATAAAGAACACATTGTACAGTTAGTTTTTAAATTTAAATAAAAATATCGGGAACGTAAAACATGGTACTAAGACAGGAAAAGCATTGGGTCATATCATCGATTAGGTCATGACATTGAGATATTTATTAGGCGAAATGTAATAAGACAACAATATCTTAATATATTAAACACTAATACATCTTTTAATAGTAAACGTCTCCAAAAATAATTAACAGCAGTTTACTGAGAACATAGTATCTCAACAATCTCTTATTTCTACACTATGCACTATAAATAATAAATTACTAAATGTTATTTTTTAATAGTTAGTGAATGATACCTTTTGAACAACCTTAAAATTTCTGTCAAAAATAATGTTGTATTTGCATTATCTGTATTTTTCTCAAAATATTAAGAAACGCCTATAATATCATATGCGATACTCGAGAAATTTATATTGTTTCAAAAAGAGGAGATTAAAATTTAAAAAAGACTATGATTGCTTCACAGATCAAACACAAAATCTGAAAAAACACATTTTATGTCAGTCAGTATATTATTAAAAAAATAAGTTTGACAAGTTTTACAGTTCTTTTTTAATAATCTAGCAATAAATTTATAAATATTTTACCTAATTTTATCACCACGACTGTATATAAAATAACAGAAAATGCAATATCCAGTGAGCATAATATTCTTCGCTTCCATAGGAATATTATTTTAATTAATTGGGAGGAATAAATAACATCGCCACTTAAAGTAAACGATGCTGATAACTTCTTATACTCGTAATGATACTCAGTAGATACATTAAGCACAACTTCCCCGTTTTCTTCTTTTTTCATGTATTCGTTTGCAAACTCAGCAAGTAAACGCACAGTCGTTACGTTTTTCATAAGTAAGATATTTCCGTTATGTTACTATTATTATCACATCACAGATATTCAGTTTCATCTGGGATATCTAGAAACTCAGTTTAATTTGGTGTTATTGGTTTAACTTATTACTCAGTATTGTAATACTTTTAAGAGTAAAGAAGACATTATGTCGTTATTAGTTTTGTTCATTCATTTCATTAGTTTCACATTACATTATCGTAACCTTTTGTTACCCGCTTATTATTTTCGAAAAAGGTATTACTATAACATCTATTCCAATATATTGCAATAGCGTCGAATTTAGGTGAGTATTATTCACAGGATATACAGCAATAGTACACAGAAAAGATAAACATCATGACATAATAATAAATATTAAACACTCCAATAAACATAAAAATGGGAAAATCAATATATAAATATATATAAATAAAAGAAATTACCAATACGTGCATCAGTCAGATTCCATTTTTAAGCCGCATTGAAATCGATAAATAAATAAAAGTTCAGTAATAAAAGTTTATTCCTAGGTACTACTCTATATTTTATACAGTAAAACCTCGACGACCACCACTGAAGAGCAGTTTAAATAATGAAAAAGTCCTTTCAACGTCTACTGTCATGAAAGAACAGTATGAGAGATAACTAGGAGCATACACACGCACACGCACACGCACATACGCACGTACACACACACATACGCGCACAAACACACACGCACCCATGCACACACGCGCGCGCACATACACAGCGGTTAAGTTCATGAGCTGCACATGTAAATTACTTTTAAAAAATGTTTCCAAATATCATTGGCATTATATCATACATATCATGCTACTAACACTTTGTGAAAGCACTCTACGAACACCCAAATCTACACCAATATCTTAAAGGCCACTAAATGGTTGCTAGCACCGTTAGGTTTTAACGCATCAGTTAAATAATTTTACACTGAACGTAAGCATGCGCCAGGTGCTTCAACTATAATGAAGTACACAACATTTTTCCCAGCGTGGTTGCGAATGTTTTACATACAATACATCCTCGTGCATCTGGTCAATGTATCTATTACTTAGTGTTGTTGGATTAGGGAGATGTCGGTGCATCGATTTCCGTAACGAAATATCACGCCAAAAAGCCTACCATAAACGAGGCATGGCTTTTCACATCTCTTGTTACATTATTTTTTAGACGATTTAATGATATTTTCACACATATTACAAAATAGAACACATTTCCAACACACGTCCGCAAACAACTCCGAGTTATTATCAATCTAGGTTTGCAGTAATCCTCATTTGGATTTTTTGTCTCGCGGTATGTTAGGTTTCACGTTACCGCTCAAATAGAACCACAGAAAATCAAATACCCTACGTGATCCATAAGGCTGCTTAAACAGTGAAAACAGTGCTGGGGTGAAAACAAACCCGTAACAAGCCCCTCGGTAAGGTGCGGTGACAATGTCGTTGCTATAGAAACGTATATCGACAGGATATCGATTATTAGTCCGTTATAGTTGCTGCTCGCAGAAAAAGACGCTTTATTTATTACTTAAAACTTTATTTAAATGCTAATTTCTTTTTATACATTTTTGTTAATTTGTTTAATCTATTTTTTATTTAGTAGATATCCGGATAAGTTTTTAAATCTGACAAGGTTATTTCCATATAAATAAATTATATGGAAATAATAAAAATATTTATAAATGTTAATATAAGTTGTAATACTCCTATTGCATAATTTCAATGTACATATTTTCAGTTTAAACCAGAACCTTAACTTCTACAGAAGTTTATTGGTGGCTACTATTTGATCCTACAAATATCCATAGCCTGACATAATTCAGTATGTATTCAACAAACCAATGTACTATAACAGGTATGGACAGTAATTTTCAGCAATCTTATATAATTCAGTCATGAAACAAGTGGCCAAGTAAGACATTAAACGCAAATCCGATGTAAGCTAACCGCTCCATTAAACCATCCCACATAATAAAACAGTCGATCTATTGAGTTAAGTGAACAGGAGGAGTAACTATAAAATACAAGTCTGATATAGCGCGAATACCTGTTGATTTTATTTATCTCAAATCTGCTTGTGTTAAACAAAATAAAATTTAATTTTAGTTTCGTTAATTTAAAATTTAGTTTTTGTCTTTACATTTTTGAGAGAGATAATTTTTACTTTTGAATTATTAACTATATATTATGCACAGAATTCCTATTTAGAATTGAACTAAATATTTAATATCGTAAACAGTCGTGTTCTGTGTCACAACTCTGCAGCCAACTAATATAATCAAAGCTACTATTAATCTGAAGTATTATTTGTAATTCAACTAAAGGAGTTCGCTGCTTTGGTACTAGAGATAACTTTAACGCTATGGGATAAGATCAAAGATGGTTTTGACCAAAATCATGTTATGATGAAATAAAATTGAAGGAATTACATCACAAAAATGTAGGGCCGTCAATCATAGGACTTGTGTAGGTCTATGGAAGTTATACGGAAGACAGTGCCTAATTATCAACGAACATTTGATAGCATTTGGCGAAAATAGGTAAAGAAAACTGGGAATTTGCTAAATACAAAATAATTCAGAAATAATTTTAAGAACTTGAAGCTACATCCAGTGCTCCCTAAGAATAAGGATTTAAAAATAGTTTCCCTTATTATTTCAATAAAACTTAAGTTGAGCTTTAAGAAATTCTGGGTAAAATGTACACCTGATATATTGATAATAATTTTCTGTTGAATTTACAAAAAAGACACCTATTTACCTTTTGCAAAAATAGTGATCTTTTCTATTATAGTTATTCGAATTTGTATATACATATAGGTATTATTTTATTTCAGATGCCAAACATAAGTTTAATTAATATATTAACAGTTATTGTCCTGTTATTCAATGCCCCGACTTAAAAACCACTTTCTCAGCAAAATAGCACCTACTCCTGAAACTATATCAGGAGTTAGGCTTGGATGTCAGGGGAGACAAATCACTCCATCCCCATTCGCTCCGCTTTATCAATCATTATTCAGGAACTTATTATATCGCAGTTCTGCAATATGACAGAAGTCTCAGCTTTTCGATGTTAGTTCTCAGGTTCTTAGTCATTAAGAACCTCCAAGTCGCCTGTTGCCGAGATGACTACTGGAGTCATTACTATTCTGTTTATACCCCATATGTGTTTAATTTCTATGGCTAGATTTTCATATTTCCTACTCTTCTCGTCTTTATGATACTTTGAGTGGACAAGAAAGCTATATCTATAGTGTGTCCTTTTCGTTGATCTTTATCAATGAAGACAATGTCTGGCCTATTGTAGTTCACTATCCTATCAGTGAGTAATGGCCTATCCCAATGTAGTAAATATCTATCGTTTTCGAGGACTGACTGCTCCTGGTATTTCTAGTATGGTGATGGGTTAGAGAGTACACTATACTTTTATGCTACCTTCATGTGTACTATCTTCACTACCTGGTTCCGTTTTCTCAGATATGCTAAGTCTAGCCATATCCAGATGTCCCCCAATTATATAGTCAATTGTTTCCCCTGGTCTGTTGCATTTGCAGAATTTGTCTTTCACTTCCCTTTTTAATATATAGTTCTCGTAGTCGCGGGTAGGCATCATGGCGTGATACCTATCATCCTGAATTACTGTCATGAAACCTTCGATTTAAGGGTGCCTGCTTTCTGCCCTCAGTTAGTTTAACGAGCTCTCCTCGTCGATACTCTCTCTGTCTACTAAATGATATTTGTGGTGACTTACTTACTCGCTATGTGGTCTCTAGTCTTATTGACGTAATATGGATATTCCAATCTATGAGTGTTATTGCAGTATTAATCAATTAATTATTATTATTATTACATATACTATTATTATCTCCCTATGCAATACTATCGTATGATATATAATACATACATATAATTATTGTACTGTACATATCTTTTTATCCTTGAGTATGGGAGCATTATATGTGTTCCTATGTATTATGCATCTTAAAATAGGTACAATGTTTTAACTATCAACAGTGCACTCAACTTTATCGTAAACTTAAACTATTAATCCAACGTAATTGAGTAAAGCACTACTAAGTTTTATACCGCTATATTGTGTATATAGTGGTTAAAAAGTGATTTAAAAGTAGTATTTTACTCAATTGCGTTGGAATTATGAATTACCACAGAGTAACGGCTTCCCCGATCAATTTCTTGAAACTACAAATTGTTATATTGTTTGTCCTTCTAATTTAGAGCAACTCATGTTTAATTTTCTTACATTCACAACTCGGCGTACTAATAGATTTTATTTATCAACTCCAGGGACCAACTTACTTCTCTTTTTTGGATAATTTATATAATAACTATTATGATATGCACAATATTTTAGATAAGTTTAATTGCAATGTTAATTAAAAATGTCAGCTGAAAAGTTAAATGTAAATAGATAGGCAGAATCACAAAATGTGTACCATTTATTTTACTAGTGAATGATGTGAAGTTTATTGTAAAAAACTTATAAATTAACAAAACAAAGTTTGCCTTACGCTATTCTTATACTAATCCTAGGTTATTGTTTTATATAGTATATAAAACAAGACACATTAATTACAATTATATTGTAGCGGGGGTACGACATACTTCAGCAAATATTATAAAAATAATTATAAAAATAAATATAAAACTGCAGAACTAGTATGTGGATCGATGTATTTATACTATTTATATATAAAAAACATTAACTAGGATATATGTATTCATATTGGTAATAAAAATAAATGTTTGTACGAAACAAAAACAGAATGAAAATATAAAGCTGTTATTGTTAGAATTTGATATGTACTACAATTATGACAAGTTAAGATTTACTATTTTTTGGCTATTCAGTGAGTGCGAATAATTTTAGTTTATATCAAAACTTAATGACGTGATATTTACAAATATCTTTAATAGGGTAAAGCACAAGCACTAGTAATTATCATTTTTTAATAAGATAATACTGAATAATTATGATTACCACCTTCAGACAACACAACAACATATCTACTTGAGAAAATTTCATCGACCAAGCTGTTCAATGTAGTCTGGGTAATTCATTATAATCTGAAGACGTAAAGCATATATTATATTAGATGTTTATTCTACAATGAAATATACCCCAGGGAATTAAAAAATGCTATAATCCTTAAGGATTAAGGATTGTGTTCCTATCTTTAACGTTCAGACATTAAATGTTTTAAACTGTTTTAAAATTTTATCATCAGTTTGCTGAAAGTTAAGTTATTTATTTCTAATGAATAATAAATATAATTACAACTAACTCCCTTTTATACTGTTACTGGAATTTTATTACTTAAATATTTAAAAGTATATGTAGCATCATTATACAAATGTATATAAAAGCATATTTTCCGATCTATTATGTTGATGTTGAAGTTAACTGAACAGTTCATTGGCATTCTTCAAATTTTAAGTAGTTTCAGGACTATTTAAACTTTATTCCTTAGTATTATTTTCATGTTCGATAAAGATAGCTTGATTATATTTAACTAGGGCTGAAGGTTAATGTTTCTAAAATAACTCTTACCAATTCAGATAAAACTGAGAGGGTAGATATTAAGGATTAAACCCAAACAATAATGACAAACTAGAAGTGTTTAATAATTGGCGGCGGCGCCAACGCCGGCGCCATTTCAATGTGTGTGAATATTTTGTTGTAATCGTATTCCCTTTAATATCTTTATATTATTTCTTCCTTTCTAATCTGTAACTATCACATATAACAGTTATATATCGCTGTGATCGTTAATGGTTAGTAAGCAAGATACAATGGCAATAAGGAAACACTTTAAAATGACATTGGCAACTCCACAATTTATTTAAGAATATTTGCTGCCAATGTTTACAGGATTCACTTACCACAAGAATTGACTACGGGTTCACTATTATAGTATATTATTTTACGAAAATATTACAAAAAAATAATGTACCGAAAAACAAACAAAATAATTCAATTGGTAACGTAATATTTCTAAATAAACCTATTTTTAACTAGATTAATACATCAGGTGGTACTACAACTATAGATGGTGATCAAGCTAATCAAAAGTTTTATAAACAGACATTGGATCACAGAAATTTTTTTCTTGTCTTTTTGGACATGATTCGCTGTGTACATCAAGTATGTGAATATTAAAATGATACTTTTGCCGGTAAATCACTAGAACAAAGAAAAATTAGTAAATACTATTCACATCATTTGACTTCCTGGATTGTTTCGTTTAAAAATGATACTAAATTTGCAATGATAGGCTGCGAAAGAAACTAATATACAATGATAGATAATACAAGATTAGGCTATTGCAACAAACTACAATTCTCAATAAACCTCACATAGCTTAATTATTTCAGTATAAATATTTATTAAAGGTGAGGAAGAACGACTTCCTACTAATAGAATGTAAAAGATAATTCACTCTCTCAATTCAGTATTCTGAATACTATTTATGAAAATAAAATAACTATATTTAATATTACGACTTATTTAGGTGTTGATTCCGTTTTTTTACATTTTATTCATTGAACTTTTGAGTCACCAGTATTATTATAGAAAAAATAACTATAATTGTCATAAGAATTTCCTTTTAAGTAATAAATATCTAAACATCAGAAAAACTTGAGAAGAGTGGGAAAAATAAATAATCCTGAAAGTATTTCAAATTTTATCGTCTATATTTCATACACATTGTAGTAAATTTATTAAAAATATAATTAAAAAACCTCCATTTTCCTATCTGCTGGTTGCGTTATAGGCATTTTCGAGGCCGTAAAGAACTTTGTCTGTACCAAAAGGTTACGAGAAATCTTCTGCACACTTTCTTTCTTCTTCTCACGAAAATAAATAGAACAATAAATGAAGCACTTAATATTCTGCGATTATAATACCATAGATGACATTAACAGTATGATAGAGCAATTAAGTAAATTATATTTTTGAGAATATATGAATATTTTTACATAGTGGGAGCCTCGAGTGAAATTGACTTTATTTAAAGTATTTGTGATATATTTACAAACGGATCGTTAGCAGAACTGATTTTACTGATACTGAAGTTTGCACACAAACAAATCGTCTTCCTTCCCCTAAAGCTTTAGGCTGTGGACAAGAACGTTACATATAAAGATAAAGACAAACACACTCATATTCAAAGAAAGGTGCCTAACTCTCTCCGTTCGGACTCCAACCCAAGCACACAATAACACTCCAATACTGGATCTAATACGTCACCCTGTATCACAGTTGGAATGACATTGTGGCAGTCACCTTATAGGAGAATATGACAAGTTGTCAATCAATGTACTGGCTACAGAGAAATGTACTGCATTTTAATAGATCGGCATCAGATAACTGACTTGAACGTGTATCGTATTCGATATATCGAATTCTTTTTAATAAAGCATGAATCAAATAAGACACACAAAAAGAATTAGAATGAACTAGAATACATAACTTGCATTTTAATTCCTATCTAAAACTCGCATATTATTAAGTAGTGAGTGAAATTAATGACGATACAAAGAAAAAATAAACAGTTTTAAAACCTTAGAACGAACTTTTCCTCACGTAGAACATCTCTATCTCGAAATTGAGTGGCCGAGAGAAAATAAACCAACATATAAATGCAGAATATGTGTTTTATGCGACAGTTTTACTTTCTTTAATTTTTCTTAAATAGTCCACCCTTGTGCTTTCTCACGACGAATAGACAGGGTGGGGTGTATATTATCCACCTCAAAGTCAATAAATGTCGTCTGGTAGATGTCCCTAATGAGAATCAGTTGAAATCCAATCGATCCGACAAGATTTAATTCAGTGATCGTGCTAACAAAAAAAATCTTAAATAGTCCACCATTATGCTTTCTCATGATCCATGAACATGGTGTAGTGTGTCCTATCCACCAATAGGTGTCGTTTGGGAGACGTCCCCGATCAGAATCAGTCAAAACCCGATTGATCCGACACGATTTAGTTGAGTTATCGTGCTAACAAGATTGTTAAATGCCAAGGACAATGGCGATAAAGACGGCAACGACAGCGACAGCGACAGCGACAGCGACAGCGACAGCGACAGCGACACAGACATAGCAAAATTTTTTAAATACAATTTTTTTTCGGCCGAAAAACGAAAAATAAACGCTAAAAAATATTTTCTCAATTTTTCTTTACACGACTACATTACTTTTCCGGAGTGCAGAAAAGTAATAAAATGAGACATAAAAATAGTGGTAGAACGTATCTGTTTTAGCACCCTATGTAACTAAATAATGTATTTATGCTACACGGTCAAAGCGTTAATATTGTAAAAACATTGTAGTTGTCCCTTCATTTTCTATTTCACATGTATTTCTTCTCGCCTACGTTAGCGCTATATCAACTGAATCAATCGAGACATAAGCTTAGCTCGAGGCGCTTACTTGAGCGAGTAATGATTTCGTGGCTGAAAATCTTCTGGAGCTGATGGTATATTAGCATTGTAATCCGGGTATTTTACTAGATTTCCGTCACTTCAATTCCTACTTCGCTTTCATTATAAAAGTATTAAAATCTTTAAATGGATATCTATATTTCAATGGGCGGATAATATTAAGAGATCGATTTACAGTTATCTATTTTTTAGCAGATATTGATATAATGGGTTTTTCTCGGAGGTAATGAGATATGAGGGTTTTCTTGATAGAAAATTAATTGTTTCTGCCACAGAAATGCAGTAGGATTTGTAAACTGCAAGTTAGTTTATTTTGTATTGTTCACACAATCCATTTAATCCGTTGGAAGATAGATAGGTATTAATTACGCATTGTATGGAAAATCTCACCTTCATAAATCTAAATACTATAAATTATTTGCGCCGTCATAGCCATTGACGTTCTACGAAACTATCATATTTCATATTGCTTCTGCTAATTAATGCAACTGCGATTTAATAGCAATTAATATGTTCACAGCGCAACAGTTTATCAATATTAGTGAAATTACAGTTAGTTTGCTATATTATCGGTATAGAAACTTGTAAATTACAAAATAAACTATCCTGATGTGCTTAGAACTATACAGGGTCCAGAATAAGTAGAGAATAAAGATTGTAATTTTTTAATTATTTTTTTCATACAAAAATATATACAAGTATACAGGAATACAATTAAAAGATGTAGTTTCTCATTTAAAAAAAGTCGAGTATTATAATATAGTGATGTGAATGAACTGATAGTGGAAAACAAGTAAGGTTACGAGAATATGTAAAATATATAAATAAAATACTTCTATTTGAAATATTTTTATATAAAATAAGTAATTATAAAGATGAAGAAGAGGTTTTATTCCATACTTATATTTTATATATTTTACTAATATGTTTTATATTATGAATATATATTATATGAATAATGTACCACCGACGAACTTATATATTTTACCAATAATACCACCATTTCAAACTCGTTCTTACTCTTTATTTTATTTACCTACATCATGCGAGAATTTGTTCAAATACTCATCTGTTTCATTCAATTAATTTAGTTCCTTATTAATATTATATTATATATATTTAGCTACTTACAATTTTTGTTATTATACACCGTAGATTTACTTACATTATATTTTCTTAACTTACTTCCCTTTGTATGAAAGATTTTTATATTTTCTTTTCTTCATGGGCACTACTCGTATTCTATCATTCTTATTTCCTATTATTGGTATATGTTTTCCTTCCATCTAATTGGATGTTAACTTGTACGGGAAGTTGTAATAAATAAGTAAAGCGAATAAATAAAGTGGTAAATTTTTTATATGCCATTAAAACATACCAGATGATATCTCATAATTTCTTAAAAATACTTGAGTGCTGTGGTGGACTACTCTCTGACCTTTTATGCTGGCATTCATTGTTCAACGTCGAATGGCGGAAAGAATCAGTCCAATATTTTCTCAACTTTTGATTCCAATTCAAATTGACATGGACGTCAGAGGTGTGGCCAGATCTGTTGAAGATAAATTATCCCATAAGTAACTTATGGAAGGTTACTAAGATCCCTAGATTAATTCCGGATAACGACAACAATCGTTTGAAGTAATTGAGAATTGAGTTCGACTCCCACATCAGTCAACTGGGTGTATTGTGCGTATCGGTGTAGATGTCGAAATTAAGTGGAAGATTTCTTCTGAACTAAACCTGACAAGTAAAGGCAATTAAAATAAAATAATAGAAAACACAATTTGCCACTCAAATATAATTAAAAAGAAATAATAAACTATCAAGAATACGAACAAAAATTTTAGTCAAACTTTCGTAATTATCGAAAAATAAAGGCCGCGTAGGTCTTAAGTGCTATAACGTAATATACAAGGGTATAAATAGCCAAACAAATTAATCCCCAAAACGATATTTTAGGTTATAACTTGGAAACTACTTAATATACTGAGATATGGAATAAAAACTATATTCTAAAATTGATTTCAATTTACTAAAGTAATGTGAGAGGAAACCAATTTTAAAACCTTATATCATCTTACTTGATTTACACTAACGATTTTTTAAACAGAAATTACATCAAAAAATAAAAATCGTATGGTTTTAGATGTTCTCTTTAGCTGCATGTAAAGAAGGAACGAAAAATTAAATTTACCTTGGTCAAATGTTATCCTGTAATTTAAGATAATTATTAGAGCTAATATCGTGCATTTATATAATAATTTATTGGTTATTTTTTTATGACCGACTAATAGACGTGTATATGAAACTTAAATGTTTTTAGGAGTCTTATTTTTTAACACAGTGGACTATTTCGTCTTATACCAAATGTAGAATTTTCCTGTAGCTAATTTACAAAAACTGTGCAACAAAGGAATTTTTAATACTATGCAAACATAACACTAGAAATTTTACAATACATTTTTTATTGTACAATGAGGTATAGTCTATTTCATCGCTACTTTCCAAATAAAAAATCTCAAACGGCTCTTATCTCATACCGTAGCTTGTTTTATAGCTAGGTTTAAGTCTACTGTTCCGTTTATCGGTAAGATTAGAGTTTTTTATTTGGCAAATAGCGATGAAATGAATAGTATATAAGTTTGTATAGTTTATTTCATCGCTATTTACCAAATAAAAAATCTCAAAACATACCGTGGCTTGTTTTTATGGCTAGGCTCAGGTAGACTGCTCCGTTTATCGGCAAGAAATCGGCAAGTTTTTTATTTGGCAAATAGCGGTGAAATGAATAGTACGTTCAACAAAGTGGGAGACATTTCCATCTGTTACTATATTTTATCTTTTTCTGTTAATAAAAAAAATATTAAAATTTAATTTCAATATTTAAACTTGTAGTCTATTGTAATGCCATCTCTGGATTTAATAAGATATTTGAACATCATCACTAGTGTCAATATGAAGATAATGTGACAAACTAACAAACTTATTTCAAATTACTATATTAACATTGTCCATAGTAAAATTACTATTCAAAGATTTTTAAATTGAAAATTGTATTTTTTTAAGTGAGTGAAATACAAATATTAATTTACAAGTATTTACTTCATACTGAAGCATACAGTGCTTGTTTTAGACTATTACGAGTCTTCATGATCCAAAATTAATTGTTTTGAACAGATCTGCAGTGTGGATGTCAGTGGTGACCGATTTGTAAACTGCAATTTAGATTATTTAGTGGTGTTCATGTTCACACAATCCATTTAATCAGCTTGAAGATAGATATTGATTAGCTATGGGATGGAAAATTTCTCGTGTCCATAAACACTATAAATTGTACGTGTAGTAACACCTATTGACGTGTCACGAAACTATCATATTTCATCGCGTTTCTCCGTGCTAATGCAGCGGCAATTTACTAGCGATTAATATGTTCACACTGCAACAGTTTATCAAGATTAGTAAAACAAGGGTTCACAACGGACGATATAATTTATGCCATTATATTCTATTACAACAACGATTCCAAAACTATCACAGCCTTCAAATTCCTCACTGGTATATTGCTTAATAGATTTTAAGTTCACCATAAATCCAATATAAATTATGAGAATGTAGATTGACCTATTTCTTCTTACTACAGTTTATCATCTAGTATTTCTATAAGGTCCTCAATTACTGAAATCGAACAAACAATAATTTTTAATATAAATTTTGATAGTAGTTCATGCTTTGACAATGTTGATCAGTTTTCAATTACTTGGAGAAGCTCGGGGTATTTGAGAAGTATATTCTCAAATAGTGTGTGATGAGAAATAAAACTCTCTAATATTAGTCAATCTATAAGTATATACATTTTTATTAAAATGATATAATTGGCATAAGTAATAATAAGCGATGCAATAATACCACTTATTCTACATAGACCCAGAAAATTGAAGGCTCATAGGGTCTTGCAATAATATGCGAGGTGCGATATAAGAGGTGTCTTGTCATCAGGAAAAAATAATTATACAAAAATAGTTAGAGTGAGAGAACCAATATTAATTGGCAGGCGTAATGGCCTTGATAGGTTTTGTCGGCAAGTCGAACGAGATTATTGCTCTTTACTCACTCATCGTGTAGACCGGAACCGTAGTACGAAGGTAGGCCGAGCATTGCTTCCGATTTTGCGGGTCTCTACGTGAGAGGCTAGCGCCGCCCGCAAACGAGACCCGCGCAACTGGAAGCGGTTCGCTCCCCTCGACCTCCTTTGTTCCTGATGCCTTTCGACGCCTTTGAGCCCTGCTGGCAGGGACTTCTTCTCGGCTTTTCCTTAATCTTTGGTCGCCTTGTTTTGCCGCATCCCTTCGCCAGCGTCAACCCCCCAGGGGGCGTCTTGTCATGGGCGCCGCGACCAGAACGACGCCCGGGAATTGGGTCATATCAGGCTATCTTCCACGACAATGCGGACGAACAGCGTCACTTGAATCGCCGTCAGGAGAGTGAGTCCTCTTACTCGGGAGAAGTCTTTCTCTATTAGAAAAGGATCCCAGGATTTGGAGTCAGGTGTATATGAGAGGAAAATTGTGTGTCTTTCCTGTAACAGAAATTGGTTAAACGGCCGTAGGGCCCTCTGACATAAAACATGGTTAGTGGAGCAATAGGGCTCAGCTGTAATGAAAAGTTATGTTTGACCTGTAAAGGGGGTCTATGCGGTTATACTACCTGGATCTTGGGTCTCTTGTGTCTTCCTGGTCTTCTTGGGTCGTAATCCGAAGCTGCTCCGATAAGTGAGAGAAGATTTCGGGCTAACTATTTTTGGTTTTTTACAATAATCTGTATTACTTGAATGATAAAGAATATGGAAATTGTAATTGTAATATTAAAATATAAACAAATCTGGTGAATCCGTCAATTAATTAATTTACGGATAAAAATTAAAAAAATGTGATTTACAATGTATTATTGTGAATTTCAGCTAATATATTTGAAGATCACCCTGATAATATTACTTATGCGCATATGAATTCTGTAAAGAATAAATGATATGTCCCTTTAGTTAGTGTCCAATATCGATAAAATGTCTTCTATATATCGATGAGTTCTATTTTGAAACTTGTATACGTGGTAATATTGTAAAAGATATAAAAATAATTAGTGTGAGATATTATAATAAAGTATTTACGTTTGGATTTATGTATTACTGGTATTTAATTTTAACTAAAATTATAATTTTATTATTTAACTATTGTTTAATTAAAACTTGTTTGCAAACTTATAATTGAAAATATTTAAATTTATTTGAAATAAAAGCTTCGTATTGATTTTGCGTTTAACTAGAATATAATTGTATTATTTAGTGGGAGAGTATAGCGAAATCGAAAATCATACGATACATCGAAATTTGTCAATTATGAGGATATTGCAGGTCAACTGATTTCAGCTACTCTTCGGTGACAAGTTCCATAGAACTAGGAACATTTGTTTCAAACTGCCACTAGTGTCCATGCAACCCCGTACAACCTGATGCATTACATTCGGGGATCCCATAACAACCAAACCCATACTAAACAAATATGGGTGTATAATCTGCTGAGAAAAGTCTTGCATAAAGACAGATGAACTTCAGTGAAGTTAGTTTAACGACCATCTTGATATAACACATCATTTCTTCTGTTGTTACTAATCATTGCTACATGTGAAAACTTTAATTCGATTAATAGTTTTTTCGCAATTTTACTCTTATTCACCATACATGTATAAATAGTTAACTGGCACTTGAAAACGGGTGCTTTGTTGATAACATATAGTTATATTTCATATTATAGATACGTGGATGATTTTAGAAACACAGCAAACAGATCTAGAAGATTTTAAAGGGATCAACATTTAATCTTATATAAATTTATTAACTATCAACAACAAAATAAATTCTTACCTCTTACCTCAATGATAAGAAAACCATCAAACCTTGCCCACCTGAATATAACGTTCTAATAGTCACTCGAACGTAATTTGTAACTATACAAATCGGAGAAGTAGAGCCTTTTGGGAATTATAATTGACAATAACCTTCGTTGGGGCCTGCATGTGAATTATGTTATGAAAAAATTATATAGTACTCATCACGCTTTAAATATCTTAAACAAAATATAAGCATTATGTAATTAATAAATGTATGCATGTCTCTTATACAAACACATTTGCCTTAAGAAATAATATGAGGAGCCATATCCAATTATTTTTATTAAAAAAATTAAAGGTGATATAATAATTGATTAGGTCATATTAAGTAATAAATATTCTTACTAAGATAATTAATTATCTCAAAATATACCTATAATGAAAATTAAATAATTATGTGGCTAGTTTTATGTAATTAGTACTAACCGAAAACATTGTATTCAAGTATCGAATATAAGATTCATGAATATAATACTAGAATAAAAAATAATTGAAATGTACTGCAACTGAAATGAATTAAATGTACCTGTAACGAAAATTAAACTATTATGTACCTATTCTTTTGTAATTAGTAATAATGGACAACACTGTATTCAAGTATAGAATACAAGATTCATGAATTTAATACTAGAATAAAATAATAATTAACAAAAAAAACTTTCTAAATTAATTGGCAATACATCAAAAATTTGTAATATAATTATAATTTTAATCAGATTAGATACAAAGTTAGACTTCGTTAGTCAATATTAGACTAGTCATACTTAGTCAATATGAGATCAGTAAATTAAAGCGCAGTGAACACTGCAAACATATTATTCTGACACAAACAAGTTGCGAATCTTTCTCGATTTACCTATTTAATATAATGCCAAAATATAGAATAACATGATCCTGAAAAAAAATGTTCGAGATATTAAAGAGCGCGGGAATGAAGTATAGAGATAGGAGAGTAGTACACAATCTATCCAAAGAGCAAACTGCTGTTATATAAGTAGAAGGAGAAAGAGGGGAAGTAGGTATTAGGAAATGAGTAAGACAAGGATGTACGCTCAAGGATCACCATTAATTTTTAATCTGTACATCGAAGAGGCGATTAATGTCGTAAAAGATAGAGTGGATTTCAGGATTAAAGTACAGGGACAGAAACTAAAAATGCTGAGATTCGCGGATGATATAGCAGTATTAGCATCTAGTAAAGAGGAATTGGAATCAGCGTTGAACGAAATGGAGGCAGTGTTGACAGAGGAATACGGAACGAGGGTGAATAAAAACAAAACTAAAGTGCTCGTGTGCAGAGGGCGCGAGAGCAGAGCAAAAACGAAAGTACAAATTAATAATGAAAGATTGGAGGAAGTTAAAGACTTCACTTATTTAGGAAGTAAAATAAATTGGGACGGAAGAAGCGATAAAGATATAAAACAAAGAATAGATCAGGGTCGAGTAGCTTTTAACAAAAAGAAAGCACTTTTATGCTCGGGGGTAATAAACTTAGAAACAAGAAAGAGATTATTGAAAACGTATGTATGGAGCACGGCACTATACGGTTGTGAAACCTGGACGGTAGGGGAAGCAAGTAGGAAGAAATTAGAAGCTTTTGAGATGTGGTGTTACCGAAGAATGATGAAAATACCGTGGACTGATAGGGTTAGAAACGAAGAAGTATTAGAGAAAGTCGGCGAGAAAAGAAGTATGTGGAAAAACGTAAAGAAGAGAAGAGATAGAATGGTAGGCCACCTGCTGAGACATGGGGGAATAGTCCGCGATATTTTGGAGGCAGAAATAGGAGTGAAGAAAGGCAGAGGTAGGCCTAGATTAGACTACTGCTCGCAAATAGTAAGGGATGTAGGTTGTAGCACAATTAGCGAAATGCGTAGGTTAGCACAAGATAGGAGAAGCTGGATGTTAGCGTCCAACCAGTCTTAGGACTGATGACCTCATGATAATGAGGGTGATTCTAATAATTCGGAAAGTTGAATTACGATTATATACAGAAAATTGAGAAAAAAAGTTCCTATGGATATGTGTCGAGAAACGCTGTTTTCGAGATACAGAGAATTGTTCTTTCTAAGTTTATTTCTAATAATAGACGCCGTTTACTTTGTCATATTAGGGATATTTCAGGAGGTAGTTCATTTTTTATTAATAAGGAAAATACTGTTTACTATTTGTATATTCTGACGTTTTTTCGATTGGGCAATTTTAACCTTACGTAAAATTTCTTTTCTTTATATTACACTAACTATTATTTTTTGTTGAATCTATTATTATTTATTTATAATTTACAACCTATTTCATGCTTTAAAGCTTACTAATTGATAAATTTGATGCATTGTTAATTATATCATACTATATAGTATATGTATGAATAGTTATATTTATACTGTATATTATATAATAGAATGATATTAATTTGTTACCTCAGATTGAGTGGAAGAGTGCAATTATGATTCCGAACCCTGCTTTTTAACAAGATATTATATTTAGAATATTATGAGATGTATATTTTTTGTTGTTGATGTACTGTTGTCTTGCTAGTAAAATCGATTTATTATTTCTAATATTATTATTATAAAATCACATGAAATTTTATTTCTTTGATAGTTTTTTAACTTCGAATGTATTAGTCATCATGCAA
This sequence comes from Rosalia funebris, assembly GCA_037954035.1. Taxonomy (NCBI): domain Eukaryota; kingdom Metazoa; phylum Arthropoda; class Insecta; order Coleoptera; family Cerambycidae; genus Rosalia; species Rosalia funebris. The sequence goes on from JAZFAV010000007.1 coordinate 11,281,249, forward strand.
AAATATAATAAAACAACTTCTATATTCTAATAACATACAGGCTTTAGGTATGATTAATATGATTATTTGGCATTTATGAAGCAAGGAATGCAGAAAATATTTAAGCGACATATTTAAGTGAAAATATAATTTTATAATCACTTGAACATATTACTTCTTTTTACATTTATATATTTTTAACCCACTTTAAATATGGACTATATCTCTGATTATGTTTATTTATTCCACCTTCAGTCTCCGGTGGCGAGACATTTGAAATATGCCGGACATTATATATGGATGTTTTATATACCCACTTTTATTTCAGTTTTCCGGCAAGGCGACACGGGAAAATGTTGGTACGCCGTAATGTCAGGCACCCTGGAGGTTCGAATTACCCAACCAGACGCGGATGCAAAGGTATGTAAATTCTTCAATTTATAATGGGTCAGTGCGGCTGGCTGTCACCTAGATGAGAAAAAGGAAATAATATTTTTTTGGATTTTACTTTTTAGATTGAACTTGAATTCATTATGGCCACGTATTTCAACGGACATATGTATATACCGCTGCGGTCGTATTCAAGATCTTTAAATTATTATTTCGGCGTAGGCCAATAAAGTTTGCGAAAGGCAATATACTCAGCAGTATAACTCTACACTTTATTATAACTATAAAATGGGTTTCCCTTCCAATTTATGTATTACTCTTTATTTATATGTTGCATTTATATGGTGAAAAAATGGCATTAGGGTAAAGGAAATATCACTTACATTGTTTAAATGTGAAATATTACCGTTTATTTCACAAAGTAATCGTTTTCAGAACACCTGTTATAAAGATATGTTTTTATTATTAATATTATGCAGAGGACTTTAGATTGACTGAGATTGACATCACATAGAAAATACATCAAAGTTATTAAAACTAATTTTAATTCTATTGAAATAATTTTTGTGTAATAAAAGCAGTTGAATATTTAACTAGTGTTACCACTCTAATGACTTTATTACTGGATTTCTTGTATTATTCAAATACATTGTAAACCTGGTACTTGAAACATTAAAATTATACAGAGGGCTCCAAACTGATTGAGGGTGACATCACAAAAATACATCAAAGTAATTAAAATTGATTCTATTAAAATTATTTTTATATAATAAATAACAATTGACTTTTTAATTAGTGTTGCCAATCTAATGACTTGATTCCTAGTTTTTTGTATTTTTAAAATACATTGTAAGCCTGTTACTTGAAATAGCGCGCACAAAGAGTTCATGGAAATATTTTGTGTGGTAAGTTAATAAAGGACGTCACATTTTGTATGTATGATTTTACTTATCTCCTGATGATGCGAACTTTGTTGGTAAAATGCTCGTTGAGAAACGTATAGTCTTTCGATGCTCGTGGAAAACTTGTCTCTTGTGTTTTATATATACTTGAAAATATTTAGATGTTAGGAAGGATAGAAAAATATTGTTTCTTTAGAACATGACAAACACATGTTCGAAAATTACGTTCCACTGAAAATTAATGATACGAGAAGGATACTCCATTCATGATTCTTACTATTTCAAGAAGAATTTCTAGATTATGAAGAAATTGACAATTGAGATTTTTGTATATGTACGAAATATGGAGACAATATTACAAAATTTGGTATGTTTACATCACGGTAAATCATCTAGAAGAAAGCAGATGAAAGTTTTTTTAAACGAAACTCTGGAGAAGAGAAACAATATTTTAAGGGATATCATATGACTTCGTGCGTTGAGCGGTAAACCTGTAACTTTTCGATCCGTATAAGCTCACTGTTGTGCAAGATGCATTAGCTTTTGGCTGCGAAAAATGGAATATCTATTTTCAATTGTTCAATAATAATTTAAATAATGATCTATTGGGCAAATCTTTCCTAGTAGTATCGAAAAAATATTCTAGAATGTTTTGGTAGAAATATTTCTACCGAAGGTTTTGGTAGAAATATTGTAGAATGTTTTGGTAGTATTCTAGAATTAAGGTAGTTTTCAAAATGATGATGCAACAGCTCAAACTGTTGCGGCAATCTTATAGTATCTTGAGGAACATTCATAATGACCGAATAATTAGTCGTAACATGTAGCTTTCATGTTACCTGATATGACATTAATAGACTTTTATTTCTTTGGATAGTTGAATCCATTCATGTAAATTGTTTACACATGGCAAAACGGTAACGGCAATCCTATGTCGAACATCGATCCTCGTACGATCACCGATGTCAAGCAACCTCGGGTGCAGTTAGCACTTGGATGGGTTACCGCTTGAAAACACTGCAGCTGTTGCTGCTAGGTGGATTGAGTAGTCCAGTAGTACTGTTGCCGGTCCCAAGCCCGGAAGAAAGAGGAGGGTTAGATGGCCCAGGTTAGCTACCTACTCTCTGTAAAAACAGATCCAGCTCATAGTACCGATGATTTCTTCTTCTTTTTCTTTCATCGAAGAGGAACAGGTCATAGACCTACTTTAAAAGAAGGAAGAAGAAGAAGAAGATGATTGAATACTTAAAACATGCAACTGCTAATACCGTTTGAAACATTACAGAAAAAAATTATATAATGTTTTTAATAATTTATCAAGACGCATTTAATGTAAATAAATGCTGACGTTGTTCTTTTATCATTTTAAATATACTGTTAATAGAAATGGTGTGTACTATATTTGGAATTGTCATTTTCAAATTTATTTCTGAACAAAATTTGTTTATAAAATAAGTGCAGTTTTCATCTTTGCATGTTAAAAAAACTCGTTTGATTCCTTAGGTAATATTAAGAAAAGTTTATTAATACCCAAGTATCTCATGCTCATTTAAAATACATATGTTTGATAAATTTCAATTCAAGTCTACATAACAGGAGAACTGTGCAACGTAGCAATTTATACTGAACGAATTTTTAATTACAAAATGTTTCTTTAACTTTTTTAAGCTTCTTCTTTGAGTTTGGGTTTACAAGTTATCTTATTTATTAATCTAAATTATTCTTGCCAAAAATACAATTCGAAAACGTTAAATAATAAATCAGGATCTCCCAGTATATGACTTAAATACAAAATATAAATCAAACTAGCGGTAGTGATTGAGATCCTACATTAATTTTGTGTTCTCTGATCTTATAGATGCAGTAAATAACTGTTTACATGTGACCTTATCTTTATCGTATCGTAACATTTTTAAATTTAGTAGTTCCTCATTGCAAGTGATTAAGTAGTCTGTTATTGCACAGTCTACAGAAAAACAAGAATATGAAGAGAAAAGTAAAGTGCGATATTTTGTGTAGAATGAAGTTTCTAAATTAAATATTAAATCTGAAAAATTATTAAAAAAAATAAGGACTGAAAGCGTATCACTAGCGTTCCTATAAAATGCTGACGTAAGATAAAGAGGGGTTAGTGTTATGTCTATAGAAAATAAGAGATCATAAAGATATTTATTCCATAATATACGATTTATGTGCATTTCATTTTTACATCAATTAACATATTAACTTTTAATTAACATTTAATATCTAATTAATGAAAGGATAGGTAGAAGGAAAAGTAAATGAAGAAATGAGTAATTTGTGTAGTATTTGCTGATATTATAATTCTCCTAATCTTGCATATAGTAGGTTGGGTTTAGCGCTAAAAATTGTTGTGGTGTCAATACTTCCAAATATTTTCTAAAAAATATCAAATAAGTGAATCAACATTTCATCAATGGAAAATAAAATTAAATAATTGCTTCAATAATGTGCCATGAACGATTAAAAGGTATTATTATAAATATACAAATATAATCAGTAATTAATAAAGAAATAGAGAACAAAACAATCTTCAAATCAGTCACGAGATTCCAAAAGTATCTTCTGTATATTATCTTACTTTCTCCAGCGCAGCCTGCTCTGTATTCCTTCGGTTGAATTGGCTGATAACGTAGGTGAGTCCTCGAATGCTACCTTTGATTGGAAGTACACCCTATGTTGCTCAGCGTAGAAGAATCCTTAAAATAGTTATATGTCCAAAATAAGCTTCGGTTAATGGAGTACACAACTAATGACTTTCACATCTACCGGGTTGTAGTTAATAATTCTACCTGATTTGAGTAAATTCTCGAGTGCTTCATATCCAATAATGACACAGGAGTTTATATCAAAATTGATGAAATATATTATCTGTGGCAAAGAAAAATGTTTACAAATTACAATTTTGATTCTAAAAAATTCCAAAACTTTTAACAAACTTTGATTGGCATGTGGATAATATTACTAATTATACTGGTAGAATTACCGAGTCAATGAAATTTACTTTTTCCTGATTTGTAAAAATTGATATTGTAAGCTGATTAAATAACTTAATATTTTATATACATCTTACGCCCAAAATTCAATAATCACGATTTAATTAGTGCCAAGAAAGAAATACCAAATTGTTACATTCAAAATAATTTGAAAAACTTGAGTAAGAACATCGAGTCCGAATGACTGTGGCAAAATTAAGAAGACAGAAAGATTACTTCGATAATTAAGGAACAAATCACTTAGCTCAAGCGATACTAGGATCGAACCAATTGCAATAAATATTTAATCTATCACAAAATCAAAACATAAGTACATATAATTTGATCATTGTCATATTTGTTGAAATCAGAAATTTTATGAGTACCAACTTAATACGGATTTAGTTTTAAGAAACGACTTTCAAGAAAACTACTGAAAAATCTTCACCAAAAGAAAATTATACGTATGAAGTTCACTAAACTGAATTACAATCCTATATTTATTAGAATATACTCCTTATGTTCTCCATTTAGCCAATTTTCCTAAAGGTTTAAGATACGTAGTATAATAATCAAGATAAGTAGTAATTAATAAATATATAAGTAATAATTAAATAGTCGAAGGGAGATATATGAGTGACTATACTATTTTCCTGATTAAGACGCGTATGCCTCATGGTCTATTAATCTTATTACATTTCTACAATTAAATGTATATAAAATATAGAGGGCGAAATCCAAATATTAAATGCTGAAATAAAAATGAGACACCCAAACAAAGATGTCTATTAAGATAGTTTAAATATACTTAAATGAACGTATATATGGTTTGTATAACGATTCTTTGCGTGTGCGTCACAGGTAACAATCGCATGAATCAATTAACTGGCATTTTTGAACAGTGTCGTGCCGAAAACACATTTTAGGACAATATAAATCCGTCAACCTATGATAGAGTAATGAAAAGGTTCTCCACAGAAACATTCAATGGAAGTGATATTTTCATCAAAATAAATGAAATAAATTCAGCAAAAATCAGAATGAATGAAACAAAAATTAAATAAATTTTACAGAAATAATGAGACGCCAATAAACAAAGTTATACAATAAAGCTAATACGTGACTTCATAATTGGATTGAACTGTGTATGCCGTACGTAGTTGATTGAAACATATGTCGCTAGACATACGTTCTGGTAATTGTGGCATATTAGTAACAATTGCGAGTGGTGTAGCATGTGATCCGTGCGTCGTCACTAAATTGATACACGCGCAAAAATTATACAAATTGTACTTACCCCCGTTATCACCGAAGATCAGTAACATCGAGAAAAGAAAACCTCCTTCTTTGACAACTGGGCCAAGACCAATTGCTGCTGAGCATTTTATTCGTAGAATCATATCCGCGGTTTCTCTATCAGGAATATTTTAGATTTAATATTAGAATGTTTAATTCATTTTGTTACTGGAAAGAATTGTATTCAAGTTATTAATGTTTCATTCAATTAATCTTATTAAATACAATAATAATCCTCCTTGATAATTTTATAATAAATGCACACTATCTAAATAAGCAACTAATAAATATTAATATTTTGTCATGACGTTATTATAAATAATTAAAGTGACTATAGCTTAAATCGAAGTATAGACAAATCGTAAGGTATCATGTTCACGAGTGAATGAATACATCATGGAAACATTCTCCATCACGAAACGTCCGAAAATACATCACGAGACGTTACGAAGCAGTAATATTTTTGAAAAATTTTCTATTACTAATAATGTTTTATGTCGTTATTTAATAGTTCAGTTCCAAAGATTCAAAGTTATCATATTATGAAATATCAATATAGAGTCTATACATAATCCTTACATGCATGAATGGCTGTAGACTGTTTTAGTTTAACTCAGAGAAGTCTATGTGAGGTTATATGGCCCATGCTTCACAAATTAAGAACAATTGGTTTACGAGTAATTAATTTGCTTTAAATACTACACATATATTGTGGAAGCTATTAATATTTACAGCTAGCTATTTCAGCAGTAACAAGTTTCAGTAAATAAAGTATCTCATAAGAAATAATAATTATTATTTTTATGGGAGTAATGAATAGTAGCGAAATTCTTATTCGGTGATTTAATATACATGTTTACTATTTATTGTTAAAAAACACATATTTCTAAAGTTTAACAGTTATTAAGAATTACTCACAGTTGGTGTTTAGTGATTATGCAGATGTGTGCAAGAAGGAAATGGCTGTTGTCCGGGAAACACTTTCATTACAGTTCGGAATAGTAATAACTGCACAGCGAAATTTTATTTCAGACTCCAATGTTCAGATCCGTGCAACTATTTAACAGCATTTATAGTACCAGTGAAAATGTGTGTGTCCTGTTAATATTTCTTCCTTTCTACGTCGATTTTGCAACCACAACTGAAAATGAAATATCGACTTTCAATAAAAATATTGGTTAAACGTACCGGACTGGTATAAAAGTTTTAAAACGACTGCAGTAGATGTAAAATAGATCCATATAACCATACAATGTGGCCCATTGTGGTACTGCATGCATTGCTATGTCGCGTATTATAAGAGATAGAAAGACGGTTAAATGGGGAATGTTTTAAATAATCTTATTTGTCTTTTCACTTCATCAAATTTTACCCAATTAAACTAAGTCTTTTAAATAATTGTAAACCAAAATAATTGTATGCTACATTTTCGATCATGTCTCATAACTTTTTAACTGAGGATGGCGACAATTCAGCCAGTACATTCTGAAAGTATTTTTCTAAAAGCGCTTCTAACTGTATTATACCATTATAATAGAACCATTACCGATTACTTCTGTATTGAGCTTTATCAGAATCATCTCGAGGAAATTTACAAATGGAAACAAGATAGATAATATCTACCTTCTAACACTCTAACATATCGTATTATAGCCTTACTTTAAATCAATTTAGAAGAGTCACTTTGAATCAATTAAGAAAGTCGCGAAGTCCCAAGAAGGTATTAAGTAGATTTTCCTGAACGTAATGAACCTAATATCCGGTACTTTATATATCTCATAATCAGTCTGCCAGACTCTGAATTTTAAAACTTTAATAAAACGTAAGTGAAAATTACAATATTAGTAACGAAGAGCGAAACAATAACATGCGTGAATGAAAATTCTACATCCTCCACACGAGAAATATTAAATTTGCTAGAGATGCCGAGGAGAACCATGAAAAGAATTTTATGTAATAATCACTTTACAATATTTTTATGTAATAATCACTTTACAATCACTTTAGAATATTTACAGGGTATTTTTATTAAAAAGGTATTTACAAATAGAGGAAACGTTTCAAGGCCAACAAGATTTCCTGATGTCAGTCCTTTGGGATTTTATTTATAGACACGCATAAACTGAGGTACACTGCACTCTTAACTATGATGTACCAGAAAACATCTATATCTTTGAAGGACGTATCAGAAACACCTTCGCCTCATTTAATAGGAATACTTTGACCAAGGTCTTTAGCTCTGTTTTGAAGAGGGTGAATAAGTATATCCAGGAAGGGAAACATATTAAGGAATTTTTTTTATTGCTCACTATTGTTACCTTTTGACGAGTACTTGTTAATAGATTAAACAATATATTTTCTAATGTACGTTTATCGTGGCCGGTCTCTTTTTAAAAAATTTAAATTAAATGTACAGCCTCAAATCTTATAATTTTGTAATCATGTGATACGCTATTGATAAGAGATGCTATCGAATCCTAAACAAATCTAATATGCTTCCATTTGAAAGACACAAGTTAATGTGCATTTTCTCAGAAACAAAGGACTGTAGATTTTTTTAATAATACGGGTTTAAATAAAAGCACTTTTAAAAAGTACCTCAAGAATGTGTTTGCTGAAATGTTGCCACATCTCTATATCAACCACATCAACAAATATATTTGAAAATATATTGTTAAAATCCTCCAATCGAATAGATGTTGGTTTGCAATTATTTAAGAAATGAAAATAGTTAGGCGAAATCTGATAATGCGGTGAAAATAATAAAATTCTTTAGGACTGTCCCTAATTAACCACCTTTCTATTTTTGATAATACCCGAGATGGAAATACATTCAGCACTGAAATGAGCCACGCTATATAAATTGCAAATAATCGTGTAGATAACCCATTTAATTGTATAGCCAACAGAAAATATCGTAAAATCGACATCATAATATACCTATTTTATTGTAGCCATAAACTCTACATTAGTTTCATTAAATTAGATTTTATTGCCACTAGGCATGAACAGAGGTAATACATGGATAATAGTTAATTTCAATGAGTGACAGTATTAGTTTAATCTTTATTTAACAACTGAGATAGAAGACGTGGGGTTAGTCGATAAAATATTTTATTCAACTCAAAAAACAACAGTTGTAAATAATATTTCAAATAATCACAATACAAAAACAATTCGGCTATAAGTAGAAAACATTTTAATGTACTTGGTCGATCTTGTAATTCATCAAGATAAAGACGCCTTTGAATTATTACCTATAGATATTCATGAAATATAAAAATAAAATATATAAGAACTTATTTTAAAAATGTCCAACATATTTATTGAGAAAGACCTCTACTTTTATCGCGATACGTTAAATCGCTCTACGTGTTATATTTTCTGGAACATTTTCTAATAACTCTTGCACTCGGTTTTCTATTATTTGTTAGTTTCACCATTTATTGTTCTAAATCTGATAATTTCATTCAGTCCAGGCGATTTAGGTTGCAATCCAGATCACCCGAATGAACAGTTGCTTGGAATTTATCTGTTATCGAAAGAAAAAATTGTTAAATGTTGGTTAACCACAGCGAAATTATACCTTTATTTGCATCAGTTATAACAATAACAATCTTCCAACCACACCAAAGTATACAAACTACATACAAATAGAGAGTAAATACACATAGTTGATACACATAGTAATATATAAGCCTTCAAACTAAACTAAGCACACAGTGATGCTCGTATGTGCATTGCATGTATGGATTGAGATGATTCAAAACATTACATAAACAATAAAACGCTACTAAACAGACATAATCAAACTTTATAATGAATAAATACACATAAAATCAAAAGCACACAGCAAATATAATTATAGAAATTTGAATAATATAATAATATACCGATTATTAAATGTTTAATAAGTTCATGATATTAAATAAAGTAGAAATTTTTAAATCAAAATTAATCTAAGCAAATTTTGACTAAAATAACGGAAACACGAAGCATAAGATTGCAAATTGCTAAAAAGTTAACCATGAGAAATGTAGAGACATGTATAATTAAGATATTTTATTTTATCTATCGGTAACAATATCAAACCTGGAAAGCATAAAATAACTTTAAAATTAACATTCAAAATTAAAGTTATAATCGAAATTTTGAGAAATGTCAAAATGTGACATCATAAAAACTAATACACATAATACATAAAATGATTGCAATATAATACTAAAATGAAGGTAATAATTCAAAATATAGCACATAGAATTGTAAATTATATATGACTGAATATTGTACAATAATTAATAGGAGTCAAAAGTGCTTAACTAAAATAAAGTATGTGTAAAAAGAAAATGCTACGGAAAAGATATGCGAAACCAGCTTTTGGGGACGCCGAGCGCCGCATCGCTAAAAGAAATGATAACAAAATTTGAAGAAAAGGTATAATTAAAGGCATTAAAGCATAAAATGTAATAAAACATCTACCAAGAATGAAGTCGAATAAGTTATCCCAGTGCCAGCCAATTTTTCACTCAAATTTCATCAAGAATAGCCGAAGGTCATACCAGAGGATCTCTGAAGGTGTTAGAGGGGTCCACAATAATGTAAAAAGGTACCAAATAACATATAATTGAATAATAAAATCGTACGATAAAATTAACGTTACCTAACCTAAACGAGAGGTTCATTATAAAAAAAGATATTTTTCTATATTAGATTAAACGTATATAATAAAACAAGACTTACTCAGTTCAAAAACATTAAAATAAGTGTGTAAAAAAGGCTGCTTAAAATAGTGAGGTAATATTAAGGACGATAAATCGACAATAATCTCATAATAACATTCATAGATCACAGATCATAGAACAATTAAGGAACAACACTTAATTAAGGAATCTTAGTAGTAAGAAAAGTAGATTACTGTATGAATTTAAAATATAAATGTTAGAATAGGCAACACTCTATACCTACCTATAGAAATTTAGATACAAATTATGATAACAATTAACAGTCAACAAGAAGGTAAAGGTTAGCTTTAAGGATAAAAGAAAGTACAAATAATACTTGAAAATTTGATAATTCACCTTTATTTAGTATTAATTGATATCAAGAAACCAAGAAATATTAATTACATGATTATTAACATTTGAGCATTAAATAAATGTATAAAATTTAAAATAATTTCTTTAAATGGTATGTTTGCTATGATGTATGATGACTGCCTATGGCTTTGAACCGACTACTGTGATTAAGAATCTTATCTTATAAAAAAAAAATTAGAGGTAATAACGGAGGGTAAAAGAAAAATAAGTAAAATAATTAAAAATAAAAGTAAGTATATAAAATAATATCATTATTATAAAACAATTATATACATTATAAAAAAACATACCTCATTACAAAAATGGCGCCACAACCTGGTGGCTTCATTACAACAATGGCGCCCAATGTGGTGGCTTCAATACAGTATATTATAGGGTGGACTTCAATCGTGCTACAAATTATCTTCCCCTCGCAGTATGAATGCGAAAGTGTCATGGATTTCAACTTTCGAGAATAAAGCAAAAATGTGCGTTCATTTTTGTAGAATAAGGACACCCCATAATGATCCTCAGCTCAGCATTGATTGTCGAAATATAGAAGTAGTTTCTCAAAAGCAATTTCTATAAATAATATTTGATAAGAAGTTCAAATGGGGATTACATATACAGAACCTAGCAGCTAGATGTAAGATATATTTGAAAGTAGTACAATTCTTAGCGCACGTAAAATCAGGAGCGAACAATGAAACCCTTATACTTTTATATCAACCCATTATTTTATCAATAATGGATTATGGAAGTATAGTATATTAATCTGAGGCACGCAAATCGGACTTGAAAGAACTAGACACTGTGCATGAAACATTCAACTATTATCAATCGGGGCCTTCCGGTCGAGCCCAATCTCAAGACCAGTAGGAATATGAATAAAAGAACATCTGAATAAGCTATTCATTAACCTTCCCCCTATCTACACTCTAAAATATAATATCCTTATATTCCACAATGGCGACTCAACTCCTCGTCATTTAGATTAGATATGACGAATTCAGGGAGTGTGATATAAACCCATTATTATTCCATTCAATACTCCTTGAAATTATAGATTAGAATACCAACTTGGTAATTCTTTAACAGATGGGTCAAAAATGGAACAAGGAATATAAGTGAGACAAAAACATACATTCTACACCACTGGGCAAGTATTTTCACTGCTGAACTCTATGCAATATGGAAGGCACTGAACTTTCCGAAAATGATGGTACTACATATAATTACATACAATTTTAATATGTAAACATATGTATAACTTATACAACTTTGATATGTTCAGATTTCCTAAGCTCTATACAATCCATAAAAGATAGGTTTACCTTTAACCCTATTCAAAATATTCTCAATATAACCGGGACGTTATAATCGGGTAAAGAGTGGACTCTGTGTGGGATACCTAGTCATATATGAATAACCGGCAACGATATAGTAGATCAGGCTGTAAAGAATACAACAAAAGATGATCCAGATTATCGTATAAATATCATTTCATGTGACATATTGGTCATATATTAGAAACCAACTCATTAACACATGGCTGGACAAGTGACTGGAACAGATAGAGCCAAACTAAAAACTATTAAGCAAACAGTAGCATGACGGTATTTTCCCTGCAAGGTATCTCGAAGAGATGAGGTAACAATTACACGTCTTGAATTATGACATACTAGGCTCACACAGTCCCATCTATTACAGCTGAGTTAACTGTCAATCATATATTAGTACAGTACATGGAATATGAAAACTCGCGCAATACAAGCGAGTTATCAAACACATTATGATGATGGAATGAGTAATAAATAGACAATAGAGATATATTAAATGTAATACAGTTTCTTAGAGATACCAACCTACTGTATAGAATATGAACAAGATATTGCACAGAAAGATAGCGGCCAATGACCAAAGATGTCGATGTCACTACAAAAAAACAATATTCCAGGTAAACCAAAGTATACAAACTATATACAAATTGGGATTAATATAAATTGAACTATATACAAATTGCGCTATATAAAATTGGGCTCATTTTTGGAACCCACCCATTGAACTTCTGAGAACTATTTTCTTCCAACATTATTTTTTCATTATGATAATACTAATTTTCAAATCCAGTGGCGTTAAGACGGTTAACATTGTCTTCATCGCTCTATACATTTTGTGCTTATTGCAGGTTTTCTCGAGTTCTAAAAAAAACTCACAAAATTGGATTCGTCTTTGTGGATCATCTAAGTTTTGATAGCATGCGTATTTGTAGGAGCGCGAGCGGTAGTTGTTTTTCAATAACGATTCTACATACATTTAAATACTAAATGTAATGTAATATAGACAGTGGTCAGATACCTCTATTCCGTTTCTCTGTTATTGACAATAATATATTTATTTTAAGATTTTCTGGCTACTTACAGAAGTATTACTGACATACATAATGTAGTGGATATGAAGATGAAGTAAATATTTCTCAAATTTAACTATAATTTATAATCACACACAAGTACGCAGTTATATCTGCTTATTAAATATTTATGTTGGAGTTGTTGTATGCACGCCCTCTTCGAATACGATAGGAATGTTTCCTGAGATTTAGACTTACTAAGGTAATATACTTTAGTATATTACCTGGTGTAATTTATCTTTAATTGATGTGACGCTTGGATTACGCTAGTTGTAGATAATTTTAATTACTTCTGAAGGTAAATGTAATAATTGGAATATTTAGTTAGAACAAAAAATGTAGATACCACCACTAAATTCTGTTAAGTGGACTTAACAATAAAACGGATGATTTGTGAATTAAGTGGACCATAATTATCTCTTAAAAATTGTACATATGATAACAATATTCTTCAACAAACATTTATTTTTTCAAGTTTAAAGAAACTCTCTGATATATACGATATATTATATAGTTAGCACATAAACGTTGAAACCAATTCGATAAAGTCGTCATCGGTAAAGTAAGAAAAAATAGTCAGACTGTCCTATTTTTGTCTTTAGGTGTAAATTCTTTTAGGATGTACGTATATTTCTTTCACGTTATCATTGTTGAAGTTTTTGTTAAATGACATCAATCCTCATCTTATGATCCCATTTCAAATAAGAATTGTTTTGAAAATCAATAAATATTTCAGCAAATTAATGAGAACAATGTTATTAAAATTAATAATTAATAAAAATCTAAGCCACTAAATTAAATATTGAAATCGCCTGTCATGACTATGCTTCTGCATAGTTTTACAAGATAAATAAAATCCTCTGATTTAATTAACATTACTTTCTCTTGAAGTAATGTCTCAATAATATTTAGCCTTAATTAAGATTTACTTTAGATTTAGGGTAGCCTCAACAAAAAAATAATCCAACAAAATTAGATCCGGAGATCTAGGTGGCCACTTAATAAGGTCCTCTTCTACTAATCCATGCATTGGGAAAGACTATATTTAGGTAATCACGTACAATTCGTTTATAATGTGATAGCATGGAATTATGGTAATTGGTCTCCCTTTCGGAACTTTAAATCATTGTACTACTGTTAGACTACAAAAAAACTATATTAAATTTCATTTTATGCAGGAAAAAATATTATTATATATAAAATAAAACTATTATTCTGAACAAATTTTAATCATATTTTGATTTAAAATAAGTTTTATCAAATAATATTAAAGGAATATTTTTATAGTTTATGCGAGTATTTTAAATTAAAAATTATCTGCACATTTTATTACACTCGCTAAATAAACCTATTATTTCGAACATATTATAGTCATATTTGGATCAAAAACTAGTTTTGTCAATGGATATAATAGGCGTACTTTTAAATTAATTATTTTCAAATTAAAATTTAAATATATTTTCCAAATATATAGGAACTGTCCTACAATTATTATAAAATTAATTTAAAGGTTTTCCTATTATAACATCTCTAGTCTTATAACATTGTCTGCTGTATAATCATCTCACAAAGATATCAATACTCTAAAGCAACACCGCTTCAAGTCTAACTTAAATTATGGAATCCCTAATTTAATTATAAAAATAAATAGTAATTCTCCATCTTGACTTTAATATTCTGCTGTAATAAATATTATATTCCAATTTTCAATCTTCTCAGTCTCCTTCTTTCAATAGATTTTCTTAGTGAAAATTTACCGAAATAAGAAACGTAAACGTTCTGGTTACTGAAAATGAAAATCCGACATTATCCTTTATAATAATCACTAACGTGAGATGTTAAAGGTTTAGGATAGTAAGATGAGTTCTTCTTAAAATTAATTACTTCAACATACATAAAATCAATTTCAAACATTTCCCAGAATATCCGGCAGATTTCTAACCTAAAATACGATTATTTCTATGTAGCCAAACATTGACGACTTCGCTTCAATTCTGTAGCCAGATCACTATTTTATTAGTAACTGTACCAACGTTTTTAAAATGTTTATATTTTAAGGTTTGTTATTAAATATCGAATATACAACAAATAAATAAGTCAATAAAGGTTTTTCTTTGTGTTAATAACTCTAGACGCTCTAGCCATAAACAGTCGAAAGTACAATAAATTATTTTATGATTACTAATTGATACACCTTGGTGTAATGCTAAACTTCTCTGTAGGCGTTAAAAGGGGAAATAAGGCTAAAGGTGTATCGTTCAAGGTAATAAGATCTGATTTCCAAGCGTGTGCAAATAATATGTACGTAAAAAAACCGAAAACCAGTTTTTTATGAATACCGAAAGATTAGTAACATATTTCTCGACGCGCGACTCGCCAAGCAAGTTATCATCATCAAGAAGTGACTAAACAAGTGCTAATTACCCCTAGATATAGTCAACTGCGCGTCGAGAAACATATAATGTTTCAGTGTCCGTGGAAAACTGGTCTCCTGTGTTTGTTGTTGCATCGAAGGTACCAGCTCCTGCCTAAGACAAATAATACGTAGATAAATGTTCTCTATTTTGGCATAAAAGGGCGGCACAAATATGCAAAAATTTGCTTAGTAGTCTGTCGACCTTCTGTATAACCGTAAATTAATATAAATCCAAACTTGGTGTTGGAGCTTGCATTTAAATTTTTTCTCCTTTATTTGTGTATGGAATACTCGAGTGATGGCGCAATTTATTCGATAAAGTAAATTCCATTTTAATCATAAATGTATGAACCACATGTTTATATATGAAAACGACTAAAATAATTTCCTAGCCCGAATGATATTTTGATAAACGTTTTTGATAATTATAAACTACCAATTTTAAACATTGTGAATAACACGACTCCCTTTAGTGTTTCGCTAAAGTTATACAACTGTGAGAATCTCGAGAAGTCAAATGCGAGTAATCGGCTTGCCATTAACAACACCACAAATCCTAAATCTCCGTAATTTCCAGTTTGTATACAAAAAGTTTGGGCAAGCTACGCTAATATTAATGTAGATTTATATGAAATGTAAAATCTTTCAACGAATGGAGAACTATAAATTAAAGAGTAAAGGAAGGAATTGTAATGAAAGCCTCTATCAGCCGTACCGGCCAGTTTTTTGTTCGAAAGAGGAGAATCGACACACGGGATGCAAATATATTTTTCCTGCGCGATCATAAATTACCAAACCCTGAGGTTTCAGACCTATCTGGGCTTTCTAAAAATGATATGTTTCTTTATGTGATTTAACAATATTTTATACCATTCTATTATGGGAGACAAGAAAAATTGTATGTTGCCACAAATTTAAGATCGGTTTCAAAGTAGGTACTCATAAATTCTAATTCCATATTATATCTTTATCTTAGCTAAATTGAAAATTTAGCGTTAAAATAGTTCAGACTCCTGAAATTTACCAGATGATTGGCGGCTTTTCGTAAATAATTCTAAAAAGAGCTTGAAATGTGTATTACTCTATAATTGAAATTAGTTCTCGTCGACGCCAACTGGTTATCCAACAAAGCTTACAGAACAGTATGAAAATAATAAGTTGGTATTAGAAAAAATTGTTTATTCTCAGCATCAGTGGTTTATTTGTGGATTTAAAAATGATCACCATACTTCTTGCACAGCAAAGTAGATGTATCAAATATCCTTGTCAATTCTATTTATGGGATAGTCGTGCAGAAGAAAATCATTGGCAGCAAACTGCTTGGCCTTTGAGAGTCTCTGTGACCACTGTGACCGTTGAAAAAACCAAAACTGTTCACGAGCCATTAATAGACAGACAAAAAATAATACGACCACCTCTTCACATCAAACTAGGTTTAATAAAACAGTTTGTAAAAACACTGGATAAGCCAGGTGATTGTTTTAAATGCATTTGCTATGTATCTCCAGTTCTAAGTATAGAAAAATTAAAAGCAGGGATTTCTGACAGTCCACAAATTCAAACACTGGTAAAAGATCAGAAAATTAACATATATGACCATTGTAGAATATGACGCATGGTTTAGTTATGTATCTGGAATTTTTAGGCACGGGGCATGTAACTACCAAGGACTAGTACATAAGATGCTAAAATATTTTGAATGATTGGGCAATACGAGCATTAAATTACATTTTTTGTATAGACAAATTTTCTTCTAACTTAGGAGATTATATTAAGGAACAAAATGAATGGTTTCATGAGAATATCAGAAAAATGGAATAAAGGTATCAAGGAAGGTGGGATTGTCATATGGTGACCAATTATTGTTGGAGTTTGCAGTGGGACTGTTCACAGCAAAAATTTAAAAGAAATCGTACACAAATTTGTATAGTTTTTAATATTTTCTGCATCAATTATTCTTTATTTTCTCGTTAGATTTCATATACAGAAAAATTCAAAAGAAGAGAAATTGCTTATTTTATTTTTCTTACTTTTGCATTGACATTTATCATGTATGTTTACATGTAAACATACGTGATAAAAGAGTATTGCTATTTTCAGCATCAGGAAAATTCCTGGCTACACATTGACTGTTCGTCAGAATTGTGTTTGCTTTAAGATTATACAGTAAATAAAATTTGTTTTTCTATTATATTTACCTTGCAAATAATAGTAACAGTATTACAAGAACTTGTAATAGCAGAAATTAAAAAGAAATAACTATACTTAACGTGCTGCGTGTATATAAAAAATAATGTATACAGTCGAATAATCCAAGTGTTCCATGGTCTGGTTCAATACGAAAGAAAAGAATAAGCTATTGTATAAGGTAAGACAGGGGAATAATATATCCGCAGTTACCAAAGAGTAACTAATATAAGATTAAGCAAAACTATATTCTTAAGTTGAGAAAACAGTATATAGTTTTGCTTGACCTTACATTAGTTACTCTACATCTCTATTATTCACATGAAAAGATAAAATTAAAATGAGGTAAATAACTTGTACAGGTAATTAATACGAGTGCATGCGGATAAAAATGGACGTGTAAGATCATGAAATATATAAAATTTAACCGTCCTTATCTTTCTGTACTACTATCTATTTACATAAATATAAGTTGCTGGAATCTATGGACACTCCGACTGTGTATGAATTCACAGAAATACCAGTAGAAAAATATACAATATTGAAAATAAAATAAAAGGTAGAAGGGATAAAGTTATTTATGCCTTCACTTCCCTTCCTCTAATAATATAACAACTCGATAAGTGGCCGATTTCAATTCCTTACGTATAACAATGCTTGATAAATTGATATCCCGACTCTGTCCCGTCTATATGACGCTAGTATCCCCTTATTTAAATCGCCAGTGGTCGTACCGAAATAAATTAGCTGATATTTTGCTTGAGTAAGTATGTTTATTTGCTTGCAAAGTATTTTTCCAAGCAGAAAATATATAGTTCGATCGGGCTGGTATATTACGAACAAAGAAAAGAAAGAATGTGACCTAACCAAAGACGGATAAATACGATTTTCGTAACATGCCAACTACTCTCTAGGCCAACTTGGTTTTAAAAGGGACTTTAATTACCGTTAATTATTACTACATATAATTGGAACTCTAATTAAAAAAAAAATGTGTTCAAATTAAGCTCCAGATATCTAATAAAGTGTTGTTTTTATTTTGACATCTGTCTTTTGACTTTTGAAAAAAATACTTCTTTCAAATTAATATTGGCACGAGACGATTAACCAAATCGCAATAATATTGCGCCGTCCCCTCGCTCATATCGAAGGCACCTCCGGAGCATGCCACTAAAGGCTTCGGATCAAAAAACAAAAGTTACCATGTTGTTGGAAAGAGTCAATGTACCATATTGATTCTGTCAAAATGTCGAAAGTCGAACAAAAAGCATTTCGTACGTCAACCTAAAGAATTTCGTGACACACACACACACACACACCAAAACAGCCGCTTAGTAAATATAGACGAGTAAGCAAATCGCAATAATATTGCGCCGTCCCCTCGCTCATATCGAAGACACCTCCGGGGCATGCGTCTAGAGGCTTTGGATAAAAAAACAAATGTTACCATGTTCTTCGTAAGGGTCGATTTATTATATCAATTTGGTCAAAATGCCGAAATTCGAACTAAGAGCATTTCGCACATCGGCCTAAAAATTTTGTGACACACACACGAAAACAGCCGTTTAGTAAATATAGATTCCATTAAGCTTTCTAGACAGTGCCTCCCTGTAAAATCACGAAAAAAATGACTACGACGTTTTTACATATCCGAATTTTATTTTGTATTTATATTTATAAATTTGATTTACGTATCTTTGATTGACTAATAATATGGCACATGTTTAGAACAAAAAGTTAACG
Organism: Rosalia funebris; assembly: GCA_037954035.1. Classification (NCBI taxonomy): domain Eukaryota; kingdom Metazoa; phylum Arthropoda; class Insecta; order Coleoptera; family Cerambycidae; genus Rosalia; species Rosalia funebris. The sequence goes on from JAZFAV010000007.1 coordinate 11,300,643, forward strand.
CCATTCTAATTATTAGCAAGACTGGCAAAAATCTACATGCTACTGAAAATTTTTCAATTAGAGATATCCAGATTGCCGTACTAGAGAATTATTGAAGAATATAGCTTAATTTTCTTGAAAGGCAACACAAGAGTGTTTTAACAGGATGACATGTTACTTCCAGTAAGAGAGAGCTGCATTTATATTTAATTATATCAGAATTTATCTTAAAATCCTTAAAGTATATCTGTTATTACTTTTTCTTTTATCATTTTCTAATAGACTACTGATCACCCGATATCTTAAAATGAAATATCAGCTTTTTAAAATATTTTAAAAATTAAAAGAGATTTTCGATGGGAATAAGACCAATATTTTCTTTAAATATTCAGACCTTATTCTGTTTACAATTTAAGACAGAATGACGAAATTTTAAATTGTATTAGTGGACGTAATGTATGGTTGTGTTTTACATCTAGTTCCGTATCATTACGGACTCTAGAATACATATAAATACAGAAACACCTCTGTACTAAGGTGCCTGTGTAAAAGGTACTATAACATTCTGTATTTTTAAATTTCATATTCCGTGAAAAGTCACATATATTGGGTTAATTTATTATAATTTAAAATTAATTAATATTTTTATTATATCATTCAAATTATAATTTAAAATAAATTAGTCCCAAAATTTGTACTTTCGTGAATACGTCGTGGTTTCCCCAACGTAGGTGTTTTTTCCCTTACTCTGGCCTTCCTTGGCAGGCCAATTCAGAACATCGAGTGCGTGAGACAAAATAAATGCAACATTCATTAAACGGGGGCCTGCACCACGTCGCCGCAGCGTTTCCATGACAAAGAAAAATGACCCCAATTGTGGGAGCATTATTATTATTTTACACTGTTATTATTTACTCCTATATGCTAAATAAGTACAATTTCTTTCTTGCACCACCAATAAATTTGTTAATATAGCTAATAATACAGTGTATAGTCGAATTAATACCAACAAATGTAACATATTCATATTCCTTTATATACATCTTTATATATTTACAATTACTATCTACCACTAGTAACTGATAGTTAATAATTATATCAAATAATAACAGTACTATTAATCATATACTAAGATAAAATAAGATTGAAAAATATAACCCCTTTGTATTTGAAATGGGACTGAGGACAATATTTTATTTTTCATGTTTCCAGTCCATCCAAGAGATAGGTTTGTTTATTGTGTCATTAAACATCATGTTTTTTAGTTTTATTAAATAAACCTAAATTGATAATATGATTACATTTATTTATTGCATTTACGAACAAAAATGCGGAATTCACCTAGAGTAGATTATATTTACTTTTAGTAATTTTTTAACGCTTATAAAAATTACGTGGTACCCTAAAGTACCAAACAAATATAACAATAATCCGAATTTTGAAAAATAAAAAGATACAAAATATGACACAAAAAGTACGTGGCGTGATCCAGAAGTATATGAAGTATTAATACGTTGACAATTTGCATGTAAGTAACATCATATTAACTCTATTAATATTACGATCACTTATATACTTTCCAAATATATCCGTGACTATAAATAACCAGTAAACACATCAATTGATTATACCTACATATAAATAAAACGTAATGGAAATCGTTCGAGTCGTTATTTTCTAAACACCTGAAACAAGCATACGAATGATATAATTATCATTTTAGATTTATTGGAACTTTGAAAGGAAATTGGTTTTTAATGTTACAAAGAACTGGTGCCTTAAAAGTTTGAAACACACTTTTGGTTAAACTCTTTATCCGAACTTCCCTTTATCGGCACAGCCGTTAGCTGTGTACTTTATAGCATGAGCTATTTTTATCAAATAAATAGTTACTTGACGAAAGGTTATGTCTATAGAAGTATTATAATGAGTCAAAAATTGTATAAAAACTACTAACTAAATAATTTATAAATAAAGTTCTTTTATTGAATTAATATTTAAATTAATCCTCTAAGCGTTCGAATATTATCGACTAATTATAAAAATAAACAGTTTTAAAATATTAAAACGGACTTTTCTGCACGTAAAACATCTCTACTTCGAAATTGAGTGGCCGAGAAAAAATAAACCAACACATAAATGAAGAATATGTGATTTATGCGAAAGTTTTACTTTTTTCAAATAGTTCTCCATCGTGCTTTCTCATGACCTATGAACATGGCAGAGTGTGTCCTATCCACCTCAAAATCAATCGATCGATCCGATACGGTTTAGTTGAGTTATCGTGCTAATAAAATTTTAAAATGCCGACGACAACGACATACACACGCAGTAAAATTTTTAAAAACCATTTTTTTTTGTTTTTATGCCGAAGAACGAAAAATAATTTTTTTTTAATTTTTCTTTGCACGATTACATTACTTTTCAGGATTGCGGAAAAGTAATATTTCCTATTTAGTCAACCGCGTTGTCTGTCTTACTATTTTAAAAATCAATAGAAACGCCATTCAAATTCATATAGAAACTTCTAGATGTATATTTTTATCCCCACTAAGAGGAATCAAGAAATTTTTCTAATAAGAACGAAGTGTGGAGTTTTTTTATATTTCTTTAATTTAAATTTGAAAATATTGAGTTTTGCAAAGCGTTGTATTTTTGCTACTTTTGCGAATTTTAAACACAAATTTATATGTAACATTAATTTGCTAATAATATTAGTAATAAATATAAATAATATTAATAAAAAGAAAAAGAGATTGTGAAAGAGAATAGGACAGAGAACATACATATAGTTAATATTTCTTGACCAAATTTGAAATAAATTAAACTATTTGGAAACAACTAAAAAAATCTAGAAAAGTTTAAATTTAGTGGTATAATAACTCGCCGTATATCATCTATATGCATCTATTAGCATCCGTAATTTCATAATAGTATTGATCTTACAATAAAGTAGGCTTGCTTGTTATGAAATTTACAAGTCTGTACAGAGATTTTTTAAATAAATCTATATTTATGTTCTAGGGAATACTTTTCACTATTAAGGAATGTATGTCTGTGTGTTTTATTATACAGAAAATAATAAGTGTAACTGCTGTTATTTTAATAGCCTATATTTTGGATCTAAACAAACAAAAATGTGTTACATAAAAGAATGCCCAATTTTATCATTTGTGAGAAAATGTAAATCACTTAATTATGTACATAATAAATGCATTATGGGAGAAACATAAAGTTAAAAACTACAATAGTTGTGGAATTCCCTGTAACCACATATCCACCTTATATATATATATATATATATATATATATATATATATATATATATATATATATATATATATATATATATATATATATATATATATATATATATATATATATATATATATATATATATATATATATATATATATATACCTACTGTATATATAAAATCTATATGTAGTTCCAGCAGATCAATTATATTCAAATTGTATTATGTCTTAATATCATATAATTAGTATAATATATATACAAATATAATAGGTGTAATAACTGCAGTAAATACAACAGGTATAACACCTGTATAATAAAATATCAGAAATTATCATGGCCAAAGGTGGTCATGGAATTTAAATTAATTATTGTTGGACCTTGTACCATACATTTACATCAATCATTTCTTGGTCGTTAGAATTTGAAAATACATTCAGCGTTTTTCTGGAGAATTTTTGAGAGAAGTTCCAATTATTAGCAGGTAGCATAATATATCAAAGGATTGAACAACAATAGGCAAGTATTTTTTATATAATTTTGTTATATACTCAGTTGCACGAAACTGATTATCCAACAACATATCCAACTGATTATAATTGTTGATGATATTTATTTAATTATAATTTTATATTCATTAATATGTAAATAAATTATATTATTATTATATTGTGTTCTCTAATGCACCGAATGAGAGCCTATAAGACTTTTAAAACCTAAAGTTTTTTCTTTTAATATTCAAATATAGAAAGATATGTTATTATTTAAAATATTTTAGAAATATTCTAACGTTTTGTCAAACTTTAGATTCTAATTGTAATAGTAATAATTTTCATGAAAAAGGCCGGTTGTTCATCTTGCCTATACTCTAATTCTGTCAACACATTTTACAGAAAAAAACGTCTCATTTAAGTGAAGTAGGTAAATTATGGAGGAAAGGAGACCATTGTAATACTGTAGGGTTAGAAACGTTTAATTTAAACTTGAGCAGGTTGGTTATAAGATTCCCCACTAGATAGCGGTATTCCCTTATCATACTCAGGAAGGGTATTTTCTTTAGTATATTATAAGGACCTGTAATTAAATCACCATTCCCACCACACCTTCAAAATAATCATTTATATCACAACTTTACTAGTTCATTTATCTGAGCTTTCTTAGTTATCGTCAAAGATTTTTTAGGAAGTTTTGATATATATATATATATATATATATATATATATATATATATATATATATATATATATATATATATATATATATAAATCATATTTAAAAAGCATAACAGAAAAAGTTAAATGGAACGGTTAAATTATGTTCTTATTCAGATGTATACAATATTGTTCTATTTTTATTATATATAAGGTTAAAATATACATCGATATAAACATTTTTGAGTATTTGAACTATAGATTTATATTAGATATATTCGTATGTGTTTTTGTAGCCCAAAATAAAACAAGTATGAATACATATATAAACTATATTTATAGTTTGTTGTATATATCCAGTAGTTTGGATCTAATTAAAATCTGACTAGTAGAGAACCTGGTTAGTAATATGACTACTACTAGAGCAGAAACTTGTTCATCACCAAGGCAGCTGGTCATTTTATATTTAATAGCAGCTAAATTAAGTTGTCACAAACCAACCGCAATTACACGTCTGTCCGGTTCGATGTAATGAAAATGCCGCCATCCTGTTTTATGAGTAATCAAATTTTTATCTCGCAGTGTAACATGGATTTACGATTTTTGCTTCTCCATCCACAAAACCTCGGAGAATAAAATATAAAACGAGAGCTGAACTATAAACACTTCGCACTAGGATTTCGATATTTCAGTTACGAAATATATCAAAACAAAGGATGTTTAAGAAATTTACAACTTAACAGCTTAATTCTAGATTTAAATTTATTAGGTTCAGGACAAAGTAAGACATTACTATAAAATGTGAGTACTTCAAGTATTCAATCGCTTCTTTAGTATGGCATTGATTTTAAAACAGCGACATTAATACCATTGTGTTGTTATATAGGGTAACAAGAATGATTATCACATTTTGTATTCTTTTACTTTTCGCACCTGCTTTATCAGCTCGTCCATAATGATGTTAAATAGTAGGGGGCTAAGAGAGGCACCTTGTCGGATGTCATTGTTTACTTCTATTTTTTCGGTCAATTCACCGTTTATCGTATTGGCCTGATATATATATTTTTTTTGAATCGTGTTGATTATGTTTTGAGGTATTCGGGAAATATGGAAATCAAAATACTATGCTACGCCGACGATGCAGTATTAATAGCTGAAAGCGAAGACGATTTGCAAAGACTACTGCATCAATTTAACACAACAGCGAAAAAGTTTAAAATGAATATATCAGCGACAAAAACTAAAGCCATGACTATATCTAGAACACCACTGAGATGCAAGCAAGAAATAGACAATAAAATTATACAATAGGAAATTAAGTCCAAGTATCTCGGAATAGAAATATCCGGGGAAGTTGAAACGGAGGTGAGGGGACAAGCCATGAAAGCAGCAAGAACAGCAGCATGTCTTAACAGTACGGTATAGAACAAAAGACATATAGGAATCGAAGTTAAATCCAGAATCTACAAAACAGCCCCATACTAGCATACACTACAGAAACCAGGTCAGAAACCTCGAAAACAAAACAAATACTGGAAACAACAGACATGAAAGTGGTGCGCAAGGTAACTGGCAGGACGCTTATGGATAGAAAAAGCAGCGAGAACATCAGAAGAATGTGTAAAGTCGATAACATCAATGACTGGATATTACAAAGAAAAAGGGAATTAAACGAACATATTAACCGCATGACCGACGACAGAATACTAAAGATTACGAGGGATGAATCACTAATAGGACATAGGAACATAGGAAGACACCGTAAAGGATGGAGTGACAACCTCGCAATATACTGAAACCAAGCGAATAGACGGAGAAAAGCAAGCAAATTTCTTATACATAAGAAGAAAGAAGAAGAAGAATTATTGTCCTTTATGATTGAATGTGAAAATTATACCTGTGCTTGCTACTGTTTCTATAACTAATATGGAAGTCTAACTGAGCGGCAGTAGCAACATGCTGATGAAATTTAGGTGTTAATTAATGTTTTATTTAATTAATTAATGTGATTGAGGCCATGGGGATACTGACGGGGATACCACCTCTTGATAGCATCCTGAAAGCGGAAGCCGCAAAGGCAATGCACAGGTTGGGAAACATGAATAGGAAGGTATGGGACCTGAATAGACTCTCAAGAGAGCTAGCTGAGGAGGGACTCCTATGGATGCCTTCTGACAGTACGGGTGTCCACTTCCTGTTTGACAAGAAATATAAGATCACCCTCACCAGCAAAACCGACTGGATGGAGGGTCGAGCTGGATTGCCGCTCAATGGAGACATCTGGTACACGGATGGAGACAAAAGTGGGAACAGAGAGGGTGCGGGGGTGTATAGGCGATGCGACGGGATAGGTAAAACTTTCCCCTTGGGCAAATACACTACCGCACTCCAGGCCGAACTAGTTACAATTACATACGGTGTTCTGGGGGCCGACCAAAATCGGACCCAAGAGAACGTATGTATCTGCTCGGATAGCAGGGCGGCGTTGGCAGCCCTGAATTCAGCAACGACAAAGTCGAAGCTGGTCTATAATTGTTATGAAGCATTGAACCACTTGGCAGGGAAGGGACCGATAGAGCTCTTATGGATACCTGGGCATAATGGCATTAAGGGAAATCTAATTGCAGATGACCTTGCCAGACTAGGGACCAGGGAAAACATCTATGGACCAGAACCTGCAGTGGGAATAAGTCGAAATCTGATCAGAGACCGCATCAATGGCTGGGCAAGAGACCAGCACAATAAAAGATGGAGAGGAGTAACGGGTTGTCGAATAACCAAACTCTTCATCGAATACTCAGAGATTGAGAAATTCGCCCAAGAATTCATTAAATTGAACAGGCACAAAGCCAGAACCCTGGTGGGAATCATAACGGGCCACCATAGTAGCCTGAATGCATATAAGCACAAGCTGAGGCTGACTGATAGCCCGGCCTGCAGATACTGTAAAGAAGACGAGGAAACCTCGATTTATCTTCTTTACACCTGCCCCGCATTGGAGGAGAAGAGGTATCTTATATTAGGGACCCCTGTTATCCTAGAGGAGGCGAGGCTTATGGCAGGGGACGTGCCTAAATTGCTCCTTTTATGGGATAGCATTTCTGGATAATGACCCGGATAAGAGGAGATCGCCAAGGGACTACCCATGCGATCAGTGGCTGATGAGGCCCAAACCTATATAATATAATAGTAAATACGTATGATTATCAGCTATAGAGGTTCTTTAGCTGACATAGAAAGACAGTACGTCTGGTGAAATTTCAGTACTAATATTTGACCCACTATACTACCACTATATTAGTACTAATATTTCAGTACCTACTTAATATTTAAACAAATAATGTTTACAAGATGTCGTAAGGAGGCTTATACTCCAACCATCTGTAGGTCCTTAAACATTAAGGATTAAACAAATTAAACCACAACAGCTATTCCCCGGCTATATGCCGTCGACGGTCGCCGACTGAATAATATTTAAAGAAATGGCGAAGGCGCCAATGTAGTTTTAAATTATTTAAATATACTACGGGATAGCAAATGTTAACGAAATGACGAAATTGCCACTGTAATTTTAAATTGTTTAAATATACTCCCAGTTAACAGCTTTTAATGGAATGGCGAAGTTGCTATTATAGTTTTAAATTGTTTACTCCCGTTGACAGATTTTAGAGAAATAATAAAATTGCCACTGTAATTAGTTAAATATACTTCCGATTAATAATTCCTTTTTAATGACGCAAAAGTGTCAATGTAATTTTATATTATTTAAATCTCCCAGTGAAAACGAAATTCATCGATAGTTCTATATGTATGAGGATACGAATTAAATTCATACCTGTTCTTGTTTGAAAAATTTTCTATTAACCAGCAGAGAAGGTTAGTACTCGAAGTCTACAATAGCAGTTGGTGAAATTTTAGTACCGATAATTTTTAAGCATGTTAGTAATTTGTAAAGAAATGGTCAAAGCGCCAATGTATGTAGTTTTAAATTATTCAAATAAACTCCAGGTTGGTGACTCTTAAAGAACTCGTGAAGGTGCCACTATAATTTTAAATTATTTACATTTCCTAGCGACAACGAAATTTAGCTATCGTTCTATATGTTTGAGAATAAAAATGAAATTGATACCTGTGATTGCTTGGTAGAGTTTCTATAACTGGCATAGAAGGCTATTATTTAGACGTAATAGCAGTTGGTAAGTTCCAGTACTAATATTTGTAATTATGAAGTAGTTTAACAACACATTTAGTTTTTTAAGAAATGGCGAAGGCGCCAATGTAGTATTCAACTTAAATATACTCTCGATTAACAAATTTTATAAAAATGGTAAAGTTGCCACTGCAGTTTTAAATTATTTAAATATACTCCAAGTTTTAAGGAAATGGTGGAGATTCTACTATAAATATAAATTATTTAAACACAACCTCGGTTAGAAAATTTAAAAAATACCAAAATTACCACTGTAGTTTTAAATTACTTAAATCTACTCCCGGCTATCAGATCTTAAAGAAATGGGGAAGATGTGGCTGTAATAATAAATTATTTAAATTCACCCTTGACAATGAAATTGATCGACCGTTTTATATATTTGAGGATAAAAATTAAATTGATATACATGCTTCTTTGATCAGTTTCTATATCTGGCATTCAAGGTTAATGACTAGCAATAGCAACTGGTGAAGTTTCAGTATAAATATATTTAATTTAGACGTACAGAATCTGACCACAATCCAGTTAATTTAAAAATGGCAAAGCCGCCAGTGTAATTCTAATTATTTAAATATACTCGGTTAACAATTTTTTTTTAAATTGTGAGGGTGCCATTGTAATTTTAAATTATTTAAATCTCCCGATGACAATGAAATAAATCCATAATTCTATATGTTTTAGGAAAATAATTAAATATACACGTGTGCTTGTTTGATAGTTTCTATAACTGTCATAGAAAGAAGGTTAATACTTAGCTTTAATAGCAGCTGGTGAAATTTCGGTAGCAATATTTTTAATTATGGCGAATATAGTTTCACCACAAATCATTTTTAAAATAAATGGCGAAGGCGTCAGTGCAATATTAAATTATTTAAATATACCCCCAGTTAGCAAATTTTATAGAAATTATAAAGTTGCCACTGTAGTTTTAAATTATTTAGGTGTACTCCAAGTTTAAAGAAATGGCGAAAGTGTAACTCTAAAGTGACTGTAATTCTAAATTATTTATGTATGCTCCCGGTTAGCAAATTTTAAAGAAATAGCACTATAGTTTTAAATTATTTAAATATACTCACCCGTAACAGCTTTTAAAGAAAATGGGAAGTTGCTACTGTAATTTAAAATTATTTAAATGTCAGTGATAAAAAATTTACTTATTTTTCAGTATTATTAAGGATAAAAAGTAAATTGATACCTGTGTTTGTTTGATAAATTTTCTCTATAGACTTTGTATAGAGTTGTGTGTAGAGTTTGACTTTAACCCCGTCTTATTTTTATATAAATGATGAAGGTGCAACTACAACATAAAATTATTTAAATATCCTCTCAGTTAACAATATTTTATAAAATGCGAATGCATCACTGTCACTTTAGTTTATTTAAATTTCCCAGTAACAATGAAAGTGATCGATCGTTCTAAAATTAAGATTATACATGTGTTTGCTTAATTAGTTTTTATAACTGACCGTGAAGGCTAATGCCTAACTGCAATAACAGCTGGTGAAATTTTAATACAGATATTTTTAATTTAGACGTATACAATCTGACCACAACCCGGTTAGAAATTTTTAAAGAAATGGCGAAGGCGCCAATGTAGTTTTAAATTGTTTAAATATACTCACGGTTAGCAATCTTTTTCAGAAATTGCGAGTATGCCACTGTAATTTTAAATTATTTAAATCTCCCGGTAACAATGCAATAAATCCATCATTCTATATGTTTTAGAATAAAAATTAAATTTATACGTGTGCTTGCTTCATAGCTTATATAACTATCATAGAGAGAAGGTTAATTAATACGTCTATTGCTTCTAAATATTACTAGTGCTGTAATAACAGTAGTAACATTTTTAATCATGACGTATATAGTTTAACCACAACACAGTTATTAATTTTTAAATAAATTTCGAAGGCGTCAATGTATTATTAAATTATTTAAATATACTCCCGGTTAGCAAATTTTATAGAAATAATAAAGGTACTACTGTAGTTTTAAATTATTTGGATACACTCCCAGTTTTAAAATCTTAACACGTTAAGCGCCACCATGCTAAAAAAATATTAATCTTAGGGGCCACTTCTTAAAATTAATTGAACTGTATAAAAAAGCTCTCATAAATTAATTATTTTATAATTTATGTGTATGTTTTTTTTTCGTTTTGTAAAAAAATTGTTGTATTCAAATGGATACAAGTAGCCATTTTGTAAGAATTATCAATTTTGGCCACTTGTATCCATTTAGATACAAGAGTAAAACTTGTTAGTTCCTGTCGGATTCTGTGAGTCGCACAGTAGTATTTGACCGTATGTGGCATGCACTTGCGAAATGGCTCGCGTTGTGTGTGGATTTTTGTTTACATAGAGGTCCATAGTGAGTGAAAATAATGTCGTATGAAAAGGAACAAGATCATTTACAAAAATTATGGGAATTTGTGGATTCCTCAGACGATGAAGAACCTTTTAGTGCAAGTGAATCAGAGTATGAACAAGACGAGTCAGAGAGCGAGAGTTCTAGCGATGATGAAATCCCAGTCAAGAGGAAAAAACTTACCAGTCTCACTAAAAATGAGAATAAGGGGGTAAATAAGCAAATTTAGAATACCGTTTGTAATGTTTCTTCTGGTAAGTTTACTAACCATACTTTATTTTATTTGTAGGTAGGTAAATGTTTGATGTATTTTTTAGCTTCTGATAACTATATTGACAAAACGGAAGTTGACGAACTAGATCAGGGGTGTGACGTGCCCTCTTCTTCCGATGATAATGCCAACAGAGTAGTTGAATTACCTAATCAGAAATCTGATAATCTCTCTAATCCTAGTATGTCATCAATTCTTATTATTGTTATTTTTTTATATGTGACTTTTTAGCATCCAATAACCATATTGATGAAACTATAGAAGCTGTAATAATGTCACAAAATATAGGTGAAAAAGTTTATGTTATCTAGGCTAAATGTGTTTAATTTCAGTGAAAGAAAGTCCGGCGTGACTGAAGAAATAATGAATACCTTCAAAGAAAAAAAAAAGAAGTAGATTTTTATAAAATTTTTATAACAGATGACCTAATAAACTATATGGTAACCTAAACAAATAGATATGCTCAATCTATGAAGGCTCAGGCTAATACTTTACCTCATGCTCGCATAAAAACTTGGTATGATACTATTTATGATGAAATGAAAATTATTCTTACAGCACTATTGTGGATGGGAATTATTCGGTTACCTCAAGTAAGGGATTATTGGTCAATAAATGATATATACACAAATAAAATAAGCTATATTTTATCAAGAAACAGGTTCGAAATATTAGTGAGAACATGGCATTTCTGTGATAACTCTAATCCTCCAGAAAATGATCGGTTATTCAAAATCACACCGTTGATAAATATGCTAGTGGAACGATTTCAATACGCCTATATACCTAAAGAAGATATTTGTATTGATGAGACACTAGTGCCCTTTCGTGGCCGTCTAAGCTTCAAGCAATATATTCCAAATAAGCGGCATAGATTTGGGATAGAACTATACAAATTGTGTCTTCAAGGCTGTTATACCTATAACCTAAAGGTATATTGTGGAAATGACAAAACTGGTGATATAAATATTTCCAGTGCCAATAACACTGTTCTGGAGTTGTCGCAAAATTTACTTGACAAGGGCAGGACTATTTACACTGACAATTTTTACAGTAGCGTATGTTTAGCACACGAGCTTCAAAAAAGGAAAATACATTTAGTGGGCACTTTGCGCTCTAACAGGAAACATAATCCCCCAGAAGTTGTGAAAGCAAAGTTGGAGAGATACCAATCTAAGAGTTTACAAAGTAATACAGGTTGTATTGTTTTGAAATGGAAGGACAAGAAAGATGTCTTGATGATTTTGACAAAACACGATGGCTCCTGTAAAAAGACGCGGGGAAGAAATAGAGAAACCAAACATAATATTTGATTACAATAAATGCAAAGCCTTTATAGATCTTTCTGATCAATTCAAAGCATATTCTACAAGTTTACGAAATAGATTCAAATGGTATCGAAAATTAGCAGTAGAACTACTAACAGGAACTACGCTAATAAATGCCTATTGTTTACATCAGCTAGTAACAAAGAAAAAAATATCCATCACTAAATTCAAAGAAATAGTTGTCCCGCAGCTTTTAGAAGAAAGTTGTACTCGTCCTCCCCAGCCTAATCAAATCAACCTAAATCATGTTCTGGTTGATGGCAATAAAAAGAATAGGTGTTCTGTTTGCTAGGAAACCCTAAAAAACAGTCATGATTGGAAATATGCCTAAGCAAAATCTTCACAAACCCGCCAAAAATGTAGTGATTGTGGAAAATTTTATTGCTTGAAATGTTTTTTTACTACCCATAAATCAAAATTAATGCAATAATATATTATAAATATTTACTTGTTTACAAAAGCACAAAGAAAAAGATGGATAATGTATTTCAGTTAAATAAAACATTTTTTTTAGTTCAAAAATGTCCATTATTAACAACCATCCAAAAAAAATAATCGCTGGCCCGAAACACATTTTGGCTCAGCGGGCCATGCTTAATAAATCCCCCATACATTTTTACGCTTACGTGTATCTGTTAGAATACACGCAGCCGATTATTAAAGTATTCCAATGTATCCGACTGGATACAGGTGGCCTAAACATTCAAGGCCACTTGTATCCAAACGGATGCAAATGACGCTTAACGTGTTAAAGAAATGGTGAAGGTGCAACTGTAATTCTAAATAATTCTAAATTATATGCTCCCGGTTAGCAAATTAAAAAAAATGGTAAAGTTGACATAGTTTTAAATAATTTAAATACAATCGCCAATAACGGATTTTAATGAAAATGCGAAGTTGCTACTGTAATTTAAAATTATTTAAATCTATCAGTGATAAAAATATTGACTGATTTAAAGTACTATTAAGGGCAAAAATTAAATTGACACCTATGCTTGCTTGATAGTTTCTCTATAGAACTTGTATAAAGTTGTGTATAGAATTTGACTATAATCCGGTTTTATTTTTAAAGAAACGGTAGAGGTACAACTGTAATTCTAAATCATTTAAATATTCTCCCGGTTTGAGAATTTTAAAGAAATGGCGAAGTTGGCAAAATCGTTTTAAATTCTTTACATATACTTGCTAATAATAGATTTTAATGAGAATGCGAAGTTACTACTCTAGTTTAAAATTATTTAAATCTTTCGGTGACAAATAAATTGATTTTCTTGAAAAATTGAGGTATTATTACGGATAAAAATTAAATTGATACCTGTGTTTGCTTGACAGAGTTTCTCTATAGAGTTTGTGTAGAGTTTGACCATAACCCGATTAGTAATTTTTAAAGAAATGGCGGTGGCGCCGATGTGGTTTTAAATTATTTAAATATACTCCGGTTTAGCAAATTTTAGGGAAATGGTGAGGATTTCACTATAATTTTAAATTATGTAAATATACTCCTAGTTAACAATTTTTTAGAAATGGAGAAGGCACCCTTTTAATTTTAAATTATTTAAATCTCTCAGTGAAAATGATATTGATCGATCGTCCGATACGATCGAGAATAAAAATTAAATTGTAATGTTTTGCTTACTTACTTGCTTGATAAAGTATCTATAACTGGCATAAAGGACTAATACTTAGCGTCAATAGCAGTTTGTGAAGTTTCAGTACTAATATTTTTAACTCTGATGTATAGAATTTGATAACCCCGTTACCAATTTTTAAGGAAATGGCGAAGGCACCAATGTAGCTTTAAATTATTTAAATATACTACAAGTTAGGAATTTTAAAGAATTGTCGAAGGTGCCACTATAATTGAAAATCATTTAATAGTTTAGTGTGGTGAGCAATTTAGGTGAGCAATAGTTTATAAACGGCGAAGGCATCACTGTCACTTTAAATTATTTAAATCCCCCAGTGACAACGAATTTCATCCATCGTTTTATACGTTTGAGTATAAAAATTAAATTAATACTTGTACTTTCTTGATCGAGTTTTGTAATTAGCGTAGAAGGTCAATAGCTGTAATAGTAGCTGGTAAAATTTTAGTATTAATATTTCTAATTATGACATATAGAGCCTGACAACAATCTAGTCAGTAAGTAATTTTTAAAAACATGGCGAAAGCTTCAATTTAGTTTTAAATTATTTAAATCTACTCCTAGTTAGCAGATTTTAAAGAAATGGCGAAGGTGCAGCTATAAGTTTAAATTATTTAAATCTCCCACAGACAATGAAATTGATCGACCATCTATCGAATTCTTAATTGATCGAAATTCTATCTGTTTGAGGATACAAATTAAATTGATATATGTGCTTGCTTCATTAGTTTCTATCACTAAAATTGAAGGCTACTGCCTAGCTAAAATAGAAGCGTTTGAAATTTCAGTATAAATATTTTTAATTTAGATGTACAGACTCTAACCACAATTAACCCATTTACCTAATTTTAAATAAATGACGAAGATATCAATGTAGTTTTAATTTATTTAAATATACTCACGGTTAGTAACTGTTTTCAGAAATGGCGAGGGTGTCACCGTAATTTTAAATTATTTAAAGGTCCCTGCAATAACAAAATTGATCGACCGTTCTACATGTTTTGGGATAAAAATTAAATTCATATCTGTACTTGCTTCATGAGGTGTCTATAACTAGCATGAAAGGTTAGAATTTAGCTTCCATAGCAGCTAGTGAAGTTTTAGTAGTAATATTTTTAATTATGACGTATATATAATTTCACAACAAAATTAGTTATTTTAATGAAATGGCGAATGCGCCAATGTTGTATTAAATTATTTAAATATATTCGGTTAACTAATTCTATAGAAATGATATAGTTGCCACTATAGTTTTAAAATATTTAGATATACTTACAGTTTTAGGATTTTAAAGAAATGGTGAAAGTGCAACTGTAATTCTAAATTACTTAAATATGGTTTCAGTTAGCAAATTTTAAAGCACTGGTGAAGTTGGCACCACAGTCTTAAATTATTTAAATATGATAACATATTAACATCGCCAATAACAGGCTTTAAAGAAAATGCAAAGCTGATACTGTAATGTAATATTATTTAAATCTTTCAGTGACAAATAAATTGACTGATATTCGAATATTATTAAGGATAAAAATAAAATTGATACCTGTGTTTGTTTAATAGAATTTATCTATAGAGTAGTGTATAGAGTTTGGCCATAACTCGATTAGTAATTTTTGAAGAAATGGCGGAGACGTCATTTTCTTTTAAATATACTCCGGATTAGCAAATTTTAGAACAATGGTGAGGATTCGACTTAAATTTTAAATTATTTAAATATACTTCCGGTTAGAAATTTTTTAGATATGGCGAAATTGTCCTTGTAGATTGATAAACCGTTCCATACGTTTAAGGATAAACATTAAATTGATGCCAGTTCTTGCTTGACAGACTTTCTATAACTGGTGTAGCATGTTAATACTTAACTGTAATAGCAACTGTAATAGCAATAAAAATGGTAAAATTGTAATACTAACATTTTTAATTATGACGTACAGAGTTTAACCACAACTCAGTTAGTAATTAAAAAAAATGGCCGAAGACTCCAATATAGTTTTAAGTTATTTAAATATACTCCCGGTTAGCTAACTTTGAAGAAATAATGAATTTGCTACTGCAGTTTTATATTATTTAGTGTACTCTCTTTCTGACCACAAGTAACCCAATTAGAAAATTTTAAATAAAACGCGAAGGCGTCAATGTTTTAAATTATTTAAACATCCTCACCGTTAGCAATTTTTTTCAGAAACTCAGGGTGTCACTGTAATTTTAAATGATTTAAATCTCCCGGTGACAACGAAATAAATCGATCACTCAATACGTTTTAAAATAAAAATTAAGTTAATACGTGTGCTTGCTTGATAGTTTCTATAATTGGCATACTCGTAGACGAAAGGTTAATAATTAGCTGTAATAGCAGCTAGTGATTTGGTAGTAATATTGACATATATATTATTTCACCCCAATACAATTAGTTATTTTTAAAGAAGTCGCGAAGGAGCCAATGTTGTATTAAATTACTCAAGTTTACTATGTACCGGTTAACTAATTCTATAGAAATGATAAGGTTGCCACTATATTTTTAAATTATTTAGATATACTCCCAGTTTTAGATATTAAAGAAATGGTTAAAGTGCAACTGAAATTCTAAATTATTTAAATATGATCCCAGTTAGAAAATTTTAAAGAAATGGCGAAATTGGCACCATAGTATTAAATTACTTAAATATGATAACATATTGTAATACTGTAATTTAAAATTATTTAAACATCTGGGTGATATAGAAATTCACTGATTTTCCAATATTATTAAGGATAAAAATTAAATTGATACCTGTGTTTGCTTGATAGTTTCTCTATAGAGTAGCGTATAGAGTTTCACCATAACTCGGTTAATAATTTTTAAAAAATGGCGATGGCGCTAATGTGGTTTTAAATTATTTAAATATACCCCGGGTTAGTAAATTTTAGAGCAATGGTGAGGATTCCACTGTAGTTTTAAATTATTTAAATCTCCCAATGATAATGAAATTGATCAACCGTTCTATACGTCTGAGGATTAAAATTAAATTGATTTCAGTTTTTGCTTAACAGACATTCTATAACAGGTATAGAAGGTTAATACTTAACTGTAATAGCAGCTGGCAACATTTTAATACTAATATTTTTAATTATGACGTATGTATGAGTTTAACTGTAGCCCAGTTAGTAATTTTTAATGAAATGCCTGAGCCGATAAAGTAGTTTTAAATGATTTAAATGTACTCCAGGTTAGCAAACTTTGAAGAAATAACGAATTTACCACTGTAGTTTCATTACATTCAAATATATTCCCGGTTAGCAACGTTTGCAGAAGTGGTGAAGATGTCACTGTGATTTTATATTACTGATTGTTATCTTTAAGTGGCAATAAAATTGACCGATCATCCATTGTAGTCGAGGATAAAATTAAATTGATACCTGTGCTTGCTTGATAAAGTTTCTGTAACTGACGTAGAATACATGTGCTTGCTTGATAGGGCTTCTATAACTGCTATAGAAGGTTAATGTTTACCTGTAATAGTAGCTGGTGAAGTGTCAATACTGATATCGTTAATTATGACGTACATAATTTGTCTACAGCTCAGTTAGCAAATTTTAAATGGCCAAGTTGTCACTGTAGCTTTATATTATTTAAATAAACTCCCGGTTAGCAATAGTTTAGAAATCGCGAAGGCATCACTGTCACTTTAAATTATTTGAATCTCCCAGTGACGACGAATTTCATCGATCGTTCTATACGTTTGGAGATAAAAATTAAATCAATACCTTGTACTTTCTTGATCGAATTTTGTAACTAGCATGGAAGGTTAATAACTGTAATAGCAGCTGGTAAAATTTCACTATTAATATTTTTAATTATGACGTATAGAGTCTGAGCACAATCCAGTTAGTAAGTAATTTTTAGAAACATGGCGAAGGCCTCAATTTAGTTTTAAATTATTTAAATCTACTCCTCGTTAGCAGATTTTAAAGAAATGGCGAAGGTGTAGATATTAATTAAAATTATTTAAAGCCCCCACTGACAATGAAATTGATCGATGTGTTTGAGGATACAAATTAAATTGATACATGTGCTTGTTTGACTAGTTTCTATAATTAGAATTGAAGGCTAATACCTAGCTAAATAGCAGTGGGTGAAATTTTAATAGAAATAATTTTAATTTAGATGTACAGAATCTGACGACAAATAACCTAATTAGCAAATTTTTGAGAAAGTTATAGCTTGCCTATAACTATCATAGAAGGTTAATATTTAGCTGTAGTGGCCGTTTTGTGAAGTTATGGTATTAATATTTTTAGTATGACATATCAATGTCGACCACAGGCGTTTGTATTTTTCATAAATGGCGAAGGCGCCAATGCCACGGTTACCAAATTTTTCAGAAATGGTGAAGGTGAAACTGCAATCTTCAATTATGCAAATGTTCCAGCAACAACGAAATTAAACAATCGCCCTATACGTTTGAGAACTAAAATTTAATTGATATCTATACTTGCTTCATAGAGTGCCTATAACTAGCATAGAAGGCTAATACTTCGCTGCAATGACAGTTGATGAAGTTACAGTATTAATATTTTTATTTATGTCGTATAGAGTTTGACCAGTTATGCAAAATTCAAAGAAATGACAAAGTTTCCACTATAGTTTTAAATTATTTAAATATTCTCCCGACTGGCAATTTTTCTCAGAAATGGCGAAGATGAAATTGTAATTATAAATTATTTAGTCTCCTAGTGACAATGATATTGATCGATTGTCCGATATGTTTGAGAATAAAAATTAAATTCATGTGTGTGCTTGCTTGATAGAGTTTCTATAACTGACATATTAGGCTAATACTTAGCTGCAACAGCAATTGATGAAATTTCCGTACTAATATTTTAACTCTGACGTATAGAATTTGACAACAATCTTGTTACTAATTTTTACGGAAATGGCGACTGAGCCGATGTTGTTTTAAGTTATTTGAATCCTCATCGACAACCAAATTCATCGATTATTCTGTACCAGCTTTCTGTACCAATGGTTGGTTGCCGCTTGACCTCTAATCTTATTAACCTTACCAGCAGGTAAGAGTTTATCAAGAGAGGTTCGCACAAAATTATAACGAAAGAGAGTCTTATCTAAATTATCTTATACATATTAATACGTGGGTTCTATCGTGAAATGCTCTTACTTGAAACTAAGAAAAGGAAATCATTTCTTACCCAACACCTGCTTCTCGTCATTGGTGGTGATTATTCTGGCTCCATATCAAAACAAATAGTCACTCGGTTAACCTTACCTTAATTACTCGTTTTGTCGAGTTACCTCAGAAATGCTTACATTAAAGTTAACACTAGCCAACGCGAGAGACACACCGATTTAATTAACAAGGGAAATGTTTAATTTAATAACAATAAATAAAATTAACAAATATATAAAAAGAAAAGAAATAAAATGAAATGAGAAAAATGAGATAGTTACAAATACAAAATAATATGGTAAAGTTAAGCAATAAAATAGTGTAAAGTTTAATAATGTTCTACAGAGGTAACCCAAAACTACAACAAAATTTAGAGAAGGGATAATACTTATATACTGAATACTTATTAAAATGGTTACTGAAAGATGACCGAAACAGAACTGACAAAAATTATAACTTTATTCAAGGGCTCAACATTCTATAGGGGTGGATCAGACGAACCAGGCCAGGATTGGTTGATATCTTGAAGCTTTCGTACTTCGACCAATAATATTGATTTTCGGGTTACCGTCTGTGCATATGTCGAATATCGACATCCCTCCTTATTATGCAAACAAACATGACAATTAATTGTAAGATTATAATATGCAATGCTGTACATATGTATGTATAGATTAAAACATTGATTAAACCATTCATTAAAATATTGATTATAAACTATATTGTTGATATTTTCCCTCGTATCCCGTGATATTGTATGATCAGTCATGATTGGTCCATGCCTAAATTATACAGAGATAAATGCAACGAAAGCTCTCCATGGACCAATCGGCGGGTATTTAATTAAATACTATATAGCCTTAATTATTTTAACTTAGTCGTTCCTCTATTTCAATTCATTTACAATCTAATATGATTTCCTTTGATGAATTGTGTCCATTCAGATATCTGTTAGGTGGCCTACTTGAATCTTTAAAATAGCTCTTTATCCAGTTAACCCTTGTTCTGGGAATTTAGAAAAATACACGCCAAATATATCTTTCTCGACACATGTTAGAAGAATGCCATTCACTTGTCCGCTTATCCACGCAAATGTTAGGGCACTCTTCAGAATATCGTCGCCAACTTTCTAATCAGTTTTGATGACCACAATGGTGCTTTACTAATATTAAAAAAAGGTTACTCAGAATAGAGAGCTTAATGGCAACCGGATGTTCCTCCAACTGCTAACCTGCCTGAAAGGACTATACAGGGGGTTTCTACAGTAAGAATATTACACGAGAGTCATCTTGTTATAATTCTATATATCTTAGGATAAAAATAATCTATAGTATTACATTTCAAGAAAAGTAATAAAATTTTATTCAACATAATTTCAATGTATTTTCATGTTATAAATAAATATGCCTAACAATATCGTCAAACCGACCATAGTTGTATGACTTTTTTGGTACAGATAATCTTTAAGCGTTAACTGCATATAAGAAATGAAATTTGGAAATCAAGTTGATGAACTTATTTATTGACTAGAAAGGCATTAAATTTCTTTACTAGTGTTAACGTATTTTTGAAATATATTATATGTGGAAACTATTTTCTGTTATCATCATCATACAAGACTATCGCTATATCGTTTAAAAAAGTATTTATCAACAATATCATAAAATATTCAAGTAACTATAGTCTATAAGTAAAAAAAAATTACTTTGAGTGAATATGACATCACATTTCACAATATAACATATAGTACGTAATTTTCACAAATACAGTTACCACATAATTCAATGACTTTAGAATTTGTCATATGATTCTACATTAAGTGGAAGCCGATTTTGAACATTATGAACGCTATATTTCAAGTAAAATCGCATCTTTAACAATTTGTGCATTCACTGAACTAGCGCAAGAAGAAGCAATAAATGAACTATAATAAATGTAATTTATTATAGTAATTTGAACACAAAATAAATATTAAACTAGTGAACTAAATGAATTCACATATTTTATTTCAATACCGTAGTATATATAAATTGTGATTTTTTAATGATATAACTGAAGCAATTTCTATATTAAAATATTGTGCCTCATGTTTAAACGTATATATTTGAAATAAAGACAGAATATTTGACTCTAAAATACAAAGAAGATATAATAGATTATATTAAGAAAATACGACTAATTTTTTTAAGAATAAGAAGTTGTTAAGTTTACGATGATACAATTTGTACTTTAGAAGTGATGAATTGAATACTGTATGGGGGGGTGCTAGCGCGTGGTTCACTCAGTCCAAAATCGCCAATATTCAAACAGGCATAATGGCCTTTAAATGAAGACTTTCAAGTCGAGTAGAATCTCCGTACTTACCTACTCAAAAGTTAAAGTCTAAAAAGTGGGAGTTTGATATCTTTCATGAGGGAAATGTTTATCCTCGTCCCTACACCATTTCAAGATTATATAAGACATATTATGAAATGTCACCAAAAAATTTCAAGTATCTAATATATATAATCTAAAAATAGGACACAAATTAGATAATCCACAGCTTAATTTATTTGAGAAATGAAATAAGTAGATAACGCCCATAATCCACCGATATTGCCAATATGTGTGCTGTGATTTGAATACATGTTATATTATTGATTAATTAGTGATATAAGTGACTAATCGTATTTATAATATAACGCGCTATAACCCACCAAGCTAGAATGAAAGCAAGCAAATAATAGATGAATACCTCTAAATATACTACCATTTCATTAAATACCCGTTTCCTAGTTATACTTATTAACATATATATTTTTCAGAAGAATGTTTCTACAGGTTGTAACTGATACTGGTTCTAGTTACTTGTCTCTCTTTATCTCTCCTTCTAGCGTCTTAACTGTCATATAATACTGAAGTATATCAAGAATGAATGTCGAGAATTTGCATAATGAACATTCCTCGTTTCACATATTACACACGAATCTCGAAAACTTGATCACAATGAAGCCATGCTTCGATTTCTATGAGATTTTGTACTTACAATTAGAGGTTCTCGATGACACTCTTTATGAATATTATATTCTGTCATACATCAAAATTGTAATTTTAATATGACCTTGAAAAGACTGTATCATCTTTTCGAAATTTAATATTTGCACGTTCTTAGTCGTTGATAAAGAATCCAAATCTACAAAAAAGAACATAGGTGTCGGGCATAGTAAATTAAAACGTGGAATGTAAATTATTAAACATAAATTACTTAAAAATAACAATAGTCGTTGCAATGAAATTTGTTACAAAGCAAACGCAATTTTTTAAGTTTAGAAATGACGTAAACGTATTAATATTATTAACTTGTTGTTAATTAATATCAAGATAAATTTCAAGTAATACATTTAAATTGTATTTTATTATAAAAGAAGACTGTAATTAAAAAAATTGATAATAATAATTCTCTGATAGCTCAGCAAAGTATTTAAATAAATGGCGGAGGTGCCCATGTAATTTTAAAGTTGTAAGATTTTAAAGGATTTCTTTACGTCTATTGTATCTAACCACTGATTATCATGATCAAGTGATAGTTGTGTATTAGAAAGGAAGAAAAAGTATTAGAAATATTTACATAAACTCGAGTACAACAAAATATACAATCACATTGAAATGATTGGCACCTCCGCCAATTATTTAAATATTGTTTGCAGGAATAAACTGGACACTTGCTTTACAAATGCATTGTAACGTCAGATATGAATATATGCTTATTTTTTGATAACAGTTTTAGGTACAAGATATGCCACTGCAGTCATTCCGAGTCATTGCGATTAAAGATCTCTCAATAAAAACCGTTTTTGGATTTTGACCATTATATATTTGGCAGTATGCGTCTACAATGCCGATCATATTATCCAATATCTTGCCAGTGGTAATTAAATTGATCTACCAACCTGTTCTATAATCCATAATGAAGTATTTATTTATCTTATTGTATTTTATTTGTATATAAGAAAAATTTTTTGGAAAAAAACTTATATAAGATCCCTTTCATATATTTATATAAAATTGTACGTGTCTTTCTAATCGTAAAAATGTAACAACATTGACGTAATACCATTTATCGTAAGATGAATCAAATATATAAATATTATATATCGTATATTCCTTTACTCCCACGGAGCACATTAAACTACAAATATTTTTATAAAGCCACCCTTATCTGCTAATAGAGCCACCAATCTCCTAATGGAATTTAGTTGATAACATTCTCTGATATAAACATTCTCTGGCACAAAATTTTTGTGACCACATTCAAAATATTTCTTTCGCAAAAAATAAATTACAAATTTATTAAAGCAAAATATTTTAATATAATGGTACCAAAATAATAGCAAAAAATATATATTAAAGTGGAATGTATATACGCAGAATTATTGTGTTTTCCATTCCAAGCATAGATCCTATCTCATAACTTAATATGTATTGGTATCATTCATTACATTTCATAATAGAAATATGAGAAGTATACAGTAGAATGTCTGGACCTAATGAGTTATTTAATTTAATATTTGCATCAATATTCAACTAATAATTGGCTTCTTAGACCTTTAAAATTATAATATCTAGTTTGAGGTAGCATTATACAAGGGTATCATTTTCATGTTCTAAAGATTGGTATGTGTAATATTTAAACTCAACTGTATTTAACCTAACCCATGTATCAAGATTTTTAATCAATATATCCGACTGTATACGGTACTCTATTGTTGAATTTTGTTAACAAAAAAGGCAGCAACGTACAATATACATTTTTACAAAACCAAACGAAAGCAAAACGAAAGCGCCAATATGGTTTTAAATTATTGAAACATACATGCGGTTGGCATTTCTTTTTTCACAAATGACGAGGGTGCCACTGTAATTTTAAATTATTTAAATATTTAAATCTTCCAGTGACAATGAAATACATCGATAATTCTGTATGTTTTTAGGGTAAAAATTTATACGTGCGTTTTCTGGATAGTTTCTATAACTGACTATAGAAAGAAGTTAAAATATTAACTTCTGTATTAGCAGTAATAGCATCTGGTAAAATTTTGGTAATAATATTTTTAATTACCTATGGTGTATATAGTTTGACTACAACACAGTTGAAAATTTTTAAGGAAATGGCGATAGTGCCAATGTAGTGCCAGTGGAGTGCAATTAAATTATTTATATATAGTCCCAGTTAGCAAATTTTATGGAAATGATAAGATTGACACTGTAGTTT
The DNA here is from genome assembly GCA_037954035.1 of Rosalia funebris. Classification (NCBI taxonomy): domain Eukaryota; kingdom Metazoa; phylum Arthropoda; class Insecta; order Coleoptera; family Cerambycidae; genus Rosalia; species Rosalia funebris. The sequence continues at coordinate 11,325,266 of JAZFAV010000007.1, forward strand.
TGAATTATTTAAATATAGTTCCATTTTAAAACTTAAAAAAAATTGTGAAGGTGCGACTGTAATTCCAAATTATTTAGATGCTCCCGGTTAGCAAATATTAAAGAAGGGACGGACTTGGTTCCATAGTTTTATATTATTTTAATATACTCGCCAATAACAGATTTTAAAGAAAATATGAAGTTGCTACTGTAATTTAAAATTATTTAAATCTCTCAATGACAAATAAATTTACCGATCGCCCACTATTATTGAGGATAAAAATTAAATTGATGCCTGTGCTTGCTTGATAGAGTTCCAGTACTAATATTTTTAGTTATGATGTATAAAGTTTGACCATAACCCGTTTAGTAATTTTAAATTATTTAAATACATCTGGGTTAGCAAATTTTACGTATCGATTCAACCATAATCCAGTTTGTATATTTTTAATAAGTGGCGAAGGCGCCAATGTAACTTTAAATTGCCTAAATATACATACTTCCGGTTAGCAGATTTTAAAGGAATGGCGAAATTGCCACTGTCATTTTAAATTATTTATACATACTCCCAGTTACTAATTTTTTTTAGGAATCGTGAATGTACTATTCATTTCATCGCTATTTGCCAAATAAAAAACTTAACTCTCTTATCTTGCCGATAAACGGAACAGTCTACCTGAGCCAAGCCATAAAAACAAGCCACGGTATGAACTGAATTCTTAAATTATGCGAAGTTCCCGGTGACAACGAAATTGATCAATCACTCGATACGCTTGAGAATAAAAATTTAATTGATACCTGTGCTTGCTTTATAGAGTTTCTATAACTGGCATAGAAGGCTAATACTTAGCAGCAATGGTAGTTGCAGCTAAGTAAGTAAGCTAATTGGTGAAGTTTCAGTATTAATATTTTTAATTATGACGTTTGATTTTGACCATGAGACTACTACTCATAGGGTCACATGTGCCAGACAGTGACGTCTCAGACTGTGAAACAGTCCGCACTTTGGCGCCGCTATCTAGCACAATATGACGTTATACTGTTAAATAAAATAAGCACCAATAAGAAAATTGCTCCAATCTCAATAACTGATAATAGAATGATTCTACCAAGGGCCAATTTGAGGGCCTCTATTATATATAGTCTATGTAAGTAATATACCTCAAATATTGTTTAATATGCTGATGATACTTGTCTCGTCTGAAACAGTCACTCTTGCAAAGAAATATTTATTAAAAAAAAACAACTTTGCATATACCTATACAAACAAAAATATTATAGTATTATAAATCTTTAGAATAAATTACCACATACTAAGAATGTTCTTTCCACAATATCAAATATTCTCATCGAAAGAAGTGTACCATATAATAGAATATTATTTGGAACAGCTTTAAAACATGTGCCTTTTTGTCTTTGTGATTCATGTTACCTTTATGAAAGTATCGCAAATTTTAAAGAAATGGCGAAATTATCACTGTAATTTTAAATTACTTGAATATTTTGCCGGCTAGCAATTTTCTTCAGAAATGGCTAAGACGACATTTTAATCTTATAATATTTAAATCTCCCTGTGACAATGATATTGATCGATCGTCCGATATGTTTGAGGATAGGAATTAAATTGTACATTATATTACCTGAACATATGAATATGTAGATAAACCGGGACAAAGGACTAATGATCCATGATCGCGATGCTCGGGGAACATCAAGCAACTAATATATCGTCTTATGAGATAATCGACCATACATGGGCGCCACAATTTCCTTTACGAGCAATATATCCGTTATTTATAAAAGAGAGAAGAAAAGTGAAAAAAGAAACAATTTGAGTGGCATCGAAACTAATTTTACTTTTAGTAATTTCTTTCTCTTATAATTAAACTTATAAATACAATTCGCAGAAGGAGACAATATATTACTTGAACAGGTAAATATGCAGGCAAACCGTAACAAAGGATTAATGATCCATGATATCGGTGTCGGAGATAATATAAATAAGAAAAATAAAATATAAAACAGAATAAGAAATGTAAATTGCTTAAATTGGATACTTACTTAATTTCATAATGATAAAACTTGGTAAATTTCAAAACATCTTTATGTAAAAGCATCACTGAACTGACATATCTTGAGGTAAATGAAACAAAATTGAAATATCACAGTATACCCCAATTTAATCGATTTACATATTATAAAATAAACTGAATAAATTAGTTTAACCACCAACTTCAAATTTTAAAAGGATCAGTTCATATGCTGTCCTGAATGGCCGTATGTATCCTTCATAATATGAAGGATACATACGTATAGAAAGGATATTAATTTAAGATGTATACATATATTATAGTACATATTTTATGGCTTAGTTCTTCAGACGAATTAGGTTGACAAAAGTCTCTTCACTCAATGTCAGCTTCTTCATTTTCCAACTTTTTAAACGCGCTGTGTGTTTCCACATACCGCAACTTGATTTTCACATAGATTAACGAATCGCAGTCAGTTCTCCAAGCGTCCTCAATTTCACAGTTGCTACTCACGTCATTTATCACGAAGGAGAGTTTAGACTTATTTTTACGCGAATAACACATTGTATTTGTAGTTATTATTTTAAATCATATGTTTTAATAACAATTAAACTAAAAGAATAATAACAACATTATCAACTGAATTAATAGTTCCGTGAAATCAGTAGTAATAATAATTGCACAATTAATTAATTCTGGATGTGTTTATGGTAATCTCAATAAACTACAATATTTGTTCACCATCTGTACTGAAGCAATTATTATAGCTCTATTTCTAAGTGACCGTTTTAAAAATAATGAATATTATACTATTATTATGTACAAGTATATGAAACAGTTAAATATTAGTGTTGATTCCCGAGCAAATCTTTTGTGTGGCAAATGCCACACAATATTTCTAATAAAACCTAAAATTTACACAGTAACTAGTGCATGTTCCTACACACCGTCTGTATAAATAATAGGAAACAATTTAAATATGTATGCCTAATGGAGATCTAGTTCAACTACATATTAAAACAGAGCCTAATTCTCCTTATAATTTGCCTCATAAATATAAATATAACACACTTACTATAATTTTCTTAACACACTAACAATTTTCTATTTATAATTTATTGCATCTTGTACTGCAGATATCAGCATCTTTATTCGATGCCTTTTATAGATGTAAGTCAACAGTAACTTATATGAGTAAATTAGTAACTGCTACAGGGGACCTTCATTCTGTGGAATTACTATCGCGGACATGTTATTTTTGTTTAATATAACGGTATTTAGTATGTACCGCATGAAGGTGCAGCGAGGGTTGGAGATGCTCTGTTGTTTACCGCAAAAGGGCAAAATCTTGCCGGATCATCGGACTAACTTCTCTCTAGTTGTGAAGATCAGAGGGAGTGAGTTGATAATGCAAAGTATACAATTGTTTTCCATTAAAAGCTTTGACTAAGCTGTCTATACATAAGAGTTCGCTTAGGTTTCTAATGACTTCTCGATGAGGTAACTCATAAGCTTTTTGGTGAGAGGGGTTTCTTCGGAATACCGTAGGGTGCTAATTATGGGAGAAAGAGCAAAATCTTGCCGGGTTATTGGACTAAGTTCTCTTTAGTGTACCTCAGAGTGAGTGAGTATGTGGCACAAAACACACAATTGTTTTCCATTAAAAACTTTTACTAAGCTGTCTGTACATAATTTCGCTTAGGTTTTTAATTACTTCTCGCTGAGATAATTCATAAACTATTTGATGAGAGGGGTTTCTCCGGAATATTGTAGGGTTTTATTTATGTCAGTCTTCATCAAGAGAAGCGGAAGCTTCCATTATAAATAACAATGTTCTGTCGTTAATTAAGAACATTTTACCTACATTTCAAATTTGGCTAAAACATATTAAATCAAAGTGAATTGTGAGTTTGTTTCTAATTCAGTCTTTCAGGTATTCAATTAAATATATTAAATAAATAATACTTAATTCAATTATGACAGAGTTTTGAATTAACTATGACAAATCGTACACAAGAAAATAAAATAAAATAAAATATAAAGATTCTGGGTTAAAATAAATACGGGAGCGAACTGGTATTTTGACACCAATTCATGTGCGGTACCTAATGTTAACTTCAGGTGATGGGATGTTCTCCCGAGAGAATGTTCCACGAAAGAGGAAGGAAGGGATCAAATTAACAAATATATTTGGACAGGTTTGATTCCCCAAGCAGTAACTAAACTTTGCTTCAAAATATATAAAATTTAAATGTTAAATTTAACCAGATATGAATTGCAGATTAATAGCAGGTTTCAGGATAATGTTCCGATGCTACGAGCCAGAATTTTCAGGGAACGTTTTTTTTTACTGTTATTAAAATCAGACGTGATATAATATTACACGTGCTTTTCCAATTTTCTACCCACACGGGCCCTGATATATAAAATTCGCCTTTTGCTTTTTAATAAAATACCTTCCAAAGTATATCACATTTATTTTGATATGATAATTTGAGGAACATAAAAAGTGTCGTGTTGCATTTCGCTACTGATGTAACTTATTAATTTAAATAATGCCAAATATGAACTTTATGTCGGTATACCCATTTTCGCCATCATTCTTAATGAATAATAAATAACAACTTAATAATTATTTGAGTATACTATTTTTTAATAATAACATTTCTATTACACCGTGTTCGGCAACAGGATTGAATGGTTTTGAAAAGGTTGCCGTGGAAATACTGTTTATTTAATGTCAAATAGTGATGAACTTAACGTCAAATAGTGATAAAATTGTATTTTATTATCGAAAGTTTTGTATTACAATGAAAATTGATAGGTCAATTAACGGGTCTCTGCTGTTAAATCATTTATCCTGACCCAGTCCATCGTGCAAACCCAGAGACGTTTTCACCGTGAATTTAGTTTGTCTGTGAGCGCCCTTCAAGTCCCATCAAGAAATGCAATTTTGAGATTGGTAAGAGATATCCACGAAAGGGGCAGCGTAAACTCAAAATTTGTCGAAGGTACACGTACAGTTTGTACACAAGGTAATATTGAAAGAACCAGAGTAGCTGTTGAACAGAATCCACAACGTTCTCCAATTCGGCAATCAATTGCACTGCGAATTCCAGAGCGAAGTATGCGACGAATTTTAAATCTTGATTTGAAATTTCATCCGCATAAAGTACAGAGGCTGAACCCTGTTGATAAAGTTAATCACCTCAATTTCTACAGACAATTTCTTGAAACATTGAATGACAATATAGGAATTCTTGATAAACTGATTATGTATAACGAAGATCACTTCCATCTCAGTGGGTACGTTAATAAGCAGAACTTTCGCTACTGGGCAAAACACAACCCGAGAGAAATGCATGAATACCCACTTTATGACCAAAACGTAACGGTGTGGTGTGGAGTATGCAAATTTGGTTTTATCGGGCCATACTTTTTTGAAGAAAACGGCCACACAGTTACAGTCAATTCGTCGGTATTTTGGAAACATTTGTGGCTGTGGAACCTCAAAGAATGGACCAAGATGAGGTATGGTTCCAACAGGACGGTGCCATAGCGCATACAACTAGAGGGTCCATTGCTGTTTTACAGCGTATGTTCCTGAATCGCCTAATTTCAAGGTTTGTGCATGGCCCGCAAGATCACCGGACCTGACGGTCCTGGAATTTTTCTGTGGGGATTCTTAAAGTCCAAAGTGTACTCTACCCGTTTCCAAACACTTCTGGAACTCAAAGAGTAGATTCGTGAGGAAATAAATTCGATAAACGAAGATTTACTCAGACACGTTATGTTCAACTTCAGAAACAGATTTCAGCAATGTATAGAAGAAGACGGTGGTCATCTTAGGGATGTGATCTTTGCAAACTAAGTGTCATAAGAAATTTCCATAATTGTGTTTTTAATTGTAATAATAATTAGTCCAAATACATTTATTGTTTCTTAACCTATTAAGAACCGTTCAATCTTGTTGCCGGACCCTGTATTTACTATCCCCTGAATATATCATTGATAAGTTTGACTTACATTCTTTCCCTTGTCTATTTCATCACACATTCAGTGTTATGTCGTAGAAGTGGTGAGTTATTTCGAGTTGGTATACCTTCTAATAACGATGGACATTTAAAATTTAAATATGGGTCCGACAGGGAGCTGAAGTATCATATTTTGCTCCGCGTTTACAATGTGGTAATGGTGATCTATCGCACCTTCCTCCTATATCTTATGTGTCTGAAATAATGTCATTCGTACTGTAGTCCTGGGTAGCACACTGAGCCTTGAGACTCTAACTGTCCTCGTTTCTATGTGTAAAATGTTTCCTCTCCAGTCTAAGGATTTAAAGGAAAGCAGTAGATTTCTGGGATCCAAATTTTTAGAAAACTTTTTAGAACAGTTAAATTAATATAGTAATAATTCTAAACAATAATTCGCCCATGCTACAAATAAGCTACAATGATATTGTGATAAATTAATTTCATTAAATCGGACATATCGTATGTTATCATATTTATCATAGTGATTTGGAAGACGCAAAAATTGTATTGTTCATATAATAGAAATAATTGGTGGTATATCGAACTACAAAATAATTGTAGACTAGTCTTGTAAACTTTACTTTTGTCTATTTAAATTATACACTGTTACAAACCATGAAAAATAAAATTATCTAATTTCGACATAATTCTGTTGATATTGTAGATGTTGGTAATCATCTGATAAACTGATGACTATTCTGTAATGTGTTTGATCTAACTATTCTGCATTACGTACGCATGTAGCCCTTGGATTAACACTTATTATTAATTCTAGAGACAACATAGCCGTTCATGATATACAAATAGTCAACTTAGCACAATGATGACTGAAAACGTGGTTAAGTTAACATTTAAATTTAATTTTTAGAGAGCTACTACTGGAATTTTAATTATTCATTTTAGTTTCGAGTTTCTTTTTAAATATACTGGATTTTAATAATCTCATTTAGCTACACACTGTCATTTCTATAGATCTCATGAGATATCATCGGTTAGTTTCCAACAGAATTGTTGAAGTGTAGAATAACTTGGAAGTTATTCGGAATAAGTTCGCATCGACCGTTTGCCAAATTTTTATCCCTGGAAAATATAGAATCATTTCATTCTTCCATAATATAATACGGTATTTCATTGCAATATAGCCGAACCTCTTTTAATGAAAGAATTCGTAATCACTGAAAAGGACCCGAGTGGTCATCACACAAAATGAAATATATGTGGGAATCTAGAAAATACTATTTTTCTCGGCCATTCAATATGTTTCGTTCGACGTGAGAATATTTGTAATTTATCAGATCATTTCTCATTTATTTCTTGCTATTCCCGAATCATCCTAAAATATTTTATACTTAGTTTTCGATCTCTGAAAACCGTATAAATAATTTAACAATACATAGTTTTCAATGCCCTTTAAGCAAGTTGTAGTGGAATTAAAGATTTTTACATGCTATTAAAATAAAACACTTTGTGTAATACTCGATCCTACGTATAATATGGTTAAAAGGTTTAGGAGAAAGGATTATAATATATGCACTAGATGAGAGTTGAAATAATTGAAATAATTAATGGTAGAAACTAAAATAATGTAATTTAGTTCAGCGAAAATAAATTAAGTGTAATATTTAATTGTACCGGATTTTACAAACTCGGTGAATTATTTTAGGTGGGAAATGTACATATATAAACTAAATTATATATTGTAGAATTAACTTTGAAATTGAAAGTACACAATCTTTCTTAGAACAACTGGATCTACTCGTATATTAGAGTAGATAATTGCTATCATCAGTTCCTATGAATAAGTTATAATAAATAACATGACATATATGTATGTAGGTGGTTAAAGATGGAGGCAAGATTAAACTGAATTGCACTGGATAGCATGTACCTACATTGGTTCAAATATCACAAATCCACTTAGACTCACATTAAAGAAATTTTTAAGTACTATCTTGTAAGTATGACATCGTACTTTACGATTATATTAGTATTACCTTTCACATGTCACTTGCATGGTATTGCACTTGACAACTTGATTTCTAAATATTTTATTAACTAAAGCTTTTCATATTCAAATGTCAATGATAATCAGGCATGACGAAAGGTACCGAACTCAAATGGAGGCTGTTCAATTATCCAGAGACCATATACCACCCATTAGTGAAAGTACTTAATTAGTGAAGGTTAATATAGTTAAATTTCGTTGCCGAGTGCTTGGTCACGTGGAAGACATCCAAAACGAGGCAAAATACTATTGACGATAACATCAAACTAAATATGTTGCTAACTGTTCAAGAAAACTCCGTGACAATTAGTTCGTTATTTTAATGGTAGTCATACCACAATTCTGATTTAACTAAGCATTTAACTAAGTAAAAGTGCACTTCTACAAAATACAACCGGTCTAGAAACTCACTGAAGAGGAACCGGGTCACAGAATTGAATTTTGTGAGATAATGATGGAATTTATATCCATAACCGTATATCTTTAGAATGAGTAATTTTTTTATTAATGTACATTTATTCTAAATGGTGGAGTTAATAGGCACAATTGTCGTCATTAAGATGACAGCAATGTCCCCTTAATATAGGAAACTTATGCCCAATGCCTTAAAAATAAACTGTGAGTTGGAATATAGACGATAGAATTCCTGGAGCATTAGTTTTTAGTAATAACCTTGATCATAAAACATATCTAAATTTCCTTCTAAGAGATTCGGTTCCATCTTTGTCGACTCTCCAAATGCATTAGATCTACCTAATGCCAGAATATTGTTTCAAAGATATGAAGCTGCACTTCCTATACTGTAGCCGTCAGTCGATATTTGGGCAAGACACTTTCAATTAAGGGGACTGAACGGCAAAGTTCTATTGAATGACTACCAAGATCTCTGAATCTTACCTCAGTTGATTCTTTCTTATGGGAATACATTAAAATCAAAGTTTTTGATACAAAGCCTAACAATATTGTGTTCTGTAGCAAAGAATAGCACACAAAATCAAACAGATTACTGCGCAGATGCTACAATATGTAACATATATATGGTACATATGTATATAAATATGATAGTGTTTTATATTATTTTATGCAAAAAACAAAAGATGTATGTTTCTTGTTTTATATTGGGCCATTGTAGGGTACAATATGTTGTGCAAATATTAGACATATACACTAAAAATTTGCTGACTCTTGAGCTTACTTAAGAATGACTCAGTTAATAAAATATCTGTATCATTTAGTTCAGAGAGAAAAAAACTACTTCAAATAGTAATATTTGATTTGTAGCAAAAAAAAAAAGATACTTTGCTTTCTTGTATATTAACTTTATTTTTCTAAAATATCTCTTTGTAACTAACTTATCTGGAAAAAATGTTAAATCTTTTTTACTTCAATTATTTCTAGATGCTCACCATTATTATGCATATCAATTAGATCTTTAATTTTACTACAAGCTGTCTATCAGAAAGTTTCATGTGAGACTTTAATTAGATTAGATTAGAAGAAATTAATTGTAAGAAAGATTGTTGTCAGATATGTTCAATACTAACTAAATAAGTATCGATTCTCGTACAGATGGTACCAACCTCTGGTTGGAGAGAATTATAGGCCTGCTTATTGTTAACATAAAAGGAACATGGAACATAGAAAATATATATGTAGAAATAATGTATGTAGAACGAGTAAGCAAATCGCAATAATATTGCGCCACCCCCTCGCTCATATCGAAGGCACCTCCGGAGAATGCCTCTAGAGGCTTCGTGTCAAAGAACAAAAGTTACCACGTTGGTTGTTCGCAAGGGTCGATTTATTATATTGATTTTGTCAAAATTCCGAACGAAAACCATTTCGTACATCGATCTAAAAATTTTGTGACACACACACGAAAACAGCCGTTTAGTAAATAGAAAAGATTTTATAAACAGTCTTGATTATTCATATTTACTGTAACAATGTCAATAATAAAGGACATATTTTTTAAATTACTTTTCCTTATGATAAAGATATGGAGAACTAAATGTATCAATGGGAAAGAATGTAAAATACCTTTTATGTAAATGAAAATATGAAATCAAAATATAGTAAATATCATAAATGAGCGAATTAGTACTTATATTTTATTTAATATTTAATAAACGTCAAACGTAACGATATTGACATAAATGACAATGTGTCAATTGCCTTCATTGACGCATTATTACTGGAGGCAAATTCTTTTTATTTATATTCAACTTCAGATTTTCCAACAGCTTAAAATTCTAAATTATAGCTGCATTTAATGGTAACTTGCGTAATTATGTCGAATGAATTCCTGAAGCATAGAACAAATGTTAGTCAATTTTAAATTACTCGTAATACCATCAGAGAATTTCCCAACGGTAACTAAATGCTATTTTATGGAACACATTTCCCCAGCCGATATCTTTTAAAAGTCATCTAATAATCTCCTGGTTACTCTAATATCCTATTATTTAAAAGAGGTGATTTTACTTACTTGTAAAGTGAAAAAAAATGCAAGACAAACTCAATCTTTACATTGACTGATATATGGCGTAAAATTTCACACTAATATAGCATCAAATAGGATAGACATAGACACACCAGTTTTATTAAGAAGAACACCGCAGGACCGTAATAAAATTTTACGACTTAATATATGCGAATTTTTATACCGTACTATAGTACGAAAACTGACGAGACGAGGAAGGACTGAGAACTTATAAGTCAATAAAGTGGGAAATCATTAGAAAGTGTAGAAAAGCGAAAGAACAATGGATAGAGGATAAATGCAAAGAAGTAAAAGATAAGCTCCAAGTAGATAAGACCGATGAAGCTTACAAAATAATTAAGAGGAACTTCAGGGATATAGGACCAATAAGTAGAAACGTTAGGAGTCAATGGGGGGACATATTGATCGGAAGAGAGGAGAAATCGGATAGATGGAAACAGTACTTAGGAAATTTATACGAGGGTCAGGAATTAGGAGAGATATTAGAGGAAGAATCTAGCATCGATAGGGAAGATGTAGGAAAACCTATATTGAGAGATAAATTTTAAATAGCACTAAGGGGGCTAAATAACAATAAAGCACCGGGTGTAGATAAAATACAGGCGGAAATTTTGAAATGTGCGGGATAGAAAGTAGTAAATAGGATGTTTGAACAGGTAAAATACATATACGAAATGGGCGAGATGCCGGAGGATTATAAGAGGAACATTATCGTTACTATACCGAAAAAGCGAGGAGCCGACAAATGGGGAAAATTTAGAACGATTAGCCTAATTTCCCACGCGTCAAAAATATTAACCAGAATAGTGCAGAAGAGGATGGAAAATAGAGCGGAGGAAATACTAGGAGAAGACCAATTCGGGTTTAGGGGAAATAGGGGAACTCACGAAGCTACGAGTATTCTGGCGCTAAGAGTAATGTTAGAGAAAACAATAGAAAAAGGAAATAACGCTTATAGGATTTATAGATTTAGAAAAAGCTTTTGATAATGTAAGATGGGAAAAAATGTTCGAGATATTAAAGAGTGCGGGAATGAAGTATAGAGATAGGAGAATAGTACACAATCTATACAAAGAGCAAACTGCTGTTATAGAAGTAGAAGGGGAAAGAAGGGAAGTAGGTATTAGGAAAGGAGTAAGACAAGGATGTGCGCTATCACCACTAATTTTTAATCTGTACATCGAAGAGGCGATTAATGTGGTAAAAGATAGAGTGGATTTAGGGATTAAAGTACAGGGACAGAAACTAAAAATACTAACATTCGCGGATGATATAGCAGTATTAGCATCTAGTAAGGAGGAATTAGAATCAACGTTGAACGAAATGGAGGCAGTGTTGACAGAGGAATACGAAATGAGGGTGAATAAAAACAAAACTAAAGTGTTAGTGTGCAGAGGGTGCGAGAGCAGAGCAAAAACGAATGTACAAATTAATACTGAAAGATTGGAGGAAGTTAAAGACTTCACTTATTTAGAAAGTAAAATAAATTGGGATGGAAGAAGCAATAAAGATATAAAACAAAGAATAGCGCAAGGTCGAGTAGATTTTAACAAAAGGAAAGCACTTTTATGCTCGGGGGTAATAAACTTAGAAACAAGGAAGAGATTTTTGAAAACGTGTGTATGGAGCACGGCACTATACGGTTGCGAAGCCTGGACCGTAGGGGAAGCAAGTAGGAAGAAATTAAGAGCTTTTGAGATGTGGTGTTACCGAAGAATGACGAAAATACCGTGGACTGATAGGGTTAGAAACGAAGAAGTATTAGAGAAAGTCGGCGAGAAAAGAATTTTGTGGAAAAACATAAAGAAAAGAAGAGATAGAATGGTAGGCCACTCTCTGACACATGGGGTAATAGTCTGCGATATTTTGGAGACAGAAATAGGAGTGAAGAAAGGCAGAGGTAGGCCTAGATTAGACTACTGCTCGCAAATAGTAAGGGATGTAGGTTGTAGCACAATTAGCGAAATGCGTAGGTTAGCACAAGATAGGAGAAGCTGGAGGTTAGCGTCCAACCAGTCTTAGGACTGATGACCTCATGATGATGACTATAGTACAAAATCAACACGACCTCTGTTGTAAAGTTCACCTTATCTTTATGTGTAAATTGTAATTCAATATAATTCCTTGTACTAATCACATTGTCTAAAAAATAAAAATATCATTCCGTTGAAATGGAATATATTTTATTGTATTTTTATTTTCAATATCAATTCCAGTAAATAAATAAAAATCTGTTTTCAGGTTGAGTATGCGTACGATTTTTCAATATTATAGCCTATATAAGTGGTAAATTTAGTCTGAATTATGGAGCTTTTATGGTGAACAGGTTACTAAACAATGTAAGGTATGTTATTTGCAAAAAAAACATGTTTTTTTCTATTTATTTGAATAAGACAATGAATCTAAACTGGGAAAATCCATTTCCTACTGGAAGAAGGCATGTCTCAGTCTGTCTGCTCCCTCCCCAATCCTACTGTCTGCTAGACGTCGTGAGGAATGTAGTGAGCCGTGACCTTGATTGCAGTCAGTGACTCAGTGTGGAGCTAGCCACTGTGGTGTACACATCAAACAGTTTTGTCCTATTTAGAAGAAATGGCTAAGAGGATGTGTCAACTCTTCTAACTATTTCTGTCATATTTGTGGGTCTTATTCCGTCAATAAGCTACAAAGAAACATTTCTAATTTTGTTCAGAAGGTGTATTTTGCATACTTTGGTGTTAAATTAGGGGACCAAGATAAATCTTGGGCTCCCCATATAGTGTGTTCTGTGTGTGTTGAAGAACTGAGACAATGGTTTCAAGGTAAGAAGAAATCATTTCTTTTGGAGTACCCATGATTTGGAGAGAGCCTAAAAATCACAGTGATGACTGTTATTTTTGTTCTTGTTCAGTGCAAGGTTTCAATTTAAAAAACAGGAAGGACATTTCATACTCAACCAACATACGTTCGACTATTCGCCCTGTTCCTCATGGACCTGACTTGTCTATTCCTTCACCTCCGTATACCCTGGACAATATTTTACTCGATTTAGACCAAATGTCACATAGTAGCAGCGATAGTGAGGACAGCTACGATCCAGGTACCAATGACCCTAAACTTTTCTCTCAATCAGACTTGAACGACTTAGTACGAGATATGGGGCTCCCAAAAGATTCAGCGGAAGTTTTAGGGTCTAGACTTAAAGAAAGACATATGTTAGCCTTCGGTGTTTCATTTTCATGGTACCGATTTAGAGAAAAGGAATGTGTCCCTTTTTTTACACAAGAGGGTGACCTAGTTTCCTGCAACAATGTACCTGGAATTATGGAAATGTTCAAAATCACGTATGAACCACAGGAATGGAGAATTTTCATCGATTCATCAAAAAAGAGTTTGAAAACTGTACTTCTTCACAATGGTAACCGATATGCTTCTATGCCTGTTGGACACTCAGTCCATTTGAAAGAATGCTACGAAAATCTTGAGTTTGTTCTTAATGAGCTCGGCTACTCTGACCATAAATGGACCATCTGTGGGGATTTGAAAATTATTTCCATGTTACTAGGTCAACAAAGTGGTTACACAAAGTTTCCATGTTTCCTCTGTGAATGGGATAGCCGTGACAGGAAACAACACTATGTCAAGCAGACGTGGCCAATCAGAAAGGCTCTTATTCCAGGAGTTAAAAATGTTGAAAGACAAAGTGGATCCTAAAAAGATCTTACTTCCACCACTTCATATCAAATTGGGGCTAATTAAACAGTTTGTGAGAGCATTACCCAAAGAAGAGAGTGTTTCAAGTATCTTTGTGAACAGTTTCCTGGTCTATCCGATGCTAAGCTGAAAGAGGGAGTATTTGTTGGGCCTAACATCAGAAAACTTTTAAAAGATGAAAGCTTTGTCGCTAAAATGGAAATAGAAGAAAAAAATGCCTGGAATTCATTTAAACTTGTTGTAACAGGCTTTCTTGGAAACAAAAAGGACCCAAACTACAAAACTTTGGTTGCTGAATTGTTACAAAACTACAAAATATTGGGCTGCAATATGAGTGTCAAAGTCCATTTCCTTCACTCATATCTGGACTACTTTTCAGAAAATCTTGGGGCTGTAAGTGAGGAACAAGGAGAACGTTTCCATCAAGATATAAAAAAAATGGAGCGCAGATACCAAGGTCGATGGAATATCAACAGATGACAGACTAGTGTTGGATGTTAAAAAGGGAAAATTCACAAGAACACAGCCGAAAAAGTACCAAAAGAAGCTTTGATGGAAAAAGAAAACATTTTTACAGAGACTTATAATAACTTTGCAACACATGTGCATCACTATTACGTTCATTTTAGCTAGGTATCGTTGTACTTTTTTTGCTTTTACTTCATGTTAAAATAATAAAAACAAATCCAAAATTTTCCGTTTTTTGTACTTTTTCTAAAAACTTTAACTTTATTTTGTAGGCAAGCCTTACGTAATAGAAACCAATGTCATTTTTGAAATCAGCGAAAAAAACTACATAAAATCAGTTAACTAAATCGAAACAATTTTTAAAAAAGTATTTTTTGCAGACCTGTGTAAGCTAAAAAAAGGGTTCTTTGACATTTTTTTGGATGGAAGGAAAGGTAATAAGATAATAATGTTTATGGAGGTTATCAGGCATATATTTATGTAAGTATAATACAAAAAATTATTATCTTATAAAAAAAAATATATAAATATATATAAATAAAAAATTAAAAATATTGAAAAATGGCGACATTGGAGTCATTCTCGCGAGACATGCCGAAAGTAAGGCCCTCTGCGGCACGCAGTGTAACTAATGTAAATTTGAATATGGAAAAAATTCACTTAACCTACATGTTTATAGCTAGTAAAATACGTAGGTGATTTTGATAATACTGACTTTTGTGTAATTAGCGAGTATCCAAATAAAAAACCTTAAGTTTTCAATAAAAAAGGGCAATCATTTATTAATACATAATGTTTAAATTAATTTATCGAAATTGCCGTACGTATTTCACTTCAAATTTTATTTTAAATACTGTTAAAAATCATATGAAAAGAATGAAAAATTGTTGGAGTTATGCTGCATGCCGTTTTTAAAAATTTTGTTTCGAGAAAAACGCGTTTAAAATTTTGAAATGTGTTATGGACATGAAATTATATTTTTGAATTATGCTAAATTCAAAATCCGACTATTTAAAAATTTGTACCATTAATCCACTATCCCAGAACCATAAATCTGTCCTTCTATATTTAAATATTCTTTCTCATAATCTTTCCTCAAATATTTGATGTTAGCGTGCCTCTTTCGCTGCACCTATCAAAGACATCTTGGCGTGCTTGATCCGCTTAGCATTGGCATCTAGTCAAAAATTGTATGATTTAATGCAAATATCTATCTCCAAATCTTTCATAATTCAAAGGAAATTAGTCAGTCCATCATTAAAAGTGCACACAGCAATATCAGTCAATTTCTTTGTTATTTTGCGTGTCCTCATAAATAGGTTTGATGGCTTTAAAGACTTCCGTAGGAAGCGGCGACTTATGATGGAAGGTATCCAAGGAATCTGCTGCTTGCACCTTCTTCCAGTCACACCAAGACTCTGAACACTTCTCGTGCTGTGAATTTTCATTGGTTGGTAACATATGAAATAAGGTAGCCCAGATTTCATTTTTCATATTTTCCTAGGAGTTAGGATTCCAGCGTATTGCCAAGCTATAATATATTGTTAACTAATCAATTAATTTAACAGTTAATTTACATTTTCTATGCACGTTTTTTTAAATGCTTCTGACTAAACAAAAACATCTTTTAACGACATCTATTGTGTATTAGAGAAGTTTGAAATTATAAAATAAAACATTAGGCTGTACATAAACTGTACCTTCCCAGAACGTATTTATTTGATGCAGGTGTCTCATGTCATTTCGGAGCAGCCCGACGCCGACGCGCTTAGAAAAAGTACGAAATTTCAACGAAAACATTTTCTTAGGAAAACAATTTTTTGCACTCTATTCTAAAAGGTAAAAAAATTGATTTGTTGAAAAATTTTCAGTGGTGTTGCCCCTACATATTGTGATAATAAAAGGTGTACCTAGGATTAGTTGGAAAGACTGACACAATGAAAATTGAAAATGATAGCTTATTTGAATTCTGTTACCCAATAGACTTGACTTCCAAGCCTATTTGGCGTCAAATTCTATATTTAAATTGACATGCCTTACATTACACAGAATCTTGGGATTTTTGTACCTTTGCTATTCTACGCGTTTATGGGAAAATATTAACATACGCTGCTCCGGAAAGAACTTAAATACCATAAGCTAGCTATAAACAATAAACAATTGAAGGTCAAAGACATCTCATAATGTGAGAAATATTCACCGTATTAAACAAAGTAATCAATTAATTATTTCAGAGTTTGTATGCACGTGTAATAATGAACTCAATAATTAGGCATTAATAAAAGATCGTTACAGTGAAAGATTTACAAAGAGAAACCTTATTAAAATACTTTACCTGATTACATCACCAGCGATTTTAATAACAAGTTTAATAACATCATATTCTCTTTCCTTTATAGTGGTAATACCGCTAATAACACAGGCAATCCTTGAGCAAACTTCGTTCACGTTTAATAGTTTACTTTTCTACCGCGATTAAAATACACGTGCATGATGAGAATATGAGAACTGTGAACTTCCCATAATTTTTATATGACTGATCATAATACTAATAAAATGTGTAGTGCGATGGCTTAATTTGTGATTTGTTTATATTACCCAAAAATGTTTATTCGTTAATGACGTGAAATATATCGCGTAAACGTGTTATATTGTTTAAGTTATATCGTGACATATAAATCATAGGAACTGGTTTGTTCATTATAATTATTAGAGAATTAAAATTTATTTGTTTTGATGCAGAAAAAAGATTTGACATAAAATTCCGATGTTTAGTAATCAGTTACTTTTTTAACTAATTTGATATATACATAATGGACACAAATTAGAACTAGAAAATATTCGGGAAAACTTTCATCTTATTCCGCTATTAAATGTTCCTATTTCTTGGAATATGAATTGATTACCGCATCCGCATAATTGTATCCGCATAATGTCATCTACACCGTTATACATTACTTAACAAGAATTAAGATATGAAACTTTTTTTATCTAACCATATTAATATATACCTAATTAGAACTTGCATACATCATCAGTGGCGGCACAACTAGGTATAATCATACTATTATATATAAAATTTGTATTACTACATGTATATAATGTAGGTGATATAACAAGAAGAGAAAGCTAAACTGAAGTCCACTAAATTTCTTATACCTACATCGATACAAATATCTCATATTTATACGATAGCATCACAGCTGCGGTTTAATTACTTAAGAGTAACTACTGATGCAGCATTCATGATGGACAGCTGTACACAGAAGTGCTATATATAGGAGGGGCAAAAATAATTATTGGTCCAAATATCTTAATGTAATAATTGTTTAAGTGTTGAATAGCTGTGAACTCTTACTGTTGAATTCATTATATTGCTTTCAGAATTATTTGTTTCTTTTTTATTTTGATTAGAAGTACAGACAGGACAAACCGAAAAAATACTCACCAAATAATAAATAACATTAGATTAACACTAATTCCAAGTTTTTAAGCCAAAGTAAGAAACGTATAAACATACAGGAGTACTATATATTGAAATAATTTGAAAATATATATATATATATATATATATATATATATATATATATATATATATATATATATATACAAGGTAACTGACATACATTATTGTAGGTTTTAGCAACTATGTGAAAAGGGGAGTTTAAATAACAATGTGTGTTTGTGTAGATAATAATTTTTAAGTGAAAACTATATGTGTTTGTCTAGTAAAATACATTGGAACAGAATACTTAAGATAACTAACGATATCTACAGTCAATTTGTTGATTCACAATTTTATAAAGAAATTTAACGTCGGCGTCGCGTCGGTGAGTTTCCTACAATATTCAAGTGGCAGCAAGTTTAACCACGTCACGCATCTCTCGCTTACTGCAGAAAAGCGCACTTTGGTGTTAATATAGTCAATAAGTATATTTTGCACACTTTCTAACCTATCAATATATACAATGTACAATGGACTCCATTAAGATATCTAAAATTCCAGATAATGTATACATAGACCATATTAAAATGTTATTAATTTTAATTGAGTTAGGATATTTAAATTCATAATATGATCTAAGTATGAATCCCAGTACCTATTTAATTAGATATCTTAGAAATAGTATGGATATAAATACTAGAAAGTATTTTGGGGTGTAAAGTGATCCTTAAGTCCATTATTTTCAATAAAGTTTATAAAACATTATTTGATAGAGAATAATGCATCGGTATTATAGTAACATTTCTTCTAAAAATAATGTAACATAATTTATCGTAATATAAGGCAACCAACTACTGACAATTACTGACACATTCTTGCGACAACCTATCAAAATCTTTTTGTATTACAGCGCTATCTTCTTTAATGTGAAATATTTTTAAGCTATCAACATACATCAAAAGATTTGATACATTTACATATATCGTTGACTGCGGAACTTTTTGGAATAATTTGTGATTTAGAGTTTCCTAATATAAGTTTGACAACGATCTTATGCGTATGATTCCAACCATCTTAGTAAATTTTCATGCACACAGACCCCAGTAAGTTTCTCGAGTAAGATTGAGTAATTTATTTTGTCGAAGACTTTGAAATTAGAGTATAATTATAGTAGTAAAGGAATAAATTAGCACATACAGAGTAAACTTGGTTTCTATCACTTACACTACATTTAATATAAAGGAGTAAGTTTGAATCCATAGGTCTCTTTTTCATGAAACCACATTATTATATATTTAAACTATATATTACACTGAGAAAAATATCAAAATGTCAAGAATAATACTTTTAAATAATTTTTCGCATAACTTTGAAATAGACCGGTAGTTCTCTACGATAGGCCAGTTTTTTTCTACAATATGTATTATCTATTTTAAATATGGGTATTACATACGCAGGTTTTAACAGTTCAGGAATATAGCTTTATTGAAATTATTTATTGAACAGTATGAAAAGAGCGCCTATCAGGTTTTCTCTAGATTTTTTAAAACCATTTTGGAATGTCAATGTGACCAGCACCTTTATTTGGCACATTGGTTAACCCCTCTAATATTTTATCACACCTAATATGATAAACACTAATAGTTGATGATACATCATTTGTTTGAAAAGAAACAATATGATTAGGTGCGAGAAATAGTGAAGAAAAATAATTGAAGAATGCGTTATATGTATCTTAGTCCTTATACATTAATTTTTTTATTATATTGCGAGTTTCATTGGACTATTTTTTATATGTTATGAATTTCCACAACTATTTAGAGTTAGATGTAATATTTTTGTCAGTTAATAAACTTAATATACTTTTTATAATTTTCAACTATCAAATTCTTTGATAGGCCTCTCAGTAATTTGAACGTTATGTAATCCATATTGCGGTATCATTTCCATTGGCTATGATATTTACTTCGTGTTAATTACTATAATTGTGTCAATTGAATACCACACGAGAACATTTCGGTATGGTTTTTGAAAAGCTGGCATAAAGATATTTATTAAATTATTGATGATTATATAATATTCACTAGTAGCCTCATCTGTCTCAAGGGAATATATTCTCAATTAATATTGAGAAAGATACGATAAAAACAGATCTACTCGTAACATTTTAATATTTCGCCTGATTATGTTATTTATGTATTAAAAACATTTCTTATTTTCGATATAATATTTTACAGTTCCTATAATAATTTCATTGTAATGAAGATGCTGATACCTGATTATCATCCCTTAATAATTTTGTAATAATTAAGATTGATCTCTAATAATTATTATATTTCTTTTGTCAATATATGAAATATAATGATATACAATCAATATTTCATTAAAATGACTGTTTAATTTTATTCTTTCATAGACGTAATCGTTATACCATTAGAATATACGTTTATGTATAAACATAAACGTATATTCTACTAGAATGTACTACGTGGGAGCCGTCAAGTCGTTTAGTGCCATAAAGTATCTCACGGAAGATATTAAGGACACGGAGACCCTTATTTTAAAATTATGGATTTTCACATCAACATTCTCATCTTTTGGAAGCCTTAGAGAGGAGGAACTATAAATAGTAACTTTATGTGTTTTCACATATATAAAGGTTCGATGTGAAAAATTTGATTTGAAACCCAGCATTTAAAATCTTTACTTTATACATTTACATTCAAAATACCAGGTTTCAACACAAGAATTGAAAAGTGTCACCTGTAAGCTAGCTTCTGTAGAAGCTAAAATTTTCAACCTATATACTAAATCTACTTAATAAAATAATATTTAAATTAAATACAATTTTGTTTATATATTCATTATTAGTAACTTGACTGCTTTTGAGATTTAATTTATTTTCACTGACAGTAAAGTAATTCTAATTGTAAGTAATATATCAAGATATTTATCCTGCATTTGCGATCACCATTAAATAGAATATATTAATATTTTACTTTAAGAAAACAATATATAATAAAACGTTATTTGTAAAATTATTATGCTATCGTTGGATATTTTAAGTTTAATAAGATAATGTCATAGAAATTATCTAAACTATTACTCCATTAAATATTAATCCATACTAATTATTTTAAATAAGATTCCTAATTTAGTTTAGACAATATATAATCGCTGTTTGCTTTAGCTAATTGATAAAGTGAAACTCGTTTACTATTTTATTTATAATGATTATTATGAAAGGAAGAATTTATAAGAAGATCACCGTTATGTAATGAATACATTTACCAGTGGTGATTGATATAATGTTCAATATTATGCAAGTAAATCAACTACCATAAAAAGAGTTTTAATACTAACAGAAATATTTAGTAAATTATTACTTAATAATCTTGGTACACGATTATTTTAAAGCGAAGTAAACTACTGAAACTAATTTTCTTGGAAAAAAAGTAACTCGAGAGGGAATTGAAGTGTTAATGATAATTAGATACTTTATAAATTACAGATTAGGTCTTATGAGACAGCTTGTCACTTAGTTAATTAAATACATCCTGACAGATTATCTACATCAAAATCGACAGTAAGTATACTAGTCAAAAATTTGTTGGAAGCTGGTTGAGAAAAGGTTTACCTCGACAAGCCAGACTCCTAGTCAGTGAAAACGCTATGTTAAATGTACTACTTGAAGTTGTCGTTCAAGCAACTGGTTTAAATACTAATATCGACCATTGTATAGTTGGAATATTATTAAAGAAAAATCAATGTTTTATTTTTACAATGTACAACTAGTACAAAAGTTAAATGATGATGATCCAGGTCATCGGATATAATTCTTCAACGATATAATAATAAACGTATATACTTTTCATAGTTTGAAGATAATTTTTCCTTCAATGGAACAATACGTCATCACTGCTGATACCCTCTCATTAGAATCCACATTTGGTTCAAGAATCGCAAACCCAGCATTCGAATAATAGGAAATCATTTTTTGAGCCGTACTACTTTGAAGAAAATTTGTCTGCTAGATATTTAGAATTTCTGCGTTTTAATTTAGTTTCCATTTTGGTAGTTCTTTATGCAAATACTGAGGATGATGATGTTTCCACTAGAAAATTTGGTTTCAATAAACAGGAGCTACACCTTGTTTTGTTGTTAATGTAATTTCTTGACGATTCGTTCGACAAATGAATTGAACGTTCACCTGATTTGACTTTCTTAATTTTTTCTTGTATAGGTTATGTAAAATCGCGGTGCATTTTAATAAGCTAAATAATTTAGCGGATCTGGAGCAGAGAATTAGAATCAACATGGAAAATATCAGCCCAGAATCGTTCAATACAAAATGTTTACGTCCGTGTTAGTAAATGTCAGATTGGTAATGGCGAATATTATTGAACAATTATTTAATTTTTTTTTCACCAACAAAGTTACATTTGTTTAATTTGTATTTTTTTTATCACACGCCGTCTATGTAATGGAAGGTTAATAACAAATACCTAATATAGATACCATTGTACACAGAAAACTTTAACGAATTCATTTTTGTTAAAAATGGAGGGTCGTAATTATAAAATAGACTATAATGACATCACAGTTCAAACAGAGAATCTCAAAAATTTTAATCTTTACGTCAGTCAAAGTATTTTTAAAACAAACAAGTAGACGTGTTGCAGAGCTTTTAACAAAAACAACATAACAAATTATGAATATTGTGAAGAATGTTATCGCCATGATTCATAATTATAAATTTGGCTCCATCAGTAACAGGAAACTGTCCAATTTATTAATTAACGCTAAATAAATTTACAGAAAACTGTGTTTTTTTCATTTTGCCACATCAATCGATGAAATAACTACATTCTTACACAATATACGACAATGATATAGAGAGAAATAAGTTAAATGTTTTAAAAACTTCTTTCGATGTGACTTATGAACTCTTAAGTTTTGCTATTATACTTTTAGTTCCATTCTTTGAAAGTTTGTATAGCTATAGTTTGGAAATAAATTTTTATATATCCCAGAGGCACAACTTTAAAATAAGGTATTGCGTATAGAATCAAATATCACGTCTTAGAATTTCAAAATGGCAAATAATGTTTTTGATATTAAAGTTTATGACGATAATTTGCGAAGCGTGAAACAAGAAAAACTTTTAATAATCCTGAATTTAAAAATTTTCTATATATAATGCTTCTTTAAACGTAGAGAATTATCCTTAAAATTCCGAACAGTAAATTATTTTATGATGTAATACAGGGTGAAGATCTTAACTGGAATAAATTATGTAATTCAAAAACTTAGTAAATACAGAAATAATTCTGTATATTCAAGAGAATTTCATTAGAAAATCCTAAAATAGGATTTTTCATTTTTAGTTGCCCACATTTAAGGGTAATGACTTTTACTGATCTTCACTTTGAGGGAGGGCCCCTCATATTTAATAATGTAAGATATGTTCAATGATACATTATTTGAAAGGTCGCAAAATGAAAAACACAACGCGTATATTGTTTTAATTTTTTTTTTCTAATTGTTACCTTAAAAAAATTTAAAACTTTTTCTTGACGTTTCTTGTTATGAGAAATATTTTTCATAACAGAGTTTTACTTTATCTTGGTTTTTTTCGTTGTTTTCAAGGGTCCAGTTAAACTATCTTTATAAACCTTCTCATTTATAATTTTACATTTGATAAACTTAATAGCAAAATGTCTTATTTAACGGAAGCTTCTCATATTAAAATATTAATGGAGGATCAAGTATAGCGAAAGATGCCAAACTCAAACGGAGGCTGCTCGATTATTTAGGCATCAGGATTCAGATCTACCCTCCATTAGTCAAGGCACAATCAATAATATTGAGTCTCGTTAGCGAGGATTCGGTTACGTGACACATGTAGTTAAAATGAGGCATAGCATTGTTGACAATGGAACCAAATTAAATTGCTATTAACTATTCAAAAAAGCATCATGACTCCGACCCAAAAATTGGTTTTGTGATGTTAATCATGCCACAATTCTGAAATTACTGAAAGAACTATAAATGCATCCTCAAAAAATACAAGTACTTCAGAAACTTATTGAAGATGACCAGAGTTTTGTTAGCTAATGATTAAGTCTGTTGTCCATATTCAGATATATTTAGAAGTATGATAATAGGTTTATGAAGTACAATTACTCTAAATAGTGAAGTATTTACATAATTGTAGTTATTGGGCTGATAGTTTGCTATCCAAGAATCCCCTCACTGGGAATTCTTGGACCGCTATTTTTAATAACAACCGTGATGGTTCAACACATCTTAATTTCCTTCCAGGAGATTTGGTTCCTTCTTTGTTGACACCCTTTCACGATAAATTGGATTTAGGTCTACTTAACACCAAGATATGGTCTCAACAATATAGATCTTCACCTCATTATACCATAACCATTCGTTATTTTCAAAAACTGGATTGGACAATGAGATCCCATTGAATTCCGCCAATATCTCCGAATTTTACCTCACAATATTTTTATGGGGGTATTTGGAAAACGTGATTCTTTAAACAAAACCTGACAATTTTGAGGTTTTGTAAAAAATAAGGCACGAAATCAAATAAATTACTCTGGAGATGTCACAAAATTTGGAATGTTTTATTATTATTACAGGTAACAGTTTTAAAAAATTAGAAAATGAAGTATGCTTTGTATCCTGTCAATGCGACCTATCAAATAGTTTGTCACTCGGGATATTTGAAAGTAAAAATTGGAGCCGATTATACCCCCCATTTCGTATTGTGAAGATAGCCAAAAGTCATTATCCATGAAGTATGGGCAACCAAAATCATAATTCGATCTGTTTCAGGAGATTTTATTGAAATCCTTCGTACTTAACAGAATTTATTCCAATTAAGGCTTCCACCCTGTACATTATGTATTTCTTAACATTTTGTGACAGTTACTAATTATAATGAAATAAATAGGCTTTAAATAATAATGGCACTTTGTTGCCTAAAAGGATGATATCCTCTTGTCTCTTTTCCCGGTTTAATCCGGAAAGTATAGTATTTATTTGCACCCTCTCTACCTTTTCAAACACTGATATATCAGCCATACGGATAGGCTTTATAATTCTGACAGTACTTTTAAACAGTTGATGAATGGCATACGCACAAAAAATAACAAACGAAGAATCAGATTAATAATACGTGACGTCTACCTGAGTGGTATTACATTCAGTTATCTCCGCGTTAGCCACGCTGCCATCACATATGTAACTTGAGATATTTGCAGCGATGTAGGTACAAATAATTCAGTTATATTCCGTTTACCTTTGCCATCGTGTTTGACCACCAACATATTATACAAATATAGTATTAGTACATATCATATAATTATTATAACTTATACATAGTTGCTTATGTATGGCGCCGCCAGTGATAAGGCATTCAAGTGAGCATAATGTAGCTATCTCAACGTAAACTGACAATACAATAAATTTTTAAATAGATTTTAACTGGAATTTATATATAGTATTACTTCTTTTGTAATACTTTGTGTTTATATTAAACAGGATGTAATCTATTCATCCAAAATATTATATAGGGGTTTTTTGTATATTTTCTAGATTGTATTAGAAGTAATATTTAACTTTGTTTAAGTATTTAAATATTTAGCAAAATGTTTTTATTTCATTAATTATAAATCGGTTAACTATTAGAAGTAATAAAGAATTTATAAGATGAATATTGATTTATTTTAAATAATAATAATAGTTATATTCCCTATAAGTGTATTTTTTTTGAAATTTGATTATTATTTTTTATTTGATATTATGAAATTTGAGAAGAATTGATATATAATGCCAAAATAGCGTTACAATAATATACTTTCTTTTAAGCTATATTGACAGTGATAAAATATCCATAGTTGCAATGAATAGAATAATTATTTTAGAGTGTTTGTCCCCATTTGTCACCTATTTTAAGAGATACTGAAAATGAAATTGTTTTTGTGAGATATTTAAACCGATGTGAATTATGCGTTACAAATAATGGACGCCAATTTTGAACTCTATTATAAATACTCATTCAGAATTATATATCTGTTTATTTTTCTTTTCTCTAAATAATATTAATTGTATTCAAATAATGTTGGAGTGACATTTCATTCTTCATGTTCTTAAATCTTGTTATCCTCGTATCTTATTAAATAGCTAATTTTCATTAATAATGTATGTTACAAAAAGCCAACTATGACTTACATTAAAAACAAGTTTACTTTATAAATTGAATGGTAATAAAGATACTAAAACTGTTTTGAAGGCATCTTATTCTACTCAAAAACGAATTTTGTATTATTTTTGAAACGAAATATCAAAACTGAAAGAGATATGGAAGAAATCGTGGAAGTATGGAAAAATGGATCCATTTTTCCATACTTCTAATAGTTAACGGAATATTCTATAAAACATCAAAATTTGCCCACCCGGTACTTTCGAAAATATGCAAAGAACCAGCGCCCGAGAAAATTACCACGACGACATTGAATTCAGCAACATACATAAATTCATTCACGTCGGCTTTAGTCACTCGTTGTTTAATCAAAGCACTTTATCAGAATCTGATAAAAGATAATCACGAAAAAGCAGTTCGGTGGAAAATGTGGATGCAAATCGAGTGAACAAAATGACTCGGTGCTCGAATTGCTCGAATAAAAACCATATTTAGAAACGTGAACGTGTGTGCTCGAAATTGAGAATGTCACGCATGGAAAAATGTATATTAATGAAGTGATGGAATGCTTTAATATGTGGTGCCAGAAGGGGCTTTACAAATTGAAGCCGCACTCAAAGGTATTTCTTTTTCCATATTTTATTACCTCATTATATTTACTCAGATAAAATGTGTGTGAAGTATATAGGTTAAGCAATCACTTTATGAATCAATGTTATAATAAATTGTCATTTTATTCCCTTTATTCCTTTTATCTTTAAATATTAACTTCAGAATAATTACTCTTTCATCCCTTTATTTTCGATGTGTTCACTTTCAACATTGTGTCAATGACCTTTGAATATGTAGCTAAAGAAGCGGAATTATATTATAGGTGGAATATAAGAATTATATTATAATTTTGTTGTTTTTATAGAGAATATTGTTAACTATAGGAGGTTAGGAAAAATGGATAACCCATTCTCAATCTTATATTATGAATGGTGAAAACCAGAATTGGCTATCTATTCCTATTTGGAATTATAATCCAATTTTTTTTTTTTTAGTACTCGATATATATGTGTATATATATATATATATATATATATATATATATATATATATATATATATATATATATATATATATATGTAAATAACTCATTAATGCACTTTATTTCATATTACTCTCTTTTTTTTTTAAGTAGAATAAAATGCCTCTAATGTATTTTAATACTTTTCTTACCATTCGAATATAATATAAATTTGTATTTTTTTAAATATAAATTATACTTGGCTGCGATTTATATAAAATGAAATGTATCTCTTTTAGCCACATATGTGAGTCTAGTCCTTAATTTGGGATCCAATTTTAATAAGCATTAATATTTTTTAATGCAACATGTTACTTTTATCATTTTTGTGTAATATAAGAACGTAATTTTTTAGGATGACAATAATTACATGTATTAACATAAATAAATACTTCTAATTTTCGATATTTCATTGTTATTTAAAATATTTCGGGTTAAATGTTCGAAATAGTGTATAAAATTATGAAAAATTGAATATGTTATAATGTTTCACTCAAAGCAATTATAATTCAGAAGTTTCATTCGAGATGTATTTTAATTATTATCCACGAATAAGGCAACCTCATATATCTATTTTGGTAGATTAAGTGAACATGATAATAATGGGACGCTTACCAGATGAAGCTAATATTGAAAATTTGTTAAAACTGTTTCTCTTAATGTTATTGGTATGGTGGTGGCAAACTCCTTCAGTTTAAAGTCAAACTAAATCCCAATTCAGTATTAATTAAAAAATACACAAATCTATATCTCATACGATAAGAAAACCAAAACTGCAACCAGCCGATCCTGAATGCCGCCGAGATTTTTGCAATTGCTATTTTCGACGAATTACACAACATGCATTACCTTTTTAAAATATCATTTAGACGGAAAAAATATATATTAGTAGTTCAACTTCCCAACTAACATAATAGTCACTTTTGATTATCTTATTATACTCAAAACAATGCTTTAATAATGTACAAATAACTTTTCTTTAATTCCATAAACAATTGAATTAATGATATGTATGGAAAATAGTAATTAGGTGTATCATTCGAAGACAAAAAGTAATAGGCAATTTTAATTTTCACCACTGAGGTTTCCTCATAATAATAGATTGAGAATGAGTTCATTTTTTAGAACCTTTTATGGTTAACGAATCCCATACAAAAATATCGAAATTTGTTCACCCGGTACAAAATGTCGATAAAATTATCTAACTTGAAAAATCAGTGTTATTATTAATTGTTCTCTATTTTTCGCTTTAAAAATTAATTCCATATTAATTGCTTTTGTATTCCTTTATTTTCAATAAGCTGCCTTTCAATATTTTCAATGATCTTTAAATCTGTAGCTAAAAAAATCAGAAATATTACACATTTTTATTCAAGATTTTAATAGCAAAACCACATAAATAAAAGATTGACATATATGTATAGTTTATTTCATCGCTATTTGCCAAACAAAAAATTTCAAAACATACCGTGGCTAGGCTAGGCTAGGCTCAGGTAGACTATTCCGTTTATCGGTAAGATTAACACACAAAAACAACAATTAATTTCAAAATTGAATGAATTGAATATTGAAAATTGAATATTCCTTATAAAATATTAAAAGAAACTTAATTTAAAATAAGGAAGATAAATATATCAAGTACACTGTCATAATCTTGTATACTTATTTCCTTATGTATACTTATCGCTTTCCTTATTAAAATAATTACTAGCAACATAATTAATTAGTTAGTATTAGGTTAAGCTTAAATTACACTACAAGGCATGCTCTAAACTTACATCTATATGGATTTTTTTTGTCAATAGAATTTTACATTAAAAATAATTTTGTATTCTTATATTTATTTTAAATGCAAATATTTTATTGGGAACAATTTGAACAAGTAGAAACAAATATGTTAGTTTTGTTACAAATAATGTTTCTTTAACATCAAATATTTAATCAATATAAACTGGAAACTTCTATTTTACTGTTGTAAAATACGTATTGCTCCTTTCTCTCCGAAATATATTATAATGTAAATATTTATAGAAACTCTACCGATATATTTAGCGATGCAGGTAAACCTGAATTTATTAGCGATTGTATTCGGGCCCCATTTTATTGACCTTCTGTAGGTCACCAAAGGCACGACTGGAAGATTATATTCCGCAGTAAACTTACATATAGTGAGGCAAGGAAACATTCATACAAGTAAAATAACTAGTCACAGCCAATAAGTTGATATTAATAGTCTATTATTTGCCAACCCTTCCAGTGAGAGCCCTGCAGTGGAAGGAGTTATTTATAGCTTGATGAATTTTTATTGTGAATTGAATTATTATTTTTATGATGAGCACTAATTATTTTATTTTAGCTATATTTTTGAAGTCGCATATCAATTTCAGGTTTTATTTGATATGTTGCTTACATTATTCCATAAACAATAGTGAATTTATGAAGAATTTATTTTCCAAAAACTATTTTCTAATTTTCTTTTTATAAGTAATATATAGATAGTAATGCAATATTAATCAAACTAGGCACATTTATCTCGAAAAACATAACACTAGGAACAACGGATTTTTACATTAAAGGTTCAGTCCTGCAAAACGGCCGTGATGGCGAATATTCGCATGACCAATGGTCGTGGTCCAATCTACTCAATGATTGTTTCATTCGATTTCTTTTTAAAAATCACATAATAAACGCCTCTAATAACATTCGGTTAAGAACAATTTGTTATCGAACAGATTCTTTTCGAGAAACTCAAACCATTGGCCCCAATGCTGGCTGTACCTCTTCGTGATAATTCCCCTTTTTAATATTTTATCCATAATAGAGCACCTGACTAATATTAAATACTTTCAAGTTTCAACAGTAAACAGTAACAGTTGGTGGCAACATCTAAAATTGCTACTCGAAATAGCATATAACTGAATATACATTTTATATTGTCTTATTATATTTTATATTTTATATAAATAATATAAATTATATATATATATATATATATATATATATATATATATATTCATATTCAATATATATATATA
Organism: Rosalia funebris; assembly: GCA_037954035.1. Taxonomy (NCBI): domain Eukaryota; kingdom Metazoa; phylum Arthropoda; class Insecta; order Coleoptera; family Cerambycidae; genus Rosalia; species Rosalia funebris. The sequence continues at coordinate 11,355,750 of JAZFAV010000007.1, forward strand.
TATATATATATATATATATATATATATATATATTGAATATGAATAATTTTATAATATTTGTATTTTATATAATCTAAATAAATAATACATCTTTATTAGACGCTTATAAAGAACATAATTTTTTTCTTTAAAATGACATATAAATCAGATCTAGAAAGTGATGTGCTAAAAGTATTTACGTGAATTCCTTTTCTATATAGCGGAAATTCTGAAAAGAATGGGGTGTTTTCAGTAATGCCTATTATATAGTTTAAAGAGATAGCACTACCTATTCAATATAACTTGAGCTTCAAATAAAATTACACGCCAGTCTTTTATTCACAATTTGCAATATATATTTGGAATTTATTACGTCTGGATTTCTGTCGCCTTTTAACGTAGCTTCAAGTTTAAATTTAATTTAATAATGTTAGTCTGAGAAATTACGCACATTAGAGATAAATGTTGAAAGTATTCTCCTGGGATGGCAAATTTATGAATTTAATAGTTCCCATTATATTTGTGGCATACACTAATTTAAATCCGATTATTTTTAATTTGACAACTGATCATAATTACTTTAAAATATGTTTTAAGATACTAGTTATCTATAAATATAATACATAATTGATATAAATCGGGCACTTTTTATATAAAACCATCTTTCCAACTTTGCTTTGTGTCATATTGCTCCATGTTACCAGTTCTTATTGGTAACTTACCTATGTTGCACTTATTGTAAAACAATTAAAAAATAAACAGTTTCAAAACCTTAAAACGGACTTTTCCGCACGTAGAACATCTCTATCTCGAAATTGAGTGGCCGAGAAAAAATAAAGCACATAAATGTGTTTTACGCGATAGTTTTACATTTTTCAAATAGTCCACCATTGTGCTTCCTCGTGACCCATGAACAGGGTGGGGTGTGTCCTATCCACCTCAAAATCAATAGATATCGTCTAATAGACGTCCCTAATCAGAATCAGTCGAGACCAGATCGATCCGACACGATTTAATTGAGTGATCGTGATAACAAGAAACATTTCTCAAATGGTCCACCATTGTACTTTCTCATGACCCATGTACATGGTAGAGTGTGTTCTATCCACCTCAAAATCAATAGATGTCATCTGGGAGACGTGTCCAATCAGAATCAGTCAAAACCCGATCGATCCGACACGATTTAGTTGAGTTATAGTGCTAACAAGAATAAATGCCAACGACAACGACACACACACAGCAATAATTTTTTAAAAACCATTTTTTTTTGTTTATAGACTGAAAAACGAAAAATAAACCCAAAAGAATTTTGTTTTTTCAATTTTTCTTTACACAATTATATTACTTTTCCGCATATAGTGGAGTGCGGAAAAGTAATAACTCATGAAAAAATGCAAAGAACACTGTTTTGGACCTAGAAAACAGTTCTAAAAGTGTGTAAGTGTAACAAAATCGGAGAACAATTAGAAATGCTGAGTATCACGGTAGAACTGCACATATGGAATTCTGCATTAATAAAATTGATAATTCTACGTAATAATATAATTGACAAAAACACCTTGTTTTGTAAAAAAAAATTGGCATTAGTTACTTTAAGACGAGAAAAATGTCATATCCTCAGATGAAACAAAACAAACGTGTATGTGTGGTGACAGGTTTGTCAATATTAAAAAAACTATTGCTACTAACCGTTAAGTATAGGGACCGTTTAATTATGCTGAATAATTTAATTATATCTGGCTATAGAGCTGGCGGAAAACTTATCGCTAAATATGGGAAGGCCCCAAATATTTAGTCAAGGCGCTCCAAAGTAGGTAATGTTATCAAATTTACTGAAAGGAATTTTCCTGCGATTATTCCACGCGCAACCCGTAAATTAAAACCTACTAAAAGATGTGTATTATGCTCTGATAACGGGATACGAAAAGAATTGAGGTACTGATGTCTAGAATGCAGGACCGGCTTATGTCCAGCGCCATGTTTTCCCACATACCATACAAATTAAAATACTTTTGATATGTAAATTAAATTTGATACTGTCAATACAACTCATCATTCTGTATTCCCATTATTTGCTTACCCTACTTTACAATAATTAAACTTTACAATAAAGTGATATGCGCGCGCGCGGATGCGCAGTGAATAAGACGAGTATGTTCGCTAGTGGTAATTTGAAGAGCCATTACATTATTGACTAACGTAAATGTTGTGTGCCAGTTAAGAGGTTAATGAAGAAAAATTGCAGATGCACTTATTTAAAAATATAAATTAAGTGAAAAGCTTCATCAGAGAATATGCATAATTGAAACAATTTCGATGATGTACCTTCAAAAATAAGGAAAAATGGTTCTATTAATTTATCATCTTTATATTTTAAATTACACAGAAGATGTGAAAGTGTGAATTATGATGTGAAACTACACTTCAAATTATGATAGGAATAGATTTAGCACAATTTCCTGAAATTTTATACTAATGCATTAATCATGTGCATCTGGTAGTATTCGGTTTAGTTTAGTAGTATTTTAAAATGATTAAATGATTGAAATAGAAAAATACGAATTCATTAGATTTGTTGATTACTCACAAATAACTTATGTAACAGAGTAATCTTCATTATCGTCTAAACAGTTATAACAGTATTTTTAGTATGTTAAGTAGAGGGTATTATTATACTCGGTAGTATTGTCGACCTTTATGTGCTTTCCGCGTATCTCGATAATGATATGTCAGATATATATGCCGGGTATATAAGCTCCTTACTCAAATTATTATCTAAATTATTCCGATACCATATTGCGGTTATATACAGGAAGTCGTACCCTTAAATATCAGATTGTATTCACTAATACTCACTTACATATATATATATATATATATATATATATATATATATATATATATATATATATATATATATATATATATATATATATATATCGATAAAGATTTCAGATATCTTATATTATTTATATTCTGATATAGTATAAACTTAATTTATGATTTAGATCCCCTTAGAATATTAATGTAATTAGTCAGTTATTAAATTAACTTTGTTATTTTCTATCAATATAACTAGACTTGTCAATAGCCACTATAATACTCATAAATTTGTGTAAGCTACATAAATTAGTCAGTTTAATTAATCTGTTTTTGATACAAACATAATTTTTTAGTACTATTATTGGTTATTTTGAGAATGAATTTTTTTAATCTTTTTGTTTTTAGAACACAAATAGTGTACTAACATTTTTTTTCTAATAATGATTATAATATAAACATTATTGCTTTGAGAACAAATCTATGTTCAAACGAAGTTTAGAACAATTAATATGATTCACTGCTTCTCCACTTAATAAAAACGTCCTAAATGTAATTTGCTTACCTACGTAATTCCACTCATTATATTACGGAAGCATGATATAATATACAGTGCTGAAAAAAGTTGTGAGGACTTATAATTTATAAGTCCTCAAAACTTTTTTCAGTACTGAAAGAATAATATATTATTTATAATGCACATTATATAAATATATTGGGAGGATTGATAGAACATGATATGAAATGCATTTTATTTTAATTTTTGAATGGCCTGTAATAAAAAATATGTTTTCCATAACGTTGTTGAGCGTGAGAGACGGAAATATTTTAATATTAGGGGGTTTGTAATTATACAACTTGTAATATTATATTTAAAAGACCTTTAGAAAACAACAGTGCCATATCTGAGAACAGATAGTTTTTAAATCTCATACTAGACGTCTGCAAATTTCGATGGAGGTCTCTCGATGGTTTTGTCAAACAAATTAGCAGGATATTTATAATAAATTATTTTTCCCCAAAATTATTATATATATATAGTTTATTTCATCTCTATTCGCCAAATAAAAAATCCCAAACGGCTCTTATCTAATATCGTGGCTTGTTCTTACAGCTAGACTCAGGTAGACTCTTCTGTTTATCGGCAAGATGAGAGAATTTTTTATTTGGCAAATAGCGATGAAATGAATAGTACAAAGTAATACAAATTTAGGCAACAAAGAATTTTTCAATTCAATGAACACATTCATTTTTGAATATACTCGTAATATAAAAGTACCATTAAAATGAAATATCTGAAATTATAATTGATAAACAATAACAATTCACGATGTTACAAAGGTATTACATTAATTCAATAATCTGTTACCGATTAAATTTTTGTAATTAAATTTGCACTTATTATTAGAGCATATTCTAAGTGTTTAGTTTCAAACGAGCATCTGTCTCATACTTTTACTTATTAAATATTTAATAACTCTTTCTGACTTTCGTCGCCATGTCTCTCGTATTTTCAAATGTTCGAGCAAGCTTTTATGTGAAATAGCGCAAGCGTGCTATGTTTGTATAGATTAACTATATATAATGAACTAACTGTAATGGAACTGTAAATAAATGTAAATTCTATTCTGTATCTTATAATGCGTAGGTAAGCTATTCGAGAAAAATAATTAGAACATAGAGTTATTTGAAACAAGGAAGAATTACTAAATATAAATACCATAACATCAAGAAAATCAACTTTCAATTGTTAATAACAGTTTTTTTCTAATTTAAGGACAAACATCTCAAAAAGTAAATTTAGCTTTCGAGGAAGGTGCTTTTATATATCAAGTTTTATAAAAATTTTAGGTATTAAAACTTAAATATATTTAGGATATAAACCATAGTATAAACTCCTGGAGGTGCATATATAATGATATAGTTAAGAATTATTACAGGAACATGTATTTTATGTATTTATTTTGCTTAAATCTTTGATTTGGCATTTTACTCTTTCTGACACTGATGAAAAAAACTATAAAACTGTTACTGATATTCGATATAAATTATCGAGAAATTATTCGTCTAGTTATTAAGTACCGGTTATTTGAACACTCGGCAGTTTTATAGTAGCATTCAGATTTTCATGGAAGTAACCTAATGAAGTGGGTACATTCTTCCGGGTTATGCCGTGGTCATTGCCGAATTAGTCTCGACATTTCGCTTATCATCATACCAGCTTCTTCAAAAGAAATCCAATGGCTGATTCTTAATGATGGTGATATCTTTATAATTATTTAATAAAAGATACATGTGTATTGGAAAACAACAACAACATCTACTTCTGTCAACTGGGCAAAACATCAAACACTGCAATAAATATAAATATCTAGGCATGAAAATATCAAACGACGGGACACTTGATGAAGCGATTTCGGAAAGAAACACCCAAGCAACCGCATTATATGGAATAAACAATTAACAAAAGAAAATAAAAGAAGAATATATAATTCAATAATTAAAAGTATAGTAACCTATAGTTGTGAAGTGTGGCCAATAAAAGAAAGAACAGAAAGAATGATAAGAATCACAGAAATAGAATTTTGGAGGCGGTCAGTTGGAAGATCAAAGAGATGAAGGGTAACAAATGAGAGAATAAGAAATATGATGGGAATAACACATGACGTTGTAGATGATATATAGATAATACCCAAAAAAATTCTAAACTGGAAACCACAAGGAAGAAGAAGACGAGGAAGGCGCGTAAAGGTTTAGGCTTTAGCCCGAGGAGTAGTTGTTTCCTAGAGCGATTATGTAATAGCTTTGCTATTCTGGAACTACTTTGATAACCGCTTGGCGGTTTGGTGGTTCCTTTCTCGATTTCCGACTTATATGTTACTGACAGAGATCGTATCGATAAAGATGTATACACCATAAAGTTCAATCGGCATTTGTCCTGAATCGGCGTACCGTGTACGGCACTGATGAGAACTAACAAGTTCGAAACATCTGTATGTCGTTCGTGCGATCCAGGACAAATGTCGAATCCTACCTGTGGCGGATTTTATTTTGTGAAATAAATAAGGTATAATAACCTCCACACATCCTTGTCGAATATTCACTAGATCTTCAGGAAAATAGTGCTTGTGAAAATCCTCATCGAATTAATTAAACGCATTTGCTGTCCAACAAGGCGTAATTTAACCATCTAATGAAAAATAACCACTAGACATGACTAACTCCAACAGTGATCTAAACGTGTGGCCGTAACCGTCCTGCACTGACATGCAAATCTTCCCAAAATTTCAGACTACGGTGGCCCGATGAGTAGTTTAGCGTGTAGAATTGATACTATAAAAATACATTATAGTGTAAAGTTCTAAAGTTTATACATCAAATGTATATATTATATTTTTTAGAAATTTTATAATTTATATATTACGAAATAAATAGAAAACAAGTTTTTTTCTAAAAAATTGCACTAGAAACGTACCCCTGTTCTCCCTATTACCAGTCGCCAGTGCCCGTTTCTTTTAAATTCTAAAATATTTTGAATGAATTTATTAACTACACGATTATGAACTTCAGTAAATCTGTTTTCAGCAAGACGTTGCAACAACAAGAAGAGACAATATAGCTTTCCTCCAGGAGATTTGTTTTATGATTGTTTCCGTACATAAGTTGAGTTTCCCCCGACATCTCCATATTTTACTATTATGGGATTTATTGTGCTATCTTACTTTAAAAATAGTATTTTCATAACTTATATAACTAATCTGTAAGAACTTGAACAAATTATTGTTGAAGAATGTCCAATTTTATTTACAATGCTAGAAATACTGCAAAACGCTGTAGGCGCGTAAACTTGTATATTGAACAGGGCAGGGAAAATTTCAACTTAAATTTATCTTCTTTTTTGTGACGTAAAACATTATTAGTTTTTCATTTTAATATTAAGACTTGCAGTTGATTAATATATATATATATATATAATATATATAATATATATAATGGGATATATATATATATATATATATATATATATATATATATATATATATATATATATATATATATATATATATATATATATATATATATATATATAATGGGAAATATAATCTGAGTTGGACATTTTTCATTTCATGGCCATCTTTTATCAAAAAATAATTTTTAATATATCAGTAATATATAATTACATACCTATACAGTGTGCCGAACATGTATGGAATATTGTTTATAACTTTTTAAAAACACCCTGTATACAAAAAATTGTTCAGAGAAAAGTTTTTTAATTAAGTTCTTTGCTGCTTGTAGTAACCTTGAGTTTGTTTCAGAGCCAATAATTTTGTTGCCCAGGCAACCAATTTTGTTTTTTTTAATAGCACCACACTGTTTTTGGTTATTATTTGGAAACAACTCTCTTTTTAAAAGTTTGCACATTTTAAAAGTCTTCCATCACTTATACAAAGCTGACGCTATATGTAAAAGTGTCCAAATTTTCACTAGGTACTGCGAAAGCAACGCACTGGAAATCAGATTTTTTCTGAAATGCTAGGTATTATTACATACATCCTGTATAAATAAATGTCATAATATTGATGTAATATAGCATTGTAAATATAGTTTTCATATTTTTCAATACATATAAATTAAATGTCGTTTAAATCCGTACGAGATATAGGCGACATGTAAATCCTGTGGATATTTTCATACATTTTATTCTTTTATTCATTAACAAGATTTATCTGGTTAAAGCTTTTATGATAAACTATAGTCTAAATAGGTTTTTATCTCAATAGATCTAAAAATATTAATACAGGTACAGATAAGCATTTCCACTATAGTTACAAAAAAAGTACAATAACAATGACTTCATTCCTGGCAGAAAATTTAAACACCATTCAGGAACCGACCTGCAGTACAATAAACTTCAAACACCATTTAAACTCCAATGCGTCGTTACAAAGTAACTTATTGTTTGTCCATTGCTAGCTCTAGATGGAAATTCTGTGTTCATTGTGTTATATTTGGTTTTTCCCATTGTCAACCATCAATTGTAACATTTAGATGTTAAATTGCTACATTTTAGTAGTACGCTAAAGGTAAGTTTGCGATTTAAAATATCATCCTCACTTTTTTTAAAGATAGAATGCTTTAGAAATAATCTAATGGAAAATAATTTAGTATTATCAGGAGCTAAAAAGTGCATTCGCTGTTGTAAATTATGATCCTCATTATTATTATATCGTTATTCTTTCTTGGTGTAACTGCATGCATCATAAATAAGCGACCAACTTTTCATAACAACTGTACTACAAAGAAATTAATAATCTTCTAATGAATAGATCAGCATAGTGTAATAATCCTCGTATTTTCATCGAAATAGATTTAACGGATATTTATCAGCAATAAAAAACTATTATTAAATATTATTTAACTATATTAGATTATGGAACTATATAGAATTATATAGAACTTTTAAAAGTGACATTATATACCTTTAGTTACATACTCGAGGTTATCTAAATAATTCATTATAATACCAACCCAATTGTTCTTATACATGTTTTAAGATACGTGTAAACTACACCAGACACTTTGTTGGTGGTTTAATAATAAAGCAACCATTCATTTGTCTAAATTATTTTTTACAGAAAATAATTAAAAACTTGTGGGTTCAAAGACCAATTGAAATATATAAAATTTATTATTTTTTAGATTTTTATCCCATGGTAGTGTCAGATGTCGACACAAACGAGTAAACAGAAGGCCTAATATTAGACCCTGTGGTATACCGCATAATAAATAATAATAATGACGTTTATCATATAAACTAAAATTTTAAAGATGGCAAATAGAGAGGAAATAGCTTTTTATGTATATCAATTCGAATATTATTCTTCTTGTGTACTTAAAAGAATCCTATTTTCAAATTTAGTGCGAACTAGTTTATGAGAATTTATATTTTTAATTTCTGAGTATAGTATTATATAACTACGAGTGAAGTACGTGAATGTTGTCCTATAGTTTTATTTATTTTTGGCACCATCATAGAATTCTTCTTGAATCTAGTGCAATAGTTACGATTCCCTGAATGACCTTCCGTTATATTTTACACTGGTATAAAAGCAAATGTTTGCAGAATAATTATTTGATGTCTAATATTTTGGATTCACTGTACAAAATTTGTCTTTTGGGTTAGTATAACATTTATCAAACATTGTCTTTAATACCACTTTTGACTAATTTCCAATTTTCTTAAATAAATATTTCCTACCTAAAGTAGAAAATAAAGTAAACCAGTCCCTCAGGGAACCATATCAGCTTGAACCACCAGAAGAAAGCTTTACAAAAAACGAAGTAAATTAATGAAATTCAGCATCAATCCCAAAAAAGCCTCAGGCTTACTACAAAAAGATTACAAGAGCTACCAAAAAGCGGTTATATCTTCTTAAATGAACTTTTCAATACAGTCATGAAACGTGCTTACTTCTCCTCACAATGGAAATTAGCTAAGATTACATTAAGCATGGTATAGAATCTGTAAAATATTAAATCTCCAAGGTATTTGAAGAGTTACCACTAACAAGGCTGATTCTAAAACCTATTCTAGAAGAAAGTAGAATAATCTTAATACACCAATTCGGCAATTGAAGCAACAGCATTCTACAATTCATCAAGTATATCGAGTCTTGAACCGAATTCATCAGAACCTCAAAGCAACTGTTCTGAGATTTATAGAAAAAGCATTCGATATGGTATGGCATCAAGGGATGTTATTCAACTTGAAAAGTAACCTACCAGTAAACTATACATTACTGAAATCGTACCTTACAAACAGACTTTAGAATAAAATACGTAAATGAAATTACAGACGTACAGCCAATTCAAACAGAAGTCCCACAGGGAAGCTGCTGGGGCCCATCCTTATTTACTCTATATCACTGACCTACCAATAACAAATGGCACAACAACAGAAACCTTTACTGATGATACGGCAATCTTATGTTACATACCCAACTATTAAACGGTTAAATAAGTGGATAATAACCAACTCAGTCAAAATTAGCGCATATTCACAACACGTAAGGGAACCTATCCCTCAATGCGTCTTAATAACAAGCAAATACCGCAACAAGAAAATATCCCAGAATCTACCTAGATAAAATATTGACCTGGAAAAAAGCATAGGTATATTTTCCAAAAAAAAGCAATTATGTTAATTATTTCTTATTTGCTGAATTAAGAAATCTATGCTAGCTAATAGACAGGAGATTTAAACAATTCAAAATAAATTACTGTTATATAAAGCAATATAAACCCTATATGGACATGTGGTATAGAAGTATGGGGAACAGTATCCAACTCTAATATCGAGATCATACAAAGGTTTCAATCCAAAAGACTAAAAATGATTGCTAATGTGCCATGTCACATCATCAAAAATACATCAACAGTCTGAAGTAGTTACCATTAAGGAAGAATTCAAGATATTTGCAAGAAGATACAAAGATCGACTAAGATTGCACCTAAACTATCCCGCAAAAAATGATGCAACAAACGCGTGTAGTGCGCAGGTTAAAACGAAAAGTGCTCAGTGGATTGGTGTAATTAGACTAATATATATATATATATATATATATATATATATATATATATATATATATATATATATATATATATAAAGTGCAAAGCGCTGTCTACTCTTTCCCTATTATTATATATAGGCTAATATTAAAATGCAGAATATCGATGGATATGTTCGCAGCATGTCACTAGATTATATTTCTATAAATATTAATTAATACTTTCACGCTTATGTGAATGTTAAGCAGATTGTAATAAACTTTAGAATATGGGTAAAAAAATAATTAAACAATAAATTGTTGCACACTTCAAGTACCGAGACAAGTACAACATATAAATTTGTGCAAATACATGGTACATTATTATTAAATGCTTAGTATCAAAAAATCAATTCATATCAATAATAACATCAGTAATCCGAAGGTGGTACGAGTTGAATTTCTGATCCTAATTAAAAAAGGTACTCAAATAACATATGAACTTTATAGGTTTAGTGTTGTAGAAGATACGGTGAGGTTTCAACTCCCTGACACAGCTACTTCAGTCAACAAAATTAGCACTAGTAGTATATCTCAATAATAAATGCGAAACTGCATATTCCTTCTGTCTTGTATGTGAAATACGTTAAGGCTTCATAACGTCATTTATATGTGATGATTGGACAAAGTTGCATAGCAAATAAATAAATTCAGTAACTAATTTTCTAATTTATTGTTCATTTCATGGCACAACCAGAGTGTAGTATACATTTTGTTTGTTATAATATACATTGTACATTTTTCATCTAATTTCTTTTCTGTACACTGGGCTATGTTAGATAAGTCCCATGTATATTAATTTCGGACTTCATATACCTTGAGATCTTAGAAACATGTAGTTATAACAAACTTAGAACCCTAATCCTTTTAAAAAGCTACAGTGATGACAAGGCGCTAATGAAGTTCAAATTTAACGGGGCTAATTAGAAAAGGTATCACCCAGCAAGATACAAGCAGAATTCATAATGTAATTCCGAGTATTGTCTGTAGACTTTGCATAAGGTTAAGTAAGTTACTGCCATTAGGCAAGCTCGTAATTTTGCATAAAATGAAATATTTAGTCTGGTTGAGACATGGCGTATATTCAGAAATTATATAGTAAGGATGTAGGTGGGGCATAGTCGTAAAGTCTGGGCTAATATAAATAATTTAACGAATATATGCTATTGCCTTGTGTGTTTCAAATATTTAGTGCTACGTGCACAGTAAGTTTAGTTATAATGATTATTCTTATAATTAAATGTTAAAGATTTTTTTATTTAAACATTTTATTACGGAAAGTTTACTTTAAAGAAGAAAATTGTTTGCATACCTCCATAATGGATATATAAAGGTTTAATAAAAGTTTTACCATATTTTGACTATGTTAATCCTTTATGATTTATCATTCAACAAAATTACTCTTTTGTATATACTCTTTATTGATTTTTTTACTTTAACATTTATTATAATAAGCATAAAATTATGATTTCAAAGATATATAATATTGAGTACTTTTGCACTCTCTCCTTTTTATATTTGTGCACATATTAAGTTTTAAAAAAATAGTTTCAATTGAATATGTTATGTTGTGCAGTAAATTTTATTGTAAAGAAAACTTGTGTGTAAGTAAATTGAATTAAAAAAGAACTTGCATCTATTAATCATAGTCGTTTTAACAAGCGTGTATCCACTTTATATCTAATTAATGCCACTGTTACCATCGCCACAGGACAGTAAAGACGTCATAGGAAAAAATTGTAATATTTAAAAATATAAATCATTTTTCTGATACAGAAATGCGGATCAGTACTTCCAATATTTGTACAAGCAACAGGTTATGTGTATATACATTGAACTGCCATATTTTTGAAAGTTCTCAATTTTAAGAATATTTGTACCAACTAAATATGTTTAACAACTAATGACAACGACAATATACCAAAAAGTGATATCCACTGAAACCGAATTCAAAATTTCAAGATATATTACCAATTCTACTATTTAATCCTCTCTTCATTACTACCACAAGAGCAAACAGCGGTTTGTAGAATAGCAAAGTGTAAACTACACTGAAAATAGATAGAAATCAAGAAAATGTAGTGAAAAACACTGGAGTATTTAGTGAAAATCATTTGTAGTAGAAGTGGCAATTAGTTACATCAAATGAAAGACAACTATATGCAGGAATATCAATTGGAAAAATTATACGCACAAGTTACAACGGATGCTTTAAAACATATCTGCATAAATATCACGTCATCCTGTATTAATTCTACGCATATTATTTTGTATTTTTTGTGTATAGGTTATTAATAAATAAACTATTTTGTACTACTAAAGAATTAAAATTTTGATTATAAAATATAAGTAAGTTTCAACAGTTTTCACTCTGAATTAAAATTACTTTATTCAGTATTACAATTTCAGTTAATATATTTGATTATAAAAATTGTTATTTGATTGGTGTACCACAATCATGTTTTCTTCTATCTGACTTTATGCTATTTCCACTTGAATAATACATGTCTATTTTTATCAATTTCAATTTAATTAAGTTAAACTACCAAATATTCTACTCTGTACAGTTTAGGATATTTTAATATAGATCAGATCTACTAATATATCAGTAAGCACAAAGCAAAAAAATATGCCAATTGTAGTGAGTGACAACTGTAAAGGGTATTAGGAAAAGCAAAATGAGAAATAGATTGTTATTTGCACTCTATGTAATGTAATACTAATATGTCAATTTTAAATAATTCTAAGCTGTAAATAATCATATTCTATGACATACATATATGGTTAGAGAATTGTTATTCCAATGTATTTAAGGACGAATTTTTATACTAAATTTAATATTCATGGAGACATTTTTAAAGACCAGCTATATTATCATTAGCATAAGAATATGTTCATAGTAACTTCTGCTAGAGCTACAAATTAAAGATGTAATTTAATTTGCATAATTAAGTTTTTAAAGGAAATTAAAGTTAGCTCTTCGTTAGAGGACAGTAAGGTTCCTTCGTGTAAATTAAAATGATTCAACTGACAGTAATTTGAAGAAATAAAAAGAAAGCGAAACTTAAAAATGTAAATTGTATTGTTCTGAAACAAAAGTTCTAATGTAAAAATATTTTTTCACACGATTAGATTTGGAGATTGGTTCAAGATCAAGGATATTTCTTTAGTAGATATATGTTTGACAATATTAATACAAAGACATTATCTTTAATTTGTTGTAATTTTATAATTATTTGTTTTACCATAGTGGCGTCAACTGCATTGGTTATTAGTCACTACCATCCAAGTCATTACTACCATTTAAGTCATTAATAATGATTGGGTCATTTCCCCTTCCTCCCATATTTTTTTGATTCTTGATAAAAAAGCTGACAAATCTATATAAGTTAAAAGGGTTAGTAGACATTAAGGTGGGGCGTAAGGTTTGGGCTCGAACTCCACCATATAGTAACTATTATATGCTGGTGTTCGAGCCCCAAAAGAGAGCCTTTATTTGTCGACCTGACCACGAGTGTTATAGCTCTCGCCTTTAAGTGGAACTTAAAAATCCTAAATTATTATTTAAGAAAAGGAAGTCTGTGTGTATATTTTTTGAATATATATATAAGCCTAAAGTGAAAATAATTTTGAATATTTACATATATTTGTAAATGTATACCACTAAATGTTTTGATAAAAAAAAAGCGTGAGGGTTTCCTTACATGCAATCTACCAACGTAACCAGTCATATATTTACGTGTATAGTAAATAAAATATTTATTATAGATTTATGTATTCTATCTGAAATTCAGACACAAATTTTCTCCACCTGTATATTTTATATAAGTGGAAAATATACATTAATTATTTAACAAGAATCACAAAAATTAAGTCTGCTTATAAGCAGTTTTAATTTGTGTCTGTATTCCGATAGAATACATAAATCTATAATATCCAAGCTAATCTTGAACTCAGTTAATTAGCCCTTGAAAATCATATTATAGAAGTACCCCAAGTTAATGGAATTATAACCCCTTGCTTTGAGATAACCCCTCGAGATTGTAAGAAAATCAAATATGTATGTATTTAATGCAACTTTTGGTCAAGCTATATATTACTACTAAGTTTATCTTAAATCTAGAAGTATTGATGTTTAGTGTAACGTATACTGACCATAATATAAAAATAATATGTAATATATAAACATAATAATATAATATATAATAATAAATACGGTAGAGTTGGCAGTATACTGTATATTCTCTCTGTAATTGGATTTGAAATTTGCTCCACCTGTATATTTTATATAAGTGGAAAAAATACATTAATTGTTTGACAAAAGTCACCCTCGGACTCAAACATAAAATACCGAGACAAGTGGTCACCTCGATTATATATATATATATATATATATATATATATATATATATATATATATATATATATATATATATATATATATATATAAACTCGCCCGCCATTGAGGTAAACAAATCAGTTCTTAGCATTTTCTAAAATATACCGTTATATTTATATAATCTAAAAACAATCGTCTCAATGTTTACATTTTGAAGATATAGATTTGGTAATACTCTCAATGATAGTCAATTAGTTATTAAATCGGAGATATTTTATCGACAACAGACCTTAACTGACTGTTCTTTAAACGATTCCTTTTTACGTACATATGTATATTCAGTTATTAAAACTATTACAAATGGTTATACTATCAGTGGGGAATTCTGTTGGAAAAGCAATTATTAAATAGTAGAGAAATTAATTAGAAACATAGACATATAGCAAAATTTATATTATGTTATCATGTACACCCGTAATACGTATCATATGCTTCTCAAAATGTAGACATTTCAACGTCGAACCTTGATACAACATGAGTAAGTCCTAATACAATGCCATTATTTTAAAATGATTATTATTTTAATAATTATGATGATATAAAATATAATTTACATTTTATTTAGACCATATACGACTCTCTGTGGTGGAATGTTATTACAGAGTTTCCGTTTGTATAAAATACTCTATAAAATGGCAGACTTTGAAGATATTCTCAGAACCGTCAGATTATAAAAATCAGAATCAGATTATAAAAAAATCTATTCAATATTGGAAATTATCAGATACATCCAAATAGGAAAGTTATTAAATGTCGTGCGTACTTGAGGTCCTATTGAGGACTGATTTTTTGTTAATTAAAGAAACTATTTGACAGATATGCTTGGCCTCCAGCCTGAACAAATAACAAATGAGGTCATTTACATAAAAACACTGAAACTACCCCTGACCGACCCACAAGTCTTCACATAAACAAATCAGCTTCTATTATTATCTTGTACCGATTTTATATTATTTTATATAATTTAAAGTAATCCTCTAAATTTCCACATTTTTATTATACATTTTCATGTGCAAGCAATTATTGATTACAACGTGAAGATTTTAAATACTATATATATATATATATATATATATATATATATATATATATATATATATATATATATATATATATATATATATATAGCGTTGTGATAAACAATGTAAATTTAAGAGCCAAAGGTAGACATCGACGTAATTATATGAATGTCTCTGAGATTATTAACAAAGATGTATGGTCAAAATGTAAATATTAGTAGGATTATTTTCAAATTATTTAATTGTAAAAGATTGCTGCTCTAGAAAATGCTAAGAATTGGTTTGTTTCCTCAATACCGAATTAGTACAGCCCTCTTAATTTTTACATTTTTCCAATACATTTTCCTCAACTATACTTTTGTACTCACTAAGTCTGAAAATAATTAAAAGGTGTAGAGCATGTACATATATGTGAGATGTATATATCTTCTATATATGTAATATGTATCAATTACATTGGTACAATAATTATTTGTATATCTTCAGTTATTAGAATTTAAGGCGGGCAGTGACGTTTTTATTTATTATAATATTTCCGGAAAATATTTGCTAATTGTCTTCACAAAACTTAATATAATTCACAGTGAATGCATTAAAGTATTTATATGTAGTAACATAATTACTGTTGAGGAGTCCCAAGTGACGGTATTCCTCGATAAATTTCTAAAGAATCTCCATTGTATTATAACATAGTGCGACACATATGTGGAATTTTATTTATATTATTATTGACATCATCCTACTGTATATTATAGGCGTTCCAATCGATTTCATAGTGAATAAATATATTTTCTATTGTACTGTACTATTTTATTCTACTTTATAGACTTCTAGCTATTTAAGAAATATTTAACAAAAAATATATCTTTAAAATAGGACTATATAGGTAATGATTACTATTGTTGTTAATACAGATTTAAGGTTATTATTTAATAATCTGCGAAGTATTACTATCGAAACCGATAGACTCCCAGGAGTCTATTATTATCACTATTCGTTTTTATTACCTATTGTGGGCCATCAACAATAAATAACTTCCCTAACCAAAATACTATGTTTATAAAAAGTGTATTGATTATAACCTCAGTTCATATAAACGCTCTTTATGGCATTTAAGTAAATCAATATCAGTTGCAATATATCAGACCAGATTGTAAATAAATAGATTGGTCATATTAATAGCACATGCACATAAACTGTATTTTTCTTGTGTTTTTCATATTTTATGCATATATTTTTAAACAGACTTTTCATTGAGTCATTGGATGACACTTTAACGTAATACAAGAAAGTACGAAAATAATTCTTATATAGGTCACAACCCACATCTTAGGTCGGTGGCCACTTAAATATAAGCTATATATATTTTTTTCACATACGTATCTTGCAGATAAGTTAGTATCTGCAAGATACTTGACAAAACAACTTGATATAATTGACAAAAAGTACATCGATTACTATATTTAGTAGTTGTTCTATGAAATTATTTATTATTGTTCTGTACACTACGTATTACTGTAAAGAAAACTTACCTCGCGCGAAAAACGGTGTCCAGCTCGTTCGGAACCTACCTGCAAAAAAACATATTTTTACTTAGAATTAATTAACATTAATTATACCTCTGAATGTAAATACTTCATGAATAATATAACACCACTTATGGTATTTATTGTTCTGATTGTCGACTTTTTTTATTCATACTATCATTGGTATTATGTGTAACTAAATCAAAATATTTTTTTTTTACTTACAACAATGTCACTCATGGCTTTTTATTAACAGAGAAAGTCATTATATTAATTCTCCATGAAGTTTTATACGCAATATACGTATCGATATATGTATATTATATACTCGTATTATCCTGAGTTTCAAAAAATAATCGCGTTCGGCTGTTAATTTTTTCTTCAAAAACTATTTTGTATTTTAATTAAAACTAAAGTACTTAAATATTTAACTTACCTATTTAACTCCTTCCCTAATTCCAATCGTCCAGACCAGTTTCCATCACACACAAATAACAAAATATGTCCAGAAACTTGTTTATGCACACGCACTATATATTTACACTGCACTTATTTTCGATTTAATTAAAAAAGAATCGATCAAATTGAACAAAGAAAAATCACTACTGTACGTTAATCCGACCTTTACCAAGACTGATCTTTTAACGACTATTCAATAAAACGCTCGACAAATCTTAACGTTGCTTTTTGTGCATATAAAGTAATATGAGGTGATATCTCTTTCATACCTAATCAATCTACTTTGTTTTTGTTTAGACAAAACAGGCATATAAAATAGGGAAAACCTGGTAGAAAGAAAGATTACGAAACATTTCATCATTTAGATTATCATTGGGATTTGACAAAGAGTATTTGCCCATATACTTATGAGTTTGATTTATGATTAAAGGAAGAATTAAAAGAACTATATTTCCTATATACGAGATTTTAGCAAAGAAACACAGATAAATGAGATTTTCGTAATGAAATATTATATTGAACTCGACACACAAATCTTGGTATTGTCAATATACAGGGTGAGAGAAACTCGATGTCTCGGCTCAATTATAAGAAAAGGAGAAACGGTAGAAAAAATTTAAAAATAGGTTCTTAAATGGGATTGAGTAAGGTCCATTTTAAGCTAAATTTACATATTTTACATATTTGAAAACTGAAGTAATGACGTCGTCGAATTTTTATTTCCCAGAAACATATTTATACTTTGGCATATATAAAAGGAGCTAATTTTTCTGAATAAATCAAAAGTTTGCTATATTTTTCCGTTAAAAAATTATAAGCAAATTTGTAAAAAAAAGAGTATTATCAAAAATTCGCGGTCGTTACGATTTAAACAAGTAGCCTTTGGAAACAAATAGCAAAGTCGCATCTGTCAATAATTAAACATTATTAATTAGTATTATTTATTAATTTGTTGTAGTGATCGGTGTAGTGTAGAGTTGTAACGCAAACACTAGCAACATTTCTTGTAGCGATTGCCTACATACTTTGTTTCCTTCTGTGGTAATAGTTGTAACATATTATGTATTTTATAATGTTAAATTAATAAATAATACTAATTAATAATGTTTAATTATTGACAATTGCAACTTTGCTATTTGTTTCCAAAGGATACTTGTTTAAATCGTGACGATTGCGAATTTTTGATAATACATACTTTTTTTTACAATTTTGCTTACAGTTTTATAACGGAAAAAGATAGAAAATTCTTTTCTTTGCAAAATTCGTTCAGAAAAATTATCTATTTTTAAATATATAAAGATAGGTATGTTTCTGAGAAAAAGAAATTGATGACGTCATTACGTCAGTTTCCAAATATAGAAAAATATGTAAATTCGACTTAAAATGGACCTTACTCCATCCCATTTAAGAACCTATTTTCAGATTTTTCTATTATTTTTCCTATTCTTATAATGATCTGAGACATCAACATTCGCTCACCCTGTACTATTATTTGAATTTTCCAGTGAAAGGCAAAACAGAAGATCAATATTATAATTAAACCAATGTAAATTTTCAAATTACATACTGCACTAGAATCGTATTTCGCAAACCATCCTAAGCCAGGAACCAATGAAAGATGATTAAAAAATATTTTTCTCTGTTACTGAGTTTCATATTTCTAGAACATAAAAGCACAATATTTATATTTCTATAATATTTGTCTTTCATAAAACAACGATATACTAAAATGGTATACTATAACGATTAATACATTTGAAGGGTAGTTAGTCAACCAAATTAACAATTTTCGTCATTGAGGGAAGGATTACAATTAAGAAAGAATAGTTACATAAAAAATCTACTACTCGTATATCTGTAGTAATCAATGCACTCGATTAATCAATTAAGTTATCCTCTTCAAGGTATAAATATGAAAAAAATAATACAGCTTATATTTAAATGGCCACCAATGTAACATGCATAAGGGGCATATACATATGAACTAAGGTTATAATAAAGTTTCATTGTCAAAGGTATATTATAATAGAAAAAGATCAAACATAGTATTTTGGCTAGGGATGTTATTTATTGTTGATCGTCTGAAATTGGTAATAAAAACGAAAGTGGTATCAATAGATTCCCGAGGGTCTGTCGGGTTCGATATTAGTACATTACAGTCTCTAAAATAATAATCTTGAATATTTATTAACAATAGTAGCAATTATGTCATAGGTACGTGATATCTACCTTTTAAAGGTAGAATTTTTGCTAAATATTTATTAAATGATGAGAAATCTATGAAGTACCATAAAAAAAAAAAAAATATATATATATATATATATATATATATATATATATATATATATATATATATATATATATATATATATATATATATATATATATATGCAAATAGTGTGTCTTACACAAGTATATGTATATTTATTTACGTGAGGACTGTCGACAAGGGAACAGAAATAGCTTCCTTAAATAATAAAATAAAATTTCATATGTCTTTTATTAGGTTATAATGCAACAGAGATTATAATAATATACCGGATAATACCTTCATTTGGGACTTAAAAATGAAGTTTCAAAAATGCCTTTGAGGGTATGAAACCAAGGGATTTAAACCAATACATGTCTTGGTTTGATGAACATAATAGTACGATTTCGAGAACTCGTTTAAGAGGAAAATATTATAATCATATATTCCATTAAATTGGAATACTTCTATGATTCCCAGGAGCTAATTAACCGAGTTCAAGATTTTTACTAGGATAATATAAATTGACTTAATTTGTGTTCGAATCTCCTATAGAATACATAAGTCTATAGTAACCATTTTATTTACTATACACATAAATAGATATGTGGCATTACATGTAAAGACATCCTACCACTATGGTTTATCGAAAGACTTGGTGTGGTCTTCATCTTTAAATAGATCAAATTGCGTACATACTCATTTTAATGCGATATACCAAATACCCTTATTTTGGACTCAAACCTCAGTATATAATAACGATATCAAAACTATTCTCAGGCAGATGCTCTTGATAAATGACAAATAGATTCCTTTATAAAAGAATACTCATCCAGTCATCCATCTGATTTTCGGTCATTAGAGCATGTAATTGATTTATCTACTCTGCACGATATATCCAACCAAATTCTTACCATATTTTCCAAGTAATATTACAGTCACTGCAAGTACAGTGCTTGGTATTAAGTGTAACGTTATCGTGAAGACAGAAGATGTAAAAAGTTTCTTTGCATGGATGTAAATTCAGTTTACATGTAGCTGAATACCTCACCATCATCTAGACGACAACAAACACATCTATGATTAGGGAGAGGACCCGATTCTCCCTGTAGAGTCTCAAACCCAAGAATATAATGACACTTTTAGTACTGAGCCTGGTTCGCAGATCCTGAACCATAGTACGAACGATATTATTGTAGATACATATATCTGTATCTTACATTAATTAATCAAAAGGCTTTTATCTATGATGCTTCCTATATTCTATAGTATCTGCAAGATCAATCAATACAACTTAGTGAATAAGCATTTATGAGATTATTATGAGATTTCAATAAAAATGAGAGACTAGCAAGCAACGTAGAATTCAATGATATAATAATATAATCTATACCTCTCCTACCGTTAGGTGTAGAGGCTAAATATACATTTCTTTAAACAAATAATCTAAATACTACAATTACAGTTACTTAACTAAATATCCCATTTCGTGTTAAACAACTTAAAAGAACTTCTAACAATTTCATTCCACCCTATCTTGCTCTATCCCTATATCTAAACTCCACTCCGTTTGTGGTATCATTTGTCACTTCACTACCACTTCCCTTATGCGCTCCTCTTTTCTCCTCTTTCTCATCCCAAACCTATCCAGTATGATGAACACCTGACTTCCCTTCACTCACATCTGCTTCCCCACTTTCACGGTTTTCTTCACTATTTTATCGTTAATCTCCATCTAACCCTGTCCCTTGCTGTAATTTCAGCCTGCTTCTATGTGATTCCTCTTGTCTTCATTATCTTAGCCACTTCTCCGTCCCACGTCATCCTTGGTCTGCCTTTCTTTCTCTTTCCAATGGCTTTTGCTTCCCATATTTTTCTTACTTGTCTTTCTTCGCTCAATCTTTTCATGTGCCCCCACCACCTCAGCTGAGCCCTCTCTATGACCTTCTCGATACTTTCGCTATCCAATCTTTTCCTTATTTCTTCATTTCTTATTTTATCCATTATCGTAACATTTGCTACTTTTCTGAGATACTTCATTTCTAATACCTGTATCTTTTTAAGTTGCCTCTCTGTCAACACCCATGTTTCGCATCCGTACAGTAGCGTCGGCAAATATACAGTTTTATAAACTGACATTTTTGTTTTATTGCTAATTTCTGCTTTACTAATGAACCCCCTTTTCATACTATGAAAAATCTTTGTCGCTGTTGTTATTCTATTATTTATTTCTTCATCTTGCTTTCCTCCTTCCTCTATGGTTACTTCTAAGTACTTTAGGCTTTTTACTTGTTCCACTATCTGATTATTTATTTTTATATTCATTTCTTGCTCATTATTATTGCTTATAACTACTACCTTTGTATTGCTTACATTTACTTTCATTCCCTGTTTGCCCAACTCTTTCACCCATAGATCCACATTAAATTGTAACTTTGTTTCCGTGTCTGCCACTATTGCAATATCGTCTGCAAACACACATTCCCTCACTTCTACTGGCTTCATTTTATAGTATCCTACCGTCACTTTCTTACTTTCTCTGCTTACTTTTGCTATTATTTTATTCATGAAAATGATAAAGAGCAGTGGGCTAAGATGTTCCCCCTGTCTCACTCCTTGTGTGGTTCTGAATGTTTTGGTTTCCATATTGTCCTTCCTTACTATATTTTCCGTTTTACTGTATAATGATTTTACAACTTCTATAAATTCTTTTGCTGTACCATTTTCTCTAATATGTCCCATATTTTCTCTCTCACCACCTTATCGAATGCTTTTTCCAGGTCCACACAACATATATATATATATATATATATATATATATATATATATATATATATATATATATATATATATATATATATATATATATATATATATATATATATATATATTTCTTTGTTATAAGGAAGCATTTTCTCTATTATATTTCTTAATGTAAATATATGATCTTGTGTGCAGTAACCGGACCTGAAACCACTTTGTGCTCCATGCAACTGTCCATCTACTTCCCTCCTTAATCTTTCTTCCAATATCATCTCATATACCTTGCATGTTGTGCAGAGTAGCGATACCCCACGATAATTTGCACAGTCTTTCTGGTTCCCTTTTTTGAAAATAGGTACTATTATTGCAATTCTCCACTCCTTAGGTACTGTATGTGTTACCCATGCTCTATTTAATATACTTTGTAATAACGCCATTCCTTCTTCACCCATTCCCTTCAATAGTTCTGCTTTTATTCCATCTACTCCTAGAGCTTTCCCGTTCTTCAACTTTCCTATTGCCTTCTTAACTTCATCTATGCTAATGCCATCACTTATTTCATTCTCTTGTCTACTCTTTCTCTCTTTTCCAATTTCCTCTTCCTTTTGTGTTCTTTCTTCCGCATTCTTCACTGTTATCTCTTCCCCCTCTAACATCTCCTGGAAATATTCCTTCCATCTTTCCATAATTTTATCATCTTCCATTACTATTCTTCCCTCCCTGTCCATGATCTCTTTCGGCCCGATTTTCCTTCTTTTATTTCTCATGTTCTTCAGTACCCTATGGAATAGCTTTTGATTTGCCCCTTTGTCCTTTTCCATCTTGGTCCCAAATTCTTCCCATTCCTTGGCTTTAGCTAATTTGACTTTATCCTTTGCTATTTTTCTCACTGCCTTATATCTTTCATACGCTTCATCACTCTTTCTATGTAGATAGTTTTTCCAAGCTTTCTTCTTTGTTTTAATGGTATTTTGGCTGCTGACTTTTTAATGATTTCTTTAAATTTTTCCCATATCTCTTCTATGTTCATTTCCACTATCTCTTGTTCCATTTCTTGTATCCCCTTCCTGATCTGTTTCATGTACTCTTCTCTTACTTATTGGTCTTGCAATCTGTGTATCTTGATCGTCTTTATTTCCTTCTTCTCAGTTTTCTTCATTATCCTCTCTTCATCCTTTTCTTTTTTATTTTTTATTTTTGCTATTCATAGGTAGTGGTCAGTCGATAATTCAGCCCCCCTGTAAACTCTCACATCCTGTATCATTTTCCTATTTATTCCTTCCGTTATTATATAGTCAATAACTAATCTCTCATTTCTCCCTGGTTCCTCCCTAGTATATTTATGACATTCTTTATGCTGATACAACGAGTTTTGTATCACTAAACCATTCTGTATACAAAAATCAATTAAATACTCTCCATTCGCATTACTTGTTATCTCTCCATGACGTCCCATTACCCCTTGTCTCCCTACAATCTCAGTTCCAATTCTTCCATTGAAGTCTCCCATAATTATCGTGGGGTTGTCTGATTCTTCATATAACATTTGAAGTTCTTGCCAGAACTGCTCCTTTTCTTTCTTCGCCTCATTTTCTCCCGGTCCATATGCTATTAGTACATCCAATTTCTCCTGATTATAATGTGCAAAAGTTACTTTCATTGTCCTTTTGCTCACTGCTTTCCAGTTCACTAGTTTCCTCATATACCTCGGACTTACCAGGCACCCTACCCCTGTCGCGGCTCTTTCTCTCTCATCTACTCCACTGTATAACAGCCAGTAATCTTCTATTATTAATTCTCCCATTCCTTTCCTCTTCGTTTCTGTGATTGCCACTATTTCCATTTTATACTTTTTAATTTCCTGGATTAATTCTTTCTCTTTTCCATTTAAGCTTCTAATGTTCCATGTTCCTATTCTATCTCTTGCAAAATCGTTGATCCTTGAATCCTTTGCCTTGTTCGTCATCAATTTGTCCTGCCCTATTCTTTTTTTCATCATTAGTTTTTTGCTTGTGTTTGTTCCTGTATGCTCTGCTCATTGTTGTACATTTCCAGTTTACCAGCTTTTCTACTCCACGTCCATAACTCCTGGTCACATGTCATCTTCTGGTATCCCACCTTAACCGTTTTCCCTCTTGCTACTTCTTCCTTCGCTCGTTTCCTAATTGTATTTTGAATCTTCCTTTCATTTAACGTTAAATCATCATTTATATACACTTTCTGACTTTGATTCCTTAGTTTACTCTTACATTGCATCACCATACTCTTATCCCTTTTACTGTTCAGTTCTACTAGGCACATATCCTCCCTCAATTTTCTAACCGCTTCCACTTTTAAGGTCACTCCCAATGAATTCGCAATAAATCCTTCTATTTCCTCCTTTAACCTTTTAGCATTGTTTGTAGTCCCTCTTAACCCTTGTATGACTATGTTCTTTCTCCTCTTATCCCCCTCCATTTTCTCCAATCTCTCATTTGCTATCTCGACTTTCTTTTTCAAATCCTCAATCTCCCTCTTTGCTTTTTCATTGGTTTCCTTTAACGCTTTTATTTCCTCCTTAAATTCTCTTTGTTCCTTCCTTAGATACCTGATCTCCTCTTGTAATTTCTTTGTTTCCTCATTATTATTTTGCTGTTTACTTTTAATTTCTTTTATATCCTCCGCTAGATTCCTCATTAGGGACACCATTTCCTTTATTTGATTTTCCATTTTATCCTTGCTTTCCTCTCCTTTTATCGGTGTTCTATTTATCTTTCTCGATCTCTTGAATAATTCATCTACGTCATCTCTCTTTCACTTCCCTTCGTCTGTAAGATATTCATCTGAATCCATCTATTATGGTTTCTTACTATGCTATCTGCAGCCCTCTGTGCTTCCGATCTGTTTGTTTGGTTGCCTGTCCTTAACTTAGTGTAATGGGAGTTTCTGAGTCCTTAAGTTCTTTGCTGTTATTATCCCTGACACAGCATGCAATTCTCGCTCTTACAGCTGTTTCTCCTAACCTAGCATGCACTATTATTGAGTCTTTTTCTCACCCTTAATTGGTATTTAAACTTTTTCTTCTTTCCGCCGTTGCTCTTCTTAGTCTTCTTAAGTCGTGACTTTGCTTCCAAGTTCAATTTGTCCCCAATACGGTCCCAAAATGGACTTATTTATCAGAGTAAATTCACATGAAATGTCACTTCCTACACATCCATAAAAACCCTCTCAATGATATAAATAAATTCTAAAAGAACTGAATTAAAGTGTATATGTGGAGGAGTGTATATATAAGATGTCATCTTTAGCACATCAGTTATATACAGGTAATCTCGTAATCTCGTACTTACTGGAAAAGGTTGACTTTACTTTCTAAATCCTCCTTGTATGAAAATTTAAAAAGTATGTATATTATTTAATTTTTCTTCATGTCATAACTGTTAGAATTATGACGTCATCTACAGTTAAATAACTCTTATCTGATGATACCATGTTAGATAACACGTTTTTTTTTACATATAGCGCGCCAAATTCTGTAATAGTTATATCGAGGTCATTTCGGGTCGGTCTATTGAAAAAAATATACATTAAAATCCATAACATATACTACGGATTTTAATAACACCATTCATATGTTACTGTATGTTCTAAACAATAGAAATGAATACAGATTTAAGCATCCTAGTTCAAAAATATATATTCAAAATATTCCTGAAGAAGTATAATAGGCATTACAATGAAAAGCAGAGAAAGTCATTAAAAATGAAAGTCTGACTTGTTTGCCATTTTTTTCATGTAGTACAGTAAAGTGATATATGTTAGTAGATTTGCAATATAAGAAGAGGGATTCATACTAACACAATTGGGCAATCTGTAAAATAATCCTTTTTGTGGTTACCTAAATTTGTGGTTATCTAAATTATTTTTATATAATCTGTTTCTTAATTTATGTGCCATAAATTCTTTGAGTCTTGTGCATTCAGAATATCTATTATATAAATATTAATAAATCATAAATCAAATTACGGTATAAAGTCGAATATTTCAAAGGCTCTTTCCTATTCTCGAGCTCATAATACGTTAAGTGACAATTGTATCCAGCTCAGGTAAACACAGCTGACCTCTTTCAGTAATGTCTTCTGAATATAGAATGATGACTTTATAGAATACGTCGATTTCTTTAAACATTTAGTCTTGTATTCTAATGAATGCATCACTTACATCACAAAGCATGACCGAATGGACGAAAACTTGCAAGGGACCAATAAGTTTTCATTTTAGGTGATACCAATATCATATCGTATATAATATAAACGAATTTATGCTCTGGTATAAATTTTATTTCAGAGAAAATCTAACAAGCTAATTTTAGTTATAAAAAATAACAATGGTACACAAAAATAAAATATATGCACAAAAGTGTATATATTTGCAAGTGTTTGTTTCCACTTTTTGATCTCCCACCATTTTGGTAACTTTTGTCTTCCCTTTTCGTACAACATACACTTTCCGTATGTATACACACGTATGTATGTATTTTAAGTATAAAAAAATACACTTTCCGTGTATAGAAAACTATAACTTCTAACTTTCTGAAATATAGCAAACAATAAATTGAACGTAGATCGTCAGGTTCTGCATACCAGTCACTTGAAATAAAACTTTTATTTTTTTCTATTACTTCTACTTTTCCACGTATTCAATATATACGTATTGACATATATCACAGATACAAAAAGCGTATTCTTTACAGAGGTGTACTCAATCCATTTTTTTTTTTTCGAAAAAGGTACCACGTCTTATGAAAAAAGTATAATAATAACATAGAGCATACATTCACGTTTTCAAATTGTGAGTCAGTCATATGATCAAAGTCATATTAGTGAGTATCCAATTGAAATTTTTTACTTTTCGCACTCCGGAAAAGTAATGTAAACGTGTAAAAAAAAATTGAAAAAAGAAATTTTTTTTGGGTTTATTTTTCGTTTTCGGCCTAAAAACAAAAAAAATTGTTTTAAAAAAATTTGCTGTATCGTTGTCGTTATCGTCGTTATCGTCGTTGTCGTTGTCGTCGTCATTGTCGTCGCCATTTAAAAATCTTGCTAGCACGATAACTCAACTAAATCGTGTCGGCTCGATCGGGTTTTGACTAATTCTGATCGGGGACGTCTCCCAGACGACACCTATTGATTTTGAGGTGGATAGAACACACTCTACCATGTTCATGGGTCATGAGAAAGCACAGTGGTGGACTATTTCAGAATTCTTTTTTGTTAGCGCGATCACTCAATTAAATCGTGTCGGATCGATCGGGTTTCTACTGATTCTGATTAAGAACGTCTATCAGACGACAGTTATTGATTTTGAGGTAGATACGACACACCTCACAATGTCCATGGGTCATGAGAAGGCACGATGGTGGACTAAAAAATTGAAAAAGTAAAACTGTCGCATAAAACACATATTCTGCATTTATGTGTTGGTTTATTTTTTATCGGCCACTCAATTTCGAAATAAAGATGTTCTGCGTGCGGAAAAATTTTAAGGTTTTAAAACTTTTTTTTATTTTATTACGGCGCTTAACGTGTTAAATAACTTCACTATGTAAGTTATTTACTGTATGTTGTTCACCGATACATACATACTCAATAATCTCTAAGATTTTGAAATATTGTTGAAATATATTTATGATCGAGTTTCATAATACAATACTTGAAAAAAATAAAATACACTCCAACTACTGACCCTCCGACTTAAAAAGTTTCAGTGTTTTATCACAACGTGCTTAAGGCCTCCGCGAAAAGGACCATTGTGTAGAGGCCCGTATGACCCTCTAAAATTGCTGCAAGACCCGTCCAGAAGTTTCATTCAACACAGAAGTTTATGTTTTGGGTCCAGTTGAATGAAAGGAGAATAAAATATTATGGTTATAACACAGTTCTCGTTACATACATTTATATAGGAATAGTTCTATATTGTTTCATTGTATGGCCTTCCTAATGTTGCGTATTTAGTTTTACTCTTTTCTTATTTATAGATGGATACTCATTTCTTCATTGCATATTAGGAGTATTATTATTTTGTGACAACAATTTTTATACAACAATAGTAAAATATATTAGTTAATACTGATAATTTCAATACAAATTTTCGTTATACAATACAGAGATACATATAACGTGTATATATGTAGTGACAAAATTTCTCACAATATTCATAATTTGTTTATTGGATTTTGATTAGGGATTTTGTAAAACTTTGAAAAAAAATCGAACCTTTTTAAATTGGAACTCTCTATTTTGTTAACAGTCTTTGAAATTTCCTGGGTACAACTGTACGCCATATTAAAGGTTCTCTATGTTTATAAGATATGGATATTTTTCGAGACAAATACAAATATAAGTTTATTTTCGACAGAAACTTTAACTTTGTACAAAATGTCCTCCAATCCTTAACAATTTGGCATTAGCCTATACGTGTATAAATGCGTTGTACTAAAAATGTAATAATTTCGGGGCTAAGATTTTCCATTTCGATTCAAATTTGTGGCCTCAATTCCACTAAATTATGTAGCTCATTAAAATAAACTCGCTATTTAACCCCACACAATTTGGTTTTAATCCCTAAATTTAAGTAATCATGCAGAATAAATTCAGGGGGTCAAATCAATAAGCATAGTGGGCCATTAATTGGTTTTCACCATTTTGTACATCTGTCATTGATAGTATTTCAAGAAATAACCAGACATCCGCAGTAAAATAACAAGGAGCTTTATTTTGTTGTAACCAAATTCTTTGGTGGGGTACATCCTCATACTCATTATTTGGATAAATAATTTCTAAAGTTAAAACTAATCCGAAACCTAGAGACTCTAAATATCTAGCACCAGTCAAATTTTTCAAAGAAATAATATCCTAAACAATGATGTCCTATTACTTTAACTCATGCATTTACTTACTTTACATTGTACTGGCTATGCCAGATTGAATTTAATGGAATTTTAAATCCAATGAATATTTCCTGTTATGACGATGTATTATTTCATCTAGAGGACAAGATCGCTTCGTTAGAAAAATCTACTTTAAATGTTTGATACGTAATTGGGAATGTGAAACATGTACAGCCAAAATGTCTACTAGATCCCTGATACGAGATACCTCTGTAATTGCAATACATTTTTAGTTTTAAATTTAATCGTATTTTGCAATTTTAAATTTAACATTGCTCTAAAGGGTAGTTGCTGTAACATAATAGCTTAGTAAAAATTATTCTCCACTTTAGTCTCCTAGCAATAATGAAGCTGTGACAAATACTTTCACAATACTTTCAAAAAAATGGCAGTAGTGAGTAGAGTAACTACGTAGTTATTTGAAATAGAATCAAACGGGCGGTTTACAGTTCACTGGATATTTTGTTTCCTTGGGTCTGCAATTAATTCATATTTGTGTTGATTCTTGATATTAAAATGTTGAATTAAATTAAATGTTTTTATTTCTAAGGTAATTCATATTAGTGAAAATAAAATCACTACCTTCGAATTACAATTTTTCTTCAATCCCAATTATAAGACTCGTTTACAGAAACAAATTATAGGAATTGTAAACCATAAATTTCACTATCACTTTCCACTTCAGGTCAAACTGAAACTATCGATTAAAATTTCAAACTAAACTTTAAATATCTACTATTATTTTAAACGAGGGTATTCTTTGTATATGTTGTGGTGTTAAAATAAGCATGATACAGTCTGTTGAAAGAATTTATTCATGCAGTTACTGTTTACGTCAAATATTCGATTAATTCAGGTATTATACGAAATCTCCTTGACAGCCATCGAATATGTATGTGTATGATCTTTCAATGAGTTGTCTGAGATGTTCCACACATTTATCTGCTCCTTCAGATAAAGAAGAAAGGCCACCTAGAACCGTTTCGCTTATTTCCTCACCTTTTTCATTCCAAACTTGAATTACTTTCAAGATACACTCATTTACATTCATCATGTTTGATAAATTTCCGCAATCATCTGATAGATCGGCATGAACATCAATAAAATTTTCAACGTGGTCTTTAGCTTCACTTAATTTTTCCGAGTTGAAACATTCCTTAGCCCATTCACTGATATTGATCTGAGGCGCGTGGTGCATAAATTTATTTAAGCAATTTCGGAACCCAGAATCTTCTACTTCCTCACCATTGGCAACCACGATCTGAAAATATTACTTTATATATCATTCAAAATATTTTGTGTGAAGATCTAGTTATTTTTATATAAAATAGTCAAAGTTACCAATAACAAAAATTGTATATTTAGTACTAATTGCTGTGGAGGAAATAATAGCTGCTGATCTTTTAGTTTTCACCTTTTTAAAACATAACATCTAATAAAATTAAATAGTCAGTCCACTCAATTTATCGAACATTTTATAAAATCTTTATAAATGTATGTTCGACACATTTTGTTGATCGAAAATATTTGTTTGTTAACAGATTATTTTCACCTTTCCTGAATATTGTATAAAATAACACTTAGATCATTATTAATTGATGGTGTTGACATTCAACCTATCGTATCTACTAAAATTAAATTAGAGTTACAAGAGATTTTGATGTTTTGTAAGACATTAATCTAAATCGTGTAGAAATTGTATATAATTTCTACATATATTTATGTATTTTTGTTTTATTTTATTAGGAGTAAAAATACATAAATATAGGGAACAGCAATTTTCCAATATTTGTGAATAATTTTCTAAAATATAGAAGCCAGTAAATAATAATTGGTGATAAACACTCACTTTCAGGGTACACAATACCGCAGGGATCAACTCGTATTCTGAGTGTGATGCTTTCCTCTATCGTTATGAATTTACGGGAATATATTGTTTAAGTATAAAGTTCTCTTTACGTAGACGACCTTGTGGTATACCTTCCCAAAAAGGACATAGTACGGAACATAATACATAATACGGAAGAAAATATGCAAGCTGCTATGGATTCCGTAGTGAAGAATGCTGAAAATGGAGAACAGCGCCATTCAATAACAAAAACGAAATGCGTTTACTTTAGTAGATTGAGAATACCGCATAATAGCCCCCACCTTATTATTGTAGAAAGACTACATATAACTGAATTAACAGCTGGTGAACGAATAGCTGAATTTCACTGCCTCTTCAATATTAACTAGGGAGTAGGTAGACAGTTTTGATTAAATTTTATAGAACTATAATCCTATCCAAGGTGGAGTATAGAAGTATAATTTATGGAGGAGCTCGCGATACATTACAATTCGAAGGACCGCATTGCGATTATTTACTAAAGCTTTTCAGACTAGTTCATTATTGTCTTCAAATTGCGAAAAAGGAATCTCACCTTTACATGTACGAAGATCACGTCTTCTGTTCATATAAGGAGTGAAGATCTAGATACTATAATGTCAATCCAACCACATTCTGGTGTGAGATTGTTTCAATCTTCAATAGTAGGACAACAATTACAATACCAACAGGTTTTAGATTGAATGAGAACCTCGAAAGACTAGGCACCACCTTTCCATCACCAACCCTATCCTTCCTTCCTCACCGTTTCATCAACAGTTCACCAATTAAGTTTCAATGAAATACCATCTTGAACACTAAAGTCCCCTCAATTGTGTTTATATAACGGTACGGTCTGGTCCATGAACAAAGATATTAATCCAATAATATGTCTTCCATACATTTGTTATCGACTGACTCATCAATATTCTATGGAGGTAATCATACACACTGACTGTTTAAAGACGCACAGAGCCATGGGACGTGCATTTTCCTGTCTACAGGAAACATACTCATGGGGTTTGCATCCGACATGCATGCAGTATATCGAATACTGATCTTATTCGCCAACGATCTACAAAAATTATTTATGACCGTTCAATAAAAAGTATGAAAGATAATTTATAAGAAACCTAGTTTTTTAGTATTTTATTTAAAATTATTTATATTTAGTTATATAAAGATTTTAATATTGACAGCAATACTGAGATGCATCTCCTTCGCAATAAGCCTTTATTAATAATATTTATAACGTATACAGAATATTATAGTAACTAATGGTAACTTTTCATGATTAATGACAATAATTATATGTATCACTTATATGTATTGCAGGAACCATATTACAATATTCCATGATAATTTCCCCAAGTCATGTTAATGTTGGCATCACGATATTTACAGCACAACATATTATTAATTACTCAGTAATGGATACGAGGTGTTAACATAATACTGATATATTTACCCAACCAAATAAATAAATAGGAACAATTTAAAACAAACAGTCAAAATCAATATTTCTCCACATTGAATACATTTTTTTGAGACGGATATGAAGGCTTATAGTTGTATTTTTCATATGGATATTCAATTTTTTAAGTGAGACAACACAATTCCAAAGGATCTAGGTGCGACAATCTCAGAACAGTATTCATCCCAATTAAAACTTTCATCTAACCGAGCATTATGATCTGAACTTTCAAAATATTAAAAATATTAAATACCATTGAATTTTTAAGTTAAGTCGTGAAACTTAAAAGTTACTAGTTTGGTATTCATTAAAAAAGACAATAAATATAAATGTTACTTATTGAAATCAATTCGCAAATATCTATTATTTATTACAGTAAATAGCAAATATTGTGAATTATAACCTGGTGTTGATGAATGAAGTTAATATATTATACAATTTAAAAAGTAAAATAATTTGCAATGTAGTATCACTTTATGGAGTTAAGTTTATTGGATAAGTATGGAATATTGAATACATTATATGAAATGAGGCATTTTAAGAATTCTAGAAAAAAGAATTCTTAAGATGCCTCATTTCATATAATGTATTTAATATTCCATACTTATCCAATAAACTTTATTGCAGACATAATATTCATCAAATAAGCATAAAAATGTAAAAATTACTTTTGTCGTTACTACCATTTCTCAAAGTCATTATTCCAAAATACTATCAGTGGCAATGCAAAAAAAAACAATCTTCAAACAACTTTCATAGTCAATTCAAATAATTATTTCATCCAAATTATAATAGGTATTAACTGTTTGCATGAGAATATTGTTCTAATATAATTATTTTTACTTTTCCGCAATCAACTATACTAGCGGAAAAGTAATGTAATCGTGTAAAGAAAAATGGAAAAGAATACATTTTTTTTATGTTTATTTTTCATTTTTCGGCCCAAAAAACCAAAAAAGAAATGGTTTTTAATTTTGTCTATGTGTGTGTCGTTGTCCTCGTTGTCGTCGGCATTAAAATTTCTTGTTAGCACGATTACTAAATCGTGTCGGATCAGTTAGGTTTTGACCGATTCTGATCGGGGACGTCTCCTAGATGACACCTATTGATTTTGAGGTGGATAAGATACACTCCATCCTGTCCATGAATCATGAGAAAACACGATGGTGGACTATTTGAGAAATTTTTTGTTAGCACGATCACTCAATTGAATCGTATCGGATCGATCGCGTTTTGACTGATTCTGATCGGGGACGTCTCCCAGACAATACCTTTTAATTTGGAGGTAGATGGGACACACCCCACCCTATCCACGGGTCATGAGAAAGCACGATGGTGGACTATTTGAGAATTTTTTTTATTAGCACGATAACTCCGCTAAATCGTGTCGAATCGGGTTTTGACTCATTCTGATCGGGAACGTCTCTCAGACAACACCTACTGATATTGAGGTGGATAGGACACACCCCACCCTGTCCATGGGTCATGAGAAAGCACGACTGTGAACTACTTGAGAAACTTTTTTGTTAACACGATAACTCAACTAAATCATATCGGATCGATCGGGTTTTGACTGATTCTGATCTTGGATATCTCCCAAATGACATCGATTGATTTTGAGGTAGATAGGACATACTCCACCCTGCCCATGGATCATGATAAAGCACGATGGTGGACTATTTGAAAAAAGTAAAACTGTCGCATAAAACACATATTCTGCATTTATGTTGGTTTATTTTTTCCACTTAATTTCGAAATATAGAAATTCTACGTGCGGGAAAGTCCATTTTAATGTTTTAGAACTATTTATTTTATTAAATTATTGTCTTATATTTTCTTTTACTTATATTTTCCATTATTTCGTTACTACCAATTTTGTTTATATTTGATTATATTTGGTGTTCATATTTTACTTAATAATGTAATCAGAAAATAAGTGACTGATCATATTAAATAAATAATAGTCACACTGAATATATTTGTATATTGTTATCATTAATTTTAAATCAGAATTAATTGTTGTACATAGTAAACTATATTTTGCCATTTTAAATATACCGTAAATTACATTCATTTAAATAAAGACGTATTTCTATTATTATATAGTTGTTTCCAAAATAACCAAAGCGAAAATCTATACTTTATACTTTTATATTACATTAAATACATTTATTTAAGTTGTTTTATTTATGTAATTTCAAATATCTCTTATGTGCCCAATGGAATCCTCATTAAGTAGTATTTTTAAAGATTACTGTATTTATGTAAACATTAATACATATTATTCATTATAGTCGTACTCATTATTTAAATAAACTTGTTTCTGAAGTAAAGAGCTTTTTTCTTATTTTAGAAGGAATGACATACTTCTAATAAGTTTTACAAAAGAAAAAGACTAATAACATTATCGTTGAACTAGATATAAACGACGTAAATAACACAAAAGGACAAGTCCCTCTCAAAATTTATATAACAAATGACATGTGATGTTATGTGATATTTTTAAATGGATATAAATATAACTAGGAAAGGATGCGAAAAAGTATACAAAACATCAAGTATTTTAAAAAGACTTATGAATAATTATTATGCGACTAAATTGTTATACTACAGATATAAACTATATAATGTACATAATAAAATGAAATTCAAGGTTTGCCTTGAAAATAAAGGTATAAAGCTAACAAAAATATTTTTACAGAATACGTAATAACTTCAAATTCAAGGAAATTGAAGAATAGTCTGATGGACCGGTAACGTTACTAATATTAATATTATTAATATAAAAAGCTTCTACCTGAATGAAGACGACAAACCCTAAGATGATAAAATACTTGCCACCCATATTGTTCTAGTCTGTTGCAACAGTGAAGTAACAAGTACAACTATATTATGCTTTTCTGAAATTCTTCGTGTATTATTTTAGTATAAAATTCAGTTATCAATTTTAATTATACCTACATGTACATGAAAGTATCGTTGTAATGACTCATTAATTGTTATCAACTTTATTTATGACTGGAACGAATAATAGTAATAGTTATGTTTTTATTAATATTATACTTACCTATTCTAAAGAAGTACACCTTCATAAAAAAGTATTATTAAAAGAATAATGCTGTATACTGAGGGAAAAAAATTACTAGTGGCCAGTAAATATTCATTTGTCCTGGAAAAAGTTTTCTGATAATGTAAACAGCTTATCTGAAGTGCAGAAGTGATGTTGCTAGTAGTAACTGAGTTTTGTTGGTAACTGAGTTTGAGTAACTGAGTAGTCTGTGTTTCAATAGTTATTAAATCTTTCAACTTTAAGCAGTGTGTTATTTTAGGTAATACATTTCGGTTAAGTGAAGTGGTTTACTAGTAATAAATTGAGCTTTTCTGAGATACAAGTATATTTTTATACTTTGCAATATCTGTAGATGAACAAATACTGTGGGTGTGGCTATTGTAAGAAAACACAGCTTGTTTCTCCTCAGTCCCACAATTTATAGTACTTTACAATAATACTTTCTCAAAATAATCCCGTTAAATTGGCGTATTATCGAATGAAAAGTATATGCACAATTTTCTCGATATGATCTATAATTTTGTAAAATATTGGTCTATAAAAATTTAGTCATCTTGATAGTTGCAATATGGATATTAGAGGGCATAGGAGAGACAGGCAGCAGTTTTTTAAAAAATTACCACCAAATTTGGCATGTCGTCAATTGAAAATCACAGAAGATAATTTTCTCCATATTATCAATAGTTTTATAATATATTCTTAAATAAATAATCAAATAACCATTGTGTGGAGTTTTATTTGAAAAAATTGGACTGTATTAAGGAGCATTGGTTTTTTCAATTGTTGTTAAACAGTTATAAGAACAAAAGGAAGGAAATGGGAACCACGTTGAATGATGGATGATGGAATGATCAGTGCATGAAACATCCATGCACTGATTTCACTTTTCTTGGTACACTGTATTTGCAAAAGCGATTTGCAAAGAGAGTCGTTCTTGTTCGAATTTATCTTGCTATGTCTATCACTTCTCTCCTTGCCAGTAGGTATCGGTAGGTAGTAGGAAGAAGAATGATAAGGACATAGAGAAGGAGAGTAGCTATGCATACCGCGCATAATATAAAATAAAAATTCTTACGATATGCTTTAGAAAATCTAAACAAGCATCTTATTTTAATTAATTTGTTAATTAAATTAAGCGTGCCGCTTACAACAAAACTCTAAGCTCTAAGATGATCTAATTCTCTCGAAATAATCAATCGTTTTATAATACAGTCTTGTGTAAAAATATAATTGTCTTGATAGTTGCAATCCCTGAATTGTGGTATGTGAATTGTGTTGCCTCTTCTACGTGGAGGAGAGGCAAGTGATGTCTCAAAAAATTATCATTTAATATCGTCATTAGCGTGTCGTCAAATGAAAAGCAAAGAAGTTATAATTTTCTTTATCCTAACAATAGGTTTCCAATATATTATGTAAAAAGATAAAAGACTGTTTTTATGGTAGTCTCTGAATTCTGGGGCAGAGTAGAGAGAGGCGGTGTCCTCTCAGAAAAATTATCATGGAATTCAGCGTGTCACCAAATAAAAATAAGCTATAATTTTCTCCATATCACCATCAATATTACAACATATGCTTAAGTAACAAATCTAACAACCGTGTCTAAGTTGGGAGAATAGAGAGAAAGTTGGGAGAACTCTAGTTTAAAATCTCTAAGTTGGGAGACTGAGGAAAGACAGGAACAAAAGATTACCATTCAGTTCTAAATAAGATTTCAGCAACCATTTTATAATATAATCGTGTTTAAAATCAAATATCCGTCTTGCTAGTTGCGATCTGTGATTTGTGGAACTGAGGAGAAATAGACGATATTTTCTCAAAAAATTACCATTAAATTTAGCGTATCGCCAAGTGAAAAGCAAAGAAACTATAATTTTCTCGATATCATCATTCGTTTTATAATATATAATTATGAAAAAAAAAAGAAATAACCGTCTCGGCAATTTTAATTTTGGGAATTGTTGGATTGAGGAAGATATGCGGTGTTTTCTTTAAAAATTACCATGTGATTTAGCGTGTCTGCAAATGAAAAGCAAAGATGCTGTAATTTTCTCGATATGATTAATCATTGTATAATATATTCTTATATAAAAAAATAAGTAACCATCTTGATGGTTTCAATCTATAGATTGTGGGACTGAGGAGACATAGATCGTGTGTTTTCTCAACAAATTGCCATTAGATTCGGCCCAATGGAAAACAAAGAATAATTTTCTGGATATCATCAATCATTTTATAATATATTCTTATATAAAGAAAATAATCTCAGTCTATGAATTGATAGGCTGAGGAGGCAGGCGGCGTTTCCTTAAAGAATTGCCGTTAAATTCAACGTGTGGCCAAATAAAAAACAAACGCTAAAATTTTCTCGATATCATCTTTCGTTTTATAATATTTTGTTAACGCCAATTTGAAAAAATAAAATAATAAACACATTAAAATATATTTTCTTACCTATGAGAAATTCTTAGATAGTTCTTATAAGAAAGTTACACCCAAAAATAATAAGCGTTTCCCTATGGAACCCCTTTCCCCTAATATTGCCGGCAGTCTTAAACCGCATTACACACGAGACTATCCTATCCTGTGTGTAGGTTGTGGCTTCTTGACTTCCTCGATTTGACTTGGAAGGAATTTGTTTGTTAGTAAACTACACCTTAATATATTCCTGTATTTTATGTTTGAAAATAGAGAAGACCACATTTATTTTCAAATAATAAATGCTGTATTTCATTTAATATTTATTAATTTCCCGCCAACTTAGTAAACAATAATAGCAACATTAGTCACATACACGTCTCGTACAATTTCAAGACTCTTAGAGTCTTATTAATTAAAATAGAATATTGTTACAATAGTAGCAGTAATTCTAAATAGCAGAGAAAAACTATTCAAACTTTCATTCGCCAAAGAAAAAAAAAATGCCTATTTTCCCTTTCTTACTCTTATATTAGTCAAACTTGACTTGGCTTTGGCTTTTGAAAATGGATATAAATTTTTTAAGTTCTCCGTAGTGCACACAATTGATTTTTGCTAACGAATTTAGAGTATTCGCATTTTTTTATTTTAACACATATTCAGATAAATTACCAAAAATCTATGTTTTTGAATTTATATTATTTTTGCATTACTGACTCTGGCAAGTACCTGCTTCAACAAAATTAATCGTTTCCACATCGGACAGTTTGA
This sequence comes from Rosalia funebris, assembly GCA_037954035.1. NCBI lineage: Eukaryota > Metazoa > Arthropoda > Insecta > Coleoptera > Cerambycidae > Rosalia > Rosalia funebris. The sequence goes on from JAZFAV010000007.1 coordinate 11,395,098, forward strand.
TCTACGATATTTAAGCGTCAACATAATTTGTAAACATAATCTTTTGCACTACAAATTGTGTTAAGATATAATAAATTTTCAATTACATTCTGTAATATAAAAGAAATGTAATAAAAAATATAAGGATTTGTATCTTTATACTTTTTATTACATTTTTTTTTCATCGGAATATTCATGTTCGCCCGTCTTCGACTATGCCAATAACTACTGCCTAATAAACGTTACTCTCTTAACTTCATTCGAGATAGTTATAGCATAGGCAGTGTTTGCAATTTACCGCAGTCTCTTTGCCATTTTCTTACAATTTCGTTAAGAGGACTCGCCTCTGCCTCAAAAAAAAACGTGCCTTCATATTTTCGACTAGTGAGCTGCAGAATTCTTCAAGGTAACCCAATTCGTATTAATTTATAATAAATACAGTTTTTTTTAAGTCATATTTTATTATAATCTATACTAGCAAATAATTAGTTGAACTATAATGCAGCCAAAATAAATAACAAATCCTATAATCTGCCTCTAATTATTGTTGATTGAAAATACTACGTTATATATAGTACGCTTGATAATAATATGACAGAAACTAAGGTAAAGCATATTCTTCATAATTATTAATTATACATGCATAACTTTTTTTATCTTTTTATATATGTGGCACTCGATCAGGCAGTCTCCATTCAGCCCTAATATTATTATGCCCCTAGATATTGTACACCATACGGTTACAACATTTTCTACAATCACTTATTTGCTATTTTACGTTTGCTTGCATTAAAGCCTAATATGTTAATAATTCATCTCCCCTGCGCTGATTCATCACTTCATCACCTACGTCCTACAAATCGAGAAACTAATAGGTATTTATTTAAATAGATATTAGTGTGTCAATCGTATGTATGTCATTTGCATCTTCTGTTAGCTGCAATGAGCTCAATTCGATAAGTATGACAATATCCGCATAGGGGAACTAGATATATGTTAAGAAATATATTGAAGAAGTTACTTTAATATTTTCGTCAAAGAAATCGATTTCCAATAGTAGTGTTCCTGTTAAAAGTAAAATGAAAATGGGAATTTTACAATAACAAGGAAAGCGATGAAGCCTGAATATTCATAACGCATTCAAGAAATTGAGCTCCATAATATAAATTTAACGATATATAATATTCGTATCATCAAAGTGTTTTTGATGTGAAAAGGTTTTTTTAATTCTTTTGTGGTTTTTTATTTCAACGGTCATTTCGGTAGCTGTACAGAATTTTTTTAACGTTTTAACAAAAGTGGAAGTATTTAAAGGGTATTGTTAAAATATAGTGCCATTGACCAAAAAATATGTATCATCGATAATGGTATTTAATGAGGAGCAATTTCGGGGCAATTACTTCTCTTCAATGGCACGGAGTGTAGCGAAAAAAAAGGTACATGTGAAAGATGTACCTTTCCGCAAATGATCGGTTTGGTGGTTCCTTTCTCGATTCCCGACTTGTAAGTTACAGACATATTTATTTCATGGCCTACTTTTGAAAAAATGGAATTAAATTTGCAGACCGATATCTTATAATTTCCTAATCATATGATACATAATTAAAAAGAGAATAGGGATATATAATTAAAAAGAGAATAAAAAATATTGTCGAATCGTAGAAAATTCTAATATGGTGGCCATATGAAAAATTTTTCAAATGGACGCCACATCTCCAATTAAAGAAATATGAGGCATCCTTGAAAATACATCGTCATGTTTTTTTTTATAGATATTTAAAAATCGAAAATAGTTAGGTAAAATTTGATGGTGCAGGTAAAAGACAAATCAAGTTCTTTAAAACTTTTCCCGTTCAATCGCGTCTATATCTGATAATACCCGAGATAGTAATGTACGCAACACCAAAGTGGGCCACACTGTATAGTAACGAAAGTCATTAGTTGTTACTGTTCCAAAATTTTATAGAAATATTACACTGACGCGGTAGATAATGATACCACGTGAATATTCTAGAAGCCATAGTGGAATTTGAATAAGTGGGTGCAGGCTGAGCAGGACTACCCGCTCAAAGGTTATACTAAATAGGCCATTATTTAAGGATTCAGTAGGGTGTAATCTAACCAAAGCAACGATTTAGCTCTCTGCGTTTTCGTTTAGCATTATACGAGTATATATAACTAAAGAGGATAACTTGCTACAATCCCACACTAATCATGGTATACCACATAGTAAAAATACTGTTATTAGTATACTACACTTTTTCTTATATGTGAAGATTAAAGATATATTTTTACATTTCCATATTAAACTTTAGTTTATTACGGAAAGGTCTTGAAGGTTTAAACTTCAGTTAAAATACTTACTTTGAGAAATGTTTACTTATGATTTTTATAAAGTGAACAATAAATGCAATAGTAAACTGCCAATCAAAAATACAATATTAATTTAAGGAATATAAAATAAAGAATGCAGAATATTTTGCACTTGAAAATCGTTACTTGTTTCTTGTCTTATAGTTGTAGGATACCTCAGGTTCTTCATTTACAGTTGAATTAAGAAAAATTCGCAAAAAATTAGAAAAATATGAAGCGCTTACAGAGTGAACAGTTAACTCATCTAATCAAGAAATTTGTAAAGACGGGTTCTGTTATTAATAATGCAACACCAATTCGTCCTCGTCGTGGTCGGGCAGATGAAACTATTGTTGCAATGAAAGAAAGTGTAACGGAAGTATCTAAATACATCAATTCGACGTCGCGCACAACAATTGATTCTGTCAAGAGCCACCACACATCGGATTTTAAAGAAAAATCTGTATCTGTCAGCATAGAAAATTCAGTTGACACAACTGAATTTGCTACGCAACTGACATTATGTGGTAAAAATAAAGTATGTATTTCAAATAGAAACATTAAAACATATTTACCATATTATTATGTGGGAAATATGTTTTAATGTTTGTATTTGAAATACATACTTTATTTTTTGTAAATATAAATCAGTTACTGGCGGTTAGTTATCAGTTAGCTATCAATTAGTTAGTTGCCAGTTAGCTATGACGTAGTTAACTAAAAAAATTGTTTGAAAATTTGTTATATTTAAGAAGCTTTTTAAGAGTTGTTAGAAGAAACTCATATTTTTATGCTAAGATATTTTAAGATACATAAGATAAGATACATAAGATATTTTACACCTTTACATAGTAGCCGAATGTGCATTTAAAAGATGATAAACGAACTAGTTATATTTAATTATTATTATTTTTTTAATTATTTTGTCCATCTTATTTATGTCATGTAGTAATAGGTCTACTGTAATGATTATATAAATAAACGACTTCCCTCAAATTCAGCCAACTATCAACATGACGTGAAATTGGTTTTATCTCAGTGCAGGCATATTCTTGTAATCGTTATAATATAAAACGGCTAATATGTCTCTTTCAAATCATATAAAGTACAATCTGGATCCAGTTCTAATAAAATAATCGATCGATCCGAATAAACTATAAAATAACCGAATCGATATAAAGTCCAATATTAATTATTGAGAATTCAGTAAACTGTAAAAAAACTAGGCTCATATTGTATTTTTCCTTTTCAAGGGACTTATATTTATATTTTATATTATTCATAATATTCATTAGAAGATGCATTAGAAGATGAAAAGGCAAGATAATGCACTTTCGATATGCCTCGAGCTACTGCTAAAACAAACTTTTAACTTTAATTGACTTGCTGCTTGAATACATTGTGTGAAACGAAACATAAATAGCTTATTAATGAGCATAGCACCGAAGCGCATATTACGGTTATATCTTCGGAACTTAACTGCAAAATTAATACCTCATATATCCTCAGACTGTTTTGTTAAAACTCATAAATTAATTAATCTTCGCCTTAAGCATTTCCCATCAAATTGCTTGTTTCAGTATTTTCTGTCGTTGTTAATTTCTGTATTGTATAGAACTAATATAAGAATTAAGTCAATTACGGTCGATTCCTCCCTTGGGTTGTACGAAAAGTTATTTGTTATTTCTAGAGAACTCGAATTAATATCTGTGTATAAAACAATTAGCTTGCATTGAACTGTTAATGATTGGAATTTGTCATTTCATAAAAATAGATTTACAATACACTCTGGCCTCACTCAATTTTTATTAAATACCACTATTTCGATTAAATACTGAACTTACAATTAGATGGAATGGATAATTGATTAATTATAAAGTGTAGATAGCTACAATACAGGTATTGAGATTAAAAATTAATATGTTTAACTTTTTCCAGCTACGGTAATATTGGTAAAATATATACGTGGTAGGGTATGTAATATTAGGTAAAACATATAACTATAAAATATATTCGACAATGCAAATACCGAACAAGAAATGATGAAGCAATCATAATTGAATTTGGAATGTCCCATTTCTCGACGTTGTTATAGTACGTGATGAAAAAATGAGTTGATATACCTTGATTATACAATAATTCAACTAAAAATAATCCTAATGATTTCGATTCTGATTTCGACCAGTGAATTGACAACATAAAGGGTGTCCAGAAAGGGTAGGGGTACTTGTAAATTAAATAAAAAAGTACAAGTCAGAAAAAAATATATATTTTTTTATTTTTAGACAAAGTTTTGGGATATTAAGTGCCAAAAATTGTGTTGTCCAAATGCTGATCCTCACGCTGCTGGCACTCATCTACCCGAAAACGGAAATTAGCCGCCACGCATCTACACATCTCTCTGAAAACGGCGGCCATTTCGGTGCGGATGTTATGCTGCAATTGCAGTAGAGTTCGTGGTTTGTTTTCATAAGCTTTCTCCTTGAGGTATGCCCATAAGGAACAATCAAGGGGTGTAATATCGGGGCTTCTCGGAGGCCAGTTGATGGTGCCTCGAGGAGAGATCACTTTTTCATGGGGAAAAGTTGATTGACAACCTCAAGTGATTGGTTTGAGGTGTGGCAAGTGGCCCCACCTTGTTTAAACCATGTTTCCACATTAAAACCTTCAAGTCCCTGCAGTTTTGGAACCAAAAGGTTCCTTAACGTAACAGTTCCCCCCACCCTTTCTGGACAACCTATATAAGACTGCTAAGACAGTCGTGAGCCGTGAATGTTTTTGTTTATATGTGTTACTAGATATGCCCAAAATGTTTCTGAAAATATTCACAAAAACTTCACAGTTATTTGAAATTCAATACATATTGAGAATATTTTCTACCAAAAATTCATGCAATATAAGAAGGACAATGCAATCATTTTTAAAACTTATAAACAGAAACTTACAAATCTCAAAAATAATCAATTTGGCTTGGTCGGGTAAATTACACCCTGGCAACACCCTATTGATCTATTAACCTCATGTCGTTCTTACTGAAGGGACTGGAGAGACTATGTGATAGAAATATTAGGGATGCTGTAATCCTAGCTCATCCACTGCATCCCAAACAGAATATTTATTTACATAAATGGCAGATCTTCAAATTCTACACTACGTAAGATAAGCAGCCGAATAGAAAGATCATTGGATACGAAAATTTCCTCAATCGGGGCGTTCATTGATATTGAAAATGCGGTATTTCACCAACACATATGGAATAAGTTAAATATATTCCCTAGCGGAAAGTAATTCAAATAAATGTAGATGTCAATGTGGAATTGAGACGTATGGTAACAAGTGCCTATCCTCAAGAACGAATCTGATTACTTCACACTGGGTTATGCTGATAATCAGACGCTTTGATGAAATGTTATGCGAGTTAATGCAAAATGCCCCGACAATTATTAATAGCTGGTGTACGAAGCAAACTATATCTATTTCAATTCAAATAATACGGAGCTTATTCTATTTAGCAGAAAAAGGTGAAACACAGAAGGCAGCTGGACAGTCTAAGGACGCCACAGCTAGAAGACGCAACGCTTAGACATTCAAGTGTCGTCAAATATTTTGGCATTATTTTTGACAGTAACTTGAATTAGCAAGCAAACAATAAATAAATCATATGCTTTGCAACAGTACCGTCGTGTAATTAGTAGGTCAGCAAGATTACATCTGAGGACCACCTATTGGATGAACGCTGCTATTGTGAGGCCCATACAAATATATGGAGCAACTTTCCGGTGACCCAGAGTCAGGCGGAAGACGATACTAATTTTGCAGTACCTACAAAAACTAGTTTGTTTAACTATTATGAGTATGATGCGAACTATAACCACAGCGGCCTTAGATTGACATCTCTTAACTTGAACATAAAACGACGACGGCTCTGAGAAGCGCATGGAAGGTCTATGGAAAATTAATGGACGGTCGCGATAGACTCGCGTTCTGGAAGAAGCTGGTAAACTATCTCCTCTTCTGGAGATAAGCCGAGATTGGAATCTTCCCTTTTTCTTGTTTAATAAAAACTTTCGAGTTATACTTAATTTCAGTGACTCCTTGAAACTAGACATTCAGGTTTACACCTATTGTTCAAGCATGCTGGAAAGTGTGGATATGATTTTCTTTGAAGATGTAAATCAGAAGTATTCCACGCAGAGGTTATGAGGGGTACTACGGGTGACCATATAAATTACTAATCAGGCGATACTAGTAAAAACATAAGCACATTCGCAAACAGTAAAGCCATGCTGATGGTCCTAAATAATTATATGACTAACTCTGGGCTGATTCTGAAATGTAAAGAGTAATTGAATATGTTAGGGCTAACAAACAATTTCACTTTAAATGTTAATGATACGTAGAGGATTTCGGAAACTAGAAGGCATGTACATTGGCACGTCATGTTCTGTGTACCTTCATTGGACCGGAACCAGGAATAGAACTTAGCGGAGCTATTTTAAATTCCACATAAAGGACTACACGTTGAAGTGCCATAAGTTTGAATCAAAACTACCACACAAGTAAGAATACTATTAACTATACCTTGCAGCAAACTAGCAGAATATTGCTCGAATCTGTCTCATACAAATCTAATACTAATAGGATTATATTAATGTCCTGTCAATTAATATTGACAGAATATTGCAGGTTAAATAGGCATCTCTATATTACCTTCGTAACTTTTATAGGAAAGTTACAAACAAAGTTTTATTTACGAAAACGTCATTTAAAAATGTAAATGTGTTCTAATCTTGTACTATAGCTTTCTCTGTCTTCTCCTGGCTCAGTTCTCTATAATCTTCATTGACACTACTTAATGTTATAGGGTAATAATAGATTACAATTACATAAAAATGGAATAGTGATGGTGGCATTACTGGGAGGATATGGGAATGTACTCATATGGGAAGCTACTCATATTTCAATATTTATTGTGTAGAGTACTCCACACATAAGTCATCGTTTTGTTTTAAATGCCTCCTATATATCCCCAGCTAATATTGATTATTTTCGACAGCATAATCATTGATGATAATACCTAATCTTACAAATACTGTTCAAGTATTTTGCACACTCAGCATTATTAATATATTCCATGCAAAACAAATATAATTTAAGGTATAAAATTAATATAAATACGCCATTGTGTAGTATATTTTACACTATATGGGGTAGATTATAATTTGTAAATTGTAACTATTCATCATAGACTACATATACATATGACCTTTATATTGATAACTGTTGATACTTGAGGAAATATGATTATTCGTAATTCGTGACTAGTGAACGCCCGAATGCTATTATTTATTTCAAGAAGCAGGAGGAAGGTGGAATAGGTCGAATTTTAAAAGTTGTTAGACAATTTCATTGAAGTGGTATGTACCCAAAAACGCATATGTTAAATCTATAATTATTAAAGTGATTTATATTGGGTAATTTTTATTTTAATAAAACGGTAAAAATTAAATCCCATATTTATACGAAAACTTATTAAACAATTATTAACAGTTGTTAAAATCTGCCCGAGTGGTGTTCTGTGTCATTAGAAGGAAATGATAAGACTAATAACCTACTTCATTAAACATAATTACCTAGATAATAGAACAATATGTTAAATTTGAACAAAGTCGATGGAGATTTTTTTCAAATTCATAGGTATCTAATTGCGTTTCACCATAGAGAAATGAGCAAACTAACACAAAGGAACATTTTATATGTATTTTTTTATTTATTGCTAATTATAACAAAAATAAATAATGTATTCAATTAAATAATTATTATTTACCAAATTAAAGTTGATTAATTTTCAAATTTTTATTATTGGTATGCTCTTTATACAGTGCTATTCAAAAGTCCCCTCCCCCCCTCTTATCTTTGGAACGATTATACATAAACTAGTGAAATTTGGTAACTGAATATTAAGGGTTGTAAACTTCCCTACTAGTGATAATAGATGACGTATGCGTCAAAGATGACGTCACAAGGTCATTGTGACCAATAATTTTAAATGGAACCCTATGGCAAGCGACACCTCTCTTAAAAGGTATCGAAAAAACCTATTCAATGATACTAATATTGTGTCTGTTTACGGCAGTTTTGACAACTGGCTTTCAAAAACCGCAAAGCTGTGATGAATTAAATCAGTTAATAATAAAATTTAAAGTTCAAGCTCCGCCACTGGATAGTTGGATAGTAAATAATCTGACGTTTTTGCAAGTCTCCCCAATTTGATGTTTTTTTAGCTGTCAAAGTTTTTATACATTTAATAATTTGTGTATTGTTGATCGAACGTTTAACTGTTTTAGTACCTTGTGGTAATTTTAAAATATTTGTACATTCAATAATTTGTTAAACTGTTGTGAGCTGAACGTTTAAGTGCTTCAAGAAGAGAAATGGTACGTGTTTTAGGTGATAAAGTAGCAGCGATCCTAATACTTGGTGAAACTGTAGAAAATATTCATGCAGCAGAACGCATTTTTAATGAAAGGTTTCCCGATCGTCCAGTTTCGAGGACTTATTTGAGAGAGCTTCTTCGTAAGTTTAAAACAACGGGTAGTATTAATGATGCAAAACGATCTGGCAGACCACAAATTTCTGATGAGAAAGAAATTGATATACTGGCAGAAGTAATAGTAAATCCTACTTCTTCAACAACTCAAGTTACATCAACCTATGAAGTCAGTCAAAGTGCAGTGCACAGGGTGTTGAAAAAAAAAGAAATTTCACCCATATAAATTAAAAATGGTCAACTCTCAGACCACGATCCAGACCGAAGACTGCAATTTTGTGAAAATGTGGAGACTAAAATTAACCAACAGCCAGACTATGTCAAAACAATTTGTTTTACTGACGAAAGTACTTTCTATCTAAATGGAAATGTAAATACACAAAACTTGAGACATTGGAGTGACGCAAATCTTCGCAAATGTTTCGTGAAACACATACTCAGTATCCCGAGAAGGTCAATGTTTGGGCAGGTACACTAGGAAACCACATCGTTGGGCTTTTTTTAAATACCAACTTAACCGGTGAGGTGTATCTGCAGGTGTATCTGCAGATGTTGCAAAATGCAATAGAACCGTTAATCCTTGAAATTTTGGAAGATAATCAAGATGAATTCGAAATTTTGGAAATAACATTCCAACAGGATGGTGCTCCTCCACACTATTACGGTGCAGTAATACGGTATTTGGATGAAGAATATACTGGTAGATGGATTGGACGACGAGGTTCAATGGAATGGCCGCCTCGATCACCGGACCTCACACCTTTAGATTTTTTTCTGTGGGGGTATCTTAAATCGAAGGTTTACGCCACTCAGCCTGACAATATTGATGTTTTAAAACAACGTATTGTTACAGAATGTAGGGCTATTTCCGCAGACACATTTGAAAAAGTACGAGAAGAGTTTCGCAATAGGATGTTTTACTGTCAGGAAATAGATGGAGCTCACTTCGAACAATTACTATAAGTAGATACTGATTCTTGAATCTGTAATTAAAATTATTATCCAAGTTTACTGATTACTGATTTAATCCATCAAAACTACCATAAATACAAATAATATTAGTATCATTGAATACGTTTTTTCGATACCTTTTAAAAGAGGTGTCGCTTGCCATAGGGTTCCATTTAAAATTATTGGTCACAATGACCTTGTGACGTCATCTTTGACGCATACGTCATCAATCATCACTAGTAGGGAAGTTTACAACCCTTACTATTCAGTTACCAAATTTCACTAGTTTATGTATAATCGTTAAAAAGATAAGAGGGGGGGAGGGGACTTTTGAATAGCACTGTATAATAAATTACTAGTAGAAATCTAAAGCCTACTAAACAGCAACAAGGCATCAACGCATTTGTTACCTATTAACCCACACAATATATTTAAAATACCATAAATGGTACTTCAAATATTGTATTTAAAATTCTCATTGTTATTTGCTGTACAGTTTCAAAATTTGTAATATTGCACCCCAGCATATACATGTTCCTATATTCCATGAATGCGTCGATTTAAAAGGAGAAAAAACAACAAGGTGTATTCCAGTTGAAAGGTTTATATTTTTTCTCGTTTAAGCAATACAGACAGTAGAAATTATTGGTGTTCATTCACTACAATATCTATACCATAAAACGTGGAAAATGGATATTGTACATAAGGACAAATTTTTTGAACAATTTCAACGTCAGATTTTTGCTCATTTAACACCAGGATGATGTATCTTAAACAAAAATAATTAGGTGTAAATCATACTTCCTACTGATTATACCCTACTACTGATATGAGAATTCACGCCAGCGAGTAATTACAGCTTTACGATTATTTACGGAATTTATTTTGGCCGATGAAAAATACTTCAAGACCCTTTATTACAAAGTGGATACAAGAAAAATAAAAAACAAATATATATTCAAAATCAAAAAATACCAAGAAGGCATTCTTCCAGGCGAATATTTCTAACGCATAAAATAAGAAGGAAATATGAAATCTTAATTAACATTTGAACTGTACAAAATATATTAATAATTAAATTATTAATATTACATCTTATGTTATGCAGCGTAATAAACAGAATATAATCAATGTTGTTTGTTTTTAATAATATCTGTTCTCCAAATTTTGTGGTTTAACATTTCAGTTCTTCCCCACTTTTAATTATGAATTCCAAATACTGACAAACTCGTGCCAGATACAGTTGTCACACGGTATTACATAAAAATAGCTGATAACTCATTCCCTAAATCACGAACAACCGTATTAACAAAAAGATCTTTCGTAATTAGACAAAATATATTACGCCATAAACAAACACTGATGCAAAACGAAGAAACTAGGGTGGAGCGGTAGCGTTTTATTTACAAACTCATTTAAATACAAACCGAATCTGCATGTTGATTAGTCTCATCTCGGGACGTTTTAGACCCTTTCTTACAAATTTATATTTACTTACGGTTTGTTAATTGAACCAGGGGTCGAAGTACCCACCCCACCCATCTTAAATTAATACTTGAATACATTTTAACACATTAATTATTTTACTTTCCTTTGGTAATAACTTTTCAGACGCAATGAAAACTTTTGTAGTACATCGGTTTAAGTGGAGGATTGTATAATCTCTTCACAGAAACGGTTTGTTTTTGTAAAACTGCGACTGTGAAAAAAAACCGTTTAAAATAATGGGTCTGTTTCTCTTTCAGTGCGTATACAAAGAATAATTCACACAGTGCGTAAAATGGTATATTTAAAAGACAAATGATTGTTAATTTTAAGAGTAATATTTAATTTGCTTGAAAAACTTCATTGACTAAGATTTCTGTAAATATATTATTTTATGTATTTCTATTTTATTGAAAAATTGCATTTTAATGTAAGTGTTTTTTTTTAAATCTACTATAGGATTAGAGTAAGCAATACTCTAAATTTTATGATGGGAATATATGCAGAAAACTTCGTATACAACAGAATTGTTGCTCATGCATATGCACAACGTACCTCTTCCTCCATCCTCCTTATCGGGGTAGCCACCCATCCAGGAATTATAGTAAATAAGAACTATAGAAAGAAGAACTATATAGTAAATATCTTTAAAAATGCACCAACATTCATGGCCTAGATTGATTAATTTTGAAGTTATAACTACAGCGGGCAAAATAGTCTGCTACAATAGGTGTGCGCGTAACAGTAGTACACAAACATGATAATTCATAGAACATTTAAATATTTACCCCGTTAATCATCCAGCTTGTGACAATACAAGCTGGATCAGAAAGTGAAAGGTGAAATATCTGTTTCATTTCACATTTGTTTCATTGAAATTTATTCGCCGTTATAAAAAAATGTTGTAACGGAAAACGACATTTCAACCTCTAGTGATGTAATATTTGCATAAATAAAATAATATTTGATATTCCACAACAGATCTGTAGACGCACAATCACTTTTATCTTAATTCAGTAAAATCTGATTTTTTAAATTAAAACACTATAAAACTTTACTGTAATACTTGCTTTTTGCATCTCTTAAAGCATGAAGGTGTGACCATCATTTGCAGTAATTTCATTAAAGACAATGATTTCATTAACAATTTAATCTAATATTTCTGTCACATCCATTAGTTCTTTGTAATTGTTATATATTGTTTATTTTTCTTCAATATTGAGCATACTGAAATTTTGTTTGACCTGATTGATAGCAGTTGCTTTAGAATGAAACTATAAAACTACAGACTTTGTTTTCTCCTAAAACTTTTCAAAATAATAAATTGTTGTCGATAACTATATTTTCCAGCGTGTAAGAATCGATTGTGATGGTCCAGGAATGTCTGTGAAATCCTCGAATACGTTTAGATGATTTAATAAATACTGTTTTTGTATGTGATATTAATTCATTTACGTTTGAATAATATTATCAATTATTTTCTGCTACAATATGTAATGCCTGAAGTTTACAAGTAACATATATGTATGAGGTTATCACACTATTATTTAAACAAATGACCTACAGAATGCATTTTTGCGTCATCATCAATTATAAATATTAACAATTAGTTTCGTGTGAAAGTTATATTCAATATCAAAATAATATCTCTAATCATCAATTAGATATTATATCTAATCAATATCTAATAACTACAGAAATAAGGAGTTTAACTCCAACCCATCTGCAAATGCCTTATATAATAAGGACTAAACAAATTAGGTCAAAACAGCCATTCTCCTGGCTATATGCCAAACGCCGAGCGCTGAATTACATAACAAAATTTGCCGTATTTTTGTCTAACAGAGTTAGCACTAAAATACAGTGATTATTCCAAAACCACAAGAAAGATGCAGAATGTCACCTATCTCAAGATATCGTTAACTGCAGACCGGTTTCGACCTTTCTATCTTGGGTCTCGTCAGTGCAGTGTAAACGAGTATACCTTTGACATATGAAGCTTACATCTAGTAGACGCTGTTACGTTCCACCGCAGTAGAACGTACCAAAAGCCATCTCTTGGTAGATTCGACGACTTGAGATCATCAGTAATAGTGCAAAGTTTTACTACGCAGAGGGTAATATTCAAGCTACAGAAATAAGGAGTGTATATTGCAACCCATCTGCAAATGCCTTATATAATAAGGACTAAACAAATTAAACCTAATCTAATTTGTTTAGTCCTTATTATATAAGGCATTTCCAGATGGGTTGGAGATATCTAATATCTAATATCTAATCTTCAATATCTAATATATTTAGCACTATTCTATAGACATAGAACATTAACAGAAGATTGTTGTTTAGATTCTATTGTCTCATCCACACATAACCATAGTTCTTTATTTTGCAGTTCAAATTTATACCTATTTTCGATTACTTCACGTACAAATAATACCTCATTTAGCAACGTTATCCGACTTGGTAGTTGCCAATCGCTGATGTATTCATTCCAGAACGAATGACGTGCGTCATTATCTAAATGAATGAAACATAAATTAGGTATTTTGCTTTATGCCAGTTTCTTTAGATCTGTTACATGTTTCTACAGTAACTTTTGTCCCAGCACTTCAAAGGTATATCCCAAACTAAGCATATAATTTTGCAATATAAATAAATCCTTAGATTCTCCTATAAACTTCTTTACGGTGTTAAAAAGTGGTTGTTTGTCAACCCTAAGTACTTTCGACATTATACCATTATGCACAGATGAACAAAGCGCAAATCGAACCGCAACAGAATAATTATTAATTAATTAATAAGAGTTCGTCAATATTTCAAATCAATAATTCGGACCAAAATTGCCCGCGCCATTTATAAACACTCGAAAATCGAGGATTTTCAGATTTCTTTACGATGACATAATCTAGACAGCTCATAAAATAATGCGGCAAGAAAATCGCCGAAAATACGCCAGTTTCCTTTTTGCGAAGATGTCTAAATCCTTACATTATATTATCATAAATGAAAATGGCTTTCAACCTGTAGACAACTATGTAAGATATTTTCAGAAGAAACAAATTAACTGCCTTATTCAGCTACTCTTATAAATTCTAATCTGTCACAACATGAAACTCGCTGGGTCCTTAAAGTGACACAAAGAGAGTGCGATATAGCACCTCATTAATAGTGGCACCTCATTATTCAAAACGAAACCAGTATTTCGTAGATTTACGACGGATAATAAATTGACGCATGCATACATCTTTATGCTACTACTTTCCAAAAATCATAAAATTCTACAAACAAATACACTGCTGAATTACAATTACAGCAAAGTTACCATCCAGCGGAGGTGTCACAGGGTGAGTCATCTCATTTAAAATTGATGAGGACGAGGATGTAAGTTGTAAAAATACGTCGCAAGTACTAGAAACTGGCGTGATTTGGGGAATTTCATTTCATTCTATTTGTCAATTTATACCTCGAATATAATGAGAGATATTTACAGAAGTATTAAAATACCTTCCCCAAATTAATATGAGGGCGATGTTGTGCATCTAAATTTACAGTAGAACAAGAACTGAGTTATTCAAGGTCTTTTACACAATATCACCGTGTATTTTATATTACAGGCATAATATTTTCAACTGTAAACTAATCAACGCAGATTGAATTTCTGTAATAAAAGAATTCTTCATCATGAGGTCATCAGTCATAAGACTGGTTGGACGCTAACCTCCAGCTTCTCGTATCTTGTGCTAACCTACACATTTCGCTAATTGTGCTACAACCTACATCCCTTACTATTTGCGAGCAGTAGTCTAATCTAGGCCTACCTCTGCCTTTTTTCACTCATATTTCTGCCTCCAAAATGTCGCGGATTATTCCCCCATGTCTCAGCAAGTGGCCTACCATTATATCTCTTCTTTTCTTTATGTTTTTTCACATACTTCTTTTCTCGCCGACTTTCTCTAATACTTCTTCGTTTCTAACCCTATCAGTCCACGGTATTTTCATCATTCTTCGGTAACACCACATCTCAAATGCTTCTAATTTCTTCCTACTTGCTTCCCCTACCGTCCAGGTTTCGCAATCGTATAGTGCCGTGCTCCATACATACATTTTCAAAAATCTCTTCCTTGTTTCTAAGTTTATTACCCCCGAGCATAAAAGTGCTTTCTTTCTGTTAAAAGCTACTCGGCCCTCCGCTATTATTTGTTTCCTATCTTTATCGCTTCTTCCATCCAAATTTATTTTACTTCCTAAATAAGTGAAGTTTTTAACTTCCTCCAATCTTTCATTATTAATTTGTACTTTCGTTTTTGCTCTGCTCTCACATTAATAAATTAATTAAATAAAAGAAGTATTCAAATTAAAAAAGATGTGGGTGTTCTTAGTTATAGACTTATTAATAGGGAAAATGGCAATAAGATTAAAAGGAATATTCAATCATGTAAAATTTTGTTTTTATTGTTTTGTCATTTTCTCCTGATCTCATTTTCAACATTATCAGTTCAACTTAATTGCATGCTTCTATCATAAACATGTTTTTATTATCCTAGTAAATAAACGCGTACTTAGAATCATAACTAGCAATTATCTTGGTCATTACTAGGCGATTAGACTTCAAATTTAGTCATATGAGTGAGTGCCTATAGATAAGCACACGAAATAAGTTATTAGTATTTTCTTGCTTTAGAATTTATTATTTGATATAAAATATTTTATTTGATGTAAAATAATCTCATGATTATTGTGATTAATCAATAACTTGTTCCTAAAAATATCTTACTAAATGATAATATTTAGAACTTTAAAGAATGTAATAAATGCAGTTATTGAGTAGTTTCTAGAAAACTAGACCGACCAACATGATACTCGATGAACGTATACAGTGCGCATCTAGTCCCAATAAGATAATGATCTATATATTATGGCGCAGGAAGAATTTAGCTCAATAAATATTATCTCAATAGATGGATTTGGCACTGATATACAATAAAGTGGCCTACTCGGTCTTTATATTTAACACCCTTAGATTTATGTTTATAGGGCTACTGAAAATGTAAGGTATACTCCACCCATCCCGCTAACATTGAGGTTTCCAACAAAGAATTATATTTCCAACAAAATATTTGAACGGATGAGATAGTTTTATAATAGGATGTTTTACTGTACCCAAGCGGAAGGTGCACATTTCAGAAATTTAGACGTTATATGATCAGATTGCTATATATCAAATGTCCGATTTTGTAGGTATTAAATATTATTTATATTATTATATAAGGTATTAAATATTATTTATTCAACAAAATAGTCACCAATGGCATCTATTCTCCATTGCCAACGCTCTGGCAGGGCATAAATTCCATTTTTTTTAAATCTTTAGTTTTCCTGCTCATTAATTCTTTGAAGACCCCAATTGTAGTATCCCTGTTGGCAAAGCATCTGTTCCTCAAATAATTGTCCAAGCACCGGAAGAAATGAAAATCAGTGGGGGAAGGGTCAGTAAGGTGGATGGGGGAGAACCTCATACCCTAAGTTTAGCAAATTTTGGACGGTCCGCTGTACAACATGGGGTTTCGCATTATTATGGAGCAGTATTGATTCACGTCTAGTGACCAGTGTAGGCTGCACCCAACGCAATTTCCCGTGCATCACCTCAAGTTCATGGCAATAGGATTCTGCCGTGATGGTTTCACCAGTTGGCAAAAGCGACTAATGCACAATGCCTTCACTTCTCCATACTTCCCTTATTGGACTTTTCAATGTCCACCATACTGTCACCATCACCTTTCTTGGGTGTAGCGATAACCTCACATGCCGCCTCGGAGTTTCTTCTTGGTTTCGCCTTGCTTTGATTGAGTAATGAACTTGCATCCTGTAATCGCTGAAGCTTATTGGCCTCGGTTAACTCATGTGGCATCCATCTGTCATGTTTTTTAAATTTTCAAATTTGAGCAAGGTGGCGACTTATGGTGACAGTAGAAACTTGAAACCTTGCCGCAAGGCGCCGTACAGTAGTTGAAGAATCATTTTCCACTTGTGCCTGTAACTCCGCGGTATCAATACTGCTAGGCGGTCTTCCACTAGGGGTTCATTTTGCAACTCAAAATTTCCCTGGTTGAAATTCGCAAACCATCGTCATACTATCCGTTCGATACAAGTGGTTTCCCCAAATACTTGGTAAATTTCCTGAGCCGCAGCTGCTGCGTTTAATCCCCTTTTGAATTGAAAAAGGAAGACTGCTCTAATATTAGCATTCTTGTACGAGCAAAAAAATGATAACAAAACCTTTCCCGGCAATGCAGTAGGTGGCAAACATGTTGAACGAAACCCACTTATGCAGCACAATCACAATTTTAAATATAAACAGAACACAACCTTTCACTAAGACGTCTGTTTTAACACTGAGATATAAATGGACATTTCATATGTAACAACCTGAAATCTGTATTTTCAACAGAATATAGATCCTTCTCATTACATTTTACTTATGTACTTACTGAATAAAATATTTCTTAGGCAACTGAATGGAAGAAAAGGTTCCCAATAGTAGCCACTAATGCTTCTAGGTTCACTTGATTTTCTTCTCTGAATATACTTAAAACTTAGTGTCAAACTCACTAACATACTCACAGACTAAGTCCATAAAACTCAACTAGAAGATATTTATGATTTTAACTCTAGAATAACTGAACAGAGTAGACGGATTTCCCGATAAGAATTTAGCATGCAAGAATTAAAAAATAAGCTATATTATTATTTAACGAACATTGGAACTCACTTAGACAATTTAATAAAATAATAAATAATATTATGAATGTCTACATCGCAACATCGCTTTTGTGTCAGGAATATATCGAATAATTTAGTTTCTTTTTTATCTACTGGTAAAAAATTTTAAACCTCATCAAATTATAGACAATACGATAGCAGTACTATTTTAATTTCTATAATTATTGTGGTTGAATTGAAGTGATGTGGAGTACAAAATGCAACTAATGGTGGTTAATAATAATATGAATTATAAAGTATATTCTACCTAGTAATGAACATAATATAGTCAACGGAATACGTAAATAGATAATAGACTTATGTAATTGAATATATAGTAAATAGTTAGTTAGTTTTCTCAATATACATAATAGTTTGAGAGCCACTGGCTTAATTATTGAAATAATTAAAACAACCCAGAATAACATTGCCTCGAATCAAGCTCGACCTGAATTATGCAACGCATAGTGCTTACTGTTTACAGTACAGTATTATGGAATGCAATATAGCAATCTAGGATAAAATCGGTTTATGTGAGGATTAAAATGGTTCAAGCCATAAAAGGAGTATACGCTTTTGTCAAATCAAAAAATATGACCAGTGCATAAACAAATAAATTGATATTAAATATATACTTAGAAGAAAAGTATAAATAATAAGGTATAAATAATAAAGGTATATAAATAAAGGTAATTTAGGTTAAAAGTGTTTAATTTTAAACCTAAATATGTTGCCTTACCAGAAAAGTTATATATAGGACAATTCTATAATATTGCAAGACGTTTCAAGAACAGATTATTTAGATAAAAATAAGATGGAATATTGCTGGGAACATGTATCCCGAAACGCTTCGTTTTCGAGATACAGGAGGTTATTTTTTTCTTTAATTTATTTTTAATAATTATTATTTTAAAAGATTCTTATCTGATTTAATTGAAGATTGACAGGTTTATTCTAGTAACTCGTTGCGCTTATGTTATAAATAAAATGTCATTTTAATTTATTGATATAATATTATGAAATTTCAATGAATATCAATACACAATGTCAGAATCAACTGACATTTTCTTACATTTAATATAATGGATCTAAAATAAATTTAAACACAATCATATACAAACTACATAGTAATACTTAACTACATAATTTCAAAATTTCTCAGATACATCTAAGATTAGGAAGCACTAAGAAGCACTTGTACTAGACAATATTTTCATAAATATAGTTTCGGGTTCGCATTCGAATAAGAAGCAACATTCTGTGCTGACGATGTTAGAATTATTATCGAAATACACATATACACGTACACTAACATATCCGTTGTGGTTAAAGGAATTGTAGTCAAGCTGTTGTACATATATGATTGTACCTTTCTTTTAAGAAATATCTTAATGGACTACACAGTTAAATATGTGTGGCCACAAAGCTCTCCAATACTCAATCTACCGCCCATTGTGTCTCCTCGTAAAGCAGGCAACGTTAGAGTATGGATTTGGGCTTATTCCAAAAGCTCAATATCTCCTCCAGGCCGATTTTTCTTCAGCTCGCTTGGGTCCAAAAAAGAAAAACCCAAATGCAATGTCTCTACTCTATGCCAGAGCCAGAAAAGGCCCTAGCATACCACATGTTCAAACGTCTCCATCTTTTATACCATCTCCATTCCTTGTTGGCACTCAAGCCACTCTTGAAAAAATGGCAGTTGAATGAATCTTACTTGCTTAGAAGATGAACTACTTTATATGACACAGAAATTAAAATTTAATCCTAGAGCATAAAAATGAGAATGAGCGATGGCCTAAGCTGGTTTGGTGAACACGTCATCGATATTAGTCAACTACCAGTTGGTGTACCATTTGGCTCACTTACATCGTCCGTATGTCAGTAAATTCGCAGCAACTACACAAAGTTACAGGAAGTTTGTGTAGAAGACATACCATCCCTCTGATAGGATGTAAAACCGGAATTCCTTTGTCCATGTTAGACAATTAGAAGATCATTACCTAATCACTAGAGTAGAGGTTCAAGAACAGTTTCAGGTTGGGAATAGCTCCTCTTCTGACGTTGGTAATAGACTTTGGTAGCTGAAATATGCCGATGTCGAATAAAGGTATAGAAAACATAAAATATATTACCCATGTCCTAAAACATATATCCGAAAAAGAGAGGAGCCGACAAAGGCGAGAACTTTAGAACGATTAGCCTAACTTCCCATGCGTCAAAAATCTTAACTAGAATAGTGCAGAAGAGGATGGAAAATAGAGCGGAGGAAATACTAGGAGAAGACCAATTCGGGTTTAGGCGAAATAGGGGAACTCGCGAAGCTATTCTGGCGCTAAGAGTAATGTTAGAGAAAACAATAGAAAAAGGAAAGAACGCTTATATCGAATTTGTAGATTTAGAAAAAGCTTTTGATAACGTAAGATGGGAAAAAATTTTCGAGATACTAAAGAGCGCGGGAATGAAGTATAGAGATAGGAGAGTAGTACACAATCTATACAAAGAGCAAACTGCTGTTATAGAAGTAGAAGGGGAAAAAAGGGAAGTAGGTATTAGGAAAGGAGTAAGACAAGGATGTACGCTATCACCACTAATTTTTAATCTGTACATCGAAGAGGCGATTAATGTGGTAAAAGATAGAGTGGATTTCGGGATTAAAGTACAGGGACAGAAACTAAAAATGCTGAGATTCACGGATGATATAGCAGTATTAGCATCTAGTAAGGAGGAATTAGAATCAGCATTGAACGAAATGGAGGCAGTGTTGACAGAGGAATACGGAATGAGGGTGAATAAAAACAAAACTAAAGTGTTAGTGTGCAGAGGGCGCGAGAGCAGAGCAAAAACGAAAGTACAAATTAATAATGAAAGATTGGAGGAAGTTAAAGACTTCACTTATTTAGGAAGTAAAATAAATTGGGATGGAAGAAGCGATAAAGACATAAAACAAAGAATAGCGCAGGGTCGAGTAGCTTTTAACAAAAAGAAAGCACTTTTATGCTCGGGGGTAATAAACTTAGAAACAAGGAAGAGATTTTTGAAAACATATGTATGGAGCACGGCACTATACGGCTGCGAAACCTGGATAGTAGGGGAAGCAAGTAGGAAAAAATTAGAAGCTTTTGGGATGTGTTGTTATCGAAGAATGATGAAAATACCATGGACTGATAGGGTTAGAAACGAAGAAGTATTGGAGAAAGTCGGCGAGAAAAGAAGTATGTGGAAAAACTTAAAGAGGAGAAGATATGGAATGGTAGGCCACTTGCTGAGACATGGGGGAGTAGTCCGCGATATTTTGGAGGCAGAAATAGGAGTGAAGAAAGGCAGAGGTAGGCCTAGATTAGACTACTGCTCGCAAATAGTAAGGGATGTGGGTTGTAGCACAATTAGCGAAATGCGTAGGTTGGCACAAGATAGGAGAAACTGGAGGTTAGCGTCCAACCAGTCTTAGGACTGATGACCTAATGATGACGTATATTAACAGTGGATGACGTTATTATTGATCAGTCGTTTTTAATATGTCATATCTTGATCAATTGTCAAAATACAAATACACTGAACATAAGAACTACGCATTTTTTTAAATACTCAAATACCTTTTATATATAAAATGCTAACAATTGTATTCTATTATACATTCTTATAAACTTAGGTGATGATTTTTAATATCCTAATTAAATATAATAAGTTTTCACACATGGGGCAGGAAATTAATAGCAGCATAGATAGTTTTTTCTTGAGTTTTCAGTTTATTACCCAATGTATTATACACGTATTTTGATCAGAATAAGTTCAAGTAAAAAAGGGTAATTCTTTGTATTTTAGAAACACTATATAATTTTTGAAGTTGTAATCTATTCAGAATATAACAATTTACGTATTACTAGAATTGCCTTTTAGATATATATAAATATTAGATATTTCCTCAGCATTCTCTGAAGTCTTTTATATCCATTCCTTCTCTTAGCACTCTCACATTGCCACAGCGAATACATGTACGAAACATTTTAGATAGGTATTCCTTGTGAAGGCTGTTACACGAATTTATTTTGATAAATGTCTAATACATGTCAACCTTTGCAATTTAACTTTCCTTTTATAAAGCGACTAAACACTGTAATATAAGTCGTTGCCTCTAAGTGAAATTTTTGAGGGCACATTTTTATCAGACATTATTTTCTAAAGAATTTGAGCAATATTAGTTCTGTTATAACTAGGTTCATCTAAACATCAGTTTAGAATATAACTCAAAAATACGAAGGTGGATCGATTAGTAAATCAAAGCCTTTTTCTGGTAATACTGAAGATATAAATAATAGTTAACATTAGTAATAATTTTTCCAACTTACATTAATCCTTACTGTAGAATTGAAGAAAAATGGTAATTATGTCTCGATACTCCAAGATGATTTATATTTACGTATTCTCTTTGTTTAAATCAATACATTGTATTAGTTAATATTTAATATTCTGCTGATTACCAACAATGTAATAGTTAATTAAATTGCTAGAACCAGCAGGTAAAGTAATTCCCCAATAACTAAAGAGTAAAAACTTAATTACCAAATATATACATAATTCATTACATATTCTGCTATCAAAGACTATAAAGAGGGGGTGTTAAAGATTATGGTAGTTCTCTAATGCTAATTTAAAAATCGTAGCCGTAGATTATTGTCCTGAGATTTGTTCTGTTTTTATTTAAATACAACCCATTTATTATTTAACTCCCATTAATGAAAGCCGACATAACAATATACCTGCGTATGAATATTTCAATAGCAATATAATCTTCACCGGCAGGATATATCATTTCCCTATACGGAATAATAAACTAACAGCCTATTGTCTACTTCTATTTTACAATTTTTTTTTTTTTTTTTTTAATAAAGGCCAGTCACCCCTTTCTCTGGCTCCGACTCACACAGAAGGTGCGCTGGTAATACCAGCAATCACTCTTCGCGTCCACTCGGTTAGTTATTACTGGGCCGAGTCGTGTGCCCTGTGTAGACGTAGCGAGCCGAGAATTACGGCCTTCTGCATGCGACCGGCTAAGATTTCTGTCGAATTTCGGCATGCCGGTATGCTCTTTAATTCGGAAAGCAGTGTATCTCTCGCTGCACCAAGGGCTCCTATAATCAGTAACTTCAATTTAACAGTATGGTCTGGATATAGTCTACGGAGTTCGAAGATTAAATCTCGATATTCTGTCCGTTTCTCCTCCTCTTTCAAAACAATGTTACCATCACCGGGTGCCGAGAACTCGATAACGAACATTGTCCTGAGTTGGTGGTCGAGGAGGACTACGTCAGGCTTGTTGGCTTGTATTTGCCTGACGGTGGAAAACGAATAGTTCCAATATATTCGGCACTTCTCGTTTTCCACAACGGACTCAATATCCCCCGGAGCGTATTGAATGATAATAAAGCACCCGTAACGCTGCGTTGTGTCTATGGATATAGGCCGAGACTGCATATAAAGGGCAAGCCGACAGTAAATGCATCAATGCCTCCGGCGCCCTGTGGCAGGCCCTGCAACTGACATCAGGGACCTCTATACCCATGACACGACTCCGATAGACGAGCGTGTTAAATACACCATCTTGACAAGCCATGATGAATCCCTTGGTCTCTGAATTTAGCCCGGCTGACCATAAGAAAGCAAAGGTCAGCCTTTCGGATAAGCCCAGGGCTTCCATATTTCTATAGAAGACCCCGTGCATGGGCTTATCCTTGTGAAGCTGCAGAGCTCTTAAATGCTCTGCAGCTTTGACTTGGGCTTTTAACCGAACGGGTTCCAACTCGGTGACAGAGTTGTGATTGGGCCGTTCGGTGTCGAAGACGAGGCCGATATCATCGGCTGCTCTACGTGCTGCCTTAAATAAAAATGCTCCTACCCCTGCATGTTCGTGATCTCGGACCATGCAGAGAAGGGGATCCGAACTCCTGATAACTTTACAGGCTCCGTCCAGAACCATCCTGTTATGAAGACACTCCAAACTCAAGAGTCCACGGCTTCCGCGATGTCGTGGGAGATATAGCCGTGGAACGGACGATCTGGGATGCAAACTCCTACTGAGATGCATCCTCTATCGGGTTACTACGTCGAGTTGTCGCAGCTCCTCCTGCGTCCATTTGACTACTCCGAAGGAGTAGACAAGGATCGGAACGGCAAGCATGTTCGTTGCAGACACCTTGTTCTTCCCCGACAGTTCTGTTCTGAAGACCAGATCTGTCGGAGGCGGTGCTGATACTTGCCGCGGAGAGCATTTTTTACGACACCTACCTCTTGGGTGGAGCGTTGCTCAACACCCAAGTAGGCGTACGACTCTCCGGCATCTAAGTGATGTAAGATGCTTCCGTCTACGAGCTGAGCATCCTCTATGTATTCCCGGCTTCGTCCTCTCTTGAGATGAACCAGTGCACATTTGTCCAACCCGAACTCCATCCCGACGGCCTTCCTGTACTCCTGCACCACCCTCAGGGACTGGCGTAATTCCCTTTCTCCGGAGGCATAAAGTTTTAGGTCATCCATGTAAAATAAATGGGTGACCTTATGCCTCCGATCGCCGGGGGTGCCGCAGTTATAGCCACGGGTTTTCCTGAGGGACACGGACAACGGCAACAGTGAGATGCAAAACAGAAGGCAGCTAGGGGAGTCTCCCTGAAACACGCCCCTTCTGGACGACACCGGCTCTGTCCGGACTCTAGTATCACCCGATGTTATGGTAAACCGAGTCCTCTAGAGCGGCATCAGTTCTTGAATGCATCTCACTACAGGACCGGGCACCACAAGGCATTGGAGCAAGTGAATTATTAGCTCATGCGATGTCATATCGAATGCCTTGCGGTAGTCGATCCATGGAAAGGTTCCGCTTGTACTGCACGGAGTCCTGCGTGATACATCTGTCAATCAACAGATTCTCCTTGCAGCCAGCGACACCCCTCTTAGACCCTCGTTGTTCGTATATCCCCTCGAAAACCGGCTCAACTGCTAGGAGTACTCGCGTGTACAAGATGCGTGTAAACACCTTGTAATAGGCGTTTAAGCAGGTTATCGGTCGGTAGTTCTTTGGGTTGGACAAATCTCCGGTCTTCGGGATTAGCACGGTTTGCCCCTCGACAACCCAAGAAGGAATTTGCTGCTCCCCATTTAGCCAGGTGGTAAAAATTCTGGCTAAATGGCGGTGGATACTAGGTAATTTTTTCCACCAGAAGTTATTTATCCCGTCGGGACCTGGAGCAGCAAAGTTCTTAGAGCCCGCAAGAGCCCTTCGAACCTCTTCAGGGGTTATCAGGTGGCACACTTCTTCTGGTCACTGAAGACCTTCGCAAAAGTCTGGGCTTATCCGAAGGGCTGGAGTGTCTCTTTGGAGTGGGAGCTTCTGCTCGTAAAGCGCCTTCCAAAAGTTTTCCACCTGATCTAGAGTCGGTGGATTTTCGACAACAGGTTGAGGCGGTTCGAATAGACGCGAGGGTTTTTGGCGGAACAAATTATTTTCCGCCAGTCTTCGCGCCCGCCTCACTAGTGACTTTTTTGCATGTCACTAGCATCCGTATCCTATCAAGGCAGTGCTGTTTGATGGTACGCAGCACTACCTCATTAAGTGTGTGATGGACGCGTCTTAAATTAGCGGCGATTCGCCGTAATGTTTGCGTGAAAGACCTATTGGCCGCCATATAGTCCATCACACATTGGATACGAGATACCTGTTGTCTTGCCGACTGGATCGTGGCCTCCATCTTCCGTACACGCCACTCCGCTCTCTCTCGCGGAGAGGAAGATTTGTTCGCCCTCTCCATATGAGAGAAGCTCTCGGCGGCAGTGTACAGGGCACAATTTATGTGCCATATGTCGGCCCCTTCTGGAAGCGATGCTTGAACTTCAGCATCCACTCTGGCCAGGTCTTGTGGGGGGTTTTATGCGATGTAATCCCCTTCTGGTACTCTCTGGAGGCCCTCTACTATTGGTGGAACGGTGAAGACCGCATCCTCAACTGGTTCATTAGGCAGCCATTCAGCTACCTCATTCGCCAATCGGGGCGCAGTCCTCACATAGCCCTTTCTACGAAGATAGGATACATAATCACGCAGATTCTGCGGCGTGAAGGCATCATGTTCTGTGTATAATTCACACCACAGGGCATGCA
Organism: Rosalia funebris; assembly: GCA_037954035.1. NCBI lineage: Eukaryota > Metazoa > Arthropoda > Insecta > Coleoptera > Cerambycidae > Rosalia > Rosalia funebris. The sequence continues at coordinate 11,421,320 of JAZFAV010000007.1, forward strand.
TACGTGCTATCTATCCCCTCCGTATGGGCTCACTGCTTTCATAGCAATGCAGCAGGTCATCCCTCAGCTCGTCGGTCCACTCAAAGCGTCCATGTCGTTGGCGTGCGTCGTTTTCAGGCAATCCATCCATTTGGGCCCCACCACCTTGCCCATGACCCCTATCCGAACGGGGTCGATCGTGGGGGCCTCCTCTTCTGCCATTTGGAACTAGAAGTTCGGGCTTACCGGGGAGTTAGCCCAGTAAGCCCACGGCCGACACTAGAAGGGAATCTGTTATCCCCTCCCGGGTGCGCTGGTGCTGCCGGTCCAGTTTTGCACCCCAGCTGGAGTAAGTGGTGTCGCTACTCACCAAAGGCCAGATGGATGTTGTGCGGCCCCTCCTGCTTAAGCGACTAAACACTGTAATATAAGTCGTTGCCTCTAAGGGGAATTTTTGAGGGCACATTTTTATCAGACATCATTTTCTAAAGAATTTGAGCAATATTAGTTCTTTTATATCTGGTTCGTCTAAACATTAGTTTAGAATATAACTCAAAAATACGAAGGTGGATCGATTAGTAAATCAAAGCCTTTTTCTGGTAATACTGAAGATATAAATAATAGTTAACATTAATAATAATTTTTCCAACTTACATTAATCCTTACTGTAGAATTGAAGAAAAATGGTAATTATGTCTCGATACTCCAAGATGATTTATATTTATGTATTCTCTTTGTTTAAATCAATACATTGTATTAGTTAATATTTAATATTCTGCTGATTACCAACAATGTAATAGTTAATTAAATTGCTAGGAACCAGCAGGTAAAGTAATTCCCCAATAACTAAAACTTAATTACCAAATATATACATAATTCATTACATATTCTGCTATCAAAGACTATAAAGAGGGGGTGTTAGAGATTAAGGTAGTTCTCTAATGCTAATTTAAAAATCATAGCCGTAGATTATTGTCCTGAGATAGTTTATTATTTAAATACAACCCATTTATTATTCAACTCCCATTAATGAAAGTCGACATAACAATATACCTGCGTATGAATATTTCAATAGCAATATAATCTTCACCGGCAGGATATATCGTTTCCCTATACGGAATAATAAACTAATAGCCTATTGTCTACTTCTATTTTATAAATTTTAATTATTATTATGTTATATGGGTTTGGGCCTCATCAGCCACCGATCGCATGAGTAATCCCTTGGCGATCCCCTCTTATGCGGTTCATTATCCAAAAATGCTATCCCATAAAAAGAGCAATTTAGATACTTCCCCCGCCTAAGCCTCCCCTCCTCTAGGATAATAGGGGTCCCTAATATAAGGTACCTCTTCTCCTACAGTGCGGGGCAGGTGTAAAAAGATGAATCGTGGTATCCTCGTCATCTTGACAGTATCTGCAGGCCGGGCTGTCAGTCAGCCTCAGCTTGTGCTTATATGCATTCAGGCTACTATGGTGGGGCCCGTTATGATTCTCACCAGGATTCTAGCTTTGTGTCTGCTCAATTTAACGAATTCTTGGGCCCATTTCTCAATCTCTGAGGATTCGATAAAGAGTTTGGTTATTCAACAACCCGTTACTTCTCTTCATCTTTTATTGTGCTGGTCTCTTGCCTAGCCATTGATGCGGTCTCTCTCAGATTCCGACTTATTCCCACTGTAGGTTCTGGTCCATAGAGGTTTTCCCTGGTCCCTAGTATGGCAAAGTCATCTGCAATTAGATTTTCCTTAATACCATTGTGCCCAGGTATCCATAAGAGTTTCACCAGTCCCTTCTCTGCCAATTGGTTCAATGCTTCATAGCAATTATAGACCAGTTCGACTTTGTCGTTGCTGAATTCAGGGCTGTTAACGCCGCCCTGCTATTCGAGCAGATACGTACCTTCTCCTGAGTCCGATTTTGGTCGACCCCCAGCACACTGTATGTAAATGCAACTAGCTCGGCCTGGAGTGCGGTAGTGTATTTTCCCAGGGGAAAGGTTTTACCTATCCCATCGCGTCGCCTATATACGCCAGCACCCGCTCTGTGCCCACTCTTGGCTCCATTCGTGTACCAGATGTCTCAATTGAGCGGTAATCCAGCTCGACCCTCCATCCCGTCGATCTTACTATTTTAATTAAGTCATTAAAATACTGGTGGTTCCATTTTCACTTCAATTATATACAAAGTATCTCTTATGTATAATTGTTAACAATACATCTAGAAAGGGTGAAAGGGAGAGAAAGGGAGCCAAATAACTTTTATTTGCCAAATCTTTAAATTATCGAAAGCTGCGAAACCATAAATGGTACCCTTTGGTCAACGTCATATAAAAACCGTTGACTAATAATATTGGTGCAAGATTGGATTATGTGAGATAATGAAAAATTTGTGTTAAAGTCACAGAGCTACCATAAAAAGTAATATAGATTTTCCAACGAAGTCTCATTATGTTTATATATATATATATATATATATATATATATATATATATATATATATATATATATATATATATATATATATATATATATATATATACTATGAGCAAGCAAATTATACATTTTATAACCCAGAAATGCCACATTGTGTACGAAAAGTGAGTACTTGGGCTATTATATTTGAAAATCGAATATTGGAGCTTTCCTTCTTGTCCAGTAATATACTCAGTAAATTGGATATAACATTCCTTCTTAAATATTTATTTATTTATTTTGGTTGCTGAGTATATGATTCAAACACCTAATGATTTTAATCCATTAATATGTAGAATTTATATAGAGTTTCTACCCATGTAGAGTTTAATGCCATCAGAAACTATAGTTCTTATATAATTAGGATTGTCGTCAGAAATATTTGTAACTTATTTCACAAAATTATATCACACAATATGTATCGTGTTCATTTAATTCGTGAACCAATTTTACCTAAGGATACCATTATTTCTGTTTGAGGTACAAGTTCAAGTTGTTTTTGGTTTTGGGAACTATTCTAATATTTTTTTAATTTAATAAGAAAAAATTGTAACTGAATATAATAGTTCATTTACACTTTCCCCCTTTTAGAATAGAAGGTGTGACGAATTCTTCGAATTTCTTATATGGAGAATTTTTATAAAATTTTTAATCAATAAAAAGGAATGTCTATTAAAAATGTCTAATAATGGAATAAATTGTTATAAATTTGTTCATGAATGTGATAATCATAAGTCATTCGATTATAATTTCATAGTCATTATATTATTCTCTAGGTTAGCACAAGATAGGAGAAGCTGGAGGTTAGCGTCCAACCAGTCTTAGGACTGATGACTTAATGATGATGATATTATTCTCGAAACAAATAAATACACACGTCACTTATTAAAGAAGAATTTCCGCACACGCCCACATAGGATATATTTTCGTATTCTACGTATTTTTGTTTGGTGTTTATCATTTTCAATAATAATTAGCAAACACAAATCACCTGGCAAGTTGACATTAATTGAAAAAATGAATATATTTCCGTAAAGTTGGTATATACGATGTTACTCCATGCTGCATCTAGCCAGTGATCTCAGTTTGTATCACATCGGGAATGTTAACGATATCTAATATGGATTGATTAAACATGAATTAGTAATTTAAATTATTACGGGTAATTATCCCTGGAATTGATGTACAAACATAACACCAGTTGCAGATCTGCTGGGATGTATTTTTCCAATAAATCAGGTCTTTCTAAAGTGAGATTCTCTGAAGGCTCAGGTTTACGCTAACAATTCCACGATCACTCAAGCATTGAAGGCGAAATTAAACGATGTATCAACGAAATACCGCCACATGTATGCAAAATTGTTATTGAAAATATCGCCAGAAGAGTACTCGTGTGCCAATGAAGCCGTGACGGCCATTTATCGGATGTGTTATTCCATTCATAATTCCTAAATATCTACATTATAAATCAATAAGTATTTCAATATTTACTATAAATAATCATCTTTTGTTTAAGATTCATTCTTGCGCTCTTATTGTAACTTTATATAATAATATATGTATAATAATATGCAATGATATATAACGATAACATATGACTAATAATAATTCATATAAGTATATACTACATAAGTAGGATAGAGCTGCAGATTATAAATCATCATCGATGAATCATCGTCAATAGTAGTGAAAGCAAGTTTTCAAGAAAATAAGAAAGTGTTTCATTTATGTCATATTTACCTCGTATTTGATTGTGAAGTTATTAAAACATTTTCAAGTTTTCGTAATTAGAAATATAAGATACATCTTTTGATAAAATTCGAATAGATTGTTTCGATCTGGAATAATCTAGAATTCGACATCTCAAATCTATAACACAAACAACATTTCCAATTTTATAAACCCAATAATATCTTTTAAATAGCCATTTCCCATTCTTATAACAGTTTGATTATTCAAATTATTAATTTATATAACCTACTGTAACTTAATAGTTATTTATGCACCAAGTCAGTAAAGTGGGTCTTTATCGAACGAATCTGAGATTATGAGTTGAACGAGCGAGGCGAGTAACAGGTGAGTTCGATAAAGACACCTTACTGACATGGTGCATACAAAATTTTATCGCCAACCGTGAAAATTTATAATTTTAAAAATGGAGATATTATGACTTATCACATTTTATTATGATAAAGTAACCAGCAAAACAGTAAAAATGACAGTGACAAACGATTTCAGTTTAATGTCAAAGTCATGGCTACCTTAATAAATATTTGCAGCAGGTAATGGTATATTGTACAACAAATGTCGAAAAAGACATTTTTCGTACGAGTGTGAAAAATGCTTTTCGCACGTGTTTTACACTATACTTTTCCTACGGTGGCTCTTAAATCACATTCAAGGGATGTACATCTTTTTCTTTTATTTAAGTTTTGCTTTCAAAACGATGATTTTTTGACATAATAAAAGAACAATTATTTAATTTTAATAAACATTTACTTACCATTATTAGTATTAGCAATAAACATAATTATTAACAGCTAATGATAATTGTTTTAATAATAGGCTATAATAATCTTGTTACAAACAATATCTATTTAAAGTTGTAATTAATAGTAAAATTACTGCAATTTTCTAAATGAATTCTACATTTCTTTGTGCTGATTGATCAATTTTTTTACAATAGATATGTTATTGTTTGTTTTTGAAGAAGGTGGCATTTCATTTTGTGGTAGAACATCAACTTGTACCTCTGAATCTACCGAGTTTAACGAATTTACAATTTTATTGGACATTTTGACTTTTTCTTGAATGGATTCATCTATGTAGCCTTCCGCCACAGTGCTAGAGCGCCATCCACCATGACATTTGAGGATCAGTAAATTAACACCCGCATTAATTAACAAGGTAGCAGAGGATCGGCGAAAACAGTGTCCTGTAAAATACGCTATCACTACTCCACGGTGTTTTGCGCACAGCGTGCGTAAAATGCCGTTTTACAGTTGCGTCTTTAGTGTGGTTTTGCTTGTTTTCTAAGCAACCGTAGGAAAAAATACTTTTTAGGATACTGTATTGGTAACTAGCGTTTACATATTTACAAACGAGTCCGGTAAATAAAATTTACGGGCCTAGGCAGGTCGTAGTTGACAACGGCCATGTCAAAATTAATTAGACGCAACAAAAATTTAACAAATTTATTATCTAAACCAACCATTTCACTTATTTACATAAATATTGAATGTACGATTACTAACATTATTAAAACAAGTATTTGCTGGTAACAAATTAGATTCTTCACTGTCTAAATTAATAATTAATAGATTAATTAATAATAAAGAAATTAATAACTAAATTGTCGAAATTTTATTATTTACTTTCTTCACCTTAGCAACAAACCAACACACATGCGATGATTTCCACTTCATGCGCCACCCCAATGTGTCGGATAAAATTTTTGTTTTCATGAATTTTTGTTCAATTCGGAGCAGTATCCTAAAAAATCTTATACGATATACAACCGCTAGCATCTTTGTAGCCTTGCCAAACATTGTATTGGCATCGCCACAAAAATGTTGCTACCGGTATAATAACGTAAATAGCTATTACCTGCCGCATATGCGGTAGGTAAGATACTCTATAATTGAACACAAAGAAAATATAATATAATTCATGATAAACTATATACATGATTTAAAGGTAGTGAATAATACATGATAATTATGCAATGCGCTGCTAAATTTTCTGTCAATATTCTTAATCTTCTTATTAACTGATTTTTTAAAAACCTTTGAGTGGCGTTCAGATTTTATCTTTCAATATATGATGATATCATTATAATATTTTTCAATTACAACCACCTCTCTTTTTTTAACATGAAATAATTTATAAAATATTCCGAGTAGAACAGTGTATCAAATTGGATATTTCCTATTTACCTAGTTTATATACCTATAGGATATTAAACTTAAAATGTTTGTTCTCATTGCTCATATAATTTACATCTGAACCAACAAATGAAATGGCAAATATACTCTTGGCAATTATTGAATACAAATTATTTACACGTGTGACCACCAATATCAGATAAAAATCATAAATAAAAGAAAAAATGTACTTATTTTATAATCGTAATATTTACGAAGATGTCTACTTCCGGTATGACTACTAAGAAGAATACTTCAAGGTGTCGAGAAACACTAACTTTTTTAAGGCCGTAAAACAATTGTAATTGTGTACCATAGTATTTTTATTAAATAAAAAAACACGAGGATCGATTTAGGTACACGACTATACAGAAATAACAGTTTCTAATTAATTATCGTTAAGAAAATCTGTCACTATTGTCTAATGTCATCATTTATAAAAGTACATTTTTCTTTTTCAGAACACGGTGACACTTTGTACGTTAGGAGTTGGGGCGACATTCGGCGAATCAATCCTGCAAGATTTACCGAGAGATAGTACGGTAGTAACGCAAACAACTTGTGAGCTTTTGCGGGTTGAGCAGCACGATTTTAGACTGATTTGGGAGGTAAGGCAATACAATTATGTAGCGTTAGATCTTGGGCATTTTCATTTCATATCCTCCATAAATTACTTGGAACCAGTGCTTTAAACCCTTAGTTCCATTTCTCCTTAATCTGGAATACCTTTGGAATCCGGCAACGCCAAATATATGAGATTACTGAAAAATTGGTAGTGTACTATAAATAGCATGAATTATTTTAAAATTCATATGCGTTTTCATCCCGTTCAACCATGGTATATACCATATTTAAAAAGAAAACACCCGCGTATTTCGTTATTTTTTGAGATCCAGATTTGAGCTTTGGCACAATTGTATGCCTATATAAGACGTAAATTTCGAGATAACCAACTTAAATTTAAGTAACAAACTGAGATAACATCAGCCCCCCCAAATAGGACCCATTCCCGATTTTTTTCTTCGCGTTATAGATTTCGAAAAAAGTTATTATAAAAAGTTGTCCAAAATCCAAGTTTAAGCCCCAAAACCATTATGAATGTTTTACAAAATTCGCGTTTTTAGTTTCTTCAATATCTTTCCATTTTATTTTGTTTTCAATTCGGATTTTAAATTACTCAGGGCCTAATATCAATATTCTAACGTTTTATTTTCATCGCCTTCTCTCAAAGTATGTAGAAATATTAGTTTATTGATTGATATGTGACGAGTCAAACATCTTCTAATTTGCTCAACAATATTTAGTTGACACGCTAAATCTCGTAGACTCACTGTTAGATTCACTTAATTTGGTACTAAGATTACATTATCTTTAGGACGTGGATGTATTCGACGAGGTTGATCATTCTAAGATATTTTAATAACACTGCAAGTTTCATTAAAAAGAGAATTTGTGGCGGCTCTTGTTCCATCGCTAATAGCAACTCGTAAAGGATGTCTTTAATTAAATTCTGCGGCTACTTCTCTGCTACTACGAGCCCCATCACCAGATGACCTTATTATTTTGGAAAAGCTACCTCGAAATGTATGTCTTATATAAGATTACAATTGTGTCAAAACTCTAATCTGGATTCTTCATTTTAAATGAGACACACGGTAGGTGGAACTGTGGTGTTGTGGTTTAAAGAAATATTTTTTCATACCTTTTAAGGAGAATTATCCAGTTATAGATAATATTCATAAAATTAGTTCCAATTTCATTTTTTTTAATAAATATATTACTAAGTAAAGAAACTAATTTCAATATGAATTGAGTACAGGTGATTATATTAATATAATAGAACCTATGTTTTATTATTTATATTAATAACATGAGTCCACAATGTTGGACGTTTCTTAATATCCACACATAAATTTCTTATCTGAAGCCAACGGTTTTATGTTGTTTTGACAAGCATGCTTATTTTTGCCAGGATTTAATTCTCTTGTCATCAACATTTTCCACAAATTAGAAAATTATCGATCTTATGACCTATCTATTCTCCAATGCCAAGACTAACCTTAAATAAAGGTTAAATTAATATTATCTTAATTATGAGAAGTATAGTTTTCATCTATTATATTTTTCTATATATAAACTTCCAGAGAATCCTAAATAGACTTATAGATCCTACATAGACTTATATCGACTTTGTATAACATATAATATTCACACTTTCTATCTAAACTTTGCAGAGATTAATCATCCAATATGAAAGAGATCTTCTTAAAATACTTTATTTTTAAATTAATAAACCTCAAAAAACTTTCAAACTTAAATAAAATTCAACATTGATAGCATTCAAGTCCATGCATGTAGCATTTACATTACGAAGAGAAACATGTCCTCCTGTGAAGATTAACAACTGTCAACTTCCTGAAGTTGAAGATACCAAGTATCTCAGCATGAATTTTGACCAACGCCTTACATAGCAAAAACATGTATTTACCAAACGTAAGCAGCAAGTACTTGAACTAAGCCATATGTATTAGCTCATAGGTCGTAAATCTCAGTTGTCTTTGGACAACAAGTTATTATTATACAAGTTCATTCTTAAACCCGTTTAGACTTATGGAATTCAATTGTGGGGTATCGCTAGTATCTCCAACATTAACATTCTGCAAAGGTTCCAAAGCTAGGTATTGCGTACCATGGTGGACGCACTTTATTACTTCCCCAACGAAGCAATTCAGCAAAACATCCCTCTGGACTCCATTAGGGAAGCCATACAACGATTCAGTGAGAAATACAGTGAAAGAGTGTCAATGTAGCCTAATGTTCTAGCCAATATGTTAAATGTGCGCGATATGAGTGAAGTGCGTAGGCTAAAACCTATGCCGACCTGATTACAAGACTCAGATAGGTTTAGACTTAAGATCACTTAGTCAAATAAATTCTAAATTTAAGATTAATTCTTTAAGGAGATCCTTCACTGGAGTAACACTATATGATATTGCATTTTAGTCACAGACAACGTTTATGGCCTCTGGGCAGATTGCAGATCTCTCTAGGAGTTAAAAATATAATAATATTAAAGATATCTACACGTCAAATCTATACTTCGAAATCCCTTTTCTTCTATATTTTATGTTTCGCAATTTTCCAGTTGAATTTCTAGCCGATTCACTCTATACACGTATTCTTAAAATAACTTATGACCTAATATGGGACAAACAAAAGCACGTAGTATTAAAACTCGCAACGCGAACATTATTTCCAGAGCTTTACGACGCGCCACATATCTCTGCACTGGAGTGGTCTTTCTTTAGTAAATATGAAATGTGAGAAGAGGAATCTACCTTTTCTTTGTGTTATAGTAACATTCGTGTTACAACGCTGCTGTTGTGCATTGTATTGACAAAATTGCCGCATACAATGTCCTGGGATATATTAAAACCTTGATATGAGGTGGCAATTTTCAGTTATGCCGAATTTTTATTATCACTATTACGTGATACTGATTGTAAAAGTAACCAAGTATCCACAAAAGAGAAAATAAAAAATCAGAAAATTTGAAGATATATTAAGAGAATGAATGTAACCCTGATTTTTTTTAAATGTTCAGATTCGTGCTTAAAAACTGCAGCCGTATAAAATAAGAAAATATTTTATTACATAACTGTTTTTTGTCGGTTTTTGAATAACTCGGGGCATTATGAATTATGAACAGCAAATAACAGAATTAATTTCCTTTGGGAAGGATTTAATTAAGTTAATTCCATACTTTGGCTGCCTCCGATTCCAATAGAATATTCTATTTTATTGACACTTTAATGCAAAGTGCATTAACGCATGCACATATAGTGTGTACACAAAGTTTGAATTTAATATTTCGGAATACGAACATATTTTGGACAATTCTTGATCTTTGGACCTTTATATCTTTTTAGTTATTTTTTTATTTGTGGTGTCATCACTTATTTAGTTATCCATCATCCACTATTTTTCTTCAAATGGAATTTCCATTTTTTATTTTTGAATTATCTATGGAAAGGTAGTTACAAAAATGTATGGGAATAGAGTTCTTATTTTCCCAGCTACAAGTGCCTCTGTATGTTATCGAAAAGTAGCGACTGAAGTTTTTTTACTATTCCTACCTACATATCCACCTTTTTGGGTACTGTGTGTTCTGCTCTCAAATATATCGAGGGTTGTCCTTTGATTAATCTACAATTTTGACGATCGACTTCACAATTTAATGTGATAGTTTACTCCACCGACATTTAATATGGAAGTTCATATTTTTTATTCGAAGGTGTGTTGGAAGATATTCATTAATACTTATTATAGAGTAGAATTCTGTTCTTCAATAGGGATTATCATCAGATGATTCTTGCACCAGATATATTTTAAATGAATGTCACTTTTCTACTATATACTTTGTGTGCTGAAAAAAAAAGGAATATCATAATTTGGCCTAAGCTAGTGAAAGATAATATATGGATTCTCTTCCATGGTTATAGTCTTAACTACTAACATTAAAAAAAAGGAAGAATTTGTTTAACTTCAAAAAATAATACTTTCAAATATCTGTAGCTCCGTAATTATGAACTTTGCGTAGTATAGGTTCTTGACATCAACGTACCATAGAGAGTTCAAAATGAAAAAATAACAGGGTGTTGCATTCTAAAAATAATAGATGGCATTGTAACCGAAGCTCCTATAATTTCATAGCTAAACAATAAAGTAAAAGGATGCATAATTAAAATCAAAAATTAACCTGTACGAGAAATTCTCCAAAATATTTCGAATCGAATCGAATCGAAATCCAAAGTATTTCGAAACAATAAATTATTATTGTTTCATATTACTTCATACTTCATATATATACTGTATATACAAAACGTATATACCCATCAGATGATAATAACCACATATACGCATAAAAACTGGTTGAAACTCAACTATAGCTTATGAAAATGAAATGATTCTGATGAATGAAATTATAGCATAAGGACAGTAATAAAGAAAAATAAAGTTAAGAAAATTTATAAAAAAAATAACAGTTGAGATCTGTTGAATTCGTTGAATGTATCTCAAAAAGTGTAGTCATATCAAACTACGAACTACTTGCTTAATTATAGATAATTAAATATTTTTTTCTCATAGACAAACAAGTAACAAAAACCATTATGAATCAAAACTATTGAAACTATATCAAATTATTGAATTGTTATTTTGTTGCTGTTAAACAAACTTTCAGGCAGGGTTTTAAATGATTATATTTAATAATGTAAGGTGTAAATGAGTTGGCTGCAAATGAAAGACAACTAATCACAAGAATTAAACTGTAACTCATCATTTTGGTATTGATGTCCAATCATATTTTACCGATAATTTTCCTGACAGACGGGTGAATCGAAGAGAGACAACTGAGAGGCCACCATGTTCACCTCATTCGACTCTCTTGGATTTATTCTTATGGGGTTATATAAAATTATGTATATATATTAATAAAACAAATAATTTACATGATGTGAGGCAATTAATTACATTGAACTGAAGTGGAAATTTCAGTCCGCACCCAGTTAATGAATAATGATGATATGATGATGAATGTTAAGTATAAAGTGTTTACACGCGTGCCGTCTAATTGGATCAGTATGACAACTTCAGTAGATTAATGAAAGATACTTTGACCAACTTAAAAAAATCTGCCAATGTACAGCTAAAATACAATATCTGAAAAAAATATCTCTATAGAATGAAAATCAGTCAATGTCGTTTTTCAAAATAACTCACCATCATCACGCTGTATATATGGCTAGTAATAACTCATAATACGAGGGGCACTATTTATATTTTGAGCCTAATAATAAAAATACACTAATTTGTCATCCACTTGAAATATCTCCAAAACATGGTTTTTGAACGCAATAAAGGCTTCTTCTGGCGACGAAAATCATTGTCCATCCAATTTATTTTTGACGTTCAACAAACAGTCACTAGGTGCTAAATCAGGACTGTACGGCAGATGATCCATAAATTCGATTTTTTGAATGTTCAAATATTCGGTTATTAGATGAGGTGTGTGAGAGCTCGCATTGTCATCATGAAGAATGATCCAACGGTACTTGTTTGTTTTTCTTGTTTCACCGAAGACTTCCGTCAAACAAATGGTTGTGTACCATTCAGAATTGACCGTTTCGTGTTGCTCTAGGGACATTGTTTGCCACATGACCAGTTTCTCCGAAACAATAGGCGACCATTTGTTTCGAAGTGACTCGAGCGCGAACACCTTTTATTGGATTTGGTTTCATCTTGAAACACCAATACAGTCGACTGCTATTGACTTTCTGGCTCTTACGCATAGATCCATGATTCCTGTTACAATATTATATACGTGTTTTGAAGTACCGCCATTGTTTTTCTCGAGCATTTGTTTGCACCAATCGGTACAAATATCTTTTTGAGATTTTTTTAAATTAGGTGGGATCCAACGAGAACTAACCATTTCTACAGCTAAATGATCACGCAATGTTTTATATATGCTAGTCGAACTAATGCTTAAGGTTGCCTCAATCCCACAGTCTCTTACATGACGATCTGTTTTGTACATTTGCTTCTTTGTACATTTACTGTACAAAGATTTACGAATCGATCGGCTTTTAATAGTTTCACAAGTTTATTTAACTATTAAAAATATCTAGTAATAAATTTAATAATTTTTTTATATAAATTTTATAAAATTATCAATATGTCTTTGTTGCTAATGTACCATTGTCTTTTGTTCATAATATAAGATAAGAAATTTGATCTATATGTTTTTCTCATTTATATTAGACCTCATTGTATGAGTAATTACAAATTAAATCAAATTATCTGTCATAACGTAGTACATGATGTGTAGGAGATGAACTAAAAATGAAATAAATCCAAATAATTGCTATGTACATATCTTATACTATAAAAATGTGTTCGAATATATAGAAATTATTTTTACAATACTTTTGTAAGATAGCAATCCATTAAAACTAATCTTATCATATCAGAAACATGTATTACATATTAGTCACTTATGTAGATTTAAAGAGGTGATAGCCAAACTATTCAATAATTACCTACTCGTATATTATATAAAAACAGCTTGACTTGTTCTCATGTTATAAATTATACTATGCATATTTACAAAGACTAACGCTCTACATTTATCCAGTAGCTTAAATATTTGTATAAAGCTAGTTTCATTTGTTAAAGTTATTTACAAAAATATTACGAGATTTACAGATAACGCGAATTTATATTATTTATGCTGTATCTTATCAACTCGTATCTTTGAATAAACTACTTGTTTTTATGTTACTAGCATACGGTATGTCAGTTGTAATCGAGAATCAAAATAAAAACGCATTTCGTACCTGTGATAATAATAATCAAATGTCAAATTCATGTCTGGGTCACTATTTCAACTGCAAGTGGCTCAGTGTATTATTTTATTTTGCGTCTACAGTAGCATCAGTTTATTTTTATTATGTGCCCATAATTTTTTGGGTTCTGCCTATTCTAAATGTGGTGTATTTCTTGTTTGCAGAAAAATAAGGAACTGATGAATGATCTTGTGTCCAACTGCAAGCTGAAAAATGGTAAGTATTTTCATTTTTATGTACGTTACATATCATTCGTGGGTTCACATAAAGCAATGCAATACTTAAAAAATAGTGAAATGAATTTATGAAAGTATTTGGCTAAGAGACTTCGCCAATAATAGTGTATAATAAAAATAATAATAATCGTGCTTGTATATCCAACAAGTTTGACCCATTTACTAGACAAAATTATAATAATTAGGTATTAAATAAATGTAAAGTACCATAAAATAAAATTAAGAAGACGAATGCACTTAATAAAGATATATGCACTATATAAATACATATTTATATATTGAAATTAACTATGTAATATGTACGTTGGTAAAATAATTATAAAATAACCTAAGGTAATAAGATTTATATATTCTAATAAAAACTTACTAAATGTATACTACCACAATTACATATTTTGAAATTACACCAGATTTTATCATTTTAGAAAAACTTTTTAGCACATTTTAATAACTCATATTGAGAACAATAATTTATATAACAACATTAGCTTATTCTATTAAAATAATTTTCCAAAATTAATAATTATTATTTAATAAATTTATTAAATAATAATTAAGGTCGAGTTTAACATAATATTAGTTCTTGCCCTATTACAGTAAAAAGTAATATTTTGCGAAGTGTGTCTCCAAGATAAGAAATAAATTATTGATAAAAATTGAGTTTTTTTAACTCAATCTTGACAATTTTGTAAGTAAGCAGTTTAAAAACCAATATAACAGAGGAACATATTCTGCGAAATTTTTTACTATCAAATTTAAACATTAATAACAAATACGTATTATCCACGTTTCTTTCTGCGAAGTTGCTGCTTAATTTACAGAATAAAAACTTAAACGTTATCTGAACTCTTTCTACTGTGTCTTAGTAAATTTGGTAATATGGATTTCAAACTACAGATCCGTACTCTAATTTTGATCTCACATAAGAATAATATAGAAATTGTAATGCTTAAAAATTATCGAAAGACATTCAGTGCCTAATTAGGAATCGCAGCATTTTATGGCTTCCTTTGACACCATATTGATATATGGGGTTTAGAACTCAATTCAGAATGAAAATCTCTTATACACATCTGGTGTTCAATAAGACTTTATATTATGTATTTTATAAATCATACGAAATTCAATTTTTCTTTCTTATTCGATAACATTTGCATTAACCGTTAATCTATTACTTATATACCATACATATATTTTGTTTATTTCATACTGAAGTTGAATACATTCATCTCTGACGTATGTAACGTTAGTAAAACGTTTTATATGGAATATTAAATGTATTAATCCGTCACATACAGGTATAGAATACTAATACCGAGGATTCTGAAAGCCAAATTAAGGAATATGGTATTCCCCAGGGATCAACTGTTAGTGTAATGCTATTTATAATCTCAGTTAATAGTGCTATGGGAAATATTGATTCCTCAGTATACAAGTCAGGCGTACGTGGTACGTAGTATATAGGCTTTGTATATAGTATTTGGTTATGCGCCGCTCTAACTATATGAGATAAATTCTAGAAATACTTTGAACAGAGAGATTTTTTTCAAATGTAAAATCAAAAGCTAAAGACTGTAGCACGTTCATAGGTTAAGGCAAGTTTATCCTAATCCTCATTTTCGTTCAATACATATTAATAATACTTATAATACTTACTGACTCATTCGCATTCAATACATACTCATTTAATTTTAAGATTCCTACTAATTTTAGGGGGTCATGATAGATAAGAAAAAATTGTGAAATTCTTAAACTTTATCGTAGTAAAATGTAAAGCGATTTTGATAGAGAAGTTTTAATAAAATTGTATAAAACACTAATTTTGCCAAGAATTGATTTTTTACTGAACCAGATTAGGATTAATTTTATTCGGCACAACCCTCCGTCAATCGCCAAACTTTTTATCGCGTATTATCTCTGTACCTGAGGCGATAGTAACTATTATTACTTACGTTATGCTCTGAACATTTCTTCTTAGCCACACACCCAAAAGAAAATAGAGAGAAATGGTATATAAAGGCGGTTCCACCATAACCAAATCAAAACAGTATAATACTATTTGATGCATATATATATATATATATATATATATATATATATATATATATATATATATATATATATATATATATATATATATATATATATATATATATATATATATTGTTAATAAACTACGACTTAAATTATGTAAATCAAATATGTAGCAAATAAATTAACATGGTCGTGTTCTGTAAAACTTAACAAGTTGCAATTACACCATTAAGATTAGACCATAATAGATTAACTTCTTTATGCTTATTAATAACTGACAATTACAAACATTACTTACCTAAGTTTTACATTAAAGCAATAGTATAATATTATACATATATCATTTATATGTAGTACATATAACAAAGGCCTAACATTGCTTCCCTGAGGCATCCCTGAAAACATACATTAATGATTTATAACCATAAACACATAGATGTAGACTAAATCCAAGACATTTGCTGTATAATAATTTCACTATGTAATAATATAATAATTTAAATTTATAATATTAAACTATATAATAATTTAAATTATATTTGATGTTTAAACAATAGAAAAGCGCCCAGCATATATCTGCTTATCTCTGTGACTAGTTTGTAGTTTATTTTGAAGATTATATACTTTGATTATTATCTTGAAACAATGTATATTTAAAGGACCTAAACACGGAACATTTTAGGACAAAAAGATAGGGGAACTAAGTATACTGGCCCTCGCATTTATTATTCTATAGTTAGTAGAATAAAGAAAAATATTTTGCCGATTTGGAAATGTCATATATCTTTCTAAATCTGAAAGGAAGTTATTTTAGGCAATGAGAAGAAATTGTGTACAAATTGCAAAAAATCCACCAATGTGATTTTGGTTTACTAATCTAGCTATAACGAACCTAATCACTGATTGGAATTATGAAAATTATTATAAATAGATGCTAAGAAATTCCGCCATCTATAAAATAAGTTCTCTTATCGGGTAAAGTAAAATTTGTCTTAAATGAGATAGTCAACAGACAATACAGTGGATACAGGAGTAGAGAAAATCCACATTGAACGACAGAAATAATTCATGGCGAATTTTATATAAAAAATGCGACCCCATTTCTTTAATCTTACAACAACTAGAACGATTGTTAGATTTTTGCACAATTTTTGAGTTTCAGATCTAAATATGGCCTTTCCATGATAACCATAATTATATTAATAGAAACATTTTTGAATCACCAAGTTGACACTACAACACATTTTCCCGTGGAATAACCACCTTATCTTTGTGGATTTTTCTGATTTGACCTCGATGTATTATTTTTATAGTGTTACTTAAAATAAAAGTCTACTTCAATGAAGCTGACAATTAAAAAAATAAGTAAGGAAATTATTTAAATCCCCTGAAATGTAATATGCTTTAGAGCGAAATAACCGGCCCCTAATTTAATTATTATTTCATTTCAATCTTTTTCACAAAAAAATAATTAGTGAAATTAAAAAAAGTAGTTATAAAGACACCGTCTGTTTGTCTTGAGCCCAACGATTTACAAATTGCATCTATCAAGACGATTACTTGTTTTTCACAAGTTTTTTTACAAAATAATTGATGATTTTGAAAAAAAGATAGTTTCCTTTCTCTTTCATCTCTCTCATCAGTACCAAAATTCAGGGATTTCGACTACCAGGACGTTTGTTTTTTTCCTTTTTCAGATAAAAATATACTATAAAGTGATTGATAATATCGAGAAAATTATCGCTTCTTTGCTTTTCACTTGGCGACGCTGAGTTTAATGGTTACTTTTTGAGAAAAAATTTCCTGTCTCTCCTCAGCGCCACAATTGACATCTATCAAAACTACTATTTGCTTTTTTTACATAAAATTATACATTATAAAACAATTGATGATTTAGAGAAAATTATAGCCTCATTAATTTTATTTGGTGATATCCTAAATTTAATAGGAGTAGTAATTTTTGATGACACACCGTCTCTCCTTATCTTCTCAATTCACACATTGCGACTACTAAGATTGTTATATATCTTTCTACACGAGAATATATTATAAATCGATTAATAATTGATGAGAATTATAGCTTCTTGGAATTTCGTATAGGGCATGCTGAAATGAATGGTAGTTTTGTGAGGAAACACAGCCGCCCTCTTTTCATTCTCACAATTTACAGATTGTACAAATATGAAGACGATTACTCTTTCTACACAAGAATATATTAGCAATCGTATGTTGTACACAATAATATGTGATTGATGGTATCGATAAAATTATTGCTTCTTTATTTTTCATTTGGCCACACTTTCAATTTAATTGTAATTTTTTAAGAAAACACCACTTTTCTCTCCTCAGTCCTACAACTCATAGATTACAATTATCAAGGCGGTTATTTGTACATAATATTATACTGAAAAATGATTGATGATATGGAAAAAGTTATAGCTTACTTGCTTTTCATTTGACGACATGCTGTATCAATCAATCGTTTATAATATAATTTTGCGTAAAAACAAATAATCATCGTAACAGTTTTTCCAAAAATGGTTCCAAAAAGTAATAGATCCTACCACTAGATCCTGAAAAGATGAACATGAGAGATGAAAAACCTAACTCCAGGAGAACGAATTTTCTGATTACATTCAAATTTCGCGCCAACTTTGTCATTTTCGTAAATAGGATACAAACTGGGCTACAGGTAGCGTGGATAAATGAATAACTATCTATTTCTACTTTCATTTCAACATGTTTATGAATTGTTTGTAGTGTGTTGATCCAATTTTGGAAAGTGAAGTACGAGTGAAGAGTATGATGACGAAGTGTGAAGTGTGAGTATATAGTGTGAGTGTGAAGTGTGAGTGTGAAATGAAGTGAAAGATGGCATATTCGTAACTCATATTGAAAACCCATAAATAGGCTTTTAAGAAATAATTTAAAGCACTTCCCATGATCAGAATAACATGAAACTTATACTAAACGATCCAAGAGGAGTTCAAATTTAATTTAAAAAAAATTAAAAATCTTTTTTTACTCCCGTAGGTATCCACTCCCCTTAAGAAGGTTACTACAAGACGTTATTTTTCATAAATAAATTTCCAGGAATTATTAAGGAATATACTTTTTATTATCGTTTGAAAACAAAATTATATTGAACTTATTAAATACAATATTTGAATATTTAATGGGTTAACTAATTTTTGCGCGTCTTGTATTTAAAGAAGATTATGTCAACACTGCCATATAGTTATATATAAAACCTTCTAAATATTTAGTTCTATGATACATTGACTACACGTTTTAATTCCTTGTTATATAGAGACCTCAATTAGTTTAATTCAAATGGATCCAATCCTATTTTCGAGTATTCCTAAATCACAGGAGACGAGGAGATGTCCAAACAAACCTAATCCAATATCATACACGTATGACGTCACTGACAGCAACCGAAGGTGCTCCTTTCCGATTATAATCAGTATTATCCAACATTTACCAAATTCACCCCTTAACCACGACCGATCCCCTGAGACTCTTATTATTTAACAGCCGTAAGCCATAATACAGTATGTGTCTGTCAAATTCAACCCTCACTATAGGATCTCAAAAATATAAAAAAAATTAATTTACAAAAAAAACTGGGTAAAGGTTATTGCCATTTATTGTTCATTCTTAAGTTAAATAAAAAAAGGAATTTATATCTTGAACTTTCCGAGATTTAACATTATTTTTGGATAAATTCGTCACTTTATTGACAGTTCTCGTGTTCAAAATATATGTATTGAATTTTAACACTTATACAAAACCACTGTTTGTAACGGTAAGAATTTTTACAAAATTATATTAAATTGTCATTATTCCATTATTATATTATAATTATCACATAGTTGGACACTTTGGTATTAAAGATTAAGGAAAATCCTTTTCAAATCTGTATCATGTCCCAAATCTTTAATGTAATCAATCATTGCCAACCGTTGGATAAGTCGAGGTTCAAATTTACCATGTCAATCATGGCTTGCAAGATCCCATGATTTAAATCCATTGGATTTTCTTCTGTGGGGTCACTTGAAAATATTAATTTATACAATCCTGTTCAAAATATGGACGATCCTAGAAACCGGATAATTCAAGGATGGACCAATAGGCTTCACGACCGAAATGATTCTCTTCCGCAAATATGTGTTGTGAATTCTACTTAATATGAACAGCCACTAACATAACTGCATCTTTTTTGAGCGAATTTCCGAGTAATAAGCTTATTCACTGAATTTATATTAACCCCACACGATTTCTTTTAAATTAACTAAATAAAATAATACACAATCTTCATGTAAAATATACGAGTTTCTATCCCTCTGTGTGTGTAGCGTTCTGTGACGTAATAGTCCATTTCTTTATGGGAATAATAAAAAAATCATAATTTAATTTTTAAAACCGTGTTAAGTTTTTCAATAATTATTTTTGAACGTTATTAATTGCAGGCAAACTATGACATGGAATTGTACAAAGTATGGATTTTTGACAAAATATATAAAAAGTTAGATTACTTAAGCAAACTATTAGATTTATCTTTAGTACAAAGTATAAAATTTAAAATTATAATATCGTCATTTCAAGGACATATTGACCAAGTCCTTCCCACGGCGCTACAGTTTACGAAGGAATTAATCCATAGTAAGCTTAATTGTGTAATATATTTGGAGGTAAAAGTAAAACTTCTTTATTTTTAACGACAAAGGATCCTTATAATAGGTTTACTGACTTTTCCTTGGCAAGAGATAATTTATATTTTAGAATTAACAAATTACTTACAAACAAATGTTTCTCTGACATCAGAGATCAATCACTACGTACTTTTCACTAAAGTAGAACCAATTTTAAATACATTTTATATACAGATTTGCATGGTACATTAAATAGTCGGTAGGAGCCAGATCTCTAAAAGGCCTAGATAGGACTCCCAAACATGGGCAGTGATAAATCGCCTCTATTGAAGGAGATTATTCATGTAACGCAAAACAATAAATAACGGTGAAATTGATTATATTCAAATTAACGATTAAAATGAACCTTGACCCTAAAATAGGGGGCAAATGGGATTAATTTACTTTAATAAAATATATAGGGCTTCTGTGTCTACCAATAGCTATTTCATTATTAAGGCTTTAGTCTTTTTATTTATTACACCACAGTACATTTGTAGCCATTAAATAAATTTAAATGTAATATATATATATATATATATATATATATATATATATATATATATATATATATATATATATATATATATATATATATATATATATATATATATATATATATTAAAAAAGGAAAATTAATTTGTGAAATGATGCAGGAGTAAAAAATTAGATAAATATATGTGAATAAAGACACGAACAAATGAAGCCGTTTTTTGCGCATCTTGAGGCAATAAATCCAATACTTAAGGCAATAATTTTGCATGAAATAGTATCTTGTCCTATGGATCTGTAAAATGATTTCGTTACTTTTACCAACTTGAAAATATTATTTTTCTAATCTTCATTGAAATTTTGTGTTTGAAATATTTCAAGTCATCAAGTAATCAAAGTAAACGATATTACATTGTAACAGAATAATTATGTAAGGCATTATATCATCGTTAACATTGTTATAAGAAAAGCATTATTCAATTTAAAACATTGTTAGACAAAAGTTTAATAATGGCTTTTAGAGAATACAATGGACGCTCGGTCAGTTGCCCAACGCATAAAAATAAAAAAGTGACGCAGAGCCTTAAATGTGTAACAGGCTGCTCAGCAGTCACTACATGGTCGGACGACCTCAAATTCTCTTACAGAATTTGTTGCAACAATTTCATTCTTACTGTGGTTCGGGGTAGTCCCAGATCATTGTATGATTGGGTTCGAGTCCCAACGAGGGGCTGGCACCTCTCCCCTGAGCATGGCCTTTAGATTTGTCATTATCTTTAAGTATAACCTTCTCCTCTGTAACCTCTTCAGGAGGGAAGTCTATTTCTACGTGATCAAACTTTTTTGAACAGTTACATTATATATAAAAAAAATATCATGTGCAGCACAGTACACGTGATAGAAGTTAATACATCTTTAGAATAGAGAATGAGAGAGATTAAGAGTGAGAGATTGAAAGAGAGAGAGCGAGAGAGAGAGAAATTGAGAGGGATAATTTCAAAAGAAATATAACAATATAAAATGTGTGTAAAAATATTCGGTTTATTAATTGTCTACACTATCATCGGCTGGTGGTTCAATTGATAAAACTGATATGATTGATTTGTGATAACTAAAATATGAAATATATGTTCGTGAATCGATATTTTCTAGATAACGTGTAAAAATTGCATCTATTGTTGTTCCGGATATTGTTGTTGATTCTTTAGGATTGTTATTTATAAGCAGACCAAATGTTTCTCGAAGAAAGTTAATCAACGTCAAAAAATCATTGGATCCGAAATTTACATTGAAATCTCCCTCGAGAATCAAAGGGGTTTTGTCTTCGCCTCTTCCAAATGCATTTGCACCTGTGTGTAACTGTGCACCTGGGCTGTAAACCAGTAGGGAACGGCGAATGAAATATATTATATCTTCTAGATTTTGGTTCGGTGAGATATAGATGGCTACGATGACGATATTTTTTCATCGCTTCGTACTGAGTTTATATCGCTCTCTCTTGCTCCACTCCCGTGTGACGTCAGAGTTGTACGTACTCGCGCGCATGCGCGTCGTACTATATGTTCTTCTATTGCGTAGTATTCAATGAATACGTGGCTCTCTCTCTATTGCTCGTACGATGCTTCCTAAACTATTCCCCCTTCAAGCAACTTAGACCTTGGACTTAGCGTATGAGTGGACGTTAAAGACGAAGGACCGCACAAAAGGGAGACGCGGATAGCCAAAATTGATATATATGATGTATAGCTCTCTTTCTCTTTCTTTCTATGTTCTATATCTGTATACTCTGTCTTGTAACGAAGCCTGTCTTTTAGGTATACCAAATGTATAGCTCTATTTCTCCTTCTCTCTGCGTTATATCTTTTTTCTCTCTCGTGTAACGAAATCTCGAAACGTTATATTTTTTCCAATTCACTCTCAATTCTCGTCAAATATCAGAACGCCGCCAAAGAAGTATTCACTTCAAAAACAATATTGCAAATCAAAATTGTATTAGTAGTATTCATAGAGCTCTTACTTTTTCATTTTGAAGTATTAACATGTTTATTATCAGTATAAGTACTTATATCATCATTTATATACGTTAATGTTGCAGTATTTTTACTGCTATGTCGTGGCGAAGAATCGATGAAACGGAATTAGACAAAACCTAATGTTATAACATTTAAAACTTTTCGACAAGGTAACATAAAAATTACCTTTAAATCGTCAATCATTTACTTAACTATTTATAACTATTTTATGTTATAGTTAATAAACCTGGGGAGACAATGTTTCATTTTATTTAACTGTTAACATAGTGGTAACTTGCATTAACAAAAATCATGGACTATTAGGTATCTTGTCTCTTCCCTTTGATCATGCTGTCGTTACTTTAAATTAGCTAACTTTAATTTGTAACCTAAAAACTCTACATAATTGTTTGGAAAATCATCTTAGGTAAGAGAAGGATTTTAGAGTTTTTAGAGTTTTAAGTTTAACTGGGTCATGTCCTCCTTGAATATAGTTAAAATTACTCATCTAGTTTACTTAAAATATTTTTAATTAAAATAATGAAAACTAACGTTGTAAATTCCTGACGTTTAATTTTTTTAACAACCAAATTATCACTCTCAAGAATTTATTATATTAGGCAATATTTCAGTAATATATATATATATATATATATATATATATATATATATATATATATATATATATATATATATATATATATATATATATATATATATATATATATATATATATATATATATATATATATATATATATATTTGTTTCAACCCTGATATCCAGGCAATTATTTTATGACATTAATAATAATAATAAAAAGGTAATATAGAAACATATACCTAAATAATTGTAACGTAACTAGTACAATAGTTTAATTTTGAAATTTGAAGCAGGCGTTGAATTTTTGAAACCCCAGTATACTTTATTTATAGCAGATAAAATATTATTGAATTTAGCAATTATTTTTGTAAACTGGGTTGGGTTATATAGATTTAATATAACATACTGGAAACTTATTAAAGCATCTATTATATTCACAAAGGAACCATAATGATATTCTCCTTTATTATTTACCAAAACGAATCTCGAAGGGCCTAAATTCGAGGGCGAAAAGGACTACTGCTGTTATATATCTCCCTTCGTATCAAAGCAACATAGTTATTGCTCTGTTAAGACCAAACAGAATCCGTGAAACCATGAAATTAAAATCAATATGCTAATAAATCTTAAATAGCAGACATGTGTTACGGCCTTAATATAAAATCAATTGTTAAAATTAATTATAGCTTATTTCCACTAGAGTAAATTCTACTAATAGAAAACTCTAAAGGGAAGAACTGTACTAGATATACACAAATGTGTTTAAAAATCTATATAAGGAGAACCGAAAACAAAAATGTTGTGAGAGTTTTGAAATATATATTAATACCAACCTAATGACATATAAAAAGAAATTACAGATAAATATAATTAATAAAATACTTAAAATAATAAAACCAGTGACAGATGAATAAAAGCAATTGTAGGCATTTAAAAACATATAACACGACAATATTGCTCTTAATTACAATCAACTTTATATATTTATATATACGTTTACCATAAGGCTATCGTTGTATAAGAAAATCATAGTTTAATTTGACCCACATAGAAAGGGAACTGAGCATATCGTATCAAACATGAACAAATACGATATGATGGATTATAGAGTTAATTTATTCTGTCTTCATAATTGTTAAGATTTACTTAATAATGTTAATATCAACAGTTCGTAAATGTGAGTCACAAGGAACTCTAAATATTAAAAAATATACGGTAACATGGATAGAGGAGAAAGAAGAACGGCATGGCATAATCTCAAGTAATATTATATTAATAACCAGTAGTATGTTTTTAATAATTCTGTGAAATTTTAGGATTTTTCAGAGGTACGCCAACGTTAGGTTTATAATCTAATATAGCCATGGGGACATAATAACAAATCTGGAGAATATTAAACTGTTGGACATTTCACAGATAACGTGACAGTTATAATCATAATAGAGAATTTAACTGAATTTGTATTTAAATTACACATTTAATACACAAATGAGTGGATGTGAATAACGTAAAGAAAATAATCATAATGATATCAACTTAAAACGGAAGAAAAATACTTTGTAGAATACCACAAATATTAAAATTCAAATACATACTAAAATTTTAGTGTTTCATTTCTTTTTCAAACATAAAGAGACTCATACCATTATTGAGCTGATGATATGAGTTGTTGATTAAAGTCTCAAAAACTGTTGATTTTAGTGTTGATTTATTCATTTACATATTTTGAAAATCAAGATGCATATGGTATACCTTAATTATAAAAATTAAGAGCAGAGAAACAAATATAATAAAACGATAATCCTTTCTAAAAAATAAACTCGATAACTTTCCCGGAAAAAATACCCAGTGTCGAAATTTATATATTATCTGTATAATAATGATTCTCAATTATAATTATATGTAGAAAATTGAAAATATTTTCGAATCCAATATTTCTTTTTAAATTAATCTTTAATTAAGGCAGATAGTTTTAAAATATTTAATACTGTGAGAAGCTATGACGATTATTTATCAGCGTCCTTAAGATAGCCATCTAAAATTCAATATATGCTTATGAAGTTGATTAATTACCGCTAAATATAGAATAATGTAATATTATGTCATTCGGGAATTAAACATCTCAATATCACTACTACTATATCATAGACAAAAAGGTTTTGAAGAGACCAACAATTATTAGAAATTGTATGAATTAGCATTGAATATGTGGCGCCAAATTTTGCTTTACATCGTATTAATATGGTATTTTTGAATCAAATAAAACATATGGATTCTCAGTTCAGAACTGCATCATCTTAATAACAGAAATACTGTAAAAATATTTATTTTTCGTTTGCAAGATCTATACTGGATTATACTTCTTGCTATTTGGTATATTGGAGTGAATTCGGCGTTATAGTTTTCTAAAACTATTAAAATTTAAATGTGAATATTGTTATCCTCATATTGGTTTTTTTCATGAATTCTTACTTCGAAAATATTCTATAAATACATAAGAGACTTTCGATACATTTTTCTCAAGAATTATTACATTAACTCTCAATGATTATTACAGTAAATCTCAAAAATTATTACATATATAAATTAAACTTAGTTAATAATAACATAGTTAATAAAACAAATTTGAGACCGAGTTTCTTTACTTACCAACACCCGTTCAAATACATTTACTTTCCTCTCTACTGTTCCTGCAATAACTTACACGAGATGGGAGTTTTATAATTAACTGCAGGCTTAATGATATTAAAATATTTGCTATTGAGTGATTTTTCAGATTTGCATTTTGTTAATCTAGTTTTTCACTCAGTAATATGTTTATTATTTATTTTGAACATACGCACTATTGTAAACATTTTATCTTTATATACCATGTATCTCATTTAAACTAAAGATTCCAGGATATTTTCGTCATTTTTTTAAATCCAAATTTGAGCTTTAGCACAATTATAGTCCTATATAAGGCGTACATTTCGAGGCAACCAACTTAAATTTAAGTAACAAATTGAGACAACGGCAGCCCCTCCAAATGGGACCCATTTCCGACATATTGCTTCGCGTTGAAGGTATCGAATAAAATTATTAGAAAAATTTGTTTAGAATCTAAGTTTGAGCTCCACCACTAAATTTCGTTACGGAATTCGCATCGAAGTCGACACGCAGTTACAATTTTGGTTTTCAATTTAATAGTATGCCATGGAAGTGGAAAAAAATATAGAATAGAAGTGTTGATTTGACAAGAGAAATTAAAACAAACAATTAATTTTTTATAATTAAAATAAGTAAAAAACAACAGTTTAACCCTTAAATACCCAAGCGAGGTTCCTCGAGGAGGAACTTCCTCACAATTTTCTAAATCAGACATAATTGCCAGCTCATGCTGGCAACTGCGCTACCAGCTATGTATCTATTAGAGGCTGCGATTCCAATATTTCAGTGAAACACAGTGTTTGGAGGGGTATGCTTCGAGTTACTTACAATTAAGGTACTTGGGGTCTCGGAGAGACCCTGCATGAGTATTTACGTAACAAACTGTCTATTTCAGAACTCGTTTCTCTTTATAGATTTTCTGTACATATGAGTGGTTGGCAAAATAAGCGGCCACTTACACAACAAAAACTCCAAAATTTATCCGAAAATCTTAGCTTGGACTCTAAAACGGAGTATTATGGTGAAGATACTTCAGATAATGAAGAAGCTATTATTCGGGATGAAAAGGTTTCTGAAACAGAAGACTACCTAGAAGCTGAAAGTGAAGAAGTTTCTCAGAAAGTACTTGATGAAACTGACGGTGTTGTTGAACTAAATGATGATGAATCTAAGTACGGTTTACTGTAAAATTTGGCTTGAAATCGAATAGCCTTATAACATTATAAATGCACGTACTTCTCGGTGTTACACCATATAGCCCAAAGTTCAATCCAATTGTTGATATATTCAACTTATTTTTAACCCGGGAGATGAAGGAGCTTATATGTCTTCATACAAACTAGACGGCTTCTAGATATTACAACTGCTGGAATGAAAAGAATCCAACAAATAAAAAAAAAATTGATAATACTTGAAGTTGATGAATTTGGCTGCTTTTTTTTGGAATTCTGATAAAAACTGGTGCACTAAGATGCAGAAAATAATTTACGCGAGAGATGTGGACCGGCGACACCTCTATTTGTTGATCTATTTTCCCAACAGCCATGCCGCGAAGTAGATTTAAAGAAATTTTCATTATTTTTACGATTTGACGGCAAACTTACTACAACCGAAAGAAAATAAAAAGATAAACTGGCAACCATAAGAAAGGTTTGGGATCTTTTTTCGCCAACTGCATAAAGGCTTTTCATCCATATGAACACGTTACAATTGACGAATACTTGATTTGTTTTCGTCAAAAATGTCTCTTCAGGCAGTACATAAAATGAGAACCTGGTAGATATGGTATAAAGATCTGTACAATCATCCGTGTTTGCATTTACAAAAGACTTAACCATTGTGTCGCATGTACCCAAGAAAGAACCAGATTGGTTCACATGCTTTCAAGTCAGTATCACAGTGACGGAATTGACGGGGAAAATGAAAATAAACCGCTAGTGATTTTAAATTACAACAAGACGAAGGGTGGAATTTACAATGCAGATAAGCTTGTTGGAGAATATTCTTAACAGAATATTCTCTAATAAGCAGAAGAACGTCTCGATGGCGGAACAGATTGTTTATGATTGTCTTAGACATATGTGCTCTGAATGCCTATATGTTGCATATTGAAGAAAATCCTGAGTAGAGGAAAACAAGTTGTGGACGAAGACGCCACTTTGTGCTGCAATTAAGGGATGACGTTGCTCGGAAAAATATGGAAAAGAAAGCAAATTGGCTCTGAAGGGCTGTGTATACAGTTTAACCTGTATATAAGGTGTATCAGGACATTTTTGAATTTATGTATTTTATCCTTTGCATTGTACTATAGATGTTTGACACAGTATGCTTGAAGTTTCTGTTACCAAAATTTGCATTCAAACCACTAAATATTAAAATCAAACCATTAAGTAAACATATAAACTTATTCGAAGTAATAGATCTTAAACATTTAATACCATTACATATAGTTTGTTTCATTAATGGGTTTCTTTGAAAAATAACTCCCAGCGTTGTAATTAATTTAGGAAACTAATTTTGATAGATAATAATTCACGAAGCCCTTTTTATTCATTCATCTAATTGAATTGTTTTGAAAATAATGTGTAATACCGAAGTGTTAACTTACAATGAAATCCGTAGAAACGAAGTATTATTTTAATTTATCTTTATTTTTAATCTCCGAATGACACGCTTAATTTAATCAAATAAATAAAACTATTGTCTATAGAACTCAACTCTATACATAAAAATTTGCTTGAAGCGCTTGCCTACGAATTTAGATACCCAGTAACAAAAAAAATCGCTTTTAATATATAATGAAATTTGCAAGCATTCAACCTATTCCTGTTAATTTTAATGTAATTATGTTTATCTCTGCGGACCCTCATTCAAATCAACTGTCATTACTATTTACTCAATATACACAATTAAGCAAGCTTTGTTGACATATGCAGTGAACACTATGTAATTAACTGTACTAATTCAGTGGACGTAAATATTTATATGTATTAATTCTGGAGAATTAAAAATTATATATTTATTTTCTCATCTAGTTTATGCCAATGTCAATAAAACAAATAAAGTATATAATTTTACCGTATGCGTTTCACAATTTAATCATTTAAACGTATTATCTATACTATATTTTTCATAATCACATTTGTTACGTATATGTTATTATAATTTATTTACTATAATTATATTATGTAAGTCTATTGATTTATATCAACATTAATCGATGATATCACTAAAATCGAATAAATAAAATGGAATTTCAAGTTTATTCTGTTTCTTTAACTTTTTTTATCCTTAAAAAATAATTAAGCAGCTATCATTTTTCTAACTGATAATCGCAATCGATAACAATTTGTACTAATCATAACAATCTGTAAATGTACTACTGTAACTATTGGCATCGATTAGTTAAAAATCTCCTAAAGTGCAATCCACTTTAAAGACTAGTAAAATGTAATATTATAACTGCCAAGATGCCTGTTATTTAAAAATTAAAATGAAAATATATGCTTATCCAATTTTAATGAGTTCAGTAATAAAATTTACAAAGGAGAACGTTAATCATCTAGAGGTTACGTGGTTTTCTTATATTAATGAAATCACTGTATATATTATTCTAATCAGTCTATGTATAAATATCCCCAAATGTAACTCAAAGAGGAAAGAATAACATCAAGTATTGAAAGTGCTTCAGGTAATATTTTACAGACGTAAACGTCAGGAGGAAAACATTCCGCCTTTTATTACTTTTGAAACACTAAATTGTGTCAAATAGCAGTTATCACTCATTTACATTATCTCCCATTTTAATCTCCGCGTTAACAGCTTCCATATACTGCAGAGAATACTTCGATTTCAAGCAGAAGGTACACGTAATGTTATTATAATGAAACAATTTCAAAAATGTCATTATGAAGATTGATAGCTGAAGCAGCCGTTCTTTCAGGACAATCATTCAATCTGCCAACATTACGAAACTTCATTGCTCGTAAACTCAATAAATTGACAACATTACAATTTCATACCGGATTTTCCGTTCAATTCGTCTCGTTCCTTTCTTTATTCGATTGAATAATTTTATCCTGAATGTGGAAAATTACGTTTTGCTATCGATTGTACGTTAATAATTAAACAAATCTCGAGAAGAAGAGTTAAGGGCTTCGTTAAAATGTACATTCTCATTAAAATCAAATCGATTTAAATTAAATAAACAAGAAAATACACCATACGGGTCATACTGGAACTGTATAAGTACTTCCTCGGTTGCTCTTATAAGTAAATAAATGATTTTCAGAAAGTTCAACAGAATATTTATTTGCATTTCAATCGTATTATTTATTTTAAACTGGTATCTTTAAATATTTGTAATATATGAATAAGTTAATTCTTAATGTAACTTTTTAAGACTTTGTGTTACTGATAAATTCTACAGCTTTTTGTCTGAAAACAACCATATTCCTTTTATAAATTATTCGCCAATAGCATGTTCTTAATGGAATGTCTATACATGATAGGAAAATAATATGATTTATTTTTATAAATTTAACTTTTCTTGACGTGCGTTCCATCAATCAAGTTATTTTTGAACATATCTTCTAGAAAGCTGATACGTAGAAGGAATTGAAAACTAGTAAACAATGACTTAAAACAGATTAAATATTGGTTTGATCACAAGCCCTTAACCAACCATATTGAAAAAGGATGTTGCCTATCTTTAGATGTAATATATTCAATAATGTACCTTTTCATGACATACATATTAAAAATAAGGGTACACACCATTTTATGAACGTTTAAATAAAAGTAAAGTATCTTGATATATCTTTATTTAGCAACACCTACGATAGAGTTTTCATATAAATTAGGTTTAAATTAGGTCTCATATTGTTGATAAAAAATTACAGTCACTATTATTTAAATTCAAACATATATGTAATATTTTCAGGAAAAGAAAACAAGCAAAAATTATATATCATGTTCTAATCGAAAGTCATTTACATTACGGTATACTCTCAAAGGGTATAACAGTAAAACATCATATAAGATTTCAAAAAATAAATACCATGGGTAGAATTCGACATTTGTCCCGGATGGTAACCGAATGACATACAGCTGTTTCGAACTTACTAGTTCTCATAAGTGCCGTACACGGTACGCCGATCCAGGACAAATACCGATTAAAACTCAAGCGGTATACATCTATATCGATACGATCTATGCCAGTACCATGTAAGTCGAAAATCGAGAAAGGAACTACCAAAATCGCCAAGCGGTTATCAAGTAGTCCCCGAATAGCAAGACTATTACATAATCGCTAAAGTATTTGTGTTATCCATTAGACAAGAATTAATTAAATAAATTTTATTAACTTGTATATTAACATGTCCTTTTTCTTTATTTTAATGTTCCCAAATTTTTACGTTTACTTTTGTTTTTACAATTAAAACTCTCAAAGAAATCTGCCGACCTGTCTCGCTAAATGGATATCAATCATTCCAACAAGACGTCATTAAGCACTTAGACATGTATACTGATTCTCGCCTGACCTGGAGGAAGCACGTAATAAGAAGCACGTACCAACTACAACTCAGAATTAATAAATTTTGTTAGTTAATTAGTCGTATGTCAAAAATTATTTCTAGACAATAAAGTCCTAGTTTACAAAGCCATTTATAGATCGATTTGGAGCTATGGCATTCAGGAGTCCACAGTAAGATCAAACATGGAAATACTGCAATGATTTCAATCAAAAGTGCTGCGGTTAATCGCGAACGCCCCTTGATACGTACTGAACCTCATTATAACTCACGATCTCCAAATTGCAACCATCAAAGAACACATAAATTGCTTCCGAAATTACGAAAGTAGACTAAGAGCATATTCAAACAGTCCAGAAAAGAATCTAATAAGTCTATCAACTAGGCGAAAACTACAGAGACACATTCCATACTACCTGCTAAAAAGATTTGTTTAAATGCTTTAATAAGTGTGGCTCCTTCCCTAAGCAAACCTAGTCTTTCATGGGTTTTTCATGGATCTAATAGGAGAATGTCAATGGACATTTGTCCTACAAGTTTTCTATAGTATTGTAACATACCATTTACTATAAATATATTTGGGAAATTAAATAGAGAAATTACTTAGTTTTAAATTACTCGCAATGAAAACAAATAATGTATATATGTATATAAAATATTTACACTTACGCAGATGTATATATCAGTATGTCTCTGTGTAGTTCCATATTTAAGGTTATTATATTATGTATATATGAAAGGCTACGTGAGCAGCATAATATTATGTTAGAAATGTATGTATCTTTAGGAAATAGTATAAATTTTAACTATTACCTTTTAAGTGCTCATTTATTAAAATATTACAGTGTATCAGAATTCTAATCAGATATAAAATTTGCTTTTTGCATCTTGTTTAATTATTCTCGAAACAAGTGTCTAAGATACTTATCGACGATATTATTCTATGTTATATATGTATATTTTTATGTTGTTTTTTTATATTTTGATAACTTTAATTTTAACTGTAATTAGCAGTTTCAGAAATTTTTGTTTTAAAAAAATAAAAACAGAATTATTTAGGATAGGGTTTCTTAAATAATCGTGTATACAACAATATAAACTAAAAATAAATCAATATATTTTATAACAAATATAAACAAAATACAAGTGTATATAAATAATATAGAAGTGTGGACATAATTGATAACAAACTGTTTTGGATTAAATAAAACATTTTTATAATTTTGTGTTATTGTAATTATGTTTTAGTTTTTCAGTTATTTCTTCTTAATAACTAAAATATGCATTTTAATAAAAATATTAAAATACGTGGTTTATTTACGAAATTATAATAAGATAAAGTTATATCCTAATATTGACAATATCGATTATTTTATACATGTTATATCTTGACGTATTTTAGATAATACTGAGTGATCATCAAGTTACTCGACATTAGTTACCGAGCTATATACCTAACTAATTTCATACTGAAGCTCTCATCGGAAGTACAATTATTTTTCCGATATATTTTTTATACCTAGTTTATCACATTGTCAGTAATAAATAGCACATAAATATGCCACCCGAATTACGTCATTTTTATGTACACACCATAATATTCACCACCCTATTATTAAGAACAGTATCCGTGGAGGTGCATTATCGTTAATCAACAATAACGACAGAACCAATTTCCTTCACCGAAGGCCTTTGCCGTTTATACTCGAGAAATACGGATTCGACAGGCTACGAAAATATGTTTCTCAAAGGTCCATATAATCACCCGAATCCATTGTTGAACGATAATGCACTGACAAACGGATTTATTTACAAGTAGTTATAATTATTAACTATTAACTTAATACATATTGAAATATAGCGAAACGTATCTTTATTTCTAAGAAGCTTTCTCATGTTCTAATTAGTTTTTCTAATTCTAATTAGTTCTAATTCACAAACATTACACGATTTTATTTTTTACAACGGAATTGCTTATATACAATGACATACTATTCATTTCATCGCTATTTGCCAAATAAAAAGCTCTCTTATCTTGCCGATAAACGGAACAGTCTACCTGAGTCTAGCCATAAAAACAAGCCACGGTATGAGATAAGAGCCGTTTGGGATTTTTTATTTGGCAAATAGTGACGAAGTAAACTATAATAAATGGAAAATGGAAAAATTCTAGGAAGTGTTTAAACGATGCAAGAATTAGAAAGTGCACATACGTGTCGCATGTGGATGTAATGAAATATAGGATTCATTAATGATTTTATATTAACAATTAATAAATCGTAAACATAAGAAGGTTTCGACTATATCATTATAATTATTAAATAAGTGAAATTATTTTAAACATAAAATATTTATAGAAACATTTACTCCTAGTAATAATACTCAGGTAATGTAATAGAGAATATTATTCTTTTTAAATATTATTTTGATTGTAGTTTGATTGTTAGTAAGTAAATTGGTAATTTATTATATTATTTACTTATTGTAATTCTAATTTCAGATTGTAAGAATTTTTAGGAAGTTAAATAGGAAGAAAACCTTAAATCACTCAGAATGAAAAGAAAAAAATCTGTATATGTATTTACAATATTTATACATATACATATATATGTGTATACATATATATATATATATATATATATATATATATATATATATATATATATATATATATATATGTGAATATGCCAATATGTATAGTTGCATATTTAAGAATAGTTTATATTTAATATATACGATATAATAAATACAAAGTAGTTTTACTAATAATAATTTTATTGCTGTGAAATAGATATCACTATAATAACGATCTGGTAACGATTTATTAATAACAAAGTAATTTTTTTATTCAATATGACAACATAATAATATTTCATGTAAATTAAATTAGTCTAGAAAGTATAGAATACCTAGAAGATATTGTGTACTAAATTTGGTCTACCTATCTTGATTCATTCGAAATATATACGAAAAAGAATCTGTATTTTTTCAACTATTTAACACTCAATATATTCAGCATTCAGCCATTGAAATTTATCCCACATATTATGAAACACTCGTATACCATAAATTTATTTTAATAATGTTCTCTTCTTGTGAGATATTTTAGACTTTCATCGTTCAATAATTATATTAATTGATAAATTAACACATTGAAAATCAATTTGAAACAACTTTCTGATTTATAATGGCTGTGTACCGATAAATCTTTCAAGAAACAGAAACATCCTCTGTAGAGAAATTAAATCCTAGTCACTCCCCACATATGAACATAAAAGCTAGGGTAACTTATGAGTAGTATCTCTGTTCCAAACCAACGATGAATGCCCAAATTAATTCAGGGACGTGTGCTCTAGAGCTTTACCTTGCTATACCGGAACTAGTTTGAATCAGTTAAAGGTGGACATACGTTCGGGAGGAGTTGAAATGATACTATTACTTCGCATTCATTGTGAAAACTTAGTGATTTTAAACTGCTTACATTCACATTGATTTATCGAATAGATTGGTAAGTAAGTATTACTAATATCGCTTTTAAGGTAATTTGAAACGCTGTATTTATTTCACCGATCATTCAACCGCGAAATCACAGAAATAAATACAGATAAATTGTACTTAATAGTAGTCTATTCACTGTCCAGTATAATTCCCTGATGTTATCAGTCATCTAAAATACACCTAATTATACCACAATGTATATAAGTATCGATTATGTAAAGTCCCATAAAGGAAATTTACATCACGAGAACTTCACGATTACATAATATTGGCATAGTGCAATGCTAAACCATTATTCATTAGCTCCTCGTTGTCGTACGTAGTCGACTAAAATCCATATATGCGAATTAGAGCGTATCTAATAGTTTCATAGTAAAGTTAAGCAAATCCTTAAAAAAATACGAGTTATATAGAGTTACTTTGTCAATCATTATTATAGTATCGCTTTTATATTTTATGTCAAATCTATATATAGCATACATATTCTTAAAGGATACTGATAAGGTTGAACAGCAGAATGAACATATTAACCGACAGAAGTTTAATCTAAAATGGATAAGAACTAATAATTTAATCAAATTGAATAGAAAAACTTTACTATCTACTAAGAACAGAACAGAACTGAACGAGGCTTTTACAAATATAGAATAGTTTTCCTACAGCTCATATCATCTCTTAAGTAAGTTAAGTAAGTCAAAACAATAAAAATGAAACACATACTACTCTTACATGGTAATGGCTATTTTTGAAATTAATTGGCGATGATAAAAACATGACTGTAACAATTAATTTTTTCACATCCAAGAATAAACTTTCTTTAATATTTATAGATAGCAGAAAAACAGGTTTCAGTTAATTAGCAATTAGAAGACAGAAGTGATGCTCAAAGTTTGCAGAAAATATGAGACACTAGGGGCCACCAATTACCAACTAATTCTTAATTAACATTTTTATCAAGCGAGTTTAAAGACCCATAAGAATTCTTTATTTATAGATCTCCAAGAATGCAACATAATAATAAACTAATATTTATTATCATTAGTACTATCAAGATATCACTTGAATATCTAAATTAAATTATAAATAAACTATTGTTATAATTAAAAACAAAACATCAAATTTTCGGCGAACATCGAAAGGTTACGCGTTATTTACCGCGCGGTTCATCAACCAAGTTGTCATCATCAGAAGATGATTGAAAGTTAAATTAATTAAATTAATCAAAAATTGACCTCCTATCACTGCATCGAAGATTTTAATCCTTTGCCAAGATATAATTGTTATGAATTATGATTAATATTAGCTTACGTATAAGAGTTATCGTTCTCAAATAATTTAATTATACCAGCAATAGAAATTTTTAGTAAAATTCAAGGAGGAGCTCCCTTTACTCAGATAGTCTTACAATAAATTGTTATTATTCCTCGTCAATATAATAATAATTGATTACAATTTACTTATACAAGCAACTCATATGACTGCAACTCGTAGGTGTGGTATGTTTAAAATAGATTAGCTGTATCTAGAACTTTCCTAGAGATCATTAACAAAATGTTAATATCCATCCCTAGAAATGCAAGATTAAATTTTCATCTACCGATCTATTACTTTCACTTCTAAAATTTTGCAAACTATTTTAGAAACAAATACTATAAAAACACATTAGAATCCACACATACTTCATATTATAGTGATTTGACTTACAATAATTACTTATAATAAATACATATATACAATGATAAGAGCTAATGGTGAAACTTATTCTGAAAATAGGTAATTTTATCATACACAATATTTTACCGTAGAAAAACTGTTACCCATTTCATTTTTCTAAAAAGTAACTCATACTACAATTGTAATATAAACATGAATACCTACTTTTAATAATACTTATACTTTTAATATAACATTATCTGAATTAAAACATATTACCTAACTATTATAAAATACAATAAAATGGCATTCTTTAAACAGAAATTCAATTTTGAATGATTGTTTACTGCAACTTGCATTTAATTGTGGAATTACTATAACTTATGTCTACTTTATAGTCTACTTAAATGTATGCTATAAAAAGTATAAGAAATAAGTACTGTTACATGTTTTTTTTTTTAATCTGGATATATTGTTTATAATTTATACATGAACTATATCTATCAATTACCGATACTCGCACTATATTATATACAATAAACACTTTAATTCAGCATTTTTTCTTTTGAATTTTTCGTTCTAATACTATTCTCAGTTCACATTAACTTTTTTGAATACTGGGAAGTATCTGTAAAATTATTTTAATAAACACCTACAATGAAATCATCCACAGAGAATCTTTATTTATTTCTTAAAATCCTAAATATTACAGAACATTAAACATCTTAATAACCTTATAAAATAATGTTTTATAGTATCTAGTATCTGTATAGTATTTATTATCATCGTGAGCGTTAAGAATAGATGATCAAAATCTTTTGTGAAGTGAATCAGTAATATAAATTAACGCTCTTAGACTATTATTTACCATTATTTACAGACGCTAGAATGAAATCAGTAATTTCAGTATCAGTATCATAAACTTTATATAGCTAATTGCTTGGTAATCTAAAAGGATTACCAAGTAATTGGCTATGCCGATGACTTAGTAATAATAACGAAGGGCCCTTTCCTGGAACCGATTCTCGACATAATGCAGGGAGATTTAAACAAGGTTGGGAATTGGTGCAGGGAGAGCTGACTCTCGGTTAATCCCTCTAAGACTGAGGTGATGGTGTTCACCAAGAAATATAAGTGGAACAGAACATGTCCGCTGAAACTTGGTGGCCAAGAACTAAGCTATAATAGCGAAGTGAAATAGGAGTAATCCTGGACGGGAAACTGTCATGGGGAAAACATCTAAGTCACAGATGTTCCAAGATCACAGCAACACTGGCAACTGAGAAGTGCCATTGGTAATAGCTGGGGCTTGAAACCGGAAACCATGAAATGGATATATGAGGCAATTCTCAAACCCAGACTAATGTATGCAGCCTGGTGGTCTGGTGGGAGAGAGCCTGTTTAAAGTCGGAAGCCAACCGACTTAACAGGTTAAGAGAATTGATTCTTAGAAGTATAACCGGAGCCCCAAGATCAACACCGATCGAGACGATGTGGATACTGACGGGGATACCACCTCTTGATGTCATCCTGAAAGCGGAAGCCGCAAAGGCAATGCACAGGTTGGGAAACATGAATAGGAAGGTAAGGGACCTGAATAGACTCTCAGGAGATCTAGCTGAGGAGGGATTCCTATGGATGCCCTCTGACAGTATGGGTGTCCACTTCCTGTTTGACAAGAAATATAAGATCACCCTCACCAGTAAGACCTACTGGATGGAGGGTTGAGCTGGATTGCCGCTCAATGGAGACATCTGGTACACGGATGGAGCCAAGAGTGGGAACAGAGCGGGTGCGAGGGTGTATAGGCGACGTGACGGGGCAGGTAAAACATTCTCCTTGGGCAAATACACTACCGCACTCCAAGCCGAGCTAGTTGGAATTACATACGGTGTTCTGGGGGCCGACACGACAAAGTCGAAGCTGGTCTATGATTGCTATGAAGCATTGAACCATTTGGCAGGCAAGGGACCGGTGGAACTCTTATGGATACCTGAGCATAATGGCATTAAGGGAAATCTAATTGCAGATGACCTTGCCAGGCTAGGGACCAGGGAAAACCTCTATGGACCAGAACCTGCAGTGGGAATAAGTCGGAATCTCATCAGAGATTGCATCAATGGCTGTGCAAGAGACCAGCACAATAAAAGATGGAAAGGAGTAACGGGTTGTCGAATAACCAAACTCTTCATCGAATACTCAGAGATTGAGAAATGGGCCCAAGAATTCATTAAATTGAACAGGCACAAAGCCAGAACTCTGGTGGGAATCATAACGGGCCACCATAATAGCCTGAATGCATATAAGCACAAGCTGAGGCTGACTGACAGCCCGGCCTGTAGATACTGTAAAGAAGACGAGGAAACCTCGATTCATCTTCTTTACACCTGCCCCGCACTGGAGGAGAAGAGGTATCTTATATTAGGGACCCCCGTTATCCTAGAGGGGGCGAGGCTTAAGGCGGGGGACGTGCATAAATTGCTCCTTTTATGGGATAGCATTTTTTGATAATGACCTGGATAAGAGGGGATCGCCAACGGACTACCCATGCGATCAGTGGCTGATGAGGCCCAAACCTATATAATATAATATAATCATAAACTTAAATAATATTCCTTGATATATTATACCATAAACTGAATCAGTATATATAAAACATAAGTATTTGAAAATCGACAAATTTAATTTGTTATTTACTTGTAAATACCATAAATGATTGTTTTTAATAAACAAGCGAATGGTATACAGAAAATTAACTATGCAACAAAATAAAAGTAATTACGAATTTGAGTTTGAGAGAATCTTAATAACTACTTTGTTTAGAGTTCTGAGCTAAAGTACTTTATAAAATTGTTAGGCAGTTAGCAAATTTTTCAGGCAAGTTTTTGATGATTTATGGAAAATTATATTATTCCACGATGGGGCTTCAGTCTTCACAGCTTCATGAACATCTAAGATACATTCAGACCATTGGAATGGTATTAGTTTCTGTATTACTGCCATTTTAAAAAACTCTAATTTGTAATTTGTAAATTAAAGTTTATACATAGAGAAATTGACCCCTTTCTCTGGAATATGTGGTGCATGGTTAGGAAATATTTATAAAAAACTATTTTTATGAATAATGCAATACATTCTTAAACTTCATATTTAAAATTTACTATTTTCAGGTTTTTTTTTCGAACATTCTATTTAAATCTTGTGATCTTAATATGGATTCTCTTTTGAGTCAGAAAAATATACTAATTAATAAATATGCCTCGTTAATATCCAAAATTCTTTGAATATCCATAAATAAAATAAGTCTTCTGATAATGAGATTTAGTTTGTACTGAAGAAATGCTTTATGAGACGAAAAACATTATTATTAAATAGATAATAAATATGAAAACTAGAAATAAAATTTTACGTTAGTTAATACAATAATATAAAATATTTTAGTTAGTACAATATTGTACAATATTATAGAATATTTTATGTTTCTGGTATTTTATTTACTTCACTGTCATTAACCACTACAAGTAGTACATATTAGTTCAATCTACCCTCCAGCAAAATTTTTCTAGATATCTATTATGTATTAGTATTTTTGTAACTTAACAATGACTCTTAATTACTTTTTTTCTTAGAAGAGATTAACCATGCAGACACAAGATGATTGTTCCGAAATCATAAACAAGTACATTCAGGTTTTAACAGCAGTAAATAACTATTTATAACTATTAATGAATCCCCATACAAAAAGGGGATTTAAGTTTTACTGAACATTTTTAATTAAAAAAATTTTAATGTGATTCTAGCGATATACCGTTAATTAATTATTTAGAAGTTATATATATTCTTGTGGGAATTAATTTATTATTACAAATAAGTGGACAGTAAGTGAGTATTGATATAACTAATTACGTCGCACAAATTTTAAGTTACTCCATGCGGAGTAAAGTGTATTACGTTGTGATATATTTATATTAGTTCTATACCTAAAGCAAATTAAACGTTAGTAGTATAAAATGTTACCTATTGCACCAATATCAAGTTATATACTAGAAACAATGAAATTTTGCAGCGTTTTCATATCATAAGAAGTGATAAAGTTTTACTCTAGCAGATTTACAATAGTATGTGAACTAACATATTATTACATATATAATTCATTAGTTTTCCTATTATTTCTTGGACACAAGAAAGAAAAATACAAATCGATTCCTCCCGCAAAGCCTCAGGCAACGGCGGGGAAGTTTACATATGAAGATAAGGACAAACACATCCATGCTCATGGAGATGCCAACTTTCTCCTGTTGAGACTCCCACTCAATCATTTAATAATACTCCAATACTGGACCCGATTTATCACAGTATGAATGGTATTATCAAAGACACCTTTATAAGTGAATATGATAAGTCATCAATCCATGTAGTGGCGGCGGAACAGCGTGCAGCGCTTTTTATGACTGACCTGAGTCCCTATGGTATTCTCCAATTGTTTGTTATTTTTAGATATATATATATATATATATATATATATATATATATATATATATATATATATATATATATATATATATATATATATATATACTAAATTTTCACTAGCCTAAGAGATTCTACGGTGTTTTACAAATACCTTTCATATCCTAGTTACGCAATTTCCTAAATTTAATTCAAATATTTATATTATAAAATTATTCTTAATATAGTATATTAACGAGGTATTTTCTTCTGTTTCATTGAAAACATGTATATACATTTTAATTAGTTCCGCCGGATTTACTTTAAAACTTTACAACGAAGCATTATATAGTAATATATACATATAACTTAATTATAATGATCTAATATTAACTGCTCAAAAATTATAGAAATTATTTATTAAAACTATGGAAAATCATAATTGGCATATATTTAATAAAACAAAGGTGAACACATGTTTCATGTCGAACCTATTATATTACATTATTGCTTAATAAGTATACAAGTTTAACCATTGTAAATAAGCTAACGTTTATATATCCGTTTACTAAAATGAAATAGATTTAAGTTTAATATCAGTTATGGTGTATATGCGTATCTTTATATACATAGAGTAAATAAAACACAAAACCTATTTCACCTGCTAAGAATATTTATGTGTCACGAATAAAATAAACCACATCTTGGCTACCCCTGAATCTCATCGTTCACCGCCTGTTCGCCCTTAAAGGGTTAGAAGTTATAACGGTCATAAATCAGAAACCCTTTCTGTTGGCTAAGACACGAAAAGTTATGTAATTTAATATACTTTTATAGATTGCTTTTACCGCGATCTTAAAAAACTGGTAATTTTATTTATGTATACAATCTGTTAGTGGTATTATTAAAATACCGTGAAAAGTTTAATTTAAAGTTATAGCGCAAGAAGGGTTGTCATAAAATCGTCAAAGATTGCTTTTTGTTAACTAATGTTGTTTTTATAATTATTATATAAAATTTATATCAGGACGATAAAGGACTATACAAACCCTTGAGGAATTATGAAAAATAATCCAAAACAACCAAAAGCTAGTTTTTAAAATTAGTCTGTTGTTACAACTTATATTTTAGTAGCCACTAGCTATTCGACAACTGTTTGGTCACTCGTGTACATATGGACTATACTGTGAATGTTATATTAAAATGAGGTGTACCGGCCAAAGCTGCTATGATTCCAGACTTATTAATCGACACACCAATCAAACCAAAAACAGTCAACTGAAAATACCACAGAGACTCCAACTCAGAAACCCTCTCTTTCTTATATCCAATGTGTAATCGACAAAATTAGCAAAATTCTCCAAGAAAAAAAATATATCAAAACCATTTTTACAGCTATAAACAAAGTCTCCAAACAAACTTCCTTTTTCCCAAATACAGCATCCTCAATTACACAAAGAAATTCCCTCGACCCAATGTCCCTACATGGATCATACTATACATCTATTCAGCAAAGTCTACGAACACAACCTTGCTGTTGAACTCTGAACTCAACTCGACACTTTTTTGACATCACCAACAGGATATAAACTCGATTTACAAAATTGCAAAACATTTGCAACCATAAGAACTCACCACAGTAAAACGAGCCGCGAAGGCATCGAAATAGAATATGGCAAGTATGCTCAAATACACGTGACGATAGTCAAAGACTACTTAATGCCTGTATGCCTGTGCAAGAACCAATAATGAACCCTGTTGAGTAGGCAGATTGACACCCTGTCGACAAATTACGTAGCTATCCTACACAATATTCCACTGTCCCTACAAAACGTAATGTCCAAAATTAGGTTTGGCATAATAAAATTATACAACAACAATATATAGGGTGAGTTGGGAAGAAGGGACCAAACTCCAGGAGTGTATTGTACACATGAAAATATAGTAAAAAAACTCAAATGTTATTATCCGATTTTTATCTGTTCTCAAGTTATAGCGTAATTAAAAATAAACAAAATTTCATACATTAATCTTTTGGTAATCATGGCGTTATAAATGTTCAAAAATACTGCCATTCACCTCTAAATATTTTCTGCTTGTTCTATGAAGGGCGCCTGTAGCTCTCCTGATTGAGCCATATCTTTGTTTAAGATCGGTTGCAGCATTTTTAATACGTTGAATTAGTGTATCCCGAGTATCCACTTTTACTTTATACACTTCATCTTTGAACCAGCCCCATAAACAATAATCTGGATTTGTGAGTTTGAAAGACCTTGGAAACCAGCGCGACCAAGCCAAAACCCTGAAAACGTTTCGTCCAAATGTTCCTTGACCTGACGAGGCGAGATATGCAGGAGCTCCATCGTGCTGGTAGTACATATGCATTCTGATGTTTAAAGGAACATCCTCTAGTAGTCCGTGTAATTCATTTTGTAAAAACATTAAGTAGTTGTCTCCTGTGAGGCGATTCTTCAAAATAAAAGGGCCAGTTAATAACCATACACCATACCACATCACACGTTTACCAAAAACTTATGTTGAAAATTACTTTCAACTGTTACGTGGGGATTTTCATCTGACCATACATGACAATTGTGAGTATTATTAATGCCGTCGCGGGTAAATGTTGCTACACCTGTAAAAACTATGCGCTATACAACACGATAATTATTATTTATCCACCGACAAAGTTCCATACGTTTAGGATAATCGTTCGGTTGTTCTGGAGAGATGCTATACTCTCTGTACATGGTATGGATGTAATCCTTGCTGGTGGAGTGTGTTTATTACTCTTGTTTGTGGAATGCTCAATTGAATACTAATTTGTCGTGAGCTGGTCATTGCATCTTCTGCTACTACATCCAGAATATCTTCTACCTCTTCTAAATCTTGTCAAGTAGCTCATTCAGATGTTACGTTAACAGTGGGAATCTTTCCGGTCTCGCACAGTTTGTTGAAAACTCTGATAAATACATTTTTATTAGGATGTCTGTTATGTGGAAACCATTGACGATATTCCTCAACAGCAGCTCTAACAATTTCATTACAAAAACCATAAACAAACACCATATTTGCATATCCCAAATACGTGTGTGGTATTTTGTAATACTTTAATCGTTCAAACTCCAAATTTAACCTTAAAAAGTTATCAAATGTTTTTGTACCTCAAACGTGGTATACTAGATAAACATTTGTAATTACTCTATAACATGAAAACAGATAAAAATCAGATAACAACAATTGAGTTTTTTACATTATTTTTAAGCGTACAA
This sequence comes from Rosalia funebris, assembly GCA_037954035.1. NCBI lineage: Eukaryota > Metazoa > Arthropoda > Insecta > Coleoptera > Cerambycidae > Rosalia > Rosalia funebris. The sequence continues at coordinate 11,466,226 of JAZFAV010000007.1, forward strand.
TGCACTCCTGAAGTTTGGTCCGTTCCTCCCGACTCACCCTGTATAATATACAGGGTGAGTCTATAACAATACAAAAATTTGTATATATAAATACAAAATTCTATGTTAGAGTAAAGTGTATACTACCTAAAAGTCACATGGAGTACAATAGTAGTGGAGTTTAGTATATATATTTTAATTTGTTCAAATTATGTTCTTTGCTTACTAATATGAGTGGTACCTTTCATTTGAATATTTCATGGGAATATTTCTTTATATACTGTCGTGATTTTTGCTCTCCATTGGACATTTCTTCATTATTAATGTACTGCAACAATGCCGTCACATGTTATGGTTAAACTAGATATCAAAAGCAGAAACATACATTATAATATACAATTGCACCACATTAGTAGTGGGATTATAAAATACTCCTCTAGACATACTCATGCGATAGGTTATAAAGTATTATTCATAGAAATATTTTCTTAATACATACTAGACATCGACAAGACGTATACATTGAAAAGGACTCAATAATTTATATTCTGTATTGTAATATTATATATGATATTCTCTAACTATTGACAATAGTATGAGGAGCAATACAAGACATTTATATTTTTCATTATTCTATATGTGAATAATATTTATTTTTGTGTATACTTTAGAAAAATAGTTGTTTTCAATTCAATGTTGTGTTATGACAAACTTTATGCATACCCCAACTTTATTGTAATAACATTTTAATTGTTCGTGATGTGAGGTGGTGAGCGAATATGATTAACCCTCGACAGGTATTGTGGTTCCCGTCGAAATAGAAGGTACGGTTGAATCGGATCCGATCCATCCTCATTTTAACAGGGTTTTTTTTTTGTAGGAATAAATGAACAATAAGGATGTTTCTATATATTTTATTAGTATTTTAACAGTAATTTAAAAATAAATGAATAAATATGTAAGTAAAATAAAATCACATATACTATTCTGAACGAGAGAGGTAGCAGACTGATAGAATTCTGTGAGAAGCACAAAATGGTAGTCGCGAATATATTGTTCAAGAATCACGTTAGGAGGCGGTACACCTGTAAAATGCCAGGAGGGATAGACAGGTGTCAGATAGACTACATTCTGGTTAGGAAGAGATTTAGAAATCAAGTAAAAGACTGTAAGAGTTATCCAGGAGCAGATGTGGACAGCGACCACAACTTGGTAGTCATGAAAGCTAGATTAAAATTCAAAAATCTGAAAACCCGGAAGGATAAGAAACATATAAATGTAGACATATTGAGGGATCAGAATATGAAAGATAAGTTCTAGGAGAAAACAGATCAATTAATAAATAAAGCGAGTAAGGACGAAATCAAGAACGCAGAAATTGAGTGGGAGGGTATCAAGAATAGTCTAGATTCCGCGGCTACGGACGTTTTAGGACACGAGAGAAGGGAAGCTAGGAAGCCCTGGATAACGGACGAGATCTTAAACTTAATACAAAAGAGACGAGGCTACAGAAACAGATGAGACGAGGAGGGACTCAAAACTTATAAATATATAAAGTGGGAAATTATTAGGAAGTGTAGAAAAGCGAAAGAATAATGAATAGAGGATAAATGCAAAGAAGTAGAAGATAAGCTCCAAGTAGATAAGACCGATAAGGCTTACAGAATAATTAAGAGGAACTTCAGGGATATAGGACCAATAAGTAGAAACGTTAGGAGTCAATCGGGGGACATACTGATCGGAAGAGAGGAGAAAGCGGATAGATGGAAGCAGTACTTAGGAAATTTATACGAAGATCAGGAATTAGGAGAGATATTGGAGGAAGAATCTAGCATCGATAGGGAAGATGTAGGAAAACCTATATTGAGACAGGAATTTGAAATAGCACTAAGGGAGCTAAAGAACAATAAAGCGCCGGGTGTAGACAAAATACAGGCGGATATTTTGAAATGTGCTGGACAGAAAGTAGTAAATAGGATGTTTGAACTGGTAAAATACATATATGAAGCGGATGATATGCCGGAGGATTATAAGAGGAACATTATCGTTACTATACCGAAAAAGAGTGGAGCCGACAAATGCGAGAACTTTAGAACGATTAGCCTAACTTCCCACGCGTCGAAAATCTTAACCAGAATAGTGCGAAGAGGATGGAAAATAGGGTGGAGGAAATACTAGGAGAAGACCAATTCGGGTTTAGGCGAAATAGGGGAACTCGAGAAGCTATTCTGGCGCTAAGAGTAATGTTAGAGAAAACAATAGAAAAAGGAAAGAACGCTTATATAGGATTTGTAGATTTAGAAAAAGCTTTTGATAATGTAAGATGGGAAAAAATGTTCGAGATACTAAAGAGCGCGGGAATAAAGTATAGAGATGGGAGAGTAGTATACAATCTATACAAAGTGCAAACTGCTGTTATAGAAGTAGAACAAGAGAAAGAAAGAAGGAAAGTAGGTATTAGGAAAGGAGTAAGACAAGGATGTACGCTATCACCACTAATTTTTAGTCGGGCTCGGGGGTAATAAACTTAGAAACAAGGAAGAGATTTTTGAAAACGTATATATGGAGCACGGCACTATACGGTTGGGAAACCTGGACGGTAGGGGAAGCAAGTAGGAAGAAATTAGAAGCTTTTGAGATGTGGTGTTACCGAAGAATGATGAAAATCCCGTAGACTGATAGGGTTAGAAACGAGGAAGTATTAGAGAAAAGAAACATGTGGAAAAACATAAAGAAGAGAAGAGATAGAATGTTAGGCCACTTGTAGGTATGGTAGACATGGGGGAATAGTCCGCGATATTTTGAAGGCAGAAACAGGAGTTAAGAAAGGCAAGGGTAGGCCTAGATTAGACTACTGCTCGCAAATAGTAAGGGATGTAGGTTGTAGCACAATTAGCGAAATGCGTAGGTTAGCACAAGATAGGAGAAGCTGGAGATTAGCGTCCAACTAGTCTTAGGACTGATGACCTCATGATGATGATGATACTATTCTGAAAGTATCACAATTCGGTTTCGTCATTGACTGGAAACATGTTTTGCGCATAACACTGCTTTGTGTCCTCCACATACACTAAACTGCATTTAGCGCACTGTTCTTTGAGAGGTCACACAAGGCACAATTTTTCCGTTTTTTTTTTTGGCTGCTGTTCAAGTACTGGATTCAGTTGTTTCTTGAGCTCCTCTTCTTTTTCTACGACGTCGCAATTGTCAACCGAAGTAATTTCAAAATTCGAGGCTTATACATTCACATTTTCATAAAGGATTTGACCAATGCCAAAGCGTAATTTTTGAGGAAAGTGTACCCCGCGTTTTTCGGAAACGTATCATTTTATGAATTCCATTTATACAAAATAAAACTGTTCACAGCCGCAATATCAAGGGTCCCGAAGAAGTACCTTATTGACAATCTTTTGCTTTTATTTTGTAGTTTTATCCTTAGCAAGTTTATCCAGGACGTCTACACCACTTTTTGTAAGATTGTAGAATTTTATAATTTCAGGTTTGCTCAACTCTATGTATATTATTACATTGAGGACATCAGTAGAACATTTGTATTCTTCTTTTTTTCTAGCGTAGAAGGCTTCCGCGCAACTGACTCATCGGGTTCCTTGCCCTTACACCCGTCTTCGAAGTGGTAGGGGAGACAGGAAATAAAAACTGTGACGCTTGAGTCAGTCCGGCCCGCACGGTACCTCTCGAGGTTTAATATAATAGGTTATCTGGTTCAAATATGGGCATCTATAAAAGTGACGTTTGTTTTAAGTACATATCAGTTTCCTATCAACGTTAGTATAGAAACCTGGGAAGGGTCTGGAACCTTCATTGCAGCAACAATTATTAAAACTAATTTCTTATCATCTCCCGATGATGCCAACTTCATTGTCGAAAGGCGCGTCAAGTATATTGTAATATTTCGCTGTTCGTGGAAAACTAGTATCCTATTTTTGTTGATATAGACGGTAGTGCGTGTTTTTCGCATATTGTATTGTATAATAATATGCCTACTGTTTCAGCAACATGAAACCTAAACCGATAAAAGTTACGATACAACTGACGTAGAGTGGGAGTTAAATATTTCTGCAACATCATATGGTACAGTCTTTGCTGCAGAGTCGTGCTTTAATTTGAAACTAACCCCCTTATTCTCCAGATACTAGCCACCTAAGTGGCGGCTGTTATCATGCTTTGAAATATTCATTAATTAGAAATTAGTTCTGGGACTAACTAGATTTGTGCGCTACATTAGGTTTTATAATTTAAGATGGGAATAGCCAAAAGATCAGAGAAAGTTAGAGGAGTGCATAAATTGGGATAAAAGTTGTTACCTATCATTCAGTATCAGAAGCACTAATTGCAAATACTCATATGTGTAAGTTTAATGATAGTTATGCGGCTCCTTTCAGGAGTTTTACGTGCCTCCATAATATAGTTTTCTCTTCGCACATTTTTGTATGAAATGCAAGAATACATCTGGATTTATATAAAACTTGAAGCGCATCAACAGACATAATGAAATCTTAAGTGGTATTATTTAATCATGTTATTTTTATATCTTGATCATGTCAACATACTATTCTCTCATCATATATCACTTTTGCATAAACTAAAATAAATTTTATATGATTGTATTAAAATGCTTAATATAAAACTCATAATAAAATAATGAGAGTAAATAAATTTTCCAATATTTATTTTTAAGGATTTGTATTTATATTTTTCTCACTATGGCAATATTTTCATTCGCAGTTTTGAATAGTTTATTTCCGAGTTTCAAGTTGAAGTTTCTTACTAAAGTGGAGAGAGTTTTCAATATATTACGTAAATTCTTTGAGTATTGGATTTTGACTTTAGTGGAACTTTGATGTTATATGTTATACCTACATATTATATGAGGAACAATAATATATAGGATATGAAATATTTCTATTATTGCTTGAAAAGTTTAAAAATGTAGTGATAAAATAAGTTTTAAATCAGGTGCTTGAATATCATACATATTTAATTGATTAGTACTATAAATTATTACTTTTGGAGGTACCTATTTTTCTCCAGTATGCGTATAAATTCAGTTGAACTATTTTATATTCCTTTTCAAAAGAAGTTATTCTCATTACTAAAGTATAAAAGCACAAATTAAATACAGGCAAGGTGCAGTTTTTTAATAAATCCTTGTTTGTTAATGTGATTTAACCAAAAAGAAAACATTTTGATTTTTTTAGAACAATATGGGTAGACAATAAATATGTTCATAAACATTAAAAAAACTTGAAAAAGCGATTTGAAGCTGTGAAAACAATTAAAGACACTCGTATTCACCATTTATTTATATAAATTAATGATAACACTTTACAAATGAGAGTAGCTTATTTTGAAGAAATAATATAAGTAGTCCAACTGAATTTATAAGCGAATGTTTCTGAAATACACTAAAAACCATTAAAATAAAATCTTGTTATATTTTATGATAATAATATAATGCAAAATAAATTATTATCATTAATTGTACTTACTTACTTTCTAAAGTATTATGAATGAGTCTAAATATGAATGAATTGCTGGGTTGTTACAATACGATTTTCGAAACGAAAAGTTGAAGCTAATTGAAAATAGCTATTTTTTGAAAATCGATTAAATTTGACTGGTCGTATTACGAAGTGTAATCATTAGATACTTAAAATTTTTACTAATTTTGAAACTATGAATCAAGCCAAACAATATGAGCCCATACATAATTTTTAATTTGAAAATTTGTATAAATAGCGGCAATTTAAAAAAGGGTCAAATTTTATGAAATTAGCGGTTCAGTTAAAATCTTCACCCGAAAGTCTGCATACGATCTAAGCTTTAATATAATTTTTTTCGATAAATAGAGAGTTCAGCGAAAAGTAGGGAGATCAGGTTGAGATCAATCGGTTAAACCGACTCAGAGAAATAAATTTTGAAAATTGCTAAATTTTAAATTTAAGAAAATTCTCCTAAAGCCAAATTTGCCTTGATTGGACTGAGACTTTGGAAAACCCCATATATTAGAACCTACATTCATATAAAAAATCATGAGACAAATCGCTGATCTAAGTGAGTAAAGTATCGTCGAAAAGTGTCCGAAAAAAAAAAAAAAAAAAAAAAAATATATATATATATATATATATATATATATATATATATATATATATATATATATATATATATATATTAATTTTTTTTTATTTTGCAATTAATCTTATCTGACATCTTAATCTATATTTTTTTGCTTTTACTCGTATATGAGTAATACTTATGAATTATAATTTATGTAATTTCTACATTATAAGTAAATTTTAGAAACACGCTGATTAACGAAAATGTGTTTACTGCTAACGATACATCATAATTATACAGAAATCACTCATTAACAATGTTTATTCTTTCTACGTTTAAAATCCAGTAATACAAGTAAAAGTAATACAAAATGTTCCACCTTTCCTACCGATATTAAAATTCAAATACTTTGGGTTTACCTATTGCGTTTAGTTCTTTACGTTGTTCATCAAGTAATGATTTACCCAAGAACCAAATTTGTAATTGTATTTTTCTTTTAACTATGTACATTATGTACCTAAATACTACGTTGATTCACACCTGTCCTTTATTGTGACGATCTACATAATTTTTTTTAATAAAATCATTCGGTATTTATAGTTTACAGTGATTTATTTTTCAGGAAAGTTACAAGAATAAAACTATTTTTTTTAATATTTTGTTATAAAATGCAATACCTCAGATAACGTCTTGTATGGGATATAAGAATACGGGAAGTACCTAAAATCTCACGTAGCATAGCTACTATAGCGTAAGCAATCTTTTATCTATGTAATCTCTCTTTCATCACTAGTTACTTATTTACATCACTCAACTATAAGTTATATATTAAATGAAAATATAATGGGCACATCCATTACTTTTCGACGAAACTTTGCGCACTTGGATCAGCGATTTGACTCATGATTTTTTATATGGAAGTAGGTCCTAATATATGGGGTTTTCCAAAGTCTCAGCCCAATCAAGGCGAATTTGGCTTCAGGATTTTTTTTTAATTTTAAATCTAGGAGTTTTCAAAAATTTATTTCTCTGAGTCTATTTAACCGATTGATCTGAACCTGATCGCATTTATTTTCGCTGAACTCTCTATTTATCGAAAAATCTTGTTATATTTTATGATAATACTATAATGTAAAATAAAGTATTATCATTAATTGTACTTATTTACTTTCTAAAGTATTATGAATGAGTCTAAAAATGAATGAATTGTTGGGTTGTTACAATACGATTTTCAGGTTATTTGAAAATTTGTAACTCATGTCCTGGCTCGATTCGAAAGTTAAAATTTTCAGAGCTTTTTAAGAATATAATTAATCAGTTCTTGTGAAAGTTTCAAATAAATCGAAATTCAAACAAAAGAGTTGAAGCTAATTGAAAATAGCTATTTTTTGAAAATTGATTAAATTTGACAGGTCGTATTAGGAAGTGTAATCATTAGTCACATAAAATTTTTAATAATTTTGAAACTATGAATCGAGCCAAACAATATGAACCCATACATAATTTTTAATTTTAAAATTTGTACAAATAGCGGCATTTTAAAAAAGGGTCAAATTTTCTGAAATTAACGGTTCAGTTAAAATCTTCTCCCGAAAGCCTGCATACGATCTAAGCTTTAATATAATTGTTTTCGATAAATAGAGAGTTCAGCGAAAAATAATGAGATCAAGTTGAGATCAATCGGTTAAATAGACTCAGAGAAATGAATTTTTGAAAATTTCTAATTTAAAATTTAAAAAAATTCTCCTAAAGCCAAATTTGTCTTGATTGGGCTGAGACGTTGGAAAACCCCATATATTGGAACCTACTTTCATATAAAAAATTATGAGACAAATCGCTGATCTAAGTGCGCAAAGTTTCGTCGAAAAGTAATGGATGTGCCCATTATATGTAGAACAAAAATATTAATGGTTTCCGACAAAATAACATATTTTGTATTACATTTCTAATTAACAAAGGAATGCTACCTATATATCATAATATCACTCCCCCGTGTTAAACAACTTTCATTGAAACCATCGGAAATCATATTGGATCTATTAGAAAATTAATGCTAGTTTAATCATAAAGTATATGGCCGACTAGGGCAGTAAATTTTAATGCCCTTTTATTCATTTTACATATTATGTACTGTTTACAATACATGATCTACTCGTATATTTTAGCTTAAAAATTATTATTGATCAGGATACAAAGTCTAATTCTTGTTCTTAGTTATGCCTAAGTTTCTACTAGAGATCATATCAGGATGATTAACTCGTCAATTAATGCTATTAACTACATAAAGTAAAGGTAATCAGTAAATTTAATTTTCGACAATGAATTATATTGCTGGACCAAGGAGTACATGCAAATATAATATCTAATTTAAGGTTATTTTATTAAGGTTGCACTTCACGTTATCTATAAATATCATATATAATATCTTACGTGTGTATAGAGTATAGCACTTTACTTGTAGTTCTATTATTATATTATTATTAAAAAAATATTGTGATTATTAAGAGGAATGACGTATAATTACAGTAATGCGAAATAGTTAATACGGTGTTAATTTGTGCTGAATATTAAAATTCAATGACCTCATATCGTCTGTATGCAGAACATTTTTCTCACCGTGCATAAAGTGTTCATGCTTTACAGCATGCATAAAGTGTTACAACAAAATGACCCTCAGCGTGTAGAATTCTGGAATTGGTTTGTAGAATATTACTAACTGACGGTAAATAAGTACAATATCTCACTATGAATATTATTATGAATGTGCAAATGTGATTGGGATATAAAACGTGAAAAAAATTTATCTCAATGTCAGCAATTCACAAAATGTTTTTTATTATGAAAGATCAGTTTTTATTTTATTTTTCTGAAAGTTCAATATCCAATCGAAATACCCTGTACAAATCTTAGAAATTACCATAAGTGTTGTTTAATTGCATTCTTAATATGTTTCGACTGACTCTCTTTGTCCCTTAAAGTTCATCATATATTCATCTCTTGCTTTACTTTACTCTTACAAAAATATAACTTTTAGCATCCATTTTATAACAGCAAAAATTAAAATTTGATTGTAGCGAAAGAATTATAATATTTTTATTTTAGATTTAAACAAGAAAATTATAACCGTCTACAAAAACACAGACATGAAAATAAGAATGACATAAATCTGCTTTCCAATATATTTGTATATAGTCTATATCTCGAAATGTGTCCATATTGTTAGCATTAATTTAAATCTGTGTTAATTAACGAGTTAGTTAGTAAATAACCAAGGAATTATTATAATTATATAAGTAAACTATCTATGTATATTACTATATTGCTATACCTCTAAAATATTAGTTACGTTTACAAGTTATCTTTTAGTAACTTTAGTAATTTGTAATACTAGTTGCTACTCTACTCTTCTATGTGAATTCGTAAATCTATTTGAGAATGGAGTAAATCTAGTTCAGACAGACGTCTTAACTTTCTATTGCATTATTATTTATCATACGGGCGTTAAAAATGTTAGTTATTCTCCAGTAAATTGCAGTTTCCATCCTTAATATCGATTTCTCGTAAATCAGAAACTCACCTATATTATCAACATAAGTACGGCTTAAGGTCTTCATTATGGGGTTAGTAAGGTGCTTTATAATATAATAAACAATTAGCGGTAATATCACAGACAGTTGTTTGTGGTTGATATTGGCGCATTCGCCATAATTTAAACATTACAACCTAGTTTCAATACTAGAGTTTCTTAATTATTTTACCTTTTTCATAATAAATCCAGCATTAAATATAGATATAGCATTAATGTATATTCAAAACTTAATTATGCAAATTATACAGAATATAGTTTATACAGCAACAGATACATATTTATAAAGTTTGGGAATTTTACTATACCATATCTTCATTATAATAATAAATTGTATTCCCAATAGGTTTAAAAATCCAAATATAGTACAATTAGAGCAGAATAAAAAGATAAACAGAACTTTATAAAGAATTTTTATATACAGTAGTTTAGGGAAAATAACAAATAAGTTATATATCTAACCTATTATACTGCCGATGCCGTGCTAATAGAGTAGTATCACAATTTTTGCTAAACGAAAAAGTCGTACCTTACTTACAGATTGTAGACGGCTGGTTTTCCCAAAAAAATGCGTCAATTAGTTGGAGTGAAATTAATTATTATCCCTACCGCTTTCAAGTTCTGAAAATAATTTTAATAACATGATGCGAAATTGAAATTAATGAAATCGTTAATACTGAAAAGTTAGCATTTTATGAGTTATGATTCTTAGCACGGCAGTATAGTAGGCTGAACTTTTATACAATATGTCTAGCATAGCATCTACATTATTATAATTAATATGATATTTACACGATGTAGGGTTAAATATTTTACACATACTATGTTATACGCATAGAAGATTTATACTTTACGCATACTATATATCAATTTGTACAAAAAAGTATGCAATATATCAGTTGAACCTTAGAACTAGTTTATTTTTCTTAAAACTACTAGACAATCAATTTTATCATATAGTATTACATAGAATTGAGATGGTTATATATTTTCTTCAGCTAAACAGTGATCTCAGTCTATTAATATATAGTTTTATTGTCAATATCGTTTGGAAAATATAAACCAAGGAAACCACCTATATATAATAAATAAATTTCATAAATTTTCTTCGAATTGGTTCAACTAAATAACTCGAAATTGAATAAATTGGAAAGCATCTGAGACCTATGTATTCTAATTATTTCTAATAAGCGAATAGTATACAATTTTAAAACATACTATTTTAACTACTTTTCATACTATATAACTTTGTAAATCAAATATTATTGCAATATATTTAGATTCTGTACAGCGCTCAATAATATTATAATTGACGCAATAAAAGTTAATATTACGGGTTAAAGTAAAATATTTTCATTTAGAAACATTCAATTCCAATGATTTATTAGTACGATGTATTACATAAATAGTCTATCAAATTAGTTTTGAAGAAGAATGCAAATCATATAATTTAACATCATTTGCAACGAAACGATTCTTGTATTTAACTTTCGATGACAATAATAAATGTTAGAAATTGTGGGTCTAATCTAGTTCTGGTCTAGTAGAATAGTGGACCTACATTATATTCCTATGGTAGTTGGCTGAAATAATATAATTCAGTAATTTGTGACCGACATAAAAGACGTACTGTTTACGTAACATCAATTATGATGTAAATAATTTAAACTACAGAAATAAGGAGTTTATGCTCCAACCCATCCGCAAGTGCCTTATATAATAAAAACTGAACAAATTAGGTCAAAACAGCTAGTCTCCTGGCTCTATGCCAAACGCCGAGCGGTGAATTACATGACAAAATTTGTCGTATTTTTGTCTAACAGAGTTAGCACTAAAATTACAGTGATTGTTCCAAAACCACCAAGAAAGATGCAAAGTGTCACCTATCTCAGGATATCGTTAATTGCAGACCGGTTTCGACCTTTCTATCTTGGGTCTCGTCAGTGCAGTGTAAACGAGTATACCTTCGACAGATAAAGCTCACATCTAGTAGACGTTGCTACGTTGCACCCCAGTAGAACGTACCAAACGCCATCTCTTGGTAGTTTCGAACAATCTAAATCGAAGTAAAAACTGGAGATCATCAATATAATGCAAAGTTTTACTACCAGAGGGTACATTCAAACTACAGAAATAAGGAGTTTATACTCCAACCCATCTGCAAATGCCTTATATAGTAAATATGTAAATAATATAATATCTGTAAATAATTTAATTAAACTATCAGAAAATCTAACGGAATGTAATTTATTTAAAAGCAATGTATGATGAATTGTATCAAATTAATTTTAAAGATCGATATAAGTTATGTCTATCTACCCACAATCACATAAGGTGTCGTAAGTAAACTAAGTGAAACAGTTAGGTTAGTTACAGTCGACTTTTTGACCTTAGAGGCGTATTGAACCAGGGATATTAAATATTGTAATTAATTATAAATTTTTATATATACGTAGTATAATTTTTAGTACTTTTATAAACTTAAATAAATCAGCCATAAGTCTATAGTTGCTCACAAGAGTTGAATTACCAGTTTTCAAAATTGAGCAAATTTTCGTAATTTTCTGATTTCTGGAAATGACCGTTTCATGGCCCGAACGTTAGACATTATATACCATAATTCAAATTTAGTTTGTATTAAGTTTAAAAAAAGTTGTGAAAACCCTTGAAACATGTGTGATACTTCAAGCCTGCGTCCTGTTTTCTTCATGTTATTTTGTAGTTAAGCACCAAAAATTTTACATACTAGGTTACATTAACGAGTTTTAATCATCTCCCGATGATGCCTAGTTGGCGAAACATGCATCATGAAACGTGTAATCTTTCGGTGTTCGTGGAAAACTAGTCTCCTGTTTTTTTTTTTTTAACTACAGAAATAATGAGTTTATACTCCAACCCATCTTCAAATGCCTTATATAATAAGGACTAAACAAATAAGGTCAAAACATCTATATTTCTGGCTATATGCCAAACGCTGAGCGCTAAATTACATGACAAAATTTGTCGTATTTTTGTCTAAAGAGTTAGTTATTTCTGTAGTTTGAATGTTACCCTCTGATAGTAAAACTTTGCATTATATTGTTTTTTTTATTTTTTTTTCTTCCATGTAATTATTAACTTCCTTATATGCATCAATACTTTTTATATAAGTTAATATTTACGTATGTACGTTTAAAGAACATTTACTGCTATAAAACAATTCAATTTTGACAATAACGTGAAATATATGTTGTCCATCTGAACACTACTATTGTCTATGAAATAAATCACAATACCTACATTTATTCATAAACCAAAATATATAATATTACTTAAATTCTTATCAAATAACAACGAAAATAAGAATATATTCATTGACTCTTTTATACGTTATAAATATAAAATCTGTGGGGAATGGGACTTATCGATTTCAATTTCAATACTCGGCATACGCTAACATAAATTAAATGAAATGAAAGCCCTTTAATCTCACTAATGACCAAATAAAGTTGAATAAAATAGCCCCAGAGGTCGATTCAGTGCCTTACTTATACAGTAATCTACAATAATCTGTGTCCTAATCTCCAAAATCCCAATAATTATCTGTTAGTCTAGGTAATTTAAAATTCCCTCAGAACATAAAAAAATAAAACTCAGTTTTTACTTGCCTTTACTGGATTATGTTATCTAATTTATCCAAACCTACAAAGATAACTAATTTCGACTACATACATATAAGGTCAATTTTATAGGGTTGATGGTGGACTTATAATGATTTTATTAAGTTATCGAAATATGATGGAGATATTTGAATATTTAACTTATTACTAGGATATACTAGACAATAGCAAATAGAAAGGCAAATAGTTACATATTCAAATCAACATGAGCTAACACTGATTTAGTAATAATTAACAATTGTTCAATAATATACAAAATATTCCATTTCTAATTATTCACAATATCATTTTAATTTATAATATATTGTGTAGCTTGGTATTTGGTATAATATTCAGCATATATTGGAGGATTTATGGTATTTAAATTAATAATATTTATTATGATATTACTAATTGAATTAAAATTATCATATTCAATATCCTATATCTATTTTGAGGTAATTTTACAGTAATAAATAATTTTTGATATATCCTTCCCTCGAAATAGTTTAGTTCAAGTTTATTATCAACATGTTTGAACTTTAAAGTCACGGATTAGATTTCATGGTATTTAAAAATAGTGCCAATTCTGTTATCGTTAAACCAGTGAGAGAAATATAAAATGTCCATAACATATTTTTGAAATATGTAATTAATTGTTCCTCAAACAAAAAGTTTTCCAAACTTCTTTCAAAATAGTTTCAACGTATTTTCTTGCTTTATGTTGCTGAATCATATTTGTATACTCATTAACTTAATTAACATATAATAATTAAAATATTTTATTTTGCTTGTAAAATTTAGTGTATTTTCCTTATTTTACACAATTAATTATTGCTTTTATTATATATTACATGTTGCTTTTGGTTTTTCTTCCTGGGCATCTTCAAGGAAATTCGAAAGTAAAACAGGTATTGAATACACCAGTTTACAAGGCTTTTCAAATACACCAGTGTTAATCAAATTTATGAGAAAACGTGCAACATACAAATTTCGTATAAATTGGAAGAAGATCTATAAATCAGAATAAATCACTAATGTTGGGTATATGTTAAACGAAACTATGCTTACTTGAGAAGCATAATTCTATCGACATACCATTTAACTATTGTGAACAGTGGTTTCTGTATTTGGGGTACTGTTATTTTTAAATTTGCGGAAACATCCTTTGCATATATCCTAAACATTTAACCTTTGCAATAAAAATAATCCTTAATACGAATATACTTTTTACCCAGTAATATTATAATATTTCTTTCATGAGTATTTTCAACACTTTCAAAAATATTTTTGAATATATATACATATAAACCATCATCCAAACCTGTCCACCATCATCCAAAATATTAGCACATCAATGGATAAAAACAAGCCAGGACTTCAGTAGCTTGACATAAATCTGGGCTGGTTAGACTACATATTAGTTTTTTTTTTTTTTTAATGAGCGTAGCTGGCGCTTACGCTGACCATCTCATCATTTTTTCAGACATACATCATGGGTTTAGGCAAGTCTTTGTTTTTTTACGACGTAGTAGGTTTTACCCTTTATAGCTTCTTATGCGTCGTCTTATTTATATTATTGTTCTGCTCTCCCTTGTACCACCCTTGTGTCTTTTTCCTTTTGCACCATGATACTTCTAATCATTATATATATATATATATATATATATATATATATATATATATATATATATATATATATATATATATATATATATATATTGCTCCAGTTATTCTTTGAGCGTATCATGATTGGTATTAGGTTCTCCTTGTTTAAGATCTGGTTTAAAGTGGCTTGCGACACCTGTCTATAGTTATCCCACCTAGTACAAATAAATAATAAACCTCGGGGGTGTCGGTTTCGTTACAGTATATACATGTACTGCTTGTCACTTTTCCTATTCTATCTAAATATGATTGAAAGCTACCATGTCCAGTGAGTGTCTGTGTGAGGTAAGAGTCTAGCGTTCTATGTCCACACTTCATCCAGTTTTTCACGTCAGGGATCAGAATTCTTGTCCATTACCCTACATCTTCGTTATCCTCCCATTCCCTTTGCCAATGTCTTATTGTCATTTCCCTTGCCGTTTGCTTAGCGCGCACAAGATTGCCCTCCGTTTCTGTGTATATCCTTCTTCTCTCCTCAACTAATAAGTGCAGTGGCGCAATCCCTATCAGGACTTGGACTGCCTTAGCAGACACATTTTTGTATGCACACGCGACTCTCAAAGCATTCTTCGCTGAATTATTTCCATCATTTCCCTATACATTTTGATATTCATTATCTCGTACCATATAAGAGCTGCGTAGAGCAGGGTTGATTGAACGGCTCCAGCCAATATTTCTCTTTTCTTCGTGCGGGGTCCTCCCACGTTTGGTAGTATCCTTGAGAGTTTACTCGCTCTTTCTTCGGCTTTGGCTGTGACGGTTTTCATATGGTTACCAAAGGTACCCCTGTCATCGAAGGTGACACCCAGGTATTTCACTGTTTTTTTCGGTTCAATACGCTCTCTCTCAGGGTAAATATTACTTCCCGACGTTTTCTGGGGCCTTTTAAAATTATTGCCTCTGTTTTTTCAGGTGCCAGTTCGAGATCGTTGGCTTTCATCCATGTGTCTATTCCTCGTAAGGATTCATTAGCTGTGAAGGTTAGTTCATCTAGGTCCTTTGCTTGGACGACCAGGCCAGGTCATCCGCATAAGCTAAAGCTCTGGCGCCTTAGGTAAGCTCTATGCGCAAGACTCCATCATACAGTAGGTTCCAGAGCAGTGGGCCTAAAACTGACCCTTGTGGAACTCCTGCTGTTAGGCTAATTTCCTCATTTGCTCCTATAATTATTTTCCTGTCCCGAAAATAGTTACATACTACGTTTTGCAAGTAAAGGGGTATTTCACGCCTGCTAAGCTCTTGAAGGATCAGATCCCAGGAAGCACTGTTAAACGCAGTTCTTATGTCAAGGGTGATCAGTATCAACCATTTTGTTGGATATGTTTTCATTTCGTTACATATCTCCTCCAGCGCCTGTATTGTAGAGTGATCTTTTCGAAACCCGTATTGTGCGTCAGATAGCTCCTGTTTTCTTTCGACCATCTCTCGCTCTAATCTGTTATAGATAATTTTTTCATACAGCTTACTAATCGAGTTCAATAGACATATAGGTCTATATGCAGATGGCGGGCACTGTGGACCTTTTCCCTTTGCAATTAAAATGAGCTTGGCTATTTTCCATTCACTCGGGAATTCCTGGGACATTAAAAGGCCATTCATTATGCGCAGCAGGAACTTTGGAGCCACTTTCATTGCTTCTTTTATTGCTTCCGATAGTATTCCGTCTACGCCGGGCGCCTTTCCGTTTTTTAGGCTTTCCCCTGCTTCAAAGAGTTCTTTCATAGTAAAGGGTACTGGTTGTTCGTTGCTTGTTGTTTTTTCTCGCACACATTTCGGGCATCGATGAGGAAACAGATTGTTTGCTATTTCTCTCCATTTTTCCATTGTTAGCTCAACAGGAGTATCGTTTACTAGTCGGCCCATGGCGATTCTATACCCTTCGCCCCATATGTCCTGATTCAAATCTCTGCATAGATCTATCCAGCATTTCTTTTTGGCCTCGGTAATGTTCTTCTTGAGTTCCTTTTTCTTTCTACTGTACATATCCTTTGCCTTCCTTTTATTAAATTCCGAGGCATTCTCTCTATTGGTCACCCGTGTGGCCCTTCTTCTTAGTGAGATACAGTCGGTTATTATGGTCTCGATTTGTTCACTCCACCAGTATGGTCTCGAGCTAGATCTGCCTGGGTGGTTTCGGTTTACTTTGCTGCTTTTATAAGCCTCGTTTAAACGTGTTGTGCTTTCAACTGGCGTTACAGTCCAGTTCTCCTCCATTTCCTCCCACCATTGTAATGTGTTTCTGAAAACATCCCAGTCTATCACCGTCTTTCTTTTTTCCATGTATATTTTTTTCTTCCTGTCCTCCACTTCAAAGTAAATAAACTGATGGTCGCTGAGTGTCTCTTTATCTAGCACTTTCCAGTCAGTAACTTTGCCGGCTACTTGAGACTTTCTACTTGAGGTTGTCAGATCTATGAAGGACTTACTGTTACCCCTGATAAAGGTAGGTCTGTGTCCGGTGTTATGCACTATCATGTCTCTGGATGCAAGCCAGTCAGACAGATATTCTTCTCTCTTATCCCATATGGTGGATCCCCATTGTGGAGATTTGGCATTTGCATCTCCCATGATGGTTATCTCACCCTTAATGCGACCAGCATGTTTGCATCTACCTTTGTTTTGTACTCTTCCCATGATATATTGGGGGATATATAGCAGCATATCAACCAAACCTCCCTTAGTTTGATACAGATATAACCAGCCTGTTGAGCAATAATTTCTTTCGCCTCTATCTTTCTGTTCCTGAAGAGTACTGCTACATCTGTGTTTTTATCCTTCAGCCATCTTGAGTTTTGTAATAGTTTCTTGTTTGGCTCCCCAACCACCAGTATGTCTACTTCTAGTCTCTCTGCGCTTGCATGAGCCAGGTCATGTGCGGCTCTGGCTCGTTGTAAGTTAGTCTGTAGAATTTTGATTTTGTTAGTCATTGTATCTGTTGGGTACTCACTGAGGTTAGTCCCTGTCTTCCTTCTTGCACCAACTTTCTAAATAATGGACATCTTGTTTGGTCGGCCCGATGCCCGTCCTTTTTACATCTGTTATAGTATGGTCCACTTTTACACTCCTTTAATTTGTGACCTTTCTTCCTACATTTCAGGCATTCGTCTGACCTGTTTTCCTCCTTACAGTCCCTTGTCCTGTGCCCAAATTCTAAGCATTTGTAACAGCGTATTATTGTTACTATTTCCAGTACTTTACACTGTATCCATCCAATCCTTATCCATGCCCGTTTTATCATTTCCAGGGCTGTCTGTCTTGGCATCTCTACGGTGGCAGTTTGGTTGCCCGCGTTTCCCATTCTCAAAGACTTTACTCTCAATTCTTCCTTTTTCACTCCAGTTGTTTTGCTTATTTCATTCATAATCTCCTCGTCCGTGGTAACGCTATCGATTGCCGTTATCAATACTGTACGACTGTCGCGTTTTTTGTTCAGCACCTCTACATGTTTTACTTTATCTCTTATTTCTTTTCTAAGAGTGTTTGCTTTCTCTGCTCCTCCTTCGACAACTAGTAGGAGATCTCCTGCCGCAGATTCTTTTATTTGTTTTACATTGACCCCGATGTTACTTATATCCACCTCCTGCCTGATGTTTTTCAGCAGGTCAGCGTATGGCCTTTTACCAGCCCTAATGAGTATAGTCTCTGTAATTTGCCTGTCTTTTTACATATTAGTTTTAACAATGCTGTATATATTATTATGTTGAATGATACTTTGAAAAAATGACAAAACATTACAATTGCTCTATAATTGTGTGCATAGGTTGAATCTCCATATTTCAAAATGGGACATATTCCAATCACTTTGTAAGTCTAATGTAAGTCATATGAATCAATTTGAAAATATTCAATAGCGTTTCGTAAAGTATCTGTCACTTTCCATATACAATTATTATCTATATTAGTGTAAGGAATTATGACCATACTTCTCTTTTACAAATATTTCGACTCCATACACACACTGAACTCGAGAAGGCTGCTCACTAGCCTTTCAGTTTTATTTAAATCCTTAAATAAGTTACACGATAGTATAAATACACCCAACATTACCAAGCAAGTTTAATATACCCATATCTAGACGAGCCTCTCAAGAGAAGAGTATGTTTTACTGCCAGATGGTAAGAACTAATGTACTGTTAAAATCGCTAGTGTTTATAAGGTCACAAAATATTATTGTATCTTTCTTCACCTGTGATTTAAGTAATTATACCCATAATGAGTTACTATTTTTACAGTCAGTTAAGTTATATGTTACTAAAGTATTCTATCATATATTTATGTTAAAGTTAGTTAAACGTTATACTATTTTTTATATATTATTTTAGTTATATACTGTGTACATATATATGCATTTGTTTGTATTTCATATTTTTGTGTTATAAATGGAATTCTTTATGGCAAGCAATAACGGAATTACTATTATTATTATTAAGAAGATACTAGATAGTTTTAAACACATTGGCTTAGTCACCATTTGAGAAAGCGAAAGTTTGGCGAAATAATTTTGTGGTACAAAATAAATAAAACTAGTGAAAATCAGAAATAGTGAGAAGTGAAAACTAATGAAAATCAAAATTGTTTCCTTTGGCAATAAGTTAAGAAGCTGTAAAGCCTTGGGACTCCAAGATTACTGCTGTTGACAGTTTGCTGGTCGTGAACAATTCATCAGCCATCATTATTGGTTATAATCGACCATTGTTAATTACAGAACAACAAACATCGCCACTAAATTACTACACGCGACAATAGTAAATAAACGACCTCGTTAGCAGTTACAGAATCAACTCTACAATCAGCGCTGAAATGTCACTAAATTTCAGACAGACTTTGTACATTTCATATACCAACTTCACGATTCTCATTTCGTTACGAGTCTCATTGTATTGTTCTACTGTGATTTTAAATTACATTGACTCAAATTAATTGTTAATTATTACACAACTTCAATACTGTAATAAGGAGGCGATAATATTATAACCCAATAAACTGTCATTCCTGAGGATTCCCTTTGTTGAAGATCAAAGCTTGCTGTGAATGTAATTCCTATAAGTGTTACATGTTAAATGTAACATTTATTAAATGGAATTATTGCAAATAAGCCCTGTATTACCGATTCTCAAATTAGAATTCGTTTGAGCCGGTTCTTGTAACATCAAAAGCCGATTGCCATAGTGGCAAAGTTTCCTTCCAAATAAAAGTATGGGAATATTAATACGTAAGTTATTTGACACTTATTTACATAATTAATTCGATTAATTAGGTATATGTAATTTCGGTATACTTACTTGAATATTCAGGATATCTAATTAAACTAATTATATTATTATTACTCTAAGCTTCCTTTATAGTACAATATAACAGTAACATATTTATCATCGGTCTACTATGTACGAGTATGTCCAATTCAAAAAAAAAAAATAGAATACTTATTCTATTTCGTTTAGAATTCGATCTCATAACGCTCCGATACCTATCCATTTCAAAGAATATTTTATCGGAGCGAAATTAAACTGTCATGGCTTGTCACGATAGTGTGAATAGGTTTTCGTTCCCATTCCACTCTAATATCGCCCAATTTTGTCCTAACCACCAACAAGTTTATGTTAATTATGGCAAATAAAAAATCGTCGTCATTTGAAAAAGGTAATTATATATTATTAATGAATTGTTCCATATATATATATATATATATATATATATATATATATATATATATATATATATATATATATATATATATATGTATGTATATACTCTTAAAAAGTTACCTTGAAAATTCAAGCAGTGCTTTCATTTTTTAATAACTACAAATGACACTAGAATTTCAGTTGTCTTGTAAATCTAATTTCATTCATATGAGTAATTTAAAAAACTTGTAAATTTCAAATGCAATGGTGAGAAAACATTGACGCGAAACCGGAACCGGAATAGCAATATGAATATGAACATATTTCATCTAACCAAGAGTGAACCGAGAGCGTATCAAGAGGGGCACCACAGTGTGGATCGAGCTTAAAGGTCGATTGACACTATACGGACATCAACATTACGTAGATTTTGAAACTTAAATGCTTTCCCTGGGTATGACCAAACCAAAACAATTCTGAGAAACTATTAATAATGCTAACGGACGCAGCTGCATATGATACACTGTGCATGTACGACTCATGCACTTAGCTGAATAGCAAAAGTAGTAAGAGAGTTTTCATTTAGTTAACGGGGTAATAGCAAATGTTAAAAAGAAATTTATAAAAGCGCCTACTTGGAGAGACACCTAGGCTCACACTCACAGAAACTGCGCCAGGCATACCTCATGAACTGCTTGCCACAAGAAGGTACTTAGTTAGATGCTATAGCTTATCATGATAAACATTTTGAAGAACTAAAATATATTATCTTTAGATTTGATCCTAACAAAAGCAATGCTATACACACTGTGGATAACTTACTTCAACTACAAAGCATACAAGATGATGTCCGTTACATTAATATTAACTATTTAATCTTAATTATCTCAATAAAGAAACTGGAAACATATAGATTATCGTTACAAGACCAGTTTATATTATTAGATGCTGTTAAACAAAAAATAAACAACCACAACACACGTGAAGTGTGTTTGCATCTTGCACTGCAAGATGTATTTACGAAAAATCCTGGATAATTTCTAAATAATTTTAGAAGTCTTCTAAAGAAGAGACCACATCAAGGGCTATCACCTATCTTATTAAAATATAATTCATATATAGTTAACTTATTGTTCTTTAATGACAGTAGACGTTGAAAAGACTTTTTCATTGCGCAAGCTACTGTTAAGTGATAGCCTTCAAGATTTTACTATAGAAAACTTAGAAAAGTACTGTTGAGGACAATGCGATCAACATAAATCCAGTGCGCATGTACGCATTTGGGGTGAAGCCATACAGGGAAACAAATCACCCTCTATGTAACTTAACAGCGTGCCTAATGGCAGCATTTTCTGTATAGTAGAATAAGTTTGTAATTTGGTGTACATATTCTCAATAGATTAGTGAATTAGTTACCGATGTAGTGAATCGCAACTCCTAATCCAAAGATACAACAAAAATAATACAAAATAAAAAACTACAGTCCACAATTTAAAATATTTTAAAAGTACATATAATTAATATTGAATGTTAGCGATGTGCAAAAGAAGGCGTCGCTAACAAGTACCTAGTTATAAATTTTCATTATCGGCACCGGTCTAAATGCGAGTCAGAAGGCACCGGTCTAAATGCGAGTCAGAAACAGCAACCGACTGAGACCCGTGTTGGTAAGTTTTCTATTTCTCTTCTCATTTTTATGTTTATTGAAGTGTTCATTAATGTTCATTATTGTATAACGATATATTTTCTGTGAACTATCATTTTGTAATAATAGTAATCTGTGTTCGATTCTGTTCTGGCTCGCTGGAATAGACGCTTTAATAATAGCTACTAACTGCGAGTAAATTGTTTATGATGAAAAATGTTATATAGAATATTTTAATCAAACATGGACCTGTAATTTTAAGACAGAAATTTGATAATCCTGTTTTTATTGATCGTGGATCATTAGTTAGTTAAATCTAAATTAATTGTAAAATGGAGTACTCTAAGGTTATTATTTCAGCAGCTCCTCAGTTTCTGTGATATATACCTTTGAATGAGAGAATTATTTTGTATTTGTTATTAAATGTTTCTGCTTTGCAAAGCAGAAATTAGCGTTAGGTCTCAAGTAATTACTACTAGATAAGTATATGAATTTATGTTACAATAAAATTTATTGAACAGGTAACAATTATTGTAAACAAATCTCTGAATAGTTCCATGTAGCAAATATGCTCACACTTATGTGGCTCATAAGCTAAGAAACACATGGTCATGATATAAGTAACGATAACTAATCATTACTAATGAATAGAGGGAATCACTGGCCGTTAAATAATAATTACATTATTTAGCCCTCGAGGCAAGTTTCTAGATAGATAATACATTTGTAACACATCCTCTTAAGTACCTTTCAAATAATAAATGACGTTCCCGATTAAATTCTCTCGTAAAAACCAATTTTAATTAGTTATACAATCGTTCTAAAATCGTCCTGCTATAGTAATTAGTTTCTAACTAGATTGTCACACTAACTCCTCAAAAAGTACAATCGATAAAGGCGGTCTTTTCTGTATACGTCGGAATTATAATGTGGTTTTTCTATTGTTACAGGATTTGGATCCAGTGTAATGACTACCAAAGGAGGAATCCAGTCGGTATCACCTCCGCCACGAAGGTCCATATCACCCGATCAACCAAACCCTGCTGAAGCCATCACGGAAGCACCGAGCACCACCATGGGCAGAATAGGATGGGCGTTACGGACTTTATTGTTATGTAAGTATAGTAATATACAACTTATGTTATAATAAATATAATATAGTAGTAAAAACAGAATAAGAAAAATGCTACCTTGCCTCATATTGCAATTTTTATACAAGAATTATATGCAACTCTTATGCAAAAACCATTATCTTATCATCATATCATATTATATCATTGTTATCATCTTTTTAATGAATTTATATCAATATTTAAATATCTAGTGCTTTCATAAAGTAATGAATAAATTCGTTAAAACTTGTTAAAACGTTAAAATTTTTGGAAAAAACTTTCAGAACAGTAAAATTTTATTTTTATTTGCGTATTTTCTGAAATATAATTAATACGTACAGGGTGATTCGTGTAGGAAATATGACGTCATCGATAATTTTTTCTAATGGCAACCCCGTTTTGTATTGCGGACAGTGAAGAAATAGATTTAGTTACATACGCTACTATAATAATTACATTAGTGCAAATATAGATTAGATAAAAAAATAGAAAAACTGTTTTGCAATTTTAAAATAATAAATTTAATAATGATGGTTATTTAAAAAAATCTACCAAATGAAAAATTTTAATTGTGCATCATTTGCTGCCTGGCAGTAATCTTAGCGATAATGTTTTGTTATTGCTCTCAGATAAAAACTTGAAATCGTACTTCGTTAAAAAATACATTTCTTATATTTTAATTGGCAAGCAGTATGTTTGAAGTGTTTATTTAGTAATAACTTTGCCGCTTTGTAAATACGGTTAAATTAACTGAATAAGAAAAAATTGAACTCCCTTCCATTATGGAATGTGGAGATATAATGCCCAAAGAGTGGTTGAATTGATCAATGCAATTCAATCTGATTGAACCCATTAGCCAGAGAATGGTAAGCAATGCTGAATTTAAATGCCGTGAAGTTGGGTATGTTAGTGATCTTCTATATCTAGTCTACGCTCACCATTAGAAGACAATCAGCTAAATTTTTCATTGGCACTGCAAGAAAATCATCACTCAATACTTAACCAATTGGCTTCTTATTTTAATATGGCAACATCTACACTACACAACATTCTGAAAATAAAAAGAAAGTCATCATCATCATATCGGTTTATAACGTCCTTCGCCGTCTTCCGATTCCTAATCTCCATTCCTCTCTATTTCTCCACATGTCCTCGTCCAGACCTCTCTCCCGAATTTCATTATCAATGCCCTCTCTCCAGCTTTTTCGTGGTCTTCCTCGCCCTCTTCTTCCTTGTGGTTTCCAGTTTAGAATTTTTTTTGGTATTCTGTCATTTGGCATTCGCTGAACATGACCGTACCATACGAGTTATTTGGTTCTTATATCATCTACAATGTCATGTGTTATTCCCATCATATTTCTTATTCTCTCATTTGTTACCCTTTCTCTCTTTGATTTTCCAACTGACCTCCTCCAAAAGTTCATTTCTGTGGTTCTTATCATTCTTTCTGTTCTTTCTTTTATTGGCCATACTTCACAACTATAGGTTACTATACTTTTAATTATTGAATTATATATTCTCCTTTTATATTCTTTTGTTATTTGCTTATTCCATAGAATGCTGTTCAACATTGTAATTGCTCTCCTTCCTTGAGTGTTTCTTTCCGAAATCGCTTCATCAAGTGTCCCATCGTTTGATATTTTCATGCCTAAATACATATATTCATTGCAGTGTTTGATGTTTTGCCCGGTTGACAGAAGTAGATCTTGTTGTTGTCCTCCAATACACATGTATTCCGTTTTCTTCACATTAACTTCTAAACCCCATTTTTCATACTCCTCGATAAGTTTTTGTGTCATATATTCCATATCATCGATATTCTTGCGCAATAACAACTTGGTCATCCGCAAAGGATAATGTGTATATTGTTGATATATCATCTATTGGTATGCCCATATTGTGACATTTTCTTTTCCAAGTCATCAATGCGCGTTCTAGATATATCATAAATAGTGTAGGAGATAGGCAGCATCCTTGTTTATGTCCCTTAGTTACTATAAATCCCGTTGTTATATTGTGTCCTATTTTTATTCTAGATCTGGTATTATCATACAGAAACTTTACAGCCTTTATTAATTCTACATTTATATTAGTGTTTTGTAAAGTTTCCCAGAGTTTTACCAGAGGAATGCTATCATATGCTTTTTTAAATCCACATATAGTAGATGTACTTCTTGATTAAATGCTATCTTCTTCTCCAAGATTTGTGTGACTGTATATAAGTGATCGATTGTGGATCTTCCTGCTCTGAAACCGGCCTGTTCTTCTGCCTCCATTTCACAATATTCGTTCTCCATACGGTTTTTTAATATATTCCCATATATTCTGCTGATGGAATTTGTAACAGATATTCCTCAGTAATTGCCACACCTACTTTTATCCCCTTTCTTATGAATTGTGGATATATATGATACCTTCCACTCTTCTGGTACTTTTGGTCTACTCGTACATCTTTGGAAAAGGTCTCTCAGTGAATGGTATAGTTTGTCTGTTCCATATTTTATAAGTTCTCCAGGAATATTTCCTGGTCCTGGGGCTCTGCCATTCTTTAGTTATCTACATACTTCCTTAACTTTAAAAAGAAAGTACCATCCTTATAAAGTATACCTTGTCCATGAGCTGTCTGAAGAAAGTTTTGATAGACGAACGCAATTCTGCGAGCAAATGCAGCAATTGTCCAGTAATGATCATAATTTCATAAAAAAATAATTTTTCGAACTTCGAAAGTTTTGTTTAAAACAACCATGTTATTAGGAAAAACTAACGTTATTAGGTTATCGATTCCACGATAGATGATGGAGTATTAACTAAAATTCCTAGAAAGAGAATATGTTGTGTGGCATAGTCGATCAAGGAATTCCTAGTAGTCCCTATTTCTTTGACATAAACCTAAAAAGATACAAGATATTTGGATTTCTTCGAGACGGCCATACTTCTACACTAATAACATTACATAAAGATGTAGAGAAATCTGACTTTCCAAAAATAATTTTTTTCTTTAAACAAAAGACTGTACCTCCCCATTATGCAGCACCTGTCCGCGCTTATTTAGATGTTCCCGAATAATTGGATAGGAAAAAGGGGCCAATTGACTGGCCAGCCAGACTGACAGTCTGGCTTTTGGTATTTGATACCCCGAGATTAATTTTTTGTGGACATATTTAAAAAGTAAAGTATACTTTACTAGGTTGGCAAATTTAAAAAAATTAATAGCAAGAATTCGTCACACAATACAACGAATATCCCCTAAGATTATTGACAATATTCAAAAATAATTTATTAATAGTCTGCTTGGCTACTGTTAGGTAGATATGCGAGTCACCCTGTATATACTAATTATATTTAAAAAAATACGCAACTAGAAATAATATTTGACGGATCTGAGAAAGTGTCCCAAAAGGCATTTGAATTTTTAATGAATTTATTCATTATTTTAGGGAAGCACTATACAAAAGTCATATACAGACTTATAACAAATAGTGTGTATAGGATGGACCTAGTTCGATCGGATTTAGGGTTTTTTTAAGAGTATAAAACATATGGGAGAAACTGATGACGGTTTCTGGGACAAGTTCTTGACAATAGACTAATAGTATAAACCTGCTGTCTCTGTTTGATTCAGAAACACAAAGCGGTTCTCAAAAAAAGTGCATTTTAAAGTCAGGCATGTATCTCAATATGTATATAAGTGTTAGATTTAAAAATAGCAGAAACATTGTTGAAATGCTTTATGTATTCAGGCACTAGTTATATACATTTCGTCTGTCTAGATAACATAACTTTCAATATCGGGGATCTTATTATATTTGCCCAAGTGTCACAACCACAACTTAATATTTCTTTGGTAGTCTTTTAGATGCAAGTGCTAATTTAAAATTATTTTGTATGTCATAATTTTTTTAAACAACGTAATGTTTTTGGAATATTTAAATTGTTATAAATTTTTCGAAAATTTCGAGATATTTTCTTTCACATATTCTATTCCAACACTTGTAACATATTTTCTATTCAATGTATAATAAATTATTGGCTAGATATTAGATTGGATTAGAATTAAATATTCTTTTATTTGATTAATTCCTTTCTATTCTTCTAAATTTTTCTTCGTTACCAAACTTGACTATTTTAAACAATATCTTTTAGAGGAGTTTACACATAAGAAAACGCTATAGATATATCGAAGGATGTAGTCTTTTGAAGAAAAAATCATTAACTAAAATAGTTGCTATGCAAGGCATACAACTATACAAGAGTTTTATGCTTTTTATTACAATATCGAATGAATATATAACATATTATATATCATTTCGACGCATACTAAATGGCTTCTTAAAAAATACTTAACTAGTTTTTGTCACAAATCCCATCGAATTCGGACCATCTTATATAATTCTGGGTAATTTTCCATTCCTCCTCTGTTTCCTTCGCATTTTCCAAACTGATTATTTAACACCAATTTTGAGTAAATTGCTTATGGATTTAAGGTTGATAGTAGTACTCAAATTAATAATTTAGGCCAGATCTCTTAGCTCTCTTTTTAATGCTTTAATAATATGTGCTACATCAATTATGATTCTAATTGTAACAAAATTATTTAAAAAAAATTATTTTAAAACATAGTTTAACACAATGACAATTAAAACAACAAATCAAGGATATGAAACATATTTGAAATAAAGGAAGATTCCCAGTTCACAATATTTGAAGTTTGCTTCAAGTATCATAAACAAGTACCGAGATATCAGAAATAATGTTGGTCAATTGTAGCAATGAAATAGAAGACGTCCTTCTTAATTTATGTCATACTTTTGAAATTATTATGTCCAATTGTAGCGTATTACGTACCATAGTAACATAATCAATAACGTGTTTTCTTAATTCTGAAGATAGTGGAAAACTACATATTTGGAAATTAGAATAAGAAACTAATGAAACTTGTATTAAAAAGAATTAAATTAACTGTTGAAAATATCCTCAGCCTTGTCCAATATGCAAGTTCTTCATATTAGGAACACCTCTTCACGCTATCAGAAACACATTCAAAATAATTATTTGTTCCAGTCCTTGAAAATTGGTTACAGGGGTTTTAAAAATCCCATTGCCGAAGTATGAAAACGCAAAATAATCCATAATAGCCAAAAAAAGTAGAAATCGGGGGATATGATATTCCACTTATATATACAAAATTATCAGATGGTCATAAAATAAACTCGCGGGTAAAAGCTTTGCAAGTGACGTTTTTGTGTCACAGAGCCAGTTTCACTAAATAACTAAAACATTTTTTAAGACACGTATAAAATCATTTAATATTACTACTAATTCTGCTTTCCATTAACTAACCCATTGTTAGAAAATAGGCATCAATAGTGTCAATTCTGCAGTATGTGAAGAAATCACAATTAAGAAACTGCTTTAGGTTACAACGTCAGGTAAAGTTCCCCAGAATTGCTTGAAAATTTTTTGAGATCAATCAAAAATTCATTAATATAAATGCACTATACAAGCTTCGACAATTATTCTAATAAAATTCACGACAATCTTTGACCAAGAAATTTGTTTGTCTCAACATAATATACCTAACTCCATATTTCATTAATTAATTGTAATAATAAATACGACTAAGTCGCGATATGACACATTACCTACTGACTTCAATTCACTATCAACTGCTAACTTAGAAATGATTACTTCACATAATTTACAATTATTGTGTATACAGTCAAGCTAATTTTCAGAACAGATGAATATAAGCATTTTTGTTTTACAGCACAAAACACCTGTTTAAAAGATAGAAAAGTGTCAGGTCGCTTGGTGCGTCGTTGTGCCCCTGGAACGGAGTTGGTGGACTGGCTACTCAGTTTGTCAACCAGTATACACACTAGAGCCCAGGCAGCTGGCATGTGGCAGGGACTGTTAGAGGAAGGAGTAATCTCTCATGGTTAGTTTAAGTTACAAATTTTTTATTTTGTCCAAGGAGTGATTCTTCGTATAATAATAATTTTAGTCCTTACAAATCTCATATCAAGGAGACATACATCTCATAGCAAGCAGTTTATTAGTGCACATATATGGGCTACTTTATATAATAAAAAACAAAAGAAAAAATACAATTAATTAATTGGAGCAACTAACATAAATATAATAATAATAGTGCCTTTATTTCCAGTAGTCAATACAAAATTATTTGAAAAGAGCCCCGCCACGGATAGCACTCGATATTTGTCCTGGATGGAATCCGAACAACAGACAGTTGTTTCGAATTTATTAGTTCTCATCAATTCCGTACACGGTACGCCGATCTAGGACAAATGCCGAAACAAATCCGTGAGGTTTTCATCTAAATCGATAAGATCTATGTCTTACAAGTCGAAAATAGAAAGGAACCACCAAACCGCAAGGCGGTTATCAAGTGGTTCCCGAATATCAAGGCTATTACATAATCGCTATAGGAAACAACTACTACTCGGGCTAAAGCCCCATCGGGCATTGAATTACACTTAACAGCGATCCTCGACCCCCTTCTCATGTTTCTGCACGACCAGAATTTTTTTGAAGAAAGATCCCGCCACGTGTAGAATTCGACATTTGTCCCGGATGGAATCCGAACGATAGAGTAGGTAGGTATAATTCAATGCCTGGCGAGGCTTCAGCCCAAGGAGTAGTTATTTCCTACAGCAATTATGTAATAGCCTTGCTATTCGGAAACCACTTGATAACCGCTTTGTGGTTTGGTGGTTCCTTTTTCAATTCCCGACTTGTAAAGTTACAATAGAAACTTATGACAACAATGTTTTGACTAGGTTGGTGCTATTCGGCCTTAAGCCGCTCTTTCGTGTAACCAACCGAAATCAAGAAATTAAAAGTAAACAAATCAAAACACAGGACTGCAACTAATTATAATTACTAATGTTATTAGAAGTTATGTATAAAGTATGGTTTGAGTAATTATTTTAATATTAGTGTGTATTAACACAAGAGGTTTTGAATTTATCCAATTTTTAACTTATTTTTGGAATGTCTAGGTAATATCTACACAATGTTGTCTATACAATATCTAATCAATTACCTATAAAAGAATTCCAAAAACACTTCAAACATTGCGAAACTTGATCCAATGTTTAGATGTGAAAAAGTTTATATGTATTTACATACTAATCGAGGAAGCCGTTACTCTGTGGTAGTTTATAATTCACAATGAAAATGAGTAAAACAACTACTAAATTTTATATCACTATATTTAGTCTTAGAATATTCTGTTTAATCATCGTTTGAAAATGACATAAAAATTATCGAAACTGCAGTCATGTTTCTGTGAAAATATAACGGTATAAAACTTAGCAGCTGTTTTACTCATTTCCGTTGTGTATTTACATATTAACCATATTTATATATGTAAACGGTATAAACAACTTAAAAATGCAAAAAATGGAAAATAATGCAGATAAAGTAAGACAGAAAAAAATAACAAATTGTATGAAATTAACTTGGGATAAAACATAACCAGATTAAATTAAACACATAGGTCGACCACGTCGTTAAAGAAGTAGGTCCTAGCACAATAATAGACAGATTCTGCTTTTGATCACATCACACAAAATATTGCCATTTGATAACCATGCCTTTTTTTAACCTAGTTTTCGCTTCGCAACATTGAGCAAATCAAATCGGTTATTCATAAGATCCTCAAAGATAAAGACTATTTTTTAATAGTTTCTTTCCTTTAATAATTTCCAGACGTTTATTTATGTTAATAGTATTTATTACAATTGTGCGTGGTTTATTTTTGGTGCCATTGAATTTACCAATACGTTAAATGCTAATAGAGTCCTCTTTACTACACTTGACTTCATGTTGAGACGAAGAGAAATTCATCATATTTTCAGAAACTGCATTTTCTCAATCCTCAGCTAGTCCAAGAATTCTTGGAGTTGTTGTCGGTGGCTTGTTCTAATATATAAATCTTTTATTTAAAATTAGGATACTATTCTCATTGTCAGTACTGTTTTACTTACATTTTTAATGGAATTACTAAGATAATTTAACTTATCATGGAATATAGAAAACTTCTTATCCGTGGTACTTTCTATTCTTTCCATAAATTCTATACAAACTTTTATTATTAGGTCTTCAATCGAAAGTTTACTTTGTATTTTTGCTTTATTTCTCGTACTCATCCTTGTAGATTTTAATTGTTACGGTTAAACTGGATTTCTAGGAGGTATTACAACCTAATACCTGCGCAAACTTATGAACTGCAGTTATGTATATGCACTTAGTGTAATTTATAAGAGTTTACACTTGCACTATTTTACTTTTAAGTTTATGTGGTATTTTATATTTTAATTTAAAGTTTTTCCCCACTTGTATCAGTTCAAAATGAAGCAGTAGCAAAATCGGTGTTTACTGAATAACAGCCATCTTCACTATTCCTGCAAATGCAATGCATAATTGAAAATGTCGAAACTAAAGTTATGTAATGTTAAATCTTTTTTAATTATCTATTCATAAACTTAAAATGACATGTACAGGGTGAGCGAAACTCGATGTCTCAGCTCTATTATAAGAAAAGGAAAAACAATAGAAAAATCTGAAAAGAGGTTATTAAATGGGATTGAGTAAGGTCCGTTTTTAAGCCAAATTTACATATTTTTCCATATTTGGAAACTGAAGTAATGACGTCGTCGAATTATTTTTTCCCAGAAACATACCTATATTTTGGCATATTTAAAAAGAGGTAATTATTATGAACAAATTTTTTAAAGAAAGAAATATTTTTGTGTTAAAGAATTATAAGCAAATTTGTGAAAAAAAAAGTTTATAAAAAATTCGCAATCGTCACGATTTCAACAAGTAGCCTTTGAAAATAAATAGCAAAGTCGCATTTGTCAATAATTAAACATTATTAATTAGTATTATTT
Organism: Rosalia funebris; assembly: GCA_037954035.1. NCBI lineage: Eukaryota > Metazoa > Arthropoda > Insecta > Coleoptera > Cerambycidae > Rosalia > Rosalia funebris. The sequence continues at coordinate 11,498,474 of JAZFAV010000007.1, forward strand.
AGGGGAGTATTAGTTAACATTATTTATTAACATTACAAGACACATAATATGTTACAAATATTACTTATCACAGAAAGAAGGAAAGTATGTAGGCAGTCACTACAATAAATTTTCAATGTGACCACCTCCTACTTCTAAGCACTTATCCAATCTCGGCCTTACTTCTCTCACTGAAGCCTTACGAAACATTTCTCTAGATAGTACATCGCAAGCATTTCTGATTTTTTCATTTAAATATTCCAAGTTAACAGATGGTGTTCTAACAGAATTGTCGTTAACAGATTAACAGAAAGTTCCCCACAAGAAGAAGTCTAGTGGGGTCAAGTCCGATGATTTAGGCACCCACTGTATCGGTCCATTTACACCTATCTAATTTTCTCCGTAAGTTTCGTTTAAATATTGTTGGACAATAATTCTTGCTTTATGCGGTGGAGCTCCGTCGTACTGGAAACACATGTTTGCTAGCAGCTGTAATGGCACATTTTCGAGAAGCACAGAAAGTTGTTTTTGAAGAAATTGCAAATATCGCTCACTAGTTAAAATTCCTTCGTAAAAATATGGACCAATCAAATGCCCATTAATAATATCACACCAAACGTTAATTCCGGAGTGTCCTTGGTTTTCGATCGAATTGACAAAATGTGGATTTTCAGTAGCCCAAAAATGTTAATTTTTTTTATTGGTCTTACCGTTACTAACAAAAAGGGGTTTCGTCTGTCCACAACACACGCTGAAAAAACCGTCAACTCAAATTCGACCCACGACAGGATTGTCGAATTGAATTGCTTGGATGGTCTTCAAAATACTCCAAACAGTGGCAACAGTATTGTCAGAATTGACCCTTCTAACAATTCTTCCTTCCTTTCGAGAAGAGAATGCCTCATTATTTGCACGTCAATTACGTTCCAATCTTGCAAATATTTTTAAGCTTAGAATAACACGTTCGGGGTATCTCTGGGCGTATAACTGAACTGCTCTTCTAGGGTTCTTTTGAGACTCCCCGTAAATTAATAACATATCTTTTCGTTGTGCGTGAACATTTTTCAAAGTCAAATGACAACAAAACAATATTTGTTAATCACTAAATTAATTATTGACAAATACGGCTTTGCTATTTGTTTCCAAAGACTACTTGTTTAAATCGTGACGAATTGCAAATTTTTGATAATAATTTGTTTTCACAAATTTGCTTATAATTGTTTAACAGAAAAAGATAGCAAATCTCTTTCTCTACAAAATTTGTTCATAAAAATTAGCTCTTTTTAAATATGCCAAAATATACGTATGTTTCTGAGAAAACAAATTTGATGACGTCATTGCTTCAGTTTCCAAATATGTAAAAATATGCAGATTTGGCTTAAAATGGACCTTGCTCAATTCCATTTAAGAACCTCTTTTTAAGATTTTTTCTATCGTTTTTCTTTTTCTTATAATAGAGCCGAGACATCGAGTTTCGCTCACCCTGTACATACCTTTTCTTACTTAACATCTTAAATTTTATTACTTAACATTATTATATCACGTTTTTACATTGCTCTATCAATATGAGTAATTTTTTAAATTAAGTTTGCCTTCATGAGTCTGTTTTACTTATATAAAATTTGTACGTTTATTTACATTTATTATAATATTATTCTCATTGTTAAATTGTTTTAAAGTAGATATTTTTATTGTAAGTTTCTGTCCCGTTTCATCCTTTTATTGTATTATATTCTATTCTACATTCGAATACATATTATTATATTCGAAGATTCTTAATACAGCGCTTAAATAATATTGAAGCGCCGCGCCGTCTTATGACTGCTGCGAAGCAGCATAATATTCATATATTCTCATACATATATTCATTACATGTAAACATTCCCTCTATATATTGATTTATCGTCCATCGAGATAAAATTCTCCATAAAAAAAAGACGCTATAATTTTTCGTAAAACAATCTAAAAAGAATAATGAAGGTACAAACAAGCTCGTAAATCTAAAAGAATCCGGACAATATATTACATCGATTTAAATACCGAACATAACTCTTCATTATTTTCTCCACAACTGTGCATAAATTACAAATAAATAAACTTGCAGTTAACAAGGAGCAGCCTTTCAAGGATAAATGTTTCCTGTACCGCTTCTGGCAGGACGAGGAGGGAGCAACCGCCCTACCACCCTTAGAGGATGTAGCCACAGCTGAAGAACAAATACAGGATTCTCTGGGCATTCTTATTCACAGAGGGCCGGACGCCTTTCTTAGGATGATACTTAGAAAGCAGTAAGTAGCCTGGAATTATGGCCTTTCCTCGGCAATAATTCTTTTACGTTGGAGATATCTGAGGTTATTTGATGCATGGCACATCCACGTCTTCTTACTTAAAGTCCAAATTTATCTTCTATTTATAGTATTAGAGATTAGAGGATAGTTTACAAGTACAAATCATATAAAAAGTGTTTCAATTAAGACCGTTTCGTCCATAGTTCACTCATTATAAATTAAAGAAAAAGTGTTTCAAATACAAGGTGAATCTTTCAATCTTTGCGATGATGTATTTCGATTTCTCTTTAAATTGATTGAATTTTTTCAATTGATTTAGTCAGTTTAAATTCTCTACAGTTTTACAAATTTACTACGTAGCAGATATTTGCTCTTATATTTCACAAAAAATCAGAGCATTAAAAAGACATATAGCTAGATAGGAATAGGAACAGGTCTCAAATTGCACTGTCGGACCTCTCAGGAGGTGCACAGTAAATAGCCTGGTATTTACCCAGTCACATTGAGACCTTTGCATAGTGAATATCGATGAATATATATGTACACAGAGTTCAATCTGGCCGGACGTAAAATGTATGCTTTTCTCTCCGAATGATGCTTCACTCTTTCTTCTACGCATACATAGAGAATCTCACACTTTTTCCTATTCTTGATGAACAATATCTTAATTATTAAATTAAAATTCATAAAGTTTTAACACCATTACTGGTATACTGCTTAACGCATTTAACTGTTTTCATAGGTACAAACAAGTGGTTTGTTTCTGTTTATCTCTATAATCAAACAAACAACATTTTACTATTGGACATTAAAAGAACAATCATTTTCTGAGAATACATATTAATGAATATTAACAACAAAATGATAAGTTAAACTACCTACTAAGAAAAACGTTAAACTGTGATACACTTTACCACTCCAATTAATATCAATTGACTTTATATATTTAGCAAGTATGTTACACTTCAGTACTTGTAATTAAACACTTATGGATTTCTCACACTAATTTCAAGAGCTTCAGATATATCTAAAATATCTGGTACGATTATTCGAATACGATTTATTTCGGCACAAATATTTCGTATGTTCTGTTTAAAGAAAATAAAATAATTTACGTCCATATAAAACATAGACAATTTGTAAGTCATTGCAATTGATGTGTTTAATTAAATTATCGAGAATGTAGATTTATGGTTTATTAATAATTTAATTTTTTTATCTGAAGATGGTGATTAAAACAGTAAGATTTTTTATTTATTTATATAATTGATGAAAATTAAACTTTTCATTTATTCAATTGACCAATATCCTAAGAAACTAGGACAAATCAAATAAATACTTCCTTAAATCGAATATAATCAAATATTAATTATGGTTATATTTACGAACAAAAATGCCCCCATTGCAAAATTATTTGAGTTAGTTCGCAAAATATTTTACTGGCTTCACTGAGGTTGTTTATGACTAGATATTATATCATCTATAATTTTACTTGGCAACTAGTTTCACAACCAACAAAATTAATTTTTACAGATGAAACATATGTACTACATTGCATTTGACGAGGTTATGTTTTCTAAATTAATGAGACATTATAATTCCATGTTTTTAGTTGAAATATTAATTATAAAAATCAGTCGTACTTGTCAAATTATATTCTTTGTCTTGTCAAATTATATTTGACAAGACAATTTTATTATTGTTTTCCAATAATAACACTCATAAAACTCAATAAAGTTTGTACCAAATAATACAAAATAATAAGTACATATTTACCTCCTGTCCCCATTTACTCTATACTTCTCGCCCTTTCTCCGTTTACCTCATGTCCCTTGTTGATTGCCCATTTATCCGTTGTCTTTAAATTATTTCTTGGAAGAAATTATTTTATATAGGTACTTTGCCGGTAACAAATTAAAAATTGTCATAATGTCTATTTTGAAGTCAATACCAAAGCGCCATACAACAAAATGTAGATTTAGCTATAGTGTGCCTTATATATATATATATATATATATATATATATATATATATATATATATATATATATATATATATATATATATATAGAAATCCTCAAAATGTGAAGCATATATTTCAAAATATTTAAAATTGAGAAACTACTATTGTATATCTAGCTGTCATTATAGAAAAATAGTTTCACTGTAATAATTTATAGGTGTAGACATCGAGTGGTCAAAATATCAAACACTCTCTTTATATATAATGTTAAATCAAAGTTCCTCAAAATATGAAGCAGATATCTCTGAATATTTAAAATTCAGAAACTGCTGTTGTATATCCAACTGTACAAATCGAATAATCTCCTTGTATATAATATTACATCAAAGTTCCTCAAAACATGAAGCAGATATTTCTAAATATTTAAAATTCAGAGATTGCTGTTGTATATTCAGCTATTATTTTAAAAAACTAGTTTCACTGTAATAATTTATATTATTTCTCCCCTTTCATTTCTCCCCTTTATATACCCCTATTTTAATATCCAAAAATGGAAAATATTAGTTAATATAATAAAATATATTCACCAAAATATTTTGTGTTGTACGGTAATAAAAAAAATGTAAATATATGAAGGAAGCATCAGAATAGCAAATATTATTATTTTTTTAATTGTATGTTCATTATGTTTCCATTTCAATAGTGAAATTTTTTTCCGCAAATCCCTAATATAATCTAATACGAGTATATACATCCCGAACTAGTATTATATTAAAAAATGCCATTTAATAATATGAAAAAGAATAAAATTTATTTTTAGACTTTTTCAGCTTAAAAGTTAAATTGAGTTACGACAGTTATAGTTTAAGAAATAAGATCAATTGACCATTATAAATCAAAAAGGAATTACTTTTCTCAAGTTTGTAGTGACTTTCAACATTTCGCTTGATAAACGGTTTTCTCGTTTATCTCAGTATATACAGGACTAAGAGAAGTGCTTGAAATCGTTGATAGCTTGATATTTTCAAAGATATCTTTCAAATCCGTGTGTGGTTTGAAATAAAGTATTTATTGATAATATTTTCATTTTTGGATACTTTTCATTTAATTGGAACTTAATTATAAAGGCCCTAACTTCATTTTTCAACACATAAATGTTTACATTGTCTTACCTGTTCATGAAATATTTATATTGGTAGCGTCATCCATTGGTGTCCTTGGACGTACGGTTTTTTTTTTACTTGCTTTATAAAATAAGAAAAGTAAAAGAGAAGATGCTTCTCTTTTACTATTGTTTTACTTACCTACTTCTTTTATTTGATAATTTGATTGGTATCTTTAAATATTATTAAGGACTGATGCACATTTTATGTAACTAAGGAATCCATATAGATACTTTTAAATTAATTATGAATATTTCATTAAGTTAATAGTTAAGCTTAATGAAAGTATTATAAAATTTTATACATTTATAAAATGCATTAAATTTTTGAGAGTATCTCTCTGTATATGTCTATATAGATCGTAACATTTAATTCTCTATATAGAAGAAAATATCATCAGATAGCGTCATATATGTTGTAAAAATGTTAAATTCAATAAGTCAAAATCTATGAATTATTTTACATTTTTACAGTATTACTGACTATGAATGGAATATATCGATGAAACCAATTTTATTTCAACGCGCCTATATGGTGGTGACCTTTTGCCTTAGTTTGGTATTTTACTTGACTTGACCAAGAGTTTTAAAAATCGTGTTATAAAAGGTGGTCCAACCAAAACGCACTATGTTAATTGTAAATAAAACAAAAAGTTTTCAGAGAATTATCTTAATATTTTTTTATTATGATAGAAGGATCTATGACAACTATGTGTGAAACAAAATATCGGCCAAATGCTCACCACGGCTTCGGTGGCATACCTCTATCCGATGGTCCATATTCTCAATGACTCTGAGACATAATTGAGGTTCAATGTCGTTAATGTGCCGAATTATCTCATCCTATAGCTCTTGAATTGTTCTTGGCTTATTGACGTACACTTTTTCTTTTAAATATTCCCAAAGAAAGAAGTGCAACGGTCTCAAATCACATAATCGTGGTGGCCAATTAACATCGCCACGACGTGAGATAACACGGTCATTGAATTTCTTGCGCAAAAGTGCCATTGTTTCGTTGGCTGTGTGGCAAGTGGCACCATCCTGTTGGAACCACATATCGTCCAGGTCCACATCCTCAATTTCTGGCCACAAGAAGTCCGTTATCATCTCGCGATAGCGAACACCATTCACGGTAACTGCTTGGCCGACCTCATTTTCGAAGAAGTACGGCCCGATGACGCCGCCAGCCCATAAACCGCACCAAACAGTCACTCGTTGTGGATGCATCGGCTTTTCAACAATCACTCGTGGATTCTCATTTGCCCAAATGCGGTAATTCTGCTTATTAACGAATCCACTGAGGTGAAAGTGTGCCTCGTCGCTGAAGATGATTTTCTTTGTAAAGTCACCATTCACTTCTGTCTGTTCAACCAACCATTCGGCGTATTGACGACGCTTGAAATGGTCAGTAGGCTTCATCTCTTGAGTCAATTGAACCTTGTAAGCGTGTAAATTCAAATCTTTATTCAAAATTCGCATCAGTGATGTTCGTGAGATGTTCAATTGTTGGGCATGACGACGAGTCGAGGTTGACGGCTCTTCTGCTACACTATCGCGAACAACAGCAATGTTTTCCACAAAACGAACTGGGCGAGCATGCACAGGTGTTTTCACATTTCCTACAGACCCGGTTTGCTGAAATTTGCGCACAATTCTCCCGATTGTGGACACATTTGGTCGATTATGCTGACCAAAAAAGTCACGAAATGCATTTTGATTTGAACGCCAATTTTCCTAAAAGGCCTCAGCAATCTTAACGCGCTGTTGTGTACTCAATTGTGTACCTCTCCATGGTTGAATTTGTCAAACACTGAAACAAAGAAGTGTCAAATTAAGTTGTGCAAACAACTTGACGTTAAAGTGTAACTCACAATTAACATCGTGCATTATCGTTGGACCACCCTTTATTTCGTTTAGTGCAATTCATTTTGACCTTTTGCTCTGATTAAGATTCGTTTTTCTGTAGCCCTCAGTACCTAAGATGAGTGTTAAAAGATTTACTCGATTTTCTTTGCTTTGATAAGTATTTTTTCTTTACAACACATTTTATTGTACTAAAATTTTGCTATGCTGAGTACCATTTTCCATTTTTTATGGTAATAGATTGTACTATCCGCTGCGATTTTTATGATGCTGGTACGTTTCCACCAAAGGATTATCTCTCCTTACTATACTCTGCAGGATTTATGGAGGATTAAGTTACATAAGTCGCTCATTCTCTTTCACCACGAAAAGTCTGTTCGCCCAGTTTAACCCCAAGATCTCAGATAAGTTCTGTGATCTTTATATCGTCCTTTCGCCATTTTATATTTATAGAGATAAAAGAATAATCGATAGAACTTCTGGTTTAACAATTATTAACTTTATATGTGTTAGATTCATATACGAGTATACCGATTACATGTAATTAGTTGATCGATATCCTACACTTGATTACGTTTTATGACATTACTAACTTACGGCCTTATATATTTTCATAACTGAAAAAAATACTAATTTATATACTTCAACTAATTGACGCCTTCAATGAAATAGAAAAAATACAAATATATAAAATAAACCTACTGTATCAACTGAGATACCGGCAGTAGATACGTCTCCATATTGATTTTATATTAAAATAATATATAATATAAAACATTCAGTGTCTACAATATAAGTTGTAGATATAAAAGTCTTTATATAAATATTTTTTCTGTGATAATATGGTCCATACTGTCTTGTAAAATATATTCGTATCAAGTGCCTGTCATCACACAGAAGTGTGGAATTTTTTAATTTGTCCCTTCATAACTAACCTCACTTAAGTATCTTAATAGAAGAGCTTGCCAAGGGAACAAGAAAAACGTTTTTAATTAAACCCAAGTAGGGCAATATCCACACCTCAGGACATCCGATATGCATTAAAGTAGTGGCGGCACCTTCGCCATTTCTTCAAAAATTTCTAACCCGGGAACAAATATAAATAAAAATAAATTCGATTACTTAATACCACAAAACTTTTCTTTCGCTTTAAAAAATTTAAAAGAAACCTTCTCCGGAATCTTAACTTGTCAAAGTAATATAGAGTATTATGCAATTATCTTTAAAATACTTTGCTATTCTGCTATGTAATATCTAATTAATCTTAATATAATTACCTATTCCCTCCGCCTATATTTGAGTGTTGTCCATTTATTATCTTTCTGTTTAACTTTCTTTAGTTTTGGTTCAGTGGTACTCCATTTGACTTGCAACATATTATCAACTTTTTGTTTTAAATATATTTTGAAATGGTAAGAACGTAAAATTATTACAACAGCGTCATTGGTTACCACCTTGACTACATTATCTGCTACTTAATTTTCACTAACACTTGCGTGACTTTAATTTCAAATAAAGCTAACTTTTTTATTTTGAGTTTGCTGCCAGTGTACGAAGTCAAGAATGGACAGTACAAGAGGATCTGCAGTGAAGTTGTCAACTCTTATAAGACTCTAAAATAATCGATACATATAAGTATATAATTCATCGAATTCAACTCTGCATACTTTAGTATCTACCAGACAGCATAGAGCTTGCTGTTTAAATATCCATTTGCTAATATCCAGCAATATGAGCTTTTCCCTTGAAAAAATGTACTGCCAACTTCGTGTTCTAATTTAGATCTATCTGTTTATACTTTATTATATCTATTGTACATATTATTTAGAGAATAGATATTCCAAAGAAATATTTGTCGATTAATTTTACCTTTTTTATAGAGTCTGGTGTGGAGATTGTTTGATCATAGAGGAATACTTCTGATTTTCTTTCATAAGTTGTTGGCATATTGTCGCTAATAATTCATAGTGTCTTACCATTACAGGTCTTAAAATTGTAATTTTGTTTTCATAGGATGACTAATTTAAATTTTCTTTAAAAAATAAACTATTTGGGGACTTCGTTGTACTCAAATATTAACACAGTATGCCCTTGCATAAATATTCAAATAGAGATAGAAACGATATTCAAGTTTGGGGTCCTAAACGATTTTAGTCACTTGATATGCAATCTCAATACCAGCTATACCAAAATTACCTTCAACCCAAATATACACAAGGTTCAGATAAATTTATGTAGTACTAGTTTCTAAAATTATTGAGATTATCTGGAAACATTCTATTAGTTTATTTTTCATAATATACTAATGATGGTTTTAAATTACTAAAAATATTGATAGAGAGTAATCTCTCTAATTAATTTTATAGTAATAATCGCTTCGATTATTATTACTAGCTCAACATTCACTAATACAAAACTGTTTACCATCTTCTGCAATGCAAGAAAATACTAACCACACATTAAAAGTAATATCTACAATTACCCTAAAAAATCATAAAGCTTTCCATTTACTGATATTCCAATAAAAATTCAATTCAATTTTTTCTATTTCGTCACAAGCTATATTTGGTATATACATATATAACCGCCTACAATTTATACCGTTCAGAAGTTTTTAGAAACGAGGAGATTTCACCGTCGTATATTATAAACCGTGAAGAATATTGTTATTTCCTTTTTATTTCTGACACGGGAGCTTTCCATTGGAATATTTTCAACTCCCACGAAATATTTTTCCGGCTGAAATAAATTAAATCGATCATATTTGAAACACGGCTCTTTTCATTTTTAATCAACGGAAAACTACTTGAAGTCCACTCATCCGAACACAGAATCCCTCCCCAGTAAAAAACGTACAGATGCACGGAGTGGACTGGGTCATTTGTCTGTATTTTATAGGAGCCACGAAAGGACGGCAGACGACTTGGAGACAATATACGAGGAACTCCTTCATATCCGCGCGCTCGCCCATCTTTCCAACTCCGTGAAGCGTGAACTTGCCAGTGTCATCGTATTTGAAGCTCACCCTAAGGCTGGCACTGTCTGTAAGTATTATTCAATATTCTTTCAGATATATTCGAGAGCCAAGAAGTGCCTTTTATGGCCTAAAATATATCTCGAGTATGAATATTTTAAGTATACACAAAGGGAATCCGGAATTTAAATGCATCGAAATCTCGATGATAGGAACAGTATTTACCGGTTGTAGGTCTCCAGTTGTAGCACGTAAAACTGGGAATAGCCAACCCTTGTAAAGATTCTAAATAATATGTAAGTAATATCAGCAAAAAGATGGGTAATTTCATTCATTTATTTATGAACTTACTAGATCACATTGCAGAATATTTTACACGTTTTAGGACAGGCAAAACCATATGTAAAATCTATCACGCCAAATATAATTTTTAAAGATATGTAATTCGCTTAAAATTACAAATATATGTACATACTATGTGGGATGTAAGAAATATGTCATTAATTAAATGATCTATTATTCATTAACTAAACGAGTCATTAATTAAATGAGCTATATTAACTATGTTTAGCGACGAAAAAAATATTTTTCGTTCATTATAAATATAAATTCTTAAAAATTGTATATAAAAATGGATTTGTTCTAATAGCCATCCTGATATAATAAACATCCTGAAAATTATCAGTTTCTCACAAATATAAAAACTAAATTAAAAGACGACATTAATGGTGCCCACAAAAGGTTTCATGTAGCTTTTGCAAGAGGAAATTAAATCAAAGGCTAATGGTCGTATTTATTTAATAAACGTAGAAATAATTCCATTTTATATATTGGGGTATCCAATGATCAAATATTGGATGATAGGCATCTAATAGTATAGTAATCACTGCCATTTCACATCTTCTTTGGGGCATTAATAAAACTATTGTATTAATGTTAAAATTATTAATAGCAAATATATTTTACAGTGTTTCACCAGGGCGATGAAGGCAGATCGTGGTACATAATTGTGCGAGGATCTGTAGATGTTGTTATTCATGGAAAAGGAACTGTTAATACTCTACATGAAGGTGACGATTTTGGCAAACTCGCTCTTATCAATGATGCTCCCAGGTAAGACTTGACCTATACAAACAAGGTACTTTTGCACAACTGAAAACGTCAATTCACTAATTGAGCCTTTCTTCATAAAACGTTGATTTTGATGTTGATCATACGAATGACAGAACATTTTATTTCAGAGCCGCGACTATAGTTTTACGGGAGAACAACTGCCACTTTTTAAGAGTTGACAAGGATAATTTCAATAGAATTCTTCGAGACGTTGAAGCGAATACCGTCAGGCTCAAGGAACACGGCAAGGATGTTTTAATTTTAGAAAAGATTAACACCAACACAAAACAAGTATTTTCTTCCCATTTCAAGTAAGTTAATATGTTACCTGCTGTAATCAAACAAAGCTCCAAATTAGTTGTGAAAGATTTTAATTGTAATAATTTTAGATACACTGTGATGGCGGGTACACCGCAAAAAATGTTAGAACACCTATTAGAAACTCGGCTAGATGGTCGGGGAACAATGGGCGGTGGAGATAATTTTATTGTAACTACTGCACAAGATCCTTTTTTGGATGATTTCCTTCTAACGCACATAGTCTTCATTCCTACTCATCAGCTAGTTGAACAATTGGACAGATAATATCCTTTTCATTTAGGTACCAAAAATTTTTCCTTCACAGGGTCTAGGACCTCTATCAAGCTATAAGGTTATTTTTGTTTTATGATGAACAGATAGGTGAACATAAATAAAATATTTTTTCAACGATAATTCGTTTCATAATATGTATGATATACACTAACTAGAGTATCGGTAAAATCCATTTCGGGTCTACAAAACGGATTTCCGTCAACCAGTATAATATACAGATCGTCATTTTAAATGGCAACAATGTGCGTGTAACACTTGATTTAAAAGCTGGGGAAACGTTGTCTTTCTTTTGACATATGTTTTGATTTCTAAAAAAATCTTGGGTGTGTTTACCCAAGATTTTTTAGAGATTTTTTACAGATTTTAGATAAATCTGTATTTTTAATTCGAAATTTAATGGTAGAGGTATATTTGGATATTCTAGAGAAAGATTCTGATGAATTTCGAGATCTAGAAATAATTTTTCTAGAGGATGGTGCTCTTTCATGATATTGTAACGCAGTAGGAGTTTATCTCAATGAAAAATATCCCAATAGGTTAATTAGACGCCGCGCCTATTTGGTCGTTGGATCTAACGCCCATGGGTTTTTATGTAACTCTTTAAAAATTAGGCTAGATGCTACACAACCCTTTAATATCGAGGGTTTGAAGCAGATTAATTTTCACAGAAACATTGTTATAATTTAGTTATTTCTAAATTTATTACTCTCAATTAACCTATAATCGATGTTTAATATAAATATAAAATAAAATTCGGATGATAAATTCGGACCCTTTGCGTTACTTCTGTCAGAAAGAACTTGTCAGCTTTTACAAGGAAGCACTACCTAAATGACTTGACTATATTCCAATATTAAATTTAATCAATTTTTTCAGAAGACAACTATCAAAATAAGAATAAGGTTTAAACATATATTTGATAGCAGCTTTCAAACGAAGCATTACTCGCACACTATTGCCATTTAAATATATTTTTTAATTGGCTCCATAATAGTGATTTAATCTTTAATGATTGTATTACTAGTTATTAAATATTTAAACACTATACTTTTCTTTTAATGGACGTATGCAAATTTTCGTTCATTAGATCTCTCGATTCCAAGCTTAAAGGGAGGAAAGAACTTTTAGACATACACTGTATAGTATATAAAATAGAAACACACAGTATACATTTTATTATTATCTTTCTTCGTGTTTACAAATCTTTTAAAAATATTACAAAATAAATATTGTAAATATCTTTGTAATTCAATTTGACTTGGCGTTGTGAATTCTATGCCAAAAATAATAAGTGAATCTCTTCACTATAGTGCTAATCACTCACTCATCAACTATAGATATAAGAAAGCTATAACTACATTATAAGTGACAAGTTTTAGTTTAAAGCTCCAATATATTAACTGATGTAATCCTTATTCCTATATTTATTTGTTAATAACTAGAAAAACTTTTTTTTAGCCATAAAAGTACCTATATCAATGGATAAAATATTATTTAGTATATTATAAATATAAGAAATCAAAAATATGTTGCAAAATATTTTTTATACCCACCTGCCTACATACGGGAGGACGTAAGTCGCGGCGTAATCGAGTAATTGTGTAGTCAAGACAACTAGTCAAGACAAATCATAGATTCTAATACATTTGATTTTGAACATAATGTATTAAAAAAAACTCTCATAGTAATGTCTTGTCAAAACCATAATATAATGAGTAGATATTTTCCCCGCGAATATTTTATATTCATAAATCTTTCACAAACAATCTTTTAGTAGTTGTTTATGTAAAGTATCGGTCTAAATATTTTTATCAACGTTTTCAAATGTGATATAGACTCTATTAGGTAAGAATAACAATAATATTTACCGGGACTTTTTACTTTACAAGGTTTATTTTTAGTGACTCGCCAAAAATAAACAAGATAGATTTTTTTTCTTTTAATTTGGCCATTTCAACCTCTGTGTTACAGTAGAATTCATATAGAAAGATACATCATGCTAACAATTTTGAAAAAAATACATCACAAATAGAACAATTAATGGTAGTAAATTATCTTAATTATAATATAATAAATGGTAATGTTAATAATATAATAAAATAGCAGAATGTTGTACGGAATGACCAACTTCGCCAGTTAAATGGATGCCAGCGCGAGGCTGTATTCTATTCAGACTGTGTGATTGTTCATGCATTTCATTACCTGTTAGTTCCTGCTCTTCACAAATATGTCTATTCATAAGTTCATTATTTCCAGAGACAATATAGTTAAAATGATTTAAACTCATTCTGTAATTATTTAACCAGTAAATTTTATTTCAATGCAAATAAACGCTTCTGAATGTATATTATATTTGTAATTAACTGTCACAGACAGTTTTTAGTAGTTAACAGTTTCTGGTAATACCAAGTTATATTTATTGTTATTTACTTTCAATATGACAAACAAAAATGCAGACCGAGATCGAACAAAAAATATTTAATAGTCAATAGTTAAAAGTAACTAGGAAAGTTAAATAACTTCATTTACATTGTGATAATAATGCTACGCACAATTGTCATAATTCTGTTAGAAATAATTGTTACATCTCGAATCATGTCAACTTTACTTTTTAGAAAGACGTTCAGTAACGTAAAACATTTATTATTTTAAAATTTTGTGTTTAAGCTGTAACATCTTATTTTTAACTGTAATAACTATTTCTTTTTCTACTCCATATTAGGGAGTTCCTATTTACCATTATAGGAGATAGAGGATGTTTTTTTGAGAAGAATACAAATAATGCAAATACGACTTTATTATTGGCATAAATATTAAAATGGTTTTTCTTCATTCCTCGGAATAAGGAAAAATGGCATAGGGCTAGATCGCGCGACCAAGGAGAGTTCAAAACCATTATCATACCGATTTCTTCTGTGAAAGACTGGTTGATTTTTAGTGCTGTGTTAGCGTGTTATCATAATGAAGAAACCATTCCCCCGATCTCCACAAATCATATCGCTTTTTCTCAGTTTGTTACGGAATCTCTCAGATAGTAATTTTGGTTCAATTTGGTGTCCTAAGGAATAAGTTCAACGTGAATGATTCCTTTATACACCAAGGATCATCTCCTGTGATGACTTTGGCTAAAAATCAGGGTCAATTTATGCCTGTTCTTTCAATTCCTAGCACACTCTCAGATGGTTCTCCCTCTGGTCATCGGAAAGTATTCATAGAACAAATTGTGGCAGAGCATTGTCGCAACTTATATTATGTCCAAATCTTCAGTTAAGATTCTTTGGCATGAACACGAGGAAATTCCAGTTGTTTTCTTCAATTCGTCTGTTGTTTTGCGATGATCAAACATAATAGCATCGAGCATTTTTTGAATATTTTCATCTGTTCTGGGCATTGAGGAGACAATGTGAACGGCATTAATCTTCAACTGGCATGTGACAACTTCTAAGTCGGACAAATTACGCGTAAATTCTTTCCTGTCTTAGAGCTTCTTTCCTATAAGCATTTCGAAGCATTGAAACTGTATCATCCACTTTTTTTTAACAGGAAACATCATTTGATATTGGCACGTCGCTCATTAAAGTTTACCATCGCAATATCGCTGAAAGTATTGGGGCAGGCTTAAGAAAAAAATCACTCTGTCCATTACATTTGGCATCGCGCATGGTTTCACATGAACGATTAAGCAACTGAGCAGAGATAAGAGATCTAGTAGACATACCTATCGAAAGAGAGCAGCACTGACAACCTCCTTATCTTTAGAAAATAATTCTCATTTATTTTTTGGGTATCCCCTCGTATATCTCTTACACTACCAGTTTACAAAAACTTTTGAACTAGTCTACTTAGTCTTGATCTTGAAACAGGTGGTCTATCAAGATGATTTTGATTAAACAATTTACAAACCTCCTTGTAAGATCGTAACATCTCGCCATATCCCACAATTATACTTCCATTAAAATTGAAGTATGATGAAATATCGATTCTCTTCCGTTCAGTTAAATGACCTGGTTTAATGATTAAATAATATAGTCTTTAAAAGTTGCCTGACAAATTCAGCAATAACATGAAAAGAATAGCTGATCAATTTAGTAATCTGACTTAGAACAGTTTCGATTTAGAATAGTTCTTATTACTTTTTTAGTCACCAACTAATTTCATTTATGATTTCAGGTTTGAAAATAAAAAATGAAAGTGTACGGTAAAAAATTAATATTTAGGCAAAATTTATAACAGATACTTGATACGAAATACCTTTGCAAAACATTTTTTTACAATTTAACGGATATTTTTTAACGGTAACGGATAACGGAATATTTTAACGGTATTTTTAAATTTTAAGTTCAACAAAACTTGACACCCTCTATGTTACAAATGATAAATAGGAAACTACTAATACGAGATACTGTTATGCTCGGAGAACGTTGAACAATTCGTATTTGTTATTTGCATTACATCTATCAAAAATTTAAATTTGCATGTATTTGCATATCTCCAGAAACCTGACCTAAAATAGAGAACTTTGTTAATTATTCCATATTAGATTACATATTTAAATAAATGGAAACCTAAAAAATGTTCAGGTGCCCTGAACTGAATGTTCATAACTTGGTAAATTTTTCACTTCACTTCCCTTTAGTTAAATTTTCACTAAATGAATAAAATTTATTCTGTATTAATTTAGCCTTCCACCATTTCGAGTATTTTGTGTTCCGTTGAGGTAAATAGACTGAAACTTGATTGTTAGCCATTCTCTCCGTGTTTTGCTAAAATAATTTACTTCCATTTTCAAATTAAAATCATCTGTAAATCGAATCTGTATAGTAAATTCTAAATAAAACCATGTAGAATGTTTTCCTTAACTAAACCTACTTATAGAATAGATTTTTCGAATCAGGATAAGGAGTTTGTGTTGGCGTGTAAGCGACGTATCATTCAATTCGTCTACAGATGGGTGACGACAATAAGGCAACCCGTATTTGAGGACGAATTAGCAGTTGAATTCCTAGAAGAATTGGCGAACGAATTGGAATCCGACGTGATTCAGTTCAATGCGCTGCAGGAGGAGGCTTCTTTGATGCATCACGTTATGTCGCAGCTGAGAAGGTAAACCATTTTTATAAATAATTTTATATGATTTTCAAATTGGATTAGAGAAAGAAATTAATACGACACATACTTTGATCGAAATAGGATTTCAACGATAGCAACGTTTTGTTTTATTTACTTTCTGGCGAAAACAAAAATATAACTTAATTAGAATAGCCAGCGTTTAAGTCGCAAGGTATATATTTTCTCGGTCATTGTTCAGAGGTATATTGGAAAGGTATAGTATTCATGAAAAAATGAATAAAATGTTCCTATGCTATTTGTTGTTGATGAAGATAGATCTAGAGCTTTAATTGTAAGCTGAACTTAAATATTTTTAAATGCAAGATAATTAGTTATTTTACATGAACAAGAATCAATTATGGGAAGAGTCCTTCGATACAACAACGAAAATAGAAGACCAGAGAAGTTTCCCACCAACATTGAAGAATCATACGTTTCCAACGCGCGTTTAGTCAACCAAGTTAACATTATCGGAAGATTATTGAAACTAATTTAAGATTTTCTATCATTTGTATTTATACCAAAAGTTTGGTTCAGTAAACTGTCATATTTATTGTAATACTTTCCATGGCATCTAATTGTTTGTTATTGGTTATAATTTTTACTAACTTCAAGCTTCAAGTTTATTCTATGATTGTTTTCGGATGCATAACCTCTCACACCTTAAATGGGCCATGTTCTCCTTAAACCTAGTTACAATCACTTCTTCCATCTTCCCAATATGCTTTGACTACAATCTAGGCAACGTATTTCATAAACCCCAGACCTTCTTATTTTAGTCTTCTCTTTGAGATTTCCTAAAAATTGTTGCAATTTCTTTCCAAAAGAGGACACTAATGCCACTTCCAGATCTTTTAAATTTTTTTGAGGTCTCTTATAAATTGTGGTTCATATGGAATTGGCATAATTTTACAATTTTTGAAATCTTTCCGAAAGGTCATGGAGTTATAAAGAGTTACTCTATCTACGTTTTCTAATTCATTTATCTATTATGTGAGAAGCACGTGCCTTCCTTTCAGCTACATCTTTAATGATTCTTCTTCTTTTCTTTTTCATATCATTACTAGAAGAATACAGCAGAAAACTTGGCAAACGATTGACTAGAAAATATAAACTTGCCATTTTATATTGATAATGATGGTAGAAGTAATTAATAATACATTTAAGAGTGTTAGTTTCCTTCCTTTATATATCAAATGCTAATCTATTTTCCCTATTTCCAATTATTAATACATCAAAGTTTTCTTTCAAAATTAAAGAACTGTTTCACATCGATAAATTTTAAAAAGTTAATTGAAAATAATGAACAAATACTTTTTATTGATATATTAATAATTATAAACATGGAAAATAGATTATAATGGATTACATACAGAAAGGAAAAATGGATGCCAGAATAAAAACAATGTTTAAATACAAACAGCTTTCCAGTTATACATTGCGCACACTATCATTTAAAATAATTTTCACAATGGTGCTACAACGCCATATTTTATGATTATATCACTAATTATTGAATAAAACATTATTATTTTTATACTTTTGTTGTACTTAATTTTCGTTTGTTTAGGTCTTTCAATACAAATATTCATATTTAATTATTACAATTTTATCACTAAAATCTGAAACCACAATTACAGTCATTTATACTCGTATATAATTTAACTACTTAATGTATCTTCAAGACATAGATGGATGAATATAATGAAATATTAAAAGGATCATTATTAATTCTCAAGGTAATAAGAAAAGACATAAATCAATGAACACAAGTTTTATTACGCAATAATCTTCTTATATACAAGTTACTTCATTAGATATACTTCACTATATCTTAAACTTATTGCACATATGTAATATTATAGTATGTAAATCTCTAGTATTGAATATATATTTTAAAAAATGTATGTTACATTCAAGCTCAATTCTACTTAATGTATCAGTAACGAGTAAATTTCTCCGTTAACTTACGCCTGCTATATATATTCTTCCACATTTCCACTATTATTAAACAAAAAGGATTTACGCATTAGGAATATCTAATTATAATAAAGATAATACCAACATGTATTTCTATTTGTTATTATATTTGATATATTATATCTTATTTTAATTTAGACATTGCATACTAAAATAATGTTTTATATATTCTTATTTTTATATGCTTATAAAAATGTACTCTCCTGCAAATATTTCCATAAAACAAATATTCATCCCCAAGTCTTAATTCGTTGGTAGTGTCTGTCCGTACAATTCTTTCGCATACTATTACATTTTGTTAAAAAAAACCACAGTTTTATAACTTGTCTTGTTTTTCTCTTGGAAATATGTTTTTGGTGAAGAGAAATATAACTCCCATTAAATTTACAATGTATTAACTATAAATATGAAAATATATAAAAAAATATTTGATAACATAGTTTCATAGTAATAATTTTAAATTAACTGAAAACATTGCTATTTCTCAACGATAATGAATAATCCTGTCACTAGGATCTAGAGTCCTCGGTAATTAATAATAAACAGATCTCTTTAAATGTACCACTTCCACATTTAGCTGACAACAAAATAACCTACTTCATAATAATTTAATAATAAAGGATTGAGAACAACATTGCAATCGACAAATCATTTTTATCTTGACGTATTTCCCTTATTGCAAACAAAATTCTCTTCGTTACTTTTCCTTACAAGCCATGACGAGCTTATTGCAAACTTGTTTTAACTTACTTTTCTTTTTATAAAAACTAAAGACATTGTACTGTGGCTTGATGGTGCACAATCAATAATTCATTTGGGGTGTCTCGGAAATTCCTCCGTCATTACTGTATGAGCTTGCCTGTGGTGTATAAGCTTTCTGTCTCGTGAGTACAATTATTAAAGTTCGTATCACGTTCTCATATCTGCGGTTAACCCATCATATAACCAAGCACCATTGTGTTGTACAGGCATACTAATATGCATTACATATTCACAACGAAATTGATAACCAATTATGTCAGAGTAACATGTAATTTGATATCTTATATTGTATGACTTTGTAAGAGATATACATATTTAGGTCTATGATATTAAATATACTTTTACAAGTATTTAATAAAAATAAAATATAACTATAATCAAGTTTAAGAAAAACAAACTGATCATGATGTGTTTTTAAATTTGATTTTAAATTCACTACACTGATTATAAAAGTTTTTTATCACGTTCTTTAGTCTGCTCATTGAATTATCTTAAATTTCATTGGAAATTATCGTTTTTGAAATTGTTATATGGATGCAAAGTATTCTCCGCTTAGAGCAAATTTTTCACATATTAGGACAAGAATTATTGTTTTTTTCCAATATTTAATTCAATAAAAATATATGTTATTATAATATTATTATTATTAAAGTTTGAAAAGAAAGATATAAAATGTTAATAATACATGATAGACAATTTAACGATCATCTACCACTGGATCTGTCATAATAATTAATAAACAATCTTAAGGGCTTTTTAATAACCTGTGACGATTTTTATTGAATAACTAGTACAAACTACTGAAGTGGGAAGATCTCTCCACATCATCTGCAACTGCCTTACATAATAAGGACTAAACAAATTAAGCCAAAACATCTATTCTCCTGACTACATGCCAACGACAAGCGCTGAATTATATGGCGAAATTTGTTGTATTTTATCTAACAGAGGTAGCACTAAAATACAGTGATTTAGATTGGTCGAAAACCACAAGGAAGATGCAGAGTGTCCTCTATTTCAGGATATCACTAACTGCAGACCGATTTCACCTTATCTTAGGTCTCGTCAATGCAGTGTAAGTGAGATTTCTCGTGGTTCTCGAGCAATCTATATTACTGAATTTTAGTGCGAACTCTGTTAAATAAAATATGACAAATTTTGCTACATAATTTAGCGCTCGTCGTTGACGTGTAGTCAGGAGAATAGCTGTTTTGGCTTGATTTGTTTAGTTTTTATAGTATAAGGCATTTTCAGATGGTGTGGTGATATCTCACCACTTAAGAAGTTTGTAAAAATTACCATCTGCCAAGTAAAACTTTGCATTGTATTGATAACTGTAGTACTTTATTTTATTTTTGTATATATTATACGTTGTTTGTGAAAAATTTGGCAGATTAAAAATAATCAAGTACATTCTTTTCATTTGTTGTCGATTTACTTTCACCAACTTTGAGTCTGGTGTGTTACTAACAATTTTTCAGTATTTATTTCAGGTAATAGAAAACAATTCAAACGTATTTTCCTCAAATAAATATACTTCTTGGTCAGTAATACCAAAGTTTATAAGCACTTTTTGCCCCTTTAACTAGGGTTTTATATTTGTACCCTTCTACTACATATTAGATAGAAAAGTAACGTAAATAAAGAGTAAACAATGTATAACTTATAAACAATTGTAAAATATAACTAAAATGAGGTAATTATACAACAAAGTATTATTTTGTAGTTAAATTAATATAATTGTTAACATCATCAACATAACTAGAAGGGCGTTCTAGTAATTGGTTATGTATTTGTTCTTCTATAAGTAGCCGCTAAACTTGTAAATGTTCAAAGAATTTCTTAATATACATTAAAAAGTGATTGATAAAAATGATTGCGGAGATTTCACCATAATTGTATAATTCATAATGTGTATGAATATTTTATTGTCTTGGATTTGTATTTATTTAAATATGGTTTTATATTCTTTCTTCCTTTCTAATCCATGGTTATCTTACATAAGAGTTCTACATCATTGCTGTAATTAATGTGTAGAAAGCAAAATACAATAGCGCCAAAGATATACATACTTAAAATGAACGCACTTTAAAATGACATTGGCGACTTCGCCATTTTTAAATAGACCTGATTTATTTTATATTAGTTTTTTTATAACTGTATCAAAAATAAATAAAAAAATATCTATAACGGATAATATTTACCTATTGTAAAAGTCAGTGAACTAATAATTAATCTCTGAAAAAAATTAAAAGAAATATTCAAGTCAGATAATCTATACGATCAGACGCTAGATTTAATTGAATTGTATAGCTTTCGTACTATCTTGTCTATATGTATATGAAGCCTCATATCAGCGAAAAAGGAAACGCCGCGTGTTATAAAATATTTCAATTATCTAAGAGATATTCGGCACAATGGGTCCTGAGGTACAGATACGCCTTATAGGGGGTGTCTTTAAATGAGGTAACTTAAATTATTCCAGTGAACAAAGAGTCAAAAATAAGATTATTGAAGTAAAAATACCTAAATATATATGAAAGTTGTACCTCTGAGGAGATATACCCACCTAAGAGTAGGAGCTGAAATTCACATTTAAATTTATTTCTATAAAATTTTTTTGGTCATTCGAAAGAGGAAACTCCTTTCCAGTATTTCATTCAAATTGTTAAACATGAAGGAAATTAGTTAAAATTTTGTATTAGGAAAACTGATTTATTCCATACCTTTTTTACCTCTTATAATTTTGTGATTAAACTGGAACTGAAATTTGGGAAAAATATATAGTAGACAACTGTCATAAGAATACATGTTGTTTATCATATTATTATTAAGTGGATACTTTTTGTTAAACAATTAATAGTAATTAATTAGTTTACTATCAGAACCATTTTGACAAATAATAGTTATACTAACGACGAATACGTTCACATGCTTCAAACATATTGAGCGACAATGCGACGTACCTTGATTTTTACTAAAGACTCATTCATTTTAGTTACAAAATTACAAGATATAAAAAATTCTAAAAAGGGTTTACATTTATTTATTAAAAGAAGAAAATTTATATATTAAAAAAATGTTTTATTATACAGTAATAAATAACAAGAAAGTGATATACAGCATGAATGCTTACCTCCACCATTTCTGAGAAAAAAGTATAAATGGGCTAATTTAGATATAAAAAATATTTTATAGGAAAAATGTAAAAGTAACAACTCCAAGATTTATAGAATTCTTTAAATTATGAAGCAATATTTCATGTTCAAAATAAAAATTTGTACAAAATGTTCGTGTGCATAAATATTTTATTGTGCAAGTTCAGTAAATCTTAAAGGACAGTTATAGAAAATAACTCTACCATTTATGATAAATAAAATGTTTAAATTACATAATTATGAGTTTAATAAATTATTACGTGAAATGTGTCTTTTTCCTAGATAATACGTAGTAGAAGGGTTCTATGTACTACATTTAAAACCATAGTTGATGAAGCAAAAAGTATTTAGGAAAGAAATACTTAGGTATTATTGAATGAAGAAATGTATGAAATCGTTTTGTTTTCCATTATCGGAATAGAATTTCCAAACATTGTATAGATTAGATATCATGGAAAAAATGTAAATGGTTGTTTTATTTCGATTATTACTGAACTTATTATAAATTCAAGAATACTTTCTTAAAGTACTTTATGATGCTCAACATGCTCGTAATATTTATTTCTTTGAAATGACGTCTCGAAACGTAAGCACCATAATCAACTTCTAAACTTTAAATACAGACCGAGAGTTTTTACTTGATTAAATATAAAATTAAAGTATACATGTGTCCTAGAGAGGGTGTTGTGAGCACAAAAGCATAACATATTTATTATTTCAAGTACAATTTCATGGAAAATGTACTGTGGAGAAGTACAGTTCTCCATAGAAAGAATGGTTTTTAATTTTAAAGTAATTATTCATTACTTAACTTACGTATAAAATATGGAAGGTCAGTATTATTTATAACGAAATGAGTTTTAGAAAACACAAAAAGGTGGCCTGGGGATCGATTCGTTTGAAATATATTTGTTTGGGGCATAACAATACTAATATTTCCTTAAGTATAATGGTTTCTTCTATGGAGAAATGTAATTAAGAATATTAAGGGGAGGTTCTTATCAAACTCGACCAAGAAATCGATTTTTTTGCCTTTTTTGATACCTTATTATATGTAGAATATGCTCCTAACACGATTTGGCCGAAAACATTTTTATACAAGAGATATTACATAATAATGGAACCCATCTTTTTACGAAAATTTACGCAAAAATAGAGTTCACGCAGTAGAGCATATTTTATCCTAATATTTTTGAAATACGCGTCTATATTAATATTCTATGGTAAGTATAGTTACCCTAAGTACCACCATATGTCAATGTATATGATATAATATTAGATAATTTGCCTCTCTATAGTTATGACTATATAGAGACTATATAGTCTCTTGTCTATGGTTATAGCGTGTAGCGTCAGTCGAACACGCGTTTTTCTTGAAACTATGTTTTTTAAACTGGTGGGAACTGTAACTCAAAAACTAATTGACGGATTGTCTTGATTTTTTTAAATAAATTAAATTTATTGGAGCTTATACCTAAGAAAACATTTATTTCGCTGTTATATTTTATAACACTTTAAAGAGCGAAAAATAAGTGAAGAATCGGTACCGAAAATTCGCAGTTCCGCCATTTTTATATTTTATATATTTTTTTGAAATTTTCATTTCAGATGGTTTTTACAAGTGCTAGAGTTCCCATCGATTGGACACCTTTTTTGGGACAGTCACATTACCGAGCATATACGTAATTACCGTGTCATTTTTTGTTTAATAGAAAAAATGTTTGTATATCTGAATACTTGATAAATATGTATAAAACATTTTGAGTACTTTATTTACTTCCTTCTATGAAAAAAGAAATGAAGAAGTTCATGTAATTTTTGGGTCGCTTGATGAGAACCTCTCCTTAAGTAATGCTATTATAATACTATTACAAGTAAGCAAATCGCAATAATATTGCGCCGCTCCCTCACTCATATCGAAAGCACCTCCAGAGCATGCCTCTAGAGGATTCGGATCAAAAAACAAAAGTAACCAAGTTCTTCGCAAGGGTCGATTTACTATATTGATTTTGTCAAAATGCCGAAATTCGAACGAAAAGCATTTCGTACATCGACCTAAATTTCGTGATACACACACGAAAAGAGCCGTTTAGTAAATAGAGATATTCCGAATAAAATAGGGATTATTATTAGGAAATGTTTGAATGTTTTTAATAGATCGTATTGATACAACTTAAAATAGTTTTTGGTTGATCTATTTATCTTTTCAAGTAACGGCGATATTAACTCCGAATGATCTTCTGATGTATCCTTTTTTTAACAACACAGGTTGTTAGTTAAAATTATATTAAAGAAAGTTTCATTTATCATACAGACAAGTCAAAAAGTAACTTATGTACATATTTCTTATATACATTGAAAAATAACATGAATTTGTTTGATTATACAGAAATTTTACTTGCAAACATCCCTCTAAGTGGAAATAAAATAGAAGCGATCGCTGCACCTATAATAGTTTAAAGAGTATATATGGAAACGAATGCAAATAACAAGCAATTGAAATTTAAACTTGTGCAATTTTCCGCAAAACCAACGATTTCGTGCTCTGAATTGCATATGTAATGTGCGGGGTTTCATTCGTTTTTAAACAATGTTATGGTAAAAACACGGTCCCTCTTTACATATGATTTATAAAATTTAAGAGTGTGCAATGAAATTTTATTTTAAATTCAATATATTTTTCTTTATAACAAACATACTCAAGAGCACTTAATTTACCTTTGCACTTCATCGACAATTGTAATATTTTATTCATTTATCTTATGAACTACTTGCAAACATAATTATTTATATATGTAGTCTAGTATCAAAATAAAAATTAAATATTTAACATAAAATATGACAGGTTTAAATTTATAAAGTTAAATTGTAATTAAATTTTAATTAATATATGTTTACATTATTGATCTGTTTACATTGAATTTTAATATTACATACTTTTCTGTTTGCATTTACTTGAAACAAAAAATCACCGCTTATAATACTCTTTTCGTTTGTAATACTTCATTGACTGTTCTGCATACGGTTAGTATATTATTTAATAGCAGAATATCCGTTTAATAGTGTACAATTATGGGGCAAAAGTAAGATTTTATTACTTATTGTGAAACAGTGTATGACGTATAAACGCGTAATGTGCGTTTATAATACTGTCAGTCAATACAGATGTTTTTTTATATTTATGTAGTTAATTGTGTTTTAATTAACTGTACCTGGATTATATTTTTCTGAACAATGTTGACTTTACTTTAATAGTTTAGAAAATACAATACTGAAAACTAATGAAAGGAAAATATATTGTTTTCATTTCAATAACGTCAAACTGAACTACTTAAAATTAATGAAAAATAAATCTTTAAATTAATGGCTAGATTAAACCCAATTTTAATAGAGAACGTTAGACTAGGTTAAACCCGATTTTAATAGAAGAAAAGTAACTAAAGCACCCCACAAAGTGAAAAAAGTTATACTTAGCATTCTTCTCTCTCTCATTTATGCTAATGGTAACATTCATACTAACATATTGAACATCATATACAGTGAATAGATATATTAAATGAAAATATGTAAAATCACTAGAGGCTTCCCTTAATTCTTTGCTAATTAGTCTCTTCTCTGGCTTTTACAATATGGGTGAAAATTCGTTTAAAATATAATGTCTAGAATTTTTAGTAAGTAGAGATTTAATATTACCATTTATATTTATACCGAACTCACCAGGAACGTCCTTAATCCATTTTAATAATACAATCAAAAATATCTGTAAATATTCTAGCAAGGATGATTGTTGACTTTCCCTTTGCTTAATTGATGCAGGGATAAAACCAAAACTTAAATTAAGAATCTTACTTAAAATAGCTAATATGGATTAATATATAATGGAGTAATAATTTAGGATAATTTCTATGGAATTACCTTATTAAACTTAAAATATCCAACGATAACATAACAGTTCTACAGATAATGTCTCATTATATATTATTTTCTTAAGGTAAAATATTAAAGTATTCTATTCAATAGTGATCGCAAATGCAGGCTAAGTATTTTACGATCTTGATATATTACTTAGATATACTTTGTTGCCTGTCAGTGAAAGTAAAGGTCAAAATCAGCCAAATTACTAACAATGAATATATAAACAAAATTTATATTTATTTTAAATATTATCTTATTAAATATATAGGTCGAAAACTTTAGCTTCTACAGAAGCTAGCTTACAGGTGATACTTAAAGAGCTTTCAATTCTTGTTTTAAAACCTGGTATTTTCAATGTAAGTGTATAAGACAAAAATTTGAAATACTAAATTTCAAATCAAATTTTTCATATCGAACCTTTACATGTGCGAAAATACATAACTTCTCCTAACTCCTAACATAGCTTCTCCTCTCTAAGGCTTCCAAAAGGTTAAAATGTTGAAGTGAAATGCATAATTTTAAAATAGGGGTCTCCGTGTCTTTAATATCTTCCGTGAGTTACTTTATGCCACTAAACGACTTGAGGGCTCCCACATAGTACATTCTAGTAGAATATACGTCTATGTTTATACATTAATGGTTTAATGATTACGTCTATAAAAGAATAAAATTAAACATCATCATAAACGTCATTTTAATGAAATATTGGTTAAATCTACAATTTCATATATTAACAAAAGAAACATAATAATTATTAGGGATCAATCTTAATTATTACAAAATTATTTTAGAGATTAATTTCACAAATAACGTTATTCCTTTAACATACACGCATCTGTATACAACTATAATTAGGTATCAACATCTTCACTATAATAAAATTATTATAGGAACTTTAAAATATAATATCGAAAATAAGAAATGTTTTTTAATACATAAACGACATAATCAGGCGACATGTTAAAATGTTACGAGTAGATCTTTTTTATCGACTACTATCCTCGTAATTCAACTCGGTTATTTCTAAATATTCAAGATGCATATTACTTAGA
Source organism: Rosalia funebris (assembly GCA_037954035.1). Classification (NCBI taxonomy): domain Eukaryota; kingdom Metazoa; phylum Arthropoda; class Insecta; order Coleoptera; family Cerambycidae; genus Rosalia; species Rosalia funebris. The sequence continues at coordinate 11,526,385 of JAZFAV010000007.1, forward strand.
AATGTATCATCAATATGGGTATAAAGTACAAAATTATTCTGAAAACATGTCGTAGAAATGAGAAGTTATTCCTCCACATTGAACTCGATTGCTCACATTTTGATTATTTTTATATAAGTATGGGGCTTTTAAAAAACAAATCTATGTGATGATATATCAGATCCAAATAGCCCTCTGTACTACTCATTCGGTTTCGGAAAACCAAAATAACAATATAATTGAATCTGAATTCATTATATTTCAAATAAATTATAGAACAACAACATCTTTCTCAATATTAATTGAAAACGTATTCCCTTAAGATAGATGAAGCTGTTAGTAAAGATTACACAATCATCAATAATTTAATAAATATCTATATGCCAGCTTTCAAAAACCGTATCGAAATTTGCTCGTGTGGTATTCAATTGACACAATTATAGTAACTAAAGAACAAAATAAATATTATAGCCGATGTAAATGATACCGGAGTATGGATTACATGACGTTAAAATTACTCTAGAGAGTTCTATCAAGTCAGTAAAAAATTTAAATCTCCTGTTTCGTGAGCGTCTTCTTGTAGTCATAGTTTTCTGTCCTTAGCACTTCTTGTCATATAATCTATTGCCACATTTTCGATAGTTTCAAAATTTTTCACGTGAACCACAACGGCCTAAATCTAAGTTCCCCTGCGAGTTATAGTAGATTATGGTGGAAGCGAAAACACTTGCATGGTTACATGGTTACAGCAATATCCATTGTAATAGCATATTCCATTTGGAATCCTAAGAACATTTTGTTTTACTCTACTCACAAATTATCTACATCTACATTTATCTACATTCATAAATTCTTCGTGTACAGATTCACATGGATATTAGGTAAATAGGTTTTTAATATTCGCCCTGCTTGGGGCATGTACGGAGAACCGTCTGTTACCAATAAGAGTACTTTTTAACAATCTTTTATTGACAAATTCCGTGACAATTTTCAAAATTAGCTTTCTAGACTCATATCCTTCGCTTTCAATATTTTTTCAAAAACATTTTAATACACTATTTTCCACGTTCTTAATATACTTTCTTGAATGGTACAGTAAACTTCGAATTACCGCTTTGAGGTATTCTCTTACGCTGTACGTCGGCATGTTAAATATGCTTTTATGCATAAAAATGTTTGTCAATATTACTCTTTTGTAAGCATGAGACTTTGGTTACATAAATATTATATTTAAGTTTTGTTGAATCCACTTGAACAATAAATGGAAATGGAGCTATTACTTTCTCCACTGGGATTGCCATTAGTACAGTTATCGTAATATCAAAAATAGAACTCACTAAATCCTAATAAACCTCACTTTACATTGTTTAGTATAAGCAGATACCTGCGTATTTATTTTAGAAACAGAATACACTAGATCCTAATAAACTTCACTTTACACTATTTAGTATGAGCAGACACCTGCGTATTTATTTTACGCCAATAGAACTCGATTGATACAGATCGAAAGTGGGAAGAGAAGTAGTGGGATTCTGAATTCTAATTAGCTTAGATGTAAGTGTTAGACGTAATCATCAAGTCCACGTAAACCAAACATCGCAATTTGATTTCCCGTAAACTACTTAAAATATAACATTTATGTAACATCAAGTTATAAATGCTTTTTACTACATATATGATTGGGTTAAACTAATCAGTAATGTATATGATATGGAATAGCATGTATTAAAATGTCTTCAGGCAGTATTTATAACCCCAAAGAAAAATATTTATGCACTGTTATGGAAAGAATGAGATAGATATATAGTGACATGGGCAACCTTAAGCAAAATACCGCTATTTATTAATTATGATCTTGGCCAATGGATGACTATTTCGAGACTAAGGGCACAATTAACTCAATTCATTATTCATTGTATGTCTTTCAGGAGAAGGCATCCCACCTGACTTAAAACCTTCACTCTCGATTATGCCTCTGTTTAAGTAAATAACTTTTTAAAATAAATAACTGACTGTACAAATGAAAACGTATAAGGGGTCATAGTAAGCAATGAAAGAGCAAAACAGTTTTTGTTTTATGAGAAAAATTGTTCATCCAGAAGAGAAATTATCCAACTCTATTACATTTAAGTTAACATCTATTTACCTCTCGTGTACGTTTTACAAAATATTTGCTATATTTTACAATATCTGCTGACTACTGATATTTTTTTTTTAATTCAGGATATGATGGAAATAAGAACTGTATATAATATATTCCGCACTTTTACCTTATTTTGAAAATAAATAAGGTTTTAGAAATAATATTAGAATGTGGATTTTATTTCATTTTTTATATTTATATTATTTCCAAAAATATAAATTTAAACCATAAGGAATATCAGTTATTTAAAGCTACTTTCACGTAACGTTAACAAATTATACAAACATACAGTACATAATTTTTAATTTTTCATACTCTTTAGGTACACTGAAGACAGAAAAGCGCATGAAGGACAGAAATGGAAGCTGCCTCCTTTGGGACAGCCAATAAGTTTGTTTAGCACTGGAAATGATACAAATAGGACTATTATCATGCCCCAGGACGATAGTAAGTATTTACGAGAAATGGTCGATTTCTCAAGGGAATTTTATTTATTAACACTATACCCTTACGTATAATGTTATTATTAAATGTAATACGGAGTCAGTGGTAAAGATACGACTTTGTATTCTCTACACTTTCCCGAATAGATATATGTATTAAATTTTATGTATCATCCATTTAATTACAGATCAATAAATGAAACCGAATGTTAACATTTTATTACTATTGTTTGAATATAAAAATGACTATTCCTGAATATCTAATTTAAATAAGAGACCCTCAACTTACTTTTGCTATTTAAAATCATTTCGTTATTTTTTATGTTCTAAATATTTATATATTACACAACAATTTGGGTACAATTATATTATTAATTACTGTATATCAGACTTCATGCAGGGAATTCCCTGCATGCAGTCTGATATACAGTCTGATAAATTAAGACAATTGTCTTAATTTATCATACTTCTGAGAGAGATTTGGCCCATGTAACAACGAAAGGCAAGCAGGCATATTATTTAAAAAGTTTCTTTTAAATAATATAAAAACCAATATATAGTAGTTATAAGTGTTAACTATTATGTATGTAGTTAGATAGATTTAGGTATATGTATTTTTATTTTTAATATTATGGCAGACTAGATGGAACTATGTTGTTTAAATTAGATTAATAATTCTGTCAATGTCACGAAAAATATACACATTGTTAAAATAGTTTGTCCAATTCATTTTTAAAGATTTTGAATTTCTGTTCATGGGACATTCATTGAACGAGACTACAACAACTGAATGATTAAATTATTTATTTAGTAATATAACTACTCGGATACGTAAATTTTCAAATATACGGCAGAAATAACAAATTTAATATCTAAAACTATAAATTACAAAAGTTATAAAAATAATTATACGAGGGAAACACATACAATATTTTGACATCATGTAAAGTAGAAAAAATAACACAATAAGTAAGAAGCATATACAACAAATTACATTACTTGACATTAGCAACTGAATAATGAAACATGTCGAGATACTGCTGGTACTTCATATAGTTTAAACAGATACTATAAACAGAAGATTTTGATACTTACAAATATACATATTGTGTATAATATAAATAAAGTTTCCCACCTTGATATTACACTCGAGTAATTCCACTACAGCCGAGATGTCGTCGTATAAAATAATTCACGCGGAGATAAATTCCTGGACAAAAAGTAACGCATTAGTGAAACTTCACATTATTGCTTTTATTTTTTCGAAGGTTTACATCATATTACCTACGTGTTATTATAATAAAATTATTTCAACTAATGTTTAACAAATTGGAATGGTATTATCGGGAATAACATGAATACCAAGCAAAAAGAAACAATAATATCAAATGCGATGAAAACAGTGTTAATGAGAACCTTTAGAAAAACAAATTGGAGGTGAAATTAAATTGTGAGAATTTGAATTCGGTAGCATGTAGATCCTCCCCTGGCTCTTATCACTGTTTTGATTCGTCTGGGAATGTTATTAATCAAGTGACGAATGGTTTCCTGAGGAGAATATAATTATTCCCACAGAATATTCCATTCGATAAGAACGACTTGTTCGAGTTCCCTTAAGAACCGTAGGGGCAGGTATGTGGCGCCTAACTGATTGTTTTAGTTTATCCTATAGATTCTCTATGAGATTCTTATCTGGGCTTCTTGGTGACCAGTCGATAATTGAAATATTCACAAATCGAAGGTAGTCCAATATCTCTCTATAATAATAGGGCCGAGCGTTATTTTGCACAAAAATTAAACTATCCACGACAAACGAGGAACATTGGATTACATGTTCTTCTACGATGTTTTCTACGTAGAAATGTGCAGTTATAGATCTCCCCCATATAGGAACCAAATCCATGCGACCATTAAAACAAATCCCTCCCCAGAACATTATTGATCCACCAAAAAAGAGGATCCTCGGAAAGATTTTGCAGGCAGCGAACCTCTCTCCTGGCTTCCACCAGACTTGTTGATGTTTATTTAGTGAATTATTTACCCTTGTTTCATCTCAAAACATAACTCGCTTCCAGTCGTCAGTGGTCCAATTTACATATTCTCTTGCAATCTAGTAACTCGGTAGTAACTACCTATCAATCTAATAACTTACCTAGTAGGTAAGCAGTGATGCAATAGTTGATCTTTTACTATCCAATCCTCCTTCATTATGCCTTCTTTTGACCATTCATTCAGAAATTGTTACATTTTGAGGCGCTGCTACCTACAGCTCTGCTTAGTTCTGAACTAATAGAATATCTGTTTCTTATCGCGACTTGCATAAGATATCACTCATCTCTTGTCTCTGTAGACTTCTTACGATCTTGTCCTGGGGTTCTACAATAATTTCTCCTTAAGTTGCATTTCTTCTACTCTAAGTGTACTGGATAAAGTGTTTCATTTACTTGATGACAATAAATTTAACCAAATGTCTATTATCATACCTTTACTAAGTTAAATTTTTTACCTTTTATAAAGCACTTTAACAACATGTATTATTATCAAAGAATTTTACTTTACATCTATCACGCAATTGTTTATCAGTAGTGACAAAGGATATCCGAGATCACCTACATAAAATATTTAACACTTCAAAAAATTATTATAAATAATGAAAGTATTGCTGATACGTTGATTTTGTCCAGGAGTGTATTTGAATCAGTGTAGGCATTTTGTTATTTATGCTTTGTTGTCGTGGTTAACCACCTCCATACTATATAAGTGTAATAATACATATTATATAAATTATTATAATGTCAGGAACGCCTCGAGCGATTCCGAACGCCGGAAATATTTGAAACCGTCAAAAGCGTGTGGAGTTGACTTCCAGTGCGTTCTATACTAGAAGGTTCGCCAAAGTTCTTTATCTAGAAACGTCTGGAGACGTCCTATTGCCTATATAAGAATTGTGTCGTCCAGCGAGGAGTTAGCTAAATCTAGACCGCGATTGTGAGCGATACGGTGCGAAGAAAGTAACATTGTGTAATACAGTGCGAAAGTTAGTTTATAAAGTTAAAGTAGAAAAAAGTTAGTTAGTTAGTTAGTTGGACTTGTAAATAAGTGTTCGAAATAAAGAACTTTCTAGTAAATTCGTTACAATAACTTGACCTGATGAGGCATATAAGTGGGCAGCTATATTTATAAATACAATATGATACTAAATTTAATAGACTACTAAGATATTTACTAACCATGCGCAAGTAGTTTTAGGGTTTGCGGTTCCATTACATACACTGTATACAAATTATATACAAATAAATTTACAGTTTTCTAAATATAATTTTCATAACAAAAACTGTGAAAAATCTAAAAACCTAATATTGTTGAAAAAGCAGTTATAAAAACCTTCAATAAACTGTCACATATATCTTCATTCTATTTAACAGTTGTTGGTTAACTATCGTTCGGGTAACTGCTGTTGGAGTGACTATCATTCCAACTGAATTGAAATCCTCAAAATAATTCTTTTGCAAATAATGTTACAATAGAATTAATAATTGACATGTTCTTGAATTCTACTTAAATGTAATTAAATGTGTAGAAAATAAATTTATTCGGTACTTATGAACCACAATGTGTATCAATTTATATTTTCTTTGTATAAATTCTTGCTTGTTCTTTTTCTTTCAGTAATATTTCGAGTGTACTGTGCGGATCATACGTATTGTACCCTCCGACTTCCTGTCGATACAACCGCTGAAACCATAAAATTGGTAGCGGCAGACAAGCTGAAGATGAGGACGTCTGACGAACTGTTGTTGGTCGAGGTTAAATCCAACGGGGAGCGGGTGACATTTAAAGACAACGATATTAGCATACCCACCGCACTCTCGCTTAATGGAAGGATATTCGTGTCGCCGAAGGATCATTTAGATGCATTGGTTTGTATAAATTAAAACTACATATATAAACTTTTGGAATCTTTTTGATAAAACTAATTTGTGTTTATGTTAACATCTGCATAAATATATATCTGTATAAATTTATATTAACGGAATATTAGAAATCTTTCAATATATTCCAAATTGATGAATTAATTATACTATACTGGTATTACCACACTTTAATATTTTTTATTATTTCCGTAATTTTATTACATTAATCCTTTTTGAATTAATTTTTTGCTAACTACATTTAAAGTTGCTGTCAATTTAATCACAAAGTATTATCATCAATGCCCATTTATTCTGTGCGAGTGTTAGCACTTGGTTTTCCAAACGGGAATGGTGGATAGGTGGGGTCATTTAGAAGTTATTTAGTCCTAATGACTTCTGTCCTACGCCTCGTGGTTTTTGAGACGTTATTTTTTATTATTTTTGAAAATATCCTTAAAGTCAATCTTTTAGCATGCATAATAATTTTTTTACAATTATAACGGCAAAACATAATTATAATTATTTTCTGAAATGTATCGTTGCACTAACAAAATTATATGGGATGCCTACAGACAAACCCAGAATTGGTAAAAAAATCTTAAAGTTTAACTTTTCATTGTATTTGCAAAAAAACACTTTCATGAAGAAGATATGTTAAAATTCTTTTACAAACTTTTTTTAACCATATGCTACTAAATTTTTTTTAAATAGCGTAAGAAAATTGGTGATCCATTTTTTTACAAAGATGTACAAGGCACGCTAACAATAATAAATACCGATGGAAATTAACTCGTTTGCAAGATCCACATGTTCCACCTTCCCCGTTTTAGTTTATAGTTGACTGTTAAAAGAGTCCTCATGGTCCCCCAGACCTGGCACCACTTGATTTCCACGTCTGGGTACGTGCCAAAGAACTTGTATACTGGCGCCAAATTCAAAACCAAGATCAGTTAATCGATAAAGAATTAACGCCGCGTATGCAACAAAGGAAGAATAAATGCGGCTATATACATACAAAACGGTAGAAATCCAATTAATGTATTACGCAAGTATTAGAAATGAGACAGCACAATTTTAACAAAATTTGTTAATACAAAATTTACAATATAATTTCTTAATTGGTTTTACTTCATTTCTATTAATGTGGCTTAGACAGAGCTGTCAACAAATTGTTGTATGCGATAAGTGTTTATTGCATGTGACAGGTTAAAAATGGCATGAAAGAGATAAATTCTTGAAAGTATTTGAACACCTTGATCGCTTTTCGTTTTGTTTTGCAATTGCAAGGAAATGTTAAAGTTTAAATTTCTTTCTACCAATTCTGGGGACTTTGTTAACTCATAATTATTTTTCCCAAATGACTTTATCAGAACAAAAATACATTTTATAACATAACTTGAAACTAATTTAAAGCTCTTACAACCATAGAAAAGTAGTTTTGTTAAAAGGATAATTTTAGGGAAATTTTTGAAAACAAAAAAAATAGTATATCAAATGGCGCGTGACTTGGGATAGAGATCATGAAGGCTAAATAATTTTCAAATATCCCCATTTATCCAGCAGTCCCATTTAGCAAACATTAGGCATCTGCCTAACACCCTGTATAAACGGTATATGAAATGTATTAAGAGAAGAACCCATTTACCGAGAAATAGATCATCCGACAAACATCAACCTTTCCCTGTACTGTATGTGGAAATCATAATACTCTTCAAGACCAGTTGCATTATCAAATTCATTTTAAAAAATAAATATTTTGCTGAATTAATGTCTCTTAAGAAAATAACTAACAAATTTATTAAAAATATCACATCACAAATTGGCTTTAAAGGAGTATTGGCCATGGGGTTCGATAACAAACTGCAGATCTTCAAGATCCCAGCATCAACAAACGACCATCTGAAGTAAATGTTCATTGATCGATAAATAATATAAACTTTGTAAAATATATGTTGTCTTATATATCTTACCTTTGAATTCAAGAATTGAAATATAATCGATTTTTGTTTTAACGTACAGATAAATTTTAGCCTGTATTGCACCATTCTTTTCGGAACTGGTCTTAAAGATGTAAACGATATTTCATTATTTTGAGCCATTCCCTAACTCCTGGTTCTGGAAATTTAAAAACATTATATACTAAGATTCAATTTCTTCAATAGCAACTCAACCCAAAAACCGTTTCTTAAATGGAATTTCAATTAATCCATAATTTCTAAATTTCTATAACATTCTTCTTATATTTAATATGTTTAGTTGAATATAGTTAATTACATTTTTCAGCCTCTTTGTTTATTTTATACTTATCACCAATAAATAAGTAAGTAAATTTATAATTACAATAAATAAATCTTAGATACTTACACTGGAAACGCATAAAAACTCGACTCGACTGTTTTAATATTTTTTTATAATTATGTATTTATATTAGCTTATTAAAAAAGTTTTTAAAAATGTATTCAGGTGAAAGTCGACTTCTAGTCTCTAAAATCTCATACTGGAAAGTCTCATATAAAATTTTACATTTAAAATTATAATATAAAAAATTATAACTATATGCAGATAATTTAAAAAAAAAAAAAAATATATATATATATATATATATATATATATATATATATATATATATATATATATATATATATTTGATTACTAATACATGAACATAGTAAAAAGATAATAAGTAAAAATATTTCTCCCAACAGTTCTAGACAATATTTTGGACATGACCAATTTTTGTTGTTTGTTATTTTATGAAAGGCATTTTTCTAACTAATCATCACTCAGTATATTTAATAAATGATTTTCAGACATAACCAGAGCATCAGAAGAAAAGAAAATAACAAAATCTTAAAATACTTTCTTTGCATTTGGTGCAAACTTTTTGCACCAAAAACACTAAACTTTTTGTTAAACTACCGTTGCAATTATACCGATTATCATATCATGTAGCTAATTGGTTTTTATTATTATTACTTTTAAATAGTTTGGCCAAATTGTTAGTACAGTAAATGGCACCAGCTTTAGGCACTATTGCTTTACCAGTATATTCGTTTCAGTTCAATAGTAACAACATCCAATCTCCCCTGATAATATCGAATGTGGAGGATAATGTTGTTATGTTAGGATGACACCATGTACTTATTTTTTGCATCATTAAATCCCTTGGACATTGCACGCTACTTGCTTTAATTCAATCCACTTTACTGTATCTAAAACTTTCTGTTCGGGGTAATATTTTCTTTACATGTTAATGCATTTATCATTTTATGTATATTGTTTTATATAGTTTCGTATTAAATTGACGTAAATTTTATTTTAAGTAACCACATTTTCAATATTTCTATAAAAGTTAATGCTATATATTAAATGTAAAGTTTTATAACAATAATGTAACATTGTTACATTATTAGTACTTATGTAACCTCATTTTCTTTTAATAATTATTTGCTTTATTGTTGTTTTGTATATTGTAAAAAATACATACATAAATGTATCAGTTTCCAGATGGCTAAACTGATTTATTAGTTCTAAGGAAAAATAAACTAATGTAGATTTTATTTTTCACATAGGAGGTAACTAATATACTATTAGTATTTGTGCTTTATTTTCACACCAGGCTAAGCATATTCCAATTCATATGGGTTTTTAAAGTATTTTTACAAGAATTAAAAATAAATAATGAATAAAAAAGCTTACTAGACATGCATGGATTGAACATAAATTTTATGCAAAATTTAGAGCACGAAAAGCCATATGAAGACCGCATTTTATCAAGGTCGGATGTTCTTTTAATGTTATATTTCGGTAAATTTTCAATTTTCGGAGAAAAATTTAATCCAAGTGAACGACACTAAACTTTATCTAGAATAGAACTAAATTGTTAAGAATTTTTTTTTCCAATATCGGACATATTACCTTCATTATCGGTGTCCTTCACTACATTCAGTTCTCAAAATATAAACTAGAATAAATAGCTTTAGTCCAATATTACTTCAAATACTGAGTATTTGGAGTTTTTTCACTCAATATCGATACATATATATTTCCATACAAATTACATGAACATGCATGATTATCCTTAGATGTATAAACAAAATCAGAAGAACAATTTTCCACGAACACTGAGAGATAACATAATTAGATCATTAAAACTAATTAGCTTCAATCATTCCCCGATGATGCCAGCTTGGTTAGCAAAACGCGCATCGAGTAACGTCTAAACTTTCGGTGGTTGTAGAAAACTGGTGTTTTTATTTTTTTAATAACTTAAACTGACAAAATATTACATTATCAAAATTCTTAAGTGATAACGTAATTAAGCTGCCATGTCGGATGTCATTAATAGACAGTAACGCTCCTGATGAAGAAGTTATCATATTTTCATCTCAGATAGAGAGGCATTTATTCTAATTGCCCGAAATATAAAACATAAAAATACATAAATATAAAACACATGAATGAATTCCATAGCAGATGTCACTCAATATTAATAGCAACATCCGAGGCTGAAAAGTCATTGCCGTCTCAGATAAATGACAATTTTTTTAATTACTTAGACCATACAACGATGATTTCAACATAGATTTCAAGTTACGGACAATCTGTCATGGTTATATTTATTTCAATACATTTCAATATATAGACTATCTCCAAAGATGGAGATAGTCTATTTATTTCAATAACGTAAATTATAATAAAACTATATTTATAGTGATTATTTTTATATTTTGTTTCCGTTTTATTTTCATTATATATTGTTGATATAAACGTTTATCTTTGATCAGTAGTATTACACTTAGGATATGCCATAATTATTATTATAGTACGCCATTACTAAAAATCTGATGAAAATTTGCATATTGCCTTTAGAATCGGCATCATCATTTAGATATAAACTCCAAACTTCCCTCCAGGTAAGGGTCACACCTGACTACAGTATATAAAAGGAAATCTTTGTGAAAATATAACATCATTGAATTTCTGTCATGAAGTGATTTTTGTGCGAGTTTCCAATTTATTTTCCTAGTCATTTTAATATTTATATACATATGCATAATTATTGTCAAACAATTTGTCAAGTTATACATATGCATAATTATTGTAAACAAGCTGTTTAATCTGTGAAAATATGGTTTAAAATCTCACCAGTTCTAAAGTTTTCAGATATATATTCTTGTAATAAACCCCAAGAATTTTTTTACTGCTACTGTATACTTACTTTCTCAAGGGAACACTTAAAGAAGTGTTGAGCAGATTAAAATTACACTCCCAACTCTGCCATTTGTTCAAAACATGTCTGCTGGATATAAACATTAAAATGATAGTGGCATATTCGCCAGTTCATTAAAAATTGTTGACTGCATTATGAGTTGTAAAACTAGTAGTTAATATATATAGAAAAAACAGTAATTGTTACATATTTAAGCGTGTTCTAAGTTTTGCCGAAGACGCCAGTTCATATAGAGCTGTAGCTATCGTGTCGTAGTGGATGTTTTTACAAAATAACTCAATTTTGTTTGTATATACCTATACGATAAAAAATTGTAAATGATATGCAATTTTATATTGTATCTACATGAGAAATTATATATACACTTATACACTCTTAATCTTATATTAAGGATATACCCAGATATATTAGTATTAATATATAATATAATAATTATATATTAATAATAATATATCTGGGTATATATTTACATATAATAGTATATATTATATTAATATGCAAGAATATTAGTATCATAATCTAAAAAAAGAGCAAAAGTCAATAATGTATTATACTTACTTATCCATAAATGGATAATTAAAAGAACGTGTATTACAAACAAACTACTACAGGGTGTCTTTGGCATTTTTTAAGTACACATCACAACAATCTGTATTCATATGTAATATCTAATACCTAACTTGTTGACTGAGTATGCCATATGAATTGCAAAACTATTAATTAACAGTAATTGTTGCGTATATAAACGTGCGTATTAAATACCTTTCACATAATAACTCACAAATCATTTATACATACAGCAGTACATTTCAAATAATATGAAATTTTGTGTTATCCAGATAATTAATTGTATATATTATGTATATCCTTAATCTTACATTAAGGATATATAATACACATAGTTATATGATATACAAGAAAAATAGTTATTTTTATTACAAAAAAGAAAAATCATTATTATTATTTCAAGAAACACTATAGTAATTATATTCTTAACCAAATAATATGCAATATTATATTTATTGGACGAAAATTAAGTTTAGGCTTAAACGCTACAACAAGCTATATCAATATTTAACACAATATGACAATAAATTACGTGAGGGTAAAATTGTAATTCTTTCTTTCATATATAAAATCCAAACATCGGATAAAGCTATTACCTTCAATTGTGAATGTGTTTGTCCTCCATTACCTTCAATGCTCAAAATTTTAAGTATAATAAATAGTTTTCAGATATCACTATTTGAATAGGAACAGATTGAAAAATGAATAGGTATATTTTAAAGAATAATTGGAAATAAATCCAAATACTCCAATATATACGTGTATTTAAATATATTTGAAGGTTTTTTAGAATATCAATGTATACTGCTCGTCAATAATAGGAAGAAGTGTGATATTTTCTAGGCATGCGTAGAAGAAGAAATAAGGCAGTATTCGGAGGGAAACGGATGCACTTTACGATCCACTAGATCGACCTCTGTGTACATATATATTCATCCATATTCACTCTACAAAGGTCTGAATGCGACTGGGTAAAGACCAGCCTATTTATTGCACACCATTTGGATGGTCCAGTATCACAGAGACTTGTTCCTATTTTTGCCGAACTGTACATATGTATTTCCATAAACATAAACATTTCCGTGTTGGGTGTTAGTGAAAATTTACAGTAACATCCCAAACGACAAAGGCATATGGGAACTATTGGGATCAAAAGTCTCTATCTTTGACAAATACACTTTTATTTTGAATTGCCCATGCCGTAAAAACGACATTTCAAATCAATAATATGGGTAATAGGTGATAATTATTCTGCAAAATACACATATATATTTCCACAAATGACAGCCTATACTGACAAAAATAATATCGCATAATAAAACATCAGTTAATTCATGGCGAATGTCGCCGAATATTAACAATAAGACCCCAGACTGAAATGTCATTTTCATCAGATAAACGGACATTTATTGAAGTGAATACTTCTTTGGCGGCGTTCTGATATTTGACGAGAATGGAGAGTGAATTGGAAAAAATGTAACGTTTCCAGATTTCATTACACAAGAGATAAAGAAAATATAACGTAGAGAGAAGGAGAAAGAGAGCTATACATCATATATATATATATATATATATATATATATATATATATATATATATATATATATATATATATATATATATATATATATATATATATATATATATATATATATATATCAGTTTAGGCTACCCGCGTCTCCCTATTGTTGCGCATGCGCGCGTTATAGATGTACGCGTCCAGACGCTATATATTAACAGCTGAAGCAGCACGCGTGTGTACCGAATATTTATCATTGTGTTTTGTAATTATTTATGTTATTTATATCTGTGTTCTGTGATTATTTAATAATATCCCTGAACCGTTTAACTTGTTAAAATCTAGAAGACATAATATAGTTCATTCACCATTCCCTACTAGTTTACAGCCACATAGGTGCAAATGCACTTGGAAGAGGCGAAGACAAAATCCCTTTGATTCTCGGGGGAGATTTCAATGTAAATTTCGTATCCAATGATTCTTTGACGTTGATTAGCTTTCTTCGAGAAGCATTTGGTCTGCTTATAAATAACAATCCCAAATAATCAACAACAAAATCTGGAACAACAATAGATGCAATTTTTACACGTTATCTAGAAAATATCGAATCACGAACATATATTTCATATTTTAGTTTCACAAATCAATCATATCAGAGTTACCAATTGAACCACCAGCCGATGATAATGTAGATAATGAATAAACCGAATATTTTTTACACATATTTGATGTTGTTATATTTCTTTTGAAATTATCCCTCTCCCTTTCTCCCTCTCTTTCTCTCTATCTTTCAATCTCTCACTCTTAATCTCTCTCATTCTCTATTCTAAAGAAGTATTCACTTCTATCACGTGTACTGTGCTGCACATGATTTTTTTTAATTCCTTAGATCATAATATATTTCAAGTTACGGATAATATGTTACTGTTATAGCTTATTTATTTCAATAAGGTAAAGTAATAATGAAACTACATTTATAATTATAATGATTATTTTTATGTTTTGTTTCGCGTTTTATTTTTCATTTATATAATGCAGATATAAACGTTAATCTTTTATCGGTAATATTATATTTAGATTGTTCCATAATTATTATAGTGGACAATTATTCAAAATCTCAGGACAATTTGTATAGAACCTTAAAAGAGCATTAACTTTTAGATATGAACCCCAAATTTTCCACCAGGAAAAGGTCACATATGACTTTGCAGTATATAAGAAATATCATCACGAATATATTACATCATTGCATCTTTGTCAACACGTGATTTTTGTGCGATTATCCATTTCTTCTTAGTCATTTTAATATTTATATAATACATAATCATTGTCAAGTAGCCGAACAGCGTGTCAAGTGGCTGTTTAATCTGTTAAAATATGGATTAACATTTCCCCAATTCTAAATCTTTTAGATATATTGTTGTAATAGACCTCAACGATTTGTTTACTGCTATTGTATACTTACTTTCTAAAGTCTAATCACCGTAGGAAACTATGTATAATCGTTATATTTGATGGCGATAAATAAGTTACGGAGAAGGAATTTCAAAAAACATAATTTAAATAAATTTAGCAGAACAAAATACTCGCCCAAAATTTTTTAATAATTGGCGGAGGTGCCAATGTCAGTCCGCTGTATTGATATTTTGTTAATGAATGGTTAGTATAAAACGGTATTAAAAAATACTTAAAGAAGTATTTAAATATTTAAGCACTTTAATATAACATTGATAACTTTGTCATTTGTTGAAATATGGTTTGTTGGGTATACACATTAAAACGATATTGGAATCTTCGCGTTTAATTAAAAATTGCTGGCTATGTCCTGTGATTTGTAAAACTACGGTAAGAAAAAACAGTAATTATTCATTCTTAAACGTCGTATTCTAAATTGTGTTATAAGTTATGCCGAAGGTGCCAGTACTTATAGAGACATCACTGTCATAATGGATGCCTTTACACGATCACTCAAATTTCATGTGTACTTAGACTAATAAATTTTAAATGATATGAAATATTATTCAGCTTCAACGTGAGAAATTGTTTCATATGCTTCTATATCCTTAATAATATATTAAGTATACATAATATACATATTCTTATATAATAGGCAAGGATATTACTGTTATTATTAAAGAAAAGGAGCAAACTGCAATGATATATTACGCTTAGTAAAACATCATTAACGTTCGCTCTTTATTATACTTGATTGCCATAAATGGATACATTAAAAGAGTATATATTATGAACTCCTACCAGGCATGTTTGGCACTTCTTATGCAATTATTGTATAGTAAATATTAAATAACAATCGATATGGACATTACTTTTTTACATAAACTAATGTATGCGAAATATAAGTAATATTTCATTTGCTTAACGTAAACTAGTTAATTTAGACTGTAGACACATCACAACGAACTGTATTCATATTTTACACCTAATATAACAATAAATGTATAAGTGCTAAATTTATTAAGTTTATTTATACATAAACTTTAAACATATACTCTTCATACGTAACTTCCTAACTTCCGAACATCTAATCATCGTGGGAAAATAACTTTGTATCGTGTATGTCATGGTGACGGGTTAGAAATAGAGAATATAAAAAACATACCTACTTAATATACTCGAGTAAAACAAAATGCATACACACATGAAAATTATAGTGGCGCTTTCAGCGCTTCTTTAAAAATTTATGAATGTATATGTTCTGTATTTTACAAAACTAGTAATTAATGCAGCGAACAAACAATAATTATTGCATACCTAAACGAGGTATTTTAAATTTTACCGAAAGCGCTAATAGTATAGCGCCTATCGCCTATCGCGCCAAGACGCAGGTACTATCATATTAGATGGTCAAATTTTATTTATACGTACAGCGGTATATTTCAAATTATATGAAATTTTATATTGTATCCGGATTATTAACTGGATTTACTGTTATATACCCTTAATCCTATATTAAGGATTATTATATATCCTACTTATTATTATAAAAAAGAAATAGAGTAGATAAGTCAATGACATATACTCATTACTCATAATTGATCAACTTAAATACTGAGCATTACAAGCCGCAAAAAAATATTTTTTTAAACTTTTATGCAATTATTGAATCGTAAATATCGAACAAGCAAAAATATAGTATTCAATTTTTTAACCAAATAAACTAAACGGAATACGCATTATTTCATTTATTTAATGAAAACTAGTCATTTTAGAACGCTCCAACCTATGCTACATCAAACTGTACATACAAAATAGTTAACTGTTAATTTACTAATTGATTAATAAGACAGATAAAAAAAAATATATATATATATATATATATATATATATATATATATATATATATATATATATATATATATATATATATATATAATAATTAACAACTTTCATTTATCTATACCTTATTTTAAAGACAGTATTCCATGTGTAGCTATTATTTGTGAATTAATGAACGAAATCATTCACAGATAAACGGAGTCTAACATTTCGAAACATAATATGCATCCTGCTCTTCTGGAGTTGATAATATATCCATTGCGTGTTATCTGTAAATTAAAGAAGAATTATACCAATATCTTGTATAGCCCAACAAATTAATAAGCTTCGAGCAATTACTCCTTGTTTTATTTTCTTAAGGTCAATTTAATCTTACATTAAATATAATAAACAAATTTATATGCAATTATTGCTAAATGATTTGGCAAATGGCTGTTTGATTGCTCAACAGATAATTCTAGGGCCATTTCCATTTACGCTTATTTATTCAAAATATGGGTTCTTTTATTTATTTTTTTACATATTCCATTTTATGATATTCAAAGGGAGATAAGAGATTGTTTATTTTAACTTGTCTCTCATATTTTAACGTATAATTATTTCTGATTAAAGCTAAGAAAGGTTTGAAGACACTAGGTCCGTATACAATAAAGTAAATAAACAGCAATAAATTCTTACTGAAGGTGATAGATAGATTGGAATTTTAAGCCATTTCGCAATTGATCTTACCACTTCAATTCCAAAAGTCACGAATTTAACAATTATTTCAATGGATTCGGTACAGAAAGCTTTAAAACCAGACAAGTTATTTCCCTATAAAATCAGCATTCTTCAGCAATTTGCAAAGATGACTATGGCAGAAGGGTTCAAATTCATTCCATATAATCTATTTTATGAAATAGTGACTGTGAGAATTCAAAGTAACCTTAATTTGATAAAGGGCATTTTTTCAATGATGTAGCAAAATTGTTTCTTAATGACTTTGTTAATAATTATAACTGTAACTACATGTTTCCAAAATCCACATATTTCGTGAAGATCATACTCAAAAAATCAACGTCTGTGCTGCATTTCTGGGAAATTAAATAATAGGACCTATTTTCATATGAAGAAAACTGGAGAATTGTACTTAAACTTATTGGAAAATTATCAACCCTCAATGAAATTAACCCTCAATAAAATTATGAAATCAACCCTCTCATAACATAATCCTATTAACCAATGTTATTAAAAATACAATATTTGCACTTTCAATAGAATGCACCACCACACTACGCATTACATATTCGATAGCGGCTGAAATTAAAGATTTTTCGACAAATATATTGGCAGAAAGGCACTCTGGAATAGCCTGTGAGATCTTCAGACATATCTCGACTAGGTTTGGGGTTATATTGATCTAGACTGGACTTTTGGGATCATTTGAAGCCAATTATATACAAAACTCCGTCCCAGAATATTCAAATCCCAATAAATAGAATTACCCATATACAAGCCAATTACTAAAGACATACCTATTTCAAGACATCCAACAAAAATTCGAGAATATATTGTACTTTTGTTTAGTCAATAATGGTGGATATTGTGAGCTCTTAATCAAGTATGGTCATTAAAATCGTGTTGTGAAAAATAAATGTATTCCCCTTTACTTATTTAAATAATTTTATTTTTGCTTATAAAACGAGAATGGATCAACCGACGTCAGTTTTCTAAACAGAATTCAAGTCGAATTTTAAAACGAACCTTTAAAATAAGTGTGTTATAAAATAATAGGTGTGATTTAGAACTTTTAAAGAATACGCGGATGAAACCTAAACTGCAACGGACACTGATTTTAATTTTCCCCTTTGATATCTAAACTTACGTGTTTCTTCTCTAGAGGTCTTGTTTCTTGATAAAGGAAATAATACTGTAAATATTGTTGTTTAAATTATGGCGAAGGTGCCAATGCATATCCAGGTACCCAGGTGTGGTATGGTGCTAGATGACTACATACTCATTATATGTACGAATTGTATAAACAATATGTATACATAACGGAAACAACTTATGGAGTTGTTTCCATTATGGTATATTATTTTAGCAGGTCTATTTTCAACCTTAATTAATTCATTTAATTTTAGTTTAACAGACATAATTTCTGTAAAATCGAACATTACTTGAAGATTCTAGACACCATTCTTTTGAGTTGATTTCATCTTTGCATATCTTTTAGACAGCCCATTTGTTCAAATTTGTAGTAAATTTTACATACGATTGATTGTCTAATTGGTTGATCAGAATAAACATTGATAATATATCGCAAACTTAGGAATTACTTCTCATTTTATCTCCACACAATATCTCTGACATATTGAAAATAGCTGAAAGGCAAATTACCTTGTGCATACGTCAAAACGAACTGGAGTGTGAGTGACTGATAAGTGTGATTTTCAATTTATTTGTTAAATACAAACGACTAAAAACTGTTTATATCTCCTTATTACTAGATCTCTATAGATACTTATGTATAAGATGTTTGTTGAAGATTTCCGTTATTTATTAACCAAATTTTTTTATATTTGAAATTTTAAGTTTGGGGTTACATAGCTCAGGGAAGTGTAAGGCTTAGGAAATTGTAAGTTTTGTGGGTTGATGGTGAAGAATTGGAAAGATATGTTATATGTATGTTTTTTGTTTTCTTTTGAATATGTATTGACGTGTTCGAGGATTTTTCAATCAGATTTGATGAATTTTATTTCAAACATCGGAGACATAGTGTATTATCAATATCGTATGAAAGAATTGCTATAAGGCGTTCATAATCATTTTTAATTATTAACGTGCAACTTCAATATAAAGTAGAACTACTTAATCTCATGTTAATATAATTAAAAACGGATGCAGAACAAAATTGCGTTTCACCACAAGAAAATTTAGTTTAATTTTGATTAGATTTATCTGATCCACCTAGTTTATTTTGTGCTTAAAGCTGTTCCATCGGTCAAATCCAAATCCCTAGCTAATCAGCGCTTGAGTGCTTTATTTGAATTTAGAATAGGAATCGACGTAGAACGTACATACTATATATAAAGCATAAATCCGCTATAATAACGTTCCAGTATCGGATGTTTGCATGGAAATAATATAGTTTTTTTTGCAATTACTATAAAGTTTTGTGTAAATGGAATATGAATCGACATGTTCATTCCTGTATAAATATTTGCACTCCTTGATTATGTGAAGAGTATCTATCAATCTGTTTACACTATTTTATGAAGACAGTTAAAATGTCGAGTATATAAGAGCAGCCCATATATAGCATGATAATAAAGTTTCGCACAATATTTGTAACTGACTTAATTTATTATTATGTAAATGGTTTTTAATAAACTCGAGAATACCGAAACATAATCTTGTTTTTTAAGACACTAATTATTTTAAAGACTGACTAACGTTCATATCTTATTGCTTCTAAGTCTATAGTACTTTTTAAATTGCAACCCCGTTTTTCTAATAAAAATGAATGATCTAAAGTTTTCGAAGTACAACGATACCCCAGATTTGGGCTATCCATTTACTCTCTCCTATTTATTAGTAACACTAACAAAAACTATTTTAAATCAAAACCGTTAAAGAAACATCAAATCACGAAACTGGTTAGTTATTCTGCTTCTGTTGTTATCAAATTCACTTTGTCAGGCAGGATTTTTAAGGACTGACATCTTTCAGTACTTAACCTATGACATATGGTCGACGACCGGCACTGACCACTGAGTGACATAACTAACGGGAGATAATTGAAGTGTTAATGTCAATGGTTGGATTGAGAACAAATAAAACCAAAAATATCATCACAGTTCTACTAGGCAATCGGGGCTAGGTAATCAGGCGAATCATTTTACAATTCGAAGATTATTAAAAAAAGTTCCATCCTTACAAAATATATTTAGTACAAGAATTCAATAACATCGTTGTTTAGAATTTTTTGAATATATTGTGCTGTAACCTTGTAACGAAAATCACTTTTCAAAAACAAAAACAACAACGTTAGTAGTACAGCAAAGCCAGTTCTGGCGCAACCTTGGATTTGTCCGCGGACATTTGATGCGGATGACATGTGGTCATTGTTGATTTGAAGAACTCTTGGCACAGATATAACACAGGTCTGTACAGATATAAAACAGGTCTGTACCGGTTTAAAATAAGTATGGTAACCTATTTAATGACATGTTTTTTTGTTTTAAACCGGTACAGACCTGTTTTATACCTGCGCCAAGAGTTCTTCAGATCAACAATGATCAAATGCCATCTGCATGAAATGTCCATGAACAAATCCGATTTTGCGCCAAAACTGGCTTTGCTATACTACTAACGTTTGTTGTTTTTTCTACCATTTTGCTGTAATGGAATCGTTACAAAGCCTGCAGATATTACTGACACCCTGATTTGATGACATTGAATTTTTACTCTTGAAAGATTATAAAAAATTACGTGTCTATTTTAATAGGTCAAATCATTTAGAGGCTCTAAACCAATGAATTTGAATCGATATAGAAAATATCAGTCCGGAAATTATCTTTTTTTACTTTTGCACATTAATAGAGGGTACCATAAATAGGAGACCTTTAATATGCGATACAATTGTACTCAAGAAAGAAACTTTAGGGAATTATTTTTTGTTAAAAAAACGAAGATGTTGGCTTAAGCAATACACTATGATGTTATTACTGTCTTCTGTTATTCTCAACAGCTTATAGCTGAACTGTTTTATGTTATATCATGATTTTTTTTATTTTCAAAATATGAATATATATTCGCTGTTTATAAAAAGATGTATGGAAGCTATGTTCAATTTAGCCAGAAAACGTATAATGCAAATCGTCATTTCTGGCCATGTATATTCCAAATTCATATAAAATTAACTTTAATTATCATATCGTTCTGAAATTTTATCCTAATCAAAATAATATACATTTCCACAAAATAGTTTCATATCAGTTCAATAACATTATCCAAAGTGCAATTTTTTTTATTTTGTACCGTCAATGAAAAATATAATAAGACACTTGATATGTTCTTCTGAAATATAGGCAATACTGAATTAATTTTTCAGTTAATTATGCTTCTGGTCAATAAAGGATGTGACAATTTTGAGGCCCTTTGACTCCAAATTAATTTAATATTCATTATATTTCCAGCATATCGAAAGTGTTTCATTATATTATTTGTTGATGGTATGTACATATAGGTATGTAGTTTTGAATAAATTTCCAACTCGATTATGGGTTCAGTTGTGATCTATACTATGGAACGCCCTGTAGTGGTCCAAATCTGAGATGTGATATTGGATATTTTTTTTCCAGACATGTGAAAATAAATAAAATTAGCAGTCCAACTAAACCATACTTAAATCAGCATGCTCCAACTCTTTTATCCCTAATCAATATTCAACAATAATATTTTACTATTTTTATAACGTACAACACAAATAGGTTTTAATTTTAACTAGAATAGTCAATGTAATACAACCCAAAAGAGGTACTTTTTTAAATATTTTTAGTATAATTATTGTTCTAAAGCTAAAGCTTATAGTGTGATATAACTTACGAAGTGAATCAAATATAGCGTTTCCTGAATGCTAGTTTTATGTAATCTTCTTCTATGTCGAAAATTATAACTTTTGGATAGAAATTATGCGCAACGTATAATAAAAAAATTTTAATATTTTGTAAGTATTCATCAAACTGATTCCAGCTGAAAGTGAATTTGTGGTTTATGGACATAATATATATTTAAATATAATAAATTTTAAATATATGATTTACATCCTCATACCAATATATAAATACAGTTTGTAATATATTAATCATTATATTTATTATTAGCTAACGCATTTTACCGGCTATCATAAAAATTCTATTCCATTCCAGTACCAATTTAATTCCGAGGGTCCATTATTCACAATAATGATTGATAACCCTTGGATATATAACTACAATACAATCTGTTACTGCACCTCAAAATACAACTTTGTCTCTAATAATAAAAAAACATAAAATTTTATATTCACCGAATATTTAATTGCATTAGAGATCTGTTATTATTGCTTGCATATAATCATTAATTTAAATCTTTATAGATAATATCTATATCTTTTTTTAGACACCTTTGAGTGAACAAGAAGAACCAACACAGGGCATAGATGCTGATATAGAAATGTTTAGTACAAAGGAACTGGCATATTATATGACATTGTTCGACTGGGATCTTTTTTGGTAAGTACAATTCATAATTTAACACTTAAATTAATGATTAAATAAATATTGCCCTCTGATTTACAAATCTCTAATCGAATTTAAAGTTTGTCGTTATTCGTTAACAATTTTTAGTTATTTTCTTTAAATCTGTAAATATTAGTAAAAAAATCCGCAGTTGACCCAATTCCCATTAGCTACTTGACTTGATCCGATTTATTTCTAAAGATAACAAAAAATTTCTTTAAGTTGATAAATTTGGTTTTAATGATTACTTTAAAAGAATTTCTTTGTCTTTCTGTTCTCTTAAAATGGCATGCCTAATTTAATAATTTGTTGTTGATAGGTTGTCTTTCTTTATATTATACATTATTCTATAAAACATCTGAATTGTATATACTTTCAGGTGCGTTCATGAATATGAACTCCTCTATCACACATTTGGTCGTCATCATTTTGGTCAGATCACAGCAAACTTGGATGTTTTCCTAAGAAGGTTCAATGAAATACAATTTTGGGTGGTTACAGAAATTTGTATGACGCCTAGTCTTAGCAAGCGAGTGGCGGTGCTCAGAAAGTTCATAAAATTGGCTGCATAGTACGTTTTCAAAATAAATATTAGCATCATGCCCTTAACAAAATTTTAAACTTTTAGCTGTAAAGAATATCAAAACCTCAACGCTTTCTGCGCAATAGTGATGGGTTTAAGCAACGTCGCCGTCTCCAGATTGTCGTTGACCTGGGAGAAACTACCGTCAAAATTCAGGAAACTTTACACCGAATTCGAATCCGTCATAGACCCCAGCAGAAACCACAGGGCGTATAGAGTTAGCGTAGGTAAATTACAACCGCCTGTGGTGCCGTTTATGCCCCTGTTGCTGAAAGACATGACTTTTACGCACGAAGGGAACAAGACGTGCTTGGACGGTCTTGTGAATTTCGAAAAAATGCACATGCTCGCACAAACAATGAGGACCATTAGATTTTGTAGAAGTAGACATTTAGGTAAGTTTTGATTTTTAGTAGCAGAAACAAATTAAATTAAATGAACCACCACCTCTATAATAAAAACAAAACTAAAGTGTTAGTGTGCAGAGGGCGCGAGAGCAGAGCAAAAACGAAAGTACAAATTAATAATGAAAGATTGGAGGAAATTAAAGACTTCACTTATTTAGGAAGTAAAATAAATTGGGATGGAAGAAGCGATAAAGACATAAAACAAAGAATAGCGCAGGGTCGAGTAGCTTTTAACAAAAAGAAAGCACTTTTATGCTCGGGGGTAATAAACTTAGAAACAAGGAAGAGATTTTTGAAAACATATGTATGGAGCACGGCACTTTACGGCTGCGAAACCTGGACGGTAGGGGAAGCAAGTAGGAAGAAATTAGAAGCTTTTGAGATGTGGTGTTACCGAAGAATGATGAAAATACCATGGACTGATAGGGTTAGAAACGAAGAAGTATTGGAGAAAGTCGGCGAGAAAAGGAGTATATGGAAAAACTTAAAGAAGAGAAGAGATAGAATGGTAGGCCACTTGCTGAGACATGGGGGAATAGTCCGCGATATTTTGGAGGCAGAAATAGGAGTGAAGAAAGGCAGAGGTAGGCCTAGATTAGACTACTGCTCGCAAATAGTAAGGGATGTAGGTTGTAGCACAATTAGCGAAATGCGTAGGTTAGCACAAGATAGGAGAAGCTGGAGGTTAGCGTCCAACCAGTCTTAGGACTGATGACCTAATGATGATGACCACCTCTAGAATCATCAATCGGTGAAAGTTATATATAAAATTATATATTATATATAAAATATCCATAATTTATTTTTACCGCAACAGATTCCATCGCGACCCACTTCATATGACATATCTAATTTATATACAGTAGACATGTAAAGAGTGGAACAAATTCAATAAATCGTTATAAGTAAGAAAAAATAGTGAGGCAGGTCTATTTTGTTTTGAGGTGGATATTTTTTGATATCCGTGTATTTTTGACGTCATACTGTTACAGGTCTGATGTCACCCATGATATTTTTAAATGGCAACACCCTTATTTGATGATTTCATTTAAGAGATCATATGTTCTTGCGTTTATAAATAAAAGAGTATATAACAGGTCGATTTGAGATACAAACATATTTCAGCTAATCAGTCAGAACAGTATTGAAATATAATAATTAATACAAACAGAACGATTAAATTAAGGATTCAAATAATCATTCACCTCTTCACAATGTTGAAGGCAAAGTTGAAATTATTGTAAAATAGTATTTAGTGTTTCATCGTTAATTCGTCTTAATTCGTTCGAATTCTGTCTTTTATTACCCCAGTAGTATTTGTTATGTGAAGGTTTATTTTGGATTTAAGGTATAATTCTATAATAAGATAGACCAGCGAAGTTGGATCCGACTGGCTACTCAATAACTCGCTTTCTATCGGACCGTTTATTGGGAAAAATGATATTTAAGTAATCACGCAGAATTTGTGAATAATATGGTGGTATATTATCATGTTGGTACTATATTGATTGGTTTGATAGTTAAAGAGTTTCATTATTTGATTGCACTGTCGCAAATGACGAAACTATGTACTGTTGCGGTAATTCCAAATAGTTGAATGCAAACTGTGTGTGTCCCTCGATCATCAGATGAAACTTGCGAAGAGACAAAATACCTGTAGTTCTGCCCTTCTGAACAATTAAAAAAAAATGGCTCCCTCAGAATAAACACCCTGCTTTGGAAGATAATTAGTCACTGCGTCATTAACTCTATTTCTGCGGTCCTGAGAATTTTATTCTTGTGGTCGGAATCATCTTCCTAAAGCTCGTCAACTAACAAAAACCTTTTTTTTTCAGACACTAAAACAGATCAATGGCCCCTGTAGCAAGATTTGATTCAATGTAGTGAGTTGGTTGATGATGATTTATGATCTGCCCAATAACACATCTAATAGTTTATCTTGCGGAAGAGAAGTATAGCCGTTGGTATAATAGTTTCATAGTATACAAATTTCTAAATTCATCTATTTCACTCTCTATTTGACATAGAGTTGAGCGTGAAGTAGGTCGTTCAGGATACTTATTATTATAGCTCATAGACCTCAGCTTGTGTACGAGTTCTTGTGTTGTATCTCCATAGCCATTCATCGTCAAATCTTCTATTCGTTATATTTACACCATGCCTCAATATTTAATGCACCATACGTAAAAATATGCTGTCTTAAATCTCATTATTAGATAAAATACTGCTGATTTCATCATAACTCCAACAATAACGATGTCAAAAAAAAATACTTATACCAAAAACGTGTGCATCTAAGAAACAAATTTGAACTATTCCAAAATTTTTCTTACGTGCCCGGTAACGATTTCATCGAATTTATTCTAACCTACACGTACTAACTTTATCCATGTCTGCGATATGAATGTAGCTGAAAAATTTGTGACTGAATTTTCCGTCATTTCACCTAACCATATTTGTTAAATATGAGAAATTCGCTACGACATTTACCTCATTTTCTAAATGATCAGTCATATTCCCAGATTTGGTCCCTCTTGATTTTCTTCTGCTTATATTTAAAAGAAAATGTCTACGTAAAGAGACCTTTTAAAAATACAGATGAGATAACAAATACAATTAGATAATGTATCAAGGTGAATTACTCTATCTATGGGGATAGTGGATACATTCATATACACTATCGGACAAAAGTAAAGGAACACCTTGCTGTGTTTTGGAATTCAGTGAGTCACTCTGTGACTATTGATTATGTTGTTGCTGCTATACAAATAGAACATGTAAGATATTATTTTTTACAAGTTTGGTGCATTATTATCTTTTCGTGATATGGTAGTGGCTGATGGACACTATTTTTTCAAAATTGTGTACAATCTCAATGAGACAAAAGTAAAGCAACACCTTAGAAATATTTTATTTCAGTTCAATATAAACATTTTAACAATACACTGATACAAGAAAATACAACTGAACCTTATATTTATTTAGTAGTTAATGGGATAGCCTCGATTGGCGATGACTTCGGCACACCTTCTGGGCGAGGACGATATTAAGTTCGTAATAACAGAAGTTGGCAGATTGGACCATACTTCTTGTATGTTATCCATTAAAGCTTGTTTATTAGGATACGTTTGTGTTATTATTCTTCTCTCGGCCTCTTCCCAAAGGTTTTCTATTGGGTTGAGGTCGGGAGATTGTGATGGCCAGTCTAAAACTGTAATACGATTGTCGTGAAACCAATCTCTTACCAAATGAGATGTGTGTTTCGGATCATTGTCCTGTTGAAACACGAACCGTAATGGCATATTCCATTCTGCATATGGCAGCATTACATTTTGAAGAATATCTCTATATACTAAACGGTCCATTATTCCTTCAATGAAATGGATAGGACCCACACCAGACATCGAAAAACAACACCAAAGAGTGACGTTTCCTTTTCCATGCTTCACTGTAGGCGTAGTGTATTTTGGGTTGAATATCTGATTCATTGGACGTCGAACACGCCTCATTCCGTCTGAATCGAAAATATTGTATCTCGTTTTATTGCTGAACAAGACTTTCCGCCAGTCATTTGCAGTCCAGTTCAAGTGTGCACGAGCGAATGCTAGCCGGGCCGCTCTATTTCTAGCCGAAATAAGAGGCCTTTTGGCAGGTCTTCTACTAAATAGTTTGGCTTCTACCAACCTTCTTTGAATGGTTCTAATATTGATATTCAATTGATCAAATTGGCTTTTTATCCTAGGGGCAGGCAGCAAAGGGTCATTCTCACTCATTCTTTTATGAGCCGGTCTGTACGTACGGTTGTTTTACTGGGTCTCCCACTTTTCGGATTATTATTTAAATGTCCTCGTGCATGGTACCTTGATATTATCCTCGATATGGTTGACTTCGATAGCGACAGTTGCCTAGAAATAGCACCTATTGAGGTGCCTCTCTGAAAAGCACTTAAGATACTCTCCCTCAAATCAAGAGCCGTTGGTTTTCCACTAGGCATACTAAAGTTAATGCAGTCAAAAGTTATTTGCCCACAAATCCACAATAAATCGATAACACACTGTTTATTGATCAAAGTTTGACACTGTTGCTTTGCTTTTGTCGCTTGTGAATAAGCTCAATTCGACAATTCTCTGTAAAACACCATGAACTGTCAAAATAAACAAAGCAAACAAATGCCTATTAAGCGCATCTGTGGCAACGTATTATGGCAACGCGATATGCTGAGGTTTTCATGCACTGCTCGCAAATAATAAATGTTATTTATTGTTGCATTACTGTGTTGCTTTACTTTTGTCCGATAGTGTACCTACAGAATTACGAAAGTATAAGTTTTGCAGTTTGATGGTTACAGTATTAACCTCGTGCTGCTGTGACCCTCTACTCTTGCTAACGGAATACTTATGGAATATAATGAAGTATTTAGGTACCTTGCGAGGATTTCGCCTCCTGCTATTCACATCGAACTTATTTCTAGCAGACATTATATATGGTTAAGATATTGAACTCGAATTTAGTTAAATATTTAACCGACGTTTCTCCTTGTTAAAACCTAAACATCATATATAACAGATGCAAATGATTATCTGATAGTGACTAGATGTGATTAAAGAATTACAGAAAATAAATACTGAATTAGAATCGAAATAACTTTTTTTAATATTTCCTTGGCATAGGCGCCTCCGCCATTTCTTTAAACAGTAAATATGCGGCGCGTATTATTCGTATACATTGTGAACAAAACTTCTAAACCACATGACAGATGTCCGAAAACAATGTATTCTGATCTAAATAATTAAATAATTTGAAAATTGACGTGTGTTTAAGTTTAAAAAATAATTTTACTGTTCTAAATGACTATCTTCTACTTTTATTTGTTTCTTAAATTTGAGACAGTGCGTGATTTTTTATTACTGTGGCATACATATATATTTTATTAAATTTCATAAAATAACTTTAAGATAAATGTGATAAAATTATTATAATCTATTATTATAAATTTACCATGTATATATAAGGCTTAGCGAAACTTTTCTTCAATTCAACCCAATATAATACTTAAAAACAATTAAGGCATTGAACTATTTTTGAAATAGGCTTCGCATAACCCGAATTCCAAATTTTTTAATAACAATCGAAGTATAACTTTTTGCAAAGTGATTAATCAAGAGATAGTAGCATCTTTTAGTAACGAAATATACAAAATCCAAAATAAATTTGATCCTCAAGTAAATCATATTATTTTAATTTGTAACTTTAAATATCGACATCATGCACTATTTAATTAATAATTAATTAGCGCATCTATTAAGCAAACAAGATGTCACACTTATTTGCGTTTTAATTTACCTAGCTCTAATCCAACTAAGCAAAATTTTAATTACCTTAAACTGGATATTAAAATTACTGCCAAATAAAACATACATTTAATTTTTATGATAATATTAGGAATATTGTTTAAGTAATACCATAACTTTTATAAAATAGATTAATGCCTGTTCTCTATACTCGTATGTAAGAGAGCAAGAAGAATACAATCAATTAAAGCCTTCGTTTATTTTTAATTACGAAAGGATATTATTTATTCATGAAGGGGTCAAAGAAACGGAAAAGACAATTTCATGTTAAACAAGTGTAGCGACGCGATGCGTTAAATTGGCACCATTAGCAAGGATAAGGAGTGTCCCTCGATAGCTCAGCGGTCAGAGCAACCAACCGGCAATTGGGAGACCCGGGTTCGATTCCGGATCAAGGCGTGCACTCTTTATCCTTGCTATCGCCAAAGTGATGACCCCGACGTGATCCGTTCCAGTACATCGAACCTCCCTTACATCTCAAATTCGCGAATTCCCGTCCTATCCATCGCCCTATAGTCCGGGGGTTACCGAACAACGGTTCGTAAGAATGGCGAACGCGGCCACATTCCGTTAATCGTATCAAGACAAACCATGTCTCTAGGAGAGAGTACTGTAGCGACGCGTTAAATTGGCAACATTAGAAAGGATAATGAGTGTCCCTCGATAGCTCAGCGGTCAGAGCAACCAACCGGCAATTGGGAGACCCGGGTTCGATTCCCAGTCAAGGCATGCACTCTTTATCCTTGCTATCGCCAAACAGGGGATGTCTTAATTTGATGACAATTTCAATGTTTATACACACAAAAATCGAATTTCTTTCCTTAAAGCCTTAGGCTCCAGAGGGAAAGATTACACTTACAATAAGGGTGATAGCAAACACGCCTATGGCATATAAAAGCACGATATAGCCGAAGGCATACAATAGCACCCCAATACTGCGATCAATTTGTCATCCTAGAGACCACAATACGAATGGCATTGTCACAGAGAACTTTAGAAGAGAATACGCCTGGTCATCCATTGACTTTCCAGACGCAAGGATAAGTTGTTGACTTTATTAACTCTGCACTAGGAATTGAATGCAGTGCCTATGAATTCTATTAATATTTAATATGGTGTATTTATGTTATTCTAAAAGACATAAATTATTTTAAAATAACTTAAACACATTATCTTAAATAAAATATCTAAAATTAATAAAATAATGCCACAAAGTAATTTACTAAGAAACACATACTATAGATCCGAAAAATAAAGTATTAATTAAAAAAATTGATACTGTTTTAATCACTCGGGCATGCCAAAATGTGTACATGAAATCAAAGTTTGAAAGCTGCCTTTAATTTTTTGGAGTCGTAGTTTTTAGTTGTGAATTCATCGATATTTTTTTAATGGAAAGCCCCATTTTTTATTGCGTTATTTGAAAAAACTCTTTTTTGTACATACAGTAAAATAAAATAAGGGATTAGTTATAAAACATAGTTATAAAACATACAAAGTCATTGAAATAAATCAAAATCAACATTTAATGTTGAGCAATATTAGCATACGAACAATTAAATTTCTTACTTTCTTTTTTGAAATTTTAATAATAATTACATTTTTATTTGATTTGTCGAATTGTTACTCAAGCTACATAAGACATAAAAATACGACTGGAAGAAATTAAAGGGTAGCTCAAAGTATCTCATCAAATACATCTTTTGACATGCCTGAGTGATTAAAAAAAAAACAGTAGTTTCAATTTTACCGAATTTATACATTACTCTCTGTATACTTACTGCATCTGTTATAACTACTCCACATTGGATTACCTCCTCAATTAGACTAAAAGAGTCTCTTTCTTTGGCAGAGTACAAGTTAAATAATCAACTTATTTAACATTATTTTGAACATTTTGAACAATCACTTTTAATTTCGGTGTCTTATGTTTCAAAAGACTGAAACAAAATATAATTTAGCACGAATATTAAGTATATACTTAAATCTAAGACTTTATTTCTGCAGAACATACAGGGAGAGTATAAGAGGCATAAAACTTCCAAGTACTATCATTTTAAGAAATACAATATTTTTAATGCTCTATATCTCCTACATATAATTGTATTTTATCTCATTTATCTCTCATAGAATATCTCAAAGAACAATCATTTATGATACGCCTTAGGATACAATGGCATATTGTTGACATTAATACTTTTTAGTCAAAAGTCCAATATTAATTCATTCTATTAAATATTTTATATGAAATAAGATTTCATATCGAATAAAAGTAAGTATATTTTATTTCTCTAGATGTTTTAAGAGTAAAAAGTAATTACGGAAGTGTTTTATGTAGTAGGGTAAACTAATAATTTATAACATATTGAATTTGCTTATAATTAAATAACAATAAAATGAACAATTGTCCATCTTTAAGTACTTGTAATGGTTGTCTACTTTCAATTATTTATGATGAAATTATTCATAGAAATAATTGAAGCCTCACGAAATCCTAGCCATAAAAGGAAAATTGCAAAACAGTGGAATTCTCAAGTTGTTCAATTAAGTAACCACCTCTTTTTCTACAAAAAAAATATCTAAACACGTTATGATATTGTTTTGAAGAAACTTAGCTATAAACCAAAAACTGTATATATATATATATATATATATATATATATATATATATATATATATATATATATATATATATATATATATATATATATATATATATATATATATATATCTAGTTCACATTAATTTTACCAAATCAGAAAATTCTTCGACGCCGGAAATCGATGGACATCAAGGATTTGAATAATTCCGGATTCTTGGTATAGTCAACATTTTTATTGTTTTCTTTTGTTTTATATACCTTCACGAATCATACGAGCAGTGCCCCGACAAAGAATCAGGGAATAAAACGTTACGAATTCTGTTTTATCGATATACTGCTGTAAACTATATTTTAAACGGTTTAAGTCCTTTTTGTAGCCTTCTCAATTGCCCACTTTATTCTTTTAATACTAGTAGTAATGATGGAATACAGTACCAACAGTATAACTGGACTTGTTGTTTTAGTACCTTATTAATAATTAATAATATGATTGACTTCTGCAAGGGTACAACTGTAGATTCATTTTTTCAGTTTTAAGTAGGTAATGTATTCAAAATAAAAAAATTATTTGTTTTCATCTCCTTAAAAAGCTATCTGTTATTACTCTCAGTTTATCTGTATCGATGCCACGAGACTTACTCGTTTTTAATTATGTGGTAAACGATCGAATATGGTATATGTTACTATGATATTTATTTTGATACTATTATATTTTCTTTTTCTCTATTTGTAGCATAATTTCGGCACCCCATTTTTTATTTTTATTCCAGATGCGCCATTTAACAAAACTTTTTTAATTAACAAACACTTATATTTTGTCAGATCCATCTCAACATTTTTTAGATGCTATGACCACTTTAAATTAATTCGTTATATTAATTAAAAACAAAATCATTTTTATAAGTGAGCGGATACATAAATTAACTTTACATATATCGATACGTACATATCGATATTAAAAGTCAAGCAACGTCTGCGGCGACTGCCTCTTGGATATAAGACAAATCCGTTTATTTCTAACAGTTTGTATCAGTGGATTGTCAGAACTACATACTTCACGCGGAGTTTGTGTAAAACACATACCATCCCTCAGATAGTACATAAAGCATACATATTGATAAGAAATATATCCCCACACCACTACGTAAAACCCATACCATCCCTCATAAAAAATATAAAACATACAAGTATACAAGATCTCAACTACCTAAAACACAGACATACCCTTCCTCAGTTGAACGTATGCTCAACAGGAATAGGAACAAGTCTCAAAACTACGATATCGGACCGCCCGCCAGATGCGCAGTAAATAGTCTGGTTTTTACTCAGTCCAACTGAGATATTTGCAGGGTGAACATCGATGAATATATATTGAATGTTAATGTACACAGAGTTCGATCTGGCCGTGCGTAAAATGCATCATTTTCCCTCCGAATGCTGTCTCACTCTTTCTTCTACGCAACCTAGAGAATCTCACACTTTCTCCTATTCTTGATGAGCAGTACATATTAGGCAAGTAATAAATCCGCTACAAAATCAACAGGAGACTCACCCTGGCAACAACCTTGTCTCCTGGTATCGATGACATGTAGGCTTTGTTAACGAAACTATAATAATGATACCGATATAAAAAATCATCCACTTAATTGTTTATTGTGGCCAATATTTTTGATAAATCAATATTTTGATGAATGGATGATTGATATAATAGCTGCTAATATATATATATATATATATATATATATATATATATATATATATATATATATATATATATATATATATATATATATATATATATATATATATATATATATATATATATATATCTGTTAATGTTTCAGTTCTGGAGCCACCTTCTCCGAAAAGTGAGAGTGAGGTGAAATCTTACATTTCCTGTTTGAGAGTGATAGATAATCAACGGGTGCTAACGAGTTTGTCACAGAAACTGGAACCGAGAAGATCTTAGTGGAAGTATCTATTGTCGACTAAGACAATGGCGTACGCAGGATGGAGGTACTGGATTATTTGCCCTTGTCCGTTTTCATTTTCGTTTCATAAACCCCAACCTACCTACGTGTAAAAGAAAAGCAAAAAGGCGACATAATTTATATTTTTAGGCACCATTGCTTTTAGTATTTACATTGCGTTTAATGTAAACCACAAATCAGTTATAGGCGGGTATAAATGACTAGCTATAATAAATTAAAATAATTCAGACACTGTTAAATGTTATATAGAAAAACTTATACTTTTATCAAAAGTACCCACTGAATGAGAGAGGTTGTAGAATAAAAGGAAAAGTAGTAGACAATAAGCTGCTTAACGTCTGTTTTTGTTTGATTTAGAATCTCTGTTGGATTACTTTACATTTCAGCGATTAGTCATAAATCTTTCTTTATTTTCTATCTAAATTAAACAATATTTTGTACACAAGCAACTTTTAAAGAAATAAAACAG
This sequence comes from Rosalia funebris, assembly GCA_037954035.1. NCBI lineage: Eukaryota > Metazoa > Arthropoda > Insecta > Coleoptera > Cerambycidae > Rosalia > Rosalia funebris. The sequence continues at coordinate 11,561,146 of JAZFAV010000007.1, forward strand.
TCACTTTCTGTTTTGCGTTTCAATAATTTCACTCTGAAAGTTACCGGGTATGTATAATTCAGTCCTGAAATAATATAAAGCGATTCGCACGTAATATCCGATAATTATTACTATTCAGCATTTTGAGTATATCTAACTGATCACGTAATTCTATATGTACAAATTTTATGTTAAAAGGCAAGGACAATGGTACACAAATCATAATAATTGATAGTGTAATGTATAGACAAATGTGTTCTATATATTAGGCCACGCAATTAGTGTTGTTCAGTGAAAGATGGTTAAAGGTACATTATTTACTGCAAACTACCATAATTATTATAAAACGACAGTTTTTATAACTTGATATGACATCATTTAACAAAAAATGAAATTCAGATGATAATAAATATGTATGAAGAAATTTTGGTACGAAATATGTATGTGTATGTAATTAGTGCTGTTCAAATATAGAGCTCATCAAGAAAAGTGTATATAACTTGTGTATATGGTGAATTTTAATATGATGATGAGACAAAAACAAAAAAAATGAAACTGACAACCTGCGTTAGGGGGAAAATTGAAGTTGGTAACGTTAGTTGTAAAATATGCGAATCGTTAAGAATAATTCAAGGCATTTATTTTAGAATTTAAATTAACATAGAAGAAAACCCCACGGATTTGTTTCGGCAGTTGTCCTGGATCGGCATACCGTGTACGGCACTGATGACTACTAATAAGTTCTAAACAGCTGTCTGACGTTCGGATTCCATCCGGGACAAATGTCGAATCCTACCCGTGGTGGGGTCCCTTTTCAAAAAAGCTCTGGTCGTGCAGAAACACGAGAAGGGGGTCGAGTATCGCTGCTAGGTATGATTCAATTCCTGACGCGGGTTTAGCCCGAGGAGTAGTTGTTTCCTACAGCAATTATGTAATAGCCTTGCTATTCGGAAACCACTTGATAACCGCTTTGTGGTTTGATGGTTCCTTTCTCGATTCCAGACTTGTAAGTTACAGATATAGATCTTATCGATTTAGATGAAAACCCCACGGATTTGTTTTGGCGTTTGTTCTGGATCGGCATACCGTGTACGGCACTGATCAAAACTAATAAGTTCCAAACAGCTGTATGTCGTTCGGATTCCATCCGAAACAAACATCGAATCCTATCCATGGCGGGGTCCCTTTTCAAAAAAACAGAAGAAAATTGAAGTTACCATCGCAGAAAATTAATATTTACCTATATTGTATAAGTCCATAAGATTATCATGCGGACTAGTTACTAAATGAATTTTCATTATTTAAAACGAAATCGCGGTTTGTTATAGAAGACAATGAGATTGTGTTCTGGCAAAAAATAATTCAGAAAAGCTAATACAACGTAATTATAATATTTTAATGGCCCGTTATGATTTCCAACGTTGATATACTGTAATGTAATTATAATAAGAAAATATATTATCTGGATGAAACATAAGTGAACGATCAGACTGTGAGGAAAATATGACAAGATTGTATCCAGAGTAGGCGACGTCCTTTCGAAGGAATTTCCACGGGATTAAATACACATATGGAAGGGAATTATGGTTAATAATAATAACGCATATAGTAACTAAGTCAAGCAAAATAGATATATTCAAATTGCGAAGAAATTCATTATCATGAGAATATGAGAATATAACCAGCGAGGCTTTTACAAAAAGCTTTACTTGTGTACTATTTTACATAGTTTCTGGATTAGTTGCCGTACACCTGGATGTATAGTGCACCTTATCATAGTCAACGAACAGAATAGAACAAATTATAGATTGGTTGAAATCAAAAAGCAGAGGATTTGACGAAATAGTATTTAAAAGTGCTATTATTATTATTCAGAGAAAAAAATAATACGTTAAGTAGATTTTGTGTGTGCTTATGAACAGCGCATGTGGGATCACGACACAAGAGCTAAGACTTTGATCCTTCCAATTATTGTAAATCGAAGTTTAGTCCCAGTCCTCTAACATTGAGACTATGTTAGTTCTCTAACATACAGTTAAATATGGGTACACCACGCCCTTAAATAATTTGATTGCATTGAAGAAGAAAATAGGATAATAAGATAATCTGTTATTTTACAAAGCGTTAATAATGAAGAACATAAATACAGTAGGTTGCAACAAAACATCAAGGTGCAATACAAATTAATTAATTTATATAGATAAGCAAGAAATAGTCTGTGTACACTTGATCTCTCAATTAAAATATACTAATTATGTTATTTATGTAAATAAATCAAATTACTAATGATTTGTGGAACCTCCTTCATTTCTTATTACCTTTCATAAGTGGTTCGTACATCACTGAAATCAACCTTGTAATGACATCAAGCTGAATATTTTCCCATTCATATAGCAATACTTCCTTCACTTGTTTTCAATCTTCCTTTCATTCAATCTCCGTTTTAGTTCGTCCCTTGGACCTCGATGGGATTCATGTCCAGTGATTGGGGTGACGTTTTGAGTTCCCACACCAGAGCACTCATAGAGCCTCATATCATGACTTGACCACCTCCACGTTTTAGTTGCTAACACTTATTAAGGTTTTCGCCACATCTGAACTTGAGATGAAAATAAATTAAATTTGCATTGGTCGCTGAACAAACCCCATTCCTAGCATCTAATAGAGTTATTCACATAATTTTTTAGAAGGCTTTCTCCTAACAGATCGGGAGTGCATTCTTCCGCATTTTTATTACATTCGCATTGTTTGTGGTGTAACTTTAATCATATAATCATTTTCTAACTTACCTGCAATGGAAGTGGCACTGATTTTTGGAGTTTTATGAATATTCTTCGGAATTACTTGCTCGTAAATTCTTTAAAATGTTTTAAAATAATTTTAATTTTTTAATATTTTAGTTATGTTAATATTCTGTGCCTCTGGCATAATACACCCACAGTATAGCGTTCCCCACACACTTCACTCGTCAACGTATAGCCGATGGATCACTTCATATTATTTTAGCACCGCATTACACGCTTTTAAATATTACATATATAATCTAAGTATATAATTTATATATTACATATATAAATTATATACTTAGATATTTCAAAAATACGTTGATATATTGTATCTTTTTTTTTTGCTAAATAGACCATATTTTTTACTTTTCATTAAGTTTCTCTGTAATAGTTTAGCCCAATGGAAATTTATTCTGCAGGAAATTTTCAAAAATATTACTCTGGTATATTCCTTTTCATTCAAAATATTCTACATGTCTAGAAATGTACATTAAGTACATTTTAAATAGCCAATTTATTATAACTGCAGGATTATTCGTGTGTTTTAAGATTTAGATTTTTACCTCTATTATACCCTTGAAGAAAGGGGATATATTGTGTAGTTTTAACATTTTGTTTTTTAATATTCATGTCTCTTTGCAACAGTTTAATAGTTTGCCGTTCTTAATAATCGATAAACATTTAAATATCTACTAAGTACCAAGTACGTTATAATCAATCAAGCTATCAAGATGTAGGTCATTGTTAGTTGTTGTAAAAAAAATCTGACCATTTCTTAAATACAAGAGGACTCCTTTCCTTCCAATTCCGTGCTTACAACTGTAACTTACAGGTTATAATTGCGATCAAATCCACGTTTATATAGAGTTAATTAGTAAGGTGTATAAAAGGCATTGCCTACTGAAACTAAACATCAAGAATTTAGTGACGTACTTCTAAAAACGTTTCTTCTCTAAAATATTGTCGATTTTGGTCAGATAAAATAATTAACGTCAATATTACGTTATTCCAAACGCAAAAAAATATCTCGAGAGAATAAAGGAAAATGTTAATATGATTAATTAATTTTAAAATGCATTGATACGGATATGCTGAATATGAATATGATCATTCTCTTTGTAGTTGAGCAGCTATTTAACTACTGTCCTCAAACGAAAGGATATTTATTATTTGAATATATTATACATGTTTGTTGATATAACCAGATAGTTCGTTAATTTATTGTAGCTAATTGCCTTGCTTCTAGTATAACAAAGCACTTCGTTATTGTATAAAGTATTTTTTATAGTAACTCAAGTTCATTTACACCAGTAGAAGCTTAAAATGCAACATATATTAACTGCAAATGATAATCTTCATTTACCCATATTTAGTCCTAATCTATAAATATTTATTAGGTAATATTACAGAAATAATATCTATCTTTGTATATTTCTTTCTTATATCCGATGAACGTTATATTGTATGATGTATATTGAAATCAAAAATTCACTTCAAGCTTTAATCTGTATGTTAGGAAAATATTTAACGTAAACATCTCTCTTATTTTCTTATAAGGATAATATTTTTATGTACTATTTGTAGAATACGAGAGCAATAACTGTCTAGTAAGTGTACACAAGAGTGCACACTTTTTTTGTATTAAACATGCAATATGTATGCTCGAATAATGTCATGAGTCTTCTAAAATTGTATGCTAATTTTATTTAGTAGTAATTATAATTATAAAAAACGTCGAATTACTGAGGCCCTTCTCAAACAACATCAAGCAAACCATGTTCTAATTTGTTATTGAAATCATATACCTACATCAGAACTAGCAGCTATATTAGAAATTTAATTGCAATACTTTTATACATTTCTCTAGTAATATTGCAAATATGTCCTCAACTATAATTCAATAACACATACAGAATAACAATTCTTGTACTGTGCTCATCCGCGTAATAATAAAGCTCAGGAAAACCGAAGTCCTATTCACCATATGTGAGGCATTTTTTGCATTGATTTATAGATGCCTCAATAATTTAGATGTTTTAAACAAACAGTATATTAAACAAACGCTATTTTTAACTTCATTATATTGAAGTTAAAAATGAATTCAATGCATGATAAATATGGTTAGACATTGAACTACTTGGGATATTCTATTATTTTATTAAAATCTGGTAGGTTAATACTGGAAACATTCTTCCTTTTCTCCTGAAAAAAGGTAGGTTCCTTAGTAGTTTAAGAATAATAGAACTACCCATATTCATTAAATATGTTGAAGTGAATTATATACTATGTTGTAGAATTATTTGTTACATAGAATGAAAATGAACAGCAAAAGTAATCAATGAATAAAATGATTCTTTTTACTTCTATAACGTATGTATAACAGGTTTAACTATACCTCAATTAAGAATTTAACAGTCCAAAAGTACCTATTACTAAATACATTTCTGGCTTTCTGTTACCATTTTTTGAAACGAATTAAATAGGGACCTAGTGAAAGTAGATTTTAGTTTAACTGATTTGAAGTTACTAAATTGATTTGTAATTTTTTTTTGTATTATAATGTGGAGAAATGAAAACAAAAAAATTGTAAAATTTTTATACCGTTCATAGGCAGAACTTTTGTCACTTATGTTTCTTAGATTACTTTACAACTTGCTATTGCTAGTAAGCAATACCTAAAGGCATTTGCTAATTATTTATCCTCGCAGTTCCATATTATTTAAATACAGGGTGTATCTTAATTTTTTAACAGTTAGGTATATCATATTATATATGTATGTACTGTGTTAATAATGTCATTAGTAGAGTATCAAATGGAAGGAGATCAATATTTTTCTTGACATTTAAATCGTCATGATATAATCACACTTAGATACTTGCTAATTCGACAATATACATGCATCAATATTTTTTTGTAATTCAGGCATATATTCTATATTATACTGTAAAGCATACTGGCTTTTATCAAATTTGCAATATTATTATGATCTTAGTTATCGTTAGTTGATTCTTCAAAGTTGTGTCTGAGTTAATTGCAGTATGCTATTAGTGTCGTTTTAAATAATCCCATTTCATTTGTGACCAAGTACCAACCAAAAAAATTGAGGTACACTTTATACTGAGGTACATTATTCATTTTCTAATAAAATTCAGTTACAGGTAGTTGGTAATCAGTACCATCAATAAACCATGTAAAGAGACACTTGTCTACATTTCCCTGAAATATAGGCAATACTGAATTAATGTTCGAGTTAATTATACTTTTAGTAAATAAAAAACATGTTCATTTTGAGACCAAGAGTATAGTTAGCATCTAAAATTACTTTATTGTTCCCTAAAATTAGATATGATATAGATGAAAGAATCTTTTTATTTCTTTAGATAACTGTAATGGAGGCACTATAGGTCGTATTTTGTATACAAATTATTCCTATATAGATAAGTTCGTGTATATAATATGTACTACACTAATACACAAAGCATTCTTTATGACCAATACATAAATATAAATTTATATAAACATTACCTAAATGAGATGTAACTTTTGCACATTATGGCTAAGTCTCCAAGAAAAATTCGTGATAAACTCGTGGCATTCTGTTGCGCAAGTTTTGATGAAACTTTATATATTAAAATTCATAATAATTATTCAGTGAGATATTTGTTAAGACAATCACATTGATCTTTATCATCCTACATTACGATAAGGATCATTAACTAATAACTATTGTATTGTAACCCTAATTCTAAATATACTTGGCATATCTACGATAATCATCATCACATCAATCATCCATCTCACATAAATATTAAGTTGGTTGATATTTCATTATATATTAATTATGTTAGTAATATAAATGTGGTAGATAAATTAGAATTTTAAATTATTACAAAATAGTCTCCTATTGAAATCAAATACAATATAATTTTCCAACCAATTTAGATGTAATCTATATATTTGTAATATCTGAAACTAAATAAATTTTATGAACAGTTTTTTAACTGAATAGAAAAGAATAAAAAACATCACAAGTTTCATAACTGCTATGTTAAAATGTTTGTACATAATGGCTAGGCTTTAAAACAAAATTTACTACAATTTCAATTGCTCATTAAGACCATCTTGTATGGATACATTTTTTTCCAAATTATGATAATCGGTCTAATTTGTCTACCCACTGGAACATTTACTATAGATGATTGCTAGGTAAATTTTCCTCTTACTAATCGAGAAACAGAACCTGTTGGCTAGGTTTCAAGTTTTATCTGTGAATATAATTTGACCAATGTAGATTTATGTAAAGGAAAAAAATGTGATTGTGATAATCAGTGTTACCTAGATTGTAGCGATCCGAAATAAATGTGTTTTGATTTCAATTAGCCGTAGGGTCCTTTTTATTTATTTTCTGTAGTTTACCATGTCAAACATTGGCAGAAATCGTAAGGAAAACACTCCAATGCATGTTGTGTCGTAATATCTCGATTAGATTAAACCTTTTTACTGTCCAAATATTGTACATATTATGAAACATTTTTATTATACACAGTGTAATAAATAATAAAATATTCATAAATGTTGAGGAATGTTGATTTACTATATCCTTAATATACAAAATTTTGGTTACTGATAATAATGACATTACAACATAAAACCGTTTTTTTTTGTATTATACAAAACAAGTTAATAAAAAAACTATATATTTCTAAACATTAAAATATTTAAAAAATGAAGTGGCATCTTTTGATTAAAATTGATGGGGGAAAAACTCAAAAAATATCTTCAAAAACTTATTTTCATGACAAATTAGCATTTCTAGGTGGTATTATATGCAATAGGAATGTCGATTACTGAAGTATTTACGGAACTCAGGAATTGTAATATGAAGAATTTATAATTACCTAGTGTAAAAAATAATAATGATGAAGTTTAACAATACCTCCAACATTTATAAGACAAATAACCTTATGAAAAATTATATTATAATAATTAAGGCCGTCACAGTAACTGGGTTGGGTAGTGCACGATATATGACAAATGCGACTAGCTACTGATTGTCGTGATGTTAGTTCGATTCCAAGCATTGACACTGACAATGTCGAATGAAATGGGTGTTATGCGCATTTTTTCAATGTGTATACCCCACCTAAAGAGCTTCAGCTTTAGATTTGGGGATGGTCTTTGTTTTCTATAACGTAAAAATCTTACAAACAATAGTCATATACCAAAATGAGATCAAAATGTATGACATGAATACGAATGTAAAACAAGAAATTCACATATCTGGATTTAATTTTACTATTATTTAATCTTAAAATTAATAAGCTGCACTGTTTTTAAAATTTAAAATCCAATGTTTTAAATAACTGACTGTAAACTGCTTAAAAGTTCATTATACTTACAGTTTGGCTTTTACAAATAAAGCTGTAATATCATCTCAATTTAACCCTCTGTCGGACGCAGCCGATCTATGAAATCCGGCAGTCACCTTTTTCTTTGCCCTTTCCTGTAGTATTGCGAATATTAACTCGAACTCCCTCATAGCTTCCTAACTCGAAACCACTCTTCTCGATATGGTGTCGATTTTCTTAGTGCATTCCCTGGCCTTGTATTGGATCTGTCAGATTTATTGCGCCTGATTGTCATTATTTTCACTTTTATATTTTGTTAGATTTCTTTTATTTAAATTAATATTTTTTGGGATTTCTACACTTACTTTTTCTGGCTTTTCATGGTGTTATTATTCAAAATTAACACATTTTGGTGTTTAATTGTTGGTTTATACTAAATATTGTTGCCAACAATGTGACTAGCTACTGACTGTCGTGATCTTGGTTCGATTCCAAGCGTTGGCACTGGCAATGCCGAAGGACTGTCAGATCCATTGTGCCTGATTGTCATTACTTTCACTTTTATGTTTTGTTAGATTTATTTTATTATTTAAATTAATAATATTTTTTGGGATCTCTACACTTACTTATTCTGGCTTTTTATGGTATTATTATTCAAAGTTAACACATTTTGGTGTTAAATTATTGGTTTATACTGAATATTGTTGCCAACAATGTGACATTTATTTTTGTTTGAGACATGTTAAAATGATGAAGAGGATTTATAATTCTTTACACTTAAAATAGGCAGTTACTTATCACTTCTTGTAATTCATGTCCAATATATTTTTTATATATACATATAACTCTGACTTTTACATGAAAAAAATAGGTGGTTTGTTTTCTGTATTCAAAATATTGTTCAACCCTAATCTGTATGTTTTGTCCTTAAAACAGAAAAAAACTTGTCGATAGTTGGCTCTCCTATAAAAATATTCCAAATTTATCGTTTCATTTTAAATGAGTTTCTTTATGTAAATGTAATTATTGTGATTATAAAAACCAGTGTGAAATATTTATTATTGAACTGTATTAATTAAAATAACCGTTTAATTAAATCTCCACCTCATTGAAATCTAAATTGTGGATGGGATTGTGATATGGGGTGGGGAAAGATTTGATTATGGAATCTCTCAGATGCATTGCGCCCCAATGTGTTTGGATTCATACTGCGTCCGATGGAAGGTTAAAGATACAGTTATATTATTATTTCATGTATTTCGACATATGAGGTCTGTATTGAGAAATTGTTAGTTCAAACTGTTGAAGAAATAGGACTTGTTGAATGTTACTGTATACATGCCTCCTGGTGGTGGATGTCACACTAAATGTTGAACTTACTTTTGGTTGAACAGTGTACCGTTAGAAATATAACTTATGTTTAATATGTTCCTGGAGAAATTACTATAAGTACTTATATACTTAATCAACATTACAGTAAAGTCAATATTAAGACCCGAAATGAAAAAGAAATGTGAGGGTGTAGAAAAGGATAATATAGATATACATAACATGCAAAATAAAATAAGTTCTTGGGACATGCAAATTATTTTGATAATGTTAAACAATATGTTATCCACAAACCCTTCAAAACACTATATCTTATGGAATCATCAATAAACTATGTTGTGATGTCAACTGATGAATATTCACATTCACTTACAGTTTCACATATTCATAAATACAGGTCAAGAATAGGAACAAGTCTCAATACTACGATATCGGACCGTCCACAAAGTGCGTAGTAAATAACCTGGTCTTTACTCAGTCGCATAGAGACCTTTGCAGTGAATATCGATGAATATATATTGAATGTGAAGTGTGAGTTCGATCTGGTCATGTGTAAAGTGCATCCCTTTCCCTCCGAATGCTGCCTCACTCTTTCTTCTACCCAAGAGAATCTCACACTTTTCCCTATTACTGACGAACTATACATATTTGTTTCGTGCAATCCTTAAGGATGATTAACGTATTAGGTGGATAATCTAAAAGGCATAAATAAAAAGCAATAAGTAAGTTTCAACATGTATTGCTCAATAAATAAATATTTAATTATCCAACAACCGGAATTTCAAGTCACCATAGTCTTCTATATTTTAGTCAAGTTATTTACAATTTAAGAGTTACCTTCTGGTGTCCATATGTGTAGATGTAATAATCATATGCAGGTTTTGAGCATTTGCAGAAAAAGATTCTACTTATCAGTTAATAAATTAGCTTCTGCAAATAATCAAACCCATATGAAATTAATTACTACACACAATTTGACAGGGCTAATCTTGTCCTGGAATGTAAAAGAAGGAATTAGAATATAAAAATTATGCTAGAAATGTCCAAGCTAATCTCGTTTTTTATTGTTTTTCTTTGTTTTGCTCTGACCTTCCCTGCCAGGATATAATATTGTTAACGTCACTTGAACTGAACACAGGGCTAAACCCACCACATTTTGGAACTGAAATAATAAAAATATAATAAACACGTTCTCCTGACAAAAAATGTATAGAGGTAACTTACGATCATAAAATAGTTGAGCAAAATAATGCCATAGAGTAGCCACAAAAAGGTGACTATTAACCCCATGAAAACGAGAGGAAATGGGATCGTTGACGCATCTTTCTTTTCTAAAATTTCTTTCTAAAACACCAATAGAAATAGTAGTAATAAAAACATACAGTAAGTATTTAAAAAGCATTTAAATTAAAACTAAAGTACTATATTAATTTAAAATCGATTTGACTAATGTTTTACTGAAGACTTAATGGCTTTTTGGACACATTTTATGTAAAATTACTAAATACTTGTATTGCATATATAGATATAAACTGTATTATATGGATGATATTTAAAAAAAACATTAGATATGAAACGTAACCCCTATAATAGTCATATTTAAATATATTTGTGAAAGTATGGAAAAACATATACAGTCAACCTCGGATATAATGAACACCGCATATTACGAACAACCGCTTATTACGAACAAAAATGAAAGTCCCGTCAAAATGCCATATGTTGTTGTGTATTTTTGTTTGGCTATAACGAACCCGCATGTAGCGAACTGTCGGATATAACGTATCAATTTTTGATCAGTTTTGGTTCATTCAAATCGTCTGTAACGGACCATCGAGAAATGTGGGTGGCGTGATCTTGTCCTTTCCACTTTTTACGCATAATTAGATCGTCAGTACCATACCGTGACACGTCTGTTGTTTTATTTACATGTTAGTTTTTAATGATCACGATAGCAGAACGTTCAACGGAGAGAACTAATAAGCGCAAAGCTATTTCTCTTACGGAAAAAATTTAATTTTAAAATGATACCTGATAAAACTCTAAAATTTAAAGGAGAAAAATGTACTGGAGGAAAAATGTCTAAAGACCGTCTTTGTACGTGCCAATATGGACGGTTCCAAAAAAACGAAATCTTATAATAATCGGCAACTCGGCATGGCCCAGATGCTTTAAAAATGTTAAAAATTTCCCGGTGACTTATTTTTCCAACAAAAGAGCATGGATTACCTCCGAGGTGTTTGAAAAAATATTGAGGGACTGGGATCAAGAGTTAGTACGACAAAAAGATAGATTTTACTCCTAGTGGATAATTGTCCTGCTCACCCAAAGTTAGATACCTTTATGCAACCAATGGACCAAGGAGTCATACGTTGTTTGAAGTCTCATTATCGGCAGCAATTGCTAATCAAAATGGTTTCTGCTTTACATGAGAACGCAGAGTTCAAAATTTCTTTACTGGATGCCATAATGATGTTGGCATCTGCTTGGGGAAAGGTGACTAATACAACAATCTTAAATTGTCTTTGTCAATCAGGATTATGCTGTGATAATGAATTTGGGAAAGAAGATGAACTTCCATTATCACAGTGGATACTGAGAGAGAGAATCAATAATAGAGATGAAGAGGGTATGAATTCACAAAAATGGGTGGAAGATAATGGCATGATAGAATTTGAGAGCTATGATTAACAATTTGGTGTCGGCTGATGATAATTTAGTTACCGCTGAATTTCCTAATGATGCAGAAATATTCACACCCGTAGCCATGAGGAATGTGACAAAGAAAATAATCCAGAAGGAAATACAACACCTGCAAAATGTTATACAAAAAAAATGTTGGAGGAAAGGAAGGAGGAGGAGGAAAATAAAATAACTGATTTTTTTGTTAAGTGTTTGATTTGATTAATTATTATATATTGAACTGTCTTTGTATTATTTATGTACACATATTGTTTCTTGTTATTAACACAAAAATAAAAATGTTTACACCGGCCCCGTCTATAGCAAACACTCGGCTATAACGAACACACATTGGATCCCCTTGGAGGTTCGTTATATCCGAGGTTGACTGTACATACAAATATGGCTACATTTGGAATGGACTGTCAGAATATTTATTTGAAAAATGCATTGGTCATAGAGATATTATAAGGCAAACATATTTATTTAAACGGATGCTCGTATGCTTCACTAATTGTATTGCTGTTAATATTATTGTATCTATAAGTAGATTTTCATATTATTATTAGTGATAAACACAATTCGATTCGATTATGTGCTTTCATAATCGAATTCGAATTCATTTAAATCATAATACCTCATTTTCTGATTTTTTCTGAAAACAACCCTTACTTTCATATAACAAATGAGACAGTATACAGCAGATACAATATTCAATTTCAATAATGAATACCAAATAATAAAATAATCAGAAATGGAAATCAATATAAAACAATAATTCCCACCAATAACATAATCTACGAATTGTTTAATATAATATGTAATCCCTATAATACACCTTATGCCTACTTGTGATATACTCAAACCTATAAAAAAATACTTTGTGTGTTGTGAATTTGTAAAAGTAGCTAATAGCTAATAGTGCTGTTCTATCCTGACTTATAGTATGAATACTTCTTCCACTATTGATCAAGTAGAAAATTTCAATAGAAAATAGAAAAAACCATAACAGTGTCATGTGTCATTGAACTATTGTCAACTCATTCGGCAAGTTTTGTATATAACATAATACCATCTAAAAATGATGGTATGATATAAGGCTTTCATATGCAATTTATGTTTATGTTGAAGCATTCTATGACATAAATGAAAAAGGCAAAGTAACAAAATTAAAGAAAATGTTAAAAATAAACCAAGTGACAATCATCTTTCCTGAGGATGACATGGGTAATTCGGTAGATACCGAAGATGACAAATTAGTTTTGTTTTGTCTATTTTTTTCTGCCAACTGTACTAATTCCCAAACAAGCTTAATAAACATTTTCTTAGGAATATTTTTCTATGCAACCCCAAATGTCTAGGCACTCGGTACTTATAGGTGTTTTTGCCATTATTACAGATATGCAGTCAGCAACATAAGCGCATAAGCGACATTTACAAGTTTCAGCTGCAAAAAATATTTTTTTTTCTTTATATCTTTTTACTAACAGATCCACCGTTTCTAAATAAAATACCAATTGTATTAAATCATTTTCAGGCAAATTTTTATCAAAATTCTTCCCTCCTAAACAACTTGTTATTTGCTACTTGATCAAAACCAAATCTCAATTTGGTTGTCATCTCAACCAAAATCTCGTGCACAACTGTTTTACATAGAGTCAAACAATAAAGCAACTATAATTGAAATGGAGATGAATATAAATGATCCCTGTCCATCTACTTTTCAAAATATATCTGAAATTAACATAAAAAGTTGCAATCATGGAAGCAAATCTTTACTAGTTCTGTCCTTTTAGTTATTTTGCCTCTTATGTAAAACTACTACAAAACTTTTAGAAGAAAATACTGGACAGATAAAATAGCCTATAATACAAAAACAATCAATGTGGTTTACTGACAACTGTAAAATAGAATAAGACTGTAGCTGGGAATTATGAGTCAAATTAAAAAGCAAAATCTAAAGGGGCACCAATATACTCGTAATGTAGCTACAGCGGTAGTTGCCATTTTTCCCGACCAACAAGCTCAGTTCTTCTTCGTAGATATAAAATAAATACAGAAAAACTGGGCCAAGCTATTATCTTGACATAACAGCTATATGAATAATGATAGAATGGTGCTTGTAGACTGATTGGATATCGATATCTGGCAAAATAAACTATGTTTAAAATCTGTTAAGAGTGGAAATTACTACTGAAAACACACAGGAAAACTAGCCTACAGAGGAAAACCTAGAAAGAACTAACTACTCTCTTAAGGATAAGAAAATTACATTCACATAAATTATTTTTGGTTAGAAAAATTCAGGCTCACCTTAAATTGCTATAGTCCTCTTTTCTACAACAAAATATCAATTGATGTAAAGGCATTATTATTATATGAATTTAAAACTGCTTTAAATAATGTTAGTTTATAAGTTAATGTATAAGTGAATCTCTGCAATGTGATTATTTTATGTTTTAAAACATTTAAAAGTTTCCTATATCAAATTGTCATCTGTTCATTAACAGAGTTCAATAACAGAGAGAAATTCATTAACTTGTATTTTAATACTTAGAAATAAAATTTTAGGACCATTATTTTATGAAGGCATTTTTTTTAGCTGGTAACCAAGTATTATTTTTAATTCTAAAAAATAAATAGAGATGTTATTAGACAACTTGTCATTACAAAAATATGTTAATATGTATGAATGAGTTGGCACCCTAGCAAATATTACAAATTAAAAAATAAAAAATTGTCTTTTCAGCATCCAAATTTGACATAATATACCAAATTTATAATAAGCAATGTTTATTTTTATATAATATATTAAGTATCTATCTACTAATCTTTTTTAAAGCATTTTTACATTATGTGAATGATAAATATATTGTTTTTATGTGTTTTCATTAACAAATGGACATTCAAGTATTGTAATCACTAAGTACTTGGTTTATATAATCAAACATTATAGTTATCGTCAGATGGTAATTATTAGTCTTACTACGTGATGATAAGCTGAATTGATATGATTCAATACAGTTGAGCTTTATTTAATATTCTGAATTGTTATGTAATATATCTTGACTTTATATGAAATGCCTTTCTGATACCGATAAACTTGAAAACCCGTAAGAAAATTAAAATAATTAAAAACTATGTCCAGGAAGTATTTTTTTTTTCAAGATGGAAAATAATCAAAATTGCATTTTTAGAATGAGCAAGTTACCATTCCATCTTACATCCTTGAAATACTTGTAAATTTATAATCCATTTCCTAATCAATTTTAGCTAGTAACCAAGTATTATTTTATATTCTAAGAAATAAATCAAGGTGTTATTACACAACTTGTTGGTGCAAGAATATCTTAATATTATGTAAGAATGAGCTAGTGTCCAAGCAAATAACATAAGAAATTAACAAACAAAAAATGACAATGACAAAAGAACGCAACTACTTGTTGACCTTTCAATATCCAGATTTGACATAATATACCAAATCCATTATTTTATTGATTGAACACGTTGACTGCCAGGGAATTTTTCAGGATTCCAGTCTAAAGAGCTAATTTGATTTAATCATGTTATATTATTAAGAACTTTAATAATAGTACACAGTAATAATCAAAAAGCTTAAAATTTGTTGTTTTTTAAACATATTACGAATTATCTCATAGTTGGCTTACGTAACAGAAACCTCTTAGCGGAAGCCAACTATGAGATAATTCGTGCACAGACACGCTTCGACCTGTCGCTTCGCTAGAGCTGAGTCAGATACAATGTATAACTTTGTTAGTAATAATTGAGATATAGTGCAGAGCACAACACATTTGTGTCTTTCTTGTGTGTATTATTTTAGAATCGAATTATAAATACCCCAATATGGATAGGAAAAGACGACTTAGATTCCAATAGTTATTGCGGCATTTTCATTTCATTGATAACTCAATACCATCTCCTGACAGATTATACAAGGTGCGACCTATACTAAATCATTTCAATGATGTGCGCCAAAACTATGTGTCAAATAAAAATATTTGTATGGACGAATCAATGATGTGGCATGGAAGATTGCATTTCCGCCAGTACATAAAAAATAAAAAGCACAAATATGGTGTCAAGCTGTATGAGCTATGTGAATCCGATGGTGTTGTTATGAAAATAAAAATTTACAGTGGAAAATTTGAGGAATCTGACAATAATTTAGGTCACACTACTAATGTTGGCTAAGTCTCGATAAGGGATATATAGTATACATGGATAATGTTTATGATTCTGTTGCTCTTACGAAATTACTAACTACACAAAAAACTTATGTGTGTGGAACTCTAAAAAACAGAAAAGGGAATCCCAGAGATGTGGTGAATCGAAAACTGAAAAAAGGAGAGTTTTTTGGCAGCAAAATGGTGGAGTTTACTGTATGTAAATGGAAAGACAAGCGAGATGTCCTTACCATTTTAAATATGCATGTTGTTGAAATGGTAAAGGTGTCCAATCGAAATGGAAAACGTTCAATGAAACCGAATATAATTGGGGATTACAATCTAGGAATGTCTGGCATTGATCATTCAGGTCAAATGCTGTCATATTACACATATCTAAGAAAGACAGTTAGATGGCCTAAAAAGGTTGCTTTGCATATTATGGAGTTGTATACATATATACACAATGCGCACAACTTTTCCAACAAACAACTTCTTCTAAAATAAAACTTATAAAGTTTAGAGAAGCATTCGTCGACACGTTGATTGAAGGGGAGATTGAATCAGTTTAAAAAAAACAGGATCGCAAGAGCTTCATTATTTACAGAGTATTCCACCTACCGAAAAAAAACTGCGTCAGACAAAGCCATGCCGATTTTGTACCAAAGCTAAAAGACGGCGCGAAATATGTTACTTCTGTCCAATCTGCCAAGAGAAGCCAGCACTTTGCGTGGAAGATTGTTTTAAAAATTATTACAAAACATAAAAATTTATTTCCTTGTATAAAGTTTTTCATTTTTGAATAAACTTTGTATGATTGTATTTTCTATTCATTTAAGCCAAACCTGATTTTTTATTCTCTTTCCTGAGGCCATCTATTCATATTTACACTGTTATGCTACAAGTTTCTGCGTAGCTGTACAAATATGACAAGTAATGAAGGGACGAGATAACTCGTAATAATAGCCAACTACAAGATATCTTGTAGTTGGCAGTCAACATGTTAAATATGTGAAAAACTAGAAGTTACAAACTGAAAGTACAAAAATCTATAATGCTTATATTTTTCTAAATATATAAGATAATAATGCATCACAGTGTAACCAATAATCCTATACTAGAATATATTGATAACTTGGCCAATTTCGAACTTTATTTTAAAGATTTGAAAATAATTAAAATGTTATTGCAACAAGTAATTAGAAAGGTTTCCTGACATATTAAATAACATGTTTTACTGATCTTACTTTCAGAATCACACATACTTAAACTTACCAGATCAAGTAATGGTGCACCTAAAAGCATGAACATTAGAATAGTCACTATCATCCCAAATCTAAATTCCACGTTATCAGGATTTTCAATTTGTGCATAGCCTAAAAATACAGCTGCAACGGCAGCACCTATGCCTGTTGGTTTTAATATTTCCTCATACTTATTTGACGAATATGTATAATAAAAGGCTATGTATAATAAATTTAAAAATATGGCAGCAACATTTACTTGTATCATTGCTGAATCACCCAGGATAAGTCCATGTTGCAACATCAACAATCCTCTGAAAAATAAAATATCTACATTAAAGTTAAATCAAAATGAAATTATATATGTCAATAAGAAGCACAAATATTACTCCCAGTTATATTTCAATTTGCTACTAGAATCTATTTTTCTATGCCTATTTAACCAGTTTTGTTTCAATTTAAATTCATTGTTAATTTATATTTTTTATCCGAAAATTATCCATAATAAAACTATTTTTGTTAAATCATAAATAATATTCGTAAGGGAAACTAACTGTTATTAATCAAGAAAAGGATATTATTCAGGGGCGTAGTGTACATAGATGCGAGTGATGCGTCGCATCCCTTAAAAAATTTGTCAAATTAGTGTTATTTGAAAGTTCAATCGATCTATTCAATTATTACAATTTTTTTATTATTACAAACCGACCGCAAACCATACATTATTTACTTTAGACGCTAACATCAACTTTTTCATTTCAAATCGGCCGTGAAGGCGCCCGAAATTATTGAACCCCCGCGATACTTGCTGCAATGCTGAAATGAGATGGACAATTTTTTTATTATTATAAACCGACCGCAAACCATACATTATTTACTTTAGACGCTAACATCAATTTTTTCATTTCAAATCGGCCGTGAACGCACCCAAAATTATTAAACTCCCGCGATACTTGCTATGTGTGGACAGATTTGTGTTAGAAAATCAACTACCAAGTAAAAGAATGCGTTTGAATTTAATTCCTAAATAAGATAAGAAAAGCACCTACACACGATTGTTTTATGAAATTTTGGACATTATTACTTTGAACATTAGTGAACGGTTTAGTGAAATTTCTAAACTGAAATTCTTAAATCTAGATTCCACACAATTTACTTCATTCGTGAAACGTTTTCCTGACGAACTTTTTTCTTCTTTAGTAGATACATATGGAACATTCTTTAATGCAAATCATTTAAAAAGTGAACTTTCAATGATATATAGTGATCCCGATATGAAAAAGAGCAATGTGTTTGAATTTCACCAATATATTATGTCCCTTCAATTATCTTATATTTTCCCGGAGTCATCAAAATTGTGTCGTTTAATTTTGACTATTCCTGCCACAAGCAGTTCCGCGAAAAGATCATTTTCATGTTTAAAGAGAATAAAGACTTATCTGCGAAATTCTCAAAAGCAAGAAAGACTGTCAGCTTTAGCATTAATAAATTTTGAAAGTGCCTTGTTAGAAGATATAAGATAGTCCCCAACATTTGAAGAAACAGTGATAGACGTTTTCGCTGGAGAAACAAAAACTGTATGATAAAATCTGTGCCATACCACGAATAGTCAACTTACTTTTGAGTTTGTGTCCATTGGGAAATAAAAAACTATTAATTGCTACTACAATAGTTCAGTTGCTAAAGATAATAATTTTGCTTCATTAATTGAATTTCGGGTCCTAGTGTTTGGCTAAAGTTTCACAATTATACTCAGTTTAACATAGTGTTTACCCTTCATTAAACAAAGAAGTAGAAATTACACAATAAGCAATGTTTATTTCTAAATTTCGATAGCATATTTAAGTAGCACACTTAGTTTGAATAGAATTTGCCAGTGATTAATAATTTGTTATCAATTTCGTGCACGTGCATCAAGTATTACTTCAAAAATGAGGTAGTAAATATACTAAGTATCTAGTTATCTTTTTTAAAAATTTTTATGTTTTGTGCATGATAAATATATTGTGTTTGGATAACACTGGGATATACAAGTATTGTAATCACCACTTGGTTTATGTAATCATACATTATAGTTATCTTCAAATGATTATTATTAGTCTTACTTTAGTAGGTGGTGATAAGCTGAATTGATAGACACTTTGACCTTGTTTAATGTTACGAATTATTATGTGAATATAAATTCAATTTATATGATATACATTTCTGATATTAATACACTCAAAAATCTATAAGTAAAATCGAAAAGAAAATAATCAGAAAAAGTTCATTACGTAAAACAATAATATTAATACTTATTTTGAAGCCTGCAATTTTAAAAATGATATCTAGGAGGGTTTTCTCTTTCAAGGTGGAAAATAATAAAAATTGTATTTTTAGAATGAGCAAATTATCATTTTCTGTTATTCATCCTTAAGTATTTGTAAATTTATATTTGATTTCCCAGTTTTTTTTCCTACTCTAATATAGTACTGGGGAATATAATAAATATGTTGTGTTTGTGTAACAACTTTGTATATGAAAATCAAATACCATATAGTCATGAAAAATATCAATTTATAAAACTAAATAAAGTATGGCTAAACATAGACAATGATTCACTTTCACCTAGCTTCTATTTAGACATCACTTTTGATAAGCATTATTATAGATATGTTTGCGTATATGGTACTCATTCGAATTTGACTAATGATTTAAAAGACTGCAAGATAAAATGACTTTACAGATTTAATAATCTAAATTAAAACCACTAATACTATAAACTGATAAGTAATGTTTATACAATTATCTTTTTATATCTACCGTTTCACAGAATACCATTTTTAAACTAAAAAAATCATTAAATAAAATATAAAAGTTGTATCCATTTTTAGTCTTCTAATAAATATATAACAACTTTTTATCAACTGTATATAAAAATCTCTTGCATTATCTTATGTATTAATAAATCTTTAATATAACGGACAATAGAAATAATTTGTATATAATAGCTCATTTAATATCCAATATTAATTCTCATCCAATAAACAATTCTCTCTGTAATAATGAAGTTGTACAAATTATTACATATTATTATACATACTGGATTTTTAATTAACCATCATATATCAATTTTATGTATGATAATATTATTATTTTATTATACACAAAATTAAAAGTATGTTGATATGTAGATACAATTGATATGTAAAATATTGATTTGTGATAGTTTCATATTGTAGGTACATATATTCCTAATATAGTTATCAGTACAAGTACTAAATTAAAACACAACTAAATTCTGATTTATATTAATCAAACTTTTGTAGAGTGGAGAAATGTATTGAACGTCAGCTAACCAAAAGCAAAATGTACAAGAAAAACATCCGAAATTTTTCATAATCTCTTAATATATCATAAAAGGAAAAGAATTATATCACGTTTTGTTACAAAATTCATCAGGATTTTAAAACGGAAACAAGTGAACACAATAGTATTTCAGGAATACTCTTAATCGGTTTTAAAATATATGTGGGATTTTTTGTATAGGTAGGTATATTGTAGGTATACAAATTTATCAATAATGAACTAACATTTTACAGAAGTATAAAGTCCTAACATATATTAATCTTGTTTTACATTATTACTCAAGTATTACCTTGAGTAAACTTATCGTCACAGCACATAATGTTAATATATCTATTTCAACTAGTTGCACAACATGATATAATGAAATACTCACATTACGATACCTCCTATAAATGGGGTAGCAGGTGTTCCTTTCGTTGTACCTTTTTTGTATATATCCCTGCATACAAAAATCCCTGAGAAAAATTGCCCTATTGTTACTATACTGGCAGTTTGTCCTACCAGTTCTTTATAGGGCTGTAAACTTCTGGATAACGCCTCCATCATATATATTTCTGTGTCTAGACTGTAATACAAAAACAATTCACTGAGATTTTCAATTTGATTCTACAAAAGCCAACAAAGGAAGTAATTAATATAATTTTAAATTAACACCAATCAACTTCTATACAACACATACATTAACTCACTTTGATGCTTTATTGCTGACTTATAATTTTTATTTATGACAATCTGTATTTGTACTTAGTTCTTACACAGGAGTTGAAACTTTTAATACTGATGATACTTTAAATCTACCTAGATTGTAAGTAGATTTTATCGTTGACAACCGTGTCACTATCATTCAATTGGTTAATCAAGCTGTGATCAAGTCACGATCATTTCGATTCTGTTTATCTTTCAATTGGTTTTATATTTCAGTAATCAACGAATAGCAGTGGGTCACAACACTTTTTAAAACAAAAATATATATATTTATGAGAAATGTCACTTTTAATTTATTTAACCATATATATTCTATGGTTCGATATGGTTCTGTATGTAGTTTGTGTACCATAACCTCTGTAACGTGTATAGCCAGCCCAGTATCCCCTGTATATACAAAATGAATTATAGTAATTCTTAAGGCTGGTTACACATTGAAAGTGTAGTCGCGCGGCTAGGAGATATACGTATACGCCCGTATACAAGCGACTAATCGTAATAAAAAAAATGTAAGTGAACAACGTCCACTGCTAGCGACCTTGCAGTGGTCGCTGTTCACTTACATTCTATTTAGAATGTAAGTAAACAGAGTCCACTGCAAGAGACCTTGCAATGAACGTTGTTCACTTACATTTTCTTTATTAGGATCGGTCGCTTGTATACGGGCGTATACGCGCTACCTCCCAGTCCCACGTCTGCGCTTCTGATGGATAACCTGCCTAATATCGAAATGTATCACCTACGAGCAAAAAGACAGTGTATCACAAATAAATCAGTGAATTATTTTTTTCTTCTCTTTCGTATAAAATAACTTTCATCAAAAGTGTGTTTGTCAACAGTGCTAATTGAGTCGATACATAATAAAATGTAGTACGATTTCTAAACAAATCGAAATATTTGGAATTGATTTGTTATCGTTCATACACCAGTAATAATTTGATTATCGTAGAGATAATACTAACTAGTTAAATTATTTCAAAATTATACAGGTCTGATTGTATTTCTTTATGTCTGCTAAATACATTTAATATATACTGATATTCATCTATCTGATCTGGTATTATGTAAATTATGTTCTTCATGATGTACGAACTGATGATAAGAACATGATGTACGAATTTCGAATGCACTTGTCAAAATATAAACTTTGCTCTGGGAAAAAAACTTTATTTTGTTTTATAAATTTGCTGTAAACTTCAGTGAATTGAATTCAAATTCCCTCCGTTAACCAGTAAAGACTACTCCATTTTCATATTATTTATATAAAAAGAGTGACCTGTATATAGAAATAGTTAATTAATGCAAATTATGTAGATTCAAATATGTTAGGAAATCGAAAATAGATATTTTGTGGCGTAAACAACAGTTTGTAATTTCATTATACAAAAATAAGGAAGGAGAACAACAGATCAAAAAAGAACGAAGCAAAAAACTATTTTTGCTATCATTGTGAGTTTTGTTAATTATAAATTTAAACATATCATTAAAATAATACAGGGCGAATACGATGAATTCGGCTTATGTGCACTGAAACCATTTCATTTATCTCCAATTAAACTAGTAATATATGAATATCACAGCGATATTAGTACGCTGTTTGTTCACTATTACAGTAACTGTTGAAGGTAAAAGTGGGGGTGACGTGTCATTTCGATTGGTGTAGCTTCCTATAACACGTTGAATTATATGAAATTCATCACTGACTCAAAAGAGCTGCTTAAAGCTGAAAAATAGCTTAAATATAATTACACTAGTATACAGATACATAATCGTTGAAGTTTGCAGTGGGGCGATTTGTTTTCACATATAATACAAATTTTAATCAGTAAGGTTCTAAATACAGAACACATATTGCTATTTAATAATATGGCGGTCAGATTTCCCATTTTTCTACTGTTTAACTTTCTTTCAATTCTGATGTTCATATATCTGTCTTTTTGCTCGTAAATGTCACTAAATTTTTTCTATGTCTGTGTTTATGATATTCAGATATTCTGTGAGATTATTATTTTCATATTTTGTCTATTATAATTGTTATTAAATAGTGGTTAGTTGCAAACGGGTTGTTATTTTACTATATTTCCGAAATTTATGTTTATACGTTTTTTGTATAATGTAAAATCTATTTTAGTATATTTTAATCATTATTTTTAGTGATTTAACCTAAAACGTTTTTAGCAAAATAAAAATGTCCAAACCTGGTACTTCTTCTGAGAGTCAGGTGTGTGAAAGTCAAGCACAAATAGCTCAGAAAAACTGGGAGCTTGCGAATTCTCTAGAAGTGGTTAGTTCAGTAGATGAAATATACCGATATGATAAGAAGCAACAACAAGATATTTTGGCCGCGAAACCTTGGGATAAAGAGTATATTTTTTTGGAATATATTAGTATTGTTATAAATATAATTACGTTTTTAGTCCACACTTCTTTAAAGATATAAAAATATCTGCTTTGGCTTTATTAAAGATGGTTATGCATGCAAGATCAGGTGGTCCTTTAGAAGTAATGGGACTAATATTAGGTAAAGTAGATGGAAATACTATGTTTGTTATGGATTCATTTGCATTACCAGTTGAGGGAACAGAGACAAGGGTTAATGCACAGGCCCAAGCCTATGAATATATGAGTTCTTATATTGAAGCAGCGAAGTTGGTAGGGACTATTGTATTAATTTATAAATATTAGTATTTTTTTCTTAGTTTTTTATTAGTAAAATAAGCAAGCAATTTTATATACATAATGTTTGGAGGTATATCACACATATCTTTTGTGAATTACAGGTTGGTAGGCAAGAAAATGCCATAGGGTGGTATCATAGTCACCCAGGTTATGGTTGCTGGTTGTCTGGTATTGACGTTAGTACACAAATGTTGAATCAGAACTTCCAGGAACCGTTTGTTGCCATTGTCATTGATCCTGTGAGGACAATATCAGCAGGAAAAGTTTGTTTAGGAGCATTTAGGACATATCCCAAGGTAAACTAAATATTTTATAAAATATTTTTAGTTTTTTTACCCTACATCTTATAACTTTTTATTTTAGGGATACAAACCAGCAAATGAGGAACCTTCTGAATATCAGACTATTCCATTAAATAAAATTGAAGATTTTGGAGTTCATTGTAAACAATACTATTCATTGGAAGTTTCGTACTTTAAATCAGCGTTAGATAGGAGGTTATTAGATTCTCTTTGGAACAAATATTGGGTCAATACTTTGAGTTCATCTAGTTTACTAACTAATGCAGATTACACCACTTGTCAGATCTTCGATTTATCTGAAAAACTGGAACAATCTGAAGCAGCGATAGGTATGTCTATTTCATCCTATTGATATTATTTCATATAAAATTGTTGTTAAATTATTTATATATTTATTAACAGCCCAAATTGTTCATTATTTTTTTAAACTACCTATCTTCTATACTGCTTTAGGTCGTGGAGGTTTCATAGTAGGTGGAGCAGATCCACATGAAAAAAGAACAGAAGACAAACTTTTAAAAGCTACTAAGGATAGCTGTAAAACAACCATTGAAATTATTCATGGACTGATGGCTCAAATGATTAAAGATAGATTATTTAATAGTGTTACTCCAAATAACAGCAGTGTAGCCCAATAATTGTGCAAGATATATTGATTAATTTTTATTATTTTTTAGCTCTTTCATTTTTAAGCTTGTTTTTGTATAAGTTATTTGTCAAATAAAATATTTTTTTGTTTAAAAGTTGCAGATAACATTTGACCTTTTTTTCCACGCAGTTATTTCAGATCTTGTTACATTAAAAGAATATAGTGGCGCATGAAAAGATCTAGTGATTAGTGGTAAATTTAAATTATAGTGACAAATCAAATATGACTTGCTACTGAGTGGTAATTAATCACGAAATTTGAAAATAATCTTATAAAATGTTTTTTTTATTTCAACTATAATGGATGCATTAATGTTACAAGTTAAGTTTCCTAAATTTGGTAGAATCTCAAATTCAAAATTTACTATTGGTTTCTATCCACTATTGAATCATTTTAAATTGTCAAAGGTTATATAGTAAATAATATAATATATTCTATAAAAAAATATTTCTATAGAGTATATTTTCAGTTTCAAAATGATTAAAAAGGGGATCATGTTCAGGTTTACATATTTGTAAAATATAAGTAGTTATTCTATAAAAAATGTGTACATATTCAAGTCTTTTATCTACATATTGATGCTTTCATAATTGGTGGTTGTCTATGGTGACATTTTCATGATTGGTGACTACTTTAGCTATATTTTATTCTTACTTATAGAATGTGAATAGTGTGACGGAAAACCACCATTAATACAATTTTCATAAAATACTTATCATTTCGCATGTTTGTGATTCATTCTGATTATTCGATGTGTCATGATTTGAATTATTTTGGAATCAGAATGGTACGAATAAAACACGCCTAATAAAAAAAACAGTGAAATAGAAAACCTGCTGATCCTATAGTGAACGGATCAGAACGGAACATTCTGCAAATTAAGATCCTGCTGATTTTGCGCATTGATTATGAATTTGTGTTGACTTTTCGTATGTCAGTTGTCAAAATGAATTCATTCGGTTTTGTCTTTTAGTTCTGTGTGTGTTGTCTGTTTTTACCCGATTTAACCTAAATTTACGCGATGACAAAAAATAGAATTAATATTTTATAGCTTTTAATTTAAACAGTATGGCAACAAAAATCGTAAGAAACAAATGTGGCACTAATGTATTTAGTAAATTATTAATAACTGGAGCTTTAATACAAAAAACTAAATTAACACATTTTGCCCAAAGTGCAGGCTATTTAAAGAGTAATTCAAATGTAAATAAAACTTGTAAATTTAGTGTAAATTCAGTGGTGTTAGGAACGGCTGGTCATGCTGAAACTACAAGCACAACACAAGGGTTATCTAAATTACAGGCTCAAGAGCTGATTTTGAGATTAAATGGAGAAGAGAGGAATATTTTAATGAGTGCATTACAGGAATATCAATCAAAATTAATTAAAGACGAATATGAAGGTAAAACGAAGCAGGTATTTTTGTGTTACTTTGTCGTTTTTTTTATAACGTTTCTTTTTAATTTAATAATTTTAACAGTTTAAATAATAATGCACTACATATTTTAAGTGTTTTGTGTTCTGCACATATATACCTACCTATTTTTATTATTATTATTTTTTTATTAACAAGATACACTTTTTATTTTGGTACAAGAATATTTTAATATAGGTACACTTACATCTAAATATTTTTATGAAATTAATAAAAATATATTTTAAATTTATATAATGACAGAATATTTTAATTTGTATTTGATGATGTATTAAATTAAATCGAAGATAGATTTAAACATATAGCTCTACTAGTAATATTGGTTTTATATAATTAGTATAAATATTATCAGTGCGAACTTAGCAAAACAACTTTGAAGAATGTAAAAATGCATAGGCTCATTATTTACCGTTAATTAATCGTGAAAGTTATAATTTAACTATCATTCAACTTTAAAAAATTTTGAGTGTTCTGCTAAGTTCACATGAATTTAGCAGAACATTATCAATTTTTTTTTTTGTTAAAAGTAAGTATATAGGAAATTGCCGCTTTTTATTGCCGTAAACAAATGATATAAATGAAATTTGAAAAAAATATATATTTTTCAATATTAGTAAAATAACTCAAAACTGAAAGTAACTAAAGAAAATAGATAAACACGAAAGAAAATTGATAATTTACATCTTTACAAAAGACCAGAGGACGAATTAATTAAGATTAATAGCTGTTCTGCTAAGTTACAGGGAACAAAATCCAAAAATCTGAAAAAATTGTAAAATGTGACCTGGTGAATTCGAAAATGTCACGATTAATTAAAAGAAGGCAAACGGTAAATTCCTGAACCGAAACTGACCCCCGTAAGACATTTTAGAACGAGGTTAATGGTTGTTCTGCTAAGTTCCCATGGGAAAAATCCAACAATGGGAATAAAAAATTGCAAAATTATCACGACAAATTCAAAGACGTCAAGATTAATTAAAAGAACGGGAACGATAAATACCTGAACGAAGTCTGACCCCCATAAGTCCTCTTCAAACGAGATTTATTGCTGCTCTGCTAAGTTCACAGAAAAAATGCATAAATCATAATAAATTATTGCAAAATTATCACGGCGAATTCGAAGACATCACGATTATTTAAAAGAACGCGAACGGTATATTCCTGAACGAAAATTAACCCCCATAAGTCTTTTTCAAACGAGATTCATGACTGTTCTGCTAACTTCACAGAAAAAAAAATGCATAAAACATAATAAAAAGTTGCAAAGTCATTACGGCGAATAGGAACGTCACTATTAATTCGGGAACGGTAAATTCCTGAACGAAAACTAACTCCCAACAGACATTTTTAAACGAGATTAATGATAATTTTGCCAATTATCATTTATCGTGCCGTGATTTGCCGTGATAATTTTGCAATTTCTTATTGCAATTTTTGGATTTTTTCCCGGGAATTTAGCAGAACAGCCATTAATCTCGTTTTAAAATGTTTTAGGGGGATTAGTTTCCATTCAGGAATTTACCGTTTGCCTTCTTTTAATTAATCGTGACATCTTCACCGGGTCACATTTTGCAATTTTTTTCAGATTTTTGGATTCTGTCCCCTTAATTTAGCAGAACAGCTTTTAATCTTAATTAATTTGTCCTCTGGTCTTCTGTGAAGATGTAAATTATCAATTTTCTTTCGTGTTTATCTATTTTCTTTCGTTACTTCCAGTTTTGAGTTATTTTACTAATATTGAAAAATATATTTTTTCAAATTTCGTTTATACCATTTGTTTACGGTTAAAAGCGGCAATTTCCTATATACTTACTTTTAACAAAAAAAAAAAAATTGATAGATGTTCTGCTAATTTCATGTGAAGTTAGCAGAACACTAAAAAATTTTTAAAATTGAAAAACGGTATATTATAACTTTCACGATTAATTAACGGCAAATAATAAGCTTATGCATTTTTCTATTCTTCAAAGCTGTTCTGCTATATATTATACTACTGTAAAACCAGACATCCATCAGTCAGAATAACATTGTTATAGTACAGATGATTGAAATCCGTGCTTTGAACGAATGTTAATTATAAGTGTTATTTCCCAACCAATATAGTTTTTTGTGTGTTTTCAAGGTATTATGCAAATGTGTTGTTATCATCACAAACTACATTACACATTATTTCATTGTTAGTAATAAAAAAGTATTTTGAGAAATTTTGAAAGACTATAACATGTATGTTATAGTCTGTAATATTACTTATATATTACTAATTTTTGACATACATACACACTATTGGCGATATTCTAGTATAAGTAAACGACTAAAATAAAATTCAAAGAGACTGTCGAACAAACTTCGAGGCAAATAGTTATCTGCATTGACTTTTACAATCTTATTGTCTTAACTAATTAAATAAAAAAAACCTTTAGAAACCATAGATAAAAAACGTATATTTATTTTACATAATAAATTGAAATTAATTGGACTCCTAAAAATCTTGTACACATTTGGCTGTACCCAGAGATATACTATACTAATGTTTCGTGTTATTGATTGGGAACTATTTTGAAAGAACATTTTGTAAATATATTAGAAATTTTATATTTTCAAATAGGCATTAACAATTTTCCAAAGATAAATATCGCTACATACATCAAAAATAAAAATAAAGTTAACTCTACATGTCTTGTTGAAGTTTACAATAGTAATTGTTGTTTTATTATTAATTGTTGGTTTATTATATTTGTTGTTCTAATAAAAAATTATATTTTAATAAAATATGTGTTCCCAAAAATATTCTTTTTTTATTTCAGTAAATGATTTTTACGTTAATGTCTAATGTATTCAAACTCTTCACTGTCCTTGGTACAAAATTTTTTAAAAGTTATTAGAGTTAATTTTATAAATGAACATAATACTTCTCAACATTATTTTAAAGATGAAAACTATTCTAAATCAATAGGTTTGTGTCTCGCATATTTAGAACACTCCTTAAGTTCATCAATTTATAAAAGCAACATGGTATTTCTTAAGGTTTTAGATTTATTTGTGCTCGAACAATTTTTAAAGGCCCTCAAAATACCAAAACGTACATAATATGTAGGTATAGGCTTATACTGTATAAACAAAATACCTAAGTTATTTCACATTTTTTAAAATAGAATTTTATCACAATTTGTTAATACAAATTATGATAAACAATTTGTTAACACAATTTGTTAATATAATATGTCTAATAATTGATAACTAATGTTATCCAATAGTGATTTATAAAATATTTAGGGCGAAAGTTCTATTTGTATTTTTTCGATAACATTCCATAACAATTTTTGCCATGGATTCTCAAAAGCAAGTAATGAACTGCTAAATGATAAAAGTGCAAATTGTGACGTTCTATATTGTAGTAATTAGGGATATCATACTTTAGTATTTCATGTTAAGACCGTATATTTTGAGATCTCTAAAGAATTCACGGTCTCAGTCTCAGTTACTCGGTCTTATTTTTTTTAAGACTCGTTCTATAAGGAATTACCCGATATTTTGGTAAGCTTGTTTGTGTAGGTCGTACGTAAAGTGTGTGATCTACTAGCTTTTAAACTCTGTATTATTATTCTATTTTAATCGAAAATAGAAGAAATTGATTAAAATATTTATCTTACAGCTATCGTTATACCTGCTTTTATGACTGTTATATTTAAATCATGGCCAAATCGGAAATAAACCACTTTTTGGCAAGACGTTGAATATATGGGGCTATTACTGTACACTTAATATGATCGTTGATCTACTAAATGTACATATATATGATTATTTCATACAACTGAAAAGGTATAGAAGTATGTTTTTTAAGTTCATAAACAAAACTATCTAAATTTTGGTAACTGAGTACTGATCTAATATTTCGTATTACTGTTCATAAAAAAAAGAAGTCTTATCTTTTTTCCTGCTTGGTTGCTGGAAAAGAGCACACCATAATCAAATATATTGCTATTAAATGATTTTTGCAAAAATCCGAAACACATCAACTGTATTTTTAAGGACATTGCCTGACGTAAAAGATTGTTTTCAGATTATACGCTTGGATGTGGATTCCTTAATGTTTTCCAGGTATAGCAGTACTCCATATTACGCATTTCCTTTATTAATATAGAGAATGTTTTTGAGAGAAATACAAATAAAACAAATGTCTTTATTTTTGACAGGAATTTTAGTTGTTTAAAATGTCCACTGTTAACAATCTGTCACTGGCCACCACACGTATAACACTTCGTATTGAAAGTTCTATAATTTTAGGGCTGATATTTTCTGTGTCAAGTTGAATTCTCTGCCTCGGGTCTTCTAAATTATGAGTATTTAGTCTACTAAAATAGATCTGCAATTTTAAGTAACTCCAGGAGAAGAAATTCATTAGGGACTAAATTATGCGAATATGGTGGTCATTCTATTGGTCTTTGTTCTCCTATCGACTTATCAGGGAAAGTTTGTCAAGAAATAACAATCTTATTGTTTGTTTTTTTTTTATAAAGAACGGCAAAATTGGAACTAAGTTGAAAGATAGAAACTTCACTAAGTTGAAACATAGAAGCAGTCAAATTTTATTCAAAGAAGTAAGGCCCCAAAATACAGATTTCTGTCATTCCAGACCATACATTTAGTTACCTTGACTCTGGGCACTCTGGCTATGTGATTCTTGAATTCAATGAGAATTATCTTGAGTCTAATTGTACAATCATGACGATGTACTTTTTTATTGAAGGAACAGGTCGCTTCGTGAAAAAAGAAACAAGCTTTGGGATTTTCGTCAGAACGTAGGTAATATGGCATGTACAAAAATGCATGCAGCGAGCCGGATTATCGTCACTTTATTCGTCTCCACCCTTATAAAATACAATTAGTACAAGGTACTAATTGTATTTTATAAGGGTGGAACGTTTCTTTTTTTAACAATTTTCCAGCTGTGGAGTGGATGATTATTTAAATTCGGTTGCCAGTTTAAACCCAGTTGTAGAAGTGTTAGGATATTCATGAACCTTAAGCAATACGTTTAACTTAATGTTTTTACTGCCTTGAGGCCTCCCTTGTCGAGGTAAATTTTTTACGTTACTATAGGTAGTTTCGAAAAAAATTTAAACTAGTTTATTTACTTATCAATTTCGAAATAGGTGGTTTGTTAGGATGTTGATTAAAAATTGACAAGTCTTTTCATGAGATTTTAATCACTATCCAATCGTCATTAACATTGCAATTGTCTCCCAGTTAATATTTTTTAAAAATACAGTTGGTGGGTTCCAGAGTTTGTCAAAAATAATTTAATAACAAAATGATAAATATTGTGGGAAATTTTATCATCACCATGTATATGTAGATATATGTTACATAGATAGTGTGGTGATAAGGACCTCTTCATGGTTATGTTTTTTTATTGTACGAATAAATAACTGCATCTAAATATTTAAGACGTCATATTTTCTTCAAAAAGGTATATGGACCTAATTTTGAGATTTGAATCAGTCATGATATTCTGACAATTATCTCAAGGCAAATAAATCAGCGGTGATGAAACTTATTTATTTTCAGGGAGATATTGAAGGCATTGGCGATTTGCCACTTGGGGGAATTAGCAATAAGAATTTTATGAAACGTCTGTACTGCGGCAGTAACTGAGCAGTGCGTAATAAATTGTAGGGCTCTAAGGAACAGATGGTGGCATAGATAGTTATGGATTTTTTTTTTGTGAAAAAGTGTTCTATTCAAAATTAGATTTCGCGTGTATAATAGTTGTGAAATCAATTTTCTAAGAGCCCTGCCGTGTGTTTTCGATGGTGCATCATGTACAGTGTGTGCAAAATAATAGTACCGACAAATTTTAAATTTGAAATTGACGAATTTACAGTTACTAGTTGTCAAAAATGACATTGTTTAATTTTTAGTAAATAGGGAGGGTAGAGAGTTATTCATATAAAACAAAAAGCCGGCTTAAAACAAATATTTTGGTAATAAAATAAAAAACATTATCACAAATACTATATTAGCACCAAGTAGTCATCGAAAAACAATTGATACAATTTGTCAAATTGTTTTTAATTGCCAAATTATTTTATTTAAAAAAAGAGCAGAAAGTTCTTTAAGGTAAGAATTAGTTTAATATAATTAAAACACTTTTAAACTAATTTCTAAAATATCATAAAATGGGCCGCGCAAAACGTTGCACTGCAGAAAAGCGAACTCTAATTTTGAAAATATAAAACGAAGCCAACAATTATAAATCTATAAGAAACATATTGCGATGTTCAAATAACACGATAAGAAATGCTAAAAAGTGGTCTCCAGCAATAAAAACACATGGATGTAAACTAAAAACTTCATACAGAGAAGATCGCTCTATAAAACATTTTGCGAAATGCAATCCTTTTATGAATTCAATCATAATTAAAAATGAATTAAACAGTATAAATCATACAAACAGGAAATTAGTACAGTAACTATTCGGCGACATTTGATTAATCGAAATTTACTAGCAATAAGTCCCAGAAAAGTCCCGTTTTTAAATAAAAAGCATTTTAAAAAAATATTAACGATCGTAAACAACCATGGAAACTCGGCTCCTGGGAAATTTATAAATGTTTTATGGTATCATGAGTCTAAAATGGTATGGATCATGGAATATTTTATGGCATCATGAATCAGTTCGACTGGAAAAATAAATTACGTAAACACCAACAGAATGCTGCATTCAAACCGTAGTCAGTATACGCTGAAAACAGTAAAATATGTTGGCTTTTCCATAATGATAAGGGGATGTTTTTCCTATTATTGTACGGATTTGGGCCCAAATCTGTTCGCATATATTCGCAATCGGAATCCGTTCGCATTTCGGGCATGATGGATGAGTTTGTTTATACGAGTATATTGGGGGAAGTTATGCTGCAATATACGCGATATCCCATACGCCGAGAAATGCCCTTAATATTTTCCAGCACTAGCAGGTGTGCGAAAGATTAGTTCATAGCAAATAATAGGGTTGAGGTTTTGGAGTGGTCAGGACAGTCTCTTGACCTCGACTTTATCGAAAACTTGTGGAGCGCTATAAAAGAAGCCATGTCTATGACTAAATCCACCAATAATGAAATTTTGTAGCATGTAATAAAGCCTGCATGGAAAATATTCCTAAAGAACGGTGCGAAAAATTGGTGGACTATATGCCCAGAATGCTTGTCATGCCCTAAAGCTATTATTCATAACAATTAGGAATAAACTTGTTAATAATTACAACTTATTTTTCATTAAATATTTTTTTACGTTATTTTTGTTTCTTATCTAATTACGTTATTATTTTAAACACCAGGAAATTGTTATTTTTTGTGAATATGTTTTTTAAATTATTAACAAAATAATTTTTACTGTTTTATATGAATGACTTTATATTGTCTCTATTTATAAAAAAATAAACATAAAACCCTCGAAAACTAGTAACTTGAAATTCGCCAATTTCAAATTTAACACTTCTTGGTGCTATTATTTTGCACACAACTGTATATGATCATTGATCAGTATGGCCGATACTATTGAATTGAACTTATTCCGAAAGCTATTTTCTTTATATCAGAAGACGAAAATATGTTATACCTCAGTTTATTGCTCAACTGTCTTATATTTAATAATAGTATACATATTACATAATATACATAAAGTAATATACATATTTCTTATTATCATACACTGTTGTAGCTGTTTCTACACCTGTTGAAGCTATATTCATCGCAACATTTTCTTTTACGAACTACTTTTTAAATTACCTACATTGTACGCACTTAGATGTTAGATGCTGTCGTAAAGGACGAGGGAGAATGAGAGAAGCTCGTAAAAGGAAATGCTGAATTTCATCCCCTCAATGTACGTCATACACCTCGTTGAAAGCCTCCGTGAAAATCTCGTTCCCCAGAAATTGACTTTTCTGACATAGAACACCTGTAACACAGAGAAAGCAGAATTTATAGCTTGCGGGCAAAAATAATTGCGTTATCGTATTATCAATTTACGTAGAACATAAATGGATTATTTTAGGGTGTACGCTTTACAAAAAGTAACAGTTAATGTTTTTGCTTATCCTTTTTGTTACTTACTTATGTATAAATATAGGATTACAAATTTTATTTGAATGCCCGTGGAGGTCTCCCTTAAATCCATATTCATGAGGTCTCCCTCATGAATATGGATTTAAAGCTTTCTGACACAGTAGGGAACACTGCTTAAAAGATTAACGACAGAAAAAATTAAAATGTCGGTTTTAAACGCCCAGTTTAATGTTGTTGACATTATTTTTATCCTGGCTTCTTCAGGTGTCTCCTAACTGCCATAGAGATAAATAAAGCCTTACATAAATTGAACGATATCAATAAGAAATGCAGGGGAAAATAGGAATATTCAACAGTTAAATAAGAGTATTAATCGTGTATTTAAAGCAAACATTATTTGTTTCTTAGTTAAACTTTATTTTGCATATTTTACACCAAAATAAAGTCAACGTAAAATTTTAATCAACTAATTTATTCGCTGATATATAAAACAAATTCGCAGTTTAACATCAAGTGTATGAAGATTAAATGCCCCATTTTACTTTTCCGCGCTCCACTATACGCGGAAAAGTAATGCAATCGTGTAAACAATTTTTTTTCTAGGGTTTATTTTTCATTTTTCGACCTAAAAACAACAAAAAATGGTTTTTAAACCATTTTGTGTGTGTGTGTGTGTGTGTGTGTGCCGTTGTCGTTGTCGTCGGCATTTATTCTTGTTAGCACGATAATTCAACTAAATCGTGTCGGATCGATCGGGTTTTGACTGATTCTGATCGGGGACGTCTCCCAGAAGACACCTATTGATTTTGAGGTGGATAGGACACACCCCACCCTGTCCATAGGTCATGAGAAAGCACGATGGTGGACTATTTGAGAATTTTTTTTTGTTAACAGGATAACTTAACTAAATCGTGTCGGATCGATCGGGTTTTGACTGATTCTGATAGGGGACGTTTCCCAGATGACACCTATTGATTTTGAGGTGGATAGAACGCACTTTACCATGTTCATGGGTCTTAAGAAAGCACAATGGTGGACTATTTGAGAAATTGTTTTTGTTAACACGATCACTCAATGAAATCGTGTCGGATCGATCGGGTTTCGACTGATTCTGATTAGGGACGTCTACCAGACGACATCTATTAATTTTGAGGTGGATAAGACACTCCACCCTGTCCATGGGTCATGAGAAAGCACGATGATGGACTGTTTGAGAAAAATTGAAAAAAGTGAAACTGCCGCATAAAACACATATTCTGCATTTATGTGTTGGTTTATTTTTTCTCGGCCACTAAGTTTCGAGATAGAGATGTTCTACGTGCGGAAAAGTTCGTTTTAAGGTTTTAAAACTGTTTATTTATTTAATAATATTGTAAATGTCTAACGGAGCAAGGGGCTAACGCACTTCCATTTTCAACTTGTTGAATCTCCATTTGCTATGATCAAGACAATTAAGCTGGACAATCGACAATACGACAATCAAGATAAAGTCCAGGGGTTTATGATTACTTGGTTGTCTTTTGTGAGAAGTTTGTTGCTGATTGATGGCGTAATTCTACTTTATTGACCTTACTGTATTTAATTAGGATTGATTATCTGCAGTTCCCGACGCTAGTGTTTGCGTATGGAATAGTTGGGATACGATTTGATAGATATTGTGATTCTAAGCAAATACATATATATCGAGCCCTTATATTTTTATGTTGTAGCTGTTTTTTAGTTTTATTGTTTTGTCGAGATTTAAAGGTAGTAGAAGGTGTTGAAAAACAGGATAAAAATTACCACTTACACATGAAAGCACTATATGTAGTGTTAAATATTTTCACAAATATAAGCACGTGTATCGCTCTTAGTTCTTCGGTACATTGGGAAGAAGTAAACCTTGTCGACCTGTTCTGATTTTTATTTTCGTCGTCGAAGCATCGTAAAGAGGTTGTTGATTATCACACAATTGAAAATGTCATACCTTTAACCTTTTACTTATAGTTCTTACCAACGCAAAAATAGTTCTTTTGTTAAATTTGCAATGATGGTAATTATTTCGAGGCAAGCCAGTGGTCATTACTCATAACTATGCTTACTAAGAGAAAATGAAAGCCTACAATAGTACCTGAGTTATAGTAGCCAGTAAGTACATGGACATTATTTTAATTTGTAGGGAATGGAACCAAAAACTTTGAGTATAGCTTCATGAGGTATTCTGAAGATGAAATACAGTTAATTTTCTCAACATCTAAATATACGCGGTATGATAAAAAATACGGTGAACGAATTTTTATAGCAGAAACTGCTGATGCTGCATCTGTGTGAAGTAATGCGTCCGATAGCCTGATCTCTTGAGATATCCAGTGTCAAGCTTGAATAAGTCGTGACTTATATTCGAATATTACAACGGCGTACTGAAACGTTTGCGAAATGGTGTACGGAGAAAGAGACCAGAAAAATGGGTCAATGGCTTCCTCCTTCATCACGATAACGCGCTGTGCCACACCTCGCTTCCGATCCGCTAGTTTTTGGCTGGAAAACCCCGATTTAGCACCATGCGACTTCCAACTTTTGAAAAAATCAAAACCGTGCTAGAAGGAAAACGTTTTGACCCAATTTCCGACATTAAGAGGGCCACGACGGAGCAGCTGCAGGCCCTTCGGAGAGAATCCTTCCAGAAATGTTTCCAATCATGTAAGCAACATTG
This sequence comes from Rosalia funebris, assembly GCA_037954035.1. Classification (NCBI taxonomy): domain Eukaryota; kingdom Metazoa; phylum Arthropoda; class Insecta; order Coleoptera; family Cerambycidae; genus Rosalia; species Rosalia funebris. The sequence goes on from JAZFAV010000007.1 coordinate 11,598,575, forward strand.
GGATAATTGCATGGTTAGCCAAGGATAGTATTTTGAAGGAGATTAGTTCAAATTTGAAGGTTACTACATTGTTCATCATAAAATTATTCATCGTATTTTTTATCAGACCTCGTAGAAAATAATCGAATAGTTTATCAAATTACAAATACATCTTTATAATCAGAAAAAGTAATTTTATATACAGGGTGGCCCACGACGTTTTAGACATTCAATAGCTCGAAAACGCTTAGTATAGTATAGTATAGTCGCTAGTATTAGAAGTGCTGTAGTATATCTGTATATCGTTAATTATATCTTATCGATCTCGTAGGTGTTCCAGAATGCACTTCTTAAAAGCCATTGTTTATACATTTTTGTCACGTTCTGTAGTACATAGAATAACGGTTTTCTTTTTAATTTATTTTATACGTCAAGTATATATATATTTTTATAATTAAAAATGTGTATAAACCCAAAATCTACTATCTTACTTAAATTAATCACCCAGTACACGATTGATTCTAAATTGAATATTTAGATTGTAATGCCCTGGATGGCATCCCTATAGTTAGCGTTCTTTTATTTATTTCATTTCGTTGAATTATTCATATTGCGTATTATGAATTGTAGGATCTAAAGAATATTTTTTTTAGAAACCAATTTTGTATCTCAAGGGAATTACACTTTCGTTATAGAACTCCTTAGGTGTAACAAGGTGTCGGTTGAATGAAGATTAATGGCAAATTCTATAGCTAGTGCGCAAAACTGATGGCCTATTATATTATAACTGGAGGTATCGCGTGAGGATCAATAAGGATCGTGTTTTAAAGCGAAATGGCGATTTGACTTAACCTACGAAATATGCCAGTCTCCTAAGAAATGTGTTTAGTTGTTCATAAAAATATTATTTTCCGTTGATTTTTATAGTATGGCATATTAAATTGGAATATATTCTTTATATATTCCAATTTAATATACCATACTATAAAAATCAACGGAAAATAATATTTTTATGAACAACTAAACCCATTTCATAGAAAACTGGCATATTCGCACATAAAAGTTGGGCTAAATTAAATCGTTACCGGACAAGTATGAAAAAATGCCCGGTGTCGATTTTGTTTTTTAGATTCAGATTTTTTTTTGTACACGTTTATTTTTGTACTGGTTGATTTATGACGTCATCGATAGTTTTTTATGACAAGACCATTATCTGATGATGCCATTTAAGAGAGAACATGTTTTACGTATGGTTCAATACAGTGGCGGCTCGTGATGAAATGAAACGGGTGTTTTGCACAGGGCCGATCCTAGGGTATTGGCCGCCCGCGTGCAAATTTCAAACGTATCCAAACTACTGGCGCCGTAGGGGCCGCAAAATTAGCAGCTCTGCAGCACCTATACAACAGCCGCCTCTGGTTTCATAGCAGGTTGCATAACAATTGTTTCGAGAAAAGATCCCGCAGGATCCTTATGAAAATTTTTACTCAGTCAATCTTTCTGAAACTTTGCAAAATGATAGTTCTTGATATGTAGTTTAAGAGTTAAAAAATAAACCATTTTGCAGCTTGAAATTTCTAGTTCTGAAATCTTTTGACTAGGCTGGCTAAAGACTAATGTTATTTTTTTTTTTTTTTAGCTTATACTCCCAATAGCCCTGTAAATTTTCAAATTGATCCATCGAACCGTTTTTTCTCCAACTGCTCAAAGTTTTCAAAAGAAATAGGAATAAGATTATCGCTTTCAAAAATCATTTAATGGTTAGTAGGATGGAAAAAATTGATTTCTTTACGTTGCTTACAATTTTGCTTACAATACTCATCAAATAAAAAAAAAACTGGAAACATTAGTGTTTTGCTCAATATTTGCAAAGGGGCGTCAGATTTTTTAAATAGTCAGAAAATGGCTTTTTTTTGCACATTTTTCAAATTAATAGCAAGGGTAAAAAATTTGTTGTGCTCAAAACCGACATTCGTCATTTATAGAGGGTTTATTCAAGTTTTCAAAACCGTCCTTCGATTCGCTATACGATTATTAGTTCCCGAGATAGCGATGATTAAAGAAAAAAGCGTAATTTTTCATTCAACCACCGCTATACAAATGGTCGTACAGATTCTGTTAAAATATCAAATTGAAGTCGAATAAATAGGCTTTGCATTGATTTAGTCCATTGGTTTTCCTGAGCCGGTTCACGCACGTAAAAAATATGTGTAAAATTTTTGTCTCGCGGTATTTCTTTATGTTGCGCAGTAACCGTAGGTCAAAAATTAGTTTGTCCTCACAACAGATTTCAAAACGAAACATCAAGCTTCAAAATGTTTGTTTTTCATCTCGATACGACCATTTTTCATAAAGTTACGGGTTTTCAAAAATCACTTCGAATTTTTTTATTCCCTTAATTTTTTTGAGTAGTGTATCTTAAATGTATAATCCTATGAACTTAAATCTGGTAACCAAACACATATAAACCCAAAAAGTTGAAATCCAGAAGTTCAATTCTGTATTAACGCTAATCACAGCATAACTCAATAACCCAGACAACTAAGGCAATACTAAGTACAGTTCACCGAGCTAAGGCTAGAGTGCGTACTGTCTTGATAGTGGCCAAGGATTAAATCTATAATATGCAGTTCATATGGCTGCAGTTATGCATGTTCGTATGGCCCAGTGGCGGCTCGTGGTGATTTGTCATGGGTGGGCAACAACTAACTGTTAGTAGGTTATATAGTGCAAAATAATGAAGTAAGATATAGTAAAAAAAAACTTTGACTCATCACTCTATATTAGTCACTATAAGTATATGTTAAGATTTAAAATTCTTTCAGCTTTCAAGTTGAAAATGCATAGCACGAAAATTGGATAAAACTAGTACAGACTCTTATGAATGCTACACAATTTTTATATTTACACATTTTCTAACACATTAATAACCAAAATAATTTTACTTAATAATATAACAAATACAGTGTACAGAGTCCGATAATAATCACGAGGAGGTCTAGAGTGTTCTCTAGAGAGGAGGGGATAGGGAATATGTGCATAAGGCATAACAGGATAGATAGACAAAAAAATGGTATTTTTTTGCTGGAGTTAAAAAAGTACATAATAAATTATATAAAAAATAAAATCATCCTCGAATAATTAAAATAAATAATTAAAACTTGTGGAATAAAAAATATAAATACATAACAAATTAGATAATAAATAATTAAACAGAAAATTCACTCTAACCAAAATAAAATATAACTTATACAATAAAAACAAAAATATATATTATTATAAAAATTAAATCAAAAGATTTTAGGTGACGTAGGTGGAGGTGAGGTTTACGTGTAATAAGAAGGAAAGGATTAAAAAAAAGAATTAAATATGAAAGTCGCTTCAACATTGTTTATATTTTAACTGGATTCTTCTATCTTTTGTAGCAGCAAAGTGATCTATAACGCGGTCGAAAAAAGTTTTATTATCCTTCAATGATCTTATAAGTTCTCTTTCGGAGAACGGGATATCGGGATCGGACTTATCGGGGATTCTCGATTCCTTCCTCGCTTTGCCGAAGGCTTCTTCGGCAGGGTGGTCTAGCCCACCCGTGCCACAGCTTACTCCAGACTCGAGTAAGCTGTGCCTGTGTTTCAAATTGTTTCATGTAGTTTCCACGTGTATAATTTTGTTTTTATGTCTTCAAATAATTCATAATTCTATTAATTAATTAATTCTATTCATGTGTTTACTGTTTATTTAATTTTATAGTCCAGATTCCCATGTTTCTATATTATTGTGAAATAATTTAAACTTTCAAGGGATGTTGAAAGTATACCTATGTCAATAATATCAATATTAATTTTAAAACTAATCTTGGTAGACACTTATTTACTTGTATTTATTTATTAAACCAATAAATATAATTTTTTATTTGTGCGAGGCGCTTGCGCTGTCTCGTATGTACAAAGCCAGATAGGCAAAAGGCGTGACTGCCCACCCGGCATGTAGGCATAACCACGATAACTAGTGTAGTTCCATGTAATGGTTCCACGGTCTTACTTGTACTGCAATTTTTCACCACGATTGCGCTGTTAGTATATGTATATAATCAGAACTTTTCATTGTATTATTGTTGTTATGTAATATAATGTATTTAATTAATTACATATTACATAATTATATCTTCACTAATTTCTATAAACGATAAATAACGAACTTTGGAACTGTGTGTTTCTCTTCTTCTAGGAAACAGCTGGGTGGGCACTGCCCACCCTGCCATCCCTGACCAGTCGCCACTGGTATGGCTGTACTTACATGAATTTGCATACTTTTAATCTACGCATTAACCATCATTTTGCAAAGTTTCAGAAATATTGACTGGGAGTGCGGGGTCCTTATCTTAAATCATCCTAAAGATATAGTAGACGATATGAGGCTGGAATATCAACAAATCTATGCCTTGTTAATTAAATTCACAATCAGTATGTATGTTTGAGTTAAATCTACAAGGAATCAAATGATTGAACTTCATATAATTATATAACTCGCGTGACAATACAAGTAGTTATGTTATTAAGTTAGATGTACGAGATGTTAGTTTAGATGTAGATCCCCATACTGCTTATGGGAATGCTGCCCTAAGTAAAACCATAGTCTACGAGTGGTTTTCACGTTTTAAAAATAGAGAAATGTCAATTGAAGACCAACCCCGTTCAGGACGCCCCTCAACGTCAAGAAGTGACGAAAACGTCAACAAAATCAATGCTCTTGTTCGTGAAGACCGTCGCCGAACCATTGATGAACTCTACGAGATGTCTGGAATATCATGGAGTTCAATTCAGAGGATTTTATCCGAATATTTGCACATGAGAAGAGTTGCAGCCAAATTTGTCCCTCGCCTTCTCACAGGCGAGCAAAGGGAGCGTCGACTTCAGGCATGATTTGAGCTTCAAAATCAGCTGAAAGAGGACCCTGAATTTTTTCCAAGGTGATTACTGGTCATAAATCGTGATGTTATGGATACGACCCCGAAACAAAGCAGCAATCAAGTTAGTGGAAGATACCTGCCTCTCCTCGTCCCAAAAAGCTCGCCAAGTGAAGTCAAACATCAATACAATGCTCATTTGTTTCTTCGATTGCAGAGGTGTTGTACACGCGGGGAGTTCGTTCCCCCGGGTCAAACTGTTAACCCGATGTTCTACTTGGAGGTTTTGAAAAGATTGAGGGAGAGTATCCGGAAGAAAAGGGCAGATCTTTGGCACACAAGCGACTTGTTCTTCCATCATGACAACGCGCCGGCCCACACCGCTCTCTCCGTAAAGCTGGTTTTGACCAAAAACGGCATGACACCAATTGTCCCCCCCCCCCCCCCTCTACTCACCGAATCTAGCCCCCTGTGATTTCTTTTTGTTCCCCAGACTCAAAAGGGACATGAGAGGAAAGCGTTTTGCCACTGTGGAGGAGGTAAAACAAAAATCGCTGGAAGGTCTAAAGAACATCCCGATAAGTGAATTTAAAAAATGTTTTGAACAATGGAAGGATCATTTGCAGAGGTGTGTTGTGGTCAAGGGAGAATACTTTGAAGGTGATCAAAATTTGTAAAACATATTAAGAAATAAAGTTATGACGAAATCCCCGCTTTTTTGAGGTCCCCCCTCGTACCATCGATAGCGGACGCAATGAGACACTTTCGATACGGTCGTGTCAGTATAGAAGTGGAACATTAATTTTGAAGTAAACTATCCTCTTGGTTTCAAAATGGGCATGTTCTATATCTATTAAGAATAGAATTGACTTTAAAATTAATTCGATACTTCTATCTCAGGGGAACTTATTGAAAGTGTCTCATTTACATTCATTCTCGATGTTACATATCTTACGTATGTAATTAGGTACATATATTTGTTTTTCTATTTTGTTTGTTGTATTCTCTATTTGTGTTTTAATTTACCAAACGTGAAAGAACAAACACAATAACTTGTAGAACACTTATAAAATAAATGATACCCGTAGTTCTTAAAAATTCAATTACACCACACTTAATTATCTATGACCTGATTTATAATACTTTTGATTGCACTGTAGAGGTGCATTTTCAGTAAATAATGAATTGGTAATGAAGCAATTTGTGGAACAGGGGAAATTGGTAAACCATTCTACTTCATTGGTGTATGGAATTTCCACTAACTAACCTGTCGTGGGGTACGGTTTATCACGATACATGTATTGATTTTTAACAAGGATTTTCTTAATTGCTACAAATAAAATAACCGTTTAGTTTCTATGTAATTTCATTATAGCATACTAATTTAATATAACGAGGTCTAAAAGTCAATTTATCGATAATTGGGTCACCGATACAGGTCATATCTTTTTTAAAGAGACACTCGCTGTCGTAAGAAAACTTTTTAAGCTGTGATGTATTTTTTTAATTTATTTTTTCTAGAAAACGAGTTGTGACTATTTCCAAGTTGAATGATACCCGCATGTTCGGGGCCGATTCCTTACTATTTGGTAACGAATAGGATGTAGGGTGATTTTTAGGAAAAGTATACATGAAGGATAAGAATAATTTTAAAACACATAGACTGCCACCATTTAACGAATATGAACTGCATTTTTGTGAATATATGGCGGAAGATAATTTAAAAAGTATTATGGTAATGTGGCAGCTGAAAAATAGAAGCTGATTATGTTATCAAATGTTAATGAAAATATTAAATACAGTGTATGTTAAATGTTAACAAATAGGACTTATTTCAGTATATATTTTTTAATTGAACAGTATTCATTATACAGATTTTTTACCGGTTATTTTTATTTCTCACCTTTTGTCTGAGACAGATATAATAAAATATCCTAATCTCAAATTTAGGACAATATTTTCTCTAAACAGTAATATATATTTTGACATTTATTGCAAAACGTGCTCAGGTTTTCGGATTATTCCCACCCAAAGAAATACGTTAGGAATATAATGTTTCAGAAATATTAGTATGTAAAATTATATATGCTTAAAATATAGAATTTAAAATTGTATAATTATATTTTTATGTTTTTCTAACCTCTAGTGGTCGCCTGTTATGATACGTGCGTCGAGTTTTCATCGTTGCAAGTAGGAACGATCCCAATAAAAACATAAACAAAAATAAGTTCTAAGGAAAATAACGACGTTACAGTTGAAAAACTAGACAACGAAAACGGTGCAGAAGCAAAGTGCGAGTTAAAAGGCACAAAGCGAGCGGCGGAGGACAAAACAGACGCACCAAAAACAATGTATCAAGAAGGGAGGCTTGAATTTTATTATCTAGTTTACCCTATTTAGGAATGTTATTGAATTTAACCTTCTGGCACTATCAACTCTGAGTTAGAAAAAAAATGAAAACTCAAATAAAATTGTAATTTTGCCAAATCAAAACAAGTAATTTGTTTAGTTAAGTAATTACAAACTATAAGATATTATAAAATAAACAAGAATAAATAATAATATATATTTGTGGTATTCGCATTTGATACAAAAAAATAATAATTTGCTGGCAAAACGTTTTTTTTTTTATTTTAACTATAGTTACTGCAATTTATATTTTACAATTTGTTATGTACTATTTTTTATTGTAGTGAATAGTTTTGTCTTATAATTGAATATGTATTTTCTAATGAGTTCTTTAAATACCTCTCGGCGATGGGAGCTAAATGCCACCCTTATTTTCATTTTTAAATAGCTCGAGTCACTTCCAGGATGTACTGGTAATGCACCATACACTGATGAACTGGTAATGCACATGACAAGCCAAGAAAAGCGTTTTAAATTGTACCAAAAGCATGTATTAGTACATGCTGCACTATGCATTTTCCTTTATTGTATTTAATTTGTGCAAATATTATTAATTAACTAACTTATATCAGATGGCTGTAATGCAAAATATTTTTTGATAGATTAAATGGCATGGGCTACTTTGTTTAGCTACAAATCGTCAAGATTTTTCGGGTTTCGTATATCAAATTATAAGATGTAACATTTTTCGTATCCTTTTCACTTTTGATCAGTTGGAATCACCTGCAGGCTTGGGAAGTAGCTCCTGATATTAAATTAATCTAAGCCCATTTTTAGTGTTAGTAGAGAGCATGTGTGCTATAGCGGATTTATTACGATAAGTGCAAGAGAATTTAATTGTTTTATTAAAAATTATGCAAAAATGGAAGAAAAAGGTACTATTAACATAAATATATATATATATATATATATATATATATATATATATATATATATATTTATGTATATATAAATATATATATATATATATATATATATATATATATATATATATATATATATATATATATATATATATATATATATATATATATTTAAAATCAATGTTTACACTAATTATATAGTTCTTTATTTCGTTGGTAGTTTACTATATTAGTGTTGGCTACTGCCATATCTAGATGGATATGTGATTCACATAAATGGCATTATGATGTTATTTACATTCTTGATAATGTATTGACATTGAAAATAAAAAAATAATATACCTAAATGCAGCAGCAATGTTCTCTGCAGGTTTGGGTAGTAACTCTTAGTATTAAATTAAACGAAGCTCATTTTGAGTGCTAGTAAGGACCATCTATTCCATTGTAGCGATTTTTTTTTCATTAGCGTATGTGGAATTATTGCGATAAGTTCAAGGAAATTTAATGGTTTTATTACAAATTTTCTTCAGTTACACAAATATGCAAAAATGTGATAAACAGATAACATTAATATAAATACATTTATTTAAAGTTAATGTTTACGTCAGTTATATTCAGTTCTTCATCTCATTAGTAGCTTACTATTAGATATTCATCAAGTCAAGTAACTTGATATTTTAATAAATACTTCACTTGAAAACCAAGCTTTTCAAAAATCCGCTACTTGACTTGACTTGATTTTTCATCGTTACTGCTTGAATTGATATCAAGTAATTTCAAGTTACTTGATATTACTTGATAACTAAATAACCATTCAATTATGTACGAGAACGCGCGAATTACTTCATTAATTAATTAAGACTTCATGATCTTGCTTGCCTTAGCAATAAAATTTGTAAAAAAACTTCACAGTCTAGCAAAAAAATGTAATGATTCTGAACATTACGTAAAGATTTTGAAAAATTTTGTAATATTGTGAACTTGAAAATGATTATGCCAAAACTTGATAACCAGGTATAATTCAACTTTCGAAATGCTACGGTGGAGCTTAGATATGAGAAGGGTTTTGAACATCCTTTGTGATAATATAGACAACTTAAAGACTCTGAAGCCAACAGATACGGAATGGTCGGTAATGGAGAAAGTTTGCAAATACTTGAATATCTTTAACACTATCTCCACATCATTAGAAGGTAACGCCTACTGTACACTTCCGATGGTGATAATTGGTATAAATATGCTTCTGGATAAACTTGAAAAATGGACTATAGAACTCGACAGTAACCCAGATAGAGATGAATGCGATGAGAAAATAATATATAGCATTCAAGCGGCAAGGGACAAAATCATTAAATATTACGAGAAAAGTAACTGGATATACTGTGTTGCTTTAATCTCAGACCCCTGACATAGGGTGGAAACATTCTCCAACACAAATTTGAAAAAGGAGTTGCAGATGGATGCAGTCAAGCATTTTGAACAAATTTTCAAAACAAAGTATTTTAGGTCCAATTCACTGCTCATATCATCTTCAAAACCAGATGAAAATAGTGACTGCGGTGAATTTGACATCGATCTACTAAGTTTATTTAAGAAATCTCTTGTCAACCCTGTCAACCCAAAAGATGAAATGGCTTGGCTCTATGAAATAGAGAAATATCTGTCTGATTCACGAGCTGACAGTTGTGACGATATTTTAGAATAGTGGAAAAGACATGAAACCGCTTTTCCAAACTTGGCCATAATGGCCAAAGATTTTTTATCAGCACCTGCATCTTCAGCTCCAGTTGAAAGGCAGTTTTCCAAGGCTGCTCTAACTATTACAAAAATCCGTAACCGATTAGGCGATAACTCTATTAGAAGCCTCATGTGCCTTAGATCGTGGATGGCAAACGATGATATTAATGACTTCTTTTAAATTTTGCTATTACTACGATATTGCTGAAGAAGAAGAGGGCATACATTGGAAAATAATTTTTATCATTATCAGTTTTATTATTTTGTTTAATATTTTAAAATAATATATTATGTTATTAATATGCCCAATAAATAGTTTATTATTAGTATTTTTTACATTTATATTTATATACTTATTATATAGATTATACTTGAAGATTTAGTTTTGGAAATAAAATAATTTATTGCAAGGTTTCCTTTATCCTTATTTCTTAACAATATTAAATGATCAATGAAAGATCAAGTAGTCTTGAAAAAATCAAGTAGTCCTCAAGAACTACTTGATTTTTCAAGTACTTGAAATATAACTACTTGACTTGAACTTGACTTGATCTCAAGTCAAGCCTTGCATCCCTACTTACTATATTAATGTTGGTTACTGACATATCTAGATGGATATGTGAATGGTTCCACAAAAGGAAACATGTCTCATCTGACCATCATTTACGTTCTTGATAAACCGTTGACAAAATTGTGTGTTCAAAATGGAGTAGATATAATTTTTGTCCAACTAAAATTGTAGAGGATGTATCTAATTTTTTTAGACCTTGTGGCAAGTACCATAACAAAAACCTAATAAACATATTCGAATTAATGTAGGTAACGTTATCATAATATATAACATGTACTTACTAGGTTTACCAGAGAGCTTAGCTATGAATCTTAGGGCTTTATGCAAATGGAGTGCTTGTTTTTAAAGCGTTCAAACTTGCTTATAATTTATATAGAAGTTGTCATAAAATAAATTTATTTTTGCATGTGGAAGACTCTCAGAAAATTGTTCTATGTAAGAATGTACTGAATACATATTCATGTTCCATCAGAATCTTTATTCCCACTTTAGAACCGCGTCATGAACATAAAAACGTCTTGCTTGCTATGAACGGCATTTTGCTAATATATAGTGAAATGTTACACCATTTTCACGCCTTTAAAAGTGGTAAAATATTACCCCAGCAAACAGTTTCAACAGTGTAATCTTTAATTCCTTAAATCTTATACTTCTATTTTAACCGTGAGCTAATAATCCTAATGATTAGGTCTTAGTTAATTTCTAGCATATAGACATTGGTTTAAACTGTGTCATACCGTTAATTTACGTTTAATTATTAAGATAATGGTATGATATATCAACACTTGAGATAAGATGTATGTTATATAAAATTGAAGGTCAGCTGGCAGCGTCAAGATGGAGAAGTAAGTTCGGGAGACCAAGCAAACTACCTAGGTTAGGAGATGTGGACCCTACGGGAGCTTATTGTCCTTTCCCAGAGGATTGGCTCCAAAAGAAGTTTGGTACGATTTTTCAGTTTCAGGGTTATACTAACATAGTTTTACTAACACCTTTAGTTTGGTTGGTTTAAATTGTATGATTAAAGAAGGGGGATATTTTCAAAATATGCCTATGCCTCCAACAAAGCATATAGTTTGTTGGAGGATACGTATATTTTTGTTAATAATTGTCGTGTGGTGGTGATGGGACATTTCTGTACAACATGCATATTTAAGTTAAGAGAAAGTATTTATGATAGTAAACCACGAAAACAGGGTGATTTTATGACGTGGCGTCTCACCATGGCCTAAAAACGACATAGAGATGCGCAATTTTGGAATCCTATTACCCTTTTCCGGATGATTGATTTAGAAGAAGTTCAGAAGGATTATGTACGCTGTATATAATACCATGAAAAAACTTGTGCTACTGAAGGAGATAATAGGGAATGAACTACAATTGATAATGAATAGGTAAAATTATAGTTACTATAACTGCCAGCTGGTTAAGGCAAATATGTTAAAGTTAAATTATGCGTAATCATTTAAAAATAAATGAAAACAAATATTTCAGAGGCGATACGTTTTTTATTTGTATCTAAATGTTTATTTCCATTTTGATTTTTATCGGTGTAGATCACTATTTGAATCTAATCTTGAAGCCTAGTTTCCGAATCAAATTAAACTAAGCTAAAATTTCGTATCTCTAACGTGCGTTTGGGAAAGAGAAGAGGCGGTCAAACTTCAGAGACTCACCCTGTATAGTGATATAATTTATCATAAAAGTATGGATATAGATTTAATTTTAAAATTAAATTATAATGCAATTAACTAATTACAATTATTAAAAATTGTTTTATGTAAATAATATTCAGGATATGGTTATTTTATGTAGCTTAAAGTTTTGTGAAACGTTGGTATGATTTGGTTAATTTTGCATGATTGGGATCTTCGCTTTCAAGAGATAATCACAATCATCTTCATAATATCATAATATTTACTTTTTTATTGTCTGCAGTTGGTAATTAATTATTACCAGTGGAAGTTATTCAAAATTATATAACAAAACTTAACTGCTACGAGATCGTTATTCAGTTAATTCTTAGTGGTATATAGGTTATTACATTTTATGTGTTGCGCTAGTTTTGTCTATACAGGGTGTTAAAGTAACGATAAGCAAACACATGTTAGAAAGACGTGGTCTGTGGGTGATTAGGATGAAGAATAAACTTTTATTTACTTTTCTAGGAAAGTAGGTTCACATTTAAATTTTGCCAGGATCCCTGTGTTAATTAATTTTGTATTAATTAATTATAGAATTGAGTACAGTACTCCTGTAACTTTTCAATAAAACATTTGTGATATATTTTGTTTAAATATATTTTGTACTTATCAGTTTATCAGTCAATTGGCAGAGGAACGAAACTATATAGCAAAGGTATTAGTTTATTTTATATAGCTATTTGCCAAATAAAAAATCTCAAAACGTACCGTGGCTTGATTTTATGGCTAGGCTCAGGTAGACTGTTCCGTTTATCGATAAGATAAGAGGGTTTTTTATTTGGCAAAAAGCGATGAAATGAATAATACGTATCCTTTTATTCCGTCGCCACAAGACCAACATTTTTTAAACATTTCAGAAAAAAATTAATAGGAAAGTCGCATAATAAGAGGTAAATGATTTTAAAACGTATTTTCACCAGTAATTTTGAAGGAAAGAAGAATAAAACAGGTTTCAATACCCCTACGTAAATTCTGCAAACATTAATACACATTCTAATTACATATGCTCATACTAATGTACTGTTCATTTCATAGCTATTTGCCAAATGAAAAACTCTCTTATCTTGCCGATAAATGTAACAGTCTACCTGAGCCTAGCCATAAAAACAAGCCCTGGTATGAGATAAGAGCCGTTTGGGATTTTTTATTTGGCAAATAGCGATGAAATAAACTATACGTAATTGAAATTAGAATCAATCTCTGTCATTAAATGGTATAATATAATGAGTAAGATGTACATTTTTGTGTATATAATATGCATTATTTTTGAGAATGCATTGCTTTCATATCTATAATATGTAAAATTAAGTATTCAGTCGATTAGATCAATGTACATCAATATTGCTATAGTGGATATAGAATGTTATTTAAAATATTTGACCTATTACTTGATCTATTATGTCATCTTATATTCAAACGAAATAGGTAGTAATGGTGGTATATATACGAGTATAACGTTTAAAAGATTAACAATTTAATACTATCTGTATACATAACAAATTTAGGCTTTTTAAATAGAACCATCTGTTAGAGTTTTACAAAAACTGTAAAAGAATAATATCATAGGTATGTATATTGTTATTCAAATATTTGCGTTTTGAGACACCCTGTATTATTGAAATAATAGGACAAGTTTGATGTATAAATGGTCATAACTATAACAATCTTTTATATTTATTTATCTTGTAATTTAAGAGAAATTCGAATCAATTTAATGGGAAATGAGACTGGACGGTCGACATCCTTTGTTTCATATATATTTTTATCTATTGATTAACAAATGACATTTAATATTTTATTAAGGTGAAAATGGAGGAACAGATTACCAGATGTTTTACAGAAGACATCATTAAAGGAATAACAAGAGAAATGTTTTACTCCCATTTTTTTTAATTTTAAAATGGTAGCGTTTAATAAAGTTGTAAAATACGATCTGATATCAATTAAGAACACACATATTCAATAAAGTGTTTAATAAGTTCGTCCTAAATCCTTATGAAAAGTTTAAATTACAGTATTGTACCTATTTTAGTCACATACACATTTTTATATTGTTTTTACCACGCTTTTCATTTCATATTTCGTTGTATTGCTTTATATATTGCTTATGATTTCTGCATGATTTTTGGTACTGGGTTTGTTGTTTAAATTAAAGTTGCACCTACTTCTTCTTTTTTTATACTTATTTTATACTAATCTTTAATAATATATTCCAGGTGTACCCATTTAAATTAATATAATACTGAATATGTACAATGAAGCCATTTTTAACTGAGTAATTGAATTGGATGAAGTGAATTCACTAAGTTTGAGTAATTTGTTTGAGCACATAGATACCGACCCAGACTTCGTATTAAATATTATTGAACACATGTTAATTATTTTTAATTACATTAATCGTATTCATTATAACTAATATACCAGGAATATAATATATTTCTTATTAAGGTTGCTAACTCTGCGTATATTACAATTATTGATATGAAATTTATGCAAAGTATCATTGAACAGTGTCCAGATCCCTACTAGAGCCTTAACTTACATGAGGAATTTGTGCGATTATTTCATATATCGACGGTTTAAAACTTCATAATTACATAACTTATCTTAGACATTGTCAGAGAATTAAGAGGTCTCTCAGAAGTTTCCACGTTTTTCCTTTTTCTTTACTTTCGAAAATAGTGATAAAGAAATAGTGTGATGAATTATTTCGAAGATCTTGCTCTTTTGAAACCATATGTATTTATTTATTTCTTTGAAAACTATTGCAGAAATAGATATCATACAACGAACACCTAATTCGGTTTCTTCAGTATTGTACAGATGTTTAATAAAATCATAATAGATATTAGTTATGTCAGATAATAAATTTGTTAAGCATGTAGCTTTTTTTCAAGCTTCTAAGGTTTTCATGTTTTCTTTAAAGCAACTCAATTTAAAGTTTTGTGTTAAAAATATTCAAGGACTTTATTTCTTTACATAGAAATAAAGACACTGCTACACATTAATTAAAAATGAATTTATTATACTCACATTTGGTATATTTGTTATTTCTGATAAAAGGAAGACAACTGGCATCGACCATTTCTTTATATAAAAAATGGAGGTAGCTAAGGCATCTTAAGGGGTTTGCCCACAATTTATGATTTTACATCTTGAAACGTTTCCAGATCTTTGCCTGAAATGGTATTAAATTTGAGTGGTTGTAATATCCATTGCACTCTCAAATGTAACGATTCCCTTCCTCCAAAGCCCAATTCTTTTCTCTTAAAATCTGATCGAGCTAAGAAGAAATGGGACTTTGGCGAATTTACTAATTTACATAACTGTGATTTTTCTAATTTTATTAAATCCAAACAACTTAATAGTGTTACTCTATTGGGGGTTTGTACACTGTTTATTAAAACTGAATTAAAATTAAAACTTAGAATATCAAGATAGAAGAGTCATTTATCTTTTAATATAAAAATTTTGTTGTAAGTATAAGAGTTGGCAATCCATTTTGTGTATTCGTAAGGGATTATCTAAAACGCTTTATTGTTATAAATTATATATTATGTGGTCTTTGTATAAATTGTGATTGGAACGCATTTGCCATGTTCTATCAAGGCTATATTTTATGAAAAAATATATATATAACAGAGCTCAGCGTGTTAAAAAATTATAAATTTATATCATGGGAATCCTACCAAATATTGATATTTTGCATATCCAACAACCATCAGAAAGTCTTAGAATCGAAATTTACAACCAATTAATATATACCAGTTATTAATTATGTTAGTTTATAAAAACTGTATATTTTTATATAGTTTCATAGTAAACTACATAGTATGAGATTTGAAAATACATTTTCCAAATAATTTTTAGATATACGTAATTATTTTTTTCAAGTTATAAGAGTTTAAATTTTCAGATTTGTAGAAACCCTTCTATATAAAACATATGACCAAATTAAAAAAAAAACCATGGGATATTAATAAATGTTATAAAAATTGTTTGAAATAATTAACTCATGTAAAATAGAGACAAGCCTACCTAGAAATAATTATAAAAACATAATTGTTTCTAAAATAAATATATGATAATTGTATATACAAATAGTTTACAACGGTTCGAGCTAAAAACATGGCATATTCTTCCATTCGGTATATCGATTGTCCTGTATTGCAGCACGGAAGCGAGGGCAAAACTGATGTAAAATTAAATCCCTCCGTTTATTTTGTGGCTTTTAATACGAGCTCGTACCTCTCTAATGTGGTCGACAGAATTTTATAAAAATAAATTTCCTTAAGTATTTATGTAAATATAACATTTAAGATAATTAAAGAATAACAGCTAAGATGTTAAAAAAATAACACTAAATAAGATATTAAGGCAATTAGTTTCTTGTTTACTTCTAATTTCATCTATGTGACCTATTTATGTGCTAGCATACTAGAAAGTAATAAAACAATAGCTAGACAAGGAAACATTGTATTTTTCTTCCAAATTGTCGAAGGAATTTTTTTTTTAAGAAAGCAAGTGAATATTTCTAAAATATATCGCCTTTCCTATAAAAGATTGTAATATTAAGTGCTCATGTGTTATTTATTTGCTGTGATATTTTAACAAAAGTTAACATAAGAAACTTTTTTTTAATTACCAATATGCAAAAGAAACTTTTTCTAATGTTCAATATCGACTTTTCTAATGTTCAATAAAATTTACCAGAGCATTATACATTTAGATAAAATAAATTGTGAAATAAAATTCCATCCATAAAAGAAAAAATATATACATATATTGTGATGGGATCCCCATTAGTTAAAACGAAGGATTGATTTTCAGTAGTTTCCTGGTAGAATATGGCCATTAAGCTAGATACTTATCTATTAATTATTATTATTTAAGGGCACCGTTACGCAAACAGTCGGTTTAAAATTAATTACCGATTTAATGTCTACATATGATGTAATATAATACACAAAATTACTTGCATAATTTAACAATATTATGTGATATTTATTTCATGTAAAGTTTATACATTTAAATCAACTTGGAATAGTGAATATTACAGGGTTCTAGTAAATTTAAATCAATACACTTTCCTGTTATGGATAACGGGATAACTGGTTTGTTTCTTAACTGTATCTAGAAAGGAGTCATATTTTAAGTGATTTTCCATTTTGCATAAAAATGGCTTAAAATACATCTGCTTGGGCTCTATTTAAACATCGGTAATATTTTAATTGGTATCTGTATGCAGGTGAGCAAAGTTTAACCAAAAACTATTAGTTAAACTCGTAACTTTATTACATACATTATGGGTACATACAATTTCCCTATGCCAAAATATTTTTGCACCAAATTTGTAAACATAGTCATTTTCGTTTCAATTTTTTAATGAACTCCAGAGAATTATTTTTGAGAAATTTTGGCTATAAGGTATTAATCATTTAATGCTGGGAATTTTAAATAATGCATATACTAAATGCATAAATTGTGTATATGAGAATAACAGACTCTTACGTTATTGCTTTGACTTTATCTATTGTTTATTAATTAATTTTATCTATTAGCCTTTATCTCACCAAATTTTTGATTATCATTTACTTAAAGGTAAACATCATTTAAGTTTATTGTAAATTGTAAGGTTACTAGAACTAGTAATTAAACTCATTTTTGGAAAAATAATAATTCATAATTTATCAAGTGCATTCTTTCAAAATCATTTTATGAAAATCATCCTGTCGAATAACCGCCTTTCATAAACATGCATACACATATTACCAGGTGCAAGTCTCCTTGATCAAAATAGATTTTTTAGTTGTATAATATTTTTTAGGATATGTACCTCAAGAGCGAGTAGAAATAATAAATAAATAATTATTGATATAGTTAATAACGTAAACATAACAATTTAGATTTGTTTCTACGCCCACGTAAGAATTTTTTGTAAATACACAATTTAACAACGGTTTATTTTCATTTTAAACATTATGCATACTCTACTTATCGGTTCTCAAGAAGGTAACGGGGCCCTTATTTGTCTTTAAATGTTGGTGTTTATTAATAATTTTGTTTACAGCCGAATCAATTCCTAGGCCTACAACAAGGAATCTCATAGGCAGTAAGTATGTTGTATGTCGATTTATTTTTTTATACCTCGGATTTTATTTTATAGAACTTTTGCAAAACATTGTTTCCTTTTTAAGTAACTTGAATTAATTTTTTTATTATTTGAAATGCAATAATTTTTAGATGTTTTAACGGCATGAATATATAAACTGTTTCTACAAATAAAGAAAATTATGCTCAAATCCTGTTGTTACGTTTAACGAAAGAATTGACAAAAAATATGGATTGACAACCGAAAATTTGGGTCGAGTTTGAATACATGTACGGCTTAAACAGATTGAGGGATACGAATAATTTATTTTTTGATCGAATCTAGCAATGAGAGATTAATTTAAATTTATTTCCAATTACTTCAGAATATTGCAAATTTTATAAACATTCTGTGAACTAGTTAAATGACAGAATAATAATCAGATTTTGGTTACATTATAAAAATAACGTTTGTTAATTTCGCTATATTAAAACGTTACATAACATGGAAATAGAAACTCATCCAACAAATAATTTAACATCGAAAGGCAAGACATATGTTGAATTTTCAATAAATATATGTAAGAGAAGAACGTCTTTACTTGTTATCACTGCTATCAGCATGTAAGAACTAGCTAAAATTGGACTGTTCGGAACTGGAGAAAAAACCTTATAAATTCACCTCAGAAAATTTGGAAATAGTAGTTAATTCCATAGACAGAAATAATTTAAATTTAAATTGAATTTTCTATTTAATATCCAATAGAAATATTTTAGCATAAATGTCGATTAGAACATTTTCTAAATGAAATTTTAAGAAATCTCCAAATACTGTATCAACTAATTTTTTAAATAAAATTTTAAAATGTTTCCAAATACTATATCAATCTTTGTCTATCATAACAAAGAATAGCAACATACAAGCAATTTTAAAGTCATTAATTATTTTTTCATTACCTAAGGAGACTAAATCATGTGAAATTAATAAAAGCTTGAAAATTCTAAAGGCCGTGAAAAGTTATTTTATTTCAGATTTGTTCTATCTCTAATAATTTCCAAAATAAATATACATATTTTATTGCATATTAATAGAATTGTGTTTTTTCTAACATTATATTCATTATACATTAAATATTATATGTCCCGGAAAGTAATGAAATAAATACAAATATCCAAAAAAAAAACGTCTTATGATGTGATTATCTTAAGTCAAAGAAACGTTTTTGCTAGGAAGGATACTACTCATCTTGCTTCTAGTTACGGCCTGGTCTATGGTATAATTTCACTCTAAAAATAAAATTATAGTTTATTTCTTGAACAGCAATAGAAAGTTAGTTGCTGTTCCATTTTGTTTCTTTTATATCCAAAATCATAATAATGGTCCTACATACTTTTTGTACTACTAGGGATTATTTATAGTTGATAGTCTTAGATTACATTTATCTATGTATATATCATATAGCTGAAATATAATGACTTAGAACATTACCTGTTTAAAATGATTGTTATTTAATTTTTCAGTCGGAATCGCAAATTCCATACCATTCATAGGTTTTGGATTCCTAGACAACTTCTTTATGTTGATTTTTGTAAGTTTTATTATATTTTTAATAGTTTTACTGACTTGGGATGTTTTAGGGAGATTATATTGACTTATATCTAGGGTCCTATTTTTGTTTAACCACTATGGGAGCTGCAGCTTTAGGAAATACCCTTTCCGATATATTGGGCATAGGATCGGCATTTTATGTCGAAAGATTAGCCAACAGAATTGGCTTTAAACCCCCGAAACTATCGCCGATACAGCTAGATATGAGCTGTTCGCGGAACTCGGCCAATGCAGGGAGAGTACTTGGTGTTACTCTTGGTTGTCTGCTTGGTATGTGCCCACTTTTGTTCAAGAAAGGCAAGGAAGAGGAAGAAACTGAAGTGGAAGCGATAGTTGACTGACTGTGCAAAATATTTATTAAATATCAAAAATGGTAACATTTTTGTGACCATTTTCAATTTTCAACATGTCTTAAATTAATAATACATTATGATGAAAATTGAGGACCATTTTTGAAAGACGATCTGGAGTAGAAAAATGTATAGTTGCAGATAGGAATAACGTTTTATGCCAATAATTTACTAAAATTGTGTTCATTGTAGCTTGAGGTACTATCTAATTTGATGTTTTATTAAATGTGTAGCAGTATTACTACTACCAGAAAAGACTAATAGAATACACGTAATATACATAAAAACGTTTGAATAAATGAAACCTCCATGTCATCCTATTATAAATGGCCTATGACAACATAAATCTGAATCAACATATTTCTAGTGTTAGGTTCTTAATACAAAATCAATATTTTCATGGTATGTGAGGGATAGGGATCATTTCAAATCATATCCGTATTTTTCAAATGAGAATATGTAATAGAAGTAAAGATACAAGCAAAAAACTTCATCAGTTGCCCAATAGCCATATATTACTCGAACTCATTATTATACAACAATGTAGCTATTTTACTATATTTTATGTGTGTAATATTTTATTTCCTTGTTTTTTCATCATCATACATAGAAAAATAAGAAAACTATCATTATTATTATGTATTAAACTTTAAATGATTATGAGTTAATGTTAGATTTAGCAGTAATTCCAAAAAGTAGTTAAATACAGTTCAAAAATCTTTATTTTATCCACATTGGAGAGATAAAATAATTGTATATGTTTGTAAAGGCTGAGAAAGAGAGTGTGTGTTTTTGAAATAGGGACGTTTTAAAAGTTACTATAATAAAGGAAATTATAACATATCTACAAATAATCCGTAAATGCTTTTTTAATTTATTTTATTTTAGAATGTATTTACATTTAATTAATTTATTGTCTTACCTTTTTTATTAACTTTAAGTTAGGTTTTCCTCAAAATTAAAGCAACAAGACTTTATCTAATATTTATTTCTAGAAATGTGTTGTTAGGATTTATCTAAGATGTTTTGCTTACTTAAAAATGTATACTACAGATAGCTCACTTAATTATATTGCTCTAATAGCTTAAGGTATAGCTAGGTAGAACAGAATCATATTGTACTTTAGAGTGTAGTAGCATTTGTGATTAGAAAAATGTTATAAGAACACATTTTTCAAATCAAGACATGCAAATCCTTCTATGCACATTTTACATATGTGCATAAGTTAAATTATGGATCAACAACAGGGTTAGTAATACCAAAATTAAGTTACCTTGAACGATTGGGCTAGTAGAAGTGGACTAGTATGATTCAGTTCATATAACTCTAATCAACAATGGACTCGCAACAACCCATAAATTTTAATTGGAAATAACTTCAAATCGAGAATATGTTAAAATCAGCATTAACTACTTTCATCTTGATCCAATTCCTTTGTTGAAAATTATGACCCTTATCTATACCGACTGGAGAACTCAAGGTTTGTATAGTCTTGTATTTGTTGTGCAATTATCAAACGATCTCAATTTCATTGGCCTCTGGTGATTAACTTAGATGTCAAGTCCAAGAATTTCTATACAAAACAAGTAATATTACCTCTATTACACTGATCTTGGAATATGTGGGCCTAATACTGTTCTGCCTTCATTATTTATTGTTGTATGCTAATATATTTCTATTTAAATAATTTATTTATTATATTATCTGTTAACAGCCAGCAATATGTAGATAGTTTTAAAAGTAAGATGTTATTGTTTGTGTTTTAAATAGTGTACATATATATAAAATGTTTTAAATGTATTTTGTTTTTATAGAAGAATTTCCTTTTCATTATGCCCTTTTTAGTGCGAACAACACAGTAAGACAATGAAGATAACAAATAAGACATTAAATACATTTTTTAAGTTTTTTTTTTATTCAAACTTCTAATTCAGTTATTCTTCACCATAGATTGATAATTTTAGTGTGGTTATACCTATTTATTGTTCTTATTAAATTTTGTTTTTTTTTTGTATTTTATAAAATCTAACGATGTTATCTGGTCAGTTACTATGCTAGATAAATTAAGTGAATATAAATGATAGATTTCTTTTTCTGCTTTAGTAAACATTTATTTGCATACTAAGTAGGTATTAGTTTTTCCAGTTAGTAATTAGTATATTACATGAGTGATTCATCTGCTATTAAGATGCAACCTATATGAGAATAAAATATTGGCTTGTTTACTGTTCTTTTCTAATTTATAAATGAATCAAGATAAGAATATTTGAAAACACTTATATGAACATTATATATTTCTAATGTGTTCTATAAAAAATAAAAATCGATTTCTATAAAAAGACACTCATGTTAATGTAATTCTTCTGATTTCAAACTTGCTAAATGCTATTTAATAGTAGATGAATCTCTTGATAAAAATCCTGCCAGTCTTTTACAAAAATTATTTATACCTTTGAAAATTTAATCTTCACCTGTCTATAAATAAAACATACCTACCTATTTTTCTATCTTCTATCTATACGCCTTCTACACGTCCTAATGTGTAAATAATTCTTGTAGTTAGACATTATATATGTCACTTTACTCAGTGATGCTTTTGAGAACAGTTGTAAAAAATGTGTAAAGTACAAAAATAAATCTATATGTATACAAGTACTCGGATATTGATCGCAATTCCCATTTTCCCCAGTTAATTACACAGCACTTTCATGTTGTTAAAGTCGAAACCATTTATCAAAAAAAGATAAAAGAAATACATTGTGTATTTATGTATTATCCAAAAAAAAATGTGGTAGTATTGGCATAGTTAAACGTTAAGAGTAATGGTTGGTATAAGTAAAAGTAAAAAAGTTAATTCGTGATTGTTCTCACACAATTGTAATTGTATTGGATGCAATTCTATTAAATTAGAACCAACTGTCGAAGAACATCAAGTCTAGAAAGATTAGTGTTTAGTGGGACTATTGAGTATATATACATTTTATGTATTTCCTGTAAAAATCTTTTTACAAATAAATAAGTAAAATTATAGGATATATTTTTTCCACTCAACAGATTAAAATTATTTATCAACTTATTGTAAAACATTGCAGTGTATTGTTCTTTGTAGTACTAATTTTACTACATATCGTTAACATGAGTGATAACTCACGTCACTTCGTGTATGACTTTAGTTTATGATGTATCTATAATAAACATAAAATGTGTATAGACAATGGCATAATTTCGTATTTTCTTAAATTAGCAGGCATTGTGTGTCCGATCTATCATTCAAACTGCTGCTTTTAAATACCTTATTCACCATGCGACATTTACCTCAAAAGCACAATACCATATGAAAGATGACTGCACTAGTCTAGAAGTATCGCATTCAAAAATATTTGACGTCATTTTTTTTTTTTGAGGGAAAGCGCCATTTGAGAGAACTTTCTATGTAGAACAAAGTAAAATAAGGGATTGTTACATAATTTTTAAATCGACAGGAAGTGTTATAACAATGTTATTGAAATAAAATATAATCGTTCACTCTTTTTTAATATTGAGCATCATTAGCATATGAACTATGTATGTTGTTCAGTGTTTTTTGAATGTTTTGCATTAGTTTTTGCCCTGTTGGCAATAATCATTACATTTTCATTTACTTCGTCGAATTATTACTCAAACAAAATCTTATGTAACCAGTTCTTTATTTTATTTTAATGCATAAAAGAGTTCTTTCAAATGGTGTAATAAAAAATAGACCCTTCTACTAATAAAAATGTTGATTATCATCTTTATTTGGTTGCTTGTTGTTAAACATCAGATCTTCCTAAAATTATTTACTCTAAAATTAAATTTTGATTACCTCGAGTTGGTCCTTGAAATCTGACATACTCTACCATTAGAGTTATCATACAAATAAGCAACGTAACAACGACAACTAAATGTCGGCCGATAAAAAGTCTGTAGTTGGCGGCCGGTCTAAGACTCAAAAAAATTAAATGGTAGCTTTCAAATACAGTTCAAATATATCTATTGACATGCTTGAGCGATTAAAAAATTTACCACTTTTATCGAATTTATACATTACTTTTTGGACTTATTGTATAATAAAGTATCGCATTGTATGATTTTTGAAGTCTGAAAAGCGCAAAGATGTTATTACCATTTTAGCAAACACAATAATACATTATGAAATTTGGTCATAATTTACCTAGACTGAAAACAAGTATTTTCAATATTATATTCAATACCTAATTTCATAATCTGGATTTGGGATTATTAAAAGGGATATTTATTATAAATTCATTTACCAAATAAATACATTACTCATGTTTTTTAAACATCAATCATTATTGGACTAATAACCAAGTGCAAATTGAGGGAAATTTTCTTGTGTTTTTTTTATTATCCTAAAACATTGTGACTACATGTTGGACTATGTCAACGCATTATAATAAATCAGAAAGCACACATTGTAAAAGAATTGGTCTGGTATTTAAATTTAGCAACAGGGAAAAAGCCTATTTCTTTTTGTAAATTCTAAATCTCGGTAAGGTTGGTTAATTATGGTTTAATAATAATTTTTGCTATGATTGTGTTACAAACAATTTATAACTTATAAGTTGACTTTTGGGCCCAAGTTGGCAAAATTTGATTTTTACATTAATATTTGAGAAGTGTGGTTTACTGTTGTAGAATTTTTTTTGTGGAACTTAACGATTTATAAGGTAAGGGTTCTGAATTATTTTAATATTACTGTTACTTATTACTCGTTACTTTTACTCATTATCTTTAAATTTAATTTTAAATTATATGTATAAATTACAATTTCCTATGAAGTTAGGGATTTTGTGAAAATTGGTTTTGTGAATTAGTGAAACACTTTTGGACATGCATTTATTTTAAATCCACACGATGCCAAATTAATGATAAAAACAGTAATTGCTTAATTGATAAAAAAAATAGATTATTGGTAATTCTTTTACTCTCGTTAATTATTTCTAAATTTAGCTAATTCGATCAAGCTGTAGTTTATTATTTTATATTATTGTCCAACATAGTTATGGTGTTGGACGATATATATACTGAGTATATATAAGTTAAATAACGTTTTAGGTTATTATTGATTTTTTTTGTGTGAATCAGAAAAACATTTATTAAGTAGGTAATAATAATTTTGTGTACTTTAAATTTAGTATTTAGAATAATTATTGTTACAGCTAGGCAGCCAGCAATACACGCGTACTGTTGTGACGGTCCTCAATTTTTTAGTTGAATAAATATGACACTCAAATACACTACCACGGGCTAATGGCGTTGCTAGTTGCCAACATCATCGGTCACGTGACCAACGTGCACTGCTACGTGTTCGTCGCAATCGCCGTGTAGGCCAAATTCTCTTGGAAAGTACCGTAACTTCTTTAAAACTTGGCCACTAACCTGACGTGACAACTAAGGAAAGGATTGTTACAATAAATTAACTGTGATTTTGTAGTGAACAATATATAATAAACCCATCAGGATGGGAAGTAAGTAAATATTATTAAGCTTTAAAAACATTTTAGCCTTAAAAATTGCGTTATAACCTCCACAATGATTTTTCAATATATGTTTTTGGGCTGTTCTGTTTGTAGTTCTTGTGTATGAAATTTACGAAAGTGTACATATTTTTCACATATGTTCTTTATTTTCAGTAAAATTCTTAGAGGTGATCAAGCCCTTTTGCAGTATTTTACCAGAAATAGCTAAACCAGAAAGAAAGGTATGTAGTTCTGTACTCTTTAAATTCACCTGAAAAGCATTAAAATTACATTGCAAATTAAGTAAAAAAAAATATTTGTGACATTTTTGTAGTTGTCAGTGGTGAAAATATATATAAATTTTATATTTCTCATTCATATAATGAAAACAGCTGTTTTCGGTACATGTGGCAATATTTTTTTGTTATAGATCCAATTTAGGGAGAAAGTACTATGGACAGCGATAACTCTATTTATTTTCTTAGTATGCTGTCAGGTAAGAAACCGTTTTATTAACATTGATTTCAAAATTAAAATGTTCTTGTTATAGATTCCACTCTTCGGTATAATGAGTTCAGATTCTGCAGATCCCTTTTATTGGATTCGTGTCATCCTTGCATCAAATAGGGGTACACTGATGGAGTTAGGTATCTCTCCCATCGTAACTTCAGGATTAATTATGCAACTATTGGCAGGCGCAAAAATTATCGAAGTTGGAGATACCCCAAAAGACCGAGCTCTCTTTAACGGTGCTCAAAAATGTAAGTTTTTATCTTAAAGTATTCAAGATTCATTAACATCTGTTGATCTTAAATTAAAATATATTATTGTTGATCGATAGCCAATTAACCATAGTTTTGAAACAATTTTATACTTCATTCTATATTTATAAAAAAATTGTAAATAAATTCATAAACTATGTGCGAAGAATCTTCTGTATCAAATGTATGAAGAAACATAAATCATACCATAGAAGATTCATATGAAATATGTAAATTAACTTCTAAAATATCTTATTACCTGGATATATTGTTTTAATTGAAGTAATATTACCAACCCCTCCCCCCCCCCCAGATAATTAAATTATTAATGCATAGGTATATAACATTTTCTCTTTTTTAACATTTTATAACTATTGGATACTATTATCAGAATTAAAGTAACTGGTTAATATTTGAATAATTTAATTTATATTATCAAGAAGTAGGAGTGGTTGAAAACGAAATAATTCTAAGTTTACAAGTAATTTGGTATTTTGTTTCAGTTAATTGATTAAAGCAAAACTGAATTACATTCATGGTATACTTTGAAAATATAAAATTCAGGAGACTTGAAATATTTTATATATTTCAAGAAGTAAATTAATGCATTATATAAATGCATTTTGTAAGTTATAAAATTTAGTTGTGGTTAAGTATAGACACAGATATTACAAGTATAAGAGATATCCTAATTTAATTTTAAATATGTTTGCTTATAATTTAGATATCTTGAGAATAGATACGTACAATATTAAGATAATATTAAATTTTTTTCCAAATTAGCAATGAAGACTTTAAAAAGGACTATAATACGATTACCAATCACAAGATAATATACAGTAATAATAACTGTGTCATATGTTTCCAATTTATGGCTTCATAGATCATTTACTTGATTTCAGTATAGGACTATTTCAAAATGCAAAATTATGCATATAAGATAATACATTTTTCATTTTAACAACCGATAAAGTATATTTGAGGCTTAGGTCCAGTCTTTGTGTACAGTCTCATAAGAAAACCATATCAAATTACATTTCCATAAAAATATAAGAGATATATTTGCTTCACATATTCGAAATTTCAGTCAAATGACATATTTTCAATCATTTTGAAGTGGTTTTATTTCATTAGTAAAAGGTGGTCCAATCAAAACGCACGATGTTAATTGTAAATAAAACAAAAAGTTTTCAGAGAATTATCTTAATATTTTTTATTATGATAGAAGGATCTATGACAATTACGTGTGAAAAAATATCGGCCAAATGCTCGCCACGGCTTCGGTAGCATACCTCTATCCGATGGTCCATATTTTTAATGACTGAGACATAATTGAGGTTCAATGTCGTTAATGTGCCGAATTATCTCATCCTTTAACTCTTGAATTGTTCTTGGCTTATTGACGTACACTTTTTCTTTTAAATATCCCCAAAGAAAGAAGTCCAACGGTGTCAAATCACATGATCGTGGCGGCTAATTAACATCGCCACGACGTGAGATAACACGGCCATTGAATTTCTTGCGCAAAAGTGCCATTGTTTCGTTGGCTGTGTGGCAAGTGGCACCATCCTGTTGGAACCACATATCGTCCAGGGCCATATCCTCAATTTCTGGCCACAAGAAGTCCGTTATCATCTCGCGATAGCGAACACCATTCACGGTAACTGCTTGGCCGACCTCATTTTCGAAGAAGTACGGCCCGATGACGCCGCCAGCCCATAAACCGCACCAAACAGTCACTCTTTGTGGCTTTTCAACAATCACTCGTGGATTCTCATTTGCCCAAATGCGGCAATTATGCTTGTTAACGAATCCACTGAGGTGAAAGTGTGCCTCGTCGCTGAAGATGATTTTCTTTGTAAAGTCACCATTCACTTCTGTTTGTTCAACCAACCATTCAGCGTATTGACGACGCTTGAAATGGTCAGTAGGCTTCAGCTCTTGAGTCAATTGAACCTTGTAAGCATGTAGATTCAAATCTCTATTAAAAATTCGCATCAGTGATGTTCGTGAGATGTTCAATTATTGGGCACGACGACGAGTCGAGGTTGACGCGTCGCGAACAACAGCAATGTTTTCCGCAGAACGAACTGGGCGAACATGCACAGGTGTTTTCACATTTCCTACAGACCCGGTTTGCTGAAATTTGCGCAAAATTCTCCCAATTGTGGACACATTTGGTCGATTATGCTGACCAAAAAAGTCACGAAGTGCACGAAAATGCATTTTGATTTGAACGCCCATTTTCGTAAAAGCCTTCAACAATCTTAACGCGCTGCTCAATTGTGTACCTCTCCATGGTTGAATTTGTCAAACACTGAAACAAAGAAATTTCAAATTAAGTTGGGCAAAAAACTTGACGTTAAGATGTGACTCACAATTAACATCGTGCATTATGGTTGGACCACCCTTTATATGTTTGCTTAAGTTTTTCTAAATATTACACATAAATAAGGACAAGTTCATCATTGAGGAGAAATTGGCATATTTATGGTTTATTTCACTGTTATTTGCCAAATAAAAAATCTGATAACATAACCTTGGCTTGTTTTTGTGGCTAGGTTCAGGTAGATTTCCGTTTATCGGCAAAATAAGAGTTTTTTATTTGGCAAATAGCAATGAAATAAATAGTATAAAACTTTACTTTTCCCTGTATATTTAACTATTTATTCCAATAAGAATTATGGTGTCATATGTGTGAAACATATGGAAAATTGTAGGCAATATATTCAAAAACTTAAAATTTGGCTAATTTCCTTATTAAGTTACTAATTGTTTTTTTTTAATATGAAAAAATATACATATAATTTTTGTGATAGTATGTGATGTGATAAAAAGGCAAAGATTTTATAAATCTAAATTGGTAGTTATATTATTAATTAATTACAAATACACGTTACATATACAACTGAGATGGTCATGAATTAACTTAATTTTTAATTCATTTTGTTTTAAGCTCCACCTCCTTCTTTAATTACATGTTTTATTTACATCTTTTTTGGTACAGTTGATATATTTTGTTATGGCGATATGACAAAATTTTAATTTTTTATAACTATCATAGCAAATTGTTCAAAAAATAGTTTTGTATGTCATCAATTTCATTTGGTTTTCCATTTGGTAGATTTTGTATTATACCTTATTTATGTTTATCTTTTCATATAGTTTGTGGTTTTGTAGATGTTTTATTGAAAATTGGTTTGAGATAAGGTGTACATACATATAATGTCGCCTGTTTCAAATTATGGATGAGACCAGGAACAGCAAAATAATGTGCGTGAAATAAACAGATAGGTATTTCCATACCTAGAATACATTTTGTTATTTCTGTTCTCTACTAACGTAATAATTAAATCCACCAAAAATTTTAAGTGAGCAACATAGTATAAAGATAAAAAGGTAATGACAAAGAAATTAGTAATTTTCGCAAAATTCTATTAGAAAAATTGAGATGTACTAAAAATTGATATGTTATTTGTTGAGTCGAATGGACATCATTTCTTCTCATTCCGGTATCACACTTTGTGTATAATTGATAATATAGTTCCAAATTAAGCAAATTTGTTCTTTTTGATATCGGTTCTATCTTTAGACGTTACAGATAAATGGGAGAGATTCAAAGTATAAACTAGTAGCGTGATTTCAAATCAATAACTACCGTTCTTTGATTAGATAAAAAGAGATTCATTTTGATCCTTTGTTAAAATGACATTTCTGTAATTTCAAAGAATTTTGGATCAATTATAATTTCTACACTGTTTAGGATACAACTGTGGATTGTGCCTAAAAATATACAGTATTTTTAAATATTATAAATGTATGTTTTTTTTTCCAGTGTTTGGCATGGTTATCACAGTAGGTCAAGCTATTGTATATGTAATGACAGGAATGTATGGAGATCCGGCCGAAATAGGAGCCGGAGTATGCCTGCTTATCATCATCCAGCTATTTGTTGCCGGTTTAATTGTGTTGCTTCTTGACGAACTCCTCCAAAAGGGATACGGTCTTGGTTCTGGCATATCACTTTTCATCGCTACAAACATTTGCGAAACCATCATTTGGAAAGCATTTTCTCCGGCAACCGTCAACACCGGAAGGGGAACAGAATTTGAGGGTGCTGTTATTGCCTTATTCCACTTGCTCACCACAAGGCAGGATAAAATCCGTGGACTGAGAGAGGCTTTCTACCGTCAGAACTTACCAAATTTGATGAATCTATTGGCGACGGTCCTCGTGTTTGCTATAGTAATATATTTCCAGGGATTCAGAGTGGATCTTCCCATCAAGAGTGCCAGGTACCGCGGTCAATATTCCAGCTACCCAATCAAGTTGTTCTACACTTCAAACATACCTATTATTTTACAATCGGCGTTGGTATCAAATTTGTATGTAATTTCGCAAATGTTGGCCGTCAAATTTCAAGGCAACTTTCTGATTAATCTGCTCGGCGTATGGGCTGATGTTGGTGGTGGCGGCCCGGCGAGATCTTATCCCATTGGTGGGTTGTGCTACTATCTGTCGCCGCCCGAAAGTGTAAGCCACATCTTAGAGGATCCAGTTCATGCCGTTTTATATATTGTGTTCATGTTGGGCTCCTGTGCTTTCTTCTCTAAAACGTGGATCGAGGTATCCGGCAGCTCAGCAAAAGACGTAGCAAAACAGCTGAAGGAACAACAAATGGTGATGAGGGGACACAGGGACCACTCCATGATTCACGAATTGAATCGTTACATTCCAACAGCGGCTGCGTTCGGTGGACTCTGTATCGGAGCCCTATCGGTACTCGCCGATTTCCTTGGGGCCATCGGCTCCGGAACTGGTATTTTATTGGCCGTTACAATTATTTATCAGTACTTCGAAATTTTCGTGAAAGAACAAAGCGAAATGGGTGGTATGGGTGCTCTGTTGTTCTAGTTAGGTTAATATCGAAATATCTTTAAGCTATAGCTTGACTGATATTGTGATTTTGTTAGATAAATATTAACTGTTGCGGGTGTTTCTTTTTCTTTTTTTTTTGTGTGTACCTCAGTATACCTCAACAGTTGTTATTTATGATTAACAAATTTGTCACTTTGCATTTGAAGTGCAAATTTTTTTGTACTAAAAAAAGAAACGGTAAAATCATAAAAATATTTCTCATTGTATATTTACATGATTGCGTTTATGAACGTTTAGAGATATTTATAACGTGTGGATGTCCATACTATAGTTTATTTTTTACATTGTCATCTTCAATCATTCAGTACGGTTGTGTATTGGTCATTTACTATTATTTGTTGTTAGAAATAATTTATTTTAAATACAAATAATGATTTCCTGACATCTGCTTTATTTATCCCCTCAGAAAATCGTTAAGAGCTGAAAGTTATGATATACAGGGTATTTTAGATAAAGATAAGAGGAAAAGAAGAAAATAAAGTTACAGATAAATTACATTTTCAGAATTGTTCATTAGATTAAAATTTATTTTCTTCGCATACAATTCTGTTTTCATCACTATCCATTAAAGAAATACATGGTACTGTCGTTTTTGTGTTGGGTGAGGGTAAATATCAAAGTTCATCTAGTTTCAAACAATTTGTTTTAACGGTAACAAAGTTTTTAAATTACCAAACTTAACTGGTTTTCTGGGGCAAACCATAGATGCCATGACAAATTGTTTCTAAGAAAATGAATTTAAGTTTGAAACTATCCTTAATGCAATAGGTTTCGAAATGTAAAACAGGTATAGAGATTATGAAAATTTAAGAAGTGAAGTACTACTTTCACTTAAACATGTACCTACACAACAGTTTTAAAGACAATCTGAAAAAAGCAGTTATGACAATTTTTGGATGTGCTCTTGCATGTCTTTATCTATCAAACCAAGATACAGTGGTAAGTTAATAGTATTAAAATAAAATCTTATTACTTTTCCGCACTCAACTATACTAGCGGAAAAGTAATCGTGTAAAGAAAAATGGGAAAAAAAATTTTTCGTTTTTCGGCCTAAAAAACCAAAAAAAAAAAATGGTTTTTAAGAAATGTTGTCTGTGTGTGTGTCATTGGCATTAAAATTTCATGTTGGTACGATAATTCAACTAATTCGTGTCGGATCGATCAGGTTTTGACTGATTCTGATCGGGAACGTCTCCCAGATGACACCTATTGATTTTGAGGTGGATAGGACACCCCACCCTGTCCATGGATCTATTTGAGAAATTTTTTTTGTTCGCACGATAACTAAATCGTGGCGGGTTTTGACTAATTATGATCGGGGACGTCTTCCAGATGACACCTATTGATTTTGAGGTGGATAGGACACACCCCACCCTGTCCATGAGTCATGAGAAAGCACGATGGTGGACTGAGAAATTTTTTTTGGTAATACGATAACTCAACTAAATCGTATGTTAACATGATAACTCAACTAAATCATGTCGGATCGATCGGGTTTTGACTGATTCTGATCGGGGACATCTCCTAGATGACACCTATTGATTTTGAAGTGGATAGAACACACTACCGTGTTCATGGGTCATGAGAAAGCACAATGGTGGACTATTTGAGAAATTTTTTTGTTAGCACGATCACTCAATTAAATCGTGTCGGATCGATCGGGTTTCGACTGATTCTGATCGGGAACGTCTCCCAGATGACACCTATTGATTTTGAGGTGGATAGGACACCCCACCCTGTCCATGGATCTATTTGAGAAATTTTTTTTGTTCGCACGATAACTAAATCGTGGCGGGTTTTGACTAATTATGATCGGGGACGTCTTCCAGATGACACCTATTGATTTTGAGGTGGATAGGACACACCCCACCCTGTCCATGAGTCATGAGAAAGCACGATGGTGGACTGAGAAATTTTTTTTGGTAATACGATAACTCAACTAAATCGTATGTTAACATGATAACTCAACTAAATCATGTCGGATCGATCGGGTTTTGACTGATTCTGATCGGGGACATCTCCTAGATGACACCTATTGATTTTGAAGTGGATAGAACACACTACCGTGTTCATGGGTCATGAGAAAGCACAATGGTGGACTATTTGAGAAATTTTTTTGTTAGCACGATCACTCAATTAAATCGTGTCGGATCGATCGGGTTTCGACTGATTCTGATTAGGGACGTCTACTGGATGACATCTATTGATTTTGAGGTGGATAGGACACATCCTACCCTGTTCATGAGTCGAGAAGAGCACGATGGTGGAGTATTTGAAAAAAGTAAAACTGTCATATAAGACACATATTTTGCATCTGTGTGTTAGTTTGTTTTTTCTCGGCTACTCAATTTCGAGATAGAGATGTTCTACGTGCAGAAAAGTCTGTTTTAAGGTTTTAAAAATGTATCTTGTCTTAATATAAATTTTCTTATATTTCCATTTGGATTTTATAGATTCAATTGCGTAGAATTCACTGGGTCACTGCTTTTTGATGTAGAATATATTTATATTACTTCATATACTGCTTATACTAATTAGTACTCGTAATTACTTAACATCAATTCAGCAAAATTTTAAGAGTAATATCAAAGGTTTTTGGTCTCATGTTCAGAGTAAGAAAAGCTCGACGCATATTCCATCAACGATTTTTTTGGATAAGGAATTATTTGATATTCCAGATAAAATTGTAAACGGATTTGCATTTGCTAGATATGTTTCCAGTGTCTTCTTCACTAACGATGTATACAATATTAATACAAGTTCTAGTAATCACTGAAGTATTAATATACGAGGGAGTACCCAAAAGAAACCGAAATAATTTTTTGAATTTGTTTATGTAATTTGTAAATAAGGAACTTTCAATCCTCTTTAAAGTACTCTCCACTGGCACTAGCTGGCCACTAGCACACTTATCTATTTCATTGTTCAGAACATTTTTAAAATTCGTGTTCTGTGATGCCCGACAGTGTCTCCGTCGTTTTTTCTTCACCTCAGCAACGTCGGCAAAACACTTTCCTTTCATGTCTCTTCATTTGGGGAAAAGAAAGTCGCAGGGGCAAGGTTGGGTGAAGGAGGGGGATAGAGGGATTATGCCATTCTTAGTCAAAAATTTGCGCACAGACAGGGCTGCGTGAGCAGTGGAGGTACGAATTTGGCAGCCACCTTTTTTATCCCCAAATCTTCCGTTAAAATTCGCTGAACTGAATTCCAAGTCACTTCAGACAGCTCCATAACTTTGTCAATGGTCTGTCGTCGATCTTCCAGGATGATTTCGCGAATTTTTTCAAAATATTTTCATGGGTTGGAGCCGTGGAAGGCCGACTAGAGCGAGGTTTGTCATCAATTGACATTCCACCTCTTTTGAAGTAGGAAAACCACTCAAACATTTAAGTTTCCCAATAGCTTCATCCTTGTAGGCCGTTTTTAACATTCCAAGAGTTTATGTGCTAGTTTTTCCGAGCAAGAAGCAAAACTTCATGGACGCGTGCTGTTCACGAGAATCAGTCATTGCAAAAACGACGAGCACACAAAACAACTCGCTAAAAAAATGACAAGCCGAACAAAACCGTCTTTAATGACGACGCTTGTCTTACTGACTTAGGAATGATAGCTCTATACGGTTCTAGCGACAGAACGCAGTACTACAAATACTTCGCCTACCAATTCGGTTTCTTTTGGGTATTCCCTCGTACATTTTACAGAAATCAATTATCAAAATTTAAAATGACCAGCGCTGATGATCAGATCCCGAGCTTTCTTGTTAACGATTATTCAGGGACCTTAATTATGTAAGAGCTATTAACATTTTGTTTAATCTGATATCTTCTACCAACACGTTTCCTGAAATTTGGAAAGTAGTAAGGATCTGCCCTGTATTAAAACGTGGCAATACATTTGATACCTATAAAAAATTATTGCCCAATCGCTATTTTGTTAAATCGTGCTAAGATTTTCGAAATATTATAAACCAACATTTATCTTGGTGGGAAACCGGTTTTATCACCTAATCAACATGGGTTTGTAACAAAACGTTCCACAGCTACAAATTAAGGATAATTTACCCAGATCATCGCAAAATATGTAGATAATAAGGGTAAGTAAATATGGTGTATACTGATTTTCAAAGGCTTTTAATAAGGTAAATCGTAATATATTAATTTCAAAGTTAGAACTTTATGGAGTCAGTAATAACCTGCTTCACCTAGTAAAATTGTATTTATCTACAACGTACATTATTTGTTTCGTTAGTTTCATATGATAGCTTTAAATACGAGACCGTTTTTGTCTCATCGAGAGTATCTCAAACTCGAAGTTGGAATCATTATTCTTTGTCTTATTTATTAACAATTTGTCTCTAACGCCTAAATCGCATCATATTTTTGGCGATGACTTAAAATTATTTTTAAGTATAGGCTACTTAGACAATCACTTGAGGTTGCCTAAACTCATCGACTGTATTGTGCTGTGGTGTTCGGAAAATAAACTACCAATAAACATTATGATAAAAATAATGTTTGCTAGTATACCTATATTAAAAAAATGACTAATATACATATATTCTCTTGGTGGTACTTGGTACAGTTTTAATACGCTTTTAAAATGTTATGGATCTTGCTGTACTTTGAAGTACCTACCTTGGTAATTTGATTTGATTGTTTGTTGGACAAATCAACCATGTGACTCTAAAATCATATAAAACCCTTAGATTTGATATTATTAAGAAATGTCACATCGCTTAAAAGCACTGCTACCAGTGGCGGCTCGTGATGAAATGAAACGGATGTTCTGCACAGGGCCGATCCTAGGGTACTAGCAGCCCGCGTGCAAATTTCAAACGTATTCAAACTACTGGTGCCGTAGGGGCCGCAAAAAAATTGCGATAATTTTGAAAATTTTCAAGGTCACGGGTTTTCCTGATATTTCAGAATTTTTATGTAAAATCCGTTTATACAAAAATATAGATTTTCACAAGAAACATTTTTGGAATTTAATACCTTTTTGAAGAACATTCATGTTTGCCGTCATATTCTTTGGTTAAGAGAAAAGGCTTGTAAGGTGAATTTTCTACTAGAGGGTCTATAACACTCCAATATTTTCCGAAAGAGTTTCAGCGTCACATTTTGTAGGTTTCAGGTATGTCCAAAAACGTTCAATCGGTTCACCATCGAGAATATATCTTAAAACTACCACTGACTGAGTTTTTGCAGATACATCAGTTGTTTCGTCTGCCATAACTGCCAAATGAAGGTTTGTTAATTTCTTAACATACTTTTAATATACAGTCTAAAAGATCATTTTGTATTTCTTTAGAGGTTCTTTTAAATACTGGAGCATTTTGTAGATGCTCGCTTAAAGTTACATCAAGCTCAGCAGAAAAAATTATCAAACCACGAAATATCCCCGGGTTTTGAGAGGTTTCAGCTTCGTCATGTCCTCGCAGCGCCAGTTCAAAGGCCCCACAAAACTTTATGCAGTTTATAATTTTTGACAAAACGTATCTCTTTCTTGTCACATTATCATTATGCTTTTGCACATTTATCCAATAAACTGAATCTAGCTGCGCTTCAATATTAGTTGTTCCTAATAAAGCTAATTCCATTGTATTATGTAGATGGCCTTTGGAGTTGTCGTGCTTTTTTATTTTTTCAGTTAAGTGCACCAAATCTATCACCCCTATCTGTCACCTCTGTCCATGCTTTATCACCACCAAAAAGTAAACAAGGAAAACAAAATAACGCATTTTTTTTGTTGCACCCACAAACCCAATTGTTCTTCGAATAAATGTCTCTATTAAATTGACGTTTATATGCTTCTCCGCGGCTAACACCTACCATTGTTTTTTAAATCAATTTTCTTTTCATAAGAGCATTTAAAAAATCGCTTCACATGAACTAAATTATAAACTAAATCCATTGTCACTATCACAGTATATAAATATTAATAATTAATACAATAAATCACTACACAAATTCACAAAACAGTATTTAAAATCTTAAATTAACACGAAATACGAGATAGGTACGATTTACGCCCGCCCGAGTAGGAAAGAGTAAACATTCACTGATGTTGCCTTAGCTGGAAAAAATACAGCTCACTGACCGTGTAAATTCGCGCATTTACGAGCGCCAAGTGTGGATTGTCGCGGGAGTTGAGGGGGAGGACGGGTGTGCCGAGCCGTGCTGAGAACTACCTCGTGTGGCCCAGTTCAATGTACCGCGACGCGCTCGCGTAGAGACCCAGATAATTCATCTGGTCTACTAGTCAATAGAGGACGGCGGGTAGAATGCGACTTTAATGCAATAATTTGGTTAGCTCCACCAACTAACCAAATTATTTTATTAATAAATTTTAGTAATTATTATGTCGCGAAAATATACAAATATCTAATTTTTTTGGCAGTTCTGCAGCTCTGCAGCACCTATACACCAGCCGCCCCTGACTGCTACCTTTATGTTTATATTTTGCGTTAATTCATTAGAAATTAGAATTGTTTGGTATCCCAAATAAGGCTCTACATGCCGTTTCTTAAAGTATTTGTCATTATCACATGTAGAAAATTATTACCAAGTAAGAGGTTATGATCAGACGATCTTTCGACAAAGTCGACATCCAGTTAGTTTTTGTTTAACTATAGTTTTTATATAAATTATTTCATAATATGTAATATAGATGCAATCACATTGCTAAGTATGTTTGCATACGAATAGCTGGACTAGGCTCTCGGGAGGAAAGTATGTTTTATTGTCAAACTGTAAGAACCAAAGTGCTGTTAAAACCAACTTCGACTTCGTCTAGATATTACCGTTACCGGACATTTCTTGCATAATGCGGGGGTATTCATCTTACTGAACCAACATTTCATTGACTGAAACACTCGGATCATTAAGCAATAAAATGGAAAGTATTGGGACTAAGTCGTCACTATTTAAAGAAAAAGTCATGATATCAGATTTTTTTTAATTGCTATTCATATGTGTCATCTACAACATTTCCTGGAAAAATCAATGTCGTAGATCTGCATCGTCCTTGTTTAATTTTTCTACTAGTTTAACTTTGTACGGATGATACTGATTGCTCTTCAGAATCTTTCAAACTAAAACATTAGACATGCCAGTCATCTGTAAGCCTTAAGGTTATCGAATGAAAATTTCCATGCACGATCAACACGAGGGTTAAGCAATTTTTCTCTTTCATAAGTCTGGTACATTCAAGATCTTTAATATTGCTCACTACAGATTGGCTTATACGAGTAGGTTTATTCAGATATTTAATTTCATGAACATACCACAAACAGGTACCTACATCAGTGTTTGTATTCGCATACAATTTTAATGTAAGCAATTGTGCTACATACGTATTAAATTAAAATTACTTGTTAATTGACCTGTTAAAGTTAACAATATGAGGACCTGTTACATTTTTTTTTACTAAATTTTATTGCAAACAAAATTTTTAAACAAAACATACCTACATATTTACCTCAGTGTACATCTAAATGGAAAGTTAATACAACTGGGAATGCTATTTTAGAAATACATTTTTAGAAAACAATAGCATTTCGAGTTTAATTCTATTAAGAAATTCTAGTTTTTCACTTTAGTCACCCTTAAGAAAGGTAACATTTTATGTATAAAAGATTATAGCGTTTAGCCCTAGCTCCTTTTCTATACGATTTGTGATGACTGATGAAATACATTTTCTTAAATGGTTTCTTGACCATCATGACGGATACCCAAAAACTTAGAGAAACACTACTGGAAGACCAAAAAAAAGTTGGAGCTTTAGTTATGACACACTAAGGAAATTATGTGGTTATGAAACACAGTAGCGCAGCAATAATTTCTCTCAAGCCAGAGGTCGCAAATTTGATGCTAGGCTCAGCTTATTTTAGCTGAAGTTGCTTATTATACAGTATTACAAGTAAAAGCATGTTTTTAACCTAATTTTCTTATAAATTAACTATGTATAAACAATGTTCTTAATACTAATTTTATTGAGTAATTTTGTAAGAAATTTAATGTAGCAACCCCCTCTAGGGGCTGTAAGACCTTGTAGTTAGTGGGGGGCCTTCTGGGCTGGGGGGCGCTCTAAATGGTCCATACGTGAATGAATGATGGCACCACTTTAAGTAGGAGTTGCCCAAGCGAATGGGAGTATGAATGAGGCAGCCCCGGTAAAGGGTCCGTCTATGCGAATGAAGGGATGTGGCTTGGCAGCATCCCGGGTATGAACCCTTCTTGAGTTTACTCAAGAGAGGGCGACAAACCCGGTTTCACAACTAAGAAACAGTCCCCCATTCAGCCTGGTACTGAATGGGTACTGATGTGTATGGGTATACACACCCCCCTAAACCTACCAAGCGTAACGGAGTGGTTGGCTCTCAGGGGATACCGAGAGTCGCAATCGGTGCCTCAGGAGCACCTGGTGCAATTCCTGACTATTTAAGTCACCTTATCCTCGCATGCGGGGCCCTGCGGGGGTGGACCTTTATTTCCCTAGCTACTCGTGGGGCCAAAAGTGGAACCATCTACACAAAAAAATCTTGGAGGATAAGGAGGTCAAAAGCGGGCCTGTACCGCGGACCCAGGCCACACTCGGGACCTTGACCTCTATTGAGGCAAAGGGCGAGGGAAACCTGAGCAAACCGGGGGACGAAAGTGGCGTAACTGCTAAGAAAAGAATGAGCGGAAGCCAGCGTGGAAAGCTGGTTAAAGCTAGACGTGAGGGAACAGCTCCTAGGAATGTTGGCGACCTTAATGGAAGGAGGAGTGGGGAAGACATAATGGCTTTGACGCGACTCCAAATTACGCAGATTAACTAGCATCGAAGCAAATATGCCTCTTCTATTCTACAGAGGCATCTGGCTGAGATGCACACAGGGATAGCACTCATCCAAGAATATTGGGTGGTGCGGGGATCTATAAAGGGGCTGGGAAATTTTCTCTGTTAGCCGGCATCGTAGTGAAGAACATCAGCGCCACACCTCTGTGGAAATGGTCTACAGGAGACCTAATGGCGATAACTGTGATGCTTGATAATGTAGGTAAGGTGTCATAGCGTCAGCCTATCTACCATACGACAGCAGGGACAATCCGACACCAGAAGTGAAGGAACTTGTGGACTTCTGTCAAAGATCCGATCTGTCTCTGCTGATGGGATGTGATGCGAACTCACACCATATGGTCTGGGGTAGCACGAACACCAATAGCAGAGGTATGGAGCTCATGGAATATGTGGTAAGTACAGAGCTAGATATTTTAAATGTGGGTAACACACCCACTTTTCATAAGCTATAACGGAGGAGGTAATTGACATTACCTTGAGCTCCGAACACCTGGCGGGATACGTGCGGAACTGAAGAGTCTCCAATAAACCCACACTTTCGGATTAGTCTACTATTAAGTTTAATCTTGGAGTGGGGGAGCATGGGAGGACTATAGGACTGCTAGGGATCAGTATAGGGCTGAGGTTAGGGAAGCTTAAAGAAGCAGTTGGGTTTCTTTCTGTAATAAGACAAATAAGGGATCTGAGGTAGCACGGCTGAACAAGATCTTAGCCCACAGTCCGGAAGCGATACTGGGATTGCTCAAGCTCCCTAATGATGAATTCTCAGAATCGGATGAGGAAATCTTAGACCATCTCATCAAAGCACATTTTCCGGGCTTTTATAGACCGGAGACATTTCCGACCTGCTTGTAGGGGCACATAGGACCTGGGCGGTAAACCGAGAGGGAGACGACAGGGAACTTGTGAAGGAGATAGGTACACTGGCTAAGATGAGGTGGGCCTTGAGCTCCTTTGATCCATATATATCTCCGGGACCGGTCGGCATTTATCGGGTACTTCTGCAAAAAGCAGAAGAGATAATCGGTCGGCACCTTCCTCGATATTGAAGGAGCCTTCAACTTTACATCCAGGGAGGTTATTAGCGGAGCATTAGGTAGATGCTACACCCCCAGAATAATCGCTGAATGGATAGACCACATGTTGGAAAACAGACAGCTTATTGCCAATAAAGGCAAGACTACCATCGAGGGCCAGGTCGACTCGGGCTGTCCACAGGGAGGGGTATTGTCCCCCTTCTGTGGTGCCTAGTGGTAGATGAGCTGCTTGAAAGGTTAAAGGATTACCAAGTAATCATTGTCTATGCCGATGATTTAGTAATAAAAACGAAGGGCCCTTTTCTGGAGTCGATTCTCGATATAATGCAGGGAGCTTTAAACAAGGTTGGGAATTGGTGCGGGGAGAGGGGACTCTCGGTCAATCCCTCTAAAACTGAGGTGATGGTGTTCACCAAGAAATATAAGTGGAACAGAACATGTCCGCTGAAACTTGGTGGCCAAAAACTAAGCTATAATAACGAAGTGAAATACTTAGGAGTAATCCTGGACGGGAAACTGTCATGGGGAAACATCTAAGTCACATATGTCTAAGATCACAGCAATACCTTGGCAACTGAGAAGAGCCATTGGTAATAGCTGGGGCTTGAAACCGGAAACCATAAAATGGATGTATGAGGCAATTCTCAAATTCAGACTGACGTATGCAGCACTGGTCTGGTGGGAGAGAGCCTGTTTAAAGTCGGAAGCCAACCGACTTAACAAGCTAAGAGGATTGATTCTTAGAAGTACAACCGGAACCCCAAAATCAACACCGATCGAGGCGATGGGGATATCACCTCTTGATGTCACCCTGAAAGTGGAAGCCGCAAAGGCAATGCACAGGGTGGGATACATAAATAGGAAGGTAAGGGACCTGAGTAGACTCTTAAGAGAGCTAGCGGAGGAGGGACTCCTATGGATGTCCTCTGACAGTACGGGTGTCCGCTTCCTGTTTGACAAGAAACATAAGATCACCAGTAAGACTAACAGGATGGAGGGTCGAGCTGGATTGCCGCTCAATGGAGACATCTAGTACACGGATGGAGCCAAGAGTGGGAACAGAGCGGGTGTGGGGGTGTATAGGTGACGCGATGGGATAGATAAAACCTTCCCCTTGGACAAATACACTACCGCACTCCAGGCCGAGCTAGTTGCAATTACATACAGTGTTCTGGGGGCTGACCAAAATCAGATCCAGGAGAAGGTATGTTTCTGCTTGGATAGCAGGGCGGCGTTGGCAGTCTTGAATTCAGCAACGACAAAGTCGAAGCTGGCCTATAATTGCTATGAAGCATTGAACCACTTGGCAGGGAGGGGACCGGTGAAACTCTTATGGATACCTGGGCATAATGGCATTAAGGGAAAGCTAATTCCAGATGACCTTGTCAGACTAGGGACCAGGGAAAACCTCTATGGACCAGAAATCCATAGGGAATATTCCGAATTCCAGTGGCAATAAGTCGGAATCTGATCAGAGACCGCATCAATGGCTAGGCAAGAGACCAGCACAATAAAAGATGGAGAGGAGTAACGGGTTGTTAAATAACCAAGCTTTTCATCGAATACTCAGATATTGAGAAATGGGTACAAGAATTCATCAAATTGAACAGGCACAAAGCCAGAACCCTGGTGGGAATCATAACGGGCCACCATAGTAGCCTGAATGCATATAAGCACAAGCTGAGGCTGACTCACAGCCCGGTCTGCAGATACTGTAAAGAAGGGAAAGAACGAGGAAATCTCTATTCATCTTCTTTACACCTGCCCTGCACTGGAGGAGAAGATGTATCTTATATTAGGGACCCCTGTTATCCTAGAGGAGACGAGACTTATGGCGGGGGACGTGCCTAAATTGCTCCTTTTATGGGATAACATTTTTGGATAATGACCCGGATAAGAGGAGATCGCCAAAGGGACTACCCATGCGATCAGTGGCTGATGAGGCCCAAACACATAATAATAATAAATCCCTGAGAAAGGCACTTAAATGGTTGGCGAAGCCTTGTTAACAAG
Organism: Rosalia funebris; assembly: GCA_037954035.1. Taxonomy (NCBI): domain Eukaryota; kingdom Metazoa; phylum Arthropoda; class Insecta; order Coleoptera; family Cerambycidae; genus Rosalia; species Rosalia funebris. Next base: position 11,641,886 of record JAZFAV010000007.1, read on the forward strand.
CTCAAACTTAATAAGGCATTTATTCGAAAAGTTAATTAAATTCTATTGTCGTAATTCTGTTGTTTCTGATTGTTGTAGTAAGAAGTAGAGTTATTATTAATTTTACAGTTCATTTGAGTAGCCATTGTATATTTTTACACAAAGTAAGCCCCAATTCAAATGAACTTGATTTCCTTGCCACAAAATACTGAATAACTAAGAACATGTTTCATATAATCTTTTATTATTATTTTATTTATACGAACATTATTAAATTCTTATTAAAAATCCTAACATTTATATCATTGATTATTTATTATACTTAATTCAGAGAGTATATTAGAATTTCTGAATAACGAAAAAGTAATTTGTTTATCTAAATTATTTGTGAATTCGATTAGAATGACGTAGAAAAGCCTCCCTTCTTGGTTTTCTTATTTTTACGTTTTCACAATAAAAATGTCATATATTGTATGGAATTAAGCACGTAAGTAAAATTGTTTTTAATCTCTTTAATAGACAAGAATGGAAAAAACTTTCGATAGTATAATAATTCGCTAAAACTTAACTTGAGGTAGCCATAACATAAAAACGCGTAAAAAATTATATTTTCGGATAACTTTTCAACTTCCATTATCTCTTATCTATAAATTGTTATGATGACCTCTACCCTTATATATTTCATATTGTTCTTATAACTTATTCTGTATTAGTTTGTCACAATTTAATGTGAAGTAGCATTTTACCACTGTTATTTAATATTTTGTTAAAATGTATAAAATAGCTGTTCGCCATAGAAACGTCTTTTCGTGCAGTGTTCTGAAAAATGTAAAATACTTAAGTACCTTGTCTAAACCGGAAGGTCCACTTTTTCCACATAAAGATGAGTTTCCCGGCAGGCACATAGGACCTAGAGACAGTGATATTATTACTATGTTAGATACACTTGGATTTAAAGTAAGTTTATGTTTATCAATTAAAATTGTTTACTATATCCTCTCACGAATGGCTCAAATTATTTTTTCTTCGAATTTTTTTTGGCCTGTCGTGGCTCATCTAACAACGAACACACCATCTTCAAATTAATTTAACTTAATCTAAGAGATACAAATATTCTTTTACATAACTAAGTATTAATCTTTGTAATGCAATAAATTATATATTATTATAATTTATATTATTAAATTATTGTTATTTGCATCTTAAGAATTTGTATCTACACAAATTCAAATATTTTTTTACATAACTAAGTATTAATCGTTGTAATGCAATAAATTATATATTATTATAATTTATATTATTAAATTATTGTTACTTGCAGTTTAAGAATTTGTATCTTATGAGAAACATTTATCTTTCCTTTTCTATTAAAAAGATATACTCAAATAATTAATTTCACTGACTTGATACTTTTGGATAACCGCAATAAAATTATTACTCATACGTATTTTTATCCTTCTATCTTATGGCGATGTATTCTTACTGCTGAAACTCTGGCAGGTAGTAATAAAGCCTCCAGTTCATATTAATTTTTCATATCTCTGTGCGTATTTGTAAAAGGAAAATCAAGCTGTTATCATCTACCTCTTTCTAATCTATACACCTTAATAAGATTTTCTTCCACGTAAAATGCTTTGTTATACGATACATGTGCAAACAATTGACTAAAATATTAGTAATGGCAGTATTACTATGAAATTAAGTTTATATATTTGAATTTATTTTATGAATTTATTTCTAGTTTTCAAAAATTACTTAAACTCTATAATTTCAACAACTTTTGTTTTGTAGAACGACTATTTTCAGCATATACATCACGAAAAACGTTTATAAAAATATAATATCTGCATTTAATTTGATAAAATAACAGGTTTTTGCAAGAATTGAAAGAAATATTCATTTTATAATAGAGTGATTGAGGCCACTTTGCTTTATCAGAAGACTGTTTCACTCAAAAAATGCTTGTCATGAATTTAGAAAAATGTCTGGACTGAGTTATCACATATTGATTATTTTTATCATATAGTTATAGAATAAATTTATAATTATTTTATTTATGTAACTACGCAGGCTTTACACACTCCAGTAGTAAGGATTGCAACGTTTTGCATAAAAAATCTATAGATGTTTATTTTCATGTTATGTTCAAAACTGTTTTTATCATAAACTGAAACTGAATTGTATGGAATATTGGTAGATTGTTTATTGTTAGAACCATGTATCTGTAGAGTAGGTATAAAATAAGTATGTAGATATAACTGTATGAAGCAGGGTAAAGAACCTCTAAAAATCCTTAAGAATTTAGGATGTCTCTAATTGATTGTGAGATTTTTATATTTGGAACTCTTATATTTGTGAAGAACAAGTAATAAATATAAACTTAAAGTGAATGAAAAATAATGTGTACTATTCATTTCATCGATATTTGCCAAATAAAAAACTCTGTTATCTTGTCGATAAACGAAACAGTCTACCTGAGCCTAGCCTAGAAACAAGACATCGGAAGTCTTTGAGATTTTTTATTTGGCAAATAGCGATGAAATAAATAGTACACATTATTTTTCATTAATTTTAAATTTATATTTATTACTTGTTCTCTACAAATATAAGAGTTCCAAATATAAAAATTTCACAATCAATACATATACATTGAAATTATATAAAAAATAATCGAGATTAATCGGTTTCTAATATTTAAGTTTGAGGTGCAGATGTGTGTCATTGTAATATGATATTATTCCATATTCATATGTCTTTTAATTTTAGGATAATATAATTTATATACTTATAAAAAGTCAAATTTGAAGACAAGTTAAAAGATAAAATGTAGTTATATCTAATGAACACAATTTTTTAAATATTATTTAAAAACTATATTTATAAGAATGATTTTGTACTGATAATTACGGTTTAGTTTGTTAGTTAATTTTAACATAATAATACTTATATTCCTTTCTTGGAATAAAGAAATGAACAAAAATGAAGAAAATTTTGTTTTCTTAATTTTTACATGACAGATTATTGTACGCAATGCATTATGTTGATGAAGAACATAAATTTTATCTTGGGGTACTAGAGAACTATTATGTCAATTTTGAATTATAGAAACATATTTCAATATTTTGACGCCAAATGATTATTATTATAATAATCTATGTGGTATTTTACGTAAAATTGATCGAAATTAGAAATACGTGTGAAACTAGAGATATATTAAAGATTTAATATTTTTCATTTATCACAATTATAACAATTTAACACTATCATTACTTAACACTAAGATATGTATTTATTTTTATTTCAGAGTCTAGATGAGTTAACCGATAAAGCTGTACCTAGAAAAATTAGTTTAACAAAACAACTAGATATTGAAGAGCCTGTTAGTAAGTAAATCCTTTTATGGCTACATACATAGGTACATAAATTCAAAATTACAAGTCTCACTGTGGTATCATTTATAAACGCAATAGTTTTGTATTAATATAACACCAAATTTTAAAGGTGGATAATATATTTACTTTAAGCGACTATGATAACAAAAAGAATTAAAGGGCACTATTATGGGCAAAGTTCCAAATTAGATTAATGCATTTTGTAAATAAATGAAATTATAAAGCTTTTGTTACGCATTAAATATATAATATAGAATGTTTAATTAATAGGTAATACGGTCTATATATAAAAAACCGATAGCATTACCCATAATTTTATTCTCAAAATTGATATTATTACGGTTTATTATAGGTTTATATTAACCTATGAAAAATAACTATATTTCTTTATGAATCATAAAAACGAAGTTCTAAATAAATAATTAATGATAAAATTATGTATAATATTATACGGGGAAAGTTTAAAAGTGATAAAAAATTCCATTGTGGATATCTAATTTTAGTTTATACGCATTGCTCTATTAAATATTTTCATTACGGCTGTTCGTATTATGTTAATATGTATATATCTAACTATATTGCATAAGTTAAAGTTAAGTTAAATACTTGAAAAAAAAATACAGGATCTCACTTTATACGACAATTTGTTAGTATTCGAATTTGGTATATATTAAAAGTATGTTATTGTCTTGTTTTTAAAATAATACTAAATCTTTATTCTATGTTTTCGTTATTACTACAATACAAATGATTAGAAAATATAGTTCATTATCAATTTTGTAATTAACATTCGTCAGTGTTTTCAAATAAAAATATGCTTCATAATTCTAACGATAACATGATGATGCTGGGGGTCAACAGAATATATAAACATTTATTACTTGGTTCGCAGGGGGCATTGCATAACAGCATGTATTTATTTTATCTTTCGTAGGCGAATATGAATTAATAAATAGGATAAGGAAAGTGGCAGAACGTAATAAAATTTGGAGGTCATACATTGGAATGGGTTACCATAATTGTTGCGTTCCACATACAATCATGAGGAATATTTTTGAAAATCCTGGATGGACTACTCAATACACACCATATCAGCCAGAGGTATAGCGATTTTTAACTGTTTATGACTCATTTTTAACACGTAAAACATGTTTCTAAGATATACATAATATCACAGAAAAAAATATATAGAGGCCGTTTCTATATATAGCACCATACTACCTATTACTATCTTTTTGTTAACCTATCATTAGATGCACATACATCCTCCTTCCGCCGAATCCTCAGAGGGAAGAAACGATTACACAGAAACGAGGACAAACATACGCATGCTCATGGCGATGTACCAAACACTCCTTATTGGGAATTGAATTAGGTATAAAAGACATCTTCATTCATAGGCCTAGTTCGCCATCCCGGGCCATAATATAACATGGTTGCATACACCTATACAGGAATAGGGTAATACGAAAGGTCGCCTATTCATATAGTAGACGCTAGAGCAAGTGCGTAGGTTACGAAATTATATATTCAGCGTTCTATAATTCTACGATTATTATTTTCTCAATTATTATTTTCTTTGGTAGATAATAAATTTGCATTAATTTTATACGGAATTATTTACTATGAAGAAATATTTATGAATTAGTAAAACTTATATGAACTCCTATACTATTATATCGGGTTGTTCCCCGAACAAAAAAGTTCGGTTTTCATAAGTATTTATTATTAATATTATAGTTATTACAAATTATTTTAATCAATAATGTACGTTTCTCCATTTTCTATAACCTTCTCCCATCTCTCAGTAAGCTTCATAATACCATTTTCATAAAAAATTTGCGGCTTGCTCGCAAAAAATGTTTTTAAATGATTTCTGACTTCTTCGTCATTGACAAATGTTAAGTTTCGAAAATTGTTATTCATGCAGCGGAATATGTGAAAATCCGAGGGCGCGAGGTTGGAAAATACAGTGGATGGGGTAAGACATCCCACTTTAACTCCAATAATTTCCTGCGGGTCTGCAGAGAAGTGTGAGGTCGAGCGTTGTCGTGATGGAAGACGACCTTCTTACGATTTACAAGTCCTGGGCGCTTTTCCTGCTTGAGTTGGCTCAATTTTTGTAGTTGTTCGCAGTAAATTCGAATTCGTTGTTTCTAATTTATTGTGAAGTGGTGAAGCCCTGTCTTTGCTGTGGATTGAGAAGGACGCTGGACTTTCCCCACGATATTTTTCGACTGACGCTGTCGTAAATGATCCACTTTTCATCTCCAGTAACCATATTTCTCAAAAAGGAATTGCTACGTTGACGAATCCTTAACATATCGTAGATGTTGATGCGATCCATTAAACGACGTTAACTGTTTGTTATTTATTACATTGCTTATTATTATTTTATGTAAATAAAATATAAAAGTTTTAGATAATTCATACATAATCTTACATTTCCAGAACATTATAATGTAACGTTTTGTCAACAAGTTCTGCAACAATGTAATTCGTACTCTGCAGTATCAGGGTTGTCATTGTATATTTGGGTGCAAGTCCGAACGAGGGAGTTTACCACCACCTCCTCAGCATGAGTATGTTTGTCCTGATCTCTATGTGTAAACTTATCTTCTGCAACCCTTAATCGAGGGAGGTAGATTTCTGTATATTCAAATTTTTAGATAAAGATTGTTTCTAAGATAAACTATTTGAAGCATTCGGTTGTTGGAGATAGATAATTAGTAGAAATATTTTTAATTTAATTTTATTTAAGCCCTGTTTAAATTTCCAATAAGCATGTAGCTGAAATGTGTAGGAGTTGAATTGAAATATGTTGTAGTTGAAATTTGGAACACCAATAGAACTATAATACCAGTTATATTTTATACTGAAAAATATTTTCTCCTACCACACTTTTTTAAAACAATCAGCCATTTAAATTATATATTCTTTACTATATGTATATAAATAAAGACGATATAAACCTAATCCGCATTTCTAAAACAACCTTATACATGTATTAAATATACATACTGCTCATGAAAAATAGGAAACAGTGTGAGATTCTCTAGCTACGCGCAGAAGAAAGAGTGAGGCAGCATTGCCTCACTCTTTCCTTTTCCCTCACTCACAGAGAATGCACCCAAGTGCATCCTTTTCCCTCACCCACAGAGTGAAGAAAAAGGATGCACTTTACGCGTCGCAAGATCGAACTCTGTGTACATTATTTATATTCATTGATATTCACTCTCCAAAGGTCTCAATGCGACTGGGTAAAGACCAGGCTATTTATTGTGCACCTTATGGGCGGTCCGATATCGCAGTTTTAAGAGTTGTTCCTATTCTTGATGATCTGTATTTATACTTATATTTTAGAATATATTATAGGTATTCTATTACAGATAAAGAATTTTTTCAGGTTGCACAAGGTCGGTTAGAAGGGTTACTGAACTATCAAACCATGGTTTCTGAACTTACCGGCTTGGAAGTGGCAAACGCATCTCTCTTGGACGAGGGAACTGCCGCCGCGGAAGCCTTATCTTTATGTTACAGACATAATAAGAGAAATAAGCTTTTGGTTTCCAACTTGCTACACCCTCAGACGATTTCAGTTGTAGAAACTAGAAGTCAATCGTTAGGACTCACGGTAGAAACTGTTGACGTATTTGAGGCAGACTTTTCCAACAGAGATATCGCAGGAATTTTATTTCAGTATCCCGATACTGAAGGAAATGTTCATGATTTCAGCGCTGTTACTGAAAATGCACATTCCCATGGTAATTATAACCTAGATATTAGTATCTATAACCCGAATAATTTATAATTAGGTCTGCTCATTTGGAGGTTTTGTCTGTGGTTGCACCGTATATAAGCAACTACGTATAAGTTGTAATAATTTATATAATATAGAACACTTACCCTTACACTTAACATTAAAAATCTGGATTGGCTCGACTAAATAGCTGCAAGGTTATGTACTCGTATATATCTAAAGTCATTTCCCTGACTGATCTTCTGTGCAGTGAAAACATGTTTTTATAGAAAGAAAACAACCGTTTGGTATCTAAAAACCATATGTAAAGGGGGCTACACACCTTACGTTTTATCTGTGTAGTTATCTGTCGTAAGTAACTGTTCGAAAATCTCTGATTTCTGAAGATAATGTACATTTATCTGAACTGAAGGTGTGTAGGCTACGTTCAGTTTTCACTTCAGTTCCGTCCAATTTTTCTTCAGTTCTCTCCTCACTTTCGACAGGTTTGGTTCAAAAAGCATTAAAAATAAATAAAGTTCAATAGATAATAGGAAAAGAGGAGCCGTAGTTTGTATAATGACAAATGTGTTGCTAGACGGAGAAGAAAAAAACGATGTGAACGCTTTGCAAAGATTGGTATAAACGCCAAAAGCGCATATTTTCTTAAGTCGTAGTCATCATATACATAAACAGAACAAACTGTACGATAAACTACATAAACTGCGAAAATCATCTTTACAAAAGACGGTCCAAATGTAGAGATTTTTCATATGCGTAAATACCGGTCTAAACTGCGCAAATAAATGGAAGTGAGTGGCCTCCTTAACACTACATCGCATAGTTAAAATGATCTTTGAAATTATTTAGTGGATGCTTGTCAGCACTGTCGACAGAGAACGCTGCGAAGCAACCGTCAAAAAGGACGAAGCATGCAAAACCATGCTACAGCGTAGGACAAGGGCGGCGGTAGACAAATACAAGAATCTTAGAAGGGAAGAGAAATGCGTACATAAGCGAAAGAAACTGGAGACAGAAAACCAACTATTAGATCAGCTTGAAAGCTCCCGAAACCAGAAATACACCAGAAGATTGTATCAGGAACTAAACGCATCAAGAAAGGTTTTCAAGCCAAGAACTAATATCTGTAGAGACAAAGAAGGAAACCCAATAAACAATAAAAAATATATCCTATCCAGATGGACACAGCATTTTCAAGAGATGCTGGCAGGTGATCCAACTGAACTCTTAGAGTTCGAGTTCCTAAACCAAGAACAAGTAGAACCCTTAAAAATGGATGAAGTGGCAGCGGCCATAAAAAAGCTGAATAATAACAAGTCCCCTGGCAGTGATAACATCCCAACAGAACTCTTCAAACACGGTGGTAGAAAACTAATTGAGTACATGTATAATATCATTTGTAAAATCTGGTAAAAGGAACACATGCCAGCAGAATGGAGGTTAGGACTCATATGTCCACTGCATAAAAAATGAAATCAGTTAGATTGCCAAATGAAAGACTGAAACCATTCAGCGAAGCCCACATCGGGGAATATCAGTCAGGGTTCAGACCAAGCCGTTCAATCACATACCAAATATTCACTCTGCGACAAACCCTAGAGAAGGCTAGAGAATTTAACATTGATATCCACCACCTCTTCATCGATTTTAAAGCAGCGTATGATAACATCATTAGGCCAAAACTCTACGAACATATCGGAAGCATTCGAAATACACAAAGGGTTGCGACAGGGAGATGCGTTGGCGTGTCAGCTATTTAATATAGCCCTGGAGAAAATCGTTAGAGACGCCAATCTTGAGACTAGGGGAACAATATTCATTAAGTCAGTCCAGACCTTGAAATATGCAGACGATGTCGACATAATAACAAGAACGGTAAGAAAGTCTGCAGAAACTTTCTTAGACCTAGCAACGACAGCGAAGGCCATGGGACTACAGGCAAACGACGAGAAGACAAAATACATGTCAACTACTTTGCAGACAAGAGCTGGTAACGCAGGACAAAACTTAGTAACTGGTAATCACAACTTTGAAGCAGTCAGGGAATTCACCTATCTAGGTACTCAAGTCGATCCAAACAATAACATCTCGGGAAAAATTAAACGGTGCGGAGTAACGGCAAACAGATGTTACTATGGCTTTTTCTGACATTTCTCCAATAAGCGACTGTCACAAACAACAAAGCTGAGAATATACAAGACCATAGTAATCCCTGTATTGCTATATGGATCAGAAGCGTGGACCATCACAAAGGCCGACGAAACCTCCCTACTTTATTTCGAGCGGAAAATACTGCGAAAAATTTTCGGGGCCGTATGCGAAAATGGGTCATGGAGGCGCAGGTATAATTTCGAGTAACATAACCTGTACAAAAATAAAGCGAAGGGAAGAGATATTGTCACAGTGGCCAAACTAAACAGACTGCGCTGGGCAGGACATGTGGCCCGAGCCAATGAAGCGAACCCCATTAAAATAATGTTTAGCATAGAACCTGTAGGAAGCAGGAGGAGAGGTAGGCCAAAGCTTAAATGGGCCGATGGTGTAACACAGGATGCCAGAAGTATCGGTGCCCCCAACTGGAGAACAGGAGCACAAAATCGTCAGGAATGGCGGAGGATGCTTGAGAAGGTCGAGGCCCTTGCAGGGCTGATGATGATGACCAATGATGATGATGATGATGATGCTTGTCAGCATTATTACTATAAATTTCTCTTAATTTGGCGAACATTTTCTTAAATGTTCTCACTATTTAAAGTCTCTAGATCTTCTCACATTTAATCTATTTGCAATGATTTATTTAAAGATAACGAAATATTTTGTTATTTATACGCTAGTTCTATTACTATGTATAATTTTTAAATCTACTACTTCAGTATCTTGACATTTTATCTGTAATGGCAGCTGTATTTTTTCAAAATTTTACAGCAAAATATTGCCAATAGTAAACACGGCCTCTAACCGTGTTGTTCATCATATAAAAATCGTGTGTATCGTTGGCCACAGAATCTTTTTTAGAATACGAATTACACGAACACAGCATAAAAATTAAATGGAATATAAATTCTGTACAGGATTTTGGCCACCTTCTTTTAATTATGTGTTGTACCTGTTTGCATGCCTTATATATAAAATTTTTTTAAAGAAACTGCGATCTGCTACTTACTGCGTATTTTCGGCATATTTACGCTATGCGAAAATCATAAAAATGAGATAGAAACATAATTATGTATACTATAACAATGAATAAAATAACAGGTAGTGAAACAGGACGACAAGCTAAACTTAACTGCTCGTACCTACATCATTTCAAATATCTCAATGCGACGGCTTATTGGCTGCCGCGGAGTTAACCAAATATAACGTCACCGGTAAAGTACTCATAATGGACAGTTTTAGTTATTAAGGTAGTACTTACTTAGTAATAATCTAGTAATATATTTTAATTTGCGATATTTATATTTTTTCGTTTTTCCTATTACTTACATTTTTCACACAAAATTCACATAAAAAATGTATTCTTTACGCATAAAAAACGACGTAGAGAACTGAGGTATCCCACATCACTGCTTATATGTATTGTTTATTTACGTTTGAATTTACAATATCTATTGCAAACTTGTATTCTGAAGCAAACAAAACGTTAAATTGCAAACACACACATCACGTACAAATTGATAGTATATTTAAAATATTGTTTTATTACACTGTTTGTTCGTCTTATACTCGTAAACCATCCTTGTAAGATAGTTACATCATTTTGATTTATGCCAATTTTTTAAATATTCTTCACATACATATTAAATTTCCCTCTGCTGTACTCGGATATATGTATACTACAAAATTTCCTGTAATTTGTCTTGAAAATTGTAAAATCAGTTAAATATAAAAATATAGTGTAATTAAATTTACTTGTTAATATAATAACCAACGAATGATATATCTCGAACATCTTATCTGGAAAGGTCATTAAACGTTCTCAAAAAAAAAAAAAAAAAAATCGATCCTTTACAAAAAAATAAACGAGAATTATATATAATCTAATTTACAATAAATTTCACTGACGTGTACAGTTTACATCATCTCTATTTGCCAAATAAAAAATCCCAAACGGCTCTTATCTCATACCGTGGCTTGTTTTATGGCTAGGCTCAGGTAGACTGTTCCGTTTATCGGCAAGATAAGAGAGTTTTTTATTTGGCAAATAGCGATGAAATTAATAGTAGGTATGCATTCGTTATTGATGTCGAGGTTTTTAAGCTTTTACTCTGATACACCTGATACATTCTTGATACTCTGTTTTTAGTGATAAGTAATATTATGAATTAATAATTTTGTTAGGAAATTAATATATACTAAATTCTACCAGATCAGGTTATAATTTAAAGATGATATTTATGTTTTTATAGACTCCTGACTAAAATCTAAAAAACGCACTTTTTTGATTAATTAAAACTTTTTAGATAATTATAAACTAAAGTGGTAGCCGACTCAACCAGAGGCGGTTTGTGGCCAAAAACTTTGGCCAGATATATTGAAAAGCCACTTTCTTATCTACAAAATATTTCGTTATGTGAAATCTTCATAAAATTCATAAATTTGATTATCAGTTTTACTGTTTACAAACATGTAATTTACAAGCAATCGAAATATGATTTTGGCATTTGGATTATTCTTTTATTGTTCATAAATGTCTGTAACCCCACTTCAACAAAATATGTTCGTTTGAAGATAACATACATTGTCAACAAAACAATTAATTTTGCACTGTAGTAGTAGGTAGGTATGTATTCGTTATTGATGTCGAGGTTTTTAAGCTTTTACTCTGATACGCCTGATACATTCTTGATACTCTGTTTTTAGTGACAAGTAATATTATGAATTAATAATTTTGTTAGGAAATTAATATATACTAAATTCTACCAGATCAGATTATAATTTAAAGATGATATTTATGTTTTTACAGACACCTGAAACTCAATATGTTCGTTTAAAGGTAACAGACATTTCCAACAAAACAATTTATTTTGCCCTGCAGTTCAAATGACCAATATTTGATATACCACTAACAAACATGTAGTTCGAATTTACGTTGTTTCCAGAATCATTGATCATTCAATATTTACTTAATATCAAATTGTGGAATACCTGATACAATTTATCTCTACACTTTCTTATTCCATTTATTATTTATCCCGTATTTGGAATACCTTTTTTTAATCAAAATCTGAAATATAAATGAAATATTCACTTACCATAACTGTAGAATTCAGACAGCTTGTTTGTGATGAACTTTGAAAAGTAACATAATAAATATACATTTTACAATGAAATTTTACCAATCACAGGCATGCAACACGTGCATTCTGGAATCGGAAAATGAACTGATTTGAGGCAAATGCGAAGCTAGACTTTTTTGTTCTTTTACGTGGATAAATGTTAAATAGCTTTATTTTTTCGCGGTCTATTAAACTAATATATGAAGGTTAGCATCTCGTTCATCCTCGTTAGAATTCGCAACCGTTCGTACTTACTATTAGCCCTAGATGTACTAGAATTCTGTCCCTATTGACGAGGTAATGTTTTACCACCCCGCCCTGACCAAGCGCCAGTGATTTATACCAACCCGCACCATTAGCATCTAACAATCACCAAACTGTAAAATTCTTGCCATCTTCATCTCTCTTCATGTCGTCTTTCAATTGTAATCTGGTGTCGTAGAATCTAGTATAGTAGACTGAAATATCTCTACGATTACTTATTCTTTTAGGTACGTTAGTATGTTGTGCGACAGACCTTCTAAGCCTTACTCTCCTTCGCCCCCCAAGCGAATTCGGAGTAGACATCGCCGTCGGCACGTCTCAACGGTTCGGTGTTCCTCTTGGGTACGGAGGACCTCACGCAGGATTTTTCGCTTGCAATCAGTCTCTAGTGAGATTAATGCCTGGAAGGATGATAGGGGTAACGCGCGACGCTGCTGGGAGAGACGGATATCGGTTAGCTTTACAAACAAGGGAGCAGCATATCAGAAGAGACAAAGCTACGAGTAATATTTGCACGGCCCAAGCACTGCTTGCGAATATGTCGGCTATGTTCGCTGTTTACCATGGACCCCAGGGCCTTAAAGATATCGCTACTAGGGTACATAATTTAACGTTGGTAAGTTAAACGAGAGTAATTCTGAATAAGAAATTATTATTAAATAATTTGTTACTCAGAAAATTCCTTAGGGGTTTAAATAAAATTATACAAGATGTCTACACGGGATTTAGTTTTTATTTTATCTCAGTCAATATTTGCAATCGATATATAGCGAGAAATATTAAAGAAACATTTAAAATTTATTTCGTTGATAATTTTTTAATACGAGTAAGTATATAGAAATAAAGATTGGCACTATTAACATTCTTCCATTTTATAAATTTCTGGACACATATACACATAGAGGAATGTTATATTACTATGCTCGTAATTATGGTAGTAACAAGCCACAAGTAATTATAGAGGAAGTGATGGGTATTCAGTTCAATACCTTCAAATGGTTTGCAGTGGATCAAAATTTCCTGTCTTTCGTTAATATTTTCTTCATGTAAAAAAAATGAAAAATAAGTATTATACGAGTAGCTATACTATTCTGTTATGCGATACAGACGTATTTGCAAAAATAACTATTATTTATTTATAACTTTCCAAGATTTTTTTATAATTCTTTAGAGAAAGGCATTTATTACGTTATTAAAGAAATTACATTAATGATTCATTTTATTCATATATATAGAGATCCACGACACTCTATTTACTAGCGGGGAGTTTGGCACCTCTATCTGATTTAAAAAAAATTTCTCTTCTCTTCCTTTCTCGATTTCCGACTTATAAGTTACTGACAGATATTGTATCGATAAAGATGTATAGGCCATAAAGTTCATTCGGCATTTGTCCTGAATCGGCGTGCCGTATGCGGCACTGATGAGAACTAACAAGTTCGAAACAGCTGTATGTCGTTCGGTTCCGATCCGGGACAAATGTCGAATCCTACCTGTAGCGGGTTTTATTTTTTGAAACCTTATCTGATCGTGCAGAAACACGAGAAAGGGGTCGAGGATCGCTTCTGGGTATAATTCAATGCCTGGCGGGGCTTTAGCCCGAGGAGTAGTTGTTTCCTAGAGCGATTATGTAATAGCTTTGCTATTCGGGAACTACTTTGATAACCGCTTGACGGCTTGGTGGTTCCTTTCTCGATTTCCGACTTATAAGTTACTGACCTCTATCTGAATATAGGCATGTGTGTCCTCGTCTCTGTGTGAACTTTCCCGCTACAGCATGAGGCCTTACGGAAACGAAGTCGATTTCTGTTGGTACTTAAAACTTTACTATTGCTTTTTAAGGAAGTATAAGAGTTTTATTTAAAGAAGATTGTATAATGAATTGGAAAACGATAGAAAACTGATGTCCATGGGTAATTTAACAAAGAAGAAAATATAATTTTCCTATATTTCTAGATACGTATAATATTCTCAATGTTATTAAAAATGAATTGAAAGGGATCATGCTAAAAAGAGAGTATTTAATAAAATGATGTTGTGTCATGTTTTCAATGTGGTGGTTATTTTTTTCGGTATGTGAAAAATGTGAATTACAGTACTGAATTATTTTTGCCGATTTTTTAATTAAAGTCTGAATTTATATTGAGAAGTCACACGTTTTCAAATAAACTAAATTTATTATTGCTACCATAAACTAAGTTAATTATGTTTTGTTTAAATAAAAAAATAAGTTCGCTGTAAACCAACGTACGTCAAGAAGATGTAAGAACTTTTATTACTAATATTTTTACAGACGCAAATTTACAAAAATCTGAACATTCATATATTTAATTACCCATTTAGAGTCGCTCAATTTTGTCCTTGATGTAATACCATCGTATATGTGCGCATATGTGGGGACGGTGACTAGGTGGATCAGCGTCTTCATCGATCGACATTCACAGTAGTTGTTAAACATCTGTTTGGTGGTGCCCTGTGCCTTTTGATACGAATGTTTTCGGGTTGCAAAGTGCTAACTTATTATCTCGAATGTACCTAGGGGTTGTTATTGTGAAGTTGCGAAGGTGACGCCTCTGGTACGCTGACGAAACGAGCGGTTCTACAAGATAAACAAATGTGCACAGGATAGATAACCCAAGTACAAGAGTTAGGTAAAGAGTATTGAGGGTTATATTATTATAACAATTTTTATATTTAGGCAAGTATATTTGAAATATACAAAGTTTTTTAAAATAAAGTTAAAAGATGAGCTATGAATTTAGTAAGAATTTATACACGCATCAATTTGATGCAAAATATACATTGTAAGATGGGTAAAATGTTCCCACAGATTGATATGCATTTTCATACCATAATAAATTATAAAATATTGCTCATTCACATTAAACTATCAATCTTACTGGAAATCATGGGATTAAAAAAATATGTTACGTGGAATATACTCTAATATGGTTTTTTTATTTACATTATACTCCACCAACGTTATGCAATGTATAATTTTCACATACGTTTTGCATTAACTAATTAATTTTGTATTAAGTAATTATTTGTATTAATCTGCAGTAATTTCATCATACAATAAATGACAAATCAATGAGTGTCAAGTTACTTCATTATGGGGATAATAACTATAAGGAAAAGCATAGGAGAAAGATATATAATTTGCAACTCTACAACTTTATATTACTTACGCGCATGGTCATGTTTAAATCAATATCCGACTGGCGTATATTATTAAAATATAATGTAGTGCTCCTTATAAAGCTTGCTAGGCTTGCACCTATATATATATATATATATATATATATATATATATATATATATATATATATATATATATATATATATTAAATTATAACCATTAGACGTTAAATATTACCAAAATAATGTACACAATTTGCCAAATACATATTTGTTAATTTTTTCTAATTAAATAATAGAATTTTACATAAATTTTGCTACATTACGAATGGTAATATGAAACTGCAGTAAATTACAATTTTAATGATTTAACACCAGAAATAACACGGGACTATTTTTTCAGGTGCTATATCACGGACTAAAAGAAGACCGCAATACGATAACGAACGACTGGTTTTTCGATACATTAAGGATAGAACCAAAATTGGATATCGAGGAAATTAGATCTCGAGCATTCGACAAAGAAATTAATATTCGCTACTACGATGACGGTTCCGTAGGTGTAGCCTTAGACGAGACAGTCACCTTCCAGGACATAAATGATCTCTTCTATGTATTTGGTAGCACCAATACAGTAGAAAACTTGCTCGATAACTCAACTGTCCGAGAGAAATCTATCTCTAGAAGCGAATTCAAAAGGACATCTCCATTTTTAACACACCCAGTATTTAATTCGCATCACTCCGAAACTAGAATCGTTAGGTATATGAAAACGTTAGAAAACAAAGATGTATCTTTAGTGCACTCCATGATTCCTTTGGGATCATGCACTATGAAGTTGAATTCTACCACCGAAATGATGCCATGTTCATTTAAACACTTTACCGACATACATCCATTTGCACCAGTGGAACAGTGTCTAGGTTACCACCAATTATTTGCCGAATTGGAAAAAGATCTATGTACTATAACTGGATATGACAACATAAGTTTCCAGCCCAACAGTGGAGCTCAAGGAGAGTACGCCGGGCTTAGAGCTATACACTGTTATCATGAAGCAAGAGGTGACAAACATAGAGACGTTTGTTTGATCCCTGTAAGTGCTCACGGTACAAATCCTGCTAGTGCACAAATGGCTGGTATGCGGGTAGAACCAGTTAAAGTCAAACTCGATGGTACCATAGATGTAGAAGACTTAATATCAAAATCAGAGAAATACAGAAACCGATTGTCTTGCTTGATGATAACATATCCATCAACGAATGGTGTATTTGAGGAAACTATTGGGGATATTTGTGACGTTATCCATAAGAACGGCGGACAGGTATACTTAGATGGTGCTAACATGAACGCTCAAGTCGGGCTCTGCAGACCTGGTGATTACGGAAGTGACGTTTCTCATCTGAACTTGCATAAAACCTTTTGCATTCCTCATGGCGGAGGCGGTCCCGGTATGGGCCCTATTGGAGTAAAATCACATTTGGCCCCATTCCTACCAGGCCATCCCGTTGTTAATCCTCTTGGCGCGAATTCGACTTCATTTGGAGTTGTAAGTGCTGCGCCTTATGGATCTAGTGCTATCCTACCTATCTCATGGGCTTATATTAAAATGATGGGTCCCAGGGGTCTGAGGAAGGCTACACAAGTTGCTATATTAAATGCAAACTATATGTCCAAAGTATTAGAACCTCATTATCCGACTTTATTTAAGAGTTCCACATCGAATTTAGTAGCTCATGAGTTTATCATCGATATACGAGAGTTCAAAAAGACGGCGAACATCGAGGCCGCCGATATCGCTAAAAGACTGATGGACTACGGTTTCCACGCGCCAACAATGAGTTGGCCTGTAGCTGGAACTTTAATGATTGAGCCCACTGAATCTGAAGACAAGCAAGAACTGGATAGGTTTTGCGACGCACTGATATCAATTAGGCAAGAAATCAGGGATATTGAAGAAGGAAAACTGGATATAAGAGTGAACCCCTTGAAGATGGCACCCCATACTCAAGAACAGGTTATTAGTAGCGCCTGGGAAAGACCGTATACTAGAGAACAGGCAGCGTTTCCAGCTCATTTTATTAAACCGGATACCAAAATTTGGCCGACGGTTTCCAGAATTGATGATATTTATGGAGATAAACATTTAGTTTGCACTTGTCCTCCGATATTGGACGAATATAACTATTAATTTATATAACTATTCTGGTCTAAATTATATACATTAGAGTTATATCATTTACTAATTATTAAATTGTTAAATAATGGATAAATTTGAGATTACATGTTAATTTATTAAAATATTAAAATATAAGTAGTTTAACATTACTTCTAGCCTATTACTCATGTACATACGTATTGGAAGAGCGTGACTAGGAAGCACCATAATTGGTAAGTCTGTAACAGAGGTGTCATTTTGTGGAATCATTGTCTAGAATCATCTTCATCCCGGTTGTACTAGTGTTCTGCGAAGTGTAGAGGACACCAACGCAGTGGCGGCGTTAGCATTATTTTGCGGTTGGGCGAAAATAGACAGGAAATATTTAGGGTGGGCGAGGGCGTTAAATACATTATTTTATGTGCGAATGTGATATAGTGGTGTTATAAGAAATTGGACCAAAAGGATTTTGCCTGAATGCTCGCCCAGTCGTGCCCGCCCCTGTCGCCGCCACTTCACCAACAGTAGATTTTTTTCAGTTCATCTGCCATCAAATTCTCACTAAATACATACAGAGGACCAAAACCATACCTAGACATGCATCCGAAAACATGCACTTTTAAGAGATGTTTTACAGTTTGACAGATTTCTGAAAACAACGTAACGTCTATGAACTAGACATGTCTGTGAGGATACTGTACAGCGAAGTTGAACTTGTCACTAAAAGGCATAGTCTCAATTCTGGTCTACACAAGTATGTGTCTAACAATAACTGCAGACGTTGTTGCATATATCTACGTATTTAAAACAGTCTTTGTTGTTCATAATAGGTTTAAGACACCTGTATTTTCTGATTTATCAGTCTAGTTGGAGCGCACCAGGGTATTACATCTAGATCTCAGCGTAACACTTAAATAATGTCTCGATATTGGTGGCTAATCGTTATACGTATCAGGCCTGGTTGAGGTAGATCATCGACTGTACCATTTTCTCGTCAATGTTTTCTAACAAATGTACTTTATATGCAGACTTTTTCATTTAACGAGCATAAAATAGTTTAGGTCTACAAAGATGTGTACATAAAACATTGCCTGGGACTGGATCACGCTAACGGCAAATACAAGAATTTTTTTACGATCTCGATATCACTAATTCAATTTTGTTTATATTACATGTTAGCCAAAATCTTGTCCTCTTGGACCAAGTCACGCTTATTCCAATCATTACAACGTATAGAGAATCGTTGTCACGCTCTTAGTAAACCTAGTGTACTACTATCTCAACTTCCACTCTATATATGTCGCGTCTGCGAAATTGATTCCAAGGCCATTTATAGGCCATTTATATGCCATTCCATGACATACGAGTATAGCGTGGCTCAATTACAGTTGGTAGAATATCTGTACAATACTTTGTTTTTTTCGGGTTGAATAAAATAATTTGCCTTAAAGATAACAGTTATTTTAGAAGTCATGTTGTTAATACGATTTGGTCATGTTAACCACATTCATTGTGGCAGTGGAGGTGTTAACCACGCCTCGTGATGACTATTTCACTTCGGTACTGGTTTTTATATTATATATAAGTATATTAAATCGGTTTTGAAGTAAAAAATAAATAAATTTAATATTTACATAATAAGTATAAGGTAAAAGTACTTAAACTCGGCTGCAAAATTAAAAAATAACATAAATTTTAAAGATAGTAAATCAAATTGCAAAAATATTAATATTTATAATAAAAATTAAGTCTTTTTTGTCTTTAGTTTTAGTAAATTTTTACTTTTCCTTGTTTCTAATTTTTGAAAGTTGAAATGTCCCAATATTAAAATCACCGCCAAGGAAGCATTCAAGAGATCATAGATAAAATAACTATATGGTTACGCATGGGAAAAATAATTTGTTTTTTCTTAACTACAAAGCTACTCGTAATTGCAAAGTTAATGGGAATAAATAAAAATGGGCTTACCATTTTTAATTATATTTTTAATCAAAATACACTGATAAAATTAATTCAAAATTGCAAAAGTAATTTCCATTTAAAGTTTTAAATCAATGTTGTTTTCATTTAAAAAGTCAGTAAATATAATTTTAAATTAAATCGTTTTGCGTTCTTACATCTATCTAAACTAAAACGAAAACTATCAAATGATCATAAATTATCTTTTTTTTTTTTCGTTTTCATGACTGCACGTGAATTGTCTTCTTGTTATAAAAGAAGATTTAAAGTCTCTCATAATTAGAAAAGAAGAAAATATATAAATACAAGATTTTTGAAATAGAGAACTAAAAAATCTATATTAAAATTTGCGATAATAGTGTTCCATTTAAAAATATGGTCATTGACATACGTCATAGTGTCGCAGATAATGAGTGAGCTAAGATAGAAAATAACCTTAATAAAACCAAGATCCCAAAAACTTTTGTACGCTTACCCAACCCAGCATACTTACTCTATGATGTGCTATATGATGGAAGGAAATGTAATATGTCCGCTCAAAGCACAAATGTAAAATTTTTTCTGTGACTACAATTATCTGGAATAAATGTAGGATGAGACAAAGTTCTAAGAAAATATTCACATTTTCTTAAATCTTTATCAGATTTTGTAACAGTTCTTTACAAGGCGTAATGATTTTTTGGAGGAAAAGAATTAAGCAGAATGGTGAAATCGTTGCTCAGAAAATAACTAGTCATTAAATTCTACATAGAAATTCGTATGTTGAATTTAATGCATTAATAATGTACATATGTATTTAGGCTTATCTAAAATGTTTAGTAAAGTATATGGAAAAAGTCAAAATTTTAGGGTTCTTAAAAATTATACATTTGATGGAGGCTCTTTTGAATAGATATTAATGGTAGATTTAAGGGAATTTTAGTGAAAAAAATCTGTGGGGACAGGGCGGGCACTACTAAAGTTTCAGATGGTCAAAGAATATAAAGAATACTCTAGATGTAGATCTTCTAGATCTAGAGTAATGAAAAGTCTGGACGGTTGTTGAAATTTCTGTCTAACTGAAAACTACTTTTGGTACCGAACTGTACACTGCAATATTAAGCAATACATCAATATGCGAAAATTAATAAGCAGGTACCGACGGTCCACATTTCTTCGTAATCAAGCAGATATATTATGCGGATTCCCAAAATCCGTTTGTTGTTTATTAAGAAATTGTCCGCCATATTTATGGTGAATGAAAGTTGGGTATTTCTACATCGACTCTGACAAAAGTTAGTCCTAATTTTGACTGGCGAGGGGAGAACATTTCCTCATCGACAAAGACTCAAACGCAAGTCCATGTTGACGGTCACGAGATTTTTTCGTGTTGTATATATATTCGGATGGGGATGATGGAGAACTATTATAGCAAAGCGATACTTTCAATTTCTTATCGACATCAGAATCCAGAAGAAAATTAGCAACGATCTTTTCTTAATGAAGAAGAGTTTTTGCTGCAACAGGAAACAGAATTTCCCTTCTTATTTTCTTGATGTTAATCCTTCCATGGTTAAAGCAGTTATTAAGTGGTATCCTGTAAACTTAGCTTAGATCTTTAGATTGCGCCACATTAGAAGTCCAATTCAAGATGAGAACGGCCAATGGGTAGAGGCGTGTGTTGTCTTTCAGTAGTAACACAATATTTGGATTTATATGAAAGTTTTATCACTGTTACGTGCAGCGCCGGCCCTAGCCCTGGATCAGGGTAGAACGAGATTGTCTTTCGGCGTCCTTTGGTTGACGCTTTCACTTCACGTAAATTCTACTTCGGTTTTATGTCAAATAAATAATTCCCAAATTTTCAAAAATCAACTTTTAATGCAAGTATCAACACTTTTTGAATTTAAATTAAGTATCTCTAATTAGTATACTCCTGCTTCTTTAACCGTTTGGATTTTTGGCGCCCCTTGCCATCTGGCGCCTAGAGCGATCGCTCCTTTCGCTCTACCCCAGGTCTGGCGCTGGCTGGTTACGTGGTTGAATTTTACACGAAATGATCAAACATTTCAATTAATGATTGGTTTAAGGTATTCCGTAATCTTATATTGTAAAGTCCATTTTTTTTTATACAATCTTAGTCTAAATTAGGAATAGGTACGTGGGGAAGATAAAATTTGGTAATTAAACAACAAATAATACGTTTATTTGATCAACGGTATACTTTTAAATAACAAATTTAAGGAAATATATTATTTGCTACAAAATATTCTTAGAACGAACGGACCTGGCACAGCGCAAAACAGTATCAACAAGGATATTACTTATCTATTATTAGATAATATTTCTATTACAGTTTAATGCGATTACGTTAAGAGAGACGATTTTAAACTGTCGCAAAGGAACTTTAAAAAACCATTTTAACGGTTTTCAAAGTTCAGTTAAGTAGTCTAACTGCGCTTCGGTTACGTAAGTCTAATTGTTTCTACCAGATTTTAAAGCTTAATTATATTATACATAATTAGATCTCTTACAAAATTTTCAAATGTCATCTTACACCTTGGAATCTTGTCGAAATATTTAGTCAACAATACAACAAGGGACAACTATATTTCTTATACCGACGTTATCCACAAAAAATCGAAACATTCTACCACGCTCGGCTTGACAGCTAAATCACCCGTATTGGGTAGCTACAGATTACAGCTTTAATTTTCAGGTCCATTTCAATTCACTATCAAATTAATTTAAATTGGCTGTTCACTTTTTTCGTTTGCCTTCAGATCGTGAAAACAATCAACTAAATTATACATACATAAGTCTAAGATTTGGGCTACTTACATATGCATTTTTAGTTGATCATAAATGCCTAGGCTTTTTAATATTTTAGATAGTTATAGTGTAAGTTTTAGTAATTATTTTTTAATTATGTAGGAAATAGTCATCATTAGGGAACATTTAATGCGAGAAAAAATAGTTTTAATTGTTACTAACACAACAATTTATATTTTCTAGGACAGCATGAATGAGATATAACAGATAAATTTAAAGACGGTAGTGTAGCGTTTCTTAGTCTTCAAAATATGTGTACAGATGTAGTCATTGATACTTAATATTATATTGTTTACTCACTAGTTTATGCATACAAGTTTTATATTAATTTACGTATATTTTCCCGTTTTAAAAAACCAATGTGAATACAACGTCTTGAATACAGATGTAAATTCATTTTTCCTCCTACACAGTTTTAACAGTTAAATAATAATGTTTTACGAATTATTTATACGAAATTTGTGATTTGCGCGTATATACATATTCGCAAAGACTAATTCATGTATTTTTAAATCTGCACATGCAATTAAATACAAAGTTCTAAATGTTTATAAACGGGAACTTACTTGTATGTTTGTATGGGAACTTACTTGGCAATAAAAAAAAACTAATAGCAGAATTATAGTGATATGAGCCCTCCAGAAGTCTTGCTCCCAGAGGTCGTTCGGAATTATTAACTTGTCAATTAAGTATACATATTATTTAAGAAGGGATATAATTTACTAAATGACTATCCTGTATCACATATGACCATTCTACTATTATTTCTATAATGCAATATTAAATGTTCTTTTCATGATTCATTTATTCTTATTGCATGTAGTTATTTATCACTAATAGTTTAAAAATAATTCGACTTTCTTTAAATTCATATTCAAGAATAATAACAAGATTTAGGTATAAATAAATACAGAATGAAAAGAAGTCAAGGTAACATATAAAATTTGTAGAAAGTTGATTCAAAAATCTCTGAAAGGTATTAGACACCATATTCATACTAGTAAAAAAAATACAAATGGAAACAGAATAAAAATATTACCTTAATCAGAATACAACTTATTAGAACTAAAACTATACGACTTGTATAGTCGTATAGCTTGCATCCTTCTTGCGTTTTGATTTAGTTTCTCCTCCATAATAGAAATATAGGTGTACCAGTGGCAACTCGTCACGAAGTGCACAATCTCGACATCGATAAATCAGCAAAATTATTTAATTTATTATTCAACATTTATTAATAAATAAGTTGATTAAAATAAACGATAATTTACCGATTACTTGGACACGTCTATTCATTCGTTTTCTTGACTGACTATTTGTTGTTATAGGCAATTTGTTTCAAATACTTTAGTTGATTGTGAAATATAGCATAATTTAATTTCCTTATTTGTTCCAAAGTGAATACTTGATAAATTTGTGGAATTTTTCAGCAAAACTTCAATTTTGCGGAAAAATGTTTCTTCTTAGTTCAAAGGGAAGAATTAGTGTTGCTCATGATTTTAATCAATATATTTCTTCAAGGTTTAAAATATTTGAGATTCGGAATAGGTAGATAGTGAATTCTACGTTTATTTTTTCTACAGTTACAGCTGTAAAAGTGAATATGTTGTTTATTTATTTAGATTATATAAAATATGATTACTTTATATGATGATTTATTACATATGATTCAGATCTTGGCATATTATGATTTAAATTATTTGATTATCAACTACTACTCTGAATAGGGTACTACCCATCCCAATGGAAAGTTGGATTAATCATCTTGATTCCTAAATCCGGAAAACCAGTAAGTAGATGTATCGTGTCATATATACCCATCACACCACTGTATATCTTGTAAAAACTGTTTGAAAAGATATTAGTGGACACAATGAAACCATTGCGTAATACAGTGAAGGACTAAAGAGATGGGACAAGTAAATTTCCTTTTATTACAGAGTTGCATAACATCGTTCAATTTCTAAGTTATAGAATATGAAGATGTGAGTAAATATTTAACCATTTACAGGACAAATCAAAGAAAAAATTGCGATATTAGAACTTACAAACTTTTTTATTTATAACTAAACTAAGAAAACGGAAAATATGACACAAAACAAAAATACCTGTCATATTTTTTTAAGCAGGTCGATATTTCAACCAGAATCCATATAGGTCACCATTTAACATATAGTTTGCTGGTCGATATTAAAACCACTTTTCAAATACAAATCAAGATACAACTTTTGCATAACTTATAAACAGAACAGTTACTAACATGTAATGTGTGGACTAATAAATTAACGATTATGGAATAATGCAAAACATGGAATACATAATGCAACTTTACATTTAGTACACTCTACATTAGTCCGTTTAGGTTTCTCTTCAGATCTTGCACATCTTCGAGATGTAGAGTTTGTAGGTAGATGATCCCCAACATTCATTTGCTTGATTGTATTTTCCACACTAACAGCTCCCATCAAGTTCATTTTATTTTTTCCAACTAACAACCAAGAACTTGGTGTTTTCCTAGATGAAAAATTTCCAATCAATTGGTTGGCAAGAATACTTCTAAACAGTAGGTGTGACTTACGTTTATTATTTGGATGGCGTTGAGCAAAATTCGTCTTATATAGAATATACCTAGCAGTTAATAATTGAGGCGTCGACAAAAAAGTACAATTTCATCCACCATCTTCGTGACTTTCATGCTATGTTATAGCAGGAGTGAAGCTGGTCGAACAAATCAACTCCACCCATATTCTGATTGTAATGTATGAATGGTGCTAGCTACTACAACATATTTCTTGCCTCTACCTTTCCACTTGTTCACTGTTAAGGAACTAGTCCCTACAGAATCAGATTTTTCTGCTTTTAGGTGTTTATCTGCAACCAGCAACTCACTTGGAAAGTTCTTTCTATTAGTCCTCACTGTCCCACATCTAAAAATCTTTCGATCTAAAAGTTTTAAGAGAAGAGAGAAGCTGGTGAAGAAATAAATGCAATAATTTTTGCCTCGAAATGGCAGGGTTAACTCTAAAACCGTCTTTTCTCCCAGGAGATCCTCTTCGTCGCTTTCTTTTTTACCTTCATACACTGAAAAGTTCAAAAGGTGCCCTGATTGACTGCAGGCTAAAGCTCAGACTTTTAAATCCCCTTTTTATCGGTTTTTGGGGCATATATTGCTTGAGGTGAGTTCTACCCTTAAAAGTAACCATGCTTTCGTCAAGCGATAATTTTTTACATGGATTGTAAAAATTTAAAAAACTGGTTGATAAATGGGTTATCATTGGTCTTATCTTGTATAGTCTGTCAAAACCATTTTCTTCTCTATTAGGCATCTTTTCATTATCATTGACATGTAGATGGCGTAAAACTTTTAGGAATCTTTTCAGTCATTGTATCGGAAATTTTTGAGCAATGGAAATTCTGATCCGATGACCAATATCATCGTAGGTTTAGCAAGGAGTGGACACGCATAATGATCAGTACTCCCAGGAATGCCTTCAGCTCTTCTGAGGTCATATCAAGAGAAGTACCTTTTTGCAAAGCATATCGGTTTGATTCGGATACAATTGGATGGAGTACATCTTCTCCAAATATTTTTAGAAAAATTTCAATAAGTGAATATCACTACCCGACTACCACTTTTGGCCCAAATGATTCAACGAAGATGACTACTTCGAAAATGTGAGGCAGAAATGGTTTTTTGTCCCACTGAAAATTGTTTTTTTTTTGTTGATTGTGTGGAGGTGGTATCGTTTGAAGTAGATTAGCAAGAAGTTCCTCATCTTCTTCATCGGACGAGAGTAATCTTGCTCTAGTATTTTTTTTTTGGGCTTACGGTCAAAGTCAGAATCTGCTGTTAAGTCATCGTTATCGTAATCTAACTCATTGTTCACACTGGTGTAGGATCTTTTGCCTCGGCTAGTGCTCTTACTATTAACTGGCACCCCCTTGCAAAACACTATTACCGAACTGTGAGCGTTACTCAATTTCCTTCTACCTCATATAGTTAGTAACGTAGACACCTTCGGCACTCTACTCATGATAGGTGACGTTCAGGTATTCTAAATTGCTTGTTCAAAATTCCTTCTTTTTAAACGTTCTGTTTTTTTAAGGACGAAAATAAATTTTTAGAACAGGAAGAAAAACAACCTCATATCCACCATTCACGGGGTCCTAGGGCCTCTTATATTCCGTTGCTTGAAGAAGGATGTCTTACATGACCTGGCATCAATAATGGAGTTCAACGTCTTTTGTCTACTGTCAAGCTTACAAAAAATTTATATTCATATATGATAAATAATAATATCGCTAAACTACAGGACACACATTATGATGACGTAAGAGTTTTTATTGATACACTATTTTTAAATATAAATTAGGTTTAGGTGACTAAAATTTTTTTTTATATAAAATACTTAATTTTTTTAATATACCTAGTAATATTTCCATTGCAAATTTGTTAAAAATTCTTCTTATTATTTTAAATAAATTGGAGAAAAAATAGTATAGAAAGATAGGGTTAGATCCATTTTTATGATTTAAATAATTACTGCTTTATAAATTTTAAATACTATTCTTATTTAAATAATCTTTATAAAAAACTGTTGTGTCGAGTGCGTCAACAAGGTAGAGTTAACTGCCTGTTTCTTCATGGAATAATTTTAGCCATCCAGTACATTTTTCATTACAAATCTACTAGTCACTAGCATGGCCGAGTTCAACAACCATCCTCAATAATATCCAGCATCGTAAACAGAGCATTGAAAATCAGGATCTGAAAGATACTTTTTGTGACTGTCTTTTATTCCAGGGGGGTTATTTTATTTACTGCTCTTATTAAAATAAGAGAAATATTCAAATTTGCAATGAAAGATGTACTGGATGGTCCAAGTAATCACATGACGAAACAGACAGTGAACACTTTTTGACACACACGGTATAGCAGTTTTTCATGAAGATATATAGGATGGTAAAAAAAATTATTTAAATTATATAAATGCAGAAACAGAAGTTTTTTAAAATAATAATAATTTCTATACCATTTTGTTTCTAAAATAATAAGAGGAATATTTAACAAATTTGCAATGAAAAATGTGCTAGATAGTTAAAATAATCCCATGAAGAAACGGACAGTTGTTTACGTATTCAACACAATAGTTTTTTATGAAGATTATTTAAATAAGAGTAGTATTCAAAATGTATAAAGCAGTAACTATTTAAATCATAAAAGTAGATTTGACCTTATTTTTCTATACTATTTTTTTCTCCAATAAAATGATTTAAAATAATGAGAACTTTTAATAAATTTGAAATGGAAAACTTACTGGGTGTATCAAAAAAATTAAGTGTTTTGTATAAAAAAAAATGTAGTCACCTAAACCTAATTTTTATTTAAAAACAGTGTATCAATAAAAACTCTTACATCATCAGAGTGTGTGTCCTGTAGTTTAGCTATATTATTATTTATCATATCTGAATATAAGTTTTTTTGTAAGTTCGACAGTGGACAAAAGACGTTCAACTCCATTTTTGTTGCCGTGTCATGCAAGACGTCCTTCTTCAAACGACGGGATATAAAAGGCGCTAGAACTCCGTGAATGGTGGATATGAGGTTGTTTTCTTCCTGTTCTAATAATTTATTTTCGTCCACAGGACGTTTAGAGAGAAGGAATAGTGAACAAGCAATTTAGAATACCTGAACGTAATCTATCATGAGTGTGGAACTATTATACCCAGTGTGTCAAGAAGGTGTTCACTGTCATGTGTTCATGTGATTACTTGGGCCACCCAGTATATTATTCATTACATATTTGAATATTCCTCTTATTATTTTAATAAGAGGAGTAAATAAAATAATCCCTCTGGAATAAAAGACCGTCACAAAAAGTATCTTTCAGGTCCTGACTGTCGATACTCTATTTACAGTGCTGGACATTATTGAGGATAGTTGTTGAACTCGGCGATGCTAGTGACCCTTGCCTCGAGATTCTTGCACCCGTCGAGGCATTTATAGTTATGATTTCGCAGACCATATACATGCGAAAGCATAACTAGAGGCCCCACGACGGGCGAGAGTCTGGAAGCAAGGATCACTAGCATCGCCGAGTTTAACAACGATCCTGACACTGTAGTTTTCTTACTCTCCACCAGAGTTGACGGGTTGGGTTTGAATCTCAGTGGCGCTGACGCGATGTTCTCTGATAGGGAAATGAATAATTTGAATTCATTATTCAAATTTAATAGTCATTGTAGAATCGTTAGTGTTAGAAGTGCTTAGAGAATATTTCTTTTGGACTATATTGTCACTAAACAAGACAGGTTCGTAAATACGCGTTACCACGAAACACGAGACCTTTCATGGTTCTATACTCAATATTGTGTCCCAGAGCACCAGCCTGGATTCTGAGACAGAACAAGTACACAGAATAGTGGAACTTATAAACAACACATTCGAATGTAAAACATATTTGCTGTCGCTGAGGTATATGTCAAAGATATCGTACAAACAGAATTTCTCTTGAAAATTCAGTTTTCAAAACAAGTTTTAAAGGAAAATAGACAAGAATTCTATTTGTTGTGCAGGTGTTACCCTACTCCCATTACTGAAAAAAACATTGTTAGAGAATAAGTCTATTGCTTCAAATATCCCGGTAACTTTCAACAATAGTTTAAACTGTAATAATTTCAGTAATGTTCTAATAACAAATAATAATTTTAGGCTATAAACGTTACATACTTATTTTTATTTTACTTACCGATCGTTCATTTCTAAACGTAATTTACTGACGTCATACATTATTTAGTAAACATATCAAATTACCTGATTGTGCAAAAACATATAACGAGCTGCCACCGATACTCATGTAAATTAACAGAATTACTATTATATGGTTTCTTATTAAATAAGTTACATGTATTAAACTATACAATTATATTAAGAACAATCATCATTAAAATAATTGTAATTCAAGATTTTTCATTAAGCGACTTTAAAATCTGGTCTTGTAATACTCAGCATTTGCACTATCTAGTGAAATACTGGTGGTAATTTGCTACATTAAGCTGACTAGATCATAGACCATAGATACTTTTATCTTTGTCTTGTAGTTTGACTGGTTTATCTTCATTTTCTGGTGTTTCAATAATTGTATTTTATGATAATTGCTGAAATACTTAGGTCTAGATCTCGTAAGCCACTTTCAACAAATACCTCATGCTAATTACAACCTAATAATATTAAAAAATGTTTAGATAACAATTGAGGTGCAGTCTTTTACAACGGTAAAAAGCACAGTTCTCTTCGACAATGAACTGATTAAAAGTTATCACTTTTTGTATAATCCCAGCTTTATCGGAACTTCCTTACATTGGCGGGAGCTTAACGGGACTGGAAACGGATTGAAAGCTTTATTCGGGGACTTCAATGGAGACTTCAGCGGGGATTTTATGGGTGATTTCGAATTTGACTTCTCTACGTACATATCTACTGGTACTGTGAGAGTCTTCTTAGTAAGTTCTTCTAAACATTTAATATCATCAGTTCCTTTATTGAGCCCAGATAAAAAGCTCATTTCTGTCGAGGATTCTAATATATTAAATTCAGTGTCTGCAGGAGATGAATCCTCCCCCGTTTCTTGCGAACTATTTGAGCGTAAGTTACACGGAGGGATTGGTTTAGCAATTATTTCACATTCTTTCTCGGGCGGAGACTGTAAATAATTGTAGCAAGTTTTTGAGCCTGATTCTGATAACTCGCTTTTATACGAGGATAGTTTTTTGTCAGACTCGGTTCCTAATTTAGCTTCATCCAAATCTTTCATGAAGTCGATAGCTTCATGATATTCGTCACAAGTAAACGTTAACTCACAATCTTGCTTGTAATTATTTAAGTTTATCCACGGCTGTTCCTCTGGAGATTTTGCTACAGAAATGCTTATACTGGATGCATTGAAATTCATGACATTTATTGAATCAGATACGTCAGTCATGAAATAACTACAAGAAAAAAAGTCTTGAGTTGTTTCTGTGGGTGTTTTTTCTTTTGAAATTGGTGATATAACATTTACACCAGAAGCCAATGTATTGGATTTTTCATCGGGAAAATAACATTTATTTCTGAAGTAAGGGTAGGAACATATATCAGTGTCTTTCTCAGTATCTTTTGGTGATATACTATCGGGTTGAATTTTATTCTCAAACCCGAATAAACCTTCTTCCGAATCACCCAAACCACGAGTCTCTGAAAAGCTTTTAAATGCATCCAATGAAAGGGTATTTGTATTTTCAACAACAGTATATAGTTCTTTTCGAATATCTTCCCCTATTGGCAAACTACTAGGAAACTGATTATCTGATTGTAACTTATCTTCTTCGCATAACTCTTTAACGATAGGATCATCTTTTATTTCAGATATATTTTGTATATTTTGTTCTTCACTTACAGATTGCTTAACAGGAGGAATATTTAAAATTAAGGCATTATATTTTTCATCCAAGCTCTTGCTTTTTTCAATTATGCTGGTATATCTTGAACCGTATTCCGGCGATTGTAAATTCCCTACTGCACCTGCGTTTCCTCCGAATTTTATTTCGGTGTGTGTAACAGAATATCCATCCTGACTATCGATTCTTGTATTCAATTGAAGCGTATCTTTATACGAAGGAATATCAATTTCACATTGTTTGGATTTAAACTCGACATTTTCAGTAAATATAGGAGATTCGCGATCCGGGGATATTGTATTCTCATTAGCTATATTGGTCGTCATATCGATAGGATTAATAAGTGGCGGAGAAGGTGTTAGACGAGACTGGCATTGAAGTATTCTGTGTAATATTAACGAGTTTTCTTGAATAATTTGCAAGGCTCTTTCGCTATTTCGTCTAGCGTAATTTATTCTCTCATCAGACTCTTCTTCTAGAGGACTGTGTTCTTTAAGGCATTTTACACGATCGGCCAGAAACCGTTCAAAATCGAAATTTTCATCATCGGATTCCGATAAAACTTTAACATTAATTGAAGCAGTATCAAAACTATCACTGATTTCACTAACTTCGGGATTCTCAGTCAAAGAACTTTGGCCTGAAATGTTACTTGTTTCATGATCTACGGTTAACAATTTTGTTTCTATTTCTACGTTTGCTATTTCACTGGCACTAGTTTTAGCACTTGTTGTATTGTCATTTTTCATAAGAATATTATCACTGTCAGATGGTGGATTGTCATCGAATTGACTTTTCTGTGCAGGTTCTTCTTCATCTGTAGAATCTGATAACTCATTGTCGTCACACAATTCTGTATCACTGGAGCTTGAACTGGATGACTGTTTGGGTTCGTCTTTCCAGTACAACGTGTTAGGAATTTGACGAGCAGGTGGAATGCTACCTTTAGGAGGGCCAATGCGTTTTGCAGGCATCAAAGCACTTTTCCCAAGCAAAAGATGGTTCATCGTGACTGGAGCTGAAGGCGGAGGCTGCCTTGATATAGCTGCGCTAAAAATAATATGAGCTTGCCTCTGCCTCTGTTTCAACTTAGCGTATTGCTTTTTCAAAGTGCTTATATCTAGAGCTATGCTTTGTTTCGGGTACAATTTTAATTGTTTTTCTACCACGACTTTAGGCAAAGTCGCACCCCAGGGGTTTATATTGTAGAGATAGTGATCTCTGAGTGCTTTCAGTTCTGTTAGGGGCCCGATCGAGACTACAGCTTTAATTAAGGAGTTGCCGTCGACGAGATCGAATTCGAGAAGCTCCCTCGTTAGCACTCCCATGATGCAGTAAAACTCGTCGGCACTTCGTGCGCTTAAGATTCTGTCCGCCAGGACCTGCCAGATCGCTAGAGCCGTTCGAAGTAGAATCTCGTTTCCTTCAAGGAGAATTAAATCCCACACGCGCAGCACCGTGGGTTGGGGTAAACAGTTGCAGAATAGGGTCAGAAACCTGAAAAATGAAAAGATATTTATAACGATAGTGTTTACTTACGTCATTATGTTATGTTTGCAGTAAAGGGGGAAACTTTGTTTGTTGTTGTATGAATGGATACGCAAAATATTTCTTGCTGTTGGTGAGGCTATACAAATTTTTGTTTGATTTAATGTGATTTAATAAAAATGTCAATTTAATAAGATCCAGTAAAGAGAGCAAGATATAACAGAAATACTCCATAATAAAATATCACTCAAGATTAATATGATAATAGATACCAATAAAATTTATATTTTCTGTTACTACAACATCCTCTTATTACACAAGCTTCGTATTACTTGAAAAATCTCGAAACTCGTTTATTATAACTCGTTATATACAAAGTATGCGTATTTTGTAATCGAAAATCAACTTATAGGAAGGTTTGTATTCAAGGACTCTATAGTATGGCTTTTTTGTTATTTTATAAATTAAATTATGTTGTTTACAACAATTGGTTTAATGAACAACCACTTTGGTTTTAACCTTGTATATTCTAGAACTGAAAAGCTTCTAAATGTGGAAACCCATATTGGTGGTGTGACATAATTGGATATACTTTTTAATGCAATGCGATGCAAATTTTGTGTAGGCACGTGAAAATCACATAAAATTAGCATTTCAACTAACCCATAATGGATTAACCTTGCTCGAGCTGTTGTAGCCCTAGATCATTTTTACTTGTTTTAAATATTTTGTTACCGCAAAGGGCTTTTATATCTTGTAAATCTCAAAACTTTATATAATATCATATGCAAAAAGAAATACAGGTGGCTTCGTAGCTAAAAATGCTAAAGAGCTAAAAGCGCTCTATTGAAAAAGTATATGGGAGCATAATAATAAATATAATACATTCGCACTTTTTAACTGTAAATTCTGTCATAGAAAGAGTGCTCTTCTTTATTTTATTAAATGTTTTTAGACTTATATTCGTCCTATATGTACGTTTTAAAATATGATAAAAGGCCAATAAAAATATTGACATCAAAATTTTTTGGTCGATATATTTTAAAAGTTGTCAATTTTATATCCATTAAAATTCGTCAATAGGAATGTACATAAAAAATCAAGAGAATTGTCCAGCATGCCTTCCAATATAATCACATAATACATTCTAGTAACTTAGTTAAAAGTATAACCAATAACATATTGTTGTATATCGTTGAATTGAAGATATTATTATATGATAATACTATGAACAAATACAAGGGCTCTTTAACATATAAAGTCGGAAATCGAGAAAGGAACTACCAAACCGCCAAGCGGTTATCAAAGTAGTTCCCGAATAGCAAGGCTATTACATAATCGCTTCAGGAAACAACTACTCTTCAGGCTAAATCCCCGCCAGGCATTGAATTATACCTAAAACCGATCCTCGATCCCTTCCTCGTGTTTCTGCACGATAAGATAAGGTTTCAAAAAATAAAATCCGCCACAGGTAGGATTCGACATTTGTCACGGATTGGAATCGAACGACATACAGCTGTTTCGAACTTATTAGTTTTCATCAGTGCCGTACACGGTACACCGATTCAGGATAAATTCCGAATGAAATTTGTGAGGTATACATCTTTATTGATACGATCTATGTCAGTAACATATAAGTCGGATATAACCGCTTTGTGATTTGGTAGTTCCTTTCTCGATTTCCGACTTATATGTTACTGACATAGATCGTATCGATAAAGATGTATACCCCACAAATTTCATTCGGCATTTGTCCGGGATGTGTACGGGCACTGATGAGAACTAATAAGTTCGAAACAGCTGTATGTCATTCGATTCCAAACCGTGACAAATGTCGAATCCTACCTGTGGCGGGTTTTATTTTTTGAAACAAGGGCCCCTTACTTAACAGTTTTCATGTTTTGGTTGATACGATAACTGGTGACATTAAAGGATTGGTGAACTGAATGCTTACCTTATTAAGGTTCATTAACCATAAATGAAAATAGTTAGGTAGATGCGATTAGATATTAGAAAAAGTGGTACAGGAAACCGTAACATAGCATTTCTTCACTGTTCACTAAACAGGAAGAAAAATAGTTACATTGGATGAGTTTATTAATGAACCAGCTGAAACTGGAAAAATATTCCTAACGGTTTACTGAATTTGAAAAAAATGTTAGTATAAATAAAATAGAGGTAGTTTAAAAACTTCTTTTAATAATTTCTTGATGGTTCCTGTAATGTTTCCATGTTTTACGGAAACTGATTTCCTGTTGTTGGTTTCCAAAATGAATCTACATACTTGATGGTCTACTTACTTGAATTTAGTACCTTGATTAGTTCATTATAGATTGTAATATTATATAAAAATAATACAAAGCAAATTAGCGTTTACGTTATAATCTTGTTACTGTCAATATGCGTACACACCGTACGCATATTTTCTTATAATTCAATGAGTGTCGTGACATATAACTAGGCGTGTAGTTGTCTGAAGGCATACAAGGTACTCATCTTTATTTACTAAACGGCTGTTTTCGTGTGTGTGTGTGTGTGTGTATCACGAAATTTTTAGGTCCATGTACGAAATGCTTTTCGTTCGAATTTCGGCATTTTGACAAAATCAATCTAGTAAATCGACCTTTGCGAACAACATGGTAACTTTTGTTTTTTCATCCGAAGCCTCTAGGGGCATGCTCCGGAGATGCCTTCTATATAAGAGAGGGGGCGGCGCAATATTACTGCGATTCGCTTACTCGTTTTGTATTAAAAGTTAGGTTTAACTCAGACGTACCACTTTACAGTGACATTGGAACCAGAGAGAATGGCAAATTAGTATGGAAACGCAAGTTTCCATACTAATGGAAATTAAGAAAAAATAAGAACTCACACAACCGACACTATGTAGTCGGTTTCGACGACAGTCGCAATGCGTAGTTGATATCACCCACAAAATTGTGGTTGTAGTGTGGTCGATAGCTGCGACAGCCCAACGACAATTTTGTCGTTGTAAAGTGGTACGTCTGAGATAGGCCTTAGTCATTATATTTATGGGCCTTCCAACGCCCGTGTTCCGGGTTCGATTCAGAATAGCGGCATGAACTGGTTATTTTATTTTTCACACGATTACTTTATTTTCGGCTCCAATCCGAAATGGCATGAATGTTAATAGGTACGACTAGATCGCCTGAGGGTAGATTATTTCATGATTTCCTCGCAGGTTTCCAAGTTGCTTGCATTAATCTGAGGTAAGAATGCCAATCGATTGGAGCTGCCCTAGATCGCCGGATAGTAACTCGGCGTGTGTTAGATTCTCACATAAGTCAGCCGAGTGACTCCGTGTGAACGTGAGGAGTTAAGTGACAGATTAGCACTAAGCTAAACCTCGCCCTTGTGAAAACAAATGCGCAAACATAAATATAATTTTATGCATATATATAATTTTCAATTATAACCAAATAAATATGATTCAGGCTAATCACAAGATTATTAGCCATGTATTATTAAAATAGAGTGTCATTATCACTACACATTATCACAACAAAATTCTCGAGGCCCCAGAAGTTAGTAACAAAGTGTAAATAAGAATATCACAGTAATATTTGTGTATATTTGAATA
The DNA here is from genome assembly GCA_037954035.1 of Rosalia funebris. NCBI lineage: Eukaryota > Metazoa > Arthropoda > Insecta > Coleoptera > Cerambycidae > Rosalia > Rosalia funebris. The sequence continues at coordinate 11,678,151 of JAZFAV010000007.1, forward strand.
TTTCCGATTATCCGATGTATTTTGGTTATCCTGCTTCCAAAGCAGTATTTTCGAAATATCAGAATTTTTGCGATGACAGATGTCAAAAAATTGCCATTTAAAAGCAAATATCTATTTCAATATTGATGTAAAAAAATACATGTTTACGAGGTATTGAATTGATTTTAGATATTTGCATGATATTGAACATGGTTTTAATTACAAATTATACAGGTACTATGAACATTTAATATGTAGTGAATTTATTGTAATATCTCACAGTAAGAATCGGATACTTTATTACACATTTCCGACGTATGTATCTGCCTGGAAATATAGAGAAATTTCTCAGATATATTTTTTCATAGAAATGAAAAATAATCGTAGTAGTACATGACTATCAGGGTCCATCAAGTATAACCTATGAAAATGGAGGAAATGGACACCATTTAAGAAGATTGTGACTGACGACGCGCGCTTTAATAGTTTCAGTTGGAAGCTATTAAAGTAGAAAAATTTCAGTTGGCCTACAACTTAGACAGTAACTAGTGCTATTGCTATTAATTAACATACTCAGTTTATTCCACTTTTGATATAAAGAAAGTAAGGTAAGACAAAAATAAGCTGTGTAATTTTATAATATATAAATTAATTCATGTTTACATAAAAATATTCATGAATATTCTATTGTCAATATTTAAATGGTGGATATTATTCATTTAAAGTCATGTAAGAAGATATTGCACGTTAAATTACCATTAAGTTCATAGACAATAAGGAAATACGGGATTCGGAGACTATTCTTAAAGTTGATAATAATAAAACACTTGCACATAAATCTAATAATATCCTATACTATTTACATCAAGCAAATATGAGTGTTGTAAAATATTTATGCTTGCGATGTATTTATAGGATAGGTCGATAATAATAGAGTACCATTTATACAATATAGTAAAACTTAAGAAATGAATAAAAGCTTTTGTTCCATTAAGCTTGTACTTGATTAACCGAAATGTGTATTTAACAAAGTTTAAAATGGAATTATAATGATCTAGCTACATAAAATCTAATTGAATGAAACTAATAGATGTATCTACATAATAGGAGCTATCAAAAAGCTTTCCTTCATAGTAAATATCCCCTTTATTTGAAATTATAAAAAGGTGAACCAAAAACCATTTTATATTATGTAAATAAACCTTGCTGATTGCGAACTTAAAACTTCTGTACCTGGTTGTGAAACTCTTAAGAAACCACCTCCAACTTTTTCATAAAAATGTACTCCTAATTTTTTTTATTAAAAATCAATTCTTATTTTATTCCGAATACATAAGTATAAAATACTTAATATTTTAAGTGCAATTCTCCATACAGAGGAGCATTGTTTTTCTGTATTTCTCTGTATTCTGTATTTTTTTCTGTAAGTTTAATGTAAAATCAATAACACAAGGTTTTAGTTCATTCTTCAAAATAAATAAATAAATAAAAATTGCATTATAAATACTGAAAGTTCTATAAAATGTAAGTAGTGAAATTTTCGGTAATCTGGGATTGCCTATTTCCCTCTAAATACTAAAAAAAAAAAAAGAAAAAACCACTAGTCGAGTCTTTCTCTATATGTCAGTAATGTACGGCATGAATGTAAATTTATTCATTTTGTGCATTCTCGTTACAATCATGTTATAGTTGATTTTTGATAGAATTATTTTGTGCCTGATTATTGTGACTCAATTGTGATACCAAAATATTATTTGGAGAAGGTGAGTACGTCGATAGGTTGTTCATCCATAGATAATGTGTGTTTTGCGAAGCAGGTCAGTTATACTACCAAGAATAATTTCCGGAAAGTAGTCAACTGATACACGACTCTCCTAAATGTAGAACCAAAAATGTGTACTTTCCTACTATAAAACATGAAGAATATTGGGGATCTATTAGAACTGAGAAAACTGCAATAAATGTTCTGAAATACGTTGGCATAAATCCTAAAATGTATATCTGAAAGGCAGCGGAATATGTAGTTTGGAGTACGAAAAAGCACGTGCATAGGATATTTAAAGAACACGTGTACCATCATTTTAAACTTCATTTGGTGCACGGATTGCTATTCCCTGATTTGAATCGCCGATTCTAGTTTACCTTTCTAATTAAAAATATAATGTAGGAGGATCCGAAGTTCTAGATCAAATTTGTTGGAATAATGAGAGTCGCCTCCATAATAATGGTGCCATAAATAAGCGTAACACTCATTATAAGTTCTTAAATCAATTTTGTTGAGTTAATAAAAGCACAGCGTTTTGCTTCGAGTTCATAACATGGATTAGCCCTATCACATTCTCTTATAAATGTGGTTCAGTTTGATTCAGTGAGTTTATTAATTGAATAATTAGTATTTTTGAAACTATTTGTTCAAGTCAGGTTTTGATGATTTTAACATTTTGAGAATAGAAAGTATATAGTAAAATAAATACTTATCTTATTTTATAACAGTGTATGAACATTGAACATCCAGTTTGCTTGAACAAAAACTAGTTTAGAAATGGACTATTCTTATTTCTATTTTATCCAAAATAACTTGTTGATATTATATATGTACAAAATTATTAGACAACAGAATAAATTAAAATAATTTTTCAGTAGTTCTTAGGTTCTCACGGCGAGTATTGTTCAACAGCAGATTAATAATTTTTTCAGACTGTTCTGATATAGTCTAGGAAGTTCCGCTTCACAAAACGAGGTCATCTAAGAACAGCGAAGTGTTTAGGGAAGGCTCCTTATACCACAGCAAAATATTAGTCTATAGTTGTATAATATTTCTGTCATTTCAAATACAGCAAATATAATTTATGTTTATAAGAAGACTTGTAGAATTTGAAAATAATTGTTCTTAGTAGAATTTCTCGCATCGTTTCCTATCAAATATGAAAAATACAGTTTATTACAATTTTAAAACAATCTTACACTTGAAACTTTAGCGTTCAACTTTACATTTAAAAACTTGAACTTTGAACTTTACATTTGAAGATTTGGTGTGGCTTTTTCGCCCACGCAAATTAATTATATTATTTTTCTGATCCTCGTTTCCAGCAGATTAATAAAATGGACTGTACATATATTACTCTACTCATTTAAGTAGAATTTAAAAGTTCCCTTGTTCCATATTTTAAAATAATTAAAACGTACAGTAATAAGCTATATTATGAAGTACTTTCCAGAGGAATGTGATATATTAAACAACAGTTGTTCAGCCTACTTTAATAGTAACATGATAAGTAAAGCACAGCTTTCTAAGAGCTAAAAAGAATAACAAAATTACGATATGTGAGAAACTTCGTTTTATTGGGATGTGTTCTTTATTGGGAGTACCGCTAGATATGATGGTTAATTTGTATAAAGATATGTTTACAGATATATAAAATTGAGAATATTCTACAAAACAGTAAACAATTACTAAAAATTGTGCATATGATTTTGCAAAACTATTACAGATCATATGTAACTCTATTATAAAAAAAAATATAATTTTTCAACATTGTGGAAAAAAATCGATGTCCGATAATATAGAAAACAGGTATGACAAAGAATTGCGGAATGGGGTATTTTTTTATTGTCTAATTTGAAAAAATGTGTGAAGCAACTTTGTATAATAAAATTGATTGTTTCATTAAACAATTAACATTGGGTGCATTAACATCGATCTATGTAGATAGAGTTCGGAACTCTGATAATGTTTTGAATTATAAAAATCATCTTCTGTGGGAAGAACATTGTCAGACGTTGCACGTCTGTCCCTAAATGTAAAGTACAACGAAAATATACTTATATACATGAGGTGTATTTGAAATTGATGGTTTTATATATCGAAATTGCATAAGTTTCTTTACGTACGAACAAAGTTTTATTTTATTTTCATATAAAATAAAATATAAATTAGAGTATGGTAACTTTATTGGTATCCGATTTATATTGTATATTATCAAAGTTTCTGAAGTGTCTGTTATCTTCAGAAGTAAAAGAGTTTTACGATACTTCTATTATTGCAGGATGGTACATATCCACCACGAGAATTTACTTTGACCTCCTGAATCGATTCGAACTTTGAAATACTGGAAATCGTAATTATTAGTTCGGTATCTAGAAGACCTCTTAAATAACCGAGTTTTGAAAAGTAGCCGTAAATGTGAAATAAAACAAATTTCCTCATACCACTTTGGTACTGGTATGCCTACACAGTAAATAGCCTGGTCTTTACTCAGTCGCATTGAGATCTTTGCAGAGTGAATATCGATGAATAGGTATATATTGAATATGAATGTACATAGAATTCGATCTGGCCAGACGTAAAGTGCATAATTTTCCCTCCGAATGCTGCCTCACTATTTCCTCTGCGCATACATAGAGAATCTCACACTTTTTCCTATTCTTGACGAGCTGTACTTAATATTACGCCAGCTTTATCCAACTCAGAGCAATCCATGCTGTACTTGAGGTCAGTAGAAACAGTGGAGTCTACTGGCAAATATAAACTAGTTGCAATACTCAACATCTAGATAATACAAAAAGGAGTATTCGTGACTAATAACCATAGAAGTTGAAGCCACATAAAATGTATATAAGAATAGTATTTATGTAGAATAAGTAGACGCATATGTAAAAAATACATTTCTCATTTGAGGGTTAGAGACTAAATTAACCGTATACAACATAATTCTTGATGAAAAAAATATGAATATGGAATTATCTCTTGTATGTGGGACTGGAGAGCAATAATAACGTTGGGGTTAAAATTAGAAGAAGCAGTAACTTGAGAATTTGAGAAGTTGTAATATTTTATACGAATTAGGACAAGCTGCCGAGGATATTCAATTATTCTCAGGGGTGAAACTCACAGGGGCATATTTAATTTCATTGAGGTCAACGAGCAAGTAGCACTGTGATAAAATTTCATCATGTTCGTTTACCACCATTACTGACTTGAAACTTAAAATTAACTTTGTTGGCAGTTGGATACTAAAAATTTCTTTTTTAGAACGTTTGGCGAATATTTGTGATATCTACTTCAATTCCCACTATTGCGAATAAATACTAATATTTTGGCAGATATGCAATGTATACTAAACATAAATTATAAAATTCATATATGTACTCTCGTCCACCAATTTTGTATTCAGAAAATCATAAAAATAGTATCTCACATTTGGTAACTGTTTTAGTATTGCTCTATTCGTTTTTTACCGCAGTTGTTAAGATGATGGCGGTATCTATATTACTTTTTAATAGAACCTTCTTTTCCCTTTAATACATATGCTAATTACGCTTTTGAAGACTTCTGAAGATATATGATTTTACATTTCATTTATGACATTTAGATAAATTTATATTACAGCTACAAGCATTTTATTCGTTGTAATAATTTGCTACGACTATGAATTGAGTCGATTTTTTGAAAACATAAATAAAGTTTACGTTTTACTATTAAAACATCCAGAACTTGGATCTAATAGGTTTTGTATTTAATTTAGAAGTAAATGTCTCAATAATTACAGTAAACCTTTTTATATCTAATATTTGACATGCGCCAGTCTCATTTAATATTCAATCCACACAATTATATTCCTCGTAATTATATAGTTTCAATTAGTAATGAAGTTTGAACTGTCATGTAATTCTGAAGCATGTCGGAACCTTTGGTGTGAAGATAACACTGAATTAGTTTTCCACAAAACGCTAAAACACTACAGTTGAAACGCGTTTCACCAACAAAGTTGGCATCATCTGGAGATAATTAAAACTCTGATGATGAAAAGTTTTAATCACCTTCAGATGATGCCAACTTTGTTGGACAAACGCGCATCGAGTGTAGTGTATAGTGTGTTGTGGAAAATTAAGTCAGTGTTGCCATGTAATTGCCAGGAATAATTTGTATAATGGATCTTTGCGCGTGTATCAATTTACTGATGACGCACAGATCACATGCTACACTACTTACAATTATTACTAATATGCCACAATTACCAGTATGTATGTCTAGCGACATATGTTTCAATCAACTACGTACGGCATAGACAGTTAATAACTTGCCGAACAAAATGTAGTTATGAAGTCACGTCTTAGCTTTATTGTATAATTTGATTCATTGGCGTGTTAATATTTCTGTAAAATTTATTTCATTTTTGTTTAATATATTTTGATTTTTCTTGAATTTATTTAATTTATTTTGATGGAAATATCACATTCATTGAATATTTTTGTGGAGAACTTTTTCATTACTCTGTCACAGGTTGACGAATTTGTATTGTACTGTTATCCTAAAATGTGTTTTCCACACAACACTGTTCAAAAATGTCAGTTGATTGATTCGTACGATTGTTACCTGTGACGCACACGCAAAAAATCATTATATAAACCATAAGCTGTTTATTTTTGATAATTAATGAAAACTATCTATGTATAACGATCTGTCTCAATTTAGGAAAAGTTTAAGGGGTAAAAAAAGATAAAGGTAGTAATTGATACATATGAAGATGTGGAATTTAATTATGTATACACTATTTTTATTAAAAATTCTAGGATATTTTAGTTTTCATCAGAGGCATAATTTTATATTTTTCCAGAAACTGCAATAGGAATGATATAACGTTGCCGTTTAAAACCATCTGTAATTTTCCTTATTTAATATTTACATAAATAAATGAAACTTAGAAATAAATTAGTTTCTTTGTAGAAATACCCAATAGAGAAGAGGAAAATAATCCCTTAAATAACGTATCTTCGATGAATGATGGATGATTGTTTCTTTCAGGACCATTTATTGTCCATTTATTTCCTAAATACACATTATCGGACTCAAAGAATTCATATGCTATTAAATAAATAAGAAAATTAGAACTCCGAAGGATAGACATGTGGTGTATTTTTTTTCTAGAAAGACAACGAGGAAATACAAACGAGGGTTCTGTGCCTGTTAATGGTTTATGTATACCCTATATAAACTTGGATATTCTATAAAATATTCTAGAAATTTATGTAAATAATATTCAGTGAGTGAAAGATTAGTAGTGATATTAGATTTTTTAAACATATATCAAACGTTTATAAAAATCCAGTATTTAATAGTATTTCGTGATGTTGAAGTACTGCATACATTATTAATTAGTAATTAATTATGCGGAATTAACAAGAATACTCCTCAAATAAGTACAAATCGAAGTAGTGCGTGTAACCAATCTCCATAATATGGCGAATTTCTGTTAAGTGATGTTAAGTTATTGTAACCAATCACTTAACAACTGGCAGCAATCTTAATTGTCATACCTCCTTAATAATAAAATAGCTGATATTTACATGACATTAAATGGAACATTGGTGATCGATCGGAAATAAAGGCATTTCTAACGAAGTATTTATAAACGAGCCTTCTTCGCTGACAAAAAAAAACTGTTGCATTATTCAAAACTTTGAAAAACATGGATGTTATTCTATCAGAAGCCATAAAAGAGCTCTTCCGGTAAATGATGACACCAAAATGAGGGATATAAATATTGGTAAGGTAAATCTCACACTTTCCTCTCATGTGTGCGATTTGTCTTATTTTAAATAAATTCAGAAGACAGAATTTTTTATATTCAATTGGATCACTGTTTTACTCATGACGTGGGCTATGTTATAATTGACTTTCTTTTCTTTTCTCGAATAATTATATGTTCGTTGTTTTTAAGGATGTATTGTAATACTGAGATACATTCTTATAATAACATTTCTTATGGCCGATGAATTCGGCCAGTTTATTTTATACAAGTAATTTTATTATTTAATGTTGTCACTCCTCTGAATTACGTAAACATACACAAACTGCAATGACAAGCAACATACTTTCAATAGTTTAGCTGTAGTACTAAATGAAAACTCCCGATCCACTTAAACGTTGGTGTCAACGCTTTGGATCTAGATCGCTGTTGCCAAATGAGTATTTCACAAGTAACTGTAACAATGTTCTTGAAGTATTCATTTTTTAAAGTTAATTATTAAATATCAAATATGTAACAAATCGAAAAGTAAATAAAGGTTTATTTTACAGCTCGTGACGTTCGACCATAAACTCAATAACAGAATAATCAAGTTCCTCTTTTGTGATCACTGATCAAAGAGATCATGTTTGGCAGCCGATGTGTAATTTAATGTACTAAATTTTTTAGCATCCAAATTGTAAACCAAAATATATTTTATTCCAATAAATTAAAAAATATATTTTTTAAATTATAGTATTCATATGTATTTGTTAACTATAGTATACTGTAATAGTATTTAAAGAGAGTAATATTTTAATAGAATGACTATAAAAATATACGTACTAATTTTATTTTATTAATATAAGTATTTATGATACGGAGGAAAAGTAAAAAGTTTCGGAGATATTAAATTAAAACAAAATTTCGAGTCTTTAGAAACGTACTTAACTTTAGTGATTCGTGCGCTTCCCACCCCGCTAGGATAATTTAATTTTCCAGTAACGCTCGTAGGCTGTTTTGTTACAAAACATTTGTTCAGGCATAAGCTATGACGAAAATCCAACGTCCAGAGGACACACACCCTTCTGCCTGCCATGAATAATTCATTTGCACAATTGTCCTTAGCTCTCAGGAACTTTTTTACTAACGGGTTTTAATTAATTTTATGTGATATTAAATTAATGACTCGCTGATTAAAATAAGACAAATTATAACTAGGATTTCCATGTTTTAGTTTTCATCAGAACTATATAAGTGTTTTATAACGTCAGTGATATTCCCCTTTCCTGGTGTGAACGGTGTTATTAAAATAAAAATAATCCGACAAACTAAAAGTTGAGGATTTTTACAGTTTTAGCGTAATGCGTATGTTCTCTATGCCATTAGTAGAAATTTAACCCAAGAAGTGTTAGTTAAATGTTTAAGTTCTAGACTCGAATAATTCAGAATTTTAGTAACTGCCACAGGAATTACCAGAAATATTTTTTTCATTATTTGCAATCAAAATTTGTTAATTCGCGAAATACATATATTTCGTACTAATTATATTTAAATTTCCTTAATACGAGGTAGTTTTTTTACAGGTTTTACAGGTGTGAGCTGACTTTAACTTTTGAAGTTTTGATAATTATCTTAATATAATAGCATCTTCAGAAATAATATAAAGACTCAGTCGTCGAATTGCCTACTCATATTTCCCAACGTCAGTGAAAGGCTATTTTATACCATTAATACTTGCTGTATGGGATATTTGGGAGTGGCTTGTCAATCTACATATCTAAAGCAATTTTTATAATCGTTATACTACTTAGATAATTGTTTATTTAGATTTTAAATAGGGTATGATTCATTCAAATTGTTCCCTACATAAAGTCATAACAAACATAAAACTGATTGTCCATCCTAGCGACAGATGAGGACAGTCGTTCATTTTCAGTAATGTGTATTAACTGAAATATTCCTTTATTTGTCATAGTTCACGGTTAATGCTTTATAATGCTTTATACATTTCGTTTGCAATATCTTTGATAAATCATATCAAGGATAACCTTCTTCAATCACAGAAACTCACCATAAGGTTTTATATTGTTCTTGTTTTAGACAATCGATACGAACAATCTTTGTAGTTTCAATAAAGAGCCAACATGACAAAAATGATACATTACTCGTACTTCGGTTTAATATTAAATGGCTATTGCATCATTCCTTTCCAAACCTCGAAGTTTGTATGATAATCGATTTTGGAATTTATGATATTTATAAAGCTATTTGTTTTAAATATAGGCTATCCTGATAGGCTGAATTAAAAGAATTGAGATACGATGGTAGTTATATATTTTTAATAATTACAAGCCTAGAATTTCATTTGAAGGAACCTATTTTAGTGTAAATTAATCTCCTAATTCATATATTACAGGACATTTAGGAAGCTTTACGTGAGTTTCTGTTCTCTCTTTGATTTATTCCAAAGAATATCTGTTTAATTTAGTCTATTGTATAACTTATTACTTGTAAATAGCCTTCCTTGTATAAACCTTTTTCGTATTTTAAATAAACTATAATATAGTATCCTTAGGAAAGTGGAATTTACCTACAAGGTACATAATTATACAGAAGTGATAGTCGTGAAAATGCTTACCAAATTTTTCAGCATCCCTATTGTCGAGGGTGCTGAACACGAATCTGGCTTCAGTTTCATCCGCTCGGACACAGTTCTCGAGAAAATGGATTTTCCACTTTTCCCCACGAGAGCCACTTTTTGTTATCAAATATCGTTCATTTCACACTACGTAGATAGCTAATATCAATACGAATAGATGCTACAACACTTCCTTTATACATATCATATATTAAACCGCCATAAAACCTATTATTCATTACGTTTTTAGATTCCTTCAAATGTTTATAATTGACATGCAATTGTCGCTCATTGTAATATTTGTAATAGTCAGCCCTCTATATGAAACCACATGTACTAGTCAGTATATGGGGGGCTAAAAAAGTTAACTATGAATATCAACAACTATTTTTATAAATACGCTGTTATTTTCAACCTAACCTAGCATAACGTAACTGTCTACTTATTATGGTTAGGTTAGTTTAGGTTCCTTCAATATAACAGCGTATTTATAGTTCAGTTAATATTTATTCATAGCTAATTTTTGGAGCCCCCCGTATACTAATCAGTACATGTGGTTTCATATAGAGGCCGCAAGATTTAAAATATTACAATGGACAATTGTATCGGAATTGTAAACATTTGAAGGAAATTAAGAAATTCGTAATAAATAACAGGTTTTATGACGGTTTAATATATGATATGTATAATGGAAGTATTGTAGTATCTACTCGTATTAATATGAGCTATCTACGTAGTGTGAAGTGAAAATTATTTTAAAAGGAAAGTTGCGTGTATTGCGGAAAAGTTGAAAATCCATTTTTTCGAAAACTGTGTCCGAACGGATGAAACTTAGGCCAGATTCGTGTTTAGCACCCTCGAAAGTAGGGGGCGGGGGGGGGGGGGTAGGAAAAATTTGGTAAGCATTTTCAAGACTTTATCACTTCTGTATGATTACCGGTTAGTGATATCACGAACTCTGTATGAGAAAGATGTGTTGAAAGAGGCTTCAGTCTCTGATTTTCTATTTCACTGTCGTGCAACAGGTAGTACAGTTATAAAATCTGATAAATAACTATTCTGATCATCTACGGAATTCATACAATTGAAAGCTTTAAAAATCCGTCTACGGTGAGTTTCAGGCATGTTGCATGTTTGTGAAACATTTTAAGTGCTTACATTCGCAATCCGGTCCCAGCTCATTGCTTGAAAGTCTTAACTTCTTCATTACATCTCTCACTCGTTCACTTCCCTGCCTTTTCTTAGCACGATCCCCTTATTTCAATGTATTTTATCACAAAACTACTGTTACTTTCTGGATTACTGTTCATAGTCGCCTAATCAAATAAAATACCAAAATACTCAAAAACGCGAAGCACTACACATGTCCTTCTAGAACCTAGATGTCGACCGAGGCCAAAAAGAGGTGATGCAATACCAACGCTTGAGACAAAGAAGATAGGAGCGCAACTAGCGGGAAGTCAAGGTATTATAATCGTTTTTCCATCGGGGCAATGTGGCTTTTTTTTAAAGTCGCACGGTTTTGTCACTAGAGGGCGAAAACCGTTTTTTTGTAATACTCTTGTGCGAATGAAAAAAACAGTAGCGCATTATTTTTGATTTTGATATATTTTTAAATCAAGGTGTTTAAATATATTTCATTCCAAAAAAACTATATATAATCCCCTATGGAAAAAATTGGAGTTTTAAATTTGACAGGTCCCCAGTTGGGTTTTGAACAATATTTCTACACATTAGATCATTCTTCCTTCTTCCCATAACCTTGAATCCTTGTCGCTAAGGTCGCTAATATTTCGGGAGTCCACTCGTTTTTCTTTTTGACGATGTTACAGAGATTGTGGCTTTCAGAATGTTCTAACAGATAGTGTCATTAACTCAATTTTCACTGAAAGTGGACTCTGATCGTTTTTCCTGTGGACTTTTCTCATTTGTAAATGCATATTTAGATAGCAATGTTATAATCTTCAGCAGGAAACATTTTTTTATTTGAATGTGAACTTGAAATTGAAGTCATAATATAGGAAGTTGTAGATAATATTAAATGGCCTATCCTCTATTTTATGGAAAATTTAAAGATTTGTCAATCTATATAATAAAGAAATTGTCGTTACGTAAGAAATACCTTACCGTTCAAATGACTTTGAAAAAATTCCCACCTAAAAAACCACTATCATCATCTATTAGATTCCTAAAACTATGAAATTAATGCATGGTAAAGACACGGAGTTTTGTTGATATACCTAGCCTAATTGAATGTCATATGGATTCATCAGCAATATTTATTTATGATTAAAAACATCACAACACCATTAAAGGTTGTGCTTCAATTATATTTAAACGTATCATTCCTACAAAAACTGCTATCAACATCTGATAACCTTTTAAAAATTATTTAAGTTTCTTATTTAATATTTTCTTCTGCGACCTAATATTTTAGAGAACGGCAGTTGTTTCCCGAATTTTGCGCAATCCTATACAGCAGCCAAAGAAAGTTTATTAACTTAATATAAATCTGCAACAGACAGCTTTATATTAAAAACATTTCGCTTTATGTACCAAGAAAGGCTTATGTGGAATATTATACGGATTTGTGGATATAACAATTCTGTAGCATGACAGTAAGGAAATATAGAAAAATTAAAGCTTATTAGAAACTCATTAAAAACCCGGGCAGTCGCAAGAGTACACCTATTTTCAGGGATGAGAGAGAAATAATATAATTGAGTGCTATTTCTCATGTAATAAACATATTACTGCAGCATGATGGGAATATGTGAATAGAAGAATAAGGGTCGAAAAGATATTGGACTTAATAAATTCTGCTCCAAATATTTAGGTCAGAAATATACTAGAACGAGTAAATGTAATATGTAAAGTAATTAAGTATGTTAGGTGGAAAGTAAATACTGTATGATAAGAAGTGATAAATCAATAAGAAATATACAAAGTAATAATAATAAAATTATAGTATATCCGTTGAATTTTTCTTATATAAGATATATTCTTGATAAGGAAGGTTTAACAGAAAAATATAATTATAGATACTCAAAAAACTTTATGTATTTATTATCTCAAAAAAGTACAAAGGCATCATTCTACTCGTGTTTAGTGGACATTTACAGTCAAAAATGTAGGTCTTATTTTTATTAAATGTAATGTAAATAACAAAGAATTCTTTTTAATGTGCAACTTTATTCACTAAAATTGGGGAAAAAGGTAAAAATAGATTAGAAGATAATCGTATATCAGAATTTAAATACTGGGAAGCTCCTTATTTCTTTAAAAATGGAGACACGATACACACTTTTCAATTACCATTTTGGTGGATACCTAAGGAATTCAGCTATTAAACTATATACTTAATAAATAATGTCTCCAATCTAATATTATTTAAGATTAATATTGTTTTTACTTCCTTTTTAATACTTTTTTGGAAACGTGTTCCATTACAATAAATGTGTATAATTGCAAAAATGAAAGAATAAAATTCGTTGACGTTAGGAAAAACTATTTTGGCTTTATTAAAGAATTCGCTCTTCACTTACTTTTTTACGTATTCAACAGTTACCGAAATCACGAATGTTAAAATATACAATCAGTGTATCGGCTACTTAGTTTTCTTAGGAATGATAGATTATAGGATTTAATGTCAGGATTTAATGGACCGGACCAAGATTTAGTTGACTCTCAGGCTAGGCACTGTTTAAAGGATCTGAGATGTTTGATTCACTTTCTTATTATATATTGTTTTTGTTATTGATTGACTTTATTATTATATACAGAACGATTATTTGAAAAATTCTGAAACACGTCAACTTTATTCTTTAAAAAGACATTGAATGTCGCATATTGCAGGTTGACTATACCTAGTTGTACATATTTAAAGTTAACTATTTGGCACTAGGCTGCATTACTTTGCTATCCTTTGTTAAAAAGTAAAAAACTCGGATGGATTAAAATATTCGCTAGATTGTAATGAAAGTTAGATACGCAAATTTAAATTTTGTCTTATGAGTGTCGTCATATAATTTTGTCATAAATTATATAACGACTAAGAGATACAGGATGTTTCAGGTATAACGGTAATTAGAAAATCCTGAATATGGGTATTAGGGTTATCTATTTACTGTGTATAAAATAGAGATAATTTATTGAGAAAAATATAAATAAGACAAGGATGGCTTTCTTTTTGACAGAAATTTAACAGGTATTCAAGGTACATTCTGTAATTTTTCTGACAAGTGTATATTTCCAGCAACAAATATATCCTCTATTCTAATATTGATAAAGTCTTCAAATAGAACTCACTTCAACAAAATCCAATATATATATATATATAAGAGGGCCAAACTAGATAAACGTAATGGTTATTCAGTTGGTCGTTGTCACTTTATTCATATACCAGGGAAAGTACCATGAAGAAATGCTTGACAAAGAATTGCTAAAAGACGTCTACCTGCCATTCCAGCCTATACATTTATTTTACTTTGAAGCTAGCTACGCGATTCTTGAATCCAATAAGGATTCTTATAAGACTAATATTAGTCAAGATGGCGACATCCTGTCGCAAAGAAAAGGCGCTTCGTGAGATAAAACAATAAAGTTTAAAAAAGATAGATTTTCGTCATTACGTAACGTGATATCTTCGTCAAATTCTGTGCGACGATATGCATCATCCTCATTCAACTCGGATCTTAATCATTCTTGATACGACATATCTCTATAATTGCAAAACATTTTAATTCAATGTACATTACATATTTAGGTTTAATACCCTCCATCTTACAAACGCTAAAGAAAAGACTGCTAATATGCTAACTTCCTTGAATATAATTCAAGGAAGTTTTGTTAAAAAAGAGAGAATTGCAATTTAAAAAAATGCCATGTTGGTTTCACAGCTAAAGTAGTACTTTAGTTGTGAATTAATTGTGAAAGTTGTGAATTAATTGTTTAGGAATGAATCCTAAAAAAAGAAAAATGAAATTTGTAAGACGGTTAGTGTTTTTCTAAAAACCAGATTGACATGTTTTTCCAATAATTATTTATAAACGCAAAGTTTTCAGATAGTAAGTTTCACAAGATGTAAGTTTTATTTTATTCATTTTAGATGAAGTTTTATTTCGATTTGGATTGTTTCCGAAACTATTGAGAGATGGCGCTTGGTTACGTTTTACAGTCTACTATTGTAGAACGTAACGTCTATAAGATATGAAACCTCGTTTGTTAAAGACATACTCGTTTACACTGTACTGACCAGATCCTAGATAAGGTCGAATCGGTCTATAGTTAGCGATATCCTGAGACATAGGACGCCTTGTATATTCCCTGTGGTTTCCGAGCAATCCAAATCACAGTATTTTAGTTCTGTGTTAGAATAAAATACGACAAATTTCGCCACGTAATTCAGAGCTCGTCGATGGCATGTGGCCGGGGATGTAGCTGTTGTGGCTTAATTTGTTTAATCCTTAATGTTTAAGGACCTACAGACGGTTGGAGTATAAGCCTCCTTACGATATCTTGCAATAATTATTTAATAACAAAATTATAAATGTTGTTAGCTTTAATACATATGTCTAAGATCGTTTATGATCACAGTAGAGGCAACATAAGGCAACCGCTTCAAGCCCCATTTTGTACGATTACGCTGAAACACTGAAGTATTTCAAAAAGTGTAGGCACTGAAAAAGGTAATAAGAACAGTGTAATTTCTTTGTGACATCTTGTATCAGGCATCCGGTTAATAATTTATAATTTATGCATTGAATCACAATGTTGTCAGTAATTTAGATCGGGTGCTAAATCCCTTAAATAAGGCAACCTGAATATATCGGAATCGGGAGAGCTATTCAATCTTTCCGTTTACTGGAACTTCTACTGAATTTATTTTGGGCGGAAATTCTATATTTTCGGACACATTTGTATTGCAAAGCAGCAAGATTATTCTACTATTTTGTAGTGCACTTACCATTGCATGGTAAAAACGTTCGTCAGCGGCGGTTCGTAACTCTGGCTTCCGTCTTTGGCGGCATTTTGCAGCGTATCGAGATGCTTCGAGAGCCGAGGTAATTTACTTCTCAAGAGCTCCCTGAAAACTGCCATATCTACCGATAATCCTCTTAGACTGTCAGCGAAATAAGAGTCTGGGAGCACACCCTCTATCAGATATATCATGAGCTTCAAAGCGTCGCTTTCGCACTTATCCGTTACTTGAAGTATTAGTGCTGCCAGCATGTTAAATCCTTGACAGTAACCTGGAAACGAGGATTTATTTCTTTTAGAATCATTGTAACACTTATTGTAAATTGAAAATACTTTCTAAAAAGTTCACTTCATTTCAAAAAGAGTAAATGTTACCTATGTATTTTAAACATTCAAATTGTTTACTTTTATTAAAATAAGTTGCATATCTAAATAAAGAAGATTCAATAAATAACTATTATTTTTTTTGCGTGGTACGCATAGATATAGTTTATTTAATCGCTATGTTCGGTGCTCCCTAATTTTCTATTTGAAAATGAGTAGAAGATTAGATTGAATTTCGATTATTCTCTAGCGTAAGATATTTCGGTCTGTTCTAATATGAAAATAGAAAGACCAAAAATAAAATAAATATATACACTAAGTCTTGAGAAGGTCATTACAGTAACCGGGCAGCATCGTTGCCTCTCTGTTTCAGGGAGGAAGACGCTGGATGGGGATAATATTATAACGCTTATTTGTAAAACTCGTTTATGCGTGGATGTGTACGCCAGGAATAGGTGTAGGTATCAAATATATAAGACGAAATAATAGTAGCATAAGATAGCTATGTACTTGATAGGAAATAAAAAGTTTTTAAGGAATGCATGGTCTATTCTAAGATCTAAACTTAGTATCAATAAGACACTGGCCACCCAGTGGCATATTCACAAACAGTAAAGTTACTTTGATGGCATTTAATAATTGAAAGACCAATTTAGACCTGATTATGTAATGTAAAGGGTTAGTGAATATGTTAGAGAAAAACGGTGTCACTTTATGTTCAGCGAAACGACGCCAAGAGAATCGTGGAAATGGGAAGTTCTATGGGTGCTTTTCTGGAACAAGAACCAACAATAGCGATTTGCGAAGTAGCTCAAAATCAACTACACGTTTGTGTAACAGACTATACGTTTAAGTGCTACAAATGTAGTTAGACTAAATTCAGCAACTGTATACAAGCAAAAATATTATTCATTAAGTACACCTTGCAATAAACTACCAAACTATTACTTGAACCTCGTATACAATTATGGATCCAATAAGAATCCTTACGAGACATTGCAGCCTAAATAAGCGTATTTACGTTGAGTTACACTGGTAGTCCTATATATTGAGCTTGTAATATCGAGGATGACACCGAGGAATGTATTCTGCCTCTTGATCTCTAAGTGAAGTAGGTGTTGTCAACAAAGTAGTGATTATAGTAGAGGTAGCCCAATAGCCTAATACGATGGTCCAAGTGCACGTGAACTCTGTATACTCTGCTCCATATAGAATCCGAATATTATTTTCTACTGAATTAAAAATCATTCAGTATGCATTTATTTAGTTTGAGATACATACTAACGTTTGGTGCTATCTTGTCACGGGCGTTTTAGATATGACGATATAGGACTCTATAGAAATATTACAACTATTGGATAGTTGTAATTTTTATAATTTATATACAGGGTATGGTAATCAATACTCATGGTTTTTGAAATAGAATAAGCCAATGAATTTCGAATATTAAAAAAATATTTGAAAGAGGAAGAGTGGAAGTTTATAATGTATCCAAAATGTTTTAGGAAATTCACTATGTGGCAAAAATGACGTCATGTAAATGATGACCTCAATTTTCGGCGCACTGCTCGAGTTGGTTGGCGAAACTCGTCACCACTCTCATCAAAGTTTGGGGCGGGATCGTATAGATTTCTCACCGAACATTTTCTCGAAGTTCTGCCAAACTTCGAGGCTTATCAAAGTAAACGTTTCCCTTGAGATAGCCCCACAGATTATCCTCTCTAACAAGGTTTCTGTAAAAGCTAACCTTCTTGCGAAATTTTGCGGTTGTAATTGTATTGCCATCTTGTACGGGTGAAATTTTAAGTCTTCATAAAGAATCCATCGAACAGTCCTATGGGACATCAGTCGCGCCTGAGCACGACGACGGACTGAACGACTCTGTTCAAAAGCACCTCGTACCGCCTCAACGTTTGCAGGTGACCTTGTCGTCCTGAAGGACCCTTCCCTTTCCTTTATGTTCAGAAAGGGAAGGCTGCTGTGCCCAGAAAGTTTCTAATCCACAAAAGAATGGTGTTCCGAGATGAAATTCACCCACGAGGAAGAACATTTAAATGCAACCGAAACTGTCGCTGTTTTAACACTACAGAGTCATTATTTTTAAAATATGCCTCGACGGCGAACGCGCGGTGTGCAGGGGCCCATGCCTCCATTATAACTAAACTTCCACATCCGGAGAAGAGGAGAACACCAATCTCCACACCCTAGGATATCCCTGCCAGGTACTGGCTTCGTTCAAAACCGTGAGTACTGACTACTGGACCCTGTATAATTCGATTCGATCTACTTGCACTTTGCTGTGCTTTTAATAAATATGTCGTAACTAACTTGACTGTCCCTTTATATGATATATTACTAAACGGTTCATTTTATGACAAGTAACTGAGATGACGGCATAGTCGCTTACGCGCATACTACACAAAACCTCGCAGATCATAACATCATTTTCATGAAACTCAACAAAAGTAGGTATATTAAAGGGCTCTCTTCAGCCATAAACGTTCAATTCAATTTTCTTTAATTCACAAGTGGGTGGAACATGTACTCAACCCAAATAGGGTCGTTAAGTGGTAGAGAGATGAATGCCATATAATGGCTATTGAAATGTGAACTTCGCCATTACTTTGACGTTGTACAAAAATTTAAATATATTAATTATTGTTATTGTCATCAGTATGTATCAATTTATGAAACGTAATGAAGTTGCGTTTCGACCACTGTTCTATATTCAGTTTAAGAATTGTTGTAAATTATTTTTCTAAAGAATATTGTATATGTAATAAAGGATAACTAAAACGGGTATTTTTAAGATTCCATCGGTTTACTGCTTCTATAAAGAAAACTAATTTTCACGTATCTAAGTTTCACGTAGATATGTAGAGCGTCTTGAGAATTTTTTTGGTTCTCTACTGAGTTTAGTTCAGCTTCATTTCGGAACTTGATAACACTGATACTTAAAATAGGAAAAAAATATCCAACCATTTACTATTTACAGGTATAATATACAGCATTTAAAAAAGACATATTTCAACCATCGGTAAACATGTTCTTTTCTTTTATTTTACACCAAACTTTAATATTTTGAGAAAGCTAACTACTTTACCCTATTATCGAAGTAATCATCAGAGATTAATCTAAATAAATTGTTATATTGGATCCATTATTTGATTTTATTAGATTGCAGCAAGAACCACGTATACAATTAACGATTCTTCAGGAGGAAATCTATTTTTAATATTAAGATTTTTGGTAACACACGTATTTGGATGTAATGCACAAAAATACTTACAACAACTTTATGTTGTTAATTAGATGATTATAAAATGAACTAATAGCAAAGAATTCAGTGAATAGCTGAGGTTCTAAAACTTTGGAAATATTTACCAGAAGAGTAGGCTTTATGAAATGAAATTAACGAGGT
Organism: Rosalia funebris; assembly: GCA_037954035.1. NCBI lineage: Eukaryota > Metazoa > Arthropoda > Insecta > Coleoptera > Cerambycidae > Rosalia > Rosalia funebris. The sequence continues at coordinate 11,698,003 of JAZFAV010000007.1, forward strand.
TAGGCATGTAATACAAATTTAGCATAAACGCTATATTAAGCAGCCTGACCAAGCAAAACAAATATATGCTTTGTCTCATACTTTTGGCCAAATTGGAGACTTAGAACATTCCACTCGATATACTACTGTTAAGTAAGGGTTTTATTAAGTATTTGTTAATCACTATTAATACATAATATTTGTACCTAATATTTATTATAATAATCTATGATTTATTATAATGAACTATGTATTAATTCTGGCAAATGAACTTCTCTTCTAATAAACCTTCATAGAATACTTGTATGGGGACGAAAATATAATAGAGAATATGAGGTTTATGAGAAAATTGACCTTGCCCTCGACCGCTTATTCTAAATAATGCTGCTACGTAGGGCACCCAGCAAATCACAGAAGCTGCCTTTTTCGTTTCCAATTTGACGTAGAGCCTATGCTTATGGAAATGAATTCTTACTCCGTCATGAACATGAATAAAATATTATTTCTGATTTTCCTTCATTGTGGGAGGGATGCGCACCCCTGTGGTGAGGCCTTAGCAAAGGTAACATACGCTAAGTTCTGTTTAAAGTAAAACAAATATATAATTTCGAATTGTTTACGAAAAAATGTTTTCTCAGGAACAAACATGCTTCGTTTTAGAAAGAATCAATGGAACAGAAATAAAAAGTGTAATTATTCTATTCTTGCTTGCAATCAAGAGTTTGGAGAGATTAACAAATACCATGATAAAAAGCAGCAAGGTAACAAACATCAAGTTATCGTTGTAGAACTGGAAGCACTATTGAACACGCACCAGATTTATCCCACGATGATTCAACAATTACAAGTCAACAAGTATTGACGGCTTCTCAATAATTCTGGAGCTCTGGAGTAGCCCTCACTATTTTTGTGCAAGATCTATAAATGATATTTGAAGAAAATAATGATGATATTACTACAGATGAAACTTGGTTCTTTCTAACTACATAGGTCTACCAATAGTCTGTCAATGCTGAATAATGAACGTATACATTACTTCCGCAGAATGGGTTTACAAACTTAATAGTTGGAAATAGAACAATAGTTTAGGAAAAGTTCAGAAAAGGAATTAGCCTTAACGAAAGGAATTATTCTTAAGAAACTTAATTAGTTTTTTCCAGGGCAAATGTGAACAAAATAAAATTTTACTGAACCAAATATTAGGTAGTCGGGAATATCCATATCTAGAAAGGTTCTCTAATGATGTCTTAATTAGAAAGTCAGCTTATATATGCTTTTAAGACAGTGGCAGTTTTAAAACAGCGAGTTATAAGACAAGCGATTTTTAAAATAGTGTACCTACACAAGATATATGACGTACTAGACAACATATCCAGAAAATATGACTTCACTAGCAAAGAAGTTACGAGAGCTGTAAAAAATCATTTGAGGTACACAGAGAGAAAGTTAATTGATTCGATATACACATGCATATAATTTAAGTTAACATTCATCTGACTTTTGGATGGGTAAATAAGTGGAAGTATTTTGAACCGCATAAAGGTAACGCTTTAAATAAAATATATAGTCTCAAGTATATAAAGAGCTATTATTAATTTATAATAATTGTCTTGCTTTCCTCAATTTTTGTTCGCCGAATTACATTTACTTGGGTTAATTTCATATTTTAATTTGCTAAGAACTCCCAGATGCCTTTATATATGATGGAATATGGAGACGTTTCTCTTTCTCTTAAACCGAATGCGGCCCTTCATAACCATATAACTTCTAACTCACTAACGCTGAAACGTTTGCTTTAAAGATTTTCACATTATGATAATTCGTTTTATGTCTCTTGTGTTGGGGTGCGAGTTATGGTGCCTATCTGTCTCTAAATCCGTCACGTAGTCGATATTCGTTTATGCTATATTGAATATTTTTTCCTCTACTCTACGTAGTCGCTAAAAAGTAATAAACGGTTTAAAAACCTTAAAACGAACTTTTCCGCACGTAGAACATCTCTATCTCGAAATTGAGTGGCCGGGAAAAAATAAACAACACATAAATGCAGAATATTTTATGCGACAGTTTTACTTTTTTTCAATTTTTCCCAAATAGTCACCATCGTGCTTTCTCATGACCCATGGACAGGGTGGGGTGTGTCCTATTTACCTCAAAATTAATAGATGTCGTCTGGTAGACGCCCCTAATCAGAATCAGTCGAAATCCGATCGATCCGACACGATTTAATTGAGTGATCGTGTTAACAAAAAAAAAATTCTCAAATAGTCCACCATTGTACTTTCTCATGACCCATATACATGGTAGAGTGTGTCCTATCCACCTCAAAATCAATAGGTGTCGTTTGCGAGTAAATGTCCCCCATTAGAGTCAGTCAAAACTCGATCGATCCGACACGATTTAGTTGTGTTATCGTGGTAGCAAGAATAAGTGCCGACGACAACGACAACGACGACACACACACAGCAAACATTTTCTAAAAACCATTTTTGTTTTGGTCTTTAGGCTGAAAAACGAAAAGTAAACCCAAAAAAAAATTTATTTTTTCACATTTTCTTTACACGATTACATTACTTTTCCGCTAGTATAGTGGAGCGCGGAAAAATAAAAATGTTATACTATATATTGAGAATTATAATCTGGACACCGTTTTCATTACGTTTTACATTATTTTCCTTCCTCTTATTTATTGATGGTTTTCCCGATAATATCATTCTAATTTGTTAAACATTAGTTGAAATCATTTAATTATTACGTAGGTCCTATGATTTAAAACTAAGTAATAATGTGAAGTTTCACTGATGCGTTCATTTTGTTCAAGAGTTTATTTTCACTATTTTCATTAATAAAGGTATCTGGTAACATAGGCCCTCATTGGTAATGCATCTGGAAAAGTTTAGTGAACATATATGTAATTTGTCAAGTTGTACTATCTATATTACTGAATTACCCATTTTATGGTTGTAGTACCTCTTTTAGCATCAAGTTACCTTTAAATACTATCCTATATTAGTATATTATAATTGTTGATTAATTCAATTAATTTATAACGTTCTCAATCTTCTATAGTGTCTGAATCTTTTATCGATCTCTTACCTCCTATCCGCTTGATACACATAATCGCCAGTTGCGAATAATGTTGGAATGCAGACAAAAGAGACATAACGGCAAGCCATGTAGGCAGGCACAATAACGCATGCCATTTAACAGAGTAAGTGGTATTCGTTTGAACATCTTTTTTTCACTGATAGATATATTTGTTACATTTTTGGCAAGGAAAAAGTATGCTTTTCTTTGTGAGTAACTCTGCCTTACTGTAATATGTTGGGTTGAATCGGAAAGACTCTGCAAGGTTATTAGAGTTAATGACGTGGAAAAAGCGGAGAGTCTTCCCATAGTTTAATGATCCATTTCAATACGGAATGTGGGTTGACTAAAGCTAAAGCTCTCTTTTGAATATTATAATATTCTAAAGATTCCATTCGTATTTTGTAAAATGCGTTTGGAATGGACGATGATGGGTGAGAGGAAATTTCCTGTCATAGTGTGAAGTCGGCTGTGTCGTATACTGCTTTAGATTTAGGTTTAGGTAAAGTATTATTCAGTTGATATGAATTTTTTTTTAATATATAACTATAGTCAATAAATTTTATATAATTATATTAATACAGTTTAAGAGAGTTTACCGGAACTGATGAAAATCTCGTGGAAGTCGGAAAGATATTACATAAAGCTATTACTAATCTTGTATTTTTAATATTATCAAGTAAGAAAATTAATATTATTTTGGATTGGCAAATGAATTTTTAATTTCTAAAGAGCCTTCATAATTTTTCAAAAAATAATTGTCTGTGAGTTATTATAGCACACCTAGTATATTTCCTCGAAATATAGGAGGTTCTGAAATATTGTTTTTGAGTTAAATGTCAATAGAGAACATGACGATTTTGCGACACAACTACCCCGAAAGAAGAAGAGCATACACAATTAACCCCAAAAATTATTTTGGGGTTAATATTTTCATTATTTATCATACTTTGTTACTCTATTCTATTCATTATTTTTATTTTTAGTGATTGCCTTCATTTGTCCATATGATGAAATATGAAACACATCAAATAAATTGGACAACTACGAGATCCAAAGCCGAAGCGGTTCTGGAAGAGGTTAAAAATAAAAAAACAAGAAAACTAGGGCAACAGTCATTCCCTCGACATTGCCACTGCCAATGTCATTTATATTCTTGGATTTGAGTCCGTATGAGGACAATTTTTTTGCACTCTCCTCTTTTGATCATAGATATGTTTGTTCTCGTCGAAATGGCCGATAAGATCAGTATCGTTTTAACAAGACTGATATCCATGCGAGGAAACGTTTTTGCATCTTCTGTCTTCACGATGACGTTATAGTTGATATTAGGCACTCTTTCTCCAGTGACTGTAATATTATTTAGACACTATGGTAAGCATTTGGTTCACTGCCCGGCGCAGAATTCATTGAAGTCTAATACATGCTCTCGTGGATGGAAAGTTGATGGATGACTAAATAAGAATTCTACTTTATAAAGGAATCTGTCTGTCACATGTGGAGAGCATCCGACTGGGAATAGTCTTGATGTGTAATTACACGCTACCGTTATTATTTCAAGCTAAGAGTCTGTTGCATAATTATTTAGGGGCAGGAAGTCTATGTTTAGAACTTTTTTTGTTTTTCGAAATTAGTTGTAGTTGTATATGCGCAATTTGATCTGTTGAAATATGAATACCACTAAATCTTTTGTTAAAAAAAGCATCAGGATTTTCTTACATGTAATACCACCGATATATGTAGGTCTATAGTAAATAAAACATTTATTTTAGACTTATGAATTGTATCGGAAACTCGGACAAAAATTAAGTCTCCTTATAATATCCAAGCCAATATTGAACTCGGTTAATTAATCCTGGAAATCATATTATAGAAGTACTCTCATTTAATGGAATATATGATTATAATCCTTTCCTCTTAGAGGACTCCTCGAAATTGTAAGAAAAACAAATACTATATATTCTCCCTGTAATTAGATTTGAAACTTGTTCCACTTACAGCAAATATATATTGTAAGAATCAATTGTATGATAAAAACACCCTCAGCCTGGAACGTACAATACCGAGAATCGTGGCTATCTAGATTATACATAGAATATATTAAATAATTCCCCCAGCATAGAGGTAAACAAATCAGTTCCTAGCATTTTCTAAACAATCCTTTTACATTTATATAATCTGAAAATAATCCTTCTAATGTTTACATTTTGAATATACATATTTATTAATACTCTCTAGACAGAGTCATTAAATCAGAGATATTTTATCCATAAAAGGCGTTAACTGTTCTGATAAATTAAGTACATATGTATATCCAACTATTAAAACTACATATTACAAATAATTATACTGATAGGGGGAATTCTGGTGGAGAATCAACTATTAAATAGTAGAGAAATTAATTAGAAGAATAAATATACAGAAAAATTTATTATAGACATTATTATAGGCATATAATACGTATATATCCGTAATGTGTATCTAATGCGTCCTAAAAAGACATTTCAACGTGAAACCTTAATACAGTTGAGTAAGTCTTAGAGAAATTCCGTTATTTTAAAATTATTACTATTATTATAATAATCATGATAATAATTAATGAGTCGTTGTTTGTGTAAAATACTCTACAAAACAGTAGCCTTTCAAAATATTGTCAGGATCACGTAAGCGGATCGTAAACAAAATCTATTCAATATTGAAAACAATAAGACACAGTCAGATAGAAAAGTTGTTGAATGCTGTGCGTACCTGAGGTCTAATATGAATTTGTCGTAAATTAAAAATATATTTGACAGAGGATACTCTCGGCTTCCAGCGTGAATGAGTAACGCACGAGGGTGTTTCAATAAAAAAAACTGAAATTACCCCGACCGATCCTGAGGTCTTCACATAAATAAACCAGTTTCTATTGTTGTCTAACACTGATTTTATATTCTTTTACAAAATTTAAAACAACAATCTAAGTCTTCACATTTTCACCGTATATTTTATCTACAAGTAATTATTGGGTACAGCGTAAAGATTCTACATACAATATATGTATATTCATTATTCTGATAAATAATGTCTATTTAAGAGCCAAATATGGGCATCGTAGAAATTATAATATTCAGTGGAGATATATGTATTAATGCATATTGGAGGTAATACTAGAAAATAATAGAAAAGAGTCACTGGGTCATTGCGACCAATTATAAAAAGCACTTAAACATTTCAATAAGATATTTGACTTTCATTGTTCTTTTATAATTATTATATTCATAAAAAGTAAATAAATATCCAAACCATGGAATGGTCTAGTAAGTTCTTTATCATCGCAAAGGATTCTTATGAAATGTTTTGCAACGCGATTGTATAAATAAAATATTAACGATGGTAGATGGGTGGAAGAAGTAATTATTATAGAACATTTTTCTCCTAAATTTAACTGTTCAATATCCCCAATAACAAGTCATTAATTCTTATTATTGACTTATCATTTTGTAATTTTCCGAACTTAAAACCCAACGGTTTCTAAAAATGCTTGAATATACTATTCAAATGAAAGAAAATGCAATGAATATATTATTTATTTCATCGCTATTTGCCAATAAAAAACTCTCTTATCTTGTTGATACACGAAGCAGTATACCTGAGCCTAGCCATAAAAACAAGTCACGGTATGAGATAAGAGCCGTTTGGGATTTTTATTTAGCAAATAAAGATGAAATAAACTATATATTTTAATTGATTTCTCCGTGAGAGTATTAGTTGTTGTCCATTTTTTCAGTCATATACACATATGTCGAACTTAAAAAAAACTCGAATTATTTTACATTAATTCGAATAGATGAACTACGTGTATATTCACAACCAGATTCACGTTATTTTGCAAGCCCACGGCAATCGATAACAGTTTATTAAGATCTCTCGCCATTCCTTTCTTGTAATGTAATAAGGTATGAAAAAGGTATCACTTCATGTTACTTTATATGTGCAAAAAAACTTAACGTTGCGATTTGCCTGGCGTTTTATCGAATAGTCAGTAAAATTCGAGACTTCTTTGTTTAATTCGACTTAGGTTGTTTAATTAAGTCGAAAATATGTACAGTGTAAATATATAGTGGGTGTGCATAAACGATTTTCTGCGTACATTTGGTGATTTGTGTGAGATGGATGGAAACTGATCTACACGACTGGAATTAGGGAAGGAGTTAAATAGGTAAATTAAGTATTTAAATACTTTAGTTTTAATTAAAATACAAAATAGTTTTTGAAGAAAAATTAACAGTCCAACGGGTTATTCTTTTTTAAATTGGGGATAATACATATATCGATACAAATATTGCGTATAGATTTCATGGAGAGTAAATATAATAACTTTCTTTGTTAATAAAAAATCAGGACTGACTGATTCTCTTGTAAGTAAAAAAATACTTCGATTTAGTTAAGACATCAACAATTAAAACAAACTGTATTGTTGGTATTAAATTGTCTATAAAGTAATTACAAACGGATGTATAATTGTCAATTAAGTAAAAATTCTTTGCAGGTAGGTCCCGAATGAGCTGAACACCGGTATTCATACAAGGTAAGGTTTTTTCCTATAATGGGTAGTGTAACAGAATAAATAATAATGAATTACATAGAAAAACTACTATTGCTGCAGTAGTTGATGTACTGTTTGTCAATTACGTTAGTATCTGCAGAGTATGAATATGAACAAAATATTTAATGGTTACCAACGTTAGATGTGAGTTGTGACCTCTATAAGAATAATTTCTGAGTTTTCTGTATTACATTAAAACGTTAAACCATGACCCAATGATGAACCATTTAAAAGTATATAGATGAATATGAAACATATAAGAAAAATATAATTTATGTACATGTGAGTTATTAATATTACCAATCTATATAGTTCTAGTCTAGTCTGATATATTGCAATAACGTAATATAACGCCTTTGTTGTTGCCATAAATCATTTATATATTGTAAAAGAGGTATCTATACACAAGCTAAGGTTATAATAAACATTCATAGCCACACGTATATTATCATACCTGTGTATAAAATCAAACATTATAATATTTTGATTAGGGAAGTTATTTATTGTTGATCGTCCGAAATAGGTAATAAAAACGAAAGTGATAGCAATAAATTGCTGCAGGTCTATCGGGTTAGATAGTAGCACTTTGCAGTCTCTAAAACAATAAGCTTGAATCTTTATTGACAATAATAGTACTAATGATGCCCTATTTTAAAGGTAGAATTTTAATAAGTACCACAGAAAATAATGTTTCTTGACTATGGAACCGATTGGCAACCACTACCGTACACATTAGTATGACATCAATAGCAGTATAAATAATATTCCAGAACATTTAATTTTAATGGTAGCTAATATTCTAAATATCTTTAATAATAGAGATGAGGAAATAACGTGTCGTACATACATTATAAAATACTAATAAAATGTATTAACTGATTTACCACATCATTGTACTCTTTTCACTTTTTTATATTTCTATTCTATTTTCTTCAAAAGCTTATTGATTAAATACCAATTCTAATTTGAATTTCAATCTAGTATCACAAACATTTTAAAATACCATACCCGTATCAAGATATCTCATAGATTATAAAAAATAGGTATTTAATTATTTAAATGTAAATCTATTACAATTTAAGTTTAGAAAAACCACTCTGTTAGTGGTAGTCTAACCCTTGTGTATGTTTAAAAATACCACCCTGTACATTAACAGATATTTTAACCTCAAAATATACAAAATCTAACTATTTTTATTACAAAACTAAAGTTACGTAAACAATACGCCTCGTATCTACTTGGTATTATTATTAAATAGGCAATCCTGACAAAGGAAAATCTCAAAAAATATACACAAAAGCTTCATTATAAGGCCATCCATGACGAATACTATGGATTCTAAATTAAAATGTACAAATATTATAATAATAAAGGTAGCCAATCAATATAATATAATGATAAATTGGTCAACATTTTCTTAATCGACCGTTATAATTCTTAGACAAAATATGTAAACTTGAATGAATGAGTTATAAGAAAGAAATGTCGAGATGACGCTCGATCTTGCAGTTCACTGCGACAAAGGAAACTCAAGGGATGAGTGGTGGGGGAAGGATGAGCTCCGGTATTCTATACCTACATACTTTTGGCATTTGAAAAATTTTATAATATATTTCGAAATATAGTTTTAAGGAGGGTGGGATTGGTTTTGTGTTTAGGAAACTTGGTGCATTCTAGATTCTGATCTGGAGTTGCAAACGACCATGGTCGATTAGAAGGAAAACCCTTAGTATATATTTCCGGTTATATGGTCTTTTTATCAAGACAAAATGAGGGGAATGGTGAACTTGGAGTTGTATATTATCATTGTTAAACTCGTGCAAGATTTTGTAGTTAGGATGTTGTGGATGGGATTTAACATTTTGAGCCGCGAAGGATGAGCTGATGACTAAACTATGGAGGCATAGTCTATTTTAGTCATGATAATTTTTTTTTTCTTTAAATGTGATTAATGCTTTTTTCAGCGCCTCATTTGATACTCGATAGACGTTTTAGTATATCAATTGCATTTAATATTTTTACTTTTTCGCACTCAACTGTACGAGGAAAAGTAATGTAATCGTGTAAAAAAATTTTTTCTAGCGTTTGTTTTTCGTTTTTCAGCCTAAAAACAAAAAAAAAATGGTTTTTAAACAATTTTGTGTGTGTCGTTGTCGTCGGCATTAATAAAATTTCTTGTTAGCAAATAGCGATAACTCAACTAAATCGTGTCGGATCGATAGGGTTTCGACTGATTCTAATTAGGGATGTTCTAACAGACGACATCTATTGATTTCGAGCTGGATAGGGCACATCCCACCCTGTCCATGGGTTTTGAGGAAGCACGATGGTGGACTATTTGAAAAAAGTAAAACTGTCGCATAAAACACATATTCTATATTTATGTGTTGGTTTATCTTTTCTCGGCCACTCAATTTCGAGATAGAGATGTTTTACGTGCGGAAAAGTCCGTTTTAAGTCCGTAATTAATTAATTATTGTTCGTAATTTTAATGGAACGCTCCGAAAGTATGTATTATATTATTTCTTAATAGTACATACATTTGATTGATTGTCCATTGGTACATATAAATACACTGGGGATATCGATGTGCCCTGATTTCTTTTAATTGGTAGGAAATAGAACACTTTGGTAATACGATTCATCAAGCTCATGTACCTATTAGCTCCTATTAGGAAAATTGCGGAACTCCGAGTTCTAATTTAATCATTGTATGGTACAATATAACGTATACTGTACATCCCACTGTGTTCACTGGAATTAAACATTTTATGAAATATGAGTGTGACAACTAATAGCTTGTACAAAGTGATTGAGAAAACATGATCGCCGTTGATTTCCTTAAATGTCGGTTGATATAAGAATGGTAGATTGGACGGGATATTTTTCTTTATCCCTGAAATGCTTCATCAACGCTCTAAGTGATTCCAATTTGATGCCAGTTTTTTCACACGAACATAAATTTTTAGTCGGCTGATTTTACATACAGTGCTTTCGTACGATAATAAATATATTCGTTAAAAATTCAAGAAATAACTTTTGAGAAATACTCTCCAACCCGTGACATTTTATTTTCAGATGTGCATTTTTTAAGATATAATTAATACATACAGGGTGATTCGAGTAGGAGGTATTGTCGTGTAGTTATAATTATTATTATTATTATTATTGATTTTTTGACTGATTTATTGATGTAGTAATTGTTATTATTATTACTATTATTATTATCATTGATTTTTTATCCTATTAGAATTAACCAAACTATTTAGCAGCATATTTCCTATAAAATAAAAGTAGAAAACATTCAGTATCTAATTAAATAAGTCATAGGAATTAAATTAATAAGTAAATTCAACATTATTTCTAAATTATTTTTATTCGTTATTAACATTCCGCATAGCAGAAATTTATCATGTAAGGCATATACAGGATGTCAAGTTTCATATTTCAATTATAACTCATACCCGCGCTATACAAACGCGCAAGTAAACAAACTGTTCAATTCAACCTATAAGGAAAATGCTGAATAAGTAATTAGGAATCATATAAATACCGTAAATTATTAGATCAGGGGGAGTCGAGCAGTCGATCAGTCGATCTACACCCCCGATCTCTCCCTCAACATGGCTTACTGGTAAGAATTATTTTAGTTTATATTATAATTATTATTTGTTTAACATTTTTGTCTGTATTATTGGTCATGCTACGTGCGTAGTAATAAATGTTTTCATCATTCACTTTAAATAATTATTAATAAATGTTTTTATTATTTATTTTAACTAATTATTTTTCTTGTACTTCATTACGAGAAATCTCTCCAAGCCAAGTACCCCCTTAACGGACGAGTCACAGCTTACTCAATAAGCTGTGGCCCTGGGTCGTGACAGTATCATCGATATATTTTTGACAATGACAACAACCTTTTTCCATTATGCGATGTCAAAGAGGACATCTTTTACTAATATGTTACGGTAATAAGTACACTAGCGTGAGTATAGGTTAGATAAAGAAAAAATTAAGAAAACATTTCAAAATACTACATTCAATGGTACTGGTTATTTAAAAAATCACCTAAAGTAAATGTTCAAATTGTGGACAGCTGGTTGACTGACCAATGCGATTAATAAATTCTTTTTAAATATTGTTAATAACTTCCGGAGTTATACGTTGTATTTCGTCACGAATTCTTGCTTTTAAATATTCTAAATTTTCCGGCCTAGTAACGTATAATTTGATTTTTAAGTATCCCCACAAAAAGTAATCTAGGGATGTCAAATATGGTGATCTGGCTGATCACTTAATTGGCCCCTTTCTCTCTATCCAATGATTCGGACTCATCTAAATAAGCGCGGACATGTACTGCATAATGGAGAGGTACAGGATCTTGTTGAAAGAAAAGGTAATTTCTCGAAAGATCAGGTTCCTCTACACCTAGATATAGTTATTAGTGCAATAATAAGCTCGCCCGTAAGAAAATTTATCTGGCAGCAACTTTTTATCTGACAACAATAAAAAATATTAAAGCGAAAACTATTCAGGCAGTCAGCCGTGCATAATTAGCACATCTAATTTAGTTGTTTTTTAAATATCATTGCCATTAAATTTATTGTTTTGAAGTTGCACAATTGCTTTTCTTCATTTTTGTTATCTATCCTACTTATACTCACGTTAATGTAATTACTATCGTAGCGTATGTAAACAAAATTGTTCTTTAAAATTCGGTAATAAAAAGAGTGAGTTTCTATTAAAAATATGTATCAATGACGTCATACCTCCTATACGAATCACTCTGTATATATTACTGTATTTTAAAAAATGCGCAATTAAAAATAAAATGTGATATGTTCGAGGGTTTTTTCCAAAAGGTACTTTTGAAATTCTTAACGAATTTATTCATTAATTTACGAAAAGACTGTATATAAAATCAGCCGACTGGAAATTTATTTTCATATGAAAATATTGACATCAAATTGATCAGTATAAACTTGGCAGAACAACTTTAATGAATCGAAAAATACATAGGCTTATTATTTGCCGTTACTTAGCCGTTAATTAATCGCGAAAGTGGTAACTTAACCGTTTTTGAATTTTAAAAATTCTCTGCTAATTTCACGTGAAGTTAGCAGAACATCTATAATTATTTTTGGTTAAATGTAAGTATATAGAAAGTTGCCGCTTTTTAACCATAAATAAATGGTATAAACGAAATTTGAAAAAAATAGCCCCAACTGGACTAGACAGGAACTCTGCAGATCTCGGGTTCAAACCTATTGTTGTTTAGATTTTTTATTTTTGTTTTTTGATAGCGTTAATTAGAAGAGTGAGCTACGTACTATTCTAATGAATGGTTCTTAATAAAGAAAATATAAGTTGCTGATAAATTATATATAAAAACTTACCCTGTGTTTTGGTTCTTTTTTTGGGAGATTTTATTTATCTCCGGTTCACTTTTACATCGGTAGATTAAATTAACAACTAAAATATCAAATTCGTATGTAACTGAATACCAGGTGGGGCCCAGCTGAGACAAAAGTGGAATGAATATGAGCGTGACCGGGACCAAGACGGATCTAAAATGGGCTCATTTAGGGCGCGTACGAGATTTTTCTTCCCGCTTCGTTCCCGTTCTTGTAATTAATCGTAATGTTTCAGAATTCGCCGTTATTATATTGTTACTATTTATTACGATTTTGGGATTTTTTCCCGGGAACTTAGCAGACAGCCATTAATCTCGTTTGAAAATGTCTGCTGGGGGGCAGTTTTCGTTCAGGAATTTACCGTTCCCATTCTCTTAATTAATTGTGACGTTTCTGAATTCGCCGTGATGATTTTGCAATTTTTTATTACGATTTATGGATGTTTCTCTGTGAACTTAGCAGAACAACCATGAATCTCGTTTGAAAAAGACTTACAGCGGTCAGTTTTCGTTCAGGAATTTACCGTACACGTGATTTTAATTAATCGTAACGTCTCGAATTCGCGGTGATAATTTTGCAATTTTTCATTACGATTTGTGATTTTTCTCCCGGGAATATAGCAGAACAGCTATGAATCTTGTTTAAAAATGGCTCTTACAGCTCAGTTTTCCTACAGGAAGTTACTGTTCTAGTTCTAGTAATTAATCGTGACGTCTTCGAATTTTCCCTGATAATTTTGCAATTTTTTATTACAATTTTTAGATTTTCTGCCTGGGAATATAGCAGAACAGCCATTAATCTCGTTTTAAAATGTCTTATGGGGGTCAATTTCCGTTCAGTAATTTATTGCTCACGTTCTTTTAGTTTATGGTGATATCTTAGAATTCGCCGGGTGACATTTAAATATTCTTTTTAATTTTTTGATTTTGTTCCCCGCAACTTAACAGAACAGCTATTAATCTTAATTAATTCGTCCTCTTGTCTGGTCTTTTGTAGAGATGTAAGTTATCAATTTTCTTTCGTGTTTATATATTTTCTTTCATTATTTTCAATTTTGAGTTATTTTACTGATATTGAAAGATAATTTTTCTTGCTTTAATTTTTTTTAAATTTGGTTTATACCATTTGTTTGAAGTTAAAAAGCGGCAAATTCCTATATACTTACTTTTATACAAAAAAAATTGATAGATGTTCTGCTAACTCCAGATGAAGTTAGCAGAATATTCAAAATTTCTTAAAAGTCAAAAACGGCTAAATTATCACTTTCACGATTAATTCACGGCTAATTAACAGTAAATAATAAGCCTGTGCATTTTCCATTCTTCAAAGTCGTTCTGTTAAGTTACTAAGAAGTAAACGTCGATGTTGTACTACTTTGTATACATAAGAATAGGACACAATTCTTCGCTTTAAAGCAACGTAACAGTGATTAGTACTGTAACTAAAAAATTATTTCTCTTAAATGACTTTTCTCCTTTAATTGATAAATTGTTATCATTTTATAAATTATACCCCTCAACCAGGTCAATCGATACCACGTTGTTCTATTCTTTAATATCCATTCCACCACTCATCTCGAAGATAAAAATAAACATAGGCTCTAAAATTTTAGAGTCGCATTAAACTTAAATAGACCATTATAAAACCATTTTATAAGTACATATTATTACAAAAAATTATTACTCTGCGCGTAACATCATAGCTCTTGATTTATATTCATGGATATAGTGTATGGAAACATTTTAATAAAAACAAAATACTTATGGAAATATATATATATATATATATATATATATATACATATATAAATATATATATATATATATATATATATACATATATAAATATATATATATATATATATATATATATATATATATATATATATATATATATATATATATATATATATACATGCGAGTTACTATGGCTGTTCCCGTTTTTCACAATTTAGTCTCCACATGCTTTCAATCGCCCGTCATCTACACTTAGGATTTCATTTCACCATGGTCTCGTTCAATCATTTGGTCCACGTCTCTTTTAGGCCTTCTTCTTTTTCTGGGGCGTGGAGGAATCCTATTAAATATTTTTCTTGGTCAGCTGTTGTGAGTCAGTCTTCTCAAACATCAACTCCGTCTATATAAATATTTGTTCATATTCAATTATCTCAACCCCTACCGCTTCTCTCTCTCTAATTTTAGTGTTAATCACTCTATCTTGTCTAACAAGCCGACAATATCTGCTCTAGTAATTCATCCATAGGATTCTTGAGGTATCTCTTTGGTTTATCACTCAACATTCTGACCTATAGGTAGCAATACTTTCAGTTATGGATTAAAATATTTTTATTTTCTTCTTCTGGTCTGGTTGGTGATCTTTGTTATTGTCAGGTTTATATTCCTAAAACCAATAAAATTACCTGGTCATCGGTGAAGTAGACAATGGATAATGCAGCAACCTTGTCCAGGGCCATTGGTAACCTGCATCATACTAGTTATTTTCTATTCGAATTTTACTCCGCTAATCATGGATATTCTTTTATAACATTTATATATATTTCAGGAATGCCTTTTTGTCTAAGAATATCCCACAGTTTACTTAATAAAGATTGTCGTAAGCTTTTTAAAGGTTGAATACCATATGTATTTCCATGACTTGCTCATATATTGTTTGTTTCATTTATCTACGGAAAACATTTTATCTACCAAGAACACGCAGCAACAAATCTGCTAGATTAGAGAGGGACGTCTATATATATATTTAATGAAAACTGGATAGCAGAATCTAGAAGAGAAGGCTATCGTCGATGTCTGTTACTCTAATATGGAAGGTATTTGCTATTTTCCATAGAACAGCGGTGCGATTCAAATCTCCCGATGTGGATGTTGCAAGAAAGGACAAGAATACTAGCTATTGTTCTACTACTCAGCCACTGATATTATAGATATGTAAGTCTATGTGTCATGGAATTGGTTATCTATGACCGATGGTTATAATGAAGAATGTATTCATATTAAACTTAACTCAACAATTTTGGAAATCACATGATTACATGTAGATTAACTTCATGGATAAAGTATTACAGTATTATGAACGAATAAAATATAGATATTCCATTTTTGTATATCAGAACATATGTTATTAAAGTTGCACTTAAATATGTCAATTTCCCTCTAATATCTGATTTAAGTTTCACGAATGATTAAAATTAGAGAACATTTCAAAATGTTAGTTATTCGTAGATACAATGCTTTTTATTATATAGAAGCTGGTCTGGGAACACGGAAATTTAATTAATTTATTCTTTTGACAGTTCAGTTTATCATGATTGATCATGCATCAATCACTGTTTATCATGTACGAGGGCTGGGGTATACGGTGAATACGGTGAATACTTTTATTATGAACAAAGTAATAAGTTTCTTCAAATTTGAATTAATTTCTTTTCAAAGTACTGTCCTTGGCTAGTGAAGTAATTATCCCAACGTTGTTTTCATGATTGGAAGCATTTCTGGAAGGCTTCTTTCGGGAGGGCATGCAGCTGCTCCGTCGTGATCCTCTAAATGTCGGGAATGATGTTAAAACGTTTTCCTTTTATCACAACTCTGATCTTTAGAAAAAGGTAAAAGTCGCATGGTGCTAAATTCGGAGAGTAAGGCGGATATAGACAGACAGGAATCTTATTTCAGCCAAAACCTCGTAGAAAAGAAACGAGGAGTGGCAAGACGCGTTGTCGTGATGAAGGAGGAAGCTATTGACCCATACGAGATGTTCTGTTCTTCGCTAATCTCTCGAATAGTCAATCGCCTGTTTGAAAGAATCATTTTTCCACGTTTGCAATTTCTTCGTCTGTTTTTAAGATCGAAGGACGTCCCGACCGTTGCTCGTCTTCAACCGACTCATTTTCGCTTTTAAATTGCTCATACCACTTGCAAACAGTCTTCAGAGTCACCATATTATCACAATACGCTGATTCTTGCACTTCATGAGATCCTTTGGTACTTTTTTGCAACTTAATACTTAATGTTAATGCGTTTTTCGAAATCCATGATGCACAACAGATACTGTAAACACGTTTTCACTTTTCCGGTTCTGGAAGCCAATTCACAAGTCACAAATTGTTCAAACTTAATACTGTATAAAATACATAAACTATCTCAAACGATCAGGCTATCGGGCACATTATTTCACACAGACGTAACGTCAGCAGTTTCTGCTATAAATATTCATTCATCGTATTTTTTTTTATGAGACCTCCTATAAAAAATAACAAGAATATTGTCACATTTCCTCGACTTTAAACATACTAAACTTATAGTATTTGTCCTATTTATTTCAATTCAAATGTCCAGTGAAAAGAATTAAAGATACTTCGAAACATCGATTAAATAGAATAAATATGAATGATAATATAATTACCAAACTATAATTATCTGCTGCACATTAAAGAATCAGTTCTTGGTTGAGAAATGGTCATGACAGAATAATCAAACAATTTTTAGGTTAAAAGGAATATGATAATATCCATTCATTTGTACTCTCTGAAATGAGACACTAAAAAAAATTATATAACATTACCTACATTACGTATCTTTTTACAATAAAATAAAAAAAAATATGTTTTGTTTAATTTTTGACTTTAATATATAAACATTGGTGAAGATAGAAAAAAATTTAATCACATAAATTTCAGGCTGTTTTTCATTAAAGTTTTGGCATATAAGCTTTGTTAAACCAATTTAAAACTTATCTCATATTTTCGGCGAACCATTTTCCATAAAAACCGAGTATGAATGTGTATAATAAAGTAGACTTAACTTCCAATTTTAAATAAATCTCTCGTGATCACGTCCTAATGCATCCTATTCAATTCCATCCCAAGTTTGTATTTTTATGAGTTATATTTTTCTTGGTTTAAGCCCTTTGAAATGTACTTTTGTGGGAAAATTGATTCAGCGAAATTCAATTTTACATAGTTCCTATATTTTCCTAGTCTCACTTTCTCTTTAGATCTTTAATTCCTTTTCCATAATCTCTCCGATAAGTGTTTGTCGTTAAAACTGAATAGTCGTAGAATCACAATGTTCGTCGAGGGCAGCTGAAGCTAGAACATTCTAACATTGCCCAGCCCACTACGATATCAAATCCTGTAGAATTTAAATACTCTGACAAAAATCTTTCTCTCTTATATTATACTTCTATTAAAATAAACAACAAATATTAGCTTCATTCTATTAACGGACGACAAGGATTTATGAGTTAGAAGGATAGATTTATGTTACGCGTCCACAAATGAATAGACCTCAATAAATTAATGATTGAATGACGATTTACGTTATTAAGGCAGAGAGAAGAAACCACAGAATATCCCAGGACTGGACTCATGTCCGATTACTCTATAATTTTTTAAGAACATTTTACTGTTAAATGAGAGATTTGGCTAGTAAATTCGAACATACTTGACGTGTATATATCGATACATCATGAACACATTTTCGCGAATTTTAGATAGTGTTTCGCATTTTTTATATTCGTGTAGGCTACTTTAGTAACATATAAGTCGGAAATCGAAGAAGGAACTACCAAATCGCCAAGCAGTTATCAAAGTAGTTCCCGAATAGCAAGGCTATTACATAATCGCTATAGGAAACAATTACTCCTCGGGCTAAAGCCCCGCCAGGCATTGAATTATACCTAAAAGCCATCCTCGACCCCTTTATCGTGTTTCTGCACGATCATATAAGGTTTTAAAAAATAAAACCCGCCACAGGTAAGATTCGACATTTGTTCTAGATTGGAACCGAACGACATACAGCTGTTTCGAACTTATTAGTTCTCATCAGTGCCGTACACAGTACGCCGATCCAGGACAAATGTCGAATGAAAGTTGTGGGGTATTCATGTTTATGGATTCGATCTATGTCAGTAACATATAAGTCGGAAATCGAGGAAGAAACTACAAAACCGCCAAGCAGTTATCAAAGTAATTCCCAAATAACAGCAGTTTGATAACTGCTTGGCGGTTTGATAGTTCCTTCTTCGACTTCCGACTAATATGTTACTGACATAGATCGAATCGATAAAGATGTATACCCCACAACTTTCATTCGGCATTTGTCCTGGATCGGCGTACCGTGTATGGCACTGATGAGAACTAATAAGTTCGATGTCCGGCACTGATGAGAACTAATAAGTTCGATGTCTGGCACTGATGAGAACTAATAAGTGCTGTATGTCGTTCGGTTCCAATCCGGGACAAATGTCGAATCCTATCTGTGGTGGGTTTTATTTTTTAAAATAGCCTACTTTAGTAAACCCAGCAAACTATCAGCTACTGTCCACTATCTTGCTCGAATAGGCTCCGTCATTTATTGGGTATAACGAATCTTACTTTGATGTCGTTCGTCATGGACATTACTGAAAATAGAGGTTGCGAACCTGGCGGAGTAGTCTCCGACACTTTGACTGTCTGCTCCTAGTAGGTGAGGGTTATTTAATCACTCGTATTTTAGTTAATATTCAAATGACCGTGAATACTCATTATGGGTAAAAGAGGGATTTAGTTAATGACTAATGATCTGTGCCGTTATTTCACTGTGGTACTTAATCATAAGTTAATACGTTTTATGTAATTTCTGTCATAATAATGCACCTCTCTAGTTTCAGTGTTCTAGTTCTAGCTACTGCGTATGCTTGTTTTTCATTCAGTTATAATTATTTATTTTATAGGGAACTTAATTTCTTGTATTAATATATTTTATGCAAATGTAAATTAACATGTACCATGATACTTTTGATAGGCTAATAACCTTGTTTTCATAATTTAATGAATTTTGTGTAACAGATATCAGTGTCTCCACACGGGAGTATTGCCATATCTCGGATCGACCCGAACTCATCAAGTTATATTAGCAGTAGAGCAGGCAAACTTCGTTCGGTGGTTCCATACTATCAGTGACGTTTACCTGTTGTTTAAAATGATAATGATGATATTTAGTGCTTACCGTGCATTGTACTTCTTTTGTGTTATGGTTGTGTTATGTGCTTCTACCACAAAAGGGCAAAGCTGTTGATCTAGCTAATTGTTTCTACCTGGGTATCTCAGAGGGAGTGGCTACGTGACACAAAGCCATTACTGGAGACAGTTATCTCACATCTAATACCTTTACTGAGGTGAATGCACAGAACCTACGGTAATAAGTCGTTTTCAAACTACGAGTTCGTGGTTGAATTCATGTTCATAATGTCTCCCCACTCGGAAAACTCACAGAGTATTCGGCGTGAGAAGTTCTGTGTATGCCATCCATTATATAAAACGTTGACGAAAGGAGGTCCTCTCGACATATTGTAGAATTCTGCATATGCCAGTCAGTATTAACAACTAACAAAGGGAGGAGTTCCTCTCGGCATATTCTAGACACCTGTGTATGCTAATTCAATATATACAAGATTTGGCAAGAAGAGTTCCTCTTGGCGTATTGCAAAGTACTACGCTTGCCCGCCATTATTTAAACAAACGAAAGTTTGCGTAAAAAATAGCAGGGTTCTTTTGTTTATCAAATACATTATTTCCATCCATCCCAGTTGTGCAATAAATGTAAATTAAAGTGGATCCTGAGTTTCCCTTCTATTGCCTCCTTCAGGTATTAAACCAAATTACGTGAACTAGATTTAAATTGAGATAAATGAAATTGTAAAATAAATTAACGAGAGCAGATCATAAATAAGATAATTAAAGTAATATCAAACTTTATATAAAGGAATATGGGAAATAAGAATTAAAAACACAATGTAGTAAGGTTTATATCACTAGAGAAAATTAGACGATCACGCCAAATCTCTGGACTTATATGTCCATTTTCTTGGGAATGGCAAGGTAGAAGCGGTTCATTGGTATTAGATTATTCTACAGGTGTGATTTCAGTGCAACTGCTGATAATGGAATGTTCCCGTGAGAGAATTCTTGTAGTTGGGTTTCATATAAAAAATGGAGGGACACGGAAAAGGGAAAGAATAATAATGGAGAGGGTACGGGGTGCTACATGATATTATATTGTTTACCGTATCCTGTAATTGAGTTTGTACTTATTGGATACGTATCCAAATAAATAAATAAATAAGAAATCAATTAATCCTAAAATATAAAATCGAGCTATTCGAGAACATAAGTTCTTAATATTTCAGAACGTTTGGAAATTCTATAAAGGCTTTGTGTGGGATGTGCAGTGCGTGTAGGTATTATATCTTAAAGATGAAAAGAGACGGGCATAGTAAAGCTATTATTTTATGAATCGCTTTGAATGTGAAACCTAAAAATAGAATTCCTGGGTTACCAATATTGTTTTATTGAGTTCTTAGATTCGGATTCGAATTTTCCTAACATTACAAACAAGAAATATAATACTATGTTAATGTTTGTAGTTGACCTATTATTTGTCTTAGTTATACAAAAGTGCTAGATATAAATTAATATTTTCTTGAAAATATGTATTTATATTCTACAGTTTCCTATCTATAAATAAAAAAAGAACAATTTTCGACAAAAATGTAAAGCTCTGAGCCGAATAATTCATTGTAGTGAGAATTTATATGTTACAAGTATTTAACATAAATTATTTTATATTGGATTAATTTAAAATTGGACCAGTTATTTCAATGGTGTACACAAAAAATGAGACAACTTATAATTTATTGTTTTTGCGTTCATTGCATTTTCGGCATACCAATAAATAATATTTTTACCAGAAAAAATGGTACATATTGTAGTAAATATACAGCCATATAGCCAGTAGATGGCACTAGAGTCCCTTGAAACCGTTTCTAGAAAACCATTACAATTATTAGTGAGCCGTTAGATGTGGGTAGGATAAGATCAAGAGAAACGACTTTAATTTGTGTTACTTATGTTCCCGATCAGCAAGCGTATTACACTTAAACAAACGACCAAGGTATTTGGATAACCCTATGTTGTTCTGGAGTTCATTCCTAACATATTTTGGTTGACAAACTTAAAAGAATACATTATAAATAAACACCTATATGAATAGACAAGAAATTTGGACAATATTAAGTTATTGATGGGTTAAACTACGATAGTGTTTATGAATTCAAAGATTTTATATATCTTAAGGAAATTAGGAAAATACTACCAATGAGCTTATTACGTTAAAAAACTTGTCTAATTAGAAGAAGAAAAATTGCTTTGTTTGACATAGAGTTCTGTACCGTTTTATTGCCTCGGCATTATTTTTTTGTCAACAAAAAATTAATCGACTGTTCAACAAAATATCCGATTCAAAATGAGTGCATAAATACCTTCACATATCAAAGACTAATGGCTGATAATGGAAAATACTAAGGTAGAGCATACATACAAGCTTTAGTTAATTTTAAAAACAGTCAATACACTTAAACTTCCCAAGATAATATTTCATTGAAGTCACATGGTTTACACAATTTAATTGTTTGAAATAATTTAAACCCGATTCTCGAAAAATTAGTTTTTTAATTTGATCGCTCTTCTTGTGCACCATAAATTTGTTGTACCGACCAACTAAGTTGACGATTTTGACATCAATTTTAATACAAGTATTGCAATATAATGAAACTGTCTGCACATGAGTTCACTCGAACCCAGCAATCGAGGGGCGATATGTCAAGATTTACAAAACGTGTAAATCAACAACGAGAATTTATAGTAGGCACACTGGTTTTACCCGCAAAACATACTACAACAGTTAGATTCTAGAGTCACAAATCATTAGTGCATCGAGACAAGAAGCCTATTTCGATGCTCAGTCCTAATTTATCCCTCATAGATCTATTGCTAAATATTATAAACCGCTTGTCTTGTTCAATAATACAAGTAGTTTAGAGTTTAGTTTAAGATTTCAATTATTTTTTAAGAGCCGTTGTATCTTGCATTTTAATTATGATTTTAATTTCACTTTGATTATATTGAAGGCACAGGTTTCAGCATTATATTTACTTAAAATACCATTTTTTTTAATGAATCGCTTAGCAATGCATTCAATCATTATGTTAATGACCTGCTAAAAATAATTTCTTATGTTTATAATGGCATTCAATATAACGCAAAGTTTTACTACGCAGAGGGTAATATTCAAACTACAGAAATAAGGAGTTTTATATTCCAACCCATCTGCAAATGCCTTATATAATAAGGACTAAATAAATTAGGTTAAAACAGCTATTCTCCTGGGTATATGCCAAACGCCGAGCGCTGAATTACATGACAAAATTTGTTGTATTTTTGTCTAACAGAGTTAGCATTAAAAATACAGTGATTGTTCCAAAACGACAAGAAAGATGCAAAGTGTCACCTATCTCAGGATATCGTTAACTGCAGACCGGTTTCGACCTTTCTATCTTGGGTCTCATCAGTGCAGTGTAAACGAGTATACCTTCGACAGATGAAGCTCACATCTAGTAGACGTAGCTATGTTTCATCGCAGTGGAACGTACCAAATGCCATCTCTTGGTAGTTTCGAACAATCTAAATCGAAGTAAAAACTTCGATTTAGATTGCTTCGAAAAGATCATCAGTATAATGTAAAGTTTTACTACGCAGAGGGTAATATTCAAACTACAGAAATAAGGAGTTTTATACTCCAACCCATCTGCAAATGCTTTATATAATAAGGCATTTGCAGATGGGTTGGTTAACAAATTAGGTCAAAACAAATCTAGGTCAAAACAAATCTAGGTCAAAATTAGGTCAAAACTAAAGGACTAAACAAATTAGGTGGAACGTAGCTACGTCTACTAGATGTGAGCTTCATCTGTCGAAGGTATACTCGTTTACACTGCACTGACGAGACCCAAGATAGAAAGGTCGAAACCGGTCTGCAGTTAACGATATCCTGAGATAGGTGACACTTTGCATCTTTCTTGTGGTTTTGGAACAATTACTGTATTTTTAGTGCTAACTCTGTTAGACAAAAATACGACAAATTTTGTCATGTAATTCAGCGCTCGGCGTTTGGCATATAGCCAGGAGAATAGCTGTTTTGGCCTAATTTGTTTAGTTCTTATTATATAATGCATTTGCAGATGGGTTGGAGTATAAAACTCCTTATTTCTGTAGTTATAATGCATTCCGTTAAATGTACCTCTTGTACATGTAATGCTCATTTACACACCCCAGTATATAACAATCTGTATTTCTTAAATTAATCATTCAATAACGTATAACAATTAGAAGACGAGTCATAGGCGAGAAGGAAAATAAGTAGATTGTGGCTGTATTGTATCAAAAACAACAAATCAAATTACTTTTGTATGCTGTATGTTTTCTGTTATGTAAACTATAGAAAATAAGACTATTTTGTATAGATAACTAACTGTTTTAAAGGGGTGAAAATAGATATTATATTTACTATTATTGAATAGGACGAAAATAAATGGAAACTGTTCGAAAATCAAAACTATTCCGCCGACTTTGAGGTACTTCTCAGCGTGTTATAGTTACTGTACCAATAAGATTTCTTTTATTTTTTTCTCTAAAGGTTAAAGATTCAAATTTAAATTTCTTGAGTTGTCTTTCTTTTTTTTTTTTCTATTCTTGTATAATATCTATATGATGTAATTCAAATTCATATTACAAAACTCAATTATTCATAGTACTACATAATATTATGTTAAATAAGCTTGTGGTTGCAAACTGTAATTATATCAAAAATGAATATGAAATAATCCAACACTTAAGAAAATGAAAGAAACTTATTAATTCATAAAGTGAACATGATATATATGTATTACAAAGTATAGAAAGCAGAACTATGCATAGAAGTTAATAAAAATATTGCAAGCATACATCTCGTAGCTCCATTACTCCACGACCAGTGGCGGCTCGTGATGAAATGAAACGGGTATTCTGCACAAGGCCGATCCTAGGGTATTGGTCGCCCGCGTGCAAATTTCAAACGTACCCAAACTACTGGCGCTGCAGGGGCCTTAAAAACATTGCGCCGCAGGCGAAAATTTTGAAAATTTTCAAGGTCACGCGTTTTCCTGATACTTCAGAATTTTTATGTAACATCCGATTATACAAAAATATAGACTTTCACAAGAAAAATTTTTGGAATTTAATACCTTTTTGAAGAACATTCATGTTTGCCGTCATATTCTTTGGTTAAGAGAAAAGGCTTGTAAGGTGAATTTTCTACTAGAGGGTCTATAACACTTAAAATATTTTCCGAAAGAGTTTCAGCGTCACATTTTGTAGGTTTCAGGTATGTCCAAAAACGTTCAATCGGTTCACCATCGAGAATATATCTTAAAACTACCACTAACTGAGTTTCTGCAGATACATCAGTTGTTTCGTCTGCCATAACTGCCAAAAATGAAGGTTTGTTAATTTATTTAATTATTTCCTCATGACATACTTTTAATATACAGTCTAAAAGATCATTTTGTATTTCTTTAGAGGTTTCTTTAAATACTGAAGCATTTTGTAGATGCTTGCTTAAAGTTACATCAAGCTCAGCAGAGAAATTTATCAAACCACGAAATATCCCCGAGTTTTGAGAGGTTTCAGCTTCGTCATATCCTCGCAGTGCCAGAAAGGCCCCACAAAACTTTATGCAATTTATAATTTTTGACAAAACGTATCTCTTTTTTGTCACATTATCATTATGCTTTTGCACATTTATCCAATAAGCTGAATCTAGCTGCGTTTTAATATTAGTTGTTCCTAATAAAGCTAATTCCGTTGTATTATGTAGATGGCTTTTAGAGTTGTCGTGCTTTTTTATTTTTTCAGTTAAGTGCACCAAATCTGTCACCCCTACCTCCGTCCATGCTTTATCACCGCCAAAAAGTAAACAAGGAAAACAAAATAACGCATTTTTTTTTGTTGCACCCACAAATCCAATTGTTCTTCGAATAAATGTCTCTATTAAATTGACGTTTATATGCTTTTCCGCGGCTAACACCTGCAGTCTCAATAATAATATCGGGAAATGGCCTACCATTGTTTTTTAAATCAATTTTTTCTTCATAAGAGTATTTAAAAAATCGTTTCACATGAACTAAATTATAAACTAAATCCATTGTCACTATCACAGTATATAAATATTAATAATTAGTACAATAAATCACTACACAAATTCACAAAACAGTATTTAAAATCTAAAATTAACACGAAATACGAAATAGGTACGTTTTACGCTCGCCAACTGTACGAGAAGTAGGAAGGAGTAAACATTCACTGATGTTGCCTTAGCTGGAAAAAATACAGCTCACTGACCGTGTAAATTCGCGCATTTACGAGCGCCAAGTGTGGATTGTCGCGGGAGTTGAGGGGAAGGACGGGTGTGCCGAGCCGTGCTGAGAACTACCTCGAGTGGCTCAGTTCAATGTACCGCGACGCGCTCGCGTAGAGACCCAGATAATTCATCTGGTCTACTACTCAATAGAGGATGGCGGGCAGAATGCGACTTTAACGCAATAATTTGGTTAGCTGCACCAACTAACCAAATTATTTTATTAATAAATTTTAGTAATTATTATGTCGCGAAAATATACAAATATCTAATTTTTTTGGCAGTTCTGCAGCTCTGCAGCACCTATACACCAGCCGCCCCTGCTCCACGTATATTCTATTACTAATTCGTAATACACATACGAATGTACATGAATAAAGCCATCTTGAACACATCTGCCACAACATTATTAATAATTTAAACGACTTTTAATTAAAGGTTGTTCGAAATGAAAGGGTGCAAATGGCCCTAATGGACTTTTTTATATTCTATTCTGGCGGGTTTCTGTATTTTTCTGTTTTGTAAAATGTTAATGAAGTACGCGATTTTGCTGGCGAATAATGACTTCATGTATAATATATAATTCATCTTACTAAATTAGAATTAATATATCATCCTGAGTTCAAATTTGAAAACATTTCAAAGTGAACATGACGAGTGCGCAAAATGAAATATACAGTCATTTCAACACATTGAGTACCACCGCCTAGTACACTGAGCCATGTACTCTTAAACTATGATCTACGTTCAGTTAGTTGGACTGTCTCATATGGTGCTTTCTTGTAGACATGATGGATTGAAATTACAGAGAATTGTGGCTATATGGAATTTAGTAACGTTATTACGAATAAATACAAATGATAATTTTCCGAAATCGATGCAATAATATACCTTATAAAGATCACACTGTTGCACTATGCACGTGTTCTCTCTATCTGTGACTATTTTGTCTTTTGCTACTTAAAAAATAGGAGTCTCACAATTTCTGTAATTGCAAAAACTAGAGCAAATAATTCAAAAATCTGCAGTTACGACCCTAGGAATTCTGTAAATTTATGCCTTTAATAGCATGAAGAGGCATATATAATTGTGCACTGAACAAGGTAGGGGATATTAATGCAAAAGTTACTCTTATTTGATTAAAAAAAAGAAACGCTGTTAGTTAACGTTATTAGTAATTTAATTTAATTTTCCAATTCATAGTTCATTATTATTTTATCTCTAGCATTAATTAAGACATTTGCACGTTATTAATGCCATAACTAGGGCACGACTGATAAGGTAAGGTAAATTGATAAACCGTGATAGAAATATTTCAGAAGGATGATAAAAGTTAAGATAGACGTTTTTCATTCCATTGACTTTTCATTTAATTTCTTTGATCAACATAATTTTGAATATCAGTATAACATATAAACTGCTGATGGAATATGTTTGGAGATTCCAAAATGAATAAAATCTTGAATTGTATGGATTTTCCACTGACGTATTTAATTGTACTTACAACTTTATATTATTTTATATTAGATTATTCCATTGATGGCGTAATTTCTCTATGTGTTAAAAGTTATTTTTCTCATATTTTAATAACATGTGGGACTAGCCATATTTTCAGAAAATTCACGCTTACCTCAGTATAATAACAACAAAATAAAATAGTAATTATAAAAGTTGAAAGTAGTATAACAATAAACAAACGATGATCAATTCATGAGTGACTAAATTGGCATATGGATGCAGTAAATACTAATGCGACAAAATACACGATTATTCATACCCACAGCCTTATTCCACCTGGCATAGGCCAACAGTACCCTCTTGAGCAAAGCCTGATTCTCCTGTCCACCTTCCCCACAAAATAAACTACAACCAGTCCTGTGTAAGTCCTTCACAATTTGAACACCTAACTCGGAATCGGCCGGATGGGACCATTCACTAAAACATGAACGTTCCACACTAGGCCAGTTCACTCCTCGGGCCGCAAGGTGTTTTTCTGCGAGGGTCAGCCATAGTCTTCTCCTGAACTCTGGCGGAATACCGCCAGGAAGTTGAGCCACCATCTTCATTGCGGCTGCCCATTGAGAAAATCCGGATTCTCCAGGAATTGGTTGGATTGTGAAGCGCATTTCAGTTCCGTCTGGGGCGCCTGCAAAAAATAGACATTTTTTATTGTTGACAATTGACTTCAAGTAAATTCATGTATGGATTATAAAGGGCTATAAGCTATCACATTTATTTGATGCGAGCTCTGATATATAGTAAGAAAACACTTGGAATTGCTCCAAACTTTCCTTTAATTTAAAGTTGGTTATAATAGTTTTCTATTTTCTGGATTAATAATTATAAATAAGCCTTCTTGATTGTCTGAAGGAATAATACGAGATTTAGTTATAGGTTATCGTTTGACAATGTTCAATACCAGAACAAATACATAGATCTACATATATATATATATATATATATATATATATATATATATATATATATATATATATATATATATATATATAGCAGTGGCGGCTCATCAGGGTAGGCAAATAACATCTCACCAATAATAAGAGGGAAAGTACGAAACTCTTTTTAGTTATTTTCTAAGCTTTTATAGCTCTATTCTAACGATAAAAGATTCAGTAGCATGAATTTAGTATCTCACCACTTTTTACATTCATTGAGTATTAATTTTTTTCTAGTATAACAAGATCCAGATTGATTGAAAGTGACGTCATAAAAATACACTAAATTTAATTAAAACGGGTTACTATTCTATTGAAATAACTTTAGTATAGTAATAATTGGCTCTTTCATTACTAATTAATATGATGATTGAAAACACTTCAAGAGTTTTTAATTGCAAACGGCATTGGGTTATATATCGCATTTTATTCGTTTTCTCATTAAACTCCGTTTTTAGAAACACATCGTTATTCTGAACGTTAAGGATCAGCTGATCTTTAATTGTGTACTAGCAAGGGCTGGAATATTTGATACATAAACCAAAATAAGAGAGCAGTTTTATACGAAAATCCAAAGATTATACATTATTTGCAATGCATTTCATCAACCAATTTGGCACCATTAGGAGATCATTAAAACTGATTGTGTGGTCAATAAAGAAACTCGAATTTTGTATATATTCTGTAATTGATAAGGTTTTCTCTTTACAAAATGATACATTTATAATCAAGGTTTAGTCTTGAAGTGGTCAATAGATAAGAACGATTGCAACTACTCTATTCATGTATCTTGAATAAATTTCCTACGGAATTTGTGCACAATGTATGCACATATGCACAACATATGCAGATATTTAATGGCAATATTTCGATATTCTGGTAGTGAATACAAGGGTAAATCACCTCGGAGAGAGATAATTTTATCATAAAAAATTTTTCGATGAAAAACATGTTCGTGAACGTTCAGCTGCTAGTCTAATTAAACTTTTAAGTCCGATTGGATAGATAAATACGCACTTATCCTTATGTAAAACTAATGAACAATATTTTCAGGAATATCATATGGTTCCATACATAAATTAGTAATAAAGTTACATTTGCATTGGCATAAATTTACTAGTGCAAGAGATATTTCCTTTGGACTTTTATCCCTTCTTGCCCTTTTAGGCAAACATTATTTTAATGAAGAAGAATGGCTTCTTTTAGTAGTTATGTAACTTCATGAATGTACGTGATTTTCATAGAATCGTCACATTTTAAGAGAATTAAGTTTTTGCCACCCTAATAAGGGTAGAGTTCAAATATCTATCCCCTAACCTATCCTCGTTGTAGCATAATTGGGCAAAAATCTTTCTACAATACAAAAAAAGCGTTGTGTATGATAAGCTACAAGAGGATTATTTCCAACAAGAGGGTGCAAATAACTCACACTGCTGCGGAAAGCTTAGAATTTTTAAGGAATTTGATGATTGAATAATTAGCGATAACCTGTGGTCTACCTTGTATGGCCTTACTCATTTTTACAAATAGTTTACTTGAAGACTTATAAGATGTATTTTCTAATAAAATTAAGGGTATTATAGAAAATTAGTTACAGAAAAATACAATTAGTCATAACTTTATCAGACGCATCTCAAAATACGATTTAAAAATTCATTACGATAAATTCCAATTCAAGTCTCTGCAATAAAAGATTATTAATAACACTAAATGAATGGACAAATTGTTTAAATTTTTTAAATTTTATTATTTGAATTAAAATTTATAGGTTACCTTATTTGACAATCTAAATCGTTGTCACCAATTGTATGACTTGAAATTGGAGAGACACTTAATTAATCTGAATATCTTTGTGCATTTAGCGCTAATGGTAAAAATGTGCGATTACTAATGCCAACGAGGATGAATGAGAAGCTTGCTTATACTCATTTAACAAACTACAGGATTTAACATTACAGTTGGTTAAAGTGTGGATGTTCCCACATAAACTGCGACTATAGATTTTGGGAATCTTCTGATTTATGCGGTGTGTTTTGTGTTCTTAACAAAATTCAAGTTAAAAAAACATTATTTCGAGATTAAATACGTTACGAGTTACGAATAACTTCATTTCATGTTTTCAAAGACAACAACTGAATTTTATACTAGCAGGAAAAACAACATTAAACTTCAAATAGTAATAGTGCATACAATAATATAATATAATACAAATACAATAATGCATACCAAAGAGGAGGTCTAATAATTGATGTTTATTTGTACTAAAAATAACATAGTCTCTTTTAAAATGTAACAAGTACATATGTATATAGATCAATGTCATTTCGTATATTTATTAATCGACCAATCGATGAATTAATTTTAAACCTTGGTTATCCACAGTAGTAGCAAATTCAAGCCATTAAGGATCAAAGCAAGTAGATTAATAATGAATTAAGCTGGATAGTGTTGTATTTCCTGAAAGGCCATTAAGAGCACATTAATAGACAGTATTGCATTGATCGAATATTTATAAGATTGTCCTAGATTAATTTCTAAATATTATTGCCGTAACTTTTAATTGACGACTGTATTTCCGATTGAGTTATTGATTTGAGAATTATTTCCAAAACACTCCTTTTATAATTGCTTAACCTTTAATATTCTTTCAGAGAATTAAGAAACAAGCTATTATAATTGCAATAAATAATTTTAAAACTAATGAATATTAGTTAAATAGCCATTGGTTATGACTTGGGCTACTCATTTCTTCAGTGTACCAGAGGCGTCACCTTCACGGCTTCATAATAATTCAAATAAAATAAAATTGAAATAAATAAGGTAAGTAATGCTAACTAATAAAATAACAATAAGCACTTATATGTTATCATTTAGACCATACTATAAAACACTTACCCTCCAAACAGAGTTATTAGCTGCACTATCTCCGTTAAATATATGCAGAACTAGACATGTTCCTACAGTTATTTCAGTGAGCGATGTTCGTCGTGATGAACAATTGTTTTTATATGAGGAGAATGCCTGTTCGACATCTAGTGATGTAGTATTGGCATAATTAAAATAATTGCTGCAATTATATAATGGATCTGTAGACGCAGAAACACGATATATTTGGTTCAGTTTGTCAAAATCTGACTTTTTTTAAACAGTGTCAAACTTTGCCATAATACTATTACTTTTTATGTTCCTTAAACTATGTATGTCAATACACCATCCACTATTTCCAGTGACTCCACTAAATGTAAGGAAGGATTTTGTACTTTCTCTAATTATTGCCTCAACCAGTTCCTTGTAATTAGTTATGAATAGTTTGTAAATCTGTTACAACTTGAGAATCCTGAACTACCACTTGATTTATCTTTTTATTATCAACGAGATTTAATCTATTGCTGCCTCGTTTAGGGTCAAATTAGAACACTACATACCTATTACCATGTATGCTTGTGTGCTACTTGGAACTATATTCCCCACTGAGTAAGAATCGGCTGTGAAATTCTCGAATACGTTTAGGATATTTGAGAAACACCATCTTTGTAGAAGAATAGATATTAATTTATTTACGCTTGGATAATAATATATTTGAGTTTATTCAGCCACAAGATGTAACGCATGAAGTTTACGCCTAATATGTAAGTTACCACACCCTTATTCAATACAACAGCCTACATAACGTATGGTTGCGGCAACATCAGTCATAAACATGAACACTTGGTTTCCTGAAATTTGAAATTTTTATAACGAATTTAGCACCACCCTCGTAATTACTTCGCCAGTACATTTTTATCATTATTTACCATCATTTTTCATCATCAATAGCTAGTAAAAAGAACGTAATGTTTTAAGAGATGCTAGTGTTGTACGAACAGACTTTTTTACAATCCGCCCTTCCGTCTACACATAAACACAATTTTTTATTCTGTTATTCAGATTTCGTATTGTTTTCGATTTGTTCCATGTCGAACGTACGTAAAGCCAACAAACGGTCATTTGCTGACACCGTAAATAAGTTTATAGGAGAATTTAAGGACTTATATATACGGAGAACATATGACACGACCGACGGTCCAGAAATAATGTTTTTAGTTTGCATTTCACCTTTGATGTGCTGGGACAAAAGAGACTGTGAACACGTAAATACTGCCAGACAAACATCTAAAAAATTACGTTAAACAAAATGCCCCATCTATATTTTATTTAACTTTAATGCTGCTTGTCTTATATATCATTTCGTGTATTGGATAAAGACGCATTTAGCTAGTTCTAGAATAAATACAGCAGCGATTGGGAATTACAAAATGAGAAACTGTGGCTATGTGTGGATTGGACGACGAATTTGAAAAAAATGTCTGATGTTATACGTAGTATAACGTCATACTTTTTATGGTACGTGTTTGGGGCTTTCCCCAATACTGCCGCTATGATAGCTTTATAATTCCAAACAACCTCTTCAATAGCTCAGGACCACTTTTATTCAACAATAAAAGAAATATATAATACAATCTACAAAATACTACAAATCTATTGGAATCAAGTCGGTCGCGGACCGTCTCACATCCAGTCTTAAAACTGAATGTCTGCGCTGTTGCGCGACGCACTTCTCATACGAATTCCACCGTGCAGGACCGGTCTCGCTCCAACATTTCGGCCGACCTTGAAAGAATGCGCTTTCAACATATTAACCTAAATACAATTACACATAACCAAAGAAATTAACACATAATTTGATTATCTTAAATATAGATAGGTACTAAAACTAATAACATTTCTGATGATTACCAAATAGTAAATAACAATTTCAATTTGGTAATACAGTTATTTACTAAATGAAGGTTTACAACAGAGGTTCTTACATATAGTAAATAGAGTTCATGAGACTGGATTATTATCTATCGGAAGTGCGCACACCTTCGTTACGGCGCGTTTCAATAAATCACCTTGTACACGCACTTGCACAACTCTCACCACACCATCTTCTCCTGGATATAAAGCTGTCACTCTCCCCAGAGGCCAATGAAGTGGTGGAACATTGTCTTTTGTAACCAATACTATGGATCCTATTTTCAACAGCTCACTGGATTTTTGTCTCCATTTGACTCGACTCTGCAATTCATTAATATATTCACGTTGCCAACGACGCCAAAAATGTTGTAGCATAGATTGTCTATGCTGGAATTTATCGAGTCGATTTTCGGGCACATCTATGTGGCTTAATTCGGGAAGGGTAGTCAATGGTCTTCCAATAAGTGCGCAGGTGTTAATGCGGTATCGTCATCGGGATCGTTATAAAAAGGACAGAGCGGACGTAAATTTAAAACACTCTCAACCTCAGCCAACAATGTCGAAAAATCCTCGTAAGTTAGAGCAGTATCGCCCAGAACTCTTTTAATATGATATTTACAGCTTTTGATTCCGGCTTCCCATACCCCTCCAAATGTTGATGACCTGGGCGGGATAAAGTGCCACGATATTTGGTCTTCAACTAATTTATTTGCTATATATGTACCTTCAGAACTCAAAAAGTCATACAATTTTCTGATTTCATTATTTGCACCGACACAATTTAAACCATTGTCAGAGTAAATGTTACTCTGTTTACCCCGTCTACTCATAAACCTTTTAAGTGCGGTTAAAAATGCAGAAGTGGTGAGCTCAGTCACCAATTCAAGATGAACTGCCTTGGTACTTAAGCATATTATTAGACATAAATAACCTTTAATGATTTTCGCACCACGGGTCTTTCTATCTTTCATATTGAAAGGACCACCGTAGTCAATACCTATATTCAAGAAAGGAGCAAAATTGTTCACCCTATAATCTGGTAAATTTCCCATTAAATACGTCATAGGTTTTGGTTTATTACGAAAACACACTATACAATTTCTTACTATCTTTTTACATACACTTCTTCCGGATAGTGGCCAGAATTTCTGTCTTACTGAACAAAGTAAATTTTGGACCCCGCAGTGTAACAATTTGTTGTGGGTTTGCAACATTATTAAATTAGTTAGTCTGTGATTTTTGGGAAGAATAATTTGATGTTTTTGATCATAAGTAACACTAGATTTTTGTACTCGTCCCACTACACGCATGACACCATTGGACATAAAAGGATTTAAATCTAACAGTTTACTTTTTTTTCTCAACGCTTTACCTTGTAATAATACGTTATAATCGTCTTCAAAACATTCTATTTGAGCTACTTTCACAACTAATAATAATGAATTTTCCATTTCTTTAGCCGTAATCACACCGGTAGTTTTATTATTAACATTACCCCGACAATTATTCACAAATCGTAATATATAACTAGTGACTTTCAATAGCTTATTAAACGCTGAATATTTATTAATCAATTCTGAAAAAACACTAACATTCTCTGTACTAATCAAAACATTCGAAATAGAACGCTGTTCTGGGATATCAAAATCTAAATTTATATTACTAAGATTCCACTCGGACTTGGGACGTAAAAGCCAATCAGGCCCTGTCCACCACAGGTTTGAGTGACATAATACACTTGCAGATAATCCGCGCGATAATATATCCGCAGGGTTTTCATGCGATCTAATGTGGTACCAATCATCTTTTCTGGTCAACGAGATAATTTCTGATACTCTATTTGCGACGAAAGTCTTCCATCTAGTAATATCACCTTTTAACCATGCCAATGTAATTGATGAGTCAGTCCAGAAATATTTCTGGTGAAAACTAATTTCTAATGAATTTAGAACTTTTTTCGCTAAATTAGCTAAAAGAACTGCTGTGCATAATTCCAAACGCGGTAAACTTACTGACTTGATAGGTGCAACACGAGATTTCGCACATAATAAACATGAAGTAATCAATCCATTTGAATTTTCACACCTAATATATAAACACGCAGCATAAGCCCTTTCAGATGAATCAGCAAACCCATGTATTTCAATAGTAATATACTCGGACAATACCGAATGTCTCAGGATTTTTATTTTATTAATAAACACTAAATCCTTTTGAAATTGTAACCATCTTTCTAGTACATGTGAGGGTACCTCCTCATCCCATGAAATTTGTAACTTCCATAATTCTTGTAATAAAAGTTTTGCGATAAGTATTACAGGCCCTAAAAACCCTAACGGGTCGTAAATTTGACATACGATTGATAAAATTTGTCCTTTGCTTATACTCGAAATATTATCATTAAAACTACCCACAGAATATTCAATAATATCTGAGGTTGCGTTCCAAAGGATACCTAAAGTTTTATTATTTTCATATTCCCCTATTTGCAAAACACTAGCGTGCAGTTCATCATTTAACAAAAAATCATTGAGCGCCTTAGGTTCGTTACACAACCATTTTCTTAATTCAAACCCAGCAGATGATAGATAATATGCTATAGATATCTCTTTGATTTTGTACTAATTCGGCCAATGAATCGGATCCTGTTAAAAGATCATCAACATAAAAACCTTTTGCAATTATTTCACTTGCCCTCGGAAAGGCTTCTTTGTTCTCATTAGCAAGCTGAATTATACACCGCATGGCTAAATAAGGTGCCGACACAGTGCCGTAGGTGACCGTGTTTAACTCAAAACATTTTAAATTTTCATTTGGATTTGATCGCCAAAATATCCTTTGATAACACCGTTGAGTTTCATCAATTAAAATTTGCCTATACATCTTAGAGATGTCGGCTGTCATTACATATTTAAATTGTCTAAATTTCAATAAAATCACAAATATTTCATTTTGCAATGCCGGGCCAATGTATTGTGCATCATTAAGAGATAAGCCGTTATCAGTCTTGGCCGATCCATTAAAGACTACCCTACATCTACAAGTTAAACTAGTTGTTTTAATAACTGCGTGGTGCGGCATGAAATATCCCCTATTTTTATTATCATTGTTTTCCATAAATTCAGACATATGCCCAAGCATTTCATATTCTTTCATAAATTTTACATATTCTGTTTTTAAATCTAAATTTTTACTTAATTTATTTTCTAGTGAATAAAACAATTTAAGTGCTTTGTCTCGTGAGTGACCTATATTTTTAATCGAGTCCTTAAACGGTATATTGACAATAAACCTTCCAGAAGAATCCCGCCTTGTTGAATTTTCATAATATAATTCACAGAATTTTTCAGCATCCGACAAAATTTTATTTTTACTAGAAACTTCTTCATCACAAAAATGTATTTCGTTTTCAATTTTATAGCTTGGTACGCCTTCCTTCAACCATGTGGACATACTTTTTAAACAAAAATGTTTATTGTCTAAGTTTTTGTTTTCTAACCACTTCACGTTTTCTTTTATGCATATTTGTGATTTACAATGCCAAGACACATGGTTTGGTTTAAGACAATTTAAACATAATTTATTTCTTTTTATTTCCGCAATCCGATTGTCAATTGACAGTTGTAAGAATTTGTTACAGTTATAAATAGCGTGTTCCTGTTTACAATAATAACATTGTAAAGACTCTTTGTTATATGACATGAAACTATTACTAAACTCTTTACTTCTAAAATTTTGTTTACTCGTATTCTTTTTGTCAGATTGGTTAATTTATAGTTTTTCTAATACCTCGCATTTATTTCTCAAGAACTTATGCATGTCATCCATTGAAGGTAAGTCTTCTTTATACTCATAAGACTCCCAATCTCGTCTTGTTATGTCATCAAACTTCATTGTTAATAAATAAATAATTAACCTATCCCATTCCTTTACACTTTCACCTAGAGTTTGTAGAGACCGCAAATGTTTTTTAAAAACATCATACAGACTGCGTAAATCTCTATGTGATTCTTTCTGTAATTTAGGATATTCGAAAATTGATTTCAAATGATTATGTATCATTAATGCCTTATTTGCGAACCTTTCTTCAAGTAGTGACCAAGCCACCGCATAATTCTCTGCCGTCGCTTCCAACGACTTTATAATAACTGCCGCTTCTTTCGTCAAAGACGAACGTAAATAATAAAATCTGTGCGTATCACTTAAAGCAGAATTATCATCCACTAATGCCTTAAAACCGTCCTTAAATTTTAACCAGTTCTGGTAATGGCCATCAAAATTAGGCAATTTTATAGGAGGTAATTTAATTGCATTACTATTACTTACATTATTATTTGTGCTATGACTGTTGACCGAATGTCGAGAGCCATGCACAGAACCATCATTCAAATTTATATCACCCTGATTATGACTAAATACATTATTTTCATTTTCATATTCATAACATAAGTGTTTCGCCTCTGACAATAATTTAAAATATAACGTCTCAAATTCTTGCCTTTCATTAGACTGTATTTCATTTGGGTCTAACTTTTCAAGTTCTGCCTGTACTTCATCAAATTCATCTAAATAACCCTCAGTTTTGCTTATTCTTAATTTAATTTCCCTAATAATCGCCCCAGTTAACGCCTCTCTGTCAAGTTTCAAAAAATACGTTTCAAATCGCTTTAATTTGCCCTTAACGTAGCCTCTACTTATTTTTAAACTTTCCGACATTTTGCCGACAAAGGTATTAAATGTTTCAAATTCAACAACCTGGGAATATAGGAAATAATGTGACTTACAATTTTTGGTAGAACGGGAACTCTACCTATGAGGTACACCTTTTGAGTCTTGCCACGTTTTCACCTTGCTGATCCAGCCGCAACGACGTCTCCAATGTCCATGTACTTCTAGAATATTCTCTAGAAGCCCCTGCCCCTATTATACAAGCAGTTTTCCTCTTATAGTTTCTCCAAATCCGGCTCGAAGGACCATATGTTTGGGGTTTTCCCCAATACTGCCACTACGATAGCTTTATAATTCCAAACAACCTCTTCAATAGCTCAGGACCACTTTTATTCAAGAATAAAAGAAATATATAATACAATCTACAAAATACTACAAATCTATTGGAATCAAGTCGGTCGCGGACCGTCTCACATCGAGTCTTAAAACTGAACGTCTGCGCTGTTGCGCGACGCACTTCTCATACGAATTCCACCGTGCAGGACCGGTCTCGCTCCAACAGTACATATATTGGTTATAATATGTACAACCTCTTAAATCATCATGTTCATTCATACTAGACACTAAACCATTATATTACACTAAATAAATTTGTTAAGCCAGAAAGGCATTTTTTATTCATCTACATATAAAGGGTTTCAGGATAGTTTCTAACATAACATTAGCAGGGTAGTGACTCCATTACCCTATAGTGAGACCTAAAACAGGGTAGTGAGATCTAAAACATAAGTTTTAAAGCATTTTAATAATAAATAAAAAACTCATATCCACTACGACACAGCGCTACCGGGTCAGGTTAATAAATTGTTTAGGGTGAAAACAGTTAGCGCAGTTGATGTTGATATTCCATGTACTGTGGAATATTGCTTTACACTAATACAAAACAAAAAACACTTTCTTTCACATTATAAAACACAGGCTTGAGGCTGTCACTTTAAAATTGAACTGTTTTACTCTGAGACTAATTTAATAGCTGTTAATACTATAATACTATTTGATGAGGTAAACGAATTTAATTATTTAGTTTGTATTGTTTAGTATCTGAGATAGGTAGGTACGTAAAAAGTTATGCCAGAAACTTGAAACCATATATAAAGGTTACTATTATATATTAAAAAATGGGGTATCATGAAATTACAGTTAGCAAATTAATATGCTAAAGTAGTGAAACACCCCATACCCCCACTCTCTTATTTGATTTACGAAGCCCCGAACTAGAAACATCCCCTCGCGAGAACGTACCTTCCTCAAGCGTTAATTGATATCACACCTGCAGAATATGATACCAACGAACCCCTGCTACCCCTGGTTGCCCCCCCTCCCCCCAGAGAGTGAATGTACGAGTTCGAAGATTTGGCCTGATCGTTTAATTTTGTCTAGTGGTAGGAACCTTGCTACGTTGTGTTTTAATACTTACTCCCCAGATTCTTTATATAAAGTTTGGTATTACTTGTTTCAATTTTCTTATTTATGATCTGCTCTGGTTAAGTTAACTTAGGATTTATCAATTTAAATTAGGAATTTATTTATTTGCCTTTAGATCGGATTTACTTTATCTGCTTTAACATTAGAAGAAGGCGATCAACCGGAAACTCAAAATCCACTTTAATTTACATTTTATTTTCCCCATTTGGATAGGTGGAAATAATGTTCTTGACAGACCACAGAACCCTGTTATTTGTAACGGCAACTTCCGTTTATTTAGACACAAACCCTGTGAGTTTCCCCGCTAGGGAGGCAAAAAGAAACCTAAGCTCCACCACAACTCGCAGTAAGCAAATGGCTTGTTGCTATAGGTTTTGTACCAAATCACCGCAGTAAAGGTATTAGAGGGGAGACACTGTCTCCGTTTTGACTTTGTCACATACCCGCTCGCTATGAAATAACAAGGTATGGCAAACTGGCAAAAGGTGAAGTTTTACCCTCTTCTACCCTCAGCATGTACCCTAGAGCGCTAAGCACTAATGATCATTTCTAATTGAACCCACAGATAAACTTCCCCGATAGTATAAACTACCGAACAAGCGCACCTGTGGCACTGCCAATAACTTTTATAAATTGCGGTCGAACCCAGACCTGTCGATGCTCCCGTTCGGGAACGCTCACAGCTGATCTGCAAGGTGCAATAAACTGCAGTTGAAAGCAATATCGGCAGAGGGTTGCCGGCCTCTCAAGAATATCATAACGCAGGTGAATTTACCTTGAAGGCAATTAGAGAAATGCAGGGACGTAGCCCTACATGAAAAATATAAAATATAACAGTATATCAAAGATAAGTGAAAACATAACAGTGAATGAATAATAAGCGAGTGAATTATTATTATGGCAGAAATTATCTAAATAGTATTGAATTCTAATTAAGTACCACGGTGATTTAACGAGGTAGATATAGAGTCATTAATTAAGTAAATTCACCCCCCCTTCCGATAATGCGTGTTCGCGATAATTTGACTATTACTGGAAATACGAATGATTAAATACTCTCACCTAGCAAGGGGCCGATAGGCACGGCGTCGGAGACTTCTCTCCCAGATTCGCAACCCTCGCTCCCGGTGACGTCCATGATACGTAGGGCCCCAGACGACTCGGTGGACGACGGAATGACCGCCCAGAGCCTACGAAAAGCCGGCCCCGTACTTCCTTAGTGTGCTGTGTAGTTCAAACGGCGAGACCCTGCCGAGGCAGTGAGGTAGTGGATACGAAATATGAATTTCGGATCGGCGGTCTTCTATGCTCCGGCACTTCAGCTACTCGCGTCTTCGGATCTTCCCGGCCCCTCAGTCTTCGGTTCTTCTGGTCTTCTTCGGCGTCCTCTTCCCAGATTACTTCCAGTATCCTCTTCCCGGATGTCCCCCAGCGGTCTCTTCTTGGGTTGAACGTTTTCGAATCTTCCCGGCTCCTAGGCTTCGGCTTTTCTGGTCTTCTTCGATGTCCTGTTCCCGGATTACTTCCAGCCTCCTCTTCCCGGATTACTTTCAACTTCCTCTTCCCGAATTACTTCCAGCAGCATCTTCTTGAGTTGATTTTAAACTGTCCCTCTTACCTCTTACCTCGATTCCCTCCGTATTTAAGCAAAATCTCGGCGTCATGTGAGTAAGAACGCATATTCCCGAAAACCCCGGTATGACGGAAAGGGGAAGCACGCCACCGTACCGCGTATACGCTTTCTCTAGCCAATATTGTCTTCAGCTTCCTAAACATCTGGTCCCGTTCTTTCGCCTCAGTTCCCATATAAACCTTAACGTATAAGGGCGATAATCGTTTCTCGAGCTACCTGCATCTCTGGCCTGAACCTCCGGTACGGTCTAAACTTTCAAGCCGAGATACTTTTTTACACAAATATTCTACTTTTGTGATCTGGATATTTTGTATTGAATATTTTAAAACTCTACTTTCGCTATGAAAATTGATTTAAAACGTACCTAAATCCTTTTACTAATTAATAAATGAAATGAAAATCATTTAGAAAAATTTATATAATCCCTGTTAATGAAATAAAATAATTTCGGTAAAATTTTATAGGCCAAATTGATTTAATAGTGTTACGAAAAATTGAAAATATCGCGTGATCTTATAGCCCGGGTACGGGACGTTTCAGTAGATGTAATTTAATTGTCAAATTTACTTAGTGTATAAAGTATATTCTGTACAGTACCTTCATTTCAAAACTAAACACCCCATTATCTATTGTAGCAAGGAACATGACTTAATAGTCATTTTGATAATAGACTATATAATAGACTTTCATATATTTTCTATTTTAGCAATTATTTCTGTTAAGACGTGAGTGGACGCTATAATTTAGGAAGCTTTAGAAACTAAACCAAGCAATTTGGAGCAATTTCAATATAAAATTTTTCCGGTTATTCATTCTGGAAAATTATTCGAATTAGTAAAGGACCAATATAATCTTCAACTTATTTTTGTATATACTATAATGTAAGAATTTTTAATTTAGTAAATACATTTTACAAACTGCGCTAATAATTTCCAGTCTCTGCAATTATTCTGTTTAGGGTAATTGCAGTGAATATGAATTACTAATTTATCAATTATCTACTTTCGGTATATTAATATTCTGTGTTTCAAGTGAGTAATATAGTAAAATATGGTTTTTTTTTGCTCATGAGAATAACATAAATTGAATAAAAAAATAAAAGCTGCCTCTAATAATCGATTGGGTTGCTGTACAGGGAGAATACACATGAAAAACACTATACAACCAACCGATCTATGTAAATTATGCAGATTGTTTCAGTCAAATTAATTTTTTTAAATTGTTTTAATTGCTTTTTTACGACACAATATAAACATAAAATACACCACTTAAATTTACGCCTTTAAATTAAAAACCGGTGGGGTTTGGGAGTGTTTTTTATTTTAAATAATATAATAATTATATAAAATAAATTCAGTATATAATTAATTAATTTATTATATGTTTTATAAAAAAGTATATTTTTGATTTCATATGAACATGTTTTCATATTTGTTATTTTAAGTATTTCGAATCTCTCGAAAAATCTAAAATACTTTTTTCACTAAAATCCACAGATTTCCTTAGATCTCAATGATTAGATGTTTTTGTATTGTTATTACTAAATTTTCTTATATTTCCATGAATATTACTGTATTTTCAAACAAGTCTATTGATATGTCTCTTTCTACCTATTCTTATTATTTCTTTAAAGCTATTATAAAAGGAATATTTAATTTTATATTTACATGTATCGTTTAATTTCTTTCTTT
This sequence comes from Rosalia funebris, assembly GCA_037954035.1. Classification (NCBI taxonomy): domain Eukaryota; kingdom Metazoa; phylum Arthropoda; class Insecta; order Coleoptera; family Cerambycidae; genus Rosalia; species Rosalia funebris. The sequence continues at coordinate 11,741,069 of JAZFAV010000007.1, forward strand.
AATGAAAAGTTATTTTTCGGTTCTGGTATATATAAGCTTTCTTTTTTTCTTTAATTTGTCGCTAGACATATTCAAATTCCCTTTTTCAAATATACTCCTCTAAAGTATTTCACAAATATAATAAATTCATGATGTAATACTACTCAGTTGATAGTATATCAAGCAGAAAAATAATAATAGTTGAATATGGGTTATATATAAAATATTTAAAGGTTAGCCTGAAAAAATGACCATTATTTCAGACATTACAGAATATAATCTCTACCAAGAAACTACCGTATTTATATATAAATATTTTTATTGACCTTCAGTCGGGTGCAGTATGAATCCAAATACATTCAGGCGCAATACATCTGAGAGATCCCATAATCAAATCTTTAACATAATTTAGATTTTAATGAGATGGAGACTTAATTAAACGCTTATTCTAATTAATACAATACAATAATAAATATTTCAGGTTAGTTTTTAATCGCAATAATTAAATTTACATAAAGGAAATCATTTAATGCTGTACAATTAATCTTCCAAATTAAACAATTAATTTGGAAGATTTCTACAGGACAACCAGCTATTCACCAATTTTTTCTGTTTTAAGGACAAAACACAAACATAAATTAGTATTGATCAATATTTTGAATACAGAAAATAAACCACCTACTTTTTCATGTAAAAGTCATAGTTATATATAGAAAAATTGGACGTGAATTATAAAGAAAAGTTATAATTAACTGCTTATTTTAAATGTAAAAAATTATAAATCCTCTTCATCATTTTAGCATGTTCCAAACAAAAATTAGCGTCACATTTTTGGTAATGATATTTACTATAAATCAATAATTTAACACCTAAATGTGTTAATTTAGAATAATAATACCATAAAAAGCCAGAATAACTAAGTGTACAGACCTCAAAACATTTTATTAAATTATAAGATAAAAGAAATCTAACAAAATATAAAAGTGAAAATAATGACGCAATCAGGCGCAATGCATCTGACAGATCGGGACTACTCATACAAGACCAAGGAATGCACTAAAAAAAGATCGACACCATATCGACAAGAGTGGCTTGAAGTTCGGAAGCTATGAGGAAGTTCGAGAGATAGTATTCGTAATACACACGAAGGCACAAAGAAAAAAGTGACTGCCGGATCTCACAAATCCGTTGCGCCCGACGAAGGGTTAAAGGTAAAAATAAATATGCAAAATAGTTTGCCACGAGATAAAACACAATACAAATATTCTAATAAGATAATACTATTCTAATAGTGAATACTTTAAAGAAAATTAATCACTATTGAGGAAAAAAAGGTGTGCAAGGAAATATAAAAAAATACCGTAAATGAATTAACAGCCCTCAAACCATTAGCCTTTAAGTCACCAACTAGGTTTTTCGATCTTTGTAGAAGTCTATTATTACTATTCTTAGTCTATTAGTATATTATATAACGTTATTTATTCAAAGAGTTAAACTTTTATTGTAAGAGTTTTCAAGAAAATGCGAGTTATTTTATTTAAGAATACAAATCGGTTACAGCTATTTATACAAAATAAACAACATTTAATTCCTTTAATAAAACTTTGTATTTATAAAAATATTTAATTTAGCATAATTATATTAGAGAATGCTCATTTCATCATTAAAATATCTCCATTATATTTTTCCTCGAGAAACAACTATAAAAGATGGTGAAATTTATCACGCTGAAGAGTCAAATGAGTTCTGGTAAGGGAGAACCTTTTCGATTTACTTCGTACAAATAGCTGGTAATGGAATTCAAATAAACGAGCTGGGTTTAACATTTTCGGTGAGAACGATAGAAATAAAGCGATACGCCCCCTAAAACCCGTTCTAATTTATTCCATTGTGAAAAACGGTTTAATCTAATTATAAAAGCAATTAAAAATATTTACAAACTTGTTGATGGATTACCACATTACCTGTATACATATAGTAGTCCATAAATAATAGTAAAAAAAGATTATTTTACTGTTTACAAAGTACAGATTCACTTTTCGGCAATATTGTATACAGGCACTTTTAAAATATTGCGTACGTCCTTTTAATACACAGGAGAAGCCTTGTATCCCGACATAGTCATTTTTATTAATATTGTAGTCCTAAAACTTAAATCTTTATTGGGATTACCTTCATTTTTATAGACATCGCGTCTATTATTTTTCCATTATGTGGCGCGCCACAGGTAGGATTCAACATTTGTCCCGGATCGGAACCGAACGACATACAGCTGTTTCGAACTTGTTAGTTCTCATCAGTGCCGCATACGGTACGCCGATTCAGGACAAATGCCGAATGAACTTTATGGCTACCTGTGGCGGGTTTTATTTTTTGAAACCTTATCTGATCGTGCAGAAACACGAGAAAGGGGTCGAGGACCGCTTCTGGGTATAATTCAATGCCTGGCGGGGCTTTAGCCCGAGGAGTAGTTGTTTCCTAGAGCGATTATGTAATAGCTTTGCTATTCGGGAACTACTTTGATAGCCGCTTGGCGGCTTGGTGGTTCCTTTCTCGATTTCCGACTTATATGTTACTGATTATGTGGCGACCCAAAGAAAACGATGGCGCAAAATAAAATTGTAAACTTAAAAACAAATAATAATAAAAGCAGCTCTTGCAATGTTTATTTTTAATTCATTTAATTTTGTAATATATAGTCAAGTATGTCTTTACTACGGTTCGACACAGGCCTGTTCGAAACATCTGAAAAATGAAAATAAAATTTGATATGAAAGAAAAATCCAATTTCAGTGTCCTTATTACTTTTAGGCTGATTTTTCTCCAAGGGCTTTCTCTATTAATGAAATTTATCAATATACAAATACTTTGCTGAGCATTGAACAGATGTAATTCAGTCACTAAGGAAATGTGAGAGCAAAAGAGCGATGGAAAATATGTTTTATTAATGAAATCGTCAACTGTTTATAAATTTAAATTTATTACTGACGATGAGGTAATATATTTACAAAATGTTTACCAAATTACGTTGGTTACTACGTACCATAAGTTTGACATAAAGAATATTGCTATATACAGATTGTCAAGAGGAATAGGAACAAGTCTCAAAAATGCGAGGTGCGCAATAAACAGCTTGGTCTTCACTCAGTCGCGTTGAGGCCTTTGTAGAGTGAGATAATATCGAGTGTGCAGTCAGTGAAAGAGGTGGATTAATTATAGTATTTCAGAATGGAATTTAAATCCAAACTAAGTCGTAAAATTTTATCGGGACAAGCTAGGGAAGTCGTGGCCAATGTTATTAATTTTATGCAACGAGAAACGAATGAGAATAAACCTGTAAAATACTTTAAAAAATTTCAGGATCATGTCGCATTGGCAACTGGTGTAGCTTTAAGTACTATACAGAAATTTGCGCGGGAAATGAAATCTATCGAGGATGGCGACTATTCATCGTTTTCAAACCCTAACAATAAAGAACAAAATCAACGTTTAAATCTAATCTGGCTGACTTTCACAGAGAGCTACTTCGACGGTTCATAGTTGATTATTATACAGTAGAAATAAAAGTTCCAACTTTGCGGCGTGTCGTAAATTCGTAGAACGGTATGGCTATAATGATACCATCCATTATAGTCAAGAAAGAAAAGATTTTCTTAAGAGAATCTTAAGAAAAATAATGCACGACATGGGACTCCGCTGGAAGAAAACAAAAAATAACAGAAAATTGCTTATGGAAAAACTAGATATTCAACAACTAAGAAGAAACTTCTCAAGAAACATAAAGCATTTCCGGGAAGAAATGAGACCTATAATATATATGGATGAAGCGTATATCCATCACACGCATGCCAAAAGTTGGAATAACAATACTAATGAAGGATTCCATACGCCGATTGCAACAGGTCAAGAAATATTGTTTGCAAGAATGTGGAGGAACACCGTCCCATTAAAAAGTTGTTTCTAAATCTCGAAGTTCATAAGGATTTTCCTATAGTATCTTCAAAGTTAGCAGCTCAGTAATATTCTGCATAATGTCCAAATAGACCTTTCTCGTTAATTTCGATTTAAAAGCACAAGTCCAACTATGTAATTACCAAAGATCCATGCTCACATGTTGACTTCTGCAAATTGTGTATGACTCTCACGAAATATATGAGGATTCGTATCACTTCAGTATTTTACAATCAGTAAGGTACTTTTTACGCAATGAATAAATTTAACTTCTTAAATGATCTTCTGCAGATCATTGAGTTACATAACTTTCGAAGTCTTATTATTTTGAAACCCAGATGTTCAAGAGCGATTCGTCTTAGTAACCCGAATCCATGAGGGCAATTTATTTATTTATACGGGTATGATACAATATGAACTTCAGGACTAAAAGTTATTTCATTCGCCTGGTACTGTTACATCTTCACTCTTTACTCCACCATTTAATTAATGTTAAATATACATTTTTAAATAGTTATGAAATTGTCGGAGGATGATGCTGAAACTTAAATGCAAAAACCAATTTGACGAAACAACTAAGTTATTCGAAAATGGTCAAAAGAATGTATTACTTCTTAACCATGCTACATTTTATTTAAATGGAGAAGTAAAGAAACATATTGAGGGGATGTTGAGTACCAGCCGACTACTTAAATCCCATTGGTTTTGAGTTGAGTTGGTTAATGCACGTTTAATATTAATGGAAGATATGGAGGTCCTGTTTCCATAAACTATAAACTACAGAACAATGTGTCAATCCCACCTAGTGAAACATTGTGGTTTCAACAGGATCGAATTCATTTTATTGAATGTAATCAATATTGAAGGTTTGGACAATATTTCAACTTACTGGACATACACATATTAAATATGCAATTTAATAAAGATGATTCAACATAATGCCATGTGAGATGTTGCAGAGTTGCCAATCGAAATTACTTTCCTAGTTAAATGTTTGTATTTAATTTGTTATATTTTGTTATATTTAGTTGTTATGAATACATGCTCATATGCAATGAAGAAATTGACATAAGTCACAATTCTAAAAACAACGACACACAGAAATGTCAATGTGAAGAAACTTTGTATTGTGTTTGTAAAAAGAAAATTATATACGAAAATAGTAGAATTTAATAATTAATATGTTTGTTTTATTAAACATAAAATATATAAAGCGCAGGGAAGGTACTGGTGGAGGGCAGGGAAGACACCGGTGGAACTCGTATGGATACCTGGGCATAATGGCATTAAGGGAAATCTAATTGCAGATGACCTTGCCAGACTAGGGACTAGGGGAAACCTCTGTGGACCAGAACCTGCAGTGGGGATAAGTGGGAATCTGATCAGAGACCCCATAAAGAGCTGGGCAAGAGATCAGCACAATAAAAGATGGAGAGGAGTAACGGGTTGTCGAATAACCAAACTCTTCATAGAATACTCAGAGATTGAGAAATGGGCCCAAGAATTCAATAAATTGAACAGGCACAAAGCCAGAACTCTGGTGGGAATCATTACGGACAACCATAGTAGCTTGAATGCTTATAGACACAAGCTGAGGCTGACTGACAGCTCGGCCTGCAGATACTGTAATAAAGACGAGGAAACCTCGATTCATCTCCTCTATACCTGCCCCGCACTGGAGGCGACGAGGTACCTTATATTAGGGACCCTGTTATCCAAGAGGAGGCGAGGCTTAGGGCAGGGGACGTAAAGGGGACCTAAATTGCTCCTTTTATGAGATAGCATTTTTGGATATTGACCCTTATAAGAGGGGATCACCAAGGGACTACTCATGCGATCACTGGCTGATGAGGCCCAAACCCACAGAACATAATAATAATAATATAAAGCGACGTATCCTTAGTACATTTTAAAGTAAATTTATAAATTCTATACACAACGTTTATAGAGTTACGAGTAGTTTAGCGTAGAGTTTAGAATATTTTAATAACCATATGTACTAAAACAATAAGAATGGGGATAGCCATTGATAATTTATGATAATGGTGTCAGCAAAGGAAAATGTTTGTCCTGAAATTTTAGCGAGTTTTTGGAGATAGTAGATTTTTTTTACAACAGTAGGATAACATAATACTTTATAAGTTTGTTTCTATTCAGATATGTACACAATTACCTACTGATATAAACCCGTAATATGACAAGAATGTAGGTTCAAACGTAAATTTTAGCTCTGTTTCACGTCACATTTCAAGAATTTCGAAGCTATGTGCATTAATATTCCCTAATATTAGTTGAACTGATAACTTTAGTTATTTGCGATACATTACATTAAATTTCTCGTTTACTGTAAGTATGCTTCACTTCTATCGGATATTTTTTCCGCTTTCACGGAGGGTGACTAAAATTTCATTATAACTTTAAATTAACAATCACGTTTTAAATAGCATGTCTCATCAAATGTGACTGCAAAAAAATTGTAAAATGAAACAATAATAAGACATTTTAATGAAAAATTAACAAGAAGAAAGAAGTTAATTAACTACGAAATAATTTTATAAATAGAATTATTAATTAATTGGATGGAGTCTTCCGCGGTAAATATAAGAAATCTCAGATGTTCTGTATGGTAAACTACTCTATAGGTATGTTAAATAATTTACGCGCTTTCATCTTGTCTATGTAACTACAAGTTATTTGAGAAATCATTCATATCTGTTTTACGTCCCAATTTAAATTGGGACATAATATATAACCACTAATGGGATTAAATTATTGTTATAGAAATACTAGTTGTTTAATATTATTGTATTTCAGTATAGTCAGTTCATCTGAAGAAAATGATTATATAATTAATTCTCAGACAGTCCTTAGACTCCCTGGATTAATTTAGGATAACGGGTAATGTAATGTAATTAACAATATTCTTTAAAAACTTAAATATCTGTTCTTTCAATATATAAAGGAGAGATGAAATTTTCAATAATAGAGTACCAATATAAAGAAAAAATCAACTATTGTGAGCTACGTACTACGAATTTGAAAGAGTTGATAAATGGCTACCGCCGTTAATTTTTTTTTGTATTGACGGTAAGTTGTGCCTAACTGTACAACTTAGTAAATAGATTTGTTTTATAATATACATTTTATTTTAATACAATATTATAATTATAGTTTCTTTCATCGCTATTTGCCAAATAAAAAATCTCAAAACATACCGTGGCTTGTGTTTATAGCTAGGCTCAGGTAGATAGTTCCGTTTATCGGCAAGATAATATAGTTTTTTATTTGGCAAATAGCGATGAAATGAATAGTACACATATTTTAATTATTATGTTTAAGTCATTTCACCAATATTTGAATGAATATGAATTTTGTAGTGTGTTTTAGGGAATATTACTTTCTTTAACTTAATTTTAGTTCTAACTGAAGATGTGAAGTGCACGTTTTACATCTTTTAATTATTTTCTTTGTTGTAGCTTTACTCTTATGTAGCTCCATCTCGTTGAATAATTTAGCGGATATACGAGATTTTGAAAATAAGTTATTCCTATGTCCTTTTACGGCTGACGTCGAACATTATCTACAAATAAGATTTTTTAGGAGTTTAAGGAGAGCATACAAAGTATAGAAAAAGAAATAATTAAGACAAATAGGGAATATGACTATGAAATTGCTTAGTTCAATAAGTTCGGTTTTGTCAATATTCCATTAAACTCTATAACTCTGAAACCTAAACATATGTGTATTCTCCATAGGACATTTTACAACGAAAAATATTAGTTTACTTAGAGAGTAAACGTGTTATTGAACAACTTAATTTTCTGTAAATATAGATTATAAGAATAATACGATCAAAGAGTACAATCAAGGTTAGAAGAAAATGGTAAGCTCTCAAGTTTTCAATTTTTGTCATTTTAGTGCTCGCTCTATTTATAAGAATTTTGATTTGTTTGCTGAAGTTGTTAACCATGCAAATTCTTCCATTATAGATATTTCTGTGATTTAGTGAGATAACAAAACTCGAAATAGTGCCATAAATGTTGACGATTTTAACCCGGTTAGAAATGATGTGGCTTTTATATTAAAAAGAGTATCATACTTGATACATTACAATAACTTTCGGAAAGTGTTTTGAAGGAAAAACATATACCTAGGTATGTTGTATAGACTGAGTAATACTTATTTAATGCTGGCTTTTTCCAGCCCTGAACATTTGTTTTTTAAATATCTTGCCACTTTTGATTATGTCACCTTTGGAGGTGACCACAATAGTGATCTTTTAAATACAAATAGTAACAATTTTTATGAATTAAAATAATTTTGCTTCAAAATATGGTACATAATTAATCAGCCAACTCGTACTTTTAGCAATTGAAAAACCTCATAAGACCTTGTTATCGTCTTTAGTATTGATATAACTGCATATTCGGAAGATATTAATATACAGGGTATTTTTCATGATCTTTTAATTACTTGCAATTTAAATATATTCGCACCCAAACAATTGCAACATCTTACAACTTATAAGGACTTCTCCCAATTTAACTGAGTCTATTCTATCAGGATCTTTCTGCATTTAATCGATGAGTTGTATAGTTTGGAAATTATAGACGACATGGTGAGTTATTGAAACAATGCAATGTTGTGGATCATGTTGTGCACTTTACACGATGATTCGTATTTCTAAACAACCAGCGACGGCCTTGTGCCTTCACTGATTTAAGGTGATGGAAGTAAGGGACAAGGTTTATTGTAGATATCAAGAAATTAAAACTATTATAATTCAGAAAACTATTATAAGTCAGAATATAAGAAATTTCGAAATTTTGTAAGTATGCGTACGTAAAAGTCTGAAAAAGGCCATTTCCATGTCACAAATTTAAAAATGGACCCAATTACTTTTAAAAAATATTAAAAGCTTTAGACATTCAAGCCTTCATCTGAATGGTTTGAATTCTGAAACGAATTTAGCTGAACATGCTGGTTTTAATTACTTCCCTATTGATAAAATAGGTACCTCGCATTGATACTGACCATAATCAACAGCAATTTTATTGGACTCAATTAAGGCAAATAAAATCTCGGGGTTTGTCTAAGGAATTAAATATTTGTTTTTAATAATAAGTATAAGTGGTAATATATTAATAAGTTTCATCTAGATTTCCTAAATTATACTAGGATAGTTTGTAATGTTTTTTTTTTAGTCGGATTATACTCGATTCGTTTATTTTTATACTTTGGTTTTCTAAAAACATCATGAACTTAATTTTGTTTAGGGCCGCTATATTGGCCGCCCACAGGCCTGGGTGGGCTTCAAAGAGAACCAAGTATCAACCATTCTTGTATAGGGGATATTTATTTAATTTCGTGCCCTTTGATTTTACATCCCGTATCTTTGGAAATCAAATGGGATAAATATAAGATGTTAGAAGCTAAACGAGTTACCATTTAATTCTCCCAGAATTACCGGAGAAAACAATATAACTGAAAAATGAGTTTTACTTTCTAGTACAGTATTCAAGAATAACTTAATAAAAAAGGTGCAAAGTAATTTATATAAAATATATTATAATATTTTCTATTAAAAGTTTTCGCCATTTTTAACTAAGAGCAGTGTCTCTGTATTAAATAAGGACATGATCTTTTAATAATATTCATCGTTTTAGACAGAATTAACAGCTAATGTATATATAAATATTTTCAGGTTCATGGTAAAAAGAAACTGAATTGTATTTTAAAAATTATTGCATCGTAATAATACGAAAGATTAATTACTCGTATAATTGGGAAATTTCTTTTTCACTATTAATTTTCCAATTAATTTCCTAACTTAATTCATTTCGAAATTAATTTATATCTGTTTGCAGTAAAACGGTGAATAAAATTAGGTGTATTAAAATTTGGAATTTTTGCATAAATTTTTACGTATTATAATGCGTTTTTATTTAAATTCTCATATAATAGTTTTGTAAACGTAAAGATATATGTTTTCCATACCTCTGTTAATGTGAGAAGCTCTAATGTAGGTATATGACAATATTTACTAAATTATAAATATAAATATAATCGGATTTAGTTAAAGCTGCTGTATGCACACAGTTCATATTTGTTATTATTAAATTTTACGTGAATTTCAGTACGTAAATATTCCAGAGATAAAAATGATTTATTTCTTCTCATATAAGGTTGTGCCTCAAAGAAAAGTTGATAAAACAGCCTCAACGTTTATATTCTCTTGAGTATTATTAATGAAAATCAGTTGACATTTCTAAAAATAAATCTCAGTAAATGCAGACAATTACTTAGGCATTCATTGTTTCCTTCTCTCCAATTCGACGACTACGCGACTCGACATTTCAGATATTTAATTATTCATCTTATGTTCTTTTTTCATTCATCCTAAATTCGAATAAGTATCCTCATTCAGTATCACCATTTATTCTAAAAAGTAACACAAAGTTCATAATTATGACGGCTGCAGCCCATTTTCCTAATTAGACAGTTCCATTTTGTTTGGTCCTACGTGAGATGAAAACAAGTTTGCAAATATATGGCTGACATAAATGAAAGCATTACAGCACTTTTATTAAAATTAACAGATAAATAACACAACATGATATTTCAGTTAGGCTTATTACAATACTTACTCTTTGGTATTTCTTTATGCCGGTTCGCATTTTGATGTGAAACAAGAAACTTAATCCGGTTTAATTTTGTTAATAATCAGACTTTCAATTAAAACATTTCAATTAAAATGATTTAAATGAAATGTTGTGAGGTTTAATCTTTTAACGTTTAAGGAAAAGTGCATTTTCAACATCTATATGAAATAATCTAATCTCCTTTCTTCTATAGAGCCACATTTAAAGTTAGAAATTGTTGGGGACCAAATTATAAGAAAATGGAGGTGTGACGCCCAGGTGTCTAAGAGAGATAAGTCGGATCAAAAGAAAATCAATAAACAAATAGCTGTAGTGCAAATTGTCTCAATGTCTAATATATTGTGTAGTCAGAAAAGATACTAAATGCACTGTAAATGTAATTTAATCGCAAGATGATTTATTCGAAGAATATACGGCAAAGAAAAATATACTTCATTAAAAAGGTAGAGGATTTTACTTTCTCAGAAAAGTATTTACAATACTCTGGTTCTAATATTGTATATACCGTTCTTTCATTTTTTTACTAGACAGCAAGTCAATCAGTCGATTTCGTATAATGTATAGGGAGGGGACGTGGACGGTACGCCCTGCTTCAGGTTGTCCAGTGTCGATAATTAGCGGCGCTACGACAGTTACGTTCTACACGTGAGGGAGTGTACATCGTATTTGTAACGGGGAAAACTTTTACGTGGGAAGTGATGTTGATGGGTTTACTGTTAAAAGACGATCAAGGTATTTAAAGAAAAAATATCTTGGCCATATTTAACAGCAAACTATGATCTTTTTTGCATTATTTTTATAATTGGTTTTGCATTAAAAAAAGCGCCTTCTAATAAAACGTTTAAAAATAAATAGATTCTCTTAAAATAATTAAAAATAAAATACAAACTCTTAAATCTTAAAAAATATCCCCTTGAATAAGAAAAAAAACTAAAGAAAATTTTCGAAGATGCCTCCGTCTTGCGCCAAACAATAACCCAACCTGTCGTAAAATTCTGAACTAACGTTGGTCAGCATAAGAGGGCTAATAATTACTGGCCTTCATCGAAAATTTCTTGATGGGCTTCGTATTTATAGGAATTATATTTATTTTTCTTTAAAATTTTGTGAATTTTACCCACACTAAAACCAGTCTCCTCGGAAAGTTTTGGGATAGAAATATATGAATCTTCTTCTACCATTGCACACACCATTAATTCCTGCATTTCAGCATTCCTCGTTAATTCTAGGTGTCTTGTGGCATTTACAACCTAAAATGCATCCCGTTGACTTAAACTTTTCGACTACTGTCGATATTGTGTTCAAGGCAGGGATCGGACGATTTACATATTTGACTGAGAAAAGGTATCTTATTGCACGTAATGAATGTCCTTGAAGAGACCATGATATCAAATCAATTTTTTCCTCAAGTGAGTACGTCATAATTACTAAGTTTTGAATTAAAAGAATCTATTTAAAATTACACGTATTACTACGAAGTTCACTCGTCTAAATGCCAAACACGTATGCGACGGTAAATGTGAAATCTAAGTCGTCGATCATAACGGCGTACGGCCGGACTCCCCACCTAAGCGGTGGCTAATTTTCCGAGAAGGACCGAGCGGTGGAACCTATGTACAGTTTTAAAATGAAAGCACGGTATAATACTAGGTACTTTACTACTTTTAGCAATGATAAGGATGTTACTGAAATTCATTTAAAATTGCTTCGGAGGTGCTTTACTGTGACGAAAGCCTTATCATGTTCTTTTAATCATTGACGTTATTTCGGTATATTGAAGTATATATTCTTAAGTGTAAGTTTCAATAACCGCACAAAAAATAATCAACTTATCTATTGGAAAGATATCTATTTAAATATGGCCTTACTTCTACTGTCAAATGTGGTGTAGCTCAGCTTCGCTGATACAATATGTTTTGGTATCAGAATAATCATCAGGAAAATGTTTTATTAACCGTCGCACTAAAAAATTATGTGGAAAGTTCGTGCATCATTAAATAAATTTGGTCCGACCACTTATAGTTTCAATTCAAGTATTTACTTTCTTAGGGTAATGAGTGTGGGTCTTCATAACTCAATGCGATTTTCTTTATTCTATTATCTCCGTACATATATATTTACTATAATACGTGTTTCGTGACTGCCCCAGTTAAGAAAATGTTGATTGCAATATATATATATATATATATATATATATATATATATATATATATATATATATATATATATATATATATATATATATATATATATATATATGTAAGGAAAGTATCCTTCATCTAATTGAATATAGCGCTTGGTTTGAGTCGGTAATTCAGACCTCCTATTGTACTAGAGACAACCAGGCGACAGTTGGTATACACGTGACGTTGGAATGACATTAGAAGTCAGTATTAGACAATAACCAAGAATTATAAAACTGATTTGTAAAAGTAATCAAGAAACAACAACGTGAATAATAACATTGAATGTTGTTTCTTTGTTATTTCAGGTATGATTTGTAATTAGGATAAGTAGAATATAAGTATTTTATTGTATTTTGTATAAAATAATAAAACAACTTTGTTATTTCAGAGAAACAATTCTACTTATTATTCATAAGTAAATAATAAATTAAACCACACATTATATATATATATATATATATATATATATATATATATATATATATATATATATATATATATGTAAACAGTCAATAATATCGACCCTCGCGCTATAGTCGGGAGGATGGCCGAACGGAGGCGTAACGGGCCGAGCAGCGGGACGATTGGGGAGTGAGGCGGCAGTCTAACCCAGAGAATTCGCGAGTACTGTTGTAGATGTTGAATACAGTCCAAAAATAAAGTCTGAGGTGGTAAAAACCCCCGATTATTATTTAATTTTCCCTAAACTTTTACATCAGAAGTGGGATTGATCCGTGCGTAGTGCCCTTATTAGCAAAAAACTAGAAAATTGACTATAAAAACGTAGATAAAATGGCGGATGGTGCTGAACGTGAAAGTGACGCCGAGATAAGTGCTGTGAGCGCAGAGGACTTCGGTGGCCCTTCAAACCCGAAACGTGCCAAAGTGCAGTGGCAGGAGACGCTTGTCAACTTAGTTGCAATGCAACAACAACAACTTGCAGAGTTAACTCGGCATGTAAAGATGGCGACAACACCAGGGGCAACGCCCAAAATATCGGAAGCAGGGAGTTCAAGTGCGCTTGCGTCAACGACTACGCAGGTCCAGTTCAGGCTCGCAAGTTACGATCCGGAGACGAGTGCTTACTCAATCGAGGAATGGTTGGAGGACGCTACAAAGTTAAAACATGACCTAAATGTAAGTGATATTCTCATGATCGCAAAAGCAGGAGATGCTCTGCGAGGTCGAGGATACCGTCACTATCGCGACTGGAGACCCATTTGCCGTACTTGGGACAACTTTTGCGCTGATCTCACTGTGGCTTTTCCTGATCGGGAGACACCAGGAGCACGTGCATATTTGGCTACTACACTCCGAAGCCACGACTGTGATGGGTTATGCGATTACGGCAATAAAAAGCTTAGAATAATTACACGGTTCTACGATAAGCTGCCGTGGAATATTATGCTTAGCACGGTAGAATACGGTCTGGACCATACTGAGGCACGTTCAATAATTCGCGTACAAAAACCAGAATCAGAACGTGAATTATTAAAGTTATTAAGCGAAGCTGATGCACGCCGCAAAAGAACATCCGGAGCATCAATGCGCGCGCATGAAGGATCTGGAGTGGGGAGACAGAAACACGAGCGCAGACTAAGAGAACCACGGTCCTCGAGCCATGGGAGGAACGGATCATGTTATAAGTGTGGGCGTAAAGGTCATCGACAAAACATGTGTACAGCCTTACAAGATGGAAACAAGGCTAAGGAAAATACTGCCAGTGATAAACCAAAACCCAGCATCTCTATCTGCGAACATTGCAAAAAGCCGGGCCACACTGAAGCCAATTGTTGGGCTAAGCATGGAAGTCCGAAAAAGGCATTTGTACTAAAGAAATGACGCCATCTGAGCCAGACACCGATAGCAACGTTATTGTGCAATGAACAGGCGAAATCGGTCCCGTATCTTATTGACAGTGGTGCCGACGTCTCACTTATTAAACATTCTATTGTAAAAACTTTAAATGGTATTATCAAAACAGACCGCAGTGTACGTGCTTTTTCGGGATTTGGAGGCCAAGTTGTTTATACTGTCGGTAAATGTGAACTCGTAATATTGCCGAATTTGACTTTAGAAATAAACTTCATAATAGTGCCTGATGGAGTGATGCCGAGTAGCATTGACATTATTATTGGATGGGACGTTATCGGTCAACCTTGTGTGCGTATTGAGAAAAACGATGACGGACTCGAATTGTACTATAACCCTCGTAACATTCCTGTAGTGCTTCCGTTGCAGTGTTACAGCTGGGCTTGAATCCGAGATTACCTGCAATTCAGCAGTTTTTAAAAGATGCAATGCCGATTGATGACTTCATCGACCCAGACAAGGCCGTCTGAGAAGCTCGAATAAAGATTATAAATAGAGCGATTAAACATGGTCAGAAATTTAATACCGTTCCCTGCGGCGTCAAACCTTTCCAGCCAGGCGATGTTGTGGCGATTGAGGATTCGCAACTAGCAGGTGGTGGCAAATTAAGACCGAAGTATAAAGGACCGTATACTGTTCGGACAGTTCTCCCAAATGAGCGATACGAGCTGCATAAGAAGGGACATCGGACTACGGTAGCAGCTCATGAACAACTACGAGCTTGGCCCTCGGGCTAATAGCGCAAAGTAAGTCCGAATAGTAATTACTAATTATATTTCATTAAGTTATCAGGTCAGTAAATCCAGTGTTTGTGTGAGACTGTTTATAGTTAGGTCACACACTCGTTTTCTGAACACAACGTCATGAGTTTTACGACCTAGTAACTGACCTATGATTTGGATTTGATTTATTTTAATGTGATTTACTAACCTTTAACAACGAGATGAAGGGACGGATAGTGGCAGTACCACTATGCCTTGATAAGGTGGCAGTACCACCTACCATTCGATGAAGCAGCGGCTAGTGGCAGTACCACTATGCCTTGAGAAGGTGGCAGTACCACTTACCATTCAATGAAGCAGCGGATAGTGGCAGTACCACTATGCCTTGAAAAGGTGGCAGTACCACCTGATGTGCGATAAAAACTAGGAGAGTGGCAGTACCACTATGTCTAGTAATTGACTGTATTACCTAAAACTCTGCACAGTACTAACAATAACATTATACCATTGTTTGGGCAGTCTCTGTTTCGGTATTCTGTTTTCAGATCAGCATCACCTCGGTCGGTGCGAGGACGCCCCGCAAACAGGATGGCCGTGTAAACAGTCAATAATATCGACCCTCGCGCTATAGTCGGGAGGATGGCCGAACGGAGGCGTAACGGACCGAGCAGCGGGACGATTGGGGAGTGAGGCGGCAGTCTAACCCAGAGAATTCGCGAGTACTGTTGTAGATGTTGAATACAATCCAAAAATAAAGTCTGAGGTGGTAAAAACCCCTGATTATTATTTAATTTTCCCTAAACGTTTACATATATATATATATATATATATATATATATATATATATATATATATATATCGATTATCGATATTTCGGTATTATAATATTATCGATATTTAATGACATTTTTATTAACTATATATGAATAAATTTAATAATTTAGCTAGCTACAAATTCACATATAATTATTTAACACATATTTGGTACAAGGGCAAGAACAACCTAGGGTTCCGGAACATATTTTATCGTATACAAGTACATTTTAAAGTTACAAGTACATTTCAAACTTAATGTTTTTGATAAAGGACACAAAAATATATTGTTGAATGGGGAATTAAAAATCCTTTCGAATAGATATCACATGATCCGTTAGTCTATTTACCTAAAAAAGAGTAAAACGGAGATATAAAAGTATTCTAAAATATCAATGTTAGTTTAATCTGCAATGAATAATAATAATGCAATATTTATCGTTATCAACTCTGCTTTTAGAATTTCACATACTTTAAATTATAAGCCCTTCTACTTTTAAGTTAGATAATGGATTATATGGTGCTTTATTGATTGTCTTAATAAAATGAAAATGAAACACAGACGGTACGTCAATATATGGGATAGTTTCGATTGTAGTAATTATGGAAAGTATTTTTCCCCAGTTTTTTTTCTATTTGGACATACTGAAATTGAGTTCCTTCCATGAAAGTTTTAGGGTACCAGGGGGAAGTTACAACAGAGACGAGAATAAATACAATAATCCTTAGAGAGGTGTTAAACTTCCTCCGTTGGTACTTGAAGCCAAGCATACAATGACACTCTGGCCCAATTATACTTGGCCCAGTTTGCTATTCCGAACCACAATACGAATGATACAGTTGCATTTCCCTAGGAGGATACCTATATAGGTTACCTATTCACTTTTATTAGTCCCGCGAATTATTTGACATATTCCGATTATAAGACAAGAAAAACAACATTAGTTTTGAGCCAAGTCAGGAGTATACACATCGTACCAATTTTGTTAACTTAGAGCAGTTGAGAATTTTCTTGGTGCGACTATGCATGATGATCGTTCAACGACGATCGTTAAACGATAATCGTTGAGCACTACTTCTTTGTATTTGGTTGTTTCTTTGTATGGCCGTTCAGGAGAAATGTCCGTTTTCCTCGGTGCGACTGTCGTGATGATCGTTCAATGATAATCGCTGAGCACTATATATTTGTATTTCCTATGGAGCTGTTTTGCTTCGAGCAACAGACGCTGGAGCAGTTAATGGTGGTGGTCTTTAAGAGTCGTTCAGGAGATTATTTGTAAGGTTTCCAAATACAGAGGGTACAGGGTAAAGATTTCTGTTGTATGATTCTTTGCAGACGTTTCGTAGAGCATTTTTGGTTAGTCCTACCACGAAGTCAAACTGCTCCAGAGAAAGACGTAAAAAATTTCGTATAATAGTAGTAAGTCGAGCAAATATCCACCATACTTTCAATTAAGGTCATAATTGACTTCAACCGTTATAAACGTGATCAATAAAAGTATGAAAATATAAATAGGAAATATTCTTAGTTGTCTACGCATACCTTCACTCGGCGAGAATAATATGCAGACAATATTTAATTATTTGTAAGACATTCCATAGAAGTACAGGACATTCGCTTTGTACACCTTATTCTTACATTAATATATTATTGATTTATTGTTATTTACGTAAAATATTGGAAATGTACGGAGTACATTCAAGAACAACTTTCAAGAATATTTTCATCATTTCTTTTAGCTTGAACTCTCTCAACATCATGAACCTAGGACCTAGGCACTAGGTTAAAATTTAGAAAATATAATAATACTTTTCAACAGTATAAATGGTAATGACCGATCATATGTACATATTTCTCTTACAGAACTTTTGTTTGCGCGCATTAGTCTCAGTACTGGAATTTCAAATCCTTGTAGACACGCCCTGGCAGGGAGCATGGTAATAATAGGTTTCCTTTCTTTCAGATAATAAAAAAGGATGTTATATAAAAAGTTATTTAGGATGAGAGTTAATAAAAAAACTAATTTTCTCTTTAGAACTTGTCGAGACGCTTTTAACCACATAAAAGGTTTGTTTTATTAAAATGTAATTAATGATGAAATTTAATGGTTATTTCGGACAATATAATTTTTTGTGACAAGATTTTTTGTTCATAATCTTCTTGAAATATAGTCTGCTAAAATACCGAATTTTATATCTAGGAATCAATTAATGCTCTCGATGACATTGATTGATTCCGTGGCAATTAGTGAGAGATAATTTTAGGAACGCAAATATTTAAAATTAACAAGGAAAAAGTATCTATTGTATATTTTATGAGGTACTATAAAAATATTATGAAAATGTTTCTATATATCGTATGCAATAAAGGTGATGAAATGAGAAATGTTTATGGTGCCATTTTATAGAATCATAAAAGTTTTGATATTCACACCTACTTGCACACTATCCACACTTATATTATCTTTCATAATGTAGTTTTAACTAAATATGTTATATATTTACAGTAGTTTAGAGACGCTAGAAATTACATACAGATATTAGATTGCATAGATATTAAATTACATAAAACGTAGAGTTCATTATTTAATGAACAAGGCAACATATTATCTATTTTAATACTTATTCGTATTTCTGCTTTAATATAAAATTAAAGTTCATAAATATGCACAGTAATTAAATTGTTTGTCTGGAGTAAACGCCAGTAGAATTAAGTATTCGATGTTGCCTGTGCAATTTTCTAGACGCTGACGGAAATATAAGGCCAGGATGAACAATTCCGCAATAAATATTAAATATCCTTAGTACCAAACCGATTGGAAGACTATAAATATTAAACACCAATAACTAGGGTGTATTTGAAGTAGTAGCTGTAGCCTCCTACAGTGCCCTTTCAAGGTTAAATGAACTTGCAGAAATATAAGATACAGTGTCCGTATCTATATTACATTAAACAAATAGCATACTTTGATAAATTGATACTTTCTCAGTTACGGTGTTATGTATTTTTGCACTGACTATATCTTTAAAAAGGAAAACGATCCTTAGACTTCACAACTGGCCACAGAATCATAATAATAACGTGTAAATAAATCGCAATAATATTGCGCCGCCCCCTCGCTCATATCGAAGGCACCTTCGGAGCATGCCGCTAGAGATTTCGGATCAAAAAATTAAAGTTACCACGTTGTTCGCAAGGGTCGATTTACTATATTGATTTTGTCAAAATACCGAAATTCGAACGAAAAGCATTTCGTACATCGACCTAAAAATTTCGTGACACACATGATTTCTATATTAATCAGAATTTCGGGAAAATTTTATCAATTTCGCCAAAATACCAAATTTGTCGTAGATGGTACGCAATTGTGTACAGGGTGAGCGAAACTCGATGTCTCAGTTCTATTATAAGAAAAGGAAAAACGCATCAAAAACTCGCATCTGTCAATAATTTTAAACATTATTAATTAGTATTATTCATTAATTTAACATTACAAAACACATAATATGTTAGAACTATTACCACACAAAGAAACAAAGTATGTGGGCAATCACAGAAATTTTCAATGTGACCATCTCCTACTTCTAAACACTTATCCAATCTCCGCCGTACTTCTCTCACTGAAGTCTTACGAAACATTTCTCTAGATAGTTCATCGCAAGTATTTCTGATTTTTTCTTTTAAATGTTCCAACTTAACAGATGGTGTTCTGTAAACTTTATTTTTCAAAGTTCCTCATAAGAAGAAATCTAGTGGGGTCAAGTCCGGTGATTTAGGCGCCCACTGTATCGATCCATTTATACCTATTCAATTTTCTCCGTAAGTTTCGTTTAAATATTGTTGGTCAATTCTTGCTTTATGCGGCGGAGCTCCATCATGTTGGAAACACATGTTTCCAACATGTTGGTTTTCTGTAATGGCACATTTTCGAGAAGCACAGGAAGTTGTTCTTGAAGAAATTGCAAATATCGCTCACTATTTAAAATTCCTTCGTAAAAATATGGACCAATCAAATGCCCATTAATAAATACCACACCAAACGTTAATTCCGAAGTGTCCTTGGTTTTAAATCGGATGGACAAAATGTGGATTTTCAGTAGGCCAAAAATGTTCATTTTCTTTATTGGGCTTACCATTACTAACAAAACGGCCTTCATTCGTCTACACCACATGCTGAAAAAACCGATTGTCATTGATCTCTAAGTTTACCATCACTTGGTAACATAATTAATTCTTCGTTGTTGTTGTTGATCTGACAAATGTTCTAGGTTATGAATTTTATAATCGTGATAACTATTTTCTTTAAAAAATTTTCGTACCGAATTATATTTTAAATTTAACTCACAATAAGCCTGCCGAATTGAGTTCATTGGCTGGTCTTCAAAATACTGCAAAGCAGTGACAACAGTATTGTCAGAATTGACCCTTTTAACAATTTTCTTCCCTTTCGAGAAGAAAATGCCTCGTTATTTGCACGTAACTTGCGTTCCAATTTTACAAATATTTTTAAGCTTGGAATAAGACGTTCGGGATCTCTGGGCATATTACTGATCTGCTCTTCTAGGGTTCTTTTGAGATTCCCCATAAACTAATAGCATATCGACTTTTTCGTTGTGAACATTTTTCAAAGTCAAATGACAACAAAATAATATTTGTCAACCAGTAGATTAATTATTGACAGATGCGACTTTGCTATGTGTCTTCAAAGGCTACTTGTTTATATCGTGACGATTGCGAATTTTTGATAATATTTTTTTTTTACAAAATTGCTTATAATTTTTTAACGGAAGAAGATAGTAAATTTTTTACAAAATTTATTCATAAAAATTAACTCATTTTAAATATGCCAGAAAATAGGTATGATTCTGGGAAAAAAAACTCGGTGACGTCATTACTTCAGTTTACAAATATAGAAAAATATGCAAATTTGACTTCAAATAGACCTTACTCAATCCCATTTAAAAACCCCATTTCATATTTTTTCTATCGTTTTTCCTTTTCTCATAACAGAGCTGAGACATCGAGTTTCGCTTACCCTGTACATTAGTACATTATCGAATATATTAAATAAATGAGGTTGTGTAAGCCATTGAATTGCGAAATCGCAGCAGGAATAAAACCAAAATTATGAGTTAAGTGAAAACAAATTAAGTGAAGTTTTATATTCGATCTTTTTGGAACATCACTTTACAGTTCCTTATAGTTTTTGCCGTACCATATAAACTCATTATAACATTTGTAATAGTTTTTAGAGTTTAAATTATTTGCGTAAACAGAATTCAAATCCTCCACTGAATTATCTGGCGTTGTGGTGATAAGGGCAATTCTGGACAAAGTTGCTTGTAAAAATATTTTGAAGATCCCATTTGAGGATTTGAGGAAAATTTTTTATCTCACTGTCTAATTTATCTCCATCCATAATTTTTTATGCACACATTTGTTATTTTTATGCACACATATGTTGTAACAATGTATGTAACGTGCGTCCTGCTTTTAGTATATCTAACAAGATTTTTTTGGTACAGCGTTTACTAAAATAACATTTAAATTTAGTGTCATTTTAGACACCGAACTAAACTGGAATATCCGCCTTGGAACGGGACTAAAACGAATTTACATCTGCTATAAATAGTGCCGCAGATTTAGCAATGAATGGGGAATGAAACACAAAGTGGTTGTGTGATATCAAAGTGCCTTATGATAGAAGGCCTATATATAGACTCATTGCCTGGTGAACGAAAATCTAACAAGCAATGACAAAACGGAAGCTTAGTCAAGTGCAAAGAGCTACTTATCTAATCATAACTGGAGCTATTCAAACGATACCAACAATAGCAATAGGTAACTGGATATACATACATACATATATCTGAAGCAGGTGGCTCTAAATACGTTGGTATAGAATCCAAAGAAGGATGTGGAAATGCATGAAGCCGCCTATGGAATGAGGCTGTCAACATCATGCTCTGCCTACAGGGGACTACGATAATATCCTACTCCCTTATTTCATCCATGACAGACCCTACCCAATCAATCCAATTAGCGAAAATGAAAGCGACAATGAAACAATCAACGTATGTTTTCACAAACTTAGTTCTAACAAAGGAGCAGGATGTGGCATATATGTATTTAAGGTGTCTGCATATCAGCATATCTAATATAAGTGTTATTCGGATAGTCGTGTCAGAATAGCGTAAACGGAGCTGGCAGGTGTTACCATAACCTGGTAATACACTGTAAACTGCGTGCGCGAAAATTCCGAAAACATTGTAATAAATGCTGGACGAATTGTCGACAGGACCAAAGACTTCTGAAGAAGAAATAGTTTTGTGTAATATTTTTTACTTCAAAATCGGGTTTTAACAATGACATCGTTGAAATGTTTTTTAAATGAAACGTATATATTTTAACAGACATGATTAATGGTTTTGAGTAATATTTATAATATAGTATTAACTATTTTTGTTTTTTTCTTTATGTAATGTTATTTGGTCTTTATCCTTATTTGCTTTTCGTACAACTTTTTACTCTTTCTTACAAAGAGTAATACAGTTCTGTGTCAAAAACATCTAACAAAAATATAATATCGGCTGTCTATCTAATAAAAATATATGTAGTATTGGTAAATATTTTGGCTATGTCTATTAGTTGTTGTCTATAGAAATATGGTATGTACCATTCAAACAGTAAATATGAAAATTCAAATATTCAAGACTCTACATATATAAGGTTATAATGAAATTTAACATTACGTAATAAGACTTGGGGTCCGTTATAAAATTAACACTTACAGTGAATTATCCTAAGATTAGTTAATTTCGAATATACAAAAGAAAGCATATTAATTAAGTATAACTAAGATAATTACACTCATCTATTTATTATCGTAATAAATAGATAAGAAGAACATCCAGAATATTCAACTGGCAAGTCCTTAATATATATTCCTAGATCAATTCTGGACTATCTCTATTTTTTATTTACGGTTTTGTCAAAAGAGATTAAATCGATGATTTTCTCTGTACAAATATCTTTGCACTGATCTTCCTTGTAAATATTAAAAATTTTTAAGGGTATAAATTAGTTTTACGGAAGTAATTTAGATATTTTGTATTCCAGATGAACGTATATTGGAAATTGATCTAATCAGTTGCATATAGCAAATGTTTTATTTGAAATTGTTATATTTAACAAATAAAAAGTGAAAATCTGACCAGCAAAGGTTTTAATTTTGTATGAACACTTTTCTCATCAAATATTTTGCAGAACTATCAGAAATATTTAATGCCTTTTAGATTACCGAGAGATATCGTTACCGGAGATACTAAGAATTTATGGGGCGTCTTAAATATTTATGAACGTATACTAAAGTCTTGCGAAGAAAGTGTAATCTGCTTCTAAAATCTAATTATCGAGACGACCGATACTGAAGTTGTCGAATATTTGTGGATTATGTATATCTCTCGTTCAGTGGTAATTTTCAGTTCTACCATGAAGTCTTCCGGTTATTGATACGTGATACGTGATATATATATATATATATATATATATATATATATATATATATATATATAAATTTTCGTTTATATAACATTGATATATTTAAAAATGACTTTTTTCTGTTAACTAAAATGCCAAATAAGTCATAAGATATGACATCATGTTGGGTTGTATTTGCACAGTCTTGTTATTAGTGACTATTATAATGATTGAAATTCCAGTCAGTATTATGAACAGTGGCGGTTTTATTGTAGGTGCATTTGTTGTTGTATTGAGCTCTCTTAAAAATTCCTTTATGTGTAGTTCCTATTAGATGTTTACTATACATTACATTACCATTATGCATATAACGTTTCGATATCTAACAGTCTCGCTTACAGCTTGTTAGATATTGCGAGAATCGCCAGCCCTAGAATTTATCAGATTTATCTACGGGATATTAAATCTGCAACTCTAAATACATAACAAGTTTAGTTTTCATCTAGCACACATCAGAGGACTGATTAACTATGTGTTAGAAAGAGAGAACTCGGGCGCGTGAAACAGGGGATTTCTATACGCATGTACATGAGATTTGTGTGCATCGCACGGCCATGCAACGCAAGTTTATTCTGTAAGCTTTGGCGCAAGTGCATCAGGTTGTCTACTGTATTGTTTTGTATTGTATTGAATAGCATTGTATTGTCTGTTGAATCTGGGCTGTTTACGTGGCCACGTGTTGTTTGTATTTTTATTACCACAACGAGAGGGAAGAGATCGTAATGGAGGCATATTCGGTGGAATATATGTATAACGGAATTTCAATACGCGAACTGTACGAATCGTTTCTGGAATTGCTGAACATTCAAAAGAATGCTTAGAATGTATTTTTGACACTGCGGGAAATGATTACAATACAAAGTATCAGGCTCAAATGTAATTGGCTTATTTAGAAAACGATAACTTTAAATACTGGCTCACGTTTTTGCCAAGGTCATGCCTCAGTGTGAAATCCTTTTTTAAAGGGTTTTAGTCTCGATCATTAGATGCTGTCAAGATGAGCAGTTATTTGAATAATTTTGAAATCGCAATTATAAAAATCCGGACAACTAATTCCTCAAATTCGCCTGACAAAAAAGAAACAATACGATCCCATGACATATAATTTTCTGCACAAACTAAGGAAGTGTGTGATATATTAATTACCCAAACTAAAGACATATTTGAGTTTAGAAAACACCTATTAGCGTCGAAACTATTTTTCCCCAATATATATATATATATATATATATATATATATATATATATATATATATATATATATATATATATATAAATTTTCGTTTATATAACATTGATATATTTAAAAATGACTTTTTTCTGTTAACTAAAATGCCAAATAAGTCATAAGATATGACATCATGTTGGGTTGTATTTGCACAGTCTTGTTATTAGTGACTATTATAATGATTGAAATTCCAGTCAGTATTATGAACAGTGGCGGTTTTATTGTAGGTGCATTTGTTGTTGTATTGAGCTCTCTTAAAAATTCCTTTATGTGTAGTTCCTATTAGATGTTTACTATACATTACATTACCATTATGCATATAACGTTTCGATATCTAACAGTCTCGCTTACAGCTTGTTAGATATTGCGAGAATCGCCAGCCCTAGAATTTATCAGATTTATCTACGGGATATTAAATCTGCAACTCTAAATACATAACAAGTTTAGTTTTCATCTAGCACACATCAGAGGACTGATTAACTATGTGTTAGAAAGAGAGAACTCGGGCGCGTGAAACAGGGGATTTCTATACGCATGTACATGAGATTTGTGTGCATCGCACGGCCATGCAACGCAAGTTTATTCTGTAAGCTTTGGCGCAAGTGCATCAGGTTGTCTACTGTATTGTTTTGTATTGTATTGAATAGCATTGTATTGTCTGTTGAATCTGGGCTGTTTACGTGGCCACGTGTTGTTTGTATTTTTATTACCACAACGAGAGGGAAGAGATCGTAATGGAGGCATATTCGGTGGAATATATGTATAACGGAATTTCAATACGCGAACTGTACGAATCGTTTCTGGAATTGCTGAACATTCAAAAGAATGCTTAGAATGTATTTTTGACACTGCGGGAAATGATTACAATACAAAGTATCAGGCTCAAATGTAATTGGCTTATTTAGAAAACGATAACTTTAAATACTGGCTCACGTTTTTGCCAAGGTCATGCCTCAGTGTGAAATCCTTTTTTAAAGGGTTTTAGTCTCGATCATTAGATGCTGTCAAGATGAGCAGTTATTTGAATAATTTTGAAATCGCAATTATAAAAATCCGGACAACTAATTCCTCAAATTCGCCTGACAAAAAAGAAACAATACGATCCCATGACATATAATTTTCTGCACAAACTAAGGAAGTGTGTGATATATTAATTACCCAAACTAAAGACATATTTGAGTTTAGAAAACACCTATTAGCGTCGAAACTATTTTTCCCCAATAAATTTAGTGACTATGAGAAACAATTCCCCATTCAAAATTTTTACAATATAACGAAAACTTATGGATTTTTGGACAAAGTTAAATTGAAAGATGAATTAACGGTTATATACAGCAGGGAAGATTTTCGTGAAACAGCAAGTTGCTTAGCAATTTTGCAATTACTTATAGATCGAAACCTGATGGACTGTTTTAGTGAAATTGTTTTATTATTAAAGTTAATTTGTACCATACCCATGACAAGTGGTGAGAGTGAATGCTGTTTTCGACGTTTAAAAGAATTAAAAACTTTTCGAGAAATACAATGGCGCCTAAAGAGACAAACTAAAATTCACTTTGCATGATAAGTATGGAGAAGTGCTAATTGCAGCGATTCCAGATTATTAAAATCAGACTCAGGCTTGGACATAGGTAAGTTTATTTTAATTTTTCGTTTGTTTTTATTTTATCGATTGCACCCCCAGACAAAAATTACACCGGCCGCCACTGATTATGAAATTATTATTATGTAATTATGTTAGCAAGTCTTACTGTGCAATACTCAAACCTTTCTCATCACCGTATTTTAATCTTGTCCAAACAGACAAAGCCATGGGCTTGGAACTTATCAGCGGGATGCTAATATATTAACCTACGTGACATTATTTAATTAATCGGCGGAGACTAGCTCTTTGAGATACCAAAGACAATTTCACGTTTATTCGTAATCACGTAGTCTCCATATTGCTGGATCACATATAATGCTATGTAATTGACGGCTGGCACCAAAGTGTCACGTATTTGCGAAACATCCTCGTTTATGTACATAATAATATGTAAAAGTTATTTCCGTACGCATTTTTATGTAAAACCAATATGAGGATGTACATGACATGGGAGAAAAATTTTGGTCAAAAATAATTCTGAGCAAAAAGTTCGAGTTTTATCACCTTACCATATGTAGTTAAGCATTTTTAATTGTTATTCGCGTATTTGTTTTATAATCTCTAAGCTTTAGTATACGTATAAACTCCTGGGCAAAATTAACGCATCAGTGAAGCTTCACATTACTTTTATTAAGTTTTAAATCATTGTATATACGTGATATTACAATTGAATGATTTAAAGTAATGTTTAACAAATTAGAATGGTATCATAGGGGAAGAAACACGAATAAATAACAGAAACGAATAATAATGTTAAATGAAATGCGAACGGTGTTAATGAAAAACTTTTGGAAGTGAAATTAAATAGTAAGAATTTGATATTAGCCGCGGGAAGATTCCCTTTTAACTCTTATTACTGCTTCCATTCATCTAGGCATGCTATCGATCAAGTGGTGAATGGTTTTCTGAGGACTATTTTTCAATTCGACAAGAAAACAGCCTACAACATTCTTGGTAGGCAGTTCATATTTGGAATATTCACAAAAAAAAAAAGGTGGTCCAGTACTTCCTTAGCAACGTGAGGCCGAGCGTTATCCTACATAATAATGAAATTGTACCCGACGGGTTCTTCTAAGATGTTTTCTACGTAAAAATGTGCATTCATGGATCTCTTCTGTATAAGAACCGAATCTGTGTGACCATCGAAACAAATTCCTCCCTAGAACATTATTGATCCACAAAAAAATGGGATCTTTGGAGAGATATTGCAGGCAAAAAACCTCTCTCCTGGCTTTTGCCAGACTCGTTGACGTTTGTCTGGTGAATTAAGACTTACTCTTGTTTTGTCTGAAAATAAAACTCGCTTCCAGTTGTCAATGATCCAATTTCCGTGTTCTCTTGCAAAACGGAGTCTAGTAACTCTATGTTCTTTGGTGAGCGGTGGAGCAATAGCTGGTCTTCTACTGTCCAGTCCATTAAGCCTTCTCTTGACCGTTCGTCTATAAATTGCTACATTTTGAGCCTTTTAAGCTGCTGCAAGGGCTATATTTAGCTCTAATCTGGTATATTCTCTTTTTTTAAGGCGACATGCATAAGATATCGCTCATCCCTTGCATCAGTAGGCTTGCAATGCTTCGTAAGTTCTGTATTTCTACAGTAAATTTCAAGTTCATTCAAATGTTAACTGTTCGTATAATTGTTATCCCTGTCCCAACAAAGCTGCACAACAGCGACACGATTTCGACATGACACAAGCGGGCGACATGGAGTTGTCCCACCAAAGCAACGTGTTTTCTACATTCAGTCTAGCGAACAATGTCATCAAGTGAAGACGGCGATGTGATTGCAATGTACTGGTACTTACGAAATAGAAAAATTATAGAAAATCTAAGAAAAGGAAATGGTGGGTGCATCCTTTTATTGCAAAAAACTAAAAAAACAGAATATTTGTTGCTGCCAAGGAATTCGACAGACATCCAGTGTTTTAAATTATTTTACCGGATGTCAAAAGAACTGTTTCTTGAGCTGATTGAAAAAGTCAGACCTCACATCCAAAAGAAAGATACACATTTCCGAAGAAGTGTGAGTGTTGAAGAAAGGCTATTAATAACGCTAAGGTAAGTAATTAACATTATTTCCAACGCTAATAATAATTGCATAAGCAAGTATATTTTTCTACAGCATTTACTAATTTTTCATTAAATTCCTGTTCATTTTTCTGTTGTGCCATAATATTCATTTCCCTTTTCGTCGTTAAACGCAAAATACTACTACGCACACACAGCTTGAATGTTGCTTCATAACTGACCTGTCGAGTAGCTCGGCAACAAGAAGCCAACACGCAGCTTGGATGTTTCTTTGCTGGAGCGTTGGTGGGTGTAAAGGCGGCGCCACATATGCGGTATTTGCCGAATTCCGATCAACGAATGTTTGTTATTCTGCAAATACCTACTAGTGTGGATGGACGATTCGGTCCGAACATTTCTCGCTTGAAGTCGGTAAACTGGCACGAATCAAAGGAAACGAATGTTTTTCTTTCCCGGTTCGAACTGCTACTTGGCAAATAATCGCATGTGTGGAGGAGCGTGCTTGCTATATGACGAATGATTCGGCAAATACATCGCCAAATAGCGAACATTCGGTATTTGGCGAATACCGCATGTGTGGCGCCGCCTTAAACCATGGGTTAAACACGAAAGATACACGCTGGCGACATCGGGTCGTTGTCGTGTCACTGTTGCGCAGCTTTGGTGGGACAAGGGCTTTACCGCTTCATCTTCTCTTAAGTTGCGTGGATGATTCATTTCTTCTACTCTAAGTGTACTGAACAGAGTGTTTCAGGTACTTGATGACATTAAATTTAAAAGAAATCACTAGCATAACTGCTAGTGCTAATTATTAACAAACACTTATAAAATGTTACTTTCCACCTGCAAAATTGCAATTGTTCATCAGTAGTGACAGAGGATATTCTAGGTCACCTACATAAAATATTTAAGGATTTAAAACTTGAAAAATTATAAGAAATAATGAATAGTCTTGCCGAAGCGTTAATTCTGTCCAGGAGAGTATATTTATTGCAGTATGCAATGCACAACAAACATAAAACGAATAAATATATAAACGGTACATTTAGGCAGGCTAATATCACTGATTTTACTTACTCACTGCTGTTATTTTTTTTTTTTTTTAGGAAACATGTCCTCTATACTATTTACAATTAGGTATGAACTAAGAAAATTAATATAAAACATAATATATGATAGATACATCTCTGTGCCTCTTATGCCAATGAAATTGTTAAACAGTTAAACAGTTTATTTGGCTTTATTGATTTTTAAAAATTTAATTGTGTTGCATTTAAGATTAAATCTGGAAGCCGACCTTGTACTCGCGTTTTATATTTTCTCAAGGAAATGTAAATGTTGCTAACCTAATAATGTCTCTCAATACGTTGGAAATAAGAGGTGATAATAAAAATATAAAATAGCTGACAACATACTTAAATGTTAACTTAAAACGTGTCTAAAATATATATTTTAAGCAACAGTATACGGTTTGCTATCAAGTTATAATGTATTTGCGATTCTAATCCATCAACAGTTGTACATTATTAGGCAACGTAAAATGAATTAAGCATAACATACTTTTGGTAAATTAGATTAACTTACTCCTATAAAATGGCTTTCGTCCTTTAGCATTGTCGTTTTTATTAATAACTTAAGCATATGTTCTTAGTGATTTTGTCAAAACCTGCGTGTCTTATTGCCACTTTCTGACAGCTTGGCGGCGCAAGCGACAGCGTTATATATTATGTGTCAAATTCATAGTCAGATCTAAACATCAAATTTAATTCATACTTACTGATTTGATTAATACTGATAATTATACATGCAGAGTGTAAGAGGAAATAATTTTTGTGATGAAATTCTTGAATTGAATATAATTTAAATTCAGTAGTCCATTAAGTACTATTATTGAATTGTAGTGGATGAATGATCTAGTAAAGAAAAATTTGCATATTGAACTCACTTGTCAGAAAAAAGTTCCAAACTTTTATGGCCAATAATTCCAAACTTATTACAAGGTTTCACAAAACTCGTTCCAAACTTTACCACTGTTCTATATTGTATTTTATAATTATATTACTTGATAAATACATTATCTGCACACCATCTCCCTCTAGCGTATTTTTTTCATGGCGAACTTTATGTATAAGCAAATAAGCGGAGCGTTGTGTTGGCATGTTACATCTGATAAGTCGGCTTTTAATGCCGTCCGAAGGGTTATGTTACAAATTTTATATGCCAACAAATTGGTGTAATAAAACTGCGCTGAGATATAAGAATACCATAAAATAAATTACACTTGTGCAGTTAGCAGTTGGTAGTATGAGCTATGGTAAGGTCTACCCCCTTAAGTCCTTTATTTCTGCGATTAATAAATAGTTTTAAAACCTTAAAAATGGAATTTTTCGCACGTAGAACATCTCTATCTCGAAATTGAGCGGCCGAGAAAAAATAAACCAACACAAATGCAGAACATGTGTTTTATGCGACAGTTTTCCTTTTTTCAAATAGTTCACCATCGTGCTTTTTCATAACCTATGAACAGGTTGGGGTGTGTCCTATCCACCTAAAAATCAATAGATGTCGTCTGGTAGACGTTCCTAATCAGAATCAGTCGAAACCCAATCGATCAGACACGATTTAATTGAGTGATCGTGCTAACAAAAAATTTTTTTTAAGTAGTCCACATTGCGCTTTCTCATGACCCATGAACATGGTAGAGTGTGTTATATCCACCTCAAAAGCAATAGGTGTCGTCTGGAAGACGTTCCTGATCAGAATCCGTCAAAACCCGACCGATCCGATATGATTCAGTTGAGTTACCGTGCTAATAAGTTTTAAAATGCCGACGACAACGATAACGACACACAGACAACATTTTTTAAAAACCATTCTTTGTGGTTTTTAGGCCGAAAAACGAAAAATAAACGCTAGAAAGGAAATTTTCCATTTTTCTTTACACGATTGCATTATTTTTTCGCTCTGGTATAGTTGAGTACGGAAAAGTAAAAATATTCTAACAAGGATTATAGAGACATCCCATATATGTACATAAGTTGAGGTGTAGTTTGTATATACACAATAATGATTTATAGTTGGTTTTTGCATAACGTATAGATTTACTCTAGACATACTTATTTAATAATATATTATTTTTTTAATGTAAGAATATTACAATTTAACCTTAATAATATTTAGTAATTGATATTACAAATGGATTACTGACATGTAGGAGATTGTCCAGTGGTTACCCCTTTGTATTTATTTAATCGCAGTGATATTTGACTACTGGGTTTAGTTTGTAGTTATTTTAGTTTTATTAAAGCTAATTTAAAATCTGGTAGGTAATTCTTTTGGCTCATAATGTTTAAGTTTAGAGTTAACAGTGGTTTTTCCATAAAAAGTCACTTAATTATTAGAATGAGCACTTAAATTTTGGAAGTAGTTCACGCTGTGGTTTTTGATTTCTTCTCTCACATTCAGTGCACTGTGATCCATGTGATCAATTTAACTGCTCATAAATTTATCTCTTTCAAAGATAAAAAGAAAAAGGACTATATCTCTAATAAGTTTCGTAATTCAAAACGTACATGATACTCTACTGCAATGTAACATAATTTCCTGTATAATTATAAGACTAGAAACATTTTTTTATTTTCATTTATTCCCTGCTGAAATATGTTGACTAAATTCTGGGAGAGCTTTAACATATTATTTCATGTACGTTTAACTTTTGAAGCTGTTTTTGACATACGACAAACTTTAATAAAGAATGCAATAAATATTCCAACTATGGACTAGCCATCAAGAAGCCCAAATATGAACCCGATAGAGAATCTATGGGATGCACTAAAATGATCAGTTAGTCGCCACATACCTGCCCCTATGACTCAGAACTCGAACAAGTCGTCCTCGTCGAATGGGAGAATATTCCTTAGGAAAACATTCACCATTTGATGAATAGCATGCCCAGATGAATGGAAGCAGTGATATCAGCTAGAGGAGTGTCTATGCGCTACTGAATTCACATTATTATGGTTGAATTTCACCTCTAATTTGTTTGCTATAGTTTTTCATTAACACGTTGTTCTTTTATGTTATTTGTTCATGTCTCTTCCGATTTTAGACCATTCTGATTTGTTAAATATTAGTTTAAATCATTTAAATATATCACGTAGGTACTATGACTTAATTCTTCGTTCTTAAAAAAATAAAAGTAATAATGTGGAGTTTCACTGATCCGTTATTATTTCCATGAGTTTACTAACTCCTAAAATAGTATCTATTCAATACAATATTCAAAAATTAATAAGATTGGTATTAGGAATTTAATTATTTATTGAGTTTATTAAATATTCTTTTTTGTATTGTTTTATTAACTGTTTTAAAACCACATTCTCATAATACTTTATATTCATGTTTCTTTTTTCACTTAACGAGCTTTGATGATCATTTAGCTATGTACAAACTTAATTACGAGTAATATATGTATTTATTTTATTATAGAAACTTAAAATTTTTCGTAAGTTTCACAACAAGACCATTCACAACATTAAAAACGCTTTAGATGTGATAACATATTGCATATTTTAATGCAGGAGGATCTTTTTAAATTTGTGCCCATTCATCCAGAATATTAGAAGTACAATACACGAACAATCTGCGGTTGAATAATATGAAAATGTGTTGTAATGTTAACGAAACATCACATCGATCCGAATTACATCGTAACAGGCAGCAAACGCTATCTTGTTATTTCCATATTGCTTCACCATAACTCCCTTGGGTGCTATTGGTGGCAAAGCCATTAGATGCGCCGTACTTGACTGTCAGAATCTCGTATCCTCTGTACTACGTCAGACTTGGTTAGATGGGAATAAATTACGAAACATCCTTTAACGATAACTGAAATAGCGAAAGTAGTACACTATCCCAGCACTTTACACAACATGGTTTCATTTGGGAGGTCTCAATAAATCCAGTATAATTATAATAATGCAAAAAACGTCTATGTCATGTAATGGTCTCTTAAATAATCGGCAAGGGTTGTACATGATATATTTATCGAAGGGAAATATTTACAATAGAAGTGTTTAAGGAGGGAATGGAAAGCCCTTAGTTTACAAGACTCAAGAAGTCATAATCCGGGAAGGTCTTCTCAATTACAGTTGAAGGCTTTTTGTTACACTTTAAGCCTGAAATGAATCTGGTTGAAAAAATATTAGGACAAAAACAATGAATATCTCCAAGAAGTAAATCCAAGATCGGGGAGACTAAATAAAATAAATCCAAGGGACTGAGAAATGACCAACGAGACTGTGAAATGTTATTGGATTATTAAGTTTTACAAGTTTTTATATTCAAACTGATAATAAGTTCTTAAATAGTGCACTCATAAATTATTATTCTATCGATAATATCAATCGATAATAAGTAGTACAAAGTACGCTATCATTATTGTTTAAAAATTCTAGATGATTTTTTAATTAGTAAGAGTTATTTACATTATTCTTAATGAAAATGTGAATTACTCGTATATACCTGGGAAGGAGTTGGAACCATCGATGCAGATACCAAATACAGGAGATCAGCTTTCTACAAATACTGACGGATTTGTATAGAAATATTATACATCATTCAATGTGCGTTTTGTGAAACAAGTTAGTGCCATCATGAGATTATAAAAATTCTGGTTTAATGATATCATAATAAATGTTATGATCAAGTACTACGGAGTCTACTGTTCTAGTAAAAATAGAGACTTAACAATTAGTTTAAGCATGTTGATAGGCCAAACTTGAAGGCGTTAAATATAATAAATTTTTTTGACAATCTTCTACAATATCGATCACTATTTTAATATTATCGGTGAAAATTTTTTTCGCATTCTAAAACATGGGACAAATTATTTATAAATGAAAGGAAAAGTGCAAATAGTAAAAGACCCTAAATTTTATATTTTGGCATTCAAGAGGTGATGTTGTATATTTTCGATCTATAACCAGAGAAAGGAGCATACAGAGTTCTATTGGAAATAGATGATTTAAAAATATTTATTGAAATTTGATTGAAATCGAAATCTACTAATGGGTTTAATAAAGTTGCATGATGTACCTGACGTTAGTTGTTTAATATACTTGACACATACTGAGTAAAATAGGCTGGGAAAAGTAGACCTGTTTGATATAAAATCGTCTTGTAGTGAAATTAAGTCTTTGATAGAATAGTAGATGCAATTATATATGCACACTTCAGAGATCTTAGCAAAATTATTTAATATAGTAATGGGTTTGTAATTTATAATATAACACGGGCTCTTAGCCTTAAAATTTGGATATACACTCATTTCTCTTCATTTTAGAAAATATGGAGGATATGGGTTGCTAAAAGTGGTAACAGATGTATTCCTTTGAGGGGCATAAGATTGGGGTGTTGTGGTATTATTTACTATTTTGGGACGGGTGTCCCAGCGAGAGGTAGCCGATTATGTTTATAGTTATTGGACAAATAA
Organism: Rosalia funebris; assembly: GCA_037954035.1. Taxonomy (NCBI): domain Eukaryota; kingdom Metazoa; phylum Arthropoda; class Insecta; order Coleoptera; family Cerambycidae; genus Rosalia; species Rosalia funebris. The sequence goes on from JAZFAV010000007.1 coordinate 11,776,187, forward strand.
ATAACATTTCTACAATAAGTTTGAATTCAATTGTTTATTTGAGCTATGCCATCAGACATGGAATACAATATCTTGTAAGTGGCCGCCTCTGCTTCACTGACAACAGTGGATTCTTTTGATGAAGTTTTCCATCACTTCGCGGCATAGCTGTGACCGCAATAACTTCGTTAATGTTATTTCTCAACTGTTCAATCGTAACGGGATTATTGGCATAGACTTTTCCTTTAACGTAGTCCCACAAGAAAAAGTCTACTGGGGTCAAGTCACAGGAGCGCTTAGCAGGTACCTCACGACGACACATAATTGCACGTAATTTTCTTTCAGTGCCCACAATTGAACCATTACTATCGTAGTACGCTTTGACAATAAGTATGCATTGCTGAACAGTATAGTGCTCCATGTTGTAATGGCATACTCTCCACGTAATAATTACAAAGTATTAACTTCCAAAACCTGCCGCAAGAGTAATGGCGGCAAGTTTAATTCAAGTACCTGTCGCTGGGACACCATTTAGAAATTCACTTCAGAATAGACATTTTCATCCACATAACAACTGGATCCTATATTACAGAACATCAATAAAAAAGGAAAAGGTTAATCATAGTAAGATACTATCAGGTCATGAAATAACCGAATGTTGTTTTTTGATTTTCATTATAGCACATGTGAAACTTATTATATTATAGAACATGTGAAAAACTCTACAGAAAACGCGAAAAAAATAATGAGGTCATTGCTTTGGTAAGCAATGATATTTTTGGTCAATTGCACTTGCAATTGGCTAGATTTACATTCTAGTAATATTATAAAATGTGATTAAAAGTTATAAAACAATTTTACTATTTCTCGAGGATTATAAATTACAAAGTCAGAACACAAAAACGACAATAACACGTTAGAGTGAATATGCTGAATGTTTAATAACGTAAAAAAATAGATTTTGCGAAGGGAGACTTAAAATATTACCTTAAAAGGTTCAAGATATGATCCAAAAAAGGTTTTCTGAATATCGGTTGGTGGTTTTCTTGTATTTGAAAACTGAAATTAGTGTTATTGAAAAATGTTAGAAGAGGAATATCTGGGACACTGAAAGAAACTGAAAAGGAGCCAAAGATATTATGTATACTATAAGATTTTATTGCATTATTAAAATTCTATATTGAATCTTCTATACCGAATATAAAATAAAAGTTAAGTTAAATTCCTAAACGACGTATTCAATAATTACTCAATATTTTTTTAAAATTATTATTCAATTGGTATTGAATATATTATTATTCAATTCAGGTGGTGTGAATCAGACCATCGTTATTATTTTAGAATTTTATATTCTTTCTTGATAATTATATAATAATAGGATTTGCTTTCATTCGATTATTCTTAATAAAAACGTGAACTACACTATAAAGAGGAAGCTTCAATAGTACGAAATACACACACAGTCCTCTATACGATTTTCATGAACTGGAGTAAGAATATTTTTTTGAATCCGGCTATTTCTTATGGAGGAAAAAGGGGAAGATTTATTTCCGAGAAGTTCCGAATTTATATCTATGAGGAGTAAATGGCGTTTTAAAATTTCAATACTGCCAATTTCCAATTTTAGATTTACATTTAATTTACATGTCTTCTTGATAGTTTTGACTTGTTTACATAATTCTTACAACATGAAACATGGTCTATACTATACGAGGGAAATTTTAATAGAACGAAAAACATAAATGGTTCTCAACACAATTCTCACGAACTGGATTAAGAATATTCTTTTTTGGATCTAGCAATTTCTTATGGAGAAAAGTGCGGCATAAAAGGCTTCCGTCCGAGAAGTACCAAATTTACAACTAGTAGTACAAGAGTAAAGATCGCTTTGAAATCCACTTTCTAATTAATAATGGTAGCCTAGTTACCTACAGAGCAGTATTGGCACTATTAGCTACTATTAAGACTTGGGTTATAATCAAAGTATCGGCAACTACAGATTAGAACTTAATGGGTGTTACCTTGATTATTTTTTTATGTTTAATATTAATAATACTCACTAATTTAATAATCAATTAATTGCAATTTATTTAGCATTTTGCCAGTTATAATTACTATACTCTTCATTATTAGAGCCACATCTCATGATGGCGTAATAGTCTGAGGAAATTTGGAATTAAATAAAAAAATTGAATTCTAAAAATTATCACCAAAAAGAACCTTACTCAAGCAATATACTATTTATAGAATCCAGCTTCTTAGATATAAGATAACTACTCTACTTTTACTCTAATGTAAGCAGTACAGAAACAGAGATAGAAGATAATTTAATAATAAGTGATCGCATTTGATCATATATAGGACACAAGGATTAAATATAGTACATACATGTGTATATCTATTAGAACAATGTACTTTACTATGGGCATTAAAATCACACTAGCGCCTTTGCCATTTCTTTAAACATTGCTAACTGACCACTAGTATGTTCGTGTGATAAAATTGCGATGTAAGATCACTTTTTGCGAAAAAAATCCATAGCACAAAAGTTAAAAATACATGGATCCAAAACATTATAACACAATAAATAAGGGCCTTAAAGAATGTAAACTAATACACAGTTTTAAAAGAATTATGCATTCATATGCGTAAAAATAAAAATATGGAGATAAACTATACATAACTTATTTGAAAATTAAGAATCTTCTTTTGAAAAACAAAATTATGCCGTACTAAAATTCATGTGTTTTTTTATTATTCTCAATCGTGTTTTATAATTTAGATTTTTGCGAAAGAACGAACTGTTTCAGATTATTTTAATTATTAATTTTTAATATGTTAAGTTTATATATGTATGTGTTTATTTTATTTATATTTAAATTTCATTTTATATCGAAATTTTGTGTATATATCATGATGTAAAGTATATGTTTTTGTTTTTTAAGAATTTATATCAGTTTTAGATTTTATATTATTATTAGAGAATACATTATTATAGCCTATTATTTTTCTAAATACTTATTTTAATTATTAACTTCACCATTTTATGTTTATACATATGTGAATATATTTATTTTATTTAATTTAAAACCTATTTATGTACGCCTTGTGCGTATGTTTTACATGTTTTTTATATATCTACATTATAACTCATAGGATAAGCAGAACAGTTTTTTCTATATAGACTAAAACACTGTCAAGCACTATAGTGCTTTTGTGCGGAAGCTGTTTATTGTGAAATACATTTATAATTACAAATTTAATAGGTATTAAAATAAATATTATTATTATCTTTAATAAGTACCTTCCTTAATTTAAACTTCCTAGATATCTTCTTTTTGATAATTTTGTATATATGGAGACTTTGGGATATTAAGAGTATTGAATTTTATTCTCTTTTGAATAATCTAAGACTGGCGTGGTGTTCTTTGCTCACATAGAAGAAGCATAAGTTTTAGGATTCGGAAACAGTTGTGCATACTTATACGCTAGAAGAAACTACGAATAAATATATTTAAGTTATAGTTATATAGTTATAATATAATAACTATCCATATGTGTTCAACAACATCTCAAGGGAAATGAGAATTTATTTCACACACGTTTAGCTAAGTTTACATTCTCGGAAAAGGTAAAAGGTAACTAAACCTAATTAAAAATTATAAAGCGGTTCCACAGATTCGTGACGAAGATAAGCCACAAAGTTGGAACAGAGAAATGGAACGCGACATTTCAAACGAAAGACATTCACCACTCAAGTAGAATACAGAACTCCCATTCAACCTAATATAGATAACTGGTATTACAACAATACTCCTAACTGCATAATATGTAAGATCAATTCTTTAGTATAATAGTTGTGAGTTACTTCTATATAATATTATAGAATTTCTTGAAATTTCAGAGAAACATCAAATGTTTTGAGATGATTACGAAAATGGGTAATAGTAACAACTCTGAGAAGAAAGTAGCAGAACTCGTATATAAATGATGAAGTATCTATGTAGATATGAATAGTAATGAAATGAATCTTAATTCATTATAACTCAAAGTTTATATCTAGATCTCAAACGTTGCTGCTTTCTGGTATGTCATATAACATATAACCTGTATAATACGATACTCAATAGTACGTCAAGAGTAATCAAATATCATTAATTATTATTGTAATGAGATTTGTCTATTTCGAGTTGATAAAATATAATACCATTTAATGCAGAGTTACTAAAGCTACAAAATATTGATTCTATTTTTAGATCTAAAGTATATATGAATGTACTGAGATATAAACAATTATCTAGTCACAACTGGTCATGTATCCGTATTTATGTATAGTGCATTTATACCATGCGTCTTTTTTAAAATGAAGACACCCGGATATTTTTTGAAATCCAAACTTGAACTTTCGCACAATTATAGTCCTATATATGTAAGATGTATATTTCGAGGTAACCAACTTAAATTTAAATAACAAACTGAGACAAGGACAGCACTTCAAATGGGGCCCATTCCCAATATTTTATTTTGTGGTGAAGGTATCGAAATAAGTTATTACAAAAAGTTGTTAAAAAATTACTATACTATTCATAAGTTAAGTCACATCTTATATATGGCTTAATGGTCTGGGGGAATTAGGAATTAAATAAAAAAATATATAATTCTAAAACTTATCATGGAAAAAGAACCAACTTATTTTAGCGGTATACTATTTATAGAATCCGGTGTCTTAGATATAAGACAACTATTATATTTTTACACTATTGTAAACAGCACAGAAAAAAAATATTTAATTTTTATAATCACTAATAATCACTAATAAGAAATAATCACATATAGGACACAAGGATTCAATATAGTACACATATCTGTTAGAATAATACATCTATTTACACACTTTATAATCACACTAGCGCCTTCGCCATTTCTTTAAACATCGCTAATTGCCACTACGAGTATGTTCGTGTGGTAAAATTGCGTACTTTTTGCGAAAACATTTCAATCCATGGGCCTAATTGGGCCCATTTCCAATATAGTGCTTAGCGATGAAGATATCGAAAAAGTTATTACAAAAAGTTTGTTAGTTATTGATAAGTCAGACTCTAAGTTTGAGCTTCAACACCAAATTTTATTATAAAATTCCCATTTTTAGTTTATTCAATATTTTCCATGCACGGTTACAATTTTCGTTTTCAATTTAATAAAATGAAAGCAAAAACTATAATTAAATTAAAGGTACATCTGACAAAAGTAAGTATATTGTGTAAACTTCTAGCTCATAATCGTAAAATGCGTCTGCATTTAAGGGAACAATCGAAATAATAACATTATTTGGTGATGGGGCTTATAGTAGCAGAGAAGTAGTAGCAGAATTTAACCGAATACATCTTCTACGAATCCGTTATTCGTATTACGAATATCAGTTTGTTTAAATGTACTTTTGTCAAATCGACACTTCTGTTCAATATTTTTTCCCATTTCCATGGCATCCTATTAAATTGAAAACTAAAATTGTAACCGTGTGTGAGCTTGAACTCAAACTTAGATTTCGAACAACTGTTTCTAATAACATTTTTCGATATCTTCAACACGAAGCAGAATATCAGGAATGGGCTTCATTTGGCGCGCTGCTATTGCCCCAGTTTGTTAGATAAATTTAAGTTGGGTTACCTCAAAATGTACATCTTATATAGTACTACAGTTGTGCCAACGCTCAAATCTGGATTTCAAAAAATGACAAAAATATCCAAATGTCTTCATTTTAAATGGGAGACATGGTATATCATCTAGTATTGTGCATTTATATCAATAATTTTTTGATTATTAATATATGTTAAGTAGTTCCTGCTATTATAATTTTAAGCAGTTTTTAAGTTTAGATTTAAAGTAGTGTGCTAATTAATGGAATTTGGGCATATAATCAGAGTTTATGTTTGACAATTTTCAAGAGCATTTCCTAGAGTTAATAAGCAATGTCGAAAGATTTTTATGCGTGCCTTAATGAATGTGTTGGTGTGTTTCATGAAACTAGCTGTGTGGTTTATAAGAAACGAATAACAACTACAACAGAGAAAGAATAAATACAGTAATATATAACACAAAATAATTTCGTGCTCGTTATTTAATATAATGGAATACAGCAAAGTAACGAATATCGAGGTACTAAAATATGTGAAATGTCCTTGATCACATGAGATTTTTAAAGGTTTCAAAAAGTTATATATAGTAAAAGCATTGTATAATACACTTACGTAAAGTTATTTTGTATTCCTAAGAATACGCACTTATGTCAGAAGTATCACTTTACACACTTATATCAGTAACTATTTCCGAAATAATTTCGGTAACCCATGAAATATTCTTATAGACTTTATTGCTGGAATTTCCTTCACGAAGGATTTTTAACAATGTCAAGATACGTTCCAGGTTATTTGTGACAATTACTTATGAATTGCTAGAAGGAGAAATTGTATACTGACTCCATTCAGCCTTGTGAACCCTTCATTTAAATAACGAGAATTTCTGTCCTCGGCATCATATTTTAAATAAGATCCTAAAATGAGAGTTTTCGCAAACATCTGCTTGATCGTAAATTTTATGACAATATAACTTAATTAAGACTTAAGAGAAGAAACATTTTTGACACGTCCTAATATGACGCCATAATGAATAATTGTAATATAATTTTATTTGAAATGAGTTTCTTTTCTGCAGGCATTTATATTTTCTATTTAATGCGTAATTTTTGACGTCTTGATTATACTCTTAAAGAAATAAGCTTTAATACAAGTATTTAATTCTTTGCTCGTTTTCATTAATTCGCTTAGAGTTTTACTTTTAACTTGCGAAACAGAAGAAACTTCACTTGAATAACTTGAAATTTGAATTGTTTTCTAACTCTGTTATAAAACAATTTCAGCTTACTGAAATCTGCCTGATTTTCATATATCTGCATGTTAAAATGCAATATTAAATTTTGAGAACTTAAGAAAACTGGCCCTCCAAAATAATCTTTAAAAATACCCAAGATATCTTAGAAGTATCAAAAATGTATTACTATGTATTATAACAAATACATACCACATAACCACATTATAAAATAATATACAGTGCTATTCAAAAGTCCCCTCCCCCCCTCTTATCTTTTTAACGATTATACATAAACTAGTGAAATTTGGTAACTGAATATTAAGGGTTGTAAACTTCCCTACTAGTGATGATAGATGACGTATGCGTCAAAGATGACGTCACAAGGTCATTGTGACCAATAATTTAAAATGGAACCCTATGACAAGCGACACCTCTTTTAAAAGGTATCGAAAAAACGTATTCAATGATACTAATATTCTTTGTATTTATGGTAGTTTTGATGGATTAAATCAGTAATCAGTACCTACTTATAGTAATTGTTTGAAGTGAGCTCCATCTACTTCCTGACAGTAAAACATCCTATTGCGAAACTCTTCTCGTACTTTTTCAAATGTATCTGCGGAAATAACCCTACATTCTGTAACAATACGTTGTTTTAAAACATCAATATTGTCAGGCTGAGTGGCGTAAACCTTCGGTTTAAGATATCCCCACAGAAAAAAATCTAAAGGTGTGAGGTCCGGTGATCGACGCGGCCATTCCATTGACCTTCGATACGCATCCCTAAAATATAGGTAGTAATAAGATTTATCATAATCGTCGTAAGTTTATTATAATTTATGTCAATAGAGCATGAGACAATTTTGGACTAAATCAATTCCTTATGACCCATATTTATGACTAACCAGCATAGGTTTATATCTGGTAGTCCTATTGAAACTGATTTTATCTCTATCACAGGATTTGGGTCTGGGAAACTTGATAATAAACAGATGGACATTATTCACATAGACTTTTCCCAGGCATTTGATCTGGCCTAGATTATGGTATTCTCATTATAAAAATGAGTAAATTTGCACTATTATTGGCACTATTTGAATTGTTCAAGCCGTATTTAGCAAATAGATAGCTTTATGTTTCAAATCAATAGACGTCTTGGCTACTTTTATGTTCCGAGAGCGTTGTATTGGGACCCCTAATGTTTATCGTTTGCATAAATAATTTACAATTATGGATAGGATATTAACTACAACTACTGATTTATTTTCATATAGATCTAAACGTTTCATGTTTTACAATTTAACATTATTTCTAGAATTTCATGCAGATAAAAACACCACAGATATAAGACCAAGTTTGTAGCATCGTAATAAATGTTCGTCTCTTTCTCATTCTTTAACTCAACTTTGTTAAAGCATATAATTTATAAATATAATAGCTTTATAAATTATAAATGTATAATGTATCTCTTGGGAATTTCAGAATATTATTGAATTGTCTTTACGACTCAAATACTGTCAATATAACAACGACGTAAGAATCTTTTGGGATTACAGTTGGATACTATAGGGTGGTCCAACCATAATGCACGATGTTAATTGTGAGGCACACCTTAACGTCAAGTTTTTTGCCCAACTTAATTTGACATTTCCTTGTTTCAGCGTTTGAAAAATTCAACCATGGAGAGGTACACAATTGAGCAGCGCGTTAAGATTGTTGAAGCCTTTTACGAAAATGGGCGTTCAAATCAAAATGCATCTCGTGCACTTCGTGTCTCTTTTGGTCAGCATAATCGACCAAATGTGTCCACAATCGGGAGAATTGTGTGCATATTTCAGCAAACTGGGTCTGTAGGAAATGTGAAAACACCTGTGCATGCTCGCTCAGTTCGTTCTGCGGAAAACATTGCTGTTGTTCGTGATAGTGTAGCAGAAGAGCCGTCAACCTCGACTCGTCGTCGTGCCCAACAATTAAACATCTCACGAACATCACTGATGCGAATTTTGAATAAAGATTTGAATTTACACGCTTACAAAGTTCAATTGACTCAAGAGCTGAAGCCTACTGACCATTTCAAGCGTCGTCAATACGCCGAATGGTTGGTTGAACAGACAGAAGTGAATGGTGACTTTACAAAGAAAATCATCTTCAGCGACGAGGCACACTTTCACCTCAATGGATTCGTTAAGAAGCAGAATTGCCGCATTTCGGCAAATGAGAATTCACGAGTGATTGTTGAAAAGCCGATGCATTCACAAAGAGTGACTGTTTGGTGCGGTTTATGGGCTGGCGGCGTCATCGGGCCGTACTTCTTCGAAAATGAAGTCGGCCAAGCAGTTACCGTGAATGGTGCTCGCTATCGCGAGATGATAATGGACTTCTTGTGGCCAGAAATTGAGGATATGGACCTGGACGATATGTGGTTCCAACAGGATGGTGCCACTTGCCACATAGCCAACGAAACAATGGCACTTTTGCGCGAGAAATTCAATGGCCGTGTTATCTCACGTCGGCCGTGGCGATGTTAATTGGCCGCCACGATCATGTGATTTGACACCGTTGGACTTCTCTCTTTGGGGATATTTAAAAGAAAAAGTGTACGTCAATAAGCCAAGAACAATTCAAGAGCTAAAGGATGAGATAATTCGGCACATTAACGACATTGAACCTCAATTATGTCTCAGAGTCATTGAAAATATGGACCATCGGATAGAAGTATGCCACCGAAGCCATGGCGAGCACTTGGCCGATATTTTGTTTCACACATAATTGTTGTAGATCCTTCCATCATAATAAAAAATATTAAGATAATTCTCTGAAAACTTTTTGTTTTATGTACAATTAACATCGTGCGTTTTAGTTGGACCACCTTTTATAATATCCAACTAAGATAATAAACGAAATGATCAATGATATTTATTAAGAAAATAAATAAAAATCAGAGAGGAAATCTAGTAAAATTGGGCAATTTATAAAACGTAGTAAGAAAGGGAATGCAGAGAATTCCCCTTTCCGTTTAATATCTTAAGGAAGGCAAAACTAATGGAAAAAACGTGGTCTAGACAAAATTGTATATTATAAAATTCATGAATATCCAAGTGCATAAAATTTAATTGGATATGCTTTCATTAGAATTGGATATATTATAAACAGGATTTTTGTTAAATGTTTAACATACCCAATAAGTAGAATTTAAAGATCAATTTAGGGAAGCAGAAATTTTCGTGCAACATGAATATTTAAGTTTTTTTTTATCTGTGACCTATAAAAATACACTAACTCGCTTTATTATTATCTGCGTCTATACGTACATATAACTTGAAATGATTGATCTTAAAATTATCACAAATTGATTATTGTTTCGAAACTAAATAAGATCTAAACTGATCTTGTCGAAAGTAATATATTATATTTGCTAGAGAGAGTTGTATTAGGGCCAGCTGTTACATGAATAATTCACCAAGAAAATTAAATACTGTGTACTGTTTTCGGTGCTATTTACTACCTTGACTAACATATAAATTTACTGAAACTTCGTATTTATAATTTTTGATGGTTAAAAAATATTCAATATTCATTCATGGTTCAAAATATTCATGAAATAAGTTATTTTAGACGACAGTTTATGATGTAGTTGGAGAAATAATAGTAATGTACGTATTTTAATGCTTTCAACGTCTGAAGGAATATAAAATGTTGTCAATGCTAGCAATCATCATGATTATTTATGCATTATTTAGCATCGATCTGTCATACACAACGAAGTTTATTTGATGTTCATGTTAACTGAAAGTATCTTCAATTGAGAATATTTCGATTTTTTTTATTTCGATGTTGAGTACAAAACATAATTCATGTGGTGACTGTGATTAACGCATCAAAACGTTAGTAATAAGACGGATGGATCCTACAGATGGAGTAGCATATTATTGATATGAATAGTCCAGTAACAGCCATAGCGGCCACCACTTGGATGGGTGATGGACCGCTTCTCGTATAACATCTAGCCGTATATCTGCGAATGGACTCTCTGAAGCTATAAAATATTTACATATTTAGGGAGGGTTTATGTAGGAGACTTGTTTTCGATAGGACCTAACTTCTTCTATTTAAGATAAGTCAGATTACTCAGATTGTGAAATACGTAGTACTTTGAGAACATATTGTTTCGTAGAAAGTCTGGATAATTTCAGATAAAGTCTTTTAGTTATTATAATAAGAAAATGCGTTAAACACTGGATATGTATTGAATTAAAGAAATTCATTATTATTACTTATATTTACATTATTATTAAATTATGTATTTATATATATTTAAAAAAATTTTATATTTAAATAATACCTAACGTAAAAAATTAATTTAAATTATGGTTAATTTCAAATATTCCGTACTGAATATTTCAAATATCATAAGTTTTAAATAATGAAATGATACATTCTGGGGATTCTTTATGAGTAGCTTCTAACAAAATAAAACTATTTTACATATAATACAAGTTAATTTTAACTAAAAGTAAGACTCGTAAATTGAAAATCAGGAACTTTATTGATAAATGGATAAATATCACTACAAAAATTGCTATTAAATACACTTCTATTCTTCAATTCAATTTTGCCATATGTAGTTTCTACTTTATAAAAAATTTCATGCACCGAAAAAATAGCTTATTGTTGATAATGCAATGCATTTTACTATAAAATAATCATAAACAATCAGCAATATATTGTTTAATTGGATAATTAATTTTATTACTTTTTATGCCAGTGTTATCCATATGCTCTAATATCTATACTCTGAAAACAATTTCTTTGAATGCAAAAACTAATTAATTTTACATTTTACAAATTCAGTTTGCTACTAATTTGGTTTTGCTACTACTGTCTTCTTCTTATACAGAAACCGGCGTGCTATTAGGCGGATTGTTGAGTCAAGGGGAATTAACGAGTGAACTGTTCAGCTAAGTACAAACTGCAGTGGGGTCTATAGACAATTATCATTATATAGGGAGCGGTATGCGGTAGAGTTGTGTTAATATAGGATCGTGAGAAGAAGGGAAATAAGATAAAGTATTTTATTTCGTCCCTAAAAAAGGAATGTATTATAACTTTGTAAATATAGCTTAAATATAATACGTTGATAATTATTAAAAAAAAATGGATATTTACGAGCTTGCTAAATTCTCAAATTTAGCAAATAATTAAGCGATATTTTTGTAGTCGATCGATTAAACACAAAATTAAAGGAATTTTTAACGAAGTATTTTCAAATAGCTCTTTTTCGCTGCTGACCACAATAATTAAAAATTTCGTCGTATTATTTAAAACTTTAAAAACTATGGATGCATTTTTACCAGACGTCACACAAAAGAGATGTCCTGGTCATGATGAGGCCGAAATGAGGGATGTAAATATTCTGTCTACAGTTAACATAAATCTGATTCTTTTTTCTAGAGTACTAGAAGAGTACTTTCTCTACTAGAGTAAGTAACAAAACCTCATGAGATATTTTCCAAGGATAATGTCAGACGAATGGACTTTTTGCGAACGTGTGCAGGATAAAGTCAAGGGATGAAAATTTTATCAAGAATATTGTTTTTACATTAGATGAGTTTTTAGATGAGTAAATTTTTGCATCACACGAAGAAGTTCGATATCGATCTGGGAATAGTCTTCAACTCGATATTCTCAGAAAGTAAATGTAAGAGTGGGATGTTAGGAGATGAGATGATCGGTTCACTATTCGTTGAGAGCACATTAACCTATCATAAGTACTTGGATATTTATTTGGATTACAGCAGTAAATTGTTCCGCAAATTAAGCGTATTTTAGTTCCAAGATTTAATTAGGTGTGATTGCAACAAATAAGTGTCTCGCCCATAATAATATTTTAGTTTACAACAATACCTTCCAAAATCTTTTATCGAAAACATACTTGTGATCAACGAAATCTTCCAATATGACCACAAATTTTTCTTCCGGGATGTAGTAAAACTAAAATTGATTCCTTTCAAGAGAATGGGGCTAATGAGCTAGCAGAATTGTGGCAAAAAATAATAACACGCGTTCCAGAAGATGAGCTCTTGCCTTATGATGCGCGATATTCAATTGTGTGAGTGTTTAACACAGGAAGGAGGTATATTTAAATATTTGCTATAACTGAAATTCTTTTCTGCTCTCGAATACACTTTTTTGTTTTACGATACATTATTATATTCATTCGATCTGTATTAATTGTATACAAGAACTAATTGTTTAGTATCACATAAATTCCGACGTACATATAATTAAATGAATACTCGATTTAGTATCAACTGTAGTAACTGTATACATTTTTTTGGTATTCATATACTATTCATATTTTCAGCTATTCATTCCTTAAAATGCATTATTAAATATCAAATAACAATTTGGAAAGTTAATAAAGATTTCATTTTATTCTATTTCTATTGCCCTAGACGCTCTAGTCATAAACTTTAACGAACAATAAGTTTTCTATTCATTGTCAACGAACTTTTCATTGTCATCGAGTATCGAGCAACTTCCAAACTCTATAAGTTTGAAAGTTGCTTTGTATTACGAATAGTGTTACTTGTTGTGCTCTTAAACTGTTCTATTAGACGCTAAAACAGAAATAAGACTAGAAGCAGATTAAATGCACTCAGAATAATAAATACTCAATCTGGCAACACTAATTAATGTACAAAGTTAATCTCGGATCTCGGCGTATGCAAAGAGTACGTAGGAGGTTTAAAATAGTATATAAGTAAAAAGCAACATATCTAAATAGCAAAGAATTCGCCCACCAGTCTTCCGCTTATTGTATACTAAAATGATTATATCCATTATATCCATTGCGCTGAATTTCTACCAGATAATTGAAATACGTTATGAAGGGCGGTATTTTGTTCTTATTACATCAATAGCACGAGAGCTATACAATTCAATTATATACACGTAATAAATATAGTAAAACATTCCATTCAAATTTCATTTTTTATTTTTATGCCTTTCAACGAGAAGCGTAATTAAAATGAAATATCAAGCTTAATTTTTTTATTAAAGAATTTGGTTCATATATACAAATTTGTTTAAGTATCATTACTTAAATCTCTTAAATACTTACCAATAGTTCCATAATTTCAAAGATAACATTTAACATACTTCATATAACAAATGTGTTTCTGCCTAATATATGAGACTATTAAATCCTATACATTTGTTTACTAATATATTCGAACTCATTATTTGTTAAGTATGTGTCATATACGTCATTAATTAGCAATACATAAAGTATTCCCTCAGTGTATGAAATTCAAAAAGAATTGTTCGTAGAGGGAAGTTTTACATCAATATTTATAATTCGTAATAAACTTTATTACTAAAACTTTAAATGCATTAATCTATTATACATTAATGCAAAGTATAGTCAAATTATGATACATGTACTGCAAAGTGGATATACTAGTAATGAAGTTAATTGAAATTACGTATTAAAGTTCTCCTGAAGTTGGTGCGACTAATTGAGTTTGATTTATGAATGATAGGATTAGAGTACCAGAATAAACACGATTATCCCGGTGTTTAAAGGGTCGAATTTGTAAACAGAGACGTGGAAAGCCGTTTACTTGTGGTTGTAATTGGTGTAATTAAGATTTAGTTTTATCTATTGTGATGTAGGTACGTACGGGTCATTTAAAATTTGGATTTCATTCCAAGTTATAAAAAAATATCTCCCCTTCTGTAATACGATTACGATAGAAAATATTGTAGAGTTTAGTAAAGTAGATTTTATTAAGTAGAATTGGTTTACTTACATAAGTGATAACGTTTCGTAACATTCCATTATCATTAGCTTTTACCGTCAGTTTTACACCATATTATGAGTTCTTTAACAGATTATTTCGGCAACAATTTAGGTTTCAATTTCGAAATGAAATTACTAATGCAAGTTGGGTTTATTTCTATGAAATAAACGCCTTAAATTTTGTAAATATAAGTAAAAAGAACATAAAATATAATTACAATATTTGTATTATTAGATAAAGTGATTCAATTCCGGTTATTGTAGGTACAGATTACTTTCGAACCTCCTCATTTTGTTCTTTGAAATTGATACCCTATATAGGTAGGTATAAGCAAATATTTTGTTGCAAAAATATTTTTTAATTATTCTAATTTTTCTATTTATGTAATATCATCGACATATTTTTCATTCCTTTATCAATTTCTACAATTGAATAACATTAGCATAGGATTGTAAGGCACAATGCCATGAATTGATGTTGGGAAAATATCACACAGAAAGAAGAGCAAAATACTTATACATTTATTTAAATCAAGATATAATCGTATTTCAAATCATTAAAGACAGTGTAATAAACTCTATAAAGAATGATACGGTATTCTCCCATGGGAAAATACAAAACATTATGTTTAAGAGCATACACAAAATTAAACATCTATTTCAGATCAAGCATCAAGGACTAATGGACCAACAAAACCAGCTAGCAGAAAATATTTTATGTAGTGGAAGGAGACTACCGTTTGCTGTTCAACAAAACTAGACGATTTCATCTCTCTGAGCTTATAAAACTGAAAAACTTGAAAATTCATGAGGCAAATCCTCAATATATGCAGATCGTTTTATTATGAATTAGATAGATATGTTAAACCTAGTTATACTACAGTCTTACATTGGAAACACCAGAACTTTATGAAAATACTATAAACTTTTAGTATAAGCAGCAATGATACAGTGTACTTTGACGTACAGTCGCTATTTATCTACATATGTATTAATTGAGGAAGGCAATAACTTAATTTTTCATTTGTCACATCTAAATAATAAAGAATGAGGCAGCGTACTCCGTTCATTGTCGGACTTGCGCTGTTCGAAGTCCAGCAACGGATTGCATGGCTGCGACTTGGATGGGTGACGCATGGTCTTATTCTCATGGTGCCGCGGTGGTGCTGACTTGGTATTTGGTAACAGGGTGACAACTGGGCCAAATACTGGGCTCATTGTCTGCGTGAGTTCGACTCTCACCAGAGGGAACTTGGCACTTCCCTCAGGGCTGGGTGTTTGTCTGCGTTTATATGTGTAACCTTTCCCTACACAAAACCTGCTTGTAGGCTTTCTGGGAAAGGATGTTCTAATTTCTGTGTCCAAACTACTTTTAAAGTATTTAGAAAAGACATTATTGATCTGGCCCGATTATATAAATTCTACAGAATAGAGATTTGCGATGATAAATACGAAGTAATTATAGACCGTTGTTTATAGACATGATTGGAATGAAACTAGCTTCATTTTATTTGGATTTTTAGGTAGGATACGCTCTGTATACTAGTTTCCAATTATCAAAACATGTATTAATAATAATACTACGTTATTGCAGATTTGTTAATTCCTCTGTATAGCCCACTATACCGAAATGACCTCGACCTGGAAAGGTTATTTAGTAGTATCTTCTCCGTAGTAGAGGTGATAGTATACAGCTCGTCAAGAATAGAAAAAAGTGTGAGATTCTCTGGATTCTCTGTGTAGACGAAAGAGGCAGCGTTCGCAGGGAAAATAATGCATTTTACGCGCGGTCAGATCGAACTCTGTGTACATTCACATGCGATATTCACTCTGCAAAGGTCTCAGTACGACTGAGTAAAGACCAGGCTATTTACTGCGTACCTTGTGGGCGGTCCCATATGGCAGTTTTGAGACTTATTCCTATTTTCGATGAGCTGTATCGATTTGAGGACATTCTCGTGTATTATAATGCGCTTCATCTATACCATTTTTATTTTTATTTGAACATTTATGTATTCCCTACATTCAGGTATATGTGAAACCATGTCAACAAATATAGATGGAATATCGCGTCCTCTGAGGATGAGTTTTAAGCATATTAATGTTGTCTTATCCAAGGAATATTCGATATCGATGAATCCTCCACGGGTGGGTATCTTCATAGTCAGGAGTCTTTTGGTTTAGCTTGTTACTACTACATCGAATCTGGAGATTTTTCTGAGATAATCTATCGTCCAGAATCTCTATGGCGACGGAAAACAAACGATGGTGCACTTCGCCTTGTTAACGACTGCAAAATCGACCACCCTACCTAAGTAAGAAGCTCTAGCTTACATCGAACGCAGAACTCATGACAGATGCGACGCGAAACAAACAGCTGGATGGCGAAGAAATAAGACGAGAAAATAAGAAGAGCGACCAGAGACTCTGGCTAGTAGAGCTAGGGCTAATGCAGATAGATTTGGATAAACTGCAGCCAGGTTCCTATGCCAAAAATCAAAAGGCACACTTGCGTCCTTCATAATCGGAAAGGGGGAAGCGGTTGAATGGATGGCTTGCTCTTAAATGAGGCTGATGCTAGTATATAAAGAATGTGTACAGATGGACCGATACATGTGGGCCCTGGGAACAATTCGTATCTAAAAGCCATCGTGCTGATCCAGTTGATAGTTTTATACCTGATTCCTCAGATATCTCTCTAAAAGCAATACATGAGTCTTGGCAATATGAACTCGACTCTCTACTGTAACAGGATTGGAATTATGCCGTCGAGTAATTTGATGGGTGAAAATATTTGTATAGACTAGCTATATCATCGATAGGAAAGATTCGGAGCGACGACGTTTGGTTACCTGGTAATAAAGTATTAGTCAGTAATTCTACATTATCCTAGGGCTATTCATAAAGATTATATTCCGTCATTTTAGAATATACTGCTGGTAATGAGAGTACTTCGACAGATTTTTTTTTCTTTAGACAGGCACATACAGATTTAATTATTTTCAATCTTACAGTTGATAGTAATTTTAGATTTATTTAATTATGGTTGTTTACAAAGTTTTCTCATCTGGGTGATTCCGCGCACCACCACGATGTGGTGCGTTTCGTACACGACCTCCTCAGTGGAAAAGCTTCCTCATGAGAAAAGTGTTTCATTATCCCCAATCGAAATATTTAGAAATATACAACTCACAAATTAAGGGTGGTTTCGTTCTCTAAACTTGTGCCTGTTAAAAGTAACTAGACCTAATCTACATGTTTAATTATATATATTAACAATAACTTTCACTATTTAGATTAAAGATTTAAGAAAACAGCTACAGCGAAGATGCGTTGTCTACAGAGTAGAATCTGACATTGGTGAATTTGTTCTCTTCTTTAAATTGTAAGTAAAAATATCAATCCCTAATATTTCCATTACCTTAAGTTATTTGTTATTTAGTTAATGGTGTAAAGTGCGTATGTATTTATAAATGAAATATAACCCAAACACAAGAATATTAATGTCCTTTCATATGAGTTGATTTATGATTTACAAAAAACCTAAATTTTTAAAGGTATAATTAGGTTATGGCACAACAGCATTAATGTAACGGGTGGCTCTGAGAGTTCAGTAAAATGATTAATGATGTACGCAGTATGTACGAAAAGTTGGTATATAGAAATTTTGTACTGGGATAATATAAAGGGGGAACGAGGAAAATGACTTAATTATTATTTTGTTTTCTGTTTATTTAAATAATGTAGTATACGCCTCTCAAGATGTAAAATCAGTACAACTGCTCAAGTATTTAAAATAAAAAAATGGAGCTTATGTCACAACTTAAGTCATTTTGATTTCTGATTCGTATTTTGTATTATAATTAATATAGACATTATTTTAAAACTATCTTATTCTGTTTTAAAGTTACGGCTCATTTTTTTAAACTATTCAATAAATGGTTTGCATTATATGAAAATTAACATACAGATTTATTCTCTTTTTCATTATTAAATAACGAAAAGTTAAAATTATGGTAAGGTAATTAATATGTATTATTTTTGGTTAATTTTAAAATTTGTCATATTATACATTCAAATGTGCCAAGGAATAAATTCACTGTGATTTCTAACAAAAAGTTCAAAATCTATAAATTAAATAATTTGGTCAATTTAGAAATGACGATACATATCAAATATTAACTATTCCAGACTGTTAAAACTACAGGATCTTTCAATAGGAACGCGAAATCGGTTAGGTTATAGCGGTTATGTTGTAAATGTAACGCAACATCTGTCAAATTTACGGTGAATTGTTCAGTAGTGTATGGCAAATCACCATGGAAGGTTTAATATAAGTAGTGTATGGCGTTCAACAACGTGTGAAGATCATTAAATTTTATTTTCAAAATAAGTGCTCCGTTCGAAAGACGTTCCGTGCATTACGTGATTTTTATTCTCGCCACAACCGTCCCACCGAGTCGACTATTCGATGTTTGATGACCAAATTCGAGTCAACCGATTTGATAAATAATCAGCCAACACCCGTACGTCACCGAAACGCAACGTCTGCTGGAAACATCGCTGCTGTGCGTGAAAGTGTACGGGAAATCCTGAGGCAGTCAAATTCTCGTCGATCATAAGAATTTGACCCTTCTGCGACTTCAATTTGGCGAATTTTGCGGTGGGACTTGGGGCTGTACCCGTATAAAATCCAACTGTCCAATTGATCTAGGAACTTAAGGTAAACGACCATAGACAACAACGCCGTGTGTTCGCTGATTGGGCAATTGGAAGTTGACCCAAATTTCGCCAAAAAATCATCTTTAGAGATGAGGTCTATTTTTGGATGAATGGATATATGAACAAGCAAAATTGTTGGATTTGGGATGATAACAATTCACATGAAATCCACCAGCAGCAAATGCATCCCGAGAAAGTTACTGTTTGGTGCAGATTTTGGTCTGGCGGAATCATCGGTCCGTACGTCTTCCAAAACTGATATTGCCATAACCGTTTACAGCGAGCGCTACAGATTGTTGATAAGCAACTTATTGTGTCCTAAACTGGGTGATACGGATACCGATGACATGTGGTTCGAACAGAACGACGCTATGTGCTACACAGCGAATACCACGATAGACATTTTGCATGAGCGATTTGAGGGCATGGTTATTTCGAGCAGCGGCGACGTGAATTGTTCACCGAGATTGTGTGATTTAACGCCTTTAGATTTCTACCTTTAGGGCTATCCTAAATCGCAGGTCTATGCGAATAAACCGCAAACAATTGATGCCCTCAAAGTCAACTTAACGAACGCCATCCATCAAATTCAACCAGATTTATGTGACAAAGTCGTCGAAAATTGGACACCTCGAATACGTGCCACCAAGCAAAGCCGCCGTGGACATTTCAACGACTTTATATTCCATATTTAATGCCATAAAATATTCTATTAAATAAAGAAGTTGAGTGGTTATCTCACACACAACTTGTTTTATTTATGTTTAAAAATCGAGCGTCCATGTTGAAAGACCCTTTATATGAAAGGATAAAATAATATGAAGATATTAAATACTTCGGAAGAACTGTTACTACTTGATGAAGTAATTTGTTGTCAATAGTTTTATATGGTAGCTCTATATTAAGATAGGAGGCTGTAGTTTGAAAAATGAATAGACATGTATTGAAATTGCTGTTCATTCCACAACGTCAAACATATTGAAAACATTTTGCCGGATAAATTCAAACTAGAGCAAACTGAGGATTGCTTTTTTTAAATCGTTGTTTATGCTACTAATTTAATATTGATATCAATTATCGACGCTAATTGTAAGAGAAGCGCATAATCTGAAAATTTTTGCCGAACTCTCAAACTTGTATTGGGATCTTCAGGGTTACACTTTATTCCAGGAATGGTAGGTATATCTTTTACACAAACTTGAACTAAAGTTGTATAGTTTCTGCAGACCTACCAACATACAAGCCGCTATTAATTACTCATAGCAACCGCCAGCTAATTAAGGATTATTATTTAACATGAAATTGTAAGGTAATATTCGAAGTTGATTGATTATAAAGAAAATTTTGGAGGCTCACATTTAGTAGACGTTGCTACGTTCCACCGCAGTAGAACGTACCAACGGCCATCTCTTGGTAGTTTCCAAAACAATCTAAATCGGAGTAAAAACTTGATCATCAATCAATATAATGTAAAGTTTGAGCCGCATCTGTCAAAGGTATACTCGCTTACACTGCACTGACGAGACCCAAGATAAGATCGAAACCGGTCTGCAGTTAACGATATCCTGAGATAGGTGATACTTTGCATCTTCCTTGTGGTTTTGGAACAATCTGAATCACTGTATTTTAGTGCTAACTCTGTTAGGTAGAATACGGCAAATTTTGTGATTTCATTTAATTCATCGCTCGGCGTTTGGCATATAGCCAGGAGAATAGCTGTTTTGACCTAATTTGTTTAGTCCTTATTATATAAGGTATTTTCAGATGGGGTGGACTGTAATCTCCTTATTTCAGTAGTTTGAAGATTATCCTCTGCGAAGTAAAACTTTGCATTATATTGATTAATAAAATTGATTAATAAAAAAAAAAGAATTAATAATCAACAGTACTATTCAATTTATCAATCTTTGATTTTGTGTTACATTGTTGTAAATTATCTTGTTCATGTCGTGTTATTACTCTCTTAATTACCATAAAAGCTTTCAAGATATCAGCAGACATCTGAATAATGGAGCTAATATATTAAATGCTAAAGGTGAAACTCCATTACACATTGCTTAATACAAAAATAATATAGAGAAAGTTATATAGGATTATTGATACAGGAATTGATTTTAATCTAAAAGACTTTGCTGGTTGGGCACAATTGGTAAATAGTTAAACATTTTTAGCCAATTATTGTACTATATAATAGTTAAACATTTATATAATAGTTAAATAGATATAATAATTATTATATAATAAAATAAATATATAATAATTATATAATAAAATAAATAAATATAATAGTTAAACATTTTTAGCCAATTATACTATAAATATATGATTTTGACATGATGTTAGAAGTGGTAACAGAAATTGTAGAAATTTCATTAAAACATGGTGTATTAATAGACCTGGACCTGAATATTAAACTCCTTTCTATAAAGCGGTAACATTATAAAAATGAACAATTTATTCAAGTATTGTTAAAGTATGGTGCTAATAAAGAATCGATCAATTATTTTGGAAGAAAGCCTTTAGATTGTACTCGGAATGTACAAATATATTTTATCTACTAACATCACATGCATAAACAGAAATCAGGAAATTATTGATAGGAAAAACATTCTGTTTTTCTATATTACAATAAAGATGGTTACAAATTTTAAGCAAGCGAAGATTGAAAAGTAATTTGATCTAAAAAGGGTAACAAATCTTATTATACGAAGAATTCATAAACCATTAAAAATACTTCTTCCAATGTTAAAAGGATATTATATTGTACCTCAAGAATATATAAGTGATTTCATGGTTAATAGATATATTATACCTATACCTATACTAGATAACTGCATGATAATACATTGTTCCTCATTTAAATATTTAGGTGCAACTCTCTCCTCAAACGGAAGAAGCAGCGAGGATATTTGAAATAAAATAGGACAGGGAAGAAGAGCAATCCGGCAACTAAACTCACTGTTGTGGAGTAAAAATATTAACAAGAAAACTAAAACCACCTTGTATAAAACTATTGTGCAGAGTATTTCTACATATGGCTCCGAAATATGGGAATTGAACAAAAGAGGCCGCCAGAAATTACTATCCCTCGAAATGGACTTCTGAAGAAGAAGTGCAAGGATCTCAAAATTAGACCACGTTAGGAATGAGAGAATACGGGAGATCATGAATGTGAAAGAAAATATATTGGACATAATTGGAACAAAACGACTAATATGGTATGGACACCTTCAACGCATGGAAAACAATAAATGGCCTAAAAAAGTATGGAGCTGGATACCACCAGAACGCAGAAAAAGAGGGAAACCGCCTAGAAATTGGACAGAGGATGTAGAAGAAGCTATGGAGGCCAAAGGACTTGAGGAAGGAGATTGGCAAGATAGGGACTACTGGAAGTTGAGACGCGAGAAGCGGCCAAGGCCGTAGAACCTCGCTATATATATATATATATATATATATATATATATATATATATATATATATATATATATATATATATATATACCTATACCAAATTATACTTTTATATCCAATACAGAACTTACAAAATGTAATAAATAAATCACTAGCGAACTCATTGTTGAAGCAACCAAAACTTTTTAAACTTTTTGACGGGAAATCTTTTTTATTTACGGACACAATAGTACAGTGAGGACATTTTTTATTCTGAATTATTTGTAAAGAAAAATGTCACACTAGAACACGGAATATGGCAAACCTACAAGTAATAGGAAATTTAATGCACTGTATGACGTGTAAAAATATTTAAGAGGTTGTCACAAAGTACAGCCCTATATACTTCGAGGTATGACTCATAAAACTAAGAAACGTAAGTGTGATTGTCTTAAAAGTATCGTTCATTAAACTAATAAAGCGTGGTAGCCCAATATATAATTATTACTATATTTTGAGTGTGATGCAATTTAGCTTATTAACATTTTGAAAGAAATATATGCCCTAATGAGAAATGGTGGGATTAGATGATGTACAATATCCTAATGGATAATATAAATCGATAAACTAGATAAACTCGATAGTACTAGGATACTAAGTATTACAGCTAAACATAATAGTTTTAGTGTATATAATCATAAAAAGTGTAAACATTGACATTGCTGCCGAATAAGTGCTTTATTAGTGATAAATGCAGCTTCGTACATACAAAACGTACATATAAAAAACCAAGAGCAGAAAAGGATTCTCAAATTATTTATATAACTTGTTTAGTTCTTGGTTTTTACTTGGTATTGGAGATATTTAAGAAACTATTTAGTGAAGTTGACATATATTTGCGGGAAAAAAGTATCTAATTTTGCTAAATATATTGCTGCCTCTGGAGTCAGTACGTACGCGATGGGAAATGTGACTGCGGAGTCATATTCGATTGTTGTACCATTATTCTCGTTTTATTCGAAGGTGTCATAACTCTAAGAAGAATTGACAAAAATAAAAACTGTGAAAAAAGTTTTATAGAACATCGTTTCAGCCTTATGACATATTTGGGCGATTTTTTGTTTGATTCTTCGTCACTGACTAAATTAGCTGAAGATGAGCAAAACGGCAACCAACAAAATTTAATTTTTCGCACAGCAGATTTTACCATACCTCAGACATTCACTATCTGATCAAAAATGTGACTTATGGATTTTACAACTAGAAATTTTATGTCCCTGCAATCGTTTCTTTAAATTGACTTTCGTTACATGAAAAGTTCTAATCTAAAGTTCTAAGAACCTAACCTATGATTCGATCTAAAAATGTGTGAAAATAGTCGTCAGTGTAAAATTTTATGATTTTGCTATACTTTGAAGTTCATGAAATCGAACATAAGGGTCGAACCATTTCGAGAAAATGGTTAAACGTGGTAGCAATTACAAATTTTGCTCTTAAAATTATTTTTAGGATGTTTTTTCATGCATTGGGGTTAGATAAATTGCCCCCGTATGAAACATGGCTCCCGTATTTGATTTACATTTTACCAATTTCCATTGTGCTTACTCAGCAATAAATGGTGGAATCAAAGATCGTCGAAACATGTTAAACGCTTTAGATGCTAAATCATAAAATTCCTTGTATGAATTTAATTTTTGTTAATTCCGTAACTCTCGAAGTTACGGCACCTTCGAAAAAAGCAGCAATAATTATGCAACAACCGGATTGCAGGATATTATGCGGATAATTTTCAATACATTAACTGGTTAATATGAACTTTATAACTATGTGAATCTGAAGTCACTACTCTGCAACTAGTTAATGTTATGTTTAAGTTGAAAATATTTTTGGTGATATATAAATAATTTTATAATTTATATTATATAAAAGTATAAACCGTTATCATTGTTGATTTGAATAATTTCATATTGTATAAGTCATAATCGCTCCATTCTCAAGAAACCTAATAAGCTAAGTGAGGCCACCTCATATAATTATCATACCTCACATAATTATGGTATTCGGTCATGTCTTATCACTAATTTTAATCACATTATAATCACGTTTATACTGGTTTACAGAAATTCACACAAAAATAATTCTAGTCTAGTTCTAAACCTTCTGCTGTTGCAAAGTCACATCAGCTTTAGCTACTCTCTATAATTTATAATTAACATAATAAATTGTAGTTATATTATTCATATTTAAAACGAACTTTTCTAAATTATAAAATTAAATGTTTTAGCAAATAAAATTATAAACACCATATTAAATGTATAAATACGTACTCCCTACATACTCGTATTATAGATAATATTGGTACATAGACACAAATTATAATAAGCTCGAGTACTATGTGATGTTATTCCATTATATTAAATAACAAGCACGGAATTGTTTTGTTATATATCACTTTATTTATTCTTTCCGATTGCAGTTTCATAGTTACTAGACTACATTTTCAAGTGATTTTTTATCAGTTTTTTGCCTTACATCATAATGGTAAATAAGACATTTTCTATACCACTCTCAAAAGAAAACTTAAATAACGAAATAGATATCATAAACAAGTAGCAACTAATAACGGTTTTTCGATAGATATAATAGATAAAATAATATAAAAACATATGTAGGTAGTTTTCAGTCCGTTAAATCTATCAGCATATTAAAGAAAAAACACGAAAAAATTTGCAGCTTTAACATCTTAGAAGAAATCTCGTAATATTAAAAAATAACCTACAAATAGCTTTTAGGCCTAACTAAATATAAATTTTTTTTTATAAACAAAGCAAAGAAATAACTGACTTTATAAAATAAACAATCTGGAGTTTATACGCTTTCGTGTGAGGAATGTAATAGCTGTTATACCGGTCAAACGGGAATAGCATTTAATGTCAGATAAAACAAACACAAAAAAATTTTTGAAAATCAAACGAGTAATTCAAATTTTGCAAACCATTTTTTAAAAAAAAACCATCATTTTCCCTCGATAGACAAATTAGAAGTTATTAATTATTCAACAAAATCCAAAAAACCAGATATATTAGAATCAATTGAAATATACAAACATTCGAAAAACCCAAACACAATCCTTCTTAATTACCAGGTAGGTATAGGTAATTCCATCGCATTTTCAGCCCTTATTTAAATATTGTAACGATAGACATTTACCTGCTAATTCAAGATAATCTGCAACTTTAATTAGTATATTCACTGTTAATGAGGATTGTCGTAATATTCTTATTGAAAAACAGTTACAAATTGTTTTAAAAATTAATACAGGATGCTCCCTTATGTAAAAATTACACATGAATTAACTAGTGCTAATAATATAGGTTTAGCATGTAGTGCTATTGATATATATTGAAAATTATGGATCTCTTACATTTCTCGATGTAGAAGGTTCATTCTTTCCGTTACACAGTGCTATTCAAAAGTCCTCTCCCCCCCCTCTTATCTTTTTAACGATTATACATAAAGTAGTGAAATTTGGTAACTGAATATTAAGGGTTGTAAACTTCTCTACTAGTGATGATAGATGACGTATGCGTCAAAGATGACGTCACAAGGTCATCGTGACCAATAATTTTAAATTTAACCCTATGGCAAGCGACACCTCTTTTAAAAGGTATCGAAAAAACGTATTCAATGATACTAATATTGTTTGTATTTATGGTAGTTTTGATGGATTAAATCAGTAATCAGTAAACTTGGATAATAATTTTAATTACAGATTCAAGAATCAGTACCTACTTATAGTAATTGTTCGAAGTGAGCTCTATCTACTTCTTGACAGTAAAACATCCTATTGCGAAACTCTTCTCGTACTTTTTCAAATGTGTCTGCGGAAATAGCCCTACATTCTGTAACAATACGTTGTTTTAAAACATCAATATTATCAGGCTGAGTGGCGTAAACCTTCGATTTAGGATACCCCCACAGAAAAAAATCTAAAGGTGTGAGGTCCGGTGATCGAGGCGGCCATTCCATTGAACCCCGTCGTCCAATCCATCTACCAGGATATTCTTCATCCAACTACCGCCTTACTGCACCGTAATAGTGTAGAGGAGCACTATCCTGTTGAAATGTTACTTCCAAAATGTCGAATTCATCTTGATTATCTTCCAAAATTTCAAGGATAAACGGTTCTATTGCATTTTGCAACATCTGCAGATACACCTCACCGGTTAAGTTGGTATTTAAAAAAACAGCCTCAACGATGTGGTTTCCCATTATACCTGCCCAAACATTGACCTTCTCGGGATACTGAGTATGTGTTTCACGAAACATGTGAGGATTTGCGTCACTCCAATATCTCACGTTTTGTGTATTTACATTTCCATTTAGATAGAAAGTACTTTCGTCACTAAAACAAATTGTTTTGACATAGTCTGGCTGTTGGTTAATTTTAATCTCCATATTTTCACAAAATTGCAGTCTTCGGTCTGGATCGTCGTCTGAGAGTTGATGAACCATTTTTAATTTGTATGGGTGAAATTTGTTTTTTTTTCAACACCCTGTGCACTGTACTTTGACTGACTTCACAGGTTGATGCAACTTGAGTTGTTGAAGAAGTAGGATTTACTATTACTTCTGCCAGTATATCAATTTTTTTCTCATCAGAAATTTGTGGTCTGCCAGATCGTTTTGCATCATTAATACTAACCGTTGTTTTAAACTTACGAAGAAGCTCTCTCAAATAAGTCCGCGAAACTGGGCGATCGGGAAACCTTTCATTAAAAATGCGTTCTGCTGCATGAATATTTTCTCCAGTTTTACCAAGTATTAGGATCGCTGCTACTTTATCACCTAAAACATGTACCATTTCTCTTCTTGAAGCACTTAAACGTTCAAGTCACAACAGTTTAACAAATTATTGAATGTACAAATATTTTAAAATTACCACAAGATACTAAAACAGTTAAACGTTCGATCAACAATACACAAATTATTAAATGTATAAAAACTTTGACAGCTAAAAAACATCAAATTGGGGAGACTTGCAAAAACGTCAGATTATTTACTATCCAACTATCCAGTGGCGGAGCTTGAATTTTAAATTTTATAATTAACTGATTTAATTCATCACAGCTTTGCGGTTTTTGAAAGCCAGTTGTCAAAACTGCCGTAAACAGACACAATATTAGTATCATTGAATAGGTTTTTTCGATATCTTTTAAAAGAGGTGTCGCTTGCCATAGGGTTCCATTTAAAATTATTGGTCACAATGACCTTGTGACGTCATCTTTGACGTATACGTCATCTATCATCACTAGTAGGGAAGTTTACAACCCTTAATATTCAGTTACCAAATTTCACTAGTTTATGTATAATCGTTCCAAAGATAAGAGGGGGGGAGGGGACTTTTGAATAGCACTGTATAGTCGTACGTTAAACAGTTAGTGATTAACTGAAACGAGTATCGATAAAGTATTAGTGACTTTGCGATTCTGCCATCCAAATTAACACTAAGGATATTGTTTGTGTAAGTTTATTTTAAAATAAAATATATTTTTTTTTTGTTACCCATACTTGTTACATCATGGGATCTAACTATGTCCGGACATACACAGAAAATGCGTATAAAAGGATTTATGTAAATCGCTGGGTATATAGAAAATGCTAGGTATTTGAAATTTGTTCCTAAATAAGGCAAGACTATGAAGTAATTTTCAGATCAATGCTCCGAGTAATAAACTCCTGGACAAAATTAACGCATCAGTCAAACTTCACAATATTACTTTTATTTTTTTGAAGATTTAAATCATAGTACCTACACAATATTGTAATTAAATGATTTCAACTAATGTTTGACAAATTATAATGGTATTATTCGGAAAAACATGAATATATAACAGAAAGAAACAATAATGTCAAAAGTACTGAAAACAGTGTTAATAAAAACTTTAGAAAGAAAATTGGTGAAATTAATTAAGAATTTGAATTCAGTAGCGTGTAGATTCTGATCACTAACATGATCACTGCTTCCATTCATCTGGGCATGTTATTGATCAAGTGGTGAATAGTTTCCTGAGGAATATTCTCCTACTCGACAAGAGCTATTTATTCGAGTTCCCTAGGAGTTACAGGGGCAGGTATGTATGTGACAGCTAACTTATTGCTTTAATATATCCAATAGATGTTTTATGGAGGTTATATGTGGGCGTCGCGGTAGTCAGTGCATAGTTGAAATATTCACAACTCGAAGGTAGTAGCTCTAGCAATGTGAGGCCGATCGTTATCCTACATAAAAATTAAATTATCCCCGACAAACAGGGCGAATGACATCACATGTTCTTCTACGATATTTTCTATGTAGAAATGTGCATTCATGGTTTCTCCCTTTATAGGAATGAAATACGTTCAACCATCGAAACCAGTTCCTACCCAGAACATTATTGATCCACCGAAAAATAGGATCCTCAGAAAGATATTGCAGGCTGCAAACCTCTCTCCTGGCCCCCAGCAGAGTCTCTGACTCCCATCTGGTGAATTAAGACTTACTTTGATTTCTTCTGAAAACAAAACTCGCTTCCAGTTGGAAATGGTCTAATTTATTTATTCCCTTGCAAAATACAGTCTAGTAATTCTATGTTCTCTGGTGAGTAGTGGTGCAATAGCCGGTCTACTCCAATATCCAATTCTTCTTCATTAAGCTTTCTTCTGAACATTCGTCCAGAAATTGTTACATTTTGAGCTGTTGCTAGGGCTCTTCTTAGCCCTGAACTGGTAGAATATCGGTTTCTTAAGGCGACTTGCATAAGATATCGGTCATCTCTTGCAGCTGTAGATTTCTTACGACCGTAAGGTTGTCGGGGGTTCTACAGTAGCTTTCAAGTTCATTGAAACGTTTAACTGTTTGTTGATTGCCTAACACCTAACAAATTAGCCACATAGCGCTAGCTACGTCTCTCGTTAACCAGAGTTACACTTTCACTGCTTCATATTCTTTCAAGTTGCATGGGCGATTCATTTCTTCTATTCTAAGTATACTCGACAAAGTATTTCATTCAGCTGACGACATTAAGTTAAAAAAGTCACTAACGTAACTGAATTTATTGGTTCTTACAATCACTTTGAACGGCGTTAAATGTATTATTAATAAACAATTACAAAATTTTATTTTACATCTGCCGAATAATTGCAATTTTTTATTAATAGTGGCAGAGAATATCCTAGACCACCTACACAAAATGTTTAAGGATTTAAAACTTCGAGAAATTATAGGAAATAATGAAGAGTTTTGCTGATGCGTTAATTTTGTCGAGGAGCTTATTAAGTAAAAAAATTATAAGAAAGAAAAATTATTTAAACTGAGTTTAGAAAATCGGAAAAAGGTGGAAGGAATAATACCATCCGCGTTGTGGTCTATATATTTGATATTGAGGGCGACCTAGATATGAATGAAGCTCTCAATAAATATAAATAAGTAATGGCACTTACAAATAAACATACAGATAGGCTAAGAAATTGTGGATGTTGAGGTGCAATGGATGACATAAATGCTAATGATAATTCTGTTATAGAAATGACTATTTCCTTTATAAAGGATGGTCCAACCATAGTGCACGATGTTAATTGTGAGTTACTCCTTAACGTCAAGCTTTTTGCCCAACTTAATTTGACATTTCTTTGTTTCAGTGTTTGACAGATTCAACCATGGAGAGGTACACAATTGAGCAGCGCGTTAAGATTGTTGAAGCCTTTTACGAAAATGGGCGTTCAAATCAAAATGCATTTCGTGCACTTCGTGACTTTTTTGGCCAGCATAATCGACCAAATGTGTCCACAATCGGGAGAATTGTGCGAAAATTTCAGCAAACCAGGTCTGTAGGAAATGTGAAAACACCTGTGCATGCTCGCCCAGTTCGTTCTGCGGAAGACATTGCTGTTGTTCGCGACAGTTTAGCAGAAGAGCCGTCAACCTCGACTCGTCGTCGTGCCCAACAATTGAACATGTCACGGACATCACTGATGCGAATTTTGAAATAAAGATTTGAATTTATACGCTTACAAGGTTCAATTGACTCAAGAGCTGAAGCCTACTGACCATTTCAAGCGTCGTCAATACGCCGAATGGTTGGTTGAACAGACAGAAGTGAATGGTGACTTTACAAAGAAAATCATCTTCAGCGATGAGGCACACTTTCACCTCAGTGGATTCGTTAACAAGCAGAATTGCCGCATTTGAGAAAATGAGAATCCACGAGTGATTGTTGAAAAACTGATGCATCCACAAAGAGTGACTGTTTGGTGCGGTTTATAGGCTGGCGGCGTCATCGGGCCGTACTTCTTCGAAAATGAAGTCAGCCAAGCAGTTACCGTGAATGGTGTTCGCTATCGCGAGATGATAGCGGACTTCTTGTGGCCAGAAATTGAGGATATAGACCTGGACGATATGTAGATCCAACAGGATGGTGCTACTTGCCACACAGCCAACGAAACAATGGCACTTTTGCGCGAGAAATTCAATGGCCGTGTTATCTCACGTCGTGGCGATGTTAATTGGCCGCCACGATATTGTGATTTGACTTCTTTCTTTGGGGATATTTAAAAGAAAAAGTGTACGTCAATAAACCAAGAACAATTCAAGAGCTAAAGGATGAGATAATGCGGCACATTAACGACATTGAACCTCAATTATGTCTCAGAGTCATTGAAAATATGGACCATCGTGTAGAGGTATGCCACCGAAGCCGTGGCGAGCATTTCGCCAATATTTTGTTTCACACATAATTGTCATAGATCCTTCTATCATAATAAAAAATATTAAGATAATTCTCTGAAAACTTTTTGTTTTATTTACAATTAACATCGTGCATTTTGGTTGGACCACCTTTTAGAAAAATTCTAGACGTTCACGATTGCTAATTTATTCACCTCTAGTATTATGACAGGAACATATGTAAGTCATTATTAGAAAATGTATTTAAATAAAAAAAAATAATAAAAAATTTAACACCGTATAACTGTAATGTGTTATAAACTGATGCAGAGGATTAAACCACTGAAAGGTGAATAATAATTCATTAAATAATTTGATCCTAAAGCGCTAGCGGTTATCGCTCTACTGGCGTTCGTTGATTGCAATCTAAACACTACGCGTTTAAAATTCATCGCGGCGTTACATTTTTGATGTATTAATTTGGAAAGTCAAACCCAGGGATGATGAAACAACACTCAAGTTTTATTAAATTCAATATTTACTTTTCAAGTACAGCCTTTACGTTGTCAGAGTAAAAATACAAGTGTGATTAATTCAGAATAGTTAATGAATATCTCTGAATACAAAGTGAGAATGATTAATCTCAGTCTATTGATAAAACAAGCCATGAATGTATAAATTTTGTAATTTCTTATTCGTTCATTGCTTTAAATCAAATGGGAAAAATATTAATGATGTGTTATTTTAAACAATTTTTAAAGTTCCTGGTATCAACAGTTTTTGGCACTTTCAAAAAACTATTTTCAAAAATCACTGTAAACAGTTACAATTAATAGTTTTCTCATTTATTTATTGATTTCGCTGGACAAATTATGATTTTTGCAAATTGATTTACTAAAGAATAAAAGTCAGTAGGTATTGCTAAAGAGTCACAAAACTAAAAATTTCTCTATATTATTACTCGCTAGTTTTCTTTTTAACTAAAAATTGTTCAGTATTAGCATAGAATACTCGTATGCAGCAGCTATCATCGATATTATGAATGGTTATGACAATATTTATATTTACCGGAATATAAATAGGAATTTATCAGTTCTAGAAGTTTCAAAATATTGCGGCGATTTTATAAGGAAAGCAATGTTATATTTTTCTTTTTAAAATTTAATTTGATATTATGTAACCAATTCCATTTAGATGTAGGGAACGAACTCCATTTCATAAACTTGATTAGAAACTTAATATACATGACAAAATCAGTGATAAGCAAATATAATATATTGTACTTAACTCTCTGTATTCAGAAAATTGTTCATGTAAATACAGATGCTCAGTACATCTGAAATTTTTACTTATAACAGTATGTACATGGGTTTACTGTTGTTCTCTGCAAATATACGTAACTTACTGTTCCTTACAAAGCAATTATCTTGACTTGCCTGTTCTCTATTTCAGCTAATGAAATAAAGTAAAAACAGGAAAATTAATCAACTAACGCGGCAACATACAGTCGAATTGAGGCTGTTTAACTCCATCAAATTTAATTAAGTTCCCAGAAGCATCAAACAAATTTACGAAGATTTAGATCATTGTGTACATTTAAGAGTTCTTTAAGTATACCGCATATAGCATTATCATAGTTTACCAGAATTAGTGTGATTTATGAGTTTTATTAAAACTAGCTTTGATCTTGATAATCGCTTTGTATGGTGTTTTAATACAAGTGGAATCTAGATATTACTCACTTATAATTGTTATTAAGCTTCTATGCAGATAAGAAATGCATAAATAAAAATGGTAATAGCACAGTTATTTTTCTACTTTTGAGGCTTTAAAAATACATTGCGCAGAATAAAGAGAGCCTAGGAATAATGACTTTAATTTTTTGGTTATATCAGTTTAATATGTCAATTGTATCAGTTAGAAATAGATGTCTTTAAACATCTCTACTACTCCTAGTTCCTTACTACTACTAGTCTTCTAAGTAACATCTACTACTTCAAGGATATTCACAGATATTTTATTTTTTGTAGGTAAAATGGTTTTTCTAAAAATAACACCATATACATTTTCTATGTAGGAATGTTATCATCGCCGAACAAATTATATATTACGTGCAAGTGCAAATAAATATAGACATGCTTTTATCGGTCCGCTTTCATGGAACGTGATTAAATTTGTATTTCCTTCATTACGTATTATGGTTGTTAAATATTAAGGTATTATTTAAATATAAAGGACAGTCAATTTATACTCAATAAGATAGTATATAATAGGAGGGGGTCCAAGAGGGACCGAATTTTTTATTTAATTTGTTTATTTAATTTTTAGATAAAAAACTTTTAATCTCCTTCAAAGTACTCTCCACTGGTACTAGTACATTCTAATTTTTCATTACATTGTTCAAAAAATTTTCTTCTTCTGTGATGCTCGACAGCGCCTCCGTCGTTTTCTTCACCTCATTAACGTTGGCAAAACGTTTTCCTTTCATATCTCTTTTCATTCGGGGAAATAAAAAAGTCGCAAGGGTAAGGACGGGTGAATAGAGAGGATGGGGCAGGAGGGTCATGCCATTTTTAGTTAAAAATTGGCGCACAAATAGGGCTGTGTGGGGTACGAATTTGGCAGCCACCTTTTTCATCCACAAATCTTCTTTTCATCCGTTAAAATTCGCTGAGCTGAACTCCAAGTTACACCAGATAGCTCCACAAGTTCGTCAATGGCCCGCCGTCGATTTTCCAGGATGATTTCGCGAATTCTTTCAACATTTTCATCAGTTCGAGATGCCGAAGGACGACCAGAGCAAGGTTTTATCAACAATTGACATTTTCACCTCTTTTGAGACGGGAACATGAATTTTCCCAATAGTATCATCCTTGTAGGCTGTTTTTAACACTTAAAAAGTGTTTGTGCCAATTTTTCTGAGCAAGAAACCAAACTTTACGGCCGCTCGCTGTTCACCAGAATCAGCCATTGCAAAAACGACGAGCAGACAAAACAACTTTCACTAATAAATTCATAAAAGCCGAACGGAACCTTTTTTAGCGACAATGCTTAGCTTACTGACTCGGGAATGGTAGCTCTATACGCACCTATCGGCAGAACACGGTACTACAACAACTCCGTCCACCACAACATCAGTTCGGTTTTTCTCTTGAGTACTCCCCTATCGCCAACCTACACTACTTACACCGCCACATACACTGTGATTGGTGTAAGTCGCTGAAAAAGCGTTGGACTATTTGACGTCTGTAATTGTGGATCTTTTAGCGACACAAGATTAAATAAAAGAGTAATTTAAGTACTACTGATGCCACTAATTTATATATTTTTAGAAAAATGTTTGTTCTTTGTTAGCCATTTCTTTGTTGTTATTTTTAGGACCAATACATTTGATATTTAAAAAATATATTTTTGGAAAAATGGTTCGAACCTTTTTTTTAATTTCTGTATAAATTTAGAATGTTTTTATTATTGTATAAGATGTCCGTATCCTACAGAATCTACTACTACTACTTGTATCAGAAAATCCATGTACAAATTTTTTTTTTGTAAAATTATAAACATAGATATCTCTAGAAAAGCCTATGAATTTCATGAAAACAGTTTGAAATATTTTTTTATTTATTGTTCTATATTTTTGTTACATCTATAAAATATATTTTCTTTGTTCATTCATTAGTTATTTTATATTAAATTAAGAGTCCAAATTATATCACAGACACTAGCCCTGAAACTGTATTGTTATGCCACTGTTGATCAATATTGAATTTACAGTCTCACATTGTAGTACGTATTTATGGTTTAAGTACAATGGTTTATTCCAAATAAAAGTTTGCTTAACATCACGTCGGAACATTTCTTCATACTAAATATATTCCACAATAAAATCATTACATGTATACATCATTATGAGACTACATAGTAATTTGCATTATTACCTAGCATGAAGGCTATTTATTAAGTAGTATGCAGGCTAGAGCATCTAACAAATTTAGAGAGCAGAGGTATTATTACGCAAAGAAAGATACATTGTATATGGGTTTAATTATTTTTTTTTTCGCGTTCAAGTCAATAATATTTTGCTTGAAATCTAAATAAAATATCTTGCAGATTGTAGTCTACGAATAAAGTTAATTAATATTACATCCACTCTGAATTATTAAATAATAAGAAACACAAAGCTTAAGTGATATGGATTTTAGGGAGTTTACCTATGTCTTTGTTTATGCTTTATATGTAAATACGTCTCCTTAAGATAATTAATATTTCATCTGGAACAAAAGCATCTTTTGTATAACACTTTTTGTGAATATTTCTAGATGATCGTCTAAAATTTTGGCATGAACATTAAAAAGTAATAAACAGAGAGTAATTAATTCAATCTTCATTTAGTCTTCTTACAAGGCACTTAATAAGATGTTAATATTATTAAGTGAAACGTAAAGATAAATCCAATATAAGACATATATTGTCATGTGCCTAAATATTATTCAGCTCATCAACAATAGACATAAGTCTTAAAACTGCGATATTGAACCGCCCACGAGGTGCGCTGTAAATAGCCTGGTCTTTAATCCAATCGCATTGAGACCTTTGGAGAGTAAATATTGATGAATATATATTAATGTGAATCTATGTAGAGTTCTGAATATATACATCTTCAGAGAAGATGTATACGCGTAAAGTGAATTTTTTTCCCACCTAATGCTGTCTCACTCTTTCTTCTACGCATACTTAGAGAATCTCACACTTTTTCCTATTCTTAATGAGCAGTATTATCTTTTCCACTATATAAAAAATTATATCGGATCCTTCTTATTTGAAATATACCAAAATAGGGTTACATATTTGTGTCGAACAGAACTAAGAGGGTGGCTTGTGCATGACTATAGACGATATGTCACATATATTAATACAGGATGTTCTATGTAAAACGAAACATTAGGAATAACTGTGAAAATGAGTATT
Organism: Rosalia funebris; assembly: GCA_037954035.1. Classification (NCBI taxonomy): domain Eukaryota; kingdom Metazoa; phylum Arthropoda; class Insecta; order Coleoptera; family Cerambycidae; genus Rosalia; species Rosalia funebris. The sequence goes on from JAZFAV010000007.1 coordinate 11,812,624, forward strand.
ATACAGGGAAGCGCCGTGACACGTAATTCTTTTTTCAAGGGCACATCTTTTACCATAAAATCCGTTACTGCCATAGAGGTCTCCTCCCATAAACAAGTACCCCTTTAAAATATTCAAATAGGAACATGAAATATAAAAACATAAATTAGAAAATCCCCTAAGCCGTTTGGGTGAGAGGGGTACACATTTGAAAAAACGCTTATATCCCACCGATATTGGCACTGCTGGCGCTTGGAATCGAATCAAGATGACAGTCAACAGAGAGTCATTATTTGCAACATGCATTCTGACCAACCTGGTAATAGTAGCCTAATGATAGTGTAATGAATTGTGTATAATATTTGAATTCAATTGTTCATATTTAAGCATAGGATAACACAAAGAATATAGTGCAAAAATGTAAATAAAAATTTATTTTTAACTTAAAGATAGTGTAATTTTTACCGTAAAAATAACCTAGATTACTTATTCCTATATTGATTGTTAATTCAGTCTTATATTACTTACGATCAAGCACATCTTAAATAATTCATTCAATAATGGTTTATTCTCTTGAAGAAGGAAAAGAATTATTGCAATAACGATTGAATTATTTCGATAATCCAAACCTAGATAATACGTCCAGCAGTCCCCTCTGTTCATAGAATCCTTAAATGTACCAGATTTCATACCTATAAATAAATAACTAGGATCTAAGTGATATAACTGGGATCGTCGCTCACATTTTTGCTAACTCCTGCTTAACCAAATTCGACAAAACCCAAGTCTTGTTTATACAATCTGTTCTGCAGATAAGAGTATGTTTTTGTTGACGGGAACTGCTAACAGAGTCAATTGTAGGTGTTGATATGACGAAAACATTCATCTTTATAGGGAACATTATACGCACAAACACCAGAAAGAATTTAATGCTTGGGCGGGAAGATAATCATCGGCCCTCTTTTATTCCCGGAAATATCCACAGAAATTTCAACAAATTTATTTTGATTTATTAGGAAATATGATAGATTCCATGATCACCAAGTATTAGAAGATGATGATAATCTGCATGAAGAAGGGTATTATTTTAAGAATATAAGACTCCTGTACATTATGATGTGTAAATAAGAAAATATTTGGACTAGACACTTCTTGAGCTGTGGATCGGAAGAAGAGATCCAATGCAGTGGGCAGCCAGATTGCTAGATCTGGCACCACTAGATTGATTTCTATGGGGACACCTGAAATCAAAAGTTCATGACACTATACCTGGTGACCTAGAAGAGCTGATGGACTCGAATTGTACAAAAGTGGCAACGAATAACACAAAGGATGCTACAAATAGTTACCACTCATTTTTAACCACTGATTATCATCTAATCACTCAGTTTAGAAAATAATGGTGAATATTAATACAAAATAAGGACTACAATAACGTTGACCTATTACAACGGAAAAAGTCTACCCTTAAGTTTAAATGTAACGCAGGAATTAGTATTTAAAACTTAGTATATTGACAATGGAATAAAAATTACATATTTATCATTGATACAAAACTATTGAATGTTAATGTTAACAACGTTATATGTATAATGCTTACTTTAGAGGCCTAAACAATCGAATAAGATTTACCGTAACGTGCTAATTAAATGTAAACCTTCTCTACATTGTAACCGGATGAGTGAAGGGATAAAGCTGTGTTAAAGGGCACATTGCATAAGCTTTTATGACGAGTGACTCTTTGATATTTGCCAGATCCTTTAATGACTTTATTATAAAGATATTCTAGTTGCTGAGATTTATTAGAATTATATATTAATAAGCATGAATAAAAAATGAATAAAAAATATTTGTTCCAATTTATGCCAACTATACTATCACGACAATAGAAAGATATATAGTGAAATTTTCTAATTCCATAGCAAAATAATATGCAACTATTCTGAATCTTTTAAAATGTTGTTATCATTTTACAGACAATAAAGCGGTCCAAGATATTATACTATAGCATGCAATTAATGATATCATGAGAAATAAAATCAATGAAATCACATAATTTAAGTTTTATTTGAGCAGAAAGAACTGTTTTAAATAAACAAATTATGCACAAAATATAATTCACCATAACTTTTCTGCATAACAATTGATATATAATTTTAAGAGCGCATTTTATTGTCCTACACCTAATTTTTTAAGAGATTGTAAATTGTAGTATATGTTAGTGTAGTATGTAGTATAATACTAATTGTTATATTTAAAATACAGTTATTAAAAATTTCATTTTTATCATCTATATATATAAAAATTTCCCTTGGTCACGCCATAACTTGAGAACGACTTAACCGATTTCATTCATCTTTTTTTATGTTTTCTAATACTTTGTAGGTTTTTACGGAACGAAGAATTAAGAAAATTGGAAAATTTGAGAAAACTTAACGACTATTTTAGAATTTTAAAACTTAACTTCGCGCGTTTGACAGTTCACGCATTTAATGAATGTGAATCGAATTGCCTATGAATTTTTTAAAAATTGTCAGATGTCTGCTACATACACACTCATTGCGATTGATAGTTCGTGCGCTGCAAATGTCGTTTAACAGCTACATCGGTCGCCTCTATCGATCGAAAATTCATTCATTTGTAATTCATTTATTCATTTCTTACTACACAGTCGATTCGATCGAAACGTTTATCCAGTTTTCAGTTTGTTCAGTGAGTTTTTTGAGAAGTGTTTGTTCATCGCAGTTAGTTCATCGCAATCAAGCCTTATATCAAAATTTAATTTAAAATCGATTTTTGATAAGTCTTGATAGACTAACACGTGGTATACATGGTTATACAGAAAAAATAAGGGAGTAATTTATCCAAGACGTGGGATATGGATGATAAAAAGGAATCAAAAGGAACGGGAAGTGGAGTAGGAGAAAGATACCGAGAGGGAGAAAGTGTTGAAGTAGGAGCAGAAGCAGGAGTAGGAGTAGGAACAGCAGTTAGAACAGGAAGTTTGAAAAGAGCAGGAGGAGTTAGGGAAGGAGAAGTAGATGGAAGAACAGGAGGCGCGGAAAAAGCGGGAGGAACAGGAAGTGCAGAAAGGGCGGAGACTAGAAGGGGTCAAAAGACCAAATTGAGTACTCAGACCCTAGTCAGAGCGGCTAGGGCGAAGAGTAACAGAATGGTGGCTCTATTTTCTGTTTTAACGTCCCCACCGTCGGAGTATAGAGGGGGCAAAAAGAAACACGCCCAGGCAGGGAGTGCTACACCGGAGCCGCCGGAGACGGCGACCCCCCCTAGGACACCAGTGGGAAATGTTGCGACGGTGAGTCTTGAATGGGATGAGGAGCAGGCCACGTCGGTGTGGAAGCCGGAAACAAGTGAAGTGGTGACGGAAAGTTGGAAAGAAGCCAGGAAGAGCAATTGGCTTACAAACTACGGCGGCTTATAAAAGAGGCCGACAATCAGGCGAGGATCCTTCAACGATTAGTTCAAGATAATTCTATTACGAAGAAGGAGATCAAGGAGGCAGTCGCAGCGGCTAGGAGTATCTCCAGCCAAATAATGACGGAGCAGTGCCAGGAACTACTTCAACGACTAGGCAGACCACGGGCGGAAGGCGGTACTATAGCGAATATGGTCGACGCCTCCACGCAAACGGTGGAAGGACGTAACATGGTGCATATGGTTGATGTCTCCATGCAAACGAGCTAAGGGTTCAAGGGTAGAGAAGATTCGAACCCCTCAGAGAAGGAAAGACGGAGGACTCCAAAGTCCTGGAGGGGGAGGAATGGCCCGAGGCAGCCTTCGAAAAGACCAAAGTGGCGGAGGGGAAAATAGGCGACCTCCCCACCGAGTGGGATTTGGTGTGGTGCGGGGCCACTGATTTATCGGTGGACGAGGGCATCCCCAAGGCTACGGAGAAATTCTTCGAAAGCCAGGAGGTTGGTGACCAGGAGATTCCTGTTGGGGGAGTAGCATACCTGCGTCACCTGCCAGCTAGACCCTCGAAGCAAGGGGAGGAGGAAGTCATCAAGGATAGGTATTCCTATCACTTGATGGTGGCGGAGGAGGGGAACAGACCTGGAACCTCCGAAACCCTGCTGGAAGCATTAAGTCGCCTTAAGGACTTGATGAAGAAGCAGGGAAGGTTGGCGTTCCCACCTCATAGGGTCACGGAATGGAGAAAAATCCGTAAGGTGGTCGAATTCGTCTTTCGAGGCGAAGAGGTAGAAATCTCCATGTACCCCCCGACGAAGGCAGGCCAGGAGCGACAGGAGGGAAGGGAGAAGGATCCTGAATGGAAAGTCGTCGAGGCAAGACGAAGGAAGGGGAATCCCAAGGAAGATGAGGCTGAGACGGTCCCTAGGCGTGGCAATAAACCCGCGGCGGTCATTGTGAAGGTTGGAAAAAGCACGTACTCCGATATGCTACGAGTTAAGGAGAGTGTAGATCCGAAGGCCATTGGAGTGGAGATACAGGGTCTAAGGAAAACCAAGGAAGGAGAGCTCCTCCTGGAGGTTAAAGGAGGGGGAGCTAAGGCGGACGTCCTTAGAAATGAGATTTTGAAAAGGGTAGAAGGGACGGAGGCTAGGGCGATGAAAAACGCAACAAGGCTTTCTGTGAGGGACATTGACCCACTTGCTATGGAGGAAGACGTAAAGGAGGCCCTGAGGGATCAACTAGGGGATGGGGAGATCTCCGTTGTGTCCCTAAAATCGGGTCCGGCAGACAGTCAGGTAGCTGTGCTAGAGGTCAGCAAGGCGGGGACTAAAAAGCTCCTAGACAAAGGGAGAATACGTATAGGCTGGGGAAGGTGTAGGGTAAAAGCCAGACCTTTCCAGACGAAATGCGTGAGATGCTGGAGCATCGACCACTTCGTGGCCCAGTACAGAGGGGTGGATAGGAGGCGGCTGTGCCTTAGGTGTGGACAAGAGGGTCACAAGGTGGCGGAATGCAAAAATGCCACTTTCTGCCCTATTTGCAAAAAGGAGGACCACAGGGCCGACCCGGCTAAGTGTAAGCATAGGGTCGAGACCGAAAAGGGACAGAGGAAAGGAAAGGGATCGCTAGAACGTTCAGGGTCATCCAGGTCAACCTAAATAGGTGCCGGGCGGCCCAGGACTTACTCTGGGCGACGATTAGGGAAGAGAGGGTGGATGTGGCTATCATCAGCGAGCAGAACGTCAAAATGACCCGGGGGAAGGGGTGGCATGTCACGAGGGAGGTGGATGCTGTCATTAGGGTGGCGAACTCAGGGTTCGTCGTCGCTGGTTCAGGCCATGGTCCTGGATACGTGTGGGTTAAGGTAGGCGGGATCATTCTGTGTAGCTGCTATTTTTCTCCAAACGGAAGGCTAGAGGAACTTCGGGCCTCGCTGGATAGTTTGGAGGAATTGGTGGTTGGCGCGGATGATGACTGCATCATCGCGGGCGACTTCACCGCCAGGGCCCCCGAATGGGGGGGGAGAGCTCCAAATGCCAGGAGGGCCCTGGTACTGGAGTGGGTAGCAAGGCTGAATCTGGTCGTGTTAAATCGAGGGACACATCAAACGTTTGAAAGGGGGAGATGGACGTCGAACTCGGACGTAATGTTCACTACGACAGGTGTAGCAGTCAAAGTGATGCGATGGAGTGTATCTGACAAGGAAACACTCAGCGACCACAAATACACTCTTTTCGAGGTCGGGGAACGTGCGGGTCAGACGCTTAGCGTGACCAGGAATAGAGGTTGGAACCTGAACAGCTGGGATAGGGTTAGTTTCTGTGGGGTCATGGACGACCAAAGAGAAAATGGGAGGATCAGAGATCCCAAATCTTTGGTTGAAAGCGTCACGAGGGCGTGTGACGCATCCATGTCCGGAAAAGAGAGAAGCAGGCAGTCCCCGAGGATATATTGGTGGACAGAGGAGATATCTGCCCAAAGAAAGAAGTGCGTTGCCGCACGAAGGCAATATATCAGGGACAGGGTTAGACGAGCCTGGAACCTTAATGAGCAGGGAGAGGCGGAGGTATAAGGCTGAAAAGAAAAAGCTGAGGGACGCTATCAAGGCAGAGAAGAGGAGAAAGTGGGACGAGTTGTGCGCCGACATAGATAGAGATGTCTGGGGTAACGGGTACAAACTGGTGGTGAAGAGGACGAATAGTCACCAGCAGGAGATTCCTCTAGGAAAGATGAAAGAGGCGGTGGATGCGCTCTCTCCCGTGAAACCGGTTGAAGAATGGGAACGTCAACCAGGAGCAGATCTCGATCGGCTTACGGAGGAGGAACTGCTAAGGGCTTGTGCCAAGTTTAGAAATGGCAAGTCGCCTGGTACGGACGGTATCCCCCCTGAGATCCTGAAGGCCGTGGTGGAGGAATATCCTGTGGAGGTGCTGCGATTCATAAATGACGTCATGAGGAGCGGCGACTTTCCCGAGGGATGGAAGATGGCCAGGCTAGTTCTAATTCTCAAGGCGAACAAGCCGGTGGAGGACCCCACATCTTTCAGGCCGATATGTCTGATCTATATGCTCGGGAAACTCCTGGAACATCTCATCCTAGGAAGACTCCTAGGTGAGCTGGAGAGAAAGGGGGGCCTGTCGGAGAACCAGTACGGGTTCAGGGCAGGGAGATCTACGGTGGATGATGTCATTGCACATGAGGCGTGGGAGTCTAAGAATCTGTGCGCGTTGATCACTTTGGACGTGAAAAATGCGTTCAATTCGGCCTCATGGGGAAATATCATGGAGAGGCTGTGGGAGCTAGAAATAGCACCGTATGTTGTAAACATGATCGCCAGCTACCTGTCCTGCAGAGGCCTGATATTGATGGCCGGGGACGGTAGCGAGAGGGGGAGAATCTCGTGTGGATTGCCACAGGGGTCGGTTATGGGTCCTACCCTATGGAACATCATGTTCGATGGGGTATTTAGACTTAGAGTGCCCGAAGGAGGGAGGGTCTTGGGCTACGCTGATGATGTCGCGGTGGTCGTTACCGGAAGAAGTGATATCGACGTGAGGGAAAACGCCAACCTCCCTATCGAGAGGATCAAAGGATGGGTTGAAGAGAGGGAACTGACTATGGCGTTGGAAAAAACGGAGGCAATCCTCCTGACAAGGAGGAGAAAGCTTCCGTGCATCAGGTTACGAGTAGGGAATATCGAAATGGTGCCGAAGCAGAGTATTAAGTACCTGGGAGTCTGGATTGATAGTTCTCTGTCGTTTAGGGAACATATCAAACAGACGCTGGAAAAGGCGGGCAAAACTGTCTCGGTCCTTGGTCGCTTGATGCCAAACATCAAGGGCCCCAGGGCGTCAAAGAGGAGAGTCCTCAGCGGGGTGGTGCAGTCGATATGCTGTATGCTGCCCCGGTGTGGGTGGATATATTGAGAAGAGACAAGTGGAGGAAAGAGCTCGCCAAAGTCCAGAGAAGAGCAGCGCTAAGAGTTTGTAGTGCATACAGAACCGTATCGGCAGCGGAAACGCTGGTGATAGCCTGTATACCACCCATCGATCTTCTGGCAAGGGAGAGATGGGGGGTGTACGGAGGTGCTGATAGAAGTGCAGCAAGGGAGAGCCTATGGGAACACTGACAGGAGAGATGGGAGGCGGAGCCCCGAGGGAGATGCACGAGGCTGCTAATCCTGGACATAAGGCCATGGTGCGAAAAGGCACATGGCGATGTCGGGTATTACTTAACCCAGGTCCTTACTGGGCACGGCTGTTTCGCGGACTACCTATTGGATATAGTTAAACGCGAGAGCAGAGAGTGCTGGTCCTGCGGAGAGGTGGATGATGCCGGCCACACAGTGTTCAGCTGCAAAAGGTGAAAGGAGAGCTGCAGAGCAAAAGTTAGGACATGCTATCATTGCGGATGACATGATCCCAATCATGCTCGAGAACAGAGAAAGATGGACAGTGGTGGAGCAGATGGTAACGTCCATCATGAAGGAGAAAGGGAAGGAGGAAAGGGAAGTGGGGAATGAGTAAGTTTCCTGATTGATATACCGAAGAGAAGTAAGGCGAGAACGGTTCCTCTTCGGCATCACACTGATAGGATAGCGGGGGGTTTTTAGTTGGTAGGCGTATACGAATCCGACACTACCTGGCCAAACAATAACAGAACACCAGAGGCCAGGTGTCTTTTGAAGATTTTCCCCTCGAGAAAAAAAAATCTAACATAAATGTAGAATACACCTGTATATGGTCTGCATACTAATAAGGAATTCATGATGAATTCACTCTGCATAGTGATATTTTAAAATATAGTGAGATTTTAAAATACATTTTAAAATCTGTTGTATGCACTGATAATAGCAACGGACTCAGAATCATTCCTTGAGGTACACATGTACTTATAATTGTAAACTGAAACTTCATTATTTAGTACCACTGTTTGCTATTAACAGCCAAATAAACATTTATAAAATCTGAAGGAATCGGGTTCATATCAAAGTACTTAAGCTTTGTATTGTCGACTGTCTATACTAATGTCCTTCCATAGTCGAGAAGTACAAGTCAAGTATAATTTCTACTATTATACACCTTTATATCATTGAGGACAATAATTCTATTGCCGTGTTATGTTGTTATTGCAATCCTGATTGTGTCATGAATTACATATACGTAAACACCGTTTATTTTTGTAAAAATCGATACTTCTGCACCTAAAAATATTAAATATCGCCGCTGCCTAAAATAGAATAAATGATTCAGAGCTTAACACATAATACAGGTGATTATTGCTGTAAAGAAATCTGTTATTGCAAAAGAATGGAATGAACTTAAGGTAGGTATTAATAGAATCCCTTTTACGTGTTTGATGATTTTATACGCTTTACATTATACATTTTATTCCAGACGTGCATAATCCAATAAAAATCTAAAATCTCTAAAATTAGTCAATGAAATAATATATTACAATCTCGATCCATTCTTTAAATACATTTTCCATTTACCTAGAGATCCTTTCGTGAATTTTAATTTTATTACGTAGGATGTTACTTAAAATTTCACCTTTTAGTAAAACCCTCCGGTATGTGTGGGTTACGGTAAATGATAGAGATTAATACACCCTAGGAAAGTGGTTTGTTTATACGTGGTGGAAAGAGTATCTATATAAAATTCAGTGCCTTGAAAAGAAAACATTAGTAAACCTTTTGGACTACGATAGTGTGGTTAATAATGTGTGCACGTTATTTATAATAATATAATGTAACAAAATGTGTTCATAGACTTCAAAAAATAAAACCCGCCATGGGTAAAATTCGACATCTATTCCGAATGGGAACCGAATGACAGACAGCTGTTTCAAACTTATTAGGTCTCATCAGTGCCGTACATGGTACGCCGATCCAGGACAAGTGCCGAATAAAATCCGTGGGGTATACATCTACATCGATACGATCTATGTCAGTAACATATAAGCCGGGAATCGAGAAAGGAACTACCAAACCGCCAAGCGGTTATCAAGTAGTTCCTGAATAGCAAGGCTATTACATATTCGCTATAGAAAACAACTACTTCTCGGGCTAAAGAACTGGCCAGGCATTGGATTTACCTAAAAGCGATCCTCGACCCTCTTTCTTCTTCTTCGGCCACCTTTAGTCAAATATGTCTTCACCATACTTGATTGCATTATAAAATGTTGTGATATTAGGTCTTCCAGTGTTATCGTAATGTACTGGACCGCAAGGTTGATAGAAGTTTATTTGTTTTGGTTCTATATGAGACTAGAGTTTTCTCGTCATCGAAACAAAACAACAAATTTTCAATATTTCGATTTTTTATGTTCAGCATTTCTTGAAATATCTCTTTTTATTCTGTTTTATTGTTCCTACTAAGGTTATACTGTAACGATCTTTCGGAAGATCTCTAGCAAGGAGCACAGACATGAACCAGTAATACATCGTTATGTTCCTTTTACATAAAATTCTCCCAATGGTTTACCATTCGTTTTCTGTCCCTTTACCTAAATACAGCTCTGCATCAAATATATATTTGGTGCCTTTCAGTTATAAAATTAATCAAATCAAAGAACAAATCGAATCAAACTAATCGTAACATGGGTCTACTTAAATGTGACGCTAACCTTCGTAAAAATTACGAAAATTTACTTTTCGTCGCTCTTAAACTAAGTCTTATAATCACTACCAAATGCGTACTGGACTGGTATCCTGTTCACATTGACACAGTAGAAAACTAGACTGTGCAATGCGCACTAGAGTGTGCAATGCAATGAGTTGCACCGCAACAATAAAATCGTATACAAAATAAAGTAGTTTCGTACAATTTACGATGGTTAGTACTCCAGGATTAAGCACGAATCCTATATGTGTTTTTTAGACTCATATCATATACGATATTTAGGGAAAGGTTTAGGTTAGTCTCGACATGGGTTTGGAAATTGCGGGAAGATACGTCATTTAATGTCGCAGAACTTAGGCCCCATTGGTATCTTGTGCATCCTCCCTGAAAATAGTTATGTGTCGCCTAAGCCGACAACCATCCTATTCTCCCGAAATAGGATGGGTGACGTCAACTAGGAGAAATTACCTAACGTCGGCCATAGTGGGGAAATATTCTCCCAAAGTGAATTCCTTAGTAATTGAAAAAGCAGATCAGTCACAAAATGCATGCTGCACGGTTTCAGCCTCTTGTTCATAGCCTCTGCCGCGTTGCGTATTACACATATTATGGAAGTGCTTAATTGATAGTTCACGGTTAGAATTCCCGCCACAATACGTAAATTCGTCCTGTATATTGCCAAAAAAGAACTGTACTTTGGCTGGGGTACTTCAAAAATTCCTTAACACACTGACAGATTTATGTTTCATGATTTCCCTATGCATATTATCTTCAATTATTTATTTTATTGTTGCTATCGGTAGTGTATTAGGGGAGCAAGATCCATGAGCATTTAGACTGACAGCCACACTACTGTGTTAATTTCTTTATTCCCTCTATATTGTGCATATTCCTCCATCGAGCACACAGAGATGATGTTTGTATGTTAGGTTTGTTTCTCTCAGCATCAACATCAGCATAGTACACAAGAAAAGTAAGTCTTGTAAAAATCTTATTCCAAGTTTAATATGGCACTTCAGCTTTTGCAGATTTTAGCAATATCAGTTATTGCCTAATATGTCATAAAATTACCGTCATTTCTTCATCAATATTCCCAAGTATTTCACTTTTTTTAGTTTTTATGTTTGTAAATATTGAAAAGCCGAGTTCATACTAATATGGTGTCGAAAATTTGACAAAATGTTCAGAAGTTTTACTTAGTTTGTACAAAAATAAAGTATTCTTCAGGAGCCGGTTCAGAAAATTTGAATGTTAGAATATGATATGTCGACAAGTTAACTAAGCATTCTTCTCCTTTTAAGAGAAATTCGTAGTAAACCTGCATATTAATTGCAGCAAATGAATTTCAAATCCAGTTGCAACTTTCTGTATTTAAGAAAGGGAACTAATGTACAATATTCTCTTCTAATAATGTTAAATGTTTTACGAACTAAATTATATTCATTGATATTTTCATTGTGAATTGTAGGAAACATATAATAATATAGCATATTTATTTTTTATGATTTTTTCTAAAGAGATTATCTTCTTTCGAAGACAAAAAATATTTTATTTTTTCCCTCGAATACTTCATGTTCATGCCAGTTAAGTAATTAAATATGTCAACCAGAAATGCTAATTTAGCACACATTTTAATATATTTTATAAATATATTTGTGGCTGTACCTTTATTTTGGAAAAAGACCAATAATTCGTTTTTACGTTCTAAAATTCGACATAAGACTTTCCTTCTGCTTAACCACCTAATTTCAATGTGCAGAGATATGCTAAATGTGCCAAAACTAGAGATTCTCTGTGCAAGAAATAGTGTGTAGCAGGGGCGTAGAATAGAGAAAGGAATCTAGGGATGTGATACAAATTTTATAAGGGGAAGATGTATAGTCAGATGTATGGCAGGCCATATGAAAATGGTAAAAATAAAAAAAGACACTAACCTAAAATGATTGTGCCGCGGTATATATCCTAGTTTTTAAAATGAAGATCAATTCTTCGATTTTTGTTTGTCCAGCGAAAACGTCTATCACTGTTTCTTCAAATGTTGGAGATGATCTCATATCTTCTAACAAGGCATTTTCAAAATTTATTAATGCTAAAGCTGGCAGTCTTTTTTGCTTTTGAGAATTTCGGAGATAAGTCTTTATTCTCTTTAAACATGAAAATGACCTTTTCGCGGAACTGATTGTGGTAGGAATAGTCAAAATTAAGCGACAGAATTTTGATGACTCCGGGAAAACAGAAGATAATTGAAGGGACATAATATATTGGTGAAGCTCAAATACAGTGCTCTTTTTCATATCGGGGTCACTATAAATCACTGAAAGTTTACTTTTTAAACGATTTGCGTCAAGGAATACTCCATATGTATCTACTAAAGAAGAAAAAAGTTCGTCAGGAGAACGTTTCACGAATGAAGTAAATTGTGTGGAATCTAGTAAATTTAAGAATTTCAGTTTAGAAATTTCACTAAACCGTTCACTAATGTTCAAAGTAATAGCATCCAAAATTTCATAAAACAATCGTGCGTAGGTGCTTTTCTTATGTTCTTCGGGAATTAAATCCAAACGCATTCTTTTACTTGGTGGTTGATTTTCTAACAGAAATCTGTCCATACGGTCCCAAATGTCACTATATTCGTTTCTCATTTTTTGCATATGTGATTTGAAATCGATAATCTTTTTATTGCAGTAACTAATATCTGATATTTTTGTTTGTAGAATTTTAAACAGACTGTCGGAATGTGGTAATATTGCAGAAAACACTGCTAAGAAAAAATTAAAATCAAAGTCGCACAGTAAAGTTAAAAGGCCTCTAGCACAAATAACGGTTTCTCGATCCCATTCCTCATTTTCATTTTACACAATTACCTGAAACAGCGCTTCCAAATCTTCTTTATGTTATGGCGACAGTTGCCAAGATGCATTCGCATAATTACATAACTGAGTCCGGAAATAAGGACAACACCCACTCGAGGTTCCACTGTTGATTGCGTAAGATCACTGACCTTTTCGCCCATCTAACGCGTACCTTGGATGTAACGTGGACCATCGCATTTTAGCACTGCAGCCAGTAACGCGGGAGTCCAATAATTTCGGGCCCCTTCACGGCCGATTTCAAATAAAAAAGTTGATGGTAGCGTTTAAAATAAATAATGTATGTTTGCGGTCGGTTTAAAATAATTAAAAAATTGTAATAATTGAATAAATCGATTGAACTTTTAAATAACACTAATTTGCCAATTTTTTAAGGGATGCAACGCATTACTCGCATCCATGTACGCTGCGCCCCTGGCGTGGAGATATAATACTGTGATTTATTATTTTTGTTGGGACAACAAACCCTTTAATAGAACCTATCATAAATGATGCACCGTTTGTATATATACCCACATATACCGGGATGGTATTTCCTTTTAAATATGGTGTAATACAGTCAAAACATAATTGGCCCCTTGTATGTTCTGTAAGTTCTTCGAATAAACTCTAACAAGTAGGATCACTACAGTAGTAAACTCGTTAACACATAATGTAAAGGTCACTTGACAAACTATATCAGAAATAATTTTTCCCAATATTATCTGACATGTTTTTAATTATATTTTTCTATTGTATCGTCAGAGTGATGAATTTTCATAACTTCTTTTCTTGCTTTTTCGGCAATCATAAGTTTACTATTTCAGACAAATTCAGCTATGGTATGCGGCTTTAACTTTACAGCAATTAATTCAGGTACCGTTTGTGAATCACGTTGTGATTTATCCGAAATTTCAACATTGTTTTCAAAACATCTTGTTTTTCTTGCATATGCATCGATCTTATTTCGTTTTAGAAAATAGTCTTTGGTTTTGATGCAACCCTGATATACCTTGTAGTAAGGTGACGTTTCAACTTAGCGAGAACCATATAATAGCCTTATTGTATAGGTTTTTTCCATATACAATGAATGGGGAAATTCGACAATATTCCTCACATGTCGACGTAATGTCAAAAATTAAATATTTCCCCGAAACGAAAATATGAATCTGAAGCAAAAACTGCAATGATACGATACATTTAAAAGGCCTTTATGGAGCCTAACATTATCGTTGAGGAGTAGGACATTCCTGATGTTATTCTGTGGTCTGAAATTCTGCAATACATTAGTCAGAAACTGAAGATATCTCTCCACTATAGCACCTTATCATTCATTCTGCAGATACAATGCGATCAGAATTCATCACGATAATTAGCAAGCGGTTATGTTGAATGCATTGACAATAAAATATTTTTGACGGTTGTTGACCGATGGGTAGCCAAAATCGATCTCACAATTCTAATCCGGGGCTTCTTTCAAAAACGCCAACTGTCATTCACCGCCAATGTTTTCTTATTAATTGCGTATTCTGGGGAGCTACATCACGTCTTTATACACATATACATATGTGAATGCGTGAATGAGGTGGCCGATTATGATGGCTCTATATATATATATATATATATATATATATATATATATATATATATATATATATATATATATATATATATATATATATATATATATACTTTTTTTTTTTTAAGTTAAAAGTAGAAATATTTGTTATCGTGAAACTGTATGCAGCTTTTAAAAAAGTCAATGGCAAATACCAAATAGAATAATCCAGTATCAATAAAATTCTGAACGTAGGTATGTATGGAATCATATCACTGAAATGTATTCAATTTTATCACGAACACGACGTTGCACCGGCATTATTTTTAGATGATAATATTGAAGAATAAGGGAACATTATACGTTTTTAAGTATTAGTATTGGCATTTGTTTCTTGATTACTAAATCTAGCATTTCAATACATATACGATTGTCTCATAAATGAACATTATACAGTGCTATTCAAAAGTACCCTCCTCCCCTCTTATCTTTTTAACAATTATACATAAACTAGTGAAATTTGGTAACTGAATATTAAGGGTTGTAAACTTCCCTACTAGTGATGATAGATGACGTATGCGTCAAAGATGACGTCACAAGGTCATTGTGACCAATAATTTTAAATGGAACCCTATGGCAAGCGACACCTCTTTTAAAATGTATCGAAAAAACGTATTCAATGATACTAATATTGTTTGTATTTATGGTAGTTTTGATGGATTAAACCAGTAATCAGTAAACTTGGATAATAATTTTAATTACAGATTCAAGAATCAGTACCTACTTATAGTAATTGTTCGAAGTGAGCTCCATCCACTTCCTGACAGTAAAACATCCTATTGCGAAACTCTTCTCGTACTTTTTCAAATGTGTCTGCGGAAATAGCCCTACATTCTGTAACAATACGTTGTTTTAAAACATCAGTATTGTCAGGCTGAGTGGCGTAAACTTTCGATTTAAGATACCCCCACAGAAAAAAATCTAAAGGTGTGAGGTCCGGTGATCGAGGCGGCCATTCCATTGAACCTCGTCGTCCAATCCATCTACCAGGATATTCTTCATCCAAATACCGTCTTACTGCACCGTAATAGTGTGGAGGAGCACCATCCTGTTGGAATTTTATTTCCAAAATGTCGAATTCATCTTGATTATCTTCCAAAATTTCAAGGATTAACGGTTCTATTGCATTTTGCAACATCTGCAGATACACCTCACCGGTTAAGTTGGTATTTAAAAAAACAGGCCCAACGATGTGGTTTCCCAGTATACCTGCCCAAACATTGACCTTCTCGGGATACTGAGTATGTGTTTCACGAAACATGTGAGGATTTGCGTCACTCCAATATCTCACGTTTTGTGTATTTACATTTCCATTTAGATAGAAAGTACTTTCGTCACTAAAACAAATTGTTTTGACATAGTCTGGCTGTTGATTAATTTTAGTCTCCATATTTTCACAAAATTGCAGTCTTCGGTTTGGATCGTCGTCTGAGAGTTGATGAACCATTTTTAATTTGTATGGGTGAAATTTGTTTTTTTTTTCAACACCCTGTGCACTGTACTTTGACTGACTTCACAGGTTGATGCAACTTGAGTTGTTGAATAAGTAGGATTTACTATTACTTCTGCCAGTATATCAATTTTTTTCTCATCAGGAATTTGTGGCCTGCCAGATCGTTTTGCATCATTAATACTACCCGTTGTTTTAAACCTACGAAGAAGCTCTCTCAAATAAGTCCTCGAAACTGGGCGATCGGGAAACCTTTCATTAAAAATGCGTTCTGCTGCATGAATATTTTCTCCAGTTTCACCAAGTATTAGGATCGCTGCTACTTTATCACCTAAAACACGTACCATTTCTCTTCTTGAAGCACTTAAACGTTCAGCTCACAACAGTTTAACAAATTATTGAATATACAAATATTTTAAAATTACCACAAGGTACTAAAACAGTTAAACGTTCGATCAACAATACACAAATTATTAAATGTATAAAAACTTTGACAGCTAAAAAAACATTAAATTGGGGAGACTTGCAAAAACGTCAGATTATTTACTATCCAACTATCCAGTGGCGGAGCTTGAATTTTAAATTTTATTATTAACTGATTTAATTCATCTCTGCTTTGCGGTTTTTAAAAGCCAGTTGTCAAAACTGCCGTAAACAGACACAATACTAGTATCATTGAATAGGTTTTTTCGATACCTTTTAAAAGAGGTGTCGTTTGCCATAGGGTTTCATTTAAAATTATTGGTCACAATGACCTTGTGACGTCATCTTTGACGCATACGTCATCTATCATCACTAGTAGGGAAATTTACAACCCTTAATATTCAGTTACCAAATTTCACTAGTTTATGTATAATCGTTCCAAAGATAAGAGGGGGGGAGGGCACTTTTGAATAGCACTGTATAACTAGATATATAGAAGATAACAAACATGTAAACTTTGTATCTACAATTGCCGAAGTTATTGTACTCTAGTTATCGGAATGTTAATTATCTATTGAAAGTACATACATGCAAGGCAATGAAAACAGAAAGGGAATGATGAGAAATATAACAAATCAAATATAACGTAGATAAATGGAGGAGAACAGTATAGAATATGTGACACTAAACGACATGAGAATAACCAGTATAATATATAGATTATGTTATGAAATGATTCCGTAAAGGTGTGGGTAGACGGTGCTATTTATAACATATGAAAGCTGATCAACCCATGAGGGGAACTTTTAATTAAATGCGTGATAGCATACGTAGAATACGTTTGAACGTTTGAATTCTATAGAGATGTAACCGATTTACATAACAGTTCAGGAAGCAGATACAGGAAAATACCATCGGATATTTAAGTCATTGTGATTTAAAAAATCTCTTCTGACGTCTATATCTGGCACAAATATGCAAGAAACTATTCATACAATTCGATTTCCTTACATGAGCTTCAATAGCGTTATGCGTAACTTGATTACGTGAAGGTCAAACTCAGTGTATCTAATGTAATGATTAATACAATAATCGTTTTTCTAATATTCAAAACAAATTATAAGTAGTTGCTATATTTCTTTTGTAGTAAGCATATCCTGAAATACCCTAAAGCATAGATCCCGAAATATTTTTCTAACAAAAAATATATTCTTTATTTACGAATTTATTTGACTGAAGACTAGTTAATATAATTTAAGATACGCGACTATGTCATCTTCAGTAATCACAATATACATATAACTATGTTAGTTTTGAATTTCCGGTTGTCTCCATTATTCCAATAAATTTACCAAATTCTCGCATATTTATGAACTTATCAGTGCCAGATAAACTAAATACATAACCTAATGTACCGATTGCGAAAAATTTGAAAATATTCATTGTTATGAAAGACAATATGGAAACTAAAACTCACCTGAGCAACCTTGACCATCAGTAGCACTCGTAGCCCTTTTTATAGAACTAAAGAAACCGCTCATTGGTACATCTTTTGTACCAGGTCATATCTAGTTACAAACTGACTGCACATTTTGCTCCACAAGACATCAGGTGTAGACTAAACGAAACTGATAATAATACACTACAACCCTCTAGTCTTTCCTCTTTTATCTTTACACATTGGACGGAAACAGAAATTTGGATAGCGACGGTAGTAAAATGCCCGGATTATTTCTCAAGAGCGCTCGATAATTTGGAGTTGAAAAGTATTGGGGAAACGTTCCAAATTCAGTCATTTCCTTATTTACAAGAATCAGTCATCAAGTTATTATCAAAAGCTTAGACGAACTGAAATTTTGGTTATCTTATTTCTTAAGCGTGTGTGATGTCACTGATCATCATTTAAATAGTGAACTTCAATTTTAGTAGGCTAATTCTGAAAGTACGTAGAAATGCATGTCTCTATAAAATTAATTTTTTTGTGTGTAAATATTGAGATGCTATGAATAAGAGCAACAGCTAGGAGCGAGATACAATAGATTGCAATATTCTATTACTGTTTTATATTGAAATTATGGACAATTTTCTTGTTAATAATATCTTAAACCATGTAATGCTAATTTTAGTCATTTACAACTTAGATGAAAATCCATATTCAGTGTAGAAAGTAGGACTTTCATGTTTTATGCCCTGTCTTATAAATCTTGCTTTTAAGGTAATCTTGCAAAAATACACAAAAATGCAGCAGAATAATTGAAAGAAGACCATATTGGTCATTCTTTCGAAACTGTTCGTACTGTCCATCATCGGCCTTACAAAAATAGAAATATGAAATTTTACTTTAAAATATATAATAATTTAAGTCTTTGAGCTATTTTCCAAAAAGTGAAGTATGCTTGTGATGTCCATACTGGATATTAATATTTTGATAAAATTCAAAATATATTTGTAACACACCTGGTAGGAAAGTAAAATGTAAAAGCTATGAATAATAACCATGAATGAATAACTGTAAACTTACATAGGAAACAATACAAACTGTTAAAGCGTTAATTATACGTTAAGCGTTAAAGTAATTAAAAATGGTTTAATATCATTGAACTTATTATATTCACGTAAAAATATAGTTGAAACACTTAACGATCGAATAAGAAAAAAAGCTGTTGTTTATAATAATTATTCGTATTTGAAACACGTTTTTTATTTTAATAAATCTGTATATATTATATACAGATATAAAAATATAGACCCGGACAGTGGCTTATGATGTCGATGGTAATTTTAATTATACTCTATACCGAATAATGACAATACCTTGTATCCGTATCAAGCGATCTAATTGGGTATTGATTATGTACTCACGTTTTGCAAGTTGCTTCGTGATGACGTCACAGTATGCCTCCTGTTGACGACGCAGGGCATCCCGACGCTTTAACTGGCGCACCAACACACTGTTCATGCGCTCTGTGTGATTCCTCAAGCAGCTTAGGATGGATATTAGTTCCACCACATCTGAAAATGCAATGGTTTATTAACCTTTGATAGTTACACGCATAAGTACTATTAGTCTTTAGCCTTTGCTCGGGCAAATAGAGTGTAGATTATACTTGAAACTTTTTTTTTGCTCTTTTGTGAACGTATTTTTATGTATATTGAAAGAGTATTATGCCTGTTTGACTATAATAGTGTCACCTGGCGAATGTAATAGCTCTTACATTTGATTACATGCAATAGGAAAGCAAGTGGTATCAATATTATTGTTTATTGTTTGGTCAATTGCTCAAGTATTGTTTATAATTGTCAGTCATCATCTGTATGTTATAAGTTATAACCCTTCCAGCTCTATGAATCTATTCCGTCATATTTATATTGTGAAGCCTTTCTGTATCTCTATAATTAAACATTCATCCATAATAAAGGGAACACAGATAATATAGACGTCGTAACGTCATTAATATAACAATAACCATTATTAAGAAACAGGCAGAGAGGAGTTAGTAGTCACACTGAATTCATCAAATTCAAATAAGATTACAAGGGGACTATAATTGCAATACAAAAACCCTGCCGTGCAAAGGTAAAACAATATAATATGAAAAAGGTAGTTTTGAGATAATGTAATTTAAAGTTCAATTATATGCCAAATCATTATTTCATAAGATATGTGTATCAAATTTTTGTAGGTGAATAAAAGTAACATGTTTTTTGAAGTTCTGCAGACAATTCGTCAGAAAATTTTATTTTGTTTGCAATATTTCCCTTAAATTGTTTTGCCTGTGTTTATGTGATTTCAGCAGTGTAAAAAAAATATGACAAAACACTGTAATCGACATTACATTGTTTTGCCTTAGTTCTATGTAGATGTTTTTCCCATAGAATTTGTGAATAACAGTGTATGATATAATATATAATAAAATGAAATTTGAACAACTATTGCCAAAAACTTTATTTTACTGCTATAAAATTATATATTTTAACATTAATGATAACTTACTTTAATGGCTGGCTTATGTAAGAACCGCGTTATATCATTTTACTAAATAAATTATTATTATTAAAATCCCTCGTCTACCAAATCACTGGCGTTTTTATTTATACTTATATTCATCCAAGATGGCCTCCTATTTGGCTGCATTTTAGGAACAAAATTTTTTAAAATTACCTCTATTTTGTTTTTAGAAATTCCCCGAGAGTTTTGAGTTTTTGGTGGTAATTTCATTTCAACTTTCTTATGTTACTGACACATTTATACTCAGCATCATTAAAATCACTTTTATAAAATAAACTTAAAGTTTTTTTTTAACTTAGCGGAAACCATATCTTTGTAATGTGGCATATTCTGTTTTCTGTTATTTTCAGTATTTCTCCTTCTATTGAAGGTTATAAATTTATTTTCTAATTTCATAAAATCATTCACTTTCATTTTTATTACATTTGTTTTTTTAGAAGACTTTTTTCAAGCTTCAATAAAATCATTAAAGTCTTCTATAATTCCCTGCTTACGAAACGACTGCTCTATTTTACCATGCAATCCATCGGCGGCCAGGTATGTCCAGGAATCAAGTAATTTAATGTAATTGTTAGAGTGGAACAGTATTCTGAATTTACGTAGGTGAGAATTTAAGAAAAGAATATATTGTTTTCATTTTGTCCACCACAATTACCTAACCAAATAATTATGTGATGTGCATCCTTATTTAACTCCTTATTTAAAAATGCGCATATATCTTCCGCTCGTCGTCCAGCTATTGCTTCGTGCCAAATGATACAGAAGCTTGTTGTCTTTACGCATTAATGTAAAGGTTTCATTGAAGACAATTAGTCGACATGTGAAGAATGACTCCTTAATTTTGGGCATTCGAGTAAGCATAAATACCTTCTGTAGGTCAACAGCAAAAAATTTTGTATTTGGGTCTGATAATTCAGGTCGAGCAATTTCTACTAATTTCCTTGCTCTGATCTACATTTCACACAAAATTAAGGTACTCACAATTACAATAAATACACAAATATACAGTTGAGTTTCTTAACACTTCGCGATACTAGAGCCATTTAGCCAGAAAACTAGTAAAACAGCGGTAAAACACTGTATGCGTTACACATACATTAGAATGTCAAACAGAAACTTGAACACATGCATTGGCAATACAGTGAAATATGGACTACATTGTTTTACCGTTGTAAGCCAAGCCACACATCAAGGAAACTAGAAACGTGAAATATGAAATACGAAATCTGAAACATGAAATATGAAATACGAAACAGAAAGTTTGTGCTT
Source organism: Rosalia funebris (assembly GCA_037954035.1). Classification (NCBI taxonomy): domain Eukaryota; kingdom Metazoa; phylum Arthropoda; class Insecta; order Coleoptera; family Cerambycidae; genus Rosalia; species Rosalia funebris. Next base: position 11,834,279 of record JAZFAV010000007.1, read on the forward strand.
CATCGATGCACAAACCAGAATCAAATTAAATTAATTTGTTTCGGTTAGCAATGGACACCGATGATAGTTTGGACTACGCAGTAGTTGGGGTTGTAACCACATTATTATTATCAAAACACAAAAATAAATCAAAACGAAAGAAACGACGTTACTCGGTACATCTGTATAACCACATAAATCTTAAACATGGTTCTCATATAGTGTCAAAAGAATTAAGTGAGCATCCGGACAAATTTCAGTCTTTTTATAGAATATCTGTACAAACATTTAGTAGATTAGTTTCCCTTGTCGGGCCTCACATAATTAAAAAGGATACAAATCTTAGACTGGCTTTGGGAGTTGAAGAAAAGTTGTTAATTACACTGAGGTAAGTAAAAACTAAAATTGATATCTAATATTATATTGTAATTTAACTAGGTTACAAAACTTAAAATAATACTTCATTCATAAACAACAGCACGAACAAGGTCCGTATATTGTTTATCATTATTACTTGAATACTGCAAGTTGCTGTCATAGGAAGACACTGATACTGCCTCGGATACTGAAGAAGAATAAGGGGATGGAAAAGGAACCGGGACATGTTGTACAGTATTACGTACAGAGTCTTCATTTAGAATGTCATCAAAAAGAGCAAAAACTCGTTGTTTGAATCGTCTCTTTTGAGCATCATTTGGTTTTTTTAAATCAGGGAGTAAGCTTCTCAGGAAAAGTAAGTCGGCGTCTTCTTGGTCAGACGATTATTTCTTTTTTGTGTTTGCATTATATTTATTACTCAAGGCAGTCAGACATTGTACAGCTGAGTTTTCCCAATTTTCAGTATTTTTTTGTATTTTGCGTTTCTTGGAAGAGGATCCCTGCGGAGTTTCTTCTGACAACTCAAATGACACGGAGGAAACAGGATAACTTTCCACTAAGTCTGAAGTCGATGTTTTATTAACTTTTTGACTTTGACTTTCTTCAATGAAATATGAAATTCTTCTGTGAAATATTTGAAATATTTACATTATTCTCTTCATCAGTAACAGTTTGACTTTCCTTCAGTTGAAAATCACTGTCACAAACCTCATCTTCATCAGAATCCGCAGTTCCAGTTTATGTCGACTTTTCGTATATGGTATCAAATACTTCATTGCGTCTTCTAAATAGAAGGGTTTCTTCTTTCTTCCAGAACTGCCACTTGGTTTCTTGCTTTCTCTTAGATATCTTAAGAGGCTAATTCGCAACATTCTCCACCTCTTTTTACATTCATCCACTGAAACAAAACAAAATAAATTTCTTAGATCTATCCCATGTGGGTTCATTTTTAATTAGGTGTGTCCGAAGAACACGTGGGGGAGAGGGGAAAAGGTCTTAATTCTACAATTCTATTTAAATTAAAATTTTTATTAAAATTTAAATTCGTGACGACTATTTTTTTTGTAATGACCTGAGGATGGGCTTCACTTATGCCCTAGTCGTCACGAATTTAAATTTTAATAAAAATTGTAATTCAAATAGAATTGTGGGATTAAGACCTTTTTCTCCCTCCCCCACGTGTTCTTCGGACACACCTAATTAAAACCAAATAAATACACTAACAATTACAAAAATATAGTAGAAGTTAGTTATAAACAGTGATAGTACTTCTACATGAAAAAAAAAAACTAATAATATTTTTTCTGTTACAGATTTCTTGCTACACATTGTTCATTTCGAGCGCTATCCTTTTACTTTATGAGAGGAGAAACTACCATAGGATATGTAGTAAACGTAATATGTAAAGCTATTTGGCAATATCTCAAAAAAGAATATATGCCTTTACCGTCAGAAAATATGTGGTTGGAAATTGCTAGGAGATATGAAGAACTATGGAATATGCCCAACTGTATAGGTAGTATAGATGGCAAACATATACGGATCCAAGCTCCACCGAAATGTGGCTCTGCTTACTACAATTATAAATCGTATAATTCAATTCTTTTAATGGCAACTGCTGATGCTGATTCTATTTTTACTATGATATCTGTAGGCGATTATGGAAGAAACAGCGACGGTGCAGTGTTTACAAATTCACGAATTGGTAGCCTACTCAATGAAAATAAGTTAAATATTCCACCGGCCAGATCACTCCCTTGTGATAATGGTGGTCCTTTTCCAATGTTTTTCGTTACAGACGAAGCATTTGCATTAAGACAAGAAATAATGAAGCCATACCCACAACGAACCTTAAATAATGAGAGAAGAATTTTTAACTATCGTCTTTCAAGAGCGAGAAAAAGTGTTGAGTGTGCTTTCGGCATTCTCTGTTCAAAATTTAGAGTCTTTCATTCACCAATAGCATGCAATGTTGACAAAGCTGAAAATATTGTAAAAGCTGCATGTGTTTTGCACAACTTTATTAGAAAACACGATGGAGTTTTAGTATCACCAGATACTTCCTTGCAATTACCACAAAACCTTATAAATAATCCATCACAATTATGTGGTCGACCAACAACCGCAGGACTTCAATTAAGGGATAGATTATGTCAATACTTTGTAAAAGCAGAAGTGGCTTTACCATGGCAAAATACAGTATGCGTTTAATACAGATTTTTCAGTTAAAATGTATTCGAAATGTATTCAGGTATTTTAATAAATAGTATTTTACTATTTCATACAGTATTTTAATAAAATATATTTTACAACACTCACCTGTACATTTTACTTCAGCAGCCACCTGTTGCCATGCTTTTTCCTTGAAGTTTCTATTGGAATACTTCTCCAACTTGTAATTATAAAGAACCTCATGTTTTTCAATAACTGACACAAACACTACATTAAATTCTTCGTCGTCTTTCATTCTGAAACTGATCAAATATTGCCTGCAACGCGAAATAACGAGCAACAAGAAACAAAAATATAGAACAGAACCTATTTCATGTAAACACGTTTCTACAGGATTTGCTTCGCTATGACGTCACATGAAACACATTTCGCTGATGTGCGTATTCTCATTTACGGCAATGTGTACTCATTTTATGAAACGTGTTTCATGTTTCTCGTTTCACATTTCATGTTTCGTGTTTCCTTGATGTGTGGCCGGCCTAACAGTTTAATTTGTAGCCGAGACGTAATGCGTTAATGTATTATACACTGTTTTGTCTTAGTAAAAAAGGTCATTTTTGTTGGTTACATTGTTCTGTCTCTGTCTGAAGTAAAAGAAAGTCATATTACAGCATTTTGCTGTGACCTTATCTCAAAAACTGTCCAGTGTATTGCAATGCCAATATTATGTATTACAGAGCATGAAAAGTTGAGTTATATATCGTTAAAATCGCAAAATCGCTAATTTGTCGATTAGTATTTTGCCTTTGCACGGCAGAACTGTTTTCCCTAACTATACAAAACTGAGAAACTACTAAGATACTTATTTTTATTAGCTCAGGTGTAACAAAAAGTAATAATAAATTAATTCTCTTTACATATAGTATATGTATAAGGATAGTTAATATAAAATTAAATATTAGGTATAGATGTAATGAAATATTAATTATAATCTTATTGTGGATTATCAATAATGTTATTGTATTCGTACATATGTAATATCGAGATATCAGAAATTATCTCGGTAAGCTGTATGAAATATCAATTACCTTCAAGTCAGCTTGTTCAGAAAATTTAATAATCGATCATTAAAAAACTCATTGAAGGAATCTGTATTGTTTCGTGTTGTATATGTTGATGTACCTTGTTGCTGAAAATAATCATGCTGAAGTTCGTCATCGCCTAGTTCTTGAACAAATTAAATCAAAATATTGTTTCTCGCCACTCTATATCGGCGGTAAAATTAAAATAAATGGGCCCAATTATTCTTCTGAGAGAGACTGTTATCTAAACATCAATTTTCTGAGGATGCCTGTGCAGATCCAACAAAAGTATATGGATTATCTTCAGTGATTTATGTTCCTATATTTTGAGAAATGTACCTCGAAAATACCACGCTTCGTTAGAAAAGGGAAATGTTAAGTTTATCATGTTACCATTAATTATGAGCGATTCGTTTAAGAAACTATTATAAATTAAAATTGAATTCTATTAATTGAATATGTGTTTTTATATTTTCTTCCGTTAGACAAATAATGATTTTTTGTTCTTGTTACTCCTTAGGTGTAACAAAACAAAGTAATAATGAACTAATTATTCCTAAACATCGAATACCTACATTTTCATGTTAAACAGTTAAAAATAAAACTTCATTTCATACAAGGCGACGTGAGTACACATTTTTTGAGTAATCAAAATAATTCAACATTCGCGCGACAAGTTACTCAAGAAAATAATGTCAGCCATACAACAGTTTTCAAATGTTTTCATAAACAAACATTTCATAAACAAAATGTTAACCACCCAAGAACTAACAGAAGACGATCCAGATCGTAAAATTTATTTCTGCGAATGAATGATGACCAAGCTGAACAGAAATGTCTTCATAAGGAAAAATTTCATTCCAATCTCAATATAAAATTATATTTGCTTAGAAACTAACTAAAGACAACCCAAATCGTAAAGTAAAGAGACAAAATAATGACCTAGTCACCTCTTGATTTTTCAACCACTCGATTGCCACCTTCAACGAGGAAGTAAACAAACAGAACTATAGGTGCTGCAGCCGAAAATCAGCAACGGATGCCTGAGATCCGTACACATCTTTAAGAGGATGAGGTTTGGGCAGATATCAGCGGTAACCATATTGTTGGTTCAATTTTTATTAATGGAAATTTATAACAGCCGAACTTATTGTCAGCTGTAGAATATTTAAATTTGATCAAACATGAAGCTTTTCTGTTCTGGAAAATATATTTAAGATATGCATTAATATATGCATTAAGTCCACGTTATCCAGTGAAACTATTGTTTAATAGTCTATCGTGTTTAATAGTCGTGAAATACTATCAGAGAAATTCTTGTGTATGTTGTTATGATATTATAAAATTTCTCTTTGTTTAGGTTTTAGTAACTACGGCTTCATGATTTTTGGACTTGAAATTTATTATTTCCCCCATAAAATTTGCTCTCAGATTTTATCTGTTTATATTACAGTGAACTGGAAATTAACTCCTTCCCGCCCCTGCTGTTAGTTTAAATTGCCCTCCCAATGCCCTATAATCGAAAGCAATGTGTTAGAGACTGACGAAAGTTAAATTGGAGTTTGCGGAATGGGATTGTTTCTCGGCAATGCAAATTAGAAGAACTAAACGATCTGTAGCCAAGTATTTAGCGTAATATAAAGTATGAGGGCTATTATATCAGAAGTTCCTCAATTGTTTCTATGAGTGAATATTATAATAATACAAATAAAGTATTTTTTTTTTAGGGACTGTCATGTACTGGTTAAGATATTTACTATGATATGAATGGACAAACGATATAGTTTTTATAATTTATATTCTAGTTGTTCAAGACGTATTCAATTCAATACACAATTGATACGATACTGCGACTCTTTCAGTGGAATCTGATAATAATGATAAATAACTTTTAGTTAAATAAATGCTTTCGTTATGGTCGTATGAAGTGTTATGGTCAGTTGGTGGTGCATGAGTAGTTTGAACCATAGTACCACATCACAGTACTTCACATACCGCTGCGTACTCCATGAATCGAGGAGTACGTAAATTGAGGTTTGAGGCCTCGACAAGAACCAGTAACGAACCCTGGGGAGTATGCAGGTTGAGACCTCGGCGGTAACTTAATACCCTTGCTAACAAAATTCCTCCATAAATTTTAAACAGAGGAGTAGGCAGATTGAGGTCTAGTACCTCACGTTACCTGCAACTAGTAACAAGCCCTGGACAGTAAACAGATTGAGTACCCAGAGGCAAGTTACATACCCTTACTGATGATGCCTTCGCTCCTTAATTCCTAAAATCACTCCAAAATGGGAGCCAAAACATAGAATTAATAACTACAGACACGATTAAACCTGGACTATAGACGTTCTCTTCATTTATCCAACCGCGAAAACCTTTCCGAACACATATATTTTTATATATATCTACGAGCAAAAAAAAAAAAAAATATATATATATATATATATATATATATATATATATATATATATATATATATATATATGTATATGTAAATATATGTGTTTCATAAGAATACGTAGTTTACATAAAATTAGTAAAATGCACAGTGTACATTACATAATGTTCTAATTTAAAACACTTCTTGAGTTACTTCATTTTTTTTCCTGTAAATTTCCTGGTAATTTTTAATATATACAGTTTACTCATTTGTATAGAAATTTTCTTTAAGTACATAGTAAAACGGAGATATTTATTAGGTATGCAGCAAAAAATGCAACAATAAATATGTAGGTTTTATCTTGGATTTTAAATATTTATAATTACTAAGAGTTGAAAAAAGCCTTTATTAGATTTACTCTATATTAATTGACATTGCGTATGTGAGATACAAGAAAATGGCGAAGGATTTGGTGATAACTATTATGTACCTTTGTATACATAATATATGTATGTTGTATAAAATTTTACCTTATTGTCTCTTTGGACTTAAGAAATATCATCCCGTATAAAGTTATAATTGAAGTCATGTCTAATAATATCCTATACGTTAATGAAAGAATAAACCTAAACTCATTATGATTATCATGTAATTAAATCCTTTTGTGCCTTATTACAACTTGCTTTTTAATATTCTTTTCGCTTTACTTATTGATAATATGTGTCTGTATTGATGATATCTTGTTTGATTTTATTTATTTTGATTCCTATTCAGTAATTGAATTTTAGGATCCGTAGAATAGCGCAATAAGTAAAAAAAGAATTTATTTCGTTTTGACTAATTTCACATGTTGGAATATTTATATACTACAAGGCAATATTAATATTGACATTGCAACTGACATTAAAAGGAATGTTTTGCAGCCTTATAAACAAGTTTTGCAGAAATCGTCACAAGAAAAATATAACTCCTTTTTGTCAGATATCCGTGCGGTGACAAAGTAAGATAAAAACAGGCTAAAAACCTACAACTTGTAAAAGTTGTAATAAAAATACATGAATAGCCCGGATCCGGTTATGTATCACATTAATAATTTTTTAATACCCTTTCTTATAATTTAATTTAATATTTAAAAACCCTCAAATCATATACCCACCAAATCTTACATCGTTGTAACTGTTGAAAAAGTATACTGCAAAAATTGCAAGAATATGAAAAATAAAGAATATGATCATCTGTTTACATGATGGCGTCATATGTGGTGTCTTCTATCTACTATCTTTCAATACACAAAAGTACAATGTCATGAGCTTCACAAAGAAAATGAATGGTATAACTCGTGATTATACACTAAACAACGTCTCCATAACTCGACTTAATGTATTTCGAGACTTTGGTATAACTTTTGATCCAAATGTAAGATTTATAGATCATTACAATACGATAATAAGACAATCTTATAGATCCCTGGGATTTATGATACGAAATTTAATAGATTTTACTTCCAGGACTCGACTTGAATATGCATCTACGGTGTGCCCCCCTCTTATCAAGTGAAATATGAAAATGTCGAGACAGTACAAAAAAAATTATTAAGATATCTTAGACTTCATATAGGTATATCCTGCATATCTGGGGTGATATCTGGGGCGACGGTTACAAGATAGTCATGAAGGGGCTAATAGGATACCCTGCCAGACTGGAATTAACCATAGAAACTATGGAGAAGGTGGTAGACTACCTCTTCCCCATACACCAATCTGTGATATTCGACTGTGATAATTCTGTGATATTTACAAAATTTACTATAGAGGAACTAAATCTAGCATGCGAAAAATTAGAATTAAATAAAGCACCGGAACCCGGAAATATTCCGGCCGAAATACTAAAAGAAGTAGCTGTTAGCAAACTTAATTACGTATTGGAAGTATACAACGAATTGGCGAGTGGGTCAAACTTTGCAGCGGATTGGAAAAAAGCCAAATTGGTGCTAATTAGAAAAGGAGACAATCTCATAGACAACCTAGGATCTTTTAGGCCTATTTGCCTATTGGACGTAGACGGCAAGCTATACGAGCAACTAATCTTAATTAGACTTAAGAGAGAATTAGTCCGGATGGGAGGTCTATCAGAACACCAGTATGGCTTCAGACAGGGGCGTCAAATGGTGGATGCCATTGCAGAAGTTATTAGGACCGCACGAGAGGTAGATTCAAATTACTCTCAGAAGCATCGAAGACTGTGTGGCGTAATGACATTGGATGTCAAGAACGCCTTTAATAGTGCATCATGGCAGATAACACTTAATGAATTAAGAAGGAGCATAGACGAGAGCCTCATAAGAGTCATAGCGTCGTACCTTTCAGACCGGAAGATAATTTTAGAGGCGGAGAACACGGCAAGGAAAAAACAAATAAACAGTGGGGTTCCACAGGGATTGGTATTGGGACCGACCTTGTGGAACATCATGTATGATGGTTTGCTTAGCATGAAACAGTCCGAGGGAGTCCAGTTGATTGGATTTGTCGATGCTATAGCCATGGTAGTGGTGGCAAAAGGAAAGGGCATTCTAATGAAAACGGCGAACACAGCACTTCAGCTGGTTTCCAATTGGATGGAACGCCAAGGCCTGACGCTGGAGCCACAAAGAACAGAAACTGTCATCCTAATAAAAAGAAGAAAAATTAACCCGATTAGTTTTAAGATTCAAGGAGTGGAGGTGACTCCAAAAAATGCAATTAAGTATCTTGGGGTCTGGCTAGACACAAGAAATAACCTTTGCGGTACATATTGATAAAATATGCCAGAAAGTAGAAAAGACAGTAACCGCTCTGACAAACATTATGCTCAACATAGGGGGACCTAGGTCGTCTAAGAGAAAATTGCTATCAAGTGTAACACAGTCCCAGATGCTGTATGCTACTCCTGCTTGGTACAGTGCGACAGGAAAAAAGTTAATAAGAAAGCTCGCTAGCATTCAAAGAAAAATGTAAGTGTGAAAAAAATAATATAAGTGTGTGTTGTGCATACAGAATAATCTCTACAGAAGCGACAGGAGTAATTGTAGGAATCCCTCCAACAGAGCTACTAATAAAAGAGAGATGGGAAAATTATTTGGGGATAGGCAGAGGAGTAGCAAAACAAAACCTCATGAGTAAATGGGAGGAACAATGGGGTCAAGCAACAAATAGGCGGTGGACATACTAACTGATTCCAAATATACAGATATAGATCAATAGACCATATGAAGAGGTAGATTATTACCTCACCCAGCCACTGTCAGGACATGGTTGTTTTCGACAATACCTGTACGAATGACCGAGAGCAGAGACAGGCATATATTATGGAGAGGTAGATATATGTCGAACACACGATATTCAAATGCAACCAATGGGATGACATTAGACAAGACTATAGTGGCGAAACGAGAAGAACTTTTAGCATCGCAAATGTGAGCACTGCCCTAGTGTCAACCGAAGAACAATGGACCGTTGTCTACAAAGTAGTTAAGAAGATAATAGAGACCAAGGAAAGAGACGAAAGAAGATAAGAACTAGATAACAGACACCCTTCTCACCGAAGTAATGCTAACGTGGTTCTAGTGAGAAAGGGGAATAAAAGGGGGAGGGATTTTAGTCGGTAAGAATCCGATGCTCCCGGCAAGCCGCGGTCTCATGCAAGATTTCCCCTCATCCTACCAAAAAAAAAGGTGTATCCTGCATATAGATATGACCAATAAAATTTATTTGATTCGGTTAACGTCAACATCTTTAAAAACAGGAGACTAATGCATTCTGTAATATTCACAAAATTATTAATTCCTATTCCTATTAGCCTCTCAATATTGGAACAGATAAAGTTAAATGTACGCAAAACCACATCGCCATTTCCAAACACTTATTATTTCTAAACGCCATGTACCTATTTACTTCAATCTTCTCCAATATATCAAATCTGTGCAAATTACTCACTAGTGCAATAAGTTTTTTGTACCATTGCGAACATTAAAAATCATATTATAACACACAATGTTAAATCTAATAAAACAAATGTCTATATTGATAACATATTTGCATTGTAATATGTTTCTGCTTCTCTCATTAATAATTAATATATTTATAGTATAGTATGGAATAGTATTTATTTTTTGTTAGGAATATGTTGTTTCTGTAGTTATTGTATTTTATATAACTATTGTATTAAGTATATATAGTTACTTTCCACATTAACTCTAATCTTGTATATTTTAAAATATAAATTTATTGTATTTATAACATTTCTATGATGTTCGTATCGTATAATTGGAAATGTCTAATTTCTGTTGGAGAGCTGTATTCTAAATAAAAAAATAAATAAAATAAATAAATGTCTCGAAGAAATAAGATACATAGAAAGTAGTAGAATAGATTAAAGTAACTACAAAACTTTAATTAAAGGTATTGTAATCAAACTTATAATTTAGTCAGAAATCAGGTGTTTCGATACCTTAGTCCAACCCTGCATCAGACTGATGGTAGATAAAGCACATCAAATGTTATGGAAATTTTAGTGCTTTGGGCACAGTTCAGTATAGTGCGACATAAATGTGAAGACTTGCCAGAATATATATTTTAATTATTACTCAAGATTTTGATACGAACGCAATTAATTGTGATAAATGCATTTGGAGACGGAATAGTTTGTAAAACTAAGAGTATAGTCAGAATAATATTAACCGGTACAATATTCCGAAATTAAAAAGGCTTGTTGGATACGAAAAATGGCGAAGGAGCTGGTGATATCTATTAAGTACCCAACAAGTGTATTTAAAACTTATAATTATATTTCTAAGGATTACAAACTTGAAGTTTTGGTTTTTAAATTTTTATGACGTAACTGTATATACTGAATATTTGATATGAGGATAATAATGTTAAGATTTAATAGAAATCGAATAAAAACAGTAATATTGTATATGCAACCAATTACTCACTTGTAAGTAATGTGTGTCATGAGATATTACAGCCACCTGTTATAAATCTAGTTAAAATAAGAATGAAAAGAAGGAAAATTCATGTACTCGCATATGTTACGGCTAAAGCCCGTAATTGGATAAAGCTAGTTATAACCAGATATCTCGTGAATTATCCAAACCGACTGGATAAAACGCGAAGGATTCAATGATTTCTTGCTTTATCCAGGTAATTCTAGATTTAGCCAAAGAGAAATGGCTAAACCACGCAGAGGATACTAATTGAAAGTACAAACGCGACCAATCTCGCACGTATGTAGTAGAATATAAAAATGAAATTATTCTGAGGAAAACTTATTTATTTTTCTGAACAAACATAAACGCAGAATTACTCTAACATAAGAATAAGAAATATTACGGAAATACCATGGGTTTGACAACAATTCCCTTCTTAGTGGATTTCTGTTTTTTCTGACATGCAATACAAAGTTTTGAATAAACCATGATAACTTCCTGAGTTATATTTTTATATTTCTTGTTCACTTCCTTAAGCATGCGATGTTTTCCTCCGTGTCCAATTGCCAAGTGGATTTCGTGCAGTATGTCACAGATCTCATCATTTTTCACAAAATACCTCATATTTGTTTCGCCATGAGCCACTGGAGAAATGAGTCTCTCAATACCACCAACCACACGAACATCAAACCTTTTTAATCGTCGATACTGTAGTGGATTTAGATTTTGCATGTTTTTCTATTTTTACTGACTCCAAAAACTCACAATATTGGACAGAATTCATGCAACAAGAATTTGAGTCTTTACGCGACACTAAATCGCAGAGCATTTCGTTAAATCACTCTTTAGAATGTACCACTTCTAAATGAGTCATCTTGGCAACTCCGGAACGCGAATGAACTATTATAGTGTTTTGTCCAAGCGTCGTTGGAAAATTCCAGTATTAACCGGTTTATGCCCGAAAAGCAACGTACGCTATCTGAATTACCGACTTTATCCATTATATTTGGATAATTCTAACATTATCCGGGTAATTCTAGTATTATCCAATATTCGTGCTTTAGCCGTAACATATATATTGAGTAGTAACTTTGTCATTAAAATTTGACATCTCTAGATTGTTTTTTGTAGGGATAGTTAAAAAGCAAAGTATATGTTACTAGGTAAGAGAATTTCAAAGGTTTAAATGCCAAAATTCGTCAAGAAATACAACGTATAATGCCTGACTTATTGACAATATTCGAAAAGAATTTATTAATCGTCTTTGCTACTGTCAGACAGACAACGGTGTACAATTTTAATATCTAAATTGGTTAATTTTTTAAATAGTTTTTGCTATTAAATTTAATATTTGGAAATGGTGAAACCGTTTTTTTTAATTTTTTTAACTTACGTAGCGCATGTCAAAAATATGCTCTTTCACACTCCGTAATAAAAAGCGGGTTAGTATAAAAAAGAAATGTGGATGACGTTATACCTCCTATACAAATTATCCTGTATTTATTATGTTTTAAAAAATGCGCAACTAAAAATAAAATAGGAGAGTTTTTCCCAAAAGTTATGTCTTGAATTTTTATAGAATTCATTCATTAATTTACGAAAGCACTGTATTAGGTATTTATTTTTATTTATTGTATTTAGACTAATTCAATGATATGTTGTGAAATTTGTATAATGTATCATTTTGTACGGTAAGAGTACAGTCTAGGAGTGGCTACAGGTCTAATTAGATTTGGAGGTGTATTTAAATACAGATATCATGTTTTTATATGTATAATATAATGTATGACATTAAGATTGCTTAAATGGTAATATAGGTTGGACAAATGTACCCGAAGAGCTGATTTCTGGCTAAATTATAAGTTGGATTAAAAAACACCATTAACAAATACTTTTATAACTTGCAACAGCTATTCTATATTTCGATATATGACATTATCGGTAATTTTTTTAAATGGAAGGCCCAGCATATTTTTCCATTTCGAGGCAGACACTTTTTCAGTAATTATAATGATATAAGGTTTGGTAAAAGAAAACGTATTAAATAATTACATATTGGAGATGATAATTATACATAATGATGTACACGTAATCAAAAGTTAAAAAATTTTCCCCTGGCTCTACAGCGTAAATAGTTGTTTGTTTTATAATATGGACTACATATTATAGATCTATACCCAAGTTTTGATATTACGTAAGAATATCATAGAAATTTAAAACTGTACTGACTAGTAAATGGTTTACAAATTCTCCTTCCTTTTTTAGAATATTTTCTATAAGGTACGTATAGTACGGGGTGTCTCATCAGGAACTACATCGATCGATATAGGAAAAAGTACGCACCAGAGAATTTTGAAAATTTGAGAAGATAGTAATGACTGTGTGGCCAATTTAACTAAAATAATTACAAGCATCTGGAACTTCCGGTTATACCGGAAGTCGATACCGACTTGCTTATTTTACATGGAATATCCGATATATTTTAGGGTTTTTGAAAAGAGCGTAAGATTCAAAAATAAATGTGATAAAGTAATATCAAGAACTTGTAGCGCATTTGCTACTCGATATCCACAAAAACGGAAAATAACACTAAACACTGTAACATGCCTATTAATTGGATTGAAGACGCTTTGCATAAACTAAAACAGTATCACATTCTCCATAAATAATAATCGAATTCAAAAAGTCTTTGTGAGTGTAATTTAAACGCGGTGGCATTTTTTGACATAAGAGAATGACTGACATTACTGATTGTTTCTAATCATGGCTAATTTGATAAAATTTTTACTAAAAATTATTGAATTTCTAAAAAAATCGTAAATACTTCAAAAATTTGTTACTTAAACCCCCACAATACCTATATTATGAAAAAAGGAATTTAATTTTACATAACTTGATGTAAAGAAATATAGGGTATTCCATTTGACCTAAACATGTTTTCGTGGTTTAAAGCTTACAAAATGTAACGTCAAAAATGGAACATTTGTCATACCATTCTTGAATGTAATTCAATTGTAGAGTGCAGCTCTCCTTGCGTTATTTCTACATGCCAAAAAGCAAATTAGTATCTTTTACACGAAGAAAGTCATAAAGGTTACTGTAAACCATTACACCTGTCAACATTTTTTTTCAATGTCAAATATTTCTAAAACGACTGGGTTTAGGCATAGGGTATATTACCTGTTTCTAACTCAGAATATTATGCTATTTTCGAAAACGCTAAAATATATAGGATTTTCCATTTAAAATAAAAAAGTTGGTATCGACTTCCGGTATAACAGGAAGTGCCAAATGCTTATAGTCATTTTAGTTAAGTTTGCCACATTGCCATTAGTATCTTCTCAAATTTTCAAAATTATCTGGTGGGTACTTTTCCCTATATCGATCAATGCAGTTCCTGGTGAGACACCCCGTATATTCAAGTTACTTCTTTTATAACACAATATTGTATTTAGTAACGTTAAGAAGTAAAAGAACACTAGCGTTGAACCTTTCCTAAATCATAATCATTTCGAAGCAAAATATAGTCTTCCATTATACGGGAGGCTACGTTGGGGTCCAGTTATCTAAGATATAACTTCAAAAATAGTAAAAATCGAGTGCTAAATCCAAATCTTGCCAATTTCTGTAATAATTTGTAATGATCTACTTTATCGAGCGCCTTCAAAAGTGTGTATATAATCCATCTGCTTTTTTTTCGTAACATCAAGTGCTATAGTTATTAGCCACATTTTGAATGGTCCATCCACTTTATATACGTTTACGGTTTAGTTACGTTTTACGAAAGAGGCTACTTTGCATTCATTGTTCATAGAATTTATTTCAATGGGAGTATTAGACAGCGCTGTTGCTATACTATTGGGTACGTTTGTTATTTCGCGACAATTTCTATACATTCCTCCATTATGTTCTTTATCAATAAATTCGTATTTCAATTTACACATTGGTGGGTTTTCATTGCAAAGAAAATAAGAATGTATTAATTTTGTATGTCCAATCCTAAGCATAGAGAGTACAATCGTTTCATGATCTAGCTCATCATGAAACGGTTGTACTCAGAGTTTGTAAGAAGTTTCCATTTTTTTATACTTGTCTTAACAGTTTTGAGTTTGTTAACTGTTATATCCTATTTATTCTCCTATATTTTATTGTATTCTTGTTTCATTAAATTTATGACTTTCTGTAGACGAATCATTATATTATCATCAGGAATAGCATTAGTTGCAATTTGAGTAGTTTTATCAACTTCATCGTTATCCATTATATAGCTGGGGTACAAGAAGGTAATTTCTTTATCCTTATAGAGATAATATGATATCTTAGGGCATTCCCAATGTGATTTAGCTACAGTCGTGAAGGAGCTAACAAAAGGAGTATCTGAACGCCTTACAACTTTACAATATGTTAATATACCACAGAGAAGAAGAGCTTACCAGATCACATATAATTATGTTGTGAAAACTTCAGGAGAAATATTGGAAGAGTCCATAAGTGACTTGTGCTTTGAAAATATAGTGCACTTCTCGTGCTTTTGTGGATCTCTAATTCATTTGTATATATGTTACGGCTAGTATGGATACTTAGTTAGTTTACAAACTAATCAAAGCTGTTATTTTGAAGGAACCTAAAGAAACCTAACCCTACTTAACCTAATCTAACCTAACCATAATAAGTAGACAGTTAGGTTAAGTTAGGTTCCTTCAAAATAACAGCGCATATAGTTCAGTTTCTGATTTCTTCAATATAATAGCGGATTTAATTTATAAATTGAATGGTTAGTTTGTAAACTAACTAATTATCTATACTAGCCGTAACATATATATTATTTTTTCATTTTTTGTTTTTCGAGAATCTCATAGAAGTATGCTTTTATTAATTGAGTGTTTGTTTTGTTTTTAATAGATTTGATATATTTTGATGAAACTTAGTGTACGAAATGATGAAACTTATGTTATATATTACCCCCAAAAATTTTATGATCCTCAAATAGAATTCGTGAGTTATTTATGACTAGTTTTGGACATTAAGAAGAACGTTTAGTTCTGAAAAAATGTACTGCTGAAGTTTTCGTTTCAGAGAGCCGGAATCTCTTTCTTTAGCATCTGTTATGACTTGGTCTATGGCACGCTGTATATTCTTTTGTAAAATTGAATTGAAATACCAGCAGAAAACAGGACTAAGTTTTCGATATATGCACATGTTTCAAATAGAACGTATATTAGATGTTATCTGAGTACTTACTAAAAGTACTCGCTTAGGCTTAAGCCTTGATCTAAATCTATAGAGATTTTTTTGGGTAAGATATACTAGATTTGCCACTCCATGTTGGTGTGGTGATACGAACAACTTTTTAGATTGGAAGATGTAATTGCGATAGACAGATTGTAACAGAATAATCTCGAATACTGACAAAAAGTTATATAAAATAGAAATTTTAAAGTGGTTAGATTTAATCGAAAGATCTCCTGTTTTGAATATAGGATAAGTTTCTACCATAGCATCTTCCAATTTTCTAGAAATTTCTGGAAAATGTTCTCAGTAACCGTTAACATCAAATAAACATAGATAGAACAAACACAATCTTTTACTATCAATGGCAGTATTGAATGCGGACTAAGTGCCCTTTTTTGGTTTTTAATTGCATTTGAATTATTGCTATTGTAATATTTTCAGTATTTATATTTTCGTCATTATTGCTTTTGGTATAAGAATGCATAATATCATCATTAATAACAAGAACTAAATACTGTATAAAAACGTTGTCTAGATATGTCAACGATATCAGGATTACTATCACTGAACATTTAGGATAACTCCTTCGATACATTTTGGAACATGTAGGTATAATATATTATAAAATACTATCAGTACTCTGATAAACCTCAAAACAAGTAAATTGTGTTTAGTAAATCATTGTATAGAATGGGATAATTCATTCTCCTTGATTTATATATTATTTTATTATTATTATTATTATGTTATATAGGTTTGGGCTTCATCAGTATCTGATCGCATGGGTAGTCCCTTGGCGATCCTCTCTTATTCGGGTCCTTATCCAAAAATGCCATCCCATAAAAGGAGCAATTTAGGCACGTCCCTCGCCTTAGCCTCGCCTCCTCTAGGATAACAGGGATCCTTAATATAAGATACCTCTTCTCCTCCAGTGCGGGGCAGGTGTAAAGAAGACGAATCGAAGTTTCCTCGTCTTCTTTACAGTATCTGCAGGCCGGGTTGTCAGTCAGCCTCAGCTTGTGCTTATATGCATTCAGGCTACTGTGGTAGCCCATTATGACTCCCACCAGGGTTCTGGATTTGTGCCTGTTCAATTTAATGAATTCTTGGACCCATTTCTCAATCTCTGAGTATTCGAGGAAGAGTTTGGTTATTCGACAACCCGTTACTCCTCTCCATCTTTTATTGTGCTGGTCTCTTGTCCAGACAATGATGCGGTCTCTAATCAGATTCCGACTTATTCCCACTGCAGGTTCTGGTCCATAGATGTCTGGTCTGGCAAGGTCATCTGCAATTAGATTTTCCTTAATGTCATTATGCCCAGATATCCCTAAGAGTTCCACCGGTCCCTTCCCTGCCAAGTGGTTAAATGCTTCACAGCAATTATAGACCAGCTTCGACTTTTGTCGTTGCTGAATTCAGGACTGCCAACGCCGCCCTGCTATCCGAGTAGATACATACCTTCTCTGGGTTCGATTTTGGTCGGCCCCCAGAACACTGTATGTAATTGCAACTAGCTCGGCCTGGAGCGTGATAGTGTATTTGCTCAAGGGGAAGGTTTTACCTATTCCGTCGCGTCGCCTATACACCCCCGCACCCGCTCTGTTCCCACTCTTGGCTCCATCCGCGTACCAGATGTGTCCATTGAGCGGCAATCCAGCTCGACCCTCCATCCAGTCAATCTTACTGGTGAGGGTGATTCTATATTTCTTGTCAAACAGGAAGTGGACACCCGTACTGTCAGAGGGCATCCATAAGAGTCCTTCCTCAGCTAGCTCTCTTGAGAGTCTATTCAGGTTCCTTCCCTCCCTATTTATGTTTCCTACCCTGTACATTGCCTTTGCAGCTTCCGCTTTCAGGGTGGTATCCCCGTCAGTATCCCCATCGCCTCGATCGGTGTTGATCTTGGGGCTCCAGTTATACTTCTAAAAATCAATCCTCTTAGCTTGTTAAGTCGGTTGGCTTCCGACTTTAAACAGGCTCTCTGCCACCAGACCAGTGCTGCATACGTCAGTCTGGGTTTGAGAATTGCCTCATATATCAATTTCATGGTTTCCGATATCAAGCCCCAGCTTGCTGTGGTTCTTGAAACATGTGGCTTTGATGTTTTCCCCATGACAGTTTCCCATCCAGGATTACTCCTAAGTATTTCACCTCGCTATTATAGCTTAGTTCTTGGCCACCATGTTTCAACGGACATATTCTATTCCACTTATATTTCTTAGTGAACACCATCACCTCAGTCTTAGAGGGATTGACCGAGAGTCCCCTCTCTCTCTGCACAAATTCCCAACCTTGTTTAAATCTTCCTGCATTATATCGAGAGTCGGCTCCAGGAAAGGGCCCTTCGTTATTATTACTAAGTCATCGGCATAGCCAATTACTTGATAATCCTTTAACATTTCAAGCAGCTGATCTACTACTAGACACCACAGAAAAGGGGGATAATACCCCTCCCTGTAGACAGCCCGAGTCGACCCGGCCCTCGATGGTAGTCTTGCCTTTATTGGCAGTCAGCTGTCTGTTTCCCAATATTATATACTAAGTAATACAATATTATATATCTTTCTAATATTAATTGTATAATGTATTTTTATAAATTCGCATTTCTTCTATTAAATCAAATGAAATACGCGTGAAAAACATAACACAACTATCTAAAATTTATATATAGAAAACATTGTAAATAGTTTTTGTACTATATTTGATACAACTTGTGATAATAATCATATAGCTAAAAAACTCAAATATATATGTCATATGTTATGCAAGAAATTAGGTAATATGTCAAATATTTAAAACGATCACCTAAATTCTATCACGTAACTCACATGATTAATTATAAATTTAAATTTTGAAAATGTTTCACTATGTAAATTAAGTATACATGCGGGTTCATAAAAAATAATTTTATCTACAATTCAACCTATTTTCTGCTTGGCGTGAGGTAACTAAACTATAAGGTTGATAAAGTAAATTCTTATTAAATAATAACAATTATAGGATAGTTATCGTGTAACTTAAGTAAAGTATACTACTATTAATGCAAATATTCGTAAAATACTTGATAGCATAGAAATACTTGAAATTTGAGTTCAATTTATTGTACCAGATTTTAATTTAAAAGATCCTGTAATTTGAAAGTATTCATGTTCTAATTAATGCTAAGACGCGGTATTATTTCAAATAGTATTAAATAAAAAATAATTGAAGGGTACTTTAAAAATTCTATCTATCTGGGTAACAATATTCGATCTGAGTAGGATACTCTTTATATAACTATAGAAAAATAAACGAAATAGGGATAACTATTAAACAATAAATGCAAAAATTTAGATTAATATGTTTTAACAAAATAAACAAACTAAGTACACAAATAGTTTATTTATAGGTTTTATAGTGTGAAGTGATTCTAAGACACTTAATTATTAATTCTGAGTTACATTATGGATATTATCATCAGATTAAAACGATTTATTTTGTTTGCATTCAAATACATATTATTAGCTTCCAATATATTTTTTGTTTTGATTTGTTTTTTAATTGGCTTATTTGTCCTGTTTACTTTCGATAGAACTATTGCAATGTACAGTACTGCACTTTATTAAATATTTGCTATTATCTTTCTGATAATGGTGTGATACGGTTTAATAAAGTTAAATGTCCCATATGTCTCTTATCTAAAATTTGCTACAGTTTTTACCAATCAATGGACTTACGATCACGAAAATTACAATAATTGTTTGATATAAAAGACACGAGTGTAATTAAATTAGTACCGTACAATTCTTCCTTAATGATGTCAAATTTAGCGCAGAAATCTATATCTTATATGTATTTATATTTATAGGTGTGGATATGTTTAACTTTCAGCATAATAGTCACATAATATTGTGACTACTACCTATACCTGTGAAAATTACCCATATTACCTTTGTTAAAAATATTTCAATCTGAAAAATATTACAAAATATGTATTAATCTACCATATCTACGAGTATATGCAAGAATATTTAAATAACTTATCAACTTACTAATACGTTATCATTAACGCTTAACATTTGTCATTAACAACGGTCAATAACTAAGCTTGAGGTTTTAAGTTTAATTGAAATAAGAAACGATTGCATTATAAATCACACCTAATTGAAAACAGAAAGGTGAGGTCTACATATTTTACTTTTTTATAACTTATAAAATGAGTATTACGTGCATAGTATTAAATAACTTGATGGGGATGTACGTAGTTCTCTTATGGTGCTATATTAGCATATCACTAAATAAAGTAAATAAAAGATGAATAATAACAGAGTAAATGACGGAATTCTCACACATGAGAAATAAATCTCTTTATTTTTCAAATAATAGTTGAAAGGACCCATCAGAACTCCATATAAAATAGAACTAATTCTGATGATATTGAAGTCTCGTATCAATATATAATGTACAATATATAATACAGAAAAGCTTACATTTTTATTCTTATAATAGTATTAATTTGCAGTGATATTCGTAATAAGTAATGAAATGTTTTTTAAATATTTCAAATACAGCTGTGTTAAACTGAATATTTAAAATTATTTGATATTACCCATCAGGCTAAATACCATAAGAATATTTTAACGATGTTTTGCAAGGTATGTCAACTGAAAACATAAGAAATTCAAGAAATTGTATGTAAAACAATGATATTGTAAATAAGTATTGTAATAAGACAGTCCACATAATTGATATTTGATCACATCATGACACATATTATTACATATAAATACATTTTAAGTTAATATTTGTATTTGAAATTTCTAAAAATTTTTTTAACACTCAGAATATCTAGGTTATGAATCAAATTAAGGAGAAATAAGCTGATATTAATAAGATCTGTTAGTTATAACGAAATATTAGATACGAAGAAAAAATGTAAATAGCATGCAATATTACAGTATTTATATATTAATTGCTAATCATTACAATTAATTTTTTTAGAAGTTGATATGCCTCATGCCATATATAACATTTACGTTCACAATTGTATTAAGGCGCATCCACATGAAATGCGTTACGCTGTGTTACACATTTTTGGACGTTGCAGATTGCCCACCAGAATCAATTTGTGCATGTTCAATGTTGTCTCGCTTCTTCCTCTTAAGAAAAATGCACCTCAAAAAATGAGTAACCTGTTATTTATTTTGGATACCGCAATCGATGCGTCTTACAATGGGCATGATAATTCGGATCTGGGAAGATTGACGAATGGAAAGTCGCAACGCAGTGTGGATGAAACAAAAACGGCACATACAGTATGTGTCAATGTTATGCAAGATTATTGCGATATCTGTGAATATGTGGCGTGATGCAATATATTTGATGTGAGTTATACGTGAAATGGCGAATACATTTAAGATTGTTTCCAAGCAAAATTAATAAATAAAATTAATAGAAGTGAGCAAATAATAATGTTATGCTATCAACGTAGAGTTTTTAGAATGGATAAAGAAAGAATAATAAGTAGAACTATCCACTTAGATACCTCATCAGTGTCGAAACTATATATAAGCAACTACGTATAAGTTTAATTTAAGTAATAATTTAACAATGTTATACTTACAATAAATTAGAGGAAGAAGATTTTCAATTCAGTTTTTTTTACGTGGAGCACGACGGCAAATCAAACCTGAATTATTTGTACCTACATACATTCAAATATCTCAAGTTTGCGTGATGTCATCTTGAGCACCACCAAGTTATACGAGTGTAATACTACAGATACTGTACACAATTTATGTAATATGTACTTTATTACAAAACGATTATCAGGGCGTAATTTTCAAGGAAATTTCAAGAAGTTTTCTAGGACCATTCAATGCCGGTAGTAAATTTGTAAACTGAAGTAAAAACATTTTCTGAATTCTTCGTTTTTTATTGAATACGTGAATACGTTCTCTGGAATTCGAATCGTTTTACAGACCTAAACAAAATTTTAAAATGTCTCTTAAAATAGAGGTACTTTAATTTGGATATTAAAAAAAACCTTTGAAAAAACTGCATTCATTTTGCCTTTATGCCTGGTTGACAAAGGATAATATGATGATTGATATTCTACAGTAAAGCAATGGAGATCACTTAACTATACTTGTTCTTCTCTATTATTTAAAAGCTTTCGACATAATCAACAATGATTTTCTAACAACGTTTCACTATTTGGGTTCTGGTATAAATGTAGTGTTATTATTAAAACATTATTTAACTAATAGACAGCAAATAGGCACCTAAAGCAAATAATATGTTTTCTGATTACCTGAACATTGTTCCTCGGGTACTACAAATATTTATATTAGAACCTCTCTTGCTTACATTCTGCATTTCAAATTTTTTTAACAGCTTACAGTTCTGTCAATCATCTCAATGGGAACAATACCCAAGTATATAATTTAGTAATTATCCAATTATATTATGAATTACCCAAGTATGTTATTTTAAAAGCAGATTATGTAGGAACTTCATAAAGGGTAAATAATGACTTAAGTACATTAGTACTCATGTCAGAAAAATTTTGTTTGTTAATCCAGCCAAATTGAAAATGAGATACTCACTTACAATTTAGCTATGACGATGGCCTCCTGCAGAGTATGATAAATATCCACATCATCACTCCTGTTTAAAGAAAAATCGTATTATACTATATCGATTCGTTCTTAAATATTCGGAGCATGTGATATATGTTTTTTTTTATTACTTTGACCTGTCCTACTAAATATTATTTTTTATACGGCATCCCGATAGAGAAACTCCACCGCACTTTACTGATATGTACTCATTTCGTCTATGATGCGACTTATGCTTTATCATTTCACTTATCCACTTAATAACCAAAATTATTCGTTTCTGTTTATGTTAGTAAAAATAATTTCAGAAGCCAGTGGTTCAGAGCCAGAGTGGTTCATTGTTTATGGATTTGAACAATATAAAATTATTATGAAAATAATATCTTCTATATTTTTGATTTAGTGACTAAATTATCACTTACTTTGGGTATCCCGGAAATTTATATCCATTGCCTATTCTAGGAACTTGACGGACCAACAAAAATATAAGTTCAGTTTTCTACGCACATCGAAAGATTATAAGTTAGTCGACGTGCAGTTCATCAACTAAGTTGGTATCATGAGGAGATTATTAAAACTGAGTTTTAATTATCTCCGTTTAATCATCTTATGATGATGTGAACTTGGATAGCGAAATGCGTGTCGAGTAACGTATGATATTTTAGTGTTTGTGGAAAACCTGTTTTTATTAATTTATATATTATTAAATTTGAATTTTTATGGATTTAAAATGTTCCGTAACATATTCGAAGTAACAAAAACTATATGACATAAATTATTCATCCATATTAACACACGGTAATAAAACAAAGTATTCACACGTGCGGTGTTGTTACATATTGTTTCTATCGTTAATTTTATTAAGTCTGCTATGCGCGGTTTAAAAGCATAAATTAAGGCATAAATGTACTTCCTTATGATTAATTTAACTGTGGATTAGAAATTAAAACAGTATTGTCATTACATGCGGTTAAGCAAGTAATTATCAATAAATTGTGGCTAAACCGTAAATAGAGTATTTGAAAAGGATGAGAGTAAGAATGTGAGATTGCATAAAATTACTAAGAAATAAAATATATGGCTTATAATGGCATTAAATAAAATGATATTACCAGTATATTAAAATATGAAGAACTGAAAACTTACTTTTTTCTTGTAAACTGACGACTTCCACCCAAGAATTCTTGTGAGACTTTCCCGACGTGGCTGAATTATAATCTGTCGTGCTGTTGTGAATACTGTAGTAAATATCAATTAGAAGCTCATCGACCAAAGCTGAGGCTCTCCTCTTCTCATTTTCTATTATGGACTTCTTCACTGCCAAACTATCCACGGAAGATCGCCGAACACTCACGGGATACGACACTGGCTGAATGATCTTTTCCGGTAAGACTCCGTGCATGGGAGTTTGGCAGGTGAGCACCATATTGCCGAACATTTCGCGATGGCACTCTTCTAACTGTTCGATTCTGTGTGTTGACATGGTGCACGTATAATGGTGGTTTAAATTTATGCGATAAGAATTTCCGCCGGTACTTAAATGATATGCAGTTGCGATAGTTCGTTATGCCATACAAACCTTTTGTTGCAAAAACAAAATTAAAACACAGCCGTATCAAAATTACGTTTCTAGTGTATCGGCTTCGTGTTGCACTACGATAACAAAACAATTTTTTTCTATTGCCTAATTAATGTGTTATCAGTTGACAGTTTGGTTTCGTTATTGGTCCAGGAGTGTAGTACATATTTCGCCTGTTGAATTATATTTACAGCCAGCAGCAGTCGTAAATATAGATGAAGTCTTATCTCATAAATATCCGAATTAGTAAACTGTACGGGTATTTAAGATAACAGGAAAGTAACTTCTTGAATTATTTCTTTATCATTTATTCTATAACACTGACTTTCTTTAAAAAATATAATATCGTTGTTATTATAAGTTCGTGCAAACGTTAATTGATAGTAGACAGTTATTCGTTTTCTGACTGATGTCAAGGGAAGTGATCAATGTCATTGTCAAATAAATTGCCAAGTATTATTATAGTATACAAGTAGTATAGCAAAGGAGCTTCTGGCGCACTCTCGGATTTGTCCACGGACATTTGATGCGGATGGCATGTGGTCATTGTTGATCTGAAGAACTCTTGACGCAGGTATAGAACAGGTCTGTACATGTGTAAAACAGGTCTGTACCGGTTTAAAACGGGTATGGTAACCTGTTTAATGACATCTTGTTTTTTTCCTAATACCACCATACCTGTTTTAAACCGGTACAGACCTGTTATACACCTATACAGACCTGTTCTATACCTGTACCAAGAGTTCTTCAGATCAACAATGACCACATGCCATCCACATCAAATGTCCGCGGACAAAGCCGAGAGTGCGCCAGAAGCCCCTTTGCTATACTACTTATACATATAATGATATTAGACCAATTTTAAGAATATAACAGTCGAGGATAATTTTTTGATAGCCGAGGCGTAGGGCGAGGCTAATAAATATTTTCCGAGACAGTTATATTCTCGTATCGACCGTATATTGTTCAATATTTTTCGTAATACCTACAGAAATTGGTTAATAAAACAATCAAAAATACAATTCAAGAAACTAACCAGGCAGGCTTAATTTCTTACCATAGTGACTGATGGTGGTTTGCAAACAAAAAATAAAATATTAAAATGACACAGCGTGAAAGTGTTGCGTCTTGTGAAATTCCCGAAGATGTTCGCGATGAAGGGGCTGATGCAAGTTTGAATTTCTTACCTTTGCAAACTAGTGTCAGGTACGAACAAATATGTTAGGATTTTATAACATGGCGTAAAAGCAGAGGCGTTGAGGGGGTCCATGAACATATTTTGCTCTGCTACCCGTCACCAAAATTTCCAGGATTAAAACCTGCTTGAAATTACACGAGGATGCTGATATGTCTGGGTTAGCATTTATTACGTGCACTTCTTATTACTCAAAAGTAACGTTTGTTACAGGTATGAAAAACTTTGTATGTTCCTGAAACTCAAATATGAATATTATAAACCAAAAGAAGCAAACATTCTAATAGAGGAGACGACTATTTTTTGTTAGAAAAGGTTATTTCAGTGTTCGGAACTTTTAAGGCTTGTCGTCGGCAAGAACTTTTGATTTTGCAAAAAAATCATATTGAAGATACTGGAAAATTGATAATCCCAATCCTGGAAGACACACAAAATAAGACTTGTCAGAAATTTATTATTACGGAAGATCATTATCCTTTTAAAGGCTGTACGCTCTACAGGAAATATGCAGCCCTTCGGCCTGTTGGTGTATACAGTCAACGTATGTTTCTAAATTACAGACAAGGCAAATGCACAAGACAGCTAGTAGGAGTTCATAAAATTGGAGGCGTTCCTAAGAAGATGGTAAGTTCTTATAATTGGAGAATTACAAGATTACACGGGTCATTGTTATTATCGATTGCCTTAGGCAATCAGCAGCTACATTGTTGATTGAAAATAGAGGCGATCTGCTGACACTGAAGAAACTTGGAAGTTGAAAGTCTGGGGCAGTTGCAGAACAGTATGTCGAAGAATCAATTAGCAAGAAAGTTAAACTATCGAACTAACTTTTTGTTCCGGCAAATAATCTACGGCCTTCAGAAAATACTTGTGTACTCTACCATATATATGGGTTGTGAGAAAGTACAATGCTGAACTATTTGAAAATTTTTTTTGTTAGTACGATCACTCAATTAAATCGTGTCGGATAGATCAGGTTTCGATTGATTCTGATTAGGGACGTCTACCAAACGACATCTATTAATTTTGAGGTGGATAGGACACCCCACCCTGTCCATGGGTCAAGAGAAATCACAATGGTGGACTGTTTGAAAAAAGCAAGCAAAGCTGTCGCATAAAACACATATTCTGCATTTATGTATTGGTTTATATTTTTTTTGGCCACTCAATTTCAAGATAGGGATGTTTTACGTGCGAAAAAGTCCGTTTTAAGGTTTGGAAACTGTTTATTCATTTTAATCATTGAAAGAAATACAAAATTGGGTAGTATTACTGTGTTAAATAGTTAAATAGTTTAATATTTATTCAGATTACTTTAAAAAAATGCAAATTTGCTTATGTAATTATCGAGAATTGCAAATCATCGACGGCCCCTGATGCATAAAATTATTCATATATCATTACATAATCGCTATTACATAATCGCTCTAGGAAACAACTACTCCTCGGGCTAAAGCCCCGCCAGGCATTGAATTATACCCAGAAGCGATCCTCGACCCCTTTCTCGTGTTTCTGCACGATCAGATAAGGTTTCAAAAAATAAAACCCGCCACAGGTAGGATTCGACATTTGGCCCGGATCGAAACCGAACGACATACAGCTGTTTCGAACTTATTAGTTCTCATCAGTGTCGTACACGGTACGCCGATTCAGGACAAATGCCGAATGAACTTTATGGCGTATACATCTTCATCGATACGATCTCTGTCAGTAACATATAAGTCGAAATAGAAGGGAGAGTAAGTAGAATGCAGAAATTATTTATATTCTTTCACATTAAAAAATTATTAAAATCGAATCCTCATTCTTTAAATGAAAGTCAACTCAATATTCTATTATCGATGCAAGATGATATTGACATTTCATTAAAAGAAGCAACCTTAAATTGCATTATAATGTAACACCATCCACAAAATACTGTATAAGTAAAAATACCTTCCATTATTGGTTAAATTTACATACAGAACTATACTATATGCTTGGTATATGAATTATAAATAAAAGGGTCTAGCTCTGCAAATTCAGCCATTATTAACTATTTTATAAAGAGATAACCGAAAAGTAGGCAAAAAGTTGTAGGTTAAAAATTTAAGAGGATGTTGAGAATAGAATTTTAGGATTGGACGAAAATAAAAATTCCGTTTTTATTTGCCACAAAGGGTGCCATTTATATATGTAGAATTTCTTGACATCCATCTTTGCCAATTAAAATATATATTAAATACTAAGCAAAGGAAATATGGTAGGGGTAGAAAGAGTTAACAATATGTTTACCTTAATGATGTACCATGAGAATAATATATAGGGGAGAGAGTAGTATATATCATATTAGCTAATTATATTTCATTAAGTTAATGTATGATAACACAATACATGTATAAAAATGGACTAATACTTACGACCACAAATACCATGGAATTCTATAACGGAAAAAGTCTCTTAAGTCTCAACTTCCCCTAATGATTAAAGTAGTCGAAAAGATGCTGTAAATATATTGGCCTAAAATTGTTTAATTTACTTCCTGAAATAATTATAAATAGGAAATATGTGTATTTAAATATAAATTAATATATTTCAAAAGAAGTTGTACCAGAAAATATATTCATAATCGTCCTTTATTTAAATTATTAATTTGTAATTATTATTAAACTGACGGATATAAAAAAATTAAAATATATTATTTTGACACAAATTTGACTTCGAAGTTTTCATAGTAAATTCATATATTTGTATGAATACAAAGTGTAATAAACGGTTTTAAAACCTTAAACGGACTTTTCCGCACCTAAAATATCTCTTGACTGGCCGAGAAAAAGTAAACCAACACATAAATGCAGAATATGTGTTTTCTGCGACAGTTTTACTTTTTTCAAATAGTCCACCATCGTGATTTCTCATGACCCATGGACATTGTGGGGTATATCCTATCCACCTCAAAATCAATAGATGTCGTCTGGTAGACGTTCCTAATCAGAATCAGTTGAAACCCGATCGATCCGACACGATTTAATTGAGTGATCGTGCTAACAAAAAAATATTCTCAAATAGTCCACCATTGTTATTTCTCATGACCCATGTAGATGGTAGAGTGTTTTATATCCACTTCAAAATGAATAGGTGTCGTCTGGAAGACGTACCCAATCAGAATCAGTCAAAACCCGATCGATACAACATGATTTAGTTGAGTTATCGTGCTGACAAGAATAAATGTCGACGACAACGACAACAACGACACACATACAGTAAAAATTTTTTAAGAACCATTTTTTTTGTTTTTAGGCCGAAAAACGAAAAATAAACCCAAAATTTTTTTTCAATTTTTCTTTATACGATTACATTACTTTTCCGCGTATAGTGGAGTGTGGAAAAGTAAAAATAAAACAAATAAACAGTTTTAAAACTTTAAATCGGACTTTTCAGCACGTAGAACATCTCTATCTCAAAATTGAGTGGCCGAGAAAAAATAAACCTAAACATAAATGCAGAATATGTGTTTTATGCAACAGTTTTATTTTTCTTTTAATTTTTCTCAAATAGTCCACCATCATGCTTTCTCATGACCCATGGACAGGGTGGGGTGTATTCTATGCACCTCAAAATCAACAGATGTCGTCTGGTAGACGTCCCTAATCAGAATCAGTCGGAGCCCGATCGATCCGACACGATTCAATTGAGTGATCGTGCTAACAAAAACAATTTCTCAAATAGTCCACCATTGTTATTTCTTATGACCTATGAACATGGTAGAGTATGTTATATCCACCTCAAAATCAATAGTTGTCGTCTGGGAGACGTCCCCGATCAGAACCAGTCAAAGCCCGATCGATCCGACACGATTTAGTTGAGTTATCGTGTTAATAGAAAAAATTCTCAAACAGTCCACTAGCATGCTTTCTCATGACTCATGGACAGTGTGGAGTGTATCCTATCCACCGCAAAATCAGTAGGTATCATCTGGGAGACATCCGCGATCAGAATCAGTCACAACCGATCGATCCGTCACGATTTAGTTGTGTTATCGTGCTACCAAGAATAAATGTCGATGACAACGACACACACACACACACACACACACACACACACACACACACACACACACACACACACACACACACACACACACACACACACACACACACACACACACACACACACACACACACACACACACACACACACACACACACACACACACACACACACACACACACACACACACACACACACACACACACACACACACTTTCTTTTTGGTTTTTTGGTCGAAAAACGGAAAACAAACCCTAGAAAAATTTTTTTTACACGGTTACATTACTTTTCCGCGCATGGTGGAGTGCGAAAAAGTAAAAATAATGCTTCTGTTAATAAGAAGGGGCATAATCATCAAATATGATGTTGTGGCGTCATTTGAAAATTATTTTTAATGACGATTTTTGTTTTGACAGATCTTTTGATTTATGAAATAAAAAAATTGAAATTAATACGGGAAGGAATTTTTACATATGTATGGATATACAGATACCTATATGTGTGAAAAAAAATTCAGTTACTTGATAAATTTTAAATTCCCGAGTTAATATGAGTCGTTTACTGAAGAAGTGGGTTTGTGAACTTATAGACAGTATTTGATATATACGATATACGATATTTGATATAGACGATAGTTGAGTTGATATATATGCATGTACTCATTGTATACGCAGTGTACACATTGCAATAGATCTGATATAGAAAGACTTATCTCTTTCTAGAAAGGACGTTTTTTATTTACTTACTTCAGCTACACGGTATATATCAACGATATATGAAATTTTACGGACACATTAATAGGCCATCCACATATAAAGTATTTTCGTCCTCACTTATTCGAACCTGGCAAGAAAAGTAAGTATATGCAAAAAAATATAAAATTTAAAGAATATTGATAAACTGAAACACATGAGAATATGTCGAGGTGCGGCCGATTTAAATTCAAAAAATGAATGAATCACGTACAGCCAGGTGCATCTTTACATGTTATTTGTAACAATTTATAATAAATCCATTCTTCTCGAGGGTATAAAATGTTGATTCACTGTTTATCGTCATAATTCCATTATGCGTATTGTTTTTTTTCTGTTTCTTAGTGAGTTACTGGAATTCTTAATCATTATTGTCTGTCAAAGCTTTGTAGGTGGTCGCGAATAATTAATAATCTCGTCATTAAACTTCCTTATTTGTCAACTTTTGATACAATCTTCATTAATCATTGTTTTAACGCGATATTTATAGTAAGAACTGCTAATTTTCGCATCAACTAGTGTTTATTTCCTTGTATGGCATTAGGAATGTTGATATTTAAAAAAGTATCGATATTTTGAGTATCGGTATTGAAGAAATCTATTGATATATCAATGTTACCGACTATATAAAAATATTGATACATCGATATATCAATGGATTTTGAAAATATAATCTAATATATTGGTTTTAAAATAAAATAATTATCGATTATAATTCTGAATTGATTAGGCCGTTACTTGATGAAAATCCATATTTATACAAAACTAAAACATTCACTTTTAAAAAATAAAATCCACCATAGGTAGGATTCGACATCTGTCCCGAATTGGAACCGAACGACATACAGTTGTTTCGAACTTATTAGTTATCATCAGTGCCGTACACGGTACGCCGATCCAGGACAAATGCCGACTATTTTCGACTTATGTGTTACTGACAAAGATCATATCGATAAAGATGTATACCCCATAGATTTCATTCGGCATTTGTCCTGTGGAACCTGTGGAACAATATGTCCTGTCCTATACGCAGAAGAGTAATGTAATCGTGTAAAAAAAATTTTTCTAGTGTTTTATTTTCGTTTTTCGGCCTAAAAACAAAAAAAAAATGGTTTTTAAACCATTTTGTGTGTGTCGATCGGGTTTTGACTGATTCAGATCGGGGATGTCTCCCAGACGACACCTATTGCATTTGAGGTGAATAGGGTACACCCCACCCTGTCCATGGGTCATGAGAAAGCAGGATGGTGGACTATTTGAGAAATTTTTCTTGTTAACACATTATCTCAACTAAATCGTGTCGGATCGATCGAGTTTTGACTGATTCTGAACAGGAACGTCTCCCAGACGACATCTATTGATTTTGAGGTAGATAGAACACACTCTACCATATTCATGGGTCATGAGAAAGCACAATGGTGGACTATTTGAGAAATTGTTTTTGTTAGCACGATCACTCAATTAAATCGGTGGAATCGATCGGGTTTCGATTGATTCTGATTAGGGACGTCTACCAGACGACATCTATTGATTTTGAGGTGAATAGGATACACCCCACTCTGTCCATGGGTCATGATAAAGCAGGATGATGGACTATCTGAGAAATTTTTCTTGTTAACACATTAACTCAACTAAATCGTGTCGGACCGATCGAGTTTTGACTGATTCTGATCGGGAACGTCTCCCTGACTACACCCATTAATTTTGAGGTGGATAGAACACACTCTACCATATTCATGTGTCATGAGAAAGCACAATGGTGGACTATTTGAGAAATTGTTTTTGTTAGCACGATCACTCAATTAAATCGTGTCGAATCGATCGGGTTTCGACTGATTCTGATTAGGGACGTCTACTAGACGACATCTATTGATTTTGAGGTAGATAGGACACACCCCACCCTGTTCATGGGTCATGAGAAAGCACGATGGTGGACTATTTGAGAAAAATTGGAAAAAATAAAACTGTCGCATAAGATACATATTCTGCATTTTGTGATGGTTTATTTTTTCTCGGCCACTCAATTTCAAGATAGAGATGTTCCACGTGTGGAAAAATCCGTTTTAAGATTTTAAAACTGTTTATTGTATTATTTAATAAGAATACTTGATGAACAATGATAATTCTCAAGTTCTTTGCTTATAAGTTAAATTACAATGAATCCTCGGTTGTTCGTCTTAATTGAGAGGTACCGAGATGGGCTGAGGGCCAAATAATATCACGATCAAATTTTAATTTTTTTTTATTTTTTTCAACAATACCATTTAATAAATAATCTTGATGTTAGTGAGTTTTAAATAATTTTGTTTTAAAAAACCAAAGTTCTCATACTTACCAAACATAAGTTTTCATTTAATACCTGACACCTAATTTCAATGAAAAACGTTATAAACCCCGCAATAAAAAAGAAATAACTTTCAAGAATTTTACTTAAACCAAAATTTATCTAATAAAGATAAAAATACTCAATTTTTTGTATTCTTTCCTAAAAGTTGACCTCTGCTATTTGGCACTGTTAAATTTTTGGTAGAAGCTACTCGTTCTGAGGCAACGAAGATGCCGGATCAATTAAATATTTTTTGGCAATTGCAGATAACATGGAGGTAAATTATCGACTATGGCACCAGAATTTAAAGGGATCAGACTGTATTGAGATACTAGGTTGATCAAAATACTCGTATTATGTCAGCTCATTTGGAACCGAACTCGGAATTTATATTATTAGAAACTAGGAATTAGAAGAAAGCTTAGACATTATTTCATCATATCGGAACCAAATAGATCTAGATTGAGTATTAGTTTTATACATAGAAACCGACATCTTACCTTTCAGTCTAAAATGGCTTCAAACAGATTGCACGTTAAAAGTAATATATATAAACTTGAACTTGAGGGGTTTCATAATGAAACATTATTAGTTATAATAAAACGTAAAAATAATTATTTTGATTATGGCAGTTACTTTACTATAAAATTTTAAAACAAAATAATCTGACTGGAAAAAATATCATTCACAAAATTATTTATTTAATATCGATATATCGTTACTAAACGTATTGCCAAACACTATTGATATATGTACTTAAAAAAAAATATCGACATTTTAATATATCGATATATTTGATACATCGCTATATGGCACGAATAAGGGGATATATATATATATATATATATATATATATATATATATATATATATATATATATATATATATATATATATATATATATATATATATATATATATATATATATATATATATATATATATATATATACATCGATAAAGAGGATGTAGTTCATTTTAGTTTCTTTTGGCTATAGAGTTTCAGGTAAAGAACAGTAATGCAGCTCGGCGGCAGACCACTATACCTACCAGAATATTTGTACTGCTTTAGGAAAGTTATAAAAAATTCTTTATTTTCATTTTATTATTTAATATATCAGATTCATTTCAAAAATTCATTTCGATACCGAACTTTTTCGATTCTACCTTTTAGAATCCGTAACCAAAAATAGCCGTTAGCTAAAAGAGCCAAAATTTTCATCTTTTTAATTTTTACGGTAGCTGTATCTAAAGGTTTTGGTAATATTAATTACAGCTGATATCACTGTTTGTTGAGTTTTTCAAGTATTTTTCCTGTTGTTGTTTGACGAATTTAAAGCGTCTATTGTGTTGAGATGATTTTGAAGATATTGTTGAATATGCGGAAAATGTATAAAAATTTGTTGCTTACTTTCCCTCTAAAATACATATCATTTTATGAACTTCACAAATTATAAAAATAAAAATTCAAAAATTTATGGTACTTAATTTGAAAACGAGTTCCTAGAATTACAAGGCAGGTTAACAAAATATATACATATCATCCTTCTTGTATATAAAACAATTCATAAGAAAACGCCATCATATTTATAAAGAAAATTCATATAGATTGGACTTTCACAATATAAATATCACTGTAAGTAAATTTTCACTGGCTATTCCTCTTCACAGAACGTCAGAAGTTGATTTGATGGACAGATTTGCAGCAAGAGTTGATTTTTATATATTGCTTTTTACTATAACAATAAAATCTCATTTAATATTAAAAATGGTTCTCCCTGGCAATTGCAAGAAAAAAGTTAAAGAACAACTATTTCAAGATATTCCAAAATTTTAAGTATTGTATTTTTTCTTATAAATATGATTATAGTTAAAATAGTTCATATTCTTCTATTTTTTTATAGTGCCAAATTGCTTATTAGTTTACTTTCTTTTCTTTATGTATTTTATATTATGTTACGTAAAATTAATCACTTACTACTTTTTTCTTTATATTACATTATTATTATTATTGTTAATATTATTTACTTATTTATTATTTGCATTCTACTTCGTAGTTTAAAGCTTATTACTTGATGTATTTGATAGATTATTAATTATATTATACTGATTATATAGTATATGTATTAATTATAGTATTTATGTGATATTAATTTGTTCCACGTAGAATGAAATTAAGTTTCCAAATTCTGCTCTTTAGCAAGATATTGTATACGAAACATTATGAAATGTATATTTTATATTTTTTTTTGTTGTATTGTTGTTTTGCTAATAAAAACTTATTTATTATTATTATGTAAATCATACACATAAAAATTTATTATCTCTCAATTGCTCTTCTCCTATTAACTTCTTCAATACAATTGTTCAAAACTGCATCTAAATTAAAGTCAAATCAAAAATCATACTTGATCGTTTATTGTACATCCACCAATATAACACTATACAGTATGCTCAAAGTAACTTATTACATAAGCTGTTCTACTACACAACCGCAATGACAGTTACCTCCATTAATATTAAAAAAATACCCACAACAAGTACATTTATGTTTAAATACTTACGGTAACACATACATATCTACGACATTGAATTAAATTTAAAATTATTTCATAATTTATATAATTAATATATATTTATACTCGAGTTACTGGCAAATGATATGGTACATATTATTGAATTTAGACTAAAATCACAATAAATATTATTAACTATAACTAACTATTGCAAACAGCTAAGTTCGCAAAATAATTTTTCAACTAACTAAAAGAGTTTGGAGGTGAGATGCTCCATAGAAACTCAATCGTTTTACTGGAGTATTAGGCAGAGACGGTATATTATCATTGTATTATGAATCGATATTAAATTTACCAGAATTTAATCGATGGAGGCAACTTTAATCTATATCTACGTTAGTCTACATATCATGTAAAATCTATGGTTCAGTTACATTATTTTTAAGGTCTATTCGTATATTGATAGAGTTCAGTGCGCTACATGGCTTTTCCTCACTGCAACTATATCATAGAGAATAAACCGCGACATAGATTATTTTGGGTAAATTGTCATTAAATACTGCAGCTATCTCAATACATATCTACAAAGGCACAAAAACATTAATTTTATGCTTTAATTTAAATTTTGATACAAGGTTTCGATAATGTTACAAATCATTCTAATCCGGAGAAGTATCCAATCTGGAAATTCTAATTTTTCTTTTTAAAGTATGCAGAGCCAACTCTAGACGCCATTAAAT
Source organism: Rosalia funebris (assembly GCA_037954035.1). Taxonomy (NCBI): domain Eukaryota; kingdom Metazoa; phylum Arthropoda; class Insecta; order Coleoptera; family Cerambycidae; genus Rosalia; species Rosalia funebris. The sequence goes on from JAZFAV010000007.1 coordinate 11,870,209, forward strand.
ACAGTTTGTCGCTAGGAGGAGATACGGATAGGATACCACTTTTTTTCTTGTTGTAAACAAGAAGAAATCGAAGCAATCCATGGAAGCTTCTAGCCTATGAAGATACATCTTGGTCGAGTTTCATTCTGGCAAATATGTGGCAGAAATGCTGTAGGAAATTGGCACTATATAGCACTAATATCGATTTATGTACCACAAAGCATTAATACACCACATAACATTAATACCTTTATGCCGTATACAGTCCATACATAAACCACTGGGTGTTTGAGTTAGATTCCAACAAATTATTCACTTTTATCCTTGAGAAAATATAGTAGGCAACCGATAAAAATTAATATTATTTTTAACTTTTAATAACTTTACATACATTTATCATGGGAATATTGATACAGTATTATTGCATTATATACGAGTATACGATGTTCTAGACTACGATACATGTAAAGTGTTTTTAACAGTATTCTAGTTCTCTCATATACGAATTATTTCGACGATTCTCTTGTGTGATAATGATTCTACTTGTGTGGAAACTAATTTGTCTACCCAAAAATTTATTGCATTAACCCATTGAATGGGTTGCATAATGCTGAAAATGGCTGGAATCTTCGATGCAGCGACAGTACCAGTTTTTCACGAACACTGAAATACGTCAATTGACGCACGTATCACCTACCATGGTACCTTAGAGATGAAGAGATGACTAAAGCTCAGGAAGTGAATAAATATAACTTTTAAATTGTCTCTGGTTTACATTTTATCCTACTTAAATTTTGTTCAGATTCAACAACACGTTATGAATAATTTTTCCGGTTTAATACACCATCCACTGATAACCTCATTCGTTGTAACCATAATTTTTCATGGTGAACAATGTTTGAATTGTCTTAAAGGTTAATTAAGGATATGGTTACAAGAATGATATCCCACTTTTTGGTAAATAAATTAAACAGATAGATTAAATGGAGATCAAGACTTTTCGAGAAGACTAAAAATTTGAAAATTATTTCCAGTGAACTCAAAAAAGTTTTCAAGGATATAGTAAGGATATTAGTGCATTCTCTGACAACACATTGCAAGAAATGTTTATTTTTAATTTTTGATAACTGATTTATGAAGTCAGTTATTAAGATTATACTTAAAAGGATATTGGGCAGACGAGAAGAACAATTGTAACTAGGTTCAAAGAGCACATTGCTTAAAGTATGGAAAATTATAAATAACTTCCATTGCTCAGCATGTGTTAGAATATTTATTCGATCATATAATAGACTCTAGTAACTAAAAGTTAATAAAAATAAAACTAATAACGGACTGGTAGATACCTTTGAAAAAGTTAGCTAAACGTGATAATACTATGAACTAAGACAAGGGTTACCTATTCCTAAGAGTCTATTGTGTTCGTTGAGACTGTGAATGAGGCCATTAGCGGATCAGTAAATTGAATGTTTACCACATTACCGTTCACTATGATAGAAATAATTGTATCAGAAAGGATAAAATAAGAAATTAGGTATTAATAGCAATGATACAGTAAACCGAAACATATTATCCCTTCACTGAAGATGAAGAAAATAATTGTAGTGGGTGGGATTATTAATGAACGGTGCATCAAACTGGATTCGTAACTGTACTGAACCTAAATAAAACGTACGTATAAGTAGCAACTAAAGGTAGTTTAAACGTTAGATTTAGTAATCTCTGAATGAAGTTGATTGGCCAAACGTGCATCCAGTGGCGTACAATCTTTTCAAGTTTGTAGAAAAAGTTATTCTGAAAGAAATATAATTTATCATTTATTATCGACTTAGATCATAAAATACATATAAAATTAATATGAAAGTAGGTTAAATAGATAATGAACTAAACTCAATGTGTATGACCTCGATGTAAATTAGGACAATAAATTGCCCAAAACAATCACACCATGAATATCGGATATCATCCTTGTATGTTCCTAATTGAACCTCCATTATTGCAAGTCAAAAATTTTAAGCCGTAATTCAATTCCAAGCCTAATTTAAAAAATGAATGTAGTAAATGGGAATAATGATTTTCAATAACCTAAGACTAATAATAATACAAAAATAAATCATATTCTTATAAGAGTAGATCTTCAAATATAATTGATATCTTCTTTATATCTGAGTATTTATGAAAGTCGCTTATAGGACAACTAACATGAAATACTTACTAAATCAGGACTTCCAGATTGATAACTTTCCCTTCTAAGTAACTATCCTGTTCTAAATTGAAATAACATGTTTTTGTGTGCAAACTTTTTTGTATATTAATATTCAGTGCCATGTGATCTCTAAAACAACATATAATTTTTAACCAGGTAGTACCTGTATATATAAAATTATGTATTATGTATTAATTGTATTTTATACAACAGCAATGACCTTTTTAGTGTACAACCATACACATATATATCATACACCAGTTACACCACATTTGACACATCGGGCACACTAAGTGTTATTTTAAACATTTGTTCACTAAATTACATTAACAAGGGTATATGAATGTAAACTAATAAAATAATAATTAAAAAACATAATGTAACAAGAAAAAAAATTTTTCACAAAACATCGAACCTCTATATCATGTTCTGTTACTTTAATATTACTAAGATATGTTTAAATAAGTATTTTTATATTAAAACTATTTTAGTAATATTTCGATTATGCCTATTTGGTTGGTAAGAAGCATGCAAACTTCTGTTTGCGTCGAAAATTCCTACTTGTTTTACAGAAAAAGGGAACCAGTTTAATCACACAGTATATTGTAATATTTTAATTTCTTGTACTGGATCGTTGAATGTATACATATATCATTTCTTTTTCTGATATTGTAGTTGTCAATTACTAGTAAGCCGTTTCTAATTATAACGACAAACATGATGCGCTGACAAACTTTTTTGTCCTTGTTCAAACATTAGTCTTTTTATATTTTTTGCCAAAATAATAAATATATTATTGTAATAATAATACGCGCATTTTATGTGTGGTATACGCCACAAAAATAGTGTCAAGAGTGTCAGAGAAGAACATTTCTTAGTAATGAATTATTTAAATACATAAGATTAAAAAAATATAGTATTTTAATTTTTGGTACACTGAGAGAAATTTGTTTATTGAATGATAAATTAAATCTATGAATAAAACCCTCATTACTGAGCATTTGACTCTAAATACTTATTAGAAATATAGGTGTATTTACAGAAAGAGTCATCAGTAATATATTACTATTTAAATTAAGAAGGTTTGTTTACTACAAATAGTTAACATGTACTAAAATAAATATTTTGTAGTATTAAAGGTTAATGTTAGCCTTTAATGAAATAACTATTCAATCTCTCATTTTCCTGATGTAAGGATTATTCTTTATTCAAAACAAACCCTTTAGAAACCAAATCACTTGCAAATTCTAAACCAAAAATTTATGATAATGAGATTATATTATAGTTGTCAGTTGAATTAGTGACTACAAGATTAGAAACACTGCTCCTAGGATAACTAGACCTAGCATAACTAGATCAGTTTCATTTTACTGATCATTGTTGACTATATTTTAGTAGAAACGTAAATGCACTTGATGATCTAGTAATATAGGTATTATCATTTTTAGAAGGAACATACCGTAAATGAATAGAAGTCTATACATTCTTGTGCGCTTGCAGAGATAGCATCAGATTCGTTGTCCTTGTCATCGATGAACAACTTCCATTTACTTGGATGCAATTTAAAATGAACGTTATACGTTGCATGACACATAAATAGAGTTCAGAGTTAGATACAGTAATATTGTCATTTTGTTAATTTAAATGTCTATCAATACAGGAAAGAGATAGTGTCAGTTTTCGATATTCTCAATCCCATATAAAAAGACTCCTACTTTTAACGAACATCAATTATGACTTACATTCAGATCAACAACTACGCTAACATAACAAAGGTACCTTCAGTACCCAGCCAAAGGCAGTGAATAACATATCATTGTTCAACGTATTGCTTCGCAAAAAGGTCGCAATCATAAATACATTTTCTAACACTTTAAACCCATTTAAATATGTTAATCAGTATTGCAATTAAACAACTCAAAAGCTTATTTTCTCAATACGTGTCAATAAATGGGTTTAAAATACCAGGTATAATTTTGACGACGTTGCCAACACCGTTACATATTTAACATCAAGTAGAAAAAAGTACTACAGTAACTAAATCTTTTACATGTCGCCGAATATGCCGGCGAATGTTTTTCTGAGGTTCTTCATGGTGTCTTCCGTGTCTTCGGTTGTGGACTGAGACTGGCTTCCCTGTCTTTGAAAAGGCCTAGGTGGTGGATCTGGAAGACGACCGGTACTTGGTGCACTACTAATTGTGCTCGATTGAGATACTGAAAGGAAAAGTACAATTCAATGATTTTATTTATACATTATAATTATTGCTGTGTATAAATTGCAGTTGGTATTTACACTGGCTTCTTACTAAGATAAAGGTTACTATAGTATAATGATTCTTTGCGTGTGCGTCACAGGTAACAATCGTATGAATCAATCAACTGACATTTTTGAGCAGTGTCGTACCGAGAACACATTTTAAGATAACAGTTAGTACAATACAAATCTGTCAACCTATGACAGAGCAATGAAAAGGTTCTCCACAAAAACATTAAAAGTGATATTTCCATCAATATAAATGAACTAAATTCAACAAACATCAAAATAAATGAGATAAAAATGAAATAAACTCTACAGAAATATTGAGAGCAATGAATCATATTATACAATAAAGCTGAGACGTGACCTCTTCATTGTTCGGCAAATTATTAACTGTCTATGCCGTACATAGTCGATTGAAACATATATCGCTAGACATATGTGCTGGTAATTGTTGAATATTAGTAACAATTGCGCGTGATGTAGCATGTGATCCGTACGTCGTCACTAAAATAATACACGCGCAAAGATCCATTATACAGATTGTAGTTTCAATAGGTACTTGTATTGAAAAATAATGAAGCTATTTTAGTTGGGGGAGGTGGATGCCGCCATTAGGGTGGTGAACACGGGGCTCGTCGTCGCTGATCAGGGCCCCCGAATGGGATAGAGGAGTTCCAAATGCCAGGGGAAACCTGGTATTGGAGTGAGCAGCGAGGCTGAACCTGGCCCTGTTGAATAGAAGGTCACAGCCAACGTTTGAAAGGGAGAGATGGACGTCGAACCCGGATGTAATGTTCGCTACGACCGGAGCAGCTGTCAAAGTTGTGCGTTGGAGTGTCTCCGATAAGGAAACACTCAGTGACCACAAATACATCTTCTTTGAAGTTGTGGAAGGGGCGGGGGACGGACGCTTAGAGTGACCAGAAATAGGGACTGGAAGTTGAACAGCTGGAATAGGGCTAGTTTCTGTAGGGTCATGGACGACCAAAGAGAAAATGGGAGGATCAGGGATCTCAAATCTTTGGTTGATAGCGTCACGAGGGCGTGTGATACATCCATGTCCAGAAAAAGCAGAAACATGCAGTCTCCGAGGATATATTGGTGGACAGAGGAGATCTCTGTCCAAAGGAAGAAGTGCGTCGCCGCACGTAGGCAATATATCAGGGACAGGGCTAGACGAGCCTGGAATCTTAATGAGCAGGGAGTGGCGGAGGTAGCGTACAAAGCTGAAAAGAAAAAGCTGAGGGACGCTATCAAGGCAGAGAAGAGGAGAAAGTGGGACGAGTTGTGCGCCAACTTGGATAGAGATGTCTGAAGCAGGGCGTATAAACTTGTGGTGAAGAGGACCAATAGTCACCAACAAGAGATCCCTCTAGGAAAAATGAGAGAGGTGGTGGACACGCTCTTCCCCGTGAAACCGGTGGAAGAATGGGAACGCCAACTAGGAACAGATTTTGACCCGCTTACGAAGGAAGAACTGCTAAGGGCTTGTGCCAAGATCGAAAATGGCAAGGCACCTGGTCCGGACGGTATTCCCCCTGAGATCCTGAAGGCCGTGGTGGAGCTATGTCCTGTGGATGTGCTGCGGATTATGAATGAAGTCATGAGGAGCGGCGACTTCCCGGAAGGATGGAAGATGGCCAGGCTTGTTCTAATCCTCAAAGAGAACAAGCCGACGGAGGACCCCACATCCTTCAGGCCGATATGCCTGATTGATGTGTTGGGGAAACTTTTGGAACATCTCATCCTAGGTAGACTCCTAGGTGAGTTGGAGAGAAAGGGAGACCTGGCTGAGAACCAGTATGGTTTCAGGGCGGGGAGATTCACGGTTGATGCTGTCATGGTTATAAAAACCATCGTACAGGAGGCGTGGGAGTCCAAGAAATTGTGCGCGTTGATCACTTTGGACGTGAAAAACGCGTTCAATTCATGAGGTAAGATCATGTGGAGACTGCGGGAGCTAGAAATAGCGCCGTATGTTGTAAACTTGATAGCCAGCTACCTGTCCTGTAAGGGATTGATATTGTCGACCAGGGATGGTAGCGAGAGGAGGAGAATCTCTTGTGGAGTGCCACAGGGTTCGGTCATGGGTCCTATCCTATGGAACATTATATTCGATGGGGGACTCAGAGTGCCCGAAGGAGTGAGGGTCTTGGGCTACGCTGATGATGTTGAGGTGATTGTTACCGGAAGAAGTGGTATCGACGTGAGAGAGAACGCCAACCTCACTGTTGATAGAATCAGGATATGGATTGGAGAAAGGGAATTGACTCTGGCTTTGGATAAAACGGAGGCAGTTCTCCTGACAAGAAGGAGAAAGCCCCCGTATAACACGTTTCGAGTAGGGAATACCGAAGTCGTCACGAAGCATCTGGGAGTGTCAAGTATCTGGGAGTTTGGATCGATAGTTCCCTGTCATTTAGGGAACACATCAAACAGACTCTGGAAAAGGCGAGCAAAACCGTCTCGGCCCTTGGTCGTTTGATGCCAAACATCAAGGGCCCCAGAGCAACAAAGAGGAGAGTCCTCAGCGGTGTGGTGTAGTCGGTATTACTGTACGCCGCCCCGGTGTGGGTGGACATATTGAGAAGGGACAAGTGGAGGAAAGAGCTCACCAAAGTCCAGAGAAGAGCAGCGCTAGGGGTCTGTAGCACATACAGGACGGTATCGACAGTGGCAACGCTGGTGATAGTCTGTATACCACCCATCGACCTTCTAGCAAGAGAGAGACGGGAGGTGTACAGAGGCGCTGGCAGAGGTGCAGCAAGGGAGAGCTTATGGGAACACTGGCAGGAGAGATGGGACGCGGAGCCCCGAGGGAGATGGACGAGGGTGCTAATCCCGAACATAAGACCATGGTGCGAAAGGGCACATGGCGATGTCGGATATTATTTAACCCAGGTCTTTACCGGGCATGTCTGTTTCGCGGAATACCTATTGGAAATAGGCAAACGTGAGAGCAGAGAGTGGTCGTCCTGTGGGGAGGCTGATGATACCGCCCACACACTGTTCAGCTGCAAAAGGTGGATAGGTGAATGGAGAGCTGCAGAGCAAAAGATAGGACATGCTATCACTGTCTATAACATGATCCCAATCATGTTCGAGACCAGGGACCGATGGACAGTGGTGGAGCACATGGTAACGACCATCATGAAGGAGAAGGAGAAAGATGAGAGGGAAGTGAGAAACGAGTAAGTATCCTTATTGATATGCCGAAGAGAAGTAAAACGAGAGCGGTTCCTCTTCGGCATTACACTGATAGGATAGCGGGGGGTTTTTAGTCGGTAGGTGTACACGAATCCGACATTACCTGGCCAAATAATAACAGAACATTAGAGGCCAGGTGTCTTTTGAAGGTTTTTCCCTCGAGGAAGAAAAGCTATTTTAGTCAAAAAAATGTGACACATATTATAAAAGAATTTTAACATTAATTAATAGCTTAATTATTGCAAAATATTTAAGCTATTTTAGTCAAAACAATGTCACACATATTATAAAACAATTTTAACATTTTCCGTACTCGGGTAGAGCACGAGTCATCCATGACAAGTTTCAGATGCAACTTCAACTGTCAGAGAGACTGCTTGTTTACTTAATGTATTTCATGATTTCATGTACAATGTACGTTTAGAGCAACTTATACGAATATGGGTGTATATAAATTTGGTTATAATTTAATTTAAATTCTTCAAAAATAATATATTTTGAATTTCTTACTCTTATGATAACATGCGAACCAAAGACTTGGACCATTTCAAAAGCTTTTTGTCAATATAATATTTCATTATCGCTCTTATTGTCCTTAAATAGTAATTTAGTAGTAGTAAGTACAATAAAAGATAAGTGTGTGTAATGCGACTTGAAAATTGTGATATGAGGCTATATCACAGGCGTATGCCAAATTTGACAACACATAATGTGTCAAACTTTATTTCCACATTACTTCCACATTTCTATCTACATAGAAATAAATAAATTACCAAACTAAAATTAAAGAAATATTACAGTAATATAATTATTGTATACACTGTACTATTGTTGACGTTATGTTGTTGACACTTATATATAAGTAACATGTACAAATAAGTATAAACTAACATGTATAAATGTTCATTATGTATTTTGATTCGGACAAGTAGGTTGTGATTGTGGTTATTAGGTATGTAGGTTGTTATTGTTAAAGCGATTATTTATAAGATTTCGAGAGGTAAAACTTCTACATTATGGTTTTTTTTAGAAAAAGTAGTTTTATAAGTAAAAACGGGTGGGATAGATTTTGATAATAATCGTTCGTATAACGCAGGGGTTTTTAATAATGGCCATGTCAATTTTATTACATGAACAATTACATATACGTAAATATACAATATTTAATGTTGGAATCCATGGAATACATGAAGTATAATATTAATATGCCAATATATTGAAATTTAATAGCACTTCTGAAACGAAAATCTAAGGAATATAGACCTAATAAATCTAAAATATGATTAAAATGTGATATCAAAAAGTTTTTGAAAGTAGCGGATGATCAAAATTACTCATTGATAAAGATAAATTTTCATCTCTGGGTGATCATCGGTTATCTCTGTAAAGACGTTATTTATAGTAGGGGTTATTAATATTTACGAGCTTCTTGAATTTCAGCAATTTTAATATATGTATCTTCTAATAGAACCATTAATAAAAAAATAATTTCGTTATATAAAAATATCTAATACCTAAACTTCATAATTAAGCAACATAGTAATCATACATATTAAAGTATAAATGCAATTCAATATACAACTTAAGGTTAAGAGGAAACCAATCAATGAGAGGATGGCCTACCTTGACTATCTCTTCTACCAACACTACCTAATGATGGATGATCAGAAGCACTTGGTGGAGGAGTTTCGGAATGGGTAAGACTACTGAGGCTTCCCAAAATTCCTCTGGGTCCAACTGGAGGAGGCACTGGTTCTTCGCTCGGTGGGGTTCTAGGTCTACAAATTGCCTGCATTCTGGCAGAAACTAAGTCGGCGATCTGTCTCCTATCTTCTTCTTGAGAGTCACCAAGTAGAGTTAGTGCACTATCGTTAACCTTAAATAAAAAAAATATATAAATAAAGTAACAAGGAGCAAATAGCATTATTTTAAATTACAGTCGTTTTAAGTGCAATATGAGAAATATACGCTCGACAGTAATGTTTCTATATAAAATTGTATGTGAAACTGTTTCTTAAAACTATAAGCATAAGCAATTAACTTGATTGAAAATGTGTTTTAACAAATATAAAAGAAAAATAATTACTGCAGATCATATACCAGAAATTTGAATGTATTCTTTTTTTGTTAATAATATAGATTGCTACCGAATAATAACACCTAGTTTACATTATAGAATCGTAGTTAATAAGTAGTTAATAGTTGTAGGATCGTAGTTAATACATACGTATGTTCTCCAATGTATTACCAAGTTACATATTAAATACGTATAGACACAGTCTAGTATACATAAATAGTATATAGAACTTTACTAATTAGCAAATGAATATTAATTACTAATTATCGTAATTACGCAATTTTTTATCGTAACTAGAAACTAGATAAATCTAAAATCGTGGCAATACGAAGAATTTAGTTAAAACGATTATGAATATTTTTAAAGTTAACTGTTCCATTAACCTATTAGAAATAAATATTCCTTGAAATCAATTATCTGCTATTTAAAAAATAAAATTCGCTATGTTCTGAATACGAATGAAAATTAACTAAGATGGACACTTTTAGGTCATTTTTAACATGAGTCTATGGGCTAGAAGTAATTTTTGTTAACTATTTTAATTTTGCTTAATCATAATTGTATTTATATGTGACATTTTAGTTTAGCAGGTGTCTATACGATACAATATTAATTCAGCTGTTTTAAAAATATAACAATTGAGCATTAAGTGTGCCAATATAATTAATCATAATTATCAGCAGTATGCGATATACACAGTAAAAAAAAAAAGATATAATTAAATAAATTTTATGTATACAGTTTTAAAAACATAAGGTTATATAGAGGTGGAGATATGAGATGTTGAGAAATGTTTTTCGAAAAAAAATTTAGTATGACGATTTAAATTTTTAACAAACTATTTTTTTACCTAAATTTACCTGCCATAGTTCAATATATTTTTTTACTTTTATGTTGCCATAGTTGAATATATTACATATAAAGTCAATATAGTAATCTATGTGATCTACATGCGTTGCCAAAGCGAAAGAATGTAGTATATATGGATTTCTCGAGAACATTTCACAATGTAAATCCTAAGAGTTTGCTTCCTCTTTGGTTTCAATAGTAACTTAGGTTTACCAACGCAAGTATCATACTTATCTCAATTTCAATTGCTTGCTTTGGATAATGGTTTTAAATTTAAAAATTCCACTGTCGCTTTCGGTATGACTTAAGGCTCAAATTAGGGCTCATATAAAATCTTCCAGTGTATCAATTTGTTGTATATTGTTATTATTGTATATAAATTGAAACGATTTGTACGTGCAATATTTATTTTATTTAAATATATTCTTTTTTCCTGTAATTGAATTTAATTTTGTTGATGAGTAAATACATTATTATTATTTTAATAAACCTGAAGGGTAGAAAGTAATCTAATTATAGTAGAATTATTTTATGAAGACCAAGTCGGCAATAAATCGTGCGACAAAGACAGATTCATGTCTGACTGAATAAGAGACACAGACCTGCCTGCAAATCATTTGCACGCGTATATTCTTTTACTGCATTCGCGTGGGAGAAGGTAATCTATAGTGGGCTATACATTGCTCTTTGTCGCACGGTTTATTGCCGACTTGCTCTTCATAAAATAATTCTATATATGAATTAAATTACGTCTTTAAGTTAAGTATTCACTTACATGAATATTATTTTATCTTGGGGATATTGACGCTAAAATGTCTAAAGTTGTTCTGATTTACTGATACTATTTTATTTCCTTAAATTTTACTTAAGTTTAAGTAAACTTTAAGTTTAATTACAAGAAAACTAATGGCATAAGATGTATGGATTACGAAGCCCATCCACTTAATATATGTTAACATTAGATACATTATTACAATATGAACTAAATATAATATGAATTTGTCCAATCGTCAGTGAACATTTTACTGTTTCCATTGTTTAGGGGTTTCAATATCAAAAATATTTGTACTGTTTAAACATGATTTGAAAAGTTGTTCGGTTTTACGTTTCAATTGTTGAAATAAATCCATAAATCATAATATTTATCAATTTATAATTTTATTTAAAATAAGTAATTCTTTAAATGATTCCTGAAATGATTCATTAATAAAAATTGAGAGAAATAAAAAATAAGTAAGTACACGGTTTATTAATTTTTACACAAAAATGGTAGCTCCAGGGAAGATTAATTATAAAGTTATATGTATATATACTGTGAAAGGCTTCACTGGAATACATTCTGTAACTCATTTATTTCAATAAAAATTCCTAAAGCAGGTGGATTTTTTATGTTACTCCTAAGTATGAGCAATACTTACGAGTAATGACCTTTAGTGATCTTCACCCTGGGCGATGATCATTTCATCGCAAAAACGGTTTTTATTTCTGTAAATTGTATATCTCTCGATGCCACCTTTCAAATGATGTGTCGTTTGTACATCTTTTTATATTATGATCGTTTAATGGTAAACGATTTTCAAAATGGATACCGTATTTTTCTTAATAAAAAGCGAATCGATGACAAAAATCATCTCTTGTATTCTGTAGCATTCTCTGAATGATTTGTTTGATTTTATGTCTTACTCCTTGTTATAGAACCTCAATATTGCCAGATTGTATTTCGGATACTCTGTTTTTTAACAAGAAGTACTTTAACAAGAATAAATCAAGTGGAATTTATTATTTGGAAATATATCGTCCAAGTATTGACGGACAGTTACGTGTTGACTGAGGTGGAGTTTCATATTGTTAAAACATATTATGGTGTTAGATAGATCTGGATCTAAAAATTAATTGGGAAAGAGAGTCGACACAATGGACCCAAACCTTCTTGAGGGAAATTTGACATATTGGACCATTAATGTTATTAATAAAAAATTAAATGTCCAAGAATCTATCATTCCATCTCATTTCATTTTCTCCATTTCTCCAGCTTATCAATACTTTAGACAATAATTGGAAGATCTGGATGCCTATCTGGATCCAGATCTGGATCTGGATCTGATTCCTAAACAACTGACCAACCTCCGTTTGTATTTGGCCTGCTTCATACCTGATCATAATTAAAATTTCAATACGAAGAGCTGCCGTTAGAGAGCTTTGAAAATCAGTTTGCCAATATAAAATTACCTACATGTATCACATGAAAAGTAATACTAGTACAATGATAAAATGTACACAAATACACAAGTTTCATACACATTTTATACACGATACATGATGATTATCATAAAAATAAGTTTTTTTCTTTTCCTTAAGGTAATAATTTGAAAAATACGGTATGCATTGGATTCCTCTTGATTATATTTTTTTAAACGATGTATCACTTGTCATACCCTTATATTTGAACAATCAAAGTTGGTAGCGGTTACATCCTCCTACATAAGTAAAGATTATTAAGGATTGCCTTCTAAGTGTGGGAAACCAAAACTAGAAATCGACTTATTTTTGGTTTGGTTTATTTTTAGTCCCCCTATATGCGAGAGACAGAATTTATTCCAGTTAAAGTTTTCCACTCTGTGTGTTATAAGGTACAGACCCATGATTTTACTTGATCATCCTCTGTACTGCTTAGAATTTGCCATTTACCCATGTAACCCATTTTACACAGAGCAGGAAAAATATATGTGTAATACCTGATTTAAAAAATTAAATAAAAGATTTCAAACTACAAGGAGAATCCTAGGTTGGAACTTCATCTTGATCATATCAGAATACATTCCATAGTAATTGAAGGGTTATTTAGTTTGGAAATCAAACTTTTGTATTGATTTGTTCTTCGTTTTGTGACAGATTTAAACAAATTCCGTAAGTGTAAACGTAAAAATGTCGTAAATTCAGATTGACTATTACATACGTTCATAAATATACATATAAGCCATTGATATGGTTTGGAATTCACTATTCAAAATCAGAAAGTAGAAAGATATTATTAGCACGAAAGCTTATTATAGGCGATGACTCAAAATTTTTGTAAAAATTGTTTATTAATCTTATACACATCTTATACTTTATTAAATGCAAATGTGGATTTTTCGAAAAATTCAACTTAAATCGCTCGGATAACCAAAAGTACCAATTAACAATAACCAAGAATATGAGAATGGGGTGAAGGAAATTTAAAAAGGATGCTGTTATACAGAATGTAGACTGGAGAACGTGCTCTTATATAGATATCTATGTATAACTTTACAATTCCCTAGATATGTTTGTGATTCTACCTTACAAGTTATAATTAAATTGCACATTTTGAATAAGTGCCCCTTAAAAAATGGTTAATGATACCATATTTGAAAAAAAGTATAACGGCCACAAAAAATGGACGGATATCATAGTAACTAAGCAACCTAAAAAATCTATTAAGCATATTCTTCATAGTAACTTATAGTGTGGTCAGAATCTGAACCTCCTAACATATTTGTCCAAATCCTATATGTGATGTTTTATCAATTTAAAGTAACTTATTCCATCATCTCTCATAGGAAGACTGATGATGACCGTTACATGTATTATACTCGTACACTCCATTTAAAACAGCGTTTTAAATCGATTTACTGTTGATCTTCTATATGGAGATGTTAAATATTTGTCATGAGATGATTATTGATTGAGTGCAAACGTTTTGAAGCTTGTAATTAATTTTTATTCAACAATAATGATGAGATATAATTATTCTCAAAATGTGAATTAATGAGGTCTCCTTACAATAATTATTCATCTTTTCATCTCATATCTGCAAGACTCCATGAAAGAAAACTTAATCAAGTCGAAAGAATGAAATTTGCGAGTCAAATTCAGGGAATTATATAAGACGAAATAAGGACCACTTATAGGGATTGATTCAGAATGTATTGTCGTCTTCAAATTATTATGGAATAGCTTTGAATTTCTTTTGAAACCTAATAAAGGATGGGTATAAGTTCTCCGAACGTTTTGTACAATTGCAAATTATCATTATGAAGAACCAGCCAGTAATCCCGGGTTCAATTAAAGCCCACATAATTGGCAATAAAGATTTTAATTTGAATTTTATTAACAAAAGTTTGAATCTGATGCCATTACTAAAGGACTTGAACAACCGTAGTATTACCTTATTTAGTTTAAAACAAAAACATTTGTTGGTTCGAGTCAGCGGACCCGAAACATTATATTTTCTTCTTTTTAATTCCTTTAGAATCACCAGATATCTGATGCTGCATAGCACTGGGGGTAGATTGATGTAATTCTCCAAATTACAACACAAATTATTCGTCGATTTTATTATCTAATAATCATCTTCGTAAACATAAGAAAGTTCATAAATATGCACTCTTTATTCTCGCCATCCTAAACTGTTTTCGAAAACTTGGAGTAAAGTTTATATTATAAAGGAAATCGCCATATTATTGGCTGCATTCTTTCTAAATACTCTGAAGTTATGAAAAATATTATGGATTATATCGAAGGCACGAATAATCTCAGGAAAATGTTGTTTAATAGCAACGTTTGAAATTTTATGTCAGAGACAGCTAATATATGTTTACACCTTGAATACATTATAGGGTAATGTAAAATACCCCATTGTCGAGTGGGCGAGTTGCCTTAAGGACTTTTTCTTTGCGGCATTAAGGTAATTTATTTACGGGAACAGTGAATTATTCTTCAGACAATGAAATTAATTTTGTTCGCGATTATATAGAATTGAAAAAATAAATCCAACGAAAGAAATAAAGAGCACATCCTAGGATGTTAGCACTGGTAGCTGTGCTTGAAGATTGAAAGATGACGACTAGGGACTAAATATGGTGTTTTTATAAGTATAATTAAATATTATATGTTTTAGAGTATTAGCGAGATATTCAAATTCTTAATATAACAAGTAATTATACTAAAGAGAAATTGTATTTAATCAGCGAATATATTTTATATAATTTTGTTTATTTAATACTTTTCTCCTTATAAATCAGAAGTGAGATTGCCCAAGAAAGTATCTGAGTGATTACTGAGAGATTACCTTTGCGGTTATTTGCGAGATTAATTTTGCCTCAGGAAAAATGATAATATAATGAAATGAAACGTAACGTATTGAAATTACAAATATAGCGTTGTGGTGTGGGATACCAAAATAAGATCTAGAGGCTATCCATTTTTTTAAATCTTTTTGTAAATTATTAAACAACAGTAAATTGCCTTCCTTTACTACGAATTGAAGTAATCTCTTGTATTGACTAAAACAGCTAAAACAATTGAGGTACATCACATGTACCGATAGACCGTATCAGGACTCTATTAGCTAATCATTGGAAAAGTTAAGAGTCTAGAAAAGAGGCATAAGAGAGAGGTCTTTACATTTTGATTGTAATTGATATTATACCTAGTCTAAATTTTAGGTTTTTAAATAATTTTTTGTTAGTTTTATTTGAATTAAAAGAACTATATGTAGAAAGAAAAACTTTGTTTTGTCTAGACACAGTAATAGTTAGAGAAGCGATATGTAAATCAATAGATGATAAAAGTGATTGACGTTAGTAAGGCACTAAATTTTAAAAGGAGTAAATCGGACAAATTTAAAGTTGTAGTGTGGAATCATAGAAATATTATATATAAATGATTGTAGTTTCACAACAGAAAATTAAGGCAGAGAATTTATTTTAACAGCACATCATGTTCAAAAGAAATTGCTTGACTTTAAATATTGTGACAAATTACCATGTTATAAAATGTAAAGTATTTAACAGCAATTCAAACGACGAACTAAATTGTGCTACTCATATTCCTCAAATAGGTCACGTCAAGGAAAAACAAAACAAAACAAAACTAAAAACGGCGTGTCGGCATATAGTTCTAATATAAGTATCTCAAAGTTACAATACATTTAATAGAAAATTGTCTGTATTAACGGATCTGAGGTTACTGTTTAATGAAACCTATAATGCAAATACAAACGAGTTTTTATTTAAAGAGATATAAAAAAATACTACATTTGATAACAGAAGAAAAAATTAGTATTGAAAAAATCATAGTTCATCAAAATTCTGGTAATAGAAGATGTCCATTCAAATAATTGAATAATACATGTTGATATATAGGCCAAATATACATTAATTAATAAACGTTCAGGGCTATGTTTTCTTTCTTAAATTGCCTATTAAAACAACAAATAATGTTAAATGTGAAGCCAAAGTTGATATTGAAATTTAACAAGTTTTATTTCTACGAGATCAGCATATTAGAAAACTACTAATGTGTTTTTAGTATTAGTAAACTATAAAAACTGTGTTTGTGGTTAATGGTTCTTTACTTCTACTACTTACTACCTAACTAATCTAGACAAAATAATGTGTTAAGTATTTATAAGTTTAAAAGCTGATAAATAGATAGTTTATTCATATGTTCTATTATACTATTTTAAGCATTTTATTACTAAGCAAAGTGCATAGTTAAATTTGGAAAGCTATGTCTTATAGATGTTAAAGTTAAGTAAACACCCCCTATATCGATAAGAGATCAAATAGGCAATTACATAAGATAATAAATGAATATATTTTATTTTAGATATAAATATTCTGAATTAGAGAAATTATTTGAAGGAATTTAGGAAAACTATGCGTCTTAAAATTAATATTGTCATGTTTATAGAACAGGTATTCAGCAAATATGAAAAAAGTCCATGCATGTTGAAATAAATATCTAAATAAAAAAGTTATATTCTAAGAAGGGCCGAGATTAGTGACAACAGGGATTAGTCAAGATGGCCAAGGACCTACTGAGGAAGGTTTATAGAAAAATTTGAATAATAAGTACATATGATTGAGCAAAATCTCATTTTATAATCTAGCAAAGATTGGTTATATGTGTATGAAAGAACTGGAAAGAACTGAAATATTTCAATATTTCGAAAAATATTGAAATATAATTAAGGATTTCCAAAATCTCTTCTAGGATTCTTTTCCTTTCTTCTAATATCCTTTATTTAATATTGGCAGACACCAAAGGAGTGTTAGATGGAACACAAGTTTGAAATATGGTTTATACCAGTTATGTTCGGTCGACGTAAGCTCATATAATTTTTGAGTGATATAAGGTCAATGAGATTTAAGTGACATAGGGTCATGTAATATAAGACTATATTATACTTGTATCATAAAACCATATGATTGATATAAGATCATATGATATTCTAGTGACATAAGGTCACATCAGATTGGGTCACATAAGGTCACATGATTTTTGAATGAAGTAAGGGCACATGACATTGAGTCACATGATACTGGGTCACATAGGGTCATGTGATTTTTGAGTGACATCGGGTCACATGACTTTTGAGTGACAAGACAAAAAAATTACTGTATGTGTACAAATGGTTAACTGTGAGGAAGTAAAAACTTCCTGGTCTGTTTAAACAATCGGTTGCATCTAATGGAAGCTCTCATGCTTAGAGATAATGACTAGGGACAAAACGTGTTGTTATAAGCATAGTCAAATATTATATATGTTACGGCTGGCTAGTATGGATACTTAGTTAGTTTACAAACTAGCCGAAGCTGTTACTTTAAATTAAAGGAACCTAACGGAACCTAACCCAACCTAACCTAACTATAATACATAATTAGACAGTTAGGTTAGGTTAGATTCCTTCAAAATAACAGCGTATTTAGTTCAGTTCCTGATTCCTTCAATATAATAGCGGATTTAGTTAGTTTACAAACTGGTTGGTTAGTTTTTAATCTAAGTATCCATACTAGCCGTAACATATACATAGGTTAATGAAAATATTGGGGAGAATAGCGAGGCATTTAAAATGCGTAATCTAACTTTGTAATAGTCAAGTATATGTAGGTATACTAAAGAGAAATTATAATTAATCAGTGAACATATTTTATATAATTTTGTGTTAAGTGTGTCTCCCTGAAATTTTAAATTATTCTTAATTGTCATGGCCATTGCATATTGTTCCAACTAGTGCATAGGTACGAGTGTAGATTTTTGTTTAATATACTATGAGGATGACAAATATTTATTTGCCATTTTATTATAGTTGGTTAAAATATTAACCAATTTCATCAGATGGAAAGTACAATTATGGAATATTCTTTAAGTACGTGTAGTTTTTGTTTAAAATTGTACATATTAAGAGCATTGGATGACTCGATAATGTATTTTCTGGGAAATATAAACATCATGTTAGCTCTAAGCTTATTTATAAATAAACAGTCAAACCAAATATAAAATAATTAGTAGTTGAATAGTTTAGTTTATTGGAAAACAAACAGTGTCAACAAACTCGTATATCATTTTTAGCTGTAATTTTGTTCATACGTTAAGAAAACTACAACTATGGTATGTGTTAAGTAATTATAGTAGTGTTTTACGATCTACGAATTACGGCATAGTTGCGTAAATGAAGTATTCAGTCATCATAAATGTGAGACAAATATATACTTCAGAATATTTCTTGGCTAATTAAATATATATGATTTATAAAATAATATCCTGTTGAAATTATTTATTTTAACAGGATATTATTTCAATTTATTAGTATAACTACGACATGTCACTTTGAGTTATACACGTTTGATTAAATATGGGTATATATAAAACAAAAAAGCGAGAATGTATTGATATACTAATACTCTTTTATCGATATTGAATTGGTATTACGAGTATATAACGGAAAATGTGCACCAAATGCCAAAACGTATTTTTTTATGTTTTCTTTTTGCAATAATTTATTCATATCTGAAAACTCAATAATCATGTATTAAACATACTGAACGATCCTTGATTTAGGAAGAAAATACGTTTCTCGATTATCAGTGATAAAATTAGTTATTTTTTAATAATTGTGAAAACTTTTGGGCAAAATATTGGGAAGTTTTTTAATATATTTTTTACTATATGGTTACCTCTTGTTTTCACATAATACAATAACATATCTACTTCAGAAAACTATTGTATACAGACTAAACTATTCAGTATAGTCTGTATACATACATATGTAAGTTGTTCGAACCTGAAGACATAGAGTATATATAGGGTGGTCCAACCGTAATGCATGATGTTAATTGTGAGTCACACCTTAACGTCAAGTTTTTTGCCTAACTTAATTTGACATTTCTTTGTTTCAGTGTTTGACAAATTCAACCATGGAGAAGTACACAATTGAGCAGCGCGTTAAGATTGTTGAAGCCTTTTACGACAATGGGCGTTCAAATGAAAATGCATTTCGTGCACTTCGTGACTTTTTTGGTCAGTATAATCGACCAAATGTGTCCACAATCGGGAGAATTGTGCGCAAATTTCAGCAAACCGGGTCTGTAGGAAATGTGAAAACACCTGTGCATGTTCGTCCAGTTCGTTCTGCGGAAAACATTGCTGTTGTTCGCGATAGTGTAGCAGAAGACCTCGACTCGTCGTCGTGTCCAACAATTAAACATCTCGCGAACATCACTGATGCGAATTTTGAATAAAGATTTGAATTTACACGCTTACAAGGTTCAATTACACTAAAGAGCTGAAGCCTACTGACCATTTCAAGCGTTGTCAATACACCGAATTATTGATTGAACAGACAGAAGTGAATGGTGACTTTATAAAGAAAATCATCTTCAGCGACGAGGCACACTTTCACCTCAGTGGATTCGTTAACAAGCAGAATTGCCGCATTTGGGCAAATGAGAATCCACGAGTGATTGTTGAAAAGCCGATGTATCCACAACGAGTGACTGTTTGGTGCGGTTTATGGGCTGGCGGCGTCATCGGGCCGTACTTCTTCGAAAATGAGGTCGGCCAAGCAGTTACCGTGAATGGTGTTCGCTATCGCGAGATGATAACGGACTTCTTATGGCCAGAAATTGAGGATATGGACCTGGACGATATGTAGTTCCAACAGGATGGTGCCACTTGCCACACAGCCAACGAAACAATGGCACTTTTGCGCGAGAAATTCAATGGCCGTGTTATCTCACGTCGTGGCGATGTTAATTGGCCGCCACGATCATGTGATTTGACACCGTTGAACTTCTTTCTTTGGGGATATTTAAAAGAAAAAGTGTACGTCAATAAGCCAAGAACAATTCAAGAGCTAAAGGATGAGATAATTCGGCACATTAACAACATTGAACCTCAATTATGTCTCAGAGTCATTGAAAATATGGACCATCAGATAGAGGTATGCCACCGAAGCCGTGGCGAGCATTTGGCCGATATTTTGTTTCACACATAATTGTCATAGATCCTTCTATCATAATAAAAAATATTAAGATAATTCTCTGAAAACTTTTTGTTTTATTTACAATTAACATCGTGCGTTTTGGTTGGACCACCTTTTATTTCTTAGATGTTCACTATACAATGAAATCCACATTCAAGAAATAAAAAAATGCTATAACCCTTAAGGATATTGTATCCATCCTTATCTGAAGGTTCAGACATTAGGTACCCATTTCAAATTGTTGTCAAACTTCATCACATGTTTTCTGAAAATTTGGTCATTTATTTTTAATGAGTAATCAATATAACTACAACTCCCCTTTATTCTGTTACTGGAATTTTGTTTCCCTTTCAGATGTTTATGAAGGTATATATAGCATCATTATACATGTTTATATAAAAGCATATTTTCATGGATTAATTTTCTCTGTTAATTATTATGTTTTGCTTTATGCTTCTTTTTGTATCATAATAAGCAATCAAGTTAAAAAAATACGTTGATCAGTGATATTGTAAATATATAGGATTTAACCTGTAGTACCTAATTTTCTTGAGAAATTTGAAAATCAGTATTGTAGTAATATTTGTTGGTATCATATATTAGTATAATAACATATTGCCTTATCAAGTATACTGTATTGTCAATATTTGATATTAGGTAAGCTTACTTACTTCTATGATGTGTTCTCTTCCATCTTTTCCAACGACTACCTCAAGAGCACAAATATCTAACCCTCCAAATAAATCCGATACTTCATCCACCCACGTTTTATATCTTTCTGGCATAGAAATTTGTTCTAACATGGCTGATCCTGTATTTGTTTTCCAGCAGCCTAGAGACAAAAAAATGTATTTTAAATTACATACAAAGAACTAAATATTATTATACAATATATTGTATTTATTTAGTGTATTTATAATTATTATACAATATATTATAAATACACTGAGCCCGTAAAGGTAGGATCAAAGTCGATAAAATCATTACCGGGTAAATAAAAAAATGCATGGAAATGTCTATTTTGATTTTTCATTATGAATTTTTTGTACATACAATACATTATACTCGTATGTATTTGTTTTGATCTAACTACTATTACAGTCATTACGCCAACGACAGTTTTTTAAATAGCAGCTTTGATTTCGAAGTCACTTTTTTACTTACGAACTATTTCAGAGAATTAATCAGAATAATGTCACACAAAATAATAATTCATACAAACAAAAATCATTAAATTAAGTATTAGAATGGCCAGTATTTGATTTGTTAAGATATACCTTCGGTTAGGTTTAACACCTTGATTAAAAATAGTTCAGTGGAGCTAAATATTGAGCTGGATATTTAATAGCTTTTCTACCGATTTGCATATTGGGAAATATGGTGTGTAGATAATCATACACACTTGTTCAATAATATGATCATAACAATCAATATGGTACCAACATGATGGCGCACCATATGTTGCTACCATATTTATTGTAGTGGTAATCGGGGATTTTTATTGTTTAGATGTAATGCCCTAAGTGTGGGAATTATGTGTTGTAGCAACTGAAAATAATTTTCAGCAATGATAACTTCACAATAAAAAATTGTCCTACAATGATATAAATAATTCCTGTCCACATATTGACTTTTCTAGAAAAATGCCATTCTCAGCGAAAACAACCACACTTAAAAATTGGGAATTAGTATTACATCGCGCCATCATTATTCTTCAGTCAAAATGATCGTCCCGAACTAATTTCAGTTTACTTGGGTGTTGGAATTGGAATATTGCAATCGTAGTTCTGTGTCCAGCACCAGGGAAACCAGGGAAAGCGGGGCAAAGAACACTAGCATGGACTATGGAAACCCGTAGCTGCAGGAAGGTCTACAAATACGAAAGAATCATGGTAATATTAAAAGGAGACAATCCAGGACCAGGTGCCATTCCAAAGCTGTTTCTTCCCGAGCAGAACTTCAACGCACTGAAAAAAATATTGGAGGCATTCTTAGGTACCGTCCGGACCGTCACCTTGGTTCCACGACCACATAGCTACCCATGGACGTCGCACAGCAAAGACCAGAAGTGAGGGAGTTCTTTCATCTGCGATTGAATGAATAAACCGAGGCTAAACCCCTTGTGGTCCCCATTCAGACGGGCATCATAACTGGTACCAGCCTCCCTAGGCGGGATAGAGGGGAAGACGGTCAAGAGGATCACTTAATGCACTCTGCAGGGAGGGGCACGATAACGAAACACACATTATTTGTCATGTAGGGGCTATTTACCAATGTTAAATATAAAAACAGAAGACCAGTTTTCCACTAACATCGAAAAATTACACGTTTCTCGACACGCGTGTCGCTAACCAAGTTGGTATTATCGGGAAATTATTAACATTGTTTTAATACCCTCTCGATGATTAAATTTGGTTAGCAAAACACAAGTCGTAAAACGTGTAATCCTTTGGCAGACTAGTTTTCGTGGAAAACTAGTCTGCTATTTTTGTTGCTGTATCGAAGGTTGCAACTCCTTGCTGCAAAAATTGATATGTTTAATCGTATTCCTGGTGAATAAAGTCTGATGACTTTATTCACCAGGAATACCCAGATATGCTATTAGTATAGGGTCTATGTAATGAGAATAGTATAGCTGTATGACGGAAATATGAAATATGATTTCCAGGGCTAGTTTTAATCTTAGTTTCATTGAACCATTGTATGGATTATATTATTTATTTATCTCATCGGAATAGTAACACAATCTCAACATCGTTTAAATGAATCTCAGATTGAAGTAGTTCAGTTAGATAAAGAATACAAAACCTTAATTATTTTTTACCATTGTCAAAAAATTGAAGCTGTGAAAATTACTAAACTGTGTAACCTCGTTCTAATGTCACTTATCTAGTTGGAAAAATACTATCAAACTAAGATTATTATTATATTATATAGGTTTGGGCCTCATCAGCCACTGAGCGCATGGGTAATCCCTTGGCGATCCCCTCTTATCCGGGTCATTATCCAAAAATGCTATCCCATAAAAGGAGCAATTTAGGCACGTCCCCCGCCTTAAGCCTCACCTCCTCTAGGATAACAGGGGCCCCTAATATAAGATACCTCTTCTCCTCCAGTGCGGGGCAGGTGTAAAGATGATGAATCGAGGTTTCCTCGTCATATTTACAGTATCTGCAGGCCGGGATATCAGTCAGCTTCAGCTTGTGCTTATATGCATTCAGGCTACTATGGTGGCCCGTTATGATTCCCACCAGGGTTCTGGCTTTGTGCCTGTTTAATTTAATGAATTCTTGGGCCCATTTCTCAATCTCTGAGTATTGGATAAAGAGTTTGGTTATTCTTCAACCCGTTACTCCTCTCCATGTTTTATTATGCTGGTCTCTTGCCCAGCCATTGATGCGGTCTCTGATCAGATTCCGACTTACTCCCACTGCAGGTTCTGGTCCATAGAGGTTTTCCCTGGTTCCTAGTCTGGCAAGGTCATCTGTAATTAGATTTTCCTTAATGCCATTATGCCCAGGTATCCATAAGAGTTCCATCGGTCCCTTCCCTGCCAAGTGGTTCAATGCTTCATAACAGTTATATGGCCGATATATAGCCGATCGCGGATCTTGTATACTATCGTGCAAATAATTAATGAAATGAATGAGACTA
This sequence comes from Rosalia funebris, assembly GCA_037954035.1. Lineage (NCBI taxonomy): Eukaryota > Metazoa > Arthropoda > Insecta > Coleoptera > Cerambycidae > Rosalia > Rosalia funebris. The sequence goes on from JAZFAV010000007.1 coordinate 11,894,734, forward strand.
CATTAAGCGTATAAAATGTTTTAAATTAATAGAGGAACTGGAAAAGTTTGATAATCAGAATATGGTTGTTCAGAATATAATGAAGCATTAAAATAACTTAGTTTGTTACTTGTTACCTATAATCATTCCATTTTCGATTGGCAATAAAATAAAATAGTAATTATATTGTATTAATTCAATTCACCATTTTATGAAATTGACGCTATATGATTTATTTCATAGACAAATAACTTGAATTAATGCCTCCTCAATGCAGTGAGTTATAATTGTCTGCATCATATTCGTTGTTTACTGGCTCCTGTATATCAGAATTCTCTATGATATTATGGTAATACTGCAATGCATCATTAAATATATGCAAATGTACTTGTATGAAGAACATAATTTCAGTAACAATGTTTAGTTATTATAATATATTTAATAAAAAATTCTAGCTTTTATACCCAATAATATCAACAAAATAACACTTTGCACGATTTGAGGAATTATTTTACATATGTTTAAAAATATGCGACATGTGACTATTACCTAGCAAAGTGAGTTAACAACTTGATTCAGATAACAAATACTTATTTCTTATTTAAATATATTGATTATATAAAATATAACTGGTTTCCCTAATTTTCCAATTTTAAATACAATATAGGTTAATTAACAATGTACTAATATCTATTAATATAAGCGTGTACATTTATATAATAAATTTACATTAGATAAAATCATAAGAAATTATAACTGTTTGTATTTTAAGTGTTTGGATTTTTAATACTGAGGAGACTAAGCTCCACTATATAACTGTATAACTAAGCTCCAAATTTTAATTTGTAGCCTGAGATTAAAACAAAATAATTTTCGGAAAGTAATACATTTTAGGAAGATTTAAGATCTAATAGAAGAAATAATATTCTATATTGGAAACTTTAAATCACAATTATTTAGGAATTTCTCGTCAAACCACTGTTTTATTGCAACTGCTTTTCAAAAAGACCTGTTTCCTAAAATTCTTAATGCAGGCTACGTATCCAAACTTCTGCAAGATAATTAAATTGCTTTTTTGCTTTGATATTGAATTCAGTAGTGGGACAGAATTCTATATTGTTGATACAAGGTTTAATTTGATAGTATTTGCGATTTATTAGCAGGTTTGGAAACAAACTTCGCAAACATTTTGAAAACGTATAGTTTCATGATGTTTAATTCACTTTATTTTACTTAGTTATTGAATATTATTAAATAATACGTTCATTCGTTTATAATTTTAAAGTTTTAAATGATTCAATTGGTAAGTCAGATAATTTCCTAAGTAAGCTTTCATTAATATCAGAACATCAATATTGCAGTACGAATTCTTCTAAATTTTCTTATTACCAAGAATCTTATTTAGAATGATGAAACGTATATTTCATATCAACAGTTTTAAGAATTAAGCGTTTCTCATAAGGTTATTACTCAAACGGATGTATCCAAGAGTTTTTTAAAGACTTGTGAAACTTTCCACTCTCTCGTTATGCTAAGAGCCATTCAAATTGTCAAAAATAATAAACCTGAAAGGTCATGACTTGATTAAGACTATAGGACATTAAAAACTTAGCTAATCAAAACTAAACCAATTCAAATAGACCAACACAGTTGAAGACTCAACTGTGACTGAAACAATTATCTGCTCTCAAAAAAAACTTTCTTACTTAAATAAAATTATCTTAAAATTATCTTAAATTAAATGCTCTCAAATTACTGGGGATTTTCTTCAAAGAGAACCTCTGAGTCCTTTAAACATTTATTTTTAATCCAGAGGTGTTTCCGAGGTTAACATAGATGGGAAAATTTATTTACTTTTATTAATGTATACATATGATTTAGTTATACTCAGTTCATAATACAATATCATGTCTTCTGTAGCCGTTTGGGGTTTAAGATATATAAATGTTATTGAGATAGCCCAGGTTGGGGTTTTCTAAAGGTAACACCGACGTAGTTTTTCAAAAATCACCAAAACACTATACGCTACATTAGACGCGCGTTTCGCCAACAAATTTGGCATCATTTGGAGATGATCAAAACTAAAATATGATTTATTTATGTTAGAGGGGGTACAATAAAACTAGAATTATTGGATTTCAAGCAATGCCTTAATTGGTTAAAAAAGCTGCTATCAATGAACAAATGTAGACTGTCAAAAATGGTACTACAGCAACTAGGTTCCAAAAAAAATATATTAGGTGTATCATCACTCAAATTAAATAAATTGTTTTATAATATTAGTTGTTTGTATATATGGAATGATATTTCGTTGACCTCACTAAAATTTAACAAAAATTTATTACTTCTGAAATATAAATATTTTTTGCACGACAAAAGGTAGCCGAGTGTCATGCTTTATTCTCTTTATTTTTTTCTTTGCTTTATTCTTCTAAGTTTAGCTCTTTTTTTAAAATACAACATATCTACTTCAGAAAATTCCCATGTATATTATAAAATTATTTGCGCAGTTTTGAAATGTCTTCGGACTGAAGAATTATTTTTTTGTGTAATACAAATTATTATGCCATCGATCAAACGGTTCAATGTATTATGTGTAATTTGTTTGAATCTGAAGACGTAAAGCATATATGCATGTCTCAGATGTCCAATGCACAATGAAATTTGCCTCCGAGAATAAAAAAATTCTATTACCGTTAAATACATTAACATTTTTATCTGAAGGTTCTCGTGCCTTTTCTGTATATATCATATTTTATCTATCAGATACACCCCTAATGATTCCCACCATTGTGAGAACCATTGCTCAATTTTCTAGTCAATCGCCTACTAAGCTTCCCTCTCAATAAAGATAAGTTTGAAAAAGAAAAAGTGCTAATCAAGGATATAGCTGAGTATAATGGATATTCTGTTGATATAGTTGTAACGACTGTAATCGCCACAAGACAAGATATGTTGGACAGACCAGACGATCTAGAAATATGGTAGAACAGATAAGTCCAGTGTTGACCAACATGCCTTCGAGAACAACCATGAGATAGATATTAGTAACTTAAGATCAATTAGGAATGCAACGAATACTAGACAGCTAGATGCTTCTGAAAGTTTAGAAATTGAAAAGAGTAAAAACAGTATGAATAGTGATAGACCCTTTAGAGTAGATCTATTTGTGGAGTAGACCCTTTACTCCACATAGCGCGTTTTATTGGTTAGTTACTCACGCCTCACTGGGCCGCAATCGTGAAGGTCGGACTCAATGCGCTGCAACCGTGACGATCAACCACAACAATAATTTAGGTACAAATAGGATACAAACATTATTAACATAAGATTAGGTTTAATCATCTCCACATGATGCCAACTTTGTTAGAGAAACGCGCTGGAGTTTTGTGGAAAATTAAGTCAGTGTTAATTTTTAAATTTCAATTTATCATTAACATCAAAATTATTTTTAACATACAAGTTAACTTGGTAGATTATATGAATTACTTAAAACAGTTTTAAAACCTTAAAACGGACTTTTCCACCCGTAGAACATCTTTATCTCGAAAGTGAGTGGCCGAGAAAAAATAAACCAACACATAAATGCAGAATATGTGTTTTATGCGACAGTTTTACTTCTTTCAAATAGTTCACACTTTCAAATAGTTCACGCGTTGCTTGCTCATGACCCATGAACAGAGTGGGGTATGTCATATCCACCTCAAAATCAATAGATGTCATCTGGTATACGTTCCTAATCAGAATCAGTCGAAATCCGATCGATCCGACACGATTTAATTGAGTGATCGTGCTGACAAACAAACTCAAATAGTCCACCATTGTGCTTTCTCATTACCCATGAACATGGTAGAGTATGTTCTATCCACCTCAAAATCAGTAGATGTCGTCTGGGAAATGTTCCCGATCCGAATCAGTGAAAACCCGATCGATCCTCCATGACTTAGTTGAGTTATCGTGTTACCAACAGAAATTTCTCAAATAGTCCACCGTCGTGCTTTCTCATGACCCATGGACAGGGTGGGGTGTGTCCTATCCATCTCAAAATCAATAGATATCGTCTGGGAGACGTTCCCGATCAAACGCAGTCAAAACCCGATCGATCCGACACGATTTAGTTGAGTTATCGTATTAACAAAACAAATTTCTCAAATAGTCCCCCGTCGTGCTTTCTCATGACCCATGGACAGGGTGGGGTGTGTTCTATCCACCTCAGAATCAATAGGTGTCGTCTGGGAGACGTCCCCGATCAGAATCAGTCAGTATCCGAGCGATCCGACACGATTTAGTTGAGTTATCGTGCTAACAAGAAATGCCGATGACAACGACGACACACACAGCAAAACATTTTTAAAAACCATTTTTTTTTTTGGTTTTTAGGTCGAAAAACGAAAAATAAACCCAAAAAAATTTTGATTTTTCACTTTTTCTTTACACGATTACATTACTTTTCCGCTTATAGTGGAGTGCGGAAAAGTAAAATATAAGTTCTTAAAATATTTAAAGTACGCCCAGAAACATCTTTATACTACTATGACTATGTACTAATATCATTTCATCAAAAGTAAATACTCCGATTTTTGTTTTTACAAATGTTCTTCATTTACTTCCTGAATAGAAGCATGAAAGAAAAATGTATGTAATAAATGTACTTATTTCAGTTTCCTCGAACCAAGTAAATATCAACACATTTATTTAACAGTATATACATTGGATTTGAGCGGAGATTTACGCCATATTTCAGATATTTGCGGATTTTTCTTCGTGCGTCAAACCATCTTACTCTTGAAAAATACATTTCTCCCTTCGCAGACATGTGGTTTGATAACTCCATATCCAAGGATATATATGGGATGTAATATGTAGAAATATTCTGTCAAATATAAATCGTTAGATTCTAATTTGTAAGCGCTTTATATGGCGAATAAGAGCAACCAGAAATGTCTTATACGATGGTGGATCAAATATAAACGAGACTTTATTTTTTTTTTAATTATTGATAAAAAAACAAAAGCAAAGATATTTTATTTTTGTATATAGTCTTCTGCTGTACAAATATATTTTTCCCAGCAAGAAGGAAGGTTTTTTTATCCCAGTATCGTAGAAAGAAAATTGGCTCCTGGTTGCGTCAAGAGCCAATTACGTAGGAATGTCTCTACACCCTAGTCATCTTCAAATCCTTGCCCCCCTAGAGCTTCTTTAAGCAACACAAACAAATGAAAATCGCAGGACGATAAGTCTGAGCTGTAGGGAGGATGTTCAAATGGAGCTCAGTGCATTTGTTTCAGTTTTTTTACCCTTACAGCTGCAGTATGGAGCCTGGCGTTATCGTGAAGGAGGATTGCATCTCGAATCGGTTGGTTTCGCCTTTGGCGACGATATGCAGCTCTTGGCTGGTTCAATAGCTCGCAGTAGTAAGCAGCATTGATTGTACGTCGCTCATGCAAGAAATCAATGAGCAAAATTCCTCGTTGGTCGAAGAAAATGGTTGAAAGAACCTTGCCAACTCACAAGATCTACCTCCGCCTTCCTCCGCCACTCCATACTGGCTTGTTCGGACTCGGGTGTGTAGTGGTGGACCTTGCTGTAAGCCTCTGGCAGACCTTCAAACGTCTCATCTTCTGATCTGCGGCCAAAAGGCGGAAGGCCCACCTGGCACACACTTTACGGAACTCCAGGTTGTTTTTGATGATCGCCTGATAGCTCCCATAACTTATTCCGACCTTTTCAGCAATTTCGGATACGAGCATTCGTCGATCTTCTTCAAGAATATCTCGAACGGAGAGAATACTCTCGTCCGTAGTGCTGACTCAAGGAGGGCAATGGTTTTTCTGACTTTCCATTCGTTCTCGGCCTTCCTTTAATTCTTCATGCCAGGCAAACACATGAGTTCTTGACAGTGTTTGGTCTCTGAACTGTGCAATGAATATACAGAAGGTTTCGCCGCTTAAACTCCTTCATGAACAAGAAAGTTTGCAATGAAAGTTTATAATGAGAGGTGCACCTCGCAACAACGGAGTGCACCTCTCGTGAGACATCGTGAATGCTACTGACGACCTGGTTGAGAGTGGACCTGCTCTTCCCATGCGTAATGACCCCACCCAAACATCCTAGAACCTCGGGCTCGGCTCCAACAACTGTAGACGCTGAGGAACAAAAATTTCGTTTATATTTGATGCACCCTCGTACAGCATGGCGATAAGATTTTGCGCGATATCCATAACGTCGTTATTAAATTATATTTAAAAAAAATTTGAAACATATTAAGTTTATTTTTTAAAACATGACTAATGACATATATTTAAAGACATGACTAATATAACAATTTTATTTTTTTAAGAATGTATTTAAGTTGTGACGTCATCATTGCCATTTTTAAATATCAACCACCTCTTAGGGGTATATCGAGTACAATACTCCAGATTAGGGACTCTCTAATGACTGTTTATAAGTTAGAGGGTATTATTTGAGGAACATACAAATAAAGTAAATATATAAAAAAATAAAACTTTATTTTGATATAAATTTTATAGTTGTTCAATATGTCCTTCATTAATAATCTGGCTTAGACCAGAATGCATGTAAACACTCTGTATGAATCTTTCAATAATTCTCGAATTGATATTTATTGCTTCGGTTTGAATTTTATGTTTTAGCTCTAAATTATTTAGCCTATTTAAATATACCCTTAATTTCAAATAATGTTTTAAAGTCTGGACACAAAAATAAATTATTTCCTTCCAATAAATCCTCAGACTACATAGGGGAAGGTTACACATAAAGATGCTTAAGAAGAGATGCCTCCCTTCTTCGTTGGGACTCGAACTCAAACATACAATAACGCCAATATTGGACCCAGTCCAATATCCCAACCACAGTATGAATGACATTATTCGCAGGACATTATGATGGGTTGCCCATCCGTTAGTAGAGAAGAGTGCTGCTCTTTTATTGCTTTGTATCGGACAACTGACCTGAGCGCCCATTATATTCTCACAAGAGTAAACAAAGGGCTCAAATAATGGTGACCATTCAGTTGCTCCTCATTGCCCTGTCCACCTGCTAAGGATAGTATCATCAGGGTCCTACCTGTTTGAAGCAAATTTTACTGCTGTTAAATATTTAGGATTTCTAAGTTTTTACTTAGTTCTAGCTTAAGCACTTAGTTCTAGCGTAGGTAGTTGTTTTTCTAAACAATGAGAATGATGATGTCCCCCACCAAAGAATTTGGTTTTAATAAGATGGAGCTGCTCCTGATTTTTGTGTAGTGTTGACAATATTTTTTCCTAATAAGGATAGAAATATCAACCCGGAAATTGCGTGTTCTTGTGCGTGTGAAAGTTCTTACGTGTGTGTCTACCAATGTGAGAATATTAATGAAGCACTTTGAACAAAAATATCCTCTATCTTATCATGTGTAAATAGGAATCTCCTAATATGGGTGATGTTGTACTTGGAAAACTTAGTTTTATTAAAAGATTAGGAATACAGAAGTAAAAAAAGTTTATCACATCTTAAAAAATAAAACAAATAAAATGTTTACGTCAGTCACAGTCGTTTTAAAAAAATAAGGTTGGGTTTTTCAAAAAACTATCTACTTATAACATTATGAATATTGTGTGAAATGTTATCACTAGTTATGAGCACAAAGAGTATATTATATCCACGTGGAACTCGTGGAAGATTCGATAACAATTATTATTATTTTGTATTTCGCATTTATCAATTCAGCATTTTTTGTAACAAAACTATTATAAGAACGATATTGCAGTCAGTCTACGTTCAATCTATGTTAAAATTGTAATTCGTTGAATAAAGTCGTTTGTTGTTTTTTAAAAAGTGACTTTCGAAAGAAATTCATTTAACTCACTACACTCTTATATTATAAACTTTATATTCATATATATGAAATTGCCCATTGATAGCAGTCTTTCGTATAAGTTTTCATAAGATATAAAGTAGTAAAATCTTTCTGTTCTTCTAATACGCGATATATTTTTTTAAAAACTACTCACGATATAATCTTTATTAATAAAAAATTTGTGTCGTCAACTTTGCAAAAATCCTGTTATAATATAAAATAAGTATACATAAAATTTAAATTAAATGAAGAGGCCAAACAGAGCATTATAGAATAGGCGGTTATTAATTTGTTTAATAGACCGATTCCATACGTTAACAATGGCATCCAATAGTTTTTTATCAAAATTTTAATTCAAAATAGATTCAGGTAGATGTTTCTTATGGGTGTAACTTATATATCTTTTAAAATATACTTATTATAAATTTTATATTTTAAAGAATCATTATGCAAAATAAATTTATTTTCAAAAGTATAAGAAATATATTGCAACAAAATATTATTTGAGTTGTTATTATGTTTATAAACCATAGTTTTATGCATTAAAAAGATATCTCTGGTATGCTCTATATTGAAAATTTTCTGGATCGAAGTATTATAAATTATTGAATTGGAAAACGCCTAAGGGGATAATTGAGATTCGCTACAGTTTCAAGAGTATTTCGCCTCCAAGAAGGATTTAACTATGTGCAAATTTTGATGCCTAACTTCTTTTAATTTTGAGTACTCAATATAATAAATGTAAAATAGAAGTATCTGAATAATATAAAGCTGTCGATGTATATGGAAGAGATTCAAAGTTTACAAAAGTTATTTAAAATTTTTTGGAATTCAAAGTACTTTCAGTTTGTACTTCAATATTAGTGTTTCGAAATCAAGTAGGCCTCAGAATTCCTAGGGACTACTTTATTTATTTGACTACTTTGATTCTACACTTACTCAATCGCATATAACGTATAATATACGAGGGGGTATCCAAAAGAAACCGAACTGATGGTGTGGTGAGCGCAGTTCTTGTAGTACCGCATTCTGCCTCCAGCTTGTAGAGCTGTTATTCCCGAGTCAGTAAGCCAAGCGTCATTCCGTTTAGCTTGTGTGAATTTTTTAGTGAGAGTTGTTTGACGTACTCATAGTTTTTCTTTTTTGTTTTTTCGATGTGAGGGGAGTTATACGTTCAGAAATTGTTCTACAGGGTCAGAGAGTTAGCCAGGCTTTCTATCTGGAAATGGTAGTCAAAACGACGAGAAGCAAAAAACAACGGGTTCACAAAATAATTCTCACTAAAACATTCACACAAGCCGAACGGACTCTTCTTTAGCAACGACGCTTGGCGTACTGACTCGGGAGCAGTAGTTCTATATGCTCCTAGCGGCAGAATGACACTCTCGTAGTTTGAGCGCATTCCCAATGACTAAATTAACTCTGGGTGCGTTCCATATATATTTTACTTTAGATCATCTTAATGAAAATAAGCCGAGAGGCCTAAGATATGGCGATTTTCGGACATTCTTCTATTAAAAAAATGAGTCAGTCTTCTATTAAAAAAATTGCTCGGTTAATTAAATCTTGAAAATAGTCCTATCTAGTGAAATATATGATTACAACCTTTCTTCCAGACAATCGTTGGTCGTCTTTATACAAATTTCGGTCAAGGTACATATTACTATTAAGTATATTTTAAAACAAGATATACTGATGTCGTTGCTTGCGTTAAAGGCATTTCTGAGGATATCTTGAGTTGAGGATATCTTAGGATAAGTTGGAACTATAGGATTTGAAATGCGCGCCATTTGTGTTCTGTCAAATATATTACGTCAATATTTAACGACTGTTATCTACAAACAATACAACGTCAACATGCCTAGGTGTCTCATTTGGAACTTCATTTTCAAAAAAGTGTGCTCTAATTACTTCACTACTACAAAATGCCCACCAAACCATGCATGCCTGTGAACGCATTTCTTTTTCGTGAATAGCATGTTCGACACTGTTGTTTGCTAACGTGTCCGTCAAACTAAAAATGTGACATCTTAATGTAATACACAAAATTGCGAAAATTAATCTTATAGAGGACAGAATCCACGTCTGACGTTGGTGGCCCTTAAATACAACCTGTATTTTTATCATATTCATACCCTGTAGATACTAACTTAATTGACAAAAAGTATATTGATTACTACAGCTATAGTAATTCTTCTTTTTAAAATTGTAATTCTTCCCCCAATGATGCTAACCGGGTTGACGAAATGTTACTTCAAATCGTGTATTAATCGTGTAGTGTAGTTTTGTGGAAGACTAATATTAGGGAAATATAAATATTGTGGTTTTATGTTCTAGAAAGCCATTCAGAGAGGAAATTGTTGTCTCTGATCTTTGATTAACTTACTGGCTTAGTATGGTTTGCGGAATATTGGTTTATACTGCCTCGTTTTTCTATAGATAATTCTAAAAACAATACATTGACAATAGTACTAATAACAGTACATATGGAAGCATGATCTCCATAAGTTTAAATAAGGTCACATTTTTTCATACATGTTTTATTTTCAAAATTACAATTATATTACTTAAACAAAAAAAACAGAAGATTTTTGTATGTATTTACAGCCAAGTTCCTGTTTATATTGTAAGCCTCGTGGCAATCGATACAATTTATTAACATCTACAGCCAACCCTTTTTTATATAAGGTATGAAAAAGATATCACCTCATATTACTTTAGATGTGTAAAAACTGCGTTAAGATTTGCCGAGCGTTTTATTGAGCAGTCGTTAAAAGATGAGAGTGATGTGCAGTAGTGATTTTTCTTTGTTCAATTGGATTGAATTTACGTTTTAATTAAAATAGTAAATAGTACTAGTAGTACAATATGTGCAGTGTAAATAAATATATAGTGGGTGTGCATAAACAATTTTTTGGACATATTTTGTGATTTGTGTGTAATGGACACTGGTCTAGACGACTGGTATTAGGGAAGGAGTTAAATAGGTAAGTTGAGTATTCAAGTATTTTAGTTTTAATTAAAATACAAATTAGTTTTTGAAGACAAAATGTGTAATTGAATGGGATTATTCTTTTCAAATTGCGGATAATACTTATATCGATACATACATATATTGCGTATAAAATTTCATGAAGAATAATTAAAATGATTTTCTTTATTAATATAAAGTTATGACTGATTTTGTAGTAAGTAAAAAAAATATGAATAAAAAACAAAAAAAAAATAAATAAATTGTATAGGTGGTATTATATTATCTATGAAGTACGGTATGGTGGTATTATATTATATAGATGTATAATTGTTAAATAAGTAAAAATATGTTTCTTTGCAGGTAGGTTCCGAACGAGCTGGACACCGTTTTTCATACAAGGTAAGATATTTTCCTATAATAGGTAGCGTAAAAGAATAAATAATACAAAATACATTAGTGCCATTTTCTAATAATAGCTGAAACTGATATATGTATTGATTTTCAATGTTGAATAGATGTTTTTAAACTGAATATATCCTCAAAATATGCCGATTTGTAGAGCATTTTATATAAACTGACACTTGCAGTGCTATTGAGTCACAGCGAGAGTCATATGTGCTCTAAATAAAATACAAATTATATTTTCTGTCATTATAATTATTCAAATATTAATCGTTTTAAAATAATGTCATTTCTCTAGGACTTACTCAATTGTATTAAGGTTCGACGTTGAAATTAACTATACGTTTATACTTTTAATTAATTACGCGACTATTTAACAATTATTCTTCTTCATCATGATTTCACATATTAGTATGAATGTTTTTAAAATAGTATGCATAATAAGGATATGTATTTATCAAGATCATTAAGACCAGTTGCAGATAATATATCTTTGATAATGAATATTGTTGAGGATATTAACAAATAGTCTTCTAATAAGGAAGAAGGTCGTTCATAAATAAGTATGTACGACAGAAAAATGTTATGTAGAAATTATTGTTTAAATATAGGTATAAGACTAAAATACTGATTGTTCAATAATGGCTAATTATGTAATATTAAAAAAATGAAGTTATATACGTTTACAATATCGACGGGAATTTCAAATAGTTTGAGAGCATTACATTGCAATTACATACGTATCCCATGTAGGTATGTAATCTCTTATGTTAATTTGGTTTATTATATTGGCTTTTCTCAATGATGTTGCCCATTTACTGTGATGTATCAAGAATGACACTTGGGGTTTCACAACTTTAACTTGTAAAAGAAATATTTAACTTCAAAAACGATTATGTTGAAAACATAATGCTTAATTGCATAAAATATCTTCAAAATAAAACTAATTTATAATAAAAATTCACACTCGACTGACTTTCAAGTTAATGTCTAGCGCGACCTGAGTTTAAATTCTAGTTTCGGCACTGACGATGTACGAGGGAATTGTTTGTGAGGGAATTGTGTGTATTGTCTTCGTTTTTTTTTCTTAATTTGTTCCCTTCCGGTACCATGGATATGATAGTCGTCGAATTTATTTGGTATTTTCTTGTTTCATCTGGGCAAATGGGGGTACGCATGTGTACCGTGTCTTTTTCAATCTAAAATAAATAATTTATTTTATCAAAAATATATTACTGATGGCTTCAGTTCAAGCATTTTTTTTCTGAATTTTTGATAATATTGTATTAGCAATTCTTATCAAAAAGTACATATAAAAATTAATATTTCACTTATTCATTAAATTAATATTTTACTTATTAATTTTATTGTTTATCGTAAGTATGTAAATTTTAATCTAATATCATAAACATATTAAAATACTATATCTGCATCAATATACCACATTCTAATATAAAACACCCATTAAAAAAATAGTCATTTGAATATAATTAAAGTATGATTAAAATTTAAAGAGATCACCCTGTATATAAGATACCTTAAGTGATGAGTTTGTTTAAAAATAGCACCCTGTATATTAACGGATAGTTTAATTCCTTATTACAAAAACTAAAGATTAGGTAAACAATATGTCAAATTTACTTACCATTATTATTCAATAGGCAATTTTGAAAAGGGAAAAACTTACTCAAATGTATAGGTAAATTAGAGTGGCAACAAAATAATGTCACGGAAATGCGTATAGGTATAAGTGAGAGTGGGGAGTGGTCATGTATAGTAATACTTTTACTACTCATTCTGAACAAATATATTTATTTTTCGTGGAAAATAATATACAAAGACATTCGCGGCACATTTACAAGTGTGAAACCCTTGAAAATGCTTATCAAATATTTCTTACCCCCTATTTTCAAGGGTACTGGAGACGAATCTGACTTCAGTTTCATCCGCTCGACATAGTTTTCGAGAAAATGTGTCGAAAATTAATTCAAAAATCATTTATATGCTGTTATTTTCAAGGAACCTAACCTAACCTAACCTAATATAACTGTCTACTTTAGGTTCGGTTCCTTTAGATTAATTATATTACACATACATAATATTCATAGTTAACTTTTGGGGCCCCTCGTATACTGATTAGTACATCGCAGGGTGTTGATTCACATAGAGGGCGCACGATTACAATGTACGACGACAACTGCATAGGATTTGTAAACATTTGAAGTAAATTAAGAAAATCGTAATGAAGAATAGGTTTTATGACGGTTCAATATATGATATGTATAAAGGAAGTGTTGTAGCATCTACTCGTATTAATAGTAGCTATCTACGTAGTGTGAAGTGAAAGTTATTTGATAAGAAAAAGTTGCGTCTCATGTGGAAAAGTGGAAAATTCATTTTCTCGAAAACTGTGTCCGAGCGGATGAAACTGAAGCCAGATTCGTCTCCAGTACCCTCGAAAATAGGGGGTAAGAAATATTTGGTAAGGATTTTCAAGGGTTTCACACTTGTAAATAATTACAATATTTTTAAACTGTGACGTTTATCCGTGAGGGTAATATTTATTCAAATTATTTAAATTTAAGATCATTACGTAAGTACCCTTATTTAATATTCGTGTTAGCATTATTATTTTAAGTGCAATATTATTACATTCTTGAACCCCTCTGTAAATTTAATATCGACTAATGTTATACCACAGTAACTTTGATAATAATTTCAAAAAATATATTTTTTATTATTCGACATTATTAAAATTTTATATGACCGTTTTTGTTAGTTAACAAATCGTATTTGCAAATTGCATTGCAACTGTAAATTTTTACAAACATATGCAAATCTCGCAGGCATTACGAAAGCTATGCATATGGAATGTTAATAAAAGTAAACATAAAATTACCTGAGAAATTACAAACTATTATTATATACAGAGTGTTTCAGTTAAAATAGGAAAGTTAGATCGTACGTCCAATATGATTGGAACTGAAATATTCTTCTAAATAAAATTAACATTCATATACTTTACATTAATATAATAACCTTACAGTTTCAAAATATTAGATGTGCTACAATATTTTTAATGAAAATCTGTGAAAGATGCTATATCATCATCATTAGGTCATCAGTCCTAAGACTGGTTGGACGCTAACCTCCAGCTTCTCCTATCTTGTGCTAACCTACGCATTTCGCTAATTGTGCTACAACCTACATCCCTTACTATTTGCGAGCAGTAGTCTAATCTAGGCCTACCTCTGCCTTTCTTCACTCCTATTTCTGCCTCCAAAATATCGCGGACTATTCCCCCATGTCTCAGCAAGTGGCCTACCATTCTATCTCTTCTCTTCTTTAAGTTTTTCCACATACTCCTTTTCTCGCCGACTTTCTCCAATACTTCTTCGTTTCTAACCCTATCAGTCCATGGTATTTTCATCATTCTTCGGTAACACCACATCTCAAAAGCTTCTAATTTCTTCCTACTTGCTTCCCCTACCGTCCAGGTTTCGCAGCCGTAAAGTGCCGTGCTCCATACATATGTTTTCAAAAATCTCTTCCTTGTTTCTAAGTTTATTACCCCCGAGCTTAAAAGTGCTTTCTTTTTGTTAAAAGCTTCTCGACCCTGCGCTATTCTTTGTTTTATGTCTTTATCGCTTCTTCCATCCCAATTTATTTTACTTCCTAAATAAGTGAAGTCTTTAACTTCCTCCAATCTTTCATTATTAATTTGTACTTTCGTTTTTGCTCTGCTCTCGCGCCCTCTGCACACTAACACTTTAGTTTTGTTTTTATTCACCCTCATTCCGTATTCCTCTGTCAACACTGCCTCCATTTCGTTCAATGCTGATTCTAGTTCCTCCTTACTAGATGCTAATACTGCTATATCATCCGCGAATCTCAGCATTTTTAGTTTCTGTCCCTGTACTTTAATCCCGAAATCTACTCTATCTTTTACCACATTAATCGCCTCTTCGATGTACAGATTAAAAATTAGTGGTGATAGCGTACATCCTTGTCTTACTCCTTTCCTAATACCTACTTCCCTTTCTTCCCCTTCTACTTCTATAACAGCAGTTTGCTCTATGTATAGATTGTGTACTACTCTCCTATCTCTATACTTCATTCCCGCGCTCTTTAGTATAGATGCTATATAAAAAAGTTTTAATTATATGAACGTTTTCAGTATACTGAGTTAAAACTAATAGGATTTCTTCTTCTTCTTAGCCACTTTCAAATGCTATGGATGTTGGCTTCCTTCATAGTATGCCATTTCTGTCGGTCTTGGCGATCTTTATCCATTTCATTTGATCAGTTCTTTTGATATCATCGTACTAAGGCATTTATGGCCTCCCCTGTCAGCGTTTCTCATCTCTCGGTCTCCAGTCGGCTAGCGTTTCGCCACACGAGCCTTGTTTTCTGACGATGTGATCAGCCCTTTGCCATTTGACTGTGAGCTTCACGATATGCTTGATGACGTCAGTGATTTTGGTTTGTTCCCTGATCCAAACGTTTCTTTTGCAGTCACTCAGTGTGATGTCTACCATTTTCCTTTCAATTGGTCTCTGGGTGACTCTCAGTTTTGTTATGATATAATATGGTATATTTTGTGAAAAGTCAGATCTCAGCTCCATAGGTAAGTACTGGTATACACTGGTTGTGTATGCGAGCTTTCTGTTCGGGTTTGATGTTCATTCTGAAGGCAAATTGAATTCTGGAGTAGGCTGCCCACGTTAATCTTATATGCCTATCGATTTCTGTCATTTGCTTTTCCTTGCCTATCACAACTTCTTCGCCAAGATATACAATTTTTTGTACGCGCTCAATGGTGGTTCGGTTTACTTAGATCCTCGAGTTATTAAGCGAAGAGTTGGTCATAACCTTGGTTTTGTCTAGATTTATTTCTAATCCAAACCGTCCAGAAGTCTTATTGAGTTCCTGTATCACGACTTCAAGGTCGCGAGGGTTGTCCGAAAAATAAGACGACATCGTCAGCGAATCTCAAATCACTCAGTCTAGTTCCTGCTATGTTAAGACCACGATTTTCCCAATCCAAGCTTTTAAATACTTCTTCCAGTACCAAGGTAAACAGCATTGGGGACAGAGTGTCACCTCGCCTCATTCCTCTCCCTATATTTATTGGGTTTGTTTCTGGTGGTAAATTTAGCGTTAAGTGTGCATGTCGGTAGATGTTTTCTATTAGACTTACGTAGCGGTGGTCTATTCTGGCGTTCTGTAAAAACTGTATAACTGCCCAGGACTCAATGCGTTCAAAGACTTTTTTATAATCTATAAATGCGAGCCATGGATGGCGGTACTTGATATTCTGTAGCCTTTTCAATGACGATTCTTATAGCTAGTATATTGTGTACATTCTTATAGATTAATCCATTATACTATAACCGCTTCCATATGCGGCTTTCTGGACTAGTTGATAAAAGTCAAGTTTTTAGTTAAGAGAATGAATCATTATGATTTTAGTCAAAAGTTTGTATAACTGGGACAGTAAACTGATTGGGTGGTAGTTATTTAGATCGCTTTTATTGCTTCTCTTGAATAAAAGGATGACAGTCGCATTTTCCCATTTTGTAGGTATTCGACTTTTCTCCAAGCACTAATTAAATACGTCTTTCAGAAAACATATAACCGAGTCTCCACTTTCTTTGCCCATCTCCACGATAATGTTGTCGCCACAATGAGCTTTGCCGGTGACCATTTTGTTCAGGGCTTGTATCTCAGTGTTTGATATTTCTGGCATGTCTTGAGATCTGACGTTCACAATTTTTATTAGTTTATTACTAGAATAAGAATTATTGCCATATAATTAATTCTCAGTTGGGAACACCAGGGCGTCTCTGAACTACATATCAGTACAAGCATACTATACCTCGATGATATATAACTTTTAAATTATTACCCCCTCACTTGGTGTTACGTGAAAGTCCGCGTTAGACGAAGTAATTTGCAGCAGAAATGAGACTCAGCATAGCCTTCCGTAGGTTTCGTTAATTATTATAACAATGTGCTGTAAGAAATGTAGGGATATTAAATAACATAAGTTGCAGTTAAAGTTATACATTTATTTTTTGATATACTTTATTGCATAGAGAATGATGTCAACTGCCCTACTTGATGGTATTACTGTATTGGAATTAAAACTATTCATGACAATGAAACATAAAATATTGTAGTGCTATAAAATGTGGTTGTTTTAACATGTTTTGGGATTATTTTGTCATTGCTCCTTGTATTACTTCAAAGTAATCATAGGTTGCTTCGGGGGTATGTTTCGGCGCTGGCGGTTAGATTCTCACTATCAGGGTCAACTTTTTATCTAAAGTGTAATCAGTATGGCATCAAAATGGTATGAACATATAGATGGAACTAAGGATGCCGATTTTAGGAACCATATATTATAGTAAAGAAGATATATAAGATTATAAGAGGTAGTTGAAAATGTGTAAACTATAAATGTAGTCTCTAGAAAATATAAAATTACTGGAACTAAATTTCTATATAAAATGATGACTTTTGTATTGAGAAACCAGGTCACTTAATAGTTATTAGTGAAACGAAGAAAAACTATGTATTTACAGAAAAATTGAGAAGTAATTGATGGGTTCCAATGACGAAAGCTGATATACGAATAGGAAAAGTTCATGAGAGATAAGGTCAGGTTGTGTTACAATGGTAAAATAGTATACCGGGTAATATAATTATAAAATAATTTGATTTTATACGAGCTATGAAGGCAAAGCAAAAGAACGTCTGTTGGAATTACTAAAGTTACTAATTTTTTTAATGATATTCACGAAGGTCTAACTGTTGTTACTCTATAGATACACCATAGATTCTTTTTCAGTCTTTACATTTTTGTATAGTCGAATAGGAATAATAAACCATTTAATTTGTTACAGTTAATATTACAGTAGAACTATAGTACACTACTTCACTACTTCAAATAAAATAATTTATAAACGTGACTTTGTAGATACATTTCTTTGTTCTAGATACACTTCAGCATTTACTTTACATTTTTGGATAGTATGAATACTAATAATAACATATTTAATTTAATACAGTTAATATTAGAGTATCTAGGACTATACAACATATGTATGTTAAATTATAAAACAGGTTTTTATTTTTCTATAATTGTTCCTGTATAGCAAACGTGAAAACTAAATCTAAAACACAAATAACAACACAAACTGACATTACCAAAAAGCCCGTAGCTTACATAAAGATAAAACTTTTAGTTAAAGATGAATAAAAGCTAACATAATAAGTAAGAAATGGTAGAAATCGGAAAGGTCAGCAACAATGACCTGACGGCTATATCAGCCCTCTTTTGTCTGTTTCCGAAGAAGGACGACTTTCTACACCGAGACATAATATATCACTATTATGTAACTTATACATCCCGACAAATTTTAGGCATACGTTAGATAGGTATATATAATAGGAAATTCTTAATTGAATTGACATATGTATGTTAAATAGACGAAGGTTTAAAATGTAACACCCACTTACTCTGAGGATATTATGGAAGTGAAATAACTAAATCTTAAATTAAAATTCCAACATTTGATCTAATAGAAATTAGAAGAGAACGATCAGTAGTTTTCTTTCAATTTTTATGAGCTAAAAGGTAGTTATGCAACAGAATTTAAAAAAGTTACAATCATAGTCCTAACAACACTGTTAATTATACAGATATTCATCTACACGACGTTTACGCAACATCTAATTATTTGGTGAGAACGCTTTATTTTATATCTATTTGTAATATAGTTCCCTTACCTGAAATTGATTTTCTCATAAATGCTTTATAATTAGCACCGACTTTTTGAACGTGTATATCGTACTTTGAATCGACGTAGGGTTCTACGGTGCAATACGTATTGGCCACTGCGACTACGCTCGCCATGTCTTGAAAATCGTTTATATTATCTACTTTTACCTTTCCCAAACCACCATGTGCGTGACCTATTTTTATCACTACGGGAAACCTTGGAGCTGTCATCTGAAACAAAGGAATAATATTAATAATTCCCTGAATTAACACTTCCCCATAATAGCGGAGAAAGCAATATTATTTTTTAAGATCTAATAAATAATTAATAATATTATACCGAGAAATTTCATTATATAAGTAATACGGGCTAATACCCTCTTTTGATTCTGATTTAAAAATGAAAATATTTAGGCCCGAAAACAATAGCCGTGAATAGGCATATCACATAAATACAAAAGAAAAATCAAATACAAAGTGCATTGAAAACTAAAAGCTATGTTTCTTACGTTCTTCTAACAATTCTTATCCAAAAGCCAGGCAGATCCCCAAATCAACCGCAATCATACCGACCTATTAGTGTTTTGCAAATATTATCGATAGTTCTAGAGAAATTGTTGGCCAAAAGATTAATCGATAGCAATAGAAGCAAAAAATTTAAGCCCAGACCACCAATTTTAGTTCATAACTCCATCCATAGCATTCCATCATTGAAAGAACTCATAGGATTGTAAACCACATAAATAAAACTTTCGATAAGAAAGTAGCTTTTCTTTTCAGTGCAGCAACCTTCCTAGACATTAACCAAGCTTTTGATAATGTGTGGTACTAGAGATTACTTTATAAGCTAAAACAAAACATACCTGACAATTTATTTTTTCTCCTTGAGTCATACTCAGAAGACAGATTCTTTAGAGTAAGATACGAATCGAAAATAATACAGCTTCATCCAATAAGACCTGGTGTACCCCAAGGATGTATTTTGGGGCCTATCATATATTTGATTTTCACTGTAGACCTACCAACTAGTCAACATTTCATAACTTCAAACTTGGTATATGATACAGCGATTCTATCTGAAAGCCCAGACCGAAGGATAGTAGCAATTAATCTACAAGATAATTTAGAACAACTAGATGATTGGGTTAAGACATGGTCTATTAAAATTAATGAGAATAAGTCACAACATATAGTATTTACCAAATGTCACAGGGAATCGCCACAAGTAAAAATTAACAATAAAACCATCACTGTTACAAACTGCTTTAATTATTTAGGTTTACGTCTAGATAATAAACTCGCATGGAAGAAATATACATGGATGAAGAGAAGACAATTAGATACCAAATTTCGTAAGCACTATTATTTGATAGGAAGAAAATGACAACTTTCACTTTGAAACAAGCTTCTAGTTTATAATGTCATCTTAAAACCCATTTGGACTTAGGAATATAGATTTTGGAAAACGGCTGCTACATCCAATATTGCCATCCTTGAAAGATTTGAAACAAAAGTTTTACGTGCAATAGTCGCTCCACACTTTGTCACAAATTAGGATATATATCGTGACCCAGAGATGTCTACACTAAGAGAAACAAGTGTTGCAAGTAGTGACAAATACATAAAACGTTTAAATTGTCACCCAAATGTTCTCGCATTAATTCTTTTGGACAATAATGCACAAACGAGAAGACTTAAACGCAAAACGCCACTGGACTTACTTTACTTTAAGATGAGAACTTTGTGATAAAAACTGCAGAATTTTATTTATTGGAATAATTCTCTATCGTGACATTTATTTCAAATCAATATATATGCTTATTGTTTACTCTTTTAGTTTTATAGATAGATTGCATAATAACGTAAAACAAAAACATGTTTCTTACTTTACTATGGTTTCTATATAATACTATGGTACTATTAGTAGGTATGGTTTCCATACCTACTAATTATTTTTAGTTATTACATATTTCATAACACTGTTACAAGTGTTACAACAGGTTTTATAACGGTGTTATAAAACCTGTTGTATCTAATATTTGTTAATACAGTTATCAAATAATAAAAGCGTTATAGAGTGTTATAGGAGGTTTTCTGTGATACACATACGTAAATATGCGACAGTACATTTCTAGCGTCTATATAAATTTAACTTAAGAGAATAAGTTATTTTTTTATAATACAGGATTACTTATGGTTACAGTTATTATTATATCAATTTTCAACCATTAAAAATAAACAGTTTTGAAAACATCAACCGAAACCTCAAAAAGATCTGTTTCTCCAGAACAACCCATTTACACGGGTGGCCTTAATTAAATTTTACCTCAAAAGTCTGTCACTATGGGAAACTTATGATTGAAGGGTCTTGAAAACGATGCTTCAAACCGGGAAATCAGGAAAATTTTTTCGTTCATTTTTTGGAAGTAGCAAATAGGAAAATAGGAAAAAAGTTTAAAAATATTTCTTGACATTTTTCTTACATTACCATAGGATATAACGTATATTGAGGAGCTATAGTAAACATGGATATTGACCGCTACACAAATATGCACATATATACATATATATCATTACCTAGCGAAAAAAAATATTGACAACAGTATGTATACTTTTCATACATGATTGCACATTGCAATGGTGCCTTTATCTGAATGTAACATCATTCATGCACATGCTGTAATGCACCATTTATTAAAATATTTCAATGAAGAAACTACTTGGGTTGAAAAATGAAATATTCAGCGAGAACTAGCGTGCAACGGAACTGCATTTAAAGGAAATTCATGTAAAACTCGGAGAAATATGTAGTTTTGGATGTCTGAGGTATGTCACAGTATTGAAGAAGTTTCAAAAAGTAGTTACCGCTTGTCTCGGGAAGAAATTAGAATTGACCTATCAAGAGAACTTGATTGAATTTAGAACTCCCAATTTGGATTTGATATTTCAGTTACACCAAAAGTACATGCAGCTTTTCATCACGTCAACGAATTTTGGAGTAAACACCAAAGAAAGAGGTTTGGGCTTTTATAGCGAACAAACTATGAAGTCATTTTGATTTTACAGCTACCAGTATCCCATAATCATCCTGAATATGTCGAGAAATTACTGAAGGTAATGTGCGAATATAATAGCAAACATGTGTAACAGAGTAAAGCTGATCTGTTGTTTTGCAGTACATTTGATGTTATCCCTTACTATTTGTGAGCAGTAGTCTAATCTAGGCCTACCTCTGCCTTTCTTCACTCCTATTTCTGCCTCCAAAATATCGCGGACTATTCCCCCATGTCTCAGCAAGTGGCCTACCATTCTATTCTTTATGTTTTTCCACATATTTCTTTTCTCGCCGACTTTCTCTAATACTTCTTCGTTGCCAACCCTATCAGTCAACGGTATTTTCATCATTCTTCGGTACACCACATCTCAAGAGCTAAATTTCTTTCTAATTGCTTCCCCTACCATCCAGGTTTCGCAACCGTATAGCGCCGTGCTCCATACATACGTTTTGAAAAATCTCTTCCTTGTTTCTAAGTTTATTACCCCCGAGCATAAAAGTGCTTTCTTTTTGTTAAAAGCTACTCGACCCTGCGCTATTTTTTGTTTTATATATTTGTCGCTTCTTCCATCCCAATTTATTTTACTTCCTAAATAAGTGAAGTCTGTAACTTCCTCCAATCTTTCATTATTAATTTGTACTTTCGTTTTTGCTCTGCTCTCGCGCCCTCTGCGCACTAACACTTTTGTTTTGTTTTTATTCACCCTCGTTCCGTATTCCTCTGTCAACACTGCCTCCATTTCGTTCAACGCTGATTCTAATTCCTCCTTACTAGATGCTAATACTGCTATATCATCCGCGAATCTCAGCATTTTTAGTTTCTGTCCCTGTGCCTTAATCCCAAAATCCACTCTATCTTTTACCACATTAATCCCCTCTTCGATGTACAGATTAAAAATTAGTGGCGATAGCGTACATCCTTGTCTTACTTCTTTCCTGATACCTACTTCTCTTCTTTCCCCTTCTACTTCTATAACAGCAGTTTGCTCTTTGTATAGATTGTGTACTACTCTCCTATCTCTATACTTCATTCCCACGCTCATTAGTATCTCGAACATTTTTTCCCATTTTACATTATCAAAAGTTTTTTCTAAATCTACAAATCCTATATAAGCGTTTTTTCCTTTTTCGATTGTTTTTTCTAACATTACTTTTAGCGCCAGAATAGCTTTGCGAGTTCCCCTATTTCGTCTAAAACCGAATTGGTCTTCTCCTAGTATTTCCTCCGCTCTATTTTCCATCCTCTTCTGCACTATTCTGGTTAAGGTTTTTGACGCGTGGGAAGTTAGGCCAGTTACCAAGTAAAGGTATCATTGCAAAATGCAATCATGTATCAAAAGAATACATACTGTTGTTAATATTTTTTTCACTAGGTAAATAATACGTAAATAGGTTTTCCCTATTTTCACCCAGTAAGATAAATACCCAAGGATTCAGCTAGTAGCTTGCCGCTGGCTGTTTATGAAAATATTATCTCTGATAATATGACGTATAACAATAAAATCTACTTATCAGATAATATCCTGAAATTTATACGACACTTGAATTATAAATAGTTTCTTCATATATGATGAAAACTATTTAAAATTTTTGTATACAATTTTTTATATGATCTTTGCAGTTTATCGTTTGAATTAATTGTGCGATGCATGAAAGAAGTAATGTCTTCCAAAAAGCAAGTAGAATTTAATGTTCAAAGTTACTATCACATTATAATAGGAGTTCTAAACTCAGAGGCCTAATTTTAAGGACTAATCGTTAATCGATATTACTAGAAATTTATTTCCTCCAATGGGAACGTATATTACATAATTTCAGTTTTACATAGATATAACTGTAGGCTGGTGTAACATTCGATGTATAGGGAGTTATTGATATTATGGAGGTTCATATTAGAGACTGCCATGTAAATTTCGTGTTTGAAGTAATTGAAAGCTAATAAATTTGAGACAATCGTTCGAAATATGGGAAAATGCAGAATTATTTTCAGAATAGTTTTCATCATTATAGTAATTTTTAGACGCATAATATTAATTCACGTGGCTAGATAGAGGTTTAGATTATGTAACAAAAACGTTTCAGATCACATACTATACTTACACTTTATAAATAAAATATAAGAGTTCTTAGTTACCCAGTTTGCGTAAAGACATTTTCTTAAAGCGTTTTATAATATAACATTTGTAAAATTTTACTTCATAAAAAATATCTGCATTTTATTATCAAATTTAATGTATAATATGAAACTCTCTGAGTACCTATTCTAAACCTTTATCTAAACCACAAATTAATATTCTGATTTTCCCTCATGATGTTATAGCAGATTGTGAGTTTTAGCCCCTTCAATGTTTATTTTTCTGCAGATTTCTTTTTCCGACTATCCCCCACTGTCCTCTTAGTCTCATACTTTTTAAATCGTCTGCCATTGTTATCTTAGTTTGTCTCGTAATTTTCTTCGGGTTGATCTTCATTCTCGCTTTGTTCTACATACATATTCTTTGAACATCTGTCTAATTCAAGCTATCTTTTTGCTCTTTCAAATAGTAAATTACTGCAAATTACTTTCAAATAGCAAATTTTATTCCCCAATAATCGTTCGTTGCACTGGCCCAAAGGTTATTTATATGCAATATATTTATTTCAAAGATCTTTAGCTGTTCCTCGTTACCATTATTCAGAGCCTAGTTCTCACAGCCATGTTATCGGCCTCATGATGTTCTTGTAGATTTTTGCATTTTCGTATTTGTTTAGAATCCTACTTTTCATCAAGCTATTTATTCTACATCTGTTTAGGAGCCTACAATAACACCTGCTGTATGTAGATTTAACTTCAGATTTCTTAGTGGTCTTACTTATTTCTGATGCTAGTTATACAAAATGGTGAGAATGCTCAAATTTATAATGTTAGATATTAATATTATTATGTTCAGTATTATTTGCTCTATATATCTCCATGTATTTAGTTTTATATTCCTTGATATGATTAAAATCCTTTTTCTGATTCGTCTAATTTCTTCAGTGTATCAGCCAGTACGTCCTTATTGCTGCTTATCAAGACCTATATCGTCTGTGTATGTCGTATGGATTTGACGAATATACAACCGTTCACTTTAATTTTTCTATAACCGCGTCCAATAATAAATTGAAGATCACAATCTCCTTGCCCATGTTAAAGTTAACATAGAATAAATCAGCTTCACTTGTTCTAGCAACTGCTTTGAACAGTTTCATATAGTTTTGATTACTTTTATGTATTTTGTTGATATACGTAAGAAGAGTAGGTAGCTAATAATTCCTTTGCTGTTTACCATATACTGTCAAATATTTGCCGAAAGTCAATATACAACTCATACGCTTTACTTTTTTCAGTTGTAAATTTCTGATTGTCTATGTATTTCTCCAATTATAAATAGCTTATCTATTGTAGATCTATTTGGTTAAAACACACATTGATTATAATTATTTGTTGATTACTTCACCCATGGAGAATAGTGTAATGTAATTTTCCCAGGTAATTTTGGCGATCATTTTTATCCCATTATTGTGAACTGGTTATATTATTCTAAGAGTCCATTCATCGGGCTTTTATTAAATTTGCTTAAATCCAGAAATGAGAATAATTATTTGGTCTGTTCATTTCCATACATCTGGTACACCATGTTTTAGCCATTCTAGTGTGACATTATCATTTCAAGGATCAGGCATTGAACCACCCCTTCATAGTTTACTGATTTTTACCATCCCTTCACAGTTTGGAGTGCTTATGTGGAGATCAGCAGCATAAAACTCTATTGTTCGTTCGTCGGGTGTAGTTATTGTAAACAATTTTTAAAAATATTGTTTCCAATTTTTTTAAATCATGAGTTTCTCTCTTATACAATAATGATACTTGTTTATTTTTACAAACTGTGATGATCTTTCTGCCTCAACTAGTTTTTCTTTATATGTTTTTCAGTTAGTCAGTTTCAGTTTTCATTGTGTCATTGTAAACATTCGCTTTTATCTTCTATTGCTGTTCTATGCTCTTCTGATGCGATGAAGAGTAGTTATTATAGTTCCTGTTGATTCTCGAGTTTCGTTAGCAGCATTCACCATAATATTCTTAATAACTTCCCATTATTTATGCAAATTAAGATTACAAAAAGATAATGTAATACTTAAAACTATTCACAAAAATAAGTATGCACGTATTTCGCATATTAAGAACATCCCCTCAAACTTAAATAACAAGATATTAGATGATTTTTTTAATAAGATTCTTTTAGTTATTTAAACAAGGTCAACCTTTTTATATAAAATTTTTAGATATAACTAAATATAAATAAGCAATTTATCAAAATCTTTGCTTTTTATTCGGATTTATTTCTTTCATATAAAGAAGGTAAATTACATACGGCATATTCGGCAAAAAGTATCCACCTAATAATAATGAAATTAAGAATATTACTCCAGAGGTAGAATTTGCCACCTTTACGGCTCATCAAGAATAGGAACAAGTCTTAAGACTGAGATATCGGACCACCCACGAGGCGCGCAGTAAATAGTCTGTCTAGTCTTTACTCAGTCGAATGTAAATGTACACAGAGTTAGATCTAGCAGCGCGAAAATGCTGCCTCATTCTTTCTTTTACACAAAACTTAAAGGATATTATACTTCTTCCTATTCTCGATGAGCAGTGCAGAAATTTGCGCAACCCCTGAAACTTCTTTGGTCATTTCCATCTTGAGAGTAAACTTCTAATTTGATGCAGAAATCTAGCCAGATAGAGAATTAATTGCAATTTATTTAATGCTTTTAATCAACGAAATAGTCCGGGAGGCTAACATTTGGAGAATAAAGAAATGAGACGGTTTAAAGTTAAAATGCGCTCTTGCAACAAAAAGTTTCTTGAATTCTGCATCACGTTAAAATTATGACGATATCGCTGGTCCATTATGCTTTCTCTATCATGATACAGATGCTAGTATATAATATCATATGCAAGAATTTACAGTGGTTGCGTCAGGCCGCTAAGAAAATGCTTATCCTGCTCGGATTCTTTCACATCTAATCTTGTAATATTTTTTAAAAAATTACCGTTTACATTATCTATCGCTCTTTCTAACCCTGGAATAGAAATGTGAATCAAATTAAATCTTACTATCTATTCTACACGCACCACAGTTGAAGGGGAGGCGATCGAGCGCCGCCCTCTTCCCTGTGCTTTCCCCACCTTCCTTAGTCAGTATTCCATGTGCTTCTGGACTGGTTGCGCGTCTGTCGTCTATCTTAGTATAAATAATTTTCCAAATTCTATAAGTCACAGTGACTCACGCTTGCAATAAAATATCTTGGGCTGAGTTATTTCGACTCCATGTTTCCATTTAGGAGCCCCCATGTGGTAGTCAAACTTTTGACTCAATCTGGCTCATTTGCCACCACAGATGAGCAGCTTCTTTCATTTAGAGTCAATTGTCCTTTTGGAATGTTTATGCCTAATGAATCTGCCAAATATGGCGTAAAGGCTATTATGATGTGTGATACAGCTACATCATACATGACTGATGCAATTACATATACTGGTAGGAGAAGTATTTCAGCTGGTGCTTTAGATGAATTTACGTTAATGAATTAGTCAGAAGAGTAAAAACCTCAAGCATTAACGTAACTATCGACAATTGGTTTACTAGTATTTCTCTTCTTCCGAAATTAGCTAGAGAAGGACTAACTGCAGCTGAAACGATCCGGAAAAATAAAAGAGAAGTTTATACTGTGACAGTGGTATAAAGAAAGTAACCATTCCATCAAGAAATGTTCTTTTAATTCGTCAAATTCGAAGTTTATTGCTTAATAGTCAATAAAAAGGGCCCCGTTTAACCAGTTTATATTTAAAATAAAAGTTTATAATTAAAATATTATAAATAAACGTTTTTTAAAAGTTAGTAGGGTTTAAAATTTGGCTACACTTTGTAACCATTTAAAAGTGCATAATTTTATGAGGAGGAATAAATTGACTCATTGCTTTCAATGAAGCAATGCTGAATAGGGAAAGGGATGGTATGTTCATTCCAGGGTTATTTTTTTTGTAAATATAGAATGCACTCTTACCAAGTAGCACACCACTTTTTATATAATTGCGTTGTCAGTATCTGAATTTCACAACTCAATTAGTATTGCTAATTTGTATTTCATGATACCGAAATAACATAGTTTATTACAATGTGAATACCTACTATATACAGTACTATCCGTGCACATCAATGTTGAAAGTAAACTGATGCGTACTTAAAAGACAGGTCACCTTTATTAATCTACAAGTTAATGATTATTTTGTGGGCAGAAGATTGGGTCACAACAAGTCAAAAAGACTAGCACAACCAAATATCCTGTATAATACAATTTTATGTTTCTTCTCTCATCAACTAAAATGACTGTAAAAGTAGGTAACGTTATTCAGTGTATTTGTATCTACTGAATTATTGATAATATTGTGTACTTAGTATTTTTAATTCTTATATCATGAGATCATGACGTAATATAGAAGTAATGCTAAAAATTAAATCAACATTCTGAGAACATTACAATACACTGGTGTAAACATGCAAAGAAGGAAACATCTACGAATGCTAAACTGTTTTGCCCATGTTCTTTAAATACCCAGTTAGTTATGGCTTATGACGCGACTGCCTAAAATGCAAAATGCAAATGTAGGCAGGCATTGGCTGTGATGAGATGAGTCAGACGAGTGCTACTATGTTTTTATGCAATTCTTGTGGGAATTAATGACGTTTATTTTCGAGATTAAATTACATTCATTCAGCAATTTTAATCAGATATTGGTTACTGTAAATGGTCCTGGCGAAATATTAATAGATTGCGTCAGGCACAAATAAAGAATATGGCGGAATTATTTATTCCAATTATTTCATCTTCACTATCAAATGTAAAATAAAAAATTATCGATTGCACTAATTGTTTCGGATAAATGGTTTTTCATAAATAACATTTTTTAACAATAATTTTCGTACTATAATCATTTTAATGGTCACGTAGCAAAAGCTATGCGCATACACTACATAAAAAATAAAGGCTGGAAATACTTTAGTATGGACTGATAGCTCTTTAGTAGTTAACGTTGAAGGAACCATACTCTGACAATATTAATAACTTAGTATGTTTACGTAAAACAAATTAAGGCCCAATAAAGTTTTCTTGGTCTATCTGTATTTAAATGTAATAATTTAAAATTGGTTCTAAATATTAAGATTAAAATATATGCATATCACGTTTTAACACTTCATTTAAAATTTTCATGCTTTCTCCTTAACATGACAAAGTAAAACTAGTGGAGTGAGATTGCAAGGTAGGAGGCGATTTAAAATAGTTACATTACAGTATTCTTGATTTTTCTCGTCAAAAGCTTTTTGCAAATGTTGAAGGTATTGTAGTGCATCGAGGCTTGATTGATCTGACTGTCAAAAAGGAGGCCTCAATAGTATAAGAGCTAGTAAGAAAAAATGCTCGCATATATTTTCTTTTTTAATTTTATTGGAGCTATGACGCCATTAACAAAGAATACCACTCAGTAGAGGCAATTTTTTATGCTTGAGGTTACATATCAACTATTTTGAAAAACAAAAACTATTTTAGCAAATTAATCAGAGCAATGTTAACAAAAATAATATTTAGTACAAACAAAAATCATTAAATGAACTGTGCAAATTATCCAGCATTCACGTTTTCATAATGTACAAGTTGAAACTGACTCATGAAACGTTATTTAAAGTTTCAGTGTCAATTAGTCTTACTTAGTTCCAAATTCTGTCTTTTAATGGCTCAATAATATTTAGTCTGTTAAGTTACATATATGTTAGGTTTAAGATAATCCCACAAAAAAAGTCTAGCGGACTTAGTTCCAAGAATAGTTAGCCAGCTAACTACTCAATTGCTTATCTTCTACCAATTTATTTATTGGGAAGGACGCTGCACAAGTAATCAAAAATCACGCACAATTCTTGAATAATGTGGTGGCGCTCCATCATGTTGGTATGGTACCATGTTGATTATTCTGATATTTCGGAATTTTCATTATGTGGATGCAGTACCAAAAATAGATGCACTGCCAATAAGGAATTGTAGTGCCAACAAGTCCTATCCACAAGTTGAGTTTCTCTGGAAACTATGTGTGTTTCTTTAATATCCAATGAGGTTTTTTTGGGGCACCAATACCCCAGCAATTGTGTCCAACCATTCAATCATTTAAACAAAAAATGGTTTCGTTAGAGAAAACAACCTAGTTTGGCAACTGATGATTATTATTACATCGCTTCATCATTAACGTAGAAGATTGGACATAAGTTCAGAATTAATTGCATATTAAGATTTGGGTTAAATTTGGGATTATTAAATTGGCTATGCTGCTTCTCATTTCTGATGCATATTACTTCATTTAGCGCACGCTCTCCAATGAGAATTAATTAAATGACAATAATTCTTAATTGTACATTATAGGAAATTGGTAAACGCCATTTACTTGCTAAACTTCAAAGTGTCACGTCCCGGAAGCAATACTGCTTCTCATTCCTAACGCAGATTACTTCGTCTAGCGCAAATTTTCACATACACCACGTGAGGAGTAAGAATTTAAAAGGAATTATTCCCATCTAGTTGATCATCAGTTGCTTTAGCAGGTGGAGGGCATTTTCTAATTTTCTTTATCTCTTCAACTTATCTTTTCGTTGACTGATTACAAGTGAAGCTTGCTTATAAAATAGGACGAGCTCCTGACAGAAATCAATTACATTTAAGTCTGTGGAATATTTTCTTACTAGATCAGCCCCATTTTTCTGCAAATTTCCAGTGGACATATTTACAACTGCGTGGCCACTGAGGAAGGCGAAATTTTCATTCATGTTCTTCGCGCTTTCTACCCTTATTCCCATTTCTGTTAAAATTTTATCAAATACTACTTTTATATCTTTGAAAAACAGCTGAGTCGGGTCTAGTGTTCTTGAATCGTTCTCGAAAATTCCGTCGTATTGCTTTTGCTTTTGGAAATTCTTTTACTTTTGAGGACTGGCATGATTCACAACTTGTCTGATACAGGTAGGTGCATTTTCTTCGATCTAATATTCTGTTGGTTTTCTGTCTAATATTTCCAGAATGCCAGGGATAGTTCGGCATACTTGCACTGATCGCTTTTAATAAGGATGAAATCTCGATATACAGCTCCGTGATGGCCTACTGCAACTGAGAATAAATTATAGTACAATAATTATATTTAATTGCACATTGTATGGATGCCACTTATTCTTCGTGAGGCATTTCAAAACATATTACTGAAACATTGCAAGCTCTGACGCCATTTTGCCACTTGGTCGACGAGTATATTCCTGCACAACTAGTAACACATCCAATATCTTCCAGAATAGCAGGACGACTTTTGGTATAATTAATTGTCTCTCACAGTTTCGAAATTTAACAATTTCACCTAGTATATTTTTACTATTTAGCAGGTAGCGATTTTATTTAATTTATTCCAACCTTTACATTCTCACTGTATATTTCTTGTTCAAATAAACAGTAACACTTCTAGAGTTCTATAGAGTTAAAGAATATATGTATATAGTTAAGCAACAGTACAGCAGAGTGAGTTAAATATCTTCATGCACATATTCGAGCACTGATACAGTAGAAATGAATTACTAGGGAACCTAGCGAATAGGTTATATAAATACACCCACATGAAACAAAACGACGCTTTATTATTAAACTTTTATGACACAAACCAAGTAATATACATGATTATTCATTTTATGAGGATGAACGCCTGTCTGTGAGTGCAGCAATATTGTAATGACTAAACCCGAACGTCAGGAACGTAATGGAATGTTTCCGAGAAATATTCGGTCGGTTCGCGAAACTATTACTTTACTTCTAAATTTGGAGAAGTCGATGTAAATATGCGTAATACGTATGATCTAGAAGGACGTACAATATTAATATCACAGTGATTATTCTATTTATTCATAAACGTTCAGCACAGGCGTGAAATGGCATTTTCCAGAAGACAATAGTGGACTGGTATTTTTTTTTTCACATTAAAATTCTGTTTAGTAAACAATACAGAATTTTACATTTGCATTTTTTAACAAAACAAACTAACGGACTGATGAATTGTTTGGTTGTTTTTTAAACGAATTTATCAAGGTTTAATTATTTGCACAATGACATCATGCCGAGTGTAAATTGAATTGAAAATAATAGAAAATAATTTGTTTACGAATATCAAATTGTTGTTAAAACCTTAATTCGATGTTCCTAAAGGAAAACCAACATGGATATAAAAAACGCATCGAGACTAATTCCTAATATACAGTGGGTTTAAAAAGTATTGGCATACCCCATATTTTTCTTAAATCTCAAAAATATAAAGGTGAATTGTTTGATATTAAATTTATTTACAAACTAGCATCCAACTATTAACTTTTGCTAACAACAGATTGAGCAAATTAAAAATAAGATAAGAATAATAAATAAGAATATGAATTTCAAGGGTTAAAGAAGTATTTGTATAGTAACAATTTTTATTTAAACAAATTTTTAAAAAATCCATTTACACTTTAATTTTTGTGACCATATCATTTGTATTATTTACGGCATGAATTTTCCGTGACATCGAGGATACAAAGTTCTGGGTTATTTCAGGTCCAATTTGATCCCACTCTTGCAATAAAACCGTTTGTAGCTGCTGTTTCAAAGAAGTTTTATTTTTTTCGACCCTCTAGTCTAGTAAGCACCACAAATTCTCTATGGAATTTATATCCGGGGACTGGGGTGGACATTTGATTTGTCTACGGACATTCTAAATTAACCATTCGTTTATTTTATTGGCGGAGTGCTTCGGATCATTAACCTGCTGGAATATAAGTGTATCTCTGATGCCGATCTTTTCTCCGATGCCCAGAACTGCTGGTCATGTTATGGCGCAAAATGTCAAAATTTTTATCTGCACTCAGAACACCATTAATGAAACTTAGGTTTCCAGCACCATTCCATGACATACAACCCCAAACTAAAACGCTCTCGCCACCGTGTTTTCTACAGCAGCATTTGGTTTTCTAAAATGCGGTCTTTGATTTCTCATTTCGCAAGTTTAATATTTTCGGCTTTGACGGTCGCAAATATGGAGAAAATCAAATGCTGTATTTGAAGTGAGTCATGTCAGGCCAATAACAAAACACGGTGGCTACATGTCGTGAAATGGTGTCGGAAACCTAAGTTGCATCAAAGGTATTATGAAGGCAGACAAGTATGTTGAAATTTTGCGCCATAACTTGAACAGCAATGCTGAAAAGATGGGCATCAGAGACACACTTATCTTCCAGCAGGATAATCCGACCGAAGTACATCCCTAATAAAACAAAGTAATGGTCCAGTAATATACATATAACTTAGAGGTCAGTAAAAAGTTATTATTTCCCTGCAGATAGTAACTCATGATACAGTTGTTCAAATTATGAGCGCTAGGCTAGATATTACATTAAAATTTTGTGAAATTACAAACACTGGCGATTTTAACAGAACATTAGTTCCTGCAATCTGGCAATAAAACATACCTTCCCTTCGAGAATCTAGTATGCATATACTAAACATGTATAGTAATGTGGATAATTCTATACTAATATGGAAATGTTTACATAAAAATGAGAGGCTAGGAAGCATCTTTCTAAAGTTCAATGACTGGATATCAAATATTTATAGGAACATAATATAGTCGTAATCCATTACTGACTAATAATTGTCATGTCAAATTACAAATATTTTAAAATTATTATATTTATAAGTATAATATTTTTACGGTGATCGGAGTGTGGTAATATATTTATTATTATATAAGTTATTATTTATTTCAGAAAAACATAACTATTTTCCTCATATCTAAAATTAGCAATTATTTGTCATAAAACGATACTCAGTAGCAATAAATAAGTAATAATTTCGATATAAGAGTACATATGGATATATAGCCCACACTTTCGTTGCACGTAAATTAATATTGAACAGATATCAATGTTTTTAAAGATTTTATTATCACAACGAAATATACAAATTATCTAATCATATACATACATCAAGTAATTTTATTTATTACATACCTCCTGAAAATTTCCCTATGTTTATGATGAGTAATAATCAAAACCGAAAATGAGTCATAGGAAAAATTTAATTAAATTTCGTACGTATCAATTTCAAAAGTAACTTTTCTATCTCGTGTGGTTGCTATGGTTAACAAAAAAGGATAAATTTTAGATAATTAATGATAAAATGAAATAGCTTCATGGTATCAAATTATTTATACTCCAAGTAGATATGTAATGAAAACTCATACATATATGTAATAATACCTAATATAAACTAAAAATTAAAAGTAATTGATATAAGGACCTTAAAATTATGACAAATGATGAAAAGTGGTGCTTATAAATTTAATTATCATGATCTGTTCTAAATCGATAAATAATCATAAAATATTGCAACATTAATGTATATGAATCCTATTTAATTAACGCTATTTTATCTTTAATGTATCAGTATATCTTGAAATATACTATGTTCTAATAAGTCTTGACTTATTATGAAAACGCGTCCAGCGGCTGCAAAAATAATTAAACTATAAATACATATTTTCGATAATAATTTATCTGAAATATTGTTATGAGTATCACTTAGTTACTGATTTTATATAATACTAAATCCACTTTGCAAGCAAACTAATATAAATCCATTTCAATGATGAGTTTAGGTAAGGCAATATATCATTAATAAAACCGTTTATAGGGGCAAACATTATTTTATTTATATTATAATAAGCTGAAAACTACAAGTAGTAGTTGGCCCTACAAATAGAGATTAACCATGTAGTCTGCAGAGGTAAAGATTAGTTTCATATCCGCTAGTCCAGTACCGATTCCCCTGTTTAGTTGAATTTACTTCATCAGAATTGGTGCTCTTAAAATTTTTTTATGCTGACCACAGCTTGTATAAATTTAACGGAGGTTTTAGGCGTTCTAAATAAAATCTACCTACATATTCTTTTAACAATATTTACTATACGCTATTGAAAAAAATTTTATGCTGACAAGAGTTTATATAAAATATGACGGAGGTTTTAGGTATTTTAAATGCATATGAATATTCGTTTCCATGAATGCATATTCTTTTAATAATATTGACTAAATAATTTTAAAAAAGTTTTTAGACTAACCAGTCTGTATAAATTTTTACGGTGTTAGGCATTATTGAACGAAGACTAATATAAAACTGTACGTAAAAAAACAATATGTACTTAAATATGTTGTAAAATTTACAGTGAGACTTAAAAAATCTCTCTTAAAGGAGTTAAGATTCCAGTTAAAAATTAATAATAGTCCTGATAAATGTGACCGTGGAAAAATACAATAAAAACGTTAGATTACATTATTTGATATTTTTATAATTGGAATACATTGTTAAAATAAGGTTTGATGTGAAGTTTTTGTGTGATATTTTTATATCTCTATGAATATTAATAAAGTATGATATTTGAATAAATGTCGGTAATTAGCCAAAACAATAAGTTCATGTAAATAAAATATATTGTTGAAAATATCGTTAAATAAGATTAGGAATTAAAATGTTGTTTTTAAATCTATTTAATTATTTTTGTTATTTTAATAGACACTGATAATACTGTAACTAATGGAAATATTAACACTGTGACTGATGGAATAATTTTATATTGTACTGATACTAGTTTTTTATTTTTATCGAATGCCGTTTGTTTAATGTATTATATTTTGCTGCTGTTTTTTTTGAAATTTGTGTCATGTGCTGCTAACAAAATACCACAAGAAGAAGAAAAAACTATAAAGAACTATTCATGTATTAGATTATGCTAATCACATTGTGGAATAGTCATTTCGCATTTCGTAAGAGTAATATTTTTTTATAATAAGTTATAACCGATTCCCAACATATGATTTATGAATTTCCTCTTTTCGCTAATTTTTACTTCTTAGATGATCATTCAGAATTCGAATAATCATTTAATCATTCTGAATTCAATGCGATATGCAAATGTGTATTTTGGCCATCCTGTAGTAGTATATTGGCTCCACGATGCATTATAGGTGAGGTGGGATTATTTATAAAGTGTGGAGTAAAGACAGCAAACAGTTTGCTTCAGTTCGTGTTATATTCTGTGGAGACTCGGTCGCTTTTTTATAGCCGGTTCAATAGCACGTGTGATTGTGGTTGCGAAATTTCGCATTGTGGTTTCTCGTGCTTACGTTTGCAGTTTCAAAGTTAGTTTTTCATTAACAAGGAGGAAGATACGTCACTAATTAGTGAGTTCTCTATTATTTCAAATCATTGGTTTTTGCGTCCTGTTTCCCAAATTAAGCTTATAAAAATCCACAAGATTTTGATTACCGATTTTTTATATTGTTGTGACTGAAATTTTTTATATTTTGCATATTTGTGTCCTAAACAGAAATATTTCAATTTTAAATTTATACCGGGTGTAACAGGATCATGATATGCCCCCTTTTCTCCTTTAGTTTTGAAGATAATGGATTGAAATTTGGGACATCCTATACACATTATAAGCAGCACTTTTTGACATACAATTGATTATTCTTTTACTTCCGGTTTTGTCGGAAGTGACACTAACTTTAGATTTTTAAATGGAATATCCTGTATATTATTGCATTTTTGAATTCTACATAAATTTATGAATCGAACGATACCAAATAAGTAACATTTCAAAAGTCAACATTTTTTATAATTTAATTTTTAGTCTTCCATTTCAGTGTGCCATAACGGTTCCGATTTACTCTAAATGACCCGTGTAATGCTACAAAAATCGAAATCCCGTCAAAAATACTAAATCACGTTATTTTTAAATAACGTGAAAATAAGAAAATTTTAGTATTTTCTTATTCTCTTTTAGCTGTAATTTTGTTTGTATTTATTGCACATTTTAATATGACATATGAATAAATTCCTTATTAACAGTACTAATAAATGGTATCACGATACCAATATAGTTCTATTTGAAAAAATTGAGTTTTGTCCCAAAAACAATTTTGATGAACTTTATTTGTTCATGAATCACGTGATTTAGTATTTTTGACGGAATTTCGACTTTTGAATCGAATAAATCGGAACCGTCATGGCACACTTAAATGGAAAACTAAAAATTAGATTATAAAAAATTTTGACTTTTGAAATGTTACTTAGTTAATATTGTTGGATTCATAAAATTATGCAGAATTCCAAAATGCAATAATATACAAGATATTCTATATAAAAATCGAAAGTCAGTGTCACTTCCGGGGAAACCGGAAGTGAAAGAAAAATCAACTATATGTCAAAAAGTGCCGCTTATTATGTGTATAGGATATCTCAAATTTCAATCAATTATCTTCAAAACTAAAGGAGAAAAGGGGGCATACCATGATCCTGTTACACCCAGTATATAAATTTGTATAAAAAAACAATTCAATTCAAAGACAATAATTCATTAAGTAAATAAATATTACCTATTTTTATTTAGTTAATTTAATTTCAAGACTTTATTATTAATTTACCCTCTTTCATCTAAATTTTCTGAAATTAGAAACAAATTTCCCATATTCCTGAGATTATCAAGAGTAAAAGGGCCTTATCTGATTTAAAACAGGTAGCAGGAAAATAATGTTTACTTTTTGAATAATTATATCACCGAAACTGTCACTCTCTGACATGAGTTCATTATCATTTAAACATGAAACATAAATATCATTTAAATTGATATCGTCAGGTGATTACGCACTCTGAAAAATGTGAAAATTTTTCTGCGGATATATCACGAGCTAACTTGGTACAAGTTCAAGTTTTAATCACCACTACGATGATTAGAGAATATGATGATGGCGGGCTGGGCCCGGCATTGGGGTGTATTTGTATGCGTGTGTTCGAGTCCCAACGGGGGGAGTCTAGCACTTGCTCCTGAGCATGTGTGGTTTATCATGCTCTTTGCGTGTAACCTTCCCTTGCGCAGCCTTCGGCTTTAGGGGAAGTCGATTTCTTTGTATCCAAATTATTTACAGTATTTTACCAAATTTTTTATCGTATTTTGTGTACATCAAGTTATGGCATGTATGTTAGATACCATCAATTCATAGACGTACAATTTGTATAATGGATCTTTGCGCGTGTATCAATTTAGTGACGATGCAGGGATTACATGCTACACCACTCGCAAGTGTTACTAATATGCCACAATTACCAGCACGTATGCCTAGCGACATACGTTTCAATCAACTACATACGGCATAGACAGTTCATGAATTGCCGAACAAAATGCATTTATAAAGTCACGTCTTAGCTTTATTGTATAATTTGATTCATTGGCGTCTCAATATTTCTGTATAATTTATTTAATTTTTGTTTCATTTATTTTGATTTTTGTTGAATTTATTTCCTTTATTTTGTTGATATATATTTATTTTGGAAGATATTACTTCCATTGAATATTTTCATGGAGAACCTTTTCATTACTTTGTCATAGGTTGACGGATTTGTATTGTACTAACTGTTACCCTAAAATGTGTTTTCGGTACGAC
Source organism: Rosalia funebris (assembly GCA_037954035.1). Classification (NCBI taxonomy): domain Eukaryota; kingdom Metazoa; phylum Arthropoda; class Insecta; order Coleoptera; family Cerambycidae; genus Rosalia; species Rosalia funebris. The sequence goes on from JAZFAV010000007.1 coordinate 11,933,419, forward strand.
ACTGTTCAGAAATATCAGTTGATTGATTCATACGATTTAATATTTTTTTTCTTTGATATTAATTTGATATTTTTTATCTATTTTATAGGTGATACTCAATTTTAATGCTTCATGAGTATTATTTAATAGTTTCAACATTATAAACTGTGAACCAACGATTCGAAAATCTTGTGAATATTTACAAATGGTGTCAATTGTATATAAAAATTGATACCTTCACAAAATTCTTCATTCTTTAACTATCGGGAAATGACCAGGATTATCGTTTGAAATTTTACAGCGTAATTGTCATGAGCTATTATGATCCAAAGCTATTGTTATCTTTATATGTTATATGTTTTCCTTATTGAAACTACTTAAGTGTCATAGTAAGCTATGATTCATTATTGAGGCAACTCCGTATTTTTAAATAACTGTTCAACGATTTCTATATAACGTTCTCATAGGCGGATGGATAAATGAAGAGACATGATCGAGAAGCCTGCCAGATCGCCAGATTTAATATTCACTAATTTTTTCTAAGGGATTACATATTCCCTTAGAAAAAATTAGTGTATTTGAATTTAAGAAAAATGAGTATATTTATTTCTCTAGTCGTATGATACTACTTATTACAAATATAGAAATAATTACGTAAAATATATGATTAGTTATTGCATAAGTAACTAGTCCTTAGAGGCTATAGGTTAAAACCAAACGTTAAAATAAAAAAACTAAATTTATTGAATTAATTCTGATTCAGAATGTGTAAATTAATTATAAAATATCAATTATATGATGTACATATATAGATTATTCACGACTTTTTATATATACATACATATGAATACTGAAATATTCTATTCTCATACAAGTTTTTACAGACGATGCTAAGATGTGGGTCAATGAAAAAGTTACTGCCTTCTCTTTTGAATGGAGGGCGGAATAAAGGAAACAAAACATCGGACCGTACAATAAAGCATGGCATAAATAAAATATAACATACCCGCAGCAAATTGCTGCTTTAACGGCTCTTCATTCATGCCCAACAAATAAAATGTTATGAATATGTAAATAATAAGCTACATATAGACTTCTATTATATGAAGTTATGGCGTTGGCTGTTCCTGATCTTAGATTTATTAGATAACATATCTGCGCAATGAGAATTTTAGAAATCCTAAGAGACACAAAATTTGACTACATATTTATTTACTCATATCATAATAAGGGGAGATTGTAATTCCCTACTGGTATTCCTATAATTAGAGATTTAAGGATTTCGGTTCAGAAATTGGTTTATCCTTTTCTGATGCTCACTGTAAAAACTTAAATGAAAATACATTATATACAAGTTCATCATTTCTTCAAATACAAAACGGCATCTCTAAATTTTCTAAATAACATTTCAGTAGGAAATTTATTAAATGCAACAAATATTCTTGAATAAAAAAGGCAACGCAGATTTATCATAATTTTTAATCCCCATTACATAAGAGACATACAGTTTTTCAAAAGACGTAAACTAAGTAAGGACTCATCAGTTTTTCTATATTTTAAAAACTTTGTCAGTTCTTTCAAGCTTATGAACTCCCAATCCTTAATTGTATATCGCTAAACTAATATTTTTCATGAAAAACCTACTGTTAATAGATTTAATGTCAATTATATTTTAGATTTTATCTCTGAGTGAATTAAATCATAGATTCTTTCTATACCGCTTCAATATATGTTAAAATTTTCTACTGTATTTATGTTACATTAGAGTAGAGTAATCTACAACATGAATACGAATCGGCAGACAGAGTTTCAAAGTAGCTATATTCTGCCCTACATTATTCTAATATTAGAAGGACGCAAAATATACGTATCGATTTAATTGTAACCCACTCGTCTATTCAAGAATAACTAAAATAATTTAATCATTATGTCTACGTAAACTTTATAATTGTGCTATTCTTATAATTTCCTATTTGTTTTAATTTAAAAGAGCATAGTTTGGGGCACTCGTCAATTTCTTAGGTATGGATTCAAATTCTCTTGGGATATTTTCAAGTGTAATGCGATGTTAATTTAATGCTATTCATGAGTTCCCAAATAGGGATTTATACCACTATACAAGTACAATAAAATTATTAAATATATGATGCTATATCGAGGATTAGGATCATGGCTCGGAATACATATTTACCTTCGATAAAAAAATCATATTTCATATTCATATGTCAATTTTTATAATATCTGGTTTTGATAAGTTCATTAGAAGCCTTACCAAATGGTTGTGGCTACTTGCATAAAATAATTTTGCAAATGATATATTACTGAAGAATACGTGGGTATTCAGTTTCCCGATGCAGAACTAATAAAAGTACAGTACTTTGCTTTTCCTTCACAACAGGGATGACTACCCTATCGTATTGTCCTCTAGAGGTACCAAAATGGTTGTGGTTACTTGCATAAAATATTTTTTGCAAATTATATGTTACTGGAGAATACGTGGGTATTCAGTTTACCGACGTAGAACTAATAAAAGTACAGTGCTTTGCTTCTCCTTCACAACAGGGATGAGTACCCTATCGTATTGTCCTCTAGAGGTGGCTACCATAATTTTATTGGTATTGAAGTTCGGCGTACGAACTGAGTCTAGTATTGGAGGCATCACTGTATGCTTGGGTTCGAATCCCAATGAAGTGAAGTTTAGCACCTCTCTCTGAGCACAGTGTGAGAGCTGAGTGTTAGGGGAAGGAAGTCGATTTCTCTGTGTCCAAATTTTTATGAAACGCATTTCGCACAGTCAAATTAGAAATAAGGAATATCTATATAATATCAGAATTGCATAATTTGAAAAATAGAATCGCTCAGGCCTCCAGTCTGAGCGACCGCTTTTCGGCATTTCCGTAACTTCGTGGAGACAATGGAAAATACATACCTCGACCTATTGTTGCTCTTGGAATCAGTCCATTAACATCACTTTGAGTCGAGTATACCATTTTTGCAGTTTAGGAGGAACCGACTAATATTAAATTTTCGCTCCAAATGTGGGCCTAACTATCTACTACACAAAATTATTTCTGGGAACGATAAGGTAAATTATAGGAGGCGATCCACTATTATAGCCGGCCCTACTGAAGTTAAGATACAAGAAATTCTTCAGTAATTTCCCATCAGTTTGCTGGGTGTGTTATCTTTCGGTTTTCGTGACTTCCCACCATAGAGAATATATTGTTTTAACATTAATTTAGCAAATACAAGACATCAAGACAGAGAAGAACATATTTATCTCTTGATAATAGTCTCTTCTTTGAGATTGTGAACAGCTTTTTGATATCGGTTGTTATTTGTACTGACATGACGGGTCAAAATGGAGTCTAGGATAGATAGTACCGTTCCTATTAATGTTTGTGTTAGCACTCCTGAACATTACCTTTTTTCAGAAAAATTTTCAAAAAGCTACACTTTGTATGGACTTGTGGGGATATCGGCCAATTAATCAGCAGATCAGGCCCCGCAATGTGCTGCTGAACAAGGCAAAGTAGAGATTTACGCCCTATATATACTTCGCCCTATATATATTTGGACCTGCATATATGCTCTAATAATGCCGGGGAAATAATTAAAAGTATTTTTAGGATATTTCGGCAGACTGTATGGGGTCTAATGTGTGTAGAAATACACAAAAAAAAGTCATAACAAGAGGAAGTAGCTTTAACATGATTACGACTGGGGCATATGCCTGCATAGTTATGATACATATATGTATGGTATGTTAACGGAATATGACAATATTATCAATATCTAACAGTCCATCTTATACTCCTGAATTGTGTAGAATTTAAAAATATTGGGCTTAACCTGATGTTTCATAATGACCTAAGAGTTTTGTTAGCTAATATACAAGCAGTAGTATACATTTATTACCTCGAGAAAACATTGCATTGAATTTAACTTGAGATTTATTGCATTGAATTTAAATACCGGGTAGGAGAACATGCATATGTTGTATCTAAGACGAAAGAAAGTAAGTGTTCTATAAAATCCATATCCAAGAGGCAATGATCCTGGCAATCGATGACACCAGCACATCATAATGAAAACTTCTTATAAATTTAGCACATTATTAAAAAAGTATGGGGGGTGTTTACACTTTTAATTTTTACTAATTATATGAAAAAGAAAATGGAGTTTTTGTGAACCCTCTAACAAAGAATTAAGTTTTCCAAAAGATATATCCATGATGACTCCAAAACTATTTTGATATGTCCACGATTTTCTTAAAAAATAAATTAACAATGCCATTAAATAATACATTTCTAATGCACTGCATATTCAAGTTTTTTTCATGTTATGACCTATTGGTATCTACGATTATTAGAAAAACAAATATGTTAATTTAAACTCATATAGATTGAAAAATTTAAACCATGTGTAGCTATATTCGCCAAAGTTACTGCGTAATATAAATTTGTAGCATGTGTCACTAAATATCTTAAAGTTATGTGTGCGTGCGCTCAGGTATTTTTCTCAAAACCTCTTCCTCATTAATTATTTCTTTATTGCGTAAATGTGTACGCGGTTATCGTTTACCAAACAACTTCGGTTAGATGATTTAAGGAATATTATCAACAAAATAATATTAGCCGAATAAATACATTGTTAATGTTAATAAAATATTTACAAAATTGGCACAGTGAACTCTATTCTCTAATTACAAAATAAGGTCATTTTTATAAATGTATCCTACGAATGCATGTTTATCGGTTTAATTTTGCTTGCAAAACAAGTCAAGTTAAAATATTGTTTCGAGTTCAAACAAACAATATACATATGGAGTAGAATTGTAAATAGAGACACATAGGATTACTAGAGACATTACTAGAGGCATTACTAACAGAACATTAAAACATTAAATTTTAACATTTGTAATTTAATACATGTAGTTCTTTTTTATACACTTTTTTTAATTTAAAGCTCTATTCTCTAATTTTAAAACTCTGTAGTAGCCATTTTTTCATTTTTTTTACCGAAATATGTTCATAAATAATGGCCACTTTTACTATTCATTTCATCGCTATTTACCAAATGAAAAACTCTCTTATCTTGCCGATAAGCGGAACAGCCTACCTGAGCCTAGTTATAAAAACAAGCCACGATATGAGATAAAAGCCGTTTTGTATTTTTTATTTGGCAAATAGCGATGAAATAAACTATAACTTCATTTATTTGCTGTAAACACAGGGTACATCAGGAAACAACAAACATTATACAATTGAAAAAAATATTGAAAAATGTTCAGTTTGATATTATTTGTATAGGATGTCCCAGTTGGGACTATAGGATATGAATTGCATGCCATTTATGTTCTGTCAAAGATAGGGCGTCTTTGGGAAATATTTAGCGACTGTCATCTATAAATTATATGACGTCAACATGCCGCAATTAACAGTTGAATAACGAATAATTTGTGTACAATTGTTTTATGAAAGTGAGCGATCATTTAATCATTTACAGTTGCATTAAGAAAAACTCGCACAAAATTAGAACAAAATGAAGCGCCTACAGAGTTAACAGTTTGTAACTTAATCAAGAAATTTGAAGAGACGTGTTCTGTTATTGATAAGGCAACACCAATGCGTCTTTGTCGTGGTCAGTCAGATGAAAATGTTGTTGCAGTGAGAGAAAGTGTACGGAAGTTTTTATTAATTGCGGTATGTTGACGTCGCCTTGTATGGTTTATAGATAACAGGCGTTAAATATTCGCTCTATCTTTCACAGAACAGAAATGGCGCGCAATTCAAATCCTATAGTTCCAACTGAGACACCCTATATTTTTTAAAAATATATACTAAACCATTCCGTGATGCATTTTATATAATAATAATAGCTGATTTATTCAGAAATTAATTATTAAATTAATAAGTAATCATCAACGGAGTCGACCGTACTATATATGAATACATTTTCATAATTAGTTAACTACTAATAGATATAAATAGAACAATTTAATACATTATGGAATCGTTTCACTTTAAGCGGTAATAAATACTTCTCAACGGTGAAAAATGATAAAAAAATACACTAAAAACCAAGAGTTTGTGAAGTTCTGGTTTTTTTAATGTTTTTACTTACAGAGATCAGTTTAGATAATATTTATTAAACTCTGCCGCTCCATCTACTATAGAAAGGAATAATGTACTCTCCCCTGAATACACTATTTTTGTGAGAGGCTGACTGGATACAAGATTTATTGAGAATTCAGAATTTAATTAGAAGAAGTTTCCAAAAGTGGGTGACAATATATCCACCCTTGATTTATTTTTATCGGAATATTTAATAAATTAGGAATACTACTGCCTGAAAGCATTAGCGTACTTATGATAATGAGCAGAACATCCCGGAATACAGATAGATTTCGGATGCATTTATAGACGTCCACTGGGAATTCGAAAATAAAATTTATTTTTCTCAAGCAGTGGTGCCAGAAGCAAGGAATAGAAATACAATGAATATTTAAAAAAGCCATTTTGCGATTCTTAAGGATATAACCAAAATACCATGTTAAATCGTTAAACAGTAATATCTATCTTATAAATAATAAATTATATGCTAGAGAAAATGTTCAAATTTTTAAATGGGTGGAGTTAAAAGGGTAGAGAGCAAAAATCAAGAAACTGTGATTTTCCTATTAACAAATAAATTAACCTGTTTTTGTATACAGTATAAAAACTAAATATTAACTATGATAATATACATACATATGACATGATATTTTTGATTATTTTTGTTTTACGCAAGTGTACTAATTGAAATAAAGTATTCGTTTTAATGAAACAAGATATTTGTCCATGAGAAGTTAATCTCATATATATAAACAAATTTATATGTAAAAATCAGATAAACATTGTAATTGCTTCTGCCTACAGACAGATAATCTTTTAATTCCATCGCATCGGTTTAAATATAAAAACACTCTTTCAATTCGAACTGGATAATTTACCTAAAATGGGCAGTAAAGCTGTATGTCTCAAGGTCTTTAAAATAATTTTGAATTAACAATTCAACAGTCGAAAGTGGAATGAAGTTAGCATTTAAAGCATTCGAATATTTTAATAATTCAGGTGACATGTAAAATACTGTAATGAAATATCATGTTTTTGTATGTACTTACAATTAATTGATACTAAGTACTTCTTGAATAATGCACTCACCGCATCATTGCATAAATTCACCTACATAATATATATGCACGTCCCACTATAGCGATAATTTTTTTCAAGGATGTACAGAATTAGCTGCGTGAATTGTAGAGTATTGATTACAAAAACATGTGTACCATAAAGAAAATTGCGTGCTATAAAACTCCGAACACAAAAATTAAGTTAAAACTATTTTACATTTATTTTAAAAGCAAAATGAGTTTCCAATTTCAGAACATATGTGCGGTGGTCATTTGTAACATTTTATTACTTTTCCGTACTCCACTATACGCGGAAAAGTAATGTAATCGTGTAAAGAAAAAGTGAAAAAACAAAAATTTTTTTGGGTTTATTTTTTGTTCTTCGGCCTAAAAACAAAAAAAAATGGTTTTTAAAGAATGTTTGCTGTGTGTGTTGTTGTCGTAGTTCTCGTTGTCGTCGTCATTTATTCTTGTTAGTACGATAACCCAACTAAATCGTGTCGGATCGATCGGGTTTTGACTGATTCTGGTTGGGGACGTCTCCCAGACGACACCTATTGATTTTGAGGTGGATAGAACACACTTTACCATGTACAAGGGACATGAGAAAGTACAATGGTGGATTATTTGAGAATTTTTTGTTAGCACGATCGCTCAATTAAATCGTATCGGATCGATCGAGTTTCGACTGATTCTGATTAGGGACGTCTACTAGACGACATCTATTGCTTTTGAGCTGGATAGGACACACTCCACCCTGTCCATGGGTCATGAGAGAAAACGATGGTGGACTATTTGAAAAAAGTTAAACTGTCGCATAATACACATATTCTGCATTTATGTGTTGGTTTATTTTTTCTCGGCCACTCAATTTCGAGATAGAGATGTTCTACGCGCGGAAAAGTCCGTTTTAAGATTTTAAAACTGTTTATTGATACTAAATTACTTCAGATGGCTCTAAAGTAGTAACATTTAGTTAATTTCCAATACACAATTCATTAAAATTTGCAATGTAAGTTATTAAAATTGTGAATTAAAATTAATGCAAAAGATATATAAAACCGTTGAACGAAATGTATAGGATTTTTAACAATTCCATAATATAGTAGATTTTAAGAGGTAAAGGCTGCATAAACGATATCATTACTTTAGTGAATATGTTGTAAAAAATGAAAGTGTATGTTTTCACTTTCACTTTGTTCTGTACCCACATCTGACGAAACCACTACCATGGTATAAGAAGACCACTAGGCTTTTGTCGTGTTGACAAAAATAAAAATAAAATTGGGCATAAAAATATTTTCCCTCTTTACTAAAATGAACTTACGAATATTCTCGTTCTCATTTGCATGTAGTTTCTTATTGTCTTCAGTAAACTTGGGAAAACAATATATAATGTAAGGGAAATTATAAAATTGTGATTGCTATGCTTGGAGTTAATTAAAAATAAATGGCAATTATTACTTAAAAAAGGACATGAACATTAATTCAAGGCATAATATGCCCTGAGAGGAGACACATACTTATCACAAAATACATACCACGTGCATACGAGTATTTTTTCCAAACATAACATGAGACTGTGTGAGCAGTTTTCAGTAAACTTGAACAACGTTAAGTGCTTACAGCTATTTTGGCGTTAGGTGAGCGATTGCCTAAATTGACGTCGTGCACATACCAGTGATACTGATATTAAATCAAGCAGCAGCCGTACCGATCACCGGATGGATGACAACCTATAATGTCTAGGGGCTTTTGTCAGTTGGCTTGTAAAAGTTATAAAATTGGGTGGCGTTTCTGTAGAAGATATACCATCCATCGGATAAAATGTAATATTAGAGGTCACTTCTGTATTATATATTGGGCAAAAAAAAAGATTCCCACTCCAGAACAAGAGTAGCAGTTTCGCAAAATTTACTAATTAAGGGTAATTCATGCATATAGTATATCTAGATTACTATATGCAAACTTTACATAATGACCTACTAAAATTTACCATTACAAGTTACGATTTTCGTCATCCGTTTGCATCATTATCCGTTTTGTTTTTCATTTGTAGTTGTGTCCCTTGTCAAATATAGAGAAAGATTTGAAAGCGTATCCAATCTCTATCTACCTGCGTAATATTTTGGCAGGTTTCATTAATTTTGAATGAGCAATGCAGGCTGAGCAAGATTACTACTCTTTATTTTTTATAGTTTTTATTGCTTACAATAAATTGGGGGAAATAGTAGATATATAATGTAAGGGAAATAATAACAGTGCTTTTGTTTGCGGTGTAATTATTTTGAACAAACGCATATTAATTCCTCTTTAAAAATATGAAATTCGTGTTTTCAAATACTTGACATACATATCTCCTAAGAAGGAGAATATCACAGATCGATAAATTATTTGTGTCACCCCATACATACGACGATTCATTATGGACTGTTATTGACCTCTATCTTATGTTGTCGGCCAACTATGTTTACGTAAACTTTATTCGGATTAAAAATGTACACCGCAATAATAAAGATAAAGGCGTATTAGGAATTTCATTCATATCATTACGAACGTGATGTCATATACGTGAATAAATGGTTTTAATGTTCGGCAAAATGAAGTCGATTGTTGATTCAGTGTCGGTACTAAAAATGTCCGAGCGATATATGCATACTCGTCTATTGGTGTTACAATGCTATTGTAGGTGTAGCTTTTAAAATTTAAGTAATTAAATTCATTGCTTGTAAGAGTTAAAAGTAAATATGTGTAATAAGTAATAATAACGAGGATGTAATTCACAATGAAGTTTCACAACTGCATTTGTATTAATGTATACATAAACACATTGAGCACGTAAAGGCTGGAACAAAATCGATAAAATCGGCACCGGACAGGTAGGAAAAAGTGCTAAGATAGATCGATTTTGTTTTTCACATGCGTATTTTTTGGTATACTTTGACGTCATCACCGTTGGAATTATGACATCATCGACAACTGTTTTAAATAGCACCGCATTGGTTGCATACTAACCGTTTATGAGATTTGTTCATTTATTTTTTATTAGCACGTATTCCCATTCACTTATTTCATCACTGGTTGTAGCTACATTTTTGGTAAGCCCACCTTCTGCTGTTGCGCTAAATTTTGTTCTGTTTGTTGGTGTCGTAATTTGTCTTTTTATTTGCGTTTCTTAGGTTACACAATTTTACTTATCTACTGTCACAGATTTTCAAAATATGATATACATATGTACAGGACAAGTACATCAACAGTCATTTCGTTTCGGAAGATCGACAGTTGGATGTCATTAGCTGTGCAGAAAAATCTGTATCAACCAACTAACCAAATCGCATCAAAGTTTGCATATATCAGTCATCTGTTTTGAAAGGCTTGAAGATGTTTGAGGCAATGATGGATCAATGATGTAATGAATCCTCAGATCACAAACAATGTTGTATACTCTGACGAGGCAATTGTTTGTTTTAATGGCTTACAATTAGTAAATAGGCAGAATTGCAAGTATTATACCTCTGAAAACTCTCGTTGAATGATAAGAGGCCACTAGCAGTTTCAGATAAAGTCAATGTGTAGGCAGGGATTGTTGATGGAACAATTATAGAACCATTTTCTATTGACAGTGCATTAACTACTATTAATGGCTTACAATTAGTAAATAGGCAGAATTGCAAGTATTATACCTCTGAAAACTCTCGTTGAATGATAAAAAGCCACTAGCAGTTTCAGATAAAGTCAATGTGTAGGTAGGGATTGTTGATGGAACAACTATAGAACCATTTTCTATTGACAGTGTATTAACTACCGTCATTTGGGGTGGAATTGATCTTCCGGGGCGAGATTGATCACTAAATCACTGTTTTGAACATTTAAACTTAGCGCTATAACCACAAATCTGAACGCACCATTTTCTACCGCTAGGTGACATCAGAGACATGGCCGACGGCAATGTGTACACATAAACATCTAGCTGCTTCATATTTAGTAAGAAAACGGCAGTATGTTATAAAGTGGTGTTATTCTGTGAAAGTGAACCCTTAGAACTTTATCCGATAAGTTATAATCCAATGAGATTTTTTCTATTTCAATGAAATTTACACAGTTGTTCATGCTTCGTGACCTTCACATGTCTGGCCGGAAACAATCGGTTCATTATATTCCACAAAACTTGGCGTTTTATTGCATGGGGTCAGATTGATCGTATGTATGGGGCGAGATTGATCATGATCATGATTCTTTAGATGATGAAAATGGCGATGTTCGTGCAGAAACGGAATATTTTGAACTACAAGACAATGAAGTTGTAGCTGGAAAATTCGTATTGGTTCAGATTTATGGAGGATCTAGAAAAAAAAACTGTATATCGTTATGCAGCTATTGTACAGAAGGTGACAGAGAACAAAGAAGGAAAAAAAGAAGTTGATTTATTAGGCATGAAGTCATTGGACAAAGCAAAAAAATTGTACACTGTTCAGAAGGATGATGAATTTGTGTCAGATATGTCTGATATATTAGCCATTTTACCAAATCCTTCCATAAACAATGTTGATGGTTCGGTTAAATACAGTTTCCAGAAAGTGGTTGACATATTTGAAATGAAATAAGCTTTTACAAAGTGCAATGTTTTCTTTTTGTCAGAATTTTAATTTTCATTTATATTTTAACATACATACAACAAGATAATATTGTTATTGTATATAAATAAAGAGTTTGTAGTGATTCACTTGTCTTTATTTGTAAAAAAATGGCCAGTTATGTTAAATAACATATGCTGATCAATCTCATCCTCACTGATCTAAGTCACCCCGAACTTTAAAAAATGTCATAACTTTTAAAGTATTTTGAATAGAGAAGTGCCGGTGAGATTGATCACTTTGCGTTTTACTTGCTTGCGGCGTATGCATTCTATTGTGAACAATTTCACCCCAAAGCATGTATGAGATTGTTCACGACTTTTTTACCGTATACAGGCTATACTTGAAAATATGAGGCAGTAATATTTTACAATTCTATTCGTATTACTATTTTTTATATGCCTAAATACTTTTTCTCCACTGATTCATTTTTACTTATGAAAAAAACGACAAAAATATATTTTTTTGATCAATTCAACCCCAAATGACAGTACTGAAAAGTATTTGGAGTCTCCTGACCTGTGGAACTATTTCCAAATAATGAAAATAACTAATCTACCAAAACTCTCAATATTGTTGGTACCAACATGATAGCGCGCCAACACATTACATCTGCAATAACACCGCCTTTCCTAATGTAATAGAATAGGTATTGAAGAAGAAACATCGATTGAAGAAATTGAGGCATTAAAAGAATGAATTCGGAACAAAGTAAAACTAATTAATATTGAAACACTATATAACGGTTTACAATGGTTTTGGTTTATATTTATTATTATTATTTATGGATTCGTTTGCTAATATATTTTGCATCAAATGTGGAAACATGTTTGACACATTTACTCTATATTTGAGAAATATCACTTCTATTTAAATTTTTGATGTTTTTTGGGATGAGCGCCATATATTTTGATATATGAGACCATATATGAGCGCCATTTTTGGGATGAGACCACTATAGAGAGCTCTTTCAACGAAATAACGATTGCCTTCCTTTCTGTGATTCACTTTTGATTCATATCAAGTAAGTTTTTTTTTTAATAAATGATCAGTGCCTGCTTTCATAACATATGTCATTGAATTATTAACTTCTACTAGTATAAAATGAGTTGGTGTAGTTATTACTTTTACTATCTTCTTTATCCTAATGCTGTGAAATTTCCATTCGATACAATTGTGATTTCATTCAAACCAAGAACAATTTGTTATAAAAGATTTTTTATTTACCAAATACGATTACCCTCTTATTACCCTGTGTTTTGTAAAATCTTTTCTGCTTGTGAAAAGTCGCAGCTTTATGAAAAGCTGAAATTTCTCAGCTTCTCAGATGCAGTTCTTTCTTGACTGCTTCAGAAGCTTTCTCTCTATCAGGTCAATTCGAATTATTTAAGTAATGTGAAAATTTATCACAAATCGCATAAGTGTATGATAAAATACCCAATTTTCTTTATTGGGAGTGAAATACGCACCAGTATATACTTTACCTTTATATTGTGTTACGTTATATTTAGATAATATTTTTGAAGAAAAGTCTTGTGCATATTAATCATATCAGAAGACAAATAAAGTTGTTCTAGATATTTTTATCTTGAACAATGCAACTGCATGGGATTAAATGAACAAATAGGATATTTTATTAGGTTTAAAAATTTTTGTTATAATTTTTGGTCGACTATTATGTTTACCTGTCATATATTTCTGATAACACTCTTTCTCTACAAAAGACAGACACATTCTGTTAATTCGTGGCAACATATAGTACCGTAGATATTAGCAAGTACCTTAAGACAAATCATTTTTTTCTATTTGAGCACAACAGTTTATGGGTAAATATAGCAAAGACTGGTTTATTATTTTATTCTATATAAGAACAACACCTTTAGTGCACTTAATTTCCATGAGCCCTATCAAATACGAATATTTTTATATGAATATGAATAAAAACACAAGAATGCAATTAATAGATTACGTATTCAGGAAAGAAAAACATAATATATGTGGACTTAATTCGCATCTATGTGGACGTCATCCAGCACGGCAGTCATATCTCGAGTCATAAACCAACAAACTTTCCCCTGATATTACTGTTACTTTTGACGCCAACAGCGTGAATAGACTATATTTATATTTCGAAATCGGGACAAACAATTGAATAAAAAGGAATGTTATTATGAAGCGAGATGGTTTAGAACTATAGCAATGAGGTGGTAAAAAGGATTAGTTTTATTCGGTCACAAACCTGCTCGTCAAAATGCCTATAACTATTTAGTCAGGTGAATTGGCCACTATTTTATTTCAAGGCATTTATCTTGACAGTAAACGAGATGGGTTTATATTAATTTATATTAGTTTTACATGTCAAAGTTCTTAAGGGTAAATAAAGCTTTACCCTTAAGAACTTCGTTTTTCCATCTATAAAGCATTTTTTTTTTCATTTATCTGGCAACACATGGCAATGTGATGTACTGAAAAGTTCCATTACTTTTACAATACTTGTTTATGTTCTTTATATATTGGGGCATAATTATGGAATGAGGTTTTTCACATAAAAGCCTTAACTATTATGTTCCCATTACTTCCCTTGTGTTCATCTACTAGCAATAAAATAAACTTTTGTTTCTACAGTAGAACACTTTCCAATGTTTAGTTCATCACAGAAGAACTGGAACGAGTCATGTCTCAGATTACTGGATCAATCGAGAAGTAATGGCTTATTGTAAATTGCAAGTTTCTTACTTTTATAATTTTATTTTATATTTTTTGAGTCCATAATATCACCCATAAAACTAGTTATCCGACTTCGCATAAGATAATACACCGTTATTACAAAACAATAGAATATATAACGATTACTAAACCAAAATAACACCTATTTTAGTTAGAAACACACTTACGTCATTGCACTACTACCAGTACAACGAAAAGTAAGTAGATATTCATTACATCATAAATCTGCCTATCCAAAGGTGATTACTACATTCATTACTCATTCAGGTCCACAACTCATTTAATACATAGACATTAGCCGTTAAGATACATAACTTGTGGATTTGTGTGTTTTATCAACAACTTCAAGACAAACTAATAACCGCATACCAAATTATACATATAAAGTATTGAGAGAGAGATTGGAACCTCCCATGCAACAACAAAAAACAGGAGACCAATTTTCCATAACCACCGGAAAGTTATGTCACTTATTTATGTATTTCATCAAATAAGTCGGCATCATCAGGTGATTAAAACTATGGTGATAAAATTATTCATAATTATCTCTCGATGATCCTAACTTGGTTGGCGAAATGCGTGTTGAGCGATACATAGTTTTTTTAGTATTGTGGATACCTGATTTATGTTTGTACCATACAAAAACATCAATTTGTTCTCAAGTAAAGTTTAGAGTAATAAAATTCGTTATACAAATTATAATGGATAATCTATGTAAGGGAACTCTATATAAAAAAAAAAACAGTAAATCAATGCCACTTCTTACTAAGTAAACATGGACGTAACGCAGGAACGGATGTCTAATAAAATGATTGCAACACCTGGTCATGCAATTATGCTGCTTGTTTAATTATTGTTTTACAGTTGCTCAATTGAAAATATTGGCATGACTAAATGTCATTGTCAAGGCTAAAACAATTAACACGAATAAAAAAGATTACGTTATTATTGGTTTTTAACTGCAAGAGTTTAATAATTGTGTAATGTTTGTTGTACAGACATTTTTGTTTTATTTTTTTTGTGAGTTAGAAGATTATTCAAAATTACTGATTGAATACTGTTGTTTATAATTCATGCTGTAATGTTTATTTTTTTTACGATTATTCGATTTGAATCGATTCAGTTTTACTTTCATATTACTTCAGTTATCCATTCCATCCCATTTCGAACAATACTACATGTGTTGTTTAATTTAAAACTTATGATGTGAGTTATTGTGAAACCCCTTTAAAGAATGAATTTTGATAAATGAAGCGATAATGATTTAAAATGTGATGATGATGATGACGATGAGGAAACTCCATACGAAGACAAAGTAGGAGAATATATTTATAGTAAAAATAAATATCAACAGTTTAATAACTCTTCTGTAAATTCTAGAATAGAATCTGAAAATATAATAGCGAAACTTCCCTAGCTGAAGGGGGTTGATTCTAAATTTCCACCTACTGTTGTTATTGTTTTACAATTGGTCAATTAAAAACATTGGCATAACTAAATGTCATTGTCAAGGCCAAAACAATTAACGTAAACAAAGTTTGCGTTATTATTCGATTTTAACTACACGTTTTTAATATTTTTGTAATGTAAGTAATGTAATTTTGTTGTTTTATTTATTTATAGTCATTAGAGTTCAATGTTATTTAAAACTATTGTATTTTTCATTTACTATTGGGACAAAGAAACTATTTATTTATGTTGTTTTAATTTTCTCTTTAATTCGATTCGAATACTTCTTATTCCATTAAGTTCTACTTTCATATTACCTTAGTTATCCATTTCATCCCATTACAAATACCACTAGCTATATTGTGTAATTTAAAACTTTATGTCAGTTATAATAAAACATCTTCAAAGAATGAATTTGAAGAAAGTTATAGTGATGTTAAATGTGATACAAAAGTGAAAAGTACTATTCTGATAATAAGACTGATAGAGAAATCGGTGATGACGATGAGGAAATCCTATACGACGACGAAGTAGGCGAATACTTTTATGATAAAAATAAATATAAGTACTATTCATTTCGTCGCTATTTGCCAAATAAAAAACTCTCTTATCTTGCCATTAAACGGAACAGTCTACCTGAGCCTAGCCTCATAAAAACAAGCCACGGTATGTTTTGATATTTTTTATTTGGCAAATAGCGATGAAATAAACTATAGTTTAACAACTCTTCTGTAAGATCTAGAACAAGATCTGAAAATATAGTACGAAACTTCCTTAGTTGAAAGAGGTTACTCCTAAAATTCCAGTCTATCAGTTGAAAACATTGACATGACAAAATATCATTGTCTAGGCCAGAACTATTAACACGCATAAAAATCTTGCGTTGGTTTTTAACTGAAATATTTTAATATTTATATAATGTTTGTTTTTATATTTTTTTCTTTTGCTGTTTTCTGAGTTATATTTTTTATGTATTAACGGGACAGGAAACTATTCATGTTGTTTTAAAAACGTTTTCTTATTCCATTCAGTTACTTATATTATTCGACTCAAGTCTATTTTTATATTCGTTGTTTTTGAAAACATTCCTTATGAAAAAGTGCGATTTGAATAACATTACATATTTTGTAAACACTAAAATAATAGAGATCGTAAATGTGACCTATTCCTTAATGAATATTAAATGCAGTAAGAAAACAGAATTTTTACATAAAATGGAAAATTGTTTGGCGATAGCAAGGATAAAGAGCATATGTATATATATTGCATCATGCCTTGGCCGGGAATCGAACCCGGCTCTTCCAATTGCCGGTTGGTTGCTCTGACCGCTGAGCTATCGAGGCACACTCATTATCCTTGCTAATGCGCCAGTTTAACGCATCGCTACAATTGTATTTGTATTGACCGTCAATTAGAATTATTTTCATTTTAATTTACAAACTTCTGAACAAAATTAGTTCTTACATTAAAAACTATAAAAACATATCAAGTGATATATTTGCTAATCAAAAATTAACATAAGCTCACTATATACTATTGTTACGACAATGAAATATGGAAGAAAAAGTGGGAGAGGGATATTTAATCTGTTGATTTAATGATTTAAATAAACATGAATAGATTCTGACCTTGTCAGAATTTACTATAAACGAAGTAAACATGATACGCTCACAAAATATTCGTTAGTACCTACCTGTGTATATTCAAACGTATTCTAAATCAGTAAATATTTAAATTGTAAACATTAAAAATAATTACGGGAGCTTCTTTATGTAACTATAAACATTGAGTAATTAAAGGAATATTTATAGTTACGTAGCTTAATAATATGCGAACTCGGTATGAACGTATGTTACAAAAAAACTATGGAACTATAATAATTACATTCGGAGAAATTAGTTAACAGAATTTCTTTAGTTTTCACAAGTTAGTTATTAACTAATATACGACAATATTTTGTACTTAAAATACCGTAATCCATATTCCTTTGCTACAAAGTCGACTTCCCTTTATTGTTGATTATAGTAAGTACTATAAAAATAATTATAAATTTAAATTAGCTAAATATTTTACTGTATAATCTAGATAGTGCACAAGGGTAAACGAATTAAGAATATTTCAAGTAAGTATTAATTTTGTTTATAACTCTAGAGCATGCAAATTAAAAAAAAATCAAGATAATCTAAAAATCTGTCACGCCACAAAAATCAAAGAAGATAGCACGTACATAATATTTGCCACCGAGCTTTATTTACAATGTAAAGTCCTTTTGTTTAATTTTAACTTCCCACTTAAAATTCCAGTAAGATGGCAAATCGGTATCCAGTAAGATATTCGACGTTATTTTAAAATTCAAATAAAACAAAATTATCTTTTCAGCATGTATTCTAAAGTACATTTAATAATAAGTACTTAAGAATAAGTACTTAAGAATAAGTACAGCACAAATAAGAAATTCCAATTCAGAAAGGAATGCTTGAATACCTCAATCAGCACTTGAAATCAACAGTTTTAATTCAGTACAATACATGCTCTCTGGATAATTGATACATAATGATAAATTATATTATTGTTTGATACGCCTTTTATTGTTGAATCAAGTGATTAACATTGAAAGATTTTACTGATTGGTTGTAGTTTAATTGTTAAATGCAAAGCTATATAATTAGCAATATTACGTTTAATCAAGGATTATTGGTTTAACATTTTGCCTACAGCAATCATGATACGCATAAAATAATTGGAAAAGGAAAAATAAATATACACTTTGAATCTTTTTTTTTCTGCAGCAACGTTAAGTAACATTCTTCATTATCCATTTCATCCTATTTTAAACAATAGTAGCTGATTTGTTTAATTTAAAACTAATGATGTCAGTTATAGTGAAACGCCTTTAAAGAATGAAATTTAAGAAAGTGGTAGTGATCTTAGCGATACAAAAGTGAAAAGTAAATAATCTAACCATGAGATTGATACAGAAATAGACGATTGACACATCATCATATGATGATGAAGTAGGAGAATACTTTTATGGTAAAAATAAATATAAATGGTTTAACAACTATACTGTAAATTCTTATAGCAAGACTAGATAATATAGGAACGAAACTTCCATAGCTGAAACGAGTTGCTTTTGGAAGTCTAAACGTGCTTCTAAACGTGCTGTCCTGTATGAAGTTGAAGTTCTTTCTTTTGCTACTTGTCAGAATCCGGTTCAGCGATTCTGACACAATAGAAAACAGAAAATGTGACGGCGCGCTAGTTGCAATACCAAAGGTTTTCCGCAGTCTTATTTGAGAACTGTACATACCAACGTATCATTGACTGTTACGTATATATAAGGATTGCAATCACTCTTAAGCTGGGTACTCACTAGCGAGCTGTAACTGTAACCGAACAGATACAGTTACGAGGTTCTAGTGTGTACGCGTGAAGCAATCTTCACTCGCGACGTCCACCGAGCAGCCTCACCGAGCGTACTCATTAAGCGAGCTGTAATTGTAACCGAACAGATACAGTAATGAGGTTCTAGTGTGTACAAAACGTCCACATCACTGCGACCGTAGAGACAAGCCGGATCTATCCACAGTGTTGGTGTGTAACTCCACGATGTCAGACAAAGTGCCTCTCGCTTGTGCAGCATACATACTTCTAGATGCTTTACTTGATAATTATAAACGGCCACGAAGATGCTGGATTCATTGAACGTATTGGGAAAGAAGTGATCTACGTCTTATTTTAAGAAATCAACAAATCAGTGGCCATAAAAAAAATTCACGCGAATGACTCCAACTGATTGTGAATATCTAATAAATTTAATCGGGCCCAAGATAATAAACAATTAAAATCAAAGGAATAAGCGCCTGAAAATACTTGTTGGTTTGCAGTGTTGCAACGACCTTCACTCTCGACGTCCACGAACGCACTGCGAGCGCCCTTTGATTCGCGGCAAAAACCGACAATCGTCGGCTCACTGCGAGCCGTATGACGTATTCCGCTCGTGGCAGGCTCGCGAACCACGTACACACTATGATTTTTGGTAACAGTAACGTGCAACAGTTACAGCTACAGCTCGCTAGTAAGTACCCGGCTTTTTTTCAGAGACAAGTGTGGTTTTCCTGAAAGAGTAAATTTAAACAGTATGTGATACAGATCTTATGCCTTTGTGACTCAAAAATACACTAATTCTATGCGATCTATGTCAGTAACATATAAGTTGGAAATCGAGAAAGGAACTACCTACTAATTAAACTAGTACTGCATTAGCTCAGGAATCATCATGTCTTTCAAAATATAAAAGAAATACACCTGTAACATTGTCCTCAAAAAATATAGTCCCACAATTTTCTTAGCACTTCGAGTTAATTTACTAAATATAATGTTGGAATGCTTCTATAAGCTGTTTAGGTGAAGTGAAATTCTGAATAGACGATCTTGTACCTTCGAGTACCTGTCCTATTGAGTACCTGCCTACATCGGCATGTGTTTTTTTCTCTTGTGGAGCTTTCTCTTGTCAAAAATTTTGAAGAAAAAAACCTTATGGCAAAAGTCAATAAGTCCGTATGTCGGGTTTATTGAAAATAATAAAATCACTTTCTATACCGCTCACTTATTTATCAATATGTCTTATACATTTTTGTTTTTTTTTTATTGTTAATTCAGTGCCATAGAATAACCTCTAAAACTTCAGTAATATGAGCTAATAAAATTGCTGTAATTAAACATTAATAAAGCAATAGATTAGAAGAGCTAATATTAAGTTAACAAATGTAAGTTTGACCGTCAGTCGAAGTTATGGTACTCTTTAATTCAGAACAAAGATTTATTTTAATTTAGTTATTTTATTTAGGTATTAACTTTTGTTCATTTATTTTTTTCTTTGTCGATTATTTATTTGGTTTAAAATGTATATTTTGAATTATAAACAAAAACATATGTTATTAAATACTACAAATTTAAGGACTTAAATGCCAATGAACCCACATCAAGTATACCCCAAAGATCACACCTGGGACATAAATTATTAATCTTAAACTATTTATGTCCGAAATATATATTAATTGAATTACAAAATACAAAATGTACTTAACGTGTACGTTACTCCAGAATGCAAAATGATCAACAACATAAATAATAATTTCATCATTCTGTAATAACTGATATACCTTATATGGTAATTAATGGAAAATATAACAAATTGTACAAAATATAATCATTATGTTGTATTAAATAACATTTTATTGAGAGAATATCTCAAAATTAAAATGACTAGCATAAGGCAAACAAAATACATTTTAACTGTATTAGATTTAGCAAGATTATTTGACAACAAAGTGAGTTTTATCTCTTGAGTGTTGACAATAAGGTGATCTAATTGTCAGCAGAATATTTAGAAGGTGAGGTTTTATTATACATAAAACAATGTGAAAAATTACGAATATTACATCTATACTATTATTATTATTTGACTCCATTTCTCTAGGTATCTTAGTATATGGAAGTATTACATGGTCATCCACCTATCAGTGTCACTCATATGTATATATTTACAAAAGAGATTTGTAAAGTTTTTAATTCCATGTTCCATAAGACTTATAAGTAATAAGTAATAAGTGGCAATTAGAGTATAATAGAATTGTAAATATTAATTTACTGTAACTGTAAATTAATAGCGATATCCTAATCAGAAGAATATTAATTGCATATATGTACGTATTTTTCCTACGTTTCAATATACGAGTACATTTTAGTCATTACTAATGACTACTGTACATACTAATTACTGTCATACTATATGTTGGAGGCGAAAATGTTCAAATTGTAAACCTTATTCAACATAACGTCTAAAAATACCATCCTAAATATAAAGATATGTAAGCTTATGGCTTAATATATTATCTTAATCTACTTACTTGCTTTACTGAAATTACCTACTGATGGTTACTCGTGAGAGTGCACCCGCGCCTGGTACAAATTAGGCGCTGAAAGGTTTATTTAGAAAACCTTGATTTCATTTATGTCTAACGCTACTTACGCAGAAATGGTATGTGGAATGGAAATAGATTTAATCGGAAGGAAGTTTAATATGTTCACTCACGCACTGAGTATCAGAATAAACTTCAAACGTTAAAAAACATGCTTAATCCCTTGATTTGTGAAATAAATTATAAAGGCGACCTGCATTTTAAATATGCAGTTCATGATTGACCCTGAGGGTAGCAGTGCGACTAATAGTCTGCTTTGCAGACTTGAAGTTAATAAATCATTTGATATTCATAAAGGGTTAGTGAAAGAGTTACGTAGGTCTGTATATTGTTTAAATGTGTAGTATTTATTTAAAAACATTATTTCCCGAAGAAGTGACTATTTCAGTAACAATTACTGGGAATTAAATTTGGGATGTCTTTTTCATTCGATCCTGACTTATAACAAATACTAAACACTGACGTAGTATTCACAAAACACCAAAACACTATACACTACACTCGACGCGCGTTTCGCCAACAAAGTTGGCATCATATGGAGATGATTTAAATGAATCTTATGCTAACAATGTATCCTATTTATATCTATCTAAGTTATTGTTGCGGCTCACTGAGCTCGATCGTCAGGATTGCGGCTCAGTGAGCCGTGAGTAACTAATCAATAAAGAAGACTATGTGGAATAGGCCCTCTGTCACTATTCGTACAATTTTTGTACTTTTTAATTTCTAAACTTTCAAATACATCTAGCTGTCTAGTATTTGTTACATTCCTAATTAATCTAAAGTTGCTAATATCCGTCTTATGGTTTTTCTTGAAGGCATGTTGGACAACACTGGACTTATCCGTTCTACCATATTTGAGATACGTCATGTGCTCTTTGAATCTGGTTAGAATAAATCGTCTGGTCTGTTCAACATACCTTTGAGTACAATCGTTACAGCTGATTTTGTAAATCCCCGACCTGTCGCTTGTGTTAATTTTATCTTTTGGGTTGTCTAAATGTCGTTTTAATTTACATCTCGATGAATGAACTACAGTCACCCTTATATCTTTGAAAAGCTTACTAATACCACGAGTGAATCGAGGATCGTAAATAATACATACATCTTTCTTTGGATCTTCCCTTTCAGCTTGAAAGGTCGAGGAATTTCGTGTTTCTTTAAATTTACGTTTCCTAATCATCTTTTCAACTATACCTACAGAGCTGTAACTATATCCTTGATTAGCAATTTATTTTTTAAACCTATTTTTATTGAGATGAAATCTTAATAGGCGATGGACTAGAAACTTGAGATTCGCCATTTAGTGTTGAATACAATGGTGGGAATCATTAAGGATATATCTGAGAGTACTGGTGACTTTTCTGTATATATCAAATTCTTACTTTCACTATTTCTGATCTATCTAGTACATCTAAAAATGGTAAGCTACTTATTGGTTTCAACTTTATATGTGAATATTACTGACGCTGCATGATTATTTAATTTAGAAACGATGTTATCAATGTTAATGACTTCTGTGTCTAATACTGTGAACACATCATCCACATACCTAAACCAAACCCTAGGGAAGTACTCCATTTCTTCTCTTGCTTCTGAAAGCAATGAAAGGTGAAAAAGAGTTAGCCATAGCTGCCCCTCCAGGCTGTTCAAAAAAACCGTTATTAACTTGAAAATAATTCTGTTTCATGCAAATTTTAATGAGTTCAATATATTCTTTTACCATACCTGGACTGATGTTATTTGATTCGAGTTAATCCCTTTTGTGAAGAACTATGTCAATATTATCTTCACACCAAAGGTTCCAACCCACTCCACTAACAAATACTTAGATCTGTTAAGATATTCAGTAATGACGAATCAAATAATGATTCATACTTGCGTGGATATCGTAAAAATTAGAAACATTTTGAAAAATTTCAATTTTGACAAATGATAAACGGATAATTGAAATTCGCCTCAAAATTCGATACATTCGCCGATAAATTCATACACTTCGGTTTTTCTTCATTCATACGCTTCAGTCTGTTGATAAAATGGCGTCATTACACAAACCCTTTCTCTATTTTTTTTGTTTACATCAATTCTACTAAAAACTAAGTAGAGGACTATGAAGTATTGTCCAGTAATGGAAGTAGAACAACTGAAATTATGGAAAAAATTATGTCTGCCAATAGCTCTCCAAGCGAACAGGAACCTACTAGAGAATAAGTGACATTAACCCGAAAAACTAAGATGAAAATAGAAAACGTTAATAAGCCCATGCCTTTGCCTATGTAACAGAGACAATAACCATGACAATAAAGAATAGGCAAGAATAAAAGTTGCTGAAAGAAAAACGGTGAGAATAATGTTAGACCCAATACGAACAGCAGATGGAGAATGCAGAATGAGAACCAATTTGGAAATAGAATAAGAATTAAAAAAGAAAGAATATAATAGGACCACTGGGACATGTATGGAGAGCGAACCGAGAACATGTAATAAGTGTAATAATGAAATGGGAACCAGCAAGCAAGAGATGTAGAGGTAGACTAAGATCAATTGGGATACAAGAAGTGAGTGACGACTGGACCAAGGACGGAGCAATAAATCCAAAGGATGAAGTTCGGGATCGGAAAAATATCATCATACCATATGTAGAAAAATAAAAAAATTATAGTTGTTCGATCATCTTCAAGAAGTTAGATCTAGAAAGCTTTTCTAAGCGCGACGCTATCCCACTTGGGGCTATTAAGCCAAACATGCGTACATACTAAAAACAACACAATTTTTAGGAATACAATACTAGAAAACAACACAATAATGAATAGTCATCTTTTTTATTATATTATATATTTTAGTCGTCTGGGTTTCTTGGGGTTATATTCAAGAAAGTAAATAAAAAGTTTTGAAATCTACATTTCGGTTTAAATAACCATCATCAGAGAAGCAACTGTATTTATTTATAAATTATAAAAATTAAATTCTGAATTATTTTTTGAATTATGCAGACTTACAAAATTTATTTGTAGCCTGGCAGTTAACTATTTTATTTCCCTGTGTTATATTTAAATACTTTGGCGTAATTGAGTTAAGACACAATTCTGTTGAGTTTGATATGAATGTATTTATGTTACTAATAGATAAGCATAAGTATATAGAGTTAATGGTTAGGGATGTAGATATTACAATTGTGATTATAAGTAAATAAAATTAGATATTCGAACAACAAACCAAGTTCTAATTATGTTTTACTATCTTTATTCTTATTGGCGAGGAAATTCCTCACTTGTCTACCCGGATGAGCCGTTACTGCATCTGAATTACATCTTGAGGCAAATGACCAATATTCTAGCCGTTGAATACAGTATTCAGTGAAATAATTTACACCTTATGTTATATACATATATTCATATAGAATATTATAAATATATTTATGTTTTTTAACTATTTTTAAAATTACATCTTATAATCTACATATGATGTGAATATATTTTCAACTATCTAAGATATAACCCTCGTCTCAGTTAAATTATTATGTTATAAGTATAAAGTGTTTTATACTGTGGAAACTATGTAACATAAGTTTTACAAAACGATCTCTGTATAATAGCTAGAAGTGTCTAAAATATATTGTATATATACAATATATTTATCGTCTCTTCGATAAATGTACTTCATTTAGTTTCATGATATTTATACGAAGAGGAGGAAGGTTAATATAATATTTACCAGATTCAAAGCTCAGCGATTCAGGGTTAAATACACTATATACCTGCATAAATCATATTTTATGGTTTCTATTACTGTTGTTGGCTTTGAAACTTCCATGAATATTTTATTTAAAAAGATTTTACGATCCCACTCACTTCAGTACTTTTATTTGTGTTAATCATTCTCTAATTTTATATTGGCTTCTGAGGTATCTTCAATTAAATTATATGTTCAATTTGTTTCGATATGTACATTTACTGATACATATTAAATATGCATGACAAGGCAAAATTGAGGAATCGTTCATCTTATGATATGAATATTTACAAATTGAAATGCGTAGGCGCATATCATATCAATATATCAGCAGGTCAGCAGGGTAAATAGAATCATTGCTTTTGCAACCTTATCAAGATTCACTGAGCGGTTTCTAGCTGAGTGATTTATTGGTACGCTGCACAATGCAAATTTAATGGTCACATTTTGTTTGTCTGCTGCTAAGAAAAGTTCGGTCTGTTGTTCCCAAACTGGCTAAAATAAAACACGTCGATAATAGATTTCCTAATACTGATTACAAGATATGGCGAAACGAATTAAATGGCACCTATATGTTCGAAACCTAATGATATTTTATTATAGGTATTTATGGAAGTATCACTAAGAAAAAAATGTAATCAGATTACGATTAATAGGCAATGTTGTCTCGCCAAAGAGTTACGCTCTCAATGAACAAAAGCGCAATTAACACAACGTTCAACACCTTCGAGGCGTTTTTCTAAAAAAAGCAAATATTTAAATCTTTTAAGACATGCATGACGAATCAAAATAATGAGTCCTATTTCTTGTGTGGATACAATGAAAATAAGAAATATTTTAATAAATGTCAAGCAATTGTTAAATGGAAAGGTGAAATTTGCACCAAAATTAGAGATATTTAGAAAGAATTTTATAAAATTCAGTTTTTTTTATCAATAATGTGCTGTCATTACTCCATTTTTTTGTTTACATAAATTATACTGAGAACTATTGAGTGAACACAAAAATTAATTCAGTATTGCCTACATTTGAGAGAAATGTATCGAAAGTTTTGTATTACATTTTATTTCAATATTGAAAAAATATACAAAGTATACATTGAAAAAAACTAAATCAAAATGTTATTAGGTTTTTCAATGTTGGATAAATAGTATTTTATTTCAATAATTTAATGCTGAGTCGTGGCATTACATTCTAGTGGCATAATGCTAAAAGTATTGACGATATCAATATACATAAAATATTATAAATATTAACATACAATGAACATTATTAAGAGGAGAATTAGAACTCGTAATTTATTTAGATGGTAGAACAAAACTCGTTTCACATAAACAAGAAATATACAAGATGTTTTTAATAAGTATCCTAGTATGTCTAATTATGTATACCTACCTAAGTCTAAATATATAAGTCTAAATATGTTGACCAAAATGTCTCGTCTTGATACAGGGCGTTAATATTTTATTTCTTTTCTTAAGAAATTGTCTTAGATATCTCTCATATTTTTTAGATATTCAATCAAAATTTACTAGGAGATGGTTTTTCTAGAACCATGATACTGTTTACCACCCTGAATTTTTTTTTACAGCAGTACTGATTTTTGCCGTATTTATAATAAAATTTGCCTTCACTTTATAAAGCTTTCTAATATATTGTATTTTTTACGCATGCCACTGTTAATTATTTAGTAGAATATCCATCTGTTCATGTATCAAACTCGATTCTTTTTATACATATTTAAGTATGGTTTTCGAAGAAAGAAGAAGACATTTACTACAGAAATAACTTATAAAATATAAATAGTGTTTAATTAATAAATATCAAATTAGAAACATTTTAAATATTATTTAAGGTGAGGTAATATTTAAAATAATAATCTATTACCTTTACTTAGGTAATTTTAGGAACTTCTATTTATTTTCTTGATCCAGGTTACATCACCCCATGTCATCCATCTTGGATCGTACTTGATTGTCAGAATTATATAAATTTAGACTTACTTTTGATAAATAATTCGAAGACAATGACACATGCAAAAATACAAGACATTGAAGTTAGTAGCATAGCCCATGAAAGAACAGTTTAGGGTAAAGATAAATAAAATAAGTCCTGACTACAGAAAGAAGTCATCACCCTGTAGATCATATTAAACATTAATAAGACTACACTTTGGACACTATAACAATTATGGACTATGCCAAATTTAAATCCATTATCTAAAAAAATGTAGAACAAAATCTAAAACATGAAAACAATTATAAATATATTAACGTTCTGTATCTTAGAAATAAAGCGGTTTTGATGACTTATTCATTATAACTTTCTATCTTAGTGAATTTCTACCTTACATATTTTTACGATCTTAAATCTTTCTATCTTAATAAGATGTGCTGTGAAACATTCAACATTTAATAAAAACATCTTGCATAGATTTTTTAATTACAACTACGTAAATAACAAAATAATGTGTATTTCATATAGAACAAATGGTTTCATCCAAGTTTATTTGTTGAAAACTACATAGGACCTAAAAACGTATTTTGGAAAAACAATTTTCCCAAGCTTAGTAAATATAGATTTATAAATCAGTATAAATATTAATCCCCTATTATTACTTTGTCTCTCAGTTATTCTATCTTACATTTTGTAATTCAAATATCGAAGGATGAAATTAAAATTTGCCAATTATATCATAGTTTGACAGGGTGTGCCACTTTAATTCCCCGAGCCGAATTAAAACTTGATATCTCCTGTTATGCTAATGATATATGACAGATTCTGAGAAAACTTCAACTCTGTATCTTGAGGATTTATAAGTATAAGTTTGTATACTTATGTAAATGTTAACAGATCATCTCATTCTGAAATATATTTATTTGTTTAACAAATGCTTTCTACTTGTTCTATTATTATTCTTTTGCAGTACGTAAAGCTACATTAATTTTACTCGTATATCGATCAAAGCTATATGTATATAAAATTTATAAATATAATGTCATTCCACGACATATTTTTAAATAATCATAAATTATTATAAATAATCTGTAAAATATTTTTTTATATTTTCATGTTTCATATTTTATTATTTTATTACTGTATTCGATCAGGAACTTTTGTAAACATCTTTAAGGATCAACGTATTTTAGGTATTAAATTTAATAATATGCATTTTTACAGAATTAATTCTTACCTAAACGCCTATCCTAAACTAAACATTTATGCGTATTAAATAAATCTTATGCTAATATGTAAGAAACAAATATATGTCGGCAAATTTACTTACGTGATTGACCAATAACACCTTACCGTATTTGTAATGTTGTATCGAAAGTTATAATAGGTACACTTTCTTTGCATACAAATTTATTGATATTCACAATCAGTCCGTACATATGGGAGTCAAAACAGTAAGTCTATTATTTAAGATATTTCTATCAGATGTAGGTTGAAATTTATATATTTAACGTTAGATAAAACCTATTTGGTTGGCTAAGCGCCAGACGTACCTTTTGAGGGAATAAAATATACATTTATTTTATCAGGGTATGCATAGTATGAATAAAGATTTGACAAACTATGTAATTAATTCAAAATACAACAGTTATAAAGCTATAACCCATTGAAAATGTATTTATAAAATTTGCTTTTCGAAATGTTCCTAAGATAGATCAATTATTATATTATGTTTACATAGTAACTTGTATGACACTATCTTATAATTTTTTTTATGAAATGTTCTTAGATATTATCATATAAGAAATTAACCTGTGATAATATAGTGGTATAAAAACGTAATAGTTGTTTTACCCATTTCCGTTGTGAATTATCATTTAAGTTTTCAAATTTCTGTTATACATGAAAGATATTCTTGAAGCTTGAAGAAAAAAAGTTCTTAAAGCACTCACTAATAATCTAAAATGACTCGTATGTGTAAAATTAAATATAAGATGGTGTATTAAGCATGTAAATAATCAAAATAACTTTATAACGTTTCGTAAATTTATAAATGTTTTCCATTACACACTTTTCCAGGGAATATCCCTGTAACAGTTTCCATTGATACATTTTTAGTACGGCTATAGCTTCATCTTATAGGACTATAGGTGTCTAACAAGCACATGTGCTTTCCAAGACGTTCAACAAGCAAATGAGGAACACATTCCAGGACACCTTGTATAATGAATAATTATTTAATTTTAGCGTTAAGTACACTATTGATCAATATAGGGCTCAACCTTTTTGAGACCAAAACCATAGTTAACCCTAAAATCAATTAATTACTGTATACATTTAAGAGAAATGTATTGAAAACATTTCATTATATTATTTCTGAGGAATGCCATTTTATTTTTCATACTATAGGCTATACCGACAGCTTACCTATCTGTTAAAACCAATCAATATAAGTCACTGTTATCACCGCCTAAAATGGGTTTAATTTAAACTAATACTCAGACACTCAGAAATCGACATCCTTCCCCCTAAAACTGCAGGATGTGGAGAGGATGGTTGCATGTAGGGACAATGACAGAAATTATTTTCTGTCCTTTTGTGACGTACGTGTTAACATTATAATTAGGGTATGAAATATGTATATTATTCTAGATTCTTCGATATTTCATAAATTTTGTTTTCAGTACCTACCATAATATTCTGATGGTCTTTTACATTTTAAAAGTGTAATATTGTTAAATGCATTGTGAAGTACATTTCCATTTACATATGTATATTCTATGAATATACATATGAATAAAATTCTTATAAATAGGTCAGTAAACAGTAGATATTTATGTTCTTGGTAGTAGTTTAGATAAATAAAAATCACAATGATTTTATTTATCTACTAATCCACAGATTTTTCTGAACATAATTTTAATAATTTGTATTATTTTAATGTAACTACTCTTTATTTGTACATATTTTGTGTACTTTAGTTTATTATAAATGATGCAAGTAAAGGAAAAATGAGATTATCATTTAAAAAAATAGTATAAGATACTGATCTTAATGTTAAATAATGTGAATGTATCCCTTTTGCAATAAAGTTAACGAAGAAAAAAGGAGAATACTCGTATAATCCCAATGAAAATGCTCAAAAACGTATTTAAGAATCGATTTGAAATAAATTTCTATATCGAGTTAGGCACATGGACAGCTTTATGGAGAAATGTCGTCGCAAGGGTACAATTTATAGGGAACGATGTAACCGTGTGACAAATTGTCTCTTTCCCTTGCCGTCTCAGCAAAAGCTATCGATAAATTCGAATTCCTAAAAATTTTAAACTGTTCCCCAGAATCGATCACTTGTTTGACTCCGATACGCGAGATCATAATATTATGAGAAATATTGGAATTTTGCTCTCGAATGATTCACTTACATATAAATTGAATGTTAGTTCCAGTGGAAAACATCACGCATGAATGAATTTGCTTCATCATCGATATTGCAATATTTAGGAACTGGATTAATCTTTCTTTTGAATGGATGCATTCTAAAAATAGTTACATGACTCCTTTACCGGTTGATCACGTATTTTTATTCGCAATTTTCTAATAAAAGCAATAAATAACTCGTAATTAAATCGAATGCACTACTTGCGACAAAATTGACGTATGTGGAGCAGACATAAATATAACAATATTAACAATGTGTAGAAGGCGGAGAAATCTGACACGTCAAGTTTTGTTTTATCACACAGTCGCCTTCTGCTTAATCGGTGGGTTTTATTTATATAATGCAACTTTTGCTGAATTGCATGAAATCGAGACGATATGTCCTGATTATATTGTTGCCTCATCTTAGATGAAAATTTGAATATAAATGTTTTTAAATATGAACTTTTTATCCTAATTTCTCGTTCTTTCTTGCCGTTAATTAAATTGAATGCAATTGTATTCTTATTTGTATATATTCCCAGATTTAATAATTATCTTAATACTTGATATATTTAGTCATTTTCATTCGGACAAAAGATATTCTCTTAAAAAATTTCAGTATGTTAAATCACTTCAAATGTATTTTATTTTGATTATTTGTAATTTCTTAACTCGTAAGTATAACCGGACACATCACCAGTGCTGCTGTTAAGATGGAGAAAGATGAAAAGTAGATCTGTAGAATATCAGGTAGAATATAGAAAAGTAAGAAGGCAGGAAGATAGAATGAAAAAATAGGGAGGCATGGAATTAAGGAAGCAGTAGAGGTAGGGACGGAGTGATGCAGGAAGGTGGGACAGTAGAGCCAAGGAGACAAGAAGATAGCTAGTTAGAGAGGCATAGAGGTAGAGCAAGAGTAAGAAAATTGGAATGGTAACGAGGTAAAGAGACAGAGAGCTAAAAGGCAGAAAGATAGAAGTGCGGCACGGTAAAAAAGTGAGAATGTAAAAGGGTAGAAAGTGTGGCGGTCTTCGGTGTGCATGTAGTGAAATGATACTAGTTGAAATGATGGATGAAATGAAAGAAAATGACTAGATGAAATGATAGTAGCTATGTTGTTGTTATAGCAACGTTTATTTGAGATAAATTAAATAGCGAGCAAGCTACGAGTAGTACCGAAAGAAGAGACAATGTTTCAAAGCAAGTAGCGGGGTTTGATAAACTTATCCCAAAAGCTGACAGCCTGGTGTGGTCATTACCACACGCTACACTTGTCATAAATCATTGACATAATCTGAAAGGGTTTTAACACGTGGGTGGCTGAGGCAGTAAATCGCGTAACTTATTGCTTGGGATAATTGAATTTTTACCCCTAAGAAACAGATATGTCCTGGTTCCGAGTACTAGCACAATATACAAAGGTTTCTACTTTCTAATATTTACAAAACATAAAACTAATATATACAAATACCATCACGTCTGTCAAGAGGCGTATGTGGAACCACGTGTCCACATAAGCCCACAATAGAAATGTATAGAAAGAAGTAGAAAGTCGAAAGTTGTGGGTTATATAAAGTAAAATAAAATGTTTCTGTTCGTCTTTCAATAACATATATGTACGCCAATATAAAAAACTATTTATATCGTAAACCCACTATTAACAGATATACAAAGGTGTTTCCCTTCGAAAACTTACCTGGGATATGTACTATATATAGGAGTGTGGATACCTATTAGATATTCTTATTTGAAATATATATTTTTTATACTGATATAAAACCTGAGCTACAATAATCCACGAGCTTGGGAGGAACCATCGATAATTAAAACACATAAATATAAGTACTTCAAAAACTTGATTTTAATAATCGGCATCATCATATCAGTGCATTGAGTTTACATTTAATGAAGTTGTATATAAAATTTTGCTGTAAATTTTTTTCGTGAAACGTTTTGTGAAATAAGCAAAACAAATTATTTTAAACTACAATTTGCAAGTCTAGGAGAAGCAAATTGTAGTTAAATGTTCCTTTTTTAGAAATTTTATTTTAGTATTTTATAAATTTTGCATCAGTTTACATCGACTATAAATGGAATAGGGCGCAGCCCATAATCTGCATTCAAACTCTTACATATCTCAAGAACACACTGAATTAAATACTACCCCGAAACCACATAGCTCGGGTGGCTTCACACATAGCTCCATATTATTCTAGACACTTTAATCAAGTAGTCTGCTATAAATACTGTTAGTCATATATGTTTTATATCAAACTAACACTTAATTTCATTTTAGGGGTTCTTTTAGACAGATATTTTACACCTTACGAGGGGAAACGAATAAAGCATTCCTACCGTCTATAACTAGTTATCTCATAGAATAGCTTTTCGTCAAGAGATTTGTTCCTCAGTTTTCAAAGAACCTATATTAATAGAATAAATTAATTTCAAAGTACAAATTGTTTTATACTACTATATTAAAAATATTTAAAATAGGAAAAACTGTTTAGTCGGGATATCCACTCAAGGGTTTTAAATAATTATTAATTTAGTATGCATTACTCAATACATCGTAGAATATTTAGATATATAGTCCCAAAGTTATATAATATTGTATATGGACGTATCTAAAGTAGTCGACAGACTTAACATAATGCAAAATGCGCTTTCATGAAAAATAAATGAAATTGGATTTTCATATTGACTTCAAAACTTCGATTTGACAGAATCTTATCTATCAGATCGAGTACTATATGTTGGCATATAGCGGTTTAAAGTTTGAGGAACTTCCTCGTAAGGTATCTCAGGGCTCTATTCTAGGATCTTCATTATTTAATATATTTATTAATAACATAATCTAGAGTCTTTCAATAGGGACGCTCGAAATTTTATAGGTCATAGCGGGCTTGTTAAAGAAAAATGTGCCAAATTTTTTGTGGATTATTCAGTAGTGTACGGCAAATTACTGTGGAAGGTTATAGCGTCCAACAGTGTATGAAAATCATGAAATTTTATTTTCACAATTAGTGTTCCGTTCGAGAAACGTTCTTACGTGATTAGGTGATTTTTATCTTCGCCACAACCGTCCCGCCGAGTCTATTGGATGTTTCGTGGCCAAATTTAAGTTAACCGGATTGATAAATAATCAGCCAACACCCGTATGTGACTGAAACGCAAGATGTGCTGAAAACATCGTTGCTGTGCATGAGAATGTACGGAAAAACCCGAGGCAGTCAATTTCTCGGCCTTTCTGTGACTTCAACTTGCCGAATTTTGCCTCGATATTTGGGTCTGCACCCGCATAAAATCCAACTGACCCATGAACTTAAGGCAAACGACCATTGACAACGCCGTGTGTTCGCTGATTGGGCTCTGGAGCAGTTGGAAGTTGACCCAAATTTCGCCAAAAAAATCATCTTTAGTGACGAGACCCATTCTTGAATGAATGGATATGTTAACAAGCAAACTTATCAAATTTGAGACGATACCAATCCATGCGAGATACACTAGCACTAAACGCATCTCGAAAAAGTCACTTTTTGGTACTGATATATAGCGGAATCATCGGTCACTACTTGTTCCGAATCAAAACTGGTATTGCCATAACCGTCAATGGCGAGTGTTACAGATCGATGATAGGCAACTTCCTGTGGCCTAAACTGGATAATATGGATACCGACGACATATGGTTCCAACAGGACGGCGCTAAATGCCACCCAGTGCATGCCAGGATGGAAATTCTGCACGAGCGGTTTGAATGCATGGTTATCTCGCGCAGCGGCTACATGATCTGACCACCGAAATCGTGCGATTTAACGCCTTTAGACTTCTTCCCTTGGGGATATCTTAAATCGCAGGTCTATGCGAATGAACCGCAAACAATTGACGAACATGATAAACATGATGAACGCCATCCAACAAGTTCAACTAGATTTATGCAACAATAATATGGAAAATTGGACCTCCTAAATACGTGCTACCAAGCAAAGTCGCGGCAGACATTTAAACGACGTTATATTCCATACTTAATGCCATAAAATATTCCTTCTAATAAAAAAAAAAAAAATTAGTGGATATCTCATACACGACTTGTTTTATTTACGTTTAAAAATTGAGCGTCTTTATTAAAAGACCCATTACATGCCTCAGATACATAGATGCTATATAAAGGGTGGTCCAACCATAATGCACGATGTTAATTGTGAGTCACACCTTAACGTCAAATTTTTTGCCCAACTTAATTTGACATTTCTTTGTTACAGTGTTTGACAAATTCAACCATGGAGAGGTACACAATTGAGCAGCGCGTTAAGATTGTTGAAGCCTTTTACGAAAATGGGCGTTCAAATCAAAATGCATTTCGTGGACTTCGTGACTTTTTTGGTCAGCATAATCGACCAAATGTGTCCAGAATCGGGAGAATTGTGCGCAAATTTCAGCAAACCGGGTCTGTAGGAAATGTGAAAACACCTGTGCATGCTCGCCCAGTTCGTTCTGCGGAAAACATTGCTGTTGTTCGCGATAGTGTAGCAGAAGAGCCGTCAACCTCGACTCGTCGTCGTGCCCAACAATTGAACATCTCACGAACATCACTGATGCGAATTTTTAATAAAGATTTGAATTTACACGCTTACAAGGTTCAATTGACTCAAGAGCTGAAGCCTACTGACCATTTCAAGCGTCGTCAATACGCCGAATGGTTGGTTGAACAGACAGAAGTGAATGGTGACTTTACAAAGAAAATCATCTTCAGCGACGAGGAACACTTTCACCTCAGTGGATTCGTTAACAAGCAGAATTGCCGCATTTGGGCAAATGAGAATCCACGAGTGATTGTTGAAAAGCCGATGCATCCACAAAGAGTGACTGTTTGGTGCGGTTTATGGGCTGGCGGCGTCATCGGGCCGTACTTCTTCGAAAATGAGGTCGGCCAAGCAGTTACCGTGAATGGTGTTCGCTATCGCAAGATGATAACGGATTTATTGTGGCCAGAAATTGAGGATATGGACCTGGACGATATGTAGTTCCAACAGGATGGTGCCACTTGCCACACAGCCAACGAAACAATGGCACTTTTGCGCGAGAAATTCAATGGCCGTGTTATCTCACGTCGTGGCGATGTTAATTGGCCGCCACGATCATGTAATTTGACACCGTTGGACTTCTTTCTTTGGGGATATTTAATATAAAAAGTATACGTTAATAAGCCAAGAACAATTCAAGAGCTAAAGGATGAGATAATTCGGCACATTAACGACATTAAACCTCAATTATGTCTCAGAGTCATTGAAAATATGGACCATCGGATAGAGGTATGCCACCGAAGCCGTGGCGAGCATTTGGCCGATATTTTGTTTCACGCATAATTGTCATAGATCCTTCTATCATAATAAAAAATATTAAGATAATTCTCTGAAAACTTTTTGTTTTATTTACAATTAACATCGTGCGTTTCGGTTGGACCACCCTTTATTATATATAGATGAAAAATCTTTATAGAGATAAAACGGATACAAAATTGTTATTGGCTACAATATAACGTGGACAGACTATCACTTTGATGTCTAGAAAGCAGGCAATGTAAATGTCAATAAATAAACTGTAATGGTATGTACGCACAAACTCATACCTTATAGAGGGCACTTCACGGTGAGTGGCCTATTAGACGTTATCGAGAAACTGCAAATAATTTGGAACTGAAAATTTGTATATGAGGGTTTTTAGTGATGCTCTATTTAACAGAAATAATGCCAAGTATGTGAAATTTCCGAATATATCGGAAGTCGACAACAACTTCCTTATTTTAAATGGCATACCATATTTTTTGCACTAGATTGAAATTCTACTCATTATTTTGTGGTACCTTTCAATATCATTCCCTATCCCTCAAACTAACAGTTTTTTAGATATTTCGATTTTAATAAAATCTTATGCGAAGACTAACCCGTGTATAAAAATTAATAACTTTCGCTAAGGTAAGTTTTATTAATCAATTATTTTCCTATATATTAAAGAGATACGGAGCTTATGTATGTATACATTATAAATGCTCCAAAATACACAGGGTGTGTAAAACAGGAGGTCAAACTTTGACAAATTCAACCTGCAATAAGTGGCTGATTTTAAATAGAACATACTGTTTTTCATAATCTCATTCGCTTCCCTTTTTGATTACCTTTCGACTTATATGGACATTTTCTATACCTAAATTGTACGGTTTTTGAGTTATAAGAGTTATTTAGAAATATTGTTAAATTAACAACATAGAGTGCAGTGTGCAATGGAAAACAAATAAATGTTCGTTTTGTCATTCTAAATTATTCATTAAGGGTGTATTCTGAAATGGGAAAAAGCACACAAAATGCATAACTATAAGTGTATTACAGTTCAAGTTCTGTGTCCAAGAGATGCTGGTAATAGCATTTAACTTTCTGAAATTATTTTAATTGACATTCAAGATGACATTCTGAAAAAAAATATCTGGACTGACGAATCGAAATTTTATCGTGGGAAAATCACAATCCTCACGCTACAAGGGAAAGGAGATTCCAGGAAAATGTATTCCATATTTACGGTGGAACTTTAACTTCTCAGCGTTATATGGAGATACTAAAAACAATATGTAGTTACCGATTTTTTAGATAATTTACCACTATTGAAATTTCTAAATTGTTGGTGTCAACATGACGGAGCTTTTGTTCACTCTACATGAGAGGTATCAAACATTCTAGACAATATACTCATTTCCTTTTCAAAAAATAAAACCCGCCACAGGTAGGATTCGACATTTGTCCCGGATCGGAACCGAACAACATACAGCTGCTTCGAACTTATTAGTTCTCATCAGTGCCATACACAGTACGCCGATTCAGGACAAATGCCGAATGAACTTTATGGCGTATACATCTTCATCGATACGATCTCTGTCAGTAACATATAAGTCGGAAATCGAGAAACTAATAAGTTTGAAACAGCTGTATGTCGTTCGGTTCCGATCCGGGACAAATGTCGAATCCTACCTGTGGTGGGTTTTATTTTTTGAAACCTTATCTGATCGTGCAGAAACACGAGAAAGGGGTCGAGGATCGCTTCTGGGTATAATTCAATGCCTGGTGGGGCTTTAGCCCGAGGAGTAATTGTTTCCTAGAGCGATTATGTAATAGCTTTGCTATTCGGGAACTATTTTGATAACCGCTTGGCGGTTTGGTGGTTCCTTTCTCGATTTCCGACTTATATGTTACTGACAGAGATCGTATCGAAGAAGATGTATACACCATAAAGTTCATTCGGCATTTGTCCTGAATCGGAAGATGTGTTTGTTTTATTACTCATGTTGTACATCACTGTTGTTACTTTTAATAAGCTTGTTAATTTTTCATAAGAATATTTAATAATAATGTCACGAACGCCTCGAGCGATCCCGAACGCCGGGAATATTCGATACTATCGAGAGCATGTGGAGTTGACTTGACTAATGCATTCTATACTAGAAGGTTCGCCAAAGTTCTTCATCTAGAAACGTCTGGAGAGACGTTCCACTTCCTATATAAGAGTTGTGTCGTCCGGCCAGCAGTTAGTTGAATTTGGACCGCGATAGTGAGCGATATACAGTGCGAAAGTGAGATACAGTGCGAAAATTAGTTTATAAAGTTGAAGTAGAAAGAAAGTTAGTTAGTTAGTTTGGCTTGTGAATAGTTGAGTTGTAAATAAGTGTTCGAGAAATAAAGAACTTTCTAGTAAATTCGTTACCAGAAATAATTTAAAAACAAAGTAACAATTTTCTTTTTATTACCGTTTTCAACTTCGACGTGAACTTGTGTTGCTTTCGATAGTTCGAAGACCGGATTTTTTTTTCGCTTGGTGTAAACAAGAAATCAGTTCATGTACTAATCTTTTGTTCTCTCTCTGTTTTTTTTGGATTACCACCTCCTAAATAAAGCTTATGTCCTCCTCCCAGCAGATTTTAATGTATCCATTATATTACGTACCTATGTATTTTGGGTACATTTTACTTTTTTTTTTATGTTTCTAGAGTTACTATTATTTCTTCATACGCCCAAATTCAATAATAAGTTTAAAATGTTTGCCATCCTTAAGATCATCACACAGTTTTAATGAATCCGTGCCATGTTAAATAAAATTATTTTAACTTATTCCATTTAACTTTGTTCTTCATGGCACACTATGCTCAATATTGATGTTAATTCAACAATGTCTCTAAGTAACTCTGATTAACTCAAGAAAAGTACAATTTAAGTATAGAAAATGGACATATAGGTCGAAAGGTAATAAAAAAAGGAAGCAAATGAAGTTATAAAATATAATATGTTCTATTTGAAATAAGCCACTTATTGAAGGTCAAAGTTGGCAATGTTTGAACTCCTGTTTTGGACACCCTGTGTATTTTAGAGCATTTATAATTTATACATACATAAACTTTGTATCTCTTTAACATATGGGAAAATATTTGATCAATGAAACTTGCGAAAATAGCGAAAATTATTAATTTCTTCGTACGGGTTAGTTTTCGCATAAGATTTTATTAGTCGAAATATTTAAACAATTATTGGCTTTAGGGATAGGGAATGGTATTGAAAGTTACCTCAAAATAATAAGCAAAATTCGAATCTGGCATAAGAAATATGATTAAAATAAGGAAGTTGTTGCCGACTTCCGGTATAACCGGAAGTGTCATATACATAGCATTATTTTCATTAGATAGAGCATTGCTAAAAACCTCCATGTGCAAATTTTCTATTCCAAATTATTTGTAGCTTCTCGAAACCGTCTAATAGGCCAATTACATTTAAAACAATATTTTAACTAGACCCTGGCACACTTTGGGACTAAGTATCTTATCTATTAAAACCTAAGTAAACTTAACTTTTAATGCTTACATATATTGAAAATATTGTTAGTGATGTGATGTCTTTAAAAAGCTTTATAGTACATTGCAGCCGGGAGTTTGTAAACACGAACTAAAACTTAAAAGCTTGTAGTCCTGGCGAAGTTGAAAAATACGTCTAACACATTATTCTATAAATAGGTATAACCTGTTTTTGTAATAATAATTCCATAAAACTTTAAACAAATATTGTCCAAATATAACCACTTATTTCAGTACATAATTTGAAAAATATATTTTTCTACATAATTCTCAACAATCATAAATAATACCGTCGTGTTAAAATATATCAAATAATAATTTAATATATTATGTATGTATCAATATCTTTATAAATTCTTTTTTAAAGAGCTTTAAGCAACTCGGTAAAATAACTTTCGTTATTCGTCTTTTATAATGGATTAGATATTAATTTAATTATGGGATACTTTTTGGACAAATGTAACGACATAGACATTACTATCTGTCCCATTACGGAATTGTTATTATTAATACTATTTTAGTGCGGTATTATAGTATGCGTAGGTGCGCCACTGACGCATTGTAATATTTAAGATAAATATGATTACCGGATGATCATCTCATAATGTTTTGTCCAAGGAAGACAATGATAAATTACTTTCAATCTAAAACTTCCATACTTGGCTTCCATGTTCGTCGGCAATTTACTCCTGTTCTTTTTGCAAGTGCGGCGATATATTTAGCAGTGGTGTTCATATCTTATCCCCATGAATCATGAATCATGGGTAGTTGGTAATTACGGCGTTTAGTAGGTCAGCCGCTGAAGTCTAAGGCCTTATGAGTTGGTTGGATGATAAGATACAGAAGTAGGAAAAATAAAAGTTTTCATTTTGACATATATTTCATTCCGTGAAGGCAGTATATGAATAACTCCTACAGTTAGAATGAGTGGTTTCGTTTCCTGTGGAGAAGAGCCATTATTTTATATCTTTCATTTAAAATCTAAATTAAATTGTATATTCGCTTTATCTTTAAGTACTTTTCAAGTACCTTAATTATGAACTTATAAACGAATTCTTGACTTATCATTGCATTTATTATGTTAGTAATCATCTATAGGGTGTCACAATGGAACTGACTGCTAGATTTAGGCGGTATAAGAGTTTTTACTAAATATCGATTAAACAGGCCAACAAAGGTTTTATAATTGGGCTATCTTTAACTTTTTGACTTAGTTACATATCACGAACTACATAAACACTGTTTTTTTTTCATTTCCATCACGCACCAGTAGTGTAAATATACGTTATACAATAATTTGTAGTTTTTAAAACGGCGGTTCTAGAAAATTAAATTTTGCCTCAATCTTTGCGGCGCCCCTGTATGTAATCGGTTTAAAACGCACACACGTGTGGGGGATTTACCGAAACATAGTTGGCTGGTGGAGATATTCTGGTTTTATACTATTCGGGTATTTACATAGTCGCTGTAGTACGTTTTTAATGTATGTACGTTTACTCGTGACATAGCGTCGTGTGTTTTTATTTTGTTTTAAAAATGCCTAGAAGTTGTAGAAATACACCAAATATATTTTGTTATAAACTGAACACCTGATTCAAAAAACGTTATTTATGCAAATTTGGTTGATCTGCAAAAACATGTTTTGCCGTCACTTCATATTAAATTAGGATTAATGAAGCAATTTGTAAAAGCGATAGATAAACATGGGAATTATTTCAAGTATTTACATATGTGGCTAATTTCCAGCTCTTTCTGCAGTAAAATTAAAGGAAGGCATTTTCGTAGGACAACAAATAAGGAAATTAATGCAGGGCCAACAGTTCGAAGAAACAATGACAGAAATTAAAAAATAATCTTGAATATGCTTTAAAAATTTAACAAAAATGTATTTAAGAAACTATAAACATTTGCAGTATAAGGAAATTGTCATCAAAATGTTGAATTAGTTTGAGCAACTTGATTGTAATATGAGTATAAAAATTCATTTTCTGCATGCTCATCTGGCTCGTTCCAGAAAATGTTGGTGCTATTAGTGAAGAGCAAGGTGAAAGGTTTCATCAAGACATAAAGGAGATGGAAAGGAGGTACCAGGGCCGATGGAATGTGGCGATGATGGCAGATTACTGCTGGAGGCTGAAAAGAGAACATCCAATGAATGATTAAAAAAAAAACTACAAAACGAAGCTTTTTGTTATAGAGGGAGAGATTTTCAAAGAAAAAAAAAGGAAAATACTGAAAACTACATATTTGTGTTGTTGATTTTTACTATGTTTTTTAATGGTTATTAAATCAAATCAACTTTCAAAATGTAAAAATGTGTAGGCCTGTATTATTATCGGGATCTAAGCCCTTAGAGTTAAGGTGCCTATAGACACAGTTGCATGTTCGAAGACATATAGGTACATTTATGTTCACAGCTTTAAATATGATGTATCCATATTATCTACAGACATATACGTGTACGTCAATCTTCTAGTCCCTAAATAAATTTATTAGTGGCGTGTATTCGCTTAATCCAAGAGATACGTACAAAAACAATATAAACTAGATAAAAACTTTGAACACGAAATAAATAAAATAATGCATTTTGAAGCTGACATAATTTAGTGATATTAATCTACTTGAAATGTTTTAATTGGAACCTGATGATTGGCTGAATTATCTTTGGATGAAGATCATTTCGCGTTCTATGAAATTTCATGATTCTCGAAATTATTACAAAGTTATCTGAAAATGCAATTTTGACATTTTTATACTTTTAATCACTTTTAAATTTAATAGACCATTTTATTATACTTTCATACTTTTAACAAATACCAAATTTGATATATTACTTGATGAAAACATTTATGTAAACGGATATGGTCAATGGAATGTGAATGTCATACATAAGAAACGTGTCTTATGTATGTGAAATTTACTACTATATAGTATAGTAATAACACGTTGTTATACTACTTTCACATTTTCATTTACTGTGTTGTAAAATTAAGTTAGTGTGCCAAAAAGGAGAAACAATACTTCTCAAAATAAGTGTATAAATATTTGTTCTTATATACACCATGAATATATATTGTTTATTTAGTGCCTAATAAATATTAATATCTTGAGATTTAGCAATTATTATTAAGAGGTACCATAATATGTGTACACAAAGTAAACATCACGTGAATTACACTATTTATATAAGGAAATAACAAACCTACACTTTTTCTGTAATCATACCTTCTCAGAGTTTGCATATATGTATGAAGTATCATGAATACTTCAATGAAGATTTTAAAAAAGACCATTAACCTATGTTAGTCAGGCTAACCAGTCTACCATCTACTACAATACTATAGTACTATAGGTGTTACCACAATGTATTCTATTATACATATATGGCATATACAATAAAATAAATGTAATTGTATAATAATATATCGTTTCAGTTTTTCGAGTTCAAAAAATGCGTTAATGTCAGTATATGTACGATTGGTAATTATAGAAAAATATGAAAAAAAAAACAACCAAAGACACTTACTTGTATAAGAGGTTAACTTATTATCTTATTACTTATTATCTTAACACATTTCATTTAATATTTATTGCAACTATTCTATTTTTCGAGATCCTCATCTTCATTATATCTGTGAAAAGAAATACACACAGTCCTATCCAAGATTATTGGTCAATATACAGACTACTTTCCGAAACTTTCAGAATTACTAACCGCATATTCTATAATTAATAGACATAGTCAAGTAATTCGATTAACAATGCTCTAATACAAAACTTATACTCATCTCGAGCGTTTTCCAGATACCTCAGCACCAATTAGAAATTACAGCCACAACAACCGCAGAGAATTCCGGTCGGTGATAATAACTCTGATCTCTAATTTGGTTTAACCTTTTCTAATAATTGTTTATTTGCATTCTTTAACTATTCTATCCACCACAACGATTACAAATTTCTCTCTAAATTGAATGATAGTACAAATATTTGTGATGAATGGGTTAAACTTGTTGTGGTTTTTTTGCCTAATGTTTACATATAATGATAAATTTCAATAAATACCAAGAGTATAATGATGTGGTTAAATAATGAATAGAACAGGAAACTAAAAAATGTACTTTTATACGTACGTACCGTTGAGAAAGAATGTAATCAGACACGTTCGAATCGTTCTTCTGAAATATAGACAATATTGAATTAATTTTAGAGTTAATTATGCTTATGATAAATTTTTGACACCATCAGTTTAAGAGGAACTAACTATAAGATGAGTTCCTTATTGTTTTCTCAATGGTACCAAAATTATGTCATTATAAATATTATATCATGTTATTAGAGATAAGAAGAGACATATTTACAATATTTACACCACAACTAAAATATGAACTAAATGACCAAGAAGATCCTACACACGAGATAAAAAATTACCGAATTACCTATAAAATTTAATAATGACTTGGACTTCCCCTATTAGTCATAAGATCGTTAACCCATTGGAGTTTCTATTTCATTGGCCCCATTGTATTTCATTCTAAGCAATCAGAACTTCATACTGAAGAAGAAAGAGATGAGAATGGTCAATTGATGACTTGTTGCGGAAAAGGGAGAAGGGGTACTTCAAAAGCGATGTATTTGAAATAAAATCTGGCAATATTGACGTTCTGCAGCAAATAATAAGTGATGGATTTATCATCGACTAGCTTTTTGTCATCATTAGAAAGTGTAGAAAAGCGAAAGAACAATGGATAGTAGATAAATGCAAAGAAGTAGAAGATAAGCTCCAAGTAGGTAAGACCGATGAGGCTTACAAAATAATTAAGAGGAACTTTAGGGATATAGGACCAATAAGTAGAAACGTTAGGAGTCAATCGGGGGACATACTGATCGGAAGAGAGGAGAAATCGGATAGATGGAAGCAGTACTTAGAGAAAATTTATACGAGGGTCAGGAATTAGGAGAGATATTAGAGGAAGAATCTAGCATCGACAGGGAAGATGTAGGAAAA
The DNA here is from genome assembly GCA_037954035.1 of Rosalia funebris. Classification (NCBI taxonomy): domain Eukaryota; kingdom Metazoa; phylum Arthropoda; class Insecta; order Coleoptera; family Cerambycidae; genus Rosalia; species Rosalia funebris. Next base: position 11,978,369 of record JAZFAV010000007.1, read on the forward strand.
CCTATATTGAGGGAGGAATTTGAAATAGCACTAAGGGGGCTAAAGAACAATAAAGCGCTGGGTGTAGATAAAATACAGGTGCGGAAATTTTGAAATGTGCGGGACAGAAAGTAGTAAATAGGATGTTTGAACTGGTAAAATGCATATACGAAACGGGCGAGATGCTGGAGGATTATAAGAGGAACATTATCGTTACTATACCGAAAAAGAGAGGAGCCGACAAATGCGAGAACTTTAGAACGATTAGCCTAACTTCCCACGCGTCAAAAATCTTAACCAGAATAATGCAGAAGAGGATGAAAAATAAAGCGGAGGAAATACTAGGAGAAGATCAATTCGGGTTTAGGCGAAATAGGAGAACTCACGAAGCTTCGCGAAGCTATTCTAGCACTAAGAGTAATGTTAGAGAAAACAATAGAAAAAGGAAAGGACGCTTATATAGGATTTTTAGATTTAGAAAAAGCTTTTAATAATGTAAGATGGGAAAAAATGTTCGAGATACTAAAGAGCGCGGGAATGAAGTATAGAGATAGGAGAGTAGTACACAATCTATACAAAGAGCAAACTGCTGTTATAGAAGTAAAAGGGGAAAGAAGGGAAGTAGGTATCAGGAAAGTAGTAAGACAAGGATTTACGCTATCACCTCTAATTTTTAATCTGTACATCGAAGAGGCGATTAATGTGGTAAAAGATAGAGTGGATTTCGGGATTAAAGTACAGGGACTGAAACTAAAAATGCTGAGATTCGCGGATGATATAGCAGTATTAGCATCTAGTAAAGAGGAATTAGAATTAGCGTTGAACGAAATGGAGGCAGTGTTGACAGAGGAATACGGAATGAGGGTGAATAAAGACAAAACTAAAGTGTTCGTGTGCAGAGGGCGCGACAGCAGCCCGAGAAACGAAAGTACAAATTAATAATGAAAGATTGGAGGAAGTTAAAGACTTCACTTATTTAGGAAGTAAAATAAATTGGGATGGAAGAAGCAGTAATATAAAACAAAGGATAGCGCAGGATCGAGTAGCTTTTAGCAAAAATAGAGCACTTTTATGCTCGGGGGCAATAAACTTAGAAACAAGGAAGAGATTTTTGAAAACGTATGTATGGAGCACGGCGCTATACGGTTGCGAAACCTGGACGCTGGGGGAAGCAAGTAGGAAGAAATTAGAAGCTTTTGAGATGTGGTGTTACCGAAGAATGATGAAAATACCGTGGACTGATAGACTTAGAAACAAAGAAGTATTAGAGAAAGTCGCCGAGAAAAGAAGTATGTGGAAAAACATAAAGAAGAGAAGAGATAGAACGGTAGGCCACTTGCTGAGACATGGGGGAATAGTCCGCGATATTTTGGAGGCAGAAATAGGAGTGAAGAAAGGCAGAGGTAGGCCTAGATTAGACTACTGCTCACAAATAGTAAGGGATGCAGGTTGTAGCACAATTAGCGAAATGCATAGGTTAGCACAAGATAGGAGAAGCTGGAGGTTAGCGTCCAACCAGTCTTAGGACTGATGACCTCATGATGATGAGCTTTTTGTCAAAATAGAAATTATATGAGAACAAGTAGATTGTGTGTAATCAATTACATAGGCATATAGGAAGATTAACTTTCTATGCAATATATCAGTGTCCCATAGAAATACTAATATATTCTTGCCTATCAATGCAAAAACAAGCGAGGATGAAAAAGGGTAATGAGAGTTTAATTACAAAGAAATGAGTATATAAATTTAATATATTATTATAGAACCTGCCTGGTTGATAACCTAATTGGGAAACCTAACAGTTCAAGCAGTTCTTCGTTTGTCTACGATTTTTCAGAAAAAATGTACGGTATTTCACATTTGTTGCTTACAAAGTTTCTTACGTAGGTTTTAGATAATTCAAGAAAATTTTAAAAGGCAGGAGTTAATATATTATGTTCATTATTAAATTACAGACTGAGCCTACGATAGAGAGCAGTCCTTTCGGATTGTGAATATGTGACCCTTATTAGGACGTATAGGAGACAAAGATTATTTTGTAAATGTTTATTCACAATGTCAAAAAATTTGTTATAAAACTATTTGTTCCAAAGGATTTACATGATAATAGTATACTTCCTATTATCATGTAAATTTTTAATCTTCAAATAGAACTATATGACTTATTATATGCAATATTATATTTAATTATATTCAGTACAGTATTGGATATAAGAATTATTTTAGAGACTGTATATTTTAGTGAAAAATAGCTAGTGAAGAGCAATATTTATAGACAGCTTATTTATATAAATTACCATAAGAGGAAAAACAACATCAACAATTAATTAATCAACCTAAATGGGTCTTCATTTATATATCAACTACATTAAACCGGATTATTTTTTATATTCAATATTATTCTTCAGCAATTTCTATTTCATTACTGTGTATATCTTTATTACCCAATTATTGGATTATGATCCAGTTACAGGACAAAATAATTAAAATATAAAATTAACCTAATAAATCTAATACAAAATTTAACTAAGCGTGCTGCGAAAACTTAATTGAAAGTGTATATTAAAAGTCAACAAAATTACGCAGAATTATTCAAGAAATGAGTATAGAACAGGTATTATAATTATGATAATATATGTATTTGTAATTTGTACATGGTTTGAAGATAGAAAACTTTTGTGACTACAAAAGCATATTAGTCTTGGTAATTAGCAGATATCGTAGTGCCTAGCAGAATACTATGGAATTCGAAAATTCAATTTATCAAGAAGATAACTACAATCAGTTCCATCATGTATTAACTTATAGCCAAAACTAATGCTTGAAAAGACGTGCCACAGTTATAAGGATAACATCTGAAAATTGTCAAGTAGTCAGTAATGATTGTGTCTATCCTCTCTCAGGATATATTCCATATATCTTAAAATGAAAAGTTCTTGAAATCTTCTCTGAACTTGATCTACCAGACTTTTATTATTATAATAAGGATAGCATATATCAGACGAATATTCCAGTTTGGATTGTACAAACGAATTATTTTAATCGATTGGATTAAAGGATTAATCCAAACGTTAAGGATTATGAACCCCGACGTTTTATGTGTTATTAATATGATTTATGCAATATGTGCAGTAAACGAGAGCATATTGTTGAAGATTATAACTCAAATCTTTTAGAAACTGAATTTAAATCTACCTTATTTATCCTACACCAAGATTCCATTTTACTAATTGTTCTTAAACAAATAAACAATCGTCAATACTTTTAATATCGTAATATATCTTAAGGTTGCTTGCAAACAATCCATAGTATGAGTCTAAGATATTAATAATATTATCAATAAATATTATACATAGTAATGGTGCTAGATGGGAACCCTGTGATACTCCAGATGTAAGATAAAATGTTTTGAATTAAATCCGTTATATTCTACATATGATCTACCATCTGTTAAGTATGAAACGAATTTTACTAGAGATTTACCCCTTTGGACCTACTAACAAAGTCCAAAATGTTTCGTTTTTTACATTATTGCTTCTATACCGTCAAAAGCTTTGGTAAAACCCATCTACATAACATATACTTGACCCTGATTATCGATAATATTTGAAACATATTGAGAAAGTGCAGATACATTGGTGACTATTAAAACGATTTTCAATAAAGATGTCTTGATTAGGAGATATATAATTTGTTATAGATTAGTCGAGACTTCTCAAGAACATTAGCAAAGTTGCATTGATATTGGTCTATAATCACAAGAAAATAATCACCGGGATCTTGAACTGGACCAATACGAACTGCTTTCATAAATTAGGAAAAGTGGATTTTTTTAAAACTAAATTAAACAATATTATATTAGTGGTGATTCTCCAAAAACTATCTACAATTCTTAACTAATAAACTTAGAATATAATCATTGATTGATATGATTCTATTTTTTTAATTCAAATAAAGTTTATGAATTTGTATTGCAATTTTATTGGGAATTGTATTCAATTATAAAGTTTGTAGTATACGAAGGTAAAATTATACCATTTCTGTTAATATTTACAATAATATATCTAAAAGAAATATACTTAACCTTGCTGAGGAATTCATCCCATTGTATTGCACTATTTCCTATTAAATATTTTGCAACCGATATAAAACTGCATGGTACAATGTAATACGTTGAATTCAATATGCCCCATGATGACCTCAGCCAGTTATCTTCTTTAGGTGTGCTACGTTACAGCATATACTCTCGAAGTGTGTAACGAAAGAAATATATCGGTAATAATGACCCGTTTGAGATATGCACTTGTAGATTTCTTGCTCCATCAATAAACTCCATTGGCATTTGTCCTAAACTGCACATCTACAGTCCTTTTTTGAAATGGACCATTAAATAAAAAAGAATTCATATATATGATATTAAACTATTCATGTACATATATTTGAAAATATATGATAAATATCTCATAAAGTGTTAACATAAACTGTGAACTGCAAGTGTGAATTTCATCAATAATGTACATATAATCAGGAAACCAATCATGTGAACATCTGAATCCTGTCTTGAAATGAATAAAACTAACCTGGTAGACAAAAAGAGCTAAAAATACTTGATTGTATACTAGAGCATCGAACGCATTGTCAGTATCAGTGTTTTATGGAAACATGCTTTCCTGTTTCTGTTTGTTATCGTGTCGGAACTAATTTTCAGAAAGTCCATAAAGTTTCCAGATCTCTGCCTGAAATGGTATTAAATTTGGACTATTTGTAATATTTGTTTCACTCTCAAATATAACTATTCCCGTCCATCGAAACCCAAACCCTGCCTTTTAAAATCTGATAAGAAGAAGTAGGACCTTGATGAATTTTTTCTGAATTGAATAATTACTGTGATTTTCTGATTTTTATTAAATCCGAATAATGAATATATAATATTAGAATAAGCCGTTGATTGTTGAGTTTATCAATCCATAGTAAATATCGTAATTATTTGAAATTGTGTTTTTTGGGGTATTCCAGTTCGGTGCTAGAGTTTCTTAGTTGTTATTAAAATGGTATAAAAATAAGAGAATCTTTTATTTGGTTGCATGATAACGAACTACGATTAATTTAAGATGAAACAATCTTGACTGTAATTACAATATTACATATTATCTTGGGAATCTTCGATGTAGCAATAAAATATAAGAGACCAGATTTTCACAAACACTCAAACACATCTCTCGAGGAGCGTTTCGCCCATGAAGTTGCCAGCATCAGAATATGATTAAAATTCATTATTAATCATCTACAAAGCGTAGGATGAGCGATGTATGGAGCAATGTTCCAGTGTTTGTAGAAAATTAGTTCATTTTTTTTTATTACAAAACACATTAAATTATTGTTTGCTTTGATAATGAAAACCATGAAGTATTGAGATTTTTAAGATTTTCAAATTTGTGTGAGTGCAGAGTAAAATTCTTATTTTTTTAAAACAATTTAATTAATCATAAAATGATGAAAATACACGAAATTATTTAATTTTATATGAGTTTCCATATAATTGTTATTATTTTTGATAAGTACGTAAACTATGTAAGACAGGTTATAAAAATATTCATATTTCAAATCAAAATACATTTCTGATATGTGTATTTTTAATTACAAAATAATTTTGTGTTTATGAATCGGTGCTCATTACATTGTTTTCAAGAACTAAAAAAAATGTGTAATAATTACACTATTACATTCCATATGTAAAAAACATAATTCTGTTTGATAAGACCAATTTAAGATTAAATCCATCATAATATATAGTTTTCCTAAAATAATGAATAAATTCGTTAGAAATTAAAGAAATAACTTTTGGGAAAATCTCTCAGACTCGTCATATTTTATGTTTAGTTGTGCATTTTTTAAAATATAATACATACATACAGGGCGATTCATGAAGGAGATATGACGCCATAGATATTTTTATAATGGTAACAACTTTTTTTATTACGGAATGTAAAAGATAATGTTTTTTTACATGTGCTTCGGTAATAACTATATTAGCATGAGTGTAGCTTAGAAAAAGAAAAAGAAAAGCGATTTTTCAATATCAAAGTACTAAATTTAATGAAAACGATTATTTTAAAAAATTAACCAAATTAAATGTTTAAATTATACAGCATTGGCTGTCTGTATTTAATAATATTTATATTACTAATTTATTTTATATTGCTAAAAATAAATAGGTACAATAAAATTGATCTTACAATTGAAACTGACAAAGAACTTAGCCTTTAATATTTATTTTACAGCCACATAAAAACTATAATTAAACTATGCAGTTGCTTAGTTTAATACGCAGCTGGAAGGTGTATATCAAAGTCTAACTTAATTTTAATATGCACCTAGAAGGTGTTCATTTTGAACACATTTTAAAATATTTCAATACTCTATATTTTTATTAAAATTATTTTTTTTAATAAATAGTTGATTTATTTATTTTTTTTTTTAGTTAATTTGGATCATTTGATATAAAGGCCATTTAAATTTAAATGGCCCAACATCCTCTTCCATTGTCAATATGTATCTGTATTATCTATAGGATCTGGATTATCTTTAGACATTATTGTTTCAAAATCTATTTAATTGACATCAAAAAATCTTTAACTAAACTCTATTATTTTTATTAAATTAAAATAATTAGGTTTTTTACTTGATAAAATAATACTTACATGTCGGCTGCTGAGTATTCGTACAATAAAGCGTTTAAATTAACAACTTTAAATCTTTTACAAACCTTCTTACAGAAAACTGCCTAAACAGATTCTAAATCTGTCTGCCACTGAATTAGTTATCATGCGTATATTTTCTCATATGTTTCCGGAAGAGGATATTTTTACATAGTATTCTTTTTAGTAACAACGTTAAACATTAAACAGTGATACCTATTTCGCCACTAAAATATTTATCACCACAACATGATCGATACTATGCCATTAAAATTATATTGATGACTATGACCCATATGTCTAACGATATTAACTTTTCTTTATTAATATAGGCTAAGAGAAATAATTTTGAACATACGTGTTATTTAGTACTTAAATATTATTCACAAGATGTTTACTTGTGAAAAATTTCATGTTTTAAATAGAACACGCCTTATATTTTTATATACGTCTTATACCTCTAAATCACTATTTTAGCAATAACTGATTCAATTAATATAAGTATCTTAATAAATTTTGGATTATATTTGATATGATATGGATTGGATAACTCTATGTAATTTGAGATACTTGACATTTGAAATGTTCCTGTAAAATATTTTAATAGTGATAGATAAAGAAAACGGGTTGATCCCTTAGTGAATAATATAATGTACAGAATTAGTGTATATTATTTTTACATATTATATAATTATACTATACTAAACTGTTTTCCTCAGTAAGGTTAGCCGCACACGTGCAACATTTTACTCTCAGTGATTAAATAAACTACTCGCCAGAAACTTGCCCGCTTTTCTACCAAGCTCACACAGACAACTGAATAGTTGCTTGTCCGTTTAAAGTTTCAAAACGGATTTTGTTGAAACTATATGCATTACAGCCCTGCTTCTAAGAAGAAGAAAGAAAAACCAGAGACAGTATTGGGTCCATCCAATGATTAATAGGAGGTTTTTAAATGGACAATTTCATAACTCAGCCCACAATTTTTTTTCAACATTTTATTGAAATAGTCCTTAAGTTTTCTATTGTACAACGCTGGACGTTTTTTTTATTGCTTCAATGAACGCCTCCACGTTAATTGAGGACTTTTTAATTGCCCTTGTAACACCATTAACCTTGTAACGATTTTAAATCATCTGCAGATGATGTCAACTTTGTTGGCGAAACGCGCGTCGAGTGCAGTGTATAGTGCTTTGGTGTTTTATGGAAAACTAAGTCAGTGTTATCTTCACACCACAGGTTCCGACTTACTCCAGAATTGCCCTTGTGCGAAGTCATATCTGAACACGTACGTTCTATTTCTTCCGCAACAGTTGAGTCGCCCTCCGAATAGGACTGACTGGAATTTTTTAGTCGCTGCAACTAAAAAATCTCATGTGTGCGGGTTATCGTAAACAACAGTGTGTTCCATTTTCGTGATTTAAGAAGTTACCCGAAAAAGTTGTCCGTGTGCATCTAGCCTAAATCATTACCCTACGATGATGATCGCCTACTACCGTTGTCACATATCATCACAATTTCAGTTCAATTTGATTTTGTAAAATTTACAACAATTATCAATATTTTAACTTTAAAATATAAAACCAAAAACTCACAGGATTACGTTATTTCATACATATATGATTAGTTTTAAAGATATTTTTACTGTTCGTTAAAATTATATCGATATTAACCAGTTATTAAATTAACCAGTGTTAAAGAGTTATTACAAATAAACCATAATACGAGTACATTAAGATTTCTGTAAGTTAGATTTACATACCAACTGTTCTTTTGTTAAAATCATTATTATACATATGTATATTATAAGTGGATATATAAATAAATGGATGTATAAATAAACTTAATAGGAAAAAATATAATAATTTGTGTTTGAAGTAACCCACCGACGGAACTCCCTCATCACTAAATACAATCAATATAGAGCTGAGACATTAAGAAATAATCGCCACAAAACGGAACTGAAGTTTAATAGTTCTCATTAAATACTGCACACCTTACCTACTCCTATCCAGCCTGTTGGTCTTTTACTAGAGCGCATTTAATATTAATTAAAGTTCTAAATAAAAATGGACTATATAGTTACTCTAAACTGTCCATTTAAACTTTTTTTTCCACGACCACTATATTAGAAAGGTTTAATACATCTGTTGTCCGTGGATTAGAGACTTTCTAATACATTAGTGGATTAAAATTCATAATACAACGCTCCAAGACATCCTAGTTTTTAGCTCAAAATCAATATTCTTGATGAAAATAAATCTATCAAATCTGAAGTTTTTCAAAACCAGGTTTTGCCCGTGGTCATGGATAAAACGTTGAATTACATTCGGGAATTAACAGCCTTTAATCCTCTCAAAATAATGGGGACTCTCGTCTGCCCCCCGAGTGCCCATTTTTTCTCGTGGAGTAAAAGCTTGTTAATTCCCTTATACAATTAATAACTATTTATTTTAATGCAAAAGTACAGTGCATTGTTCTTTACAATTCAGTGTTATATTTCACGCTTCCTAATCCGTTCTGAAATCTAAAGTTGATCTGGCTGCATTAAAGTAAAGAAAAAATCCTTATTAATTAATTAATTTAAAAAATAAAACTTTAATGAAATGGGCTATTACGAAATTTACTTGCGCCGTGGTAAAATTGTAATTACATGGCACCTTATTGCTGATAATTCGAAGGAATATATTTTTATACCGTATTTAAAATAAACAGTTTTAAAACCTTAAAAAGGACTTTTTCGCATGCAGAATATCTTTATCTCGAAATTCAGTAGCCGAGAAAAAATAAACCAACACATAAATGTAGAATATGTGTTTTATGCGACAGTTTTACTTTTTTTAAATAGTGCACCATCGTGTTTTCTCATGACCCATGGACAAGGTCCTATCCATCTAAAAATCAATAGATGTCGTCTGGTAGACGTCCCTAATCAGAATCAGTCGAAACCGGATCGATTCAACACGATTTAATTGAGTGATCGTGGTATCAAAAAAAAATTCTCAAATAGTCCACCATTGTACTTTCTCATGGCCCGTGTACATGATAGAGTGTATTCTATGCACCTCAAAATTAATAGGTGTCGTCCGAGAGACGTCCCCAATCAGAATCAATCAGAAACCCGATTGATCCGACATGATTTAGTCGAGTTATCGTGCTAACAAGAATATATGCCAACGACAGCGACGACGACACACACAGCAAAAAAATTTTAAAAATAATTTTTTTTTGTTTTTAGGGCGAAAAACGGAAAATAAACCCAAAATAAAATTAGTTTTTTCGCTTTTTCTTTACACGATTACATTACTTTTCCGCGTATAGTGGAGTGCGGAAAAGTAAAATGGACTATATAGTTACTCTAAAATGTCCATCTAAACCTTTTTATTTTAATGCAAAAATACAGCGTATTGTTCTTTATAATTCAGCGTTATATTTCCTAATCTGTTCTGAAATCTAAAGTTGATCTGGCTACATTAAAGTAAAGAAAAAATCCTTATTAATTAATTAATTTCAAAAATAAAACTTTAATAAAATGGACTATTATGAAATATACTTGCGCCGTATTAAAATTATAATTACATGGCACCTTATTGCTTATAATTTGAAGGAATTTATTATACCGTATTTAAAAAGTTTTTGATGTACATTCTGTTAAATTTTAGTTCCTCTTTTAATATATAGATAATATTAAAAGAGGAACTAAAATTTAACAGAATGTATATCAAATCGACACTTTCTTTTTGAGAATTTGATTTTCTTTTGCCCATTTTTTTTTATTTTCGCTGTCCCACGAGCCAATATTCTAACCACTCTATCGTGTCGTCCACTTTAGTACTTTCATTCGTTACGCTCCCATATTCGGTTTGTATTTATCTATGGAGTTCACTCGGTAGTTTCCCTTGACTCCGTTATCCGCCTAGAGGCTTGCCGCTCTCTGTATGTAATTCCAATATATTATTCGCATTTTCTAGTACGAATATATAGATTTTACTTGTTCCAAGGAGAAACTATATTGAGTTTGTTGCGCAGCCCCACAAATTTGCCTGAATAATATATTTTTGCCAACGTATTTAATATATACATATTTAATAAATAAAATTTTATCCACCTTGGTACCAATGTAAAAACTGAACCGTGTTATCAGAAAATATTCATATATTTTAGCAAGCAATATTTTAATAAAGCCCATCCATTATAGCTCATTAACTTGCAATTAGAGTTATATGTGTATTAAGTGTAGAAAAGTGTTGCACAATGTACAACGTTCAATAGGACTTACTTATATGTACCACTAATTGGAGGTCAGAAGAATCTCTTGTCAGCTTTTTATAAACAAGATAAAGGTTGTTTATGAGCAAGACTAAGGGATTTACCGTCTACGCAAACAATAAATAAATGTATGCAAGTGTTTCAGTACCCTTTCTAACATTACTGAGCAAACAATAATGGAAGTATCAATATCAATTCATCAGTTAAGAAATCAAGGTAAATCTGTACTCGAAATCAGTGATGTTCTTTATTACGCGATTACCTATTATTCAGAACATTCTCAAAATATTTAAAAAATAGATTCTTGGCAAAATACATAAATACGCGATTCTAGCCACTATGAAAAAACAGCTATCCATAAGACTTTCAGGAATTTCTGGTATGATTTCCATATATTATAATTTAGTACCTACTATGAAACATGTGAGGAAGGCATGGCGTGGGAGTATATGACATTGAAAATATGCAGTTTATTAACGATCTAATGGCAAAAACATTTATACTAATATGTAGTAAAAAATGTTAAATGAAAATATATGTAATTTAAATATATAAAACGATTTTAGATTCCAAGCAGTGATTCATTTATCGTAAAATATTTATTTTTTATTCCCACGCGTCAAGAATCTTAACCAGAATAGTGCAGAAGAGGATGGAAAATAGAGCGGAGGAAATACTAGGAGAAGACCAATTCGGGTTTAGGTGAAATAGGGGAACTCGCGAAGCTATTCTGGCGCTAAGAGTAATGTTAGAGAAAACAATAGAAAAAGGAAAGAACGCTTATATAGGATTTGTAGATTTAGAAAAAGCTTTTGATAATGTAAGATGGGAAAAAATGTTCGAGATACTAAAGAGCGCGGGAATGAAGTATAGAGATAGGAGAGTAGTACACAATCTATACAAAGAGCAAACTGCTGTTATAGAAGTAGAAGGGGAAAGAAGGGAAGTAGGTATTAGGAAAGGAGTAAGACAAGGATGTATGCTATCACCACTAATTTTTAATCTGTACATCGAAGAGGCGATTAATGTCGTAAAAGATAGAGTGGATTTCGGGATTGAAGTACAGGGACAGAAACTAAAAATGCTGAGATTCGTGGATGACATAGCAGTATTAGCATCTAGTGAAGAGGAATTAGAATCAGAGTTGAACGAAATGGAGGCAGTGTTGACAGAGGAATACGGAATGAGGGTGAATAAAAACAAAACTGAAGTGCTAGTGTGCAGAGGGCGTGAGAGCAGAGCAAAAACGAAAGTACAAATTAATAATGAAAGATTGGAGGAAGTTAAAGATTTCACTTATTTAGGAAGTAAAATAAATTGGGATGGAAGAAGCGATAAAGATATAAAACAAAGAATAGCGCAGGGTCGAGTAGCTTTTAAAAAAAAGAAAGAACTTTTATGCTCGGGGGTAATAAACTTAGAAACAAGGAAGAGATTTTTGAAAACGTATGTATGGAGCACGGCACTATACGGTTGCGAAACCTGGACAGTAGGGGAAGCTAGTAGGAAGAAATTAGAAGCTTTTGAGATGTGGTGTTACCGAATAATGATGAAAAACACCGTGTACTGATAGGGTTAGAAACGAAGAAGTATTAGAGAAAGTCGGCGAAAAAAGAAGCATATGGAAAAACATAAAGAAGAGAAGAGATAGAATGATAGGCCACTTGCTGAGACATGGGGGAATAGTCCGCGATATTTTGGAGGCAGAAATAGGAGTGAAGAAAGGCAGAGGTAGGCCTAGATTAGACTACTGCTCGCAAATAGTAAGGGGTGTAGGTTGTAGCACAATTAGCGAAATGCGTAGGTTAGCACAAGATAGGAGAAGCTGGAGGTTAGCAGTCTTAGGGCTGATGACCTCATGATGATGATGATTTATTTTTTGTGAAAACAGTTGTGGCCAGAGACTTTTTTTGTATCGAAATTACTAGTGTTTAATATTTGTGGACATATTGTTGATAATTTTAATATATTGATATTTGTTCATATGGTCGACAATTTCTTTCAAGTTTATTACCATGATAATTAATTTATACATATGTATACAGAGTACTGTTCGACTGTGCAATTGTTAAAAAATCCTTGAACAATCAAATACATTTTCTAAAGTACTGATAATGATTGGCAGAGACATTTTTATTAAGTGTATTTTATAATGGAAATGAGACGCGAAAATATATTTACTTTGTCGTAAATGCAGTAACGATTACTCTATGTATCTATGATAAAAGCAAATACAATAAGAGATAAAATACTACTATTAAATGTTAATATTACAGTAGATAATACATACGTATATCTATTAAAGTCTAGAGTACGTCAACCATTAGGTATCTAATCTGGTTTTATGTAGGTTATGTTTGTTTAAAGTGTAAATTTATTTGCACCTGTCAGATATTAAGTCGTAGAAACGTTAATAAAACTTAAATGTACACAATTCATCCAGATTCTGAATATGAATAGTTTCTTTCTTATTAATATTTTCAGTCCAAAATATATTACTTTTTAAAATAAAACTAAAATACATCTTTAAAATTTAACTTATATACATATTTGTCTTATTCTAAAATTGCAATGATTTAATATTTTAATTTACATGCGAAAAAAAATAGTGAATTTTAATTTGTTAAGAATTAAATGCTTGTCAAAATGAACATGAATTGATAACAGTTGCTTTACAAATGTTTTGTTATTTAACGTAACGATCCTTCAAAATTACAGCAAAATGCCTGTAAAGCATTATCCAATCGCTTGTTCACTTATTCAGTTGCTTAATTTTATGGCAATCTCCCCTTGAACTATTTGATTTCAGTAATTTTCTTGCAACGCAACCAAAGACTGTTCAACCTGCACAATATCTTTCAAAACAAAAACGCATCTTTCCAGCGTTGTTTTCATAAAATATATGCAATAATGTGTATAATATTCTTGAAATTATCAAATTACTCTCTTTGTCCCAAAAAGCAGATGAAGGGACCTTTCCTGTCCATTTTTGGATTCGACTATTTTTTATGAGGAAACCCTCCATTCTTCTCTTTGCATTTTTTGTATCGGATTCATAATAATGGAGTTTTCCTTCGCCGGCAATCAAAAATTAGTGAAAGGAGCTTTCCCGCTCCAGCTAAAATTACAGCAAAGCGCTTCGGAAGTCGTCATTTCGGATTACAATTTAGATATCTGTGAATCTATTTGACAGAACTTTTTATGATACACATTGTTTTTTGACATATACCTAAAAACTGATATTTCAGTATGTTGTTCGTAATTTACGCAGTTCGTAATTTTTCTTTCAACCTATTTATTGAATAAGAAAAGCATACAGCGATAATTATAATACAAATTATCAAAACTGTTTTTATTTATATACATATCGTTTCCTTATTTTCTATAAGAAATATATAAAATAAGGAAAATTACTTACCATATTAATATTTATCTGTTAAATTAATGAAGTATGACAGTTATTAAGGAAGGTTAACCTGTAATTAGGAGAAAAACTAGCTATGTTGTTTAAATACGGAAAATTACGACGACAAGATTATTTTGTTAAGAACGTACCAGAAGTTGGCCATTCGCGAATTAATCCTGTTATTTCAGAAAGCATTATGTAACTATAATCGGATTACCAATTTGATCTCTCCAAGACTTCTCAGAAAGCCATTTTCGTAATGTTAAGGGCTTGAGGGTATGCAGGGTTGGTCCTATATGTATTTTAAGGCCCTCTTTGTATATTATTTTTAAAACAAATCCGTCCAAGTTTCCAAAACATACATGATAAATATAATGCAAAATAGGAAAAACAAAATAAAATAAGAAATTTCTCTTGCTTTGATTTTTTTATATATGAAACCTAACAAGATGTTTGCAACGTTGTCAGACTACTACGATACTAGCGAATATTAGGATTTCAGTATATAAAAGATGTATTTCTTTCTCTTAAATTACCATTTTCTTCTTCAATATCGTAAAACACATATTTCCATAAGATGTTCTTTCCTCTTTTTTTGATGTGGTATTTCGTAATTTATTTATTTAATTATCAAATACTACTACCTTGTTCGTCTTCCCTAACAAAAATATTTTCCTTTCGGAGCCGGCAACAGCGCTCATCTGGTAAGCTAATCTGTGGACCTAAAAGTTGCTGTAATCAGCGTTATTTCTTACATTTTTCTGAAATCAGAACTATTTATGTGCTTTTAAGTGCGTGAAACTTGTATCTAATATTTCGTTGTATATTTAGGTATACAATTTATATTGTTAGGCGTATTTTTAAATACGTAAAACCATATATTTCGGACTTATAACCTGTTGCTTTTTTGGCGCTCCGTCGGTTTCTTTACAGCACAGTTTATAAGTTTTTGTTCGTGTTTAATTGTATGTTTTTCCCTTGGTTTCGGCTAGTTTTGTGGTAACTGATACTTAGTGAAATTATGCCTCAAAAGTGTTGTGTTCCCCACTGTAACGGAAACTATAAAAATGGGCCTAAAGTTCATGTTTTCGGTTTTCCAAAGGACGTAAGTTTACGACAAAAATGGCTAAAAGCGATACCCCGAGAAGTATGTGAAGCTCATTTTCCTGAAGGTAGTATAATAAAAAGTGGAACAGTTCAAGACTCAAACACTGGTTTGATTGACAAGATTTTTACAATAGATTTACTAAAACCACGGCTAAAAGAAGGCTGTATACCATCTATTTTTTTAAATTGCCCCATTTATTTATCAAAAGATGTCAAAACACGGCCAAGTAAAGATGAAAAGCTCAAAAATATTGATGAGTTAAATTTGTCAAAAGCCCTTGAAATAAGCAAAATTGAGGTTGAGAAGCACGAAAAAAACATACATTTTGACAATTTTGATGAATTTATAGTAAAATTTTCTACACTTAAACTACCAAAAGACTGGTTTGAAAATGATGAAAATTGCTCTCAACAAGACTTTTCTCAAATTAAAACGTTATTGTCTCAAATTTTAATAAATGATGATCACTTTCATGATATCAACGATGTATTGCCGTTAATTACATGTTTAGGTGGTTATTGTTGCTATATTACGTTAAAAAAATTAAAATGTGCCAGCTGTAAACAAAAATTAGTATATGACGAGCAGTTTATTGTTGAGGACAATTTTGATCTTATTAATAAATTAAATCGTGGAGGACTTTTATATCCCCAAGGACAAGTTATAAATGTTGTATCTGTGACTTATATAATCTTCAATAATTAATCAATGAATTTGAGGACACATTTCTAGAAATCTATAATAAAAGATCGTTCATGGTTTATATAATTTTGGAATATTGTATTGAACAGAAACATGTCTCACATTTCGATGGATGCGCTAATCATAATGGAAAAGACATTTTAAAAATTATTCTCAAAAGTATTTCCAATACCCTCTTAAAAAATTATTGCGCTAAAAATAGCGACCATTTAAAAAAATGAAATAAAAATAGAAAACTCGATACATTAACGAAGTAGGCCATATACCTACCTATACATGCATAAATATTTTTTATAACTAAACGTATATAATTTGGGACCTATTTCTTTAAAAGTTTAATTAATGAATTTTCATGGCTTGTGTTCTATAATATATTTTTTATACCTAAACTCTCACCTCAACACTAAGTTATGCACGATGTTAGGTAGGTAAATGAAATTTGAAACTGCATAACATGAACATGCATACCCATATTATACCTACTAAGCAATAATAATTAAGAGAAGGTGTGGAATAGTTCAGTATATGTATTTATGTGTAATAACCTCTTTTCAGTAGTGTGAAAAATGTTTGTTATACATAAATACATATCCTGAATTTTGGCGCAGGTGTAGAGGAGTTGGGAGCCTGCACTTAATACTACACCTAGTATTAAACCAAAACTCAAACATAATTTTTGGGATTTGTCAAGAAGCCTGTCATATAACTAGCGTTCTTTAAAATAAGTTAACTATTGATAGTTTTCATAAATATTAGTGTATGTATCCCCTTATATGATTAAAATTGCACGGCCTACATTGATGACGTCACACAACAAGCACTAAGGCCTTGTTATTCAGTGGGTGTTGGAATAGTCCGCCTGCAAACTTCAATAATAATCGGCCATTATGTGATGATCCTATCTTCCTTGAGCCATTATTCGGATATCTTGATGAAACCGTTCACCTTGTTCCTTACTAAAATCTCCTAAGTTAGAAGGAAATTTGTCTAAGTGACTACGCAAAAAATGTAATTTCATACTCATATTGGCTCCTAATTTAAAAAACAGTTTAGCATCTTATGTAGTAGTTCTTGGTATTTATTTGTCTTGTAATTTCTCAAAAAAATTACAGATACATAACTAAACCATACATCAGATTCTATGACGGTCATATATCTGTTACAATTTGGATCTTTTATTAGTTTTCGAGTTTGTGGACTGTAAAAAATCCTTGCTTTTAATGCTTTCATGCTTACTACTGGAAATACTTGGCAAATGTATTTAAAATAATCGTGAACAATGTTGGCTTTTCCACCGGCCGGTTGGGTTTTCCGGCTATTGGAAACGGTTTGCGTTTCTTTTGCACGACCATCCCATAAATAGAGGTGACAAGGATATTTGGTATATCCTTTGCTGTTCAAGAAGTATGGCAACCACTTTTACATCGACTCAAACAAACCACTGATATTGAGAATGAACAATTTTTTTCCAATACCAACTTTCTAATAAAAATATTTTCCTATTGTTCTGTAAGTTGTGTTATGTAAATAATCGACTGGAGTTGACACAAACTTATTTCCGTTGTGCAGTAATATACATTTCAAGCTCTTTTTAGAACTGTCCATGAAAATCCGCTAATTAACTGGTAAATTTTAACAAACGTAGTCGATTTAACTAAAATGAAGATATAATATGAAATTAGGGTCCTCGAGTATTCAGAAACCGATCTTAAATTTGTAGCAATATAGTTTTATTTATTCCCCAGTGGAATTTTTGTGTTACCTGACCACCGACATACCCAGATATCAATCCTCTTGATTATTTTACTTGGGGATATATCAAGAAGATGGTGTACAAAATTATCTCTAATAATATCAAATAACTCTGACAACATATAGTAGCAGCCTTAAACAATATACACTATGATATCACCTCAAAGAACTATCGGCGATATTGAATTGAAAAGAAAGAGTAATTGCGCATTCATCAAAATGGGGACTATTTTGAGCATTTTTAATTATTATAAAATCTTGTTTTTCTTTTGTGTTGTAATTGATTTTTTGCATTATATTCGTTTTATGTTATTTAGATATTTATATCAATACTAGTTATTTATTGTTCACGATCGTACTATTTTCAGACTACATTGACTACATTGGAGAGACACGGTTTAGGCCATAATTTCTTTATTTATGGTGCGATTGCAAAATTGAAAAAAGTACTGCGTTTCTAACGTAGCGCCGATACATCACTGATATAAAACAATATGGCTGCCATAAACAAAAAAATTGAGGGTAGTTATAAAGAATCGAAATGTCATGAGATTTCTACTACCACTGACAGGTTCATAACCTTGCTTTACATAAGACACCCAAATTTGCAGTCACTTGAAATAAGGAAGATCGGGTTATTGAAAGAAAAAGAAATGTAAATTTTTAATTTTTTTTAACTCGGAATCCCAATTTTGAAAGTGGGTCTGACATGGTTAGTTTTTAAAAAATTTATTCTATTCAGTCAAATTCGTATCTATGTGTTTCAAAATCTTAGCGAAAATAGTTAGGTGGAACATACTGTATATTGTTTTTTTTTCAATAATTTTTAATTTTCGTCCGTTGTGCAAAAGAAGTATAGATAATTTACCCAGTGGACAGAATTTATGGTAATACTTGGAATTCGAACAACACCTTCATGTTTATAAGGAATATATAAAATGAAATACATATGTTTGGAATTACACGTAAATCGAGGGAATGTATTAAAATAAGAAATAAAACAATACCGTAAAAATCACAAATTGAAATGCAAAATACTACCTCGAATATTTTTGTTTGAAAATACATATTTTCTTAATATTTATTTAAGAATAAGAAAACGTGTAGGTACATCACGTATAATTAGGCTATCAATTTTCAGTAATTTGATTTGTATTGTAATATTGTTTTGTATGATAATTGTTAAAACTGTTACTGTTTAATTTTTAGTGCTGTCAATTCGGGCCTAGTCACTTTTCAAAATATCTATAATGTGTACAAATAATTATAAAAATAACTTAATTTTATCTAATTATTATCTAATTTTTAAAGTTCTTATGATTGACAATAAAAAAATTACTTTTTTTTTAATATTGGCAAATTTACGATCATGTTCAAATAATAATTAAATCTAAACAAATTTCCTAAATTGCTTTGTTTTCGATATTCTTTCGATATTCGAAGTCATTCTTTTCTCTTCGTCTCCTGGATGTAAGCCTTGAACAGGTTGTAGGTGAAATGGACGCCTGTGATCTCGTCTTAAAGTACGAAGTACATTGGATTTAGAGGTGCGGAGAATACGAGAAACTATACGGGAACCCGTTGTTGGATCTCTGTCAAACTCTTTTAATATATTCTTTGTTGTTGGTTTTGGTTGCCATTATTTCGATCCCCATGTAAATGTCCTAAATCTTTCTCTATTAATTGCTGGTGAACTCTTGTGAACACATTATGACTAGGATGTTAGATTTACTGTTTACTGTTTACTCTGCGGATATCTCCTTTTGTATTCTCTAGCGGCCGCCCTTGAGTTTTCATTAGCAAATCCACACACAAAATGGATATCCGTTATTTCTCGATTTGAAAATCTAAACGGCATTTTGACACTACTGGACAAGTCTTATGTTAAAACCAACGCCAACCAGGCGTGGCAAATATTGATTATCTCGAAAAGTGACAGAGAAAAAACTCAAAAAAAAATTAAACTTTAACACCTTGTATATCGAAAACAAATCAATTTAGAAAATTTGTTTATATGGATTTTTTTCATAAAAATGCGTTTTCCATAAGAATTTGTCACGAAAAACCTGGCCCACCCTGTATAATTCATATTGGGAATCAAAATAATCGAAACTAGACATTTTATGTAAGTAAATTAATTCATTAGATAGCTATATCTACGTAATATAAAACAATCTTACTTTTAAATACAAAATAAAGCCCTAGGCAATGTCAATTCTACTATTTAGCAATAATCTACTATATATCCTTTGAAGTGATTACTACGTAACAAACGTAACCATAAATAACTAAAAACTGGCGCCTAGTGTTATTTTTAATTGCTGTATATACGATTGGCTCCGTTATTCTAGGTCATCGAATTCATGGTCGCTGTTAAATAAAAAGATAAATAAAACATTGGTTTTCTGCATTCTTCTACCTGAATATATAATGTTTATTTTCTCGTTTCTGTTATAAAATATCAAACATTAGCAAAAATAGCCAAGGCTATTTGTTGAAATGATTACTAATATTATCAAGTGAAAATTCATAGGTAAAAAAGAATAATATAAGATATTGGAAGGTTGACTTTGAGCCAAATGTTTCTAAAATTTCTAAAATATATATTGGTCAACTATGAGCAATTGTAACAGAATACTTATTTGCAGGAAGCGATTATACTTACATTATACAATTATAAAAGTTATAAATGTTACTAATTATATTATACTGATTTTTAACGGGAGGATCTTACAAGAAACTACTGATATAGCTACTGAAAATGCGAATGGTACGAGTAGTAATGAACAGAGACAAACAAGTACACCATCAACAAGTAGGCCAAATAATAAACAATGTGCAATATAGAATATTTGAGATAATATTTTATTTAAACAGGTGATATAAGAAACTGTGGAAGCTTTTCTTTGGAAACTGGACGCGGCACACTCCACCCACATGGCCTATGACAGAAAGCAGTAAAAAATAAATGAATAAAATTTTTTCGTTTGAAAGTGTTGCACAGAGAAAAAATTGACATTAAATTGACCTTGTAGTAGCATCCCTTGAATAATATATTCACGTTATACAAACGTAGCTACGCAATTAGATGAACAAAAGCTATGCAGATGTTATATTTCAAATAGGGTTAGGAATTTACAGCTCCAGAGTAACTCAGTGGAAATAGGGAATTTCTAGAATTTTGTAAATGATCTACCATATGTCATTGCTGTGATATAGTTGCAGATATTTATTAAGAAGTACAATCTTATATATTTTCAGTACATGCACATCACATTGTTCAAATACATTTACAGAATCAATTTCAGTGAAAAATTATGTAACCTGAAGAACCTTGTATTATTTGTTGTCCAGTAGCACCTTAATTATATAACTAAAAAAGCATTATTTGGGTACTTAGGTTATCCATATTCAGGATCTACTAAAAAAATTAGAGCATGTTTAAATATTAGAAACGATATATGTATTGTAACAGTTTTCAAGCGTACTAACAAATCATGAGTGTTCTGAAGAAGAAGTAGCCTTTTAAAATAGGACACTTACTCTAATACTCGACACAGTACTCGGCACAATACTCGTTTAATAATTTTCGAATAATAAAGGGACTATACTAAAAGGTATGATAATTATGAGTTAACCACAATGGACTCGTGCAGCTGTAGCCTAGCATTCCATGAATTTGCTTTATATTTAGAGAGTAGTGCATTATATAGGTTATTATTTAATAGTGCAGTATCAAGTTATCGTACAAATCTTTTGGCTTTTGAAGTGGCTGACATATTCATTATCCTAAATAAGGAGTAAGGACAAATTCGACTCCTATATAGGAAAGATTTTTGTTATTTCTATCTCGGCCCCATTAGCTAGAAAGTGCTAATTGTACTTTGTTTTAAATCCGTCTTTTGAAAATCTCATTATTTTTTATTTTTAAGCATTAAATTTTAAGTTGTTTAGTTTAGAGTATGTTCATAAAGCCATTAGATTTTGCCCAAGATCTATTTAGGAATCAGTTAATATTACTATATCCGACATATATTAAAAGACATTTCAATGTCGCAATCAATAGAAAAATCATGTAAATTATATCACGGAAATAATTGTCTATATCACATATAAATATGGAGAATAACGTGGGGCTAAGAAGCTTTCCCTGTAAAACACCAGAGACATTTAGTGGTATAACCATTTTTTATTTTAATAGTATTAATAATAGCCATATTATAAAGATTTTGCATAATATTTATGAAATTTGCAATCACACCTTTACCGTAAACAACTGCAATTATATAATAACAATTATGGAAATATTACAGAAACACATAAAAGAATAAGGATATAAAGAAGATAGTTTCTTCATATTGGTGTTAAAATGTGTAAAAGTATATAGTTTTCTTTCAATTAATTGAAAGAAATATTAATTGAAAATAATTAATTATTCATCAATGAATTTTATTTATTCATAAAATAATTGAAATTAAAAACTTTGTTCTTACTATTATGTGGAAAATATGTACAGACGAGCCAATTTAATCGAAACATTTTTGTAGTAATATCCGTATTAAAATGTGTATAAGTATGTAATTAATCTCTTTAAATTAATTACTTTAAATAAATAGAATTTGAGAGTTCCTATAGAAAACAAGCATTGAAATATGAACCTCGTTCTTATTATAATGTCGAAAATATGTATATATGAACCAATTTAATTAAAAATGTATTAGTGACATATGAAAAAATTAAGGGAAATTTTTATTTATTTAATCCCTGATTTTGAAACAAACCTCAATTACACGCACGTGTTCATATATAGTAATTATAGTTAAGTGTATACACAAAAAAATAATTATTGATTACAATTACCTTTGAGAAACAAAAGTACTCTAGGAAATTTATAAATTCCTACTAGATGGATATACAATTTGGGTTACAACTTTGAACATGTCAGAGAGTATATTATTAAGTATATTTACAACGTTATTTGGAGAAATTAAAACAATAAATTATGAAAAAAAAAGATAAAGAGATTAAGCTGGCAAATAAAGTGCTTTCTATGAAAGCATTCCATAACAACATTGTTTATTTTAAAGATGGACTAGACTATCTCAAATCATGGTAGAAGCTAAAAATAACTGGCAGTACGGAAAATATTTTAATTAAAATCGAGTGTTACGCAAAATTTGTGTTAGACGCAAATAAAATAAATAAAAAGTTATCTCGGTGTTTCTGGCTAAAAATAACCTTTCAGTGAAGTAATGAAACGTCCGCTGTCTAAACATATTCTTTGGCGAATATGATCGCTATACTCATGTTCAAAAATGAAGGAACGGATTATGTCGCAGAGAATTAATGTTCTTTATTTATTGCTTTCTGGTGATAATGTTCTATTTGTAGGCGCATTAAAAATATCTGCTGTGATATAATTAGGCAAAATTCCTCATTATAAAGTCAACTGAAAAGAAAGTAATGAACATTAAACGATGAAAAGAATCAAAAAAATACTTCGTTGTCGTTTTTATATATTTTTATTTAAGTTTATACAGGGTATTTCAAATTCTCGAAGTTTGTTAGGCTACAGTGGGCATTTTGGCAAAGCAACATCTGTAAAATTTATTGTGAATTGTTCAGTAGTGTATGGCAAATCACCATGGAAGATTATAGCGTTCAACAACAGGTGCAAATCATCAAGTTTTATTTTCAAAATCAGTGCTCCGTTTGAGAAACGTCCCACGCATTACATGATTTTTATCCTCGCCACAACCGTTCCGCCGAGTCAACTAACTATTCGACATTTGATAGCCAAATTCGAGTCAACTGGTTTGATAAATAATCAGCCAACACCCGTACACCGAAACGCAAGGTTTCTGCTGAAGACATCGCTTCTGTGCATGAGAGTGTACGGGAAAACCCGAGGCAGTCAATTTCTCACCGTTCACAAGAACTTGGTCTTTCTGCGAATTTTGCGTTGGGACTTGGGTTTGCACCCCGTATAGAATTCAATTGACCCTGGAACTTAAGTTATATCACCATAGACAATACCGTGTGTTCATTAATTTCGCCAAAAAAAAAAAAATCATATTTTGCTACTAAGTCCATTTTTGGATGAATAAATATGTCAAAAAGCAAAATTGTCGAATATGGGACGATACCAATCCATACGAGATACACCAATACCAAATATATCCCGAGAAGGTAACTGTTTGGTGCGCATTTTGGTCTGACGGAATCATCGGTCTATACTTCTTCTAAAATGAAACTGGCAGTGGCATAACTGTCAACGGTGAGCGTCACAGATCGATGATAAGCAACTTGTGGCCTAAACTGGATGATATGGATACCGAAGATATATGGTTCCAATACGCGCCACACAGTGCCATGCTACGATGAACATTATACACGAGGGATTTGAGGGCATGATTATCCACCAAAATCGTGTGATTTAACGGCTTTAGACTTCCTCATTTGGGGTTATCTTAAATCGCAGGTTTATGCGAATAAACCGCAAACAATTGATGCTATCAAAGTCAACATAACGAATACCATCCAGCAAATTCAGCCAGATTAATGCGACAAAGTCATCGAAAATTTGACCTCTCGAATACCTGCCACCAAGCAAAGCCGCGGCGGATATTTGAATGACATATAAACATTATATTCCATACTTGATGCCATAAAATGTTCTTTGAAATAAAATAAAAAATTGAGTGGATATCTCACACACAACTTGTTTTATTATGTTATATACGTTTAATTAAGCGTCCTTATTGAAATACCCTTTTGTCTAGTTTAACATATTTAAAATATAAAAAAGATTCATTCTTAAATTTAGTTCTCATCATACTTTATAAATAAGGGTATCAAATTATGATTAAACCCCAAATTTATCGACATGGGGACGCAGAAGCAACGTCCCTCTTATATCGTAATATTTCAATACATGCTACAGTTATTTCTAAATCATACTTTTTAAGCTAAAATTGTCAATATCTTAAATACAAAGTATTGGGTTTATTTGAATAATTAATTGTCACTTTGAGTGAATTGTTGTCACTGCTAATCAACAAGTTTCCATGTGAAACGACAGCTGTCACCTTGAATAAACAATAGCCACATTATATCAATAATTCTCACTTTGGCAAACTGATATTTGACAATTTTATATAAAAATATTATTGTTCTTTTAACATTTCCGTGTTGAATTTTGGCATACCAACAACTTAGAGCTGAATAGATATGACAAATATTATTGCGTGATGTGTGAATTAATAAAAAGCAAATGCAAAGGTAGAATTGAAATAAGAATAAAGCAAACAATTATACATAACATGATGTGCATTATACAATAAAGTGGTTGTATTTCAGATTTCCTGAATTCTGCGGAGGT
Source organism: Rosalia funebris (assembly GCA_037954035.1). Taxonomy (NCBI): domain Eukaryota; kingdom Metazoa; phylum Arthropoda; class Insecta; order Coleoptera; family Cerambycidae; genus Rosalia; species Rosalia funebris. The sequence goes on from JAZFAV010000007.1 coordinate 12,003,667, forward strand.
CTTATGAAATGTAATTGTTGAAAATCGGTAAGATATGGGATTAGTGAAAGACTGATTAGAAATATATTGTCAGTTGAATTACGAAATAACTAACATCCTAACTTTACTAACAATCTTAACTTTAATAGTAAAACATAACAGTTTCCAACGAAAGAACGTTTTGCCTAATCTTTTCTGTAAATTGACATAACCTTTGACAATGATTCTTTTTACTATTATCATTGGATGACAAAAACTCATTCTTAATAACCTCAAAAATTCAATTCGTCCTTAATCAAAATTAGGAGTAACTTTGGGACTTAATTCGTATATTTCCATAATTACTCTCAGTAACATATAAGTCGGAAATCGAGAAAGGAACCACCAAGCCGCCAAGCGGTTATCAAAGTAGTTCCCGAATAGCAAAGCTATTACATAATCGCTCTAGGATTATGTAATAGCTTTGTAAACAACTACTCCTCGGGCTAAAGCCCCGCCAGGCATTGAATTATACCCAGAAGCGATCCTCGACCCCTTTCTCGTGTTTCTGGGGCTTTAGCCCGAGGAGTAGTTGTTTCCTAGAGCGATTATGTAATAGCTTTGCTATTCGGGAACTACTTTGATAACCGCTTGGCGGCTTGGTGGTTCCTTTCTCGATTTCCGACTTATATGTTACTGACAGAGATCGTATCGATAAAGATGTATACGCCATAAAGTTCATTCGGCATTTGTTCTCAATCGGCGTACCGTGTACGGCACTGATGAGAACTAACAAGTTCGAAACAGCTGTATGTCGTTCGGTTCCGATCCGAGGCAAATGTCGAATCCTACCTATGGCGGGTTTTATTTCTTGAAATCCATAATTACTATCAAATAGAAAAAAATAACTATTATCAAATAAATCATTACACAGTAAAACGTAGCTTCATCTTATTATGGAGTCCAAAATTATATAAACGTCACTTTCCTATGAAAGTACATTAGTAGATGAGCATATATTGTAACCCTCAATCGATATCCGTCGAGATTAATTTTTTGCTATATATATATTAACTAAATTTTATTATAATAAATGAAATTTCCATGAAGACAGAAAAATTATACATCAGTTGGTGTGCGTTTCATATAATTAAATCGATATAATTTAAATGATGAAAATGAATTTTTAAGTTACTCCTAGTCTTTATTTTCACCTATGTATTTGTTTAGGTTCAGTGAACAGTAAGGTTAATCACCAACGCGAAGTTTTTATTTGCGCAACTGATTGACCGGCCAAATCATGATTCTTCACTCATACTGCAACCAAATAATTAGCATGTACGCGCACATGCAATTGAACTATCGCATGAATCAGTTGATCATGAATTTGGGGGAAACAGCTTGTGTAGTCGCTCTAGAAATTCGAGGAACAACAGTAAAAAGAAAAAGGCAATACTGGATGCATCCACTGAAAGTTAACGTTCGATGAACGAAAAATTTTACAATCTATATTAAGAATTGCGATACTGTCCGAACAAATATATCAATTGTTACTGAATGAGTACGAGTAGTTCTGATAGACTGTTATACTTGGTAGGATCTTTAATTACTTATTAAAATACTACGTGGAGGAATTCTACCCTTTCTGTTAAAGACGATCAGTTACATTGAGGTAAGAAAACAAGTAGTATATTATATAATTTTTACTTTATTGCAAAGAAACTCTTTATATGAACTTAAATTTGTGAATAAAAATTCAAGCTAAAATAGCTAAGATATACAAAATCGGACTACGGCAATGTTGGATTACTAGATGATATCCAACTATTTTGTGAGTTGTTAATTAATCTCTTTAGATATATTTTGCGGGAAAGAACAGTAGACCTATTCTGGTTTAAAGTTGATAACATCAATACGTTTTGGAGCTGAGGTTGTTATATACGATCTGTTGAAATTTAATTTGCGAGACATAATAGTCAACAGTTTGTAACATAATATGATTGTAATTGTTTGGTTTTTGAAAGAATAAATTAATTGTAGTTTCTAACAGTATCTAGAGGTTGCAGATTATTGTATAATAAGTCATCCAATTCTTCATAAGAATTTCACTTTTACGCACTCCACTATAAGGGGAAAAGTAATATAATCGTGTAAAGAAAAAGTGAAAAAACAAAATTTTTTTTTGGGTTCATTTTTCGTTTTTCGTTTTTCGGTCTAAAAACCAGAAAAAAAAAAGGTTTTTAAAAATGCCTTGCTGTGTGTGTGTCGTCGTTGTCATCGGCATTTATTCTTGTTAGCACGATAACTCAACGCACGATAAATCGTGTCGGATCTATCGGGTTTTCACTGATTCTGATCGGGGACGTCTCCCAGATGACATCTATTGATTTTGAGGTGGATAGGACACACCCCACACTGTCAATGGGTCATGAGAAAGCACCATGGTGGACTATTTGAGAAATTTGTTTTGTTAATACTATAACTGAACTAAATCGTGACGGATCGATCGGGTTTTGATTGATTCTGATCGGGAACGTCTCCCAGACGACATCTATTGATTTTGAGGTGGATAGGACACACCCCACCCTATCCATGGGTCACGAGAAAGCACGACGGTGGACTATTTGAGAAATTTTTTTTATTAACATGATAACTCAACTAAGTCATGTTGGATCGATCGGGTTTTGACTGATTCGGATCGGGGACATCTCCCAGACGACACCTATTGATTTTGAAATGTATAGAACACACTCTACCATGTTCATGTGTCATGAGAGAGCAGAATGGTGGACTATTTGAGAAATTTGTTTGTTAGCACGATCACTCAATTGAATCGTGTCGGATCGATCGGGTTTCGACTGATTCTGATTAGGGACATCTACCAGACGATATCTATGGATTTTTTAGATGGATAGGACACACCGCACCCTGTTCATGGGCCATGAGAAAGTACGAGTGTGAACTATTTGAAAAAAGTAGAACTGTCGCAAAAAGTACATATTCTGCATTTTTGCGTTGGTTTATTTTTCCTCGGCCAATTAATTTCGAGATAGAGATGTTCTACGTGCGGAAAAGTCCATTTTAAGGTTTTAAAACTGTTTATTTGTCCTAAATTTTCTGTTCATCTGTTAATTTTTTAAAAGAGGGCAGCCTTAAGTAGGAACGATTTATTATCACAAGTTTAAAAATTAAATTGAAAGAATAAAAAAAAGTTATTAAGAAAGAAATTCGAGTAAGTGAATGTTCCCTAACTTGTTCAATGCACAAGTTTACATGTCTTATCATGCTACAAGAAGCATTTTGTAGCGTTTATAGCGATGCGATTGCATATTCTTCAGCACTTTTTGCTTCCACTTCTTGAAAATTAGCTCCGAAGAAGCTCTGAAAATTTAAATTTCCGTGTAAACAGTCTATAATATTTAAATAAGGAGATCGAGGAAAACAACTTGTATATGTAAACTACTCAGTCGGTCATAAAAAAAAAAACTCGCAGAGAAATGCTATCGTGTCCCATGCCGTATCTTCTGTTGCATCATATTACTTAAATAACCATGCTGAAGTTCATAATCATGCTGAACAAATTATTATGGACAAATATCTGCCCAAAGCCGACTAATAACTTTTCGGTCTGAATGTTCTTTCAGGTTTTTGTCATAAAGGGCATATTTATTTGTACTGTTTGAATAAATGTTTCCAACCATTTAGCGCCTATTTCGCTGGCTAAATACCATATAAACAAAACTAAAATACACATTATTAAGTAATATAGCATTATGAAGGGATATTTGAGTCGGTGTAGGTATAATCAGTTCGATACAATTTAGTTTAGCTCTGTTATTCTGTTTGATCACCTAAATATTACATGAATGCAGTAACTTTATTTGATATAAATTATTATAACACATATAGAAATTCCCGTTGCTTATATACGGCACCACCATCAAGAGGCATCAAAGTGGACAGCTTTAATAATAGCCAATAGTTTACTTGAATAAGTATTTATTTTAAGTAAGAAATGTTTTTACCTAATAAATGGTAATATTTAATCCTAGATAATATATTTCCATTGATCAGGGAATAATAAATCATTTACTAATATATTCAAAATTATTGTTCTATTGTTTATTTGTAAGAGAAACTTTTATTTGTTTCATCGTATACAAAATTACCATTTATTTTTCATAAACGTTAATCCATTAATAATAAATAAATCATTCTCTCGGTGTACTGTTCCCTTCATTAAGAAATTAGAATAAACAAAAAAAACTAAAAGTACATACTAAACATCACAAATCTTTCATTACCAATTAATTTACATGTTCATTACATTGCGACCAAATGAAAGAAACTGAAACAAAACATTAATAGTTATTTAACTGTATTACTTCGTAAACGTGATGTTCCAAATACAGATTTATTTCTGTAACACTATGCCATTTTCGCATACGTGTAGAATTATTATTTTTGTGCGATGTCTCCATACCTCTAATGTCTCCATAAGACTTGGTTGGCAGTGGAAACTAAAACAACGGTATTTTGCTTTAATAGCATTTAACGAAAGGCATTTAATTTCATTGCACTTTTGTCTTTTCAGTGCTCTTGCTTCTGTATACGATGGTACCAAAATAGTCATTTGAGTCATGCTGCAATTTTTAATGCCAACAAAAGCATATTAAAGAAATCAACAGCGTGACTTATTGGATGTCTGGATAAAAATAATAATGAAATGTAAATTACTCTCCCAATTGCTAATATACCTATTTCAAATTTTTAATTATAATTTAAATAAAATCGTGCAGTCTCCTTTTTAGGCATTTAAAAATTTAAATGATTTTAATGATCAAATATTTATCAGCTAATAATTTTACTTAATTTTTATTGCAACTTTAAATAAGCTGGAACTCAAGCAATATAATTATATTTTTATCAATCTCACTGGAACTCAAGCAATATAATTAGCAAGTACATTTTAAAATACATACTACCAATAAAGAATATAATGAGACACTTTTATCCATTTTCCTGAAATACAGGCAGCAGTCAATTAATTTTTGGAGTTATTAGCAATTAACTGGCGTTAAGATGATTACCCTCTCTATTAACCAATATTTACTCACCACAATTAACCTAAAAATTAATTCAGCATTGCCTATATTTCAGAAGAATGTATCAAAAGTGACTCATCTACTGACAGAAATAATGTAACTTTCTTGATGAGAGCTTATAATAAGTCATTACATACAAAAATATAGTATTTACCCTCCCACTAGAGCATAGCCGATAACCACCTTTCCCGCAATCTTCACACTCCTTTAAATTTCTCTTTATCCTAAACTAAGAATGACATGTTTTTCTCTCACTACTTTCTCTCTAAACATCTCGCTAATTTCCACTTAATGAACATTATAAAAAAGTATAAATAGTTATAGCCTACAGGAACTGATATTTAGAGAATAATAGGGTTGGCTACAAGTCAAAATACAGTTCTGCAGCAAAAAGTCAAATCGTCGACGCCAGCATGCGACACTATCAAATTAATGTAATAAATCGACCATTAATATCTTTTATTTGACGATGAGGAATTTGTGATAGTTTTCCTTCATCATTAGCCAAAATCGAACTTGATCTCTTTCGGATCTCTTTCGGTATATAAACATCCAACTTTCATCTGCCACCAGCGTCTGTCTTAAATATCATGAATACTTTCTTAATACACATACATTCTGGTGGACCATATCATATTTTTGCTCTACTACGCTCTGTGAGAAAATAGAGTAACCACCAACTTTTAAAGCACTCAGCAACTTCAGAATATTGAGGATATTTTATTAAAATGGTGTGGACGATTACAGTAGAAATTTCCAATTGGAGGTAAATTTTAATGATAGGTTGCCCTAGAAGACTTCGTTGCCTTAGAATACTTTTCACTGTAGCAATGCGTTCATTATTTCTCGGCAGTACATCATGTGGACCACCTCGACTATGCTGTTAGGGATCTTTTTACAGTCCCGCAATATTCTTCAGGAATATGTAGACCTATTTAACGATTTTACTAGCTCCTGTCACCTTAATACATGCCAATATTTAAATGAGATGACTTGTTGCATACAAATAATAAATTGAAAAGGAAAAATTATATCAAGAAGCTGCTACTTATAAAAAGGGGTGTAGTGTGAATATATCATTAGAATTTGACCCTGAGCGATTTTGTAAAGAAATCAAGCCAAGCCAAAAGCCAAAAAATATTGGAATAAAGATTCACTTATTTTTTCGAGAACAGAAACTGCTTCACTTGTTATTGGCCATCCCATTAGATCATTGTATTTTAAACCATTCTAAAAGTGACTCTGCAATATGCTAAACTCTGTTATTGCTAAAAATATTTTATTAAGCCTCTCTACTTCTTTCTTATTCTTCAACATAATAGAACCTGTGGAAAGGAGTACGTTCAATTTGTTTGCTAGATCGGCATTTGATTAACCGTTTTTTAGTCGAGCTATTATATCCTTATTTTTGTTGATAGAGAATTTTTTACATCATCAACCTTTCAGTAAAACTGAGAATTGACAAATTAAAATACAGATAAAATGAAACCTCTACAAGTTTTAAGGAAATAAATTTCGGCACAAACTAGTTAAAGCTTGTTAAAACCATAAAGTCTCCTAGACTTGTAAAGCTCCTAAAACTGTCATTATAACCAATATGAAAATACCTTTACTAATAAAAATTGTAATGGCATATCAGAATTCATAATTTTAAATGAAGTCACTTCGCCGGGAGTTTTCTATAAAGTGGTTATATTATTCCACAAAATATAATAATGAAGTTATAACTGAAATTCTATTTTAACCGATGGCTCTATTTAGACGGAAAATAGCAATATTGAGTCATGTTTGTAATTTTCTTGAGTAACGACTGTAATATTCAATACTGTTATTCTCAGGTGATACGTCTCAGAAATTTGTTAGGTTAAGAAGCAGGCTATATCAAAAATATATATATAGGAAACATCGAGATTGATGGTAAACGCTTTTAGCATTTACTGTAACCACTATGCTGACAAGAACTCGAATATTTCTATTCATCAAATAAAACACCTTCTATGTTATTCGTATGTACAGAAATACGGTTTAATACTCACAAAATACTATAATTTGAAATTCAAAAGCTAGTATCAATAAAAATTTAACAGCTGTAATTTAAGTTATCTATATGATAATTTATTTAACAGCTATTGAATTTTAATAAATTATTAATTTACTTACGCATTTATTCGTTATATTTATTAAGTTATCAATTATTATGTTTTAAATTCTAGAGAAAGACATTAAGGAAATTGCTTAGAGCTTTCTTATTAGTAGAAAATGTCATTTAATTAATTATTCTTAACTGGTTTCGATACTAAAAAAATACTATTTTTCAAGAGGGAGGGAGCTTATTTCTTTCTAAAAATAGAATATTATATATTACAACTTCACAATTATGTATTACTATGTTAGATTTTGACTTGAATTTATTGGCAAAACAGGGTGAACGTCCACTAGTTTATGTAAATGAAAAGAGTAAGGCATTCAGATTTCTTATATGAAGCTCCTACTAACTGATTTATCTTTATTCAAGCATCACTTTTCCAATTATTAAATGCCTTACGAGCAAGTGTCTGAGTTTAAAACCTTCTGTATGTTTTTTGTTTATTTTTAAGTACATTTACACAGAGGAACTGCATTTTCTTCTAAAATATGCCAATGGATATCGATCGAAACAGCTCGAGGATATCATATATCCTGCTTAGTCCCAATGTGATCAATGCTCAATATTATAACTTAAGATTGTAATATAATTTCTATCACAATTTTCCGAACATAGCATATTATATGTTAGAATTGTGAACATTTTTACAATACAATTTACATTACCTAATTGTTCTTCATTAAGTATTAAATCGTTGAAATTTATAAATATCCTACGTTAGAGTTAAAGAATATCATATTATAATTTCCTATTTCTGATTGTAATCAAAGAGAGGTCAATATTAATACAAGTAGGTCAGTTGCCGTAGGTAATCCTTTTGGTGACTTCCCGCAGAATATGTTGATTTCTCGAAATTGTATACCGCTAACATTATAAATAATCGGTATGCATATTCAAATAGTACTTATAGTAACTTGTATCATCAGGAGAAAAGATGTGCTATTATGATTTACATATCAAAGACAGGTACCTAAACAAACATGTAATTTACGTATAATATAACATTCAACTTACATGACTCGAGAGTTGTGGGTCTAACCAACACTTACCTGGAACAAAATAAAAATATTATATATAGAAAATAGAACTATGTGAAAGCAGTCTTTATACTATATATTAGATATTGCATGGGACATGTTAACATGTTCATATGGAAGAAGATATTAACACCCGTAATTATTGCGTAACAATTCGAAATATTTTTTTGAATTCGAACTATGATATTCGTTAGCTTGAAGGATTTAACGGCCATTGTTTGACATATACAATCTTTCATGATTATCAAATTTATTTTTACTCTTGCCATCAACTTTTTTACAGGAAAATTTTAAGTTTCGGAAAGCGTTCTGAAGAAGGGAACGATATGCTCCTTGAAACGTCGAGCTGCAATACTCGTAAACACGCAGCAACTAGCTAGTTTTGAAACTCCTATCACATATTGTATAACTATCAATAGTTTTCGCTTATATGTTTCTAAAATAAACTAATGTTTCTTATTAGTTCGTGTGTAAGAAGGTTAAACTTTAAAACGTACCTTTCGTTTTTTTTTAGTTTGGGCGTAGTATTTGTGGGATAATTATTATAGAGTATAATTATTATACTCAAACTATTAAATAAAGATAGTTCAACGTTAACAAATGGTAGTCTAATAGTATCTTAAATATTAAGCATGGTAAGGGACTTTTCCTTGTCGAAGAGAAAATATCGATCCTCTAATTTTGCCGGAGATACGTTCGAGATGTTTATGATATTTCCTATATGATAAATATATTCCTATATGATAATATTATATTGGTTTTCTAATTAAAATGAATTATATGTCAATAAAAACAAAAATAATTCAAAAGAAGTACATCGTGTCCATATTTTTATTTAAAATATTCAATACTGATTTATATACCATACTGTTAGCACAACTGACGTAGTGAGATTTATATCTCACTATGTACGTTACAATATAGTGAGACAATACAATGAGGCAATAGATTTACATATACAGTGTTTTAGTGATATAATGAATAAATTCCTTAAAAATTTAAGGAATAACTTTTGGGAAATACTTTCGGTCTGTCAAATTTTACTTTTAGTTGTGCATTTTAAAAACATAATTAATATAGACAAGAGGATTCGCCTGGAGATATGATGTCATCGATATTTTTCTTAATGTCAACCCCCTTTTTTATTATGGAATATGAAAGAGCACATTTTACTTTTCCGCACTCCACTATAAGCGAAAAAGTAATGTAATCGTGTAAAGAAAAAGTGAAAAAATTTTTTTTGGGTTTATTTTTCGTTTTTCGGCCTAAAAATAAAAAAAAATGGTTTTTAAAAGTGTTTTGCTATGTATGTGTCGTCGTTGTTGTCCGAATTTCTTGTTAGCACGATAACTCAACTAAATCGTGTCGGATTGTTCGGGTTTTGACTGATTCTGATCGGGGACGTCTTCCAGACCACACCTATTGATTTTGAGGTGAATAGCACACACCCCACCCTGTCCATGGGTCATGAGAAAGTACGATGGTGGACTATTTGAGAAATTTGTTTTGTTAATACGATAACTCGACTAAATCGTGTCGGATCGATCGGGTTTTGACTGATTCGGATCGGGGACGTCTCCCAGACCACACGTATTGATTTTGAGGTGGATAGCACACACTCTATCATGTTCATGGGTCATGAGAAAGCACAATGGTGGACTATTTGAGAAATTTGTTTGTTAGCACGATCACTCAATTAAATCGTGTCGGATCGATCGGGTTTCGACTGATTCTGATTAGGTACGTCTACTAGACGACGTCTATTGATTTTGAAGTGGATAGGGTACACCCCATCCTGTTCATTGGTCATGAGAGAGCACGAGGGTGAACTATTTGAAAAAAGTAAAACTGTCGCATAAAACACATATTCTGCATTTGTGTTGGTTTATTTTTTGTCGACCACTCAATTTCGAGATAGAGTTGTTCTACGTGCGGAAAAGTCCGTTTCAAGGTTTTAAAACTGTTTATTTTATATGTACTACTGTAGTAATTATATTAGTGTGAGAAACAAGAAAAACGATTTCATAATTTCAAAATGCTAAATTTAATGGTAATCATTATTTAAAAAATCAATCAAACCAAATGCTCAAATTGTACACGGTTTGATGTCTGATAGTAGCCTTAACGACCGATAATGTTTTAATGCTGTCAAATAAAAACTTGAATTCGTATTTCGTTAAATAGTTTTTTAGAGTGTTTTCTTTAAAGAATACATTTCTTATATTTTGTTTGTCAAAATCAGTGTGTTTGTTTATAAGTTATAGTAACTTTGCCATTTTGTAAAAAATGGTTAAATTAACTGAGTCACATAGAACTGAAATTCTTCGCTTCGATGCGCATCGAAAGGGAACTAGTTGAATTGTTCAATTATTCAACTCGTCAAGATCGGTAACATATTAGCCAAAGCATGATAAGCAATATTGAGTTCGAATACTGCGAATTTGGACGTGTTCGTCATTTTCCTAAATCTGATCGATACTCATCATCAAAAGACGATCAGTTTAATGTTTATCGTTGGATATGGAGAAGGGGGCCGATTCAGTGATCAGCCAGATTTCCATATTTGACACCCCTAGATTAATTTTTGTAGGGATCCTTAAAAAGCAATGTATACGTTACTTGGATGAAGAATTCAGAAGATTTAAAAGCAATAATTCGTGACGAAATACAACGTCCTCCGTACCTCCTGACGGTATTGATAATGTTCAAAATTAATTTAATAATCGTCTTGGCTACTGTCAGGCAGCCAACAGTGCACGCACAATTTGCACATTGACTATTTGAACCTTTCTTTTGGTTGATTTTTTAAATAATCATTGCCGTTAAATGTAGTATTTTTAAATTGCAAAATTGTTTTTCTTAATTTTCTTTACCTAACCTATACTAACGTAATTATTGCAGTAATGTATATAAAAAATTGGCTCTTCCATATTTCGTAATAAAGAAGGCGATTGTCATTAATAAAAATATCGATAACGTCATACCTTTTCCAAAAATTATTCCTTGAATTTTTAACGAATTTATTCATTACCTTACGAAAGTACTGCATACTTAACGATCATAAAATCAATCTATTTAATGCATAATTGTTTTATCCACTCCGACAAATCTTAAGTTGATTCTCCACATTATCATAGTAATATAGAAGAATTACAGCAATGAAATCAACGATAATTTGGGCACAATCTCAAATTACCAAGCCTCATATGTTTTGACACTTGTAGACGTGATGTACTCTACACGCATATGACAAGAATAAGATTTTAGGTTTACATTTTCATACGGGACCCCTTTCAGTCTTCTTTAAAATTAAATAAAATAATGGCTCCACTCACACTTTTTGTGTGAATTAAAACTCAGACATCGTAGGCGAGAATAGAAACAGGCTCTAGAGATGTTAAAATATAGCTCGCAGGTGACGAGTAAAGAATTTGTAAGCATTGACTTAATGTTTATAAACAACTAAAATAGAAAAAGGTTTTATAGGGAGGATATAAACACTTTCAATTTCCTTCTCACTGTCACTTTCTGCCGATCGAAACGGTGAAATTCTTATTTTATTATCTCAAGATTAAAATGTGTCTGAGATTTAAATACATATGTCATATGAATTTATTATTGTTATTGTTACATTATTCTTTTACTATACGATTTTATTACATGACTTGGCAGACGATTATGTAAATCCGAGATTTATGATCTATTGTATTTTTTTTCTAGTAGGAGCCCGTATCTTTATTGTTAGCCCCCAAAGATAACTCACTTATGACAATATACATAATTGTTGCTATAACTATTTGCTTCTATGAATATAAACTCCTGGATAAAATTAACGCGTCAGTGAAACTTCACATTATTACTTTTTCGAAGATTTAAATCATAGTATCTACGTGATATTATGGAAAAACATGGATAAATAACAGAAAGGAATAAAGTCACATGTAATTAAAATGGTGTTAATGAAAAATTTTAGAATATAAACCTTTTTAAAAGCTTAAAACGGACTTTTCCGCACGTAAAACATCTCTATCTCGAAATTGAGTGGCCGAGAAAAAGTAAACCAACACATAAATGCAGAATATGTATTTTAAACTTTCATGTTCCTTGCCAAATACAATTTGCAAAAATAAAATGAATTAACGTCAATGAGTTTTAAGAAAAAAACTAGATTATTCAATGATGACCGGTATTAATTTTTAATAAACCATAAAGTTTCGGAGTAAGCATTATATGAATGTATTTACAATCTGTAAAATTTAAGAATTTAAACATAAAAATAACAGATTCAAAATGTGATCATGTAAACAGTTACGAGGTAAAAATCCATTTATTAATTAAAGCCTTTGAAGCTGCTGGAACCTTCGATACAGCAACAAAAACAAGAGATTAGTTGTCCACGATTATGAGAAGATTACACATTTTCCAATGCGCGTTTCGCCAACCAAACTGACATAATCGGAAAATGATTAAAAACTAAATTTTAATCATGTTCCAATTATGTCAACTTGACTGCTGAAACGTGCATTAAGAAACGTATAACTCTTTTGTGTTAGTAGAAAACTGGTCTTTTGTTTATTTACTAATTAAATTTTATGTTCAATATACCAATATTACATCTTTGGGGTAATACTACATTCCAAAAAGGAAAGGGGAAGATACCCTCTTTATTTTTACAACGCTGTATTGTAGGTTCAGGTTTAGTTTTCTAGGAAGTGCCGCGAAGCCCTGCAATACTGGAGCTTCCGCCTATTTTACCTCTCTGTCAAGCAGTCAGCGCTCGAGTCCGGACTTGGACTTCTTCCAAAAGCTCAATATCTCCTCCAGACTGACCTTTCTCAATTCGCTTGGGTTCAAGAAAAAGAGCTCAAACGCGAGATGCCTACGCCATGCCCGAGCGGGGCACTGACAGCATATGTTTACACGTCTCTACCTCCCCTCCACACACCATGTGCATTCCTTGTTGGTACTCGTTCCAATCTTGCTAAGATGGTAGACGACGACAGCGACAGCGACAGCGACAGCGACAGCGACAGCGACAGCGACAGCGACACAGCGTCCTGTTAAGATGACAGCGTCCTATTAATAACACTGTGAGTTTCCAGACACTCTCCCTATCACCCCTCAGATGCTTTGCCACCCAGTCGCTGCTAGGCATCAATCCCAGCAGCAGCTTTACCTTCCGGTATCCTTGAGTGTTCCGTTAGCGAGTGAGTCTTTCAATATTTAGCCATTCCTGGATTGCCCCCTTATCGAAGGAATACGCTGGTTCAGGATATCACACTATTAAGCCCCATTAAGCCATTCTCAGTTCCTTTTCTCGCCAGCTTGTCCGCGAAGAATTTTATATTTAGTTCGATAACAAAATATTCTGGTACGATGGGGACTGATTAAACCTAACATTTTCATGGCGAACATGTTCTCTGATTTATTGAGTTCTGAAATCCTGCGCCGGTTTCCTTTTTTTATTTTGCTACAAAGTATTAGTTACTTTCAATACATTTCCCTGAAATGAGTAAAATAGTTAATTAATCTTGAGAGTTAAATATGCTCTTGATCTTGGCCGTGTCTATGGCCCTGGCCCTGGCCATGGTCTCTAATGACCAAGAGGATAGTTCACTTTAAGATTAATATATTATAGCCTATATTACAGAGATATATACCTAAAGCGTCTCATTATATTGTCTTGCAATAGCACATATGTATATATTAAATCAAATTAATATGTACCTTTTAAAGTTTAACATATTATGTACATACACAGTAGAAAGTACAATTTGGGTAGAGGATGTTTTTACCCAAATAAGCCTTTATATGTTATATACATATATCGAGTATTGAATTTTATATAATAGAACATGATTGTTTTTTAATTAAAAAATCACAATTAACGTCGATGACACATTTGACTAATCCTAATAAAATTAAATCATCAACGGTGAACATATTAATTATACGGTTCACATCCTCTGCGTAATGCTGCTTTCGTAATATCCGAAATGTTATTGTCAATTCAAATCTGTGTAAGCATAACATGAATATGGGAGTCATTCTGTATGAGATCATTTTTAAGATGCGCCTACCAGAACAATTCGTAAAGCTGCTGCCTGCATTATAAATTATGACCATTTCCCATTCTTGAAATACTTGGATGATATACTGTCCCAAATCCATAACTCCCACGATACGCTATTGTTATTACACAAACTCAGGTTCAAGGTTAATGTGTTATAAGGAATGGGTACGCTACTATAAATAGTTTTAGCTACTATATTATTAAAAAAAAACACAAATATGAATAAATGTATATTAACATCCGATTCACACAGAAATGAGGTTGCCGGTGCAACAATTCGGGTTATAAACTTTTTAATTAAGAGTTAACTTAATTAAAAGGGAATAATAGAACTAAAATATAGAAGAAAATAATAGAAGAAAATAGAACTAAATTAAGAGTTAAATAATATTTTTTAGTTAGGAATTATACAACTTGTAGATATTATTTTATCACCCTTATGGTGTTGGTATAATTTATATACTAATATAATACAAGTAACTTTATTACGTTTGTCGGAGTACTGTACTCATCTATATTCTCATATCGATGAGTACAGTACTTCTGAAGGAAGCTTATGCTTCCTTCTGGAAGGATTATCCTTATGAAGGAAAAATATAAAGCAAACGTTTCTCCATTATTATAGCAGTGAAATAATTCATTTTATTTTTAATTTTATACCGTTATTTAATATAGGTCTATTTCCGCTACCTTCCACAATTCTTTCCGCTATCACAGAAGCCAGGAGACAAGCTACCCCCAACCTGAAATCTTTGCCAAGCCACTACTGTTGTACTAAAATTTTTAGTACAACAGTACTAAAAATTTAAAAAGAACCTTTACTTTCCAAATATACAATAGATATTGGAGGGTTTTCCATCATATTTGATGGATGTTATATATATATATATATATATATATATATATATATATATATATATATATATATATATATATATATATATATATATATATATATATATATTACATAAACCCTGTCTAAGTTTGTGTACGGAGAGGTACCCAAGAAAAAATAAAATTATGTTCTGTAGACAAGTGGGTTGGTAGTGCAGCCCTCTCCTGCTAGGTATGTTTATTAGATATTCATCGTGCTCGGTTGGCCAAGTATTGTTCATGTGAAATCATCCCAGTGAACAAAGTTATTTTTTTCTTAATCCCGTCTCAACAATTTCGGCGATTTTGTTATGGCCCACTTTAAGGAACAACACGCCAACACAAAATTCTGTTTTCTGTTAAAGAAAACAGGAGCAGATACAGTTTTAATGCTTCGGAAAGCTTATGGGAAAGAAGCTCTAGCCAGGCAAGAATTTACGAGTGGTTTCCCCGGTTCAGAAGCGGTCCAGCGACACTTGAAGATGAACTTCGTTCGTTCGTCCCTCAACGTCCAGAATAGAAAAAATTATCAAAAAGTATGCCATCATGTCTGATTGTCGCAGAAAACACGAGACGCTTTGCGGCAAAGTTTGTTCCACGACTGCTTTCTGTTAACCAGAAAGACCAGACGAGAGAATCGTCTGGGAGTGTACCAGGAATTGAAAGAACAGATACAGACTGACCTAATTTTTTTACCAAAAGTCATTATAGGAGATGAATCTTTATATTATGGCTGTGACCCCAGTGACCCTGTGTGTCCAATCAGGGCACCACAGTGAATCAAAATTATTATCTGAAAGTTCTAAAGCGATTGCGTGAGAAAGAAAAACGATCTAAAATGTTAAGATCGGGGGACTGGTTTCTTCATCATGATAACGTACCTTGCAACACAATGAAAATCAATCATTTTTTACCAAGAACGGGTCGAAGAATTGAAGATTTTTTCATATTTCCAATAATAAAGAAAAACCAAATAGTGGAAAATAGTTCGAATAGTGGAAAAATCATTGGGGCAAGTGCATATCATATAATGAACAATATTGTGAAGGAGGTTGATTTTTCCAAGATGTTATCTTAAATTAAAGAAATTAGAACCATTATAGTTTTTTTTTGGGTACTACTTCATAGCCTCTGTGGGTTATAGAATACTAGAAGTTATCTTATTAACTGATACTGTTGGTTAAGTCAAGTGACAACATAAGTGCCGGTGCACACTTGTTGCAAAAGTTATCGGGAAGCTGCGTCATTTTCAATCGCATAAGAAGAAATGCAGAGCAACTTACGTTGGGATTCCCACGTGACGCCGGTATCTATCTAACGCAGGCGTCACTCTTGATACTCATCGAGATTGCCGCAGGTATCTGTGAGACGTGCGTCACATTCCTGTACCCGATAGCTGGCAGTACTTATTTGTCTATGGGAAAGTGCACATTTGCCGCAGCGTCATATCTTCTATCGAGCTTGTGGAAGTCTCTATTACGATGTCTGATGAAAATATGGATGTCCAACTTTTCGTCGATAAAGTAAAAACGTACCCAGTAATTTGGGATGTTCCCTGAGATCCATCAAGTATACATTAAAGGCTCTCTTCAAGTACCTCTCGCTGTTGTATGGATGAATCCAGTACTTCCTTTTTCTAATTTCACTTTCACGATTTACGTAGTTATACACTGAGTATGAAGAAACAACTTTCTTCTTAAATATTTGGGCGCGTGTACAATCCATTTCGGTTGGTGGTAAATAAGAGACTGTCGCTGAGGCCTATCATTGTGAAAGGTGTACAGGAATGCCGATAAGACGCAGTGATAAGACTAAAAATGATGCAGCGTCACGATAACTTTTGCAGCAAGTGTGTAGCGGGCCTAAGCAGCTGTTGATGATATTTAATATCTACAATATATATGCCAAGTCAATTTAGGCAACCACCGACACAAATTAACTGATTCATCATCATTAGGTCATCAGTCCTAAGACTGGTTGGACGCTAACCTCCAGCTTCTCCTATCTTGTGCTAACCTACGCATTTCGCTAATTGTGCTACAACCTACATCCCTTACTATTTGCGAGCAGTAGTCTAATCTAGTCCTACCTCTGCCTTTCTTCACTCCTATTTCTGCCTCCAAAATATCGCGGACTATTCCCCCATGTCTCAGCAAGTGGCCTACCATTCTATCTCTTCTCTTCTTTAAGTTTTTCCACATACTCCTTTTCTCGCCGACTTTCTCCAATACTTCTTCGTTTCTAACCCTATCAGTCCATGGTATTTTCATCATTCTTCGGTAACACCACATCTCAAAAGCTTCTAATTTCTTCCTACTTGCTTCCCCTACCGTCCAGGTTTCGCAGCCGTAAAGTGCCGTGCTCCATACATATGTTTTCAAAAATCTCTTCCTTGTTTCTAAGTTTATTACCCCCGAGCATAAAAGTGCTTTCTTTTTGTTAAAAGCTACTCGACCCTGCGCTATTCTTTGTTTTATGTCTTTATCGCTTCTTCCATCCCAATTTATTTTACTTCCTAAATAAGTGAAGTCTTTAACTTCCTCCAATCTTTCATTATTAATTTGTACTTTCGTTTTTTGCTCTGCTCTCGCGCCCTCTGCACACTAACACTTTAGTTTTGTTTTTATTCACCCTCATTCCGTATTCCTCTGTCAACACTGCCTCCATTTCGTTCAATGCTGATTCTAGTTCCTCCTTACTAGATGCTAATACTGCTATATCATCCGCGAATCTCAGCATTTTTAGTTTCTGTCCCTGTACTTTAATCCCGAAATCTACTCTATCTTTTACCACATTAATCGCCTCTTCGATGTACAGATTAAAAATTAGTGGTGATAGCGTACATCCTTGTCTTACTCCTTTCCTAATACCTACTTCCCTTTCTTCCCCTTCTACTTCTATAACAGCAGTTTGCTCTATGTATAGATTGTGTACTACTCTCCTATCTCTATACTTCATTCCCGCGCTCTTTAGTATCTCGAACATTTTTTCCCATCTTACGTTATCAAAAGCTTTTTCTAAATCTACAAATCCTATATAAGCGTTCTTTCCTTTTTCTATTGTTTTCTCTAACATTACTCTTAGCGCCAGAATAGCTTCGCGAGTTCCCCTATTTCGCCTAAACCCGAATTGGTCTTCTCCTAGTATTTCCTCCGCTCTATTTTCCATCCTCTTCTGCACTATTCTAGTTAAGATTTTTGACGCATGGGAAGTTAGGCTAATCGTTCTAAAGTTCTCGCATTTGTCGGCTCCTCTCTTTTTCGGTATAGTAACGATAATGTTCCTCTTATAATCCTCCGGCATCTCGCCCGTTTCGTATATGTATTTTACCAGTTCAAACATCCTATTTACTACTTTCTGTCCCGCACATTTCAAAATTTCCGCCTGTATTTTATCTACACCCGGCGCTCTATTATTCTTTAGCCCCCTTAGTGCTATTTCAAATTCCTCTCTCAATATAGGTTTTCCTACATCTTCCCTATCGATGCTAGATTCTTCCTCTAATATCTCTCCTAATTCCTGACCCTCGTATAAATTTCCTAAGTACTGCTTCCACCTATCCGCTTTCTCCTCTCTTCCTATCAGTATGTCCCCCGATTGACTCCTAACATTTCTACTTATTGTTCCGACTTCCCTGAAGTTCCTCTTAATTATTTTGTAAGCCTCATCGGTCTTACCTACTTGCAACTTATCTTCTACTTCTTTGCATTTCTCCTCTATCCATTGTTCTTTCGCTTTTCTACATTTTCTAATGATTTCCCACTTTATTGCCTTATACGTTTTCAGTCCTTCTTCGTCTCGTCTGTTTTTGTAGCCTCGTCTCTTTTGCATTAAGTTTAAGATTTCGTCCGTTATCCAGGGCTTCCTAGCTTCTCTTTTATCGTGTCCTAAAACGTCCGTAGCCGCGGAAGCTAGACTATTCTTGATACCCTCCCACTCAGTTTCTGCGTTCTTGATTTCGTCCTTACTCGTTTTATTTATTAATTGATCTGTTTTCTCCTGGAACTTATCTTTCATATTCTGATCCCTCAATATGTCTACATTTATACGTTTCTTATCCTTCCGGGTTTTCAGATTTTTGAACTTTAATCTAGCTTTCATGACTACCAAGTTGTGATCGCTGTCTACATCTGCTCCTGGATAACTCTTACAGTCTTTTACTTGATTTCTAAATCTCTTCCTAACCAGAATGTAGTCTATCTGATACCTGTCTATCCCTCCTGGCATTTTCCATGTGTACCGCCTCCTAACGTGATTCTTGAACAATGTGTTCGCGACTACCATCTTGTGCTTCTCACAGAATTCTATCAGTCTGCTACCTCTCTCGTTTCTGTTTCCTAATCCATAAGGCCCTACAAATTCTCCTTCTTTCCCCTCACCTACGACTGCGTTAAAATCTCCTACTATTATTAAATTTTCATGACCCTTCACAAATCCTATTACCTGCTCTATGTCCGAATAAACGGCTTCTAACTCTTCCTCGCTGTGGTTAGAAGTAGGCATGTATACTTGCACTATTACTGTTTCCACTGGCTTCGAATCTAACCTAACCATCATTACTCTCTCGCTGTATTGTAGGTAGCTATCTACACACTGTCCTGCGTTCTTCCGCATAACGATCCCTACTCCCGCGTTTCCATTTACCGATCCTGTGTGTATTACCCTATAGTCACCGCTCCAAAAATCTCCTACTTCCGGCCAGCGCATCTCACTTATACCTACTATATCTAATCCTAACCTATCCATTTCTATCTTCAGATTTTCTAGCTTCCCTGCCTGTCTCATGCTTCTGACATTCCACGCTCCGACTCGTGAAATGCTACACTTCTTATTATGATTGCACTCGATCACGTCTCCCGGAACAGTCCTCACCCGGAGATCCGAACGGAGGACTATTTTACCTCCGGAGTTTTTTGTCCCAGGAGACGCCATCATTAATTTAGGATAAGCTTTCTGCTAGCTGTTCTGAGGATTATAATGTGGTGGTTTCCTCTTGCCTTCCACATCGCAGTCGTGTGTGTCATAGCACCATACCAACCCCCACGGTTTCTGCCACTATGACTACTGAAAGAGCTGCTGCCCTCCTTCAGGGACTTGTCTTAGTCTGGTTTTTCAATAAGGACCCCCCCACTATGGTTAAACCTATGGTACGGCTCCTTAAATCATTAAAACGCGCAAGCCGACCCACCCGTTCCAGTTTGCACTAGAACTTCGTCAAGGTTCAAGTCCTATCGGATCGGATTAACTGATTATATGAATATATTGTAAATTATGTATATATCTTATTTTCCACCCTATTTATCTATACTATGTCTAATAATATATCCACTAGTTACAAAGTGGTAATAAGCATTTGCACTGGACAATGCATGTGATGTTTACAAATTTGTATTTTATTGTATAATAAAAAATGTAATTTTTTATACATTTAACAATATCAATGGTGTTAGGCTTAGCAGGAAAATAGATTTTAATAGACCATCTATTAACTAAATAACTGGCCAACTTGGTAAATTTGGATATAAATGGATATAGATCATGGTAATAGCGTTAATAGCTTTAATATTGTGATATCTGTTAGATTTCAAGTATTTTTTATGTAATAAGTGTGGTAGGAATTTAAGAACTATAATTCACTTGAACTTGATTTCGAGTTAAGTGCAATAATTTAAATAATATCAAGTCAAGGGATATGTTGCTAATGTTCTTCTTTGATCTGAAATCTTACTCCGCGTCAGAAGCTGAAGATGATAATTTTATTTTACAGATACCAGTAAGCAACCATCATCAAAAACGATGGCGATGATTAACATGTACTTATGTTGTACTCTTTGTCGCTTAGATTTGTTGAGATAATAGTGTCTAACATTTTGTGATTATCGGATACCTACACTTTCACTGAATAAATGACATTAATTTGTAAGTAATCGACAATTGCGAACCAAATTTGGCAAATTATATAGATTCATATTTCACGATGTCAAAATAATAGTCAACTATAATTAAAAAGACTAACATTACTAATAATACCAGAATTGATAGTAAACTAATAGGTACTCAAAAGGCAACATGCACATGTATAAAGATCATCTTTATACATCTGCATGTTTCAAAGAAATGACCTAATTATTCTATACTAACAATTTTGGCTACCAATATCTTATGTCAGTCTTTTAGTTTCAAATTTGTGTTGTTACATTGTATTTGCTATTTAAAATAATTGGTGGTTGCTAGAATTCAAAGTTTAATAGTATGGAAGAGATATGATATTTTAGAAGTTAGTTCATCAAGTCTAGAAGTCTGAAGAAACCGTTACAAACACTTATATAATGGATTTGTTTTATTATCCAAATTTGGACAGACGACTCCATTTATTAAAGCCATAGCCTACGGAGGAGAAGGTTACATAGAGACGGAGACAACCACATCCATGCTTAGATTGAAGAACTCCTTTCGAGGTCCCTTCATTAATAACTCTTTTTTATGTTTATCGATAGACTGTATAAAATAACTGCTCAATAGCTAACATTGTGGCAAAAAAATTTGTAGTCCTTTTTTATAATATAGAATATGATTATCAAATACCCAAATCATTACCAATAATCCAGCCATAAACAAATAAATAAATATTTCCTGTGATTTCAGTGAATTTAAATAAAAAGTTTTTATTCTAACGCTTCGATATTAATCACCATCATTAGAGAGACCTCTACAATTATTAATAAACAACTTGCTGAATTATTTTGAGTTATTGTTATTTGCAATACGTTTATTTGTCATATAGAACTTAATTATTCTATTTTCCTGTATTTTATTTAAAATTCCAATTGGCTAAAATTCCAATAAGATCCCCAGAAAATATAAATCACACCTATCGTCAAGAAATAGAAATATATCTACATATAATAATATAAATAATGGAATCTAAACGTTCAAATTCTTATAATGAAAGCTCGTCAGAAAATAAAAAATAGAATTATTATCAATATTATTACATATGACGCAGACAGATTTATTTTTCTATTCGAATATTACTAAATTTTAATAGCTCACATACATATGTGGCTCCACATAAATAGATTAATTCTTTTAAAAATAAACATGCTATTATGACTATGCTCGAAAGTACGTCGTTATTCATCAATAAAGAGATTTGTTTTTTTTTGCCCTGAAACACAATACATCATTAATTATTTGCACTCATATATACGAAAGCGATAAGGTATTTAACGCCTTCTAAGTACCTTTTCAAGCCTATTTTTCCTCCATGTCATTTGCTGAATATATAACTGATTGATAATATCAAGTAGACACAACAAAGAAGTGATTATGGTTCTCTTTACAGGTTATGAAGACAGACGTCTTTTTATGCACGTTGGTATTTTTCTGCAGCCTTATTATTTATTCAGACGCATGTTCTTGTATGAAGGCCCATCCTCAAGAGCACTATTGCAAGTCAGATTTTGGTAAGTACAGGTTATTTATTATTTTTCTCGTACATTACATGCACCAAATATGTGATAATTTATATACTCAATAGGGTACATAACTAGTTATTGTAAAACAGGATTGTATTTAAATTCAATTAAATCAGTGTAAAAAGAACAAATAACGAGATTCTAAAAAGTCCGGAGTAGTAGGTGATGGTTACTTTAATACAGTAAAAAATATTTTTCGAAAACTATCATAAAATTTGTTTTATAAACGTCAAAATTACATTTTAGTTAACTATTAATATTATGCATATCGCCTGTTGAGAATCATAGTGGCGAAATACCAAAAAATCTATTTTTGAGTTAAAACCGCCAAATGGCGCCTAAATGATTCATTTTTTACATGTATCCTACAGCCCATTTTCTTCCAAAACAACAATGATTTATTGCAAACTAAACATATTATTTTTGCATGACCCTATTTTAAGTCTGTAAATCTCCATATAACCTTATATACTTGATCAACAAGTGGTCGTTTTTAGCTCTATATATATTCGACATAACGAATTATCACTTTGCAACGCAAAAATATTCATATCAGAGTACACCACTGAATCAATATATCGATCGAGCGGTGACGCTGATTCACCGAGTCACCATCCCCACGTATGCACACATATATGATAGTCTCGTTGACAAAATTGAGCACTTCTAATAACGAGTGCACAATTTATACCTTGTCATTAAAGAAATGAGTTGTCTATCGTTGTACACCAATTGGAAGTCCATTAAAAAGTGTGCTGTATGCCGAATTACAGTACATATGTTTCAGTGACTTTAATGTTTTTACTTTTCCGCAATCCACTATAAGCGGAAAAGTACTGTAATCTTGTAAAGAAAAAGCGAAAAAAAATTGGGTTTATTTTTCGTTTTTCGACCACAAAAAAAATGGTTTTTAATTTTTTTTTGCTGTGTCGGCATCGTTGTCGTCGGCATTTCTTGTTAGCATGATTCTGATCGAGAACATCTCCCAGACGACACCTATTGATTTTGAGGTGGATAGAACACACTATCCTGTTCATGGGTCATGAGAAAGCGCAATGGTGGACTATTTGAGAAATAAGTTTATTAGCACGATCACTCAATTAATCGTGTCGATTCGATCGGGTTTCGACTGATTCTGATTAAGGACGTCTACCAGACGACATCTATTGATTTTGAGGTGGATGGGACACACCCCACCCTGTTTCCATGGGTCATGAGAAAGCACGAGGGTGAACTATTTGAAAAAAGTAAAACTGTCGCATAAAATACATATTGTGTATTTATGTGTTGGTTTATTTTCTCTCGGCCACTCAATTGCGAGATAGAGATGTTCTACGTGCGGAAAAGTCCGTTTTAAGGTTTTAAAACTGTTTATTTAGTTTTTAAAATTGGATTATAAATAACAACGCTTAAGTCTTAGCTATGGTTTTGTGCGCTATTCTCTATATTTTAAACAAATATAGTCAAAGTTTATAAAGTGATTAGCATATCACCAACATGCAGTATACTACATGAGTATACTTATTCGACAACCCATTGCATCTAGTATATTTTGCCCATTTAAATAAAACAAGAACATTCCACCCAACTGAGACACAAACTCACACTAATTTTAGTTAACCCATATTGGAACGTTGCAGATTTACTGAATAGTTTTTACATAATCACGGATTGTATTAACGATATTGAATTACTAAATCATAAATAGATCGTCAATGTAAAAAGTAAAGTAATTAAAAATCGATGAGACGCAGTAAAATACGATTTTATAATGAAATAGACCTCGATGAATTTAGTTAAGCGCCATTCCATGTTTGCAGAAACGTAATAAATGTCAGTCATAAATAAATACTTACATGAATACAATGATTGCGAATAAATGAAAATACTGTTATTCCTGAAAATGTATTCAGGAATTGATTGGTTGTGACCTTTTACGTACCCATTGTATCGAAATTGTGAATTACATGACATAAATATGCTACCGTGGACGCTTTATACTGTCAATTATAAAATAATAATGGTAAAACAGTAAATTTAAATCAATTTCATTATAAACTGTCGCTGCGGTAATAAATATAAGCACAGGATATACTGACACAAATTGCCTACTTATTAACATACGATGTATGACGGATATTAAAAGTGATTTCACTTTAAAATAGTTTTAAAATATTATTGTCGCGACAGTGATTGTTTCAATGTATTTCTTTGAAATTGACTGTATTCCGGAAGGAATATTAGCCGTACTAATTGCTACCATTGAAACTTCAAAGTACTTTTACTAGTCAGGGCCACGTAAATTTCGCTTTATTATGAATAGGAGACTAAAATGGGGAAAAGTTTTTACTTAGTCGTTACGTTACACCAACTACCGCGTTACAAAGATACTTACGTCTTAATTACAGAATGACTACAACGCTGCGTAGGTACCGTTACTTTAATAGAACTTTTTTGGTTTAGCTGTAATCCTCTCCTTGTTTTGTATATGTAAAAAGTATTTTACTATATACACTACGTACATACATACATACGTACATAGTGTAGATGTACGTACGTATGTACATATACACTGTGGAAAAGAACTGGAATATCTGAAACATCTTGCAAAATATTTTCTTCTTTCAAAAATGCTCGAATATGTTAAAAGTTATTTAATATTGTCCGTCTCTTTAAATACGTTAGTTCTATGTACAGTGGCGTACGATATTAGGGTCAAATGGTCCATTTTTTAAAATGACAACATCTATCTTCTGTTCGATAAAATAGAAGAGTAGTTTCTTTGAGTATAAATATAAAAAATTTATTAGGTTTCACAAAGAATGTTTTAATCAAAGTGCAAAGTTTAACTTTTAAAAATTTATTTACTTATAAACAAAAACATAAGAAAACGAATAAGCACATTAACTAATAATGTATTCAACCTATTGCCCATTGCCTATTTGACAATGTTCTAGTCTCGAAATAAATTCATTTTTCATTCTATCAATTATTTCTGGCCCGATATTGCATATTTCCTGTCGAATTCGTTCCTTTAAATCATCCCTATTTTTATTTAATATCGTGTCGGTTTATTGACATAAACTTTGGTTTTTAAATGATCTCATAAGAAAAAATAAAGGGATGTAAGATCTGGGGAATAAGGTGGATACTCTATAGCTCCTTGTCACCCTACCCATCGTTGTGAGAAAATGGTATTCAAGTAAGTGCTAACAGGAAGATCGTAATGAAGTGGTGTACCATCATATTAATATGAAAATCTGTTATCGGGTATGAGTATGTCTGGTTCATTTCCACTTGAGTATAAATCTGTCAGCTTTGAAATCAAATCTTGCTGTAAAACCTGCAAGTATATTTTACCAGTGAAGTTGCAATAAATAATGTACGAGCCCAATATTCTGTTTCTGACTTTACTTGCCCAAATGTTCACTTTTCTTGACGATTGAGTACAAGACTCTTGCATCCATCGTGGATCATGTGACGCCCAATACTTATATTTCAGTCTATTTATAAACTTATTAAGAAAAAATATGGTTTCATTCAAAAAAATAATATTTTTCCCAAATATTGTCATTATTACAACTTAATTGTATTTCCCCGCAAAATTGTACTTTCTAACAAAATTATCTTCTGATAACTCTTGAGTCAATGGAAGTATATAAAGGTGAAATTTATGTTCATGTAAAACTTTAAGTATTGTAGCATGATAAGACTTAATCTTAATAATACTTAAACTTCAAGCCAATCTGACGGGAACTGGAATGTAGAGTTTCACCAACTCTTACTCAAATATCAAGTTGTGTATGTAAATTTATTACTTGATGGCCAGGTCTAGGTAGATCGCGTACATTTACATGTTCTTTATATTTACCTACAATTTCACTGGACGACTGTATAGTGAAATTGTAGGTAAATTTAAAAAAAAAATTTAGTTCGAAAAACAAGGAATAGAAGAAAAAATTTATAAAGTTTTTAAATTTTGGTTATGAACTCTCAGTAGGGACCCAAATACAGATCCGAAGAGTTCCCACCTCTCCGGTGGGAGCTTCATCCCCTTTTGCCCAAGAAACCACCCCCAATAGTGACCTCGCGATTTTTTCGGCGTCTTGATCGTAAACCGCAAGTTCTACGAAAAAATGTTATAGGACTTTTTATATTCTCCATTAAATTCTCTATAAAAATGTTTCTTACTATTTTTTGTGTATCTCCCACCCAACGCTCGTAAATGACCTTGAAAAAAGCGTAGTTCTCAGCGCGAAGAGAAAAATGAGCCCAGCGCCGTTTTTTGTGGCGATTATTTTGAAAAGTGTTAGTCTGAGTAAAAAATGCATAGAGTCGAAATTAAAGAGCAGTTTTTTCTCTACAAGGTGCATATAAAATAATATAATTTTTTATACCTATGCATTTTCTATTTTTGAATCTTAAGTAAATGTACTTGAGATATATGCGTCAGTTACCATCGTATCATTATAAGACAAATAATAGAGAATATTTCATTTCAGAGAGTAACATCGTCATATCGACAAACATCGGTAAAGACAAATAAGTGGGGTGGGACCTGATATTCACTACAGCATTCGCGACTCACGCCAGTCAAGCGTTGTGTGCGGTTCGTTACGGACGTTACGGTAAAATTGATTGTGTAGGTATTATGGAGACAACAGCCTGTTTCATTTCACTGTCACAGATCAAAGATCACTGTCATTTCTGTTACAGATCAAGAGAAATTGGTGAGAAAGTTTTAGACGAATTAGTGAATGAAAATACAAAATTTGGAAATTTAAAACTGAAGCGATCCAATATGGCCAAATCCATCTCAGCAGTTAATAATACTATGAAGATTAACGACGACTGTGTGATACAGGTTGACACCACACAATTACTGCAAAGAATAATCTGTACCATTCACTCACCACAAGATTTGGATACATGTTTTGCTTACGAGCTGGCAACAATTCCCCTTTCCATATTTGATGACAAAAACTTAATGAGGAAAACGAAAAAGTCCTCTTTGTACGCTGTGTTTGATGCGGTAACAGAAACACCTCTTGAGCTTGGCGAGCTCAAGTAAAACATACGTTCTAGATGGAGGAAATTTAATTCATCGTGTGGTGTGGCCAAAATGCGGCACATTTTCAGACATATACAATACGTACGTCAATTTCGCATACAGTCAGCGCGTAACTGTAGTTTTTGATGGATACAGCGAGAATGAGGACAGTACAAAAAGTATTGAACGTCAGCAACGGCTCCTAAAACGGATATCTGCAGAAATAATTTTCGATAAAGACACGCCAATTTGTGATTCGCATAAGAATTTGCTGAGTAACCTTGCCAATAAAGAGCGTTTTATTGGTCAACTGATGAGCACATTAGAATCAGCAGGTATTTCCACTTTCGCTACTACCGATGATGCCGACTTGCTAATTGTTCAGACTGCGATCGACGCAGCCAACAATTATGAAAGACCTGTTCTTGTTGGGCATAATATTGATTTGCTAACACTCATCATCGCTCTTTCTCCATCGGACAAAGACATTCGCTTTTTAAGAGATGCTCAAGGAAATATTAAGAAAAGGGTGTATAGTTCCCATGACTTACAAATTTCGGAAGTTTTAAAGGGTTGCAAAGATAATATTTTATTTGCCAATGCGTTTAGTGGCTGCGACACCACTTTTGCCTTTTTTGGGAAAGGAAAATCGCAGACTATAAACTTAATAAATTCAAGAAAGGATTTACAAGAAGTGGTTGAAATATTGAATAATCCTTCATCGGCGAAAGATGAC
Source organism: Rosalia funebris (assembly GCA_037954035.1). Taxonomy (NCBI): domain Eukaryota; kingdom Metazoa; phylum Arthropoda; class Insecta; order Coleoptera; family Cerambycidae; genus Rosalia; species Rosalia funebris. Next base: position 12,032,123 of record JAZFAV010000007.1, read on the forward strand.
ATAGCAAGAGCTGGTGAGCAATTTACGCTTGCCTTATACAAGGCACTCCGAAATGAGACATCTTTGAATCATTACCGGTTCATTTCATTTAATAAGTTAATTGGCCAATCCAGTCACGCAGTAATTTTGCCCAGACTACCACCTATATCTGCTGCATTAGCACAACATTCATATCGGGTTTTTCATCAAATTCATACGTGGCGATGAAAAACTTTAACTACAACTGAATGGAGCTGGAGAAAAACTAAAAACATTCTAATGGCAGTGGTTATGACTGAAGCGCCAGCTCCAACTTCAATTCTTCAGCTTATATCCTGCGGCTGTAAAAAGGGGTGTGGAAAACGATGTAGCTATGTAAAAGTTGATTTGCGCTGTTCCACAATGTGCTCTAGTTGTCATGGGCAAAGTAGTTTCAATTCGGTCGAGGAGGGCAACTTTGCAGAGGAAAATTAATGATAGATATATTTTATTAGTGGAATAGGCCTACAGGGGAAACCACGTAAAAAAACACGCCCAGAGCTCTACCTCAAAGGTGGTGTGGAAATGGGCTCAAAGTACAGAATGCACAAATATAAAAAAATTATCATATGAACACTAAAATTTATTCATAAATATCTTATTATATATGCACCTTGTAGAAAAGAAACTGATCTTTAATTTTGATTCTATACATTTTTTTGCTCAGACTAACACTTTTAGAGATAATCGCCGCAAAAAACGGCGCTGGACTCATTTTTCTCTTCGCGCTGAAAACTATGCTTATTTTCCAAGGTCATTTACGAGCGTTGGGTAGGACATACGAAAAAAATAGTAAGAAACATTCTTATAGAGAATTTAATGGAGAATATAAAAAATCCTATAACATTTTTTCGTAGAAGTTGCGGTTACGAGCAAAACGCCGAAAAATATTGCGAGGTCACGATTGGGGGTGGTTTTTTGGGCAAAAGGGGGTGAAACTCCCACCGGAGAGGTGGGAACTCTTCGGATCTGTATTTGGGTTCCTACTGAGAGTTCATAACCAAAATTTAAAAACTTTATAAATTTTTTCTTCTAAAAAAGCTAGTTTTCCTACACTAGTAGACTGTAGTATACAGACTTCCACTGTAATTATTCTATCTCGATAACCATACATTATAAGAATTCTAATGCGATATTGTTCCGAAAGAGACATTGTTACTAAGATCTCTTGACATTAAAGAATGGAAAATCACAAGCATCAATTTTGATACTTAACTGAAAGATAACTGAAAGATAACTTGACGTAACTGATATTAAATAAAATTTGTTCTAACAAATAGTAAATAACGCCTTCTAGGTAATATGTTAAAAAAGTAAATTTTCACAATTAAAATTTTATTTGCATCTTTCTCGAAACTTCATAGAACTTAATACAGTTTTCAATGGCAAACAGTCCACTATTTGCCGTTGATATATTGTGAATGTTTTCTTAATAAATACATATTCTGCGAAGATATATCATATCTTTTCTTAAGCACATCTTTCCTGAGAACATATTTAACAACCTCTTCAACGGCGGAATATTAAGGTGCTCCATTAAAATGCAATATATGGTTGCAGTAAGTATATCCAGTGATCAGTTTCGACAATCTAGAGTTTTTGTTGCTGTAGAATATATCTCAATACAGAAATACGTTTGTTATTGCGTTATTATCCATTATACTCCACAAAATATGGCGTCATGAATGCTGCTTTCACTTATTGTGCTGTATTTACCTAGTTCTACATTATTTATAGTAATTTTTGGTAGATATTAGATGTGACCTTACCGAGTAGCATATCAATTTTGATATAATAGCGTTATTAAATGAATTTAACAATTCCCGTCGAGTCATGTTTCACGATGCTGAAATAATATACAGCTTACTATAATGCGCAATACTGGTACTACTACCTACACCAGCGTTAATAGTAAATTGGTGTATACCAAAACCATACATACAATTGAAAGATCTAGTACAATCTCTTGCTCGATTTATTTTTAGTGTTTATCATCCTTAAAAAAAATATCTGTCACCTGTTACATACTCCTACAATAAAGAAGAAAAATATTCCAGAAGAAAAATAAATTGCGTACATAAATTGACATAAGGGTTTAGCCGATAAATTAGTAATTACTCAATACTTTTCTTCAATGCAAATTTATTCCTACGCCCTCTTATACCACCCAGGTTAATATTTCAAAAGGATTTAATTATAATACCCGTAGTGAAAAACGTACCTTATTCGGTTTTATGTAACATAAAACTAATAAGCACTCGTATATAAGACGAAACAGATTTGAGTGTTGTTCATTGGGTAATAAATTCAAGTCGTGAAGTCTCAAATTTACATAAAGCTATAATTAAATTTCTGGAGGTCGGGTAGTGGGGTCACAATCAATTATAGGCATATATATGTATGTTTTATTTATTGAAATCGTACAATTTCAAATAAATCAAGGGGCACTAACGATAAAATAAATGGTGTAAATGGTATATCCTCTACAAACAGTCTGAGATTGAATTACTGAAATTACGCACAGTCGTATTATTAGATCTGTGGGATAGAACGAATTTAAAATTTATCGGCTATTATTATCGTTCATTGGAAACCATAAATTTCACGCTTTTAAGAATATTTGACTAATACCCGGAGGTGTAGTTGTAATTTAAAAATTGTTTTGAACTATAATTATTCTATCTATCTTTTTTTCTTCGCTCCATGTCTACAAAATGGCTAAATAAATTATTACCACTTAAAATATATAATTACTTTAAGATTTCATATGATGTTAGTGTATCTACATTTTTGAATATTTACCATACATATTAAGAATGTTAAATTAAAATACATAATTAAAGCTCATTTCACATTTATCTAAGAATAGATCTGTTATATATTTTTTATATATTGAAAAATATAATGTTGATCTTTTAGAGTTAGGCTACAAATTGGTAATATGCAATCATATTTTATCTTTTCATGAGAAGACAAAATATGATTGCGAATAATCAAAATTTGATTATCGAATCGATCTTCCAGTATACAATTACTCAAAGCACATTCAAATGTACCAAATATACTACGATAATTAGACAACCTCCAAGTAGCTCAAGAATGAAATACATCTTCCTTAAAAATGGGATAACATATTTCCCTTTTGTCAATTGCATTTTACACAGAATATACTCGAACGAATGACTAATGTAATACCTCTAAAATTAAAATGTATGCAAGTCATTGTTTATATTCACAAAGTATCCAACAGTATGTTTTCAATATATCATCATATTGCAATACAATGCTATACAATGTATACCATCAATACCATCAATATAAAATAATGTACAACTACTTTATTAAATTATTTGTTTTTAGTCTCAATTCTCGAAAAATATTGACACCAATCACCGCGCTTACTAGCCGTTTATACATTTCAAATCTTTTATTTACCTATTGTGACTATAATTATATCTTATGCTAGTAATATATTCAGGATATTTACATATTATACAATATATATCTATGAATATAAATAGGCGTGGTGGTAATTCTCGCAGGTTGCCTTTTTCCCTGGTATATAAAAGGGGTAGCAAGGCAGGTTGGTCATCGTTAATATCTCCCTGTTGGTAGCATTTCTTTGTATTTACTTAAAAACCGATGAATTATAAATTAGCAGTTATGACCACGTCACCACTAATGAAAGATATCATCAGCGACAAAAGATGAAACGTTTGGAAAAGTACAACAACTACCAACCCTCTAAGTTTTAAAACGATTTGCTATGGTTTGTATAATGATTCTTTGCGTATGCGTTATAGGTAACAATCGCATGAATCAATCAACTGACAGTTTTGAACAGTGTCGTGCCGGAAACACATTTTAAAATAACAGTTAGTACAATACAAATTCGTCAACCTATGACAGAGTAATAAAAAGGTTCTTCACAAAAACCTTCAATGGAAGTGATAATCCCATCAAAATAAATGAAATAAATTCAACAAAAATTGTACAGAAGTATTGAGACGCCAATGAATCAAATTATACAATAAAATTAAGACGTGACTTCATAATTACATTTTGTTCGACAAATTATTAACTGTCTATGCCGTACGTAGTTAATCTATGTCGCTAGACGTACGTGCTGGTAATTGTGATATATTAGTAACACCTGCGAGTGGTGTAGCATATGATCCGTGCGTCGTTACTAAATTGTTACACGCGCAAGGATCCATTAAATTTTTAGAGGTGAATTTAGTCATAGTATTTAAGGGAGTAAATAAGCGTATGTAAGTAAGGTTAAACCCAAAAAGTATCGCCCTCGAAAAAAAAATTTTTTCATTAATAAGTACTTTATTAATTAAGAATTATACTCGAATAAGCCTTTCTTTAATTTGCCGTTAGTCATTATTTCTAACAAAATTGCCAGCGAGCATGATATACGATATTTTACTACCTCTTAAAATAAAAAAATTAAAATAGGAAAAATAATATTTATATATTTGATTCATATTTTATCAAAATCTTATGTGAAATATTATTATTAATTCATATAGAGATTTTACAATTTAATATCTTGAATTATACTTGTAGCTGCTTGGCATAACTAGCGTCCATTTAGTATCATTGTACTTATCCCACAAATATATTTTTTTATCATTATTCATTAATTTGGATATTTTTTCTTTTTTTCTCTAAAATAAATCTCATTTCTCATGTACATATGGTATTCATTAAATCGCTTTGTGATATTTGAATTATTATTGTATTAGAATTTTTTTCTGAAATAGATTTATTGTTTCATATTTAAAAAATTATAAACATCCTATTCTATTATATTAATATTGAGTTTTTTACAAAAATTTCGTTTACTGCAAATGCAATCTGAGTAAACATCAAACATTATAGATATTAAAGTATTGGACACGCAGAAATCGACCTCCTTCTAAAGCCTCGGACTTTCGACTGGAGGGAAAGGTTACATACAGAGACGAGGACAAATACACCCATTCTTTGGGAAAGATGCCAAATTCCATCGTATTAATTTGAAGAACACAATGAAACTCTTTATTGAGCTCAATCGCCAGCCCGAACCATTGAGTGAATAAAGAACATTATTCTATGAAGCAAAATATTCAAGGGTATGTAGGAATCTAGGAAAAAAATTAATGGTAAAGTAATAGAAAACAGAACATGAAAAGAACTGAAGAAAGTAAGTTATTAATAGAATAATTATACAAATTACGTCAATTATTAATAGAACAATAATAATGTGCCTTCTTATCATATGATGTTCTGATAAAAAAAAATTAGTCTCCACCGTGACAATGTTTTCACACTGCCGTGACCAGGATTCGAACCTGGGTTACTACGGCCACAACGTAGGGTCCTAACCACTAGACGATCACGGCTATTGGAAACGATAGTAAGATTTACAAGTTTAACTATTTTGATTGACAGAATTACATCATATTGATCTACTTTATTTATTGAAGTCAGTGAAGCGCCAAACCATCGTTACCGCAAAAGTTTCTTTATACAATGTAATATATTAGTAAAGTGGCTGTTCACCAAAAGTGATTAATTCTTACTAACTGATATCTAATTGAATTAAACAGTACTTTTAATCAATAGGATATCAAGATGTAGTATCTTATATAGAAGAAAAAATTAGGTATTCTTTTTCAATCTTATAAATTACTTCGTATTAACTTCGAATATTTCCGTCATAACCAATTAATATTTATAATAGATCTGTATAAAGGTGACCTGCCCTTTAAGTACAGATCAATTTACTGTAGGTGCCGCACGGGTAGTAGTTTTTCCACAGCTGGACAAATCATGAATTGATCGATTCACGTTTCAGGATAACGTAAATCCATAAGCGAAAATGCGAAATTCAATTAGTGACAATAATATGCTGTTCTATAAGGGTGAGTTGTACAAATACAAAGAGTTAAATCACTGAACAGGTCTGCGTATTAACAACAGTACAACAGCGGGTAAAGAAATTATATGAAGACAAAATAGATGAAAACTAACAAGAGCCAAGGTGGTTCATATAATATGGCAGTGGCTGAAATGAGGAATCTATATCAACAAAGAGTTGTTGAATAAGTCGCTAAAAAATTGCTATAATTTGAAAGTCCTACTGCAACAGTAAATCGCATTTTAATATATCAATATGTAGAATCTATGGAATAGGTAGTGTGTTTTACTTTTCCATAGAAGATATAGAGACCCAACGATGTAATATGGTTCCTAAGGATATGTGTTTATTAATAAAGCATCCCTAAATTTTTAGGGATGCTTTATGGGGAAATGGAAAACATGGGGGTGGATGGAAGTTAGATGTTTTCTACACCAAGCTCCCAAACGAATTGAGGCCCGTTTTAAATACTAGTAATTGGAAATTAATTGCCACAAATTTCTAGTCGATATATAGTAAGACATAAACGCATGTTAATAGTCATGATTAATTTTGATCAAGTTGCATATTGACATCTGTACGATGAGAGGGGAGATGTTCCACCGTAGATATGCTCGTATTCTTAATGGCTACATACACGGGGATTGTTTGAAAACCAGCCTCAATAATTTAGATAATATGGATATGTTAGTAATGAATTTATGAAGTGTTAATTCAGTTTCGGGAGGACACGTAATTATTATGTATTCAGATACACAACCTCACCCCTTTGCTCAGGGTGGTTACCCTCCTATAAATTGTTATAGGGAACAGCGTTCCAGTTATATATTATATTCAAGGGATTTATAAAGATAATCGACACTCAGGATGTAGGTTAACTAGTTTGGAAGTTATAAATAATTGAAAATCGAGTTTTTCAGATTTTTTACTCAATTTTCAATTTGGGTGTTTTAGAGTCTTGTGTTTAAAAACAAGAAAGAAAAAACCATCGTATATAATTTCTGCTTATTTCATCACCATTCTCAACAGATGTGTAGCAACTTCGCTAATTTAGAAGTCCATTAAAGTAAATATAAAAAAATATTGCAAAACCAAATTCATTGTAAAGAACTCACGTCCGATCGAAAAGTATAATTTTACAAAAAATAATAATTTTTTTGTGAAATAATACAGGGTCCGGTAGAGATGTGTGACGACTTTCAAAAATCAATAACTCTTGTTATTTTTTTAATGAAAATAATTTTTTTATTTTTTCAAAACATTACAAGATACTATTTTGTTATCACATGAAAAACATTAAAAAATAAGAACTAGGAGCAAAAAATAATGTCATCTAGTTTAATAATGTCATGTAATGTCAAGTGAATTTATACTGTACAGTGGGACCTTTAATATATAAGCGGTTAGCATAACAGTTACTTGAATTACATAAAACTACATGATACTTCATTGAAATATTTTGCGTATAGTCAGGCAAATTGTTTCTTTAATGATTTAAATGCTTTTTCAGTCTGCTTTGCCTGTTAAATTATTAATGCAAAATTCTTTGAATGGCCTTGAGACATACAGCTTTAACATCTATTTTAGGTAAATTATCCAACTCTGCTTGAAACAGTGTTTCTTATATTTGAACCGATGGAATGAAAATATTAGCTGTCTGTGCGCAGGGGCAATTACAATGTGTATTTGATGTTTTATAAATAGTTATTGAAGGTTGGGAAATACCAAAACTGGAGATATTGGTGACCAAAATATCGATTGTGCTAAAATATGCTTTGTACAAATATTGCTGGTTTCAGAAATACAGGATGTTCAATATTACAATTTTAATTTGAAGTTTCTTAATAATCTTGATAGTTCTCATAGTACGAACATGAAATTTGGCAGATTTACGTTTTTGACATAAGAATTTTCATCTAATTTTGACATTGTTCATAAAGGGTTCTACATACACCCTATTTGCTCTACATACACCCCATTGCTTTGGTAATGGAGAAACTTTGTTTTCTTTAAAACTACGGTAATAGTGAATTAAAAATATGAAGGAGCGCCCTTCTTCATGTAAGAAAGTGATTCTTGTTTAATGTTAATGTCTCCAGTTTCAAAGTTTCCCGACATTTCGCAGGCACCCTGTAAACATATAATTTCAATAAAAAATAAATTCTTTTCTTCAGTTAGTACATTTGCTTAAAACAAAAAATAATCAGATAACACGATTTACTTTAAATAATATATGACATTTGTTTTAGAATAACCATATCGACCATTCCTGAGTGCACTGAACATTTAAATAACTTGCGCATTGTTATCTGACAAACATTATTTTCGCAGAAAATTTAACATACGTTAAATTTAACATACATAACAATTTCCGTAGTTTGCAATATATAATTGAGAGTGTTTTGATAACAACAAAATCAATCATAACGTGAAATATATGTAATATACGCTCCTGTCTACAAAAATAGTGACATGTGGTCATATATCAATAAACAATCAATTACCTCATAAATAGGTGTACAAGGTCATCAAAAATAGGAACAAGTTTCAAAACTGTGATATCGGTAATATAACAACCGCCCAATAAATAGCCTGGTCTTTACTCAGTCGAATTGAGACCTTTGCAGAGTGAACATTGATAAATATATATTGAATGTGAATCTACACACAGCTCGATCTGGCGGCGCGTGCATCCTTTTCCCTCCGAATGCTACCTCACTCATTCTTCTACGCATACCTAGAAAATCTCACACATTTTCCCATTCTTGATGAGCAGTATATGCATACACCGGATTTAATTTCTTAGTATTTTTCTAAAATATTTGATAGAATTAATTGCCAGTTTTGAATTGATAGAATCAATTTACAGTAAGTTTGTCATGCCGTTAATAATTTCCACATTGTATAGAAATATTTCTCACAATCTACTTATCATAAAAAGTTATTGCGAGTGCCTTAGCATTGACAAAACTTGCTTAGCAATATCTTCGCTTACTTAACGAACACATGGATATAATACATGTAATGCTTGAGTTATGGCCTTGAAAATATATGGTTAATATCACTGGTTAATAAATCTGTTTCCTTAGTATTTTCCATCAATATAGTATAAAGGTTTCATCATTGTTTCCTTGAGGTTCGACTGCGCTCTCAATGTAGACTTGATAGAACTCCAAACTAACTTGGTTCAATTCCCTGCGTGCGTATTCTTTTAGTAATGAGCTATTAAAATGTTCATTATTGAATAATAAAACAAATGATAAATGTTAGTTCACCCAATTATCAATCTAGTTATATTGGAAATATGACAGTTTGGTTTATACAATTTTAATGTTTAGTTTGTCCAGAATTGATACATTGCTTTATAACATAAAGAAAATGGTAATATATCAATAGAATGTTAAATTCTGTAATAAATATTGCATTACAGCAACAAATATTCATTGAAGGTTCCGATTCTGCTTTGATACCGGTAGAAGGAGATGTACTGCAAGGATCTGTTTTAGGTCCAGTACTATTTCTGTTATATATAAATGACTTACCAATTGAGCGTAGCTCTTGTATATTTTTTGCAGATGATACTACTTTACTATCTCGAGGAAATGAGAAAATGAACAGGAAAAATTTGGCTTCAGCAAACACCTGATTTTGAGTTAATAAATTAAAACTTAACATGGGTAAAACAAAAAATATAACATTTACGTCCAATAAAAATGGACCAAAGTCAGATCCGGTGAAGCTGCTAAGGATCATACTTGATCCTAGTCTAAATTGATGTGCTCATATCGACAGCATATGTTCGAAATTGAGCACAAAGATATTTGTAATGAGACAGCTGCGGCCATCTATAAATAATAACGCCATGAGAACAATTTATTTTGTCTTATGCCATGAGTAGTATTATGGAGAAACTATAGCACAGCTCTGTAGACATACTATAAAGTCTGCGGTTCAATAAGGTTTCAATTAGGGCACAGCAGTTCGTACTTCTAACAGAGAAACGTTTAATAAAGAAGGTATTACCCCTGACATACTTGTATTTGCTGAGTTATTTCTTTTAGTACACAAGCATTAATACAACCTACTAACGAATGAAAACGTGCACCAGCATAATACAAGACATGCTGGTGATTTATTATTGAGAATTGAAGTGATTTATTATTGAGAAGAACCGCTATTGAGAATTCATATCACAAAGCAAATCAGTCTAGAAGTACAAGCTTGTCAAGAATAAGAACAAGAATCAAAGCTGCGATATCGGACCGCTCACGAGGTGCGCAGTAAATAGCCTGCTCTTTACTCATTCACCTTGAGACTTTTGCAGAGTGAATATCGAGTATGTATGAATCTGGACACCACAGAGATCAATTTGGCCATGCGTAAAATGCATCCCTTTCCCTTTCAATACTGCTTCACTCTTTGTTCTACGCATACCTAGAGGATGTCACTCTCTTTCCTATTCTTGACAAGCTTGTATGGTTCTACAATGAATTTGATAGATACAACAAATGTGATAATGTTAAAAATATGTCTTGTAAAGCTTTCCATCTATATTTAAAGAAATTTCTACTCGCCAATTCCTTCTACAGTATTTATGACTTTTTATATAATGTATGTTTCGTTTAATGTTCATATTTTTTTGGCCACCGTTCTTTGTAATTATTTATATTGACTTTATGTTTTTTTATATAATCTGACTACAAATGTACATATGTATGTATTATGATTGTTATACACATTATGATTAAATTATTCGCTATCATAGCGGTAGCGAAGATAGTTGGAGCAATTTCTGTGGCAATATATGATTAGTTACTGACTGTTGTTGTCTTGGCTCGATTCCAAGCTTCGACACTGGCAATGTTGGTGAGAATAGGTGTTATCCGCGTTATTTTAATGTATTGAAGAAACGCGGACAACTAGAAGACCGTTTCGACTCTTGATTTAAAGGATTATCTGATTTATGTGGTATGTTTTATGTCTGTTCATAATATTCTTTTTGTATTTTACTTTGGTAAAAATAAAAAGAAAAAAGAAAGAAATATGAAGCGTTTCATAAGTATTACATTTGGATAAAGTAACACTAATTCGTGAACATTTTTATATTATTATTTATTTACGGATAAATAATATTAATTATTAATATAAGTATTTATTACCATAGTATAAATAATCACACAAATGTATCAGAAGATGGCGATATTTACTATATACATTTTTTTCCATATAACCATCCAAATAATAATCGTTTATATAGAGGACCCACATACATGTATCCCTAGATACATATATACACATACACCTAGGGATACTCTATAAATAAATAAATAAATAACCTTATTGTATAGAAAAATAGTAATAGTCTATTATTAGGCAGACAGTTCCATAGAAAAGAAAATCAAATAATAAATGAAATTGCAAATGATGTAAAATTAGGTTGGAAAGGAAATTAGTATTGATTATCTTAGTTCGATATTTAATAACCTTTTAGCATATATTTATAACTTTGTTGGACATGGCTAGTTTCATATTTGAGGAAGAAAAGTTGATGTCTGTTACGCATTACAGATCTATTAAAATCTTAATTTTCAATAAACTTAGAAAGTAATGATTCTGGTATCTTATTTCTCATCAGTCTAAGTACCATATAAGATAAATATATATGGTATATGAAGTCTTTCTTTAAGGTTGAGCTAGTTTGATGATACAAAAATATAATGAAATTTGCGCAAATTAAGAATTAATTTAGTAAATGATTTCTATTTCAATAGTAAATTTTCAGTAATTGAGGAATCCTTCGATGCAACGCTTCACATACAATTTGTTTTATAAAAATTATTATGTTACATATAATAATCTCGAATATGTATTGAAATTGCGTTTTTAGCGATAATAGCATTAAAAGCAAATATTCGATAAAAATTAACATAGTACATATGTTGTATGTTACAAATTCTAGCCACTAATTTCAGTTATTACTTATTTTATTATTATAGTAATTTTGATGTATTGCATATTTATGTATTCACTATTATTTGTAATTTAAGTTAAATTGTTCATAAAAATAATACACTGTCAAAAGAAAATGTTGTTAAATCACGAAATAAAAATATTATTGTTCTATGTTAGTTTGCTCATTAAATAGATCAAAGAGAGTGTAGTTTATCTAAAATTATCACCGAAATAGTCTGTTGAAAGAAATCTGTTGACAACTCACGTTTCTGTTTTAAACTAAATTTCCTTACTGTCAGTAAGGCGATAAAATTTACACTGTAATTTAGATTAATACTTGCACAACGACTAATTGACAAGTTACTTAATGAATTAACAGCCCCCTGTTAAATGGTAAACCAATTATTTTGATTAACGAATTAAAAAATATTGAACCGTATGGGGGAAGCATTTGGATTGCAAACTTTATGTTCCGAACAGAATGTATAGAACAGCCAGATTATTATATTATTATAAATATTAAAACACATAAAAATATAAAACACCTTTATTTTCTATTCATTCATAAGTTTTTAGTAATTTTTTTGAATTTGCTTAGTTATTTCTAAACCTTTGACAAATTTGTAATCTAGAACTCACTTTATCAAATGGCACCATGTTGGTATCAATTCTATATTATCATTAATAAGGAATCTAGATACACGTCTTTAAATCCCTGACGCAAATAACAGTTCAAGTCGTCAGTAAACTAAGGATTTCCTACCTGAATGCTTCATGAATGACGGCGCTGGTACATAAGCAACTACATAATTATATAATATTTATTACTACATTTATATAATATGTAGGTGGTTAAACACGACAACAAAGTTACATGGAATTGCCCTAAATTGCTGTACCTACATCGATTCAAATATCTCAAGCCTTTACAATGGCATTTCAGCTGCGGTTAAGTTACCTGGATGTAATACCACTGATGTAGCACAGGCGATTTTATTAATAGTGCAGCTTTATTAATAATTACAGAAAAAGGAGATTAGTTATTCTTAATGTTAATAAAATATATTGAAATTGTTGGACTATGTAATGTTAATTCCCTGTTTTCCTCAAGAGTCCAATTTCCTATTTTTACAGGATACAAGAGCAATTACTTAAATAGTATTTTAAAAAAGGCCAAATAAAAAACTCTAGGGAAGTTGATTCTGGTGAACTTGGACACCACTCAGCAGAACCATTCGTTACAAGTAAGTTTTCTCGAAATCTATCTGGGTAAAAGTACATATCTTCTTCTAAATACAATTACTTTCAGCAATAAGCTTTCAACTCTATTTTGTAGAAAGGTCAAACACAGGCTTTCAGTTAGAAACACAACAGATAAATTAATCAAAGAAAATTAATACCAAATTGTTCTCTTCAATTCAAACTGACTAATTGCTCAGTGGTCCTCATGATATAAATATTAGAACTGGAAGTCACATTAGGTTAAGTTGCCACAATTATTATCTTACAAAAAAAAATCAGCCCAGTGACAAAAGCTACAAAAATATATCGAAAGAAGAGCAATACGAGATACGAGATGTATTTTTGACTACTTAACTAGGGTCTTAGTAGCCTACTGGGAACAATTTGAGAAGAAGCCATGACATATCATTTTGGGTCAGGTTGAATTAATAATTAGGTGCATCTTAAGAAGATTAAACCACGAGCCCCCACTTAAAAACTCGACAGAAAAATTATCTAAAGTAGAATAATACAAAATGTGTTTAAATTAAAACAAAATTAAAAAAGGTTAGGTTTAGATTCCTATAATTATATCACTACTGCTCATTCAAATTCCAGACTCGAAGTATTGGCAGGAGAATAATATGAGATATAATACTTCTGGCATTCTAATTGACTGCCAAAATCTACCAAAAGAAAAATTGAAAACGCTCTTCAATATTACTTTTTCCTTACTATATGCTGATATTCATATATTCTGTCGGGAAGATAAACCTAAATTTGCCAATATGGGTCCATTCAAAAACGAAGCTACTTCCGAGAACTCATTATCTCGGTGTACATACTACATACGTGTAGCATATAATCCATTTGGGATATTTAGTTTTCTGTATATGACCATCTTCGTAGTAATTAGTATTTAAAAGGTTTGTAATTACGCTCAATAAATTTTTGTCAAAATAATTTAACTGTTTGACACATAGTAGTGTATTCTCCAAAATAAATAATTAATACATCCACTTTATCATCGCTTTATATAGATTTGAAGTATTTTGAACCATATTAACAGTATTTGTCAATACAGAAATAGTACAAGGGCCAAAAATTTCAAAGTGCTCTATTAACATTAAGAATAACTATTATAATGCTCTCTGTTGTTTCTTCTGCAGTCATTATAAAAGTTTGCGTTTGCTGTCTGCATCAGTATTTAATTAAAATGGAATAAACTGTTTCACGGTAATGAAAACATTGGAATTTCCTAAGACTCGACTCGAACCCTTGAACTAAAACGCTTATGAAAAAATGTATGAGGATTAGTTGCTGAAAGTTAACAATTAAGAGGCAGGATTATCCAAAAGATTCGTATAATCATTTTTCCTACTACCTTATCTTATGCGTCTTATAAAAAGAAAATGGTGTGGTATTGTAAGAATAATGACTCACTGTCCAAAACTTAAATTGTATTCGTTTATATAATTTATATAAGCATATACAAACTGTGGTCTCAGAGGGAGGTACCTAATGAGTGGTTCATATGTGTAACCCACAGTAACTTATTAAATCTACGTACTCCTTCGCAAGAGAGTTAATAAGTTGCAGTGGGTTACAAATTATCATCACATCTATCATTTAGCCATCAATTAGCACTGTAAGTTTAAATCGCCCATCAAGTAACGGCCACACACGTGATTATCACATATTGATCGGGCGAATTTTTTATTAACGAAATTAAATATTGCCGTTAATATGTTTAGTTCTGTTAGTTTGATGCCCTCTTGAATTGCATTGGAGTAATTTATTGGCTTAATTCTATAAATACAGTTTTGTTATGCATATCCACCCTATCAAGGGGGGTTATCGTTTTTCACTTCAAAGAATATTTTTTTTATTTTGTTCTTTTCCTGAAAATAGAATCATTTAGATTGACTGGTGTTAGTCCCATGAAGATCCGAATGCTAGTGAAGTGCCCTAAATATTTTTTTGAATATAGCGAAACGGCTTATTTGTATTTATCAGTGTGATGATTCAATAATATTGATTTCAATAGTTCTTCTATACAAAATATATGTATAAAATGATATATAACTATAACAAGTTTATTGAATAAAGTATAGTTTATTTCATCGCTATTTGCCAAATAAAAAATCCCAAACCGCTCTTATCTCATACCGTGGCTTGTTTTTATGGTTCGGCTCAGGTAGACTGTTTTTCGGCAAGATAAGAGAGTTTTTTATTTGGAGAATAGCGATGAAATGAATAGTATATATTATACAAAATTTACAAATAAATTATACATAATATTTAAAAACCTCCCACAGCATATGATCGACTTCCTTCTTTCTGATCGAAGTATTTAACCAATTTTTACCCCTCCCTCCTCCTTTTTTGTTCGACTACTTGCTCAATCGCCTTTTCAGCAAGATTTGCCTTTCTTTATCTTTCCTATATCAAAGCTTCCGAGACCAATATAAACTGAGAGATAAGGAGAAATAAGAAAGTAATACCGTAAAATGAGCAACCCCAGGGGGAAAACTCCGGGTCTTTGCCTTGAACAGGGGTTTTTAGGCCGATAAACACTCGAGATATCAGCATATATCGATTTTGTACTTTAAATATATAATACCGATGGTTTTATTTATTTCAATCAAAACCGGGCAGGAGAACGGAGTAGATATGAACTTAAAAAAAAAACCTCCTAAAAAGTTATATTTTTTTCGTTATCGGAAGAGATTTCTCAAAAACGATTGTATTAATTTGAAACTTATGTGGTTTCACACAGTTTGTAGTTAACTTAACTAATGGTTAACAGCTTGTCGATTTTAAAAATATCACTTTTAAAAATATTACATATTTAATATATGACAACAAAATTTTAATACTAAACAAATGGCTACGAAAAATTATTAAACCAAAATTTTAAAACAGGCTGTGATTTTATATTAGGCTATATAGAAAATATAGTACAGGCTGAACAAGATGAAAAAAGAATAAAGCAAAAATATTAATTAGAAGTTGAGAAAAGATTACGAAAGGGGATCACTTTTCCCATAAGGATAAAAAATGGTAATACATATATCTGTACTTACTATATAATACGCTGTTAATGTACATGTATATGAAAGTCATTATACATAATATAATTTATATGATCACTCTTAAATTTGTTCTATCACGGATTGTTTACTGTTAGTAATAAAACCTTTTTAATTAAAATGCATGTATACTCGTTTATGATTAAACACGTAAAATCTACGTGAAGCAGAACTGAAATTGCTCGATTTTTAATGTACATTAGTTTTTACTTCCCTTTATTGGTCATTAAATGTCACATACACTTTTGGTTACACCTATAAATAACGAAATTTTACAGTTGATTGCTAAAGTGTTCTGTCTATGATATAAATAATATGTTTAAGAAGCGTATTTCATATATGGACTATAACAAAATCATATTTAGTTTTTTGGCCAATACAGGTTAAGCAGCGTCATTCATAATTATATTTTATTGGTTTACAGTAAAGTTTTATTTTTCACTTTATTCCTTTAAAATACTATGCTTGGTCAAAGACAAAATTAAAATTAACTAACTACCTGGCTTCTGGGAAAAAATTAAAAAAATAATACCCAATTATAATTCATATGCGTTGATTAAATGCATGAGAAAAAAATAGGAGACCAGTATTCGACGAATACAAAAATATTACACGTTTCTCGATGCACTTTTCACCAACCAAGTTGGAATCATCGGAGATCATCAAAAGATGATTAAAACTAGTTTTAAACTACCTTTAATTTCTATTTATACCAACTTTCTTATTCAAGTTCCACTCGCTCAACTTGATCATTTTTCTTACGTATTACGTATTCTCATGTATTACAGTCTACTGCGTCACACCTTCTAATACTTAATCTCAAACTATTTCCATTCATGGTTAATGAACCGTAATGAGGTAAACATTCGATTCACTGATCCATTTTAATGTCGCCATTCATCGTATCAACCAAAGCAACGAACTATTAGGTATAGAACTAGCTAGGTAGAGAATTAGGTAGGAACTATAGAGCCCTTGTTCCTGCTATCACCACATTTAGCCATTGTACTTTCCATTGTATTCAATAGTATGATAGTTATACTTTTTACTAATATTAAGTTTTTACTAATTACATTCTATTCTATTATTGTATTCTAAAGCATGTTAGCTAACTGAATATGTCTCTAATCTTTCATACTTTAAGTAGGCCAAGCAGTCCTTAAATGTAGTTACAAGTGCTCCTTTTGTCTGCCCAACCTGTGGCAAACTCTTATTTCATAAATCCTGGACCTTTTGGATCTTTTCAACTTCATCTTTTAAATTTTCTAAAAGTCGATGCAATTTTATTCCACCAGAAAGCACTAATGCCATTCCCAAATCTTTGAATACTCTAAACTGGTAAATTGTAGTTTATATGGAAATGACACAATTTTACGATTTTTCGAATTTTTCCGAAAAGTTCTAGAGTTAATAGAAGTTGGCCTAAATCTATGTTTGCTAATTAATTTATGTACTATGTGAAAAAGATACCTATTACTTCTAGGAGCATCCTTAATAATTTTCTTTTCTTCTTCGAACCTACGATTACTAAGCGAAAAAGTTAGCAAACGATGGACCAAAAAATTTAAATTGTTTTCGCTATTTTATGTTGATAATAATGATGGGAGTCATTAGATCAGATGAAATAGCTCCCAAATATTGTATTTGCAAAAATATAAATAACAGTACTGGATTAATAATAATAATAATGAGAGATTGCCTTAAATTCTACAGAGTACCAATTATTACTGCTGTAGCTTATAGGTTTTATCAGATTACCTTAAAAGTTTCCGAATAAATATAAGTGCAAATTCCCAAGTATTGTGGATACCATGTTCGAAAAAATAATATGAACTTGTTCACGATTTAATCGCATCTGCATTATATTAATAATGACCATGATGAAGAACGATTTGCTGCAAAGTACTTACTTAGACGATAAGCATATTCTTAAGAAAATTTATTGATGTATGAGAATATGATGAAAAGCGTATTTATAGACAACTGATATTGATCACACTATACGACACACATATAAAAATTTGCACAAACAAAACGACCTCCTTCATCTAAGACCTTAGACTGTAGAGAGGCAGGTTATAGAGATGAGGACAAACACATTCATTCTCAGGAAGTCCCCAAATGACATTATGAGATATCTGCATATCTCTATAGGGAAATGCGAGAGGTTGCCCTTACCTCTTGTAAACGCGAAGGAAAGGGCTACAGTTTTATAAGCTTCATGCCAAATAACTGATCTGAATGCCCATATTCTCCTGTTGCCCAAAATACTGAACTTAAAATTACACTATTAGCTAAAATAGAAACGTACATGCACAATAGACATTGTTCTGATTGTTGATCTTCTACATTTAGTTTCTCATAAGATGCGTTTAGATATGAATTTGTAACTTACAAAGTTACTAAAATTCTCTGATAATTCCGATAATAAAGAATTCTGAAAAATTACGAAAATACACTGTAATGCTTATGAAATATTTGGAAAAAACATTAGTACCCATGTTTCAATTTTATAGGCACTGGTCATCCTCTATAAATAAAAGCCGGTAAATACAAGATTCCATCAAGACAAATGTTATCAAAATATGTATATTGGATGCAACATTTATATACCTATGTAGTCTCAGTTTATCATAGGAATAGACTCAGTCTATCATGTGACGTCTTAGATCAAAAACCAAATTAATATAAAAGTATAACATTAATAAAAAATAATTATTCTTAAACATGAAAATTAACTTAAATATAATACAACCCTTTCCTTGTTTCTAAACTTTGTACATATGATAAGTTATCAATTATGATACATTAACTTTCACAAAATATATTTCTATAATTTGTTAGAATTTTGGACAATAAATGGATGCTTTTACTTTTTATCATTAAACTAATGAGCTTACATACATATATTTTATACATAGTTCAAAAATTTTTTAAATTGTTTTTACAAGTTCTACGGTTTTAAATTAACTAGATTTTTTACTAAAATTTTGTATGAATGTATACAATGTGTTTCTGCATAGCTGAAACCATTCTTGTAAAATGCAATGCAAAAGAAACATAATTTTAATTGCAAAGAATGAAGTATGCTTAGAAAATTTAGGGAAAATATTGTGTATATACACATAGAAATGCAGAAAGATAGTGATATTAATACCCTGTTCTAAATTCTAAAATAATGAAGTCTATATAATAACATTATGAATTATATATTGGGAAAAGTATTATACAGTGTCTTATCATTGTCAACTAACATAAACTTTGTTTCGAAGAAACAGTGACTGCGTTATTTAAACAAGTACTGCCTTTCCCCAATTTTTAATAGGAATTTAGTTAAACTCAAATTCCCAACCATTTTAATCTAGCTTAAACATTGCTTCGATATATTTGACAATCAATACAGTTCAGTGGTTTCTAATACGACCCTGGAATGAAACGCGGCTTCTAAAATGCGACGTAATAAAAGTTTACAGACGAAATTGCCGAATTAATTTCACAACACAAACATCAATACAGTCTTCAGGCCCCAGTGATCGCTATGGCTGTATGTACCGAAAATAATTTTAAGATATTACGCATTTCTGACGTAACTCTGGCATCATTCTGTGACTGAGTGTGAGCACATGAAACTAACTGTTGCACATAACTTCGAGTTTAAACTGGGCTTGAAATAGGACACACTTTTAGTTTATAGAAACTAATATGTTTCGGCAGGCAAGTACTTCCTATTTGGCACAGTGCATTAGTGGAATACATCAAAGCCTTAATATATAAAATTATCGTATACATTATTTTTTGTAATAATTATTCGAAATATTTGAAGTATTTACAATAAATCATTACCTGCATTATAATCTTTAATAAGTATAATTCATCTATTGAATTAAATTAAACTATTGAATAAATAAAACTTCGATTTATGACATTTACTTGAAGTAAATGTCATTTTGGTTGTTTGGTATTTGAATACTATGTGAAGTGTTGAAATCTGCCTTTCCTCTGCCCTTCCGTTAACATTAACTAAAGATATTGATGCATCACTGTTTTTCTCCTCTATTAACGACTCTAGTAATGAATTTCGAAATTTACCTTCCAATTTTGATCACTATATACTCCTCAATATAATGAGAGGTAAGGCTAGAGGATGACCAATTTACTTGACGTTTAAGTTTATCCACAAATATCCCTGCATGTGCCATAATTGTCGCAGGTGATATCTGTATATATTAAATATACATGCAATATTATTGAAATTATCAACTTTTATTAATTTGTGATGGACGGGTATATAAACGTAATTAGGACAAAGTTCATTGTTAATATGGAAATTGGACATTTTGTGCCTTCTACAAAAACCAAAAATAGCACAAATAGCGACAGCTCCAAAAATAGAAATGTATTACCTCAAGTATTAATGAAAGATGAGTGTAAGTCTTTCTCTATAAAAGTAAACACTCTTTAGATTCATAATCTTTGTTCGCCCTTTTCATGGATTGATGCAATATGTGAAAGTATGCTAAATCTATTGCACTTACGTTTTGAATCTCGAATGGATACAACAAAGTGTGGAAAATTTGTATATCTTACACATTTCCATCATAATGCTAATATTATTGATTATTATTCTGGACCCTTTTTTTCCATCCACCATAATAACTTTTCATATTATTTGTTATAAGAATTTCTTAATTTTGCAGGAATTAGTGTTTTAATTCAGCTCCACGGCTAACTTTGTGATTTCAACTGTTTCTCTTTATTCGCGAAAAATGTTAATTAAATTAACAGTGAAATAAATTTGTAAACAACAATCACTCCATGTTAACAATACGTGAAGGGATTAGGTAGTCTATGCCCTTCGTTAGTCATCATACTGTCGATATATTGTCAATATTTATAAAGTTTTCAGTACAAATTGTTAGAAAAAAGTTCAGTTTTAACTTTTAGTCGTAATAATGTAACTCGTATCATTATCATAATATAATATGATAATGTCGCCATGTGTAGGAAAATTCGCTCACGAAAAATTAGAGAGAAAATTAGAGATAGGGAGGGAAGTTTTACAATACCCATTATAATACTCCGTAGATATTAGGTCATCTAACTATCATTTATTCAGATCTTTGGATCACTTCTTAAGAAATTAAATTGATTGATTGATTCTTATGTTGGCACTAAATGTCTGAAGGAGGAGGATACGTTTTTCGAGAAAAAGGGCACACTATTGAATACAAAAATAATATAATGTTGATTTTTTCAATATTTGTTTATAAATGCATAATAATTGATTGCTTCTAAGTACCTCTACTATATATAACGCTTGTATCATACTTTTATCTTTATCTCTTTATTACGCCTTTCCTGCTGCTTAGTAACAGTTTTAAAAAATACAAAAACAATATATTTTATCATATCACAAAGTATAAATTATAGCAAACATTACAACATAGTTGGTTAATAATATCTGACACACTTGAAATAATGACGCTGATTCTACTTCAATATTTTTTTAAATGTTAGGTGAATATCAAAATTATCCCTAATACAGCCAGTCAATAGACTGTTTCGAATATGGATTTTGAAACAAACGATAGTTTGAACAACATATAATTTCAATTAGAACATAGAATTAGTACTGGGCAGCAACAACATTGAAAATATTTCAAGTATTACTTTTTCGCATTCCACTATAAACGGAAAAGTAATGTAATCGTGTAAAGAAAAAATTAAAAAACAAAATTTTTTTTGGGTTTATTTTTCGTTTTTCGGTCTAAAAACAACAAAAAATTGTTTTTAAAAATTTTTGCTGTGTGTGTGTCGTCGTTGTCGTCGGTATTTATTCTTGTTAGCACGATAACTCAACTAAATCGTGTCGGATCGATAGAGTTTTGACTGATTCTGATCGGGGACATCTTCCAGACGACACATATTGATTTTGAGGTGGATAGCACATACCACCTCCTCCCTTGGGTCTATTTGAGAATTTCTTTTTGTTAGCACGATAACTCAAACTAAATCGTGTCGGATCGATCGGGTTTTGACTAATTCTTATCGGGAACGTCTCCCAGACGACACCTATTGATTTTGAGGTGGATAGGATACACCCCACCCTATCCATGGGTCATAAGAAAGCACGATGGTGGACTATTTGAGAAATTTGTTTTGTTAATACGATAACTAAACTAAGTCGTGTCGGATCGATCGGGTTTTGACTCATTCCGATCGGGAACGTCTCTCAGATGACATCTATTGATTTTGAGGTGGATAGGACACACTCCACCCTGTCCATGGGTCATGAGAAAGCACGACGGTGGACTATTTGAGAATTATTTTTTGTTAACACGATAACTCAACTAAGTCATATCAGATCGATCGGGTTTTGACTGATTCGGATCGGGGACGTCTCCTAGACGACACCTATTGATTTTGAGGTGGATAAAATACACTATATCATATTCATAGGCCATGAGAAAGCACAATGGTGGACTATTTGAGAAATTTGTTTGTTAGCACGATCACTCAATTCAATCGTGTCAGATCGATCGGGTTTCGACTGATTCTGATTAGGGACGTCTACCAGACGACATCCATTGATTTTGAGGTGGATAGAACACACCCCACCCTGTTCATGGGTCATCAGAAAGCACGAGGGTGAATTATTTAAAAAAAAGTAAAACTGTCGCATAAAACATGTGATGTTTTATGTGACATGTGTTGTGATATGATTTCACTTTTCTTGTGATGTTTGGTTAGTTGATATTCCATTTTTATTGCCTCCTCACATCAATAAAATTAAAAATCAATCAAGATTCAAATATTTCATACGAATTTGTCAGCTAGCAGTTCAGGTCAATCTACTCTTAGAGAATTTCATATTTGTGTTATTTAATATATAATTCATTATGATAGTATTTAAATCATTTACATATGTACATGAACTAAATGATTTTTGTGTTGTTTGTAGACCTAAAATTGTAAAATGTAGACCTAAAATTGCTCGTAAAATATGTAGATTATATGTCAATTCTCCATAGAGGGACTTTGTTCATTATCGTCACTAATGTTATGACTTACTTAAATAACTTACTGTATTCCTGATAACATAAATTATATTCCTATCTAACGATGTTCAGTTTTCACATATTTCGGCGTCAAAATAGGGATCAGGAGGAATGACAATACAGGTCATGCTTTAGTCCCCACTGAAGCACCTCTGAATATTTTTCATCATGTCCAATATTGATCACGAAATATTAAATTGTTCAGAATCGTCTTTTCGGTCACAACTTCATTATGCCCATGATTTGAAAATGGTTTTTAATTGCAGGAAATACATAGTTTTTAAAGGAAAAATACTATTAGAAGTTTGTTGTTTGTTCAAAAATAATGGGGCCATTATAAATGGTAGCTATTATGCGGTTTATATTCTTCTTGTACTTCGTTTAATAGCAGTAACCTTCATTATTAAAGATATATCTATGTACTTAACAAGTAAACATTAGCAATGACACCTCACACATATTTTTTATGATTTACTGTTGGAAATGGCTAGTATGTAATAATTTAATCTGCTTCACCTCGATCCGTTTACTATAAATCATTCGATTTTATAGATATCATTTAATTTTCAACAACATCAGTAGTAAATGCTATTTATACATCAGTTTATAATTTAACCAAAGTTAGCTGTACCTCCTACGCAGTTGAAATCCATCTATATGTCGCCAAAACATTTAAAAATAATTACCAATAATGATAAACTTCATACGGCATTGTTTATATGTGTTCTGCGAATAAATGCGGTTTACACATACCCGGCAGTGTTGCCTCACAAACGATGAAGTTGTTAAACTTCAATACCCGTCATAACATGGCCTTCTCACCTTTTTCAATTAAACTGGGTTCGTTTGGTTTTAAACTGGCAAAAGTAGGCCGCAGCTTTATGAAAACGTTTATTTGTGAGCATATTGATTACTTTTATTATCCAAGACTTTATCGCAAGTTCCAAACTTTTAGTTATTTTATAAATTTACTGAGTTATGTTCCAAAATTTAATGAAAATCAGCCCATTTGCGATTTTCTATGGATTATAAAGATTATCATAGTATTTGTAGTTAGGTTTCCTAGAATCTCTATAAAAAACAAGAGATTCTATACAGTACAACAACTATACATCATTTGATGACCATTTTGCTAACCAAATTGTTATTATCATGCTAACCATTATCAGTATATGATGAGGACTTGAGGCAGATGGTCGACTGATGGAAAGTCAAGTGATATGTACTCATTCTGTAGGAAAACTGGTCTCCTGTTTTTGTTACTGCATTGAAGATTCCAACGCTCTCCTAGAACTAAAATCTGTATTTTCATATACTCGTAATATCTAGTTTGAAGCCATAGCCATTTATTTATTTATGTATTTATTTATTATTATGCTATTCTACAAATCTTAAGATCCAATTACAGAGTACGAAGCAAAATTCTTAAAAATGACAATTGTAACATATACTATATGTGTAAATAAGACAAACATAAAGAAAACTGTATACATACATTTATACAGAGACATATTATACTCGTATATACACACATAAGGCGATATCCATGCGATTATGAAATTCGTTATAAATCGAAAATCCAGATTTTGTCGTATTAAATAGTACTAAGAACATTAAATTTTACGAATTTAAAATTATAGGCATATAAAAGACAATTCCAGTTATGCTAGCCACGATATCATTAATAAATATCTTAAATAAGAGCAGTCCTAAATTAGACCAATGTGGCACAAGTTATGTATATTGGTAAGATTTCCACATCCACATATTTACCATAGGTAACACATATTATGTTACATTTTCAAGATAAGTGGAGAAATAATGTATTAAGCGAGTAGAAAAGTATATAATTTTAAATTAGATGTTTATTTTTTGAGCTTGTGCATTGCTGATTGTGATAAGAGATATTCGAATACATTGTTCTATTTTCTTGTATTTATATTTTTGGCTATTTGTCATTACTGCAACATAATTTTCTTTACATCAGTATTTTTCAGCAGTATATCAGAGAACAAGTTCATAGTTTTTAAATAAATATTTCCTATTATACACTACTAGAAATGGCACACCTAAAATTTATTTTATTTTGATTTATTTGTTATTATTTTTATAGGGGCGAGGTTTAACTAGCATTATTCTTTCACCTGACCCTCGAATATTCATATAGACATACAGATACATCCAGACGCTTAATGTGGGAATCAAGCCTACGCTCGGAGTACTTCGAAATTTAGGCCAGCGACAAGCGATTAACATTATTAATTTAGATCAATCCAGTGAATTTAGTGATCTTTTGCGAAGCAGTTATGGGGTAACTCACCTTCAGAAGATCTAGCCATACCTAAACTTATATTTGTCGATCCAAGTTCGAACTGGGCCCAGCAGAAATTTTAAGTGTAGAGTACTAACTACCGCCATTGAAACTTGAATATTTGTCAGTAGCCAGGAACACGTAAATGCCACAGTTTTAATACGGATAGGAGCCTAAATGGGGGGTAATTTTTACATAACTATTACGTAACGATCTCGTTACAAGGGCGCTTACGTCGTAAGTACCACTACTTTATCGAAACTTCTTTGGACTATGTTGTATCCGTGTGCTTGTTTTGTACATCTAAATAATATTTACGATTATCTTTCATGTATATAAATACTACCACCATATTAAAACTATCTCGCAATGAATTTATTTCTGCAAAATAAGAATAATAATAGTGGAAAAGTATTGAAGCACCAAATTAATACGTTTCATAAAATAATTCTTATATAATCAGGAATAAACAAATTATGTCAAAATAGCTATTCTCCTGGCTATATGCCAAACGTCGACCGCTGAATTACATGACAAAACTTGTCGTATTTTTGTCTAACAGAGTTAGCACTTAAAATACGGTGATTGTTCCAAAAACCACTAAGAAAGATGCAACGTGTCACCTATCTCATAATATCGTTAACTGCAGACCGATCTCGACCTTTCTATCTTGGGTCTCGTCAGTGCAGTGTAAACGAGTATACCTTCGACAGGTAAAGCTTACATCTAGTAGACGTTGCTACGTTCCACCGCAGTAGAACGTACCAAACGCCATCTCTTGGTAGTTTCGAACAATCTAAATCGAAGTAAAAACTTGAGATCATCAATATAATGTAAAGTTTTACTACCAGAGGGTAACATTCAAACTACAGAAATAAGGAATACTCCAACCCATCTGCAAATACCGTATATAATAAGGACTAAACAAATTAGGTCAAAACAGCTATTCTCCTGGCTATATGCCAAACGTCGAGCGCTGAATTACATGACAAAATTTGTCGTATTTTTGTCTAACAGAGTTAGCTAAAAATTAACTTTAGCTAAAAATTAGCTAAAAGTTAACTAAAAATACAGTGATTGTTCCAAAACCACCAATAAATAAGGCTAGCTCCTTAGTTCTGTAGTCCCTCTGGTAGTGAAACTTTACATTATATTGATGATCTCAAATATTTTATAAGCTAGTAATGTTTTGCTTCAGAATAGTTTCACAATTAAGAAACAATAAAATTAATCAACAGTTTCATGAAACTTGGGTTTTATGGTTGCTGCATAATGTTACCAATATCATGGTATCAATATCTGGAAACATGATAAAACACTGTCACA
Organism: Rosalia funebris; assembly: GCA_037954035.1. Lineage (NCBI taxonomy): Eukaryota > Metazoa > Arthropoda > Insecta > Coleoptera > Cerambycidae > Rosalia > Rosalia funebris. The sequence continues at coordinate 12,059,012 of JAZFAV010000007.1, forward strand.
GTTGGCCACGGGAGTACAGCCCTGGTAATAAAAAAATTGGATATACATAAATCTATTTCTTTCCCCTAAAGCCTCAGGATACAAAAAGAGATAGGCTGCATATAGAGAGAAGAGAAGCACATTAAATACAGTCATGCTGAGGGAGAGGTGCTAAACTTCCCCCAATAGGTCTCCAACCCAAGCATACAATGACGTCCGCAATACTAGGCATAATTTACTAGTCTGAACTACAGTACAAATGACATTGTCACTAGGTATACATATTATAAACGGGGAGTAAAGTGATACACTTTTATTAACTCCACTTCGAGTAATTGATTGAAATTTACATCATATAATGTTTAAACATATATAAATATCTCGTGGTCTCTATTCTCAAAAAATATTCGACATTCAGTATCACATTGATTTACTATAAAGATCGCCGACAGTTATCTCCTATTTCTTTAACGTACAATAATCTCTCAAATACTTATACTTTAGTTATAAACTTTAGTGTAAAAGAATGAAATATCCTTACTAATTAGCACTTGTGCCATTTCAGTAATCCTGGCTCGAGTGAAGCGGGAAAAGGTCCTCAACACCACTAGAATCTACAAAGTACGCGTAAGGAAGGAATATAAAGTATCCGAGAAAGGGGTACTCGCCCTCAAATCTGGTCGTCTTATTACGCCTCGTGATGACAGCGTTTGCGGAGCTCGCCTGGAGCCTGGAAAACTATACGTTCTTTCGGGGAATATATACAGCCTTAAAGCCCATATAAATTTGTGTCATATGGCGATGGAGTGGGAGACTCTAACGAAAAGGCAGAGGAAAGGATTCAAACTGTTGTACAGTCATGGATGTTCCTGTAAAGTTAAATACTGTCATGGTGGTAGAAGATGTTACAGGCAACCGGATAGTTGCAACTGGAGCGGCGACTGTCAAACAAAAGAGGTAGGTTAAATAAAGTATTAGCTAATGTTAACAAAGAGGGTCTTCGAGTTATGCACGTATATTCTCCAGTAATGTATTTCGACTTGTAGAACAATATTGACATTTTTTTTTCGTAAACAATAAAAAAAAACAAAACGTTTTTGCCACATATTGATTACTTCTGGCCAAACACATCGACTATCGTTAACATTCTATGACAGTAGTGAACGATTATCAATTTACTATGAATGTTCTGAATATTTTGCGAATAGGATTCTGAAAGAATAACTTTTTTTAAGATTAAGAAAGGAAAATTTTAAATTTAAACCTTTGTAAATTTTACCTTCTAAGACAAATCTGTACTTACTTGCCTTACAGGCTAAACGAATATACGAATTTAATTACAATTTTATATAAGAACAGTATTTTAATGTATAACACATAATGTTTGTTGATGATGTAAATGATGTTTGGTGATAATATAAATTGATGTAATATTATTGGGAGAAGATAGATAAAAATAAAAATTTTAAGTTACACACAAAATAATTATATTGGATGGAATAAGATGGTATAAATAATATACTAGATTATTTAATGTAACATTAAGACAATTATATGTGTTAAAATCTCTTTCAACTACTAGCAGCATGGTAATCAGCTTACGTGCTTAAAACATTGCCGCAACGTGAATGCAAAGTAATTGAATAAGTTATAGAGGCTGTCTCGGAAATATACGTGCCATCTGAAAATTGTTCTTCTTTGTTACAGTACGTAATATAACTTTAACAATTGTATAATAGCAATGACTGAAAAAATAAATTGAATACTGAGTTAGACGATCATTTTATTGATCAATCAATCCCATTGACCCGCACTTCAATCAGCCCGTCAATCAGCCCTCAAACGGTTGATCAAAACTCCTTGGTTATGGAGTTTCCGTGGAAGATGGTTGTTCCTTTTATTTGCGATACTTTTACAGAAAATTGTAAATAAATATTGAGTGAAACTGTGCTACACTGTGTGTGTAGAATAGTCATGCTTGACTCAATCAATTGATGTGATCTTTTGATCAAATTATTGATCGTCTAGGGCCTCTTCGTTCACCGTCAATGCTTGGCTCAAGCGTCAAAAGAGTTCTAGACGGTCAATCACGCTTGACTCAATCGACTAATATAAGATTTTGATTTGAAAATGATTGATCGTCTAGGGCCTTATTTACATGCTCTATTTATAACAATATACTGCAACAGTAATCGCTGAAGCAGCGAAATACTTTAACATCTACTACTGTCGCTGCCATTATATAACAATATACTATTTGCAATAAAACCAATATATTGTTGTGTAATATTTTTTGAACTCTTGTTGTATGTTGTATGTAAGAAAGAAAATGTATACATATGTAAGAATAAGTCAAATAATATCTTATCTACGTCCTTCACATAAAGAGGGTAAAACCGAATATTATAAATATATATTATTTAGAGTCTATTTGAATTTTTAGTCATATATAATGTTTGAGTGCCTATAATAGCATTAGGTGAATCTCAGTGAACAAAATAAGTTTATTTTCCAGGTATATAAAACATTTCAGTTTAGTAGTATTATCTATAAATATAAAATATACGCATGGGTGTTTTGTATCTTAAAATATGACTTTTATATGCGGATATTTAAAAAAAGTGTTTTAGGGTATTAAGAGGGGCATAATTGTAACGCTTTAGGTCATAAATGGACACAAAGTATTTTTTATATATTACCGTTTTTGTCCATTTAATTTGATGAACCAGATATTATACAATTAAATTAAGAAAATAAAAGAAATACGGCACCAACAACAGAAATTGCTTTTATGTTGGTATATGCCTAAAACAAAATTTAAATAAACATATGAACGTTTTAAAATTTAATTTAACTGATTTACATTACAACTTTAGTTAAAATTCTATTGTAGCGCATCTCGTTGTTGTGACAGTGTGGCATCCAGAATTGTACTCTGGAATGTGGACGGAAGATGCCAGTTTCGATGGTTACATATAAACAATGCCGTAAGTTAAAGGCGTATCTTAACAAACAGCATGATTTAAAACACCAAATAGATTGATACTTTCGAAGAGATAAAAAATTATAAATTTTCCCATAATACGAAGTGGTAATTTATTGTTCTCGATATTAAGAAATGTACGAAATCGTATTACAAATGATGTAAGAGTTTGATTAATTATTTTATTTATTATTGAAAATAACTCTCCTAAATAGTAGTTAAGAACTTATAATTAAGCATCTCAAGTTATGATAATTGTATCTATAAATAGAAAAAAATAAATATTACATTCCAAAAATAGTAATATTCCTGGAAAGATACTAATAGGTTTCTTTTCGAAGTTATGAGAGACAAATGTCTTTCGAAGCCATTAAAAATAAAATTGCTAAACCATTAAGATAATTGAAAATAAATGCCTTGTGAAATATTATGGAACAATATATTTGACTGCCACATATATTGAATTCATAAATTTTTAAATTATATACAAAATGAAATAAATACAACGATAAGCAGTAAATTAACTTTTTTAAGTTGCAAGATATATGCTAATCTTAAAAGTAGAAAGTAATATTCAGTTTGTGCCAAGCTGAATGGAATATTAGTTATCAACTTATTGTTTTAAAAATTCATATAGTTCATATAAAACAAAAAGTAATGCACGTCATAATATACCTGATATGTCAGAGGCACATTGTCAAAAACATTATAGAACTCATAGAAATGTCATAAGACTAAGGTTATGTTATAACTTTTTCGGCATTGTGTAAACATAAGCCCAACACATGCAACAGTTTGAATATTTATGGTGCTTGCGCTGGTTAATACCAGGTACGTTTGTTCTCAAAAGAACAGTTTGTTTATTAACTTGCGGATAAAATACTTTAGAAATCGAATAATGTCTAAAAATCCGATAAATGTGGCACCACGCACGACATATGTCAATTGTTGTCCATCTCAAAATGGGCGTCAAATTTAAATTTCTGTTGATTAAAAACGAATGAAATTCCAAGTGTAGTGGTAATGAATTACGTCACATAATGACTTGCATTGCTTTTTGTTTTATATGAACTATACATTGATATGTAGAGGTATGTACATATATATGTATATTATCAATAGCGTCATCTGCTGCCTCTTTTGAATGTGTTATCTGCTGCTTCATTTCCACTAATGCCTATGTGACTCGGGGTCTGAATTGAAATTTCATTTTGAATTTCCAGCCAGTGTACTAACTTTAGCATGAATAGTACTAGAGTGTCTATAACAAAGGTATTTGTTAGTTCTTGTAGTTAGGCACGAGGAGAATCGGTGGAATAAGTGTATTATTCAACGAGTTTAAATTTACATACCTGACGGTATGCCAGATGATATAGATTTCCGCTCTATAGATACTGGCCTGTTTTGGTAGCGTACAGTAATATGAGCTTGTTCCATCAAAGAGGACACTGTCATTCTTGTTCTAATTTAAATTCATTTATATTTAATTTATATCCATATAAAATTCTCTGTCGATTTATTTCACTTCTTGTTGAAGGATTTGGTTTCAGATAAATTTAAACTAATAATAATCTATATGAAACAATATCTTTTGGTCTTTTAGATGTTATTCTGGTAATGGTACTTGAATATTAAAACCATATGAAACCATGAATTAGTGTTGTCGAAATTGTAAGGTCTCGCTTTAGAGAGATTTTAGTATACTAATGATAAACAACCCAAGAGCTATTCTTAGCCCTACACAATGAATTTTGTTTAATACTTTAAAGCTTGACTTCCTAGCTGATTCACAATATACACACTATACAATCATAGTATATCAGTCACATACTATACAACACACTATACAATCATAGTCTATTTTAGTCAATATTATAGCTGTGTATATTTAGCATAACGTCTGCTTATCTGCTCCTTACCTCATACCCGACATACATCTTAATAAGTTGAGTGCCTTTTTACATCTGGTAGCCTATGTCTTGAATAAGGACACCCCAGTATAGTCTCCTGTTAAATGTCATTCCTAGAACCCTGGGTTCAGATTTAAACTGTCGACCATCGACAGTTAATTGTGTGTTAAAATGTTCTAATCTGAGGCGACAAAAATGTACTAATATATATTTGTAGTTGAAGAATGAAAACTATTAATTCATAAAATCTCTAGCTTCTTGAAAGTTATGTTGTATATCTTCCATTCTGTCAATTCCATTCTACGTAAAGTATTCTGCCTATTGACGGTATAAGTCTCTTTATTAAATTGCTATTGCGAATAACACAAGACTTAAAGTTGATCCCCGCGATATTTAATTTTTCAAATATTCCGAACTTCCGAAATTGTATTATCAAACCTAATCCTCTAGCAGTATTACTTTTAGACTTTTAAAAATCACTAAAGAAGTATTTAGATTTATTTTGACAAACTCAATGAATATGTTATGAAAAAAAAACGATAATGATGTATATTACCTTAAATATTATCGCAGTTTTTTTAGATAAAGTTTTCCCTATCCATATTCTTCTTACGTCAGTTTGACTGTGTATTCCTTTTGATGAATATAGGTAATATATAAGACGATTATTATTATTTTCTTTGTTTTTTGAAGTTATATACATCTCAACGTATCAATGAAGTAAGCTAATAAAATATGCTGTTATCATTTGGAACGTGACAAATAAATTAAGAAACTGAAACTCATATTTTAAAATATACTTAGTCTATCTCCTGAAATATTAGAAAAAACCAAATTTATCCTATTCGTATCTCTGCATTTAAAACACACTTCCCACGATGCGATAAAAAGGATTTATGGTCCCATGATGTTTGAAAAAATAAATTGTGATCCGGTAGCGCTATAAATTCTGGCGAATGCGCTAGTGTTGTGAAAGTATAATCTCGAGGCATAATTAATGCCCAGGTTTTGACTAAGGTTTCCAAAAATACATTTCTATATATGACATCTAAATATAGAAGTTGAATTAAAATTGTGCCTTTAATAAAGTGTAGATAAGGAAGTATACATTTTTTCATCACAGGTAAATTTATAACGTACATTATGAGAGAACGTAATTGAGATACATACTTTCGATATAGGAATTAACTGTATACTTTCGGTGACAATTTAGAATGACAATTTAGAGACAAACATCATAGTTGGCTCCAAAAATCAATTCATTATTGTCCATATTTCAGAAGGACGTATCGGGGATCTTTCATTAGTTTGTAAATATAGAGTAATTATTTGTTGAAGTTTGGATAAATTATGTCAAATAATTTCAAAACTGTTTTTATTGTGTGTCGAATATAGAATTTATACTTACTATTCTTGCATCTCTTATTTTTAAAGTTTTATGAGGTACTGCGATTTATTAATTAAAGTTGAAGTTAAAATTAAATATTCAGATGCGGCTTAATTGTAATATTCATTTCCTTATGAGTTTACGAATTTTAAATTTAAATTCGTACCCCTCAGTTCAAACCGAGGAGTAGCCAGATAGAAATCCTGAGAAGTAAGCAGTTTGAGACCAGTGAGTATTGAGACTCTGCGGCTAGTTATATACCCACATCACGAAACGTTCAAAAAGATGCGGAACTAATAGAAAACTTCGCCACGCAGAGTAACTGTATCGATCATACAGCCTTAAGCTCAAAGTCAAATACAGAAGCCGTTTGACAAAGCTTTTGAATATATCACTAAATGCACTGAACATGAGTATACCTATAAACATTTGGGCTGTTTCGGTTTTCACTTATTCCATCGTTAGAGTATTAACATACAGTAGTTGGGATCTAAACAAGTTAGATAGATCAACGCGGCGACTACTAACTAAAGACTCCAGGATCAACTATCAAGAGACATCACAGAGTTATATTGAAACAGAAATAGTAGCGTAAAAGTTTGGTGACTGTTCTACCAGAAATAGTAAAATAGCAAAATAGCAAAAATACTAGTGACGTCATTAAAAGTTGTACAGTTTTAGGCCGGTCGTAAATTAAGCGAGAGAAGGCCAGCAGAGAGGCAGTAGAGGCGAATCTATGAATCACAGGTTCTTATGGAAAGGCGCATATTGAACCCAGTGCAGGTGCAGCCGGGCTCTGTTCTCCTTCCGACCTGCTGTGTTTGCAACACAGTTCCCTACATCCTATGACTCCTAGCGCGTGTTCGTTTCCTCGAATATTCCATGATGGAACTCCAAAACGGAATATCTCATACATTTAGTTCAAAATAATCCGGTGTTGTACGATACACCCGGATTACATACACACGAAAGATAAATACCAGGTATAGGAAAAAATCGTCAAAGAATTAAACATGAACCTCCTTTTTTACTCTTCCGCACTCCACTATATACGGAAAAGTAATGTAATTGAGTAAAGAAGAATTGAAAAAACAAAACTTTTCTTGGGTTTATTTTTCCTTTTTCGGCCTAAAAACAAAAAAAAATGGTTCTTAAAATATGTTTGCTATGTGCGTCATTGTCGTTGTCGTCGGCATTTATTCTTGTTAGCACGATAACTCAACTAAATCGTGTCGGATCGATCGAGTTTTGACTGATTCCGATTGGGGACATCTCCCAGACGACACCTATTGATTTTGAGGTGGATAGAACACACTCTACCATGTACATGGTTCATGAGAAAGTATAATGGTGGACTATTTGAGAATTTTTTTGTTAGCACGATCATTCAATTAAATCATGTCGGATCGATCGGGTTTCGACTGATTCTGATTAAGAACGTCTACCAGACGACATCTGTTGATTTTGAGGTGGATAGGATACATCCCACCCTGTCAATGGGTCATGAGAAAGCACGATGGTGGACTATTTGAAAAAAGTAAAACTGTCGCATAAAACACATATTCTGCATTTATGTATTGGTTTATTTTTACTCGGCCACTCGATTTCGACATAGAGATATTCTATGCGCGGAAAAGACCGTTTTAATGTTTTAAAACTGTTTATTTTTTTAATAATACTGACGCCGAGGTAGAGCAAATGTAGCGCAACGTCCACGTCCATCGGAACTAAGCACTAAGCTCGTACTTAATTTGCGGTGACGGCTCTGAAACTAGGTCCCGGCTTTCCTCTGCCTCTGTTGCCCCTCTGGTACGCCTGCCCTGCGCTCAATCTGCGATCGGCCTTACTTATTTTCAATACTGTACTATAACTACAGTGTACTTATTAATAAAACAAAGATTTTCACAAAAAAAAAATCAAAATGCATAAAGTTTATAACTTTTTAATATTGAGTGATATTGCGCAGGATATTAAATTTTCAATATCAGAACTATAAAATAAAAAGACTAGCTTTAGGGAACTACTGAAGAAAACTAAAGCTTCTACATAAACTGGGTTTAAATCCCAAAATGTGTTGATGGGTTTATTATCTAATTGTTTAGTAGTTATTTTGCCATGGTACTTTCCTACGTAAGCCTAAGACTAAGGTGTATGTCTCCAAGTCAAGTCAACACGAATCTACGCCATGAAGACGTCGCGCGTCGTGGGAATACGTATTTACTTGCCAAGCGTGGCCAAGCTTTGACAAACCCGAATTATGACCCAGGCTCGTCAACCCATGCACCGTAAGATTCCGGCTTAATGTCGCAATATTCTCGCGACATTAAGCCGAAATCTTACAGTGCATGGGTTGACGAGCCTGGGTCGTAATTCGGGTTTGTCAAAGCTTGGCCACGCTTGGCAAGTGAATACGTATTCCCACGAAGCGCGACGTCTTCATGGTGTAGATTTGTGTTGACTTGACTTGGAGACATACACCTTAGTCTTAGGCTTACGTAGGAAAATACCATGGCAAAATAACTACTAAACAATTAGATAATAAACCCATCATCACATTTTGGGATTCAAAGCCAGAAACTTTACTTTTCTTCGGTAGTTCCCTAAAGCTAGTCTTTTTATTTTATAGTTCTGATATTGAAAATTTAATACTTCTTCTATTCGTTTCCAAGTATCATGAACAAGGGTTCTTTAAATCTATTGTCACGGTGGGATACCAGCTTTAGATAAACAAAAATAGGTACATCAAACAAATAATAATCAATTCTTGAATAGATAATAAATTAATTTTTAGGCTTCCTTCTTTCGTTCTATAACCATCTGCTTTATCCTATTTTTTTTTTCAGAATTGCTGAATAAATTCATATTTAATGCAGTCTTTCTAACAGAAATCCAATTTGAGAACATATTGTAAAGAAAACAATAAATTACATGTGAAAATGTAAATCATGTAAAAATGTAAATTATGTGAAAATAGAGCTGCGCAACTGCGTTGACAAATAGAGAAAGTATGTTTCCTGTTCATTTTTACAATACAGAAAACTTTTTTGCAATAAAGCAGTCTATCAATAGTGTCAAGATATTACAAACTTAGTAACATGCTATCTATTCCTTAGATCGATATCAATTTTATTTATATTCATTTATAGTTATTAATGCTACCATGAGAACTTAATACTATTCTTTGTATCTAAATTACCTTACTAAATCGTGTAAGGTAAATTATTTTAATTTCTTATTCATTGACAGTATCTCAGTCTGCTTTTAGTTTTCATGAAAACAAATGGAATGTAATAGGTGAGTCATTATTGAATAATTTATAAATAAATAAAGAATAAATAGGGCATTATACCGTCAGATGAACCCTTTAAATCGATTATGCCTCCAAAGCCCTTTTTAATATAAGCCCTCCAGTTTTAAGTTATAAACTGTTAACCTATTTATGTGGGACTAAAGAGATGAGAGGGATTATTTACGCCGCTATTATATGCGACTATACTCATAAACATCAAAACATAAGACATGCCGCATACATTAAAAATCATTTCCATAAGAAAAATATAGCTGAACATTGTAAAATACAAATTGTGTTTATTATAGATTTTTATTAGGAAAAGTTATTTTAAAGTAAAATTAATGTGCAAAATGTTGTGGCCATGATTTTTTTGTAAAATTTTATTGACTATGGTAGATTTTATTTATCTCTTAATTTTAACTATAGCCAGCCTTCTGTACAATAAGATAATTTCAAATTAAAAAAATGTACCAAAAATAATTATTAAAGAAACACTTGTAATGTTTAATCGTTCTATAGGATCTATAAGAGAATTACACTTCTTTTAACTGGCCGTGACCCTACGACACAATTGTATTGCATTTAATTTATTATTTAATGGAATAGTCAATTCCAGAGCAATAGTTATGTATAAATAAAGTATTTGGTGATTAATATACGCACTAAGAAACAAAATCATTTTGTAATAAAACGCGTTTATTTATAATTTTAACGAGGACAATTAATTTCACTCTCCTCCATAGACAAATACACACTACAGGTTAAAATAGCTAGTAGTCTAGGTCATATTTATTTAGCAAACATGTTTGTAAGTATGCCAGAATATTATAGTATCAAGTCTGTTATATTGCAATGAAATGTGGAAATACATGAAAGGTTGCAATTTTAGACATCTAGAATTGCCTATTCCTTTTCTACCTGAATAGGGATACTTTGAAACAAAATTGTTATATGACTCCTTTTTTAGCAGAAAAAAGAAGAATTTGTATGAATAAGAGTAAAGGTTTTTAATTTATCATGTAACTATTACGTAAATTTAATTACGAGATTTATTAAATTACTGATTAAATGAAATTAAATCTGGATCCACATTTTTCAAAACAAAATACCACATTTTTTTAGATAATTTTGTATCATTAAACCCCACAATGTACTTTTCTTCTTATGAAAATAGGTCCATCTGTTTTGGAAAAAAGCACTGTTTTGAAAAATACATATAGATAATAAATACTATTATATGATGATATAAATGTTATTATATAATTTTTTGATGAACTCTGAAATATTCCAAACTTATTTCTTAAACATACATTGATTGACACTAATTTTATTTGTGTTATGTCATCATTAATCATTAATCATCGTATTCATATTCGTCGTATTCATCATAGTATTTTTTAGATTACAATCCCTTCCTTTAATAAAAATAAATACGTTAGAGATTTCCGAGCATAACGATATCCCTAGAGTTAGGTTGGTTTCTTATTTACCGTTTAGAAGATAGAGGGGGTTACATTAATAATTGTAAAATAAGGTTACATTGAAAAATAAGTCTATTTTGCAACTACACTTCATATCAGTGATCTGGTGGATATTGTGTTAAAAAATGCTTATCGTCGCATATAATTGTGAGAATATATCGTATTACAATAAGAAAGCACCCTTACCTACTGTCTTATAAACGGTAAGTCGAAAACTCCTAATATAGGGTACCATTGTCCTTGGAGTATTTTATTATTGTAGAGAAAAAGGGAACTGCAATTTAGAAATACTGTTATCTCTGAACGCAAATACAAAATTTGTACATCAGTAAATATCGTTTTTAAACATAAGGTTTTTAAGAGTTTTTCAAAAAACGATTTCATAACAAAATTATGAATATTTTGCGAAACATTATCACCATGCTGTAATGTTTGTTACCTTAGAGAACTTTTCCTACACTGTTATTACAATTGTGATAATTAAAAATTTTAACATTTCCTTCATTTTTATTAAAAATTTTATATACTTCAAACGCATATAGACAATTATTCATTAAAACACGTAAGTTTTGACGCAATTTTATATATAACTTTTATAAAACGTTTTGTCACTTTTTGTTTTTCAGTTTTAATTTTCAACAAAGTTCAATAGAATTTCAAAAAATAAAACCCGTCACAGGTAGAATTCGACATTTGTCCTTAATTGGAACCGAACGACAAATAGTTGTTTCGAACTTATTAGTTCTCATCAGTGCCGATCCGGGACAAATGTCGAATGAAATTTGTGGTGTATACATCTTTATCGATACGATCTATGTCAGTAACATATAAGTCGGAAATCGAGAAAGGAACTACCAAACCACCAAGCGGTTATCAAAGTAGTTCCCGAATAGCAAGGCTATTAAATAATCGCTATAGGAAACAACTACTCCTCGGGCTATTCAATAGAGTATTAAAATACAATTGGAAAAAGTAAAATAGTTAAGTCATTACATCGATAAAACTACTACAATTTAAAGTATATTTCAAATATATACCGTGTGCCAGAGAAAAGGCTTACTGCGGAGATATGGGAAACGGTTTGACATACAGAAAAAGTTAAATCAGGTTAAAAATTGCACAACTATATTCTCAGTAATATATCAAGAAATTATGAATACCTAGATATGTTCTCAAAATATTTGAAAAAAAATGTGAATTTGAATTTCTGAAAAATTATTTTAGTATTTTTTGATATTACTTGAAGGGACATCGCAAAAGTAAAGGTACATTTTCATTGTCACTTATTCTTTGTCAGATTCTGTGACCCTATATCTTGAATATTTCGTCTATCTGTGACCATCAACAAGTTTCTTATTACTTTTCCGCACTCCACTATAAACGGAAAAGTAATGTAATCGTGTAAAGAAAAAGTGAAAAAAGAAATTTTTTTTGCGTTTATTTTTCATTTTTCGGCCTAAAAACAAAAAAAAATTGTTGTTAAAAATTGTGTGTGTGTGTGTCGTCGTTATCGTCGGCATTTATTCTTGTTAGCACGATAACTCAACTAAATCGTGTCGGATCCATCGGGTTTTGACTGATTCTGATCGGGGACGTCTCCCAGACGACACCTATTGATTTTGAGCTGGATAGGACACACCCCACCCTGTCCATGGGTCATGAGAAAGCACGATGGTGGACTATTTGAGAAATGTGTTTGTTAACACGATCACTCAATTAAATCGTGTCGGATCGATCGGGTTTCGACTGATTCTGATTGGGGACTTCTATCAAACGACATCTATTGATTTTAAGGTAGATAAGACACACCACACCCTGTTCCCCTGTTCATAGGTCATGAGAAAGCACGACGGTGAACTATTTGAAAAAAGTAAAACTGTCGCATAAAAGACATATTCTGCATTTATGTGTTGGTTTATTTTTTCTCGGTGGCTCAATTTCGAGATAGAGATGTTCTACGTGCGGAAAAGTCCGATTTAAGGTTTTAAAACTGTTTATTTATTTTACATACGGATATGTGGATTTTTAGTCTTATCTTAGCTATATGCAGGTTTTTTTATGAATGTAAAATATTTTTTTCTTAATTTGAACGTTTCAACCCGAATTTCACAACTTCAATTTATTAATAATTTTCAATTTTTACACCATTATTTATAAAGCTGCAGGATAACACAATAATTATTACTATAAACTAATTATAAAAAAAAATGAAAAAAATAACAAATGTTCAAAGAACCATTATTGTCCAATATTTTGACAAATGAAAATACGAGCTCTCCACCAGTTGACCGTAAGGTATTACATAGCATATATCTAAGAATTTGATAAAATTTTCCCAAAACTACAGTTTCCAAATCTTCCGCATTATTATACTCATCTTTGTAGGCCATATTGTAACATAGCTCCACAGACAAGAATCTTAAGGGGTTACCTCAGATGAGCGGAGTAGCTGTAAAATGGAACCTCCATTATCAATCCACTGGTTATTAAATACATTGTTTAAGTAATTATTGATGATATTAGCATTATAGTGTCCCCTATTATTTAAGTAATTTTCTACCTGCTGATTTAATAACGGAATGTAGCATTCTCAGCTTAAGTTACCACAAATATTGGTTCAGTTATTTTCGTTTCTAAAATATCGTACTAAACATTAGAACCAATGTACGTACAATTTGTATAATGGAGCTTTGCGCGTGTATCAATTTAGTGACGACTCATGGATCACATACTACACCGCTCGCAATTGTTACTAACATGCCACAATTACCAGCACGTATGTCTAGCAACATATGTTCCAATCAACTACGTACGGCATAGACAGTTAATTTGCCGAACAAAATGCAATTATGAAGTCACGTTTTAGCTTTATTGTATAATTTGATTCATTGGCGTCTCAATATTTCTGTAAAATTTATTTAATTTTTGTTGAATTTATTTTAATTTTTGTTGAATCTATTTCATTTATTGTGATGGAAATATTACTTCCATTGAATATTTTTGTGGAGAACCTTTTCATTACTCGGTCATAGGTTGACGGATCTGTATTGTACTAACTGTTATTCTAAAATGTGTTTCCGGCACGACACTGTTCAAAAATGTCAGTTGATTGATTCATACGAGTGTCACATGCAAAGAATCATTATACAAACCACATTTGATCTCAACTGGGCAGAAAAATGAACACTATGATAATTAAAAGGCCTCGTAAAGGAAGACTCGTCTGTCCGAAGATCATAGACTGAAATATCTTTAGTACATTCCTGAATATATCAATTACTAAAGCATAACTGATACTTAAAACTACGGTTTTAATCAAGATTCAAAAATTGTTATGTGGGTAATATTTTGGTACATGTCTATTGGTCTCAGTTTCTCTAGGAGTTTTTATGAACATGATGAAAATTCTGAATTTTCTCTTACTTCATTCAAAACCAGATTTTCTAAATTCGAAGGCACTACTCTATCAGCACAAAATCTATTCGGTGAAAAGTGTTTCTTGTGGTTGGTGATGTTTAGAATATCTAAGATATCGGTAGTGCATGAATGTTTACGTCTAAATATATATGTAAATGTTCATGTCATATTCTTTACCCTTGAAGTAATAATTGTTAATAAACTGTGATCAAATTCAATTGACTCATCCAAAAAAAGAAAAAAAAAAGTTGAAACACAACAAATGCAATAAAATGCACATGTCAGTATTGAAAATAAGAAATTTGCAGATGGTCAAGGAATAACAAAACCTCTAAATAAAAATTTTTTCATAGAATATGAGAGACTAAAAGGTAGCAAACAATCAAGAAGTACAATATGTCGTAAGGAGGCTTATACTCCAACCATCTATAGATACTTAAATATTAAGCATTGAAAAATTAAGCCACAACAGCTATTCCCCCGGCTATGTCCCGTCGACGGGCGCTGAATTACGTGGCGAAATTTGCCGTATTTTAGTCTAACATAGAATAAAATACCGAGAATTTCCGAAACTACCGAGAGATGGCGCTTAGTTACGTTTTACAGTTTACTATTGTAGAACATAACGGTGTCTACAAGATGTGAAGCGTTTATCAAAGGCATACTCGCTTACGCTGTACTGACGAGACCCAAGATAAGGTCGAAACCAGTTTACAGTTAGCGGTATTCTGAGATAGAGTACATTTTGCATCTTCTTCCTTGTGGTTTTAGAGCACTCCAAATTACGGTATTTTATTTCTATATTAGAATAAAATATGGCAAATTTCGCCACGTAATACAACGCCCGTCGACGGCATATAGCCGGGGGAATAGCTATTGTGGCTTAATTTGTTTAATCCTTAATGTTTAAGGGCCTACAGATGGTTGACGTATAAGTCTCCTTAAGATATCTTGTAAAACTTACTTACCATCTGAAAACTTTGCGTTTGTAGACTTATAGTCAAGAAGTACTTTTACTTTTCCGATATCTCTTCAAACAACGGCGTAATATACTAAAATAAATTTTCCCGAATCTTTTTTTTTTTAATATTTTCAAATATAATCCAAAAATATCTGATTTCTTGATATCGTATTATTAAATAAACGATTATGTCTCATTAATCTAATTTAACCTTCTTTTTCGTATCTCTTACCGTTTCAGAGATCTGCATGGTGAGCGTTATCTAGAACGCGGTATATGCATATTATATTTTCAAACCGACATACTTATCTTGTCGGCAACGTTTACCGAAACACAACCTCCGTTTGCGATAATTCGTCGACAGAGGCGAGTGACAAGTAGGATTGAATACGTATTCGTACTACAACTCGGAGATACAATCGCAAGGAAATATTTAACCGTCTTTTTCTCTTTTTGCAGGGCATCTGTCTGAGGCAGGCTAATAAATCATGTATGTGGACGAAGAATAGGGCACTGGCGAAATGCATAAAAGAGGAAAGGCATAGACAATCGCAGAGAGGCGGAGTCTCGTAAACGCAGGGATAATGTCATCACTGTTGTATATATGTATTTATGTTTTATTGCTTAAATATATAGCTCTGGAGGAAATTATGAACTAAGAATTAAGGATTTAGAGAAGACTATTTGAAGACAATGGACTGGATAAACTGAAAGAAATGTGTGAAATTTTTAGTCAGATTTAATTTTTAAGCTCTTGCACTTCATTCCAAAAGTACACTTACCGTTTCATACATTTTAGTATTTAGCTTTCTTATGCACGAATTAACATTAATAATATATCTTGTAAATATCCATGATTTACAAATTATAAAACGCATAGACTATACAGACACACAGACAGAAAATAGTTGTTTAGTAACACTACATAAAATTTCTTAAAAACTCACCATTTCATGATGGTCTGGATAAAACGTTTGTTCGATTAAAGGAAAACTGTCTTTTCCGAGGCGTCTTTGGAGCTGTACAAGATGACCAAAAACCCATGGTTTGTCCTGCAAACAATAATTATTTATCTGTAGAATAGAATTCACAAAGAATAGAAATTCGAATGAATTTTAAATATTATTCACAATTGTATAAAGATATAGGCATCTGTAGAAGTGCTTTATAACGAGAACTGTCAGAATATATTTTAACCAAAGCTTAATTTGTCAATCTTGTTTAATAATGACATAAATAGAATGCTTTAAAAATATATTTGAATGCGAATTAACGTGATTCCAATGTCTCTCATGAGTTATATGAGCAAATGAAGAAAATAAGAATTTAGTAATCAGAGTTGAATAAATAGTATAAATAATGTATAAGTATGGAATAAGAGTATGTCTTATGGAACTGAAATCTTATTTTGATTATAGAAATGATTTGCTCTCTAACCTTTATATTTGTAGACACAATCCTTAAGCTCTAATGTAACTTAATTCTGAGTAAAAAAAAGTTCACTATTTTCTAGTTCTAAATGAGTATATATTATTTTTCTTGAATTTGCTGTTCGTCATAATACTGTCTAAATGATTTTTGTTATTCTTGATATTTGGCTTTGAACTTCAAAATCTGCAAAAGGGAATACTCGCGTTGATTGTTTACAAATTTAAATCTTAAATTAATCCTATAAAAATAAAATAAACGTTATACCATTTGTCTATGAGTATATGTCATAGTTTATGGAGAATTTGATTTAGTAATCCATCTCATATTATTCATTCTTCATTTTTCCAATATTAACATTGAAATTAAAAAAAAAAGCATCTATATGGTGTATATTTATAAAAATCATTATTTAATTATGAATAATTCTTAATATATACAAAGTATTTTAACAAAACTATATATAAATTATGTACTATTGAGAACGTAATAAAAGAGGCTCGTATGTTCCCCCTGAATTATAGGTATTAATTATTTAATTTTATAGTTAATTATGGTCTTGATCAACCGAGTGCGCGACCATTTGGGACCAAGAGCGAAGCTAACTTAAAATTAAATCATCGTTGCCAATATTACAGAGAAATATATGGAAAATATCTCATTATATTTTTATTTGAAGGACATGCATGAGAAAGTGTTATTTCTAGATTTAGTAGTGCAATTAAAACATTCATAAGTGGTAATAATAAATATACTTTCAAATCAATAAAGGTAATAAATATACTCGAAAAAAAAATAATGAGGATGTTGATAGTCCTTTCGACGACTACTGACTAAATATAGATAAGAGCTTGAAATCATGAGCTATCTGTGTATTCTATGGTTTGTATAATGACTCTTTGCGTGTACGTCACGGGTAACAATCGTATGAATCAATCAACTGACATTTTTGAACAACGTCGTGCCGAAAACACATTTTAGGATAACAGTACAATACAAATCCGTCAATCTATGACAGAGGTTCTCCACAAACACGTTCAATGGAAGTGGTATTTCCATCAAAATAAATGAAATAAATTCAACAAAAATCAAAATAAATGAAACAAAAATAAGTTTTACAGAAATATTGAGACGCCAATGAATCAAATTATACAATAAAGCTAAGACGTGACTGTATAATTGCATTTTGTTCGGTAAATTATTAACTGTCTATGCTGTACGTAGTTGATTGAAACATATGCCGCTAGGCATACATACTGGTAATTGTGGTATATTAGTAAGAATTGCGAGTGGTGTAGCATGTGATCCGTGCGTCATCACTAAATTGTTGCACGCGCAAAGATTCATTATACAAATTGTAATATACTTGATACACTGCTGGATATTTCAAAAATAGGGAATTTTAAAAATTTGCCATGTAAATTCAACTAATATATTTAAATCGGTTTAATAAGTACAATTCCCAGTTCCATTACCGAAGCGGAAATTGCATACATGAGAAATTTGTAATATACGAATACGTAACCCTTCTGGAATTCGGGATACGGCATTTGACTTGTTCGTTTTACTTTGCCCTTTTAAAGTTTCTTATCCTGGAGATACGGTATATGGGAACGGGGAACGTATACATAATGACATTTTGCCATACCTCACGTTAATGTTAGATCATTTCTTTTATTTTCTATGTGATAATACAGAACACTAAAATACAGAGTTTACTCTTAAAAGCTAATATCAACATTTATATTTTATAATATTTATCCACGACCACTATATTAGGAAGATTTAATACGTCTGTTTTCCGTGGATCAGAGGCCTTCTAATAGACTAGTAGATTAAAATTCATAATACAAAGCTTCGATTTTACAGCATTTTATTTAGAATTATTATTAATATTAACATTAACATTTATCTCAAAAACGATCTTGTCATTTTGACCGGTATTATTCAAATTCACTCGATAAGGAGTTTTTGAAGGACTGGAAGGGCCCACAATCAATGGAGCCACTTTTGAAAAGGTTTTAGAAGTTGTGTTGATGTCTACATGTTCTGTAGTACATTTCCAGCCACATATTGCAAGAAAAATCTCCCACCGGCAGTTTTAGGTCACAAATTGATGTATTTTCGACGCGTTTCTACAGCATTGACTGAAAAAGCTTCTTCCAAGATCGTGAAACTTCTTGAAATGTTTGTTTTCGTATCCGAATTCGTTTCGAATCCGTTTCGTATAAGGACGTACAAGTAACTGCCTTTGTCTTGGATACGGCTGATACCCAAAAAAGTTAATTCATTGCATCAGTAAGCACCTGCGATTCCCATTATCATTGCAACCTGTAAAGGATTCAAAATAAAAAGCTCAATGTATAAACTGAAATATTGACATCGTGTATTTCCTACCTTAACTTGTAAATATTCCTCATCTGGTACTTTTTTCAAAAATTCTTCGATTTGGTTTCTAGTCCAGTATCTTTGCCTTCTTTGCTTTATAATTTCTTGATCCGGCTTTCAAATATGAAGTAAGTTTACCATACCATACTTCGAAATATCAATACCTTTGTGCGCTTTCAACATTGATTTTAGCATCGAATACTTTGTCCACGTTGAAGATACAGCAAACTGTTTCTTCACATTGAAAAAGTGAGATAGTAGTACCTCTTCGGTAATTTCTCCTTCTTCTGTGCCCCTTTCTTTCGCCAGTTGTCAAATTCCACCAATTCCTTCTCGTATACACTTTTGCTTTTCGCTGGTAACAGACGTAATATTGCTTATTGAGCTTCGTGCTGGATTTCAGTCGGAATAAAGAAATTCTCAGCATTGTCAATTATTTTTTGTGTCGATTTTGCAAATAATATCGGTCTTGTTGACAAATAAACAAGTGCATGTCATAAAAACGGTTCCAAGACTTTCTAGTTTTTAGCTCAAAATCAATATTCTTGATCAAAATAAATCTGTCAAATCTAACGTTTTTCAAAACCAGATTATTTCACCTCTTAATTGACCGGTTTTGTCTGTGGTCGTGGATAAAACTTTGAATTATATTCGGAAATTAACAGCCTTTAATCCGCTCGAAAAAATGTGCGTTCGCAGCTGCACCTCAAGTGGCCATTTTTTCTCGTTATATAATTAATAACTATTGTATTTGCATAATACAATATTTGTTCAGATCATGCTGTATAGGTATAAATCACGCAAACGATAAAATTCAAGTAGAATGGAGTTAATAACAAGTTGGAAGGGGCTGAAACTAAAGCTAACTTTAAATCTGATATAAATGTGCATTTACATTGCTTCTTCTAATTAGAGCACAAACTTTGATGCAACGCGAGGTGAGGACGTATAACAGAACTTCTCATTTACAGTAACAGCCATGCATAAATTTACATATTCCTGAACAATAGGTGGAATTTTATTACATGCTAAAATATGAACAACGGTTTTAAACCTAAATCCAACATCTGTACTTTATTTCATACATATTTTACGAGTGACTGTAAAATCTGCTATGCATTGTATTATCACTTTTTGAACTACAGGCTAGACAATATGTGTATAAAATGGTCGTAAGAAAATATACACGAATAATTAATTCGTACGTTATTTAACTGAAATTTTATTTTATGTGTCGAGTTAACCAATAAAATTTTATGTAAGATATTATTTCAAGATAAAGTTTTTATAAATTTAAATTTTATAAAAGTCATCAAATTTCATTGCTCGTGAGAATCTGCCGCTATCAGTCATTAACAATATCCAATATCACAATAAAGATAATAATAGGGATTTACGTAATAAACAAAAAGGATACAGCATTGGTAGAATTATAAGGTATGGCCAAAATTTTGGAATTTAATTGAGCACGTATTTTGGTGCGTTGCATACAATTTCCTTATTGATATTAATATTTCCTAATATTAATACTCTCAAATAAAATAATATTGCTTAATATAATCATATAATTTTTATTAATGATATAAAAATAGTAACAAAACGCTGGATAAACGACTTTACACTAATCCCTTGGTCTTTTTCCGAGCTAATTCAATAAGTATAACTAGTCAAGAATAGGAACAGGTCTCAAAACTATGATATCGAACCGTCCTCGAGGTGCGCAGTAAATAGCCTGGTCTTTACTCAATCGAATTGAGACATTTGCAGAGTAAATGTCTGAATATATATTGATTGTGAATGTACACTAAGTTCGATCTGTCCCCCCCGTAAAGTGCATCCTTTTCCCTTTGAATGTTGCCTCACTCTTTCTATGCATACCTAGAGAATCTCACACTTTTTCCTGTTATTGACTAGCAGAATATATACAAGGTGCTGAGTACAGCATTTTAAAGATTTAATGAAGTAAAAGAAGACATTGTTTGGAGCTTTTCTAACGCCATATATCGTACTTATGTACATACCAAGTGTTAGGGATTTCGAGATTTCTGTGTTGTTTTAAATTTGCTCTTATTCCCAGGTCCTCTTCTCATATATTATAAGTATTAATAATAAATTTTGAATCAACCAACTTATATCAGCTGTTTATATCTTTAACATATAATATTTATTCTTTCGAAATATGCTTTCAAGAAGTCATAGATATTGAACAAAAAAACGCCACATAAAACGCCTGAATATGTGACCCCATATAACCACCGTTTTATCTCTTTTTTCTTCTTGTCCAATATCTAGAATGATGGCATCTTTCGAAAAGATAAACAATATTGACATATAAATAAATAATTGAGGTTAGTCAACTTAATTCCCATTATTTTCTATTAATGATTACAATATGGAAGAACGAGGAAAAGAGCAAATTACCTGTTCCAAAATCTGCAATACTTTATATGTGACATAAAAAATTCCAGATGATGTTTTTCATCATCCCTTATGTACATTATATCGACATACAAAGCATTCTATACATGTTTCACTCAAGAATAGAAAATATATCTCGATAATTGTTATTTCTTGGTCAAGAGAATAACTCTCTAGACTCTAGACCGTTGGCGAAAAATGTAGTAGGAGTATAACGTTGAGATGTTCGAGATAACAAGTATGGACTAAACGTTTTTATTAAGCTATTGCGTTGTAATGGTTAGGTATCCATTACAACGTAATGACTTGATCCAATTACTAAGTACTTACAGCGTAATTAATTGTGCCCGAAAAAATACCTATGTTACTGTAAAAATAATGAGATATCTTAAATTTTGTAATATTTGTTTTTTAACAGTTCAGTGTACTTATTAGAGGGCATGTAAAATTAATGTTGTATTTTTACTAATCAAGTATTATTTTCATCTTTAATAAATTTGGCCTATAACTTCATTATTTTCACTAGCATAACTCAGAGCATAATAATAGAGTATTACGAGTAATATAAATATATCATTATATAGAAGAATCTAATTTGTAAAGAAGTGAATAATTAATACAGATATAATCAAAGAAGTTTGTACAATATAATTACTTTTAACTCGTATATTCTACATACACTACAAACATTTCTATATTTTTCCACATTTTGCAAACATGTGTTTGTTTTTAGTAATATAGCAGTTTATTATTTAGTACATGGTTTCATCAGAAACATGACAAAATATAAAACCATGTAATATAAAACCAGAGTAGAACTCAAATAAATGTAAATTTATTTTATTTCTATTGAATATTGGATACTGATTAATTGAATTCATAATTTGATTTATATCGTAAGCATTATATTTTGTTTAACATCTGCTTTATCTCCATAATATGAATATTATTTATTATATGTACATGTTGCTGTTATTGGTGTTATTTTATTTTATGTTAGGAAACGAATCAATAATTACTTTTTAAATGTAATATTGCATGCTTGTAATGACACTTCTACATTTGTCTCCATTTTCACAAATAGACGTATTGATCTTACCTGAAAATTGTATATGGAATTTAAATTATTTATACTTGGAACTCCACCAAATTTCAGTGCCAACAATAATCTCTTGTGGTCTTCTCCAGCATCCTTCAGATTTTGTCTGACCTAAAATATAAAACACGAACATTTCAGCTTTAAATATGAAATAGTTACTTTTGGAGGTGAATGATCAAAGGTAAATTTTATGTTAATCACACAAACTGTTCGTGTTTTTAAAAGAACAAAAGTTTTAAAAATATGAGTTGGAAATATCTTTTTAGAACGGAGTATAGAAAGAAGTTAATGAAAATATACTCTTATATCTTTGTAAATATTTAATTTATTTTATTATTTTTTGTTGTGAGATATACGTAGTTTAAGCTTATTTTTGTACCTTATTAATACATAATAATTGTTACAAAATGTACAAATATATTTTAATAATAAAATAATTATAACGGTGTAATTATTTTAATACATGTTTTGACTTTTTGTTCGATATTTGCAACCGTGAAATTAGTTATAGAGAAGGGATATATAACTATGACGCAATTCCTTTACACTTTTTTTAAGTAAAAATAATAAATAAACTATAATTTGAATATTCCATTCCATTTATTATATTACATAGTAACATCCATAAGTTGGGTAGTATCATAAAAATAATATACGTGTTGAATTTTGTGACTGACAACGGCTTATAAATTTTTTGTTTCTCATATTACTTCAAATAAGCATTTAGGCATAATTAAATTATAAAATATTTTAAAATTTCTTTATAATTTAAATTATACCAAAAATGTTCATATGATATAAACTCAGTACTTAAGAAAAATTAACTCTAACATGCCATCATGTTTACTGTAGCTTTATTGTTGCTATTGTTTTTATTTGATACCGGTTTATGATTTTACAAATATTAACGCGATGAGGGGATCTATTTGATATTATCGATTTTATTGACAGTCCTTACTGTACCCATTCATTGCTTCATTTTGTGAAGCTATATGCAACACATTTTTTCTTTGCAATTTTGATAACATATCTTATTTAATAAGCATAAATTTTAGGTTTACTTTCTACTACATGATTTCTCACGAAATATTTACTATTTTTATTAAGAAAAAGCACTACATACCAAAAGAAAATCGGGTCTAAAGGATCTCCCAACTCTTGTACCTCCTCTGAGGACGGCCATAGAAACGTTTGCTCCTTCTGAATTAGCTGTGACAGTAATTTCTCTAAACTCAGCTTGCTCGACTCGAATATCATAGTCTCCGATTTTTCTTCCTCTGAAGTATTTACTCCAATCAGTGTTTTGATCGTCAATCACAAGAAGTGTCAAATGTCTTCCAGATACCTGAAACCAAAATTTAACGTTAATTATATACAATATATTGTACTCCGAATATTCTGCATAATCTTTTTTTCTGTTTAATGAAACTGTTTTCATTTTAGTATTAAGCGATATAAATTAGAAATGGAGTCTAATTGATTTATATTTAAAATTATACATTGCAAATATTAATCTTTCGATAGAAATGAAGTTCACAAATGAAATATTTTAATATTAGTCTTATCCAAAATAATATTTTGGATAAGGCTAATATTACAGTGCAAATTTCACTGTATATATTTCCTATATTTTGTCATTTGCATTCCGATAATGCTATTATCGTTTTGTTGTCAATAAAAATTACCTTTTTTTTTATATAACATTCTTATAAGTAAATATTTATAAAAATATTTTAATTTTTGTAAGTATTTTATAATATCTAGTATTTTTATCTCTATAGTTTTTTTTAAAATTATAGATATAAAATATATAGATATAAAACTGTAGATATAACTGTTAACATAAAATAAAGCAGTAATTAAAACTTTTAAAGAATATGGATTAGATATGTACAGGAGATATTGGTTTCTAACAGTTAGACGTTAAGTCTAACATTAAACTAATTTATTAACGAAAATAGACATTAATAAAAATAGGCATTACAATTACATACATGCTACAGGATTTTAGTTACTGAAAAAGTCAGAAAATTGAAAAACTAACATATAAAAACGACATTAATAAAAATGATTTTATTTATTGCGATGAATTCCATCTACTTATAATAATTCAAATTAAATATAAAAATACAAAAATATGGAACATACAAAGTTGGACTCCACTGAATAAGAGAGAACAAAAATAGTATTAGATAGAACAAAGATAATGATAATAAAAAATTAAGGATAATGTATGTTCATTTGGGAAGGGATTGAATTGGTGATCAAGTCTATGATATAAATTTAAATAAAATAGTGTAAAACTGTTGACATCCATAGGTCCAGAAAACGTTATTCTTGGGAAGAACATTTTCTGTGAAAGATGAAACAAACATTAAATTCAGATTGAAGTCCTATAATACCGTCGGACTTCTTGAATGGATCTATTCATTTCATCAATTTACAATTTAGTTACAGTTGGTGAAAAAATACCAATTTGGTCACAGAATACTATTATAGCATTTATTGCAATGGAGTTTCTATAATAGATGGCGCTACTAATATGTTAAGTATATTTGTTAACTGGTCAAAATTTTGACCTATACAGCTTTTAATGTTAGGTAGATTTGTTAACTGGTGCAATTTTTACCTATACATCCTCTATTATATGTTTTACTAGTTCGTGTTACAGGTGTTATACGTAGGTGGGTTTTCTTTGCAAAGAAAGTACAAATGTATTAATTTTAAATGTCCAGTCCTGGTCAATACAATCATTGTGCTACGAGTTAAATTTGTAGGCGGTTTCTATTTTGATATACTCGTTTTAATATTTTTAAGTTTGTTGACCGCTATATCCAATTGATCTTGTTTTACTTGGTTATCTTCTTTCACCAAATTTATAACATCTTGTAGACGATTCAGTACGTCACCACCACGAACAGCACAATTTTCGATTTGATGAGCTTAACCAGCTTCATCGTTGCCCGTTATCCTTATATAACCAGGGAACCATAAGCAAGTATCTTCTTTATGCAGAGAGAGAATATGGTGTCTTAATACAGTTGCTCATTATTACTGTGTCTTGTGAGAATCTGTCGGTTATAGCCGTGATGGAGCTAAGTGAGTTTAAACGAATTATAACTTTACGATATTGAATGTGGCATAGAGAAGAAGATTTTTCCAAATCATGTACTATTCTGCTGTAAAGATTCCCTCCCGCACATGCTGAAAGAGACCATGAGTAACTTATGCCTTGTAAATATAGTGCATATCTCGTGCTTGTGTTGGTCTTTGATCCGTCGATATACAAGATCGAAGGACTGCTATTATTTTAACATATTTCATCTTGAACTTAAACAAACAAAGAACTATTATACAATATGGGTTTTAACCCAATCGTTCTTCAGATATCATTATTTGAATTATAAAGGCAGGCCCAGATATTTCGTACAATTTGACAGTCACATCTCGGATAAATGATGCGGATGCATGCTGTAACAAAATGGATTATCCATTGGTCTTTGATTCACTTTATGAAAATATCATATATCTCCTTCATTCTAAAATGGCTCACGAACATACCATTTGTGACAATCTAGTGGATGACTCAATATTTCTTACATGCCCTCGAACTGTTTTATTTAAGAGAAAGCTGAATGAGTATTGACAGATATCTTCTAACATGATGTAACGCCAAGTCATATCAGACACGTTTTCGATATCGACAAACATTATTACGATATTTTCTATAGTTAACTTATTATTTCTATAAGATTAATATTCTCACAAAGCCACATCAGATGGTAACTAACCATTCTTTAAAATTTTCAAAGGCAACAGGACCGGATTTTTTTAATGGAATTGTATGTTTCTTTATATATTTCAAGGCATTTATAAATTTACCCATTATAAATGGCTTCACAAAACAGCTTCATTTTGCCCTCTTTGTTTTTGCTTTATCGCAGACAATCTTCGAAATTCTCATTGCTGCTGACCTATTGAAAATAATCTGCAAATGACTCGTGTTATCCTGATTCAATATTACTAGTCACTTAGGATGGCATCATTTAGTTTGATCGATTGATAACATTGTAATTTGATTTTTAAGATATCGATCTTACTTTTCTCCACATATGTTGAACAATTTAAATTACTAATGATTTTGATCATTAAAAGTTTATTAGCACATACCATAGAGTCTTTGGGTACAAATTTTTGTCATGTTTCCGATCTTTTATTGATATCGATCTTTTAGTTTTAGGTATATAATTCTACACCTGATAACTACGTGTGGTACAGAGATATTTTATAATTTTACGTTTAGGTATAAATTTTTTAATGTTGGTACACATTACACTATCTTCTATGCTTTTGGCAAGAATACGGTTCATGTAATATGATTTCCGATGTCGTCCATTTGGCAATTAATTGTAATTGACGATTAATTGTAATTCAGATGTAACGCATATCAATTTACCTCAATTGGTACATTATAACCTTTGTTAACTGGGGTAGTTAATGAAGGTTATAATGTTTATCACGCCTTTAACAAAATCGTTTAAGTTTATTGCAAAACATTTGCAGAAAATATAACTGACGCTGAAATGGAATAAAAAGTACTGCTGTTTTCTGCCTTTATTTCACATTCTTACGTTCTATACTTTTTTATGTTTACTTGGTAGGCTATGATCCTACTAACGTGGAAAACACCTATGGAACAAAATTTCTTTGGGAGTTATTTTAGGGATTTATGAGAAGCGCTCGAACACTTACATTTTTAATATAGACAACACGTCTTGGAAATGATCTTTTAAATATACAGGGTGTAAAATAAGAGAAATCCTTTTTTTTTTAAATAGTACGAGTTATGTATTTTTATGTTATTTAATTTTTCTCGGCAAACTGATTTTAACGTTTGTAATCTAACACACGTAATCTAACGTTAATTACACAGGCTAACAAATATTTTGTGGTCGGACTTTTCTTGACTTTTTTGCTTAGTTACATACCATGAACTACAGAAACATTGTTTTTTTTGCTTCCATCACGTACCAGTATTTGTAAATGTACATTGTATAATAATTTGTAGTTTTTAAAACCGAGGTTCTATAAAATAAAATTTTGCCTTAATCTTTGCGGCGCCCCTATGTTTAATCGGTTTTAAACGTAGACACAAGTATGGGGGATTTACCGAAATAGAGTTCGCCGGTGGATATTCCGGTTTTATACTATTCGGGTATTTACAGAGTCGCTGTAGTACGTTTTTAAGGTGTGTACGTTTACTCGTAACATTATGTCATGTGTTTTTATTTTGTCTTAAAAATTCCTAGAAGCTATAAAAATACACTAAATATATTTTGTAAATATGTCATGTCATATGCATATCACATTGCATTTATAGCATTATGTCATAAATATGCTATAAATGTAAAATACACCACATATATTTTGTAAAAAAAACCAACATGTAAAATTGGTTTGAGTACTTTCTGAAGCAAAATTAAAGAAAGGCGTTTTCGCAGGAGCAGAAGTAAGAACATTAATGCAGGGCCAACAGTTTGAAGAAACAGTGACAGAAATTCTAAAATAATTTTGATGTGCTTTAAAAATAGAACAGAACATTTTTTAGGAAATTGTAAACATACGTAGTATAAAGAAATTGTCAACAAAATGCTGGATAAGTTTAAGCAACTTGTAATAAGTTGTAATACGAGCATAAAAATCCATTTTCTGAATGCTCATCTGGACTATATTCCAGAAAACCTTGGTGCTGTTAGTAAGGAGCAAGGTGAAAGGTTCCATCAATACATAAAGTAGATGGAAAGGAGGTACCAGGGCCGATGGTATCTGGTGACGTGACATATTATTGCTGGATGCTGAGAAATAGAATATCTAACGAATGATTATACAAGAAAACTACAAAACGAAGTTTTTTGTTAAAAAGGGAGATATTTTCAAAAAAAAAGGGAATTAGAGACTCAAAACCATTTGTTGTTGCTTTTTATTATGTTTTTCAATGTTTATTAAAATGTATTTTTTCCTTTAGTTTTTAATTTATTCTGATTATTCAGTTGATCAACAACCTTACGTGAGGGGCGAAAACGCAAGGTGAATATGCAATTAGAATATAAACTCACTACTAACGGGTGTCCAGAAAGGGTAGGGGAAAACTCGTAATAATACTGCGGCTTACCTTGCTCTAGAGCTTTCAATGAAATACTCTCTATTTCTGTTTGAATTATTTCCTTGATATCATTAATGGTCAGCTAGCTTATATAATTTAAAATCCTGGTTAGTTAATGATAAAATGTTACATTTATATCATTTTTTGTAATTATTCTTAAAGGGAAATGTTTCACGATTAACGTAAATTACAAAACATACAAAAGCAGTCATAGTTGAATTAAATGAACGATAAACTTTTCACAAATTGTTCAATTCGGACGTCAACGGTTACACAAGAGTCGAATCTCTGATCCGTAATGAACCAACTACATGTATATCGTATTCAGACAAAATTGCAAACATAAAGGCAGAAATAAATTCTCATATATATATGACAGCAACCGAAATCACCTTTCCGGAAGCAGTCCTTTACAGTGAAATGGATTATCTGGTCTGAATTATAGTAGTACTTACAGGCCGAATATCTGACTATTTATACTATTCAACCACAGTTTTAAAATTGTTTTAGTTCACTAAGAAACATTACAGTACTGTATAATATACAAGAGGCACATACAAAGTGTTACTCTTTACTTTTACTTTTAATAGAACATACATTTTGATTAAATAAATTATTATCACAAAATTATTTTAATAGAAGCTGTATTGAGATATTATATCAAAATTTTATTTCGAATTTTTCAGTTATATATTATTTATAGGGTGCTATACAATATTATGTTTAGTTATATGGCAGTGTAATTTATGACTAACAATTTCCTACTACCTAAACCTACTACTACGGTTTACTACCTAAAAGCAAGGTTATGGTTAATAATACTGAAACACATTATTGGAAGAATTGAGTGACATCGAATTACTAATTCATCATTATAACGTTGTTCTAGCCAAATAATACTATTTTGAAAAGTCTTGTATAAAATACAACCTTATAAGATACAGATGATATTAAATGACAATAACTCGAATCGTTTTGGAAACTAACGGAATTTCGGAGACGATGACTAAACCTGATGGTAAAATCTACTTAAATTTGAATATGAAATCCAAGCTCGCCCTTAAAATGTAAAGAGTTTATTTAACCATATGACCCCCCCTAGGGGCTGTAAGACCTTGCAGTTGGTGGGGGGGGCCTTGTGGGCTGAGGGGCGCTCTAAGGGTCCATACCTGCATGAATAATGGCACCCCTTTAAGTAGGGGTTTCCCAAGCGAATGGGAGTATGAATGAGGCGGCCCTGGTAAAGGGCCCGTCCATGCGAATGAAGGGATGTGGCTTGGCAGCATCCCGGGTATGAACCCTTCTTGAGTTTACTTAAGGGGGGGCGAGAAACCCGGTTCACAACTAAGAAATAGCCCCCCATTCAGCCTGGTGAAACTGGATGGGTATGACACACCCCCCTAATCCGATGGTGTGAGATACCGAGCCTATCGGACTGGTTGGCCCAGGGCATACCAGAGTCGCAATCGGTGCCTCAGGAGCACCTGGTGCAACTCCTGAGTATTTAAGTCGCCTTACCCCCGCATGCGGGGCTCTGCGGGGGTGGACCCTTATTTCCCTAGATACTCGTGGGACCAAAATGGAACCAGTCCATAAAGGAAAAAGCTTGGAGTATAAGGAGGTCGAAAGCGGGCCTGTACTGCGGACGCCTCCATCCTCCCTGCCAAGCAGTTGCTCCATCGCCGACACCCAGGCCACATTCGGGACCTTGCCCTTGATCTCTATTGAGGGAAGGGGTGAGGGAAACCTGAGTAAACCGGGGAACGAAAGTGGGGCAACCGCTAAAAAACGAATGAGCGGAAGCCAGCGAAGGAAGCTGGCTAAAGCTGGACGTGAGGGAGCAACTCCTAGGAGTGTTGGCGACCTCAATGATGATGATGATGTTCCTAGCCCGTCTAAAATGGGACCAAAAATGGAACGATCAATCCATGAAAGAACCTTGGCCTTGACCTCTATTGCGGCAGAGGGCGAGGGGAATATGAGCAAACCAAGGGATGTGCAGCAGAAAAGTGGTGCAAGTGTTAAGAAAAGAATAATTCAAATTATTCAGATTAACTTGCATCGAAGCAAAGATGCCTCTTCTATTCTGCAGAGGAGTCTGGCTAAGATGCACACAGGGATAGTACTCATTCAAGAACCTTGAGTGGTGCAGGGATCTATAAAGGGACTGGGAAATTTTCTCTGTTACAGGAGTAGTAGTACCAACAGACCCAGAGCAGGCATCGTAGTGAAGAACATTAGCGCCACACCCCTGTGGAAATGGTCCACAGGGGACCTAATGGCGGTAACTACGATGCTTGAAAATGTAGGTAGGGTGGTCATAGCGTCAACCTATCTACCATATGACAGCAGGAACAATCCGACACCAGAGGTGAAGGAACTTGTTGACTTCTGTCAAAAAGCCGACCTGCCTTTGCTGATGGGATGTAATGCGAACTCACACCATATGGTCTGGGGTAGCACGAACACCAATAGCAGAGGTATGGAGCTCATGCAATATCTCATGAGTACAGAGCTAGATATTTTAAATGTGGGAAACACACCCACTTTTCATAACGCTATAAGGGAGGAGGTAATTGACATTACCTTGGGCTCCAGACACCTGGCGGGATACGTGCGGAACTGGAGAGTCTCGGATGAACCCACACTCTCGGATCACTCTGTTATTAAGTTTGATTTGGGAGTGCGGGAGCACGAGGAGGCAAAATGGGTCCGTAACCCCAGATTTACAAACTGGGAACAATTTAAATCGGCTCTTCTAGTAACAGTTCGGGGGATCCCCTCCAGAATAATCGCTGAATAGATAGACCATATGTTGGGAAACAGACATCTTACTGCCAATAAAGGCAAGACTACCATCGAGGGCCGGGTCGACTCGGGCTGTCCACAGGGAGGGGTATTGTCCCCCCTTCTGTGGTGCCTAGGATGAGCTGCTTGAAAGGTTAAAGGATTACCTTATACCTTACCTATAAGGATTAAGGTTAAATATTAAAGTAATGGGCTATGCCGATGACTTAGTAATAATAACGAGGGCCCTTTCCTGGAGCCGATTCTCGATATAATGCAGGGAGCTTTAAACAAGGTTGGGAATTGGTGCAGGGAGAGGGGACTCTCGGTCAATCCCTCTAAAAATGAGGTGATGGTGTTCACCAAGAAATATAAGTGGAACAAAACATGTCCGCTGAAACTTGGTGGCCAATAGCTAAGCTATAATAGCGAAGTGAAATACTTAGGAGTAATCCTGGACGGGAAACTGTCATGGGGAAAACATCTAAGTCACATATGTTCCAAGATCACAACACTTTGGCAGCTGAGAAGAGCCATTGGTAATAGCTGGGGCTTGAAACCGGAAACCATGAAATGGATGTATGAGGCAATTCTCAAACCCAGACTGACGTATGCAGCACTGGTCTGGTGGGAGAGAACCTGTTTAAAGTCGGAAGCCAACCGATTTAACAAGTTAAGAGGATTGATTCTTAGAAGTATAACCGGAGCCCCAAGATCAACACCGACCGAGGCGATGGGGATACTGACGGGGATACCACCTCTTGATATCATCCTGAAAGCCGCAAAGGCAATGCACAGGGTGGGAAATATGAATAGGTAAGGGGCCTGAATAGACTCTCAAGAGAGCTAGCTGAGGAGGGATTCCTATGGATGCCCTTTGACAGTACGGGTGTCCACTTGGTGTTTGACAAGAAATATAAGATCACCCTCACCAGTAAGACCGACTGGATGGAAGGTGGAGCTAGATTGCCACTCAATGGAGACATCTGGTACACGGATGGAGCCAAGAGTGGGAACAGAGCGGGTGCGGTGTCGTATAGGCGATGCGACAGGATAGGTAAAACCTTCCCCTTGGGCAAATAGATCCCCTACCGCACTCCAGGCCGAGCTAGTTGGAATTACATACGGTGTTCTGGGGGCCGACCAAAATCGGACCCAGGAGAAGGTATGTATTTGCTCGGATAGCAGGGCGGCGTTGGCAGCCCTGAATTCAGCAACGACAAAGTCGAAGCTGGTCTATAATTGCTATGAAGCATTGAACTACTTGGCAGGGAAGGGACCGGTGGGACTCTTATGGATACCTGGGCATAATGGCATTAAGGGAAATCTAATTGCAAATGACCTTGCCAGACTAGGGACCAGGGAAAACCTCTATGGACCAGAACCTGCAGTGGGAATAAGTCGGAATCTGATCAAAGACCGCATCAATGGCTGGGCAAGAGACCAGCACAATAAAATATGGAGAAGAGTAACGGGTTGTCGAATAACCAAACTCTTCATTGAATACTCAGAGATTGAGAAATGGGCCCAAGAATTCATTAAATTGAACAGGCACAAAGCCAGAACCCTGGTGGGACTCATAACGGGCCACCATAGTAGCATGAATGCATATAAGCACAAGCTGAGGCTGACTGATAGCCCGGCCTGCAGTTACTGTAAAGAAGACGAGGAAACCTCGATTCATCTTCTTTACACCTGCCCCGCACTGGAGGAGAAGAGGTATCTTATGTTAGGGACCCCTGTTATCCTAGAGGAGGCGAGGCTTAAGGCGGGGGACGTGCCTAAATTGCTCCTTTTATGGGATATCATTTTTGGATAGTGACCCGGATAAGAGGGGATCGCCAAGGGACTACCCATGCGATCAGTGGCTGATGAGGCCCAAACTTATATAATATAATAATAATAATAACCATATGAGAGATCAAGAAGGTGAAGCTGTTCAACACTATTTTATGACCGTTTGTCAATATTTCGATGAAATATTTAGACAAAATCTTTACACAAAATAGAAGAATTAGAAGAAAATATTTCCAATTAGTAATATCTCTAAAGCCTTATTCCAAATTATTTTTATTTCATGCAGAGCTTGTGTTGTAAATCAGGTTTTCATTGAAAATTTTTTATAACAAGCACTCAACACTAGACGAAAAAAGATCTGCGCAACGATATTCCTAGATGTGGCTCCAGAATTCGACCGGTTGTATCGCCAGAGTCTGGACACAAGTTAGAAAAATATTTGCCTTAGCAAATAAGCCAACTTCTCCGCTCACACATCGCTGACCATCACTTCAAAGTCAAACATGGGGAAAAATATCCTTGGATCCTTGGTCCTTGGATCTGTTCTTTACCTTTTGTGCACTAATTACATCCCACAAAGCTACGGAGTAGTCATGGCAACATTCCGCTCCTCGCTACCGACGAAGACATCCAGTCAACTAAAAAATCTCACCTGAATTTCACCTGCATCCAGCACCCGTCTACCAGCAAATAATACCAATGCGAGGCTACGATGAAAAAACATGTGAAGAATAACCGTGCGCAACTATACCTCAAAATCAGATAAGTGTATTTGCTCCTCGGACATCATTCATAGTTGTCATCACACAACAAACTGCTACTCTACAAACAAATTCTGAAGCCCGTGTAGATTTATCGTATCCTAGGGATACATGAAGAAATCTCACATCAAAGTCATTCAGAGGCTTCGCAGAACAACGTACATACTTCAGCATCGTAAATGCACCAGGTATATACATCTACAATGAAGACATCCGTCGCAACTTATAGATACTTATAAATAAAGATGAGATCAAGAGGTTTGCAGAGAAACATCAGAAAATATTATAAAACCGCGATAATGTCGAAGTAACATCACTACTCGACAACGACGAACTTGTTCGACGGCTAAAGAAACTAAAACCATTCGAATTAGTGTAGTGACAGTAAAAGTACCTTGGAGTTGTTAGTTTATCGTATAGTGTAACACGTGCAAAGTGATTACAGCTGCGTGGAATGTATCGCTCTACGCTTATCTACTAAAAACCCAAGTTTAAATATTACGATAAAGTTGTTAGATGGATTTAATCTAGTTCCAATGTTCAACGCCCTTTCGTTTTTCTTAAAGAAAACAATAGTAATACTACTATTGCGGGTGGTTTTCAGCGGCATCATAGAGAGGGGGTCCAACGAAGAGGTCAAAGGCCTCCAAGGCTTTTACAATTCCTAGAAGATAATAACATGTATAATGAGTAAATTGCCTAAATCGCCTAATCGGATAAATGGGCGTCTATTAAAATATAAATATTTTAAACATACCTATATAATAAAGATATTCTTTTTTTATTATATCCATTTACAATACACATAAAATGGAAAGCACTTATGGTATTGGTATTTATGTTTCACAGATTTTCTTGAGAATTACTATAATTGTAAAGAATATCTCCCACAAGCTTGCAGAAGTACTTCTATTCTGATTTACGCAAAGTTTAATACTCGTAATGCTTGTTGAAAATATAAATTATCTTTTTATTATATGTTTCTAGCACGTGGATAATTGAACATTAGGTTTTGAAAAGTGTTTGAACCTCACTAAATCGGACTTATACAGTGGCAAGGCTTTTTTGTACATTGACAGTTGTAGAGATTGTATTTTTACATCTAATATTAATAAATTCAATTAAGCGAATTATATTTTTTTAAGGTGGTGTCCAGTTTTTAATAATAAGTACAATATTAATTATCACTTACGTCCCTAAGTAAAGAATATTATTTTCCTGTTAATGGTTCCCTGAAACCATTTTGTAAATTCTTACACTTACTTCCCTTAAATTACATATTCTGTTTTTTTTTTTGAATAATGATATTTAAAAAGTATTACATAATTCTAATTTTAATAAACTTGTTTTATTCGTCGCAATTAGCGAAAATATTATTTCGCGAATTTAAGAAACAGAAATAATAAATAATCTAAAAATGTGACACAACGACAAGCTAAATTTATTTTTAATGCTACTTTCTTAGTACTTCGAGAAATAATTTCTATCCTACACGAATATCCGTAATTCTCTTTCCACCCTTCGGAAGCGACACCTGCCATTCCTGTACCTTAATGGCTTTCACTTTCCTTATTTAGCTCCGCGTTCGTTGTCTCGCATTGTTCAATTTCGTGCTTGACATGAGATTTATGCCTGATTCTAAGACAACCTTCCTCCTGTCCTAATGTCCTTTTGTCCTCTTCGAGAATATATCCTTTTTAAACTGATTTACTTTGAAAGTAATTATTTTCGAATTGATTTTTTCTCATAGCATCAGATATGTCACTTATCTTTAAATTTGCTGATATTTAGATATAAACTATTGTTGACGTAAGAAGTGGAAACTAATGTTATGGTGCAATATATGTGCATTATATTTATAAGTTACAAAGTATTTTATTCATACACAGTGCGATATTAAAACAGTCACATTTTTTTGTAAAGTATGTAAAATATACCTTTTTTATTTGTTTACTGTAATATACTATATCGTTCAGTATCATATTATCTTTAGAGTAACATCTCTAACAAAATATGTTGTTTCGAAAAATGCTACTACAATATTTCGAATCGATATTTAATTTGACCAACAGTAGAATTTTATACTAGGAATATGTCCGATTATTTACATCGACGTATTTTTACCTTTTGTATACGAATCAGGGCTAATATGTAGATGCTAGCTCTGTTTTTATGAGGCCATTTATGTATTTATGAGGCCCCAAAATGCGCAAAAGTGTCTTGTCTTTCCTGAAAATCGCCTTCAGTATTTGCCAAATTGTGCTGTATCGTCCAAAGAAATGTTTTTATTGCAGTCAATACGGTTTTAGCAAAATAATATAGACGTCTTGCGTAATACATTTCAATGGTATGAATGTGTTGAAATTTTAGTAGTAATTTGAATATCAAGGCCAAGATATATAATAGAAATTCTTGTGTGAAATTGTATAATTGAAATATGTGAAAATTTACTTTATAAAACAGAATTACACGACTTTATGTTTTCTTAATCGGATGTATCCCTATAATGAAAATCTACGTTATATACAACTTCTTATGTTTCTTTATTCAATTAAACAGTTGGATGTTGTTTTTAACAAAGAATTGGAAAATGTCTAATTGGATAGTTTTCATATCACACGGGAACAGGTAATTTTAGCTATTCCACAACTGTCAATTCTAATACACTTTCACTACTCTTAATAATTTCTTTAGAATCCCTAAGTACAGGGACGGCTGGTGTATAGGTGCTGCAGAGCTGCAGAACTGCCAAAAAAATTAGATATTTGTATATTTTCGCGACATAATAATTACTAAAATTTATTAATAAGATAATTTGGTTAGTTGGTGCAGCTAACCAAATTATTGCGTTAAAGTCGCATTCTGCCCGCCGTCCTCTATTGAGTAGTAGACCAGATGAATTATCTGGGTCTCTACGCGAGCGCGTCGCTGTACATTGAACTGGGCCACACGAGGTAATTCTCAGCACGGCTCGGCACACCCGTCCTCCCCCTCAACTCCCGCGACAATCCACACTTGGCGCTCGTAAATGCGCGAATTTACACGGTCAGTGAGCTGTATTTTTTCCAGCTAAGGCAACATCAGTGAATTCAATCAGTTCCTACTCCTCGGGCGGGCGTAAATTGTACCTATTTCGTATTTCGTGTTAATTTGAGATTTTAAATACTGTTTTGTGAATTTGTGTAGTGATTTATTGTACTAATTATTAATATTTATATACTGTGATAGTGACAATGGATTTAGTTTATAACTTAGTTCATGTGAAGCGATTTTTTAAATACTCTTATGAAGAAAAAATTGATTTAAAAAACAATAGTAGGCGATTGCCCGATATTGTTATTGAGACTGCAGGTGTTAGCCGCGGAAAAGCATATAAACGTTAATTTAATAGAGACATTTATTCGAAGAACAATTGGATTTGTGGGTGCAACAAAAAAAATGCGTTATTTTGTTTTTCTTGTTTACTTTTTGGCGGTGACAAAGCCTGGACGGAGGTAGGGGTGACAGATTTGGTGCACTTAACTGAAAAAATAAAAAAGCACGACAACTCCAAAAGCCATCTACATAATACAATGGAATTAGCTTTATTAGGAACAACTAATATTAAAGCGCAGCTAGATTCAGCTTATTGGATAAATGTGCAAAAGCATAATGATAATGTGACAAAA
Organism: Rosalia funebris; assembly: GCA_037954035.1. Taxonomy (NCBI): domain Eukaryota; kingdom Metazoa; phylum Arthropoda; class Insecta; order Coleoptera; family Cerambycidae; genus Rosalia; species Rosalia funebris. Next base: position 12,096,931 of record JAZFAV010000007.1, read on the forward strand.
AAGGGATACGTTTTGTCAAAAATTATAAACTGCATAAAGTTTTGCGGGGCCTTTGAACTGGCGCTGCGAGAACATGACGAAGCTGAAAACTTTCAAAACCCGGGGATATTTCGTGGTTTGATAAACTTTTCTGCTGAGCTTGATGTAACTTTAAGCGAGCATCTACAAAATGCTTCAGTATTTAAAGGAACCTCTAAAGAAATACAAAATGATCTTTTAGACTGTATATTAAAAGTATGTCATGAAGAAATAATTAAAGAAATTAACAAACCTTCATTTTTGGCAGTTATGGCAGACGAAACAACTGATGTATCTGCAAAAACTCAGTTAGTGGTAGTTTTAAGATATATTCTCGATGGTGAATCGATTGAACGTTTTTGGACATACCTGAAACCTACAAAATGTGACGCTGAAACTCTTTCGGAAAATATTTTTAGTGTTATAGACCCTCTAGTAGAAAATTCACCTTACAAGCCTTTTCTCTTAACTAAAGAATATGACGGCAAACATGAATGTTCTTCAAAAAGGTATTAAATTCCAAAATTTTTTCTTGTGAAAGTCTATATTTTTGTATAAACGGATTTTACATAAATATTCTGAAGTATTCTGAAGTGAACTCTAGTAAATTGTTTATATCATCATGAAAACTATTGAATATGCATCATATTGAATTTCTAACGATGTATTAAGTTAATAAAAAAGTATTCTTTGGCACATCTCTACCACGTTCAAAATTATTTGAATATATTTTTTTATTTTGATTTTATAGGGTATCTCAGTTGGAACTATAGAAGTTCCAACTGAGATACCCAAAGGATTCGCAAAGGATTTGAATTGCACACCATTCGTGTTCTGTCAAAGATAGGGCATCAATGTTATTAACGACTATCATCTATAAACCATACGACGTCAATATTCCTGGGTGTTTCATTGGGAACTATATGATTGACTGAAATTATTTGAGAATAAAACTAATAATATTTCACAAACTGAGGTTTTTTATTCCTTATTGGATTGTTGCTGGCTGGGTGGCGTATACTTTTCCCTTGACATAACCCCAATTAAAAAACTCCAGTGGTGTTAAATCACATGGTCTTGCAGAACAATTGATATCAGCATTCTGCGAGACAACATGATCAGGAAATTTGGTATGGAACAGAGTTACGGTTGCACGTGCTATATCACACGTTGCGCCGTCTTACTGAAGCCACATATTGTGCAAATCCAAGTCATTAATTTAGAGGAAAAATAAATTGGAATTGTTTGTGCATCTCTGTGGACGCATTTCTTTTTCGTGAACAGCATGTGGACATTCGGCACCCTAAATTTGAAAATTTAATTTTCTGACGTATCCGTCAATATGAATATGTACTTCATCGCTGCAACAAAATTTTGTTGCAAAAATAGAATTACCTTCTTTCTTTTCTAACACCGAATTAACAAATGTAAGATGGTGTAAATGGTCTTCTGCTTAATTTTGTATGCTGACAAATGCAGATATTTTTTTCAAATGCAGATCGTCTGATGCGTGGTGACTCTTGACAGATTTAATTGTTATGCACGACGTCGAATTGATGTGTTTGGATACTTCCACACTTATTAATAACATAATCTGTCTCTTCAAATGTCGTGATTAAGTTGCGAACTGTTAACTCTGTAGGTGCTTCATGTTGACGTCGTATGATTTGTAGGTGACAGTCGTTAAATATTGACGCCCTATCTCTGACAGAACACAAATGGCGCCCAACGCCCAATTCAAATCTTATGGTTCTAACTGAGACACCCTATAGTAATAATAATCAGCTAGTTCCGGCGACTCTCTTATCGATATACGAAAATAATAATTGAATTTTCGAAGTCATATTACATATTATATATAACATAATTTGAACACAAACATACATATCTGAATATGATCATCATTAACTTAGAAGGAATTTGAAAGAAATTTTTTATCAGTTTCCGTATCAATGTCTATATGCCGTTAGTCCACTCAAATATATTTACTTAGTATCAACATTTAACGTATATAATGTAAAAAGTATAGACGATAATCCAGGACTAGCAGTTTTAACAACAAATAGATTTATATTTGTATTTAGAGAACAGGCGCTTCTATAGAACAGCATCCTTTTTAATGTGCGTATTACAAGAACAAAACATCTAATAAAATTGTTATGAAACCTCATTAAGATTAGTGAACCCTATTCTGGTTTTAAATATTTTTATGTATGTCAATACGTAACATAAACAAACCGTTTGCCAAGTATTTTAAAACAAATTACTGTTATCTCATGTCCCAGCGTTAAACACTTCAGAAATTCAAACATTTTATCTTCCTACTCCCGCTTCTAAAAACTTGGCTGTCTTTTATTTTTAGAGTGTCAAAAATAATACAAAGCCAGTGATAAATTTGACACTTCAGCCGTTCCATTAATCCCATAAAAGTATGTTATGCCATTAAAACTTTCTTTGGTATTATTTTTTTAGTTGGAAGATTATATTTATTTTTATGTCTGTTTTTAGGCACAATATATACAGCTTTTACAATTATCTTTAACGCAAATGTAATCAAGTAATTTTAACTTTTTTCACTTATATATCTTACCCTATAAATAAATTTCACGTTTCAAACACCATTTGAATAAGAAATGGTTTCACATGTTATGAAATTAGCATGTTAAACACTACTAACATATTTCCTATTGTCTTAATAATACATATACATATACTGTGATCAGTGCTTCTTTTCATTTATATAAATTCTAAACGAAATAAGAAATAGAATTAGAAAATTAATTAGAGATTGAAATAAGATCAAAATACCTTATTTCTAGTGAAACAAAATTAATTTAGTTTCCTGGATAAAAAATGAATTAAAAACTCGAACTGAAGAATACTTTCGAAACATGTAATCTAGTACAAATAATAAATAATCTTTAATATTTTAGGAGTCCGATCATGCCATTTACGGCAAAACGCCAAAGGCGTATTAATAATGTATATTAAAGTAAAGTAATTTCTGTGTATGTTGGATAATACTGAAATCCCATTAAATTGATATAACACAAATGTAGAGGCAAAGATACATTTTTCAAGACGAACTTACTCGGAAAATGTTCCTTAGGCTTCAATCAAAAATCAGCAGTAAACAGCAACGCTGTTTAAATGAAAGTAAACTAGAAACCTCTAGAAGGCACTCGCATTGGATATAATTTCTGTGGTTTTCACAAGTCTAACACATTTATTGTGCTCCCCTTAACCACAACCAATATTTTAATGCACATTTATTCGCATGTCTTAATAGAAATGTTATCTTCGTCAGCAGGATACTGTTTCTAGTTCGAATGTGAACTTGAAACTGATATTCAAACTACAGAAATAAGGAGTTTATACTCCAACCCATCTGCAAATGCCTTATATAATAAGGAGTAAACAAATTAGGTCAAAACAGCTATTCTCCTGGCTATATGCCAAACGCCGAGCGCTGAATTACATAACAAAATTTGTCGTATTTTTGTCTAACAGAGTTAGCACTAAAAATACAGTGATTGTTCCAAAACCCCCAAGAAAGATGCAAGGTGTCACCTATCTCAGGATATCGTTAACTGGAGACCGGTTTCGACTTTTCCATCTTGGGTCTCGTCAGTGCAGTATAAACGAGTATACCTTCGACAGATAAAGCTCACATCTAGTAAACGCTGCTACGTTCCACCGCAGTAGAACGTAATTCAGCGCTCGGCGTTTAGCATATAGCCACGAGAATAGCTGTTTTGACCTAATTTGTTTACTCCTTATTATATAAGGCATTTGCAGATGGGTTGGAGTATAAACTCCTTATTTCTGTAGTTTGAATGTTACCTTCTTGTAGTAAAACTTTGCATTATATTGTTGAAACTGATATTTTAATTTCTAATAAAATAAGTAGGTAATATCTACTTAAATTTAAAAGTAATCAAGCGATTACAATACCGACTTTTTCATTTTAATTTAAACCATATGAGTAACCATTGAAGTGATTTTTCAATCGGTTACTTATTCTCATCTTTTATGACATTCCATACATATTTATAACATACATTCTTTTCTGCCTTTATAAGGTTCTCGCTTATTTTACCTGTTTGCATATATGTTCATTTATATCTAAGATCATCCAAATACATACAGTGTTTTCGTAAAGTAGTGAACAAATTGGTTAAAATTTCAAGAAATAAATTTTGGGAAGAACTCTCCCATCCGTTAAATTTTATTCGTGTAGGAGGATTTATGACGTCATTGATATATATATTTTTTAATCAATCCTCTTTTTTTATTACCGAATGTTAGCACGTTATTTTTATATATGCTACAGTAATAATTACATTATCGTGAGTATATATTAAATAACAAAAATTAAGAAAACCTATTTTGCAATTTCAAAATACTAAATTTAATGGCAATAATTATTTGAAAAATCAACTTAAATTAAAAAAATCAAATTTTAACGGATTTATTCATTATTTTACGAAGGTACTGTATATGGATACATAAGAATATTCAGCTTGTCAAGAATAGGAAAAAGTATGAGATTCTAATGTATGCGCAGAACAAAGAGTGGGGCAGCATTCGGAGGGAAAGGGGTGCACTTTACGCGCGGCCAGATCGAACTCTGTATATTCACATTCAATATATTATTCATCAATATTCACTCTGCAAAGGTTCCAATGCGACTGAGTAAAGACTAGCGTAGTTTTGAGACTTGTTCATATTCTTGACAAGCTGTACTTAACCATACTTCTTCTTTTTTCATTCCATCCTTTCTTTCAGTAACCAAAAATATTGATAAATAAATGGATAAGAAAAGATCTAATTATGGTATGGAACTTGAACCCAAATTTAATGTATTTTTTTATACTTTTTAATATATACACCATATTCCCAACAGTCAAGTCTCCTATTGTCGTTTACGGATTCTAAAAGCGTTAACTTATTTTGTTTCATTTTGTATCCGATTTCCTATATACGAGTATGTTCAGCTACTTTAGATTTTTCAATTTTGTCATGCTTAAAATATACTATATCTTCCCTAAATCTAATATTTATTACTCTTTTTGTCTCTTGTATGTAGAATTTGTCACAGATGCTTTTATACACGTGTATGTGAATATGCTTAGATATAGACGTATATACAGGGTGACCACCGGGAACCGGATGTTTTTAGAACGCGTAATGCGGAGCTTAGCGCAGTTGGAATGGGGCAAATGTGGTGTTACCACCTGCGTAATGTTGTGCCATTTCAATAACTATGGAGAAATGAACAGCAGTGCATCGCGTGTTTGCATATGACACGTTTATTCGCAATGGCGAGTCAGTAATAACTACACAGCGGCTTTTTCAAATTCACTTCAATATTGGTCGGCGGGGAGCTATTCCATCTCGCAACACCATCCTAAGATGGGTCAACAATTTTAGAGCAAGTGGCAGCATAATGAAGAGAAAGTCACAAGATCCACAGAGGACCGTTAGAACCCCTCAAAACATCAAGCGAGTGAGAGAGGCGCTCATCAGAAGTCCTACACGGTCCGCCCGAAAACATGCAATGGCATTGAACCTGCATCGCGAATCGGTTAGAAAAATCTTGCATAAGGACTTAAAATTCCACCCCTACAAACTACAGATTGTTCAGCAGTTAAAGGAAAGAGACTTTGAAACTCGTGAGGATTTCGCTACCAGAATGCAAGTGATTTTGGAAGATAATTTAGGTCTACAGCTTCTATCTAATCAGCGACGAATCTCATTTTCATTTAGATGGAATGGTTAATAAACAGAACTTCATGTACTGGGCTCCTGAAACGAACTATCAATTAACGACCCCTTCATTCCGAAAAAGTTACAGTGTGGTGTGCCATTGGCCCTACTTGCACTATTGGTCCCTACTTTTTTGAAGAGGTCCCGACCTCTTCAAAAAAGCCTTACCGTCACCGTTAACTCTAACCGCTACGTTAAGATGTTCCAAAATTTTTTTATGCCAGAACTTCGCAGAAAACGGATAAATATCTAAGGAATGTGTGGTTCCAGCAAGATGGTGCCACGGCACATACTGCCCGGCACATGTTCCTAGGAAGACTAATTTCACGCTTTGGAGATGTGCCTTTCCTTTCAATCCGTGATTTTTTTCTGTGGGGGTACTTGAAGAGTCGGGTATATGCTAACAAACCGCAGAATTTGATCGACTTGAAGAATGAAATTCCTGAGGAAATTATGAGTATCGATCGAGCGATGTTGGAGCGTGTCATGAACGATTTCGTGAAGAGGGTCGAAAACTGCATTCGACGTGATGGACACCATCTCGATGACATAATCTTGCACACATGATACACATCGTAAATGGCATTGTGTACGCTTCATTCTCATTTTAATAAAACCTTATTATCTTGAAAATTCTTTGTGTAACAGTTATTTCAAAATCGTCCGGTTCCCAGTGGTCACCCGGTACAAACAGGTAACATATGCAGGAAACTTAAAGACAGCAGAGAGTTTTTAATACATACCCTATATTATATATAGGGTATTTTAGTTAGAACTATAGGATTTGAATTGTACGCCATCTATGTTCTATCAAAGATAGGGCGTCAATATTTAACGATAGTCATCTGCAAACCATAGGACGTTAACATGCCTGTGATAGTATTACCGGCTTCATTTTTAAACAAGTATGGTCCAATTACTTCGCCACTCCAATGCGCACATCCCTGTGAATGTATTTCATTTTTGTGAACAGCATGTGGACTTTTAACACCCCAAATTCGATAATATTGTTTGTTGATGTATTAGTCAAGATGAGAATGTGCTTCATCACTGAACAACATTTTGTTGCAAAAATCAGCATCGATTTCCTTTTTTGACACCAAATTAACAAGTATACGACGTTGAAAATGGTCTATAACTTTTAATTGTTGTGACTACTGAATTTTTTATGTTTCTTTAAAGTCCGATGCGTGGTGGCTCTTGATAAATTGAGTTGTTGTGTCGAATTGATATATTTAGATACTCCCGTATATTTACCCTCATTGCAGCAATATATTGCAGCGAGACCTTTAATCCCGCCGTTACAGGGAGAAAGAGGGCTCGTATTCACTGATGAGAACAAAGCGGTGGCTTTCGAAGACAGTCTGGAGCTCCAGTGCCGCAAAAATCAGCTGAACAACGAGGACGAGGACTGGACGGATAACGTCAGGAGGAGGGTACGTCATATCCTCGGACATACGGAGTACCCGCGACGCCGATGACAACGGTTTCCACTTCCGACCAGCTACGATGGAGGAGATCAAGGAGATTGAGCACCCTTAAGATCAGGAAAGCCCTAGTACATGGTGGCATCGGGAACATAGCACTAAGGAGGCTACCAAGGAAAGAAGTCGCCGCGTTGCTGAACATCACGAACGGAGTTCTGCGGACCCGCCACTTCCCGTAAGGATGGAAAATTGCTGACGTGATCTTCATACCTAAACAAGGTAAGAATTTAATTCATCCGTCACATTTAAGATCCATCAGCTTGCTGCCCACGCTCAGAAAAGTGATAGAGAGAATCATCCTGGCCCGCCTCTACGAGAAGATCGAGCTGGAAGAGAGCTGGAAGTCATCCCTGATGAGCAGTTCGCCTATAGACCTCAACACTCGACGGAGCTGCAAGTGCTACGACTGGTAAAATACATTACAGAGAGTTTCAACCGGAAGAACGTCACTGCAGCGATATTCCTAGACGTCTGCAAGGCCTTCGATAGAGTCTGGCACGACGGGCTTCTAATCAAGATGTTAGACTTGGGATACCCAATAGCCTGGTGGCCTTGGTGAAACTGATCAAGTCCTACCTGACAATAAAGCGATTTCGGGCTAGAGTAAGGATCCCTGTATCGGACTACAGGACCATCGTGACCGGAGTACTGTAAGATGCGGTGCTGTCGTCTCAACTCTTCGACGTCTTCACGTCAGATGTGCCAAGGACAGAGCGCACAGCCACTGCACTGTACACTGATCACACGGCAATCGTCGAGCAGGGTGCGCGTGGCAATAACATACTTGCAGCGTGCTGCGAACGAACTAGTCGTCTGGTGCAACAAGTGGAAGGTAGCCATCAAGAAAAGCATGGCGGTACTTTTTAAGAAGACGCGGGAAACCCCGGAAGTACATGTGAGCTTCAACGGCGAGAACATCCAATGGCGGGACAAGACTAAGTACCTTGGAGTTGTCATGGACATGTCATTGACATGGAAAGATTACATCCACCAGGCGAAGCCAAAGCTGCCGCGGCCAGACTCTGGACGATGACGGGAAACAATAGCCAGCTGAACCTCAGGAACAAGCTGCTCCTCATCCCGCATGTCCTTCAGCCCCAACTGATGTACGCATTGACAGCTTGAGGCTACGTTGCTCAGACACACATGAAGAGGATTCAAGTCGTCGAAAATGTCGTCCTCCGTCGTACAGTGGATGCCCCGTGATACGTGAGGAACATCGGTATCCGGCGAGACCTAGATTTCACCACTGTGACGGAGAAAATCCGAGCCATGGCTCGGAAGCTCTACGATCAAGAAGGTGCCCATGACAACCCCCTCATCCGAGCAGCTTCGGACTACGACCCAGGAAGACTAAGAAGACACAAGAGGCCCAAGATCCAGGTAGTATAACCTCATAGACCCCCTTTACAGGTCAAATATAACTTTTTATTACAGCTGAGCCCTATTGTTCCACTAACAATTTTTTATGTCAGGAGACCCTACGGCCCTTTAACTATTTTCTGTTACAGGAAAGACACACGACTTCTCTCTCACACACACCTGAGTCCAAATCCTGGGATCCTTTTCTAATAGAGAAGCACCGCTGCTTGAGTAACAAGACTCACTCTCCTGACAGTGATCCAAGGGACGCGGTTCGTCCGCATTGTCCGGCAAGATCGTCTGATAGGATCCAATTCTCGGGCGCCGGCCGTGCTGATCGCGGCGCCCACGACCAGACAAGCCACCGGGGAGCTGACACTAGCGAAGCAATGCGGCAAAACAAGGCAACCAAAGATTAAGAAAAAGCCGAGAACAAGTCCCTGCTAGAGGGATTTAAAGGCGTCAGGACCAAAGGTGGTCGAGGGGAGCGAACCGCTGTCAGTCGCGCGGGTCTCGTTTGCGGGCGGCACTTGCCTTTTATGAAGAGACACGCAAAAGCGGAAGCAAAGCTCGGCCTACCTTCGTACGACGGTCCCAGTCTATACGATGGGCGAGTAAAAAGCGGTAATATCGCTCGACTTGCCGACAAAATCTATCAAGGCCATTACGCCTGCCAATTAATATTGGCGTGTCTTAAAATTTCTTAATTAAATTGCGAATTGTTAACGGTGTAGGCACGGTAATTTTGTCCTAAATTTGTGCGAATTTTTCTTAATGCAACTGTAAATTATCGCTCACTTTCATAAAACAGCTGTATATAAACTATTCGTTATTTAACTATTAATGGCGACATGTTAACGTCATATGATTTGCAAATGATAGATATTGATGCCCTATCTTTGACAGAATACAAATGGTGGGCAATTGAAATCCTATTGTTTCAATTGAGACACCGTAAAATTACGTAGTTAATACTTATTTAGTAGTAATTTTATAATTTATTTTAATTTGTACTTTCTCTAAAGGTTTTCTCTTTTTCTCTAGGTTTTCCCTTTATTTATAGGTTTACATTTTCTACGTTAAAAGTCAAGTGACAAATGTATTTTTTCTATATAAAGAATCAAAGAAGTATTTTATCTATATTATACCAAACATGACTGCGTACATTTATCGTTTGTTTATGATACTGTACACCGCCCATTATAGTATCAAATATTCACAAGTGTTTTCCTAATGTAACTCGAAATTGGCAGTTCGCACTAGAGTATGGACATATTTATTTCAAAGACGCCGAAAATGTACGTTGTCTATGAAATGAAACACTAAACTACCAGCTCAGAGTATCATCCATAGTAAAATTGGGATATTGGAAGCGTCGATAAATATTCTGTAATTTGTCGACGCGCGACCACTTGTAATGTTGACAAACGGCATTAAACTTAATTAAAACGTCAAAATGTATGTAATTCCCTTATTTACAAAGTTCTGTAATAACCAACAGTATCAATAATTATGTAATGAATCATATACGATATTTTACACAAATGAAATATATCCACTGCGGTACTGACATCACAGAGAATGCTGGAAAATCAGTGATAGGACTGATATGCAATAGGAGCACACAATGAACGAGAAGCATGATCTCTCCATTACTCATTCCTTTATCCTTTTTAATTATCCCCCAAGTCTTTATAAATATTGCAACTCTGCTATATACGAATATATCCTAAACGTCAACATGCATACGTTTAATTAAATTCAAGTTGGTATGTTGTCTGCATAATACTTAAATGATCACGTAAGTTCCATTTCTATTCATCTCAACAATATGTGTTCTTACTTTCCACCGCCTATGATTTGTTATAATTATTACACCATCGTTAATAAAAAATACACTACCAGGAAAACAGTAAAGATAATAATAATTATTTTTAAGACTACATATAATAAGTTATGTAAATAGTTCCATTTACAGGCTGATACTTTTAAATATATTTATACAAAAGTATTTACTAACGAATGGAGCTGCCTCAAGTTTGAAATACGGCGTAGATCCGAGAAAGCATTTATCGAAAGAGCACTTGCGTAGCAGCCATGCTGATTCTACCTGTATATGCCGTGAAAGGTTATCTTCATTAATTTGAGGATGTGGATGACGGATGAGTCGTCGAACGAAGATATGTCACAAATCTTTGATCGGCGACAAAACTCGCAAACTATATACGAAAAATGCAATAGGGGAGCAACGTGTCTATTAACACTATCGGTGACTTATTGATGAGACATATGGCCAAGTGTTACCCTACTGAAATATGTCACTAAGCCGTCACTGAATGAGAGGTACTACATCAGATTCGATTATCTCCATTTGATAGCGTCGTATTGTAAACGTCCCACAAATACGTAGGAGTACGGGAGTAGAAGTACTCAACTAATGGCACCCTTACTAATACATTGCATACATTATCACTTCACGCTAAGGACCTGTATACAGAAGAATAATGTAAACTGGTTGGTACTCCCACAAAGATACAGCGTTACACAAACATAGATCCATTGTTTTCCATGAGCGTAAATAGAGACTCGGCTGAAAATCCATTTCATATTATTCCTGGTGCCTGTTTTTTTCGTTCTTAATACTACTGCAATGAGAATACCATATTATTAACATTATGCAAGGATACAAACAGAATACTGCGATGCACTGCTATAAATGTAGTGGTCTAAGAAGTAAGAAACTTTTATGGTGAATCATAATAATCCCATTCTGTTTCAGAACCACGAAACATGTGTTATCGGAAATTAAGAATTCAAGAAGAGGTACACGAACTAAGTTAATTCCGTAGAACACTAGACAAGTGGATAGAAACAATTCCTCGACAGAAACAAGAGATAAGCGCTTAATTCTCCTTTTCCTGTCGCTCGGAGCACTCCATGAAACTTCCTTGGAGCTTCAAATTTTGAGATTGCTCGAATATACAACTAAAGGTTTTTATAATAAACATCTCACTGGTGCTATCTGGAGTAATTAAGGCGTTGAACGTAGTCTGCCATGACAGACTACCAATTAAGAAACCATGTTGCATATTTATTAGTTGAGGACAGGACAAATACGGTAAATCTGATTAAATCATACCCAACCAGGAGGAGAATTTGAACTGAAATAAGAAACACCCTATTCTATTATATAGCCACTGAAGTCGAGATATCACAGGGAGCGGTGATATTAGCGGCCCTATTCACTATCTTTTCAAGAGAATGCTTACATCGTCACGAAGTACGTCCAAAAATCAGTGCTCGAACTGGAGAAATAGTATGATCGTTGAAAAGTGTCTATGGACACCGACAAAAGCTGAGCCATCATGTTCAGATGGACGAGATAAGCTCCTGTAGAACTTGTCAATCTAAATGGACATCTGCTGCATTACACTAGACAATTATCTAATGTGGCAAAGCTACATTGAAAGGATGGCAATGCCAAGAACACCCTAGTTTAATCAGTTAAGACCATGTTAAGAGGATAAAATTGTCTCAAGCTAAGGAAAAAACTTACTGCTACTGCGACAAATCCTGCAAACCCCAGTTGATGTATGTTCTGTTTGGGGATACGCCGCTCCGAGTAATCTCGGACGACAGAAAGACTCTATTTGCTTTACAGCATGCCCATATGTTGCTAATATTATTATAACGCACGACTGAGCGTTTACCGTACTAGACATGTCGATATGGGAGGGGGTTGGTATCATTTATTCCTCTCTTCTATATTTAATATGCGTCATAACCAATTTCAATTGTAATAATCACTAATCACTTACCCTACAACGATTTTAGTATACAGTGTGGCCCACTTTAGTGCTTCATGCATTGCTATCTTTAGTATTATCAGAAATAGAGAGACGGTTAAATGGGGAAAGTTTGAAATAATTTTATTTGTCTTTTCACCGTATTATAAAATTTTACCGGATTATTTTTGTTTTTTAAATAATTGCAAAAAAATAGAATGATGCATTTTCAACAATGCCTTACATTTATGTAATTGAAAATATGGCATTTTAGCGTGCATATTCTTAAGGTAATTTTTAAATAATTTTAGATGTATTAACAATAAAATCTATAGTCCTTTATTTCTGAGGATTAGGAGCTGTAAATTTGATTCTATTTTTTGTATGTTGGCTATAACACGCATAAAATGTGATACAATCTGGATTAGGAAACAAGGCATACTGCAAAACAATATAATACCTACTAAAAGAGAAAGTGTTGAGCGCATTAACAAAATTTGATTTCAACACGACAGTTGTCTAACTCATAACAGGCGTATCGTATTTGAATATTTAGTATTTTTAATGAAAGGGTTATTACAAATAATGGTAACGTTTTATGGCCAAGAAAATCCCCTGGCTTGAGCTCTTGAAAGTTTATTTATGAAAATATACAAAAACTAAGATATACATTCCTTGTAAATGACAAAGCATTATAGTTCCTATTATTGGTCCTTCATGAACGTGTCAAAAATACTTTGGTATCAATTAATAGCAATTTTTTGACAAGGGTACCTAACTTTGTTGTAAAAGGGTCAATAAATGTATCCAGCAAGAAGAGAAATATACTGTACAGTTTACATAGTGCTCTTTATTATTACCTTTTAATGCTTATTCGTTAATAAATTAAATATTATTTATAATAGATTAAACATTACTAGATTAAACATCAACATACTCCATCGGCCATATTCCATGGCCTACTTTTGAAAAAATTAAATAAAACTTGCAGCTTCAGATTTAAGACTGTAAACAAATAACTAAAAATAAACCACTTTCTGGTCATGGGATACATCACTGAACATAAAATAAAAAGAAGAGTCATATCTGAGAAAAGAAGGATATATCTGCTAAAATGTCGCCACACCTCTAATTAAAGAAAGGAGGCATTATGGAAATGCATCATCCTGATTCTTTTGCGATTATCTAAAAAATGAAATTAAATAAAATTTGATAATGGAAAGTCAAATAAAATTCTTTAAAATTTCCCCTATTTCATTTTCTCTCTATTTCTGATAATACCCGAGTTAGCAATGCATGCAGAAACTCAACCAGACTATATAAAATTCATGTGATTATTTCTTTATTTTCTTGGTGTCAGAAAAATATTACTACATGACTTAAGTAGACTTACTTAAAATATCTGAAAGATTTCATATTTATGATATTCGAGGATATGACTATTTCCTTTCTATTCAGAAGATCCACAATATATCACATCCTATAAGGAACCTGGATTTGTGTTGAATACTTGGGTTTCAAATTAGGTTTTATCTTAGCCGCTTCCCGAAACAGATTAAGACGTACATTACATTATGGTATATGGGTTTGGGCCTCATCAGCCACTGATCGCATGGGTAGTTCCTTGGCGATCCCCTCTTATCTGGGTCATTATCCAAAAATGATATCCCATAAAAGTAGCAATTTACGCACGTCCTCCGTCTTAAGCCTCGCCTCCTCTAGGATAACAGGGGTCTCTAATATAAGGTACCTCTTCTCCTCCAGCGCGGGGCAGATGTAAAGAAGATGAGTCGAGGTTTCCTCGTCTTCATTACAGTATCTGCAAGCCGGGCTGTCAATCAGCCTCAGCATGTGCTTATATGCATTTAAAGTACTATGGTGGCCCGTTATGATTCCTACCAGGGCTCTGGCTTTATGCCTGTTCAATTTAATGAATTCCTGAGCCCATCTCTCAATCTCTGAGTATTCAATTAAGAGTTTGGTTAATCGACAACCCGTTACTCCTCTCCATATTTTATTGTGCTGGTCTCTTATCCAGCCATTGATGCGGTCTCTGATCAGATTCCGACTTATTCTCACTGTAGGTTCTAGTCTATAGAGGTTTTCCCTGGTACCTGGCGAGGTCATCTGCAATTAGATTTCCCTTAATGCCATTATGCCCAGGTATCCATAAGAGTTCCACCGATCCCCTCTCTGTTCACACTCTTGGCTCCATCCGTGTACCAGATGTCTCCTTTGAACGGTAATTCAGCTCGACCCTCCATCCAGTCGGTCTTACTAGTGTGGGTGATCTCATATTTCTTGTCAAATAGGAAGTGGACACCCGTACTGTCAGAGAGCATCCATAGGACTCCCTCCTCAGCTAGCTCTCTTGAGAATCTATTCAGGTCCCTTACCTTCCTATTTATGTTTCCCACCCTGTATATTGCCTTTACGGCTTCCACTTTCAGGGTGACATCAAGAGGTGGTATTCCCGTCAGTATCCCCATCGCCTCGATCGGTGTTGATTTTGAGGCTCCGGTTATACTTCTTAGAATCAATCCTCTTAGCTTATTAAGTCGGTTGGCTTCCGACTTTAAACAGGCTCTCTTCCACCAGACCAGTACTGCATACGTCAGTTTAGGTTTGAGAATTGCCTCATACATCCATTTCATGGTCTCCGATTACCAATGGCCCTTCTCAGTTGCCGTGATATTGGAACATATGTGACATGTTTATCCCATGACAGTTTTCCGTCCAGGATTACTCCTAAGTATTTCACTTCGCTATTACAGCTTAGTCCTTGGCCACCAAGTTTCGGTGAACATGTTCTGTTCCACTTATATCTCTTGGTGAACATCATCTCTTCAGTCTTAGAGGGATTAACCGAAAGTCCCATATCCCTACATCAATTCCCAACCTTGTTTAATGCTCCCTGCATTATATCGAGAATCGGCTCCAGAAAAGGGCCCTTCGTTATTATTACTGCCATCGGCATAGCCAATTACCTGGTAATCCTTTAACCTTTCATGCAGCTCATCCACTACCAGGCACCACGGAAGGGGGGGACAATATATCCTCCCTGTGGACAGTCCGAGTCGACCCGGTCCTCGTTGGTAGTCTTGCCTTTATTGGCAGTAAGCTGTCTGTTTCCCAGAATATGGTCTATCCATTCAACGATTATTCTGGGGGTGTAGCATCTGCCTAGTACTCCGCTAATCACTTCCCTGTATGTAAAGTTGAAGGCTCCTTCAATATCAAGGAAGGTGCCGACAACGTATCCTCCGGAGTCCAGTTATGACCGTATCAATGACACAACCTTATCCAGAGCTGTATCTGTTGATTTACCAGCTTGATAAGCATGCTGGCTCCCTTGAAGCGGTCTCCCTAGTAGTATACCCAAGGTACCTGTCAACTAATCGTTCGGCCGTCTTTAGTAAAAATGAAGTAGGGCTAATCGGCCGAAAGTTCTTAGGGGACATATATCCGACGTTGCCCGGCTTAGGTACAAAAACAACCCTTGCGCCTAGCCACACTCTCGGGGCCATCTTCAGTGCCAAGCTGGCCCTGGTGATCCTTATAAGCGGATCGAGGATTATCTCTTCTACTTTCTGCAGAAGTACCGGATAAATGCCGTCTGGTCCCGGCGATTTATATGGATCAAAGGACCTCAAGGCCCACCTCATCTTAGCCGATGTGACTATCTACTTCACAAGTTTTCTGTCGACCCCCTCTCGGTTTACTGCCCAGGTCCTATGGACCCCTACTAGCGGATCGGAAATGTCTCCCATCTCCGGTCTATAAAAGCCCGGAAAATATGCTTTGATGAGATGGTCTAAGGTTTCCTCATTCGATTCCGAGGATTTACCATTAGGGAGCTTAAGCGATCCCAGTATCGCTTCCGGGCTGCGGGCTAGGATTTTGTTCAGCCGTGCTGCCTCAGCTTCCTTATTTATCTCATTACAGAAAGTAACCCAACTACTTCTTTGGGCCTCCCTAACCTCAGCCCTATACTGATCCCTGGTAGTCCTATAGTCCTCCCAGGTTGTACGGCTGTTACGTTTTCTGGCTCCTTTGAGAAGGTTTCTTACCTTACATATAAGGTTTTCCAGCTTATTGTTCCACCATCTTACCTGGCCTGTCGGCCTAGCTCGTTCAGGTGTACAGTTTCCTTCATAGACCTATCAATCCTCTACTCAGTCGGGAGGCTGGCGCCTCCAGTACTTCCCTTTCACTAATTCTGGAGGGGATCCCCCGAACTGTTACTAGAAGATCCCACTTAAAATGTTCCCAGTTTGTGATTCTGGAGTTGTGGACACATTTCATCTCCGCATGCTCCCCTACTCCCAGATCGAACTTAAATGGCAGAGTGATCCGAGAGCGTGGGTTCATCTGAGACTCTTCAGTTCCGCACGTAT
Organism: Rosalia funebris; assembly: GCA_037954035.1. Lineage (NCBI taxonomy): Eukaryota > Metazoa > Arthropoda > Insecta > Coleoptera > Cerambycidae > Rosalia > Rosalia funebris. The sequence continues at coordinate 12,113,749 of JAZFAV010000007.1, forward strand.
CCCGCGAGATGTTTGGAGCCCAAGGTAATGTCAATTACCTCCTCCCTTATAGCATTATGACAAGTGGGTGTGCTTCCTACATTTAAAATATCTACAGGCCCTTTATCGGGGCCGCCTCATTCATACTCCCATTCGCTTGGACAACCCCTACTTAGGGGTGCCATCATTCATACAAATATGGACCCTTTAGAGCGCCTCCCGGTACACAAGGCCCCCCCACCAACTGCAAGGTCTTACAGCCCCTAGGGGAAGTACGGCCTCTAGGGGGAGCTTACGTAAGACTAGATAAGATTAAGACGTAGATTACATAAGAAATTATGTGTCTTACTCGTGGATAAAGCGAACTCAAATGTCCACTTGGTTGATCAATCAATATGTGTATGCACAGATAATCCTGCCATCTAATTCTCTAATTCTATTGGATATTCTGATTCTGACCTCATATATTTGACTATAATATATTTATTTATCCTATTGCAATAATATTGAGAGAAATAATTTAATATAAGCTAACTAAATAATCTAATACAAAATGTTAGAGTATTACAATTTAAAAAGAAAATTTGTGACGAACAAACTCCTATTAAAAGGCAGGTCACGCATAATTAAGAAGTAGACAATTTCTCGAATTCCTCACATGATGTTCATAATACAATTATAATAGTATGTCATATACACTTATCTATTGAAAATACTTACCGTTGAAGTCACCCGGGTCGCGCTGGAGACGGCAGCACCCAAAATTGAGGCGCCCTGATCCCGCGCTTGACCAGTTAGAGACTGCACCCTCTGTAGAAGACTCTCGCGAGACTTGGCCGGAGAACTGGGAGCACTTGTTGTTTTGGATCCCGGTCGAAGGTTGAGAGATAAATCTCCAGCAGTGCTCGACTGAGATGGAGGCGGAGGTGGCGGAGCCTGAAATAATTAAACAAGAGTCTTATGAAGTTTAACTGCCAGTTTATGAGGCCCTATTGGGAACTTTAAGAACAATGTAATGTATCGGCGCAATGTAATAGCATGCTTATACCGTGGCACGGAAAGATAGTAATTTAATGCATTGGTGATATTTATAAGGGATGCTCCAGCTTCAATTGGACCCTTGAATCAACTGCGATAGAGTACGAGATATTTCCTACTACTGTAATGGATCTTAGAATATAACTTTTTATTTAGTTTCTTAATGATATTGGAACATGTTAACAGTAGATTATGGATATAAAAATAAAGTTTCTCTTATTTATTTTATTAATAATCGTTTCGTTATTCATGTAGCTCTTCAAAGTTACGACCATTCCAAAAATCTGCTTTAAGTTGGCTTATGATATATATACAATATTAGATATTAGAAAAAGAGAACAGCTAAATGTACGTTTCTATTCTGTTTGGTTTCGAGTACACAATAAATGTCGAGTACACATATTAAGAATATTCAATATTGTTTATTTTTCCTGGTACATAATTATACTCTCTAATCTCCTAGACATCTGAAATATTTGACCAGTATTTTTAACAATGTTAATTATCAGGAAATAATCGCAATATGAAACATTAACATAGGTACATATACAACATGAGAAAAGTAAGCTATTTATCATTTTATGCAATACATCTTTGGTCTTATTTTTGTTTTCAGCATTTTAAGTGCACGATAAGTGGCATCACATAGGCTAAAAGTAACTGTATCCTCTCAACAACAAACATTATCCAACTTTATCTCTTTAGTTGGTAATCATAACAAGGGAATTTATTATTTCTTGAATATATAGCCATAAGGTCAAGTACAAGTAACATAAAGTAAAACCTTTTTCGCTTGTAATATAATTGATATTTAATAACGAATTTGTAATTTGATTGTAAAAAATTAATACTTCAAAAATTTGTTACATTTACTTATAAAATACTGATTTGGCAACAGTCATTAAACTATGAAGAGTAGATGATGACGTTTGACTGGTTTGTGACGATTAAGTTTTTTTTTCAGTACTATGCCGGAAATTCTGCGTATATGTTTTGCAGTTTAGTAGTTTAGCAGTTTATCTGTGTATATAATTAAGGGCAGTAACAATATTAAATAATTAGTTACTTGTATAAAATTGCATTGCCGAATGAATCGACCATAAAAAAGTTTATGAAAATGTACTTCAAAGTGTAGTAACTTAAAAGAGAGTAGCAAAAGTGAAAAAATAAGAAAGCAACGAAAAATTATACGTTTATCGACGCGCGCAACAATGGGATATGATGCCAACTCGGCTGGCAAATTTCCCGATGATATCAACGTTGTCGGTAAAGCATCCGTCGAAAAACGTGTAATCTTTCGGTGTTCATGGAAAACTGGTTTCCTATTTTTATTGCTTCATCTAAGATTCCAGCTCCTTCCCAGTACAACAACAAAAATATGAAGTGAACAATAGTCTAGGTCAACTTCGCGCACGATCACCGATATCAAACAACGGACGATGTAGTATCAGTAGAACTGATGACCACCCGCTGGTCTTTAACTTCTGTCGACTTATATATCATTGTAGTCGTAAAATCTGCACAAACATAGGTCTGTAGAATGTCGAGAAACTTGTAGAAGACATACCATCTTTTAGGTAGGATATAACAACCTAAGCCCCTTGTCTATTACGTTAGGCAAGCAGAATTTCCCTATGCCATTACAAGAATGAGGATACAGCAAAATATTCAGATTGAGGGTAGCTGGTCTCCTAATATCGGTGTTATGTCTTGGTAACGGAAATAGGCCAACGTTAAATAAGGACAAAAAATTTAAAACAACAAAAATATAATTCAGATAGAAAAAGAAAGTCAATAATAACAAATATTCAAATAATGCCCCTTTTTGGGCTAAACAGTGACTCAATCGATCATAAAAGCTTTGTCTAATAAGTCTAACCAAAGGCTTTGTTTAACCTTGTTTAATATGTCATTGTTTTACTTTGTCTTTGTTTAACTTTTAGAACCTCATACATATCTATTTTTTAGTATTAAGAGCGTATGCTATTTTATTATATGAAAAAAAATATAGTGCACTTCTCATTTCGAAACGATATTAAATGCTTTATTTTATTCTTTTTCATCCTACAACCCTATAATGCCTCCACTCTACATCGTAGTTTTCGTTGTATTACAGTAATTGTTACGCAAACATTCGCCTTCATTTTGTACTTATCTGAGGAGTTCACTCATTTAATCGCCTTAACATCTGCCACCCACACACCCACCCACACACATCCACATCCACACACACAGACACACACACACAAATAAATATCATAATCATTATAAAATTGAAAAGAAAATAAAACTGAATAGGATAACTTGATGTAGTATGAGGTATGGACATGTCCATGTCATACCTTGTACCAACAAATTTCCTGCACCTTTCGCAGAACCTCAGAACCAATCATATAAATAAATAATGATGATAATAGTGGTAATGATGACAATACTATAATTACATACTTGAGAAAGAAGTATCAGAAAGTGTACTTCTTAGAACCTCCATGAAAGCATCACATTTAATCAAGCAGCGCAAGTCAAATGATTATCATTTAAACCTATTCATTAGCTACCATGGAATTTTCGCTTCTAGACTACAAGAATAGATTTCATTGTTTTCAAGGACTATTATTAGAAAGAAAAGAAAATAAAGAAATATTTAGCTACATTATTTACATAAAGGATGTTCATACCCTATTGTAATGATGTCAATGAATTGTTGAATGAATTGTGAATTATGTATGAAATAAATGATTGACGGCTTTTCATTGGCGAATCTTAAAGGCGCTTAAAAGAGGTCTTACTTCATAATAGTAGCAAATATCCGTTTATATCCTTCCCTTCCATTCCAGACGCCAACGGACAAAATATAACTTCAAACTAAATAATGATTACATACGCTTCTTTAGTTAAGTAACTTTTTATCTTAAAGTACTGTTTCATGACTTAAGGTACTTTGTCTTTTTCCAATTTGTATGACAATGAACGTTTTGTTGATGTTAATTTACTGATATTTTTGATACATCTGCTTCCTTACTCTACTAACAAAAATGAACTGTATGCGTTACCAAGTTTCCTTTAGTATACTTTTCCTTAAGTGAGACCGAAAATTGATAAGAAAAATAGCCAGTTTCATTGATGTTATACACAAATATAGTTACATAAGGTATTACGGCTATTACATAAAGTATGTTTCATGAAGGTTTCATGAGGTTTTCTTCATATATGAAGAAAATAATTATATTTATATACCATTTTCGACTTATATTGGCTTAACCAAATGTGACTCGTTCTTGGATAATATAAAATTTCTTAATTTAGATGTCATCCCATTTCTTCTCAGAAGATATTTATGTATAACAATTATCATTTTGTAACTTTAACTTAATACAAATATCACAAAACATTACTTTTTATGATGGTTAAAGTAATAGCATTATAAAAAATGTCATTTACTGATGTTTTACTTTTCCGCGCTCCACTATACGCAGAAAATTAATGTAATCGTGTAAAGAAAAAGTGAAAAAACTAATTTTTTTTGGGTTTATTTTTCGTTTTTCGGCCTAAAAACCAAAAGAAAAATGGTTTTTAAAAATGTTTTGCTGTGTGCGTCGTTGGTGTTGTTGTTGCCGTTATTGTTGTCGTTGTCATTGTCGTCGTTGTCGTCGGCATTTATTCTTGTTAGCACGATAACTCAACTATGTAAATCGTGTCGGATCGATCGGGTTTTGACTGATTCTAATTGGAGACATCTCCCAGACGACACCTATTGATTTTGAGGTGGATAAAATACACTTTACCATGTACATGGGTTGTGAAAAAGTACATTGGTGGACTATTTGAGAATTTTTTTTGTTAGCACGATCACTGAATTAAATCGTGTCGGATCGATCGTGTTTCAACTAATTCTGATTAGGGACGTCTACCAGACGACATCTATTGATTTTGAGGTGGATAGGATACACCCCACTCTGTCTATGGGCCATGAGAAAGCACTATGGTGGACTATTTGAAAAAAGTAAAACTGTCGCATAAAATACATATTCTGTATTTACGAGTATGTGTTGGTTTATTTTTTCTCGGCCACTCAATGTGGAAATAGAGATGTTCTACGTGCGTAAAAGTCAGTTTTAAGGTTTTAAAACTGTTTATTTAATTATTACATTGAATCCGTATGACATATGATTTTTTAGCAATGATACATCAACAATGAATAAAAAATGTGCATTATCAGTGAACGGTGAACGTTTGATGAATTATAAAACAGTATTTCTAATAATTTCCGTAAGTAGAACAGAGTAGTTGCATTTATTTCAAAATACTAAGTTCTCTATACTCGGTATAAACGATATTAGGATCATTCCACTAATTTTGTTGTTTTTAAGATATAACTTTCAAATTTTCGGAATTAAAATAACAAGTAAATGTCAGTCTATGCACATTACATCGATTATTCTATCTCTTCCAGTGTTATCGTAAAGGGCTTTAACTTATTTATAGTAAGTGAAACGCTATATTATTATATTTTTTCATAATTAAAATCAATGACTAAATCTGGGTACGGTAGTACTACTTTTAGTGCCAGCTCCGGCAGCTGGTTCCTGCAAGCATCTGTTTTTTAATGAAACTTAATTCAAATGAATGATTAATGACAATGTAATTGTCATTGATATTGCTACCGAGTAACCTATCAAAAAATAGCCGCGATTACCTTTAATTAATTATATTATAATTAATTTGTTTTAATGAATTCTAAATATGTTTTATTTAAGTGAATTAAACGTTATTTGAAAGAGAATGATGTGAAAAATAAAAAAAAAAATGGTTGCCAGCCGCAACCTCTGGGTTTCCAGATATAAGGGGGTGTTTGCCATTGATGTGAGTTTTCTAGTAGTATTAGAATATTACAATAGAATTGAAATATATTCCCGTTTTATAAATAAACAATAAACTTTTAGACACTCCCATTGGAAGAATTAATATTACAGTCAACGTATAGCCATAGCTTGTATATACCGTTGTTATATACAATTATATAGTAAATACGTTATTAGGAAATATATGTATAAGATGTCTTATGCCACCAATCAACGAATGTTATCATGTCAGATGAGTCGAGGCGGCCATATGCAAGATATTCTTTTCCATTTGTAGCCGTATCACCATTTTATGTCGAAGAATAAAAAATCTCAGTTTGTCAAATATTATTAGTTTTATTCACAAATCACATCCTATAGTTCCGAAGGATACACCCTACACATGTATTATATATTACGTATGTAAATTGCCCGAATATATGTCCTAATTAAATATTGATCTGAGAATCTTTCTTAAAAAGAATTGCAAATTTATAAAGTACACCACGTGTTAACGATATGATTAGAAAATGTCAACAGAATCCCTGAGAATTATCTACTTAATGCTGGTTGTGATCTATATAAAGCTACTTATGTAAATCTCAGTATATGTAAAGCCTAGTCCCTTAATACATCCATTCCCTTTAACCTATTTTCCAATTATAATATGAGTGTATGGTAAGTGCAGATAAGAAATGTAAGTATACTTGGTTCTCGCTTTATTAGTACTTGAACAGAATAAAATAATGTTTAGTCAGTATTAATTCAGACTAAAAATCGGAGAAGGGTAAAATTAATTAAAATCAACACGACTACATTTTAGTGACCTACTAAAATAAATCACAAAAGGCTTGCGTGATATTTTTTGACGTTTCGTGAATAATTACTGATTCAATCTTATAACTTGATGCTTTTTTAATGGTAGAATATGGCACTGATGTCGGGTGAATTATTAAAAGTAAGAAATATTAAAAATCACATTTGTGTTACTAAGTAACAATATTATAATTATTTTAATTATTCAGGGTAAACACAAAGAGTGAATTATATCTTAAACTGTTATCCATACACTTAAATTTATTTTCGCTGTTTTATGTTGTAAAATATGTTTTCAGTATTTAAGATATAGAAGAGTTGTATGGTGGAATGTTTGTGAGACCACATTAAATTATTATGAGAATGCTATTATATTATCAGCATATTATACAGTCACTATGTTATCATAGTCATACGTTATTATAGTATACATAAGCATACATTAATTATTGTTAGATGCAGTAAAACTAACGAATAGTGGTCCGCACGTCACAATACGTCATATCATTCAGATGTGGATAAAGATGGCTTGAAATGAAAATTGAGTATATTACCGATATATCGAGCGAGATTACGTCTGATCATGACTAGCAATGCCCACAAATACCTGACCCACTGACTATGAAACTATTCCTGGTTTGCTGGTGGCTAGTGGGTGTTGGTATTTCTAATTTTTTGCTACCTGGTGAGTTTCTGGATTGACTGGTGTTTGATATTACTCTGGATTACATTCCTCGGGTTGTCTTCTGTCCGTCGGTGCGTTCGAGACGAAACAGTTGATTCACTGCTGTCTCTTCGAGTCTTTGATTTACTCATTGCTAGTTTGAGTTTTTCGTGCATGTCGTGGAAGACAGGGTTAGTCCATGTGGAAGGAATTGGTTGAAGGAAACGGACGTCGTGGAAGGCGCGGTTGACTCCGGTCCTTACAGAAGGCGCACAGATGTGTGGTTGCACTGTCTGTGTCTTTGTACTGGTGTCCGTCACTGGTAGACGCATTTGCGATTCGCGATTGTCTCTGATTTCGCGGCTGTGGGGCTCTGAATCTATGTGTGTCACTTCCTGTGTGTCACTTCACCCACTTCATGCACTGCACTTGACTGGTCACTAACTGCTTGGTTGATTATTTTCACTGATTTCATGGAACCTATATCCTTATTCTTCAAATATTACCCCTCACCTTAAGCTAACGACTAATGTGCGTAAACTGGGAAAAAAGTGACCGACTGTCCTTCCATTTAATCTTTCCATTTTACACGTAAGTTTCATCACTAAAACAGATCACCGTGCGTAAGGCTCATAATTAATGATATCATACCCGGTAACTCGTAGTAACGGATATTCCATGTCATAAACTTAATAGGATTAATTCGATGTCGGTACGAATAATTTAGTTTAATTTTACCCTCGTGTTTCACCATCTATATATTATAGAAATATACTTATAGAACTTTATATGTAGTTGCATACACACGACGCCATTACCTATAAAATATTCAAGTAGGTAGCTGTATTTATCATTATTACGTGGCTGTTTCACTTAATATTTTTTTCTACACACATAATTCAATGCAATAATCTATTATTGTGTATAGTTTATTTTATCTCTATTTGCCAAATAAAAATCCCAAATGGTTCTTATCTCATACCGTGGATTGCTTTTATGGCTAGGCTCCGGTAGACTGTTCCGTTTATCGGCAAGATAAGAGAGTTTTTATTTGGCAAATAGCGATGAAGTAAATAGTACATACTTTCGTATGCTAAATTCGTATTCAGTCTTATGTACTAAAGTAAACTTCTGAGACATTTTAGATAACCTCCATAACGAATACTTCGATATCTTTGTATACTATATATCCTACTTACTATACACAAATACAGAATGGCATATGCAGTTAGATAGATAACATTTATTTTCAAATGATGCTTTAAAGTTATATGTGTAATGTAGCTTCCTTATTTTCATTTAAGGAATAAGATATCACGTACTCAAAGAAATTTAGAAACTCCAGCAAGAATATAAAGGTGAAGGAATGACTTCAATCTTATTGAATAGAACGTAATGTCGTTCATATCAATCCTATTCTGTATGTATTCTTTTTATAATACACGTTTTCTTGTGGTTGTTACTGTAAAGCACATAATTCCTGAAAGTATGATTTCTAATGTATTTTTACCTGTATAGATGCGATAAGAAACAATAGTATTTTTAATATAATGTAAATTTCATACCGTATTATAGAGAGGTTTATATTCTTAAGATATATTCTTAAGTCTAGGTAAGGTAAATTATTATTTAATTAGGGTATATGATATTTTACGATATTAGGTAATTGTATTATGAATTAAGTAATAATAATATACAAGGTGGGAACCACTTATGGAATAAAATAACTTTTACGTTATTTTAGAAATTTAAGAGAGTTATTTTAGAGATCAAAAAATATTTAGACAACTCGATTCTTTTATCTTGATGATTTTTCAATAAATATTTCAACAATTCATTGAAACATTTCACTCGTATTGCTATACAGAACCTGAAATCACTACAACGTTTAGTATTCACGTTTTTACAAAAAAAGAAAAATCCCTGATTCAAAAACAACCTCAGCAACTACAAACTATAAGGTGGTGAATATACGTATTAAAATATAACAGTGATATTTTAGTAAATGATTTTTTGAAACAAAGTTTTGTGCTTAACAAACAACACGATATTTAACAGGATCGTATCAAATAAAGATGTTAATAATGATCGGTTACGGGATATATGTAGAAATCATGTAGAATTGCTAATAGTTTTAATCAGAAGTATTCCGATTTCTTCAATATTTCACAAGGAACCATATCTAAAATTACAATTGTTTTGAAGTATATCCATAAAGAAAAAATAAACTTCATCTCTATAAAATACCATTTACCGAGCAACCAACAGCAAATGAACCAGATCGCACAGTTCATTTCTGCGAAGAAATGATGGATAAACTGAACATAAATGGGGTAACTCTTAGTTCCATTCTTTATTCAAACTTTTATATTGAATGAGAAACTAAACTCGTAGAACTGTAAATATTAGTCAGTGACAAACCTTCTTTGGATACGTGAGCGGTATACACAATATCCTAAAAATGTTAACGTTTAGGCAGGCATCATTGGCAATCATATTATTGGTATAACTTTTATGGATGAGAATTTGACAACTGAAAAATATTTAGGTATCATCGAAATAAGGCAATTTGTATGAAACTTCTATACGCCTGAAAATATTTTTTTTCAGACATATAATGAGTACTTAAGAAGAATATTATAGTCATTTTTCATAAAAATTTGTAGTTTTTGCATAACTAATAAAATTAATTCACTCCTTTATGTAAACAAAGTCACGTGTTCGAAAATACTAGTCTGATTGGTCCAAGTCACTGTGCGCGGAAGTATCCCAATCATCACTGTTTTGATTTGGTTTAGTGCTAACAGTTTGTAAAATCCGTAACAAGTGCGTTTTATAAAGTGCCTAACGGTATGGAGCCGATAAAACACAAATTTTATAAGTATTGCATCGTGCCAATGTATACAAATACTACAGTATCAACGCCCGAAAAATTGTTTGTCTCGGTTCCCAAAGAGGAAAGAGTGCGGAAGAAATGGTGTGTAGCAATGAAAAAGGGCGAAAAGAAAAATATAAAACAATCAAGCTTGACCCGCTATATTGTTACGAGGATCATTTTATTGTGAGTACCTAATAACATTTATTTGTTTTGGATGTATTTGTACTAACCCCACTTTCACGTTGTATGCTGTTTTCGTATTACTTGCCGCATGGAATATTTAGAAAATGTTTGTTTTGTAGGTCATTAGATATAGATAGTTAAATAAGATTTACATTTGAATCTTTTTTACAGTTGGAGGAAGTTTTAATTCTTCTAATTTCAATACCCATAAATTGTGAATTTTCCCCTAGAAAGGAAAACATGGTCAAGGAATCAATCTTTGGCCAGTTATCAGATTATCCTTGCACAAATCCACTGTATGTTGCCATAGTCTACACACAATTGTTCAATATTAAGAATAATAAATAGATTCGCACACCTAAAAAGGAATATTTAACGAATTACACTAAACGCCCATCTATCTCTCAATAATATACAGTGACGTCACGCGACAGCCATCTGCATTTCTTGTGTTTACGCGCGCCCATCATAATTTCAAATTTCATTTAATTATTCTGTGTCTATTATTACACAAAAAGTGGTGAATTTAACGCTGTATGGATTTAATGACCTATAGAATGTTTTGACAACATAATTAAAAATCATGCAAATTGCCTATTGTTTCTGTTCTGGTAAACTTTAATTCAAATACACTAGATAGGGCCCTACCAAATGAAACTATTGGGTTTCAATAAAATGGGTCAACAACATTTCATTATATAGCAATTATAAAAGAATAAAATGGAATTTTTTCTAATATTATAAATTACTAATAAATGGATTTGAGGAACGTATGTTACTGAGTTATCCTCAAGATCACTAGACTGTATGCTATTTTTTCTGTAGTCATCTCAAGAATGAAGTGTATGCAACAAAATTTGATGAAATTAATCATCTCAAAGAAATAATACAAACAAATATGGAATATTTATACAAAAGTTTTAGAGAAACCGAAAGTGTTTTACTATACACTAATACAAACAGATAAGGAATATCGTACCTCTAGTCTTAAATACAGTTAGGTGTTTTTAATTTTTAATTTTTCTAAGATATGGTTCTTGTCAACAAGTAAATAATGAACATTCTGATTATATATTTAAATTTGATACATTTAAGTTTTGAACAGTAATGATCCAATAAGATTTTCCTAATAATATCATAGTTTATTACGTATGATTAACTAACCAATTAGTTAAATTACAAGTGATATGGGTTATTAAAATCGGCCCATTAAGAATTCAATAACATAAAAAATGTAGGGGAAGTCCGGGCAAAATGGATGCCTTAACGTTTAGTAAGCTATACGAAGAGAACCAATGGACACAAGAATAAAACAAATAATCTTAGTGAATCATAATTTATTAAAGTTCTTAATATAATTAAGAAAAATTACCGAACATCAATACTTTAATTGTAATTATTAATTATATTGCAACAGGTGCCACTATCCGTTTTGTCCTATGCATCGGGCAAAATGAATAGGACGATAGGGCAAAGTGAACACATGTATATAATTAACGAAGATTTAAACTAATTGGTGCAGATGTCACAAGAAAATACGCCTTTTCCTTCATAAGCCGTGCATTTCTCGAGGCTCCATTATTTACATGTATTGCTCGGGATCCAATTATCAACTAGTTTTTTATTTATTTCCATCTATTTTTCTCCGCAAAAATAGCACGTATACTTTTCATCATAATTTTCTTCTCCTTTAATTTTGCTTTGGTTTTTAGTTTTAATATTTGTCTTTGTCGCAGCTGTAGCGTTTGGTTTTGTATTTAAGTTTTTATTTATGCTTTTCATTACTTTAGGGTTTATATTGACAAATCTAACTTTCTGTTCTTCCTTCACAGGCGTACTTGTAAGTACTTCAGCCTTCTGCATTTTCTATTGCGAGTACCCACAGGACCTTGTGGAGTTGGGAGCGGTCTTATGTATTTTGAACTATAATAAGCAAAAGGTGAAGCAGTAGACAGCTCTGGACCTGTTTTAGCACAGTTCAATGTTTTTACACCTTAGTCACTTGAACAATCAGTTGAAGAGTTTCCAAAAATAGGGTTTTCTAAGTAAATTATTTGACTACTTGATTCCATAGCAGTTGCTTGTTGATTAGCAATCATTGAAGGTGATACACCTCTAGAATGTCTTATCCTGAACATCAACATCGCAGGATACTGCTTTCAGCTGTTGCCACATTTACAAGCTTAGTAGATTCTGCTCTTATTTGTTCCATTGTTTCCACATCGTTGTCACTTGAAGAGTTTTCCAAAATTGCATTTTGCCGAGAGGGCCTTTGAAGCCCTGATATAGAATGTTTTTCGATATTAATCGTTGCTCCGATATCTTGACTGGTTAAATCCATAACACTTTCTTGTTGATTGGTGGTATTACGATCCGTCAATGTTATAGAGAATGATATATAATCTTCTTTTTTCCATACATCGTTATGGGTTGGCCATATACCAGATAATTGAAAGCCTTTGTGTTAGAGTTATTGGGAGTAACGCATTTCTTAATTTTAACTCAAGAACCGTAAGTGGTTTATTTATTTGAAGTTTGAATGGCGGTTTCATCGACAATATATTTTCTGGTGCCATCAATTTGGTATGTTTCTGTCTGTGCAGTCAATAATTCATAGAATTTTTCCACTTAAGGACGATTGAAGCCTTTATCTCTGGTAATTGATGTTGCTTCTGGCAATCTGAGGGTAATTTGTGGATTTCTACTCATAAATCCTGTCAGCTAATCTTCACAAGCCTTTTCATTTTTGTCCCAACTTAGCGGGTATATGACATTATTCTTTTTCACGTAAACGAAAACCAACGTCTGAAAGTCTTCTCGGGATAAATAAAAATGCTGTCCATCTCTTGCAAACATATTTGAAGATCACACTTGTTGATATTTGAAAACTTCAAAAACCACCAAGCTGAGCAGTTGAACTACCTTTTTCCCAATGTCTATAAAGGGTGGCATAAGGTAGACCATACTTTCTTGCCGTCGTCTTCACAGAAATGCCTGCATTACAGTTTCGTTTTCCAAGCATTATACTGTCTTCATTCAATTGGGCTTGATTAGTTTCTCTTTTATATTAGTAAACCATATACAACAATAAAAAATGAAATCTATTACTCGGAATGTCTACTAGGGCAAATCGGATACCATATCCACTTTACCCATGATCACTTTACCTTGCAGATACTTTTTGAACATAACTTAACCTAAAACCAAAATCAGTGATATCAAATCAACAAAACTTTCAATACTTTTACAGAACATGCACTTTGAGAACAGAATTAAACAATAATATTATCACAATATAGGTATTTAAAAGTTATTAAAGAATTATGTACCTTGAAAAATCACAATAAATGTTCAATTTTTTTATTTTTCGATTTTTTTTTCGAACGCGACGCGACCTTCAGCTTCTTCGATTTGTTTACGACTGAGGGGAAGGTGGAAGATGTTATAGCACAAGGCTAGCATGATTGGACACGCCATCTGTGGGTACATTAGAGTATTCACTTTGCTTGGAATATCCACTTTAACCGTACTTTACCTATAGGGTGTTTCTTAGAAAAAAAAAGTTATGTATTGCATTTACATGATTCACCCCATGCATTATTAAAATTATATTTAGAACATGTACTTGCACCTTTTAGATTAAAAAACCTCGCGACTTTCTCATAAATTTCTAAAATAATCCTGGAAACAGGTTGGAAGCTTCGATGGGGCAACAGAAACAAGAGACCAGTTTTCCACAAATACGAAAGTATTATTTTTTTCCCCAACGAAGTTTTCATTATCGGGATATGATTATAACTAACCTAGCTATTAGGTGATTAGCCATTTAGATATAAATGGCTAAGTGCCATTTATACCTAAATTCTTTCCAGATTCAGTAAACCGGTATTCATATTTGCCTGATGACTCAAAAAAATAGAATTTGCAGATTTGAGAATGACATTAGTGTGCTCTTCTGTAAACAAATTGTAGCAATTTTTGAGAAAAAGTCACATTGAGTAAATTTATTAATGAATAATACACAAAGCCGGAAAAATATTCGAAATGGTTAGTATAATTAATGAATAGAAGTAGTTTAATACTTAGGTTCATCACCTCTTGATGATGTATACTTAGTTGACGAAATACGTGTTAAGTAAAGTATAATATTTCGGTGTTCATGAATAACTGATTTCCTTGTTTTTCTCTTTAAAATAACGTGAAAAATATTTTTATGCCGTATATGATTTTCGTCCTATATTATCAACTTTATACTTATAATATGTGAAATTGAAATTTACAAGCTATTAAAATCAAGTTTTCACATTCGTTTAATATAACCTCGATATCTTATTCTACATTCAGAATACATTCTGTACAGATATATTCTATATATAAATGAAACTGTTAAAGAGTACATAAACATATTATGTTTTATCTCAAGGGAAATAGAGAAAGCAGAAAGTAATTAAAACCCTTGAATAAAATGCGCCATTTCTAGACAACAAAGCAGAAGGCAATGATTTCAACTGTAAGCAACGTCAGAAACAGTTTTTGCCCTTTAATTACATTAATTGTCTCTGCCAAACTGCGCTTAAGAAAAAGCATTATAAAGCGACATTTATAAATGGCGTGGCATAAAAAGTAATTTAATTAGATTAAATGGTTGGCTAATGAACATTTTTAGAAGAAATTATTGTACCAATGTTTTTGCAAGCATTGTAGAAAAATAGATAATTAGGAATTTTACTTTACGAACTTTATAACTAAAATTTACTATACGTCTAAAATTAAAGATAATTCAGCGCTGTCGCCAACTAAGCAATACATTATTGTTTTTTACACCAAGTATTTTTCTTGACCTATTTTAACTCACTTAATTTTTTTTATAGATATTATACATCCTGCTTGGTACATTTTAATTCCATTAAGTTTCCCTTCCCAATATCGTTTTGGTATATTGCATATCGAAGAAAGGAATTCTTTGAATATATATAGGATATCTCAGTTGGAACTATATAATTTAAATTGCGCGTCATTTATGTTCTATCAAAGGTATCAATATTTAAGGACTGTCATCTACAAACCATACAACGTCAACATACAGCGATTAATATTCAACAACGAATAGTTTATGTACAACTCTTTTATGAAAGTGAGCGATCATTTACAATTGCATTAAAAAAAATTCGCACAAAATTAGGACGAAATGGAGTGTCTACAGCGTTAACAGTTCGTAACTTAAGAAATTTGAAAGACGGGTTCTGTTAATAAGTCAATACCAATACGTCTTCATCGTGGTCGGTCAGTTAAAAATATTGCTGCACAGAGACAAATATACGGAAGTATTAAAACACATCAATTCAACGTTGTACACAACAACTTAATCTGTCAAGAGCCACCACGCATCGGATTTTAAAGAACAATTTACATCTGTTACCATACAAAATACAGTTGACAGAACAATTAAAAGTTGCAAACCATTTACAAACTCATACATGTGTTAATTGGGTGTTAGAAAAGGAAGAAGGTGATGCTGGTTTTTGCAACAAAATTTTGTTAATCGATGAAGCACATTTTCATCTTGACAGATACGTCAGCAAACAAAATTGTCGAATTTAGGGTGCTGAAAGTCCGCATGCTGTTCAGGAGAAAGAAATGCATCCACAGAGATGCACGTTTTGGAGTGGTGGAGTAATTGGACTATACTTCTTTGATAATGAAACGGGATATGATATCACAGTAAATGGAGAACACTATTAGACATATAGATGTCGTATGGTTTGTAGTTGTAGTCATTAAATATTGACGCAACATCTTTGACAGAATGCAAATAGCGTTCAATTCAAGTTCTATAGTTCCCACTGAAACACCTTATAATTATATATCAATTTCTTGAATCTATAATTTTACTTCAATCGACTGGATATCTTTTTATTTGAATGTAATATACCTGTTGTATTCTCGTATGAAGATACTATGGTTGAGGCCGTTGAGGATGATGGATTGGATTCAGTATTAGGTGTGTTATTATATGTTTGAGTTAGAGTCTCAATTGGGAGAGGTTAGTATCTCTTTCTGAACACAAGTGTGGCTGTTCTCTCTATATGTAATCATCCTCTCTGCAGCCTGAGGTTTTATATGAAAGAAGTTAATTTCTGAATATCTAAACTTCTAACCATCTACATCTATGTGCGAATATAGTAAATTCTAATTTGATTTGTATTAAACTAGCCATGTTAGAGAAATTTAAAACTAATAACTATTTAAGAACACATAATAAATATAAACTAAAACACTCGGTGTAAAAACAATTGGTGTGCATTCAACAAAATAATTTCAAATAATCATTTTTAAGTAAAATAGTAATAACATTATGGTACAAAAGTTAAAAATATTAACCTTTAATATTAACATTAATATTAAAATTAACTAAAAATTTTTTTCGTGTTTTTTTAAATATATCTTATTATACTCGTATAGGTTAGTTTTCTGTTTTCTATTTTATTTTTCCAGGTTTAAATTCCCTGAATGTCGTATATTTTTGTTCTGTATTTGTTGGTATATATTCTGCATTTTCTTGTTCCCTGGTGAATTTAACTCTTTTTGTGTCACTTGTTAGAACGGTTTAGTTCATTTACTCGTCCGCTCGTTTAATTATAGCGTCAGATATGGTGATTTGGGTTCAATATTTTAGTACAATTTTACTGTACTACTGGTTGCTTGGATTCACAATTCAAGACTCACTACTGAAGTTCTCTCATTGGGATTGTTGTGAGATTTATTCTCGGTTTTGTGCAAGATTCAACTGAACTTGAACTGTAAGTTTTTTCTTATGGTTTCTGCACATTAATATTTACAGAATGAGTTTTCTATTTTGATCAGTAGAACGGAAATACAATCTCCCAGAACGTTGCGGATCTGGGCTACTTATTAAGCCGCCCCACACCTAGAGTGAGTAGATTAAGTTCTGGAAGTTTTTTTTTCATTTAAATGAAATTTACAGGGCCTTTCCTTCCTTTTTTCTTCTCCTTATTACGTTTTTAATTCCCTGTATTTTTTTGTATTCCCTTTTAATGCCCTTTTGTTGCATTTTATTTCCTTTTATTCCATTTCAATCCGTTTTATTCCTTTTTTTTTTCTCTTCTATTTTGTCTCTTTTTGGTACCTCATTTCATCGCCGGAGTGTTCTCGATTATTACACCAGACCTGGGAACATGAATTGAAGGGATTGCATAAAAATTGCTAATTGTATTTTTATATTTTTTCTATTGATTTTATATATACATATTTTTTTTGTATTTTTTTTAATTGTTATTCTGTTTTTTTTTTTTGTTTGATGTGAACTAAGTGATCACTTATATACATTTTTTAGCATTAAATTGGCACTCAAAGATATAGGTGTATGTATTTTACTTGCGAAAACAGATAAACTTCAATTATAATTTTTCCTGTGGTATCAGTTTCACTAGAGTACTAGTAACCAGTTCTCTACTCACATAAATGAAAGCCAGGGCTTATAATAAATAAACGGTTACTGTCGCCCTCACCATATATATAATTAATTAATCAAAAATTGCTCCCCCTATCGACGACCTGCTGCTCTCCCTGAGATAGCCCGGATTTCATGCTATCATCACAAAATCGGGACCTCAAGTTATCGCACACGATATAAAAGAAAAATTGGTAGCAACCGTTTAAATAAAAAATATTGAGTTTTTCTTTTCTGTTATACTCAATGCAGTCACCAATTTTTTTATAGATTTATTACACAGTTGGCACCACATGTCAAAAGAAAACATGTATTATCTGTTACGCGATGGAGACATTATTTTATTTTTTAACTCCATCTGATGCTGTGCCACTTCTCAATGCGTGCTGTGAAATTTAATTTAGCATGAGCATCAATCAGTGTAAGTTTCATCTTGTTGTAAGTTCTCACACGTAAGTTCTATAAAAATAAATTAATTTCATGGCCTTACAACCCTACAGTGTTTCTACGTGATAGGAACTGCACACTCCAATTAAACCAACCACTCTAATTTAATAGCGCTTTTAGAATTACAAGGGTGGGCATGTGATTATTTCTATTTATCGTTTGTATTTTTTAAAACAGAAAATTAGTTATTGTATAATAATAATTTCGTTAACAGTATGCAACCTTAGCAAAAACAAAAAAGAATAAGCATCTTATTAATTTCTTCATAATCTAAAGTAAGATTGACATAGGGCGACATGAAGTGCTTGAATTGAATTATTAGGATACAAATTTATTAATAATAGTTAATATTTTATAGGTCCACCTTTGGTCTTTATGACGTCAGATATTCTTTTTGGGATAAAGCTCACTAACTTACGATACGTTGCGTGTCTTTCCACTATCTGTAGATAGTGTCTTAGTGTCTCTGTTGTTGTTATTACGTTATTATGTATGTTATGCTGCAAAATACTCCACAGATATTCTATGAGATTGAGGTCCTAAGATTGTGCAGAACTCTCTAAGACTTATGGAATTTTCCTCGAACCACTTCATTATTTGTGGCATCATGGCGTAGTGCGTTATCTTGTTAGAACGTTACTAGCTCCATATCAGTAGTAGAAAAATAATAGAAAATGATCGTTCTTACTAGTGAATTTTTTAATATATTTTTATAGTTGTATGAACTTATGCAGCCAATGTCATAGACCGCCATGCAACTCCAGATCATAACAATGTCTCCTCTATCCTTAACTCTGAATGTTATTCCTCATCTACTATTCGCATCACGTATCATATACCAACAGTCTTCTGAGAGCCTTGGGTTCTTCCTCGCTTTGCAACCTTTCAAACCAACTTCTACCAATCTTCTTCTTGTTATCCTAATACTCATTATTCTTTTCACTTATTCAAACATAGCAGCAGCATGTTTAGGAGACGATTTTTCCAAATTTTCCAAAACCTTATTTTAAGGTTAATTTTCCGCAGTTCCGAACTGAACTTACACTTTTTTGGACAGTTTTCTATCGATTCGCATGTGATTTCTTGTTCACAAGTTGTTTAATGGTAGATTATATAGGGAAAATCTTACAATGTTGGCTATATGTACATACCTAGAGATTCTCCCTGTTCCCATGAAACTATATTTGCAGATGTTTGTCCATAATTTTCACTCAGTTTATAATTTTAGTTTTTTTTTTTTGCAGAAATTGTACATTATATATAAGAAACTAGCAAATAAATACAAAACTATATATTTGTGTCCACCATAGTTAGCGACAGCTGATTATTTTTCAAAACATCCAGCTCAAACAGTAGCAACATCAAGTCCAAATTTTTTTTAGCTAAACATATTGTAGCACGCGTTTGTTATCTAAATTATCTATTCTACGAAGAAATCATAATAAAAAATATGCATATTTATTCAAAACAAAGGCAAGACTACCATCGAGGGTCGGGTCGACTCGGGCTGTCCACGGGGAGGGGTTTTGTCCCCCCTTCTGTGATGCCTGGTAGTGGATGAGCTGCTTGAACGGTAATTATGTGCCTAAATTTCTCCTTTTATGGGATAGCATTTTTGGATAATGACCCGGCTAAGAGGGGACTGCCAAGGGACTACCCATGCGATCAGTGGCTGATGAGGCTCAAACATGTACCATAATATAATGTAATTCAAAACAAAGTCGGCGTTACCGTTATAATATATAGGATGCCTAAGAGTATTGCCCAAGGCTGTACATACTCCAATAATCCGATTTGAGTAACATTTTCATAATAATTATTTCTATTAGAAGAATACATGTTTTAGTTATAGTAAGCCAATTTGAATAACAGTTTTATAGTGTTGATCTACTACAAACGCTTTGTTAGAAAAAAATATTGTAAACTTAACTACCATTAAACGACGGTAGACATTAATTCTTAAAATCGTCTTGACTTTAACCGATGTTATGGTATATGAATTCAACCATAAAAAACATGGCAGGACTGTCGATATGCAATTTTAATAATGGAATTCTTTAATGCTGTTTAAAATATCTTATAAAATATAAATTATACATGAAAACAAAATATAGAGAAGAAATACCCAAGAGAAGAAATACCATCTGGTATATTTTTATATTTCACAGAACTATAATATTAGATAAAACACAAGAGGGGAGTTATGAATTCATAGAGCATTAATGTCTAACATTGCAATGTTTAACACTGTGCACCAGCTTTTTTGTTAAACTTTAACGACGTGGCTCGTATCGTCTACAAGAAAATATTCTTCAAAGAAACTTCTTAACGATCTAGAATCCTAAAACGATAATATAACGGAAGTTAGGTCAAATCCGCTTGCTAAAAGGAAATACTTGACCTAAAGATTTCTTGCCAAGGTGCTAAGAGTAATTTTATCCAATGGCCTCTCAAGCCACGAAATGTCACGGGAATTTCCCAATTCCACTATCGCTGTGCTTACTTCTCCAGTATTCCCATTTATGGTTCCACTTCAAACTTCTCTCCAGGGTGACTAGAATCAGCTTCGATTTTACAATGAAAAATAGAAGATTCCTTTCTTTATAAGCGTTTCCAAAGTTGTGTAGTATATGATTTTCTAACACACGAGAAATCTAAACATACTAACCTTGCAGTATTAAATATATGCATATTGCAACGACAATTACGTTTATATTAGATTTCCCGATGTGAATGTCTAAACCTTGTATTCCTAATATATTTAAAAGAACAATTTCTTAAGTAGACAAGTAAACTAAGTCACAATATAAAAATTACATATTGAATTCAAACAGATGCTTTAGTTTTACGTATGCATAATTTACTCTTGAAACTAATATGGATAGAACTGCGAGTCTTGCGCATTGTATTAGCCTATACATTATTTTGGTAATAATCATAATTACTAATAAGGTCCTTTAAAAATAGAAATACCGTAATAGTACGAAATAATTAAGTATTAAGAAGGAATGCAGATAAATATTAGCCGTTTCTATAGTAATCACGAAAGTCTACCAGGCCTAAGTTTGGATAGTAATCGAAGAGTAACGGCCACAAATTCTTCACAATCTTCGATAAAGAGTAGAACATGAAGGTAATAATTAATCGTGGCTACTAGTTTAACGTCGTTGATACTGGCATCTGTACTATGAGGGGAAAACTGTTACAACGAAGAAATATATTTAGTTTCTGACTGGTATAGTGTAATAATATTTGCTATAGGACAGAATATTGAGTTGAAATCAATCATTATTCTCCAAACATTAACGCCTCGGGCTATGGGCTTTTCGATACTTTAAAACGTTGATTAAGTAACAATTAAGAGGGAAATTCTTACGGGAAATTTCAGAGTGCGCAAATTCGCTAGAGCTCATCGATAGGAGAAATACAAACAATTAAAAATATAAAAGTATATGAATTTCATGAATGATTAATATACGTATATTTGTATAAGATGACTTATTAGTATAAAGTAACAAAATACTAATGCAATATTACGAGTAAAAGTAAAACGAATTAGCTATTAGTTTACACTCATTGCGGATATCAAAATCCATTCAATAATGTTATTTCTCGTTTGAGATTTTGTAGCATTGAACATCTTTAAATGACACAGTTAACAATATATTGGGATTTAAATGAAAAGAACCGCCCGACACCACACGTAAACACAAAATTAGTCAAGCAAACCGAGTTTACCTGAATAAGAAAAATTCTATATAAAAGTAAATATTCGGAAATAAACACTATACTCATTATGCCAAGGAGAATTATTTATTCCCTATATTTTGGCACCATTTTTATGTATGTTTTATATTTTATAAGGTATTTTAAATGGAATTAAAGAAGTTCATTATTAAAATTGTATGTCGACAGTTTTACCCTTTTCTTCATAGCTGAATTCATATACCATCACATCAGTAAGTCAAAGGTATTTTACGAATTAAGATCGTCTAATGGTAGTTAAGTTAATTTTTTTTCTAATAAAGAGTCTGCAGTAGATCAGATACTATAAAATTGTTATTCAAATTATCATGGACCTATTACATACATCTATTAAAAGATATACATATATGCTTTGTGGGAAGTTAATATTATAAAGAAAACGGCAGACTACTAGGCTTGTCATTCTGTCCAGGAGAATTAACGAAAGGTTTCCCCAGATAATCACAAACCAGGGTAAGACATAAGCCAATCACGATAATACAGCGAGTGGCACGAAATATAAAGCATTTCATTTCGTTCTGAATTGCTAAAAGCATCCTTAATAAAAAAATTGGATTTACAAGATTGGCGAAAAAATGCAAAGCATTTTGACGTCGATCTATAGGCCAAATTAAAGTAAATTTTTATGAAATATTTCGATAATTAGAAACAGTATATGATATTATTTAAAATTTTGAAAAACGTGGATACCTCCAGAAGCCTTAAAATAGAGCCGTCTAGGTAAATGATGAGGGTTAAGAGAGACATAAATATTCTGGCTACTGGTAATGAAAATTCCATATTCGATAGTCAAGAAGACTTCAATATTTATGCTAATTTATATTCGTTCCTTTTCTTCTTCTATTTTTGTTATTTTTGAGACTATATTATGTATTAAAATTCCCTTATTGTTCTTATGACCCATTCATTTCACCAATATTAAATTTTATACAAGTAAGTAATTATTTAATATTATCAGTGATTTTAATTATGTGAACATAGCAACACACTCCCCAAAAATTCCGACGTATTACCGAGTCCGAGTAAATTTTCGTTTAAACTCACTTGTTGGCATCTGTATCTGATTAATGTTTCCAAATCACTATTTTATAAGTAAGTGTAGCAACCTTTTGGATTTTGTAAAATTTGTTATTAAATATCAAGTACATGGAGAAATCAATAACGGTTTCCTATTGTTCTAAGGTGCTCTAGCCATAAACTCGAGAGAACAATAAATTCTCTTTTTATGATCACTGATTAAAGAGATCACGTTTGGTAACCACTTTTTAGCTTATATACGCTAGTTATTGTGCTGTTGGACGTTTATGTAACACGCTAAAATAGAAGTAAGGCTAAAGGTGTGTCTAACTGAACAATAAATACTTAATCTGGTAATACTAAACAATGTTCATGGTGTTTCAGTAAATTTAATATATCCGTTGTTTGAAAAGTTAATAAGATAAACTAAAAACAACTTTAAATTATTTAAAAAAAAACATTGTTAATTGCAAACTTAACACCTTCTCGCTTTTCTCATACCTTATGAAACCAATCACAACTTTTTTTAATTTCACCCCTATTTTTTGTATTAAAGAAAATCACCTCTTTACATATAGAAATATAATATAGTTATTATTTTTAATTTATAATTTCTTCACAGAAAATATTATTCTTTAACTATATAATTAATTTGGGACATAACATTAGTATTGTTCTCTCCCAAAATGTTGTGCTTCAGAATAAACAGGCCCTCATATTACTTATGTTCCCGTAAATTTAATTTCGTTATAAATAATTTTGGTATTCCATTCTTTTTAAGTTAAGCAACTAATAATTATTTTAAATTAAAAACAAACACGTACAACTTTCACAATATAGTAAAGATTATGACTGCTACTAGTCACGATTGGAATGGAATACAAGAAATATTCAATATTGCCTCCTGCATACCTCACACAGGTATTCGTGGAAAACGTCAAAATAGAAAGCGCAGCTCGAATCATAGTGTCTTTCAGGTCAATTCAAGTTCTAATATGTTGAGATTGAAGTGTAGATTAATTTTTAGTACAGTAAATAGAGGTACAATTTCAAACAATAGGGTGAGGGGTTTCTTAATGGATGAAAAGAGCAAGATTCACAATCATTAATTTTACTTTTCTACAATTTAAAATTGTTTTTAGCTCATCTTTTTATGTTCTTAAATAACAATATATTGACTTAAAAGGTATTTTGGGACACCCTATGTAATATCTATCTCGGATTTCAACATATGCAAATAATACCTAAATAAATTTTCCCCTTTCGGAAAATACAGGATTCGCCTAGTGGCTTACCGACTTCTGTATACCTACACATCTAATTAATGCCTCATTTGGCTTCCACAGCACAGATGTTATATTAATTATTTAAGTGGAGTTGATATACTGAAGCTGGCAACGCTTGCAGTGCCCTTACCTGCGGTTGAGACGTAACAGGAGGCTTGCTGTAGGGGTCAATGGGAGCCTCGGCATCGTCGCACTCCGAGGACAGGTCCCCGGAGCTGAATCGTCTTTTCAGGTAATTGACATTTGAAGTAAAGGACTGCCTGAAGCTGCTGAACGAAATGGTTGGGCCGTTGGCGGTAGGGCCGCAATACTTGCTACACTCGGTAATCTTGCCGGCTCGCAGCTCACGCCGCCCACCCCACAGTGCTAGGATGCAGCTGTCAACTCTTTATCTGTAAGAAAAAATTAAGTGGTGACCTTTTAATTTAAACTTATACGAATTAATACAGAAAATTTAGAGAAATAATATTTGAGTTATCAATCATACATTATTATTACATTATACATACCAATGCCACTTATTACTTTATTGAATTAACCATAGAGTTTAAAAATAAATTAACGGCATGGCCTGTCTTAAATATAATGTATCATAATATCAAAAATCCCTGAAGAACTGAAAGATGTTTTCTTCCAGAACAATTTTAATATTGCAAGAAATAAATCTACAGTCATTCACACAATCTATTTTCTAAAAGGTTTTTTTAGATCCCAAAAATTGAGGGCCAGTTTTATACCAAATTGGGTGTTCCTATATCCATTCCTATGTACTTATATCCTACATAGAGTAAAATTTTACACTACATTTTGGACAGTGCGCTAACAATATTATTCTTGAACTACTGTTAAGAGCTTTGAACTTTGATAATAAATAAAATTTAATTACTTGGTATACTATATACATATATCGCTTAGTGTATTGTATAGTTAACGGATGTCTTGATAAATATAAATAATAAATAAAGTGGTACTATAAATACAAAGCAAAATAAGACTGACATTACGTGCGCCTTTATTAGTAATTTATATAATTTACAAGTTATAGTACTATATTAATAGCACTATATATAATATAATATGTCTATTCTATAATACCACTATACGTATGTAGATAGGACAACTGTCGAGTATAAATTTCGTCATATTTTAGTAAAGATAAATATTGTCATATAATTCAGATAACTTAATACTCGTATCATAATTTAAACACAAATATATCAACACTTTAGTAAATTATTTATTGAGTCATTTAGTAAACTTAATCAACAATGCAATATTTAACAGACACTCATCAAATAGAATTTTTGAAGATATCTGATTATGAGGAATTCTGTGGTACTGGAGACGAAGTTGCTAATTAAAGTTTATAATCAGAAGTACTCTGATTTTCCGAGTATTTTACAAGGGATCTTCCCTGAAATTCATTCACAGTTCAGGAGACTTAGTTTCGCTTGTTAAATAACTAAAAACAAAAATTTCGAAAACATTGCTCATTGCGAAAACATTCTTCGTCAATAAATTCTTTAAAGGTAATTTATTGCGAATTATAATCTCAAATTAGTTGGAAAGTCATTGTTAGTTTGATTGTAAAACAGCAATACTTTACAAGATAGTATTGTGATAAGCAGTTATTTAGCAACTACACACAATATATGAATATTTTATTTCATTCACAAAATAAACGAACCATTCTCCCTCAGCACATTTCTTATACTACTCGTATACAATAAATATGTCTTGTTGCTTTCTTTAAGCAATCCTTCCGAAATTGAATTTATCGGAACAGAATCCATTCCCCAATGTAATTCCTCCAATAACTTTCTTCTTGAAAAGAAATCTTCACGTTTATAAACGCTCTATATACCATGTGTTTCATTTAAGATGAAGACATCCGGATATTTTCGTCAATTTTGAAATTCAGATTTGAGCTTTGGCACAATTGTAGGCCTATATAAGACATTTCGCGGCGTTCAACTTAAATTTAAATAACAAACTGAGACAACGGCAGCCTCCTAAATGAGGCCCATTCCCGGCATTTTGCTACGCGTCGCAGATATCGAAAGAAATTATTAAAATTATTAAAAAATCCACAAAAAAATTTTTGGAAGAAAAGGAAATAGAAAAAAAAATATTAAACAAAAGTGTCTATTTGACCAAAAAATACATTTTAAGAGAAAAGGAAACAATCCATTAATTTTTGGTATTTGAAATAAGTAAAAAGCAACAGTTTACCATAACAATCAGTCTTTGAGATAATTACTCATTACATATAAATAAAAATTTTAATTAATATTGGGATATAGCCTCTCTCTACTAACCCTCCTTTAATTTCAATATATTTCTTAATTCTTTTACGATTATGATTGGCTACTTTTCTCAGTTCTGGAATGCCAATTTCGCGATAGGCTCGCCTTATTTTAGAGCAAAGTTCTTCTCGCTTTCTAGACCTTGTTTTGTAAACTTTATTCTTCATTGTTCCCCAGAAGTAAAAAATTATTGGTGTAATATCGGGGGACCTAGGAGGTCAAAGTTTAAAAGGAGTATTTCTTTCTATCATTGAAAAATGTTCGTTCGACCACTGACGAATAATTCTGGAATTATGGATTGACGCACCATCGAGCTGGAAAAACAATTCCTGTCGCATCTGAAGAGGAAGATTGTCAATTGCATCCCATAATTCCCTATCGAAAATTTAATTAAATGTTCAGCATTTAGTTTATTAAAGAAAAACGGACCAAATATTCTATCTCCTAAAATTACACACCATACGATAATTTTCTCTTAATACCGGTATTTACACTTAATAACCCAATGAGGATTTTCTGTAGCCCAGTATCTACAGTTTTGAGAAGGTACCACCCCATTAGTAGTAAATATAGCCCATCAGTAAACAAAATTTGATATAGAAAATTACGACCGCCTAAAAAATTTTCCTGGACACAATAGCAATATTTTAACCTTTTATTTTCACCTCCTTCTTTCAAAGTATGTAGAGACTTTGGTTTATAAGGCTTTATTTTATAACAATTGAAGAATCTTCTAATTGTCTGTCTCCTTGTTGATATTCAGTTGAGATGCTAAATTTCGTAGATTCACTCCTGGATTTGCTTGATTTGCTACTAAGATTACGTTATATATATTCAGGATAAGGATATATTCGACGAGCTTGATCATTCTGAGATCTTTTAATAACACTGCTAGTTTCATTAAAGAGAGCATTAATGGCGGTTGTAGTTCCATGAGTAATGACGACTTTTTAATGATGTCTTCGTTTAAATTCTGCTGGTACTTCTCTACTACTACGAGCCCCATCACGAAATAACCTTATTATTTCAATTTCTTCCTTAAATACAGACGCATTTTACGATAGTAAACCAGAACTTGACCCAATATGACTCAAAGCTTTTTCAGATTGATATTTAATTTAAACATAGTTTTTGTTTTAATGACATCTTATTAAATTGAAAACCAAAACTGTAACCGTGTACTCACTGTGTAAAATACTGAAAGAAACTAAAAATCGAATGTCGTAACATGTTTGAGAAAATGAAACAGTGGTCAGGTTCCATCATGCTTTTGTAGGTAAAGCATTTGGTGAATCCGTAATTACAGACGGTAAATCAAAGCTTATTTAGACGTCGCCTTTAAAGGCATCACAACGCTATGTTGAAAAAAATGTTCTATGCTGAAATGCAATAAAAAAGAGGATTTCGAGAAACTGCATTAGCGTAAACGCCAAAACCACGTGTAAGGCCTGCAACAGTTTCAGTGGCAGCTCGTAATGAAATAAAACGGGTGTTTTGCACAGGGCCGATCCTAGGGTATTGGCTACTCGCGTGCAAATTTCAAACGTATCCACACTACTGACACCGTAGAGGCCGCAAGAAAATTGCGCCGCAGGCGAAAATTTTGAAAATTTTCAAGGTAACGCGTTTTCCTGATACTTCAGAAATACTGAAGCATTTTGTAGATGCTCGCTTAAAGTTACATCAAGCTCAGCAGAAAAATTTATCAAACCACGAAATATCCCCGGGTTTTGTGAGGTTTCAGCTTCGTCATGTCCTCGCAGCGCCAGTTCAAAGGCCCCACAAAACATTATGCAGTTTATAATTTTTGACAAAACGTATCTCTTTTTTGTCACATTATCATTATGCTTTTGCACATTTTTCCAATAAGCTGAATCTAGCTGCGCATTAATATTAGTTGTTCCTAATAAAGCTAATTCCATTGTATCATGTAGATAGCTTTTGGAGTTGTCGTGCTTTTTTATTTTTTCAGTTAAGTGCACCAAATCTCTCACCCTACCTCCGTCCATGCTTTATCACCGCCAAAAAGTAAACAAGGAAAGAAAAATAACGCATTTTTTTTGTTGCACCCACAAATCCAATTGTTCTTCGAATAAATGTCTCTATTAAATCGACGTTTATCTGCTCTTCCGCGGCTAACACCTGCAGTCTCAATAACAATATCGGGCAATGGCCTACCATTGTTTTTTAAATCAATTTTTTCTTCATAAGAGTATTTAAAAAGTCGCTTCACATGAACTAAATTATAAACTAAATCCATTGTCACTATCACAGTATATAAATATTAATAATTAGTACAATAAATCACTACACAAATTCACAAAACAGTATATAAAATCTCAAATTAACACGAAATACGAAATAGGTACGATTTACGCCCGCCAACTGTACGAGAAGTAGGAAGGAGTAAACATTCACTGATGTTGCCTTAGCTGGAAAAAATACAGCTCACTGACCGTGTAAATTCGCGCATTTACGAGCGCCAAGTGTGGATTGTCGCGGGAGTTGAAGGGGAGGACGGGTGTGCCGAGCCGTGCTGAGAACTACCTCGTGTGGCCCAGTTCAATGTACCGCGACGCGCTCGCATAGATACCCAGATAATTCATCTGGTCTACTAGTCAATAGAAGACGGCGGGCAGAATGCGACTTTAACGCAATAATTTGGTTAGCTGCACCAACTAACCAAATTATTTTATTAATAAATTTTAGTAATTATTATGTCGCGAAAATATACAAATATCTAATTTTTTTGGCAGTTCTGCAGCTCTGCAGCACCTATACCCCAGCCGCCCCTGAACAGTTTGAATTCCAGAAAATATGCAAAGGGTAAGAGAAACCGTTTTACAGTGTTATAAGCATTCTACTATTAGACACTCAGCTGTATTGAACATTTCAATCACAAACTTACACAGAATTTTATATAAATATTTATAGTATTACTCGTATGAAATATAATTGATGCGTAACTTAAACGATTAAGGCTTTGTTTATCGACTAAATTTTGTCAGCAATTACTTGTACTGCCACATGAATATTCTGACAGTTCTAGATAACACGTTTATGTTAGATAACATGGATTTATCATAATTTAAAACTGCAGATACTGAGTTATTAACAATACATGTGAACTCTAGCAAGAACCACTGCTTAGTCTAAGTAGCGGTATGGTGTGTCATATCTAATACAGGAATCATCGGTCTATATTTCTTTGGGGATGAAACTAGTGCCACAGGAACTGTAACATCAGCCGAATATGTTGAAGAATTTGGTCATTCCTCAGCTACGATGTATTCATGCTAATCCTTCCAGTAGGATGAAGCTACCGCTCACACTGCTAGAGTAAGCATGAATTTCCAGATGTGGTGATTCCAGATGGAAGTTTGTGACATCTTTATGCCTCATCTAATTCAATAGATATATGATACATATGTGTATACTCAATTTTTATTCGCAGTTAAATAAATGCCTAGAAGTCCGAGGTCATTACATGAAAGATGTAGTTATTCACAAATAAATTGCAAGATGTGTACAATAATATTATTAAAATATATTTGGTATACTGCAATTTATATTTTAGTGTGGTGTTTTTTAAAAAATTTCAAGTAATTATGGCCAACCCAGTAATTTCTTCAGAAAAACTATTAATCCAAAAGGTCTGTAGTACCTTGATTATGAATAATAATACTCCATCATTAGCTCACAAAACTCCATTCTACGATCTGGGTCAACTTCATTAAGTTCCTGAACCATTTCTATTTTATAAGGGTGCTCTTAAACTTCTGTCAATAATTTAAGAATAATAGTATAACTGACATAAAAATCACGAGCCAGTTGTCGAGCTGAAATCACCGGGCTCTTAGATATTATTTCTTGAATAGCTAACAACACATTTAATTGGATTCCTTCGCCAATAATGCTATGCATTTTTTTTAGGTCACCGAATTCTCACTGATAATGAAAGTCAATTTTACGTATTTACTTGGCTAATGGGTGGGCAGATGTAGATGTTGGTCCCTAAATAATTAAGCAACTTACATTTTAATTCGACACGTTACGTCATACTCGATCATGATTAAAATTTCAATATGAAGAGCTTGTGGTAGATATTTTAAATTTTGTAAAAGTTTTATAAAATTATAAATGACAAACGGAAATTAACGCTAGGTAAACTAAACTAAAACTATACAAAGGTAGGTATTAGGTAAGTGAGAGTTAGGACCACACTCACAAATCCCTTTAAACTAAGTTTAAGCCGAATTTCAAAACAAAACAACTAGGACAAAATAAAATATTATAGACAAGAATATGTATTAGCAATAAGAAATGAAAGATACACATTCTGTTCACCTTTTATGATGCAATGATGGTTATCATAAAAATACGTTTTTGTTTTTTAAAGCAAAGTTTATTTAAAGTATTAGAAAATATATAAAACAATCCTTTGAAATGGTCACTCGATATATCCTTTCATATAAGAAAATTGTTACCTCCTTAATGTGGGGAACCAACATAATAAATCCTTATATTTGTGGAGTTCTTATTGAAATTCTCCATATTCCAGTTAAAAATTTTATTCCAATTAAAGTTGCCACTCTGTATATAAATAGCGTAAACTTTACCCATGCAATAAAATAACTGATTACTGAGCAACTCTTGTCGATGATTCTTGATTATCATCGGATCTCACAATTCACATTACTCATACAGGAATTTTTTGAATGAGATTTAATCAATAATAATTGACTATGATCGACAGTGGGTTTTTTTTAATGAAGCGATTTAAATATTGATTTTATAACCATTTATTGTTAAATGTTTATCGTTGGATACTAAATATCTTACTTTAAAAATCATTTAACAGGGATGGGATATGTGACATTTTGGTGTTATTTTCTTCATAATTTCTTATATGTATATGAAATTGAAAGGTTGTATATTTCAATTAAATCTCATTGTCTCTCATGGTATCGTGATATTTTATATAATTAATTATGAGGATTACACTGTTACTATGAATATTTAATAACGATAAAACTAAGTCCACTGAGTTTATTACTTTAAAGATATAAACGTGAGTGTCTCGTAATTTATTTATCTATATTATGATAGGAAGGAGACAATTCATGAACAAATAATCTTATAATTTTAATATACAATATTTTACAAATATTTAACTATGGCTGCATATATAGTATAAAACTAATATCTTTATACGAATCGTGCTGATAAGTTCATTTCCAAATATACTGCAGGGAGCAAATTCAAATCGAGACAGTAATTCAAAAATGGAAAATATATAATTCACCTTGCTTCTATAAAACTATAACAATTCACATTCATAGCATTGATATAGCGCCGTTAAGTACAAAAATGGATATATATTACGCAGTCTAAAATACTGCGTAAAATTTTACACCAAAAGATATAGACAGAATCACAATAGTATAATGTAAAGAGAACACCACAAATATGTTTAATGAACTATCGGCTGGTGTGAATTTTCATATCAGGAGGTAATAAAATCGATTTACCACTAAACTTTATAATTTATAACTTTTGCAAGTTCTGTTAAACTAAAACTAAAAAAAAGTGAACTTTTAGTTTACTGGACAATGTTCAAATAAATTAATATATAACAATTGTACATTGTTCACTATTAGCTATTGTAAACATAGAATACATTTTGATATATGTATGGGCAAAAATAACACTCTTAGATATATTCCTACACTATTGAAAGTCTGCTGGGGAAAATCTCCTATTGAATAAAAAAATAAATTTTCAATATTCAATTAACTTTAAACTTAGTATGGGGTAAATTATGATAGATAGTCACTCCACTGTGATAATAAAATTATCCCTAATTATCTACACCCTTAAAACATGAGCATACTAATGCCCGTTCGTGGTTTCTGATTAACTACTGTATATTCAAATATTGTTATATAAATAAAAAAGAAAGCGATACGTATATTAAATCCCTATAAGGAGAATTACAAATAATTATTAAAATCTAATGTAATGTATCTGTTTGTTTTGTTTCTGAATTATAAAATTATGTCCGAATGGTTTATTTATCCTAACAAGCAAATACTCTATGCTCAAGGCCCATATCATGTCCAAGTTTATTAATAATAAAAGATGTAGATGTCCCAAATATATGTTCAATTTTGATAAGTCACTGGAAAACTTCGTTAACTTCTTTCTTTGATAGAAAATAAATATCAAAAGACATATGAATATCAAGAGAGCACATTTTATATTTTAAAGCTGAAGAACATTCAAATGAAATCTGGTTTTCGGGCAAATCATAATATCGTACAATTATAACTTAACTAGATGTTATTGAGGAAGTGTATTGTCTGTATGCCAATAGAAATACCTATAAAAATATTTAATTTTGCTCGGTCATATTAAGGTATTTGACATTTTTGATCATAATACTCTATGTATTGACTTGAAATATTTTGGGCTTGACAAAACTGCTGTAGTTTTTATTTTTTTTAACTCTTTAACTAAGAGGTGTTGAGACTATATCTGATAATTCTGTGTCGTCCTAGATAGATATAACTAAAAGTAGATCGCGAGATAGTATATTAGGTCTCCTACTTTTTTCTATTGTTTTTCATTGATAATGACCTTAAATTTAAATCTAACGTTAGCAGTAAGATCTATAAATCGTACTCATCCCATTCTAGTTTCATATAACTGTTGTCACGACATTTCCGACGACTTTTAAATTCCTAAATTACAGACATGGAAACTAAATAATCTCAACATCGAGAATCCCGAAATCTCAAAACATAAATTGGACGAATACTTCACCAACGAATACTAGACAACATGATTAATGAACCATTCATCACAAAACATGTTTTATGGTTCACATACTTTACACATTGTAAATACCGAAATAAAAGGAGATTAGCTATTGTCATTTTACCTAATTCACCACCGCCTCCACCTAGATCAAGGAAAACTTTTGGGAGCTTCGCATCTTTCCCAGGATAGGACCGTCAATCAGATAAGAAGATTCACCTGAAGAAGATATTGAACTGAACTAATTCTCAGTAATACAGTGCTAGTGTTTCACGCTTTTATTTTCAACATTGTAACTCAATTTGTGTAACTTATATCCTAATGCTTTTCAGTTAATTGAAATTACAAACATATATTTGCTATTAGCAAATTTGATGTTTTTAACCATATTGTTATTTCTTTTTAAAGTTGGTATGCAATTTCACACTTTTATATATTGCTACATCGATTACCATCGACGATTTCAATTAATTTCTACTTTTGAAAAAAATAATGGAAAAGTTGCTGTATGAAATCAACTTTTATTATAAGCAGGAAGTTGTTATATAAAATCCTACCCTATTGTTCTTTTAGCTATAGGATAAGATTATCCTGTATAAAGTTATAATTCAGGTCATTCATGTATAGGATATTATGTCTAAGAAAGAGTGCACATAAAGCCGTTATGATTATCATGTAATTAAATATATTCATGCCTTATCACAAATTACATTATAATATTCGCCACGTTCATTGTGTGGCTAGAACCTTTCTGCCACCTAAGCGACAGCAAGATTTTAAATAGAGAAATACACAAAGGAATGCTAGCAATCTGCGAAATATTTTTAAGTAATCATCGAATAATTACTTAGTAGTACGTACTCACTAATTGGTTATTCATTTTTCCACATAAACAAAAGTCAGATTTGTAAAGTGAAATAAAGTATTTTTTTTTAAATTTAATAAGTAAACAGTGATATAAAATATGTAATCAAAATAGAACAATTTAGCTGTGAATAATGTACTGTATTTTTTCAATTATTATATATTTCTATAAAGTTATAATAAATAACATTGACGGTACACGCTGGATTACATGACACTTTTACACATATTCGTTTGTTGCCCTGTTATCAAAATGTAAATACTCTGATAAATAAATGGTATCTAAATGTTATTTTGATTATCATGATTCAGTAGCGTATAATAAGATGATTTCATATAGGAGAATTTGCTTAGAGAATTTTCTCTTATTGTAGAGATTTAGACGCTTTCCATTTACACAATACTTAGTTCTTTACTTTACAACTGAACCAAAGATATATTCTGTAACTTCTAACTAGATTATGTGTACCCCATGCCCTGGAGGAAGTCTGATAACTATGATTTCACGCCCTGTGATTTCACAATCCTCAAAGACATTCTATTTATTTCCTATTCTATACATAATCGGAAGAATATCTTCCAAAATTAAAAATAATTAGTGTTAATGTGTTATCTTTTGCATTATCTATTTCCAGTACAATATCTATTCAGAGCGTTCACGGGCTTCAAAATATTTGATTAGAGATAAAAATTGAAAGAATATGTGGATTAAATGTATTTTTGATTATTTTCGTTTGCATAATTTTACATTACATTAAAACAGAGAATACAGCGAGCCCTTGGGTCAGTTTCTAACGCGTTAATATAAATGCAGCGCTTTGCTCGGCGTCTACTATTTTAATGAGTGACGGATTAGGCCCCGTGTTGGAGGTGACGTTGTAAGCTTGGGTTCAAGTCCCAACGTGAAAAGCTTGGCTTCTCCCTAGACATGTGTATATATCTTTATTCGTCTCTATGTATAACTTTCCCCTCAATAGCCAGAGGCTTCAGAAGAGAGGCGTCGATGTCTGTATATACAAACAATGTATACATATACATACGCCACAAACTTAATTTCGATATGTGTATAAAAATAAAGTTAATTTATGTACTTTTTCGAGATTCCTAGTTGATATTTCATTCAGATATATGTACATATTGATCATTAAAAATAACACATTAAAAATATTTCAGTTTTGTTGAATTCTGCACACATCTGCAGAACATGATATCAGCAAACTCCTGCTACCCCTGTCTGACCCTCCCCAAGAGAGTGGACATACAAACCTGAAGATTTGGCGTTATCGTCTCATTCTGTCTAGGTGTAAAAACCATGCTACGTTGTGATTTTAATTATTATTCGCCAGATTCTCTATATAAAGTTTGCTATTACCTGTTTTAATTCTCTTATTTGGTGGTTACTTACTTGAAAGAGGCAATATAATTGAAACTCAGGATCCACTATAATTTACATTTATTATCAAAACTTGGATTGGTGGAAGTAATGTTCATTACAAGCAACAGGACTTTTGGCATTTCTAACGGAAAATTAACGGAAGCAAAATTCTACTATATGCCGAGAGGAACTCCTCTCGCCAACGTTTCATGTGATCAATTGACATACACAGAACTTTATAATATGCCGAGAGGAACTTCTCTCTTCCTTGGGTGCTAATATTGGCTGGCATACGCAAAACTCTGCAAGATACCGAGAGGAACTCCTCTCGCCAATGTTTTAGTTGGTGAATTGGCATACACAGAACTCATATGTACTATATTGGCATACTATAGTATGCCGAGAGGAATATTTCTATTTATTAGTTCATAATATTAGTTGACATACGCAGAACCCCTCTTGCCAAACATTCTGTAAGTTTCCCCACTGGGGAGACATTGGGAGATAGTAATCTTATCATTTTCAACCATATCTTGTTATGTTTTTTAAATTTCTACATAGTGATTTTTGAAGAATTAATAATATAAATACTACGAAAGAAATTTCGAATTTATTCATATGAAAATTTAAAATATTCTAAGCCTCAGGATAAAATAAACTGTGTTTATCTGAGCTATTATGTATTTTAAGCAGAACAATTTAAATATAAATATATAGCATCACTGTACAAATTTTATGTTTATGATATGACCCGAGGCCACTTTAAAAAACTAATCTATATATTTCTGCTCTATAATAATAAAGATAAATTAGTAATACCAGCCACCACGGATCTATTGATTAACACGACTTCCAGCACACATAGATTAGGAGAAGTGAACAATTACACGTCAGAGTTTTTAAATATTAATATCACCAATATAAACGAAAATGACAAAGTGGATAAGACCAGAAAGTATAAATTTTCCTAGTATATGGGTTACTCTTGAAAGTAAAAATATTACCAACGGATTTAGAAGAAAGTTCTGGATTCATATCTGACACATAAATATATAGAAGAGGTTCAAGAGAGTTCAGCGCCATTAAAAACTATATGATCACATGCCACTACAATAGTTTTTGATATAAATATATCTAATGTTGAATGAAATCTAATATTAAATCCCTACCTATCATTTAATGTTCTTTTATATTCTGAAATATATGCAGCTACATGTTTTTAATAAATAAACATCAATCCTTTAAAGCGACGAATTTCGAAGCAGCAAAACGACTTTTAAAAAATAATCTAGCAAAGTAATTAGCCTACACAATATCTGCTGTTTGAGCCTATGTACCTACTACAAATTATTTGTAGGTGATTCTCAAAATATGGTATATTTGATACTGAAAGCTACACGAAAGGTATTGTGTTGCTTTTTAACAATTCAACGCATATATTTTTACACGTTGTAACCCATTTCGTGATAGATTGACTACTGACTAGATAAATTGAGTAAAAAGACAGCATAGTAATTTCGTCTAAAAGCACATACTGATCCATCAATTTCATAAAGCTTCCAGTCATTTCGTTCTTTATTTTTCACAATGCCTATATATATATGATCCTCAATTGATTATTTCCCATTTTGGTATTATCACATAAAAGGTCGAGTTTTTTCTTTCCCAGTCAAAGTAATAGAATTATTTTGTATTTACCGAATTTAGTGTAACTCGTTTCTACATAGTATGAATTGAGCTTTGACGTGTATTTGAAATTATGAACAAAAATTATCAATAACTCATCTACATCAATTTCATTCCAAAAACTTCTGTATCAAGAAGGAATTTCTAAGTTACAACCTACAGTAGAAAATTATAATTTCACAACGGCAACTAAACTTGTATTTTATAATTCAGTCTCTTGGATTTTAATTTGTCCAGAATATATATATATATATATATATATATATATATATATATATATATATATATATATATATATATATATATATATATATAGGGCCAATCTGAAAGGACCATCAATGAAATATTTTGTGTGCAATTATGATCTTAGGTGTTCACTTGTGTTATAGAATTTTTCCGCGAGACTTCACTCGGCTGGGGTCTGCGCGTGAAAGCGTAAACTTCAGATGTTTATATAGTTTTTATTTTAAAAAACCCATATTTAAACATCAGACCAGAATTTGAAATACATTTTAAAAAACGCATCTGTTTCGGAACAGTAAAGCTCCTAACTATACCCGCGAACAATTTAAATACACATATAAATTCTAAAAGCTATGCTTCGTGCAAGTCGAACAGCATCAAATTTAGAAAAATACAATTACAAATACAATTTTTGAAATCTATGATAATATTATACGTCAATAAGATTCATAAATTAGTTAATAACAATAACAGTAATAAACATTTTGGGGATATATTCTATTGTTGACATATTTGCATATCACATAATGAAAGACGATTTTATTGCAACTAATCAACATTTTTCTTTTTGTAGAAGAAATACCTAAAGAAAATTATAATTAATTTGTCATTATTATGATCTATTTTCACTGATGCAACCCATTATACCTTCACTATCAATAAAGTTTAAAATATGTTACAAAATATGTTATTTCATAGGAAGTGTCATATCGATATCTTCAGACTCCCAAACACACTGACTGATTTGTATAATGATTCTCATCTTATCTGGTCCAGATTTTTCAACACTAATAGAAATAATACTGGCAGATTCATCATCCCAGACTGTTGCATTAACATTTTTTTGTATACGTATATTTCTTCATCGTTATAGTTATAACGTCGTCTTAAAATATTAACACATTTATCTGATAATGCCATTTTAAAGACGACATATTTTGTGGTCTAATGGATTTGTAGTAGGTTACGTAATAGTTATCGTTTTGAAAAATAACAAATATATAGCAAATTGGTCAAAATAATGTTATTAGAAATAAGTATTAATACAAACTATTAACCCTTCGTCGGGAGCAATCGATCTGTCAAATCCGGCAGTCACTTTTTTCTTTACCCTTTCGTGTGTATTACGAGTATTAACTCTAACTCCCTTATAACTTCCCAGCTCCACACCACTGTTCTCGATATAGTTTCGATTTTTTTAGTGCATTCCTTGGCCTTGTATCGCCACGGAATACTTGAAATATGCAATTACACTTTACACTTAAAATACGCAAGTACTTATAACTTTCTTTGCAGTTCACGTTCAATGTTTTTCTATATATAACTTTATGATTTTTTACACGAAAAAAGAGGTAGTTCATTTTCTGTATTCAAAATATTGTTCAATACAAATTTATGTTTTGTGTTTTGTTTTTAAAGCAGAAATAAATTGTCAGTAGCTGGTTGTCCTGTAAAGATCTTCCAAATTTATTGTTTTATAGCATCAAATGAGTTCCTTTATGTAAATTTAATTATTGCGATTAAAAACTAGTGTTAAATATTTATTATTATATTGTATTAATTAAAATAAGCATTTAATTAAGTCTCCACCTCTTTAAAATCTAAATTGTGTAAGATTTGATTATGCGATCTCTCAGATGTATTGCGCTGGAATGTGTTTGGATTCATACTGCGCCCGACGGGCGACGGAAAGTTTAAGTGTTCCAATTGTCTGTCATTACTTTTGACAAGGTCGAAATTGGTATTATTGCTAAACATTATTTAGCATTTTCTTACTTTAGCATAGTCTTACTTCCTTCTGAATTCTGTATATTAGTGACTCAATAGTATATTTGGTCTGTTAAGGTATACCTATGTTAGTCTTAAAGTAACTCCACAAAACGTAATCTAACAGACTTAGATCTAAGAATTAGCTAACTACTCAATTGTCCACTTCAAGTAATGCACTTACTAGGAAAGACAGAATTTAGGTATTAGCGCATAGTTTATATGATGCATCATCATATTGGCATCATATGGACTCTTCTGTCATTTAAAGATTTTCATTATTTTCATTCAGTGCCACAAGTAAGGGAATTATGTACTGTTGTAGTAACTCCAAATATGTTTTAGCAATTGACGCATCATCAATAAAAGATGGTCCTACAATTGTGGTACCAACAAGTTCTATCCAGATGTTGGCTTTCACTGGAAACTGTGTATGCCTTAAACTGTCCTATCCCTTTATGAGCCAATGAGAGTTTTCAGGGGCCCAATAACTACAATTCTGCCTATTCTTCCTGAGCCGTTTAAACAGGGGCGGCTGGTGTATAGGTGCTGCAGAGCTGCAGAACTGCCAAAAAAATTAGATATTTGTATATTTTCGCGACATAATAATTACTAAAATTTATTAATAAAATAATTTGGTTAGTTGGTGCAGCTAACCAAATTATTGCGTTAAAGTTGCATTCTGCCCGCCGTCTTCTATTGACTAGTAGACCAGATGAATTATCTGGGTATCTATGCGAGCGCGTCGCGGTACATTGAACTGGGCCACACGAGGTAGTTCTCAGCACGGCTCGGCACACCCGTCCTCCCCTTCAACTCCCGCGACAATCCACACTTGGCGCTCGTAAATGCGCGAATTTACACGGTCAGTGAGCTGTATTTTTTCCAGCTAAGGCAACATCAGTGAATGTTTACTCCTTTCTACTTCTCGTACAGTTGGCGGGCGTAAATCGTACCTATTTCGTATTTCGTGTTAATTTGAGATTTTATATACTGTTTTGTGAATTTGTGTAGTGATTTATTGTACTAATTATTAATATTTATATACTGTGATAGTGACAATGGATTTAGTTTATAATTTAATTCATGTGAAGCGACTTTTTAAATACTCTTATGAAGAAAAAATTGATTTAAAAAACAATGGTAGGCCATTGCCCGATATTGTTATTGAGACTGCAGGTGTTAGCCGCGGAAAAGCAGATAAACGTCGATTTAATAGAGACATTTATTCGAAGAACAATTGGATTTGTGGGTGCAACAAAAAAAATGCGTTATTTTTCTTTCCTTGTTTACTTTTTGGCGGTGATAAAGCATGGACGGAGGTAGGGTGAGAGATTTGGTGCACTTAACTGAAAAAATAAAAAAGCACGACAACTCCAAAAGCTATCTACATGATACAATGGAATTAGCTTTATTAGGAACAACTAATATTAATGCGCAGCTAGATTCAGCTTATTGGATAAATGTGCAAAAGCATAATGATAATGTGACAAAAAAGAGATACGTTTTGTCAAAAATTATAAA
The DNA here is from genome assembly GCA_037954035.1 of Rosalia funebris. Classification (NCBI taxonomy): domain Eukaryota; kingdom Metazoa; phylum Arthropoda; class Insecta; order Coleoptera; family Cerambycidae; genus Rosalia; species Rosalia funebris. The sequence continues at coordinate 12,154,718 of JAZFAV010000007.1, forward strand.
CTGCATAATGTTTTGTGGGGCCTTTGAACTGGCGCTGCGAGGACATGACGAAGCTGAAACCTCTCAAAACCCGGGGATATTTCGTGGTTTGATAAATTTTTCTGCTGAGCTTGATGTAACTTTAAGTGAGCATCTACAAAATGCTTCAGTATTTAAAGGAACCTCTAAAGAAATACAAAATGATCTTTTAGACTGTATATTAAAAGTATGTCATGAAGAAATAATTAAAGAGGTTGACAAACCTTCATTTTTGGCAGTTATGGCAGACGAAACAACTGATGTATCTGCAAAAACTCAGTTAGTGGTAGTTTTAAGATATATTCTCGATGGTGAACCGATTGAACGTTTTTGGACATACCTGAAACCTACAAAATGTGACGCTGAAACTCTTTCGGAAAATATTTTAAGTGTTATAGACCCTTTAGTAGAAAATTCACCTTACAAGCCTTTTCTCTTAACCAAAGAATATGACGGCAAACATGAATGTTCTTCAAAAAGGTATTAAATTCCAAAAAAATTTCTTGTGAAAGACTATATTTTTGTATAAATGGATTTTACATAAAAATTGTGAAGTATCAGGAAAACGCGTTACCTTGAAAATTTTCAAACTTTTCGCCTGCGGCGCAATATTTTTGTGGTCCCTACGGCGCCAGTAGTTTGGATACGTTTGAAATTTGTACGCGGGCGGCCAATACCCTAGGATCGGCCCTGTGCAGAACACCCGTTTCATTTCATCACGAGCCGCCACTGCGTTTAAACGAAAAATAACCGTGTTAGGGAAAACAACCTGGTTTAGAAATCGAGCATTATTATTACGTCGCTCCATCACTAATTGAGAGGAATCTGTTCTGCGGTCGAAACTTCACTTTTTATGGGTACCACTTATTCTTTCTTAGATGTATCAAAACATATGAATGAAAAATGTATCATTGATCTTATTTTTAAATAAGTTCTGAGGCGATTTCATGAACTAGTTCCAGTAGTAGAATGCCAGAATAAATACTTGAATACTAAAGTTTTATTCTTAGGATATCTAAATTTACAAATTGATGAACTTGTTGACGCCTGAATAGTCCGGTGGCCTTCAGTATAATAGTCTCTCGTAGTACTAACATTTCTAAATTTAGATTTTCACATTCTGAACTTGTAACAGGTCCTTCAAGATACTTATCACGAAATAACTCACAAACTTCAGCGTATGTACGGCTTTTGTTTCCATGGCCAATCATCATCAAATTTTTTCAATTTGCTGTTTCACTTAAACGCGCCTTATTTTGAAAAGTTATGATGAATAAAATTGACAGTTGAAAAGTAAAATTGTTGTATACCCTAACAAACAGAAATACCCAAATAATGTAAGAATTATACAACATAGATAGAGTAGAGTATAAGAATTCTCAAAAAATAATGAAGTAATATGAGTATAAATAAAGTAATATAAAAATAATAAAAAAATTTTGAAACAGCAAAAAATGACGACATTATAGCTCCAAAAATAAGAGCGCCAAAAAATATACGTATTCAAAAACATGCACATCCAAAAATCTAATTGTAAATCAACCTCACGCAAGTCGAACGTCGATCTTATCAGTGATCAATCACGAACAATTTAAATTCTTGAAATATAAAAAATGTTGAGTTCCGTCTGTTTACTGGAATTACCACTGACATTGTACACTCTAAGTGATCCAATGATTTATGTATTCAAGGCTTGAAGCAAATTGAAATATTCAAGGCTTGAAGTGTCTGAGTAGAATATAATTTAGCTACAAAATTAAGTAGACCTGGCAATGTTACAAATGATCATATATATGTATTTGATTGCCTATTATATAAAATATGGCCACTTTAATTTTTACATCTGCTACATTTACTAAGGAAAAGCAGGAATCATCGAGGAAGCTAAATATTGCATTGGTTGTGTACAGAACTATTTTCAATATATAATGAAATACGAAAACCATTTAAATACAATCGAATCATTTTAAATTGAAATAAGTACTACGCATTCTCGCGTTTTTCAAATTAATAGACTGCATAAATTAAATTATATTTATCTGGGCTATTGTGTATATTAAGTGGAACTATTCAAAGCTAAATATATAACATCACTATGCATCTTTGATGGTTATCATACGACACCGAGACCGCTTTAAATGATTAGTTTGTGTGTTTCTGTGCTATAATATTAAAGATAAACGAGTAGTGTCAGCCACCACTGAGCTATTGATAACACGACCTCCAGCACATACAGATAGATAACTATTAGGAGAAGTAAACAATTAGACGTCAGTGTTTTTAAATATTAATATCCCTAATAGAAACGGACATGGCGAAGTGGATAAGGCCAGAAAGTGTAAATTTTCCAAGTGTATGGGTTACTTTTGAAAGTAAAAATATTACCAATGGATTTAGAAGAAAATTTTGGATTCAGGATCTGACAGATGAATATACAGAAGAAGTCATGCATCGTATGTCAACAGAATTTTTACAACAGGAGACACTTCTTAAACATGCAAGTAGGTATGCTTGAGTAATCGATACATTTAAAGGCCTTTATTATACCTAGCATTCATGTGTAACTTCAAGTTATTATGCTCTAAAGAAAATTATTATTGTGAATAATACTCATCTATTCAGGACATATAAATTTCCATTCTTCGTTTTTGATTTAATCAAAAAAAAATTACTCATCTAAAGTAAGGTTTAAAATAATATTTAAAAAAAATACCTATTGTTTTATTACAATACATCGATACAAATAGTATTAAGGGATTCTTAACAAATAGTATGTTACTTGTTTGTTGTTATCTGTTAATTTTTGAAATTTAAGTGTTATTTTTTATACAATACTTGAATATTTAAACATTAATATATTATTATACTTCTTTAATGCATTAAAATACAAATAGGAAGTGATAACTTGTAATAACCAAAGCGATATATTTCTAAAAGTTGCAAAATAAAAATGGTGCTATAGTTATAAAAACAATATAGTAAATATGTCATATTCTACCTTTTAGAAGAGTGTTACCATTTATTTGCCAAAGAATATACAGAATGACATAATTGTGGAGATTTAATAGTTTTAATGCTACTACTCCTTTCCGAAAACGCTGTTCATATGAGTCATTAAAAAAAAAACAGTAGTTGTCTTATGGAACAAGAATATATTAGCATTTCCTACATGTGTCAGAAGTAGCAGATTATCAGTTTATATTGTAGAAATTGACCTATCAATTGCACAAGGGCAATATTTGCATATAGATATATTTTTTTGATGAAACATATATTTTATTAGGTGTACTATAGGTTCAATGATTGTTTCCTAGAGATCAAGGTAGATATTTGTATTAGTTATGAAGCAACTCTAGCAGAAATCATGCTATTGATGTGTATAAATCTATTAGAACTAACATTATAGTAATATTTTTAGCGCTAGATAATTTAGACCATAAACTAAATAAAACAGGATAGGTAAGTAATTGAATATTGTTATTGAAGTAAGTTATTGTAGGTTGAATAAACAAAGTTAATTATATTATTATACTTTGGGAGTGATAAATTACAGCAAGGTTTTCGATTCATATCTGAGTGTATACAACCCACATTACTTGTAATAATTCTGGTTACAAAGTAAATAAGAAATGAACTTTGATAATATAAAGATTATCAAGAAAAATTTGTAATTTCAGAGATTACAGTATTCATTTAAAGTTCTCTAATTTTATAAATAAACACCTTTCATTAACAGAAAAAATAATTAAAACTACAGAAATAAGGAGTTTATACTCCAACCCATCTGCAAATGCTTTATATAATAAGGACTAAACAAATTAGGTCAAAACAGCTATTCTCCTGGCTATGTGCCAGATGCCGAGCGCTGAATTACATGACAAAATTTGTTGTATTTTTGTCCAACAGAGTTAGCACTAAAAATACAGTGATTGTTCCAAAACCACCAAGAAAGATGCAAAGTGTCACCTATCTCAGGATATCGTCAACTGCAGACCGATTACGACCTTTCTATCTTGGGTCTCGTCAGTGCAGTGTAAACGAGTATACCTTTGACAGATGAGGCTCAAATCTAGTAGACGTTGCTACGTTCCACCGCAGTAGAACGTACCAAACACTATCTCTTGGTAGTTTCGAACAATCTAAATCGAAGTAAAAACTTGAGATCAACAATATAATGCAAAGTTTTACTACGTAGAGGGTAATATTCAAACTACAGAAATAAGGACTTTATACTCCAACTCATCTGTAAATGCCTTATATAATAAGGACTAAACAAATTAGGTCAAAACAACTATTCTCCTGGCTGTATGCCAAACTCCGAGTGCTGAATTACATGACAAAATTTGCCGTATTTTTGTCTAACAGAGTTAGCACTACTGACACTTTGCATCCTTCTTGGTGGTTTTGGAACAATCACTGTATTTTTAGTGCTAACTCTGTTAGACAAAGATACGTCAAATTTTGTCATGTAATTCAGCGCTCGGCGTTTGGCATATAGCCAGGAGAATAGCTGTTTTGACCTAATTCATTTAGTCCTTATTATATAAAGCATTTTCAGATGGGTTGGAGTATAAACTCTTTATTTCCGTAGTTTGAATATTACCCTCTCCGTAGTAAAACTTTGCATTATATGGAAAAAATAATTACTAATTTAAAGTTAAATAACCATTAGCTTATTTATTTTAAATTAAATAAATATGTTGAAAATGTGTATTTGGTTTGCAGAGAACTGAGGAAATTAAAGCAGTTATAATACTGGTAAAAACAAATATTAGCATTTAATATTATTTAAATTGGTACAGTTTTTTTTTATAATTATTGTAAATACTGTTATTAGAATGCTCCCTATTTTGGTGTAGTATAATTAATTCTATCGAAATATTCTGTCTTGTACTCTTTCATAATCAATAATAATTGTTCAGTTAGTCAGCGCACGTTATATAAGTATGACTAACCACTGACCACCATGGCTTTATGCGTAACACAAACACCGGTACTGGCAATGTCTATGAGTCCGCACCTGTTTATATACGTATTTCCCCTCTCATATAGCTTTGGTTTTCAGTTTTTGAAGTGTATGTTGTATTTTATGTTATTTATCTGTAATTTTATTCATATTCATTACTCTATTAATTAAACAAAGATATAAATGAAATTGACTGAACACCATGTTATAACTTCAGGAATTTCTGAGGATCCTCAGTCACTTGAAGAATTACAATCAGTGTGGAGGAGGATGATTGACCAAAAAGTTAGTTTAATTTGCTTAACAAATGAAGAAAATGGGATAACTCGCTTAGTAGGGTGTAATATCCTAGGAGTCTCGCAAAAACACGACACCAAGAAAGAAGTAAGTATCCAATTTTTAGTTTTTTGGACAATTTAGTAGTGATTTGTGAAAAATTAAAAGACACTAATAATAAACAGAATTACATATTTAAAGTAGTGTATCAAATTTTCAATATAGTATATAGTTTAATAATTCCCATTTCTTAAATAATTAATACCAACTTCATGGTTTATTCTGTTAATTATAACATAGCTGCCTTAAAATACGAGATACATTCAGAAATATTTATTTTTCAGCCTGCCAAAGGAAAGGCTTTAGCTATGGTGCTCAACGCAATACATGATGTTTATAAAATGAAAGACATATATTCCCAACTGAATGTTGATACATATTTGAATGCGCTTGGTCTATATGTAGTGCCGGAATATAGAGGAGAAGGTATTGGTGCCGAAATTGTGAAAGCTAGGTAAGTACGTACGGTAAGCCAAAAGTATAAATTTTCTGTGGCTATTATTTAAAAGCTGTGTACTTTATAATATTGAAACATTAGATATAGTTTATTTAAACTACAAATATACTATATGGATATAGTTTATAGTTTTAGTTATACTTTACTCAAATATAGTTTATTTGTAGTAAAGAGTCTTTCAATAAGGACGCTTGATTTTTAAACGTAAATAAAATAAGTTATGTGTGAGATCATCATCATGAGGTCATCAGTCCTAAGACTGGTTGGACGCTAACCTCCAGCTTCTCCTATCTTGTGCTAACCTACGCATTTCGCTAATTGTGATACAACCTACATCCCTTACTATTTGCGTGCAGTAGTCTAATCTAGGCCTACCTCTGCCTTTCTTCACTCCTATTTCTGCCTCCAAAATATCGCGGACTATTCCCCCATGTCTCAGCAAGTGGCCTACCATTCTATCTCTTCTCTTCTTTACGTTTTTCCACATACTTCTTTTCTCGCCGACTTTCTCCAATACTTCTTCGTTTCTAACCCTATCAGTCCATGGTATTTTCATCATTCTTCGGTAACACCACATCTCAAAAGCTTCTAATTTCTTCCTGCTTGCTTTCCCTACCGCCCAGGTTTCGCAACCGTGTAGTGCCGTGCTCCATACATATGTTTTCAAAAATCTCTTCCTTGTTTCGAAGTTTATTACCCCCGAGCATAAAAGTGCTTTCTTTTTGTTAAAAGCTACTCGACCCTGCGCTATTATTTGTTTTATGTCTTTATCGCTTCCTCCACCCCAATCTATTTTACTTCCTAGATAAGTGAAGTCTTTAACTTCCGCCAATCTTTCATTATTAATTTGTACTTTCGTTTTTGCCCTGCTCCCGCGCCCTCTGCACACTAACACTATAGTTTTGCTTTTATTCGCCCTCATTCCACATTCCTCTGTCAACACTGCCTCCATTTCGTTCAATGCTGATTCTGATTCCTCCTTACTAGATGTTAATACTGCTATATCATCCGCGAATCTCAGCATTTTTAGTTTCTGTCCATGTACTTTAATCCCGAACTCCACTCTATCTTTTACCACATTAATCGCCTCTTCGATGTACAGATTAAAAATTAGTGGTGATAGCGTACATCCTTGTCTTATCCTTTCCTAATACCTACTTCCCTTTTTCCCCTTCTACTTCTATAACAGCAGTTTGCTCTGTGTATAGATTGTGTACTATTTCTATTTCTATACTTCATTCCCGCGCTCTTTAGTATCTCGAACAGTTTTTCCCATCTTACGCTATCAATAGCTTTTTCTAAATCTACAAATCCTATATAAGCGCTCTTTCCTTTTTCTATTGTTTTCTCTAACATTACTCTTAGCGCCAGATTAGCTTCGCGAGTTTCCCTATTTCGCCTAAACCCGAATTGGTCTTCTCCTAGTATTTCCTCCGCTCTACTTTCCATCCTCTTCTGCACTATTCTGGTTAAGATTTTTGACGCATGGGAAGTTAAGGCTAATCGTTCTAAAGTTCTTGCATTTGTCGGCTCTTCTCTATTTCGGTATAGTAACGATAATGTTCCTCTTATAATCCTCCGACATTTCACCCGTTTCGTATATGTATTTTATCAGTTCAAACGTCCTATTTACTACTTTCTGTCCCGCACATTTCAAAATTTCCGCCTGTATTTTATCTACACCCGGCGCTCTATTATTCTTTAGCCCCCTTAGTGCTATTTCAAATTCCTCTCTCAATATAGGTTTTTCTACATCTTCCCTATCGATTCTTCCTCTAATATATCTCCTAATTCCGGACCCTCTTATAAATTTCCTAAGTACTGCTTCCATCTATCCGCTTTCTTCTCTCTTCCGATTAGTATATCCCCCGATTGACTCCTAACGTTTCTACTTATTGGTCCTATATCCCTGAAGTTCCTCTTAATTATTTTATAAGCCTCATCGGTCTTACCTACTTGCAACTTATCTTCTAATTCTTTGCATTTATCCTCTATCCATTGTTCTTTCGCTTTTTTATATTTTCTAATGATTTCCCACTTTATTGACTTATAAGTTTTCAGTCCTTCCTCGTCTTGTCTGTCTTTGTAGCCTCGTCTCTTTTGCATTAAGTTTAAGATTTCGTCCGTTTTCCAGGGCTTCCTAGCTTCCCTTTTCTCGTGTACTAAAACGTCCGTAGCCGCGGAATCTAGACTATTCTTGATACCCTCCCACTCAGTTTCTGCGTTCTTGATTTCGTCATTACTCGTTTTATTTATTAATTGATCTGTTTTCTCCTGGAACTTATCTTTCATATTCTGATTCCTCAATATGTCTACGTTTATACGTTTCTTATCCTTCCGGGTTTTCAGATTTTTGAACTTTAATCTAGCTTTCATGACTACCAAGTTGTGGTCGCTGTCTACATCTGCTCCTGGATAACTCTTACAGTCTTTTATTTGATTTCTAAATCTCTTCCTAACTAGAATATAGTCTATCTGATACCTGTCTATCCCTCCTGGCATTTTCCAGGTCTACCGCCTCCTAACGTGATTCTTGAACAATGTGTTCGCGACTACCATCTTGTGCTTCTCACAGAATTGTGTGTGAGATATCCACTCAGTTTTTTTTATTTGAATAAATATTTTATGGCATTAAGTATAAAATGTAACGTCATTGAAAAGTCCGCCGCGGATTTGCTTGGTGGCACGTATTCGAGAGGTCTAATTTTCGACAATTTTGTCCCATAAATCTGGTTGAATTTGCTGAATGGCGTTCGCTATGTTGACTTTGAGAGCATTAGTTGTTTGTGGTTTATTCGCATAGACCTGCGATTTAAGATAGCCTTAAAGGAGGATGTCTAAAAACATTAAATCGCACAATATTGGTGGCCAGTTCACGCCACCGCTGCGCGAGATAACAAATTTCGAGCATCTCTATTGAAAGACCCTATATATAGGTTCTTATTGTTTAGAGGGCTAAAATAGACGTAGCGGAACCAAATGTTTATAATTTACAAATTATCAACTAGGTATATATGTAACAACTGTAGATAATATTAATCAGGCACACACACGTGATTGTATCAAATATATAAGTTTCTTGGATAATAGACTTATAAAGTTATATACTTTATAAGTCTAGTATTAATCATAGGTATTCTCATTATTCAGATTTTATGTACATGTTATCGATTTATTTCTAGACACGAAATATCGCAATAATTTAACCCAATGACACTTGTAACATCAAAGGCTGTTCTGTTTATCAATATTCTAAACATAAAATCCGGTCTTTATTTTTAGTAGCTTTTAGGGTTCTCAAAAACTTAGGCTTCCTTTAATTGTGATAAAAAATTGACTTTATCCGTGTTTATTATTAGACATCTCAATATCCCGATTTATTCTAATTTCTGAGATGTTTCGCATTTCTTAATATACATGAGGCACCAAACATGAGGCACCAATATCGATAACAATATTTGTATATAATATATATTATATTACACATGGTGATTCAGCTCGTTTATTAACTATGCTCGCTTGAAGGAATTTTATACATAGACATATCTTTTCCCTTTGCCGATGTCTGCAAAGAGATAAGTTATATTTAGAGGCAAGGAGAAACATTAAATGATTATATGGATTACTCTGAAGTACATAAATTTTTAATTATGCAATTATATTTTGTGAGCAATATCTTGTACTGCCACTTCAACCACTTGAAGGTGCCAGTCATATCTTTATTTTTTTAATGGAATGAAGGTGCCGGAGATGCGTCATCTCAAAAGGTAATATGTTATCTATTGGTCAATATGATGTTCCTGCGTTTTATATATTATTTTTCAAGCGTACTCAAATTAAGTTTGAACATTTAAAATTTCTTTAAATATTTCTATCATAGTCAATAAGTAATATTCTTAGAATTAATGAATCTTAAACTATTTTTGCGTAATTATCAAATATCTGTGCAACCTGACTAGTCTATTAAATTTAATATCATAATTAGTTAAATATTTATTGTAAAAAGGGCATCACTTTTGTGGCTCTAAAAAGAGCATTTTCATTTACTATATCTGCACAAACTTATAAGCGTAGTTAAGTGTCATCTCTAGTCAATATGACATATTTTGATTATTATTTTAACAATGGGTATTTCAGAAATCCAAAGAATTTAAATTTTCGTATGTATTTTTACCAGACCAGGAAAAAATATGTTTTTTATTTATTCACGTATTTTGAGTAGTAGATTACTAACATTATATAAGCAATGTCGGTTTTATATAGCTATAGTTTTGAAATATTTTATCTCAGATGGCATAAGAAATTTTGATCCTTTCAATTTTTAATGTTTGATATTCATCTTCTTTGCTAAAAATTCACATCAATATGTTTGAAGTACAAATAAATAGTTGACTAACAAAACTATGTAGCTTATTTGTTGATTTATTTTATTACTAGTTTTTTAGTTAATTTACATGCTAGTATCCTTTCAATCACGACATGTATTGTAATGTGAAATTTAATATAGGAAATGCTAGTACTTGTATGCTAATACCACTTTATTGTACTTCGTTGAAGTTGACTGTGTTAGAATAGAGCAAACATTCTCCGGTTTAAATAAAATATTATAGTTATTATAAAAAAAAGGAACAATCATTATTATTTTGTAAATTCATAACAATCAGCCATGATAACAAACAGCTTAAACCATCAGCACAATAGTTAAAGTATATATGTTACGCTCAAACATCAAAAACGCTCACTGAGAGTTATGTTCCACCTTTACATAAGAGAATACCTAAGTCAGCATTTATCCCCAACCACTGTAGTAGATAAGCTAGCATTGTAACTATAGGCTTTAGTAATAATCTAGTTAGTCTTGCTGTATTAATCTTCCAGTGCGGTCAATAAAAGTTTTTAAAAAGTCTCTCGTTTATTTGCAAAACGTAACTGGCGCAGTCGGTAGGATTTTCCGAAGTGTAAAGTTTTCATTTTGAGATTTATACTTGTGATTTTAATCCTTAATCGGAAAAACGAACACGGTGGGTGAATTGAGTAGCCTACAAAACACACGATTGTAGGTGAATTGAGTAGCTTGCGGAAGACATCGTTGGATTCTGGCCATCGTGGTTTGGAGCAGATTTACCCTGCAGTTTTCAGCGAGGATTCCGGAGAACCGAAGAATTGTCCATCGAGGATCGGAGCAGATTTATCCTGCGATTCTTCATTGGCCGACGGAAAAGCAAGACACGAGACTCCCAGCAGCCTCCTGGTTATAGGCATAGGTTATAAGAAACAAAGCGACGAAGTCCGCAACAGAACAGAGGGATGAGCTTGATTTTTCTACTAATGTAAGTCATTTTAATTCAAAAGAATTTGCTATTTCTCGTTATTTGAATTTTACAATTATATACTCATATGTGTTAGAATTAAGATTGTATTTACTCGTATTTTAACTAAATATTACTGTAACAAATATTAATTTCATAATTTCTCTTAACTATTTACAAACATATGTAAATGTTATAAAAATAAATTCATTTAAAATTTACTATTTAAAACTAAGTTACAGAACTATTTAAAACACTAATATTAAGAAATTTATTGGAAGCTGGAGGAAATTCTCAGTACACTTTCAAATCTGAGCATAGATTCAAATTCAGACACAGAAAATTTATTTTCTCCAACAAATTCAAATTTAAATCTGAACACTATGCCAGAAACAAATTATTCACTTTTACGTTACCAAGCTGACAATATTCTAAAGTTTGATGGAAACCCAAAATTATTGCAAAGATTTATTACTGCATCAGAAAACTTAATCAGAGCATTTCAGGATAGTACTAATGCAAACGCACCAATAAACATTTGTTTAATTGATACAATATTTTCTAAATTAAGCGGTAGAGCAGCTGATCTAATCTGCCCCAGACAAGAACTTAATTCTTGGGAGTTAGTAAAAAGTACACTAGTTAGTACATTTGCTGATCAAAGAAATATTGATTGTCTAGTTCAGGATCTATTAACTTTAAAGCCAAGTAAAAACGAATCACTAATTGATTATGGCAGTAGAATGCAAGATGTTAGGAGTTTATTATTTGCAAAATTAAATCAAGTGGATGAACCACAAGAAGTAAGGTTAATAAAAATTGAAAATTATAATTCGCTTGCCTTAAAAACGTACATAAGTAATTTACCATATCACATGCAATTAGTTGTAAGACTAAGAAATCCAACAAACTTAGAACAAGCAATAAGCTATATCGTGGAAGAACAAAATTTTATCCAATTTAAAAATAGAAACCAAAATACCAATCCAACCATAAATAATAATAGGCCGACACCAACTAGACTGACCCCGACAAACAATTTCCCTCAAAGACCATTCAATAATAATAACTTTTCAAATTACCAATCTCAATACCAACGGAATAATCCAATGCAAAGGCCCCCACAAAATTTCAATTACGAACCCCAATTTAGACCCTTACAATATCAAAATAACAATAATTTTTCACGAAACCAATACAGGCAGAATCCGAATACTTTTCAAAATAATAATGCCCATAATTCGACATTTCAAAAACAACCGACGAATGTATTTAAACCACAATCCCATACAAATAAATTTATGACAAAACCCACGCCAATGGATACTACATCAGGTAATACGCATATATACTCAAAAAGTATCTCTAAACTGCATAATCAACAGTTAAACGAGAATTATTCAAACGTCCGAGATTCTACGAACGAAATCTCACAGCCAGATATAAATTATAATGATAACGGATATAATGAGGTATCTTATAATGAAATATATAATAACATAGACATAGATTATGATGGAACTAAATATATACATCCAGATAGCACTTGATATGGGTACGATGACACGACCGTTCATTTAATCCACACGTGTTCCAATGCAGACGAACATAATGCAAGCGCGCGAAACAACAATTTTACCCAATGTTTATCAGATGGAAATTTTCAGGAAATCTCGTTCCAGCAACCACCGACGTAGCACAATTACACAACTATAACCATTTATTACCATACATTATCATACCGTCCTTAAACGCAAAATTTCTTATAGATACAGGTAGTACCAGAAGTTTCAATAATCCAAAATTAGCATATCATTATTTTTCAGATTTAATCGAAACAAAAACTTTTGAAGTTAAGACAGCTCACGGTTCATCGATTCACGATGAAATTTTTAGAATTTTATTACTAATCGATTTTGAAATAGAGCAATGTCACACCTTTTATTTATTTAATTTTTCAGAACATTTTGATGGACTTATTGGTCTAGATTTTATACAGGAATTTGAAGCAATTATCAACCTTAAAACAAAACACTTAGTACTACCTACGGTTAAAATTCCAATTCACTTAGAAAATACTATAGAAATTTCTCCCAAAAATGTTAACATCAATGTCACGTCAGAACAACCATATTCAGTAACAATACCACCTAAAACTGAACAAATAGTAGCTTTACCTACTTATCAATAGTCAGGACACGCTATTGTTCCTTATACGAAATTTAACGAGTTAGAAATGCCTGAAGCATTAGTAAATGTAATTGATAATTTCTTTTTAACAACTCTAACAAATGAAACTGACAGAGAAATTACTTTCACTTTATTAGAGCCTTTGGATACTGAAACAGTAGACACTGACGAACTAAATTTTATGGAAATCGAAAATGAAAAATCTCCTAGAATTAATAAAAGTATAGATAACATTTATAAAGAAAATTTAAAAAACTTAAGATTAAAACATTGTAACCAAGAAGAGTATAATTTAATTAGAAAGCTTTACTACAAATATCGAGATATATTTCATTCAGAAAATGTTCCTTTGAGCTTCACAAATCAAGTCAAACATGAAATAAACTTAACAAACGATAGACCAATCTTTGTCAAATCATATAGATATCCCCAAATTCATAAACAAGAAGTAAATTCTCAAATTAATCAAATGTTAAAATCAAATATTATTCGAAATTCAAATTCCCCATACAATAGCCCAATTTGGATTGTTCCAAAGAAGCTAGATGCCTCGGGAAAGGCGAAGTATAGATTAGTGATAGATTATCGAAAGTTGAATGAACAGACGATCGACGATCGATTTCCGATACCTAACATCAATGACATTTTAGACAAACTAGGTAAATGTAACTGTTTATCTACCTTGGACTTAGCTAGTGGTTATCACCAAATAGAAATGCGTACAGAAGATATACAAAAGACAGCCTTCTCAACAGACACAGGACATTACGAATTTAAACGAATGCCTTTTGGGCTCAAAAATGCCCCCAGTACTTTTCAACGGTTAATGAATAATATTTTACGCGGACTACAAAACGAAATTTGCGCGGTGTATCTTGATGATATAATTATATTTTCGACAAGCCTAGAAGAACATATATCCAATTTAGAAAAAGTTTTCCAAAGACTACGTGATAGTAACATGAAGGTACAATTAGACAAGTCTGAATTTCTAAAACAGAATATAAACTATTTAGGTCATGTAATAACCCCGAATGGTATTAAACCAAACCCGGATAAAATTTCAGCTGTCAAAAACTTTCCAATTCCCAGAAACCAGAAAGAAATAAAATCATTTTTAGGTTTAGCTGGATACTATAGAAAATTTATTAAAGATTTTGCCAAAATAGCAAAACCGTTAACCGTATGTTTAAAAAAGAAAATTACCGTAATTCATTCAAAAGAATTTATTGAGTCCTTTAACCATTTAAAAAATTGTTTAATCAATGCACCCGTACTACAATACCCTGATTTTTCGAAAGCCTTTGTCCTTACCACAGATGCTTCGAATTACGCCCTTGGAGCTGTTCTTTCACAAGGAACACCCTCTAATGACAAACCACTTTCTTATATATCACGAACTTTAAATACACATGAACAAAATTACTCAACGATAGAAAAGGAATTACTTTCTACTGTTTGGGCATGTAAAATGTTTAGACCATATTTATTCGGAAGAAAGTTCTTAATCTATACAGACCACCGACCCCTTGTTTGGCTATTTAACATAAAAGAACCAAATTCTAAATTAATAAGATGGAGACTCAAACTAGGAGAATATAACTATGAAATTATATATAAAAATGGTAAACAAAATACTAATGCTGACGCTTTAAGTCGTATCCGCTTAAATGCTAATGAAACACAATCAATCGTGAATGAACCCGGTGAAATAAGCCAAGAAATTTTAGACTACCTGCGTAACATGGCAGAAAACCCCATACAGAATTCGGAATCAAATGATCAATCAAATAAGATACAAAATAACGAACAACCTTGTATAAATGACCCGCCTAATATATCAAATGATCCACCTCGTATAAACGTAATACAAGACGTAAGACTTGACATTAATGAAAATAGACCAGACCAGCTTGTAGAAACAGCACATACAACAGAAAACACCGAAAACATAGGCATACCAATTCTAGACGAAATTATCAATAATAAATCATTCCAATTAATAATCGAAAAGAATGTACACCCCACTTTAGATATATCACAAATAACGATAGACGGAAATATTATCAAAAATGTAAAAATTTCAAAACATAACCCAAACTCCATAATAGAACTTCTAAGAGATCACACGAATCCTAGCAAAACAATTTTCGTATTTTTTAAAGACAAAGAACTCATACCTATATTCGTTCATACATACACTCAAAACTTCGAAAACTTAAAAATTATAATGTGCACCAAAATAGTTAATAATGTTATTAGTAAGGAAGATCGAATATTGATGATCAAACATCAACATGAGAGTAAAACCAATCATCGGGGAATTACAGAAACACTAGACAAACTAAAAGATAACTATTATTGGAAATCAATGAAAATTGATGTAACCAATTATATCAATAATTGTGCAATTTGTCAAAAAGCCAAATATTCAAGAATCGTCCCATATGTACCACTAGTCTTAACCGAAACACCCTCGAAACCATTCCAAATTTTGCATATCGACATGTTTATGTTTGAAAACCAGAGCTTTCTAACGATCATTGATAAATTCTCAAAATTAGGTCAAGCGTACCCTTGTCCAAGAAATGCAATCACTATACAAGAAAAACTAATAAATTACTTTTCATTTTATGGCGTACCCGAAACTATTATCGCTGATAACGGAGCCGAATTTAAGAATCATGTTTTAAATGAACTTTTAAAATCTCAAAAGATTCAAGTCCATTTTACCACGCCTAGGCATCACGAATCAAATTCCCCTGTAGAAAGATTTCATTCGACACTTATAGAACATTTGAGAATTCTAAAGAATATAGACCCTGCAATGTCAGTAATAAACCTGATGCCATATGCGATCTTAGCGTATAATAGTAGCATTCATTCATCTACTCACTTTACACCTCACGAATTGACCTTCGGTCATACCAAATCCCGAGACCCATTAGATCTAGTAAGCGCAACATTTTACTCAGATTATATTTCAGCACACCAAGATAAAGTAAAAGCACTATACCGGGAAGTCGAAATAAAAAATAAAGACGAAAAGCAAAAAATTATAGACAAACGTAATAAACAAGGCCCGGAACAAAATGAATTTCACGTAAATCAACAAGTATATAAAAAAGCACCAGAAAGGTCCGCCAAAAGTAAAAATAAATTTTTAGGCCCTTATGTGATTACAGAAATGTTAGAAAATAATAAAGTAAAAATAAAAAATTCTCAAAATAATAAAACCGAAACAGTACACGTAAAAGAACTAAAGAAACCTCATATTTCAGATGGGCATCCGGAATAACACTTATGACAACAGAAAATCAATATAAATTCAAATCAATATTAAAAGATCAAATCACCTTGCTAAACTCATCAATTAATAATTTCAACGAAATCGTAAAAAATATAAGTCATAATCAATTAATACTTGATTCTAGAATAATACAAATAGAAACAATAATACGAAATATTACCCTTGCCGAAAACTATATCTATCAATATTTCTTAACCCACACAATTTTGAATTAAATAACATTGACGTACCAAACGATTTATAATGTCTTGGAAAAGATAGGAATAGCTATCACATTCGCTAAATTAAATACTCTACATAATGCTATTGTCGACCCAATTCAATTACTGCAGGAAATAAAAAGTACTGAAAATTACCTGACAGAAACTAAATTACCATTTGAACCTGAAATTAAGAATATTTTAAAATTTGAAAATATTGTAAACATAAAAGGATATTCGACGGATTTTAAAATTGTCTTCCTATTAGAAATTCCTCTGGTAGAACCACAAATGTATCAATATTTCCAATTATATTCGCTACCAATGAAAATAGATAATAAATTTCAAATTATTTTACCCAAATCAAAATTCACAGCAATAAACCATGAAAGGTATATATTAATGGATGAACCCTGTATACTAGTTACTGAAAACGAATACTTATGTAATCACGTTAATACGGTACACATGCATCAAAATCTACCATGCGAAATAAGCCTTATATCATTTAAGAAAAATCATGACGACTGTTTTCCTATCACTATTGATATTAAAGAAATTCAAATTCAAAAAATCACATCAAATAAATGGATATTAGTAATCCCTTCTGAAAATATAATAACTGAAACCTGTAATAAACTAATTAGGAAATTTCAATTGATAGGGACATATATTATAAACCTTGAAAAATATTGTGAATTATCAATAGATAATCACATTCTTAAAACCCATAATACCAAATCACTAGTACGAAAATTCGATTTACCTAGATTGAATTTAACATTGTCAAAAAGTTACCAGATTAACTATAACCCAGGGCCATTGAGTTTAAATGCAGTAAACATGCACAAATTATTACAAAACCAAAAAGAATTAAACAACCAACAAAATAAATTAAATAAGTTAGACACGTCAATTATTATAACCAATATTAGCTTTTGGACCATAATTTTATATATTATTGTTATTTGTGTAATAGTGTACTTTAGTTATAAAATTATTAGAAATAAGTATTTAGCGAAGAAGACAAAAAGGAATCCAGAAAGTCCAAAAATTATTATATAACAGAATCATCGGGGATGATTCCATCTAGGGTTGGAGGAGTTATGTTCCACCTTTACATAAGAGAATACCTAAGTCAGCATTTATCCCCAACCACTGTAGTAGATAAGCTAGCATTGTAACTATAGGCTTTAGTAATAATCTAGTTAGTCTTACTGTATTAATCTTCCAGTGCGGTCAATAAAAGTTTTTAAAAAGTCTCTCGTTTATTTGCAAAACGTAACTTGAGCGAGAAAAACGGCCACAACGCGTTGCGGACGGTGCTGAACGACCAAAAAACGAAATAAGATAATTTTTCGCGTTGTGGCCGTTCTTATTGACCACGCCGCGTTGTGGACAATGCACAAAAAGCCATGACGCGTTCTGGATGATTTATAAAGCTCATAACCCGATCTTTCTTATGTAAACTTGTCAGTGTGTTTACGACTGTCTTCGAGTGAAGTTCCATCTATGTTGTTGAGCGAAGTCGCTAGTATTGTTAGCTAAAAACAATATGAGAGAGGCGTTTAATGAACAATAACTGTTGATAACAGCAATGAACCAAGTGATTATTTTACGAACGAACGGTATGAAGAGATCGTCCGGGAAGTAAAAGAAGCGAAACGTTTGAGAGACAGTAAAATGCCGTTGTCGTGCAAACAATATAGAAGACTGAAGAGGTACGATATCATAACAATTGGGGAATATGAAAAGTTAATTGAAAAGACCAAAGGAACACAGGATGAAATTTTTCGATATTTCTGTAAAACCGAGGATCTTTTTGGCATTATTGAAGTTGCTCACATGGCAACTGGTCACAAACGAACAAGAGGTACATTACTTAAACGTTATTTCTATAAAATATTGATACCTAATGATATTTTGTTATAGAGGTTTAAATTGACAAAAAATACTGCAATGTCACTAGAGCAGTTATACAGATCTATTTGTCTCTCTGCGAACAATGTCAGGGAAAGAAAAAGATCAAGAAGAAGGGGTTAGTTGTTGCACCAATCCTATCAAACCACATGAATTCCAGATATCAAGTAGATTTGATTGATATGCAGACCGACCCTACCGAGATTATCGTTTCATATTTAACTACCAAGACAATCTGACAAAATTTACAATTTTGAAACCACTCAAAACGAAAACAGCTGAAGAAGTCGCATATAATGTAGTGGACATTTTTTGCATGTTCGGTGCTCCATTTATGCTTCAAAGAGACAACGGAAGAGAATTTTCTAATAAGATAATAGAACAGTTAAAGGATCTGTGGCCAGGTCTTAAACTTGTGCACGGTAAGCCCCGCCATTCACAGAGCAAAGGATAGGTGGAACGATCCAATCAGGACGTCAGAGATATGTTGGTAGCATGGATTCTTGACAATAATACCAAACAATGGTCAGAGAGCTTACGGTTTATTCAGAGTCAAAAAAATCGTGCCCTGCATGAAGGAATTAAAAAAAGTCCCTACGAGGTGATGTTTGGTAGCAAGCAAAGAATCGGATTGGCAGATTCTTGTCTGGAAAGGAAAACATATGAAACTTTGGAAACGGAAGAAGATTTAGAGAAAATCTTGGAAGGGTTGACACTCGAAACAGACCAGGAATGGGAAGAAAATATAATCAATGCAGTATCCAGTGCGGTAGTATGTTCCATTTGCGAACGTTTTGGAATCATCCAACCATGTAAAACATGCAGTTTAAATGTACACATGAAGTGTAGTGTTAAAATTGAAGGAAAAGTCGTATGTAGCCTTTACTGCCGACGTAATGCAATCAGAGAGCAACGCGAAAATGCTAAAGCCGGAATGGAGAAGCAAGCTGAAAAAATGCTGGCTTTGTCCCGTGAAAAACTACCTCCTGCTGAGATCGGTCAAAATGTCGTAGTCAAAGTTCCGGATATCGACAGAGGGTGGCTTGCCCCTAGAAGTGTTCTAGCTGTAGTTCTAAGCGTTAATAAAATTAGCTTGTATAAGTGGGGAAACAAAGAGGGCATGCTGGAAAGACTTTATAGATCGTAATTAATTCACCTTCACTGATTGAAACTTTATAAACTCATCGTATGTTCCGAGTTGTTCATTAAATTTGATAAAAGCTTCAGCTCTCTCGTCTGTATCAAAACAAGGATTTGTCATGTGCCATGTAAGCGTTATTGTAATACAAAAAAGTGCAACTGCAGAACCAATGAAGTGTCATGCAATTCTAAATGCCACAATAATAGTGCCTGCAAGAACAAGTGAATACCCTTCTCAATTATTGTCGGTTCAGTTGGTTATTATTCTATAGTGTTCCTCTTTAATAAATAAAGTTTCATGTAGAAATAACGATACACTAAAGGTTTTCAAATTTTCAGTTATTATTTCTGTTAATCTAGTTAAAAATTAAAAGCACGATCGGTTTATGAGCTTTCTAAATCATCCAGAACACGTCGTCGCCGTTTGAGCATTGTCCACAATGGGTCGTGGTCAACAAAAACGGCCACAACGCGAAAAATTACCTTATTTCGGTATTTGGTCATTCAGCACCGTCCGCTACGCGTTGTGGCCACTTTTTTCGCTTACTGAGCATTTTCGATGTTTGGGCGTAACATATACATATGTTAATTGAAGTAATTGAATAATTCACACGGAGTAGGAGATACAGACAAAACATACTAAGATTAAAAATTATCTTTGTAACATAAGATTAGATGTGTCTGTTAGTGGAACTGCCGCCGTTTATTCATATTTCAAACTATTTTCATATTTTAAAATTATGATATTATTGAAATATACTTGTTATGTAGTTTTATAGTTTTTAATATATATATATATATATATATATATATATATATATATATATATATATATATATATATAT
This sequence comes from Rosalia funebris, assembly GCA_037954035.1. NCBI lineage: Eukaryota > Metazoa > Arthropoda > Insecta > Coleoptera > Cerambycidae > Rosalia > Rosalia funebris. Next base: position 12,175,409 of record JAZFAV010000007.1, read on the forward strand.
ATATATATATATATATATATATATATATATATAATGATTAATAACATAGGATTAAACTTTTCAATATTGGATAAGAAAAGTGGCCTGGGTGTTGGTGATAAAAGTTTGTGACTAAATAATTCAAATACTATAGAGGATCGCCCGTTTGATTTTTGTGATGAACCTGACAACTAAATAATTACAACAGAAACTTTAATATTAAGATGTGGTAATGAACTTGTTGATACATATTCTTTCTGTGCTTATTTGAGAAAGTTGATTTTAACTTTATATAGATCTGGTAATCATTCACAGTAGAATCTCCGATGCAGGAAATTATCGTCGTATGATATTGGAAGAAGAAGAAGGATAAGAGTTAATCTCAATCACAATTCACAATATATGAATCGGTAGATGACGTCATATTGAGTGAATACGTCATTCTCCCTATTTGACGCCGCTTGGTTATTTTTATGGGGTCATTTAAAGTCAACAATCTTCTTCAACATAAATTACATCGATGACTTAGTCAACAGAATAATGCAAGAAATTAATCAAATCACCCGACAAGCGATACAGCTTATAACAAAAGAGTTTGAAAAACGCACGCCTGTATTATTGTCAAGAAGAGATGACTGAAAATTAAATTAATATAACCGTTATTTTCGGTCTACGGTGTACATGTCTTGTGAAACAACAATACTTTCATTTGACCCCGATTGATTATTTTTACGAGGTTATTTAAAGTCAAATATCTCCTTCAACATAAATTGCATCAATGACTTAGTAAAGAGAATAAGACTAGGAATTAATCAGATCACACAAGAAATGATACAAGGTATTCTAAAAGAATTTCAAAAATGCCTATATTATTGTCAAGAAGAGATAACTGACACTCAAGGGACTAATGGTGGAGGTATAAATTTTACTCAAATAATGTCATGTTAAAATTCAAATGTTTCAAGGATTAGAATAGAAAATTAAATTAATGTATCCGTTACTTTCGATCTATAGTGTACATGTTTTCTTAAAACATAATATCTTGACCTGACCCCACTTAATTATTTTTAAGGAGTTATTTAAAATCAAATATCATGTTCAACAACTCCTACATTATTATCAACTGTCACTCCTAGAGTCATGTTAAAATTTAAATTGATGTGTTTAAAGAATTAGAATAGAAAATTAAATTAATACATGTATCCGTTACTTCTACCTATAGTGTACATGTTTTCTTAAAATATGATACCCTGTAATTTGAAGAAAGGTATGAAGTATATAATTTTTTAATACATATGTAATTCATAAAATCTACGTACAGATTACATCATTTATGTAAGATGTCAATGTAATTTATTACATTCATAGAAATTCAACTTAAAAATGTTATATATAATAAATGACATAGATGTAATAAATGTTGTCATTTAGAAGTAACTGAATAAATAAATAGAAATTTGTATTAGATTTAAAATGCTAGTTGCTTTGTCTACTAAAAGTATTACTATTTAATTTAATGTTAATTACTTCTGTTTGAAAACATTGAATTGTAACAAAATGATAAATTATACATCATAGTAATTTATCATATTCAGTGTTTACTAAAAATAAGTACATTATAGGATTATTAAATATAATGGAAGGACTTTCCGTAATATTCACAAACCGAGCACATTAAAATATATTACGAAAGACACCTTTCGTAATATATTATAAGCATAATTCACAAAAAATTTTTAAAAGTAACTATTTTAGAATAAAGTTTAGTTTATTAATTGTTAATTTGCCTAATAAATACAAAAGAGATACAATGTAGAATTATAATCAATACAATAATGTATCTTCCTGGATTTATATTTATTTTAAAATCGTCGCACCATTAAGACATCAAAAATCAAGAGATTTTAATAGTGCAATATGATATTGGAGTAATGTACTGTCACATTTGGTTAAGAAATGGGTAACTAAATTTATTTTCAGAAATGGCGAAGGCGCCACTGTCATTTTAATATAAAATGTTATCATTTAAATGTCACTGAATAAGTAAATCGAAATTCGTAATAGATTTAAAGTGCTAGTTGCTTTGTCTACCGAAAATATTACTATTTAATTTAATGTTGATTACTTCAGTCTGACAATACTGAATTGCAACAAAATGATAAATAATACATCAAAGTAATATATCATATTTAGTGTTTACTAAAAATAAGTACATTATAGGATTACTAAATATAATGGAAGGACTTTCCCTAATATCTACAAACCGAACACATTAAGTATAGACACCTTTCATATTATATTATAAGCATGCTTGACAAAAAAACTTATTAAAAGTAACTATTTTAGAATAAAGTTCAGTTTATTAATTTGCTTAATAAATACAAAAGAGATACAATGTAGAATCATAATCAATGCAATAATGTATATTCCTTAATTTCTATTTATTTTAAAATCGTTACACCGTTAAGACATGAAAAATTCAGGGATTTTAATAGTGCAATACGATATTTGAGTAATGTATTGTCACATTTGGTTAAGAAATGGGTAACTAAATTTATTTTCATAAATGGCGAAGGCGCCACTGTCATTTTAACGTGTGGGTGTTTTGTTCTACCCGAGTTAAAATATGTTTTTGCTATTATATGTGTATAATCCAATACCTTCACATATACCAGTTATACATAGTTACATCCTTATGCTGATTATAACTAAGAAAGTAAGAGTATTCTAATCTATTATAACAATTTTTCAATGTACTTTAAAATTACAGTGGTATTTTTTCTTTTCCTTGAATCTTGCAAGTTAGAAAGACAAATTTAACTTGTATTGGCAGGTAACCCTTTTCTTCTCTTCGTTTATTTTTTTGTTGAAAAACAATCACAGGGAGCAAAACTAATCAAAATTTTGTAAAATTAGTTTTTTTATTAAAAGTGATAAATTATTCTTCATAATTATTATATTATTACAACTATTTAATTTTCAAAATGAAACCGGAAACACCCAGAGAGTGTCAGATGGCGACTCAAGATGGCAACCGCCATAGTCGCTAACTGTTACGGGCAGAAAACGTTTTCTCCTGTCCTCTTTCCATTTGACGGTAGGCACATATGACTGTCATATAAAGAGAGAGTATTTTATAAGTGAATTGTTCTATCTGATTTATTGATTCTTATAGGATTGTATCACTATTGGGAAAATAATTATTGTAGCTTTCTCTATACCTGATGTCCTATAGATAATTAAATGGGCAGGTATATCATCTTGGAATCCTTTCATAGTAGTAAATCGTCTATTTTTGAATGATAACGTCTAATGTATTAGAGTCACTCATCTAATTTTCTCAGAGCATCCAGCTACAAGTACACTACAGTGACGGTTATAAGGATAAAATTATATCATGAATAAATTACATGAGGTAATTCTTTTCTAGGTAATTTACAACGGCACACACAATTCTGATTTTTTTTTTATTTGGTCTAAACTGTTTTGTTTACTAAATGTATAGGCTGATAAACATATAATAGGTATTCGTTCAGTAAATTTCTTCGTAGTCGTCAGAAGTAACCAATCAGAATTAATAACAGATGAAATTCAAATATATAACAATAAGTCAGCACATAAAATATGCGCACATTTATTATTACATCTGAGTTTCATACTTCTATTTATTCTTTCGACATTCTAAAAGGTGTATTTCTTTAAGACGAAAATCTTAATTGTTATATGATAAGGATTTAGACGTCATTCACTCTTTATTATAAAAGGTGAACGTAGGTAGTTTACCTTTTATAACACCATTTAGATGAAAAATAATACTAATCGAGTTATATTCTTTCAGACGTCAACTATCTTTAGCTATTGGTCTCAAAGCATCAGTTACAGTATTCACCTCAATCGGGGGACAAAGAAGTGCTGAGAAGGCTGGTTTTAAGGACATAATTGAGTTTCCTTACAAAGATCTCAAGAAACTCGATCCGTCATACGAGTTTACAGGAATAGAAGATGCCGTCACGAAAACCATGAGAGTGATGTACAACAAATACAGTGATTGATTTATATTGTTTCTAGGTGTACGTAGTTTAAATTCAATAAAATTATTTTATACTGTAGAAGATTGTCCTTCTTGAAATATATGCATATGTATGTACACTGATACATAGAGTATTTACATTCAATTCTGTAACATACTTTAACTATTCTGTATTCCAATGCTGTTGTTATTCATATATAATTCAAGAAAGAAATTAATTCTCATCCAGAATTATATTCGTTTCATTACTCTGACTATATATTTTTTGAATATTCTGTTATTTTCATTTGGCCAGTAATTATAATTAGTAATTAATTCAATCTCTTATATGAGACTAGTCAGTCTACTGATACTATACATAAGGCGTGCTACCACATTTCAAACCCAATCAATGTTATTAAATGTTCTAGAGTAACTTTAGCGACTATAAACTAACCGTGGAATAGGATATAGCCGTTTAATCTACTTTTTCTATATCTAAAATATATTAACTACTGATTAATATCCTAAGAGCCCTTAGAATATTATTCAACGTATTCTACATACGATTCAAGTCTGTATTCAAATCTTATCTGAAAATAAGGAATAGAAAATTTTAAGTTATTATCTATATGATGTGTTTCTACTAATGATACCTTGTAATTTTACAGTAACGTATCTCCATCCATAGTATAGTTTATTGTAAGTAGAGGGTTTTCAGGGGCCTAATACTAGAAATACTTCCTGTTCATTGAACCATTTATACCAAGTGATCTTGTCAGAGGAAACAATTTTGTTTAGTAATTGGAAATTATGATTTCATCGCTACATCATTAATTCTATTATACATTCTATTTCGTGCTTGAAATCATCTTTCTGTAGCTACTGAACTAATTATACTTTATTCGGATGCCACTAAGGATTTTCATACACAGCTAGTAATATATCCAACTATTTGATTTCTGGAATAGCAGAATGACCTTTGGATATCTCACAGTATGTCTCCCACATCTATATCAAAAGTTTTACTTCTATTCTAATTACATTTGAGCATGTAATAAGTTATTCATGATATTTATTATTAGTTAGTTAATAATAAATATATTTAACAAACACACTTTACTTTGGACAAACTTTATCTTTGGTCTCCATAGCCAATCAACATCAACATTTCTATCCTTTATCTTTCACTTTGTGCCATGCAATAGTGAAAGACATGTAGTGAATATGTATATGCTTTATCTTTCATAATGCACCATAGTTGGAGAACTTGTAACAGTATATAAGTAAAAACTTTATCTTTGGTCTCCATAGCCAATCAACATCAACATTTCTATCCTTTATCTTTCACTTTGTGCCATGCAATAGTGAAAGACATGTAGTGAATATTTCTATGCTTTATCTTTCATAATGCACCATAGTTGGAGAACTTGTAACAGTATATAAGTAAAATTGTTATGTAGCCTAACAAACGCACGTAATCAGGTAATGTAAAAACAATACAAAATCTTAGAAAGAGTAGAAGGATTCTGATATTCTAGAAAAGTGTCACGTCAAGTAACAACAAACAGTAACAAAACTTAGAGACAGCAAAAAATAATATTCCCAAAAGAAGTACCTAGAATCAGTGTCGGAACGAAAGAATAAAAATACATGCTATTAAGAATTAATTAAATTAATAAATGTCTCAACGCAATTATTTGTACCGTCCTATAAAATGTATGATGCACCGACACTTAAAATAGCTATCGATAACCTCATAACATAATTTATTATTATAACTCCAAGAGTAACAATATCACAGGAATATACGTATACCAAAAATGGGCATCTAAAAAATAAATTTGCCCTGTCGTGTTTATTGTTTTTGTCGTTTTTGTTGCACTTGTCCAGTTATGATTTTATCAATTTGTTTCCATTTTTACTGCCCACTGTATAAGATTAACAATGAAGGTTGAAGTATTTAGAGATTTGTTAAATATTTTCCTTATCTGCAAATAAAATTTGCAATAATTATAATTAAAAATGTCTTCTTAATATATACTGTAAGTTAGTTAGTTAGTTAGTTACTGTTGAAATATATCAATTCCTTATCAGTATATAAGCTATAGGGCACATAGAGGTAAGGTACTACACATTGAAGACGTTAGAAAATGATTTAAGATTTTAATTAAATAGCCAGAGGTAAAATCCTACTGAATCATCATGTCGTTTAGTTAATTTAATCCTCTCATTCTGTTCTATACGCTCTGGCTAAATTCGTACGTGATACATTTAAGGGAGCAGAAAATGGATGGAATACGGTTAACGTTAGTTATTTGATATTAGGTTATAAATATTTTACTAAGATGTATAAACTACTTTTTTATTATCTTACAATTTCAATATCTGAATGTATCACTTATATTACGAAACTACAAATTACATCATCGAATAATATTTGGTCTGCTTTATATAAATATAATGCCAATATGCTATTGTATATTACAATGGTTAATCAACTGGAGTTAACTATAATCCAAAATATAAACGAAAATTACTAATTGCTATTCCACCGTTTGCCATTTCTAAAAATAACTAAACTGTTACTCTGCAGATAATGCGAATTCTAGACTTAAATGAGTATAATTAATATTTGAAAACAGAGAGCAATCACTGACGTCTTAACGCGTGATCTTGTCAATTTGTTCCATTGATAGGAAACCATTCCATTGTTGTCCTAGAAATCAAGTGTACGTATATAGCTCGCTAAATATTAATTTGAATTCATATAGGGCTAAAATTTGCTAAAATAGTTATAATCATGTTTGCAAACAAAGAACACTATAAATTATGTTTCTTATAAAATATATTGTTGACTTGCGTGTCATGGAAAATATACCAAAAACGTTATATACTTCATTAGCATTTAGTTGATGCGCAGAAGAATATATGAATAGATACATTTACTGCCACGAATAATGTAGACACTATGAGAAACAGTGATGGCCATCTGAAAATGAATCTTGATTTAAAATTATTAGTAAAATGGTATAGCGTAAAAAGCATATTTTGGAAAAACTTCATTTTAAGGAAACCATACTCTGAGAAGGAACTATTAATATTTATATTTTTGGAGTTTTAGGAGTGTTTAAATTGGTTGCAATATTATCTGATTATTTTTTTCTATGTTCTTTGATTCCTTATGAGCTTTTGATTTCTATCTACCTTTCCTTATTGTTGACTGTTATTCATAAAGTTTAATAAAAATGGCTTCAAAGAATGTCACCTACCAAGGTTTCTCTGGCCTGTCCATTTGTAGGGCAATTTCGAACGAAGCTGGTTAAGATGATACTCTATAGAAGTCTGCACTTATTCAAACTTATTCCATGAATATCTTCGCCTTAGTATCTACATCTTGACTCCAATTAACACTTCCCAGGAAAGCGTATCTATTATATCATTAGAAACTCAATACTGTTTAGATTAGATCAGATAAGATTATTTGATGAACTTTTAAATGCACATTATGCTATCAATCTGCAGTTAGTGACACGTACAACCTATTGATTTCTTCTTATCTATTACAAATATTGTTATAACTTATTTGATAAAAAGCTATGCACTTAATTTTAACTGATATTTATCATAAACTGTTTTTTATTCAATTTGCTAACCACTTGAGATAGATTATTAGCTAACTGAAATTGATAAATAATTTAAATCCAGACTCATAGTTTTAAAAATAGTATATTTAGAACATTAGTAGTAGTAGTAATAATCAATATTACTATTGGGTGATATATATTTCTCTGTTCTCCTTCTCCTTATGACAGTATATTTTAATAGTAAATTAAATACGAGTATTAGTGTCTGTTAAAAAAGTATAAGTAAAATAACTTTAACAAACATAACAACATACCAGTCCCATCCAACTTAGACAAAATTAAATCGTAATCAATACAATCAAATGTTTTCGAGCAGTGCATGACATGTATCTACCTGACTTCCCTGATATAATATCTTATAAGTATGTATAGTAGTTTACCATAAGCTTGGAAGTTGTGGAACAACCTGCTGTAAACTTATGTTAGAACAGACATATTAAGTTTTTATTGTTTTAAAATATGTGACCGTATAAACTTATGTCTAAGACTTTACAGTTATGGTAAATTATGGCAACTAATCTGTAATTAATAACATTATTGCACCCCTTTTTAAAAATATGACAAATTCTTGATTCTTTCCACATTTGAGTGAACAATTCTTTACGTAATTAAATATAATGCATAGTGACGTTGCAAAAATGATAAGACAATCACAGATAAGAAAAGATCGTATATCATCTAGATTAATTGTAAAATGAGCCTTAATTTTTTTAACAGCACCGATTACGTCATGTGCAAAAGATTCAGAGATTTGGAAGATATTTGTATTTAAAGTATGCTGGTTAAAATCTAAGCTGAAGTGAGGTAAAAATAAAACGGAAAAGTACCATGCGAAAGTATTCACAATATCTCTTTAATTATTTAAAGTAATAATTCATATTCAAATGTATGGATGTGAAATTTGTTTATCGAGTATTCTTCACATTCATATTTTATTTATTATACTTTGTTGACACGATTATCTAGACCACTGATATCAATAATTTGTGAATACTGGGGATATTCAGGTCAGTTAGCCGACATGGAAGTAATGGTACTCTGCTCTCCAACATGGATACATGAATTATAACCGTCTCCTATAGAGGACTGCAATAATGTCATTCATACTATGGTCCATGATGACTGAATAGACACTGTCCCCATTGAGATGTTATTGTATAGGTTGTATTCCCAATAGAATTTTAGCACCTATACTTGAGCATGGTTGTGTTTATCTTAGTCTATATGTAACCTCTTCCTCTTCTTTAAACTTTAGGGAAAGGAAATATATCATTCGATTTCTGTACATCGAAACTTTTTACATTGTTATATCTATTGTTGTTATTACTATATTTCCCTGTTACTCCCATTTCATAATTACTTTGGTCTTCATTACGACTTATTTCTATCAAGGGTGTATTGGAAAAGAGTTGTGGGTCTAAGTAATAGTTAAGTTGTGGGTCTAGTTAATTAATCTGTTGATTAGTATAACTCATATAAACGCCTCAAATTGGCTTTATGGTCTTTTATTCAATTAATGAAAAGATTATTGTTTGAAGAAGGTACTTGAAAACCTTCAATGAAACCGTATAAATATGGTTAAGGCTTTTATCAACGAACACCATCATTTTTGTATATTCGTAGTAACGTATAAGACTTGCAAAATATAATTCATTACAAATCCACAGATGATACAAAAATCTTGTATAAAAATTTCTTTATAATAAGTCAATAACAAAAAGCAAGTAAATATATATTTCAAAAATCCCCCATTAATTATTAACTTCTATCGTTTATATAGCCTTACATAGTTTACGAATTTCGAATAAACTTTCCCCCCATAAACTTTCCTTATTATTCATTACTTTACTCCATAGGTATTCTGGTTCTTTTCTATCCTTCTCTAATTCACGGTTATGATCATAACTACATTGCATGTGACCTGTCATTATAATGAACCCAGCCACATAATTAATTATTGTAGTTAAGTTTCAGTAGTCGGTCTATCATTAATTTTCAAGGCGGTTTATGAATTGTGAAAGACATGTTTAGTGTCAACCCAATCTCAAACAATAACATTATACACACAACTTATTTATAATAAAACTTCGTCAATGTGTCTAGAAGTAGTATCAGACATAGACGTAGGAACGTGAGTTTTAGAAAGTTTATACTCTAATGGTATACATAATTAATTATGTAATTTAATATATTTAAAGTAAAAATTAGTTCTTTAAAATTTGAGAACTTTTTGAGAATTTGAGAAAGGAAGAATAGATCAAAAGTACTCGAATACGAGAATAAAAGCGTATTTATTTTAGTTATTAAAAATTATTGTAAAGCATTAAAGAAAACATTATACTTTAATTTACAATAGTTATACTTTGTCTATGAACTGTCTATATATTAAGTTTGATAATTCAAACTATTAAGTTCGATAATTCTTCAAACTGTTAAGTTTCATAATTTTTCAAACTTACTGATAATCTCGTAATAAAATAATGTTTCATTATCAATGAGGTTCCATATCATCTCGTATTATTAACACCAATTTCTGTAATATAAAACTGTGAACTATATTGCAATTAACTTATTAGGCATGCTACTTTAGGCTTTATAGGACTTTAAGACGCCTAACCTTAAGTCCCTTTCCGTAAAGAAACTGAGAGACCTAAAAGACCGAAAACTGGCATATATTATACATTAGAGTGTAAAAAATAATGTTTTAATTAATAAATAGTGATACATTCATGAAAGATGGCATCGTGACGCCAGTAAATGTCCAACAGTATGCGAGTAACCGCTCATTTTGGCACTATTGTAAATATATATTCAATTATTGTTTATACATTGATATAATTTGATTGAAAAATATGGATTAAATTTAATATTAGCATAACATCAAACTATTTAGGCAGTAAATGCTAACTATTAGTTTATCTGTCATAGATTATTCTTTTGGTGGTACATTTTTAATACGTTCTGAAGATATTAAGCATCTTGACGTATACTTTGATGATAAACTATCGTTACGGACACATTAACCATGTGGTGTTTAATGCATATAAAAGCCTTGGTTTTATGATTAGAAACACTACGTCATTTAGAAACACTGCTATTGTTATTAAGCGAATGAATATGCCGATGATTTTCTTCTGTCCTCTGATTAGTCATTTCTATGGTCGCCTGTAGTACTATCTTAACCTCAGCTTGGAATATTGTGGCATAGTGATTCACTGATTCAGAATTTTAGATCTTTAGAGACAATCCCATATCAGACCTTCCTAATATTCTTGAACCATCGATGTAGGCTGAGTGTCTGGTTTCATCGAAATTAAGTTCAGTAGTTCTCTTTGCATAGACAAATGAGGCAAATGGAATCCACACTTGCTTCCAGAAGAGATTAATGCTTACTCCTTTCTACCAGAAGTATAAGTCAAGAGCTGTCAGTCCCAAGGCAACTTAAAAGGCCGGTGTGGGTCTCGTTTTCATTTCACTAGTCGCAGTTACAAGCCTGACAATTGAATATAACTGACACTGCTACAGTGCCGTATACACTTTGCTTATTTTGTTCTCTACATGCTCTCGCGAATTCAAGTTACTGTCAAAAATAACACCCAGATATTTGATCTCACTTGAAAGTTTGAGCTGTTATACCTTGTACCTGTAGCACCCTTAGATTGTCCAGTTTCATTTTTCTGGTGCATGGATCAATGTTATTAGAATTTACAGACGAAAGTTTTTCCGTACATCAGCCATCATAATTGTCAGAGAATTTTGAATTAGCTCGCATCATACTCCTAAGCATTTTATTACAAGGATAGACGATAATATTGTTTTAAGGATTTTTGTAAATATGATGTTAATTTACCAACAACAAACAGCCACTGGCGGAAATTCATAATTTGACCATGAAAATCGAAAAATACATTTTAAAATAGTTGAACTGCAACCATTTGCATGTATCTTTTATTTTTTTTAATAATAGATAAACCTCAGAGAGCCTGACGTCGTGGAGAGGACCAGTAACCTTCCTCTTCTGGAAGCAAGTGGAGATCGACTCTCCCTAATTTTTCTATTTAAAAACAAATATTGGCATGACTTATTTCGATGATTTCTTGAAACCGGATATCTCGAGCAACACCGATGGTTCAAAAATCCTAGAAAAGGCTTAATATAGGGTTTTCTCAAAATCTAAACCTCTGAATTAATAAATGACTGGGTGTTTGTACCACAGAATTCCAAACTGAAGTTATTGGGGTACTACGAGCGACCATAGAATTTACTAATCATGGAGTAAGTAGTGAAATCATCGGCATAATCACAGACTTGTTACTTCCGATGTAACAACAAAAAACCACAAGACCAGCTCTCCAGAAACACCGAAAAACTATATGTCGCTAGATATGCAGCTCTCCAATCAAGCATCATCAGGGGATATTAAAAACTATACTAGGAGTTTTAATCATCTCCTAATTCTGACAACTTGGTTGGTGACATGCGTATCGAGTGACATACCATATACGAGTAATCCATCCGGGTTTAGAAAGTAAGTTTCTTATTCTTTACTAATAGATGAATCTATGAATACGTAAATGACTATTTGCCATTTCTAAATATAACTAAATTTTTCTCGGAAGCTAATAGAAATTTTAGGATTGAACGAGTCTAATTAATATTCAGCTACAGAACCGTAATCACTGACGTATGATTGGCTCAATCATTCTCTCAATCTCTCCCTTCATTGTAAAATTTATGTCTATTAAGTGAACTAATACGGCTCGCTAGAGATTAATTTTAATGTAGATAGGGCTAAAATTTGCGAGAAAGTTAAAATTTCTGTTTGAAAGCAAAGAATATACCTAAATTGTTTCTTAGAAACTGTATTCTTGATTTCCGTGTCGTCGAAAATATGTCAAAAATTGTATATACTTTACTAGAATTTAGTTCCATTTAACTGACATCACTAGATATTAAAAACTACTTTTAAGAGTTTTAACCATCCCCTAATTATGCCAGGTTGGTTGGTGAAACAGGAATCGAGCGACACATATCTCTCGATGTTCATAGAAAGCTGGTCTCTTCTTTACTAATAGATGAACATAGTAAAAAAATAATAAAACAATAATTTCTGTCCAAAAATTTTAAATATATTTTAAAATAACGAAGTTTTTTTATTGATGGTTTCAAGAAATTCTTCTTATCTTAAAATAAAAATCGCTGGCTATGTCTAACATACGTTTATTTGGTTTTAAACATGCACCAATTCATGATGCAAAAAAGGAAAACTTCTTCCATTTTGTGTAAACTCTTGGTGATCACTATATATTATAGACATAACTGTATACTAATGTATATAAAAATAGTACCAGGAATAAAAAAATATTATAATAAGATAACACCATTAAGAAAAATATTATGTTCACCTGGTAAGTGATTTTTAATATAAATACATTTAATGCCGAATAAAGTCTAATATTTGATATTCTTTTGTATTCTGATATATGTATATTCTGCTACGTGCTCTTAATCAATAAAGCACACCTTTAAAGCGATTTTCAAGTAATAAACAGACTATTGAAAAGAAGTCTAGCAAAGTACTTATCCTACAAAATATGTTTTGATGGAGCCTATGTACTGGAAATGTTTTATAGGTAATCCTGAAAATACGCAATACTCGAGAATGGAAGTCAAATGAGGTATATATATTTTTACACGTTATAACTCATTTCGTGATAGATTTACCACTAACTAGATAGATTGCGTTAAAAACACAGCATAATAATTTCGTCTAAAAGCACATACCGATCCATCAACATCATAAATAAAGCTACCAGTCATTTCGTTCTTTGTTTTCCAAAATGTTATATATGACGTTTAATTGAACTTTTCCCCTTTTTGGTATTATCACTTAAAAGGCCGAGTTATTCTTTCCCAATCAAAATGATCGATGAATCATCTTGTATTCACTGTATTTAATGTAATGCAGTAAACTCAATTCTATATAGTATGGAATTGAACTTTGATATGGATTTTAAATTATGAACAAAAATTGTCAGTAACTCATTATAATTTTATGAACATGAATTATAATTTCATTCCAAAAATTTGTGTACTAAAAACGAATCTCTAGATCTAAGTTATAACTTACATTATAAAACTATAATTTGAAAACGGCGACGAAACTTGTATTTTATAATTCTGTGTCTCTTGGATTTCGATTTTTTTTAAAATACATAGCCTAAATCAGAGCCAACCTGAAAATGCCATGAACGAAAATTTTGGTGTGCATTTACGATCTTAAGAGTTCACTTGCATTGGAGCATTTATCCGCAAGACTTCACTCGGCTGGGGATTGTACGTGAAGACGAAATCATCAAAATTGTGTGTTAAGTTTTTATTTGAAAAAGAAGAAACCGAATTTGAAGACCGGACTAAAATTTGTTGAAGGCTTAGGAAATAGCAAAAATACAAAATAATAAATTTTAGCGATAAAAAAACGCATCTATTTGGGAACGGTAAAGCTCCCAACTATACCCACGACCAATTTAAGTACACATATAAATATTGAAAATTATGCTTCCTGGAAGTCGAACGACATCAAATTCAGAAATATCCTGTTATCTATTATACATATATATATATATATATATATATATATATATATATATATATATATATATATATATATATATATATATGTTAAATCACTAGTTTTGATTTAAACTTTTTAAAAACAATTTATTTTATTTAACGGACGAACAAGAATTTAGATGTGTGAGTATAACAATAATATCAATACTAAAATTATACTGCTCATGCAACGGGTTTGCTGCGACTTTATAAGTTTCGTTATGCTGACATTGTTGAAAGTAAAGTTAAAATATAATTGGCAAAAGATTAATTTAAAGAAAGAACATTATAAGGTTTCAGCAAATCATCATAAACGTTGGTTACAATGTATATAGTTATATGATAAGACACGTAGCAGTATTAAGTTACGTCTGGCTTTCAGATAACATACTGAAGGTTTTATGTTACCTGATAATAAAGTTATAGGAGTATGAGAAGTACTTTGAATAATGAATGCAATACAATATATTTTATATAACAACTCCCCTTTTTAACAAAAAGTTGGTGTTATGCAGCAACTTTTCAAAAATAAGTAAAATTGAAATTAATAATTATGAATTTAACGATTATTGAAGTTATATAATAATAAAGTTAATTGAGAATATGAAGCCTTAAGTTAAGTTTAAATTATACAATTAATATTTTTTTAAATATAAAATTTACAAAATTAAAATATATAGAGTCTTTGAAACCGATTTATAACTGAGAAACATTAGTTCAGTTCGATTTCTTCCTCTGGGGTTTCATCTTTGGATCTGATCGATGGTCTTCTTCTGGGCAGGATGCTCCTGAAGGATTCTCTTAAGCGTTTAGAAGGTCCAGGTGGAGGTGGTGGTGAATTTGTTGTGAGGGCGATTGCTAATCTGTTTCTCTTTCGGCATTTACATAAAATATATAACAAAATGAGAGTTACTATTAGTGTAATGATAAAATAAGTGAACCAAGAGATGTGTTTGGTGACAAATGGTTCATTGATCAAATCGTCTAACGTTCGAGAATACTCGTCCAATTTGTGTTTGGCAATCTCGAGGTCTTCCACATTTAAGTTATTCAATTTTAATGGTTCTAATTTTGGGATTTGGATGTCATCGGGGATTCCTTGACAACAATTAAAGGGAATTAAAATGGGGTGATCACTAACACTGGTTTGCGAAAAGTTCTTAGGGTCAGTTTGTATTTTTGTCACTCCTATGAAAGCACTACATCCAGGTTGCAATTTAAGAATGGAATTTTTATAAATGATCTCTGTCTTGGTGTTTATTTGTTTGCAATTTACAGTAATTTGAAGTGGTTCTGAAGTAATTGTTAGCCATGATGAGTCTGTTAGTTGTTGGACATTGTAGCCTTTTGCAAATATTATTGAAGTTTGGCAGCTCTCAGGTAAAGTTTTTAAGTGTTTCAGGATTTGGGCTTCACATATAGCATTGTCGTCGATGGGGTATGCAAATAGATTGGAACATATCTTTGTGCCAAAGAAAAGTGGTTTACAGTCTTTCAGATTTTTGATGGGTATGTACATCAAAGAATCGACGTCACGCGCTAAGTATTTTTGTGATGAAGATAAAACATGATATAGACCAGTTCTATTATTTAGGATAGGGATTGGATATAATCTAAAAAGGGTGTATCTTTGTTGGTCTATTAGAGGGATTTTTAATACAAATACCAAGTCTGAATCAGTTTGGTATGCTTCTAATTCCATAATATCCAAATATTTGGCAATATTGGAAGATTTTATAATGAGTGGTAAATTGTTTTGGTGTAAATTTTGTGAAATTTCCTGAAGCGAGGTTATCAAATTTTCAGGATTGATTATTGACGTATGAATAATTTTTAATCGCGCGAAAGTTATTGAATTTAGAATATCATTTAATTGATTCTCGATATACAGGTAACTTTCCATGAGAAGTTCACATTTTTCTAAAAATCTTAATTTTGCTTCAATTACTTTAATTTTATCTGCTGTCCTATAAATTGCGTCTGATATTATTTTTATATCTCTATTGAAGGTGGCTTCATCAATTTGCAACTTTTGTATGGTAGCGTTAAAATTCTTTATGACGGATGTTGTTACTGAGATTTGATTTTTCATTAAATTTTCTAATTGATGCTCGTCATTAGTTAATTTATTGATGCAATTCATGTAGTATTCGCCATCTTCGGAATCTAAATTTCCTGTAATTGACTTAAATATTGTACCAATGCCATTGAGAATTCCACGTTTGTAACGTTTAGTATCAAAATAAATTTCGCTTAATTTTTCTTGAATTGAATTTGAAATTTGGGTTAATAAGCTGATGTGTGTTTTTACTTCACCTCGAAAAAGGTTCATGTTTTCAAATGTGGGGTTAATAGCGTGTAAGAGAATTTCAAGCATTTTCTCGTTATGTTCAAAAGTGTTCTTTATTGATGAAATGTTTTTGTGAACCAGAAGAGTCCATTGTTTATTTGTTACAACGATTTCGCTGTCTCGATGATAATATATTCCAATGGTGTTGTTTATTGGAGTAATGGTGTATTGGGATACTGCTGCTCCAATCAGCAGAAGAAACCTGAAAATAATTTAATTCTCAAAATATGGTTTCATCCTGTCGAAATTGACTTTTGTCGTTTGTGACGTTTCGAGATTTAATAAAATTGCAGAATTTTGAAAGATTTTTATTATTTCAAAAGGACCGTTAAATTTATTATGTAATTTATCTTTAATTTGAGATTCCTTAACATAGATTTTATCGCCTATTTTAAATTGTGTAGGATGTTCTGGAACGTTTCTATCGAATCTTAATTTAGCTTTTTCTTTTTGAAGCTCAGTTTTTGTGCGTGCAATTTTATAATAGTATGAAATTCTATTATTTAGGTCTCGTATATATTTTGAAATCAACTCCTTTTGGTTATACAAAGTTTCAGGTGGGCGACTGGACGTATGTCCAAATACTAGCTCGTATGGAGAGAAACCGTGTGTTTTATTCGTCGAGTTATTATAACAAATAACAGCGTAAGGAATTACGTTTAATGGATGTTCATTAGGGTTTTCAGCTTGATTAGTACGAATCATCTCTAAAAGTGTGGAGTGAAATCTTTCCACAGATCCGTTTGATTGAGGGTGGCTAACGCTAGAAAATGTTAATTTTATGTCGTATAAGGTACATAGGTCTTTAAGTAATACATTGTCGAATTCTTTACCGTAATCCGAATGTATACGAAGCGGAGTACCAAAATGCTGAAAATAAAGGAGTAATGTATTTACTGTTGATTTAGCGGATTTATCCTCTAATGGGTACGCTTGAGTAAATTTGGTTAGTTCATCCCTAATAGTTAAGACATAATTTCTTTTTGGAATTTCTAATATATCGATATTTATTCTTTCAAATGGTGTTCTTGGTGTTTCAGTTATCACCAGTGGATTGCTTAAGTTTTTCCGTAAGGTCTTTGTTTTCTGGCATATTTCGCAATTTTGAATGAATTTAGTTACGTCTTTAGTTAAACCGGGCCAGTTATATTTATTCCTTATTCTTCGAATGGTTTCGTTTATTCCGCGGTGTAAATTTGCTTTTCCTGTATGGTTTTGGTCTAATATTATCGGAATTTGATCTTCGTCAGGCGTCTTAGTTATGTTTTGGCAACTAACTAGGTTTAAATCTTTTTCAGTGAAAATAAATGACAACATTTCGAGTATTGGCAATTCTAAATTGTTTTCAATGAAATATGTTTTTGAAGATTCGAAAATGTCTTTGTCTTTGTAAAGAGTAATAAACATTGTTTCGATTATCTCTTCGATGTCGAAGGGTAACAAAACAATATAATATTTTCGGTTTTTCACCGTTTTACTCGTGACTATATTAATTTTATTGTGAATAAAATTTGGTTTTTCCTCGAAAATATCTTCAATTATTTTGTAATGTAAGTCTTCGAGTTTTTCGTTTTGGAAAAACGTTATTATGTCTTTATGTCCTTTGTCCAATAATTGATTGTTCGTAATTTTAATTTTTGAATAGTCTATTAGTGACTGGGTTTTATATAGGTGAACAAATGTATTTAATTCTTGTAAAATTGATTCTGGTGAAATTTCGGTATTTTCTGAACTAATCGATTCGTCGTCTGTATTTGATGTTAAAATTTTGTTTTTGAAGTCCACACATTTTTGAAAATGGTTAATTTTGATACGGGATAAGGCATCCGCATTTTTATTAATTTTGCCAGGTTTATATTCAATCTGGTAGTCGTACTCTTCAAGTTTTAAGCGCCAGCGTGCTAGGCGACTACCGGGGTCTTTAATAGAGAAAAGCCAGGTAAGAGGTCTATGATCTGTTATCAGTTTGAACTTTCTACCAAAAATATATGGGCGAAAATGTTTTACAGCCCAAACAATAGCGAGGAGTTCTCGTTCTATTGTTGAGTACTTTGTTTCCGCACTGCAGAGAGTTCTGGAGGCGAAAGCTATGGGTAGATCTTTACCTATTGGACCTTGCGAAAGTACAGCGCCAATCGCAAAAGCGCTCGCATCTGTTGTGAGTAGGAATGGCTCGTCAAAATTTGGATACGATAGTATGGGGCTTGACGTAAGGGTTTGTTTTAAATCTTCGAAAGATTCTAAACATTCTGAATCAAAATTGAAAGGGGTGTCTTTTTGCAGTAATTTAGTGAGAGGTTTGGAAATTTTGGCGAAATTATGAATGAATCGTCGGTAATATCCGGCGAGGCCAAGAAATGATTTAATCTCTCTCTGGTTAGTTGGTTGGGGAAAATTTTTGATGCATTCGATCTTAATTGGATTTGGTTTTACACCTTCTTTGGTGACGAGGTGACCTAAATATGCAACTTCCTTACGAAGGAATTCGCACTTGTCCGGTTGAATTTTTAAATTAGCTTTTTGAAGACGTTTGAAGACTTCGGTAAGCCGTGAAACATGGTCTTGGATTGTTGGGGAATAGACGATTATGTCGTCCATATATACGAGGCATCTCTCGTTTTGGATTCCTATTAAAATGTTATCCATTACCCTTTGGAAGGTTGATGGGGCATTTTTCAAACCGAATGGAAGCCTATTAAATTCATAATGACCGTTTTCGACTGTGAAAGCAGTTTTTGGAATGTCACTGGGTTCGATCTCAATTTGGTGGAAACCGGAGGCCAAATCGAGGGTGGTGAAATATTGACATTTGCCAAGTTGGTCTAAAAGATCAGAAATGTTTGGTAAAGGGTATTTATCTCCTACAGTTAACTCATTGAGTTTTCTGTAGTCAACTACGACACGCCATTTTTGTTTACCTGACGCATCAAGCTTTTTGGGGACAACCCAAATCGGTGAAGACCAAGGGGAATTTGAATGTTTGATAATACCTTGTTCTAGCATTTTCGATACTTGTTTTTTCACTTCCTCTTTGTGAATTTGAGGGTAGCGATACGACTTTGTAAAAGTAGGTTTAGCATTGTTGGTGTCTATTGTGTGTTTGATCTCATTAGTAAATGTTAGAATATCTCCTTCGAGATAGAAAATATCTGAAAAGTCTAGGCAAAGTTGAGTAATTATTTCTCTTTCTTCCTCATTTAAGTGATCAAGACGAAGTTGTTGCCTTATTTCTTCGCGTCTATCTGTATAAATTTCAGAATTATATTCGTTTAAATTATTTAATGAAAAATTTTGAATTGGTTCTAGTTTAATTTCGGAAAAATCTATTATTTTTGGGACTGCGTTTGCGTTTAATACGGAGGCAAGAAATTCTCCTTTATTGTTAATTTTGACTAGTGCATTAGGAAGTCGTACTTTATCTATTTCCATAGCTGTTAATATGGCTTCTGTATTTACAAGATTACATCGAAATTTTGAAATTTGTTCTGTACGAGGGTTAATAGAAATTTTGTTGAGAAATTGATTATTTTGAACATTTTGTTTTTTATTATTTTGTACATTAGTGGAATTTTCTGTGGCTCTGAATAAAGGTACAGTTTTGAAATTGGTAATTAATTGTTTATTTTTTATGTCAATAATGCAGTTGTAATGTTCTAGAAAATCGGATCCTAGTAATCCGTCGAATTCAATATCAATATTATGAATGTAAACTTTGTGAGGATCGTTGAGAGTAAACGGAACGAGTGTAGATTCATTAATTAGAATTTTTTGATCGGTAATTCCCTGTATTATAACGTTTTCGGGAAAACGTTTAGAATATTTTTCACAAGTTTTTGGCTTAAATATGGATAGTCCGGCACCTGTATCTATTAATATTTTAAATTTTTTTGTAGCATCTTCAATGTAATATAAGTTTTTGGGATTTACTGTTAAAAGGGCACTTGATATTCCTCTATTTATAGGAATATTTGTTTGTCTTGCTGTTGGTTGGTGTTTAAATTCATTATTTGAATTTGGTTTTCTAATTCCGTTATTTCGCATAGCCGTTGATCCGGTGGATGATCTTGAGCTTGAGTAGTTTGCCGAAAATCCTGATCAGTATCAGAATAATTAAATTGGTCTGTTGAAAAATAATAATTTTGTTGATATGTTGGTTCGTCTGAATATGAATCTTGATATTGTTCATAATTTTGATCGTAATTGTAGTTATATTGATGAGCGGTATCATCAGCATATTGTGCATGTGAGCTGTACTGATGAGCAGTATCATCAGTGTACTGTGAATCGTATTGATGAGCCGTATCATCAAAATTTTGGTTCATTTGAGTGTTCATATGATGAGCTCTTTGTTGATTATAATTCGGATTTGGCCGAATTATTGGTGGTCTTGATTGGTTTGTATAGTTGGGATTCGGTTTAATAGCTGAAGGCCTGTTTTGTTGAAAACTATTTTGCTGGTAATTATTTTGTTGGAAATTTGAATTCGTCGGTCTATTATTTCCATTTGGATTAAATTGAGGTCGCTGATAATTTTGATTTAAGTTGGATGATTGGGCTTGATTGAAATTTTGTTGAAAATTAGGCCTAGAAAAGTTTTGGAAAGGTGCTGAAGAATTTTGTTGCTTCGTTCGGCACTCATTTATTGTGTGACCATTACGTTTACAAAATGTACATATCTTCTTAGCATTTAGTGAATTAGGTGGTAATGGTTTGTTCGCTTTTTGAAATTTCTGAGATTCAAAGTATGACAATTGAAGTTCTCGTTTAATCCTGGATATTGCTTGAAGCATATCCATAGGATTACTTGCTCTTATTATAGATCCTAATTTTGGATCCAGCCCTGTCAATAAAGTGTTAAGAGTCATTGTCTCGATTAAATTTGATTGTGCGGTTTTTTGATCAGAGGTTAAATGCTGTTTCTGAATCGCTGCATGCATTTTCGCATTATGCGTTTGCAAGCGGGATACAAAATTTAAAGCGGATTCGTTTGATTGTTGATTAATTCTTTGCAAGTCCTGAATTAGAGACGTAAGGTCCCTAGAGTCTCCAAAGTGAGTCTCTAATAGATATTTAATTTCTTCCCAAGTTGACGGGTTCCTAGAATTTACTAGTTCAGCGGCTTTTCCACGTAATTTATTTTTAACATGGAGAGTTAAAAGTATTTTTTGATTATCGACCGCCATGTCGAAAGCGCATTTAATAGCATTTAAGAATGTTTGCAGGAAAATTTGATTTCCGTCATACTCCGGAACAATTGAGAAAATTTCTGATAGTTTGTAAGGTTCTAAGATAGCTTCGTTTGCCATTTTTATATGTTAATTAATTATTATGTTTAAATTAGATATTGTAAAGTTATTTAATTAAATACAATTAAATAAAAATAAATTTACAGATGGGAAGGATAATAGTTTTTGGTCTATATCCTGTATAATATTTCTTAAAATTATAAATAAATGTTTCAAAGGTAACGTGTCAATTCTTTGACTTACCAAATTTTGTCCATTCGTCTTCCGGCCAGAGTCCACAACCAGTGAGGCAATTCCGTGTTCTGGAAGCGGGGTGTCTTCGGGAAGGATGGCTTGCAGAGGAGAATCACAAACAGTGAGGGCAGGTCCGTGTTCTATCTGCGATTTCCCCTGTTGTTTTCTTTGTTTCTTTGTAGATTTGTTTCTTGTTTCTTTTGTTGAAGTCTTCGTGTTTCGAAGTTGCTTCTTTGAAGTATTCTTGTTTCGTGTTTCTTTCTTCTTGAGCTTGTTCTTGATTTCACTTCGGAATTGGAATTCCACGTTACTAGTGAGGCAAATCCGTGTTCTAATAACGCGTGAAATCCTACAACGACTGCGCCAAATTTGTTAAATCACTAGTTTTGATTTAAACTTTTTAAAAACAATTTATTTTATTTAACGGACGAACAAGAATTTAGATGTGTGAGTATAACAATAATATCAATACTAAAATTATACTGCTCATGCAACGGGTTTGCTGCGACTTTATAAGTTTCGTTATGCTGACATTGTTGAAAGTAAAGTTAAAATATAATTGGCAAAAGATTAATTTAAAGAAAGAACATTATAAGGTTTCAGCAAATCATCATAAACGTTGGTTACAATGTATATAGTTATATGATAAGACACGTAGCAGTATTAAGTTACGTCTGGCTTTCAGATAACATACTGAAGGTTTTATGTTACCTGATAATAAAGTTATAGGAGTATGAGAAGTACTTTGAATAATGAATGCAATACAATATATTTTATATAACATATATATATATATATATATATATATATATATATATATATATATATATATATATATATATATATATATATATATATATAAATTGTAGTTACTAATTTCTCCTAGATTTTGATATTTACAATTTTTGGGATATACGATATCATTATACATCAGCAAGTTTCATAAATTACTTAATAATAATAATGATAGTAATAGATATCTTGCATATATATTCCGTTGTGAATGTAAAAGCATATCATACAATGAAAGACGATTTAATGATTTTTTTCTTGTCGAGCAAGAAATAAATTACCATTAATTTGTAATTATTATGAAGTATTTCCTGTGATGCAACTTATTAGATTTTATATCGACTATGAATAAAGTTTAAATTCTGTTAAAAAATATGTTATTTAATAAGACGTGTCATAACCGGAAAAAATGAAGGATCAATTAAATATATAATATTGCAAAAACAAATAACTAGAAAACTGAAAGCATTGTCATGTTAATGATTACACTTAATTTGAAGTAAGTTTACACTATGCTTTTTACCTAATCTAATGGTAAGGTCTAATGGTCTATTTGGAGTACGGATTGTTGCACCCTCGATGAGACAAACAGACAATATTTTATATATGTCTGCAACATCTATAAAATAAATGCATTTTGAACTGTAATACAACTTCCCCTTAAAATAATTCCGTACGTCTTAAAACCATTGTTAAACAAGGAGGAAAAATATTTTCGTGACATTACAGAGATTGTCTCATAACGAATATCTGTGTGATTATTTTAACAGAGGCTGTCCAGGTGAGCAGACCAATTTAAACTAAGATCAAGTATGATACCTAGCATGCTTCAAGGGTTTTGACTCTGTCCCAACTTTTTTGGATCCATACATTATATTTGTTGTTTTGTCCATATTAAGTTTTACTAGATATTTGCAAAAGTCAAATTTTTTTTTTGGTTCATTGCATCAGTTCCTCTAGATAACCAAGTAGTATCATCAGCAAAAAATATAGAAGAACTATCCCCGATTAAAATTGGTAAGTCGTCTATATGAATATGAATGAAGAATATGAGAGAGAGAAGAGTTCAATATTGGCACATCGTTGCCTATTACTTAAATAGGAATTAAAAAGCTGCAAGTCTGTACCACGAATACCATAGTTCTCAAGCTTTGTTCTTAGGAAACTTAAATTTACACAATCAGAAGCTTTAGTTAAATTGCATGCAGTTACATTTGCATTTGTCTTAAGATCAATTCCTTCAATAACGTCATTTACTCATGCTAATAAAGATTTTATTGTGAATAAATCTTTCCTAAATCCGAATTGTAAGGGCGATAATACGAAGTCCTTTTTCTAAATACGAAAGAAGTTTGTTTAAAACGATTTCACATATTTCAAAAATTATAAGAACTACAGCAATAGGCCAAAACTTGCCCAATACATAATACATACTTTTGTATAATCTGGCAGAATTAACCTTTCTAATATATAATATGATACAGTTTGAATATAGTACTGTAGATTGTTAGTTTAAACACTTAGTGTATCTTCCTATCAGATATTATTTTATTTTCTTTTGACTTGACCCTCCCCATAAGCGCAACGTAAAAAGTAAATAAATTTGTCTCATATTGACACGTATATTTCTGTATTTTATATTTTAAACATTGCTTAACATAAAATATGAATATACTGTCAATTATTTTGTTAGAACGCTTATTGTCATTGTTTATTATTTCATTTTTATTATATAAAATTCATCTTGTTCCTTTTCTATTTTCACTAACATAATATTTATATTTTTAACTTAAAATTTATAACTTGGAATATATACTAAATCTCTAATAATTAAAAGCCCCTAATATTAAAATAAAATATAAAGCTTATGCCCTGTTATTTGTGAAACGTAGGTATTGATAAATATAATTTTAAGTGCTGTCTATTAAATCCCTAGATCTTTCACATTTTTCCGAAAGTAATATAACAAGATTAATACATATGGCCACCATTTTGATGCTATATGGATATTAAAATAATACATAATAATACCACAACATTGCCACGATTAATAATAAGATAACATATTGATGTAAGCAAAATATTTCTATTATAAGGACAGAGTTCTTTATAACAGAAATGTTTTTATTACATCAATATGATGATTTATATTTCAAACAAAGAAATGTGTATGTGAACAATAGAATTATTCTTCGACAATATATGTATGCATATACCTCATTTCAGACGATAACATGTAGGATCGATGAGACAAATTCGAGAGATCGGAAAGGAAATGTAAAAGGAAATACGAGAACAGACGGTTTCAAATTGAATAGCATTACAGAGGAATCTAAATCCGCTGTAATTTCGTCCCACAGAATCAGTGAATATTACAACTACAATCCACCATAGAAAAATCCATTCTATTTGTGTATACGGTATGTGATAGGTATTGTAACGATCGTTCTTAACGGGAGACAAATTAAACCAAAGTACTGTACATAAGGTGTTTTATTTGTTTGGATCTCTTGATATGTTTGAAAATTGTGCTCGCTAGGCCTGTTGATAATATTTATGTCACGAAGAAAATTCTCAGTGTCAGAGCTTGAATTTAATAAATACTAATTCGACTTTAGCCGTGCTTGATTCTTCAAATTAATCCGTCATTTAGACGTTAAGAATTATTGCAAAATGAAACAATTAATTTAATTAATTCTTATTAGAAGACCATTTGCTTTATAAATTGATATTGACGGTGTACGGTTATTAGTAACGGAAAGGAGGAAAGAGAGTGTTCAAATTGAACATAAGGGGAACCAAAGAAATTATTGCACTGTGCACAGAATACAAGCGTATACAGGGTCGCGAGAGCGGAGTGCCATTAATAAAATACGTCACAGTATATATGATAATGTATTCTATAGTTAAGCAGAATATAACAATGTAGAAATATAGTAACGTTCAATGAGTATAAATTTCATTTAATAACCTAATAATCGGAAATATATAGTTCTTCCGGTCTTTTAAAATAAAGGTAGAATCATAAAATAGTATAAATACAGTAAGAGATACAGAATAGAAAAAATACCTATTACAAAGACAAATTGTACACACACAACAACAGTAAAATACATAATATTATATATGCTGTATCATCAGGGCTACGATTTTCATAGATGGGGCATATGCGGATATCCTCAATATCTCAAAGAAGGTTTAGTTTTTAGTATTAGACTAAAAATAATGTTTAGATGAGAAACTCTATATAGAAGCTAAGAGTGAATGGTTACTCTTTGTCAGTGATATATCTAATAATATGGCATGCATGTTAGAGGAAAATGTTAATGCGGTTCTAATTTAGGCAACACTATAGGAAATCTATATGCAGCTGAAAATTTTAAATGATATTTATCCCTATATCCCTGTCTCTAGAGCATACTTGCGACATATATTATAGTGTCAGAGAACATGTACTATTCAGGACGTTTTCATTCTGAAGACATTCTGATCGAAAAAACAACAACAAATAAATATTGTTACTCAAACAATTGTGAATCCCACACAATCTACATCTTAAACTGTAACTGTTTGTGGAATATATGCAAAAACTATACAAAGGTTTTTACAAAAACAAATTCCTACAAATTACAAATGATTCACTAGTTTACACAAGATGATACCGATTGCAGACTTCAATTTTATAAAATGACGTTGAGACTGGGAACTTGGATATTCAAAAACAATTTGTTTTATCGGCGTATCTACGTTCTTCCTAAATGATAATGTAAATACAGGGTGTCTCACTAGGAACTGCATCGATCGATATAGGAAAAAGTACGCACCAGAGAATTTTGAAAATCTTAAGAGATACTAAAGGCAGTATGGCCAATTTAACTAAAATAATTACAAGCATCTGGCACTTCCACTTATACCGGAAGTCGATACCAACTTGCTTATTTTAAATAGAATACCCTAAATATTTTAGAGTTTTCGAAAAGAGAATAATATTCTGAGTCAAAAATATGTAAGATACTCTATGCCTAAACCCAGCCGTTTTAGAGATATTTGAAATTGAAATAAAATTTTGACAGGTGTAATGGTTAACAGTAACCTTTATAACTTTCTTCATGTAAAAGATACTAATTTGCTTTTTGGCTTGTAGAAAGAACACAAGGAGAGCTGCATTCTGTAATTGAATTATATTCAAGAATGGTATACCAAGTGTTCCATTTTTGACGTTACATTTTGTAAAGTTCAAACCGCGAAAACTTGTTTAGGTCAAATAGAATAACCTATATTTTTTTACATCAAGTTATGTAAAATTAAATTCCTTTTTTTTTTCTAATATAGGCATTGTGGGGGTTTAAGTCACAAGTTTTTGAAGTATTTGCGATTTTCTTAGAAATTCAAGAATTTTTAGTAAAAATGTTATCAAATTAGACATGATTAGTAACAATCAGTAATGTCAGTCATTCTCTTATGTCAAAAAATGCCACCGCATTTAAATTATACACACGAAGACTTTTTGAATTTGATTATTATTTATGGAGAAAGTAATATCAAGAACTTGTAGCACATTTGCTACTCGATATCCACAAAAACGAAAACCGTCACCAAACAGCGTAAAACGCATACTCGATAATTTCAAAAATTATGGCTCTGTCAAAGCAAGGCTTCAAAAGCGGAAGCCTATTGTTGATGACGAAAACATTGAAATAGCAAGACTGGGGTATTTTAGTGCATTTCCGATTATGTCATTAAGACAAGCTGCTTTGGAATCGGGACTATGCAAAGATTCAGTTCACAACATCTTAATTAAACATAAATTTAATCAGTTTTCGTTCCAAATAGTTCAACGACTAAACGAAACAGATTTCCTAAGAGAAAATTTTTGTGAATTTATTCTAATAAGGTCTGTAGGTGAGGATTCTTATTTGGGAAATATTATATGGTCAGATGAAGCTAAATTTACTAAAACTGGACTTTTTAATCGACACAATTCGCATTATTGGAGTGACTCGAATCCTCATGTGTTCAGGGAGCGAAATTTTCAAGAACTTCGGCAGTTTATTGTTTACTGTGCCATAAGAAACGATAGAGTGGTGGCATTAGAATTTTATCAGGAAAATTTAAACAGTAAGTTATAAAGATTTCTTCTTCTGCTAATACGTATAGTTAATTTTTTTTGTTTTTGTTTTTTTTTAGGTGAAAGATATCTAAATATTTTACAAAATTTGAATGATAACCATTTAAAAAATTTACCTCTCGCCGAACATAGAAACATTTTTAATCAGCACGACGGTGCTCCCCCACATAACGCGTATTTGATAAATAATTTTTTACAAGAAACTTTTTATGATCAATGGATAATGGACCTTTCCTATGGCCTCCTCGCTCGCCCGATTTATCAATTTCAGATTATTTTATTTGGGGATTAAAGATAAAGCTTATGAGAGCCCATTAACAACTATTGAAGATTGTATGCAACGAATAAGAAATGCATTTCAAAACTTATCACAGGATTCAATTAGAAGAGCTACCCATGAAGAACTAATCCGAAGGTGTGAAAAATGTGTGTTTCTCATCTAAACATTGTTTCTAGTCTAACACTAAATACTAAACCTTTTTTGAGATATTGAAGATATCCGCATATGTCCAATGTATGAGAATGATAGCCCTGATGATATAACAAATTAATTATAGACATATTACTATCGTATGTAACTTCGACAAGGTTATTACTATCATATGTAGATGATTTTATATCAAAGCCCATACACAAAGCTCACAGAAACCATAATACATTGTTGAGCAGTTTACTTGGAATTTCTGTTTCACCGAATATTCGATACCCTGTAAAATATTAACTAGTAACTCGCATTCAATATTCAACATATAAAGCTCATAAATCTAAAAATATTAACGTATTTTCTGGTATAACCCAAGAGTATGTCCCTAGTCCCTTATTATTTTATTAATAATATGACATTACTATTTAGAAAATAGAATGTAAATTATTTACTTTATTACAAACAAAGACAATGTAAAAATATATCTACAAATCGATTCATTATCAGCTCAAATGCACGTACATGACATCTTTTGGAATTGAATGACCGGTGTCTTCTACCCTCAATGTAGGCAAGTGCTTTCTTTGGAATCTTTGGAAGCTTCACAAGGAGAATTAGTGGCATAACATAAGATGTTATTCGCTGAATAACATCTCTATAAATCGTTCTAATGTCTTTGCAGACCTGGATGTAATTGTTACCCACAGGAAAGATTTATAGATTATTACAATACGACCATAAAATAATATTATTATAAATGCCTGGATTTATAACACATAATTCAAAAAATTTTACTTCTTCTGACACGTTGAAACATATACACCGCGTATGTTCTAAAATGAGAATTCGACTTGAATATGTGTCTACCGTGTGTAACAGGGAGAAATATCGGGAAGACTACAGAGATAGTTGTTAAAATATCATAGATTTGGGATAAATAACGTAAATCCGCCATGAGAGTAATGAACTATGTTGTATTTATTTACTAAATTATTAATTCTTGTTTGGATAACTCCTCAGTATTGAAACTGAATAGTTGTCTTGTATATTTATCATATAAATTTATTGTATTTGTAGTATTTCTATTGTATTCCCACACTATAGACGGAAATGTCTAATTTATGTTGGCTGGCTGTTCTAGACAAAATTTAAATATATATATATATATATATATATATATATATATATATATATATATATATATATATATAAACTGTTAGGTATCATGATGGCAATCACCACTTATACTTCAGATGCCATTGTTATAAATTTAAAATATCCTATTAATTTCCCACAAATAATAATATAAGGAGATCCTTATATAGCTTAATCACAAAGCGGGGATATCAAAACTAACATCTACATCGCGTTTTCACTCATTGAGTTGCATAAACATATCCAGTGATCCAATTCGTTTTAATTCTACAATATATCTTAATATTTCAGTTAAGTAATACTAAAATATATAACAAAATTACTTACCTTAGTTCTGAAGTGCTGTGATACCTCTAATATTCCGTGCCTGAAACAAAGATTTAGATATGAAACAAAAATGTTATCAGTAAATCATCTATATAATGTAATTAAGCCTTTAAGAACATAATTCCACTATTAGATGTAAATCACTTCCATAAATAATTTAATTAATTTGATGTACTTTATATTATATGTATCTAGAGATTTGTGAAGATTCTGGCAATACTAGAAATTATATTACATTTTTCTAATACTAGAAATATAAAACAATTATATTTCTAGTATTAGAAAAATTTTCACAAATCTCTAATAGTGGTAGTAAATTATTTAATAAAAAATAAACAGTAAAACATAAGTTATTATAAAATGGTTTGTAATTATTATCTTATAATTATTCAATGACGTAATTGAAATAAATGTTAATACTGGAAAAATATAAACATCAACTAATATAATGGAATCTGATTTCTTCTACAATTATAGAAACCCAAGTGCATATACTATCCACTGTCTCTCCATCTATCTATCGCAATAATAAACACTACAACAATGTTTTCATAAATCAGATTCTCAGTATTCTTGCCCATAACTTACTGTCATCTTATTAAATCTTACTCGTGTGACACAAAATTTAGAATAAGAATCAATGTCGAGACTTCATCTAAAATGAAACCGATGAAGTCTGGAGTACCGCAAGGTAGCTTCCTGGGTGCCTTACTATATATACTGTACACAGCGGATTTACCAGTTAACGAAAATACTACAATGGGTACCTTTACTGATGATACTGTAACCCTTTCTATTAATAAAGAACCACAACTGGCATCCACTACTTTATAAAATCTTCTAAACGAAGTAGAAACGTGGACCTACAAATAGAAAGTCGAAATCAATGCATCGAACAAAATCTGTGCAAGGAAATTTCACACTAAGAAAAAATTCGTGTTCTCCTGGTTATCTAAACAACATATAAATACAGCTATCCTCGTGTATTAAATACTTAAGGATGCACTTGGATAATAGGCATGCACGGAAGCAATATGTAATCAAAGAACGCAAATATATAGACTTAAAAGTTAAAGAAGTACAATGTTTAATTGGGAGGAAGTGTCAACTACCACTCGAAAATAAGCTCTTAATATACAAAACCATCCTCAAATCAATATGGGTATATGGTATAGACCTCTGAGGATGTACTAGCAAATTAAACATAATAACAATACAGAGGAGTCAGTCAAGAATATTGGGAATTATCACCACGAGACAATTCATAAGAACCTGAAAGTGCCATGCATCAAGGACGTCATAAAAAGAGTATTAAACACTATAGTAGACTAGAAAGCCATCCTAATACACTCTTAAACTCTCTCCTGAAACCACAAAATCCAAGACTCAAAAGAAAATGGCTAAGTAATCTGAAGGCAGATTAAGGAAGGCTTGTGACTGGAGAAGCCTTCACCACGTCAATAAAGAACCACACGGTTCTTAAGACAGCACATTAGCTTATAGAATATTTTTATAATTCTACTTACTAATAAATCAATTATAAAAAATAAATCAGATTCTCGATTTATTGTCAAGTAATGCCATTAGATGTCTTCATATATTTTTATCATTTATTTATTTAACTATAACACATTATATAATCTGAAGTGATAGAATCGTTTAATAACATTTCTCAGAATATAATTTTTTTCTAAATATGGATGATCTTGGAACATTGCCCTGGAAAAAATTTATATTTTATATCATTTTCATGCTCAACGCCATACTCGTAAGTCATGTAAGTCATAATAGTTTTCACCGCCTAGTTACATCAAATTAAATGATACTCCTTCAATGGAGTAGAGCATCTGTTAAAAATATATTTTCTGGTCTTAGATTGAATTTTTATTAAATTTTTGATTAATCTCAACTTCTCTTAAAATCAAATTATATCCTTAAATATCTAGAAGGTTTCAAAATTTTAGAGAAGAAAACTATTGTACTTCTTTAAATAACTTCCGAACTCATTATGTTAATAGCATTTAGTATAACGTCTTTATTGACATGCCTTTTAATGATACCATTAGCAATTTAATACCAGAATGGCGGAACAAATTTATAGGGTAATCTAAGCCCACGCTCCTTTGACCTGCTGTTCCTATTTACATCAAATTTATATCTCAATTTTATTATAAAATCGACTTTAGAGGAAAGTGCTGAGAATTGTAATACCAAATTGTGTTTATGAACCAACTGTTGAACTGGAATGGTTTTAAATGTCGAAAATATTACTTCCATAGGTAATATGTGTAATAGACAGTGTAAATTTTGTGTTTACGTAACTTGGTTAACGGGTAACTTAATTATCAGTCCTTCTTGTTTATCTGATTATAATATCTATTACAGCTATGTTATTCAAAAGAAATCCAGAGGCAGAGCCAGTGGCAGAATAACTTGTGTGAATACTTAATCATACTGCTTAATATCCTTAAATTACCTAAATTCTCTATCAAAAAGCGATTTTATATTTTTTATAGGTACCTTAAAACTCTACTCTGCTGCTTTACATGAATGAAGCTATTGATAACCACCTTAATACAGAATTATTTTTAATATATCTATCTAATAACTTACTGCTAGACCCGCTTGATTTTATGACAATGTCCTGCAGCCGGGTATTTATCACCGCTGTGTATCTGTTCACAGGTGGGTACGGTAAGTCAGTGAATCAGCGTCTCCGCTCAATCAATCAACTTTCGCAGTAGTTGTACATATGTTTAGTGGTGTACTGTGCATTTTGATGCGAACGTTTTTGTGTTGTAAAATGCTAATTCATTATATCAAATATATGTAGTGTTAAAAAAACTATTTATTGACAAAATAAAAAATAAGTGTAGGGTAAGGTGGGGTTAATATGACAGTGATTTTCAATAGTTAAAATATAAATGTTATTATATTTTATTATATTTATTTGGTAAACCTGAAAGAATTAATGTACAATACTTTTCTTGTGCTTTCCTTGCAGGTTTACTTTTTCAGGCCACCACAAGAAAATAATAGAAATTAATTACATCAGAATTGTATGTCAGTATTTATAAATATGGCCGTAGGTAACACTTCCCCAACGGTTTGGAGCAAATGTGATTTACATCAAATATGTACTTAATGCTTAATGTAAAACTCTTGTTGAATAAACGTGATTAAATAAAAAAGTCGCTCTCAACACAGATATATATATATATATATATATATATATATATATATATATATATATATATATATATATATATATATATATATATATATATTTTTTTTAAATATATTTTTATTCAGAAAAAACGAATTTTGATCACTAAATTTTAATTTTAATTTAAACAGACATAAAGAATCTTCTGAAAAATACCTAATTAAGTACTTAAGAACAAAAAAAAACTTATTAAATTTACGAAATTCATTTTATATTAAGTTGAATTGCGAAAAATAATATTGGAATGTTATATATTCCGATCTACTTATAGATGATAATGGAAGGACGGTTGCAATTTCATCTTCAGTGAGCGTTTAAGTGTCTTCTTTCTCTGGTCAGGTGAATTGTTTGTCTTGGTATTTCGAAAACTTTACACATCACTGGTTGTCTGGTGTAATGTTGGTAATTAGTCCCACGAAATGTTTAACATATTTTTTGTCCTATATTCCTCCAAAAACCATTAGCTTCAGCTAGTTGTTGATCTGTATGCTCTTCATATTTTTCAGTTTTCATTTACTTTGTTTTTGTCCTGTCATATTATTTTCGTCCTCCATCTCAAATATCTCAAGGTTCAAATCATTACCTGGCAAGTTTACACTTGCCAGAATAAATAAAATCTAAAATAATAGTTTAGAACGTAATTACAACAACAATGCCTTTAATATAGTTCAATTTAATGAATTTGTTGAAGAAATGTATATGAAAGTGAATTCTTACCTTCGATATAAACACTGAAATCACAACCCACAAATATGTCTCCACACTCGCTTCGCGTAATTATTTGTAGGTTAGGAATACAATTATCAGATTTAAGTGTGACAAGATTTCTAACGAATTATTTATACACGCTATGTTTACATCTTGAATATATGCTACTCTCCATAAAATGGCACCACGCTACTACGAAACAATGACAATTGTAAAAGGTATGTTCACACTCCCCCCAAGTTCACAATTACTCCACATTACCTTACCTGGAAATTTAAATATGGAGACTTAAAATATGATTTTGTGATTAACCTTTGTTATGCTGGAACAAACCGGATTGTAAGAAACTTGTAGACACTGCACTATTCAAATATAAAAAAGTAGCCTAAGACCGAAAATTGAACTTATATTTGGTTTACTTTTTATGAAGATGTCGTGTAATTTACCATTTACGTTACTTAATTAACAAGCATGAAGAAACTTCTAGGATAAATATAATCCCACCATAAAGCTACCATGCTGGAAAGCCACGTAGACATATGTACCATCTGTGAGGGAACAAATTAAGAACAATACGAAATATGAATTACACAATAAAAAAGTTGTGGTTATCTGTACATATCTGTGGTTATCTTCATGCATTACATATTGTGGCTAAAGAAACTCGAAGAAATTATACAAGCATATATGAATTAACATCATCTACATTAGCTGTGTTTCTCAAATCTCATAAACATATTCGATAATTTCACAGACAGTGCCCCAACATCCTTGAACTACCTTGAACTGCCGATTCTGACTTACATGTTTACAGACAAAATTTTATTATTTCCACAAAATAATGTTTGTAGTATTATAATATGATTCTCCTATCAAGAAAAATTAAGCGATATTTCAAAATCCTCAAGTTGAAAGATATTTATAAACTATTAATAACAATCACAAGGGACTAGAGGAGACAATTGAAACAATACAATACCCTTATTGTTAGTGGAGTCACAGATACATGCTTTAAGGAACACAAAAAATAATAATTATATCGAAGTTAATAAAAGTCAGATTTTGCCAGATTAAAACAAATACTGCTTCTGCGTGTACGGAACCGTTATATAATTGGAACGATTATCGTAATTATGAAAATATAACATCACGAGATGTTGAACGGTCGTTCTGATCATATAAAAACTTTCTTTCATCACGGCGAACATCACTAGCTATAACAATTATTGCAGAAACATACGTAATACTAAAAATCAATCGAGCTAATCCAAGTGATAACGTAGTTTAAGAGGGTAATTGTGTTACTGTGCTATATACATTACAAAATATAATCAGATTTTTATTATTATTTTATTATTTTTCGTTATTTATTTTACTTTATTTGAATTAATCGGCTCTAAGCGGCTCTAGTTAATATTCTAATACATTATGGAAGATTATGCAATAATGTTCCCCTATTTTTTCTTTTTTTCTTTGTATGACTTATATCAATTACCTGTTACTTAATTATGTTTATAGATACTGCTCATATCGATACGTATAAACAATGTGAGCCATAATGATATAATAAATAATATACTATAATATTTAATTACATATAATTGTACCTAATGAATATCACGAAATGAGGCAATCTTTCAGCACAAAATATTCATGTATAAATTCGAGGTAAAATGTTAGTGACATAAGCTTAACTTCCATTTAGCATAATTTAGTTTATTTTAATATTCTTAATGGAGAAAAGTTTAATCTAAAGCCATCAACTATAAATTGCGTGTGGAAAAGTAAAAGTTTAAAGACAAGCGAAACTCGTTTTGCGGTTCCAAACTTTTCGCTCCCTAATATTTTCTGAACAAGTTTTCCGGAACTGTGCACAAGTATTTCCAATTGTTGTTATGAATTGTGTCATATAACTTTTAGTTTAGGTAGGGTAGAGACGAACAACGATACGCACTTAACTTGTTCCTATCTCGCAAAAGCAACTTTTAAAGTTTATAACTAAAATTGTTATTTTTCTAGTCGTATTAAACATACCATTCTGGAATCCAATCCCCCGTTGCGCATTCCCGAAATTTTCCTCCGCGTTCGAGACAATTATATTTTCTTCCTCCTTTTGTTTCACTTTCATTGATTTTTTTCTTAAAATTTTTCTTTTCTTATATCTGAAATATTCCTTTTTCTTGTCGACGCTTGTTTTTTTTTTTCTTTATAGATTTTTCCAGCTCTACTTTTGTAAAACTGGAACATTATTTCTATTTGTTTTCCTTTTGATTCATATTTTTTGTCACTGTTATTTCTAGAATTGGACGTAAATATTTTATACTTAGATTGAGAAAGTTGAATAGGTCACAAAACTTCTAGAAAAAAATTAATCCTAGAATTCGGTGTATTAGTGCCATCCGCATGAGCTTCTATTCGGCGGTTCAGTTTCCACATTATTAACAATTTCAAACCACTTGCAGATGGTCCTCCTTGCAGATGATCAAATAGTTCTTGCGGAAGGCAAGACATGACTTACATGAACAAACTGATAGAAGAAATCACAAAATGGGGTTTAGAGATAAACATACACAAGACACAATACATCACTATAAGAGGCACAAGACAAGACATCGAAACACAAAGAGAAGTAATAAGAAACGTTAGATAATACGAATACCTAGGAGTTACAATAGATGAAGATGGAAAGTATAATAAAGATATACTAAAGAAAATTAGAAAAGGAACAAATATGATTAAAGCATTACATCCAATCCTATGGAGTAAGAACCTAACAAAAAAAAACAACATATACAAGAAGTAGGTATATATCAGGCTATGATTCAGCCAGCGCTGACGTATAGGTCAGAAGTGTGGGTCATAGATAAAAATATGTCACAAAAACTTCTCTCAACCGAAATAAAGATGAGAAGATGTTCCGGCTTAACTTTACTTGACCATATAAGAAGTGAGATTATCAGAGAATAAATGGAAGTAAAAAATACGATAATGGACGATATAACTGAAACGCAGCTAAAATGGTATAGACACCTGCAACGAATGAACGAAGAAAGGATACCATTAAAAGTTTGGAACTGGGTACCAGCACAAATAAATAAACGAGAAAGGCCACGGAAAGAATGGGTTTCAAACATCCGCACCGAAATTGAAAGTAGAGGACTCCACGAAAGAGACCGGAACGATAGGATCAGTCTACAGTCATATATCCAGACTCAAAAATGAGTTCCAAGGATGAGTTTCAAACGGTGTATCTTCATATCTTTTACCTTACTTAAACCACTTTCTGGAGAAAGTTATTACTGGTTGTATATGTAAGTCGGAGATGCTAAAGATGCATACACCTTTAAGTAATACAAGTAGTTGTAATACATACAAGTAATTGTAATACCCCTCTGCCTACTGTATTATTGCACACTACTATTTTCCAATTGGTGCACATGCTTTTGACGTCTTGTTTGATACTGTTAAAGTGTCAGATTATCTACATTGAATAACATCAAATTTATCACGTGGCTTTTTTTACTTGTAATAAAGTCGGTCTATTTGCATTTTATTAAAATACATCATTTTTGCAGAACTCTCATATATAATTTGTGTCTTTTACAAAAAATATATTCCCAGTTCCTGCTCAGTATTTTTTTATCATTAAAATTATTAGTAATCTTATTGGCAGAAGCGAACTCACTTGCCGAAAGTCTTTAAAAGATATCCTGTAAAAATAATTGTTCAAATCTCGCACACGTTCTGCTAAAATATTTTCGTGTTCTTCATTAAAGACTTAGTTAACCCTGATGATGTAAGAATGGTTTAATATTTAAATTTCTTACGAAGTGTTGCCTCGTAAATATTACATTATTTAGGTAAACTCCCCTTTTAGGCTCCATTTGTGAGTGAAACGGCTCCATCCGTTTTTATTAAGTTATGTCAGTAATTCATGGGTAAACTTATTCTTGTTATCTTTCTCGTATACTTCGACATTTTAAGTATATAAAAGCAAAGCAAAATGTTAATGTAAAATTTAGTTTGAAGACGCAGATAGGAGAGTATACACATGTATGCTCTCATGTGCCCTTTTGGGCACACTCTCGCACCAAGCTTTACCAACTTTATTAAAAGAAAATAAAGTTATATATTTAAAAAGCTCTAGCAATATTAACTAAAATTTCTAATAACTAAAAATCATAATAAAAGCTAACAGAACAAATTGGGAAACATATATATATATATATATATATATATATATATATATATATATATATATATATATATATATATGTATATATATATATATATATATATATATATATATATATATATATATATATTGCACATACATTTCTAATATTAAGTATCAGGTTACTTGTGAGCTGGTGAGTTTGCAATTTACAACACTACATGATGTACATTAGGGTCATTTAGGAGCCTATTTAGATATATCTTTAATACAAATTTCTCCAATAAAATATTAATATATACTATTATGAACCATCTGCAGAGTTAGATGCAATGTAAAATATACATCTGGTATGCATCTCTACAGTAGGTAGCTAATAAATGGAGGAATTTCATACATTGTTCAAAAGTCGTATTTTTAAAAAAATGAAATAAGTTGACAATGTTTTAAAAATTTACTTTGAGCGCATAAATATTTTAGACATTTTATTTTGCGCGAGAAATGATTTAAATACTATTTAATTTAATCACACTAAGTTGGAAGATAATATATTTAAAACTTTTTGAATGCGACATTTGGTCTTAAAAGTCCACGACCAGAACAAGAAACCCAGACGCGAGAGTCTTAAGATGTACTTAATTAAAAGTGTTTCCCATTAAAAGATATACTTATTAAAATTCTTGTGGTAATACACTCATAATACACCCACTCTCTGTTCAAAAGTTATCAGTTTATTATACAATTTACAACTCAATTAACTACGCCAGAACAAGCTATAAAAAGTAAGCAGCATGTTAACGAACCACCGCAGGGTGAACTTAAAAGTTTTTGTCGTTAAAATCTTAAATATTCCCTTCAATAGTAAACTTAATTCGGCTAAATAAAGAAAATAGTCGCCATCCGTTGCTACATCACCACATCTCTTAAGAGAATCTAGATAATAAATGATTTACCCTTGTTATAAATTCTGAACACTAAAATGCTCTTATCAGATGTGTAAGAAACCTATCCCATGAATTATTTGGACCGCTAGTTCATAAAAATCCTTTTATAAGTCCCGATATAAAATTAAATACCATTTAAACGTTAAAATGTTCTCATTATCATGTTAACATTATTAATAAACATTGATTTGTTAACACACTGACTTCATCGAATTTCAAGTACAAAAGACAAAAATATGGCATATTCTCCTTAATCCTGGCAACTGATAACTCTAAGAAAATAAGAAAACTAAACATGAAACCGTTTTATTTCAAGTTATTTAACGTCATCATATTATTTCTACAACTAACAACAACAATTTCACTCCATCTACGGAGAAGTTAATAGGCTGCAGTCAATTTTATATATTGACAAATTTCTCTATTGATATATGTTATAAGTGAACCTCCAAATATTGTGAATAACTAATGTCTCCCTCTGCTGTCTCTACATGGTATCATTCTATATTATCCTTCGTCAACTATTCAAATCATTTAACCTCATACAAAATTAAGAAACATGAGAAAAATGATATTTTCATATCATTACTTACTAGTACATTATTTTTGTACTGGTAAGTATATTAGTGTTAGGCACATTACATTCTGATTTTATGCAACTGAAGATAACTCTAAACATCATAATCATTGTATAGACGATCTAAAATTATTCCTCGTTTCAGTATATTCAGCTTTAATGTCTACACCTAGTAAATAATTGTAGCGAAAATTATATTTTAATAATATCACATTAACGGAGCTTTTGAATTTTAAGTGTTTAGAAATATTTGCTGCACATTTTAAAAATCTCTGATTTATTATATTGAATGTATTCACTATTTAATTTACATCAGACTTAAAACGCACCAAATCACTACATTGAATTTTCGTGCTTTAGTTGATAAATAACAACATTACTCACAGTTAAAATATTGACCGTGTGAAAGATATTTTCACGCATTATTTGCATTTACATGAATATTACAGAATTTACATTCAAAACTCTCAAATATGGAAATGACAATATTTTCAATTTTTTATTTCAGGAAAATATGTAAAGCATGTACTCTGTAGAAGAGTGAGCAAGTCAAAAGAATACAGGTACATTTATTATCATTTTGTGAAAGTGGCATATCCCTCCAAAAAAAAAAAGAAACTAAATTTATTATATTGTTAAAAGAGAAGGCTATTCGATTGTACCGACATGTAAATACACGTAGCATCCTGTACATCAAATAAGGTATAAAACAATGTACTCAATTATATAATTACAGCTAGGAACAAAAAATGTCTTAATAATTGATCAATCTGTTAAAATTTCATATTCACCAATTATTATTAACTTAGAGATTTTTTAAAGGCGTGTCCAGTATAATACCGACGCTGAAGGGTAGAAATTCGTACTGAAACTGACAACAATAACCACTCCATTTACGGAAATGTTAATAGACTGCAATCAATTTTGAATATTGACAGTCTTCTCCATTAATAACTGCAAGTAAACCCCCAACTACTGTGAATAACTAATATCGACTTCTGTTGCCCCTACGTCGTAGATCTAAATAGAAGGATCACGAAAAAAACTATTATTTGCATTTATTTAGTTGCGACCTCCAACTAGTAGTCAACATTGAATTCTAGGGATATAAATAATCCCAGTAAATAATATTAGTTAATAATAAATATGAGAATGAACAAAATGGTAAATGTTTTGAATATTTAGAAATTAATTTTGGTAGATTTGAACAACTACTCCAGATTAATAAATAAAATAATAAATAAAATTACCAATGAGGGTGTTTTGATTTATGAAGAAAGATGGGTGAAATAAGAAAAACGTTAAATATATTAGGCAGCTAACACAATCCCAGGCTTAAAAATCTACTTTTGTTTGTACTGAAAATTATAATTTCGTATTGTACGTTATTGTAAAATTAAATGACTCATAGAAGACGAAGATTTAAAGTTCGTTTGAAGTCACAGCAAATCGATAGACCATCTACTAACCACGTAAACTAATTAATTATTTTAAGGAATCGAAACTGCTACAATGAAAATAATTATGAACAGTGCGGTTACATTAAAGTGAAATCCAGTGCATAATTACTGTCACTAGAGTACAGTAGTTTGTTAAAACTGGTAAACATGCCAGATTGCTATTTTTTATCATGTAAAAGTATACACAAAGCGAGATCATACTCCGAAATATATTCTGACAGAAATCTCGGAGGATAATCCAGTTTTTATGAGACCTGTATCGAATATGAAATCTGTATACTCGATATATTGGCGACAAGAATAAAGAATACCTGTCTCCTTTGATGTAATTGAAAATTGATGATCCTGACATGAGTATAGAAAAAATAAATACTCGACTACATGTCTATCGCGTGTGAAAAGTTCAAACCTTGCTCCCGTTAAATTTACAACGACGATAATTTTACGGATGGATACAGGCAACGATGAAAATGGAATCCAACATTCTAAGTCATTTGTTCCGATTCGACGATTCATAATATTTCTGTGGTTTTATTATAGATAAGAATTCTACTAAAAAATTATTAGAATATCCTCATGCGCTTATAATTTATTATTTTTATTCATATTTAGTAATATAATAGACAATTATTTATTGCATGAAAATATTGAATAATTAAATATGTAGTCAATAATCGAACAAAAAAAAATCATTAATATACATTTGTAAAAACGCGGCTTCGTTAAAGAATTATCGTTTTTTATTCGACTGAAAGAAATCGGTCAAATATTTATAAGTAATAATATCATAAGTAGTCATCGTCCTCAGGTAAACTACTTTCCTAAAAATAATATACGTTTATTAACTACAAAAA
Source organism: Rosalia funebris (assembly GCA_037954035.1). NCBI lineage: Eukaryota > Metazoa > Arthropoda > Insecta > Coleoptera > Cerambycidae > Rosalia > Rosalia funebris. The sequence goes on from JAZFAV010000007.1 coordinate 12,217,255, forward strand.
ATAATGTAATTCATTCTGTCAAATATTCCTTTTACTAACTATGAATGAAAATTAATAATCAATACCTAAGTCCTATAAAATATTTCGGAGGTAATTATCATTAATATTCCTTAATATTTAGTTGGCAGTATAAACGAGGAAGGGTACAAAAATCCCAGATCTTAGGTATATAGGTATATCGTAGATAGACCATATGATTACAATAAAGATAATTGAATATAATTATTTAACATGGAATTTAAACTATTGTTTTCCCTAAATAAAAACCATAACCATAAATACAGAATATATATATATATATATATATATATATATATATATATATATATATATATATATATATATATATATATATATATATATATATATATATATATATATATATATATATATATATAGCGAGGTTCTACGGCCTTGGCCGCTTCTCGCATCTCAACTTCCAGTAGTCCCTATTTTGCCAATCTCCTTCCTTTGGCCTCTATAGCTTCTTCTACATCCTCTTTCCAATTTCTAGGTGGTCTCCCTCTTTTTCTGCGTTCTGGTGGTATCCAGCTCCATACTCTTTTGGGCCATCTATTGTTTTCCATGCGTTGAAGGTCGTATTAGTCGTTTTGTTCCAATTATGTCCAATATATTTTCTTTCACATTCATGATCTCCCGTATTCTCTCATTTCTAACGTGATCTAATTTTGAGATCCTTGCACTTCTTCTCCAGAAGTCCATTTCGAGGGATAGTAATTTCTGGCGGTCTCTTTTGTTCAATTCCCATATTTCGGAGCCATATGTAGAAATACTCTGCACAATAGTTTTATACAAGATGGTTTTAGCTTTCTTGTTAATATTTTTACTCCACAACAGTGAGTTTAGTTGCCGGATTGCTCTTCTTCCCTGTCCTATTTTATTTTAAATATCCTCGCTGCTTCTTCCGTTTGAGGAGAGAGTTACACCTAAATATTTAAATGAGGAACAGTGTCTTATCATGCAGTTGTCTAGATTTAGGTCGCTTTGATCAGTTTCTTTGCCTGCTATCATATATTCTGTTTCTTCAGTATTTATGATGAGGCCCCACTTCTCATTCTCCTCTTTTAGTTTGCGCGGCATATAGCCTACATCTTCTCTATCTGTAGCCATCATTACTTGATTGTCAGCGAACAATAAAGTGTATAGCACTTCGTCACCGATGGGTATACCCATAATGCCACATTTTCGCTTCCAATGCCTTAGTGCTTCTTCCAACTAAATCTTGAATAATAGCGGAGCCAGTGTACATCCTTGTCTCAGGCCTTTAGATACCTCAAAGTCTTCGGAGACTTCACTATTAACTTTCACTTGACTGGAACATCCACAATACCGTTTTCTCACCGTGTGAATATAGGCTCTGGAGATATTGCTTTTTTTCATACAAGGCCATAACTTATTTAATGGCACGGTGTCGTATGCCTTTTGGAGATCTACAAACGCCATATGGAGCGTTCTTCCCCTTTCCATTCTCTTATATATGACGTTTTTAATAGTGAATGGCATATTCACTATATCTATACATGAGCGCAAATACGCAAAGTACAGAAAATAATTTATACAAACTTACCATTAAATTATACTTTGATAGCTGAGCAATGTAAGGGAGGGATGAAACTCGACTCACTGATACACATTTTGCAATACGAATTACGAAACTATGAAAATCAACTATTAACGAACACTTGATCACACTAGCTATGATTTATTATAACAGCAAGTGGAATATTTAATCCTTTATTCGGTAATATTTGTTTACAGTTTTAACTCAAGTAATACCAGAAAAACGCTTATCTTCAGTGAATACTTTTTTTCGCCATCGCAAAAAATATATATTGTTTATCCTCTAATGCAATATCTAATACAGGGACGTAACAATACCAAATTAATTTAACTAATTAGTACTGCTTGTGAAATGGTCATAAAATTTCAAGACATATTTCATGGAGCTATTAATCATTTAATAATTGAGTCGCCTAGTTCCAACACTCACTAAATCCATCTTAACATATTTTTCAGGAAACGCAAAAGTTTGCTACTAATCACAAAATAAAGATACTAGAATTCTGACTATAGAAATTGATAGATAACATATAAGAGGAGTTTTGCGGAAAAATTCCACTTTAATAGTTTTTTGAAAAACTAAAAATTTCTAGGATTTAGCTGTTTTTGGAAACTTATCTCTAGATTTAGGAGACTTTGGTTTTAAATATACATGGGTTTATTGTAATGTAGGGCTTATTTTAGTCGCCTAGTTCCAAAACCCGCTAAATCCAAATTTCAAACACATCGAACTAGTAACGCCATCTGATTGCGAGTAGCCTAAATAATGTTTTAAATTATAAAATGTGTTTCAAAACCCGCTTAATCATGCTTTACAACACCGTCGATTTCTAGCGTTGGATTCAAAATCCACTAAATCCATATGTGAGTGATATTCAAACATCCCTAAATCCATTCAATAACAAAACCCACTAAATCCATATGAAATTAGCATGTATACCGTATACCCAATAGCTCTACTTATATAATGTTACAGTCGTGATTGGTTCCTCTAAAGCGAAATTGACAAGAAATATTGTCATGATGCATACTTAGTTAAAATCAGAAGGTACAGAAGGTTCCAACGAAATTGCTTCGGCTGTTTATAGTAAAAAATTTGAAAATTTCTGACGAGATTTGTGAGGTAAAAATTGTATCTGATGGGTGTACCAGACAAAACAAGAACAGCACAATGATTGCAATGTGTGCCAAATGGCTGGCAGATGACGCACTAAAACGTACCCAGAAAGTCAATTTAATTTTTTCAGTGACCGGCCATTGATTTCTTACGCTAAATAGAATTTTCAAGCAGATTGAAAAAATACAAAAAAGAAGGATATTCATTGATGTCAATAACGACTTCAGTTGGGAGTTCATTGGGAAGTTTTAGACTGGCGAAGGACACCCTGATGTAATTAAATCAACATCCTCGATTCATTTTAAATTCAATTCCTGCAAGAGAATAATTCTATGTAGAAATAAAAAAGGAACAATATTAATTCGCGGAGAACCCAATTATTTAACCGACATAAACAATGCATTAGCAATTTGCAAGAGAGGTAAATAAATATCTAATATAAATCCAGAAGAAATTGAATTAAATAGAATTGAACTGAACATTAAAAAAGTAAAAAATGTGGATGAATTACTTTACAAGCATTTTGAAATTAACCGGCAAAAAAATCTGAAAAAGAAAATCTTATATATTACAAAAAAATTGTAACGAAATTCGGAAAAGCAGTAGAACATGAGAATAGTGACTATGAGGGGGGAAAAGGAGAGGGACTGTGCGAGAGACGTGACTTTCAGGAAGATGACGTCGTATAATGTGTTTTTCTTAAAAATATATAATAAAAAAGAAATAAAACACGACTTCATTTAGTTATTGTGTATTTTTTATACCTACCAAACAAAATTTTATTTTTGATTTTTCCATTTTATTTTTCATTTTTCAGCTAACATCACAAAATTTATTAGTAATTTAAATCATTGAGTTGTATTACTACTTATATAATTTAGTAGTAAATTTAGATATTAGTAAATAATTTGCTACACTTTACTTCAAAAATATAAATAACATATCCGGCGTTACAAACTAAAGAAATTATCAAATTTATCTATAAGCTTCCATTTCATAAAATTCTTTTCATTAAAATTCATATTTTCATATGAATTTATTGAAAAGTAACAGAGTATTTTTAAAGAAAATTTCCTGTATGTTAAATATTGTAAAAAGTATTCGCATGCAGATAAGGTTTCCAATAGACACGGGTATGCAAATTCGATCAAATGAAATTTACATCGAGTGAGTGACGCGTTTTGAAGGGGAAAGGAAATAAAACTTCCTTGTATTGTTTGACGCTCATTTCCCTATTTTAGATGGCATTTTTATTCATTACAATTTTCTAGTTGAAAATAACATTCGAAACATGGAACAGCTATTACATTTCGCCGGTTTTTAAGTCTCTGTACGTATGTTTATTGTATATTGAGCGCCCTATTTTAGAGACGCTTCTTGTACCGTTAAGGAAAGAGAAATCCTCCAAGGAACGATATTAGAATCTGTAACACAGAGTAAAAATACGTTTACTGTTATAAAACCGACTTCTCTGAATTCAGGTTAATTCTCTGCTATAGAACCGTTGAAAATAGAAAATTCACTTTAAAAACAATATTGTTTATTATTATAATACTCTTTCTTAAATTGTAGTTGTAAGGTATTGATATAATGTATCCCATGATTTTTTATCTAAAATAAAAAGTTACTGCACTAGTTCTTTATACATTATATACATAAATTATCTATTTTAGTATAACATATGTATATAATACATTCCTTAGTTCACTTCATATAATATTTAGAAGGCAGTATTCACAATAACTATGACTAAAAACTATTATTACTTTATATAACTATTCTACTTTATCCAGTATATGAACTACAAAATGGTACAGATAACCTATAATTCCATAGAAGCCACCCTAGTTTTGATTTGGTAAATGGCAGACCATATATCTTATACAATAGATCGTGAATATTTGAATTCTCTGTTAAATCTGATAACATCTATAAGATGTGAAATATAAAATTCCTCATTTATTTAAAAATATATATAATTAAATATGTGCTGAATAGACAATTATATGTATGAACATATATATAATGCAAATATATACAGTAGCAAGGCAATAAGATATAATCATAATGACACAATCGCTGCATTTGAAAGATTGAAATATTGAGAGAAGGCACGAAGATTATATTCCAATATCAAATAAGCATATTGTACTGACAGGCTCTTGTAAAACTTGGAACATATCATCCAAAGAGCAGTGGCAAGAGTTGAATGTCGAATATCAATCAAATTAAAATCTCATGTGGGTCGAATGGTCTTCATTTTACAATAAAAGAGAATATATTATTCGTCATCCTGGGTCTAGAATATTGACATACGGTAGCTATTATTAAATATATAGTGATATTTAATATTATCGAATAAGAACTGCTAATCCTTCGAAGTTGAATTAACTCAATTTAAAAAGTTTGCAATATCTCACAACTAATATAATCTATCCTCTATAAATACAAGATATTTTAGAAATCACTTCCGAATTATCCTTAATGTGTAACAATTATGTAAATTGGAATCGCAAAACGAAAAAAATTATTCCTAATAAAAATAAAAACTCGCAAATTTCTCACATAAAAGAATATTTCGAAAGTCGCCAGTAAATAGTAGGAATATTAGCCAAATCAAAACCTTTTGTGGAATCCATCTGATAGAAAAGAGAAAAATCAAGGGGTAGAGTGATAACTGACAAATAGTAGTAGAAACTTCTTCATATTTGACAGTTGCTATAATGATAAGAGCTTCTTCTTTGATAACTTAACGACGAATTAAATTATTATATCAAAATAGGTCAAAATAACTATCTCTTAATCATTCAATAAAAATATTTATGTAGTATTTATAATAGTGTTATTAGGTGATTTAATGATACAATTATATTTCGAAAGGTGATATTTAAAGAACTTAAAAGAAAACCTACAAATTATCAATCCCCAAAAATAATAGTACCTTTTATATTTAATGATCGCCTTTTATCCCAATATTGAACTGTTTGTACACTGATGGAACTATTCGTTTACAAAAAACAATATTAGCTTTCCACAAAACCGAACTCTCCGAATCGATTATATATCGCCCAACGCTCGTTTGGTCAACCATATTCCATTGTCAAAAGACGATTAAAACTAAAGGAAATTTTAATCAATTATTGTTGATAATGCTACATGTTTGCGAATATTTTTATCCATATAAATTGAGAAAATAGTTAATTTCTGATAAAGAAACGCATTTATTTAACTGCAGTTTTTGCATAAAATTTAATAAAAGATATAATAATGTTTATGAATATACTGTTAGTTTTTTTTGTAATTTGGTATATTTAATTAATATCAAATGTAATTGTTACATTTGATATTAATTAAATACATTACCCTGTTAGTAACAAGTAAATATGGCCAACGTTTTTCGTATAGTTTTTGTAACAGTATTTTTCCAGAGACCGGACGCGCGCCATATACCGTATATAGACTTACCGGCCAATTTACAAAATAGGGTTTAATTGTTTGAGGCATATATACATGGTGCGAGAATAAATCGATTTGGAAACAACTTGGTGTAATTAGAAATTATCACCGGTAAACGGAGCCTTTATGGATTTGGTATTATTTGGTAGATTTATTAGGCACCTTTTAGTTTGAAGTTTTATCGTTTATTTATGTACAACAATTATTATTACTCGATAGACTGTTATAGATTAGGCAACACGTATTTTTTTAATTAGATAATATTTTAGACGTTTTTTGTTTACATCCACGTTTTTGTTTACATCCAAATTTACTTAGCATTCACGTTTTGGTCTACGTTTACTTTTTGGTTTTCATCTATGCTTTTGTCACCAGTGAGTGCGAAGTTTTTGTTAATAATACCAGTTATTTTTGAGGATTGCAACAAATTACTGTTTTACTGATCGATGACCAGATTAGAAACTGAGATTTGGTTAATGCTGGCAAGTATTGAGAGAGCATTCTACCGGTTCTAAAAGGCTTCGTATATGCTGTAGAGTACTGTAACAACTATGCTATAACCTTAGTCTCTACCTACATACTAAAGTTCAATTTATTTTTTCTGAATTGAACCAATCGAGTTAAATAAAAATGGTACTCGTAATTATTCTATTGTTCAGTTACATATAGTTAAATAGATAAATAATGATTTTTTGCAGTGCACTCTGGTACTACCAAGTTTACACTTAATCTCTGCTTTTAAATTAAAACTAATTTAGTCAATGAATTTACAGATAGTCTCACTATCTGATTTGTAAGCACAGTAGTGTACGATACCTTATAAATTATATTCCTATTAAATATAGTATGATTAGTTATAGTCCAAGCTTTTTATTATTCAGACGAGTTATTGGTTCACGTCTGTAATATTATTAGTTACGAACGAATATACTCACAATATTAAATAATTGCAATCTCTACAATTTTGTCAGAATATATCTAGATAATAACTATTATATGTGGCGACATCATTTAACTTTTTTAAAGGACTAAGAACTTAGAAACTAAAAACTTTATAAGAAATGTTGACTATGTACCTAGATGGTGATAAATTCTATTCAAGGAGAGTCCATGGTATTTCCACAACTTCGTATGACTTGTAGATTAGCGAATATAAAGATATTTCGTGAGTAAGTCATAAAACATAAATGCATACATGTGTATTATACATACAATGTACATAAATTGTACATAATTATTGTAGTAACTGATTTATCTAGACCCACATATTATGTTAGTCCTAATATCTAGAGATGCAGATCCCAACATTGCAACACACAATCTTCAATATTATCTAGGAACACTTGAGGAGTAGTTAAAAAAGTGGAAGATAAAATTCAATGGATCAAAATCTTCTCATATAACATTTATTATTAGAAAAGAACATCAGGAAATCGTACCTCAAGTAACAACCGTTAAATACCTTGGTCTTTGCCTAGACCATAAGCTTATCTAGAAGTCATATCTATAAAGCAAAAATAAATTGACTTAAATGTGTAAGAAATAAACTGGTTGATGTGGAGAAATAAACTGGACGAAATCCCGAATTATCAATTAAAAATAAACTACTTCAATATAAAACAATAATTTGGTCCATTTGGAACTACGGAATAAAGCTCTGGGGCTGTTACTATGTGACTAAGTTACATATTTCTGTCATGTACATAATCATGAAATCGAAGGTTCTGCGTACCATAACAGACGCACTCTGGTATGTTTCAAATCACATATTACATACAGACTTAAATATCCCCTATGTAAATGAAAGCATCAAAGACCAAATCCGTAATCACCATCGAAAACTCAAAACACACCCCAACCTGGGATGGGTAAAATGATATTCGTAATCGTAAATACGAATACGAATGTATTCACAACAATAATTTTCTATTAATGTGAATACAAATGTATCCCTGTACATACTTTTAAATACGAACATGTTCGTAGTCACACCTGTGAATATGAACTCGCGTGAATACAAATATATTCGTATTCAGAAGTGTAAATATAAATATCGAACATATTGGTATTCATGGCAGTGAATACGAATATACTCGTGTTCACACCTATAACTACAAATATATTCTTATTTATAGCTGTGAACTCAAATAGAGTTGTATTTATACATTCTTACGAATATTTGTAGTCACAGTGTTAATACTGTATGTCCTATGATGTCTCACACGACTTTCCTTACCACAATAATGAATATTCAAATTTCAAAAATTAATTACTAATTAACTATCATTTTGTTAGACATGGCACCTCCGCCATAAATTCGAATTACGAATTGTAATGAATGCCAATTCCTCATTTAATACAAATAATTAAGTTTTTCATTTAATTTTTTATGTTATTTTCATTTCATCTAGTCTCTAATTCAATTTTTTTAAAGAAATGTTGTTTATTTTATCATATGTACATGTATAAGAATGTCAATAATTTTAAATGTAAGTTTGTTTTATAATTATTTTGAAAAATATACTCGTATTGCGTTGTTAATTGATTTCAGTTATAAAATTATTTTCTGGCTCTTGGTCTTGTTGCACTCGCACACACCAGTGTAAGAGGGTGTCGGGCGAGAAATATTTCTGGACTCTCTAAAAACATTTTTATTAATTTTCCCCCCTATTTGACTTACACATTTTGCAGATATTTTGTAATAGAATGACCTCTCAAACTGGCATTTATGCTTCTTCCTGCCTGACGATTAATAACAAACTCGTTTTTGAAACCCAGAGGTAACATACGAATGTATGAATACAACTGTATTCGACTTAACAAGTATAAATACGAGTATATTCGTATTGATAGACGTGAATACAAATTTAATATATTCGTACTTACAGCCGTGAATACGAACATATATCGCCTTAACACCTTTAAATACAATTATATTTGTATTCACACATTAAAATACGAATATATTCGTATTCACAAGAGTTTTATATTCACAGATGTGACTACGAATATATTCGTACTCAAAAGTATGTACATGAATATATTTGTATTCATAGTCATAGAAAATATTTTTTGTAAATATATTCGTATTCGTATTTGCGATTACGAATATGTCCATTCCTGATCCTACCCTCCTAGAAACATTATTAAATCTATTTGAGAAGATTGAAGAGATGTTAGCCAGCAGACTTAAATAGAAGCTGAAGTGAGTTCATTGGATTTTTATCTCCCAAGTCATATGTGCAATTATATATTCCTTGTACAAGGTAACACATTTTAGATTAAATATTGCATCGTATCCTATTGATAATAAAGTATAAAAGAACATATTATGTATATTATTTTTATGCAATAGCTTGAAGTACTTTTATCGGTTACTTTATTGTATTACACAACTACAGCCTGAATAGAATAAAGCTAGAGGTGACTACTTGAACACGCACGTGAATGAGATAAATCCAGAGGACATGAATGCGGAGCAAAAATTAAAAATTCGCATGAGACGCGCCATCAGGCACGCGCCATCGGCACCTCCCTTATATTACTCCAATTTTTCGCGGTGTGTGTAAAGAATAGTATCCATACAGAAAATGGTCGGGATCACGTCCTCACTTTGAGAAACCGACAGGAATCTCCAGCCGAGGATATTCGCCACATAAATGTTGTTTGACGTGAGTCAGTATGCTGTCAACATCTCCATTCTTGTAGCCCAGCCAAGTCGGCTTGCCTCTTCATGTTTAAATCTGCACCCAGCATCAGATGAAATGTAAACATTTAGTATTAAATAAAATAAATTCTAGTCTGCTAGTAATATCTGAATTAAGCAACAGTAATGTCTGAAATACTTTATACTGAATAATTATTTTTTAAAGATTCCTTTTTGTAAACACTTTCGTCTGAAAACTGTAATAACTGCTGTGGCAAACGTCATATTGATTTCTCAATGGAACTATGTAATACATTTTGAATGTACCTTTTTATAATCTAAAGCAGGTACCATGAATCAAAACATGAAGTCTCCATGTTTTAATCTAGGCCTATTTAATTCATGCTTTATATTAAAATCATCATACTTCATACTTTATATGAAAAAGTTAGAATATACAGTACGTAGTAAATGTAAATTTGACTTACTGTACGTATGCTTCTGTACCACTGATGTGGTGAAAGATGATATTCGCAATTATTTCTTATAATTTTTATAATATATGTAAATACTAGACATGGAGAAACTTTGATGTTTTCGCTAAATGCAACACATAATTAAAATAACTTGATGTATATATGTTAGTATATATAATTCTTCAAGAGTACAAAAGTTCTTATTTCGTATATCTTCCATCTTTTATAACTTTTCACAAAAAATATGTTTATAAAATGTTAAGTTGGAATACGGAAGATTTTCTAGGTTCATTTTTATTTGTCTATAAATTTTACAGCTGCCAATTCTATAACAGGGTATAGAGTATTACTTATGGTTCCTATGAAATATATATTTCACCTTCGCTGTATGTGTCTGGCCGACTTTAATAAAATACATTGAATTTATTGTATTGGCATAAGAATTCCCTTTCAGAGGGCTTTTCTTTAGGTTAACTTTAGTATGTCCATAACTAGTAATTTTGATATTCTAAATATAGTTAAGAGGTGTTTGAATAGCTCACAGACTCCATCTAAATCCAAATTTTTATATTGAATAACTTTTTAAATGATCTCGATGTCTCACACCATACTCTTATTTTTAACAATAACAAATCATTTTCCTGGAGTATCCTGATGATTTGCTATTGAAAAAGAATATCATATTGCATTATTCATTTCTATGGACCTTGGTGTATGGACCATTAATAATATAAAATCGATTCGAAAATAAAATTTTTCAGTAGTTTAATGTTGTGCCTAATTATGAAAAAGATTTAATGTTGATGACAAGGATCAATTGTCCAAGATGGAGTTAATAAAATAAGCACTCAGTATAGTCTTCTCGTCGTCTCTGTATATAACCCTTAAAAAGTTGATTTAAGTAGATATTTTAACTTAAAAAGAAAGTAGAGAATACTGACTAGAAAGTATCGTCCTTAGTTTTTCCCAGACTCCCCCCCCCCCAATAATAATAATTTCAGAAAGTAATACTGATAATGAGTGACAACAGTACAGTACACATATGTAACATAAATGAAAGTGTCTATTTCTCTATTAACTTATAGTTTTATTTAAGAATATATCAATAAAAAATTGGAAAACGTATAATTTCGGTGTTAAAATGGAAAATTAGCATCAACAAGGCATTTATGTCCATTCAAGTCACGTCAAAAAAATTCAAGTCACGTTGGTTAATGAAACACGATATTTTAAAATAAAAACTGAACTTCATGAAACGTATTAAATCATTATTTAATACATTTTACTGTTTTCATTGTATTCAAAGATCTTACTAACTTTATTCAATCTTCTCTATGCCTTGATGAAAATGTTCCATCTGTTCATCGTTAACGGTATCAAGATATATGGGGGCAAAATACAAAAGATGATTGTATTTTTGAATACATTCTGAAATCAAATCTGTATGAGTTTTTCATAGATTTTCAGTTCAAAATTTTCAGTTCGATGATTTAGGAAGAATTCCTTTTCATAGTCTTAAATAATAGATTCTTTCTATTTCGTTTTGAAGCAAAGTTGTTTTCCATAAGTTGCGGTATTTACTGTCAAACAAATAGACCTTGTCTAAATTTTAGATTGCTTGATTTTTCAAATACAAATGTTAAATATAAAAAACAGTACAATTTATAACTGCAGTTTCATATTTAACGAAATTCGGTAGGGAACAGATGTGGTAAATCATTTCACTTCTCAAGGCTTAAATAAAAACCATATCCCTAAAGGTCGGATTCTTATATGAAAAATGTTATATGTCAGATATACATAATCTAAAAATAGACATAGCGCTGAATATTTTATAGCAGGAATCTTTTGAGACCCACGCCACAGATAAAAGGGAACGTCCAAAATACGAATACGAAAATACCCAAATCGTATATCTCAAATACGGTGCGGTGTGCATACCCTGAGGTAATAGTGATATTAAAACTTGAAATATGTTTTTTTAGTTCATGGCAGCTCGAACTTATTTTTAATTTACTTGCTGGAAATGTTCCTTGTCATTATTTAAAAAAATATATAAATGTATTATCATACATGTATTTATTTCTATGAATATATACAAATCATTACTAATTCACTGTTTACAATAAGGATGTGCCATTTAGGAACTGAATGTGCCATGAGAAACGTTGATATTATTTGGACTTTCTCTTCGAGACAAAATTCGCTGTTTAAGAAAAAAATAAAAATTTTTTATTATTCTTTATAATAATCAATGTAAGTAATAAACTAGTATAATATCAGTACCTTAAGGTAATATATTATCTTTGTTAATACATTGTTTTATATTATTTTCAATATTTTTAAGATAATGTAACATAAAACACAGTTTATAACGTTATTGTCAAACAGCAAAGAGAATCCATTTTGATCATGAATGAAAACACATTAAAATCAATGTTATCAATAGATAATATCATCCAAGATAAATCAATGTTTAAATAGATATTTGAAAGAGCATAAAAGAATCCAAAATAACAAATAAATTTATGTTGTTTAACAGCTGTCAAGAATATCCCCAAGATAATTACTGAAATCCAAATAATCAATAAAATCTGCATAATAACCGCCCAATAGTATTACATGCTCAATAGTAATACACTTCTCGTATATGTAGGTATAAACCATATTGGAAATATTTACTGATAAACAAAGAACTGTTTTGTATACATCATTTATTTCTTTAGAAAATATATTGAACATTAATACCCCTAACGAGCAATTTTAATTAATAAACTCCTGGACAAAATGAACGCATCAGTGAAACTTCACATTATTACTTTTATTTTTTCGGAGATTTGAATCAAATTACGTATTGTACATAATATTATAATTATATGATATTGTAAACTATTTCAATTAAGTTTTAACAAAGTAGAATGGTATCTATTATTGAAGAAAAAATGAATAAAAGAAAACGAACAGTAATTTCAAATGCAATGAAAACGGTGTTAAGAAAAAATATAATTAAGGTGATGTTAAATCATAAGAATTTGAATTCAGTAGCGTGTAGATCCTCTTTTAGCTCTTATCACTGCTTCCAATCATCTGGGCTTGCTATTAATCAAGTGGTGGATGGTTTCCTGAGGAATATTCTCCTATTCGACAAGAGCGACTTAACCGAATTACCTAAATGTTATAGGGACAGGCTATGTGGCGCCTAACTGATCGTTTTAGTGCATTATCGTTTTAGATATATGCTCTATGGGGTTCATACCTGCGCTTCTCGGTGACCAATCCAAAGTTGGAATATTCACAAATCGAAGGTAGTTCAGTACTCCTCTAGCAATATGGGGCCGAGCGTTATCCTCCATAAAAATGAAATTACCTGCGACGAATGGGGCATATGACATCATATGGTTTTCTATGATAGGTTCTACATAGATATATTCATTCATGAATTTCATCTGTGCGACCATCGGAACAAATTCCTCCCCAGAACATTACTGATCCACTAAAAAATTGGATCCTTGGAAAGATATTGTAAACAACAAATCTCTCTTCAAATTTTCGCAAGACTAGTTATCGTCGATCTATTGAATTAAGATGTAGTCTTGTTTCGTCTAAAAGAAATCGCTTCCAGTTATAAGTTTTCTAATTTACGTGTTCTTTTGCAAAGCGCAGTCTAGTAACTCTATTTTCTCTGGTGAATAATGATACAATAGTTGGTCTACTACTATCCAATCCTTCATTAAGCCTTGTCCTGACCATTTGTCTAGAAATTGCTGCATTTCGAGATGCTGCTAGGGCTTTGCTTAGCTCTAAACTGATAGAATGCTTGTTTCATAAGACTACTTGCATAAAATATCGCTCATTTTTTGTATAAATAGACTTCTTATGACCTTGTCCTGGGATACTACAGTAACTTCCAAGTTCATTAAAATGTTTAACTGTTCGACTAATTGTTGATTGTGTAACTCCTAACAGATTAACCACATATCGCTGGCTCGTTGTCTCATAAACCAGAGTTACCCGTTTTCACTGCTTCTCTTCTCTTAAGTTACGTGGACGATTTATTTCTTCTCTTCTAATCGTAGTGGATAAAATGTTTTATTCACTTGATGATATTAAATTTTAAAAGAATGATTAGCGTAACTGAATGTATTGCCTCTCACAAATCACTTTAAATAGCATTAAATGTGTTATTAACAAATTGTTACAAAGTGTTACTTTACATCTGTTAAACAATTGCAATTGTTTATCAGTAGTGACAGAGGATATCCTAGGCCACCTACATAAAATGTTTAAGGATTTAAATCTTCAAAAAATTATAAGAAATAATAAAAAGTTTTATCCAGGAGTATATAATGTAATAAAATCATTTAGAAATAATTTCAAACACTGGTTAAGTTAGAGTTAAAGTTTACTCCACTCTTAAATTCATATCATGATTAAAACCTGTTTGTTTGAAACTCAAATAGAAGTTATAGAAATTTAGCAATATCTATGTACTACAGAAGATCTGTAATTCACCTACCTACAATACATATATACAATAAAACGCATATTTTTAAGTGGTGGTGGTGGCCTGCCACATACTTAAATCTTCTGAATATCCAAGAAGAATGATTATAAATAATTCCATTAATATCATATGGTGGGATTATAACTACCAAATAGCAATTTAACTCGATTCACATTGCAATTGGAAAACGTGTTTAAATCGCGCTTTTAACGTTTAACCATATATGATATATTTCCGTTATCGCCTGACTTGAGATGAATGGTTTCACCCCTGGCAAATCCCTATAAAAGTGAACGTTAAAAAAGCGAAAAATGAACGATATTTCTACTGTTGCTATATATAAATAAATTTTAAAATAATTGGTCTCCTAATCCATATTACGCAACTTGTGATAAAATAGAATACCAACATCTTCGTACTTGAATATTTCTTGATTTAAGAATTATATTACGGTTTGTTTATTTTTTTTGTCCCTGCTTTTAATGTTCCCATATTCAGTACTGAAAATGCTTAATACATATATTTAAAACAATTACCGGACGTTTCCAGTACTTTTACAAACTATTTATTAAACCCAGTTTCATGTGAAGGGGTGGCAATATTATTTTTTCTCTCTTTACAATGACACGTGAATAATGGCTCCTGAACAAGAGTAAACTTGTTTTCCAACGATCATAGCGTCTCCAAAAAGCCAAACAGTCTAATGCTAGTGTTTTTCTTTTGCATGCAGTGGCGGCCGGTGTAATTTTTGTCTGGGGGTGCAATCGATAAAATAATAACAAACGAAAAATTAAAATAAACTTACCTATGTCCAAGCCTGAGGTCATTTATATAGAAAATCTATTCGTCTGTTCCTGGAATTCGCAGAAACGTCAATTATAAGATCATTAAAATTCAGATTCTAATAATCTGGAATCGTTGCAATTATCACTTTCTTCATACTTATCATGCAAAGTGAAATTTAGTCTGTCTTGCGCCATTGTATTTCTCAAAAAAGTTTTAATTCTTTTAAGCGTCGAAAAACAGCGTTCATTCTCAACACTGATCATGGGTATGGTACAAATTAATTTTAATAATAAAACAGTATCACTAAAAGAATCCGTCAGGTTTCAATCTATAAATAATTGCAAAATTGCTAAGCAAGTTTTCGTTACATTATCAAAATCTTCAATGGGGAATTGTTTCTCATAGTCACTAAATTTATTGGGGAAAATAGTTTCGACGGTAACAGGTGTTCTCTAAACTCAAATCTGTCTTTAGTTTGGGTAATTAATATATCACACACTTCCTTAATTTGTGCAGAAAATGATATGTGATTACGGGATCGTATTGTTTTTTTTTTCAGATGAATTTGAAGAATTAGTTGTTCGGATTTTTATAATTGCATCTTCAATATTATTCAAATAACTGCTCATCTTGACAGCATGCAATGATCGAGACTGAAACCCTTTAAGGATTTCACAATAAGGCAGGACCTTGGTGAAAAACGCGAACCAGTATTAAAAGTTATCGTTATTTAAATAAATCAATAACATCTAAGCCTGATTTCTTGTATTGTACTCATTTTCCGCACTGTCAAAAATACATTCTAAGCATTCTTTTAAAAGTTCAGCATTTTCAGAAACGGTTCGTACAGTTCGCGTATTAAAATTCCGTTATATATTCCACCGAATATGCCTTCATTGCGATCTCTTCCCTCTCACTGTGGTTATAAAAATACAAACAACACGTGACCACGTAAACAGCCCAGATTCAATAGACAATACAATGCTATACAATACAAGACAATACAATAGACAACCTCGTCCAATAAACTTGCGTCAAAGCTTACGGAATAAACTTTGCTTTACGTGGCCATGCAATGCACACAAATCTCATATACATGTGTATAGAAATCTCCTGTTTCACGCGCCCGAGTCCTTTCTTTCTAACACATGGTTAAACGGTCCTCTGAAGTGTGCTAGATGAAAACTGAACGCGCTATGTATTTAGAGTTACATATTTAATATCCCGTAGATAAATCTGATAAATTCTTAGGGTTGGCGACTCGAGAGTCGCCAGTTAGTGTTAGATGTCGCGAGACATCTAACAAGCTGTAAGCGAGACTGTTAGATATCAGAACATTCTATGTATAATGATAATGTAATATATAGTAAACACCTAATAGGTATTTTTAGGAATTTTTAAGGGAACTCACTGCACAAATGCACCTACAATAAAACTGTCATTATTTGCATGGCCATTCCATAAATAGAGGTGACAGGGATATTTAATATATCCACTTTGCTGTCCAAGAAGTATAGTGACCATTTTTAAATCAACACAAACAAACCACTGATGTTTATAATAAAAATATAGTCTTTTTAATACTAACTTAATATTTTCATATTGTTTTGTAAGTTTTGTTGAATGACCGATTGGAATCGATGTATATTGTGAAGTAATACATATTTCAAGTTCTTCTTAGAACTATGTTCTCCAGTGTTATGTTAATAGATTAATGATTGCTCAATACATAGTACATACAATAGACATAGTATACTATTTACTGATATCATTATTTTAAAACTTAAGTAAGTTACAAAAACAAAATATCGCAAGACATCGTACACATATTTTTTACAAACTGGTATTTGGTTTAATGTGGTGAAATCGGCATCTGAAGTTTCCTTTTTCGACTTTATTTCGAAAACCACTTGATATCAACGTAAATCAAACACCATGAAAATCTATTATCAAAGGGTCTCTTACTATATGGATAAACAGAAGTGCCTTTCTTAATCCTCTTGACAGAAGACCTTTCAGATTAATGATTTCTCTTGTAAGTACACCACAAAAAATAAGGTTTAGATTGCTTGTCATAAACACTTTATCCCTTAATATTATTATTTAGAAGTGGTATATATAAAAAAGTTAGAACGTATTAATATTTTCTTGTCATTTTATTAGAATAACATATTACTTGTCATAATGATTGGTAGTTACAATTTTGCCAGGAATGTTGCTAACATATCGAAAATTTACAGAACTTATTTACGAAATCAACATGAATCGGGCAAACCTAAAGAAACTTTAATGCAAAATTGTCCGAGAGTAAACATGTCCTTCAACTAAAATTGAATATGATAACGAGTTTATTTCGATATATCTTAAAATATTAGATACTGATTGTGAATTTTTTTGCCTTTGGAATTCCTGTTTACTGTAAACTTACAAATTTAATAAGACTGTCAACATATCGATATTTTATTTTAAATTTACTTGCTAATTTTTCAAACCTTTCTGCGTCTAATGTTCTGTGTAAAACCAAGTAATTTCTATTTTTTCTGTAGTATATATACAAGATAAATCATTGGTCTAAATTAAAAACTTCAATCAAGACAGTAAAACGAGGGTGAAATATGGTTCATGCTTATACTACCTTTAGGGAGGAATTTTTATTTGTACATCCAGTTGGAAATCCTCTCAGAGTAGAATATTATGATATTTTATGCATGTTGATATCTTCTGCGTTTTCTGAATAAAGCAGAAAATATGATTTTATCGAGGAACTTCAGACATCGTTTTCATCCCCCTATGTCATATATTAACACGTAAAAAATATGTGTATTTTATTTTTAAATATTTTCCCTCTATGCAGTTTTATCAAAACATAAGAGGGAGAGGAGAGGGATCAAATTTCCGTCACTTTATATAATATAACGCAACAACGGTTTCGAAACAAAATCAAGTATTAACAGCTGATATCTATAAAATTAAAATCGATCAATGTTAAAACCTTATTTGCTGATATATATTTATCAGTATTTTATAAACTGCAAAAAAGTTACGTCTATTGAATATTTACGAGATTTGTGAAACATTCGCTATGTATTAAAGTAAAATCTAGAATATTATAAAAATGTTGAATCAACTTAACAATGTCAAATCAGATTTCGAAAATATATTTTAAAATAATTGCTATTTTCATTCGTGTATGACTAATGAATTATAAAATAGAATCCATTTACATTTGCTAAGAGGAAGAATATTCATTTCGTTATTTCAAAGAAAAAACTTGGATGTTTAATAGGCCAACACTCGTTCTTCGAAAATGATTAAGATATATTAATACCTATTTTATTTAAATACTTGGTTGTGAAAAGTAACAAAAAAGAATAATTCTAAGCTAGAAAGTAATCTTTTTCTAGTTGAAATTGGAGTAGCATACGCGCAAAGAATTATAATACATAATAGGCCAGATAATACTGAACATTATTCAAAAGTGCTAGTCACTAAATAATTCACTAGAATATATTCGTTTCTCATTATCGTCATTCCAATAAAAATAAATTACTAATGTACTGCTCATCAATCATAGAGAAAAGTATAAGTTTTCTCTATGTAAGCGTAGAAGAGTGAGGGCAGCGTTCGGCTATTTGCTTAGACCAAGCTATTTACACCGCACCTCGTGGGCGGTCGCACTATGGGGCGAAAACATCAATATCGTCTCAAAAATGCTAAAATTGAAACTGAAAATTAAGATTTCGAATATGGTATTTCCGTTAGCTAAGACACTAAGCCTTAATATCCTAGAAAGATTATTGCTTCACACGTTGATTTCCTGAGTTAGACAACTGTGAAGGGGAAGTTTCTGTTAAGGGCAAATTATTACTCAGCGTTAAAGCCAACTTCCATGAGCGTTTACGTACCTAAATTTTTTTTCAAATTTAATATTTTATACATCGTTGGAAAGGGCATTTCATCTAGTTTTAGAATAAAAATATCTATTTGTATGCTTGTTTTCATTTGTTACTTAAAAAAATAATAAAGTAGTACTGTTTAGTATGATCATTTTACAACTTCACCTAAGGTTTTAATTATCATCAGGGTTTCGCCGGGTAGATTTATTTTATGGAAATGATAGGCGATATGATCCTCTCGACGACACTTAAAAAAACTGCTGCTCGATTTGGCTCCATTTTGAGAAAATTGGAATCAAAGTAGGAAGAAAACGCGTTCTGGTTATGGTTTAAAATCTAAATGACACATTTAGGTATTGGTAGCCGTCATAGAAAATTCGTTCAATTGGATATAATGTTTAGACTTTTTTAAACGCTTTCTTTGTATAGCTTATTAATTCAAAATAAGGTGTACCAAAAAATACCGTAAATACAAAAACGTATTTACGTAAACACAGGTATCTAAACCACATATTGTTTATTTTAGCAAAAATAATATTTTTGCTAGTATCTACCGCAACTAGATAGAATAAAAAATATTTTTATTTTCGAAATATTGTGGTTTTTCGTATAGGTATATATACTGCTATGTGTTTTCGTATTTTCATACAAGTTCCTTACAAGAATTTTATAATATTTAGTTAAGAAACGTTAAAACTATTCTTGCTAATAATGACCACTTTTACAATTACTAATCGCGAGTTATGTATTGCTTTCATAGAGCATGGGAAGCATATATCAACTGCAGAAAATTACATACGTGAAAAGTTTTCACTTTCTGAAAATGACTTAAATTGTGTTGTCAGAAAAATTCAGAAACAGTTACTGCCTGAATTCAAATCGAGATGGGCCGCTGCTACCAGAATAAAGGAAAGATTTTTGAAGAATAATGAACAATGGCTTAACCGTACATTTTCCGTTCAACTTGACGACACTGAGGAACCTGGGCCGTCATCAGGAAAAAGGCGAGGAAGGCCTTGTAAAAGCTATGAAGAGTCATCCGAAAAAACTAAAAAGAGAAAAGCGACTAAATTATTCCGGGATTCTGGGCTGGATTCAATTCAGTATTCATATGTACAAGGATTGCGTTCAATTGGTGAAAGTAAAGAAGCTCAAATAATAAAATTAATTCGTTCCGCATTCTCAGAGAAAAAGGAAATCATACACCTGCAGTTGCTAGAGGAAAATACGTTTGTCAATTCTTTTACAGCAGATGAAGCTGTGGCCATATTTATTGATTTAGATTTGTCAAAAAATCAATACCAATATCAACTGTACGAAAGAAAGAGGATGCAATTTATTTCCGCCATATAAGCAACTCCAGGAAGCTAAAAGTAAATGCTACCCAGATAACTTTCAAGTTACAATTACCGACATTATGGCTAAAGTGGAACTACAAGGATTATTGAATCATACAGCAACAAGGTTATTAAATATATCGTCAGTTGATGTAACATCTGTACGTAAATTAATTTTATATAGTAAATGGGGTTGCGATGGTTCCTCGGGCCAAAGTGAATATAAACAAATTCTTTCTGGTAAGAGTGAGTTAGTATCCGATGCTAACTTGTTAATATCATCTTTAGTTCCCCTTAGACTGGTGGACAGTTCTTCAAAGGAAAATATTTGGCAAAATGCAGCCCCATCATCCATACGATTTTGTCGCCCTATCTTAATAGAATTTTCCAAAGAGACTCCAGAGAAAACCAGAACAAGTCCAGTGTTTGTCTCGCTAAACCGAAAGAAATGAATAATCTTGAACGCGTTAAGCAAAGAGTAGAACGAGAAGAAACTTTCGAATTTGGTCTTTCAACTTTACATGCGTGGATTCGTTGTATAGAACTGATTCTCCACACTTCCTACAATTTATCATTTGAAAAATGGTCCGCAACTACAGAAGATCAAAAACGACAGAAACAACTTAAAAAAAAAAGCTGTACAAGAGAGGTTTCGTACAGAACTAGGATTAATTATAGATAAACCACGACAAGGTTATGGAAACACTAATGACGGTAATACTGCGAGGAGATTGTTTGCAAATGCTACGTGCTCATCGTCAATTACTGGTGTTGATGAAGAACTAATACAGAGACTTCATATTATCTTACAGACAATGGCATGCGGGCAACCAGTTAATGCACAAAAATTTGGAGAGTATGCATTTAAAACTGCAGAACTTTATGTACGTAAATACAACTAGTACTATATGTCTTCTTCTGTCCATAAAATACTAATTCACGGAGCAAATACTATTCGTTATAACGCAGTATTGCCTTTTGGACAGCTTTCAGAGAATGCACAAGAATCGCGAAATAAAAATTACAACCAATACAGGTTACATCATGCTCGAAAATGTTCACAATCAGATACCAATGCAGATGTATTTCATACACTTCTTTATACCTCAGATCCATATATAACCAATTTAAGAATGACCTCACCAAGAACGCTGATGGAGCTCGACGAAGAAGCCTTGCAGTTACTGGAATAATTGTGAATTATGCACCTACTAAATAACGATTGTTCATTATAAGTTATAATATTATTATAATATTATCATACCTCTATACTAATACCTATACGTAATTTTTGTTTCTATTATTGAAAACTAAATTTATATAAGAGGAATCAAATATATTACGTGTCTATTAACGTCTTATATTTACTAGTTTTCTGTTTATAAAGGAATAATGGACTGACTCTGATTTTTACATATTCCTCAATTTTGTCCACTTAATATAGCAAGATATATAAAAGATATTGCAATAGTTTTACACAATCTTCAACACCATACCTTCTTATATACACCTACCAAATTTCACTTGATTTTATCTGTAAACAATAAAGTTACAGATTTTTGAGACGCGAAAGTGCTGTTTGCCCCATAGTGGCATAGTGGCAGGGCGGTCCGATAGAGACTTGTTCCTATTTTTGATCAACAGTACGTTGTAGTTCAGCTGACAAAGTATATTATTTCCAAATATATTTATAACATATTCAGTAAGGAGACCTCCATATAATAGAAAGTGATATATGTGATGAGAGATATATTCTGATTGTAAGTGATATTAAAACTAAAAATTAATGTAACGAATGGACATTTTGAGATTACACCTAGACCTGCAGTTAAATCTGTAAAATTGTGTAATTTTTTCTCATCAATGTACTATAACCCATATCTTTGTAATAATATTTTAACTAACTGCCTAATGTCATAAAGCTCACTATAGATCACACATTTTCACAAAAGCTTATCATGAAATACGGTTGCTCTTCGAGGAAAATTGTTAGAAATAATCGTAAATAAAAAGATGGAGAAAGCGAATTAGATTCTGAAATAACGGATAAGTTCTTTGGACACGAATACCCAGCGATAGTACTTAACTCTACATAAAGTTACACTAAATTTTTATGTTAATAACATAATGTTTTCAATTTTGTCCACTGATATTCGTTATAATCTCAAGAACTGTTTTACAGGAGTAAATAATATAGTCGCTAGAATCACTATAACTTATTTTGAAGTAATACATAATACCCTTCCTCCTTACGTCAAAAATTATATACATATTTAAAAAAAAAATCTGTTCCATCATCGAATATTTGACAATACCTATTATACATTTTGTAGAAAAGAAAATAAAACACTTAATGTGTTGAAAATATTAATATTCATACTTATTTTCACTTCATACCTATACTTTCTTCATACTTATATGCTTTGCTTCATACTTATTACTAAAACTTTACTTAAAATAGAAATGTTGAAAATTATGACGCTTGTGAAAGTATAAAATTATAATATTTAATGTGTATTATTTTTATTTCTATACGCTTAACGTTATTGCATTCATATGATACACTGCACGGTGATAGAGTTTCACGTAATATTGGTAGATTTATTAAATAATTGTTAAAGAAACTGTGAAACACATTAACTTTATTTTTTAAAATACATTGACTAATGTGTCAATCTTTGTATGTGGGCTATAACGTCATCGTAGTCTTTTTTATATTGCAACTTCCTCTTTCGTAATAAATAAAAATGATATACTTAAAGTTTTCCGAGTAAAACCATACCCATAATTAAGAATTTTCTATTTAAAGTTTACAAAATGGAAGAAATAAAGCAAATACTTTTATCAAAAATTTTAAGGCTATTAAAAATGTCCTCCATTAACAATTTAACATTTAACATTGTTCGATGGATCAAATACTTTGTATTGAATGTTCAATAATTTTCAGGCTAATTATTTTCGATTTCAACTCAAATTTATTGCCTCATAAAGTGGCTTCATCAGATAAAATAACAAACTTTGAAGTGTTGAGATTTTCGTTGCAATGATTACTTGTATGCGAAGATATGGATCATCCTCATTCATTTCTTGTACTAAATGTTCTTTGTAAGGATAGAACTTTTCTATTTTTAACAAATCTCTAACTGTGGTGTGATCAATACGATATGTTAGAAGTGTTTGAAGTTGCCTGGTAGAAGTGTGGGGAACGGGAAGGGTGAAAAAGTGTGGGGTGGTGAAGAAAATTTTTGAACTTCAAACAACTTTAGTTTAAATACTCTCTAACTCTGTACTCTCAAACGGTAAGTAGGAAGCCCTAAGATATAATGGTAACCTACATTATGTACCATTCTATTCGAAAAATTTGAAACAAAGAAATGATTTTTTGTTAAACGAGAGACGGTTTCAGTTTGAAACATATTATGATGAAGCAGTCCAAAAAAAAGCAAACTCAAACACAAAATCTGAAAAAATTTAATTTGTACATTAGTCAACATCTGAAAAGAGAGTTGAGGAGAGTATTTCAAAAAAGAATTGAATATTATGCGAAACATTCCACCCAAGTCATGAGAGAATTTGACAAAGTACTGCACGCAAAAATAAAACAAATGTATAACATATAACTGCTATATCATGAAAAGTAATACATTCTGTTTAACATTTGTAGTTTTAGTAAATTTTCACAGTAGTTGGTAGTCATTTAAAATCGTTTAGAATTTATATTTATTTGATTTTTTTCATTAAGTTTGTTAGACATGTTTGAATAGTTAACATTGTTTTAAATTAAAATTGATTGTTTTAAAATCCCGAACAAGCTTTCATCATCTATCGTTTAAATTACCACCTGGTGTAAATCTAATACATTTCTAATGAAAATTTCTAACAGTCATTTTGGGCATTTGAATGTGAAGCTCAGATAATACAATATATCTACATATATTAAATTCAGTGTATACGCACTGTTATAATTTTACCATAACCAGTTCATCCTACACAAACCTAAATATTTTTTATGTATTTACATAAGTGTTTCATATTTATAAATTGCATATATTCTAGTTTTTTTTATCAGCTTACATTTATACCATACTAATAACAAATTATTGTCATATGTTTGCCTAAGCATCAGGCGTTATCATCATTTTAGTTTACTTACTTGACTGGAGGTCGAACTGGTTGTATAATTTGATATTTTCACCGAATGTCACTCGTTTTTCAGGTTTGCTCGTAAGACTGAAATCACGCTGAAGGTACGTAGTTGACTGAAAGACGGACTTTTAGAGGGCGGCGAATTAAACGCCCTGCGGTGGTCGACTTGTTAACTATACGGTCGATAATGATACGCATCCCCTCTAGTGACACTCGGGGGTAGTATTAATCCAGGCTGCTTTCATTTGAGATCCGCTGTTTGCATTTTGTATTTATTAATGGAAATGTATATCTGCGCAAGGATACAAGGCTTAAAAAAAATTGCTTATACGGGTCACGTGGCTAAGTACCAATTAGGGTTTAGCGTCAAGGGTAATCTTTAAGCTCAGAATCAATGCGTAGCTTAAATGTCTAAAGAGGTCATTGTGTTACAAACTCGGATAGAATAAATACAAAACGATACATCTGAAAAACCGAAAATTCCACATCGCAGACAAACGGGATGGGAAATTAACATTCTTTGAATAGTTTAAACATTTTATGTACTCGTATGTGGTAATATTATACTTTGAACGTTTCTAAATAGATTTAATTAAAATAGTTCGATAGCTTTGATTCACTTCAATACTTTTTTAAGTCACCAAAATTTTACTGGAAGTGGTAAAATTGGAGAAGATGCTTATTATTATTTTTCAATATAATTCACAATTATTTCGAATTCCAATTTTAATTACAAAAATACTGACTAATTAGTTTAATTAATAATAATACCTTTATTTCAGAACAGAAAACATCCATTTATAGGACATTTTATCCACTTAAAATATAAATAATTACATATATGTGCGTACAGCGTATAACTAAAAAAATAAATAAAAATAGGTCACCTCTAAATAACTTTGACATAAATAAACAATGGAATACTTCAGTAACTTATATGATAATAAAAAGTTGTTGTTTCCCTAAAGATAACTCATGGGTACAATTGTTCAAATCACAAGTGCTAATTATTACATTAATGTTTTGTAACATTACAAACAGTGACAAATTTATTAAAATTTTAGACCTTCTCGTCTGACAATACGAGTAAAACATACTTTCTTCTCGAGAGCCAGTCTGGATATGCGTATACTACACATGCTTAATAATGCGGTTGCATCCACTAATATGGAACAGTTTAAATAAGAATGAGAAGCTAGCGAGCACCCTAATTGTGTTCTAATTATGTTTATTCTAATTTTGAACGAACTATCACAAAATATATAGATTTTGTGTATATATAGATAAAGATTTTATCTATATTGGAAACCAGTGGCTTTATGTACAACATGGTTAATATACCCAGATAATTATAGTTTATCATCAAAGTACACAACAAGATCCTTAATATTTTCAGAACCTATTAAAATTGTATCACTACAAAAATAGGCATGTATTAGTGGTTGTTTCTTTAAGATGTACGAGCAAACTTTACACTTATCTATGTTTATTGATAGTTGATTCTCTCTCTGAACACCACGGCACAGCGACGTCGATGAATTTTTGGATCGTCTAAGTAGGCTATATTTAAAAATAATTTTAAGTCATCAGCAAAAAGGAGATGGTATGACATTAGCATTAGAGACAAGTCGTTAATAAATAATATAAAGAATAATGGTTCCAAATTTAAGCCTTGAGGTACTCCAGCTGGTGCTAAGCAGATCTCTGATTTAGCCATTATACAAAACAAATAATGTACATATGAATATATACGATTTTAGTAAGTGAAGAAAATTACTACTGAATCCATATAACTCAAATTTTTAAATTAATATATTATGATTCACCTTGTCAAAAGTATTCAAGAAATAAGTATAGAGCATATCTACTAGACCGTTATTGTCTGTGATTTACAATAATCTGGGTAAATTCTACTAAATTTGTAACTGTGAAACGTTTTGCTGTATAACCCATATTGATTAGGAGATAAAATAGGTTGCACATCAAGATAAATGTGGATGTATCATGACATTTCGAAAACCTTTGCAAAGTTTGGCAGAATAGTGATTGGGCAATAATTTTTTACCTCAGATGGATTGCTACCTATTAATATTAATCCTTGCTACTTTCCAAACCGCAGAAAAAGTGTGGGTAAAGGCTATGAATTAAATAATATAAGAAGTGGCTCTATTAAGTCTCTTTGGCAATCTTTAACAAGAACGCTGATCTTTAACAAAGGATCTGATCGTCCCATGATGATATAATAATTTTAATAAATTGGCATAATTTATTTAAGAAGTGAATCAAAGTTTTCCAAAATAACAAAATATATTTAGTTTTTGTGTCATTAGCAAATAGTAATTCATCATCAAATAAATAACTAGCTATGGTTATAGTTTTATATTGATATTGACTACAATGTTAAAACTAGATACAATATATCCAACTATTTAAATATGTTTCTGAGACATACACCATTATTTAGTAATCAATCTATTCAAAATAAGGTTGTATATTTTAAAAAAGATGTTTATATTGGATTTAAACTTTATTTTAGTTTATATTGACGATTTTCATCAACGATTCATGACGTCATCAGTTTCATGACGATTTATTTTAATTAAGGTAGATCTGATAGTGGTCTCATATAGTCGAAAATAAATAAAACAAAATCCTGAAATAGATCAATTTTCTATTTTTGTTGCCTACAGTTAAAGGGATGTAGGATATACATTTAGAGGAGGGATATTTTCAGAAATTTTTTAAATTGTTATAATAAAATAAAAAATATTATTTCGATTATCATTAATGTAAGATTCAGATTTACGCATTCCCATAAAAAATAATTGTCAATCAAGAAACGAAAATAACAAAAATCAACAGGAAAAAACGTAAGATATCTTATTGGCAGTCCAATTAACCACTTTGTCGTCATATCGCCTATAAAAACTCATATCGATTAGAAGTAGGTAGCTTAATTGAAAAGCTAAATGTCAGCCAATAAGTTTATAAGGCAAAAATGAAAAGAAAAATAATGTGAGATGTCCTATTGACAGTCAAATTGACCTCTTCTATCGTTATATCGTTCATAAAATGTTATATCGGGGAAGGGCAAATATTCAGGATACCAATTACATAAAAATTAAATATCAAGTTGTCACTATTAATTAAAAAGTTAAATGACAGCCAAGAAACTAAAATGAAAAGATCAACAGAAAAATAATGTAATATATTTCATCAGCAGTCCAATTAACCACTTGTACAATTATATTGTTCACAAAATCATGTATAGGTATAGGTTGGGTGTATTTAAGAGTTCAAGTTACCACAATTAATAAAAGAAAATAAAATATGAAATAACATAAAAATACAAAAACACAGGAAATAATGTAAGATCTTTCATTAACAATCCAATTAATCACTTCCATAGTCATATTGCTCGTAAAATCGTGTATGGGTGGAGACAGTTATACTGGGGTTCAAGTTGTCACTATTATATAAAGAAATTAATTATTATCAACCAAGAAACTGAAATACAACAACAAAAATCAACAGAAAAATAAGGATATTTTATTGACAGTCCAATTCTATAATTATTTTTCCCATAAAATTTGAATTAGTTGGGGAGACTGGGTTGGCAGATAAATCCTGTATTCGGTTGCTACGATTACACAAAAAATTAATTTTTCAATTTTACAATTAAAAAATTAAATGGCACCTAATAAGCTCTAATATGTCAAAAATTAGAAAAATCATGGAATGAAGAAAAAATGGTTCACTAACAGTCCAATTAACTACTATATTGCCCATAAAATCATATATGAGTTGAGGATAGTTAGGCTAACTCTAATCTAATCTAGTTTTACTAGAAGTTTTCTAAGAATCTAGTCTTCCATAATTACCAGACATCAAATGTCTGTTGTATGAGAAATCAACAGGAAGAAAACGTAAGCAAATAGCGAAAATCAACAGGAATATAATGTAAGGTGTCTTTTTTTTTCTCCTCGAGGGGAAAATCTTCAAAAGACACCTGGCCTCTGGTGTTCTGTTATTGTTTGGCCGGATTCGTATACGCCTACCGACTAAAAACGCCCCGCTATCCTATCAATATAATGCCGAAGAGGAACCGCTCTCGCTTTACTTCTCTTTGGCATATCAATCAGGATACTTATTCATTCCCCACTTCCCTTTCCTCCTTCTCTTTTTCCTTCATGATGGCCGTTACCATCTGCTCCACCACTGTCCATCTTTCCCTGCTGTCGAGCATGATTGGGATCATGTTATCTACAGTGATAGCATATCCTATCTTTTGCTCCGCAGCTCTCCTTTCTCCTATCCACCTTTTGCATCTGAGCACTGTGTGGCTCGCATCGTCGACTTCTCCACAGGACCAGCACTTTCTGCTCTCACGTTTGCCTATATCCAATAAGTAATGGGCGAAACAGCCGTGCCCAGTAAAGACCTGGGTTAAGTATAATACCCGACATCGCCATGTGCCCTTTCGCACCATGGCCTTATGTTCGGGATTAGCACCTTCGTGCTAATCCCGAACATAAGTGTTCCCATAGGCTCTCCCTTACTGCACCTATATCAGCTCCTCCGTACACCTCCCGTTTCTCCCTTACTAGAAGGTCAATAGGTGGTATACGGGCTATCACCAGCGTTGCCGCTGCCGATACGGTCCTGTATGCACTACAGACCTTTAGCGCTGCTCTTCTCTGGACTTTGGTGAGCTCCCTCTTCCACTTATCCCTTCTCAATATATCTGCCTACACCGGGGCGGCATACAGTAAGATCGACTGCACCACCCCGCTGAGGACTCTCCTCTTTGCCGCCCTGGGACCCTTAATGTTTGGCAGCAAACGACTAAGAGCTGAAACAGTTTTGCCACCCTTTTCTAACGTTTGTTTGATATGTTCCCTAAACGAGAGGTAACTACCAATCCAGACTCCCAGGTACTTAATACTCTCCTTCAACACGACTTCGGTATTCCCTACTCGAAACGTGATGCACGGAAGCTTTCTCCTCCTTGTCAGGAGGACTGCCTCCGTTTTGTCCAAAGCCAGAGTCAGTTTCCTATCCTCAATCCATCTCCTGATCCTCTCGACAGTGAGGTTGGTGTTTTCCCTCACGTCGACACCAAGGTGTCTTATTGGCAGTAAAATTAACTACGTTTATAGTTATATTGACCCTAAAAACCTACATAGATTGGGGGATAGGTAATCTAGCCTTCAGACTCTCACGCAATTAGATAAGTAATTGAATATCCTGTTACCACAATTAATTGAAAATTAAAAATCAACCAAGAAACTAAAATACCATATATCATCAGAAGAATAATGTAAAATGTCTCCTTAACAGTCCAGTTGACTACTTTCACAGTTACGTTGTTACATAAAATCTTGTATAAGTTGAGGATAGTTAAACTAGGATTGCACAATTACATAAAAAAATTGTCAACAAAGAAACTTAAATACAAAAAATGGGATGTCTTATTGACAATCCAATTCACTACTATATTTGTGCATATAAATAAAATTATTATTGTGTATATAGTTATGTTTTATGATGATTAATTATACTTATGCGCCCTATATGCTTTATTAAATATTCCCTATTATTATTAAGTTATTATATTTATTTAAGATACACTATTAAAACCAATTGTTGACTTATATATTAGACATGCGTCGAAATAATTTCTTTCTCTATAAAAATATTGAATGTTAATTTATTGGTTGGCTTGTTTTTAAAATCTAATCTAATTAATAAATAAGGGTTGATTTAGTTATTTATAATTCAAGTAATATAATATTTTACAAAATTTAGCTAAAAATATACATATTTACGTATTAACGTAGGTATTTTACATCCATAACAATTTATATCGTCAATCAATATATTTTCCGTGTCGTTATCTTTAGCATTGACATGAAATGTAGAGGAAACGCTGATTAAATAGAACTACAATAAAATATGTATACATCACTCTCTTAATACAGAAGAATTTTGATATCTCAAACTCAATACCCTGGATTGTTTTCACAGAATAGTTAACAATTACAAAAAAACTATGTATGTATGTATTAAAATGAAATACTCATGGTTATGTAGCGCCATAAACCATAAGGATATATTACAAATATAAAAGATCCTTCAATAAGGACGCTCGACTTTTAAACGTAAATTTAAAACAAATTGTGCGTGAGACACCCACTCATTTTTTTATTTGAAATAATACTTTATAGCATTAAGTTTGGAATATAACTGCATTCAAATGTCCGCTGCTCTGCTTGGTGCACGTATTCGGGAGGTCCAATCTTCGATGAATTTGTCGCATAAATCTGCCTGAATTTGCTGGATGACGTTCGTTATGTTAACATTGAGGGCTTCAATTGCTTGCGGTTCATTCGCATATACCTACGATTTAAGATAACCTTAAAAAGTAAGTCTAAAGGCGTTAACTCGCACGATCTCGGTGGCCAGTTCACGTCGCCGCTGTGAGAATAACCATGCCCTCAAATCGCTCGTGCAGAATGTCCATCGTAGCATAAGCTGTGTAGCACGTAGCGCCGTTCTGTTGGAACCACATGTCGTCGGTATCCATGTTTAGGCCACAATAAGTTACTTATCATCAATCTGTAGTGCTCGCCATTGACGGTTATGGCAATGCAAGTTTCGTTTTTGAAGAAGTACGGACCGATGATTCCGCCAAACCAAAATCCACATCAATCAGTGACTTTCTCGGGATGAATTTGGTGCTGGTGTAACTCGTGTGGAATGGTATCGTCCCAAACCCGACAATTTTGCACATATTCATTCATCCAAAAATGGGCCTCGTCGCTTAAGATTTTTTTTTTGGCGAAATTTAGGTCAACTTCCAACTGCTTCTGAGCCCAATCAGCGATACACACGGCGTTGTCTATGGTCGTTTACCTTAAGTTCCTGGGTCAGTTGGACCGACGCGATGCAAAATTCGCCAAGTTGAAGTCGCAGAAAGGCCAACTTCTTGTGAGCGACGAGAAGTTGACTGTCTCGGGTTTTTTCGTACACTGTCACGCACAGCAGCGATGTTTTCAGCAGATCTTGCGTC
Source organism: Rosalia funebris (assembly GCA_037954035.1). Taxonomy (NCBI): domain Eukaryota; kingdom Metazoa; phylum Arthropoda; class Insecta; order Coleoptera; family Cerambycidae; genus Rosalia; species Rosalia funebris. The sequence goes on from JAZFAV010000007.1 coordinate 12,249,272, forward strand.
TCGGTGATGTGCGGGTGTTGGCTGATTATTTATCAAACCGGTTGGCTCGACCGCTTTGGTCACCGAACGTCGAATAGTCGACTCGGCAGGACGGTTGTGGCGAGTATAAATATTCTCGGAACGTTTCTCGGACGGAGTACTGATTTTTAAAATAAAATTTGATGCTTTGCACACGTTTTTGAACGCTATAATTTTATATAGTGATTTTCCATATACTACTGAATAATTCACTATAAATTTGACAGATGTTGCTTTAACAACATGGCCGCTATAACCTAATAAATTTAAAGCGTCCCTATTGAAACGCCCTGTATATACCAATATATTGTGAGTGCTTTAATGACGTCCTTAAGATGTGACTTAGATTTATGTTTGTTTGCAGTTATTTTTCAATAAACTAATAGAGAGATAATATTTACTTTAAACAGCAATCGAAAGGGATGTCCACGCCTAAATTTTTTAAATAAATATAATGTGTCAATTCTTTTACAAAAATAAATTTGAAAGAGTACCGTTTCTATTTGCTTTATTTCAAGAGTTTTGACAAGTGAACATACTTTAAATTAAAATATAATTTGTACAGATTTGAATAAGATAAGATAAGAGTAGATTTCAATAAGATAAAACATGAGTGCGGATTTTGAAACGAAACTTCAAAAGTTTGTTAAGTATTAATATTAATTATTTGCACAAATCATCAGTGAGTTTAAAATTGTACACTCCATATTTAGAAGAAGATTTCAAAAATGTTTGGCATACACCAATATTAATTGGCAGACGTAATGGCCTTGATGAGTTTTGTGGGCAAGTTGAACGAGATTACAACTCATGTAGATCTCGCCCATCATATAGACCGGGACCGTTGTACCAAGGTAGGCCGATCTTTGCTTCTACTTTCGCGGGTCTCTACGCGAGAGGCAAGTGCCGCCCGCAAACAAGACCCGCGCGACTGACAGCGGTTCGCTTCTCTCACACTTTCTTGGTCCTGACGCCTTTATGTCTCGCTGGCAGGAACTTCTTCTCGGTTTTTCTTAATCTTTAATCGCCTTATTTTGCCGCATCACTTCGCCAGCGTCAACCCCCCTGGAGGTGTCTTGTCGTGGGCGCTGCGACCAGAACGATGCCCGGAAATTGGGTCATCAGGCGACCTTCCACGACAATGCAGACGAACTGCGTCGCTTGATTCGCCGTCAGGAGAGTGAGCTTTGTTACTCGGAAGGGATCCTTCTCTATTAGAAAAATATCTCAGGATTTAGAGTCAGGTGTGTGTAAAAAGGAATTCATGATTTTGCTGTAACAGAAAATGGTTAAACGGTCGTAGGGCCCTCTGACATAGAAAATGGTTAGTGGGGCAATATGTAGGACTCAGCTGTAATGAAAAGCTGTAATGATTGACCTGTAAAGAGGGTCTATGCAGTTACATTACATGGATCTTGGGTCTCTTGTGTCTTCCTGGTCTTCCTGGGGCGTAGTCTGAAGCTGCTCGGATGAGAGGGTTGTCATGGGTACCTGCTTGATCGTAGAGCTCACCGGATGTTGATGTTCCTCACGCACCATGGGGCTTCCACGGAACGGCAGAGGGCGACGTTTTCGACGGCCTGAATCCTCTTCATGTATATTTGAACAGCGTAGCCCCAAGCTGTCAATAGGTACATCAGTTGGGGCTGAAGGACTTGCCGTATGAGGAGCAACTTATTTCTGAGATTCAGCTGGCTATTGTTTCCCGTCATCGTCCAAAGTCTGGCCGCAGTAGCTTTAGCGCGTCCCGTCACTTGGTGGATGTGGTTTCTCCATGTCAACGACTTGTCCATGGCAACCCAAAGTACTTGGTATTGTCCCGCCATTGGATGTCCTCGCCGTAGGCATACATTACCTATTTGACGTCCATTAAACTGCGCCACTTTTCAGATGATCTCGAACAAAAATGTCTTACGGTGTTATAAGATAATATTTATCAATAACATTTATTTGCATTTATTTAAAACTAACAGGAGATCAGTTTTCCACGAACACCGAAATGTTACACGTTACTCAAAGCATATTTCGCCGACCAAATGGCATAATTAGGGAATGATAAAACTCAATGTTAATAGTTTTCTGATGATGCTAACTTGGTTGGAGAAGCACGCGTTGAATGTGTAATATGTCAGTCATTCATTTCAATTTAAGACTCAGTTTTAATCATCTTCTAATCGTACAAACTTGACTGACGAAATTCGCGTCTAGTAATGTGTATATTGGGTTCCATTAAAAATTGAGTTTCTATTACTTTTCCTCACTCCACTATACGCGTAAAAGTAATGTAATCGTGTAAAAAAAAAATTTTTTCTAGGGTTTATTTTTCGTTTTTCGGCCTAAATACCAAAACAAAATAGTTTTTAAAAAAATTTGTGTGTGTCGTTGTCGTCGTTGTCGTCGTTGTCGTCGTTGTCGTCGTTGTCGTCGTTGTCGTCGTTGTCGTCGTTGTCGTCGTTGTCGTCGTTGTCGTCGTTGTCGTCGGTATTTATTTTTGTTAGCACGATAACTCAACTAAACCGTGTCGGATAGACCGGGTATTGACTGATTCTGATCGCGGACGTCTCCCAGATGACACCAATTGATTTTGAGGTAGATAGGATACAATCCATCCTGTCCATGGGTCATGAGAAAGCACGAGGGTTGACTATTTGAGAAATTTGTTTGTTAGCACGATAACTCAACTAAATCGTGTCGGATCGATCGGGTTTTGACTGATTCTAATCGGGGACGTCTGCCAGACGACATCTATTGACTTTGAGGCGGATAGAACATACTCCACCCTGTCCATGGGTCATGAAAAGTACGATGGTGGACTATTTTAGAAATTCTTCTTGTTAGCACGATCACTCGATTAAATCGTGTCGGATCGATCGAGTTTCGACTGATTCTAATTAAGGACGTTTACCAGACGACATTCTTCAATTTTGAGGTGGATAGGACACACCCCACCCTGTCCATGGGTCATGATAAAGCACGATGGAGGGCTATTTGAAAAATAGTCTAAAAAGGAGTTAAAAAGTTAAATAGTTAAAAACTAAAACTGTTGCATAAAACATTCTGCATTTATGTGTTGGTTTATTTGTTCTCGGCGACTCAATTTCGAGGTATAGATGTTCTACGTGCGGAAAAGTCCGCTTTAAGGTTTTAAAACTGTTTATTTTTAGTGCTGCATTGAAGGTTGCAGCCCTTTCCAAGAGTTTATTAAAAATGTAAATATAAATATCTGCATATATGTACTATTTGTCTTGTGAGTTAATAAACGTTTAACCAGAAAATGTTTACATCTTATCAGAGTTATAAAGAAAACAAATGACTTCATATTAATAAGTGTAATACAAAAAGTGTAATTAGTTATGTATATCATTAAAAATTTACGATAGGCATTGGCTTCGAAATTATGAAGAATGCAGTAACATCAAAACTTTCTTACTTTTAAACTGGCCGAATTTATTGCATAATCAGTTTATCAACTGGACAGTTTACAAGTTTATTTCTAGCACTTTAAATGTAGTTTTCATATCCCAAAATAGTTGTTCTATATCCTTTTAATGACTATAATTAATCTGGTCAATTTACTACGCATATTTATTTTCTACTGACCATCGCGCAAAACCCGTATACATATTTCAACTTTTTTTATTTAATATTTATAATCCTATAACATGCGATGAAGGGCGTTCTAAATAAAACATCACAATACTTTTATTGTGCATTATTTGCAGTACCAATTTAAATACCTATTCAAAGTGGCATTCGCGCTATACCAGACGATGACCAAAATTATCCCTAATATCACTATACCATAAAGGCTCCAGAACTGTCAAAGCGCGTCGTGTACCGAATAGGAATAAGGTTTGATTCCACCTGACTCACCTGCGCACAATTAAACAGGTGATGTATGCTAACCGACCATCAAACCTGCCTTCCCGAGATATCAACTCTAGCTCAGACAACGAAACTAAAATATAAGCTTTCATTCGGAAAGTAACTTACCTTTAAGAATGATGTGCGTTCGGTAATGTGGGTTTTTGTATCGTTTCCGAAACCGTAACATGTGATTTTTTTTATAAAAGTGTATCATCCTTAGTTTTTTAATTGCCACTGATCAAAATGGCTATCATAAGTGAAAGTTTCTATAGGATTTTTTTGATTTTTTGTTTCTGTGGATGTATACCAAAGGTAAGTGACATTGACAATCTTTTATCCGTATTCTTCTCTTCCTGGGATATTTTTTAACTAAAATTTTTAAAAGTGCTATTTATATTTATGCTGTATATAAACTAAGTGTTAATTCTGTTTGGTAATGCTACATGTTAATAACTTCATATGCCTTCCCATTTAAGGTTAGGTATTCGGACAGCGATATATGTAATAGTGGGTGACTAACACATCCAGTCATGAAAAACTGAGATTACTAATAACAGATGATTATTAACACACTTCCGCTTTTTATAAACTAGATATCATAGCTTGGAAGGTGACCTTCGTGGAATGAAAGTAATTTTTTTTCCATACTAGTAAATTGTGGAGCAAAAACAAGAATAATTGGACATAATGGTTATTATAAATTTAATATCACTCTTTATTATTTTCACTTTTTAAAAACTATTCAATTTCAATTTACGATATTGAACACACTCATGTCAAAAAAGGAGTAACATCTTTTTATACTTTTAAACTTGAAACTTTTCGACGATTACTTGATGCTTACTTGCTCACTAGTTGATGAGGATTACCAAATTACTGAAGTTACTAAGGAATACTTGGATGTTTCTCTATTTAAAACATTTCTATTGCTGAGGCGGCAGGAATGTTCTAAGAAGTGTTTTTCTTTAAATTTCGCGAGTTGCAATAAATGTGATAAAATACAATGTAGTTTTGAGATAAAACGCGAAAGGATTTAATTATTTGATAACTGAACTGACTTTGGTATACTCTTTTCTAGACATAACATCCTGTATGTGAATGCTCTGATATAATATTCTAGGTCTTAATCTAATAATAAGAAAGGGTTCTATACATATATACATATACAGTCCTACGCAGCATATTAAATAATGGTATTATCCAATAAAATCTAAATATTTAGACTTGGATACGATTTACCGCTATTTAGTAGTAAATATTTAATGGCATTTGTGATAATGGACAATAAAACGATATATTAAATATACGAACATAAAAGGTTATTATAAAATATGAATTAGAAATACACTTCCCCCCAGAGAAAAATGTAAAGGGGCGCAGATCTCAATCTGTAAACAAACACAACCACCCTTTTAACTCAATGAAAATTTTCGTTTTGATTTGCATAACCAGTGGCTAACATAACACAAACCAATGCAATGATAAGGGGCTTTATTTAATTTGAAAAATATGTATGGTGATCAGGCATTAGCTTTTTCAGTAATAAACGTACCACATCACGTAAACTATTTGAAATAGTTGTCAAGGAGTCTCATTAATCTCACCATTAATAATGTCAATAATGAGTCTTAATGGTTTTCTCGACTCTAAATGATTTTTCCGAACACATATTTGGAATGATCAGTATCCATCCCCCCTCTCTGATGCTCTAAAGTAATGATGAGAAATCTACCAAACTATTTTTTCAATTATTTTCGTAGTTGGTAGTTACACTGCCACTGATTGGTTTTATTCAGCCATTGATGATTTTACAGTGCGCAAGAAAAAATAATTTTTTATATGTGGAAATAATTGTATATAACCACTTACAATGTAATTTAACTTATATATTTTAATAAAAGTGATTGGTTTGATCGATAATTAATGGGTAAGAAGTTTATCCCTTATTGGATCGTACAGAACCATTGTGTGGCGATATATTATTACGTATGTGTTAACTAAGAGATTTCTTAAATACTGAACTATTTGATGAAAAACTGGTCATAAATTTGAAATATACTATTTGAAAGATGTAAATTGATGGAAAATGACTTTGACCACATTATAAGGCAGATTCGTATGGATGGAACATCTAATTTCCAAGTTCTATCTACCTATAAAATAACAGTTATCCCATAACTTTCTGTAAGAAATATTGAAATATTAAATTATTATATGGCCTACATTTTTACAAAACCTACAAAATTCTATGGCCTAAAAAAAATTTAAAATTGCCAATAATAATTTGTTCCTAAATAACTTCCTAGTATTTTACAGAACCGAAAAGACATCGGTACAGTGATACAATGCCAATCTAATAAATTACATTTTGTCATGGTATTGTCAATTGTCAAATGCGAAGTAATATAAATTATTTGTTAATTGACATCTCAATTAACAAATATGATTATTTTCTAAAACGTCATATGACGTCATATGATTATTTTATTTTCTAAAACGTCCTTGCTTGATTATATATCAAGCAAGGACGTTTCATTTTTGTCACCTTCTGCATTTGGGCACTGCAATCATCAATCAATCATTCATTTTAAATCATACCTCTATTCATTCCGCTATTTGTATAATTGAATATTCACACAAAAAGAACCTTACAGTTTAAAAAATATAAATAATTTTGATACAGTTTGAGGTACCCATGAAGCATATGATTCTTATTTTCTAAATATATTATTAAGCACATCCGAAATAACCTAACACTGTCTTTCTATAGTAACGAAAGAACCAATTCTGTACATTTAAAATATTTCATTTGATTATAATTGATTTGTTTAATCCTTCTCTATATAAAAAGTTTTTGTAGAATAGTATTAGAAAATAAAAAAGACCGTTAAAGTTTTTGGAACCATTATGATGTTTTACCAATTTTTCATTATCGTAAAATTTAATTTCGTAATAAAAATAAACATATTCAATAAAATACATTCTTTTTTGAATTGCCACACTTTGTCAAGCAAATTGATTAGTTATGAAGAGTTTATTTAAGTCAACTATACTATAACTAACTACATTCAACATTCATTCCATTAATATAAAAAACCGCTGAAAGAGGCTAAGCAAAATATATGTATTATCATAGTCATATTTCAAATTGTCTATTGTTAAAGCCGCCATATGAAACCTATCCATATAATCTTATATATATATATATATATATATATATATATATATATATATATATATATATATATATATATATATATATATATATATATATATATATATATATATATATATATATATATATATATATATATATATATATATATATATATATATATATATCTTCAACGGTTGAATGCGCCAATTTAGTAGCGATCATTGAAGTACTATTGCCAGACAACCACCTTTTAATTATTGTCGATGATTTTTAATTTCGAAATCTAAGGAGTGTCTTTACTGGTAGCCGCTACACAATGTGCCGCACATTTTAATTTCTTATGACAACAGAATAATAATTAGTCACATACAACTCAAACTTTGACGTCTACGTCATAGATTATTTATAAATATGTACGTATCTGGTATACGTAGTAACATGGTTTGTTCCGTAAGATATGCAAAACGTCAACAGTATCAATTATAAAATTCAATAATAATTTACTAACAGCACTATATAAACTCTAAGTGATTTTAAGGATGGATATGAAAATGGTCTGATATGAGAAATGTGTTTATCAACGTTGCCATACATAGTGTCGGCTATTAATTTCATGGGCATCAATAATGTTACACCAATTTGGTTGCGAATCCATGTGTTGTTAACAAATAGATATAACCAACAACTCACTACACAGTCATTATGTAGAGCTAAATACCAAGGACGTTGTTTTTTGCACACATTCTTCTGTTCTTATTGTTAACATGTGGGATATTATTCCATGAAAATATTTACGTGACCAATTGTTGCGTCGATGGCATTAAATATGTTAACAATGCCGCAGGTTTTTACATTGTTATATCAAAAGTTGAACATCTTTTGACAATATTAATCAAATCATTTGTGTAATTGTATAATACTACGATGAAACTTAGAAGGAGATAAATCACTATCCTGGTACATTTTTACTTTAATATTATTACACGTTTTCAGTAGCAGCTCTTAGTATTTCTTCTAGCGTTTCTAGAGTTTTCAGTGCAGTGATAAAACTGCAATGCTATAATAAACACAGATATCTAATATGGAAGATATTTTTAAAAATATACAATTTTGTGCAATAGCAAACTCAATTATAATTAATACGTGATGTTATGCTTTTGCAAATGAAATAATTTTAAAAGGATAGAACTGGCGAATATGTATACTTATTGTTATATTTGATTGCCTATTGTATTAATCATTTCTTTGTAAATATAACGCAATAAGAATTGTCCTATATATCTTAAAGGCCATACTGGAATATGTCGGAACCTTTGGTGTGAAGACAACACTGACTTAGTTTTCCACAAAACACCAAAACGCTATACTACATACGATACACTACAGTAGATACACTATACTCGATGGGCGTTTCAACAACAAAGTTGGCATCATCTCGAGATGATTAAATCTGACTCTTTTGGCGAAATGCACTTCGAGTGTAGTGCATAGTGTTTTGGTGTTTTGTGGAAAACTAAGTTAGTGTTATATTAAAAACTATGTTTATTTATGTAGCAAATACCGAAATATCAAAAATGATCTTAGTCGATGGTGGTCATGAAATATAAATCATCCATCTTAGCTTATATTGTCCTTTTGATATGATTTTATTAAGTTAGGTGCCATTATGATTTTATCAATGAAGTGAAAATGTATTACTACTTCAAAAAATTAAATAATAATAACCCACAAGTTTGCAAATTAACTAATTAATACCATTTTTATTACCACAAGAGGACAAATATTCTCCGGCCTTGTTTAATGTACAAATTGACTTTACTCCTCCAATTAATCAACATTGGGAGCCTTATCACTGAATCTTCTTCAACAATTCTTTATGACAATTCTTCAAGTTAACTTTTTAGTAATAAAACACAAATCAGGCCATACCATCAAATAAATAGATCTCGAAGGGAACTGATACCAAGGTATACCAACTTGTCAACCGTTTAAGAAACACGGAAAAAAACTAGTTTCTCATATAATAATGTAATGTTGCACCATACCGAGAGAAACAGTCATGCTTAAATTGATCGTCGTTTTTGATCGTTGTTGAACAAATTCAGTCAAAATGTTTTATTAGGATGTAATAAATATTAGATAAAATTTTATAAAAACACTAACATTTGTCATTGTTTTTTGCATCAACGCTTTAACCTGCCCTTGAAGTATTAATGGTACACACAATAACTCTTTTTGTACGAATGAAATGAAACTACGAACAAAGAAAATTTCCCATAATATCCAAAATTTACTGCAACTTCTCCTGTAGATTTTATTTATACTTTATTTTATAAAAAATATATTCCTTCATAATAAAGTATATTATTCTTTCATGCTTATTTGAGTAACTAGGTTATTTGTAAATTACCTTCCATGACACTTAATACATCCCTGTCCCATAAATCAAATAATTGTTACAGTAATTATTTCGTACATGTACTCGTTTAACAGTGAACGAAGGATCGAAGATAAAGTATAAATCAATGTTATTTTAGTAAAACTAGATTTGCTAATAAATATGTTATGCACTATAAATTTGTCGTCGATCGAATAAATTTTTTTGTTAAAACACTTGTATTGACACAAATTTTGATAAACTCGCGATGACATACACACCCATTATATTTTATATAACAATTTTTTTTTACTTTTATGCAATAAAATATACGAAAGTTTCTAATCATACCACGATGATTTATAAACAAATGTAGTTAACTATATACATGTACGTAGCCTAGTTACCAGCCATGCGGAAGCGTCAACGTCAACGATGTGTAAAATTACTCTATTTTCATATTTCCATATGTAGGTTGTGCGCTTTAAGCTACAGGAGTTTTCGTAATGCGTTCATTGATTGTATTCGCCTTTTGAATTCACAGTATCTAAATATGATTGGTTGTATAAATATAAATTACATAAAACCAATTTGAAGTTAGCTACTTGAAGAATAATTCGATATATAGTCACCGATAAATTTGGAATTAACTTGGACTATTTTGTCAAAGTGCTTATATATCTTCCGAGTTTAAATAAGACAAATAGGACCAAAAAAAATATTTTTTTTTTCATTAGTTACTGATTATGTATTTTTATTCCTAGCTAGGAACTATCAACTCTATTAATTATTATTAGAACTGTATAATCGGTGCTGCGTACATGTGGCTTGCGTATGGGAAGGTGTAGCGGGGGCCTCGAGCACGTGACGCGGACTTCACGCTGTTAACAAACTAGGTATCACAAAACACTCGATTTGTGCTAGGTATCCAGTTACTGCTTAACATTGAGACCATGTGCGTTTGCTTCACGAAAGAACTAAATCACTGCGATCGTAATTACATACATAATTTTGTGCAGCGTGCTTGTGTTACAAAAAATGCCCACGAAAAAACGGCCGCTTGCCGACAATGTGAGTAAATTTATTCGGAACTTTCCACATTTGATGTATGATGGGGCGAAAATAGTGTGTACAGTTTGTGAAAAAGACTTGTGTTGGAACAGGAGAGACTACAAAAGACATATAAACTGTACGGAATATATTAATATAAAAATGGTTTGCCACCGAAAACGGAGTTCATTTTTGATCTACTTCTCATGTTAATTACCTGTCGTTTACCACTTACATTACTTGACATAGCAGCATTTAATGACTTTTGGAAGAAATACAATCCCAAGTACCTATTACCGACTAGGGCCACAATGCGCAGCTATGTACCATCTGCACGTGAAAAGTAGAAATTTAGATGAAATCAGTGTGAATTGAACTCCGCGTCACGTGCTCGAGGCCTCCGCTACACCTTCCCATACGCAAGCCACATGTACACAGCGCCGATTATACAGCTCTAATTGTTATCCTCTACTACTACTTAATTACTATTGCTCTATGTTGAGACGTTCTTCGTATTTCCAATGACCTTAACCATCAAAATGAATCTTTTATTACATAATTTCATCTCTTCTAGTAGTTTTTATAGAGAAAAATTAATAAATAACAAATACTAACGCTCAGGATTCCACGAGATCTATTAGCAAATAAGATTATACCATCTGAACCATCGTATAAATTTTCTAGAACGTGCATTTTGAAGCATAATGTTATTTATTATTTTTTTTATCTCAAAAGTCTGTCATATAATATTCATTTATTAATTACATCGTTATCATGTATAATCAGAAGCTATGTCTTGAAATATTACATCGTACAGTAATATATTTATTATATATTCTATCGTCAATAATATTATCATCGTGGTCTAACTGACTAAGCCTTATAACGAATAAATTTTATTCTTCTATTTAAAGCAACGTATTGCACACGTATTCCTTTGAGAAAGAAATTTGCCTAAAACTTCAAACAAAAAACGGCCCCCTTACGTCTGTATAATATAAAACAAGCACTCAAACTTTAATTAAGCACGCATTTGATCTGGAACGAGCGGGTATCAAAGCCCGTATAACAAGCTGAATATTCTTTTGTTCGCAACTTTTTGTTGATTTTAATTTTACGTAATCTTTAAAAGATAAGGTCACATCTTAAAACAGAACTGTTTAATATTGACAGTAAATATTACATAAAATTCAAAGAATGTTGACTGTAATATAAAATGTTTGTAGTGTTTGTATTTTTCCTGGAATATGATTCCTAATGCTGGAAGAATTAGTGGATATGTGAATAGTGGATTCATTGAGAACGTGTGGAATGTTTCTTTTTATATTCTATATAGTGCACGTGTTGTACAAGAAGAACCAATTCAAACAGACCAATAAGGAACTCATAATATTGATAAAATATCTTGCCGGACTAATTTACGCCAAAACTTACATTTTATACATTATTACACATTATAATAATCATTAATGAATATTAATTTTATATTTAATTTTCATATACAAATCTATAGTATATGTCGTATCAATATTGAATAAAACGCAATAGGATGGAAATCTATGACATTTTCAAGAGTTATCCATACATTCTTGTAAATAAAATTTATTAGGGTCAAATAGTCTTGAAAATAATTTCTAAACAATAAAAGTTAAAGCAGTTAATACAAAACAAATATATTCGTATCTTTTGGGATAATGTTTCCTTAAGTGTCATAAATAAAATATTTTCAGTTCATTGCCCTATTTTTCCGCACTCAATTATACACGGAGAAGTAATGTAATCGTGTAAAAAACAAAAAAAATTTCTAGCGTTTATTTTTCGCTTTTCGGCCTAAAAACCAAAAAAAAATGGTTCTTAAACCAATTTGTGTATGTGTGTCATTGTCGTCGTTGTCCTCGGTATTAATAAAATTTCTTATTAGCACAATAACTCAACTAAATTGTGCCGGATCGATCGGGATTTGATTGATTCTGATCGGGGACGTCTCCCAGACGACACCTATTGATTTTGAGGTGGATAGAACACACTCTACCATGTTCATGGGTCAAAATTTTTTATAGCACGATCACTCAATTATCTCGTGTCTAATCGATCGGGTTTCGACTGATTCTGATTAGGAACGTCTACCAGACGACGTCTATTGATATTGAGGTGGATAGAACACCCCACCCTGTCCATGGATCATGAGAAAGCACGATGGTGGACTATTTGAAAAAAGTAAAACTGTCGCATAAAACACATATTCTGTATTTACATATGTGTTTTTCTCGGCCACTCAATTTCGAGATAGAGATGTTCTACGTGCGGAAAAGTCCGTTTTAAGATTTTAAAACTGTTTATTTAAATACACAAAATCATAATCATATTTTATATACAGAGGTCGAGAGTTGTTCATACTTAACAGTTTATCAAAATTCTATAGATAGACATCACGTAGCAGCAATATTCAATCTAAATTCATTCTAAATTAGTAATATCCTACGCAATTTATATTTGCAGGAATTTGAGACAGTAATTATTATTTGCAGTAATATATATTGCAAATAATATTAATTGCAGTAATAGTATTGCTTTAAATAATATATCGATAACATATATCGATAATAATAATAATATATAGTTAACAAACATTTTTGTTTCTGCTCTCCATGGTGTGCGATAATACAGAAACTATATGAAGGAAGAAAAGCTAACTAATGACAGAAAATCCTATTTCTTGTTCTAAAAATCCCTTTGCACAAAATATTCATTAAATATTTCGATGTTTCAAAAAGAAATGAGAATTTAGAATAGATTAAATATTAAGTTGGAAACAACCTTAGATCTTTCATGTTTAGCTTTCATCATATAGGTTTTAGGGAACATGAACAGTGATCAATATTTACCTATATAAATGTTCTTTTACGTTTTAAGTAATTTTCCTTGCATGACACGACTATGTTATGAATTTGTGATTTAATATATCCATATTTTGAGTTCATTCTAATTTACATTGTCATTAATGAACACTATTTGTGTTAATCATGTACGCTCTAAACATAGCATCTGAGATTATTGGTAAAATGTACCATATGTATAATTAATATCCGTTCTTTAATGTTTGCCTATTTGCTTGACAAATTTAATATTTAAACATTATATTTGTACAAATATTTACATGAAGATCATTACATCACTGATTCGAGTTGTTTCTGCTGCTATTGAAATATTTCACACTGTGAATTATCTGAAAATTCTTATATAATAAGATTCTCATATAATAACTTATTTCTGTTTCTTTAAACTAATCTTAAGATGCCTTATTTGTGATAATGAATTTTTGTTGTTTTTATTTTTCTTTTATTCTAGGTGTATTTGAAAAAAATCAGTGTAACATATTTGTATGATAAATATAATTTTATTTGCCACATTTTGTTAAATTCAATGTTGAAATGGCAAAAATATAGACTTCTGTATTGCATATTTAGGTATTCAATACAATATCTAGTACAAATATAATGGATATTATAACTTTATTAACAGCTCAGGCTGATTTGTTCCAATACAATAATTAATTATTCAGAAAAAGTACATATTTATCTCCACTATAATATTTCTAAATTAGAATTCTAAATTATTTATAAATTATAATTCTGTAGAAATTAGTATTTGACACAACTTCAATGATATAATATATTATAGTTTGAAATTTTTAACGATTTAAATCATTTTCTGCAATTATTATACGCATAATGCGGTGTAGTTACCTAAAAGGTCTTTCAACTCCTGATTTCAATGTATTTCATATTACATGTATTTACAATATTACCAATTGAACCGACCCTTTATCATAATTATTTTTAGGATTACAATAAATTTCTTATTTATTTTTAATTTTTATGACTGTAATTACCATTAAAACTAAACCTCCAAGTTAGTAAACATCTTATATATAACAACTTGCATATAAAATGAATCGATCAGGTTTGTATTTATATGTAATTTATTTTAGTTGCCATAACAGGCCAGATTTAAATAGCATAAAGATAATATAAAAACAATTGCTGTAATATCAAAAATTAAACATTACAACAATAAATATAATACTTTGTGAAAATGACAAAATAAACTCATAAAATGCGCCGAAAAATGAATACATCTACGCATATAATTGTGTATCAGACTTTTACATAGATTAAAGGTCTTTTTAAATGACTATATTAGCTATAATTACATATTAATTATGCATTACTTCCGAAACAAATTAAGTAAATGAAGACTGAGACAAGTAAAGGGAAATAAATTATAGGGTAGTAGATTTGATGACAAAATAAAGAATTATATATTAAAAGAATAGATATAACTGCATAGTAAACTTATAGAGTTGCACGCAAAATTTAAAATTTAAATTCATGGCTGGGATTTCGGCAAACAATGTTCCATTGATTCTTGGCAATATATTTTCTGTTTGAACAATATACAATTAAATATCAAATATTTATCATAAAGTATATTCTTTTATCATATTTTAAGGCAACTTTATGGCGATGCGGAAATTTTAAACTTCAATGTTTAAAATTTGTCAATTATGAAGAATTTGGAAATATTTTCATTATTTTAGAGATGATAATTTAAATAATTATGGAAAATAGAAATTTAATGTATTGTTCAATTACTCTAAAGGAGTAATATTCATTACTTAAAAACCATGATTACCTATTAACTATTAATTTAAAAATGTAATATTATTTATGCAAAAATAGAAATTTAAATAATTTAATTATCACATAATTAATTCTACTGTAACTACCAAGTATCTTTTACTCTCTAAATAAAGTTTTAATACATTCTGCTAAGTATCAAATAAGTTTACATACAATAATAATAGGCAATTCACTGTATAATCATGTTGTAGAATTAGAGAGCAAGCACGGATAACAATTAGTATTTTAATACCGTATACATACACATACCTAAGGCATGTGATAGTCAAGGCAAGGATAATACAGCCTTCATACCTACATATTTTACCTTAACCGCACATTCATGTAATGCAAATCATTTTTGTTGCCATTACCAACAGATTTTCTATTCTATATAGTGGTAGGCATGAAACGTGTAAAGTAATTTGAAGAGAGCAAAATTGGATTTTCTCCAGTTTAATAAAAAAATATTATTTCTAGTAGATTAACGGGCAATTTTATTCACAGTAGTGAATGGCAGATTATTGAATACTTTTAGGAATACTAGAAAGTCTTACAAAACAGAAGTAAAGGCAATTCTTCAAGCTCATTCTAAAAGATTTTCAATAAAACTCGAATGTATAAAATATACTGCAACAAAAACTCAGAGGCCCTATAACATGCATTTAAACATAACTCAACAGAATTTAAAACGACACAATATGTTGTACAGAAGCGAAATATATGTTTGTGTATTTCACGAAATTTCAGCTCTAAGAGTTTTTCTATATTTTCGATATTTTTGTTGAAAAATATAATTAATGGCATCTACCTTCTAAAATAATATTTCTATGGGACAAATCGATAACATCGTGCCAATTCTTAGAAATTATTATGAAAGTGTTTGAATATCCTGCACACATAATTAATGTGTATATAAACTAATTAATGGAAAATTAGGTTCTTCAGAAGTTAGAGAACAAAATTTATATACGAAATATTAAATGGTAGTAATGATTATTTTAATATTATAATGAACACTTAAAAATATTTAAAATAGTAGTCTAATGTAATGTAATTAAATATTGTAATTAATAATATAATTAAAAATTATTAATTACAATGTTTTGTTTATTGGCTAAAAATTAGAAAGTATATGTAAACTATAGAACACGACGTATTCTATAGTTTATTTCAATGTTTGTAACGTGATCACAGTTACCAACTCAGTTTATAATTTGAATAACAAAGTAAATTATATTGAATTAAATCGTACACGCTTAATGTATTTAAAAAATATATTACTTACTTTTATGTTATAATTAATATATAAATCTAAGAAATAATAAATAATGTGTGATTTATTCAATAATTTCTGTAATTAATACTTTATATACACCTTTATATAACTAAATATCTAGTTCTGTGTTACAATAAACATTGACTTACAAAGATTGAAGTACAGTATACACCTTAATATAGTTCAAATTACACAATTGCAAAAATCATATTGTGCAATCAGTCACGATAATAATAGATAAATAAAATATACTAAGAGTAGCTAAATAAACCAAATAAAACATTCGTAGTTAAGGATTATATACTTCAGTTAAGCTTTTCTTCTAATGATTTGTCGAACAGATATGTATTTTTATGAATTTATTCTCATATACATGAGAATGTTATCGATAGAATACTGTACAATATTACCATATTTTTTAAATTATCTACCATAATCATTAGCACTGAGGAAGAATCATATCAGTAAATCCTTAGTACTAAATTAAACGTCTATCTCTGCAGACATGAATTATGATAAACCATAAAATAGATAAAGTATGTATGTTTATTATTTATGACATTTCACTACTTTGTTACTAACTGTATTTGTTAACAAAAAAACTAATAAGTTGAGTTAAGAGATAAATAAATTTGCATAATTGTGCATAATCGTAATTTGTTAGAAGTAAATAAAAAGTAGTCAAACTGGTAATCATGTTGAAAAATAACTACCAAAGCGATCAGTTGAATAGAAAAATAACCTTAAAAAACTATCTATATATAATATAATAAAATATATATATATATATATATTATATATATATATATATATATATATATTAATTATATATATATTATATATATATATATATATAATATATATATAATATATAATATATATATATATATTAGTCTATCAACTGTAATTTTTTTCAGTATGATGTACTCAGCAATATTGCATGAATAACCCATTATTTTTATTTTTGCCACTTATTAACTTTAACAGTTTAATCAAATCCAATGTTCTGCCATATTTTCTCAACACCCTATAGAATTGTTACGTATATTCTTTATGTTGATTTCGGAGATTTATTTATTCTTTAGGTTAAATTCCTTTACGTTAATCTAATGATCCCATTGAATTTAAAATACTAACTAAATACAATAATGTTCAGGAAGATTATCAGGAAGGAATGCTGTAGGAAATATTATAGTAACAATTCATGTTTAATGTTATTTAAACTTGAAGGAATGAAAATATAATTGAGATTAGTGTCTAAAAATTCCCAGTGAAAGATCTCTTCGATAAGTTCAGATTCTTTTATTCAGTTCCTGTTATTCAGATTCCTAACTGATACCACTACAAAATATTTAATAACACATGAAATTTGAATATACCCCATCGTTAATAGGGAATGTAGTCTGTAGTCGTGTGATGGCAAGAACAGACAATGGACATTATGTTATGTTCATTGTCTATGATTTATTGAAAATATTTTACTTCTTTCAGATAGTATATATTAGTTATGACATTATTATAGTCTTTTTTGAATTAATAAAATCCCTTTCTTTTAACAATAGTATATATACATTCAATATATCGAAGCTTATATTTTCTATTTCGATTCGAATTCGTTGCTTAAATCCTCTAAATTACTTATCCTATTAAAATAGACTCGCGTTTTTAAATAATCTGACAAGAAGAAATCAAAAACAGTTAAGTCATATGAACTATATTCGTTGGTGGAAAACATCATAATTTTCGTTTTTTAATAACAAACTGCTAAATCTGAAAGTCGATATATAATAATTCTAAATATTTAGCAGCAGTCAAATTTTCTTGAAAGTATTAAAGTCCTAATAAAATATGACTTCTTATTATTCCAACTAATACATTTACTTTATCATAATACTAGCTATGCTAAATCCAATTAGAATTTTTTGTAAATCAGCATTTGAAATTATGACGACGCACTTTTTCATTCAAATAAAATAATCGCTTTTTTATTATTATTTTAAGTAATTTACTCTAACAATTAAATAAAAGCTAATAAGATAAAAAAAGAGTATTACAAGTTTAAAGTTTAAAACCAACTACTAACTCTCCACATAAACTCTAATGCTAGTTAATTATAGCGAGAATGAAATTAGATACGTTTAATGAATGGATTGATCCATGCCTACATTATCTACATTACATTTTAGTATACAAATATTTCTCGGGCAACTGAAATATATACAAAACTTTACATTTGTTGCCTTTCCGCGGTAACTGTAGGTCCTAATATAATTTATAACATGACAATCAGTTTCCTTTTTTACAGAAAACGATACAACGGCGTTCGTAACTAATTCAAAATCGATTTGAAACGAATAGATGATAATTTAATTCAGCTACATAAGTTGAAGCTGACACTGAAAATTTATTTCAGTTGCTAATGAAGTTTCTATACATGGAATTTAAAATGTTTAGATTCCTAACAACAATTAAGCTTATGTATTTAAAATTGTTGTAAATACTAAGTACTTTAAGGTAATCCAGAATATAAAAGCTATAACTAAACATGATCCAAGCGCATGCTGCTGCTGAAAGACAGCTTAATACCCCTGTCTAATTCTCGCACCTCCTGAAACATCCCTTAGGCATTCCCATTTAGAATTTGAACTTGTAATAGAACGTAGAGTTCTAAACCATTCAATTTTCACATAATTAAAATTTTAAAAACACGTAGATAGTCATAGTCCGAAGGACTAATATCTGGAGAATAAGAGGATTACTTCAAGTCAAAATAAGGTTCTGTAGCAAAAACAGAATAATCAGACCTAACATAATACAGGCTGTATGGATCTTGTTATAAAGAAGAATAACATTACTGATATTCTTGTGTTGTAAAATCCTTCACCACCTTGCCCAAAACTGAGAATATTGATCACTTTAACATTTTTCTTCGTCGTCCTGATGGCAACACGTGGCACATGGCAACGTTATCAAAATAAATTACGAGGGTTAACATAATTACTCTTCGTCGATGAATAATTTGTGGTCTGTTTCAAAACATATAACTTTCATCCATACCAATTTTTTAGTTTGTTTCTTGCAATGCAAGAAACAAACTAACTAAAGCGACTTAATCCCGTAACTTGAGCAGCGAAAGACTAACACCTTATGCGTCTACTTCTCTTTCTAATACTTTGTTATGGTTCGCCTTATTAAGCGAAAAATATTATTTATGAGTTTGACTTATAAATATATAATGTTTCACCAGACTTATATTATTTGCTACCTAATTTTAATACTTGACGTAATAAATAAAATAATTATGAAACTGGAATATAAAGCTTTCATATAGCTGCTTGTAGAACACGTATTGTCAGAATCTTAAATCAGTATACCACCAAATACTAATAATACATTAAGCAAACTATACCTAGATAAGATTAGACACAGAATATTAGGAATGATTACACCCACACAGTGCAATGTCTCGCCTCCATAAAACGATATTTTTCTTCGTGTTGGCGCAACGAACTATTATTGGATTGTTTAATCCTTAACGACTTCCATATATAATTCCTTTTGAGTGAAAGTTAAATGAGTGAACAAGAAAATGGCATTTAACAAACAGGTTTAATAGAAACTCCTACAACGTATCTAAAAAGGTCTTCATCCATTATACACTGGACAGGACGGAAAATAACTCGATCGAAGTTAATTTCGTGGTCCTTTTCAATAAATGATAATAACTGTACTGTTGAGAATTGGTTATGATCGATTCGTGACGCTAATCGGATTTTCTTATAGACAGTAAGTGGCGTGAATTCCTTAGAGACTGGACTGTCGATACTTATTTTTGGAATCTTATACACGTGTCACATACTATATGTGTTATTAATGTTGTTATTATAATATACCATAATATATCTCCATAATCAACGTGTAAAAAATATAACTGCTATTATTTTAACAGTTGATTGTTTCGAAACAAATAAAAGTCTTATACAACATTGATGCTTAACTCCATTTATGAAAAAAGGTGTAAACCACTAATTGTGGGACAAAAACTGCATGCTTTTATTAGGATCATCTTCTCTTAATTGTTGTACTAAGTATACTTTATACGAGTGAAGTTTATTACTTTTCCGCACTCAACTATACGCGAAAAAGTAATATAATCGCGTAAAAAAAATTTTTTTCTAGCGTTTATTTTTCGTGTTTCGGCCTAAAAACCAAAAAAATTGGTTTTTAAACAATTTTGTGTGTGTGTCGTTGTCGTTATCCTCCGCATTAATAAAATTTCTTGTTATCACGACAACTCAACTAAATCGTGTCAGACCAATCGGGCTTTGACTGATTTTGATCGGGGACGTCTCCCAGATGACACCTATTGATTTTGAGGTGGATAGAACACACTCTAGCCATGTTTATGGGTCATGAAAAAGCACAATGGTGGACTGTTTGAGAATTTGTTTTTGTTAGCACGATCACTCAATTAAATCGTGTCAGATCGACGGGTTTCGACTGATTCAGATTAGAGACGTCTACCAGACGACATCTATTGATTTTGAGATGGATAGGATACACCCCACCCAAACCATGGGCCATGAGAAAGTACGATGGTGGACTATTTCAAAACAGTAAAACTGTCGCATAAAACACATATTCTGCATTTATGTGTTGGTTTATTTTTTTCTTGGCCACTCAATTTCGATGTAGAGAGACGTGCGGAAAAGTCCGTTTTAAAGTTTTAAAACTGTTTATTTTTGGATAATGTCCTCCTTATTGATCCTTTGCTAATGTTTTTTAAACAAGAAACAGGAGTAAAAGTTTATGGATGGATTGTGTAAACCAGTCAGAAAATTGATCTATTATCTTTGTTGCTGAAATCTCCAGTCCTTTCCCAATACTAAATTAATAATTATGTAATGATCTTTATTTTATTTTATTTAAAATTTATTATATATAAAAATACAAAGCTCACACCTATCAAACCTTATAACATTGTTATTGTTGAAAATGTCCTGATATCTGATAATGTAAAAATATTGACAATGACATCATATCTCGTAAAATAGTATAATTAATGTACGTCACTAAAGAGATGAAAAAAACTACACATTGTTGAGATTATTGTTTAATCCAACTGATTAAATTGCTGACTGATTTAATCCAACTGATTAAATAGGCTGACTGCCTATTCAGAAATCAAATGTTCTGACACATATACCTATTCCGTTCCTATATAAGCTATTCCATTTAATATGAAGTAGGTACCATGATTAATTGTTCAAAAATTAATTTTAAAGCAAAATATGCATATTATTGCTTCATTTTCTATGTCGTGTATGTCCTATGTTAAAAAGAAAAGCTAGGTCATTTTATTATTTAATAATTATATATTCAGTATTTAATACTAAATTACTGAAACTATATTACTAGGTGGCATTACTGCATAATATGTTCTGGATATTGTTCTAAATTCTTAAGATAAGTAACTTGTGCGTTAACCCATCCAGTTATTTTAGTAACTATCTACGACCGCCCCACCACCAGAAAAGTGTGATATTTGGATACACCAAACGATGTTGGGACCTATGAAAATTTTAATAAACTGTCCCTGAAATCAACGTAATCGAAATTTTCTCGAAATCACATTTAATTATTTGCTGTATCTGAAAATGGTGTTTACAATATAAATGAATTGTCTTGGAGTTGATATATTTTCATTTAGATCTGGGAAAAAACTGACTCTTATCTGAAAGACAAATGCTTTCAATTATTTTCTATAGAAAATAATTTTTTGAGTTAAGTAAACCCGGACAAATTTTCAACAAATTTCCTTAACAGTTATTATATACTTGGCATGTATTCTCTTTATCAAGATATCTTTCATTAAAAATATGATCAACCATCTATTTTTACAATTTTTGGTAATTTTTATTATACTAATGCAGTTTTAAATTTAATTTTGTCTTCTACAGAATTAATCACTTATCACTTTTAACTTAACTGGTTTGAGTCATTCACGTTGTGTCTTATGAAACAAAACAGTCATAGTTTGACATATCTTACATCAATGCATTTTACAATTCTACAATAATTGAAAAATGTTTCTGTAATAACTATAAGAAACACCACAGAAGTTAACACGTAAGAGTATTTTGCAAATTTCTATTTATTTATTTGAAACGCTGCTCATAGTATTTCGTTTTAAATGTATCACCATATATGCCTGTATTGATTTTATTTAAATTACGGAATATTCCATACTTAATGGAACGCGCATAGAATGTACTTAAAGGTTTAAAAAGTTCTCTGGAAGTTTTGAATTATGCTTTATAATTTATACTTTGATATACTTTTTGCCCCTTGACACCCCTGAAGAATTTAAATAGCATCCAAATAATACATAAAATTTGCATATATATATATATACATGCATATATATATATATATATATATATATATATATATATATATATATATATATATATATATATATATATATATATATATATATATATACAGTGCTATTCAAAAGTCCCCTCCCCCCCCTCTTATCTTTGGAACGATTATACATAAACTAGTGAAATTTGGTAACTGAATATTAAGGGTTGTAAACTTCCCTACTAGTGGTGATAGATGACGTATGCGTCAAAGATGACGTCACAAGGTCATTGTGACCAATAATTTTAAATGGAACCCTATGGCAAGCGACACCTCTTTTAAAAGGTATCGAAAAAACCTATTCAATGATACTAATATTGTGTCTGTTTACGGCAGTTTTGACAACTGGCTTTCAAAAACCGCAAAGCTGTGATGAATTAAATCAGTTAATAATAAAATTTCAAATTCAAGCTCCGCCACTGTAATCTGACGTTTTTGCAAGTCTCCCCAATTTGATGTTTTTTTAGCTGTCAAAGTTTTTATACATTTAATAATTTGTGTATTGTTGATCGAACGTTTAACTGTTTTAGTACCTTGTGGTAATTTTAAAATATTTGTACATTCAACAATTTGTTAAACTGTTGTGAGCTGAACGTTTAAGTGTTTCAAGAAGAGAAATAGTACATGTTTTAGGTGATAAAGTAACAGCGATCCTAATACTTGGTGAAACTGGAGAAAATATTCATGCAGCAGAACGCATGAATGAAAGGTTTAATGAATTTTAATGAAAGGTTTCCCTACCGCCCAGTTTCGAGAACTTATTTGAGAGAGCTTCTTCGTAAGTTTAAAACAACGGGTAGTATTAATGATGCAAAACGATCTGGCAGACTACAAATTTCTGATGAGAAAAAAATTGATATACTGGCAGAAGTAATAGTAAATCCTACTTCTTCAACAACTCAAGTTGCATCAACCTGTGAAGTCAGTCAAAGTACAGTGCACAGGGTGTTGAAAAAAAAAAACAAATTTCACCCATACAAATTAAAAATGGTTCATCAACTCTCAGACGACGATCCAGACCGAAGACTGCAAATTTGTGAAAATATGGAGACTAAAATTAACCAACAGCCAGACTATGTCAAAACAATTTGTTTTAGTGACGAAAGTACTTTCTATCTAAATGGAAATGTAAATACACAAAACGTGAGATATTGGAGTGAAATCCTCACATTTTTCGTGAAACACATACTCAGTATCCCGAGAAGGTCAATGTTTGGGCAGGTATACTGGGAAACCACATCGTTGGGCCTGTTTTTTTAAATACCAACTTAACCGGTGAGGTGTATCTGCAGATGTTGCAAAATGCAATAGAACCGTTAATCCTTGAAATTTTGGAAGATAATCAAGATGAATTCGACATTTTGGAAATAACATTCCAACAGGATGGTGCTCCTCCACACTATTACGGTGCAGTAAGACGGTATTTGGATGAAGAATATCCTGGTAGATGGATTGGACGACGAGGTTTACTGGAGTAATATTCAATGTAGAACTTCACTGCAATGCAATTTTCTGCAATGCTTCAGTGCAATTTTTCAACCCATCCTACAATCTGAATAGTGATGGCAGTGAGAATAAAAGTATATTTGGAACAATTCCCGGTCATTTATATTAGATAATGCCGAACTCAGGTTCAAGTGTCACACAAACCCACTGTTTTACCGCTCGAGACCCTTTGGAATTGTAGATCAGAATCCTAATTCAGTAATCATTTACATCGATGAATCAAAAACGGAACAAGGAGTAGCTAGTACATTGAAAGTCTAGGTAAAACACAAACATGAAGCCTATACCACTGGGCAAATATTTTCGCTGCAGAACTGTATGCGATATGGAGACCACTGAACTTTGCTGAACATTTCGATAATACATCAATTTTGATGTATTATGATGAGGTATTTGATGTAGTATGATGTATTTGTAACCCACTTGTTCATAATATTCTCAATATAACCGAGGGGCTACAAAAATTCGATAGAAAATGTATTATGTGTTAGATATCCAGTCATATAGGAATAACCGGTAACGATATAGTAGATCAGTCTGCAAAGAATGCAACAAATGATGAGCCAGATGATAGTATAAATATCCTTCCAAGTAACATAAAGCTAATATTAGAAACCAACTCATTGATACATTGGCATGGAAAGTGAATAAAAAGGAATGGAACAGCCCATATGTCTGAGATGTCAAACTGAGTTAACTGTAAATCATATATCACTACAATGTACGGAATATGAAAACGAGCGCAATATAAACAATTCAGCAAACACGTTAGGATGCATAACAGACAATAGAAGTATATTAAAAGTAATATAGTTTCCTAGAGATAGTAACTTATTGTATAAAATGTGATCAAAACGTCGCACAGAAGAATAGTGGCCAATGACCATAGATGTCGACGCCACTATATAAAAAACTACATGTAAGGCTGTAGTGGCTATATGTAAGGGATATATTTTGTAAAAAACATTCTTGTACCTGTATATAATTCTTAAATAGGTGAAATATATATTTCTTTCAAAAATATTAATGATTACTATTAAATTATAAGAATTTTTTTAGTTACATCTATTTACTAAATGACTGTTTTCGTGCGTGTCACGAAATTTTTAGGTTGATGTACAAAGTGGTATTCGTTCGAATTTCAGGATTTTGACACAATCAATACAGAAAGTCGACCCCTGCGAACAACGTAGTAACTTTTGTTTTTCATCCGAAGCCTCTAGAGGCATGCTCCGTAGATGCCTTTTATATGAGCGAGGGGGCGCGGGCGGCGCAGTATTATTGCGATTTGCTTACTCGTTCATATTACTCGCGATTTGCTTCATAGATTATATCTACAAAAAATAATTCTCTTATTTTTACACATATAAAAAACGATATTGATTTGACATTTACATTAACTAATATTTTCGTTATTGCATTTATTTATACTACTTTATAAAATAATACACAAAAATATTACTACCACCAAACAAATACTCTAAATAATGTGATTAGTCTCGCCAAAAAATATTTTATTTACATTATTATGTTACAAAAATACTTCTTGTTAAGTGTTCTCTACTATTTGTGAAATTTAATACGTTTTGGTTGTTATATTAACTAGGTTGATCCTGTTTACATCATACTTAAATCCTTTGTGTCAAATGGTCAAAAACCTCAGCAATATATTTTGGAAATAATATACATATATGCATTTTTAATTTTTTTAACCACTTGTAAGAAACATCATGAAAGAAACCACTGATCCACAAATTTTTAAAGAAAAATCGTGATTTACAAAACTACGTAACAAGAAATATTCTGAAAAACTTATTTAGTTTTATCAGGGATTTTCCGAAATACTTCTCTATGATTTTTCTTCGGATGAAAATGAAATAAAAACGTATTTGTTACAAAAGTAACGGTAAATCAAGAAGCCTTACACTTAACAGAGATGGCGATTAAAGTCGAAACGTAACATTAAAAACTCTTCAATTATTTAATTGACCGAAAGCCCAATAAACCAAGGCGAAAAAATATAAGTCATACCTACAGAAATAGAAAAATATCTATATAATTAATATCATAACAGTTGCACATTCTAAAAGAGTTTTAGAAAAATAAAAATGTCAAGGATTCATCTATTATATGCATCATCTAAATGCACATTTCCAGATTAATATTTCATCATACTCTCATTTATCTAGTACATTAGATAAAGACTCGGAGAGTGTCTACACGATATTATGTAAGTATCTCCTCATTAATGCAAATGATTTATGACATCCGAAATACATTATTGTATACCAAGCCGTCATTTTTATAAAGGAAAAGTTTAAGAATGACCACGATGCAACTATAACATAATCGACTACCACATCAATTCTAAATAATATTATTTTTCAATTTGTATGGTGATGATTTGTAAATCGTGATTTTTACTGTTTTATAAATTGGGCTGTTTTAGTATGTGGTAACTAAATTAAACAACTTTGAGAGTAGTTGTGTATGTGTGTCTTCAAATATATAAAACTTAACCCATTTTCTATTCTCACAATTAATGAGTTTTTAATTTAACACATATCACTGTTAAACAGTAATGTTTTTAGAACATTTTAAATTAGTCTTGAAATACACATTATAAAATATAATATCTGTGATTACATAAAATTTATATTGAGTAAATAAACGACTTTTCTAATTTTGTTCATCATGGTGTGCTTTAAAAGTATAATATAATTTTAAAATGTAATATAAAAGATGTAATAATAATGTTGAAGACAATAAATAAACAGTGTATCTAATATATTTTCTTGTTATGTTCATGTATGTTTATATTAATTTTCACGGAATAAAATATGAAAACAATACATGGCGTCATATCCTCTATATGGTTCATTTGTTTGTCGAAATATACCATATTAATAAAAAACTAAAACCAATACTATGCGACAAAGAGCTTAGATTCTAACAAAATGATCACTAGCCATTCTTATTAAAAATGACAATAGCAAATTCTCAGAAAACAAGTACTAAATTTAAAAAGCAGAAGATTATTCCAATAAGAACTAATATTGTAATATGTAGAACTTGTCAAGAATAGGAACTAATCTTAAAACTACTATATCGGACTGTCTTTAAGCCTGGTCTTCAACTCGCACTAAAACCTTTGCAGAGCGAATATCGAGTAATGAAAATGTACACAGAGTTCGAACTGGTCGCACGTAAGGTGTATCCTTTTCCATTCGAATGCTGCCTCACTCTTTTTTCTACGCACACAAAAGAATCTCACACTTTTTCCTATTATTGATGAACTGTATCTACAAATTAAATGCAGTATTATGAGCTGAGCAAATAGTAATTCTCAAATGCCTTCTTCGATTCACTGACTTCCCAAAGATATGTTTTTATTATCAAATCCACTCACTTCGCAATTTACACATTTTTTAATTACTATTGTAACAATTTCTGGCTTTGTAGATAAATTACCTATTTAAATTTTTACTAGACCCAAACTAAAACATTTATGATTTATATTCTTCGTCAATTTCTTGAGATCGTATTAGATATCATATGTAGAGTTTTAGAACCTCTGTAAGGTAAAAAGTTCACTTTAAACAATATAAGGAAGTAAAAATAATATTAAAGATATGTTGAATTAAGAATGACCATTATATTTCACCCACTAAACTTGGGTTAATGATGGGGGTATCTAAGTGAAATACAAAATATTCAATCACTTAATATATTATCACAAAAATGTATCCATCACTCATATTATTTAATTTATGTCATACACATATGTTCATTTGGAGAGATCGTTGGCAAGAATAGTGTAATCTATGAATGACCAATTCTATTAAGCTAATCTTGTTCAGTAGGAACTTAGCCACATACAAAATAACTATGTAGTATATATATATATATATATATATATATATATATATATATATATATATATATATATATATATATATATATATATATATATATATATATATATATATATATATATATATATATATATATATATATATATTTTAGATTTTCACTTTCAAAAATGACTTTTTAAAAAATAACTATAAGTTTTTTAATTGACTGTTTATTAGACTGTTTTATAAATATGTTTTTATGACTTGAGTTTATTCTGAACTGTCGTAATTTTGTATGAACATAATATTTATAAGCTTTGGATTGCCACGTAAGCATCAGCAGAATTCAAAGTGGCGTGATGCTTGCGTGTTCACAATAATATTGCAAGGAAGTTGTTATCACTTTTGATAAATGAAATACAATATTGTAATATGATATGCCTGAGACTAGCTGCTGTGAATATTTGCATATAACAACTCCCTTTTTTCAAAAAAAGTTGATGTTACACTTCAACTTTTAGGATAATTCTTCAGGGGTGTCTTCATTAGTCTGGTGGATGTTGGGCCTTCTTCTTAGCAGGGTGTTAATTCTTTTTAGTGCTTCCCTGTGTATGGACTCTGGGCGTTCCTTGTCAATCTTGAACCTATTTCTACATTTGAGGGCTACGTAGAGTAGGATCAGGCTGATTAATAGAGCTATGGTTATATAAGTGAACCATGAAATATTTCTAGTCACGAAGGGTTCGTTTATTATTTTATCTAAGTCCCTGGAATATTGTTCTAGCTTATGGTTGGAGACTTCTAAGTTTTCGATATTTAGATTGTCGAATTGCAAAGGTTTCAAATTGGGCATTTCAAAATTTTCTGGTATCATACTGCAGCAATCGTAGGGAATTATCACTGGATGTGGATTACTTGTTACGTTAAGCAGCTTGCGGTTTTCGGCCTGTATTTTTGTAATGCCGACGAAGGCGTTACATTCTGATTGAAGTTTTAAAACAGAATTTTCGTTAATGATTGTAGTTTCTATATTCAAATTTGCACATTTTATTTTAACGTGAGTGGGACTTGAAACTATAACCAGCCATGTATTGGCTTCGAGTTTTTGTACCTTATAGCCTTGTCCGTATACTAAAATGCTATGACAGTTCTTCGGCATTTCTACAAGATTTTTGAATAGTTGAGCTTCACATGCTGCACTATTATCTATCGGATATGCATAGAGGTTGGAACAGAGCTTCTTAAGAGGACTTAGTTGTTTGCATCCTGTTAGGTCCTTGATGGGTACGTACATCAAAGAATCATCATCTTTCGCGATATATTTTTGAGAAAGTGACAGTATGTGATGCAATCCAGTTCTATTATCTAGGACGGGAATTGGGTACAAATGGTATAAGGTGTAAAGTTGTTGTTCTACCAGTGGAATCTTTAGAACGAAAACAAGATCTGATTGTGTCTGGAATGCTTCTAATTCTATTATTTCTAAATATTTAGCAATTTCTGAATGTTTTACTGATAGGGGTAAGTTATTCTTGATTAAGTTCTGAGATATTTCCTGAAGGGATGCAATTAAACTATCTGGTGTAATTATTGATGAGTGAATAATTTTTAAACGTGCAAATGTAATAGAATTTAGAATATCATTAATGTTATCTTGAAGGTACATATAACTTTCTAGTAGGTTTTCACAGATTTCAAAGAAAAACATTTTGGCTTCGACTAGGGCAAGTTTGTCTCCTAGTTGGTGAATCGCTCTCTTAATTTTGTTTATGTCGTCATTGAAAGCTTTTTCGTCAATTTGAAGTTTTTGAATTGTTTCGTTAAATGTTTTTATAACTGACATAGTAACAGAAATTTGGTTTTTTAGTAGGTTTTCCACTTGACGTTGGTCCTGGTTTAATTTATTAATACTCTCTGTGTAGAATTTACCGTCAGAGGCGTCGAGGTTGCCAGTAATTGATTTAAATATGCTACCTAGTCCGTCTATTATTCCGCGCTTATAGCGTTTTGTTTCTACTAGGATTTCTTGGAGTTTTTCTTTAATTGAATTCGAAATTTGTATCAATAGCGTGACATGTGTTTTAACTTCAGAGTGAAATTTCTGCATGCTATGGTAATTGTTATCAAGCATGTTTGTTATCGCCCTTAAAATATTATTGTTACTGTTGAACGCATTTTCAATACTTGATAAATTTTTGTGTACCAATAGTGTCCACTTGTCATTGGAGACTATTAGTTTTGATTCGTCATGATAGTAGACTCCTATCGTATTTTTTACTGGTGTTATTTGAGATTGGGAATATGCTGTTCCGATCAGCATAGCAAACCTGTAAAATGATTAATTTTCAGAATACGGTTTTAGTCGATCGAAGTTTGCTTTGGTTTTTTGTTTTGTTTTTGTATTTAAAAGAGTGGCAGAATTGTTATATATTTCTAAGATTTCAAAGGGGCCATTGAATTTATTTCGCAATTTATCTTTAATTTGGGATTCTTTTAAATACACTTTGTCTCCAACTTTATATTTAGGAAGATTTTCGGAGACGTGTTGATCAAAACGAACTTTTGCTTTTTGTTTCTGCGATTCGGTTTTGGCTCGTGCTACCTTATAATAGTGAGATATACGATTGTTCAAATCTCTGACATACTTAGTGATTAATTCTTTTGGATTATATAGGGTTTCGGGTGGTCTACTAGAGGTATGACCAAAAACAAGTTCATACGGCGTGAATCCGTGTGTTTTGTTGGTTGAATTATTATAACAAATTATCGCGTATGGCAATATATTGAAAGGGTGTTCGTTGGGGTTTTCGATCATGTGGGCTCTAATCATTTCTAAAAGTGTCGAATGGAATCTTTCGAGGGATCCATTTGACTGGGGGTGTCCTACGCTAGAATAGGTGAGCTTTATATTGTAGAGAGTGCATAAATCTTTAAGAAGAGCGTTGTCGAACTCTCTTCCATAATCACAATGGATCCTTAGGGGAGTTCCATAATGTTGGAAATAAAGCAATAAGGTGTTTACTACTGCTTTCGCACTTTTATCATTAATTGGGTAAGCTTGACTAAATTTTGTAAGCTCGTCTCTAATTGTAAGGGCATAGTTTCTGGTAGGCACTTCTAAGATATCAACATTTATTCGCTCGAAAGGAGTTCTAGGAGTTTCTGTAATGACTAGTGGCGAGTCTAAATTTTTACGACATACTTTAACTTTTTGACATACTTGACAATTTTTGATAAGAGTTTCAACATCTTTGGTTAAGCCTTTCCAATGATATTTTTGTCTAATGCGGCGGATAGTTTCGTTTATGCCGCGATGAATATTAGCTTTACCGGAGTGATATTGATTCAAGATGATAGGAATTCCATCTGGTTCAGGTGTCTTTGTAATATCTTGACACACTATTATTTTTACGTCCTTTTCCGCTAAAACAAATGACAAGATTTCGAGAATTGGTAATTCTACAATATTTTCAACATAATATGTTTCGGATGATTTAATAATATATATGTCTTGACATTTATATATTGAGGCAAAAAGATATTCTATTACAGTATCAGGATTATTCGGAAGAGGAACAATGAGGTATTTCCTATTTCGAACTGATCTACTTGATAAAACATTTATTTTTAATTTTTGAAAATCTGCGTTCTCTTCGAAAAGGTCTTCTAGAATTTGATTATGGGTTTCTCTTATATTGTCTTGCTGGAAGACTGTTAAAATATTTTTGTTGCTTCTATTCAGCAATTGATTATTAGAATATTCGATTTTAGAGTAATCTATAAGAGATCTCGTTTTGTATAATTCAACGAAAGTTCCAAATTCTTGATAAATGTTATTAGTTTCGTCATCGTTAAGTTGTTCGTCATTTTGTGAGTCGATTTCGTCATCGTCAGTTGTTTGGGTTGGATATATGGGAATCGGTGATAAGTTTGCTTGGGATTGAAATTTTGAAATTTCTTTAAAATAATTAATTTTTATCCTGGATAAGGCGTCGGCGTTCTTATTAACCTTGCCTGGTTTATACTCGATTGTATAGTCGTATTCCTCGAGCTTGAGGCGCCATCGAGCTAAACGACTTCCTGGGTCTTTTATCGAAAAGAGCCAAGTGAGTGGTCTATGGTCAGTTATGAGTTTAAATTTCCTGCCGAAGATGTATGGGCGAAAATGTTTAACTGCCCAGACAATAGCGAGAAGTTCTCTCTCTATCGTAGAATACTTCGTCTCGGCTTTGCAAAGGGTCCTAGAAGCAAATGCTATAGGTAGGTCTTTACCTATAGGACCTTGGGAAAGTACTGCGCCGATCGCAAAAGCGCTTGCGTCTGTGGTAAGTACGAAGCATTCTTCAAAGTTTGGGTATGCAAGAACAGGAGTTGTGGTTAGAGCTTGTTTCAAAGTTTGGAAAGACGTTTGACATTCGGAATCAAAGATGAAGGGAGTATCTTTTTGTAACAGTTTAGTTAATGGTTTTGATATCTTGGCAAAATTATGAATAAATCTGCGGTAATAACCTGCAAGGCCTAGAAAGGATTTTATGTCTTTTTGGTTGGCGGGTTGAGGAAATTTTCTGATACATTCTATCTTAGACGGATTTGGCTTTACACCTTCTTTTGTGACTAAATGACCAAGATAAGCTACTTCCTTACGTAGGAATTCACATTTATCTGGTTGGATTTTCAGATTTGCCTTTTGTAACCTTTTGAAGACTTCTGTGAGCCTGGAAGTGTGCTCATGGATGGTAGGAGAGTAGATGATGATGTCGTCCATATAGACGAGACACCTCTCATTTTGTATACCTAAAAGAATGTTATCCATCACTCTTTGAAACGTTGATGGGGCATTCTTAAGACCAAAGGGAAGTCTTACAAATTCAAAATGACCGTTTTCGACAGTAAAAGCGGTTTTTTGAATATCTCTTGGGTCGATTTCAATCTGGTGAAAACCAGAGGCCAGATCAAGGGTTGTAAAGTATTGGCATTTGCCAAGTTGATCAAGAAGGTCGGAAATATTGGGAAGTGGGTATTTGTCTCCTACAGTCAGCTCGTTGAGCTTTCTGTAGTCTACTACAACTCTCCATTTCTGCTTGCCTGAAGCGTCAAGCTTTTTGGGGACTACCCAGATAGGAGAAGACCATGGTGAATTAGATGGTCGGATAATATTTTCATCTAACATTTTGGATATTTGACGTTTTACTTCCTCCTTATGGATTTGAGGATAACGGTAGGACTTAGTAAACACGGGTTTCGACTCGTTTGTGTCAATGGAGTGTTTTATTTCGTTAGTAAAAGTCAATTGATCCCCTTCAAGGTAGAAAATGTCAGCAAAATCTAGACAGAGTTGTGTTATTAGGTCTTTTTCTTCTTCGTTGAGATGGTCTAGGCGAAGTTGTCGTTTTATTTCGTCATGTCTGTTAAGTTGGGTCTCATAGACACATTCGTTCATATTATTTAGTGAATAATGTTGGAGTGGCTCTAATTTTATTTCGCTAAAATCGATTGTTTTTGGTATTGCATTCGCATTTAACACAGAAGCAAGAAATTCACCTTTATGGTTTATTTTGACTACCGCGTTGGGAATATGTACCTTTTCTATCTCTGATGCTAACAGTATAGCATCTGTGTTACTAAGATTACATTTAAATTTAAATATTTGTTCAGTCCGGGGTTCTATGGAAATTTTATTATTTGTTGGATTGTTTGTTGAATTTTGGTACGTTTGCGGTGTGATATTTTCTGTGGCTTTATGTAAAGGAATAGTCTTGAAGTTTGTTATAAGTTGTTTATTTTTTAGATCTACTATACAGTTATAGTGCTCTAGGAAATCTGAGCCAAGTAGACCATCAAATTCGATATCAAGATTACAAATATAAACTTTATGAGGATCAGTTGCTGAAAAAGGTACTAAGGTGGATTCGTTAATGTAAATTTTTTGATTTGTAATGCCTTGGATGGTTACATTTTCGGGATATCTATACCGGAAGTTTTTACATGTTTCTGGTTTAAAAATCGAAATTCCTGCACCTGTATCAATTAGTAGTTTAAAAGTATTACTAGAGTCGTTAATGTAAAACAAATTTTTTGAATTTAATGACAAAGCTGGACTTACAGAAAGTTCTGTTCCGGAAAGTTTAAATTGGGGTTGAAATTGTCCAAATTCATTGCGCGAATTTGGGCTTGTAGTTTCGCAATACTGTGATCTTGGGTTTCGATATTCGGTGGGTCCGGTTGAAGGGGTTGGCCTAATTGAAAATTTTGGTTTGGATATTGTTCGTTTGCGTTGTCTTGAGTGGAATTTTCATATGGGTTATTATCAGTATAATAACTCTGGTTTGTCGCTTCGTCATAACTATTAGCAGTATAATAGTTTTCGTTCTGGTTTTGGTATTGGTAATTCTCATCATACGGGTCTTGGTTATTATCGTTATACGAGCTATTAACAGTATAATAGTTCTGAGAACTATTAGCGGTATAATAGTTCTGAGGAGTTTCCTGCTGGGGTTGGTCCTCTTTATTTAAATGTAATGTTCGTCTACTAGTTGAAGGTTGGTAATTTGGATTTGGTTGAATTGTAGGAGGTCTATTACCACCAAAATTCGGATTTGGCATGATAACCGGGGGTCTTTGTTGAGGTGTTTGACTATGTTGTATATTTGGGTAAGTTCTTTGGAACTGTTGTTGATGTGGGGGTTGATATGAGGGCCTAGAAAAATTTGTCTGTGATGAATTACCAAAATTATGCGGTCTTTGGCGACATTCTATATTAGTGTGACCTATTCGCTTACAAATAGAGCACTGTTTAACTGGTGTATTCGGTCTGCGTTGCATATTTGTATTTCGGTTAAAATTACTTTTTTGGTTTTCGAAATAATTAAGTTGAAGTTCGCGTTTGACTCTAGAAATGGCTGTCAACATATCAGGTGGGTTGCTAGCTCTGACAGAATGTCCTATTTTAGGTTCTAATCCTGTAAGTAATGTATTTAAAATCATAGCGTCTGTGAGCTGAGTTTGGGCTTCTTTTTGTTCGTTTGTCAATCTTTGTTTATTAATGGAGGCGTTCATTTTTGCCTCATGCGTTTGTAAGCGAGAGATAAAAGTAAGAGGTGATTCACTCGACAGCTGCCTCATCCTTTGTAAATCTTGGATGAGAGCAGTGAGATCGCGCGAATCGCCAAAATGGCTTTCTAGAAGATGTTTGATTTCAACTAAAGTTTCGGGATTTCTAGAATTTATTAATTCTGCGGCACGACCCTTTAGTTTGTTTTTTACGTGTAGCGTTACAAGTATTATATGCAACATTAATAGCATTTAAAAATATTTGGTTTCCGTCGAATTCAGGTATTATCAAAAATATTTCGTTTAATTTATAAGGTTCTACATTTTGTGTTTGTTGTTCCGGTGGAGGTACCATCCTGGATCTTAATCTCATAAACTTTTCGATTTAATTTATTAATACTAATGTGAGCTTAATATGATACGAAATAAAAATATTAAAAGGGAAATAGAACTGAATTTGTAATATAAATGTTACTGTTTCGCAAATATTTAAATGCAATAAAAAGCGAGATGATTCTTAAATGACTTACGTTAATGTTATCCACATTCCTCGGGGCGACCGGAGAATCCTACTTCGTGAACGTTGTTACACCGGGTTAGCGCTGGCTTGTTCCCAATGCCGAAGAGACCTGACGGACGGTTGGAATAGTGGCTGCTGTTGTTTTTTGTAAATTTTCGTAGCTTCTTTTCTTCTTTTAAAGGTTTTGAAAAACCACCGCGCCCAGTTAGTTTCCGTGTTCTGAACGCGTGCAGAATCCTACCACGACTGCGCCAATTTTTAGATTTTCACTTTCAAAAATGACTTTTTAAAAAATAACTATAAGTTTTTTAATTGACTGTTTATTAGACTGTTTTATAAATATGTTTTTATGACTTGAGTTTATTCTGAACTGTCGTAATTTTGTATGAACATAATATTTATAAGCTTTGGATTGCCACGTAAGCATCAGCAGAATTCAAAGTGGCGTGATGCTTGCGTGTTCACAATAATATTGCAAGGAAGTTGTTATCACTTTTGATAAATGAAATACAATATTGTAATATGATATGCCTGAGACTAGCTGCTGTGAATATTTGCATATAACATATATATATATATATATATATATATATATATATATATATATATATATATATATATATATATATATATATATATATATATATATATATATATATATATATTATATATATATATATGTAGAATATTCGAAAACGTAACGAAAGAGCATACTAAAGTTATGAAACTGATAATCCACTTAAAGATGACATCACTTAGACCCCATTGGAAGTCCTCTATGAGAGATCCTCTCACCTAAGCCATCAGCCAAGAATCACGCAGATTCATCCTCTGGTTACCATTCTCTACAGTGGGGTGTATTACTCAACATCATATTTTAAGGTGTTTCCTCATTTGACAGTGTTTTCAGTTAAAATACCTATCACAAATATCAAGTACTTCTTAGACGTTACCCAAGAAAGTGATCTACCTTATTGTGTAAACGCATTGAGGAAGGATTCTATCGAAGTTTACTTATTAAAGAGGCATTGCAATAATAGCCTCACTATGTAGGTGGCTCTCAGCACTAACATATTCCTCATTTGGTTATATATCAACAGATTAGAAGTCGTAGTTCTTAGAGCTACATCCCTAAAATAAATATCCATCGGTGGTCGACATAGTCTTACCTTCATTCATTCCTCTTCCTTATGCTGTTCACATAGCTCTAGTCTGAGACATACATAGCCACATAACAACATTAGCTTTTATTTCCCAAGTTTCACTATAGTCCACATACCACGTGTAATCATATACTAAATTGAACTATCACAATTGACTGTCTTTAAAGCTAAATTCAGGTGAGAATGAAAGATGGGAAGCAAGAGTATTTCAAACTTAAAGTAAGTATTGCACCAATACTTACTTACTTTAATCGTAATAATTTGAAGGTAATTTTATCATTTTGAGATTTTACAACATTATCGTATAAATATATTTTCGGTTTGATCAAAATTAGTATCAATATTGATTAATGATTACCCATAATAAATGCCTATTTCTGTCATATAGATTTTATTATGTACTAATTTATTATATATTTTTTACATAATAAATGCATTAGTATATTCATAAATTAAATTTTCAGAGATATTAACATTTTATTTACAAAACCAAGCTATAATCCTCTCATAGATACATTTTTCCAGCAAGCGGCAATTGGGACAACGATATTTTTAAAGTAAATCTTAAGTTATGTCCTCGGCCAGATATAGAACACAGTACGGCGAATTTTAAATCGCATTGTTCCTACGGATAGCTTTTATCTGTTGGGCAGAACAAAGATTTATACGAACATAAATTTCTGAGAACTTATTTTAACTGTACTGAGAAATACATATTCATTTTTCATTATTCTAATTATTAAAATATATATATATTTATATATCAGTAACTTATGGAGATTATTAATCCATGCGTTACTATCACTGAAATCTCAACAAATAATTTGCTAATTTAGCTTTTTTGCCATGACCTCTTTGATGATCATCTTAAGAATGCGTACAAAATAAATGAGGGAATACACGATTTACTTATATTAGCCGTAAATGTCTCTGTTGTTTCGATACTAATCATGAGCATTTTTATTACTACTTATTTAACTATTAAAGTAATAAAGCGGTATAGAAGAACGTCCTAGACGTTTAAGTAGAATGTGTCCTCTAAGTTTAGTTAAATTAAACATAAATTTACACACAAAAATACATATTTTCTCTGCAATAATGGGTTTCATTATTCTAGAGGAATATGGGGATACATATAAAGAAAACGATAGATATACAACCAATCTTTAGGATATTTTATTGCTAAATAAGTATTACAAAATTTCTAATTGTAAGATATTATATTTTAATATTAAGAGTATTTTCCTTTTTAATAATTTATATAATAAATATTCTACTAGATTCAGTAGTTACTTGAAAATAAATATCAATTGAACTGAACAATTTAACAGAGCAATGAACAAGGATAGTATGCAGACGACTTAAAAAAGAGTAAAAAGGTATTATCAGATTTCAGATTAATCAGATCATCATTAATCAGATTTTTTCTCTCGTTTTTCACAGTATATCAAAGAAACTTTTTATCATGTAATTGTCAAATTATATACTTTCGGTATATTCTTATAGTTCTATAAAAGATGTATGAAATTCTATATAAATAGCATGATTGTGAATAATAATAATAATAATTTCCTCTAGTATACCATATTGCTACGTGAATTTGTTGATATGTTAACTATACTTGTTATTCCAAATATACACTGTGGTAAAAAAATGTCACTAAATATTCATAATTCTGTTATAAATATTCAAAACAAAATTATTAAAATATTTTTTAAAATCTTGAAGAACACAACGTTATTTTTAAAAGAGACTGACTGACGTATACATTGTATATTCGTTTTCAAATTTGGTGATTGCGTCATAACGTCATCATAATATTTTTTAAATTACAACCTCATCTTTTTTGTAACAAAAATAATTTCCTTATAGTTTTCCAAGTAAAACGGAAAATACTTCAAGGAATACTTCAAGGAATTCATTTTTGTTCAAAAATAGGGTTCTACGATTTAAAAAATACTATGATGATGTTGCAAGTCACACAAAAATTTGTAAAAAATTAAAATTCCGTCAGTCAGTCTTTTCAAAAAACTAAAGTTGACTTGTTTCAGTTTCTCAAAAATCAACGTATTAAATCTTTCAAAACAGCATTTAATAACAAAATTATTTATATTTTGCAGAACTTCATCACCACGCTGTATACATATTATCTAAATTTCAAAAACAAGTCGGAATTGTGCAATACTTCCCGTATGTTTTTATTTGTAATTTTGTAGAACTATGATTAAATATAACAAATATCACACCAATCCCTACAAAACATTGTTTTGTAAATCAATCGACGTATTTAATGACAACATACATAAACAGTATTATGTGTATTTGTTGTGATCTTTTTACGTTTAATAACTGTTGAATTTGACACTTGCTCTACTTTTTCCTAAATAAATTCTTGATTATTTATCAACCGTAATTAATGAATTATTCCATGATATTATATAATTTAACCTATCAGTAAGTATAACTACATATTTTGAAAAAGAAAAAATGTAACAAAAGAAAACAGGGAACAGAAAAGAAAAAATTTTCTATTTATATTAGACCAATATCCAAGAGTAATGTCAACGTTCGAAAATATATTTTTATACTCGTAAAACGACTCCTAGCAGTGAGACTGAAGTTTGAAAGGCTGATTTAATTTTATGATTAATAAAATACTAAATATAATACTAAAATGAATATATCAGGCTTAGTCGAAGACGAATACAACTAACGCTTTCAATATCAATTATTATCTCAACTTTTATGTGAATCCAGCATTGCTCAACTAAAATATTACAATTGGCTTGGAAGTGATATATATATATATATATATATATATATATATATATATATATATATATATATATATATATATAGTCACAACAGTCGACATAAATTTAAAAACTAGTTCATACCATTAGCATCATATAATAAAAGTGACATAACACCATATGCTAGACTGTCGAAAGCTAAAATTTATTTTACTTCTTAACCTTACATTAATACCAGCAATTGTTATTTTTGTTGCATCCTATAATTCTACATAACTATAATTTATTCTTTGTTAAATGTCATATGGACTGGGAAAATCTATTTATCCACACATGTAGTTTGATTTCAAAATAAAAAAATATGTGAATGTTAAACAAATTATTTACATTAATGAAATTCAAATTTTATGTTAGATTGATCGAAAAGTTGTATATCATTTCAAATATCAGAGAATATCAGAAAATGTATAATACTCGTACATTTATTTTGTAATTATATAAAAGAAATATGCTAAAAAACATTGTAAATAATAGATCTTGAATAATTATAAATATTATAATATAATTAAACTTCTTGCCAATATTTGTTTATATACACAAAGCTTTATTAATGTCAAGAAATCATAGGAAATAACAAATCGACTATCTGTATAAATAATTTCTGAAAGTATGTTTAACTAAATATCTCATTAACGGTACTCCAACACAATTGCATTACATGTGTTCCTGTAGGTCACATGTATAAAATTAATGCAAACGTGCAACAAGTATAATACAATGCACCATGTCAGTAAAACAACAATTTATTTAAATAATGAATGATGCAATTTATTCCTTATTTTGTACATTATAAACGGTATTTGTATTTCTCATCAGTCATCAGCTAATAATACATCGAGCAGCACGGAATTGTAATAAAACACCAATGCAATTTTCCTCATAACAAGGAAGGTTAATGGTGTTCAGGCATACTCGTATACTATTATAGAATATGTCTTGTTAGAGAATATACATAAACCGAAACGTGCGGATTTAGTTACAGGGTGTCTGTATTTTATCTCTCACTTTATTTTGCGTAAGTTTTGATGTAGCAAATAAATTTAAAGAATAATTTACAAAACTCCCATTACCACATCCTACTTCCAGGTATCGCAGGAAATATTCTTGATAATTTTTACATCAAAGTCATATTTAACGAAATCGATTATCAGATATGATTACGGAGTATATTTTAACACTGAATCATAGTGTAATAAGAACACTATGATTTGTTTTCGATTCTTAAAAAAAATCTGATATATTTTAATATGCTATGTAATAAATCCTAATTAAGATTTTTTAGGAAATTGTACACAACTAATGCTGCACAAATAACTCTAATTCTTCTAGCCCAAAAATTATACAAAAAATATCGGCAATAATATAAAATTGGAACATATAGTGTTTAATAACATATACAGTATATTTACTATATAGTATATATACTTTAGTATATGTACTATACTTACTATATAGTACATAATTAGTCAGTTAATTTACTATATAGTTCATTAACTGGCTAATTCTATAAAAGCTTGATGCAGAAAGTAAGAGATTATTAAATAAATATATTTATGTGTTTGAATTTTAATATATAAATACAAAACTATAGATACCATATAACAGTAATAATTAGCCAAAATAATAGCTTACAATTATAGGACAAATAAAAATTAAAATTCTCGACCATATTTGGCCAAGATAATTTTTAATATATAACGTACGATATAAAAAATATAGTCATGAACTTATCTTACTATTTACGATGGTCATGAATTTTATATAGAATCCTCTCTTATATTAAATTAAGACTTAGAATAGTACTGTATTTTATAATATTGTAATATACATTGTAACAGGCCATTAGCATACAGGATGTTATGTCCAGAAAAGAGGATATAAAAATTCATTGCGGTTATCACGTAACTAAAAACCCTTTGTGCT
The DNA here is from genome assembly GCA_037954035.1 of Rosalia funebris. Classification (NCBI taxonomy): domain Eukaryota; kingdom Metazoa; phylum Arthropoda; class Insecta; order Coleoptera; family Cerambycidae; genus Rosalia; species Rosalia funebris. The sequence goes on from JAZFAV010000007.1 coordinate 12,290,957, forward strand.
TATCATAAACTTGCATTGTATTTTATCGCAATTATTGCAACTTGCTAAAAGTCTTCGAGAAAAACACTTCTTGGAACATTCCTGCAGCGTCAGCAACGAAAATGTTTTAAATAGAGAAACAACCACTAGTAGCTTCAGTAGTCCGCAAATTAAGTAATCAGAAGTAGTCCGTAACATCACATATCAGTAATTCTAAATTAATCGTCAAGTAAACGTCGAAGTTAAATTATAAAAGTCGGTTACTCCTTTTTTGACATAAGTGTTCAAAATCGTAAATTAAAAATAAATTGTTTTTAAGAAGTTATATAAATGAAAATTGATATAAAATGAATGTATTATGTTTAAAAACAATTATTATATCAATTATTTCTTCTTTGTCAATACTTCTTATGCAGTACTAATGAATTATTGTTGTAGAGTTAAATAATTAATTCCAGTTTTTACCATGAAGGAGAATATTTATATAATTTAAACCTATTTTCGAACTAGTGTGCTGGTTAATGAAATTTAGAAGTACAATTAGTATTTATGTTTGGAGAATGCTCAAGATCACTTCCTGTACTTAATAGTAATATCAAAGGACTCTTTGCTTGCTTAAAAAGAATTATGAATGTGCTTTATAAAACTGGTTATGTTCACTATATTTTCGTTAACGTATAGAATAACCTACAAGACCTATAGAATCATTTAATGAATCGGCTAAACAACTTTTTTTCTGCCAGAACGTGGTTGCATCTCTGGAAGTACATCAATTTTCAAGATATGCAAATGTAGAGCATGGTAATCTGAATATTTTTGTTGAATCTCCAATAAATCCTCAAAACATTTATGTTTTGATAGTAGTTTCTCTCGGAAAAAGGATTCGCGCCGTTTTTCCTTTCACCGTCAATGAAACACAGTATGAAAACAACATTTGCTCGATATCATGATGAACATGAAGTTAATTCTACTAATTTTTTTCATTTATCAATCATTTCCAATAATTACATTAATCTGGACTTTTTTATTAATAAAAACATAATTTTCAATTTATAATAGTAGATATAATAATTTTCAATTTATAATAATAGATGATAATTATTTTACCTTTAGAGTTAATAATACATTTCCACATTATTGATGATGTAAGCTAAGACAAACTTTTTAGTGACATTTAACAAACATAACAAAATAATCCATTTTTGTTATGAGTGGAAACACCATAATGAAGAAAAAAAAAGTAGTATTATACGTATTGTTGATTATTAAATCTAGTTACAATCAAGTGAGTTATATTTAAAATGGTACAATAATCACATTCATTTGAAATATTATTTAAGTTATTGTATAATTTAAACAACTTTTTGTATAGTTATAATAATTATCATAGAGGTATATTAAAATATAATTAAAATAAAAGGAGTAAGTAAGAGTATTCATTATATTACATATCCTGTTGTAAATATAACGTAAACGAAATCACTTAAGTGGTGAACTTATAATAATATATCATAATAAACATTTTAATAATGTGATTTGCGATATATATACCATGTGACTTGCGAGATATGAGAAAACTATTATCGCTATAAGTCAATCCGATATAATTCAGAAAATACTCATAAATGTTTAAGTAAACTGGAGTGTGAAGTAATTTAATGCAAAGTTGTGTATACCAAAGTTATATTTTCTATAAACGTGACAAGTCTTGATATTAATGAATTTGGATAAGAATTGTTTCCACTACTTTTAATTTAATTATATATATATATATATATATATATATATATATATATATATATATATATATATATATATATATATATATATATATATATATATATATATATATATATATATATATATATATATATATATTATATGTGCTATATTATTTATTATCTCTAGTGAATATTTTTGGATCATCGGTGAATAATATTTACCAACTATCACAATAGCAAAGTCATTTATAAATCGCAAAAAAATAACGCACCAAGGATAGACCTCTGAAGTACCCCGACTGCCAATAAAAATTATTTTGATTCTTATCCAATGCACAATACATACTGCCTTCTACTACTTAAATGTGAATTAATAAAAGTTAATAAATTATCTATTAAACAAATTAATAAAGTTATTCCTACATCCAATACTCAATTTGTTTGAAATCAGTTTATAATCAATGCGATAAAACTTGAAATAAATTAGGATATACTAACCACCTACATATCTAAAGCGTTAAGTATATATTAAATAACTGTACATTAGAATAATTATGAAAGAAAATAGAACGAAATTTCTCGAAACCATGCTGACAAGGAGATATTTATACATATTTTAATATTAAGGGTACGTTATGAAACATGTCTATTAATCCGTTATGTTTAGTTTAATCTTAATTTACTTGTACGTTAGATATTCAAAAAAGAAGTTTTTCTTTCAGTTTATGGCTGAGAAATGTCCAAGTAAATTTATCACACTGATAAACCTAATAGAAAACGAATTTGAAAGTACATACTACATTGTAATTAAATTGTTACCAAGATATTGATTTATAATAAACAACTAAATGTACTTCAACAGCTAAAATATGACCACTATAACATTTGAGATTATTAGTTACATCTTAGTTACAAAAGATAGAACAGTCGACACTGTCAAAAGTTATTAAAAATGATTTTGCTGAACTGCAATTAAATTTAATAATCCACTTATACCAACAGCATTATTGCTCAAACTCAGATATTGCTCATGAAGAATAATACGGTCGCATCTAATGAAATCTTCAGATATCGGTTGTAGTTATTTAGTAAAATGTAATGATGGACAGGATACTATAGGAAATCGCTTCAAATTGCACTTAACTTGTAAACTTTGTTCTTTAGAATGTAAAGGACAATGAAACTACGGAAGAACATCCTGTTTTAGGAATTAGTTAATATTCTATTCTGATTTCGTTACGGTTACACAACATGATTAAAATTAGTTTTTGTTTAAGATGCCACAGTATTTCTTTAATATTGGAAACGTTTAATCAATTATAAGACATTCACATTACCTTCGTTGAAAAATCATTCATCAGTTTGTCATGTTTAAAAATTTACTCAATTACTCATAAATTGATACACATAATTTAAAAAATTTTGAAGTTCACAATCAAATGAAATATATACAGAGTGGTTTAACCTGATGGAGGTAAATACAATATATTTTATTCGTGCGATGATTCGAATAAAGAGTCCTACTGAAATTATGTAATTCATTTGTTGTAGTAACTATGTAGTTCCAATTTAGATTCCTTCCAGTTCTTTCGACTTGGGTATATCATTAGATAACAATTTTTAAATATTTTATATTGAATAGACATTCTCAATTCGAACTTCCAATTTCACTGTTTTTACTTAACTTGGTGACTATCTTCTTTTCCTAACAACGACATCGACGTCTAAGTTTATTATCTATTATTATCGCAATTTAATTTTTAAATTTCTCTCATTAAATATTCTTTTCATAAAGAAAGTATATTACTACACGTATATTTTCTGTATTATTACTTAGACATACAGAAAAATTTTCCTACTTTTTTAACCCTGTCTAGGTGACACGTATTTGTTACAGCGCAGCAGTACGTGCCTCACTATAAGACATGTGTTGCATATATCATACCGGGGTTGTTTAACTCCCAGAATCAGGAAGGAGTTTGCTACTTACGTGTGTCTAATTCGCATCTTTGAAATTGCCACCTGTTCCATTTTAATAAACTAATTAAAATTCGCTACAATTTCACTAAGCTTAACAGTTTTCTTGTTTTACATTGCTTGAATTGCATTAACATTGCCATAATTGTGTTATCATTTTTTCAACATCTATTTTAACATCTTTGTGACGAGCGGTAATATTTTCGACAATTTCGTGCTCAGTTGCTTCTCGTGCTGTTTCGTCCCTTAATTAATTTCCTCTTATCCCTACGTGACTAGATAATCATATCAAGTGGGTAGTTTTACCATTAGTTGCCAGACGAAGGATTAGATTCTTGGATTATTGGATAGAAGGATAAGACTTAAGTGGACTTGTTAGAATTTATAGTGTCTCATAGAATGAATCTGAGAATATTAACGTCATATGTTCTGGTTGGAATATAATGTAGTATAGAGCTCGAAAACTGATGTACTGCTCATCAAAACGCATGATGTTAATTGCAAATAAAACGAACAGTTTTCAGAAAATTATCTTAATATATTTTATTATGATAGAAGGATCTATGACAATTATGTGTGAAACAAAGTATCGGCCAAATGCTCGCCACGGCTTCGGTGGCATACCTCTATCCGATGATCCATATTTTCAATGACTCTGAGACATAATTGAGGTTCAATGTCGTTAATGTGCCGAATTATCTCATCCTTTAGCTCTTGAATTGTTCTTGGCTTATTGACGTACACTTTTTCTTTTAAATATACCCAAAGAAAGAAGTCCAACAGTGTCAAATCACATGATCGTGGCGGCCAATTAACATCGCCACGACGTGAGATAACACGGCCATTGAATTTCTCGCGCAAAAGTGCCATTGTATCGTTGGCTGTGTGGCAAGTGGCACCATCCTGTTGGAACCACATATCGTTCAGGTCCATATCCCCAATTTCTGGCCACAAGAAGTCCGTTATCATCTCGCGATAGCGAACACCATTCACGGTAACTGCTTGGCCGACCTTATTTTCTAAGAAGTACAGCCCGATGATGCCGCCAGCCCATAAACCGCATCAAACAGTCACTCTTTGTGGATGCATCAACAATCACTCGTGGATTCTCATTTGACCAAATGCGGCAGTTCTGCTTGTTAACGAATTCACTGAGGTGAAAGTGTGCCTCGTCGCTGAAGATGATTTTCTTTGTAAAGTCACCATTTACTTCTGTCTGTTCAACCAACCATTTGGCGTATTGACGACGCTTGAAATGGTCAGTAGTCTTCAGCTCTTAAGTCAATTGAACCTTGTAAGCGTGTAAATTCAAATTTTTATTCAAAATTCGCATCACTGATGTTCGTGAAATGTTCAATTGTTGGGCACGACGACGAGTCGAGGTTGACGGCTCCTCTGCTACACTATCGCGAACAACAGCAATGTTTTATAACGACCTGGGCAAGCATGCACAGGTGTTTTCACATTTCCTACAGATCCGGTTTGCTGAAATTTGCATACAATTCTCCCGATTGTGGACGCATTTGGTCGATTATGCTGACCAAAAAAGTCACGAAGTGCACGAAATGCATTTTGATTTGAACGCCCATTTTCGTAAAAGGCTTCAACAATCTTAACGCTGCTCACTTGTGTACCTCTCCATGGTTGAATTTGTCAAATACTGAAACAAAGAAATGTCAAATTAAGTTGGGCAAAAAACTTGACGTTAAGGTGTGACTCACAATTAACATCGTGCATTATGGTTGGACCACCCTTTATTTAAAATATTTTTTTGTTATATGATCTCGTATACATGATATTGTCCTCCACTGAATAGCAATTTTAATAGCTTCAGATGTATTAATCGTAATTTTTATTGAGAAAGTATATTTCTTGACGAAACATAATATTTTCATAAGCTACCCTCTTTATACGTTCCTACTGAGGTCATTCTCAAACAAAAAAAACAAAATAAGAACAATTTATGGTATATCTTCCAATAAAAGCTATTTAAAATTCTTGCTATTAAATATTATAATTAAATATTATAATTAAAAGTCTAAAAACTACATTTTTTTATGTCACAACTAACTGAAATATGTACTGATAATCTGAAATATTAGACAATGTATACGTGGGGATAAGATTTCACATAATATTGATAATATTGTTATTCAATGAGTTTCTTAAAAGCTATAAAACTACTTATCACTCTCAAACTCTTATCTTATCAATCTTCTTATTAAAAAAACATTGACTGACATAGTCCAATTGACCCAAAAATATTGGCGTAGTAAATTTTTCAATTAAGTTATTTTGATTTAGATTTTATGCTTCGGTTCTGACGCCATCGTAGTATCTCTAAAATTATAACTCCCTCTTATATTAACAAAATTGAATTCTTGAAAGTTTAGAATACACTACAATGATTTTCTATTTACCGCTAGACTAAACATTGAAAAATGAACATAGATATTTTGCAATTATAGAGATAAGATACCTCTCTATTGTCTGATAGATATTTAGACGAAAGATTCAGTTTCGTAGCGTAGATGAATTTTGTTTTCAAAGTTGAAAACGATATTGAATTTCAAAGATACTGATTTCAAGAGAACCTTCATTGGATTCAAGAATTGCAGGGCCTTTCTAAATTTCAGAATTTAAAACTTTACTTCTTTGAAGAAAATGTTACTGCTGATATTTAGAATTTCTTAATATTTCGACTTAATTCTAACTCTAGTAGTTCTTTATTCATACAATAGAGATGATGTTCCCCATCAAAGAAATGGTTTCAACAATTGCCTTCTAATTTTAGTATTGATGTTCTGTCATTTCTTATCTACACTTTTCCTGGCAGATAGATAGAGCGACGAAGACCACCACGGAATGGTGAATACGTTCACCTGATTTGGTCTGCTTAGATTTATTGATGTGGTAAATACTTAAAATCGAGAATCTGTTTTAGTAAGCTAAATAATTTCACCAACCTAAACCAACGAATTTGATGAAAATGGAAAATATCAGTCAGGAAATTGTTGAACGTTCAGTACAAAATATTTACATGCATATCAGATAGTTAATGGGGAAATTAACTATCACACTAATGTCAGATGCTGAAATGAACAATACTGAAATTTCTGTCAATACTAAAGTTGTGTTTGCCTTATTTGTATATCCCTCAAAAAATACCCGGCATCTTAGAAACGGTAAATAAGAGACCCCTAGAATGGAGCACCGCTGTATAGAAAAACTTAAAGAAATTTATGATTATTAAAAGAGAGGATATTTTAATTTACATAATAACAACTATAATGAAAGACACGTCACAGATCAAAAGCAGAACTTGAAAACATATAAATTTGCATCTTTCTATGTCGTTTAATCAATTAAACATATAATATTATAAAAATGGTGAGTCTAATTGAATTGAATTTTAAAAGTACATTGCATTGAAAATAAATTATAAACATAACAAAGATTTATAAAATCTCAGTAATAAAAAGGTTTCAGTACCAAGAGTACCAACTTAATTTGAATGTCTAGTTCTATCATCATTGAATACCCATTTTATACCTTTTTATTGTGAATAAGCAGCTTCACCAACGTTTACCAATAATACATATAGGATTAAAAGATAAAATTAAGGATATATTCCGAATACCCAATATGAATTACCAATAAATAGTATTAAGTAATACACCGTTTCAGAGAAACTTGATATTAAAGCTATATCATTATTAATATCAATGGAAGACAATACCGCTTAATTCATTAAGTCGGAAGAACACAGTTACATAATTTACATTACTTTTTCGCTTTATGATTTAATAACAATAAAAACTATGCTGCAAACCACCAATAATAATAAATCTCCACCTGGTGATTATGTAACTGCAACCAGTTATTCTATATTCACTGAACAACGCAACAGTTTCAGGATAAAGAATTTCATTAAAGTGGATGGTATATACTTAAAAAAATCGTCGGAGCATTTTCGTAACGATCACACTTACATACTTCCGTATCGCAACAAAGTACATACCGCCAGTTATTTAATGAAACGCATTTCAAGTACACACCCAATTATATGTTATAAGATAAGTAAGCCCCGGATTTGAGTGCAGACATTTCAGAGTAAATAAATATCAGAATGTTATAATAAATTATACAATAAAACATTTTGTCGTAGCTTGTCCACACTCTGGCTCATTTTTTTTTGTAATGCAAATTATCTGCTTGTAGAAATTAGTAGGACTTCAACCAACACTTTTATATTAACTAAAATTTATTCATTAACCGCCTATTATCTCCTGCTCTATTTGTTTCACTGTAAATATTGAAAGTATTATATAAATATATATAAGGTATGCGAGGGCATGCGATCAGTTAAAGTGATATTTGAGGTGGTGTATGTTTGTACACAACTCGGAATAGAGTTTAGTGACTAGTATTCTGATTTGCGTACGATATTACATACAAATAGTTACAGCGCATGATAATTCGACAGTAAGTATTTTAAAATGTCGCGCCCAAAACCATCCCTTGCCACAATACAGCGTTGAATAAAGAAATTTCCGGGGTTAGTATTAAATGACGGTAGTGAATTATGGTGTTCAAATCATTATACATGCATAGCGTACATCCGCAAATCGGATGTTGTTAGACATTTGTGTTCCGAAAAACATAAAACCGCTGTTACTGGACAGAACCATACTTGTGAAAGACACACGACATTTTATAGCTAATTGGTTAAATTCATGGTTGCGTGTAATATCCCTTGAACCTGTCTAGACAATCCTAGTTTTAAAGGCTTTATAGAGAAATGTTCAAATGGGGAATTAGGCAAAGTAAACGTACCCACAGAATCAACGATTCAAAAAAATTATCTACTATTTATGCAGAAGTTTGGGATAAATATTTATGGGTATCTGTAGATGAAACTGCAAGTACCTGCAGCTTGCAAGTGGCGAATGTAGTAATAGGAGAAATGAGTGATATATCGGCAACGCAATCACATATAATAGTATAAAAAATATTGAAATATTGACAAAGACGAATTCTGAAACTGTTGCAAAATTAGGTGATGAGACGTTAATAGAAGTATGAGGGAAACTGCTAAACACGAATAAAACAAAAACATAGCTCTACTTTTTCTTACCGATTCTGCTCCATACATGAAAGCGGCTTGTCAACTTTTGAACGGACATATAATTAGATTACGATATGTTACATGTAACGTGCATAGTCTTCATCGTATAGCAGCGACAATCCGTGGTCTTTATCCGAATGTTGATTGCCTGGTAGCAAATGTCGAGCAAGTGTTTTTAAAAGCTCTGCAAAAAGTGGAATTATTCACAGAAATGTTTCCTTACACATAGTAGCTCCAGTGCCTCTAATAATCCAGTGGGGAACGTAGATCGAAGCAGCTTCATATTATTACTGCAATTTTGAAAATATTGCCAAAGTATTACAATAGCTGGATCCAAGTGATGACATTGCTATTTCTAATGCGCAACAGACTTTAGCGGATCCATCTATCCAACAATATTTGACGTATATACATGGCAATAATTCGCGCATACGAATAGTTAAGAAGTTGAAAAAAAAAACAACACAGACAGATGAATTTTCAATAGTGGATGCTATAAACGTTATGTGGGATCTTCAACAGTATATTTTTCAGTTGGAAGGGGATACTGCGAAGGCTATACTTAAAGGGAAAATTTACTGCAGTTTTCGATAAGAATCCGGAGTTTTCTACTATAGCAATTACAGTAGATATTTTACAGCAGATGAAAGTTCATGTCTCTAATCCAGAAATCAATATGTAGGCTATACAACATTATTCATATTTCCAGTATGAAAAGTAAACTAATATGTGAGTAATTTTTACATGTAATCTGCCCTTCATTATGAGTCCATCTCTGTTATTTACGTCATGTCTGCATTCAAATCCGGGCCTTAGTTATAAGTCTTTACCTATAAAAATTCGTGTTTAAAATAAGCTTATGTAACCAACAGTCATATGGTCGACGTAACTGCTAACTATTACACATACAATGTCAATTATATCTAGCTTGTTAGGTGTAATTGTAAAGTCCAGTGAATTGAAAATCGAAAGACTTTCAATTTCAATGCAGTAATTTATTATTTCCAATTGTTTATAAAGCAGCACGTTATTCCAAGTACTATAGATAAAACCATAATTGCAGGTAGAAACAGTTTCGTTTTTCTACAACTTGAAGAACGAGTTTAATGACAGATATATATGCAAAGAGAAAGTTATAATTCGTAATGTGTATAATTATTTATTAGAACTATTCGCTTTTAAGGTCAGTATTGAAAAAAGTCCAATGTCATTGCGCAGTTGGTTAACTATTTAGAATCTAAATATGACGACATATTTGCATCAATCTTAAGTTACCAAATTATTTCAAAGAAAACCCATATAAACGTAATAAAAACATGTTAATACAAAAGAGTAAATTGGTGTGACTAGTCAATATAATAGACTTTCAATAAATAACGTTTTTATATGCACCTAATTATTTTGATATGGATAACTTTTTGAACTCAATTATAACATTTTGCATACTAAATACGTGATTACTTAAAAAAACTTATGTTCAATGATACATCTACTATTTTAAAATATTGCTACTGTATTAGAAGAATCCAAAAAGAACTGCATACAAAATTACTTGTTAATTGTGTTTTATATACATAATCAAATATTTAATATTTTTATATGCATGTTATATAAAATCTTCTCTTATATAAGGTTCATCATCATTAGGTCATCAGTCCTAAGACTGGTTGGACGCTAACCTCCAGCTTCTCCTATCTTCTCCTAACCTACACATTTCGCTAATTGTGCTACAACCTACATCCTATTTGCGAGCAGTAGTCTAATCTAGGCCTATTTTACTATTTGCGAGCAGTAGTCTAATCTAGGCCTTCCTCTGCCTTTCTTCACTCCTATTTCTGCCTCCAAAATATCGCGGACTATTCCCCCATGTCTCAGCAAGTGGCCTACCATTCTATCTCTTCTCTTCTTTAAGTTTTTCCACATACTTCTTTTCTCGCCGACTTTCTCCAATACTTCTTCGTTTCTAACCCTATCAGTCCATGGTATTTTCATCATTCTTCGGTAACACCACATCTCAAAAGCTTCTAATTTCTTCCTACTTGCTTGCCCTACCGTCCAGGTTTCGCAGCCGTATAGTGCCGTGCTCCATACATATGTTTTCAAAAATCTCTTCCTTGTTTCTATGTATATTAGGTTAAAACTTAAGATTAATACTGTAATTTATAATACGAGTGTAATATACATTGTAACAGGCCATTAGCATACAGAATGTTATGTCCAGAAAAGAGTATACCAAAGTCATTGCGGTTATCGCGTAACTAAAAACCTTTTGTGCTTATCATAAAATTACATTGTATTTTATCGCAATTATTGCAACTTGCTAAAAGCCTTCGAGAAAAACACTTCTTAGAACATTCCTGCAGCATCAGCAACAGAAATGTTTTAAATAGAGAAACAACCACTAGTAGCTTCAGTAGTCCGTAACTTCACATATCAGTAATCTTCAATTAGTCGTCGAGTAAACGTCGAACAAGTCTAAATTAAATTATAGAAGTCGGTTACTCCTTTTTTGACATAGTAAAGTGTTCAAAATCGTAAATTAAAAATAAATTGTTTTTAAAAAGTTATATAAATAAAAAGTGATATAAAATGCATGAAGATATGAAAGTAAATAGACATCTTTTTTACGTAACTCTTGCTAATATAGCAGAATTTAGCACTTTTATCGTTCCAGTAAAAATTATTAGTATCAAAACTGAATTTTTTGGAAAATCATGAAATATCAAATGTTGCACATAATTAAATAACTAATTCCATCGAAAATATAATGTGTATTTAAGATTTAAATATCTTCCAAACAGATTTTTATTTCAATCTATCTTCAGTCTTTTTAATTACTCTATCTTGATTATTTTTAATTTGTAAATATTAGATGCAATACTACAAATTTGTTCGTATAGAGAAATATAACCATGAACCAGACAAGAAGAAGTTGAATTAATGGTTGTATATGTTTCTATTATTCTATTATGAGTACAAAATTTACAACAAGAAACAAATGCATTAAAAAAATTTGTAAAATATGCCAAATTTCGGTGCCAAAAAATCTGCCGCTCTTTACTCAGTATATCTTAGTATTAATTTTATTAATTTCTTTTTTCTTTTATTGACAACTTTCAAATAAATCAAAATTCAGCGAAAACAGGCTTTAATACATTATTTGTATTTTTACTATGCCAAAATAACTATGATAAGAATGAAGAAGTCAAAAAGAGAAACCTGAGAGCTTCTTCTCAACAAGTGTAATACATTAATATACAAACAATAAATTCATTTCTTGTATTTTACAATATTCTTTTTGAGTTTTTCTTAATTTAGTGCTGCATTTGTTACATACTGTTCAGTTGTATTACCCAAACTTTATTTTTGGTCTATCATCATAATAGAAATCAGGTAAAGAATATTCTTGATAATCACATGATACCTTTCTTCTGTCCATCTATTTAGAAAATATGACCTAAAAATCTAAACATTGTCAAACATACCGTAACCATATATCTGAAACCATATCCTTTTATCATATGGAGTGTCCGAGTTGGAACTATAGGATTTGAATTGCGTGCCATGTCAAAGATAGGGCTTCAACATTCAACGACTGTTATCTACAAACGATACAACAGTAACAAGCCGCAATTAATAGCTCAACAACAAATATATTGTGTATAACTGTTTTATAAGAGTGAGTGATCCTTTACTCGTACAGTTGCATTAAGAAAAATTCGCACAAAATTAGAAATAAATGAAGCGCCTGCAGAGTTAACAATTCGTAACGTAATCAAGAAATTTTAAGAGACGAGTTTTTTTATTAACAAGGCGACACCAATACGTCTCAAACCAGTGAGAGAAGGTGTACAAGAGTATCTAAACACATCAATTTGACGTTGTCTACAACAATTGAATCTGTCAAGAGCCACCACACATCGAATTTTAAAGAAAGATCTGTATCCGTCAGCATACAAAACTGGTGATATCCTTTGCAGAGTCAGTTGCCGTGTACGACGTCGAATTGATGTGTTTGGATACTCCCGTACACTTTCTCTCATTGCATAAATATTTTCATCTGACCGACCATGACGAAGACGTATTGGTGTTGCCTTATCAATAACAGAACCCGTCACTTCAAATATCTTGATTAAGTTACCAACTGTCATGCTGTAGGTGCTTCATATTGTCTTAATTTTGTGCGAATTATTCTGAATGTGACTTGTAAAATATCCCTGGCTTTCATGAAATAGTTGTACACAAACTATTCGTGGTTAAATTGTTAATTGTGATTAAACTGTTACTGTTGACGACGTATGGTTTGTAGCTGACAATCGTTAAATATTGCCACCCTATCATTGACAGAATACAAATGACGCCCAATTCAAATTCTATTCAAATTCTATTAAAATTTTCAACTGAGACACCTTATACAAGTCAGAATCTAAGTCAAAATGTAATGAATATAATGGTCCTATTATTAAATTTTCATGGACTGTTAATTTTCTGTGTTATATATCTCAATATCATATATTATTCAACTTAATAATGATAGTTGTATCGATTAACATCACTTAATTGAATGTACTTTCAGATGGAATATTGTTTAAACATTTGCATGTATCTTTTAATTTTTAAATATCTTCAAGGCAGGCCTATTATTAACATCATATCCCATCCTATCGTATTATAATTAATATATTGGAAGGATAGTCTTCAGTCATGGATTGTCAACAATTCTTGATATTTTGTACAGTTTTATGAAAAATATATCTACACAAATAATGTATAAATCTTTATGCTACTTAATAATAAATTCTGACGTAACATTAACATTTAACTTCATCGCGCAACGCCACTATTTTTTATCGAATTCTGTCCCTTAAATTTATATAAAAAGGGTTGTACAAAAAAATCACACTACAAGTTCATATTCTATTTACATTACCTTTTACAACTTTTAATATACATTTGTGTGCATTCCTCTCAAAATAGTAACGACTCATTGTTACTATTTTGAGAGAAATACACACAAATGTATATTAAAAGTTGTAAAAGGTAATGTAAACAAAATATGAACTTGTAATGGTTTATTTTGTACAACTTGTCATATCCCTGCAATAAATAATAGTTTGTCGACTATAAAGGACATTCACCGACACCCTGTATAGTGTATTATAACGAATTTTTAAATGTTGAATTAAGGAATCTCGACAGTTTCTTCGATATGGTGTTTTAATATTTTTATTTATTTAAAATGATTCATAAAAACGAGCAAACAACAATCTACTACAGTTTAAATTAGATAGCTAAGTCTAGTTTATTCACTCCGTCTATTTTTATTCTATGAATTATAATAATGGACATTTTCACATTTTAGATACTTTAGATACCAATTTAGTTTTCAAATAAAAGAACGACCAGCAATTGCCCTCAATTTCCACAATCAATAATTCTATCAACCCATATTTACAAATCAACTATCAATACAGTTTAATATACTTCTATACCATACCATATGCTTTCTTTGCAAACGTAAATAAAGAAAAAATGCAGGATATACAAAAAACAAAACATCTTTATAGTTTTAAACTTCTGTAGGTCGTGATATACCGCAATTTTAATTGAAGTGAAAGTGTTAATGGACCAACGTAAACTTTCCTTTTAACCCAACATAATGGCATATTCGGTATGCAACCAATAGATCTGAAAATAATATGAAGTGAGTACTGTGTCATCAAGTTTAAACTGTATACAGATTAGATTAAATCGGCAGATTTAATTATTGAAATAGAAATGAATATTAAATTACTGACGGAATATATTATGTCACTAATAATTTATATATGCTTCTGAAAAATTACAAGTTTATATTATTTTACGAAATAAGCATATGACGCAACTCGTTCGGTATGTTTAGTATAAATGTTTCATTAATAAGTTTTCTATTTCAATAAATTGGAATAACTACTCGAAGGTAACTGTATTCCTTGTAAACTATGCATAAGTAAATGGTTTTGTATGATATGTAATATTTATTTCACTGTGCACTTAAAGGTTGATTATATTAAACGTTTTTGTCGAGCAAGACGCCGGTTTGGAGAAGAAATTACCCATAACTAAACTGTTTATAATTGAAATATTCTTCATCTACTTCATCTTCGTCTATTTTAGAACCATCTCTTATACTTCTCATCTCTCCAAGTTAATTCTAATACCAAAGTATTAGCATTAAAACGAAGTACCTGCTTTTGGTTCACCCATTAAAATAAATCAGTTCAAATTACTATTCCTCGATTTGTAAGGTCGCGAATACTTTTATATTTCTAATCTGAGGTAAATTTCACATCAAAACATTAGAAATGTTAGGTATCAGAAAAGCTTGAAAATACTACAAAACAGTTTAGACAAAAATTCTGAAATGTATACCTACATACAGCATGTTTCACTTCTAATTATCAA
Source organism: Rosalia funebris (assembly GCA_037954035.1). NCBI lineage: Eukaryota > Metazoa > Arthropoda > Insecta > Coleoptera > Cerambycidae > Rosalia > Rosalia funebris. Next base: position 12,306,206 of record JAZFAV010000007.1, read on the forward strand.
GTTTTCACCAAATGTGGATCATCATTACAGAAAGCAATTCTCTTTCGGGTCCTAATAGCGCCGAATGAGCTAACTGTGCTGGATGTATACCTGGAATTAACATACAATGGTGCAAAAATAAACATACGATATCTAAAACAATTGCCATAAAAATACCTAATTTATGTAAGTTTGATTTAACTTTTATGCTGATTGTTTGTGATATATGATATACCATTTCATGTATTAAATAATGATTAATTTCGTTCACTCTGAACAATGTTGGGCAATGAGATGACACGTGAAGCACTCGAAAACGGGATTAAATCTTAATTGCCAAATAAAAAGCTGTAGTTGTGTGTGGAGATGATTAATTCTAAAAGAAAATTCATTGTTATTAATATGAGTATTATAGAACATACATTCAAACTTATTACTGAAACTTATTAAACTTAAACCGTCATATTTATTCTCATTAGCCCGTAAACGATTTAAAGAATGTACTACTAGCCAAGCAACTACAACCATGGTGCTCAATACAGAGAGAAAAAAGATTTTAACTTTTAACGTTGACCGATGGGACGCAACCATATGTACTGTCGGCTGTTTACTTAAATAAGAGTGTGGTAGCTTCTTACATTACGTCTAATCATCGTAAGTCGTTATCTAAGCGTAAATGAATTAATATCACATACAAAAGCAGAGTTTTTCGACCACCCGATCCACCACAGCCCTTACTTTCATGCTAAGGAACATATTTACAGACAGTATTTTAATATTTTGGGCATATGCATAAAATAAACTCTATAGTGTTACAATTTGATCCTAAAGAAGCAACTGTCTACAAGAAAAGTCAAACGAAATTTCAAGGTGCTCATATTGAAGCAGATTTTCAAACTATTCAATGGACTAGTGGAAGCAATAGCTCAATGACAAAATTCTTCATTGTCGTTAATGAAGTCACTACAAATAGTGGATGCTATACACACTACAGATATACATCAGCTAAATGTTTTAAGTGACGCACAATGTAAGATTCCACACAACAATAATCAGATAAAAGAAGTAGAACAAGATGTATCCGAACTTTTTGTTTTACAAGAAAGTCTAAAACTATTCAAGCCAACAATTTCCAAGCTTTTCGAAATACTTCTTCTCAATCGAATGGATAAAGACCGAAACCCACAAACTTGGTTTCCTCATTATCAATTCAGCTTTCGGAAGGACCACTCCATAGTGCAAGAATGCCATTTCATATCTACCATAATAAATGAGGTAATGTAAATTAAAATGTAAAAAATCCCTATTATCAATAAAAAACAAATTATTAATCTACAAAGCAGCAATCCAGCTGATCTAGGCGTACGGAATCGAACTCTGGCGATATACATGCAAATCAAATACAGTAGTAATTGAACGAACCAACCTAAAATTCTTAGAATGATAGCAGGCTCACCATAGTACGTACATATCTAATCACATTCTTCACACAAATCTCAAAATCCCCTACGAAAATATAGTCATCCGTGACAGAAGTTCTAAACACTACAACAAACTTAAGAACCATCCTAATCCACTACTTCGACAGCTGTTACAATCCATATATAACACTAACATTAAAGATTGAGAAGACATTGGCCCCTTAATCCCCAAAACTGAGGTTACATCACTGGCTGTCACATTTAATAGTACATTAAACTAATTATATGTAGAAAACAGCACATAAGCTTATATATTTCTATATTTTCTGTTCGATAATAAACACTGACGAAAAAAAAGTAAGTGTTATAAATTTTAAAGAAAGATTCAAATTTGACCGCATTAAGACAAATTTTTACTAATTGTATGTCTACAGATCCATTACAGAATGTCAAAAATTATTTTAATTATCTAAATATTACGATACATTACTAGGTTCACTCTTTATATAGGAATATTTTCTTTATTATGACAACGAAGTTTTGATGAATAAATTGTGGAAACATACTTGATGCTGTAGAAGCTTCATCAATTTCGTCCAGATTTTGGTAATGCTACTTAAATAAATAAATAAATATTTCAATGTTTTATACATTATAATTTATTACAACTTATTCTATATTACGTCTATTATACGCACCCCTGTGGATACCCCGATGATTTTGCTGTCTAACCATATAATCTAATTGATAACGATCCAATGTGATTAATCAAATTCCAATTCAAAAACTTCAAAAATAAAACTAATTTATGTTTTTTAGGAAAAGCGGCTCGATTTTTCCCACAATCTACTATATCTTAGAGAAAAACAATATTTTAGACAAAAATGTTTTTCCCAAACAGTTTTAGTATGTTTTCATTAAAGATTTTCAAGTAACGAGCTTCGTGAGAGTACATTTTTCCAATTCTAATTAAATAATAGCTTAGGAACGGTTTATTTTTAGAAAAGATCATTCTCTATTTTCATTGACTTTCTTTTTAATAATTTTTTTTTTATTTAAAGGGTAATATAAAAAAATATTTAGTCACTGGAATAAAGAAAGTTAAACAGGAAATGAAAAAACTATGGCACTATGACAGTAAAGATACTTAACTAGATGTTAATTATATTTTCAAAAAAGATAAGACATTAAAATTGATTTTTAATTTGGGTCACACCGATATAACTCTAATTAACTTATTTTATCTGTAATATAAATAATCTAAAATAGAAATTGACGTGTGAGCGTAAATTTAATTTTCCAAGTGTATTTAAAAGGACTTAACTATCTGTTAAAATAAAATTTTTTAAGTAATTGTTTATATTAAAACCGTATAAGTACTGACTACACTTTGCTGATATTTGTAATATATTTTATAGTATAGAATAATAGTTTTCTTCAGATATTAACTTTAGCCAACCCGTGAAAATTAAAGTATTATGGAAATATCTTATATCCAAAACCTAAAGAGAACTTTTTTGTTCTCGTTCCAATCTCATAACTTATATTCAAATAATACATTTCTATGCATTACACTCTTACTTCATTTTTAAGTAATTTGTGTGTCGATGTAAAAAAATATCCAATATACTGCTTATTTATTTCTTTTGGAATTAATAATTGTAAAATAACTTTGTAACGACCTACGCCGAGCTCGATACATGTCCATTATTTCTCGCAGATCCGACAATAGTAAATCTTTAAAAGTTCATGGTTACTTGAACCTGCCTCTACAGCGCATAAATTCCATTAAACTTAATTGAAATAAAAAAAAAGTACTGGGGGTGTGCCAATATATCTTTTTCTGTTAAATGGTGTTGAAAATTGTATCCAGCTGATTAATATTATCAGGTTGTGTTTTCGCACACGTTTTTCTTTTACGTACTATTATTGCTGTTTATCAGACTTACAATACAAGTATCTCCTTGTCCTACTTAAGGCATCATGATCGAATAATTAACACGCCTCTTTTTGTTTTATATCTCCACTGTTTTATCTATAATAAAACATCTGCAGGCAATTAATAAATGTACTTTGTTCGACGTAGATATTTAATAAAGATCTGCACGTAGCGTTGTAAAAGTAGTTTCTCATTTTCTTTTCTACCACTTTCTAAATTAATTTACTTATATAAATATAAAACAAACATTAATGATCGAAGTCCCTCCATAGCATTTTTAAGGTAAATATTATATTATGGAATAATCAATGTCTTCACAGACGTCCCTAAGAAACAAGTAACAGGATGCTGAGTATACTCAAGGCGCCTGCATATTAAATGTAAATGATCATAAGATAGCCATGCCAGTCTAGTACAAATGAAGCTGACAAGCTACCATTTAGTAACTACTAAAGAGGTACTATGGACAAATAACAGGCAAAACAATTAAAATCTATACTGACAATAGACCCTGCGTGATTATGATGGCTGACTATGCGTGACTAGGAAAACAGGAGAGCAGTATGGGAATGCAATCACGCACTGGCAAATATTGCTCACAAACACTTCTATGGGTGAAGAGATATGCATAATGTGAAGGCAACAAGGAATATGACAGGTTGGCTACGATAGCAGCTAGTCTAAATATTCATGGACCTGCCACGCTTCCACGCGTACACTATCGATATCACCAATAAAACAATAATTAAAGATAACATACTATAGGAATGGAATAGATAGGAATCCATTAAACTGTGGTATGTGAATACAATTTTGTCAGTCTACTAAGGAGTTCTTATGATACACTAGCTGAACTATCGGGGAATTCTAACCTGACACTGTGAACTAAAGAAACATCTTCATAACAGGAAACTGAATGTTATAATGATATGCCCCTCTACAGAGGCCATGAAGAAGAGAATGAAACTGTGCAGCATGCAATCTGTGGCTACTCTGTCCTTTCTGCTGTTAGGAAATCTATGTCGGAAGAATGTTGCAATGCCAGCTATAGTCGACTTTAGGAAACTTTCCCTAGGTAATCCTAAACTCTTTCTAGCTGGGATTACCTTTTTTAGGGAGGATGCACAAGATCCCCAATGAGGTCTAATTGTGCTACGGTCTTTGAGGAGACTGCTCTCCAGCATTCTCAGATTCAGATCCAAATTATAAATGTATATAAACGTTATATTTCCTACAATTAGTGATTTGTATTATAAAGTTTTTTCAGAAATATTTCGACTTACATTAACAGTAAATCTTACATTAACAGAAAACTTACATTAACAGTAAACAGGGTATGTAATGAATATTAAAATTGTAACTATATTCGTTTATTTAATAATCCAATTCATCTATAGGATGTTACTCGAATGAATTCAATATATTATGTTTCTTAAGAGCAATAATGAAGGAAATATATAAAATAATAATTCTGAAACATTAATGATGAACCATATTTGTAGCAATTAATTTCAGTATACAATAAATGTTAAAATGTACATTTAATAATTTCTGAAAAAAAGTCTAAATCTAATGTAAATCTCTAAATTTATTTTTTTTTAATTAATTCTACCTAGAATGTAGAGGCCCAAAAAGAATTTATAAAAATTTTAATTTTGGTAGCAAACAACAAATTTTCAATATGTCAATAACTAGAATGATAATTATAACAATAGAATGATATTGTATAATAACAGTTATACAAACTATTGTATATATCATAATAAAACTATATGAGTTGATCTATTCTATTTTACGACACATGAACACATTTCTTGTCACCTTCGCTTGAAATTCGTCCAATAAAAGTCCAAAATAAATTCAGTGTAAATTTCAGAATAGAAATCAGTTATCCAATTCATACACAGATTATATTTTTAAGTGGTATCAACGTTTTAGGCTTCTGAGGAAACGTTTAGATTCCAGAAAAGATGGTTCGATTCTCCAATTGAAAACAAACATATTTTTAAATTAGATACATCATTTTTGTAGGTGCCCAACGGACTGATGCATAAGTACAGATTGATCTTAAAAATCCACTACGTAGCATTCATAGCTCAATTTAACGTAGTTAAGTGTACTGACATTGTCTAAATTATTTCCTCCAGTCCAATTCAAACACAATAAAAACAGACAGGGGAGCATAAAATGTTAAACTTAGAATATCTCCATATCACTTAAAGAAAATAAAAATATATTTTATATTAAAGTACAGGGTATACAGCGAGCTACGTTTTGAGTAGTATATTTTTGAGTATTCTAAAGTATCGAGTCACAGAGTTTAGTTCGAACCCCAGAACTCGAACACAAGCATACAATGACACATCGAATACAGTGCCTAATCTGCCACCTTGGACTACAGATAGAACATAATAGGTCGTCCATCATATTCTACATACTGCAATTTTTACTATTAATTATCATTTGTACATATAGGTAAATAAATGTAAATACCTTCACATGTTTATTTTGCTGGAATAAGATCTTGGTAGATCTAAGAGGGTAGATCTAAGATCTAAGAGGATAAATGCAAAGAAGTAGAAGATAAGTTGCAAGTAGGTAAGACCGATGAGGCTTACAAAATAATTAAGAGGAACTTCATGGATATAGGAACAATAAGTAGAAACGTTAGGATTCAATCGGGGGACATACTGATCGGAAGAGAGGAGAAAGCGGATAGATGGAAGCAGTACTTAGGAAATTTATACGAGGGTCAGGAATTAGGAGAGATATTAGAGGAAGAATCTAGCATCGATAGGGAAGATGTAGGAAAACCTATATTGAGAGAGGAATTTGAAATAGCACTAAGGGGGCTAAAGGATAATAGAGCGCCGGGTGTAGATAAAATACAGGCGGAAATTTTGAAATGTGCGGGACAGAAAGTAGTAAATAGAATGTTTGAACTGGTAAAATACATATATGAAACGGGCGAGATGCCGGAGGATTATAAGAGGAACATTATCGTTACTATACCGAAAAAGAGAGGAGCCGACAAATGCGAGAACTTTAGAACGATTAGCCTAACTTCCCATGCGTCAAAAATCTTAACTAGAATAGTGCAGAAGAGGATTGAAAATAGAGCGGAGGAAATACTAGGAAAAGACCAATTCGGGTTTAGGCGAAATTGGGGAACTCGCGAAGCTATTCTGGCGCTAAGAAAAATGTTAGAGAAAACAATAGAAAAAAGAAAGAACGCTTATATAGGATTTGTAGATTTAGAAAAAGCTTTTGATAATGTAAGATGGGAAAAAATGTTCGAGATAGTAAAGAGCGCGGGAATGAAGTATGGGGATAGGAGAGTAGTACACAATCTATACAAAGAGCAAACTGCTGTTATAGAAGTAGAAGGGGAAAAAAGGGAAGTAGGTATTAGGAAAGGAGTAAGACAAGGATGTACGCTATCACCACTAATTTTTAATCTGTACATCGAAGAGGCGATTAATGTAGTAAAAGATAGAGTGGATTTCGGGATTAAAGTACAGGGACAGAAACTAAAAATGCTGAGATTCGCGGATGATATAGCAGTATTAGCATCTAGTAAGGAGGAATTAGAATCAGCATTGAACGAAATGGAGGCAGTGTTGACAGAGGAATACGGAATGAGGGTGAATAAAAACAAAACTAAAATGTTAGTGTGCAGAGGGCGCGAGAGCAGAGCAAAAACGAAAGTACAAATTAATAATGAAAGATTAGAGAAAGTTAAAGACTTCACTTATTTAGGAAGTAAAATAAACTGGGATGGAAGAAGCGATAAAGACATAAAACAAAGAGTAGCGCAGGGTCGAGTAGCTTTTAACAAAAAGAAAGCACTTTTATGCTCGGGGGTAATAAACTTAGAAACAAGGAAGAGATTTTTGAGAACGTATGTATGGAGCACGGCACTATACGGCTGCGAAACCTGGACGGTAGGGGAAGCAAGTAGGAAGAAATTAGAAGCTTTTGAGATGTGGTGTTACCGAAGAATGATGAAAATACCATGGACTGATAGGGTTAGAAACGAAAAAGTATTGGAGAAAGTCGGCGAGAAAAGAAGTATGTGGAAAAACTTAAAGAGGAGAAGAGATGGAATGGTAGGCCACTTGCTGAGACATGGGGGAGTAGTCCGCGATATTTTGGAGGCAGAAATAGGAGTGAAGAAAGGCAGAGGTAAGCCTAGATTAGACTACTGCTCGCAAATAGTAAGGGATGTGGGTTGTAGCACAATTAGCGAAATGCGTAGGTTGGCACAAGATAGGAGAAGCTGGAGGTTAGCGTCCAACCAGTCTTAGGACTGATGACCTAATGATGAAGATCTTGGTTGTTTCTTAATTGTCAGTGTTTTAAGTTGATTCAATAACACTTAAAATCTGTCATATTGATACCAGAACTTTACTGTGAGACGGCTTCAAAATATCGAAAGTTGACTATTCTGAATTATTAAGTCAAAAGTTTTCTCATGCATTTTCTCATTATTTTTATACTCTTTCAAAACTAACACTAATCAAATATTGAATCTCGCATATACATTTTTTCTGTATCAATATTGTATATGATGGTAGTAATGGAGTTGATGACAAACGTTAAAATAAGCGAAACTAATTTTAACTTCAAACTAAGTTAATTTCAAACTAAAATATTGTATTAATATATTTTGTATAAATTGTTTAATTTATTAAAATTTGAATGTTGAAATAACATTTAAAACATTTTGTTAAAAGGTGCATAAATTGAATTTCTATCCAGTTGTATCAATTGCAATATTTGAGATTCAATAAATATAGACAAGACTTGAACACGTGTTGCAAACATGTGCTCATAGATAAAAGTACTATTATATATGTCCAGGTGGTAATACAGGTTATCACGCCTATGCGGCGTAAGAGGATTAATGGGTTTGCCATATTTTTCTCGAGAGGCTTTATACACAGCAAAATATTATACTTACGCAAGCAGTTCATTTCCTAAAATTTCAGTCTTTATTCAGTTCCTATATACACAGCATCTATACAGCATGTCCGCTTATATAGTAGATGAAAGCCCAATATCTCCGCTAAATAAAAGAAGATAAAGAAGATATGTTTATTATTTTTACAATACTACATTATTTTTTTCACGTCTGAGGTTTATTTATTTCTGTGTGGGGATCACCTTTGTTTTTTCAAGTGGTAACCTACACTTTTATTATTCTTTCGGTTCCTACCTGGTATAAAATAAAAGGTGTGTTATGATACTCCTAAAAATATCGATGATTTTCGAGATATAGGTTTTCTCTACGATTTTCGTCATTCATAATAGTTCAAATTCTTAGATTATGTGAAGCACCAAGTAAAATTATTTTTTTGTCAAATGTTCGACAATGATGGCTCTTTTAAGCGATATGTCAGAAATTGACCTGTGCTATATGGTGTGCGAAGACCGCCTTACTAAACATTATAAAATGCAATGTGAGAAATCTTCTTGATCTCAAATAGAACACCCTGTATATTAATACATTATTAGATGCTGAAAGATCGACAAGTTTCCTATAGCATTTTCTATATCTAAATTAAACAGTTGAACGGTCCAGATTTTTATAAAGGTATATCATAAAACCATCGATATTTTCATAGAAATATCAACATTACATACCCTTTATTTTTCATTTAGAAACCTAGAACATAATAAAAAAATATAGATTTCATTCCAGAAAAAGAAAAATGTTGTTACTCGGCTACAAAAAATGAAATGCCTTGATAATGGGCATTATTTTTATAGTATAGGATTTAAGAAGTTATGCAATATGGTAAAAAAATAGATACAATTCTCTCCCTTTTTAATGGCGATATTGATTGGACTTACCGCACATTACATGGACAGTGATAAATTGATATTCTGATTTTCTGATATTCTCGAATCCTACATCTCAGAAAGACATTTTAGAATTAAGCAAGAAGATGCCTATTCTGAGCTTAAGGCAGTTATGCAGGAGTACCTCAAGGAAGTGTACTAGGACCTGTCCTATACTTTTTGTACATAAGTGATATGATTAGACTAGAAAATGACATCATAGCAACGTTTGCAGATGATACTGCTACTGACTACGAAAAAGCAGTAGAGAAATTGCAGATATTAATAAACAAAATTAACAATCAGACAAAAAAGTAGAAAATACAATTAAATGAATCAAGTCCGTATTAGTTAACTGCACAAACATAACTAATCAACATATACCCATAAGCATAAATGATAAACGAATTCCATTTTTAAGTAGACTGCGCTGAGAAACCCATATCAAAAAGAAAAAAGAAGAACTAATAACTAAATATAGAAAGATGTACTGGTTGATTGGAAGAAACTTCACTCTAACTATTAATAATAAGCTTGTGTTATATAAGCAGATATTTAAACCTGTATGGACCTATGGAATTCAGCTGAGGATCTGTTCCACTCAGACCAATGTAGAAACCATTCAAAGGTTTCAGAATAATGTGCTAAGGAACATCGTGTATGCACCTTGGTACACCCTAAATAGTAACCTCCATCGGGACCTGGATATAGATATTATTGAACAAGCCAGGTCGAAGGTTGCCAGGAGTCATAAACAACGACTCCTCCGACATGTCAATATCGAGGAGATCTAGCTCCTTGACAACGTAGTATTGACAAGAAGACTGAAGAGAATCAAACCCTTTGAGTTAGTTCAGTGATGTAACAAAGCAGAGCATTGTGCGCCTTAGTCTGTACATTAGTTTTTTTAGTGTACCTAGTTGAATATAAACCTAGGGTAACTGTTGAGTACGACTTTAAGTTTACTAAGTGGTATTATAAGTTAGATAAAATTTACTTATTGATCTTTATGATCAGACTGTAATGTCCGTGAATGCCCTAAATAGTATTCATAAATAAAACAAAATAAAATATCGCACGCGCTTTTTATAAAACAATACGATAAAAAGAGGAAGAAAGAGAACAAAAATAATATTTAAATATATTTGAAATACTTTGAAAAATCTTTGGACTCAAAATTTTTAACAATTATAAACAACTGTATTTAACAAAATTTTCAGTAAATATTCTTTCTAGAACAGTAGCTACCTTTACATTGTAAAAGGAAAAAATGTATTTTAGCCACAAAAATATTGCAATTGTTTTTTATCTTTGAGAAAGGTTTGATTCAAATAGGATTTTAACAAAAAATGGATGTACAAAAAACAGAAGGAACAGTATTATATATTTAAGTATGTATTGGTAACCTATGTGGGTTCCTGTAAATATATTATTGAAGCTATTCTAATGCATTGACACTAAGGAATAAGGGGATACACGTCCGGGAGAAATAAAAAACGTAATAAATCTCGCAATAAAAATGTTAGATCTAAAGCTTGTTTTAACTCCACGAACTTATCATCCTGAGCCGCTTACATACATAAATAAATCCAGTTTGTAGCCAATGCCAAAGATTTATATCATAACTGAATAGTAAAACCGACCGTCCGAGGCATGCAACTTTTACTCTCCGCATAATCATTTCGAGTGAACGTTAACTGTAATCTGAAAGCAGAAAAATATCAGTAAGACATGTTTTATTTATATTTATTACATTACTTTATTGTGGTTGCTCGAGAATTATCTCAGTATTTTTAACTGAATTATTCTTACCAACATGAAATGAATAGGCCAACAAATAGCCGTGTGGGGTTGTTCATTGTTCATATTACTTACTTTACGGCCATTATTCCTTATCTCTAATGCTTATATCACATTATCTTCTTTTTATCGATATAATCTGCTTATTGAAATTGAGGTTGCAAAAATACGTCGACCTTGTTTTGTTATGGTGTTTAAAGAATAAATTATGAATAAACATAGGTAAATGTAAAATTTGCTCCTACATCTTAAAGAAGCAACGACTAATATTTAGTTAACTATTCTCTTGGTGGTACAGTTTTAACACATTCTGAAAATATTAAGGATCTCAGTGTGTACTTTTATGATAAACTATCTTTCTCTGGGCATATCAATCATACGGTTCTTAATGCATATTAAAACCCTTGGTTTCGTGATTAGAAATACAATATCATTTAATAAAATTGTTATCTTAAAATCATTATATTTTGCGTCTGTTCATTCAAAATTGAAATATGGTAACCTTATTTGGTATCCCCAATATTTAAATCATATTAATCAACTTGAAAATATTCAACGTTTCTTAAAGTATCTATCTTCGCACTTCGCATAGACAATTATTATCCAGTAAGAGGTTACGACCATACTCTGCTTCAGCAAACATTTTATATCTAGTCACTGAACGTTAGAAGAGTGGTTACTAACCTCTCATTTTTATTTAAACTGTTCCATAACAGTATAGATGCACCCGAATTACTAAGCATGTTCAATATCCGCATACCTAAACAATGCTCTCGGGAAGAAAGTACGTTTTATTGCCACCCTGCAAGAACTAACGAGGTGCTAAAATCATCAGTGTTTATTTTATCACAAAATGTTAATACAGTATCTAACTTATGATTTGAACAATTATATTCGTAATAAGTTACCATCTTTAAGGAAACAACGTTTTACTGCCCAGTAAGTTATGTTCTACTAAAGTATTCCGTTGTTTATTTATATCAAATTTATTTACAGGTTACCCCTTTGTTATTATTTTTTTAATTATATACTGTACACGTATGTCTGTATTTATTTGTGTTATTGTCTTATGAATGGATTTATATTGTTGGACAATAAAGGCATTATTATTATTACTCTAAGTAATTGATTATTCTTTTGTTAAATTTTAATTAGCAATATACTGTATTAAACAACTACCTTAAATCACTTTAATAATGTTACACAATATAATTGTAATGTTCACAAATTATAATTTGTGTTTTTAAAACATTAATACAATATATACTGCAATAGTAAATGCAAAGTAATTTAACATTAACCTTTGCAATCCTTGAAATTAAATCACTGACGACAAAATAAATAATCCTTAAAATAACATGAATTTCATGAAAAACAAGACTCAAAACACTGACCACATCACTTTAATATTCAACACTAACACACGGAGTGCATCTGCTAAGAATCTTCATTGGCCATAAAATGGTTTGTTACTAAAACGGCTACAGGAGATTACAATATATGAGAATACTATGTTCTTGTACTATGTTCTATTGGTCCTATTTTCAGGAACTTTCTGTGAAACATTCTCAGATAAAACATTATTTATATCATCTTCCATGCTTATCATTACATACTGAAAACTCATTATTATCTATTTAATGAAGAAGTTAGACCATTCATATTATATTGCACATGTATAGATTGCTTAAATACAAAGAAATAAAATAAAGTCATTTAATACTATTTTTTTAAAGCTCTAAACTAAATCACTTAACTGTCATTCATAGTCATTAGTACAATATATTTGAAACGTAAAGGTCAATTTCGGGATTAGATGATCACATTTGTGAATGTATTGATGGCATTTTTGCAATATAAAGCTTAACAAGTTTTACACACTTTTTAAATGTTACTGTTCATTAGTGTCTACTAACACAAGCATTTTTTTCAGTGTCTTTTCATGACACTGAAAGTACTTGTCTTAGTAGGTTAATCCGTAGACTGTACATGTGATGAAAATTATCTTACTTTGTGCCATGAAATTAGGTCTTTTAATATTGATATAGACTATTGAGTATCTTGATTTGTGGATTATAAAACGATTATTCTATGCGACTATCTACATATATTTCGGTCTATAAAGTCGCCACATAATATACTTGCAATATATAAAAGGTGTCAAGACACTTTCTCATAATTAGAGAAGCTCTTTAAAGCGATCCAGAGAACTTACCGTTACACTCTGAGGTATAAATGTACTCTAAATAGCCTTCATGACATTTGTTCAGTAAGTCCATAATTTTTTTTTGTTTATATACTTGGACATATGTATATGCGACTTATTATAATATACTTGTGCGACCCCTTTGCACTAATTCCAGGTATATTCAATTTTAAATTTCTTGGAAGAGTTTCTTGTCGTTTATTTAGAGAACATATGTCACACATTGCATCAAACAGATCATCAGATTGGAATGCGACGAAACTAATAACGTAACATACTTATTTCATTCTAAAGATATACATATATCTATAGACATTAACATTATCACTTGTAAATAATGACATCATGGTTCTTTATTTTAAATGGAATGATCTTTTTACAAATCATCGGAAAATAATCACTAGTTGTCAGCAGGAACTATGAAACTTACTATTATATACTTCTTATTGTATATATTATGCGTCCACTTTTCACTCTCTCCAGGTATATTCAAACTGCATTTCCTGGAAGAGTTTATCATTCAGTTATATAATATAAAAATAAACCAGTCTAAATATGGCATTTGGTGAAGTGTCATTTTTTTAATACCTCTCTCTGTATTTCTCAGCATATTATGTAAATTTTATTAGATATTAGATATTAGAGTTTATTTACTTATTGATTTTAGATAAGCCTTTTTAGTTTGAAACAATTTTCCTGTAGCCTCTAACTATGTCTGGAGGAATTTTCTGGTATCTTTCATTTATTTTTTTGACATTGGCGTTTATTTTATGACTGATAGAGAGAAGTGAAGTAGTGAGGAATGGTGGGAGTATTTTGACGCCTAATGTTCCTATTAGGACATTATTTCTAAAGGCATGTTTTTTCTTGAGATATAGAGATTTTGAATAGCGATGCAGGTGATACAGGAAAATTAAAGAGTGATATTTTACTACGTTATCTATCTTCAACCATAGCAGTTCCCAAAGTTGCAAAGATATCTAGTTTCGTTTACGTATTTTAACAATAAAACGTATGTTTTGAACTACTTTTAACAGGTTTTTATACACTTCTTTCAAGTCTCGAATAAGAAAGAAAAATGTAAAATACTTTAGTGGTTGAAAATAGATAATTAACGTTTCACACATTTTTTTATGCATTTTGAAATTTAATATATGTCTATTGGCATATAACAATGTCATTCGAATGTATGTTCTTTGTAATAATATTTGTGTGCTCTGTAAATCTCGAGTACTTATCTAGATATATGCCTAACTTTTTTGCATCATGTGAAAAAATAAGAGTTTATTCCCCATTGCAGTTATCTTTGATTTTAATGAAACGCGACGTTTTCGTAAATTAAGTAGGAGCAGTGTGATTCTATTGGGATTTCTTTTTAAATTATAATTTTTGAGTAATTATGAATTGAGCAGAAATATTCACTGAGTATAATATTTGCTAGGATAGTATCTCAGGGATTAAAGCAATACCAAAGAATTACAAATGTGAATAACTAATATTATTGAAGATATTAGATGTATGTATAGTATATATTATAAATAGCAAAGGTCCAAGTGTTTATTCTTCAGGAGCTCCAGATATAACTGATTTAGCCGATTAAAAAGAAATTATTTATAGATGCAACCTATCTAAATTTAAATGAAAATTAAAAAAAATATATTGACTCAATTTTTGAGTAATTATAAGTTTAGCAGAATCTTCATAAAAAATATATTTGACAGATTCGAATCTCAGGGATCAAAATAATGCAATTGGGTTACAAATGTGAATAACTTATATGATACAAGGGTCCAAATGTCTGTCCTTGAAGAACTCCAGCTATAAGTGATTTAGCGAATGAAAAGAAATGATTTATTGACACAATCTGTTTTAAATCAATTATTGACATAATTTTTGAGTAATAATAAATCGAGCAGAGATCATCATTAAGTAAAATATATGTCAGGTTCGCAACTCAAATATCGTTACATACAAAGTTAACTCACACAGTAAAACAGCACACTTTTACTGCGAAGCAATTTGAAATCGTTATGTGATTTATCCCCCCCATTGGGCAGTTTCATTGTTAAGGGTTAATGTTGAAACTACATGAGATTATTGTTGCTCTTTACGTAATTATGACTAGGGAAGCATTAAACATCATTTAAAAAACCACATATATTTCATTTATTATACCTTATTGAAAAACGAAATAGTTTTAAGTAAACAACAGCCAACTACAATTTATATATAGAGAAATAAAAATTCATGTTATAACTTGGAGATTAAAATTTTTCAAACCTGATTACAGCCCTTCATTTCATTCAAAGAAATATCGTAACACGTAAATACATATCCCTTAACTACTAATTAATTAATTTTTATATAATGGTTTATATATATATATATATATATATATATATATATATATATATATATATATATATATATATATATATATATTTAAGTTCGATGGTGTGTCTTGAAAAAATCTGTTTTAAATATATAAATTATTATTATTGAACTATACTAACCTAACTAAATAACAGGAAGGAATTCGCCCATACCTATGTAAATATTGCCATTCTATATTATCAGTAAACCAATTATTACATCACTGACCGGTCTTGCAATGCAAAAAATTATTCCTAAATAACTTACTTTATGGTCGTGTTACATTACATCATATGCCAGATTTTCTCTCCCATAAATCCATATACTCACATAGATTGAAATTTCAACAAGACTTCAATGTTGTAACCATGCCCACTAGAACGTATAATGTCATTTTTTTATAGAACCGATGTTAAAAAAGTATATCCAAAAACTGTCAAAGAGTTGATAAAAACAAAATATGTTGATGATTTTCTGTAAACGAAGTAACGTGATAAAAAAATATTTTAATAGCTACTTAAATCGTATTTATCCAAAAATAAAAAGTAGCACAATACATCAAGAACTAAATTATTTTCTGAAAATTTACTAAAATAAACTTTATGGAAAAACTATAAAGATAAACCAATCGTCTTCACCCTTTAAATGTATTTGGGAAACATTTATATCACACATCAGATTATACCAAATCATCAGATTTAAATATGACAAAACTATTAAATATAATACTGGTTTCATACTAAAAAAATCTGTGAACACTAACACTGCTACATGTCAAATGGCTCTTTATTTTATTTGAATAAATATGGCTCCTAGGAATCGTCATGAAATTAATTATCAATATTATGACAGTGTATTGTGGAAAACTGGAAACTGTGGTTTCATGTAAAAAAATTAGATCATTTTTTTACATAAAACCTTTCAATCCATCTCAAGATTTAAAAAAAGAATAAAACAGTCTTTTTTCTTTTGATATGAACGATAGTTACATTGGAAAGTCTGCTGCATACCATAGATTCCTGACAAAAAGAACTGTAAATACTCAATCCAATCTTATTATTATTGAAATTATTATAATATTATTATAATATTATTATTGAAGTTATTATAATAATATATCCAATAATGAACTTTTTCGGTTTTACTTAATATGTATGACAATTATTTGACGAAGTATCATTACTATATATTCCTAATGATATTTGGTAATAATATACTTTATCAGAACAAATTAAATATTTTTTTTATAATTTATAATTCAATAATATATATTTATGTTATAAGTATTTTCAGAGAGAGAAAATATAGCAAAATAATATAAAGACAAAAGAGACATATATAGTTTTAGGGGGGACATAGCATTATTCAGTGGACTTCAATAATACCTTTTACTTTTAATTTTATGGTGTAAATTGTTAAAATATTTAACTATTAAAAAATACAAGACAAAAATTTTTAACTTTATATATAAAATAATATACATACAGACTATTTTAAATTTTACACATTCCTTAAGGGTGCTTATATACAACTTATATACAGTGTGAGGATTAAATGTTACTCGCATATTTAACTTTTTTATTTTAGACACAAAAGTAAGCCATTCTAATAATGTTTTTAGTAATTACAATTCAATAATTCTTTGTCGTTTTTATAACTTCGTTACAACTTCATTAAATATCTCGCTCACAATTTATAAATTCTTGTCCATTCACAAAAATTAACTTTAATCATTTTAAAATTATTATTCCTTTATCTATAATTAAAAGTTTTTTATACCGTTTACTATTTATGGTACTCTAACGTACTGAATAAAAACAAACCCACAAGAAAACATTTAAAACTGTTCTCATACCGACATTATACTCTTAAAAGGAACAATACAAAGAAGAGGGGAGAATTTCTATGTATACTGAATATAACAGTTGCTACTATAAAACTTTATTTTAAATGTCATGTCAATTTCTAAATGTCAATTTAATCAGTCACTCACAAATCATAAGATGGAAGTAAAATAAAAAGAAAGTTTGAATAAAAGTTTGAAGCATCTTCCAAATGAGATGTTACACGTATACTATTGCCATTTAAAAGTAATTTTCAAAATGACGCCGGAACGCCATCTCTGATGATCATGTCACAGTTTGTTAACTAGTACATTATGTTTGCACTTTAATATACGTATGCCAATTGTTGTTCTTTTATGTCAAATAGTTCCAAAGTTAAAGGAGGGGGAGGGGAAGATACTTTAGAGGCGCTGTTTATTAGAAATATGTAAAAATTTCCATATTTTATATAATTAACATTTACACAATGACATATATGTATATGTCATTGTGTAAATGTTATTATACACATATATTATGATAATAAATGGGAGGTAATTCAATTGGTGTAATTCTATATAAAGCATACTCAATAACTTAATATAATTTTGTATCATCCAATAGAAGTAACAAGAAAAATTCATCCAGCGCCTGACTCTTTTCATTTATATATATTTTAATTTTTATTACTTTGAATTTTACTGTATTAATCAACTATCGAATACACACTCCATCTTGCACTTCACCTCCACTACACATTTTGGTTATAATTTGGCAACGTGTTCATTTCCTGTTTCCATTCTTCATCTTCTTGGACCTTTTACTTTCTCATTGTCTTCCGTTAATGTAATGTACAAATTATAACATGACATAAATCGATGTGAAAGATAAACAACGGCTTTGCTGTTATCCAACTGGTCTTATAAAATACTTAACGGGAATTTAAGCCGACACCGATTATAAATTTAACAAGATATGCAGAAGGGGTCCGTCGATTCCTTAAAAGGAGTGACCAGTGAGAGTGATCTTGTCTTCGCAACGGTAGGCAGCGGTGTCTGCTTCCCACATGTCTTTGGAGGACGCGGACCAATATAATGCTGTGTATGATATCATTTTATTTAAATTTCATAGCTGGTATGCAGAGGCGTCGCAGGAGATCGCAAAATAATTGCACCTCTTGAAAATATATTGCCGTACTTTATATATCATAACCCTCTTTGATACACATAAGTCTATCTTTGATACACATAACTGGATGGTCTGCAGTTATAGTTACTTATTTGTAAGAAAGCAAATCAAATATCAAAAGGAACAAATAATCACATATTCGTTTAAATGTTAATATTTACCCGCTTTTACTGTGACTATTGAATGGGCATATCCCTAACCTACCTAAGGTGAACATGTGGCTCCCATCCCCTGCTCGACCATGTAAAAAGAAGTACCATTCAAAAAGATTGTAATGAGATACTTTCGATATATTCTCTTGGAATATAAGCAATAATTAAACTGTCGTGAGTTTATACTCCAATCTGTCTGCAAATTCCTAAACATTAAGGAAAAAACAAATTAAGCTAAAATAGTTATTGCCCCGGCTATATGCCGTCGACGGGCGCTGAATTACATGGCGAAATTTTCCGTATCTTGCTCTAACATAGAACTAAAAGCACAATGATTTTTTACAAAATAAAATCATTGTATACACGAATATCCCATTTTCACATCTATGCTTCTGGTGAGATTTAATATAAATTCTGCATAGTAACAATGATAACATCCAGCTAAACCCATATTATCTGAGACAACTATTTAATATAATTTCCACATAGTAACAATTATAACAGAAATTCAGGCGTGTGTTCTTAACTAACCACTTTAGTATTGAACTATTACTGTGAATATTCAAATTGTCAGTGAAGAACCAATTTGATAATTAATTTATTGTTATTAAATAATGTCATGTTAAGACTAATAATAAATAATTATGCGTCTTAGTATATCTGTAAAGCTTATCATCCTTGACTGTACTCGTAATATAAATAACACAAATTTTTTAATTCGGAATTGCATCGGACAAAAACTATCAATAAATAACATGACGTTTATACAAAAATTTAAGGTCACTGAGCTTACATTTTGATTAACGCTACTTTATGTAACATCAATTATTGGCCATAATGATCTTTTTGTACACAGAAGAGTTACGGTAAAGTCTACTTGCAAGCGTGATTTAATGAACTAAATAATTCAAGATCTTGTGTATAAACAACAAATTTGAGAACTTAAGAAACACCAAATCAATGACTGGGCAATTATAACACGATTTTTAGAACAGGTCAATGGATATCATACCGCAATTACGTATTTAATGAAGTAGAAAATTAATAACATTATGTTTTATTTTCAATGGTAATAATCACTAACCAGAGTCACTGGTTATATTGTTTGTAATCTAATGAGGATTTCTTTAAAATTTGATATGAAGGTGGTAGTGTAAAAATATGTTTATCCTAGAAGAGTTTTGGTATTAAACAAATAAATATTACTACATAATATTAAACTATACATAAATATATACATTTCTAATTGCCAAAACGACTTGCTATAATTTTACATTTTTTCTCTCATGATAAGTCAACAAATTGACTACTAAATTTATTCTCTAGAAATAAACAGAATAGAACATGTCTATTTTTATTTCTATTTTTATATTCTAGAATAAAATATTTGGTTTTCTGTGTTATTATGTTTCCCAATTACGTTCACAAACATAAATAATCATATATAATTGTTTATGTTACATATGTATAAAATATGTCTCATTAGAAAAAATATTCATCATTCAGACTAGTGCCAATAAATTGATTAATTTATTGTTTGAGATTTATATTTAAAAAAATAAACAGTACCCGTTATTATTATTATTATTATTATTCCATTATAGCATAAGTTTGTATTATACGACGGCAGGCAAAATATTTGCTATCTGTATCTTTATATAGTTTATTTCATACAGAGAGCACATAAATGATTTTTTCTATTTGAGAAAACGCTGTCAATTTTTTATTTAGTTATTTTTTAAACCAAATTTCTTGTATATGGAACTACCTAAAAATATATAATTTAAGACTTATTTTCTTACATGATCATCAAAAATGAAACGAGAATGTTTCATTTTTGAATTCTATTAAAATTATTATCACTTAACACATCATAATACATGAAAATTGTTACCCTTAATTGATCTTATTTCGATGAAATCACAGTATAACTGCAAAATAATATGTTTTTATATGGTAAACGTGTATAGGAATTGTGTTAACAAATGTTTAAGTTGGCCTTCAAATTATAGCAGGACATTACGAACTACTTACAGTTGAATTAAACTAATGTGCTGCTTTAGTCGGGATTTCAGATCTTTATTATCATTTAATCTACTAACCAACTCCTTGAATTTATTGTAATATTATAGAAAATAGGTAATGTGGTTAAATCAGGGGATTTGGCTGGCAGTCAGTTGATTATTAGACCCCGTCTACCAATCAATCGTCCATGAAAAACTGTATTTAGATATTGACGCATCATCATGAGTATAATGGACTTATGTCAATTAAATATAATAAATAACTTATTTGTTTACTAATAAATTAATCGTGTTATTTTTTTCTTAACCTAAATTATTAACTATAGTAGCTGTACGAATTTTTACTTTCTGCTCTTTCATTGTTTCAATCATTACAATAAAAAGAAAAGTTATTTAAATAACATTTTATTTTATTAAAGAATGTTTATTAAAATGTTATTCATTAGTACAAATATAAATATAAATCTGATATTATTAATTAAGGTTATATTATGAAAATGTTTAATAATCTAAATTTATTAAACTATTCTCGACGTTTATTCTCATATTTCTATGAATCTAGCCGCCTCTGTATTCCACTTATGCACATTTGCCGTATATTGTAAATTCTGTTTTCATTTAAGTCATATAATAAATGTACTTTAGAAGGATGATGTTTTGGAAATCGCTAGACAATAAATTTTACCAGTGTTAATCAGTCGAACCTAACATTTCCCACTTGAAACTGTCGATTTTGGAGTATCGAAGAAGGAAAAGAAGAAATATTATTCTAAAAGCATACAGATTTTATTGTCCTTTAAAGTATTTTTGTACATCTCCAAAGTTAAAAAAACAGTTAAAAACTTTGTGACTGATTCTTAAGGGCCTTAAGGATTTTTATCAGGTATATATTAACATATATTATCTATATTGTTTATTCATAATTATCGCTGTAAAATTATGAAGATATACATATAGATTGTTAGTATTATTATTTTCATGCTCTCCAAGACAAGCATATTATGTATGCATGTAAAATATTAAAATTTTAACATTGTCCGGAATAAATAATTTTAATTATATAGTTCTTAAGGCATTACTTATAAGTAAATGCCATGTAATTGGCAGTTAAATCTATTACCATATGCTAACGATGAGTATAACGCAGTTTGGGTTTTCCTAATAAAACCATCTGAACTCATCCATTCTCTTAAACTTATGTTACTACCAACGAAGTAGAAAAATAGAGATTGATTTATTAGAATATGTTTAATGTTGATGTTAATATTAATTAACATAACGAAAAATTATCGCTTTTTTGTGTAAATATAAATCACGTCGCTTAATTTAAAACTTGAGGTAACATTATTTCAGCACGAAAGTTCATGATAACACCGGAAGTACTTTTCCTTTATTAACTAAAAATCTGCACTTATTTGTCCTATTTATTAACTGAAAATTCTTACTAACTGAAAATTTTCACTTGCTATCCAGGAATTTACAATAATCAAATTAGTTTTTAACTAATAAATAAAATACTTTAACTTTTTGTTTTTTATGTATTGCATTATTTTCATACAACTTTCAAACGTTGGTGATACCAACATAAAAGCCATGTCTATCATGCCTAACCATTCTTCTTTAAAATATTTTGTTTCGTATTTCTAACAGAGCAATTTTTATGACCTCCAGTGACATTTACCGACCTGAGAAGCTACATGATCCTATTTGCAGTCATCCTTTACGATTTCTATTAACCGTGGATTCACGGTAATTCGTTCTTTCTGCTTATAACCACAATATCCATCTAGAAAATTTACCAATTTAGCAATTAATAAAAATATCATAGTTCCTAGTTTCATAAGAAATTGTATTACTGCCTATATCTAAATATTTTCCTCTCTTAACCATATTTTTTAGGATTACGATATTTATAATGTAAAAGTTTTTCTAACACCAATAATTGTATCACCATATTAAATGCAACCAAAAGTAGTTATCCAGAATCCTTTAATTAACGAAATTAATGAAACTCTTTCTCTCGCTATCTGTTCACTCTGCCTACTTAGAGGAGCAACTTTGAACATTTGCTGAACCCTCACTTTGTAATAAGATACGAATTATTTTGCTTGCAGAGAGGGGCAATATTTTACTTGACGAACATATTATGAACAAAGAACTTATGATTTTACATCCTATATGAGGGCGGATATGTCTTCTACATCAATTTGTGTAGCTTCTACAAGTTCACTGATTTCCAGATTTTGTTTGAGGTGTGACGTCGTTCCACTATTCTTAAATTGAAACCTCCTATCATTTAAGACAAATGAATTTTAAAGTTTTCCGAGTAGAATAATACATAATATTAGGGGTTTTCGATTTACTGTTTCTAAAATAAAGGGTGTTAAATGTAAAATTGAAAAAAGTAAATGTGGTTCAACTAAAGAGGTATCTCGTATCAGGCACCTGATAAACATTTTGGCTAAACATTAATTTCTACCGTATACTAATTTCATTTTCAAAATTTAAAACATAAACACCACCCATTTATAACTGAAGAATGTGAATTAATATTTAATAATACATTGTTTTCTCGAAAGTAAAAAAACCATTATTTTTCAATCAAGCCTGTTAACGAAATATCAGTGGATTTAGGAATCCACTACAGGTTAAAGCGTTTCGGAGTTTTTCAAAAATTATTTAATAATAAAATTATGAATATTGTGTAAAGCTTCATCATCGTGCTCCATAAATCTGGATATATTACATCTAAAGCCAATTTCACAATACAATTACTACAGCAACTGACATTCGAAGTCATTGCAAGATACGTGATGTTATAAAACGTATCATTTTAGTTCTATATTCCATTCGATACATATATAACTTACCACTATATTGTATATAATTTAGTATGTAGTGTAGTATATAATGTATGATGCCAATATGTTTACGAATTGTTCGGCCTTCAATCCCTCAATGCCTTTTAAATAATCTGATTATGATTACGTTGATTACTATCTTACGCTGTTTCGTAAATATGCCTAATAAGATCTTATTTTTCTTTCCTACATCGACTTTAAAATTATTTTATATATTTCTTTTTATTCATGTTCGAAATATAAATACTGAAAATATTAACACCCATACTTTGACATCACTACTAAGTATCTGATTTTGAAATTTACTACTGTTCATTATCAGATTATTGTTACAGTAGAATAGATTATATTAAATATTAGTACATTAAAACTTCCGTGAACTAAACTAAACAGTTTAGCTCGTGAAAAACTAGGAAAATACCAACTTGTATATATATATATATATATATATATATATATATATATATATATATATATATATATAGCTGACTAGAAGTAACGCGATGATAGTTGACGATAGTCCTCTTTAGAAGTAAGAGCACTAGATGACATAAGAATATTAACTGCAACTGTAAAATAATCCTATAGTATTGCTCTATATAGTTATAATAACATATTGTTCTTATTATTTCGGCGATTCTTTCAATAAATATTGTACGTGTATGAAAAATAAATTAAATTCAAAGTTCCTTCATTGTTTTGACACTAAAGCGCGTACACTTATAATAAAATATTTAACTTGATTTGTAATATTGAATTGTAATATATCCAAGGTAGACTTATTGAAGTAATATTAATGAAGTTTTGTTTCTTTTCAGGTACGGATTTCATTTTTCGAATTTTTCGAATTATCTTCACATCATTCTACACGAAGCATCCATCATCACTGTTGAATGAACTGGGAAGTATCTACAACTCGTAACTGATAACTCATGACTCATAACATAACTTAAAGATTCTTGCTTTAAAATATTTCCTTAGATCTACATATTTGTTTGTTAGAATGTCATAAGACCTTATCTTATTAAATTTCTTGTTATTATTCCTCACAAAAATATAATGTCAGTGATTGGAACTCAATATCAAATTGAAATTCTTCCGTGGCAAAACACGATTTATATACAGTTTGCTGCAAACTACTAGGCGAATTACTGAGTCAATAGGAATTAATCGGCAAACTGCTCACATAAGTACAGGGTTCGCCAAGGAGGTATGGTGTTTTTAAGATCACTTTTACGCTCGTCTTCGTGGAGTAAATATTTTCAGAATGGTTGATATCTACTCGTTGCGGGATGCCATTTCAGTAATCATGGAGTCTTAATCTCTGGCACATAGTGTGTTTATTTACAACACTTTCATTGACACTGGTCGTTCTGTGGCGCTCTCTGGAACGTTTCCCTGAACACCTCATTTCGTTGCACGGGGATGTGGAATGACCTCCTCGATCACCAGACCTGTCACCTTGTGACTACTTTTTATGAGGCTACTTAAAAGCTAAAGTTTACATAGACATACCGCGAACTCTTAAATCTTTTTCCGAAACCATATCGCGCGAAACTGAAGAGATTTCTCGTGCCATGCTCGAAGGGAGTATGGATCTGACTTATTTTATGTATTCTTCAATGGCAATACACGACTAATGTACAAAAACAATACATTTTAAAATTTGTTCAAAAATAAGCCTGTGTCATTCTTTTCAAATACACAATATCTCCCTCACGGACCCTGTACAAATCAGAATGGGATGGGGTGCATAACTAGTCACCATAGTACAGTGAGCATCATAAGGTAAAGTGGTGGTAAAGAATAATGGGGCGGAGAAGAAAATAGCAATTATATTCCGTTTCGAAAAGAGAAGATTATATACATACTTTTTATCATTTAAATTATATATTAAATATAATATGTCTTACATAAAGAAATTTACATTTACTAGTTTACCGCAACAGCGTTCATAATTAAGTGGCATTTTGATGATCGATCGATGAGGGACATTTTAATGAAAGTATTTGCAAACCCTCTTCTTTGCTGAAAGCAATCAATAGATTCAAGTTATAAGACAGTAAGACAGGTTCTTAACACAAGTGATTACGGATCATACAAAGTAAAAAAATCCATGACTGGTCTTGAGAAAATCTTCATAGATTTTTTACGCTAAGAACTCAAGAGCCCCAGAGGGTATATATATGGAGTGGGAAGTTGGGGGTTAATATGATCAGTTCATTTTTATTGGCAGCTCCCGGATCGGTACCAAGTACTAGTATCTTTTATGGCAGCAAATTGATTCAGAAATTAAGCTGGTCAAGATTTCAGGTATAGTTCGAACAAGATGGATGTCCTGCCCGCAATATATTTCAATGTATAGATAGGTGAACAATACGCGTTCCAAGACATTAGCCTAACACATTGCCTCCTATTAGATAAAATTTCTATAATCGACTTAGTTACTGTTTAACTTAAGAAGAGGATTTATTAAAATATTTGTTATAATGGAATTTATTTTCATTTCCGGAATTCAATTTTGATTATTTTTTAAAATATATGAATTATTAAGATATGTTATTATGAAATAATAATACTTCTTAAAGCTGATTGACAAGTAACTTTTATTTAATTTTCCTAACGGTTTTAATTGCAAACAAATTATACGCCGCGTCGACGCTTCGGGTCTTGATCGCTGTTGCAAATTAGTATTTTACAAGTAATAATAATAATAATAAGTGCACCTATTAATATAATTGTGCATACAGATACAACAATAAAATTAAGCAAGGGTGACGATATTCATGGGGTGGTTATATGAATACTCTTATAACCACCCCATTCTAAAATACAATGAACTTAAGCATTTCGAGAATAACCACGATTGGGAGCAAATTATATAATAAGCGATAAGGAAAAAAAATAGGTTATTATAATTAACAATAATTAAGAAATAAAACTAATCAGTTTTGACATTCACTGTAAATATAATCTGACCTGACATAATTTCATCTGTTTTCTGAACGTATTAATATTTGGACGTAATTTTATTTCATTAGGTATTAAGTTAAATAATTCGATGGCAGGGTAACCCCATACATACCAGACTCATTAACAGGCTTAAGAAATGACTTATACTTAACAATTTGGAAAACTTATTATGTTCAGCTAGCTTTTACCATTTACTTTTATTAAACTGTTCAATAATATTATCGAACTTCTGGATATAATAAGAAAATCTTAGACAATTCTGATTTCGCTGAAGGTGTTCTTATCTTAGTTTAAAATGCAAGACCAATACACCATATACCATCACAATATATAATACAGACGATAATATACTTATTAATGAATCAGTTTAAACACAGAACACTCACCACAACTTTAATTTGATTTGTGTGTTGAGAACACCCTTGTGAATATATAGTTATCTAAGTTTGCAATGCAATTCTTGTATTAAACTACCAACATGTTTAGAATATCTTAATTCTATGTCTATCAAAATACCGAGATTTTTACAATAATCGACGGACTCTATATTTTGATTGTTGATGAATGAGATATTAAAAACAGGATCAGTAATAATATGTTTCCTATGTTTACCAAATACTAATAGTTTAGTTTTACTTTCGTTCAAAAATAAAATAAATAGTTTTAAAACCTTAAAACGGACTGTTCCGGACGTAGAACATCTCTATATCGAAATTGAGTGGCCGAAAAAAAAAACTAACACATAAATGCAGAATATGTGTTTTATGCAACAGTTTTACTTTTTTCAAATAGTCCACCATCATGCTTATTCATGACGCATGGACAGGGTGGGGTGTATCCTACCCACCTCAAAATCAATATATGTCATCTGGTATACGTCCCTAATCAGAATTAGTCGAAACCCGATCGATCCGACACAATTCAATTAAGTGATCGTGCTAACAAAAGAATTTCTCAAATAGTCCACCATTGTGCTTTCTCATGACCCATGAACATGGTAGAGTGTGTTCTATCCGTTCTATCCACCTCAAAATCTATGTGGTGTCGTCTGTCAGACGTCCCCGATCAGTATCAGTAAAAACCCGATCGATCCGACACGATTAAGTGAGTAATCGTTAACGAGAAATTTTATTAATGCCGACAACGACAGCGATAGACACATAAAATTGGTTAAAAACTTTTTTTTTGGTTGTTAGGCCAAAAGACGAAAAATAAACGCTAGAAATTTTTTTTACACGATTACATTACTTTTACGCATATAGTAGAGTGCGGAAAAGTAAAAATAACTATAGTAACTTTTCTTTAATTAGCCATTCTTCCATTCCAAGTTTTCTCCATTTATTACAGATCAAGTTTGTAAGAAATTAAAAACTTAAATAATATTTTGTTTTGTGTTCATAGCCCCAGAAGCTCCAATTATATATTCAAACAAGTAATAAGTTCTCTCTTTACGATAACTGATTAAACAGATAATATTTAGTAACCCATTTGTAGTTTGTATTACAATTACGCCACTTGCTGTGACCTTAAATATTTCTGTTAGGCTCTAAACTGATCATTGATCAATTTACAATGTTAATCTCGAATCTCAACCTGTGCAATTAGTACGTAAGTAAATTTCCCCTATGTTGACATAAATACCCGAAGTTTTGTCTATTGGCCTGCCGCTTACTGTATACAACAATCGCTTATATTGAAAATATGCCTTATGCAATATATTTTATAATAGGGTAATCTGTATTTAGATATCTCTAGTAAGTTTGATATGATAGATTTATTAGCAATCTGATGCAGCATTTATGCAACTGCTGATTGATGCAGCAAATGTTACCTTACTAATCTAAAATTACAAGTACTAGTGAAAATATTACCTAATATTAATATTTTTAATATTCATGCAACGTTACATATAAGTCCAAAAACTTACATGTAGAGCATTTGAGAAAAAGTCATGTTCCATGTTTTCCTAATATTATGCTATCTTCATTTGTATCTATTTTACTGCAAACAGAACCTCGCCCATTTAGAATGTTGTAAGCTTGTATCATTGTGCAATAGTTTAATGAAATAGTATTACTAAGAATGATCCGTTCGTCACGATATTATTATGTTATTTGGTACAGGAAAAGCAAAATCGTAATTCGAAACAATTTTTATTGATTGTAACAATTTTAGTAGTATAAAAGAAAGGTTAATTAAAGTGTATTAATTACTTTTAATTAAACTGGTCGGTTTACGTAATGAAATTATGGGGAACGCACTCCACTATGTGCGGAAAAGTAATGTAATCGTGTAAAGAAAAAGTGAAAGAACTAATTTGTTTTTTAGTTTATTTTTCGTTTTTCGGCCTAAAAACCAAAAAAAATTGTTTTTAAAAAATATTTGCTGTGTGTGTGTCGTTGTCGTTGTCGTCGGCATTTATTCTTGTTAGCACGATAACTCAACTAAATTGTGTAGGATCGATCGGATTTTGACTGATTCCGATTGGGGATATCTCCCAGGCGACACCTATTGATTTTGAGATGGAGAGAACACACTCTACCATGTACATGGGTCATAAAAATGTACAATGGTGGACTATTTAAGAATTTTTTTTTGTTAGCACGATCACTCAATTAAATCGTGTCGGATCGATCGTGTTTCGGCTGATTCTGATTAGGGACGTCTACCAGACGATATCTATTAATTCTGAGGTAGATAGGACACACCCCACCCTGTCCATGGGTCATGAGAAAGCACAATGGTAGACTATTTGAAAAAAGTAAAACTATCGCATAAAACACATATTGTTTATTTTTACATGTTAGTACTCAATCTCGAAATAGAGATAGTCTATGTGCGGAAAAGTCCATTTTAAGGTTTTAAAACTGTTTATTTTATTATTGCTTCTGATATGTACTTCCTTCTTGAAGGGAAATATTAGAATAATATCAAAAGAAGTAAAATTATACAGTGTGTTGTAAAAATGTTGTGTTAAATATTTTCAGTTGATTTCAGTACTTAATAAAATACTGACTTGACTTAGTATTCTGAAAATTAGATTAATGATAGATTTAGGTTTATTTTAAAAAGTCATACAGCCTTTTCTATACACAGCATAAAAAGTACAACAAGAATTGGTAATAAATTGATATTTATTACCAATACATTTAGTTATACATATATCTATGTTTCCTTGGGATTAAATCCTAACTCACGGAACTGATACATACGTCATAAATAATCATATTTTATTTTTCGATTTTTTTTTAATAGTTCGAACTTAGATATCGAATAATTTTATTTAAAATATAAAGGATGTTAATTTTTGGAAGCTATATAAAAAATAAAATTTACTTATATTAATTATTTTAACAGTTGTATCATTGTCGGTTCATCATTAAATGCTAATTGTTATTCAGAAAATATTATTAAAATATTTTATGTCAATTACTGAAACATGTTATTAAATAATTATTTTCGAGTTCTTTTTTGCCTGTATATCGAAACAATCAACATTTTATTTAGATTAAAACTTATTTATAGTTTTTAAAACTATAGCTAAAAATATACAATAAGTAAAAACTAACTATCGCAAGTTATACACAACCAGTTTTATAAAATCCCGTTTCGTTAAAAAAAACTGAAACTATTAAGAAAAATGCAGTCCTCCCACTTTTGTATCTTCAAAGCCAATTCGTAAAAAAACAGGTCACTGACCATTCAAAATATTTTATAAGAATATTCTTGAGTGTAATGCATATAAATCTTAAATGCAAAATGAGAAACGGAATATAACAAATATGTAAAATATACTATATTTATAAAGATTTAATTGAACACGCTTCAGTGGGCCTTATTTATTTAACAGAGTATTAGACTTATATTTTATAAATACTTTCTCATGCGAGCTCTAACAATATTTGATGTATCTGTTATAATAATCTGTTAATTACAATAACAACAAGCATGTATGTTAAGCGTAAAAACATAACAGGAAGGAGAAATAGTCCAATGGCGAAGTCTCTATGTGAACTATTACGCTGTAATATTGTTTCACTTCACTTTTGTTTATAAAAAGGATTTGAACCCATGGGCTGCTTATTTTGAATCTTCTTGTTATTCTCTTCTGTTTGTTCACTATTGTCCAATAAGTTCAATAGCAATATATTTAGATGGTGTTCAAGACATTCAATATCCTTTTTACTCAGCTGCTTAATCACTTCGATAATACTGGGCATTTCTAGGTCATTGTGTATATCTTTGCTGGATATAAACCAAAGAGTGTCTACCATGAAACACAGTACTTTTGATTGCAACTGCTCTATAATAGCGATATTTGACTTAGATACTATACCTCACAGATAGATGCCATATTCAGACCATATATCCAGACCAGATATCCATACCCAGACTGGTTTGATAATGCCGAAATATGCCAATAATTTATTACTAGGTGAGAGCTGTGATTTTCTTCCTAAGAACGACCCGACCAACTAAGTATAATCCCAGGTATTTTGCACTATGTTTCTCGAGTATCTCAATGTATTTGTCCATGTTTCTATTTCGTTCAAGCTTTTTTGTAGGGTTTCTATCACTATTATAAAATTTCAATTTACTCCCACGATTACCGCACCATCTGTAAATACTGAGGTGATAGACGTGATAGTTCTGTCATTTCATGGAAATCTGTAAACAGTAGATACAAAATTGATCCCAAGACACGTTCCTAGGGGATTCCTGATTTAATCGGATAAATTTTAGTTACTTCTTCATATCGTACTCCAAAGGAGCTGTTTTCTAAATATATTCTATATATTGTTCTTTGTAACTGAATTTTTTGTTTGTACACACCAATATTAATTGACAGGCGTAATGGTCTTGATGGATCTTGTCGGCAAGTCGAACGTGATTACCGCTCTTTACTCACCCATCGTGTAGAACGGGACCGTCGTACAAAAGTAGGCCGAGTTTTGCTTCCGCTTTCGCGGATCTCTACGCAAGAGGCAAATGCCGCCGGCAAACAAGACCCGCGCGACTATTGTTTGTACACAAAACCACCAATGCAAATAATATCAAAGACCTGACTGACATCTAAAGATACTGATGCGTAGTAACTTTTATCTTATCAATACAATATAGTCAATGCATGTCAATGCAATGCAGTATACAATTCCATCAAAATTCATTTAGATGAGTAATATGCACTTACATAATATCCTACTGTTGTGTAATGCTTTCCACTACTAATCAGAGATTGCCAAAACGTGTGTTATACTGAAATGTATGAGTTTGAAAATTTAAGAGCAAAGTAATGAGTGTACTAATATTGCCATTTTTATGAACAAAATATGTCGAAAAATTATATAAATGAAAGGGTAATTAGAAATTTATTTTTTTTATTTGTTTTTCTTTCCTTCACATGGCAAATACAGTTTAAGATTCAAATAAATGCTAACTTATTTTTCTTCCGTTATCAACAGATATATTTTGGTGGTTGAATGGCGTGAGAAAGGATGGGATTATGGCGATGTTATTGAAATTCAGATACTAATTAAAATATATTCTCATTATATTTTACGAAAAATGTTATAGATATTAGATAATTATTAAAAATACTATTAAATATTATTATTACTACAGTGCATAATACTATTACTATGCACTATAGAATACACAAATCGTACATATTATATATTTACTTAATAGAAAAATTACAACACTAGAATATATTTTTCATTCTGTAATGATATAAGAAAACACAACTGTTACTTTACTAACCTGTGTTTATCAATATTAGACCACATAATGTGTGACACTAATCTAGCTGTAGCGTAAGAATGTAAACATATTTTCTTAAACCAATTCGAGCCCGTCGCGGTCGTGTACTCCAAAATTCAATTCACATGTTTCTCTGATGATAGTACTTATCGTACTTGCATACTTACAAATAATACTTAGCATGTTAACATTAAATATCAAATTTAGTTATGACAATGGAAAGAGAAATGATTCATAGGAAACAGGTCATTACATTTAAAAAAACTATAAAGAAATAAAAAAATAACGTAACATGAAACTATAACAAATAAAAAAATACAAAATATTGAAATAAAATAACTGTTATAAACATAAACATAATGGTATCTGGGTAAATCGAAACTGCTACAGTTCGGTTGTCGCACTATATTATCTGTTATTCTAGGAAATACTAATTATAATATATAATAAACTCTTCGTTTAAACGGGTACATACAATACGCAATTTTTATCCTGAATCATTTTTATGTTACAAGACGTGAGTGGCCAACAAAATAATTACTGCTCGTCAATAATAGGAAAAAGTGTGATATGTCTCTAATGTATGCGTAGAAGAAAGAGTGAGGGGAGCATTCGGCTATTTACTTAGACCAGGTTATTTACTGCGCACCTCGTAGGCGGTCTGATTCGCGAGGAAATTTGTTCATATTCTTGGCGAGCAGTACTATTCATTATCCAACCAATAACTAGTTATCCATTATCAAATTTTTTCAAGACTTAAATTCCTGTAATTCGGTAGCGTTTCTGATTTATACCGTGGAATGTTGGTGGTTTTACGAGAAATTTAATATTTACATAAATCCAACAATCGTGTAATATAATGTTACAAAAATGTACGTTTAAAATGAAAGGAGGCTAGTTAACAGTCAGATAGCCGTTAGTTAAGCAGATCGTGTAACCCACTAATGCTATCAGCGATATGAATTTGCTCAATGCCGTGAAAGTTGCAAACAAAGCGCTACTACCTATGATATTTTTTTAGCGATCAGCATAAACCATCAATCAGACTATAGCCGGCTATAATCTAGTAAAACACAACAGAATTAAAAAAGAAAGAACTTAATAAAGAACGCTGGTCGAACGCAATATTTTTATTATTGCAATTATTAACGTAAATAGGCAATAAATTATTCTCTTGTACCTTCAATGTCTTTTATAAATTGTGGTACATTAAGTTTTATTTATAATAACTTATAAATGTCTGCAACATTACGCACAATGTAAGTATCTTACGCCACGCCATGATAAATATTACGAGACAACCTTTCATTAAAACTTAACTGGTCTGTATATTATCGAACCAACAACTTGTACTTATGATTCTCTATAGCCTCTGTCAGTCTAAACAATAGTAGTGTATATATTAAGGGAAGTTAAGGAAATTTTTAACGTGTTAATTTCGATTTAACATCACTCGAACTGCTATCCAGATTAGGAATGAAAAATTAAATAATTTCTTTCATGTTTTTTCATGACATTAAACTTAATATTTCGCTGATCATCTTGTCCATTTAAGTATAAGTAATTAAAAATGTTACTCAAACACGAATCATCGCGATAGCGATGAGGAAATGTGAGATATAACGGAGAACAAACTACAATTAAAATAACAAAATTGTAGTCTAAACAAGTCAAGTTCTAGTGACTTACAGAAACCGCAGAAAAAATATATTTCAACAACTATCGTGAAGGCTTGTAGTTCAGTAGGATGAAGACGTTTGTCAGATGAATTCTTCAGTTCACTGTATGTTGAAGCTAGCCTGTGACTAAAAATAACTGTGTATTTTTGACATACTAAAGAGAGTTCGACGTTAAAGTTGCGAGAGTTGCGAGGTATTGGCTATAAGCATGACGACTCAAACAAAATCAAAATTGAAGGATACTTCTTGATATACTCTCGCCACGCAGTCTTCATAATTTCTAAATTAAAGCGCATTCTAGATCTGCACTACATATATTTTTCACTACTAGATCGGAAGAGTATTCTCTATTAAAGAAAATCGTGATAGTTATATAGTATAATATGGAAAGGTACAATACAATAATTGTTTAAACGTATCTTAAGGTAGTTGCAATACAATTATCAAAATTGTACCACATTACTATACATATTTGCATAAGATACCAATCAAAAGGATACATAATAAATTCATTCAAAGTTCAATCAAAAGTATACATAATAAATATAAAAATTAACAATGTAGTTACAATAAAACAAATATCGCAAGCTTATATGTAAAATACCTTAGAAAACAATTAACGAAATAGACCAAACCGCTTAACGTGCTCTTCATGTAGATACTGACCTTATATATCTCCCACGGTGCCAACCTTCTATAGTGCAAAGATAGAAAACAACTATCTCGTCAGTAGACGGAACTTCTACTTCGGAATATTTTCCGAAACAAACTTTTAATATTTAGTATTTAACAAAACTTTTCTGTCAATATTTGTATTAGCATTACTAATATATTTTACAGCTATTTTATTTATTTAAGGTAAAATCCATTTAACATTCAACTTATAATTTTGTTTACTATGATAGACACTTCTAATCGAATTATTAAAAATGTATGTTATTATGTAGAAATAGACTAGAATGCATTAATTTGAAAACGATAAAGAGTCGGTATGTGTCAAGAGTAAATCGCCCTAAAATATTCAAAGAAAATACAAATTTCTTTCACGTCGTTATAGTTGTCAGATTTATCTCACAATTTTTATCTGGAATTATTTCTAACGTTCCAATAAAATATATTTTTTATACAGTGTTTTCGAAAAGTAATGAACAAATTCGTTAAAAATTCAGTAAAAATCTTTTGAAAAAAAACTCTCGACCTCGTCAAATCTATCTTTAATTTTATATTATTGAAAGTAGAACTATTATGTACCGTATGATGCATGTATTAGGTATGACGTCAACGAGACGTTCCCAAATTATTGGACATGGAGGAAGGTGCCGAATGAACGGCTAGCCAGATCGTCAGATTTAACACTCGTAGATTATTTTTTATAAGATAATTTAGAAGATTTAAAAGTAAGAACTTGTCACGAAATACAACGTATACCTCCTGAACATACTGGCAATGTTCAAGAAGAATTTATAAATCGTTTTGACTTACCAGACAGCTAATGTTGAACAATTTGAACATTTCATTTAGTTCATTTTTGAATCATTGCCAATAGAATTTTAAAATAGCAAAATCGTATTTCTTTATTTCTTTTGTCTAATCTATACTCACTTATTATTATTATTATTATTGACTAAATAATCAGTAATAATAATAAGTTATTAAATATTCAACTGATACTTCCAGTTCAAACTTTATATGCATCGATCTATACATTTTTGTTGTATTCATCCAACTTTTTTTTTCAGGCTCTTTCTGCATTATTAATAAATACCAAATAGAGTAACGGAACAATATATATTTCAATAAATGTTTACAAAGCGAACGTGAAGCATATTTTAATATATTACCAAGCATGTCCTATAACAAAAGCCATTAAATGCTGGTGAAATAAATTTTACTGAAACTACCGTTATCTAATAGTACGCGCACAAATAACGAATATTATAAATTACAACATTATTAAACAGCGTTCATTTCCTCTTTAACAGGCATGGCTATTACCTAGTTTTTATTGAGTCTATGCAGCACTATTATACAATACGTTGATGCGTACGGGTACATGCCTCCATACAAATTAAATACTCCTAATTTAAATTCGCCTGCCCTATAACTTACTTAGCGAAACTGTTACAGTCGTCGAAGGCGACAGTATTGGAATAATAAATTATACGGTCCTAAAACTTATAGGAATAGTTTAATTTAATTTCAACGGAATCGTATTTGACATATTTTGAATATTTCCATGTACCATCGAAAATAGTATAAATAAAACACATTTTGGACATTCCCTTGAAGTATAGGCGTTATTTACTTAATTTTACAGTTATTTATGCTAGTAGTGAATAGAATATGCCACCATTTTGAAACCAAATAAATAATTAACTCCAAAATTAATACATTATTGCCTATATTTTAGATGAAAATATCGAACGTATCTCATTACATCATTCCTTGATCATACACATCTAGTTAATAAATTCGCTTATAGGCCAGGCGACAGGTCGAAAAAAAGCCTCAATAAGAAAATAATTAGTGGAAAGCTGGAAATTGCTTTAATCGCTTTATTTGGACCCAGATATTATTCTCCCAAGTTTTCCCCCTCTAGCGAAGTCGGCGTTGTCCCTTCTGACCCTAAGAAGGTACCATTTTTCGGTTCCTGAAAATACCTCCCAAACCATCAACTTTATCAACAAAATACCTATTATAGAAAGTAATCTAGAATAAATTTTCTACAAGAAAGTTTTCTACCTTTTGTTTCTAAAGTGAACCGTTACGATGCTACGACCATTCAAATTGGAGCCCTTTTTGATTCTTGCGGAAAAGTTATCGAAATCATATGCCATATCAAAGTTTCTACATGTTATAAATATTTGTCAGCATTCCAAGTGCACAAGCTGTTAAGTGGTGTCCCCAGGAGGCCTAATCCACTGTTCAAATGTCAAAGTTAGTCGATTTTTAACCGTTTTGATGAAGGCTGGCAGTCTTGATCATCTGCCTCAATTTCTCCGTCATCGCTTTCATCGTCTGCATCGGTGCATTTGTCCGACGTCACAGGGCGCTCAAGATTAACATCGATGTCTCCGTCACAATCATCCATATCATCTTCCTCGGCAACATTTGTACATGACCATGCCATACAATTCATGCAGATTCTGGAGCATCGGAGGCCCATTTTCCTGCAACCACACGCTGCGTTATATCCTTTCGAAAATTTGCAGGACACTGTGTTTAGAAGCATTTGTGGCGCCGGATCCCTCGTCGTAGGTATGGGAGCCAAACCACATTGAGAATTTTTCCAGCCTCAATCCAGTGGATTTGTATCATTTCCATACCACGTTTGGACTTGATGGTATATTCTTAAAGAGTGCTCACGTGTCGCTGATTCGATGGGAGGTAGGCTTGCGAGATTAAATCGATATTTGTTTAGAGATTTTGCAATCAGTTGGAACCGCAACTCATTCAGGGTGTTTCCCGTGGTTTTGTTGTCATAAAGCCTAGCCACAACCAACTGGCCCGCTTTGTCAATTTCATCGGGGGGTTTGCGTTCACGTCTCGGAAAACCCTAACAGCTGTCTGCAGTTCCTCATTACTCTTCAGCAGTGTTACGAATTTCATTTTGCCCTGCCTGAAAAACGAAGACGTTGTATCGCAACCACTAAACGCATGCAAAAAGAGGATGTTTTCTTGCACACACGGCGGGAGATTGAAACTTGTTGTGCAAAATAGTTGTTGTTTGGTTGAACCTTTGCCGGGTTTCATAAAATACATTTCCGTGGAGGGTGGCACACGAGCCGCCAAGATGACCATGATATCTATATCTTCAGCCACTATAATGACCGAATTGTCGGGCCGAGATAACTCGAGTGCGGTGGTAACGATGAGCACATCGGCATCTTCTGGAGCTTGTCTGGTTTCGATTCCTTCGCTTTCGAATTTGACGCGCAACAAGTCGAATCTTCGTTTGTTTGTGTCATTAGACAAAAATTTTGCTTGTGACATAGGTGCCGTTATGGACTCATCAGCTGTATGGGAGGCCGAGTGCGGCAAGCCAGCTACATCTGCAGGTGTTACTATCCCCACGTACACAGTATTGCCAGCGCCCTCGGTGAGAAAGTAATGAAGTCTACTTGTAAAATGTACTGAATCTGAACTGAATGTACTTACTGGCCATTTTTTTATTGATACCTACATTAAAAACACCTGGAATGCTGACAAGTATTTATAACATGTAGAAACTTTGATATGGCATATGATGAAAGAACGTATAAATTTCATGTATATCCAAATCGATGTAGGTACAAGTAATTCAGTTCAGCTTTTACGTCGTATATGACCACACATATTATGTGTAGTAATATATATTATATAAATTATTATAACTTGCATGCATTATATATATATATATATATATATATATATATATATATATATATATATATATATATATATATATATATATATATATATATATATATATATATATATATATATATATATATATTTATATAGGCTACGAACTTATTTCAAAAACTAACGTTAGTATTTCAAATAGAGAACACCTAATATAATGCTATACCACTAAAAATGCTCTTGGATGTACATTTTTTGAATACCTATCTTATCGAGATATGGTATATATATTTTTTAAATATAGGGGTACTTTCTCATCATAGATACTCGCACCAAATTGAAATACTAGCATTAGAATTACTCGATTATTTTAAGAAAAAAGTTGGTTCAACATATTTGTTTTTACCTCAATATTTTATCAATATTTTAAATTGATAAATAATGTATTAATTTAATTCACTATATTAAAAAAATTAATATAGCAAAAGGTATTTGTATTCACCTTTAGCTGAAAAGCTGTCAAGCCCACAACGTACTGGTAAAATCCTCATTTCACTACAATTTTACTTTTTTCTACAAAATTTTCCAATGTACAATAGTTATTAAGTATTTATTCAATATAGATTTACACTTATATCTTGTAGAATGTCTCACTAAAAATTAGTCACTATAAATTATTCCATACTAAAGCACGTTTTATAATTAAATTCTGTTAACACTACTAAAGAAGGACCTTCTTTATTGTTAAGTTATTTTAAAATAATATTTCTTTATTAGTCTCATACAGTAGTAAAATCTCATAATAACCTGCTATATTCAATATGAGCCTCTTCCCTCTTAACCATTTTGTTAATTGGCATTTGGTCATTATGTTGTGGCATTTTTTATGGTATTATATCGCTTATGTAACTATCTAATAAGCAGGGTTAATCAGTGGATATCCAGTGACTTTCAATTATCTTTTCTACAACGCTACAACCATCCCTAGTTTCATATTTCATATAGTTACATCAGAAAGTATTTAATCTGTTGGTTAAAGGAAGAAAATTTAAAAGGATGAATTTTATAATATTAAGGTAATTATTTGTACATACTCAGTATTTTTATTTTTACACATTTATCACATTTTTATTACCATTTTACTTTATTATAGTATATTAAAATAATTTTAGAAGATAACAAAGCATGACATAAAAATTTAATAATTCCATAAATGTAACGGCATACTTACCATTCCATTATTCGTCTATTTATAACTGACAAAATCGATAATAAATCAATAAAGAAAATATATTTTTCCTCTATTATTTAAAATTGTATTAGTACTCATTTTCTACATACTTAAGCTAACGAAAACTAAAACAACAGTATAAATAGATATTTTATGTATAAACAAAATATGTTGAATATAATAACACAAAAATATATTTATAATTCTTTCATGTAACATAATGGGTGTGGCAAATAAATCGTGATATTTTTTCTAAGACATATGGTTGGACATTATTGTAATGTCGAACTTGTTTTGATATTTAGATTACAAACTGGATAGTTGATACGTGTATGTAATTATTCAGGTTAATTTTCACATTGTACGTTCGCTGTCAATTTTATCAACGAAGCGTTATATAACACATAATTAACAAGAACCTACACGGGATAAAGAATAGTTAATGTATTACGCAATTGCTTATTGTTACTTAAAATGTAAAACGGTAATTACTACGTACTACAAAAGTAAATTTGGTCTGATCCAACCAAATCTGACTTTAATAGTCTTTGTCTATATATTTAATATACACAAATGCAACCTTTTTTGTTATATAAAGTTATCATTACATACTCGTATATTTGCCTACAGTGGTGGTTTCTGCATAAGAGTACATGAGCACGTGAACCCCGAAAGCAAATTAGAATTTAAACATTACAATAAATGTAAAATATACTTTGTAGTAATAAATAAAATCTATTACGAGACCCTAATACAAATATCTAAACATTATTTTATTAGTGTTATTATTTGAATTTGTGAAATGCAGCGCGCGCCGCCTCGCATGTTTATTTTATTTGGGACTCGGTTTGTTATATTGTATGTCTCGTTGTCATGGTGACAACGATGGAGCACGTGCTACAAATGGGCGTAATTTACGTCGAGTTTGTGGGCATCTGCGACTTGGCGGGTGGAGGGGGTTATACAATATTTCCGATGAAATGGAGCACAAATTTAGTGTGAACCAGAGGGTAGATTGTGTTGTGAATATTACATTATATCGCTATTAGGCGTTTAATGAACTACATGAGGTTATTTTGTAGTATTCTTACGTTATTACAGCATTAAATAATTATCGATATAAATACATATGGACCATAACTAATATTTAATTAAACATTGTGGATACAAACAGTTTTATCGTACAATATTTGAAAAACAATTTTAATTCTTTGAGTTATGAGCAAAAAATTTAAATTAAAGATGCGGGCAGACCAAAACCGGAATTTAATTTGACGCAGACTACAAATTCCAAATCTAGAGATTTTAGCAGAAAGTTTTAAAAAGGAAATGTATGAAAAAAATGATTTGATTTGTGGGTGCAGTATACCTAACAGTTTATTTTGTTTCCCCTGCTTGTTATTCAGTCGCGGTATTGAACCGTCCTGGTCAAAACATGGAGTAATAGACCTGAGTCATTTGGGACAAAAAATAAAAAAGCTTGAGAATACCCAAGCTCATATAAATGCTCTATTGGATTTGAAACTGTTGGGAAACGTAGATATTCAACAGCAACTCGACAGTGCATACAGACGCTATATTCAACAACAAATTGAACAGGTAGCAAAGAATCGGTATGTTCTTTCAAGAATTATCGATTGCATAAAGTTTTGCGGAGCTTTTGAACCAGCACTTCGAGGTCATGATGAAAAATAAGATTCCTCAAATCCCGGAGTTTTCAGAGGTTTAATAAATTTCAGTGCCGAATTAGATACAGCATTGAAAAATCATTTTGAAAAATCTGCTGTTTTTAAAGGTACTTCAAAAACAATTCAGAATGACTTGTTAGATTGCATATTAGTACTTGCTCCAAAACATATCAAGAAAGAAATTTTGAAAGCTGAATATGTCGCTGTTATTTCTGATGAAATGGTGTTGGTGTTCATTAATCCTCCTGATGATGCTGCAGTTAGTTTATCAGAATGTATAAAAGCTATTTTAAGATAAGTGATAGATAATCCAAAAAACTTATTTCACAAAGTTATGATGGCGCAAGTGTAATGAGTGGACGTAATTCAAGTGTTCAAACTCTTATTCAAAGTGATTACAAATATGCCTCTTGTGTTCATTGTTACGCCCATCGACTAAACTTGGTTTTATCTCAAGCAACAAACCAGAATCAAGAAGTGTGTTTATTTTTTTTTTTTTCAAATTTAGTGATATTACTAACTTTTTTTCTAATTCTCCGCAACGAGTGGTAATTTTAGATAAATTTATTGTTCAAAAAGTTCCCCGGTCTTATGCCACCAGATGGAATTTTAAGAGCCGAACAATAAGTATGGTATATGAATATCACGAATTGTTGATAGAATGTATGGAAAAAATGGCAACTTCAAGACAAACTATA
Source organism: Rosalia funebris (assembly GCA_037954035.1). Taxonomy (NCBI): domain Eukaryota; kingdom Metazoa; phylum Arthropoda; class Insecta; order Coleoptera; family Cerambycidae; genus Rosalia; species Rosalia funebris. The sequence goes on from JAZFAV010000007.1 coordinate 12,348,189, forward strand.
ACAATTAATCAGGGAACTGCTATTTGTCGTATGTTGCAGGATTCAAAGTTTGTGTTTTGGTTAACAGTATTTAATCGCATAATGCCGCATGTTGATAGTTTATATAGTCAACTGCAAAAAACAGTGACGAATCCAGTACAAATACACGCAGCCATAACATGTTTTGAGTATTCTATTAAAAAAGAGAGAAATAATATAGAGACAATTGAAAGTGAAATTTCTGAGTATGCCATTCAGACTAAGAGACGCCGTATAAATGAAAATCCATATAGGTATGTCAAAAACTGTAACAGCCAAGGAAATTTGTGACACTATAATTACCCATGCAAAAGACCGGTTTTCTTTTACTAAACATTTAAATGCTTCAGTACTTTTTGCGTCACATAGATTTTTGTAATTGGGGAAGAGTTTTCCATTACAACATTTAGAAGCCACAGTAGAGACATATCCATTTTCAGATAAAGTTCGCCTGCAGACAAAGTTAGAACTAATGTATAGAAGACCTGATTTTAGGAATATGAGTGGTGCTATTCATCTGTTGAAATTCATAACAGATAATAATCTTCAAAATATATTTTCTGCCACATTTGCACTTTTACAAATAATTTTTACTATACCAATGACCACAGCTGAAGCAGAAAGAAATTATTCAACACTGAAGCGATTAAAATCATTTTTACGGAGTTCTATGAATCAAGAAAGACTGACGGCCTTAGCAATTTTGTCTATTGAGAAAAAATGTATACGAGGTTTTCCAGACTTCAACCAAGCTGTTATAACTAAGAATAGAAGAATTGATTTTACGTTCAAGCAATTTAATACAGTTTAGACATTAGGTGAACAGTGACTGTACAAACAAAAACTAGTGGATTCCTACTGCATGTGAGTATTTTTATTATGATAGTACGATAAAAATTTGCATGTTCTTGATTTTGTGAATACCCTATGTTTTCGACCACCAGCCGCCACTGTTTGCCTATATGATAAATTACATTATATACATATGTATATGCTGTGTGTAAAATAATTCGGATAAATTATTAAGCTTCAGAAATATGTTGGTTGTGTTGTTCGCTTTGCCAATTATTGTCTAGCTGTACATAGAACAGGATCAAGGGAGGAACTACCAGGTCACAGCTCCAATATATTTTGTCTTTCTCAATTAGGATAAGTGTGGTTTGGAGACATATCCCTATATAAGCCTAGTATAAGCATGCAGTGATGAGTAGATGAAGAGCAGTAGTTCTGTTCGACCTGCACGCCTCCAATCTAAGGCCATTACTACTACAAAAATATTCACGAGCCTGTACGTAACTGTAACTTACTATACAGTTTACATTAGCTATAGAATAATAAATCATTAAGCTATCGTAGGTCAACATACAGAATGCCTCAAATATATGAAGAAATAAGTCTAAGTAAAATAGTAAATTTGACAGAAACACAGTAAAAGATCAATATTTTAATAATCAACTATTATGAAATCCATTAAAATACACTAGATATGACTAGTGATCTCATTTTAATTGATTTACAAACAATTTCACACCGAAGACAAGTCATGTTATTACAAAAATTATAACAGGATGTTGAAGATGTTATTAAGTTTATCTGAAAATTCCTACTGTACCAGTTATCTTTAAACTACGATAGCTAAAACCTGCTTTTCTTCGTCCTTTTTGTAAGAACTTGAATTTTATTTTCTAACCAATTAAAAGTGTGTATGATTTCCTTGTATTATGTGTATTTAGATTGTTGCGAATACATTGATGACATTGCTATTCAGTAATAATCATATTAAATAGTTAGTTCTAGCTAGTCATAGATCTAGTGATAATCAAAATATATATTTAGATCTACACAAAATGTTACATTACAAAATGGACTAGTTACATTAATTCCAATAATTTTATATTTATAAAAAATCGATCAAGCTATGATATATACTTGTAATATTAAATCGCAATTTTAGTTTAAGACTGTGAGGAATAACGTATTTTATCAGGAAATACATCGACTTCTCGTTGATATTGAAACCCCAGGCCCTTTAATTTAGTAAGCTCATGGCACTACAAATAAAGACTGCCAATTTGTTCCGAGACGTAAGTATCTATCTAGTTCCATCTGTAACTTAAACCTGAAAACTGCTGAGAGCTTCAATAAATTAAATGTGGCTCGGAAGAGAACTCAACCCCAACTTAAATGAAATGTGTTTTTCTCGAAATGTAAAGTTTATAAAATACGTACTTTTTATATAATTAAAATTTTGTATTAGTACATACTGTGAGAACAACGAAAATATTTAGTCTTATTGTATAAAACTTCCTCGTCAGTAGTCGCCGAACATTATCAACAAAATATTCAATCAAAGTCATATAAACCGCGTGTAGAGGTTTTATAAAATATGGGGTTCATTAAAAATACTGCCTATAATATTGTACGTGTTTTTAAACTGAATTTTGATAATACTCACTCTAGTCGCTTTTACACTACCCCCTTTTCTTAATATTAAATTAGTCATTATTTTACATAGACTAGTTATCAATACTTTGGTAACAGATGTCAAATTGCACTAAAGATCGCAGCTGAATTTTCCATATTAATTGCCTTCTTCATGTATTTTCATACATTTATATCAGTAGCCCCATTTTTCATTATCAACTATACCATGTGTCAACGACATCATGTATCAGACTGTCATATTTCTTTAAATTAAAATAAAAATTTTAAATTTAACATTCATGTATGAGAAGTAAATTGGCTTATTCTTGACACATACAGTATTAGTACTATTTTCTGTTTTACTGGAAGTATCATAAATTTTGAATTGTTAAGTAGAAGACTAATTATATTCTAACATCTAATTCTAAGTGAAATTTATTATACAATCTAAATATTTGACATTTGCCTTAAATATCGTAGCTGTATTTATTATTTTTTTAATATCAAATTAATAATTTATAATCATTGTATAATGAAAATTTTTAAGCAGGCATTAGATATACCTTCTTGGAATTCTTGAATGCCGTTTTTCGTTCATTTTTTATAATTAGGTGCTATATTAAATCGATTATTTGTTAGAATGAAATTATTTAAAATAATTCCAAAATATTTTTCCTGATTTCTTGCAATTACTTATTTTACGAATAGTACCCCTTATTTTGTCTTTCCCTATAGGCATTATTATACTTTAATTTTTAAATTAGTATATATATATATATATATATATATATATATATATATATATATATATATATATATATATATATATATATATATATATATATATATAATTGTACATGAATAGTAGAAATTTAAAGCTTTCAGTTTCATATGACAGAAAATAATCATTAAAGACAAAATATTAAAGTAACTTTCAAATAAGTTGCCCATTTCAACAAACAATTTACAATGAAATCCATTATACTTATTACAACAACTCATATAGGGAAAGGAAAGATAAGAGTTACTATTTAAAAAAATATTTGTTCACCAAAATTTAAAAAAAATTAGTTTCAATTTTTTCAAATAATTCCGTTATAATAAATATTCGCTTATTTATTACACCGAAACATAAAAATAACCATATTAAAATTTATAATGCCTACTTCGAGAATTTGCATTATACAAGAATTTTTAATTATTAATTTTCATATTCTCTTGGTCCATTATTATAAATCCAAATGAGGTATTTATTTCCCCTTTGATAGAAAAACCAAAAATTTAAGTTCATTAAATGGCAAATATCAAGCAAAATTAGAGGATAAATGATGTGACCTCGTACATGGTATATCTTACATATGAAAATATACTGAAAATAGAGTGTTCCACTACAAAAAATTAAATTGATAACACTTCAAGTAAAACCGAAGTGGTATTGAAAAATAGATGCATGTCACGACAATTTTATTTACTTATCATGCGTTAGTGTCAAATTTGAAGATTTTATTTAAATTGTTGAAAAACTTTTAAGACAATCTGACCATCAGAGAGAACATAGGCTTGCCTTGTACACCGGTACTGTACACCGTAATATCCACTGTCCATTTATTTGTGTATTTTTCAAATTTCTTAAATATATTTTAGCTCGATATATCCATACTTGCTTTCGTCGTCTGAACGTGTTTACCTTAGTTACTTACCTGTTAATGCCTCAGGTTCTTCCTGAGGCATTAAACTGACATTAAAAATATTAGCCTATGAATCTAACTACTACCGGAAATACTTTAAAACATCATCGCTGTTGCCAGTATTATTTATTTTATTACTTGTATAAATAGTTATACATAAATATGCCCAAGTAGAATAGTTTTGTCTAGAGTTAATATAATCGACAGAAATTCGAAATAAGTTTAAAGTTCACTAAGAAGAAATGTTTTATTAAGAGAAAAATGTTTGCGTTAAATTTAATGTCAAATTTAATCAACAGTTTCATAACATGATTATGCCTATGAGCATCATTATCAGAAGCAAAAAAGGTTCTTGTCGATACTAATATCGACAATAACGAATAGTGGTTTCACTTCTAAAAGGTAATTCCCAAGATACGTCAGCCAAATGATGATTAAATTACTCTGTATGCTTAACTCTCAATAGATAAAATTAAATAAGTTCAATCAGGTGACGAACTACTCCTTAGTTAATAGTGAGTAAATAGCTTACGTGACGTATTATATCAACGGTAATAGTAAAGACGCTATCAACTAAAGGCATATTTCATGCAGAATCAGTGACGTTTGAGATACATATCAAATAATATAGTTACATAAGACTATTCTTATGTGATAAATAATCTGATATTTACATGTCAGTAATCGTACAGTTAAACAATTTATCTGCAGTAACATTAGCATTACGAATCAGTAAAAGGAGACTAGGATATAAATAATCTCTGAAAAGCAACTGTTCTTGATACTTTTTAGAAATAAGACAGTACACAAACTATTGTATATTATTAATAAAATAAGACAATTACTTGAAAATCATTTTGTGTTAGCTATCTCCTATCTAACTTAATTATATTAAAAATTAAATATCCCCTCCGACAAATTAGCTAACAGTCAAGTCATGAAATATTATTTGATCTATTTCTTTCATATCTCTGTGGTTAAATTTGAATCCATGTACATTGATTCTAATTGAGACATTGATTCTAATATCTAGCTTGGACTTCCACTCCAGCACCGACAGAGGTATATTGCTGGCATATACTCGTAGTTATTAGAGGAAAGCTGCAATCCTCTATAACGTATCCGACTTCTAGAACGCACCTTCACATGCTTGATATTGAGTCAATGAGCCTTATATAATAAATCAATACACATTTTTATCAATATATGTTTATTATCAATACATAAACTTCTTTAGATTCAATACTCTAACTATAACACATATTTCGTAGTTTATATGTTCCATATATATATATATATATATATATATATATATATATATATATATATATATATATATATATATATATATATATATATATATATATATAGTGCCTTTTATGAGCTTATGTATTTACTTAACACAACTTTACAGGAGTGGCTGACATATCATGATATTGTAGATTTTATTCAGCGAAAATATCCGTGTAGAACTTCTTCGCGAAGACACGCTGAAGTAGTGATTAAAATAGTAACCTTTTCACTGTACACAAAAAGAATTGTAATTGTAGTCATAATTGTTCGATAAAAGTTAAGGACATTTGAGGTATAGTAAATACAATGATTAGTAGATAAATATGCGTCCAAGTTAAGTTTATAAATAATTCATTATAAAGAGCTTCAGATTGCGTTTAAATTGAGAAGCTATAAGTTATAATATGGTATACAATGCGGTAGGAAATTTTGGTCTTCTTCAGTCGTTTAAATGATAGAAATATTATGGTAGTTAATTCATAGAGTAGCATTATTAAACAACAAATAAGAGAACCTCATCTACTACTACTTCATGATTTTTAGTAATATTTTCTTGTCATATTTCATTGTAAGCATTATAAAGCAAATCATTAGTAAAACATCATCATTATCTGACTTAAATACATTAAGGAATATTTCTATAACTTTTTAACACTTACATATCTATTTAGTAGGTAGCTATTTCTATTGCCATATGGGGTAGATCCATATGAATTCATACATATGTTCAGTCAACAAAGACTGAAATGCGCAGTTTTATATGATTTTTAGAGGATGAAATAGACACAGTTTTCCGTACCTCTTAGATATTAAGAACTGAGCGATAAATTATTACAATGATGGTGATATCTTTATGCGAAAATGTATATTCCCAATTCCATTTTAAAATATCATCTCAACTCAACTACATAACTTATATTACATCAGATGTTATATCAGCGCTACTACATCGAATATTACCATAGCAATACATCTACTGTCCGTTCAGTAGAACCGATTCACTCGACAGAAACATATATATATATATATATATATATATATATATATATATATATATATATATATATATATATATATATATATATATATATATATATATATATATATATATATATATATATATATATCCAAAATCCATTGATACGCAAGATACATGAAACATGTCGCTCTCATTGTTTCATGAAGGTGACTCAATCGTTTTGAGACACCTATCATAGTTTTGAACATCACCACATATATGTATCATCACCATAGTATCACCTACTCTAAAGATGCTGACCAAACAATAAAAAATATTATGGAGTCTAATCTGTCTGTGGGTGAAGTACGATACCACAAAGATCTGAAAGATATTCTGATGTAAATATTACATTAGAATCATCAGTCATCAATGGCGGCAAAACGTATGGTCCTAATTTGTTACTAAGATGATGATACAAGTCAAATTGAATACATACAATCTACTACCTATTAACAGTAGAGATAAAGTTATACCCAGAAGGTTAATGTTCATAATTCCCACAATATATTAAAGCTTAATGTCTAATTCACCTAATAACAAGTTTAAGACAGTTAAGTTCTTAAAAATATTAACACTTACGATAAAATTAAATTATTTTGCAGATATGAAAACTTTTACAGATGAAAACTTTTATACAAATATAAATAACCAAAAGTAGTGGAGGCACTTATTAAATAATAAGTAGTCCTCAAGCTTCAAATGTATTCAACTTAAAGCTTGCAATGCCATGATTTATATTACGTAATACTGATTTTCTGTATAAATAGTATCTTTATGAACATCACTAATTACTACGGGTATTGTTTTTAGTTAACTATAACAATCTACGATGTCAAAACGTCTTGCAAAATCCGCTCAGAGAGCAAATAATGATGGATGCGAGTGGTTAAAAAACTGCATGCCTTAATCGTGAGGCGTTAATTGGGCAAGAAATCTTAATGGTTAATAAATAACTACAATAGATGAAAACTGAATGACCGACATAAATAATTAAACATGCCGACAATGTTGTCAGGCATTTCACACATATTACCATTATTGCGACTTACAAACTCGCTTTTACTTAACGCCTGGAGCAACGTCGGCGCTTTAAATGCTAGAGAAAGTAAACATCGGAAGATAAAGTCTTGTAAAGATAAAGAGCTACACAGGAAGTATATTATAGTACGTTCTCTCGACAGTCTCGCGAACCCAGTTTGACCAGAATTAATTAATATAATCTGGGCTGAGTCAATTGATACCGAAATTAATTCACGTTTATTGATAAAAAGCGTATTTCTTAGGGCAACAGAATTGCTCTCTAGCACATAGTCGTCATTATATACGGTATATTTAAATACATAATTATATCTTAAATATATAATAAATATATTTCTTTTACAAGTATAGGGGTCATATAGTAAATATGTGTAACTTTCATGTGATTTTCCTTAAAACTTACACTTATGACTATGCAGTTTCTTATACTACCTGAAATATACTAAATTTCACACAAAAACATAATAAACCTCAGAGCAAACCGGAAATGAACACCGCAGGGCTACAGTAGAATTTTCCTACCCCTGATGTGAATGTTATATTACTAGTACAGTATAATCAACATGATATCTAATGTAAATATGTTCACCTTTTGGTGATGATATTCGTTATAATCCATTTTATATCTTGGTGTAAAATATATATTACAATCATTGTAGTGTTGATGTTGTATATTTTATTATATTTTTTTTTCTTTTTACATATATACCACTAATGGTATGTAGTGGTATAAGTTTAGGAAATATGTATGTATTCATGAATAATGCAGTCAAATGTTATAAAATAATATTTGAAGTACTACTTGCGTTTCTTTTATACAGATTTCTATTTAAATCTTCCTTACTAAAACGACTACTAATAACTCGTATTATAAAGTTGAAAGATTGTTTTTACTGGAAATAAAATATTTCAATTCAAACGATTTTAATATAATAATAACGGTGCATTTACATGAAAAATTATTTAATAACTCCGTAAGATAAAATATTATTCGTTTAATGTAATATTGTAAAATATTACATTTATGTTAGCCTGTTTCTTTGGCGATTCATTGTTATGAAACGTAATGGTACATAACAATTTATTGAGATTGTCTATTGATTTTATTATTATTTACTACATTTTTCAAATATCTAGTATCTATTATTTTAATAAACTTACATATATAGTATATGGGTTCAATTTCTAACTACTGTTAATAACTATTAGTAATTATTTTTTTACAAGGAGAATTAGTTCTGTTTAGCTTCTCAATTGAAAATTCAAATGTAGACGAGTTTAATGTACTGGTAACGATATATCCACATAATCAATTATTTACTAATTGAGAACATTTTCATCGACAATAATATAATAAATTATTATTATTGTTAATTAATACAATACAAATATACAATACATGAAAACGGCAAACATAAAATATGCATTTATATTACCTCGTTTCCTTTGTTACACGAAACACGAAGGTGGAACATGAAGTGATTGAAATCCTTCGGCGATTTTTTAATACTCAACATATTTCATTCATCTAATCAATGACTGTTAACATTTTCTTGTTAGAACAGATAACAGTTCGGATATAAGCTAGTTAGTCAGAAGTCACGAATAACCATATTGCTTCAAGTTTCAACAACAGTCTATCCCATGCGGAATAAAAAGATAAATGTACTGTGGTGTACTAATACTAACTTTATACCAAATATTTTTTGAAGTTTATAATTATGCGGACTGTAAAATTTTGTCAATTAGACCCTTGTTACATTATATACTTTTTGTTTTGGATTACCACCATTAAAGTGGTAAGAAAGTTTTACATCAGCAAATTCAATAAAAATAAAACCTTCTAGATTAAATAGAAATTTGCTTCAGTTATAAGTGAAAATTACTTTGCAATTTATAGCTATGAAAACTCCAAATAAAGACAAAACCAATTCAAATAGTTATGGATTTGTTTCTTCTTTGTCAAGGTCTATTAATCTATGGATATATAAAAATATACTAGTTGATTAATCTAATTCGTTTTCAACTAATGAATTTTATTTATTTTCAGGCATGGAGTCAACTATTAGAAACAGATTTTATACCACAAGTTTCTGCGACATGCAAAGCAGGTCACATGCTCATAAAAGTGCATTTTAATAGTTCCTTCAATGGTGCCGTACACGCACGAGATTACCGGACATCAGCATGTTTAGCGAATGGGGAAGGATCGGATACTGTTACGCTCAACATCAACATGCTAGCTAAGCCTAAAGCACCAGACTATTGTGGGTTACTTATCAATAATGTAAGTTAATTGTAATTCTAGTTACTCCTGAATTTTATATTATATAATGAGCAAATGCAAAATGAAAAGTATATTATAGTCGTTTAAGATCTTGACTCAAAGTATTTATCAACAACGTCTCAAATGTGAATTTTAATATTAATGTTTTATAAATAAAATTATCAATATACAGCGTATCCTAACATTAAAATAGTGTGACAAGTTCTTATATTTTTTTCCTACAGCTTCTCCCTACGGAGATATGGCCCCCTAAGGGACGGCGCTAGAAACTGGCTTGAATAACTTATAAAATACTTGGTGTAATTTATTAATTTTGTAAAATGATTGACACTAGTCAGAACTCCTTAAAAGCACCTTTTTAATATACATATTTAGCTTATTTAGTTTGTCAATGACAGCCTAGTATTAATACAGTAATACTCATTTTTCTTGCAACCTCTATGATAAAGGATGCAACAGGAGATATGATAAAGGGTACAACAATGACATTTTTAATTTAATTGAAATTTAGACTAAAAAAGCTACTCATGTCTGATATCGATAAGATGAAACGTTTTCAAGGAAAACTATTTTTATTTAAATATGGTTTTATGAAGTTTTGGAAATATTCGATAACGTATTATTGTCGAAAAATATACCTCCTTTGTATATATGGTATTTTCATATGTAGCCAATACAGTTTCAGTGAAGAAAAATTTTGCGATAACTATCACTGAACGTAAATAGAATTTACGTTCAGTGAATATGCCGACATGCATTTAATATACGATACTATTAACATTATGTAATGCATCGGAAACCAGATGGCTATAAGAACAACAATTTCCAAATAGTAGAATTTCCGATCGAAAAATCTTTGAAAAAGTAGATCATTGTTTAAGAACTATGGTAAGAACTATGAAATTCTATTGGTCACGTATATGACACACGTTTGTTAGCTTACTTGAACTGGAATTTTTGTAACATTTTAATACAGTGCCGCGAATATTTTAGAAAATGTGAAAAATCTAGTTACAATTGTGGAAAACAAATCGTTCGCAGCGAGGACGTTGAAGAAAGTGTCTTACACGCTATAGATCCTTCCATAAGGGTCCGGAAAATGGCTTCCCAGTTACAGTGCACAAGATCAATTGTCTTTAGAATCCTTAAAGAGCAATAATTACAAGAACTGGAGTTTTTATAACATTTTAATACAGTTCCGAGAATATGTTAGAAAATGTGATAAACCTAGTTACAATTGTGGAAAAAAATCCTTCACAGCGAGGACGTTGAAGAAAATGTCTTAAGCGCCATAGATCCTTCTATAAGGGTAAATTGGCTTCCCAGTTTCAGTGCATAAAATTAATTGTCTTTAGAATCCTTAAAGAGTAACAATTACATCTTTGTCACCTTCAGAATATCCCTGCGCTCCCTGGGCCGGAAGATTTTCCTCGAAAGATGGAATTTTCAAACTGGCCTCTAGAACGGCACAGAAATGACGAAATTTAGTGGATTCAATTCTCTTTACGGACAAAGCTGGCCTTTCGAAAAATGGCATAATAAACTCCCACAATTTGTATTTCTGGACAGACGAAAATCCATATGGCACTATTGTGACACGACTTAGACCTCTTAGATTTCTGCTTGTAGAACTATTTAAAAACATTGATCTATTCCATTCTACACTCGGGAAAACTTATTACTTATTAGAGAGAATTATTCTTCATTGTCGGAAAATAAGGTATTGTGGGGAATCAAACATTCAATTCTCAGAGCTAGGGAAGTCATATGATGAGAGTCTATGGTCCATGTTGAACCAACATACAAAATAATTTAATAAAAATATTATTATTGTGCCTTTATCATACAAGGAGCAAAATAAATTAGCATTAGTGTATTAAAACCAGTCCGTCCCTGTCGAAGTAAGTAAGACAAATATGTTAAAAAGGTACCATTTTGAGTCTTAATTAGTGTCCATCATATTAAAAAATTATTAAATTACACCAAGTACTCTAAAAATTATTCAAGAAAAACCGATTTCCAGCAACGTTTTTAGGCGGCCATACCTCCGTAGAGAGGAGCTGTCGGAAAAAAATTATAGGAACTTGTCAAATTATTTTAATATTCTCTATATAAATATGGGAGATTGCCCGGGAGAAGTTGTACAGTTGTAATCACTATTTCATTTTCTTAATTTTTGTGTTATACATACTTGTAGATAGATGATTTTTATACTTTTGGATTTTTACAATAATCGTAGAGATAAGTTTTGTTAAATGCATCTCATAAGGTTGTCCATAAGTTAGTGTATTGTATTTGCAAGTTGTAGTTCATTCCAAAACCCTGTTCAGAATAATTTTAGTTAAACCATCTTGAAAGACGATAAATATTTGAGCAGTTATTTTTTCTAAAAACGTGTTGTTTTCACATATATAAACAGTGTTCGCGGCATGTGAACCACGTAGTTATAGCGTGGCTTACTATAGGTATTTCGGAAATGGTAAGAGAAACAAATAAAGTTAAATTAAGTCAAGGTACACTCAATAATATAATACCAAGACATCACGTATGTCTAGATTATTTTTGAAAGCGAGGCGAAAGGCGAAATTTTGAAAAATCTATTTTAATACCATATTCGAGTGTTGTTTGAAGAAATATTGTAACTGTCAACATTATGAACAAGGGTTAGTTAGACATTTAGTAATTTACTTATTTTAAAATCAAATGGTATTGCTAGAGTAGTGCCCCCGGACAAAAATCTGAATTCATTGTAATTCAGATCTGAGTAATTGAATTAAGTGTGAGAATTTTTTTTGTTATAAATGGTTTCTCCTAGAGGTTGAGAACAATGCACATGTAAAAAAACTCTTAAAAAGATATATGACCTAAACATCATTTATATTAATCATGGTTTTCTAGGAGCAATTTTGGGTATCAATTATGCTTTTGTAATAGGTATATTCAACAGTGTACTCGAGACAATAATTTTCCATTGCATATCATTCTCAGCCAGACGAGACTTCTTTTACCAATAATGGCGTCTTGAATCAGCACGATGTTCATTAATGTACTTACCTAAGAATATACCCGCGTAAATCGATTAAGACACCAAATACGTTTTGGTTTTGATGTTTGGTGATGTATTTTAAGAATGAGAGTAATTTGATCAATAATATTTAACAAATAAGCAAATCGCAATAATATTACTCCGCCCCCTCTCTCATATTGAAGGCACCTTCGGAGCATGCCTCTAGAGGCTTCGTATGCAAAAACAGAAGTTACCACGTTGTTCGCAATGGTCGATTTACTATATTGGTTTTGCCAAATGCCGAAATTCGAATGAAAAGCATTTCGTACATCGACTTAAAAATTTCGTGACACACACACACACACACACGAAAACAGCCGTTTAGTAAATATAGATGACCACATATCAATAACATAATTAACATTCCACTTAACGAGCTACCCTAATATAGTTTACGTTTTGTCAAATTCCTGGATGTACACTACATGATACCTTAAGGTCATCACTTCGCAAAGCCTGTGTTGGCGTAGAAAATAATAGGGAGTTATTTGAAAGTTTATTATATTTATTTTGTATAATTAATTAATAATAATAAATCATTATTTTGTAGTATAATTCTATAATTAGCGATTTAGAAATGAGAATTTTCAAATTATTAATAAATCAGAGTTGTAAGATTCGCGTCAAAATATCCAATTCAAAAAAGAGTCTTACCTCAATATGAATATCTACCAGTTGAAATAAAAAAATGTAATGAAATCTTACGTATTTAAAATAAGAAATCTGAGATTTCCAATATAAGTTCAGAAATTCTCCAATTCTCTTCAAATAACGTCGGAAATTATTTAAATAGATTTTTATAATTTTTTAAATTTTTTTTATATTTTTCAAAATTCATCTAAATATCCATAACCATACCATATTACTGAGAACAATTTTTACTGAATTTAAATATTTTTGTATATTTTACCGTTTCCAAGATTCTCATTGCGAGACTCTTATTTGGCACACTGTGTATAGTTGTACATATCCAAATTGATCTGTTAAATGAAAATAATCTAGACTATAGTTGATTTTATTAGGCTATGATATAGCCTAATAATATCGGTTATATAACCAAATCAGACTATGTTAAATAGAACAAAAATAGTGGAAATGAAAGAAACGATTTATTTTTTATTACCTCAACTAAAGGCAATCTACATACAAAACGGTTGTTGCGTATTCATATAAAATTTTACGAGGAAGAAATTTCCATTTCAGTAAAATTTTATTTTACATTTACCACGAGATCCTATAGTAATAAAATGTAACATAAAAGTTTGACTCTGCACTTTATAAGATATATATATATATATATATATATATATATATATATATATATATATATATATATATATATATATATATATATATATATTATATGATACAATTACAAAATGTAGTTCTTTCTAAAATTGAAATTTTATATGACGACTCACTTTTTTAATGAAAATTTGAGTTATGACTGGAGGCTATTCACTATTGTTCTGTAGCATTCTTTATTGGGCATATATATCTGATATAACATAAGGATAATATACCTACCAATAGAATTAAGCAAGTTTTGTATAAGAATTTTTTTTTCTATTAAAAGGAAAAATACCAGGAATATCGTGTATATTTTTAATTTTGTTGAAAAAGAAAAATAATCACAAAAATTGCAAAATTTAAATACTTTTGAAGGTAATAATAATAATTTTAATTTCAGTTATATCTGAAATTACCCATTTATATTAATATACGAGATATATGTTCCATTTACATTTTGACAGCGTCTAATACATCATTAAAATATCTTAATGATGGGTGAAATATTTATAGCACAGTAAATTTTATTTCTTTAGCCAGTGAATATCAAAATTCTTATAGATTGCATATTCATCTACTATTACTGACTTCACATTTCAGGGTGCCGATCATAAATCATGACATCAAGTCATCAACTTACCAAATATTTTTATATAGGAATAGAGGATATTTTCATTTATTTTAGCAGTTTCTCTAGTCATTCTTTCCTATTCTATTTCTAGTCGGTGATAATGAAATTCTTCATAAGAGCGTTCGATATTAATTAAATAAATATTAGTTAATAACAAATTATTGGCGAATTTACTACAGAAATCACTGATATCGTAGGATATTGTCTTGACAAAATCTGGCCTAGAAGAAAGAAATTGTTCAAAATTGTTAAATTTCTCTTGTGCCTTCAGTTAAATGACTAAGTTTGTATCAAGAGTATTTAAACAAATTCTTATAATCATTCAAATATTCATATTTTATGAATTAAAGGCTGCTATTTTGTAATACTGTTCCATGCTTTATCAATCCATATTGTCATACATTAACATCAGGCGTAGAAACGATTTACTAATTTTCACACTATCAGTATATTCAATTCCCTGTCATATAAGCACATTATAATAATATTAAAATTTAATTTTTGTGTTACTGAAATACGCACTGTTAAAATAATAACCAATATATCAACTTGCTAACAAATAATAAATAACTACACTCGTCGAAGTCTATTACATAAATGTATATCAGAAAAAATCCTCGTTTTGGTGATGATCGTGTTTGAATTAAATTATTCAAATATGCGCTAGTAGTTCACAATATATTAAAATTGTAATCCGTTGTATCCGGGAAAAATAACAGCATTTCTAAAAAAACTGTAAATTATTTTGAAGGAAAATCCTCATGTATTAAACTATTGCGTAATGGTCCAGTAATTCAAATATAATAGTGGTGTTGGATCACACGTAGCTCTATTGTGTTTTATGTAACTAATATAAATTTTGTTCAATGTCAATAGTATTGATGGACTTGGTTTTTATATTATTTCTCCTGTATACTCCTACACTTTTATCAATAATTTTTAACAAAACAAATTGATTGATCTTAATAAATAATTTGCATGCCAAAGATATATAGCGTATGTGATATATAGCATAAGATAGAAAAGTACTTTACGAATTCTGTCATTTTACTTTTACTGGAATGGTACTTATAAATCACTACAATTATTACCTATTATTTTCATTTATGGCATATTAATAAACCATGTGTAGTTCTTTCAGAGAGCCATGGCTAAAGAAAGGACACTCCTAGCCGAGAAATAACCATCTGCTAGCAAGAAAACATAATTGAAGATAATAAATTCTTATGTAATTCCGAGGTGTAAGGCTAACATATACGTATTAAATAATTTAATCCTCAATAAACCGTGAATACAAGTTATTAATGTTTTATAAGATTATTAAATCAGTTAAAGAATGTTTTCTCTCTCGAAGTATCATAAAAAAATCGTGGAAATAGTTAAATTAAAATTCACTTCTTAGACCTTCACATATTTGAAAAACTAATTAACAATAAAGGAAATAACAATTTAGTGTCTCCAACTTATGAATGAATGAATGTCACTACTAATAATATCATAATACTCAGAAGTAACTGGTAATGAACAGAACATATTTGATCTTGTAACTATCAGTTGATACATTTTCAAGGATTTATAAATATGAATAATAATATACAGGGTGTCCCAAAAGTGACGCTCGTGCTTTCAGAATTTGACTTTGTGAGCTAAAACAAATCGAAAATTAAGAGTGATGAAATTTCCGTTTGGCCTTTGTTAACGAGTTATGAAGGAAAAACTAATAAAACGCATAAGAAACTAATCAGAGCCCAGCCGATGTGATTGTGTCATATTAATTCCACAGCAGTTTGAATTCGAGCCTTTAAAAAAAATGAATCGATGTGAATCTCAACAAATGCTATAGCGGCTTCACTCGATCGAGATTGCGAGTTTCGATTGCCATATCTTTTTTAAGAAGGGATCACGTTAGCCAGGCACCTATAAGTCTCTGTTCAAAAACTTGCTGCTAGTAATGCCAAAACTGCCAAACGCTATTTGTTTGTGTCACATTTACATAATTTTGCAATATTTCAGTAATTTGAAATGGAACGTTTCTACTGTAATCGAGGTTATGTTGACATGTTGAAAACACTGGGTGCGTGCGATGATAATGCAACTGCCACGGCTACTGCATATGCGGAAATGTTTCGAAATCGGCGTCATCCTGATGCGAAAAGCATAATACGCATTGAACATCGGTTATTGGAGACGGGTAATTTGAATCCGCAAAGAAAACTTTCAAGACGTCCAGACAGATTGAGAGTTGATCAAGAAGAACAAATTCTTGGCATTGTTGAGGCAGAATCAAGAACAAGCCTTCGCAGTGTGTCATCGCAAGCCAATGTTCCAAAAACCAGAATTCACAGATTGTTACAAATAAATGGCTTACATCCATACCGGCCTCAAAAAGTTCACATTTCACATGACGGGGATATGCCGCTGCAGATGAGTTTCTGCAGATGGTTGTTACATAACGTTGACAATGATCCACATTTCATTAAAAACGTTCCTTGGAGTGATGAATTCACATTTACGGAGGAGGGTATCATAAACACACGTAATTTGCACCAGTGGCCTGATGAAAATCCCCATTTTATCCGAAAGCGATCATTTCAGAGACGATTAAGAGAGTAAACGTTTGGGCTGGATTAATGCATAATAATGTAATTTTCCCATGTGTGTTGCCCAATAGGCTGAATTCAGAACTTTACTGTCAATTTTTAAATGATAATTTGCCACTTCCATTCCTCGATGATATTCCGTTGGCAACTAGACTAAACTGTTCGTTCCAACATGACGGAGCACCAGCGCATTACGGTGTACAAGTACGACAGTTTTTGAATGGAAAGTGGATTGGAAGTGGTGGACCCGTATCTTGGCCACTTAGATCGCCCGACTTGAATCCCTTAGATTTCTTTTTTTTTTGGGGGATTTTTAAAGGACAAGGTTTACTCCATATCTGTTGCGAATGCTGAAGATATCGTGGCTCGGATTCATGATGCTGTGGCATTAATAAATGAAGAATGTTACAGAGTGTTCGTGTTTCCATGATACATCGGGCTGCTGTTTGCATTGAAGTAGGAGGAAACCTAATTGAGCATATTCTGTAAAAACTAACTAATATGTTATGTACAAATTAAATTAAAAAAATTAAATAAAAATCTAAAGCTGTTTTCTCAACAACTCGTTAACGAATGCCAAACGGAAATTTCATCACTCTTAACTTTCGATTTGTTTTAGATCACAATGTCAAATTCCGAAAGCACGGGCGTCACTTTTGGGACACCCTGTATATATGTAAAATATGAAACTAGAATTTAAATGCTGCAAAATTCGAATCTTTAATTTAGCTTCACTTCAGCTGCATGTATGTGAAAGTATTTTATTTGAATGAAATGTTTAATTAAAAAATAAGACACGATGTATAAAATAATATGCGATAATAGAAATAGAACGCGTGTGATTTATATGTGAGTGGTATAGTTCCATTTCAATTCAAAATTATTTTTTCAATCTGTTCAGCATATGACAGCTTTAGGTCAGTCGCACTAATTCTTAGTATTTAGATTTGCATATAAATAGTAGTAGTCAGACGGGGAGAGATTATGAAATTTTAGACACTAACATTGCAGTAGTAATTAAATTAACATTTACCATTATAAATCGTAGTATAAAAATTATCTTTTTTATCTAACATGTATATATACTCAACCACTTTAATCATATCATAAGGTTGACCTTATTCTCTAATATGGTTTTCACGCATTAAAACTTTTCAATTTTGCATAACATGCGGACTGCATTTTACTACATTCTTTAATAATTTTAAAAATTCTAAACTGGCTTGTATAGCTGAGTTATGCGTTAACCTTTAATTTTTTATAACATTATACTTCTTTAATACTACATAATATTAATTGAATGGAAACAAAAAGATAATTTCTATTATATTAACTTTGTTTATAGATTTAAATAGGATTTAAATAGATTATGTATTTGTCAGATAGATTATGTATTTAACACATTTTTGTTTAGAGAATCGATTGGAATTAATTTCGTTGAAATATATAAGGAAAAAACTAAACTTAAACAATATATCATGTTTACAAAATTCGTACACAAACTTATAAAATAAATTTTATTTTATTCAATCATGAAAGACAAACTTATCATAAATACATTATTTACGAAGTTGCAGGATTCAAATACAATATCACGATTGCTATATTGTGTATATATATAGTTTATTCCATCTCTATTTGCCAAATAAAAAATCGTAAACGGCTCTTATCTCATACCGTGGCCTAATACAACTCAGAAGTAATAATCGAATACTACGCGACCAAAAGACCATTATAGAAGAAGTTAAATTTACTTTTTTTGTACCCGTTGAGAAAATCGCAGGAATGTAATTCAAGCCTATATAATGAAAAATTCAATAGACTGAGGTGGTGAGTATCAATATTTTCTATACTTTTGATCCATCGTCCTTGTTGTTTGCCATATGATATTTTATGGTTACCATAAAACGTCACAGTCACTCAGTCCAATGTTAAAAAGTTACGCAAAAGACATCCAAACATCTAACACATTTCCACATTTTACTAATTATTTTTGAGGTTCAATATTGTTAGATGCATTTATCAAACAGTTATCCTAATCAAAATTGAATAGAAAACTTCATAGGTTACTGCTTTATCTGAAATCCTGTTATTTTTAACAAACGGATGGTAAAACTACCATAAAACGTGACAGTCACTGAGTCTCCTGTTAAAACGTTACGCAAAAGACATCCAAATATCTAACAATTTATGTTTGAAATATATTTTATAAAAAGAGATGTCTCACAATAACTCACATATGTTGTGAGACATGAGATATCTTACATTCTCGCTGTTATATTGGCAATAAGACAAGAAATAGATGGTATACAAGATCTTTTAGAATAACTTTAGTTTGTAAAAGGTATCTTAAAAAGTACATATTGTAAAATTAGAAAGGTGTGGAACATTTCACTAATGTTTTGCGTAAGAAGTAACAACTTTTTTAAATAGAATACATGTGTCACTAACTTTCTTACTTTTGTATAGCTACGTAGGTGCTTGAATGCCAACAAAAGTTAACTCTTGTCTTTGTTTAAGAAAATAAATTTAATGTTATAAGGCGTTTCTATTATACAATGGACTTAACGGAGTTTAGATAAAATGTTGAAAAACATTACTATATCAATTTCATTATAGTTAGTGAGATATGTACTTATTTTACTTTCAACAACCTAAATTTATTTAAATTACTAATATCGTTTCAAAGATATTTTGAAGAAAAGTCGAGGGTGTCTCTGTGGGGAGAAATCTTGTATCAAATATTACACTTAATATTTAATACTTTTATCAAATACAAATCCAAGATAGATAGATTTTAGAAAACATCATCGAGACCTGAATAAAAATCATTCTGGGAAAGTTTCCTAGATAACAATTAGATCACTGTTATTTTATATGTATATATAAAAGAATACTACTAAAACTAATGTACTATTGAACATAAGTAGTATAGTTTGCCTATTTAATTTTGTATTTATGATATAATACAAAATTAATATATACATTTCGTTAAAATATCCAATCCATCCAATTAATTGGATGAATTAATTGGATGTGTAATCCATCCAGTTATTATTTAAAGTTCGCTCGTTGTAATAATTATACTTTCTTTTAAATAATTTATGTGAGCGTGTAATAAAGCCTCGTGCGCGGCACCTTCGCCATATGTAACAATCCACGGTGCAACTACGTTCTTAGAAGAAAGATAAATTATTAACAATCAAAACATATAATCATTTATTAAAGAAAATTCAATAAAGACA
This sequence comes from Rosalia funebris, assembly GCA_037954035.1. NCBI lineage: Eukaryota > Metazoa > Arthropoda > Insecta > Coleoptera > Cerambycidae > Rosalia > Rosalia funebris. The sequence goes on from JAZFAV010000007.1 coordinate 12,368,791, forward strand.
TTGATCTAAATTAAAAAACAAATACACTAACAAATAAAATTAAACCTAGGTGGCCCGTATTAATAGTTAAATTATTAAAACACATAAAGCGACTCTTAGCCCATGGTATTACGATTGATCTCTGTGATTGTACTGGTGATGGAGGTATATTACTATACAGCTGATTACTGGTCCCATATTTTATTTCATTTTAATATTTATAGTGTGATTTTTATTCTTCCATTCCTAATGTTGAAGTTTCTTATATTAGCTTATTGATAATAATTATAATTTAAGTTTTGTATTTAACATTTTATGATAAGTATTTATATTCCAGAGAACCGCTACTGGGTACTAAGTAAAATAAAAGTAATTACAAAATGATTTAGTTTCCTTACAAAATATTTCTGTCCCAATATTGCAATGGTTAGTAACGATCAATTTAATGCTTTCCATAGTACGTACTAACTATATAAAAACTACATTCAATATAGTTGTAACACAAATCAAACCTAATGTTAATATCCGTTACTGTATCAATAGGGGCGTTACTATATCAATATAAAGGCAAACCACATTTTTGAGTAATACATAATAGAGCTTACATAAAATTCTATTTATCGTTTTCGATTTATCTCTTGGAACTGAATTATATGTAAACTGCAGCTACTATATTATCGTTGATTGTAAACTACACCAAAAATAAACTTATTTAATAACGCGAAGAATGTGACTATTCCTGGGACAATATATTTAAATAGTTATTGTACTAGTTTAATAATATTTTACAAGTACGAAAACGTTTTATATTGAAAAAGATTGAATACATTCAATACCTGAAAAACTATAATACTATAAGGACAAATCATAAATCCTTGTTATTAATACAACTTTCTATTGCTAATCAATATTTAGCTACTAATGGATGTACAGCAAGCAAATATTTTCATTTGGTTAGGGTTTCAATAATTTATTTAATGCGTGTTTCAATATCATTCTGTTATTATTGTCATTACAATAATTACAACAACTTTTATATCGTAATGACAATTACGATAATTACAGTAATTACAGCAACCGAATGTTGGATTAATTTTTAATGTCTGGTAAATTGAACAAAATATTTCTGCTTCATGTCATCTATATGCAAAAAAAAACTATATTATGGTTTTTTAGAGAGGGGATGATCATACAGTTTGCCCTTCCAAAATATATCATCAATTAAAAATTAATCTGTTCATTCATAAACACGCTGTATTATTATTGTCCCCATTTTAAACTTTTAGTATTATACTTGATAGTTCTAGAACCGCACATCATAAATCTTATCAGACGATGAGCTTATGAATCATTAACAAATACATATATGTACTTAGAATACTTAAATATTTATAATTATATTTCATTATATATATATATATATATATATATATATATATATATATATATATATATATATATATATATATATATATATATATATATATATATATATTCCAGGAAGGAAAGATGGCGGCCGACAGTGCGGGTGGCACTTTTCGGCCTGGAAATAAATCGTTTGAGTGCCATAATAAAAAGGCGAGTGGAATTGTTGTGTGTCTAATATGTGAAAGTATATACCATGCTAGTTGTTATGAAAGAATAGACAATGTGAAAACAATAAGTGAAGTGTTCGTTATTTGCCCAAACCATGATGATATAAATATAACCTTAGAATTAGATCGTCAGCTGTTGAGTAGTGAATTGAAAACTGTAATAGCTCAAATAAAGAAAACATCTATTAGTGAAATTAAGGAACAGATACTTAATGAACTCGAAGGGAGTGAAGATGGAGATGAATCTTTATCAGATCATGAAATTCTAAAAATAGAAAACGCAATACTAAAAGATCTAAATAATGAATTAAAAGAAAAGAACCAGCTTCTAAGAGAAAAGATTAACACGGAGAAAATTATTATTCCAACTCTAAAAACAAAAAGTTTTGCTGAAATGACGACAGCAAACGAGAAAAGAGCTCCGAAACGTGTGCCCAGAATTATTGTTAAAAAAACTAAAAAAGAGGAAAAAATTGATCAAACAATATTTAATAAAAGACAAAACAATTAAAACAAAAAATGTTATAAAAAAGAATGAAGACGAAATAATCATTACCTGTAAGAATGAGGAGAGTGCAGACCTAGCAATAAAAGCAATGGCTAAGCTAACTAGTGTGTGCAATATAAAGAAAGAAGAAATGCTGAATCTGAAAGTAAAAGTAGTAGGCATTAACAATTGTGAAAATCTAAGTAAGGAAGCCCTAGAAAACGATATCAATTCTAGGAATTTCAATGACATGAAGAAAAAAAGCACTGTCGTCCACAAATATAAGAATCCTAAAACTAACCTGCAAACGATTATTTTGGAGGTAACTAACGAAATTTACAATAACATTCGAGAAAACAAGAACAGAGTATACATAGGTCATCAAAGCTGCATGACTACATAAGCGTAAAACCAAGCTTCAATTGTGGCAGATATGGTCATAAAGGGACGAAGTGCCGGAACGAGGTGATATCCTAAAATGCTCCGGTAAACACAATACAAGCGAGTGCAATGAAGGACACTATAAATGTCCAAACTGTTTACATAGCAATATCAACTATAAAACCAAACATAATACGGGACATATAGCATTTGACAGTCTTGAATGTGAAGTGTTAAAATAGAAAATAAGGAAGATGATTGATTCAACGGATTACAGTATTTTTCCTGAAGTACCAAGATACCTCGGTAAAGTAGAGCAACAACAATATCAGGCGACGTCACCACTGGCTCCTGGTTTATTGACGACAAGTCTACATAGCATCAACTCAAGTATATTAAATAAGAATAGAAGACAAGCACAAAATGGAGGAACTTGATTTTGAAGAAATAATTAATAGTGAAATTGAGTTTAGCAATATGCGAACCCTCAATAAAAGTTTCCACGATAATAATAGCAAAAACATTATATTATGTGTAAATGTAAGAAACCTAAACGCAAACTTTGAAAAATTAAAGACCTTTATTGAGCGACTAGCCAGAAAGCCTGTGATAATAGTGTGCACGGAGACATGGTACTTAAAATATCCACAATACTATCACCTAGAAGGCTATAAAAGCTATTATAATGGGAGTGTAATTAATAAATCTGATGGGGTAATGTTATATATAAAAGATAATATATGGGAAAATACTAGTATAGATGAAATAGATGGACTTAAGATAATAAATACTAATATTAAACTAACAACTGGTGAAGCTTTGAAAGTTTCGGCGATTTATAGATCACACGATCTACCAAAAATTGAATGTATACATTGCATTAATAAATTCATGTTAGACCAGAGGAAAACAAAAAACCATTGCATAGTGGGTGATTTCAATGTAGATATACTGGACGGTAATTTCAATACAAAAGATATATGCGAAAAATCTATAAGCCAAGAATATATAAACAACTTTTTAGAACTCAAGTATACTCCTTGCTTTACAGAGTTAACGAGACCCTCCACCAACAACGATGGGGGCTCATGCATTGACAATTTTTTCATTAAGTCTAGTAATATTACAATAAACTCATACAAATTAACAAATCCTTTCAATGATCACTATCCTCTGTTTATAAGTATTGAACCAGAAATTACAAAAATAAATAACCTTACAGATTTTAAATTCATTAGTCACAAAAAACTAAGGAGAAATGCCAGTATACTAGATTGGAATACTATTATGCACTTTAATAACCCAGAATGCGCTGCTGAATCTCTAATTACAATGGTAAAAAATTGTATGGAGAATGCCTTTATTGTAAACAAAACGAAAAAATATAAAAATGAAGATTTTGTACCTCGAAAGAGCTGGATAACAAACGCGATTATGGTCTCATGTAAAACAAAAGAAAATCTTTATAATTTAATGAAGAGCAAACCTACGTGTAACATTTTGAAACAGGAATACAATAATTATCTGAAAGTACTAAACAAAGTAATTGAAGATGCTAAGATAAAATTTGATTGCGAAACCATAAAGCGGAACAGTAATAACCCAAAAAAACTGTGGAAAACAATTAAGACTAAAATAGGCAAAACTACTGTACAAAAAAAGGATTCTATAGAATGTATTTATAATAATAATAATGTAAAACTAGAAAACAAAGCAGAAATAGCCAACTCTCTGAATGAGTATTTCTGCACAATAGGAGAAAAATTAAGTAAACAAATTGCTGAACAGAACGAAGTGGATTTAGAACTTCCAGAAAGTAACAAAGAATCGATTTTCATTAGACCAACAGATGCGATAGAGATACATAAAATAATTTGTTCAATGAAAAAAAAAAGCTGGCGGAGTTGATGAAATAACTGTTGTTACTTTACAAACTATAGCAGAATTCATTATTAAACCTTTGGAACACATTTTTAACTTATGCATTGAGAAATCGGTATGGCCTTTAGTACTAAAGAGTGCTGTAGTAATACCTATCCATAAAGCAGGTACAAAGACTGTTATGTCTAACTACCGGCCGATATCCCTCATTTCAAATATAGCCAAAATTTTGGAAAAAAAATCATTTTCAACAGACTCTATTCATTTATGGAAAAACATAATATAATATCAGATAAACAATTTGGTTTTGTTAAAAATAAAGGTACCACTGATTGTTTGAACTACGTAACAAACTTAATTTACAGCAATTTAGATAAAAGTAAACCTCTCATAACTGCCTTCTTAGATCTATCTAAAGCTTTTGATACGGTGAACCACAAAATTTTGCTAAAAAAATTAGAAAAATATGCTGTGAGAGGAACTGCTCTAGAATTATTCACTAGCTATCTCGTCGGTAGAAAACAAAAAGTTAAAATTATGAATAATATGAGTGATGACAAGAACGTAATAACTGGAGTTCCTCAAGGAACAATACTAGGACCGTTACTATTTATAATATACGTGAATGACCTACTGAGAAATATGCCAAATGATACAATCCTATCCTATGCTGATGACACCATCGTCATATCGAGTGACGATACGTGGGCGAAGGCTGAGGAAAGGATGAATGAATATCTCAAAACTGTTGCGAATTAGCTAGCTGTAAATAAACTAACTCTAAACGTAGATAAGACAGTTGTTATGACTTATGGAAATTACTGTGATAGTGTGCCAAAAACAATTGATATAAGGTTAGATTGATAAGAATAAATTGTTAAATAGAGTTGAATCTCATAAGTATCTAGGATTAATTTTTGATTATAATATGAAATGGGATCAACACATTGAATATATAATCAAAAAAACCAAATATTTGATTTTTATATTTGCTAAAATTAAGAATATCATGGACACTAAAACACTACTTACTGTTTACTATGCATTTTTAAATAGCATAATTAATTATGGAATAATTGCATGGGGTGGAGCTTATGGTACCTGCATTAAACTAATACAAGGAGTACAAAATAAAATAATGAAAATCATTAGCCAAAACAATTTCATAAATGAAAAATACCCACTCAATGTAAGGCAATTATTCCATTTTCAATCTATATTATATCACCATAAAAATTTAAGAGAAAAATATATTAATTCGACAAGCACAACAAGAAATAAAAACATATAAATACCGAAAATATCGAAAACGATAGCTACAAAAAATAGTTATTATGTAGCATTAAAGATTTTTAACAATCTACCCAAAGATTTAAAAGAGTTATTTGGTAGTAAGCAGAAAGTAAAAACAAAACTGAAAGATTATATCAAAGAGAACGCATTAGCCTAATAAGAAAAACAAAAATTATATAATTGTTGAATAAAAAAAAAATATTTGTCATTTTATTATATAATATTTGTAAATATAGCCGTTTAAGAGTGCAAACAAGCACTGATTTGTTTTTAGTTTTAAGTTTTATGTTTATGTTTCTATGTTTTCTTTTTTTATGTACCATTTCCTATGTACAGGTAATTTTATTTACCTCTATACGATGCCTGCTCAAAGGCATTGTAAAATGGTTATAATAAATAAATATATTTCTTCTTCTCATATGTTTTAATTTGCACCTATATTTCTCTTTGTAAGTACTAGCATTATTTACATTGTTGAAATCTTCCCACACAAATTTTCATTATCGAGTTAAGTTATGCGAAACTATTAAACCATCCATTTATCAGCTTGAGTAGAAACTAATTAAATTAGGCAGTGCGTATGCATACCATAAATACATAGGTGGCCTTGACACCCACCAGAAATCACTAAAATATAAATCCTAATTCAAAACTAAAACGGTTCAGCTAAGTTTGATTGAAACAATAAATAACAATAAATTTTATTAAAACATTCTTTAAGAAAAGTTTGATACAGTAAATATAAAGTTACATATATACAAGTACATATATACAAGTCACGTATATATCTACTTCTACAATATTTGGGGTCTCAAAAGTGATAATTAAAAGTAGTAATTGCTAAACAACATTAATTATTTTTAGAGTATTTCTCACTTAACATCAAATCTATTTGTCTCCTATTATATAACATTAATATTGATTGGGTTATTTTTGATTTTCATATATTGTCTGTTTTTTTTTTTTTGGTATATATCATTACAATATCATTTTAATAATAGAAGTCGATATTTATTACAATATTTTAAATATTATGGCAATATTAACAACTCAAATTAAGTCAGTATATTGTTATTACAATTTATTAATAATCGAGGATGTGTTCTGATGATGCTAATAAAAACCAAAACGTAGTTGAAATATACATATAAATTTATTTGAAATAATTTTTGATAATTTTCATTTCTAAAAATAAATTTCTGATGCAGAACTGATGACAATATTTTACTATTTTTTATTTATTTCACTATTTTTGCCTAACAATTTTTCGCATATTTTAGGTGGATCTAAGGCAAACTTGTCGGGCGCGATAGTGGTCTTTTTGCCACTTAAAATACACATATATAATTAACATATTATGGCTATTAAAAAAAAACAATTTCTGGCATAATATTTTCATACGTTGTTAATCCATTGATACACTACTTGCAGATAAAGAAGTTAAAATATATATAAAAAATGTGTAGAGAAAAATAAAGCCTACACGAGGTATATTATTACAAGCAAATATACATAGTGAGATATATTTGGGTGCACTCAAATAATTAAATCATAAGCAGATAAATAATGGTTACACATATGTTATACTAGAAAATGTATTAGACTTATGACTGGTCTTTTTTTACTTTTCCGCACTCAACTATACCAGAGCGGAAAAGTAATGTAATCGTGTAATGAAAAATGTAAAAAAAATGTTCGCGTTTATCTTTCGTTTTTCGACCTAAAAAAATGGTTTTTAAAAAATGTTGTCTGTGTGTGTCGTTGTCGTTGTCGTTGTCGTCAGCATTTTAAAAATTTCATCTTAGCACGATAACTCAACTAAATCGTGTCGGATCTATTGGGTTTTGACTTATTCTGATCGGGGACGTCTCCCAGATGACACCTATTGATTTTGAGGTGGATAGAACACACTCTACCATGTTCATGGGTCATGAAAGGGCACAATGGTGAACTATTTGAGAAATTTTTTTGTTAGCACGATCACTCAATTAGATCATATCGGATCGATCGGATTTCTACTGATTCTGATTAGGAACGTCTACCAGACGACAACAATTGATTTTGAGGTGGATAGAACATACCCCACCCTGTCCATGGGTCATGAGAAAGCATGATGGTGGACTATTTGAAAATAGGAAAACTGTCGTATAAAATACATATTCTGCATTTATGTGTTGGTTTATTTTTTCTCGGCCACTTAATTTCGAGATAGAGATGTTCTACGTGCGAATAAATCCGTTTTAAGGTTTTAAAACTGTTTATTATTAATGCGCTGTAAATATAAATGTGCACATTTACAATTACATTACAAAAGATAGTTATATTAATTATATTAAATGAATTATACATAACATATTATCCATAACCATAGAGTAAATAATTATCCAATAATATATGACAATATTTATGTATACTCCTCACATTTCGTGTTTTTGAAAAGTAGTTGTTGAAGAGTAGTTTTTGAAAAATTGTAACAGGAAAGACTTCCTTTTTCTAGGAACTCAGGCAGGAAGGTAACACAAATAGATGCGGATAAACACATACATACTCTGGAAGAGGTACTAAACTGCCACTGTTGAGACTCGAACCCAAGTATGCAACAATGTCCCCCCATTCTAGGTCCAGTCCGCTGTGCCACCTCGGACTATACTATCAATGGCATTATTGCAATAGCAAAGTGCTGCACTTTTATTAGCTTCATGTCATGCAACTGATCTGAATATTACTTCAAAACTCGTATTCAGAACTTCATGACCTAAATCGGGTAACTCAAATGTATTAGTCATAAGTCTAATACATTTTCTAGTATAACATATGTGTAACCATTATTTATCTGCTTATGATTTAATTATTTGAGTGCACCCAAATATATCTCACTATGTATATTTGCTTGTAATAATATACCTCGTGTAGGCTTTATTTTTCTCTACACATTTTTTATATATATATTTTAACTTCTTTATCTGCAAGTAGTGTATCAATGGATTAACAACGTATGAAAATATTATGCCAGAAATTGTTTTTTTAATAGCCATATATATATATATATATATATATATATATATATATATATATATATATATATATATATATATATATATATATATATATATATATATATATATATATATATATATATATATATATATATATATATATATATATGTATATATATAGTTGCATATAATTATAATTTATGACAAACCAAAAGGGGACAATGATTTTTAAACGTCAATATGTTAAAGTCATAATTATACCAACGATTAATATGCGTTGCCAAATAAAGACATCTATTATTTATTATATTTCATGTCCTACTAATAGAAATTCAATATCATTTATGGTCTCTTTATATCTAGTTATAAGCGCCTGCAAACAAAGAAAATGAAAAAAGCAAACATTATAGATTATGTATTAAATAATAGCAACATTTACATAAGAAGTGTAAACAATTATTATCGTGAATGAAATTAAATACCCACGTATGACATTGCTCTTCCAAAATATTATTACTAATTTATCTAAAGGTGTTATACCCACTTACATAATAACAAATTAAATTGAGATCTCAAAAATGTACACTGTTATTATTTTCTGTGTCATGGAAGGTTGAGGGTGGTACTGAGGAGGCAGTTACATAGGCGGAATTCACATAATTATTGTATTCTCAGTTAGTAGAAATAACCACGTTATATTTCGTTTATTGTGTCAGAATATTAATTAACCAGCTACGATGAAACAATTTTTCCCATTTTATCAGTCTTTACAAGCAATTCACCGATCAACAAAGAAAAATTAATTAAGTCTGAATCATTACTATTTCTGAATGATTATTTTCTTATTCTGTGTATCGCAAAATAAATAAAACTTTCATTTATTTTTCAAAACTTTACTATTGCCATTTTTACAATGATAAGTAAATATTTAAGTTTTTGTGTGACCCTATGAGAAAATGTGTGTTTTAGTAATTGAGGGTGGGGACGAGAGGCATCCATGCAAAAACGATGTTATTCAGCTGGTGCACAGTCAGTGTCAAAGAGAATTACGAGAATGTAAAAACTGTAATTGAAAAAATCAAACATATAGAATACAACTGGCCTGTGATGGAGAATTTTAAGATGGTCGACTTCTAATGTGAATGCGAGGCGGCTATACTAAATATTCCTGATATATTTATTTATGGAACAGTTGAGCGGATCATTGTCAGTGAAAACAAGTGGGAACGAATTGTAGATCCTAAACAAGTGTTGATGCCTCCAATGTATATAAAATTAGATCTTATGAAGCAATTTGCAAATGCTCTCCATCAAGATTCTAAAGTATTTCACTATTTGAAGAAATTATTTCCGAAGTTATTCAAAAGAAGGCGTTAAACATTTCTCTCGGACCACAATGAAGAATACTAGCTAATACTAGTACTTTCCATTAAAAAAGTACTGACCAGTGATAAGTTTTCATAGCTAATTAAAAGTCATAAAAGGAATTCCTGAGACAGGTTGAAAGTAGTGATTCATAATTTTCTTGGAAATAAAAGAGCTGAGAGATACATCGAGCTTGTGTAGTGCAGGATAAACGCTTTCATCAAGATTTCATGGACATTGAACACCATTACCAGGAGCAATACAGTTGAAACATGATGTGGGACTATATGTTGGGGTTTATACGAGAAAGTTCATCCAATTACAAAATAAATACGAAAAATACTCGTTTATAAACCAATGAATATATTCAGTAATAAATATTGATTGTTTTATTTTTATATTTCCTAAATAAAATTAATCGAAATTAAGAGCAAAAGGCTTATTCTTCATTTTTACATACAATAAATTTTGCATGAATATTTTTTTGAAAACTGTAAACTCATTCTGTTCACAACAAAACTATTTCGAGTGAAACTATTTTTTTTTTTATTTAATAATGTGGAAGAAATAAAAATCTGCTGTGCCCATCTGCAGAACCTAGACTCAAAATGTATGTTGATCAGTGTAATGATATCACTATCATTGATATCTTCATCACATATTATATATTTTTTTATTTTTCTATTGTAATTACAGAAATTAAACGCAAATAATACTATAAATTGGCTTAGAAATATTTTCAAACTGCAGACCTTAATAATTTCATACAGCACGAAATTATAGTTAAAAATATTTTATGAAACTGCGACCTTTGTGTCAAGTACGTTGTCTCGACTTAATATATTTTTAGGGTAGAAACATATTTAGATTCGTGATTCTTACTTGTAGATATTTTTAGCGTATTAGTTATATGACTATACAAGATATCCCATATAACTATTGTTACCATTGGGCTCGTGAGAGCCGTAAGAGGCACTAATTTGGTTACATGAAACAAAAGTAGTTCTAAATACTAATCATGTCAGATACACTTTCAAAATCCAAAACATAAATGAAATTAACATTTTCTTTTATTTTGTATAATGATTTGAAATTTGTGTATCCTATATAAAACACAACCTTGCTTTACATTAGATACTCAAATAAACATGTCTATAAGACATGTTTATATATGCTTTATTTAAGATACTCTATAAAGAACATGTCTATGGGGGCAGAAATTTCATACGACGCTTCGTGTCTTTATAACCACCTTCAACATTTTCTTGTATATGGTAGTCATACTATGTTGTCATTGACATATCGGCGCCAACGTTACGATTACAGCAATTTTTTGAACTTCACAATGGTACTATAAATAAATAAGTTATGGCCTAAAACGTCTTTGGCTGATGTAATTAATGTAACCTGAAGACAAGATACGATCGTGAACAGGAAATAACTACCCAAATGACATAAGTTAGCTATTCGCTATCAAATATCTTGTTAGTTTATCATTATTGTTATTTACTGTAGTTAACAATAAGTGTTAGAACAAATTAATACCTTTTCGACTATTTAAAAAAATATAGAACTTCAGGGAACATAGAACATAGACATAGAAACCCAGTGGCTGTAGCAAACAATTACGCAAAATTGTAACATTAGAGGTATATTCATAGTATATTTCGTTCTTTACATTACCTTCTTCAGTAAATTATTTTGTATATTTTTTATTTTTAAAATGAATTACCTTTAGTCTATTATTTTTCTTTTGATGTGCGTTTAAATTTTAGGATAGAAAAATATTTAGATTTGTAATCCCTATTTGTGAATGCATTGGTCACGTATTATATTATATCACTGTATATTCACAATTTGGCTTGATTATAACGGGTGTCCAGAAAGGGTAGGGGGTATTTGTAGATTCAATAAAAAAAAACTAGAACTCAGAAATAATAAATTTTTTTGTTAATTTTTAGGCAAGGTTTTGGAAAATTAAGTACTAAAGATTATGTTCTCCAAATGTTGACCCTCACGCTGCTGGCACTCCTCTAACCGTAAACGGAAATTAGCCACCACGCGTCTACACATCTCTCTGGAAACGGCGGCCATTTCGGTGCGAATGTTGTGCTTTAATTGCACTAAAGTTCGTGGTTTGTTTACATACACTTTCTTTTTAAGGTATCCCCATAAGAAATAATCAAGAGGTGTAAGATCAGAAAATAGATTCGAATGTTTGAGAATACCGGTTCGACTGTAAAAATTCGCAATCCAGGTCGCCCGTGCTCTATTCGAACCCCACAAGCGATTGAAGAAGTGAGAGTTTGCGAATTGATTGAGAAGGATTTTCACGCACTAAAACTCTCACGCACTAAAATTAATTTTTTATGGTTACATGGTATCTTATGTTCGAATCAATCGTCATTTTTATAGCTAATGGATCTAACCAAATATTTGAAATTATTTCACGGTAATCTAAAGCCAACCATTAAGTCTTTTGAGTTTGTTACAGTACAGACTTATAAAAACCAATACCGTGAAAAATTTCACATAGAATATAACTTGGAATTAGATAATAACTAAGAAATTGGAAAAATACTAGCTTTTGCTGAAAATTTAACTCTTCGAATTGGTAAGACAGGCAAAAATTGGATCAAGGCATGTATTAGTATTCATGGAACTTTAATAGAAGTAGTATTTCAACACAAGCTTGGGCTGAAATTATGATCAACTGTTCGAATTGGCAAGAAGGGCAAGAATTAGATCAAGATATGTATTAGTATTCAGTACAATTTAATAGAAGTAATATTTGAATTTAGCAACATTATATTTAGCATTTTATAGTTTATTTTATACTTTTAAAAAGTTAAGAAATCATTTAATAACTTATTGGTAGTTTATAAATTATAAATATATGATATTACAAATAGTTCAATTCATTTATTTCAAATCAATTATCATTGTAAGCCTTTATAAAATCAGAAACTATAAAATATGGAATTAAATCACTTAATGAACATCATGGACATCTAGAAATATAATTCCATGGTGATGTTCCTTAGGACATGATAACATTATTTGTTATCATAGTTGTATCTATATTTACACAGATTCTTTTATTTTTATGTTTAATAGATGACTCATCACCCTGTTTTAACTTGATAATTTAGCATTAATGTGATCCAAAGTTTCTCATTACTCCTATACTTGTCTGACAGCAAGTTATTGACATCACTGAAAGTTAATAGAAGTAGTATTTGAATTTTACAGCATTATACATATTTATTTATAGTTTATTTTATACTTATAAAAAATTGAAGATTCATTAAACAACTTATTGGCAGTTTATATATAAATTATAAAAATTATTCTTATAAATTAAAAATAATTCAAAAAACTATATCCAAAACTATTCAAGCCTTATCTACAAAAATTGTTCAAATAATATACGCAACTGAACTAAAAGTCGTTTTTCAAATCGATGTTATAATGAGGTTCAACTAATGAAATAAATAGTATAACTTTTAGCCATTGTTGAACTTTTAACTTACACTGCAACCAAATTATACATAGTATTATAAAATTATACATAGTATTATAAATGTTATTTAAATTGCTAACCATCGTCTTTAGTGCAACAACAGAAATGTATAAGCTCAGATCAAAATTCAAAAACCTTGGATATTCATCGTTCCTAAAAAGCAATCCACTGTTTATGGATACTTAAAGCAACGTTATATGAATCTGCCAGTGCGTTGTATAAAACACATATCGTGGTGTAGGCCTCATGAATATGTCGTGGGCACATTATGTCGATGACGTCTACTACATGCCACACAATTTGTTCCATGGGTGTTTATAATACGCCCTGTTGTTGCAATAACTTAATATATAAGTACTTTGCAATGGTAATAGACCCAGGGACACCAGAGTCGTCTCTAGGTTATGACCATTTTCATACACTTTTAATTGCGATTTCGGTGCAAAATAACCTTTTCTATCTATATTTAGAACAAAGGTGTTTATTTTTCTTTATAGTGACTACAATGAGGGAATATGTTATTAAACAGAATCATTAGAAACGCATTGCTTGATTCTGCTACAAACATCAGTTAGGTGGAATTTGCAAATTCATAAGTAGATTCCATTACATAATTGTTGTGTTTCCATTTCTGAAATATAGAAAAGAAAGTTATGATACCACCAGATGTAACATTTGATGAAGTAAAAAATTGTAAACTCAATTATAGTCGCTAATTAGAGTCACTCGCCAACAATTTCTAAATTAATGAAATTTAAATTCAATCAACAAACTTCTCATCACGTTCTATTAATATAATATCAAACATTAATGAAAATAATCTAAACTTAGCTTATTTAGGCTTTGTATATCAGCTTTTGTGTATCAAATTACGAATAGTTCAATACATTTACTTTAATCAATTATCATTTTAAGCCTTTATAAAACAGAAAATATAAAATAGTGAATTAAAACACAATTTTAATCATTAACATCTGAAAATATAATATTTGGGTGATATTCCTTGGGGCATCATAACTATTTCTTGTTGTACCTAAATTTACACAGATTTCTTTATTTTTATATTTAATAGATGACTTAAAACTCTGCTTAAAACTACTCTGCCAGCTTGTTTGGGCTTTGTAAAACTATTAATGAGTTGAAGCCGGTGATTGGCTATTATGGTTACATTTTATGTATTTGTTTCATACAACAGTGTGTGCGTTAATTAAATTTAAAGTTTTATTAAACAGTACATATTATTTCCTATTTTACCATTAACTGTTATTTTCTAGTGCCATAAACATGAGAAACAGTGTCTTTATATTGTTATAATTTACATTCACTGCAAGTGTATTAAATATTATGTATTTTAAAAAAATAGTTAAAAGTTAATGAAAAAAAATTTAAGCTAAAAAAAATTGTTGACAAAGTTTTGTCTTACCAAGGTATTTTAGACATTTATAGTGAAATAAAAAGAGCACCTACCTACATACTTGGTATTAGTTGTGTTTTTTTAGTGATTTGATTGAACAACTGAAAAAACGAATTTTGTCAAAAAATATGCAAATATAATTGACAACCAATTGAATGCATCACTCTATCTTCATAGCCCATCAGAATTTTTTTCATTTATTTTGGGGCGATTTATGGAAATTAGGTAAAACAAAGAAGTAAAACGCCACAACTTATATATTTATCTACATAGGATGCACCTAATTAATAAATTAAGTAGTAGTCCCATATCAAAGTAAATTATACACGTAGTAACCACATCAAAACATAAAATGTATAAATAGATAGATATATAAGATACACACACATATATATATATATATATATATATATATATATATATATATATATATATATATATATATATATATATATATATATATATTTACTTGAAATTAAAATTAAATTATAATAAAAACTGTGTATGAATAAAAAACAGAATAATCGAATTAATGCATGGTCTGAAATGATGATATTAGATTAATAATAATTAATAGTTAATATAGGTAAACGGTGATGCTTATTATTTTTTCTTACAGACATTTCATTATTTAAAAGCAAATATAATATTATTTTTTTATTTATTTTATAGTGGTATAGTTGTAAGCATATAATGGCTTACAAAATCTAACCCTTATATCTTTATTTTCATGGGAAGCTTTACATGTTTTTGACTATTATTTTTGTACTAATTGTATGGTAGTATTAGTTGGTGTTATTTGGCATTTGAATTTACAACTAGTTCAATAACGGCAAGTGATTAACATGAAATTTAAATATGGTTATTAAGTACAGAGACGTAGTTAAAATAAAAGTATAAGTAAATGATTTACTTAGATTCAATTACCCAATATAATTAAACTTTACCTGAATAATTCATTAGCACTGATATACATATTTATGTACATAAATAATTTCCTTTGCATAAATACATACTGAAAAATAATGAGTACAAACCATAAAGACAGTTTCATCGTATGTATATCGTTGTTTACTTTAATGCTTTAGGATTAAGTCTAATCTTATTCATATTTTTTTGTTACTTTTTTAGACTAAAGAGCGCGGGAATGAAGTATAGAGCTAGGAGAGTAGTATACAATCTATACAAAGAGCAAACTGCTGTTATAGAAGTAGAAGGGGAAAGAAGGGAACTAGGTATTAAGAAAGGAGTAAGACAAGGATGTACGCTATCACCAGTAATTTTTAATCTCTATATCGAAGAGGCGATTAATGTGGTAAAAGATAGAGTGGATTTCGGGATTAATGTACAGGGACAGAAATTAAAAATGCTGAGATTCGCGGATGATATAGCAGCATTAGCATCTAGTAAAGAGGAATTAGAATCATCTTTGAACGAAATGGAGGCAGTGTTGACAGAGGAATACGGAATGAGGGTGAATAAAAACAAAATTAAAGTGTTAGTGTGCAGAGGGCGCGAGAACAGAGCAAAAACGAAAGTACAAATTAATAATGAAATATTGGAGGAAGTTAAAGACTTCACTTATTTACAAAGTAAAATAAATTGGGATGGAAGAAACGATAAAGATATAAAACAAAGAATAGCGCAGGGTCGAGTAGATTTTAACAAAAAGAAATCTCTTTTATGCTCGAGGGTAATAAACTTAGAAACAAGGAAGAGATTTTTGAAAACGTATGTATGGAGCACGGCACTATACGGTTGCGAAACCTAGACGGTAGGGAAAGCAAGTAGGAAGAAATTAGAAGCTTTTGAGATGTGGTGTTACCGGAGGATGATGAAAATACCGTGGACTGATAGGGTTAGAAACGAAGAAGTATTAGAGAAAGTCGGCGAGAAAAGAAGTATGTAGAAAAACATAAAGAAGAGAAGAGATAGAATGGTAGGCCACTTACTGAGACATGGGGGAATAGTCTGCGATATTTTTGAGGCAGAAATAGGAGTGAAGAAAGGCAGAGGTAGGCCTAGATTAGACTAGGTACTGCTGTCAAATAGTAAGGGATGTAGGTTGTAGCACAATTAGCGAAATACGTAGGTTAGCACAAGATAGGAGAAGCTGGAGGTTAACGTCCAACCAGTCTTAGGACTGATGACCTCATGATGATGATTTCTTAGACATTATATGCAACTGTAAGAGACCTAAAGTAATTTTACTTGCGCAATATTGATTATATCTATATAAATTTATTTGTGTCAGAAAATTTTATAGTCAGTATAGCTTCATACAGATCCCAGTCATTCTATAGTAAATAGATTCTATTTTTACAAGTACTTTGCCACAAGATTTATTTATGCCAGGAATTTTAGACAGAGAAATATTTATAATTAAAAATTATATCACATTCATTTAGATCAGAAAATTGTGAATATGCATGGAAGTTTAATGAAAGGTTTATAATGTTATTATAGCCCAGTCACTCCAATAGTTAATAGATTCCATGTTCACAAGTAATTTGCCACATTTTCTTCATAAAGCTAAGAAAACTTCGATTATGATTCGATTCTTAATGTAACATGGAACAAGGGAACTAATTTTTTGAGTGAAATTCTTTGATATCTATGGTTTGTTAAATGATTTTTATGAATCATAATGAACCACATATAATGAATGACTGCAAATTCCATTAGGCGCCTTCCTTATACCAATATGCCAAATTTTTATAAAATTATTAATTGCCACAATTTTTGTAATTAATGTAATAACTCTCGAAATAATTTTTTGCATTCTAGTCTGATTCAGAACGTCGATATGCCAATACTAAAATGAATGCAACATGAATACTCGAAATTAAAATAATAAGATTTTTATATTTTTATATAAATATATTAGTCCAATAAATTTAGTATAAATTTAGTATAAATTTATTGGATTTAGTATAAATATATTACAATCCAATATATTCTTATTCATCAATTTTCTTTCATATCAAGTTCGTATTTAATTAATCTAGAGTAAGTCTGTTAGAAATAGATAGGTATAGTTACTTCAAAATTAAATGGCCATTAAGTTTTTGGCAACTATGTTTTTAAAACATACAGCAACCATCATATAGTATAAAAAAAGTCAATCTAAAGCCCATCAGGTGTTCAAAAATTCTATCATCCATCTTACTTAGAAAACGTGATTAAATCAGTGAAGGAACTACTTGGCGTTTCATGTTACAATTGACCTAGAGCGAGGTAATAAAGTTTCGCACAATATCATTTTACTGTTAAATGGCTTTTTTGAGAAACTAAACTAAAGCACGTCAGCTTTATTTCGTTTTAAATTATAGTGACTGACATACATTTTATTTTTTTTTTCATATTTTGAGTTATACCGTCATATTTTTTAAATTTCCCTCGTCCCACCACAATCATTATCAACTATTTTTTCTTTCAAGTTTTTTTAGCATAGCGGTACATTAAAAGTTTCCTATCTACCGTTTAAAATAGAGGTTGTTAAAATTGAAAATACTATCACATTGAAAAATAAGAATGTGTGAAACTCTAGAAATATCTCATATTAAGAAGTTGGTAAAAATTTTGACAAAGCAATCAGTTTATAATCGAAAAACGTAAATTAATGTCTTTTAATGTCTGACTACTGCTAGATATTTAGAATTTCCACGATTCAACCTTAGAAGTTCCGTATTTAAACAATGAGGATGGTGGTTCCCCGTTCCTGTTCCTTGTAACAGAATTTGGTTTCAATAAAGTGTAGCTTCTCCTCATTTTAGTGTTGATATTCAGTCATTTCATATTTTCCCTAACAGTACGATACGTTTACCTGATTTAACCCCCTTAGGTTTCTGTTTGTAGGGTTATTTAACCCAGAGTCTATTGAGTGAGAGTATATTTTAATAGTCCAAATCATTTAGAGAATATTTCCTTTGCTTATATTTTTTTCAACAAACACCATCTTAAAAGCAATAAATAGGAAACCCCTAATAAAATTAACCGTAGTACACGGAAAACTTTAGGGAGATCATTTTTAATAATAAAAAGGGGGTTGCAGTTCAGATAAAACTATGATAACGTCACAGCTTCAACGCTAAATCGATAAAAAGAACAATAAATCTTTACGTCAGTCATAGTCATTTAGAAAATTATTTTCACGGTTTTTCAAAATATCATTTTTAACAACTACATTATGAATATTGTACAAAACTTTATCACCACACAGTACATACTCGTATATACACAACAAGAATAAGAAAACTCGAATATACCATGTAACTCAAAGATCATAAATATGAGAAATACTTTCGTAGAAATAAAAACAGCTGAAATCTATGAAAAAAAAATCCCAAAAAATATATAAAACTTTGCGCAACTGTCAGAAGAATTAACGATTATTCAGCAGGATTTAATATTTTGCAGTACGTAGAAGACCTAGTATCACACAAGGATTAAGGTGATGACTCTGTCTACTATTAGAGACGTTAGTTACATTCCTTCAGCAATGGGAAATACCTCATGTACATCATTATTATAATAATTACTAATATTTTAAATTATTAAATATAATTGTTAAATATTAAAATTATTAATATTGTACAAATATTTAAGAAAGCCATTGTTTAGTTACAATAACGGTTATTAATATTTCAATTCGCAGGCAATAAAAAACCAATATCCTATTCTTTGTTAGCGTGGTGAAATACATTATTTATAAAAAAAAAACATACATGACTTAATAACTAGAAATTTTTAAACGTCATACACTCTTAAACCATAAACTGGTTTTCTGTAAGGTCAACAAATGTCATTAACATCAGTTATTTGCAAAACATTGACTTGTCTAAAAATGACTGTATGCATTTTGTTATGTGACGAGCAATTTTATATTTATCTTATATAGCCGTGTTCCTTACGTGGCTCTAATTTATTAGCCGTTTTTTCCTTTATATCTAAACTTATTATAATTAATTACATAAAATGTTTATCATGAAAAATGCAATGACCATATTTTATAACTATAAAAAAGAATATATAAATAAATAAGTCAGAACTTTTTCCAACAACAACAAATTTTTCATTAAATTATAAATAAACCTATCAAAATGCAGCAAAAGGAATACAATGTGCAAAGATAAGCATAAACAAATATTTAAATAAAAATAAAATCGTGTGATAAAACAGATTGAAAAAGCGAATTAATTTAAATAACTAATAAAATCGTTTTACTGTTACCGCCGAGAACGTAAATTAAATTATTTAAATTGTTTACATTACTTAGAATGCATTTTTTATTATCAGATATAAAATTGTTTATGTCCCAGACAACGACTTTCGAGAAAATGAATATAAATTCTGGATTTCACATAAATCTAGTCAGTGCTTAACAGTAATTTCAATTTCAATTGCAGTAAATTTAATATCCTCGTTTGGATATGTTACATATGTATATTATCTATGTATGTATATTTCGAACAATCATTTTAGTGAAATAGAGATAAAATTTAAATTAGTATAGCATTATATTTTTTTGTCTTGTGAAGTATTTCAATTTTCTCTATAGTAATCCAGTAAATGCATTACTATCAAAAGTTAATCAAGAACTAAAAATAAAGAAGGTCTTATTCTAAAATTATCTTAAGATTAAATAGTATTAAGTAAACGTATAAATCGTACACGATGGAAGGGCTTCAAATTAGAAATTTAAGTTTGCTTCAGGAAATGTTAAATCAGATAATACTGATTTTCCAAGGTTGTCAACTCAAGCTGCATACATAAAGTTAACTTTGTAAGAAACAAAAGTGGTATACAATAATTATAAGAGTTAAGCTGATCTGCTTTGTCAGGTTAATACGAGTTGATCGTGCAATAGACATAATCACCTTAATAATTACCATCTCATAAAGTGAGTAACGCAATAGTGGTTCTGTATACTTAAGTCAATCCAGGTCCGTACCCGTACTATGACTCCAAATGTATTTATTTTTTGTAGTAATATTATCAACAACTTGCTCTTAAAGATTGTAGGTAGTTTCTTTCTATTTACACGAAAATATAAACCAGTTCCACGACATGAGTGCCTCCTGTTTAACACCATCTTCAGGGCACTAAGTCAAACGAACAAGACAAAGTTGCCCGCTTTGCAGAGGAATTGGAAGAAATGGATGAAGTAATATATAATTTGTATATCACTTGAGTATTTGTATATAATTTGAGATTATGTACATTATTATACTATAATAAAGAAACTGAAAGTGATCCAGGGAAATCATCATTAAATTTAAAACAAATTTAATCAATAAATAAATAACAGTTCTAAAACCTTAAAGCGGACTTTTCCGCACGTAGCACATCTCTATCTCGAAATTGAGTGGCCGAGAAAAAATAAACCAACACATAAATGCAGAATATGTATTTATGCGACAGTTTTACTTTTTTCAAATAGTCCACCATCGTGCTTTCTCATGACCTATGGACAGGGTGCGGTGTGTCCTATCCACCTCAAAGTCAATAGGTATCGTCTGGGAGACGTCCCCTTTTAGAATCAGTCAAAAGCCGATCGATCCGACATGATTTAGTTGAGTAATCGTGCCAAAAACAAAAATTTTCAAATAGTCCACCATTGTACTTTCTCATGACCCATGAACATGATAGAGTGTGTTCTAACTATCCCAAAATCAATAGATAGCATCTGGGAGACGTCCCCGATCAGAATCAGTCAAAACCCGATCGATCCGACACGATTTAGTTAAAATATCGTGCTGACAAGAAATTTTATTAATTCTGACGACAATGACACACACATACACACAAAATTGTTTAAAAGCCATTTTTTTTTAGTTTTTAAGCCGAAAACAAAAAAAAAACGCTAGAAAAAAATATTTTGTTTTACACGATTACATTACTTTTCCGCGTATAGTGGAATCCGGAAAAGTAAAAAGATGCAAACGTAACAAGAAAATTCTTATAATAATTGATATTTGAGAAAATATCTTTTATAATTTATACAACAGAACACATGTGTATTTAAACACAACCAGCAATAATATAAGAAGAAGAATATAGGATTTTTTTCATTATAATTTTATATTAATTTATTTGTAGGAAGCAAAGCATCATATTTTTACAGAATATGATATGTTTACAACACTTGTGGCATTAATATATATAAGCTTAGACATAAATAGCCGTTTATTTTTTGTTATTTCAAGCATATAATTCTATAACTTCCGTCAGCATATACATATAATACACATCGCTACACCTGCATTTCATGTAATATTTTATATATAAAAAATTGTTTTTTTTAAGTGCGTACCTTGTGCGCCAAAATAAGCGTAAATAGAAATAATGGTTCCTTTTATAAACTGCTTTCATTCCACGAATATGAACAATAATTGAGGACAGACAAACCACGTTCAAATATCTTTGGAATAAATCACATGAATAACTTTTTTACCGCTTATTCTCATCGATATATGGTATGACATAATATAGTAAAAAGCACTTTCACATAACTGAACAGATATCTCAGATACACGTACACACTTTTAATACAAAGCGCACTTTTTTATTTTCGCAAAGCTGATGAGTTTTAGTGGATTATATACGCTGAATATCCACAAATGAAAAACACTGTGGAACATGTACGTAATAATAATTGTACTCGTATATAGAAAAGAAATATGATTTCTGAAAAACAATACTTCATAAAGCATATTGAGATGAAATTGGATTTCTCAAAAATGAATGTTTTATAACATTCGTCTTAACCTGTTTTTTAATAAATATAAAAATTTTCGTTTAATATGGCTTTCCACTTCTCCTATAATTAGTGTAGCCTCTGAAAAATAATGTGACGTAGAAATATAACTATCTCAACAACAGATTCCCATTTGACAAATATTTTAGATTGCGGAAACAGGCATAATAGAGGAGGAGAATATGAGATTAATGATTGAATTGATTTTTTTTTACCTAGTTCTCGTTTATTCTTAAATAATACTCTATCTGTCTAACGCTTTCTCTAACAAAAAACGAGGTAATTTTAAAAACAAAAATTTACAACCACTTCTAGATAATACAATTTTAGTTTAAAATGGGTAACTTTTTTAACATTACATAATTATCAATTCTCACCCCTTCACTCAATCCAAATAAAATATAGAATTCATAAAACTATCTCAAAAAAAATAGAATGAGAATTCGGGAGTATGTTTTTGGTTATATGTTTTTATATGTTCTTTTTTTACTTTTGGAAATATATTATCTATCTATCGATTATAGAAATGACCGAGAATACGAGGTAACACGTTGTTACTTAAAACCTATTAAATCAAAATTGTATGTTTCTTTTAGATTAGATAGAGATAGATTAGGTAATAAGGTACTAAAATTTAAATACTTATAGAGTACTGAAACTACTGAAATTACAATTCTTGAATACTCCTTCCTAATACTCAAACATAGATTATTGATAACATATTTTCAGTTTTTGAAATAATTTGAAAAAGTTTAAGGAAATATAATAAAGAATATGATAATATGTTCTTAGTGGTAAATATATGATTTTTAGTCTTTTACATATATGGATTACACTGGGGAACTGAACAAATTGTGAATTAAGATCAGTTTCTGAGTATTTGAGGATCCTAATTTCACATTGTATCTTCATTTTAGCTCAATTGACCACGTTTGTTAAAATAATGGAAACTCCTGAAATTGCTTCTTCTTAACATCGGTGGTTTATTTGTGTCGATATGAAAATGGTCACCATACTTCTTTGACAGCAAAGTAGACCAAATTCCTTATCACCTCCGTTTATGGGATAGTCGTGCAAAAGAAGAGCAGTGGCAGCAAATTGTTTGGCCTTTGAGAGACTCTGTGACCATTGGAAAAACCAACATTGTTCACTAGCCATTAATATAGAGATAAGAAATAGTACTTCCACATTTTTACATCAAACTGGGTTTAATTAAATAGTTTATGAAACCACTCAAGTCAAGTGATTGTTTTAAATACATTTGATAAGCATTTCCTGTAGTGAGTATGGTAAAATTAAGAGAAATAATTTTTGACGATCCACCAATTCTAAAACTAGTGAAATATCAAAACTTTAACAAATATACGACCGTTGTGAAATCACAAGGCAAATAACTACCAAGAACTAATACATAATATACTAAAATATTTTTAAAAATTGGGAGCCAATATGAACATTAAATTACATTTCTTGCAGTCACTTAGACAAATTTCTAACTTAGAATATTGTAGTGAGGAACAAGGTGAACGGTTTCATCAGGATATCCCAATAATGGTAGAAATGTATCAAGGAAGATGAGATCATCACATGATCGCCGATTATTATTGGAGTCTGTAAAGAGACTGTTCACAACAAAAATATAAAAGAAAATTGTACAAAATTTTTTTTTTTATTTTTTACATTTTCTGCGTCAATTATTTTTTATTCTCTTGTTGTATTTTATTTATAAAAATATCAAAACAAATGAAATTGCTTATTTTATTTGGTTTTTCTTACTTTGCATTAATATTTATCATGTTTGCTTATTTAATAAACTAAAGCCAATCAAGAAAAAGTAATGGCATTTTCAGAATCAGAGGCAATAATGTACTCGAAATAATCTCTTAAATTCCTGACAACAAATTGATTATTCCCCAGTGTTATCTATCTTTTGTTTATAAAATTGGCCAAAAATGAGGCCTCACATTATTATTTTATGGCAATTTATACAAAAGTGCATATTTCCTTTAGATTTATGTTTTAGCTCTCCTGTAAGAAGAATATATAAGAAAAAAAGTGAATAATATTAAAGAAATATCTGAATTTAAATTTGTGTACTCCTAATATTAATATTAGAAAAGTTACTTATTTATTAAATAATAATGTTGCTATAGTTCAAAAAATCTTGAATACATAAATTTCATTCATACATATCTTTCAATTGATTTTCATGCGATCTACCTGCTATTTTCGAGTCTACTTTCTTTTTTAAAATAGTAATAACTGAAATACTGAGATATAGACAAACCACGGAAAATAAGTGTTTTATAATATATTTAAGGAGATTCTGTGATTTTATTAATTAACGGCATATGTCAGTGATAGATGAATATTTAGTAATTTAATCCATTTCTGACGCAAATAGAGAAAACAATAATATTCAGATGCTAATTCACTAAACAATAAAATGGCTAATGTACTCCGTCACACTATATTTTATTATTTATATTCCTAGGCAACTAGTTTAACAGAAGTAGCCGTATATAACAACTGTTTCTCTCTTCTAAAATGTTTGTCGCTTTCTTGTTCATCATATGAAATTATTTGTATATAAGGCGCTACCAGAAGATTTTGAAAATCATAAATATAGAATAACTAAAATAGAAATGTATCGTTAAAACTTTTATTCAAGTAAAAGCATTTTAATAAAAAATCAGTTCTCATTTTCTTTTATATCAACGGTCTCCACATTGAAAGTTTAATAATATAACTGAATTTCTATGTGCACCTATTTTTATGGCTTAGTTTCATTTAGCCTAAATTTATGTTTTCCTTTCTTTTTTGTCACTGTCACAATAACACAAGGTTAAAGTCTAAAAAACACATGGAACGTCAAATACAAGAAATAGAAAGGCTTAACACCCAAAATAAAGCGCGAAAATTTTACAAAAATGTGAACCAAAACAGAAAGGAATTTAAGCCTAGATTATCAATGGTAAGAAATGGAGAAGGAGATATTATCAGTGAACCAGAGCAGATAGTAGAAAGATGGGCACAAAACTTTGAAGAGAGGCTAAATATTAGAGAACAGGACGATGCAGATGAAGCAGACATGCAGTTTGGAAATATGGAAGATGATAGAGAAAGACACAATCCCCCAACGCAAGAAGAAGTTATTAACGCAATAAAGAAGCTAAAAAACCACAAATCACCTGGTATGGATGGAATACCCTCTGAGCTCATGAAATATGGGGTAACCAAACTAAAAGACCACATAGGTAGGCTAGTAGCGCTAATTTGGAAGCAGGTAAAAATTCCAGATAATTGGAACATAGGTATCATACCTATACATAAAAAGGGTGATCAAATGATATGCGAGAATTACCGAGGAATTACGTTACTAAATGTGGCATACAAAGTAATGGCATACATACTATACGACCGCCTAACTACATACACTGAAGGTATAGTAGGCAAATACCAAAGTGGTTTTCGTAGAGATAAGTCAACAATCGACCAGATAATCACTCTTAGGCAGGTCCTAGAGAAGACTTACGAATATGGGATTAATACCCACCACTTATTCATAGACTTCAAAGGTGCCTACGACAGCATAGACAGACGCTTACTTTATAACACTATGATGGAGTTTAATATCCCAACACACCTGATTAAGTTAGTCAAGGCAACCCTTTCTAAAGTTGAATGAAGAGTCAGGATACAAAGCAACATGTCAAGACCCTTTCAGACATATACCGGCCTACGCCAAGAGGACAGTCTATCGTGCCTGCTGTTTAATATCGCACTAGAAAAAGCCATAAGAGAATCAGGTATAGCGACTAGAGGAACCATAATTAATAGGAGCGTACAAATCCTAGCATACGCGGACGACATTGATATGGTATCCAGGACAAAAAGAGACTTAATACAGGCTTTCAGAGCAGTAGAGGCAGCAGCGAAGAGAATGGGGCTACAAGTTAACGTAGCTAAAACAAAACACATGAAAGTAACCAATAGCACGCAATTAGCGCCACCCGAAGACCTGGTAATAGGAACATATACTTTTGAAGGCGTAAGAGAGTTTATATATCTTGGCTCCCAAATAAACGAAAATAACAGCATCAGTGCAGAAATCAAGAGAAGAGTTTACCTAGCTAACAGAACCTACTTTGGGCTAAAAAAGCTCCTAACATCATGCATAGTAAACAAAAAAGTCAAGATATTGATATATAAAACACTTATTAAACCAGTACTCTCTTACGCGGCAGAAGCATGGACTATGACAAAAAGCGATGAAATGCTGCTAGGGTGCTTTGAAAGAAAGTCCCACGTAACATCTATAGAGGTGTGCAGGAGGATAGGATGTGGCGCAGATGCTATAATTTTGAGCTATACCACCTATACGAAGAACCTGACATCGCACGGTCCAGTAAAATAAATAGGGTAAGGTGGCTTGGCCACCTAGAAAGGATGGACGATAGGGACCCCCCAAAGCAAATATTCCAGCAAACACCGGCTGGACATAGGAGGAGAGGAAGGCCCAGAATCAGATTTAAGGACCAGGTCGAAGAAAATCTACGGATACTAGAAGTAGGAAATTGGAAAACCAAAGCAAAGAATAGGAAGGAATGGAAGCTGATACTAGAACAGGCCAAGACCCACCCTGGGTTGTAGCGCCAAAGATGATGAAAGTCTAAAAGAGAAATATACTCCATGAATTATTCCTAACTAGTCGTATTTTAAATAATGAATCAACTTAAAAATGATATATAATGACAAATACCGTCATTACGTTTAATATTTTATAGTTTTGTAGTGTTTAAAATTACGAGAGCGCCTCTTGAGAATAAAATTTATAATTGATAGTGACGTACAATCGAGAAAGAATGGAGAGAGAAGAGATATTAGAACGAAGGAATAAACTTTCGACGCGATTTCGATTTCCCTAAAGCGTAGATAATACTGAATTAATTTTTCAGTTAAATATGCTTTTGGTCAACAAAAAGCTTAGCAGTTATAAAAGCAAGAACACGATTATATTAATAAAATAATTATTTATGATTTATATTTCAGAGAAATCTATACAGTATAAGTGTTTAACTTGATGCTACAAAGTAGTACACACAATAAGATTTATAATATATCAGTTTACTGTATGATAATATACCATTATCAGTATATCAGTATCAGTATCTTATCAAGATACTAACAATATAATTACTTTAAATCAAGTCGTAAATTATGGCGAAAATATTAGATAATAAATTAAGTCTAAACACATATTTGAAAGACCAACATTTATCGAAAGTGCCCTTTTTATACTATCTATAATATGAATATGTATATTGCATGTGAATTAGGTATATCTACTTTTACCACTAATAATGTTGCTGACATTAAAATATGTAAAATAAAGGTTAACATAGCTTAGTGTAGTAGTTTTGTTTATGTGTTTTGTTATTTACAACGGTATAACAAATGAAACTAAACCGGCCACACCCTAATATTTTAAATTCCTAATTTTGTCCATTAATTTCTCGCTAAGCGTACTATTTTCTAAATGTAACACTTTGAATTAAATTGGAACATAAACAATACGTGTACCAATTTAAGTTTAGTAATCTGTACAATATTACGTAAGTGGTTACTTTAAATATGATTCATAATTCTATTATGAATCATATTTAAATAAAATATATAGATAAGCATGTGGTTTTATTATATTTACTATTATTGCGTATATTTTTTGCTAATTTCATGGAAGAAATAATTCCTTCTCTAAATATTGATTTAGTATATTTACTGCGCCTTACATTATAAATAATATCTTGTTACCAGAAGAATCAGAATCACCAAACTATTGGTCAAATTAAAATTCGGTTAGTTAATTCTATAATATGATTACCTCTTTGATTATTCCAAAAAATACTAGATAAAAACAAAAACAGACGTTATAACCAATATAACCAACCTGATAACCTGACCATATAACCAATCTCTATAATTATATTTGTAGAAAATTAAAAAGAATTACATAAAGTAATTTAATTTCATTGTAAAACATTTATACAACCTTCTTTAACAAATTCCAGTTTTTGAAGCAAATTTACTGAATTAAAATTAATTGTTGAAAATGTCGAAGGCAGAGTATCATATACAGATATATGATTTTTTTAGTGTTATTTCTACTGAATCATATGTTGATCAATAGTCAATAGTCATACAACCTTAGAAAAATGTAAACCATAATCGGATGATACTCTCCATGATACTATTATTTACATATTTAATAAGTATATAGTTAGAATATAAATTATGAGAAATGAGCATTACCACAACTTGTCAATAATAACATGGATGAGCGATCAGTAGCCATTAATAATTTTTATTGTATGTAATAGAAAACCATGACTGAACATTAAAGTGATTCCGTATATATTTAGTATACAGCTGAGACAGGTGTATCTCGATCCCATTTATTTATCAATATATTTAATATATCACCTTTCTTAATATTATATCACATCACATTTATTATTAACAATTAGTCACACTATTTTTTTGGGATACATTAAAAGTTATTTGAATTTATATACTGTGAATGTAGATTAAATAGTCTTCCCCATCCACAATATGTAAATGATAGAGAATTAAGTAATCACGTCAATATATATACAAAATATTCTTTCCGTATTTTTGATGATGGGCAATTTTAACCACTTCTGTTAATTACTTGTTACACATCTCTATGTGATATTATTCCTCATATATTACACGAAGTTGAACTGAGTAAAAAAACCTGTAATGTTAAGTAATTCCCGTAATAAATGGATAATGTGAAGGAAACTACATGTTGATTAAGTCACAGTTAACATTTACTTATACAGTGCTATTCAAAAGTCCCCTTCCCCCCTCTTATCTTTTTAACGATTATACATAAACTAGTGAAATTTGGTAACTGAATATTAAGGGTTGTAAACTTCCCTACTAGTGATGATAGATGACGTATGCGTCAAAGATGACGTCACAAGGTCATTGTGACCAATAATTTTAAATAGAACCCTATGGCAAGCGACACCTCTTTTAAAAGGTATCGAAAAAACGTATTCAATGATACTAATATTGTTTGTATTTATGGTACTTTTGATGGATTAAATCAGTAATCAGTAAACTTAGATAATAATTTTAATTACAGATTCAAGAATCAGTACCTACTTATAGTACTTGTTCGAAGTGAGCTCCATCTACTTCCTGACAGTAAAACATCCTATTGCGAAACTCTTCTCGTACTTTTTCAAATGTGTCTGCGGAAATAGCCCTACATTCTGTAACAATACGTTGTTTTAAAACATCAATATTGTCAGGCTGAGTGGCGTAAACCTTCGATTTAAGATACCCCCACAGAAAAAAATCTAAAGGTGTGAGGTCCGGTGATCGAGGCGGCCATTCCATTGAACCTCGTCGTCCAATCCATCTACCAGGATATTCTTCATCCAAATACCGTCTTACTGCACCGTAATAGTGTGGAGGAGCACCATCCTGTTGGAATGTTATTTCCAAAATGTCGAATTCATCTTGATTATCTTCCAAAATTTCAAGGATTAACGGTTCTATTGCATTTTGCAATATCTGCAGATACACCTCACCGGTTAAGTTAGTATTTAAAAAAACAGGCCCAACGATGTGGTTTCCCAGTATACCTGCCCAAACAATGACCTTCTCGGGATACTGTGTATCACGAGTAGTATGTGTTTCACGAAACATGTGAGGATTTGCGTCACTCCAATATCTCACGTTTTGTGTATTTACATTTCCATTTAGATAGAAAGTACTTTCGTCACTAAAACAAATTGTTTTGACATAGTCTGGCTGTTGGTTAATTTTAGTCTCCATATTTTCACAAAATTCAGTCTTCGGTCTGGATCGTCGTCTGAGAGTTGATGAACCATTTTTAATTTGTATGGGTGGAATTTATTTTTTTTTTCAACACCCTGTGCACTGTACTTTGACTGAGTTCACAGGTTAATGCAACTTGAGTTGTTGAAGAAGTAGGATTTACTATTACTTCTTCCAGTATATCAATTTTTTTCTCATCAGAAATTTGTGGTCTACCAGATCGTTTTGCATCATTAATACTACCCGTTGTTTTAAACTTACGAAGAAGCTCTCTCAAATAAGTCCTCGAAACTGGGCGATCGGGAAACCTTTCATTAAAAATGCGTTCTGCTGCATGAATATTTTCTCCAGTTTCACCAAGTATTAGGATCGCTGCTACTTTATCACCTAAAACACGTACCATTTCTCTTCTTGAAGCACTTAAACGTTCAGCTCACAACAGTTTAACAAATTATTGAATGTACAAATATTTTACCACATTAAATTTAAATAAAAAAATTACCACAAGGTACTAAAACAGTTAAACGTTCTATCAACAATACACAAATTATTAAATGTATAAAAACTTTGACAGCTAAAAAAACATCAAATTGGGGAGACTTGCAAAAACGTCAGATTATTTACTATCCAACTATCCAGTGGCGGAGCTTGAATTTTAAATTTTGTTATTAACTGATTTAATTCATCACAGCTTTGCGGTTTTTGAAAGCCAGTTGTCAAAACTGCCGTAAACAGACACAATATTAGTATCATTGAATAGGTTTTTTCGATACCTTTTAAAAGAGGTGTGGCTTGCCATAGGGTTCCATTTAAAATTATTGGTCACATTGACCTTGTGACGTCATCTTTGACGCATACGTCATATATCATCACTAGTAGGGAAGTTTACAACCCTTAATATTCAGTTACCAAATTTCACTAGTTTATGTATAATCGTTCCAAAGATAAGAGGGGGGAGGGGACTTTTGAATAGCACTGTATATCTCATGAGGTGTAAATGAGATAATGTCATAGTTTCATTAATCATACTACACACTATCTCGTTGAAACATTAAATATATCTAACATTTCTTATCACGTTTCTTATACTACTCTCTAAATATCATTATCTGAATACAGATAAAATTAATTAATTTCATAAATAATATTCACAGATTCATCACCCAATTCTGTCCCTACGATAAGTAAAAACCGCATTTATTAGACACATTATTAGGATAATGTGTCTAAAGAATGTGGTTTAAAGGATAATGTGCTAAGGTTGTTATTTAAATAGGAACTATATTTCTTCATTTTACTTTAACTTCTTATATAGGTGCAATACCGTACAATTGGTTGGTTAATATGTATAGTAAACAAGTCATTCTTGTAATATAATCAAATTTTCTACTGTTTATTTATTATTTTCTTAGTGTAGTCACTCAGTACTAATTTACTATTTACATTTCTTAACAGCAACCTTAAACTAAAAGAATATTTTTGATAAATATTTATCCAAAGGTCAAAGGACGATAAGCATAGTGAATCGGCCCCAGAACGATATATGAATCATCTTTTAAGAATATATTGGTACTAATAACATACGTTGACCCTGCAGGTTTCAAACCTTTATCTTTTTGGTTTTTGAATAGATCGAAAAAAAAACGAAAAATCAAAAAAAATGTTTCGTCAAAAACCGGTTAACCAACTTAAATGAAATTTGGACACGTTATAGGTGTATATAAACGCTATACTCGAAAAAATAACAGCTCATAATCTCCATAATAATTATTAGAAACAGGCGATTTTTTCAGAAATGATTTTTTTTTATGATAACGTTCTAGAACAATTTTGAAACTAACATTTTTTATGTCTTTTTTTATGTAGAATAACCTCTCAAATCCTTAAATTGATCAATATGGTACGCCATATTGAAAAAAAATAAAAACGGATTCTTTGAAATAATTTCAATGTTTAATTATTTCAATGTATTTACTTTTGAAACTTTAGAAAGGAAGCTTATTTGATTAATTTAGAAGTGCAAATAACATTAAGTAATGAAAACAATAATTTGAAAAAAAAAAATTATTGAAATATTAAAATATTCAAAAATTAATTATAAACTATATTTAGATGTTAATAAATTTACCTAAAATATCATTTTTCATTTTAAAACAGCAATATAAATATTATTTATCAATATATTGATTCAATCAGAATCAATTTTCATTTTTTATATATTAAAACTACAATTTAGGGAATATCCCTAATAGAATCCCTTTCGGTTATCAGTTCATTCGGCAACCACAAGATTGCACTGTTATTTAATATTGGTGATACTCTGTACATTGTTTACTAGTTGGTAGCAAGCTGCTAGATAGCTGACCTAATAATTATTAATTATTGATATTAGAAACAAGTTTTGTTTGTATTTTTTTCTGGATTTAATAATTATTTTTATTTAAAGATTTTTTCAAGTGAATAAAAATATGTCTACGTTTAAAAGTAATAATCCGAGGTGTTGTGTTTATTCAAAATTGATAAAAAAATATCGGGTGCTCCAAAAAATATAGAATCAGAGGAAGATGCTGAAGAGTTTTTAACTGTATTTGAACGTTGCGCACCGTAGGGTGGAGCATCCATAACTGCCACTACAAAAAAAATGTTCGTGATCTCGTATGAGATCGACAAGTGACTGCTGGGCAAATAATTAAAGATACTGGGCTATCATACCATGTAGTATGATTCTGGCCAATGAAATGTGTAAAAGTTGTCTACAAGATTGGTACCACGATTGTTAACAGATGCACAATAGCAGTCTCAAAAACATTTGCAGTTTGTTTTTAATGTAGTATAGACAAGACAAAGAAAATACAATATTTATTACCATGAATGTATTCTGAATCCATCATTATGATATAGAGAAAGAATAGAGAGCAGAGCTCACTATCACCAAATAATTCAAGATGTTGCATCTTGAATTTCTTCGACAAGGAATATTTCGGAATACTCAAGGCGTAACTTTAGTATAATAGATCTCCTACAGAAAAGGGCCATGATTACTTATTATGCCAATTCAATCCACAAATTGCGTGACTTGATTAAAAAAATGTCAGGAAAACAGATGCAGGCTTCAAATTGATAGAACATCCGCCAAATTAGATAAACTTAGCTCCCAGCGATTACCAACGGTTTCCAAAACTCAAATAATACTTGAAAAGAAAACAATTTTCATCAGATAATGATTAGGTTTTACAAATACTATCAACATCTTTGAGAGAAATGTGTTAATCTTATTGTGCACTCGAGAACTTTACATGATTCCTTTACATGTTTACAAATAAAGGTAAAATACTTGTAATATTGTTATTGTGAGTAGGTCAGGAATATATATAAAACATGAACCCTCGTATATGCCAGAACCTACAGATACCAAGATTCATTTCAAATGAATATCTAACGTATTACAAGCATACCCTTCGTTTTTAGCATGCCTATATAAGTTCCATAAGTACATAATTTGAGAAAGTTTAACCTTTTGGAAAACGCTAGTCCTTATATAAGATTTCACAAATAAACCTCATGAACTTTTTCTAGAGATATTAATTTGTATAATCCTAATAGTTATTGAGGCGTTGGACTAAGAGCTTCAGCCAATGTTAAGTCGGAATGTTCTGTTTTAAAAAATATTCTACATATTTAACGTGCAACTGATGAGAAGCTAAATTCTTAACATCAGACTGAGGTGGGAAATAATTGTCATGATATAAGTGTTATATTGTATTATTTAAATACAGATACATACATTAATTGTAATAATAATAAATACAACTTATGTCGATGTATTGTATTTATATACAATATAAATACAACTTTAATCAGCGTACTAAAATTTCTATTGTTGATAGTATTGTAATTAAGGCCAGGATTTAAACGTTAGGTACGCAACAATCAAAAGTATATACTCTTGATGATTTCCTGGCTATATACTGGCTTAATTTCCCTTGGGAATAAACCTTAATAAATAAAGCGAAATATCAATAATTATTATAAACGTCTACCTCGGGTTTATTGCACCATCTTCTTAAAAACACTCATCAGAAAACCAGATAAACACATTGTATGATATGGCGCGTATGGTACTAATTTACAGTTCATCTAGATTACTGAAATGTATATTTCAGACTACTAGAAAGGATTGTTATATAAATAGAGATAAATTATGATAATATGCACACCAAAGTGGCGATGACACTTTATCGGTTTTAATCTGATTGATTTGTTATAAACCAAGACGGTTCAATTAGTTGGAGTTCTGTAGAGCACTCCACGACAGATTATATCGACAGCATATCTACATTAATAGTAATAGAAAATGGGAGAATACTATTGAAATGCAGTTCATAGTCATGTCATTATATACTTGGGTTGGTGGCCCAATGGAAAAAGTTTGACACCTCTCCATGAACGTAGTTGTGCCTGTAACCTTCAGGTGTGAGATTTTTTACACAAAGGGACATATATGAAATGTTTTCCATATTTATCCCTTCGTTGTGATTTTACTGATGTGTTCAGAGCTTCATTTATTATTTAAAAAAGTAAAATATGTTATACTCACAAATGGCAGTATAGGATAAATATTTTCATTATGTATTTATATAGTGAAACTAAAAATGTTTGTGTACCATATATACTACAGGCGTAAAATAATCCTGAATATAATAAGCACTCTAAATATATTCCATATAAATAATAAACATAAATTTTTTTTCAATTTTGATATTCTCACAACCAAGAGTTGTACTGAATTAGTTATTATAATATGCATACGTAGATTTAATAAAGGAAGCCCATACCTGTTCAGGGTAATACAAATAATAATAGTTTCTATTCTACACTTAATTTGGAATGTATTCTTGAACGCTAAATCAATACTAATTGATTATATAAATAGTCTAGGACAACATCAAATCACTTCAAAATGTCTTGCTTGTAAATTTTCACCAATTCACAATTATTCCTTTGTATACACTTGTCATTTATTTGTAATGATATAATAAAAAAAGACAGATAACGGAGCATTATTCAAATATTCGTCATGATATTAAATACCCTGTATATGTACTATCTTATTAAATGCAAATTTTAAGACTGTTCACCACAAAAGAAGA
This sequence comes from Rosalia funebris, assembly GCA_037954035.1. Lineage (NCBI taxonomy): Eukaryota > Metazoa > Arthropoda > Insecta > Coleoptera > Cerambycidae > Rosalia > Rosalia funebris. The sequence goes on from JAZFAV010000007.1 coordinate 12,404,489, forward strand.
ACAATCATATACTTCTGCTTAAAGAAATTGTTATTAACATTACTTTTCTTCTGTGTGCAACTTTTTGTTCTAAGAGATTTATATTAAGTGAATTTACATGTTCTGAAATAAAAGAATGTTTTGACACATTGGACTTTATAAGTAAATGCATAATTAATTCATTATAATCAATTTAATGATTAAGTAATATGCTACATTTGCTACTAATATAAATGACCATAACATGTTTACTTTACAATGATAGTATGGGATAATTCCTTGATAATGAGTAATGAGTCAACCGGATGTAAGTCATGTTAGAATGCAGTTAAATTAACACAGTAACATAAATAAAACGCGACACTTAATTAAATTTACATAAGCCATGCTTTTATAATGTTAAATCAATGTCTAACAAGAAAATAGCTGTCTTTAGGCCAGACCTCAATAGATTTATTGTGTTTTTCGAAGTGAATGTCTAATTTCCCTAAAGAATCGAATATGTTTTTATTTTTCTATATTTCTATTCTATTCCTTTTCGACTGCTTCGTATTTCTACCAAAATATAAATGTACTATTATCGAGGCATATTTGTATTTACTAAATTAAATAAAGTTCTTAGTTAGGATCACAGTATGTATCCCAGTTAACTTTACAAATACGTATATATTACTACTACTAAAATATTAGTAGTACTTGTATATATGTATATAACAGTGATAAATAATAAAATAGTATTTTCTGGTCGCCATTATATTTTCGAATTTGAAAAAAAACTTAATTTTACTGTAAATATCTTATGATATGAAATAACATTGTAAAACAGAACTCCATGGTACATTGTTACATATCATATTTTGACAGCAGGTGGGGAAACCTTTTTTGAAAAGCAGAATACAGTATTGTGAAAAATTTCAAAATTTGAGTGGCTCTTTTAAAATTTTAACATGTACCACATGAAAGAGTGGTCATCTTTCGGACTGTAAATAGACCAGATACTCCTTTTATTTATACAATTAATATACACAATGTAGTAGTTTTTCTATCTATCTTAAGTAGTTATTATTCATTCTGTTATACTACCTATTACTTGAAAAAATCTTACCTTGTACAAACAAGGGTGTCCAGCTCGTTCGGAACCTACCTGCAAATAAACGTAAATTTTTAGTTAATTAACAATTCTATATCTCTGTAATTACTTCATAGACAATATAATACCAGCAATACAATTTATTGTTTCGATAGTTATCTTTTGTTATTCATATATTGGTGTTATGTCTAACACTAAATCAAAGTATTTTTTTACTTACAACAAAGTCAGTCATGACTTTTTATTAACAAATAATGTCATTATATTTATTGTCCATGAAATATTAACCGCAATATATGTATTGTTATATGTATTATCTTCAATTTGAAAAATAACAATTCCGTTCCACTGCTATTTTTTCAAAAACTATTTGAATTCTAATTAGAACTAAATTATTTAAATAATTAATTTACCTATTTAACTCCTTCCCTAAATCCAATCGTCTAAATCAAGTTCCATCACACACAAATCACAATATATGTCCAAAAAATTGTTTATGCACACCCACTATATATTTACACTACACATATTTTCGATTTAATTCACAACAATAAAATTATTTCAATCGAATCGGACAAAGAAAAATCACTACCGAACTTCACTCTCATCCTTTAACGACTGTTCAATAAAACGCCTGACAAATCTTATCATTCAGATTTTTTGCACATATAAAATAATATGAGGTGATGTCTTTTTCATACTCTATATAAAAAAGGGACGGTGGGAGATCTTAATAAACTGTTATCAGTTGCCGTAGGGTTTACGATATAAATGCGAAACCGGATGTAAATCCACACGTAATTCGTTTTCATTACTCGAATTAAGGTAAAATAATGTTTTACCTTTTTAAACTGCGACATATATATGACGGAAAAATGGACAACAACTGATACCCTCTCGGAGAAAGCAAATAAAATATATATTCATCGCATTTTCTTGCCGTAACTAAGCATTTTTAGAAACTGTTGGGTTTTAGGTTCGGAAAATTGTAAATTGATAAGTCAATGATCAGAATTATTGACTTGTTATTGACGACAATAGTTTTTGCAAAAAGAAATCTGTAATGGTTACTCTTTCCACCCGTTGTACTACCGCTAATGTATTTTATGACAATCGCTTGGTAAAACATTTCATAAGAATCCTTTACGATGATAAAGGAGTTTTGGACCTTTCAATGATTTAGATATCTATATTTACTTTTCACTAATATAATAATTATCTATAGAAGAACCAACGAGGACCAAATCTTACTGTTAGTAAAACATTTACGTTAGTAAAACAGGCTGCAACTGCCCAAAGTCTCTTTCTATTATTTCCCAGTATTCCCTTAAATATGCATTAATATTTATACAAAATTAAGACCGCACGATCGCTATAATATTCAATCTCTTGCTTTCGAAATTTTCCCAAAAAGACATCCTTTAACATTGAGGGTCTTCACACCTCACCGTCATAAACCTCATAGTGATAGTAAAGATAACATACGTATTGTACATGTTTTGAAACTGATGGACTATTAAATGAAATGTTTCTTCATTCAGTTAAATAACAGTACATTACATGAACACAGCATAAAAATTAAATCGGAAATTAACATATTTCCACACTTTTCCTATTTATGTTGTAGACTTTATACATAATATTTTCTAAAGGCCAGTAAGCTTTGATTATAAATCAAACATATTACTGTATAATACTTACATTTATGCAATGTATATTACGATGTATATTGAAAAGGAAATTAGAGGAGACCAAATTTTAGTTGAGTTCGCTTTTAATAAAACACACTCAGGCATTAAGAATATTTTCAAATTGGGTTACCTCTTTCTGTCGAGACGATATATCACATTTTCTCAAAGAGCGACTCAACTTTATTTATTAACGAAAAGCTATTTAATTGGTCGAGATTCATTTTTTCTATATTTTGAGGAAATATCAGACATTTTTATGAAATTTCAAATAAAATAACTACACAAGTTTGAAGCACCAAGTATTAAAAATAATTACTACAAAGACGTTGTTTACCCTGCGATGTCCTATCCTCAAATATATACATATATTCAAAACAAAAAGATCATATACAGAATCCCCATTCGTATTGAAATAACTCAAACGAAGTCCTACGAAACAATCAAACAATTACATCAGTACATCCCAAAAGTAATATGTAAATTCAACAGAATTGCTACATATTATTTTTGAGCACTCCTGGAGCATGGGAGTGTTTGTCATCATCTCTGTGGGCAACCGTCTCCTTTATGGCCTTAGACTATAGGGTAGATATGTCCATTGAATCCAGGAAATCGAATATCGAAATCGTTTTTTCAAATAGAAACTACAACCATATTTTTTCTATTAACAATATTTTTCTTGATGTTATTAATTTTCACATTCGACGTATACCATGTAGTTATCTATTATAGGTATATATGAAATATGTTATCTATTATAGGTATATATGGAATATGTAATAGTTTATATGCTCTATTTTCGAATAGTAGCACAAGATGCATTGTTATAACTCGTAATTAATGACAGAAAAATAAAAAAAAATATCTATGGAAATAAATCAATGAATGAATCAGTTTATTTTAGAGTTTAGGTAGAATTATTTGTGTCATTAAAACTATAGATCATATTTTATTGGAAATAACATTGGAAATAATTGTTTATTAAATAGCTGTAAGCGAAGAAAATATGTAACAATCATTTATTTACATATGTACACTGGCGTCGTATTTCGCAATGTAAAACAATAAATGGCAACGACAATGATGTAATCCACTTAATATACATAAATTCATATAGCAGAACATATGTTGAAAGAGAAAAGATGTTAAACAGGTTCAAGGAAGAAACATTTACAGTTATTGAAAAATTATATGCAAACTTTATCTAAAAATCCAGTAGATATAGCAAATATATTTAAATTTCTAAATCTCTATTCTATGTTATATGCAGGTGTATCTTATTTACTATCCAATATATTGTTTTGAACGTCATTTGCAAGTCTAAATTATAATCAAGTACGGCTGCAATAGGAAGCTGGTACATTTTAACTCTCTGACCGGCTTAAAAACGATTGAATATTAAATAATTCTCTAGATTAATTTTAAATCTCTAAAATGTCTGAAGAAATAGGGCTTGTTATATAATTAATTAATCTTAATCTTACATATATTACAGTTTTTCGTGAAAGTGAAAAAATTGTATTTACTGATCTCGCCATACCATTCACCAACCAAATCGGCGTCACGAACAGAAATCAATTCATTGTCACTTATCTAACCATGCCATAGGCTTAAAAAAAAAGTTATTTCTATGTATGATTAGTACCAGCTATGTACGTTAGCTGTTACAGAATGCGTAAAATAAAATATTGGAAAATATTTGTTATTACCGTATAGATAAAGTGCCTGTAGGTATATAGTGATGATAACCATGTCATCATTATCAATAAATGAACTAGATTAGTATTGGACATAAGATATACATACATAAGATACATTTCGGAACCCGTTATGGGTTAATATTAATCATATCAAGTTGTTACAGGGACATTTATTTATTATTAAACATTTCGATATTCCTTACAATTTATTTTAGTCCTGGGAAGGGGCTAGAACCTTCGATGCAGCAACAAAAATAGGACACCACTTTTCCATGAACACCGAAAGAAGTATTCTTTCGGTGTTCGTGGAAAAGGATTAATATTGTTTCAGGATTAATATTAGGAAGCTATTCCATTTTATGTATTATATCGTTCACTGTAAACATCATATACCTATATACATATAACTATCCAAATATTAACCGACATAAAAATTACGTTGGTTAATGGTATTCGTCGATTTCAAAATAATTGTTGGAACATGTCGTACATTTATGTCATAAATTTTGTATTGTCATCATTTGCCGAGCAATTCTGCTGAAATTTTCCTGCTACTATGACCTTAAGCGTTTGTTAAAGTATGGTTTCCATCATAGAGTACATTAGATCATAGAATCACAGCATACAAAATGTATATTCTTGAAACCTATTTTCAAAGCGATGTGCCAGTTAATAGAATTTGAGAATACAGACATCGTTCATGTTTGAATAATTTTCCACGTCATTTCCTCGACTTATATAGTAGTAACGTAATGAAGAATGTAGCCAATTATTAAATTCGTTATTTAATAATTGGGTACATTCTTGATAAGACTAAGGATTATTACTAAATATGCACTAAAACTAGCAAATATGAAATATTACTTAACAATTTACCTCATGAAATCATCCAGTGATTTTGTTAAATTTTAACATATTTTTCAAACAAATAATGTCTATTAGTTTTAATAAATTTAGCCATAGCAGTAACCATGTTTTCTTCTTTGTGTTTTGGGAGGGCAGACAAACAATTTGGGCATAATTGATTATTAAGAAATCACAAATAGGTGTATTTCTTCAGATTTCAACAATTGTTAACAATTCTTACTGAAATTTAGTTCTTGTTCAAAATAAAAATTTGGTAATATTTCTAATAAAATTTATATATTATTGTTTTTAAATAACAGATAAGTCAGATAATAAGTAAGAAATGATATATACAAGATATGCATTATATATATATATATATATATATATATATATATATATATATATATATATATATATATATATATATAGTATGCTTCCACGAACTCTTTACTTTGACACTGTTGAAATATGCTACAATGTGACTGATCGTCGTTTATGATTAACCAACTTGTGTCCAAATTCTGTTATATGTTTCAAGATGCAAAAATTAATTGTGTTGGATAAGTGTATTAATTTTGTTTTTGACAAAATGCTTCAATAATGTGTTGAATGTTGTAACTCGCTGGATAATTATATATATATATATATATATATATATATATATATATATATATACATATATATATATATATATATATATATATATATATATATATATATATATATATTATTGAAGCATTTTGTCAAAAACAAAATTAATACACTTATCCAACACAATTAATTTTTGCATCTTGAAACATATAACAGAATTTGGGCACAAGTTGGTTAATCATAAACGACGATCAGTCACATTGTAGCATATTTCAACAGTGTCAAAATAAAGAGTTCGTGGAAGCATACTCTAGATTAGCACAAGGATTATAATCTGATCCACATGGACTAATGTGTACTATATTGTAGTGTTTTTATATTACTTTTATACTTAAAATCTATAAAGTTTACAATTATAATGTGTAAAATTTTACGAATTATACTAGTATTAAGTTTTATACCAGAAATATTGAAATTTTACACCATATTTACACTTCTAAAGAAGTAAGTTTTACCGTGGCTAATGTTCAACAGTATCGAATCAGGAAATAAATACATAATTGAGTCTCGTTGCCGAGAGTTTGGTCATGTAAAAGATATACTGGCAAAGCACTGTGGACAACGAAAGCAAGAAATGCATTGTTGACTATGAAACTAAATTAAGGATGTTAAAAATTTACTTGCAAAGCAAGGTTCTTGAAATAAAGCCAGACAGTATTAAGGTTCTGCAACAAAGAATCAGATAGATTACTGCCAACATGTTGTCTCTTACAGAATCATCTCTTACAGAATGTAAGAGATGAATTTTATCATTAAAAAACATTTTGTCGAGAAAAAAATACCCGCTTTGAATATCCTTTATGACGAAATGGTCATTAATATAAAAAGTAAGTTTCCATTCTTTTACAGGTAAACATTTGAAAAATTTAAAATACACATTTGCACTATATTTCTCCCCGTGCGACCTTTCAGAATTAAAAAAAAATAGTTGTGTATAGTTACATCCCCACAGTGAAGATAACTAAAGGTGGCTAACCTCTAAGTATGAGCAACTAACACCAATGTCGGCCTTCCTTCAGAAATTCTTATTAAAATGCTCCATATTCAAATTTATTCCAGTTAATGTTGCCACCCTGTATAAGTACATTATGTAACCATCTAAACTCCTAAATCATCGCTGTTTAATAGGTTCTAGAACATTTATTTTATATCAATCCATGCACATATAATTTTACCCTAAGATTACAATTACTTCATCCTTGCATTCGGCAGGTAAAAATAAAAATGTGGCTATCTTATATTTACTTTCTAAAATATTTTTTTATGTAATGATTCTATAGGTTGCATGCGGGTACTTAAAATTGAATGTATAAATATTTTGTGCATAAGCAAATTCGTATCATTAGGTTTATATTATAACTGAGGCGTTGACGAACAAAACGGTATAATTACACAAAATTTAATTTTACAGGAGAAACAAAAGATTGAATGACATTACAGTATGCTTTTGGTGTGGTATTTATTTACCCATATGAAGTTTATGACTTTATTTTACATATGTTAAGTCCAGATTCCTATCTCTAATAAAACGTAACATACTTAAATTTGAAAAATGCAATTATGTCGTTTCGTTTCTACCGGTGCAATTATTACGTTTTCATTGCCACTAGGGTGCAATTAGCCTATTTTGATTGCAGTTTGCATAAACTTATTAATCATAGAACATAAGAACAGTCTCTTTTGAAAAAAGAACAATGAGTCACTTCTCACTCAAAATAAAAGATCACCAGTGCTTTCATTATATACTGATCTCAATGTCTGTTTCCTCACAATCTCAACCTCCGTCGTGTCGATGTTCATGACATCCTCCTTCATCATCTTCCCTCTCATCCTCATTGCTTTCTTGTGGACTCCCTAAAATTTCTTTATACCAACTTAATTCTTGATATTGTTCCGAGTTGTTTCCAAAATGACTCAATAACTTCGAATAAACAATCGACAGCCAAGAAATCAAACAGTTGATTCCCACAGACCCTCATTGACCACAGACTTTAATTTATTTTCTACTAATAAAGGCAAAAGCTAGTGTAGCCTCATTAAAAGCAGTATTGAAAGTGCAAAAAATGGATGTCACTTATTTCGTTTTGATTGACATCTTACAAATTTGTATGAAAATTGTTCCATTTTGATGTTCCATGAACAAAAACGTGCTCGCTTAATAAAAACTGTTGAAACCTTACTGTAATTGTACCATATTGATCGAAATCACGAACTTTGGACTCAATTTTAGCACATATTTAGTTATTTTTGCTTGGAAATGAGTTCAGATTTGTATTCAATGGGCCAAAAACGTCCGGATTAAAAAAAAAGTATTTTGACCAGAAGCGTAATTATATCGTTTTGTTCGCCAGCACCACAACTAATCATATCACCAATAATTATATTAACAAGCGAAACATATTAAGAGAGTTTTCAGTTTCTTGTTTTTTATTATTCGCGAATAAGTAAGTCAAAGTACGGTACTGAATATATTCATGCCCTGTGGGTGAGCAATCGGCCATATGAAGCGTATAGATTCCTTTGTTTACTGTTTTATGGCACATAAAGGTGCAACTGCTCATTATTAAGTTATGTATGTGTGGTGCAAGGTTAATGATAGGCGAAGTGAGGACATACGTGAAAGGATATTAAATATCGATGAGGAATATTAAAAAAATAATTAAATGTTGAAAGAATTTCTGTGTGTATTTTTTAATACAGAATAACACGAAATATTTTTAATAATAAATTCTATTAAAAGATAATTATACCTTTAACAATCATCAGTGTTTCTTAATTACTTGTTTATCATTGATATACTTGTGTATCTAAGAGCAACTATACTGAAAAAACAGGTTATTATTGTTAAAAAACGTTTGTTTTACTTTTATCCCGGAAATAATAATTTACATTACATTGTGAATTATATATTTTATACCTCAATTGAGTGTTTTCTGAGTTCGTATTTTCTTTTGTCGGTGAGTCTATTTCTGTAAATATTTTTAATTATATTTTCCTAAATCATTTTACTAAAATGAATCGATTAAATTGAATTGAAATAAAATTGAATATAGCCTTAAGGATTCTCAATATCTCCAAGTGATAATTTCAGCAAAATGAACTTTATATGAAATATTTAAGATAGGTATATATATATATATATATATATATATATATATATATATATATATATATATATATATATATATATATATATATATATATATAGTATATCATAGCACCCGGAAGAATTTACTCCTATACATTAAATTTGTACAATTATTTAATTGGCCTAAAATCCATAATAAACTTTGTTATTTTACTAATTAAGTATAATAATTAGTAAATTAATATATATATATATATATATATATATATATATATATATATATATATATATATATATATATATATATAAGTATGCGATAGTGGCAGAAATATTAGAAAATATTGCGAAATCCCTAATTCCTATACCAGTAGACCACTTTTGAAGGTAAATCTAAAATTACTCAGTAAATTGAAAACAGTTAATTGAAAGTAGTTTTATAAAAATTTAACATAATATATTTGTATAACTGCTTCGTAAATCGTTGGTGCAAATTCCATGTATTTATATGAAATACCACCGACATTTGATTAAAATAAAAGAAACATCTATTTACTTGAAAATTTTAATAAATGCTGTTCGTAAATTCATTACAGAATTAATTCATTTATTTACTGATCTATTGGGTTTTCAACATTAGACTGACAACATACATGTTTATTAAATTATACGAAACAGTTATTATATGGAACATATCATGAAACATAGTAAATTACAATGTTATTATGTATCTAATTATATGTCATACAAATTATTATAATATATGTATTTGTTTATCAGACGGCGATGGCACTAATGAGGCATCCAATTGGACACCTCTAGTAACAAAATATATTTCTCTGAAATGTAGTCAATACTGTATTAATTCTTGAGTTAATTATGTTTTTAAACAATAGAGGGTGTGACTATTTTGAGACCAAGGATATATTTAACTGATTATAATTAATTTTGTATTGTTTATATTTCAGAGGAACATATCGAAAGTGTCTCATGACATTTTCTTTCTTGATGATACATCACTGACAATTGTATTTAAAATTTATATTCAGTTCAATTCATTCAGTCAATAATTGAATTCAATTATTTGAATTAGCCAACAATATCGCCTAAGAACTTTCCTAAGAACGCCTAATTTCTTCTCTTGATATCGGGGAAGTAGGTTAGCGAAGTAAAATCACTGAACATCAAACGAGATAATCATTATTTGTCGCCGCTATCCTAATATGTATTAAATATTATTTCAATATTAACAATATTAGTGAGTATTTATTACAATTTGACTGCATTGTATCTATTGATATTATTTATTATTCATTTCTGTTATTAAAATTTTTATCGCGTCTGTGGTACCCTCCTTCCTTTTTTAAGAAGTTTTGATACACCCATCATAATACAGCCGTACAGCTACAGCATAATAATTTTACTCATCCTAATAATATTACATGTTTCTGGTATGGAGCGCATTTTTCGGCTTTTGTATCAAATAAGGTGAATGTTGCAATCTTGACTGGATTCGGTACGAAAGAAATTAGTAGATAACAGTAGAAACGGCATAAGCTTCTTTACTTGCTTCGCAAAGTATATATATATATATATATATATATATATATATATATATATATATATATATATATATATATATATATATATATATATATATATACGCTCTATGAGATTTATCCCATGATATAAACACTGATTAAGCACATACAATAAGCATTGTCCAATTTCTACACAAGACATCAGTATTAAAATTATTGAACTATTATAGATGTCGTTCAATTCACTAAAAGATCGCCACAACGACCCGCAAAATGAACTTCAGTTAACTCAACGTCCTCCTTAATTTTTCTCTTCACTAAGATGTCTAAAATTACCAAATATAATATATTCTTACTACGAAGTAATGAAGACGTTATGATAGGAGATGGTCTAAAAATAGGTTTATATAGTTAAATACGTATCTAACAGGTACAAACCCAATTAAAGGATACGGTAAACAACACAATACATGTAGTATACCTTAACTAAAAAACACTAGTATACAGCACATCTTTACGTACAAAGAAAAAATAAAATACTTATATAACAAATTAGTAAACATATGCAGGACTTCAGATTAGTTTCTGGCATACCTTTTGTAGAGTAATAACACCACTACCAAAAACCGAAAACGTATATTTTTAAGCTATCCAATAACAAATAAAAGACCTCATGTCCCCTACGATAAAACGCCACTGTATAGGATCAATAACTTGTTAGGTTCAGAGTGAACTGTCGACTATTACACAGTATTACAGTAATCTCTCTTTTACTAATCGCAACAGTTTTTTCTTATATGTCGGAGAATTTTAAGCTAGTATCATATTTTAGTCATACTGAGCTACTTACAATTAGAGGAGCCACATTAGTACAAAGTACACCCTTCACTTATTTTCGCAGCGCCCTTTGTGAGATCATTTTGAAAAAATACTTCCATTTCCTCCCACATTTGAAAACACAAACTTGAAACTGTCAGCTTCGAATTACTATAATGTTTGAGTTTGGTTAAGAACTTGTATTTTTGATATCGTTAAACTGTTTTAATCTGAGATTAATGTAATTGATGTTAAGACAGTATTCTGACAAGATAAATGAATAACACGATTCAAACACCGATTATATGTACTTGAAATTAAAATAGCTCTGGAAATATTATTCTTGAGCAAATGAAACACTAAACTCAGTTTATTTTCGGAAATTTCAGATGGATGAAATGATGAAAGATGATTCAGATGAACACGCCCATATGATATAAACAACGTACAGCTCGCCAAGAATAGGAACAAGTCTCAAGAAACAAAAGTGCATTACCTGATTTACGTCGATGATATCAAATTGATTTGTGAAATAAATCATGTTACTGATTGTTACGTTACAAAGTTCTCTCGATGATATAAACCACTGATGATAATTTACCACTAAATTCAACGAGGTGTAATATCATGACATTTAAAAAAATCATTCATGAAGATAATAAAAAGGAGGTGCTCAACTACCCTGCAGAAAAGATAGAAATATCACTTCTGTAATCAAGGACTACGTACCATATTAATGTGGCAATTAATCTCTATCTCAAGCACAGCAAGCAAATGCCACAATTTAGACCATAAAAATGATTACTCATCTACATGTTTAATTAATATAATCCAAATAATGGCATTTTGCTTAATATTTTTCGTTAGCAAAGAGTAAAGTCGTATTACAGCCTTCAGTTAAATATATTATAAAATACGTATCTTTGACATAACATCTACATTCTTTTTGATTTTATTCTTTTAGTTTGATAAGTTGATATGTATTTATTTATATTTCATATGTTGATTAAGTTATGAAGTTATGTTTTAAGGATTTGAATGACAATATACATATTTAATCTTGATTGTGGCATTCTGAACTATCGCCAACTAAGAGTTTTACACAATGTACGTTTTATTTATATCTTATAAGATTATCTTTAATTAAAGAATAAATGTTTCTATAAATTTGACATAATCTACTTTGTGTAATGTTTCACGTTCTTTGTTTTTTTTTCGTTATTGTAACATCGGTGTTGTTGAAAATCACATCAAGATAAACTCTTATGTTATTCGTGTTATCAAATTGAGTGCTATTATTTAGATTATGCCATTATTTGGATTATAATCAAAATAATGGCGTTTGACTTAATCTTTTTTGTTCACAAAGAATAAAGTGGTATTACACCCTTTAATTAAATATATTAATAAACACGTACCCTTACCATAACATCTACATTCTTGTTTGATATTTTGATATGTATGTATGTAGTTGTAATTATATAAGTTGGTTATGAAGTTAAATTTTAAGAATTTGAATGACAATATACATATTTAAACTTAAATGTGGCATTCTGAACTATCACCAACGAAGAATCTTACTCAATATATTTTTCATTTATATCTTTAATTAAACAATATATTCTTCTATAGATTTGATATCATCTACTTTGTGTAATAGTTCACATGTTTTTTTTTTCATTATTGTATTACCGGTGTTATTGCAAATCACATCTAGATTAACTTTTATTTCATTCATGTTACCCAATCGAGTTATCGCTTAAAAACCGTACATTAAAAACGTAGACTTTTTATACGTTTTAATACTTTAAAATTTGCAGGATACGTTTCGTTCTATATTTGTATAATATTAACATATCTTAGCTACTCAATAAACAAAATATTTGATGATTAAACTTGTTTCAGAAAACGGAGGAAATATCCGTCCCAATCGCAGTGCGAATTCACCGAACGCTCGAACTAGCAGACGACAAATTTTACATAATCAAATGCGGCAAAGCGGGCTTCAAGAATGCCCGGAACGAAACGTCCCTGGTCTCCCTCCGCCTCCTAGACGGGAACGGTAAGAAAATTGTGGATGCAGTTTACAACCGCCCCTATACCATCCGAGCCGAAATTTCAAGACCAGATGGCACTTACAGATTTAGGGTGAAGAGTTGTTTCGCCTTCGATAAATTAAACAGCACCGTACTTCTAATCGACGACAGGGGTTGTCCGGTAAATAAGGACGTTATTACCCCTTTTAGTTATGATGACAAGAAAGGGATAGCAGACGCACAACTTAGATCTATATTCAGATTTCCCGACAGTTCTGATGTACATTTACAGGTAAGTTAAATTACATTTACGTTAGGACTGTTATATTTCCAACAGATGAATATAGTTACACGTATATGTTTTAACATATAACACAGTGTGTCCAACATACAGGTATAATACCATTGGGATTCTGTAAACAATAGGAGTTACAGAATTGGTGAAATTAGGGAAGTATTACGCAATTTGAGCAATTTTCTACTTCTAAATATTTAGAAAAAAGTATTTTGTCGATATTTGTTTCTATTTATTTCAGACGATATTGTAATAGAACGATATTGTATCGGAAAATTAAAAATTATTCTCTAGTGTCACTTTTTGAAATTAATAAAATGGCTTTTACAAATATTTGTCCATTGTTTAATTTCCTTATTTTTTTTTTAATAGAAAATGTTAAATTATCTTTCATTCTAAATGTAGTGATTTATCATTAGTAATAGTTTACATACGTAAATTAATCAAGAAAAACCTCCCCAGTACGGCTCTGAATGCTTGAGAGCAACCAAATGCAGAAAAGTTTTTAAAATTAATAGACCATGAAATTTCCAACAGAATATTTTATTTTAGATATTAAATACAATCAATAAGTATAATAATTAAAAACATAGAATAATTATTATAAATCCTAATTTCTTAATAAATCTTATACTGTCTAAATTATAGAAGATGCTTAAATAAATGGCAACTATTTTGTAAGCGCAGTTGTATAATCCAAAACATTATTAAAGTTCATGGTTTACTTTGAGCTGAATGCTTTTAGTACCAATCCGCGTAATTTGTCCTTTGCCTAAATATTACATTGGTACACATAGATTCTGATGTATACCCAAAAATAAAAATCAAGGGGTGTCAGATCCAGAGATAGTGAAACCCAGAGAATTGCTGAATACGTATCTTTCCATTTGTCAGAATATCTATTTGATAGGAAATTATGACCAGGAACTCCATCTTGTTAAAACCAATAATTATTGACTTGGCAAAAGGTAAGTTATCTCTTCAGCCAACTGACACTGAAATACACGTACGTTTCGACAACGCTCGAAAATTAGTGGTCCGTAGTAACAAATTATGAACTTTGCTCCCAAAATTTCCATCGACATATTAAAACCAAAATGGTGTTGCTAGTTAGACATTTTGTATAATCATGGATTTTCTGTTGATCAAAAATGTAGAATTGAGGACAGCCTCGATCTGAACGACCACAGTGGTAAGTTCCTCAAAGGTCAAGGTTTGTTCACCTATAACATGTAGCAAATGGGTTTTGACAGATTTGATGCCGCTCTCCCACAGTCCAGCAAAGTGAGAGGTGGAATGTGGATTGAACTTCCATTGAATAGCCTCACCCTCGACAGCAGCGACCATATATTTGATGAGCTCACGATTAGCGCCCACGAAATTGGTCCCACAGTCGCTGAATATCATAGAACATCGCCTTCGCCGGGCGATATAACGTCGGAGAGCTGCGAGGAAAGCGTCGGTAGACAAATCGGAAACGACTTCGATATGTAGAGCCTTTGTGGTGAAACACACAAAGAGACAAATATAAGCTTTGGTTGTTTTTGCATTCCGAAGCCTGCTGGTTCTGATAACAGAGGGGTCCCCGAAATCAACGCCCACACATCTGAATGGTTTAACCTGGGAAATACGATGCACCGGTAGATTGCCCATTGAAGGGACAAGAGTAGGAGGCCTTGTCCGGAAACATCGAAAACATTTAGATAAATAGCTACGGATGGCATGACGTGCCGATAAGATATAAAAGTTTTGTTTGAATAGATACATGGTGGAATTGATTCCGGCATGGAGATGGTTCAAATGAGTGCTACGAATGAGCAACTCGGTAAATTTGTGTGATTTAGGAAGCACCGCTGGATCTTTTGAAGAAACTGATAATGAAGAGTGTTGGAGCCGCCCACCTACACGGAGCGTGCCGTCCGAATTGATAAAAGGAGCAAGCCTCTGAAAGGCTTTGATACATGGCCTGCCAGCACGAAGGTTTTCGATCTCAGATGCGAAAACCTGAGACTGAGCTACCCGAACTATATGCATTAAGGCGTCATAAAGTTCAAAACTAGATAACGATCCGACGCACCTGTCAGTTGACCGACAGTTGCGCGCAAGACGAATACAATAGGCGATAATTGCCTGTATTTGGTGCAAAGAAGACATCCTAGCAAGGAGATCATCGATGATCGAAGGGGAAGCGCGCGCAACAAGAGCAACGACACTTCTCTCAGCCTGAGCCTCCTTATCGTTAAGGACAAAACGATTCTCAGGCCACAAGAACTTAGAGGAAAGGAGAAATGCAGGCCCCGCCCACCAAAGGGAGCATGATAATAGCTCGCCCGGGAGAAGGCCGCGAGATGCAGGATCGGCAGGGTTGTCCGAGGATCGGACATGCCTCCAACACTCAGGGCACAGTATATCGCCTATTAAAAATTCCATTATTGCTTGCGCTTCCAATGTTGAAAGCATCCCTCTCATAAGACCATAATATCTTATTATCAAAGTATCTTAACATTTTCTGGTGTATCACTAAAATAAGCCCTGTCCCTTATTTCATTCTGTTCATTATTTAGAATCTGTCCGGTCTCAGTCCTTGGCAGATCCTAAATTTGTACGGATGATATTTGTCTTTTCGCAAAGTAAAATGTGCTATAATAGATTTTGGCATTCTAGTTACTTATTTAATTTTTTTGTAAAAGCAATCTTGTTAAGCTCAAAAAATGACAACAGAAAAAAATATTTTTCTATAATTATTAAAATAACGTAAGGAAATACATAGAACCCAATTCATGTAGTATCTAGATAACTAATTTCTATTTTAAGAGCTCTGTAACTCCTACTATCTCTAAGACCTCAATTCTTGCTCATCTTTATCTTCGATAGTGTTTTAGTTTACTCTATTTATTCGAGTGTTACTACGCTAGTAAACTAAATACAATATTTTTCTGGCGGAGTAACACAAGTGGCGACTCTCAGGAAATCACGCTACTCGTTATGAAAATGACTTTTCAAGTCATATAACATATAACAATTTTGTACAACAAAAAACTGTTATAGAGGAACACAATAACGAACCAAAATACTAAACTTGAATATACTTAAAAATAAAATGAATTGTATTACATATTATATTGTTGGTCGGTCATATAGCGTAGTGGACAACGCCTTGTGTTGGGTATCGGCCATTCACGCTCCAGGAATTTGTGGAGGTTGTTTTACATTACCAGTTGAAGATTGACCATTCGATTCAAAACCGAATTGACTTCTGAAAATAAATTATTCCATAAACCATTCACAGGCACAAAGCCATCAAGTTCACTGACCCAGTCGGAGCAATCCCGACGTGGGTTCAATTCCCACATCAGTTGGTTGGGTATATTTGTGTGTACCCGTGTAAACGTCCGAAGATTCGGTAAAATAACAGCAAGTTAAACCTCGAACATAAATAGAAAAACAATATTAAATAACTAAAAGTTGGAGAACTTGTATATATTAACCTATATATTATTATATATACTATTTATAAACTGATTAAACAAAATGTAAAATTAACAGTAAATAAATTCTGCCGTACCACTAATTCGTTGCATAAAGTTCCATAAAATGTTCTTAACTTATTTTAAAAAGAGTTCGAAACTCGTAAGCTATTAGTTTAAATCGTTTAAATGCACTTAACACTTATTCGTCTCTTATAATTCCTAAGTTTTTGTAAAAAAAAGTTATATAGTAATATACAAAGTGCGTTTTTAATGATAATTGAGTAAAAGTTTTTTAATTTGAGATTAAATATTTGAAAATTTAAAATCAAATAATACAAATTTTAATTTACATAATGAGCCCAACTTAATGCATAAATGAAGAAGAAGTCTGAACTGATTTAAGGGATGGTTATTAGGTTATCTGATTATTACTTAAGGGTCCTCCCTTAAGTAATGGAAGAAATGGAAGGGGGAGATATGATTGTGGTGCCCTAGGGCGTAGTAAATGTCATGTAAATTTTCAGTCTCAGTCATGAATTGCAATTGGCTAATGACTTAATAATAATATTCAATGTTATTTTAGTTTCTATAATTTAAAATGTTAATATTTTTACATTATTAGTTCAGATCCGTCGTAAATACAGAATAAGATCTTAATATAACTATTTTTCTCCGTGTAACAAGATTTTTGTTAACTAGAAAATCTAAACTTTATATTACTAAATACTTTTTTGGACAACAATAAATCAGAATAATATTTTTCTGCGTTTTATAATTGATAATGACAATAGTAATAAAAAATCTAATATACGAAGCTATCCTATATAGTATAGTATTTTTATTACTTAACACAAAATAAACAGAACACTTCATTTCATTCTTACTTGTTTTTACTTACATTATTTAGATATACTTCTGACTTCAGTTTGGCAGTTATGTAATTTTAAAACAGTATTTTAAAAGTAAATACTCATCTCATCACAAATGAGTCATCATTTAAAAATAACATACTTGTCGACACCGATATCATAAGATCGGATAAAATAAGGTAACAAAAGTATTTTGCTTATTTTTCTTTGAATTCCAATTATGAATAATTTAAAAGTTAGTAACGTATAACCGAAATACTAAACTAATTACTATGATCATTTTGTTCTGCATATTATGTATATATTACATAGATTCTAATATGCAATAAGTCGTTGCCATTTTCAACCCAAATTATGTTATCCTTAAAGTTGCGGTGTGGCTAGAAAATAAAAGTTCCTTCTATTGTTTTATCTGAAATAACATGTCGCCGTCTTGAGCTAAATATAGCTTTTATATATAGAAAATCAATGTTAACCTCCCTCATATGTCTCAGAACTTGTGGAATGAAAGATTAATACTTCATTTATTTTAAATTATAATTAATTTTAGTTTAATACTTAGTTATATTCGCAGCCAATTTTATGAACATTTTAAAATTGCCCAATTTTATGTATAAAATAAGATACAATTATTAAAGTGGGAGTATAATATGTATATCGTCTATCAAACTCAGCTTTGATCATATGAACATTTCATTTCAAAGACAAAGTAAAGAAAATATCACTACACTACACATTATGTAGGTTTCGACATTATCTAGGTATTATGATTAAATTAAATGTATTCAGTTTCTTGAGTAATAATTCAAATATCTTAAACATATCTAGTTAATGTTATCAATTAATTAAGTTTTTAAAAACATATTTCCTTACTATATACGTAAGCCAAGCTCTATTGTACAGGATGTGATACAACTATGGAATGTAATTTGTGGATAAAATTAATAATATTTGACAAAGTGGGGATTTTTATTCTTCAACATAAAATGGAGACGATAGGATTACAAATGGAAAAGAATATCGTTCATATCGGCCACCTCGACTCATCTGGCATGATATCATTCGTGTAGTAAAATTACCCATAAAACGGACACATAAAACTAGCTCTATTTCCTAAATAACACATTGAATGTTCGCTTTGAGGTCATTGGTGCTAGCTGGGTGGAGTACACTTTTTCTTTGGTATAACCCCAAAGAGAAAAGTCCAGTGGTGTTAAATTACATGATATTGCAGGCCAATTTATGTCAGCATTCCACGAGACAACATGATCAGAAAGTTTGGTGTGCAACAGAGTTATGGTTGCACGTGATATATGACAAATTGCACCGTCATACTAAAACCATAATGTTGTTCAAATCCAAATCATCAATTTGGTGGAAAAAGAATTTATTTAACATGTCATGATAGCGTTCCCCATCTATCGTGATAGCATTATCATCTTCATTTTCAAAGAAGTATGGTCCAATTACTTCACTACTCTAAAATACTCACCAATCTGTGCATCTCTGTGGATGTATTTCTTTTTTATGAATAGCATGTGAATTTTCAGCACTCCAAATTTAACAATTTTGTTTGCTGACGTATCCGTCAAGACGAAAATATGCTTCATCGCTGAACAAAGTTTTGGTTACAAGCATCAGCATCACCTTCTTTCGTTTTTAACGCCCAGTTAACAAACCTACTGCGTTGTGAATAGTACTTTTAATTGTTGTGTGAACTAAATTTTGTATGCTGACAGATGCAGATATTCCTTTAAAATCCCGTAGTGGCTCTTGATTGATTCAATTGTTGTGCACGACATCGAATTGATCTATTTGAATACCCCCGTATACTTTCTCTTACCGCAGAAATATTTTCATGTGACAGACCACGATGAGTACATATTTGTGCCTTATCAGTAACATAACCCGTCTCTTGAATTTTGTTGATTAAGTTAACTCTGTAGGTGCTTCCTTTTGCTCTAATTTTGTGCAAATTGAATTCTCTTAATGTAACTGTAAATGATCGCTCACTTTCATAATACAGTTGTACACAAACGATTCGTTGTTGAACTGTTAATCTCTGTACTTTAATTTATAATGTACGGTTTGTAGACAACAGTTGTTAAATATTGACGCCCGATCTTTGACGGAACAGAAATGGCGCGCTACTCGAATCCCGTAGTTCCAACTGAGACACTCTATATATTTTCTAGACTAAATTCTAGACTAGGCTAAGTTTAACTAATCGGAGTCATACCAAACAAATTGGATAGTTAAAGATGGCGCAATACGTGTATAACTTCTGAAATCATTTTTGATGACATATCTTCGTATTGATTCAACTTCAATAGTCGCAAACATGATGAATTTACGATTAATCTAAATTTGTAGTTTTCCTTAATGCGCTTTGGTATAAATAAGTAATCGAACAGTGCAGAAAATATTTTCCTTGGATGTTAACTAATAACTATTTATGGATTGTGTTTATAATATTATATTACAAGAGTATACAACTGATTTTATTTAAATTTATATTAAACATGACTATTGCATATATTTTTTAGTTTCCACTTAGGTATTCTTAAATATTGGTCAACATTATAACATCATTAAGTTTACACATAAATCAAGTCAGGAAATTTCTTGCGTAATGTGACAAACTCCATAAAAATCATCAATCTTCGTATTTAAACCAGTTTCACACTACGTATATTCATATCATATTTATTTATTCTTCTAGTGCGACATGGCTCTATGCAAGGACAATTGCCCGATACCATCATGCTCAAGCGACGGTTTTGGATTGCGACCTCTCACCACAGACGAAGGTATATTGATGGCAGCAACAAACGTCTATGTGTTAGACCCGGGTCAGGCACCCCTCATACAAGAACTCTGCGAGGATGGTAGTGTTCACCCATCATGGTTGTTATGGCTGGCTGTTGCTCTTGGAGTGTTATTCCTCCTCATGCTCATCATCAATATATTCCTGTGTTCGGCTATGACTTGCGCATGCGCCAGAACTGAGATTATAGAAAAGGAGCCTAGCATAATCGAGGATTACGATCCGTACAGAAGCTGGCACGGCAGCCAGTATGGATCCAGGTACAGTAAATGAACGTTACACCCTTATCTTACATATATCTTTAACTTATCAAATATTTATATATTTTATAAAAAAAATTAAATTGGAAAATGTTTCGTTAAAAAATATAACGAAGATGTTCTATTCTAGTTCACTATGGTGAACAAAATATTATTAATGCTACTAAAATATGTGCAATACATTTTTTTACAATATTCACACGACTTTTCTACCCATATCCTTAACTATCATGAAATTTACATTTCCATATTTTTGATCACAAAAGAAAACAATACGTAATTACCACTTATCAACAATGTTGTATAATACTATAACGTGGAGATTTCCTTAATAACAGATAATTATATCGTAATTAAAAAAACTTGATTCAAATAATGCCTTAATATAAGTTCTCTTTAAATTGCAGAAGTAAATATTAACACAAAATTGATTAAAACTATCAACCCAATATACATAGAGCATAGTGATAAAGATTCGTTCAATATTCACAATTGTATTATTAAATGATATTTTATAAAAACCACTCCTTTTTAACCAAAATCAATTCTAACTTTAGAGTTGTGTAAGTCGACTAGATTACAATTTTTCGGAAATTGGTAATGTAAAAGATTTACCTCGATAATATGACGGACCTCAATTCAGTAAAAAATATAAATTAAACGTATTGTTTGAAGTTCAAGAATATCATCAAGCTTCCATTAGGCAACTAGAGTTAAACATTTATATCAACTATTCCTCAGTTAAAAAACTTAAAAGGAGAAAAGTTCCGCCCCTACAAAATACGTTTATTTCGTACCAGAGTTTAATGAGGATGATTCAGATAATCGCATACAATTTTGTGAAAATTCCAACTTTAAAAGTTTATTTATTTTTCTCATTTTGATCATTGACTTTTTTCTGGAATGAAACAGTATATCAATACATCATTATTATAACTGTACATATTAGTCTCAACATAATTGTCTCATTAGACGTCAAAGTCAAGTAAATGTATGAGCCTTACTTATTTGAACAAGATTTTACTGCTTCTAGATATTTAAAATTTCTACATTTCGACTTAGTTCCAGCTTAAACAGTTTTTTTATTAAAACAAAGAGGATGATAATGTTCTCCACCAACGAATTAATTTAAAAAAAATATAGAATTCCTCATCATTTGATGTCTGGTCATTTCGTAATGATACTTTCTCTGGAAGGTGCATAAAGGGCTAACTGAATGACCGCCACGTTCGCCTAATTTGAGCCTCTTAGTTTTATTCTTATGGGGTTACTTAAAATCGTAAGTCACTTATAATTAGCCAAATTATCTAGAGGATCGGAAGCAATGAACTGAACTCGAAATGGAAAATATCAGTCTGAAAATTGTTATACATTCAGTATAAAGTATTTAAAGGCGTTATAAGCCAGACTTTAATGGAGGGTGTTTTGATTGACTTTAAAATTTCTGAAAAAATAATTCGTCGAATTTTCCTTATTTGTATAGTTCTCAAGGATTTAGTATAGAGGGTGTCTAGTCTATAAACAGTAGATGGGAAACCCCTAATATGGATATAGCTATACTCACTTCAACAAAAATTTATTTATGAAGAAGAACTTCAATTCAACAAGGAATTTATTTTTGTTAAAAAAGAGGCGGTTGCAATTTAAAACATTATTATTTCGTTAGAGATCAAAACAGAATTAGCGTTGTATGTCAATCAATGTCTTTTAAAAAAATGAGATTGACGTTGCAAAAAATGATTTAATAACAGAATTATGAATATCAAGCAAAACTTTATTACCACATTCTTTAACAATAAGATAACAATATTTCAAATGTGTTTTGAGATATTATCTTTTTGTTATAATTATATATTTTTCTATTACTATTGAAAATTATGAATAAAAAGAAACTTTCAGTGCTTTTTAAAACGGTTTCATAAATGTATTTGAAAATTATTAATTTAGTAGAAATAAAATACTATATTAAATTAATGTTTCACCAGTACTTGAATAGAGACATAATAAATTAACTGAACCTTGAAAAGTATAGGTTAAAAGTCCAGATACCCACATTATGTATTATAACACTAAAATTCTATTACTTATTTAAATTATTAACTACATATTTAAATTTTTATATTTCAATTGGATCAATTTTCAGGATATAGCCATAATACCTATACACAGAGATATACTGCTCTACAATTTTTATATTTATGAAGCACAATTATAACGCAAATAACAGAAAAACGCAAACTTAGCTTGAAAATATAATGTAATTTTGAGGTGTAATGAGATTAATTGAAGTATAATGAGTGTATTAGTAGAGTGTATTTTGGTTATAAAATGGAAAATTGACACTTAACCTTCGATCACTCTGTATACTCATAGTAAAATATTAAAGGTATATTTTTGTAACTGCTAAGTAAATATGTTATATATGGTAATTATGTAATAGGTTACTAACCCACTTAAGAATGATGATAAAAAATTAATTAATAGGTTAATCTTAATATGTTTAAATCAGACCTATAAGGCTATTCCACAGATGACTTTTAATTCGCCAATGCTATTTCTATTATATTTTGCCAATAAATAAGTGCACGATGTGTGTCAGTCGAATTACCTGACTTATTACTTTATATGTATGGTCCTGATCATTAATCGTAACATAAATCAATCAACATTCTCCACATATCAAACAAATCAAGCATATTAACATTGTAACTTATAGATGAGTATAATATGTGTATATATTACAACTAAATATTTTTTTTATTTTGTTAAGTAGAAGCGACCGGTAAAGTATGTAATAATTCCCCGAACCACCCACAAATACCAACAATTTTAATTAAAAGGTAAATTCATAAAATGTGTCTAAGTGTTTCAGTCATCTTAACGTTCTTTGACTAAAACCATACATAATAATGAACTTCATAACATTACTTGTTTCCTTAATGCTTATCAGTTTCTGTTTGGCATACCAGGTATGGATAGAATTTTTTTCCCCACATCGAATTTCTCGTACCCCTAGACAAATATTTACTTAGTGATTAATAAAATAAAAGTGTAACCTACCAGGTATGTTAATAACATTTTAAAATAATCTTTAAATAAGCACCTAACAGGTGATGGATTTTGCTTCTTAAATAACGATGAAATCTCCTGATTGCCTCCTCAATTTAATTTGTATGGCCAGTTATTCTAGAATCATAAATGAAATACTAAATTGAAATAGATATAATTTATGTATATCAAGTATGTGTAAATGGAGGTAGTGTCCTTTTATTATGTCTGTCTATAATTGCCTTCTTTTTCTACCATATGAGAAAATCTGTTCCATATTTCCTATAATATTATAATCATCACCATTGTTATATTATAATGTGATTAAATATAATGTAATAATTACATTGCTACGAAAATAGTATCCTTAATTTGATAAATTTACAGGATGAATGGAATATATTTCATAAAATTGTACCTACTCGTATCACTAAAAAATAACTAAAAAAATAATACCATTAGTGATTTTTCAAAATAGTTCCATTATGTTAATCTTATTATTTACAAATTATTTTAGGCCACTCAAACATACACTTCCGCTACAGATCATTGTTAAAATGCGTAATAACCATTTGTTTACTTCAGATGAAGGTATTTTAAACCACAATTGCAGTTGATTATTCATTTACAGTTGAAAACGATAAACTGGCATGCTTCCACGAGCATGGTTGTCCACAATTTAGAACATAAGAATTATTTTATAAAAATAAAATCAGCAATATATTTACTGAAAATTTATTTTAAATTTACATAATAAATCTATTCCACCATATTAACATATCGTTGTTGTAAACCTCTAAAAATAGTTATCAATTAAATTATTTACAGTTATAAATACACCGAACTGTGATTTACTACTACTGATATGGGCACTGTGAGTTGCTTCTATTTGTTGATCTGTGAGTTGATCTACTATTATTATAGATGGATTTCACATTATTGTCACTACAAATTTGTTTATTGATACAATCAAATTCAAAATTTTAAAACGTTTATAAAGGAATACCAGAAATATAATTTTATATGCTCTCAAAAATTCTATTTTTGAAATAGTTTGTAATGGATACAACTTTATTTTTTCTTTAAACAAGAGTGACTCTTTGGAATAGTTCTGTTCTAAAAATCCAAAAACCTAAATATATGACATAATTAAGTGATTGGAATTGGAAGATTATTTAATTGAAAGAGAAAAAAGGAAAAAATATTAACCAAAACTCAAAATGACTTTTTTATTGTTTAATGTCGTCATGCCTTTTCGCTGGTCTATGTATTTTTAGACTGGATCAAATATTGGGATCGAAACTTAGAATACAAAAAATCTGGCCATTCTATTAATTCTGATGTTATTCTGAACTTCTTTCTAGGCTACTCTACATTCAGGCAATATAGTCACAAAAATACTGAGTAAGGAGTTTGAAAACATTATGACTCATTTTATTTATGACGGAATATCAGCCACACGCATTCAATCGTATTTTCTTCATATAAGATATGTATAAGTTAATTTATGTTATTTGCCAAAACTTATTGATGGTCAATTTAAAAGCTGATTTTTCATCAACATTAATTGTTTTTATATTATTGGGTGATTGAGTAGTACCATACTCTAAAAGTTTTACTCATGTAAGAGGAGTTATTAGTATCAGAGAAGTATAAAACGAAGTTTACAAAAAGAGCTGCCCGTCCATATCCTAAACTTACAATGTGGTATGGATTTCAGGTTTGCCTATCATCTTAAATGTCACAAGTTACCACTGAATTTAACATTGTACGCAAATCATAAAATATTGGTAATATTTGATAAATCTCTAACGAATTAAATCATTTCATCTTTTGTTTTTCATAATCACTCAAGGGCCCATAAAATAGTCAGTAGATTCTTGTAATATAAATGATAGGGTTATTATAACTTCTATAACCAGAGGAAGTCTTTCTAAATTATTTTGCTTTAATACTACTGGGAGATGTGGTATAAATTGTTTAATTACTGGAGCACTTTGAAATTACATACTTTTATTTAGGCTTGAGTTAAGAAATAATTGAAACCATTTTATTTGTTACAGATTTTAGTTATTTAGGTACTTCTTCTTCGTTATATATTGCTCCTGTTTGATGCCTTTACTTTTAGAGTTCTAAGTTATAGGGTTAAATCTATACTTTTTTAAGTACAACTCATGAAACAATATGTGACATTATATAAAAATGGTGATTTTTTTATGGTTTTATACCTTCTTCTTCTACAAAATTCTCCATTATTAAAACTAAAAACTAATATTTTTCTTAAATTAATTAAATATTTCGAAATATTGTTCTGGATTGTCGGTAACTTTAGTTTTAATCATTTGAACATTTTCATTAAAATTATGACGACCTTTGCCCCTTATAATACCCCTACTATACCAAAATGTATCTAAAGTTTCAAACCTCAGAGTAATAATTTGAGCGCTCTCGAACATCCAAAGCACATGTGAGGGCGCTCCGTCGTACTACCAAATAACGTAATACAGTCATATAGCAGAAATATTTTGCTCTAAAACCTACCTTCTACCTCTAGATCTAGAAGAGATGTTTTATATCATGGGATACCTATAATAAATCCCTATTGAGCGAACTTTTAAGCAAACAACTGTTCTTTGTCATATATTTTTGTTTTATCCCAAAATCAATTATTTTTCGATAATTCCGACTAAAGAAAATTACGATATATCTATCCATAGTGTGTAAACAATTTTGTCCTATTTTTGCAACGTTTTCTGAAAAAATTATAAACGCTTGTGATAGTCTTTAAGCTCGTGTGATACGTGACTCATCTCTTAAACTAATTTCTAGAATACTGTTAACTTTAGTATCTCAAGTCCATTAATACCATTTTCTCTAGTATTACATTGTTGTTCTAATTAAAATTTTTATTGTTTTACATAGTGATAAATATTAATGAATATATAGAGAATTACTGTATAAGTATATTTAGAATAGTATTTTTACTATTATTTATGAATACTCCTCAGGGCATTTCTTAGGAATCTGATCATAAAGATCAATAGATAAATTTCATGTAATTATAATGCTACTTAGATAATTTAAAACTGAAATTGTTCTCAATAATATCCTTAGATTTCCAATAAACTAGGTACACTAAAAACTAACATAATATACCGTATACACTAAAGCGCACAATGCTCTGCTTTGTCACATCGCTGAAGTAACTCAAAGGGCTTGATTCTCTTGAGCCTTCTTGTTAGTCGACGCTGATATGTTGGATAAGTCGTTATTCATGACTCCTGGCAATTTTGAATTTGACCTGTTCAACAATATTCATACGCAGATCCCGATGGACGTTACCGTTTCGGATATACCAAGGAAACCAAGGTACATCTACGAGTATAATGTTCCTTAGCACATTATTCTGAAACATTTAGATGATTTGTACATTGAACTAACTAGCACAGCCCCACAGCAGAATCCCATAGATCCATACTGGTTTAAGTATTTGCTTCTACAGCATAAGCTTATTATGAATAGTTAGAGTGAAATTTCTTCCAGTCAACCAGTATATTTTTCTATATTTAATCATAAGTTCTTCTTTTTCTTTTTGATGTGAGCCTTCCAGCGTAGCCTAGCCTCAAGGGTAATATCAAGGTATTTAGCTGTATTTGAAAATGGAATTCATTTATCATTTATGCTTATTGATATATGTTGATTAATTAATACGAACTTTGTTTGTGAAAATAACTAATACAGAATTTGATTTATTTCATGTTATTCTCCAATTTTTTGTCCAATTGTTAATTTTGTTGACAAATATCTGCAATTTTTCTGCTGCTTCTTCGTGGTCATTATCTACTGCTAATATAGCAGTATCATCTGCAAACGTTGCTATGGTATCATTTTCTAGTGTCGAGTATCACTTGTGTACAAAAGGTAGACAACAGCTCCAAATACACAACCTTGCGGTACTGCTGCATTACTTGTCGTAAGCATAATTCTTCCTTCTTCCATAATTCTTCCTTCCTCTGTCCTTCTTGCATAATTCTAAAATATATTTCTGAGGTGTAGGCTTCTAGAATACCAGAAAACTATTTAGATAGAGACAACTTCATTTTATGATTTAGACCCATATGCCAAATTTTATCGAAAGCGTGTGCCACATCAAGAAGGAACAGGCTTTCTTTTATTCTAGTGATTTTTCTATTATATTTGTAATTCTGTGAATCTAATCGATAGTGGAATGTCTTTCTCTGAATCCAAATTGAAGTGATGGGATCAGATTATGTTCCTCTGTGATTGGTTTTAGTCGTTGTAATATAAGTTTGTCGACTAGTTTTGCTAATACAGGCAGGATAGAAATTGGCCTATAGGAGAAAACTCCGTATGGCGGTTTGCCAGGTTTAGGGATAATTATGATCTCTGCTACCTTCTACATCAATGGTACATGCCTTAGTCTAAGAGTTATAAGATTGCTTTTGTGGGGAGCTGTTACAGGTTTTTTCCAGTAATGAGATCAAATCCAGGAGCTACCTTTGGATCCATGTATATTTTCATTAATCTCTTTAATAATTCCTGTGGGGGGGGGTCGTTATATTAATGATAGTATAGAGAATATTTGAAACGTTTTTCTTCTGTGTAACCTATTGTAATAAAATAATTATACAAAATGTTAAATAATCGAAGTGTGAAGAATGTCGTCGAAATATGATCTATTACAGTCCGATATGTGGGACATACATATCTGATATGTTAAAAAAAAACATTACAGCTAGACATATGAACCCTTGTACATTTGAAATCATGAGACGTATGTAAAAGACAAGTACAGATATAGGCTATTCCATTTAAACATGTTACTCTCATTTTTATGTTAGATAATCTGTGCAAGTGATTGTTTTGTTGTTGCATTTTTATACAAATATATTTTTAAAAATGCAAATGAAAAATAATATTTTTTCTAGGGCTCTAAAAGTAGAGAGGCCTTAAAATATAGTCACTAGTCTTGTATAATAAATAACTATAATGAATTTCCTTAATTTCCATGTTAAAATCTTCTATTAAACATGCTGTTTTATGCCAAAACGTATATGTCTACGTAGACTCTATTAGATAAACTGTATTTAAATTATAAATAAAAAAATATTATATTTAAATCTAACCAATTATACACCATTCATCCTGTATTGGAATGTCAACGCCACATAATAAATATTTATGTCGCAACATAGCTTCTTATCTATTTCATCCACTTCATGTAGTACAACGCCACATTTACATTATATAAATTTATTCATTGCTTCCAGGTATTCCTTAAATGGAGCTCCACAACATCCTAAAGGCTATACATCAGGTGGTTCAACCATGAACTCTACAAGATCCGTCTCTTCTCACAGCGATCACTATGCAATTGTACACTCTAGACCAGGCAGTAGAAGTTACAATAAACATAGGGGACCTCCATCGCATATTGGAAGTCATTATAGTGGAAAATAGCTGTAAATCTATTCAGATGCTTTACAAGATTCGTTTCGTTCATAACCTTCCCTAAAAGACTACTAAAACGTGTAGTGATAAGTGATTTTCTTTGAGGATATTCTTTGGATATAATAGTGCAATTTTATAATTCATTTATGTATAAGATATTTTGATATTTTTGAATTTAGCGCATAACACCCACAGACTTTTTACATGTCACAATTTATAAAACAATAAATTTCTATTTTCCTTAGAAATTGTTTGCAATATTTAAATTTCAAGAATTGCAACCTACAATTATTTACTTACGAAAAGTATTTCAGTAGAATTTTCAATAATAATTATTGATGACTAGATGGGATTCACATTTACAAAATTTTATTTTCTAAATTGTGATATTTAAAAATATCATATTATGCTTCAAACTGCTGTATACATTTTTGTTTCATATAAACTTATTTTTCTTTATAAAATAATTATAGATTGTATTGTGCCTTATAATGTCTTATAAATCTGACGATGTAGAATTGATTAACTATTATTAATTTTACGAAAAGTGTGCTTATTTGTACATATTCGAATTCGAAAAAGAAAATGTGTATTTACTTGACCTGTTCATTAATAAGTATTACACCTATTAATGATATAAGTGCGATAATTTTAACTATTGTATATTCATATTCCTTTTCTTATAATTAATAGTTTGTTTCTGTAACATATTAATTTACCTATATTTTGTTCTAACAACATTCTACCACGTATTGTTTATGAAACTCTAATAAATGTTGGATTGTTTTGTGGAACCAATAATTTTCGCATATTTATATATCAGAATTTTTAGAAAAGTGATGTGAGTAGCTGAAAAAGGTTTAATTTTCATATATTATTTTTTTCTCTGTACTTACTTACCTTAATTATAAATAGCTTTAATATTGTATATTTAATGCGAGTGTACTTATCTTAATAGTGATTATTGAAATCGTGAGAAAATGTAAAGAGAACTGATTAATAAAAATATTGTAAATATTTATGTATTTGGTATATTATATTTACACGAATGTTAAATAATATTGAGTTTTACCCATTTACAATTTGAAGTTTACAATTTGAATGAAAATATTAAAAGTAAAAATTCTTTTTCACATTTTCCTCATGCCTGCTTAGATAACCTGGAATTTTCATAATATTAGTATATTGACATTAAGTCATTGCACTTAGTTCATGTAAACATTAATTTTTTTACGTTGTTATTCTGTAGGTGCCTACAGATGTAAGTAAAATCTAAAGGTTTAATTCCACTAAGATCAATATACTCAAAAATCAATTTGAAAAAATATTTAACAGCGAATTATAAAAAAAAATAAATTTCACCAATGTTAAACGCGTACATTAAAACTTCTTAAACCATCACGTTCATTTTTACTATCTAGTAGACGATTGCAAGACTGCACTGGCGAAGCAATTACGAGGATGATGATCAATTCTCAATAACCTAGACTTGAATTTCATCTTTCAGGAATTGAGTGTTCATGTTTGTGACTGATAGTGCCGCAACCATGCGCTCTGTAGATCGCTGTCTTAAACAAGAGTATGGTAACTTCCCACATATTACGTGTAAACTTCACGCGTTACATCTTGTGGCTGAAATTCGAAGATATTATCCAAGCATAAATGGATCAATATCATTTAAAAAAGTCGTATTTCTTAAATCTAAACGTATTATTACGTCGTTACATTGCTATCAAGGAAAGTCGAATGATATTTCAAGATCTTTAAGTTGATGCAATATACAAATTATTCATCAATAATTACAAGGGACTAGTATGTTAGTGTTGTTAGTGGAGTCACTGCAAATAGTACACACAGATACATGGGTAAGTGACACAAAAAATAATATTGTTATAGCAAATTAAGATTTTATCAGATTAAAATAAATGTATAGTGGTTCTGCTTCTACAAAGTCATTATATGATTGCAACGATTATTTTAGTTGTGTCATCACTAGGTGTCGAATGGTCGTTTTCTTCACATAACAACATTTTTTTACCACGGTGAATGTCGCTCCCTAAAACAACTATAGAAACATATATAATAATATAAATGTTTAACAGATTAACAAAGTTAATCCAACTGATAACGCTGTTTAAGATGCAAGTATTTTACTGTGTTGTATAAATTATAATGTATAACCAGTCACCCTTTACCACCAAAATTACTCTTTTAAATAGTTCATGACATGTATAAATAAAGATATGTAATTTATTCTTCAATCCTCCATCCATATGTCAAATGTTATTAAAATCGGTATGTAAAAACTACACGAGGGAATACCCAAAGACAAGGGTTATTTTCTGTACGTTAGGTACGTTTACTAGACACCCTCTCTGTTCAATTAGCCAAGTCTCTTTCATAAGAAACCATCGCAGCAGACAGAGTAACTTTTTTCTTAAGCCCGTCCCAATGCCTTGGCGATTTCTCGATGGCAAACTTTAAGGAGCAACACGTCAACATCAAATTGTTTCATATTATAAAAACAGTGGCAGATACCGTTTTACTGCTTCGGGATGCTTGTGGTAAAGAAGCCCTAAGCCAGAATTCAATTTAGAACTGGTTTGCGCGGTTCAGATATTGTCAAATATCACTTAAAGGTGAACCCCGTTTGGGTCACCCCTCAATGTCCAGAATAGCCGAAAATGTTCAAAGTTCAAGTGTTCCATGCCATCAAGTTTGATCGTTGCGGGACAATCGATGAATTGGATAAAATAACTAGAATTTCCTGGAATTCTTGCCAAAGAATCCTAACTGAAGATTTGAACATGAGACACACGTTATGTCTGCTTTCCAATGACCAGAGGGAGAACCGTCTGAGAGTGTGCCAGAAATTGAAAAAAACGCTGACTAATTTTTTAGTGAATGTCATCACAGGAGATGATTCTTGGTATTACAGCTATAAATATAAAACAGCAATCCAACCAGAGGGTGACACCTTTAGTGCCCAGATAAAAAAAAAGACATGGCAAGTGAAATCAAATGTAAAATCCATGATGGTTTGTTTTTTCGGCATCAACGGAGTCGTTCACGTTGAATTTATTCCTCAGGGTATCACAGTAAACCAAAATTACGATATCGAAATGCTAAAGAGATTGCGCGAGGCAGTCAGAAAAGAAACTACCTAAATTGTGGATATCCGGGGACTGGTTTCTTCGTCATGACATCTGCCTACACAGCGTTGAAAATCAACCTATTTTTGACTAAATGAAAATGGGATGATCAAACCAACAGTTTTCTTATTCCCAGTAATGAAGAAAAACTTAAAGGAAAATCATTTTCAAGACGTGGAAGGGGCTAAGAATAAAATCCTTGGAAGCACTTAACAACATACATAACAACATAATACAGAAGAATATACAAATGTTTCGAATAATGGAAATATGGTTGGAACAAGTGCATATCATCTAATGATTCTAGTGAATAGTATTTTTAAGAAGATTGATATTTCCCATATGTTATGTTGATTTGAATAAACAATTGAAATAAACAATTCTCATTTTCGTTTGGATACCCATTACTCCTACTTTTTTAGTTATAGTATCTTCTACTTGTTTAATTATAATATATTAAATCATCGAAATTATTTATTTATTTAACATTTTACATCTACCAGTGTATACAGTATCCCATTTCATAAACAAATTCTATTGAAATGTCTACGTACTGCACATATATTCCTAAAATTTGCGCAAAAGATCCCTAAAGCAATCAGTACTTGAGAAATATGATCCAATGGTGACAAATACACATGTTATATTTTATCGGTTTTACTGAAAATTAATTATTGCAGTTCTAACTTTGTTTTAAATGTATCTTTAAGATATGTGACTTATGTATTGACTATAAACAAAAATGTATACTTCAAACGTATTTCTAAGGGACTAATATTTAACATGGAAATATATACTTTATTACACATTAATCTTATTACAGCAGATATTAAAGATATTGGGCCTGAATTTTGTTCCTGATATAGTAATTTATGAAACATAATAAAATTAATTAATTTACAAGACAAATAGAGAGTAGGGAGATTACTCAACGAATATACGTTCAATAAAAAATAGTTTGTGGACACATTGCGTGTTTCTATTAATGAATATGACCCGTTATTCCAGAATATTTGTTCCTAATAGGTAAACAATTGCCCTTAAATAATCGGAAGGTCATTTTTGGTATATCCTAAAATTATATGAGTACATCTGAAGAGGTTGTTAATGAGCAGTGTGTGTCATTCCCTCATATTGTATATTAATATACAACATATTACAAATGTTTGGAGTAAAATTTATAATAATAAAATGAAGGTTTTTTGGTGAAGCTCTTCGAAGGCATCAATTTGTATTTTCAAAACAACACCCATAGGAGTTATTTTCAATACTTCACAATCAACTTCCGAAGCTTTAACAACTCAAAATTTCAAATATGCAAATACTCCTTGTTATTATAAGGGATATCTACGTATTTGAAATTTCTTGCATTCCTTGCATTTCTTGTATATATATATATATATATATATATATATATATATATATATATATATATATATATATGCATGCATGCTTGGAAACAACGTATTCCTAATTCCAAAGCATTTTTTGTTCTTCGATAAAAATTAAAATTGAAAATTTGTTAATAAATATCGGATATGATCAACAAAATGCAAAAATTCTATAATTTCGCTATTATAAATAACGAAACTAGATAAAATCTTTACAATATATTTTCAAAATGGCCATCATGCTGACTCCTGAAAACTTGATAATAACCTATTCAACCCTGGACAGCATTTACATAAGAACTAATTATATCACATAGACTTTCACGAATAACTTCTCTTATTTTAATCTTCGGTTCTTCAATGTTTCATGTCAATCAAGTCATGTAAACGCTACTTTTTAGGATAATGCCCTAAATATGAATCCAAAGGAGCTGATAATTAGTTGGAACCAAATCGGGTTGATATTCTAGTATACTGCGATTTGTCTATTGTGCTGCCATTAGGGTAAAATATAGCTTCTTCTGAAGAAAGTACGTTATATAAGATGTTTTAATTATCAGTTATTATGTTCTACATTGTTCCACAAAATTCCAGTTTTCTGTCTGCATAATTATGTGACTTAGGCTTGTCAACTTCGTGTACTTTAAATTGGGACCCCTATTATTTCTTTGGTTAACGGTAAATTGTTAGTTTTGAAACGTTTTGTTGCTGAGCTAGTTTTCTAATTGAATTAATTGGGTTTTCTATTAAGTCGAGCATTACTTCATGTCTCAAATCCTTTATAATTTTTTACACCACTACATTGACTCATTATATTTTATTTTCATTGTAATTGTCAAATACTTTGCTTACCATACAAGTGTAATGTATAAAATTGTTTTTAATTCCTTAAAACTGTAAAATAAAGTATCACACAAGGTATCTTCATATTTAACTTGGGCTTATTAATACTGAGGATTTAATAGCGAAGAATGTAGAAATCAACGCCATGAAAGTATTGTTTTGAAAAATTAGAAATTGACATATCCGAAGAGTTTCTCAAAAAAGCCTCCACCTTAATTTGATGAATTTTATTCTCTAAGAAAATATTGTATATCATTATTAATATAATCATCTTTTGAAAATTATGGGATTTTAGTCAAATTTATTAAACTTGCAAATGGAATAACGTTTTCAGTTCCACGAAGTAACTTTCCTGTTCGTGATCTGTTATTTATAAATTCCATTTTTTTATAATCACAACGCCATATTGAAAAGTCATTGGAAGGTTTCTATTAAGTGCAATAAATTTAAACGGTGTATATTATTTACATTTATTTTTATAAAAGCATTTATTATAGTTATCCTTCGTAACAAGCACATTGATCTAATGGACATTTATCAGTAGGATAAACAAGGCACTGGTCCATACAATAAACGTCCGCACCCACTTTCCCTTGGTATTCGCCAATGGCGTCACAGGTTGTTCTGAAAAGAAAAAATACATTTCTGTAAAATATATTTCTCAAAATGTATACTATGCTCTCAAAGAAAAATTCACTGAATCTAACAGCTACGATTATATACATATAAAAATGTATTTTCTACTTTAGATATTTGTTTACGCATTAAAATTAGTTTTGCACAAAATATTTAAATACTCCATTATTACTCTCGACTTATGTTTCCAAAGTTAACGTCAGCAGGATATGGCTAAAGGATTTACCTAAATATTTATCTTAGTAGTACGATACAACATAAACAGTTATTGTGGATGAAATAATATTAGTTGTATTTCAAAGAAATTGGAAAAGGCCACGCATGTAATGAAAATCTTGACTAAAATCAGAAATCCCAATATTGCAGCCATGTTACATAAAATATTATTTTTTATTTTTTTTTTAGATTATGACTATATATGAGATGTGGGTTCAACTTCAAAGGCTAACTTGCAATTCAACCCTCGATAGAGGACTATCGAGGATTAAAATTGTACTTCTAGTATATGCCTAATATTTCTACTGACGATCTTAGACAAATAAAATGCATGTCTTAAATAAAGACACGTTCAGAGCTTCACACCCCATAAAACATTTATCGTTAGTAATAAATTTATTTCCTTTGATTTCTCATTACATTATTAAACATAGCATGTGTCAAATATCATGCATGAAATAAAAAGAAGAATAAAAGGCAGTATTTATTTTTATTTAAGTATTATTATAATCTAGACCAGCGCTTACTAAACTTTCTTTGCCCTGGCCCGGGTTATTTGTATGCTTCCTCTTCGTGGCCCACTAAAAATTACCACTTTTTGAACTGTCTTAGTGTATAAATAGGCAAAATAAAAGACATTTTATTGTCTATGTAGAAGTATATGATATAATTAAAGGATTAACTTTTAATAATAATGTAATAATTATATTGTAATTAGATTAATTGACTACTATTAGTGAGAAGTATGAAACCATTTATTTTTAACTAGGAACAATTTAACAACACGGAGACCATTCTGCGACCCGGTATTTTATTTTCGTGGCCCAGTGCTGGGTCACGAGCCACCATTTGGGAAGCGCTGATCTAGACAGATAAATGCAGTTTTATCTTCTTTAAATAAAATTGCATAGATTGAAAAAAATCGCACAATATACTTTTCAGTTGATTGTTTCAACACTGAAGGGGTTTGGAAACTCAATTTTCCCCTAAACTACATTTGGATTCAATTTATAGAGATGGTGTATTCACTTTCCACCAGCCATCCTTAATATCTATCTAAATTTATGTGGAATATTAATTTCTTCCGAAAAATATTACATACTCCTCCGAAGAACTTCAGTGGAATATATACTGGTTATGAAAATACCAACTTCCACTAGATGAAAAATTTTCATTACATAATTCGATTTCTTGTTCTGTATTTAATAAAGAACGTCGGCATAGACTTCTTACACCACTGTCAAACAGCAAGTGGTTTATCAAAATTCCTTAAGGAATTCCACATTCTTGAAATGCAATACCGCCATGCTATATATAATACTCTCCAGGGCTCTTTGGAGGGACTCCTCAGATCACACACAAGTCCTTTTCTGTGATCATATTTTCTACTTAAAAAATATTAAAAAGCTTTTATCTGCCGAATATATCAGTGTACATAATAATGCCAGTGTACTAAATAAGGCCAATCAAGTCCTTGCAGCTTGACCTTATTCACTTTGCATAACTCTTGCACTCATAACTTTTGGAAGAATATATAATCCCATACTTTTTCAATTCTACAGTCTACTTATCATACAGTCGCTCATACACTATATCTAATGTATGGACCAGAATATTAATAACGGTTTGGCAGTTTGACTGTTAAATACTCTAGAAATTTACGAAATGTTTCATTGGCTGAAATGGTTTGACATTTAGAAGACAAAGTCGATGCAGGAAGCTAATCGAAATTCAATAAACTTCCGGAATGGACACCCTGCAGGAAATACAGAAACTATTGACAACATTTCAAAATACAGTGCCGAAGAATGCTCCTTAAACCTCCACATCATGTGGATGTTCAGATTGTAGCCAAAATGATGGTTAACCACCAATAGTACTAATTTAGTTAATCCTAATTTAGTTGACTTTGTTGACCTTAGTTGGCCATTTTAGATAAAAGACTGGCGTATCTTCTAAAATGGTTGTAGCTGGCGATTTTAGAAGACAGGTCAGTCTATTGTTCATTATTTCGCCTAGATTTCTATATATTAATTCAATATTTATTTCAAACTGTTA
Organism: Rosalia funebris; assembly: GCA_037954035.1. NCBI lineage: Eukaryota > Metazoa > Arthropoda > Insecta > Coleoptera > Cerambycidae > Rosalia > Rosalia funebris. The sequence continues at coordinate 12,442,464 of JAZFAV010000007.1, forward strand.
ATTTATTTTATATGTTTTTACTGTTTATGCTTCTAACGATGACAAAAAGTTTTATTGTCGACGAGATAAAATAATTCTTTATTTTAGTAAAAATTTTAATGATAATTTTATGACAACATTAACTTTCAGAAGACGTCATTACTGTGTTTTAGGTTAGTATCTAAAGCAGCAGAATAAACACAGCCATGTATAAGTAATCCAAACTAGTAATTAAATACTTGAAGCTTAATTGGAACTTTCTTCGAAAAAATCTGCGGCTCTTAAATATCTTCAAATTGTACAAATTTTATGTTAATACCCTCCATAAGTCGGCAGCTATTTAAACATATCTTTTACATTTATTCTTGGAACTAGATATGCACGTGCCAAGTTCCTTAGGATTGTAAGCACTCTTGCCTGTGTAATAAGCAGAAAAGTGAAGTTAAAACAGGTGTCTTATCCACTGCGCATAATTTTAGCATATTTATTGGGCATATTTGTTTCAAACAACCGTAGGTATTCCTTGTATACTATTTCTTTGCGAATAAACATTCTTCCCAACGTACGATTTCGGAATTATTGCCGTATGCACGATTTATCAATGCCCCTTTTAATGAATGCTGTTTTATATGAATGGTTTATTCTTAATGGAATTGTGATTAGATCCTATTTGAAAACAAGATTATATATACAGAAATCTATTCAATTACAAAATCTATTTAATTACTTATAGGTAAATATACGCCGTAAATGAATGTAGTTATAACAACAAAATTGAATAACAGCAGATAATGTAAAATTGTTGATGAATGATGTTGATGAGGTTAGTCAAATATACTCTTATTCATCGTGCTCTTTCATGTATTCCCAAATACTGAATAACGTTTTTATAAAACTTATAGAACCTAATATCAAAACTAATGTAATAACATTACAACTTAGTTCGTTTAGGTATATATATTCAATTCAAGTTTTATTTAATTTTAAACTGATAGTTTAACATCAATATAGTCCAGAAAAATAATCTATTAAACTGAAATACAAAAAACTTCTGGTTTCATATTTATTTATAGGAATTAATTTCTAATACTTGTTTATGATAAGACGAAATTACCTCCCAATAGACCTAACAATTTGGATTAAAAACAATTTTTGAAAATTACAGTCAAAAAGTTTCACTAAAATTACATAAAGGGTGGACCAAAAATAGTAACCCATTTTAATTGCCTCTACGCTGTTTTCATATTTTTTTATTATTTTATTTCCAGCTTTACAAAACCCTGATTATTTATTATTTCAGCAGGACGGTATCATATGCCACACTGCTAGGCAGAGTATTGCTCTTTTAAGAACTATGTTTCCTAGCAGAATAATATCTCGAAATTGAGACGTAAACTGGCCTTCAAGTTCGCCCGATTTAATGGCCCCCGACGTCTTATTCTGCTGCTTCCTAAAAGAAAGAATATACAAACCGCAGACGCTTTTGGAACTAAAAGAAAAGAAATTCGGGCAAAAGAAACTTTGACGTTAGTGTGAATATATAGGTAATATGAAGAAAAAGAAGAAGACTATCATTTACAAGACGTTATTTTTTACAAATAAATCTTCATACTTTTTGTTATCGTTTGGAACATTTTTAGATTGAACTTATTAAATAAGTACAATATTTGAAAAGAAAAATGAGTTACCTACTTTTATAATTATGAACATTGTATAATTAATAAAGTATTAAATTTGTATTAATATTTTTATGTATTCATGTTTGTTACACATCGAGGTATATCGAGGTAAGGTATTACAATAATTAAAAAATTTACATCGCTATAATTTTTGACGAAAACATTTTTTATTTCGGTAAACTACTTCACTTAAGACGAAGCCAATATTTCGAAATGATTTTTTAGCTTTTTGATTATTATCCAACTGTTTTTTGTCATCACTTGCTTAATTATTGACAAATTTTAATTTTAAGGTACTCATTATAAAGCTCAAAATTATGAGATTAATGGTTAATAAAACAATATTCATTCGTGATTAACATCCAGAGTAAATGGTTATCAAAAGTAAACCAAATTAACACTGATTATTTACATAGGCTTAGTGCTTTAATAGGCCAAGAATTTTTGGCTCTTGGATAATAAACTTGAAACTATATGTGACTTGACACTGTGGTCTCCTACCTATCTATAAATTCTCATAACCTAGAAGAGCCATTAATAATTTAGATATTTTGTAAGTTTTGATATATCCTGATTTTGGTGGCCTTAAATCTTCTTTCTTTATTCTATCAGAGAATTCCATTATTTTTTTATTTCTGTCAAAATTGTTATCCTTACATGCCTTAAATTTTAACCATGAATTAATGTGTTACTTAATCTTCCTACTACTTCAACTATTCAACAGTTTTATTCAACACACTGAATTATCTACTTTTAAGAAAAAACTAAAAGGGTGTTGAAAAAATAAAACGTAAGCAGAAAGCCTGATTCCTCCCTCCAAATTATTTTTGTTACGTGGGTTTTTATGAACATTTAACTTGTGTATTTTGTCACCTCAACATAATACGCATTTGATGTCTCAATATTAAGATATGTATTGTTCTCAATGGTTCTGTAAAAACTTGATAATGCTACATGATAGAAATTCTTCTTCGTTCCTCTATGGATCTCCGTTGATATAGATCTGTTGCTTATTTATAAATGAACTTTACTCAAAAATTGTATTTCGGCGAATTCAGTAGTTTTTTTCATTATTAAATACCTAACATATACATAAGTCTCCACAAAATTTTGTTCTACCTTTAATTAAACAGGCGTAGATAAATAAAATTCAAAACACATCGTCTGATCATCTTTCTTTAGATCTTTGATATCCTACTGGCAACTTATAATGCACAAGTAGACACTGTTTTGCGTATCTACGTCATTTAATATATTGGAAAGGCATTAAAGAAGCATCAGCATAGAATTAATGTTAAACACTGCAGTAACAAAAAAATATATTTATGTTTGCGAATTATACAGTCAAGAACCTCTTGACAGTTTACAGGCTCTATCGTAGAAAATTCCGTGGAGGCGGACCTTAATGTAATTTGCTGAATTTTATTGACCAGTAATAAATAATTATCATCGACGGCAATAAACTAAGAACGGCCTCAGGTGTTCTGTCGCCTTTAATCAAATTCAGTTTTTATAATAGTTGTAAGGAGTTTTGCATATATTCAAATCACTATTTACGAGGTTCGGTGAAAAATAAATAATACAAAGGTAATCTAGTATTTTTGTTATAGATCAGATTTCGGTTACTTCATCAGGCGTCAACACCGTTATTTAAGTATTTTAATAACCATTTGTTAATAGGCCAAAATATGTAGAGAATATTGCATTCATAACAAGATTACATGATATAAAGTAATAAAATCATTTTGTTTATACGAACTTTTCCTTTACGAATGGTGTTTGGAATTTTAACTATTGTTAATTATTTTTTATTCTTTCTTTATTTTTTATTTATAATTTGTTAATAGAGAATATTATATTCATAACAAAATTACATTATATAAAGTAATAAAATCATTTTGTTTATACGAACTTTTCCTTTATGACTGGCGTTTATAATAACTAAGTATTAATTTATTTTTATTCTTTCTTTATTTTTTATTTATAATTTGCTTACACCTACATTCTGTTTAATTTCTCTGTTGATACTTTTACACTGTCTCTTTACTTGCACCGTTAAATAAAACGCAATCAACTTAATTGTTTTCCGCATATACAGCGTGTCCCAGAATATGTGGGTCATCTCCCGAATTCGTATCGAAAACATTTAAATAACGTGACAAGTTCCTATAATTTTTCTTCCTACAGTCCCTTCCTACGTCGATATGGCGCCCTAAAGGACGTCGCTGGAAATTACTTTTCCTTAAATTACTTTTTTAAAGTACTTGGTGTAATTTAATAATTTCTTCATATGATGAATATCAGTTAGGATTCCTCAAAATAGTACCTTTTTAATGTTTTTAGTTTATTTAGTTCGCCAGGGACGGACTAGCTTTAATACAATAATGGTCAATTCTTTTGCACCCCATATGATAAAGGCACAATAATAATATTATTAGTTCCGTTGAACTTTAGGCTAAAAAGAAGACTAAAACTGCTGTTGTTCGATATCCATAAAATGAACCGTTTTCGAGAAAAACTATTTTTATTCAAATATGATTTTTATTATATTTTGTGTGTCGGTTCAACATGGATCCATTATGCATTCCCTAGCTCTGAGAATTGAAGATTGTTGGACTCTCCGCAATACCGCAACATTGTTCCTTATTTCCCGATAATGTAGAATAGTTCTCTCTAATAAGGTTTCCCTAGTGTCTATTTTAATAGAGTATACTACTGTTTTTAAATGTCCCCATGAGAGAATATCTAAGAAGTTCAAGACGCGTCATAATAATAACATGTGGGTTCTCGTCTGCCAAGAAATGCAAGTCCATGACAGTTTATGATGTCCTTTTTTCTTGAAAAGCGAGCTTCATCCGTTAAGAGAACAGAACTCGTAAAAGAGTCATTTCTATGTGATTCTAAAAGCCAATTTGAAAATTCCATCCTTCGAGGAAATTTTTCGGGAAGAAGCACATGGACTTTCTGAAGGTGATAAGGATGTAGTTATTGCTCTTTACGGATCTAACAATCAATTTTGTTTTAATGCACATTCGATTTTGTACAATGAAACTGGCAGCCAATTTCCGAACACTTGTAGAAGGATCTATGTACGGCTATGGCATTTAAGACATTTTCTTTAACGCCCTCGCCGTAAATGATTTGTTTTCCACAATTTCGACTAGTTTTTTTCAAATTTTCCTAGAATATTAGCGGCACTGTATTAGAATCTTACAAAAATTTTAGTTAAAGTACGCTAGCAAGCTCACATACGTGACAAAACTGCGTAGTTCGTACCAGCTAAACAACAATCCACTCTTTCAAAGACCTTTCAATTGGGAACCCTACGATTTAGAAATCGTTCTTCGTATAGGCTTCTGGCTTATAATGCATTACATAATGCTAAACTGCACATTAAATGCATGTCTGCATATTCGCTGAACGTAAATTCCATTATCGTAAATAAAAAAATCTAGAAGAATAAAGTTATCGCAAATTTTAAAGCACTAATATCGTTAACTGATACCCTCATTAAAATTTCCCTAACTTCATTGAATACACATTAAATAACCATAGATATAAAGCAAGTGTCTTTTTCAACAATGGTGCATGGTCGAATATTTCAAGAAACTTCATAAAACCATATTTAAATAAAAATAGCTTTTCTCGAAAATGGTTCATTTTATTGATATCAAACAGGAATATCTTTTTTTACTCTAAAGTTGAAGAGAACTAAAAATATTATTATTGTGCCTTTATCATGCAAGGTGCAAAAGAAATAAACATTACTGTATTGAATCTAGTCCGTCCCTGACGAACTAAATAAGCCAAGTATGTTAAAAATGTACCATTTTAAGGAGTCCTAACTTTAAGGGGTCCATCACATTAATATTTTACTAAATTACACTTAATTTTACTAAATTAAGTATTTTAAAAGTTATTTAAGGAGAACTGATTTCTAGCAACGTCATTTAGGGGGAAAAAATCAGTAACGTCATCTCTGTAGGAAAACGCTGTAAGAAAACAAAAAATTATAGGAACTTGTCACATTATTTCAATGTTTTCTCTATGAATTCGGGAAATCGCCCACATATTCTGGGACACGCTGTATATCGGCAGCATAATTCACCTATGTACGATTTGATACCTGTGTACTACAAAATATCTACACTCCAATGCTTTATTGTAATTCAAATATATTATACTTACGGGCATTGGCAGACTTCTTGGGGACAATTTGGAGGATATCTCAAGCAATTACTCTGACACCAATCTCTGAGACCAGGTATCACTCTGTATATGCTAGTAGGAACGCACACTTGTTCTCGGATAACTAAAGGTACTACATTGTATGGAGCTGGCTTGGTATAATCCTTGTAGTACAACTGATAAGGATTCTGTCCAGCGAATATTGGAGGAATTGCACCGCCAGTGCTAGTATGTATTGCTACATCGGCGCAGTTTCGAAACGTTTCAGATTTTCCACAGCCTTGCGCCTGAGTGCCATTTGGACAGAGGCCCCACTGGTTTCCGGTGTAATAACTCCATTGCAGAACACATTGTGTACAGGTTATGTAAGGTGGTAGTTGCACTTTGTACCTGAGAAAAACATTTAAATACTGTTTTAATAGAAAGTAATTCCTTAAAAGATAATAAACAATAAATAGGAACCGAAGAAGTTTTCCAGGAACCCCGAAATATCATAAATAAGTTGATGAGCATTTTTCCAACCAATTATAATTAGAACTGATCAGTTTTAATTATATCCTGATTATGCTAACTTGGTTGATCGATCGTATATTGACCGATATAATCTTTTAATGTTTGAAGAACACTGGTGTTCTATTTATTATTGCTACTTCAAAGATTCTAACCCTCTCTAAAGAAAAAAATATAATATCCAATCCCCTCTTTTATCTTTAGAACTAAGACACATAAAAGAACGAAGATACGTACGAAAAGAACGAAGAAGAGGTACGTACATTAAAGTGGACAATAATATTTTGGTATGCGAGTAATATCTCATTTGGAAGCTGTTTCAAATATATATTCGAACGATGATCGTATTATTTTGATATCTGTCTTTATTTTGGAAAAAAATCTAAAACTTTTTAGGTCATGCCTTCCTGTTAAAACCATGTGTCAGGCTTCTTCTGGCAGACATCACCAATAATAGAAAATAATATATTTAATTCACAAATAACAGAGTAATAAAAATAAAAAGTGGTACTAGATAGCTCTAAAGATATATATATGGTACCACTACGCTACCACATCCTATTATGAACTATTTCATCCGTTCAAGTGAATCTACTTTGAATAGTTTATCTATGTACTTAAATATTTCGATGTTACCGGGTTACGTAACGTATACCTTAAATTTTAAGAATCCTCATAAAAAAACGAAATAATTTTCTTCGATACGGAGCTTTTAAAAATGTCTTTTGTACATAGGCTATTAATTTGTCGTTCGTAACAGTTCCTATAAGGTAATGGACTATCGTATACTAAACATGTTACATGCAATAAAGTGATCAATTACAAATCAATTATTATTGATACAATCTCTATCTAATACCAATTTCTAAATTTTTTTGTTTCGAACACTTGAATAGTTGAATTGAAAATAAATGGATATGGTTACAGTATTAATCAATAAGTTTATAAGCAATGCAGATTTAGTAGAGTTTAGCTATATGAAAGCCAAATTATTAATAGATGTTTAAATCTATAAATCAAAATCTCGCGTTAATAATACAATTTTTGAGATTAATTAAATAGGCATTCGTTGTTTATTTTCATTTCCTGTGCATAATAATATAAAAATTTGATATCTAAATATGTATGTCTTAAAGATCGTTTGCCTTTATATTTATGACAAAAACTTGTATCGACAACAAATTAATTTTCATAATCGTCCAGAACTTATTCAACTCAATCCACAACTTATTAATTTTTCAAATTAAAAATTTATATTTTTTACATCATAGGAATAACAAACAAGGTAATAACCAGCCAAATAATAATCTCACTGTAAAATTAAAAACTGAATAATACACGAGTCTCACAGACGTGATATATCGCAGCACACACCTGTGGTGTCCAAATATCTTACTTTACATTCATGAATGTATACAGTCCTTGAAAGATAGCAAGTGTAATCTAATGTAATCTAAATACATAAACAGTACACTAATTGCAAGAGGTACGTTCAATGTTTGCAGCTCTGATTTCTGACGAAAATATATTACATACGAGACATGCATTGATGATATAAATGCCTACATCATTTATTTTATGGACGAGACAAGGGAGACATGAAACATAAGCTGACTAAAATTTGCTTAGATCTTATAACACCTATCATCTTCAAAATTTTTAAATAACAAATAAGATCACGTGGCACCCATTTAAATAATTTTTGAGTTCTATATTCAAATGTGACTGGATTTTATAGTTGCATCGATTTATTTCGAAGATACTATCGTTTGAATGCAATATCATACATATGCTGAATATATCATTATCTTTACAGCAATTGTTAGTCAAAATATCGAAAGAACTATACCATATGAATACAATTTCAATATATTCATGTTAAATTAATAACTCGTTGTAGGGTAAGCAATAATTTTTAATACGAATTGGTTTTAAAGTATAAATTTTATTATTACGAACGAAATAACCCACTACCATCAAGGTTTTGAAGCAGAGAATTGCTGAAGAATGTTAGGTTATTTTCCGCAGTATTCTTCAGCAATGTTACTTTCTGCAGAAACACTTGAATATGAGAAAGAGTTTTATAACAGGATTTTATACTGTCAGTAAAACGAAGCACCTCTTGCATATTATGAGTCCTTATTTAAAAATTGTTTAAAAATAACTAATGCTACTTTTTACTTTTATCATTTCCTTGTTTGTATTTTTTTTGTTTCCCACAGAACTTCAAATCCGTCAAATTCAATCAAAAATTCTATAAAAAACCAATTGCTATCTTCTATGATTTTCTTTAGTAATGAGTGATTTTCTTTACCCATGAGTGATGTAATCTATTAATTTCAAAAATATATAGATTTCAAATATCACTGATGTATTAAAACTCAACGAGTTTTAATCATCTCCAGGTGATACCAACTTTGTTGGCGAAACGTGTGTCGAGTGTAGTGTATAGTGTTTTGGTGTTTTGTGGCAAACTACGTCAGTAGTTTTCTTCACTCCAAAGGTTCCAGTCCACTCCAATATTCAAATATATAACAACTCAAAACAACTACCTCAAAATCATAATTGTTGCAGAACATTATAATTTGAAAATGTTTAAATATAATACATACAATATCTGATTTCTGGAGAATCACTAACACAATGGATATACCACATCATTTCTGGTACTACATAAATACCCTGTTCTGTTACATATTACAATATGTACTAATTCTTAATTAACAATAGCTAGGTTTCGAAAAATCATACTGCCCTTAGATTTTTTAAACCTCCCTCGCGATCACATAATATCTCTCTTTGTGTTTAAAGTTATCTAATCTTAACATTGAAAAGGCCAATAAGTCTATTTTAAAAGATATAAATAGATACCTATTAAACTGAAGATAAGTTTCAAAATAAAATTATAACGATGTCATGAGATATTATCATGCCTAGTTCATTATAAACTGATGTTGCTAATATATGATGAAATATCTACTGACTATACAATAAAAATATGTTACCTAAATACTGCTTTCTTCTTTCCATCTTCTGGTATTTGGTAAGCAAAATCCTTCGTTTCCGCGATGTATAATGGAAATTTTTCAAAGCATTCCTGTGTTGCTTCTTGTTTCGGATTGTTATTCGGGCACAAAAATATCTCAAAACGTCCATAGTGATTAGCCGTTAGTTCCACTTCTATATCTACAGTCTGCCCAACACTGTAATGTCTACTGATTATTCCTTTGGCGTATAGGCCACCAGCTTCATGCGGCCGAGGTTCCTCCACGTGGTGAGGATCTCCACATAATCCACATTTGCCGTCATTTTGTTCCCACTGCACTAAAATAATAACAATTTTATAGGAAAATAACAAAAAAATGTTATCTATATAATAATATTAAGAATACTGAAGTCCTTCTTCTGGGTGAAAATCAGATTCCAAAACTTCACGAGAGGCTTAAATCAGGCACTAACATCAAAATGAAAGAGTAATGATTCATTTCGATGCACTAAACAAAATTATTCCCAAAAATTCAAACATGTAGATTATATGCGTTATTCTTTATCTAACAGTCCATTTATATGTGCATATGTATGGATAATGCTACATATGTAAATACTATCTGCCGAGAATACTGTTATTTAATAAAATTAGCTAGGCATTAACATTCAAGGATGCTGCCTAGCTGATAATGTGTTAATTATCTGCTTCTCCGTTTATTCTTGAGTACATTTTTTGATAAAAACTATTTCCAACAGAATAGAGGAATTGAGGGTACGCGGTTACCCTCATTAGGGGTTGAAATACTTTAAGATTTATTTTTCTAGATAAGTATATTTTATATAGAAAAAGTACCCAAAAAATTTAGTAATGAAACCCATGTCTTATAAGCGACACCACAATACTAAAAATTTAATATATCCTTATTATATCATATCTATATATGAAAGTACTTTTTGATCGTAAGTAACAAATCATTAACAAACGATGGACCATAAAGTTAATGCCAGACGGAGCAGGACAAGAAAAAGGGGGTAATTAAGGATGTAGGTATAATTAACGAATATTCTCCTGACAGTATTATCTATTATGTGAGGTTGGATGATGAGAATTAATGATAAAACGTAGATTTAAAAGAACTTTTCGATAATTCCGTAAGTTTCAATAAGACTCGACACTTGTGACTGCAAAGAGTTTTAGAATGACAAAGATTTAGAGATAACAATAGTGCACTCATATGGCAACAATTTGTAACAAGTTTTAGGAAATCCCAAAGTTAAAATTAAAAACAACAGAAGGTCCAAATCTGGGTGAGCATATGGCTTACCTAAAGTAAGAGGTTAAATAAAGATTTGGAAATGACATTAGTGCAGTCCTGTGACGACGAACTGCAACAGCTCTTAGGAAATCCTAAAGATAAAACTGAAAAGAATATAACATCCCGAATTTATGAAATTTGTCAATATTGCAGTCATAAGTATATTGGGCAAACAAAAAGAGGCAATTGTAGCTAGGTTCAACGTGAGCATGATTCACTTAAATCACGGGAGATTATATAAAACATGCTGTATGTAAACAAATACAGAATAGTTATCAGTGACTTAAAGTATAACTAATAACAGTGTTGATAGCATCAAATTAGCTAAACGTGACAATAGCATAAATATATACAAAAGAACAAATACATAACAGTCCGTAGTTTTGATTGATATAATCAACGATGACATTAATGAATCAACGAACTGAAAATTTACCTTCTTACAATTTATTGGCTATGAAAGAATAGTTAGATTTTAGAACTCGTGTCACAGTAAACTGGAATATATTATCTCTTCATTGTTAACTAAGCATAAAAAATAGTTACAAGGAGTAGTTATTAAAGAATGGTGTGTGAAATCGTAAAATTGTTCATAATGATTTAGGTAACCTGAACAACATTTAGATATATATATATATATATATATATATATATATATATATATATATATATATATATATATATATATATATATATAGAAAATATAAGTAATTTAAAACATAGGGTTAAACATTTTCTGATTATGCCAACTGCGTGGAAGGCTCCAATCCTCTTCCAGATTATCTCTACACCTCAATATAACAATAGTTTTGATTCTCTTCTGTACGTGTAAACCTCGTTTAATTATTTAAATATTTCTAAAGTTAAAATTAAATAACATCGGATTTAATTATTTTCGCTACATATCATTAACAATATGAAGTACATGTCAATTTATAGCTAACAAAATTTAGCAGCAGAAATGAACACAAGTCAAAATTGTGACCTATTTATAGTTCCCTTAATTTTTGCCTTGATTGTTTCCTTATTTTTTTTTTTTTGTTGAGTAAATGCTAAAAACTGATTAAAATAATTTTTCATATTCATAATCAATAGTAGGTTTAATTATGTTTGCTCTTAGTTTTTAAAAATACTTTTCGTTCGTTTTTAAATGAAATATTGAAATGATGGAAAATCTTTCAAAAGAGTTATCATATAGTAATTATACCATTTAAAAACCTATGACAACATTACACAAACGTATATTAGTTTATAATTGGACGGGTGAACGGGTACTATATTGGACATGAAAATTCAAATTTTCGGTTTATTCAGATAATTTTCTTCACAAACTATATACTCACGAAATAATTACTACTTTATATGTTTGATATATATCATACATGAGGTCTGATAAAAATACGGTGAATAATTTTATTAGGAACAAAGTAATAAGCTTACATCAAATTCTTTAATTTCCCTCAAAGTACTGTTCTTGACTAGCAATGCAATTATCGCAATATTGTTTCCATGATTGAAAGCATTTGTGCAAAGCTTCTTTCGGAAGGACCTGCAGCTGCTCCGTCGATCGTGGCCCTTTCAGTGTCGGGAATGGTGTCAAGATGTTTTCCCTTCTTAGCATGATTTTTGGAAAGAGTCAAAAGTCGCATAATTTTAAATCCGGGGAGTAAGGTGGATGTGGACAGACAGAAATCTTTTTTCAGCCCAAAACTCGAGGATCAGGAGCGAGGTGAAGCATGGCGCGTTGTCGTGGTGAAGGAAGAAGCCATTGGCCCATTTTCTGGTCTCTTTCTCCGTACATCGTTTCTCAAACGTTGCAGTACGTCCTTGTAATATTCGGGGTTTACAGTTGTTCCCCTTGGAACGAATTCTGATCGCACGATGCCCTATCACGATACACTATCGAAAAAACCATGAGCATGATCTTAACGTTCGACTTTGACTGACGTGCCTTATTAGAGCCAGGAGAGCCACCCGTTTTCCATTGGGAACTCTGAATTTTAGTCTCAGGGTCATAGCCATATACCCAACTTTTATCTCCAGTTATAATACTGGCCAATATCTGCATCAAGACGATGCTTCAATTTTGTGAAAACTGACGATTTTCCTTCTGTTCGTCTGTCAACAATCTCGGAAAAAAATTCGCATTTGTTCGTCTCATTTGCAAATTACTGGTTACAATGCACGGGATACGAACGAGATGTTCAGTTCTTCGCTAATCTCTCGAATTGTCAGTGGCCTATTTGAATGAATTATTTTTTCCACTTTTGCAATGTTTTCGTCTGTTTTTGATGTCAAAGGACGTCCCAACCGTGGCTCGTCTTCAACCGACTCATTTCTGCTTTTAAATCGCTCATACCACTTGTAAGCAGTCTTCAAAGTCACCACATTATCACCATACACTAATTTTAACTTTTCTTGAGGTTCTTTGGAGCTGTTTTTCAACTTAAAACAAAACTTAATGTTACTGCGTTGTCCGAAACCCATGATGCGCGACAGACACCGTAAATACGTCCTTACTCTTCCGGCTCTGGAAGCCAATTGACAAGTCATAACTTGTTCAAACTTGACACTGACAATCTCAAAGGATCAGGCTATCGGACTATCGCATCGCATTGTTTCGCATAAATATAGCGTCAGCAGTTTCAGCTATAACGATTGGTTCACCGTATTTTTTTATTAGACCTCGTATCTACACAATACCATCACCAACAGATAAGGAAATTACTTTTGAAAGCATAAACATAAGCTATGTTGCAAAATAATAAAACTATCTCCAAAGATAGCATTACAAGTAAAATATGTTCTATTAAGAGATTACCTGCGTAACCCCCACAAAATAATTCGTTATCGTTGTAATTTACTGGATTAGGAAAGCCGAACCTCCACATGGAATTTCTTGCCGGGGGATCCATGAGTCTTCCATGGCCTTGTACTAGATGTCCTAAATTTACAATTACAATTGTTACCCTCACTAAATTAAGCATATCTTCAAGAAAGACTTCGGGTTTATCTGAAAATAAAATAAATTATATTATAAATTAAATAACTATTAGGATAATTCTAATCAGAGATGGTTTACTCTTTCCGAAATAAAATAATTCTTTGTATGTTTTATTCTCCATATGTAGAAATTACTAAGCCTTATAAAATACAAAGAAAAATGCGTAATATGCATATAAAGTTTATAAATCAGTGGCATAGAGTAAAAACATTTTTAATATGAAACTGAAGGGCTTGCAAAGTATTGTGTTAAATCACAAAAACAAAGTGCATTATTACGACGCAATTGTAGTATTTTACGAATATACTGTAACATGCACATACATATACTTAAAACTTGAAACTGCTTTTATAGCTGTAGAAAATTCATTCTATTCATATTACATCCCACCAGCTAAAATGTAAATGTAAAATATTTTACTGAAAATTATTGTAGATTCTATAATACTCGTAGTTAGAAAATGTTTCCTAGAATATTTTCAAAATAAAATAACGACAAAACAATTGTGGACACACTATATATATAACTACCTGTATAATAACACAACTTTTTTAACATCATTAAAAAAAGAGGTTCCGGAATGAAGAATATACATATATAGCGTGGGAACTATTTTATAAAATATACATAAAAAGACAAAAAAAAAACAGGTTGATGGCGCTAGATCATATCATAAATTATATATTATGGTAATAAATGAGAGTACAAGGAAACATCACTGAGAGTAAAGATACCACTGAGAGGAAAAAGCTAGAATAATGTGAATATATTCAGAGAATGCATGAAGTCGGTAGCCACCAAACGTACTATATTTCTAATACCTAGATAATTGGGCTAAAAAGCTTAAACTTGTGCTAAATAAAATTATTTTCAATGTATACTAAAGTAGTAAAGGATGTAGTTAAGTTGTCAAAAAACTAAAAAAGTAGTCACGTAGCCAAAATCTTTGCTCATCCTCATATAAACAAACAGATCTACTCATTTACAAGTAATTGATTTATTTAAATATTTTATACACAAGTACATATTTACTTAGAACATGTAAACAAACATTTAATAGATTTATTACGTGCAATAAGTATATGTACACATAAGTGTTAATAAACTATCCGTTAGTACAGAATAATATTAATTTTGTTTATATAACTGAAGATTGTCGCCAAATATGTACATTCAAATTAAATTTCGAACGACATCTTTGAATAATAATTATCTGCTTCTAAATATAAACTGGTAAATCGATTGGCGTATTCTTTTTTATCTACTTTATTCTGCAACAAATTATTAATAATACTCAATATTTTGCCATTTTAGGTACTATGCTGTTACTCAAGTTAAATTATTATGTGACCTATAGATTCGTTAAGTATAGGAAGTATCAATAGATTATAAAAAAGGGTAACGGCCATTCCTGTCAACATACCATGTAAGAAAAAGTCAGTTGAATTTCAGGTTCTTTACTTTACTTATACTAGTGTCCGTCATATTTTTTTAATGTAATGCATATACAGTGAAAAATGAATGCAAATTGGAGATTGTTGTAAATATATTTTTTTTTTGTTTTGAAACGAATATAATACAAACCTTGACATTTCTGTTGGTTTAAAAGACGAAATAAGGACAATATTTGAGGTGTGCTATTTAAAATTTACATCTGTGTTGGCTTAAGAATTAATCTGTCACTGTTTGAATTTTACAAAATAAAAACAATTATATACTTTTGAACAAGAAATCTAATAGCAGTAGCATCAATCTAGTTGAAAAATATCCTTCGAAACTAGTCCTGTTAACTATCAAATTTGAGTGGTGGCTTATCTTTTACCATAATTACGATTTTATTGCTTTTTATATAATCCATAATGATAATCATTTTGTCTATTAATATTTTCCAACAAGAAAGTAAGCGAGTACATGCATCCCTTGAAATATGACATATCTGGCGACCTTGAAAGATACAAAGTTCCATAAATACCTTTTTTTTCGTAAAAGCAGGTTTTTCAAATATAATATTAATATTATAATCTGTAAAATATTCATTCCTGCATGTTACTGACCTTTTAACTACGATTAATAATAAAAAAACATTTCAATTGCTAATTGGAAAATACGATTCTATAAACCAGCAACAGAGATAAATATCAACGTTATCCGTGGCCTTAAACCTAAGCAATTAATACAAAAGAGGCACACCTAAAAAATCAGATTTATTCGGAATTGTCTTAAAAGGCTGTCACTCAAGCTACTGGAAAATGATCTAATGTTTTCAGGCAATTATTTCATCAAGTGAGTAAACAAATAAATAATAACTAATAACCCTAGTGGTCACACATAAGTAATAATAAAAAGACAACACCAAAATCCATGAAGTATAATGACCCCACTGAGGTCTACAAATTGGGATGCTAATGAGGCGCCCACGGCATTGTTATGATTGAAATATGGGTGTATAAAACGATTAGAAATTATCTTTAAAATATTTAATTGCTTCATGTATGTATAACGTTTAAATTTTCACATAAGCTTATTATATTATATAAAAGCAAATAATAATTTTGAAACATCTCTGAGATAGCTTAATAGCTATTTAAACAATTTTGCAGTAGGAAATTAAATCCGGATTCCAATACCGATACTTTTACATATATCGAGAAAAAAATGTTTACGGGGTTATATACTGATTGGCGTATATTTTAGTTACATATCAGGTAATCAAGTTGGTCAAAAAATATGAAAACATTAATTAACGTCAATGATATATATATATATATATATATATATATATATATATATATATATATATATATATATATATATATATATATATATTATATATATATATATATATATATATATATATATATATATATATATATATATATATATATATATATATATATATTATATATTATATATATATATATATATATATATATATATATATATATATATTATATATATATATATATATATATATATATATATATATATATATATATATATATATATATATATATATATATATATATATATATATATATATATATATATATATATATATATATATATATATATTATATATATATATATATATATATATATATATATATATATATATATATATCAATACATGGATATAAACTATATCACATTCGATATAAAACTATAGATTAACTAAACAGTGTTACGAACATTTATGCGAATATAATAATATGCTAACAACAAATCTTCATTTAAAATCCGCATTTTCTTGAATAATTGCTTTTCCTCACAATACCGTCGTTCAGAATATGTGTTATCAAATAAGATCGCCATAACCCATAACATAGAATCGACGATTTGGTTCAAGAAACGCTATCAGATAAGGTTACCTCGCTGCCTAGAACTAACCTCACTAGATATTTTCTTATGTTAGAAGGTATATGTTCCAGATATTTTATCCACATCATACAAATAATATATCCATAAGCTTTTGGGTTATTTCTAATAGTTTAACTATAGAAATCTTATTAGGAAATAATCAGAATGATGATTAAACCTTGCTGCATAACTGGTTTAATATTTTATTCCATATAATTCCAAATAACTAATACATACAATCACCATATAATTAATTTTAAAAACCATGGTACAATATTTATTTAATGAATAATTAATACAATCAAATACTATAGTTTAAACTATTTTTACTGCGAAAATTAAATCAATCCAATTAGTAATACAAAAACTTCAATAAGTAGACACAGCATAATAATAGCAAGTTTACGGACAAAGAACATTTAACAATAAGTCAAAATATTTGGAATGTTCAGAAAATCTAAATTATTTTCGAGAAGAAGACAGCTTCCAAACTATTCAATAGGAGAAAATATTTTTATAACATCTGTATGAAACAAGTAATTAGCATTTAAATGGAATGGTTACTACATTCCATTTAAATACTAATTACTCTTCTAGCATTATCATACTCTTCAAACTCTAGATGTCTAAATAAAGAACATCAATCTGCATCCACATGAATTAATAATAATAGGGATCGAATGAAAACATCGCATTTTAAATACGTGTCAGACTCTAAAATCTATCTGAAATTTTTAGTTTTAAAAATTCCAAAATTTTTACTAGGAAAAGAGAAACACAACCATATAAGAACAAAATTGAGAGTAAGAGCAGGGTGCATAACTCTTGTTGTGAAGTTGTTATTGAACTTCGTTCTTTCATTATTATTAACAAAAACAGGAGACCAGTGTTCCAATATTTTCATCTTACCGACCACGACGAGGACGTATTGGCGTGGCCTTCATCAATTACAGAACCCGTCTCTTAAATGTATTGATTAACTTACGAAATGTTAAATCTGCAGGCGCCTCATTTTGTCCCAATTTTATGCGAATTTTGCTTAATGCAACTGCAAATGATCGCTTACTTTCATAAAACAGTTGTACACAAACTATTGTTGAACTCGCAGCATGTTAATTCCGTAAGGTTTATAGATGACAGTCGTTAAATATTGACATCCTATCTTTGACAGAACATAAATCGCGCGCAATTCAAATCCTGTAGTTACAACTGAGACACCCTACATTAGAAATTGCACAAAGTTTTCCAAACATGGTAAAATAACTAAATTAAAGAAAGAGGAACATAGCTGACCTATTAAAATCAAACATTTAAAGGTAAAAATAATTTACATTGGGTAAAGTATTTTAACTAAAATACTTTACCCAACCTACATAATTACAATCAAAACATGTTTCAACAATAAAAATAAAACATGTATGTATGACAGCGAATACTACTAACTACTACAGGGAACGCGAATGGAAGTATAAACCAAATATACTGTGTAGTACATACAGTTAATTACATGTCTATTAGATGAACCCTTAGAAAGAAATATCATGAACATTTCTTGCAATCACACAGAAGAGAAATTTATAGGAGAAATATTGAATATTGTTTTACTTCTAATGTTTAAAAATGCTAATGACTTTATGTTTTATACTCTTATTGTGCCTTTATGCCTTATTTTACTTTGCGCCTTGGTATTGGGTTCGATCACACTAAAATTGTTATTTAAGCTGTAATAATAATTATTCTAGTATAATTGAAGCTATCTAAGTAGCTGAATTGTTACTTTTTTAATGTAGTTATTGCAACCTGCATCTGACATAATTTATTCTATACCCTACTTAGAATATATGGGTTATGAAGCTATAATTATTTTTGGAACAACATTCAGGGAAGGAGCTGAAACATTCGATGCAGCAACAAAAATAGGACACCAGTTTTCCACGAATATTGAGTTTTAATCATGTCCTGATGATGCCATATTGGTTGGTTAAATGCACGTCAAAGAACGTAATCTTTCGGTATTCGCGAAAAACTGGTGTTCTGTTTTTAAAACATGTCGAAAGTATATTTTCTGACATTTTGAGAATAACAATTTTTCCCATGTGGTACAAACGTTGTGACAGATACTTCACCAGACGAAAAGTACGTACTTTGAGTAGGTACGATTATTCTGTTAATCGTAATATTGTTAAATATTATTAAAATGTCTAGAACCAGAAATGTAATCAGAAACTGTATGAAACAGACTGCACATTTTAAACTACACTATAGGATATTAAAAATTATTTTTACATGTTCAATATATTCTTAATAGGACTCTAAAGATTCTAATGTATAAGATTGTATTTCTAATTTGCAATATTTATAAATTAAATCTTATTTTTAATGTCAACACAAGCTGATTTCTTATTTAGGTGAGCATTATATTATAAAAAAAAATATTATTTATTACGTTCAGGTTCCGAAGATAACACATTGATTCCCATTTGTGTATTTATATGCAAATTTTATTCAATAGATTATAAACCGCTTATACACATGACTAACTTAGTCACTGACCTGTTAATATATAACAAAACAGGTAAAGTATCAGGATCTGACTACCAAGAAATAAAAACGTGTGTTCAAATCAACGTGTGATTCGAAATATCCTATTGTTCTGACATATGACTCATGATACATGTATTACAAAATAAAGAAAGACATTTAGGAGGGTATAATTAACAATGAACTAATAAGTTGTATATGGGTTGTTTAAAATAGTATCAATTATCTAACATATTTGATACTTCCATATCCAATATCGATTTTATACCACTTTCCTCAGAACATTGGCTATCTAAATGAATTATAAAGTATGTATCAGATTGCTGATTTTTCTGTAATAATATTATTTCTGTAACAAACTATACTTAAAAAATTTTATATTGTTCTACCAAGATCAATAACTGTTACCAGGACACGAAGTACCAATCAGTAAATCTGATTATCCCTTAACCCTAATCTTAACTATGATTAATCTTAACTATAAGAGTAACCCTTACTCTTATAGTGGCATAAGAATATGTATTTGCTTAAAGCGTAATATATCTCCAGAGTTACATACTGTCCAACAGATATAATATTGCCATGTAGATAGAAGTTGTTCTATCTACATGACAGTATTCTATCTTGGTTACATGGTTGCATCGTACCCAATAATATACCCACTGATGTTTCACAGGAGCCAGTTTATCATCACCTAAAAGTTGATCTTCTAGACCAGATGAAGTAACAAGTTTCATTTGAATAGTTTAAATTTAGACCAAATTAAGTATATACTCAGTAAATTATCTATTATATACTATAATATTATATTCGGTAGATCATTATCAGTAGAGGAGAAAATATAATTGGTAATATTAACTAGAGTTGGATCTTCTACTTTTCTGATACCAAATTGATTATTTTAAAATTAATAATAGTGAAATTTCTTAAATCGAACTTCAAATTAACTATATCTTGAAATCATTTCTGGGCTTTAGCCATTTTCAGGTTCTACTGTAATTCAAATTTTCGTTTACTCACCCACTTTTGATGAGAGAGGAAAGGGTTGATTTACTTTTGTTGAGTTAAAAAAATTTCGCGATATTTGCCTATTGTTCTTTAAGAAAAGATTTTCTCATGAATAGCAAATTGATTGTTCTCTTTTCTGAAAGCGGCTCCAATATATTATATTTAATACGCCTTGTATAGTTATATGAATTGATAAAAATAGAGAATATTTTAATTAGCCGCTACGGTATTTTTTATTACAAACAGTACTTGAACTGTAATTTTTAGGCTTTCACGCTATAGGCCGTCCACTTTATAGATTATCTCTTTTCGATCCACCTATTGAAGAAGGTTGCTTGAAGATATTCTTGATCCAGTATGGACTAGCTGCCCAAGCTCTTCAATTCAGTTGAGTTCCAGTGCATTTTCATTCTAATAAGTTTATTTATAACACTAAATTTATTAAATAGATATTTGACACTAAACATTTGCTGTGTTTACTATTTTCAAGTAATATATAAGTCAGTCAACTAATTTTGCAAATATTTCAAAACAACTATTATGACAATTAAATTGTAGATATAAATTAATTAAAACAACTACTACTTATGTCCAATATCATAAGAATTGTGTTCCTATATAGTATAATACAAGGTATTAAGCATAACAATGTTGAAACCGAACATTGTGGGAAAAATCGGAAACAAAACTGGGCTGAACTTGTTTATTATATCAAATTTATTTCTTGTGGCATGGATGTATTGTTAGACAATGAAAGAAATATTTGATTGTCATTGTTATTTAAAAATTATACATATTTAATCACCCGAATCAAATATATAAGTATCTTATTTACATACATATAGTCTTTTTTAAATGCAATGTCCTCCTGTTTTAACAAAGTTGATTTTTTTTTATTTTAGTAGAAGGTATCCCATATTAGGGTTTTCCTTTTCACCGTTTATAAAATAAAAAACTTCTGTGAAAAAAATACTAATAAAGCAAATGCGGCTCTATTTTAACAAAAATTTAGTTGTTCAAAATGTCCGTAGTTAACAATCTGGCATTAGTCAACATATATGTAGACGCTTCGTATTAAACGTTCTATAACTTCGTGGCTGTTATTTTTATTGAAATTATTTGCTTCATATTCTCTAAATTCTTTAGCCTATTAAAAGAAACTCAAGATGGTAAGTAACCCCATCCGAGGATGTTAAAACCGGTGAACGTGGTAGCTTTTTAGTCCCTGATCTCCCTATCTACCTGTCAGGGAAATTATTGTCAAGACGGTCAAACATCAATACCAATCGCGAAGGAGCTATTCTTTTTAATTTTCCGAGTGCAACGAGTAAACCCCATAGTAAGGGTTTCCTATTTCCTGTTTATAATATTTATAATATAGAGGATGTTTTTGGGAAAACGCGCCGACACGCGACACTTCCTATTGAATGTTTAAATATTTCCGGGTTGAATCCGAGAAGATCAATCAGGTAAACGTGGTGAAAATTTAATTTTTCCTCTCCTTATCCACTACTACTAAAGCTGGAACATAGGCTTAAAAGGACTTAGTACTCGAAGTAGACTTAGTACTTAGACTTAGTACTGTGACTTAGAAGTCGAAATGTACAATTCTACCAGCAGTTAAATTGTCTATGTTTAGGTCTAGGTCTACATAAATAAAATTATCTATGATCAATAATAATATTTTATGAAACATTATCTCATAATACCTCTTTTATTCAGAGACTAACTTTATTTACGTTTTCCATTTTGAAATTAGAATTAACGTACGATACGAAACCAATATTTAGTCCAAATGTCTACCAGGTCCCTAATACAAATTACTTCTGCAGTTGCAAATTATTTCTATCTTTCAATGTAACCGTATTTTACAATTAAGTATAATCATACAGTTAAACGTAGTCTAAATTTAAATAAAGTCTAAATTTAAGTCTTGAAAAATAAATAGGAAGCTCAAGGGTGTATCGAGAAAACTTTACGAAATTAATTTTAGTTAAAAGGATAGGAAGATTTTAAAAACACTATGATGACATCAACTCAAAATCAATTAAGCACAAAATCTATAATTTAAAAAGTTGCACGAAATGAGCTTGTGTCAAATCCTGCTCTTACTTTCTTACAAAATCCCATCATTATCATTTATTAATTTTATTTATTACTCTTTATTAAATAGATTAAGTAGGCATATTTATATTTACTTAATAATTAGATACATAAGCATACATAAATGATCTATAGTTTATGTATTCTCATGTATGAAATGTATGATCAACGAAAATTATGTTAACTTAAGAGATACAAAACATCCGTGTTTCATATAATGAGTCTTAATGAATCCAATTTATCGCCTTGAAAAACATACCACATATTCTACATTCCAGACTGAACATAACCAATCATAGTAGTTACATATTTTTTTTTATAAAATGTTGTCCTCCGTTTTAAAATTACTTTAAAATGATTTGCCATCTACAAAATTATTGACTTAATTATTTTAATAAACTTTAGAATAAGATAATACAACGGGAACATTATAAGTATTAAGTAATTCAGTTTTACTATCTCTATTAATAGTTCATCTCATTCAAATATACTCAGAATATAAGAAACGACCTGCCTTTAAGTAATATAAAATGTAATGTATTTATTTCCACAGGTCTAGCGATGGATGCAAATTGACTGTTACTGTACTGACACCTTTCACCAAACACGATTCTGGCTCGCAATCGGAGAGCAACTGCCACAAATTCCTCCTCGTTGAATTAACAACGAAGACACATATTAATTGTTTAGATGGATTTTTATGACACAAGAGGAAATATTATAGCAGAGCGATATATTCAGTTAACAGTGAAGAGTTTCAGAACCAAGAAGGATATCACCAACGTATTTCTTCTCCATAACAATGCGAGACTCCCATAAGGCCCGAAGCAGTTCTTATTCTCGCAATGTTATCTAATTTATATAATTTCTGCGCCATATTAGAAGATCAAATTGATGATAAAAACGACTAAAGGATTTTTTAGTTAGGACGACTAGTTTGTGTCAATGGATGCATAAGTTAGGGAAGAGGTGGCAAGCTGTTCTTCAATAGTATAGACAATACTAGTTATTATGTGTATGTTTCATCGCGGTTACGTAGCTTCGTATCATATTACGCTTCTTGTACACATGTTTGCATCAGATGACCTACAGCAAAGACGACTGACGAATTAAAAAAAGGACACAAATTATACTTATGTTGTCATACGATTTATCAGAACTGACATATCGAAAGAAATCTTGTTTTGTAAAAATATATCAAAAACAATTACCTTAATAATTTTTCAAATATATAAGATCCGGGAAATATTCCATACGTCTATTGAAATTTGCATGTCATTCTTGTATATTTCATTTATTAATGCGTAGAGCACTCAAATAACAATATTAGTATTGGGAAACATCCTCTCCGTTATACAGTAAGTTTAGCTTTTGACAACTGTGCAACACATATGCATACAAATTAGAAAACTGTAAAACACAATAAAGGCAGCTAAAATATACGGATGTTCCTTATTATTTCCGCAGTGACATTTTCAAACCCAACTCTAAAGACTACTAACCCATTTAAGTTCGATTGACGCCAGCCTTGAACGTGTTTTAATTATTTTTTTGTGCAATATAATACCGCCAATGCAGCAGCTTATTATTCACACGTATATTAGTAAACCACTCATTTACATTTCAGATTATGTTCATTGTTGTTTCAAGTATTTTTCATATGTCAATTTGTTTTGCTGATATGTTTTCGGACTGAATTACTAAGCTAGTACCGATTCGAATTCAGGAGGACCCTCATCTTTTAAAAATAATAATATGTACCCAAGAGCTGAAATTAAACAAATGCAAATAATTATTGATATGAAGCTTACATAGTAAGTTATTTTCGTAAATGATCGACCACGACGTGACCAGCAAAGTGTGAATTTTATTCTTATTATTAGCAGCATTAATATAATGACAGGTTTCCAACTATTTAAAGAACTTGATTAGTCATCGAGAAAACCACTCGATTTTGACAGTGGGACATTGCCATCATATATGTGCACACATGTGAGGACGGAGAGTCGGTGAATCAGCGTCTCCGCTCGATCGATTTACTTTCGCAGTAGTTGTTAAACAGCTCTTTAATGGTGCACTGTCCATATAATACGAATATTTTCGCATTACAAAGTGCTAACTCGTTATGTCGAATGTCCGTAGGACTAAATACAACTAGTTGTTTTAGTAGATAACTTTATATGAGAATTTACACTTAAAATAAAATGGTGTAAAAATATGTTTAGTTTCCAATAAACCTTCGTTGGGCTAGGACAAAACGGAGTGTAGGAAACGTGCAAACGGCTAACCTAACACTGAAGACTGAACTATGTTTGTGTTAATATTTATGTTAATGTTCTGTAATTTACCATATAATTAATCAACAAACTTTTTGAAAATAAAGTCTGACCTAAACATAATCTTATTAGGAACATAAACCGGAAAGCATTGCAGAGCTACTCGTATGTACTTTACCATCTGGGCGGAAACAAATCTAAACGAAATTTGAATTGCGCAATAAAAAATATAGTTATGTGTGAACGAAACAACTGATTGTAAAAAATATGTATGCCATTAATGTTATAGCACATACACTGGAACCTACTAGCTAATCACTGATTACAAAAATATACTGGTGAGCAGTGGCAGCTCGTGATGAAATGAAATGGGTGCTCTGCACAGGGTATTGGCCTCCCGCGTGCAAATTTCAAATGTATCCAAACTACTGGCGCCTTAGGGGCCGCAAAGAAATCTGCGCAAAGAAATTTTCTCCTGCGCAGCAGGAGAAAATTTTGAAAATTTTCAAGGTCACGCGTTTTCCTGATACTGAATTTTTATGTAAAATCCGTTTATACAAAAATATAGACTTTCACAAGAAAAATTTTTGGAATTTAATACCTTTTTGAAGAACATTCATGTTTGCCGTCATATTCTTTGGTTAAGAGAAAAGGGTTGTAAGATGAATTTTCTACTAGAGGGTCTATAACACTTAAAATATTTTCCGAAAGAGTTTCAGCGTCACATTTTGTAGGTTTCAGGTATGTCCAAAAACGTTCAATCGGTTCACCATCGAGAATATATCTTAAAACTACCACTAACTGAGTTTTTGCAGATACATCAGTTGTTTCGTCTGCCATAATTGCCAAAAATGAAGGTTTGTTAATTTCTTTAATTATTTCTTCATGACATACTTTTAATATACAGTCTAAAAGATCATTTTGTATTTCTTTAGAGGTTCCGTTAAATACTGAAGCATTTTGTAGATGCTCGCTTAAAGTTACATCAAGCTCAGCAGAAAAATTTATCAAACCACGAAATATCCCCGGGTTTTGAGAGGTTTCAGCTTCGTCATGTCCTCGCAGCGCCAGTTCAAAGGCCCCACAAAACTTTATGCAGTTTATAATTTTTGACAAAACGTATCTCTTTTTTGTCACATTATCATTATGCTTTTGCACATTTATCCAATAAGCTGAATCTAGCTGCGCTTTAATATTAGTTGTTCCTAATAAAGCTAATTCCATTATATTATGTAGATGGCTTTTGGAGTTGTCGTGCTTTTTTATTTTTTCAGTTTAAGTGCACCAAATGTGTCACCCCTACCTCCGTCCATGCTTTATCACCACCAAAAAGTAAACAAGGAAAACAAAATAACGCATTTTTTTTGTTGCACTCACAAATCCAATTGTTCTTCGAATAAATGTCTCTATTAAATTGACGTTTATATGCTTTTCCGCGGCTAACATCTGCAGTCTCAATAACAATATCTGGCAATGGCCTACCATTGTTTTTTAAATCAATTTTTTCTTCATAAGAATATTTAAAAAATCGCTTCACATGAACTAAATTATAAACTAAATCCATTGTCAATATCACAGTATATAAATATTAATAATTAGTACAATAAATCACTACACAAATTCACAAAACAGTATTTAAAATCTCAAATTAACACGAAATAGGTACGATTTACGCCCGCTCAAGGAGTAGGAAGGAGTAAACATTCACTGATGTTGCCTTAGCTGGAAAAAATACAGCTCACTGACCGTGTAAATTCGTGAATTTACGAGCGTCAAGTGTGGATTGTCGCGGGAGTTGAGGGGGAGGACGGGTGTGCCGAGCCGTGCTGAGAACTACCTCGTGTGACCCAGTTGAATGTACCGCGACGCGCTCGCGTAGAGATCCAGATAATTCATCTGGTCTACTACTCGATAGAGGACGGCGGGCAGAATGCGACTTTAGCGCAATAATTTGGTTAGCTGCACCAACTAACCAAATTATTTTATTAATAAATTTTAGTAATTATTATGTCGCGAAAATATACAAATAACTAATTTTTTGGCAGTTCTGCAGCTCTGCAGCACCTATACACCAGCCGCCCCTGCTGGTGAGGCAATTACGAAGATAGCGTTCAACTTTCAAGAGCCAAGATTTAAATTTCAACTTTCAAGATACCAAGTGTTCATGTTTGTAACTTATGTCCCGCGACCATACGTTCTGTAGGCCGTTGTCTTCAATAAGAGTGAAATAACTTCTTACATATTACGTGTAAATTTGATGCATTACATCTTGTGGCTGAAGAAGTTCGAGCATTATTATCCAAACATGAATCAGTTAATATCATCTACAAGAGCAATGTTTCGCAAATCTCCTAAATTTATTGACGAATTTCACAGAGTGTGAAACCGACACCCCTGAACTACCACAGATGATTTTTACTCACTGGTGAACACCGTTACATATATAATTTTATTATTTTGAGCATTTCCATTAAATAAAGTCTGTAGTGTTGCAATTTGATCCTAAAAAAAGCAGTTGTTATCAATAAAAGTTTCGGATGATATTTCAAGATCCTCAAGTTAAAGCAAATTTGCAGACTTTTCATAACAATTATAAGGGATCAATAGAAATATTACAAAAGAGGGCACTAGAAAATTTTATTGTTATAGTAAAGTTTAATACTGTTTTAACAAAGATTCAGATTTTGCCAGATTAAAACAAAGCGTCTTTATGTTTTTCAGATTTCATTATTATATCACTAGATGTCGAACTGTCAGTCTCTACATATAAAAACATTTTTTCACCATGGCGAAGATACAGAAACTAATGCTGTAGAAACATACCTAATGCTGGAGGTGTTTAACCGAACTAATCCAGCTGATAACGTTGTTTTGGAGGGTAAGTATTTTGCAGTGTTATTTACATTATAACGCATAACCAGATGCCTATTGTCATTTTATGACTTAGCATGACTTACTTATTTTATTTTGATGAATTATACAGGCCAAAAAACATTTTGTGATCGGACTTTATTGACCTTTTGGCTTAGTTACATACTATAAACTATAGAAACACTGTTTTTTTTTGTTTCCATCATGCACCAGTACATTTGTAAATGTACATTGTACAATAATTTGTAATTTTTAAGACCAAGATTCTATAAAATTAAATTTTGACACAACTTTGCGGCACCCTTGTGTTTAATCGGTTTTAAACATACACACGTGTGAGGGATTTACCGAAACAGAGTTGGCCGGTGGAAATAGTCCGGTTTTATATTATTCGAGTATTTACATAGTCGCTATAGTACGTTTTTAGTGTGTGTACGTTTACTCGTGCCATCGCGTATTTTATTTTGTTTTAAAAGTGCCTAGAAGTTGTAAAGTAAAAATACACTACTGTGTTATGTCTGTGGCTGTTTCAAAATCTGGTTCAAAAAACGTTATTTATGCAGATTTGGTTGATTTGCCGCCACTTCATATTAAATTAGGATTAATGAAGCAATATATAAAAGCTGTAGATAAAAATAGGAATTGCTTAAATACTTATGTGGCAAATTTCCAGCTCTTTCTGAAGCAAAATTAAAGGAAGGAAATGAAATGAATGCAGGACCAGCAGTTTGAAGAAACAATAACAAACATTGAAAAACAATCTTGGATATACTTTAAAAATGTAACAGCAATTTTTTTACGAAATTATAAACATTTTCAGTATGAGGAAGTTGTCAACAAAATGCTGGATAAGGTTAAGCAACTTAGTTGTAATATGGAATAAAAATTGATTTCATGCATATCAACATGCTCATCTGGACTACTTTCCAGAATATCTTAGTGCTGTTAATGAGGAGCAAGGTGAAAGGTTCCATCAAGACATAAAGGAGATAGGAAGGAGGTACCAGGGTCGATGGGATGTGGCGATGATGGCAGATATATGCTGGATGCTGAAAAGGGAATATCCAATTAATTATTACACAAGAAAAACTATAAAACGAAGTTTTTTGTTAAAAGGGGAGATATTTTCAAAGAAAAAAAGAAATTAGAGGCTCAAAACTATTTGCGTTGTTGCTTTTTACTATTTTTTTAATGTTTATTATGTATAATGTTTATTAAAATATCATTTTTCCTTTAGTTTTCAATTTATTCTGATTATTCAGTTGATCAAAACCTTACGTGAGGAGCAAAAACGGAAGGTAGATATAAAATCGGCATCAATAACTCACTTATAATCAACTCCCAAATCAAACCCGAATCAACTTTCAAAATGTCATTGTTTGTAGGCTTGTGTTATTATAAATCCGCTAGGGTGACGCCTCTGATACACTAACCAAATGAACAGCTCTTATCATTAGCGTTTGTCGGTCTGTGATTTTACTTACATCTTCTTTCATTTGCTTTTACATTATCATTGTTGATTATTAAATTTCACATTTTTAAACAGGTTTTAGTAAACTATCACTATCGGTTACATAATACTTTGAAAAAGGGATACCTGAAATCATTTAAACCATACGCTACTAAAATGTACACACTATCGCCAAAAATACCTTAATCTTAATCTGTTTAAAAATAATAAAAGTGAAAATATTTCTCAGAAAAAAACTTTAATGAAGTATTTTATAAAATCGTGCTTTAATGTGAGATTAATTAATTACGGCACAACATAAAATTCGGAACCAAAATATGTACAATGCCACAAGTATCATTTACTGCAGACAACTCCTTCAAAAATTACATACATCATACGAATATATCTCGTCTTTAACCAAATTGTTCATATACTAATTTCCATATTAATAATTCTTTACTATTTTTATGCAATAAAAGCAGCAGCATACTAGCTGGTGCAACGTACCCAATGCCAAAGACATTAGACATCGAGAATGCTGCACTGAAGGTTCCCAATAAGGATGAACTCGCGATATGCAGTTTTTACGCCTGATGTACCCATCGAGATTAAGTTAAATGGAATAGTTTTCAATTTCAAAGGATTTCGGTATAAACTACAACAATCCTTACTGGTAATTTCCATAATAGTTAAATACTTTTCACATACAGTTTAGAAGCTGGGTGCCCTTTTAGTCATGCTATAAATATCGCCTTCCCATTTCAAAAATATCTACCCTAATTTTTCATATACATATCTCGAAGCACATTAGTCAAGTACTTACAAGAAATTATTGATATTGATAAACTCACAATCAACATTCCGGGGCATCAACCTTACCGGAATTTCTGAGGCGGAAGAGGTTAGATGTGTATTTCAAATACATATTCAAACTTTAAAATACATTAAAGGCCAGATTATTCTATCTGATATGTTAATGGACTCTATAAGAAGCCACAACAATTAAGACACATTATTGATATTAAACCACAATGATCTGACTTTACGTTACAATATGTTAATTACCAGTTGTATGTTAATTACTGTCTCTTGCTAAAAGTTAGTCATATGTATTTTAATAAGCTTATGAAAATATGAAATATTATATATATAACTGGTCACACCAATTTTAGGAAAATATCTGAACGCATACAATTCCAAATTTACTATTTGATATCATGTACCTTACTGGTACATGATATAAGTAACTTATAAAATACATGATATAAGTAACTTATAACTTATAAGTATCTAAGTTACTTCGATAAAGATGTATAGGCCATAAAGTTCATTCGGCATTTGTCCTGAATCGGCGTACCGTATGCGGCACTGATGAGAACTAACAAGTTCGAAACAGCTGTATGTCGTTCGGTTCCGATCCGGGACAAATGTCGAATCCTACCTGTGGCGGGTTTTATTTTTTGAAACCTTATCTGATCGTGCAGAAACACGAGAAAGGGGTCGAGGATCGCTTCTGGGTATAATTCAATGCCTGGCGGGGCTTTAGCCCGAGGAGTAGTTGTTTCCTAGAGCGATTATGTAATAGCTTTGCTATTCGGGAACTACTTTGATAACCGCTTGGCGGCTTGGTGGTTCCTTTCTCGATTTCCGACTTATAAATTACTGATCATGTACCCAACAAAGGAACATCGAAAGTTTTAACCATTTAACTTGGGTCGTGTTAAGTACTTTTAGGTAGTTAAGATTTAATTTACTTTAAACTATGAACAAAGTATTAATACATTTTAAGCATTGTACTATTACAAATGGTATATTTTAAGGTGTAACAAAACAATTTATACAATTATCCTTTATCCCCCTTTCGAGGCTCTTAAGAGTTGTAATCCGGATTAATTAAAATCTTAGCAATCTGGTTTAATGAAAAATCCGAACTGAAACCCCTTTAAAAACGAAAAACAATATACAAAACTAGTACTAAACCAGTACTAAACAAACTACAAACTAAACAAATATACAAAATGGAGAAAAGAAAATTTATGTAACTTATTTAACAATCTGAAAGGTTTGCTTGTTTAATGGTACCGTGCTCAGGTTGCATTGCCTATTGGCGCAGCATTCGTAGTACATATAAATCAATGATATCAACTCCCAACTTTTCATCATACTGTATGCATATTGAAACAATCAATTTCTTCATTTCGTTTCTCTTTTGGTTCAATCCGGGTTTTCTTCCGAGTCTCTCTCATCACTATGGAATGGTCAATACTTCTCATCTCTCACACAAATTTTCTTCAATTTGAACTACAATATTTAATTCGGGCGTTTCTTTACACCGATGCAGTAAAGTAACCTATTGTTCGCCAACATTTTGTAATTGGATTAGCTGTTACTTTTTCCTAAAATTTTCCCAGTAGACAGAACTGCATCCTTTGCAAAGGATTGAGACATTACTATGTTCTAAGAAACAATTATTCCTGGTTTATATTTTATGTATGTATATCCTTTTATACTCTTATTTATCATTAACATGCATCATCTATCTGTTGTAATTAATGAGTTAAATCTAAACTCGTAATTTTATCAAATATCTTCGCATACAGGCAAAACGTTTTTTTAATTGATTATATAAATCTTTGGTACCTTTACCATATGTAAAAAATATGACTTATTTTATATAGAAGTCTTACACACATTTACACATATTTTGTGATTTAATAACACATTGAAAGCTGTCACTAGATATTGCACTAATAGTAACGTCTTTGTAAATTGATAGTCATCAAATTATAAGCAATAACCTCAATCTAAATTGCTCAATTTCAAACATTAACAATACATAATATATGAGCCGCTGGGAATCTATATATAAAATTTTTAAGCTGCTGCTCGTTATTTCAGTTTAAATGTCAGATAAAGTATCAACCGATATATAAAAAATTGAATAATAATTTTTAGCTGTGCTTATGTCGGAAAACAAGTTCAGTTTGCACTACAGTTATGACCAAAAAAAAATTGTGGAATAATGCCTGTGGTTTATTATGGTTTATTGTGGTTTTGAGGTAACTTTATATGTGATACAAAATCTGTTTGTATTATATCCAATTTCGACATATAAGTTTATCCATTGGTATTTTTCATTTACACTAGATTTTAAACGAATCTGTTTGTTTTATGATGGCATAACGTTATGAAACCCATGATGAGTTAATTAAGTATTTTGTATTTTTAGTATCTTTCTGTAAACGATCATAACGTTACATTTTTAATTGAATACAGAAAATGTATGTACAATCTCATTAATATCATCAATATAGGAACATTAAAGAAAAACATGGATTAGAAATAAAGTAACCTGTGTAACTATACATCTTTCACAAATTTCGGTGTTTCCTTGTAGGCATAAATAGATTCAATTAATAAATTAATATTATACTTCCTTTTGAAAATTTGCATATCTAGTATTCAAGGCACGACAATTTTCATAATAGCGCAACTAAAGGCCGTGATCACTGTGATCAGTTTAATATGGTAATTGGTACAAGAAATTTGATCTATATTAATCAGAGTTAAACTACCTAGCCTAAGATATTAGGCTGAGTCACTATAAACTAAACTGATGATTCAGCGTATTTCAATTTATACGCAACAAAATGGGCCAAAATTTTTTTTCCAACGCCACAATTTATGTGTATTTTCGTATTTATTCTAAAAGTTTTAAATATTAAGGGATATTAGATTGAACGTTTGAATCTCTTAAAATTAAATTTTTCTTAATAATAAATTATAGTTTCAGTTAATTACCACAGTAATTGCAATAAAATTGTTTGAATTGTGTGTTTAATTTTTAATATGAGCCTTAGTAGTTTTTCAAATTACAGGTAAAAAAATTTCATTACCTAGTACTCTTATCTATTAACGATATAACGTAGCAACAGCATACCGTAGGCGTAGTAACCATATCGTAAAATTTATTTACATTAAAATTGTGATCCTCAATTCGAACAAAAGTTTCTAACAAGTTGTTAATGTACAAAGGACTTCCTTCCCCCAAAGTGTCACTCTGAGACAGGACCGTTATATAAAATGAAAATGGATACACCAAGTTCGAAGAGAGATGCCAAACTCTCGATGCTGTTCATGAAAAAGAAATATATCCACAGAGATGCACGGTTTGGTGCGGATTTTGGAATGGTGGAGTTATTGGACCATACTTATTTGAAAATGAAACTAGTAATGCTATCACAGTAAATAGGGAACACCATCGTGACATGTTAAATAATATTTCCACCAAATTGATGATTTGGATTTGTGCAACATGTGGTTTCATCAAGACGGTGCAACGTTTCAACATGCCTTATATATGACAGAACACAATTGACATACAAAACAAATCCTATAGTTCCAACTGAGACATCCTATACAATTGTATAAATTTGTTCCAAATTTTGAGTCATACGCGTATGTAAATCTTACTGGTGTAATTCTTATTAGTATTCATTAGTGCATTCATTTTACTCTTAACCTTATAAAGTCTTACATAGTTTCGTTAAATTAGAATATTGATTAGTAATTAGTATTCTCACTATGTAAATATGTGAAAAGTTGCAGTTACTGTTATTATTAGCTAATATCTCTAGCGTGTCAAATTGGGGAAGTTTAAAAGATATCTCAATCACTATTAACTCAATAACTTAATAATAAAGGAAAACTAACTTTCACTGCAATGAGTTAATAGTTGGATACATTTAGTTCACTGTGTTATTGTTATGCCAGATTGGGGTAAAAATATTTGTTAATTGACCTCTTCTCCCATTTTTCAATCAGTTAACTTGCGAAATTTTCTGTTCACTCTACTTATACGTTGCATTCTAGTACCTCGAAAGTTTCTAGTAACTCCGCCTGAGATGGTGGTAGGGTGGATTGAGTAGCCCAATGATCATCTCTGCCAGTCCCAAGCCCGGATAAAGGAGGAGGGTTGGGCTAGGGGCTAACAACCCCTTCCCGTAAAAAAAGTCCTTGTTGCAACAATGGCTGACAAAACAATAAAGGATATACCCCAGGTGGGTACCGGAAATTCCGGAGAATCCCACTCCTCCCTTATGGAGGGCTGTCCCACGGATTCTGGGGGGGACACTCATCCATTGGAACAGATGACAGTAGAGAACACAGACCCTTTCAAGAGAGGAGGAATAGCGCGGACACCGCCGCCAAAGGGCGAAGCTACCCAAGAAAAAATTGAGACAATTCCACAGTCCCAAGGTAGCTCGCAGACCCCGGTGGTAGTAAAATGGAGACACACAAAGATAGTAAAGGAAAACATAGATCCCACCAGGGAAAGGTCCAGCTCAATCAGTTTACCTTTTGTAGGAAAAAGAGGGAGAGAAGAGTCCACCCAACAGGAAGAATTGAAAGAGTTTCGGAAAATACTTGCTAAACTGACTTCAGGAGCGGAGGAGCTGATAAAGTACACAAAGACAAATGTGAACACAAAGGTGGAAATTAAACAAGGTATAAAAGAAATACAGCGACAGATCGAGATTCTGAACAGAAAAAACTTGGAATGGAGTGAACTGCCGATAGGACCGAAAGAGAAAGTACGACAAGTAACGAAGAAAATGAAAGACAGCGGTATCCAAGTGGATAGCTTACATAAGGAAACCAGATCGGTGGCAATACAAGTTGATATGGAGCAAATAGATAAGGAGGAAGAGCAGAGAAAACAGGAAGAAATGAGAGAGATAAAGGAAATTATAGATCAGGGAGCAAACTTTGAAAGTCTCGCCAAAATCATAGACAAAGACTGGC
This sequence comes from Rosalia funebris, assembly GCA_037954035.1. NCBI lineage: Eukaryota > Metazoa > Arthropoda > Insecta > Coleoptera > Cerambycidae > Rosalia > Rosalia funebris. Next base: position 12,477,542 of record JAZFAV010000007.1, read on the forward strand.
CGGAGGAGATATTTAAAATCACTAAGGAAGAGGAAAATCGCACATTAAACGCTGGTTTAAACGGAGATCTGGCAGTTATTGTCGACCCTAGTATGGAAACACAGGACAAAAGGATGGAAGGCGTCATGCTCTCTTTTCCGGAAATCTCGACACTAATGCAGGAAGGACTAGTAGAGGGCCAGGTCGAATATATACGAAACAATATGGAGACAATATCCAGTAAAGGAGGAAGAAGAGAGAAATCGAATACTCTGTTTGTCCTCCCCTATAAGACAGATGAAAACGGCATTAACGACATCCCTGCAATGTATGACCTTCTAAAAAAACTTAAGGCAGAAATGCCTATACAAAACTCAAAAGCAGTAAAGATCTTGTCCATAGTGAATAATGAAAATGGCTACGTGAGGAAATGTACCGAGGCCATATTCAGAAAGACAGATTGCAAGATAATAATCATGACAGCAAACAAGACCGATAGGTTCAAATCGGAGAGAAAACCTAGGACAACGAGAACCAAATACCCCCAAACGGATAAGATCATCATTAAATCTGAGGGAAAGTCATATGCGGAGCTATTGAGATCAGTAAAAACAAATGTAGATATCGCGAAAGTAGGAGTAACCATTAAGTCCCTAAAGAAAACAGAAAAAGGTGACCTACTACTAGAAGTGGCAGGGGGAAAGGATAAAGTTAAAACATTGAAGGAAACGATTGTAGCAAAAACAAAGGACATGGAAGTATTTGTAAAATCTAACGACGCAACCCTTCACATAACAGACATAGATGCGGACATAAATGAGGAAGAATTAAAGAAGGAAATAGTAAAGAGTGGAGTAGGCATATCTGAGGAACAGCTGAGTGTAATATCACTCAGACCAAATCGGAGCGGAAACCAGACAGCAACGGTCAAAATGAAGAAAGATTTAGCTGCGGATTTAGCGAAAAAGGGCAGGATTAAAATTGGATGGGTGTTTTGCAGGCTTCGTCTTAGAATTAACATTATAAGATGCTACAAATGCCTGAATTTTAGTCATAGAACATCAGAGTGTACGGGTCTGGACAAAAGTGACTTGTGTATAAACTGTGGCAAAAGAGGTCATAAAGCGAAGGACTGCGAGGATAAAGTAACCTACTGTACAACATGTAAGGAAGAGGGACACCGCGCGGGCAAAGCAAGATGCCCTCATTTCAAGAAACTCATTAAAGACCATGGGAATAACAGTAGAAAGGCAAGGAAAGAGGCCGTTCAAAAAAAAATTATAAAAGGATTACAAACAAATCTAGGGCGCTCATGAGCTGCGCATGACATCGCGTACGCTGAGGCATGTGAAAAGAACATCGATCTTATAATAATAAGTGAGCCAAATGTCAACATGATGAGAGGTCGTGGCTATTTGTCGGACAATAGAAATGATGTCGCTGTACAACTTATAAATAAAAATATTGGTATTATCAGGGTGGAAAAAGGAGAAGGTTTTGTGAAACTTATATTCGACAATTGGCATCTTTACTGCTGCTATATATCACCAAATATTCCTCTTCAGGCTTTTAAGGACTATATAGACACTATCATGGCCCAAATTAGAGATGATGCGGTGGAGGCGATATTCGCGGGAGACCTAAACACAAAATCTAGCCTCTGGGGATCCCCTGTTACTGATCAGAGAGGGGACTATGTGGCCGAATGGGCAGGGGAACTGAACCTGGTTATTATAAACACAGGTACAACTCCGACATTCGAAAGAGGAAATAGCAGGTCATACATTGACGTCACTGGAGCTACCGCAAATATTTCAAGGACAATCAAAGGATGGAAAGTACTTTCAGGCGAGGTGCTAACCTTTCACCATCATATATTCTTTGAGATAGACCACCAGACTAAAGTAGGAAAGAAGCAGCACAATATTCAAACGCTCTTTGATGGTAATATATTCGAGGAAAAAATTAGAAGAGGAACTAGTGCTAGAGAGATAAATAACGTGGAAGACCTAGTAACAGTGATACAGAGAGCAACAAAGGAAAGCACGATTACCATACGCGATGGGGAAAGGAAAAGACCGTATTGGTGGAATATTTATATCGAAAATCAGCGTGAAAATGCCTGAGGCTGAGAAGACGAATTACCAGAGCCAACGCAAGAAATACTCCTGGAAACGAGGAAATAACTGGTTTACAAACCCAATACAAGGAATCCAGTAAATAACTTAAAAAGCTAATATCCCGCTCCAAAAGGAGACACTGGAAGGGCCTATGTAATGAATTGAAGAACGACGTATGGGGGTCAGGTTACAAGATAGTAATGAAACGCCTTGGTAGTCATAGTTTGCCTTTCAATCTTTCCCTTGATCGAAAAACGGAAATTATAAAACAACTTTTCCCAGATAAAGAGGATATAGAGACCAGAGGGGAAAAAACTCGAGAGGTTGTCCCACTCTTCACTGCAGAAGAACTGACTAACGCGGCAGAGCAGATTAAACCTGGTAAAGCTCCTGGACCAGACAGAATACCTCCGGAGGCAGTTAAGTTAGTAGTCAAGGCAATTCCTTTCACTATAAAGGAAATTTTAAATGACTTGTTAGTAAGACAAGAGTTCCCTGAAATGTGGAAAATAGCCTCAGTCTACCTCATATGGAAAGGAAAAGCTATCGAATGTCCCTCGTCCTTTAGACCAATTTGCATGCTCAGCCTCAGAAAGGCGGGCTCTCTGAAAGACAGTATGGGTTTAGAAAGGGTCGCTCTGCAATACAAGCGATAAATATGATAGTGGACTCCGCAAAGAGCACCCATAGTAGATGGTTTGCAGTAATTGCCGTGGATGTAAAGAACGCTTTTAATACAGCGACTTGGAGTAAGATAGTTGAGGAACTCCATAGTAGAGAGGTATCCCAATCCCTGATAAACATCGTGGAAAGTTATTTCTCTAATAGAAACATCGTAATATCTAACTCAAAATCGATAGAGATGACAGCGGGTGTTCCACAGGGATCGGTTCTGGGACCGCTCCTCTGAAACATTCTGTATGATAAGGTACTCGCAATATCCCTCACAGAAGGAGCAACTAGCATAGCTTATGCTGACGATTTAGCTATTATGGTGGAAGCGGCGGACGATCGCGAACTCGAATTCCGGGTAAACGAGTCGTTGGTAAGAATAAATTTCTGGATGAAGAAAACTGATCTGACCTTGGCCCCCCAGAAAACTGAGGCGATCATTTTGAAAGGACCCCGAAAGAGAAACCATATACAGTTTGAAATCCTGGGCACAAAAATAACACCAGCCAGAGAACTGAAATATTTGGGAGTAATCTTAGACGACAAAATGACATTCGGAAACCATATCAAATATACTATCGAGAAAGCTCAAGTGAAAATGGCGGCACTAACACGGTTACTACCAAATATAGGGGGACCTAGTGGACCAAAGAGGGCAGTACTATGTGGAGTTATACAATCGATAATCCTATACGACGCGCCTGTGTGGCATCAGGCCATAAATGTACTGAAATATAAAAATATGCTTCTGAGCATGCAAAGGAAAGCCCTATTACGAATAGCCAGCGGGTACAGAACAATATCGACTAGTGCCATTCAGGTAGTCACGGGACCTCCTCCCATGGGTACGATGCGAACACAAGAAGTTGGACTTTTTTGTGACGCAGTTCTTGACAGGCCATGGGTACTTCAGATATTACACCAAAAAAATGGGAATAACGCAAGATGACAAATGTATATACTGTGGTAGTATAGATACGGCAGAACATACAATACTGATCTGCGATAGATGGTTGCAATGGAGACAGGAATTAGAAGAAGAATTGGATGACAGAATTAGTAGGGAAAATATAATCAACATGATGATTAGAAACGCGAGCAACTGGGGAAAGGTATGTCGGTTTGCTAAAAAGGTATTACAGAAGAAATGGATTGATGAGAGAGAAAATGAGGGATAAAGCAGGAAGAGAAAGTAAAGACGGCCGGGTGGCCTGACGGTATGTCGCTTTGCGACGATTTCCAGGACTCCCATGGTGTGAGAGAAAAAAAGGGGGGTTTTAGTCGGTTAAAGTCCGACACTACCATGACGTGATAGACACCGAGCGCATGGTGTCCATGAGGATTTCCCCCACAAAAAAAAAAGTACCTCGAAAGTATATCGTGATTTATAATAAATAGACTGATAGTGTATATATTAAGATCTACAGTAAAATATATAAAAGATCTATGAAAACAGAATGTTTGTTGCGTTATATTCTAAATAGGTATCTGATGCTTTGTAAACTTTGGCTTCTCATCTCAGAGGGACCCAATAATCTTTTAATAGTCGGGAGAATAGAAATAATAAAAGCCTTTGCGTAATATTAAAACGTTGCAGAAATTATTTCATTATTCAGTATTATTATTATTTTACATAAAATATATAATAATACTTTTCAAAATTAAGCATCAAATGTTATCAGATAACCCTATTATTTTAAATTGAATATCCCGTATTTTCATTCCATATATATATATATATATATATATATATATATATATATATATATATATATATATATATATATATATATATATATATATATATATATATATATATATATATATATATATATATATATATATATATATATATATATATATATATTTTAAATAATATATATAATAGGTACAGCTGAGCTTCAGCAAGAATCAATATTGACATATTGACATCAACTTTTTCTCTGTTCCTTACTAATAATCAAAATACAACAACGAATGGTTACAAATAAGTATAAATACAATTACTTTCAAGCCTTCATTTTTCTCTACTATATCGAAATCGATATTTCTACAATAATAGTCGATACGATAATCATATATTATACGAAAATGAATGGCTTAAGGCAGGCAATGAACTGACTTCCCATGAACGTCCCCAAAGTTAAATAATCAATAAATTCCTCTCCTTACATACCAATCACTAATCACTAATAATTAATGAAATTTTTAAATAAGATAAGATGAAAATTTTTCGAAATTTACATCTACATTTTACATATTCGAGTAGTAGACATATTTATAGTTAATAATGTACTGTAACAGAATTATACCTTAACGTATCTTTGGTGTATAGGATGTCTCAACGAAAGCGAATAAAAGGAATTAAATTGTTAAATACAAAGAAAAACAGCAAAGCTAAATTTTCATTCACAGATAACTAGATTTATATGGAAAACATTAATTCAATTGTATACAAAAATGAAATAAGACTCATCCAGCAAGTTTTTAACCCTTACGTGGAATCTACAATGCATAATATGCCAGACAAAGTCGCAATAATTCATGATCGTATAATTGGTGTCAGTCTAAACTTATCTTCCCGTCAAAATGCAACATTTATGATAAAGAATAAAAAGTAATCATATTTACATAATTCTTAAATTAGAGATATCTTTCCTAAAAAAAAAAAGAGAGTACGTCTTGTATATAATGTATTTTCCTCCGTTATTCTTCACGCATTGCACAAATTGTATTCAAAGAATGAACATAATGCAAATATTCTATTTTGACAATGCCATTGATTCCAGGTATTGTTCGATGATTTTATGAATGAATAATGTGTATTTTATTGCCTACATTATACTAAGAAATGTCCTTACCAGACTACACGTATGAAGCACAAGTATTTATTAAATTAACAGGAATTTATTTAATACTAAGAACTTATTCTTTTACAAGAAAGAAAATAAACAAATAAAACCAATGTTAACATTAACAGACTGTTTACTCTCTTATTATATTTCAAAAATCAGTTATATTTATTAAATTCATACTAACGCACATACATCTATATATGTATGTCGCAAATAGAAAGAAATAACCAAACTCAAATAAAGATAATAATTAAACAAGAGCAATCTTACATTATAATGCACTGATGATTACTGAGAGATGTTCTGAATATATTGACTTGGAGCTGTCAACTTGGAACTATTGTATTGATTTACTATAGTATTTAATATAGTGTAGTGATTTACAATCAACACACAATTTACAATCAATAATTTACATCAACAGAACAACGATCATATGTAAAATTCTTTTGCTTATTCTTGCAACATTAACGCACTTATGGGTATATTTTTACTTCTTTTATGTTTAAATTCTGACGGTGCAAGTAATGCTTTATCGTCTTGTTGACCAGTTTTCTAATTTTGTTTAACTTGAAATTGTTGGAACTTGAAACACCTTTAATTTTATCCATGTTCTTCCAAACAGTGAAAACGCTAGAACTGGAAAAACTGTACTTTCGGTAAATATGATATCAGTATTAGATTTATCAGAAATAAAAAAATATGTAATGTGTTAAAATGAATGCTCTATATCTGTAATATAAGAGCGGTTAAAATGTTTGAATTTATTTTAATGCCCCGTACTGGAATAATTGAAGACATTTTTAAATAGGTTTAATAAAAGAAGAAAGTAGATTCAATTAGGAATCTAGCTATTATATTAGACCCTAAGTTAGCCTTTGGGATTCATATTGAAGCTGAGCAAACCATGGGACGAAAGTGGTGCAACTGCTAATTTTGTGGGACCAAAAGTGGAACCATCAATCCTTGAAAGAATCTTGGAGGATAAGGAGGCTGAAAGCGGTCCTATACCGCGAACGCCTCCATCCTGCCAGCTAAGCAGTTGCTCCACCAGCGATACCCAGACCACACTCGGGACCTTGACATTGGGCTCTACTGAGACAGAGGGCGAGCGGAATCTGAGCAAACCAGGGGACGAAAGTGGTGCAACTGCTAAGAAAATAATGATTCAAATTATGCAGATTAACTAGTATCGAAGCAAAGATGATTCTTCTATTCTACAGAGGATCTGGCTAAGATACACACAGGGATAGCACTCATCCAAGAACCTTGGGTGGTGGGGGGATCTATAAAGGGGCTGGGAAGTTTCATCTGTTACAGGAGTAGTAGTACCAACAGACCCAGAGCCGACATCGTAGTTAGGAACATCGGTGTCACACCTCTGTGGAAATGGTCCACAGTAGATCTAATGGCGGTAACTACGATGCTTGAGAATGTAGGTAAGGATAGCGTCAGCCTATCTGCCATATGACAGTAGGGACAATCCAACGCCAGAGGTGAAGGAACTTGTGGACTTATGTGAAAAAGCCGACCTGCCTTTGCTGATGGGATGTGATGCGAACTCACACCATATGGTCTGGGGTAGCACGAACACAAATGCCAGAGGTATGAAGTTCATGGAATATCTGGTAAGTACAGAGCTAGATATTTTAAATATGGAAAACACACCCACTTTTCATAATGCTATAAGGGAGGAGGTAATTGACATTACCTTGGGCTCCAAACACCTGGCGGGATACATGCGGAACTGGAGAGTCTCGGATGAACCCACACTCTCAGATCACTCTGTCATTAAGTTTTGTCTGGGAGTGGGGGAGCACGAGGAGACGAATTGGGTCCGTAACCCCAGATTCACAAACTGGGAACAGTATGAGTCGGATCTTCTAGTAACAGTTCGGGGGATCCCCTCCAGAACTATTGAGAGGGAAGTACTAGAGACCGCAGCCTCCCGACTTAGTAGAGGATTGATAGAAGACTATGAAAGGAACTATACACCTAAACGAGCTAGACCGAAGGTAAGATGGTGGAACAATAAGCTGGAAAACCTTAGATGTAAGGTAAGAAACATTCTCAAGGAAGCCAGAAAACGTAACACCCGTATAACCTGGGAGGACTATAGGACTGCCAGGGATAAGTATAGGGTCGAGGTTAGGGAAGCCCAAAGAAGTAGCTGGGTTTATTTCTGTAATGAGATAAATAAGGGAGCTGAGGCAGCACGGTTGAACAAAATCCTAGCCCGCAGCCCGGAAGCGATACTGAGATCGCTCAAGCTACCCAATGGTAAATTCTCGGAATCGGATGAGCAAACCTTAAATCATCTCATCAAAGCACATTTTCCGGTCTTCTATTGACTGAAAACGGAAGAAATTTCCGACCCGCTAGTAGGGGCACGTAGGACCTGGGCGGTAAACCGAGAGGGGACAGGGAACTTGTGAAGAAAATAGTCACACCGGCTAAGGTGAGGTGGGCCTTGCGGTCTTTTGATCCCCATAAATCGCCGGGATCGGACGGCATTTATCCGGTTCTTCTGCAGAAAGGAGAAGAGACAATCCTCGGTTCACTTATAAGGATCACCACGGCCAGCTTGACACTCAAGATGGTCCCGAAACTGTGGCTAGTCATAAGGGTTGTTTTTATACCTAAACCGGGAAAAGTTGGACACACGTCCCCTAAGGACTCGACCGATTAGCCTTACTTTATTTTTACTAAAGACGGCCGAACGATTAGTTAACAGGTACCTTCGGGATACTGTCCTAATAGAGAGACCACTTCAAGGGATCCAGCATACTTATCAAGCTGGTAAATCAACAGAAACTGCTCTGGATAAGGTTGTGTCATCGATACGGTCACAACTGGACTCCGGAGGATACGTTGTCGGAACCTTTCTTGATATTGACGTAGCCTTGAACTTTACATCCAGGGAGGTGATTAGCGAAGCACTAGGCATTTGTTATACCCCCAGAATAATCGCTGATGGATAGACCATATGTTGGGAAACAGACAGCTTACTGCCAATAAAGGCAAGACTACCTTAGGGGGCCGGGTCGACTCGGGCTGTCCACAGGGAGGGGTATTGTTCCCCCTTCTGTGGTGCCTGGTAGTGGATGAGCTGCTTGAAAGGTTAAAGGATTACCAATTAATTGGCTATGCCGATGACTTAGTAATAATAACAAAGGGCCCTTTCCTGGAGCCGACTCTCGATATAATGCAGGAAGCATTAAACAAGGTTGGGAATTGGTGCAGCAATAGGGGACTGTCGGTCAATCCCTCTAAGGCTGAGGTGATGGTGTTCACCAAGAAATATAAGTGGAACAGAAACTTGGTGGTCCGCTGAAACATGGTAGCCAAGAACTAAGCTATAATAGCGAAGTGAAATACTTAGGAGTAATCCTGGACGATAATCATGGGAAAAACATCTAAGTCACATATGTTCTAAGATTACAGCAACAGTTTAGCAACTGAGAAGGGCCATTGGTAATGGCTGCAGATTGACGTTTGCAGCACTGGTCTGATGGGAGAGAGCCTGTTTAAAGTCGAAAGCCAACCGACTTAACAAGCTAAGAGGATTGATTCCAAGAAGTATAACCGGAGCCCCAAGATCAACACCGATCGAGGCGATATGGATACTAACGGGGATACCACCTCTTGATATCACCCTGAAAGCGGAAGCGGTAAAGGCAAATGCATAGGGTGGAAAACATGAATAGGAAGGTAAGGGACCTGAATAGACTATTAAGAGAGCTAGCTGAGGAGAGACTCCTACGGATGCCCTCTGACAGTACAGGAGTCCACTTTCTGTTTGACAAGAAATATAAGATCACCCTCACCAGTAAAACCGACTGGATAGAGGGTCGAGCTGGATTACTATTCAATGGAGACATCTGGTACACGGATGGAGCCAAGAGTGGGAACAAAGCGGATGCGGAGTTGTATAGGCGACGCCATGGGATATGTAAAACCTTCCCCCTGGGCAAATACACTACCGCACTCCAGGCCGAGCTAGCTGCAATTACATAGGATGTTCTGGGGGCCGACCAAAATCGGACCCAGGAGAAGGTATTTATCTGCTCGGATAGCAGGGCGGCTTTGGCAGCCCTGAATTCAGCAACGACAAAGTCGAAGCTGGTCTATAATTGCTATGAAACATTGGACCACTTGGCAGAGAAGGGACCGGTGGAACCCTTATGGATACCTGGGCATAATGCCATTAAGGGAAATCTAATTGCAGATGACCTTACCAGACTAGGGACCAGTAAAAACCTCTATGGACCGGAACCTGCAGTGGGAATAAGTCATAATCTGATCAGAGACCTCATCAATGGCTGGGAAAGAGACCAGCACAATAAAAGATGGAGAGAAGTAACGGGTTGTCGAATAATCAAAATCTTCATCGAATACTCAGAGACTGAGAAATGGGCCCAAGAATTAATTAAATTGAACAGGCACAAAGCCATAACTCTGGTGAGAATCATAACGGACCACCATTAGGCTGAATGCTTATAAGCACAAGCTGAATCTGACCGATAGCCCGACCTGCAGATACTGTAAAGAAGACGAGGAAACCTCGATTCATCTTCTTTACACCTGCCCCGCACTGGAGGAGAAGAGGTACCTTATATTAGGGACCCCTGTTATCCTAAAGGAGGCGAGGCTTAAGGCGGAGGACGTGCCTAAATTGCTCCTTTTATGGGATAGCATTTTTGGATAATGACTCAGATAAGATGGGATCACCAAGGGACTACCCATATGATCAGTGGCTGATGAGGCCCAAACTCATATAACATAGTGTAGTAATGTAGGGCTATGTAACACCAATTATCTCTTCCATTTATTTAATGTAAAAAAATATAATAAAGATTTTAATGACACTGAGATATTTAATTTGACCGTTGACCAGATAAGACCAATTATATTTCGCACTTGTTTTTATATTGTATTTTTTCTCTCTTTTTTTATCTAGTATTTTTTATTAAACTTAATTTTTGAGACGTTTATTCTATTGTAGTTATATGTCAACTTTTAAATGTAAGACTTTTAAGTTTTATTTTTTTTTCTATAGTCATGTGCATATTATTATTATGTGTAACCCTATTATTGGAATGTTTTGAAATTTGTATTGGGATACCTTGTTTATAAGTAAATATATAAATACAATTTTTATATTTTTCTCAAGTTCCTCAACTACACTATTCTTTATAACGTACCCCGTATATTTATGTTTATATTGGATAGCAGTGTTACCCATAGCAAATGTAATTAGTAATTATCACAACCTCCAAGAACTAGATATCGATTCTAATGCTTTAAAGTACGTTACTCCCATATGTTTCATGAAAGGCCCAGGTATTTTCATCATACAAGTTTATTTGACTATATTCATATAAACAACAGCAAATTAAAAATTACAATGTCATACTTTAATCTCAAAGATTGCTGCTTGCTCTTACGCAGACAATAATTTCAGGTTTTTCTTGATTTTAGTTATTTACGACATTTTAAAGCAAATATTCTCGAAATTGTAAATAACATAGTTCAATACCTCCTGGAACGTATTAAATGGTTGCATTTTGGGAGGTGTTATTCATACAACCAATGAATTTTCTTATAGTACGCAGTAAAGGTAGTAAACAGGACTGTCGCCAACTTAATTTGCATTCTTACTACTACAATTAATTCTTTCGACGTACACAAGAACGAATTTTAGGGATCATATGTTTATAATAGTAAATATATTTATTATTTAACCGTTATCGCCGTAACTACCATATACATCTTTATATATTTTTTGCGTTTATAATGTGTTCTAAATAATAATTGAAATTAAGTGCTTTCTATAAAAATGTCATGATTGATCATTTTTAAAATGTGAGAATTATTAACGTTATTGCTAATATGTCCTGAAAATTGTTAAATGTCCATCATGTTACGTTTTAATACCACACTATCGGTATTTACAAGTTACACCACTACCGGTGAATCATTCAAATTATGAAAATGGAAGAAACTGCATAGAAAAATAAGTTCACCTAACCTCTCACCTACCCTCTCTCATATACTCCCTCATTCATAAACAAATTTATTTTCGAAATATACACTGTGGTCAACCATAAATTTAGCCACTCTATCTTTGTTATTTGCCATAACTCAACAACTATTTTACCATAACTTTGTTATTCATCAAACTCCACCATAAATTTACTCACTCTAACTTTATTATTTACTAACAGATTTGAAAATTTCAAAACCAAATTATAGGTTTTTCCTCGTAGATTTTATGAGGTATTTTAGAAAAATATTAGCTTCTAAATTAGAAGTGTTACAAATAATCTACTATAAACCTACTATATTTTTGTAAATATCGGATTTGTTATTTTTTCCGATTTAAATAATATAAATATTTATAAAATAACTATTTTCTTTAGTTTGAAACATATTTTCCAAATTGTATTATTACAGTAAATCATTCGCAAACTCCAAACTTCAGTGGACTGATATTTAATGAAAGAATTGCCCCATGCATCAGACATGTCAAACCAAACATTTATTTGATAGTAATTCAAATGATGATGGTCTACGTCTATCTAATGATGATTTATCATGTGATAAAATAGGAGTTGCAGGGCTTCTCTACGGGTGACCCATCATTTTGTAGATATACATTAATTATTTTCAAAAAAACGTCTATATTCGTTTTCTCTATCTATTACTAAATGTTAAGTGGTGTTAAATCGAGATCATCGACAATCATCTCCAGTCTCATTGGGAAGTAGGTACAATCCCATTTGTATCTACCCACTGGGCAAAACGTTCGTTTAGGTAATTTATTATCCTTAGTATTTTGTGGCAAAGACACCATCTTGCTGCCAAATGATGTCGAACACTTCATTCAATTTAACACCAATGCCTTGTCTGTCTACAGTTTATTAATTAACATTATAATTTGAACTAAACCAAAAATTGTATAATCTTTTATATCTTTTGAAATCGATAGTTACCTTTCTATTTAAATTTTACGAAAAAAAGGCAATTTTATTTAAAGTTGTACATTTAAAACAAAATTTATTTAATATGTTCTCTAGAAAAATCTCTAATAGCATAAACATTGCTTATGTTTTTTAACATGAAAAACCATTTATTATTTTTATATAATTTATTTTCAGTACCGATTGTAATTCATAATGGAATTCAAAAGGGTCTGTATGTTAAATACAAAAGAAATATTAAAGGGAGTACTACTATATTCAATATATTGCTTGTATTATATAATAAATATATATTGAACCCAATATATCTTTGTTCTTTGTGGATCGATCCCTGGGATCGATCGAACCCAATGATCCTTGTGGATCGATCAAACAGATAACTATTTAACCTGAACTTATCTATTTATGGATGCATTAAGTTTAATATCTTACTCGACAAGAAAATTGAGAAAAGTTACAAACACGAATTTTGAAAGGATACTATCAAGAATGCTGGCATTATAGTCAGTCCGTGATTTTCAAAATGGGTTTATTCACTACTAGTAACTTAAATCGTTAAGTTAATACCATGAATCACTAACCCAATCTAGACATGAGGGACAAGAAACCACAATTAAATATTATAAGAACCTCGATCAGTTTGAAAACATGCACGAGACAATGGAATCCTTTCCGGTTATAAATAAAATTGAAATAAAAACTGTTTACATCAATGTAAATCACTCGACTTATTGTACTCTTAGTTTTTGGATGGATCATTCGGGAGATAGAGAAGGCTATTATAATTAAAATGTAGCTGAAAGTTGAAAAGATGTAATCGTAAGAATAAAAAATTTTGAAGGTATTTGATTGTAAATGAGCATTAAGCAGTTTTTCGTTCTAATTGTATTAACTATATGGAATTATTAAAACAATTTTTGTTTGCTGTGAAAGTATTAAGAGCTTCACATGATCTTAACTGTAGTTAAACTCATAGAGAAAACTTATGTTATCTAATTTGAAGTAAATTATGCGCCAGTTTTGTTCTTAAAATTAAATAAACAGAAGTTATCCAGTATGATCTTTTTGAATAGACAGTATTTGAGCGTAACATAGTATATTATGATTGGTAGATACTGACCACTCCTTACAACGTCATCAAGGCCTCTCGTGGGGTGGAGGGAGATGGGGTTAAATTTAATTGTACGTAGATACATATAAAGAGACTACATATATGCTATATCTAACAATATAACAATGACAATAATTTGGTATTGTTAATTATTATACTATTTATCTTTCAGCAATACATTTTGAGTTTTTTATAACTAAATCTAACTAGTGATATAGGTTACATATTTACTACAATGTCATCCATATATCGATTAAAGAAATTTCAATAATTAAAGAAAATATATATACATGGTGTATGAACAGACCTTAAAAATACAGATTCCAGAAAAAGGGAAATGCGGCAAAATTTTACAATCAAAAAGGATTTGCCTTACTCACCTATACGTGCTTATATGTACGTGAGGCCTCGGCAGTTAAATTTAAGTTTACACTGGCGCGCACTTTTCAGTACTGAAGACCATTGGTTCTGCCGGTAATCCTCAGGCATGACAGGGGCGATTCTTAACAAGTGTCTAGATCGCTAATCGGCGCTCGCGACCATCAAGGAGGTCGCGACAAGAGCATTAGCTCCATTGTTAATCGAATTTTTCAGACTAGCTAAGGCCGGGCAATATTTTTGGTGGCTGCACCTCCGTTTGAATCTAAACTGAACGTAGTAAACTGTAAGGTAGGCAGCCCATAATGTTCCTTAATCCCGATTATTTAATCGATATTTTACAACAAGAAGATGCCAACTTTCATCGACATTGAGGAGTCATCACAATTAATTCTAACATATACAAATATAGAAATTACTTGACCTATGCTTTCAAAACATCTTCAATTGTCTTCAAAAACGAAAAAAAGAACTAAAGTGACTACAAATACAACGCTTATATTACAGTTTCTAAATCTTACTGTTATGCTAATGATTATCAGTTATACATTTATTTTACAGCTGATAATATTGATAATGCTTGTAAGCAAATTAATGCAGACTTGGAAGTTTTAATTATTCCCTCTAATAATCATTCCTTCGAGATTAATCCAAACAAGTCGACAATAATATGTTTTGGTAAAAACAGCAATAACACAATAGTCTTACACATTTAAAGGTTAATATATATATATATATATATATATATATATATATATATATATATATATATATATATATATATATATATATATATATATATATATATATATAATGAACAATTGAGTGTTTCTACTACTCATTTACTCAATTTAGACCTTGATTGTTGGTTAACGTATAGTTATTTAAATAAATGTATAAGGAAAGCATATTGTAATTTGGAATCACTTGTTGAATATAAACTGGAGCAAAAAAAGTAAAATGTATGTTATGCAACTTGTCGGTATTAAACCATTTTAATTAGGCAGACACAGTTTATCATGCCAGTTTGACAACTAATGATGAGAACGAATCCAAAAAGTATAAATTGCGTTAAAGTTGTAAAATAAGTTCATAGCGTTTTTAAGGGTAAATTGAATGACAACTTCAGATGCTTGTAAACAATTGTAATCAATGATATATGACTCTTTTGTTCCACCACCTATTGCCACCTTCTAAACAATTTTTTGATTCCGTCCTCCCAGAAAATTTAACAGGTTTTTGGTCGATGAACTCCTGTATGTGGTTTCTGCAATCCTCAAACGAATTAATATGTTTTCCATTAAGGAAGTTTTACGGATTCCGAAATAAAGTAAAAATCTGATGGGCAAGGTCAAGCGAGTACGGTGGGTGGGGAGCATATTTCAGCCAAGCTCCAATATTTTTGGCACATCTGAAAAGATACGTGTAGACGGAAGTTGCCTTGGTGAAAAACAATCCCCTTGAGATTAGCTAATGCTAGTCGCTTTTGCTCAATGTAGTTTAATTGGTATAACTGCTTGCAGTAATCACTGGAGTTAGTAGTATCCTTAGGCGGAAGGAGCTCATAATAAAGCATCCCCTTTCCAATCCCACCGGATACACAGCATAACTTCCTTAGGATGCCATCCGTGGTGAGTCGCTACCTTTCTCCTAAGATTTTCTTCCCACAACATTATTGTAAAGAATCCAAGTTTCATCCCCAGTTACCAATCTTTTTAAAGATGGGTCGTTCACATTACGTTTCAAGAGGGAATCGTGGATGGAAATGCAGTCCATTAAATTGTGTTCCGTCAATCTGTGAGGAACCCATATATCGCGCGAAGAAACAACCACCAGCTTCCAGATGGCTTGAGGCACTTGTATTAGATATGTCAGTATCTGTAATAACTTGTGTCGTTGTAGCGCCCATTTCAGAGTATGTGACCTTTATTGATTAAATGAACATTGCTTGAAAATACAAGAGGGATAAAATCTAATTATTAAAATACGCTATGGACTTATTTTGCAACCAATATTTGGTATTAAAAAATATGACTGTCAGATAGAATTGCAGAACTAAATTGTCTCATAATGGCAAATCGTAGAACTTAGAATTACATAGCTGTTGTTGCTTGTATAAATCATTACTACAGAAACCCCGGAAATACCTATATTATTGTATTCGATTGAAAGGTGATCCTCATAATAATGTATCAATATTAGACAAGCAAAAATGTTGAAAGGTACCAAATATTCTACTATCTTACAAAAAAGATAATCGTACATTTTCATATTCAATTTGTTACTATTGTAATAAATTACCTAATGAGTCAAAATACCTTAATATAAACAATTTTAAATCTACATTGAAAGAAATATTGCTCAGTGGAAATATTTTGTAAAATATATATTTATTATTATATTATATAGGTTTGGGCCTCATCAGTCACTGATCGCATGGGTAGTCCCTTGGCGATCCCCTCTTATTCGGGTCATTATCCAAAAATGCTATCCCATAAAAGGAGCAATTTAGGCACGTCCCCCTTAAGCCTCGCCTCCTCTAGGATAACAAGGGTCCCTAATATAAGATACATCCTCCAGTGCGGGGCAGGTGTAAAGAAGATGAATCGAGGTTTCCTCGTCTTCTTTACAGTATCTGCAGGCCGGGCTGTCAGTCAGCCTCAGCTTGTGGTTATATGCATTCAGGCTACTATGGTGGCCCATTATGATTCCCACCAGGGTTCTGGCTTTGTATATGTTTAATCTAATGAATTCTTGTGCCCATTTCTCAATCTCTGAGTATTGGATGAAGAGTTTGGTTATTCGACTACTCCTCTCCATCTTTTATTGTGCTGGTCTCTTGCCCAGCAGCCTATCCCATCGTGTAGCCTATACACCCCCGCACCCGCTCTGTTTCCACTCTTGGCTCCATCCGTGTATCAGATGTCACCATTGAGCGGCAATCCAGCTCGACCCTCCATCCAGTCGGTCTTACTGGTGAGGGTGATTTTATATTTCTTGTCAAACAGGAAGTGGACACCCGTGCTGTCAGAGGGCATCCATGGGAGTCCCTCCTCAGTTAGCTCTCTTGAGAGTCTATTCAGGTCCCTTATCTTCCTATTCATGTTTCCCACCCTGTGCATTACCTTTGCGGCTTCCGCTTTCAGGATGACATCAAGGGGTGGTATCCCCGTCAGTATTCCCATCGCCTCGATCGGTGTTGATCTTGCGGCTCCGGTTATACTTCTAAGAATCAATCCTCTTAACTTGTTAAGTCGGTTGACTTCCGACTTTAAACAGGCTCTCTCCCACCAGACCAGTGCTGCATACGTTAGTCTGGGTTTGAGAATTGACTCATACATCCATTTCATGGTTTCCGGTTTCAAGGCCCAGCTATTACCAATGGCTCTTCTCAGTTGCGAAAATGTTGCTGTGATCTTGGAACATATGTGGCTTAGATGTTTTCCCCATGACAGTTTCCCGTCCAGGATTATTCCTAAATATTTCACTTCGCTATTATAGCTTAGTTCTTGGCCACCAAGTTTCAGCGGACGTGTTTTGTTCCACTTATATTTCTTGGTGAACACCATCACCTCAGTCTTAGAGGAATTGACCGAGAGTCCCCTCTCCCTTCACCAATTCCCACCCTTGTAACGGACCGAGCAGCGGGACGATTGGGGAGTGAGGCGGCAGTCTAACCCAGAGAATTTGCGAGTACTGTTGTAGATGTTGAATACAGTCCAAAAATAAAGTCTGAGGTGGTAAGAACCCCTGATTATTATTTAATCTTCCCTAAACGTTTACATATATATATATATATATATATATATATATATATATATATATATATATATATATATATATATATATATATATATAGCAAGGTTTTGCAGCATCATCGCCGCTTCTCGCATCCTAAGCGCCATCTCTCTTTATCATTCCAGTCTCCTTCCTGTAGTCCTCGTTCTTCCATTGCTTTGTGAATATTCATTATCCACTTCTTGCGTGGTCTTCCTCTTTTATTTCGTTTGTATGGGGTCCAATTCCAGATTTTCTGTGGTATTCTTTCTGCGTTCATGCGTCTTAGATGTCCGTACCATTTTAGTTGTTTTTCGTTTATTGTATCTGTAATAGTGTCTGTAGCTGTCATTCTTTCTCTAATATCTTCGTTTCTGACATGATCTAATGAAGTTAACCTGCAACATCTTCTCCAATACGACATCTCAGCTGCAAGTATTTTCTGGTTCATATTTCTGCCTGTAACCCACACCTCTGATCCGTACATCATGACTGGTTCTATTATTGATTTAAAAATATTCTTTTTTGTTTTATCAAGTTCCTTCCTTTAGCCATCTTCTCCCTGATGTTCTTGTCGTCTCTCCCATTTTCACAAATTGTAACCCCAAGGTATTTATATTCGGTCACATTTTTTATCATCCCGCTGTCCAGTTCTATGTCTTCTCCTTTACCTCCTATAACCATATACTGTGTTTTCTCTGTATTTACCTCTAGGCCCCATTTATTATATTCTTCTATAAGTTTATTAAGCATGTATGACATATCTTGCTAATCCTCTGCGACTACTATCTGGTCATCCGCAAAGAAGATGGTGTATAGGTGACTGTTTTCTAAGCGTATTCCCATCGGGCTGCACTTTCTAGTCCATTGTTTTAGAGCAGCATTTAAGTAAATTTTAAACAGGGTGGGGGGAGAGGCAACATCCCTGCTTCACGCCCTTTGTTGGTGAAAAAGGGGCCGAGGTAT
The DNA here is from genome assembly GCA_037954035.1 of Rosalia funebris. Lineage (NCBI taxonomy): Eukaryota > Metazoa > Arthropoda > Insecta > Coleoptera > Cerambycidae > Rosalia > Rosalia funebris. Next base: position 12,496,383 of record JAZFAV010000007.1, read on the forward strand.
GTTTTCCAACTTTGACGACAGCTTGATTTTCTCTATAAATGATCTTAATTGCGTTTATATATACGGTGTTGATGTCCGATTCTTCTAGTGCAGTCCACAATTTCTGGAGCGGGACGGAGTCGAATGCTTTTTTTAGGTCTATAAAAGTTACATGGAGTTCCATTCCTTTTGACTGATACTTTTCCGCTAAATGTCTCAGGATAAATATATTATCTGTACAGGATCTTCCTGGTCTAAAACCGCTTTGTTCCTCCATTTCCTCAATGTCTTTCTCTATTCTTGTCTTAAGGATTCTTCCATATAGTCTTCCGGTTGATGAAGTTATACTTATACCTCTGTAGTTATCGCACTTCCTTCTGTCTCCCTTCTTATATATCGGATTTATAATGGATACTTTCCAGTCCGTTGGTATCGGTTCTCCACTCAAACACTTATTAAATATAGTACAGATCGTTTCCAGTACTTTTGTTGTAGTATGTTTCAGTAGCTCGATAGGTAGATCTCCTGGTCCCGGCGCTTTGCTATTCTTCATTTTTTTTTAGTTCCGTCTTCACTTCTTCTAGAGTAATTTCTTCTTTTGTGTTATCTTCTATTTCTCTATTGGTTAAGCCAGTGTCCAGATATTCTCTTCTATTTTCTATCAACAGATCACTGTAATAGTCTTTCCATGTTTCTGTTCTTATAGGGTTTATCTTTTTCACTTCGTTAGAGTTTTTTTTAAGTTGTTTATCATTTTCCATGCTTCCCTGGACCTAGATCCTCCTATCATTGAGCTTATTTCCGTGCATTTATTGTCCCATGCCAAGTTTGTCTTCTATTTTATTTCTTTTTTAACTATATATTTGTATCTGTTGTACTGTTTACGATCTTCCTCGTCGTTGCTAGATAACCATTTGAGATATAGCTTCTTCTTCTCTTCTACCAATCCGTTTAGTTCATCACTCCACCAGAAGTTTTAGGGTCTTTTCTCTTTTGTTCCTAATGCCTCTGATGGCTTCATGTAGTTTCTGTTTTAGCTCTTCATATATTTGTCGTACCGTTCCGGTTATTTCGTATTTTATCTTCTGAGCCAAACGTAATTTGTAGAGGAAGCTGGTGGATTCGTTTCTTAAGCTATCTAGGTTGTAAACCTTTTGTCTCTCAGAATTTATATTCTGTTTGTCTTCTTTTTTTTCCAGTTATTGTGTCTTATTTCTATAGTCGATTTTACTAATAAATGGTCCGATCCACATTCCGCTCTCCTCCACACTTTTACATCAAAGGGTCTTATCATTGAGTTTTGTTTAGTAACAATGTAGTCCAATATAGATTTTAGATTTTTCGTTTTTTGGATCCAGGTATATTTATTGATATATTTATGTTGAAAGAATCCATTTAAGATTTTCAACGAGTGTTCTTCGCAGAGCTCTATCCATGTTCCACCATTTTCGTTTACCACATCTTCACCGTGTCGTCCAATAATCTTACTGTCAAGGGCTTTACCTACCCTTCCGTTTAAGTCCCCTAGCAGGATGATTTCTATTTTATCTTGTGTCTTATCCAGTTCCTCTGAGAGTTTTTCAAAAAATTCTTCCTTTGTTGTTCTATCTGAGTCATCAGTTGGTGCATAAATTCCGAATATTCTTATTTTTCTCCCTTTTATTTCAAGGTCTACTGTTATTATTCTTTCATCTATTGGGTTCCAGCGTATTATGTTTGTTTCAAATTTCTTTTTTATAGCTACTATCACGCCAGATTTAGCTCTTTTTGCTTTTTCTACCCCATTCCAAAAGTATATATATTCATCTATATATTTATTTCCTTGTCCTTTCTTTTTTGTCTCTGTAAGTACAGCAATATCGATATTGTACGAGTGAAGCTCTCTAAACACTAAATGTTCTTTTGTGCTTAGACCCTGAATATTCCAACATGCTATATTCATATTCCTTTTCCTTTACCTGAGTCGTTTTCCGTTTAATCCGTCCTTGTTCCTAGGCTGCGCTTTTGGATTTTTAGCAGTAATTTTTTTACGCATGGCAGAGAGCTAGTCTACCGCTGCAACCCTCCTCCTTTACCCGGGCTTGGGACCGGCAGTGATCTTGAAGGTACTCAATCCCCCTCTCGACTGCCCCAGGCGGAGTTTTATAATGAATAACTATGTTTATTATCCCCTTTAAAATATAATGTTTAAAAACAGTATAATACATAGGGTGGTAATACTTTAAAGCCTAATGAATATTGATTTCCTTTTCTTCTGTGCAATAAACGATTTCCAGAGACCAATGCAGAAGATAAATGAAAGTGATAACTGAAACCTGTGCAGACTTTTTTATGCAATAACGTCAATTTGCAGTGCTAATCACTTACCAAGCTGCAACGATGCTTAAAGCTGCTAGAATATTCCAAATGCTTAAAGCTGCAACAATATTCCAAATATCTTTTCAGAATCTCCATCATGTCGTATGTTTGATCTGGTAATTAACAGAGTTAACTAAAAGAAACATTCAGTACTACCACCGAACATAAAGTACAACTAGAAGGTTCACTTTCCGGGGGTACTTTTATCTTTCGCTTATAAAGGGCATGCCGCCATGCAGTTGTTGAACGGCGGCCTTCTTTAGTATATGGGGAATACTTCGAATGACCATATACATGCACCGTGTCCTAGTTAGCTTTATATTCGCTGAATGACATGACGGGGTAAGGAGGAAAACTTAGCGGGCGAAGCTTAGTAAACCTCCTATACCCCAGTGTCGAAATAATGTGGAATGATTCATATATAATATCAGACCACCATAACTATTCAACGGTTTGTCTATTTCTTGTGTAATCATCTATTATGTGTATACAATTTTATGTGCCGCTCTATAGAAACAGTAGTTCAATTGGAACTACTCCCTCTCCTATTGAATTCCGAATCGCATAGTAATCGGTTGTACCGCCTGGTGCGCTGTTGTAGCCAATTATTTTAGGCGGTTTTAAATACATTTGAATTCGATTGGTCAGCAGTTGGCGGCACGGATCAGTGTCGATCGATAGATTGACGCATGCGTCGTTTAGCCCAGATTTTGGCGCGCCAGTGGCAGTACATTGTGGTCATGTGCGATTGATTCGGATTCGGGAAATTGTTTATTTATTATATTCTGCGATAAAAGTGAGTGTTTAGTGTTTTTCTAACATGGAAGCAGCGGATGCAAGTTGTAAAGGTTCTACGGCGTTCTCTGACTAGTGAAGTTTTTTAAAAATGGTTTTCATCTGTATTGTCTTCCATAGAACCTGGCGCAGTTATCGTGATGGACAATGCACCACATTATAGTCGGCGAATTGAAAAGTTACCAACATCAGCATGGAGAAAAGGACAGATCCTAGAGTGGTTAATATCTAAAAATCTGGATTGTGGCGATACCATGTTAAAAGTGCAGCTATTAAAAATTGCGCAGCGAGAAAAAAGGCGGTACATTAAATATGTAGTAGATGAAATAGCAAAAGTTCGTGATGTGACAATACTTCGTCTACCACTATATCATTGCAAATTGAACACCATAGAGCTGATTTGGGCGCAAGTAAAAACGGACGTAGCACGAAATAATAGGACTCTTAAACTGGGAGACGTCAAATTGCTGCTGAACGATGCTCTCAGCCGCGTCACCGCGGAAACATGGTGCAAGTGCATTGTGCACGTAAAGAAAGAGGAACAACGCATGTGGGATCTTGACACATAAGCGGTAGCGTTGATAGATCCTGTTATAATCAACCTAGGCGATATTCCAGTGATTGTGATTTTGATAGTGACCGTGATTGGTAATATAAAATAAAATATGTGTGATAGTGTGTAATATAAAATATAAAATATAATAGTAGTAATATAAAATAAAATAAGTGTGGCATATACATATTGTTAGGTGTTGTTGATACAACAAAATAACGATTGTGTTAGTGATGTAACATATATAATGATTGTGATAAATATAGTAACTGTGACGGTGTTGTTGATACAATAAAATAAAGATTGTGTTAGTAGTGTGGCATAAATATAATGATAGGTTTAAATAGTGGAAGCGGTAGGTCAATATATGGATTCAGAGGGGCCACTTGTGTGTAGCTTGCTACTTCTACGTCCCTTTATATGGCACATGTTGTCAAAATATCTGTTTTATCAGGATATTCTGACAGGAGATGTTCTGACTGGGTAAGCATGCAATAAGTACATTACATAACTTACGATATAGTTTACCAACTAAAAGCTGTTACAAATCCACTTAAAACCCTTTTCAACTGTCTTGGTATTATTTTATTATTTTTTTATATTTTGCTCCCTTCAAATTGATACGCCCATGGAATTTCGTTCCCCACACACTTCTTGCCCCTGAGCCATCCATATGTCATCGATGAGTCATTCCATATTATTTCGACACTGGAGTATAGTTGTAATTTCTGTTCAGTGGTACTACTCCAACGCAACCAACACAATAGAGGGTTTCATCAAATCCCTATCCGGTTTGGGATGATATCCCAATTCTTATTATCCATAAACGGATTGAGGCATTCTAAACATGTTGACTTCCATTACCACGTTATCTGTTATTAATTAGATGTGGTATGTGCATTGATTCAATCGCATATTGTAGTAAGAATTGTCAGTCTATAAAATCCATCATTGTCAGAGAACTGTGCTCAACAGCGAAAGGTAAAATAATAAATAATTTATATGAATATATTCCTCATCTGTCCTTGTATAAACGTCGTCCGCTACCAAGGCACAACGCAATGTACAGATCTACTTATAGTTATACTTAAGTAAAAAGATATGCTTTCAGAATTATTTTATGCTACGAATAAATAATTATATGTCCTACAAACAAATTACCTGGCACTAAGATAACCAAAATCGTCTTAAGTAACACTAAGGGTGAGCAGATGAAAAACCTAAGAGGTTACCAATCTCCAGAATTTACAGTAAATGGCTTAACTTACGGTGAAAAAGATGTTAATGAAACAAAAGAAATGGAACAAAAGATCGTATACAAAAACCCTCATAACTGTATGTTATATTGGCTGCCTATATTAATAATAGGTATAATTAGAATTATGGCAAAGGCGCCAGGACCGAGAATGCTTGTTTATATGAATAGGTACTTTGCCAGCCATTCATACTTTACAGCAGTTTTTGCACACCATCTAGCATTTACAATATAATGAATATGTCGTATAATATTGTAGATAATGAATATAATATAGATAATATAATACTACTTCCATTTGAGCATCTTAAAATTGTGACGTTTCTAACTAAAACTGATTTTTTAGCAACGAACTGTAAAAGTAATGACCTTATTTTATGAAAATTTTGCAAATAATCAAGAGCTGCCATATCTTACCATGTTCCTCATCGTGTAAGAATAAACCGTGGAGGTTCTGAAATACCAGGATACTATTATGAGACTCCCGAGTGCGTTTCAGAGATTTGTAAAGAAACCCTTGGAGTGGGTTATTCATGCATCAGTACTGTAAAATGTAACGCATGTAGTATACACTTTATAGGTATTAAATTAAGACACATTTTTGAGAAAATATTCTATAGGAAACATAACCAAGAAATAGTAACATTTGATGTATTAAAAATTTTATAATATAATTACTATCAAATGCTAAATTGCTTCACTAGTACACTTTTTTCTCATTTTTGCTAGTACATACGCAGATGATGGAAAGTGAGGTGATGGTACAGTACGTGTACTCAGTACAGTATACGTACATATCATTTGCCATAAAATATTTTTTAGAATTTTGTGTCTCGCCGTCAGCTAACTATAAAGTATTATGTATTTGGGTTTCAAATCCCTCACATATAGATGGTAAATAAATGTCCTTGCAACGTATGTAAGAAGAATTACATGTGTTCCACAACTGACGAAATAATGGCTTGTTTAATATACAAAATCGTGTATTACACAAACAGAATAAAACGAGAAAGAATATTCATATTTTTGTTTTGAAAATGTATCAGAAAAAGAAATGTAAATGTTTACGGAACCTTTTACAATACAATATTTATTTGAATACAGTACAGCACGCACTGTAATCAAATTCTCTATTCACACACAAATAATTTAAAAAAATGGAAAAGTATTAGTAAATGCCAATCACATTTTCCAAAATTCCACAGTAGTTTACACAAGCATCGTATCGTTGTCTCGCATCAATTCATTGTTAATTCATTATACTATTTTCATGATGTTCATAAGATATAATATAGTTTATGCAATGTGTTTCACTAATTACTAATAAAAGATCCTCACTATTTAGACTCTCTTTGTGTAGTCGAAATACTGAAAGAAAATTATATTTGCTTTCAAGATATCATTTTAATTATATCTTGGTTGACGAAATGCGCGTGTGTAATCTTTCGATGTTCGTGAAACTGAAATAACATGTTAAGCTGTCAAAATATAAGATGATCTACAATATTTGTTGGTGTTTCGTTTATTTGAGTGTTAATAGCCATCATGTGTTACAAATTAATATAACCACTGGGATGAGGCTTCTTCCGATGAAAAGGTTTGAAGGGGTTTTGAGCACTAAGAAGAGAAACTGTTAATAAACATGTGTACATTAAATGTCCAAATAATTATATAAATCCTTATTAAATTGCAGAAACAGTCCGTGCCAATAAAAATCGAAAAAAACACAATTATTATAATTAAATTATAAATATCGTGGTGTTTAAATTCATAACATTCTAACAAGAAAAATTAATGAAAAATGATATAGAGAAGTAAATACAACATATGCAGAGCAAATTTATTCTAATTTTGGTTTTAATATAATTAATTTTTAATTTAATTTTGTTTGTCAAAAATACTGTTACTGATAGCTAGACTAGCTTTCTTATTGGTATGATAAAATTATGATGACAGTTTACTATGTTCCTTATATACCAGTAGATATATACCGTGTTCAATAACAATTTTAGGACTGAATATATCGTGTCTAGTTTTTCAATTAGCTTTAGTTTTTATTACAAAAAGAAACGTATTTAACATTCAAATGTAACTCTTTAATTGACCTTTGATAATGATTTATTTAGTCCAAGATATGTAATATGTGTAAGAAATTTGCATGTAAACTCAGCAATGTTATTTCTGTTACTTGAATATTTTCAAGTGATACAGAAGTTTAATATAGAGATCAACTTTTCTCAGTTCAGATACTGCATCGACAAATCATAGGCATAAATTTATAATGTCAATCATACACATTTAATGGGTTCATTATAAAATGAAAAAATTTGATAAAATAGTATCAACTTCTTTTTTTTTTCATAAAAGCACTCGCGATTTCACTTACCATTGCATTATTTTACCTGCAAGCCAATTCAGTATCACTTCCGGCCTTTCCGACCACCAACTTTGTTGCTTTAAATATAAGACCCTGTATATTTCCATGAACATAAAGAATTACATTCACCTAGTTATATTTTAAGCTTCATTATCAATTAGAAAGAAATAAAACATATAGTGGACACATTGAAACATTTCATAGCAGTGCTACCTACCATTTGATCATCTAAACGGGTAATGTAACATCTTGAGTACAGCTCATAATTTTTATTGAGATAAAATAATATTTAATTGTTTTAACTTTTGTAAGGGCATTAATAATTGTACTTAATAAAATAACATATATACGAATAATGGATTTGTCCAATTTTTTTATTGTTTGGAACGTATACGCTCATTACTTGTATTCAATATGGACTAAAATACTGAAATACTTACTATATAAAGTTGTACCAATAAACTATACACCTGTAAATAGTTGTAACTGCAGTATACAGAGCTATATCAATACACAGATCTGAATTTCTGTTGCTGTAGACATTAAATTATGTTACGAAAATACTGTTTTTCATTAAGTACCAATATTTTTAAATTACATATTAATTTTTCGCTATAAACATGAAAAAAATTATTCAAACTATTCAGAATATATATATATATATATATATATATATATATATATATATATATATATATATATATATATATATATATATATATAAAAGGAAGATATCTCAACAGGAAATGGTGGAAAAGGATATTAATACATTCATGGAAATTCCCACAATCTGATGGTAGGGATTGCACCATTTATAAAACACGTTTTCTTGTAAACTTTAATTACCTGTTTATTGTCATAACACTTAGTCTCTATATTTGGATAGTATATATTATAGGAACAGAATTTTTGTATTTTATTCTTACTGTATTTTATTCTTAAACCATCGTTTTGAAAATGATATAAAATTGTCGAAACTGCAGTCACGTTTCTGTGTAAATATAGTGATATAAAACTTAGTAGTTGTTTTACTCATTTCCGTTGGATATTAATACATTATATTTCACTGCATTTCACTATTTTACAATTGTCAATATTACAGATTATTATTTTATAGATTCTTTTAAGAATATAAAACCATTGTATAACTTATTTAATTTTACATTTAATTATCAGTAAATTTATTAATTAGCTGTTACAGAGACCATAGTAATTAAATATTTTGTAGACGTGTTGTTTTTGAAGAAGCAGATTTTGTTTGCAGTAGTTTTTTCACAAATTTGCTGCATTACTGTTTTCTATGGTTTCTATGTTATGGTTTTATATTTTCTTCAATTTTATTTATAGTTAATAATTTAATTTGTCTTTCAATAATTCTATTATATCTCATCATTCTCTTTCGACTTAATATTTTCCTTTCTAAGCTTATTACATTTTCCCAGCCTATCGTTACATGATGTTAAGGGAATATGGGCAATAGAAATATGAGACTGAGAATCGCTCGAATGATCCAACCTGGGAATGGGTGACGAATTTCTATTTAATTCATCCATTCCCTCACGTATTTTACTGCCTAACAGTACTTCTTTAATACATTCTGGCTCACTAATATTATTTTTTAAATCTCTCACTGGCATATTGGCTGAGGTAATTTGTACATTCAATAATATATTTGATTCTTCTTGTCTCTTTCTTTTTAAACACATTTCTTGTCTAAATAATTCGGGAACATCATCGTCGTTTAATCTGTCTTCTGGTAAATTTGTACTTGGAACAGCTGTTTTCTTTAAAGCCTTCCTCGATGGCAAACCTGAAACATTTATATGCATTAAATAAATTGGATAAAGCACATTACACATTAACACGAAAGATGATGTGATACGAATGGTGTGAATTCGATTATTATGTATATATGTATACAGGACGACTAATTTTTAGATCATGTGTTCAGTTCGTTATCATAACTCATTAAGTTCAAATTATTTATGAATCACTTTTTATATAATCAATGTGGATTATATTTTTTAGCGACTTGAAAGATGATTAAGAATGGTGTAGATTTCAAGTGTTCCTTTTCATTTCTGGTGAGTGTTACAAGTTACCAGTACCCAATTAATTTTTCATAGATCCTCTGACAAGTTGACTTTTTATTATTTATTAATTATTTTACTTTATATTGTGCGAGTCTAAAGTCCCTCCCTTTGCAATTTTTATTTTTATCCAACAAGTTCAAACTTGTCATCCAATAATGGTGGACAATAATTGAACTTACCTACCATCATCAAGTTGTACAAAATGATCAATTTATACAAATAAGATTTGAAAAGGTCTGTAAAATTTAATAGAGTTCTTATCATTATTTATCTCAAAACTCCTTCTGCACAAAGTATTCATGAAATTAGTCAATTAATAAATATAGATTGATAAAAGAAATTAACTCTGAAAATTTTATCTTGGTAAGAATTACTTACAAATAGAAAATACTACTACTTTCTTATCATACTGGGTTTAAAGATTCACTACAATATTTTTATTTAACCCCTGTAAACTGTTTGTTGTACACTATTGTTTATAATATACACTACTTATAAATAATATTCTATATACTACAACCCCCTTAACAGAAGGTAAACTTCCTGATGTAATACCAAATGTACCACCAATATCTTAAAAAGTATGTAGATAATTAAACAAAAATATATTACCTGAAGACAAATACGTTGTCTTACTAAGAAAGTAATTGCTGAACAAACAAAAATGTTTTACTACTATGACAAAACCATAAACTTTCCACAAATACCGACAAATTATACGCTACTCTACGTACGTTTCACCAAGTTGGCATCATTAGGAGATGATTAAAACTAAATTTCAGTTTTTCATTTCCTAGTGATGCCAAATTAGTTGTCGTTGTCGACATATAGTCATAGTTACTGCATCGAAGAATATATTATCTTATTGTAATTATTCTTAGTGGTACTGGTATTGTTATACGAAAGCCCACAGCAATGTTATATACATATTAATATTTTATTAATTTGTAGCTATTTCTTTCTAAACATTTTCATGATGTTAACCAGACATATTCATGTCATATATGTGTTACAAAGTCGATTCTAATTTTCATCAGCAATTCTGACACATTCTTGTTGTGAGCAGTCAAGTTTTCTTCATTTACTTTTGACCCCTCTTACTTTAATTTTACATCATATAATTTCTTCTATTATTATGTAGCGTCCATTATAATTAAATTCTTCTACAAATTCTTAAACAGGATGTATACAAAATTACTTTTATTTTTCGGAAATGTAGAATCGATAGGAGTATAGTATATGTATATACGTCGTACGAGGATACAGAGTGTCTCATTTAAAACTAATAGGATTTGACAAACTGGGGATTTTTATTCTTCAATATAGAATGGAGACGATACGGCTACAAATGGAAAAGAATATCGTTCATATGGCCGACCCGACTCATCTGGCATGATGTCATTCGTTTAGTAAAATTGTCCATAACACAGGCACATCAACGTGACTCTATTTTCCGAATAACATGGTGAATGTTAGCTTTGAGGTCATTCATTATTTATGGCTGAGTGGCGTACACATTTCCGTTGCCATAACTTCAAATAAAAAAGTCCAGTGGTGTTAAATCACATGATCTTATAGGCTAATCGATATCAGCATTCCGCAAGACAACATGATCAGAAAATTTGGTATGCAATAGAGTTATGGTTGCACGTGCTGTATGACACGTTGCACCTTCTTGCTGAGACCACATGTTGGTGAAATCCAAACTATCAATTTGGTGGAAAGAGAAATTGTTTAACATGTTACGATAGCATTTCCATTTGCTGTGATAACATTGCCAGCTTCATTTTCAAAGAGGTATGGCTGAATTACTCCACCATTATAAAATGCGCACCAAATCATGCATATATGCGGATACATTTTCTTTTTTCGTAAACATCGTGTGGATTTTCAGCACCCTAAATTCGACAATTTTGTTTCTTGACGTATCCGTCAAGACGAGAATGTGCTTCATCGCTGAACAAAATTTTGTTGCAAGAATCAACATCACATCAACATCAACATATTTTCCCACACCCAATTAACAAATGTACGACGTTGTAAATGGTCTATCACTTTTAAATGTTACGTCAACTGAATTTGTACGCTGACAGATGCAGATCTTCCTTTAAACCCGATACTCCTGAACTATTTCTCTCACTGTAGCAATATTATCATCTGACCGACCACAACCGAGGACCTATTGGGTGTTGCCTTATCAATAACAGAATCCGTCTCTTCAAATTCCTTGATTAAGTTACGAACTGTTATCTCGTGGGCGCTTCATTTTGTCCTAAATTTGTGCGAAAGTTTCTTAATGCAACTATAAATGGTCGCTCACTTTCATTAAATAGTTGTACACAAACTATTCGTTGCTGAATTGCTAATCGCGGCACGTTGACGTCGTATGGTTTATAGGTGACAGTCAGCCCCCTGGTACCACGATAGTTCGCTGGTTAATTACTGTACAAGGGGCGCTACTTGTCTTGCAGGTCATGCAGCGCGAAATTGCCAGTAAATTTGAACATAAATGTTTTTAAATTTTAATATATACGTAACGGATGATGTAAAATTAATTATGTATATAATCTGTCTGAAAAGTGCTGAAACTTATTCTATGAATATATCTGTTACAAATACGAGAAATCATTTCAAAATATTAATTCACAAAGGCAAATAAAGTTTGTACTATATACCACAAATTATAATATTGTAAATTGGGAGTAATCAAAATATCGTTTAAAGGGAAAATAAAGCTATCTATTTCACTGCACTTTGCTGAAAACAGAACACATCACAACATTTCCGAGCGAGTCTTTTGACAAATTTTTACATGACAATGCTCCCCTCTTTAAGCGGACAACTTTATAAGGCCCGGGGCCCCTATGCAAAAGAAAAGGTGTATTTAGACTAATGAAATTATATTCACTACTTCGATTGAAATAACAATACAAAACTTTGAATAATGTCGAATCATAATAATATTTTAATGAAGAACACTTTTTAAAACCACTGAATTATTCTTCAGTTAGTTACATGTCATTAAAATACACTTGTAAAAGGCAATCAGAGTTAAGTCATTCCGAACAGCACTTTGCCACAGTTCTTTTTTTTTTCTTCGTTTGAGGGTACTCTGAAATAATGCACTTTTTCGCCTTCTACGGAACGTTCTTTTTCATAATTGCATGCGGGTACTATGCAACGTCGTCTCACACGACGCATTTCGTTTTTTACACTTTCGGCAGATCCTCCATTTTACACTATTATATTTATATAAAACAGATTGATTACAACTCGCGATTACGCGTTTGTTTACATGTACGCGAGGTTATGTTTACTGTTGCTGCTGGTGAGGGACGTAAAAGAAAAGGAGAAATGAGAGTGCAAGACATGCAAGACCACTAGAACCCCTGGCGGCCGGTGTACAGGTAATTGCAAGATCACACTACGTGACATATAGGGACTGCCATCCCCCTGGTGACAGTTGTTAACGATTCACACCCTATCTTTGACAGAACACAAATGGCGCGCAATTCAAATCCTATAGTTCCAACTGAGACACCCTATACATATATATTGTGTGTATCATTTAGTTTCACACTGCAATTAGGAACTAGCGCTGGCAGCAAATAATGTGGGAGCAGAACTAAAAGATCTCTATTTTTAATAGATTAGCATGTGTGGTCCTGAAAATGAAAACAAAATTTAACGCCATCTATAATAAATTGGTCAAATGACCTGAATGAAATGTTGTCTTAAATTATCCAAGTTATAAAAGGTTGATTTGATTACCTAGTAATTCATTTCGTAAATCGCGTTCATAATCATTAACTGTAAAATGTGCAGAACAAATTCTGCTCGTATCAGGGTTAAATTTGTCGACTCTTCCACAACACTGTACCCATTTCCGTCTCGTGGTCATAGAAACTAAATCTCTCTCCTTTGGGAAAGCGTGATATATTGTTTTCTCCCCTCTTGCTTTCGTAACACGGTGACTGTTGTTGCAATTATACACAGCACACCTCATGCCCGTCATGTTTTTATTGTTTTCAGTGCAACACAAGCCAATTTACAATTTCAGATTACTAACGCCAATGATTTAAGATAAAGCACACTTTAATCTGAATCAGTTTAAACAGGATTTTATAGTAAAGATTGAAAAAACATCAGTTACAACACAACAGTACTATGTTCGTAAAACTAAAACATACTAAACATAGTCACCACTATCACCAGAATGAGGAATGAGGACTCTCATTGACGTCAGTCGTCAAATATCCACGTGATTCTAAACGTGATTAATGCACTTTATACCTTATTCTACGCTAGGCAATACTTACTTCTCCTTGCCGCTCGAAGGGTTGCCTATCCTTAAAATAAAATTTTTCTTGTATTTACATGGAATGTAAGTAATTCTAACTAATGTCATTGTTGTTCCAAATAATACATTATAATTATAAGAATAAAATTGTAAAGTGAACCATGGCCTGGCATTAATTTAATGCCTCACTTGACACTTATGACGAGAGGACATCTGTATCCCAGGTTGCATATTCAATACAATACTATGGATCTCTACAGTATCACTATAATGACAAATGAATGGATAAAGGATAGGTATATGTTATCTAACAGAATCATATAATATACATTAGATACTATTTTAATTCTACAAAATGATAGGTTACAGAAAATAATAAAATATTATCTAATTAATTTTTATGCAAAAAAAAATTGTCTCGCTCCTTGTTAAAAATTACACTGGTTAACAAGATTATTGTCCCAAGTAAGAAAATATCTGTTTCCTAAAATATTTTTACATGCTGAAATCAATGTCTGTATGTTTTTAGAATTTGTCCACTACCCTTAGCTTTTGTGTTCCTGTATTATGGCTTGTCACTAATAAAGTATGCGTGTACACATACTGTTTGAAACAGACATTTAACACAAAACCTGTACGAAACATTGGTATTTTATTATTTGTGTAGTGCGACAGTTTCTTTTTGGAAGCACAAATCTATTAAAGTGAGTTCTTACTGTCCTGCAGAACACGTTATTCATTTGTGAATGGCACAGCCAGGATAGGAAAAATTACAGTAAAAACAAAAAGTGATCAAAACTAAAATCACTGACCCCAAGGAATAAGAGTGCCATGAATGTTACACTTGTTGATCCCCAGAAAATATATTTGCGTCCCTTTGCACATCAAGCTTAGGTTGATGAAAAATTTCGTCAAACATATGAATGAATCTGACCGTGGATTTGCATACGTGAGAAATAAGTTCTCCAATATCAGTGATGCTAAAATAAAGGAAAGTTTATTTGTGAGACCCCAGATCAAACAGCTGCTTTGAAATTTTATAGAGTTAAATGGAATTCAAAAAGTAGTATGGTTGTCTTTTAAGGGGATTGCAACAGTTTCAGAAAATTACATAGAGATTGTAAACTATATATCATTATATAAAGCCGTGGAATGTAATATGAAGTTAAGAATACATTTTTTGCACTCACGCTTAGATTTTTCCCAAAAAATCTAAGTGTGAGTACATTTCTCAGTGAATTTACTGCTTTTTACAATGTCAGTTATTAACAAATCGCATATACCTTAGCAAACTTTGCCTATATTACCTAATTTTACCTATACTGAGATAAGGTTTACACTGATGACTAAATGGATAACAACTAGAGCAATATATCTAATCAAATAAGAATTACTGAACAAGGACTACTTGCTAGATGTTGCATTATATAAGTGACCCACTCACCCCCATTATACATTAAATTTCATTTAAGAACAGCGAGGCATAGCTGTGAAATAATAAGAAAATAGCTTAAAAATAAAAAAATAATACAGTAACTATAACCAAAAAATGTAAAATTTGATAGTTTACCATCTAATAATATAAATAAAAAACAGTGCCATCCTTAGTGGACTTTTTTATACTACACTCATGCAATATGTTACCATTTGCACTAAGAGATCTAACATATTAAGAGATTCCAAATTGAATGTTTCAGAAATAATGTTATTTATATGTGTTGTAATGTATTTATATGTGGGAATATTCATTATTGTTGTCTGTTTCTTACAACATTTATGATTTATACTTAAAAATATTCAAAATCATACATGTAACTTATGTTCAAAGATGTCTAAAATTAAATATTGTTGGGTCTTACGAAACATCTAATACGATTATACCGAATACATTATAATCGATTGGAAAGAAATGTTGAATATTAGACACTTGTCTAATACACTGTGAATGTGAAGTATCTAGCACACATTTTCATATGCTTACACTCAAAAATATCATCTATATAAAATTATACTACTACAAAAATTTTATAAAAAGTCAATCGTCAAGTATAACTCTCTCGTCAACTTGCTTTCAACAACCCACAGTTTCTGTTCCCATTTATTATTATTTTTTAACTATTATCTAACTTGATATTCATTTCTTCTCAGTTGAATTTTAATATTTCATTATGTAAACTCCCATAAATGATACACGGTCTTAGGTTACTGTTTCCCTCTTTTTTTTTGTCTTTTTTTATATCCCTTGGATAGCCAAAGAAAGAAGAACATTTGCTCTTGATCTTGATGAAATATTGCGTTAAATACTATTTACCTACATTAGGAATAATCCCAGAATCACCTTTATAAGGTAAGTGAAGGTCAATCAAAATTGATTTACGAAACAGTGTACTTTTACTCAGTGTATTACGAAACAGTGTAACTCAATCTTGTTTTTATTTCTCAGAATATATTCCATTTTCTAATCAGTTACTAAATGAATGTTAATTGAAACTTACTTAAATAGTATTAATAAAATAGAGGATCAGTTTGTCACGAAAGCCGCAATATTAGACTGTACCCAACGCACGTTTCACCAACGAAAAAGAGACCATCGTCAGGAGATGATTGAAAATTTTAATTATAACTGCTTTTCGATCATGTAGCTTATTGAAAAACTGAGAAGATAATTAAAACCTTAAATCACCTCCTGATGATATTAACTTGATTGAAGAAACGCACATCAATTAACGTATAATCCGTCTGTGTTTATAGAAAACTTTTTCCATTTTTAATTGGAATATCGACGTTTCCACCCTTTTAAAATAAGTTAAAAATAACCTAAAATAGTATAATTTAAACAGTTTAATAAAAGTATTCAAATAACAGTCAGTACCTACTATAAATATACTAAACATAAATTAAATACTAACTGAATAATATAATATAACAACATTTAGAGGTTAAATACGATCAAAACAATGATTAAACTAAAAAAAAAAAGTTACACCTTCTCTTCGGGTTTTAAATTAACTAATTCTTCGCTCTTCTTCCAAATGTCATCACAGAACTTTTTGTTCCAAGTTCCGGGTGGCAATGGGAACATTCTACAGTCCCAAAAGTATTTCCCGGTTACATTTTTCAGTTTATTGGATAGAGCCAGGTGAATTGTGGTTTGCGCACCTTCTTCGGGACTCTAAAAAATAGAAAGGCATAACATTAGTAAATTTATCATATTATTAAAATAAAACTCTAACCTTTCCGTACACCATAAGGACAATATTCCTAAATAGCCTTGCAAGAGCGTTGATACTGAAGTAACCACCCGCTTTCGAATAACCATCGGAATAAATTAGACCAGGATGTAGAGAATTCGAGGTAACTCCGTAATCCTTGAGTCGTTCAGCGAATCCATTAGCAGCTATGATATTAGCTAATTTAGAATTGCAGTAAATGAGGACTGTGCGAAACAGAGAGAGGGAATGGCCCTTAGGATAATTCAGGCTGTCCAGGTTCAAAGTGCTGCAATAGGCAACAGCCGAACTAACGAATATTATGCGGCTTGGGGCAGACTTTTTCAGTAAATCTAAAAAAAAGTATTACAATTGATTAAATATCTTTGAAGATACTTATTCATTTAGACTAATTTATTTAGATTCAAAAAACGTGTTTCACTGAAAGGTATTTATGAATCTAGTTAGTAAAAATGTCATCGTCATCTGTATCATCTTTGTCATATTTGCGTTAGGTGGGATATAAACTAAATCAATGTGTTCACCACAATTAATAAATTAATATAATCGTATCATTTTTCTATTTTTGCAAAAAAAAATAAGTCTAACCCGTCGAATTCTGATTTGGTATTTTATTTTAACTATGCGGTAACTTTAGTCATATAATTACCACTAGTCATATTTATTTCAGGCATCCTGGAAGAATTAAGGATCTAAGGTGACGAAAAAACATCTTAAATACTTTACCAAGTACAAGTTACTTTAACAAATTTTTCACATAACAAGTTCAAATTGATACTCATTTTGATATTTGTGAAGTGAAACATTCCCGTTTAGACATTTGGAACCTATCCTAGAAACTTTGAATGAACTGGTACTTTAAGTCATGAGTTATTTCGAGTCTTTATATACTACGTTAGATTTTACATAATGCCTCAACAAATAAAGTTTCGTTAAGTGAGGTGCTAAATGCACCTCACTAAGTGCTAGTCAATCTATTGTCGTCTTCAGTTCCTCGTGTATTTGATGGCGAAAGTTTTATTTCAATGACTGAACAAATATATTTACGTAAAATATGTTTTTTCCTATTTACAAATTCTACACGACCATTAATGCTCACAGGCGCCGTGTCCCAATAACACTATTTGTCTTCATACTAAGAAAAGCGGGAATTATAAAGATCGTAGTTAGTCAGACAAATTCAGTTCAAATTAAACTGAAGAGAAAGTTGCTTTTAGAAAAAGCATATGGCACAACTTCAAATCTTAATGTTTTTGGCACGGACATGCTCGAGAAGGGGAATCAAATCCATCGAGATCATAATTATAATACTATCATAATACTATCGTTGTTTATATACTTCTTTTTATTAAATTATATTGTTACAGAAACTGAATAAACATTACAATGCTCGTCAATACTCGTCAAGTATATTTCTTTCGTCACCTGAATTTTAAACAAAGGACGGTCTTTGTCAGATTCTCACGTATTATTATTGTTCTAAGCATCATCAATCTTCATTTCTTCTCAATTATAATACAAATACTAATATATTTATATACAATTATAAAATAAGAGTTACTATTAATACAAAGTTCTTGTAGACTATATAGACTCATTCTGTAAGAATTAGCTTACGAATCAACTTCGTCTACAGAATGCACAAAACAGGAAAGAAAATCAAATATCCATTGAAATCGTAATTATAATCCTATCAAAATACTACTGTTGTTCTATATCTCCAAGATTGAAATGGAATAATTACAAACGCAGAGAAACCTTAAATTTAACTTTACTAAACCAACTTCAACTAGTCCAAGTAATATTTATATATGAGGATATCTAATTGTAAGAAAAATATACCATAAATGGTCAAAGTTGCATTTTTTTTTTTTTAATATCAAGACCTGTGTAGGTGTAAAATACTTAAATATAAATAAAGACACTCATTGATATATTAATAATATTCAATGTTATGAATCTTGGTACTTGACATTCATTAATAATAGGTTAACTATAAATAACATCGATAACACAGGCCAACAAAGATTTTGTGATCGGACTTTTTTTGACTTTTTGGCTTAGTTACATACCATGAACTACAGAAACACTGTACTATACTGTTCTTTTGCTACCAGCACCAGTATTTGTAAACGTACACTGTACAATAATTTGTAATTTCTAACACTGAGGTTCTATAAAATTAAATTTTGCCTCAATCTTTGCGGCACTCCTGTGTTTAATCGGTTTGAAACGTACACACGTGTGGGGGATTTACCGAAATACAGTTGGCCGATGGGGATATTCCGGTTTTATACTATTAGGGTATTTACATAGTCGCTGTAGTACGTTTTTAATGTGTGTACGTTTACCCGTGACATCGCGTTGTGTGTTTTATTTTGTTTTAATAATGCCTAGAAGTTGTAAAAATATACCAAATATATATTGTTATAAACTTAATACCTGGTTTAAAAAAACGTTATTTATGCAAATTTGGTTGATCCGTAAAAAATTCTTTTGCCGCCACCTCATATTATATTAGGATTAATGAAGCAATATGTAAAAGCTCGGAATCGTGGGAATAAATGGGAATCGTTTTAAGTACTTATGTGGCAAATTTCCAGCTCTTTCTGAAGTAAAATTAAAGAAAGACATTTTCGTAGGACCACAAATAAGAAAATTAATGCAGGACAAACATTTTGAAGAAACGATAACAGAAATTGAAAAAGAATCTTTAATATGCTTTAAGAATGTAACTTTTTTATGGAAATTATAAACATCCGCAGTATGAGGAAATTGCCAACATAATGCTGAATAAGTTTAAGTAACTTCATTTTCTGCATGCTCATCTGGACTACTTTCCAGAAAATATGCTGTTTGTGAGGAGTAAGGTGAAAGGTTCCATTAAGACAGAGGAGATGGAAAGGACGTACCAGTGTCGATCGGATGTGACTATGATGGCAGATTACTGTTGGATGCTGAAAATGGAACATCCAACGAATAATTACACAAGAAAAACTACAAAACGAAGTTTTTTGTTAAAAAGGTAGAGATTTTTAAAGAAAAAAAAATTTGTGATTCAAAACTATGTTTTTTAATGTTTATTAAATATAATGTCTCCTTTAGTTTTTAATTTATTACGATTATTCAGTTGATCAAAATCCTTACGTGAAGGGCAAAAACGGAAGGTAGATATGAAAATAGCGTAAACAACTCACTTATAATCACTTATCAAACCCAAATCAACTTTCAAAATGTTAAAATTTGTAGGCCTGTGTAATTGATGAATATTGAATATTGATATTTTTGAGGGTGATCGGCAATGGGTAGATAAAATAGCTATATGTCCAGAATAATATATCCAGAATAAATGAGAACATTCAAACGCATAACTATATAAATTGATCAAGCAGAGGACCACATGATTACGTTACTTGTAATTTCAATTTGTAAAATGCAAAATTTATAATATATTTCACACATTTAATTGAATTAATAGTAAAAGGTGGTCCAACCATAATGCACGATATTAATTGTGAGTCACACCTTAACGTCAAGTTTTTTGCCCAACTTAATTTGACATTTCTTTGTTTCAGTGTTTGAACCATGGTTGAAATTCAACCATGGAGAGGTACACAATTGAGCAGGGCGTTAAGATTGTTGAAGCCTTTTACGAAAATGGGAGTTCAAATCAAAATGCGTTTCGCGCACTTCGTGACTTCTTTGGTCAGCATAATCGACCAAATGTGTCCACAATCGGGAGAATTGTGCGCAAATTTCAGCAAACCGGGTCTGTAGGAAATGTGAAAACACCTGTGCATGCTCACCCAGTTTGTTCTGCGGAAAACATTGCTGTTGTTCGCGATAGTGTAGCAGAAGAGCCGTCAACCTCGACTCGTCGTCGTGCCCAACAATTGAACATCTCACGAACATCACTGATGCGAATTTTGAATAAAGATTTGAATTTACACGCTTACAAGGTTCAATTGACTCAAGAGCTGAAGCCTACTGACCATTTCAAGCGTCATCAATACGCCGAATGGTTGGTTGAACAAACAGAAGTGAATGGTGACTTTACAAAGAAAATTATCTTCAGCGACGAGGCACACTTTCACCTCAGTGGATTCGTTAACAAGCAGAATTGCCGCATTTGGGCAAATGAGAATCCACGAGTGATTGTTGAAAAGCCGATGCATCCACAAAGAGTGACTGTTTAGTGCGGTTTATGGGCTGGCAGCGTCATCGGACCGTACTTCTTCGAAAATGAGGTCGGCCAAGCAGTTACCGTGAATGGTGTTCGCTATCGCGAGATGATAACGGACTTCTTCTTATGGCCAGAAATTGAGGATATGGACCTAGACGATATGTGGTTCCAACAGGATGGTGCCACTTGCCACACAGCCAACGAAACACTGGCACTTTTGCGCGAGAAATTCAATGGCCGTGTTATCTCACGTCATGGCGATGTTAATTGGCCGCCACGATCATGTGATTTGACACCGTTGGACTTCTTTCTTTGGGAATATTTAAAAGAAAAAGTGTACGTCAATAAGCCAAGAACAATTCAAGAGCTAAAGGATGAAACAATTCGGCACATTAACGACATTTAACCTCAATTATGTCTCAAAGTCATTGAAAATATGGACCATCGGATAGAGGTATGCCACCGAAGCCGTGACGAGTATTTGGCTGATATTTTGTTTCACACGTAATTGTCTAGATCCTTCTATCATAATAAAAAATATTAAGATAATTATCTGAAAACATTTTGTTTTACTTACAATTAACATCGTGCGTTTTGGTTGGACCACCTTTTATAACGATGAAAGACTATGTATATATATATATATATATATATATATATATATATGTATAAGTTTTATTAAGGCCTGAAGATAATAAAAAATATAAATTGAAACAGAAATCATAAGTTGAACTATAAGCTATAAAATTTTAACTATAAAAGTAAGAAGTAAAGCAAGTTATAAATGTGAAACATGATTATTATCGAGTAAATATTTTATTAAAAAAGACTGTCTATCTGCATTACACATTTCCGCGAAGTTTCATTATGGCGCATATTAGATACAGATCTATGTATATACGCATTACTATATCGATTCCTCACGTATAAACTTCGTTATATTTTTAGACACGTTAAACTGAACACTTGACCTTTACTTGCCCCGTATCCTCTATACATTTAGTTCCTTAAACATTTATTAGAAACTTAACTAGTATCAGATGTAGGCACCAACAAAACATGAAAAATTAATTCCGTGTTTGTTGGAAAGTTCACGTAGGAATTTGTTGACGATGTTATTATTTTCTTACTTTATCTTAGTACAGAAAACAAAATATATACAATATCCGTAAAGATAGTCTACACCAAATATCAATGTATATGAAGATGCGAAAAGTTATCTTAGTCAATTTCTGTATTGAAAATAACTATTGCTTTCATCCCAGAAAATAGCTTGATAATAGCCGTGATTTAAACCAACCGTTCATACAGAAGAAGCTGTTGATTAGATTCGTCAACGTATGGAACAAGAACCTTTGGGCTACTTTAAAACGCCTGTCTCAAGAAATTTTCATAAGAAAGATCATCCACATAACGATGAATCATATGAAGCCCATTCTTTTTGGAAAGCCACCCAAGACGTCTTGCGTACTACTAGTGATTTGTTAATAATTTAATGGATGACGATCTGCTAAACTAAACAATTTTTTCAACGAAGAATAGTTTCATTTTTTGAGGTAAGTAAATTCTCAAAATGGAGAATGTGAAATAATAATAAACTACATATTTTTGTTTATGATGAGTTCCCACTTTGTCCTCACAAAGTTTATGTTTGGATCGCAGGTTATCACAAAAGAATAATTGGACCCTTTTTTTAATATCACTGCCAATACAGAGCGATACGAAGACAGTATGTAATATAACAAAAGACGATATAGCTTTTATCAGCAAATTTTTTAATGACAGGCTGATACATTTGCATACATAAATTTTCCAACGTCTCCTTGTTCTGCTGACTATTTTATGTTCCCCTAGTTAAAGAAAATAAGATTTTCAGAACTCTTGAAATTCAGACGCTAATTAGCGAAAATTGAAACAAAAAACTATTGAATGTATCACCGCAATGCCAGAACTAATTCAAAAAGCTTTATTTAATTTGTACCCGACATTATAAGGAACATTTCTAATATACAACACAATTCAATTCACATTCACAAGATATTTAAATAACTGCATAGTAAATTTGCATCAGTCACATTATAGACAATGTGGTACAATATGTGGTACAATCTTCCAAACTTTTCTACATATACATACATGTCTGTATAAAAAATAGGAACATTAGTTATATAAGCACCGTCCATAGTATATAAACGGAAAGTTTTCTAAGAAAATTAAAACCGGAAGAACGTGATCATCTACATAATTTTTTTAAAATTAAAAATTGTATTAATGCAAGAGGAAGAACTAAAACAGTGTTGGCCATATTTAGACAATTACATTGTAAGCCAAAATATATAATGCCGATTTAAACATCGCTGTAAACCTGTACCCGCAGAAAGTGAAAGACCATACATATATGAGTATATATATAAAGAACTATAGAACTTAAGTTTACCAACCTGTGAGTAGATGTGTCAACAGGAAAGGCCCAAAATGATTAATCTGCATCGTGGCGTGTAAGCCGTCGTCGGTGTGTTTATTGCCAACATTACCAACGCCAGCATTATTTATCAAGATGTCTAATCTTTCCTCTGTAGCGTTAATATCGTTGGCAAACTTCCTTACGGACTGTAACGATGTTAAATCGAGATGTTTAGTTTCTATGTTAGTATTATGTGTGATTTCAATTATTTTTTTCTTCGCCTTAGTGCCATCGCTTCTGTCGGCTAATATCACCCGGCATCCTCTTGCGGCCAAGGCTAATGCCGTTTCAAATCCAATGCCTAAAAAATCAATCTAATTATTGTTTAAGTACTACAAGATTATTAGAGGAATGCTAATTAATCATTATAATTAATACTTAAACTAATGTAGTACGAGGTGTACTCATTACGTACATAATATGTTTATGTATTAAACTTATATGTATATAATAAACATATACTCTAAATAATATGTTTATGCTATAATAAAAATACATACTTTAAATATACGTTACTTCTAAGTTGAATCTGTCATATAATTTAGAGAAAGTCGCCAGAAGCATAATGAGTTATACAGGATCAGTAAATAAAGCAAATGTCTTCAATTTCAATAAATTACCATATTGTTGAATTGATAAGTCAAATAAAGTCAAATAAGATAAATTACAAGTTTTCTAGATGATTGAAAAATGTATTACATTTTCAAAATCGGTGAATAGGTTTGTACATAACATATTTGTGTTTCGTGATAATAATATAACTAAAAGTAACTTAAACGTATGTATAGAGCAAAAAGTAGAATTATCAAAGAATTTGTGACAAATAATGCCGGAACAAAACGTTGGGAATTACATAGGTAATTCCTATTACATTACAAATTAAATTAATAAATGTCTCGAAATAGTTGTTATGTAATCTACCACAAAATTTTACGTACCTTGCACTATTGTGCTTTAAAAAAAATGTCGATAAGATCATAATTCTAAAAATAAACGAAATGCTTGTACCAAAAAATGCACATCTAAAAATTTTAGTCAACTTGTCCGAGTATTTTCGTCTTACTTTCCCGGTAAAAATTGGATCGAGTTTGTTTCAATATTTGCATGCTCTGCTTATAGACCTTACGTTTTCTTGAAATATATGTGTCGTCTAGACTCAAACGGTGCAATATCCAGTTTTTACCAAAAATAAGTTAGCTACGTGTTCTCATACAGAATTATCCGTTCTATCGTGCTGTGAATTCGTATTGCTTCAAATCATACAATATGACGACTAAAATCAATGCTAAAATTTGGGGTTAGATTCAAAACGTGAATCTCCAACGTCAAGTTGGTTTCAAAATGTGCAATATCCGCTTAGCCAATAAGATGCTGGTATTTTAGTTACGTCTTCAGACTATTATTCTCACTTATTGTTTGCTTATTATCACATAATAATATATAAATGTTATCAAAAATATGACCAAATTGCTATTTTTAATGAAAAATAAATCCCACTTTTATAAGAACTATTGGCACTTATAACAATTATTACAAGCTGAAGCCATATACCCATTTAATAATTTTGTGGTTACTACCACAGTAAAATTGTTTAACTTTAAATTTATTTTCAGTAAGACCTACATTCCCTCATTATAAGGAGAATTATTAGTAGATATACAAGGCCTTCTGGATATCAACAAAGCACATTTATCACATATTAATCCGGAAAAGCATCCACATTAGGGCGAAATTAGTACACATTAGAACACAAAATTATTTTTGATAAATATGATCTTCATGGAATTAACTGACATATTCCTATATAAATATTTCTGGAAACTTGCACCACTATATACATATACTTCATGTAATATGTATTAAAATAAAAATGCAATATAGTATATTCTACTTCAAAGAAATTTTGTTGTATAGTGTGGTACTATTACCATTATTTACAAAATGGAACAATCTATAAATGTTTATATATTTAATATAGAGCTAACAGCTACAAATAAAATCATCAATATCAAGAGGTTTATTTAAAAACAATGTGACTAAAAATTTGAAGAAAAACTGAGAACTCAAAATAATAATTCCATTAGACATTAACACAATAACATTTAATCGAATTTTGTTATTCTCTTGATATTTCTGTTTGTCATCAAAAAGTATAGCGGTAAATATAATAATAACAGATAATGCTAATACTAAAATGGTTAGAAAAAACTTTGTTTAGTCCAATTTATTTGTTAATCAATTATATTAATAAATTAAGTTGATGACAAACAAATGCTGATTTTGGATATGACAAAAAATATAAAGTTCTCTTAAAGAAATTATATATTGCAGTAGGGTTTGTTCAATCCATCCAAGCAAATCTATTAGATAATATGTAAAATTCTCTTTTATAAAGGAGGAGATACATTTGTTGGAAAAAATGAATGTTATTTAAAATAGAACTCTTGTTAATTTTATATATTGAATAGTGATATCTATATAACTTTATTTTTGTGAAACAAATACTATTTTTAGCATCAAAATGTATAGATTTATATTATCAACAAATTATATGTTGCCATGGTACCAAATCGATACCAAGTATGTTTACCTATATCAGTTCAACTTCCCATCTCGTTGAAAGTACATGAAAAATGAAATGAAAATAAACAATTTTAAAACCCTAAGCCAGACTTTTCCGCACGTAAAACTTCTCTATCTCGAAATTGAGTGGCCGAGAGAAAATAAACCAACACCTAAATGCAGAATATGTGTTTTATGCAAGAGTTTTGCTTTTTTCAAATAGTCCACCATCGTGCTTTCTCATGACCCATGGACAGGGTGGGATGTGTCCTATCTACCTCTAAATCAATAGATGTCGTCTGGTAGACGTCCCTAATCAGAATGAGTCGAAGCCCGATCGACCCAACACGATTTAATTGAGTGATCGTGCTAACAAAAAATTTTCTCGAATAGTCCACCATTATGCTTTCTCATGACCCATGAACATGGTAAAGTGTGTTCTACCCACCTCAAAATCAATAGGTGTCGTCTGGAAGACGTCCCTAATCAGAATCAGTCAAAACCCGATCGATCCGACACTATTTAGTTGAATTATCGTGCTAACAGGAAATTTTATTAATGCCGACAACGACACACACACACACACACACACACAAACACACACACAAACACACACACAAACACACACACACACACACACACACACACAAAATTGTTTCAAAACCATTTTTTTTTTGTTTTTAGGCCGAAAAACGAAAAATAAACGCTAGAAAAAAGAAATTTTGTTACACGAGTACTTACATTACTTTTCCGCGTATAGTGGGGTGCGAAGAAGTAAAAAAACTTTTAAATGAAATGTGTACTTTACTGCATATGTACTTGTAATATTTCTATAATACAAGTAAATATACATTATCCCAACTATAAGAAGGCTGATTGCATTGAAAATCAAAATAGAGCTTTTGGAATATATAAAATATGCGAGTCCAGACACTTTCTTATTAATTGAATTCAGTTTTTGGTTTAGTTTCTGTTAGCGGAATATAAATTTCACTGTCTATAATTTATTGTATTAGTTTTGCTGTCATTCCACAAATTTAGAATAATAACAAACAAATTAAATCTGTCTTAAATATTAATCTAAGAATAATGACGTTTCAGATAATTTTAACGAATAAAAATAGTAATATGGAGAGAAAATAGTGAAAATATTGAAAAAGAAGCAATGTTTTCCTAATATGTATACTGTTTATGATCATCAGGAACATAATACTATATGTAAAAATTAGAACAAGACATCCAACAATTTTTATTTTTCAAATTGTATTAAGCCCATAAATACTCCTAAAAAATTATACAACTGAAAGAAATTTACAAACGGGATATCTAAGATATGACTATTATTTCACTTTTCGGAACGAAGAGCAATATGTAAGTAATTTAATTCATCAAAAGGGAGACAGAAAACAGATTTGTTAGATATCAAAGTATATTTGTTGTATTTAAAGAATAGTCTGTTCACGATAAAAAGATGGTAGGACTACCGAAAGGAAACCATAATTTTCTGATTAAAAATTATTATACTATATAGGTCTACAAGTATTTTTGTATAACGACCAAATATATTTCTGGCATAGAGAACTACCTAAATAAATATGTTACTGATTAAGATTGAGGTCGGTTTATGATAAAAATTATTACTTTTCCGCACTCAAGTATACTAGCGGAAAAGTAATGTAATCGTGTAAAGAAAATGGAAAACAAATTTTTTCATTTATTTTTCGTTTTTCGGTCTAAAAACAAAAAAAAAATTTGTCTGTGTGTGTCGTTGTCGTCGTTGTCGTCGGCATTAAAATTTCTTGTTAGCACGATAGCTCATCTAAATCGTGTCGGATCGATCAGGTTTTGACTAATCCTGATCGGGAACGTCTTCCAGATGACGCGTATTGATTTTAAGGTGGATAGGACACACCCCACCCTGTCCATGGGTCATGAGAAAGCACGATGGTGGACTATTTGAGAAATTTGTTTTGTTATTACGATAACTCAACTAAATCGTGTCGGATCGATCGTGTTTTAACTGGTTCTGATCGGGAACGTCTCCCAGACGACAAGTATTGGTTTTGGTTTTGAGGTAGATGGGACACATCCCACCCTGTCCATGGGTCATGAGAAAGCACGACGGTGGACTATTTGAGAATTATTTTTTGTTGACACGATAACTCAACTAAGTCATGTCAGATCGACCGGGTTTTGACTGATTCTAATTAGGAACGTCTACCAGACGACATATATTGACTTGGAGGTGGATAAGACACACCCCATCCTGTTCATGAGCCATGAGAAAGCACGAAGGTGGACTACTTGAAAAAAGTAAAACTATCGCATAAAAGAGATATTCTGCATGTATGTGTTGGTTTATGTTTTCCCGGCCACCCAATTTCGAGATAGAGATGTTCTACGTGCGGAAAAGTCCGTTTTAAGGTCTTAAAACTGTTTATTATTTTAATATATTGTTAAGACAATGTCAAATAAATACGTTTTCTTATCGGAAGTAACCTTTTTTCTCGATGTAATCGATGAAAGGAGAAGTTTCCTTAATGCGAGGAATTCATATTTAGTATGCCTTTAAAATGAATGCGTTAGTTTTCATTACATATTCGATTATTATTCATAAGAAGTTACTCTATAAAAAAATTTATTTAAGAAACGAAATAGAATATGTACTTGAAGCTCCATTCCCGAACCCAAATATACCATACTACATAAATATTTAGTTCAGCAATATCAACTCTGGTAGCAGTGGATATTTTGCGTTTTATATTAATAGTTTCATAAACAAATATTTTGTACACAATGGAGTAGATAAGAAATACCAATCGTATTATTATAAAACGATATCAAATGATCCAGAAGTCATAAAAAAATTTTAATGGTCACTTGCATCATTGTCAACATATGAATTAAAAAATATTAGAAACATCCTAAATTAAATATAACGACTATCGATACTACCTTAATTTTATGCTGATGAATGACCAAAACCCTCAAGGCTATTATTTTTGAATACAAACATAAATAAAACATCTACACCAAATGCCCACAACCAGATTGAGATTAATTTGTACTAAATCAGAAATGAAGAAAAAAGAACTATTTTTTTTTAATTTCATTTTTCTTTTGATTGCTTTTGATTAATATAAATGAATTTTAAAAGAATGTTTCAAAAATAAAAAAGATAATCGACGATATAGAAATAATCACTATTTTCTGCTAACCACGTATACGCTAGAATTATTTATAATGTCTATATATAATATTTCGTAATTTCATAATTCATACTATTAGAACTTCAGATATTTTGTGTACAACAGTAGTTGAACATAAATAATTTTAAACGTATACATCTTTAATATAGTAATATTTAAAATAATAACTTTATACCAATGGAATATATTCTATTCTTACCTGAACATCCGCCAGTAACTATTGCTGTTTTACCGACTAAACAGACTAAACTTTTAACTTTTCCCGCACTGAATTTTTGAATAAACTTCAAAATGATTAGTGCTATTATGGGCAAGGATACTGCCACTACAGCAAAAGCTACATACTTTAAGTATACATAATAGATAATCATATTTACTGGATAATATACAACAGAATTATTCACCAACAACTACCTCACTCTTCGAGTCCAAAACGGAAACTGATGTTCATAGCTTGATGGAGAAAGTATAAGATGTTAAAGAAAGCGGCGAGAGCTGTAAATGAGAGAAATGGCACTGGTTATAAGATAGAAATTGTGTTTATTAAGAACAAGAGGTACACAAAACTTTCTATTACGGAATACCTAATGAGTGCTGGTTAAGAAGAATATGTACCGCGTGGTTCAATAAAATGTTGTAGTTTGGTTTTGAATACCATTTTTCTGATAAGCAAATACATTATTTCTTTCTAGTTTTGTACTTTTGTCACAATTTTATAAGTAACAGAAGTACGATAAATACGTTTATGTCATCAATAAATGATACCCTTGCACAAATCACAATGAAAGAAGACGATACTTATAAACAACTAATAATATGCAAAAATTATATTAAAATTTAGTGCAGATAGTTTGTCAATATATATAATTTTCCAATAAATGCAACATTCAACTTGAAATTTTACAGAAAATAGTAAAATAATCTGGTTAGATATACAATTATTTACTCTTAAGGGGTATATTGAGAGGTCAAGTTTATTTTAAAACATATTTTTTATCATATCTGACTACATTGTGCTTCCAATATTTTTAATATCTCAAACAACTCAATATCTCAATCAACTGATTTTAATGAAACTTAGGGTATAAGACAGAAACTTGAGACCGACTTTCCACGAACACCGAATGGTTATACATTCCTTGATGCGCGCTTCGCCAACCAAATTGGCATCAAAGCGAGATTATTAAAACCGAGTTTCCTGTATTTTTTCTGATTATCATCATGAGAAATGTGTAATCTTTCGGTCTTCGGGGAACACTGGTTTCCTGTTTTTATCGCTGCATTGAAAGTTTCAGCCCGTTCCCAGGATTGGTGTATAAAATTTATAAAGCAGAGATTTTGATACTCTAATAAAAGGATCTTCTAAATATGTGACAATCCACAAATAATTTTCTACCTAAATAAAAGTTTAGATAATTCGCATACCATTTTACAAGCATTCGTAAACAAAATAAACTATGATTATTGATATAACTATATTTCTCAGTGATTGTTAAATAAGACGAGATCCTATGTGCAGTTTTAGGTATTCAAACATGAGCCTAGTTATAAAAACAAGCCACGGTATGAGATACGAGTCATTTGGGATTTTTTATTTGGCAAATATCGATGAAATAAACATTATGAATATGTGAACACGTTTTAACAGCGCAAATGGATTAAACTGTTTAGTTACGTAAATTATACCAAGATTACCAAGATATTTGACAACGTTACTCATTACAAATGTCTAAATTATATTACCAAAGGCAGTATATTATAGATTTTAATTTGAAGATGTAAACAAAGCATTTGATAATTAAGAGTTAAGGGTTAACTCTCATCTTGGAAAAGACTAAAGTTACAATTTACGTGTCTCGTTCATGAGTTCCAATGACAAATATGTTTTTAACTATTGTCACTAATATTTAATCTTAACTATTTTCCTTAAATAACTAACAAGTATAGCACAATATCTATAGAGTCTTTCAATAGAGGCTCTCGAAATTTGTTAGGTTACAGCGGCCATGTTCTTAAAACAACATATGTCAAATTTATTGTAAATTCTTCAGTAGGATATGGCAAATCACCATGGAAAGTTATAGCGTTTGACAACGTGTGCAAATCATCAAATTTTATTTTCAAAATCAGTGCTCCGTTCGAGAAACGTTACACGCATTACGTTATCTTTATCCTCGCCACAACCGTCCCGCCAAGTCGATTATTCGACGTTTGGTGGCCAAATTCGAGTTAACCGGTTTGATAAATAATCAGCCAACACTCGTACGTCACCGAAACGCAAGGTCTGCTGGAAACATCGCTACTGTGCGTAAGAATGTACGGGAAAACCCAAGGTAGCCAATTCCTCGTCATTCTAAGAACTTGGCCTTTCTGCGACTTCATCTTGGCGAATATTCCATCGGGGCTTGGGTCTGCACCCATATGAAACGCAACTGACCCAGGAACTTAAGGTAAACGACCATAGACAACGCCGTGCGTTCGCTGATTGGGCTCTGGAGCAGTTGGAAGTTGACCCAAATTTCGCCAAAAATATCATCTTTAGCGACGAGGTCCATTTTTGGATGAATGGATATGTAAACAAGCGATATTGTCAGATTTGGAACTATACCATTCCATACGAGATACACTAGCACCAAGTGCATCACGAGAAAGTCACTGTTTGGTGGGAATTTTGGTCTGGCGGTATCACAGGTCCGTATTTGTTCCGAAACAAATCTGGTATTGCCATTACCGTCAACAGCCAGCGCTACAGATCGATGATAAGCAACTTCTTGTGGATTAAACTGGATGATATGAATACTAACGACGTGTGGTTCCAACAGGACGGCAATACGTTCCACACAACGCATGCCACGATGGATACTCTGCATGAGAGGTTTGAGGGTATGGTTATCTCGCGCAGCCACGACGTGAACTGGCCACTGAGATCTTTCGATTTAACACCTTTAGACTTCTTCCTTTGGGCTATCTTAAATCGCAGGTCTATGCGAATAAATCGCAAACAATTGATGCCCTCAAAGTCAACATAACGAACGCCATCCAGCAAATTCAGCCAGATTTATACGACAAAATCCATACTTAATGCCATAAAATATTCTTTCAAATAAAAAAATTAGTGGATATCTTACAGACAACTTGTTTTATTTAGAAATCGAACGTTCTTATTGAAAGACCCTTTACTAATGTTACCAGAATAGTGACAGACCACCAGAGTAGTAGTCACCAGTTTTGATATGTCGTCATCCACAGAGAAATTGTAATCAATACATAAAGGTTTTTTTTTGAGACTAGCTAACTAGTTTGTTGGTATATTTAATTTTTATGGCTAACTACTTATGGCTTTATGTATAAATCGTAATATTCAATAATATATTTGCATTATACAGCGTGTACGATACCTAATATGAGGCCATTTTTGAGAAAAATAAAGAGGGCGTGGCAATTTAAAAAATATCATGAAGACCTCATACACAGAGTCTGTAAGAACCAAAATATATACGTTAGTTAATGTCTTTTGAAAAAATAAGATTAAGATAAGGCATGTTCAGAGTTTTTCAAACAAATCATTTAATGAAATTATGAATATTGTGTGAAACTTTATGACTACGCTGTATATTCACAGTAATATACTTAGTACTAACTTACAGAAGATGTTTCTCAATATTATTATTTCTTTTTTTTTTCTAAATTGTGTGCACAAGTCATCCCAGATGGGTAGAAATATGAACAAGTAAAATGAATATTGCTTGACACACCGTATATTTATATCCGCTAATAATGGTGTCACAAATCCAATTGAACTATGTGAACTTGACCGCTCGCCTCTTCTCAACATCTAAATGCGTTTTTAATGCCGTGTTAATGATTTTTATAATAATTAATATGCCCAATTTTAACAGTAAATTAATTTTATTATTTTATCAATGTCTTCATGCTTTTAGTTTGGTTATTTTTAGATTGTAGTTTAACTGCATATGTCAGAAACTTTTGATAAGTTATTATTAATGTTTCATATAAGTTTAACAATTATTAAGAACTTTCTAAATATATTTTTCATTGGACAATTATTCTATTATATTTATCTAAATAGAAACTCTAGTTTTCCATACAGAGATGTAATTCCTTAAATAGTAGTAGATGGGCAACATACATTTTGTAGTCCATAACAAATATTTTTACTTTTCGGCACTCAACTATACCAAAGCGGAAAAGTAATGTAATAGTGTAAAGAAAAGTGGCAACAAATATTTTTCTAGCGTTTATTTTTCGCTTTTCGGCTTAAAAACCAAATAAAATGGTTTTTTTTTTAATATTTCTGTGTGTGT
This sequence comes from Rosalia funebris, assembly GCA_037954035.1. Lineage (NCBI taxonomy): Eukaryota > Metazoa > Arthropoda > Insecta > Coleoptera > Cerambycidae > Rosalia > Rosalia funebris. Next base: position 12,530,066 of record JAZFAV010000007.1, read on the forward strand.
CGTTGTCGCTGTCGCTGTCGTTGTCGTTGTCGTTATCGTTGTCGTTATCGTTGTCGTTATCGTTGTCGTCGTTGTCGTTTTAAATAATCAAATATCAAGTATCATTTTAAATAATAAAATTGATCCATTTCAGCATATTTTAAACAACTTCAAGTACGATACTATCACTTTGTGCTAAACGCACTGTACAATATTGTTAATGAAATTAAGTCTTAATAATGATTCCTGAGTTATTTTCAGTACTTTTGTTCTTTGATTGATACTTTAGTTTCTCATATAGACCCTATGGAATCTACATTTTTAAAATCACGGAAACATTTTTTGTTTTGAAGATTACGTACTCATGTGAAAAAATAACTTTACTGGATTCGTAAATATTCTCTCTAATATTGTCTAACAAGTTTAGTTGAACTTATAGCGCTTCTCGCTACTTTAATTTTCTTATATGTATACATATACATTTCCATCTCACTTTTCAAATCGATTAATACGCGGCTTTGCCTCTTTCCATATACAAACTTAGTACCCGTAGTTAAAAAGTTTGTATTGATTGTTCCCTAGCAATTTCTGACTCACGCCACGATCCAGTAGGGTAGCACGGACTGTATTTGTTGAAACACATACAGGCCTTCAAAATGTTTTGTTTAAATTTTGTGCATTGATGCCTAAAACGGAAACGGAAAAACTTGTGTCACGCCGTTTATTATTCAGTGTTTGTTCGCATGAAGTTAAATTATTTTATATTATATATATAATATCGTCGAATATGTTTTATCTCAACTTTGTGATACTCGTTCTTGTAGTAGACGGTACAAGAACTGATGGAGTGAAACGAATCAGCGAAATCAAAGGTGATGTTAATATAGCTTTTTTAATAAACAATTGTCGAAACTTTAGTGAAGTGGTGCCATACCAAGTGCAGACTTTAGTAGCGTCTACAGTGTGGACGACAGAGCGCATTAATTATTTAGGATTGTTGGCGCCTCTAAAACTCGGTTTGGGAATATACGAAACTTGCGCCGAAAGTGATTACTACAAAACTGTATTCGATTTGTATCAACAACAGGAAGAGTACTTATTAGGACTTATCAGCAATGAGATTCTGAGCGAGAATATCTTAAAGTTCTGTGAAGTATTGGATATACCAGCTCAAATTCCTGCTAGCTATCACAGATATTTGCTTAAAAGCTCGGTACGATTCTTGAGCGCAGTGGGGTGGAACGATAATATCACTGTTTTAGCCCCAGATGAGAGTATCGCCAAGGAGTTTTATCAATATTCCAAGACAGAGTTTATTTGTATAAAGGATTGTATTATTTATGGGTATGTTTAATCGTATAATATTTTAATAAAATATGAAAAACGTATTGGTCGTATAGGATGCATCAAACAATATCACTATTTCATTTGTATCTACAAATTAATTATCAAAATTTAACTATCAAGGAAAACTGCAAATAAATTTTCCGCCAGTTTCACTTATGTAACTAATAATGATATTCAGTGTTATTTGGAAAGCAGTTCTACTCAAAACTATATTTTTTTCCATGTTCTAGTATTTCCAATAAATTTAAGAAAGACATTCATGCAAAACATTCCACATCCATTTTAAAATTTAAAATTTTCACTTTCGTATATCGTTTTCGGTTTTATTTTTATATTTTAGAAACAAATAGATAACCCGAGACATAAAAATGAAATAATTAGTGTCAATGCATAGTACACTATGTATGATGTAAAGTTCGACAACTGTATGTATCATAGATGTACCGTTTAACAAACACAAGCGCATTACTGAAGGTTAATATTTACACACAAACGCATTTAAGGTTGAAATCAAGTTACTTTAAATAATGTTTACATATGCCTTCTGAAGGCACAGTCGTAGGCTATACGATAAACTAAAAGACAGTACAAGGACTAAATTTTGCGTAAAACTGCAAATAATTTGCAACCGATGCTCCTCAGGTACTTCTTTAAATATTCTCCATTTCTTAAGTCGATCCTAAGTTTTTACTTGGTACTTAAGTCAGGTGTTAGTTCAGTATAACCGTTCTCCGTAATCGATCATCCACAACAAGATTCCAGCAATAAATCGTCAACTCGTTCCAGATCGCCGCTGAGTAACAGTTGTGTAACATGATCGGAATTTGGAACTCCTCCAGAAGATGTTCATGAAAAACACGAGTATGCACAGAGATATAGGTTATAGTCAAAATATGCACATTTAAGAATAACAAAATAAATATGTAAAATTTCGAGAGATACATATAATTAACATAAAATACATTTATCAGGGCAGGCATATATTATCTTTTCTAAAGAAAGTAACATAAAATTCATCCAGGCTTCAAAATAATACAACTATTAGGAAAAAATTATCCGTAATGTAAATGTTTTAATAAAAAAGTATGTCTAATGCTAATATTATAATACCTCATCAAATTCAGATTTGAGCATTTTACATATTTAAATTTTCCTAGCAAATCGACATATAACATGTTTAAATAGCAATTTTTCATTTTAACTTTGTCTTTAAACAATCTATGAACGATTTAAAGTATGGTTTAAAGTATGAAATAATCTATTGAAGGGGTAGTTACCAAATTAACTGAGGGTCGTGGTAGACAAAGGAGTTTCTGAGATTTCACTTTATTTTATACACTAACCTTTCAAAACAGTTTGTTGTATTATTTTTTATTAGCCCCCTATCGTGTATATAAATGAGTTATATGACTACTTCTGTTGTATATGGTACTTACTAATGGTATGGTAAATTATATGGTATAATAATTGCATACCGAGTTCATAGAAATTAAATTAGAATTACTTATGTAATCAATTATATTAAATGAAAGATTACAGTGGTTGATAGAACAGACATTATGTTTGTCGTTTGGATGAATATAAGTTAACAAATAACTAAAGATTATTGCAGCCACCAAACTTGTGACAATCGATTAAAATTCTAGCTTCGTAAATTAGCATTTTAATTTTATTGTGGTTTGTTACTACAAGTATAAACCATCTTTCTAAATCTCGTATACACTTTAATCTCTCATCTAACAAATAAGAGCGTATTTTGCTATTTTTCTTAAATAATTACATATTTATTAATTCATTGAGTTAGTTACATATTTAATTTATTAATACTCATATCTTTTATGTATATTTAATAGTAAATAATAGATTGTGTGCATTTCATCAAACGTGCAAATATACATAAATATTAATTCATTGAGTTAGATACATATTTAATTTATTAATACTCATATCTCTTATTTGTATTTAATAGTAAATAATAGATTGCATGCATTTCATCAAACGTGCTAATATACATAAAAAGGTGACCTGTAAGTACTTTTAGGTTGTCTTTAGGTATACATAAATTTACTGTCGGCAGATTGTGTGGGCAGTAGTGAAACTTTTCCGAATGTACTTACTTTGTAATCCCGTAAAGCCGTAGCTCAATTTTGGAGAACTATCTTAGATCAACCGCTACAAATTCCACATCGATAAAGATTAGATGACTGTATTTTAATCGCCATGATGCAATTTGATGCTATTGCATATTGGTATCTATGCGATGTTACTAATAACTTAAGAGTTAGGAGGAGAAAAGGAGCAATAACTTCAGTGTTTGATTGATTTAACTTAGACATGACATTTAACATGGAAATTACAAATGAATGTTTTATCTATTGTAATTATTGTAATCCATTAAACATAAATCTCATCTTCTGTGCTAATAAAGTTCAAGACACGTTTCAAGATGCTTAAGCATTTGGCCGAGCGTCAATGATGTCAAGATCGTCAACAACGTGAAAATCAACACAACACAGCCTATTAAAATGTGAAAAAAATTATTTTTCAAAATTATTTATTATATTCCAAATAATACAACTCCAATTAAATGTGATGCCCTTTTTTATATTAAAACACCCAGAAATCTTACATAAAAAGAATATTAGACTTCCGTCATCTAAAGGCTCAGTCTACGAAGGAGAAGATTACATCCACAGATGAACATAAGTACACCTATGCTTAGGAACTTAGCACTTGAGTCCAATAATGCAATATTATCCCCAATACTGAGCCCAGTTCTTTACCCAGCCTTATATTTATTTCATTACAATTTGTTTTAAAAGTTATATATATATATATATATATATATATATATATATATATATATATATATATATATATATATATATATATCGACGGTATCTCAACTCGAATTGAATTACGAGTACAACATCCTACGATATTGAATTTCTATGCCTTGAAATATGATATTGCGTACTCGATCAAATTTATTTATGAATATCGAAAATAACAATTCTAATTTAATTATTAACTGAAGTTTATTCAATTAAAAATGGGACAAAATTTGTTCAAAATAACACACCCTATTGCTGGTAAAATTTCTATGCAATATATTAATTAATAAAAATATTAATTATTTTCAAAACATGTGTAAGTAACCTTTCCAAAAATATAATCATCGTTTTAATGATCACGTTATTTACATAAATTTTGAATTGGTGTCATTTATAACGACAGGATATCCATTATACTGATTGACCCCTTCGTTCATTGACTTTATTTAAATTAGTTAGAAGGCTGGAAAGTGTCATCGCTATTATAAAAGAACTGTAATGGTTATTATATTTGTAATAATTATAGGAAACATACGGTATAGTCAATATAGCCAATTTTCATGTATTCGTAGAATTATTAATTTTTGGCTATGTATTTATTCAGTTGTATATCATTAAGTTGAAAAAATGTTATTTATTTTTTATACATAAGATTTTCTAATTTTGTGCATAGCTGTTAAGTTTCTTAAATTTAACGGAACCAATCTTTTATTACTATAATACAGATTTTAGATAGATATATAAAGAATTTATATATATTTTAAGGTAAATTAATTGCAATCTGAATGATGTAATACACATTCATTAGTAAATTATAAAATAAAATAAAAATAAATGTATACTATATTTGAATTTGTCTACTTACAAACTCATTTGAATATTGTTATTTATTTCTAATCCAATATTTAGTACTTCATAAAGGAATCATTCGTTTATATCATCCTACGTTATTTAATTTTGTAGTATAAATCTTCATTTTCATACAACTCTATTAAAACATAATGTTGAGATATGAATAAGAAGATAATTACTGGGAGGATTAATTCCCCTATTCTCTATTTTACCAAGCCGTATCAGTTAATTTTTCTAGTATGTTGTATCCTAACTTATAGTACATCCATTATGAATTTTTTGTTATTCAATACGTACAATTTTGTCAATTGTTTTTACAAAAATAGAACTAAATGGCGTCATCCTCTGAATGTTCTTTTTTATGTTTTAAATGACTATAAAAATAAATATTTCTTTAGAACAATGAAGAGTTATTTATCTTATTAACCAGTTATTATAAATTATATTATACTTATATTATTAAAGAGATTTTAATTAAATTTCTCTGCCTATTATTCAGAGAATGTTATGAACTATGTGGAGCACAACACAAAAGAATGGGAAACGTTCTTTTTTTTTTTAAATCAGTTTCGTCAAAATCAGTTTCCATACAGCTTAAAGCCCTCTTTGCTTTTCGATGATATGTTGCAACTTAGCAAAACACTTTTCAAGCAATCCTCTTTAATGATAATTAAGGAGAATACGTCCAGTGCAATTTTAAAACAATAACTGAAACATTTTTTAAAATGCAAAGTTATTGAACATTCCTTTCCAATAACACAAGATATAAGTTGGATTGGTTGACTAGATAAAATTATCACAAACGGACTGGATATCACCTTACATAACATTACATTGTCTACTGAGTATGTATAATATGTAGCTATATATGAATAAACATTGGTAATTATTTTAAAGTATTGTAGCTAAGTTACTTTGTTTTAAAAGTTAATATTTTATAATAATTAATAGTATTTAATAATTATTCATTAATTAAGATATTAACACTACTGTACTACACCAAACGAGATTAGTATAACACCGTATAAGTTCTCCAAACACCGAAAAATTATATGATGCTCGACGCGAGTTTCCCCAACCAAGTTGTTATTATCAGTAGATGCTTATAATGAATAATTAAGAAAACCTAAACTGAGAATCTAAGAAAAGGTGACCGAAACTCAGTCTTAATCATCTCTTGATGATACTAATAGGTTTTATGAAAAGTGTTGTATGTTAAGTGATGTATAATCTTTCGTTGTCTATGGAAAACTGTTATCCTGGTTTGATGCATAAAAGATTCGAACCCTTTCAGGATAAATAACATAAGTGTAAGACACCATTTGAATCACAATGCCACAATAATAAATCTTCACTAAATCATTTTCAATATACATTTCCAAAATATTGTTTTATTAATAATATTCTAAGATTGTTCTACAAAAAAATCTACACACAATAGAACTATGTATATTCTTGTGTATAGTTTAGTTACTTTTATGTCTTCTTATATTTCAGTCGAGACTGTCCTCTACAGTTGACCTCAAACCCATTTATCTTCTTCGGTTATAAACATGATATAGAAGAGTTTGTGAGAAGTCAAAACTTTTCTGACGAGATTTATGATATAAATGCTCTGTTCGTGCCCTTGGATGGATCTGTGCCAAAAGGTAAGACAGTGTGTCCAACATCTCATAAATACAACATCTAATAAATTTCCAACACTTTGTGTCCATGTCCCATAACTACCCAAATTTAGAAATTCCTAAAATTGTCACCGAGCAATACAATACCCACACCTACAATAACCCAACCATCGGGTGTGCCATACCATATGAGTGTGCCATAACCCTGTTTTCCATGTGGTAGTTTACCCTATAGTAGTAGTAGTAGTTCACAACGTGGATTGATGATCCTTAGTATATTCCTATAGAATATATTCCTTAGTATATTCCTACGATAATGTTATTCACACTGTAATCTAATGTAGTGAACTAAGTCCAATATAAGACCACCTTTCTCTGAGAATGGGTATTACCAATTTGTGCAATGAGAGTGCTGATGTATTCATCTAAAATGATTCAATTTTCTAAAAGAACAAAATTGTATATATCTTTTCCAACTTCACAGTTTTCAATTGCAGTTTAGTCTAGTTACCTAAATTAAATTTGAGAGGCTTATATAACTTACTAGCGATAAGTCAACATCTCTAAAATATAAGATGATAGTGAACTAACTTCATTATATCCATGAACTCTATTTCATGTATTTCCTTTAAAAACCACGTAAGAGTTTTTACTTCCTCACTGAGTGGCTATTGTGGATCTTATTAATTTATTAGTTTTAACTTCACTTAATTTCATAAATAAATGACTGACTATCTAAAAGCTAATAATTACAAGATCTTTTACAAAATAATACTGTAGCGTTCATAACAAATGTATGTAACAAATAAAAGCTGAAATATTCTATTTATCATATTGCGATTTCCTCTAGCTCAGTAATAATAGTTACGTATGTATCAGGGTTAGACTTTGAAAACAGGATTTGCCTAACTACTCTGCTTATTTTCAAAAACAATATCGTCTACGAATTCCTAAATACATTAAAGTCATATTCTGCGTTTTAATAATAATAACGATAATTATTTATTTATTTCATAGACCTATAAAGTTATAGAATAAATCAGAACAAGTTTACAAAAGAAAACTGTTTGACTGCACTATAATTTTTAAAACAATTAAATTCATACAATACCTACATGAAAACGAAATACACAGTACAGTATACTTTTGCTTAGGGACATTATATTCCTGCACTGCTAAAAATAATTATAAAATATAAGTTATATTTTAACAATATATGATGGTAGCTTTAATAACATTGAATAATTTATTATACAATTATATAACAATACTACATTATTCTCATAAATCGGTAGACTATGATTTGTCCCACACAAATCCTGAACTTTTCTGATAATATACGTACAACAATGGTTATTTCTCAAGATATTTTCATAATTACTTTTTTCAAATATTAGAATTTCCAAAATGTAAATAGATGACAAAGTATTTTCAGCTCTTTTAATATTGACCTACATAAAATACTAAATGACATTTACAATATATCTAAATACTTGCTTTTGCATTCTAAGTACCCTTACACTGAACAGCCCCAAAGTATTACGTCATATTTAAAACTAGCACACATTGCTGCGTTATAGTATGAAATGGTTTCTATTTATTTGGAACATTTCTATTTCTAATCTATTTTAATATAAACCAAAACAAACTGGTGAAAATTTTAGGATATATAACTGCCCACTTATACAATAGTACAATATTGTATAAGCCTAAAAATTTGTCAAGATTTCAGTAGATAACTCTCAGTAATTTATTTAAGCCGGTAAATAAAGTAAATAAAGACAGATTTACTCATATTTGAAAATAATTTGTTAGCATTAAATTATTAAATGTGTTTGTTGAATGAAATATAATTTGTGTAACGTTAATTTTATGTAATGTAATATCACAACAAAAACTATTACCATCTGTAAACGTGAGTCATATCATCTCACGATAAGTCATTTTCAAATAGAATAAATAATAATGGGCCCGAAATGGACCCTTGAGGTATGCCATGCTTTTTTTTTCTAGCTGACTTCACTTTATTTACTCCTGCTAATTGCGATCTTTCAAACAGATACGTCTGTAACGAATTATTTATTTTACCCATTTACAAATTATTTCATTCATACCATATAACTAAATTTTTTGTAATAGTAATGTATGGCCAACCACATTAAATGCTTTGCTTAAATCTGTACTGTTCTTTTATTATTATCTAAATTTTTGTAAACTGCATTTAAAAATGGATAACATGGTAGACCTACCTTTTCTACATTCCATGTCCTGCAGGATTCAGGATATTAAAGCAGGATATAATGTGAATAATTTTACTTTACAATATTTTTTCTGTAATTTTTGATAAAGTGGATAGATAAAAGAGGCACAAACCTAAAGTTCTCAGCAAGGTAGATTTCACTTTTTTTATATAACGATACTACTCTTTATAATTTTAATATATAAGTAAAGATATCATGCTCGAAAGATATATTTATTAACTAAATTATTGGTTAAATAATTAATATAATTACTGATTTTAAGATGTTCCACTAATGTCCATTAGTTCCTGAAAGATTAGTTTTACGTAAGCTAAAATTGGTCGTTATACTGTTTCCTCAATAACAGGATTATAGAGTTATAGAATATCTACTAATAATTATAGTAACTGTATATAGGAAACATAGGATACTCTTTGCCTAACTTATATCCAAATATAAAATGCTATTATCCAGCTATGACCATTTAGCTTTTGCGGGATATTTTTACTACATAAATCTTATACAGTTACTAACCATTATAGATGGTATTTTAAAACTTTTAAGATTCTTCTCACAATCAGGCAATACTCGAATGTTTTTCTATGTAGTTAATTAGAGAATAGGATGACGATCAAACAATTTCATTAGTTTTTTCCTTAACCCTGACTTTTGGTATTACACAATTAATTTTAGTATCATATATAACAAATACCTTTCACATACCTCAATTATATTTTCTTATATATCAAGTAAGAAATTTTCTTACAGATAAGTAAGATATCAACAGACAATTTCGAAACCACAAAGATGTTCACTTAATGTAATAAAAAAATTAATGGTTTGTTAATATAAAAACAAATGCAGTACTTTAATATATGTCTCCATCCGTCTATATTTAATATCCTTCCTATCTACTGAAACAATATTTGGAATATTATATATAAACTCCTATGTTTAACTATTGTATTCGCATTTTTCAGATTTACCTGAAAAGAGTTATATCATATTACCGCTGCATTCACCACCATCAAGCATTTATAGAAAACCGGAAAATGTCTTACCAACTCCATTGCTATTTGAGGTGGCCAAACCAATTTTAACTTACACCAAGAACATCGAAGATTTTATTATAGAAAATTGCAACGATACGCTCTACAAAGTAAACTGTCTCAGAAGCAAGTTTAATAAAAAGTACCACCCTGCTTCGATAACGCCCGAGAGTGTCATGGAAATGCTAAAAATTGACCCACTCAAAGACAATTTTGTTTATAACATTTTTAAAATCGAAAACGACACATTGAATATGACCGAGTTGTTGAAGAGGAATGATCTATTTCAACCTTACACGAAGTTATTTACATACAGTATATTTTCTGATGAATTAATTGCCTCGGAACAAAACGTTGATACAACGCCTAATAACAGTAGTAATGAGTATGATGGAAACTGTGTAAGTTATTTTTCAAACAAAAAGTTTCGGTATACGTTAGCTAATGATTCTGGAGACTTTCTTAATTTTAGGACTGAATCATGGGTGTTTGCATTTCTGTCCCTTTCATTTCTTGGTGTACTATTCTGCATTTCTATTTTGATATTCTTATTAATATCCATCTTTAGAAGAGACATCCTTGAAGGGAATCCAATGTTAACCATTGCTTTATTGTTAGCAGTAATGTTGCTATTTTGCTCAGTTCTGCCCTTCAGCTTAGAATCCAATAAATATACCAAACATCATTTGTGTCTTCTTCGCTCCTTAGCTGTAACTCTTAGCTATGCCACAGTCTTCTCCTTGCTTCTCTCCAGGTGTATTTTGTTAGCGACAGCTTCGAAAGAAATAGGTTTTATGTCACATATAGCTGGACCAGTACAATCTTTCCTGTGTTTGTTTATTTTTGGCGTACAAGCTGCTTTAAGTATTCAAATTATCGGACGATGTTTGGACATCTTTCGAGGTTATTCTTTTGTTTATTTGCTCAGCTATAACACGATGCTTCTATTATTGTCGCTCTGCTTATGTCCTCTAATTTATAAATGTCAAAGGAACTATAGGGAAGGAAAATATTTTACTTTTGCAATCATACTTACTACTTCTGCTTGGAGTATTTGGTTGCCTTGTTATGCCTTATTAGATGAGGACTGGAAAGAACCTATGCTATGCCTGGGATTAGTATCAACTGGGGGGATATTCCTTGGATCCATATTTATTCCGAGGACCTACTTGATAACCATTGCCGCTGCAAGAGATAAAATAACCAGCACCCTACCATCTCTCGCCACGGCCACCAGTGCAATGGATATCTACAGAGCAAATACTCAAGTAAATATTTCATAATAATATATTTCTCTAATTATTGACTTTATTTCATTATCTTAAAAAGTAAATTATGTCATATTTTAGATATCATATACCTCAGAAAAATTCTAGATTTAGAAATTAGGATTTAGGATTCTTTGATTATTTCTTTGGATTACTAGTATTATTATTTTTCTACGTATTATAATTATTTCTGTATTTATTCGATTCAAAAACTTACTAATATGACAACATTAAGACAGTTTACATTTATTCATTTTACATGACATGGAAAAAGAATTTAAGTTGGAGTAAAATTAACTTTGCTGAACAAATACTATATATTGGTTTTAATACTCCATTTCCGGTAAGTTGAACAAAATGATTGAATAGGTCGATTTTGTTATTTGGATCCATGTTTTTTCATATATGTATATTTTTATAACGTCATCACTATTAGAGTTATGATATCATCAAGATTATTTTTATGACAACACTTTTATCTGATGATATTATTTAAGAGAGCACATATTTCTTACGTATGATGCGTAAAATTCTGTGGTAGAATCTACATAACAACTGTTTTGAGAAATTTAATTTTTTGTTTACATTATTTAATTATTATATGCATACTGGAGTAGGTTGAAATTTTTGGTGTGAAGATAACACTGACTAAGTTTTCTAAAAAACACCGAAACACTATACACTACACTCGACGCACGTTTCGTCAACAAAGTTGGCATCATCTAGAGATAATTAAAACTTAACTGATTTTTGATTAGTTTTAGTCATCTTAGTTAGTCAATCATTCAGTCAAATTATTAGTTTTAATCATCTCCGGATGATGCCAACTTTGTTGGCAAGACGCGCGTCGAGTGTAGTGTATAGTGTTTTGTGGAAAAGTAACTCAGTGTTAATTATTTGCGTTTGCTAGACTCCACAGTAATTTTAATTCTCTACTGTCAAAACATTTCAAAATCTGGTGCATCGAAGTAAAACACAACGAATTGAAATTTTTATGATGACTAGCCATGGAGACATGACATGGACCTCGACATGAGTTCAATATACGCTCAATTGTAGGAAAATAGAAGCAAAACCTATAAATGTTGGTACTGTGAGAGACAATTATTCCGAGGGCTCTCCTGCCGTTCCGGAAGGTAGACAGTTCAATGTGTTACGATCTGTGCTGAAAGAGCCTCAGCAACCAACCAGCGAAACCGTATCAGGACTTACAATTTGCAAATGCTCTTTTTTTTCAATGCTTGAAGAAGAATAAGTGGAATAAATGGAAAATAATAAGCACCCATACAAAGTACAATTAGTTCACTAGCTTCGAAAAGATGATATCGACCATAGAATACAATTACCTTTATTGCTCCATCATTAACTCTTCTAAAATTGATAATACAGCGATAGTAATAACAATCCCTAAGTTCCAAGATATGTCACAACATTATTCACAAATTGTGCGTTATTACTTAAATATCACCGTTGCCGATAAGTGGATTGGTAGAAGATGAGCTATTGAGTGACCAGCTAGATCTTTTCTGAACTACTTTGATATAGTATTCTTAAATCCAAGCTATATCTTACCATTCCCAATATTATTGAGGCATTAAGAGAGACATTAGAAAACTAATTAACCCATTAGCACTTAGTTTAATAGTTTTCATTTATATTAAAATACCAAAACAGTCAACATGGTACCAATATGATGATGTGACACCACATTATTCACGAATTGTGCATTATTACCTAAATATCATCTTTCTCAATAAGTGAATCGGTGGAAGAGGAGCTATTAAGTGCCCAGCTAGATCTTTTCTGAACTACATTGGTGGTTATTTTATATCCAAGGTATATCTTACCATATCCAATATTATTTACACATTAAGAGAGAGAATTTGGAACTAAATAAAACTAATTAACCCATTAACACTTAGTTTAATGATTTTGTTTATATTAAAATACCAAAACGGTCAATATGGTGCCAATATGATGATGTGCCACCACATTATTCACAAATAGTGCATTATTACCTTCTTTCCCAATAGGTCAATTGGTACAAGAGGAGCTATTAAGTGATCAGCTAGATCTTCGTTGGATTATTTTTGTGAGGTTATCTTAAATTCAAGATATATCTTACCATATCAAATATTATTGAGACCTTAAAAGGCCTACAACATTGTCATGATTAATTTGGTAAAATATTGTTTTATCTGTCAAAAAAAATTATATCACCTATCACAAAATTTGCTGCATATATTGTGACAAAGAAACAAATAAAAAAAATATTTCCATTAAAATACAGTCAATAACATCATAACCCCGACAGTCATGTTGTCAAAAACATACACTCATTCCAAAAAATACACATTTAAATAGCAAAAGTGACCTACCCTAGCATTTTTTCTTTCTTGCCCGGTAATAATTTAATAGAATTTATTCCAATATTTACATGCTCATTGAATAAAAGTCCTTTATGAAATCCTATTATGGACTACGGTTTCCTATTTTTAAAATCATCCTAGTTGTCTATTTATGTTAAATTGTCTATTCAGTCAAATGTCAAATAAAATCAGCAAAATGAAAGGCAAAATGAATCAGCGAATCATGCCCTTAACAATCGTATCCATCGTTTACCAATCCAACGCCTTGAATAATTGTGATTTTAATCTCCATTTGGCCGACGGTAATAAAATGGAATTCTCTGTAGATAAAAAAAACGCCTCTAAAACCCTCCACATCACTATAAAGTCATTGTAGGCGACCATCATGTCTACAACTATCAGTATTTATATCTATTGACGAAAGGTTCCAAGTGGAGGGTTGAGGAAGGGTTTAACTTATTTATGTATGAAATACATTCAGTTATCGATAACGTGCTTCTATTAATACTCATAGTAAATTAATTGAAGGATCATTAATATACTACTACTCTTATTATTAGTAAGCTATACGTATATTTCGATGAAATATAGGCATCTTCGTTATTTACCTATATTTAGTCCAATAAAATAAGGGATACGTGATAATAGTCCGTAATAATATTACTTACTACTATACTAACATCGGTTATATGTATCGTATATTCTATTTTCAGTAATAAGATCAAGAGATACTATATATTATATATAAGCTTCTGGACAAAATTAACGCATCAGTGAAACTCCACATTATTACTAATATTTTTTCGAAGATTTAAATCATAGTACTTACGTAATATTACAATTAAATGATTTCAACTAATGTTTAACAAATTAATATGGTAGTGAAAAGAAACATGAATAAATAACAGAAATTAGTAATAATGTTAAATGCATTAAAAACGGTGTTAATGAAAAATTTTATAAAAAAAATTAAAGTAAAATTAAATTGTAAAAATTTTAATTCAGTAGCGTGTAGATTCTCCTGTAATTGTTATCACTGCTCTCATCTGGACATGCTATTGATCAAGTGATGAATGATTTCCTGAGGAATACTCTCCCATTCGACAAGAACGACTTTTTCGAGATCCCTAAGAGTTATAGGCAGGTATGTAGTATCATTTTAGTGCATCCCATAGATGCTCTATTGAGTTCGTATCTGAGCTTCTTGGTAGCCAGCTTATAGTTAAAATATTTACAACTCGAAGGTAGTCCAGTACCTCTCTAGGAACGCAACGTGGGACAGAGCGTTATCCTGCATAAAAATCTGACAAAAGAGCAAATACCGTCACATGTTCTTTTTCAATGTTTTCTACGTAGAAATGTATATTCATGGATCTCCTCCGTATAAGAACCAAATCCATGCGACTATCGAAACAAATTCATCCCCAGAACATTATTAATCGACAAAAAGATGGAATCTTCGGAGACATATTGAAGCAACAAACCTCTCTCCTGGTCTCCGCCAGACTCGTTGATGCACATCTAGTGAATTAAGGCATACTCTTGTTTCACCTGAAAACAAGACCCGCCTTCAGTCCATTCAGTGAATGGTCCAACTTACGAGTTCTCTTGCAAAATGTAGTCTAGTAACTCTATGCTCTCTGGTGATCAGTGGTGCAATAGTTGGTTTTCTACCATCCAATCCTCCTTCAGTAAGCCTTCTCCTGGCCATTCATACAGAAATTGATATATTTCGAGCTGCTGCTAGGGCTCTTCTTAGCTCCAAACTGGTAGAGTGCCTGTTTCTTAAGGCGACTTGCATAAGATATCATTCATTTCTTGCATCTATAGACTTCTTACAACCTTACGCTGAGATTCTACAGTAACTTTCAAGTTCATTGGATCATTTAAATGTTCGAAATTGTTGATTGTCTAAGTCCTAATAAATTAACCACATGTCGTTAGCTACGTCCCTCGTTAATCAGAGTTACCACTTTAACTACTTCTCTTAAGCGTTAACGATTCATTTGTTGTACTATAAGTATACTGCAAAGTGTTTCATTCACTTGATGATATTAAATATAAGAAAATCACCAGCGTAACTGAATTAATTTCCTTTTACAAATCATTTTGGATAGCGTTAAATGAATTAACAAAATTACAAAATATTGCTTTACGTCTATAATTGCAATTTTTTATCAATAGTGGCATAGAATATCCACTTATATAAAATATTTAATTATTTAAAAATTATAAGAAATAATAAAAAGTTTTGCTGATTTTGCGATAATTTTATCTATGATTGTATATTTACTTGAAACATTTTCTGTCTATTTAATTTTTTTATAATGTCTCATTCATTTTAGCCTATCTACGACTGCGTCAACGTAGCAGCAATAAACGCTGTAGCTGTAGCAAGAGCGGGGGTAGCAACGGCACCTACAATGCAAACGATTCAACAACCAGATCTATATTCATGTCCAGCCCTACCCGATGACGAAGATTTTGACTTTCGTTGTGACACACCACCTAATACTGATAAAGTTACAAGATTTTAAATACTACTCGTAGAAGAATACTATTCGTAATTATATTTTCGTGCTCAACTGTATGACTTCATTAAGTACCAAACATGCAATTATTTTAATAACATACAAAGCGTTTCCGTGCACTATCCGTAAATACATTAAATGTAACACATTTTATATAACATTACTGTTTTCGTAATGCAAATCTGAAGATGTATCCACCAAACGACCTTCATTGACGACTTAACATAAATGTATTTATGTACACAAATTATCAAGAGATGTAATAGGAAATTCATACGAATTTATGTCGGAAAGATTATTATTTATAAGATAGTTTAAATAAAGTTTTTTATTCCAGCAACAATATTGAATAAGTTTCTGTAGTAATATTTACATAATTGTTACCAAATTTATTTTTTCCTGCCGAATTTTTGATATATTTATTTCACTTTCAATTGAAATCATGAGATACTAATGGATTTTAAAAAACTATATCTTAACATCAAAGCAGGCATTAAAAATTAATCATTAAGCTTCATAGCCAAAAAGGCGTGATCGAAGGTTGGAAAAGTAAGTGTTTCAGTGATATTATTTTTAATCCTGAAATGCTCATACCCAGAACATTAATAACTTTGCGGTAGTCGCGCTTGTTTTTAAGACATAATCAGTTCAACAGTCCATATTGCCATAAGAAAGGGGTAATTGGTGTGAGAGTTTCAATACTATTGGATGATTTGTAAATATTTTCCAACACAAATATATTAAATTCGTAAATATTTTTACTGTAGAACATCATCAGTACTTCCTCTAAGGAAAGTTGTAATTGTGGAGTACAGTTTCATACAGTGGCGAAGCTTCCATTGAGGCTGTAAAGCTAGCTAAATTGCACATCATTCCTCGTGTACTCCCCTCTCCCCTCACTGCATCGCGGATCTCAATAAAGTCCATTAATATCAAGGCGCCTCGCCACTGGTTTCATACCAAATAATATTTTCATTATATTATCCAAGAGAGTGTGAAAATTATTCCTTGATGAACAATGTTTTGACTGGCCCATTTTTACTAGTAGACCTTACTTGTCTCCATCAACTACACCGAATTCTTGTTCATTATCGCTGTTTTCCATCCATTCTTCTACTTGATCTTCCTCGTCCCCTTCTTCTTCATTATCGTATTCTATATCCATTTTAACCTCGTTCCTCTTCTCTCTTGTAGTTAGTCTCCCAGTATTTTATTTAATAAAAATATACGTAATTAAAATGAAAATATACCTTTCGAACAAAAATACCAACTGACCTATTCATACTAATTTACTGAACTATTGATTTACTGATTTACTGAATTACTAATTTACTAAAATAACGCTACAGGTCACGCCGCTTGACAGTTTGTATTTCAACATACTTTTGGAAAGTCTTAACGTATCAACTTCACAGTTAACACTACCATTGATGTAACCGATGCCAATAATTTCTTAGAGCTGCAGTCAGTAATGCAACTGTGCAATAACAAAAGTTATCCCACATTTCTGTGACATCTGGACTCGTACTTTGTATCGCGACTACTGCAGGGCTAAAGTGAATCTATTGCTTTCAGTATAAAAGTTAACAAAGAACATATTTATATGCTCAAAATGTATTCCAAATAGTTCTTTAAGCTCAAGTTTTTATGATTTTCTACTTCAATGTAGACAAATGCGTCTTATACAGAGTAGGAATATTTTTATGAGAAATAATATAAAAGGATTATTATTGTAAAGAGAAATCTTCTCTATTATCCTGGTTGTTAGGAATACTTACAAATACTAACACGTGTTCTACGACGCTTTTATTATAATATTGTTATTATTTAAGCTTCAAATGGATTACATGTAGTGTTAAAAATTATCCATATATGATTCAGTTTGTATGTGTAGCATTAACTTCTTAACTTGTATGTTATGTACATTATGTCTTCAATACACTGAAAGGTGTATTGCAGGCATAATATAACAGAATAAGATGTATCGAGAGCTTATTAAAATACTATGTACTGCTCGTCAAGAATAGGAGCAAGTCTCTATCGGATCGCCCACAAGGTGTGCAGTAAATACCCTGGTCTAAGTAAATAGTCGAATGCTGCCCTCACTCTTTCTTCTACGCATACATAGAGAAATCTCACACTTCCTCCTGTTATTGACGAGCACTAGCTAACATATCGACTCCTTAAATTCATATAACGATAACGATATCCAACGCAACACTAGGAGATATACACTAAAATATAATGGAAACCAACACAGTTGTAACAATTTGTTTATTTGCTGTTATTTTAGTCTTGTGGATAAAAAGAACAGTTGATATATAAAATCGTAAAGAACTCTTTATTGAGTAAATGTGGTTAGAGTCAATGTAGCTCACACTTAGTCATTAACAAACATTATTTCACATAATATTACGCACCAGTCACTACGGGCTTATAATATGTCAATTTTGACAACAAAAAGTCGAAGCAATAATGACTGCTGTTACTTTTTCTGGCAGTATTATTACTTTAAATTACAATTTTTCTAATCTTTCAGAAAAATTGTAAATCTGAGACCATTCTTACCAAAACTTAACATATTATTATCAAGAATACGTTATAATTGAACGGCATATTATCTATCATTCACTCTTGGCAGTCATATTTCAAAAATTATCCAAGAACTATGAACAGGTACACAAATACCAGGTAAAACAATTTACTATGGAATCCTCAGGCTACCTCTGCCAAAGTACACCACTGACTTTCCTGGTAGCGTTCAAGAAAAACATAAATTTTGTGTGCAGGAATTCTAACTGAATATTATCGGAAAGATAATGAAAAATATGAAGAAATGTCTCAACAAAATAATGAAGGAATCTTCATAATAAGAAGTCGAGCGATATATCCCTCTGTATAGAATATTAAAAAAGAATAAAACTATGCAGTACGTAAGGACGGTCCTAGAATCCCAATAGAATAATATTGTCAATATTCTTGTTGAAAACATTGACGGGTGTTCATTGAAGCGAGAATTTATCGTTTTGATTGACGCGTATGGACAATGATTGTCGGAGATTGATAGAAATTTTGATAGACAGACACGATTGAGAGAGCACACTGAACATCTAGGAGCTTAAATGTCAATATTTCCGTCAGTTTCTCGTTGGACATCATGGTGAAGGTAGCTAACTCTCCGCAGTTCCATTCCAATCAGTATGAAATCCTCTTCGAACGCAAATTTATTGCGATGTTGATCGCTTTATATCGTGATCACACAGCCACATTCGAAGTAAGAAACCCCAAGTCTAAATTAAAACCCATAAAACGATTCACGCTCCAAATTCCTGCATCCAATGAGTACTGATGGGTGTGAATGATGGGTACATTGAAATACATTGACGCGCTCTTCAATCCAGACCGCCAATATTTTGACAATCTTGATTTATTATTGATCGTTTAGAGGCCCCTTAATTCTCTCATTAGAAAATTCATTTTAATTTAAAGTTAAGCCAAATAGAGCCAACATAAGGTAACTTTATCTAGGCGACATCACGCCTGTTTTACAAGAATAAGCTGGCATTGGCGGCATAAATGGGGTCCATTGGTATCTAAGTTCTGCAATCTTTAAATGGACTGCTCTACCACAATTTTCAAACTGTTTAGAAATAAAAAAGGGAATCATATAATAATAGATTTATAAATAATCGTGATAATAAGGCGCTTGCAGGATGTAGCAATATAGAAAACAATTTAACAAACCCATATGGAAAATGAAAAAGACGTAGGGCGACAGTGTCACATGGAAAAATTTTTATATATTCGAAGTACATTAGCTATATTTGCGGTATTTACTAACCTGCCTCCAAAATTTGAACACTACTGTTTTACAGTAATAACTTCAATTCAATTTTAGCCAGAGGAGTGAGCTAGAAACGATGGAATTTTGTTCAATTTATTTTGGTCATTTCCTCATCAAATTATGATTTTTTTCCTCAGAAATATTTTCTGAAAAATAAACATCTTCACTTCTTTTTCTTTTCAGTCTTTGCTTCCAGAAATTAGTTAAACACCAACGTTATCAAATGAATTTAGGGAGTCTATAACAAACAAAAATATGAAATAAAGATATGTTGTTGCTATTTGGGATGACTATTTTCATCGTTCAATGTACCTACAACGATTGAGATTCTACAGTTTTACTGTCTCCAATTAGTGACAATATTTATGTTTATAAAACCAATAAAAGTTTAATGGTAGACTAAAATAGAAGGTATATAACATATAATGTACTGAAATAAACTTGTGTATGTACAATTTTCATAAATTACTTAAATTTTAATACATATATTAAAAGTAAATACATATCATCTTTCGTAGGGAAATATTAACATGAATAATCGATCATGTTTTCAGCATACTCAAAGTAATTATTTTCTAGACGAAGTAAATGTGCGTTAATTGAGAGGAATTGGAATGTTAGACTCAATGTAACTACATTAACTTGCTAAAAAACTTCTTGTTCGTAGGTGATATCAAATTAAACATCACTCACTAGCAAAAATATACATGATATTCATTACATTATTGTATTTACTGAATGTTGAATTAATAACAAATACGTAATCCGTCCATTTGTAAATTAATTTGTAGTATAATAAAAATCCTTTGAATAAATCATTTGAATTTATGTACACCTATGAAAAACGTCGAAATTTAATATGAAGTCAAGAAAGGCTTCAAATTCAAGATAAGAAATTATTGAGGTTACTTTTTCACATCACTTGTCATAAACCAGAAATATAGAACTAATATCCATCGGAATTGGTTACCTCCAGAAGCTTTTCTGGCCACTTTGACGCTTCTTACTTTCAAAGGGATATTTTAGAAAAATATTAATTATGTATGGACACAAGATAAATCTAGAACCCGAAAATATATTAACCAAAATGTCTAAATGGAAGATGCAGAGTCGTGGTGTTATTTTTATCATTAATTTCACCCATTGCGAACTACAGAACGTAATAATGGAGTTCCAAGTGGGCCATTTTTGATAAGCAGAGCTGGTGCTGTGGAATCAAGCGCCAATCTGTGGATGAACCAAGCGCTGAGTTAAAGTGCCTAAATCGACACTTATGGGAGGTCCGTCTTCCCTTACCTATATTATTCTGTCGACAGGCCCTTTGTCTTGGAGGTCTGCTGCAACTATGGGCCCGATTCGATGCAGTTCCGAAAGAAGGGCTTTATAATAGAATGGTATAGAGAGTGACCAAATATGAAATACCACCATTTCTCGTGAACATATAGTTTTAGACACAATAAACGGTCGTTTCCTATCTCGTTGACTCATTTTGCTATTGCATTCATTTCAACTCGTCAGAGGACTGTGTCTGCGGTGGAACTGTTTTGTTTAGTCACTGTTAGAATTTTAGAAGTTAAGAGTTATTCGTTATTTAATTGGAAATAATATTGTGTTACTTATGTTTAGCATTGTATTTTATGTTTGTTGTAATGTTTTCGAGGCTTTTTATTGTCTTGTGTTTACTTGAAAAATATAAATACAAGTTTGAACTGGTTTGAAATTCCAAATATGGACAGTCCGTGGATAGGTAACTATCCTCCTAATCGCATACATAATGTTGATGAATCAGACCTTACAGTTGTACAAAGTAGTAGGTACAGTGGTACAAATATACTCCAAGAAGTCGATTAAAAAGGAAAACGACAAATAGCTTCACTTACCTCGGCAGAAAGAGGTTCATTAATAACAATAGTTATTT
Organism: Rosalia funebris; assembly: GCA_037954035.1. NCBI lineage: Eukaryota > Metazoa > Arthropoda > Insecta > Coleoptera > Cerambycidae > Rosalia > Rosalia funebris. The sequence continues at coordinate 12,551,922 of JAZFAV010000007.1, forward strand.
CCATGAACGCCGCTGGTCATTTTATGCCTGGCTTCATTATTTTCCCTAAGAAAAATATGAGCTCTCAGCTAATGAGAGGCAACCCACCAGGAGCCTTCCGGCTGGAGGAAACAACGTAGAAATTGTATCCATACAACCCACAAGCTCCAACCACTGTACAAAACCTTTATGAGATCACTAAGAACCTATTACAGTGAAGAAATACGAATCTGGCTTAGAAATAATAACAAGCCACTAAGTCATTACGATATTGTCGAGCTTTTTCTTACTGCAAATGCAGACAAACGAAATCGAAGCAACTGTGCTCGTGTCTTAGGTTTATGGTCATTAAATAAAAACATATTTAGCGATATCGACTTTCTTGCTGCGCAACAAGATGCTGTGAAAGATGGTTGTATGATCAGTGTTACTCTAACGAAATGAAGCTCCCCGTCTAAAGAACCATCAACGGCTAATTCAAGATCACCTGCTAACAGTTTAAGTTTAACTGAAGCTTCAGTCTTTAGACCTAGATAAAATACAGACCTTCCGGGCTTGCTCGTAGCAATCTATAAAAATATAATTCGCCTTATAAAAATGGTCTTATAGATAAAAGTAAGAAGAATAAAAAGAAAATAAATTGACAAAGACAAAGAACCAAATGACTCAAGAAAAGAATGCAAACAAAACGAAAGGCAAATAACAAAAAAAGAAAACTAAGACTAATAGCCCAGCAGATTCAGATGATCAAGATGATATCCAGTTTGAAACAGACAGTAAACCTGATATCTCAATAAGACAAGAAGTTACTGACTCTGCAGGTGCAGAACATATGTTTCGCCAAAGACGGTTTTCTGAAGATACTCGAGAAGAAACGTGGAAATCATATACCTTATGTCCGATCTCTAGGCACATAATGACTGCGCTGGTCCAGAGGGAAACTTACTTGGATCTGTGATTTCTGCAAGTAGATTAAGTCCTTCCTTTTTGTATTTGAACAAAGTTATGTGATCTCTTATAGGTTAAAGAATATTTTTAATATTTTCTTACAAGTAACGCTGTATTTTATTGTAATGTTCCATATTTGGGTAACTATTCCATAAATATATACTTTTATGTTAATTTGTTTTTTGAAAAGAAAACGATACTCTAAATTAATATGTAAAACACAAGACTATTACTAAGTCAGGCGGCAATATATGACTGTTATGGTTACTATTAAACATCTTTGATTTTTAATTTATTTTATTTTTAAGTGTAGTAAACCAAACGGTATTCCATATGGTCACTTTTCTCTACTGTCATCAAGAAGATGCACATTTTGAGAATTTATTTTAAAATTCTTGAAATATATCTGATACTATTTTCCCGTCTATCATCTTATCATTTATGAATTAAATTTACTGTTTATGATTAATCCAAAATTTTAGGTAATAGGAGGCTTCAAAATGCAATCATTTAAAAATATTTTTGAACATGGCGCCTCAACGACATCTTTGGTAATCTAATCACTATTTATTAACTACAACATTATTTTTACAGTTTAGTATATATTTAGTGTATAGTGTAAGTTTTCGTTCTTTTAGGTCTCTCAGTTCCGAAATTAAAGGAGTGGAAACGAATTTTAGATACGCATTATATATTTTTTACTTTTCCGCACTCCACTATAAGCGGAAATATAATGTAATCGTGTAAAGAAAAAGTGAAAAAACAACATTTTTTTGAGTTTATTTTTCGTTTTTCGGCATAAAAACAAAACAAATGGTTTTCAAAAAATGTTTTGCTATGTGTGTCGTCGTTGTCCTCGGTATTTATTCTTGTACACGATAACTCAACTAAATCGTGTCGAATCGATCGGGTTTTAACTGATTCTGATCGGGGACGTCTCCCAGACGATGCCTGTTGATTTTGAGGTGGATAGCACACACCACCCCCTCCCTTGGGTCTATTTGAGAAATTTTTTGTTAGCACGATAACTCAACTAAATCGCCTTGGATTGATCGGATTTTGACTAATTCTAATCGGGGACATCTCCGAGACAACACCTATTGATTTTGAGGTGGATAGGACATACCCCACCCTGTCCATGGCTCATGAGAGAACACGATGGTGGACTATTTGAGAAATTTGTGTTGGTAATACGATAACTCAACTAAATCGTGTCGAATCGATCGGGTTTTGACAGATTCTGATCGGAAACATCTCCCAGACAACACCTATGGACTTTGAGGTGGATAGGACATACCCCACCCTGTCTATGGGTCATGAGAAAGCACGACGGTGGACTATTTGAGAATTTTTTTTTGTTAACACGATAACTCAACTAAAGCGTCTTAGATCGATCGGATTTTGACTAATTCTGATCAGAGACGTCTCCCAGACGACACCTATTGACCTTGAGGTGGATAGGATACACCCCACCCTGTCCATGGGTCATGAGTAAGCACAATGGTGGACTATTTAAGAAATTTATTTGTTAGCATGATAACTCAATTAAATCGTGTCGGATCGATCGGGTTTTGACTAATTCTAATCGGGGACATCTCCGAGACGACGCCTATTGATTTTGAGGTGGATAAGACACACGCCACCCTGTTCATGGGTCATGAGGGTAAACTATTTGAAAAAAGTAAAACTGTCGCATAATACACATATTCTGCATTTATGTGTTGGTTTTTTTTTTTCGGCCACTCAGGTTCGAGATAGAGATGTTCTACGTGCGTAAAAGTTCGTTTTAAGGTTTTAAAACTGTTTATTTGCTTTCGATATCGTGCAGGGAATAGCACGATAGATAATGATAATTTCATTTTAGAGTCATTTTTACTATTAAGTTATTATATTTAGGGTTAAAAGATAATTAACTCAAAAATTAATTCGTTATTACTTATATTTCAGCAGAACATATCGAAAGTATCTGATTACATTCTTTTTCGATAATACATTACTCATATTTACATCTATAATAGTACAATCATAACTTTTTGGTGATATTTCACTAACTTATACATGCTTCAAGAAGAATAAATATAAATTTCATTGCATAGGTTAGAATTTTAAATATCGCCATTATATTCCTTTTATGAGCATTGAGAATCTGAAACTTACGCTGATCTTACACGATTTGACAAGTGTGCTCTACAAATTAATATTCAACCTTAATTTATATGATATTTAGTTTATTATATGACTTAATTTATATGATGTTTACGTGCTACATACTTTATGATTTATAGAATATATTACGTCACTAACTTGTCCCCTAAATCTTCTAAAGCAGTGTGCAATTTTCTGATAGCTAGTCGAACATTGAATCTCCACTCAAGCTGCAAATTTCTCATTGGAAATCATTCTCTGCCGCAATTTACTATCCTTTTCGAGGATAATAAGGTAATGTAAGTCCAGATGCTACCCTGCCATCCTGGACTAGGGAGACATTCAGTCGCAAACTAATTCTGTACCGCACAACATGCCAACCTTAATTTTACTGTTGAAGAAACGGAACGTTTTTGTATTCGTCATAGTTTATTTGTCCTTTCTCCTGGATAACATGCTTCTTACTGTTGTCGGTGAGAAATACTTATTGTGTGACTAGATATGGTTTCTCATATTGAAAATATGTGTTGCATGCTTCTTTTTTAATTTTGAATTTAACGAGTTATCGTAAAATTGCAGTAATCCATAGTTGTACTCCTTCACTAATTTAAAAGTTAGAAATTACTGTTTGCAAGATTACCTATTTTAAATCATCGTAATATATATTTTCTATTTGATACGATAATATAATATGCGGTTTACTTTATTTTAATTTGTTCTGTATTAATCTTCTTAGATTGTTATTTTTTTTTCTACAATCGGTGGGTTTCTTTTGATCTATTTTTTCTTAATTTCTTATATAAGCTAGTTTTTGCAGTTCTTTACAATAACAGAATAAATACAGTTTCATTTAGTATAATGGCGTTTTGTAAATAATTATGGAGTATATTTATAAAATGACTATTGTTATTTGGTGAATAGTAATTAATGAAAATTACTTTAAGAATTGTTCATGAATCATGTAAACTTTCACTCTAAACTACTACGGCATAGTTAATAACTTTAAAGAATCAGGTAAAGGCCCCACAACGTAACTGCTACTTTAGAACTACTTCAAAATTCTATAAACTTTACAGTAACAAGTAAGTAACACCACATAGTTATTGGTATTACTGTACATGATTTCATTGTTCTAATAACTTCAATTTAACTTAATTGTAATTTAACTTGGTGACGATGTACCATTCAATATATTAAACTTACTTAGAAGCAATAAAACTATATAGATTCAGTAGACAGTAGAAAGAACTATATAATGACTACAATAGTTTTGTTTAAACTGATTTTAACTGAAATATCGTATATTTAGTAACTACGCTGGTAGTACAGATCTCAGCTATACCGTACACCCACACTCACTAACAGCGAAAATTATACGTCACTCCACGCACGTTTTGGCAACCAAGTTAGCATCATCAGATTATTAAAACCATATTTTAAATTACTTCTAGTCTCTATTTATACCAAGTGTTGTTCAGGTTCAGTAAACATTTACAAATATTTTTTCCGATTTCGTTCCCCACAGTAAGTTTTCCCAGTTCATATACCAATTTCATGCATCGATGGATTTACTAATTAATTGTAATGTTAATTATCGAAAGTTTCACCCCTCTTTCAGAATAATTATATCAACTCTTCAAGGATAAGTTGTGTAGATATTTTTATCGCCATAATTGCTTCTATGACTAATATAGCATATATTGTTAATCAACTTTTACTTTACCACACTCAATTATACTAGCGGAAAAGTAATGGAATCGTGTAAAGAAAAATAGAAAAAAAATGTTTTCGTTTATATTTTTCGTTCCTCGACCTAAAAACCAAAAGAAAATGGTTTTAATTTTTTTTCTGTGTGTGTGTGTGTCATTGTTGTTGTCGGCATTAAAATTTCTTGTTAGCACGATAACTCTGTGCTAAATCGTGTCGGATTGATTGGGTTTTCACACGATTTGACTGATTCGGATCGGGAACGTCTCCCAGACGACACCTATTGATTTTGAGGTGAATAGAACACACCCCACCCTGTCCATGGGTCATGAGAAAGCGTAATGGTGGACTATTTGAGATATTTTTTTGTTAATACGATAACTCAACTATATCGTGTCGGATCAATCGAGTTTTGACACGATTTGACTGATTCTCATCGCGAACGTTTCCCAGATAATACCTATTGATTCAAGGTGGATAGGACACATATCACCCTGTCCATGGGTCATGAGAAAACACGACGGTGGACTATTTGAGAATTTTTTTGTTAACACAATAACTCAACTAAAGCATGTCGGATCGATCAGGTTTTCACTGATTCTGATCGGGGACGTCTCCCAGACGACACCTGTTGATTTTGAGGTGGATAGAACAGACTCTCGTAGACATATTCGTGGGTTATGAGAAAGCAGAATGGTGGACTATTTGATAATTTATTTTTTTTAGCACGATCACTCAATTAAATCATGTCGGATCGATCGAGTTTCGACTAATTCTGATTAGGGACGCCTACCAGATGACACCTATTGATTTTGAGGTGGATAGGACACACCCCACCCTGTTCATGGATCATGATAAAGCACGATGATGGACTACTTGAAAAAAGTAAAGCTGCTGCATAAAACACATATTCTACATTTATGTGTTGGTATATTTTTTCTCGGCCACTCAATTTCGAAATAGAGATGTTCCACGTGCGTAAAAGTTCATTTTAAGATTTTAAAACTGTTTATTTATTTTGTTAAGCAGCAGCAGAACCCGCTATGAGTTTAGCAAGATTAAAGTCGACTTCTAGTAACCTGCTACTAATTATAAGTCGGGAATAATATTCTTGCAAAAATCAAAGTGCAAAGGAATATTAAAAAACGTTCCGTTAAAAGTTTGTACGAAAAGATCAAAACTTTTATGGAACTCTATGGATTAAGGATTTTTTTGAGATTAAAACATGGATATTAATATTACCAAATGAGTTTACTCGTAACGATAATGAAATATTTAATATGGTACATTAAAGTAAGGAACGTATACTCTATGCATGTATATTATAACATAAATTACTTTTTAAGACACGATGTATAATATGTTATGCGATATTCTATGCAATATCACATTATCCTCTATTCTGTAAGTTAGTAGAAGATACACTTTTGTTCTAAAAACATTGTATTTCTTTAAATTTATCGCTCTATATTGTAGTGTCAATTTGATACAATTTTCAAATGAAAATATCCTTCTAAAAATATTCTATTGAAATATAAAGCCATAATAAAAATTCTCTTGGCAAACTTAAAAAAAATAGATATTGACTGTAAAAGTAAATAGTCCAAAAAGTAAATTGATCAATAATTAGTTAATAGAAGTAATCGTTTCCATCATAATATTTTAAACATAGGTAGATCACCTGTAAAACGACCTATGATACTGAGTCTATAGCATGATGGATATTAACAATATACACATTACAATCTATATGGTCTATATATAATAACAATGACGGTAGAAATGTTCTTTCTGTCGTATAGTATATAGTGATTAGGTATTAAATATAATTGCAAAATGAATTATATAAAAATATATAGTGTTTTGTATAAAGTATATTCTACACAGTTATACCATGGTACTCGCCGAACTAGTCTTGATGTTTTTCTGATCATCCTATCATCTTCTTCGGAAGAAGCTGATACAATGAATGGCAAAACATCAATTATAAAACGATTACCTTTTTTCTCACCAATGTGCATATAACAAAAATAATACTTTTGTAAGTTGAGAAAAAATCTTTACAGAATTCTTAATATACCTTATATGCTTATGCGAGTATGTTGCGTAAAGGTATTTTCTAATAGGTTACATTCGTGAGTTAATTCTCCAAATTTTCATGCTGCAAATTCTAACTGGACAAATTTTAGGCTAAAACATAACTTTTTACAATACTAACCCTAAATGTTTCTCCGTTATTCTACTTTTAGAATTATTACGATCCTGTTTGTATCTAAAAATGAGCAGTTGTAATTTTAAAACCTCAAGAATATAACGCAAAATATCAATTATTTTTCTTATTATTTAATAAATTCATAAATAAAAATATATTTTCTTATCTTCTGCGTTTCAGTGCCGATAATTCCAGATTATTTATTTTCAAACGTATTAAATATAACAACTGAGGAAAATAGTCGCTATGGACTAGCTTCTCTAAGTCCCCTCCAAAGAAAATTTGAAACACTGGAAAATGAAAATGGTCCTTTGGGGGCCCTTCTCGCTTCTAAGGCATTCGTTCAGTTGGCTTTTACACCTCTAGTTGGGTACCTTACGCAGATTCTTGGCTGTAATATTCCACTACTTATTGGATCCTGCAATATGTTTTTTGCTGCTACGTGTAAGTCTAGAAATTAGATGCTTTCTAACATTATATGTTTCTCATATTCTATAACAGAATAATTATCTCTGCATAAGAAAGAGATGTCATAACCAAAACTGATAAACTTGATTGACAATTGAATATAATGGTTTTGCAGTTTATTAGACAACTTTGCATTTTTTATTTTAGTGTTTGCTTATGGAAATTCCTATGGGATATTAGTGCTAGCTAGGGCGCTACACGGAAGCTCGTCAGCTGCAGTAGCCGTCAGTGGAATGTGCATCTTAGCCAAAACACTACCTAAGGATCTACGAGTTAAATTAATGCCTTTGTCTTTTGGTGGAATCGCTTTGGGGGTACTAATTGGTTATCCACTGGGTGGAGCTGCATATCAAACGCTAGGAAAAGCAGCGCCTTTCTTGATTATCGGGTTTCTTATTTGCATAAATATAGGTATATTTATAAATATCATTAAATAAATATTTTTTTATATTCCTTACATTACAACTATATAATTTATATGATTCCAGCTCTTCAAGTAGCTTATTTGAAGGAAGATCAAGCTGAGGATGAGGTTCAGCCGGTTATGGGAAATTACACAGAGTGGGTGAGTTTGCTTAAAGACAAGAAAACATTAATCTCAAGTTTCACCATATGCATCTGTACATCGACGATGGCAATATTGGAACCCTGCGTTCCATTGTGGCTTTTAGCCCGTCTAAACCCCCCTCCAACGCGCTGGCAACTAGGAGAGGTCTTTATTCCCGATAGCGTTGGATACTTCATTGGTTCACATTTTGCAGGTAAATAATTATAGAGTACCTTCGAATAAGTTACCTTACAATAAGTTACCTTCGAATTAAAATGCACCCTTATTATTAATATTGCCACATTGTCAACTATATGTTACACATTTTAACTATATTTTTTATAAAATTACTTTTTGCTATTACATTTCTCTTTATAGAAAATAGGGGAACATTTGCCAACACTAATAATTATTTTCAATATTCTAATTCCAAATACATTAACATTAAAATAATAAAGATCAGTTCTCCACAGATATTAAACTTCAAACACTGTGCTTCATTCGAGATGCGTTTCTGGATTAAAGCAATATCCTGCATTATTCAAATAATAGTTTAGCTTCGTCATATTCTAATGAATATGATATCCATTTTCCAAAAACCAACATCGAACGTATCATTTCGGTATTTTGTGGAAAAATTCTGTTTTTGTTCTTATTTATTATTTATTATAATAACCAAAGATTTTCATGCAGATTTATAGATAACAAATTAGTAACAATCTGAAAATACTTATTTTTATTTTGAAGTATTCGAAATACTATGAAAACTTGTCGGTAAAGCCTTGCTCCCTAACAAAATACATAATGAAAAAAAGATGTTTTACAGTAAGTCGAAAATGAAATCTGATATATTAAATATATAGACGTAGTTGCAATGATGGTATTCGTACTGTATTCCGGGGGTGAACTGGAGTTGGGTGGGTGTCATTGTATATTCAGTGTCGGAAATTGGGGGAGTTTAGCCCTTCTCTCTGAGCAGAAGTATGTTTATCCTCGCCTCTATGCGTAACCTTTCCCTCTCCATCCTGAGGATTTGAGAGAAGGAAGTGGATAACTGTGCATGAATAAGAACTTTGTAGATGATGTCTTGTAAAGAAAGTGATAACTTCGCTGTTTCTTTAACAAAAATCAGCATCAATAAATCAAATAATATAACATGGGATTCACATTGATTTTTTTTAACACTAGTATCAACTTATGTTAACGGTAAGTTAAATCGGGTAGAGATTTTTCTCGATATATATTACAACTTGATTTTTATGCAATGTTTGTTGGATAATTCTTAAATATTCGTATACATTTAATTGACGTTATTAAGTGTCATTTAAGCTACTCCGATATTTAAATGTTAAACAATTTTAAACAATGGAGAAATATTGATGACATTTGCCGATTTATTAATAATCACTAACCTAATAACCTTTTGTATAAGCTTACACTGTCAACAATTTCGAAACAAATTTTAGAAATGTTCTGAACTGAATCCCTACAATATGTACATTATTATAGCTTTCTGAAAATACTTTTTTAACATATTTTGGGAAAACTACTACCGATGATCAATACATGAACATGATTTACATGCTACAAATACAGCGACAATGACAGAAAATTTAAGGGAAACATATTTATCTATCTATGCATAGGCAAATCAAAGTCCCAAAGTATATTAAATTCTACTTACTTGGAGAATATATAAGTTCAAATAAGTATAAACAACCCTTATCGTGGACAATATAAATATCTCCACATCACAGCAAACTGAAATTCTGGTATATAAAATACAAAACTGTTAAAAAAATTAAAACACTATAATATTTAGAGGTATTTTTTGCAGTGCAGTGAATATTATTTTTCTATGAAAAATAAATAATTTTCTATGAAAAATTAATATTTTTCACATTTTCGTAGGTTTACTTCCAGTAATACCATGGCGTGTGGCAATGAGTGGCATGGTACTTACAGGATTGAGTTGTTGTGCTTTACCATTAGCCAATACCCTTGCGCAGCTGACCCTACCTCATTTTGGCATAGGCTTAGGGGTAGGTGCACTAGATGCAGCATTGGTACCCATGTTAGCCAGTTTTGTGGATAATAAAGGAAGCAACCACTATGGACCTGTATATGCCCTGCAACAAGCATCAGTTGCAGTTGCTTATTCATTTGGACCTCTGTTAGGAGGTCAAGCAATTCATATTCTTGGTTTCCCCTGGCTGATGAGAATTGTGGGATTTATGAATTTGCTAGTGTGTCCATTACTGCTCGAGTTAGAAACTAATGAGGTGAGATAAAACAGCTTAATGGTACATTAAATAAAATTTATTCTTAACTTATATTCCTCAAAACAGTCGTGAAATGTGTTTTCATATTTTTCCTCATTTGATTTAATTTTTCCCCTTTTAGGTAGAGGAAAAAAAGACCACGTTGTTAAGTAACCAGTTGCCTTCTTATTCAAGTTTGGAAAATACGAGTGTCACTCAAAATAGTTGGGAGCAGCTGAATTAATTTAAAATACGTATAATATTTTACATTATGTATATGTGATATTCATTGTTGTAATCATATAAAATATGATGGAGTAAAAATTATAATAATTATAAAATTATACAACTAAGTTTACTATTATTATACACCTAGATATATTAAATAGTATAACTGTTAATTACGTTTTAATTTACAAATTCACAAATATATTCCAAAAGTTGTTGAAAACGTTGTTTGAAATATTTGAAGACTCCTGTGGAGCTCTCTCAAATAGCAATATTTTCTAAAACAATTTGGGAAATTTTTAACAGTGAAAACAGCACTGCCTTGTTGGTTCCAACAGTGTAATATCTAGCAATATGTATATTTAAATATATCTGTGTTAGTAATTCGAGCAAACAGATACCTTACAATTGTAAAACCAAGTTTATTACTCTATTTTATTAACAATTCTTGATAACAGTCTTAGAGTTAACCGTTATTGGAGTTTGTTTAAATATTTGGAGTTCTATGTAAAATCATTTTCTGGGCTCGTTGTTCACTAGTAAGTGAACTAATTCATTTGTTCACTTACTAGTCCTCGTAATGGAAGAAATTCATCTTTGTTGATCAAATTCCGCTAGTAACACTGCAACAAGGTGAAAGCTTTCATCCTTACATGGTGTCAGTCTTTCAGTAGTATCAATTACCTGCATCAAACTTTTCTGAAGAGTTTAATTTTCCTAGTTTTATAAATATAGGTCGTAAAGACTTTACTCGCTTTTTTTCATTAATATTAATTAAAAATAACTATTCCTATTTTTAAGAAATAATACGCAGAGTCTAATTTCAACTGAATTATAAAATTACTTCTTAGAAGTTATGGAGATTATAATATAGAAAGAGTACTTACCAACAATTTATATAATACTTTTTAAACATATTTTTAATCATTAAATCAAATAGGAATTATATTTCCTAACAAAAATCCCAAATATTTTTTAATAGGTTGGAGCTAAGTAATTTACTTCCGTTTCTTAGAGCTTTATTTAGGTACATTTTAAGGTGGAAATAAACAGTGATCCTATCTAAGACCTTTAGTGACGAAAATTTTTTTCAATAATATAGTACGTATCTTATATTTCAAAAACTTATCAACATATACTAAGAAAACTATCAATTTAAGACAGTATCATATGTTTTTGCAAGGTTAATGAATAGTAACTGAATTTCACTATTTTTCGCTACTTTTCTTCACTTTTTTTACCTAATATTTTCCGTTTCCAAACCCTGCTTATCCTTGAGTTTCACATTAAGCAAATTTCTTCTCTGGTATACTTAAATATTTTTCTGTAGAAGCAGCTCACACAGAGATACACCTATAATTTGTACAATCGTTTCCCTACCGCGTTGTAGATTGGTGTTATCAGAAATGACAGAAGATTTTCCCAATTTTAAAATAAAAATATCATAGGAACATAGAAGAAAGGCCAAAATGAACCTGAATTAATGAAATAAAACAGCGAAATGAAAGTGTAATGTCAGAACGTGACCTCAAGCAAATGATTCGGAGGATAGACAACGATGGGAGTTGGAAACTGGAAGGATCTTGTAGCCCGGGGAAAAATTATTAGAATTACTACCCAAAAATTAATTAAACAGAATACAATTTAACTGTGTAATGTATAAAGTGCTAAGACAACTTCTGTTCAAATCGTAGCCACTTAATTTTTACCCTTCAATTTGTCTAATTAAGAGTTCTACATGTTTAAACCCATTTCAGATACGTACACTAAGTATTATAATACGAGAAACAATTGAGATGTATAGAAAACTCATACTAGTATTTGGTGACTATTCTATCTGTTTTATATTATGCCTTCGATAGTATAAAACATATGCAATTGTGGAAGAAACTAAAGTATATAGGCATACCTTAACAATAATTCAGATAATGAGAATTTTATACAGCGAATTCACTTTTCAACTAGTGCATAAAGGCATGTGACAAATAAAAATAGGAATAGGGATTGAGCAACCTTGCATAATGTCCCCTTACTTTTCAACACCTGCTTAGATCATAAATATACTTACTAAGACTATCAGAAATGCAAATGGAATTATACGGAACCCCAGAAACCAAAGAATTAGCTGATCTAGATGACGCAGATGATGTATGTTTAATTGAATTGCAGAGAATAAATAAATGGTTCTGTAAATGGATGCTGCAAAGACGAGCGCAAGAAATAAGAACTGGCATCGATAACCCTTTAATGTATGTGTTACACTGTTTACATACATTATAAATACAGATTTTTTCGAGAACTCTAAGTTTCTATTTCAAATATCATCTGAAACCCGTCATATTTTAAATTAGAATTTTTCCAAATAAAATTTGGCATTATACACAAACAGACGCATATTACTGCAAACTTTCGATACATTTACGCAAAAGTTAACGAAATGAGAAGGAAATATAAATATTTACATTACCACAAAGAACAGAATATCAGGTATTCAAACACGGCAACAGGATAACTGAATTTCTTATACCAACATATATTCAAATCTCATGTTCAGGTGATGTCATCTCGGCTGCTGCGGCGCTACCTGCGTGTGCAGCACCACTGATAGACCTCACGGTACAACTATATATTGTTTTTTGCACAGATCTATTTATTTCTTAATCTCTATATAATCCAGTTCCAAACGGATAATAAAGACACCTCCCCCTAAAGCATATATTTCTGTTCTATTTGCTATTTCCATTTAACGAAGTTTGCCGCGGAGTATTTTAAATCTGATCTGATAAATGCCTCACAATTTTTTCCAATTTAGTGGGTCTCCCTGCTAACTCGATTACTGCACATTGGCCAACCGCCTGGATAACTTGATCTTTTTGTTTGTTCAGTAAGTTAAGAAGGATCTCCCGTGTTTATTTACCATTTACTCTAGTCTACATGGAATAACACGCCCGACACGCGCTGCGAATTAATAAAACTGCTTTGATATATTCGAGTCCCGTTTCTTTGTTCAATGGAATGTAAAAGTCAGGAAGATTTTCTGCACATAGCTAAACATTTTTTTTCTTGAAGGGACAATTGAATTAAATGTACTATTCATTTCATCGCTATTTGCCAAATAAGAAACTCTTTTATCTTGCCTATAAACGGACCAGTCTACATGAGCCTAGCCATAAAAAGAAGCCACGGTATGTTTTGAGATTTTTTATTTGGCATATAGCGAGGAAATAAACTATATATCATATACATTAAATAATATACAGTAGAACCATTGTGCGTTTACACACACGTGATCACCTATATCCGTATGAACTAATTGCAAGATAATAATCACAAGAACTATTCTGATAACATGTTTACATTAAACGCTATTATAAAGAGTGTTACAATAAGAACGTAAGGCTTCAATTGCGTGCCATTTTAGCTGTTATGATTCGATACGTCAATAATAATGGCAGGTCGATAAGAGACAGATAGGAGTTAATAAGCACGGAGCGCTACACGATACAACAACGCGTCCTTATTGTTAAACATTAATATCAAAATGGTGAAAGTTTCAACTATGATTCGTAAAGTGCGTTCAATTTTCGGTAGAAATACTGTTCCAGACTTATCAACTGTGAAAATAATAATCGAAAAATTCGAAAGTTTTCGGTTCGGTTATTGATGTGAAGCACACAACACGACCTAGTAGTGATCGTTCAGAGCAAAATATCACGGCAATTCGCGAGAGTGTGGCCGAGAGTCCACAGACATCGATTCATCATCGTGCACAAGAAATGGACATTTCATCAGCCACTCTTCACCGTATTCTCACTGATTGTTTGCATCTCCAGGCTTACAAAGTCTAATTGACTCAAAAATTTCTGCGAACAGGCTGCGAAAAGTGTTCACTAATTGGATCATTTAACAAGAAGTGAATGGAGATTTTGTGAAAATTATGTTCAGCGACTAGGCCCGTTTTCACATTGATGGCTTCTTTAATAGACAAAATTTCGGAATTTATAGCTCAGAAAATCCACAAATGATTCCTAAGAAATAAATGCATCCCCCAACGTGTCACTGTTTGGTGTTCATTGTAGAAGGAATCACTGGACCATTTTTCATTAAAAACAGGTAGTGCATTAACGGTAAATGGCGAACGTTATCGTGACAAGATCATGTAGTTTTTGTGCCTCAATTGGAAAATATTGCTGTTAAAGATATGTAGTTTCAGCAGGACGGTGCCACCTACCACATCACCCGTGAAACATCGACGGCCTTGCACGAGTCTTTTCTTGTTTGTGTCATCTCCCGTTTTGATTACCAGATTTTACCGCCACGATCTTGCGATTTAAATCCTATGGACTTTTTCCTTTGGATTTTTCTTAAGTCTCAAGTTTATGCTAACAAACCCACGATTATCCAAACATTGAAGGCAGAAATTGAATGTTGTATCAACAAAATACCGGCACATTTATGCAAAACCGTTATTGAATATTTCGCCAGATGAGTACTCGTGTACTCCAAAGTATCACCAATGCCGTGGCGACCACACATAATTCCCAAATATAAGTCAATAAATATTTCAATACAGAAAACCATATTTTATTTAAAATTCACATCGTGCTCTTTTACAATGACATTTAAAACTTTTAAAACGAAACATTTTCTCAGCTTTTATTGACTTCAAACGTGCATTTAATTCAGTTGATCATCGTTTCAGTTTATCATACAGTTTAAATAAGAGTCAATCAATCGTTCATTAGTGAACTCAATGACTCAACCCGTATCTTACAAGATGAACCTATGGATCTCTTTCTACTATTAACTCTTTAGTTCTTGATGACGTAAAAAATTGTTTTCGTGGATATGATGTAAATGGTATCAATGATGATATGGCATCAGATACTATGGGAATATTTATTAGCTGATTCGGAGGCACTTCATATTTTTGAACAGATGCCTAGATTGAGATGGTCTGCAAATACAAAGATCTCGGAGTTATATTTACTCCATCCTCATTGTTTACACAAATTGTAGAGATTAGTTAACCATGGCCAAAGGAAATCAAAGGATAGGAGCAGAATTATCGGTAATTCCGAAGTCAAAAATAGACACTTTCGGAACACTAGAGAATTAAACAGACTCCTCATTTCAAGCTGTTTAAATACTTAATCCTAAATAATATTACTCATAGTGCTCTTATCTGGACAATCTGATATCTGCACATACTCGAGCGAGTACAAGTACGATTCCTTAAGAAACTCTTATCTTTGCCAATACATACACCAGATATTCTAGCCAGACTTGAAGGTGGGGTAGTGAACATTTTTCTAGTAATTTTCAACTTAGCTGTTAATTGGTCATTGAAACTCCTATTAATGAGTAATAGTAGATATCCTAAACTAAGTTATAATAGCCTTAAACATTTATACAATGCTATTGATCCCAGATGTAACTGGATTAAATAGGTTGTTTTCTTTTTTATAGACAGCAAATGTTCAATATAATGGAAAACCACCTCTTTGGCAAGTGGGTATATAAAATGTTCTTGTTTAAACTGGAATGCAATAAATTGATACACGCTTTTTCCTTACTTCACAAAATCCTTTCTATTCCCCTCAGATTCATCTCCACCTAAAATTTAAGGTGTACACCTACATAATAAGAATTATTTCTTAATTACGAATAGCCATAATCAGTATATACGATTTTTTTCTATTAATAATGTACTTATAGTTTAAGAATATTATGTTACACATATAGATCTAACCCCTTCATGTAAGCTCATTTATATAGTTTTAAATTGAATAAACAATTACAATTACAACTAATTGCAAGATCACAAATTTGGTTTGTAGTCCTTTACATACAATTTTTCTATACTTTTTATTTGTATACTAATTATTTTTTAAAAATAAATGAAATTATTAATGAAAATAAAATAGTTTGGAGTGGATACTGCTTTTCTTACAGCAGATAACAACTACTCATGGACGTTACCTTCAGTATCCAGCATTTTCACCGCAAAATTAGACGCTATTTGGTAAGTCTTACTTTATTGCCATTAACTGAACTATTCAAGATTTTTCATCTGATACAAGAAGTATAAAAATCTCTTCACCAAACAGATATGTATCTACAAATCTCCATCAAATATCCCGCAGCAAACGATATTTAAAAACAAATATTGTCGTTCTAGCACACGCTTTTTATAAAAATAATACTATATTTTTAAATGCACCCAAAGTCCTAATACATAAGGTTTGTATCAAGTATGTTATTTCTAGTCTCACATTAAGCGCCTTCAGTAGACAAGGGACTATCAAAATAAAAACAGATTTATTTCTCTAACTGCCATATAATATATTAATATACCCGCTAGGTACTAAAATAACAATTGCATGTAAAATACAGTCAAATACGTAAAAATACAACACTTAAAAATTAAAATGATAATAACAAAATATTACTTCTATAAACATATTCACTAAAAATAAATATACACCTTTTCTTTTCTCATTAAATTTAAATTACAATTATTAGTTCACTAATATTTACATACTTAATACTACTTTATATTATAATCTGGTTTATTTAAATAAATTAAAATATATTAATATAAGCAAATATATGGTAACAGACTTCTATTTAGACAATCATGACCCTTGTCACAAACAATAAATGAGAAATATGTAATGCGAAGCAATTGATTCGATCTGTATTGTTTAAAACGATATCAAATAGGATATACAGAAAAGTACTATACTTTTTTATACAAATATATGCTATATGCCACAAGTTTTGTATTGAGATATATTTTTTTCAAAAAATAAGACGTACTGTACATTCGCTACCTCTTACAGTTCAAATGACCTAACCTGAAAGGAAAATTCTTTTGGACAACATATAACAGAATATATCCAATTAAATTTGAATTATCCTATGCCAAAGTATTACAAATATTTATACTAGTACCGTTTTGCAGGAAAAAAACGTAAGTAAATAATACCACAAAAAATGTCCTGTGATGTGTCATCTGATCTACAATATATTTCCTTAATATTGAGCGGAGATAGTGCTTATATGGTCAGCATCTTTATTTTATTTATAATCTTTAATGGAAAAATTATATTAGGAATTACAATTCCATTACATTGATTCCATTAATTATATGTTTATTGTAGTATATAGCGAGAACAGTAGTTTTTTTAAATTATATAAATATATTTAGTACCTATATAATATCTCAAAAGTAATTGTTTTTAATTATATAACCAAATATATAATAAAGTCCCCAATTAATACCAAAGGAAATTCTTAAAATTAAAACATCCAAATATTCGTATTATAATTAATACAATAATAAAATACTTTAACATTTGTGCCACGTTATGTATGTCTTTTTTTATAAATTTACATTTATTTGTTAATTTTATAGTTTAACAGAAATTGTGAACAATTTTTCACGATATTTTTCTAAACTTACTTCTTCTCTACTATTTTACGAAACATCGATATAAACCGGATTTATATAATTTATACAAATTTTGTAAAATGAAATATGGAGATACACAAAACAGTATCTTTTAAATTAGCACATATCAAAGTCAAATATAGACCACTTAATTCTGCTATATCAACTAATAAATAGTTCATTTCTAAAAAACAATAAACATTTCCATTTCTTACTCTTAGAATTATTCATTAAAATATGGTTTAAGTCTTTTCTTAAGTTTTAGTCTTTTAAATTTGTTTCTGCTTCAGCGCAAATAGTAAATTTGAAAGAATTCGTGAAGATATTAGTGATAGTTTTCAATTTTATCAACTAAATTCCATATAGAATAAATGTTTACTGTTCTTTTCCTTGCTGGGAGAAACAACCAATAATATATTTGACAAATGATTTATTTTGGACTCCATCTTTTTAAATGGTCTTAAGTATAGAAATTATTTTACTTCAAAATGCTAATAAAATAATCTTATAACCTGAATAAATAATACCTGATTAATAAATACTAGTAATACGGAAGTCAACGTATATTTTCTTTGGTCAGAACTTATAAAACTAATAACGAATATTTAAAAGAGAAACAACAAAATCAGATGCAATTGAATGAACAACACATTTTAAGGTCTACTGGGATCTACTCTACTGTACAAGCTGTGTTTACATTGTTCGCAATCACAGAATCCTGGAACGTAGACAGGACTAGGCAAAACTGGTTGGGGATTAAAAAAGGGCAGAAATGGATACAGGCTATGCATGAAAACTTTATTGCTGGAAATAAATGGCAAACCACTGGAATGCGGACTCACATATGGTTTTGTTATCTTGCCAGCATTACTAACTGGCTTAAATGCTGACGTTGACTCTACTTTAGGACTGTTAGAATCGGGCAATGTTTCTTGTTTTTGATTATTGTTCATATTGAAATGCTCTATAGCTTTGAGGAGGTCATGATTACATCGCTTTAGAACCAATTCCAAAACCGCGCGTTTTTTATTTGGAAAAAGTTTTGCGAGCATTTCAATCGATGCTGGGCTGACGAGGACTTCATCTCGACTTTGATCAGAGTGCAG
The DNA here is from genome assembly GCA_037954035.1 of Rosalia funebris. Classification (NCBI taxonomy): domain Eukaryota; kingdom Metazoa; phylum Arthropoda; class Insecta; order Coleoptera; family Cerambycidae; genus Rosalia; species Rosalia funebris. The sequence continues at coordinate 12,570,979 of JAZFAV010000007.1, forward strand.
TTGAGTTTCGCTAATACTATCACTCGAATCTGGTTCAGGAGATGTTACTTGCATGCCAAAAATACGCCCAGGAGGAAGATAGTCATAGGTGGTACCGCTTTCTGCAGATGCTAGGTGAAGTGCTATAGCGTCTTCAGCAGCTTGTTGACGTTTTAGGGCAACCTACACAAAAATATATTAGTACTTGGTTAACTTGTGGCAAAGTTTGTACTCATTTTTATATTCTTATATTATTAATAAGGAAAGATATATGTGACTAATAATTACAACTAACAAAGTTTTCGATACTTGAGATGATACGATAAATAAATTGTTAAGATTTCTATTAGTTTATGACAGTGGGTTTATTATGATCACAGTAAATAGTTTCATTTTCTTAAAAATGTACTTATTATTGGAACGGTCGGCTATATTTATTTCGGAATCCTATCTTACTGTGAGGAACTATGTTGAACTGTAACTTCCCTTAACTTTATATTTTTTTAGTAATAGCCTGTTCCAGCATATTCGATGGTCAAAAAGTGACGCAATGGGGGTGGCTTTCTTACAATCGCTCTGGGAGAATAAAAGAAAGGAAATTTCGTTAAAAACTAATCAACATCAAACTCATAAATTTTTCGTCAATAAAATTTTTAAAAACACATATTCTTGTAAGACCCACTAAAACTTAAATAAGTAGTAATAATAAATCCTTTCATTAATGCTTTATTTTCTCACACCAAATATTTCACACTAAATCTCACATCAAAATAAACCCATACGTGTATGTAATACATACTTACATATAAAATAACATCAAATTCATCACATTAATATTGACTGACAATATTTAGTGAATAACAACTAATATAAACAGTTTTAAAACCTTAAAACGGACTTCTCCGCACGTAGAACATCGCTATCCCAAAATTGAGTGGCCGAGAAAAAATAAACCAACACATAAATGCAGAATATGTGTTTTATGCGACAGTTTTACTTTTTTTCAAATAGTCCACCGTCGTGCTTTATAATAACCTATGGTCAGGGTGGGGTGTATCCTATCCACCTCAAAATCAATAAATAGTTGTTTAGTAGACGTCCCTAATCAGAATCAGTCCAAACCCGATCGAACCGACACGATTAATTGAGTGATCGTGCTAACAGAAAAAAATTCTCAAATAGTCCACGATTGTACTTTCTCATGACCCATGTACATGATAAAGTGTGTCCTATCTACTTCAAAATCAATAGGTGTCGTCTGGAAAACGTCCCCAATCAACATCAGTCAGAACCTGATCGATCCGACACGATTTAGTTGAGTTATCGTGCCAACAAGAATAAATACCGACGACAATGACACACACACACAGCAAAATATTTTTTAAAACCATTTTTTTTTTGTTTTTAGGTCGAAAAACGAAAAATAAACCCAAAAAAACTTTTTATTTTTTCAATTTTTCTTTACACGATTACATTACTTTTCCGCGTATAATGGAGTGCGGAAAAATAATTAACACTAAGAGAGGGCTGGAACCTTCGATGTAGCTACAAAAATAGGTTTTCTACGAGCATTGAAATATTACTGTTACTTGACGCGCGTTTTGCTAACCGAATTGACAGCGTCAGATGATAATAAAAACTGATTATCACTGGATGTTTAGTCATCTCTTGATATGATCATCTCTTGATGATGATACCGACTTGGTTGGCGAAACATGCCTCGAATAACGTGTAATATTTTGATGCTCGTATAAAACTGGGAGTAACGCTTCTAAGACCAAGAAAAAACACTATTTTTTACAAGGCAGTACCGCCAGTTTGTAAGTAAAATATATAAGTAAAAAAGTTAATCGAAATCATAAAAATTTGACGTAAAATTTCATACAAAGAAACGACCCAAACTTTCAAGTTTGTAACATTTTTAATTCCTTTATTATTCACTTAATTCTTAACTTTGCCCCATATTAGCTTTCATTTTAAGTATCAGTAGTTGTTATTAATGTTCAATAAAATTGTTGCTAAAGTTGGCACTAGCTAAAGTTGTTTCAATTCTGATTAATATATTTGAAATCAACAAATAACACAAAAAAGTCGAAAGGAACTAACGATTTGGTAAATTCAAATGACGAATGGTGATAAAAATTAGAGTCAGGAGATCCTTTAACTTAAATAAGAAGAAAGTATGAAGTCTTACAACGAAAATATAAAAGAGTTTCTTTTTCGGTGAAAAACTGAAACTTCAGTATGTTACTATTTAACTCAAAAGTTCAACATAGTAAATACAAAAATTATACTTTTTATTTTTATAAACTGAGTTTAACACCTCAAATCTACATCGCTTGTTAACGTCATAGAAATTATATTTCTTATACTAATGAGTCTTCTTAAGTCCCCTAAGTCCAAATTCTCGAAATTGCCAAATTAAAAAAAACCCATATAGCTAAAACTGTAGTGTCAAATATTTTTTGGACATATAATATTTCTTTCTCACCCAACTATTAAATTATATCATCTAATCAAATTGTTCTCATTCAGTTCTCAATCATTCAATAAAAATACCTTCTAATAATACTTTTCAACATTGTTCTTCAACAAAGCGAACATAAAAACACAAATGATTAATGACCATATTTTAAAGCTTTCTATTAAGTTATGGTTTTCGCTATATTACCCGTACGTATTTACATTTTGGTCCAAAGAGAATTGATAGATTGAGAAGGTACACAGTGCAGATATCGGATTTGCAATGATTACCAATGAGCCCTTGTTTGCTAAAGAGATACGCGATACGCGTCTAATGGAATATCGATCAAACACTTCTTTCTGTCGGAATATCGGGTTACGACAATTGTACAAATGTCCTTAATGTGTTTCAAACGCAGTATGATAATAAACCATGTTTTGAAATATACTATATTTACATTGCAATTATTCATAATACAAACACGCGGGAATAAAAACAAAGCGTTGCAGATAAACAGTCATGTGTATCAGCCAACGAAATAATTTGGTAAAAAAAATACAAAACAAAACTTTTACTAGAGTTATTTTCCCATCAACAATATTCTGTAATTATGTTAACAAAGTAGCTATGTGATATACGTCTACAGTGATATACAGTGAAGATATAAAGTTAGTCCCCCTCTCCTAGTCAGTATTTCTAACGTTACACGTTTTACAGCAAGGTTTAGTATATATGAAAGAGACTAACTTAATTATTCTTTGACATAAGATTCTAGCCATAATGGTCAAACTGACTGCTAAGTCAAGTGGCGACTCATTTCAAAAATACTTTAATGCTTAATTTATTTTCCAATTTTAAGAATGATGTGGGTTTGTTATATTCTATTTTTACTTGGTCACTATTCACTATTCAGTTTTTTGTCAATACACCTAAATGAAACTCGCTCAAGATGACAGTGATATTAAAACAATGGTCGAATAAATACAAAAATATAAAAAATTAAATATTTCTTAACAAGAACAAGAAACAGAAAGAATAAAAGGATATATTGTTATTTTAGAGGCAGTGACGGCGCCAGGGGGGCCTGGATGGGCATATGCCCACCCAATATTGATTGGTTGGCCCCACCCCACCCAAGCGCTCCCCCAAAAAGTTTACTATTTACAAAAAATTATAATATGAAACAAAACATAAATACAAAATTTTGACTACTACTATTTCAAAATTTGAAAACGAACAAATTATTAAAATCAACAATATTTTACAGCTATCCGACATGCTGAGTAAATACAGATTGGCATTCAATGAGATTTTTGAATTATGTTCAATATGTATCAAAATTCCTGGATCAAGTGCAGCATATGAAAGGACTTTTTCACGTCTGAAAAGGTTAAAAAACCATATAAGAAATAAAGTGAAACACGAGAGATTAAGTAATTTGACTCTACTATAGAGAACAGAATAGCTAAATTTGTATAGAGAAAAGAATAGCTAAAAGTTTTGATTTGGATAAGATTGTTGAAGAATTTGCAACAAAACTAAAATAATGTTGTTAATATTTTAACTTCATTACCTAATGTACTATATCTTTGTATTGACTGTATTGATAATGTATGAACGCCCCTCCCCGACACACATCCCAAATATGTGCCCAACCCAAAAATTTTGTACCAGATTGTGCCCACCTATTTTAAAAGTCCTGGCGCCGTTGCTGTTTAGAGGATGTTCCACCTTGCACCTTTTCACAAAATAACAGCCTGTATAACAACTCTTCTTTCACTTCAATACATGGATATTTCCTATTACATGTGAAGGAATCCATAAATGCATAAGAAAGTACAATTCATGGACTACTATGACCTATCTTTTACCTACAACCTCTTTTAACAAACTACAAGGTGCCGTATTGAATCCACGTTGAGTAAAGTGATATGCTATTTACGCTAAGAGATGTAATGCGGTATTCTTAATGATAATGAGTCATCCACACAGGTAGCGATTATTAACTACAATCGCTACAGGAATTTTTGAAAAATCCAAATAGTCTGTCCATATGTGATCCACATGATCTTTCTAATCGCAGTTTAAAGTGAATAATAACGAAATAGGAAGACGAGTCCTTTCTCCAGATCTTCCAAAGAAATCCGACATCAACACTGTATGTCGTAAAATACAGATTGACATTACAAGGTGTTAATATAAACCTCAACACCATAAGAAGACGACTTGTTGAAAATAATGTGCATGTGCACGATTTGAATCTTTATTATCCGATAACAACATATCTGATGAAGGACACAGATACAGAAAATTTAGACCGTGATCAGTCAAATGTCATCTTCAGTGACGATGCTTTATTTTGGATATGCATTCATTTAAAATATGTTTGGACTTCTCTGAAAATTGCTTCAAACCCACAAGTTCGTATGTAGGGATATTTCAATAAACGTATTTGGAGCAGTTTACTGAACATTTAGCAGTCCATAAAATAGCGAGAATATACTAGACTGAATTTTTCGACTATAGGTCTAAATGGATTCTGGGAGAAACTGCAGTGGAATACTCTAGGAAGAGCAACGGTCCTAAACATGGAACATTCCATCTACAGACAGCCGTACGGAAGGAAACAGAGTGAATGAAATCAAAGTACTTGATTGAACTTTAGTAAACGTGTAGAAGATTTATGAAGCCTAAGATGGAGAGTATTCATTTTTTTATTTAAAGTAGCTGTGTGGTTGTTTGTTCTGTTTTAACTTTTTCGTACAGAACTCATACGTTGATAAAATTCGGAGCTATTTAGTAAACTTCAGATTTAACGTAACCTCACAAAAAAAATTCATGAGCTTGAAGTCAGATTTGTGTCTTCCAAATTTAAGGTATAAGTTTAATCTACTAGGTCTTTGATATCCCTCACAAGAGAAAGTCAACGATCTAAGGTCTGAGAGACCTGAGTGACCAATTAATGAGCCCCTATTTCGAATGCATCTATTTTAAAATGGAAGAATGATCTCTATTTCATCAGTTGTGAATTAAGAATTGTTAAGAGGCTGAATTGTACAGGAGTTACTGATGACCATTGAATATGGCGTATAGTTTTTTATTACTTTATTGGATGGATTGATCAAAGAGGATTATAAACAACTGACCCATCAGGTAGGAAGCCCTAATAAAGAGCGGGTATCACATTATGATTAATAAAGAAAATGTAGGTGTACTATTAGTTTCATCGCTATTTGCCAAATAAAAAAAACTCTCTTATCTTGTCGATAAACGGAACAGCATACCTGAGCCTAGCCATAAAAACAAGCCATGGTATGTGTTGAGATTTTTTATTTGGCAAATAGCTATGAAATAAACTATAACTAGGTCCGATGTTGGGATTTCACTGTATCTTGGATTCGAGTCCGAACGGCAGAAGTTACTCAAGATCCTTGCTCACACGTTTACATTTTCTGTAAATTGTATATGGAGCTCACCAAACATATTAGGATTCGCTTAACTCTAATACTTTACATTCTGAGTATTCACGTTGCAATTTGGAAAAACTTGGATTCATAGGTAACACTAATTATTTTTGAATATCCACTGGCCAATTTTTTCATTTCACAAAACTACAGTATGTGATCGAAATAATGAATCATCTGTGATCTGATGATCCATCTATAATTTGTAGGAGTCTTTCATCAAGTTCTTGTTTATTTAATACCCATTGCATAATTTTTACAGATACTCCACAAACAGCTGCAGTTCTTTTTTCGTCCTGAATTCTACCTATTATCTGAAACTACTGCAGTATACATATATGTCGTAAGTATGCTCTAAAAACAGGGCGATTTGAATATTTTTCATTGAAAACTTTTTCAGGAGAATATGGATTCCTTCCAGTCTTAACTTTTTCCTCTAAAGCTTGTGTTATGTTATTAGAATCAGTCAAATGTAGCATTCAAAATTCCAAATGCCAAAATTCAAAATGTAAACATAAAATAAAATTCAAATATATAAAAACGTTAAAGTGACTTTGACTTTGTGTCAAAGTCATGTGATTTCTGTCAGAATAAACCGACACGTAGATTTTACAGGGAGGCACTATCTAAAATGTTTGACGTTATGCCAATATTAAATTTATCGTTTTATTTTACATCAAAAGACACATGTCAAAATAAAAACGACGTTTGAATAGGTACTTGAAGTAGCTCCAAGCAGCAGGTTTTATTCGCATTCTATTGCCATTTAAAAGTAATCTTGTGGTGCAAAATGGTGGATAAAAAGAATGCTTACTTTATACGGAATTTTTTTGTTTACTCATCAATACAGTCATTATAAATAGTTAATAACCCTTACACATTACCCACCTGTGCAGCCATTATCCTCTGCCTCTCTTTGATGAGGCCACATTTTGTGCAAGAACAATTTTTGTAAATACATTGCTTCTTGTGACCTCTCAACGTGGATATCATGCCGTGATTTCTACATCGTGCACATTTTGGAACTCTCGCCGATCGATTGTTTGTTAACATTTCTGTCCCTAAGAAAAAAAACATTAATATGTTTCTGATATGTTTATTTTCTTTATTTTATTTTAACTTTATTGCTCATCATAATACAACAAATCGTATAGCAAGAATGTGTGATAATAATTAACAGAGGGGATGAAGAAAATAAAATAGTAGTTATAATGCAAAATTTTGTTAGAGAACATAAATATCATCACATCATATACCTTTATAAACATTTAAAAGTAAAGCAGTTCCAGTAACAGAATAAAGGAGATTTGTAATTATATTGATTACTCGTTAAAAATAAATAACTGAAATTTCAGAAAACCCATAGTAAAATTTTACTTAACAGTTTAAAATACTTAACATCTGAACCTTCAGATAAGGACACAATACTCTTAAGGATTACAGTATTTTTTAATTCTCGAATGTAGATTTCATTGTACAGTAGACAATGCTCTTCGTCTTCAGGTTGGAACAAATTACACAGTCTACATTGAAAGGTTTGGTCGTTAGTACAATCATTTCTATTGCAGTATAAAATAATTCTACATTTGGAAGGCATATTAAACTGTGCACATAATCGTATAATATATATGGAAATTTTCTGGGGTATTCATAGGTATATGTTATTGTATTATTTGCAAAGAGAGGTAATCATGGAATAAAGCATAATGACACTCAGCTGCCTATTGTATATCATGTTTGTGCAAAAACTTTTTATATTTCACAAGTAATGATTTCTTATTAAATCTTAAAGCCAGCGAAATATTATTCCATACGTGCAGCAAACAACTAATATTATCAAGAAATATTTGATTTTGAGTGAGGCAGTTATATGTAATATTTTTTTTATTTTTTTTTTTTTCTGTAGTATATGATAATATATTTTTAGCAGTATCGTTGTTCATTAATAGCAGCTTTTTTAAGCAGACATTCTAGTTTTATTGTACTTGTTATTGTGTGTACTTTGGCCAAAGTAATAGCCTTTTGAAAAACCCAGCCTGAACTACCACAATAACTTGTAGAAATGAAGAAGTCCCTGGATACTTGGTGAAACATTTTTGACTAGTAAATGAAAGAAACACTTGGTAGATTTCACAAAAATTGAAAACTATATTTCTAACAATTGTTTCGGATTGTATGTCATTCTCAAAGAGTAACAAACTTTTACTCTTACTTTTACCACTTCAACAAAGTAAAATTAAGTCTGTGTTAAAAAATTATTTTAACACAGACCTCTAACTATTAATTACTTGATATAATCTTTAATAATTTTAATATAAACAATTTAGCAAATTGTTTATTAACACTGATAAACAAAATAACCCAAAACAAATAAAGAAGACAACTTAAGTATAAACTGTATTAAGTATAAAGTATATGTCTCAAAATTAGTTAGTCTACAGTATGATTTGTCCTTGAAAAAAGATACATGTTAAAGTCCTATCAGAGGTGATAGTATCATTTCAATCCAGTTTTTCTTTTTAGTTGTACGTTATTCATCGGAAATAATTATATAACTTTAATGTTTTATGCTCTTTGATTATAGTTGTAGGTAAATCCATAAGATATAAGCAGATACTTTAAATAATCACCCTCTCTTTAGAGCAAAGACTTCTATTGCTTTAAGGAAGTGTTAAAATTTCCTATTTACCAAAATTTTTATCAAGTGGAACCTAAGAACTGGATTCTTCGCTTTATCCCGGAACAAAACATTCCACTATCAAATACGTACGATTGCATTCAAATGCCAAACTAATGATATTAGATCAGTTTTTATTTTTCAATAAACGTTTTGTAATTACAGACTACAAACCTAAAGAACTTGATATTAAATGTGTTTTAAAAATTATACATACTCTTAACTATGTATTTTTATTTATTAAAACATAATAGATTTTCTAACGTTTATTGTTTTCTAATAACCACATTCAAATGTATTTGCAACTATATCCATATTCCTTATTTTTTCATATTTTAAAAACTCGTTTATACTGTTTATATATTAAAAAATTCTAATAATAATATACCAACTCGTATAATTAAAATGCATTAGTTGAAATTACAGTACAATACTTTTATGTCCTATTTTTTTTTTCAATAGTAACTATCCTGTCTTATGTAGGTATGAGTTGCTATTGTATTACATTATTTTAATTCAAAATTTCGATTTTTGTGTTATGAATATCAAAATGTTGATAATATACTCAATTAAATTAATAAATCGTTCATGAGTACAGTATCTGAAATAATATAAATGCCATAGTAATTCGATATCATATTTTGACTAATTAGTATCCACCTTAACGTATATTTTATTTCAGTTTATCATTCAATTAAAACAATTGTTTCCTCGACAGTCCATACAGCTTATGTAAAAATTAATTCAATATAAGTATGATTAGGTATGTAGGTGAGTGTGGTTTGTATGATTGGTTTAATAATTTTTATTCCAATCCGGATTCCAAAATTTATATAGATTTTATTAATTAGAATATAGAAAACAAATGCACGTCAACATATGTCTTACAGGGAATTTTATAGTCAAATCTTTGAGTAACTATTACGATACAAATCGTCAAAAAGTTTTTACAAAACTTTGTCTACAGACAATGGTGGTAACTGTTTTATAATTACAGATGAGAATACCTTCTTACAATGGGTTGTAATTGATAATACAATCCACTGAACTATTATAATCTGACTTATGTGTATACTAAATATATTTAGTATACACATTTAAAATCTAAACAAATATACATAAAACATTATCTGCCACATTCGCGTTTTTTCTCTAACTCAAATACATAATAGCATACGCTTCAAATACATTCAGTAATCTATCGATTGCAATACTTTGAAAATACCAAAATGGTCCCAAAAACTTGAATGAATGGAGTCTGCTTCTATAAGTAACTCATTAACAGACGATACGAAATCCAAAGTTCATTTGGGTTCGTGTGAATAAAATCTTATTCGGGTGAATAAAATCTTATATAGATACCTCTGTAGTTAATATAGTAGCCACAATGATTTATCTAACATGAGTGGCTCAATTATAGTGTAAAATATAATCTTCATTATTTTCCACGAAAAAATATTATCAAATAATAATGTGTACTATTCATTACGTTTCATTATTGTACAATAATGTACAATAATGAAACAAATTTGGTACATAAACATTAACAACAAATTTCATCAGTAGTCCTCAAAAATATTATTTGACGATATTAATGTGATTGATGAACACTAATTTTTATTTTGAAAAGCTTCTATTTCCATTGTCACGTAAACCCTACTTAATGAACTCCCAAAGCTGAATAACAACATACATTATGTATAGAACTTACCTTGAATTATAAATCAGTTTTCTATTAATTTAACAAACAAATCTAAACCACTAGAGTCACCACGACGACCCAACCACTTCGTAATCAATTAATCGTAAAATCTGTAACACCCAACTGAATATAACAAGTCATGTATAAAGAATATAAGAATAGAAAGATACGAATACAAGATTTCAGCATTTCGGATGATACAGCATCCTGATCCGACCAGTAGCAAATCGAACGATTCCTGCCTCTCTGACACAGGAGTCGGATATGGCCAATCGTGGCGCATCATTTCCTGAAGACTCCTCCCTATTTCAGCGTTCCGAAGGATAATATTAATTATAGTGTAGCCAAATAGCCTGTAATTTCTTCGCTTACATGTGTGTTTATTTTACTGCGTTATTTCAGTGACAAATAAAATAATAGATTTATGTCATTCGCTCTGGTAATGTAATATATAAAAAAATGTATATCTAACTAATTTAGATAAAAAGTAGTACCATACATCTCGTATATTATATTATTTTTCAAAATAATTTGGTACGTGTTTTTCGCATAAGTAACCTCATATAATATCTCATTATTCGTTTCCATACTAATTAACTACATGTTAAGTATTACATTCGATAGCATGTAAACATAATTACTTGAAGAAGCAAAATATATTTCAATTTGAATAATATTAATATATAAATGGAGCCTTAAAAAAACTATATTCGTATATAAATGGTATTCTAACTAAGATAAATCACCATTTATATAAATATAAGATAATACTATTCAAATAGAAGTTGCACCAAATCAATTCTTAGTTGGATTTTTTTTGTAGTGGATATACAGAAATATATATAATATATGATATTCTTAATGCAAGACTCAATACAACTTCATTATTTTGAATAAAATAACTAATAATAGCAGTGAATATGTAAATGCATTTTTAGATTCCTCGCTTAGTTTTACATCAATGAACATACATATAATATGCAATATATAGAGTTTGTAAAATATTCTGCTGTTCCTTAAAAGTGTTATGAACACAGCATTATAAATACCATAATATAAACATCATTCAGAGTTTTAAGAAAAATAAAAGCCTTTATTTTTCATTAATTCGACTCTATCAATATAGTTTAAACCATTTTCTTCTTATAAGATACCATGTTTTATAAAATATTCATATTTTATCAGGTATCGAACTGAAATTAACAATATTACTACCCTATGGTAAATACATTGTGATACTGGCATGTTTAGAATATGGCATGAAAACATAATCAAGCCATTAATAACAAATAAAACAAAACAGTTAATTAATATAAATATCTTACGTAAAGAAATATACATAAACAATGCTTTGACATCAACAATCTCTCAAAATTTTCTTGATATTGATAAATTCTTGAAGTAATTAATTTTTTAAAAGATCGTATTTATTTCTTCTCGACAAACCATCGTCATTCACTGAATTTTCCGTCGCATTGGTGGTATATCGTAAGACCTTCATCAGATCTAAAATAGATCAGATCTAAAAACCATGGACTACATCCAACGAGTCAGTAACATAGATCGTATCGATTTAGATGAATACCCCACGGATTTCATTCGGAACTTGTCCTGAATCGGCGTATCGTGTGCGGCACTGATGAGAACTAATAAGTTCGAAACAGCTGTATGTCGTTCGGTTCCCATCCGGGACAGATGTTGAATCCTACCCGTGGTGGGTTTTCTCTTCTGAAATCCAACGAGTGTTTCATACAAAATCTGAAGAAATTATTTTGACCAGGTGTTGGTTAAAAAGAATCGTAAAGTGACTGAAATTTATAAAATTCCGTAATAAACTGGCATTGGTGGTCTTGATTGACTACCATGATAGTGATAATTATGAGTGGCAATTTGACTTATTCAAAAATAACTATTTCTCCCCGATTTATCTCAATGCACATTAATGAACAATATGCGCCTTGTCCAAAATTCTCGCAAATTTGTCATACACTAGTTTGGATTTTAAGAAATAATTTTCATCCATAAATAAGTCATGGAAGATGGTATAAGGAGGGTATAGGTAGGTGACATGGGTTGAAGCTTTGGATGCAGCAACAAAAAGCAATTTTATGCATACACACACCAAAGAATTGTAAGTCAGTTGGTCCACCTTTTCCAGCAAACTTGGAATCAGTAGAATCTAATTAAAATTGACTTAATTACTTGATAAACTAATAAACTAGTCTACGTCTATTTATGCCTATATATTTATGTCTATTTATTAATATAATTAAGTTATTTTCAGGTTCGGTAAACGGATATGAATACTGAACGAATTTTTTCGGTTTCAGGCACAGTTCACTAATAACGTATCTCCCTATAACTATTTTTTTTTTCATTGGAAGTGAACTGTAAAAAGAAATATTATTCCCTAGTTGTATGACATTAATCCTTCTATCTCTTCCTATCATTATCATCGTACCTACATAGACGCATAGTCAACCACCTCGGTGTGAAGTTGATGATCTTGGTATAAAGAAAAACTTACATTTTCCTTGTACCACATATTTAATCCAGCTACAATTTGTGGAATAAATAATTGCAATACGAATGAGTTCTGTAAATTGGCTTGCCAACCTAAATTCATTATTACGAGTATATTCATAGTATACTCAATGCTCTATCAACTAATCTTATAGATTTGTATCAACGATATTGATAAAGCCACTTCAGTAACTACTTTCAGGCGTTACATAAATTATAAAAAAAAATAATCATCCATATTGATCCATCTGTTAGTATTCGACAGTTTATAAATGACAAATCTTCAGCTTTGAAGAAGATAAGACCCAATTTAATAACCCTTATAATACCATCATTTATAATACATGCCAAGTCATTAACGACCATCTTCAATCTGCTTCTCCATTTTACAATTATTGTTCCTGGATATTGGACATAGTAACAAATTATACCAATATTTAAAAGAAGTACCAGAAGTTTGATGGCAAATTATGTTATTATGGCCCATAGTATTAATTAATTATTTAGGTCATAGCAACTTATTCTGTCCCACAGAATACTTAAATAAAGTCATGCAAACCGATGTTATTCTTTTACTTTTCTTTAACATTGTATTTTTACTTGTCATTATACTTATTAACACTCCTGAATATATTAGACCATATTATATATTAATACAAAAATATATTCAATTGGTATATCTAAAGATCTTATTTCATGTCATATTTGTTATGCAGAACATATTTTCTGTACTGTATACAATTAACTTGAATGCCTGGTTAACACATCGCGTTCAAAAAATATTTCATTTAAATGTATTCTATCAACTACCACTAAATAGAACTTTCTACGAATAAACTGTAACCTTGATAACTCCTTATTTTATAAAAGTAATACATTCAGTGACCTCATAGTAGTTTTTGACAACAAATTATATTTCACTGATCATGTTAGCCATATTATAAACGGGAACATACAAAGTATATTAGAATTTAGTCTCCTTTGTTCCAATATTGATGGTACATGTCCAGCTACTGGATATACATATATACAAGATACATTTCTCTCCAGATATCTGGTAATGGAAGAGATATATCCAATTCCTCGTTAGCCCAAGGAATTAGGTTATGACAATAACTCTTGTTTTCATCTCCCTACACCACAATAATAAATATAAGGCAAGTATGTATCTTATAATATATATGTACAATTGGCAGCGAGGAGTACAATCATCCACAATCTTAATATTTTCAACTACAACATTATTGCCTAAAGTCGTCGTCACTTCAGAAAACAACTATAGCTATAGTCAGTGAATAGTCTATAAATTAACAACAAATAGTCCATAAATTAGTTCATAAATTTTTCAGTTTTAACTTCTGTCTGAACAGTTGTCTCAACAGCAGTTTCTTTTTCGTCTTCTTCAGTTAAAAGAACAACTTATATCGAAATAATAAAATTATCATACCATACCGATGATCTATTAAATATAGTATCTCTCTTATGAGTAATGTAAAGTTACTCAGCTTTCCTTTGTTTCCTATAATTTTATTACATGAACAAGCAGGAGTCATTTCTTTTTAATAACACATCAAACAGCAAACAAATTCAATAATAACTATAAGTGAATCTATGTAGGTACATAACCTGCCAGTAACTAAAAATTAATAATTTAATTTTTCTATATTTGGTTGGGGGGACCTCATATCCAGCGATTTGAATATCATACTGTTACACTGTAACCTTTCTCTGAAGTGGCCTCTATTTAACAGATAATTTAACGAGAAAGAAAAATATACTAAACCAGACAGAATCAGCTAAATTGAAAATCAATAAAACAATATATAACAAATATTGACTTACTTATTTAAAAATATATCCTGTAGACTGTTCAATTACAAGAGTAGAAAATAATTAATGAAATAGTCAATAGAAACTTGAAAATACATTGTTAAGGTAATGAAATAAGAAAATAAAAATATATATTTACATCTTACTACCTAAACTCACAAATTAAGTGTAAAATTGCGTCAATCAAGATATTATTTAGATATGTATAAGTAAGTATGTTATGACAAATTTAAATTTGTTTGATTAATTGAGAATTAAATCAGTAAATTTTATTTTTAAATTAAGTTTTATTATTAAAAACTATCTCGACATAATCCACCGTATTATAATTTCTACATGTTGTTGTTATTAGAGAACTGATTCCAGAAAACTTATTATTACTGAGAAGTGTTAATAAAAATTTTCGACTACCAATTGAATGACATAATTACTCCTAGTACATAATCGTGCTACATTAAAATATGCATAACTCAATAACATCCTACACAATTTTGTATAAGAAAAAGATATCCACAATGTCAAACCTATTTCTGAATGATATAAAATTGAACTCTTCGTCAAGCAATTCATACATATAATTTCTTAAGTTGTAAAAATACACATTTTTATTTTATTTTTTTTTTGATACTCACAGAAAATAATATATACTTTTAATGATAATTCAAAATAATGCTAGAAAATTCCAATTTATTTCTTACGGGAGGAAAATTCTCTCATCACCTATCAACAAAAATCATACTATCAAAAATAATATTAATGTAGAGGAATTAATGCGACGGCATGTGTTCATAAAAAATTAGTGGTCCAAATTTGTATCCTTAAGGCACCCCAAAGATAGCTACAAGTTGTTCTCTCCTACAAGCATCTTAATATTCAACATATATAAGCTATTAGCTAAATATGAACTGAACAGATTCAATAAAATAATTACTACACTAAACCCACTCAATTTCTGAAGCAATAGCTGATGTGACACACCATCATGATAATGCCTTGTTGAAATCAGAATATAATACATCTACTTATCTTCTAAAATAAATCCTAGGAATGGGTTGCAACCTTCGAGGACAACAAAAACAGGACATCAGTTTTCCACGAAACTCCGAAAAATAACGTTTCACGATGCACGTTTCGCCAACCATGTGAGTAAAGCTCAGTTTTAGTCATCTCCCGATGATTAGAACTAAGGTGGCGTAACGGGAGTCTAGAAATGTGTAATCTTTCACTGTTCGTGGAGCACTCGTTTGCTATTTTTTTTACCCTAGAGTCAATTCAATACGTATTGCACCAATATACGTATTGCCATTTTGTGCTACATAATTTCACAAACTATATTGACATTTTGAAAGAGATGATTTTACATGGGCACAATATGCATCTTATGTGCGTGTTATCAGAAATATTATTTCTGATAATTTCGATAAATCCGAGATTAATAAAATAGGTTCAGGTTGTTTATCACTGATATAACATAAAATGGTAGATCGAGACAACTGTCTGTACAAAAAATATAACCATCACATTAAGAATCATCTATTTGGCTACAAATAATCGACATAATCGTTGTGTAGCGCCACGTAACTGAAAGGAAAGAATTGAAGACCCTCATAACACTACGTTGCACTCGATAATAGTATATAAACAAAAAATGCTAAAATATTTTCAACGTACTTTATCCATTGTTTGGCTAGTTCCTATTTATCTTATATGATCTTTGTTATACACTACGCATATGTAATTTATATATAGTGGGAGGGGAGGATTAAGTGCTTCAGTTTCCGGCTAGTTGCTCTGACCGCTGATCTATCGAGGCACACTCATTATCCTTGCTAATGCGCCAATTTTAATGCGTCACTACAAGTGTAAGAAGAAGGTGAAGCGTAATTTTAAGCCAAGCGTAATTACCATCAAGATAAGCTTTCCTAACCGTCAAATCAACTTCAACAATGAGACTTCCAAAATAACCTCTCGTTTTAGAAGTCTTATTCCAAAAATTTGTTTAGACTGCTTTTATACAAAATAAAAATTATAATTATTATAAAAATATTCTGGGAGAAATACCATTATTGAAGACAGGCAAGTTAATGTTATGAATGAATTGGTCATCAATCCACATATTTCGAGTAAGAATATAACGGTGGTTGCCAAGTTCCACAGAAAACTGTGTTAAGGATATTTAAAAAGGCTAAGCTAGATCCATATAAAATGAGAATGAACAATCGTGAGATGGAGTTCTGTTTATACCCCAATCCATCCCAAAACAGCTATTTTGGATTACATGACGGAATTTGCCGTATTTTTGTTCTAACATAGAACTATTAAGCGCCCGTCGACGGCATATGGCTGGGGGAATAGCTGTTTTTGATTTAATTTGTTTTATCCTTAATGTTTAAGGAATTTACAGATGGATTGGAGTATAAACAAAACTCTATCTCACGACAGTTTATAAAACTTAGTATCTGGAAACTTTGTGTTATAAAATAAGAATGGTTGACGAGATAACAGTAAACGACACTAGACGAGTTGAATATTGTGAATATATTATCAACAGTATTCTGCAGTAATCCCTAACTATACATTTTTGTACATGTTTGCTCCAACTTTGAGACTATATATTTTTTTAAATGGCCATGTTCATCGCTAAAGTGTCACACGCTGGTCTGCTGAAAATGTCCAGCTATTTCGCGAAGTTCACAGTCAGTGAATATGTTATACACTTTTTTTTTGGGAAGATGAATGGGGTGCCGTGGCGCAATAGTATAGCCGTCAAGGTCACTAGACTCTCAGTTTCTCTTTATGGAATTATCTAAACCAAAAGTGTCATGCAATGCATCCAAAGGCACTTTTGACATTACAGCCACGAATTGTTGAGGAATCCTGTAAAATTACTAGAAGGACTACAAAAAGTTAGAGGAGTAACAGAAAATGAACTTTATTTTTGGCAGTAACTGAACAAAGAACATTTTAAACATTTTTAGATTAAAACAACGTTTCCAATAATTGTAATATATTTCTTATCCTAAGCACATCTATTTATTAAAATATATTGGTGATCGCTTGACCAAATTTCGATTTCTCCGCATCGATAAATTAGTATCAATGATGTTTCATGCCCTCTTTAAAGGTATACAACAAGAAAATCCCATGCCATTAAAAAAAGATAAGAGTAGCTACCACGTGGAGATAATTAGTGATGGAGCTGAGAAGTTTATACAAAATAATTCTTGGATTAAATAAAAAATCAACCTGCTTAAGCATTTTTATTTTATTTTTAAAATAAAAAGTTAAATAGGGGTAACACTTAATCCTCGAATTGTATAATAATTAATGTCATATGTGTCAACTAATGTCTGTAATAATTTATGTTATTTCCTACTATACACAATTTGACTTTTTTAAAATGGTTTACAACGACATGATACATGTCGTCGTAAAACATTTTAAAAAAGTCATTTTGTGAATAATACACAAATTCTATTTTTTTTTCTCCTTTATATAATTTAGATAACTTACTAATTAAAGAAAGTTCGATCAATTAATCCGTTCAACAAGAGTAAACATAACAATGTTTTTCTAAGTTATAAATAAACTGGCTGATGTACAGTCATTTTACGTTCAAATAAATAAAGGATATAAGTAAAGTAACTTTTAGTAAACAATAGAACAGATTCTAGCCAAATGTAAGTATAGATTCATTTAGAAGGATGTGTTGTCTCTAAAATCTGAAGAGTTTACATTTCGTGTAACACTAATTGACTGTGTAACCCACTGCAAATAAATCAGTCTAATTTCAGAAAATAAAATATGTTACTTGTTACAGCCCAACATCAGTTAGATGTTACTGTCATGTATGCATTAATACTCATGGAGAAAGTGTAATACAGGAGGCATTAGAAGATGTAGAAACTTATATTATGTTTATTGTTTCTCTGCCCATATTTAAAGGATACAAAAACATAATAGTTTTGGTGAAATCGAAAATCTAAATTGTTACTTATATTTAAAAATTTCGTGTTTACATTTTATATTAAATATTATTAAGCTTTATTATTAAATAATGTTGAACTAGGTTTTCAACTAAGAGTCTACAGACATGGAATTCCCATTTGAAAATTAGGAATATAAAAAATAATTTATTTTGATTCAAGAAGTACCACAGTACTTTCTTAACAGTCAAACGTATACAAATAATGTGGTAATTATGATTCCAAATAAATACACCTATCAAGTTTTATCTTTATATTTATAATTAATAAGAAGAGGAGCACATTTTTGAAGATAAATGTTTTATATTTAAGGCTAATAGCATAAACTATACATGATTTTTATATGTTTTGTGTAAATCATGAAATTACAATAGTTTAAAATATTATGAAACTATAACGATAACGAATAGTATTAAAATCAGGACGAATTATTTTAATTAATGTTATACTTGATCTACGCTTTTCTCCACCGTACAGACAGCTATAAAATAAATAAAAGATTAGTATTACTTTACATTTCTCTCTCATGTATGTCTATTGACTATCACTTCTATCCTCAGTGTATACCAGGTGTCTCATAATATATTTTAGTCAATAGATATGTT
Source organism: Rosalia funebris (assembly GCA_037954035.1). Lineage (NCBI taxonomy): Eukaryota > Metazoa > Arthropoda > Insecta > Coleoptera > Cerambycidae > Rosalia > Rosalia funebris. The sequence continues at coordinate 12,590,209 of JAZFAV010000007.1, forward strand.
TTTTATATAAAAAGATAAGAAAATGTATCAAGAACCCATATTTTAAATTATATTAAGAAACCTTGATAATTATTAATTACACTGGTTAACAATTCTGTTGCTATACGCGGTTGCAAAATTTTTTCAACCCAAGAAAGTGCTCCCAAATTTTAGCAATTTCTTAAGGGTTGAAAAAAGCATGAAAGTTTTAAGGTTGCAATAAGCAATATTTTTTTTACAATTTAAAATAATTTTTGGTTGGGTCTTTTTAAATAAGGGAGATATTAACAGTAAAATATATTTTGGGACACTAAAAAACAAAGGACACATTCATTATACGGAATAGAACTTAAAAAATAATTTTCAAGAATATAATATGCGAATAATTGAATATTGAAGAAGGTAATACAGAAGTAATAAATAAAACAATTATTAACTGTATCGTAACCCAGATGGAATGCAGTACAAAATTTCATGAAGTGATCAATATCATTATTAATATATGTATTAATTAACTTCATTAATTGAGACATCGTATACATGGAAGATTATTCCCTTACACATTATGGATGGAAGAGAAACTGATATAATTGAAAACGAATTGCATTGCAGTATATAAAACTATTTAAATCTCCTATAGTACCTATCTTGTGAAAGGCTTTTCAAGTCATCATACTATAGACTATTGATAAAAAAGTAAATTCTTTATTATAACTTTTTTACTGCCAAAGTGCGTCTTTGAAAATTTTTAATGTTAAAACTACAGCAACCAGCTCTTCTATAAATTAAAATTTAGCAAGGAATATGACAGCCATGAAAAATAAATGATAATATACAATATATTACAAACTTACACACAACGATCATACAAAATAGTTATCATAGGTATTTCGAAGCCATTTTATTAAAGTATACATATGTACTTACTAAGTACCGCTTTGTATTAAATAAAGTCCCTTTATTTAATATACAGTGAAAACAAACTATAGTGAGTGAAACAGTTCTAGAAATATGTTCGGAAAAGACTACTATAGGTAACGGTCATTGGCCCTATAAAAGTCTCCTTTTCTGTATAAAAACCAGGAAGTCGTTTTAGGTCTATAAAGATTTTAAAAATTAATTCTGCTAGAACTAGAGAATAAAGTTGATTTAAATATAATCTATGGTCATCCGATTTTCTAGAGTCATTACATAGATGTAGATGTACATTACATAGATTATAATTTGACCAAGTCGTCTGAACATAAAGGAGTTGTAGACCTCTGCTGTGTGAAGAAATCTAACCTGGGATTTTTAATAATTCTTACACTTTCAATGAAATACAAGAACCCATTTGGAACCAATCAGTGTGGTCTTTTAGAAAGTACTGTACTTTGTGAACATTAAACTTGACCAGGCGATTACTCTTAATTACTTGCTTTCATAATTTAACGTTTCCATTTTGTTTTATACTTATTCCGACTTATATAGCTAAACCTAGACGAATGGAAAAGTAATATTACGTAAATGACAACGTAAAGTGAAAATTCTATTCTAACTATTATAAGATAACTATAGAATAACTATTCTAACAAACGATAATAACACGGGACATCACAGCAATTATAGTCCTAATATAGCACAAGTAAGGAATAAATGATGATGAAACTCCTACTTCTCAAAATTATTAATATTTTGTTCAAGAGAACCATTTGGGTTCGATTGGGGTAAATTCTGAAGGCTCACTCTGAAATGTTGAATAAAAAATATATTTACTTTCAAAAATAAATAAACAGTTTTAAAACCTGAAAACGGATTTTTTCGCACATAGAATATCTCTATCTCAAAATTGAGTGGCCGAGAAAAAATAAACACATAAGTGCAGAATATGTGTTTTATGCGACAGTTTTACTTTTTTCAAATAGTCCACCATCGTGCTTTCTCATGACCCATGGACAGGGTGGGATGTGACCTATCCACCTCAAAATTAATAGATGTCGTCTGGTAGGCGTTCCTAATCAGAATCAGTCGAAACCCGATCGATCCGACACGATTGAATTGAGTGATCGTGCTAGCGAAAAAAAATTCTCAAATAGTCCACCATTGCACTTTCTCATGACCCATGAACATGGTAGAATATGTTCTATCCACCCCAAAGTCAATAGGTGTCATCTGGGGAGACCCGACACGATTTAGTTGAGACAGACAGACAGACAGACAGACACACACACACACACACACACACACACACACACACACACACACACAAAATGGTTTTAAAACCATTTTTTTTTTATTTTTAGGCAGAAAAACGAAAAATAAACGCTAGAAAAAATGAATTATACGCGGATGTATATTATACATTACTTCTCCGCGTATAATTTAGTGCGGAGAGGTAAAATTTCATATACAAATTTTGGTAAAGAAACATATAAGTATATTCAAGATTTTGTTCTCATAGAATATGAATTCATATTATTAATAATATAATGAAATAAACTGTTGGTGAAGAAAATAATACATTATAAATTGTATACAAGATGATTATTACTGTAAAAATACTTTATTAGCTCTTTCTATATATTCTGCATCACATCGCACAAGCCGAATAATTGACATGAGCCTAATTAAAATGAAGGTAGTAGGACTATAGCATTAAAAACCAGCTCTCAATGTGTGCGATGTGTGACGTATTGCTGTCAGTTTGTTAAATAAACATTAGTCCATTAGATTGTTGCATCACATATGCCACTCTCGCCACCGACCACCCAGACATTTATCTCAAAATCCTTACTAAATACCTTTATCCTTAGCGCCCGGCGTCTCATGTTAAAGAAACAAACATCTTGCATATTTTTCTTAATATCATCTACCTATTAACTTCAACCATATGCATATAAATTCGAATTTTTCAATTTCAAATATAGGCGTAACGTAAAATAGTTTTATACATATTCTATAACAGTCTTAAATCATATATGGAGCAAAGTGTAAATAAAGTAGACTTTCTTCTTACATAATATAATAAGTATATGGAGATGCTGATATGTAGTTATTTGCTTTTTTTAACTTTTCTTTAGATTTACTAAATTTAATATTCAGTCTAAAGCTTTATTGTTATTATTGGATATTATTATTTCAAAAGGAACTTTTTTTTCATTGCAGAAATGTAAGTGGGAAATTATTTTTTCCTTTATGGTTGTCATTGTCTGTAGTCAAAATTATTGATAAAAGTAAAAATAAGTACTGCTTATTTAAAAAGAAGTCAATAAAGCGAAAATAAAAATAAAGTAGGCATATTATAGGAAATGGCCATAAAGATTATACGAGAATATAATATCCCGAAGCCCAAATCTGCTCATACGACTGGCCAGTTGTAATAGCTCAGATCATATCTCTATGGACTTCAGTATGGCAATAGTGTCCAAGTATTGTATGTTTAATACTTCAATGTAAATTTTAATTAAACATATTGATGTATACTTCAAATTCCTTTACTGTGAGTAGACATATTGATTAAGACAACTACCTTCGATATACAGAGTTAGGCAAAATTTTAAAACAGTATTATTGAATCACTTTCAAAGCGATTTTTTTTTATTTTCACACGTATATGTGATCAAAAATAAATAACTTGTTTATAATATTATCTATTTCATTGCACTTCAATTTAGCGGGAAACATATTTTACTAGAAGCAGTTTAAGCTCCAATGTACGATGTTGAAATTAATATCGGGTATATTTTCGTATTTTGTATACCCATACCCTTACAAGTAGAGAAGAAATTGCAAAAAAAACATATTCTGTTTACATCGTATAGTAATACATAAATTAAGAATCTACTATATTTGAAAATCATATCTGAAAATATACAAAATAACAGCATTTTGTTTTAATACAAATATACATAAAGCTATGACAATAAATATAGTTTCGACTGCAACTATTCAATATGTGCTCCATTCAAATGTTATAATTCAGGCCATTCGCATACAGGATGTTGTGCCTAAGAAAGAGTATACCTAAAGTCATTACGGTTATCATGTAACTACATTCTTCCGTGCTTTATCACAAATTACGTTTTATTCATTTTCACGTTTATTGCAAAGCTTTAGAGAAAAACACTTCTTTGAACCTTCCTGCCACCTCAGCGACAGAAAGGTCTTAAACACAGAAATTTTCAAGTAAAAATCTTCGAGATATAATTAAATAATCTCAATAGCCTCCGACATACCTTTATCATCATATAAGTTTGAAGTATAAAAAAGGTTACTCCTTTTTCGACATAAATAAATGTAGAAATCGTAAAAGTAAAATAACGTAATTTTTAAAAACTGAATTAAATAAAAAATGATATAAAATGTATATTAAGAAAACAGTTTGCCGATAAGGAAACGTTTTTTTAACCTTAATTTGTTTAATATAAATATACTAAAGTACCCTGAATATAAATGCATTTTACCCTAAAATAATGGTAAAATTAATAAGAAACAGTTTTATCAGCATCAACAACAGCGTAAGATCCCATGCTAAGGCAGCTCTTTGTCAGAAATGCATTTTTTTTTTTTTATAGAATTATGCCCTACAATAATATAATTACTAACCAGAAATCTATATAGTAAATACTTAATATAGTGTTCTTTTATTTAAAAAATATTGTTTCCTTTACTTAGTCCTACCGTAAGATGGTATTTTATTTTATATTTGTCTCAAATCTCTACTGTGAATGTTAGTTTCTCACATTAACTTATTACGTAAATAGTCAGTTATTGGTCTTTACAATATTTAAGACAAATCCAACAATATGTATAGATTTATATAACAAGACATATTATAATGCATCCTCTCGGACATGAATAATCTCTCAGTTCAATAAATTAAATGTACACATAGAAGAAGGAGAAATATGATTAAATTATAGTACAGTTGCAAAATATGTTACATAAGCAAGAGTTTTTGAAACGATCTATGTCCTGCGTCAGGCAGAATCCTAACACAATATCTGCATAATAAAAATTAGATAAAACCATTCTTTCACGTAGCATATCTTTAATACTTGTGTGTAAATATTTAAAAAAAAATGAAGCTGTTTTAATTACAAGAATTCTTTCTTGCATGTTATTAATATGACTAGGAAATTTCAATATAGAATCAAACGATACCCCGAAACCCGATGTCTTTACAATACTAGTTGAAGCGATTATTTCACCATTAATTTTAACATTTAATACATCTTGTTGTAAAATTGATATGTGCAAGAAAAACGATATTTTGACTTTTAATAACATTTGTATTTTTTAACGCCGCGAACAAATCATTAGGTCTTAGAGGAACTATATGCCATCATCGTACATATGTAGTTGGTATTTTAAGGAAATTCTTGAAATATCTGCAGAAAAAATATTAAATAGAAGTAGTCCCAGTACAAAACCTTGTGGAACTCCCATCTCAATTTCATTTATATTTCATGTATGCCGAAATACCGAAGAGTTTATATTAATTTTAGTAAATTGACATCTACCCGGAAGGTAGTTTTGAAACCAAGTATGTTTTCACAAATGCCATAATGGAGTCATTTGTCTCCCAAATAACTAATATTTATTCAAATCCCAATCGCCAATCAAATTGAATCAAATGCTTTGGTCATATCCAGTAAAGTATAGTAATTACTCTATTATGCTGTAATAATTTATCTATTTATTTTATTACTACTTAATATAGTGTACAATAAAACTTGGTGCACCTAACAGAAAAGAGTTAATTATTTTTATAAGTCTTTCTGTCACACAAATCGATTAAAAGGTTAATAAATATGTTACACTAAATATGTAATTCAATTAGAAATTTCTTCCAGGTTCTCTTCCATATCTAATTACAAACCAGTAAAGCCTTAATGTAAAAAAATAAATTATTTCTATGAAACTTAAAACACTGCAACCCAAGAAAAGTCCAGCCATTCCACCAATGTAAACTAAAAAACAAAAACAAAAAATAACAAATTAATATATTTAAAGTTAATGCAGATATTTTAAAAGTTAAAATATACATAAGATATATTCCTGCACTTTTTTAAAATTCCAAGGCTGATATTACCCAATATTCAAACCCACAACAAATAACATAAATATTACGTAGTAAATAAATAATATTAATTAAGTAAATATTACATGGGCATGACACGAAAGCGGTAGTACCAAGGGAGAACAAACACAATTGGTCAGCTAATGAAGTTAGTAGTAGCCAAAAATCATCGATGTAAATGCACAATACCACATGAAACGGTTACTAATAAATCTAATTCTAATTATACTAAATAATCATAAAATGAATTGGAGAGTATAGTTAATACTCTCCAATTCATTTTATGATTTCTAAAGGATATCTAGAAACATTACACATAATATGCTTTTTACAACAAACTGAGTACCTTCTTGAGGTTAATATCCCCAAGAATAAACCATTCTCAAAAATGTATCCGCCTCGGCTTAATGACCAAGTAATATGGAAAATCAAAGAAGAAGATAAAGCCTTTAAAAAAATGATTTGAATAACTAAACATATTTTAAATAATAAATATTAAAATTCGAAATACAACACGTGAAATTAATGACTCTTACGAAATATATCTACGGCACATAGCAAATGGTATCAAAAATAATCCAAATAGATTTTAGGCATTTTTAAACATCAAAATGAAAACATCTTCTATAACTACGATACCAAGAGCCAATGGTTATGTCTCAAATGAATATCAATAGCTTTACAATCTTTTTTAAAATGTTTATGATATACTAAAATGAAAGTAAACTTTGTGGGGCCTGATTTAATACAAGTATGTTTTATTAGGGACTGGTTAGGTATTCTATTCTGCATGTCCCATGAAGTAATATTTTCAATTTAATATTAAAAACGGCACAATACGCCGATCTATGAAAAGGATCTACAGTATATTTAACCTACAAAGATGGTAATAAAGATGGAGTAACCAACTATGACCCGACGCCGACGTCATAATTTGCAATTTCACTAGAATTTTATTTTAGAAATATTGCACATATTTCTGTACAACCATGCGACGTAGATGATATCATATAAGCAATACATCTTCATGAGAGAAAGTGATGAATCTTATGTGAAATACTCAATTTGTTACTGATAGAAATTGTGAAAATTGAACAAATTGAATTAGGTGATATACACCAACTTTATGAAGGCATTACATATATTAGATATATTTAGTCTTTCGCTTCCGTTACTGTAATTCTTTGGCCCTTATTTACAGAAGAGACATGACGGTATGCAACACCATGGCTAGACGTCTGATAAACTTCTTAAGACGTTTACACTATCACAAAGTTAAATACTTGAGTCCCTCCTCTTTAACATGTTCATAAATTATACTGTATCGGATTCAAATGTGCATTAATTTAGTAATATAGATGTTTTTAAATTAACGTGTAAAATATATACTACTACTAATTGTCGTGTTACAAAATGCTCCCGATAATGTCACTCGAAATTACAATATACCGATAATACTAAATAATTTACTAAACGCATCAAAGTGTAATGTCAACATTTTTAATATAAACAGGAATACTACGCATTTTATTTATAAATTGTATTAGACAACTTTTTATACTCAACTTTCTTTATAGAAACTCTCAATTATATTAGAAAAACAGGCGATCAGTTTTCCACGAACATCGAATGTTTACATGTATCTCAGCGTGCGTTTCTCTAACCAAATTGGCATAATAGAGATATAACTAAAACATTTTTATTCATCTCCCAATGATACCAACTTGGTTAGCTAAACGCGCGTCGAGAAACGAATAATCTTTTGGTGTTCATGGAAAGCTGCTCTCCTGTTTTTTCTTTGTTGAATCGAAGTTTCTTATCCCAGGATTTTTGTACCACATAAAAACTGTAGCCTATGTATCTCTTATCCACTCAAAATATTCTTCAGTTGTATAGAGTCGGATTTGCATAACTCATATTGACACATTGGAGAAAATACAATGGCGATTGAAGAACGTTTGGAACTAATTGGATATTTTAAACAAAATTTAAATAAGGGGTCGGAGAATATCACTACGAAATAATAACATTCTAAATCTTCTCGTGCCACATATGAATATTCTTATAGTGTCTCCCTTTATAATATCTAACTCCTCATAGCTGTTCAGCTAATAAGAATCAGCTGTTCAGCTGATATTTCATAGTTACTCGTAGTAATTATGTTGTGTCCTTTATGTTAATTTTTTGTTTGTCATAGTGTATCTATAGTTATTAACTAAAATTCATTTGTTAGTGGTGCCTACTATATTATGTTGTTTTCCGTATTTTTTATTACATCAGCACCTGTTGGATGCGTATCTAAATAAATAAACAATAGCATTACCTGATCGGCCATTTTAGATATAAAAATGCATCCAATAACTATATTGAAATAAACATGAAACCAATTACAATATCAAGTATACCGAACCATTGTCCTACAAGTATAAAAAAAGGATGATTTTGTCCATGACAAGACGGTCCAAAAATACATTCTATGTATATGTTTTTATATATAAATTACACATTGCTATGATGACTTATGTCTCAAAAATGAAATGATAATAAAATTACCTAATAAATCGGAAAAGCCAAAAATAACGTCTCTTCTAAGGCGCATTTTTGGATAATCCTTAAAACCCCACTGCAGATTGGATCCCAAGAACCATTGTCTAGTGTCCACATCTTCAATTACATAATTCACTTCATCGCAATTTGCCAGGCAAGAACATTCACCTTTTAACAGTGTTAACCTCTCTAAAAATGTTACAAAATGTGTGAAAAATGTAAAAAATATCTGACGATACGATATTTTTCATATTGTAAATAATATCAGAAAATTTTTACATTGCAGATTTATAACTTTATAGAATTAATTACCAAAATATAAAAATTAATTTAAAATAATTCTCTAGCTACACACAATTATTTGCAATGGATAAATTACAAATGAATAAATAACAAATATTACAGTGATAATATTATATAACTACAAGTTTGCAAACCTTTGGGTTAAATCACATTTAAAGTTTAATGCATATTTTTTAATTTTCAATAAATCAAATGATTAATTTAATTTATTCAATTAATTTCAATAAATTAAATAATTTCAATAATGTAACAAAACATGAAAATCGTCTCAACATACGCTTTGATGAGATTCATATCTCTTCATTTACTCTTCATTACTTTACAAAAGCACTGCATATCACCCAATCTATTCAGTATACAGATTTGATATAGAACTTCTTAGTTTTAGAGTATTATTGGTATGAAGATATGTATGGTCTTCTTGGTGATATTTAACTGTGGTCTTGGTGATGACATTATTTTGTTTTGATGATGTGATGATAAAAAAATAGTAATAATGCATAAAGAACAACTCAACATTTATTTGTAGTACTAACCTTTGTATTTTGAGAGACAATGTAACCCAGTAACATTACAGATGTGTTCTCCATCTAAAACAAATTTCGTTTAATCTGCATGATATCCTATGGAAGTAATGAAAGAAGATTAAGTTATAATTATATAATAGTCATATATAGGAAATTATCCTCTGTAGTCCTATATAGTCCTATATAGGAGTATAAATATTATATTATTACAACAGGTGTCTGAGAATGTTTTCCTTTTTTTGTGAATAAAACTCGGTTAAAAAAGGTATTTACATTCACTATTTTTATTTATATTTACGATGTAGGGAAAGTTATGTATGAAGAGATGTCTTCCTTCATACTGCTGTACCACGAGCAACCTAAAATTTGATTTTATTTACCAATTCTCTAATCGCGTATTCAGGCTTTAATTGAATCAAAATCCTAGGAGAATGAGAGTACACCTTACATTTCAAGTAACCCCATAAGAAGAAATCTATCGGCGTTAAATCAGGTTTTCTGGGCTGCCAATTAAATTAATGTCGTCCGGCTTAGAGATCACTTTTACAGAGATCATCACTCTAACGGATTCCATTGATAAATTTGAAGTAAGGGCTGTAACCCCATCTTTCTGAAACCATGTATCCTCATATTCAACAAACGAATAAGGAAAACACTTCAGAACGCCTTGTATCTAGTATGCATGAACTATAATATTAAAAAATGGTAATCAAATATGTTTGCTGCATTTTAACTCACACTTAATTGTAACTTTCTATAGCTACATTAAGATATATTAAGTTGGTACCAGAAAATATATTTTACGAAACTATCAGATATTACATTGTTCTGTAAATATTACAGTTCTTTTGTGTTACCAAATTAATTTGTTTAAATTTAATTAAATATGACTAACTATATAGAGTACATATGTATATAAGTAAAGACAACAAAAGATTAGATTTACATATACAGAATAAGTTAAAATTATAGACATAATTATTTTGTTATATTACACATAAATTTATATTAAATTAATTAATTTTTAAAATCACAGTTTTCTCAATATTTTAATATCATATCGATGGTAGATTTTAAGAACGGAGGTTAACAGACAATAGATTAACTCTATAATAATGTAAGTTTACCAATACGCTTAATATTTAATTTAAAGTGTTTGTTATTGTTTGATTTGTATTATACTACTTCATAATAACACATTAGCCCATAGGTTTATATGTTATACTACTTCTACCTACTAGAGGGACAGCAACGAGAACACGATTTATTTATTGTTAATGAATTACGTTTATATCAAATAAATGCTGGTTTTAGATATAAAGAAACAAATAAAAAAGTTTCTCTTAAATATAGGAAAAGTTCGAATATGAATACTACTAACTTTCAAATATTAATATAGGTTATTAAATAGTGATGCACAAATAAATTTATTTATGTGAAACAAACGCTGTCTTTAGGATAATCTATTTAGATAGATTGATTTAGAAAGAAGTTTTAGTGGAATATATTTTACTATATTTTCTTTCCCTGAATTATATTCCACTAACAGCCCGTAATGCGTATTTCAGATACCTTATTTCAGTACAAACGGCATCCCCATAACTTATTGCAATTATCTAATAGATAATTATCGCCATGGGTAATGATCATTTATGAAATGATAATTTTAATATATAGAGAGAATATAAAATATATTTTATATGTACATTTCTTGCTTCCAAATAAAGATCTATTCACGAGAATAAATTATAAAACTATACAACAAGAATAATAACGTTCTAATTAGGAGAGGCCATATTTTTCAAGGAACAAATTTGCTTCTGATAAACGAAATTTAACGAAAAAAGAAACGTATTGCGGACTAAGTTTATTTGAGTTCCAAATTAGATGAAAGTGTAATTGAAATAAACTTTTCTCGTGTAGAGCATTAGTTATGTTCCATTTTGCATTTGTACAGTTATTTTGTTGTTTCTGAATTATTTTCACTTTATCTAATAACTTTTTGGATCAATAATACGTAATATTTTCTCAAAATTCTATCCTTATTCTAATACCCTAACATAAACGTAACCAATTAGATGGTGATGGAATGCAGAAACAATATTACATTAACGCATTATAACATTTTATTTATTTGGCATTGATGTTATTGGCGCCTTTTGCATTGTGATTTTCTAGTGTATTTTCCGTTGGTAACTAATTTTAATATTTTGTTGCATGTTTATGTAATGTATCAGTTTTCTTCAGGATTCAATAATATTCCTTACATTGTTCTTCTGGTAAGTTGAAGTAGAAATAAAATGTTTAGAGTAAATAATAATATAAACCTTGATAGATAATCAAAATAGTTTTTTCATATCTGACGAAGGCGTCTTTGTCTGAGTGATTCAAATGGAATGCAATGGTCATGAGCAGGGCCGGAACTACAATGGGACAACCGGGGCATTGCCCCGGGGCCCCCGACGCGAGAGGGCCCCCTGGCAGAAAATGAAAAGGGAAAATGATTCAACCCCATCAGAAAATATTGAAAAACACGTGAACAAAGATTCCTAAAAATATTATTTAGAAAGTAATCATCAAAATGAATTAATTAAGGTGTTAAAAATAAGAAAATCTACAAGTATGCTAATCTGAAACTTTTTTCTTATTATTTAAGGTTTCGGCTTACGAATTTTACTCAGTTAACACTTCAACCAATTGTTTGTAATGAATAATATCTAAATATAATTATTATGGACAAAATACAGTGATTTTTATCCTTCATTTTTTCTATATTAATACCACAAGTAATTTTTAAATGGGGCCCCTACATTTTGTTTTGTCCTGGGGCCTTTTCAGCTCAAGTTCCGGCACTGGACTCATGAGCGTCATATAACGGTGTATTATTATTTATTCTGTATTTCGTTAAAAGTAATATGTTTTATTCTGTTTGTTATTCGCCTTCAACCGTCGCTATTAAAGTTGTTCCACGTTACAGTCCAATTTAACAATCCATTTTATTTTATGGGAAGTTTTGTTTTATCATGGTATATACACGTCTTTGCAAAAACTAAAATTCACGTTCCCTAGAGCTATACTGATATTTAATTCGTTTAAAGTATTTTTGGATACGAGTCTAGTTTATTTGGTTTAATTGATACATTCTATGTATTTTATTATTTTAACATTTACCGTGTTCAAATTGGATAAGTATATATTGTTATTCCAATGTTTACATCAAAGCTATTTTGACAATTCTAATACCTATTACCTTGTATTACTCTGCATGTTCATCTCCAATAGATCTGGGGAGTTTTATAATTAATTAACACCAGTAGCCTAATATTAGTTACCTAAATTTCTTGGTGACCTTAAAAGGTCATGTAGTTTGTGAACATCAATTACACTGTATTTCAACCTTTAATTATAAGTATAAATTCATATTCTCGTGTATTCATTCATTTCCAATGCTTATGTCTAATATATATTGTACTTTATTGCGATTGCAGAAAATTCCTATATTTTATAGAGATATATTGTCAAAATTAGTCAAGCAAAGAGTCGTTAAAAGTTCCATTAATCTCTGCCAGCATACACTGCATGTTTGAAACACTGTATGTTTGAAACACTATATGTTTTTATTTAATTGAGAGCGTCCTCTTTCCAAATACCGAATAACTCCTTATCTAATCATTAATAAGGCGAATAATGTTATCAGTGTAGTTAGTGATTTTGTTTAGCGACAAACTAATGGACTACTATTCTTCATATTAATATTTTTATTTTTACATTAATCTCTCCAATAACGAAACATGGAAGACGTTCAAGAGTCAGTGTAAGTAATTAACAAAATTAAATCACATCACATTTAAACGACTTAATGCAGAAGAGTGCAATATGCTACGAGAATATTGTATGATATACAAAATACTTTTATCTAGATAATCAAGCATTTTTTTCGACAGTCAAATATCCTCATATTAAAATTCTATGATATAATAATTCTCGTATACGTATCAGCTTAACTAAACTGTTTTTTGATTATTAAATGAAAATGGGTGTGGAGGGACGTCATTTAATCAAACAAGGAAGATATATGGAGGTTCCTTCAAAAACGTATCAGAAATTTCGTCAATACAAAAATATATTTAAAATAAGCACCTTTAACTTCTTGATACAAAAACAACTATAGGAGTAAACATTATTTTATATTTTCAAGATTCATCAAGAATAATCTAAAGGCTAAACTACTCAAAACCATCATCTATATGTGATTGAAATCATCAGTGTTTACAAATCTAATACACTTGATAATTTTGATCCAAGTATTTAAATTTATGCAAGTACTTATACCTTGTAATATCTATAAGAATATTCATCAAGAAAGAACTTATATTTGTTGTCGTCACTAAAAGTAAAGCAGATGACTTTTAGTTAGTTTGGGTTTAGTTAAGTTGTGATTTAATTCTTTCAAACTTCCAGTTATTTTAAATTTCCTATTTACATAATATATTTGATCATCAATTTTGTTTAAGCATGAATTATTTGCACTAACTATTACAATTCTTATGTTTCTTCAATAAAAATTAGTAGACCATGATACTAAATCGCTAGACACTGATGTAACTAACCAAATTTATGCTTTTATTTGAGAAGAAATCATTAATATAAGTAAATCCTAAAAATTACTACATACGTAGTATTTTAATATCTAAATTTGAAATGTTTTTATAAAATAAGAGAGATATACAGAAAACTGAAATAATAAATTCATATTCGGTAAAAATAAATCAAAATTTAAACAAATACAATGTATACCTCAAATAATATGTTTATCTATATAATGACACATTATATCACAAACTATTATTTTTTTTTATTAGACTTCTACATTTAAGTCCAAAAATTATCAGCAAGAGAGTGACGTAGAGAATTGTAACTTTTAATTAATACTGTATATTTTTTTCTTTATTCACAAATATGTATATATATATATATATATATATATATATATATATATATATATATATATATATATAAGTAAGCTATAGGAGGTATACCAGTTGTAACTCAGAATCTGACATTCAAAATATAACCTTTCTTTGGCAGCTAAAATATGATTGCAATAAAGAATTGCTGCTACAATAGACATTTTTTACTTAATACATTGGCTATAATAAAGCGAACAAATAATATAGTAACAATAGTTGCTTGTAAAACAGCTTGTAATATATAAGTATATATATAGAACTGTCATATATCTTATTTAACATTGGATATTATCGTTGGTTCAAATCTCTTTTATTTACATATGTTTTAAGATTGAGTTCGTAATTACCAAAATCTATCTTTAACAAAATCTGTTCATTACCTAATTTTCTATAAAAATGCGGGGTACATCCACAGAGGCGATTTGCTAAAGTCGCTCTACACTCCATTCTACACAACACATACGAATAAACAGGGGAATGTCGAAGGTCGCTTTCATGGTAAAAGCGACATTTTCGTTGCTGTACTCGAAGTGATTTGGTATATTCGCTAGTAAATAACGTTAATCCACTCAAATATAGCTGCAAGAAATATCCATTTGGAGAACTTATATATTTACTGGCTATGTCTACCACTTCGTACGGTCCATGGATGTATACCTAAAATAAAATATATTATATATTTATTTATTAGATAGATGTATATTTTAATAACATATAAAGGCTATGGGATGGTAACCATTCATGATTATCCATGGATGTGTACTTGAAGTTCCCATTGGAATTATACACTCCATTTTAATGGAACATCAATAAACAGAAGTTATTTCATAAGTACAAAAAGGTGGGTGGAAAGAGATGGCTACCCCGCTTTATCATAAACTTTATGACAAAACATAATGAGCAGAGATGTGGCACGGCTTCCCAGAATCTGTGTTATTCAAGCATCCAATATTTTTACTGCAAACATTAACGGAGGATGACAGTTGAGTGTTTTTGTATCGACTCCCTGAGACCAGACCCGATTTGTCAAGAGATGGAAAAACAATTGCTACATATTGCTCATGCTCCAAACCCAACCCAGCCAAAAGTACAACATAAATATACTGTCAACTACATAGTCAACTGTAAATATGTTTATATATAGAAATTAAGCGAATATAAATACTTTGTTAGTACGTTCTTCCAGGTTATGCCGTGATTGTCGTCGAATTCTTCTTCCCGCTGATCATCCTTACATCTTTTTCAGAAGAAATTCAAAAAAAATCTTCTGCTCCTCATTATATAATATTGTTCTGCTCCGTCCCTAGTTATGTAGGTGATTGAAGCTAGTCTTCATGTATCGCTAAGGCAATATATGTCCTCTCTATTAATTAATATTGGTTTTATTCTTCATAACTATCAAATATTTTCACATTATCCTAGTCTATTCTGTGTTTCTGGTTATGGTATATATATATATATATATATATATATATATATATATATATATATATATATATATATATATATATATATATATATATATATATATATACATATGTTTTTCTACTGCCAACTTATATGTTAGGCATTATCATAGTATCTTATATTTCTGGTTGTTTCCTACTGTCAATTTATCTGTGTGTTCTAGTCTCACATACTTTTGATATTCCATAAGTCTGCACTGTATGTTCCTGTTCTATAGGAACATTTCAGATCGTAATCACCTTTCCCTAATAATTCAAGAACAGTATTGTTCTTATAAGTACCCCTGCTGCTTATTTTCTTAACTGCTTAATTGGTAAGATACCTACCCTATATTTTTGGCAACTCATTTCAGATCAACTTCGAACATGTCAAAATTGAGACCATTACTATCAAATATATTCATCTCCTTAAATTGTTTTGCATTTTTCGTACCTTATTATTACTTATTTTTTTTTATTATTTGTGCCATACCTTGCTTAAGGGCTATGAAAAAAATAATACTGGGCTATGTATATTATAATATATGTGGGTTATGAAAAAGAATAATACTGGAACAACCGCTCTTACCTATACATAGTGAAATAATAACTATTTAGTCTGCTAGTAGTTTCTGCTTTTTCTGTTAATAATAAAACCCTACCTTATTCAGTTACAGTTGATAAGAACCAAATGTATCTAATATTTTTCAATAAGTAATTAACCATTGCAACCAAAGAATTAGTTACTAATCCTGGGCTCTATCCAGACAATGAAAGAAGAACTATACAACGTCTTTAAATACTGAATATGCAGCGTAGGATGGATCCACTAAAGTAATATTATTAAATATATGTTTTAGATATTCTCTATTTTATTCTTGCATTGTCTATTTATTTACAATTATCTATTTAAAAAAACAAATAAAACAGTATAAAGACTAATACGTAGAGTAAAAAACCATATAGGATATTTTCATATGTAAAGTACTTTTATATATGAATAAACAGGAAAACATTGAAATTTTTAGAGGCATTAATGTGTATGTTATAGTAGACATATCTTAGTTCTCCCTAGCATAAGAGTACTATTTCTTCGCGTATAATAAATCCACTATATAATAAATATATTTTTTAATAGATACAAATTTGAGTATATAAATTACTTAAAACTGTACTGTTATGTACGTGTATATAAAATGTTCAGATCTGAATGGAAATTTCTAAAATCATAATTTCATAAAATCATAATCATGGTTTCATTTCGAAAACTAATTTTACCTGAAATCATAATTTCAGTTGGAAAGAAGGAATACGGCATCAGACATGTTGTACTCCTTCGATATATGGTAGTGAAGTTAAAAAAACAACTTTACCTGAAATCCGCTAGACATATTTACGACATTTGCAAATACTTCACCATCCAAGGGATTAACTGAGAGTGTTTTATTTTCTGGTAGCAGTTTCCAATACCCCTTATGCCAATAACTACAAAAGTAAACATTTCAACACAGTTTTCATTTTCACTTTAAAAATTTCATCTTTAGTAATACACAGATTTTACAAAACAAACATATCTACTTTGTCACATTTCCATACTCATCACAATTACCAGAATTATCCCGGAAATATATATTCTAAACTATACTAGAATTATAAGATATAAAATAATTATAAAAAAAAACATTGTCTATCATACAGCTATGTCGTTTTGGTACATCATTAATATAAAATGTTATTGATAATTCAACAAAAATATTAGAACATGATTGCTAGATTACACATTGTATTAAAAATTAACCATTATCAACTCCTTTGTACGTAGTTTTTTTTTCTGGGATAAAACAGTGTATAAAGTATTAAAGTATAAAGTTAATAATAACAATGACACTTTATTTCAAAGCAATAAAGTTTTTTATTAAATATCATGTTTCATCAGATTTCTTAATTGCACGTATCAATAGGATATTATATAGTTAATATTGTTCCTGTTTCGTCCCAGGGATTTTGTAAAATGAAAAGGTTTAATTTTACTGTTTTTCTATAATTTATATTTGTAGCAGCTATATAAACCTGATTAGACTATTCTTGAAAAATAATTAGTGGTGTTGCCCCAAAAAAAAGTTTACTTATGCCGGTCATACTCGTAGTTAACCAACTTTCACTCAAAATGGATTTTCCGAGAGTTAGAATAATCTCATGATTATTCTAACTCTGCAATGCATGGTTTTGTTCTTCTGTGCCCCTTTTAATAGACACAGGGGGGGTACCTCGCTTAAGGGAGCATTCTGTTTTTCTTGCGTATCCTTATTTAATTTATTACGGGAAAGGTAATAGAGATAGAGTATTGCAGTTTCTTGATATTTTTTATTCTAGAGTACTAGTTTACAAATAAAAATTAAAAAAAAAACAAAATGCCGACCGTTATATCCACTTCATTGGAGGCCTACAAAAAGCGGTGAGCATGTTTCTAGCCGCCCAGTTCATCTGAAACAAAATCGACTTTCGGGAATTAATTAGTTTCCAATTGGCTAGCATGGCGCGGGAACTTTTTCGATTCGAAGAATTATCAAATTGGCGGACTTTTTTCGAAGAAAAACGCGATTTTTCACCCGTTTTTCAACTGTTATTGTTGATAAAAGTTGTACAAAATACACAATAGCACACAATAACTGACACACAGTAGCCAAGTATTTAAAGAACAACCATATTTTCGAGAAAAACACGTTTACACTTTTGAAAGCTAATTACTCAAAGGTAGGTAAATGTATCGTCAATCCGCAATGCCTGGGCCATACAATTGTCCCTCATCTTCTTCATAACTCTCCAAATGCGCTGTTATTTGCTCCCTTTATTCGTTTCTGGCTCTTTTGACAGCGTCCGATACCCTGAGCTCGGCGTCGTTGATGCTCGCATAATCGTGGGTCCAGCGTAGGTCTCGGCGTAAGCCCCACGATCACACCTATGATATTCAACACTCCTAAAAGTACTGAGGTGCCCTCGTTAAATATCATTGCAGCAAATTGAGTCGCTGTCTCAATAACAATGAAGCCAAAATGCTGGTGTTCGGGTGGACGCCATGCTCCATATCATCGCATTTACTAACTCATTATTGTTTTGCAAATGTAACCTTTCATATCTACCCGACAGCGTTGTTGGCCGGCACTTGTTGAATGTACTCTATCAGTAGTGTTTCTAGTGCCATTGTAAAGTTATTTGGTTTTAATTTATATTTGAGTCATTATGGATATCGTAGTGGAAATCGAAATCCTTATTACGCTAATACATGAGCGACCAATTTTATGGGATAAGACTGAGGAAGCGTACAAAGACCGAATCCAGACCAGAAATGTGGAAGATGTGTTACTTCGTTGAATGGAATCCTTGATTTTTAGATAGGGCGTCAAAAGTTTGCATGCTCATTCGAAAATAATTGAAAAACTTTTCTCCATCTTCTCTTAGTTGCTTAAAAAGTACAAAGAATGCCCCCATCTCGTTTCTTCTCATATTAATTGGATGAACCCATTGAACTCTATTTATTCTTCTTTTCCTCATTCGTCGAGACAATCTCATCCACGCTAATAACTGATTACCTTCCATGTCTAGAAAGATACTGAAGGAACAAAGGGTTGAACAATGCCGGGCGTCTGTAGTTTGTATGTGAAAGACAGAATTCCGACGTCGTTGTCGGGTAGAAAAACGGGCACACAACTGCCGGGTTAATGCGAAACAAGCCTTACATCCAGGTACACCAATTGTCTTTTCCCGGGGCATTCGTCGCCCACGGGATTCGGGTTTCCCGGGGGCTACGTCTGTCATTTTCTCCACGGAATTTGAATTACGGCGAATCGCTAGACCATAATATTTTGTTAATTCAAGAATGACTTTATCCGTAGGTTCCTGACCCTTTGCCACCAATGACTTTTTTCGCCATTTTGCGTTACGTAATCTTATCTCCATTCTTTTCTCCATGTGACCGACATATTCTTTTTTTTTTCTATAACAATTTCGTCACCGTGAGGATTACTTTCAAGGATCAAAGGTCCACGTGTCATGCGCAGGCCAGAATTTTCAGCTGTATGTTCTCGTAAATTAAGGAATTCTGGGAAATTCTTTTACAGGGACATTTTTGTGGGAATGAGGGTTGCAAAAATGCAAAAAATAGATTGTTTTCGAAAAAAAACAGAATTCCGCCTGAACTTTATATTGTGAATGTTTACTCAACTGATATCCTAAGAATTTCGTTGTTAAGCACTAAACTAGCACCTTCCATTTTATTACACGATTACCTGTATCATGCTAAATAGGCAAATCAAAAAGTATTAGATCTAACAACCAATAACATTTTCATGCTAATCCTACTACAGTGATTTACAGGACCAGTGAAATGTATCTACTATCTATATAGATTTTAATTGTTTTTCCGGTTTATACGTCTGTGAATTATCTCTTTAAGTAATACCTGTCAGCTCTGTATTATTCAAAGCATTCAAAGACTGCTTATACTAAGCATGCATGCGTCTTGGATATACTCTGCCGCCTCTTTGTTCTTTCTTACAATTAAACCCATCTGTTTCTTAATTATTGATGTTCTTATTTTCTCTTGTTATGTTAATTACATATAATCAGCGAGAAATAAAGGAAGTATATTATTAAAGCTTATTTGTAGAAGAGAAGTTACATTGATATACATCAAAGATTTGAAGCGTTCGATTGTAGTTAGTCGTCTACAAGAGTCGTCTTTACTACAATCGATTTAACTAAATATGCAAGCATTATTTTACTGTTGATTGTTGGCTTAGTAGACGTACATACCAAATTTGACTGAAATAAAGCGTGACAAATAAGGACAATGCGCTTAATGTTGATCATTAAGCTGTGACCGTGGATCAGAATACCCGTACTAAATAGGCTAAAATTAATAAAAGTACTAAATAAGCTAAAATTATTTGAGACTATTTTTTGGTGTCATTAAAAATTAATTGTCATTTTTTATCGCCTTATTATTCATTTCAGAACTACTCGATGGACGATGGAGAATTAACAGCTTTATCGAAAAACAAACAAAAAACATTACTGAAACAGCAAGTTAAATAATGAACGAACTGTTTCTAACTATAGGAAGAAAAACCATATTTCAGTCAGTACACGCTATACTGTAATACAGTCCATTCCAGTATCATTATTAAAACATTTATGTTAGTTTGAATGTATGTCTAGTATTTGGCAAAAACTAAAAAGGAGACGGCAAATCGACGGTGATCTAAAAGTACCTCCTACCTGACAGTTTGACCAAAATTTAGCTAAGTTTTCATTCTCAAAGATTTTTTAATGACAAATTGAATGAAAACATCACCTAACTGCTACCAAAATTGTTTCACGGTCATATCTTGGTGGAAAAATATCTCCTATCTGAAATAAGCCAGGTGCGCTCTTCCATAACCTCCTATCTTTAGTTGGACTTTGGTCTTTCGCCGAGGAGCACTTCAAAAAATTGGTTCTACAATACATTCACAGAGGAGATGAGAGACAAAAATTTTAATGAATTTTGGTGTCAGATGAATTGGGATCAGCAAAAAGTGTTTGTCTATTCATACGTTGATTACTCTGAAATTAAAAGCCAACTAACAAATCAGACTGCAAGAAATGCTCAAGCCGAAGCATCACGCTATAATATTACCTTAATAATGATGAAAATTAACATTTGATGAAGTATGTCGTCAAATGTTCCTAAATAGTCTTGCGCTGAGACATTTTTATTTCAAGACAGTAAAAAATTCTAAATAGAAAATGCATCCTGAAAAAATAATCGTAAATACAGATGGAAAAATACAAAGTATAATATAAGGAGGTCACATTCTGCTACCAATGTTTTGGATAACCCCTTCGATAAAATATGCTACCATTGCATTATTGAAAGAAATATAGCTCTAAGAAGACATACCATCATTGGCCCAGGTGAACCAAATTTCCATGGACGAATGTACTAAGAATGGAAAGAGCAAAACAAAAAAATTTTCAAGAAAACAACCTGTCTATTTATTCTCTTGAAAAAGATATGTGTGATCTTTACAGTGCTTATAAAGCTGGGAATGTAGATATAGAGACTTGGAAGTCTCACATGGAAAACAAGGACTTGGTCCGTTATGAAAAAGGAACACACGAGGGAAAGTAAATTTATTTGCTCCTGATGAAGCTACAGGCAGTGAAAACATGTACATCTTTACACGCTGGTGGTATGTATTTTTAACTAAATTGTGCTGCTATAATTACACAATTTATAATGCAAGTACTAATCAGGGTGTTATTACTGGTTTGCGGACACCGAAACATCTCTCAGTATCTCTACCTTTATATTATGTTTGATTGATTACTTTGAGAAGCACTCATTGGAGTTAAAAGTACCAATCGTAATATTTTCTGATGGATGTAATTATTAAAATCGTAGCAGCGTCATGGCGAACACCCTGTTGAACTGTTCTATAAAAAATAAACAGATGCAAATAAAATGAAAACTGAAAAATAGAGAAATGCATGTTCCAAGTGACTTATACTGCTTATACAAAGCTACCATCGAAGCAAGGAAGCAATCGCACCATATGACTCTCATATTCTCGAATACACATTTTTTAAATATTTTCAAGACCAGAACACAAGATATAATTCAATGCACCCAGGAAAGCGTGCGGGAGAACCAACTGGAACAGATATCTGAATTGATATCTATTCCTGAAAAAAAAAATACAAATTATCATTCACTGAGGACCTACATTTGGCCCCATTAGGACCAAAAATTATCCGGTAGTATCAATTTATCCTCCCCGCAACAGAAGAAAGATACCTATAACAGCAACAAAATAGATTAATCCGAAAGAGCTCAAGGATGTATTATTTCTAGACTGTCACAATTTTTTGCCCAAAAATTAGTTAATATTATCTTGTACAGTAATGTTAATACCCATTATAATACTATCATTATTTAGTGGTCTAATACCCAGAAGAACCGTCCTCCTATGTCGGGGACTAAATGATGGAAACAATTCCTAATTACACAAAATTTTAATTTAAATTATGGATGAGAGCCAGAGATAATATAAATAAATGTAAAATGCAATATTTGAGAAATAAAAAACAAAGTGTAAGGAAAATGTCATGTCAGACGCCTACACTGATAATTTGCACATAAGATGTACTATCAACTCACCGACGATATATTTTTGAGCTTATTCACACTTTCATCGTTATTATTTATATAAATCAAATGTAGATCATCCTCTTCAATCCCTTTTCATAATAATATTTATAATGCACAAAAAACTGTATCTGGAATCATACATAAAATACTCACTCAAACGAGTTATAAATAGCCAGATGAGAATTGAAACTGTAGCAAATTCCCATTTCCGTAACAGTTTCATGGAGGGTAAAGCTTTGTCCATTTATACCCGAATTGGATACCGACGGTCGAAATTTGAACATAAACTTCCTTAATAAATCCATGTAATGATCACTTGGAATATCCTCATAATTTACCACTTTATCAAAATTTGTATAAGTTGCTTCACTCAATGACAGTACGAAATCACGAAAGCGTGTTTTGTCCGTTATGTTACTAGTGTCGAGTAAATATCTGTCGAGTGTTTCTATATCTACTTTGATAGAGGGGCATATTGTAGCAGCAGGAAATGATGTATTCCACGCAAACCGATCTCTCTCCATAGAGATGACTGTCGGATTGTCTCGATATCTCGTCAGTGTCATACTGCTTACTATTACAGCCCCGTATATCGCTAATGCTACAAGACCCCACCACATTAATCTCTCCACCGGGTGTGCTCTTCTCTCAACCATATGGGCAAAACCGTGAATAGAACTGTGTCTAAAACCGAATTTCAAAAATTTCAGTAACATATTTTTTTCCGTTTCTGGCATAGTGTAATACGCCGTTGTGCTGTGAAGTGAATTTATAGAATAAATAGAAAGAATACCGATTTTGTTAGTATAACGTTACAGTTGTATTACAATGTCACAAAGAAGTCTACCTTAAATATTCAAATGTCTTGCATTATTGATAGGATTCTCTGATGAATGTAATTACCTGCAAATAAAACGACAATAGAAGCATTATTAGTAAAAAGATAGTAATGAAAAAGTAAATATGTATACAGACTGTTCCCTGATTGTGAAATAATTTATCGAAATTATTTAACTACCAATGAGTCCACAATAAAAGTGGAATGGTGGGTTTTATTGAAATGATTTAACTACCAATGATTCCAGAATGAAGATAAAATACCAAATTCCCAACACTGGCGTTAGTATCCCGAGAAAGATAATTATTGTGTATTGTATTTTTGTAAAAACTTCTTGTATGTTTTTTCGCGGACTGTAGTAGTTTGGTTGTCCTCCATTACGACATATTTCCTTATTATTACACATTTAATATTCACTCCCTCCTTTGAATATTAGGAAGTGCATATACTGCATACTAGGAAGTGCATAATACAACTCACATATGCAATATACATAACAACGAGAAATAATTAAAAACGTAACTATTTCAATGTGTTATGAAGAAAGTAAATTTAATCAGTAATCATGTAAATATATAGGTATATAATAGAACATGTTAGATCGTGACGGATTTACATTTGTAAATAAAAGTTTATGTTCATAATTATACAGACGTTGGAGAAATAGAGGCCAGTTTTCGCTAACATTAAAATATTATGTCACCCCACGAACATTTCACCAACTAAGGTGATATCATCAACAATTAATTAAAACTGAACACAAAAATTACACGACAACGAACTTTGACCTCAATAATGAGATCAATTTAATAACGAAAACTAACCAATGCATCATATTCAATATGAAAAACTAATTAAATATTGCGGCCTTCAAATAAAGAAAACAAATTAATTCCTGCCCTGTATAGGGCTAAATAACCCTTTAGCCATAATAACCCATTATTTACCTTTAATGATATAAAAGTTAATCGCTTGTATACTTTTTATTTCAACTAATATCCAATATCTTCAAAAGATGGATTGCCATTAAAGCAGGTAGGCTTCAGCTCTAGCTATTTATTTTTATTGTACACCGGTATCCCAGAATGTATTCTACAGTCCAATATTCCCGTTACCTTAGAAGACGAAAAAGATAAAAAGACAGACCAAAAGCTATTTCAAATTGTATGAAAAACCCTTGCTAATTAAAAATTTAAAACCTTCTTGCTTTTTTCAATTCTTATGAAGCTACCCCCAACTATTTATTTTCAAATTACATACCTACTTTTCTTTTACTGAAACATTATTCTTATTTAGGCATCACTATTAAGCAGTTTCAAAAGATTCCGTCCTGTAGCTCACCTTTTTATGTTTCCCGAAACTTAATTTTGTTATAAATAATACAGGCATTCCATGTTTTATGAGTTAAGTAACTAATAATTATTTTAAAATTAAAAACTAATTGCACACTTTGAATTTTTTGTGAGGAAGTAATATCGCTGATACTAGTAATCAATGAAAGGCAGGTATAAATGATCGACATTTCACCCTGCATATTCAACACCTTCAAAACGTGATAAGATTGTTCCTATAAGAGCGCAAGATTTAAATTAACTGTCATGAGTCGATAGGTCAATAATTGTGACAGATCGATAAGAGACACATAGGAGTTAGTAAACATGAAGCGCTAAACGATACAACAACGTGTCATTATTAAACATTACTACCAAAATTTATTTCCAATTTTCAGTAGAAATAATGTTCTAAATTTATCAACTGTGATAAGAATAATCGAACAATTTTAAAGTACTTGTTCAGTTATTGATGTAAAATACATGACACGAGCTCATAATGGTCGTTCAGAACAAAACAACACGATACTTCGCAAGAGTGTGGCCAGGAGTGCAGGGACCTCGATTCGTCATCGTGCCCAAGAATTGGCTATTTCAACAGCCACTCTTCACTGTATTCTCACTAAAAATTTACATCTTCATGCTTACAAAGTCCAGTTAACTCAACAATTTCTGCCAATAGACCATGCACAACGAGGAGACTTCACCAATTGGATCATTGAAAATCGGTATTGAATGACGATTTTGTGGACAAAATCCTTTCCAGCGACAAGGCCCATTTTGTCTTGATGGCTTCGTTAACAGACAAAGTTTCCGCATTTAGGGCTCAGAAAATCCACGAATGATTCATCAGAAACAGATTCATCCCCAAATTATCACATGCAGGTAATGCATTAGCGGTAAATGGCGATGCTTATCGGTATATGATAATGCAATTTTTCGTGCCTTGATTGGAATATATTGCTCTTGAATACATATAGTTTCATCAGGACGCCACTTGCTATGCCACTTGTGAAACATTGACGGTCTTGCATTAGTCTTTTCCTGGTCGTGTCATCCAGGCCGTGTCTCCCGTTTTACTGACCAGAATTGGCCGCCACGATCTTGCTATTTAACACCTATGGACTTTTTTCTATGGGGTGCTCTGAAGTTTCAGGTTTACGCCAACAGTCCCACGACCACCCAAGCATTGAAAACTGAAATTGAACTCTGTATCAATGAAATACCGGCTCATTTATGCAAAATTTCGCCAAAGTAGTATCCGTGTGCCACCAATGCCGTGTCGGCTATTTACTGAATGTATTGTTCCATACATAATTCCCAAATATATACATTATAAATGAATAAATATTTCAATACTTTGCAATAGATAACCATGTTTTATTTAAAATCATAACTTGCGCTTTTATTGTAACACATTTAATTCCCCGGTACACGCAACTCGAATAAGAATTGATATAATACATCGACAAGCCTCACAAATATTACCTTTTAGATCAATAAAATTCAAACCTTGAGTTTGATGCACAAAATATTTGAAATAACCCAAAAAGAAGAAATTTAATGGCATAACGGTTAGGGACCTTATATGCCAATTAATCGGACCCCTGTTACCAATCCTATGCTGAAATATGTGATTTAAATTCTCAGCGACGATTTGTGCATTATGGGAATTAACACTATCTTCTGCCAGATCATTAAATTCCGTTCCTCTAAAATAATGTCTTCACGTCAAGTTCCGGCAATATATTTATAAGAAAATCCAGGTATCTTTGTTCTGTTAAAGTACCTACGTTAATAAAAATATGACCCAATTAAATGACCATTTATACCACCAAACATTTTCATCCTCCAAAGTGTTTGAAAACGCGTTTGTTAAATCCAATGGCTTTTCATTTAATCAATAATGGGCGTTGTGTTACTTATGAATTATAATTACGATCTTACTTATGTCATTATTTTCTTCCATAATTTCAATATTTTCATCTACAACTCCTGGATCCTGCTGCATTATAATTTGAATTATACAAATGTAGATAAACTGTAATCAGTAGTTTAAGTCAGTAGGTAACAATCTATGCACTAAATTCAGTTTAAAAAGGTAGTGCTTCCTGTGCTTCTGTTCTTTTAATATACTATGCACAGTGTTTTTGCTCACTACGATCTCTTCAACTGCCCTTGAATATATATTTGTGAATTTATGCCAATGTATTCCAGAACATTTGTTGCAGTTTCATAAATTCTCCCTGATCACCCATGTTCTTCATGTTTGAAGGCGGTAAAAAACCCAATACACATTTTTTGTTTTACGTTTAAAAAATGATATGCTAAGGATGATTACGTATTGTTGGCATAACCGAACTGTTTTGAGAGAGTTCTTCCTATATTCTTCATAGATCAACAACATATCGGCGTAGTTATGTGCACTTAATAATATATTTGTATCACAATTAAGTGGCAACTATCAGTCACAAAATAATTCTCAAATCAGAAATCAATCATAAAATAGTTCTGAATAGAGTACAGAAGCTGATTAACCTTACATTCGTACCATACATTACTGCTATGTAAAGATAAATAGTTTTAAAATCTTAAAACGGACTTTTCCGCACGTAGAACATCTATCTCGAAATTGAGTGGCCGAGAAAAACTAAACCTACACATAAATGCAGAATATGTATTTTATGCGACAGTTTCATTTTTTTCAAATAGTCCACCATCGTGCTTCCTCATGGCCAATGGACAGGGTGGGGTGTGACCTATCCACCTAAAAATCAATATATGTCGTCTGGTAGACGTCCCTAATCAGAATCAGTCGAAGCCCGACCGATTCGACACGATTTAATTGAGTAATCATGCTGACAAAAAAAATATCTCAAATAGTCCACCATTGTGCTTTCTCATGACCCCTGAACATGGTAGATGTGTTCATCTACCTCAAATAGGTGTCGTCTGGGAGACGTTCCCTATCAGAATCAGTCAAAACCCGATCGATCCGACACTATTTAGTTTGAGTTATCGTGCTAACAAGAAATTTTATTAATGCCAACGACACACACACAAAATGGTTTAAAAACCTTTTTTTTTGTTTTTAGGCCGAAAAACGAAAAATGCATGCTAGAAAAAAAATTCTCTTTTTTGTATTTAGACATCAGATTATTTAAAAAATAAAAAATTTTTACCCAATTTTTTGAGTATCTATATTGCAATTTTTATTTATTTATCTATTTATTTCCACAAACTAATAATAATATAATGTTTTTCTATAGAGAATTATACTATATAGTAATTGGACCATAAATAAATATTATTTACCCCTAAATAGCCTTCCATTGATAACAAATCATAATTCATCAGTAAATACTGCAGCCAAATCATAGAAATAGATAATTCCGTCTGTTTTAAATTAATTAAATTACATGCTTTCTCCAAAGGAACTGAATTTTACATATACATTTGAATGTGGGTGGCCTCGTTTCACGACATATGTAGCCGAAGAAGTGCCTAATGGATTCGTGTTTACTTTATCCGCTGTCATTTATATCCGTATCAAGTTCTCAAAAAAAAAACTTGTCACTTTTTTAAAGAAGTTTGGAGAGGGGTCATACTTTCTAAGGCTAATATTTAGAGGAGAAATGACACACATGTTGTTAGAATTAGGTCACTTATTTATTGTTTCACAAGATTAAATATGCATATTAAAATTCTAAAACCGTCCTAATAAATGTCCATGCTTATTAAATGGCAAAATATGGATTATCCTTTAGAGCTCACCTTCGTACTACCTAAAAATTCAAAAATTGTATCATATTACATGTATTTTATTAAAACATAGTTATAAATAAATCAATACGATGATAATTAAAATTGTAATGAACAAAATAGTTATATCTGTGAATTATATTATATTCTGTAATTAAACTATATAAACTGCAATAATTCCTTGGTCAGACTTATGATTTTAATAAAAGTGTTACGTTGTTTCTAAGATTTAGTTATTTTCTGAAAAAAAATATGACTCAATAACATTATTTATCATTAGATGGAAGATACTACATGCTACACTATCATTTCCATTTTCATCCTATATAAACAAACGTAGATTTAATTTTCTAAACATTAAGTAGAGGGAATGATGTTATATTCTGGTAATAATTTATGGTTGGATTATTGTATACATAGGTATACCAGTAATTGCATCCAATCCATCCCATAAAGAAATGACACATCAAAGAAATTCAATGATAAGGTTCAACCAACTTTTCCTAGATTTCAGCTATACTGGCTTGGCAGGATAGCTGATCGTCCTTATCCGTTGGTGAATATTAGTATCTTTAAGTACCAGTAGCAGGTGGTTGCTGAAAATGTAAACTGCACAAATGAAAGTAGATGATTCCGTTCGTAGTATCATAAATGTTAATAGTAAAAATTTTAATAATAAAAAACTACATATTTTTAAAGATTATCTAAGCAAACAATGGAAGCAATATAAGATTAACAAATATATCGACACTAAATCTTATTTTCACCACCAAATAACGGTGAACTGTTATCCTTTCAGCTAAACAAAATTTTCAGTTAAGCTAACTTTGATTGCAATGACACTGAAACCGTAATATATGCAGTTCTCATACTGAATGTTCCATTTCGAATAAATTAGACGGAACAATTCTCTTGTAGTATGTAACTCCAATTGTGCTCATACAACGCATATTTTTAAATGCAAAGTTACTTATCGATAATAGCATAACTCTACCAATATGTCTAAATCGAATAAACGATTTACAAAAAAAAAGTTACAAAAAGGCACAAATTATTACTTCAACGTTTATTTTATTACAGTTCCACGTTCAAGTTCCATGGTAAATGTTTTTAAATCCGTATTAACCATCAGTAAGGGTTAAAATATTATATAGGTAGATAAACATGGAAAATGTAGTTTGATAAACAGAAATAATAGGTACTTACGTTGTTTAAAAACAAGTCCTTCAGCACGTACCAGAGGCAATTCGTAAAATACAGTAAATATCAATGAAAGTATTAGTACAGCAAAGTAATCTGCAAACCCATCGAAAAGCTGCAGAAATACATATAATTATTTAATAA
This sequence comes from Rosalia funebris, assembly GCA_037954035.1. Classification (NCBI taxonomy): domain Eukaryota; kingdom Metazoa; phylum Arthropoda; class Insecta; order Coleoptera; family Cerambycidae; genus Rosalia; species Rosalia funebris. The sequence goes on from JAZFAV010000007.1 coordinate 12,620,508, forward strand.
ATATACAGTGATAAATGGGGGTTTTCTAAAGGGTAACGTGAATACTCAGAATGGTATTGTATCCCTGTTCAGACGATGATTTTGCACATAGTTGGGCCTATGTTTTTAAATCGAAATTTAACAGGATAGGTGTATTTGGACATATTGCAAAATGCTATTGATCCGCTAATTTTAAAGATTCTAGAGGAAAATCCTGATGAATTTACAGATCTGGAAATGAATTTTCAACAGGATGGTTCTCCTCCACACTATTAAGACGCAGTAAAAATGGTCACAAGGAAATATCACATTAGGTAGATTGGATACCGGAGTACAATAGAGTGGTCTGCTAACACCCTTAGGTTTCTTTTTATGGAGCTACTTACAATCTAAGGTATACGCTACACAACCCGCAAACATCAAAGTTTTGGAGCAGATAATTACTGAAGAATTTCTATTAATTTCCGCAGAAACACTTGACGGCTGGGAGAGGAGTTTTATAACAGGATGTTGTACTATGTGCAAGAAAGATGCACATATTTTAAGTATTTATTTTCAGATATATTTTGTATTCTTCAAAGATATCTGGTACTACTATTATCATTTTGTAATTTGTGAATTATACTTATTGTTTTTTATTATCTTAGAATTTATTTTAAAAGTTAACATTAAGTGTATAAAATTCGTATATATAAAAATGTCTAAATGGCTTTTTGCGTCATTTGTGTCAGAAGAAAAACTGATACTTAGCTCTTACAGGAAGGTACTGTCTAGAAAGATTGATAGTATGTCAATATTACATTTAATTACTTATTACAAAATAAGACCACGTTTGAATAGATATTTGAAGCAGTTCCAAGTGATGTATTGCTCACACTATTACCATTTAAAAATAATTTTCAAAATGGCTCCGCAATGACATCTTTGATAATTATAAACCTATGTATTAACTAAAACATTATTTTTATATTTTAATTATGTATGTCAATTTTCATTTTCTCAGCTCCAAAGTTAAAGGGGACGAAGGAAAAGGACTTTCAACGCGCATTATGTAATTAAACTGTACATCAATTTTATTATACATACATATATTCAAATTTGAGAAAACAGATCAATTAATAAATAAAGCGAGTAATGACGAAATCAAGAACGCAGAAACTGAGTGGGAGGGTATCAAGTATAGTCTAGATTCCACGGCTACGGACGTTTTAGGACATGAGAGAAGGGAAGCTAGGAAGCCCTGGATAACGGATGAAATCTTAAACTTAATACAAAAGAGACGAGGCTACAAAAACAGACGAGACGAGGAAGGACTGAAAACTTATAAGTCAATAAAGTGGGAAATCATTAGAAAGTGTAGAAAAGCGAAAGAACAATGGATAGAGGATAAATGCAAAGAAATAGAAGATAATCTCCAAGTAGGTAAGACCGATGAGGCTTACAAAATAATTAAGAGGAACTTCAGGGATATAGGACCAATAAGTAGAAACGTTAGGAGTCACTCGGGGGACATACTGATCGGAAGAGAGGAGAAAGCGGATAGATGGAAGCAGTACTTAGGAAATTTATACGAGGGTCAGGAATTAGGAGAGATATTAGAGGAAGAATATAGCATCGATAGGCAAGATGTAGGAAAACCTATACTGAGAGAGGAATTTGAAATAGCACTGGGGGCTAAAGAACAATAAAGCGCTGGGTGTAGATAAAATACAGGCGGAAATTTTGAAATGTGCGGGACAGAAAGTAGTAAATAGGATGTTTGAACTGGTAAAATACATATACGAAACGGGCGAGATGCCGGAGGATTATAAGAGGAACATTATCGTTACTATACCGAAAAACAGAAGAGCCGACAAATGCGAGAACTTTAGAACGATTAGCCTAATTTCCCACGCGTCAAAAATCTTAACCAGAATAGTGCAGAAGAGGATGGAAAATAGAGCGGAGGATATACTAGGAGAAGACTAATTCGGGTTTAGGCGAAATAGGGGAACTCGCGAAGCTGTTCTGGCGCTAAAAGTAATGTTAGAGAAAACAATAGAAAAAGGAGGGAACGCTTATATAGGATTTGTAGATTTAGAAAAAGCTATTGATAATGTAAGATGGGAAAAAATGTTCGAGATACTATAGAGCGCGGGAATGAAGTATAGGGATAGGAGAGTGGTATACAATCTATACAAAGAGTAAACTGCTGTTATAAAAGTAGAAGGGGAAAGAAGGGAAGTAGGTATTAGGAAAGGAGTAAGACAAGGATGTATGCTATCACCACTAATTTTTAATCTGTACATCGAAGAGGCTATTAATGTGGTAAAAGATAGAGTGGATTTCGGGATTAAATTAAAGAGTAAAGTAAAGGACAGAAACTAAAAAATTCTGAGATTCGCGGATGATATAGCAATATTATCATCTAGTAAAGAGAAATTAGAATCAGCGTTGAACGAAATGGAGGCAGTGTTGACAGAGAAATAAGGTACAAGTACAAATTAATAATGAAAGATTGAAGTTAAAGACTTCACTTATTTAGGAAGTAAAATAAATTGTGAAGGAAGAAGCGATAAAGATATAAAATAAAAAATAGCGCAGGGTCGAGTAGCTTTTAACAAAAAGAAAGCACTTTTATGCTCGGGGTAATAAACTTAGAAACAAGGAAGAGATTTTTGAAAACGTATGTATGGAGCACGGCACTATACGGTTGCGAAACCTGGACGGTAGGGGAAGCAAGTAGGAAGAAATTAGAAGTTTTTGAGATGTGGTGTTACCGAAGAATGATGAAAGTACCGTGGACTAATAGGGTTAGAAATGAAGAAGTATTAGAGAAGTCGGCGAGAAAAGAAGTATGTAGAAAAACATAAAGAAGAGAAGAGATAAAATGGTAGGCCACTTGCTGAGACATGGGGGAATAGTTCGCGATATTTTGGAGGCAGAAATAGGAGTGAAGAAAGGCAGAGGTAGGCCTAGATTAGACTACTGCTCGCAAATAGTAAGGGATGTGGGTTGTAGCACAATTAGCGAAATGTGTAGGTTAGCACAAGATAGGAGATGCTGGAAGTTAGCGTCCAACTAGTCTTAGGACTGATGACCTCATGATGATGATTCAAATTTGTGTGTTAAGTATCATCTTATTTTACCGTAAATAAAGATTTTAAAAAACATTCAGTCAACCACATTTTCCACTCTAAGATTTTATAAATATGTCCAAAATCTTTGTAATTTGCGTCAGTTTGTTTCAATAAAGGATTATATATCACAACTACTAACAACTACAATAATGAGGAATACAAGAGACTCATGTGCCATAATGAAACACATTTACTTTGTGAACTTACCACATTAATATTAGAAAAAGTCATGGGTGTTTTCGCAGAACCATTCCTGTATAACTGCATGATCGAATGTATGAGAAATATTGCATAAGTAATTCGACCCAATACTTGAAATATTTGAGCAGATAAAAAGTCATTAATAATACCTACAAAATTAATAAAAATGTTATTTAATGTAGTGCGTTGAAATTCGGGATATCTACCAATAGCATTGAACTTGAAATCCAAACAAAACATATTATAAAGCCAAAGATAAAAACAGTTAAAACCAGAAAAATCTCATCAAGGTTTCTAATTCATATTAATGAATGTAAATTAATGCTATAATTATAATATAAGCTCCATTGAAAATTATTAAGATTTAAAGGCTTTAAGTCAAACGTATAAAATAACTAATAACATCTGACTGTATATACGTAATTTTATATACATAATATATTTTACATATAATATTACGAGGCTTGTTTCAAAAGTAAGGTTCCCATCGCGATAGCTCCGCAAGAAGAAGTATTAGGTGAAACCTGACAACACTATCGTGCGCAACGCTTTTTCCTCTCTCGGTCTTCACCTTCATTGACAAGCTACGCCGCACAGTGTTGGCCTGACAGCTTTCTATGATGGACCTCCCGATTTCCGTCACCGCCAGGTGCGAAATACGTGCAGTGATCCGATTTTTGAACGCAAAAAAGGTTCCACCGATAGACGTTTATCGTCAGTTGTGTAAAGTTCATGGTGAAAAGTGTATCACCATTCAACACGTACGCAAATGGTGTAGGGAGTTCTCGGGCTGTTATACAGATATACATGACGAAGACCGGAGCGGACGACCGTCGATTTCCGACGAAACTGTCGCAAAAGTCGAGAATCTACTGCTCGAAGATCGGAGGATCACCATCCGTAAACTGGCTCATCACATTCCTGAGATATCTGCCAGCTCAATTGACAGACTTGTGTCCGATAAACTGCAGTACCACAAGGTGTCCGCGGTGGGTCCCACGAATGCTCACAGATGCGCACAAGTAGCAACACGTCGACTGTCCTCGCCAACTTCTTCAACGATGTGGCAACAATAGGAAAGAATTGTTGGACTCCATCGTCACAGGCGACGAAACATGGGTGTTTTATTTCACTCCCGAAAAGAAGGAACAATCACGCGAATGGCGCCACTGAAATTCGCCTAAACCGAAAAAGTTCAAGCAAACGCAATCTGCGGGGAAAATCATGGCAACTGTGTTTTGGGACCGTAAGGGAATATTGCTCATCGACTATATGCCTCCTGGTACAACAATAAACTCAGAGAGGTATTGTGAAACACTAAAATAACTCAGACGAGCCATCCAGAACCGTCGGAGACGAATACTGAGCAAAGGTGTGAAGCTGTTGCACGACAACGCCTGTCCCCATGTCTCTCGGCAAACCCAGGATCTCCTGAGCAAATTTGGCTGGACTGTCATTCCCCACCCTCCCTACAGCCCAGACCTAGCCCCTAGTGACTACCACCTGTTCCCAAAATTGAAGGAACGCTTGGACGATGAAGTCAAAGAAGAGATTAATCGCTACCTCAACGGGTTGGCGATGGAGTTCTATGACACGGGGATACAAAAGTTGGAAGAACGTCTACAAAAATGCATAGAAAGAAATGGCGATTATGTAGAGAAATAGATTAATGTTCAAGCTTTCCAACGATGTAAATAACTTTGATAATAAACAATACTGTCTATTTAAAAAAAATGTGGGAGCCTTATTTTTGAGACAACCCTCGTATAAAGTAAAATAATATATTATTTTAGAATTTCTATACCATTGTAAACACATCACACACACACACACACACACAATTCTATTCCATATTTCCTCTTAATATGTATATGTTAAATATTTAGACTACCTAAAATAAATATATAAAAATTCTACCTCCATAGCCATTAATGCAAGACCATGTGATCCATACAACTCCTAGAGTCCAAGCAGGTCGAAAGAAAGCCAAATACACTGACGATTCAAATCGGTTATAATCGTGGTCTTCTAGATAAAAATTGCGACTACCGATAACCGTTGATGCCATTACAGACAATGATATACACCAGAGGCAAATATTAACCCATCTGTTGATTTTTATTATCTGTCCTCTTGTTTGAAAAATAATATAACCAAATCCCAAACCAATTATATATGGCGCCGCTCTTATATGCGGAGGTATATAATATTTCATAAAGTACTGGGTACCAAGCAGTTGGTTCCTACAAAATGCAAATATTCCGTATAAGAATGTTACATTTCATTCAAATAATAATATTTACACCATATAAATAAACATTCCCCTATTAATAATCGATTTGTAAATCTAAGAGAGAGAAAAAGGGGGTAAATATACCAAAATCGCTAAACATACAAACAATTCCTAAGGCAGGTGCCAATTACCATAGTCCGGAATCCAACCTGAACACCAAAACACCAAAATAAATAATCTCTCAACCTTAAATATCTCTTTGATCTTAGATACTTAAATGAACATTTCTAAACAAACTTTAATTGACCAATACTCAAAATGATTTACTAGTTCATTAAATCTTCCAAAATTTTTAAATATAAACATATTAATATTAATTATGTCATTTTTGTATCACCTGGTAATTCATTCTTCTTATAACCATATAACCACGCTACCATTCGAAGTCTAGAATACATAGTACGACGTAACATTTTTACTTTTTCACAAGCATTTGAACGTTACTATTGGCTCATACACAAAGTGAAAATTGGTTTTTATATGTGAAATCTAAGCATTTACAATATACAAGTGTACTATAAATATATACGTGAAATGTTCCCTCCTTTATGTGTATTTTCAAAATTTATATATATATATATATATATATATATATATATATATATATATATATATATATATATATATATGTTCTTTTATTTTAATATTAATGACAAATGAGTTATCTCTTCTTGTGAAAACAATATTTGCGGTATCAAGAATATTTTGTTACACCTGTAGATATATGAATTGGCATTGGTCAAAACTGAGTAAAATGCATTTAGTTTTAAAAAGGAAACACTTTATTCAAATAATTCGTTCATGGCAGTAATCGAGTTGGTTAGAGTATATTATGTGACAAATGTAACTAGCAACTGACTATTGTGATCTTGATTCGATTCCAAGTTCCAGCACTGGCAATGTCCGTGATAATATTTTCTACGTTTTTTCAATATATATCCCCTACTTCCACAGCTTAAGTTTTGGATTTGGGGAGCTGTCTAATTAATGTGGTTTGTTTTGTCTTTTTTTTTTAACGAAATAGAACTTACTGCTAGTTATTTTACTTTTATTTTTTCAAATACAGTGAAACCTGAATAAATGGGATCTCAAGGGACCTATAATTTCTTCTGACTTAAAGAGGTATCCCGTTTACCCAATTTATCAGATATCCACGTACAAAAATAATTATAAAATTTACAAAGGGTTCTATAAATAGAGGTCGGAGCAGAACTAATTTCAGTTTTAATTTTTATTAATGAAATTAAAAAATAGATTATAAACAATACGAATCTTAACGTGCAAATTCTCTCATTTTGGTTTCATCTGGTGAAGCATTTGCCATAAGATGTTTTTCAATATCATAAATTTTATCAAATATAGTTCAAATCAGATATTTGGTAATTCGTTGACATTTCAAAGTAATTATGCAATATTTCCAGTATTTTTTCTGCTTCTCATTTTTTGATCATCCTTGAATATTCTTCCGAACCCATTTCGCCTTCTTCTTCTTTATTTTCTGAGAAGAGGTGGAAGAGAAATCATTAACAATATCGTCTTCAGTAAACTCTCCTGAAACTAATAATTCATTGTCGACATTTACAAACTCATCAAAAGTTGGCTGTATGATCCCCTCTTTTTCTCTTTTTTCTTTCTCCTTTCTTCGTCCGCATTAAAAATGTCATCTGAGGAATAATCACACAATAGAATTGGAATATCATCAATTCATTGACTACATGTGCTATTGTCAACAGTATTACTTTCTCCACAATTTTTTGAGACTATATAATTTCTTCTTTTAAACCCTTCCAACTAACCATTACTGCTCATAAATTATGAATATTAAGCCTTCCTGCAAATTTTTGGGCCATCCATTAGTCATTGGTCCACTTATCGCAATGTTTTTATTCCGAAGTTGTTATATCCATGTTGTCAAGTACTTTTCCATTTCAGGATAATCTGATGAGCGTATTTGTTTTAGTTTTCCTTGTCCTTTAGTACATTGAGTCTGCAATTTGTCTCTCTTCTGTATGATTTTATAGAGAGTAGACTTGGGCACATTAAACTCGTTACAAAGTTCATCAAACGACTTTCCACTTTCATAAACCGATATTTTCTTCAGTTTTTCAAGCTAATACAGAATTTAAATTTCATTTCGGCATTTCTCAAATAAATTTCTGGGCTATAACAATAATGAACTAAACGATGAGGTAATCAAATGCGGAATACAGGAGCTCAAAGAAAAATTATAAGTACTGTCAACAAAAAGCTGTAAAAAATTAGACTTTGTAAACAAACTCCTAATTACCTGTACAAAAAAAAATGTTTCTATAGTATACTCTCAGTTATTAAGGGATTAATCCTAGGTATTTTAGTTATAGAGGTGATTATTACAAGAATTCTAAGAAATAAATCTCAGATAAAGAGGCTCATTAGTTTCATTAATGGAGGTTATTTACTACAAAAATGTTGGGACCTCAGAATGGATTTTAGTTACAGAGGTTTCTCACTTATCCAGGTTCCACTTAATCAGGTTTCACTGTATATACTTTTCGTACATATCTTTTAATTTTGATTTCACATCGTCGACAATGTCCTTCAAATTACACATATCAGGCACTGGTCTTTCTTAGGCCACTAAAATGGTGTGAAGTCTTTACTGTGAAAAACTTTTCGATAAGTCCTAGGAATACGTTTATATTCATTGGTATTCGATTAATTCATTCCTCGACAAATATGGATGCATTTTAAAAACTAAGAGACTGACATGAAGATACTCTCTTGTAGTGCTTTGCTTGCAGTACTGTTATTCCACCCTCGGTAATCTATTGTTTTTTTCTTCAATGTACCTTGTGACCTTTTCCTTATTCAGTATAAAGCAAATTCTTACTCCGCAGAGGGTAATATTCAAACTACAGAAATAAGGAGATTATACTCCAGCCCATCTGCAAATGCCTTATATAATAAGGGCTAAACAAATTAGGTCAAAACAGCTATTCTCCTGGGATGCCAAACGCCGAGCGCTGAATTACATGACAAAATTTGCCGTATTTTGTCTAACAGAGTTAGCATTAAAAATACAATGATTGTTCCAAAACCACCAAGAAAGATGCAAAGTGTCACCTATCTCAGGATATCGTTAACTGCAGACCGGTTTCGACCTTTCTATCTTGAGTCTCGTCAGTGCAGTGTAAACGAGTATACCTTCGACAGATGAAGCTCACATCTATTAGACGTTGCTACGTTCCACCGCAGTAGAACGTACCAAACGCCATCTCTTGGTAGTTTCGAGAACAATCTAAATCAGTGTAAAAACTTGAAATCATCAGTATAATGCAAATTTTTACTCCGCAGAAGGTAATATTCAAACTACAGAAATAAGAAGATTATACTCCAACCCATCTGCAAATGCTTTATATAATAAGGACTAAACAAATTAGGTCAAAACAGCTATTCTCCTGGCTATATGCCAAACGCCGAGCGCTGAATTACATGGCAAAATTTGCCGTATTTTGTCTAGCAGAGTTAGCACTAAAATACAGTGATTGTTCCAAAAGCACAAGGAAGATGCAAAGTGTCGCCTATCTCAAGATACCGTTAACTGCAGACCGGTTTCGACCTTTCTATCTTGGGTCTCGTCTCGTTTGCACTGCACTGACAAGACCCTGCTTCGTGACTCTGTTAGACAAAATACGACAAATTTTGTCATGTAATTCAGCGCTCCGCGTTTGGCATATAGCCAGGAGAATAGCTGTTTTGACCTAATTTGTTTAGTCCTTATTATATAAGGCATTTTCAGATGGGTTGGAGTATAATCTCTTTATTTCTGTACTTTTCCTTATTATTAAATTTCCCTAAATAATTTAGCTTTTCCCTGAGTATTGGTATGTTTATTCTCGTTTCTATTTGTAACTTTCTTCACAGCAGCCTGAGGCTTTAGGGGAGGGAAATCTATTTTTGTGTGTTCAAACGTAAAAAGAACATTTCATTACCAATGACTTACTTCATCTACTTAGGTCTTGTTATTTTCTAGACTATTGAAAACTGAAATACGTCAGTTAATGAAAAATAAAACGGTCTTATATATTGATTTTAAATTTTTTCGTTACACTTATACCACTTCGTGTTTTGGACGAATTATTGAATACTATATTTGTTCATTTATACATCCTTTAGAAAATATTACTCAATAATTACTTATTCCTAACCGTATATATATATATATATATATATATATATATATATATATATATATATATATATATATATATATATATATATATATATATATATATACTGAGAATTCCAAGTATTTACGCTTATGCCATTGATATGTCATAATTATTATATCAGTTTTTCCAGCTACCCCCATTTATTATTGAAGTGATACATACGTGATAGGCAATACTTCCCCACTGTACTTATTCGTCCATGCATAATAAAAACTGATCATTATCGCCAAAATCCATAGTATTAAAATATTTACATATCCAAGATTACGCCACTTCCACAAAGGATACAAAATAACTGGCGATAAAAAATAAAATATCATTTCACTCGACAAGTACCATAACGGATATATGCACTAAAAAATAAGAATTCGATAACATTAACTCCCTTTCCATACAATCTATTTGTCTCGTTTAGGTTTAAGATATTTTATCAGTAACTAGCGAAGTAACTTCGGAAATTGTGGATTTTATTAATGAATACGACTATATTGCACGGGTTCCACAGAAAGATCTAACTAATCAAATAGTCCAGGCCGAACCTCAAGAGATACAATTAATCCCATCGAACTTTAGAATGTAACGTTAATTTCAAAAAATATGTATTATTTCTCCGATGAAACAGGAGACAAACTTTACATACACTGAAAGATTGATTATGTCATTCAACGAGTATTTCACCAACTAAATTGGCATCATCGGAGGATAATTATTTTATCATCTCCTAATTATGATAACGTTGTTGGCAAAATGCAAGTTGAGTAACGTATGATTTTTCAGTGTTTGTAGAAAACTGGTCTTCTAGTCTTATTGGTGCGTCGAAGATGCCAATCCTCTACCAGCATTATCGGTGTTATCAAAGTACCTCCGACCTACCTCTAAGTGCGACTGCCTTTCTTGACTTTCAACAATTTGATAGTAATTTTCGGCCCCTCTCCGAAAAGGCATGGAACTGTTTGATGACCGAAAGTAAAAACTATAAGAGCATTTTTTGTCCTTTGGGCTGGAGAGGTCCTTTAAAGGTACAAGATCAAAAATAAAAATAAATTCAGTGTTATTAATTCCACTATTATAGGTTTTATTTAGTAAAATTCACATTTAATGGTTCATTGGCTACCGGTGTTATACTTCCTTAAAAATTAAATATCGAGCTTTAGAGCTGGGTGGCATTTTTGTTTTACGCATTATAATTAAAACAAAAGGTAATCTGTAATGTATTTTAAGTTACTTTAGATTTTTTTTTATTTTTGTACAAAGTAACCATGTTCTGTAAAATTTATTGGTATAATTCCCAATTGTGCCAGTTTCTTTTTAGTCAGCAACCTTTACGATCGCGTTCCCAATAATTATTTTGTTGATTTATTTATCTTCATTCTGTTTATGCAGTTTATTATTAATAACATTTTTGCCACGAAACAATTTCCTTTTTGTGATAATGAAATATTATACAAACCATTAAAATATACCTGCTTGAAATGTTGTTCATAAAATTGTAGTGACAAATCTTTTAATTTTGAAGATGTACAAAAAATCTTGAACAGGAACTCTGGTAAGTGCAACGTGATAATTTACGGTATTCCAGAGAATCAACTGAAGTTGCAAAAATGCATAGACCTTATTGTGTAATGGTATTCCAAGAATAAACTATCAATAAACATAGATAAATGTAAATTTTGCTCCTATACTTTAAAGAAGCAACCACTAATATTTAACTATTCTCTTGTTGGTACAGTTTTAACGCTTTCCGAAAATTTTAAGAATCTTGGTGTATACTTTGATGATAAATTATCGTTCTCTGGGCATGTCAATCATGTGGCTCTTAATGCTCTTAATGCATATAAAACCCTTGCTTTTGTCATTAGAAACATGATATCATATAATAACACTGTTACCTTAAAATTATTATATTTTGCGTTAGTTCGTTCAAAATTAGAATATTGTAACCTTATTTGATATCCTCGATATATAAATCACATTAATCAACTTGAAAATGTTCAACGGCGTTTCTTAAAGTATCTGTAATTGAAAATAGACAATTATTATCCAGTAAGAGGTTACAATCATACTCTCTTTCTGCAAAGATTTGATATCCAGTCATTGAACACTAGAAGGGTGCTTACCAGCCTCTCATTTTTATTTAAAATGTTCCACAATAGTATAGATGTACCCGCATTGCTGAGCATGTTCAATATATGCATACCTGGACTAGGCTGTCGGAGAGAAAGTAGGTTTTATTACCAGCCTCTAAGAACTAATGTGCTGTTAAAATCGCCAGTGTTTGTTATGTCTAAGAATTTTAACGTAATATCTATTATATCACTTGTGATATGAACAATTATACTTATAATGAGTTACTGTCTGTAAAGAAACAACTTTTTACTGTCCTTTAAATTATATCTACTGAAGTAAATGATTGTTTATTTATATCAAAGTTATTTAGAGGGTAATCCTTTCTTATTTATTTTTAGTTTTTTTTTTTTTTTTTTTTAGTTATATACTGTACACATATGTATGTATTTATTTATCTGTTGGGACGAAAAAGAGATTAAAATAATACAGGCGCTTACTGTTTTATTCCTTTATGAGAGGGATTCGCTTGGATTACCTTATATCTTATATGGTAAATTAACATTTACCTTATGCTCATTTACTTTATATCTTATATGGTAAATTAATATTCACCTTATGCTAATTTACCTTATATCTTATAAGGTAATTAATTCTTTATAACTATATAAGGATTTTTTGTTTGTAAAGACCAGTCACCCCTTTCTGTGGCTCTGAGTCACATAGAAGGTGCGCTGGTCATACCAGTAATCACTCCTCACATCCGTTTGATTAGTAATTACTGGGTCGAGTCGTGTACCTTAAGCAGGCAAGACGAACCGAGAATTACGGCTCCACAAAGGCTCCTATAATCAGTACCTTAAGTTTAACTGAATGGTCTGGATAGAGTCTATGAAGTTCGAAGATTAAATCTAAATATTTTGTCCGTTACTCTTCCTCTTTCAAAGCAATGTAACCGTCAGCGGGTGCCGAGAACTCAATGATGAACATTGTCCTGAGTTGATGATCGAGGAGGACTACGTCAGGCTTATTGGCTTATTTGCCTGACGGTGGGAAACGAATAGTTCCAATATATTAGGCACTTCTGTTTTCTCACAACGGACTCAATATCCCCCGGAGCATAAGGCAGCACTGGTGTCTCGTCTATATGATGCGAGTGCATTAAATAATAATAAAACACCCGTAGCACTGTGTTGTGTCAATGGGTATGGGCCGAGATTGCATATACCGCGCAAGCCGACAGCAAATGCATTAACGTCTCCGGCGCCCTGCGGCAGGCCCTGCAGCTGACATCAGGGACTTCCATACCCATGACACGACTCCGATAACCGAGCGTGTTAAATACACCATCTTGGCAAGCCATAATGAATCCCTCGGTCTCAGAATTTAGCCTGGCTGACCTTAAGAAAGCAAAGGTCAGTCTTTCGGATAAGCCTAAGGCTTCCATATTTCTAAAGATGACCCCGTGCATGGACTTACCCTTGCGAAGCTGCAAAGCTCTTAAATGCTCTACAACTTTTACTTGGGCTTTTAACCGAACGGGTTGACCAACTCGGTGGCAGAGTTATGATTGGCCCGTTCGGTGTCGAAGACAAGACCGAGTTCATCGGCTGCTCTACGTGCTGCCTTAAATAAAAATACTCCTATCACTGCATGTTCGTGATCTCGGACCATGCAGAGAAAGGGATCCGAATTCCTGATAACTTTACAGGTTCCGTCCAGAACCATCCTGTTATGAAGACACTCCAAACTCAAGTGTCCAGGGCCTCCGCGATGTGTTGGGAGATATAACCGTGTAACGGACGATCTGGGATACAAACTCCTACTGAGATGCATCCTTTTCCAGGTTACTACGTCGAATTGTCGCAGCAATCGAAATGGCAAGCATGTTAGTTGCAGACACCTTATTCTTCCCCGACAGTTCTAAAGACCAGATCTGTCGGAAGCGGTGTTGATACTTGCCTAGGAGAGCTTCTCTCAATTGAAGAGAGTTCGGCAGTGGCACAGATGGAGAATTTCGGCAGCAGTGTACACAGCACAATTTATGTGTCAGATGTTCGACCCTTCTGGAAGCCATGCTTGAACTTCAGCGTCCACTCTGGCCAAGTATTGTGACCCAGGGGGTCTTATGCGATGTAACTCCCTTCTGGTACTGAGGCCCTCTACTATTGGCGGAACTGTGAAGACCGCATCCTCAACTGGTTCATTAGACAGCCTTTCAGCTACCTCATTCTACAACCAGGGCGCAGTCTTCACATAGCTCTTTCTACGAAGATGGGATACATAATCACGCAGATTCTATGGCGTGAAAGCATCATACTCTGGGTATAGTTCACACCACAGGGCATGCACACGTGCCATGTATCCCCTCCGTACGGGCTGACTGCTTTCGTAGCATTACAGTAGGTCGTCTTCCAGTTCCACTCAAAGCGTCCATATTATTCACGTGTGTCGTCCTCAGATAATCTGTTCGGTTGGGCCCCGACATCTTGTCATGACCCCTATCCGAATGGGGGCGTGGATCGTGGAAGTCTCTCCTTCTGTTGCTTGAAACAAGAAGTTGGGGCTTACCGGGGAGTTAACCCAGTAAGCCCACGGCCGACGCCAGAGGGGTTTCTGCTATCCCCTCCCGGATATGGTTTTTCTGCCTTGCCCATTTTGCACCCCAGCTGGAGTAAGTGGTGTCGTTACTCACCAAAGGCTAGATCGATGTTGGGTGGCCCCTCCTACTTATTATAAGAAATTATTATTATTGTTATGAAGAATATTTTACAAATATTATAAATTATATGCATTGAATTTGATACGGGTAACAATTTTCTGAGAAACACAATCCCGAGACTATATTGTTACGTCACTGTGCGAAACTTACCAAACGGCTAGGATTAATATATGTCTGAATATGCAGTAACGTTGACCACCAATAATCTTGACAAGGTTTTTGATGATTCAAATACACGTCGTACAAAAGAGGTCCAGACCAAAAAAATTGGGGTAACGTAGCGTAGAATAATACAACTAATGTCAATGGCAACGTAATGCGAAGATATCGATGTAGATAGAATAAAATAACATTAAAATTTCCAATTTTTGTGACGTGTTCAAAGAATCCGTTGGAAACTAACATTCCACTCGCCATGAAGAAAGTGTCCACGCTTACCGTGCTGCCCAAAATTGGGATACTAGAAAGCTGAATAACCCACTGAAACATAAGTAATAATAAAGAAAACAATAATAGAGGTAAATAAAAATAGAAAAAATTAATACTCTAATTATATTTTCACAATTTTTTTCGATACCACTATTTTTTTATTATTTTCAATCTATAATGAAGATACAATATAACTACTCTAAAACACTAATACTCTAAAGCACTATTTCTGTCTATAAGGACTTTATAGGGCAGAATAAAAAAACCGGTGAACGAATTTTTATAGCAGAAACTGCTGGCGCTACATCTGTGTGAAATAATGTGTCCGATAGCCTGACCCTTTGAGATAATCAGTGTCAAATTTTAACAAGTTGTAACTTGTCAATTGCCTGAGATTTGAGATTTTAAATACTGTTTTGTGAATTTGTGTAGTGATTTATTGTACTAATTATTAATATTTATATACTGTGATAGTGACAATGTATTTAGTTTATAAATTAGTTCATGTGAAGCGATTTTTTAAATACTCTTATGAAGAAAAAATTGATTTAAAAAACAATGGTAGGCCATTGCCCGATATTGTTATTGAGACTGCAGGTGTTAGCCGCGGAAAAGCATATAAACATCAATTTAATAGAGACATTTATTCGAAGAACAATTGGATTTGTGGGTGCAACAAAAAAATGCGTTATTTTGTTTTCCTTGTTTACTTTTTGGCGGTGATAAAGTATGGACGGAGGTAGGGGGTGACAGATTTGATGCACTTAACTGAAAAAATAAAAAAGCACGACAACTCCAAAAGCCATCTACATAATACAGTGGAATTAGCTTTATTAGGAACAACTAATATTAAAGTGCAGCTAGATTCAGCTTATTGGATAAATGTGCAAAAGCATAATGATAATGTGACAAAAAAGAGATACGTTTTGTCAAAAATTATAAACTGCATAAAGTTTTGTGGGGCCTTTGAACTGGCGCTGCGAGGACATGACGAAGCTGAAACCTCTCAAAAACCGGGGATATTTCGTGATTTGATAATTTTTTCTGCTGAGCTTGATGTAACTTTAAGCGAGCATCTACAAAATGCTTCAGTATTTAAAGGAACCTCTAAAGAAATACAAAATGATCTTTTAGACTGTATATTAAAAGTATGTCATGAAGAAATAATTAAAGAAATTAATAAACCTTCATTTTTGGCAGTTATGGCAGACGAAACAACTGATGTAGGTATCTGCAAAAACTCAGTTAGTGGTAGTTTTAAGATATATTCTCGATGGTGAACCGATTGAACATTTTTGGACATACCTGAAACCTACAAAATGTGACGCTGAAACTCTTTCGGAAAATATTTTAAGTGTTGTAGACCCTCTAGTAGAAAATTCACCTTACAAGCCTTTTCTCTTAACCAAAGAATATGACGGCAAACATGAATGTTCTTCAAAAAGGTATTAAATTCCAAAAATTTTTCTTGTGAAAGTCTATATTTTTGTATAAACGGATTTTACATAAAAATTCTAAATAAATCAGGAAAACGCGTGACCTTGAAAATTTTCAAAATTGTTTTGGCCCCTACGGGGCCAGTAGTTTGGATACGTTTGAAATTTGCACGCGGGCGGCCAATACCCTAGGATCGGCCCTGTGCAGAACACCCGTTTCATTTCATCACGAGCCGCCACTGTGTAATTATAAAATATAAAGAATATAATTGTAACTATATTCCTCAATTTTCTATTTAGTAAAGAGAGTAAAACAATTAACCTACTTGTTTATATCCTTTATTTATTCTTTTATATTCTAGATTTAGATATATTCTACTCGTATATATCTTGAATATCTAAATATATCTAGATAGATAATCCCATAAGAACTAGGAAGTTATTTTCTTTTTTACTCCTTTAGGGTAATACCTAAATAATGCTTTTGTTTCATTTAACAATTCTGCCTTTCGAAAAGGCTTATCAAAAGAAACACAAGGCAAGTTAATGTTTGCGTAAACCCATTTTTGGAACTTTTCGTTTTCGGATGGATCTCTAATTATAAAAACACAAACACATTCTATCACAGATGTCATAATACGCTCATCTTAGTAAACGACGAGGGAACATATTGTTTAACAAGAAATTAGAAAATGAAATATTTGCTACAAATATTTTAAAATTTCTCACTATAATCTTTTTTATCCGAATACATTTGTCGCTATAATAACAATGACCCCAAAAACATATTAGAGGTAGAGGCAACTCACAAAAAAAATATTCAAAGGAACATGTTCAATAGAATTTTCAAAGTTTACGTAATGCAATGAGACAACATAGAACACTTTCTCTATATTACAATATAGAGTTCGACGTTATACGTTGTAAAGGGTTCTTGGTGATTGGTCGTAACAACAGAGACAGGGATCCTCTGGTTTCCTTCATAAAACGTTATATATTTATTTATCTCTCTTTGTCGTTGTTTGAAAATGATATAAAAGTTTGAAATATATATTTTTTTATACTATAACCGTTATTTCTCTATTTATAGCT
The DNA here is from genome assembly GCA_037954035.1 of Rosalia funebris. Lineage (NCBI taxonomy): Eukaryota > Metazoa > Arthropoda > Insecta > Coleoptera > Cerambycidae > Rosalia > Rosalia funebris. The sequence goes on from JAZFAV010000007.1 coordinate 12,638,054, forward strand.
GTTCTAAAAAACATACTTTTTAATGATGTGTTGGCTAGTACATGACACATTGCTATGTTCCTATATTAATTTCTATATCGGCGAATAATAAAAAATTATTAAATGAATTCACCCGTGCTATGCCGCATTCGTCGTCGAATTCGTTTTGACATTTCTCTAATGATCAGAAGAATCCTCTGATATCAGATTCCTCAGAAGAAATTCGAAGACTAATATTACCATGTTTTGCTTATCGTTATCTACTAGCTGAAGTGTTCTTATGGAAAGTGCTATATTGGTCAAAAAGGAAGAAGCATCCAGGGCAGAATTATTGAACATAAAATATATACGAGGCTAGAATTCACAGTAAGGTCCGCTGTAGCAGAACATGTACTTAAAAACCAAAACCACGGAATATATTATAACAATATTGTAACAAAAGTAGAACCACAACATATAACGAGAAGCAGAAGACAGCAACATTAATTTTTGAATTTGTTCTAAAGAGCTGATACAGTGGTCAGCGAAACTTCAAGACGAATTCGACGATGACTATGACATAACCCATAAGAATTTATTTTATTTTATCAATAAACAATTACGATGAACGAATACTGAATCGTAGAATAAGGTACTAATACATATATATTTATACTTACATCTAGCTCCTCTAATTGATTAATAACTGGAAACATAATATACATAACGTATTTGTGACCTATTACAACACACCACGAACTAAAAATCTTTATTCCATGAAGAATGTGTAATTCCTCCCTAACTCTACCAATTTTCATTATTCTTAGTAAGTTTCTGTGTGCAGAAAAAGTGTCGATATACAAATTGACACCCTCTAAAAATAAATTAGCAATCACTTTCTAGTTTGTAGGATATAGCCTAAGCACTTCTAATGTAAAGTCAAATATACAAAATTATATCAAGCACATGTTATATATAAAACACCAGTTAACAATGATGAAAGCCAAAATAATGCTAAATTCAATCAATCAGTCAATTCATTCTCCATTTTAACACCTTCTAATACTACTAAATTTCACAGATATTTCGCAGATATTTGCTAAAAAAAAACAGTACTTACTATTACTACTTTCTAATTTCAAATCTAATATAGCGGCAATTGTCCCTAGAAGTAGAAAAGAGGCTAGAAATAACCTGCAAAAAGAAAAATATGATTAAATACAGATTGTCTACTAACTTTAGTAGAAATTTTAATAGCTGGCTAATTTAATTTCCCACATAGCAATTACTACAAGAAGCTATAATCAATTGCATTTCATCATGGTTGTAACATATATTCCTAGCAAAAAGTTAAAATAATGTACTTTTTTAAATTGTTTTTCACACTATTGCATTTATAATTTATGTTCTAACTGTCAACAATATGGATCAGAATGTTTAGATTTTCTTTAACATTTTTTTATACAAAATATTTCATTTGCCTCTAACAAAAAGATAACAAGTTAATAACTTTCTCCCAACATAGATAGATACTGTATTATAATACTACAGTATTCTGTTTTATAGTATCAGCATATAAAAATCATTAAAATTTATCATTTAATACAATGCGATTAGAACAATATATAAATAAAATAGTACGTACAAGACAATGTATTGAGTTGAACCCATAACAGGTTGGTTGAGTACAGTGTTGCAATAATTGTCGTCTAAATTTACAATTATATCCAATCCTGCAGCCATTTCCATAATAGTTTTATTGAAATGTCTCAAAATATCATCTCGTTCGCAAGTATGTGGGAGACAAATCGACCATACCAATTCTGATTTTTCAACAGCACTATACACTTTCGCAAATCTCTAGAAAATCATTATAATTTTGAAGGTAATTTTTTTACCAAATGGCAATGAAGTTCATACTTTCTCTGAAATATTTCGAAATGTTAATATTTTCTTTATTAAAGGGAAACTAGGTTTTATTTTAAACAGGCAATGTTTTCCATAAATTGGTCCAAATTTAGTGTCTTTATATATCTGGAGGCACTGAGAGAATGAACCAAAATCCATTAAATTTCCTAATAAAATGCCACCTTGAAGTTTGGAGGATGAGTCAAACACTAAAAATAGTTGTATTAATAATGCTTTACTACACATTTATTTAAATTTGCATATATATTAACATTTTCATTAATTTACCACAATATTTTTAATAAAATTTCTTATGGAAATTTTACATTCCAATATTAATTTTTTTTTCAAAATTATGAATATACAAAAAACAGTGTTTAACTATTTATTTCTGATACACGTGATTCAGTTTAAATCAATTGTCAAAAATTATTACCCATTTATTCTTTTTAAAATAAACAATCTTTCAGGGCTTCATTCTCATTAGAACTAATGACAAAATAAGTTTTCTTCGGTCAAAAACTGCAAGTCTAACATTATAAAAATAATCTAAAGCGTTTACTTTTAGTAGCTCTTCCACCTTAAGCTTTCCACCCTAATACTGATTTATAAGAAACATAGAAACGTATATAAAATATAAAAACCTCCATAAAAATATCCATGTATTTATCATTTTAGAGGTATCATATAGAGTGCGTATCTAAAGTCCCTTCCCTCTCTTTAACTGATAGACATAAACGAACAAAAATTGGCATACATATACTTTAATCTGTAAAAATAATATTATAATTAAAGAGGGTGATACATCGTCAAAGATGGCGTTGTAGCATCATTTTAAAATTTATTTGACATTAGATGACAAAAGTGTGCGAATAATACCTCATTTGGAAACTGCTTCAAATGTACATTCAAATCTTGTTAAAAGACATATGTCAAAAAATCAAAATACTATCAACATTTGTAGGCAGTGCCTCCCTGTAAAAGTTAAGTGTCAGGTTTTTTAACAAAAATCATGTAAAGACGCATTTAGACATTTTTACATATCCCAATTTTAGTTGTGTTTATATTTAGAAATTTGCTTTAGCGCACTTTTCATTTAAAATTCATATTTTGAACATTTAAAAACAATTTTCCATAATTCCATGTTCACTCCTAAATGAAACTTGTATACTCAGAATATAAGATACGAGAATGATACAAATTTTCATATCTTCAAAGAGTACACAATTTTCAGAAAAATTCAACGTGTGGGCAGAGATCTTGGGTAATTACAAAATAAGACTTGTATTTGTAAATCGAAATTTAATGGTAGAGATATATTTAGACATGTTGCAAAATGCTATTGAGCTACTAGTTTTAGAGATTCTAGAGGAAAATTATGTTGTACTGTCATCAAAACCGATGAGGCTTACAAAATAATTAAGAGGAACTTCAGGGATATAGGAACAATAAGTAGAAATGTTAGGAGTCAATCGGGGGACATACTGATCGGAAGAGAGGAGAAAGCGGATAGATGGAAGCAGTACTTAGGAAATTTATACGAGGGTCAGGAATTAGGAGAGATATTAGAGGAAGAATCTAGCATCGATAGGGAAGATGTAGGAAAACCTATATTGAGAGAGGAATTTGAAATAGCACTAAGGGGGCTAAAGAATAATAGAGCGCCGGGTGTAGATAAAGTACAGGCGGAAATTTTGAAATGTGCGGGACAGAAAGTAGTAAATAGGATGTTTGAACTGGTAAAATACATATACGAAACGGGCGAGATGCCGGAGGATTATAAGAGGAACATTATCGTTACTATACCGAAAAAGAGAGGAGCCGACAAATGCGAGAACTTTAGAACGATTAGCCTAACCTCCCATGCGTCAAAAATCTTAACTAGAATAGTGCAGAAGAGGATGGAAAATAGAGCGGAGGAAATACTAGGAGAACACCAATTCGGGTTTAGGCGAAATACGGGAACTCGCGAAGCTATTCTGGCGCTAAGAGTAATGTTAGAGAAAACAATAGAAAAAGGAAAGAACGCTTATATAGGATTTGTAGATTTAGAAAAAGCTTTTGATAACGTAAGATGGGAAAAAATGTTCGAGATACTAAAGAGCTCGGGAATGAAGTATAGAGATAGGAGAGTAGTACACAATCTATACAAAGGGCAAACTGCTGTTATAGAAGTAGAAGGGGAAAAAAGGGAAGTAGGTATTAGGAAAGGAGTAAGACAAGGATGCACGCTATCACCACTAATTTTTAATCTGTACATCGAAGAGGCGATTAATGTTGTAAAAGATAGAGTGGATTTCGGGATTAAAGTACAGGGACAGAAGCTAAAAATGCTAAGATTCGCGGATGATATAGCAGTATTAGCATCTAGTAAGGAGGAATTAGAATCAGCATTGAACGAAATGGAGGCAGTGTTGACAGAGGAATACGGAATGAGGGTGAATAAAAACAAAACTAAAGTGTTAGTGTGCAGAGGGCGCGAGAGCAGAGCAAAAACGAAAGTACAAATTAATAATGAAAGGTTGGAGGAAGTTAAAGACTTCACTTATTTAGGAAGTAAAATAAATTGGGATGGAAGAAGCGATAAAGACATAAAACAAAGAATAGCGCAGGGTCGAGTAGCTTTTAACAAAAAGAAAGCACTTTTATGCTCGGGGGTAATAAACTTAGAAACAAGGAAGAGATTTTTGAAAACATATGTATGGAGTACAGCACTATACGGCTGCGAAACCTGGACGGTAGGGGAAGCAAGTAGGAAGAAATTAGAAGCTTTTGAGATGTGGTGTTACCGAAGAATGATGAAAATACCATGGACTGATAGGGTTAGAAACGAAGAAGTATTGGAGAAAGTCGGCGAGAAAAGAAGAATGTGGAAAAACTTAAAGAAGAGAAGAGATAGAATGGTAGGCCACTTGCTGAGACATGGGGGAATAGTCCGCGATATTTTGGAGGCAGAAATAGGAGTGAAGAAAGGCAGAGGTAGGCCTAGATTAGACTACTGCTCGCAAATAGTAAGGGATGTAGGTTGTAGCACAATTAGCGAAATGCGTAGGTTAGCACAAGATAGGAGAAGCTGGAGATTAGCGTCCAACCAGTCTTAGGACTGATGACCTAATGATGATGATGTCATCAAAAGGGAGGTGTACATTTTGAGCATTTATTTTAAATATATCTAGTACTACTTTTTACTTTTATCATTTTGTTATTTGTGAATTAAATTTACTGTTTTCCATTAACCTATAGTGTATTCTTAATTTAAACATAAAATAGAATTCGTATGTATGTAAAAGCCTTTTTGTCATGTATGTCAGAAAAATCCTGACATTTATGGTATGCCAGTATTAAAAGTGATCTAACAACTAATATTAGTCTGTGGCTCATCATATACTATGTGCTTCTCGATTTTCCAAATCACTGGTGATTGGCAAACCAATATCCCCATTAAGACGATATCCCTCTCCACAATTAATTTTTTTTTTGTTTTTTTTTTTATGATTTCCAGAGTGTTCTTACTCACGCATAGATAATGCCGTGTGTTTCTATCCAATACTGTAAACTTTTTGAAATACAAATGGTTTCGGTTACGTACGGTGCTATTGCTAATTTAACTAAATATGCGAGTCCTTGATTTCTGTTTTTCTCTTTTTTTATGTGTAATTTTCTTCTGTACTGGATGCTCCGTTCTGTTTGACTATGTAGTTTCTTCCCCACGTACATATGAATTTATGATCTCTTTTATTTATAATTTAGTATCAGGATCATTGTTAAATAGAAGCATCTTCTCTTTTACTTACTTCTCTGGTGTAGTAGTGCTATTCTTCCACCTAACCCCGACATTCATGTGGACACACGCACAAGTGTACCCAACTCGCTTATGTAGGAATCAAACCCACACCCGGATTACTCCGAACCAGCAATCATGGTCGTTCCAAGCGATTGGCATCATTACCCCAGATTAATTCAGCGAACTTGGAGACGTTCTGCTAGGTAATTATGAGATAATCTACCTTCAAAATATCTGACCATCTGCAAACATCCATGTCAATTCTAATGTCCGACCAATTCTGACCACTGCTCAGACTATGTCTGTGTAAAGGGCCGAAGCATTATTCACTGGAATACGTGACCAACTAATTGTACCAACCGATATGGCACTTTACGTGTACCCATTCTTTACTCTTTAGTTTACACTTTAGTCTTCAATATATTAACTTTATTCATCATCGTATAGGAGGATTAACACATATTTTCTAATAATGAATTCATTGAAGTTGTTTGCACTTTTAAACTCATAATACTTTGCGATATTAAGATCCTACATATATAATACTATAACTGATTATAATGCTTTAATATGTAGGTGTTGTTTTGTGTTTCATAGTAGAATAGAAAAAATATTAACATTAAAATACACACTTACAAATAGAAAATGTAATTTTATATTCAGCGATCTAATACTAATCTAACACTAAAATAAAAGTGATGTTCCGTTCATTAAAGTATATTTTCATTCGCAAAGATTATCTTGTTCGTCCAACCTTCAAATACTTTTAATCCTTAAGACAGAATATTAATCGTAACATTTTAGACGAATCGAAGAATATATTTTCCAATTTTTTTATTTACAAGACTTTATATAAATAGCAGCAATGTAACTCGTATTAACATATATTATGTAAGTATTAATCTGTTACCATCAAAGACCTAAAATAGTATACCGTTATATTAAAATGTTTCATTATTTTCTTCGGATAAACGGTAGAAATAAATTAACCAGTTTTTATATTGCTGGCATTCGTTAAAAGCATGTACCGTTTTATATAATTTCCAATAGAAGTGTTTTATCGCAAAAACTGTTTATTAAGAATCATCAATAAGATGCAAACGTTAACGAACAAACATATACTTTAAAAATATATAATATTTTATACTTTCTTTTAACAGGAATATTTGTATCGATAGTAGTTTCAAAAAATTAAAATATACAATACAGTACAGCTATCACAAAAACAAAAAAATATATATAAAAGATATAGGAGTATTATTTATGGACTATAATTTATGGTGTTTTTACGTGATAGTATTTCTATCTTTACACAACACTTTACAGATAGTACTAGAATTTATTAATGCGAGTATAATTAAATTACGGTTGTTTGTTAAAGACAACTTGCTGCTGCTATCCATTTCAACCAGTCATCGTCAATTTTGATTATTACACACAACAATTTTCACAATTTCTTTTACCAACATAAATAAACATTAACTTTTTTTGCCTGTGAAAATAAAAAGGCTTATTATGCCGCCAAGAAAGTTACACTACCACAATTTACTGTAACGTTATTTAACTTATATTTATATAGATGATAAATTTAAGATGATAATGATATTTCGAAATTCTTTTAATGGCAGCTGCATGTAGAGCTTCGATATTTGAGTTTCGATATTTTTGCGTTATTGCAAGGAAAACTTTACTTCTTCTAGACCTGCATATACCTTCATTGGCTTTTTCAACACTTTAGAATAAAATAACAATGTAATTAGCAATTATTTTGATTTATCTTATACTTACTTTGTAGAGCCCATGGTTCAAAAGCTCTTAAGCCTGTTTTGAACTCCCTAGTATGATTTTTACAGAGTTCATTTTGTACATTTTCTAACGCATATACGGCCAATACTTGATTCATTAACAGTCCTTGTTTCATCGTCAGTTTTATAGGTTTACGATCTATTTCAGGTGCTTCTTTGGTTTTCGTGTAATTAGCTTTATCATTCTTTGCATTAGATATATCGAACGAATCGGATTTAGGTATTAAATTCTCTTTGTTAAAGATATATCGAAACGGCATAAGATATAAAAAATTTGACGTAGTATTGGATGCGCATATTTTTTCATAATTATTTAGTAAAAACGATACCACCAGATACGGTATAACTTTCATTATAATATTAATGATATTTATGCAAGAGGAGAGGTTACTCTTCTATAAAATAAAAACATAGTTAAACAGAAAATTGAAGGGGATATTTATATTTAAATGGGATATTTCTTAAGAAAGTTTTCTTTTGAACTATCGTTTGTGAATTGTATATCATTACAATTTTAACCACTGTAAACGTCCATCAACATCAACAAGTACTAAACATATATCTTACTAATAATTTTACAGTATAACAGTTACGATTCTTTACAAGTACAGTTTGCAGTTTCTTATGCAATATAAGGCGAAAAAGTTGAGAAAGAAAAGTTGAAAAGACAATCCTGAATTATCTAGATAAGTAATTATTACTTATAAACATTTGAATTATATACAAAATTTATATTAACTACATATATAGCAAATAAAGCTAAATGGAAAGGTATAAAAAGTATAGGCTTAAGTTTGATTAGGGATAGATTTTAATATACTTTGTATATAGTGTAACATGTATATTAAAATGGACTCAGAATGTTTATGAATATTAAAATAAGGTTTACATGAAACCTCGTCTAAATTTGTCCAAATTCTCCTTACCCTCTGGCACACAAGTTGCCAGAAAATAACGAGTCGGTCTTGTCTTTCATTAATTAAGGCGCCCAACCAAATAATCATCCAAATTATTGTTGCTTGACTTTTGTGACTATTGTTTTGACTATTTTCACTACTTTTTTGTCTATTGTGAGTTTGTAGAACCCCACGGGAACAGACATCCAATGATGAAAGAGAACAAGAATGCACGAAGAACGCCAAAAGAGGTATTTTGTGTCTTTTGCGATTTGGGAAGGACGAAGAGGCTGGTCCTGGTCTACAGCGATGAACAAGAACATTAGTTCTGCTCAGAAATTCATTTAGAAGTTATTAGACCTGCCACAATATCATTTTACTGACGTACCACCAAATTTCGTAGATTTAGCTGATGTACATATGTGACACCTACCATACTTTAGGTTATTTTTGGACGCCTGGCAAAGACAAAATTATTAACAAAACTGGTGTATATAACAGCTTTCTGAAAATAAAAAATATATATATTGAAGGTATTCCTATTTCTTACTTATACTAATGAATTATTTATTTAATATTTGACCAATCTTACCAATTTCTATTTTATGCCAGTAATGTAAGGGTATATTAAAAAATTTCTGATAAATATCGCTGTTATCTACTCCAACTTGATTTAGATCATATCGTCACCTTATTATAAAAAACTTTTCGTAAATATACAAGAATGCGCCCAAAATGTATACATGTGAATATAATTTTTAGTTACCCATTACAACACTTCTAATAAAAATTACTGTTATCTATTCAAAACTTGATTTAGATCATGCTATCGCGTATTACATAAAAACTTTTCGAATATTTGCAAGAATGCTTCAAAAATGCATACTTGTGAATATAATGTTTACTTGTACATACAATGATTATACACTAAACTCACATTAAGGTGAAGCGACGATTTCGATAAACTAAATTGATAGTCAACAAGCTGATGAACAACGAGAAATCATCTTGGATCACTAACACTATATCAACATAATTTCACCGTGGTTGAGGAATAGCAAACAATGTATATATTCCAAAATACTGTCTTATGATTAGGAAGAGATTTTTTTTGTGAGAGTGAATTCCCACATTACTCTACTTAGCAAAATGTTGGTTTCCTACAAATGGTGTATCATCTGTAAGTCTCTCACATTCAATAGTAAGTCAAATTAGTTCAAAAGTAAGTCAAATATAATGTATATTGCGCATAGATTTACACAATAGTTTCCTTGTTTTCCTTGATGGCTACATAGGTACAACATTGGCATATGTTTGAAATTAAAAAATATATACGACATATTAATTAAATGTTTACTTATACTTAAGGTTCCTAACAATTTCTCCTGTACGATAGAAATCTTTTAAAAACATTTTCATATCCCAAATATATAGTAAAACAAGTGTAAAGTTTATAGAAATTGAATTATTTGTTTAGATATAACAGAAACTTATGACCTATCTACAGTAGCCTATTGTATGTTTAGTATCCGAAATTATTCAGTCTTCTTAGGAGATGATCATCCCATAGAAGACTATTGTGTCGATTTCGGACAATTTATTCCTTAACTAGTTTTTTCTTCTCATATTTGTTTCATTGCTTCAATTTCCAAGCGTCTTACCAGAAAGATTGGTCATAACTATCACCGCTTTACCAAATCACCTGGTACTAAATCAGATGCGTCTGTTCTTATATTTAATATATTCGCATGTGGTTATGCCTCATGTCATTGACTTGTAAGTAAAATTAATCATATCTATCATTTAATGGCATGATCAGCTTGAAAAATGTTATTCCTCTATAGCACGGAATAAAAAAGAGGAGTGTCCTGTGGAGCTATCAACTGTATAAATAGTGCCTTCATGGGTCTTTTTCCTAAACATTCGTGTTTTATCATTTCTCAGTTCATTAATACTATGCATTAATGTCATTGGCCTCAATTTCAAATATGTGTAATCATAGATTTAACCATATGTATTATAGGAATATAATACTGATGGTTAAATATTTGATCTTAGGCCAGTCATCTCCGACCAGGATATATATAACCTCATTTCATCCTTAACTGTTGGCTTCAAGTTTAAGTAACCCTATTATTACCCAAGATATTTCTTAAGATTGTAATGGCCAGTTCCCTCCTAGTTTCGTTCTTCGTGAGGAATCTACTATGACTAATTTAATAGGTCATCTCATTCAAACATAGGCATATATAAAAGTAAGTTATTTTTAAATACGCATCACTTTATCTTAGGATAAGTAATGGTGCTAGTCTTCTGCATTATTGTAATCTTCTACACTATGTATTATTTCGGCATTGTGAAATATTCTGAAACATGTTTCAGAATATTCATTAGGAGGTTACTTTGCTTTCTCATAAAACATGTAATCGTACATAGATGTAATGTAGCTTTCCAGTCTCTATGTTTATTAAGAACGACCCACAATATTTACAACAAACATTGACAATGAATTAAAGACAGCCAAAGGATACTGATAGAGATATATTATATATACCAAAATATATATTATATATGCCAAAATATACTGATGGCATATATTATATATGCCAAAATATACTGATAGAGAACAAGACCGATCCTGATTTTCGCCACCATAAAGAGCAATCGCCAAAAACTGCGCATCAACAAGAAAGTAGAACATGCTAATCGTCACGATAGATTTTAATGATGTTGCATACTGACATCAATACGATGATGCAGAAATAGTAGCAGCTGAGCGACATCCTCTAATGTACGGGATATCTACACCTCGTATGTCAGAGTTTTTGCTGTATACCTCTATTTTTGCTTGGAACTAATTCCCTTATTCTCCAAATATTACCATTCAGACTACATCTTAAAATATTCATTAAGTAACAATCAGTTCTTGAACTAACAATAAGTGGCTGACTAGATTTCTAGCCGTAAAAATTACCATATTAAAACCATATTAGAAGTTAAAATTCAAGGTAATAAAAGGTGGTCCAACCAAAACGCACGATGTTAATTGTAAATAAAACAAAAAGTTTTCAGAGAATTATCTTAATATATTTTATTATGATAGAAGGATCTATGACAATTCTGTGTAAAACAAAATATCGGCCAAATGCTCGCCACGACTTCGGTGGCATACTTCTATCCGATTGTCCATATTTTCAATGACTCTGAGACATAATTGAGGTTCAATGTCGTTAATGTGCCAAATTATCTCATCCTTTAGCTCTTGAATTGTTCTTGGCTTATTGACGTACACTTTTTCTTTTAAATATCCCCAAAGAAAGAAGTCCAACGGTGTCAGATCACATGATCGTGGCGGCCAATTAACATCGCCATGACGTGAGATAACAAGGCCATTGAATTTCTCGCGCAAAAATGCCACACAGCGTTGGCTGTGTGGCAAGTGGCACTATCCTGTTGGAACCACATATCGTCCAGGCCCATATACTCAATTTCTGGCCACAAGAAGTCCATTATCATCTCGCGATAGCGAACACCATTCACGGTAACTGCTTGGCTGACCTCATTTTCGAAGAAGTACGGCCCGATGACGCCGCCAACCCATAAACCGCACCAAACAGTCACTCTTTATGGATGCATCGGCTTTTCAACCATAACTCGTGGATTCTCATTTGCCCAAATGCGGCAATTCTGCTTGTTAACGAATCCACTGAGGTGAAAGTGTGCCTCGTCGCTGAAGATGAACCAACCATTCGGCGTATTGACGACGCTTGAAATGGTCAGTAGGCTTCAGCTCTTGAGTCAATTGAACCTTGTAAGCGTGTAAATTCAAATCTTTATTCAAAATTCGCATCAGTGATATTGGTGAGATGTTCAATTGTTGGGCACGATGACGAGTCGAGGTTGACGGCTCTTCTGTTACACTATCGCGAACAACAGCAATGTTTTCCGCAGAACGAACTGGGCGAGCATGCACAGGTGTTTTCACATTTCCTACAGACCCGGTTTGCTGAAATTTGTGCACAATTCTCCCGATTGTGGACACATTTGGTCGATTATGCTGACCAAAAAAGTCACGAAGTGCACGAAATGCATTTTGATTCTAATGCCCATTTTTGTAAAAGGCTTCAACAATCTTAACGCGCTGCTCAATTGTGTACCTCTCCATGGTTGAATTTGTCAAACACTGAAATAAAGAAATGTCAAATTAAGTTAGGCAAAAAACTTGACGTTAAGGTGTGACTCACAATTAACATCAAGCATTATGGTTGGACCACCCTTTATAATCAGGGACGGTCTCAGAAAGTGTGCACATTGGAGAATAATTGGCAAGCTGTCCTTCAGCAGCAGGATCTAAAGAGATATACTTGTTATATATACTTGTTTCATCACTCTTATACGACTGCTTTACGTAACCTACTTTTTCTCGATGTTCCATATCCATACGACTTAATAGGTATAACTTCATTATTCTTATACTCGTAAGGATGATATTAATGATATTGATATGATGATTTTGATATTATGATATTAGACTGTATCTTGAATTTTATTTCCAAAAACTGGTATAGGATTAAAATTAGAACTATTTCGCTATCGGAAGTATTGCTAATAATATCTATCTATATTTATAAACTGATACGTTTTAGAATGTAAAGCGAGGTCAGGATTAGAGGTCATGTGATAACATTGAAAATAATAACTAAAAACGAATGAATTGTTTGGCACATGAATACTGATAAAGAACTAAAGAAGTACTGGTTCGTTCCTTCTTGATGATCTATCGCTATCAGTTTGTTTAAGATGTTGGCCGTGTTTGCGGGAAATATCAATAAACGCGCCCTAGTATTTGGACTTAAAAAGAAATTGATTAAAGGATTAATATAGGTTATTTTATATCGAAGAAATTGGAAATCGACTGAAACGAAATTATTGCAATATTTAAAATGTTGCATAATGTTAAATATATTTTACCACATATACGATTTGCTTCTAGACAATATGTAAGTAGATAAATATGTATATCATAACATAAATATTGTTCAAACTATTTATAATTTACTTTTTAATTTACATTACGAATTATTAGAATTACTAGTATAAAGAAAATAAAGCAGATAGAAGATGGTTCAAACTTAGTTATCTCCTAATTATGCCAACTTAATTAGTGAAATAGATGTTGGAGGTATTATATATATATATATATATATATATATATATATATATATATATATATATATATATATATATATATATATATATATACACTTCATTAATAATACACTTTTCTATTCTGAGAATTGAATTAATGGCACGTAAGAGAGAAATTATTTTCTTTAATAAAATATATAAGACTGCATAAGAAGCATGAAAATAAAGAAATAAATAATTCAGTAAACCTGAATAAATTTATATTTTACTTACACCTTTTTACTTTTACATGTGACTTGCATAGGTATATACTAAATATAGTTTTAACATTTCGCATGAGTGAATATCAATAAAGCGATACATAAATAAATGAATATCATTAACTATATTCTAAATCAATCCCAATCTACACGCAGCTTATTAGATAATTACTACAAGAATAGAACACACTCACTACATCACACTAAGATCTTATATAAATTATTAAAATAAAATAAATCTAAATCATTCAAGTGGATATTAGTAAACTAGTCATAATAAATAGAAACGCAACAAGTTTCTATTTATTATTTCTGTGTTAAACTATGGTTTACTTATTACACTCATAGTATATATTTTATATTCCTAGTTTATGGTAAACTCCAGTAAAATTATGTTTCGACCAAATATTAACTCTTGATGTCATTTAACAATTATGGCTGTTTTAAGCCATATGTCAGAAATTGACCTGTGATACAGAGGGTGTCAAAACCACATTACCAAACATTATAAAATACGATGTAAAACATCTCCCTTATTTCCAATGAAATATATTGAATTCCAATGAAATAATGAAATATACTAATATTCAGGGAATACCCTGAATATTAGTACATAATGAGATGTACCTGCACTCAAAGGTCTACAAATTTCATTTATAAATTGAATAGTTTTCTGAAAAATTCAGTTTTATAAATGTAGACATATATTGTAAAAATTGTCAAATTATGCACGTTGATTCATTTAATACAAAACAAAAGGTTTTAAAAATGGTCACATTATAAAAATAAAATTTTATTATGATATTATGGATACCATAGCAACTTTCAAAAATAAGATTTTTCACGTTGTATTTTATAATGTTTAATGAACCGGTTTTTGCACCCTGTATATCATAGGTCAATAACTGACATAGCGCTTAAAAGAGACATTATTTTTGAACATTTAGCCAAAATATAATTGTAGTGGAATATTGAATAGCATAGGAATTTGAACTATTATGAGAACGAGATGGGTATCGAGAAGAAAAATGTGTATAGCCAAATATTTCGAAAACTATCAATAGTATCATAGGAGAATAAATAGATTTCTGTATAAATAGAAAATATATATTTTCCTATTTGAAGAAACATAGTTAATACCCGCCCAGAAAAAATTAAACACCTTGCATAATGGTCATTACATTTATATTACTTATACATTTATCTCTTTTTTTTTAAGAAGATATTGGACTTCCTTGATATACAGCGTGATGAGATACACGCTGTATATCAAGGAACTGAAAATAACATTTTCAAAGTCACGCAATTTTCAATGTTCCAAAAAAAAAATACAATTCAAGTATTATATAAAATCGTAGCAATACGCTGAAATCTTCTATGTACGAACACAAGCCACAAGACCAGTTTTCTACCAAATATCAAAGCTCTATAGAATTCTATATACATTTTGCCAAGTTGACATTATAGAAGATTATTATGTTTTATCACATATAAATCATTTATAAATTCAAAGTTTTGTTCTTAATTAATAGCGTTAAGATATACAATACATGATATTAGTCCCAAAATACTATCCTAAGGAATTCCCGATTTAATACTGATCAATAATGAAAAATCTTTATTTGTTTAATTTCTGTGACACGTGTTTGATAAATAAGATCCAAACAAGTAATCTCTGATATGCCATAATTCCATAATTTCCTAAGTAATAATAGATAAATTTACAAGAAATCGCGGCACCATACTTATATCAACTTATAATTTAGAACGAAAACCAGATTAACGATAAATTTATATTTTTACTTTCAAGGTACTCATAATTCTGCCCGTATATAGACTATTATCTAATATTTCATCTATTATTTGACTATTTTGAGCTCATTTCACGTTAAAGAATTAAGATTCACAAGTAGCTAGAGCCTTACTCATGATTGTCCTGCTAGTTTTGTTATATTGGAACCAAATTTTATTTGCCAGTAGTAACTTTGAGAATGTTATTACTGTTTTTAATATTTTCAAGATTTCTTAAAACACTTATCAATTATGTATTATACTAATTCCTCAGTACTCGATTTCTGTGTATCCAAACTAATGTTATTTCAATTTATGATAAATTAGCTACTTAATTTCCTAATAAAGTATTTATACCTTCGGACATACCGTGTTTGTCATTATTTTGCATTTTTTTATCAAAACCATTAAAACTTCTCGTTGCTTAATTAATGTATTAATAATAATAATAAGTTAATTATAATAATTTTAATAAGTTAATTTTCGTTTAAAGAAAATTTTCTCAAGACAAAATCTCTTACACATTCTATGTTTTCCACATCTTATCATGCTTATATTAATTTCCTTCCCGAAACTCGCAAATATTATTGATTACTGTATTTGAATCTATAATTTCGTTCGTAAAAATCTTATATAATACTATTACACAATATTTATCATTATTCTGATTAGTTTAAGTAGATTAGAAATCTACTTAATGTCATAGTCTCCAAATATTTGGCTTTGTTAGAAACGCATTTTTAGTGCTAAATTGAATTCCGACCGTCTGTATAGGCATAGTCTGCATACATTTATATTGCACACGTCTTTAAATTATCTTAAGCATAAGTGAAAAGGAGTAGCAAATATTTTTACTATAATCAACATTTCTTTCATATTTTTCTCTATTGCCGCTATCTATCTACATTATTCATGATACTTTGAAATATTATTATTTGAACTATTGAAACTGTGCTACCATGTAGTAACAAAGTAAAATCAGTTTTGGTTTATCACAACAGGATAGGAAAATAATGTAAAGGAAAAAAAAGTTAATGTTTTTGCGTCTGCTTATTTTATGAATTATCATAAACTTCAACTTATCATCACAAGTTTTCATGTTGTAACAATATATACATATTTTATTAAATTATGGCAACTACGTTATACTGATATTATGATTTTGTAATAGACTATTTATTAGTTGCACAATGCAGAATAATACATATATTCGTAGAAATGATAATATTCCGTTATTACTTATTATAATTAGCAAGATATTTTGGTATTACTTAATTATGGAATTTTTTAAGCAAGATAAATGGAATGTTATCATGCCATAAATTTATGTCCAGTAAGAATAAAACACAAATGTACTTTTCCGTTGTTTGTAAACCATTGGCAGGTCAAGATCCTCTGTTTTTGATAATTATAGTGAACGAAATAGTAAATATTCTTACGCATATTTATTCAACGTACGTACTACATACGTTGTATTTTTCAATGAAAAAATCATATCTTGATATACTTCTCCCTCTTTTCGATAATGATTAAGGACTGAATAATAAATACGCTTACGCACTTTACTTTTTCAATGCTTTCTCAATGAAAATATCACATATTAATATATTTCTATAAGATATTTATGCTACATGATATGTGCAGGGTGGAACCTTAACTGGAATAAATTCTTAACTCGAATATGAAGCATTTCAAAAAAATACATATCTACCTGACACCAGAATATGGTTCAACAAGATGGAACTCCACCCCACTATGCTATCTATAATCATGCGTCAACATTTAGACGAGATATACAGAAATATATTTAGACGAGAGATCCAAATAAGTGGGTCCAACAATTTCGAGAAATTCAATTGACTGGCTGCCTAGATCTCTGAACTTTACTCCACCTTCCACTCACCTTTTGCCAATATGCAAGCAGAAACTGAAATTCTTGTAAAAGTTATTTAACGTGTTTCATCATAAATTAGTCTTATTTCCTTACGAGTTCTATCTTCTAGTATCATACCTGTACCTCAATATCAGCCTCAACAATCACACACAATTCGTATATAATGTTGTTGCATATTATATTGATAACATATTGACTGTTCGTATCTGGATATTTTTATTATTTGTATTCAGTGATATAAGTGAGGAATCTGTTGTAGCAACCTCAAATCCTTTTCAACTATCCATCACAGTTCCGTGACAGTGCCAATAAAAGATAGTCCTAAGACTCTGGTACCGACAATTCCTATACATACGTTGACCTTCTCTTGATACTACATGTACCTCTTTTTCATCCATTGACATTTTTCAAGGCACCAATACCTGCAATTTTGCCTATTCACTGAACTATTTAAACAAAAAGTGGCCTCGCCAGGGAAAATAACCTGGTTTGGAAATAAAGGATTATTATCATATCGCTCCATCATTAATTCTCATCATTACATTGCCAACTCCAATGTGATTTCGCCAGTTACTTGATAAGGATTCTCTTGCACAGATAGTAACGCATACCACTGTGCATCTTTGGTTTGGTCCAAAGCCTGATCGACATTTGGTATGTTTGTCTGTCACATAAAGAAAATTACGTATATCAAAAAATTCCCATCTAAAAAAAGCAAGATCAACCTATCTGGACATTTTGTCCTGCTTTCCCGGTAACAATTTAATTGCATTTGTTCCAATATTACATGCTCACTGTATAACGTTCAATTTTCAATGATATAATGTATGAAATAAAATGTTAATTAAATTAGAAATTGTATGTTTTAAGTCTGCTTAACGTACTGTATATTTCTTCGAAAATATTAATAAAATGTAATACGTAGTAACAGCACGGCATTTTTATTTTATGTTCAAAAATATAACAACTATTTTGGACTATCTTATTTTGGTATTGCGAATTAACTAATTGTGACTTGATTTGCTGATAAAGCAAAAATGATATAGTAGTAAATTTACAAGAATTGTAATTTATACATTGCATTAATAAACTTAAAATCATCTAATGACTACAAAACTTTGGAAAAGTAGCTTATACGTACTTTATTTCTGTTCTATTACTTGAATATATATATATATATATATATATATATATATATATATATATATATATATATATATATATATATATATATATATATATATATATATATATATATATATATATATATATATCCTGATTACTGTCTGATTTACTCATTTCTGAATTAAAAACAAAATATGAGTCTATAATCTGGTTTGTCAATCTGTACAAAAATTATGTGTACGGTCATTTCAGGGATCTGTGAAAAATAAAGTGATAGCCATACGACGAGAGGATCAAAGTATATGGGAAAGAAGAGCTCCATTTTCGCCCAGCCATGTGCGGAAGCTCGTAAGGAATGGAGTCAAAGTTATCGTTCAACCCAGCAACAGACGTGCCTACCCGATGCAAGCCTATCTCAATGCGGGCGCCATCGTCCAAGAAGACATGTCGGAGGCCAGTGTAATATTCGGAGTTAAGCAAGTACCAGTAGATCAGCTAATACCAGATAAAACTTACTGCATATTCTCTCACACCATCAAAGCCCAGGAATCGAACCTGCCACTACTAGATGCCATCCTAGAGAAGCGTATCCGATTAATTGATTACGAGAAGTTAATGGATGAGAAAGGGCAAAGGGTAGTAGCTTTTGGTGTAATGGCTGGAATAGCAGGTACTGTAAATATCCTACACGGTTTAGGTTTAAGACTTCTGGCACTTGGCCATCACACTCCATTCATGCATATAGGACCGGCTCATAATTATAGAAATTCCAGTATGGCCAGGCAGGCCGTAAGAGATGCTGGCTACGAAATAGCTTTAGGTCTTATGCCGAAATCTGTAGGACCATTGACATTTGTTTTCACGGGATCTGGAAACGTATCTCAGGGATCTCAAGAGGTATTACAAGAACTACCTCACGAATACGTAACACCTGATTTGTTAAAAAAGGCCGCAGAACACGGTAGTTTAAATAAAGTATATGGATGTGAAGTTAGGAGACGACATTACTTGGAAAGAGCTGACGGAGGTGGCTTTGACCCAGTGGAGTATGAGGAACATCCAGAACGCTACATTTCAACATTCAGCAAAAAAATTGCTCCATACGCCTCTGTAATTATCAATGGCATATACTGGGCGGTGAATAGTCCTAAGCTTCTTACCATTCCCGATGCTAAACATCTCCTACGGCCGGCGCATACTCCTTGGCTTCCTACTTCTATGGGAGCACCTGCTTTACCCCACAGAATGTTAGCCATCTGTGATATATCTGCTGATCCTGGAGGTTCAATTGAATTCATGAATGAGTGCACGACAATCGATACCCCTTTTTGTCTATATGATGCAGACAGTAATAAAGATACTAACAGCTTTAGCGGGCCTGGAGTTTTAGTGTGCAGTATTGACAATATGCCAACACAGATACCCAGAGAAAGTACAGACTTTTTTGGTGACTTATTATACCCGTTTGCGTTTGATATTTTACAGAGCAATGCACAAGACCCACTAGAAGATCACAAATTTTCTCCCGTAATACATGGGGTAAGAGAGGATTGCATGTTAATTCTAGTAAATAACACAAGTTAATTTTGACGTGCATGTCATTAATTCAACCGAAAAAAGAACTGTTTGGTTCTATAAAACAAAGACAACATGGTTACAAAGTTTCGCATAATATTCATAATTTTAATATTAAATATATGTTTTTGACTCTCCAATATGTCAATCTTATTTTTGGCTAAAGTATTGACCGATGAACAATTTTTTTTTCAGATTTTGTGTTCTATTTATAACGTCATCATAGTATCTTATGCAGTTATAAGATCCCCCTTTACTTTTAACAAAAATTAATTCCTTAAAGTTTTTCGAGTACAACGGCACCCCATCAGGGTTTTTCTATTTACCAGATTAAGAATAATACAAATAAAGCATATACGACTTTATTTTTGATATAAATTTTTAAAGTTGTTCAAAATGTACTCCATTAATAACCTGACATTAGCTGATATGTTATATCACTTTGTATTGAACCCTCAATAATTTCCGTAATGATATTTTCCATTTTCATTCAAATTCTTTACGTTGGATCGTCTAAAGTATATGTAAAGTATGTGGCCTATTAAAATGGATAGACCATTATAAATATGCGTATCTTTACCTTAGAAGAAATCTAAGGGAGTCATATCTGATAAGTTTGGTGGATATGCAGTTAGTCTTCACCGCTCTATTCATCTGCTAGAGAAAGTATAAGATCATAAATGTCTAATAAAACATATTTTGCTCATATAAAATATTAGAGAAACTAACAACAAAACTAGCAACAATAATTATTCAAAATCAAAACAGTTGAAGAAATGTCAGATCATTAAACTGACTAATTTTAGTTTTATCACTTCACTGTTACTTATCAAGTTGACTTTATTAGAGTTTTAAAAATTATATTTGATAAGGAGTAAAGGTGAATTCAAATGGTTTGTTTACGAGAGGATAGAAATGTTGAATTATGGTTGAACAAATTAAGATGCATTGGTGGCAGATTAGGATGTCATCAGGAGGCTTGCCACTTGTTTAATCAAACATCGTGATGGATCATGGCGCCCCTATCTTGTAATACATCTTCATCAAATTGCTGAAGAAAGACAATTTTGTAATAAACTTATTTGGTTTTAAAACTTTGTGTATGGAGCCAACTAAAATGTTTGTTAACTTAACGATTTTTGGAATTGAAATGATCAATATCCATATAGCCTAATACCCCAACCTGTGCAGCTTCAGTAAGAACTCTCGGCTGCTTATTTAACACGGACTCAGTCTTTTGATTTTTTTATAGCAAGGACAAACACATGTCGGTGTCCCACATTTTTTCTTGATGCCTTTCATTAAAAATGCGAGCTGTCGCATGAGCACATCTATTTTCAACATCATAAATAAAAATAATTTTAATTATTTCTTATGAAGTATATACCATTATGAAGCCTATCACTGTCACTGGAACTGACACCACTTGACAAACACTTTAAAAACACTAATACTTCCAATAAATGTGTTTAAAATTTAATACTAGCTGTAATCAGGAAGAAATTATGTGCTAAAATAAAAATAAGCGATGAGTTAAAACAAACCCTCTCTTATCTCTTTAAATATTAACAATAAAATGATATGTGTATAAAAATTAAAATAAACATAAAACGTATAAATGTTGAGTTTGCGGAGGTGATTCTACAAAGACAGTACCTCCTACTTCCATTCAACGCATAACAGCGTCCTTAAAATATTCCATTAATTTATTTTGTTTTATTTAAATTATTTTATTTTTGCTTATATCACGAGAACGGATCAGCTGATTTCAGTTTTCTAAACGGAGTTGAATTAGAATTTGTAAGATCTTTAAAAAAATGTATTACAAAATAGGTAATGCATCCTACAATTAAACAGGTATAATTACGTCCTTTGCCACCAAAATTAATTTCGTTTATATAATTACTAAAACTGACATTTTCATACCATATTTTGAAATAAATAAATATACAGCAGATATTATATAAGTACTTTTACTTTTTCTATATTTAGTTATTATATAACAATAATATAAACAAAAAAAACAAACGGGAAGAAAATCTAAAAGTCTTTCTCGTAATATAATTAATTAAAAAATTAATTAAAACTTAATAATTCGCTAGAAATAAGTTGAGACCTTTCGACACTTGAAAAACTGTTTTATTGACTACGCTACAAAGTAATGGCCCGAACTCAGGTATACTCGTATCTATGACTTTCTTGAGCCAGGAGTTAATTATATTTATATTAAAGCGCTTATCGCAAAGTTGTGCCTTAAGCTTTTTAGATCTGTTAAGGTGGGTATACATCTGCGCGCCCCTCCGTGTGCGCGCCGCGCGTGTGCAGGAAGTTCTCTAGATTAGTACGGGGTTTCCGAGTTGCGCACGAACCGCACGCACACGACGCATCACGATCCACATCATGTGGGTTTTTTCGACGAACGCTTTGTGTGTTCGCAGTACATATTTGGACGAGGGCACGAGAGGCTCGTTGTTTTTGTGGCGCATCCATTCAGTAAAAGTGGAGTGGTCAGATGAAGATGTCGAGTAAAATTGTTATATTGGCCACTTATTTCTTGCGGCTTCAAGCCCATAGTAAGCTCGGTAACATTCCATTTTTTAAACAAGTTAATATGCCACCAACGTCGTTGTTTGCTTTTCTTTTTGCACAAACTTGCCATTAATAAGAAAGCACCACTCAGCACCTAAACGGTATAATTTTTATCGCGCGACAGAGACATGATTATCTACAATGCAAAATGTCTACTAAATGTTCGTGGGTTTCCTCGGGATCGCGGAAGGTTCTTCAAAATGAATAATTTTAACGAAGATTGAACGAGCAATGAACGCGCGGTGCGCAGGTTTATACCCACCTTTACGTTGTTGAAATTCAAATATTGTTACGTTAATAAAGGAATAGAGCTTGTAAAAAATATGACATGACCCTATAGGGTGGTCATATTACACGCTATAAATTAACATATTTTTGTAATAGTTTGGAATTAAGTCAATCAATCAAGTATGTTGTCGGTTGTTTTATGTCTGTGAATCAACCCCTTTCCTTTTGATAAAAAGGAATATGACCTTGAAATATTTGGAAAAAGTAATTCCGCATGTGTATTCTCCAAATATTCTACATACTGATAAACTGATAAGGGAAAGTTTTATAGGAGAAAATATAACAGAAAATTGTTATAAATTTAAAATTAAAATAATCAATAAAAGGTACTAAGGTACTTAGATGATTAAATTTTACTAAATACATACAATAAAACTTCATTCCTTTATTATCAGTCATACATTTCTAATATATTCCTTTTAACAATTGGACTTAAGATGTGTTATATCTACAAAAATGAAACAGCATTACGAATTCACAATTACAATCAACTAATCACCTAATATTAACAATATATTAACCATTAGTTCACTTGTTTGCATGTTATGGCCCATTGAATCGTTAAAATTTTTCTACTAACATACGTCACACATTTAAATTACGTCATCTCAGTTCTTTAAATATATATTTTAGGCTATTATTGCGAGCAACGGAAAACTGACGCCAAATTTCGAATACATACAGGATCTAAGGAAAGCAGGAATGTAAGTTCAAATAACATTTACGACACCATGTATACTTCCAATTGCTTTCAGATCAAAGCCTATTAGACCACTTTAAATAACATTTGATATTATGGGAGGCACGCGGAATCTGAAACCTCACAAAACCATGTATTTCTAGAAATGTCACTATTAGGACAAATTTAACATACGTGTAATAAAGGGTTTTTAATGGTAAATGTTATCATTATTTCTCAAACAAGATTTCTGCCTGCAGTTCCAATAAAAGTGACATGCGAATAATGGCTACTTGTGACATTTTTGACAAAGAAAGCTCAGAAACGAATTAGTTATTATTACAATTTTTATCTATGTTATTTTTTGTTATCGTATATTTACGATATTTTTATCTTGATTTGTTTTTCCATGTTTTCTTTAAAACATTCTTACACCTACATACTTTTTCCTAGTTATCTACATTATTTACTAATCGAAACAATATTAGGAAGTAATAAGAATACCGTTATCATTAATAGATATTAAATCTACTAATAAGGCAATTGTTATTTCGTATTTTTCTATATTATATATACAAGGTCATTCGCGCAATCCGTCCATTAATAAAAGTTTTTGGGTTCCATTTTCTTTGAAGTTCTGACATTTTGAAGGGTCAAGTCGACGAGATCTATCACCATGAAATATTGGCAATCTTGTATCACTTTTGTATCACCGGTTTTATTGAAAATAGGTTGTAAACTTCCGTATTTTAAACAGAAGGCTTTATTAAATCACTTACATATTGTAAATATTTATTTTAGAATTTGAAGTATTTTAAAAATTGTATAATTCATTTTTAAAGTAAAGCCTGTAACTTTTTTAGTAAATCACGGGTAATACATACCATAAAATGTTTACAGATATTTAGCAGTCACATACAGATATTTAGCAATCACAATTTGTCCACACGGTATCCAGAATTTAGTTTAAACATCGCATAAGTCATTTTCTTCCAAATAGAATACTCTGTATATAAATAAACTGTTATATGCAGCAATGTAAAATTCTGCATTGATCTATATTAGGTTATTGGGTACCTATTTTCAACAGCTGAATTGCTGTTGAAAATATTAACGATTACTAATATAAATTACAAATTAGGTTAAACTAAGTTACAAATTAAAGTCAAATAAATAAATTAATGAAATCTATGTAATTTATGTTTACACAATCAACGAATATGTGCTTATATGAACAATCATTCCACTACTAAAGATCCTTATAAACGAAACTTAACTGACAAAATCATTACAAATATTCTATATGGTGTGCTTCCTGTTTAAACTTTAAAAATTATTTTATACATTTTGTTAACTGCAACATTCCTGAACACATCTCGGATTAAGCATTTAATTCTTGTTCTGACTGGAAATCTTCATTTGGAGTTCTTGATGTTTATTATATTTGCGCACATAAACTTCTTATTTTGTACGCCCTTTATAGGGTCTAGCCGGACTAAGGTCAGAAAATCAATCTGACCTTCATTAAGGTCAGAAATCAAAAGAAAATCAATTTGGTTTATAATCTCACTAGATTATAGACCAAATAGTCTATAATCTAGTGAGTTTATTATACTGCATATCATCTTAGCCATATTCACTGCTTGATCTATTTCCTTCAGTGAAGTTTTTCTTTTAAAATTTATATACTACCGGATTGGTAATATTCCAGGTTAATACAACGCGATGACTTGACTATAAGTCCAAATTTTTTAAATTTCGTAGAAACTGGAATTTTGAAAGCTATTAATGAACATGTTGTATAAATGACCCGATATAACATTTTGCAAATAATGTTGATATTTTGCTGAGTTTAACTCAATACCGATTCTGTCTTTATAGCAAAAGTAGGCACAAAGCTGGCCCTGAAACAAATACAACGGAAAAGAGCGTGGTTATAGTAGGTGCTGGAAGAGTAGCCTCTCCTTTAGTAGAATACCTGTACAGAGACAAGACCATAGGAATAACAGTTGCATGCGAAAAAACAGAGCTGGGCGAAAGTTTAGCTAATTGTTATCCTGGAATTGAGAGCGTGTACCTCAATGCTTGCGAAACCACTTCCGCTCTAGACGATTTGGTGGGCAAGGCAGACGTCGTAATTTCCATTCTTCCGGCAAACCTGCATCCGATAGTCGCAAAGGCTTGCATAAATAGAAGCGTCCACATGGTGACAGCTAGTTACATGAGTAACTCTGTTAAAGATCTCCATCAGGCGGCTGCCAATGCCGGAGTTACGATCTTAAATGAAATTGGTTTGGATCCTGGCATCGATCATTTGTTGGCGTTGGAATGCATTCAAGAAATTCAAGCTGCTGGCGGAAGAGTAACTTCGTTTGAATCGTTTTGTGGTGGACTACCGGCCCCAGAGTTCAGCGATAATCCTCTTCGATATAAGTTCTCGTGGTCGCCAAGAGCAGCATTATTGAACACCGTTTCATCTGCAAGGTAAATAAGAATTTAGCATATTTTTGTTAAACTATTTTCTTGCTTATCATATTATTTTATTTTATTGATACATATGGACAAAAATTATAAATTTAATAATACTTTAAATCAGTGTTTTCGTAGTTAGAGGAAAACGACATCTACGAACTTATTTTTTGTAAATGGCGCATCGGGAAATTCGGATATTTTCAAATGCGGAATAACAGATCTTATAAAATAATTAAGGAATTTTGTTTAAAAAGGAAATATACACAAATATTCTTAACAGTGCCGGTGACATGTTAATGTATACTATTCATTTCATCGCTATTTGCCAAATAAAAAACACTTATCTTGCAGATAAACGCAAGAGCCTAGCTGAGACTAGCCATAAAAACAAGCCACGGTATATTTTGAGATTTTTTATTTCACAAATAGCGATGACATAAACTATATGTGAGTGTGAGACCTAGCACGACTGTTCATACCCTCTCATTTAATCGCAAGAATATATATATATATATATATATATATATATATATATATATATATATATATATATATATATATATATATATATATATATAGTTTTGGTGGGAGGTTCGCGACGAGACGAAAAACAACACGTTGGTCACAACACTTTTATTACGTCGCGTTACAATGGTAACTGTAAGTGATTTACCCAAGAACTGACATATGATTCACCGTTCAGCTTTTATAATAATGTACATTTAGCTGTTTCAGCTATTTTCTTAATGAATCATATACAGTTCCTTCTATAACGTTTTAGTTTATGTTACATAGTTTCATGATAGATAAAAATAAAAAGTCATTAAATACAGGGTGGTTTCTTAACTCCTCCCCCATTAGAACGGCGACGTGGAGTCGTCGGGAGTAGGATTCGAACCTACGTTGCCTTCGGATCGCTTGGTCTTCGGTTTCCAAGTGAATGTTGTCCATGGTTTGACTCGGTGTCGACAGTTGTAAATAATGAATAAGATACTAACACATAGTATCAGTCCAAGTATTACATAGAATAGAAGCGAATATGGAACCGCTTCAGGTAGGTCTTTTAAGGTGATTGGCTGCGAATGCTGAAGAATATTATGCAGTTGCTGGATATCACCAAGTCTGATGTCCTTCAGGATAAGGGGACGTTTTACTGGTTGATGTGACATTTGTGGAAGTTCGGGTAGTAACAGCGTGGATCCATTCAAAAGAGTAGGATCTGGGCCGAAGGTTGTGTCGAATAGTGTAATGCTGCATCCATCTGGAATGGTAATTGCGACTGGATGACTGATTTTCTGTATTTTGTTATTCGTGCAGGAACTTTTAACATCGACAGTCTTGGTAGTAAGTAACAAAACGTGATATTTGTCGATTTGTTCGGCGATGGGCCTCTGAAGAATGACGGGGGTCATTTGACAAGAGTCCTCGTAGAGTCCATTGGCTAATGCGGGCATGCATTGCTGATCATTGGGTCGTAACGTGCCTTGGCATATGGAGATTTCTTCCATCAGTGGACAGGGATTATCCAAAAGTAGATGTTGTGTACCAAGTACCAGGATAGGTTTAGGTGGAATAAATGTATAATTTTTGATAGGAATAGGGTACACATGGTAAGAGGAAAATTTTTCATTTTGCATGATTGGAACTTTTATTGAGAAAATAATTTTATCTTTTCTTAATTTGACTGAAACACCAAAATATTGATAGTAACTTTGTAAATATTCAAAATTTACTAATTGATCTTTTGAATAAATTTGTTCAAGGGTTTTTAAAATAAATTGAAGGTCAGGAATTGAAAGAAGCGACTGATGCACTGTATTTAAATACGCGAAGGTAGTTGCCGCTTCGACAGTGTCAAGGAATTCTAAAATGAGTTCAAGGTTGTTAACAATCTGTTGTGCTAATATAATTGCATGATAACGTACGATTATTAAATTTATTTCCTTATCTAAATGCTGAATATAAGATTCCATTGCCTTTTGATTATTATGAAGAATAGCCAGGGTCGTATTTACTTTTTCAGCGAGGGTTATCATCATAGATGTTTTAAGGTTTATTTGATCAGCTAATGAATGTTGGTTTTTTATTAAGGTGTGAAACTTTAAATTAATAATTTCTAAGTCATCATTATCCAATGTGCCAAATAGCCATTTTTGAGTGGTGCCAACAATATTTATAAGTCCTCTTTTGTTTCTAATAGGTTTTGCTTGTAGTGAGTCATACCGTTCTTGTATTTTATCTAATAAAAATAGAGCTTGAGTCGTAAAATTAATTGCTATTATTTTATTTGTTTTTGATTCTAATTTATCGATTTGAATTTTAAGATTTCTTATATTATTTTGAATAGGTTCTAAATTTATAACATGGAGAAAAGTATGGTATTGATTAATAATTTTTGTTTCTTTACTTATTTTAAGGAGGTAAACTGGATTTTGTAGATGATCTAGTGTTATATCGTCTAGTCGCACTTGATGTACTAGGGATATTATTGTCATTGTCAGGAGGAGTAGGGATAGTGGATTTGTCATTTTTCAGTTTTTTGTCAGTCTCTTCGTCTTGTTGTTTGTCCTGCAACAACGTTTCTTTATTAGTTTTAGGAATTTTGCGTTTCTTTTTAACATGACTTTTATGAAATTGTCCATGTTTTGTTTTAAGGGTAGGCCCTTTATCAAGAATTGCTTGTGATCTTTTGAATCGAGCACGCGTTTTATGACCTGTGGTAATTTCTTTTATTAATATTGGTTGTTCTGGTTCAACAGGTTCGGGTTCGTCTCGGGATTCATTTCGTTTTGAAATAATTTTGTCTTTGTTCTGAGAGATATTCGAATTTATTTGTTGATACAATTGTTGTGTCAAGTCTTTATGTTTTTGAATATAATCAGAAGTGATAATATTTTCATTGAGTTCAAAAGGAGTAATTTTGTTAGTGTGACCTAATATTACTTCGAATGGTGTTAGTTTCGTTACGCTGTGTATCGAGTTATTGTAGCCGATAACTGCTAGTTTCATGAGGTATGGTAATGGTTTATTTGGATGTTCTTGTTTTAGACAACGTATTGAATCTAAAACTGTGGAATGGAATCTTTCCACTGGTGAATTAGAATTTGAATTTCGAATTGTAGTTATATGTAACTCAATTTTATGTAATGCGCAAAATTCTTTAATAATAATATTATTAAACTCAGTTCCACTGTCAGCAATAATTTTTCCTGGAATACCAAAATGTGAAACGAAAGTTAGTAATGCATTTTGAACTTCAATAGCAGTTTTATTTTCTAAATGGTAAGATTGGCCAAATTTTGAAAAGGGATCTAGGATAGTTAAAAATTGTTGTCTGTCAGCTTGGAACACATCAATATGTATCGCTTCAAATGGTTTAGTATAAGTGGGTGTTATTTGAAATTTGATTTTTTGTGGATGCCTTTCATATTTTGATAATTGGCAGGTATTACAAGTGTTGACGTATTTAATAACGTCTGCATGAATTTTAGGCCAATAATAGCGTCTTAAGATAGCTGTGCGGGTTTCATTAATGCCGCGGTGACATGTTTTTGTTTCGTGGTAATATTTAATGTACCTCTGCTGTTCTAGTTCATCTTGAACATCATTCAAAAACTTTTTTGTTATAAAGAATCTAATACAAGAGCTAAAATTTTGTTGCAGTATGCGTATCATTTTCTTTTCGATTTCTGGAGTTGTAAAATAAAGACAAGTGATATCTGAGGGATTAACAAACTGTTTAATGAATTTCACTACGTCAGCGTCTGAAAGGTTTTGACGTAAAGTTATAGAATGACGTATTTTATATCCAAATAATTTTTCTGTCGAACAGGTTTCGAATAGTGCGTTTGAACTTTCATGGATTACTAATTGATTTTTAAACAGATTTAGGGGGTTATCTGTAATAGGCATTTGTAAAATTGGATTTTCTGCAGCTGTATGAATTGTGTCATTATCGTTATTGTCTTTGTCGAGTAAGGGCATGGAAGGTAGCTGTTCATTTGGATTTTGGTTTTCGGACTCGGAAAAATTGTCTAATAAAGTTTGAAATACTTCAGGATCAGGTTCCGGGATGTTGTCAAGGATGTCATTTACATCATCGTTTATTGTGCCTGGATTTGCAATTACTGAAACATTATCTTCATTTTCAATAGCATTAAGTTCGTCATTAAGTTTTATTCGAGAGAGAACATCGGCCTGATTTGTAGAGCCTTTTTGAGAAGTACGTAATAAATTTGGAATTAAAGACGATCGGGAAGGTGTTATAGGGTCATTGATATGATAATCATATGACTCATAATTACAAAGAGGTTCAACACAAAGGGTGTCTGTAAATTCAATTGTTGTCGGTTTATCTGAAATATTGTGTATCTCAACGAGTGCTTGACCATTATTACAATAAGTAACTGTTTCAGGTATCATGCATGAATCATTAGATAACGCCGGGACTAAGATATCACCATTAAGCGAGTCGACTGGAACTTTTCTAAGAATAACTTCGTTAGCATTAATGGAATAGCGAACTGTTTTGTCTGATGGTTGACGGTAGAACAATGGAAGTGCAAATTGTGGATTATACAGGATGTTTTCTGAAAAAATTATTGAAAGGTTGAATTTCAGCAAGTCTTCAAATCCTATTAACCCATCAAAATAATCGTGAAAATCGTAAAGAAGGACTGTCATTGTTTCATTAGAAAGGAATTCAGAGAATGCTGGGATATCGGCTTTAAATCTTATTTGAGTTTCTCCAGTACAAGTTTTTATTTTTGTTTCGTTCTGATAAATGCAATCAGAAAAATAGTTTTGAATAATATCGGGGCGAATTATCGATTTAGAACAACCTGTATCTATTAATAATTTCATTGGAGGGTTTTCTATACAAATATACGGAAGGGAAGATGGAGTAACTACCGAATTAAATTCTTCTACTACCTCTGTGAATTCGCAGGGCCAGGTTTCATAAAATTTCCAGAATTGTCACGAGAACTATCTTGAAAATCAAAGTCATATTCAAGTTGACTGTCTACTTCGCTTTCGGCAAAGTAATTAGAAGACTCGTCAGGGTAAGAATTTTCAAAAGTACTGTCAGAAGTTGGGTTTAAGTCGTACTCTAAATTATCTTCGGTTTCTGTGTTAAATAATTCAGTATCGTGAAATGGGTGACGTCGGGATTGTATAGTATTAACACCAGACATAGGGGTCGGTCTTGAAATATTTTGGTTTTGAATTGGCTGTCTTTTAGGTAAGACTGAGACACCGGACATTGGAGTTGGACGAGATGTACTAGAAAGATTTCTATTTGGCTGGGGTTTCCAGACATTTTGTTTTCCGAAAACTTGGGCATTGGTCGGGAAACGTTGTGGAATTTGACGTGTTTGTATGTTAATTGGGGCTGAAGGAAATGAGTGTTGTTGTGGATTTACGTTAAATTGTTGTTGATAATTTTGGAAAGATTGTGGTTTGTACATGGGCCTAACATTTCTAGAATTCTGATCGAATTGATTAAGTGGTTTAGGTTTATTATTAGCTGTTGGATAAAGACTGTTTTTATATTGGGAAAACTGTTCTTCCTTAGTGACAAAAGCTATTGCACCTTCAATTGTTGTAAATTCTTTTGTCCTAACCATTTGTTGTAATTGAGATGGAAGATTACGAACATAAGTGTCTAGTGCCAGCTGTTGGTAAACTTCAGCTAAAGCTGTTTTAACACCAACTGGTTTACTAGTTTGTTGCAATTTCGACATTAGTAGAGATTGGAATTCTTTAACTTGATTTCCAAATTGTAACAACGTTTGTTTAGACCTATTAAATTGTAAATGCAAGAGATCTTGCTGTAAACATGGTAAATCTCGTGGATCACCAAAATTTTGAGAAAGCATTTCCCTAATTTGGGGCCATGTTGCAATTTCTAAACGACTAGAAATTAATTGTTGGGCTTGACCTACAAGTTTAGATCTGATAGCTCTTAATAAAAATACGTTCTGGCTTTCATTGGTCTGTGATGCAAAAGAAGTTATCAATTCGTCACAACTAGTTAAAAAGTCATTTAGTAAAAAGGTGTTTCCGTCAAATGGTGGTATGACGTCAACATACATTTTTAACAATTGGTAATTAACGGCCATTGTAGATGGTAACACTAGCTTTGGAGGTTGTAAAGTAATAGATAGAGTTTGTTGTTGAGAATCGATTAATTGAGTGTTGTCAGAATCGCTGTTTTCACTGTCTCGATTTTCGTTAGATTCTGAATCTGAATTGCTCATAAAAGATAATAATTTGAACAAAAATATTGAAAAAAATCAAAAGTGAAAAAAAATACAAAAGTGAAAAACAAGTTTGAAAAGAAAAAAAATTCTTTTTCTTTTTTTTTGTTTGAAAAACTTGAGAAAAGTCTTTGAGACTTTAATTTAAATACTTTAAACTTAAACTGAAAACTTAACTTAAATACCTCTAAAGGTCGGAGTGAACCAAGTTCTAATCACACAAAGTCAATGAAAGAACAAGGAATGAGTACTTGGTACTTACTTTGTAATAAAGTGTTGTCTGGACGTCTGGTAGCTGTGGAAAGGTGCCGCACAGGAATACCGGTCCGTGGAGTGGAAAGGTGCCGCACTCCGGGTGTTTTCTTCGCTCGCCAACCCTCGAACAACTTCTCAGTGAGCCTGCTGTTTTTTTTCGGAATCACCAGTGAGGATTGAGATCCTACAGTTTCTTCAGTGAGCCTACTGCCTGATGAATCCTACCGACTGCGCCAGTTTTGGTGGGAGGTTCGCGACGAGACGAAAAACAACACGTTGGTCACAACACTTTTATTACGTCGCGTTACAATGGTAACTGTAAGTGATTTACCCAAGAACTGACATATGATTCACCGTTCAGCTTTTATAATAATGTACATTTAGCTGTTTCAGCTATTTTCTTAATGAATCATATACAGTTCCTTCTATAACGTTTTAGTTTATGTTACATAGTTTCATGATAGATAAAAATAAAAAGTCATTAAATACAGGGTGGTTTCTTAACTATATATATATATATATATATATATATATATATATATATATATATATATATATATATATATATATATATATATATATATATATATATATATATATATATATATATATATATATATATATATATATATATATTCTTTGCTTACTGGGATAGGGGCTAACAGCAGGGGATTCGAGTGGATTTTCCTTGGTCTTGGTTTTATGAACTCAATCCGTCAAGGTCTGGTCTGACATTCTTCTCGCCTTTTTGTTTATTCACCACTTTTACTCCAAGGGACATCATATATCCGCATACCACACACACCATTTTCACCATGACGCATTGCTTAAATTTTTTTCACTAGAAATGAATTTAAGCTGTCCTGTTTGGAATGATTTATACTCGGTTTCACTTAGATACGAAAAGACTGTTCTCAGGAACAGGAGAACAAGCCAACTTATTTTACAGGGGTAAGATGAGTACCTATTTATTATGTATATTATTGTGGAGTATCTCCATACCCAATACACAAGTCGATGGACACTCTCAATTTTTGAAATCAAAAATATTCTTGAAAATTCTATAAAATTTTCAATTTTTTCATTTCATTAGCCCAAAATCGTTATTTCAATTATGTCATTGTAAACTATGTGTACTTTAATTATTGTACTTCTGCCAGTTAAGTCATATTAACAGCCTTCATATTATTTCTTGCAAAGCGAATGGTACAGATGCTTAAAATACTCATGTAAGTTAGTTACTGTTGGAACTACTATATTATCTAAATTGTTAACAGTTAAAACAGCACTTTCAATGGATAAAGGCTTGTTTTGGAATACTCATTTTCTCTTTGAAGTTTATTATACTAAATATATGTGTTCTAGTAGTTCTTTTACCCATACAAAATATTATTTGGGTTTTTCTTGGACTATCCATTTCATCCGTGGCGCTATATATTGGTAATAATATTTTTTTAATTCGCAAATAGTACATGAGAACATTTTGAGTATACATATATAAATCGGTTTATCGTAATTTCGAAACTAATATATCATATAGAGATTAATATCATATTGTTGAGCACATTTTTGCACTAATCAACAAACAAAAAAATTACATATTATTTATCTCTTTCTAGAAATCCCTTCCTCTCTTGCTTCTCTGTTTTTTATTATATAGGTCATACCTGTGGAACTTTAGAAAATGTTAGTCTATAATAGAGATGGACAGTTAGCTGATATTTGATATATATTATAAATAATGAACAATAGTGAGATAAAATTAATAGATTAATGTGGGATAATGGTGCCGATCGCTTGGAGCTGGTATAGATTATCTGCTCGAAGTAATCCAAATGATGGTTCGATTCCCACATAAGTCTGCTGAGTGTGTATGTATACATCCATGTCAGAGAATGTCAGGGGTTAGTTGGAAGGACAGCACTAAGCTAAACCTCGTCCCCCTAAAAACAAAGGCGCAAAAATAAATCAATAGGCACTACATAATAGACTTAGGAATATATGATTATTATTTTGTATTTATAATTATAAAAATACAAATTAGAAATTTACCTTAACTTATCATTTTTTTATTTTAAAATGTCTTTTTTCTAATAATATTTCTTCTAACTTAAATTCACTTAATTTTTGTATTTCGAAAGCTATTAGAATACCCGATGAAGAAAAGAACTCTGCAACAAAACTAGATCCTTATTGTACTTTTAGAATAGTACTATCAATATATTTTTTTTAATTCTACAGATTTTCAACAAAATCTAGATCCAACAAAACTAGATCCTTATTGTGCTTTTAAAATAGTACTATGATTTTTTTTAAAGTCTGATAATGAAATTGACTGAATAATTGCTAGTGTCTCCAGTATCTGAAACTTTTTTTATTACGCAAATGTGTTGACTCCAATGTTTGTGATTTGGAAAATATTAATTTACCAAATAAAGACGAGAAACATTTATATATTCAATTTATTAAATACAAATTGAGAAGCTGTACATATGATTAATTAATTTTACACAATTATCATCAATTATTTAGAGAAAATTGTATTTCTGCAGGTAGAGTAATTAAATTAATTTTCTGATATATTGAATACCTGATACAACCATTTATGTAGAGTCTTTATATGATTTAGACGATATAGGCTCATTCAACTTAAATCTGGACGTATTTTTAAGATAGTCTTTATTTCTTTTATCTTGCCACAGAATATCGTTTTTAGATATTCTACATCTGAAATAATAATAATAACATCATTTAAAGAAAAATTATTTCAATATGTATTTGAATAGTTCAGACAAATGTCCTCCTATTTCAATCTATTGACTTATTTCGGAATACTAGCCTCAAAACCCTCTCTGACCATCCTAACGGTCGATGGTCAGACAACTGTTCCGTCTATTTTGACCCAAATTCTCGGACAAGACAAGAAATATTATACACTCGTCTTTCACACAAACAACCTTAAATCAAATTATAAAACAAATCAATTAAGACATCCCAGCTTAGATATCTACCAAATATAAACAAACCGATCAGTTTATCCTGATGAGATGTAAAATATCTACTTCCGCAATTAAACATCCTACCTCTGCATTCAGTATTTCTCTGTATTCAGTTTTCACTATTTTTTAAGACAGCCTAATCTTTTTCACTTTCTTCAGATACTTAAGGAAAGGACAAATTGTCGAAATAAGCGAAGGTGGGGAACTCATGAGGGCGACTAAATCCTTGGACTTCCTTCCAGGATTCAATTTAGAGGGCTTTCCGAACAGAGACAGCACAAAGTATGCCAAATATTATGGCATCGAAGACGCGAATACGATCCTTCGTGGAACCTTGAGGTACAACGGTTTCTCCCAAGCGGCGAAACAACTCCAGTTTTTGGGACTGCTGGATACCGAAGCACATCCCAGTTTGCACGCTCAAGGTCCGGAAATCACGTGGAGGCAATTGATTTGTCAGCTCCTGGGCGTAGAGGATCCCAATATCTTCTATGATAATTTGAAAACTAAAATTACTGATAGAACCGGGTCAGAATATGCGGTAGACTTATTGGAAGAACTAGGGCTCTTAGATGAAAAAAATGTTGTAAAATGTACATCACCATTGGATACTCTCACGCATTATTTATCTACAAAATTAGCTTTAGGTAAATATAAAGTTGTTCATGAAAAGAACAGATTGGTTTAAGAATTTTATTTCTAAAATATAACTTAAGGTACACCAATTTTTAATACACACCAATTTTTTTATAAGATACACAAATTTACTTGAAAAATACGGTCACATGCATGAATTTTGGACATAATCACTTTTTACCTGATTTTGTATTAATTAAAAAAATATGTAATTGACAAAAGTGGAACAACCAGAGTATCATTTAAAAACCTGATAACATTTTCTTCACAAGAAAACCCATCCTTTTAAATAAAAATTAGTAATTTTCGTATTTTCTTAGTATACGTTTAAATTCACATGCCACGAGACACTGCTTAAAATATTATTAATTTTATTTATTTTGTATCTATTATTTTTGTTTATTTTGATTATTTTGATAAAACTCACCTTTTCAATGAAAAGGTGAGTTTTCAAACTTTCCATTTTAATTTTATTTTTTCTTAAAGTAACATATACCTATCAAAATCTTCATTTGGTACCAATTTTCTCTGTATTTCACAAATTTTACATCCTCAAAACTTAAAAAAAAAATAAAAAACAGTTTCCTTTGTGCACCCCTTTGACTAAAAATATTGTTGTTTTTTTTTAATTCATTTGTTACTCTTATGAAACCTATACAGTTTTAAAATGCCACACGTTAATATTAAATAAACGTTAATAAACATCAAAATTAAAAATAATATTTTTTTATTTTTGAAGTTTATTAACGTTTAATAGAAATAATCAATTAATAATAATAGCCACCAATTAATAGAAAGTCATGATTAATAATTATAAGGACTAACGACTTCTTCCTATATATATTTTAGAAAAGCATGAACGAGATATTATAATACTTCGTCACGATGTAGGAATTCTGTGGCCCGACAATAGAAGGGAAACTCGTGGTATCAATTTTGTCGTGTATGGAGATGTCAATGGGCATTCTGCAATGGCAAAGACTGTAGGATTTCCAACAGCCATAGCAGCAAAAATGATTCTTGATGGTACGTATGCGACATGTCGGCGTATTCAAATAGTTTCGAATTAAAAAACAAAGACAGATATCAATGTGAATTGACTGAATAAATAGTTAAACTTTAGTATATAATGTGAGTCTTTGAGATACGCAATCGTGAAACAATGTGATAAAAACTTTCGATGCGTTCTTCTGAAATATAGGCAATATTTTAAATATTTTTTATAATTTTTTATAATTATTTGGATTAGCAGTTAGATATACTCTTGGTGTATAAGTACCTTCCATTGACCAAAAACATAATTAACTCAGTTAATTATGTTCTTATTTATGAAATGTGTCGAAAGTGTATCATTCCGTTCTTCTTTGATGATACATATATTTTTACTGCTTTGTGTACACCTGGTATATGACTACATCCACATTTTCCAAATATTTTACCAGTACTTTACAACGAACATATGTGAATTATATATAATAATATGTAATAATATACATTTCCCGTGCCTAAAAATAACTACCTTCTACACTGTTGTGATTTTTAATCAAATTATTTCCTTAGTGTGTCTAAGTAAGTAAGCTGAGTTGTCCATCGTTATTTTAGTATTACACTGGTATCAGTGGTATTACACTGGGGTAGTTCCATCGCAGTCGAGATTCCGTCGTGTAGGTTTAAGATATTCAAATAGAAGTATATAGATGCATCTGAGTTTAGCTTTATAGTCATATTTGAGTGTAATAATACATATTATATAAATTATTATAACTTATACGTCGTTGCTTATATACGGCACCGCCACTGATGCAGCTTTCAAATA
Source organism: Rosalia funebris (assembly GCA_037954035.1). Lineage (NCBI taxonomy): Eukaryota > Metazoa > Arthropoda > Insecta > Coleoptera > Cerambycidae > Rosalia > Rosalia funebris. The sequence continues at coordinate 12,676,192 of JAZFAV010000007.1, forward strand.
GGAGACTCTACTCACAAGGCGTGTATTAGACGTCTTACATATTCTATAAATCTAGTAAACCATGACGCTGTCTTCAACGAAGCATGTTTGGTGGTTAAACTTTCATTTTAAAATAAAAATAGTGATTAAAGTTATAACTAAAGAATTGAATGTACTTTTCCAGAAATAACAGGGAAAAGCTGCTAATGCTTCACTATATATTTTTTTTTCAACTTCAAGAGATAGTACCAAATGTCTATGATGAGAAATTTATAGAATGGAAAGGCAAAAAACTAAAATAGTTTTCAGAGATTATTTCCTTTTTTTTAATTGTCTCCAGATATAAATCTGCGATATTCTTGCCATAGAGAAGAATACAATAAATTCGAAACTGAACATTGATATACTCCTATCTAAATGCCTAAATCAAGGATGACCTATTTTAAAAAGGAAATCTAAATATTATATCCCGAAAAAATAGAGAATTCGTAGTGCGTATAATAAGTGTTATTATATATTGTTATTATCCTTGTGAAATAAGACTTGCTACACAAAACCTTTAAGAAATAAAAAATTCAATCTGAAGTGACAACACCGTATTTCTCGAAATGGCGGCACTGGTGGGTCAGCAATAACTAACATAAAGCAAAACCAACAATTTGAGGTAAAATTTGAAGAAAGAAAATATGTTTGTACGAAAGATGTCATAATAATGTTCTACAAGTCAAAATTTTGCAGGCCATTTGTAAGAATATATGTATGTACAATTCAATAACTGACCTTGTCTAACCTACAAATAGATAACTTATAGTAAACTAGATAGCTCATTAGTGTTTAAATGATGAGGTCACAATTACTTTTTTAAATTACACAGTATTATACATATATAAAGAATACAACAGGCATTCTGGTATGTTACCCGATGGAGAGATAATGAATGTGCAGCACTTTGCTCCGTGGTCACTACATGGATGGCTGACTGTCGTCGTCTCGCCTTCGCTGATATGGCCGCGCATACGCCGTTGGCATCTTCCAGTCTGCCTTCGCCTCCGTCCCACCGGGATGAATTTGCTGACTCGACCCTCTACATCCTTTCGGACGTCTCCAGAATCCTTTCCACCGCACTGCTCTTCCAATGGACTGTCGAGCGCTTGATTATGGCGCCTGCTGCTGGTGGTGATTAAAGAGCTTCCTTGAATCCCCCGTCCTGCTTCACTCTGCTTGGTGTAGCTTGATGCTTCACACTCCTTTCTTCATGCGTTGCCGGGATGGGGTTCTTCGCGGTACCGAGCGTAACCGGTCGGCACAACCTTGAATGAATATGGAACAGGCTTACCAATATTTCTCGTGTGGACTGCTTCTCCCTGGTAGCCTCTGGTGTAGATCCACGTCCGTATCTCGCCCACCGACTCTCAATGCGGTCGTCGTGTTCCTCGTTGCAACCTCCTTGTTCAAGTTATCGTTCTCGCAGAAGTCGCTTCCGCTTTCTTCACAAAGATGAGGCGGTGAAAACCACTGGATCTTCGGTGGTCAGAGTAGTACAATGAACAAACGAATTCTTCATATGGAACAATTTATGTGGAGCTCGGTTATATAAAAGGTCCATATTCTAGTATCCACTGCAGTCTTCACGATTATCAGGTTTGGTTGTGTAGGTGGTGCATAACACTAGTCCTAAACGAACCAAGACTTGCCCAACCCAGACTGCATATCTTTATTTCTAGAACGGAATGATGATCGCCAAATTAGCTTGATTCCCAGCCAACTTCCATGATTGATCAACACAGCCATGTGAGTGAAGTTTTGTTGCGTTTTTGCTCTACCTGTTGATATACCCTCGGTCCCATGACTTGACATATAGTGTTCTCCTATAGAGATGTCTGCAACAATATCATTCGTTCTGTGACCCGCAATATCGAACTAGGCCCAGTATGGGGTGTATCATTGTATACTTGGTTTCGAGTCCAACGGGGGGAGTTTGGCACCTCTCCCTGAGCATATGCATATTTGTCCTCATCTATATATACACTCACAGACAAAAATATTGCATATTTTATTTTAAGTCATTGCTTATACTTATTCAACCTTTATAGCTGAATATCATTATATGCCTTGGCGACTAACATCGACTACTGTTTTGTTTGTTGTTATCAGAATGACATTTCTAATGTTTTATTTATTATTTCCGTAGTATTGGTTAGTGACCGATAGGACTTGCACCTTGACGAAGTTCTAGTGCAAACTAGAACGGGTGGGTCGGCTTACGCGTTTTAATGATTTAAGGAGCCGTACCATAGGTTTAACCATAGTGGGGGGGTCCTTATTGAAAAACCAGACTAAGACAAGTCCCTGAAGGAGGGCAGCAGCTCTTTCAGTAGTCATAGTGGCAGAAACCGTGGGTGTTGGTATGGTGCTATGACGCACACGACTGCGATGTGGAAGGCAAGAAGAAACCACTACATTATAATCCTCAGAACAGCTAACAAAAGGCTTATCCCATATAATGATAGCGTCTCCTGGGGCAAAAAACACCGGAGGATTAATAGTCCTCCCTTCGAATCTCCGGGTGAGGACTGTTCCGGGAGACGTGATCGACTGCAATAGTAGGGATAGTAAGAAGTGTAGCATTTCACGAGTCGGAGCGTGGAATGTCAGAAGCATGAGACAGGCAGGGAAGCTAGAGAACCTGAAGTTAGAAATGGATAGGTTAGGATTAGATATAGTAGGTAAAGGTGAGATGCGCTGGCCGGAAGTAGAAGATTTTTGGAGCGGTGACTATAGGGTAATACACACAGTATCGGTAAATGGAAACGCGGGAATAGAAATCGTTATGCGAAAGAACGCAGGACAGTGTGTAGATAGCTACCTACAATACAGCAAGAGAGTAATGATGGTCAGGTTAGATTAGAAGCCAGTGAAAACTATATGCACTATTACTAGTGCAAGTATACATGCCTACTTCTAGCCACAGTGAGGAAGAGTTAGAAGCCGTTTATTCGGACATAGAGCAGGTAATAGGATTTGTGAAGGGTCATGAAAATTTAATAATAGTGGGAGATTTTAACGCAGTCGTAGGTGAGGGGAAAGAAGGAGAATTTGTAGGTCCTTATGGATTAAGAAACAGAAACGAGAGAGGTAGCAGACTGATAGAATTTTGTGAGAAGCACAAGATGATAGTCGCGAACACATTGTTCAAGAATCACGTTAGGAGGCGGTACACCTGGAAAATGCCAGGAGGGATAGACAGGTATCAGATAGACTACATTCTGGTTAGGAAGAGATTTATAAATCAAGTAAAAGACTGTAAGAGTTACCCAGGAGCGGATATAGAGCGCGACCACAACTTGGTAGTCATGAAAGCTAGATTAAAGTTAAAAAATCTGACAACCCGGAAAGATAAGAAACATATAAATGTAGACATATTGAGGGATCATACAATGAAAGATAAGTTCCAGGAGAAAACAGATCAATTAATAAATAAAGCGAGTAATGACGAAATCAAGAACGCAGAAACTGAGTGGGAGGGTATCAAGAATAGTCTAGATTCCGCGGCTACGGACGTTTTAGGACACGAGAAAAGGGAAGCTAGGAAGCCCTGGAGAACGGACAAAATCAAGTCAATAAAGTGGGAAATCATTAGAAAGTGTAGAGAAGCGAAAGAACAATGGATAGAGGATAAACGCAAAGAAGTAGAAGATAAGCTCCAAGTAGGTAAGACCGATGAGGCTTACGAAATAATTAAGAGGAACTTCAGGGATATAGAACCAATAAGTAGAAACGTTAGGAGTCAATCGGGGGACATACTGATCGGAAGAGAGGAGAAAGCGGATAGATGGAAGCAGTACTTAGGAAATTTATACGAGGGTCAGAAATTAGGAGAGATATTAGAAGAAGAATCTAGCATCGATAGAGAAGATGTAGGAAAACCTATATTGAGAGAGGAATTAGAAATAGCACTAAGGGGGCTAAAGAACAATAAATAGATAGGGCGCCGGGTATAGATAAAATACAGGCGGAAATTTTGAAATGTGCGGGACAGAAAGTAGTAAATAGGATATTTGAACTGGTAAAACACATATACGAAACGGGCGAGATGCCAGAGGATTATAAGAGGAACATTATCGTTACTGTGCCGAAAAAAGAGAGGAGCCGACAAATGCGAGAACTTTAGAACGATTATCCTAACTTCCCATGCATCAAAAATCTTAACCAGAATAGTGCAGAAGAGGATGGAAAATAGAGAGGAAATACTAGGAGAAGACCAATTCGGGTTTAGGCGAAATAGGGGAACTCGCGAAGGTATTCTAGCGCTAAGAGTAATGTTAGAGAAAACAATAGAAAAAGGAAAGAATGCTTATATAGGATTTGTAGATTTAGAAAAAGCTTTTGATAACGTAAGATGGGAAAAAATATTCGAGATACTAAAGAGCGCGGGAATGAAGTATAGAGATAGGAGAGTAGTACACAATCTGTACAAAGAGCAAACTGCTGTTATAGAAGTAGAAGGGGAAAAAAGGGAAAGGGTAGGTATTAGGAAAGGAGTAAGACAAGGATGTACGCTATCACCACTAATTTTTAATCTGTACATCGAAGAGGTGATTAATGTGGTAAAAGATAGTGTGGAAAGTACAGGGACAGAAACTAAAAATGCTGAGATTCGCGGATGATATAGCAGTATTAGCATCTAGTAAGGAGGAATTAGAATCAGTATTGAACGAAATGGAGGCAGTGTTGACAGAAGAATACGGAATGAGGGTGAATAAAAACAAAACTAAAGTGTTAGTGTGCAGAGGACGCTAGAGCAGAGCAAAAACGAAAGTACAAATTAATAATGAAAGATTATTATAGAAGTTAAAGACTTCACTTATATAGGAAGTAAAATAAATTGGGATGGAAGAAGCGATAAAGACAAAACAAAGAATAGCGCAGGGTCGAGTAGCTTTTAACAGAAAGAAAGCACTTTTATGCTCGGGGGTAATAAACTTAGAAACAAGGAAGAGATTTTTGAAAACATATGTATGGAGCACGGCACTATACGGCTGCGAAACCTGGACGGTAGGGGAAGCAAGTAGGAAGAAATTAGAAGCTTTTGAGATGTGGTGTTACCGAAGAATGATGAAAATGCCGTGGACAGATAGGGTTAGAAACGAAGAAGTATTAGAGAAAGTCGGCGAGAAAAGAAGTATGTGGAAAAACATAAAGAAGAGAAGAGATAGAATGCTAGACCACTTGCTGAGACATGGGGGAATAGTCCGCGATATTTTGGAGGCAGAAATAGGAGTGAGGAAAGGCAAAGGTAGGCCTAGATTAGACTACTGCTCGCAAATAGTAAGGGATGTAGGTTGTAGCACAATTAACGAAATGTGTAGGTTAGCACAAGATAGGAGAAGCTGGACGTTAGCGTCCAACCAGTCTTAGGACTGATGACCTCATGATGATGATTGGTTAGTGAGTGGTTAGTGAGGTTAGTCACATTTAAACGAGTTAGTTTCTGTTTAAATTGGTATTTTAACCAACGAGGGTTACAAGAATATATTGCGAGGAAATTGCATATTTATCATTCGACTGTTTCTCGTATAGGAAATCGATACAATGAGACTAGAGAATACAAAAGACGCCCTGGCCAGGGACGTAAAAGATGTACAACGCCAAGAGATGGCCAATATTTGAGAATTATATCCTTGCAAAATCGTTCATTTACAGCTCCGCATCTGAAAAATGAATTACTGATTACAAAACAAGTCAATTAAGTAATAAGGAGACTTAAAGAAGTCGGTTTAAATCCAAAATTCCTAGTTTCAAAATAGCCTAGAGTTCCTAGGCTTCTCTCACGTCACAAAACCAGGCAGTTACAATTTGCAAGACCCCATTCTAATTGGAATGACCATCAATAGGAAGAAGCCCTTTTCATAGACAAAACAAGAATACAATTAAGGAAACCAGATGGACGTGGTCGAGTATACTCGTACAGAAAGCCTAGGGAACGTTTTACAGAATATAATCTTGCATAGAACATTAACTTTGGTGGCGATTCCATTATACTTTGGGAAGACATTAGTTGGGAGAGTCGCACGGAGCTTGTTGAAGTAAATTTGGGAATGAATGCTGACTGGTACATACGCAACATCCTGGAAGAGCATGTTTTGCCTTATGACGATACCTTCACTGGGTACGATAACTTTGTGCTAATGCAATATAATGCCCGGGCTCATGCCGCTATAACAGTGATCCAATACCTTGAGGATATCGGGATTGAGACACTAGAGTGGCCACCAATGAGTTCTGATGCTAATCCCATAGAACATCTATGGGATATTCTGAAGCGACATATACGAACACGAAACCCATCTTCCAACTCAATTGCAGAGTTAAGAATTGCTGCACAGGAAGAATATAATCAAATTCCGTAAGAAACAATCAAAGATCTTCTGCGGAATACGCCTAAAAGAATACAGCCTATCGCTAGAGCTAGAGAAGGAAACGAGTACTAAATTTTTATTATGTTGCCTTAAAGTATTGTTATATTGTTGTTATTGTTTACTCTTTCCAATTAAATGTGATAACCAAATTCAGGCTATTTTATTAGTTTCTCGACAAATCTGTTGTAAAGCTTCAATATGTGATGTATTATGTATAATATTATGTATAATATTATACATAGTATTATTACTATGTATAATATACATAGAACAGTCCAGTGCAGGGTATCTAGCAATAAAAATACACAAAAAGTTTTAAAGGAAAAAAATAAATAAAAATATTGACTTCAAATAAAATATGTAATACTTTTGTCTGTGTATGTATAATTATCCCCTCCACAACCTGAGGCCTCAGAAACATGAGGTCGATTTCTATATGTGCAAAAAATATTTAAAGAATTTATACCTGTCAAAAATGAAACGTTTGATTTCATTTGGTTCATATTATCTGAAATGCTATGAATTATTTATATGCACTTGATGAAATTTGTTCATTATTTATTATTTTCATCTATTAGAATTCATCTAGGTTGAAAAAATCTCTTCATAATTTGACAAGTATATTATTACTGGAGTATATCGAAACCTTTGGTGTGAAGATCACACTGACTTAGTGTTCCACAAAACATCAAGACACTATACACTACACGCGACGCGCTTGTTGCGCCAACAAAGTTGGCATCATCTGGAGTTGATTTAAACTAAGTTTTAGTTATCTCTAGATGATGCCAACTTTATTGGCGAAACGCGTGTCGAGTGTGATGTATAGTGTTTTGATGTTTTATGCAAAACTAACTCAGTGTTAGTTTTATTACGACATTATTGCCTTCCGTCTGTCAATTAACTTTTTAAGAAAAGTCAAACTTTCTTTTTCAGGAGAAATACAGGAAAGAGGTTGTATTTTACCATTTGCCACAGAGATCTACAGACCCATACTACAAAGACTACGAGCTGAGGGACTAAACAGTACTGAAACTTCGAAATTTGAATAAATTTAGAGGTTAATTATGTTTCTATTATTGTATCTAATTAAATAATTATTTTGAATAATTGTGCATTTCATTTCCTCCTTTTGAAAGTAAAAATAATAACGAATTTATTGATTTAATAGATATGTAGAACTAAAAAATAAATCAATTTTAAATTTTACAACACGGATACTACACTACAGTTAATATTTTCCACGTCAACCTTATATCTTAAAAAGATATTGACTGAAGTAAAAAAATATATTTTTCATATTTTATGTTTGAGCCGTGACGTTATCATATTTTTTTATTACAACCCCCCTCTATTTTTAATAAAAGTATTGTTTTCCTTTAATTGCTTAAAGTTTTCACGGTACTTCAATTTATGATTACGTATTTAGCGTTTATAACATATGCGTTTTTCGAAAAATACAAATAAAACAAATACGACTTTTGACGATTTCTATTTTTGATAGAAATTTTAAGGTTGCTCAAAATGTCTCCAACAATAATAATGATAATAAAACGTTTTTATTAAATAAATGTGTAAAATATATACGTTTTCCAAGGGCGAAGTTATGGCTATTTTTACACTTAATCCTAAATTGTTATTATATATAATATTATAATAAACAGAAGAATTGTTTTTAACTGAGTGTAATAAATAATTAAATTATGTGAATTGAAAACAATATTATATTAATTATAATTGAAAACAAGTATTAATTTATTAATGTTTTATTAAAAATAAAGCATTCATAAATTATGTCAAACCGATTATACATTAGAGAACAGTAATCAGAATCATAGAAGACTAGAAACACATACCAACTCCTTATACAACTTGTGCAGAAACACGACAGCAAAAGACTCAAAAGATGCTGTCCGTCAGAGCTGAAATAGGATTCTAGATGTCTTTCTCTATGGAGGGGCTTCATCATGTCAGAAAAAGTGGAACAACCTTCACATTCCCTGAACAACAGAATATCATATAGATTATATTATCTAATTGCTTTTGTAATAAATAGCTAAATAAAATGAATTATGTATACCAACTGTATATTATCTGGCATTGACTGACACGCATATAAATACTTTCTATTGAACGTTCAATAATTTATAGACCGATATTTGCCATTTAAATTCGAATTTGTTGCCTCACATCTTCAAATTAATTTGGCCTATTAGGATAGAGCCGCAATTTTAAGTAACCTCGACAGGAAGAAATTCAAGCAGGTCAAATTAGGTGAACGTGGTGGCTATTCAGTTGCTTCTCATCATCCTATTCATCTGCGAGAGAAAATATCGTCAATAAATAATTCGACCTCAACACGTCTATCAATGTTTCTTCAATGATAGAAGGCCCTAAACGATGACTTGCTGATATTTCGGTTCATACATTTACTTTACATGACGCTGGCTGTGCAAGTCTTGAGTCCAATGAGGATTCTCTTGAGACCAATCTCTGCAGTTACGATGATGTACAGTACTATATACTGATATATTTATACATATTTATTTATATTTATAGATACAGATTTACTCAAACAGTAACAATTTAACTATTTCTGAAACAATATATAATTTTCCCTCGCACTTACTGAATATAATATATTTGGAATTTATATACTTAATTTTTAAGTACCTATACAGTAAATATATACATTTCTAAAAATTTCTCTAGTTATTTTATATGATAAAGGAAAAGAAAAACTCTCAAAACAAAATCAGATACAGTGAAACCTCCCATACCCCATACCTCCCTCTCATACCACCAAACTGAACATTCACGATTCCGCTGGCTCTATCCACTTCTTGCAGGTGCCCGCCTAATAAGGAATGTAAACACTGCAGAATATGGCTATATACTACATTCATGTACATATTTATTAAAAAAAAAAACTAAAAAATACTCTCGAAAATAAACGAAAAATTTACGTTTAACAGACGCTTAAAGCTAACCAATTCATAAAATAAAGAAAACTAGTTATGTGCTTAACTTTTTTATATACAAAAAATTTTACTTATTTACAAAATCTAAAATGCTATACTATAGTACTGACATGTCGATCTATAAATTGACGAATTTTTGCAGTGGCGGCTCGTAGTGATAATTTATGGGAGGGATCAAAGATAAAAAGCTGTATACACGGGGATTGAGTTGCAGGGGGACGGGGGGCGGCAGCTACCCGCTCAAGCGCCGCAGACGAAAATTTTTCGGAAATTTCAAAGTCATTGTGTTTTACAAGTACCCCAAAATTTGTATTAAACTCTACATCGACATTAATAAACGTGTGATGCTTTTTAAATTTTGAATAGGAAAAAATATTGAAATTGTGGTAATATTACGTTATGATACATTTTTGGAAAAAGAATTAAATTTTTTCAAGATTGCTTTGTTTTTCCCACTTTCATTTGACTTGCAATTGTTTCGTTGGAATTTTTTAAATCCTTGGAAAAAATTCTGTAACGTTAAACATTTTATTTATAGCTGTTTGTATACCTAGTATCTTAAAAAATATGAACAACATAATAAAGACACACCTTCAGTCCCTCGGTAATTTCATCCAAATAGAACTACGACTTTTGATAACAAAAGAAACAGTTTTATATAGTACATACTATGTACAAAAAAAAGTACCTACACAACATAATAACTTAAAAATATTATTGTTTATACACAAAATCAAGTATTCTGTCTTTCTGGGAAATAAAATGTTCTATGACTTTTTCGTCAAAATTGTTTATGTTATGGATAAAGTTTTTATTCACTGACATCATTGCTAGGGCATTAAGGCGTTCCTCATTCATAGTATTTCTTAAAAATGTCTTTATTCTTTTAAGAGTTGAAAAACATCTTTCTGATTCAGTAGTAGATATCGGAGTTGTCACAATAATTTTTAGTAACTTGACCGTTTCGCTGAACGTTTCATTTAAACCATTTTCAGACAGCCAAAAAAGCATATTTAGGCCTCCTACAATATTTTTAAAATATGTTCTTCAATAAATAACTTCCAATTCAGTCGTTAATTTGTCTTGTTGTAACATTGGATAAGATTCAACAACTGATTTGAAAATCGACGTCGGAAATTTCTTTGAATAATTAAGAAAATTGTCTACACTCACTAAAGATGCGGCTTCTAAATGACAATATTTCCTTCATCTGAAAAGTTATTGTATCACACACTTCCTTAGCAATTACGGAATTTCTATTTTCAGGATAAATTTTTTTCCGTTCATTCTCATTATCAATATTTGTCATTTTTTTTTCTATATCATCGGTTGAATTTCTAAGAGATGATATAATTTTTTCAAACCCTTCGATTTTTTTTTTTTTAGTTCAATACTGTCTGTATTTCTGGCTTGAAATTGATTAAATAATATGTCTACATGTGAAAAGATTTTGTGAAATAAATTAAGAAAAAAGACAAAATTGGAATCTCCTAGAGTTCTTCGCAAACCATAGGCCTCTTTGCAAGTAACAGTTTTATTACATTTTTCCTCCAATTCCTCTAAACATTCGATTAACTTTTCTCTGTTCTGAAAAATTACGTTTACTATCCGGATGTTATGATTCCAACATGTAGCGGCAACTCTAGGCAATTTTCGATTTACAATTTCATCTAATACATCACATCTGTGAGTAGAACTTGAAAAAAACTAGGAATTGCGGATAAATTTGAGAAAAAAATTTTCATTTTGGCATCCTGACTAGTTGCTTTCTGCATAATTAAATTTAACTGATGCGTATAACCGTGCACAAAATGAGCATATTTATATTTTAGTTTTATTTTTGATTGAACTCCACCGGTAACACCATTCATAACATTTGCACCGTCGTAAGTTTGAGCAATTAGTTTAGATGACGAGTTTGAAATTAATTTAACTCATGTTCTATGCACTGCGTTAAACCCTCAGCTGACTTATCGGTTACTCTTAGGAAACCCCAAAATCGCTCATAAATGTTTCCATTGTGGTAATAACTTACTATCATAACCATTTGACACTGGTTTGAAATATCAGTTGTCTCATCACCCTGAATTGCTAAAAATTCACTTTCATTAATTTGCTCTTTAATTTCTTGACGACATACTGCAAGCATACTTTCCAAAATTTCATTTTGCACAGTTTTAGATGTACCTTTAAAAACCGTCGCCTTGTTTAAATGTTCTTTCAAAATTACATCCAATTCTGACGAAAAATCGATTAATTCTAGCAAAATACCACGGTTTTAAGAATCCTGTTTTCATCGTGCTCTAATTAACTATCGTGCTAGCATTAATGCTAGTTCCAACTTTCCACAAAATTTTATACAATTGATAATTTTATTTGAAATATACCTATTTTTAGTCACCTGTTCGTTATGTTTTATAAAATTTTGTCTGTATACTGAATCTAACTGAACTGCAATATTTACCGAGCCTAACATAGCCAAATCCATACTTCACTTTATATGATTAGCAGAAATTTCGTGCTTTTTTATTTTCTGATTTAAATGTTTTAGATCTTTAAATCCTGTTAAAGACCATACCTTGTCCATTCCGACGGAACCAGAATAAAATAGAACACATGGAAAACAAAACAAAGCATTTACCTTATCACATCCACCCACATTTTTTGTAAATTTCCTTAGAAAAATACCTCGTAAAAGTACATGTCCCTACCTTGTCTGGTTGATTAAGGTTCAATTCCGGTGTTGGTCATCCAAGTTTTTTCATTTGTACTTTTTCTGCTAACAGAAGAGTTTTAAAATTCACTTTCAGAAAATTACGTATACTATTCTCAGTCATTTTGGCATCAATCAACTTAAAATAACACAAATAAAACGAAACAGCAAATAAATATCGACAGCGATAATGTACACTCCACACGTAGTAAAAGAGCACTAAAAGGCTCAGATAACTTGAGCCATCTGTCACATTGTAAAAACCGTTCTCCGCGCCCGGTTCGTTTATTCATATATTTCCTTATGCAAGGAATGGCTCACTAGAGCTGAGCTCCGCACTCTCTGGTTGGGGTAAATTTTGAATGATCTGTTGGCTGGATCAATGTATTATGCGACTTTATTGTACACATAGCCGTCGTAAATGAGTAATAACTATGTTAAAAAAATATTAAATTAATTAAATATCAAAAAACTGAAAAAATATGCATTTCTTACTGTTATATTTTTCTAATTGTGACTTGGGACTCTTGGGAGGCTCGAGCCCCTGAGCCTCTATGGAGCAGCCGCCACTGTTTGACATTTTTTGCTTTGAAAGAAACTCTTGACCATAATCTAAATTTTTAACATGCTGAAAATGTTCATTGGCGAAAATTCTAAGTAATCTCATTTGTAGTCCGAAAAATTTTTCATTATATTTCTCTGATTTAGGACTTCTAGTCATACTTTGAATCGCATTCTCAAAACTGTAACTATAGTGTGATCGATTTCAACGTAATTTTCAAGATTTTCTTGTATTACGTGCATGTTTGTAGTATCTTCTTATTTCAACTATCGTAAATAGAGAAAGACCATCTTCCGGGTCACATTTCATTGATGCAGCATGGTTATTTTTTGATAACAAACTTTTTTAATCAACACAATATTGACGTCAACAACATTTTTTTAGTTTTGTTGACGTAAATTTATTCCAAGCGGGTTTAATATAATTAATTTAATATAACTTCTAAAACATTCACACATTTTGCTCGCTCTAATGCAAATTTTGCTTAAATTGAAATCCACGATAAAAAATTTAAGATTTTGTATGATACCCTGATCTAAAGGTTGACACGCTGTTGTATTGGGAGGTACAATAATAATGTCTTGTGTGCATCTATGCTTTTTCTATATTTATTTCTACATTTTCAATCTTTCATTTCTATTTCATTCTTACATTCTCTAGGCCAGGCTGCTTTTCCAATCACCAGGAAATATTCTCTCTGCCTTGCCAGATTAGCACAAAACAAAATTTTAAACCACAGAAGAAAAGATCAGACTCATTAGCGCTGTACACATCCGCTAGCTGATAACAAAGGCGCATGATGGAAGCTTCGCTTTAAACTGATTGATGTCTTCTTGAGTGACATAAGCTGATTCACCAGAGATACACTTAAAATTAATTCCATATCTTTTACGCCACTTTTCAATAATGGGTAGGAATGTTTTGGCTAGGCGAACGAGAAAACCACTCAAAACGCAATTTGTCAGCAAGTCCCTGAGCTCTCAAAAAACTTCTTTTTTGATCTCGATTATTTTCTGACTTCCACTCTAGACGAATATTTTCTTTATTTTTGAATATCTGCAGCTTGAGTTTTTTCAATATAGCAGTCTTGAACTTCCATACCGATAAATTTTCTTTTTTCCATAGTAATGCTTCTGAAATAGAAGCATTAATAACTTCCATTTTTTCCCCACAAACTAGGAAGTTTCTGGGGTTTAGTAAGCTCTAGACTGCGGAGGAGAGGGTTAAACATAAAGACAAGGATAAATGCACCCATGCTCTCGAAGAGATGCCAAAATTTCCTCGTTATAACTCGAAGAAAACAATGATACCCCTAATACTGGATTCAGTCTACCACTCCCAACTAGGACCACGGTACGAATTAAATTATTGCAGACATATACATATATAAGAGAATACAATAGGTCACCCAGACATGTTACATATGCACCACAACATTAATGGTCTGACGGCATTATTAATTTTGTAGGTATTATTAATTTCATATTAACGTACAATTCAAATCAGCAAACTACTGAAGACGTATTTTTTATATCATGTCAATACAGAAAAACACTAATCAACTTAACTTCATTTATTATTTTATAAGCATATTTTCAATACAGATAGAGTACATAACATTAAACATTACTATTATTATTATTATATTATATAGGTTTGGGCCTCATCAGCCACTGATCGCATGGGTAGTCCCTTGGCGATCCCCTCTTATCCGGGTCATTATCCAAAAATGCTATCCCATAAAAGGAGCAATTTAGGCACGTCCCCCGCCTTAAGCCTCGCCTCCTCTAGGATAACAGGGGTCCCTAATATAAGATACCTCTTCTCCTCCAGTGCGGGACAGGTGTAAAGAAGATGAATCGAGGTTTCCTCGTCTTCTTTACAGTGTCTGCAGGCCGGGCTATCAGTCAGCCTCAACTTGTGCTTATATGCATTCAGGTTACTATGGTAGCCCGTTATGATTCCCACCAGAGTTCTGGCTTTGTGCCTGTTCAATTTAATGAATTCTTGGGCCCATTTCTCAATCTCTGAGTATTCGATGAAGAGTTTGGTTATTCGACAACCCGTTACTCCTCTCCAACTTTTATTGTGCTGGTCTCTTGCCCAGCCATTGATGCGGTCTCTGATCAGATTCCGACTTATTCCCACTGCAGGTTCTGGTCCATAGAGGTTTTCCCTGGTCCCTAGTCTGGCCAGGTCATCTGCAATTAGATTTCCCTTAATGCCATTATGTCCAGGTATCCATAAGAGTTCCACCAGTCCCTTCCCTGCCAAGTGGTTCAATGCTTCATAGCAATTATAGACCAGCTTCGACTTTGTCGTTGCTGAATTCAGGGCTGCCAACGCCGCCCTGCTATCCGAGCAGATACATACCTTCTCCTGTGTCCGATTTTGGTCTGCCCCCAGAACACTGTATGTAATTCCAACTAGCTCGGCCTGGAGTGCGGTAGTGTATTTGCCCAAGGTTTTACCTATCCCGTCGCGTCGCCTATACACCCCCGCACCCGCTCTGTTCCCACTCTTGGCTCCATCCGTGTACCAGATGTCTCCATTGAGCGGCAATCCAGCTCGACCCTCCATCCAGTCGGTTTTACTGGTGAGGGTGATCTTATATTTCTTGTCAAACAGGAAGTGGACACCCGTACTGTCAGAGGGCATCCATAGGAGTCCCTCCTCAGCTAGCTCTCTTGAGAGTCTATTCAGGTCCCTTACTTTCCTATTCATGTTTCCCACCCTGTGCATTGCCTTTGCGGCTTCCGCTTTCAGGATGACATCAAGAGGTGGTATCCCCGTCAGTATCCCCATCGCCTCGATCGGTGTTGATCTTGGGGCTCCGGTTATACTTCTAAGAATCAATCCTCTTAACTTGTTAAGTCGGTTGGCTTCCGATTTTAAACAGGCTCTCTCCCACCAGACTAGTGCTGCATACGTCAGTCTGGGTTTGAGAATTGCCTCATACATCCATTTCATGGTTTCCGGTTTCAAACCCCAGCTACTACCAATGGCTCTTCTCAGTTGCCAAAGTGTTGCTGTGATCTTGGAACATATGTGACTTAGATGTTTTCCCCATGACAGTTTACCGTCCAGGATTACTCCTAAGTATTTCACTTCGCTATTATAGCTTAGTTATTGGCCACCAAGTTTCAGCGGACATGTTTTGTTCCACTTATATTTCTTGGTGAACACCATCGCCTCAGTTTTAGAGGGATTGACCGAGAGTCCCCTCTCCCTGCACCAATTCCCAACCTTATTTAAAGCTCCAGGAAAGGGCCCTTCGTTATTATTACTAAGTCATCGGCATAGCCAATTATTTGGTAGTTCTTTAACCTTTCAAGCAGCTCATCTACTACTAGGCACCACAGAAGGGGGGACAATACCCCTCCCTGTGGACATCCCGAGTCGACCCGGCCCTCGATGGTAGTCTTGCCTTTATTGACAGTAAGCTGTCTGTTTCCCAACATATGGTCTATCCATTCAGCGATTATTCTGGGGGTGTAGCATCTGCCTAGTGCTCCGCTAATCACTTCCCTGGATGTAAAGTTGAAGGCTCCTTCAATATCAAGGAAGGTGCCGACAACGTATCCTCCGGAGTCCAGTTGTGACCGTATCGATGACACAACCTTATCCAGAGCTGTTTCTGTTGATTTACCAGCTTGATAAGCATGCTGGCTCCCTTGAAGCGGCCTCTCTATTAGGACAGTATCCCGAAGGTACCTGTCAACTAATCGTTCCGCCGTCTTTAGTAAAAATGAAATAAGGCTAATCGGTCCACAATAATAAGGATACAAGTCCTTAGGGGACGTGTATCCGACTTTGCCCGGTTTAGGTATAAAAACAACCCTTGTGCCTAGCCACACTTTCAGGACCATCTTCAGTGCCAAGCTGGCTCTGGTGATCCTTATGAGTGGACCGAGGATTATCTCTTCTGCTTCCTGCAGAAGTACCGGAAAAATGCCGTCCGGTCCCGGCGATTTATATGGATGAAAGGACCTCAAGGCCCACCTCATCTTAGCCGGTGAGACTATCTTCTTCACAAGTTCCCTGTCCTCCCCCTCTCGGTTTACCGCCCAGGTCCTATGTACCCCTACTAGCAGGTCGGAAATGTCTCCCCTCTCCGGTCTATAAAAGCCCGGAAAATGTGCTTTGATGAGATGGTCTAAGGTTTCCTCATCCGATTCCGAGAATTTACCATTAGGGAGCTTGAGCGATCCCAGTATCGCTTCCGGGCTGCGGGCTAGGATCTTGTTCAGCCGTGCTGCCTCAGCTCCCTTATTTATCTCATTACAGAAAGAAACCCAACTACTTCTTTGAGCTTCCCTAACCTCAGCCCTATACTGATGCCTGGCAGTCCTATAGTCCTCCCAGGTTGTACGGCTGTTACGTTTTCTGGCTCCCTTGAGAAGGTTACCTTACATCTAAGGTTTTCCAGCTTATTGTTCCACCATCTTACCTGGCCTTTCGGCCTAGCTCGTTTAGGTGTACAGTTCACTTCATAGGCTTCTATCAATCCTCTACTTAGTGGGCTGCCGCCTCCAGTACTTCCCTCTCACTAATTCTGGAGGGGATCCCCCGAACTGTTATTAGAAGATCCGATTTAAACTGTTCCCAGTTTGTGAATCTAGGGTTGCGGACCCATTTCGTCTCCTCATGCTCCCCCACTCCCAAATCAAACTTAATGGCAGAGTGATCCGAGAGTGTGGGTTCATCCGAGACTCTCCAGTTCCGCACGTATCCCGCCAGGTGTCTGGAGCCCAAGGTAATATCAATTACCTCCTCCCTTATAGCGTTATGAAAAGTGGGTGTGTTTCCCACATTTAAAATATCTAGCTCTGTACTTACCAGATATTCCATGAGCTCCATACCTCTGCTATTGGTGTTCGTGCTACCCCAGACCATATGGTGTGAGTTCGCATCACATCCCATCAGCAAAGGCAGGTCGGATTTTTGACAGAAGTCCACAAGTTCCTTCACCTCTGGTGTCGGATTGTCCCTGCTGTCATATGGTAGATAGGCTGACGCTATAACCACCCAACCTACATTTTCAAGCATCGTAGTTACCGCCATTAGGTCCCCTGTGGACCATTTCCATAGGGGTGTGGCGCTAATGTTCTTCACTACGATTCCGGCTCTGGGTCTGTTGGTACTACTACTCCTGTAACAGAGAAAATTTCCCAGTCCCTTTATAGATCCCTGCACCACCCAAGGTTCTTGGATGAGTGCTATCCCTGTGTGCATCTTAGCAAGACTCCTCTGCAGAATAGAAGAGGCATCTTTGCTTCGATGCAAGTTAATCTGAATAATTTGAATCATTCTTTTCTTAGCACTTGCATCACTTTCATCCCCTGGTTTGCTCAGATTCCCCTCGCCCTCTTCCTCAATAGAGGTCAAGGTCAAGGTCCCGAGTGTGGCCTGGGTATCGGCGGTGGAGCAACTGCTTGTCTGGGAGGATGGAGGTGTCCACGGTACAGGCTCGCTTTCGACCTCCTTATCCTCCAAGATTCTTTCATGAATTGATGGTTCCATTTTTGGTCCCATTTTAGACGGGCTAGGAACATCATCATCATCGTTGAGGTCGCCAACACTCCTAGGAGTTGCTCCCTCACGTCTAGCTTTAGCCAGCTTCCTTCGCTGGCTTCCGCTCATTCGTTTTTTAGCACTTGCCCCACTTTCGTCCCCCCGGTTTACTCAGATTTCCCTCGCCCCTTCCCTCAATAGAGATCAAAGGCAAGGTCCCGAGTGTGACCTGGGTGTCGGCGATGGAGCAACTGCTTGGCAGGGAGGATGGAGGCGTCCGCGGTACAGGCCCGCTTTCGACCTCCTTATCCTCCAAGCTTTTTTCTTTATGGACTGGTTCCATTTTTGGTCCCACGAGTGGCTAGGGAAGTAAAGGTCCACCCCCGCAGAGCCACATTGAACATTTTATTACTTAAAAGTAATTCTAATTTATTTCTATGTTGGAACAGTTTAGAAAACTAATTCTAGGAATTTCCTGTTTTCAATAATTTTGTCAAAAATTGATAGATTTGCCTTATAAAACGTAAAAACTGTTCCATTTATGCTAAAATTACTGTTTGAGATTTTCATCAACAGATTCCGACAAATCGATTATATTAGAAATTTGTATTTTGCTTGATCATCAATGTTCTCTTATCTTGCGGATCTTAACATTGTGGAATTTAAATCTTGTATTTTCAACTATTAATTGGCATAGTCCATTTCTTCTATAAACTCCAGCAAACTTAACAACAACTAGAGCCTACAAATCTGATCTAGTCTTGAATTAAAATGATTATTAAATTTTTTTGCATTAATAATTTTCGATTTCTGTGGAACATAATATTTAGGTTTTCTTTTTTTTAAATATTCGTAGTTTTAGGTATTTAAATATATCTGTCGTTTTTCGCATTCATTGCATTAAGACTATAACCAAAAAATATTAAAATGCAGCCCCGTTAATATTATTTGTTAAATATCGAGGATTTATATCCGATATATGTAATTCTTCAACATAAATGAGGAAATTATTCTCCGAAAATTATTATTGCTTCTCTTCATTCTATACATTTCTCGTATGATGTTTGCTATTCTCTCTTAAAGTTGAATACAAAAGATTTAGTGAGACTGGCAGCTTTTTCTGACCTTTCGGGATAAAAAAACGTAAATTCAATTTCATCTTGTCTTATAATTTTACATACTATTTTTACTTATTTTTTAGTTTAAAGTTTATTTAAATCACAATTAATTATATGTTGTTGATTATATTATACAAACAACAGTATATTTCGCTGGATTCATAGAATCTGTAAGACATATAATAGGTGCTTTATGAGACACAAGAAACGCTGAAGAATAGTAAGTCCTGTTTTTGTAATATATAATGTTTCTTCTATCACGAAATATTTGGTTTTTACCTAACCAGTTTTTAAGCAATAGGAACTTCTTGTTTTTTGGTTCAATTAATATCCGTGATTTATCAAAATTAATTTTAATTTTCCTCGACAGCCTCATGTTTGACTCTGGTTCCTATGGATAATGTCAGAAATGCAGAAATATAGTTCTTTGTTGGATTTTCATTTTACTTTTTCAGAGTAAAACATTTCTGAGGATTACGTTTATCATTCTGTAAATGGATCTATTTTGTAAATCTATAGGTACATAATTCTAATTGTTGTAAATTACAATCTAAAACGTAGAAATCTAAGAGAAAATATTTTCAAAATAAATATTGGCAAATTGAGCTCGCGCACATATATGTATTGTAAATAAATAGCAGTTTCTCATTTATCTAGTTATTTTACACTAAAGGCTGATTCGCACTGTAGTTTAGGTCACGCCCCACTCAAGGCGCGATAAAATATTGTGACATGCTATTTAAATGGAATATTCATATTTGGCGCTTCGCTCACGGTACGCTCACGATCTTTGACCTCAGTCTTTCTCCTCGCGGATATTTTGAACGAACCTTGAGCGAACCGTTCCGTCAGTGTGTTGTAATTTTACCCAATATGTATTGAAATGTATGTTTTACTATGAGAAAATATTGGAAAAATTTTGTTTCATTATCTATAAGGCCTTTATATAGACTGAAAAATTCTCCAAATGTTATGAACCCATGTCTTCCTGCGTTTCTTGCATTGTTGCTCTTCATCATCCAAAAATATGGCAATTGCAGCCAAATCACTTACAGAAAATGTATTCATCTTACTATAGGAATGTGTTGACATGTTTCATACTGATTAAAAATGAGCGCCAATTGAATGTAAAATGTGAATACTACCCTAAATTTTTTATTGTGAGCGGATCGTGAGCGTAGTGTGGCCTGAGCGCCTAGTATGAATCGGCCTTAAAATTACTTATTTTTATCAATCCTCTTACAAATTCAAAGCGGATCGAAATGTACAATAAAATGGTCCACTAACTTCTACTTAAATCTTGTGTTGTTTTAGAATTGCAATATCACACAAAAAAGAATATTCGTACTTATGTGACCGTGAACTAAATAACTGAAAATAAAAAATAATTAAAATTTCGTTTCGGTATATGTACCTACATAGTCCTTGAATAACACTAAAGGTAGTAATAAAACTTATTCTTTAAATACCTAACCTCGAGCCTAGGCAACCCGTAGGACAGATGTGAGTTCTTTGTGTCCAATAATTAAGCTTTTCGCGCAGCTGTACTTGTCAGATTCGAGCAGAAAAGTCCATCTACAGTACCGTAACATACTATTGTTTTTTTTATGCAGTTTCATGCATTTAGAAATGGTGCATACATCAAATTTAGTTACAGTAGCTTTTATACAAGTATTATAGTGCTTTAAATAGAGTGTAGTGCCTCTAAAAAGGACTCGGAAATATGGAAAACACTTCTCAGTCATCTACTAACCCCATTCCTCAGGGGTGTGGCCCAAATACCCAAATAAATATACATGTGAGCCCCACAACGGGTGGCGACTTTTATCTAAGTGTTGAATCAGACATTAGTGTGGAAAACTTCAAAAAGCTAGTTTCCAAAAGACTGAAAGTGCCCAGAGACAGAATATGTTTACTGTTCAGAGATAAGTGGGTTTCAAAACCAAAGTACAGTTATTTTTTATTTTCTGAATTCGATATGTTTTAGGCAATTGCAAGATGGAAATTTGGTTCAACATGGAATTTCTGATGGGTCTAGAATTACTTTATTACCAAATGTTGAAACAGGACTCATAGTATGTACTGTAGTTTTTTCTTTTTACATAACATTGCATATTATAATTGCCCAATTCACCATACTCAGTTTAGTCTATTTGGATTCCAAAACTTGATTAACTGTCATTTTACCTAAGTAAACTAACTGAATGATCTTACTAGGAATAAAAAAATAATAGAACAAAGTGATAGACCTGTATAATCAATAGCACTGCTAATAACCTTCAAATTAGTCCTAGTGGTTTCAATATGGGGGAACTATAATTGTATAGATACCTACTATTAGTAGATGTATGCTTATTTTGAAGTTGATTTCATTATTTAGACCATATAAATATCTTATAAATACTTAATTTCTTGTATGCAATAATCCAGCATGAACGAGGTGCAATTAATTGACTCATTATATCTATTGTGATCCTGAACTATTACTACAAAAAAGCAACATCAATTTGTTGATGCTAAAATGTTACTTTTATTATTCAGATATGAAATTATAACATAAAATTTACATGAATATTAATATGTAAATATTTGTACTAATTATGACAGTTTAAGTCTTATCATTTTTGCATGGCGAATTCAAGTAATAACAAAAATTGTAGTATAAAATTCTCTCAAATAATAAATCTTTATAATTCGAATAAAATTTTATTTAGCCCATGAAATGTTATTTTTGCATATTTGAATTACGAAAAATATACAAATACTCTCCCTACTTCAAAATTAGTTTTTTGGGTTAAACAAAACTCAATATCTTTTTTATATTATAAGAAAAATGACCTTACAAATACTTTCTACATACATTCTATGAGCATATTTTATGTACTAGTACAATTATAAAAATATCTTTGAAATTCTGTAGCCTTCTTTTCTCATGTTGAGAAATATTTCTATCTCTATTATATTGATTACTATAAGTAAAAATGATAATCTACCCAATATAAAGTGAAACAACCACTCTTCCGATAATTAGATTATATCAGAATTCTTGACTTGTTGAACAGTTGTTTTTAAATGTTGTCCTAATGTATTTTATTAACTGTATAGCGCAAGTAGCTCAGAGTAACATGGTTGTATTATAAAGTTGAAAACAATTATAAACTTCTATAGTTTGTTCATAAATAGATTTGCACTTTAGTTACAAAATGGGGAGTTTCATTAATCTTGTAAGAGCCATCTAAGCCAATGACATCGCACTTTAATTATAACATATTTTGAGGAAATAATTAAAAATATTAGTTACCAAATATTTAATAAATCACAACAGATTAGTAATAACTTGGGTGTTAAAGACAGCTGGATAATCATTGTGCTGAAACTCAACAAAACATTTGATAAATCAATATCAAGGATTTATTTTTTTTTTTTTTTTAGACTCAGCGACCGGAAATAGGCATTATGCAAGCACTTGAATCCCTTAATGATACTCAAGTCAATGAATTTCTTTGTGGCAAAGCACCACTAAATCTTAGCATGAGACTGGGTGATCATATGATGCTCATTCAGTTACAACTTAGTACCGTTTCTGGTAACAAATCTCCTTCCTCTCCTTCGACTACCAGCACTTCCCCAGGTGTATCACAGCCGCCTTCCAGCCCTCCAAGTTTGTTGCAAGCATCTAGAAACTTGCAACATACCTTAAGAAGACTGTCTGCAGATGTGTTTTCTGGTAGAGACAGGGGTGAGTACAACAACTTTCATAATCAAATTTTAAATTTAAATACTGAAATAAGAAACTTGAAATATTTGAGTATTTGCCTATAAATATGTTTGGCTCTGTAAACACCAACACAGAAGTAGCCTTGTTTAGACCAACTTTCTTCGCCTCTGAAATAATAGAATTTTGTAGGCTGATTTTTTCCCTAAAAATTGCAGTTCAAACTTATTATAATTATCGTTATTTAATAACTAAAATTAATAATTAAAAACTTAACCTGAGTGGTGCTTTGATCTCTATGTAGTGTTCTCCAAAATTAAGACCTAATAGTTTTTTAACATTAATAGTATTATGAAGTGGTATCATTAGAGTACTACGGTTCTGCTGCTTCACTAACTGGATCGGTTTAATATTACAGTCTAAAGATATTTCCTTTTAGAATCAATATTTTTAATAAATTAAAAAATTGAAATGATTTATCTGTTGTACCACCATAATCATTATGACGTTCTTTCCATAAATTGAATTGTATGTACATAATTGGATTCTTCATGAATGATGAATTGGAAAATTCATCATTCAGAATAACTTTTAAATTAAACAATAAGTCAATCTTAAGACCACACTGAAGAACTCTAAAGTGATGGTTAAAATAAGAAATGGATAAATGGTTAAAATAATGCCTCTTGAAACCAACGTAGTTTGACAAGATTCTTAATCCACAATCCTTTTCAATTTGACATTAGAAGCAGTAATTGGAATATTGAAAATTTTCCTTTCTATTGGTACAGTATCCCAGTACAATTCTTCACTGTACAGATACAGTGGAGAAATTAATAGCGGAACAACAACGAAGGACTCCAAATCAACAGATATGAAATAAAATATATATCAACAACACAAATAAATAACGACATGAAAAACTTAGAAATAAAAGAATCCAAATTTAAGCATACAGAAAAAAATCGCCATCTGGGTTCAGAGATAAATAAAAATTATACTGCATGTAATGAAATTCAAAATACGAGTCGTCAGGAAAAAGTAAAACTGTATGAAACAATAATTATGACCTGTTGTAACCTATGGGTGTGAAACCTAGACATTAAGTGGAATGAACTTAAAAAATATTTGAACATATATCTGAACTAAAATAAACATGTGAATCATGAGCTTGACCTCCTTATAAGAGGAGTGAATGTAATAAAATTAATTAAAAACAGACGATGTGCATGATGGGCCACTTACAAAGGATGGACTTAAATAGAACACCAAAAGAAATGTTGGGGTGGAAGCCAGCCAAAAGGAGACTGATAAGTATACCAAGAAACCGATAGGCTGATGATCTAAAAGAAGATGCAAGTGCAATGCGGATAATAGGATGGAGAAGAATCGAAAGAGGAAAATGGAAGAGAATCATGAACAGGCTTTGCCTTGTGTGGATCTTGACCACAGAAGGCTGTAACGATAGCACACACATTTTTTCATATTTTCATTTATGATTTTAAAGTTATCTTCTAACCCTGTCGAGTTTTATTGGAAAATAATAAAAATTATGCTTAAATGTGTAATGAAACTTTAAATATTAACATATCATTTTGTAGAGATTTAAAGTAAATAGCTGACTGGAGAGAAGAATCTTTAGACAGGTTTAAAAAAGAACTTTATAAAATCAATTTGAGATAATTACATCATGTTTCTCTCATAAACATGATTATATATTTGTTTAAAATACAAGTTTATTTTTTCACTGACTGTCAAAACCAGTTTTACTTTAACAGTCTTATCAATGTACCAAGTCTACACATTTTTCATATACCGTTCTTTCATTTTTTTACTAGACGGCAAGTCAATCGGTCGATTTCGTAAAATGTGAAGGGAGGGGACGCGGACGGTTAGCGGCGCTACGACAGTTACGTTCTTACACGTGAGGGAGTGTACATCGTATTTGTAATGGGGAAAAACTTTTACGTGGGAAGTGATGTTGATGGGTTTACTGTTAAAAGATGATCAAGGTATTTAAAGAAAAAATATCTTGGCCATATTTAACAGCAAACTATGATCTTTTTTGCATTATTTTTATAATTGGTTTTGCATTAAAAAAAAGTGCCCTCTAATAAAACGTTAAAAAAATAAATAGATTCTCTTTGAAATAATTAAAAATAAAATACAAACTCTTAAAACTTAAAAAACATCCCCTTGAATAAGAAAAAAAACTAAAGAAAATTTTCGGAAGATGCCTCTGTCTTGCGCCAAACAATAACCCAACCTGTCGTAAAATTCTGAACGAATAGCCCAATACCGTAGAATTGATGGATTGTGCCTACCATGTATGCGACGGTAAGTGAAATCTAAGTCGTCGATCATCACGGCCGACGTACGGCCGGACTCCCCACCTGAGCGGTGGCTAATTTTCCGAGAAGGACCGAACGGTGGAACCTATGTACAGTTTTAAAATGAAAGCACGGTATATATATTTTTTTTGATTTTGATAGAAATCTTAATAGTTTTAAAAATATCATGTAGAGTATAGCGAATTCGTTGAAACAATTTTGAAATTTAGAGATTTTTAGGTTATAGAAGGTTGAACTACAGTAATTTAATGTATAAATTCAAATTTTAATGTACAATCAATTTTAGTCCCAGAGGTGGAAAATACTACCACATTGTAATGATTGTCCATAATTTATATGATGGTATTAATATCACAGTGCTGATTTCTTAGTTCATGTAAATGAGGAGTTATCAGTTGACAATCCATGAATTGATTAGAAATGTCATTTATTATATTAACAATTGTTATGGAAGTTCTCTAGTTGGGGCGTTTTTTTTTTTTTGCTAATTTCTCACTGAAATTGCCATTATAATAGATTAATCAATTTGATTGATAAATGAATCTAGAATTACTGTACCTTCAATATAGTGTTATGTAATGGTGGAGTATGTATTGGTTTAGTATAACAAATTGTTTTTATATTGATCTTGGCGAAGAAAAAAAGATTCCTGAGTGCAATATTAGTAAACAGGGGTTACAATAGTTTGGCCACTACTATCAAAATTCGTTCCAGTTCTGCAATAACACAAAAAAAATATGTAAGGTATACCATGTGTAAAAAATTGTGAATTCTATGATAACAGTGCAATAAGCATATTTGGGTTTTTTCTCAAAATTGCTGCAATGTATTTACTACAATGTAAATAATATCAGTGTAGTAAGGGTTTCAAGTGTATTTTTTTCTGTATCTAGAACAAAATTGTATTAATACTTAACAACACGTTTTAATAGGTCGAAGAGAAAGTGTCTACTCAGGAACTTTTAGCGGAGCCTTAAATCCAGCTCTACAAGACCCCAAAGGTCGACCACGCCGCGATGTGGCGACAATCGTACATATTCTAAATGATCTCCTTTGTTCGGTACCCGAGTTACGTCGTGTAAGCCATAAGGGGTCAGACGAACCTCTAATACCTGCCCCTGAGCAACAAGATGATCCGATGACATCCACGTCACATAATGAAGATCAAAATCTCCGAACTCGTGGAAAATTGGAACATTTACGTCTCGTTATGGGAGAAAGAAGAGAACGCAGAAGACAGCGTAAACAAAAACCTTATTCTCTACCTCAGAGTGATACAGATACCGTTACTGCATGAAATGCAACTTCAGTGTATATAGGTTGAGAGCGGAGCTGTATAGCAGTTTTTTGTTTGATTTTCATTTTAAAGTCATTTTGAATAATTGGGTTTTATAACCTCAAATTCATAGGTCAATTATATGGTTATGTGTTAAGGTGAACATTTATCTAAATGTGGAAAATATCGCATACCTGCCAAATTATCATCTTTGGTTTTTATATGGCAGGATGTAATCCACATTTATATAACGTGTAAGGCTTTTCGAATCATTGACCATTATTGTTAACTTCAACATACTTTGTTTGTTTTTGTTAATTGTACGAGTTATAGGATTGCATTTAGATATAAGAAGTTTTGATTCAAGTTGACACGATATGCGTCTTGAGTCTTTGGTTATCAGTGTAGAAAGTAATATGTAGAAAGATTTGCATTTATAATGTATTTAGTGCAATAACTATTTTTTTAGATAGGTCGAAGGAAAATCCAAAGCTGTTTGATATGAATTCATTGGCAACACTTCTATATCCAAAAAGATGTCGATATATTGTTGTTTTTCACTGTTATTGTTTTGAAAATTTAATAGATTACCATTAAAGGGAGAAGTTCACATAATGTCCTTATATGTAAGTAAATGCTTATAAATTCTATCACTACAGGCTTATCACCGCAACAGAATAAACAACACTATTTCTGTTTTTTGTAGAAATAATAAAATTGTATTGAATTTGTATACACTCATAATTCAGATCATTGTTCACACAAATTAGATATCACCATGGTGACTAAGCCATTTATGGTTATTAAAATTGTGCTCTGTTGTAGTTCATTAAATGACCATCAGATAATGGCCGTATGGCATAATATAATAAATTTGGCATGATACAAACGCTATTTATTATAATTTTAATTCTGAATGTACTGTACATGGTAATTGAATATATGAAACATTTTTAAAAGATGTTTAAAACAACACACTACGATTTTTGTTTGCTTTTCTACAATTTTCTTACAATTTACATAGATGTGTATTATTGCAGTAAACAAATACAAATAGAGGCATAGCGTACAATGTACTTGTGGTGTGACAATCCAGATAACCCACTACGTTCTTTGTTTTTAAAACTTTGAGGTGTATTTTTTACAGAAAAGTGAAATAGCTTATTAGAATAATTAAGCAACGTTCTCTGCATCAAGTCATGTGACTTTTGTCCAATAATTCACTAACACCAGATGTATAAAATATATGCTTTATAGCTAGTTGTTATATTGACATATCAAAAAGTATATGACACAATTAATATTTCCCAACTATTCGAAGTAGATACATTTTCACCATGATATAACTTCAAATCCATAATATTAAAGTAGGTGATGTAAAATGTGGCTTATCTTGGATTTATTTAAATAAAAACTGTAAATAATGTATAGCTAGATATTCATTTACACATATTTTTAACAGACTGAATTATAAGACATGCTCTAAAAGCTATAAAAATCTGATTGTACGTATCCGTAATAAAACTATTTTATGCTGTGATTTCCATTTAGGTATGTTTAAGTTATGTTATTGCCCTGAATCTTGCATTTTTATGTTTTTGAGGTTATAATCGTGTAGCAGTTGAAAGTAACAAAAGTGTTTGTAAACAGCTGTACGTGCATTTGTAACTCCTTTTTTATTCATAGGAAAAATATATGATATACTAAATTAGTAAATACTTTTAAGTTCTTCCCTTATCTAAACTAGATATAAGATTTTGATTTTTATTATTGATGTGATCATTTGTTGTGATCTGCTATGAAATATTTGTTTTTGTTCTGACCTTTGATATAGAAGAAAATAATCAGTTACGTTAATAAAGTATTTTCAAAAATATATATATTCTTAATTATCCATGTAGTATGAAAACGCAAAATCCAATTTTTGTGTAAAAAATAATTGGTTTAGAAAAACATCTATATAGAGTTGCCTACTTTCTCTGGAGATAACCACCAAGAAACTTATTGAAAATGAACATTATATACTTCTGTTGACAAGAGAAACCCATAAATGATTTAATTCCATAAATAATAGTTTTAGCAGATTTTCATTTTATTATTAAAGAAAGGGAGGTGATTAAACTGTAAATTTAGGGTACACAAGGAATATCTTTATTTATTTTAAATTTGTGCAACTTTAAAGGTGTACAATGTCTCAAAATTAATGGAAAAATATAGATGTTTAAAAATTTGTACTCCTTGAGGAACCCTAATCATAATAGTTAAGCTGCTTAGCTATGTTCTTGAAGGCAACGTTTTAAATCCTGCCTGTACCATAAGCTTTCTTTTCTTATTTGTATTAGAACAATGAAAGACGAATGATAATACATTTTTTATTATCTAAAATGGAATGGTACTGATCATAAATGCATTGAAAACAAAAAATTATGTACATTGCAAACATTAAATAAATTATGCCAATCATGCAAACTTTAACAATTGTAGCAATCGGTGATGTAGATGTAGACTGACAGGCGTCGAAGTTATGTTAGACCCCATTAATCTCACGAAAAGCAAACAAATGGATTTCGATAGATTTTGGGGCACAATTACCGTAGTACTGAGAACAATACCTATGTGTACAATAACCAAAATATAACTATTACATGAATAATAAATACCATATATGTACAATATCAGTTTTTAACGTTTGTTGTTTAAAAATAGAAGGAATTTTAATAGCATCAATTCATGAAACAATTTCATTCTGTTGTCTAATCAAGAAATTATTATTTTTACTTTCCCCTATAAAAATATATATTGCATGATTGATATAATACACAGAAAGATTTGTATTATTAAAATTATTATTTAAAAATTTATATACCAAACAAAATCAAAGAATACTGTGCAATCCTCAACGTATTTTTTATGCTATTGCTTATTAATGTCACCTAATATCATTGACCGTTGGATTTAGAGTAGCCCTTAGATCAATAAATTGTTAAATTCAAAACAAAGCCTAGTCATCAACTTCAGCCGCAACGGTCCATTTTTAGTACTAAGGAACTTATTGTGGTAGGTTATAGTGTATATATAATTATATCAGCATCAACTCAGGACGTTTCACATCGATATGGGAACACGCACGTGGCCCTTACATCGGAATGCATAAACAACCCTCGTCGTTTAGATAAGATTTATACTTAAGCCCAGAGTAGATAATAGTTTTAGTCAGTTTCTCACATGTATTATAGGGTTTCACTTGTCATCTTTTTACTTTAATATATACCTAAAGGAAAACAAACGTGTCTTTATTAAAACTCAATCTTGCCAGTGTTTTTCTGATAAAAAAGGGAAAACTCGCGCGCACAAATACAATATGTTGGTTACAAACCTATCTAAACAATAATTTATTTGATGTTCACAATGTCACGTTTCATGTTTTCAATTCTATTATGATAAATACCATCCTGATCATCATAGATAATAAGAAATATATTGAACATTTGGCTTTCATTAAATCAAATAAAAAATAAAATTACATTACAAGCTAAATTAAAAAAACCCTCTATATTTATTCTATTATAAATTTAAAACAAATCGGTGTTCCATGAGTCATCAAACTGAATTGTTAATAGACTATATTTTGTAAACATGCATGGAGAAAAAAAACGTGTTATAAAAAGCAGCCACCGTATCAGTGATTGAACTTCCATATAACTACAAGTATTTTCCCTGCTGCTGAAAGAGCATGCTACAACCCTCCCAATTTGCACACCCCTGAAGTACCCCATAGTATTCCCATCTTGAATTTGAACTTTAATGTAGCACAGCAATTTAGCCAGTTTGAAGAGTGATGATCACCTAATGGACATTTTCAAGCATGAACAGTGCCATACTCTAGGGCATTTTCATTCTTATGCTGACTATAGTATAAAAATAAATTGCAATGGACGAGCACAAAGACTTCTAGTGACTGCGTATACTTTGTAATTGAAGAGATTTTAATGTTGCGATGACTGAAACAAACAAGAATATTCAGCACAGATGTCTTAAAGTAAAAGACAATGCAAAAGTAGACCCCTTCCTGAAAACCGTAAATTTTCAGAAAATAAGAAAATTTATTTGGTTGCTTCTCTATATAATATTGGCAAGATCCAAGACTATATTATTACTGAATTCAAAAGAAGACCCACCATTATGTCAAATTAATCACCATTCTTTAAATTTTCGTTACATATATTTTTTGTTTCGGGACCTTGTTATTACGAAAATGAATAGTCTAGTGGTACATATTCTAATAAGATACTGATAATTAAAATAATGTAATAATCGACAGATATCTAGAATAACGCCATGTCGGACGTATATATACCAACATTAAAGAGCCAACATCAGATGCCTCCTTGCTTCTCTAGAAACGGAATAACAAAGAATTGGGGCATACAAAAAATAATTCATAGTTGCAAAAAAAAAGTGGACAGATAATTCCTCCTATATTTTATATTACAATGGTAACTTATAATATAATTATTTTTTAATCAATAATATGGCCATTCAATATTAATCGATATATAAATTGGTCATTATTCAATCATTCTTTAATACACCCTATTATTTAATATTTAGAAAACCGCAAATTGCACGCCCTCTATCATTATAAAAATCTGTCTGAAAATGTAAAAATATAATACCATCCATTTAAAAAATGTTTTCCTTGACATCACCTAGAAAAATAGTGACTATTTGAAATCAATAAACAAGTTATTATCATCTGGGTTCAAAAAAAGAAATCTTATTGTATTGCCTATTATTATTTTTTTTTTTTTTTGATACAACAGTTATCTGCATAAAATATATGTACTATTCATTTCATCGCTATTTTCCAAACAAAAAACTCTTAGTTTGCCGATAAACGAAATAGTCTACCTGAGTCTAGCTATAAAAACAAGCCACAGTATGAGATAAGAGCCGTTTGGGATTTTTTATTTGGCAAATAAAAAACATATACTGAATAAACTACATACTGCATACTGTACATTTAATATGAGCCCAGTCGCATATGAATTGGCCCAAGCATAAGTATAATACAAAATCGTATTTTGGAGAGCTTTTATTTTAAGGAACAAACTCAAAAGTTTTGATTAATAACATTTGATATTCAGCAATATTAGCAACAAATTAACAACAGTATAACTAAAGTATACACTCTGAAAACGTAAGCACAAAATCAAAACTATGTCTGGCACATAAGAATTGGCCCATGAAGTTTCTAACATTTACCATTGGGTGCAATTTCCCTTTCACTTCAAAACTGCCTCAAATCGCCATGGCATGGTTTGTACTAAGCTACTGCAAAATTCTGGCGTAAAATTAAGTTTCATTTTTAACTCATTACTTCATTAGATGCACTGTCTTGTTGAAAATAATACTCTCCTGGCAACTGCGACTTTCAATGGATGGCAATAATTCCTCTTCCACTATCATTTTATATTTTTGAGCATTTACAGTTCCATCTATCACCCGAGGCGCCCTCCTCCTTGAGAGGACATACACCCCCAAACCATGATGGATGCCAGAAATTTGACTTTCCTCATTAAACAATCAGAATGATATTCTTCACCCTGCAGACGAATAATTTTCTTTCTGATGTCTCCAACACAGACTTCAAATCTGGATTCATTGCTCCAGATTATAGAATCCCATTGCCTTTGCACCCAGGTCTTTGTTTCATTTGCCCATAAATATCTGGTTTTCTTCTTACAAAACTTACTTGTAAAAGCCATTTCCCAGTTTTTTAAACTGCTGTAAGCAAGTATCTTTTGATATCCGCATCCGTATTGTTTCCCCACTTCGAAGCTAGCTCTCTTGAAGATATGCGGCTATCTTGTCTGATTAAATTTTGGAGGACACGTCTATCTCGCTCCATTATTATTGAAATTACACCAGTTTTAATTTCCGTTTTTACACTACCCTCCTTTTTACACAAACTAATGATATTCCGCACTGTATACCGAGAAATTCTTAAATTTTTAGCAATGTTACACCCTGAAACTCTATCGTTGTAGGCACAAATTATGGACTTTCTAATACCTTCAGAGAATGGCTTTCCACAAACCATTTTTATGACAACTTAACGTCTGACAGCTACAACAATGACTATGTGAAAACGATGCAGTTTTATTTTTGTCTTGCTTCAAAGCAAATGTGATTTAAAGTCAAACACAGCTTATCGCTATTGTGAGCCAATTCTTATGCGCCAAACATAGTTTTGCTTTTGTGCTTACGTTTTCAAAGTGTATACTTCAGTTATACAGTACTGTTGTTAATTTATTGCTAATATTGTGAAGGATCAAATATAATTAATCAAAACTTTTGAATTTGTTTCCTTAAAATAAAATCTCTGTCGAAAATACGATTTCATATTTTACTTATACTTGGGCCAATTCATATGCGACTGGGTTCATAAATATCTATTTACCCTTATATATATATATATACAATAGTCAATAAAAAACCTTAACCAAACCCCATAAAATCTTGTTTAGGGAAGTTTCATATTATTATAAGTATTTTCTGCTTTATTTTATTGAAATAATAGAAATCAACAGCCATATTGAAGACTCAATAAGCTAACACTCTTTGTAATATTACTAGTGGTATTTAAAGTTGATTTCATACCCAACTGAAATACTCTCGTCAGTATTACTTTAGCATACTCTTGCATAACTGCTACTAAATCAGATAATTTATCTAATACACTACTGACAACATCTCCATTATTGCTATCCAAACAAGCCAAAACTGATGGCAAGGCTTCTCCTGCTGCTTTCGGATTATGTTTCAGCCATCTAATGATCAGCATTAACGACAAAGATCTAACGGAACTATTTGGAGAGCTTATTGAACTATATAAATATTGTGAAACAGTTTCTAACAACTGAGGCCTTTTATTTGTAAGATGATCAAGTTCCTGTAATGCTGCGAAGTTATCTGACGACTGTAAAGAGTTCTTCAATTGAGACCAATGTTGTGGATAGGATTCCACTACTGGTGGTGTAACTGTTCCCATAAGAAGTTCTGATGGACCAGCCTGGTCACTTGTGGGCAGTGATACACTAGAGAGTAAAGGTCTCACGCCTGGTTGATTAAATTGAATATCGCTGTAAATAAAGGTTAATAAAACTGTTGATTAATAATTTTTCATCTATGGATGTACAATCTTGTGGAATTTAATGTTGCCTGTATAACACCTTAACATACAACTGATATTTGGCATTTATTTCCCTTACAATATAGAGAAGAAATAATGGACCCACTTTACCGTTATTTGTTTACTTCTAAATGCAACCAGATATACACTAGTACATTTGATCTGAAAATTATATCAGGCGTTTAAATTGAACAATACTGTACATAATAAAGTAACTTAAAATGAAGCTATAAAATACATTCCCCTCTGGTGTTTTAGTTAAAAATTAAAATTATGTTTTATTTTTACATGTAATATAAACATTGACAATTTATAAGCTAAATATTTAGCAGACAATTGCAAACAAATACAATATTTTAGTTCAATATAAAAAATTTATATTATAAGGGAAAACAGGAAAGTTTTTCATTTTGACCAAAGTAAAGCATGTTATATTATTTAACACTCCTAACACATATCACTACTATTTTGATTTTAAAATGAGAAGTTCAAATTTCACTTACTTCATTATTTAAAATATCTTTTTACCACGTGTAAGATAAATAACTTGATTATACTCATGTATGTAAAATATGTAAAATAAACAGTAAATGAGACATTCATTAGTAAAATCTTGACTTAATAAAGACGATAGCACATAGAAAACTTTTGGTATTTGATATTAAAACCAAGTAAAATAACTTCTAAGGATAAGATATGGTTCTATATAGAATAGAATCATCTTATCCACATAAGCACATAATCTCAAATAATAAATCCATTGATAGAAAAAGTTGAATCAAACATGTTCCCAACAGGTTATTTAAATTTAAAAATGCACACAAATTTGGCTGAAACCACTTACTTTAATACTCCCCCATGCTCCTGCAAATATTTAGAAGCTCCTTTAACGTCCTTAACCATCCAGTTCTGAATAAAAGTGACAATTCTATTGACAAGAACATTTAATTCTTTACTGTGTCCGTGAAACTGTAATAACAAGAAATAAGAATCCAGCAAATCACACAATGTGTAATTCTGATCAAATATGTATGGTTGTAGCAACTCCATTAAACCCAGAATTTGATTAAACAGCATAAAATGTCCTCTGTTCTTTAAGACTCCCCAATCATATTGTGCTCTACCTTTCAAACTGCCTGCCAGCATAGGTAATTGTCTAAGAACTAATACTGGATGT
This sequence comes from Rosalia funebris, assembly GCA_037954035.1. Lineage (NCBI taxonomy): Eukaryota > Metazoa > Arthropoda > Insecta > Coleoptera > Cerambycidae > Rosalia > Rosalia funebris. The sequence continues at coordinate 12,711,192 of JAZFAV010000007.1, forward strand.
GTTGCAGCTAATTTACGAGCACATAATTCAAGCTCTTGACTCTTTTTAGGCCAGTCTTTATTTCGAGGAGTGGAAGCAAGTGCACTGAGAAGGCAATGAGAGATCTCATCGATAGTACTTGGGCAATTTTTAGAATATATAGTCACGCTCATGTCCCGTTTAATATCAACCTCTTCTTGACCTGAATATGGCAATGACATATAAATCATCAGAAGTAATTCACGTGAATATATATTCTCTTCTGATTTTTGTTGTAGCGTTTTGACAATAAACACCGAGTTACTACCTATGCACTTTAGAAGTAATTGCAAACGTGACTCCATCTTTCGTTTCCAATTATCTTGATTATTTTTAGCTTCCTCGGTAATATATTCTACCATAACTAATGCCTAAAAAATTACAACATTTTATTTTGTTCTTAATAATAAAGATTATCGAATTATATTTTTCCATTTTGGAATTCGTGTCAAATATTAAAAAAACATGCATAATCCCTGTAATTCAGACTTGGACAATTAACTTTAAACTTAAATTTATTTTAATGATATATTAAAGCACACTATTTATTTTCACAGTTCTTATTGCAATAATTTCGGTATTTTAATATACCATCTTCAAGGCAACTCAAACTAATATATTTAAATTATTATTATTTTATCAAATCATTTATAAAAAATACTATTAAAATAATTATTTGTTATACAGAAACTTCTAAAGGGGTTCCTAAGACCATTTAGCCACCCATGTGGAAAGTTAACACGAAATTTAACAGACATGGCAAAACCTGAATGAAGTGTTTACATCAGACAACCTTGACAGCCTTGACAAAGAACTTGCACATTACTCTTAATTATATACAGGGTGTAACAAGTGATCTTGTACAACATGATATGGCATGATCCATGTTATATGGATCAACTCTACCTTTTGCAATGCAAAAAATATGTAAAAAACCTAATTATGGGTATTATAAATACATTATGGGACAAAAATAAAAGTAGACTGCAAGATTTGTCAAATTCCTTAAATGAAGGGTACACGAATAAAACAAGGAATGTCACTTTTTATGACAAAATGAAATTATACTGGCAAAGTATAATATTTTATGTGTATTTTCTTGTGGTAGTACCCATGCTGGCATAAAATCAGACTTGTCTACAATATATTGAAATAAAGATTTGCTGTACAGGCATAAAACCAGGAGTGTCCGAGCGCCACCTGAATAAAAGTGGAAATGTCCGTCTCAGCGAGCACATTGCAGATTCTATTATTTCTCTGCAGTTAGTTGTCACTTTGGGTGTACGTGACTTTTATCATACCCTGTTTTATTTACTTTAAAAATATGAGCGCAGGAAGTATTGGAAATGATTTCAAGCCCAAAAAAAGACCAAAAACGAGCAGGATGTCTTGAAAAAGCTGAAGTGGTCTTGACATGAACAAGGAGAATCATGCAACTGTGAGAGGTTAAAATGCTTTGAAACTATCAGTGATTTAGAATGTAGTGTAATTTTATCTGACTTTAACCAAATGAGTGGGCATAATGCACATAACAGTTATCTGTGTGATTTGATCTCTGTTATACCCGTTCAAAGGCGCAGAAGTAGAAAACCAGAAAGTGAAGCTCTGTATCACGATAGTACTTATGCATACAAGGTAAGGGTAAAAACAGAAAACCATGTCAAGGAAAAACCTCTATGCTGTAAGGCTTTCTTGAGCATTCACGGAATCGCCAAAGGTAAATTAGAATACTTACAAAAATAACTAAAAAAATATGGGTTTACCACCAAAAGATCAACATGGCAAAAATGCTAGATTCATTAAAAAATTACCTGACGATATATATGCCAAAATTACGGATCACATAAATTCGTTTAAATAAAGATTGTCGCATTACAGTATTAAAGACACCAAAAAGTTATACCTACTGGAGAATCTTAATATTAAGAAAATGTACACGATGTTTCAAGAAAAGTTTCCCAATGTAAAAGTTTCTTGTGAAACGTACAGGGTGATTTTCAATACTAACTTTTACATAAGTTTTGAGTTTCTACGTAAGACACGTGTAGCGCATGTGATAGATTTACAGCGGAAATAAATAAACTGAAAAAGGCAGGAAACAAGATATTAAAAGGTTAGAAGTAGAAAACAAATTGCATAAGAGGAAAACTCAAAAATGTTATGACGAAAAAAGGAAAGCAAAGAATAAAGCCAGAACCACAAAGGACTTCGTAGCAATTGCACTAGATTTTCAGAAAAATGTATACCTCCAAATTTGCCAACTAATGACGTGTATTACCTGCGACAACTTCATCTGGACTGTCCCTCTTTTACACTTACCCTGAACATTTTGCCAATAAAGGATCAGATGAAGTTTGCACATTTCTTTTTGATTTCTTCATGAATCATTTAGATGCTGAGGTCAAACACTTACATATTTTTTGTGATTCTGTAGGTGGTCAGAACAAAAATTTTACGATGATATAGTTCACACTATTAAACGGCTAGAATCTGTAAAAATTACATTCCCTATCAAAGGACATTCTTACTTAGAATGTGATAAAAATATGGGTCTGGTAATTTTAAAAACAAGAATGGAAATACCGAATGATTGGTATGAATTACTTCACAGTTCTAGAAGAAAGCCAACTCCTATTTTATTGTAATTAAAGTGAAACACACTATGGTCAGAAATTGGACACCATTTTTCACAAGTAAATTTGTAGCAAAATGCCCCTTTACCATACAGCCTATAAGAGAAATTGTATGCCAAAAAGAGCTTTCACGATTATTCAATTATCGTTGCAATTACTCTGGTCCTTGGCTTCAAAATCCTGTACTAAAAGTTCGGAAGAAACCTTTGAAAAGTATTTTGGCCAACAACGAGTTTGAACTTCCTCTGTCAAAATATAATGGTATGTACTTTTACTGAACATTGCAAATTGACATGAATTCTTTGTAATTCCAGATTTACTACCAATCAACAAAGAAAAATATTTATATTTGATGAAATTAAAAGATTTTTGCGAAAATTCGGATTCTGCTTTATTCTATGGAGAACTTCCACACGAAGAAAAAAAGACCAAAAGTAAATAATGAAAAAAGGCCGAGCGTGGGTGGACATCTGCTGTTTTATGCCTGAAGGTTGGAACATGTGCAGACACTTTCATTTAATACGGCAAAGACTAAGTTTATTTTCCATCTATTTTTGTTTATTCCGGTTTATAAATGAGTTTCTAATTTTTCTACCAAAAATACATATTTTTAAAAACTTTTTGTAAAATTTTATAATAAACTCAACATTAAAAAGTTGAATATGTATTTCGAAATGTTGTTTCTGTGACATTCCTTCTTTTATTCGTGTGCCCTTCAAATAATAAAGCAATATTCTATGTTCCAAATAATAATTTGTAGAAAATAATTTGTATTGGTCTTTAAGATTTGCTGAATTTGTACAATAGTACACGTGGCAACCACAGTAAAGAATTACTATGCCTGAACACCAGTCAGTCGACCACAACGGTTTGCAATAAGCACTATTTAGTTAATAACACCGCCGAAGTTTTATGTTTGCGTACTTATTGGTTATGTTCATTTTCAATTACAATTATTTCATGATACCATTAAAATGGCTAGTGATCTTGAGTATCATAATATGCTACTAATTTATGGATAGGGTCATTGTAATTCACAGAAAACATAATATATTTGCTCGTTTCCTTCAAAAATATCTACCAAATAGATGAACTTCTATAGAAAAATTGCAACAATTTCGTAACACCGGCAATGTTCATCCCAATTTTGCAAGTCCCAAATATCGTCGACAAAGACCCTACATATAACATCAGATGCATAACCCGGTAAATTCAGCTATCCCACTAGACTACACAGAATTTTGTGAAAATTTCTCTACCCGTACTATTTTCAGCAGGTTCAAGCACTTTCCCCACAGGATGTCCCACCCCGGTTAAATTTCTGTGATAATTCCTTAAAGAAAGCAACATACATATAATTTCAAAAATATTGGCAACCGACAAAGTGACCTTCACTAGAAACTATTTAGGTCCAAGCTATCAACTAAAAATAATAGCAGCTATACTCCTTACAGCCTGTATAGTCCTCAATTATACACCCCATTTTGTATCTTATTATTTACCTGCTCACGTGATAATTTCAAAATATCTTCAATGTGGTAATGCTTTGGTATGGCTTTGTCTCGCCCTTGCCATAATTTTGGGCTCTTAGTAAGAGCACTTAAAAATTCTAAAGCCGATACAGAACAGATTTGGCTTATATTGCCATTGAGAAGATAGCTCATAATAGCATGTAAAATTCTCCAGCTTGCTCTTTGTAACACTAACGACATAAGCAAAGGCCTAAATTGTAATCTTTGCTTTGAAAACAATAATTCCATCTAAAAAAAAATAACTATAATAATACAAACAATTTTTCAGATATTTAACTAATTAGATATATTAATAACAGTCATCTTGTGAGTAGCCTTATGGTGAATATATTCTTGACACTGAACAATATGTATTTTTATCTCATTTTTCAATCAAAATCACTAAATCTAACTAACCTGCAACTTATGTTTATCAGAATTAGCTATTTCCAACTCAATTGCGGATAACCAGTCCACCAACAGTCCCGTTTTCTCTACTTGTGATTCATCTTCGAGTAACATTTTACCAAGTTTCTCACTTAATCTTTTTGAATTCAAAGCAGTATCATGTTTCTTACTAGTAATTACATTATTTTCAATGATTTCTTGTGGTTCGGTTCCAGTTTCCATTTTTACTTCGCCCTTATCACAATCTTTAATATATTGTTTTAATATAACTGCAGTGCAGTTTTCTTCTTTAGATATTAAATTTAAGAGTTGCTTTGCTAACACTATTTTTTCTTGATTTATGGTACCTGTACAGAAAGTCAACCGTAACAGTGTTGCAATTGAGTTATACTGTAACACAATGGGGAGGATAAAATTTATAGGTATAGAGTTGATGAAATTAAAAATTGTGTCAACAGTATTTTCCTTCAACGCAATATTCTAAAAAAATGAAAAAGATAAATCATAAGTAAAATCATTTGTTTGTACATTTTTACCTTGATCAACGATAATATGATTGCGTTCCTGTTTTCTTGAAAATGTGGATTAAAAAGATTGTTTAAATTCTGTAAAATATCTGCATCATTTGACACTATTTGTTTTTGTTTCATCAAAATAGGCAATTGTTTTTTAGTTTCCACGTCAACATGGATTTCTACATCTTGTATGATCGGCATTTGCATTTCTATTGCCTTTACAAAAGTCTCTCCGCCGATGGCTCCTCTTTTATTCTGGACTTCAACTAACTGAATCATGTAAGTCTTGTCTAACACTGAGTCAACCACAAGCTTCGAATCCAGAATGGTAGCTTTATCGAGTGTGTGAAGTAACTTACTAATAGAACTTGTAGGAATACCAAATGATTGTATAAACAGTACTAATTTAGGTGGCTCTAATTTTTCAATTGCAGCATCTACTAAACGAGAAACGTTAGACCTGATCATCCTTAATTTCATCCAGTCTGGCAAATAAGATGTGGTTTCCGAGGTATCTGGCGAGTAAGCTCTGGGGTGTTCCATATTCTCTGGAAACCAGCTATTTAGTAATAAATCAAAAGGTTCATAATTTTCTAATGGTCCATAAGTAAGCAAAACTATAGCTGCGTGAATAACGAGCGGTTGCATTGCACACTGTTCACCTGTTGCCCATGACACTATCACATATTCATTACTATAGCTCTGATGAATAGTGTATGATTCCTCTCCATTCTCTTTAGCTTTTTGCGTGTATAAGTAAAAGATTTGAAGCAAATTTTTTAATGTACTGTTATTTTGTCCAGGTAATACATAAGAAGCAACACTATGCCTTTCAATTATAACCGAAGATAAGTCGGTTATCAAATCATTTAATTCAAGGAATGGCTCATTGCAATCCTGAGTAGATAGAAAATTAATGTAACTAGACACTGTAGCAGGATTAGTTTCAATCTGTAACGCTTGTCTGAGAAATTGAATTAACACTGGTTTAATTAAAGCAAAGTGTGTAAATTGTGTTATATACTGAGTCAACCAGTGTGTATGGTTCTCACTATTTATTTCAATATCTTCGCTGGGGGACAAAATTAAACCTAGCCCTTTAGTCGCTTGGATACGACTTGCACCATGATCTGAAGTTAGTCGTCGGAATAAATATTCTAACACTTCACAGGCAATTTGTGGGTCATTGCCATTCACGACTGTTCGCAAATGGGCTAACAACTGCCCATGTTTAGTTAGTTTTTCTGCAGGGGCAGTAGAAAGTAGATATTCACAAAGGCACTGTACAGGTAAATGAGCTAAAACTCCTTCAGAACTATGTACTAGCTCTGCTAACCAGGGCATATGTGCCGTACCCCCCTGTCTTGACATTATGTCCAAGAGAAAATCTGGATGACGTGATCTACACAATAGATGACCCAACCTATGTGAATTATTTAAAACCTGCAATTGGTCCAGTACCGTTTGTGGAGGACGCCGCGCGTCACTCAGTGGTCTTAATTCCATCAATTGTGGCAAAAGTAAACTAGTTTGTTCATTTATTTCAATTTTTGTGCTGGCTGCTGCAAGGTGTGACTCAAACTCCAATATTGTTTGCTTTTCTAAACTTAAAATTTGTTGTTCCTTTATTTGAAAGTCCTCTTCCAGAGAAGTCATTGTTGGAGGGGGGAAGGAGAAATGACTACAAAAGTAAATGAAAAGTATTATAAGTAATCTGCATTAAAAAAAACTTATATTTATAGAAAGAACCTAAATTAAAGTGTTGTTTTCGTCACAGTGCAAAACATTGTGATGAAAAGAACATTGAGAAACAGTTGTAAAGGGCTAATAGGAGAGGCCATTTAGAACTTTTTTATCCTTTTATATCTAGCTACCAAATATTACCTAGTTATACTATTTTTGAAGTGAATACTTCTTTGGCGGGGTTCTGATATTTGGCGAGAATGGAGAGTGAATTGGAAAAAATGTAACGTTTCCAGATTTCGTTACACGAGAGAGAAAAAACTAAAAAAGGACAGAGTACATAGATATATAACATAGAGAGAAAGAGAGCTATAAATCATATATATCAGTTTAGGCTATCCGCGTTTCCCTATTGTCGCGCATGCGCGCGTTATAGATGTACGCGTCCAGACGCTATATATTAACAGCTGAAGCAGCACGCGTGTGTACCGAATATTTATCATTGTGTTTTGTAATTATTTACGTTATTTACATCTGTGTTCTGTGATTATTTGATAATATCCGATATTAATATCATTGAACCGTTTAACTTGTTAAAATCTAGAAGATATAATATATTTCATTCACCGCTTCCTACTGGTTTACAGCCACACAGGTGCAAATGCACTTGGAAGAGGCGAAGACAAAATCCCTTTGATTCGCGGGGGAGATTTCAGTGTAAATTTTGGATCCAATAATTCTTTGACGTTGATTAACTTGCTTCGAGAAACATTTGGTCTGCTTATAAATAATAATCCCAAAGAATCAACAACAAAATCCGGAACAACAATAGATGCAATTTTTACACGTTATCTAGAAAATATAGAATCACGAACATATATTTCATATTTTATTTATCACAAACCAATCATATCAGTATTACCAATTGAACCACCAACCGATGATAGTGTAGATAATGAATAAACCGAATACTTTTTACACAAATTTTATATTGTTATATTTCTTTTCAAATTATCCCTCTCCCTTTCTCTCTCTCTCTTTCAATCTCTCACTCTTAATCTCTCTCATTCTCTATTCTAAAAAAGTATTCACTTCTATCACGTGTACTGTGCTGCACATGATATATATATATATATATATATATATATATATATATATATATATATATATATATATATATATATATATATATATATATATATATATATATATATATATATATATATATATATATATATATATATATATATATATATATATATATATATATATATATTTTTTTTTTATTCATTTTTTTCCATGTTACATTGATAAGTTGGCAATCAACTAACTTAACCAATTCCTTTTTATGTATCATGTTTCTTCTTTCGAAATATTCCAGAAAAAATTCTAAATACTACCAAAGAAAAAAGAATTTGTTTAAAAATACTCTTCATCTTATAGCAATTCTAATGATGCATCACAGTTTGTCACTATTTCTGGCAAAATCGCATACAAATTTCCAGAATGTACTGATTTGTTCTTTTAAGGATAAAGTGGGTTGACATTATTTTCATTTGTCAATTTTTTGACAGATTGTCACTGTCTAAGTTATAGACAGTGACAAAATATTATTTTACACTTAGCACTTATCTTGTCTATTTCATAACAACATAATTAATTGTATGATAATATCATTAACAAGTATTTTGTGCATTAAAATCTGGGTTAAACATAAGTGGTTTACAATTTTATCTTGAAAAATAAAAATTTTAAATGGAACATGCAAAGCGAAATGAGGCATAACTAAGAATAGTTAACAATTACTTACTTTGTAATGCACATCTCCATGAACATCCTAAGTGTTGGATACTTGTTCCAAGCCAAACTGCCAAAAGTCAGCGGATTATGAGCTGCCAGAATTAACAGGATGAGCCAAACCTTCCAGTATAGATTAGTTATTGCCAATTTTGGCGGAATGTACCCTGCAGGTAAAGTAATGTTCTCTGGATAATTATAACTGCATAAATTAAAGAAGAAATCTATTATTTCAACTTTATCAACCACTAGAGGTGGTGCGCAATCTTGAGGTAAATTAGCAGCTCTTTTAATCAACTGATCGGCTATTTCAACAATTTCTGTAGAATTTATAGGATGCTCCTTAGAGATACCAATTAACAGCACTCTTAAAAGTGTTGCTTGTAAAAGAGGGACCTCACTCGCCAATCTCAAAAATAAGTTCCTTTCGTTCTCTCCTGGCCAAGAGTCGACTTTGTAATAATGCTCAGCTTGTTCCAAAAACAAGACCTTATGCAACACATGATGAAAATCGTTGATACTTGGTCTATAAACTCTTAATGCTGAGTCATGTAACCAAGTGATGCACTCTCTCTGCATATTACTAACTTGCATTTGGAACATCTTTAAAACAGAAGTATCACGTTTGCTCTGAGTTGCTGCATCTCTGACCTGTGGACTGACACATAATAGCATGCACATACAAGCAAGATCAGCTAAAGATAAGAAAATTCTTTCACGAAACTCATTATCCCGTACACTATTTGTAAATTCTTTACGCTCCCGTAAGAGAGAGTTAACTATAGTAAGCAGATTTAATTCATGCCTGAGTACTCTGTTTATTTCTTTCAGGAGAGCTCGCAAGGAGCGCAAATAATCGTCTTTATTTAAAAGTAATTCCTGAAAAAAATATGTTACTTGTTACATTTAACATTTAATTATTTCATAAATAGGCACACCGCACACCCATTGTTACAAACTTACCAAACAAATGTCAGCAAAAGCATCGGCACTTGGATCAGGTGCTACTTGAAATAAAGCACCCACTACAATTAGATTATTTGAATTTCTAGCATTACTTAATTCGTTGTATATAGTATATTTTAACAACGGATATAAATTTTCTGGGAATGAATACACCATTTCCCGTAAACAGTTATTAAAATAATTTACCATTGGTTTATTTTTTAATCTCAATTTACTCAACTGTGCTATTACTTCCAAGTCTCTTTGAGAACTTGCAGAACAATTGTAACATAAATAGGCCAACAATTCTTGAGCTGGCTTCATTAATTTGTGGTTATGTAACCAAGTTTCTATGCGAGACACTGCAATTATGCGTATTTCGACCAATCCACAAGCTGTACTTAAAAATTTGACAAAATTTTTTGTTATAGTTTCAGGTTGTTGTCGCCTCGCTAGCTGTTCTTTTATTGCTTCTAGTACAATTTGTTCTACCTTTTCTTGAGCTTGTGTATATCTTGGATATATTTTTGGAGACCATGAATCCACAATGGCTTTTTGTTCATTGAAACCTAAAAACAATTAGGTTAATATAAAGTTCATTTTACTAACTATAATAGGAATTATACAATATTAAACATGTTGCCTTAAATATGTCTTAAGTATATCACAATGTCAAATTTGGTTTAAATAAAAATCTAAATATAAAACTTAAGAAAATAGAATTTATAACCAAATCAAATATAAATATTATCCTAAATATGAAGTTTATATATAGGAATGCCTTTAAATTTATAAATACTTTTACATTGATAACGTAGCACTATTTGACATACTTAACTTCATACATACATACCTTCATCCTCATCAACAGTATTGATTGTTAATGGACTTGAAGTATCTCTTGTTGTTGAAGATAATGACTCCGATTTTAAAAGAGAAGAGGGTGGTATTTTAGTATTAAAAGCTGTAATAATATTATCCACAAAAGGTTTACAAAGTAGGCTATCTACAAAAACTCTATCTCCAACAGCATCTTCTACATATAACTTGAAATAAAAAAAATAACGATTAAGGTAATGAAAAATATTAATATTTACAGAAATATTAAAATTTAAAAAGTATCTTGCAGTTCAACACTTTAAACATACTAAACATATATATAACTGAGCATAATGAATGAAAATGCTTTCAGTGTACTTGTTGCTCAATAAAATTTGTTGTTACTTATTATTATTCTCCTGGAAATTATGACCACTACATAAATTTATAATAAATTCTCAAACTAAACAGTATATACTCCTATTACCGATAATCACGTCAATATAAATACAAAACAAAGTTTAGTACATTGTTTAGTACAAAGTTTAGTACAATTTTATAAACTAAAACGTTTCAAGTCAATTTAATATTTAATTTATATTCATTTAGGATAAATAAAGGCCAAAAAACTAAAAAGGAATAAATATATAAAATATTTTAAATTACTCATGTTATGAAACATTTTTATATATCATTCCTATTGATTTTTAAAACGTTACGAGGTAACAAAAAAAAAGTAGTTCAAAGAGTATAGGAACCATCGAGAGAGAATGTAACATCAACTTTTAATCATCCCTATATACATATGCAACAAATACATATGCATATATACATAATAAACAAAATTTTTAGATAATTATTATCTCAGTCAATACAGACTATTTAGTTGAGACCAAGAGTATAATTAAATCGAGAATAAAAACCTGTTCTCGCCTATATTACAGGGTAACATATATAAAGTGTGTCATTACATTATTTATGAATGATACATGTTTTTTTATAAATTGCATATCTTCAAGAAACTCATTACATCAAATAAATACTAGGATTGCATTGTTATAGCTTTATCCCAAACTAGCTATGCCCTCCTTAGTTCCCATGTATCTGTAACCAATTTCTGGCATGTATGCACTCTTTATATGTTTACTATATACACTATCTCCATTCAAATGGACAAGTCTAACAAATAAAAAAACTGTGATGCATGGATATATATGTTTAACATATAGTTTTATGATTTATAAAACTGATTTGATAAAAATAGCATAAATTTATGTGCAAACTTACTTTCACAAATATTTCTGGCCAATTATTTATTTCCGAGTAAGCATGAGATATTAAATTCAAAAATATTTGATGTACTTGTGGATTATTTTTATTAACACCTTTTACTCCTGCATTTACATCTCTTCTCAAAATACTTAACATAGCATTTACTACATATTCATTGGTATAAATAGAAGGTTTACAAGTACCAACAAGAAAAAAGACTGCATAGGCAACTTTACACGGTTTTGCTCGTTGGCTTTTCAAATTTTTTATTAAACCTAAAATATATCCAACCTAAAATAAATTAAATGTTAAATGGCATGAAAATTGTTAAATCAATTATTACATACGGCTTTATCATTATTTTCTGTTGTAATTTGTGAAACAACATTTTCAAATAAATCATTAATATCACATTCAGTTGCTAAAGCTTCCCATGGTTCAGTTCCTGCTGTGCTAGCGCCCATAAGGTCTATAGGCAATAATCCTGACCCCGATGGTAATGTCCTAGCACCAGGTAAGTTAACTTTCATTTTCTTTGAAGGAGGAACAGGGGTCAGTCCAGATGAAGTAGCTTCTCTTTTTAGTTTATCTACAGGAGCTTTAATATTTAGTTTTTATAATGAATTATCAAATTACTTTACTTCAATTACCTTTACTTGAGCCAGGGTTCAAATGTGAACCAACTGTAGATTTTGGTAATGGTACTGCTCTTTTCGGATCATCTCGGGGAGAAGATTGCTTTGCCCCCAAAGCTATAAAAGAATCAGGTAGTTGTTGAGTAATTTTTGCCTTTGGCCCCCTTGTGCCCGGTACAGACTTATTTCTTTCCATTATTTAAAAACGGATTGTTTTGGTTCACATTCGGCATAAAAAACAATACAATTAGATCTACATACGCTCTCAAATTAGTAAAATAAAATATTTATTTTGTATTGTATTTGCCATCAAAAAAACAGATCCAAAAGACCACAAATAAAGGCCTTTTTTGAAGCGAAAACACCTAAAATAAATTTTTTTTGACAATTTGGACCATAGACTACCCACAACCAAGAGGACTGGAGAACAGGAGACATAACTCGAGTGGTGGGGGTAGCACGAAAAGCGTCCGCACTGTGATCATGTGGTGTGCTTCATCATGGCGGTCATTGCGTAGAACTGAGCAAAGTTATTTTTGTTTGCTGTTTTTTTAGCGTTTCCAGTTTTTCTGTTCAATATGTCAGAAGTGTGAGAGAGAAACCGCGATAGACGAGGATAAACGGCATACGCAGATCCCGCGCGCTTCTACACGAGCCTGCCATATTGCCGACGCTTTTTGTGCCACCTCCACCACTGATTTTTTGAGGAACTATGTGTCCTTACTCTCTAATCTTCTTGAAGGGAGACATAGCTCCTCGAAAAATCGGTGGTGGGGGTGGTACGAAAAACGTCGGCAATATGGCAGGCTAGCGTAGAAGCGCACGGGATCTGCGTATGCCGTTTATCCTCGTCTATCGCGGTTTCTCTCTCACACTATGGAAATGTCGGGTTGCATTGAGCCACGATCAGGGCTTTTGCAGGAACAATTCGCAACGCAACAGTATCTCGACGCTTTTGACATATTCAACAGAAAAACTGGAAATGCTCAAACACAGCAAACAAAAATAACCTCGCTCGATTCTGCGCAATGACCGCCATGATGAAGCACACCACGTGATCACAGTGCGGACGCTTTTCGTGCTACCTCCACCACTCGAGTAATCCTCCTGTTCTCTAGTCTTCTTGAATCAAACATAACATAACTATCAAACGACTCATTATTGTTTCTTTAAATCATTGTAGTCTTCTTGGACAGAATATAGCACAAAGCGTGCAGAGTCTGCACTGTGGGTAATCTGTGGTCTGCACCACACCTGCACAGTGCGCCCACATCTGAACGGTCCGCACTACTTTCTGTCAAGTCAATGTCAAACTTGTGTAAACCAAAAACAATTTGTCGTGTAACTTAGAGATCGATAGATATGTGAACGAGAAAAATCATTAAAGTATATATTTCAATTGTATTAATAAAAAAACAAATGGCTCCGATTAAAGTTGTGTTATTGGCGTGTGGGTCCTTTAATCCACCAACTAATATGCATCTAAGAATGTTTGGTAATTTTTTTATTTTTTCCTCATTAATTGAGATTAAATGTGATTGGAGTTAACGAAATATTTTCTGTATTTTACTGTAATAACTATCTGCAATTAAGTATTGATTTTTTTTTTAGAAATTGCACGAGACCATTTACATCGTTTGGGGTCATATATTGTTATTGGTGGAATTATATCACCAGTGCATGATGCATATGGTAAAAAAGAATTAGAAGCTTCAACTCACAGATTGGCAATGATAAAAATAGCTTTACATAATCATGATTGGGTAAAATTGTCAGAATGGGAATGTAAGCAAGAATCTTGGAATCGGACTCGTCAAGTATTGCAATACCATCAGGTAGGTTTTGATATTGATATTTATGTTTACCAAGTACCATTCATTGTACTACCTTTCTTTAGTTGATTCCGAAACTAGTCTATATATGTATACAATTGACATTTTCTAAAAAATATATATAACAGCAGTATTTTTGCATTTAGTAACATAGAAAAAAATATATAAATGGTTCTTTATCAGGCTTTACTTATATTTATTAAATATAAATTTTTTAAATTATTTTTTTATACAGAATTATATAAATGCTGTATGCAATTCACCTCTAAATAATCATTGTAATGTAAATGAAGACGACCTATCGAGAAATTGGATTCCAGAAAATATCAGGAATGGAACTGAGGGACCTGTGCAAGTAAAACTTTTATGTGGGGCTGATTTATTGGAATCATTTGGAACACCAGGATTATGGTCAAATGAGGATGTAAGTAACTTTTCCTATTCCAAGATACAGGACAGAATTTAATGAATATTGTATAATAGTACCATCCATTTGCCAAATATTTAATTTTAGTTTGAAAACGAATATTTGACATTACTTGAGATTATTATAACTTCTAGTAGCCTATATTGAAATATACTAAAATTATTATACAATTGTTATTGTAAATTGTACATGTATGTATATATTATTTACACTGATTTAGTTCTACTTGTGTTATGTGTAGTACTATTTCCTACTAATTTCTTTATAGATTGAGGCTATCGTAGGGAGACATGGATTGGTGGTTATTAGTCGTGTAAAGACAAACCCCTTAGAATTTATCTACAATTCAGATATGCTTACAAAATTTATGGTAAGTTAAGAAAAGATTATAAGTATTAAATCTAATTCATGTATTCCCTGCAGTCAAATATCACCATTGTCACTGAGTGGATTAGAAACGAAATAAGTTCTACAAAAATCAGGAGAGCTCTTCGAAGATCCGAATCTGTAAGATATCTTTTGCCCGATAAGGTCATAGATTATATTATTCGATATAATCTGTATGGATGTGAAAAGAAGTGAGTTACTTTTAATTATATTATTATAAGAAATTAAGAAACTTATGTTTCTATTACTGTTTCTTTATAAACAGTAGTACATAAATATTTGTTAAATTATATATTTTATACTGTTTTCTTTTACCTGCTATCTATGGAAAATCAGTAAGTATTTGTTGTGCCCAAATGATAATACTGTATTCCTTACTCCATCGCCATCTGATGTCTTGATGGAATCACCAAGTCCTACAAACTGCTTATATATTTGCAATAATAACCTATTCTCTCGCCAGTCTTATGACAAACGTATGTCCATTGATACAGTTGACAGCTACACAAAGAGCACTATAAGTAGTACTGTAAGTAGTATCAAACACCCAGGTCAGGCAGTAAAGATAATTACCGAAAGTTCCGGTGAACATAAAATTATTAGAAACGAGGAAGATCACAAGGAGGTACGTAGGGAAGAAGATTCTGTTTTAAAAGGCTCTAGAAGTTATTCACATTTTACTGAAATTAAGACTAAAGGCAGTTTAAAATATAGCAGGTCAAATACAAATTTAAAAGAATGCAAGAGTTGTGATGAAAATCTCATTAAATTTATTTTAACAAAGCATGGTATTCAGGTAATTAGTGATGTTGAAACAATTGTTTAAATATTAGAATCTTTTTTGATTCGAAAATGTAATTTAAGTTCTGTGGTGGTGGTGGTGGTGTTTATAAAGCCTTGAGACTACAAATTGTTCAATAATCTTATATACTGTACACCTTTTTTTAAAGGTACAACTTCATATTTGATTATTATTAAAGATTCATGAAAATAAAATGATAAATGTGCAATTAATATTATGTAAAATTTTGTTAATAGTAGAATAGCGGAGATATTGTTTTATAGAAAATATTTTATATAAGTTAATAAGTATTCTCTCTAGGACATAAAGGCCTAACATATGTTTCAAGATGTCACATCTGCAAGGGATAATATAACTGTATATACATATAAAATTTAATTGCAATAAAAGTTCTGATATATTTTGTTCATAAAAATAAATTTCTTTATTTTTCCCATAAAAGCAAATTGCTATTATAAGTCCAAATAATGATATTACAGAAAATAAAAAAATATTGATTTATAGCATCAGAAAATAATACATGAAAGCAAACAAAATATTACCTAATACTTTAATGAGTTAGTATTGCAAAAGGGTATATATCTATTTATTTTGCTTCCCCTATTCCATAAATTGGAATAAAATCCCAACTCTTCATTGATAAATAGAGAAGCTTCATTTTCATGATACCTATCTATCTGTCAGTATATAGATCAATATGAAATATATTTTTCATATATAACTTATGATCTGTAATATGTATGACATTAAATGCATGTTAAAATGTTTCCAGTACTAGAATGACTGCATAAAGCATTCCATATATACGACGGTGGAGTGAAAAGTTTCCGGACTGAGCCAGAGATGACACCAACAGGTCTAATTTTTGACTCGTATTCTACAGTAGTATCCCTAACTAACTTATATACTAACTTTCAGGGTCAATTGCTCTGTTAGTATATGTTTGACAGTCTATTGAATAAGACGCCTCTTGCTTATGTGAAAATGGAAAAATTAGAGAAGCGTGCGGTTATCAAATACTTCTATTTGAAAGGCTTAACACCACTTCAAATCAAACAAGAAATGGATTCAACACTGAAGGACTCTTCATCATATTCAACAGTCAAACAGTGGGTTTCTGAATTTACGAAAAATCACACGAGCAATGATGATGAACCACGCTCAGGAAGCCCCGTTGAGATTACAACTGCCGAAATAATCGAGAAGATTCATAAAATCTTAGTAGAGGACCTCAAATTGAAAGTGGGTGAAATAGCTAAGACTACCAGGATGTCAACTGAACGTGTACACAATATTTTACATCAACATTTGTTCATGGAGAAGCTCTGTGCTAGGTGGATACCGTGTTTGCTAACTATTGATGAAAAATTGCGCCGGAAGACTGTTTGAACCGAGAATTTGGCACTGTATAAGCAAAATCCCAGCAAATTTTTGTGTCGATTTATAACTGTTGATGAAACTTGGATGCACCATTACACTCCTGAAAGTAAATAATAGTAAAAACAGTGGACTGGAGTAGGAGAACCAACCCCAAAGAAAGCAAAAACGACCTCATTTGGCAAAGGAAGAGATATTGTTTCACCATGACAATGCACCTGATAATTCGGCATTCATTGTAATGGCTAAAATCAACGAATTGAAGTTTGAATTTAGCCGTCGGCGACTATCATCTGTTTCCTAACCTCAAAACATGGCTCAGGGGTAAAAGATTTTTGAGCAACGAAGAAGTCATCAATGCTGGAAATGCGTATTTTGAAGGGCTCTACAGATTCTTCTATAAAAATGTTATCACTGCATTAGAGCACCATTATGAAAAATGTATTAGATTTGATAGAGATTATATTGAAAAATAAACTAATAAAAAATAAGAAGCTTTTTTTTCTTCATCAGGTCGGAAACTTTTCACCACCCTCGTATAATTATTTTCGTGCATGCCTATATATGTACATCAGTTCTAATTTGGTATAGCATGTTTGTTTTTCTGTTTCAGGCATCTCTAGTACGACCTGCATGTCTCTAATTGAACTTCTTGTCACATTGGGGATTGCTTGTACCCCATATACTTGTTGATAAATCTCGAAGGTCCTTAAAGGACAACAGTAAAACTTAAACATCCAACATGTACTTAAATTAATAAAGAGATTTATCATAACGGTGATATAAATATATGTATATACATATGTACAATGTATACATATATATATATATATATATATATATATATATATATGTATTATTATTATTATTTTCTTTTACAATTAGCCACTTTTAGTTGTTTTTATTTCAAATAAGTAATATATTGTTGCGCATTTTATATTTTATATACAATAATTGTTTTTGTATGGAAGGGAATGGAATTAAACAAGGAAGATTACATATGTGTCTTATTTTTATTTTATGGGAATACTAGAAACATACTGTACAAACATGACACTATTTTTAAGACAAAAAATATTTTGGAAATCTCATACTATTTTTTATTTTTCATTAATTAATATAAACAAGATTTATCAAGTGGGTTTATTGTAATAAGATATGATTAGTCAATTATATGGGGAATAAAAAGGAAACATAAAAAGTTGTGTATTAAATTCAACTTTTTCTAAACTGAAAACTTTTTAATCTCAAGTATGTTGTAACGTTTATAAAGTAAACTAATAATATAAAGATTGATCAAAACAAACAAACATGATAGTTGAAAAACAAGATTTACAATATTTATGACTTTATTTGTGGTCTTATTAGCACTAAACAATATTATCAGAAAAAAATTATAGTTTCCTGTGTTGTAATATAATTTATGAATAGTTGTAATTTAATATGTATAAATAAAACATATTTCCTTCGATTACCCTCTCCATATGTAAATTCGTTATAAAAACACTTCTTGGGCTTTAGGTTACAATTAAAATACTACCTAAAACTGACTTAATGATTCATTTGTATTTAAACAATATATTAAAAAAATTTTATATGGTCATAACCTTTGGCACATCATTCTTCTTGGGTGAACAATCACACCATGGTGTAGATGTATGATTACAAATTAATTGTATGTTTATAACGGTAAGTGGTGCACCATTAATTTCCAAATTTTTGTAATTAAGAATATTATATTTAAGATCATGAAGACCTGTTTGTCGATCACGTTTTCGTGTTACATCACGCTGATTATAACATTTTGTGGTATCTCTTATCCTATCTCTTCCATGTATGTGCCTAAAATATGGCTCAAGTAATTTCTATTAACAGAACCCTAAATTTTTTGTTACATAATGCCTCATATCTGAGTTTTTCTTCATTCTTGTAGAATTTAATAGACTAATATGCGTATAGAATGTTGCTTAGAAATGAGTTACAAAAATCGTTATGTTTATTTTATATTAATTTTCAAACTGAAAGCTTGTTACCATTTACACAATCATGAATATCACAGGATTTAATTCTAAAATAAGTAAGAAAATTAACTAGAAAATAAATATGTTATTGTGAAAAACAATTAAGTTGCTAATGGCAATAAAATTTATGGTTTTTGTTAAGTTCACATATATTAGTTATATAATTAATATAATCACAATTTCGACTTAATTCCTAATATAAAGTTACCTGAATGTATCATTAATTCCTGTTGAAATATTTTCTGGTCTAGTAACATTTAAGTGAGCATCTTTTAACCGGACATAAAACTCGTCATCTTCTAGTCCCCATCCCCAATATCTATTCGATAATCCATTTACTAGTTGAAAATGTTCTCTAAAATATAATGATTTTACTAATGGTGAATGAATGATCAGCTTTATTTTACCTATTAATTAATAAAATTCCTCCAATAAATTTATTGTAATGATATCTTGGATGTAAATTTGGAGCAGCCAAATGAAATGGTTGAACAGGATATCCATATGATAGATTTGCATTTAAAGGCAGTAAATCTACATCATGCATAGCAATATAATCATAAGATGATTTTGTTTGTAAAAATCCAATGTTAATAAGAGAGGCTCGGTTAAAACGATATGTGTCAACCTGATTTAAAGCAAAAATATCATGACTAATTTGTTGATTATTTAAAAAATTATGTATGTACGGTACAAATTCTAAAAGTTCCTCAAATCGTTCTCTAAATGGGACTAATACTGCAAGTCTATGCTTAGAGCTGATTAATTTATTGTACGGTTTCGGTTTTATTTCATATTTTATTGTTTCTGGCGCAGAACAATTACACTGGTCTATAAAAAAATATATGAATCTTAGTTAATGTAAAACATATTTTTCGTATAATTACCAGCTATCAATAACTTAAAACTTAAAGCTACAGTAATAAGGAACATCACAGAAAAGAGTAGGATCAAGTAACTGGTAAAAGAAAAACGCACATTTCTCGTTCGTGTAACAGTCATTTCTAAGTGTTTTCAAACATCTTGACTAATTTTCAAGACAAATATATAAACAAACACATTATATTGGTTCTTAATTGGAGAACAAAAATAATATTCCTACTTCGTCGGTGACGACATATTCAACCTAACCTTACATTTAGTTCTACCATTGATTCACACAAGAAGACTCTGTGGGTAATCTGTGAAGAAGACTAGAGAGTAGTCTTCTTGAATTCACATTGTATATAGACATAGACCACAGACCACAATAGTAAATAGATAGGCGACTTTTTAGATATTAATTAGAACCCAACTCAAGCACCATCTAAACTTTTCTCGCGGTACTATGAATTTAATTAACTGTCGATATTATAGAAGTCTATTTGATGCATAAAACTTGACGGAATATATAAACTAAGGAGCTGTTTTTTTTGGGTTGTAGGTTAATTAAACTTAAAAAAATCACTACGTTTGAATTTTATGTAGTAAATAACTTCAGAAAAATTTTATTTACATTTTGTCTAATATAAAGAAGTGTTTTAGTACACCTCATGGCATTCTAATACTTATCATAGCAGATTAAAAATGTAAATTTTGCATTGTATCTTGATCTATATGTATACAGTTAATGTAAAAGTTTTTTGAAGATAGTTATTATATAAAACTAAAAAGTAATATATTCTTTTAAATTTAATAGATGACCATCTACCTACTCCTCGGTTAAAACTTTACATCTACAAGTTAAACCCGTAAATAGTAAAAATTTACATCTCATCTGATGTAGCCTTTTACCTGTTATAGGTATTTAATTTAGTTAATAAAGTGGAAAAAATCACAGAATAGTCATTACTGTCATTGATGATTCAAATTGGTTGCCAAAATGTTTAAAAGAAAATTATTTAGATTTGTTGATTGGCTGGAAGCTTACTACAATTTATCATTTTTTCAGTTACTTAGAATAAAAATAATAAATTTATTATTTGTCATTTAATGTTATATTACAGAATGACTGACTATACAGTCTATACACTAATAACTGAAATAACTATACAAAAGAAACATAGAAGGAAATTGTCCCATTACTGTGGAACCATCGTTACTAGTTTTTAATACCGCAATACGTACAGGAATACATACCGCAATTTACCTTGCATGTAATGAAAATATCCTTAATGTTTTCACATTGTATCGAAAATTCAGAATCGTTGAATTCTGTGACACAGTTATCGATTATTTTTCTAAAGTTGCTTATAGTTGCGCAAGATGTACTAACTTCACAAAGTATAAAAGTACACTTTTTCAGACATAGCGAAGTTGATCATCCAGTGTTCAACTGAAAACATGTTATTGAGTTTCATTAAAGTTTTATCCCATATTAAATGTCAAGTGCTGCGTATAAGTGGAACAAATACGTTAAGAAACAGTTTACCGTCTTGATCCAGTGTTAAATTAGTTGTTTTATTTAGTAAATTTAAGCAGAGGTTTATTTAATTTTTTGACCATGCCGAAAGGTAAACGAAAGGGGAGGTCTGGTAAGTAAAACATATGGTCTTTAATGGATCCTAACATAAGGTTCTTTTTCGTTAATTGAATATGATATGTTACGTCAAACGTAGATTGGAAATGTATATTGCATGAATTGTGGCATATGGCAACTTTTCTTAATTTATCATTTTTATTAATACTTTGCTTGTATCGCATTTTTTTATTTGGTTCCCCAAAGTTTTTGTTAAAATTGATGCATATTATTTGTTTTTTTTTTACAATATACTGTTGCCTTAATAAGTACTCATGAGTAGCCTTAATATAATTTGTACAAATAGATAGCATTCATGACTCATCCAAGTGGCATCATTGTTTAATATTTTACATTTCTGGCGATTTTTTTTTTATTTGTATTTATACAATTACGTTATTGAAATTGTACTATTCTTTCTTTAAAGGCGCTTTTATTAGATTTGATATAACGTACAATTCCGAGAAATTTGTATACAAAATATTGTGCAACATAGCATAACCGACTTATCTAAAGCTCATGTTTACAAAAATACATTTGATTTGATTGATTGATTAGGGTTGGTAAACAGTGACAATTGATAAGCTATAACTAAGTATAATTATTAAAATGATAATTAATTCTAATACTAATAAAATATTATTTTACCTAAATTATCACTATCAGTCAATTTATATAGATGAATATAATGAAAACTTCTATAGTCTATAGATAAATATGTTCAAATAGGGTAACATTAATAACACATTCACATTATAACTTTATGCAGAAAAGTAAAAAAGTTTCTTCAGCAGCTTGCTAATTCGTTCATAATAAGTTAATCTATTATTTTTTAATAAAATAAATGTGTAGTTAATTCATATCTAAACATGTGACCACCACTGTATAAATAGATAAAGGAAACGCTGACTAATTCACAACTGCCTGGTTTAAGAGAACTCTTAATTTATAGAAAGTTGTATTAATATGCTGTAAGATTAATATTATGGATTGCATGTGTAGTTTTTGCATATAAACCGTAATGTTTGTGAAACTTTTTTCTTGTCAAAGACATAGTACCTGGATTGCAACGTTTTCTGCAATTTCAAAATGTATAACAAATTATGCGTTAAACATTTTAACAGTGGTTGGTTTTATTTTGTTTATAGAATAAAAACTGCGTAGGAATCCATTAAATAAAAGTCATTTTTAATGTTACAGATCGTAATCGTAACGATGGCTTATTACTGTCATCTGATGATGATTCTTATAATAACGACAATGTTAGTGTCGTGAGTAATTATTCCGAAAACACCGAGGAAGGTGAAGAAGGAGACGAATTAGTTCAGGAACAATTAGAAGAAAAGTTATGTGAACTACTGGATGGACTTACACAAAAATCTTCACAAGGAAGAACAAACTGTTTCCAGTCTCTTTCCAAAGCATTTGTGAAAAAATATATGCCTAATTTTATTAGAGACAGGTAATTACTTGAGTTTGTATTAAGCAGTTTCCGTTAATTGCTTAGCATATACTCTTCATGTATGTAATACATGAAGAGTATATGTAGTCCTCAGTAAATCCCAGTCCCTCCGTAGTCCTCAGTAAATACATTTCATACAAATGATATGGACAGTCTTATCGATGCCAGTCAATCAACCAACTTCTAACTGAAAGTAATACCAAAAGATCTAGTTTTGAATAAATTAGCTGTAGCCCTAAATGCAGTGTGCTTAAAAATTAAGAAACTCATATATTTTGTTATATCAATTACGTAACAATTATTCTGAACAATTAGTTTAATGTCAAAAATAGTAAATATAATACACAGCTACTCTTAAACTGTGTAAATGTAAAAACATTTGTTGAGAAAAACATACTTGTATAAATCAATTCATCTCTACTAATAGATTTATTCTGATATACTTTTTATATGTCAGTATCGCAGTATTGTATCACTTGGTCATATTTCACCGTGAATATGCATAACAGAATATGACTGTTCCGATAAACTTTAAAGAATTGGACCAATGGGATACATATACAATACATGTATAATATGTAATTAATTTGTATGTAAATTGGCACAATTCTTTTGAGTTAAGAAATTGTGGTATTAATGGCATGATATAGGTACTATATTGTAGTTATTTATTATATTGGATTATCGAGGTATAATTGTTTAGTTATTTTTGTATTTAAGTTGATATATTATAATGGTTATTTATTTTTACTGTAGATATTTCACAATTTGTGATAGTATAGAAAGAAGTGTTAAGAAAGGAGGTGAGCTCGAAAAAGGAGCAGCAGCTGAATTGGCAACAATTATTTGTGTACAACTGGGTGCAGAAGATGCTAGTGAAGAAATATGTAGAACACTTAAGCCAGTGTTACTTACAACTATATGTGATAACTCTGTTTCTCCATCAGCCAGAGCAAAAGTAAGTTTTTCTTTTATATATGATTATAACAAAGATACTTTTGTAGAAAAAAATTATTTTAGTATGTTCACAGTAATAGTATCATGGGGGCAAAGGTTACAACTATTTAACAGAAAAATATGAATTGAATATAAATTGATTTGGGCATTTATGTGTGTAAATATTTAATGAAACACATAAAATACAAATCTTCACTGCTAATATAATTTATTCCTTAGAATCAATATTATTTACATGCAAACAAAAACCTATGTGAATGCACTTCAAGGTCGTGCTATTATTATGTTTAAAATTCTAGTTAACCTTGATATAATCATGTAGATTTTGGGTATCCTCATAAAATAAACCTCACTTTAAATCTGTTTCAAATCATTATGAAATATTTTATAAGTCTACCTTACCTTTTTTTATTACACTATTTTGTATAAACATGTTCAAAGGATAGGTATAAGATAAAGTTTAAATTAGACAAATTGATATAAATGATTTCATAGATTCATTATTAGTGTCCCACAATGTGTATGATTAAAGAGACAGTATTAATCATAAAAGATGTCAATACAAAATTCCTCCCAGTCTTCATAAATGTTTAGAAACCACGTGACCTCTTGGTTCCTTTTAGATAGTTTGAATGTCCCTAGATTGGTCGCATTTTGTCTAGATTTTTTTTCTAATCTAAGGTAACATTTTTGAAAAATTCTACCTTATGAGTTTAGTTAATTATGTACCGCTTTGAGTATCACATTAAGTAGAACGCAATATGCAGGTGGAACATGGACATATTTTCTACAGTCATGTATAGAACAATTTATAACAGAATTGCTTGAGGAAAAAAATTAATTGCATTTGACCATTGCAGTTACGATGGAAAATCAACTGGTAGGCCAACAGTTTTGACAAATAATATTGTTACTGATTGAATAAAGGACAGATCTTCTGCAGGTAGTCCTAGCAAATCTGTATAAAAAATGTTTTCTGAATTTGTAATTTACTATGTAATCAGAAATGTACCTGATATTTCTAAGTTTAAATATCGCTCATACATATTTGTGGGGCAGATTTTCCAAAAAAAAAAAAAAAAAAATCAGTTGTACATATATAGATGCTACAGTTGCAAACCATATACATCGGTTTTGTCCACAACTTCTCACAGTTTAGTTAACTGTGTGGGTATGAATACAACTATATGCACTTATTGAATTAATCTGAGCGATTCTAATTTTTATTAATTAATAATTAAGCTATTAATTGTATAGCTTCATTATATTTTACTTAGAATCTTAAATTTGTATTCTATAGTTCCTTTTCTTGTCATTACAAATATGACGGCCTGATTTGAAAATTTTAGGACTTTTACACTTAGGTTTACTTTTTTAGATACAAAAGCAATATAATTTGCTTTTGTTTTTTTTTAATTTATTATTTTTCATGTGAAGTTTAGAATTTAATGGGAAATGTATTTATTCAACAATATAATTGTCCATATAAAGATAAATTTTAAAAAATCCTTTTTTTCACCATACTGTACTTTTTTGAGAGAGTTTTTAATCGGGTCTATAATTAAACATTATATCTGTCCAATCAGGGACGAACTTTTTGAAAAATATATGCTCCTGATTGGTTAAAACTTTTTAAGTCACATGTTATAATAACTATTCCATCATAGGCTCGAGTCTAAATTAAAAATTGACATTGGCTGAAAAGATACTATGAAGATAATGAATATTAAAAAATAGAATGTTTTTTATTTTATATCTTTCTAACCTGTTTGCCACATTTTAATTACTGATACTGGTTTTTGTGTGATTTATTTAGGTTTAAAAAAAGTGATCAATTTACTAGTGAAGAAATAACATTTTAATCAGAATCATTGTAAATGTATCAGAATATTGTAAATATTGCAAACAGGACAAAATATTGTACATTGGTACACAATTTTAGTTAACAAAATGAGCCATTGTACAGCAGCAATAATAATGTGGTTTGTAGGACAGACGGAGGCGTCTTATATTTTTTTTTACTTAGTGTCACGTAAATATCATGTGAAATGTTAGTGTTAGAAATGAAAATTATATATATTTTTTATTTATTTTTTTCCAGTGTAGCATTGCACTCTCTAGCATAACTTTCTTATCTGGAGGAGATATTACGGAAGTAATTATTCTTATGCAACATCTGGAATCCATCTTTTCTGGTAGTTACCTAAAAGGTGACGGAACTGTTCCAACCATCACTGCTGAAACTGCAGCTCTCCATGCATCGGCTCTTAGTGCCTGGAGCCTATTATTTACACTTATTACTCCTGGCACCATTACTAGCATGATAAAATCTAAGACCCTTCCGTAAGTATATTTTAGTTATCTAATGCATTGTCTCAAAATATCGGAAAAATCAAATGTTCAGACAAGTTATGCAGCTATGCAAATGTTGTAAGTTAAAAGGTTACATTTGTAACTTGCGAGTTTGTGGAGGTGACTTGCTCGATAGTTTTGTAGATATTTTATACAAATTACGTAATCTAAATTAGTAGGTATATGATTTTTTACCAGTAAATTTTTTGTCGTCCTATATACGTTTGATTTCATTCATAACTGATTTCAAACAAGTTAGTTATAACTAAAACCTATTTCTAGGGTTAAGCTATTTTAAAGATTAACCACAATAGCTTATTATATGACTAACTATAATAAAACAAATAACATTTCTAATATTTAAAATGCTAGAAAAATTACGACAGGCTGATAAAATTTTAGTTGCATGTCACATTTGGGAAGTTTAAGACTAGGCAATACTATATTTTGAATAGTTATTAAAAGTAGTTATTGTGAATAACCAATTCTTTTTAGATCATTGGAAAAATTATCAGAACTATTAGAATCTGCTCACTTAGAAGTCCGAATGGCTGCTGGAGAAGCGTTGGTGCTTATTTATGAATTGGGCCGAGAAGAATGCGAAAACTTTGAAGAAGACTTCGCTTTAGACTTATCCGATACTTTTAAGCAACTTGCCACTGATTCTCACAAATACAGAGCAAAAAAAGATAGAAAACAACAGAGAGCCACTTTCAGAGATATATTACAATTCATCGAGGTACATCTGCTTATTGCCGAGAATCATATTTGATTAATATCTTCTTTTTTTTTTTGTAGAACGGTACAATGTCAGATGTACAAGTAAAATTTGGTAAGGAAATTTTAATCTTAGATACATGGACTAGAAGGAAGCAATATGACACATTGTGCAATATATTAGGCCCTAGTATCAATATTCACCTTACTGAAAATGACTTGTTCCGAGATATATTCGAAGTTGTAGGTCCACCACCTACTGAAATACCTGCAAGTGCTAATCACCAACTAGAAAGATTCCGAAAAGTAAGTAGAATTGAACGAGACTGCTGTTAAATAATTTTTCTACTATAATTTGAATTAGGATACCAATTGTAGATTCGAAAATCAGTTGTAGCACTCAGTTCTCAAATGATCAGTAACAACTTGATATTAATATTGATTATTAAAGTTGACATATTGATAATGATTACACACAAAAATTTCCAATTACATAAATAAATAATCAGCAGTTATAAAGATGAATCCATTTGTGATTGAATAGTGCACAAATTATAAAACTAGTTTTCTGATTTGTTCTACTTTAGGTAAAGGTCATTTCTGTATGTTTAAACTGTTCGATGAATAGACATTTTTCTTGAATGGATTGGTTCACAAATAACAATTGCTGTTCAGGAAATAGTAAAAAACCAGTAGTATGTTACTTTGAGAGACCACATAGAAAATCTCTCTTTTCAGTTTTCCCAAGAAATATTTAGTAAACACGTTGAGCAACAATTAAAAAATTACTTTATTTAATAATCAATAAAGCTATGTACAAAGTGAGCTTTGAACATTGTATTGAGTATAACAATTTTGTGTGACTATAATTTGATAACTTTTATCATTAAATAGCTCATTTCTGCTTCTATCTCAGCGCTTTATAGCCCATTGCTGCCTGAAGTGTTCCATTTCTTTTTTTTACAAAACTATTGGAACGATTTAAATTCGCGTATCATTTTACCTATTCTATTATAATTCTATGTAACAGCTTCAGCAAAATTAACTTTTATGATTTTACATGGCATCTTCATATTTAGTTCAACTTGAAACAACAGAAATTGGCTAAGGTCTGATATTTAAGACATATTTTTATAGAATCAGAGTATATGCTCTAAAAGGCTGCCAGTATATAGTAAAATCTGTATTTTTAATTTGTGTTTGTAAACTAAAAAGTGGAAGCGACTTTTTTAAAACATTCAAAATGCTTTTAGTTTTAACATTTATCTCAAATATATCAAATGCGCGTTTGTGAAATTTTCTTCAAATGGAAAAATAATTCTGACTGACATTTGTTTAAAAAATGGGTGGCCAAAATGCGAAACAACATAAAAATTTCTCTACCCTTTCTATGTATATATAAATGTAAAGGGGGCATAAAATGATGGTCTAAAGTTTACCATAGATGTACATTTAATCAAACACAATTTTTGTTTAAATAGACATGTTTATATCAGGTACAAAAATATGCTTTATGAATTGTTAAGAATAAATAAAAGACTGGGTCTGAGTAAAATGTTTAATAGATTACAAATTGCATTGTGATTACATAGATATGTAAGAACTGGTAACAAAATACAATTTGTTTAAAAGGTAAAATATGTTTATGCTTTATTTTAATATCTATAAAATTTCATAATTTTTCCAGCGACTATTAAATGCAGCAAACTTTAAAGCACGGACGTTATCCAGAGCCAAAAATAGGGATAAGCGGTCAGACTTTTAACATATTAATGAACTATAGTGGAATTTTTATTACTTTTATTTATTTAGCACAATTTTAATAAAAATTTACATGCATAGCATTCATTATTTATTAAAACATTATATTGAATTTATGGTTGATAATTGTAAAATTATCTGTAAATTACAGTTGTATACTTAACATTAATTGATTATTGTAATTCTGTTTAATTTCAAATATAATTTTTGATTCTTAAGAATTGGTGTTTCTTTTCCATTTTTTCAATAGAAGGTAAGAAGGCAGTAACAGTGTGTGCATTATCTTTGGAGTTATTAAAAGGGATTACTTTTATATCAAAATTCACTAGAAGTTTAGATGTGAATCTATGATTTCTTGGTCCATAGATTTGAATATGCTACCGATTTATTGTCAAATTTTGACAATATCTACTATCAGTGAAATAGTAAGTATCTTGACTAACCTTGTATAACTAAGATAATTATTTTCTAGTTTCAAATACCAAATTCTGTATTTTTCGCATTAGCTTATGTGGTAGTTGAGAGTGCCCTAAGTACCACAGAAAAGCGTAAATAGAAAAAGGCAAAAAAAAAAACCTATCTTTATTGAGAGGAAAGCTTAGTAGGATATGGACTAGAAAATTGAGGTTCACCATTTTGTGTTAAAAACAATAGTGGGAATCATTAGGGATATATCTGAGAGTACTGGTGGTGTTTCTGTATATATCAAATTCTAACTTACTGTCACTATTTCTAATAAGTAGTGCAAATACAAATGGTAGTTGCTCATTGGTTTCAACTTCTCTGTTCATATGTAAATTTTACTGGCACAAAACGGTTATTTAATTTGGAAACGAAGTTGTCAATGCTCATAACTTTTGTATCAAATACTGCAAACACAAACTTGTGGAACACTATGTCAATGTTATCTTCACACCAAAGATTTCTACTCACTCCAGCATATAACAAACAAAAAATTTCAAGTTTTCTCATAGACAGAGGTTTCGTAGAGTGGTTTACAGTACAGCTTTTTAAAACATTCAAATTTAAAAAGTGTAACAATCTCATCGTTGTGCCTGACTTAGTTTTTTTTTTTTAAATGAAATTAAATGACGAGTTTTATGGTCGGACTATAGTGTAACCTTGGCTAACTATGAAGGATTCATATATTTACATTTGAAAATTGTGGTGTTTGAATTTGAAATAAAATTTAGCACAAAAATTTACTGTTTACAAATGTTACTGATGCTATTTTTTGCAGAAATTATCTTGAAAAATACACAAAACTATAAATTATAAGAAAAATATATCATTAAATAATCAAGATAAAAAAAGTTTGTATAAAAGTTAAATATTTATGGCAGATCTGTTAACCGGGCTCAACAAAATTTTTATCACGATACTTGACACCAGAAACCACCGACTGCAGTTTCATGACGATCTGCTAAATCCATCAAAATTGACAATTTGTTAGAAAAACTGTTGTATGTTCAGAATTATACATCACTTATTTTCAAAAAATTCGGTATTTATGCAATTTATTTTACTTTCATTCCTTATATTTAAAAAAAGGGGTCTAATTATTGTGGTAATTCTAAATATTGGATAGTAATATTTCTAAGTAAATCATCAATAATTATAATCATAAGATCTCAAGTCTTAAGTAACTATTTAAGAACTTAAGTAACTATTATTAACTCTGAAGGATCTTCGACCTATATAATTTTTATGTAATTACGTTCTGAGTTACAATAAGCAAGACTATATATAATTTAATCCAAATATTTACATAATTCATGCCAGCTTTATTAATCTTGTGTATAAATTTAGCCATAACTCAACAGTGATTTTTAAAAGGATTCAGGATTTAATCTCCCATTGTGATACAAAAGTTTCTCTTACAATACCTCGACTAATACACCTTATAGTAAATCAAAGATTAATGATGTTACATAAAGAGGCGATAAGATGTTTATTTACATTAATTTCCATTTCTATCGCATCTTTATTTTCCTATAATCTTTGGCATATTTACAAATAAAAAATTTAAATTGATAACAAAATATATTAAAATAACAATAAATTAGGGAATGTCTACAGAGATCTATTCGTTAAAAAAAATGCAAACTTTTTCACTTGTTAGCATTATTTCTCAGATTCGTATTTTGTTGATTGAGTTCATTAGTTACATATTCCCAAGCATTAACAGTTGCCTGATAATAATTTATCTGTTTGTTAACAAGGTCTAATAATATTTTCTTCAAACACTGTTGTTTTTCTAGCTGCCAACGTTGCAGGTCACTTCGTAATGATTCATTTGCACATTCTAAATTATCTTGATTTGCTTCAACTTTTTTTAACAATTGGGGAATACATATACCTAGTTTTTCTAATTTATCATCACAAGTTGGCTGTTTCCACAAGGAAAAACCTGCCGCATTCTGGGACGAATTTTGAGAAATAGCAATCAGCTAGAATTAGATAAAATATTATATTTAAAAATCTAATAAGATGTAACATTTTAAATATTGATTTATATTAAAGAGAATTGATAGAGACATGTATTTGAGAAAAGGGAAAAGCTTTTGTGTACTATCGGAATAATGAATACAAGTGAATTAAAAATACTGTATACAATTGATATTTGTGCAATATTAATGTTTTCTTTCTTAAAATCGTGGATATTCAAATATACCATAAAAAGAATATTATAAGAGAATACGATGGGTGCTCATATAGAGCTTCTCCTATAGATCTACCGCTTGAGTTTCGAGTCTCAATGGGAGGAGTCCTGGCACCTCTCCCTGAGCATGGATCTGTTTGTCCTTGTCGTTACATATAATCTTCCCCTGCACAGCCTCAAGCTTTAGGGGAAGGAAGTCGATACCTGTGTGTCCAAAATTTAATAGACTGTATTTTAAAGATTTTCTTAAGAATATTTTTTAAGAAATTGTCCATTTCTCTCTTTAATCATGTTTAATTTTGACATCTCAGAGTTTTCTCCTTCCTATGAAGGTAGTGCTCTTATCAGAGTATATAATTAAAAGCTGCCCATGCCTTGGGTAGTGGAGTACAAAAGTTTATATGGCCCTTCACATAAAAATTCCCAAAATGTGCCTGCCCCTAGTAAAAGATATATTTAAATAAATGTAATAAAATATAAATGATATATATAAAATTTGGATGGTGAATGGCATTTTGGGTCGGCTAAATAAATATTTTGTGGTATGTTTAGTTCTAATAATCTAAATGGCTGTACTGGTAAATTGTCTGTGATAAGGCAGGAAATTTGCCATTGGTAATTATTTATGCAAGATTTAAAAGAAATATTAGTTCTAAACTCGATATTTGTCAACTAACTAATACTGGAAATAGTAGACTTAAATCTGGTTTTGTTCAATCGTAACTTGTTAACACATAAATTTATAGTAAACAAAAGTCAAGCAAACAAGACAAGGGTCATCAATGTCACGAGTAAGGTATCTAGAAGGAAAGTAATTTTTTATGCTGTTTTATTAACAATTTCTTGTATCTGCAATATTGCAAATTGAATAACTCTCTAAATCTTTATATAGAGTAATACCGCAATGCATTTCTGGGGACCGTAATTTCTCAACTCGCCCTAGTTCTGAACATCTTAGCGATTATAAATATTTGTCCTTTTACATATGAAGTTGTTGAAATTAATTGTTAATTGTACACAATATATATTATACTCACTGTGCATGCCTTACCTTATCCTTTTCTAAGTGACGTTTGTTAAGTTCTTCCATAGATATCTCGTAAGCGTATTGGTAAGTCTCTCGTTTTTTAATAGTTTCTTGTACAACATCAATATAATTTAAAAAATCCTTAATTGGATTACCAACTGTCATATTGTAACTTTGTACAAGGGCATTTTGAGCAGCAGAACTCCTTTCCATGGCACTACCTATATTCTGCAGAAGTTCAGAAAGTTCCGGCTCTGACGTAGCCCAAGTAGTAAATATAGGATGGTAACTGTTCAGTTCAGTAACATACTCACTACGTTCTTTATTAATACGGCTAGATATCTTCTCAATAGAAGATAACTTCTGAGAAAGTATGGTTAAATATGTTTTTGTTTGATCAAACTCAATATGCCGATTTTTTAACACAGCATGAGAAGAATTTGCATTACTTAATGTTCTTATTTTATTATCCATAGTGGTTCTTTGTCTTCTATGTAGATTAAAATCCTAAAGATAGTAAGACAGGAAAGTAAGCATAAAATCAGTACTGAGATAGGTATAAACATATTATTGATAAATGAAGCAGTTATACTTTAAATTTAGATTTCTTGTAAAATATAGACTACTCATATAAATAACATAAGATATTTGTTTTATACTTATCCAACTAACGTGACTAAAGTTACTCACCGACTGTTTAGCCGTTAAAAAAATTTTAAAATGATCATTGCAACTTAAAATTGGATGTTGAGTTATCCTTGTTATAAAAACGTTTAGTGCCTTCATCCTTAAAAGTATAAAATCCTTGGAATATCTATCTAATTGTCCCATTAAAGAATGTTTTGCTGGGAGTGGCTGAAATATTTTTATTTTTACATCTCTATTACAGTTAAGATAGGTATATGGATCCTATGATTAATTTCTTTTCAGTTTCACATTTCATTGTGTGAATAAATATGGATTGTCATATACAATTTTTTATGTATTGTATATTATTTTATCCAATCATATATGGTGAAAAGTGACAAAAAAAAGCCATAGAGGTACTTACGGGAATTATGTAAAAAGGATGACATTCCAATAACTTTTGTCGTAACCAAAGAAAATCATTATATCTTCTACGTACTACATATTCATTATCTAGAAATTCTATTCTAGCTACCCTTGTTGTAATTCTAAAAGTAATATATGTTTCCAATGTTTCTAGATGTTTCTGTGGATTGTCAATTTTTACACAAAGATCTGAATTTTCATCGATATTTAATTCAGAGAGATTTTCGATATCGTGTATTGTTGAAAAACTTTCTAGGCTAGGAGATTGCACCTAAATAACATTGATTTAAATGATAATTGAGATTAAAACAGGCCAATTTTCCACAAAACAATGAAACAATATAGATGTACACTTTACAAACCCAATTTGTACATTTGAAACTTACATATAGTAGTGTTCAATATTTTATGGAAAATTGAAATATTTGGGCATAATTGTTGCTTACTAATGAATTATCATAAGTAGAACCACTACATATACTGGAGCCATCAAAATCTTTGTTCCCTTTTAAGACAGATAAAATTTCTTTATTTTCGGCAACTACATCTAAAACGGCAGAAGTACTACTATTATTTGCCATTGCTTACACAATTTCTTAAAATTAATTTGATGAGGTTAGTTTAAATAGGACATAATATAATTTCCACAGAAAACCAAAATGATACCATATATCACAGAAAGCCAAAAATAATGTATAATTACGAAGGCTAGAGAACAGGAGAATAACTCGAGTGGTGGGGGTAGGACAAAAAACGTCCGCACCATGGCGGTCCTTGCGTAGAACTGAGCGAGGTTATGTTTATTTTTGTTTACTGTGTTTTGAAAGTTTTGAGCGTTTCCAGTTTTTCCGTTAAATATGTCAAAAGCGTCGAGATATTGTTGCGTTACGAATTGTTCCAGCAACAGCCCTGATTGTGTCAAATAAACGAACAATTTTTAAAGTTCCTGACGTGAGTCTTTCGATAAACAAGTATTGTAATGTTTGTATACACCGATAGTAACGCTTACTTTGTAGTAAATAGTAAAAGTGCAGTGTAATGTAGAAGTAAATTGTCAAATAGTAATTTACAACTCAATTTCGTTTAAGGACTGTGAGAGACGAGAAAAGTGGTTGGAGGTGCTGTCACCGCATTACCTTAATATTATGCAGCTCAAGGAAAGAATACTTTATAATAGTAGAAAAAGAAAACTCAAAATACCAGTTTTCCTTCACTTAACGATAATTAATTTGAACTTCCCACAGAACGTTTCCGTAATAAGATTTTTGGTTATCATAGTTTTTTAATAACAGGTAACATCCTATATTATTTTCCAGATGTCCTTCCAATAAATGAAGACAAGTACCTTAATATTATGCAGCTCAAGGAAAGAATACTTTATAATAGTAAAAAAAGAAAACTCAAAATACCATTTTCCTTCACTTAACGATAATGAATTTGAACTTCCCACAGAACGTTTCCGTAATAAGATTTTTGGTTATTATAGTTTTTTAATAACAGGTAACATCCTATATTATTTTCCAGATGTCCTTCCAATAAATGAAGACAAGTACCTTAATCTTATGCAGCTCAAGGAAAGAATACTTTATAATAGTAAAAAAAGAAAACTCAAAATACCATTTTCCTTCACTTAATGATAATGAATTTGAACTACCCACAGAACGTTTCCGTAATAAGATTTTTGGTTATCATAGTTTTTTAATAACAGGTAACATCCTATATTATTTTCCAGATGCCCTTCCAATAAGTGAAGACAAGTACTTTAATCTTATGCAGCTCAAGGAAAGAATACTTTATAATAGTAAAAAAAGAAAACTCAAAATACCAGTTTTCCTTCACTTAACGATAATGAATTTGAACTTTCCATAAAACGTTTCCGTAATAAGATTTTTGGTTATCATAGTTTTTTAGTAAGAGGTAACATCTTATATTATTTATTTTATATTATTATTATGGCCTTTTAGTTAAATTGGAAAAGTTTAACTACAGTTAGTTAGTTAAAGTTAGTTAGGTAGTTTAGTTTAGTTCTTTAGTTCAAAACATTAGTTTAGTTCTTTTCATTGCAATGTTATTTCTTCGCTTACATTAGAATGCAACTTATAATTTCAATTTTACTGAATAAATAGTTTTGCGACATTTCTTGTTTTATTCCTGTACCCTACAATTTATGTCTAATTACTAACGTTAATTCTGAAAATTTTAATTGATTTTACATCACACACTGTATTGCCTTCACAGTACACTGATTTGAATTAATTGTATTCTTATTGAATGCTTTGTTTTTACTGAAGCAACATACAAAAAGGTCGGTAAATATGTAATGTTATTACCACAAAATCGCAAATTTTAAATTAATCGAATATATACAATTGATTAGTAATTGTTTAAAAACAACTTCACACTTCATACAATAATAGCTCACAAGCTAATTTCACAGGAAAACTATCGGTTACTTCTTGGATGTTTGAAATATCTTGTACAGACTTCGGCACATCCCATTCCAAGTATTCATTGTGTAAATACACATTCACATTCAACTTCTTATCGATGCATATGTTTAAATTGGCGTCCATAAATCAGACTCACCACACCATTTTTCGCTTGGCAATTCAATGGAGTGTCTGTTGCTTTGTAAACTTTCAAACAAAATATTTCCTTCAGAGATCGAACACTTCTTCATTTCCCCATGCAAAGGTGATCGCAGTTCGACGTTTTCAATTCCACTTGTGGCCATGGTTAAAATATGTAATCTTCCTGTAGATGATTAAAACTCGTTAGACTAAAAGCTCATTATGTTATTTCATTTCCACAAAGCTAAATTATCATCGATATCCTACTCGTGGCAGACGTAAAAGAAAATTATAATTGACAGATGAAAAAATGCAATAACATTTCTTGCTCTAAAAGAAAAGCAGTCAGAACTATTATTTTTTGTACATACTATGTATTTAGGACTGAAAATACTGTATCCCAATTTTCATAGCGTGTTTTCACCAGACAATGATTCGGAAACAACAATTGTAAAGAAATACACGCGAAAATTGTTTACTGTTTACATAATGGGCACAATAGAACCCTAACCCTACATTTAAATAGTGAAGTGAAGACCTGTGATAGACGAGGATAAACGGCATGCGCACATGCGCAGATCCCGCACGATTCTACGCGAGGCTGCCATATTGGCGCCGTTTTTCGTCCTACCCCCACCACTGATCGAGAAGCTATGTCTCCTTCTACGAGCAAAGAAGGTCTCCTTACTCTAGTCTTCTTTCTGTCTCTTTGCTCGTAGGTCTCCTTACTCTCTAGTCTTCTTGTGTATAATAGCATTGATATAATAAAATGTCAAGCACAGAGCACCTATAACACAGTAATGAAGCTTGCGTTTATCCGAGCTGTTCGCTACCTGGTCAAATTTTCACCACTTAATAGATATCGCTTTGCACAACTAAACGGTGATGGAGAACGACTCTGATCACTGAACACTATCGGTTACTAAACGTAATTTTTATCTGCCATAAAATATGAAGACTTCCATATATGGTAAGTTTGAGCAACACCGTTCAGCTTACCGATTCATGAACCATTTCCATTCCATTTAGAGTTTAAAGTGAACAAAGACTGATTATGTTCAATTGCCCACATGGCTGATGTTTAAATTATGTTTTCAAGCTCAAAATCATATGAACAAATGGTATATGACATTTAAAGTCTTGCCTTTATTATTTTCCCACATTTTTTTTATACACTGAAGTTAAATAATTTGTGACGGCATTTTTTTATACCAAACTTTCGTATAAAGTAATATTCATAGTTTAACGTTTGTTGTGCGACTCCACGATGCGCCAATAAAAAATATCAAGAAGACTAGTAGTTCTAGTCTTCTTGAAAAATCCTTTTCTCATTCTCCTATCGCTATAAGTATACATATTATATTGTTAAATTGATGTTGAATTGAACTATAGTTGATCCTATATAGTGTAGGGATACTAACGTGTTACGCGCTGAACTATGAATGAACTGAATGAGACAGACACATTTTTACAGCTAAAATAGAGAACGTATTTTTTATATCCACATTTTTCTTATTTATGGTAAGTATTCATTTCATTCGTTTATTGATATTTTGACATCGATGTTTCTTATTTTGCATATCGATAATATAGACTTGTGTGTTCGATATATCGAAGGTTATGCTGTTTTCTATATCGTCTGAACAAAAGAATGGTTAAAAGGCCATAGTCATTTAAATCTATTTTTAAGAAACATTGGCTATTTTTATTTCAAAGTTTGTATATATCTTTAGGTATTATGTTTTGGTATCTAATTACAATAATTATAATTCGATATTATAACTTAAATTTTAATTTATAGAAAAGAGATATAAACAAAATATATAATCAATTTTTTTTTTATTTTAAATATGTATCTAATACTAGAACTAAAAGATGACTTGATATTTCAAGACAAAGTAACTGTTGCTTTATGCACTATTCAACAACTCGTAGAGATAAGGTCTTTTGGGTGATAGTGGTGATAAATTTGTAAGGAATATGCTACTAAATGGCTCGCTGTCACCAGTGTTGCTTCACTCGAGTTTTTTTATCATTATGGGGGTCACCTAAAAAAAATTTTCACTGCGAGTATGATTTTACCGAATTTAACTTTTTATTGATGATTAACCTTTATAAACTCGTCTAAACTCTTGTAGGAGTGATTATCATCTTTAACAATATAATATAATCATGCACAGTAGACATAAAAGTTCCAGTGGTTCTGGAAACATCAGAGTAATTCAAAAAGAAATCCAATACCATACTGAACAATAAACCAGCTCCAAATTTGCAGTTTCATAAATAAATGTTAAAATAACAGGGTGAAAATAAATACCATAATACTGTACTAATAAATACCATAATACTGTAATATTCATAAAAATCT
Source organism: Rosalia funebris (assembly GCA_037954035.1). Taxonomy (NCBI): domain Eukaryota; kingdom Metazoa; phylum Arthropoda; class Insecta; order Coleoptera; family Cerambycidae; genus Rosalia; species Rosalia funebris. The sequence goes on from JAZFAV010000007.1 coordinate 12,749,700, forward strand.
CCCGGCAATGTCGATTTGTGCTTCAACACATGCTGATCTGTGTTTTAAAACTGTGAGAACGATATAAATATCGTTCGACTTGTGTCGACTTAATAACAGCTATACTAAGCTCAATTTAATCGGAGTCACTGTTATTCATCTAGTTAAATAATAATCAGAAAGGTAAACTAACCCATATGCTAACTAAAAAAACACCACACTAGAAATATTTCAAGTAGGGAAAAATGTGATATTTTTATAATATTAAGGAGATCAAAGTGTAAAATATTTAGGGTACTTAATCCTAATTATAAGTAAATAAAAATAAAATGTCTTTTCGATATTGCATTGGTAATTTATTAAAAAAAATAGCTATGATCGTCTAACAGATATTAAATCATTTTTTTTTAATTCATGAAATTCACAATAATAAAAATAGAGTATAATATAAAAACATAAATACAAATATACCATAACATTTGCTATTTTTAACAATACACAGTCTCTAAAGTAACTATCTGTTTTAATAATTTAAATATTGTCCATATTAATCGGCAAACAGATTTGCTTTTGAAGCCTATTATGACTTTAGAGCTAAGTTAAAAATACTCAATTATGATAAAACATTTTTCTAAATAAATGTTTATAATTCTAGAATAAATAAACTTACAAGTTAAAATGGAATGATCACGAAATTTAAGTTGTCTGAAAGAGAATTTAATTAGAAAACATGGTTTGCTGCGTAGAATCATTTTCAAAATCACTCCAAGCATTATTCAATTCCATAAATATTAACTTTGCTAGATTTTCATTATCTGTTCCAACTTGCTGAAATTTTATTTAATATAAAAATCATAACATATGTAATGCTAAAAAATTACCTTATCTGGATGCACTGCTAGACAAGCCTTTCTATAGGCTTTTTTTACTTCAACTGCCGAAACTAGTTGATGCATTTCACATTTCTTCCATTTGGCTCCGTCCCATAAAATTGTGTGCATTGAACATAATAATGCACGTATATTGTTCTTTTTTCCTTCTATCTAAAAGTCAAATAGAAGTTAAACATCACACAATTATTAAGATAATATTATTACACTACATTTAGCAATCAAAATTGTAAAAGTAGTAAAGATAATAATAACAAAGAATTAAAAATACTTATTGCAAAGAAGCAAAAAGTACAATGGAGTAAATACAAGTAAATATGGGGCATATCTAGACATATATATTATACTTATTTGACTTAAAAGTTAGTGATTAAACATTACAGTCGGACCCCAACACTCGCGGATTCAACATTCGCGAAAGAAAAAATAGATACCCAGTTTCAATATTCGCGAGTTTGGTTTCAAAATTCGCGTTCCCAAAGCCGTCTTTCGTGCCGACTGGTTGATTTTTTACCTACATTATGTTGTTGTTGTAGACTGATTATATAACGTTTAGTACTTGTTTGTTTTATCCGTACATTCAATCCATTAATATTATAGAGCACGAAATTACCAGTTAATCCATTAACATTATAGAATATGAAATTAGTAGTTATGGCAGCACATAATAATTCTCCGATATTTACACCTAAATGAAAAAAAAGTATTGGAGCTGACGGGTAAATTAACAGTTATAGACAGATTGAAAGTAGGTGAAAGTTGTATGAGTGTAGGTGTGTGTTTTTTCTTCTATTAGACGGTCATTAAGTTGCTGTAGAGGGCAGAAGAGGCAGTGGCGGCTCGTGATGAAATGAAATGGGTGTTCTGTACAGGGCCGATCCTAGGGTATTGGTCGCCCGTGTGCAAATTTCAAACGTATCCAAACTACTGGCGCCGTAGGGGCCGCAAAAAATGGTGTCGCATCGAAAATTTTTAAAATTTTCAAGGTCACGCGTTTTCCTCATACTTCAGAATTTTTATGTAAAATCCGTTTATACAAAAATATAGACTTTCACAAGAAACATTTTTGGAATTTAATACCTTTTTGAAGAACATTCATGTTTACCGTCATATTCTTTGGTTAAGAGAAAAGGCTTGTAAGGTGAATTTTCTACTAGAGGGTCTATAACACTTAAAATATTTTCCGAATGTGTTTCAGCGTCACATTTTGTAGGTTTCAGGTATGTCCAAAAACGTTCAATCGGTTCACCATCGAGAATATATCTTAAAACTACCACTAACTGAGTTTTTGCAGATACCTACATCAGTTGTTTCGTCTGCCATAACTGCCAAAAATGAAGGTTTGTTAATTTCTTTAATTATTTCTTCATGACATACTTTTAATATACAGTCTAAAAGATCATTTTGTATTTCTTTAGAGGTTCCCTTAAATACTGAAACATTTTGTAGATGCTCGCTTAAAGTTACATCAAGCTCAGCAGAAAAATTTATCAAACCACGAAATATCCCCGGGTTTTAAGAGGTTTCAGCTTCGTCATGTCCTCGCAGCGCCAGTTCAAAGGCCTCACAAAACTTTATGCAGTTTATAATTTTTGACAAAACGTATCTCTTTTTCGTCACATTATCATTATGCTTTTGCACATTTATCCAATAAGCTGAATCTAGCTGCGCTTTAATATTAGTTGTTCCTAATAAAACTAATTCCATTGTATTATGTAGATGGCTTTTGGAGTTGTCGTGCTTTTTTAGTTTTTCAGTTAAGTGCACCAAATCTGTCACCCCTACCTCCGTCCACGCTTTATCACCGCCAAAAAGTAAACGAGGAAAACAAAATAACGCATTTTTTTTGTTGCACCCACAAATCCAATTGTTCTTCGAATAAATGTCTCTATTAAATTGACGTTTATATGCTTTTCCGCGGCTAACACCTGCAGTCTCAATAACAATATCGGGCAATGGCCTACCATTGTTTTTTAAATCAATTTTTTCTTCATAAGAGTATTTAAAAAATCGCTTCACATGAACTAAATTATAAACTAAATCCATTGTCACTATAGTATATAAATATTAATAATTAGTACAATAAATTAATACAAATTTAACAGTAACACAAAACAGTATTTAAAATCTCAAATTAACACGAAATACGAAATAGGTACGATTTATGCCCGCTCGAGGAGTAGGAAGGAGTAAACATTCACTGATGTTGCCTTAGCTGGAAAAAATACAGCTCACTGACCGTGTAAATTCGCGCATTTACGAGCGCCAAGTGTGAATTGTCGCGGGAGTTGAGGGGGAGGACGGGTGTGCCGAGCCGTGCTGAGAGCTACCTCGTGTGGCCCAGTTCAATGTACCGCGACGCGCTCACGTAGAGACCCAGATAATTCATCTGGTCTACTACTCAATAGAGGACGGCGGGCAGAATGCGACTTTAACGCAATAATTTGGTTAGCTGCACCAACTAACCAAATTATTTTATTAATAAATTTTAGTAATTATTATGTCGCGAAAATATACAAATATTTAATTTTTTTGGCAGTTCTGCAGCTCTGCAGCACCAGCCGCCCCTGAGAAGAGGCAATCTACATAGCATTGGATGAGGATCCCGATCTTGAAAGGAGCCTGCAATTTCGTGAGCAGATTCATAAAGCCACGCTACCATACCACATTGAGGGATGAGGCCAAGCGAGGATCACTAATTACTTTAAAAAGCTATCTTAGTTTTCTTACAGCTTATATGATTATGCACTTCAAATACATTATTTTATGAAAAATTCTGTGAAATTCTGTTCACTTCTGTCCGTATCACCCCTTTATGCATAGGTGAATAGACTCAACATTCGCGGATTCAACATTCGTGACAGATATTCAGTTCCAATCCCCCGCAAATGTTGGGGTCCGACTGTACTTTAGAAAGTAATAATACAGATTATATTTTATTCATTTTGAAATTCTTTGTCATCAGTATTCATAGGTATCTAGTAATTTGCAAAAAATGTTTGTATCTATATTTAAGGATTAGATAATTTAAGGGTTTTTGCAAACGTCTCTTATGATTAAATATTGAGATTCTTCATACATATCTGATATTCATATTTAGGGGTAAATCTAAGACATATATTACTAATTTTAATTGGCACTTTTATGATATCCAAAATAACAAGAGTAATAAATATTTATCTGCATACTGGTTATTTGTAGATTAAAATAAATTAGCGACAACTGTTCTAGATGCTCGATAGTTAAGTATTGACATTTGTTGTGTTCCTCATTGATTCCTCAGCAATTATCGTTTATTGATTTTCTTCATAAGTTGGCGATAAATAACGTTTTCTTAAGGTTGACTCAAAATACACAGTAACATTATTAATTTTCCATTCACATAATTTTTAAGAATGTTCCAAAACTCATAATTGTCCAGCGTGTCCATGCTATCATTCTTAGTAAGTTCATATTAAATTTTATTTGATTCTCCCTTACTGGATTTTCTTTGATTCCCCACTTACAGATGCTTTATGGCACTTAGCCCATGATATGTTCTGTAACGCGAGTTTTTATATGCTCTGACAACACCGACTCATATATGTTGCAGTATAATTTGGTTCCATTGAACTCTAGTTTGAAAAAATTAGTAATCCACTTTTTGATCATAGCACGTAAGGAAATTTACGCGACCATATTCAATATTATTCACTAGAATTATATACGCTAGAACTATACAATACAATTAAGCTACTGTCCTATCGTATATTGAAAGATAGTGAAACCAGTTCCACACAAGGTTGTGGAAGAGTACGTGTATTTTAATCTTATGTTTTAACAGACAAAGCAAGGAGATCACTAATAGCTTCGGATACACTAATTTTAGTGCATCCACCCAAATGATAAAGGAAAAATGTTGTATTCAGCATAACGTCCCTTTTAAAGCCATGCCTGAAGAAGCTGGATGTGTCAATCGGAAGATGTGGACAATTTTTTAAATAAAGTTCCTTTGCTGTTGAAAAAGTGTTCACCAAGAGATATCTTTAATGCAAACAAAGCAAGGTTGTTCTTTCGTTATGCTCCAGACAAAACCTTAACACTTAAATGTGAAAAATGGCATAACACTTAAATTGGTGGCAAGCTGCTTAAAGAAAAACTTACAATAATACATTGTGTAAATATAGTAGGAAAGAAGGAAAAACTATTAGTTATTGATAAATCACAACGTCTAAGATTAGGTTGCCTGTCATATAGAAATATAATAAAAAGGCTTGGATGACATCTGTAATAATGAAAGAATGGTTGAAAGGAATTAAAAGAATGAGAACCTAAAAATCGTACACTTGGATAAACATTCAGCTAAAAAACATTCGGTAATTGTATAGAACACCCCCTTCTGGATTTTCGCGTTTTTTTTTTATGGACGTGTTGTAGGTTGCTATAGGAACAGTTTTTCACAAACGAAACTTTGCGCAAATTAATAATAACCCATCTAGCTAACGCGAGGTGGGAGCGAATAGGGGTGCTGGGTGGGGTAAACAGGTGTATTGAGGAATGTTAATTTAGCAAGGGTACATTAAAAAAATGTAAATTTTTGAAAATATTCAACATATAGGGGTAGTTTTTAAGGGTTGAAGCAATATTTGTGTGGTGAAAGGATGTGGCATTGTGTGCACATAGAGACCGCAAAATTAAATATCTTGCTTTTTTTTTTTTTGTTAAATTTTGGCGTCTGTTGTTGAAAGGCAAGGAATATATTTTGTATATAAATGATCAATGTTCAAAAATAATTTACAAGATAGAGGGATAGTTTGTAAGGGTTGAAATAATCGTGAATCCTAATTGTTTCTATTTGTCATAATCTGCCTGACCCTTTTTTATGCACGTGATACGGTCATTATTTAAATTGATGTATATTTAATTAATGTACTCACATGTTGTATTACAATTATTAAAACGCCATGTCTATTTAAGAACGATGTAAGTCCTTCATTTGATGCTGTAATAGCATAAAATTTCGCGTAAGGGACATCGCAAGAGTCACAGATGTTGAATTCACAAAACCGCACAGGCACAGGTGTAAGATTCACAGTCAATACTCTGTTTACTTTTCACTCATATTTTTGTCGCATTCGACGCGCAAAAATATTTTAAGTTTAAGTTCTAGCTGTGAACAAAGAACTGAATAGCTGTGGTATGAAAAGTGTCTTTTCAGCATCCCTTGGCGCGTGATGACGTTTCCAACCAATCAGGGCGTCTGATTTACATATTTGTAAATTCAATAGACAGTGATGTCTGCGCTTTAGGTAAGCATGTAATTTGTAGCCTATATTGTATATTATGATAGTTGTACAAAAATTGATGTGGCAATATGGGAACTTTGGTGAACTACAGAAACGATTAAGTAAACAGTAAATCAGCTGTGTGCATAGAGAAATGTTCCAATTTTAATTTATTTATAAAAAATACTTAACGCCATTTGCGCAACATATGATAAGGTGCGTTGTACTCGTGATGGAATGTAGAATGTGTGAATAAGTTTAGTTTTTCGATAGGGCAGAAGGGGGTTCTATACAATGACCAAACACTCAAATGCACTTTTTACCACCAAATTGTATGTCCACCATTAGACCAGCTGTTCCACCATTACATCAACATATTAAACAAAGTATTTTATACATAGTATTTTAGTGCAAAACTTATTATGGAAAATGGAATTTGTGGATACCTAGCAACTACCCAGTCTAGGAAAACAAGTGCATTGAAAAACAATGTAGAAGTCTGGGCCAATTAGTCGTGGCTACCGAGTCGCAGTCGTCGGCGACTGACGACCGTGGAGGAAAACGTAGCTTTATGTTATTGTCACATTGTTACAAACAATATCTAAAATTGAAATTAGCCCTAAACGACTTACCCTTTTTAGTTTTTCAAGTGAAGAACGTTCTTACATTCACAACAATGTGATTACAAACAATTTAAACATTTCTGTATTACTTTCCGTTTTGCAAATTTTCCTGTATTGCCCCACAACTGATCACGAAAAAAAAAACTTTTAATTTTTATGTAAATTTTTTTCACACTCCAAAAAAGTTTAAAGTTGGGTTAAGTATAAGATAGAACGCAACGTTGCCACGTCTTTAGTTTAAACGAATAAACATGGAATTGTGTGCATATATATATATATATATATATATATATATATATATATATATATATATATATATATATATATATATATATATATATATATATATACATGCAGAGTCTGGGTAGAGTACAGTCTCTGAACAAAAGTAATGAACATTAGACTACTGATAGTTCATATATTTTACACTTACTAGCGCATTTATTTTTGGACCGGACTGTACCGAAGAAACTACATTAAATATAAATTTTGATCATTACTGTTTAAGTTTAACTCACTCATACAAATTTACTTGCACAAAACTTACCCATTCCATGACTTTAAGTTTTTCGGGATCCATATAGGTAGACATTTCTTCCTTCCTCATGGCATTTATGGTCCTTGGCATATTCTCTTTTTTAGCTGTGAAAGAATAACCTTGTGATCCCAAGAGATCCCCAAACACGTCATCTGTTTTGGCTTTCGTTTTTGGTTCAGGTTGTTGATTTTTATTAAGAGTATCAAAATGTGCTCGACTATAATCTGGCCCCACAGGAGATTTCGCTTGATGTTTTGGGGTTGACGCAGATGTTGGCCCATGTTGCGGAGTAGTTGGAGGTACCCTATTAGGTGTTTGACTACCACTGGTAGGAGTAGTTGAAGGAGGAATCGTTGTTTGCTGCATTCCAAAGTTTAATCCTCCTCCCAAGTTAGCTATATGAAGACCGATGAGTGATGAACATTAATTTAAAAAAAGGTTTAAAAATTCATCATTCATTATTTTTATGCAGTTTTCACAACACAAAATTTAAGACAATTAACCTTATCATAGACATCCACACACACCTACCTAAATCGGCAAATGGATCTGCTGACTTTTGTTCCTTTGGTTCTGGTATATTTTGAGAAGCTACATTCGCAGAAGGAGCTGTATTGAGATTATTCCAACCACCCAAAAAGTTATTAGCATCACCACCACCTAAAGATCCAAATGGGTCAAATAAATCTGTTGGTTTAGAATCGTCACTGGTACTTGTTGGAACTGAATTGAAGTCACCAAAGCTGTCGTTATTTGTATCATTTAAACCACTAAGGAGATCAAAATTTGAGCTTGGAGACCTCTTGGGCGCAGTAGTAATTTCGATTGGCGCTGAATTAAGGTTTAGTAAATCCACAGCTTCTTCAAAAAGTCTCATCGTGTCTTGCTGTGATAGCTGTCAATTATAAATATAGGAAATCAATTGTATTATATGTTTGTTTATACAAAAATTTTAATGATTAAGTAGCACATTTCACATAGCCTATTTGTTTCAGAGGTATTCAGCAACAGGAATATTTTTTCTATACGCAGTTGTGAAATAATGTGTAGTTTAAATCAGCAAAAAAAAATTGCAAAATGGATTATACAAGATTAGATGATTGCAAGATATTTATAAACCGGCAAAAATATAATATCCACTTATCGCAATTCTAGGATGTAACAGACACCCGGGTTATCCTAGCAATAACTTGATATTTCAGAAAATGACAAAAAAAATAGATATTTTACAATGAGGCAAACGTGAAGCTGCCTCAAAATGCTACAAACTTCTTTACTTTTTACTGGGAGTTTACTGGATAGCTGTATTTTTAAATCCCACGACCTTTTAAAGCATAAGCCAGACTTTTGTTCTTAGACAATAAAAATACACTTTTTAAATTATTTACAAATGTGTTAATTATTTACAAGTTTTACAATTTTTATAAAGAAGTAAATTAAAAAAATGTGTTGTTAATTAGTAAGTATATTTGTAAGTATATTAAAACATCTGTTTCTATTGGTTATTTTTTATGTATTTTTTTATTTATTGTCATTCAAACTGCCACAAAAATAATCGAACGATATATTTGCCCACAACCAAACAAGTGCCTAATGAAAATGTTTACATGATGACAGAACGAGCTAGCATTCATATTTTTATTTCTTCTACACCATTGGTCGCTATGGCGCGTTTTAACCCAGTTTGGATTTCCGATTATATCATCTGCAGATAAATAAATAGAAACAACAAATAAATCCTCGTAAAACTCAAAGATATATTGTAAAAATTGTTATTATGAAGCAAGATTTTTTTTAAATGTCTCACTTTTGTCATCTATTTTTAAAAGTATAACATATAATTAGTTGAATTTTTTTAAACAATTAAAAGTCGTTTTGATGTTTTATGAAACTACAACAGAGTTCTAGCACAATTACATAAAAATCGTTCTCATCAAAAGATAAATTCTGCAAGTTACAATCACAATCATTTGTTCTTTACCACATCATTTACATTCCACGTCTGATATTTAAACACATGTTCCAATCATTAAAAACTACTAGTATTTAATAAGTATTCTTAAATAGATGTCAAATAATTTTTATCGCTAAGAGTACGTATGAAACTAATTTTTACATATGTGAAATGATAATATTGTAATCAAATTATAAAGTATTATCTGACTTACATTAATAAAAAAATTACTGAACTTACAGCACTTTGTTCATTTTCTGAACCACTATCTGAATCTTTAGTTTCTGGTATAACAAAAGTAGGTGGAGCAGCTGGACGATTAGGCTTTTCAGGTGGCTTCTTTTGAATACTTTCTTGTTTTTTACTAGGTTTACTAACTAACAGAATAATATTATTACTTATGGATTGACCTTTTGCATACAATATTTACCAAAATTATCTATTATTTCGTCCTTTTCTATTTGCGATGTGAACATTGTATCAGTCACACGTTTGGTCTGATCTGTTTGCCATGGTGCAGGTTGTGAAGGTTTTCGTTCTGTATCTGTCACAAAAACATTCAGAGAGGCCATAAATCTCTCTTGATAATGATCTTGACCTTCAGCTAGATCATCTAATTCAGACCTATAAATTATATTTTTGGTGAACTTAAATAAAATATGTACAGGAAATATTTTTGGACAATATGTTCTTTTAAAATTATGCAAGATATTGTATAGAATGGAATTAATAATACTCTTATTGCACTTAATTCACTAAACTTCAATGTTCCTTACTTTGTAAATCGTAGGCAAGTCTCTTCTTCTGGAATAAACCCTGTATGAAATTGAATTTGACAAATTTTAATTCCCATAGCTTTGCCTTGAGTCATAACTCCTCCTAAAACATTTCTGGCATGGTAGACGATTACACAAACATCTCCACACACGGTACTATTTATTGGCAAGAGACACTAGAATAAATATATTATAAAATTCGTCGTTTCATGTATAATCTTAACTTGCTTTGTCTAAAGTAAGTATTAACATATAATTCATTCCTGGCTAGAACTACTTAATATATTTACCTTTCCTTCTACTATGTTAAACAGTCTCATACGTTCATAATCTTGTAATGTTGATAATATACATCTATTCTCATTATAAATTTCTAAATAAGGACGACTGCCATCTCTGGAAAAAAATAAAACATATAATAAATGCTAAGTCACCTTTGATGAGAGAATTACCGAATTTTAGTAAATAAAGGTACAGGTTGTAACTGTAAAGAAACTAAAGTGACTGGCTTATAATGTGGATATAGTGGGGGATTTTTAAGAATGTCCGCCAAGTAATAAAGATATCTAAGCTCAGAAGGCCTCATGTTGGGTGGACAACGTTTCACAGCAAACATTTGAAGAGCATCCTCAGGCACTTCAAATAAACCAGCATATATCAACAAACCACAGACAAGTGTTGCAGAGGTTGCTTTCCCATCCTAAAATTAGTTGTCACTTAAATTTTTTATACTCATACATGTGTTTTATATCATGGTTAATGTTGAAAAATTTAAACATTTTTACATCTATAACATTTTTGAATATGGTAATAAGTATTCTTCAGCATTTACAAAATTAGTCTCATTCACAATGAATACATGTGCAGCAACTACAGTGATATTTACTGAAATGATGTAACAGGTAAAGAAAGCTTTTGAGCTTGTAGCTAATAAAGTTTTAGTGATATGAATAAATAAAAGTCTTCAGATATCGATAAATCTGTCCGATATTGATCCAGAGTGATTTTCCCATAGTGTTTAAGAAAAAATCACAGAAATATTTAAGACACTTATGAAACACATATGATACTTTTGTGGGCTGGATGAAAATATTCCCAATATTTCAAACAAAGCAACAAAAAAATAATAATGATAACTTTTGGAGTTTTGAGAACTTTTAAATACTTATGTATTTAGCTGGATGTAATGTAACAAACTGACAGTTTGCAAATAACATGGTATAAAACAGGAAAAAAGAAATTCAACAGGGTAACACTACGGATTTGTGGGTGAGATGTCACTATTGTTTCACTCCGTCTTGCTCACCTATTTGTAAATTTTGGAAACTAAACTAAATTGATATACATCAAATGTTGGTACTGAAAACAATCAATAATTTTTATAAACACTTTCTATCATATTAACTCTTACTGCCGGATACTCTAAGCACAATAAACTCTACTTTTATTGCGAATTATTAATTAACGAAACCCACATTCACCCATAGGTATTGTAGTTCTTATATTTATAACAATTTCATATTAATGTGAGATGTGAACAAGGAAAATCTACCAGACACTATGCATAAAATAACTATATACTGTATAATAAGTATACTGTATTATATACTGTATAATAAGCTTGAAATATTAGAGATACAGGCTCACAATAAAATAAATTCTGTTTTGGGAGAGAGCTGCAAACGTTGATGCAGCAACAAAAAATACAACAGTTGTCCACAAAAAATTATGAAACACTCAATGTGCTTTTGGTCATTAAATTGAAACATCATCAAGAGATTGTATTTACTTCAAAGTTAGTTTAAATCATCTCCTGTTTATGACAACTTGGTTGGTGAAATGAGCATTGTTTCATATATACATTTTAAGTGCTTTGTGGAAAACTGGCCTTTTTTTTTAATGTTTTGTCAATAGTGTACACATTGAGAATGCATGAAATAGGAATAAGAAATGAAGGTTAGCCAAATAATAAAAGAAAAATAACACAATTTAATGTTTCAGACGTTATTTGACACTTACCGTACAATGTACAACAATTACATTCCTACTATCCCCTGCCAAATACTGAAAAATGTCTTCACATAACTGATATAATGAGTTCAATAATGGTGCTCTGAAATATTCAGGGTAGGCAAACGAACAATCTACCATCCTTGCTTGGCCAAACTTTCCATGGTAAGGCCTACGTGATAAATTATAAACTGAGTATTTAAAATTTGGATGTCTCGAATCCAAAAACAGTCTTACGTCCTCAATATGATTGGTTTTATATGCAGACTCAAAGCCCTCGGAAGGAAATGGCATCACTATAATTCTGGATGTCAAATAAGTAATGTCGAGATCTGTTCTACCCATACTCCTAGGAAAATCGTTACAATAAAATTGGAATTCTTTTATGCAGTAAGTATCAATTGTCAAATATATTGTAAATAGATTGGGGTGTGAATATGATATCATACATTTAAAATTTGAAAAAACAGTCTGAATACTGTCAAAAAATATTATAAAAACATTAGACACAAATAAAATTTTTAAAAGCTCAAAAATTGGTGATTTTTAATATATAAAATACCTTTGTTAGGCGCCGTGGTGCTTATGAATTGACTCTTGACATGCCCAATACAAAATTATGTACATAAATAAACAATAATGGAAAATAATGAATTCATGTTAAATTTCCTCATTTAAAACAATAATAATAAATGATCTTTATGGAGCATGATCATTCAAAGGGCATTTACCAAGGTAATTCAGCCCATCAACAATCAGTTTATAGTTATTTTTTCTTTTTTTTTTTTAACAATCTTTTTTCCCTTTGCAATACGGTGCTAACACCTATTCGTATTCAGTTTCATGTCCAAATTTTAAAGGTAATTGGTATGCAACGGATTAGAGCTGGTTTCATCCAGCTTTAATTTTTTTATGGCATGATTTTTGAGATTTATAAATACATGTCCATATTTTATTAGAGGTTTATATATCAGTTTATAAATCTTGATTTTTGTTTCAAGGTCCCATTTGTCTGTGGTTGATTGCTTATTAGTTAACGTTGGTGAGTTTCTTCTTGATAGTGTGTGATAAAAATATAACCATGAGATTTTTATGAGTTAGGTTCTCATCTCCCCTTATTAAATCAATGAATTGTAGATATTTGGAACTCCTAGTTTATCTATAGCTTTGTTTAAAGATTTCTATGTGCTATGAGGGCCGTGGCATCGGCATATTGCAGAATGCATTTCTCTTGCAAAATGTAATAGGGATCATTGCTGTAAATATCTGCATCTCCAATTTTTTTCTTTATTATTATTTAGTTTTCACTGCATAAATAGGTATTATATTAACTATAATTTATATTTACATTTAAATCCGTCTTGTTTTCTGTTTTCCTATATCATTTTAAAAATGAAAAGAACTAGGCAATAAGATAACCGGAAAGAATACATATAGATTTTTAACACCGCTGTAACCACTCTTAAGTATATCTTGAAACTTTTGTTATTTATCTTGATTTTGTTACAAACTGTGTCTTGGTGCATAAGTGCTTTTTGGCTTGGTACACAATTTGATTGATGCACAGTTGGTTATTTTGAGAGGAAAACAGGCGTTCTACAGAAATGGCCTTTTCTGCGAGCAACCCTTCTCAGGACCTGTAAACTGCATCACCTTACTAAAAATAAGTCTATTATACCCTGTGTTTTGCACTGAAACAATTTAGTTCATAATCGTGTTTATTTAGTCCCACATTTATTTTCCCTTTATCTTTTTTTTTAACTATACAATCCATTTATCTTGCACCACAATTTTTAGTTGTGTTAGATGTTGTACACAGCAATCATTTTTTTCTGTAAGGACCTGTAATTATTCACTTGCATATGGTCTAAATGCGGTTTAGAAATAACTTCCATTTGATGAGGCTCTTTGTTACATGTTCACATCCTGGGGCTGTCTTTTATATTTTATACTATTCCAATTTATTTAAACTCTGCACTTCCACAACCGGGATTTCTTCATCAAAATCTATTATAGCAGTTTCACACATACAGTATTGGCCAAAAGTAAATTGACAAATGTATATCTACATTAGAAATCAGTGTTTTGGCATTATTAGTTAAAAATTCGTAGCCTTTCAATATTAAAATTAAATTGGCCTACTGTTGGTTTTTATTTTAAGAATCAGAGTCCCCTGGTTAACAATTATGACATGTGTCAAAGTGAAATGAAATAAACTAGTGCAGCTTGTTGCTGGACATAAGCAAATTGACATTTAGTTTTATTTGTTAGAATAGTTAATTTTTTTGTGGAATAGGAACCCCTACAAGCTGTTGTGCAAACTATTAATTTGTAAGTGTCACCGCAGTTAATTCTTAAAATGCCAAGTGGAAAATCTTTGTCAGAAGACCTTCGCGTGAGGATTGTTCATGAGTACCAAAATGGTACTAAACAAAGTAGCATTGCAAAGGCAATTTCATGTTTCAAGACAGGTTGTTTCTGCATTGTTAAAGAGGTTTGATATTCGAGGTGTTGTAAGTGATAAGAAAAAATGTGGCCGTCCCTGAAAAACTACTGCTAGACTGGATAGAACTATAATTACTAGTAACTGAAGATCCTTTCAAATCTTTAAATTAAATTAAAGCGGTGTTAGATGCTCAGGGGCTAGAAAAAATTAGTGCTAGATCGATAAGTAAAAGATTAGTGGATGCTTAATTATTTTCTAGAAGACCTGCTAAGAAAGCACTGCTTAGTTCGAAGAACCGATTATCACGTTTGGAGTTTGCGAGAGAACATCTTCATTGGATCTTGAATCAATGGAAGAGGGTGTGTGAGGAACAGTGATGGTATTAGACATGTTAGAAGACCTCCAGATCATCGTTTGGATCCCAGATTTACCAACACTTAAACATGGAGGTGGTTCAGTAATGGCTTGAGGTTGCTTTTCTGGTTTTGGTATGGATCCGTTGCATAGAATTAATGGAGTAATGGACAGATTTGTTTACAGGGATATCATAAAAAATGTAATGTTGCCATATGCAGAAGGAAATATGCCCCTGATGTTCACGTTCCAACAAGACAACAATCCCAAACATCGATCTAGAGAAGTTCAAGACTTCTTCGTGAAAGAACAAATTAAAGTTATGAAATGGCCATTACAGTTTCTGGATTTAAATTCAATTGAAAACTTGTGGGAACATTTAGAAAGGCTGATTAGAACAAAAATGTACAAAAATCAAGATGAATTATTTCAAAACCTACAAGAAAGTTGGGAAACTATTGAAGGAACGGTTATTAACAAACTTTTGGAATCAATGAATAGGAGGTGTCAAGTTGTTATTGATAATAAGGGTTACTTCACAAAATATTAAGTGTGAACTATAAATTATTGTTGTAGTTTTGTTAAATTTCATAGAGTTCCAAATAAATTTCTATTTATAAAAAATGTCAATTTATTTATGCCCAGTTACTAACGTGAATTCTGAAAAATAAATAGATTTTAAAAATGTTACTAACAAAAATATCCGTTTAAATGTATTTGCCTGGTACTTAAACTTCATATGACATATTACAAATATCAAAGTTGCACAAATATGAAAAAATAACACCAGATATAATGAACAATTTCAAATTTTATTTTATCAATTTACTTTTAGCTAATACTGTATGTACGTGAAGTCATCATTATTGAACTGCTTACTATGTGTTTCCTTATAGACTTATTTCTATTGAATTGGTATACTTATTTTTATTTTTGGATAGATTTTTTGTCATGCCAGTATGATTTTCTTTTATCATTTGTCTTCACATATACTGTTCTATTTGGTGTTTGTATTCCTTAATCCCTTAAGTATTTGAATATTTTTGTATTTTGTATTTATTTCAGGGCTGTCATTATTATTATACTACCTATACATTTTATTAATTAAATTATGAATCTCAAATTATTACTCTTGCATGTAATACTTAATTTCAATTTTGGGGGTATTTTCTAGGAGACAGGTGTCCATTAAAGTTACTTATATGTTCTTCATTCATTGTCTCTTCACTGATTTCTTGAATAAAGTTTAACATACTTTTGTTTAAAGAGAATATACAAAAAAATAAAAAGGCAAAACAACCTATATATAAAATAGATGTAACTATTATCAAAATATGTTTGTTTCTTACTGCTGCATGGTTGCCATAACTTTAGTGCTGGTATCCTTAAGATTTTTCAAAAAGCTTCCAGCGCCACCTTTTAACGAAGAAAATAAGCTTGACTGCTTAATATCGGCTGATTTTTGTTGTGGTGGCTGCATAGGCCTCTGTGGAGAGCCTTGGGGCATCTAAAAAGAAAACTTCAATGAACAAAAGTATATTTTGTATATATTTTATACAAAGAAAGTCTTTGAATTGTACATATATTTTGACCACATAATTTCTAGACCTGGTTGAAATGATTAATGATTGGTTGGAATATGATTGGTTGAAATATAATTTTTTTAAATTATCATTATTAAAGGATTTCAAAAAATAAAACCCGCCACAGGTAGGATTCGACATTTGTCCCGGATCGGAACCGAACGACATACAGCTGTTTCGAACTTGTTAGTTCTCATCAGTGCCGCATACGGTACGCCGATTCAGGACAAATGCCGAATAAACTTTATGGCCTATACATCTTTATCGATACGAATCCTACCTGTGGCGGGTTTTATTTTTTGAAACCTTATCTGATCGTGCAGAAACACGAGAAAGGGGTCGAGGATCGCTTCTGGGTATAATTCAATGCCTGGCGGGGCTTTAGCCCGAGGAGTAGTTGTTTCCTAGAGCGATTATGTAATAGCTTTGCTATTCGGGAACTACTTTGATAACCGCTTGGCGGCTTGGTGGTTCCTTTCTCGATTTCCGACTTATAAGTTACTGACAGAGATCGTATCGATAAAGATGTATAGGCCATAAAGTTTATTCGGCATTTGTCCTGAATCGGCGTACCGTATGCGGCACTGATGAGAACTAACAAGTTCGAAACAGCTGTATGTCGTTCGGTTCCGATCCGGGACAAATGTCGAATCCTACCTGTGGTGGGTTTTATTTTTTGAAACCTTATCTGATCGTGCAGAAACACGAGAAAGGGGTCGAGGATCGCTTCTGGGTATAATTCAATGCCTGGCGGGGCTTTAGCCCGAGGAGTAGTTGTTTCCTAGAGCGATTATATAATAGCTTTGCTATTCGGGAACTACTTTGATAACCGCTTGGCGGCTTGGTGGTTCCTTTCTCGATTTCCGACTTAAAAGTTACTGATTATTAAAGGAGTTATTGAATTTTAAATATTTAGAAATACTTGCTGAACATTTTGAAACATCTGATTTATTGTATGGAATTTCTTCCCTATTTCTACAAATTTGACACAATTTACATTCTCTCTCAATATAGAAATGACAATCGATGTCTCTGCAGAAAGGCCATCAAATCAAAAATATACAAGTACACTTATTACTTTATAACAGTGACATCTCCAAGATAAAAAAAGAAAAAAAATTGTTGTATTGTAAACATGTAAATACACGTAACTTATAGGATAATTTGACAAAAACCGTACTAGGCTTTTATGACAAGTATTACTACTAAAAATTCAGACCACTAATTAGTATTACTGGTCATATGATACTGACACTGGAGGTTTGAAATTCGTAGTGAAACTGTCAGCAAAAGTTCCACTATCCATTCATCTATGTAAAAATTGTACACTGTAACCAATTTTATCTATTGACAGTTTTGATGGCTATATATGTGAATCCCCTTTTATTGTGAATAGCTGATGTCGACCTCTCATATATAAATGGTAGTTCTGCATAGCAGGATTACAGAGAAAATTATTACATATTTTCAAGATTTTAGTTTAGATTTCTAAAGGCTAGCAGCCAACATTGACTAATTTTTGGGATGAGTAATCCCGGTAAATCATATTCTTAGACAATAAATATAAAATAATAAAATTTCAATTTGCAAGAGAATGAACAAAAGAATGATAAATGTTTTGAATATTTGAGAATTAATTTTGGTAAGTCTGGACAACTAGTTTTGACTAATAAATAAAATTATTTATGGGCGTTTTGATTCAAAAAGGAAGCTGCGTGATATAAGAAAAATTATCGACACACTAACCCGCTGACCGATAGAAGGCCGTTAGGTTTCGAGATTATCTCTTTCGAGAGATTTGCTTAAATATTACATACACTGTTTTTGCTACTTTTTTCTTAACAACCCATTTAATACAAACGAGTCAGATCCCAAATAATAATTAAAGAACGTATTTTTAGTATTCCAAAAACTAAAATTTCCCGCATAGATGTTTTATGACTAACTCTAAGAAATTCATAATAAACAGACACTAGCATATTTACCTGATAGAATAGAAATGTAACTAACATCTAACAATTTTCAAGCAAAATTTAGTAAAATATTGTTTTAAATATTTTAAGAAAAAAAATCTTACAATGTTAGTGTTCTACAAACCAAAATACACCGCTGATAAAAATATATGTACTCAAAGACTTACCTTGTATATCTATGATTGTATTTTTTTTTAATAATTTGACAAATTTTAGAAAAAGTATGCATTTATAATTTTGTCCCTTTTCCCTGCATTTTATTTGTAATATATGGAAAAACTATAAATGGTAAAAAAAATTTATCCAGTATATTATACCGTTTTTTATGACAGACAGGATAGGAGATACTATTACTTAAAACAAGTTTTTGAACTCTTCAGGCAATTATTTGAAATTTTATGGTTGATTATAAATCTGCAAATATAAGATTGTAATAGTGTATGAAAAGAATATGCTTATAGTCTTACTGGCTGAGGTGGTCTGCTGGGTTCTTGTGGCGGCGGAGCAGGTCTAGTTGGCGGTACTTTAATTCCATTATTGCAATTTCCATCCAAGTGGTTTGATTCAGACTCACTATTTTTGTGCTGAAAGGCAAGTGGTGCTCTTAAATTATAATGACGAGTTTCTGCTATTGCCACAATTCTTTCTAATACATCAGAAATCGTTAATCTGTGTTCAGGATTTGCTTGTAAACAACCTCCTAAAAATCGTATCTACAATCAAGAGAGAACCACACATTCTTCATTTCACATGCATTTTTGCAATCCGCAACTCTTATGAATTGCAGAAATTCATTACGAATTTGCAGCATTTACTTCCAACAGCCTGTTACTGTTAGCGCCCATTAACCAGTGAAGCCATTGTTGATACATTAGGCATGATGTTATAAATTATTATCAGTCACTATAGTGAGCTATGATTGGAATAATTTTGTCCCGGCATATAACAAATAAATATAATAACAGAATATGTACCGTAAAACACATATTGATTGCTTGCATATTGTTTCTCTATGGAAATAAGATGTGTTCTGAAATAAATTCAATTAAACTAAACACGTTATTTCATATCATTATTTCGATAATTTTCTACTGTTTTGATATATTACAAATAATGTATCAAAATTGCAAAAAAAGTGTACAGGAAATGATTCATACATTATTACCCACAAAAGCAAAAATTTATATATTTATTACCTACTGTAAATGATACATAATTTAAAAATGTGTATTTTGTTATACATGAAATAAAAATTAAAACAAGAACTATTGGATCCTTGCAAAGGAGACTATAAAAATCTATGAATAAGGTAATAATTTTTTGTTATTGTTTTGATTCATGTGTTAAATGACTGTCGGCAAAGGAAATCTTTTCAGGAAACAGTCAATTTAAACAAAGGGTCCTCTCATTTTATTCAGTTGTTACATGGCTATCAACATGTAGGCATATTAAACCATTATACCATATATTAAATCTTTCTTTTGCGTAATAAAGCAGAAACAACTTTTTACTATTAAGATATTTATTTATTTTTTATATTAATCTGACAATGTTGCTATTTGTTCAGATATATATTTGTTATATGTATTTTGTTTGTAATGAACAGTTGTTATGTTAAACTAGAGATTATTTACAAAACAATGTCTCAATGTCAACAAAAGACAAAATTTTATGTCATGAGCCAAATGTTAATATTTAGAGCTTTATAGAGTATTGTATGTATGGGCATCCATGCTCCATACTGGTTGTCACTCAAATCTTAATTTTCTAATTTACAGCATGTTACATCCATACTTCATACTTTACATTCTATAGCAATATCGATTTCGCAGTTATTTACATGTAATACATTAATTCCCGATTGTTGGATGTTGGCCAGAATATACCAGATATATAAAAGTGGTGATGTAGGTAACATTGCAAATTATAGGGGCATTTATAGCAGATTGTTGGATGTTGGCTAGAATATATCTTCTATATAAAAGTGGTGATGTAGATGACATTTCAAATTATAGGGCCATTTCAATTTCATCAAATTTTGTTAAGGTTTTCGAAATATCACTGTTTATCCTTCTATAAAAAAAAATTAATTACCATCAATCAACACCGTTTCACCGTTACCGTTTTATAGAAAAACAATCAACCAAACCCAATTTAGCATGTTTCACTGTACACTGACTTTGATGGCATACATCATGGATTTTTGCTTATCAAATTAAGAAACTATGGGTTTAACAGCGTGTTAATAGATTTTTTCACATCACATTCAGATAACCGATTAAATCACATTTGTTACAAAGGCTTCAAATCGAATATATAAATAAGTTTCTACTTCCAAAGTATTACAAGGATCTAATCTGAGTCCGCTAATGTTTTAAATTTTTATCAATGACTTGCAAATGAATATTTACTGTAAAATATTACTTTTTGCAAATGGTGGTGTACTTTAAATAAATTAATAATGAATATTTCAGAAGGTAAAGTCAAGACATTTCCCATAAGGAGTGTGCAATAGAATTTTCATATACATTTAATACTACAGAATTGTCAAGGTGTCATACTATTAAAGATTTAGGTATCTTGTTTGATTCTAAAATAGATTTTACACAGAACACAATTGTGCAGAACGTGCTACAGCAATTACAGATTTTTTTAAGAAAATTTCTCAAATATGGAGGCTGTCAAAATTTTGTACTTTGCCTTGATTAGATATAGCTCTATCATATGGAATCCCGTTTACAATATACACAGAGAATTACTTGAATCCACGCAACGAAAATTTATGAAATATCTAGCATTTGTAGGGGTCCCATTATTATCCAAGAAAAGGGTTTCCTAATTAATTAATAACTGTGAACATAGTTTAATTTCAATTCTTTGGAAAACAGAAGTTTTATCGGGTTTAATATTTTTGTATAAACTAATTAATGACAGACTGTTTTTCTCTCTCAAATAAATTTCAGAGTTCTTCATTTAGGCTTCCGTCAAACTGTTTTTTTTAACCATAAGAATAGAGTCAGAATCTGGTCACATAAATCTATACTTACTAATTATATCATGGAAGCATGAATATTTTGAATCTGCTGGAAGAGTATAATTGGCATTCATAATCCTTAATTTTGCACTATCCTCAAAAGGATGCTTCATGTAACAAAGCATATACAATATGCATCCTAATGCCCAAATATCTACTGGTGTTCCAATATAATAGTTGTTCCATGTATCTACCATTTCAGGAGCTCTATACATTGGTGTGGTAAATCTAGCCATCTAAACAAAACCCCAGATAAAATTACTAACATATACACTTGAAAATGAATACATCTTTCAACTCTTATAACTATTTTTTCCTTTTTGTATTGCAGTTATGTATTTCTTTGTGTTGTGGCAAAATTATTTGTGATATGACTAATGAATTGTACAAAAAAAAAAAAAAGAAACCAAATACAATCAAACTTCCATAACTTAAACATATGTAACTTGAAATTGTTTCTGAGCATTAGCCAAATACATGTTCTATAATTAATCATTAATTCAAATTTACTTTAACTCGAATGTTTTTGTTGACAGAGAGGGTTTAAGTTTGAGAAGTTTCACTGAATACAACCGTTAAAGCTGAAAATAAAATTATATGATTACATTCTCTTCTAAGCTTGAATGTTGATTTGCAGACCACGATAAGTCAGGCCGAAAAATATCCATGGTAGCAGATCCAAAGTCACACAACTTTATTGTATTATCATTGCCAATAAGTAAATTTTCTATTTTTAAGTCTCTATGGATAATTGGTGGAACCTGCGAATGCATATGGGATACAGCTCGGCATGTCTGGTAAAATATTCTCGTAATAATATCAGCATCAAAAGCAGTGGTACGTGCTTGTAATATTTCTACCAAAGAACCTCCTAAAATAAATAGATAATTAGAAGTGTGTACATATAAGTATATTGAAATGATCAAGTTATGTTAATTCAAAAAACAAAGGTCCACTAATAGAGAATTATAAATTGTAAGAGCATAGTGACTTATAAATTCCGTTTTCAGTTTGGACATATAAATTGTCGTTCTTCCCTAAAGCCTTAGACTGTGAAAGGGAAGGTTACACATAAAGACAATGACAAATATGCTCATGGTCAAAAATACATTTATTCATACTGGAAATGCATATACTAAATCTGTGTCTGCCATATACGATGTCATATGTGAGATATACTAAGTTATCTGTGAAATCATAAAATATCTTATATTTGTTACTAGGCAAAAATACATTTTATTTAATATGAATTCTTATAGATCTAGTTCATATATTTTCTACTTATTTTCCACCTGAATATTAATGCTTTAAAACATATGCACTTGCTTATCAATAAATACCTGGACATAATTCAGTGACTAGTAAAAATTCAGACTGGCCGTGTGTAGTTTGAGCTTTATCTATAAATGAAGCTGATAGATACTGAATAATGTTTGGCTGTCCAGCAACCTTTTTAAGTATATTTATTTCTTGAAGTATATTTTTCTTAGCCTCTTCGTCAGCTGCCAATAATCTCTGAAAAATACCATAATTGTACTATTAATTACAATAAGTATATCCAGATACCTTCAAAGCGTAATCCTTGCCAGTTTTGATATCTTGTGCAACGAAAACAACTGCAAATCCGCCTAAAATAGAAAATATTTTACGAAATATTTGGAGAAAATCAATATTGAAAATCAACCTTCAGCTATGACTTTTTTAATTCTCAATTGCACATTTGAAATTTCTACTATTTGTCCAACAAAATTGTTATCACTTTGTCCATTTGTCGGCCCACTAAAATATTCAAAGGCGGATTTAAATAAATCACTCATTTTGGTTTATTCTTTTAAAATATTATCATAATTTTTTACAATTCAGACAAAGCTATAAGTTGTCAAATTATAGGAATCTTCTTATTAAACTTACGCCCCCACATCAGTATTGCCATCTTTTTGTACCTGGATTAATTCTCACTAAAATTTCACTAAACGTAATGCCAATGGTTGTTGGGTGTGACGTCACTACGTTGCTTCATTTTGTATTGCCTGTAAGGGCGCGGCCACAACACTGCGGTGCGACGACGCACCGTAGAAATGTACGACGTCGCACAACGCATCGTGGAAATTTCCGATGGGATGCCGTACCTATGCGATGAAATTCTTGCGTTGCGTCATTGCATCGCATTGCAGTGCGACGTCTTTTTTGCGATGTGTCCTCGCACAGCAGTGTTGTGGACGCGCCCTAATTCCGCGTTTCTCACGAACCACGAGGTTTTTACGATTCGTTGCAGCGCTATGTTATGGTCACGGAGTAGTGTGCTGCCCTTATAGCTCCACGTCGGATAACTGACCTGAGTGCCTATCCATATTCTAACTACATTAACCATTTGTAAAGTCTAAGACTAAATGAATATTACACGTATAAAGCGGAAATTTCCTTTACAATATATTTTTTCTGAATTTTGTTATATCATGTTTAATTTTAATCCAAATAATCACAGATATTTTTCCATATAAAGATAAAGGTCACATTCACAGTTCAACATCTGTTGTGCGCGACTCCTCAATGAACCAATCAAAAATACGTATTCCTCACCGTCGTCAGGCGATATATATTTCCCTGAGGCCTTCAGAGAACTGCGATTGTTACCAGCGACAGTTTTCCGCTATCGAGAATCTATTATCGCTAACTTTTTACTTGTGTTGCTTCTGTCCTCAATAGATTGTGCGGCAAATACAAAAATCAAGTTTATTTTACTAAATATTTAAATTGATTATTTTAATAACATTATTACATATGTGCTTTTATTTATATTATCTTAGGTACTTACAAAGGATATTTATAAATGTGGAGTTAAGAATCCAGCGAAATATAATTACATTTTCTTAACTACACGCGACAGAAATTGTAACAAGTAGAAGTAATTAGGCCGACTTGAATAAATTCGTCGTCAACAGCTTTATTTCTCTGAAGAATATTTTATCTTATCCTATCCATATCCTATACAAATCTATAATTTTATCCGAATATTTGTTTTATGTCAAAACAACGTAATAATTTTATAAGTAGACCGTGCTAGTCTGTGAAGTAGATGTTCTGTGAGTAAACGTCAATACTGTCACAAATAAGTTTGTATAGTAGATTATCGATATCATTATAAAAAAATATTTTGTCATGTAATAAATAGGATAGCAAAGAGATGTATTTCTAAAATTGTTTACAATGTCTACTTGTGCAGTTGACTTGAAACCAATTTTGAAGAGGACCGGACAAATACTTATAGAAGATGTACCTGATCTCGTATTGTGTAAACCTCGTTTAATTCCCCTTAAAAGTCTTACTTTAGAGAAACTAGAAAAAATGCAAGAAGAAGCACAAAAAAGCCAAGAGCAGATTACAGAAACACAAAACCAATGAATATTTTCCATTTCGTGTAATTTTACTATTAAAAATATGAGTTACACACCTCTAGTTTCAAAGATACTACTTTCATTTATATTGGCCTCCACAGTTCTGTATCGCTATGGGAATTGGTTTAGACATCGCATATTTGTTACACTAATTGTGTTGCTTGCTTGGTATTTTAGTTTCCTAATTATATTTGCACTACCCCTTGATGTTCTTTCAGTAAGTACATATGGTATCAATATAGCATATTATAGAATTGATGCTTATATACTTAATATTAATGAAATTTTAGACTGTTTATCGACAGTGTTTAACACCTGCAAATGTATCATCTACAAATTTATCCTTGACACTAACTCCACAACTCAAATGTGAGGAACCTTGGAGTAATGTCCCAAAAGAAGTCTTTCCAAATTTGTGGCGTACTGTTTACTGGAGTACTCAGTGTTTAACTTGGTAATAAAAGATGTTTCCTTTTTCTTTAATTTTAAAATATGTTAAGGATTCTACACTGATAAATCTTATTCCACTAGTGCATACAGTGCACTAGTGTTCACCTTGATCGACTTGAAATGGTACAAATGAAAATGTGTGTTTGACTTGTATTTAAGCTCTCAGAGCATGCTACATTCGACTGCCCACGTCTCATTGTGCAGTTGATTCAAAATAAACTTAATTTGCATGTATGATAAATTGAAATAGATATAGAAATAAATACGGTATGGGTTCAGAAAGCTAATATTAACAGAAACAACTATTTTTTTTTTATTAAATCAAGTCAAGATACAATCATACCATGAACATGGTATGATTGTATGAAGTATGAACATTTAAATATTTTCACTTATTTAAATCAGTTTAATTTTTGTAACTCATACAAAATTTATCAAATCTTGATGTCGAATTAAAATTTAGCTCCAAAGCCCCATAGTAAATTTTCCTATGTCTTGTTAAGTTTTCAAATATCTTTAGAACACATATTTTAGAAATAACAATTTCTTTTAGGTTAATAATGCCAATGATGCAGTCCTATATTAAAGCAGGAGATTTCACAGTGAAAGGAAAATTAAAATCTGCTTTAATTGATAATGCTATTTATTATGGATCTTATCTGCTTATTTGTGGTATTTTACTTATTTATTTGGCACTTAAACCAGGAATAGACTTGGACTGGTAATCTTATTACTAAAAGTAAATGTGCAATTTAGTAACAAAATGTTTTAGGTCAAAATTAAAGGCTATAGCTTCTTCAGCGAGTAATACTTGGGGTTTATTTTTATTAGTACTACTATTAGGATATGCGTTAGTGGAGGTCCCCAGGAGGCTTTGGCAAAACTCAAACATCAGTTATAAATTAACACAGTCATATTTTAAGACGGCTAAACTAAGTTCGGATAAATGTGAGGCAGAAGAAACTGTCGATGATGTTCTTGAGGTATGTATTTAAATTGTATATACATAATTGCTTGGTCAGATTATAGTTTTAGTTTTGGTTTCCGATTTAACCTAAAATAGATAGAATGTTATAAATAATAACTAATGTACTTGGAACAATAAGTTTCAGTAATTCAGAAAACATGAAAACAATTTTCCACAATATTTAAACTATGCGATTTATATTTTAATAATCAAGCATTATTCACAAATTATTAAAACTTCGTTGATGCTCAAATCATTAATTGTTTCTTGAAGTAGCAAACTTGGTTAAGTAAAATATACTCTTAAATGCCATATCCACTCCAGTCCAAAATTCTAAGAATTCAATTTCATATTTTAAAAATGTAATTACAATAGTTAGTAAACTGTAAATAGTAGCCCATAAATTTGTAGTTTTGAAATCGATATTACATTTTCTTTCTGAACATGTTTTAAGAAGATATGCTAAATGGACAAAGCTTCCCAATTCTTGCTTTTAAGTGATACCTCAGAGCAGAACTTTTTCAATTGTAGATGAAAAGACATTTTTTTCTTTATTTTGTGTTGATCAGATACATTTCTATTGTCAATTGTAGTCATTACAAGCTATTTCTCTGGTGGTAAGACCAGATCATCCTTTGCATCAAAATTTGGAGACAATTTTGCAAAAAGTCCCTGCAGAATTGCGAGATCGAATGAGTCGCAGACAGTTACCTGACGATACACCAACTGATATACCTACAGAGAAAGCACTAGTGCGACTCCATAAACAGGTAAAACATATATTATATGAAATGATAGCCCAGTTAGTACTGTTTACTTAATTAATTCTTCCATTTATTTTTCCTGTAATTGGTTTATTTTTATGTTTGTTTATGTATAATCTTTATCATTTTGCAGACAATTAAATCTTTACAAGTGCTTCAGAGAACAGAAACTCAGTGGGGTATAATGGTAGAAAAAATATTTGAGCTAGAAGACATCTTAAAGAACCAAATTTCTAGAGATAGGAAGTTTAAAAAAACCTTCCAAAATAAACGCAGTTGGCTTACAAGAATTGTATATTCTCCCAGTGTCGGTAAGCAATGTTTATTTTATGACTTGTCTAGTTTTCATTTTCTATGGATTTTTATAAAAAAACTTAAAAACACTAAAAGAGTAAATTATTTTGCTTGCTTCTATGAATGAGAAATTGGCTTTTCAAATACACTTTAGATCAGTATTTGATTTGGTTTCTAATTAGTATTTAAAGAGAATTTGATTGGCAAAATGTGAGTCAAGTGTAAAATAGTCTTTCAGTATTTTCTATTGTTTGAAGAGAAACATATTTAGTTATATGAAGAAAAAATATTTACTTGAATTAGCGATTTATTCAATACAATAATTTTTTAGAATGGTATTGGAAGTGTGTGTTCTATGGTTATACACAAAAGGTAATGGCTGTGATCGCCGCAATATTTTCAATTTGTGTGGTCTGGTCTGAAGTAACTTTTTTCAATATTCATCCACCATTATCCATATTTGCTGTTATTGTTAATGCTGCTAAATACAACTATGATTATTTCACAATAGAGGTACATGTTATTCTGTTTTATCTAATAACAATTTTATGTAGATATACTGAGATATAAATGCATAAACATTACAGTGGCTTTGTTAATGTTCACAAACCACATGACTTTAAAATTTAGGTGACCAAAATAATTAATTGATGCTATTAGCATCAATTAATTGAAAAAAAATCCAGATCCATTGCAATCCCAACTGTAGGGTAATAAGGTGTAATATTAGAATTGTCAGGATAGCTCTGATGTAAAAATTGGAATAATAACATGTACTTATTCAGCTTATGAAGATAAACATGTTTAAAAAAATAAAATATATAGAATACGTCAATTAAACCAAATATAGTGAACATATGACTAAGAAAATCTCATTCACTTAAAAAAAAATCATTCTTAAATGAAAGTGATAGAAACGTTAAAAGTCAAGTTTTATGACACGTTCTTAATATTGTTTTTACATTCCGTTAACGGAATATCTAATTAGCTAGTCATGTCATATTCTTATAGTCAATAAAAACACAGTAGTTAATGAGACAATTGTAAGATTAGGATTTTGAAAAAATGTTACCTTAGATTATTAGAAAAAATTATTAGACAAAGTCGAACCAATCTAGAAACAAAATAAGTAAAAGGAACTAGGTCACGTGGTTTATGAATATTAATTAAGGCACTATGATAATAACATAAGTGTATTTAATAATTTAAATCTAATAAAAACTAAATATTATAATTAAATGTATTTACAGTTACTCTCAACAATGGTCATCTTATACTTATGTTACTGTGCATATTCTACAGTACTGAAAATTAAAGTGTTAAATCTATACTACCTCGCACCTCATCATCAGACTAATGAATATAGTTTAATATTCTCTGGAATGATGTTAAGTAGGCTTACACCACCCTTATGCCTTAATTTTCTTGGTCTTATCCACATGGATAGCCATGTTATACATAGCCAAGTAAGGGAGACATCTTACACACAGGTAAGTAGAAAATTATTGACTTTCTTAAACCTAAATCATTATAATAGATTACTTATAATGATTTATATATCTGTTAAATACTATTTACCAAGATATATATTTATCTGTAATAAACTGTCATTATTAAAATAGATTTATCAGTAATTACCCATGTAAATATGGGTTTAGTGTATACAGTGAAAATACATTTGAGTGGAGACACTCATAAAAAGTTTATGATCTGATTTAACTTAGTAATAGATGTATTAAAGATTAGTTTATTGAACAAAACAATTATTACCATGAGAATGCAGAGAATAAATGTCATAAATTGTGAAAACAAATGAATTACTAGTTGAAAGAGCACCTGCCTAAAAAATTTAGTCATTAATGTGATGCCATTACAGTACGTAAACTCTGCAATGGTTAAAAAATCTAATATTAGGTGTGCAAAATAATAGGTGTAATATTTAATTTATAATAAGTTATTTTTAGCAAATTAACACAATAATAAAAAAACATAGTTTTAATATTGGGTTACATGACTACTGCATAGCGACATGGCACAGAGTTGACTAGTTGTTGACATGTGGTATTCTATACCAAGTAGAATGAACAGCATTTCATAACGTTGTCTTATTTCTAGGTTTCAAATAACAATCCCTTTTTAACTTCCCTCCAAAGATTTTCCAGAGGGTTTAAATTGTGTGACTGAGAGGGCTACTTCATGACACTAATCCTGTTGTGTTGGCACCATTCCTTTGGGGCATATTTTTTTCTGTGCATGGAAGTATTACCAAGTCCGAAATGTTTACATCAAATATTGCATTAAAGCTTGTTTAATCCAAAATATCGGACCAGGACATACCGGAATAAACAGATCCATACCATGTTAGACCTTAGTCTACTTCTCCCTGTTTTACTGTCTTTATTATGTATTGGGACTATAATTATCTATTCCGTGAATATGTGACATATTGATTGCCTGAGACAAAACAAAATAAATTATTTTACTATCATCAGTTTGGAGTACATTCCTCCATTTTTCTTTACGCCATATTCTTTTGCAAATTTTAAACTTTGTAGAATATTACGTAGTCAACAATGGCATCTTTCTGGGTTTTATAGGATGCATCTTGGCCACTATTAACTTTCTTCTGACAGTGGAACTATCAATGTTAAGCTACAAGCCTTTTCATATTTGTGTAGATGTTATAAATCGATCTCTTTTTACTAATTACGTGATATTTTTATCAGTATGAATCAAAGTGTTCTGGGAGGGCGACCTGGAACTTCAGGTTTCTGTTTTTATTTTAGTGCCTTTGTAACCATACTTTGAGACCCACTAGCAATTTTTGTTATACACTTGTACGTTTTCCCTTCCTGTCTAAATTTTCATATTAATCTCCACTGATCTTCTAAGCAATATTTTCTACAACTTATACTGATAGGCCTTACAAGTGTGTTAATAGGAAAATAGCTATTAAATTAGGCCAAATCAGTTTCTCCACTTTTTTTTACTTTGTGCCACAATTATTACACAAACGTTCCATGCACCTATTTTATTGCAAAAGCAAACTATGACTACAGTTGAAACGCCATCTGTTTATTGCCAAATTTGTAGTTCTTATGTTTCTTACAGGCTACATGTCTGCTACCAAGTAACAGATGGCATAGCTAATTCTGTGTATAACTATTTAATTACAACAGTTTATTTTGTAAATATTAAATATACCTATTTTTCTGCACAAGACAGTATATTCAAAATATTGGACAGTATATCTTTGCTCAAAAATGTTCAACCATTGGAAAGTTTACATACTGTTTACAAAATGTGTGTGTTATAATTTCATATACATATATATGTAGTTATGGACATATTTCATTTCATGAAACATGTCATTTTATGAAATGTCAGTCTATTATTTATAATGTCACGTTATAAATAGCAATACTGATAATATTGTATTTTGTAAAACTACGATGATACACATTGTATTTTGAATATTTATTTAACATAGTACCCTAAAGAAAATACATTAAGGGTATTATAAAAGGTACTTAATCTAAATGAAATCCAAAGATTAAATCTATTTCTCGGAATTTTAATTAACATAAATATTTATAGATAATGGGACACATGGATGTTATCGGCATAATTTCCCATGGCTTTAATATATATTTTCCAATGGCTATACTAGTCTTTTGCTTAGCTACATACTTTAGT
Organism: Rosalia funebris; assembly: GCA_037954035.1. NCBI lineage: Eukaryota > Metazoa > Arthropoda > Insecta > Coleoptera > Cerambycidae > Rosalia > Rosalia funebris. Next base: position 12,780,690 of record JAZFAV010000007.1, read on the forward strand.
TTAGGATCCAGATTTCTGTCTATGATAGGTTTCCATCAATTTATTGGCGATGATGAAATGACCACTGATTTGGTAGAAGAAGGAAGAGACTTGATTAAAAGAGGTAAAAAAATGTATTATTAATATTGGAAAAGTTTATATGTATGTAAGTGACTTCATTCATACACAGGGTGTTTACAGTTTTCATATTTTTTATATGTAAGTACATTTTCAAAGGGTTTATATTTGTTATGTAATTTTTCTCATTAAAATAATTTTATTATATGATATATCTGACATAAATTAAATAAGATATTTAAGACGAAATGCTGTTTTATTGATATTGACAATGGTTTTATAAAAAATTGCTAATACTTTGTTTCATAATCAAATACATTTAAGAAATGAAATTCTCAGAAATTATTAGCAGAACTAATACTTTTAAGGAATAGTTTTGAACAATCAGTTGGTATATCACAAGAGAAGTGAAATCATCTCACTAAAAATTCAATAATATATAATAGATATATACAAAATTTACATGAATCACCCTGTATGTTTAAAAATTCATTTAGAAGATAAATATAATCAAAATTCGTTTAGAAGATACATAAATCTCTGAAATAACTAAAAATATTTTTCTCATAAGTGGTATGATATAGATAGTATAATACAAATTTTAATTTTAGAGAAACGTAAAAGACAGCGGGCAGAAGAATCATCCAATAGAAGGAAGGAAAATCAAGACCGTTACAGGCAAAGAAACAGTACAGATACTAGTAAGTTCTCTAAGTAAAAATAAATTGTATATATTATAACATAGCTTAAAATGTTCTCAGCGCTTTTAATTATTGTTCTATTTATGAAACTGCTAATTAGTAAAGCTACCCACCATGAATGCTTCATTAGTGGTGTTGGGAAGTTACGTAGGGTAACGTCCCCATAGCCAAGTTGCTACTGCAAGATAAATTTGAGATATTTATGTTAATGTAGGTACAAGCAGTTCAGTTTACCTTTACTATCGTGGTCGACCACCTGTTGTTTTGTTTATTGTGACTGTATAAATATGTATATTTCTCATCTCATCTCTGACTTTCGAATAGTGTATTTATGCCCGAAAGTCTGTGGTAACACACTATTCTATGCGCAGAATTTAAGAACTGATTGATGTAACTTAGTGAAAATGTCCTCATTTAAAATATGACAGGTCTCAAATAATATGTTAATTATTTAATCAACTTGGCTAAGATATTAATAATTGAATGATTTAAAAAGTGACTAAAGATCTTATACCGAATATATTTTTTATTTAATTTTTATGCTGTGCACATGTAATAGGCTTCCTTTTTATCCGCAAACCACTCCATAAGTTTTATATAATCAACAACAAATATAATCAAAGCTTTGCTTTGATTATATTTCCATTGCTAAGCTATTTCCATTGGCTAAGCAAATGGAAATTGCTCAGCCAAAGTATGTTGCAAAGGCATTTGTTGTCTGTGTGCAAGTAACTTCAAAATAATATTAAATCTCAAAAAATCATCTGCATGTTTATTAATAATAAAAGATTTAAAAAAATGCTCATAGCGGCATCTGATATTACCTATATTACAAAAACTTCAACTTTTAACACATTTCTTAGTGACTCAGTTTTATGCTTTCTATGAGCCATTCCCCTCAAACATATGTGCCCGATTTTAATACATATTATGTGTATACTTCATGCATTCCACTTTACAACGAAAATAATTCATAGGTGTATACAAATTTGGTTTATAAATGCATTAATAACCCACACTAAAACTTTTTTTTTCAATTCTCTCAAACGAATTTGGGAATTTCATATAAACAGTGCCCTGATATTCCAGAACCTCCACAGCTGATTCTTACATGATGAGGAACATGGTTAGAGGCAGCATTTTATTACTTGCAAAATTTTCAAAAAGGAATTTTAGAATCCTTAGTTTTACAGTTCAATACTAAAGAATGAGCTGCTATGAGAGAATGTCAAATAAAATTTCAAGATGCTCAAGTGGAAGTTTTAAAAACTATCCATCATAATTACACAGACTTAGGGGATTGCCATAAACATATTTCAAAATACTTCATTATCATAAATAGATGACATACAGACAGTGCTACAGACTGTAAACTATGAGGTAATATATGTTATTAAACTTATACGTAGTTATAACTTATACTTAGTTACTTATATATCGCACCACCACATGAGGCATCCATGTAGGCAGTTTTTCTAATAAATCCAAACCGTCAGTATTTCTAGTGTCTTAAAATGCATGTAGTTCAAAAAATAAAATCACTTTATTGTATTCACAGTTCGTGCCATGCAACAAATGGATACCTTAGAAAATACACGCTCAGTTCTTAGAGATTCTCATGGGTTAGAATCATATAAGGGCACTAGATTTTCGAACGAGGAAATAGACACTCGATTACCATCAGATGATGACATAGATGCCCGATTTGGCATTAGTACTGGAATTAATGAACAATACGATAGTTCTCAGGAACTAGATTTAAGGTTTTCAGATAGTTATCAATTAAATAGCGGCTATAGAACTAGAGTCGGTGTTCCTCCTAGAGGCATATTTGATGATGTTTAATTGTATGAGATATATAGACATATATTTATATGAGTACTTATTAATTTGTAAGTAGGTTAAAGTTTCATGTCTTACAAAAAAGTTGTGACAAATAATTCAATATAGTTCTAAGTTTAGTTCAAATTGAATTTTTCATAGTATGCGAACTAGATCTAAAACTAGAAAATAGCTTTTTTGATTTGACCAAAATTATATTTAAATTATACAAATTGGAAACTATGTTTTCCTATACAATTATAATTTTAAAAAACAGATAATAGAATCTAATAAATGATATTTATAACATTTGGTATCAGACATAATTGACGTGTTTTATATTGAAAATTTATGCCTAAAAATAATAAGTTCACAAATTTTGTCAAGTTCCTTTATATATATTTATTTTTTTTTATATTAAATACAAACTTAATATTTTTATATTAATCTCATTAATATTGTAACATTAAAATATATGATGTTGCAGGGCTTATTTCATTTATAATCTTGAAAATTCATATTTTTTAATAACTTCAAATTTCATGTAGAAATGAAATTTCAAGATATTCTATTCCACTCTATCTCATAAAATAGACAATAAGCAAAAAAAGTTATTGTAGCTGTTATTGGTGCTGTGAGCTATTTACCGAAGGAAAAATATAACAGAAAGGAGTGAATTGAAAATTGAGGAACTACCGAATTTTGTAAAATCTAGAATAGCCCAAAGTGAAGTAGTACAAGAATTAGTTATATAAGAGATACACAAGTAGTTATCCTTAGCCACAACTGAAGCCCATATCCCATTGTATATGTTTACATTATATTATATCAATAAATTCAAGAGAGCTTTAATTATTTTGCTTAATTTTTGTTACTTCATGATTGTTAATTCTCTTGTTATAGATTTATTATGTTAATCCACAGAATTTACCACTTTTTCTACAAAATTACTACCAAGCGTGCTTTATTGAATCATGATATGACAGTCTGTTTATTAATTTCGTAATAATAGTCTCTTAAAAGCTGTGTTGTTTTATATAATTTAAGAGAATTAAGGCATTTAAGAGAATATCTTTTGTATCAGTTCTTCTCATAAACATATAGATTGTACATAGAATATTGGCCTTACTATTTTCTCAGTAATGTGCTCAACCTTATCCAGATGAATAATTGAGAAGAACAGTTTATGTGTAGCACATAACATAAAATCTCAATGTTAACCATGAATTATTGTATTAAACTAATGCATTTTATATGAACACAACATAGATATTTACCATTTATTTTATATTAAATTTTGTATATAGTAACAAGCATTTTAAATTACTTAATTCTAACCGTAATTTTAAGATGAGACTATCAACTAGTTAAAAAAATGAACAAAAAGTAAAAAATCTATAAAAATGTACACCTATAATTGCGATATTTCTATATTTTCGATAATAGGATAATTGTTGCAATTATATTAATGCCATAGTTACAATAGATGTGTAAATTATTTATTTACTGTTGTGGTCAACTATTACAAAGTACTGTTATGATTAACTCTATTAGACTTTTTTTCTTTACACAGATTAGCTAAGCAACTAATTAGCTGATTTTTTTTTTTTTTTAAATGTGAATGGTCCAATTTGTCACGACACATTAATAAAGAATAATGAACTTAAATCTACTTATTAGAAAGTTAGTAATTCTTATAAGACAAAATATAATTTTAAGTAGTCTATTGAATTATATAGTAAATGTTTTTAGTATAGTGCTTCTACATTCTAGTTAACTTTACAAACTTTCTTGAATATATGTTGGAAATGTGGTTTCTGTTTCTTTTTCTCTCATTTTGATCATTGTTGTAACATTGCTAGAAATATATATATGTTTATTAGATTTTATAACAATACGAAGTATTTCTCACTGTATCTCTGTTTCCAGTCATGTTCTGCTTTGTCCTAATATTTAAAATGAGACAGATATGTAGCTTTAACCACAATTGTGTTAACCTCGAAGGGAGTAAAGGGGAAAATATTGTTTTGAAGAGTGTCTTTCAGCAGGGATATTTGATCTATTCAATCTAATAGTCTTCAATGTGTATTTTCTTATAGCCACAATTACATTTGCTGTGATTCTATTTTAGTAAAAAAAATGTAGCGGCTAACCTGTAACTTTTTTTTAATTACATATAAGCAATTATTAACTAAACTATTTGCACAAAACTAATTTTTATTTGTTTTTTTTTTGTTATAAAGTTGATTGTAAACTTAAAAATGTAAGATGAATATAGGTTGTCAAAAATGTTATTTATGATTCCCTAAAATATTGTTTTCTAAGCTGTTTCCAATTTGTGGTATTCCGTGCCTGTATTTTTGGGTAGATAAGGTGTTCTTAATAAAAGCTATAGTACTAAAGCCATTATTATTCCGCAAATTTCAGTTCTTTTTTATTTTTTAGGAAAAATACATACATACCTTCCTAACTTGTCTTTATAATAGTTATTGCAACTATTTATAATATATTATAATTATATTTAATTAGGAAAATGGGGATACTCTGCTGTGCTATTATTAATAGTTTTTTTTTACTTTAATAATTTCTGCCGTGGATGCAATAAACTCTGTTTTAAACCTTGTACAGAACAATAGGTTTATTAATTTTAGGTTTCTATACATAAAGGCAGTTGTCAAAGTTAAAGATAACCGATCTTAAAATTAAGAACATGAGGAACTTTATTGCAAATCCAGTGTGGCTCAGTCTTGTTATCACAGCATACACAATGTATCACGTCTATTTTGTGAGTGCAATTTTAGATGTTATGAAATGTATTATATTGTATATTTTATTTTGTTATTAAGGTTTGTACTTTATTAATTCAGTATTTATATTAAGTAGTTATTTTTAAATACACCAATATAAAATAAAAGATATAAATATTCAGAGTTGCTAATATAAAATAGTTTTAAATATCTCAAAAAGTAAATATATTCCTTTACAATATACTATGCTGATTCGTTATATTAAGAAATTATGTAATTTTAGGAAAATATACATGGATATAAAACTTCCCGAGTTTAGGTAATATATTTTGTCAAATATATTATTTAAAAATTTTACATCTGTTCAATATAATTAAAATTTTGTTCATCCCTTTGCTTTATTAATTGTTTCTTTTTTTGGGTAAAAGAACCTTGTGTTTGTTATATGTTAAAAACATGCACCAAAGATATCTTAATATGTATCATCTAATCAAAGCGATCTCGTAATGTATAATTCATATGTAAATGCATAATGCCTAAAACAATGGCTACTGTTATCCTATCAGATCATAGCAGACACCACTAACTGATATTATGATTTTTTTAAATTATATTCAGTATTATATATCTGAATATACAAGTAATATTAAACTTTTTCAAAAATCTATTAAACATTAGTATTAGTAATAGGTTCCAACCGTCTCGAAGAAAAAGAAGACGAACCAGCCATTCCGATTATTATAATCACTGAAAAATTTCATTTATATAGTAAAATATATTTACTGTATATTTTAAATATGGGTATATTTGGGTTTATTTTTCTTAATTGGAAATTGATGTTATATTCAAAAGCGGATTGATTATTGCCAAAATAAATTAGGTTCTAAATAATTCCTAAAAGAAATAGCACAAATGTATGTTAAATTGGATATATATTTTGTATGGTTTTTTAAAACGGTGTCCTATTTTTTCTATGTTTTTGAGTTTAAATTGGAAATGATCGAGTGTAATAGAAGAAAAATTATTGAAAAGTTTGTTTAAAAAGTAAAAAAGACGGTGTACTGAAAATGGTAGTCAAATTTACACGTAACTTGTAATTTTTGCAATTCCAAACCTCAAAATTTTTGATAACATAATTATTGAAACTATAGTAATATTAATTTACCACCATGGTCAATTGCTATAAAATAATGAACTATATGGAACTTTTTATCCAAATTTTCTATCGAATGCTAAAGCCTTATTCACAAATACATATATCATTTAATCAACCTGGTTATACGGTCGAAAAATGTATTAACAAAAATTCATTTTTATATTTTATTTTACATATTTTTAAAATATGAGGTTTATACGTAAAAATATTATGTTTAACTTAGGTTTTGGTTTTAATTTTTATGTTATATTTATAAAAATAGACTTGTATATTTCATCATCCTCATTAGACATAGCCAACCACTTAGGGTACAACCATGTACATACCAATTGATCAACTAAGTTATCGCTAATATGGAACCAGATAACATGGTACTGGTAGGTAATGTAAATTTCCAGTTTCGTAGTTCATTCTGGGCCACAATAGCACCCAAATGCAAACAACTTTTAGGTGCTATGTTTTAAAATATATATTTTACATGTCATCTGAAATGTACATTTTGTAATGTAGCAAAAATGATTGTCATCATGACATGGAGAGTATAGGGCATAAAGCGACATACTGTACTGGATTTTATGTACTTTAAGTAGTTGTAATATTCTACACATTGTAAAAAATGTCACATACTTTTCCCAAAATTCCTAGGAATTTTGGGAAAAGTATGTACCAAATTGGAAATTACCAAGTAGAAGAGAATTGGTCAAGCATTTAACACAAGCGAAGCATTTTATTAAAATTAATACAACAAAATATATACAATGAAATAAAGAATAACAAATTGTATGTATCTATGGGCAAGATGACAGTAAAAAAAACATAGTGCGTATGGTGGTGTATTTTAAAACCTCATGAATATTGTTTTCTTTGATTGTATGTAGCAAATGACTTCCAGAAGTTATAGTGAAAGTGATAACTGAGATTTGTGGAGATTATAATGCAATAACTTCCAATACCGGTCACTGACGGAGCTGCGACCATGTTTAAAGTTGGTAAAATAGATTCAGACATTCTAGATAATTTGTCCAGGACTTGCATTATCACCTGAACTGATATTAACCAAATGGGGTACATGGCTAGATCCAGCCACATTTTATAGTAAAACTTATCATGTTCCGTATTCTCTGAATACAGAATTTGTTCAACGATTACAAAATAGTGTGTTATTTTTAGCAGAAGCAGTTACTATCGTATAATTTAATTTAAAGTGGGCATTTTAAAATTAACAACGATAGTAATATAGGAATTGCTGTAGCTCAAAACTGTACTGCCTTGTTCAATAAAAACCCAGGTTTATAGAAACTGTGATTTATAAACAAACAACAGGATGCTAAATAATATTTTAAATTCACAATATTACTTTCTTAGATGTAGAGGTCATTCTTCTCACTACAAATATATATTTTCACCACCTCGCAGAATTGTATAATAATCTTCAATGGAACCAGTACTAATGCTTTATAGTGCTTTCACATCCCTGATTTACAGTGTGACTCATCTTCTTCAGCATCCACACTTCAATAGTAAAACATAAGTACATTTAAATAATTTTTATCTGTCCTTATATGAACATTATACACTATTGAGGCGCGACAAAATATATAGGCCTAGTTATATTAATAAACAGGTTAATGCTCTGATGACTTTTATTTAAAAGTTAATATAAGAATATATATCTTAATATATATGTCGGTTACTCCACTACAAAAATGCTACATTTCGACTTTTCAGTAAACAGTCTTAGGGTGAATAGAAAAGCTTTAATAAGAGACATAGTATATTGGACACTTTTGGTTGACTTTTTGAAAAATTGAGGATTGATTGATGAAAATGAGATGCATGGATAAAACTCCAGTTCTCTTACAGAGAACATTAATTTATCTATCATTGCACTCCTCATGATCCAAATGCTTTCGTTGATTTAAACACTAAATTAAATACTATTCCAATACTGGTCAATACTAATTTTTGGTATACATTATCAGTGGTAGATACTGCATGAAATAAAAGAGTTACAAAGTGAGTGGTAGGTTCAATATCAGAAAATGAATCCAACACAGCACCTATTTGTGGTAAGACATAGCCTCAGGAGAGGTTCAGGAATTTGCATACGTTCTCTTCACTCCACAAATACCATATCACTCATCAGTTAATATAGTTTGTTTCACGCTAATTTATCCATATGAAATGGGACATGTGCCGAAGAGGAACAGTTTGGTACATTTGAAAATAAGAATGTATGATCTGATAAATAACAATGGCATATATAGACACAGATATAATGATATACCAAAAACAAATCGGGATGTATACTTCATATACAACCAATGGCTTACATGGAGAGGATATATCATTTATATGATAGAAAGAATGTTGGTAGATATAAATAGGTAGGTAGGTGGTGGCAACGATGCTGATTGATCAAAACCAATATTTGTAATTCTGATAAAAGCATGTTGATGGAGAGGCAAAACTTCGGTCTGGAGCACGCGAATTTCTAACTTCATAATAAATGTTTTTCCATTCTTAAAATAACAATATAAATTAATTAATTATACTTTACTCGAAACTAGTTATACTGCGATGTACGACCGGGCCGAAGATAACATATTATGAAAACATTGTTAAGATTTATGTTTTAATGAACGTATTTTTGTGTTACCAATCAAAAGGTTGCACATGGTATCTTAGCATTTATTTTACCGTGAATTTAATATGCTTTCCATCTTCATGGTGTAGACAATTGAACTAATTAGCACTTCAAAACGTGTTGATATTAGCTCTATATTTTACTGTAGTTTGTGTTGAATACATTTTTTAATGCTTAAAATAGTGACTAACAAACTTATTACAATGAGAATCAGTTGTGTCATTCACTATCACTTGTAATTTGAATATGACGGTATGTAGAAATGTATTTTGTATGTTCTGTATATTACCAAACTTATTTTGCCCAAAGTGTGATAATGCTATAAAGGAATACTTATTTTTGAATATTTTTCAAAACAAAAATCTAGTAAAATTGATTATGCTCTAAGATATATTAACTTCTGTCCTTACCCTATATTTTGGTCGGGCATCGATTGCATGGATACATACACTGGTATTATTGCATATGTACATACTTTTTATGTAATCATAGGAATTTTTGTTAGAAGAAAATAACTTATTATTTGTCTGCAAATTTATAAATAAATCTTAAATTCTATAGACATAGGGTGTAAAATGTATACTGTCATTATTTTAACTGAAGTTGATAGCTTGGAGCTAAACATACAACGTGGATCTTCAACCCAACCATTGTCCAGATATTTGAATTATCAAAGTAGATCATATATTTGGCACAACATTGCAATAGATCACGTCTCGGATTTATCGTGTGCCATAAAGTGGGTCATTAATTCTAACCCATTTTATGAAACCCGCCATTTCATTACCGATGTTGCCACATGTATTGTTAGTAGCTGCTTAATAGTGGACTGTAGTTGTGGTTTGTTGGGTAATAGACAACTAATACTGAGTTTACAATAACTATTGAAAAATGTACAAACAACTCTTAACTCTTACAACAGGCTTCACAGCGTTAAACAAACATAATAATGAACAAGAATGAATGCCGGTAACCGGCCGTGCATACGGCTTGGCCGTAATTTCGTTAGATGGCGCGCAGGCCATAAATAAAGCTCTTTAGGCTGCTTTAGGAGCTAACATGTATGATTGTACAAATTCGACAATATAAAGGGCAATGCAAGTTATTTTCTATAAACTATAATTATAAATTATACATGGAATATGAATTTATTATTAAAGGAATTTCACAAATCTTGTCGTTTTTACTTTTATTTTTGTCCCATAATGTTTATTATACCCATAATTAGGCAATTTATTTTTGTTTTTCTCATAAATGGTAGACTTGAGCGTTCATATTGTATAACTTTTTTGTTTGTTTAGGTTGAAAGTGTCAACAGTTATACTTCTTACACCTTGTATGTAATATTTTTTTTAGAAACTATAATAAATCACAAAACTAATTACTGAAATGATATAATCAAAGAAAATGTTAAACAAACCTTACTCAGTAGGAATAACAGCTAGCTGTGGATGCGTTCTCTCTTCTCTACAAACAGAATAATTACTATACATTTTCCAGTGCGACATTGTCAGCACTGGAAAATAGGCGCAATAAGGACATTATGAGCATTATCAATTTGAGAATGAATTTTGTGAAATTGATAATGTTCAAAGTAGATGTAGAAATTTTACAGTACGTTTAAAAAATATTTCTTCAATAACAAAATCATCCTGTAATATTTTTCAGTGAAATTAAGATATTTTATTTATATTTCAAATTACTTGTCCCTCATACAGGCAAGTAAGGATCGAATGACAACTTTCTTTGCAAATTATTTATGCTCGATTGGCAAGGAGAACTATATGTTGTATTATGGTTTACAGGAGCAAATACCATTCTTGTCCCATAATGTCTATCTGAATAGCAATATGACAGTTTATATCATAAGCGCTATACTTGATTTTATAAGTTATTATTTATCTTTCAATAACACAGAAACTACCACAAACCAGATACATAAAGTTTATTTAATTAGTTATATAAATATTAATAAACATGCATAATTTAAAGATTAATTATAAATAGTACAACTACAATAATAAACAAATTAAAAATCATAAATATATACTAAAATGTACAAATATGCAGTCTTCTTTTAAAATTTTGCTATTAATGGTTAGGCTAAATATATAATAAAAAATGTGACCAATGCTAATGCAAAAAAAGCTAGGGTATACATAATTGTGATTCGTGCTATTTTCTTATGTTCTGAATGAGTTAATCTCGGTTTTGCTCTTGGCACAATCTCCAAAAAAAATGGATTAAGTAAGAGAACATCTTGTTCACTTGCAGGTTCCATCATAGGTTTATATTCTACTAGATCTCTCCCTTCATTGCTAGGAATACTCTCCAAGTTATCACCTACTTCCTCAATAACTGGAACAATTTCATCTAAATTTACATTTTTTATATTTCTCTTCTTAACATCGACAAGAGATATCCGAGAATAATAATCAGAAAACAACTTATTTGTGACAATTTCTTTAGGTAGGCAAGGCAATATAGGAGTATAATTATTAAATATATAAAAATTTATATTAAAATCCAATTCACAGTGCTGAGATTCTTGCAAACTAATTTTTGGCAAATCCAATAACACTCCAGATATATTTTCAGAAGACTTTTCGCTATAAAAAGGCACAAAAGCAGTATTAGTATTGCACAAAATATTAGACAACAGGATATTCCTTTCTGTCTGTGTACTTTTTTTTAAATCTATCAGATAAGTATTTAATGTTTGATTATGCTTGAAATATAAATCACTGTAAGCTACATATATACTTTGTTGAACTGGTATATGCAACAAGGGAACATATACATTCTGAGTATCACTGTTGTGGTTTACATGAATTTCTTCTAAAGAAAAAACATATTCTGTATGAATTTTTTGTCTACGTAATATCCTTGACAGTTTTGGTGAATGTTTCTTGTGTTCAACTTCATTTAAAACAGTCTTTTCATAAAAGTAAGTTTGAACCATTTTATTTTGCTTAAATATGTGATCCCCGACATGACCACTAAGTCAATTAATTACATTTTGACTAGATTCGATCTTTTGTAAATCACTGAGTACCTGGAATTTAAATCAAAATTAAAGACTAACTCTAAAAAAGTGAATTTTATACCTCTAAAATGCAAGACATACTCCAAGCTTGTGTACGTGAACTATCTTTACAATAAGATCCATTACTGTTGGTAAGTTCTGGAAGTCCCCTCCAAGGTGAGGTTTGTAATTCCAGGAAATGCTGTGATAAAATTAATTTTGTACTAGCGACAGTCTCTTTAAGAGCTCCATTTGCCCTAGCAAAATGAAGCTTAGCTCTCAGAAAGTATCCTAATGGCCAGACCCATTCCTGAAAATTAAAGACATGTATATGTGTCCTAATATAATAAAAGTCTCATACTGGGCCTTGATGGTAGTTGAATCCATGTGCTACTGAAGGATCTTCTGAATCATTTGAATTATCATAATCTCCTCTATATAGCCAATCATCAGGGTCTAATGTCTTCATTCCAAGTGGTCCCAACAAATGTTTTTCTGCTTGATTTAAAGCAATCCAAGCTTGTTGTGGAGTAAACAATTCAGGAGCCTGAATAAATGAAACAATAAAATTGATTTACAGTTAACAGCGTTTTTGACATCTCATAAAAGCTGGTCACCATTACTGGCGGCATCAGTAAGATATTTGAATTCATTATCATCAGATTGTCGGAGAATTCAGATTAACTCAATTGTCAGTACATGCAATTTAGTTTAGCTTTGTTGTCGTGTTTAACCACGTGTTTGTGTTGTTTTGTTTATGGCAATGTAAATATTGATTGATATCTCTATCTCATCTCTGTGTCTTTCATATAGTATAAATATGCAGAAAATTTTAAGTTTCCCCATTGTTGGAAGAAGCCAAAAATGATACTAGAAGATCTCTATAGAATAACTAATTATCAGCCCAATGTTATATTGAATAATGTCCCTACAGTTCTAGAAATGTTGCTGCATAAACAAATTTACTCGCATGTGAATCTACACAAACTTCTTGAAAGCCTTCGACAGATTAGACCACAATATATTTTTACAAAAATTATATTGCGGGATACTTTGGAATTTCATACCGACTTAATAAATTATTTCTCCCCTTATCTCGAAAATAGAACATGTATTATATGATGATGACAAATCTGTCAAAGTTTTATGAACATCAGGTGTTCACAGAGGTCTAATTTAGAACTGCTCTTATTTAATATTGGTACTGATGATATTATGACTGACTTTACTATGTAAATTGTCTTTTAAATACACTTTAAAATTCAATATAATGAATATAATTTAAAATTCATTTGCAATATAATGTTTTGTCCATAACAACCAAACGGAACACGATAGTTTATGATTATAGACTTGAAAATAATACACTTTGTACACATACACATTCTTCACATCCTTCTAGTTTTAAAGTATTCTATAATTTGGTAGTGTGATCAAATTTAGTATATGCATCGATAATATGGTATCCTGAAGATAATTTAGAAAAAATTAGCAAATATTTTTGAAATCATCCATATTTGGATGATTACTAATCTGTCTATGTCATAACCCCAGAAACTTCTCAATGTGAGTCCGTGGCTACTTCTTTCAACAGTTTGTTAATATGAAAAAATTACTAATTGCATTCCAAAAATAAGGCCTCTTTCAAAATATCAGGCTTTACTATATTATTCTCAAATATGCTTAGGTCGCATATTTATCTACTACTGAATTAGTACTGACTGTTAGAATTAAAATGTTTAAGGTTTAACATAACCAAATATATCATACGTATACAGAGGTACTATGCTGACAAATACAAATATTGAAACCTCTAGGGAACCAATATAGTAAGTTCTTTGAAATTCAATTCACATTCTACTGAAGTATAATATACCAGGTCAGATGACCTTGCCAGACTAGGGACCCAGGAAAACTTCTATGGACCAGAATCTGCAGTGGGAATAAGTCGGAATCTGATCAGAGACCGCATCAATGGCTGGGCAAGAGACCAGCACAATAAAAGATGGAGAGGAGTAATGGGTTAATAATTAAGTGATTAAAATTTATTGTAGTTTTTTATCAAATTCCCACTCTAAACAATTACAATACTTCAAGAGACAACACCTTTATCCCCAACAATTGGTGGTCAGACCTAGTGCAACCGCAACAGCTTATAGTTACTTTATATAGTTTCTGGCTATATAACAAAACAAACCTTAAAAATCGTATATTTAACACTTACCACGACCATGGCAATTGGAAAGTTGCATCGTAATTGAAAATCGGTCCAATCCTGTGCGGCTCCATAACAATCTTTGTAGATACCTCGTTTGTTTATCAAATTCGGTTTAATTTCATTGGGAACTGGAAAAGTGTTTATCCAGAAATATTTTTCAAAATTCGCTTGTATTTTATCACTCCATTCTTTAAACGACCATTTGGTAATAGAACCATTTTTATGGGTTCTCTCTACACATGAATATGGATATTTCTTCTCCTCACTTAATCTAGACAACCAACTGATAACGCCCTTAGAGAGACCCACCAGTTCTACCGCAGAGCCATCCCTAGGAGTAGCAGGTTTTCCACGATTTCCAGCTTTGTCTGATGAACCCATCTTATCCATCCAAGTGCCACAGTTCCATTCATTACCGCCAAATACGAATCCTAAAATTAGTAGATATTCAATTAGCGATAAATAAAAATTCACATAGGCTGTATAATACCAGTTTCTGGATGGATTCCAATACGATTATTGAAACCTCTATCAGTCATATGAGCGTCTATTTGATGTCCAGCATTTCTTTCTCTAAAGGCCAATCCTTGGAAGTGAACTGTGAGTGCTTCTTGTATAACCTCATATAATGGCTGATCTACAGTTCCTGGTGGTCGTGCAGGGGAATCATCAGTGGGAAATATTCTTGATACTTTATCATTGAGAATACTAAGCCCATTGGGAGATTCCTCTGTATATTCTTTGATGCAGTAAAGCCACCACCATACGGCATCTCTGCAATTGAATCTGAAAATCACAGATGCTGTTAAAATATAATTTCTATTTTAAAACTAATGAAATATGATTTAGAAAATGAGTGAGATAATTTACTTTAACATTTCATCCCTATAATTTTTTTATATTTCTTAATATGAGTAGTGATTATATGCCATGACCCAAATTCCTAGCTATTGTCAACTTCAGATATAAAGGTTTACATAGCAGAATATAAGGAGAGACCACAATCACCAGCTATCATTATTCAATGAAATCGATGGACTAACAAAACAATTTATTACAGGACTGGGCGAAAACATCTTCAAATTTAAATTACACAAATTTTTATTATTTTGTACTGTCTAAAACTATAAAATTCTTGGGAAAATCATATAACAAATAATATTTATAATTGTAACAGGTTTAAAAATTATGTGATAGAAGGATATTCATTTTATGAGGCAAAATAAAAATAGTGTTTGTTGCTTTGAGCTGCAACATGTTGTGAGAACATTTGTTTAGCTTAGTAATTCTGAACAGTCAAATCGGTTATTTAAGAGGTTATATGGGTATTGAATTAATAAAATATGATGAACTCTCAGTGGTGTGGTTCGAAATTGAATCAAATCGAGATCTCAAATTGATCAACTCCTTGTGGTGGATATATACCATCCTATATAAAAGTTATAGACTTTAAAAATGTCTACTAAACTGATTCTAAATTTTGATATTATAGTTATACTTCGAACACCAAATAATAAAATCATACTCAATTTTAGATTTTATGAGACAAAACATGTTGAATATTTGACAATTCCGATTTATGAAACTATTCTTAAGTCAACCGAATCAAGTTCTATGGAGTCAGATGGAACTGTGACTTCCGCAACGGGTCTGAAGACTTTAAAGTCATCTGAAAATAGAAGTTTTTTACATGAAAACATTAGAAAGGCCATTAATAAAGTGCAGGAATAAAGATCTTAAAGTAGAACTTTGAGGTACTGCCGAAGGGGAGATAAAAGAGAGAAAAAGAAGAGAAAAAATGTTGATAACAACTGATATATTGTCTACTCATTATGTTAGATACAAAAAGTTTGATTAACAATTTTGAAAACCTCAAGAAATCTAATTTCTTAAATAATATATAATGACCTATTTTGTCAAAAAGAAACAGGTTATTCATAGAATAATGACCTATTTCTTTTGATATATGAAAGTATGTATATGTGTTACGTCAACTTGACCTATTATCCAAGACTTCAAAAAGATATTGTTAAAAAAACTGCCAGATTTGTCACAGTTGATTTTTTATACATAAATCTAAATTGATGAGGTGATACAACTAAATAATGAGCTGATTAACTAAAGCAATATATTCGGTTATACATAAGTTATTTTACAAATTTTTTCAAAGTTGCATAATAAAGAAATACTCTATAATGCCACATTTCCTTCCCTTTTTCTGGATATTTATATTCAGATATTGTAGAATATCTTCAGTTTTGACATCTGTAATAATGATAAGGGACAATTAACTTTTCTCCAGTGATCTGGACAAATTACCTGGTTGTGATTATACACAAAACGCTGTTACGTAATCACCAACAGCATTTACAATATCCTCAGAAGTTCTGACTTATTAAACTATCACAGATGGTATATATTATGTGCAATTTATATTTTGCTAACATGGCATCACTAAATAATTATAATTCAAATAAATTAAATTCCTTACCTTGAATTTCTGCCTCCATCTAACAAATTGGGAATAAGTCCATGTCTTAAACATGCTCCGTATCCTAAAATGTGCTGTCTAGCTTCTTCAAATCTACCAGTTAAGATAAACAACCCTCTTAATGCAATAAAAGTATCTCTTCCCCAATTTCGCATATAGCCAACAGAAAAGTGAGGTAAACCTAAGAAAACATAAAAGTCGATAATGTTTCACAACTGTGATGTTATTTCTCACCAGCAGATAAGGTAACACAGGCTTGAATCTCATCACCTTTTTCATTCTTTCTAGTTGGAGGTTTTGGAGGTGCCAAATTAGGTGATAGAATGGGTAGATCGGCTGATTTAATATATGCTGCAAATTGTACTGATCCTAAGGAAAGACCTCTTACAAATGTAGATCCATGACTAACGAATCTGCAATAGACATAATGCATTTCTAAACTTTTTTTTAGCAATTTACTTACGTTGACATTAATTTATAACATTGTTCAACAAGAAGTATATATAATCCAGTAAATATTGCATCAAAATAACACGGTACTAAATATCTGGGGATAGTATTGAAACATGTTGTATTCTCTTCTATCCAGAGCCCTAAATCTTGTGTACCTTCATCTAACTTCAACCGTTTCCAGATGAACTCTATAAAAATGTATTCATAATGGTCTTAATAATCACAAATTTTATAGCATACCAATCATCCAATTGCCATCTCTCAAATTTCCACACATAGGGTGTCCTAAATCATTGCTTGGGCGAATGTTGGCCAGAAGAGATATAAAACCTAAAAATGTGATTTAACATTTATAATGCAATAATTATAAAAATAAACATTAGAAAATCATTACTTTAATGATTGTGATGTACTGAATAACAATTTGTTTTGCTATACAGACATCTTATTTTATTAAGTTTGTTCTTACAAAAGAGCTATGATTTAAACTGCTTGTCTCATAAGACATCTACCAAATATAATATATATCAAATTTCAAAAGAAGTATTAAGGAATATAGAATACGTTAAGTCTACAAATGTCAGACAAACATTTTTTCTTTGACAATACAAAATTTAATGAGACGAAACATATTTATTAATAAACACAGCTCCTTTCAATATATACCATAACTTTGTTACAAAAAATAATATGGAGAATTATGACAATAGACAGATTACAAGACAGAGAAAATTGAAAAGCAATATCTAGTGGTCATACTAATTGTAAGAGTCGACAGGATATACTAAAAATGTCTTCATTAAAATAGTATTTTTCAAAAAGTATTGACACATTTTCTTATGAGTATTATACCACCCATTTGATTAAACATGGGGATGCACATGAATAGTGTTTGGTAATTTACCCTACAAAAAGTTCTGAACGTGTAGACATTTTATAATCGCATCTTACTAATCAAAAAATCTTATTTTAAGTTATTCGAATCCTACGAAAGACAAACTTTAAAACCATACATCTGTGATAAATAATATATAAATCAAATTAGCAAAATTATGAGACCAAGGAGTCTAACATCGACTTTCAAATATTGATTACATTTGCTCCAATATATCCTAAGAATGAAAAACAAATAAGTTGTGGCCATTTATGCTAAAATGATGACAGTTATGTGACTATGTTGTGTCAAATGATTAAGTACTTTATTATTTATCTTCATGTTATATTTTTACTTTTTTTTATCTACATGTTTTTCTGTCAACCATGTGACAATAGCTGAGTACGGTCTTACATTTTTGTTAATATCTTCTCTCTTTAGTCATATTCTCATAACAATATAATGTTTAGACTGATTTAAAACTAAACAACAAATCTATATACAGTCTGTTCAACAAAAAACATTCCTCGATTTTTCAAAACCTATTGAAGATTTTCAGTTTATTTTTTTACATAAGAGTACATTCGAAGGCCTACGTCACAACTACCTAATACATGGTCTAACCGTAACCCATCATTTTCAAGTATCCCTTGACACCGTTTTGGCATGCTCTTCGCCAATTTTTCGGCTTATTCTGTTGGTAATTATCGCCATATCTCTCTGATTCTCTAAGAGACCTGCTTCAGGGTAAACACACGTTTTCTTGCAAGTTTCCTCTTGATAACACTTTAGTCATTTTCGATAGGATTTGAGGATTTGCATCAGGGGACTGTGAAGGCCAGTCAAAAGTCATGACACCATTTTCCTCTTTCCAGGCAGTGTAGAGAAAACTTCGATGTTTGGGGTCGCTGTTTTCCTGCAGGAGCCAATCATCATTTTTTGCTCCAAACACCTTCTCAGCGGACTTCAGTAAGCCACATTTATAGATCCAAAACCACACTTAGAGAAGCATCCTCAAACATGAACTTTTACAGCATGTTTAGGAATTAATCGAAGCAAGCACTCACCAGCAGTAGATCATGCACGGTTTATAAGAACCCATGTCCAGAAAGACGCTTCATCTGAAATAATTACGTTCCATCAATCGCGGTCAAGATTTTCCATAGCCCACGCCTTGCGCTTTTCATGGTGTGTTTCTGAGAGCAGGGATTTTTGCCTCGTGCTACGGTACTGAATATTTTTCTCAGCCAAATGCTGTCTGATTGTATTGATGCTTAAGTGGACTCCCCTTTTAAGCACAGAGTGGGATTACGCTCGAACAGCTGTAAGATTACTTTGTTCTGCTTGCTGGTTGCCTCTTTCCGGAAAATAATCGACGTTTTTATGGTCTCTATACCGTTCCACCCACCTCTTCACAATTGTTTTCGACCATTTAACCACTTTGGCAGCCTATGTCATTTGTGGTCCTTTATAATGACTGCACAAAAAGACTGCTTTTTTTATTTATTTTAAACAGCTTATGTCCACTCTGTCAAACAGTTTAAGTGATACTGAAACAAGTTGGCAACTGTGATGTAGTCCTTCGAAGGTACTACCTTGCAAAAAAAAAGTTAACGAAAAATCTTTAATACTTTTTGAAAAATCAAAGAAAAAATGTTCTTGAACAGACTATATATATCAAGTTATACACAGATACTGTATTTAAAATTCTGTAGATGTTAAGAAGTTTGAAGAATAAATACGCAGAACATCAATTGATTTAGAAAAAAATGTTTTTAATCTTATCCTAAGTTAAAAGTTTATCCTAAGATTTAAGAAAAATGGTACCTTGTAGACCTGCATATACTGTGGATTCAAAATCAGGTATATTGTATGTACTAAATCCAAAGCCTTCATCTCTTTCTTCTTGATCACATCTATAAAGTATTCTGTTCAAATCGGACAGTTTTAATCTATCAATAACATTGATGAGTTCTTTGTCTTTAGTTATGGAACCAATTAATGTTCGTAGAGTTTGAACAGACTCTCGCATTACTTCGGGCAGAGATACCCTGAAATAAAAAATAATTTATAAACATTATTAATAACATTAAACACAATTTTAATAATTTAATACTCACTTTATGACAACTATTGATCCAGGTTTAAAATTTTTAAAATTGAGCTGTGTAACATTGGGTGTACCAGAATCAACTTTTTCCAAAATCTCGGATTCATTAATAGTGATATGTTGATTTAAGCTAACCTGATATTCAGATAAGCCATTTATCCACTTTGAATCATTTGCAAATGCTTCCCACTTCGCAAACTTGCTGCCTCCAGTCCTAAAAAATAATTTTAATTATTACAAATATAACAGGTAGAGGTATAGCCCAATACTTATTGCTAATATGACTTAATGTTGCTTCTAAAACTATCTCTTCTAAAACACCTTCAACTCTAAGAGGCTTAATATTTCTCTGATAATGTTCAGCGTCTTCATTAGGGTGTTGAAATGCTGTAAACGCTACCAAAATATAACTTTGATGAGTTTCAGGGCAATGTCTGGTTACTGCAACAATATCAGGATCGATTTGATCCACATACACCTTGAACATGAGAAGAACAATTAAGTAACTGTTGTGATAAAAAGAATAAATGGCTAACCTGATTAAAACCTTCTTTCCCTAAAGTGAAATGTAAGTCATTTATAGCTTTTTTAGCAACTATTATTCCAGATTTTTTTGAAGCATATCTTAGATTTACCACGGCCAAGTTTTCATCATCTGTCCATTCTGTGTATTGTCTGGATTCATCTACGACATGTATATGATGTGGAACTAATTCATCATAACCTCGATTTGAACCACTTGCACAACAGGCCATATTGACCAGAGCTGTACTTGGCAGAAGATCAAATACTGATCTTTTTTCAACTGGACTTGGATTATCATGTGTCAAATCCAGGAATAAAGCATGGGCAATCGATGGAACTAGAGGTCGAATGCTTGGTTGGTAAAAGGAACCCACAGGATAGCCACCATAACGGTAAACAAGACGACCTTCTTCATGAGAATCCCATGCTGACATGGCTTCACGAATTAAAGATGCTATTCCTAATCTATAAAATATGTTTTCCAGATATTAGAAAAATACCGATTTTTTTTGCATTTAATATTTACCTGTTTACAAAGATATTATCAGTCAAATCAGAATTAGTGAAAAGTTCAGCAACAATATACAGATCTGGTTTAATCTTCCGTGCACAGTCTAATAAATATTCTGCGACGGGAATGGGGGTAGAGTGACAGTTATCTAATCTTACTCCATCGAAAATTTTAGCTGTTTGTTCAACATACTTTCTCATATATTGCCATAAAAATGGACAATCCTGGGGTTTGTCACCATAACGCAATTTAACACTATCTCCCCAAGCAATGAGTTCACGTCTAATATAAACGTTAGAGTCAGAGGCTGCAAAATTTTTTAAAGGATCAGAATTCATAACCCAACCATTATGAGCCATCAAAAAGCGGCCATTGCTACTATACATAATATCCTCATGCTCTTTAAGTGATTTAGGCGATCCATAATCTGTAAAGTAGCGATAAACTAAAGGATGTTTTATAGATATGTCTCGCAATTTAGGCCCATCTGGTTGAACCCGAAAATATCGTATTCCTGCAATAACATTTTCAATAGCAGCAGACAAATGAGCATTTAATTTCTCTGTAACGGCATTATTAAGAGAATCCAGTTTACTTTTAAATTCCTCAGCGCATCGTTTTAGTCTAGATTCTTCATCAAAAGTATCATTCCAATATACGTTGTAAATTTTTTGAGCTAACTTTATATCAACTGTTCCAGATAATCGTTTATATTCAGGGTCTTGGATAAGCTCCAATTCCTGCATTTTCTTTCTGAAATCAGGGGTGACTGGAGTGGTAGTACGAGCAGTGCTTAGAAATTCTCCTACTAAATTATTAACATCGCAAATATAAAGTTCTTGTATTCTTAGAGGTTCTAAGACACTGTTACGAAAATGAAAACGTATAGCATTTAAATGATCCTCATTGCTAATGTCAATAGGTATACCCTTGTCTTCATAAAATCCCCTTTTAACATCCATAGAAAATTGATAAAGAGCGGCGTCTAATAAATAAGCTGGTCGCATATATGGGCAGTTGATACAATTGTAAGTCACTTCAGGATGTTCCTTAATCCATTTACTTTCATTGGCAGTATGATTTAGAACTATATCACAAATTGACGTTACCTTAAACATATTGTGTGTTAAGATGAAGGTGTAGTGGTATATAATATAAATAAACCGTCTAAGTAGTTATTTAAAATATTTACTTGATATAGAAATATCACAAGATTATTATAAATTAGGTAAATGGTACCTTCCATTCCGTTCTAATTTTTTCCATGAACTGTTCGATTTCCAGGAACTGTGGCATTTCTCCATTTTCTTTTTTAAAACCTGGATTTACTTTTAACTGCTCACTTATACTATAACAAGAATTTGATACTCCCAATTCCTATAAAAAACAAATATATACTTTAAATTGATTAAATGTTACATTATTGTACATATGTATTTGGTCTAACGGAGCATAATTTATATTTAGAGAAACCTAATTCCAGTAACTGATTTATATTGCTAAGGAATTAACTTGATGAGAAATATATCAAATTTTATAAGACATCGAATTATATACATTAACTTTCTATACCTGTATTGGAGTGAAGTGGATCATGTTATACCCTGCTTCTTTTGCAACCTGCAACTTTCCTTCCCAAGATGAAAAAGAACCTAAATTTTTTGCTAAAACCGTTTGACACTGAATACAGTCTAGATATAAATTTTCATTATTCCCATATTTTAAAATTGGATCCACCAAGAAAAATCCTGAACTTTGCTTTTCGGCATTTTCTCTAGAACAACAGATTTTTTAAGTTCTGATAAAAACATTATCTTTCATATATTTCTGTTCAATTCATATAATATCAATCTTTATACAATCGATTTATTAGGTATTAATTTTTATTTTTATACTATCAAATCCTTTGCATGCCCTTTTAAAAAAGGCGAATAAAGCTTTAAAAACAAATCATTCTTATATATAAAAAATTAAAAAAATTATCGGATGAACATTAAAAATAGCAACAGTATGTAGGTATTTTACTGTAATTAAATAGTTATAAAAATTAAGTGAAAACAAATTCTTTGAAAAAAGGGATCTATGTGAAAAGGTTTGATGGTTTATGAGAATTTGTTAAATATTCGACCATTTGACCATTATTTAAATTATAAATGTAACTGTATAATACAAGAAATAGATGCAAATGTTGTAAAGTAACAAAATTAATATTACTTTTGATATTTGATGGTGTGATGAAATTTTCAGAAATATACAGACAGTTCAAATTCATCTTTCCCTACTTGAGCGTCTAAATCTCATTTTCAATAAAGAAATTTAAACATTGCAAAAAAACATTGTTTATATAACTATACTTATTACATGAATCAATGGCTACTAAATTACTATTTTTTATATTATTTTTATTATGTAGTAATTAATTCGATTTATTAGGTGTAATTATAGTTATAATGTGATAATTATAATTACTATAGACAATGCCTCAGGAGCATCTGGTGCAACTCCTGAGTATTTAAGTCGCCTTACCCCCGCATGCGGGGCTCTGCGGGGGTGGACCTTTATTTCCCTAGCCACTCGTGGGACCGAAAATGGAACCAGTCCATAAAGAAAAAAGCTTGGAGGATAAGGAGGTCGAAAGCGGGCCTGTACCGCGGACGCCTCCATCCTCCCTGCCAAGCAGTTGCTCCATCGCCGACACCCAGGTCACACTCGGGACCTTGCCTTTGATCTCTATTGAGGGAAGGGGCGAGGGAAATCTGAGTAAACCGGGGGACGAAAGTGGGGCAAGTGCTAAAAAACGAATGAGCGGAAGCCAGCGAAGGAAGCTGGCTAAAGCTAGACGTGAGGGAGCAACTCCTAGGAGTGTTGGCGACCTCAATGATGATGATGTTCCTGGCCCGTCTAAAAAGGGACTAAAAATGGAACCATCAATCCATGAAAGAATCTTGGAGGATAAGGAGGTCGAAAGCGAGCCTGTACCGTGGACGCCTCCATCCTCCCAGACAAGCAGTTGCTCCACCGCCGATACCCAGGCCACACTCGGGACCTTGACCTTGGCCTCTATTGAGGAAAAGGGCGAGGGGAATCTGAGCAAACCAGGGGACGAAAGTGGTGCAAGTGCTAAAAAAAAGAATGACTCAAATTATTCAGATTAACTTGCATCGCAACAAAGATGCCTCTTCTATTCTGCAGAGGAGTCTTGCTAAGATGCACACAGGGATAGCACTCATCCAAGAACCTTGCAGGGATCTATAAAGGGACTGGGAAATTTTCTCTGTTACAGGAGTAGTAGTACCAACAGACCCAGAGCTGGCATCGTAGTGAAGAACATTAGCGTCACACCCCTGTGGAAATGGTCCACAGGGGACCTAATGGCGGTAACTACGATGCTTGAAAATGTAGGTAGGGTGGTTATAGCGTCAGCCTATCTACCATATGACAGCAGGGACAATCCGACACCAGAGGTGAAGGAACTTGTGGACATCTGTCAAAAATCCGACCTGCCTTTGCTGATGGGATGTGATGCGAACTCACACCATATGGTCTGGGGTAGCACGAACACCAATAGCAGAGGTATGGAGCTCATGGAATATCTGGTAAGTACAGAGCTAGATATTTTAAATGTGGGAAACACACCCACTTTTCATAACGCTATAAGGGAGGAGGTAATTGATATTACCTTGGGCTCCAGACACCTGGCGGGATTCGTGCGGAACTGGAGAGTCTCGGATGAACTCACACTCTCGGATCACTCTGCCATTAAGTTTGATTTGGGAGTGGGGGAGCATGAGGAGACGAAATGGGTCCGCAACCCCAGATTCACAAACTGGGAACAGTTTAAATCGGATCTTCTAATAACAGTTCGGGGGATCCCCTCCAAAATTAGTGAGAGGGAAGTACTGGAGGCGGCAGCCTCCCGACTGAGTAGAGGATTGATAGAAGCCTATGAAGGGAACTGTACACCTAAACGAGCTAGGCCGAAAGGCCAGGTAAGATGGTGGAACAATAAGCTGGAAAACCTTAGATGTAAGGTAAGGAACCTTCTCAAGGGAGCCATAAAACGTAACAGCCGTACAACCTGGGAGGTCTATAGGACTGCCAGGGATCAGTATAGGGCTGAGGTTAGGGAAGCCCAAAGAAGTAATTGGGTTTCTTTCTGTAATGAGATAAATAAGGGAGCTGAGGCAGCACGGCTGAACAAGATCCTAGCCCGCAGCCCGGAAGCGATACTGGGATCGCTCAAGCTCCCTAATGGTAAATTCTCGGAATCGGATGAGGAAACCTTAGACCATCTCATCAAAGCACATTTTCCGGGCTTTTATAGACCGGAGAGGGGAGATATTTCCGACCTGCTAGTAGGGGCACATAGGACCTGGGCGGTAAACCGAGAGGGGGACGACAGGGAACTTGTGAAGGAGATAGTCTCACCGGCTAAGATGAGGTGGGCCTTGAGGTCCTTTGATCCATATAAATCGCCGGGACCGGACGGCATTTATCCGGTACTTCTGCAGGAAGCAGAAGAGATAATCCTCGGTCCACTCATAAGGATCACCAGGGCCAGCTTGGCACTGAAGATGGTCCCAAAAAGTGTGGCTAGGCACAAGGGTTGTTTTTATACTTAAACCGGGCAAAGTCGGATACACGTCCCCTAAGGACTTTCGGCCGATTAGCCTTACATCATTTTTACTAAAGACGGCGGAACGATTAGTTGACAGGTACCTTCGGGATACTGTCCTAATAGAGAGGCTGCTTCAAGGGAGCCAGCATGCTTATCAAGCTGGTAAATCAACAGAAACAGCTCTGGATAAGGTTGTGTCATCGATACGGTCACAACTGGACTCCGGAGGATACGTTGTCGGCACCTTCCTTGATATTGAAGGAGCCTTCAACTTTACATCCAGGGAAGTGATTAGCGGAGCACTAGGCAGATGCTACACCCCCAGAATAATCGCTGAATGGATAGACCATATGTTGGGAAACAGACAGCTTACTGCCAATAAAGGCAAGACTACCATCGAGGGCCGGGTCGACTCGGGATGTCCACAGGGAGGGGTATTGTCCCCCCTTCTGTGGTGCCTAGTAGTAGATGAGCTGCTTGAAAGGTTAAAGAACTACCAAGTAATTGGCTATGCCGATGACTTAGTAATAATAACGAAGGGCCCTTTCCTGGAGCCGATTCTCGATATAATGCAGGGAGCTTTAAATAAGGTTGGGAATTGGTGCAGGGAGAGGGGACTCTCGGTCAATCCCTCTAAAACTGAGGTGATGGTGTTCACCAAGAAATATAAGTGGAACAAAACATGTCCGCTGAAACTTGGTGGCCAAGAACTAAGCTATAATAGCGAAGTGAAATACTTAGGAGTAATCCTGGACGGTAAACTGTCATGGGGAAAACATCTAAGTCACATATGTTCCAAGATCACAGCAACACTTTGGCAACTGAGAAGAGCCATTGGTAGTAGCTGGGGCTTGAAACCGGAAACCATGAAATGGATGTATGAGGCAATTCTCAAACCCAGACTGACGTATGCAGCACTAGTCTGGTGGGAGAGAGCCTGTTTAAAGTCGGAAGCCAGCCGACTTAACAAGTTAAGAGGATTGATTCTTAGAAGTATAACCGGAGCCCCAAGATCAACACCGATCGAGGCGATGGGGATACTGACGGGGATACCACCTCTTGATGTCATCCTGAAAGCAGAAGCCGCAAAGGCAATGCATAGGGTGGGAAACATGAATAGGAAGGTAAGGGACCTGAGTAGACTCTCAAGAGAGCTAGCTGAGGAGGGACTCCTATGGATGCCCTCTGACAGTACAGGTGTCCACTTCCTGTTTGACAAGAAATATAAGATCACCCTCACCAGTAAGACCGACTGGATGGAGGGTCGAGCTGGATTGCCGCTCAATGGAGACATCTGGTACACGGATGGAGCCAAGAGTGGGAACAGAGTGGGTGCGGGGGTGTATAGACGACGCGACGGGATAGGTAAAACCTTCCCCTTGGGCAAATACACTACCGCACTCCAGGCCGAGCTAGTTGGAATTACATACGGTGTTCTGGGGGCGGACCAAAATCGGACCCAGGAGAAGGTATGTATCTGCTCGGATAGCAGGGCGGCGTTGGCAGCCCTGAATTCAGCAACGACAAAGTCGAAGCTGGTCTATAATTGCTATGAAGCATTGAACCACTTGGCAGGGAAGGGACCGGTGGAACTCTTATGGATACCTGGGCATAATGGCATTAAGGGAAATCTAATTGCAGATGACCTTGCCAGACTAGGGACCAGGGAAAACCTCTATGGACAAGAACATGCAGTGGGAATAAGTCGGAATCTGATCAGAGACTGCATCAATGGCTGGGCAAGAGACCAGCACAATAAAAGATGGAGAGGAGTAACGGGTTGTCGAATAACCAAACTCTTCATCGAATACTCAGAGATTGAGAAATGGGCCCAAGAATTCATTAAATTGAACAGGCACAAAGCCAGAACTCTGGTGGGAATCATAACGGGCCACCATAGTAGCCTGAATGCATATAAGCACAAGCTGAGGCTGACTGATAGCCCGGCCTGCAGATACTGTAAAGAAGACGAGGAAACCTCGATTCATCTTCTTTACACCTGCCCCGCACTGGAGGAGAAGAGGTATCTTATATTAGGGGCCCCTGTTATCCTAGAGGAGGCGAGGCTTAAGGCGGAGGACGTGCCTAAATTGCTCCTTTTATGGGATAGCATTTTTGGATAATGACCCGGATAGGAGGGGATCGCCAAGGGACTACCCATGCGATCAGTGGCTGATGAGGCCCAAACCTATATAATATAATAATAATAAAATAATAATAGACAATGTTACTATAGAAAATGTATCCAAGAGTGACAAATATTTTATAAAAAATATATTCCTTTGAAACCATTAAATGAGTTAGAAAAAAAAAACACTAGAATAATAATAACAGAGTAGAACTTGATCATATGTAAATATAAAAATTAAGTGCATTTTAATTATAGTAGTATCATAGTCAAAAGGAAACCGGCATAGTATTTGAAAAAGGAATATATATATATATATATATATATATATATATATATATATATATATATATATATATATATATATATATATATATATATATATATATATATATATAATTGATCTTGATTGAATATGTGAAAAATTATATTTTATTTTGAGACTAACTAGTATGACTATATAATACTCTAGAAGTATTACCAGTTTCATCTGTTTGTGTAATCAATACAAACAGGTGAAACTGGTAATACTTCTAGAGTATTACATAGTAATACTAGTTAGTCTCAAAATAAAATATAATTTTTCACATATTTTTCACAATTATTTTACTTATTTGTTAACTAAAATTGTCAGCCAAAAGTTACATAACAAATTGGTAAAAACTTGAACTTTTCCAACTATCGTGTCTTCTTATAATGGTTATACCAATAAACATCTATAAATCTTTCCAAATAATAACTAACAATAACTTTCTAGAAATCTGTCAAAAGAGATTCATTATATTACGCAAAAAAAACATAACTAAAAGCAAATATCGAAAATCAGTGAATTTCTATCAATGTGTAAAATTTCTGCCTATTATATCAACTTATATTATTTATTTAAATTTGCACTTTAATTTTCACATATCCCGGTACACACTGTATATGTATACCTGGTTTATTTAATTACGATCTAAAAACAAATTTATAGACTTACCTATTTTCATATGTGCAGTAATAATGGAAACTGCCTGCCAATTTCACTCTAATCTGTGTGAAAGCAGCAGTGTCATCGGCATTTTTACAGCCCTCATCAAATGCCCAATTCAGCAATTGATACTGATTCCGATTAAACAAAGACAACTTCCCATTACTTTCGGTGGGATAATTACAGTACAAATATACTTTTCTGCCAAATAAAGATGGACCTAATCGAAACTGTATTATCCAGTCTTTTTGTATTCTGTACAAAGTGCATTCTTGATGTTCCTGATTATTTAACGTTAGGACTCTAATTTGCTGTGCAACTGACATATTTAATTCTTTCAATGATCCTTCACCAGTTGTTACTTCTTCTATATGATCAGTCTCCACTAGATTAGTTGATGATCCGTTAAGGTAAAATTCTTCAATCAAACTTTCTTCTTGAATAGCGATGGATTTTTCTTGAATATTTCCCAGTTCACCCTGTGTTGTGTTAATTTTATTAGCTTCTTGTACTGTGATATGATTTACTGGGTTAATGGTATTATCGTTAAATATTTCTTGTTCTACAGGTTCTAAAAAAACTGTATTCTCCTGAGCTTTCTCGACTTTTGTAATACTCAATACTTCAAAAATCCGAGAATCACCTACCAGTTGTTCATCATCTTGTGATGGATAACTTTCTAGTAGTGAATTCAGATTTTCTGGTTGAGATGGTAAATAATCTTCTACTGTTGTTTCTGATAGCAATTCTTGTAAAAGCTCAGTATTAGCAGTATCAGTTTCTTTATGTAGTAGATTCTGTTCTTTCAGTTGGTTTGGATCTATTTTTTCTGATATATCACAGGTGCCGTCTTCAATGGTGAAGAAATTCTCTACATAACTACTTGTTTGATCTGAAGTAATGTAATGATTATTTGAGGAAATATTTTTATTTGACTGCTCAAATTTGGCTGGTGTTTCTCGACTTTTTTCTACTAACAAATTTAACTTGTCTGAAACTTCAACTAAGGTCTCTGTTATTTCATGGGTTTGTAAATAGTTTTGTGTAGAATCGTCTTTACTCAATGTGTTATTTCCATTTACTATTGCTAAAGTATCTTCACACTCCCTTTGATGATCTACAATAGAAATTGATGAACTTTCTGAACAGCTCAAGCTAGCTTTTTCCCTAATTTCATCTAGTTGATTAAAACCAGAATCTGAAACCTCAACCTGTATGTTTTCTTCAGTAACATGAATAGGGACTCGTTCTATTCTAAGACCCTCGAATTCAAATTCAGATTTCACTGTGTTTTCGGAATTATTCTGTTTTAAATATGTTTCTTCATTAAGTTCTGAAATTATTTCAATAGAGCTTGAATTACTTTTCGATATTTTCTGGGTATTGTCTTCTAAATTTTCGGTAACTTCAAAATTATCCACAACTTCTGTTATTGCTTCTACACTGGGTGTTTCACCTCCATATAATTGAATATAATCTTCAACAACAGTGGAACAAAAATTAGGTGGACAATCAATATCAGATGTTACTTCTGTAATATTTGCTTTGTCAACTGAAAGCGTATTTAACTCAGAAATTGAAATATTCAATTTGCTTTCATCCTTTTCATAGTTTACTAACTGGTATTCTTCATTTTTATCAATTCTATTTTCTGAATCTAATTCAATACTGTTAACATTTTTTTCATTATATGTTAAGATATTGGCATATGATATATTGGAAGATACCAATTTACTCCTTTTTTGTTCAGGGCTTTGATTTTCAAGCTGCAGTTTTGTATTAATTGATTCTGTAGTATTTGCAATCTTCTCTTTTATACCTCGTTTACTATAATGATCTATTATAGATGGTTTGGATAAACCCTTAGTTTTCCTAATACTTTGTTCAACAAGAAAAGAACTGGAAGTTTCTGTACTGGTTTCTTTCTCAGATAAATTTTTATTTTTATTTCTTCTACTTTTTTCCTTAACTGGAAAGAAAGAAAAACCTATATCATCCTCTTCAACATTTCCCACTAATTCATCTTTCTTTTCTGTTATTAATATCTTCTTCAATACCCTTTTGCTTGAAGTTCCTGGCGATTTTTGTTTTGAAAGTGAACCGCTTGTGCTTTCTTCACTTTCTTTTCTTATTTGAGTCTTATTAGATTTATCTGAGTCTTCACTTTTTTGCCTTTTTAATTGGCTATGCGGTTTTTTGCTTTTTTTTGATGTATGTTGTGAAGGTTCAGATTTTTCTTCCTCTGTAATTGTTTCTTCAATTACATGCTCTATAGATGTTGACAAATCAGTATCGAATATTGGTTCATCATTCACCTTTTTTATTTTCTGACGAGGTTTTGTATTTTTGGTTCTTATGTTATCTTTTGTTGATAATTTCTCACCATCTGGACTATTCTTTACTAATTCTGAAGTCTTAGACTGATCACGAGCACGAGTTATCTATAAAAAATTATAGTCATTTTATTTCTCCTTTCAATGTACACACATTAGAGCAATTAAAAACCGTTGCAATTTAACTTATATGGTCTATAAATGTCATGTCTTAAAATACAAAATAATAATAGTAAATCTGATTAATAACAAAATCAAAAGGCCTAACCATGAACAAATAACATAGACTGGAAATATTTTAGGTGTATATTACTTATAACAATAATTAAGTTATTCAATTATTACAATGTATACACATTAGCTCTTTACACGTTAAATAAAATTAACAAAGAATTGTTGCCGTGGGTCACAAGCTAATCACTCCGAAACTATGATTGAGAAATAAATACTAGCATATAAATAAACAATAATTATTTTTTGAATAGGCAAAATAGATATCACCTATATAATTAAAAAAAAAATTAAAATATGAAAACTTACTCATTACATGTAAAGTACGCCTTATAACTGTTATTTTAATACCATTAATTAGCTGTTATCAACAGCATTCCTATCTTGCTAAAATGATATTTGTTAAACTAAAACTGCATCTAAAATTAATTTAATATTTAAAAATACAGGCGGTTATCCTAGACTCAAGGTGACTTTGACAGTATCAAATCAAAACATTCTCCTTTCCTTAGGCCTTTGCAAGTGAGCAGACGTTAGATTACCAATGTATACGTCTACTCCGTATGACGTGTACGGAGGGCGTGTTGCGGAATTTATGTTGGTAATATTTTGTATTTCTTAATTAGATCACAAGAAATTTTAGTTTTAGCATTTATTAATTTAAATATGAATGTTTTGTTGATTTACATAAATTAGTACCAACCAATAAGTCGACTTCCAACACCTTCAGATACATAACCGTTCAAGAGAAGGTCAAGGTAGTCTGTGGTCAGTACTAAAAATGAACTTTGATTATTTATCAGTTGGTATTGGTGTACTAAAATTTCATCTCATTTTTATAATTCAATTAGTTCAGTAACTATTAGTGGTTTTGAAATAAATTATTTTTTATTTCGTTTTAAAAAAATTACATTACGTTGTCGACGTTTCGAAGAGGAAACGATGATAAATCATTAAAACCCGTAATTACGTAATGACAATCCAGTGTAGCCAACATAGAGACGCGAAAAACAGCTGTTGATAACAGAATGGCAACAAAAATAATGAAAAAATGTCACCGTAAATGTAAATAATTAAAATAATTTAAAAACACAAACGTTCTGGAATTTTGTAATTATTCATGTAAATAATGGACAATAAAATGTGTAACATAAGTAAAAGTTACGACAGTGAAGGTGCAAACGGTTCAGATCAAGAACGTGAAATATCTAATGTACTTTTCAGTGTTGATGATGAACATAAACCAATTAATTCTGAAGAAAACGCCGATTATTGGTTAAATGATGGAACTAGTGGTGATTTCGACGATGATCTGGAGGACATTAATATATCAAATTTTTTTCATAGAGTGGACAGTGATCAGGTCATTTATCAGAGTAAAAAACGAAAATTAAAACTTGTAGGAAAATACGTAATGGGTGATTTACTTGGGGAGGGCTCGTATGGGAAAGTGAAAGAAATGCTAGACTCTGACACTCTGTGTCGAAGAGCTGTAAAAATTTTGAAACAAAGAAAACTTCGAAGGATACCAAATGGCGAACAAAACGTTCAAAGGTGCACATTGAAACAAATTGTACACTTTTATTTAAACCCCTAAGCTAGTTCTTTCATTAGGTTATATATTTCTATAAGTTTGACAAATCTTGAAAACCCAAGATACTAAAAAAATACATAATTGCAGTATATCTCGCAGGATATAAATGCGTGGTTCTAATGAAGTATTATATATAATTTTTGAAATTTTCATTTGCTACAGATAAAAAACCATTTCATTTAAATATATTACAATAACCTAAATTATATGTTTTAATTCAGTCATGAATGTAATTCAGTATTATGGATTAAAACGATGTAAAGAGTAGTCAGATTACTAAAACATAGGTGTTTCTAGTACTGATAGGTAGGTGACCTACTATAATTGCAATTCTTGAATCATACAGTAAAATTTGGTTGCGTAAGTATAGAGAGATTTGATATTTAAGTTTTTCGGAATTGATAAAAACGTGTTTAAATTTGACCATATGATAATTAATTACCGACTTCAGAAGCCATTGTTATTGCTAACGATTTTACTTTAAAGTTAATTGCTTTAGACATTTATTATACAAAAGCCAATATATACATACATTTTAGTAGTATTTTAAACTTAGCTTATTTGAACGCAGTAACTGTATGCTATACAAAATTATTTAACAGCGTAATAAAAATTTGCTTTCTTATACTAATAATCAACCCTAGTGAATATTTGCGAGTTTTATACATACAGCATATTGTTAGGTTTAATTAAGATAGGTTTTCACGTACACTGAAAGATTATACATTTCTGAACGCGTATTTCATCAATCAAGTTGGTAGTCTTAATCAACACCCAATGATGCCAATTTAGTTGCCGAAACGCGTGTCGAGAAACGTGTAATCTTTTTGTGTTTGTGGAAAACTGGTCTCTTGTTTTTGTTGCTGCATCAAAGGTTCCAATCCCTTCCCAGAAAAACTAAGATATAATTAAACATTAATTTGTATTGCTAAAATATTATATTAAAATAATTTTTACATATTTACTAATATACCACAAAATAATGACTACATATAAAAGTAATTTTATATGTAGTAGCAGTAAATTATATGTGGTCTATTTTATATATGAAATACTTACAGCACTTATAAACCACGCCACAAAGGTTGCCATTCTTGTAAACCTAAAATGAAAAGTACATTATTAAAATGTTTTCATTGTAATGCTGTAAATAGCATAGATTCTCATTTTTAACTTTATCTAAACGTTTAATCAACCGTAGAAGAGTCTAAGATTAGACTCGGAATTGTCAGGTCATTCTGCATATTTACTGTTGTTGCACATAGCATTTTTATATATTTAAAGACTTTTAAGTTTTGTTTAAGTATATCGAGACTCCCCAGAAGATTTTCATTTTCAATTTCTGTTACAGGAAAGACCAAAATTATTAAATATTTAATATTATATTTCCTCAGTTACCATGAATATTACAATTTCGCAATACTCTATACTAATCAGGTCACAGCACTAGATTAAAAATTAAAATTGATGTAAAATTGATGAAAGTAAAATCGTGAAATTAGCCTTGAAATGCAAAAATATACAAGCTGTCCTTTTCAATGATAAAAAGTTGTCCTTGTAGAAATATGATAGATGAGTGAATAAATGTTCATATTTGTTCATAAACAACAGTTTATTAAAACCGCAAATACAAAAATTTTTATTTTACATTTCATGCTAAATGTCGTTTAAAACTACTGTAGAAAGTTGAAAACTAAAATAATGTATGTAGATATGGTCTAAAAATATGTAAGATCTAGTCTAAGTGTCATTAAATTAATAGAAGCCAAATAATAAATTAATCATTTAAGTACATTCCATTGTTATAATATATTTTGTGCTCTTAATAACAATAATAATAATGCCTTTATTAATAAATAAATTAATACAAAATTAATACAGAAACATTTTTGATTAGGTTGGCGCCATTCGGCCTTAACTCTTCCATGTTACCACCGAAAGCGACAAATTAATAAAGTAAACAAAATGAAAGGCCGTAACTGATTACAATTACTAATGCTGTTGAAAATTACTTATAATCTACGGTTAGAATAGTTATTTTAAAATTTACGTGTATTAAAATTAATCAAGTGGTTTTGAATTTAGCCAGTTTTTCACTTGTTTTCGGAATGCATGTATGTTTGGAGCGGATTTAAAAATGCAGGTAAATCATTAAATACTTTAATTGCATTATTACTAAAACCCCTTTCAAACTGAGCAGAACTATGCTTAGGCACGGTATACATATCCCGATTACGGGTATCCAAATCATGAACATCGCTACCTCTAATTAGTTTTTCAAAATGATAAGAAGGTGTATGGTATTTATTTAATTTAAAAATTAGACAAGACATGTGACATACAAATCGTTCTTCCAACTTCAGCCAATTAGAGCGTGAGAAAGTAAAAGTTAAATGATCATACTTTCTTAAATTGAATGAATATCTTAAACGATAGTTTTGTATTTTTTGGAGAGTGTTTTTATGTTTTCAATACTTTCAATCTGTGGAATGATTTTTGCACCAATCTATTTTCATGAGAACTAAATCTAAGATCATCATTTAGAATGAGGCTCAAATTTTTACATTGATTAACTGGAGTTATAATTTGTCATTAATTTTTATAACAAAATCAGGACTTTTCACTACATTAATTCTGTCTTTCCCAAATATCAGAAGCTGTGTTTTATGTTCGTTCAGTACCAATTATGTTCATTAGCGATACTAATAATTATTTTCAAATCGTTGTTAATACAACTAGCAACAGTGATAATATTGGCCTGGCTAAATGAGAAATACAATTATGTGTCGCACAAAGGTTTAAAAATGAATAAAAATCTACTGTGTAAACAGAGAACTATATTGAACCAATAATACTACCTTGTGGAACACTTTGTCTGACTAAACGATATTAAAATATGGATACAAATTCAATAAAGCATCCAATAGTTGCTTTAAGATAATTTTTTCTATATTTATTTTAAACACAAACCTTTTTGTAAAAATTCTTTTTTTTTCAGGGAAATCAAATTACTACGTAAGCTAAAACATAAGAATGTTATTAATTTGGTAGATGAAATGTATAACCATGATAAACAAAAAATGTATTTAATAATGGAGTTTTGTGTGGGTTCTCTGCAAGGGATGTTAGATTCGACCCCAGCAAAGAAATTTCCGTTATGCCAAGCTCATGGTTACTTTCTACAATTAATAGACGGTTTAGAATATCTACATAGTATGCGAGTCATTCATAAGGATATCAAACCGGGTAACTTACTTCTCACTCTCGAAGGGGATTTAAAGATATCTGATTTAGGAGTTGCCGAGGTAAGTGTAAAATAATTATGAACGTATTTCAATAATTATTTTCTTAAAATCGCATGTGGATCATTGAAAACTGTTATTATATGATATTTATTTATTTATTACATTGAATAACATGGCTTTCAACAATATATTTTCAAGGACACAAAATATCATGATTCTTTTTGGCCATTTATTTTCAGCAACTGATATGCATTTGTACACATGTCTCAGAATGTTCTGTTACCAGGTTTTAATATCATCTAAATATATGGTACATTTAGATGATATACCAGGAAGTGATTTGAAATTGGCATCTTGTCAATTTTTTCAATACTATCTAGCCAAAAAATAAGACTCTATATTACACGTTATAATAGTGATAAATAGGAACATAATTATGTCATGATAACAGTACCTGTATTAGTCTAAAAGAGAATAAATGTTCATATGATTCATTTACTTTACTGGGAGACATCTGCAATAACAATGATTTTTAGATTAGCATTATTGCAACTTATCTTGATATAAACTTTCTGTGCAATGTGCAGAACATTAAAGTAGCAACATGTATCTATTATTGAACATATTTTATTGAAAACATATAAGAATGATCGACAGAAATTAACAAAAATTTTTAATCAGTGTTTTGTGAAGTACATGTTAGAAATCAATCAGATAATCCATTGTTCATGAAATTTGTGGAAAATTGTTTGACGGAATAATAATTTGAAATGTAATTCTCAAATCAACGACTTTTTGAATAACATACTTGTATTGTCTAGTCCAGAATGTTATTTCTACAAAATACAAAGTATTTACTAGTATTTACTTTAATCTTAATACATTTTGACAAGCGTAGATAAATTATCAAAAATATATGGGGGGGGGACTTTAAATATCAAACATTGTTTTTGGCAGATTTGTAAATACAGGAATCTTTCATTATATAATTTAATTGTTACAAACCAATTAATGACAAACTTGAAAATAAGAATAGAACTTAAAAATGAGAATCAATATTTTGTCCAAAAATATGTGATACAATCTACAAATTGAAAAAAGGTTATTTTTAAAGCTCTGTGCACACCATAAATTACGTTGCAAACAACATTCGCCTATACCAAATTGTCACCTATTGATGAAAATATGTTTTAAAAAACATGAGTGACCTCTATAATTTATATTTATATATTGCTGAGTAACATTTTAAACTTCTCGTTGCATTTTGTTTTCTTTTTGCTTAACGATAGTTTTGTATAATATTGTGTGTGTAATCATCGTTTATTTTATTGTTATATTACTACGTTATCACATTTTAAATTTAAATAGACGGTTTCAAGATTATTGGAACACGCATGCTACAATTCGACGCCGTCCAGGTTTCCTGACAGCCATTCTGCCTTATCATTTTTTGATAAATTTTATGATTTAAAAATTTAATAAAATGGGTATATACAAAAACTTCTTATGCACTGTGTCCTGTCACAACTATATAAAATTCCATTATATTAATTAATATATAATCGAAAATCAACTGCTCTTTACCTTTTATATAAATTTCTTTTTCTGTAGTAAAACACAGGGAGGTAAATATTAAAAGTTTCTCGTACACCACTGGTATTAATTATCTAACTAAATTTGAATGTTATGTACAAATATGTTTAGATCTGGATTGGGAAAAGACAAAATCTTATACATTATATACCACTTAAAAAATCTCTTTTAACGTTGCATATGTGAAAATATGCAATTTCAAAATATTTTGTGAATAATACATCATATACAGTTATGATATAGGTACAGTAAATATACAATATCTGAGAGAAAATCTAATAAAGCCATTTTGCATTTATGCAGCAAAAATATTCTAAATTATATTTCTATTCCACCAATCATATTTAAAGAACAAAACCTATTGAGGAAATCTAAAAAAAATAAAACTGAAAAATCTATTGATTTTTGCGGGCTAATTTTATGTATTTGATAAGAATCAGTTTTATAAGAATTTGCCAAATAGTCAATTGGTATACTGAAGATTTTAATATTTTATAAAATTAGTGTTTTAATTGTATGAAAACCAAGCTTATTTTGTCTACAAGAACTGTAGCTGTATTGATGTAATAGAAATAATCATACTATTTACAACAAAAATATATGTTATACACATGTTTATTTAAAAAACAAGATAAAACAGTTTCTTTTTTTCTACAGTTAATAAAATAATATGAATTATAAAATTAGTTATTTACATAACACTGGCAATCATTTTTTACTGCTAAGGAGGTGGTAAACCCTGTGGAGATGCTTTCTGCCAATAAAGGAGATGGGGAGATCTCTTCTGACATTACCAATTCTAATATATCCTTACTAGTAAAGATATACTTTCTACAAGAATGAACCAAGAACTGTTAACTTTAGATAATTCTCAGATCTTGTTTACGGGTATACAAATTTGGGCAGCACTATGTTATATAAACACTATTTCAATGACTAATAACCAGTATCAATTTTTTTAATTAAATTTCACAAATATTTCATTTCTTCCCAGCATG
Source organism: Rosalia funebris (assembly GCA_037954035.1). NCBI lineage: Eukaryota > Metazoa > Arthropoda > Insecta > Coleoptera > Cerambycidae > Rosalia > Rosalia funebris. Next base: position 12,819,736 of record JAZFAV010000007.1, read on the forward strand.
ACAGATCCAACATTAACTTCATAAATAGTGCTGTCGTTATCTTTCTGAACTTTGATCTCCCTTAAATCAGTTTTGCAGAATATCAGGTATATATAATCTGACTAAAAATTATTTTCTTTATTTTAGAAAACACATTAGTTAACAAATAACAAATTTTCCGATATTTGTGTTGAATGTATTAAATTAAAAAACGCATTAATTAATTATTAGGAGGAATTAATATATTAAAGAAAGCTTTTACATTTACATACATTATTAAAGGAAAGACAATTATTTTAGGAAATATTATTACTATATATGACGAGTTAAGTTACAAAATACCATTTCACCTACAATATAAAAAGTGCAAAAAACCTTTCAATATTTTACATTCGACGGTTTTCAATTCTATGTAACGAACACAATTAAAAAAAACTAACTTTTTAGATACAGTGTTACAAAAGAAAAATGATATATTTTAAAAGGAGTATAATTAAAAAAGAAGTTCATATATTTGTTGGGCGGATTTTACATAAGATTTTTCCAGAATATTCTAATCTACAAAAACAAGAGAGAATTAAAAAAAATTATGACTTAAAACCAAATTTCTAAAAGCGTATATGACATTAATATAGCTAGTACTTATACTATAGCTTAACTTTTCATACAGAACGCTGTATATAATCCGCAAATTGACTGCAAAGTTTCATATACCTATGTAATATGTACATTTTATTAGTAATAATTTATTGGCATGTATAAATTGCGCATGTTAATTTGATGTATTTTGAAACAAATAATATTGAAAATAAATCTCTTATTTTCATTAAATAGTTATAAAATATATTCATTTTATTTATTTAAACCCCAGTTGTATTCTGCTGTTTTAATAGGAACTTTATTAAAATACAAATGTAAGAAATCGGTACTCTAGTATTTGTTTTATTAAAATATTATTATTAGAATATTTTTTTGTTAAGTTATGTAATTTATGTTTGGTAGAGCACTAAAGATATGAAAAATGTTATAGTATTATTCAAAAGAAAATTCAGTCAAAATTTAAAAACCAACCAATGGAATAAGTACATGAGCACTTCGAGTAAAATTTAGGATCTATTAATTGGCAGTTTTTAAAAATAAATTCTGGTTTAGATAACAAGGCAATAACGAAAACAAAATGTTAGTCCTTCATTAATACACATTAAAACATCCCCTTTTGTAAAAATTTCTTAGAAAGAGGTCTATACATTTTTAAGTCGTTTTTACTAATTGTTGCTGGAAATTAATTGGTATTACAAATAATACCTACGTGTTCATATAAATTTTCTAAACCCAGATACTTTCTGAAATATCGCCTTATTAACATTAAAATGTAAAATAAGGACTGTATTTAATAAATTGTTATTTGTTTTGAAAATTATTGACATTGCCGGCTTTTTACTTATATTTGAAGTGGCTGGATATATTTTTTATTACTTAGGTATAACTTTATACGATATTATTCCTTATACAAACAACGTAGGTGTTTCACGTTTTAATAACAAAAATAATTACAGATAAGTGCTAATATATTCGAAGATAATTAAATGATTTATATGTGGCTCCGCTTGTCTTAATATTTGTTACAAATTACGTAGAATGGGATTTAGATTTTAGTATTAGTCTTTTAACAACTGATATCTAAAGGTATTGAACTAGCGGCATTAGAAATAAAAAAATACTATTATAAATATTAAGATAATAATAGTTACCTGTCTCCTTAACTAATAAAAACTCAAACAAAAAACATAACGCATGGAGCTATCTAAAAAAGGACTCACATAATAAAATAATTATACCTATTCTAACAAAATAACGTGATATACTAGAGTAGATACTATTATTCTTTGTTTTCAGCTAGGTACAATAAAAAATGATCAAAAAAGTAAAACATAAATACCTTAGCAATGACAACACAAGAATAAGAAACACAAGAATAAGAAACAAAAGCACTGCGCCAATAACAGATAGAGTCATGATTTGATCAGGCACACTAACTAATTCACCAACGATTCTGGTTATTTCTTGACCTAGTACAGCGTAATGTCAAGGGTTACTTAATTTTTGAAAACCACTGTTTAATGTGATTGTACTCGACCGAGAACAATGTGTCTACAACGAAAACAATTCAATTAGTGACTGTGCTGACATTGTTAGTATGTCTTAACTCTAAAATCTCCTGTTTATCTATATTTTGTCATTGTAAATTCATAAGATCATAATGACCCTTTTATCTTGATAATTTTTATTTTCATACGTCTGCGGCACTATTATCAATTTAAAATGAGGAATATGAAATTTCAATAATATTGATCGATATACAAAATCGAAAATATGTTTAATAAACATATTTTGTAAATATGTAGGTGAATTAACAAAACTACTTGCATTCAAATCATGCATGGCATAGGCATGATGAAGATACGAAATAATTTATTTTTATAATTGTTAATAATATATACATTATTTATGGCATCAACGTTAAATTTTCAGATAAGGATGTTTACAGTCAATAATTTTTAAATAGTTAACTTATCATGTTGGAAGCTAATTTTAGACATATATGATTATTCTATTTATTTTTTTTCAACTTAAGTTCGCTTTAGTTGAAGGAAAGTGCAAAATATATTTTCAGTTATAGGTTGTATATGTAAAGTGTAATAGGTTGTATTCTCTATTTACTAAACGGCTGTTTTCGTGTGTGTCACGAAATTTTTAGGTCGATGTACGAAATGCTTTTCGTTCGAATCTCAGCATTTTGACAAAATCGAGATAGTAAATCGACCCTTGCGAACAACGTGGTAACTTTTGTTTTTTGATCCGAAGTCTCTAGAGGCATGCTCCGGAGGTGCCTTCGATATGAACGAGGGGGAGGCGCAATAATATTGCGATTTGCTTACTCGTTGAAATATTAAGATTCCATATTTATTCAAATACCAGTTACCTATAAGTGTTTGATTAAAATTATAATTTAAATTGATAATAGCATATTTACTAATTTTTCATTATATTATATACATTGTTTGAATCCTTAACGTCTGACGTGTGATAAAAAAACAATTAATATGTAGGTTCAATAATAGTTAGGTAATTAGATAATATAAATATTATAGTAACGTTCTATAAATATAAATTGCATTTATTCAACAACACTTGATTAAATGCGCCATTTTGTTCATCACAAAATGTTAATTAATATGAAATATTAACGTGTAATTTTAATCTTTCGCGATTAATATTAACGTGAAAACGATCGAACTCTGTATTACAGATAAAATATGTAGTTATTCCTAAACATCGACAAAGGTTTTATCATATATTTATTTGAATAAACTATTTCTAATATGAAAGGTATTTATAGAATAACCAGTGGTCCGGCATTGAATTAATAAAATTACCACAGTTTGCCAAGCAACAGCTCAAAACGTTTCTATCTTCATTTTGTATTTATCTTTCTAATAGGAAGACATTATATTTAATATAAGAAAATCTTTAATGGCATATTTAAAGGCCGCACTATTTACAATTTCTATCATTATTAGTGCATTTGTTTATCAAATACCGATAACGAATAATCATTTCAGTTAACATAATGATAATATATATAATATATTTATAATAATATTGTTTAATTTTGTTTATTACAAGTTACACAAAACATTATACAATTACGAATATATATGATGCATATTGGAGTGAGGTATTTCCCGTGTATGCCAGGACCGGACTTAGATTTTGTTGATGTAACATAAGTGTATATATATATATATATATATATATATATATATATATATATATATATATATATATATATATATATATAGCAAAAGTACATTTCAAGCCAAGCTTATTCAGGAAGGGTCCTGAATATGAAGTTCAGTCGAAATGTTGTAGTATAGCAAAGTCACTATTAATAAGAGGTATCCACTTAGAAGCCTCGTAAGTGGCAGTGCAAGCACAAATACAAGCAACGTGCAAATAAAAAACACTGCCTCTAACCACATTCCTCATCGTGTAAGAATCGGCCGTATAGGTTCTAGAATATCAGAGTACTCTATGAAATACCCGAATGCATTTGGGAGATTTAAGAAAAACCCCTTAGGTTTTTCTTAAATTATTATTATTAATGTACCTACACGCGGATAACACTTTCAATTAATTTCTGTTTTAATATATAACGCATGAAGTATACACATAACATATATTAGGACACATATTTTTAAAAAATAGTAACACTTGATGTGTTGAAAATTGTAATTTTTGTAATATAATAATCAGATGGTGAATTGCTTCATCAGTACATTTTTCTAATTTTTTGCTGGATAGTAAATACATTGATAAAGGTCGCGGCGGATCAAGGCGGTACAATAATATTGGCCACAAAAGTTTTATAGAATCTTTTGTCTCGTTAACGACTAACCACAGTTTTTTATTTTCAAGTCATCGTGCAAGTGGTGAATGTATTTGCAACGTACTTTGACTGGGCAATTTCCATATAAAGGATCTTTCAATGGGATGCTCGAAATTTGTTAGGTTATAGCGGCCATGTTGTTAAAGGAACATCTGTCAAATTTATTGTGAATTGTTCAGTAGTGTATGGTAAATCACCATATAGCGTTCAACAAAGTGTGCAAATCATTAAATTTTATTTTCAAAATCACTGCTCCGTTCGAGAAACGCATCACGCATTACGTGATTTTTATCCTCGCCTTGGTGATTGGGCTCTGGAGCAGTTGGAAGTTGATTCATATTTCGCCAAAAAAATCATCTTTAGCGACAAGGCCCAGTTTTGGATGAATGGATATGTGAACAAGCAAAATTATCAGATTTGGGACGATACCAATCCACACGAGATATACCCAGCACCAAATGCATCCCGACTGTCTGCGGACTGTTTGGTGCGAATCTTGGTCTGGCAGAATCATCTATCCGTACTTCTTCCAAAATGAAACTGGCATGGCCATAAGCGTCAACGGCGAGCACTACAGATCGATGATAAGCAACTTCTTGTTTCCTAAACTGGATGATATGGATACCGACGACATGTGGTTCCAATATGGCGGCGCTACGTGTCACACAGAGCATGCCACGATGGACATTGCGCACGAGCGATTTGAGGACATGGCTATCTCGCGCAGCGGTGATGTGAACTGGCCACCGAGATCGTGCGATTTAACGCCTTCAGACTTCTTAGTTTGTGGCTATCTTAAATCGCAGGTCTATGCGAATAAACCGCAAACAATTGATGCCCTCAATGTCAACATAAAGAACGTCATCCAGCAAATTAGGCCAGATTTATGCGACAAAGTCATCGAAAATTGGGCTTCCTGAATACGTGTCACCAAGCAGAGCCGCGGCGGACATTTGAACGGCGTTATATGCCATACTTAATGCCATAAAATATTCTTTCAAATAAAAAAATGGGTGGATATCTCACACATAACTTGTTTTATTTACGTTTAAAAATCGAGTGTCCTTACTGCAACACCCTTTACATAAAAAGTACATTTATATAAATAAGTACATATACAAGGTGCGTTCATAGGGATAGCGGGTTGTCTGTGATATTACCGTATGGTGGTGATATAGTGGTAAAGTTACAGCGGTCCGACTATAGAAAGACGCGGTAAGCATAAAGTTCTAATATAATCAAAGAATTAACCGCATTAACGAATAACACATTAATATACAACAGTTGGAATGGGTAAAAGATATTTGTATTTTATTTTAAAACATTTGTAGCAGAACTAATTTTAACACTGTCATAATTAATAATTAATTCTATAATTTTTCATACCATGCTACTAAATTTGAATTAGAACATCATCTTAAAACTATTCAGAAGTATTTGACGTCTGATTTTTTAATACGTATTTGATATCTAATTTGTGTATCTAAAAAATATAGTTTGTATATCATAAATTAAAAAATGCTTTTCACCATGATTCAATAAGGTTACAGTTTCCTATATAATTATTATACATATATATTATTATTATTATTATATATATATATATATATATATATATATATATATATATATATATATATATATATATATATATTTTTTTTTATTTCATTTCATTTTGGATGTGGTATAGCACTTAATGTTAATCTTTCCCTTCCTGGCATTTTCTGAGAATTTTATTTTAATTTCACGAAATAGCGTAAAAATAAAAAAATAGCGTTTTATTAAATATATTAATATTGAATTTCTATTTATCATAGTTACTTTTAAAGAAAGTGAGTTCATGATAGAACATTTATTTCCTGCACTATTAATAGCTATCTCAACAATTCAAAATACATATGTAGATGAAAAAGTTTCATACAAGTTATTTTTTACAAAAAATAATTTCTTTACCCAAAGTATTACCTACACTTGATTTATTTATAGTGATTTCAATAACTGCGCTCACTTATTACTGTGAGTATTTGTCATATTTTATTATACGGGGTGTTTCTAAAATATAAAAATAATTAATGTAAATAATATTATCTAACGTTATATTATGTCGAAAAGTATAAACAATAAAAATTATATCAACTGATAAAGAATGTTCTTGATTGACATTCAGTATCAAATATGACCAAACAAGTTTTTTTTAGGTTTTGTTTCACCGACCCCCTTCTATATGAGTGTATAGTTAGCTCCTAATATGTTATGGTTGGCCATCGTGTTATCACAAACATAATTAAAAATGTCATTAGCTACCACTGGTATACATATACTACAGCACTATGGCCACCTACCTGCAAAATAACAACGCTTCTCTCTTTTAGCGGGATTTTCAAGACCTTACTCACTGCATAGTCTCTGCCATTGATGGTCAAAGGTTAAAATGGCCATTTTAATTTTTGTAATATGTTAGCATTTAAGTACCTTTAATAGTATAGTATCATATATAAAAAAACATGAGCTGTAACAGAAATGAATGGTAGGCCAGAAAGAAGAGGTGTAAGACGGTAATTAAATGTTCTGAGAACTGCAAATCTAATACGTATCAGTTCAAATTAATAATTTGAAAACTATTGCACTTTCAATTAATCAGTAATCTGTATCAATAGATTCGTTATGATTGACCTATTTTGCAGACAATTGACCTCTTTGCAAAGGACGACACCTGTTTTATAGGTCAGGGATCGCCAGCCTTTCAACCGCCTGAGATTGCAAATGGACTGGAATATTTTCCCGGTTTTAAAGTAGACATTTGGAGTAGCGGAGTTACTTTGTAAGTAAATATTATATACTTTACATATTTGATACTTTTAATATTATAATAATGAGGACAAAGGAAATAGTAATTAAGAGATTAACATTATTGAATATATACCAAAAAGACCAAAAAAATATGTAATTTAATAACAAATTAATGCATACTCAAATGACTGCAGAAAGTCTCATAGAGAAGTGGAGTGTATACGTGACTTGATAAGCAGATTAAAATAGCAATGAAGTGGCGATTAAAGTGCGACTTACCAGAGTCTGTGATTGTTGTGTCGGTGGCAGAGGGGGTCCTCTATTTGGATGCAACACTGTAGTTGCATCCAAACATTACAGCGAAAAGATTTACAATAAGAAATATGCAACACATACATATGTTCAATAATTTTAATCAGCAGAATTAAATGTTAAAGTTTTTGGGAATTAAACCAAATCACGATTTAGCAGGTTTGGTATTCTTTAATATTATCGCTTGGATTGTCATAATCTAGTCATAATTTTCTTAAAACTTTTTGTACTTCATCATCCTCTTCTTCCCCTATTTGTGTCATAATGCTGCTTTGTTAAATAATAAATAATATTTATTGTTTCTCGACAATAGTGGCTTGAAATTTAAAAATTCATTCTTCGTGGGTGAAATCACTTTGAAAGCCAAAAGGATGTTGTTACTTCCATTATGTTATATATTTGTGTCATCAAAGAATTTATAAGAGTGACGTATCCTGTTGATTTTATGATTTTTTATTTCAACAGACGGTTCCATAGCGATACTAAATTGTGATAAAATATTTCAAGAAAGGTTGTAGAGCTTAAAAGGTATTATTTGATAACAGTAAAATTGACTGAAAAATATTTTTTATGGGGCCTTACCCTTTTTTATATAAATAATTTTAGGAGTGTCGATGGTTGGGATATCTAGAAGATCGATAGGTAGTCATATGTTTTATAAAGTTTTTCATATTTTTCCAGGAAGTGTTAAATAATGTGTTATTCATATAGTAATAATTAATACAATAGGTAATATAAGGGTGAATAAGAATAAGGAAAATAAGGAAGGAACTGCATACTTCTAGGTAGTTAGTCAGCGACGCCTTCGTAAATGTCCTTATAAAGTAGGTAGGAGGAATGACTACCCTATGAATAATATTTCTGTCATTTTACTATTATCACATTGTACCATTTAAATATTACGTTTTTCAAAATTCCATAAAACAATCTAAAAGGGCATTATTTGTATGTATACGTTTTTAATAGTGTATAAAATTGTAAAATATGATCAAATTACCTTGTAATTGATCAAAACAATATTATATAGATATGTAATTAGAAATTGCAATTTAGTGATTAATACAATTTAAGATAATTGTATTTGTATGGAAACTAGAACATGTGGGAATTAACGATAATGAGTGTATAAATAAGAGCAATCTTGAAGCATCTGAAAGACTAACAATAGATCCTATACTCATAAACCCCCAAAACCTTAAAAGATATGTAAAGTAAAATCAAAGAAGATTGACAAAATGATTGGAATGACACAGACGCCAAATTAAAACTTGTAGAACCTCATGTTGATAAGTGGAATATGTCCTGTAAGTTACCAGGAAGGGAGCAAGGGCATTGTGTCATTTATGATTACGGCATACTCATTTAACTTCACTCCACTTATTCCAAGGAGAAAGGCCTCCAATATGTCGTGAAATTCCAGTTACAGTAAAAGATATATTGCAATAATTTTTCATCTCCTCTGCACCTCCAATTATTTATTTCAAACATATTTCAGGATATCCTAACAAATAAACGCGATTTTCTTCAAACAGTAATTAAATACAATCAACCATCTAAATATAAGAACATGCACTCCTAGGAAAAAAAGTATGTATACATATCCGATGCTGACTGACGAATTTTCCTATGTGCACTTTATTGTATTAGTTACTACCAAAATACTGTCTCCGTTTGTATCTGATGCCGAACTAATTTTAACTGTTATTGTTATTAATATTGGAGGGAATTGCTCTAGAAGAAAATTATTGGCAGAGAGTGTACCTAATGGCTATTGATGTTAGTAAATAACTGACGATCTTACTAAATTACAAAAGAAAGAATAGGTTTCTCATTTTTAGATTCTTTAGATTTTGATATGAAGCGAATGATCAATTATGTATGTATATCCGTTATTGCCAGAAAATATTCTTTTATTTAGCATGTAAATATGGGATATGGTTAAAAATAAAGGATGTAGTGTTTTTTGTTTTGTAAATAACAGTTTATAGTCTTATAGTTTTAATGAACATTTTGATACAAAAATATGAAATTTAATTTATATAAAAATAAAAATACACTGAAATACATACAATAATTTTTGTAGTTTGCTTAGGGCTTAGATAGCACAGTAAATAGTAAAGTTGATTTTAATTAATGTTTGGATGAGGTAAACATCATTAAAAATCACCTGTGATGATAATTTTGAACTAGTTAATGACACCTCCTTAATTTCTATATACTTGTATATATGTATTTTATAAGTCCCTAAATATAAATATATCTATTTAATACAATATCATTTCAGGTATAACTTTACAACAGGACAGTATCCTTTTGAAGGTGACAATATTTATAGATTATTTGAAAATATAGGCAAAGGAGAATTTACAATACCAGATGATATAGAAGATCCTTTAAGAAGCTTGCTTTTAGGAATGTTACAAAAAGACCCACATAGTAGATTTACTCTGCAACAAATTCGGCAACACTCGTAAGTATACATAAGTAGGTTTCAATCAGTGTGCCATCTTAATAAGTATTATCTCAATACAAAACTGGATAATTAGTAAACAAAAACATAAATAAGAAAATTTACACCAATATTAAGTTTTTTTTAATTGCCTTTGTTTTTAATTGTCTATCGATGCACATTGAAGTGCATAATTTTCGAAGTACAAGGTTTCATTATCAATTTTTATTACGAACATATTTTCAATATTCCTTTGCACAAATCTTCAAATCATACGTTTCATTTACCTTTGCGTCATTTAATTTAGACAATGACACAAAGTAATTAACACTTCAGTATCTCAATATATTTCTTTATATAGTTTAGCTGTAGTATGTTTTCTTTTTATTTCCTTCAGCTATATTCTTTATTAATGGGTAAAGTATGATTAATTTCATTGATACCATATTTATCAACGACTTCCAATCTTTAAATTGAAACACAGCTGTGGTATGGTAAAATTTTAAATTACCAGACTAGATAGAGGAACTAGAAAACATTATTAACATTTTTATTTTGACCATTTTTTTTGTGTCAATACGAAAAGGTTACATTAATTATTACATTATCAGCAGCAAATTGTTTTGCAGATTTGTTTGTGTTCAGTTTTTACAGATTTTTTGTTGTTTCTTAACTTTAATTTTCTTTCCCCGCTGCTCGCAAGTTAAAAATATTTTTAAATTATGTCACAATAATTTGTTTTGGGTAAGATGCCCACTGGAAGGTTTTTGTAACGATGGCCGTCCTAGTTTGTAGTTTTTTTTTTTTTTTATTGTTATGAAGGAAAAAATCGTTGCAGCAAGACAAAAGGTCATAAGACATTTAATGTATAAACTAAAGTAAGCCACTTTAAAAACCAGTTATATACTAGCCCAAGCTCATAATAGTTCGGCCAGGCATAAAGAAAAATATTGGTAACAGAAACAAAGTATAAACTTTTAACTTAAATACAATGAAATATTATTACGTTATGTGTCAGCGACAAGTTTGTTAATAAAAAACATTAACATTGGCGGTTCAGAATAGTCCTGCTACTTCATCAAAACTATGTTACATCACCTTTATTAACAATAACTGCTTTAATTCTGGCAGATATTGTATTTACCAGCTTAGCGCACTACTCAGGGAGTGTGCTGTCCCAAATTTCTTGCAATTTAGTGCTTAGATCGTTAACTGAATGGACTGTATGTTTGTGCAACTGTTTTTTTACTGTTTGTTTTTTCAATACCACCACCATAGCATACTCACCAATAGAAACTGTTTGTTTCTATTGGTGAGAGGTTTGGACTGCTAGAGGGCCATTCCATTGTTCTGTAAACCAAGCTTGACAGTTTTTGCTATGTGACACGCAGCACCATCCTGCTGAAAAATCTACTCGACATATTGATATTGACAACAATAAACTGTCTGTCAAAATTTGTATATTATTATTCTGCTGTCACAGTCCATCTACGAAATGTAATTTTTCTCAGCCCATACCACTCATACACCCCCAGATCATAAGAGACGCAGGGAACTTTACTTTCCTAAGAAAACAATCAGGATGATAAGTTTCCTGTGGGGTTCTTAGGACACGTTTTCTGGCACCATCCAAATAGATTTCAAATTTGGATTCCTCACTCCAAATTACCTGGTTCCATTGTTGTAAAGTCTAGTGCCTATGTTCTCTGGCCCACCGTAACCAATTGATTTTCTGTCATTTAGTTAATAACGGCTTTACTTTTGCCTGAAGGAGAAACCGATAAGTTCAAAAGTAAAATGTAAAGAATTAAACTTTACCTTGCAGAATTTGTATCCTATGTTCTTTATTGAGTGTTTAGTTGTGAATACAGAAGTATTTTTTCCTATGGCTTGCTTCCATAGTACCATAATTTCTTTTGCATTGGATTGTCGGTTTGTTGTTACAATCCTCTTCAGAGCATGTTGATTTAAGTGTGAAATTTGGAATGGTCGACCTGTTTTCTTCCTTTGGGCTGTGCGTCCAGTTTTTTTTATATAAGTTGGTAATGTCTTGCACTGTAAATTTAGGCAGCGAATATGTAGCATATACACACACATTATAATATTCATTTCACTTTGACAACAATTGAGATTCTATTTTGTTTTAAAACACTACAAATGTGTAGCCTATTATGCATTTCAGCAACTGGCCGAACTATTCGCAACCACGAATCTTAATATTTTTTATTAACAAACTTGTCATTCATACATGATAACAGTAATATTTCATTGTATTTAAGTTAAAAGTTTATACTTTATTTCTGTTACCAATATTTTTCTCTAATAAAATAGTTTGAGAGTTATTACTTTTATTTAAATATATTAGTTGTAATATTATGCCCGGCCAAACTATTATGAGCCTGAGCTCATATAGTACTTTCGTTTATTTATTTTTTTCATACAAAATTTTTAATTTCTCTCTTATTTTAGGTGGTTTACAAGGAAACCACCACAAACAGGTACTCAAGTGCCGATTCCTCCACTTAGAGATGATGAGTTGCACAACATGACTGTATTACCTTACTTAATAGATCATTATTATGATGATCCCAGTGAAGACATAAATGGAGTGCAGTACTTTACAGAACATGAATTAAATGGTAATACCCCAATGTTTATATAGTTACTATCCAGTTTTGTCACAAGTAGATTTTTTTTATGTAAGTCTGGATCATTTAGATAGAAGTTTTAGTTTTCAAAAAAATGTGTTAGTTGCTTTATTTTTTTATGTGTGGAGTTTAGTTAACTGATAGTACCCATGTTTAGGAGCTTTGCTAACAATTTAATAGCTTGCATATATTACTTTTGGGGGTTATCTGCAAAACTACATAATGAGCTTATAAAAAATGTATGTGTTGATGTATTTGTATAAGCAAATGTGGTTGCCATTAAATGATGGACAAAGAACAGAGAGCTAACTTATAACATTCAACAATCTATGCTAGATAATAAAGAATGTTAAGTTTTAACTGGCACAAAGTTTAGACCGTGGAATATATATTTTACAAATATAAATCAACGATGGTGTCATCATGTACTTACTAAGAGTAAAAACATTACAGGGACATATGTGGATTAGTAAGCAGATTCCTGTTAAAAAGTATAAGTTAAAAGTAAACACCCTAATATATTACATTACACAAAGCCAAGTTAAAATATTCCTATAACTATACACTACAATGTGTTTATAAGAAAAAATGGATATTTTAATGTATATAAATGTTAATTTGTTAATTGAAAGTAATTCAGTCTGTCTTGTTATACTAATATTTACTGTATATGAACCTATCAAACTCATTATTTTTTTGACTTTTTCCCTAAGCACCACTTTTAATTATCGAAAAATAATGTAAAGCATTTTGTACATAAGATACCATATTTGAAAAGGTTCAATTAAAACACAATAAAACACATACAAAATGATGCACATCCAACAGTACACACCTGTATCAAAACCGACGCATGTGCCTTTTGCAGTTTAAGGTTGTTTGCTGATCACTATTTCTATGCGCTGAATTTCCGATATGAATATGGCTGTGACTAGAGTCCCGCCTCGGGACCCAGGTCAAGTCCCGAATAACGTCATCAGTATCTTTATCGGGACTTATATTCCGCCCCGACGCGGGACCCTCATCCGGTCCCGAATTTATAAGGAGAACCGCACCTTCGTTAGTTACAAACATTAATGCGTAATTGTAAGAAAAACGTTGACTTTCTAGTTTCCCTTAAGAATCCAAATAGGTTTTTTTTCTAGAAAATAACAGTTTGAGCAACTGAGTATACTCTAAGTTCATCTACTATATCTAGGCAAAGATCTACAAAAATTTTTTATGTTCTTCCTTCATGAAGAGGTTTTAAAGAGATAGGTACGTTATAACGCAGAAATCTTGCAGAGTTCGCAAGAAATGAGAATATTTAGAATATCTCGAAAACCATTCGAGAAATCGCAAATTTACAAGAGAACAAAAATGTTGCGAATATATCATGCTTTCAAAGTAATGTATATACAAACGTCAATGGCGTACAACAAGAATGTTCTAGTGTTTGAAATCTTGCCTTGACCTCAGAAAATGAACATCCAGTATATCACTGGCGAAAACAATATGATATATTTGTCTTGATTCCGTAAACAAGTGTACCAACTTTGGAAACTGCATCTCCGTCTTTTCTGAAAATAATGAATTAATGAAAATTAAAAACATAGTTGAATTTCAACACCCTGCATCTCCCTTAGGAACCCAGATAAGAGGTATGTTTAGGAACTTTTTTACTCAGACCAAGATTGTCTACATATCTGTGAAGTGTGGCTGTTTTAAACTGGGAAACCCTGTATAATTGAAATAAATAAAATAAGACAATAGCATATTTTCACTTTACTTCACCTCAAAAACACCTGTTTAATAAAATAGAGTAATTTAGTATTCGGAAAGTAACAAATAATGATGAAGAAATACCTAAGTATAAGTAAGTAGATATATACATAGCAAATAACTAATAGCTGATAAAAAAAAATATTCATTGGCTTTGACTTTAGCTACAATCTAGTCGGGCAGTTTAAACATTCTAACCTGAACATTTTAAGCAATACCTTTATAATAGCCTCTTTGAAATCTTTTTAATACTTATACACTTCAAATAAAAATATTGAAGGCATTGAAATATGAAGACTTTACATTTAATTGAAGTGATGTAGGAATCCGACATTGTCTCGCATAATACACCACACATTTCGCACAGATATGATATTTATTACCGTCTTTTTTGGATAACATATTTTGTAGAATATTCCAACCGTTTTCAGCCAAAAATGGCCGAATTAGGGAGAGATCAACGACGGGATCCAGAACGACGCCGACGTCTGGACGTGTGTCAGGTTTTTTGTGTCCTCAAAAAAACCTATTTGGATTCCTAAGGGAAACTAGAAAGTTAACTTATTTTTCTTACAATTACGCTCACATTTTGCGTCAATTTTAGACTTTAAGTGTATCTAAAATATTTTAAGAACATTTTGCTCACGTTTTTGTTCTGTTATGTGCAAAAATTTTGTAACATGCGCAAAGAAATTAGAATATCTCGAAAACCGTTCGAGATATCGCAAACTTACAAGAGAGCAAAAATATTACGAATATATCGTGCTTTAAAAGTAGTGTATAGACAGACACATGTCAGTGGCGTCCGACAAAAAATTCTAGTGTTTGAAATGTTGCCCGGACCTCAAAAAATGAACATACAGAATATTACTGACCACGAAAATAATAGGATATATTAGTCTTCCTTCCGTAAACAAGTGTACAAAATTTTAAAACTGTATCTCCATCTTTTCGGAAAATATTAATGACAATAAAAAAACAGTTGAACTTCAACACTCTGTATCTCTCTTAGGAAGCCAGGTAATAGGTATGTTATAGGAACTTTTTTACTCAGAATGAGATTGTCTACATGTCTGTGAGTTTGGATTTTTAAAACTCGGACACCGTGTATACCATGTACATATGTAAATGTTTGGAACTAACGAAGGTGCGGTTCTCCTTATACATAAATTCGGTAAGTAAATTGGTTATATTTTCAACTATATTATGAATTTTTTATAAGACATTTATAACTTTTTTTTTAAGGTAATATAAATCAATTTTACTGAAGACAGTTATCACTTGCCTGTTTTATATAATCGTGCTGATGTAACTTTTATATAACTTTTGTTATAATACTTTGTAGTCGGTCCATTTTTTTTTAAATTTTAATTTCAATGCATCTAAGAAGTTTGAGCCAAATTTAAAAATAGTTAAATAAAATACATTAGCCATTCACTAGTAATAAGATGATCAAATTTGTTTAAAAGAAATACGTGTTTTAGTATTTTTTCAAGATAAGTTAGATATGCAGGTCTTATATGTATTAGTAAAAATGGACCTTATAAAATCATGCGGATATGGATATTCAATATCATAGGTATTAAAGAACATATAAATTATTTCTTTTTAGCTTCTCAAACAGGCAAGACACTTGTATCCAAACATTCTAGAAATAGTAACTAGAAAAACAAATAGCTAAATGATAAAAAAGGGACGCTAAATTGTATCATTTTATAACAAAAGCGAGTACATTATAATTTGGATCTAATATTCATATGGAAATAAGAAATGTCTATTTTTTATATTACCTAATATTATTCATTGTATTGTCATATAAATGAGGCAAATAAATATTCCATAAACAAGTTTATAAGATGACATATAGTAGGGTATATGTTTTGTCTACAAATTTCTTAACTGAAATTTGTTATCTCTTACATTTCATGAAAATAATAAACAACCACATAACAGGAAAGTAAAGTGAAAAATTATGCATATTCCAAGCCCTGATGACATTGACTTAGTTTTCTACAAAACACTATACACTACACTCGACGGGCGTTTCGCCAACAAAGTTGGCATCATCTGGATATGGTTAAAATTGATTTTTAATCTGATTAGAACTGATGATTGAGTTTTAATCATCTCCAGATGATGCCAATTTTATGGGCGAAGCGCGCGTCGAGTGCAGTGTTTTGTGGAAAATTAAGTCAATATGTTATCGTCACATCAAACGTTCCAACCTGCTCCAGTAATAATCCCTGATGGGTTAAACTTTTCTCGTTTATATTGTTTACTGGTAATATGTTTAAAACAACTATATTTATCTTTCATAACCAGTTGCTTATCCATGTGATCATTCATCTTCTGTGATAACATATCAAATATAAATAAAACTAGATGATTTTATTTCAAGCTCCAGGGCTCCACAGTAGTTCTCAAAATATTGATTGATTTTGTTAGGGAAGGTGACTAATAGGTTAGTTTTTCTGTTTAGTTTTGCACCATGTAATTTATTCTAGGAAGATGTTTCTTATAAAATCAAAAATGTTATAATCAACTAAAACCTTTTTCCCAAAATAGTTTAATATATGCTTAATGTGATTAAGCATATACCTCAAGTTCTTCATATTCCAGCACATATTTTTTTTAAAATGTTTATACGATTATATAATAAAGAATAACGATATAAAAGTTAAATTAACCATGTAAGTGGTCCTAAGACTATATGCTTGACTTCTTGAATAACCTATTGATATATTCTTTGCACCCCATACTGTTTTAAATATTTTTTAATAATCTGACATAATTTTTAATAAGCCATTCCAAGGTTTTTCTTTGTTAGTACTAGTTAACTATATACCTATAAAATCCTGCATATTGCAAAATATTTGTTTATAAGTAGGAACTTTTAAGTGACAATAGTGGATATTTTGATATCCACTACTGTAATATAATAAAATTAAATACAAATAATTATTTGAATTTAATTTCTCATGTTCAGTGGGGATTGATCTTCAAATCATATATTGCATGTAAAAATATAATAGATCATATCATGCAAACATGGCCCCAAGAAAAAAATGTGTTACAAAAGAGCAACTGTGTAATAGTGGCAGAAAGCTTGCATGTAACTCCTAATTGCCCGTATTAATAAAAGACAGAAGGAAGCTTACCACCTCTCGTCCAGGGAGAGGTAATTTATGATTGCTATCCTATCGCTTATTTATTTATGATCGCTACAAGAGGATTGTAGATATGCAGGTTATCCACCTACTCGAATTCTACATGTTCTACTAAAATACGATGTACAGTTAGATAGAAATGTCCAATTGGAGGAAAATTTCAGCAAGTCCAATTTATTTGTTACTTTAGATCTTTCACTGCAATAATGCGTTTGTTATGTTTCACCACCACATTATGTAAGCCACATCTACTCTTACTAATGTGTAAGCCTGCCTAATGATGTCACTAATTCTCTGTGAATATCCAACACTTATATTTTATGAATATCCGAATATTATATTTTTATATAACCATATTGATCATTACCCCTGAGTTTTACAACTCTTGCTAATGTACGTTTCACAATGCCAAAATAATACACAGTCTGCTATAGTATAGAAGATTACTATCCATATTGTTATCATTAGCAAACTGATCCTTATTTAAAGGACAGGTTACCTTTATACATGCACATGTTTGGAAGAAATGACCTATTAATTGAGATCTGTATATATTAGCAGCTTCGTGTCTGGTAGTTTCCCTTTCATGTAATAGTTATAAGTTTATTATTTTTACTTTTTAGAAGCAGCAAAGAAACACACAGCAGAACAGTCTCATAATGGAAGCGCTCAATCAAACCAAAGTTCAAAAAAAGGAGGGAGATGGAGAAAACCAATTTCTTGTATAACAGTTAGAAATTTACCAGGATGTAAGCAATCGTGACAAACCCTTACTTATTTATATTTTTGTTATTAATATATTTTTGATAGCAACTCACAGAGTTATATTAAATACTTTGTTACTGCTGTTTGTAAATTTATATTGTTGTAATTAAATAAGTTTTATTATTTTTTGTTGTTGTGTTAAGAATAAATTATAGCAGATGTATTTAATATGATTATCTGTTTCATTTTTTACAGTTTTTATGAGTAAAGCATGAGAGTGCCATATCTAAATAAAATTATTATGTTGACTAGGCCTATGTTTTTCATTGAGAATTCCTTTACATCTTTTAAGTTGATGCGTCTCCAAGTATGACCACCTATTTTCAGTCTATCATATCAAAATGTCGATTTGTGATCAAAGAATGAAAATGAAAAATTGCATGTGATGTTGGTTTTGGTTCTAAGAAGCTAAAAGTTCCTAACTTGCAATGCCATGTCTCACCACAATCTTAAGACCAGGCCTATGTTTTAGGAAAGAGGCAAAATTGGGGAAATATATATGTTGCAAATATTAAGGTAAAAATATAGTTAGAATGAAGTTCTTTAAAACCCCACCAACCAGTAAGCAGTATCTATACTCATAACATGGTAAACATAATACCAGTTTAGTACACCAAAGATGATTTGATAAATGAAGATGTAAGGTTAAATGCAGCAATACTACTGTAATTATAAAAATTATAACAAAAATTATCAATAAGCACATTTGGGGTCAAACATATACAAGCAACTATGAAGAGAAATCCTTGTAAAATATTAATTATTTATAAGATTTATATTATTACAAATCTGCATTCCATGATACCATTTGACAATATATTTGATACTTTATATGGTGGTCTAGTCTATTTCCAGACAGTAATGTCATATATTAATACGAGTAGTATGGCATGTTAGATAGCACATACCTAAATAAAATAGTAGAAAACATTTTTATTAACATCTGATTGACAAAAAAACACATACATCATTTGACTCTAGTTATGTAACGTCCCATCAAGAAATAATATAATGATGATTTTCGATATGTTTCCCCAAAATACAGGCAATACCATTGCCTTCTACCATTTTTTTTAAATTATATAAAATTCTAAATATAACTCGTAGGTATATAGATATTACACTGAAAGATTCAAAATGGGATCTGCATTCGTTTAAGAGATAGAAGACTTAATGTGCCAAAGCGTCGCACTCGGTGCTGCATCTGGCGCATGCTTAGGTTAGCCAGTTTGGACAACTTGAAAACACTGCAATATCATCTATTTAGGCATAGATTGCTATAATTACCTGTACTTACTAATTTTAAATAAATTTTTGTACCTATTAAAAATATTAAGGTTTTTTTTTTAAACAAGGTTGAAATAAAACAGCCTCGTAGTAAAAGAAGAACTGTGCAACTTTTTAGTTCCTGGAATGGTGACTGCAGAATCAAACCAGGGTTGCAGAAAAACTCTTTGTCTTTGAATTTTGCCTTTGGAGCAGCAATAAATGGCTATTTGAGTCGAAAGATGATTTCGTCCAGTCGTATAGGTGTAATAATCCTACTTGCAGGTAACTGTAAACTTGCACGTGTCGCTAAACATTTGAGATTTCCCTCAAAACCATCACATGGCCCTTTTTCATGAGACGTGTGAAAATGAATCTCTGCATCCGTATTAAAATCTTTGTAATAAAATAGATTCACAAAGCTTAATCAATTTTTAGTGTTGTGAAGCCCTCTCTGTAATATATGTATATAATACTAGAAACTGTTATTACTTTATCTAAAAGATGCTGGTGTAATATTTTTTGGAAAGGGTAGACCATAGTCCTACCACGTTTTAGATCATCAGAAATCATAATGATGCTTCCGTGTTTTATTTCTCTTCCATGTCTATAATAAAATACTGATGTTAAATGCATAACTTAATCATTATTCCAGTGGAAAGATTGTGCAGCATCTGGTACAACAAACCTATAATTTTCAGCAAAGTCGCATTGAACGAGGATTTCACTTTCAGAGATGGTCTCCTTTAGTGTTCTGAAATAAAGCACTTGTTCTGCAATGTAGGCATAGAGCTTCAAAATCGTTACACAAGCTATCAAGAAAATCACCAGCAGGAATCATTTGAGTGGCTATAGTAAACCGGTCTGTATCACTATTATAGTCATTCACTAGTATGCTTGAACAGATTAGTATTAATATAGCAGTGTTTTCAATTTTAAGTTCTCGCTTAAACCGGCCGACTTAAGCATGCACCAGGTGCGGTGATCAGTGCGTGCCTTTGCCCTCTATCTCCTAATAGAATGCAGATCCCGTTTTTAAACTTTTAGTGTTAGTATCTACATACTTTAAGCTATATTTTGAATTTTAAATAATTAAAAAAAAAATGGTTGAAGATTCTACAATTCGAATGTTAACTTCCGATTTTCTACACGAAAAAAAAATCAAATTTTGAATCTGATTCCATAATTAAAAAGAAAAGTCAATTTTCTATATAAATTTTGTTATACATTGGCTAATTTTAATAACAGTTTCCAAAAAATCTGTGCCTCACATTTTGTAAATGTTTAGAAGTGAATAACTTGACAAATAATACAAAAAAAAAATATGTATTTACATTCATGCCTTCTAGGAGTACAATTATCCCTAATGGAAACAAATTTCAGGTTTTCACATTTTTTTCGTTGTCCACTTCACATGAAATGTCCCATAATTGATATAGTGTAAAAACACCCCTGATCTATTGAATCAATTATAGATATTAAAGCTTTTTTGCGCCTTTGTTTTTATGGGGACGGGATTTAGCTTACAATTAGTACTATTCTCCCACTTGACCCCCGACATTCATACACACAGCCAGCCGCCTGATGTGAGATTCAAACTTATATTCGAATTACTTAGAGCCGACAATCTAGGGTCGCTCCAAGCGATTAGCAGCATTACCGCAGATTAATCGAGGGAACTTGGAATAACTTACCCATAATTTAATTATGGGATAATTTACCCTCAAACGTTACTTATTAGCATCCATATCAATTTAGTTATTTGTAAACACTTGGCATATAATTAATTAATGTCATGTTTGTTATGCAACCAACACATCTCTTGTGCTGATGTAATAAACTGAATTTATTAGTATTATAGTGCGATAATCTGGGAGTATCAACGTTGGTAATAAATTGGCCCTTTACAGCTTAGCAATGCTGTAAAGGGCTATTTTCCAACCCCATACAAAGACATCGGGTAGGCAAATGTAGAATAACAGGGTTCATAACAAACACACCGCTTGGCGTGCATGCATACCTCTTGTACGACAGCCTTTGTAACTTACTGTGCTCAGTGCTCTTACTTCATAATTCTGTGTGAATAATTCAATTTCTGAGCTAACTTCAGATACATTGTCCATGCATCTTTCTCTAAAGCTCCCTCCAGACTCTCGCGGAGTAGCACGAGGTTAAGCGAGGCATAAGAATGGAGGGAGGGTTGCTCGACCTGCCTGGTGCTTTCTTGTCCAACTTCGCTCCAGAGTCCAGAGCGAAGGGTTGTACCTGAGCCAAAGGGACACGACTACGAGGAAACGAGAGAACACCTCCACACTCTCGTATTTCCTCGCTAGCCCTTCAGTGTATTTTACAATTTCCTTCACTTAGTTTATACCAAAAATATTAATGTGTTTTTATTTGTTTAGCGAAAATATTAATTTTTAAAAGTTGTGTTTTTGTTTTAATTCCTTGGGGCTTTTCAAAGGGAACCATGTCAACATAATTATAATAGTTATATGCAACAGGGTTGTGGAAAATGTCAACATATTTAAATTGTTAATTACACAAATAGTAGCAGCATCAGCAGCGGTCAGTTCGGTATCAATCATGGCATTAAGATGCTCGCGAAGTAAGGCGAGAATGTGGATGCGAGTTCCTCGTCCCAAGAAACTTCGGTGATAAAGCTCGCCGAAGTTGCTCCGCGAGAGTCTGGAGGATGCATAATTGTTCCATGTCAAATGCGTGTTTGGTCGTCACCATAGAAAATATATAATGCTATATTTTCTATGGTTATCACTAATGATACAGAACTTCATATTCAACGATAATATGTAACGTTTCTTACAGTTTCGATAGTCTTATTATATATTTTCTATGGTCTGTGGTTCCACCTTTAATTGAACTTGGTACGATTACTTTAAGGCCCCTTTTACACACAACGATTTTGAACATACGTTAAACAGACGTACGTCCATATTCCATTAATGTAATGAAGAAGAGAATGAAAATTTTCACACAAAACGCTAACGGCATGCCACCGTGATCGTGCCATAGCAGCCGTCCTTTACCACTGAAATGGACGGCGACTATACCGTTCCGAGATGTTAGTGGCCTACGCATCAAATGTAGCTGTTCACACGTATTTTAGTCGTCTTCTAGCTTAATAATTAAAACAATTATTTCTGTCATTAGCTCTTCAAAAAGCGAGCAAAATACGCCAACTTCCTCTCTCCTCTGATTAGTTGGATGCACATAATGAAGTCGATTCTTACGTTCCCATATTTTTTCTGCGACGATAAATGTACCATAATGCCATAATTTTATACAAATTGTGATTATTCATAAGACTGGTTTTCCTTTCGCGCATACTCAACAGCGCGTAAAATTTTCAATTGATTTGGAATAGATGTACTGAGCTCAAAAAACGGCCATAAGTCGTTGTGTGTGAAAACAATTTTGATACGATAAATTATTGTACGTCTTTTTACCGTACGCCCAAAACCGTTGTGTGTGAATGAAACCTAAGGGCTGCCTGACTATTAGTCACCGCACACTATGGACTAATCTATCGCCGATAGTTTAGTCTAGTTGGGTTGCATCCGCGCACACCAAGTAAACTGGTGATTTAATTTAATGGGAATCAGGGAGCCCATCCAACTCTTTTCGGTCGGTCTATTGGCCAACTTGAATCGCTTCGGTGTGCGCACTCCATAAACCTATCATACTAACAAGCAACCAACTAAACTATCGGCCGATAAAAAGACTGTAGCCTGCGGCCAGTCCTAATAAATGTGCGATCAGTGCGGTCCGATAGAAGCTTGTTCC
Organism: Rosalia funebris; assembly: GCA_037954035.1. Classification (NCBI taxonomy): domain Eukaryota; kingdom Metazoa; phylum Arthropoda; class Insecta; order Coleoptera; family Cerambycidae; genus Rosalia; species Rosalia funebris. Next base: position 12,843,127 of record JAZFAV010000007.1, read on the forward strand.
TATTCTTGACGAGCAGTAATTGTCATTAGTCATAAATAACCTTGAATATAAAGCCATGTCCACATTATGCCGAAAGAAAGGAGTGAATCGACACATGAGCGATTCGGGTTGGCAAGCCGGTAGGCATCTTTCGGTACGTTCCGACGGTCACGTCTACACGATTCCGCCAAAAGCAGCGCGGCCTAGGCCACATGATGTGGATGCGGCTTAATAGCTCTAGTTAGTACTGTTTCAAGGTCCATTTATACAAAATCCATTTATATATTATCCGCTCTGTGTCCGCCAGTTTATATGACTTGGCGTGCTAGGGTCATCAGTGGGTCGATATCGGTATTTGACAGGGATCTCGGATAACACGTGTCTTCAAAAATACTTCTCGAATGTGTCTGAACATGAAGAATTTTGCTACAATACTTGAAAATTGTAATACGAAATAATAGACAACAAAAAATAGAACACGAAATATATATGCCTTTATAACGTGTCTCAGTAAAAATATATAGATCTCAAATATAAAGCAATAATATCGTTATTATAGTTAAATCTAAATAAAGTAGCAAAATGACATGGCATGAACAAAACAGTTTTAACCAATAAATTTTAAAATGCTTTCTATCAAACTTAGAATTTTTTCCTGTATTCATATTATTTGCAGGATGGAACTGTATAAACAAATCATTTGAACGTTGATACGTTACGGATCCTGTATAAATCCTGTATAAACTATAGATAATAAAGTTAGTAACGATACGTCAACTACAGAGGTTCCACCCTCAGAACACAAAAAATAATCATAATAAAATGTGCATCCCACCGCAAAAGGATTATTTTTGGTGCCCTGAGAAAGACGTGCTTTATCTTCACTTCGCTGTGGACCACCACAGAGTGACAGAACACTCTGCTTCACATCACTTTCTGATGAATCACACGTATCATTCTTTTGGAAACTAAAGGAGGAAGAAGAAACGTAAAAACGTAACTATTGTACCCTAACCATGATTATTTTTTTTCAATTTATGACCTAACCTTTGCTTCTGTAGTGTTTATGTAGTTCCAAGGCTTACTTATCTATACTTAAAATTTGAAAGTCATGAAAAAATTTACCTAGGAATTAGATTTCATTTTAACAGTATATACCAAAAATTAACAATGAATATTTATTCAGTAATAATAGGTCACAACCTATCAAAGTCATTACGATATCTGAAAAATGTGAGTGCCAGACTATTAATTAAGAAAAATGGCATTAGAAGATATAACACCATGACTGAAAACGTGAATCAAAATAAAACCTATATATCGGTAAATATTAAAAATTCAAATTTTGCTGATGGAAGGGGTATCGCAAAATTTTTTCGGAGAAACCAATCAACGGACAAAGAATCAAAGGGAATACATAAATCTGAACTAAAACGACTGGTTGTACTAGCAAAACCTGAAAAATTTAGATTACTTGTTGCAATAGGTCTTTTGTTAGTATCAAGTACCGTAACGATGTTTATACCATTTAGTTTAGGAAAAATTCTAGATATTATTTACGTTAATAATGATCATAAACATGAAGCAAGAGCAAAACTTAATAAGATCTGTGGCCTACTTCTATGTGTGTTTGTATTAGGCGCAATATGTAACTTTGGAAGAATTTACTTAATGTCTACTGCGGGTTATAGAATGACCAATACACTGAGGCAGAAAGTATTCAATTCTATATTGAATCAAGAACAAGCCTGGTTTGACAAAAGATCTACAGGCGAATTAATAAACCGATTATCGGCAGATACACAAATTGTTGGAACAGCTTTGTCAACAAATATTTCTGATGGTCTACGTTCACTTGTTATGGTATTTGCTGGAACTAGTATGATGTTTTATATGTCTGCAGAATTAGCTTTAGTAGGTCTAGCGATAGTACCCCCTATAGCTGGTATCGCAGTAATTTATGGACGATTTGTAAGAAATATTTCAAGGAAATTACAAGATAGTTTAGCTGAATCTACAAAAGTTGCAGAAGAACGTATATCTAATATACGTACTGTGAAATCTTTTGCACAAGAACCAAGAGAAATAGGGAGATATAGTAGATCAATTATAGATGTTTTAACAATAGGATACAGAGAAGCTAAAGCAAGAGCGTTTTTTTATGCCATGACAGGTTTTGGGGGACATATAATTATTATATCTGTTTTATATTATGGAGGTGTAATGGTTACTGCAAATACATTAACTGTGGGTAATTTATCATCTTTTCTACTTTATGCAGCTTATATTGGCATATCAGTTGGCGGATTGTCTAGTTTTTATTCAGATTTAAATAAGTCCTTAGGAGCTGCCACCAGAATATGGGAAATTATTGACAGGAATCCATCTATTCCAATTGAAGGTGGATATGTTCCAGTGGTTTTACCAAAAGGTCACATAGAGTTTAAAGATATTAAATTTAGCTATCCTGCTCGAACTGATATTGAAATTTTTAAAAATTTAAGTTTAAATATTTCGCCAGGGCAAACTGTTGCAGTTGTGGGACCAAGTGGCTCTGGGAAAAGTACGCTTGCCGCCCTTCTTTTGCGGTTATATGATCCATTAGATGGTGCAATATATACAGATAATTATAATATCAAAGATTTAGACCCTGCATGGATAAAAAAACACATTGGAACGGTAAGCCAAGAACCCACATTATTTTCTTGTTCAATTAGAGACAATATATTGTATGGTGCTGACGACCCTGATAACATTACTGATGATGATATCCTAAGAGTCAGTAAAGAGGCAAATGTTTACGAATTTGTTCAGCAATTACCTGAAGGATTTGATACTGTTGTTGGGGAAAGGGGTGTTATGTTAAGTGGAGGTCAGAAACAGAGAGTGGCTATAGCAAGAGCACTTATTAAAGACCCTAAAATTTTATTGCTGGACGAGGCTACAAGTGCATTAGATGCTCAGTCAGAACATTTAGTACAAGAAGCTCTAGAACGGGTGATGAAAGATCGTACAGTTTTAACAATCGCTCACCGGTTATCAACAATACAAAATGCAGATGTAATAGTGGTATTAAAGGATGGCAAAATTATTGAGCAAGGTAGTTATGAAGAACTTTGTAATCGTGATTCTGGTGCTTTTAAAGAATTAATAAAACATCAAACTTTTAAAGGAACCTGACATACCTAATGAATTTTACATTTTTGTTATTTCCTTATAAATATTTATAATTATTGTACATAATAAAATAATAGAATATACATTTATTGTTTTTTATCTCTTTTTGCGCTCCTTAAATTGATGGGCTGAAATATACTTCAAAACGAGGAAATTAATTGAAAATATTTAATTCTGACAATATATAATCCCAAATATATATTAAACATATTTTTGTTTAGCAAAAAACTTAAATTTGGCAATAACTAAAAAATAAAGATGGTAAAATTTAGTATGTGATATTTGTTTTATAATTAATGCATATCAGCATCTTAATTAATTTTAGTTATTAATTGAACTGTAACTAATTGGTGGAAATAATATTGTTTGAAGGAAAAAAAAATAAAATATCTGATGCAGTATATTACCCCCAACTTAGTAATATGTGACAACGTAAATTCACAATTAAGTAGATCTCGAAAATTACATGTTTGTGTTTTTGACATCCATTGCAGTATGAAACAAAATGACATTAACTAGCCTCAAAATTGACAGCAAATGTATGAGGTTACCGATAAAAGCCGAGAACATCAGATGGCAAGTGTACAAAAGCCGTAACAGACGATTCAAATTAAAACCTATCAATTAAAAATTATGACTGCAAACAATTCCAAATTGGTTTTCACAAGATATGTTTTTATTTGAAGTAAATACATTTATTTCAATATAAAAAAGGCATCGCCTTACATTACAACTTCTACAGTATTATATAAGGCAATATTTTAGTACAAGCATAACAATATTTATCATCATTGGTCGAGTTGGTCTCAAACTTGTCTAAAATATGTTGATACCTTTCTTGTCCAGAGAGTGTAGAATCTGGACAGCTAGTAGACACTAAACGAGAAAACCTGGTAGATTCTTCAGAAGTGAGTTCTGAATTCTTTTCTAAAAGAATTCCCTAAAAATACATAATTTTTAATTTAAAGTAGTAGATGTATTTCCAATATAAATATGCAAGAACTATGACATACATGTAGTTTTAAGTTTAGAAATAATTTAGAATGTTACGAGATAGTTCACATACCTTACACAATTTACATGTATACTTTTCATTCTTATCTAATGATAATTTATCTCCTGTTCTTATTACAGTTGCTATGGTGGCAGGATAATTTTCTTGTAGATCTTTTACAAACTTCTTCATCAAGTCATGTACCGACGCATACTGATTAATACGTTGTTGTCTAATGGCAATAGGTTCCAGTTTGTTAAATTTATTGTAAAAAGCTAATTCCTTCACATCGAATAACCTTAAAGGTCTAAGAATTTTTACATCATCTCTATCATCACAAAAACCCTAAAATAGGACGACAAAATTTTACATTTCTAGACACAATAGCTATGAGTATAGAAGGAAACATTTAAATAACAATAAAGGGCAGAATCTACTGTTTAATCAAATATTTTATGTTACTAGTTATATGGAACAAAGGAAACTTTATGAAATATACCTACAGTGTCAATAGCAACATGGTATCCTCTACCAAGAGATATGTTTGTTAATAAATGTGATGCTGTATCAATGGATATTTCTGGTGTAAATATGAAATTACAGTTAAGCCATTTTGCAGCATCCACAAGTAAACGCTGTCTGAAAAACAGTAAAATTTATATAAAAAATCATGTCATTCTTGACCTTACACAAAGAGAAATTTGATTTTAAAATAATTATTTTTAACTATAAAAATATTAAAAAATTAAAAGAAAATTTTACTTAAGGGGACACTTCATAAAAATACTTTTTTTTAAAAGGTTAAAATTTGTTATTTGAAATTATAAAAAATCTTCAATATCGGTTCTTTAAATCCCTTAGATAAAAATGCATGACCTTAAAACAAAATTTACATGGGATATATAAGGTTTTAAATAATTATTTGAACTTAATGATTATCAAAATACTCACTTAAATAAATGAATTATTTCATTTATGTTAGTTTTTGATGTTTTTTTATCTAATATGTTCCACACTGTTTCCTTATCATTTTGGGAAATGTCTAAATCAGAATATTTCATTACTTCACATAATTCTTTGGGATTTAAAACATATTGAACAAAAGATGCAAAATATAGCTTAAATCCAAGTGATATTACTTCTCTCTTTACTTTTCTAAGAATATCTTGCCTTTCTTCCACAGATAATTCAAACTTGTCTAAAAAAGAATGTTAATCGGTACAAGTAAAAAAAATATATATGTAATACTTTTATGTAATATTATTTACAATTATATAATATTATTTAGTTAGTTATCGTTAACAGCTAAGTAGTCTTAACTGTTAATGACAATGTATTTTGCATTTCTGCAACTTACATATTCTAACATTTGCCACAGCATAAACTATTTGAAAGTAAATAATTACCTCAGGTACCTTCTGAAAAAATAAAATCTTACCTTCAAGAAATAATACAGTTAAATCAAATCTAAACTTTTTTGAAGTATTTAAATCCAGACCGGCTCTTAAGAAATGTAAAAGAGCAGTACTAGGATGTCCTATTTTGTAATAAACCAAAATCTTATCATTCGGACGAATTAACTTGGATTTGCCAAGTACAGCTTTAAATTTATGAGTTGAACCTGCTAAAAAGCAACTTTTGCAATATGTATCTTTATGCCTTAATACAACACAAGGTTTACCCATTTTACATTTATTGCAAGTATCAGTTCTAAAAGTATTACAATATAAATATAATTTCAAAAACAATATTCTTCTGTAAAGTTACTTACACAATTTTTTCATCTTTAGTCATAATTTTATTGGATCCACTTTCAAACATATCATCGCCAACGCTACACATTTTTCAATGTATTTGTAAAAATTTGTTAAATTCTTACTTTCAATTCAACCATAAACACAATAAAAACATAACATGTTAAATAGATAAGGTTAGGTTATTACAAACCACTTCTTCTTCCAACTCTTATAAGTCACCACAGAATATTTATTAAACGAATTACGCGAATTACTAATACCCTGTTTCATAGATTCATTAGACGACAGAATATATACAGACAACCATCTCTGTATATATTCTGCCTTAATACCTATAATGCATACATATATGTATGTATCTAGATATATTAGGAAGAAATCTTATTTTGTGATTCTCTGATATTAGGTAATATTCCTAAGAGATATATACTCTGACAGTTTCAGAATGGGTATAATTGAATTATCAAAAGTGTATTTTGAATATTATTTACTGAATGTACTATATTCAATATTATGTACTAATTTTAAAGCTTTTTATCAAAGAAAGAATATACTCGTATATCTTTTAGATCGCGGTTCTAATAATGGATGTCATCAAACGCACCATATGGTGCGCCATAATAGCTTTATTTATATGTAAAACCAAAGAAAAACATCAATTTAATTTAGCATTATTTTAAAAATATTATTTGGATTATAAACATCCGATTATGGAAATTACCCGGTTATGCTTATGATTACCGGAGTAATGTTCCAGTGACTCACTGGTTTGGCATAAGGATAACGTGTGATAGGGGCATTATGCTTTCTCTAGTTAAATTGTAGTGTATTGTGTAAAAACGGAAAAGCAGTTGTACCAAATTGATACCAAGATTTCTAAAAAAATTGGACAAGAATTACATGATTTAACCGAAATAATATCCGCGCCATAGGGGATTCACAGCCGAGATGTTGAACGTCGGTGGCATTTTTTCCTTCTATAAACAAAACCAATTGCTATATTCATTTAGTTATAAAACCATTCAACTCACTTGAAATAAACGTGTGCGCTGTTATTATGATAACATACAAACTAAATATTGAAATAATGGTGAGTTATTAAGAAGATGGCAAATGATTTAAGTGTAAGGGCAAATACAATATCAGATTGAAAAAAATCGCACCAAAATAAAAAATACTTCTGTATTGTAACATCAATGGCACCTTCGAAAAAATCAATGAAAACTGAAAAACATAAAAAAGTGTATGTCTGTGATATGGTTTTCACCGTTTACACAAAAGCTAGAGATTTATGTGAGAAATTTACCCGCCAAATTTGACATTTGCTACACTTCAATAAATGAAAGATCGCTACATTGATGGAAAAATCCTCAGCTACAAGTTTGGTAAAAAGGAATTATCCGGCTAATAAATATGCAGTATAAGATTTTAAAATAAAATTTAACAACTTAATGAATGCAAATGCATATGAACTATTTCAGATTAATAACTGCAGAGTTATAAAATGTTACCGTTGAGAACTTAAAACAAGAGTGTACTGCTTCTAGATGTAAGCCCATCAAAGAACGCCATATTATCCTCGCATGTAGTAATGCTTTCAGTTCACAGATCAGCTAAACCAAGAGCTTTTAAATACAGTAGCTCTAACATATTTCTAATTTGTTATAATAAGAAATAATGCTTGGGTCTTTAAAATATGGTATTTTGAAATTTTTGTACTTGAAGCAATTTTTTTTAAAGAGTGGCTCCCAGAAGCTTTTTTAAGAATCCTAGAAAATGTCTCCTGTTCGAAGATAATGCACCAATACAGCCAAATGAAGAGATACTGAAAAGTGAAGAAATAATAGCCATGTTTTTACCTCCTAATATAAGTTCCCTTATTCAGCTAATGGATGACGATGTGCTAAACACTTTAAAACGAAATTACAAACAATTTAAAATATATTTTGGGCGGAAGTAGAAAAGAAATCACACTATTTGAAAAATATAAACCTGAAAGATGATGATGTATTTGGTAGATGATAATGCATGGTGAAAAGTAAAAAGAAAATTGGATAGTGATAATGAATGGTGATAAGTAAATATTGTATTTTACAAAAATCTTGGTAAAAAATAATTAAGAAAAATGATATACGGGATACGGGCGATGAAAATACAACAAATTTTATATTTGATAAAGATACCATGATATGAGAATGTTATAGAAATGATGTCGATTAGTGACTTAGCAATGATAATATCCAAGAACTTATAGATCAGCAGATATTGAACTTGTTTTCAATTCTAATGAGAAAATATGTGTGTAATGACAATTGATAATGTCCCTGAGAAAAATTCTCATTCAGATGAACTGGAAACTTTATAATAAAAGGACTTGATATATGTAGAGCAACAGGATAATTTAACACCATCTGATGTTTTACTTATCAAATATTGGAGATACATTGCTAAAATATAGGTTATGTGCAAAGCAAAAATAGTAAAAAATAATATCTTTCTAGTTCTAATGACATAATTAATACTTGTTTAAAATCTTTACAAATCCGTAAAATGTAATAAATTTTATTTTTTGAAACGTATGTTTATTTCTCATTTATCCAAGACTACCTAAGTTCACATTGAGGTTCTACTGTATTATTAATTACGACATACTATCGATGTATTTTATAGCGTTTGAACCCCAAGGCAGTATTTCTGGTATCATAGGGGATGGTATATATCGCTTAAGTCTAGACACAAAGTAACTGTTATTAAAATATTAAAAATATAAAGTGGAATTGCACTATATATTTATTTGCTATATATCAGTTACTTTAACTAATCATCCTGTGACTATACAATGTACTATAAAATATAAAGTAAAATCATAATAATTATCATATAATTATTAGAAATATAATTACAAAATCACTTTCCATTTGAATGTCAGGGGTCAGCGCTTATATGCCAATTTTATGATTGTGGTGATTTGAAACAATTGCAAAAATATATATATTAAAAATAATTTCCACTAATCTGGTGAAATAAAATGACAAAACTAGCGAATAATATTTACTAATATGTAATCTGATAAAATACTAAAATAGTTTATGAAACCTTACATAATCCGCACTTATAAACTCTTAATGAGTAAATATATTTGACATTAATTATTATCTATAGTATTGTTGACTGTTAGTCCACTGAGGTGGAGCTGCACTATAATCATATTGTGGTGTAGGTCTTGCCTGTGTTGGTGTTGAAGTAGCATATTGGGCAGTAGGTGGAGCCGTTGTACCAGTATAGCCTGTATAATTTTGTGCGGGACTGTACGCAGGTGGGGCAGTATAGTACTGTGGTTGTTGAGGAGGCGGTATATGCATAGGAGGTAGAGGCTGGCTATAATTACTAGTCTGTGGATACTGGCTATAATAATTTTGAGATGTGGAAATAGTTTCGTGGACTGTAGGAGCAGAATCCTGTATAGGCACAGTTATTAAATTAGTCCTAACACCAGATGATTGTAATGAAGTAGGTCGTCTAATATTTGGTGCCACAACATTAGATCTTGGATCATTTGTGGGTTTCGTACGCACAGGAGGGGTCCTTTCAGGTTCTACAACTTCTACTGGTTGTTGGTTTATATTTGAAACATGTCGATGATTTATGTGGGCTTGTAAGTCACGTTGAGATAGGTATGTTCTACGGCATCCAGACTGGCCATATCTGGTTCCACCATGTGTACACATAAAAACTGTTCCTAATCCAGTTTGTTCTACCCTAGTAACTTTTTCTAAGCATCGAGGACATTGTTTCTGTTCTTTTTTACCACATGCTAAACAGAATACATGTTTACAGGGAATCTGGAAAAAAAAATTTATGAAAAACAGACTGTGGACAGCAGAAGTTAGCACTAATGTATAAACACCATTAAAAGAGGGTACCATTTTTTGTAAGTCATTCATAATAGCTTTACTAATTACTAGTTTACATACTACATAGCAGAATTACATTTAATTTAATATCAACAAAGATATTGATAATCATAATTATGAAATTTCAGCTTTGAAAATGGTCAGCCTTCATTTGTGGTATAATTAAGTTGGCCATAAAAATATTGAGCAGAACAGTATCGGTAGGATCAACATTAGATATTAGATATTTGGCATCCGAATATAATAAGGCTAATATTAAAGAAGTGACAACTGTACATGGTTAAGTATTTATGAAACCACTATGCATAGATTTCTAGATAGTATTCTTGTAAGCATATTGAATAAGAATGTTTTCAAGATGAGTACTGATTCTGCATGTAAGATTTAAAAGCTTAAAATTTACATATTTCTATGAACCTTCAGTATTCATATTAAGACATGTAGACAATTATGATTTGTAGAAATAGCTTTTTATTATTTATTATAATTTATACTTTAACTTTTGCTATTATTATGGTAATTTTGAAGATAATAAAAATGTGATGTTTAACCTAAATGCTAATGAAAAAGAACTGATATACTGAAGAAGCTGTCAATGATATGACATAACCATTAAATCTGGCAGCTTATTTTTTTTTTGTTTATTTACATAGACCTTTAATCGTTAAAGAATTAGGAGAGACAAAAATCACAAATGTAATTCATATTCAATTTGCAATTAACAATATGTTGGTATTGTAGTTTTAGTAGGGTTGTTAAAATATAATATATATTTGAAATAGTTTAGAAAATTTTGGATTTATCACATTTATATAAAATTATATATAAATAATTTTGGGTATCTAACCCAATTTACATGAAATCTATTTGAATAAGTTTAATATACTAACCATTCGACCATATATTAAAATGGGTTTTAAACACTTGTCACAACAATGTATCATTGGGTTCAATACTTTTTCTCCAATTAAATTCACTTTGTGTGTCCAATTCAACCGTAACATAGGTTCTGGTGGTCCTCTATTAATGGTAGTAAACGTTGGAGCTTCCAATTGTGAAATGTCAGCTTCAAGATCAACTGAAAACAAATAGTCAACAATAAAAATCTAGAGAAATGACACAGCCAACTAAATGTCATTAAAAATGCAGTAAATTACTTGGAGGTGGAGCAACATTTTCGTTTATTTCAGTTTCGACAGGAGTTTCTTCTATAATTTCTGCTGGTTGTTGTTCCACTTCTTCATCACTTTCGATAACCTTTATGGCTTTTTTTCCTCTTCCTCGACCACGACCTCTTCCCCGTCCACGGCCCCTTCCGCCTCTACCACGTCCACGGCCTCTTTTAGGTGCATCATCCATTTTCGATTTCATTAATTCCTTACACCAATTAAAAAAGACAATTAGTATCCGAAATAACAAAAAATAATGTGCAATTGTTTACCACTTTAAATATTGACGTAACTGTTTTTAGGTTTGAGGTTAATACTTAATATCATAGAATTTAATCGTTTGTCACGGACGACACGGACACGGATGCTACCACGAGTCCATCGAGATGGATGTATTTTTTGTTATATTCTTATTGATAGCCAAAATAATTATCTTTTTGTTAGGGGCTCAAACTACTGCTTTGGTATGTTAATATTAGAATCGAATAAAATTTAGAATTACAGTTATGTATTTATATAATATCTCAATAACAGCTGTTTGGTAGCTTCGTTCAAAATGTTCTGGATTAATGTATAAAGATTATATGAATCCAAATTAAAACTACAAGAACTTTATGAACCTGTACATCAAATTAATTAAAATAAACTGCAACGAGTTTTGTTAAAGTAACCGTTGTGTAAATTTCTATGATAAACATCTATAACGAACTGTAAAATTGCTACATTTATGCCACACTTTATTTTATTTAAAGTTTACGATTACGGCTTATGAATTATTTATATGGATGAGGTTCTTATTTGACGTACGCTTATTATGTTTTGAAAGTGGTCGCCTCCACGTTTCCAAAACTTCCACTCGTCCGTTTAATTTTCTGAGGTCATCGCGATATATCATTCTCGATTCTGATGTATCCACCGTATGTAAATAAATTCTGAAACCATATTCTGTAGTGTTATCAAAATTATCGTTGTGTTTATTTATATCAGAATTTTATTATCATTTTTTAGTTTCATAATACAAAAGCCAACAAAAAAGACACAGCTATATCTAAACGATCTAAGTCTCAGTGCTTGTTGATTTTTACTCTTCGTAGTACCAGTACAAAAATTCTTCTAATACTTCCCCTGGGATAATTTGCGTTCATTCGTGGGTGCAGCAAGTACTCATACTGTGAATAAAATCTTGGACGTCTTCCGCATAAAGAGTAGACTATTTCCTCCGCTTTTTTTTTTTTTTTATAGAAAACATTAATTATTAAACATATATTATCAACACAGAAAGTTTGAGTTATGAAATATTTTCGACCTACACGTAACTTACGTGTAGGTCGAAAATATTTCATAGCTCTAAATCAAGGCATGGTAGGTATATTAGATCATTTTTTGGGATTTTGATTAACATAAGTACATTGTTGGCTGCATTAATCGTCAATAATAGGTAATCACCACTAATGATTTTAAACTGGAGATATTACTCTGGTTTTAAATCATTCAACAAAATACTGTATTGAAACCCACTGAATCATTATGTTATCATTAGCTATGTTGAACCCACACAATAGTTGATTTAAATCAAAAATGTGTTTATGCTGCGGAAGAAATAAATCAGCATAAAAAATAGTTTTAAATACTTTTGAAGGATATTGGTAGTCATTCAACAAGCCTCATTCAACGGAGATAGGTTAAAATACTCTAACTTTTGTGTCAGTTGAACGCGCCCATTGTATATAGGAATTCTATGGTTGTTAACAAAATTGTTTTCATTTTTAATTCTGTGTTTTGCGTCAAAACTATTATTTCTGTAAAACGAAACCCTTAAAAACATAACCTAAATGATTTGACAATGGCAATGTTTAGGGCTCTAGGCAGAAATATCCCTTATTTAAAGCAACAATTTGGTGCTTTATTGGGTAACACAAGCACATCCGTGAAATTTATTTGTGGTGTAGTATTATTCAGTTATGGACTCTCATATTCTGATGAAGCAGTGCGAGTTATATCAGTAACTCCTGGTGACCTCATGCCCCCTTCCTTCTGGGTGTGGACAGCGTTTACATTCTGTTTTTTAGAAATATATTTTTGGGAAGTGTTAGTAGACATTATAACAGTTGGCTTATGTGGTAAATTAATTGAACCACTGTGGGGTCAAATGGAAATGTTGACATTCTTTGCAATTGTAAATTTTGGTGTCGCTGTCATAACAACAGCATTTTACTTCATTTTATATTGCTGTACTTTTAATACAGAATTTTTATTCACTGTGCACATACATGGTCTGGCTGGATATATTGCAGGAGTATCTGTGGCGGTGAAACAAATCATGCCTGACTTAGTCTTAATTAAAACACCTCTGGGAAAGCTAAGCAATAGAAATGTGCCACTTACTGTATTTTTCCTTTCTGTTATCTTTAAACTTGTGGGATTAGTAGATGGTACTTATCCAACTATGTTTTTTAGCGGACTGTTAGTTAGCTGGGTTTATTTAAGATTTTATCAAAAACATACAAATGGATCAAGAGGAGATTTGGCTGATTATTTTACATTTGCAAGGTAATTACTTAATAATTATTCATGTACATTATTCAGCATTGTATTGTACAATAATCAGTACTAACCGATTATAATTAAAATCATTGAAGTCAGAATACTGTTTCTTTTAATATTGAAAGTGAAAATAAGAGTAAAAATAAGTTCGTAGACAATCAATTAATGTTACTATATCGGCGATTTTTTTTTAATCTTTACTACAGTATAATAATAAATGCTAAATCTTGTATTGACACTGTTAAAAATTCTATTTCATTAGAAATGTATAAAGAATAAATTTGTAACAAAATAATCTTTTTAGTTTTTTCCCAAACGTGGTGCAACCACCAATAGCAGTATTAAGTAATAGCATTCACAGTGGCTTGGTCAAAATAGGTATATGCCGAAAAATTGTTAGAAAATTTGATATTGCCAACCCAACTGGTATTACAATATCCGTTCCTGGAGGAACAGATCAGCATGACATGGAAAGAAGAAGGTAAGTTAATGGTTAATAGATTTTAAATGACATATATCGAACAGCATATCTTGTATCTTACAATCGTATCAGCTTATAACATTCATTAAATTTTTATGGAGTACTGAAGACTTTTGCCAACTTTTATGTGAATCATAGATAATCTAGCTCTTCCGGAAATAACCGGAACTAACTTCAACCTAGAATTTTCAAACAGTGTTGCAATTTCATACAATACTCATAATTTTGTTTTTAAGTGATTTTTAAATACTTAAAATATATCAACTTTATTTTTTTAAAAGACTGACAGATATATAAATTTATATTTCTTCAGAATTTGGGTTTGAGTTGTGACATCATAGTATTTTTATTTACCGTTTATAAAATAAGGGTGTTAAACTTGATATTCTAAAATATGGCTACCTTTAAAAATAAAAATGTTTTTCAACTACAGAGGTATCTCATATTAGGAATTCCAATTTTTTAAAATATGTTGGTTTTCCTGATACGTTTCCTTAAATGGAAAGATGATATACTTGTAATATAGAATGGTTATGATGATATACTCTATCATTACTGCAAATACTGGTCTCAAAAGAATCCTTATTGGTTTCAAGAACCATGTAGCCAGTGTCAAGGTAGAGTAAATGTATGGGCTGAAATAATTACTCATTAAAGATAATATGACTATAGTGTATTCGCCGAGTTCTGAGACCACGTCAAAACAAACATATGTGCGTGATTGTCACGTGGGCGTGACGTAGCCCAATCCTCATTGGTTGCATTTTTAACATCCAGTTACAGACTATCGCTCCTTCAGTAGTGCACAATTCGCGTAAAAGTATATTTGTATTTCTGACATATAAAAGTTTTTACAAAATCAAAGTGTTTTCACTAAATATTTTTTTATAGAAAACTATTTGAAAATCTTTTATACATTATCTTTAGCATTACCAAAAACCAGAATATTAGTTATTAGAAAAATAATTATTACTTTTACTACTTTACTAAAGAATGATTAATTTAAAATGTAGTTGCAATGGTTGTATTTGAAATTAATTTTTAAATTTTTTAAAAAGAAGACAAAATTATAGTTATTATCATAGTAAATCATTAATTATTATTATTAGTATATTTCTAATAATTTTACGCATGGATGGCTCTTATGAATTAAGCATCTGTTAGTTCACGTGAACAGTGCATGCATTTGTTTTGACGCGCTCTCAGGACTTTGTGAACATACTATAGAAGCTATATATTTAGAATTTCTACTTTTTAATTCCCAGTTTGAACCAAACAATTCTTCCTCCCAAAGTTCTCTATCCAAACAGTGAATATGATGACCCCCATCAAAAATTTGTTTCAACAAAATGGAATTGTTCATTTTGGGTTTATGTTTGGTTGTTTCTTGTGAATGGTGTTGTTTTTTGGTAATTTCGACTGAATGGCCATCATGTTCATCTGATTTGATCCCCTTAGATGTCTTCTGAAGTTACTTAACATTTTGAGACGATGAGAGTATCTGAAGCAACAACTTCAAAGTGAAGTGGAAAATATTCGCCTGGAAATTATTAAACGTTCAATATTCACACACCTTCCTGCTAATACTGAATTACAACTTACAAAAGACAATGATGACATCACAGCTCAAACACAAAATCTGAATAAAATAAAATATTTATGTCTTAAAAAAACAAAGTTGATATACATGTTTAAAAATTTTGTCCACACCACACATTAGAATATCGCGTATATTTTTAAATATTTGAGTAGATGGTTGATGATTGTAAACAATTGTATTTTTTGACGTTAAAGAAAAAAATAATGATTTTATGACATTTGGAGTTTTTAAAAAACCATTACCTAAAGTGGTAATAACCATAAATGAAAAACCTGACATTTATAGTTTATATTGAAAAATGGCATGAGTTTGACATTTTAAATTATTCTGTGTGAAAATAATCCATGTTTCAAATTGTTACATGTTAAATCAAATTATTAATTTAACACTTCAAAAATAAACATTTAAACAAATACTTGAAATATGTATTATACTTATTTGACAGTGTTAAAATTTATCATAAATTAATGGAAAAATATTCCAACAGAGAAGCTCCATTCATGAAGATGAAAATTTATAATTTAAAAGTACTTGGCCAGTCACCCCCATCTAAGAATTTCTTATTTTGAAATTGTATGAATTAATTTTCAAATAAAACAAAAACATACCATAATTAAATACTTAACATGCCAAAATGAACTTCCTTCGCCTAAAACCATAAGGTACGGAGAGAAAGATTACACTCAGAGACAAGGTCAAATACATTCATGTTCAGGGACAGGTGCTAAACCCTCCTCATGGGGACTTGAACCCAAATGTACAATCCTGAAAGAATGTAATGAGATACTTTTGATATATTCCTTTGAAGCATAGGCAATGATGAATTAATTTTTGGAATCAATTATACTCTTGGTCTCAAAAAATCAACCCTCTATTGAGTACAATGACAGTGCCAATGCCAGTGCTAATGCCACTTCAAGTTCACTACCCCACAGCACGAATGATGTACGACAGCAAATGCTTGACTTTTATTACCACTGCACTAGGCACTGAACCAGGTGCTCACTATATTTATCACTGTAATTTAATCAAAGATACCAGTTTGTCTCATTGAACTCGTTATTTATGCCGTTTTTATAGACTAATGTAAAAATTATTTTTTGTTTCAGGCAAATAGCCCTAAAAGCATTAAGTGAGAGATTATCAAAGTCTTACAGTGACAAGCTACTATTAATTCCAGTAAAACAGAATACAAAACCATTACCTTCGAATAAATTACATGAAACATCATCAGAACAATCACAAAATATTCCTACACAAACTTTACAAAGTAATTTACCTCCACCTATACCTCCTAAATCTGATTCATAATATTTTGACATTTTAATGATAGTTATTTAACTTCTGTATAGATATATATAATTGTTACTTTATTTTGTAATATATACATATATAAATATTAACACATGCTTAGTTTATATTTTTCTCCTCTATGCATAATCATTGTTTTTGTGTTCCTTTTTTTCATTTGACTTTATTTGCATTATACAAATTAAATTTGAATTTGATTTTAAAAAATTATTAATGTTTCAGTGTTGTCTCATAACTATTTAGAATATCAGCTAATTTTGGAACATTAAAAATGTTGATTGATCAAAAAGTATACATTTCTATTAACCTCTTGCAGCGAACAAGATATTCCTTTTTCATATAAAAAATTGCTGTATTCTCATCTTTCTTGAAATAAACCCCCTGCCTTAGATATAGTAAAGATTATTTCGATATTTGAATTCCCAGTACCAATTTCGGTATTGGAATGCTTGTTGATGTTACAATTACACTCTAGTTAAAGTTTAAGAACTATAGATAATGAGATGCTCTATTTGGTAGATTAGCGAACATGATTGAATAAATAATTTTTTAAGAGATTGATACTTTTTTTTCAAGTAATGCATTTGATGTACATATAATGTTGTATATGAAATCTTACAACAATTATACGTGAGTTTATAAAAATATATTTTTTGGTGTAATTTGTGGAACGTTAATATCATTTTAGTGACTAATTGTTAAGGTACTTTCCCAGGCACACTCCGGTCCAAAAAAAAAATTCACGGGTAAACATGAAATACTTGGAATATCAGTAGTCTAGTGTTCATTATTTTTTATCAGACTGTATTCTATACTCAGACAGTGCATGTATGTATAAACATGTAGCACACAACTACATGTTTATTAGTTGAAACTAAAGACATGGCAACGTGGCGTGTCGTATTTGAACCTGTTGTGATTGTGTATGTCCTATACTTAACCTTTCTGGAGCATGAAAGAAAATTTATAGAAAAATTAATATTTGCATCAGTTGCGGGATAATAAAGGAAAATTTACACAGCGGAAAGTAATATAGAAACTTATTGTTAAATTGTATTGGAAAAATGAATCTGGCGAAAAGTAAATAAAGTAACCTAAGCATTGGACGTATTGTTGAATTGACCGAGCTTGGCAAACATTTAAGATGTGAATGTAAAACCGTTCTATCACTTCAGAAAATAAAAGAAGGAAAGTCGTTTAGGACTACATTCGAATTTAGATACTGTTTGTGACGAATGTGCAGTAATAACACAAGTGGCGACTGGTAAAATGCATGTCACAAAAAATAATACCCAGCGTTCAGACGTTAATACAAAAGCTGTACTTGGTAAGTTATTTTTTACTTTATTTATTATTACCTGCTGTACTAGTAAGGTGTCTTCTTATGTACTATTAAACATTTAAAATAGTATCTTTAATTTATATGTGCTGTTCCCGTTCACATCTGGCAACACATAGCCTTGCCAGACGCTAATTGACAAGTTCTCGACTTACCGAGCAAAACTTAAACTGGCATATTTTACAAATGTTTGTATTTTCAACAAATCGGACAGCAAAAGCTTTTTTTTTATTTCAAAATATTCGTAATAAACTAATGTACAGATGAGCTGTTTTTGGAAAAAATGTATAGAAAAATTTTAAAGTTATGATGTAAAATGTGTATCTTTTAGTCAACTGGTACATTTAAATCATGCAAAAAGTTCCAACTTTAAAGGTAACTATCTCTTTTATTGTACAGGCAAATATGTTTCATTTAAGCAACTTCCTTTGGGAAGTTTATTCTTTGTGTGTCCTAAATTTGATGAAATTCTATAGAAAAGTGGATTTCTAGAGAAACTACCATAGTAAATGAAACAAAATATTTGATAGGTTTCACAAAAACTGAAAACTGTTTCGGCTTTTACACCATTCTCAAAGAGTAACAAACTTTTACTGATAATGCAATTTTTGTAAAACCTACCATGTGTTTTCTTTCATTTACTAGCCAAAAATGTTTCACCAAGTGCCCAGTGACCACTCCATTTTTACGAATTAATACCAATATGGATGAAACATTAAAAAAAAATAAATTCAGATCATCATCATCATCATATCGGTTTATAACGTCCTTCACCGTCTTCCGATTCCTAATCTCCATTCCTCTCTATTTCTCCACATGTCCTCGTCCAGACCTCTCTCCCGAATTTTATTATCAATGCCCTCTCTCCAGCTTCTTCGTGGTCTTCCTCGCCTTCTTCTTCCTTGTGGTTTCCAGTTTAGAACTTTTTTGGGTATTCTGTCATTTGGCATTCGCTGAACATGCCCGTACCATACGAGTTGTTTGGTTCTTATATCATCTACAATGTCATGTGTTATTCCCATCATATTTCTCATTCTCTCATTTGTTACCCTTTCTTTCTTTGATTTTCCAACTGACCTCCTCCAAAAGTCCATTTCTGTGGTTCTTATCATTCTTTCTGTTCTTTCTTTTATTGGCCATACTTCAGAACTATAGGTTACTATACTTTTAATTATTGAATTATATATTCTTCTTTTGTTATTTGTTTATTCCATAGAATGCTGTTCAACATTGTAATTGCTCTCCTTCCTTGAGTGTTTCTTTCCGAAATCGCTTCATCAAGTATCCCGTCGTTTGATATTTTCATGCCTAGATACTTATATTCATTGCAGTGTTTGATGTTTTGCCCGGTTGACAGAAGTAGATCTTGTTGTTCTCCTCCAATACACATGTATTCCGTTTTCTTCACATTAACTTCTAAACCCCATTTTTCATACTCTTCGATAAGTTTGCGTGTCATATATTCCATGTCATCGATATCTTGCACAATAACAACTTGGTCAGAAATAAAATAAATTCAGATCACTTGGTTTAAAATAGCTTAAACAACAGATTCATCTTTACCAACATCTGAAAATTATCAATGATATATATATATATATATATATATATATATATATATATATATATATATATATATATATATATATATATGATATATAATTATTATTATTCCCATAACTATAAACATTTTGTTCACAATCTACCAAAAACAATAAACTGAGAAAAAAGTATAGAGTTGTAATTCACTGGAAGAAAAAAATAAAGCACATTATGTCACAGGATTTATTAAATTGCACATAATTGAATACATAATAAAGTAATATATTGTATGATTTTATCATCAAAAGTTTAACTTGTATACATTTTCCTAAGTATATTTTAGCTCTAGTTAAATTTTTCTAAATCATCAGTTCAAAATTAGGTTAAAATTAATACAGAAATAAATTACATACATATATTTTCTATAAACTAAAAATAAATAAAAATCACCAAAAGAAGTATTATCTACTTTTGATATATCTCACTTCTATTCGAAGTACAAAATGGCAGTGTAATTAATAAAGTACTGAAAAGTACAAAGGAGATCTAATAATAAAAGAATACGCCCGATGTATATTTTCAAAACCCATTTATAACAATTTCCTAATTTCTAGACTATATCGTTTAAAAAAATATATTTAAAATAAAAAGCACATACAGTAATATATTGCCTAGAAGTGTTGTGGTCGTTCATGTATTTTCAACAAAAACTCATTTCTGCTTTTTACTAGGCGTTGAAGAAAACACGTGTATATTAAATACAGATTCGTCATCATAATGAGTTCCATTTTGAGTGTAATACCCAACATCAGTTATATCATTTCTGAATACTTTTCTATTCTGTTTTATAATGTCCTCACTTGGAGGTTCATTTTCTTTAAAATCATCTTCATCATTTTTAAAACTATCACTTAGTCTTTTCCTCTGACTAGTAAACATTTTGGAATGGGGAGTGTCAGAATTGCAAATATCCATTTTTTCTGACTCTTGGCTGCTATTTGGTGATGCTAAGGATACATGTCTATACTCCATATCCCAATTCACAGTGGAATCACTTAGCACATCTACTCGCGGTGGAGAGTGATCATCATCTACAAAATATTCAATTGTATATATAAAAAAAAGTTTCACATCCATCTTTCAATAAACTACAAGGAATATTATTATCGTCACATTTCAAAACAGGGATTAACAAAGCATTATCAGTCTTTTATCTTTACTTTCATTTATGGTTCAAAATAAAAAATATGATGGGTTTTATTAAGGGTTTTTAAACATATTTTTCTTTAAAATTTCAATTAGGTGTATGAAAACCATAAAAATATTTGTTCTTGTGTTTATTTATATTACAAAAGTTTCTTGC
Source organism: Rosalia funebris (assembly GCA_037954035.1). Classification (NCBI taxonomy): domain Eukaryota; kingdom Metazoa; phylum Arthropoda; class Insecta; order Coleoptera; family Cerambycidae; genus Rosalia; species Rosalia funebris. The sequence goes on from JAZFAV010000007.1 coordinate 12,864,297, forward strand.
ATTTATTTATGTAATTCACACACATGATCAAATTAATGCAAATTTCTAAAATATTTACATTAAATTTAAAATTTAAAACTAAAATTACATTTATCTCACGTTTAAATTATTACCATATTTTTAAAAGTAACAAATCAAAACTCAACAACAAAAATATCATAACTTATAAAAATAATTCTATTCAAAATAAATATGTTTTGAGCAGGGGCCTAGATTTCCCCTAATGAGCGGCCGCTGGATGGTCCTATAACTCTAGCAGCTTATATCAGTGGACTCGCAGAAGCGATACAAACTTGTTCAAATGAGTATGTTCTTGTGAAACATTCCAAGATAATTTTTCTTTGGCAGACTTCAATCATCAAAATTCATGCCCTTTACTGATTCCATTCAGAGTCTGTAAAGTTCCGTAATATTTCAAATTTTTTCTTTATGTAGTCATTTATAGCATTACTTCCAATACCGTTTTAAAAAATAATTCTACATTATTATCGATTATATTATATGACTTTATAAATTAAAACTTTATACAATGTTTATTGAATAAGATTGTCATTTGTTATTTACATTACATACATATATGAACTTTGGTTTCAATGTACAATAGATAATTGTACACTGTAATTATGCCTTAATTAATATGCATTTAGTTCAAAAAATTTTATATAAAGGTAATTTATTAGTATTACATAATGTAATATGTATTAAATATTAATACATAAATATATTAGTTTAAAGTTTTAAAAATATAATATTATCTAATTAAACTTCAGCAATACATATTTATGAAACAAATATGTTAAACGCTTTTAATAAATAATTTATTATACGGCTTTATTAATTTTTATTTAATTTATATTATTCTAGATTAACTGTTTTTTCAGAAATCAGTAAAGACCAATATTTAAAAATCTACCTTACTGATCTTTTTACATTGTTTTCTAAATCACCACTTTTTTACACTACTTGGGGTTTATATGTGTTGGGTGCTTCACACGAATGTGGTAATAAACCAATTAATCATTCATGAAATTTAGTGCATTATTCCTAGTAATTAATCAATTATTTCTAATACTCAACTTAGCGACGACATAGAAAATTGGTACTGGAGTGGGTAGGAACCTTGAGTGTGAAGATAACACTTAACGTAGTTTTCCACAAAACACTACAGTCTAGTGTGTAGTGTATTATGGAAAACTACGTCAGTGTTAGAGAAAATTGGAAAGATTTTTCTGACCTGGCCTTTTTCTTTCATCAAAATACTGTGACAGTTCTTGTCAGTTTAAATATAAGGTTGAATTTGATGAAGCAAATTTCCAAATGTAGAACAATCAACTTGTATTATGACAAAAACAGTTAGAGTAGGAACGTTTTAATTTTGCTTTAGAAGAATTTCAGTTATTTCCTGTTAGTCCAAAGGTGATTGAAAATTTTCAGTTTTGAACAATTAGGACAAAAATATTAGAGAATGACTCTAATAACTATGGAAATAAAGAGAATGACACCTCTTTATTTCCATTTTTTTACCAAACATTTTCTATTAACAAAATTTATTTTATTTTATGTACTCCAGTTTTTATATGGCTCTGTTACAAGTTATAGATTTTACCAAGAAATTAAAAAAGGATCCAGGTCTTGCATCATTACGAAAGAAAATAATTATTTAATTTATTAACATATATTACTTACCAAGAAAACCACTTCGATTTGACATTTGATTAGCAATATCGGGTACAACGCTGGCATCAATACTCATTGCCATTCTACTAGAGAAACTTAGTCTGCAAGCCGATCTAGATTCCTTAGGCGATTTTCTGCAAATTGGCGACAGATCGCAGTCCCTTAACTCAGGCACATCATGAGGTACTCCTAAACTAGTGTCTAAAGTATTTAGGGGGGAGAGCTGTATTGGCGAGAGTCCTGTGGAGAAAGCTGGAGAAGACTGAGCTGAATGATGTTCTGTAGGAGAGAATGGCCCTTGGTCAAACTCAAACAGCTTGCGATAAAGAGATACATCTTTAACACTGTCATTTTCACTGGCCTGCTGATTTTGAGTGAATGTAAAATAGGGCTTAAGAATCTCTTCAACATGGTCAGGGAGTACTGGAGGTAGTGTTAACACTGTTTGTGTAGAACCTGTTTATAATAATATGGAAATAAAATATCTGGAATTTTTAGATCTGGTTTTGTAAATTAATCCTTATATTTGAATCTGCCCACTGTATGCTGTATCAGTGGTGTTACACCCAAATAATTCCGAGGTAGCCGAGATGCCATCACATACAAGCAATTCAGTTTAGGTTTGGCATCATGATTGACCATGTATATATTATATAAATATAATAATACACGTTATGTAAGTTATAATTCATACGTAGGTACTTATATACAACACCGCTACTGATGACACATCCAAGCGGGCAGCTCTACTTATAAATAATTTGTGTTTACTTTGGTTTTAACATGTTGAATGATAAAAACATTATAATAAAGGTCATGGATTAAACGACATTTTACACATTAAGTTTGTACTAATTCTACCCAAGTCTATCTATTAAGAAAACCAACCTTCACAGGTCTCTTGACGAGTTTTTGTTCCACCATCAGGAATGTCTGCAATAAGAGGAACTCTAATCACGTCAGTTATAGGACTGGGGACTATAACTTTTTCACTAAAAAATGTATTAATTTTCTGTTGAACAATAGATTCAACATGTGGATCTTCCTCAAAAACATGTTGACTAATTGTACCCTCATCTATATCTGCTGGCTTTAAACTTGAAATATCATCTATGGTCCATTTAAAATTTATATCAGTCTTGGGTGTAGAAACTTTGGCAAATACTGATGGACTATAACACAGTAAATACATAAAAAAAACTTTACATACTAGATATTTATTTACATACCTTGCTACTGGAAGATGTAATCTATCGATTAAGTGAGATTCAAAAGGATTCATAATTCTTGTATACCTTGATGGAGGGGTAGAAAAATTTGGTAAAAATCTAAATGGACTATCACAGTTAGTATTTGAAAATGTATTCAGTTTGGCATTTGGTGTTTTATTTCTGTCATTTATGTATTTAAATTCCATATTTTTTGTTTTTTCTACTAACTACTTAGTAAACTCAATCAATTATAGACAGTGTGTATAAGAACTATATCATTATTAGGCCATAACATTAATTAACACTTCTCAAAAACTCCTCACATTCACTACGACACCAAATACAAAATTGCAGCTCTGTGAGCTCGCTCAAAATAAAACCGTTGAATTTAAAATTTCAAAACATAGAACCATAGACAATATATCTTATTATATATTTTCTATGCATAGAATAAATTTCAAACCTAATTTGAATCGCCTTTTTATATTGCAACTAATTTATGGTATGCTAAAACCGGTTACTAATGACGTTCATTGATGACAATATGGATGTTTTTAAATTAAGCTATTTTAAATTATAAATTTGGATGTTTGAGATAATAGCTTAATTGAAACAATGTACCTAATATCTGAAATCATAAACAATTAAGTTAGACCGTTAAGTAAAACCAATTAAATTACACTATTGAGTAATACCATTTGTTCTTTTTTTTTTTAACTTTTTGTTTGGATACAATATTTAGTTGCAGATATTGCTTCCTTTATTTAATTTTAGCATTTTCTAATTGTAGTAAGAATTGTAGCGATTGCTGTTCAAAAATATACGTTTATAGTACTACAACTAAGATATCTAGATTTTCAGTTTATGAATTATATTATATTGCGGTAAATTCCACTATTATTAATATATTTACGCTATATGATTCAAGTTATATGCGCTAGTATTTATTAGGTTATTTCGTTTGTAGTATTAATATAGTTGCATAACTCCGATGCATTTAGTACTACACCTTTGCACTCATTTGGAAGGTGTAAAGAATAGTAATGCAGCTTATCTTCACCTTATTACCAGAGTAAAAGAAGGTGTGAATTACACTGGTTTTAAAAAGCGAGGTGAATTCATATATTATAGAATATATGAATTATTATTAGAATTAGAAGGTTATTATCGTGTTTCATAGAAATTGTAAACCGTTTAAGAAAGTTATGGAACTTTTTTACACGGTATAACCACAGAGAAACCAGTGGTATAAGTGTAGCTCTGGAGGAATCTCAAGGGTGCTCGATTTCTTAAAATATGTTAAAAAGTTATTTTTGTACCTATGTAAAAAATGTATGCACATAAAATAATTCCTGTTTCTTTTTTAAAACTATTAATCATAAGCTTTAATAAAAGAATAATTTCTTTGAATCTATACAATAGGTTTTTATGAAAACACTCTCGGAGCTGTCAGACAGCAAAATGTACCTTACGATAAATAACTAAGAGCAAATAACGAGTCTTTCGAAAAGTGCCTCGAACGCCACAAACGAAGCCCTCTTGAAAATGGATTTTAAATTTAACATTTTTATTTTTGATTAGGTTTAAGTTTAGTATTTTGAGGAGGGCCCGAAGCCCTGCAATACTCAGGTTACCACCCATTGTATCTTCCCATAAAGCAGACAGTGCTGGAGTACAGATTCGGTCTTCTTCCAAAATCTTAATATTCTTTCGAGGCCGATCTTTCTTAGCTTGCTTGAGTTTAAGAAAACGAGCCTAGGTAGAGGCCTACGTCATGTTAGAGCCGGGCACTCATATAGCACATACTCAGAGGTCTCAACCTTTTCTCTACATCATGTGCATTTCTTGTTCGCACTCAAGCCAATCTTACTAAGATGGAATTTAAGGTAATAATGTTCTGTTAATAATTCCATGATTTTCCGGACACTTTCCCTATCATCCTAGGAGCTTTGTCATCCAGTCAACGTTAGGCGGCAAACTCAGCAGCAGTATGTAAATACTGCTCTATGATCTAAAGAGTGTACGAAATTTATATTTTCTCCACATATTACACTCATTGTCACCAACATTGTCTGTGACGTCAGTTAGAGGGATATTGGTCAGGATAAGTACATCGCTGAAAACTAGCTAAACATATAATGACTAAAATGAATATAGCTGATGAATAAATATGGCTGAGTGATGACTGGCCAAGTCACCGTTTTTAGAAACTGTAGACAGTGTATTATTTTTATAAAAAAAATACAAAATACTATATGTATAAATTTGTAGATCTCGACAAATACAAAATGGATAATCTTTTTAGTATGTGGAAAGTGCGAGAACTCGCAGATAAAGTGTAAGTGTATGTCACATATTTAAAAACAGATGTTTATCATTTTACATTTAATTGTTTCCATTTTAATATAATTCCAACTTAAATATAACCAAAAAATATATATTTTGGTTCATAATTAAAAATTTTATATGTGTTTACATAACTTTTCAGTACAAATGTGGTTATGAATTATACTGAAATTGAAGCTAAAGTTAGAGAAGCAACAAATGATGAGGCATGGGGACCTACAGGACAGATCATGCAAGAATTAGCTCACTCTACTTTTACATATGAACATTTTCCAGAGGTAATGTCAATGTTGTGGAAAAGAATGCTCCAAGATAATAAGCAGCATTGGAGAAGAACTTATAAGGTATTGTATTATTTTATATTAGAATATTAATAAAATCCATTATTTTTTCTAGGCACTTTTAGTATTAAATTATCTAATAAAAAATGGCTCTGAAAGAGTAGTGACTTCAGCTAGAGAACATATCTATGATTTAAGGTCGTTAGAAAATTATACATATATTGATGATGTTGGCAAAGATCAAGGAGTTAATATTAGGCATAAAGTAAAGGAACTGATTGATTTTATACAAGATGATGATAGGTTACGGGAAGAACGAAAGAAAGCTAAAAAAAATAAAGACAAATATATTGGAATGAGTTCAGATATGGTTGGAATGAGATTTGGTAAGTACTGTTAATTAAGTAAGCCAAGTTGTATTTACAGTCCGAGATATAATGAATTTACAGCTACAATAAATTATTATTCAGTATTTAAAAGTTTATTATAAAGTTGATATTTTATGTAAATTTTTATCTCCTTTAAAACAAAAACAAAAAATTGATAGTTATCATTTGATAACTATCATTTTTTTTTTTATCAAATATTTGTCATAATAATACTTGTAGCTATTCAATAGATAAGGTAAAGTTTCAAACACAAAAGTTTTTCAGACACTTTTACATGATCTATTTAACATAGAAATTTATAAAAATGTGTGTTAAACATTTTAGAAAAGTACACAAGATTTTAAAATGAAAATTTATGCTCAATAAGTGGCATATCTGCTGCAGTCATCAACTGCTTTGGTTCATACCGAATATTGTAACTGAATTACATTATTAATTAGCGTGTAGAATCTATAATTTATTTTACCCCGGTTTGTTTATAATTCACAACACTTCCATTAGTAATTTTATTTGCCAACTGAATCCAATTCAAACACATTGAAATTAATTTCCAAATATGCGAAAACTTTCATTTGATGTATTTAAGTTTTCATAACAAATGCATACTTTGTAATATATTTAATATTCCTTTATATTATTGAATATTGATTACCAAAATAAAATAACTAAATAATCTCTGTTATTGTGATTTTTAGAACTACTATCGATCTATAGAGGTCAATAGCAGCAATGTACATAATAAACAATCAAATATATATGATGATTTATACTTACGGTATGATTCTTAAATGTAGTTCACCTCTATAACTTTTTATGATATAAATTAATGAAAATTAGAGATTATGTTTATTTAAGGAATAAATATGCATTTAATGATGTAATAACTATTTTTACCCACGTTCGGTTTCACCAGAAATTATTTTTATTTTCAAATTTTAAATGGAACACGTATGCGTTTAGTTATATCAATCTAAAATGACAATGAGTATAATGACAGTTCATTTGTCATATTTCGACGCTTGATGTCATTTATTTTTTAATTTCCGATCTAGATTGCTGTGGATACAAACAAGAAGATTTACGTAATCATTTGTAAATCGTCCTCTGTTTTTCAAAGCCATTTTAATCAATGTGCAATGGTCCGTATGGATAACAAAGTATATAGATTGGGTGGTCTTTTATTTAGGTATAATTTTAGAATTTGACATTTTCGTAACAAGTTTTAAGAAAAAATAATATATTAAATTATTTGTAAGAAAATGCTTTTACTGGATAACCTTATAAGCCACCATCTTTCCATTTAAAACAATGAGGATTATTATGAATGAACATTACAAAATTGATCCTTTAATATTGAACCCTTATAAAACAGAAAATATGGAAAAGAAGATATGAGAATTTTTCCCAGACAATTTAATCTAAAATTATCCGTTTTATCGTAGTAATGGAAATTTAGATAAGAAAATAAAAATTAAAAAACAAATGACATTAAGTTTCAAAAAGTGACCAATGGAGTATCATAATACTCAGAATGTTTTAGATAAAAAACTAAAAATATACAAGGGTCTCATTTAAAATAAAAGAATTAATTGTGGGTAACCAAATGTGGGCACAAACTTTCTTTGTCATTAAGCGCATATTTATGCCTTATACATTATCGCTAAATTTCAATAATCTATCTTTAAAACGCAAAAAAGTTATAGGGGGAGCCACATGTGCATAGGTCAGAAACTTACCTTACGTAGATGGAGGTAATATTGTATTCACAAAAGGAACATAATAGTAATGCCAATAATCTACCTATTGCTGACTTCCATAGCGAAGGTGAAAATTATATATGCTTTGTACAGCGAAAGGAGTGTCACAGGGTTATATATGAGGTGACAATGTATACTTGGTGTCAATTTTGGAAATGAAAACACCTTATCATACAGTTTTGGAAATGAGAACATACAATATACAGTGAGTCACTTATATGAATATGAGGGGAAACCAAAAATTATTCGTATAAGTGAATAACACAGGACTTATGGGGGTTTCGCCGGGGAATGAGAAATTCTTCGTATAATTGAATGTTTCATATAAGTGAGACTTCACTGTGCTAAGAATTTAATTTAACTAGCTATGTGAATGACCCTGTGTGTATGGAGTTATTTATGCTGATTTGTTAAAAATTTTCTATATAGCAATTCATATACAATTTTTAAACTCAGGTTGATAATTAATGTTATTAATTATCAAGTTATATCTATATATAGTTATATTTATTTAAATAATTTTAATTTTAAGTTCATTGCACTCCCAGCAAAACTGAAAGTACTCGCTAATTTTCTTATTTCAAATCATTTATGTACATTTCCGACTGTGGCATATATATAGCGATTGCGAGAAACATCCACCACAGTTCAATATCTCTGAAACATTATTCTGGGCATGAGTTCTGATGGATATTAAATCTAATGAAACATTATTTTGGGTATGAGTTCTTTTCACATAGGACTTGATCTGCCCCAGGTAGTTTCCTCTCCCCACACCATAAAATATCCTATGAAGGTCCAGCAGAATTTCTGAGGGCTGAAGTTAAGAAAAATATATTATAATTTGTAGAGAAATGATTTGGTACAGAAAATTAGGAATAGGTCTTTTAAAACTAATAGAAAGCTCCATAGTAATAGACCATGCTTTTGTTGAAGGGACCACAAAACATTTATTAACTTTCATCATTTTCATTTCAAATTTTATTTTGATCAATGAAATTCTTATAATAACCAGTTTTATAGGAGTATCCCATCTGCTTCCTTTCTAAATAAATATAGTTTTGGATTTGTGAAAATCCAAAAAGACTATTTAATATGTCTGTTAATTATATATGTATAACCTTACCCAAGTTTTGTAAATATAATGAAACTTCTTTTAAAAAGTTTTGATTAGATAACATGCTTATTTTAATGAAAGAACTGTTTTGTATTACTTTTTTATTATAACATCATCAATAGAGCGATTACATATATTGGAATGTAATTAATTGTGAGGAAGTTGGCATTTAATGGTAACAGAAATGACTGTTTTATTAATCATAAATTCCACGTATATTTACATGTTATTCTCTTATTTTAATAATCATAATATCCCTTGAATTAAATTTTTTTATTACTTCCATTTGCATTACTGACGAAAGAGAAGAAAATTATGTATTACTGTAGTGAGGTTGAATATTAAATTAATTGTAAATAGGAACAAAAATTAACTAAAGCATATGGACAAAATTTATCTACACAAAGATTATCTATTTTTAGATAAGGCATATATTATACAAAGAAAAAACTTATACAAATATGCTATATAATAAAATAAAATTTTTATTAAAATAAAAAATCCGAAATTTTGGAGGCTATACAGAAATCTATTAACTTTTATCATAAATTGCTAGTCTACTAGATTAAGATCCCCTTAGTAATAATGAAAAATATATAATTCATATAATGATTAACTTGTGGCACAAATTGTTTTCTTTTTCACATTTTAAATGTATAATAAATGATCTGTTGATGAAATTGAAATAGATTTTCTGGTGATAAAAATATTAATAGAACAAGATTTGGGAGATGCTAACAGAATTAATCTAAAAAAAGTTAATGTTATTACAATGGCTTGTAATTACAATACCGATTTCGTTGATATCTACTAATCTGTAACAAAGATAATCAATCTATTATTCCTGATATTCTGTTTAATTCCTGTAAGATAATAATTTTGGAGATGACACATATGAATACTTTATCACAAGTTGACATGATTCTGCTGAGAAAGGTCAGTTTTTGATTTTTCTCTTGTAGTAAAATTGTTAATTTCATAAACACCCTATATCTATATAACTTCTATAAGTTAGTTTTTTTGTATATAACTGTTAGATTTTAATATAAAAAAAATTACACAGAATGGTAGGTATCACTGGATTTTATGATGTGGCAATATGATTCAAAGAGATAATATGTTATATGAAATTAATTCATTAGTTAACAGCCGTAGTTAATAAATAAATGTTATTGAAATGCAATTAAAGTAAATAAAATTTATGAGAAGTCATTGTGAAAAAGGCATGTTTTGCCTAACAGGGTATATGTATATAATATGTCTTCCACCCAGTCAATAATTTTAGTAGAATACTATATATAGTATATAGGAGCTGTTGAAAGGGAAAAGAGGAGGATATGGTATACAATTTTATCAAGATATTCTTAAGAGTTTTTGAACAGACATATGTGAATCATTCACTAAAGCATCAGGCTGCAGAGGAGAAGGTTACACATATAGTTGTGGACAAACACTCCCATGCTCAGGCAGAGGAGCTAAACCGTTCCTCTTGTTACTTGAACCTAAGCTTACAATAACCCTTAATACTGGACTCAGTCCATTGCCTCAGACCACAGTACAAATGATATTGTTGCAGCTACTTCTATAGGAGAATATGATAGGTCAGCATTATTAGCTCCATGTCTGCTAACTGACTTGAATGCCCATCAGATTCCTTTTGTTTAGTTTACATTATTAATTTGAAATCTTTATAGTATATAGCCTACTAAGAATAACAACACATTCTTCTTGTATAAATCTATAATAGTATTATCTGTTATAGGTTCTGGCCGTGATACTTGGGATGACAGACCCTATACTAAGGATAACTATGGTGATTGGGATGATACAAACTCTGCAAATCGTTATCGAGACAGGTCTTTTGATGATGATTATGACCTAGATAAGGAGGATAGTGATTCCGAATCTAAGCAGAACAACCACGCTAATAATGTGAAAAAGTATAAGGATACAGACCAACCAAACAGTCCGACACATGTAGAAAAGCGTGTTAATATCAGCCTCAATACATCAATAGCAAATTCTCCTAAAAAGATTATAAAACCTTTGAAGAAGGTTGACTTAGGCGCTGCAGCTAATTTTGGAAGGGATACTAGTCAAAGTCCAATGCCTCAAACCGGCAAAAATTTGTTAAGTGATGATTTTGAGCCTCCGAATAATGAAACTCAAGATGAATATAAATTAGCAACTGAATTTGGAGATTTTGAGACTGCTTTTGGAAATAAGACTTCTACACAAAAAACTGATGAGGGTTTCGCTGATTTCAGTTCAGCTTTTTCACAAAATTTAACACAAAATAATCAACCACACCAAATATCAACTATGCCTAATTTACTGGGACCCATACCCAATATGATGCCAAATGTGATATCTCCAACAAATATGACTTCTAATGCATCTAATGTAGGTTTTACCAATATCATGAATCAGTCAAATCTCGCAGGGAATCAGTTGCTGGGAAATCTGCCTTCAGCTAATGTTATATCTGGAACTCAACCAAATTTTTTGGGTGGACCATCTAGCAATTTTATTAGTGCTCCTAAATTGCCAGTTCAGCAACCTCAACAAAGCGACAGGAATGACTTGTTGGGTGATTTGGGAGATTTTGATAACTTAAGTTTACAATCACCTCCGGCTACTGTACTTGCATCTACAAATAATAATATAGGATTATTGGGTACTTCAAATAATGATTTTCTGGACGGATTAGGCTCAGGTGAGTTGAACATTTTTTTAGTTATTGCACTTTTCTAGGCATTACAGAGTGGTATTTGGTTTAACTATGAATTTTATAAAATCATGTATTAGATTATAAAATTCTTTCGAAAATAATGCAGATTACTAATTTAACAGTTTATTATCACTGTTATACCCTCAAAATTACTGTTGTATTTTCATGGGTCAAACAGGTAACATATCCATGTTAATAACCTACTCTATTCAAAACAGCACAGTTAAACACAACTCTTAATTTTTAGAGTGAAATGTCTCAAATAAAACTCGTTGTTTGAACAAAGTAAACATTGAATAGTTGGTTATATTAGCAAATAAAATGCTTTTTATTTTGTTTGTTAACAAATGCTAAAAAACGGGAAAAATTTTCACAAAAATTATGTTGATATATGACTTGATTTTACTGCATTTGTATAATGGTGAACCATATGTATAACACAAAATATGTGTATGCATTTCTATATGCATAATAATACACAGTCTAACCAAGTTTTGTCGGTAATTTTAACGCAAATATTAAAATAACACAAGTGCAAGTAAAGAAACATATATTTAAAAAGTAGATATAAAATGCTTTAAAACCATATATAATTTAACTTCCTTTCAGTAACTCCAAATTGTGGTGTCTGGTTCAACAAATTTCTTGTTTCAGAATATCCCACAATTTGTAATTGAGGGAATTTAAGTCTCCCTGAAAGTCGGTCTTCGACATTAATGAAAAACAAAATATTGCTTTCTATCCTGCATTGTGTTCTCTTTGCCTTGTAAGCAGAGGCCAAATCTTGTTGAAACATCCTCCGCTTATTTCACCCACAAGGGTTTCACAACTCCAGTTTCACAAAACTGAATATTTGTTACACCTGACCATGACACTGGCAAGATGGTGTCCTCTTTCACCTACACAATCATTTTGTTGCTTATATTTTTCTTCAAACATCAAAATTTTTTCGTCGGTAGACAAAATTTGTTTGTATTGACCATTGTGGTATTTGTTCCATGATGCCTTGGAACGTTCTTTTCGTATTTTTTTCAGTTTTGTCGTTAAGAAATTGCTTGTAACTTTTCTGTACACACTCATACCCTAACAATACTGTGTGTGGAGCGATGTCCATTTCACGTGCCATAACTTTTTGTTTCTGTCCAGTATTTAGGTTAATGCAAGAACATACTGTTTTAATCTCTTTCATTCATGCCACGCGAGAACGCCCTTGTCGTGGTTTATCAACAACAGAACTTATGGCTACATTTTATTGTGATTTAATATTGGGACCTAAATCATTTTTTAAAGAAATAAATTAATTTTGTAATTTAATAAATTAAATTAGGTAACAATTTATATTACATTGATCAAAATTATACTGAGAAATCATTATGTAAATTGAGGATTTTATTTAAAGGTATTGGTAAATTAGCATTTGATAACATAACAATAAAAATGGAATGAAAAAAGGCCAGTGTCACCAAATTATGTTTATCAGCGCAGTAAATATATTAAATTTCACACTACTGAACACTTGCAAAATAGCTTTAAGGTCGACAATATTACAAAAGGGATAACACCCAGTTACCTCACAGTGCCTAGCTAGCCTTTTAACATTGTGAATGGGTTGTAGTTGCATTTGAGGGTAATTAAATTGAATCTATTGACAATCTAAATGTGACTTCCGTATTGACTTACTATGCGTTAAAATAAACCATCTCCATAATTAAATACTGCATTAAATATTAATGAAGGAAAATTGTTGAATCGTATTCATTTTGTGAACTATCTATTACCATTATAGAAATAGTTTTATTAATAACTAAAAATAAGAATTATAGTTCAACATTTCTGTTGTAATTTATAATTTTGTGGAAAATACCTCCATTAAAATAATGTGGGCCTTTGACAGTGATCCCATGAAATAAAAATATCGCAGGGGTATAATTAATTGTTCACAAGACATTAATTAATAATGTTTCCAAGACTGTGTCTATGTTTCCAAAATAGTAAAAAATGTATAAAAAAGATATGTTATGAAGAGGCATATTACTGCTACATGTGTTAGAATGAGAAAGATCATTTAAACAACTTGAGCTAAGAATTTTGAAACATAGAAATCGTTAGAAAACAAGGTTTTTAGACACCAGCTTTAAACGTTACAGATTAAAAAATTATAGATTGCAAAAGCATTGTTTGTATTTGTCGAGGTAATTTTTTTATTTACAGCTAGAAAAATATAATTGAATGTTGTTTTTTTTATAAGAATTTGTTGTTATAAGTGTCATAAGTGATATTCTATCAAATATAAGTGATAAGTGCTTCGGTAAGAAAACGCAAAGTAGAAGCAATAGATTTCAATTAAGAAACATTATTGTATCTTCAAAGTCAAACGTCTCAAATTAATTATTTAATAACTGCTGTTTATTTAAAATTTGATATTTAATTCAGAATGTTGGAATACAAGTGAAAAATCATATAATAATGGATTTATGTCATAAAGAAACAAATATTTAAGAATATTGGAAAACAGAACTATTGGTTTGATAGAAGACGAGGCATATTTTCATATAAATTTGTTAAAAAACATACATTGGATTCATATTGCTTATGTTAATATATTAATAGAGCATCAAGAAGAAATATAATGAGATACTATCAATACGTTTCTCTGAAGTATAGGAAATAACGCATTCTATAGACTAAAAACATAATTAACTGAAAAATGATTTTAGTATTATTTATATTACAGGGAAATGTATCAATAGTGTCCCTTTTTGTGATATGTTTCTTGGCTAGTACAATTTCTTCCAACTAGTGTAATATTATACCTATATTGAATATTTAGAAATATAAAAGCCTATTTGAAATTGTTATTTACTTATTTAAATGTTACGCTCATACAAATTTTATATTGAGTTTGGACGTTGAATTTGAAAGACATTACAAATGAACATTACTATTAGATTTACACATATTATAGGGTGTTTGTATAATAACAGGTCGATATTTAAGACATAAATGGCATTTTGTCATCAAAGTGCCATAACATTGATAACACCTGCATGTGATGTTATGTTAGGGGTAGAAATTATGTAAAAGTGAAATTAAGGCAGAAAATAGCATCGCATTGGATTTAAATATAATGTGCAATGAAATGAATTAAAGGAAATAAGTTTCTTATGAATTAAAATATTACATGTTAACAGTTATTGTGTACCCTCCCGTTTTTTTAATTTTATGTTTCCCCCTGAGACTATGAAGTTCAATGTTGTAGTATGACATCTAATTAATACCAGCCTGAGCTAAACACTTTCTTATTATGTTTAGACTCATGTTTATATCTTCCTCAGTAGTTAGCCATAGAGTAGTATACTTGAAGAGTTGTATAATAGGCTTTCCATAGTGTAGCAGTAGAACCGATATTAGGTCTATACCAATATTCTTGCACCAACTGTCTGTCTTGCATCAATCTTCTCACTTTCATATATCTTGAAATGACTAAGTGAGACATTTTAGGTGCTCACGATGGTATACAAAAGTGTACAACATTCATATTATACATGCCATATTCATTGGGTGTTAGGTAGACCATATTAATGTGAATTTTTTATCTGTTGGCATAATTTAAGTTGAAGAATAATACAGCAGTACAATTACATAACATATCCGGAAACTTTGGGTACACAGAAAAATTGAAAACGTTGAGAATTCAGATTTCATATTTGGGGCATCATTTAACAGAAGAAAACATCAGATTATAATGGATATAAATTATTGATTAATTTATGACGTACATTTGTCTCTTTACTATAAAATTTATGTCCATTTTAGATCTCTACATGTTTTCAGCTGTGTTCCTCCTCTGTTATTGTTATTAATATGTATTATACATATTTAAATATTAACTTAAAAAATTGCAAATTAAATGTAAGAAAATCATGTTTAAATTGTTTCACAGTTTCATTCTTCACAGTTCACCTTCATATTAACAATTCTAAGTATTAATTACAATAACCTGTTAATTAGCCACACCTCCACTTTGTTATGGTACAAAAGTTTTTGCTTTGCTTTATATAATAATAGACAATATAATAACTCAATATACCTTTTGAAAAATACCGTCAGAAACAGTTTATAAATTTTATATACAATTTTTACAATAGAATCTATATACTATTGATCAATTTAAAGCGTGGACATATGTAACTTAAACAAATTGGAAACGGTTGATATCGTATAAACTCATATTGTATATTCTTTAGATATTTTAATTCTCTGTATTAAAATTTTGTTAGGTTGTGTTTCTAGTAAATTTGTAGATAAACTGAATGATAAACGTACTGCAATGTTCAAGACTGCAAGAAATTTTTTCATCACAGACGGCAGTATATATAAGTGACAACATATAAGTTAAAATAATTTGTATATTTATGTTAATATTAACAATTCAGATAGACTCAACTAAAATTCTTGTATGTATCTAAAGTCGTTTCCGTGGTCGATCCGGTGCGGTAAAAAAATGTTTTTGTGCGTGAAATGACCCTTTGGCATCAAAAAGTGTGACAATTGAATAAACTGGTCTTTGAGATTATTTAATAATAACTGAATGAATGATTTTTTTACTGTAAATTTTTTCTCTAATACAAATATCTTTCTAGTTGTCATTCACATAGCATAGTAAAGTAATTTCTTTATGCCATCCGCTAGTTCTCTGTAATTACTATGGATCCGTTTTAAATCTGCTTCCACTTTTTTACCACAATTCCACAATTTTAACTAAATCTGTAATGGCAGCTATAGTATTGAAGTGTAAAACCAAGGACTTTATTTTTTGTAAATGCTGCAAATGCTGCTTCTACTCATGTTGCCCATCATGTAAGAATCGGCAGTGGAGGTTTGGGAGTACCAGAATACTTTTTATGAAACTCCCTAAGTGCGTTTAGGAGATTTGAGAATAACCGTGTTTATATAGGCAAAGTAAAAAACGATATAGTTATACAGCCCAATATACTTCAAATTTGTCGACGCGGCAGTGCTGTTATCCACTGACGAGTGATTAGAAATATTTGACATCGTTTATTTAAAACCAAACAGTTACAGATTGACTAGATACCAGAGGATTAAATGATGGAGTAATATGTCTATCTGACATATAGGATGTAAATAATTCCATAAAGAACAAATTGTTGGCGTTGCAACCTGCAGAATTTATTTTTGATGAGAACTAGAACTAGAAACCTCATATTGGGTACAAGCTGTCACATATTATTGCAAAAATTTGACAATTATTATATATGAAGCAGAAATATAAATAATTACACTGCCACACAAGCAAAACAACAGGTGGTTCAACATGTTGGAGAAGCTAAACTGAATCGCTCGAACCTATATTGATTTAAATATCTCAAGTCTGCGGTACGGCGACGATGTCTTAGCTGCCACAGAGTAACTCGTACTATATAACGTAGTATGTAACACTACTGATGTAACACTTACTGGTAGGCAGTTTTAAAGATAATTATCCTAACACTAAAACTAGTTTTGGACTAAGGGATGTCTATGTAACCAGTAAAGCTAGTGAATATCTGGTAGTTATATGTAATATATACTCAAGATGGTTATGTATGGTTAAAGATGTTCATTAAAAATGTATATGAAGTATATCTCTCAAACTGTTCTGATTCTTAAACATGCTTCAGACATGGAAACTTTATTGGGCCATTTTTGTTTATTTAATATTTTGGACAATTTTCATAAAATGTGTTCCTTCATGCTGTTATTTTGTCTTCTCCTTGTAGTTTCAGAAGTTCTGCAAATGCTATGTACTATGTGTATTATGTGTACTGTATTAAAGTATTTGTCAATTACTGCTCTCCTGCATTTATATACAATGCTGCATAATATTACAAATGAAATATATTTTATTATTTTTAAGTCGGAAACAATTTCCTCTTTCATTTCATTGTGCCTTGATAATAAATAATTTATCTTACTGTCTATTCCAAGCCTCAATAACAATGTTATCTTTTGGACTGACAGTTTTGTGGAAATCATCTAAATTGGAGATAATATATGTAGTTTGATTTGCTGATTCATCATTCTTTGACCAAATAAATACATGTCCTACAACAGGTGATGTGTTTTTATTTTCTGTAATTCTTTTCTGATTCATTTAACACTGACATAGTTTTCCACAAAACACTACACTCGACGCGCGTTTCGCCAATAAAGTTGGCATCATCTGGAGTTGATTAAAATTCTTTCGAACTCTTTCTGATTAATTTGTAATACTTCTTACAGCTTTTGCTTGAAAATTTAGTGTGATTAAATTATAAGTCGCAGATATGGTTAATGATGATATCTTGTGTGAGTGTGAGGGAAATAAGTACGATATTTTGAATATTGAATAAATTTGGAAAAGGGGATTAATCTCCTGTTTTCTTCACTTTGATGTAGAAGAACTATATTATTTAGTTATTGTATTTAACAGATTCACCTTAAATAAACGAACAAATTATATGACTAAATTATGCTGTACCATTTTATTTTCAAGTACATGAGATAAAGTTACTACTACAAGTAACTAGTCAGTAGGTTTTGTTTTAGGCTAATTAGTGTAGTTTATTTGTAATGACATTTTTGTTCACTTAGGTGGAAATAATAATAGACACCAATATTCACCAATAAAAATTACAAGTCTTCCTATGTAATTATATAATAGTTAAATGTTATCGTCATTATTTAATTTATAACTTAAAAACATCAATAAAATTAACATTCTACTACATGGTAATAAACATTCTACTTCAAAATGTAATGACAGAAATTTACTGTGAAAAGAATAGCAGGTATGTAAATATGAAACAGGAATTTTATGTATAGAAAATACATGTTTATTGTATGAAAATGATAAAAATATTTTATTCGAAATATTGTCCATTGCTAGCTATATATTTTTCCTATCTTTTTGATAATTTGTGGATTCTATGCCAAAAATGTTCTTGCTCTTTTGAGGCAAACTAGTCATCGAGCCATTTTCGTAAGAAGTGGAACCCTGCTCAGCAAGTGCGTGTCCCATCAATGCAAATAAGTAGTAATCAGATGGAGTCAAGTCTGGTGAGTAAGCCGCATGCGAAAGTATTTCCCAACTAAACGCCTCAATCGTTTTCTTGACCAGTTTTGCTGTGTTTGATGGCGCATTATCATGAAGCAAAATCGCCTTTTTTATATTAATGGTTTGGCCAGCTTTTAGCAGCTCATAATAGATCACACCCTTTTGATCCCACCAAACACAGAGCATTGTCTTCCGTCCATAGCGATTTGGCCTTGCAGTCGATGTCGATAGTTCACCTGGAGTTACCCATGATCCTTTACGCTTAGGATTCTCGAAATAAATCTACTTTTCATCGCCAGTCACAATTCAATAGAGAAATTACTTTCTTTTGTACCTGGCGCATTATCATGAAGCAAAATCGCCTTTTTTATATTAATGGTTTGGCCAGCTTTTAGCAGCTCATAATAGATCACACCCTTTTGATACCACCAAACACAGAGCATTGTCTTCCGTCCATAGCGATTTGACCTTGCAGTCGATGTCGATAGTTCACCTGGAGTTACCCATGATCCTTTACGCTTAGGATTCTCGAAATAAATCTACTTTTCATCGCCAGTCACAATTCAATAGAGAAATTACTTTCTTTTGTACCTGGCGAGCAGCTACACCAAAAATTGTCACTTTTGAATTTATTGAACTACTCAGAGAGAGCACTGATTTACCAAGCATGCTCGCCATAGGCTTCAACAAGCATTCAATGCGATTCTGCAGCAGTTCTCTTCAAATGGTAACAAAATCAATGCTGTCCACAAATCGTAGTTTCCAGGCACAAAATTCGATATGTGCAACGCTATTAGAAATGATGTATGAAACTTGTATTGTTGTAAGATAAAAACCTTTATCAGATGTCAAAACATGAAAATGGCGCCAATAACGCGGTATGACGGTAACTACATTAACAGCTAGGCCATCTATGGGCAAATTCTGGTTTCATATATACATACTTGGTATGTACAGGGTTATTAATTATATTTCCATATTAAAAAAATATGGGCGTTATGAGTTAATTTTGGAAATTTTTAGAATGTTTCAGTTTGAACACCCTGTTTTATTATCTCAAACGTTTCCTATTAAAAACAATAAATTTTTCCTATTAAAAACCTCTGCTTTGCAAAACGCCGATTCATTTGTCCATAGTATGTGTTTAAACAAATTGGAATCTCCATCCAGTCTTGAAGTATTTTCTGACAAAATTTTAATAGTTTCTGCTTGTGATTTTCTGTGAACTACTGCAACAATAATTTGTATGGCCTATAGTTATTTGATTTTAACATCCCTTGATCTATTATAAGGATAAAATCCACATTTTCAAATTCACATGGTGTCTTTAAGCATCATATAAAGGCTATCAAAATAAGTCATAAATTCTTTTATATTGTGGTAATAGAGGTGTCTTTTTTATTATTTTCCATATAAAAGGAAAATATTTAAAACGTTTCCATTTTGATGAAATAATAACACAAAAGGAGTATTAAAATACATATAATGAATAACCCTGTAGAACACAAAACCCATTATAAACCTGGTAGTATAAAAGTGGTACCTTCTTTTCAGTATAGCAATAAAATTTTCAGTTCTATTGTGGAGATGATAGGCTTATATTCATTATAAAGCCACTGTGGATTAAATTTGTTCTCCATCACTAAACTGCAAATTTTCTAACTAATCTGAAAATATAGTCAAATGTGTATTAAAGCATGTTATCTGATTATCTAGTGACAGTCCAGAAATTAATAAGAATGGCAATAAGCCGGTAGTGAACGTTGCGGCTTTCACTAACAGTATATGTGGAGCTACTATTGCTTGTATTAAGTTGTTTTATGCGCTTCAAAATAAAAAAATATATATTATTTCGTGGGAAACTCATAGAGCATTCCCATTGCAGATACCAAAATGGGTGAAGCAAGTGTCAGTCTCAATTTATTGAGTGAATATGTGAGTGAGGTGTCAAGGAACGATGTACAGAGGAAGAAGAAAAGTAAAATCGATAAAGAATTGGAAGATATTACTTACAACTGCATTGAAAATCTTAAAAAGATGAAGAAATTAACTTGCCAGAGTGATGTTGACCATGTGCTACAAGAAATTGAATTTTTGTTGAAATATTTACCCGGCCCATTAACCTATCAAAAGTTGATCTTAATTGAAGAAAAATCATATGAATATTATGTGGAAAATTGTTATGTTGTTTTTATAGAAATATTGACTCAGTATTTTGATCATAGCTTTCCTTTCAAAGAAGGTTTTTTATATGAACCAGTAAAAAATTTATTCACCATTGAAGATCCCCACTTTTTTAAATCTAATCTAGATATATTAATGCATAATTTGAGAGAAGACAACGAAAATATGTTTACGTTTATTAACTTATTACAGATTTTACTGGAATGTGAAGGTTTCTTAGCATATAATTTTTCATATATATATGATCGTTTAGACAATACATTTGTCAAAGAAGAGAAAATAATATCATGGAACAATTATTCAAAAATAATAGTGTCGTTGCCCACTAGAATGGCAAATCTGTTAAAAGGAAACGTGCCAAATTTTTTTCTCGCAAAAAATTTTGGAAAATTTTTAATTCTTAATATACTTAAAATAATAGAAGTTATTGTATGTTTTTTGAAACTGGAACCAAATAAAGACAATTGTGTGAATTATCAAAATATTGCCCTATTATTAAGTAAAATTATAATACATTTTAGTGATGGGTTAAAGTCTGAGGCACTATTGAATTTTGTAGAAATTGTTGCATATTTAACAAATAAACCTTCAGATAAAGTAAAATTATATCAAAAAATATTTCAAACTATATTTACCAATATAGAAAGATCTTCTATAGAAATTTTGTCAAAAATGTTTTTATTAAATATAGATTCAACAAAATATTTAATAAAAGAAATCTGGGGAAAAGATCTAATTAAGAATGAAAATTGGAAATTTGTTTTATGTACTAAGATTCCTCTTTTGACGTATTTTCAAAGTAATTATTTAAATTTAATGATTAATTTAGTTACTTACTTGAGCTGCGTGTCACATCATAATTTAATAACTTTGCTGCTCAATTTATTAAATATTTGGGCTGATCATTCATCAATCAATAATGCCAGTGTCGAAAAGCATATTTTCCTTTCTAAGCTTATCCTTTTGATAGTGAATTCTTTACAAAACATTGGTTTAAGTGACAATGAGAATTCCTCCATTAAAAAAATTATATTTTCTGGAATGTCAGTACATTTACAGTCTACTGTTGATATGATAAGATATTCTGGTATGAAAACAGGAGAAATTATAATTAATTTTCTAAATAATGAAACAGACACCAAAAGTGAAACGGATTTAAAATTTGATTATAATAATTTAAAAGATGAATGTAAGGATCTTGTAAATGAATTGCAAAATATCTTTGATAAAGATTTGCAAGTTTTTTTCAAAGTAAAAACGGAATTTAATCAAAATCTCGACAGCTTGTTACAAAAATTTATCTCTACAGAAGTGGAAACTATTAAATATATTCCACCAGATCGTAAATTCAGAAGTAGGTCAAATTTTGAACCAAAAAATGAAATAATATTGATTGAATGTGGTAAACAAAAAAGTTCAATAACAGTTATTGACAGCACCGATTTTGAATTGGATTCTGATGATGATCTTGAACCATATGATTTGTCGAATGATGTTAAAGTATCTAAAAAAAAACCTCCAGCTTATTTACGAGATTTAAGGGATGGATTATTAGAAACCGAAGACCATGAAATATTTGCAATAAGTTTAGAAAATTGTGAAAAAATCATTGTGTCACAATTAGCAGACGATGATGCCATAATTGGCCTTGAAATATTGGAGATATTGATATCTTTGGAACCTAGATTTTATGTGGAAAATTTTGATTCTTTAGTATACCAAAGTTGTGTTGCTATAACTTGTATATATCCTGTGTGTTGTGTCGACTACTTATGTAAGCAAATTCATGCTGAATTGGGGACATACTCTATAGTCCGTCGCGTTTTCATGCTAGATGTTTTGAGGCAAGCTGCCAGAATACTTTCAAATTTGAAACCAAATGAGAAAACCGAACCTTCTGTAGTAACCAAGAAAAATAAAGAAATAGGTACAGCCAAAGAAGTGATACGAAAAAGATTAGATAATAAAACAAAGTATTACTTTAAACACAAATACTTTAAGAAAGAGAAAATTAATAAATTTGCCAACTTGGCTGGATATTTCTTTTTCCCATTACTTTATGGTTTTAGCCAAAATAAAATGCTTTGCCATTCTGCAAAAGAAGATAGTGATTATAATCTACTCATACATTTTATTGAAACTCTTGCAGTAATTATGTGTGCATCGCAAAATTGCTCTATCGTTCCAAAAATGGCAAAGGAAGTTTTTCAATTTTCATGGTATTTAAGATTTCATGTAGATGTAAAGGTTAGAATGGGAATTTTAACACTTATTTCAACTGCCATTTTAAATGTTCCACAAAATATTTTAATTCAAGATTTCATAAATGAATTATTTGAGATAAGACTATGGTTGGCCGATTTATTGAATCTAGTTCATGGTGATCCAAATCTAGAATGTCGGAAGATTGCTGCTGCTGCTATGGTTCTCGTAGAAGGAGTCCTAAAAATTGATTTAGATGTTGGTGAAGGAACTTAGGAAAATATAATAAGAATTTAGCCATTTAGAAGATTTTTTAAACATCATGAGGATTCCAAGTTCCACCAACTTTTTACACATGAAACAATTAGGTTGTACATATGTTCTATTATTTTATAAACACTTTCTAGAAAAGTTATGTTTATATTTCAAATAACTTATAATTTCGCCAGACTTGCATTGAAGTGAAAATAAAAATAAAAACATTAATATTTTTTTAATTATATGCTGCCCAACCCACATAGCATTTTATTTGAATAAAACGAAACAATAAAACAGTATAAGAAAATAATTGCAGTCAACAAAAACTGTTTTTTTTTTCAGGCTACTGCTAACCCCACAAAACTAAGATAAAGTATAAAAGTAAATGTAGTTTGTTCATTAAAATTCAAAAAAACAAAATTTCCAAATAAATAGAATTAAAATGTAATACTTATTAGGAATATTAACACTAATTAATCTAAGGAATACTAATTATTTATGACTACTTATTGTACATCAACATTTTTTTTTATAAATGTTTTCATATGTAGAAAGAGTTTTAATGTATAAAATTTATACCTATAACAATAAAAATTAAGCTTTTGAAATGAATTCAAGGGGAGCATTCTGTAGGTATATATGACCTATTTTTAAGAATAGTTTTTAGAATAAAATAATATAAGTATAATGTTAATTTGTGTAGTTAGATAAAGGCCGGCCGTTCACTGAAACCGTTTTCGTTCGACTGATCCCATGACAGAGAAAGAAGTAGGGGCGCGTCCATTAGTCGGCCGATTGATGGACAGATCCCGCGGAAATGGGATTGGTCGGCTGTATTCACCGGCAACTCTGTTTTTTTTTTCTTTTTTTTTTTTTTTAATTTCGTTTCCATAATGGATATTGAAAAACTAATTTCTTTGGTACATGAAAATACTCCTTTGTGGAATATGAAGAACAAAGAATATTCCCAACGAAATGTTCAACGGAAACTATGGATTCTCCAAAAAAATCTAAATAGCATCCATTGGAGATGACAAGCACTGAACGACTGAACCAAAATGAACTAGACCGGTCGTTCGGTCACCGGCTGCAATGGACGACGACCGACTCGGACGAAAACGGTTCCAGTGGACGGCCGGCCAAAGGGTTAGATTAGAATAGGAGGTTTCAGATCATACATTAAATTGCAAAATAAAATTTAGAAGTTTTAATAAAGCAAACTTTTACAACTTCATTACCTAAATTGGATAATTAATAATTTCTATATTTTGTTCATAATATAATGTATGATACATTACCAAACCTAAATGAGGCACCTATTCGACATTGCTCCAATTGTTGGTGATTTGTTGAAAAAATAGTGTCCTTACAAAAGACGGTCCAAATCCAGCACATTCTCACTTTGATCACTCAACGATCGACTCGAGCTGGGGCTATTTGCCACAAGCTGAGACTGTTTGGCACACCTCAGTGTGATCCACATTTCCATCCTCATAGGACCTCGACTTGTCTCATTCATGTGTGTGCTCAGGTCTATCCAGCTTTACTTTTCATTAGTTTTTAGTGAATACCATTTTGAAGATAGTTATCTTTAGCATTCTTATTTATAGATAGATATATAGATTTTAAAGGGTTTGAAATGAGTTTACAAATTCCTATCCTATTTCTTTAATACATATAATACCTATATAGTCTCAATTCTCAATTTCCCATTTTTCAACATTTTGTCTCATGTCATGTTAAATTTGTTTTAATTTAATAAGAGAGTAGACAATTGTTTAATATTTTTGATTATTGTACTCATATTTGATACATTGTATACACATAATTGCCAGTTTACCGATAATAATTTTTTATCCAATTGTTTCATAGACCTGGCATATTAAAAAAGTATCTTAAGTGGTATAAGCGTTTATGATTTAAGCCTGATAGGGTAAAGTATATGGCTAATATTTACAGGCATTACTAACACAATACATTTTTGATATATCATCATAAATCAAGTTGTTTAGATTTATAAAAATAGATTATAATTCAATTTGTGCTCAATCTTAGTTGATAAGATAATTAAATAGTAAACAATTCCATTTTGTTCATACTATGATGGTACCCGGAAAATATTTTAATTATTATAGTTATGTAAGTATTATATACATTTATATACATTTTTACTAAAGACGGCCGAACGATTAGTTGACAGGTACCTTCGGGATACTGTCCTAATAGAGAGGCCGTTTCAAGGGAGCCAGCATGCTTATCAAGCTGGTAAATCAACAGAAACAGCTCTGGATAAGGTTGTATCATCGATACGGTCACAACTGGACTCCGGAGGATACGTTGTCGGCACCTTCCTTGATATTGAAGGTGCCTTCAACTTTACATCCAGGGAGGTGATTAGCGGAGCACTAGGCAGATGCTACACCCCCAGAATAATCGCTGAATGGATAGACCATATGTTGGGAAACAGACAGCTTACTGCCAATAAAGGCAAGACTACCATCGAGGGTCGGGTTGACTCGGGCTGTCCACAGGGAGGGGTATTGTCCCCCCCCTTCTGTGGTGCCTAGTAGTAGATGAGCTGCTTGAAAGGTTAAAGGATTACCAAGTAATTGGCTATGCCGATGACTTAGTAATAATAACGAAGGGCCCTTTCCTGGAGCCGATTCTCGATATAATGCAGGGTGCTTTAAACAAGGTTGGGAATTGGTGCAGGGAGAGGGGACTCTCGGTCAATCCCTCTAGAACTGAGGTGATGGTGTTCACCAAGAAATATAAGTGGAACAAAACATGTCCGCTGAAACTTGGTGGCCAAGAACTAAGCTATAATAGCGAAGTGAAATACTTAGGAGTAATCCTGGACGGGAAACTGTCATGGGGAAAACATCTAAGTCCCATATGTTCCAAGATCACAGCAACACTTTGGCAACTGAGAAGAGCCATTGGTAATAGCTGGGGCTTGAAACTATGAAATGGATGTATGAGGCAATTCTCAAACCCAGACTGACGTATGCAGTCTGGGTTTGACTGGTCTGGTGGGAGAGAGCCTGTTTAAAGTCGGAAGCCAACCGACTTAACAAGTTAAGAGGATTGATTCTTAGAGGTATAACCAGAGCCCCAAGATCAACATTGATCGAGGCGATGGGGATACCACCTCTTGATGTCATCCTGAAAGAGGAAGCCGCAAAGGCAATGCACAGGGTGGGAAACATGAATAGGAAGGTAAGGGACCTGAATAGACTCAAGAGAGCTAGCTGAGGAGGGACTCCTATGGATGCCCTCTGACAGTACGGGTGTCCACTTCCTGTTTGACAAGAAATATAAGATCACCCTCACCAGTAAGACCGACTGGATGGAGGGTCGAGCTGGATTGCCGCTCAATGGAGACATCTGGTACACGGATGGAGCCAAGAGTGGGAACAGAGCGGGTGCGGGGTGTATAGGCGACGCGACGGGATAGGTAAATTCCCCTTGGGCAAATACACTACCGCACTCCAGGCCGAGCTAGTTGGAATTACATATGGTGTTCTGGGGGCCGACCAAAATCGGACCCAGGAGAAGGTATATATCTGCTCGGATAGCAGGGCGGCGTTGGCAGCCCTGAATTCAGCAACTACAAAGTCGAAGCTGGTCTATAATTGCTATGAAGCATTGAACCACTTGGCAGGGAAGGGACCGGTGGAACTCTTATGGATACCTGGGCATAATGGCATTAAGGGAAATCTAATTGCAGATGACCTTGCCAGACTAGGGACCAGGGAAAACCTCTATGGACCAGAACCTGCAGTGGGAATAAGTCGGAATCTGATCAGAGACCACATCAATGGCTGGGCAAGAGACCAGCACAATAAAAGATGGAGAGGAGTAACGGATTGTCGAATAACCAAACTCTTCATCGAATACTCAGAGATTGAGAAATGGGTCCAAGAATTCATTAAATTGAACAGGCACAAAGCCAGAACCCTGGTGGGAATCATAACGGGCCACCATAGTAGCCTGAATGCATATAAGCCCAGACTGATAGCCTGGCCTGCAGATACTGTAAAGAAGACGAGGAAACCTCGATTCATCTTCTTTACACCTGCCCCGCACTGGAGGAGAAGAGGTATCTTATATTAGGGACCTCTGTTATCCTAGAGGAGGGCGAGGCTTAAGGCGGGGGACGTGCCTAAATTGCTCCTTTTATGGGATAACATTTTTGGATAATGACCCGGATAAGAGGGGATCGGCAAGGGACTACCCAAGCGATCAGTGGCTGATGAGGTCCAAACCTATATAATATAATAATAATATGTAAGTACATCTGTATCTACACAACTCTAGTTATACAAGTATCTCTGGGTGTATATAACTATCGGTCATAACATATTTCCAGTATGACTTGCTTGACTAATCAAAGGTGCATATAGGTATCTCTAAATACAAAAATTAATTCACCGTCAGATTTTAACTAAATAATAATATTGTTCATACTGATACATACACAATCAAACAGCACAAGCTCGGCTTCAATAGTACATAATAAAGAAATATTATAAATGTCACATTTTTACTTTAATCGCATAATTTTAGATTAGAGTAGGAACCACTGACAGGAAAAGAAAAAACTTATTGTCGCATATTGAGAACCATCTCTTCGACAAAACTGAATTGTACTGCTTTATTATCTTACTAAATAGCCAATTATTTGAACTAATTTCATTAATAAACTCATAGATTATGTAGTTATACATAACCCTTAATCATTTATTTTATTCTTGAAACAAGATATTTCATTTTGTTTTTCATTAATTGATTTATAATAATTCCACTAATTTAATATTTGTGAACCATGAGTGCATTTATTATAAGCGTATATACTAAGTATAAGCATATACACTAAATTGCAGGAGATTAGGTGATAATTGAAAGATGATATTCACGATTTAACAGTCTGTTGACAAATCGAAGGAACGCATTTTCCTAATACTGAAGTAGTGTGCGATTCAACCAGGGGCGGCATTTAATGTTTCTACTGTACCCCTATTTCGACAACATATGTTCATCTGAAAATAACATGCTGCCAACAAAGTAATTTATTTTGCACTGCACTGCGCATCACCCACCAACATTACATGTACTACATATTAACAAGCTATTGGCTAGAATTATTACTCAATAAAGATGGACTGATAATCAGAGTGTGGAATACCAGAGTCTTTAATTATACAAATAATAACAATTTATCACCATACAAAGGATAATTGAATAGAAAATTTCATAAAAAGTGTAGGTCATCACTATCGCGATCCTTTTTTAACAAAAGAAATAATGTCTCCATATACCACGACCGTAGGGTACAATAGGCATCCCATTTATCATGTAATAAATACACGTTTTACAATAAAATTCAATCAATCGCAAGCATGAAATATGCTCTTGGGGACCACACAAGGAATTGTCCATTAGACAAAGTAACAGCACAAGCTGGTTAAAGCGTCATACTGATTGGGTTGAGACAAATGTGAAGCTACCTTAAAATGCTACATATTTAATTATTGTTTCATCTCGACAAATGTTAAATAACCATATTTTTAAATCTCTCGGGTCTATTAATCCAATATAAGGTTTGCTTCTCGTTCATCCTCGTTAGAATTCGCAACTACTCACCATTAGCCCTACTTGTACTAGAAAAATGCGTAATACATAGGAATTTAAAATGTAGTACGATATTTAAACACATTAAACGATATTGGAGTTACGTTTTATGTAATTGAAATTAGATATGCAATCAGTAGATTGCATAGACATATAGAACAAGAACTATATAGACATAACAATCAGTAGAGAGGTGGGGCATTATGTCACCAATAAGGATGGTGGTAGAAAACAAACTAAGAATTTGTTTTAAGTTCCAACTTTGTTTTCTATCACCGTTTTTATAGGTGAGGTAATGTTTCATCTGTCTACTCCACCGAATCGCCATTCAAGACAACGTATACCAATCCTGGACCATTAACAACTAAAAATTACCAGACTCAATTTTTTTTTATGTCATCTGATGTTGTGGAATCTAGTATAGTATAATGCATTACAATAGTTATAATATATAGAACAAAATATTCCTTATCAACTTATTATAACTTAACCTAACTTATGGTTAAAAGTACATATTTTCAAAATCATGTATTTGAAAAAACCAAAAGGTATTATGGCATGGATTTTAAAAATTCTATTTGAATTAACAATTTAATATATGATGGAGTACATATACTTCAAAGAGGTCATTAAGCCTATAACTGCTTACCATATTGACTTTAAGATCATACTTAAAAAAATGGAAATGGATGATAAAATATATCTTCTATAGAATTGGAAATAATGAGGTTTTTTGCGTGTTACAGAAGTGTTAACACTACAGGTTATTTGTATTAAAATTCATGGTAATTGGAAATTGACTTTTCTGTGTTATACAAAATTTTCATTGTGAAACTAACAGCCTGTTGCTTATGTTATCAGCCTAAGTTATTAAACAAAAATCATTAGAGGAGAGAACTGAGGAATATTCACATTTATAAAATTGTTCCGTCCGAGTGTTTCATAAATCTCTAAAGTAATGCCAAAAATAATTATATTCTATAAGTGGTTTTCATCCTGTATAGTTTGTGTGTAAAAAAATTAATTATGTCGAGTGCTTATTTAACAAATCTTATCTTTTAGGTTCAGTGTTGACTCCAACTTCAGTGGAACCCCTACAACCAACGTCTTCCAACATAAACAACAACACAGAAAAACAAACAAAAAACAAAAACCTTGTAGGTCCAACGTGGAAAAATTCGGGCAATATAAACATAGACCTCGATAATTTGTTGGTGAGCAAACCTAAAACTGGCCCTTCTCCTAGTATGAATCAACTAGCAAGCAATCCAACATCACCTATAAATCAACCTAAATTAGTTAGTCAGAATGTCGTGTCTCCAGGATTTGGCACGTCATTAAATTTTAATACCATTCAAAATTTTCCACAGAATCAAAACAGTCAGTTTTTTGCAAGTTTTAAATAATAAATTTGTGTTTAATCTGTGTTGGTACGAATGCTAACCTATACATCTTACATCATTAAGAAACAAGGCAATACTCGGGTTTAGGAACATTTTTGTGATTTTACAAACATTGTATACCCTTATAAAATTATGGAAATTTTTTCATGAATGATGTGAAGACATTGTGATTAAAATTTTCCATTTATAAATACCGACAAAGAAAATCTACATTGAAGTGTGCACTGTGAGGGAAAGCTCCAGGGCAATTTAAAGTAAATATAATTTTGCAGAATAAATACCGTATTGCAATAGAAAATACTTTTTATTTCATAACAGTTCAAAATGTCTTGATGTAATTTAACTAAGTTATATAAACAAATATTTTCCAAATGTGCACAATAAATTTGCAAAAGTTGGTATTTAAATCTCGCCAAGTTTAAAGTAATATTCTTTTTGTATGGGTTTAGCTGCTGAATAATTGGTTTAGCATTTTTTATGATTAAACAATTGAAGTAAACGAAGTCATTCACAGAAATTCCAAAGATGTATTATTTTTTTATTGTATTAAAAGTGAGCCCATTTATCTTGCTTTTAAATAATGGAATTTTTTCTATTATTGCACATATCTTGTATTATTTTGTGTATAAAAAATAACAATGCTCATTTCTAGGTGCTGGGTGACATTATTTTATGAAGTAATTATTAAGTATTTAAATATTGTTAGTATCTGTTTATTAATTTGTATGTTTCGACTATTTATATTTTGATTAATTTTAACGTGTACAGTTGGTAGAGGGTAGTAGATTAAATTATTTTAGATACTTACCCTTTTTTTATCATAGAGCAATATTTTATTACTATTGTTAATTTTTTCTTATGAAGAATAAAATAGTAACATTATTTGATTTTTTTTTGTTTGTTAACTATTCACAATATCCGGTACAATTGTGTGCCACAGTGCCTTATAGGTAACAGAAAATGTAACGTTGAAAATTTAAATTGAGAACATTCCATTCACTAATTTGTAGAAAATAGAGAAATAAATTATTTGAGAAAAGAAATGCATCTTTTATTACCCGGACATCTTTTGTCACTGACTAATATAAATCATTTTGGGAAAACCTGTATAGTATAAAGTATGGTTACAGTTGAAGTCAGTATATGCAACATTAGAAAACATTTATTAAATTTAGTCCTATTTTTGTATTACTTAATTATATTTTTTCCCCCAACTGTCTTTTTAGATCTTTTCAAAAACCGTACGCATCACTATTGCTTTTGTTATAAAATTTGTATATAGGCCATGAAGATTCTTGGAATTTAAAAAAAACTAAAGATAAAACTAAATAAGATAAAAAAAAAGATACAAGACAAATTGTTTTGCTCAAGGCCTATAGCTGATAGTTGAAGTGATTTATTTTGTGTCTAAACTTTCATAGCAAATCTTGGATGGATTTATATATTTCTCAGAATTTACCGGTGGAGGTTCGATATGTTTTCTTCCAAATGTGTAGTAACAACTTTAAAAAAATACATTTACCAAACAGAGATGAGGTTTTACATTTCAAATAATTATTTCTTGCTTTTCTTTAAATTTGTCTTTATTTTGTGCAAACTCAAAGAAACTATTTCTTTTTCTAGATTTCATAGCTTATAATTATATATTATTGCAAACATATCTGAAATAAAAAAAATGTAATAAAAAATCTGGGTTTCTAATTTTAGAACTACTTTTACATATTTATTACAATTTATGTTCTCTTGTATATTATAAATTTATTAAAAATATATAAATTTAAGAGATATTCATACATTAAAAATTGAAAATGAATTGGTATGCGTGTGCATACCAAAGACTACTCATTTTCTTTTGAAAATTTTTTTTTCTTCTTTTTTACAGGGTCATCATTGAAAATGAATTGGTATGCGTGTGCATACCAAAGACTACTCATTTTCTTTTGACAGTTTCTTTTTTTTCTTCTTTTTTACAGGGTCATCATTGTTTTCAAGTGAACCATTAACATTTGATGTTTCATCTACTGTTTCATTAAAAGATTCAGATTTCTTCTTTTTTTTCTTAATAGGTTCATCTGCAGCTTGAACTGCATCATCATTTTCAGCAGTATTATTTGCAGATTCGATTTTTCGTTTTTTCTTTTTTTTCTTAGACTTCAGTTGTGTCAAATGCTCAAGTTCTTCTATAGCTTCTTGCATAACCTCGACGTTCTTTTTCGGAATATCACCTGTTTCATAAAATTTTAAGCGGTCTTCAACTTGTTGTCGTAACTTTTCACCAAATATTTGTGAAGGAGTTTCTGTAAAGCAATCAATTCTTGATGCTATGGAACACTTATTGGCTAGGTATCTGGAAATGCGTCCCTTATTTTTAGTGCCTGCCCTACCAATGAAGGTTGAATGGAAAATAAGTCCATATTTTGGTGTATTACCTGAAACAGATATAAAATAAGTTGTTATACACAAAGATGCAATTTAACTTGATACTAATGAAATTTTAAATCTAATAAGACAAATCATATCTATTACAATTTATTTTGTTACTACATAATAAATGAATATTTTGTTGATAGTTGACAAAATCTGTAATATCTTAGTAATACTCAATCATTTGTGCTGTGTGCTTATGTGTAAAATGAGGTATGTAATGGAAATACTTTTTTTATGCCCCTTACATAAAAATTTACATTTTTATGTAAGGGGCACTTACTGAAATAGTAGAAATAGCAAGAATATTGATAGTTTATAACAGTATTTTAACAATCATAATACCTAAAGGCAATCAAAGCAATGACGATTGCCTAGTATTGTAAATGATAGTATAGATATTATTGTGGGAATATGGAGAAAATAGACAACATACTAATATAATTAAAAATATGTCTGTATCTTTACTTTGTACAACAATATCCAATAACTACGCAAAGCAAACATTATTTAAACGGTACTAAAACTATATAACCAACATTATTTGTCCTACCCTAAATAACAATGTATTAATAGTAGCAGCTACAGTTGATTCTTCTTTATGTTTTAAGGGGTATTTCTCTATGACGGTTTCAAAAAATCCATTTTTTGTTGTTGCCTTTTTGCATTCTATAAACCCTCAAGAATATGCCTGTATAATTTATAAAAATTCGTTGAACTGTGGAGGTTACAGGCCTTAGAATTCTGAAGCGCATGGACCAGCCAGCGAGCGCAGCCGGTTGCGTGCGGCCCCAGGGCGCGCGGGAACAATTGACCCTCGTCGCAGCAATTGATTTCGCAACAGTATTTTCTACTATATCTGCTGAATTGATTGTGCAAAGTGTGCAAGAAAGACATGAATTTTTATCAAACCAGTAAGCGACGTGCTGGGTTTAAATTGTTGATGCGATGTGAATGTGGTGACGAACTTATCAACTCCTGTCCGTTAACAAAAGTGCGTATGAAATTAATCGGCGATTAGTTTTCGTGCCCTGTCTACTGGGTGTTAGACTGAGCGGATTTTATCTATTTATTTTAAGTTTTGCGGATTTATGGATATTTGTAGAGGACTTTCGCATAACGCGTACTATGCCTGTGTTGATAATTTACATACTCCTGCGTATGACAGAATTCCAATTCCAGAGCCAATTTAAAAAGATTTATCGTCGGACAATTTATTGAGCAGATGTCTCGGAGCTCATACACAGAATTGTAATGAATCTTTGAATTCACTCACTTGGTCCTTCGCTCCTAAACACCTACACAAGGACTGCAGTTGTTGAAATTGCTACCTTGTTAGTTGTTGCAATATTCAACGAAGGAGCAGAGAGAAGAACGAGCAGCACAGCAGGAGACTTTCTAAGAAGAGGAAGGATGCTTGTATGGCCCTGGTATAGCAGATTTAGAGTAAGTTGATTTGTTTCGGAGTAATTCTATTCCAAAACTTTAAAACGTTATTTCACAAAATCACATTTTCAGAATTGGCAGGCAAGATATCTCAAAATCTATTGCACCGATTCACTTGAAATTTTTACAGCATTATCAGCATTATTTTTCCCAGGGACTGAACCTAAAATTCGTTGATAAACTTTTGTTGTTTTTTTTTACGGACATTCAAATGTGAAAAAAAAAACATCAAAAATTGAACTTTTTTCTTCGGAACTGCATAACTTTTGTAATTTTCAAGTATTTCATCTATATTTAGGTTCAGTTCTTGGCAAATATCATAACTTAATCAAAATTTTTAAATTTATGTTTCGGACCACTTGGACACCTGCCCGCTAATTGACCTGGCGCGGCGGATTCATCGTTGTTCGCGTTCTCTTGGGGCCGCTATTTAGTTTTTTTTTGCAAAAAATATTTTTTTATACAGCAATGCTTTATGCACGAAACAAAAAAAAAACAAAATCAAATATAGGAGAAAAAAGTTTTAGTTTAGGAGAAAAAAATTCCTGAATTTCAGCTCAAAAAACGCCCATCACAGAGGAATACCCCCTTAATAGTGTTACTGATAGAAGCCATAAAAAATCTAATTCTTTTGATTTATTAACTACTTTTAATTATACTAGGAAAAATGTACTACTGTACTTGCGTACTAGTAGCTAAATAGTTTTCTCATATAAGATATATCTGACTTAAGATAGATAAGATAGATCTATAAGACAGATCTGACCTTAGTAGTCAATACAAAACTACTTAATTTTAAGAAAAACCTATTAAAACACTACACATAAATGAAAGAAATTTTTTTCTTATTTAGAGTAAGTTTCTACAGAACTTACTCAACAAACATGTTATCTTGTGCTGATGCACATATTGCAAATTGATGTTTTAAAGAGTTGTAGTATTAAGCAATTTAAATATCTCAGCGATAACAATGAAGAAAGACTACTATATATACATACATACACTACACACTAGCGTATAGCTGGGTTTAGCATTTTAATCCCTCACAACAAAGGGTATGGGTAATGAGCCTCCATTACTATTATAAACTTGCTTCTAAATGTAACTAACTATACACTAGGTATGGAAATATGAAACAGAAATTTTTGAAGTGAATACTTCTTTGGCGGCGTTCTGATATTTGACGAGAATGGAGAGTGAATTGGAAAAAATGTAACGTTTCCAGATTTCGTTACACGAAGAGAACCAGAGAGAAAAAAGATGTAACGTAGAGAGAAGGAGAAAGAAAGCTATACATTTGGTATATCTAAAACACAGGCTTCGTTACAAGACAGAGTACACAGATATATAACATAGAGAGAAAGAGAGCTATACATCATATATATCAGTTTAGGCTATCCGCGTCTCCCTATTGTCGCGCATGCGCGCGTTATAGATGTACGCGTACCGAATATTTATCATTGTGTTTTGTAATTATTTATGTTATTTATTTGCCACGCAGGTGTAAATGCACTTGGAAGAGGCGAAGACAAAATCCCTTTGATCCTCGGGGGAGATTTTAATGTAAATTTCGGATCCAATAATTCTTTGACGTTGATTAACTTTCTTCGAGAAACATTTGGTTTGCTTATAAATAACAATCCCAAAGAATCAACAACAAAATCCGGAACAACAATAGATGCAATTTTTACACGTTATCTAGAAAATATCGAATCACGCACATATATTTCATATTTTAGTTATCACAAACCGATCATATCAGTATTACCAATTGAACCACCAGCCGATGATAGTGTAGATAATGAATGAACCGAATATTTTTTACACAAATTTTATATTGTTATATTTCTTTTGAAATTATCCCTCTCCCTTTCTCTCTCTCTCTCTCTCTCTTTCAATCTCTCACTCTTAATCTCTCATTCTCTATTCTAAAGAAGTATTCACTTCTATCACGTGTACTGCGCTGCGCATGATTTTTTTTGTATAGAAAATCATTTATTGTATGAACATGATAAAAAATATTTTATTCAAAGTATTGCCCATTGCTAGCTGTACATGTTTCCCATCTCTCTGACAATTTGTGGATTCCATTCCAAAAAAATTCTTGCTCTTTTGAGGCAAACTAGCCATCAAGCCATTTTCGTAATAAGTGAAGCCCTGCTCAGCAAGTGCATGTCCTATAGATGCAAATAAGTAGTAATCGGACGGAGCCAAGTCTGTAAGTGTAAACCTTACTTGTAACTTTCTTTGACTGGTTTTGCCTGGAGTTACTTATGATATTTTACACTTAGGATCCTCGAAATATATCCATTTTTCATCCCCAGTCAAAAATCGATGGAGAAATTACTTTCTTTTGTACCTGGCTAGCAGCATTTCGCAAATGATTTTTCGGTTTTCCTGCTGCCTTTCATTCAGTTCATGTGGAACCCATTTTCCCATCTTCTGGAATTTTCCCATGGTTTTCAAACGTATGGAGACGGCTTCTCGTGTCACATTTAATTGCTCCGCAAGTTCTTGTTGCCCTTGAGCGTCATGTCATTCTCATCCAACAATGCTTGCAATTCGCTATCTTAAAACCTTTTCAGTGGTCTTCCACGTTCTTCGTTTCTCACGTCAAAATTGCCACTTTTGAATTTTTTAAACCACTTAAAGCACTGTGATTTATCAAGAGCATGCTCACCATAGGCTTCGATAAACATTCGATACGATTCTGCAGCAGTTTTCTTCAAATGGTAACAGAAAATCGATGTTGTCCGCAAATCGTAGTTTCCGGGCACAAAATTCGACATGTTCAATGCTATTAAAAATCATGTTGTATGAAACTTGTATTGTTGTGAGACAAAAACCTTTATCAGATGTCAAAACAACAAAATGGCGCCAATAACGCGGTATGACGGTTATTGCAACTATATATAGTATAACTACATTAGCAGTTAGGCCATCTATGGACAAATTCCGGCTTCATATTTACATACCTGGTATTAGTGCCATAATTTATATTGGTGATAATTAATTTGAACGATATTATCAATATAATGTACATTTGACAGGTTTTTCAAAATCCTATATGGTTCCAGCTCTACAACAACTTTACATATCAAAAATGCCTTTCCATATCCAGAGGTGAGAGGCCTGTTAGGTAATTTTGAATTTAAACACTGTTACATTTATACCGGGTGTATCAAGAAAAACGCCCCAGTCTATAACTTTTTAATTATCGACGCTAGAAACGCCATTTTTTGGACTTCGGTGTTAAAGTAGGTTTTTTACATGCTCTGCATATAATATATAACATGTCGCTTCCGGAAGTGACAGGAATTTATATCAACTTTTTTATTTTAAATGGAACACCCTGTATATTTTTACGATATTACATGGCACACTTTATTCTGAATCCATTGATATAATATTGTTTGTGCTTACTGTCAACGGTTAGCAAAATACAGACCTTTGTACATTGCATTACATTGTAGCACTAGGGAGCTGTGAGACATATCTTGAAAAACGAATATCATTATACCACATTTTTTTTAGAGGAATGTGTGTTAATAGTTTGAGAATGACAGTAAATAAAATACGAATATCTAGGTATAAACAAAACTATTTAATGGAAAACAGCAGCAAAACCAACAAATCAATAACAAAAATAATCTAAAGAATCTAGAAAAAACAAATAAAACGTTTCATTAAGAAAACCAACGAATAATAATGTACCAGGTAGTTCAAAATCTGTTAGTATTTATTAATTTATCAATTTAAATATTGTTCAAATTGCCAACCTTCATTTTCAATGCATAACTGACACCTTCGTATTGGTGACCTTTGGACAAATTGAGGTGATATGTTGTCAACAGCCACTCTATCCTTTGCTTTAGGTCTTCAAGGTTTTGCGGAATTGTTAGGGACACCTGATCCTTTAAATGGCCCCATAAGAAAAAATCTAATGGGTTGAGATCAGGTGCCTAGCTGGTCATCTTGTTGGGCCATTCGTTCCGATCCAGTTTTCTTCAAATCGCCCATTTAAATAGTTTACATTTATACGGCCATTATGGCTAGGGGCCCATCTTGATGGAAAATCACATTCGCGTATTCATTGACAGGCAATTGTTCTAAATAATTCTCCAAATCGTTTCTTAAAAAGTCATTATAAATAATAGCATTTAAATGTTCATTAAAAAAGTGAGGCCCTATTATTTTATTGCCTTTCATCCCGCACCAAACATTTACACTGAAACGCTGCTGAAAATTTGTAGTTCTAGCGTGTCTGGGATTCTCATCACTCCAGTAGTAATAAACATTCCTATTAAAAATACCATTGTTACAAAAAGTACTTTCATCCGACCATAGTATGTTATTTAAAAATAAATTATCATCATTTACTCTTTGCAGAAAAGTATTACAAAAATAAATTCTTCTAGGAGCATCAACTTCCTGTAGATGTTGAACTAAATTAGATTTGAAAGGCCGCATTTTATGTTTTCTTAATATTCTGTGCACCATTGAATGCGACATATTTTAATTATTTCCAATTTGCCGAGTTGAAGTTTGAGCATTTTCCTTAATTGCCAGTAAAACGTCCAACTGTTTCATTTCATTTGCTATTGTTGAATTTTCTTTTTTTAATTTTCTTCAGTGATCCAGTTCTTATTACCGCAGTATAGTACATAAAGCTATGTAGTTTGCTAACCGTTGGCAGTAAGCACAAACAATATTATATCAATGGATTCAGAATAAAGTGTGCCATCTGATACCATAAAAATATACAGGGTCCTTCATTTAAAATAAAAAAGTTGATATAACTTCCGGTCACTTCCGGAAGCGACATGTTACATATTATATGCAGAGCTTGTAAAAAACCTACTTTAACACCGAAGTCCAAAAAATGCCGTTTCTAGGGTCGATAATTAAAAAGTTATAGGCTGGGGCATTTTTCTTGGTACACTCGGTATAGGAAATTATAATTATTTAAAATAGATTGCAAATTTTGTTAATTGTTGATTAGCACCAGTTATCTGAGTACACACCGATCATCCTTCTCACATCGTTCACAACTTCTACTAGCTTTTAATTGTAGTGGTTTAGTTTCTATTTTGTTGATTAAAATTCAACCTGCTGTAAAATGCTTCAGTATTTTCTATATACAAGGCTACATCTGTTCACAGCAATATTGTTTCAGCAACAATATTAGATCATAACCAACTTATATTTTTGACTAATTTGTTAGAAGTATATGTGAACTTGCATAGTTATAGAATTGTACCCACATAGGTTAAGCAAATTTATTAAAAGCAAAAAACTTAAAATAACTATTATAGCTAATAGCTATATTGATAAAAATAATCATTTAAGAAATTTATCAAATTATAATTTACAAATTAAAATTGACTACTTTTTAGTAATATTCTGTTGATATATTTAAAGGATTCAAGTAAGTAATTAAATTTAATTATCAATTAATGTTATTAAATACTAACAGAAACAGTAACACTTATAAATTGGCAACGATATGAATTAGCAAATAACTAATGAAATTTCTCACAATGAGACATCTCAAAGTTAACATGCTAGGCAGCTTCACTAATACTGAAAATGCATCATCTATCTATAATATATACAAATGAATGTTTGTCTGTATGTCTCTTATGCCTTCCTAAACCGTTCATCCGATTGCGATGAAACTTTGGGGAATGGTTGGACACATGCCCGCGAAGGTTTCTGAGTTAGTAAAACTATGTTCCGATATACGAGGTATATCAGAACATTGATATACACAATAACAAAAATATTAGTATTTCTTTAAATTTAGTAACGGCACAGCAAGGCGTGACGAGTATGGTTAATATGAAATAAACAGCAAATAATAGGAATTAATAGAATGCTAATAGGAAGTTAAAATTCTATGAAACTAATTCAAATATCAACATAGCACAAACATTAAAAAAAAATGTTGAACTTTTGGGCTTTTTCTTTTAAAATACAATTTATTGCCATTAAAAACATATTTCCTGTTATAATTAATGTTTTCATTATTGGTTAGTATGGTAGTGTGGTATAGCAATACTACTTGGGTTGGCAGCATCACCATCATTTCTTAGTATGGCAGTATGTACTAACTTTATTATTGTCAAACATCTATTACTTTCATTGTAGGATCTACAGTAACTCATCAAATTTTATTCTAAGAGAACTTACCTTTGGTCTTCAATGCTCTAAATAAAGCCTTCTCGGCACCCAAAATTTGAACAGTCGAAGACGGGTATTTAGCTAAATTTGTTAGAGAACCTGCATGTGCTATGAGTCTAGCTCCCACTTGTTCTCCGATTAATGTAGCCAAATTTGGTGCAACATCAGCCATCTTAGATTTTAGATACTCAGATAATTGTCTTCTGTAATCAGTTAATGATATTACTCGAGTTGCAAACATTTCAATATTTAACAAATCCACTTCACTAATATCCATTCCCATGCTAGATTTGGATGCATCCAAAATTGCCTGAGCTTTACCAGAGTCCATAGTAATTTCTTCAAGACCTTCTAATGATTCTTCATTAAGTTCCTTGCGGTTCTTAATAAATTTTGCTAATTTTGCAAATGTATAATTTTCTGGCACGATTTTAACAAGCTCTGGATAATGATATGAATACCATTCACTGAAAAATCTATTATTAGTCTACATAATAAAAAAAAAAAACTACTGAGATATGTAATGTTGAGATACCAGACGTTCCACTAAAATTCATATTTTCAAATAAATTTAAATATATTCGTAAAATACTTACCGAATTCTCATTGAAAACGTATTGATATCCTTATCTAGTTGATCAAGAAGAGCAATTGATTGAATAATCATATTGTCTACCCTATGTACATTAAACTTGATCTTAGCACGGGAGTATGAATGGCTTAAGCCCAACTGGGCAACTGCTGAACTTTTAGATGTAAAACCCTTTACAAGGTTGTGAAAATGTTGACGAATACCTAAAAAATATTAAATAAAAATAATATTTGCTCCTAATAATTTTTAACAATTTAATAAACCTCTAATAATTTCTGGTACGGCGCCAACATGGCTACATGCAATCCCTAAAGCTTCAGTAATAGCAGCTGAAAGTTTAGGGTCAGTAACCCCTAACAAGACCTTGCTTTTTTTGCCACCTTTTGGTATTGTTAAGTCTAAAAACTGTTGAAGATCTTCTGACACAATTCCTTCAGAAATAGCATTTATGTTTTCTAATGCAGTTACTGCCGATTTGAAAGGCGAAAAACCTACAAGTTTCACAATACTATTGAATCTACCGAAATCTTTAATTGCTGTTTCCAGTTGCGGTATCAGCATTGCGATTTCTTCAAACTCTTCCACTTTAAAAATACCATAACCTGCTGCATGTTCAAATAAAACATACAATTTTGCCTGAAACAATATTCATAGATAATAATGTAGAGGAATCATAACTTTTTGATTTTGTTAATATATTCAATATGATTATTACCATATTGGCAGGTTTTAAAAATATATATATATATAATATATACACGAAACCACGTGCTGTAACTCAAACACACACAGTCACACAATCACAATACAGATCCATAGGTTAGATAATATCCGTGGTGTGCAATAGACATCCACAGATCATAAAGCTTTGTACTTTGTTCGCATGAGCCCGCTAGACTGCGGTAGTTCGCTGGTAAATTACTGTACAAGGGGCACTAGTTGTCTTGCAGCGCGAAATCGCCGGTAAATTTTAACATAAATGTTTTTAAATTTTAATATATAAATACGTAACGGAGGATGTAAAATTAATAACAAAATAAATTTATAGGAAAATTGTCTGAGCCACAACGTATTACATAACGATTATTATTATTTACCGTATAGGTGAAATTGAATTAGGTTAATTTGCATTTATAAAAAATATGTTTTCTTGTGTTCCTGCAATAATTTTTTATTTACATATAATATGTACACTTACGTATATAATCTGTCTGAGAAGTGCTGAAACTTATTCTATGAATATTTCTGTTACAAATAAAAGAAATCATTTCAAAATATTAATACACAGAGGCAAATAAAGTTTGTAGTACATACTACAAATTATAATATTGTAAATTGGGAGTTCAAAAACACTGAATTATTCTTCAGTTAGTTACATGTCATTAAAGTACACTTGTAAAAGAAAATCAGAGTTAAATTATTCCCAACAGCACTTTGCTACAGTTCTGTTTTTTCTTCGTTTCAGGGTACTCTGAAATAATGCACTTTTTCGCCTTCTACGGAA
Organism: Rosalia funebris; assembly: GCA_037954035.1. NCBI lineage: Eukaryota > Metazoa > Arthropoda > Insecta > Coleoptera > Cerambycidae > Rosalia > Rosalia funebris. Next base: position 12,906,735 of record JAZFAV010000007.1, read on the forward strand.
TGTTCTTTTTTGTAATTGCATGCGGGCACTATGCAACGTCGTCTCACACGACGCATTTTGTTTTTTACTTTCGGCGGATCCTCCATTTTACACTATTATATTTATACACTGCACATTCTTTACAACTCGCCATTACGCCTTTGTTTATATGTACGCGAGGTTATGTTTACTACAAGAAGACTAGCTCTAATCTTCTTGGCAAGAAGACTAGAGAGGAGTTCTCTAGTCTCCTTGCTTCTTGGTTTACTGTTACTGTAGGTGAGTGACGTAAGAGAAATGTTGTTTTGTACACGTAATTGCAAGATCGCACTATGCGACATATAGGGAGTGCATCTCCCTGGTAGGGATCTTCTGAGCCTTCTGAGAAGGGGAATATAATAAATGTAGTAAATATCAATAGTGTAAAGTGGATTGCTAAAAACATTGAATCATCATCATCCTACGAGCAAAGAGACAGACTTTTTGCTCGTAGTCATCATCATGAGGTCATCAGTCCTAAGATTGGTTGGACGCTAACCTCCAGCTTCTCCTACCTTGTGTTAACCTACGCATTTCGCTAATTGTGCTACAACCTACATCCCTTACTATTTGCGAGCAGTAGTCTAATCTAGGCCTACCTTTGCCTTTCTTCACTCCTATTTCTGCCTCCAAAATATCGCGGACTATTTCCCCATGTCTCAGCAAGTGGCCTACCATTCTATCTCTTCTCTTCTTTATGTTTTTCCACATACTTCTTTTCTCGCCCACTTTCTCCAATACTTCTTCGTTTCTAACCCTATCAGTCCACGGTATTTTCATCATTTTTCGGTAGCACCACATCTCAAAAGCTTCTAATTTTGGAGCATAAAAGTGCTTTCTTTTTGTTAAAAGCTACTCGACCCTGCGCTATTCTTTGTTTTATGTCTTTATCGCTTCTTCCATTCCAATTTATTTTACTTCCTAAATAGGTGAAGTATTTAGGAAGTAAATTTATTTTACTTCCTCCAATCTTTCATTATTAATTTGTACTTTCGTTTTTACAATTGAATATATATATATATATATATATAATTAATTCACACAATTACGGCAATACAATACAAATACGGCAAAATATTTGTACTAAGGTTTATTTGCTCTGTTTAGTCAATAACATTTAATAATATTTTGATTACTGAAATTTTATTTAAGAAATATAAAAATGTATTTTCTTATCATATGTAATAAAATAAAAAATAATAAGAATACAAAATATAGGTCCGTTCGATATTTTGTGTGTGAACTCCAGTATCTGGATCGACGAAATTTTTGGAATGGATAACGCTTGCATGCTGAAAACCTTCATCTGCTAAGCAGTCGTAGGTAGGGATGTCAAAAAAATCATAACATCGATGTTTTTACACTTCGGTAGCTAAACATCGATGTGGTCGATATATCGGTAGAAAAACATCGATGTAAAATACTTCACTGATTTTCATGTAATTTTCTCTTCAGAAATTATTGCACAAAATCTTTAAAACTAGACGAAATGGTTCAATAAAACCCGAGAACTTCGAATCTTTACCTTTGAATGAATAAATTAGATTTATTCAGAGATAAAATTACATAGGTATTATGACGTGTGAACAGTGAACTATAGTTTTTAATATCGCTAGTTAATAGTTAAAATTTAAACTAAGTGACAAAATGGAACATAACTAGGTACTTACTTTATTACTTTACCTCGCCTTTTGATTTGTGAACTTTTAAGTGTCCTCGCAGATTTGGTGTATTTCCCGAGGTTTTTAGTCCGACCACAGTCATTACATTTTGCTGTTTGATCCTTTTGGTTCTTCGAGAAATACATCCACACATCACTTTTTAGAAACATTTTATAATAGACAAATATTTTGTACTTACTTATGTGATAAATAAAAAAATAAGTTTATGAAATATTTAATTAGCAAAAAGAGTGCCCCAACATTAGTTTTTACTAATTAAAAATTACTATTCTTCATAATGTATTCTATTACATCAATATGAAAAGATATGGTTCATATAATCGGTCGACCGGTCCATTATCGATCCTATTTGCTGTTCCACGATAAATAGCTTTTGATCTTTCAATACCGTAAGTGAACGAGCCCATGCATGACATCCACCTACTTGATTGGTTGAAAACTAGCCAACCAAAACATTTGATCGGGCCACAGAAGAATTTGTCGTTCCCCGCATATTTTGGGTCAAAAAATGAAACATCTAAGCTACGAGCAAAGTCTGTCTTTTTGCTCGTAGCATCTAAGTACCTTACCTGGTTTCGGCCATGCACAATTCTTTGTATATAGTTACTTCCTCTATTTACTACGAAACAATTTGGCAAGTCACAGATACCTCATGTATTGTTGGCTGCATAAACGAGATAGATGTCACATGCATCGTTTTTTCAACAGTGACAAATTTGTTATTGGTGATGGGTATTGTCGCATGTCATTTAATATAATAGTAATAATATCACAGACTACCTAATAATATATAAAAATTTTCTGTTTGACAATGCAGAACTTTTAGTTATGATTCAGAATCGAACATGATAACCTGTTCTAGAACCGCAAATATTACATTAACCGAATAGTATCAGGCCACAAAACAGCATAACCGCATCCTTTCATATTCCCTATAAACTTTTAAGGCAAACTCAGATCATTACTTGAACCCAAGTTCAACTTATTATTAATATAAAATAAGTAAACTTGTGTTATCAAAATTGATTCAATAGATTATTTACACAATTTGTATAATTTTTTCCTGAGTTGAGATGGACCAAAATAAATTTATAAAATAAAGCAGAAACAATGAAGATATATTAATTGTACAATACAATACAATTACGGCAAAATATTTGTACTTTAAGGTTTATTTGCTCAGTTTAGTCCATAACATTTAATATTTTGACTACTGAAATTTGATTTGAGAAACATAAAAATATAAGTTATTATTTTTAATAAAATACAAAATGTTATTGTCCAGCAAGGACCACGAGGAGGTATGAGCAATACCTTGCTGGGAAAGGTTAGGGTAAGGTATCATTGTTAGTAGAGGACAATGTAGTTAATTAGATAGAAAAAACAAACAGCAAACAGAAAGATGTGAAGGGAAAACGAGTTAAAGAATATATGAATCTACAAGAAAATAATTAATCCACACCATAAAATAAACAATAATTCTCAACAAATAATTATAACTACTATAAAATAAATAATAATTCTTAACAAAAATATAACAAATACTATAAAATAAATAATAATTCTTAATAAAAAAATGTAACAACCAATAAAATACATAACAATTTTAATAACAAAAATTATATGCACAGCAGTTAATAATCTAAAAAGAGAAATAAAAAGGAAAATTGCAGAGGACATAAAAAACCAAGAAAATTGGAAATAATACAAAATTGACTGGGAAGAATTACGATAAAATTATTAATTATTACAGGAGAAGACTAGTCACTGGAACTCTCAGAATCCAACTCAACTGGAGGATAAACCCACAAAATATATTTAAAAAAATGATGTATCCTATTACAATGGTCAGGAAATTTTTTAAAAAATTGGTATGCTGCCAAGTAGCCATCAAAGTGTTTTTCTTGACGGCCAAATCGCGGAATACCAGATCGAACGTCCCTCCAGGTTAGTTTAATATTTTGTGTGGGAGCTCCAGTAAGCGGATCAACGAAATTCTTGGAGTGGTTAACGGTTTCATGCTGAAAACCTTCATCCGCTAAGCAGTCGTAGGCCTTCCAGCAATCTGAGATTATGGTTGTACCCGGCAGTATCCATTCTTTTATTATATTTAATAATACATCTTTGCTCCTATTTTCCACAGGTACGAAAAAAGCTTTAATCGACCCGCGCTCTACCCCACCAAATATCCATTGACCATCAACTAATCTGCCCCTATTATATTTTCTTTTTCCCATTTTTGATTCATCAATTTCGACTACCTTTCCAAAACCCCCTAGCTTTTCAGAAGATTCTGATAGCACCACCAAGCACACCTCCCTACAAAAACTAGACCAATCTACAACAGTTTTACAACATACTTTTATCTCCTTTTCTAACATAGATTGCTTAGAATGTTCAAGACTCGGCCAAAACATAACAAACTTGCAAATTGGGTAATTGTATACAAGAAGTGTTCCTAGGCAGATTCTTACGAAATTTTTCCTACCCCCCTATTTTCGAGGGTGCTGGAGACGAATCTGGCTTCAGTTTCATCCGCTCGGACACAGTTTTTGAGAAAATGAATTTTCCACTTTTCCGTATGAGGCCATTTTCTCTATCAAATAACTTTCACTTCACACTACACAGATATCCAGTCAATTACCCAATTAGCTATCACGAAAAGCGTGCGATTCTTCGTTGTGTATCAAATTCCCTAGCGACATGCAATAAAGGAACAACTGAGTTGTATAACGTGTGTACTGTGCGATTTTTACTACAGAGTGCACCTCACATACAGCATCAAAAACTTATTTGAAAGCCTCCTTTTGACCGACCGTCATAAGCAGGTGAGACCAATTTACAATAATCCATATTCATTGACAGAAAAGACCATGCTGTTACTTTTCCAAATAGTTTTAAATGCCTATTACCATTATTTGGAAGGTGTTGGGTATCATGGTTCAACAGTAACAAAAAGTCAATATACTCGGTTGTTGTGTTGTCTCAACATACCTGTAGATATGTGGGTTTTTAATTAATGGTCATAGTCCACCAATTTAATTTCTTTTAAGTTTTACAGTGCTGTTAACGTATTGACGTAACACAAAGGTAATATTTGGATTATTTTTAAAAAAATTGGCAACATGAACAGCAAATTTTCAAGTCATCTTCAAAGAATATAATAGATCTCGGAAGGAACTATTTTGATGAGGAATCATCGTAGTACATAATTATAAACACATGATAAAAGGTTGGGTTAGAGTTAAATCAACTATTGTAATAAGCTGTAATAATATTAGATATATTAAAGATATTTTAGGTAAAACACAATAAACTGCAAAATAAGAACTATGATATACATTTATTTACAAATAAATAAGAACAATTACTTAAAAATCAGTACTGGATTAAACAACACATTTAAAATAAACTTAAAACCTATGTAAACTGCATTTAGAACTGAATTAACATTAAAATTAGTTTTACCATCTAATTTCATTTCTGTTAATATATTATTTTGGCAGGATATGCAACCTATTTCTTCCAAATTAACATGAGGTTTCAAACCACCTAAAACTCCATCGGAACCTACATTTTCATTATTAAAAAGTGTACCTCTAAACCATATATGATCAGTAGGCTTCAGTTTCAGGACAAAATGTTTAAAATAATCTGCTATTATTAGATTTACTTCTGTCGCTTTTTCCCAAATTCCTGACTGCATTTTTAAAATTACTTCAAATGTATAGACATTATATTTTTGTAATGAACATTTGTTAACCGATTTGATAGTATCATAGAAAGAAACACATTCTTCTTTCACAATATCTGGTATACCTTTGCAATCTGTTTTTATTTCTTCTCCATAAAGACAATACATATATTGTAAAAGACTGTTAGGAAATTTATCAAAGATATTTTTATAAGAATTTTGAATAGTTTTTACTTTAATTTCATTAATATACCCATTCCAGTGTATATAACTTCCCTCTAATTCTGCACATTTTATTTGGGACAAAGCAACATTTTCTTCTTGCCAAATTGGCTGATGACAAAACCTTTGGAAAACTTCCCATGTCATTATTTGTGGGCTTTTACTTTCATAGTATTCGGAATTACGTTCATGGATTGTTGAATTTATGAGAATAAAAAACATCATTAGAACAATTTGTATAACAGCTGTGTATTTGCTATACCGTGTCTGCGCACATAAATAACATATGCCTATTCCGATAATACTGAATACAATAAAGACACATATAGTATATACCAAATTTGATGTTACAATCCATTTTGTTACGGCTATAACTGGTAATATAATACTTGTGAGGCCAACTAGTGGCAAAAATAACACAATTCCAACTAGAGCTAGAGTACCACGTAGAAAGCCAAACATTGTGGCGCCTTGAGAGCTAATAATACAAATTTGAAGCCAACTCAAGGTTACACAATGGGGTATTAGTGTCTGGTAAGTACCTTTCCAATTTTCACGTGCTGCTATTTTTACGAAAATGACAGGAATACAAGTATACAAAATGAATCTGAAGTTAATACAAAATTCTATCCCATTGCCAATTACATAACTGGGGAATGTAGGAACGTTAAGATCTAAAAATCTCCAACCTTGTGCAACAACAGGATCAGTTTCATAAGGGTATTTAGCGAGAACATTTACGGCAAAACTAAATAGAACTAATATATCAAATACTGTTTTAGAATGCCGCTTAGGCATGAAACCAAGTAATGTCATGAAAGTTAACAAAAACGCGATAATTGTTAATTCAGAGTGAGGAATCCACTGTTCTGATATTATGGGATATATAATTAAATTTACTAGCAAACTTAAAAAATAATAACCATAAGGCTTCAAATTATTACAAATATATTGGTGCTCCATCTGGGTAGCATTTAAGTTACCACCTGAATAACAAATAAAAAGACCTGACCACAATCGAAAATCTGTAAATTGTCTCTGATTTTGTAACATCTGAAACGTCATAAAAACCATTATAATGAAAGAAACGTAGTATATAAGCATTGGTAAAAAGTATAGTATATTATCAGAACTAAAAAATGAATAAATTAACATCAAAATCACAATTTGAAATTCAGACTTTGCCAAAGGAAAGAAGAATGGTACTGTTTTTTGTCCTAAAAATTTTATCAACCTAAAATATAATATTTTTAATGCTAATAGTGGATGTAGTATTGACCTGTGTATGAAAGGTATATGATCTAATGCTTTTAAATTTGGATCTGAGAGGCATAGTATTCTATTAACTATGGGTAACTGCCCATGAGAATAATTTACAGCAGCAGAAACTAAATGATCTTCAGTTAACTTTTCATTGCTTATATCAGATTTTTGTGACCAGTCTGTTTCATCATCAGATTCGCTCAATTCTTCATAATCATTCATAAGTTCCCCATTTCCAGAATTTTCGTTGTCTATATCACAAGTTTCTGTTGATTTTGAACAAGTTTCTCCTCGATCTATTGATAATATTTTCTTCTGTAGTTGATCAGAAGTAATGTATTCACCTCCATTAGATAAACTAAAGATAATAGAGAAGTATGTATTAAAGTTGGCTGTATATATAAGTTCAAGTTTTCAATACAATTTTATGAATAATAAATATGCTTTAAAATAATTATGTTGTACAAAAACACCAATGATACAAAGGGAACTTGTACAATTTTTGATGAATTTTTTTAAATTATAGCCACACTTATTATAACATCAACAAGTTATGATTAGAAAGTGAATGGCTGATGCATTCAAAGTTGGATGTATCAATTTTATATACATACATATTATGAGTTTTGTGCCAGCAAAATTCTTATTCGAAGTGCCAGCACCGAGCACTGGCAATGTCGGTGGGAATAGCTATCGTCTGCATTTTTTCAATGTGTATTTGCCACCTAGACAGCTTCGGCTTTGGACTTTGGGGGATTATCTAATTTATGTGGTGTTTTATATGCAAATGATTATTCAACAGTTTTTAATTCAATAGAATACTTTAACTTCTAATCAGTTAAAAAAAAAATTCTAAAGATGTCAGTGAACAAAATCCTGACAGAAATTTTGACAAACCCAAGAAGTAATAAGTTCAGGTCCTGGAAGTGCACTGGGGTGATTTAGAAGCCGCAGACTTTATTGTATTTAAGTAAAATAAGAAGGAAAATTCTATTCTACATTATACCTATGCACTACATATTATAAGTAACTTTTACTTTTAACAAACAATATTTTAAAAAATAATGACAATTCTTTAATTAAACCTTAATACAAGTATTTAGTAAATATATGAAAAATCTTATGAAATAGATCTTTAATCAAATTTTAAAAGACAATTTTGAAAATGAAAAATAAAATGGTAGTTGATAAACATAGTGTACATAACTTTTTGTTCAAAATTTATTGTTCATCTCATCAATACAAGAATTATGTAACGATCTCTCATCATAAGAATAATACAATAAAATGAAATCCAGAGAGGCCCATATATAGAAAAAAAAAAAAAAAAACAAAATCCAATTATATATATAATAGTATATTTAAAGTATTATTCAACTTGATGTAATGGATGTTCAAAAAGTTTAAGGCCTAGGATACTGATTATAAATTGCCTATTTTTACTATTTTAATATGATCTAAAGTAAAAGAAAATATCGTTCAGTTTCATTAAAATAAAAAAAATAAAGAAACAAAACACACCACCTAAATCAGACAATCGCCTGAATCCAAGCCAAATCAAGGTCATAATAGTCAGTAGTTAGTTGCATTTCCCATACAACTCATTTGGTCTAACCAACTGAGCTGCTTTGGCAGTAAATGTGATACGTCTGCCTCCAAAACAAACTACTAAGTTTAAAGCTGTAGTCGAAAAGTTACTATTTACAGTTAAATTGGAATATTTTGAGGACTTTCTAGTTCACGGACACTGATGGAATAAGTCTACTTATCATTGTGAAAGACTGCTTATTATAAATCTCCATTGTTCCTGAGTAAATAAATATTTTATTGAAAAATCATTTATTCTGATTAAATTTATTTTGACTTATATCGTATAAGTTAAAAATTATATTTGAAACTAGAAAATTCTCCTAAATAGGAATATCTTTTGTTGTTTATTTTTAATTTAAATTTTCCACAAAATATTTAGAATTTGTGCAGAAAACTTGTGGATTGTCTTTGGCCATGAAAAATTAAAATTTCCTAAAACACTACTATTGACAATTGTATTTAATAAGTTTGAAACTAATCAGTAAAGACCCACAGTTCCTCATATATACCTGATATTCCAGAGACAGTTTCAAGTTACTAGTTTTAATTGGTACTTTTGTAATATCTAAAAAAGTAGGAGTAATAAATATTTCACTGAATGCGTAATACTATTTTAATTTTGTTTTAGTAATTACCACCATCAGTACATATTATTCCCATATTTAAAATTGTACTGCAAAAATGTTTTTTATCTATGTTCATTTATAAAGTTTATATGTAAAGTTATAAAAACAAAAATGTGAACCTGGAATTTAAAAAGAACTGGAGGTTTTTGAAGAAACTTATTTGACATTTGAAAATTCTAAGATTTGTTTTACTACAATTATATTTAACTTATTTAAAATTATCTAATATAAATAATTTTGTGAAATTTATTTTATTTAAGGTAGTTTCTCCAGATACCCACTTTTCTATAGAATTTCATCAAATTTCGAGTAGGTACACATAAAGAAATTGGTAAAATGAAAAATTTTTTGTCCGTACAATAAAGGAGATATTCATCATCAAAGTTGGAACTTTTTGCATGGTTTGAATGTACCAGTTGACTAAAAGTTACAAAGTTTACATCATAACTTGAAAACTTTTCTATATATTTTTTCCAAAAACTACTCATCCGTACATTAGCTTATTACAAATATTTTGAATTAAAAAAATCGGCTGTTGCCCCATTTATTGGAAAAATAAAAAATTTGCAAATATGCCAGTTTAAGCTTTGCTCAGTAAGTCGAGAACTTGTCAATTAGCATCTGGCAACGCAGTGGTATGCATTTTACCAGTCACCACTTATGTTACTACTACACATTCGTCACAAACAATATCTAAAATTGAATTTAATCCTAAATAACTTTCCTTTTTAGTTTTTCAAGAGAAAGAACGTTTTTATATTCACATTTTCGCCAATATAGTGGGTATCATATTAAAAGTATAGTAAATTATTAATTTACTATCATCTTTACCGTAGCATTTTGATTGCAATTGAGTTGTAATCTTAATTGTATCATGTAGTATGTCTAAATTATAGATCTATTCAAAATAGACTTGTATACTTCTGTGTACCTGGCAAACATTTCACGAGCTGCTTTCCTAGCTAATTTTTCATCCTGGGTCATAGAAATACATGATTTTACATCCATATAATTGTGCTCAGTAATACCTTTTCCTGTTTTTAGACATTTTTTTAATAAATCAGTTGCTTCAATATTACCCTGTTCAGATGCTTTTATTAACCAGTAGACACCTAGTGTTGCATTCTCTTTGCTCTCTGATTCAAATTCTAAAATAAAATTCAATTTGATATAGTACAATGTTCCCAAAACATTGTATAGTGTAATGTATTAAGCAAGTATAGTATAAGTAGTATTGTATTGTGGCACATGTACGATTAATTGGACAAAAACAAATTGGAAAGAAAAACGTTAGTTACGTAAGGAGTTACGTATTTTTTTACTAATTCTCTATATTATACACCAATGTAAGTAGTTTTTACTAGTTACATTGCATATATGTATAATACAGCAGAATAATTATTAGCAGATATTATAGATGTATGGAATGGAGAGTATGTAGTATCAGTAAAATACTATACACAATAGTTAAAATTTACGTGATCTAAAACAAAGAGCCTTCCTCTTACTTGGTTTTCAATGAAAGAGTTGTAAATTATAAGACTCCTTTAATAAAAGTATTTCTGGTTGAAAACTGATTGGATATAACATTTATTTTGTTTTTATTTAACTATAATAGTAAACTGAACTGAATGCTTACCACATTGTTCATCTAACAACTGTTTTGCAAGAACCACTTGAGATTCTGGGCACCCATCAGAAGCTAATTGGCTTCTTAAGCGTTTAAGGGAATTTTTAGGTCCACCTATAAAGAACAATTTACATCAATTACTTGATATGTATCGGTCACTTTTAGGAACCTTTCAAAACATAATTTGGAAATTACCATGTAGAGTCCACTGTTTTCTTCCAGATGTTGCTTTTTTGGGTACAACGCCCGCCATAATTTTTATTTATTTGAAAATGAAAACTGTTTTATTGAATTTTTGTATTCACAATTTCTAGTGAAAAAAATTTCTCACAAACGTCAAAACAATATATTTATCATCAAATACCCTAACGTCTGCAGATCGACTTTGAGAAGTCCAACGATTTTTATCGAATATTACCGAATTAAACGTGAGAGTTTTGAACTATGGAATTTTATACTAAAACGTAGGTAAAGCGGTATTGAATGCATGTACATATAATGTACTATGGTTGTAGCTATTATAGTTACTAAGGTTACAAAAGAAGCAAATTATATCTATACTTCTTCTCCTGACTACAAATTTATTCTTACAAAAGTATAGTAAAGGGAATAGTAAATATAAAACATACACTAGCAAATTTATTGTACCTCACATGAATTTGATTTTCAATGTTCATATTTAAAAATGTTAAAGTTAAATGTTAAATGCTATTTAAAGTTTCTTAAATACATCAAGTGGATAAAAAATTATACATTATTATTATAAGTGTAGGTGTTTGTAAAATAAATAAAAACAGATATAATCTATATTGTTTGGAAACACACATATAAAATAATCGTATAAAATCAATATTTATATCATTTAAATTTCTTCATGGAAGTCTTAAATTTATGTTATGGAATTTATGGGCCACATAGTGCAAACCAGTGGAAATTGAATATCAATCAAGTTCGTATATCAATTTTGTACCTTTTATAAATATAAAGATATATTTTTTGAAGAAAAATACACTCAGTGCTGATGTAAATATTTAAATTTAGTCATGAGAGATTGTTTTAATAAAAAAAAAGTTAAATACATGGTTAAAATGTTAAAACATATTATAGTGTATAGTGTTGTCGAACAAGTAACTAATTAAACAAGCTAAATTTAAATTTATGTTTTAGGAGGGGATATGGATTCGATATATCGATGACAACAGTTGCATAGAACACAGTCTGTCTCCAGACGTAAATGTGTCAAATATAAAACCAATGTCGCCAATATCTCCTAACAAAATTAAATAGCATACACAGTGTGTTCCACTTTACGAATAACTTGAAACGTGTATGGTAGTTAAAAACATATTTTCATTTATATTGCTGTGTTATTTATGAAGTTTTAGGTATATCGTGGTAAATAAAGCAACTTCTATTTGTTTCATAAGGGAGTATTTATATGGAAATGTTATGCATAATTTAATATTAATACACGATTGAAATAACATTTGTTGTTTACATATAAACCCGCTACAGATTATGCGTGTATTCGCGATTTGTGGGCAATTCGCGAATAGTGTGTAGGGGACTTGTTCGCTGAAAATCGATTCATAAACATGATTCGTGTTTTCGCAGTGATTCGCTCTTGGAGGCGGTAATTTGACGAATACCAAAGGCCGCGCATTAACATATAGTCTGTAGACGGATATGTAAATTCATAGTCTGTAGGCTCCGATTTGCGAATTGCTACGAACTACAACGAGCTGGATAAATCACGTATCGCGCATAACGAACCGCGAATACATGCATAGTCTGTAGCGGGCTATAAAATGTAAAGAATAAGTTTAAGCTACGAGGGTAATCCCAGAAGTACCCGACCTGACTATTGTTGTTTGAATAGAAAAACGAATGACTATAGTAGAAAACCGGGGCAGCTGTCAAAGTTGTGCGTTGGAGTGTCTCCGATAAGGAAACACTCAGTGACCATAAATACATCTTCTTTGAAGTTGTGGAAGGGACGGGACAGACGCTTAGCGTGACCAGGAATAGGGGCTGGAAGTTGAACAGCTGGAATAGGGCTAGTTTCTGTAGGGTCATGGACGACCAAAGAGAAAATGGCTGGATCAGGGATCCCAACTCTTTGGTTGATAACGTCATGAGGGCGTGTGATGCATCCATGTCCAGAAAAGGCAGAAATAGGCAGTCCCCGAGGATATATTGGTGGACAGAGGAGATCTCTGTCCAAAAGAAGAAGTGCGTCGCCGCACGTAGGCAATATATCAGGGACAGGGCTAGACAAGCCTGGAACCCTAATGAGCAGGGAGAGGCGGAGGTAGCGTACAAGGCTGAAAAGAAAAAGCTGAGGCAGAGAAGAGGAGAAAGTGGGACGAGTTGTGCGCCGACCTGGATAGAGATGTCTGGGGCAGGGCGTACAAACTTGTGGTGAAGAGGACGAATAGTCACCAACAAGAGATCCCTCTAGGAAAAATGAGAGAGGCGGTGGACGCGCTCTTCCCCGTGAAACCGGTGGAAGAGTGGGAACGCCAACCAGGAGCAGATTTTGACCCGCTTACGGAGGAAGAACTGCTAAGGGCTTGTGCTAAGATCAAAAATGGCAAGGCGCCTGGTCCGGACGGTATTCCCCCTGAGATCCTGAAGGCCGTGGTGGAGCTATGTCCTGTGGAGGTGCTGCGGATTATGAATGAAGTCATGAGGAGCGGCGACTTCCCGGAAGATGGCCAGGCTTGTTCTAATCCCCAAAGAGAACAAGTCGGTGGAGGACCCCACATCCTTCAGGCCGATATGCCTGATTGAGATTGTGATTGTGATGTGTTGGGGAAACTTTTGGAACATCTCATCCTAGGTAGACTCCTAGGTGAGTTGGAGAGAAAGGGAGGCCTGGCGGAGAACCAGTATGGTTTTAGGCGGGGAGATCCACGGTTGATGCTGTCATGATTATAAAAACCATCGTACAGGAGGCGTGGGAGTCCAAGAAATTGTGCGCGTTGATCACTTTGGACGTGAAAAACGCGTTCAATTCGGCCTCATGGGGTAAGATCATGTGGAGACTGCGGGAGCTAGAAATAACGCCGTATGTTGTAAACTTGATAGCCAGCTACCTGTCCTGTAGGGGACTGAAGAATCTCGTGTGGAGTGCCACAGGGTTCGGTCACGAGTCCTATCCTATGGAATATTATGTTCGATGGGGTATTTAGACTCAGAGTGCCCGAAGGAGTGAGGGTATTGGGCTACGCTGATGAAGGTGCGGTGGTCGTTACCGGAAGAAGTGGTATCGACGTGAGGGAGAACGCCAACCTCACTGTTGATAGGATCAGGAGATGGATTGGAGAAAGGGAATTGACTCTGGCTTTGGATAAAACGGAGGCAGTTCTCCTGACAAGAAGGAGAAATCCCCCGTATATCACGTTTCGAGTAGGGGATACTGAAGTCGTGCCGAAGCAGAGTGTCAAGTACCTGGGAGTCTGGATCGATAGTTGCCTGTCATTTAGGGAACACATCAAACAGACTCTGGAAAAGGCGAGCAAAATCGTCTCGGTCCTTGGTCGTTTGATGCCAAACATCAAGGGCCCTAGGGCGGCAAAGAGGAGAGTCCTCAGCGGGGTGGTGCAATCGATTTTACTGTACGCCGGCGCCGCCCCGGTGTGGGTGGACATATTGAGAAGGGACAAGTGGAGGAAAGAGCTCACCAAAGTCCAAAGAAGAGCAGCGCTAAGGGTCTGTAGCGCATACAGGACGGTGTCGACAGTGGCAACACTGGTAATAGCCTGTATACCACCCATCGACCTTCTAGTAAGGGAGAGACGGGAGGTGTACAGAGGCGCTGACAGAGGTGCAGCGAGGGAGAGCCTATGGTAACACTGGCAGGAGAGATGGGACGCGGAGCCCCGAGGGAGATGGACGAGAGTGCTAATCCCGAACATAAGACCATGGTGAGAAAGGGCACATGGCGATGTCGGGTATTATTTAACCCAGGTCCTTACCGGGCATGGCTGTTTCGCGGAATACCTATTGGAAATAGGCAAACGCGAGAGCAGAGAGTGCTGGTCTTGTGGGGAGGCTGATGATGCCGCCCACACAGTGTTCAGCTGCAAAAGGTGGATAGGTGAAAGGAGAGCTGCAGAGCAAAATATAGGACATGCTATCACTGTTGATAACATGATCTCAATCATGTTCGATACCAGGGACGAATGGACAGTGGTGGAGCATATGGTAACGGCCATCATGAAGGAGAAGGAGAAAGATGAGAGGGAAGTGGGAAACGAGTAAGTATCCTGATTGATATGCCGAAGAGAAGTAAAGCGAGAGCGGTTCCTCTTCGGCATTACACTGATAGGATAGTGGGGGTTTTTAGTCGGTAGGCGTACACGAATCCGACATTACCTGGCCAAATAATAACAGAACATCAGAGGCCAGGTGTCTTTTGAAGATTTTCCCCTCGAGGAAAAAAAAGTAGAAAATCCTAACCTCATAAAGTTTAAAGTTTGACAACGATACGTTGTTTAGTATTTATCTGGCAGGCATCAATAGTGAACGCTCTCAGTAAATTTGTAAATATAGAAAAAATTGGTCATCGTTATATGATACAATACGTTCATTTGAAAGGCCTCAGTCCAACCGATATCAAAGCGGAGCTAGATTCTATTCTGGGGGAGTCTGCTCCTTTGTTTACAACAATAAAATATTGGGTGGCAGAATTAAGTGAGACCGTACGAACTACCAAGACGAACATCGTAGTGGTCGATCAAATGAGGTGACCACGCCAGAAATATGGCGAAGAAAATCCATAAAATGGCATTGGATGACTGTTGACTGAATGTGCGCGAACTAACAAATATAGTAGGCATTTCAAAAAGTGCTGTACATCGCATATTGACTGAAAATTTGGACATGAAAAAACTGTGCATAAGATGGGTGCCGTGATGACTCACAATGGAACAAAAATAGCACCGTGAGGATGTTTTAATCGAGTGTTTGGCGAAGTTTCACAGCAATAAAAAAGAGTTCTTGCGTCGCTTCATAACCATGGATAAAACATGTACTCATTACTTCACCTGAGACGAAGGAACAGTCAAAACGATGGACTGAAAGCGGATACTCTGTTCCAAAGGAGGCAAAGACAGTTACATCTGCAGGCAAGGTCAGTTTTTTGGGGTGCGCGTGGGATAATCTTCATTGATTATCTTTAGAACGTAAAAATAATCAACGGCGAGTATTATGCGAACTTATTGCAGTGTTTGTGATGAAAAACGGCTATATTTGGCGAAAAATAAAGTTTTGTTTCATCAAGACAATGCACCAGTTCACATATCCGTTATCGCGATGGCCAAAATTAATGAGTTAAAGTTCGAATTGCTTCCTCACGCACCATATTCGCCCGATGTAACTCACTCGGATTATTTTTTGTTTTCAAACTTAAAAAACTGGCTCGGTGGTAATATTTGCCAACAATGAAGAGGTGGAGTTTGTGGTTGATGACTATTTTAAGGAGCTCGACGATTCTTACTATAAATAGGGTATCGAAGCTATAGAACATCGCTGGAAAAAGTGTATTGATCTAAAAGGAGACTATGTAAAGAAATAAAAAATATTTAATAAGTCTATTGTGTTCTCTTTATTAGGTCGGGTACTTCTGGGTTTACCCTCGTAAATGTAGAAGTAGTATGATAAAGGAATCAATATGCGCAGGTATTATCAAGGATCCATTATTGGGATTAATGAAACAATAATGGTCCACTAAAGACAAATTGATTATCTCATAACCGTTTATATATTAATTTTGTGGTAAAAATATATATGTGCATACATACAAAGTAATCGTGGATCAGTGACGTTACAGTAAATCGTAATTCTTTATTTCATAACAGTTTACTGAACTTAACAAAAAATAAGTATAAATCGAGGTAGGGGTTAATAAAGAAATTAACTGTAATAAACTTTTAATTATAATTTGGCACCTATTAGGCAATACGCTAAGTTCATCACTTCGAGTGATGTATACTGTTTCGGGGTTCCTACCATTGGATACCATCAACATTAGATAATTTCGGTAAATTTTACTGTTTTGAAAAAAAGTTTAAACGGACCAAAAACTTTAACACGACCTTAAGCCTGCTGAGAAGAAGATTATATTTAGATAAGAGGACCAATACAGAGGACAGGATAGAATTCAAGCATACAGTAACATCATCAATACTGGGTTTAGCCCTCGCCACCCCGGATTTAAAATTGAAAAATCTAGGGAATTCTAGCGAATATTAATTAACAAGAAAAAAAAAAACGATTTGTAGATATTTTCTGTTCTTCACTATTTAGTTAAGAAAATCTAGCTTGTAGAACGATAAAGCTAACTAAGGTTTATAATAAAATAATATATTTTGATATTTCAAAATATCTCGTTGAAACGACAGTGCGTAATATGCTAATGAATTAATAAATGTGTTAATTATTCTACTAAATTACGCAATAATTTTGGATATAGTAGGTGTTTTATATACATATAGTTAGTTCAAAATTTAATATTTACGATAAATTCAAATTAGGATATATTTTTTTCTCTATAGCCAAGAATAACTCTTCTCTTTATCTAAATTTTAAATTGAAGAACTTATTCAATTGTTAAGCTACTGGAACACCATTAATGATATGTTGCTAGAGCAGGAAATGTTTATCTTCATAAATATAATAGAAGGAACAATTTTATTACATAATTTTTGGATTTATCCCATTACTAGTTTTGAATTAAAATCTTTTTTGGAATTACTTATTATAAATTAGAAGATTTCCCAATGAACTATAATTTGCAATGGTAAAATCATGTTGATCATATAACACATATAAACATAAATACAAACTAAAACACACCATATAAATTGGACAATCCGGCCTATCTAAAGTCTTCTTCAAAGTTAAAGAGATTCTCTTGTTTAGAATTAGTTTCAAGAAAAAAAATACAGTAGGTCTACTTATTTCTGATTCCATTAAAAATACGTTTAAAAGTACCGAATAATTAATAAATGGTAATATCATCCAACGTAATTGAATTTCTCCTAGAAGTCATCTTCTAATTATTAATTGTAACTTATTTATATGACTTCTAACTATACGTGATGGGACTGATAAGTGATAAGTAATTAGTGTGGAATTATGATTTCATACTTAAATATTATGTTGATACCTAGATATGTTGCGATTTCTTTGTATCTAGGTATCTTTGCATCATTTATGGAGTACTAATTGGAATATTTTTAGTATTAGCGTTCACCGCTCTAGTAATGGTTATATAAAAGCTCAAGATTGAAAGAACTTGAAACGCTACACGAAGGCGTTCTGAATCTGAACAACAGTTCAAGGATACGCTTTGTACTTAACCTTCAAGTCATGCTTAAAACTGGAAAGTTGCGTGGTAATAATTTTTTTTTTTTGTTTTAAAATGCGGTGTATGCGAAAAAATTAAAAATCAATAATAATATATTTATTTAAGCAAAAAGGAATCAAAACACTAATCTATTCTGCTTTAGATACTTTTATGGTACGCTTTTATATATTACACAAACTTCACGGTAATAATAGTTGCAACAATTTTTTCAATTAATATCTGCAGATACCTGGCAAACTCATTCAAGGTGACATGCTACCACCAATACAATTTTCAAGTTTTTCTCCGGCAGCTTAGCGTGGGGAAGTATAGTTCTCGCGAACTCGTATGACTTGAAACACGTATTTTTACTCCCTGCTTAGTGGGATTTTTGCTCTCGTATACATTTGAGCACAGGGTGTAAATGTATAAAGTTTAGTGGTAAATGAATTTTGGTAAAACAATTCAGTAAATATTATTGTTGTCTAAACAATTATTCAGTTTCTCAACGGAGACCAACAGTTTCAGTAAGTACCGATTTGACTCAGGATAATTATTTCCGCCTCTTTACTTTTTTTTTTTTTTTTGTAACATGAATAAAGAGACATATTTTATTCGTGACATCTCCATGGTACATTAAGGCTATTTATTTCAATATTTTTTCTTATATATTAAAAGTTCATTCATTAATTTACTAGTTAGTTTTGGTCATCATCAAACGTTTATTGTATTGCATATGAATTATTTCAAATAATTCTTTGTATAATCACTAATCACTAAAATGGTTGTAATGAACATGAAACGGAGACTGGTATTTGTATAATAGGTGAGATTTAACAAGTCGTTAATTGGCTTATGTATTATGTACGTTTGCATTTATTCAACAAAAATGTGATAAACCTATAGGTATAGGTAAACGTAATTAAAATCACACAATGCATATGTCTATAGAAAAATTTAGAAATATAATATGTCTATAGTATATACCTAGAATTAATTATTAAATATAAAGAACTTGTTCGCAAATATTCAGAAAGGATATGGACCATGCGTGTCTAGAATAATAATGGGGAAACCATGCTACAGAGTTATGGGACTAATGTATTGTAAGAAGTAAACAGAAGGATATCTCTATATTCCTTTTATTTTTGTTTTTATATAACGATAACTAAGTACTTACAGTTTCTTGGAGTCTATTGGTTTTTGTACTTGTATTTAAAATAAACAGGACCATTATTATTTTGCACATTCATGCATAAATATTTAGTCTTCATGCTACAGGTAGGGTAAAGGAATGCCATAACGGCACAAAGAGTTCTTTATTAATGGCATTAATCGTTTTGTTATTATTATCCTGTTATTATTGTACCTGAAACATGAATATCATTATTCTACCATATGATAGGTATATTGATTACAACAAAAACAAATAGCCTAATATTTTTCTATTCTGTTAACTGTTTAGAACTGATGACAAGTATATTAATACTTATGACCAATGTACGTGGTAACGCCACATACCAATTATTCTCTTTAGTTGTGTAGTGCTTACCTGATGGCATAGTGGAAGAGACAAACCGTATACTAAATTGAAAAATAAAATGTCGCGCATCGGAACGTGGTCGATTTAGTGACCCAAAAACTGCTTCTTAAGAAGTTTGTTTGTTTGTATTCTGAAAAATTCTTCGCTAATTCTGGCTTCACCAGAAATGACCTTAACCTTAAGTTAAATGGGATACCTTGTATTTTTCATCCGTTGTTGTGGATCAAGTAATTCTAAATAATTGAATAATTGAAAATAGAACCATATCTCCATAATGAAACTATACAAGAAAACTATGCTATGCAAGAAAACCTGTATTTATCTATTTTTACACACACACACACACACACACACACAGACACACACACAGACACACACATACAGACACACACACACACACAGACACACACATACAGACACACACATACAGACACACACACACAGACACACACACAGACACACACAGAGACACACACACACACAGGCACACACACACACAGACACACAGACACACAGACAGACACACACACACACAGACAGACACACACACAGACACACATACACACACACACACAGACACACACACAGACACACACACAGACACACACATACACATACACACACATACAGACACACACATACAGACACACACACACACACAGGCACACACACACACAGACACACAGACACACAGACAGACACACACACAGACACACACACAGACACACACACACACACACACACACACTCACACACACACTCACACACACACACACACACACACACACACACACACACACACACACACACACACACACACACACACACACACACACACACACTTATAAAGGAAATGGATTTTGGAATGCCCGCCTCGCTATATTTGAATTGTACGTGTTTGTTCTATTAGTTTAAAATCGTGACACGATTTACAATTAAGGGCTTACATTGATAGAAATCATACCCTTTATTTAAAAGAATATTTGATGTTACAGCAGCATCCTTTTTACGGCATGATTCGACCGTCAATCCTTTACTTCTATGTTCTATATTTAAACGAAATGAAAACATTATGAGTTTAGATTTTCATTCTACTTTAATAAAACAATAAATAATTTTATTTTTCCATTGGTAAAAGACGTTGAGTATAAAATTACTTTAGTGTTTATACTCCACAGTTTATTTAGTTCATATATTACAGATATAAAGTGAGAATGTTATATATCAGTCGCCTAGATGCAAAACCCGTCAAGTCACCCTTTCCTCAAAAATGAGATTGTTACGGAAATAGATTAAAAATATAAATGCCGACATAGTCCAAGGGGATTTTTACAACAAATACCAACAATTCAAAAGTAATTTGAGTTTAAAATTTCATCTCAGATGCAAAACCCGACATATCCCTTGCGGTGTTAGATGCAAAGGCAGACATTTCCAATGAACCAATACGAGCTAAATATTTCATCATGTGATGCAGTTTAATTTGTAGATTTTGTCAGCTGAATAACGTGTGTGATGGACGTGGGACACAAAACAAAAATTCTACTATTATTGGTATGTTGAGTTATAATTTCAAGCTCCTCCACATGTAGAGAAAATAGAGTTGCTCTTTCCGATTGTTGGGCATTCTTATATTCTCCTAGATCGCGTTTTTGGTCAAATTGAAAAAATCTATAAGAAAATGGAAGTTGTTCATCCAAAAGAGTACATGAGTATGATTAAAAAGTTTGCTACTGTTCGCGAAATTGGAGAAGACTTTGTAATCAGGGATTGGAGACGTGAAGCTCAAAATGTTTTAAAACAACCAGGATATTGACACTTTAAATTTCAACCTTCAAAAAGGATAATCATTGTTAACAAAAAAAATTACTTAACTTTAATTAACACACCTCTTGTAAGCGGCGAAGCATTTTACATGAATGAAAATATTATGAGAACATTCAAAAATTGGAGTTCTGATTAATAAAGACAAGAAAAAAAGTATAGCTAGCTAGCTAAGAAACTATTAGAGAAACAATATGGGAAGGATGGGAAAAAGATGCCTTAATTTTTTTTCGAGAAGCTTTCCAAAATGTTTTAGATGGAGGACAAGCAGTCGAAGAAGAGGGTAACTGCGAAGAAGAATCAATTAAATTTGGTATTTGAAAATATATTTTGTGTTGTTCGATAATAATGAGAAATAAGATTTATTTTCAAAAGTTACACACATTTTTTGGAACATTTCAAACAGAATTAGGTGCAATAATCGATATGTCCATTTTATTTCCCAATTTTGAGGGTCATATGGATGCTTCTGATTTCTAAACTATGATTTGTTATCATTTAAAAACAATAATAACCCATTTTACGAAATTTGGTCACTGCATTCAATTGAATAAAAATGTTGCAAGTTTTTGTTAATTATCTCATATTAACTTGTTGGGTTTTGCATCTAGGCGACTGATGTAAGTTACATAAGAGAAATTATATAAGAAATAATCATCTTAAATCTTCTCTTCTTCTGAAACGATCTTCTAATTTTTGAGAGTTGTTTACACGGAATTATAACTTAATTGTAACTGCACTGTAACCTAAATATTCTTTATGTTATTCATTGAAAAACATATTGAATCTGGATTTTTAAGTGTTACATAGCGATAAATATTTGTTATGTACAGAAATGATATTTAATTGTATCTTGATTACTTAAAAAGGAAATGGTTAATATTGGGGTCTTTATTATTTGTACAAAAGTGATTTATTTTGTAAATTCTTTAAATATACTAAACAGTTACTAATATTAATCCAAATAGAGCAATATTCATATCACTTTAAAATATACAGAGATTGTTAAATGAACGGTTATTAATAGTGACAGAAATTTATTAGTTATAAAAATATTTATCACACTACAGGGTATTAATTGTTCATTTGCAATATTATTTTCAATCTTTATGCTCAGGTTTTAAGAAATAGGCCAGTTTTTGTAGTTTTAATGAAAAACTACCTATTAGTATTATTACTAAACCTTTTGACTAAAACCATATAATAAATTATATGAAAAAAGTATTACCTCTTCTTAAAATTCCCATTAATTATGACCGTATGTATTTGTAAAAATATACATTTAAATTGCGCAAAATATGAGTAAAGAATAGCACGAATTTCTTAGCTTAAATAAAGATTAAAATTCTGGTAAATGTCAAATGTGCACGTTAACATTAATAATAAAAATAATTTATGCGTAACGAAATATATACGAGGATATCATAAATATAATATGTATACAAATGAATATATAAAATTCCTAAGTTAACTACCTACGGGATATTTGACTTTAATATTTGCCATTTATTGTAGAAATATGTACCTTCTTATTTATCTAGAGTATATAAACCTGCTGTGTAATGATTGCGACACTATTATTATGCATGAAAAATCAATTTTAATTAACTAAAGAAACATTAAGAGCACGATAAAGACGAATAACCTTGATTATAATTATTGTATATTGTAGTATACAATCTTGCGAAAATCCCGGAAAGCATTGCATGTTATAATCTCATTGTATATAACTGACGTCGATGGGAAAAAGTAAGATGCGTTATTAAATATGACAATTTATCGTTTCTTGCGAAACATACAGAGTATTGTGAAAATTTGTTGTTGCTGTTGTTGTACCATCAAGAAAACCCGTAATGACACACTTTTCAGATACAGATACGTTCTCCTGCAATATAGGTAATAATGAATTAATTTTTGTGTTGGTCTCAAAATATAGCGCCGTCAATTGACTAAAAGCATAAACAACTATAAAGTTTATTTATTGTTTATATATTATCGTATTGAAAGTATCTCATTAGTCATTACTCATTAGTAATGAATAATTAGTAATGAGTAATAAGTAATGTCTTCTCATTACATTATTATCGATGGTTCGTACCTATCTGTTTGTTTTCACTGTGTATGTATGTATGTACACCTCTAAATAAATACCTCTATGCCTAATAAATATACGAGTATATCATTATGCATATACGCCATAAAAGAGGTGATTTTAAATTGTTCGACGAAATCACCATCAAGGACAGAGCAATATTATTTTTCTTTATTATCTTATTATTTATGAATAATTAAAGAGAAAACATTTACAATGCAAAGATGTAAAAAATCATAATAAAAAAACCCATAACAAAGGAATTAAAACTGTAGGCATAATAACTCAATATTTTGTCGTAACAACTTTGTCAGTATTAAAATTTCTATCTATTTTATCTATTAATCTGTTCTATTCGTAGTCCATTTTTCATATTCATAGATACAGGAATTTTGATAACATACAGTTAATATGTGAATTATTTCGGTTATAGGTGTTACATAATTTCGGGAGAAGTTATTATACAAATTTTTACAATTCAAATA
This sequence comes from Rosalia funebris, assembly GCA_037954035.1. Taxonomy (NCBI): domain Eukaryota; kingdom Metazoa; phylum Arthropoda; class Insecta; order Coleoptera; family Cerambycidae; genus Rosalia; species Rosalia funebris. The sequence goes on from JAZFAV010000007.1 coordinate 12,930,758, forward strand.
ATAAATTTTCCAAGTCCTGTACTTTCATTATAGTCATTGTATGTACATTATTATATATTTTTTATAATTTTAATAGAATTAGGTTCTATAGAAAGAAATTAAATCAAAATATATGTCTTATCTGCTTAATATATTTTAAGGAAGACATGCAATTTTATAAACCAATTAAGTTAAAAAAAAAATCAATCGAAAACTGCGAAATATTATTTCATGTATCTCGGTACTCTTTCAGAAGAACGCCAATCCGACGGAATCAAAATAAAGAAGATCACGTTCGTATACTTATTCTACAAAGAACCCAATAAAAATCGTAGGACGATACTGATTTTTTATTTGTGGTGTATGAAGTAAACGTAACAGTTCGAGTAGTTGGAACTGAAAAATCGTGTACAGCTGATAAAGTATTTGATAATCTTGACGACTTCATATCATGAGAGAAAAGGTTAGTTGTAGTTTATTAAATGTGGCCTCAAGAAAATGAAACCAATGCCATCGAATCATCAGTCTCTGGTTTCAGGTAAACCGGTTAATTATGTATGTTTCTTGATGTCGTATACGACATAGTTGAAATCTGAATTTTAGACAAACAAGAAGGGACCTTCTAGAGTTAGATCAGTTAAATAAAGGTTAATTTCTGAAGTAAAAATCCCTAAAGTTATAAACGTAGGTAACGAAAACATAGTTTTTTGTAATATGCATACGAGTAAGCAAATCGCAATAATATTGCGCCGTCCTCTCGTTCATATCGAAAGCACATCCGGAGCATGCCTCTAGAGACTTCGGATCAAAAAACAAAAGTTACCACGTTGTTCGCAAGGATCGATTTACTATATTGATCTTGTCAAAATGCCGAAATTTGACGGAAAAGCATTTCGTACATTGACTTAAAAGTTTCGTGACACACACACGAAAACAGCCGTTTAGTAAATATAGATTACCATCTTTTAACGAAATTATCTAGAACATTTCGAATGGCTGGAGTTCCTTGCCCAAACATCTGTAGCACTGCGTATATCTCTAAAATCGTTTCGTGAGTGATGTCAAAGTGAAAATGGTTATATAGGGTGTCTCAGTTGGAACTATATGATTTGAATTGCGCGCCATTTGTATTCTGTCAAAAATAAGGCGTCAATACTTAACGACTGTTATGTTTGAATCATGCGACATCGACATGTCATCATAGCGTTCCTCATTTACTGTGATAGCATTACCAGTTTCAGTTTTAAAGAAGTATGGTCGAATTACTCCACCATTTCAAAGTACCTACCAAACCGTGTGTCTGTGAATGAATTTCTTTTTCGTGAACAGCATATCGTTATTTAGCAACACAAATTCGACAATTCTGTTTGCTGACGTATCCGTCAAAATGAAAATGTGCTTCATCGCTAAACAAATTTTTCTGGCAAAAATCATCATCACCTTCTTTCATTTCTAACTCATAATTAACAGATGTACGACGTTGTAAATAGTCTGTAACTTTTAATTGTTGTGTTAACTGAATTTCGTATGCTGACAGATACAGATCTTTCTTTAAAATTCGATGCGTGATGGCTCTTGACAGATTAAATTGTTGTGCACGACGTCTAATTAGTGTGTTTGGATACTCTTGTGGATACATTTTCTCGCACTGCAGCAATATTTTCATCTGACCGATCACGACGAGGACGTCTTGGTGTTGACTTATTAAGAATAACCCGTCTCTTAAAATTTCTTAATTAAGTTACGAACTGTGAACTATGTAGGCGCCTCATTTTGTACTAATTTTGTGCAAGTTTTTTTAATGCAACTGTAAATGATCCCTCACTTTCCTAAAACAGTTGTACGTAAGCCATTCGTTGTTAAACTGTTAATCGCAGAACATTGACGTCATATGGTTTGTAGATGACAGTCGTTAAAATTTGACGCCCTATCTTTGACAGAAAATAAATGGCGTACAATTCAAACCCTATAGTTTCAACTGAGACACCCTATAAACTCATAAGAAATGATCTTCAGAAATTTTTCCTTCTTCTGAAACGATCTTCCAAATCATCGAGAGTTGTTTATTTACACTATAACTGTTGGTAGTTGTTAACTATAACTTTCACTGTAACATATTCTCTTATTTTATTTATTGACCTAAAACGGGATACAACAATAGAATAGTGTTAAGGCGGTCTCATAAACTTGCTCTTTAATTGTTAGGGTTTCGCTTAATGTTTGTTATGTAAATGATATTTAATTGTATCTTGACCATTTAAAAAGAAAATGATTAATGTTGGAGTTTTTAATATTTGAACAAAAAATATTTAATTTGCAAAAGCTTAAATATACTAAATATTTACTAATATTAATCTAAATAGAGCAATGTTCACTTCAATATACGGCCGATTTTTAATTAAGAGACGTATCTTTTATTTTAAACTTTTTAATTTAAAACATGCAGATATTGTTAATTGAAATGTAATTAATAGTGACCGAAATTTCTTGGTTATTTGCCACATTACAGGGTGCTATTAATTATTCATTTGCCATACTATTTTTCATATTTACGCTCAGATTTTAAGAAATAGGTCAGTTCTTGTGGTTTTAATTAAAAAATATTTGCCGGTGCCGGTGCAGGGAAAAATGTTCTTATATAAAGAAAACAATAGTTCGACATATGAATCAAGATGTAACATTTGTAGATCTAAATTATCTGGAATTATTTCATGAATCTGTGTCAGTACTGTTAAGGGGGATAAACATCTTCCGTTTATCTGTGCATTTATCTGTCGTAAATAATTGTGTGAAAATCTCTACATTTATTTGAACTGAATGTGTGTAGGCTACGTTCAGTTTTCGCCTCAGTTCCGTCCGATTTTTCTTCAGTTTTATCTTCACTTTCGACAGGTTTGGTTTAAAAAGTGTTAAAAATAAGTAAAGTTGAATGGGTGACATAAAAAGAAAAACCGTAGTTTGATGTATAATTGCAGCTGAATTGCTGGAAGAAGAAGGAAAAAATGCTGTGAACGTTAGGGCAAAGATTAGTAAACGCCAAAAGCGCACGGTTTTTGAAACCATGGTCATCATGTACATATACGAGTACAGGACGTAAACTGAACAATGTGTACGATACACTTCGCAGATTATCGTTGCAAAAGATGGTCTAAATGTACAGATGTTTCATTTGCCTAAATACCGGTCTAAACTGCAGTTTATTTATTTATTATACCGGCAGTTAACGCAGTTTATTTCTCAGACATGATGTCACACCTGATAAACTGCGCAGATAAACAAAAGGTATGTAGCCCTCTTTATATTAAGGAGACTACACATTTTCCGTTTATCTGTGCAGTTATCTCTCGTAAATAACTGTGTGAAAATCTGTACATTTACTCGAACTGAAGGTGTGTAGGCTATGTTCAGTTTTCCCCTCAGATCTGTCCGATTTTTCTTCAGTTCTTTCCTCACTTTCGACAGGTTTGGTTCAAAACGCGTTAAAAAGAAATAAAGTTCAATGGGTGACAGAAGAAGATCTTCTGCGTCTTTTTTTAAACCGTGGTAATTATGTACATAAACAGGACGACAACTTAACAAACTGTACGATAAGCTGCATAAATTGCGCTGATTATCGTTGCAAGAGAGAGTTCAAATGCACAGATTTTTCGTCTGCATAAGTACCGGTCTAAACTGCGTAGTTCACACAGTCACATGACGTCATAGCTGATAAACTGCGCAGATAAGCGGAAGGTGTGTAACCTTTTTATAAACACGATGTCTTAATCTCGCGAAATCTGGATTTTTCATTATTACACTCTAAACTTGTTGTCTAAGACGAATACCTTTCTCGTTATTTACAGCCTGCAGCACTTTTTGCAAGTCATCTACTATTTGCAATAATTTACCTAAGGATAATGAAGTACGAATATTTTGTAATTTGTTTATATGGCATCCGCTAATTTTGCGCAATTACTATGGATATTTAAATCTGCCTCCACTTGAGCATCTTGAAATTTGATCTGACTTTCTCTAATGGCAGCTAATTCTTTAATATCGAACTGTAAAACTAAGAATTTATTTTGTTATGTTTATAGTCGTGTAAAAATCGGCTGTAGAGTATCTGGAGTACCAGGAGGATATTTACGAAAAAACGCTTTGGTCTTGAATATTATTAATACATCTGGATAATACTTTCGAATAATTTCTGATGTAAGATGTATTGCATGAAGTATACACGTAATATATATTAAATTAGGACAGCTTTTTTTAGGAAACGGATCGTAGAAAGTATATTTACGACGCTATCACCATATTATAATATAGATACCTTAGTTTTAATCAAACTTTTATATTAACCGATGCCAGCCATTCTCTATTTGTGTAGCATTCACACAAGTCCTCAGTGGCGGCGACAGGGGTGGGCACGGGTGAGCGAGCGCCCAGGCAAAATTCCCTTTTCGCGGAACCAGTCGCCCAACTTCTTATAACACCACTCTATCACATTCGCACATAAAATAATATATTTAACGCCCTCGCCCACCCTAGATATTTCCTGCCTGTTTTCGCCCAACCGCAAAATAATGCTAGCGCCGTCACTGCAAGTCCTTCTTAATTGCGATCTTCCTATTGCTTTAGTGTCTAGTCTGCTCTGTCATGCATAAACTAAATATTCTAAAATCGAAATGGAACTTTTAGTAATCCTATAAGCTAAATATTGTAGACCTGGCCTATACTATGCCTATAACATATCATCGACTGTTAATTATCTAATAATTTATATCTAATTAATTATCTAATATATTAAAAATGGACGTTTGAGGTTAACACTTGAAGATATATTTTAACTCGGAAAATTATAATGCATTTTATAGAATAAATAATTATTTTAATAAAAAAAAAATGTTTAATATACCACGTTTTTAAAACGGACTAAAAACTATAATAATTTCTTCAAACCTCACACAGATTTCTAACCCCATACATATAGTCCTGAGAATTTGTGATTGTGAATTTTTATTAGCTATGAAAATACTTGCAAGATTTAAAATGAAAACGTGGGGCGTATGCAATTGATGCATGAATAATTCACCTAAGTCACTAATAATTTTATTCATGCATTTTCGTAGCTGTTAAAAATTCACAGTCACAAATTCTCAGGACTGTATGCAAGCATGAAAGCGAGTTAATATTGTATTGTGATCCAGTTCTGAGCTATGTTTAAAGTTTCAAGTCTCTATCTGATCGGGAAGTTAGTTTAAAATCGTTAGTACAAATTGCCAAATTTGTACCGAACAGACAGACAGACAATAAAGCGAGTTAATAAAAACGTGGTAAAATAAATCATTTTAAAGGTTCCGTCGCATTTCATACTAAAAGATTAATATCATATATGGATAATAGCTATACTAATGACACGCGCAACCTACCAGAGCACAATAAACATTTGTTACAGAAGTTGAAACCTATGAAGGACTTAATTAATGAAAAATTAAATCCTTAATACACACAAAAATACAATCTATTAATCATCAACTTTTAGATAAGAGACATAAAAGTCACAAAAGAACAAAATAAAGATTTATATTACAAAATAATTGAAGACATTTGACAAAAAAATCCATATTTTCGTTCAAATAAAATAGATACTATTTCAAGTAGATTCGTTAAAAACAGAAAGTATTCTATTATTCCCCTACTTTTCGACGTGTGTATTTGAAACATTTTTATTACACTCAAGAAGATTAAAATGTTTTCAATACTTTTGATGTTTGATACGCAAAATCTAAACCTATCTAGCCTTTGAATGTTATCATTTATATTTGAAGTTGCAATATAACTATAATTAATCAAACATATACAAATACAGCTAATTTATACCGGGGAATTAATGACACTATTTGTAGAATCAAATATGTCTGTAAAGGTTTAACAAATAACAATAAATAAATATTTTTTAACCTTTCGAGAAACCCTAAACTTTTTAATCGTAATTACTGGAATCGGATGATATTTTTTGATTTTTTTTTAATTTATGAGTATGAAAGTCGAGATTTTAAGGTCTTAAAGTCCTAATTATCAATCAACCAATACGAATGATATATATTTAGTGCTGAAATGTATGAAATCATAGCTTTTATCATTCAAGAGATTTTATTGTTTGGGTTTTGGAAATGGAATGATTTGTGATGTGATATGTATTAGGTGTAATGGATATTATGACTAATTATTATTTTTTAATCTACAATAATACAATAACAAAGGTAGGTTTAATATATGTTGGGTAGGAACAAATTTAGTAGATATTGTATTTACAAAAGAAACAAACACAAGTGGATATCATTTGGGCTAACTTTAGTTCAATAGTATTTTTGGATGCAATTAATAGAATTTGTCATGAAAGAAAAATAAGAGACTGGTACAAGACGAGATTTTACGTATGATTTTATTTACGAACAGAAATATATGCATTTGCAACACATTGTAGATTGCAATGAATTAACCACAAATGGAGCAATTATTTTAATTGTTCATTTAATTAATTCACGGATGAAGCAAAATCACGACATTGATGTGCACTTGCACTGTAACTTGTAATATTTGTTTTTATTTGTAATGTTTGTACAAAACAACTTTAGAATTACAAAAAACTAACATTTTATAAAAATTCAAATTTTGTAAGGAGTAAAAGAGTAGTAAAATCGCTTACATTATATACCGTAAAAGATTATGAAAACAGAATCAATAAATTTATAAACAACTTCATACAGATATAAAAGATAAATATTTATAAAATTTCTATAAACAGCTATTAAAACACAGTTAACACAGATTTAATTAATTCAAGTAATGACAGTCGCAGTTTACAACATTAGCATAACTAACTACCATAATACGTTATGTTCAGTTAATTCTAATTAGTACATTCTATGTAGTACATACATAGTCAGAATGTAGACATTAATGCGCGGAGAGTTCATGATTGTATTTTATCTTGATGATGAAAAATTGATTTCATTGAAATATTCATTATCTATTAAACATTAATTAGTGTTTTCCCATACAGAACATTTTAATATCACAACGATCTTTATATAATGGAGAATAACAAATATCTTGAATATCTGTTTTAGTAAAATAAATGAATATTTATTGTAGAGTTTATTATGTATTACATGAGTATCTAACATACTTCTATAGATTGGTGGGGTGTCTATATTTATCATAGGTTCCATCACATTTTCAAAGAAATACATACATACGTCTTTGCCTTTAACAGTTATATTACAACAATGCAGTTATATTACACTGAAATTATAACATTAAACCGTAATCATTTGTTAATTGGGCCGAGAAAAATATAGATTATTAATTTTAAAAATTCTTCCGTCTTATTGTAGAGATATAACTAAATCAAGTTCAACGCCCTAAGTACCCTATAATTATATTAATTTCGATTTGTTGAAAAATAAAACGACATACATATGTCCAAATAAAACCATGGTATAGGGTGATATTTGAAGCAGCGTCCAAATGAGGTGCTAGTCACATACTGTTGCGTATTTAAAAAATATTTATATATTTAATAATAATTTTCAAAATGAACGCCATATATGATAATTATGTCACTATTTATTAATCAAAATATTATTGTTGTACTTTAATGTATGTATGCCAATTTTCGTTCTTGTAGGTCTCTGAAAAACTTAAAGAAGAAAGGAGGAAGGAAAGGGACTATATACAGTTTAGTTTACGAATCATTACATGCGAAAAATATATATTTTTGATACATAAAAATATATTACTATATATACGTATTAATTACTATATATTCATACATTTTACATATTTACTTTCTCGAAAAAAAATAGTTCTTTGAGAAGGCCTTCCTTTACAAAAATCTTATTCTGTTTAAAAATAGTGCAAACTAATGACTTTCTATTTCATCCTCTTTGCAGATATATATATATATATATATATATATATATATATATATATATATATATATATATATATATATATATATATATATATATATATATATATATATATATATATATATATATATATATATATATATGCTGTTGAAAGTATTGGAATGACCAATTATTTTTGTTATTCTGTTGCATTTTATAACCTTTCCTATGATAATTACATATCGTATAGCTGACGAAATAAATCTGGTTACTCAACAGATGATCGAGAATTCATTAAGATAATAGTCAATTAGTGTTACCATAATGCGAGTGAATCCATTTCGCTGCGAACGGTTTCAACATTTATTATAAGATAGGTTATTATTATATCAATTATCAAGACATAATTAAAATTATGTCTTGATAACGATTCTCTTTTTAATTCTCATATTACTTTTGATTTAAAACAAAACCTTGATATATCAATCTCTTGATATCTCGATCAATGTAGTTTTTTGTTTCAAAATTGAACATGTAAATAAATGAGGGAAGTTGATTCTATTCAAATTAAATGATCCAAAAGAGGTTAATAATCTAACAGAGGCTAACAAACATTACTGGTTGTCAAATTAACTTAATGAATTTAAATTTAGTTACAATAAAAAACTAAATCATAAGTTTATTATAAACATAAAAAGAAATTTTAATTTTAATGGGTTCTTAAATTTTTGGAAAGCGTACTGTGATTTTGTTTGAAACAAAACTCAAATTGTCATAGTTATTGATGTGCATGTAATTTTGTTTCTTTTTTCGTTCTTTTCATTACTTTTATAAATTTATTCATCAAACTAGTGAAATATTCCTTTAAAACATGCCTAATTTAATTCTTTTATTTTTTCATATTTGGTCATATCGTATGTAACTTTGCGCTTAGACTTTTTTGATAAGTAAATCCTTCCATAGTTACTTTTTCTTGCAACGCGTAAGTAGCGCATATGTGTATACAGTGCGCATTCCTTTCCACCCTTTAACTTCGAGCTCAGAGACGTAAAAGAATGAAAATTAGCATACAAACGTTAAAGTAGAAAAATAGTGTTTTAATTAATAAATAGTGATATAATCATAAACACCTTATTCGAAAGCTGGTTAAAATATATATTCAAACGTTGTTTTTACTTTGACATCTGTTTTTTTTATTTTTGAAAATATTGACTTTTTCTGAAAACTATGTATGGCTCCCACGAAAGATATGACGAATTTGTATCACTTCAGTACCTTACATTCTGAGTATTTACATTACCAATTAGGAAAAATGTGAATTAATCGGTAAAACAAATTGTTTTTGAGTATCCAGTTTCACGGGCTATTTTTTCTGATATCATTTCACGAAATTGAAGTCTGCGATCAGGATCGTCTTCAATGAGCTGGTGGATCACTTATAATTTGTAGGGATTAAATTTTTGTATAGTTTTGCATACTTTTTTCAGATACTTAAGATGTAGGTCGTGTGGGATTCTCGACTGTTTTAGCGACAATAGGTATTTACTATTTATTTTCTGCATTACGTCCAGTTACATTTTTATACTGAATACTAGTTCTCTGAAACTTCTACAGTATCTGTTGTAAGTATGCTCTAGAGATCGGGATGTCTTATTGAACATTATTTCAGTTGCATGTACATTTCTTCCAGTTTCGCGGGAATACGAAAAAACCGTTTAAGGGGCTTTTTGCGTGACGTATGTCAGAAAAAATTGCTGCACTACCTGGTTAGTTTGATGGTATTGTCAATATTAAATTTATTCGAGTTTTAATTAAATCAAAACAGATGTCAAAATAAAAACAACCTTTGAATATTGAAATATTTGAAACAGCTTCCAAACGCGGAGTTACTTGTACACCGTTGTGTTTAAAACTATGCCTATAGTATACGAGTATATCGATAACTATCAAAAAAAATCTAGTTCAGCAAAATGGAGTTTTATATCATTATGAAGTTAACTGGCAATAATATCTATTGTAAATTAAACATTTCCAGAGATCCCTAGATGAAAGAAGACAAACCCATTACACTACTTTCCTTGCCATAATTTAGTCAGTTGTCTAGATGGCAAACTTAATTCCTTATAAAGTAAAGCTCGATTCAACATCTGCAGCATTAGGTATATTTTTACAGTTGTTTCAACGAGCGATGTTTGCAGGGGTGACAACATTTTTTTATATAAAGAGAACGACCGTTCGACATCTAGTGATGTAATATTGATATAATTAAAATGATCGTTGCAATTATGTAACGAAATTGTAGACGCAGAAATACTATACATCTGTTTTAATCTGCAAAACTTACTCTTTTTTTTAAGTGTCAAACTTTCCTGTACCACTATTTGCTGTACCTTTTAAGCCATATATCTGTGTATTTACAATATCCACTATTTGCAGTGCAGTCCACTAATGATATGACACATATGTCCGTAATGTTTTCTGGTCTGGTAACTTCGTGGTGGGATTATATTTATCCCAGATCTGTCAAAATGATTGTTGACTAAGTTAAGTAAATTATAAATTATACGATATCAATCTGATAAATAAGCCAAACATATCCAGTCTTCGGTTTTAGGTTATTTTTTTATATTTATGCTGTACACTGTTTACATGCTTCCTACAATTCGTTTTGTTGCAGCACAACAATAGATTACCATAAACTAAACCTTATTTTTGCATAATCATATTTTTAGTCTGTAAATTCTCATATAAACTTATTTACTTCAACCAGTGGATCAAACAGTGGTCGTTTTTTAGTCTTTTGTACGTTCGATATAATAGATTAGCACTTTGTACCGTAAAAACAGTATCAAAATGCACATTGTATCACTAAAGAAATGTTTAACATCTATTGCGAACATCGATCCACGTGTACGCACAAGCGGCTCTAGTCATATCATAAATTATGGAATATTTGGAAAAATAAATTAGGATTATTGTTTAAGAAATACCCTCATAGGCTATTTAAAACATTTTAAAAAACTTCGTTCATCGAATAGGACATTATTTAAAGACCGAAGTTTGTTCCTTGAACATTTATTATGAATATTTTCTTTTATTTTAGTTAAATTACCTTTAAGTATTTATTATCTTTTAGATGTCAAATATGTTGTGTTAATGACTTTGTTTTACGTGTTTATGGTATATTTAATCATAAGCTGCATACCCTCCAAAATGCCGCCAAATCAATATTCATGCAGACGTCCCCTAAAATATACAGTGATTTGAAAAAATGTGACACAGTAGGTGGTACAGTTTGATTGCTTATTAAAATCAAATTTATATCACTATTATTATATCATTATAACATTGTACATAATTGTAATTATAATCCTGTGTATTTTATAATGCCGTGTCACGTCATATCTATCCGGATTATTTACATTATGTTTGTGTGAGACGAATTATAGTTAGTCATAAATAAAAAAATCACAATGGTTGTGCGCAGTTTCATATATGTATAAGAATTTTGTAGCACCGATATAAGCCTGATAATATTTTCTTATATAAGTTTACTTACTTATATTGGTTGTTATTATTCCTGCTGTATTGTATTCTATATTAAGTTGTATAATTCTTTGCGCATAACAAAGAGAATCTAGACATTAGGCAACAAGGACCAAAAAAGGCCAAATAGCGGAAATAATTCATGTAGAAGCCAATTTTGGCACAGTTGTAGGAAAGGATGTCCTTAACAACATATTAAGAGTACTGATGGATGGGAGTGAAGCTAAGGGGGTGGGGGCTGGAAAGATTCTTTGTGTTCAGTTTCTTGTTAATAACTCGAAAACTACTACCTCTAGTGAAAATATGTCTATATACTAAATTAATCTAGATAAAATTATCTACAAAAAAGGTCCTATATACTCTTTCGCTAGGATGAATAATTAAGAAGATATGGAGGGGGAAAAATGTCAGTTTTTAAAAATCATTTTTATTATTAAAAATCAAGTTTTATGATAAAGGAACTATGCTCAGACCGCGTATTAATGACTTTACTGCATGTACCGCCTTTTGTGTCCGTTCTGGGGGCGGGGGGATAATTATCCTCATTACCCCCCCGTAGGACAGAATAATGTGGTTTTATCACTAGCCAGTATGAGCAGTACCATTAAAATCAATGGTGAGACAGTTACTGTTAACGCTCTAACAATTTTTCAAAGAACTGTCGTAGCAAAAAAGAGCGACGAAGATGTAGCAGAGCTTTTGACATATGAATTAACTCCATTCCCCATGGCTCTGTTCAACGAGGGCGGAATGCGAAAAGGAAAGAAGTCTTCTTTCTACGATGTTTTGCCACTAGAGGACAACGCAACTCTCGATCTCACCCAAAGCACGGTGGTAGATGGTAGACGGTGGTTTCCTTCTCCACCGCATGAAGTGAAAAGAGTACTCCTGCATTTCTTCAATTTATCATTACATTGCCTATGTACAGAAACATTACGGTGAAAATTGTATGGTTGTTTTTGATGGTTACAGTGATGTCAACAGCACAAGACGAGCAGAGCAGAAGCGAAGAGGGCTCGCAAAAACTTCTATTGACATACATTTTAATGAAAGCACGACCATCACAGTTCAACAGGAGCATTTTCTTGCTAATAAAAGGAACAAAACAAGACTGATCCACTTGTTCACCGAGAAAATGACAGCAGCAGGGATTGAAACAACTGTTGCTACAGGGGATGCTGATGGCACTATTGTGAGGTGCGGGTTGGATAAAGCTGCTGTACATCCAACCGTAGCAATAGTTGGGGAGGATATGGACTTAATAGTTTTCCTCATTGGATTGGTACCACCATCTATCAACATGTACTTCATGAAGCCAGGCCGTGGGAAGGTGGAAACAAAATTGTTTTCAGTGCGACTTCACTTCAAGAGCTTCCATTCGCCAAGATGATCCTCCTTCTCCATAGATTCTCCGGATGCGACACCACCTCGGCGATACATGGAAAGAGCAAAGTGGGGAATCTCTAAACTCTTCACAGCAAATCCTGGCCTCATCCATGACATCTCAGTAATATTCACAGATCCCTCAACATCAACTGAGGATATCGAATAGGCTGGCGAGCTTTTTCTGGCTGTATATCAAGCGCCTGCACATCAAGACAACCTGAACAAACATCGGTACTCAGCATTTCTGAAAGCGTCAACGAAGCCCAAGTCAGACTTGGCCACTCTTCCTCCAACCAGAGGAGCTTCAAAACAACACTCGCTCAGAATATATCTACAGGTAAATACATTTACATATAGTTGTTAAATACTGGTTTCTTTAAATTACAAATATCAATTTGTGCTAAATATTTACGTTGGTCTGATTACTTTCTTACAGATACAACAGTGGCTGGCAACCCTCTACCACCTACCCAATGGGGTTGGCCCAGAGGAGAAGATGGGATCCTCAACCCTGTTACCACGAACGACCCTGTGACACCCGACTCCGTTTTAAATATGATCTTTTGTTGATGCACGACTGGGTGTGGGGCGCGCTGCGGTTGCCGCAAAACAGGGATTGTCTGCTCCGGTGTCTGCGGCGTGTGCCTCGGCTCATGTACGAACGGAGCCCCCATCGAAAACAGCATCGATAATGATGGAAATTCAGATTTTGACTAAAATTTATGTTCCAGATACATCCTTGGACACAAATTTCTTTATTTCATTTATTATTATTATTGTTAGTATTTATTATTTGTGAATTATTTCAGTTTTAACAATAAACATTTCATTTTTAACAATGAAAACAGATTTTTTAAAAAATTATCAATGTTTCCCCCACCATATCTCCTTAAGTATCGATTCTAGCGAAAAAGTGTGTAGGACCTTTTTTGTAGAGAAGTTTATGTAGATTAATTTAGTTAGCATATTTTCGCTAGAGGCAGTAGTTTTCGAGTTATTAACAAAAAACTGAAAAAAGAGACCTTTACAGCCCCCCCCCCCTTCCCTTAGCTTCACTCCCACCCATCAGTACATTTAGTATGTTGTTAAGGACGCCTTCCCCTATAACTGTGCAGAAATTGGCTTCTACATGAATTATTTCCGCTATTTTTCCTTCGTTGCCTAGACTACATGGTTTACTAAAAAGTAGAACTTTACATAATAATAAATAAAACTGTATAAATTATTCTGGCAGTTATGCCTACAATTTTTGGTTTGGTCCCTAATGGGGGTACCTAATGAGATGCTTGCATGTCTCATTAGGTAAATCCATATTGTGCATTGGATTTAGGAATGGTTTTTTAAAAAGCGTTTAAATTACCTTCTGCAAAATGGCTAATTGAATAGGTTTTCTGGTTATAATGATCGACTATATTTTCTGTAACATGTAGCAAATATTACGCATTTGGGAATGTCTTTCCAAATGCGTAATATTTGAAAAAGAATTGGATGGAAAAAGAATCCAACAATACTGTTGTATTCTTCATAGGCTTCTGGTGGCGTTATTCTACTCGAAAAAGAACAACCCAATTGCCTTAGCTAATGAAATGCATTTTGGATTATGACTCATGCTGTATATAATAGGACATTCAATTGTCTTGTCTAGACAGTTTATTTAAAAACATGTTATCTTTTTTTTACATATTGTTTTATATCATAAATATTGTTTTAATTATTACCATTTATTAGTTGTATAAATTAAATAACTGTTAATGCGATACATTTTATATTCACCTATATCCGACACATACTTGTTTTGGATAAATTTAATGCATACAGAAACTTACAGGTGGAATATTTAGAGGTGCCTAGAAATACATTTTTTGTTTTCATTTAGATTTTTGAATGGTACGAGTATATCGACCCTTGACCTTTCGATCGATATTTCAGTCAACGTTACTCTATTGCTAATTTTTTCTTCTTGACTTGATCTTGACTTGAATGTAGGGACATGCCAGTATTAAATTATGTTCGAAACAAACGTTGCATTCGAATTTCTGCACTAACTTTGATAATCCAGTCAATCTAAAAAAAAACTTCATTTGTCAGGTGTCCAATATGATAACGACGGAAATATTAGATTTCACAGCGGCATATATAGAACTTCTTTTGAAAATTTAGTCTTTATAAATTATTGGATTATATTTACGTTACTTGGTTATTTGCGTTTGTTAGGGTATACAACAATTTTACTTATCTGCTGTAACGAGTTTTGAAATTACGGTACCTTCAACTGACACAACGAATTTAATTTTTTTTAATGATTGGCGTGGAGATAAGACCCGTACACAGACTGAGGTTTGCGAGTTATTTAATAATAAATCCAGAACGACCTATTACCGAATGACCTATGACCTCAACTGCAAGCGAAACAGAAGCAAAATTTAGAAATTTTGGTGAGAGACAATTAGGCGAAAGTTCGTTGCCATTCCGGTAGATACACAGTTGAATGTGCTACCAACTGTGCAGGAAAAGCCTCATCAACAAACTTGCGAAACCACATCGCAGCTTACTTACCTATATATTCGTCACCTATTTTGAAATGCCTAACAGAATAACTGGCACCCATACAAAGTACAATCAGTTCACGAGCTTTGGAAAGATGATATCAACGGCAGAATAGAATTTCCAATTCTCAAATCAAGTTATTTTCTCAGTTTCCTCATTTATGACACTATACAAATAATGAACATTTCCAAATACTATTAAGAACAACCGATATGGTGGCATGCAACTACGTTTTTCACGAATTGTGTGTGATTACCTAAACACAATCTTTATCAACAACGATATTGATAGAAGATGATCTATCGAGTGGCCAGCAAGATCTCCGGATTTTGATGAACTCCGCTGAACTATCCTTTGCGGGGTTGCCTGAAATCGAAGATATATGTGAACGCAGATACTATTGAGGCATTGAAAGACAGAATTCGGACCGAAGTAAACACTGAAACGTTAAATATTTTTTTATAAAAACTTCAATTTCAACGTATTTCAACAACATATATCAAGAGGTATATGGCAGACAATTTGAATACTTCATTTAATAGTTTTCGGCCCATGGCAGTAGTTAACAGCCCCAAGTATACTAAAATATATTTCATACAAAAATATTGTTTTATTCTGCCCGTTCATTCCTAATAGACGTCGATCCCATTTTCTATACAGGAATTCATCTCGATGTTAGACTTATTGTTAGTAAAAATTAAATGGTACTCGGGTGAGTTTGCCTTAATATTTATGTAAGTTTCTTATTCTAGGTTACTGAGTGTGATACTTAACTGAATTGTAGATAATATTAATTTAAACGGTGCACTTACCTATTGGGTATTTAACAGGTATATCGAATGTATATCGAATTCGACTTCTGTTAGTTGCCACTTAATAATGGTATATTTGGCTGATTGATTTGATTTGAATATATTATTTTATTTATTTAAATGGTCGAATTATCAAAATGAGTTGAGAGCGCTGATAAAAATAAATTTACAACTTTTACGTTTTCTTTTTCCGGGTTGTTATTGTGGGTCTATATAAAATATTTCTAGCGACCACATGAAGGCTTTGGAAAAATGATAAGTTAATCAGCATAAAACTAAATATTCATTATATTTACAGAATTTGTATTTAATATGCACGAAATTTGTTCCTCGACCCTTATTCTATACCACCCTTATTCTCGATACCACCAATTCATACATACATTTTTTAACTAAAGAGGTAGTTATTCCTAATATAATCTTTGTGTACCTATAACTATCGATTTACATAATAAAATAACAATAGCAAAGTAAAAACGCGAACACAATTAAATGTAAAATAAACAATGAGTCGTTTCATAAAAAGTAAAATTGAACGTGGGTATTATAAAAACATGTAAATTAATTTCGATACCATATTAAATTCGAATTAAAGAGTTAATAAAAAAGTCTGATTCAGGAGAGGAAATTTTAGAAGGTATACAAGTTATCCAGTTACTCAGTTACTCTGTGGCTTTTCATTATCTTAAAAAAGTAAGCAATAGTTCCACTGAACAAAGAAATGAGAAATATGATTCACCGATATTTTATTTTGTACCTGAATATTCAAACAGAAATGCTGCATGTATAAATAAATTACTTTAGAATCTTTAGATATGAAGAACATGACTTGGTTAATTAATAAATATTGTCATTATATTTGGCAGTTATAAATAAATACATAACCAGAATTTAAATAATGTTAGAGACATTATTTAAATTAGTGCGTATTTGCATATTATCTAAAAATATACATATATACAACATTCTAAAATTTCATAAAACATCTGAAATGGCAGTCATTTTAGTTACTTAACTTACTTAATTACTTTAATTCTTCTTTATTACAAATTATCAACACTAATTGATATATCCGCAGAAGATCAGACTTGGATTCATCTTTGTATATTTTTCTTTCTTCATCTGCGTTGTCGTATTCAAATTAATCTTTATTATTTCCAAGGTCGTATCATATTTTTTTTGTCATGCGCATTATATGGAATAAATTTTATTTAACGGCTGGGAATTGATCAAATCAATTTAATTCTAATTGTAAGTAGAATAGAAGTCCGTTTAAGCAGAGGTACTTGCGACACTCACTTATGTCTTTTTTCGCAAAGGCATGGACGAATTATTTCATTTTCTAGATACATATCTTACAATTAGCGAAATACTATCAACAAATTAGGCCTGTTTGGCCTATATATATCCTTATCCAAAAGCGACCAGACTTGCAGAATGTGAATTACTGAATAATAAAACAATCCCTGAACTGGTACTGAACAATACCATATACCATATCTTTCTAAATACTGTTGTACTTTATCGAACAATATCATACTAAACAGGATGAAAGAAGAAATTTATATTATATACAGGAAAACAATATTATCAAAGAAATGTCAATTTTTATTTATCTACCATTAAATATTTTTGTTTCTTGAACAATTGTACTTCTATGATAATACTTTGTGCAATGTGAATTTATCACTTGAAGACGTATTTGAGTAAACGAAGTTACATACTACATAAAAATAAATCATAGAAATGAATTCTAAACTTAAATGTCATAAACACGAGTAACAGTAATGATGCTGGAAATTGTTTAGAAAAGAATTGTTATGTCAAAAATAAAAAGTATATAAATATATTTTAGGGACACCATATAACTTTCAGTTTTATATATTTTTGCAAATCATTTTTTATTTAATTTTCTTTACTTTTTCTTAATTTAATTGTGAAAAGTGTGTATTGAAATACATAAAACAAAATGCCTATTAAATATACATCATGACGTAAATTATAATACACTCTGTTAATACCCTATGTACATATGTTTCATAACATGATGTAATTAACATGTTTCATAACAATTGTATTTAGCCAAATATGCCTGGTAACACAGGGTCCATCTAACACCCAAAAATTTACCAAAGTCTGCAACATTTCAAAATAATATTTCTTTAGTTAACAGTACTATGGGGTGTTATATGTCTCCTGTGTCACTCGGTATAGTTCCTTGAAAATCCATCATTAACATTAAACTGTTTGTTTTTAGGAAATGTACGATAATTTTGCCGTTTACGTTCAAGATGTGGTCAAATGCTATGGAAGTAAAGAAATCCTGAAAAAATTATGCATGAAAGTTGAAAGAGGCACTATGTAAGTAATTGTATTCCATATCCCATGATATATTAATGTGTATATGGTTTTAATACTCTCATTTGTCTTGTAAAAGAGATTTTAATTGTCTTAAGAATTGCAATATTAACTCATTATTCTTTTATGATTAAGCCAGATTAGTGTACTTAATAATAGATTAGTCATGGTTTTAATTTAGTTACCTAATATGTTGTTTCTTTGACATTAAACTTGAATTAACTGAATGAATCCGAATTCCTTGAATTAAGAACGAAACTGTATATTTCGTTCTCATAGCTAATTTTTTGTGTTCTATTCGATTTTAGAAAATAATACATATTATTTGTCACTTTATTTCTTCGTAGTCATCAAGTTCATTTTTTATTAACTTAATATCTATTATTGATATAAAAATACTGAATATTTCATTCTAATTTCAATTGTATGCTCAACATAAATATAATTTCTTTTAAAGTTAAATTATTATAAAAACAATACATTTTATAAATACACAATCGGAATCTAGTTTTGAATGAAGATAAAAACAAATATATTCAAAGAGTACCTTTAGTAAGAAGCTCACAGCAAATTCCTAAAAATATGACAGCAAATAATTAGAATTACGACCACCATAAATAATGCTTAAATAAACACCAAAAGTTAAACTTTCGTCGATTTTATATTTCGCTTATTGTTAGTTGGATTGTATTCTTCTTCTGGGACAAATTGTATCCTAGTTGCACCATGCACCTAGTTGCAACAGTTCAGATCCAAGTCAATAGCAATCATGTAGAATGACTTCCATAATTAAAAATGCGATTCGAAGAAAAAGAAACCCATCTCTTTTTTTCTTAATGAAAAATCAAAGTGGATACCTATATCAGATCTCTTTATTCCAAAATCATCGGATATATTGGTCTCTATAATCATTCCCGACGTAGTATTATTGTGACGTCTAAGTACAAGATAGCCTTGAATAGCAATTATGAGAACTTCATTTGACCAAACAAAAAACAAAAAGTTAGGGGAAAACCAAGGTAAAAATATATTTATATTCTTGTATGCATAATATTTAAATTTTTATTTGAAATAAAAGAAATACTGGCAAGTCGAGGTCCGAGAACAATTGATGAAGATACTACTTTGAATGTTTTACGAATACCTAAGGAAAATGCAGTTTTTTATCAACTGATTCGCTATGAATCTATCTCGAAACATTTGGCTCATCTCTCACTATTCCTTGAGGATGATCCAGACGGAAACTACGCTTTTACGAAGCCTTCCTAAATATTATGGAAAGGGGAATGTTAATATATTTAATCAAATAGTATATTCGGATTCGGTAATTTCTGTCTTACCCATAATTATCGTTAATGTTACGAAGAAATCTATATAATAACATAAATATCGGGGTAGTATGTTGGGATTATTAAAATTGAATATTGGACAATTTTTCATCAAAAATTTTATGGGCGAAAATGGTTAAAGTCTGTTGAGGACGAGGTGGTACCAGCCCTTACCGGTTTCCTACAGTTACATGTTTCTTAATTCATACCACCAACATCAAAATATTTGGCTTCAAGGGAAGGAAGCTTCGCCATATTTAACATACATTTAATACTTGTTGCTACCAGCGAGGTCCGACAAAATGCAAAAATTATAGGGCCATTACGAGCGATACTTTGATAAATATTTGTGATACCATCGATGGTGTTACACTGAAGAATTGGAAATGGTTGCAATTATTAACCTTTTTATTGTGTTATATTATTATTAATCTTTCTATCTATAATAATTATAGAAAACTATTCGTAATAACACCTCTATGGGTTTACTGAAAACGAAACTTTTTGTCGTATAACCAAATTCATAAAAAATACAGGTTGCATTTAAAATAAACAAGTTGGAAAATCAAGATGAAAAAATTATAAGTTGTGTTCTCACTGTATAAATTGATTTAAAGAAAAAACTATTATATACAGTAATACATATATACAAGTAAAATACAAATATTTAATACCCTCCTTAACTGTGCAAGAATATTTATTTAATACCATTATTTCACGTCGGCTTATTTCCATTACTAAAATGTATCACCGACGCCAGGAGACAAGCTACCCCTAATCTAGAAAATTTGAACTTTCCACTCTTGTAGTGGGATAGGGATCTCTTATTTGTCTAACATGTAATAGACAAGGGAGTTTACATCCTATTCGAGGAACGGTACGTCTTTTACAAAAACTTCGTCTATATAAGTTTATGTAGTTTCTGCAAGTTCACTAACACACAATAAGAAGTTATAGGCGAGCTATCCGGATCCTGCGCTAAATCAATCTAGGTCACTGCTCGCCTATGCAGGAATAATTTATGAGCTTGTATTTATTATCTTTTATTATTTAATAACATTTTTAAATTTATCCCCGGTTTGTTTGAGATTAATATTCATTTAACTTACATATGCCTATATTTAACAAGCTTTCTATTTGTGTATTGTATGTACATCATATAATATCCATATCCAACAACATATAATCATCATCATGAGGTCATCAGTCCTAAGACTGGTTGGACGCTAACCACCAGTTTATTACCCCTGAGCATAAAAGTGCTTTCTTTTTGTTAAAAGCTACTCGACCCTGCGCTATTCTTTGTTTTATGTCTTTATCGCTTCTTCCATTCCAATTTATTTTACTTCCTAAATAAGTGAAGTCTTTAACTTCCTCCAATCTTTCATTATTAATTTGTACTTTCGTTTTTGCTCTTCTCTCGCGCCCTTTGCACACTAACACTTTAGTTTTGTTATATCCAACATATTTTTTTCGAAAGTGAAATGTATTTCCTCAAATCGTCAAACAAAAAATATGAATTTATTTTTTATTTTTAGATATGGTCTTCTAGGTGCGAGCGGATGTGGTAAAACAACTTTATTGAGTTGCATAGTTGGGAGGAAAAAAATCAATAGTGGAGATATATGGGTTCTAGGAGGAAAACCAGGCGAGCCCGGTGGTGGGGTTCCAGGTCCTAGAGTTGGTTATATGCCACAGGTAAATAAAGATATTTCCCTCAGTGTAAAATTTATTTATCAACAACATTAACATTAGACTGGTCATAACTCTTCTACAATGTAATGTAAAACTATAGAACGAGAACGTAACCTTCACACAAACACTCAATTTAAATAAAATTTTACTGCTAATTTTAGGAGCTAATTTTGTTAATTAATTTGTACATGAAAATAAAAAAGGAACACCTTATTCGAAATATAAGTTACATAAGAGACAAAGGAAATTAACTATTAGGCCCATATAAAACGAGTTAGTGATATAAAAATTTAAAATAAAGTTAGTGAAAGTTACCAAAAAGAGGTCGTCAAGAATTTTTAATACAGTTTAAGGTATATTTAAGCTTGTAGGATTTCATGGTCGTTCTCGGATTTAAACACTTCTTCCGCCGTTGAATTTATATTTACATTTCTGTGTTCATACTAGCAGGCTGATTTTAAAGATTTGAAAACCCTTTCACAGAAGCTGACAATAAGTATGAGCAGCAAAATTCAAGCGAAATTTGACGATTTTTTTTATATTCAAGAGATAAATGGAATTTTTTTTATTTTGTTCCTACATTTTTATTATTTCTTTTTAATGTTACTGAATTGTAAAATTTGAGAATTAGGAAATCTGTACCAAATTAAAACCAAATGGATATAACTAAAATTAAAATTTCGTAAAAAGGAGTTTTTATATTAATCTCCAGGATGTAAAAAAAGATTTCATGAATAGTTTTGTAAATCCTCGAATCCCTTTTTCTATAGGTATATTTTTTGACGAGCTTTGTTTTAGATTTTTGGCCTAGGTTTTTTTATATTATGTAATATATTGTATCCCTTGTACATATCTCGTTTTCAAGATCACCTGAAATTTTACCATAATTCTTTTTTGTATATTTGATGTAATGAATATTTTTTATTTATAGAAACTAAACAAGTGTGGAACTATTCTATTGATCGTTGAAAACACATTTTCACATGTCAATACTTAAGATTATATCAAAAAATGTTGTAAGCTTCAGTATCAGCAGTGCCAATAAAGTTATAGAGAAAAGTCTTTCATAAAAGAACGCGCGTAATTATAGAATTTAGAATATAATACTCTGCATATGTTAAACGTATTAATTTTTATTAATTACACGTGTGCATGAACCTTTTTTTATGTCAATAACCTACGATCATTAATGCTTAAAGACAAATGTTTTGCGTATAATACAGTTTATCTATTAAAGAAACTATAAATACACGTTTTCTCTTTGCTTTTGTACCGAATGCTTGACCCAAACTAAATTTTGATGTCTCATAAAAAGCAACCAAATTCCTATAAGTAAACTGAAACAAGTATTTACAAGTTTGTTAAATTCGCAGTGAACATGGAATACAGTGACTGTAATATTGAAGATTTCTGAATCTTATTGTTAGTGTGTCACAATGCATCAAAATTGAATAAAAATATGTTGTATATATTTAATAATGCAATAAATTGTATTAATTGTAATAATAATTTGGGACTTTGTTATATATAGTGTGTGTATTTAAGGTTTGATGTTGTTGGTGAATACTCTTTTATAACTGTAGAAAATCCTTCATCAAATGATTACAATTTAGATTAAAAGATTTTAATCGTTTATTTATCATTGATATATTTTGTAGTTAGGTAAAAATGTAGCTTCCTCAACGTATGGATAAAGTGGGGCATAAATTAAAACTATCAAATTGTCTAGACAAATTTAGTTTGTTTATTCGTTAAATAACTGCTTTTATTACAATAATTGTTTGGTTCTACTATTACTATTTAAATAATCTTGTTTATTTAAAAGACATAAAAAGATACTGGACCCTATCAACAATTAAAAATAAACAAGGGAAGTCTACTTCATTATATACCAGTTTTTGACCAAAACGTGTTTACAATGTTATTAAAACCAAAAATTGTAGATGGTCAAGCAAGTACATTGATCTGGAGGTCACTAAATGGATAGCCTATGTAAATTATATGTAGTTATGCATAAAAGTATTCCTAGTTTATTTACAATATCGCTTTTAGCATTTGTCAAAGAAACTTTGTCAGCAATTTTGAAATATTATATATGGGTATAATAAAACGGTTTCAAAGTAGTACTCTTCAGAAAATTTTTAGAAAAAAATGCAGCAAAATTTTCAGCAACTTTTGAAAGCTTTAAAAAGCAGTAAAAACGAATACTTATATTTACAAACGAAATTTCCAAATACAATATATAGGTATACCAATATACGTTTTTTCGGGTCTAAGCCCTAAAGGCAATTTAAAACGAATAATTTACAGAACCTTTTAGGACGAGAAAAACTAATTTAAATCGTTTTATATACTATTTTAAGCAATATTGCGTGTTCAACAAACTAATTTAAGAAGGTGAATAAACCATTGTCAACATCGTTATAAGAAGAAAACATATTATAACAATGTAATATGACATAATATAACAAAAACATAAATTAATCGCGAATAGTTTAGGATAAAGTAGTGGATTCCAGATTAAGAACAAAGTGAACAAGTGATCTTTGTTTGTAAAATGTTTAAATCATCAAACAGGTTTTTTTGTATGTTTCAAGTACATAAATATTATACATCTCATGTGTGTTTATCGTATTATCGCTCGTTAACCAATTCTTCTAAATTATAATGAAAATGTGGATTCAAATCTTGTTTTAAATTACCTTGAAATATAGCATAATTCAGCGGCGGTTCTTGCCCTGCCTTAAAAACATTAGTGGCATACTTACAACTAAATTCGTTAAGATCACTCTTTTATTTCTATTTTATCACTATTTAATTATGTCATTGATATTATGATGACAAAATAAGAAGACAAAATTTAAAAATATTGCCATGCAAAATATATAAGGTGAGTCACCTAAATCTCATTTAAATTAAAAACGAATCCATGTTGATTTATGAAAATTTCCACATTGATATTAATTTACATGACAAATTAAATTTTTCCAAAGTAATGGTTCTTATTATATAGGATAGCACAAAACTTAGTAATTTTGTAATTTTAAATGGCACATCCTATATATATTTTTTATAATATATATTCCAATATTCGTATTCATTATTCGTATTACTCGTATACGTATTCATTACAAATTCAGTGATGTATATTTGCTAGGATTATCTTTAATAGTAATTAAAATATTACTGATCAACATGAGTCATAGAACTTCTCAAAATTATTTAATAGCAAAAACAGTGAAATGTATAAAAACTGTCATGTGTCAATAAGTCGAAAACTAACGACAATATAATATAATCTTAAATTAAATCTCCTATGTATTATCCACTTTTTCAATATATTTCTGAGCCCACTTTACAAAACTGTACATCTGTATTCTATGTAGCACACGTTTTGTCATTTCTTGTATTTCTTGAAAATCCTTTACTAGTGTTTCTTAAACTTTTCTCTTCGGAAAGCCCCACAAAAAGATCTAGAAATGTGAAGTCTGGCGACCTTGCCGGCCAATTGTTAGGGCCATTTAAACAATTAGTTATTATTAATTGATTGCCGAATCTATTCGTCAAATATTATTTTATTGCTCGATAGTTGTATGCAAGCAGCCAATTCTATCAAAAATAGATATCGTTGTATCTATTAATAGTTAGATTTTAGGCTTCTAAAACCTAAATAACTTTCTAAATGGTTTCTGAGAAATTTTAAGTATAACTCTCCAGTTAAATTTTCCTCATAAAAATAAGGTCCCATAATCTAACAGCTCTCCACCTAAGCGGCATCGTAACACTAATTCACCACTGAATGCCTTTTTCCATCTTGAATTTTTCATCTCATAACTTATAACAGTACATTCTAATATGAATAAAAAATCTTTCCTTATCTGTCCACAAAGTTTTAAATGGAAATATTCGTCTTGTTCGTACTTTTCTAAAAATCTGCACTCGTAATTCTAATTGCGTAATCTGATCGATTGAGGAATTCCAGTTTTTCTCCGTAATTCTCTTGACGATGCATCTTCATGTATCGTCAAGAGGCTAATAAGAGGCTACAAAGTGGACAAGAATAATATTAATAATAATAACATTGCTCAACAGAAAAAAATCCATTTCTAGGACAAAAATATAGAATACAAATAAATATATATATATATATATATATATATATATATATATATATATATATATATATATATATATATATATATATATATAAACCTCTAAATAACGTTAACATAATTAAAGAATGGAATACTTCAGTAATATAGAATTCACACGACGAGTAAAAAGTTTTTTCCCTGAAGGTAGTAACTTGTTATGACTAGAATTGTTCAAATCACAAGTGCCCACATATCGCATTAAGATTTTGTGACATTACAAATACTAGCGATTTTAACAGCACGTTATAATTCTAGCAGTCTGTTCATACTTTTTTCTCTAGAGCCTTGTCTAGGTACGCGTATACTAAACATGCTTATTGTTAGTAATGTTGGTGCATCTATACTATTATGGAAAAGTTTAAATAAAAATAAGAAGCTAGTAAGCACCTAGATTTCAATGACTGAATTCAAATCTTTGTAAGAGATTATGATCGTAACCCCTTACTGAATAATAATTATCTATGCGAAATGACAAATAGTTTAAGAAACATCGTTGAATATTTTCAAGTAGATTCATATGACTTGGATACCGGGGATACTAAATAAGGCTACAATATTCTAATTTCAAACGAACTAACGTAAAATATAAACATTTTCCGGTAGCAGTGTTATTAAACGATGTTGTATTCCCAGTCACGAAACTAAAGGTTTTATATGCATTAAGATCCACATAGTTGATATGCCCAGAGAACGATACTTTATCATCAAAGTACACGCCGAGGTACTTAATATTTTTAGAACGTATTAAAACTATACCACCAAGTTAATAGTCATATATTAGTGGTTGCTTCTTTAAAGTATTCGAGCAAATTTTACATTTATCTATGATTATTGATAGTTTATCCTCCGAATACCACGATACAACAATGTTGTTCAGTTATTGCAAGTGATCATCTCAGGAAGTTTAACATATTTAAGCATAATTTTAATAACCTGTCATCGGCAAAAAGCAGATAATGCGACATAAGTATTAGAGACAAATTGTCAATTAATAATATAAATAATAATGGTCCCAAATTTAAAACTTGAGGTACTCTAGATGACACTAGTCTTGGAATTAAAGTCATTATATAAAGCAAATAATGTACGTCTGGATAAATACGATTTTATTAAGTGAAAAAAATTATTACTGAATCCATATAAATCTAATTTTGAAATTAATATATTGTGATTTAACTTGTCAAAAGCATTCGAAAAATCAGTGTATCTACTTGATCTTTATTATCTATGCGATTTGCGATTATATGGGTATTAT
The DNA here is from genome assembly GCA_037954035.1 of Rosalia funebris. Classification (NCBI taxonomy): domain Eukaryota; kingdom Metazoa; phylum Arthropoda; class Insecta; order Coleoptera; family Cerambycidae; genus Rosalia; species Rosalia funebris. The sequence continues at coordinate 12,957,713 of JAZFAV010000007.1, forward strand.
TATGTTATATGTATTTGGGCCTCATCAGCCATTGATCGCATGGTTAATCTCTTGGCGATCCCCTCTTATCCGGGTCATTATCCAAAAATGCTATTCCATTAAAGGAGTAATTTAAGCACGTCCCCCGCCTTAAGCCTCGCCTCCTCTAGGATAACAGGGGCCCCTAATATAAGGTACCTCTTCTCCTTCAGTGAGGGGCAGTAAAGAAAATGAATCGAGGTTTCCTCGTCTTCTTTACAGTATCTGTAAGCCGGGCTGTCAGTCAGCCTCAGTTTGTGCTTATATGCATTCAGGCTACTATGATGGCCCGTTATTATTCCCACCAGGGTTTTGGCTTTGTGCCTGTTCATTTAATGAATTCTAGGGCTCATTCAATCTCTGAGTATTCGATAAAGAATTTGGTTATTCGACAACCCGTTACTCCTCTCCATCTTTCTTTGTACTGATCGTTTGCCCAGCCATTGATGCGGTCTCTGATCACATTCCGCTTTATTCCCACTGCAGGTTCTGGTTCATACTGGTTTTCCCTGGTCCCTAGTCTGGCAAAGTCATCTGCAATTAGATTTCCCTTAATGCCATTATGCCCAGGTATCCATAAGAGTTCCACCGGTCCCTTTCCTGCCAAGTGGTTCAATGCTTCATAGCAATTATAGACCAGCTTCGACTTTGACGTTGCTGAATTCAGGGCTGCCAACGCCGCCCTGCTATCCGAGCAGATACATACCTTCTCCTGGGTCCGATTTTGGTCGGCCCCCAGAACACCATATGTAATAGTAACTAGCTCGGCCGAGAGTGCGATAGTGTATTTTCCCAGGGGGAAGGTTTTACCTATCCCATCACATCGCCTATACACACCCACTCTGTTCTCACTCTTGGCTCCACTCGTGTACTAGATGTCTCTATTGAGCGGCAATCCAGCTCGACCCTTCATCCAGTCGGCATTACTGGTGAAGGTGATCTTATATTTCTTGTCAAACAGGAAGTGGACACTCGTACTGTCAGAGGGTATCCATAGGAGTCCCTCCTCAGCTAGCTCTCTTAAGAGTATATTTAGGTCCCTTACCTTCCTGTTTCCCACCCTGTGCATTGCCTTTACGGCTTCCGCTTTCAGGGTGACATCAAGAGGTGCTATCCCCGTCAGTATTCCCATCGCCTCGATTGGTGTTGATCTTGGGGCTCCGGTTATATTTCTTAGAATCAATCCTCTTAGCTTGTTAAGTCGGTTGGCTTCCGACTTTAAACAGGCTCTCTCCTACCAGACCAGTGCTGCATACGTCAGTCTGGGTTAGAGAATTGCCCTCATACATCCATTTCATGGTCTCCGGTTTCAAGCCCGAGCTATTACCAATGGCTCCTCTCAGTTGTCAAAGTGTTGCTGTAATCTTAGAGCATATATGACTTAGATGTATTTCCCATGACAGTTTTCCGTCCAGGATTACTCCTAAGTATTTCAATTCGCTAATATAGCTTAGTTCTTGGCCACCAAGTTTCAACGGACATGTTCTGTTCCACTTATATTTCTTGGCGAACACTATCGTCTCAGTCTTAGAGGGATTGACCGAGAGTCCCCTATTCATGCACCAATTCCCAACTTTGTTTAATGCTGCCTGCATTATATCGAGAATCGGCTCCAGGAAAGGGCCCTTCGGTATTATTACTAAGTCATCGGCATAGCCAATTACTTGGTAATCCTTTAGCCTTTCAAGCAGCTCATCCACTACCAGGCACCACAGAAGGGGGGACAATACCCCTCCCTGTGGACAGCCTGAGTCGACCCGGCCCTCGATGGTAGTCTTGCCTTTATTGGCAGTAAGCTGTCTGTTTTCCAACATATTGTCTATCCATTCAGCAATTACTCTGGGGGTGTAGCATCTGCCTAGTTCTCCGCTAATCACCTCCCCGGATGTAAAGTTGAAGGCTCCTTCAATATCAAGGAAGGTGCTGACAACGTATCCTCCGGAGTCCAATTGTGACCGTTTCGATGACACAACCTTATTCATAGCTATTTCTGTTGATTTACCAGCTTAATAAGCATGCTGGCTCCCTTGAAACGGTCTCTCTATTAGGACAGTATCCCGAAGGTACCTGTCAACTAATCCTTCGGCCGTCTTTAGTAAAAATGAAGTAAGGCTAATCGGCCGAAAGTCCTTAGGGGACGTGTAGCCGACCTTGCCCGGTTTAGGTATAAAAACAACCCTTGTGTCTAACCACACTTTTGAGGCCATCTTCAGTGCCAAGGTGGCATTGGTGATCCTTATAAGCGGACCGAGGATTATCTCTTTCTGCAAAAGTACCGGATAAATGCCGTCCGGTCCCGGCGATTTATATGGATCAAAGGACTTCAAGGCCCACCTCATCATAGCCGGTGTGACTATCTCCTTTACAAGTTCCCTGTCGTCCCCGTCTACCGCCCAGGTCCTATGTGTCCCTACTAGCGAGTCGGAAATGTCTCCCGTCTCCGGTCTATAAAATTCCGGAAAATGTGCTTTGATGAGATGATTTAAGGTTTCCTCGTCCCATTCCGAGAAATTACCATTAGGTAGCTTGAGCGATCCTAGAATCGTTTACGGGCTACTGGCTAGGATCTTGTTCAACTGTGCTGCCTCAACCCCTTTATTTATCTCATTACAGAAAGAGGCCCAACTACTTCTTTGGGCTTTCCTGACCTCAGCCCTATACTGATCCCTGGCAGTTTTATAATCCTCCCAGGTTGTATGGCTGTTACGTTTTCTGGCTCCCTTGAGAAGGTTTCTTACCTTGCGTCTAAGGTTTTCCAGCTTATTGTTCCACTATCTTACCTGTCCTTTCGGCTTAGCTCGTTTAGGCGTACAGTTCCCTTCATAGGCTTCTATCAATCCTCTAGTCAGTCGGGAGGCTGCCTCCTCCAGTACTTTCCTCTCACTAATTCTGGAGGGGATCCCCCGAACTGTTACTAGAAGATCTGACTAAAACTGTTCCCAGTTTGTGAATTTGGGGTTACATACCCATTTCGTCTCCTCGTGCTACCCCACTCCCAGATCAAACTTAATGGCAGAGTGATCCGAGAGTGTGGGTTCATCCCAGACTCTCCAGTTCCGCACGTATCCCGCCAGTTGTTTGGAGCCCAAGATAATGTCAATTATCTCCTCCCTTATAGTATGAAAAGTGGGTGTGTTTCTCACATTTAAAATATCTAGCTCTATACTTACCAAATATTCCATGAGCTCCATAATTCTGCTATTGGTGTTCGTGCTACCCCAGACTATATGGTGTGAGTTTGCATCACATCCCATCAGCAAAGGCAGGTCAGCTTTTTGATAGAAGTCCACAAGTTCCTTCACCTCTGGTGTCGGATTTTCCCTGCTGTCATATGGTAGATAGGCTGATGCTATGACCACCTTACCTATATTCTCAAGCATCGTATTTACCGCCATTAGGTCTCCTGTGGATCATTTTCACAGGGGTGTGGCACTGATGTTCTTCACTACGATGCCGGCTCTGGGTCTGTTAGTACTACTACTTCTGTAACAGAGGAAATTTCCCAGCCCCTTTATAGATCCCCGCACCACCCAATGTTCCTGGATGAGTGCTATCCCTGTGTGCATCTTAGCCAGACCCTTTTGCAGAATAGAGGATGCTTTGCTTTGATGCAAGTTAATCTGAATAATTTGAATCATTCTTTTCTTAGCTGTTGCACCACTTTCGTCCCCTGGTGTGCTCAGATTCACCTCGCCCTCTGCCTCAATAGAGGTCAAGATCCCGAATGTGGTCTGGGTATCGGTGGTAGAGCAATTGCTTGGCTAGGAGGATGGAGACGTCCGCGGTACAGGCACGCTTTCGACCTCCTTATCCTCCAAGATTCTTTCATAGATTGATGGTTCCATTTTTGGTCCCATTTTAGACGGGCCAAGAACATCATTGAGGTCGCCAACACTCATAGGAGCTGCTCCCTCACGTCTAGCTTTAGCCAGCTTCCTTCGCTGGCTTCCGCTCATTCGTTTTTTAGCAGTTGCACCACTTTGGTCCCCCGGTTTACTCAGGTTTCCCTCGCCCTTTCTCTCAATAGAGATTAAGGACAAGATCCAGAGTATGGCCTGGGTGTCGGCGATGGAGCAACTGCTTGGCTGGGAGGATGGAGGCGTCCGCGGTACAAGGCCGCTTTCGGCCTCCTTGTCCTCCAAGATTTTTTGTTATTAACTGGTTCCATTTTGGTCCCACGAATAGCTAGGGAAATAAAGGTCCACCCCCAGAGAGCCCCGCATGCGGGGGTAAGGTGACTTAAATACTCAGGAGTTGCACCAGGTGCTCCTGAGGAACCGATTGCGACTCTCGGTATCCCCTGAGAGCTAATCAGTTCGTTAGGCTCGGTATTTCACACCATCGGTTTAGGGAGTTGTGTCATACCCATCTAGTTTCATCAGGCTGAATGGGGGGCTGTTTCTTAGTCGTGAACCGGGTTTGTTGCCCCCCCTTGAGTAAACTCAAGAAGGGTTCATACCCGAGATGCTGCCAAGCCTTATTCCTTTATTTACATGGACAGGCCCTTTACCGGGGCCGCCTCATTTATACTCCCATTCGCTTGGGCAACTCCTATTTCAAGGGGTGCCATCATTCATACAGGTATGGACCCTTAGAGTGGCCCCCAGCCCACAAGGCCCCCCCACCAACTGCAAAGTCTTACAGCCCCTAGAGGGGGTTATATGGGTAAATTCTGCTAAATTTGTAAGTGTGGAGCGTTTTGCTACGAACCGATGTTGATTACAAGATAAAGCGCGTTGCACATCAAGAATTGACTTTATTCGTTCGATTTTTTTTTGTTTTACTAGGTTCGATTGAACAAGTTTGGTCAAACTTCTCACCAATTATCCTGAAAGTTCTGGAATGAATCTCCCTGGATATCTTCTGTATATTTCTGCTACCGTTTTTGCTTTACGTCGAGATACCATATAAACATCATATATATCCTTTTTAACAAATTCATTTACCGCCATATTTATGAACATTACTTTGATTGTAAGTATCACTCACAGAATACTATAACTTATTAATTATATATATATATATATATATATATATATATATATATATATATATATATATATATATATATATATATATATATATGTATATATATATATATATATATATATATATATATATATATATATATATATATATATATATATATATATATTACGGAATAATACTCGTTTAATAACAAAACAAAACTAATGAATCATGTATTCAATTTGATATTGAAGTTACGTACATATTATTCTAATGAGTAATTACTTATTCATGTTGATTAGCAAAATCTGATTTATTATTTGTAAGATAATCCTAACAAGTGTGATATCATTGAATTCGTAATGAATACGTCTATCATAATATGTAAAAATATATAGGATGTGCTATTTAAAATTACAAAGTTAGTATTAAGTTAGTTTCTTTCTACCCTGTATAAGAACGATTATTTTGGAAAATTTTAGCTTGTGCAGGATAATATAAAACTGTAAATTTTTATTAGTTTTTAAGTTAGAAAGCATTTTAGGTGATTCACGTTGTATATACTCTTAACTTATATCTTGTATACATATAAGTACAGCTTATTCACGCAGTGAACAAGATATATCAGATATCCAGTATCACCATTAAAGAATAAAATAAGTGTATCTTTTTTATATATAGTGATATCATATGTAATATGATGACTATTTCATTTGAAAATACAGTTATAAAGGAAATGACAAACCTGATAAAAGAAAAACGTATGCCTATTATTATTATCTTATACTATTTAATAAAAAGATTCGACTGTCTGGAAAATTAAAATGTAAAAATTATAAGCACACTTATGAAATAATAAAAATAGTTAAATAAGTTAATACATTTTAAAAACGTTGTTGCAAAAATTTTATAATTTTTTTTAAAAATAACGATTTTCTGTAATTGATAATTTCAAGAAACGTGTTTTTTTCTAAACTAAAAATTGCTCATATATTTAATACATGTTTACTTGGTATTTAGAGATGCACAAATTATTGGCATAAACGTAGATTCTATTATTAACATATGATACATTCATTCTGGATAATGTACAAGTCACTTTATATTATCACTATAAGTTTTCCTGTGATTTGTATTACTCATTACATAGGTATTAATGTGGGAGCAATTCGTAAACACTTACATTTCTTTAGTATATATTAACAACTTTTATTATACTGGGAGTTAGTCGTCTTAGCCACTGATACACATAAAAAAGTATTATGTAAGTTTGTTCTGTATTACATTGTCCAAAACACTTAAAACTTTAATATATACTGTGCATATGTTAGTACATAATGAGGATAAATTTACTCGATCATCTGCGAAGGAAGAGACAAATGCAGAAAATCATAAAAAAATTCCAATTTGTAATCATACCGCTAAGATGTTATCTATAGCATGGTGGTAAAATTTCATATAATATTCACTATTGTTATTAAATTAGTTCTCCTTAAATTTCGAAATACTTCAACCTTATTTTTTTAAACCCTTGACTAAAGTTAAAAAACACATGAATTTGAAGTTTTTGAGAATTCGTGTTTGAATTGTTATGGCATGTCTTTTTTAAATTTCAACCCACCTCATTAAAAAAAAAATCCGAGTACAACGTTACCTTATATTAGGGGTTTCTGATTTACCGTTTATAAGAGGTTATTTTTTTAAGAAAATACAAATAAAATAAATGCGACTATTATTTTATTTTTGTATTTTTGACACAGATTTTAAAGTCATTCAAAATATCCTCCTATTAATATTCAATAATTTCCAGAATGATATTTTTAATTTCGATTCGAATTCGTTAATCCTATAAATTATTTGACGCAATTTTAAATAACCTTATAGGAAGAAATCCAGGGAGGTCAAATTGAGTGACCGTGATGACCATTCAGTTGGTCTTCGTCGAAGGTAACATCAAGAAAAAACGGGACATTAATACCAAAATGAGGAGGAGTTCCGTCTTGTTGAATTATTTTTTTTGATGGGGAACATCATCATGCTCATTGTTTGAATAAATAACTGCTGAAGCTGCAAATGAGTCGAATCGTAGAAATTCTAGCAGCAGTTAAATTCGAAGAAATAATACTTTTTTAATAATTTTCCAATTGTGGGATGATCCACATGATTGCCTAAATCCAGATGCCTATGCCTGGTAGAAGTGTGAGGATATTCTTAAACTTCATACCATACGCTTAATTTAGTGTTTTCACTGACTAGAGGTCTACCTTGTCGATATTTTTTACACTACCAGTTTCCGAACATTTATGAATTAGTCTATTTATTGTTGCTCTTAAAATAGTTCATATATCCGGATGTTTTTAATAAAATAACTGACAAGCCTCCTCGTGAGATCTTAATCTGTCATCATATTCAACCATCATTAATAATTATTCGAGAGAATTGTTATTCTCTTATACGACCTATTTTTATTCATACTTTATTAATTATTAAATACAATCTTTAAAACCCCTGACAAAATTAACAGTCTGATATTACTTCAACAGTTTTGACTTAGAACAGATTTTGTTATTTTTTTGTCTATATGTCTAAAAAATATACGGTACGAAACTATAAGCGATTAGCTGTGAAACTTATTTGACCTTTATGTATTATGTGAGATTAAATAAAGGTCATAAACATACATTTGAGGTAACTATCATAAAAACAGTGATGAAACAAACGTACTTCTATTTAAAGATTTCTAGTGTAAAACCCATTAGTCTATAATTAATGCACATTTCAATATTATTAGTAATGTTATTGACGAATTGTAAATCAAATTGTATTATTTTTCCTAGTAAAGTAAAAGTATATTATTTATAGAGAGCCTATCAAACCATAACATTAAGAATCAGCTTATGCCCACGGATCAAATCATGAAAATAGGTGTTTGCCATGAAAACCACAAATATCTCAAAGTCAATTCATTGAGACGACTAAAGTTACAGATTAGCATAGCTGCAGATAAAACTGTGCCTAATCAACTTGAAGAACTAGTTTTATTGTTCATATAACAATAGTAAGATAAGAAGGTAACTTTTGTAGGGAAAATATCTACAACCATAAAATACCATAAAATAGTATGATTTTAAGCTTGCGGAAAAATGTTCTATATTTAGTCATAAATGTTTACAAAATCTCTTATATGAAATAGTCCTGTAGTACATTTTTCTTTTTAAAAATAACCGAATTTTACAATTTTAAGTTTTAATATCCTCTATCTGTCTATCTTATAAATGCTAAATAGTGAATCCCTAATAGGGGGCACCGTTTGTTTATGTGGGGTCTGGACTTTAAAAACTGTCTTGATGACTTCACAACTTAAAAAAGTTTGTATGTCAATGTCTTTTTATAAAATAAGATGGATGTGATTCCGAGTTAAAAAACATGTAATAAAGTTATAAACATTGCTTCAAATTCTATCACAACGGTGTTGTAGGTATATGAACAGTGAATGGAATAATATAATTTAATCATATAATTTAAATGTAAAAACGACAATAGTCTGAAGTATACAAAATGTCTGACTCATTTTTAAGGTTGCCATAATTTTCAATTTTTTTATTCTCCACATTATCAACAGTGACTGTGTGAACTGAGACCAATCATAAAACATGGAAACATCTCAAACATCACGTGCGAATAAATGTAATTTTTGCTGCAGTAATTTACAAATGTTACGGTTATAACACTTATAACAAGTACCAGGAAACTTGCGTCTTGTTTATATATAAATAACACTTATTTATATATATATATATATATATATATATATATATATATATATATATATATATATATATAAATCTACACTGTATTTGTATCTGATAAATGGCAAATTACGTCGCTTTATAAAAAAATATTTTTTATGTTGTATATGTAAATGTTATATGTTTTATATGTATATGGGAAATAGAAACCATGTAAAAAGTAATCAGCTTAGATAAAACCTCATTAGGTGGTCTAAAATTTTCTAACAGAAACTACTAATGGCTGTAACATATTCCATTTAGGTATAACAGTGGATAACATAAATGTGCCTAATCTCATATTAGCAATTGTGAGATTAGACACACTACACATTCCGAAACAATTATTTTGTACAAAAACAATATTTTATTGCACATTCCGTGTGTAATATACAATGAATGTTTTATGTTTTTCGGTTAGTTCTGATCGATTTTATAAGAGAGAAACACACTAATTTTACAAAGACCTTAAATATGTGTACGTGTATTTATTACTTACAATTATAATATTTTCACTCGCTAACAACTATCACTTTTTCCTATTTCTCTGTTAGTAAATATTATTGAATAATTTGCCATCATTGGAAGCGATCTATTTATCGAGCCAGGTTCCTGGCTCGATAAATAGATCGAGCTCGATTCCTTCATAGGTTTTATTTATTCATTTCATTTATTTATTAATACACCATTCAACAGCCGAGGCCTATTATAGAATGGGAAAAATTCAACACCAAACATATATATGTACATAAAGTCAAATAATAGCAAAATCTAAGATAAAACTAGATTTGAAGCATTGAACATTAAATATTATATAATATAGCATTACGTATGCCTGTATGACTAGAGTTGCAAATATCTACCCTATTTTGTATTATTTCGAAATCTATACAAATTTTCTATGTTAGTGAAAATACGAGTATAAGTATATTAGTTTTAGGAGTTATAAGATAAAAGACATTTATGTTACAGGCAATCTAGGAATATAAAGGTTAATTTGTGATAACAAGTGTGCACAGTCAATACAATTATTTAATATTTTATACCAAAACATTACACCTAAATATATTCTTCGGGTTTCTAAGAGGTGAATTTTAAATCTATTATAAACTTTCGTGCGGAATATCTCTAACTGGATACACTACATCATAGCGAAAACTCACGTATTTTAAAAAGTATTGCTTTGATATATTTTGTATTGCTTTGATACAAAGAAGTGGTAATGAGGAGCAGAACAGATTGATGAATACGCGGCTTGTGGTATTATAGAACTTGAATCAATTGAAATGCTAAGAGTGTATCTTTTACCGTTTTTCTTAGTACGGTCGAGTGGTGTCATGCAGCAAAATCTTAAACATCTCCTTGCCAATGTACGTAAGAAATCAGCAATTCTTGAATTACAAACGCTTAAAGTCGTAACCAATTCTTATTATCTTCATCTAATAACACCCTGAATACAATTTCTTTGAACTCTAGTCAAGGTTGATCGGAGCGTTATTTGTCTCTCAAATCAAAAAGATCACACTTGAATCATTGTAACCAGTGACATGTTTTAACAGATGTTGTAGATTCGGAATAAGCGTCTGAGATAAATCACGAGCTTCTATTATAACATCACGAAAATTATATCCATAAAGTTAAAATACATTGCATGTACATTACGATTACCCATAGTATCACGTTATCAAACATGGTACTATGTATTTTATTACAAAATATCCAAAATGGATTTGTAGCGATATAATCATTATTTCGGTATTTGATCATATTGTATTTCTTGTTAGTGAAGAATCGATTGTAAATAAAAAATTAAAGTAGAATAAAGCAACAGTTATATATATATATATATATATATATATATATATATATATATATATATATATATATATATATATATATATATATATATATATATATATATATATATATATATATAATTTAAAAAATATTTTGTCAAGCACACTCTTAAAATATGTTATTTATTAGATAGATGCCTCTATTCAATCAATCATTTTTATTATCTTAGGATATAGCTCTGGTAGGTGAATTTACAGTAAAGGATGCGGTATATTATTTTGGAAGAATTTTCAACATGGATGAAGCATTAATTGACCAAAGATATCAAAAACTACATAGTTTACTTGAACTTCCACCAGATGATAGGTAACTATTGATTTAAAATGTGTATAAGACCCACTTTTTTCGACATTAACATATTTGAAGACAGGAAAATAACAGGTAAAAATATTTTATATTTAGTTTTCAATTCACATTTAAAGATGTACTTAAATATACTCCATCCATTACAACTCAATCAAATATTCTAAGCGGAATACTAGAGTTTGTTTTTGAAATTTCAATTCTTTATATTTCTAAATTACAGCTGCATTATAAACATATGATTTTATGAACACGTATTTATCAGATAAGTTTAAGATGTAAATCTTGCTACGTAAATAAAGCTAATTACTTGTTTTATTTAACACCGATTTACTTTCCATAACGTTTGACCTTGTTTGTACATAACTTATAATTCAATTTTTTTTCTATGTCTCACATAGTCTACAGGAAAAATACCTTTTACTCTTATTTGAATATAATAAACATTATATAAGTCTAGAGAGAAATTGTGTAATTCGTTTGTACATAGGTATTCTAATGAATTTTTCACCGACTATAAAATAATATATATAAAATAGTTATAGAGTCTCACCTCAATTTTTTTTCCTCTCTAATATGTACATATTTCTACGATTAAATTTTTTCCTAATTTACTTTACAATAATTATACAATAAATATGCTCATTAAATCGTCTTTAAAATAAATAAAAAATGTGCTAATTAAAGATAATTTCTGACATGTCATAGTTGAACGTTTTACATATTAATTGGTTTTTGATTCATTTCTACAAAATATATTTATTTTTTAAAGGTATTTGAAAAACTGCAGTGGAGGTCAACAACGAAGGGTTTCATTTGCAGCCTCAGTAGTTCACAAACCAGAATTGCTCATTATGGATGAACCAACTGTTGGAGTAGATCCAGTATTGAGAGATCGGTATACAAAATAAATACAATTACATTAGCAATTTATTAATGATTTTTGATTTTTTTTTTTATTTTAGAATCTGGAATTATTTGGTAGAGCTTACAGAAAAAGATAATACATCTGTGATAATTACAACACATTATATAGAAGAAGCCCGACAAGCTCATAAGGTAAGTTTGATTATATAATATGTTTGAAAATGGTAAACTATTTTGATATTTTCACCCCCCAATTTATTGTAAAAGAATTTTTTGTCAAACTTGACAATATTTCAAGAATACGCAGAAATTATAGAAATCATAAAAACAAAGCTGTCATGTTAAGGTACAGTTTTGTTTAGTAAAACTATATATGTAAGATTCTACATTTTACAATATATCTGAATTTATTACTAAAATGTATAACAGATAATTGTGTAAAAAACTAGCGTGATAAATCACAGACCTCAATAAATTGTAGTTTATTTTTAGATACCCTCATGTAATGTCCCTCTTGATACTTATCCATTTGTGTTGTCTCTGGCATCAGACCGTCACAATCTGGGATCACTATCTTCAAAGTTTGCATGCCTAATTCCGCTAGAATGTCATACCTGAACTATTATGCTATTCAGGTTGTGAATAAACGTGAATAAACTAGTAAATGTGACTTCTTACCACTAGACGGACTGGTGCTTTTCTAACAGATGCATCCACACCTTTCATTAATATACTAAGTGACCTCAGTCCATCTGATGTCCATTTTGAGACTTCGTTTATTTTAAGGTCTTTTAAATTTTGTCTACCAGTAATTAGTATTTTCCTTTTTCTAGCTGGGTAATATATTAATAGTAACTTTTTTATTTTTAAAAGTACAGTCCGCTTTCGATCTTCTTTGCCAACTATCTCATTTAAGGAAAATTATTTTCCATGAGATAGAAGAAAACAGTTTTCAACTTCAGTATTTTTAATGATGTAATGGAATATACCTGGTTAATCAAATGTTTCAGGTATATATACTTAAGAGTGTAAGACTGGAATTTAAACACCTCTATTATATATTTATTGTTTTTTTTTTTTACAACGAGATATATTAGGTATACACATACATTGATTATAACAATATACAGGGTATTTCAATAGGGACGCTCGAAATTTGTTACGTTATGGCGGCCATGTTATTAAGGCAACATCTGTCAAATTTGTTGTGAATTGTTCAGTAGTGTACGGCAAATCGCCATGGAAGGTTATAGCGTTCAACAACGTGTGCAAATCATCAAATTTTATTTTCAAAATCAGTGCTCCGTTCCGCGCATTACGTGGTTTTTTTCCTCGCCAGAACCGTCCCGCCGGCGGCGAGTCGAGTATTCGACGTTTGGAGGCCAATTTCGAATCAACCGATTTGATAAATAATCAGCCAATACCCGTAGGTCACCGAAACGCAAGGTCTGCTGAAAAAATCTGTGTTGTTCGTGAGAATGTACGGGAAAACCCGAGGTAGTCAATTTCTCGTCGTTCACGAGAACTTGGTGTTTCTGCGACTTCAACTTGGCGAATTTTGCGTCAGGACTTGGGTCTGCAGTTCTGAACCCCTATAAAAGCGAACTGACCCAGGAACTTAAGGTAAACGACCACAGACAACGCCGTGTGTTCGCTGATTAGACTCTGGAGCAGTTGGAAGTTGACCCAAATTTCGCCAAAAAATCATCTTTAGCGAGGAGGTCTATTTTTGAATGAATGGATATGTGAACAAGCAAAATTGTCGGATTTGGGATGATTCCAATCCACACGAGATACATCAACACCAAATGAATCCCGAGAAAGTCACTTGGTGCGGATTTTGGTCTGGCGGAATCATCGGTCCGTACTTCTTCCACAACGAAACTGGCATTGCCACAACAGTCTATGCTATAGATCGAGCGCTACAGATCGATGATAAGCCACTTCTTGTGGCCTAAACTGAATGATAGACACCGACGACATGTGGCTCCAACAGGGCGGCCTACGTGCCACACAGCGCATGCCATGATAGACATTCTGCACGGATGATTTGAGGGCATGTCTTTCTCGCGTAGCGGTAAAGTGAACTGGCCACCGAGATCGTGCGATTTAACGCCTTTAGACTTCTTTTTTTAGGGCTATATTAAATCGCAGGTCTATGCGAATAAGCCGCAAACAATTGATGCCCTCAAACTCAACATAACGAACGCCATCCAGCAAATTTAGCCAGATTTATGCGATAAAGTCATCGAAAATTGGACCTCCCAAATACGTGCCACCAAGCAAAGCCGTGGCGGACATTTGAACGACGTTATATTCCATACTTAATTCCATAAAGTATTCTTTCAAATAAAAAAAAAATAGTGGATATCTCACACACAACTTGTTTTATTTACATTTAAAAATCGTGATCCTTATTGAAAGATCCTTTATAAAAGATAGTTAACAGTGTTAGTTTGACTGAGTGATAAGATGTTATAGTAATTCTATCTTATAATCTATAATAATTTATAATAAGTCTAATAAACTATTCTATAGCAGAACAACGCTTTTTCAAATATTTCATTGTTTAAATCAGATACTAGAGAAAAATTATTGGAATAGACTATGTTAGTTTGTCAGATTAACATAGTTGATATATATTGAAACATAAAATCAAAAACGGAAGACTAGTTTTCCACAACACCGAAAGATCATACGTTACTCGATGCGAGATGTTTCAACCAAGTTGGCATCATCAGGAGATTATTAAAACTGATCAATTCAATGTATGAATTATTTATTATTATTTCAATGATTATAAAAACTATTAACTGTTTTTTAAATAACCTTATATTAGTCATCCCTTCCATTTGATTAGACCTTTTGTTTATAGAGAATTTATGAGAAAAGTTTATTTCCAGATTGGCCTAATGAGAGAGGGCCGACTTCTTGCGGAAGAATCGCCTAGCAGATTGCTTACAATATTTAACACTGAGACGCTCGAAGAAGTATTTCTTATACTTAGTAGAAGGCAAGAAGAGGGACGACTAGATGCGCTCAATGCTCCAGTTGCCGATGATCAAAATAATTCTTTTATTAATCGAGCAGAATCTACAACAACTGTTTCTTCAGTGGCAACTTTTGAAATTGGACATGGTTCGACAGATGTATGTTAGCTATTCTTGGATTTTCATAATATAATTGCGAAAATATATTACTTACTTATTTAATTATAATATATATTTAACATTATTTGATATATAATTATGCCAAATCATTTAAGCTTGAACACATAGGTATTAAAGTAAATCATTAATAATAAATATAAATATTCTAAGGATAACGAAAAAACTATATTTTAATATTTATTTACAGATATTAACCAAGGAAAATACTCGTGTGAAAGGATTTCACAATTTTAACCAAAATAGAATGCGAGCATTGTTAGATAAAAATTGGAAGCAATTTTATAGAAACGTTACGTAAGTATCGAATTTTTCATGAATATATTCTTATAACAAAGTTTAACCACAACAAATACCTTAATGAAATTAATTCCTTTCATTTTTTTTTATTATTTTATACGAATACATATGTTTCGGCGTATTCTTGACTCGACTAAATAATAATATAACAATTTATTTCTAGCAAAACTGAGGACAACAAATATGTTACTTATTTGTAATGTATTATTCCATAAAAGTTTTGTTCGTGAAAATATTTGCTCACATAAGTACTAATTAATTGTTTCATTGAAATTATTCCTAATCAGAATTGCTCAATATTGAAATTCGACGAAAAAAACAAAATTTAAATTTGAAGCTTTCCCACAATCTTTTTATTGTCAAAGTTGTCTAAGATACAACTTTGTTAAATTAATTTAAAAAATAATATTTCTTGAACATCCTTCATACAGAATTTTACATAGTTGATGTAGTTGAACTACTCGTCACTTTTGAAACCATGTTATTCACAAAACCACAAATTATATAAAGAGAAAGCCACAGATTATTATTATTTTCTTCTAGATTAAATTTTTTATTTATTTGTATTTGTGAGTATGTGCATGTTCACTAATGGGCAAATACTTAAAGCTCCTTTTATTAATTATTAGTAATAAACTAATCGATGTAAAAGACATCAAAAATTAAAATTAGATTATTTCGTAATAAATGAGGTTTGTATATAATCCTAATAAAGTTGTAACGATGCTTGTGTGCAGTAACAGAATGGTAATGGTAGACAGTTACTTGGATTAGTATCTGGATAGATTCGAGTGCCACTATAGAGAGATTGTGCCTCTCATAACTTTTTGTGTATGTAAACATTCTCGACATAGTGATTGATGGTGCCTTATGAAGAACGGAGAAATTGTGGAATTAAGTTTGTCTTCAAATGTGTTTCACATACAGGGAGTAATATAAAAATGTATATACAATTTAAATGACTATAACTTTATTATTTATAAAGATAAGTCAATGGTCAAGATTCGAAAGTGAAGAAGATAGATTGTAGAATTTTATTGGTCATTTCACATGTTTAAATTGATGATCATTTTGATTCAGGCACCGCTGATAATGTGGAGCAATGGAATTACAAAATCGCGAATTAGTTCATTTGGTATTTGGCGCATTTTCTTTCAATGATTGTTCGCAAATCATTTAATCTTGAGCTACATTTGCACTATAAAGTTTATCTTTTATGCATTCCAACAAGAAAAAGTGCATTGGCGTGAGGTCTGGCGAGCGCGGGGGTTATTCAATACAGTCTTTATGTCCAATCCATCTATTTCGAAAATTTTCGTCCAGATAGGTTCTTACATCATGATGCCATTCATTCATGGTACCATCATGCTGATGGTACCGTGAAGATGCACCGTCTTGCTAATAATAAACGTCCTCTCCATCTGCGAATTCCTCATAAATTCATGGATATGATATAATTATGTAGTAAGTGTAAGTGAACGGCACCAGTCACAGTGTTGTCAAAAAAGCATTATTCAATTAAACATCTTTCTGATAGTTCACTCAGCCACTGTAACTCCTGGCAAATTAACCTGATGTTCCGTCATAACGTGCGGATTCTCCGTTGTTCAGTAGCTACAATTATGGCAATTAATTGAACTATTTAATTTAAATGAGGTCTCATTACTCTTGTTTAAAGATTCTGAGGCCTTTACACATTTTTCTAAATACCACTTACAGAACTCGACTGTTCGGTTAGGATTACCTTACCTCACAAGGTGCTTACTAAACAGATTTTTTTCGGAATTCGCGATACATTTCTAGGAACTCCCCTTCTTTTCTATGTCTTATGAATGACCGCAGTCCCTCAGAACGATGCTCGTGGACGTTGGAAACAGTTCTACCTACTTCCAACTTATTTCTAATGCAAGTAATGGTGAGCTGCGTAGGTGGATCTGTTTGAAACTCCTGTCTAAAACGTATTTGCACTTCATGAACGTTGTCACACTGCTAATAGCACATTAGGACAAATTTTCCTTTTTCAGAGGTTAGTTTTGTTTGTGCCATTACCAAATAATTATTATTCCGAAACAAAAAAGTACTTATAGCGAATAAACTTATCGGTTTATCCACTGTCAATATGGGATACCCTGTATTTATGTCATCAGAATAAAATGTTATTATACATTGTGTTGCATACCAGAGTGTTGCATAGTACAATGTCAGAAAGTTTTATGGCTAAAAATTATATTATTTAATTACCCATCATAAAAAAATCCTCATAAATTTGTCAAACTGAGGAATGTTTAACGTTTTCGAGTAAATCTATATAAAACATAAACTAAAAGGTTTAAACATGCATTATTATTAAATCGTGCTATACAGCCTTTTCATATTTAATGTTCATTTTTGACCCGTTTTTTTCTTTGTGTCTATTTGTAAATGCTTATTTGAGCCTATTCCGCAGTTATTTCAATTTATAAAAAAATACATTATATATGTTTTTTTAATAACTAATACTTACATAACTATTTTCCACGCATGTTATTTGCAATAAAATTAAAAGTAACCTCGATTTTTTTGTTAAAAATTATTTTAAATAGTTTTTATTTATAGACAATATCTTATACGTAGATAATATTTTATTTGTAGTTAATATAACGTCAAGTGTTCAAATTGATGTGTGCAATTAAATAAATTAAATTTTTTACCAATAAATAATACTGATAATTTAAATTTGTTCCAAAATGTTAATTGTACCAAGTGTTAATTGAATATTTCCTTACAATGTTGACATATCCTAATGCCATGATTTTCTACGTTGTTTATAAATATTTTATATCACGCGTTTTTTATTTTAGGGGATTGCTGTTTTTATTGACATTTCCGATTATTGAGATTGGTGTGTTTGTAACCTGCGTTGGTGGAGATATACAGAACATACCGCTGGCAATAGTTAATGACGAAACTATGACGACCTCTTGTACCAATTTTTCACATGTAGGTACAGCAGTACCTACTAACACAAGTGGATGCCTTTTTTATAACATGAGTTGTAGATTCCTCGAAGAATTAGAACATCCTATGATAAAGAAGGTATAAGGGCTTAATAAAAATTATAAAACATAGCATACATTTAAAATATTTTTTTCTGTTTGAATTTTGTACCTAAAATTATTTCCTTTTCAACCATCTAATACCGTTTCTTTTCTTGCTAATAAACCTAGATTGTAATTTAAGTATCCACAGTATTCTGAATATTCCGGCACGCACAAATAAGTAGTTTGTTGGTATAATTGATTTACATTTCAGATGTATTACGAATCTTTAGAGGACGCTATTGACGGTGTGAAGCACGGTAAAGTTGCTGGTGTGCTATATATGGCAGAAAACATCTCATCATCTCTTGCAGAGAGAATTGAGAAAGGCAGAGATGTAGATTCCGAAGTACTAAGTTTCAGCGAAATTAAAGTGTGGATGGATATGTCAAGTAAGTAAATCTTTTGATTGTCTAATATTAATGGTTATAAAAGGGTAGTAAAATGTATTAAGAAATCGTCTAAAGGAATGGATGTTATTTGGATTTATTTCATTACCCTTTGTATAATATTAATTATTTGCGATTGCATATTGACTATAATATTATAAGTACAAATTAAAGCACAGAAATTTATATGTAAAAGGCAATGAAAATTACATGAATAGGTGGTTGCATACTGAATTGTATTGAATACATACTGAATCTATACACAGGTCAGAGAATTCAAATTTTTCATGATAGTAGGTAGTAATACATATTTTGAAAGTATTTAAATAATAATAAACGTCTTTATTAATGAGGCCTTATAATTCATTAAGGGTGAAATTAAATGAAGTATCAAACAAATAGATGTGGAATCTATAGCTTGAAACTGAAAATTCCTCAAATAGTCCCATTGCATAAAAATGTATGTTTAAAGCACTAACACAAGATTCAACGACAGCAAAAGGTTCAAAGCTCATCTATTCTTCTCATCTTTTACAGATCGGCAAATAGGTGCGACACTGAAATATAAATTAATCGATATGTACGTAGATTTCCAAACATCTGTCTTGGAAGATTGTCAATTTCCACCCAAATTTGGAGAGGTTCCGGTAAATATGAACTTCATTTATGGCGACAAAGATGACCCATTTACAATCTACATGACCCCTGGGAGCTTAATAACGTAAATATTATTTAAAATATTTATTTGAAGTCTTCTCTGCATTTCAATTATTTATCATTGATAGATATTACACCCTTAGAGGGTTTTATTATTTGTGATTTTCTGTTAATAAATATATCAGTTTTAAATTTTTGTTAGAAATAGTTAATAGGTATTTGTTACATTCATACATTAATGTCCAGTAATGAACGATTTTTGTTATTTATATTTTTAGAATAATTTTTTTTATGGGTGCCATAATGACATCACAAATAATAATAACAGACAGGCATGATGGGGTCTGGGATAGATCAATTGTGGCTGGCGTAACATCACTGGAAATAACTATAACACATTTCCTTCTACAGGCGTGCGTTGTCATAATACAAGCACTTGAAATGATGATTGTCGTTTATGCTGTCGTCCAGCAAAGTTATACAGGAAGCATGTGGCTTATGTATTTGATCGTGTATTTGCAAGGACTATGTGGAATGTCCTATGGTAATGGCTTATAATTTTTAACAATATGTATCTTATTGAAGCCTACATTGCTAAATCTCAAACAGCAACTTGATCATCAATTAGGCATAAGAAACTGCACTTTATATATAGTGTTTATATAATAATGGTATCTGCATCTTACTAAATGTAACTACTTATTAGCCTAATTCCTTTTTCTATAAGGAAATTGGAACTTTGTTTGCTTGTATATTATTTAAAATACATAATAACACTTCACTTACATTTCTACACAGGCAATGGCTGATTCTAAATGTTCATTTTTTTAGGATTTTGGGTGTCTGTTATAAGTACGAATCATTCTATGGCAAATACAGTATTAACAGGAATATTTCTTCCAATGATGATGCTGAGTGGTAAGTATTGTCGATTTACACATTTTTTTTATTGCAAAATGTGTCACCCCTTATGCACTTGCACTTCTCTAAAATGTAGAAATTGAGTATTTTTTTCAAATGAATATTAACTTTGGAAGTCAATACAAGTCGAACATTTTTTTTTAAAAGTACTTATGACCCCTAAGGCAACTTAAAAATGAAACTTTTCTTAAAAACTCGTTTATTTTTAACATTATCTCATTTTTTAAAGGCATTTTCACATGCAGGTTATTCGTAAACATCACTTGCTTATCTTGATTTACTTGAATACGTTTAAAGAAACTAATTGTTCTTCAAACCTAAGACATCAACAAAATAGAAAAAAATCTATTTGTTTAACAAAATAATCTTAATTTTAAACATCCTTATAGTCATATTTTACTTTACCTGTTCTGTTCAACATACCTAGGAACAAAAATGATCACAAAATGATGAGCGATATGACTATTGATCATTATGTAAAATGTTATCTTTTATATTATTAGGTTATAGCCATGCAAAAAAAAATGTTTCTTTTCTTATTGTATACTTTGACTAAATGGGCGTGTGAAATTCAAAAGCTCTTGCTTAAGTTAAAACATTAGAAAATTTATACAAGATGTCTTGTGGATAAACATTATCAAATTTCAACTGATTCTGATTTCTACAAAACAAATTGAATTATACTTAACTGTATTGTTCATATACTTAACACCATATTTTAGGTTTAATGTGGCCAAATGAAGGCATGCCAACAGCACTGAGAATCTTTGCGAGGTGTTTACCTTTCACATTGTCTATTGAATCACTTAGGAATGTATCAAAAAGAGGGTGGAGTATTGACAATTTAAATGTTTTGGATGGAATTGGCATATGTCTAGGTTGGACCATATTCTTTGGAGTTGTCAGCGTGTATCTGATAAAATGTAAAAGATAAATGTGTTTGTATTTAAACGGTGTAAACAATTTACGGTGTAAACAATTTTACTATTAGGATATTTTTCGAACTTTGTTTTTGAAAATCCCCATTCCTCCTTTTTTTTCTATGATAAATCTTAAAGGACTATCATAAATTTATATTCTTGGACATATCAAAATTGTAGTATAATTGTTTCTTTATTGGAAATAAAAAAAATAAATGGAACATATTAAATAGCATCATTCAGCATAATGTTGACTATTCAGTATAGACATACTTTTAGTTTCACCAAAAAAAAATTGCAGTATCATGTATTACACATATTATGTATAAAAACAAAAAATAGAACTGGCTTTATGATTTTACGGAGTCAAGACTAGCCCAGCAAAACAATTCTATGTGTAGCGTTTTAAAATTATTTATTTTCTCACACTCCCAAACTCATGCAGCCAACAAATATCTGCTAGCACCTATAATTTTAATCTGTTATATTATAGGGTGAAATAAAATATTAGCATAATTAACAAATAACTGTTTTATTTATGTAGAAATATTATCAAGGTATAAAAAAATATATTTTAGTACCTTATAAATACAATAACTTAAAAAGGTAATATTCAATTTTCTGGGTTTTTGGCACCTCGACTTCTCCTAGTACTTGGAATTATGGGTCTGGGTTTATATAAATCGTCGCTGGAGTATCTCTGACATCGGGAACTTGTGTCTACATTATTATCATAATGTTAGTAACTGTTAATATCAAAATCTATTAAACTCACTAGTTATATTATAAACGAATTTGCATATTATAACAGTGTTACAATAGATTACTGGGGTATAGAATAAACATCTTCAGTAAATATATAGTGAGTTCTATATATTGATTGAAGTACAACTTCAAAGTTCTAAATCTGTTGTAATATAACATAAAAATTGTAATATTCAGTTCATCTCATTTTTACCTATTATTTTCTAGTAAAATGTTTTATTTTTGTTTTGTTATTTTTATGTTTATGTATCGAAGAAAACGCAATTTGTGTAATATCAAAACCTGCAGTGTCAGTGTTTCTTAATCCTCATGATTTTTTAAAAAGCAATAAAAGCAACAATCAAAGGAACAATATAAAATGTTAAATCAAATGATATAACGTAATTATTATTTGTGGGTATTTATGTGGGTGTATTCTTATTTGCGGGCTCTTGTTATGGATTAATTTTATTTCAATAATTGTTAATTAAAAATATATCATTGTGTTGCCGGTTATGACTAACATCTGTATCGATAAACAGGGTTTTGAATAATTCCTAAAATGTGCAAAAATTGCAAATCCATTGGGCGCAATTAAATATTCCTAATATTGAAACAATTGATATGGGTGAAATTATATTGAAAGGGTGATAACCCATTTCTACTTTATTCTGTGTACATATTCAGTAGTAGAAATTTAACAAATATATTGTAAAGTAGATTCTGCAAGATCAAATGACGATTGAAAGACGACAATTATAATTTGACTTCTAACACCTAAAAAACACATTTTCCTAATTTTAAATCGAATCATTAGTAACAATAAATTATCAGTAATTAAAACTATCAAATTCCTTTTATATCACCTTTCAGTCATCAACTGATCTCATAGAATCGTAGATAGTGTTTCTATAAGTTTATATTCAATTTGTGGAGATAAATTCATCTATACACATAGTTAAATTTGTGTTGCAATAGTTTGTCTTTATAAGACTATTTTAAAAATTAACCAACATTTACATTTGAAGTTACCAAATGCGAATCTGGTGACATTATTGGCATTAAAAATCACTAATATTCTAATTAAACACATATATTATGGTCACTTTTATTAAAGCGAAAGATAATAGCTTGTTTCTTAGTGTCTTGGTAAAGTGAACTCAGCAACTTATTGCATCAATAATTTAAAAGTCCTCTGTTATGCTGTAAGATACTTATTTCGTTACCAGCGTGCTCACAAAACAACACCTCTTTTAGTCAATAATCAAAAACCTCACCACTTTGAGCAAAAACGACAGCATAAACCTGTCTCCACCAAACACCAAAAAATGTATTGAAAAACTATTACATCAAGCATTAACAAAAAAGTTGAAATATGTGTACATGGCCATAAATTAACTAGCTCAATGGAGGCTTTATGGTCTCAATGCATTTCAGAGCATCTCGCAATAATGTTATTATATTTTTTTGACAATTTCTAATTTACATTATTTACACAATCGATTTTATTTTTTTAATGTCAATCAACGGATGCATCTGTCCTGTAAAGTACTTAAAAAGGTAAAAAGGTATAGGGAAAATGGATTTTTGAAAAGAAATAATTTTCACTCTACTCAAATTAGTTGGTTCCACAAGGTCAGATGACATAAAAAGGCGACAATCTGATGGATTTTAATTCCTGATAGTCAAGGCCACTGAAAGTTGTTTTCAGATATGCCAACTTTGCACAATGGACAGGTTGCGTGGTACCGGAGGCCACATATTTCTTGCTTGTGATTGATTAAATTTCATTGAAAAGTTTATTTATTTATGTTACTCTTTAAAATATGAAATCAATGTCTGTGATAAACTGGGTGTCTGTTACATTTTGTAGTTGCAGTAAGTGGAGGTTTTATTTACATTCTTACCAATTTTTATTAAAAAAGGTCGGAAAAAATCAAGAAATTCTCACATTCCATTGTTTCCTGAACGCGTAATAACACAATGGAATAGAGGATTTTATTTTACTAATAATTATGATGCAAAATTTAACAGTAGTATGCAGTTTGATACATAATATCCAGAATGCTCAAGGTGCCCTGAAAAGTGAATGCTTAAAGAATAACTGTTTTTGTGCAAATAAATTCATTCTATATTACATAATGTAATTTTAAGATTGGAAACTATCAACTTTTCACTTTGTGAATCATTTGAGATTTTAGACAATTTAAAAGTTTCTGTAATTAATTCGCAGTGTTCAGTGAGAATTAATGCTAAAAAACCAAAAAATGTTCTAGAAAAGAATCTAGATTTGGCAATATGAGGGAGATGCTATATCATGGGCTTACCATATCAGTGGGCATCAAATACAGAAAATAAAATAAAATCAAAATTATATTTTTAATTTCTTCTTTTAATCATTTTATATGTTATATATTAAAAGTTTACATTATTATTAATTACGGTCACTCTTTGAATACATTTTAGAAGAAGTTTAAGAGTATCTGATTTAAATACTTTCGTTACAACATACCTTCTATCACCTACATTTCATCTCAAACTACAGATGGAATTATGATATTCTCTTAGTTTTTCTAAATGACCTTTTCACTACAATACAATTTTGTTTTCTCCTATAGGTACACTGTTTTTATTTCATTTTAAATAATGAAAATTTAGTCATTTCATAAGTAGTCTGTACGAGGACCTTGCATTAATGCAGGTAAATTTTCATCTTCTGAGTCTCGTACTTCTTTGGTGTTGGAAATCAATTTTTAAAATAAGACAAATTATCCTACGAATCATATATTTCACATCATTATCAACTTCAACCTTTTCTTTCTGTTTCAGTTTTTTTTTTCCAACATTACTCGCATATATCCATGATTCATGTTTGAATTTTTTCATACATGTTTTTTATCATTTGAAGTTCTTCATTTGCTAAATGACGTTTACTATTAGGCCTATGATGGAACATTTACTATAACATATAGCTCTTAAAAGTTTTAGTCAATCAGAAACAAATATTTTTCAAAAAACTAGCTCTTGATTGGACATCACGGGCAAGTATCAACTTTTAACAGCTGTGTGTTATAATTACATGAATGTTCTATCAAAAGTCTGAATTATATTCGTAAACATACAATTTATTATTTTTTTTTAAGTTTATAATAATTAGAATCCTGTAAAAAATGTACCTTGAAGTATCCTTCATTAAAAAACACTGATTTTGTTATCTAATATGTAGAACACATGCAGTGACTGACCGATGTAATAATATAAACAGCCCAATTGTTATGAGTTTTATACTTGTCTTTGTTTTTAAATAGGTTAATGGAAGATGGAAGTCATCTGGAGATTTCTATTTTATCAACCAAATTACCGAATGCTTTGTATACAAATTTATGTAATTATACGCTAGACTCTGATCAGTGCACCATGATTATGCATTATGGCAAACCACTATTTACTAAGGTATGCCATGATGGCAAGATATCATTTAAGGTCTGTACATAAGGCCATTTAATTCTATAATTTACATTCAACGACAAAGAAAATAAAATTTTTGCATTTCGCTGTCAGAGCATCGATATACTTAAAATACTGAATAGGGATGGTTCATATTATTTCAGCACCAAATTATGGACGGAGAGAATATAAATGAAAGTATGGGTTTTTCTATTCAAACATTGCTATTAACTGAAATTTATAGTTTCCAATTTAGAACAAATTATAGTTGATATATTTCGATAGTCCTGAGTACAACCTTGTCAGCAAGACAAGCAGGTCATAAATATTACATTTAAAATAATAATTAGAGTCTCAATTCTGTGTCGATAGTAATTAACATAAACAAATCATAACCGATTATATTCGTGTACGACAAATTTTTTCCTACAATATATAAGGTATTTGCTGATTGCTTTAGTATACTGAGCGTTGTATTAAACCCACAGGTTTTTACTAATGATTTTCTATTTTATATTCATAATTCATAAAATGTTATTTTGGCATTTAAAGACAAAAATGGATTTCTTACATAAGCCTGAAGTAGCCGTTGAAGAATTACTTACTTTTGTTAATAATATTTCGCTTTTGTTTAGCAGGTTTTGGAGAATCTTCTTTTTTATCATTGGACTTATCGCTCTCGGCAGGGCTCAACGGCAGCGAAAAGCTGTCATTCGGTGAGATATCTTGAAAAACAACATAATCATGAATCAATTGATAGCTTTACTTGAACTCTAGCTTATAAAAGTTAAAACAAGTGAAGAGGTATTGCATAGGAATATTAGTAAATTTACTTAGTAAATCTTACTGCAATAAGAAAGCTGTTAGTTTAGAATTTTAAAGCGGTTAGTGTACTGCTTAGTAGTAACAGCTAAAAATACCTGTACTATTGCACACTTTTTCTTTATTTGTCTTTGAGATCACCGAATTTGTATTTGGTACTATAGGCATTCTCCTCTTTTTCATTTCTTAAAATACATAATAAAGTCAACAAAATGGGATAAAATTTGATATTTTTCCATACCTGAAGTTTGTTCATAGTGGGTTTTATTGTTATTTTTTAAATCTACATTTTCCATCAATTTACGTTTGCGACCCCTTTTCAGTGGAAGACGATTATTTTGAGATGATTTTTTTGAATGCTCAATAGCATATTCTAATTTCTCGATATATTTGTAAATAAATTCCAAATGTTTGTGAAAGCTAGGACTTGGTATTTCAAGATATCTACACTCGTCATCAATATCAAGTGTATTATTTATTCCTTGCTCATTTCTGAGGATTACTTGAAGATTCTTTGTAATACGTTTGTCAGGTACGTTTATAACCTGCTCTTCTTCTTTATTTTCTGTACAGTATTGCATGTCACAAATTAAAAGTGGTTTACATTTTTCTGCATTTTCCCTTAATTCTTCGTTGATATCTTGTTGACTGATATCTTCTTTACCTTCAAAAGCACTCTTATTATTTTCTACTATATTGTTCTGTCCATCCAAATTAATAATTTCTTCACTGGCAACTTCTTTACGATGTTCGTCAATTTTTATGCTTTCGGTCTCGGAACACTCTGTAATTTCTATGAATGTTTCTTTTATAACTGTACATTTTTCATCACAAACTTTTTTTTTTGGACTTATTGTGACACAATGATATCCAGTGCAATCATAATCATCGTATGGAGATTCGTAGGAATTGTAATTGACATTGGACATTTCTTGTGCTAGGCGTGCTTCCAAAGCTTCCCAACTCTCTTTGCTTAAATTGGTGCTTTGTAATATTGGGGTACCAACCTTTGATAAACCCATATTTTCTTGATTTCTTTTTTCTGGAGTTTTCTGTTCTGTAACCAAATCATCAGCTTTATATATTTCTTCTATACTCTCAATCCGTGTACAACTTATACCATTTATACTTGGTGGTTCTACTATAGGTATTTCTATCTGTGCCAAGCTTAGTTGATTTTGCTTTTCAAGTTTGGCCAGCTGTTTTCGAATTTTCATCAACTTTCTGGCTTCTTCAAAATTCGAAGCAAATTTAGGTTTTATGTACTTAAATTTTTGTATGTCATTGCAAGATGCTACAACTTCTTTGTTTTCGTTAGTTTCTGATGGATTTGTAGATGTTATTGAAGGCTGCTCAATTTCGTCAGAATTTCCCGAATCTCCAGAACCATTACCGCTATTTAAATTTGATGATTCCTGATTACTTTTTTGAGAATGCGATACACTACTTAACGTACCAGTTAACGAATTTGATTGACTGTGCCGACTCGATTGACCATCATTTGAATCACGATCAGTGGAACGGCGATGATTTTTTTTCTCCTTGGCACTATAATGATCATCTTTAGATTCTTTCTTTGTTTCACGTTTTTTATCTTTGTCTTTTTTGGTACTAGATGAACTACTAGATGGCCTGTCATTGTGAGATGATTTGTCATTTTTTTTGTGCTTATCTACAGATTTCACTTTCGATTCAGAATGATTAGACTTTGATTTACTATCTCTAGAATTGTTTGAGCTAGAAGAACGCGATTTATCTTTGTCTTTGCTATAAGAATCCTTCTTCGAACTGGAGCTTTTTTCCTTGTCTTTTGTACTACTGCTACTACTATGTCTACTACTACTACTAATTTTATTTTTATCTTTATCACTTTTCTCTCTATCCTTATCAGGTTTCTCTTTTTCAGTTTTTTCTTGTTTTTCCTTCTCTTTATCAGTTTTGTCCTTTTCTTTACTACTGCTACAGCTAAGTTTTATATCTTTTCTCTCCTTACTTTTATCTTTATCTTTAGATGACGAACTAGAACTATACTTTGAGCTTGATTTTTCTCTATCTTTACCACTACTACTACTACTACTCTTTCTATGCTTATCGTCTTTTTTATCATCTTTCTTATCTTTTGAGGCATGTTTATCGGAACTTCTAGATTTCTTAACATCGCTTTTCTTCTCATATTTTTCATGCTTCTTTTCATCAGACTTTTTGTCTTCATTTTTTTTCTCGGATTTTCTGTCCTCGTATTTCTTCTGCTCTGATTTCTTGTCATCTCTCTTGTTTTGCTCAGTTTTATCAATTTGTTTGATTTCATCTGTCTCTTTTTGGGAAGCATCTTGTTCAACATTTATAGGTGTAATAACACGAATCTCCGTCTTTGTTTCAGAATCACTAGATTTAATTATTTTCGATTCAGAATCTTCACAAATTTCCATTTTTGTATTTTCTTCGGATACAATTATAGACAAGCGACTCTCCGAACTATTGTGTGAGACTTGTGAATCATGATTTGATAATTCTAAAATTTTTGTGTCTGTACAAGGATTGGAATCATGACTTTGTAAACCTAAAACAAAAGTATATACAAATGAAGATCTAATTTCCAACACATTAAAAAAATAATTTACTGTACAGAATTATATATAGGCAGACATTTTTAAATATTACAGATGTCCCTTATTAGACATTGAAACTACTGAAATTCACCTGGAAGTTATTTTTGTTGCAATATTTTTTCATATGCATTATTTAATATTTGGTAATTTTATGGTTCAAATTTTAAAAATCAGATTTAAAAGTACACTGAAGCTTTTAATGTATTATTGGTTGATGTCTATGTATTGAATGCATAAAAAATAAAAAAGAAAAAAAAACAATCTTTAACCATATTTATCATAGATAGTTCACAGTGAAATCTATTTTGTTGAGAAGTAAAATTATGCAGTATTCAGATTAATAAAAGGATTAGATATAAGAAACTGGAACTGAATTGTTTGTATAAAATTGAGTATGTAGCTCTAAGTACAGGTAACTGTATAGTACAAAAAATATCGTACCATAATCTATATACAGTATAATATTTATATGTATATGTATTTGATATGATACTAGGGCCATTTTTACCTAGTTAATTAAATAAATTTGATTCCGATAAATGAAACTGAAAATGATTGCTAACAAAATGATTTTCTATGAGATTCAGCAAAAAGAATATGCATATCACCTGAAGAATCATTTTCAAAATACAATCACGTATATTATTATATAATTTTTATCAAGGAAGCTAACCTGAAAATCCTGATAAATGTGAATCTACTGAATTTTCTTCATGTTGTACAAAACTTTGCTCTACTTCTAAGGGTTCAAAGGGAGGACTTTCATCCTCCTCCATCTTAGAGTTCATATTTAAAGAGTCATTTAAGCTAGAAAAGTCATCTTTCCGATCAGTATGATCCGATTCAGGGGAAACAGCTTCAAGATCTGTCGGTAGTAAATCTGTTACATCCATTTTGATTTCTTTCTTTATTTCTATACGAGGTTTTTCTATTCCTAAATACCTATAAACTACTTCTTCAACTTGAGGCAGAAAAACTGTATTTATTTTTGGATTTACAACTTGATCCACAATTCTTTCTACGCCAGCTTCTAAATACCCAGATCTAAAAATACAATTTATTTTATAATTCCTAATAAACTGGGAATGACCTCAAAGTAATGTATGTAGTAAACTTAAAAGATTCAATGTGTACAATTATACAAATAAAGATGAAAATAGAAGATAAGACCCAGATTATAATAGTAAATAAACATATGCAAATTTCAATATCACTTGAGAACATTTATTTTACATCTTTTCAAATTTTTCTTTTCTTTGAAGAGGAGTTACTTTCTGAGAATCATTTCGAATTATAATTTAATTATAATAGACTTGTAGTTCTATAATTCCAATTTAATTATTATAGAATTATAATTTGATAGATTTTTATGATTCAATTATAATTCAAAACTCACAAAAGGAAGTAACTAAGTAATGTAAAAATAATATAAAATTCTTGAGTACAAGAATTCTCAAAAAAAGGCACATCAAATATTGTAAATACAAAAAACAAACTTTACAAATACCACGTAGAATTATCAAAAAGGTAGCTAACACATTGAAAGATTACATGTTTCTCGTCGCGCGTTTCGCCAACCAAGTGGGCATAATGGGGAAATGATTACAACTAAGTTAAAGTTTTAATCATCTCCTAATGATGTTACTTGGTTGCCAAAACGCACGTCGAGAAACGTGTGTTTTTTTCGCGTTTTTATTACTGCAGTGAAGGTTCCAATCCCTTCCCAGAATATTTACTGACCAAACCTACAAGATGGTATCAGATGAACGCCTCGTGCATTGGCAAGTTTCTATACCAACTTGAACAGTTTTATTCAATATTTCAGATAAACAAGTATTCCGCAAATGCTATCAGGTTTTAATATATGTTTATAAACTTGCTATTGATTATACATTTAACAACATGAATATTTCAGTATGAAAAGTTTCTTTCTCGTCCACCTTATGAATGATACTACAAATATTGGGGGTTACATGGAGCACAAGGCATAAACTGAAAATATTATAATGTAGTGTATTTAGAATATGCTTTACACGAGTTTACTTTGGAATGGGTTGATTTTGACGTTTTATGCTATTATGAAACTTGGCTCATAAATAGCATTGAATGTGCCAAATGTGCCTCTCATGCTCAAATTCTGAAATACTAACCACAAAGCACATTTTAATTAAAAAGAAAAACTACTTTATAAATAATTATTGGCATGTCAACTTAAAATAAATATTGGTCTTATAGGATTGTTAAATATGTTTTCGGAGAAATTTTTATTACTTTTCAGTTTTTATGGAGGCTTGACAGAATTTTAACACTACATTTTTTCGAGTTAAAGTAACCGATAATTCAATTTCTGGATGTTAAAAATACCATATTAGCCTGTCTACTTTTTTATTTTAGAAAAACATAAAAATGAAAATTGCAGGAAATTATAATGGAAAAACACAAAATTGGGTTCTATATCGACATATAATATATAAAGATGTAATATATAATACAATAATACAAATTATTATATATACATAATACTTTCTTATGCAGTTACATAATATTTGTCTTTTGTATTTTGAAAGGTATGCCTTTCTACCTCACCAGAAAAGAAGTCTGGATAGTTCTAATAATTACAGGTGAATTGCTTTAGTTAACTGACTTGCAAATATTTTTTTCCAAATGCTCTTTGAACAATATTTACACATAGTTATTCTATTCTCTCTCGGCATATTCTATTACTCGTTTATGCCTACGTGATTGTTTTTCAGGAAGTGGTTTTAATTTAACTTACCCCCATATTACTTATAAAATTAAATAGGCACAATTAACAAATATATTTTGTTGGACTGTTTGTCTTGTTGCCTCCTTATTTTTTGCTCAATTTCTCAATTTTAAAAAGATGTTAAATATTAAACATAAGTTGCTAAAAGCTATTGTCCAGCTATGTACTAAATATGAAATAAACTTTTGGGATTAAATAATTAAACTCTATGATCCAATAGTGTTTTATTTGTGTATACTACGTTGCTTGTTGGTTTATTCAATTAGATGATTTGATTTGTAATTTCTCTAATTCCAGTTTTGTTCCACTTTCTTTAATTTATTGCATAACTAATATACAAAATTTGTCTTTGAAGGTGAATTTACCACAAAAGTAAGGCATGGGGGCATAGATTGAAAGGCCTAATTGATATGCTCAGTATGCCATCTATCCAAGAACTTATATACAATGGGCAAAAAAAAACACCTTGTGATTTGAAGACAGTCATTATTCCAATTCCATTAAGTCAGGCACTTCAAGTTAGTTACTCCACATTCACTGAATAATCAAACCGCCAAGAGTTGTGTGGTCTCTATCATACAACTTAAATTGGTATTTATTATTTTAAAGCACTGAAATGCGGCTCCTGGTTTACCTACCTAAGGTATTCTCTTGATCTGTTAATCAACCATTGTTTTTATATGTTGTTTTCACAACAATTGTAAGAATTCACTACATCTGTATTAAAAAAATACATTCTTAGGAAAAAGCACTTTTTCCCTTCACAGAATTTAAAAGTATTATTAAATTTCATAAGAGACACCTGTTTTTTTGGAAAAGACATGTCAAAGAACCAATACCTATATGTATATAATAAACGTGCAGTATGGTTAGGCTATTTAGCATGCTGTAGGCCATTTTTCCAAAGATTTGGATGTTCCTGTAACTGTCCTTGTTGTTAAATTCAATAACCATAGATTCGAGAGGCTGTTATCGGTATCAGGTGATCTCACACCAGCTTCGGTGCCGCACCCCAACAAATTACAATTTATGTAATTTTTGTAAACCTAGCTTCTTGGCATAAAGATTTAATGTATATATCAGTAAAAAATAAACATTAAATATTAGTGTTAAATATGGCAACTACTTACTCGTATATGTTTTTTCGTAATTGTTCTCGAACTTGATTCTTATTCATATCTGGTCTCCAGGTCTGTTGCTTAAGAAAAGTAGTTACACTACCTTCAACCCTTTGTCTTAAATTTTGATACGCTGGTTTTGTGTCTACATCAGCTATGCATTCTTTTCGGAATTGATCAAAAATACCTTGGGATTTCAATTCGTAAACGAGTTGTTGGATAAGTCTTGGATCACTGGGCATATAGTTACTATTAACCACGTCCATTCTTTTTTTGCTTATTATTCTTATGCACTAAATTGAGAACAAAATTGAAATAAAAAATATATTTTTGTTTAGATAACTCACTTTATTAAATCGTTTTTGACAGACCCGATCACAGATTACTGGACCCGATAGACCTATCAAAATCATAGAGAAATTTAAGATATTCAAAGATTAGTATATGTCTAGCCGCACACTGGCAACTTTAATCAAGCAACTTTTTTACCCTTTTGGTAATTGTATACAAGAAGTGTTCCTGGGCAAATGCTTACGAAACTTTTCCTTCCCCCCCTATTTTAGAGGGTGCTGGAGACGAATCTGGCTTCAGTTTTATCCGCTCGGACACGGTTTTCGAGAAAATGAATTTTCCACTTTTCCGCATGAGACCATATTTTCTATCAAATAACTTTCACTTCACGCTACATAGATAAGTAATATTAATATCAATAGATGCTACAACACTTCTTTTACACATATCATATATTAAACCGTCATAAAACCTATTAGAAACTTTCGATGTTTAGTTACTTCAAATATATACAATGACTTGCAGTTGACGTCGTCCATTGTAATCGTACGTCCTCCGTGTCGTTCGATGAAACTACATACATACAGAGAGGCTCCAAAAGCTAACTTTGAATATTAACAACTAAATACGCTGTTATTTTGAAGGATACTAACCTAACCTAACCTGACTGTCTACTTATTATGGTTAGGTTAGAAAAGTTTCATAAGAATTTGCCCAGGAACACTTCTTGTATACAATTACCCTAAAAAAATCCAACACGTTTTATTTTCCTGGCGGCTCAATTGTTGCCGGTAAAATATAACGCACATGTTCATAACTGTCTCCGCACACTGGTGATTAAAAAGTTGCTCTTGATTTTCCACTTGAAATTTCGTCGTGCCCGAATCAACATGCCGCTAGATATCGAATTATTTATTGAAGTTGTTAAATTACCCCCGTGTTGTATGACACAAAAATAAAATAATATACAGATAAAAATGTTAAAAAAAAGTTGTGGATGGAAAATTGTCCATCTATAAGGCTTGTGCTAATCAATGGATGGAGCCAAAATTTTCTGTATTTTTTTCTCTTCCTTAAAACAAGAGCATTAACGGATGCAGTCTCGACGAAATCCATTTTGAAACTTATGTTAAGCAACTATTCAGTTGCCAGTGGGCGCTTGGAACAACAGCGGGCAACTTTCAACCGACTAGATATTTTAATCACCGAGATTAAAAAGTTGCCAGTGTGCGGCTAGCTTAAGCCAAAATCAAAGTCACAGATTCAAAATATTAAACGCCACAGAATTATAAAGAAAGAACACATCTTAGTGTTGGTTACTCCAGGTTGCTTCGTCAGCTTCAGTCTAATTCAGGCGCGTGGTTTTGTCAGCCAATAAAAATTCAGCAAAGCAGTTACTCTCGTAACAAAATGTAAAGTTGATTTTCTTTTAATTTTTTAACGTAATGAGAGTAATCGAGGTTTTGTTAGAAGTTTAATTTAGATAATAACCTTTTACACTGATAATAATTTTTTTAAATTGAACATTTTCAATAGATAAAGAAATGGCAAACAATGAAATGTTATGTAATAATTTATTAGAAATTTGCATTATTGTTTTTAGATTGCAGTTTAGTTTAAACTGGACATAAGAAAACAAAAAGATTAAAAATTCCTTATTGCAATTATATATTTTTACAAGAAAACAAAAACGAATGTTTCCTACTTACGACATACTTAGCAGAAATATAATTAATAACAATCCATAAAATTCACCCATTTTTAATCCATGTAGATTTATCTCCTGATACGCCAACTTGGTTGACGAAACGTCCATTTATATTGCATTTTGTCGTATACATATACGACCCTTAATTTAGACATAATATGAACATACACATTTCTGTAGGGAGATATGACTCTTCTCTGAGTCATGTCATTAGTAAATGGGCTTATAAAAATGCTGATGCATTTCTAAATTTTTATGCATATTTATTTAAAACAGTACATGCATTTTCTTGAATAAATAAATGGTAATTGTATACAAGAAGTGTTCGTGGGCAAATGCTTACGAAAATTTTCCTACCCCCCTATCTTCGAGGGTGCTAGAGACGAATCTGGCTTCAGTTTTATCCGCTCGGACACGGTTTTCGAGAAAATGAATTTTCCACTTTTCCGCATGAGGCCATTTTTTCTATCAAATAACTTTCACTTTACACTACATAGATAGCTAATATTAATACCAAAAGATACTACGACACTTTCTTTATACATATCATATATTAAACGTCATAAAACCTATTAGAAACTTTCGATGTTTAGTTACTTCAAATGTGTACAATGACAGGCAGTTGGCGTCGTCCATTGTAATTCGTTCGCCCTCCGTGTCGTTCGATGAAACTACATACATACAGAGAGGCTCCAAAAGCTAACTTTGAATATTGAAAACTAAATACGCTGTTATTTTGAAGGATACTAACCTAACCTAACCTGACTGTCTACTTATTATGGTTAATAATATTAATACAATTACCATAAATGAACCAATTCTGATTAATGATTATATTCACTTATTCATATCACTTTTATCTTAGAACAATGGTTTAAGCGTCAAAGTCATGTGACCAAGTGAATATAATCGATTATGGGATACGCCATTGGTCAATTAGGGGAAACACCTGTGGCACCGAACAGAAATTACAATTTCTGTTCGGTCAACACCCACTGAATAAGTAGAGGTGTTGTTGGTTCGGTGCATGTGGGTAAATAATTCTCACACCACAAATTATCCGTTGGCAAAACAAACGATGATGTTCCAAGAACTTTCTCACTTCTTACGTTAGGCTTCATTCAAATATAATAATAACTTTGAATTAGATGCAAATTAGATTATGTACCGTACCATGTTACATAAAACATGTTTTATGTTAAGAATAATTTATTATAAATATTTTATTTAATAGAATATATCATTTTATAAGTAAGGAGAATTTTAAGTTTCTCAGAAATATTTGTGTATTTCTTTATTTATTTTTTATTTTGAGGAATAACCAGACTAATAATACTCTTCTTAATGTATGTTAGTAATAAATTTATAGATGTGGTTAATATTCATATTTGCACATGTGGTTGTACTAACTTCTGTATAAGTATGGTCACCTAGTGACTATCAAATATAAATTAATTTTAAAGCATCTAACGCCGATTTTGCGCTTTTTCAAAATTTATATAATAGTCACACTTGTTTAGACGAGTAACCAAGAATAAATGTGAATATAAATGTAGAACGAGTTAAAGAAAAATAAAAAAGAAGCAGTAGAGCTCATGTTTATTATTTCTTCTTTACAACGGAAATGAGTAAAACAACTAATAAGTTTTACACCACTATATTTTCACAGAAACGTGACTGCAGTTTCGACAATTTTTATGTCATTTTCAAACGATGATTCAACTAAGAATAAAATACAAACATTCTGTTCCTATAATATATACTATCCAAATACAGAGACTAAGTGTTATGACAATAAACAGGTAGTTAAGATTTATAAGAAACGTGTTTTCCAAATGGTGGAATCCCGACCATCAAATTGTGGGAATTTCCATAAATATTATTAAGAACTATTATACAGGGTGGTTTAGTCTGTGGTTTATTAATTTGGGTAACAATAAAAAGAGGAGAATATAGTAAGTATATCTACTTGATCAATTAATAAGCTAACATTATCACTATGGTTGTATTTATATGTTTCTATTGCTTCTAACCATTTAAGTTTTTTAAACCTTTGCTGGCATAGTGTAGGATTTTCATATTATTAATATCTGGGAAATGATGTCCACTTTCTAAGATATGATTAGCAAAAGTAGAATCTGTTTTTTTTTTAACCTGAAGGATCTATTGTGATCAAGGTAATAAGAGTAATGTTAAATATTTTTTACTTGATAAGAAAAAAGTGTAGGAAATAAAATAGTAGAAGTAAAAGCTTTGAGTCACGTTGTTTGTGGTTTTTATTCAATATTGGGAAATTTTTTGCAAAAATTTAGTGAAAATGACTGACTGGTATGTATTTGTAACTTCCCGAGGGTACAAATATTCAAGTAATTAAAAATTTATTATTAACAAGTTTACTTATGCCAGTTCTTTTACGAATACTTTTCTAATACAGTGTTATTTAAGTAGCAATTATTACTGATTGTTAACGGATAATTAAAGATAGGTATAAAATGATAACTACGTATTCTGAAAGGATGTTGATTAAGTTGTAAACGACGTTAATTGTCCATTATAACAAATATGTACATTTTGACTTGGCTTCGATATAGAAATAGAAATAATCTTTTTCCGTTGTAATTCTTGATATCCGACAATTTATGTCAATTATCACTGGAATGGTTTTATAGAAATATATCTTATTTTACTTGAACAGAATGTGTTTATATCGTTAAGGCAAAGTATAAGGAAAATATAAGAGAGCTTTAGGTTTTGAAAAAACAGTCAGGATCAAAAGTTAACAGAAAGAACGAATTTCTTAAATTTATTATTTAGAGTGAACTGAAATATGAAGTTTATCAGAGCGAGTTTTATTGCAACTTGGGATGAAATATTCGTATAAATAAATATGAAATAGAAAATAACCATGAAGAACCACTATTTATGGGCATGTGTTAATCTGAAAATATTTCATCAAGAACCATACTCATACTAGGAAGAAATTAATATTTGCAGACTATTTTATACATTATCTTCTTACTTGGTAATTTATGTAAGTACCTAAAAATAAATATGGTAGTACTTACTATAAAAATAAACAGTTTTAAAATCTTAAATCGGACTTTTCCGCACGTAGAACATCTCTATCTCCAAATTGAGTAGTCGAGAAAAAATAAACCAACACATAAATGCAGAATATGTGTTTTACGCGACAGTTTTACTTTTGTCAAATAGTCCACCATCGTGTTTTCTTATGACCCATGGACAGGGTGGGATGTGTCCTATCCACCTCAAAATCAATAGGTGTCGTCTGGGAGACGTCCCCGATCAGAATTAGTCAAAACCTGATCGATCCGACACGATTTAGTTGATTTATTGTGTTAACAAGAAATTTTAATGCCGACGACAACGATACACACACACAGACAAAATTTTTTAAAAGCTATTTTTTTTTTAGTCCGAAAAATGAAAAAAAATACTTTTTTTTACATTTTTTTTATACGATTACTTTTCCGCTAGTATAGTTGAATGCAGAAAAGTAATAAGACAGTAAACCAACATTAACCGAAATTGTTAAAAGTCATGAGCAATGTTCATAATCCCCATATGTGCTCGGTAAAATCTTATTTAGCAAACGTTTAAGTCCGTTCTAAAAAAAATAATGCTTACAATACATTTTTCAATAAACATTCCAAATTTGCCAAACTTTACAAAATGGTACAAGTAATTAAAATTTTCAAAACAATCTTAAAACTTCTTTGTATTATAGATGTTTTCCATTTATTTCGATATGTATGAACGCCAGCAATTTCTTTTTGGAGGTTCAGGGTTCATAAATTAGAACCATTTGAATAATTAAAAGTAACACGTTTAAAAACAAAAAAACATGAAAAATATTCTAAAATATAACATATTACAACAAAATAGTAAAATAAAATAGAAATATCAATACCAACGTTTATAACTGCTCCTCTTGCCTCCTTGCGTGCCTTATGTTTTATCTTCAGAAGAGTTGGGGCAAGTAGGAAAACTAAAAAATTATAATTATACTTTTAAAGGTGGTATAATGGTATTGTGTCGCGTAGCGCACCTCATAAAGAAAAAATATTTCATTAATAAAAGTTTAAATCATTATTTCGGAGTAGTCATATATTGAGTACCATTAAAATATTTAAAATTATTGGTGATATATTGATGAAAACACCTTTAGAGTGTTCATATCTTTAGGATCTGCCTTCGTTGATATTAATGTTTCAGATAATCGATATTAATAACATTTCTGCAGATGGCGATACATGTATTAAGTAGATATACATGTACGAGTATTAACCATACAAGTGCAACGAGATGCAACAAACACCAAATCGTGTGAAATGTTCTCAAAAACCATTAATAAATTACACCCAAGGCTTCACAAATAAACATAATGTAGTAAGAGATAAACATAGAGATAGGCACTCGGTTATCTGTTAGACATTCCGTGTGGTACAACCAGAACGATATTTGTTTTACGATGCTGGGGCAATGATTTCATGGGATATTAATGATAAGTGATAAGATATTTTAAATGCGCGGCTATAATATCGCACCTCAATAGATAGCATTAAAACATATATATTATTAACACAATCAACCTAACGATTTTAACAATATATCGATAAGATAACAAATAACCAAATAAATTTGATACAAGTAACTGCCACAAGTTGTAGATTACCAGATTTTCGGGAAATCGATAATGGTTATATTCAAATAAATATTTGTAGTGAAACTGGTTAGTGCATAATGGCAACAGTACATATAGTGTTTGTTTTCGCCACTTGTTTTATATCTGGGCTTGCGGCATTATTTTCAGTAGTGTCTTTGGCAACAGAAGAATGGATAGTTACGGATTCCGCTATATGGATAGATCTAGAAACAACATCACCAAATACGATT
The DNA here is from genome assembly GCA_037954035.1 of Rosalia funebris. Classification (NCBI taxonomy): domain Eukaryota; kingdom Metazoa; phylum Arthropoda; class Insecta; order Coleoptera; family Cerambycidae; genus Rosalia; species Rosalia funebris. Next base: position 12,997,368 of record JAZFAV010000007.1, read on the forward strand.
AAATACGGCCTTTTTCAGGGCTACTATAGTCAACAGTATCCTAGGCCATTAACATTGCAAATTACAAGTAAGCTTAGTTAAACTTTGTATCTCCCCTGTTTACACCTATATTGCTTTTTCTCATTTTAATTATCTAACGAAATTATAGGCCATTTATATTTTCATTGTTTTACCTAATGCGCCATGCAGTTTTATAATAATTTTCAGTACTAGTGCATCTATCCTTATGACGTCTTTAAATATTTTGTGAATAGAATTACAAGATATTGTACATAGTTTACGGTGCATGTATTCAGTTGCACTCTATTAGAGATATGAGTCAGTCCTATTTAAATAATTATCGGTCTATCACTTTTTATTTCGATTGGAATGTATTATGAATTCTGATTATCTAAAATGTCATCCTATGAACTAAGAATAACTTTCAAGTTAATATTTTTGTTAAAAATGTTTTCATTATCATTAATTACTTTTAAAGAATAGGTATATCATGATCAATTAGAAAATTGATTTTTTGCAAATTGGTTTTTGTAATCTTAATAATTACTTAAATTTCCCAATATCTACAATCGTACAGATCTGCTTAAGTTGTAGGCAAACTATTTTACTTGTTATTTTTTTTCTGGAGCTAATGAAGTGATCGTCAAATAGTACAAAACAGATCATTAGCTAGACAAACTTATCAAACTAAGGCAAAAATAATTACAATTAATACGGTTGGTCATATTTGTATTAATTATAAATATAACGTCTGTGATTAGAATATAAATATTTCTAACTAGATAATTTACTCCATTTTGTATTGCGCATGTTTCATTTGTACACGACATCTACAATACATCGTACATATGTACATTACATACCTACATACATATGTATGTATGTATTGTACACACGTATTAATAGAATAATTCAGGCTGATAAATATCTTATTATATTATTGACAGTCTATAATAATTGAATTAAACTACCACTACATATTTTTAAAAATTATAGATACCTACTATAACATTTTTTGTGAAGTCCCTTGTTAACTTCAAATAAAACAAATTGTACGTTGTAGTAGATAACACAATTACAAAGCTATACAGGATTGGGCAATTATGGTTACTATCTAAAATCTCATGATGTTGGGACTTAAATAATTATTTTTTTATATCCGTTAAATAAGGTTGTTTAATAAAATAGAAAAAAGACAAATTAGTTTATTTGTAATTTAGTTCTGGATGTATTTATTGAATTTACGACATATTTTTAAAAAGTAAAATAATATTTGATTTGAAAAATAGTAAACCAAAATATATATATGTATACAATTCCTATTCACATTTTCAGTACGTTTTACATAATATAACTTAATATTAAAAATAACTACTAGCGTTTTTATGTAGTGATGCTATATTTATAATACATATTTTCTCCAGTATATCTTCAGGTTAACCTTTAATGATCTGTGCTTCAGGTTCACAGATTATTAAACACTTTATTCAGGTTGTTATACGTTCTGTATACTTATATTCACTACCTACCTACTATAGGGTCTTTCAATAGGGACGCTCGAAATTTGTTAGGTTATAGCGGCCATGTTGTTAAAGTAACATTTGTCAAATTTGCTGTGAATTGTTCAGTAGTAGAAGATTATGGCGTCGGACAATCATTGCTCCGTTCGAGAATTACGTGATTTTTATCCTTGCCACAATCGTACCACCGAGTCGAGTAGTCGACGTTTGGTGGCCAAATTCGGGTCAATTAGTTTTATAAATAATCAGCCAACATCCTTACGTCACAAAAACGCAAGGTCTACTGAAAACCTCGCTGTTGTGCGTGAGAGTGTACGGGAAATCCCGAGGCAGTCAATTTCTCATCGTTCGCGAGAACTCGGTCTTTCTGCGACTTCAACTTGGCGAATTTTGCGTCGGGACTTGGGTCTGCATCCGTATAAAATCAAACTGACCTAGGAACTTAAGGTAAATAACCACAGACAACGCCGTGCGTTGGCTGATTGGGCTATGGAGCAGTTGGAAGTTGACCTAAATTTCGCCAAAAGAATCATCTTTAGCGACCAGGCCCATTTTTGAATGAACGAATATGTGAAGAAGCAAAATTGTCGGATTTAGTATGATACCAATCCACACGAAATACACCAGCACCAAACGCGTCCCGAGAAAGTCACTGGTTGGTGCGGATTTTGGTCTGGCGGAATCATCGGTCCGTGCTTCTTCCAAAACGAAACTGGCATTGCCATAACCGTGAACGGCGAGCGCTACAGATCGATGATAAGCTACTTCTTGTGACTTAAACTAAATGATATGGATACCGACTACATGCGATTCCAACGGGACGGCGCTACGTGCCACACAACGCATGTCACAATGGACATTCTGCACGAGCAAATTGAGAGTATGGTTATCTCGCGCAGCGGCGACGTAAACTGGCCATCGAGATCGTGCGATTTAACGCCTTTAGACTTCTTTTGGGGCTGTCTTAAATCGCAGGTCTATGCGAATAAACCGCAAACAATTGATGCCCTCAAAGTCAACACAACGTACGCCATCCAGCAAATCCAGGTCATCCAGATTTATGCGACAAAGTCATCGAAAATTGAATCTCCCGAATACTTGCCACCAAGCAAAGCTGCGGCGGACGTTTGAACGGCGTTATATTTCATGGTTATAAAATATTCTTTCAAATAAAAAAAAATTGAATGAATATCTCACACACAACTTGTTTAATTTACGTTTAAAAATCGAACGTCCTTATTGAAAAAACATTTACTACCTACTTTTGTATGTACATATATTGTTCATGTATACTATCAGTCATTAATTACAAACTCATTAAGTCATTAAGTAATGATTGCATAATAATCTTCAGTCAATCATTAAAATATAAGCTTTTACTTATCTGTATTAGTCAGTCACTTAAATCCTTAATCTCACCTTATTTATATAATTATTCTGATCTAATTTTGATTCCGTCGAATTTTAATGACTCATTCGAGGCGAGAAACCCACCAAATAAAGTGCATCTGGAACACAGATATTCCAGTTCGATTTCTCAGTGTTTAGTTAAGCAACATTAATAACATATAAACTTACAAAATAATCATTTTAAGTACAATCACGATTTTTTTACTCAAAATAAATAGGTATGCACAAATTATGTACATTAAGAGTAATACTATCCAGTCGCGTCCAAATAAATTTCTCAAATTGCACTGTATTAGCAGCAATAATAAAAAAAGTATTTATTAGTCTGTAAAGAATAAACAGAAAATTGTAAAAAGAATAAAGAATGACATTATCGGCCAATATTGCATTGAAATATCCGTATTTTAACAACCTAAATGCCATTTACCATTTGTATCTAATATATCCGTTATTATCTAACATGAAACGTGATGATTATATGTTTTTCAGTTAACTCGTACCTACGTTTATTAAACAATGGTTATGAAAATATGAAAGGGTACATTTAAAATAGAATTAAAGTAAACTATATCATACATACATAATCTAATAACAATAACAATGTATCCGTCATTAATACCTAAGTGCAGTTTGAGTATTCAAAATTGGTTGTCTAACAAGCAAAAACACTAGGTTTCACCTGGGTTTAAACACTAGGTTCCACAACTAACAGGTACATTCAGTAACATATAAGTCGGAAATCGAGAAAGGAACCACCAAGCCACTAAGCGGCTATCAAAGTAGTTCCCGAATAACAAAGCTATTACATAATCGCTTTAGGAAACAAGTACTCCTCGGGCTAAAGCCCCGTCAGGCATTGAATTATACCCAGAAGCGATCCTCGACCCCTTTCTCGTGTTTCTGCACGATCAGATAAGGTTTAAAAAAATAAAACCCGCCACAGGTAGGATTCGACATTTGTCCCGTTAACTAATAGATACACTACAAATAAGGTAACATCTAAACGGCCATATCTTAATATACATATGAAGTCAGACCATCAACCGGTAAGCATTCAAATGAGAGATACCAATAAATAAACTGCAAATAACGTCTTAATGTTAAAATATTTTACCATTAGACTTTGTGAAACACTATTGTGGATAATATTCCCACAAAGATTCTATACAACTACAAAAAGGGCGCCACAAATAGAATTTTAGTAAAAATTAAATTTTGCTTTGAGTATTAAGATTCTGTCAAAATTTATACAGATGGTTCTAAAAATGTGCGAGTGGCAGCAGATATGATTTTTGCCAACAAATCTTTTCTTTTAATTTTCCACATAACGCCAGTATTTATACAGTGGAGCTCTACGCAATTTCGCAGGCACTAAAATGTATCAAATTTCTTAACAATGATATGCACATTCTGTTTAAACTCCATTCAAGCCATGAAAGATGTGAACTTTCAGAGATTCACTTGTTCAAAATATTCTATCGCTATCAGATACACTAGTTAAAGACATAATACTTAATAGTGAGGTACTTAATACGTTATACGTACAGTACATGGTAAAAGCAAAAGTGGATAGTCAATCATTTCAGATGGTCAGTGGATGATGAGTGGAATGTCAGAGAAATGGAAGTTTTCAAAACGTGAAGAAGTAGTCCTTACATAGCTAAGAATAGACCACACTCGTCTAACTTCGTCTCATCTTGTAAGGGGTGAATCACTACCAAAGTGACCCTCATGTAATCGTATATTAATCGTCAAACAGTTTTAAATTCACCGAACTACAGGATTTAAAGAGAAATCTACACATGTCAAAGGCAGAAATCTTTGTCTAGTAAATAAATACAAAGAAATAAAAAATCTGTAGGATTTATAAGAAGGAGTAATTTACTTACAAAGATGTAATAAACAAAAAAAAAATCAAAATGCGGCTAATGATTACTGTAATCGATTCCGCCAATATGTGGAAAATATATTTTTTAAGTAAAATCTTTAAGAAATTACATTATCTGGGCAGAATTTTATAATTCCCTCCTCAACTCCCTTGAAGTGACTTTTTGTGTATTCTTTATCAAAAAAATAAGTGTTTGGTTATTTACCAAATATCTATCAAATTTCACTATTATGTATTAAATTGTGTGTCCTATTTGGTTAAATATTCAATTTATTAAACTAAGTACATCGTTTATTTAAAAATATGTAAATCTTTTTTTGGTTCGCTTCATCTAAAAACTAAAGAACTTAAAAGCCTTGATATAGTTATTTATAACAATTAGTAAGTTATTTATCATTTATTGTCACAATATAGTGATAAAACAAGAGCAAATGAGGAGGAGGAGTATACAATCTTCAATAATAAGTATCCTGACCAGTATAGTTCTGTCAATAAAATAAGACAAGTATTTCTAATAGTCAATTTGAAAATGTCCTGCCTAAATCTGATTCAAACCCCATTTTAGTATCAACAAGAGCATCCACATAATCCTACAAAGCAAGTTCCTGCTAACAATAATATTAGTAAAATGCCCATATTACTTGTCTTTTAGAAAACGAAAAATACCATTCATGTGTTACTCGTTTGGTTAAAGAACTTAGCGACGATGATTCTGATTGGTGACTGGAATTTTACGAAATTATAATAAATAAATGCTACAACAATCTGATATTAAAAAAAAATAATAAATTTTTAACCATTTAAATTTATTTAAATGGCTAAAACTCAACTCAAAAAACATAACTATAAATATGGGATTCGAATAAACTCACATTGGTTGATGGAGTACCAAGCTCACCATCCTAAGAAAGTGAGAATTTGGACAGGAATTACAAATAGTCAAATTGTTACACCAGGTATCGAGTGATATTTGGATTTTTATTCACAACTTCTTAGTACCAGAGTTAAGGGTATTCCGTGATAATGGCAACTAAATCTTTCTATCAATTTTATTTAACTAACGAAATTGAGAAACATTTAGTATCAGTAGGACGGAGTTTTTGTGGTGGCAGTAACTACCTACAGCCAGAAACTGGTAGCATCTGTATATTGAAGTATATACATATTTGACTCACAATCACAATCCATAAGGTGTAAATTATCGATGTACATTCTGAATACGAATTACGAGAAATATGCATAAAAGGATTTTTTATATGGTATCAAAAATTAATGAGACTATTCTATATATTTTCTTAAAGTATAAGAAAGTTATTATAATTTTGGTCAACAGATGATATGACATTTTAAGACCAAAGCATAATTATCTCCAAAAATGAGTTTATTACACTAGGGAACCATCATTTGTTGCCAGGAATCTAAGAGTTAATTTTGAGTACGTTATTGATGCAGAAAATGACATTACATTTTCTTGATTGGCTCTAGTTTCTGAAATAAACATACATGATAAATATTAAAGCAAAGTAAGAAAAACAAAATAAAATAAGCAATTTCTCTTGTTTTGAAGTTTTTTTATAAATAAAATATATCAAGAAAATAAAAATAATTGATGCAGAAAATATTAGGAATTAGAAATAAGTTTTTATGTACGATTTTATTTTATATTATTGCTGTGAACAGTCCCTCTGCAGACTTCGACAGTAATTGTGACGATTCCACTATCCTTGATACATTTCTTCCATTATTCGGATATCCTGAAGAAACCGTTCACCTTGTTCTTCACTATAATTTCCTAATTTAGAAGGAGTCTACGTGACTATGTAAAAATATAATTTAATGTTTATATTGGCTCCCAATTTTTCAAAACATTTTAGCATCTTATATACTAGTCCTTAGTAGTTATTTGCCTTGTGCTTGTCCAAAAAATTACAGATACATAACCAACAACCATGCATCAGATCCCACAACAGTCATTGTTATCTGTTATCTGTGTATCTAAAATTAAAATTTGGATCTTTTACCAATTTTCGAATTTATGGACCATCAAATATCCCTGTTTTTAATTTTCCATACCCAGCGTTGGAAATGCTTGGCAAATGTATTTAAAATAATCACCTGATTTGTTCAATGTTTTTACAAACTGTTTCAATAAATCCAGTTTAATGTGAAGAGGTAGCTGTATTATTTTTTCTCTTTTTATTAATGGCTCGTGAACAATGCTGGCTTTTCCAACGGTCATAGCATCTCTCAAGAGCCAAACAGGTTACTGTCAATGCTTTCTTTTGCACGACAAACAGAGGTGACAAGAACATTTGATATATCCACATCGCTGTCCAAGAAGTATGGTGACCATTTTTAAATCGACATAAACAAACCACTGATGCTAAGAATAAGCATTTTTTTCTAATATCAACTTAATATTTTCATATTGTAAGTTTTGTTTAACCGATTGGAATCGACGTAAGTCGATTGAGTAAGTCAGTAATATGAATTTCAAGCTCTTTTTAGAATTACCCACAAAAAACCGCCAATCATCTGGCAAATTTCAGCAGTCTCCATTATTCAGCAGTCCTCGAGTACTCAGAAACCGATTTTAAATTTGTGGCAACATAAACAATTTTTGTTATTCCCCAGTGTTATTAATTTTAACAAACTATTAATTTTAACTTGTATATGCCCAACTGTAGCATATTGCCCAATGTTGTGCAATATAATGTGCATTCCTATTTTTTACATACAAAAAAAACAGGAGACCAGTTTTCCATGAACACCGAAAAATTACATGTGACTCAGCTCGAGTTTCGCCACCCAAGTTGGCATCTTCAGCAGACAATTAAAATTGAGTTTTACTCGTCTCTTCCGTTCGTGGAAAAGTGGCCTCTGGCCTTTGTTAATTTATTTTTCTATTCTATTTTATTATTTTAATGATTATAGAGTTTTACATAAAAATCGTAAATTATGTAAAAAGTGGATATATTTGTTACTTAATTATAGACCACGAAGAATAAATACCTATATTAATAAATAGATACACTATGAATATTCAAATTTTTATAATTAGCAATATAAAATATTTATTTTTGTTTTAGTGACATGTTTAATGAAGGAAAATGTTTGTGCAGTATTGTGTGGGAAAGATACTGGTGACAGATTCACTCTCCTGAAGCAGTTATATAACAATGATCCTGATGCTGTTCAAGATGATAACAATTGTCGAACCGTTCAACGATCATTTTCATATGACAATCTACCACTACCGCCAGTCAGGAAATCAGAAAATCTAGGTGGGTGTATTAGCAATAACATTGCATTATTTTTAATACAGGTTGCATTAACTTAACTGCTGTATTAACTTAAGAAATACTGTAATAATGTGACGTACAAGCCACCTAAAATGCATCACACTTTTGTTTAATGTGATTCATTTCTATAATGATGATACATTGTGCAATATCATGCAATGGATATAACAAATAGTAAAAGAATAAACATATTTTGTAATTTTTGTCAGTGACATTATTCAAGAAGTTAATAATTAAAATTACTTATAAAACACTTGGAACTACATTGAACAAGTGTTCTCATGTTATGTTATGTTATGGAATAAATCAACAATATAATATATAAACTTAGTTAACAATTCTTTGACGATGATTTTGTCAACATGTTTGCCTTCCTGTTTTCAGTAGATGTTGTAAGAAATGATGTCTGACAAACATATGCTTTGTGCTAGCACTTATTTTTTCATTCTTAGTCATACTAATACAACCTTGATTATCTTCAAATAAAAATAATTCTATTGGTATATCCACATCATAAAGTAGTAACTGTCGTAACCAAATCAATTCTTGACAAGCATATGAAACATATTCTGCATTTGTTGATGTAAAAGCAATTGTTACTGGTTTCTTGCTTGACCATGATATTAGCCATTGTTCTGTAGAATATAACAACTTGTAGATTTCTTATATTTTCTATCTCCAGCCCAATCGGCATCTACTTAACTAGTAAGTATAATTAATATTATTTTGTTGAGCTGGAAGATACAGCCTAGCATAAGTAGTGACCTAATTATTTACTGATATTTTATATTATTTAGAAGTTTAAGACTAGAATCTGAGCGATTTGAAAAATAACGAGTTTCTGTTTCTTTGCTGCGATCAAAATCCAATGTATGCAAAACATTAATAGACTTCATATTTCAGTGTCCGTCTGATTATTTTAATGCTATAATTAGTTATTGATGTCATAAATGCTATTATTTAGTTTTAAAACAAGATTTAGTTTGTCTTGTCTAAGAAAGCCCGGTAATTGTTGCAAATAAAGTCGTTTTAACGTCAAAATGATTAACGTTTTGTTTCTTGCTTATACAAACAGACAGACAGCGTTTCACGTATAGTTTGATGTTTTAGAACTGCTGCGAAGGTTTCATCGTAGGTATCTTCCCCAGAACCGCTGAGAAGACTCTGCCTTGTAAGTTATATTATTGGTCAAGGTGTTTTATTTGTGTTTCTTAGTGGCAAATCAGTGAGCGTCCAGACACATTTTGTTCTCATTGATTGTATTTCTTCTTCGACTGCAAGACTTTCATTCATAAAGTGGTAATTTATCATTTATTCCTAAGCATCTGGTTCAATATATTGTACTTACTTCAACTTTGTAAGATAATCTTTCAAAAGGAATACCTTTACTGCAGCTTGATGAACCTCTGTGTGATTCACTCTCTGGTTCGGGTCTCGTTTGGTTTATTTCATCATTTTCTTGTTAAGTGCAGGAAACTGACTTGGGAATGTTTTCTTGCTGATGCTCTGGAATTAACGTATATAATTTGACAGAACTCGATAATTCATTTTTTTCTGAAAATTAAGTCAGAATATCTTTGAACTTTGTATAACCTGGTATTTGTTAATTCAGTTTCGGAATCTTCGGAAAATTTTCGTTTATTCTCAATATATGACTTCCTCATAGTTTATATGTTTTAGAGTTTATAATACGGTAACCTTTGCTGGTTGCCTTATTATCCCATTTTATCTTTTTCTATTTGGGTACAAATGAAAACACCTTTCAACAAAAAACTTTGATGTGTGATAAGTTTGGTTTTGAATTTGTCTAGAGTTCAAAAAGGGTATTATTAATATTACAAACTGGAAATATTTTGAGGGTATGCAGAATTTTTTAATGTATGCAGCAGTACAGACAGCTTCTCCCCAGAAGTTATTACGTAAGTTTGCACCAAGCAACATACATTTTGCCATTTCAATTAATAATACTTTCTCTCGGCTACATCATTCTCTTGAGAATTACATGGTATAGTATATTCATAGTCTATACCTCCTTTCTGAAGACAGTGCTTTATTTTAATATTTCTATATTCAGTATCTGTAAGAATAACTTCACTTGTTCTAATTTCACTTTACAAGTTTCACAGAATTGTCTTCCTTTCTGACTATAACTTGGATTTGAATAACTTTTGTGATATTTTTCTGGCGCTTTCAAGATTAAATGATTATTATCATTTGCAATTTCGACATGTCTGTTGTACTCATCCATAATTGTACCTCTAATGTACTCCACCATTAAATGACCCTCAGCTCTTGTTCTAAAGCAATGACTAGGATAGCATACAATTCTGGTAGGCTGCATAATAGTAGGGCACCTTGATCTCCTCCCTCTATGTTTTTGCTCATACGCTGTAACTGCGACACAATTTCGAATATGGCCTTGTTATAAATTTGCATGAAACCATTTATATGTCTCTTTCCACATAATTTTCTCAACAAAAATAATATGCTGCTTAAGAATGAACGTTCATGTAGTTTCTGAACTTTGTTGCCAATCCTGTGATGGTCTCTCTGGTTTAGGAGTATTTATTCTCAGCAGAAGACTATCTCTCGACAGTGTTACTGTCGTTTAAGTTTTCCACATAGAATAGTTAGGCATTTAGTTTTGATATACATGTTTATATTTACTAGTCATCTTGTAGACTTTATTAAGTCATAGTCGTAATAAATTCGTTTAACTTCACTCCTTTACAGTTTACAAAATATACATATATCTTTTATTTGCATACATATACTGGTTCCAACCTATTAAAATATTAGCAGCCAATATAATCAATAGCAAAAGAATATACATGTTTTGTATTTTTTAATGTCAGTGACATTAGATTCAAAAAGTTATTATAATTAAAATTATTTATGCGTGTATATGCCAACATCATATTAAAATAGAAAATATTGGAACTATATTGAACAGAGCTAAATTCAATACTTACAAATAATTTAATAAAGAAGATATTATATTGCAATGTATTATCTCGTCACATCTAAGATATGTAGAAAGATGGGGTGGATTTTGTCAATAAAAATAAGGTTATATGTTTTAACCGGTAATAACCAAAGATTAATTGTAAAGCTGCTGTTGATTGACATAAAAAGTAATGAATGTGTAAAGTTTCAAGTAATCAATGTGTAAAGTTTCAAGTAATCAATGTGTAATGTGTAAAGGTTCACGATGTGAACTCGACTAAACAGAGTTGAAAGTATTTCATTGAATTATTCACACAATTAACAGAAGGCTTTGCCATGCTATTGTTTGCTAAAAATAGACTGATTTTTTAGATAAAAGTTCTAATCTTTCCCAAAAATATGAAAAGTAAATCAATTTTTTTAACTTTTCCACATTCTTTAATCTATTTCTCCTGATCCTCAAGATATAACTTTTTATATAATTAATATGTATATAGGTAACAATAATACATATTTTTATAAAATAGTAATATGTACTTTCCACATAAATCCATATTCGTATGTACTTAATATGTAGTTTTCTCATAATTATTTTTTATTTCAGATAGAAATTTCATCAATGCTGGAATATGGATCTCAACCATTGTATTCCTTATACTTTCGATCACCCTAGGCATGTTGTCCTCAGCTCTAGCTCTTTGGAATACAGTTTCAAATCCCATTGAAGTTTATTTCAGTATATTTGGTTTATATATATATAATGGAACAGCACTCTTTTTTACAATTTTGGCAATGATGTTATGGGGGATAATGCACTCTATTATTACGTTCCATGATATTAGTATATTTTATACACTGACGGGCCAGCTTTCCTCCGATAAAAGAGCTCAATTAGGATATTCCTATTGGTAAGTTGCACACTAAGGTATACACTAGCATTAAATCTACTAAATTCGAGATTTCGAGGTCCTAAACAATTTCAATTTTGTAATACATTTTTCTCGTTATTAAAATACTAGTAAAACTTGTGAAATTATTTCCTTTTACATCGAATGATATCTACGTTTATATTTTGATTTTATCTTTAAACGTTCACTAATGAAGTATCTAGCAATAAGATGGTGGAATAATACAACAATAACAACAATATATATATATATATATATATATATATATATATATATATATATATATATATATATATATATATATATATATATATATATATATATATATATATATATATATATATATTATATTTATGTATATCAAGATTCAATAGCTATAAGTCTTGCGATGCACAAATCCCGCAAACAGTTATAAAATTCGATATCCAATTATTGGATATAGATATCCGTTAGACTGCAGTTTACGATCCTTACGACCTGGTTTTTGAAAATAGTTAACTAATTTGTTTATATGATTAGTTAACATCTATGTACTTACCATCTGAAGCAACTAGTCTTTAAGATTCATATAAAACTCCCAAAAAATGTCATGAGAGCGTTTTAATCGATGTCATGGACAGGGACCCATGGACAGGGTGGGGTGTGTCCTATCCACCTCAAAATCAATGTGTCGTCTGGGAGACGTCCCCGATCAGAATCAGTCAAAACCCGATCGATCCGACACGATTTCGTTGAGTTATCGTGCTAACAAAAAAAATTCTCAAATAGTCCACCATCGTGCTTTCTCATGACCCATGGACAGGTTGGGGTGTGTCCTATCCACCTCAAAATCAATAGGTGTCATCTGGGAGACGTCTTCAATCAGAATCAGTCAAAACCCGATCGATTCGACTCGATTTAGTTGAGTTATCATGCTAACAAGAATAAATGCCGACTACAACGACACAAACACAAAAAATTATTTTTAAAAACCATTTTTTTTGTTTTTAGGCCGAAAAACGAATAATGAACGAAACATTTTTTTTTCATTTTTCTTTACACGATTACATCACCTTTCCGCTAGTATAGTTGAGTGCGGAAAAGTAAAAATAGTAATACTTCCCTATACACTATATAAATATTTTGCTTTGCAATCCAATACAACTTATAATACCGCTGTCTTCATAAGAATTCTTAAAGATCCAATAAAATTTGGTTTAAATTTAAACCCGGTTTCGCCATAAAGTGACTTATAACCTTTTACACAAATAGCCGCGAAATTAAACTGAAAATTTACAGAGTGTTCCGAATTTACAAAAACGCTAATTTGAGATTATAACACCTACAGTTCTTGTGTTTAACATATCCAAAATCATAAAATAACGTTCTGCCGAACCTACTAAAAAAAGGGGCAATAGATTGAAAAGTACAATTATTATATTGAGTGTTCTCAAACGATAACGTCTTTGGTGTTCATAAGTACACCAGAGTTACAAAAAGTACAATATAATAAAAATTATAAAAAGTCAAATATTTGTAAATTCTTCTTTTAAATATACTAATGTTAAACTGTTTTATAAATGTTTATAATGTTAAACAGTAATAATTGATTACTGGGAACAATAAAATGATTAAATGATATAATAGTTTTTGTCCGAATTAATTTTAGACTTTTTAAACTCCAGGGGTTGATGTATATTATCAGAAAACCTATTTCGATTTATTCGGTACATCGTAAAACAATAATCATTGAAGCTGTTAAAGAAACGAACTAAACTGAATATTTTTCGTCATAACATCAGTGATATAGAGTTACCCGTAAGTAACTTGTTGTATTACCGAAATAGATACTTGCTGCTACAAGTTACCCTGTAGGTAATTTCTTGCTGTACTACTGGTATTATGAAATGACGAAAAATGTTCAGCTCAATTCGTTTCTTTAACAGCTTCAAGGGGTACTGTTACAAAAAATAAAACCCGCCACAGGTAGGATTCGACATTTGTACCGAATCGGAACCGAACGACATACAGCTGTTTTGAACTTATTAGTTCTCATCAGTGCCGTACACGGTACGCCGATTCAGGACAAATGCCGAATGAACTTTATGGCGTATATATCTTTATCGATACGATCTCTGTCAGTAACATATAAGTCGGAAATCGAGAAAGGAACCACCTAATAAAGAACTAATAAGTTCGAAACAGCTGTATGTCGTTCGGTTCCGATCCGGGACAAATGTCGAATCCTACCTGTGGCGGGTTTTATTTTTTGAAACCTTATCTGATCGTGCAGAAACATGAGAAAGGGGTCGAGGATCGCTTCTGGGTATAATTCAATGCCTGGCGGGACTTTAGCCCGAGGAGTAGTTGTTTCCTAGAGCGATTATGTAATAGCTTTGCTATTCGGGAACTACTTTGATAACCGCTTGGCGGTTTGGTGGTTCCTTTCTCGATTTCCGACTTATCTGTTACGGGTACTGTTATACAACGTACCAGACAAATCAAAAAGGAATCTTTCTCCCTTCTACAGCCTTATGCTCTATCTTACAAGAATTTAAGTTAATTAGTCAATGTGGGACATCTAATAACTAGAACTTATACTCGCTATACTGGGGTTAATCTCAAATATAGGCCCTGGGAGAGATTTAGAACCTTGAATGTGAAAATACAGGGGAGCAGCTTTCTAAATAGCAATTGTAGTACAACCGGTTTCTCTTTGGCGTTAAATACATGTTATATAACAAAATTTGTGCATATATTTGTGAAATATATGTACAAATAAATTATTATACAAGATCTATTCAAATTTCCGTGATATATATATATATATATATATATATATATATATATATATATATATATATATATATATATATATATATATATATATATATATTTCACGAGTCGGAGCGTGGAATGTCAGAAGCATGAGACAGGCAGGGAAGCTAGAGAATCTGAAGATAGACATGGATAGGTTAAGATTAGATATAGTAGGTATAAGTGAGATGCGCTGGCCGGAAGTAGGAGATTTTTGGAGCAGTGACTATAGGGTAATACACACAGGATCGGTAAATGGAAACGCGGGAGTAGGAATCGTTATGCGGAAGAACGCAGGACAGTGTGTAGATAGCTACCTACAATACAGCGAGAGAGTAATGATGGTCAGGTAAGCCAGTGAAAACAGTAATAATTCAAGTATACATGCCTACTTCTAGCTACAGTGAGGAAGAGCTAGAAGCCGGTTATTCGGACATAGAGCAGGTATTAGGATTTGTGAAGGGTCATGAAAATTTAATAATAGTGGGAAATTTTAACGCAGTTGTAGGTGAGGAGAAAGAAGCAGAATTTGTAGGTTCTTATGGATTAGGAAACAGAAACGAGAGAGGTAGCAGAATGATAGAATTCTGTGAGAAGCACAAGATGGTAGTCGCGAACACATTGTTCAAGAATCACGTTAGGAGGCGGTACACCTGGAAAATGCCAGGAGGGATAGACAGGTATCAGATCCATTCTGGTTAGGAAGAGATTTAGAAATCAAGTAAAAGACTGTAAGAGTTATCCAGGAGCAGATGTAGACAGCGACCACAACTTGGTAGTCATAAAAGCTAGATTAAAGTTCAAAAATCTGAAAACCCGGAAGGATAAAAAACGTAGACATATTGAGGGATCAGAATATGAAAGATAAGTTCCAGGAGAAAACAGATCAATTAATAAATAAAGCGAGTAATGACGAAATCAAGAACGCAGAAACTGAGTGGGAGGGTATCAAGAATAGTCTAGATTCCGCGGCTACGGATGTTTTAGGACACGAGAAACGGGAAGCTAGGAAGCCCTGGATAACGGACGAAATCTTAAACTTAATACAAAAGAGGCGAGGCTACAAAAACAGACGAGACGAGAAAGGGCTGAAAACTTATAAGTCAATAAAGTGGGAAATCATTAGAAAGTGTAGAAAAGTGAAAGAACAATGCAAAGAAGTAGAAGATAAGCTCCAAGTAGGTAAGACCGATGAGGCTTACAAAATAATTAAGAGGAACTTCAGGGATATAGGACCAATACGAAGAAACGTTAGGAGTCAATCGGGGGACATACTGATCGGAAGAGAGGAGAAAGCGGATAAATGGAAGCAGTACTTAGGAAATTTATACGAGGGTCAGGAATTAGGAGAGATATTAGAGGAATAATCTAACATCGATAGGGAAGATGTAGGAAAACCTATATTGAGAGAGGAATTTGAAATAGCACTAAGGGGGCTAAAGAACAATAAAGCGCCGGATGTAGATAAAATACAGGCGGAAATTTTGAAATGTGCGGGACAGAAAGTAGTAAATAGGATGTTTGAACTGGTAAAATACATATACGAAACGGGCGAGATGCCGGAGGATTATAAGAGGAACATTATCGCTACTATACCGAAAAAGAGAGGAGCCGACAAATGCGAGAACTTTAGAACGATTAGCCTAACTTCCCATGCGTCAAAAATCTTCCCCCTAAATATACAAGTTTGGAACTCCTCTGGCTGATAGAATAGACATCCGGATTATAGCTTTACACCAAAATAAGTAGCACGTTAGTGTTTCAGAGAATTATCTCCAGATTTAGTCTAATGTACTACTTGTACTGCGTTCATCCTATAAAAATGGTTTTATATTGAATCAGTAAATACGCAACTAAACATCTGTTATCAACTGAAATCCACGATGCAACTGGAGACTTTAGCCCCTTTAGCCAGATATTTAACGAACTAAGTTAACCCAGGGTAACTATATGGTCAGAATACAGAATTGTATAACGTGCTGCATAATTCTACTATTGAAAAAGTCAAAATTCCCTATGTTAAAACACACAAATAGACGTTTTGCACAACTTTATCGGATATAAAGACAACAAAATTAATAATTACGTATCTATAGCTGCAAAGCGTGAATATATAAATTACAGTTCAAATTGTCATTCGTCCAATTTCGTACTCCTTTCTTTTATGTTTATTTATGATAATTCCAAAGACGTGAAAAAAATACAAATGACAACTACAGAAGAAAAAAATACTAATGAAAAATATATACTTGTTTAACTTATTCTAATTTATCATTGTCTGAATTTAAAATAAATTTATCCAAAATTAAAATAGCTATGCCACCAAATTGAAACTAAACCAAATAATACATTTTGCCTGTTGTATAAATAATCCCACGATTCCTACAATGTAGATAGATCGTGGAACATGATAAAGATATTCTTTTAGACGAATAAATGTACGAGACCCTAAAGTAGATATGAAAACCTTCAAATCGTTTGGTGAACTGAATTAACTTTTATATTTGACTATTTTTTGTACAATGACAGAGATAGAGACTGCATTACAAAATTTTCAATTTTTGCCACTAAAACTGGTCCATTTTAATATCCAAAAATCTATTATTCCCAAACTCAAAATTACCATTTTTGTTAAACGGTTTTATGCTTTCAACTTAATATAATTATAATTGATAAAATATTTGGTGAACCGCTATCGAGCTTTTCAAATAATGTACATTATTATACAATGTTATATATGAATAGGATGTATATATGAATAGGAAGGTAAGCGACCTGAATAGACTCTCAAGAGAGCTAGCTGAGGAGAGATTCCTATGGATGCCCCCTGACAGTACGGGTGTCCACTTCCTGTTTGACAAGAAATATAAGATCACCCTCACCAGTAAGACCGACTGGATGGAGGGTCGAGCTGGATTTCCGCTCAATGGAGACATCTGGTACACGGATGGAGCCAAGAGTGGGAACAGAGCGGGTGCGGGGGTGTATAGGCGATGCGACGGGATAGGTAAAACCCTCCCCTTGGGCAAATACACTACCGCACTCCAGGCCGAGCTAGTTCGAATTACATACGGTGTTCTGGGGGCCGACCAAAATCGGACCCAGGAGAAGGTATGTATCTGCTCGGATAGCAGGGCGGCGTTGGCAGCCCTGAATTCAGCAACGACAAAGCCGAAGCTGGTCTATAATTGCTATGAAGCATTGAACCACTTGGCAGGGAAGGGACCGGTGGAACTCTTATGGATACCTGGGCATAATGGCATTAAGGGAAATCTAATTGCAGATGACCTTGCCAAAGTAGGGACCAGGGAAAACCTCTATGGACCAGACCCTAAAGTGGGAATAAATCGGAATCTGATCAAAGACCGCATCAATGACTGGGCAAGAATCCAGCATAGAGAAAGATAGAGAGGAGTAACGAGTTTTCGAATAACCAAACTCTTCATCGAATACTCAGAGATTGAGAAATGGGTCCAAAAATTAATTAAATTGAACAGGCAAAAAGCCAGAATCCTGGTAGGAATCATAACGGACCACCATAGTAGCCTGAATGCATATAAGCACAAGCTGAGACTGAATGACAGCCCGGCATGCAGATACTGCAGAGAAGACGAGAAAACCTCGATTCATCTTCTTTACACCTGCCCCACACTGGAGGAGAGGAGGTGCCTTATATTAGGGACCCCCGTTATCCTAGAAGAGGCGAGGCTTAAGGCGAGGGACGTGCCCAAATTGCTTTTATGGGATAGCATTTTTTGATAATGACCCGAATAATAGGGGATCGCCAAGGGACTACCCATGCGATCAGTGGCTGATGAGGCCAAAACCCACAAAACATAATAATAATAAATACAGTGTTATTATTATGATGTAGAAATCGTGCAATTTGTGACCATTACGTTGTCTCCGATGCATATTGAAATAAAGATAGAAGCATCATACCTATACACTATATATAACATCTATTTCTTAGATGAAAGCTTAAATTTCAATCTTAGTATGTGTTTTGTAATTCTAAATTATAATTTACACATTTGGAAATACCGAACACTGATATTTAATATTATGTAATATTTATAAAAATAAGAATTTTAATAGTTAGAATTATTAATATCTTGTTTTACTAGTTGTTCCATGCGGATATTAATCGTAATGTAAGAAGTCAAAAATAAAAAGTTTTAAAACACTAGTAATTACTATACAGGGTGCCCAATATGCATGAAATAACGTTTATAACTTTTTAAAGACACCCTGTATGAAAAATGTGTTCTAACAAAAGTTTTTTAGTTGTTTTTTGTATTTTTTTTAATGACATTGACATATTATTTTCACGTCTTATTTGGAATCAGCTCTGTTTTTACGTACGGACATATGAAGTGTGTAGGGAGTTGCATTACAAATTTTTTGAAGAAACCTAACATTTCAGTAAAAATTTAAGAGCGTTACCAAACAAAGGGTGGTGCCTAGTGAAAATTTTTGCCTTTTTACATGAATTTATCAACGTGACATAAGTCATACAAAACTTATGATTAAAAATCGTCTATGTAAAAATTAACTTCTCTTTATTCAAAAGAGTACGAAATAGTACATTAAAATTAGTAAACCACTAATTTAAGGCAACACGTGCTCGAAGTGTTTCCCATTCATAGTGGGGTAATGGAGAAATTAAAAAGAGAAATTAACGCAACTTGGTCTCTTATGATTTGTTCTAATTCGACAAGATTTTGGGGACGATTTTTATACGCCTTGAATTTTAAATGGCCCATAAGAAGAAATCGTAAGGTGCAAGGTCATAAGACCTCGGTGGCCATTCTATGACCCCTCTTCTAGCAATCCAACGCTGTGGGAAGACTTGATTTAAATAGCGGCGTCAATCAGGGTGTTCATGGGTAATGAGTGGCGCTCCATCTTGCTGAAACCGGATGTCCCGTTGACACTCCAAGGGCAGGAATCACTATATTTTGTAATAATTTCAAATACCTGTCTCCAGTCAAGTTACCATAATAAGAAATGGACCGATAATGCGGTTGCTATAGATAGCCCACACATTTATTTTTGTAAGGGATGTGGGTTGTAGTACAATTAGCGAAATGCGTAGGTTGGCACAAGATAGGAGAAGCTGGAGGTTAGCGTCCAACCAGTCTAAGGACTGATGACCTAATGATGATGTGTAAGCTGCTCTACCGTCCAATGAGGATTCTTAACGGACCAATAGCCAGTTGTGTTTCTTCATTTTACCATTTAAACAAAACGTGGCCTCATCGGAAAAAAAAACAATATTAGAGAGGAAGTTCCGATTATTATTAAAGCAGTCCATCATAAATTCGCAAAATTCATTACGCCCATTATAATCATCATCGTTCAGTTCTTGCAACAAGACAGCTTTTTATGGACATATATGTTCCTTTTTACTATAGTATGCACAGAACATTTACTTATACCTGATTTAACGACAACTGGCATGTTGAAACATGGGAATTTTCATTCACTTCCAGCAATACATCTAACTTTCTTTAATATTTGATGCGACTTTCTGAGATCCGAGTTTTGGAATATCCTTTATGCTACCTGTTTCCCCAAATCCCTTTAGAGTTTTATATACCACTGACTGGATAATTGGTTCTCGGTTGGGATAGAGTTCATTGAAAAAGCTACAGGCTTCGATTTCTGACCTTTTGCTATCCCTGTATCCGACTGTTATAAGCATTGGGATTCTTTCCGTCCCTATTAAATTAATATTTTTTCATGCTCAACAGTTATTGTTCTTCTT
The DNA here is from genome assembly GCA_037954035.1 of Rosalia funebris. Lineage (NCBI taxonomy): Eukaryota > Metazoa > Arthropoda > Insecta > Coleoptera > Cerambycidae > Rosalia > Rosalia funebris. The sequence continues at coordinate 13,017,908 of JAZFAV010000007.1, forward strand.
CTAGTATAAGTTATATCACGTTGACGTTACATGCAAAAAGGTTAAACTTTTCACTAGACACGCCCCCTCTTCAACAACTTGAATTCGGATTTTTGCATTTTTACAGAACGGGTATTTTTCACTGGTGTATTTTCAAAAAATTTTTAATGCAACCCCATATACATTTTATACATTTACCATACGCAAAAAAAGGGTGATTCCAAATAAGAAGAGAAAATAGTGTGGTGGTATTTAAAACAAATAAATTGATTGCCATGGCAAAGAAATTACTGGCTCCGAAACAAACTCAAGGTTACTAACAGGAGCAAAAAAACAACTAAAAAACTTTTGTCTGAACAGTTTTTTTATACAGGATGTTAACGTTATGAACATTACTTCATACATATTGTACACCACGTAAATAGTGCGAAATATATAGTCTTAAGTTCAAAATGGCATAACCAGCTTTACTTGTTAAATTAAATTCCTAGATTTGTCGAATAAAACTTATCAACTCTGGTATTCTTTCATCAATGAAATACCATCCAGGGTATAAGGAACGTATGAAACCACTAATTGCGATTATAATAAAATGAACTATAAATTTATATATTTTGCAGGATAAACATCATACCGATCGTCTGTTACATTAGCAGTATAGGACTTCTATATATCCGACAATATTTATTATCAAGGGATCCAAAACACAAAATTGTCCAAAGGGAGGATAATGCTGATCCAGGAATATACCTATACTAGGTGTCATATCATTATTAGATTATGTACAGATTATAATTTATTTCACTTCATGATCGGCAAGTAATATAGAATTGTTTATTCTTAATTTACTGATTATGTTTATGCCGTACTCTCTTTATTTGTTATATTGGTAGATATGTATTTTATTAGGGTAATGTCATAATTGCAATAGTCAAAAACAGTATCAACAATCATGAAAATATACTTGCTAGCATATCAGTAACACGAGGCAAGGAAGACAGTATATTCACGATAAGAAAAATAATAGTAATTAAAGTATAATCGAATGTCATTTTTGAGGAATTGAACATGAATATAACTTCTTTTTTTGACTAGCAGATCATCTTAAAATAAATAGATACTGAAAATATAATCATGGCGATGTTTAATGTTTACAAATTTCTGACCTAAATAAACAAAAATGTGTTCTTATGTCGCAATTTATTAATCAGTATTGTTATTTATTATTAAATTAAATAAAAAAATAAGTACAAGACTTATAACATTATTTTCGTTCAAATATCAATTTGCTAATGAAATAAAGCAGTATATCGACATTTAACTTTATAAACTTGTAATTAAAATATTAAATTATAGAACGCCTAATAAGTTTCTGGAGAAACCCCTAAAATTGTGGTGGAGCACTGTGCAGACTATACTCGCGAATACATATATTTTATGATTTTTTCAAATTGCTTGTTTAGTACATTAACAAACTTACATCATCTATAGTAGTATCAGTGTATTTTGTAATATCATTTTTATTGTTTATTATTGATAGTTTTAACCATTCGTTTGTGAAAAACGAAATATTTCAGAATGCTGTTATAATTGATATAAATAAACATTTATCTAATTCAATGTTATTTGATGAAAATAAACGATATGTTTCTTAAAATGAATTTTTTTTTGACATAAGTAATAATTTTACTTAAATGACATTAATAAAATTATCAATAAAATTATTTTCTCTTGCCTATTGTTTGCAAGACCCTGGACAATAATTTTAATTTTCAATATCTCATGCTGAATATATTGTATTTATATATATGTAATATCTGTATAACATTTTTTTATAGTTAAATGTAGTACATTATAGTATAAATTATATTTATTTTATAAGTTATAATTTAGCAAAGTAAAGAGTATAATAACTGGGATTATTAAAATACACTATAATATACATACTTCCAATGCACGGGTAAGTGTTATATAAGTTCAACAGGGTTATTCTAGAAAAAAAATAGTTTGGAGCCTATAATTGGTATTAATTCTAAAAGTATCAATATTGTCGTCTTACATTTATTTGTATTCTTCTTAACTATGTAGTGCTACTTTGCATAAATTGTTACCAATATTGGATTTCCTTACAATCACAACAATATGTTCAAATATATTTAAAGTGGTGATAACGTTTCGAGCGATCCTCATAATTTTGTTATTATTTTGTTATTAAAAAAATATATTTTTTTAAACTCTGAAACATTATTTTTTCATCTTATTTTTAAGGATACATTGATTGAGATACGAATTATATTTTTTCTGAGTTTTTTATTTCTTTTTTCAATTTGCTTACGCTGTAACGCCATCATAGTATTTAAATTGAAACCTCCTCTTTTCTAAGAAAAATGTATTCCTTTCATTTTCCTGAGCACAACGGTTCCCCTATTAGGGATTGCCTAGCTACCATTTATATCAGTGTTTTTCAAACTGTGGGTCGCGACCCCCTGGGGGGTCGCGAAGCCTTTGTAAGGGGGTCGCGAGAGGTCGAGAGAACTAGGTACTTCAGTAAAAAAATCAATAAATTTTAAAAAGATAGATATATTAAGAAATAGTTAACAAAAGGATACTCGTAATGTTATTCATACAAACAAATTAAGAAAAAATAAAATCTTCGACTACTCGTTCATTTTAATGTGAAGGTTGCACTTGTTTTTGTTCAATCAATTTCTCCCATCGTGGATTCCTTTTTGCAACATTAAGTATTAAATCGTTTTCCAAATTTAAGCGATTTCTTTGTTTACTTTTTATTTGGGCCATTGATGAAAATGTCAACTCGCACAAGTACGAGGTAGCAAATGGAATCAAACACTTCAAAGCCTCAGTTGTTAATTCCGGGTATTCTGTTTTTCTTTTTAACCAAAAGGTATCCAAATTTTCAGACTTGAATTCCAAGTGCAATATCCCATCGGCAGATAATTCCAGCAGATTCTCTTTGAGCTTAGTTGCTAAATTTGCCTCATTTATAGCTGCATTTCAAAACGGATTTAAGATCCATCTTTTCCCAGTGTTATCCGATGATATCTTGCACTGAGAAGTAATGACACAATTCTTTCTTCAAATTATCTAATACCATCTTCATACCAGATATATATGAATTAATGTTTATCTCACTTCCGACTTCTTCGATGAAAGACTGTGTCGACGAAAATGAATCAAAGTTGTGTTGATTTATAGACGATAACCGCAATTCAATTTTTTTGTAAAGCCATGGAGTTTGTCTTTTGCTGTGAAGACATTTTCATCCCGCCCTTGAAGACTTTTATTGAAGTTATTTAAATGCTCAAATAAGTCAGAAAGAAAAGCTAATTTCAAACGGAATTCCGGGTCAGAAATGAATTCCGAGTAATCTGACTTGGCTTGCTGTAAATATACTAAAAGTTCAGCGCGAAGTTCCATAACTCTGGTCAGCACTTTGCCTTTTGATAACCACCTTACCTCTGTATGGTAAAGCAAATTTCGATGGAGTGCCCCCATATCTTCACAAATGATTCGAAACAATCGAGTCTGCAACGCTTTTCCTTTAATCCAATTTACAATTTTAATAATAATATTTAGAACTTGACTGTATTCTTGTGGCAAGGTTTTGGCTGCAAGAGCTTGGCAATGGAGAAAGCAATGCATCCAATAAGCGTTTGGCATCTGTTCTTTCAATCTACCAATAAATCCACTCTTCGCAACAGTCATGGCTTTTGCTCTGTCACTACAAATAGCAATACATTTTTGTGCCCAATCAATATTCATATCTTGCGTAGCTTCAAGGAACATGTCATGCAAGCACTGACCTGTAGTATTTGTGGGAAGTGCCTTGCAAAATAGTATTTCTTCCATTAATTTTTCATCGGATTCAAAACGCACAAAAGCTACAAACTTCACAATCCGCAATATCCGTTGATTCATCCAATTGCAAGGACACAAAAGAACTTTTCTTTATTTTTTCTATGACTTGATCACAAACCATATCGCCATATCGCTTATCCTACGTTGAATGGTATTGTCAGAGAGAGGTATACTTTTGAGCTTTTCGACCTCTTGTTTACCAAACATAATCTCTGCTATATCTAAAGTTGCTGGTAAAATCAAATTTTCGGTAATAGTGTGAGGTTTTCCTGCTTTAGCCACACGAAAAGCTACTCGATAACTAGCGAGCAACGCTTTCTCATTTAGGTTGGACATCTGTACTATAGCACTTTTTTGATATTCAAGAGCTTTTAATTTTCGCTCAAAAAATTACACGGGTTTATTTTTTTCATTAGGATGTTTTGTGTTTAGGTGGCGTACCAACTTCGATGGCTTCATGCTTTCTCTTGACAAAGTTTCAAAGCAAATTACGCACTGCGGTTTATTCTCAATCACAGTAAACCCAAATTTCAAATAATTGTCGTCATAAAGACGTTTTTTCTTTATTCCACTACTCCCGCTAGAAGTTGATGGTTCTGATGATCTTTTCAGGAATTTATCCATTTTTAATTATAACAAACAGTCGAATAAAGACGTAAAACAAGTGACTTTTGCTCTTCAAACAACTTTACTAAACAGCAGACGACACGACCGCGCGTGTCTCGCGCTCACAAATAACTCTACAATTACTCCAAGCTCCAAGGCACCTTAAACACAAAGTCAAACTACAATTACACCAAGGCACATTACACACAAAGTTTAAACGTCCCACTTATAAAACCGAATCGCTTCCGAATCGTTTCCACCTATCATTCCACCTATATCAATGGTTTCAAAAAGGTTGAAAAACACTGATTTATATGATAGTAGATGTTGAACGTAGAAATGTAAAATACGATTAGATTGTAAAATTCAAATGTTTTTCAACTATACGCGTATGTATATTCCGTGCCATACACTAATTTTCTTTTTAAAATTGAAAACACAAATAAAAGTTTGTGACTGAAAAAGGTAAATTAATATCTAATAAGGTCATAATAAAGGGTACGTAAATATATGGACTGGAATGATAGGAAGTCACATTTTAGTGTCTTACTTTTTTGTTCTTTAAAGGAAATAACTGCTACTATATGATTAAATTTTCCACGTCTTGACTTAGGTCTAGCTTTAGCAGTTTTTTAATCAATCAAGAAGTATATTGATGTTCTCCACCAAATAATTTGGTAAGGAACTTTATAATAAAGAAAACTTAGTTCTATTCAAACACAAAATCTGAAAAAATACGTCTATCAATGTCTTTTCAAAAAATAAGTTTGATGTGTTTCAAAATTAAAAAAATCATTTACTAACAATATTATGTATATTGTGCGAACATCACTTTGTATAATTCATAAATTACATTATTTTATCTTCAATAATTTTTTTGAAATTTCTATTTTGACACACAGATCATCTTGAAAGTAAGAAAAATCATTTAAAACTTCCTGAGCTCCAATATATTTTTATACTAGAATTGTGAACCGAACATATAATTGTAATTGATCAAATAACTCAATAATATTATGTCTTACAAAATAATATTTATACAATTAATAATCAAATATTTATAATCGTGAATCACTGTCACTCGAGTATTATATTTATGAATATCGCTGGACCGGCTAAACAGTACTCTTATATGTATACTATAAAGTGTAACTGTAGATTTTCAGTTTATTTAATATACTTCACAGTTTATTAGGGCATTCACAAGGCTTATTAAAATAAACAGTTTTAAAACCTTAAAACGGACTTTTCCGCACGTAGAACATCTATATCTCGAAATTGAGTGGCCGAGAAAAAATAAACCCACACATAAATGCAGAATATGTGTTTTATGCGACAGTTTTACTTTATTCAAATAGTTCACCATTGTGCTTTCTCATGATCCATGGACAGGGTGGGGTGTGTCCTATCCACCTCAAAATCAATAGATGTCGTCTGGCAGACGTCCCCGATCAGAATCAGTCAAAACCCGATCGATCCGACATGACTTAGTTGAGTTATCGTGTTAACAAAAAAATTTCTCAAATAGTCCACCGTCGTGCTTTCTCATGATCCATGGACAGGGTGGAGTGTGTCCTATCCACCTCAAAATCAATAGGTGTCATCTGGGAGGCGTTCCCTATCAAAATTAGTCAAAACCCGACCGATGCGACACGATTTAGTTGAGTTATCATATTAACAAAAAAGATTTCTCAAATAGTCCACCATCGTGCTTTCTCATGACCCATGGACAGGGTGGGGTATGTCCTATCCACCTCAAAATCGATAGGTGTCGTCTGGGAGACGTCCCCGATCAGAATCAGTCAAAATCCGATCGATCCCATACGATTTAGTTAAGTTATCGTGTTAACAAAAAGAAAATTCTCAAATAGTCCACTATCGTGCTTTCTCATGACCCATGTACAGGGTGGGATGTGTCCTATCCACCTCAAAACTAATAGGTGTCATTTGGGAGATGTCCCCCATCAGAATAAGTCAAAATCCGATCGATCCGACACGATTCAATTGAGTTATCGTGCTAACAAGAAATTTTAATGCCGACGACGACACATACAGACAAAATTTTTTAAAAACAATTTTTTTTTGTAGTTTTTATGCCGAAAAATGAACAATAAATGAAAATCATTTTTTTTTTAATTTTTCTTTACACGATTACATTACTTTTCCGTTAATATAGTTGAGTGCGGAAAAGTAAGATGGTACTATAATATCTTCCAACTTTCAGCGGGCAAGATATTTATAAATGTACATCTACTGGATTTTCTAATGCTAATACAGGTAATGATTTTGAAGAAGGTATGTGATTTTACATTCATTGAGAACAAAAGTACTTACTTATGTAATGTAACAGATGAGTTGAGTTAATTGCAGAATGTTGAATTTGCAGTATAACTATAAGACAGAAAATGGGGAACTAAATACTTAGAGAGGTTGAAATACATATATTTAATTCAAATTATTTCAATTTTTTTATCATCGCCCCCTTAACTATTATAGAAATTTTTCCTATGTTAACCTAATTAAAGTATTCGTTCACTGAAATACGATGTTTCGGAGTTCTTTGAAATACTGATTTCATAAAACGCAGTCTTATTTGGCTTTATGATAGTTATTATCTCATTTTCTAGAAAATAGTTACAGAGAAAACTACCTTTTTCATAACATACGTAATGTTCTAGTTGAATTCTCTAGAAAAATCATATACACGAAACCATATTTTATTACCTCCTGGTAAAGTCATCGAACTAGTCGAAACTTTAGTTCGTGTTTAGTAGTATGTTTAATGTTTTGTAAAAAACTGTTTTTCTGGAGTTCCCTAGAAGCTTCATAAGTATAATAAGAAAATTTTTTAATCGTCATGTTTATACTTTGTATTAAGAGACAATAGGGACAAACAAAATATATAAGGGCACATCCATTACTTTTCGACGAAACTTTGCACACTTGGATCAGCGATTTGGCTCATGATTCTTTATATAAAAATATGTCCTAATATATGGGGTTTTCCAAAGTCTCAGCCCAATTAAAGCAAATTTGGTTTCAGGAGAATTTTTTTAAATTTTAAATCTAGCAATTTTCAAAAATTTATTTCTCTGAGTGTAGTTAACCAATTGATCTCAATCTGTTCGCATTTATTTTCGCTGAACTCTCTATTTATCGAAAAAAATTATAATAAAGCTTAGATGGTATGCACGCTTTCGGGAGAAGATTTTAACTGATTCGTTAATTTCATAATATTTGACCCTTTTTTAAAATACTGCTATTTGTACAAATTTTAAAATTAGAAATTATGTTTGGGCTTATATTATTTGGCTTGATTCATAGTTTCAAAATTAGTAAAAACTTTAAGTATCTAATGATTACATTTTGTAATATGACCTGTCAAATTTAATCGATTTTCAAATTTTGTTTATAAATTCAGTTGAACTACTTATATTATTTCAAAATAAGTTACTCTCATTTGTAAAGCATTATCATAAATTGATAAAAATAAATGGTGAATCCGAGTGTCCTTAATTGTTTTCACTGCTTCGAATCGAATTTTTCAAGTTTTTGATGTTTATGAACATATTTATTGTCTACCCATATTGTTCTAAAAAAATTCAGATATTTTCTTTTTGGTTAAATCAGATGAACAAACAAGGTTTTATTAAAAAACTGCACCTTGCTTGTATTTACTTTGTATGTTTATACTTTAGAAATGAGAGTAACTTCTTTTGAAAAGGAATATAAAATAGTTCAACTGCATTTATAAACGAAAGTTTCTGAAATACACTAAACAACCAATAAAATAAAACCTTGTTATATTTTATGATAACACTATAGTGTAAAATAAAGTATTATCATTAATTGTACTTACTTACTTGCTAAAGTATTATGAGTGAGTCTAAAAATGAATGAATTGCTCGGTTGTTACAATACGATTTTCAGGTTATTTGAAAATTTGTAACTCGTATCTTGGTTCGATTCGCAAGTTCAAATTTTCAGGTATTTTTAAGAATATAATAAATAAATTTTTGTAATAGTTTCAAATAATTCGAAGTTCAAAGAAAAATGTTGAAGTTAATTGAAAATAGCTATTTTTTGAAAATCAATTAAATTTGATAGGTCATATTACGAAGTCTAATCATTAGATACTTAAAATTTTTACTAACTCTGAAACTATGAATCAAGCCAAACAATATGAGCCCATGCATAATTTTTAATTTTAAAATTTGTACCAATAGCGACATTTTTAAGAAGGGTCAAATTTTATGAAATTAACGTATTAGTTAAAACCTTCTCCCGAAAGCGTGCATACGATCTAATCTTTAATATAATTTTTTTCGATAAATAGAGAGTTCATCGAAAAAAAATGCGATCAGGTTGAGATCTTTCGGTTTAATAGACTCAGAGAAATAAATTTTTGAAAATCGCTAGATTTAAAATTTAAAAAAATTCTTCTGAAGCCAAATTTACCTTGATTGGGCTGAGATTTTGGAAAACCCCATATATTAAGACCTACTTTCATATGAAAAATTATAAGACAAATCGCTGATCTAAATGCGCAAAGTTTCGTCAAAAAGTAATGGATGTGCCCATAAATTATACGAGGATGCTCGAAGAAAATTTATCTGCAATATTTATTATCTTCTGTAGTCTTTTTTTTTATTTAAAATCATTATAACGGAGAGAAAGTATCAAGTAGTACACTATTATTTAAGGGATTTGACCATTATTTTTATATCTAGACCATTGAGGACTAACAATAAGTTGAATGATAAACCGAGATGGTGGAAGAATTCAAGAATTAAGTTTTTACAAAATTCTTTCAAAAGTATGACGGTTCAAGATCATATAATATGGAATGAAAAATTACACCATGTAAATTAAAATTTTCATAGAAAGAAAATAACTTTTTATTTGCCCTGTATAATATTTAGCAACGTATTTATTCTAGCTATCAATCATCAAATGAATTTGAATCATCAATTGAATATCAAATAAAAATATCTACAAGACCTCGTGCAACTAACTAACCACGATAAAGTTAACTTAATGTAGATGGACACAAGGGAATAGTAAGTAATAAAATAGCTGATAGTTTGCTAGGTAAGTATTAGGAAGTTTTACAGGATGTGTATTACTAAGGGTTTTGTACAGAAATCCATATTTCATTGGATAACGAGTATATACCAAAGAACTTGAACCCAACTGACAGGGCACAGACATAATAAAATGATGATAGGTAAAATTTTCTAATAATTAACAGATGAAATTTTGCGGTTGAACCGAAATAAAATTATACATATGATAGGTCTACTAATTGATCACTGTTGTTTGAGGTAGAACCTACATAGGATGGATCTATTTAGGCAAGATCCCCATTAATTTATTATGTAACGAGCACGTAGTTTTGCATATATCACGAAACCTATTACCCTACCTTCGCCTATCCGATTACCCAATGAGTGTGACATGTATAATGTTAATTTCGTATGTATGATTTGAAGTGATGTTTCACTGTACGTCCCTGAGTACCTAAAATGTATTACTTAGTTATTGTAAGATATATGAAAGTCTAAACATTAAATGGCCATTGTAGAACTCAAGAATCCTCCTACTTCCTACTCTATGATTGAGTACTAAGAAGGATATACATGAGTCTAAATACAATAAGACAGCGTTTAACTCAGGCTAGTATTAGGAGTCATACTACAAAACTGAAACTTCTCCTGTTAGAGAGAAATATGAAATAGGAAAGTGGGAGGATATACAATAAATGTAATATTTTAAATCACAGTAAAATCATATTCATAGCGCATTCTATATGAACCCAAATTGATCCTACATATTACCTACCTTCATTTCAGATTTACATAATCTCTGCCCCTATAACTTCAAATGCAGGTGTTATCAATGTAGCTCATTTTGATAACAAAAGACTATTTATGTTTTAAACTTCTACTCTACCTGTCATTAAACATCAATGACAACGTTCATTTGTAATATATTTCAAAATCAACCTCCAAACTCAATATAAAATTCGTAGGAGCGTAACATTCAAGTGAAATAACAATTTCAATAGGCTTCTATATATCTAAATAATCAACATATGACACTACACTATCTACAAGAAATTGTGTTAGCCAAGAAACATATCACAAAAGGGGAGACTTTCGATTAATTTTCCTGAAATATAGACAATTCTGATATATAACAATAACAATTTCCTGAAATATAAAATTTTATTTTTCAGTTATGCTTTTGCTCAATACGGGGTGTTAGTCTGTATATTTCAGAGAAACGTTTTGATAGTGTCTCATTATATATATTTTTTGATGATACATCACTATTTTATGCTCTATTAATATATTTATATAAACAATATGATTCCAATGTATTTTTTTTTCATCAAATTTATATAAAAATATACCTCGTCTTCCATCAAACAAATAGTTCTGTTTGAATTTCTTAAATATTTGTTTCTTTATGCTGATATAAATCCATTATTATAAACAGATATAGAGGAAACTTGTAAATCATTTTGTATGGCAAAGCCTTTGTATCTACTCTAGCTATCTCTTTTTATGACGCCAATGAAATCGCCATCGCCATCGAAATTATGATGAAATTGCCAATTTTACGTTAAAAATTTCAGAATAATTTAATAGGCAGAAGATTTTCCCGCAAAAATTTTTCAACGAATTGTTAGAATATATTTATTACATATCTGTATTCTTTCAACAAATAGATTTTTCCTACTATTTCATAATAATAACAGTAAATTATTACATTTCATAGAATGCATAAAAATACTAAAAATAATAAAGTAGATCCAAGAGGAAGCGAAATCTAGCAATATGAATGGATATGATGGCGTGTAATTCCAAATGATAACATAATTAAAAAATAAGGTAGATTATTGACAATTAATTTAATAGAAAAGCAGTTATACTTTTTATATAGAAAGAAGCATTTACATCTACTTTTAAATGTTTTAAAACTATAGCATAACCATATCAGGTTAGACAATGAATTGGACACTTTAATGAAGCAATAATTAAAGGAAAAGTTCTGGAAACATGCATGATTTTTGGCGAGGCCTTATATATTTATGTAATAATTGTCAATCTTTGGCTCTTATTAAAATATATCAACGGTGTATAATTTTACTTAACATACAGGGTAAGCATTAGGAGATAAAACTGATTGTACGAATGTAATAAGTGGTGAGTTCTATGATTAACCATATTTAACTATTTTAATTCGTTAATTTTATGAGTTACGTGATCGCGTTTTGTAAGACATAAATTAGGCGGTAACAACAATTCTGAACGTTTTGTATAGGTACGTTTTTTGTCAACAACAACATAAAATTGCATTAATTGAAATGGGAAACGACCAGAGTTGCAGACATTTTAATACATGGTGATTTGCACCACATGGTGTTTGCATTAATTTCTTACATGTAATACATGTAATTTGCATACATGTAATTTTCTTTGCATTAATTTCTTAGCATGACTTTTTTTTAATCTGAGAATAAATAATTAAACCCAAATTCTTAGCAGAATTAAAGGATAATTTAACACCATCAATGTAAATTTTTAATTCAGTTTTTAATTTTTTTACTTTAGTTTTGTTCTCAAATCTCATAAGCATGGTGAAAATGTGAAAATTTACAATTAAAGATCGTGCCCAAGGGGCATTTTTTGATCTTGAAAATTATCTATTCAATTATCTCTTGAGTTTGGTCTGTTCAACTTCACTAGCAGAAAAACTGTATAATAATTAATTGTCGTTTGCCTATGAATAAACAATTCAATCGAAATTGATGATAGAATGTCAGTAATGTATATAATGAAAAAAAAGGGGGGCACAATAGAAGCCACCTTATGGTATATATAAATTAGATGAAGTAATCAAGTTCAAAACTTCATCTGGAAATCCAAAATGTTTAAGTTTAAAACACTAATAATTTATTATTTACTGGATCGAACGCTCTAGGTTATATTCAATAACTCACATGTACATAAATGATTTTTTCTTGTATTTTTCATATTTATCCATATATTTTTAAACACAAATTTTTACTTTTTAACGTAATATTGGAAACAGCAAAAATTATTATTATTGAGGTCACAACCCACATCTTACGTTGGTGGCCATTAAATATAAGCTGTATTTTTCTTTTCATATTCATACCCCTGCAGATATTAACTTAATTGACAAAAGATACATCCATTACTACAGCTGTAGTAGTTTTTCTATGTAATTCTTTATTATTTATTATGTTACAGTACTTATTACTAGAAAAATTCTTACCTTGTACGAAAAACGGTGTCCAACTCGTTCGGAACCTACCTGCAAATAAACATAGATTTTTACTTAATTAAAAATTATACATCTGTATGTAATTACTTCATAGACAATGTAATACCACCAATACAGTTTATTGTTTTGATTGTTGACTTTATTATTTTATTCATATATTGTTATTATGTCTAATTAAATCAAAATGTTTTTTTACTTACAATAAAATCAGTCATGACTCTTTATTAACAAAGCCATTATATTTATTCTCCATGAAATTTATACGCAATATATGTATTATCCCCAATTTGAAAAAGAATTATCCCCTCGATTACTAATTTTTTCTTAAAAAATTATTTTTTATTTTAATTAAAACTAAATTACTTAAATAATTAACTTACCTATTTAACTCCTTCCCTAATTCCAGTCGTCTAGACCTAAACCAATTTCCATCATACACAATTCCATCACAAAATATGTCCAGAAAATTGTTTATGCACACCCACTATATATTTACACTGCACATGTTTTCAATTTATTTCAGAACAACAAAAAACTATTTTAATCGAATTGTACAAAGAAAAATCACGACCGCACTTCTCGCCCAACTTCACGAAGATCTCATCTTTTACCGACTGTTGAATAAAACGCCTGGCAAATCTTATCATTCAGTTTTTGTACACACATAAAATAATATGAGGTGATATCTTTTTCATACATTATATGAAAAAGGGATGCCGGAAACTCTTAATAAACCGTTATCGGTTGCCGTGGGGCTAACAATATAAATGCAAAATCTGTTTGGCTGGCTGTGAATATACGCGTAGTTCGAATTAAGGTAAAATAATCCCGAGTTTTGGATAAGTAAGACATATATATATATATATATATATATATATATATATATATATATATATATATATATATATATATATATATGACGGAAAAATATCAACTGATACCCTCGTGAAGAAAGCAATTAAAATATATATTCATCGCATTTTCTTGCTGTAACTAAGAATTTTTAGAAGCCATTGGGTTTGAGCACGAAAAATTAAAAAATGATATGTCAATAATGAGAATTATTTACTTAATATTGACGATAACAGTTATTGGGTGGTAAAAATAATTATTATAGAAGAATTTTCTATAATAATTATTTTTACCACCCATTATACCACCGTTAATGTTTTATTAAAGACAATCGCGTGGCAAAGCATTTCATAAGAATCCTTCACAATGATAAGAAACTTATTAGACCCATCGATGGTTTGGATATTTATATTCACTTTTCGTGAATATCATAATTATCTATAAAAGAACAAACGATGATCAAAAAGCAGACTGAAACGTTTACGCGCTTTTTATAACAGGTTTGCAACGACCCAGTGATAGTATTTTCTATTATTTTCTAGTATTCTCTCAAATACGCATTAATAAATATGTTTATAAAACTCAGACCGCATGATCGCTATAATTTTCGAGCTGTTGCTTTCAAAATTTCCCTAAAAATACATAAGGTCTTCACACCTCACACTCACACTCGTAAACCTCATAGAGATAGTAAAAGTAACATACATATGTACATGTTTTCTCCCATGGTATTTACCGCCTGAATAGCCCGGATAACCTATCAGATAAACAATAAATTGCAAAGTAAGGGATAAAATACTTGTATTTATGTATGTAGATATTATAAATATATTTTTTATACAAATATATATATTTTTGTTTAAGTGATATAATTGTAATTTTGTAATTAAAATATTGTGTATAAAAAAAGTGTTACCGTATTTAAGCTTATGGAAATATGGAGATATAATAATAACAATAGATACATAGATAGATAGAATTGTGATATACAGAAAACGTGGGACAAAGCAAACTTCCGAAACATTTCATCGGTTAGATTGTTATTGGGAATTGACAAAGGGTATTTTCCCATATACTTATCCTTTATTCCTTTTTAGAAAAGAAACAGAAAATCATGCGTCCACAAATCTATGAAATACTAAAATCGCGCGTTTCTCATTCAGTTCAAGTTAACATCATGAATGGATGACTAAAAAAACTGTTTTTCTATATAGGAATTTCATGGTTTTCCTATATATTGCCACAATGACACATTATATTGAACTCGACGCACAAATCTTGGTATTGTGAATGTACTATTATTTGAATTTTCTAGAGAAAAACAAGACAGAAAACCAATGTTCCATAAATCTTCAAATTATATATTGCACCATAATTGTATTTCGCAAACCATGCTAATTGAAGATGATTAAAAACTAATTTCTTCTATGACTGGATTTCTAGAACATAGAACCGCAATATTTATATTTTTCGAATACTTGTCTTCAATAAAACAACGATATACTACAACAATTAATACATTTGAAAGGGCATTCCGTCAACCAGGCATCGTCATCATTCATCATAGTACATCGGGGGAAGAATTACAATTATAGAAAGAAGAATTACATAGAAAAATTACTACAACTGTAGTCATCGATGTACTTTATGTCAATCAAGTTAGGATTTTCAGGGTATGAATATATAGGCTATAGGAATAAGTCTCGCAGTTTCCTGTATTTTGTTAAAACGTCATTCAACTCGCGTAGAGGTTTGTCAGGTTTATTACAATGTCAAGAACATCCTGATAGATCACCTATTTTAAGATTAACAGTAATTAGTTAAAATATTTTCGGTAACTGGTAGTGTGAAATATTTATTTCGGTAAGGCAGGCCTCAAGTCAGTGAAAATACTGAATTAAACATATTGCTTGAAGCTCAAGAACATAATCACACTTCTACCAAGCGAAAATATGTTTCATTGGGACAAATATCCCACCTTTTTTTATTTCTTGTTATTTCTGGCGAAGAGAATTTTTGCTGAAATTAATCAGTACCTAGCTGCACATATTGGCTTCAAGAAAATCCTCATTGAATTCAGAAATCATATGGTTAAGTAAACTAAAGGTATGGGTTCGAATGATATAAAGCGTAAAGGGCCTTACTTGTAATTGCTGCTAGATATTTAGAATTTCTATGTTCCGACTTAGTTACAGCTTTAGCAGTTCTTCATCGAAGCAATAAGGATGATGATGTTCTGCATCAGACAATTGGATATCAACAAGACAGAGATCCCACTTACTTTGGTGTTAATGTCCGGTTAGTTCTTGGTTATATTTGACCTTGATCCCTAGCAGGTGGATAGGGCGTACCAGACGATATTAAAATCAATTGAATGGCCACCACGTTCGCTTGATATGACCTCTTTGAATTTCTTCTTGTGAGGTTACTTAAAATCGCACGTTTTTAATAGGCCAAACAATTGAAAGCATTTGAAGCAACGAATTTGAATCGAAATGTCAATCAAGGTCAATGTCAAATTATTAATAGGGGACAATCTGAATAACTTGGAATTTTTGTCGTATAATAAAGAAAAAAGTCGTATTTTTTTATTTATATTTTTCTCAAAAAATATATCTAATTAAATGAATTAATAATGAATTGGATAAATTGTCTAATTAATGAATTAATTAATAAATATACTAAACGAAATAAATGTGGATAGCTTCCTAACATGAAAAGTATAAGATAAAAAGAATAAATAATTAATTATCGCTTACCAGTCTTGTTCCAGTAGACTTCAGGACATTTGTAGATATAGGAGGTAAGTAAGACAGGGGAAAAAGGAAAAGGAAAATATCTAGGAGATATTGTACAGCACCTTAATTTTGTGATAATTAATTTGGTCCAATCAAATAATGCAATTATCTATATATGTAATAATGCGATATAACTATACTAAAAGTATAGTCTATAGTATATAAAAGTATGGTAGATATTATATCTATATAATTCATAAAAATATCTAATTTTAAGTTTATATATATATATATATATATATATATATATATATATATATATATATATATATATATATATATATATATATATATATATATATATATATTGAAAGAATATCTAATCTATTTTAACGAAACAGAAATATGTGATATGTGAATAAAAATAATAATATTTGACAAACTGAGGTTTTTTATCTTTCAACATAAAATGGAGACGATACGGCTAAGAATGAAAAATAATATCGTTCGTATGGCTACCTCGACGCATCTAGCATGATGTCATTCATTTAACAAAATTATCCATAATACAGGCATATAAAACTGGCTCTATTTCCCGAATAGCACGTTGAATGTTTGCTTTGAGGTTATTGCTGACTGGGTGGCGTACACTTTTCCCTTGACATAATCCCAAAGAAGAAAGTCCAGTGGTGTTTAAGTATGTGATCTTGTAGGCCAATTGATGTCAGCATTCCGTGAGACAACATAATCAGGAAATTTGGTATGCAACAGAGTTACGGTTGCACGTGTTATATGACACGTTGCATCGTCTTGCTAAAACCACATGTTATTCAACATGCTATTCTCGACGAGAATGTATTGACGTTCCCTTATCAATAAGAGAACCCGTCTCTTCAAATTTCTTGATTATGTTACGAACTGTTAACTCTGTAGGTTCTTCATTTTGTCCTAAAGTGCGAATTTTTCTTAATGCGACTAAATGATCGCTCATTCTCATAAAACAGTTGTACATAAACTATTGTTGTATAGTTGTATAAAACTCACAAATCCTCCCCCCCCCCCCCGCCTTATTTTCAAGGGTGCTGAACAAGAACAGGATTCACTTTTTGGCAGTCGGACATAGTTCTCGAGAAAATGAATTTTCAACTTTCTGGCATATGGCCACCTTTCTTTATCAAATTATCTTCCCTTTATATTACGTAGATACCTAATATTAATGTAAATAGATGTTACAACACGTACTTTATACATATCATACATTAAAATCGTCATATTATTCATACTATTCATGCTGCCGTCCATTTGCTATCCAAACACCCTCTTTTAAATCCGATGTGATCGTTTTTATCGTTTATCGAGCATGTCTGAAATTACTACTTCGTGGAACAGTGTACAGGGGTTCCATAAGTTATAAATAAAATGTACATATATGTAATATAGCTAATCGGAAATTCATTTATGGATGTTCGGGGAAAGTATAATTTAAACCATTCATTTTTATGAAGTATATTCATATATATGAAGTTATTTACAACATTAATACAGAAAAGTAAATAAATATATGGACATGCAACATAATATTTCAGAAAAACTACTTACCGATTTTTTTTAAATGTATTCCTTCAGAATATTTATTATTACTGTAACTGTACAATATTTTATAAAATTATTTAGACTCCTTGAGAATATTTTGAGAATATTAAAGGTTTAAGTTATACTTATATATATATATATATATATATATATATATATATATATATATATATATATATATATATATATATATATATATATATATATATATATATATATATATATATAGGTATAGGTATAGGTACATTATTATCCATAAGTTCTTTTCCGATTACGTATATTACACATACATTCATATAATTAATAATTAGCATATGGATCCCCTGTATAGTACATAGAAGTCTCTGGTAGGTTCGCCGGCAAACGACCAACATGGCGTAACTGGTGCATGAGCGGCGCCAAAATACAAATTGAGAATAATAAGACTTAACAATGACTATTGCACGAATTTTTATCACACCACTGCAGAAACTAAAGCTACAGTCATTTTAAATCGGGCATTAAATTCTTCGTGCCGGTCCTGCTTCATGGGTACCTGTTCAGCACCGGTTAACTGACGGATATGTGCGAATGCAGGAGAGTAGTGTACAGCGTATACCGAACGACTAGTGTGACAGCTTTCTTCGGCCTTTATTCTAAATACCTAGTAATGAGAAGTTATTTAAAAATTTAGTATCGTCAGTACTTATTTAGTGTTATAATTCATCTGTATGGTGTATGTGATTGTAGCTTCAAAAGCATAGTGTACAAAGTACTACTCTTCAAAAGTGTTTTCCTTGATTCCCAATAGTTCGTATAATTATTGTGAAAATATGTGTTTGTGCGATTCATAAATTGCAGATATGTAGGGCAGATATTTATCTCAACTATTTGCCTCAGGATATGATAGAGATTTTTATTGTAGTGACATATTTAACATTATAAACGGGAGACTTTAATGAGAGGTAAGGAAATCAACCAGGATTTCAGGTTGGCTGAATTCCAATTTTCAAGCGATATTCGTCATTTAGTGCATCTAGCTAATTGAGAAAAAAGAAGAAACAACTATCTGAAAACATCTAAAAGTTCGATCACATATCTGCCACGCCCAAAAACAAGAAAAGAAACAAATAACTGGAACATATTTGGTGAAACGCAATCAATGTCAATAACATGTGGTCTGCTAGTTAATAAATCGATAAAAAATAAATCATTTTAAAATGACGTAACAATGAATTTATTCAAGAGGGGAATGATTTTTGCGACCTTCTTTGGGGCTTGTATTTCGATGGCCTTGCTGGTAGCAAGTTTGGGTACAAAACACTGGGTCAATGCTAAGGCGAAGAGGATAAGAAATCCTTTGGAAAGCGATGGAAAAATTAATTTTGGCCTATTTGATGGAAGGAAAGAGTTAAATGTTGCCTACGGGTGGCGAACATATGAAGTTGACCGTAAGTTATTTTTTAATATAGGTTGCTAATTATAGGAAAATAGCACATCCGTAATACAAATAACTTAATAACCTACCCTAGGTTGCCCACATATCTAAGAAAAAAATTAAGCTGAGATAAATGAATGTTTGAATTATTATTAGTTTTTAATAAAACCTTTGAAAACTGACTGTACGTTTGATATAGAATTCATCTCCTACTTTACACATCATGTGATGCCATAAGGTTTATGGCTATAAGTTAAGGTTGAAGATGCTACATAGTTTTTGCGATAACGAAACTATTTCAAGAATAAAAAAATATATAATTAATTCCTAGTATACAATGACAAATCTTCTCAAAATATTGATATAAAATAATGTAGTAGTGATAAGTAATATTTACAAATACAATATAAATGTATGTTTTTATAATACCTATATGCATAATATGTACGAAAATATAATAAAAAATTTCAAATGGTAAATATATAACAACAAATTTAATTTAACTGAGCATGCACAGAAAAATGTTTACATATATATATATATATATATATATATATATATATATATATATATATATATATATATATATATACAATACTGTATTGTACATGTAATAGTAACTAACAAAAATAATATTGTAGGTATAATATTGTACTCGCATAAAATTTTGATTACTACATTTTCAAACAATTTTTATGGTCAATGTATGCTCTTAATGCACAAAAAGTATCCCTGGAATACGAAAATATATTTAAGGAAGTGAAAGTATTTGTTATTTGTAGACTTTTTAGTAGTACTTTTTAATAGTCCTTATTTATTGACATATATTTAATTAAGTTAAGGTGAAAAATTGTCTGTGAATAAAATCTGAATCGCATTCCATCAATATATGTTTATGTCGACTTTCTACATCTTAAAGGTCTAATAACAAAAGGTACGACTTTTTACGACGACGTAAGTGAAATTTTAAATATACAGGGTGATTTTTGTAATTGTAATACAAGAAAGGTGCTTCTTTAGAACACACTGCATATTTTTTCGAGCACACTGCACTGCATCATTAAAATATGTTATTTGAATGTTACTGTTTATTTAAATGCATTAAATCAAAATGAATATTTAAAATGTTCTTCATGTACTTGTTGACAATAACATAATTTGTACGTTTTGAATATTGCCCCGCCTTCATAACAAACAACTGTGTGAAATCAAACAACTTTACTCGGTAGGGTTGAATTTACTGATCTAGTGCATTTAAATATAAATTTGCCAAGAACAACTTCGTCTCTAATGGGATTTAAATATTTTTTAGCTGCCAAATCCTCTTCTATAAAAATTGGACCAGTAATACGGTTGTCGATAATACCTGCCCAAAATTCGACCAAGAGCTACCTCATGTATGTCTAGCTTGTCCACTATTTCTTCGCAGAAATAGCTCTGTGATCTGGACCACTTTGTTTTTGGTATTTAGATAGAAGTGTTCCTTATGTTAATTACTGGTTCCCCTATTTTTCTCTTCTCCACTCAACAATTTGCGTTACAATGCACAAAATAATATTGATAGTAAATAGATACAACTTTACTTAATTAATTTAGCAGTTATAGTACATATATAAAGTGCGCGTCTAAACTGAATTTTTATTCCATGAATTTTTTATAGAAATTTATGCGATATTCATTAAATAATTTTTCAAGTAGTAAATAAAATTAAATAAATAGTAAATTAAATAATTCTTCGCATAGAGTACAAAATAATTTTCCAAGAGGCAATTTACTGAAATGTCTTTATCTCTGTAGACATACACTTACTTCTTTTATCGTTTTTTTGTTGCCTAGATTATTCTTATTTCGGGGCAAGTTTTGTAAATATGTAGGTGATAAACGTATTAGATTCAATTTATTATTGTATCTACTTAAATAGCACGAGTATGTACTTAAATAGCAAAACAACAAAAGAATAATTTCTAACATTATTAACTTTTTTCATGTTCAAAGTGTCATAGCTGTGTATTTAGTTGGCAAGGACAATTAAATCCATATCGCATAGGTTCCAAAAAAAATCGAATTTCAGTGAACTCAGTGATTGAAATAAACAAAAATGTTTACAAATTAATGTAAGAAATTAATTTACAATTAATTTCCAATGTATTCATTTGAGATGGCCATTGAAATTACAGCCATTACGTGTGTCAGTGGCACTGTTTCAGAAAGAAGGACAATTTCATTATTCATTAAAATGGCATAATTCATAGCAAAAATGAAGTTCTATAAAAAAAAAAAATAATGTCACATTCGTGTTCAAGGATGCTGAAAACCTCCAAAACCCATTGAAACAGAAGCTACTACTCTGCAGTTGCACCATCTTCACTTCTGTATGTTTACTTAAATTTAATCATTTAAGATATATGTGCTTAAAATCATCTTACAAAGGAGAATTCGATAAATAATATGAAAATACACAAGGTGTTCCTTCTAGAAAAGCATCTCCCTTATACTATACTTATAGGAATCGCCCTCTATATCTAAAATGTTATTCAAAAAACATACCTTTTAGATTAAACATTAATCTGTCATATTTCTCATAAATCTCTAAAATAACGTCAAAAACAATTTTATAATAATAATGATATGTAAATTAATAGACCACACGTATCTAAACAATGTATACCTGGTCTAAGAAGTTGATTATAGTTATATGTTGCTTATTGTTTTTTTACTGTACTACTTGTTTATGCATGATTTTGTTGTTGCATATTATGTACATATCGAGAAATGCGCAATTATTTTCATAAAAATCCTGAAAAATAATGAATATGTACATTGAAAATAACTATTAAACGCTTTACATTAAATACTCCATTATCAGAAAATGAATATCTTTCTACATACAGATTTTATAATAACCATTATACAAACAAGTTAACGTAACAAACTAGGAAGATTGTCTAGAACAACTCACACAACCGCATTCCTGTTTAACTTTATTGAATAGAGATTAGTAAACTAGACTTCATTACTTCTCATGTCTTTGATTTAACGCTTATATTTAAATGTAAACATTATAAAGAAATAATGAGGAATATATGCTTCCCCACATGTATCTATCCATAGAGAGTGGATAGAAATATTTGGGAAAAATTCATATAGGCTTTGGAATATAAAAATAAAAATTATGAACATTAGTATAGTTACCCCGATAATAGTCATGAGAATAACAAAAGTATGTATGTATGTATATTTCAATATAAACTTACACAGGAAGTGTCTTTAAGAGTCATTTAAAGAACAACAGTGGATCAAAGTCACTGAGAGGCATCCCCTGGGCTCAAAAAAATCGAGTCCGTAACACAGATTCTATTCCGGAAATTTAAACGTTTCTAAATTCCGGAAGTCATTAAAGAATTGACACAGTATAAACATAACCTGTTTGAAATATAACGTCATTAAATTTATTTATACGTTTTTCTATGAATAATTTACCTTACGTATTTATCCTACAAGAATTTCGAGAAGTATTTTTATATTTGAATTTCAAACTATGGAAATTATTTTAGTCTTATATATATCAATGTCTTATGTATTGAAAAACTCGAAATTTTGAAATAAAAACAAGAGTACATAGGATTCGTATAGGATCAATATTTAAAACACAAACACCATTTTTAAGTTGTTTCGTTATGAAATTATTTATGAAAATATCAGGAAAGATATGGATTTCGGAAAATGTTCGAGTTGAGATAACTCTTTCCGTAACGATATTGAACATGATTCTCAATCCCCAATGACATCACTTTGTTTCTTCCAGATCCTAATAAACTTCAGTCAAGATGGACCCTATTGATTTTTTGAAACTTGTTTTAGTTAATCACAAACTATTCAAACGCAACTATCACAAATCAAAGCACTTGTCAGTATTACTGACGACATTTAAAATAGCACTTTTTGCCACATTAACAATGATTTCGGCTGTAATAGTTAATAAATTTCTACTACACATTGAATGGAGGAAAAATACACCAGAAAAACTTGTTTTATTGACAATAGAAATTTACAATCTACTTCCATTAGGAGTATCAACTAAATATGGTGTATGTATTAGGCTTGTAAGGGGGCATCCTTAGATGTCTCACCTTATGGAATGCAGTGTTTAGAGTATTAGTAGGTCTTGTGGCCAACTTCTGTGTAGTCTTCTTTCATCAGGACCATTAATATATAGCTGTTGTACTAGTACGTTTTCATGATTTGTTATTCGATCACTATATTTTATTGCCATTCTCTGGATTTCATTCTTTGTGAATGGTACTTGTAAGCCGTTGTGGAAGGTCTGATTGCTGACATATGTACCATGGGCGTTGACTATTGTTCTGAGCATTTTTGACTGGAATCTTTACATAGTTTTTAATCTTTAGGTTTGGCACATCCCCATAGCTGAAGTCAGTAGGACCATATTGGTTTTAATGTGCATTTATATAGTAAAAGTTCATTTTCCAGTGAAAGTTTGGATTTCTGTTTAAGGAGCCACTTTACATCTGTCGAGACTTGAAGTCTAACTGTCTTCTTTTAGTGTTGATATGTTTCTACCAGGTAAGTCGTTGGTCGAGGTGTAGTTCTAAATATTTAATTTCAGTTTATATTGGTATCGGTGAGTTCACTTCACTATCCATTGTTACAGGTCGACAAGTGCGGTGTCGATTAGTAAATTCGATTTGA
Source organism: Rosalia funebris (assembly GCA_037954035.1). Lineage (NCBI taxonomy): Eukaryota > Metazoa > Arthropoda > Insecta > Coleoptera > Cerambycidae > Rosalia > Rosalia funebris. The sequence goes on from JAZFAV010000007.1 coordinate 13,041,998, forward strand.
GGAAATTTTGTTGTATTAATTTTCGTTTGCCATTTGTCGTACCATTCAGAAAGTAGGTTTACAAGTGTTTGTAGGTTGTCGGAGGCAACTTATGGTTTTTCGTTGGTAGATAACACAGCCACATCGTCAGCATAAGATGTAATGGTGGTAGTATTTATTTCGAGGAAGTCAGCTGCTGTGTATATCAGAAATAGTAGGGATCAGGTGTTCCCCAAGACGCTGCCTTAGGGAACACCTGATTCAACAGGGTAATAATTACATTTCTGATTGTTATCTTTAATAATTTAATGCGAAATTTCTATCAGATAGATACGACTTTACTACAACGTAATAGTTAGAAAACAGAGTACTTTTTAAGAGTAGACCTGGATGCCATACCTTGTCGAATACCTCGGAGATGTCAAGGAATACTGCATTACAAGCTTTTGGCAATTTCCTTTACTATCTATGTGGGAATGCTGTATTGTCAAATGGTGTTTTTGGAAGCCAAACTGGTGGTTGAGCAGTAGTATCAGGAACTCGTGATCCTCATAAATCATTTTTAAGAAGAGTCGCTTGAATACTTTACTTTGTATAGGGAGGACACAGATAGACGTCGGTAGGACGTTAACGCATGAGGAGGTTTGTTTGGTTTCTGGATCATTATAATTTCAGCATACTTCCATATCATGAAGAAATAGGATGAAACGTTAGCATATGGTTATAGATAACTGCTAGGAGAACAATGGCTTTCCAAGGTAGATGCTTTAATATTTCGCCAGTTGTCAGGACGTATCCTGAGGTTTTACGTACCGGCTGGTTTCTACCTTGACTTCCGTTGGTATGAAAAGTTTTATAGGTGGGGACATCTGACATGGTGCGTTAATGTTAATGAAGTTCTTAATATCGTTGTCTGTATTTCCTTTGCAGCTTTGAAGACATCGTTCAAGTGTTCAACGAAATGTTCGGCCTTTTCTTTATCAGATTAAAGACTGTGTGCTCATTCACCACAGAAGAACATGTACCACTTTATTTAATTTTTCTTCACTTTATTCAATTGTTCACTTCCCTTATTGTAAATGTCGAGGATATTTAAAAATTTACAAAACGTGTAAATCAACAATGGTGTTCGTGTAGGTTACGAAAATTAACAGTAGGAAATAGAGTCGAATTTCACTCAAACCATACTATCAGAACTTTATCTATATCTAGAGTCAAAAATCCTTGGAATATTCAGGCAAAGAACTTATTTAAATGGTCAGTATAAATATGTTTCTCAAAGACCGGTTACAAATTAGAAACAGATGGCCTCATTCATTAATAGAAAAGCGGTTTATGTTTCGATCATTTTTAAAAAACTCATTTACCTTCAATTTTAATAATGAATGAATTTCAGATTCACATAAACTACAAGTTTCCATTTTCCAAGCAGCCTTATGATATGATATGAGTAAGATTGGTCAACAATAAAGCCAAATAATAATCAAGGTCTCAATAACAGTTTTTTTTATTTACACCCTAATGAAAGATAATAGCCAAAAAGTCAAATAACCGTTGCCAAATATTCAACTAACGTCTTAGCTGAATGAGTTGGAAAAAAATCTATTTTTATCGTAAAGGAGAGCTGTCTACAGTTTTTAATTTCTGTATACCTTTTACCTTACTATGACATCCTATATAACAAATGTAGAAAAGCGAAATCGATAAACGATTTTATGGTCATATATAATGAAACTATTAAAATCTGGATTTATAACCTCCTTAGGTAGAACATTAAAGAATCTTAGTCCATAGTAGGTAATACCGTCACGAAATTTTCAAGTCTCAAACAAAAATTAATGTATATTATCAGTATGGATAACTAGGCGTAATGAATAAGTATAGTTAAAATAATTACATATATATTTGCACATAACTATACATGTAAGTAGAATTTGTTTGTTTTAAGGATAAGTAAAGATACATACCTAAGAATGTTTTCGTTGCGCGTAAATAATTTAAAGAATCACGTAAGGAATTTAAATAATTTATAAGTAATTATCCAAATACAACTGGATTTTGACAGCTCGTATTGGGGCACATATTTCTTCCAAGCTACCAAATATGTGGGGTGTACATCACTCAAGACGCTATACCACAAGCACAGTAAAATTTTCCTTTATTTATAGATCCTACAGGTCCTGCACCAAATTCTATAATTTTTGGGCGATATACTTATATAACATATAGATACATGTTATGTATTTTTGTTGTTGTCCAAATGTACTCACAAGGAAACAAAATTAATTCTTTTTTTTAATATTTTTCGATTTTAGAAGTCTCGAATCTATTTTCTTTGTTTAAGAAATGCGTTATGCACATTATGCGTTGTTTATTTTAATTTGGTGTATCAAAATGTAAAAAGAAATCCATTTTTTATAAGATTAACAACAAAAAATGTAATTCGTGTCTTAAATACATTGTCGACAGTTTGTATAATTATTAATTACATTAATTATTTTCTTCCGTAGATTTTTTAGTGTGTGATATTATATAATACAGTGTAATACTATTCTTAAACTTTGTGACATGCGGCATAACGAGCAATAATATATTTAAAAAATAAATAAATAAAACAACACGAAAAGTATAATATAATATATTGCACACAGCAAGCAAATATACCAAAAGAAAATGCGGGAAAAATATTTTGGATTCTATGTTTCATGTAACATGTTGTAAATGTAACATACGTAAATGTAGCATTAAATCTCACTCTCTTAAAGGACTCTCAAAATGTCTAATATTAAAAGTGTTCTCAGAAACTATCTGCATTATTTAATCTTCATTCTGCTATTATAAAATATGAGTGAACATACATAATTAATTAACATAATAGTAAAAAAAAATTAACACAGTTATCTTCTTACAACATTAACAGCTTACAAAAATAGTACGATTAAATAAAAATAAAAAATCTTGTTCTATTAATTTTCCAGGTCTGTAAATTTGATTGTGATATAGCATTTGGTAATAGTAATAAAGCATTTAAGAAAACTAGAGATATAGGTACACAACTGTGTATAACAACTAATATGTGATAATATTGCAAAATCATCGTATCGCAGCGTCACTTGTAGTGTGACGCTTCTCTAGAATTACATTTTGAAACGAAATGGATCTGGCGTGTAATATAATTATCGTTGTTAAATAACAATGGCATTCTTGCTAAAATTGTTCTAAAAAATGAAAGTGTTGAAAATGAGAATGAGTAAAGTGTCGTTCGCACAGTGAGCGAGTTTATTATTCTGAAGACGCCATCAACTGCACAATGTATTACATCACGATTGAAAAACAAATGTAAAGAAATACGTGATGAAAATATCGATTTTTCTGTATATGTACAATACAAATTGATTTTAATCATTAACTTATTACTAAAGCGTCTATTCTAGCGAGCTGTAACAGAGCCGAACTCAGGTCATTATTATTAAACAGCGATAGTTCACAGAAAGTACATCATAACAAATCATGAATATTAATGAGCACTCGAATAAACAGAAAAACGGGAAAATGAATAATAAACAAAACTTGTCAGCACATTAGACTCAGGTCTCAGTCGACTTCCGTTTCTGCACGGTGCTGATAATGAAAGTTTATATCTCTATTATATCACTAGGCCTCGGTGCCTATCACAGTAGTTTACGCAATAAAGAAGTCCTTCTTCAACTACTGTCTACTATCACCAAAAGGCAGTACGAGAAGTTAACTACATATGGACTATAGTAAAGTAAAAGCTAAAGTAAGAGGTAACTCTGGATATGTTCCCTTTAGAAATGAACATATGACTGTATCCAGGATTTTTCGTAAACACATGTTGCAGTTTTTTTAATGACATTACGTGTATCGCGCTTGTTTATTTATTTATTTTTTTTTATTTCACAGGATCTAATGTCATATAAATTGTTCTTGTAATTATAAGCCATATATTTCCAATTTGTTTGTTGCAGTAATTAAGATGGAACATTTAGTTAGTATGAATGTAACTGGTATACTCTAGTATGCTTTATAGTTGCAGTAAGTTCAGTACTAAGTATATGGCATTGCTTTCATTGAGATCAAACCGAAATATAAAACGTTTTAGTTCTTCAAAATGCGTATCATAATAAGCTACAGCTTCTACCCAAGTATCCCATCTTGTGCCAACTAGTTCAGGAGGTAAAGGTACGAGTATGCCTGCCAAAGCTTCTCTAAAGGTATTTTTCCGAGTAGAGGCTTTTACAAAAAAAAATCCCATTCGCTGTTACCTCGTTAACTAAAGGGAAATTGTCTCTTATTGTTCCTGCTATTCGGTTAAGTGCATGAGATGTACTTATAAAGTGTATCATATTTGTTAAAGTGTCAGTTATGAGTTAACGGATCTCCTACTTTTCGCATGTATTCAGTTGCGTCCGTTAGCTAGTCCGTTAGGTACTAATAATTTCTAGGAATTGTCTTGATCTGGCCATACACATCAGTAAACACACAGTGGGTTTTAACCCCCCAATTAAAAAAATTGCCACTGAACGTCCGCGTGCGTCAGTTGCTTCATCTATAGCGAACCCTACACGGTCAGTAATACAGTCATTCCTAAGGATCAGTAATACTGTCAGTATTTCCATCAGTATTTTTTAACCCTACACGGTCATTCCAAATCATCAGGATTTTCTTCAGTTATATCCTAGTCGCCTAGCAGCAATGAACTTTACTTTTGAGGAAAACCCTCCTCATCGTCAATTATTTCATTCTGTGATAAATCCTCATCCATGTTTTGATGGAATAAAATAACAAAAATAAGAAAAGCAGTACAAGCAAGAAACAGGAGTCGAGGTCTACACAACAAGTCACAAAATACTGAAGTACTGACGTGCAACACCCTACACGATCAGCAATACTGATCCCCTCAACTTTAGGGGCGTGGCCTAATACTGATGCGATAATATCAAAATATCTAGATTTCGTCAGTATTTTCGTCATTCCATCATCACTGAACCTTACACGATCAATAATACTGTCAGTATTTGTGCATACTGCCAGTATTACTTACGAATCCGCTTATGATGCACAGTACACAACAGTTTCACCAACGTGGTTGCGAATGTTTTGTAACACGTCCTCGTATGTCTGATCAACATATCTATTTCTTAGTGTAGTTGGATTAGTATGGGGTTCTTCAATATATGTAACAGGCTACCGTGAGATCATAGAAAAATATAGTGTCATCGTTATCGTGTCCGCTAGACGAAGGATGGCTTTTCATATGTCTTGTTACATTACTCTTTTAGACGAATTAATAATGCGTTCAAATACTTTATAAAGAAAATCATTTCCTGTAATACATCGGTCATATCATAAGTATCATAAAGCAAACATTCAAAAGCCAATATTTGAAAAATACTTTATAAATAATATAAATTAATGGGCTTTAGTTTTATCAACTTGTAGTAGGTCGTGTTCGCTAATTATATAATCGATTATGAGATTTCATGTGGGTATTGCCAACTAATATACGAAGACCCACTAAATTATAATCAAACAATTTTATAAATTATTTTTAATTAAACACTAATAAAATAAGTATACATTAAATTATTTTAAATTAAGCAAAATTTGTCCTTTGGGACAGCTAAAATGCTATGATTTTATTATAATTTGGACTACTTTATTTTTTTCAGTAATCCATCTTCTTAGATACGAACCTGAATTTTTAATTTATGGATTCTGGTTGGGAACAGTGACAACTGTCTTCGCAGGATTATTACTTTCTGGACTTAGTGCCCTTTTTGCCGCCATTAACACTGCCACCACTACATCAAGATGTTTAACGAGTGTGCCTGGATTATATTTGTGGAATTTTTTGGCCTGTAAGTAACCTTTCTTACCATTTCTAATTACGTAAACAAAATATATAACATGTATCATTTATATATTCCTATTAAGTTTTTTTTTCTATACATGTTTTGAGTATATAACATGTTTATTTACGTAGTATTAATTACAGAACCCTCTGTTTGGCTCATTTAATAAAAATCATGCAAAAAGCTGTAGTCGATCTTAAAGTATTAGTATATTGTTCAACAATTAATTGAACTGATTGAATTGATTATTAACTTATATTCTAGTTGTTAGTGATATAGCGGCAGTTTCTTTATGGATAGCACAATTTTTTATGAGTATTCAGTATAATGTACTATCTCGAGAAGACAAGGACAATGAGTGGACATCTGAAAATATGGCAGAACTGGGGTATTCTTTTTGGTAAGTAATGGACTAATTTTATATATTATATTTATAGTACATAACTGTATATCTATATGTAGACATAGTTCTAGACATAACTACTCTAAATAACATTTATGGCAAGTCTTGTTTAATTTTAGAAATATCAGTATTTTTTTCGGATAAAAGCTAAAATATATTTCTAACTTTCAAAAAGTAATAAAAGTTAAAGTAGGTAGTTTCCTTACTCCGTTATCTTCTTGTGTCTTCCTTAACAGGATATGGCAAGTTTATGGTTATATTGACATATTACAGGATTAAATACAGACTGTATTTTGTATTAGAATAAAATTCAGTTGATGAATGTATTAATTTTTTTTAAATATGTAAACGTAAACGTTTTATTGCAAATATTAACATTTTAAAAAGGAAAGCCTTTTTATATCAGCAAATTTCATATTTTTCCATGATAAATGTTGTCGGATACTATCAACAAGCAACGTTTGTATGATCAGAGACTCAGAAAAATGCATATCCTCAATACATACGACTAAACTACAACTAAATTATGAAAAATTTTGAAATTATCCTTTCATTAATTGCTTGCTGCATAGACGTTGCATACATATACTCATATACAAAACATAAAATAATTATTATGATATGATACATATTAATTATTCTGATCAGTAAAATATATATATTTTTTTAGGTTTGTGGTCGGAGCAGCAGTAACGACATTTGTAAATATTATAATAATTTTTATAGCGAATAGTGAAAAAGAAGTGGAAACAGTTATACCTGTTTTAGAAGAAAAAACTAATGGGGCCATTATGTTATACTAATTTTAGCGTATTTGCTGTAAATATTTAAATTGCCGATTTCGCTAATTATTTGTATACTAGGTTTTTATTTATGTCTGTTTTATTTAATACAATAAACATTAAAATAAATAGCCCCCTCCTTATTTCGATGTTTTAAAAGTAAATATTAAGGGGACTTCACACCTTCCGTTTATCTGGACAGTTATCTGTCGTAAGTAACTGTGTGAAAATCTGTACATTTATCTGAACTGAAGGAATATAGGCTACGTTCAGTTTTTGACTCAGTTTCGATTTCTGTTCAATTCTCTCCTGACTTTCGACAGGTTTCATTCAAAAATCGTTAAAAAATAAATGAAGTTCAATGGGTGATACAAAAAGAAGATCCACGGTTTATTGTATAAATGCAGCGGTGTTGCTAGGAGAAAAAGGAAAAAACGCCGTGAGCATTAGTGCAAACATTGGTATAAACACCAAAAGCGCATCTGTTTTTAAAACCGTGACTATCATGTACATAAACAGGAAGTCGAACTGAACAAATTGTACGATAAACTGCAGAACTGCGCGTTGCAAAAGAGGGTTCCACAAATGTTTCATCTGCGTAAATACCGGCCTAAACTGTGTATATAGTTCACACAGTTTATCGCTCAAACACAAACTGCGCAGATAAATGGAAGGTGTGTAGTGTGTAGTCCCCTTTAGAGTGAAGTATCCTGACAGGACCGTACTTAGGGCATGTTAAGTTGATGTAACAAAAGTGTGGTAATATCAAAGTACATACATGGATAAACTTCCTCATTCAGTGTCTTTAGAGGTAATTCAAAGAGTAGCAGTAGAGAAGAGCCACTAATATTTTTTAATACTTGTTTCGGTTAATCACGTATGGTTCGAATGCAGAACAACTTTATACATTGATAATTAACGTGCATAAAAATTTTTTTTCAATACAACTAATTTATAATAGAGCCGATATTATTAGTTAGTACATACTAAATTTGTAACAATTAAATATCTAGGATTATTTTGTTTTCCATATTGGCATGTAATAAAAGTAAAATAATAATCAAGAAAATCATGTAATAATCACTAAAAATTCGTCTTAGACATAACGATAAATGGTTGCAATGGCTGCAGAATCACATCAATTTGATCAAAATATCAACTTGCACACTGAGAGAAAGGTTACACGTAAATACAAGGACAAACACCTCATGCTTAGGGGAAGGTGTCAAACTTTTTTCGTCGAGATTCAAATCCAAGCATACACGAGGATACCACAGGTTACCTCTACAGGAGTAGAGGATGATCTGCGGAGCAAAGTGCTACACTTTTAAAGCTATGTGCCTGACAATTAACCTAAATCTCATTATGTCCTGTTTCCATAATATAAGTGCCACACTCTGAAGCTAGGTTTCCCAAGCTTCAGTGATAGTCTGAGATATTTAATAAATTATTATTAAAAGTCCTGATCTGAATTTGTTAATTAAATCTTAAATTCTTTACAAAATCTATTAAAATCTTTACAAACAGTTCAATTTTATGTTTAACGAATGCCCTCACTTTAGTGAGTATAGCCAATACGAGATAGTTCCTTAAAATTTGTATTTAGATTCTAGTATCCTACAAATACTACATAAACAAACTTTCACCAACAACCTAATATTGGTAATACTAAACTTCTATCAGAACAATGACAATTAACTTTACACACCCCTACAGTAATACAAAATAATTATATTATTTCTGATATTTTTTTTATTTATAAGTATCAACCGTTGAATACTCACGAGAGTATTACAATGAGAGATTGTTTTACTGAAACTCAGCTTTAAGAGCCTTTTGGTATATTTTTTTTATTTTACAGCAAATTTGAACTTGAGTTAATAAAATGTATTATTTCCAATATGAAATACAATGGAAAAAACGAACTTATTGAATAATATTGTTTATTGCTGATTACTATACTGTCAACTTCAAAATTTTCGTATTTTTTATCAAGTGTTTTTGTTATTACGCTAACCATTCTATTTTTACAATGTTGAATACACTTACAACTACTAAATGTTGTGCGGGCTTCAACTTCAATCTGGAACTAGGAAAGGAGGAATCCACTTCAGTTGAGTAATTTTGTATTTGTATCATACCAACCGAGAGACTTTAATTTGTGACGCAATTTGTTCAGAAATTATCAAAGTTGAATATACAATACATAAAAAAAATTAACTCTAAAGCTATTATTTCAGTCAGGGTCCATTCTAGGAAAAAACCTTCATATGAACATTTGTTATTATTTTCGCATGGTCTACATGGCTCCGAGAAAATCGACTACATAAACGTCTGTTATAGAAAATTGAAGTTCTTTAACAAAGTCGTATATTTGAATAATAAAATGTTACTTCATTTGTTTCCTCTGTGTATTCTGTTCTGTATAAACTAATTCTGAAACATCTTGGACATTACATTCAGTTGTATGATTGTTAAGTTGTACGTAATTGACAAGAAAAAAAAGTTTTACAATAAATTCATCATCATCATTAGGTCATCAGTCCTAAGACTGGTTGGACGCTAACCTCCAGCTTCTCCTATCTTGTGCTAACCTACGCATTTCGCTAATTGTGCTACAACCTACATCCCTTACTATTTGCGAGCAGTAGTCTAATCTAGGCCTACCTCTGCCTTTCTTCACTCCTATTTCTGCTTCCAAAATATCGCGGACTATTCCCCCATGTCTCAGCAAGTGGCCTACCATTATATCTCTTCTCTTCTTTAAGTTTTTCCATATACTTCTTTTCTCGCCGACTTTCTCCAATACTTCTTCGTTTCTAACCCTATCAGTCCATGGTATTTTCATCATTCTTCAGTAACACCACATCTCAAAAGCTTCTAATTTCTTCCTACTTGCTTCCCCTACCGTCCAGGTTTCGCAACCGTATAGTGCCGTGCTCCATACATACGTTTTCGCTATTCTTTGTTTTATGTCTTTATCGCTTCTTCCATCCCAATTTATTTTACTTCCTAAATAAGTGAAGTCTTTAACTTCCTCCAATCTTTCATTATTAATTTGTACTTTCGTTTTTGCTCTGCTCTCGCGCCCTCTGCACACTAACACTTTAGTTTTGTTTTTATTCACCCTCATTCCGTATTCCTCTGTCAACACTGCCTCCATTTCGTTCAATGCTGATTCTAATTCCTCCTTACTAGATACTAATACTGCTATATCATCCGCGAATCTCAGCATTTTTAGTTTCTGTCCCTGTACTTTAATCCCGAAATCCACTCTATCTTTTACCACATTAATCGCCTCTTCGATGTACAGATTAAAAATTAGTGGTGATAGCGTACATCCTTGTCTTACTCCTTTCCTAATACCTACTTCCCTTTTTTCCCCTTCTACTTCTATAACAGCAGTTTGCTCTTTGTATAGATTGTGTACTACTCTCCTATCTCTATACTTCATTCCCGCGCTCTTTAGTATCTCGAACATTTTTTCCCATCTTACGTTATCAAAAGCTTTTTCTAAATCTACAAATCCTATATAAGCGTTCTTTCCTTTTTCTATTGTTTTCTCTAACATTACTCTTAACGCCAGAATAGCTTCGCGAGTTCCCCTATTTCGCCTAAACCCGAATTGGTCTTCTCCTAGTATTTCCTCTGCTCTATTTTCCATCCTCTTCTGCACTATTCTAGTTAAGATTTTTGACGCATGGGGAGTTAGGCTAATCGTTCTAAAGTTCTCGCATTTGTCGACTCCTCTCTTTTTCGGTATAGTAACGATAATGTTCCTCTTATAATCCTCCGGCATCTCGCCCGTTTCGTATATGTATTTTACCAGTTCAAACATCCTATTTACTACTTTCTGTCCCGCACATTTCAAAATTTCCGCCTGTATTTTATCTACACCCGGCGCTCTATTATTCTTTAGCCCCCTTAGTGCTATTTCAAGTTCCTTTACAATAACAATAAATTAGATAATAAAAATTATTTTTACAAAAAGTATTTTTATACACAATTTTGCATTAAAAACAAGATATAAAAATGTTTTATTACAAAAATATATCCACAATTATATATTATGCGAGTACATTACAATACAATTAGTTAAAAAGCAAGATTTCAAGGTAAACCTTTAATTCAAAGAAAAATATTACACAAAAATATTTACAATTACACATATATTATACAATTATAATACATTATACTTATATATAATTTTGCATTACTTGAAAATTTAAAATATATACATAGTTCAATCAAAACCCTAGCTTTTAAAACAAACTTGAATCCCAAAAACTTTTCAAAGTATACAAAACTTCCAGTAGCTTAGTAAAATTACAATTATGAATTATGCGAATATGCAAAAGATAAATTTACAGCAAAATGGATCTATCGATTTTATTAATGCTTCATATGTTTCTAATATTCTTGAATGTCTACTCATTGAACAAAATTATTGAATAGCGTATCTGTAAGAATAGTGTAAATTTTCAGCTATCGTTACTCAAAATATATGATATTTTAAAGAACCATAAAAAATTTTTAGATACATTGCTGTAGATTCATACAAGGAGAGTAAGGATTTTTAAATTTTCATGTGGCTATAACTAGTTATTTCTGACTGATTTAATTCAAATCAACTAAAAATACACTGGCATAATGAACATTGAATAATTATAATTTTTGGTCATAACTTGTGCAAATTAAAAGCCATAATGTAAAATCTGATCGTAACACCCAATTAGGATAAACAAGTGATAGGAGTTTTGCAAGATTATCGCAAATTATAAATAAACCATCATGATTCCACACACCCTTTTAGATGTTATTCTCAAAGTAATATTATTTTTCTCATTTAGACATTTTTATATGTGACACTAAATTTCTTATATATTATATTGAATTATCTAGTAAATGTGATTACAAAGTGGCTGCATTTGTATGCAACATATCACATATTTATGCTACTTTTAACTAAAATTAACAGATCACATTATCGCAAACATTTTCTACTGTATTAATTTCTTAATACTGATTATACTTATTTTAACTATAACAGCTTATATTTAAATACGAGTGTCAGTTATTGCAATGTAACTAACATCCTTGAATGATTTTTGCATACTAAGTATAATCGACATTTTTTGAAGTCTTATCATCTGTTTTCATGTTCAAGTCAACTAAGGCTCTTAAAAAGTGTTGTTTTTATTTATATTTATTCATCAAATACTGTATATCTAACCTAAAATCAAATTTATGCTTATTCTCATTTATAACGTTTAATATTTTCTTAATATTCTTTCTGGGCAGACAATTTATATCTCTACACATACATTTTGTGTTCTTACGAAAAAACAGAAAACATTCTAGTTCTAAAATTACATCAAATGCTTCTCCGATATCATCTTTTATATCAATTAGTATATATAATATTTTCGTCAGAGGAAAAAATAATTCAGATATATAATCTATACTTATAATTTCAAATACAAACTTAAACACAGATATATAAAATACAAATTCATCTGTAATCGGTAACAAATTTTCTTCATGACTGAAGTAATTAAGTATTTTAATTATTTCATTAATAAATACATTTGTATATTTTTTTAACTCTAATAGATTTGTTTTATCTGCAGATTGGTCAATATAGGCACAAACATTACTAATAATTTCTAACATATATCTGCATATTAGTTGTTTATCTCTAGTATCTAATTCAAATTCATTGCTACCATTATTTGTCATTAGTAACTGGTAAGCAGTTAAACTTGCATTGATTATCCCTATGTTTACAAGATTTTTATCCAATTTAAAATTTGACGTTAATTTTGCAACAGCATCTAAAGTTTTTTGTAATAATTCATTATTTGTGGAATTATATAAAATAAATTCAACTTTATTCATTACTTCCTGAGAAATGAATGGTAACTCATTCGACTTATGTGCAATTGTACTAATAAATCTGGCAAGTTGTATTAAAATCAAAGGATCGTCAGTATTCAACTCTTGTAATATAATGGTAATTTCTTCTTCCGTAATCTTTTTGTCACAAGTGGCACATAAAATATTGGCTAAAATACCTATAACGATTTCTATAAACCTGTTCTCTGTACATTTCATTATAGCAGAACACGCTAATGATGGAAATGACAAGTCAAATAAATATTTGCCAACATCCTCTTCCAGAGTCATATCCCACAAAAAACATAAATCCTCCTCGATTTCTTCACCCCATTTCATATCAGAAAATTGTAACAGCGTCCTAAGCACAAACGATTGACTGTATAAAGTATCACCTATAACATCGCCTCGAAGTTTCTTATTTGTCTCTTCGTCTAAATCACTAGCGCTTATATTATTTATATGTGAATAATTTTCATCATGTTTATTTGTATTTGTGCCCTGAAAATCATCTTCCATTGCAATTTTTTTAATTACAGACATCAAAATGAATGTTATTGTAAATTTGTAAACACAACCATGGAGTACATATTATTACGATTATTACATTACTTTTACGAACAGCAAAATAATAAATTCACCTTAGAACACAGAACAGTCTGGGCACTTTCCATTAACACTGACATCGTGTTTCTTAAAGTCTATGGGTAATTATATTAGGCGTTTACGAAAACTGCGAAAACTCTCTAGATGTAAAAATATTCAATAGATTTCTAAACATTTTAATTACATTTAACGTAAAGATAGTAGACCATTTACTCGAAATAATTAATAAGTCGGTAAGCTACTTCATCTGTAGTTATTTATATTTATTATTTATAATAATCTTTATTTCCAATAATATTTATTAACCCAATATTCGGAATTTAATAAACATTAAAAATTGTCTTCAAAAAAACTCATCAAATATCAGAAAATATTTGGCATATGTGGAAATAAATTTCAAAAATTACATTAGTAATTCCTGACCAAAAGGTGCTGATTTGTGGCAATAAATAAAATGTCCTAAGCAAGGAGACTAGAGAACAGGAGACATAACTCGAGTGGTGGGGGTAGCACGAAAAGCATCCTGTGGGGGTAGCACTGTGATCACGTAGTGTGCTTCATCATGGCGGTCATTGCGTAGAGTCGAGCGAGGTTATTTGAAGTTATTTTTGTTTGCTGTGTTTTGAGCGTTTCCAGTTTTTTTGTTGAATATGTCAAAAGCGTCGAGATACTGTTGCGTTGAGAATTGTTCCTGCAAAAGCCCTGATCGTAGTTCAATGGAACCCGACATATTGATAGTGTGAGAGCGAAACCGCGATAGACGAGGATAAACGGCATGCGTAGATCCCGCGCGCTTTTACGCGAGCCTGCCATATTGCCGACGTTTTTCGTGCCACCCCCACCACTGATTTTTCGAGGAGCTATGTCTACTTGCTCTCTAGTCTTCTTGGTCCTAACATTTTATTTATTGCCACTATTATAACATTTCTGGAGAAATGTTTCTGGGATGGTGGAAGTCAACATCGTAAGATACCTGAACGATATTGGCAGTCGTGTATGTCACCACATAATTTTTCTGGTATCAATATTAATCAACAGTTGCAACTAACCGAAACTTAGCAAGCGCCATTCAACGGAAACAACAAATCAACATACTCAACTGTTGTGTTAGTAAAGTTAAATTAATAACAAGTTCGCCGTTTCCCTTCCCCTTCTAGCTCTTAGCTAGCAACGAGCCGGCCGTATTATACTCTACTGCGGCTCGCATTTGGTTCCGTAACTTGATAGTGCCGACGGGAAGTGAGGTAACTTGGTATTTCTGTAAACTTTGGTGTTAATTGAACGCTCAGAACACCTAAAATAAGGTAAACGTGTCCAATATGATCGTTGGATTCATATATTTCATTACTAGTGCCATCTACCAGAAAATTGCTATGAACGTGTACATAGTGAAATGAAATTCAGCGCTTGCGCTGTCAGTGAATATAAAACTGTCAAATCTGGTGGGTCGATTTTAATGGCGGTTTGTGAGTGTATGTGGATAATAAAATAAAATGTGATAAATAAAGTTAAATACAATATAGGCAAAAATTTATGTAATAAATGCAATACTTTGAAATTGTGTTGAAAGTGGTATATCAAACGCTGTTTCCGATGTGGAAGCAGTTACAGATGGGACTTCGGGCATTTTTGCTTATAGCTTCGAGAGTTTGGACATGCTTATGTTACACATTAAAAAAACAAACTCGAGCTGTAAGTATATATAATCATCTTAAACATATACAATGGATTTTGAGTGTTTATTTCAAAAATATTTTATAGATATCATTCAGTCTTATAGAAATTGTCTTTCAACAAGGTGTTTTGACATCAACAACAACACATTATTTTTTGATTAATTTCCTTAGCAAACACTAAATGTGGCGTGAATTTTTGTGAGAAAAACCAGGTTAAAGATATTACCGAAGTAAATTTGGCAATACTATATTGGCATGTGTCCAAACTTTCCGGTTATAATTATTTATATTCTAATAAGTTCATTTATTTGCAGATTATACAGCATCAGTCCGTTAAGTACGATTTATTTCCATTATCTCCCTTATCAAGGCATAGGCTAAGTAAGTATGATTAATAATTATTGTTAATATATATCTATTGAGCTACTTAATTTTTATGAAAGTTTATAATTGAATACCAAAATGTGATAATTATATTCAAGTCTTGCCATAAAGTATAGCAAAAAAATATTTTTTTAAAATGAAAATAATACCTTCTTAATAATAAATATACATATATTTATATTTAAATTTAAAATTTTAATAAAACCCTAAAAGTACAGACAAAATTATGAATTATGACAGTTGTCTTCTCACTACCAATGATAATAATGCTATTAAAAACTTTAAAAACAAGTTTCAGGTTAATATTGAGCATTGACAAGTGTTATATATCATAGAATCTGGGTGGGCATCATATTATGTCATTGTATGTCAAACTTAATAAAATAATTATGTATTCTGTTAACTGGCAATTCCCTTCACATAGGCCACCGTTAAAATTGTATTTAATAATGTTCACAATTGTTTGTTTTTATATTTTGGAAAAAATATATACAGATATAGTAGTTAGAAATTGGGGAGTCGCTAAATTGATAAGGTTTAAGAAAATGCTTCTTAAGACTTAAAAATACGCTTTAAAGTAATATAAGAAAAAAATCTTTCTATTAATAATGCCATGTTATTAAAAAAACAAAATTGCATAAGAAAAAGGCTAAAATATTAATTAAAAATGTCTGGAAAATTTATAAGAATTTAGAATCAAAGAAAATCTTAAGAATATGTTAGAAAGAGCTCAGAAGGGGAAATCTAATGTACATAATTTAAAAAATTACCTGCTGGTAATATATTAGATAAAAAGCAATTTCATTCTTACATTGTACTCTCCTTTATTACCAGACATTTTATAAAACAAATCAATAAAAGATTGTTTTATATAATGTCGGACAATTATTCACATACTATACTATATGTCATATACTATAGTATGTTAGTTTTTTTATCCTTACGATCACATAAGAATCATAGAAGAAGTTATTCTGTGCATATATAAATAAGTTTCGGAAATTGATTTAGCTATGGCAGAAAATATTACAGCAGTATTACTTTTGTGTCAACAATAGAAATATATCAAATTGTGAGTAGCCTTGCATTTTATGAGGCTTTACAACATACTTAATCTTACGTTGAAACAAGTGGTTGAATGTAAAAATGTGTATATTTAAACTTCTACCTGAGTATTGTGAACTTAAAGTAATCTGTTTCCGAACTATACAGATATATATTTTGATTAGTCTATTTGTTTCTTTTAAAAAACTTGTTTTAGAAATAGATCTTGCATTGTTTGGAAATAGGAAAAAAATAGTAGGCGAATGTCCCGTTGGAATCTTTTATGATTGTAGCGGGACATTTGATTGTGTCCAACATGATACCCTTATTCAAAAGTTATATAAGCATGGAATCCCAGGCATTCCACTGAAATTTTTAATTTAATAAATACAATTTTATTAAACAATACAAATATTGGAGTACTGAAGTGGCACAATTTTATATCTTGTAGTCTTGCATATAACTTTAATCTTGATATTATATCAGGCTTTATATAACTTTGTATACTGATGATATATAAACAATTGTTTTTTAAAGCTTTAACAACAAAATTTTCTATCATTCAATGTATGAGTAAATAAATTTTAATCTTTAATCAATATTAGGTATTAATTTTTAAAAGCTGACAAAACAAATACATTTCAGGTACTTAGAAGACATACAATAAAATTGATTTTGATCAATACAGTTTATAATGAAAATAATATTAAACTCTTGCCTTTAACCTTGACTGATATGCTGTGTTTTCATCTAAATTATAAATTTATTTCAATATTTTGCCAAATAAGAAATTTAAAAGTAGTTTATTGATTAATTAAAGTGTATTACATACAAATAGATTCACATTTACACTATGGGATTTATTTTTAGAGGTTCATCTTCCTATTCAGGTAAGGTTTTCATTACACAACGAATTTCTGAGATACATCTAGTATCTTAGTAATGTTCCCTAGGAAAATGTATAAAAAATAAATGTATGTTTTGAGGTCTATATAAATTAAAATTCTAAATGTTGCGCCATTCTTTATAAAAAAGTTATTTAGATTAATTTTTTTTTCAGGTATAGTTAAACGAAAAGTTTTGGTCCTTGATTTGGACGAGACTTTGATACATTCACACCATGATGGTGTGGTAAGACAAACGGTGAGACCAGGAACGCCACCAGATTTTGTACTTAAGGTTGTAATAGACAGGCATCCTGTAAGATTTTTTGTACACAAAAGGCCCCATGTTGATTTTTTCCTAGATATAGTAAGTTCCCTGTTTTTACATTAAGAAGGTACACTTGTAATGTGCACTTGCACAAAAATGTATTTCTAATATATTTAATATGAGCTTTAATTTTCTTGTGGGAAACATTTTACACAATTAATTATGCTAGGACTGAAGAAGTGGAAAAAGAAAGGGCACAGCTACAAGACAGTGAATACAGCTTCAAGATTTGTATAAAATATGTACTTCTATACCACCAACAACCATTATACAGGGTAGCATTAAAATATTTCATAAAGTATTTTCAATAACTTGAAGATAAATTTGGTATAAAGTTTTTGGTCACTTTTTTATTTATGTGTTAAAGACCAATAAACCTCAAATACAAACATTTGAGACCTGTCATATTTTAAATCAGAAAATTCCAATCTATCTGCTCACGTTACGAGGAAACAGTCGGGTGTTACTGCAAACTTTCGGCATATATACATTACACGAAAGTTACAGAAACGAGATAAAAAGTTTATATTTGCACAAACAAAACAATAGAAGGTCAAAAACTAAAAGTAACACTAAACAAACTTGCTTATACCTACAAGCAAGTAGGTACCTATCTCAAGTCTACCTATCCCAAGTGTGCGTGACGGCATCTCGGGTTCTGTTTGTTGTACTATTGTCTCCATTCAGTTTTTGTGTTGACAAATTCTTGACATGTTTTATCTCCTTTTTTAATCACTTTTCATACAAATTCCTTAAGATTCCATCAGTATGTATCTGAAGCTGTTCTCTTTTTTTTTTACAGGTTTCTCAGTGGTATGAGTTAGTGGTGTTTACAGCTAGTATGGAAATTTATGGTGCTGCAGTAGCAGATAAATTAGATGCAGGAAGGGGAATACTCCAAAGACGATTTTATAGGCAGCATTGCACTCCAGATCTAGGGTCATATACGAAGGATTTGAGTGCCATTTGTAATGATCTCTCCAGTGTTTTTATTTTGGACAACAGTCCAGGAGCATACAGAGCTTATCCTGGTAAGATAGTATTTAGAAAATTTTTATAATCCACATCAGAAGTTAAAGGAAACTGCCTAGTAAATATTTGTATGAGTACCTTGATGTTTCTACCGTAAAAACTCAAGTTGTAGGGCAAACAGTTTTAAGTTTGTAAACAGTATTTTAATACCATTAGTACCATTAAAGATTTTCTTTAAAGATTATTACCATTGTTAGGTAATACCTACATATTATGAATTTGTAGTAAGATTTAATATCCCCTGAAAAGAGCAGGACAATCGATTATTTAGACTATCGAAAAGTGTGTGGAAGGATACTATTCAGACTCACAGATATAGTCTGTTCTTTTGTTTGTCAGTTTTCTATTTGTCTGTTTTTGTGTCTGTTTTCTGTTACAAGTTCCTTGTAACCACAAGCATTTTTTCTTATTCCTCATTTCTATCTTTATTACGATAGCTCAAGTAGTTATAAAAAGGTATTCAAATAATCTCTAAAGGTATAATATTGTTTCAGTAATAGGAGTAAAATGGATCAAGAAATATCGTTAATATTTGTTTACACATTTTATAGATTTCTCTCTTAACTACGTTGTCCATCCAAATTGATTATAGCTAGTTGCGATGATTAAGCGTAACAGTTATTTACAAAATATATACGCAGGAAAAATAGGTCAAAAATAAAATACCTTCAAATTAAAAGGTTGTCAAGGTGGAATCCACCTGAGGCTTTTCTAATCTTTTTGTTTTTGAGGTTTGGATTAGTGAAGTTGCATTATTTATGTGTTCTTTTTTCTGTACGAAGACTTAGTGTTTGCGATGTAACAAATTTGATAAAATCACAACCATTTTATATTTCAAGGACCCATCTAATCTTGCATTATCACTTTTTATATGGTCTTATCTATATGGCAATTTCATATTACAATACAACTTCGATAATTCGGACCCTTACTAATTCGGACACTCCATTTATCTGGACATGTACCATGCTCGGGCACTTTTTATTTCTATAATTCGGACAGATTAATGTGATCAATATTGCAGAAGACTACTCCATTCCAAGCCAACGCTCGCAATCATGTGCTGATTATAAGACCGCATAAAATATTAACATTAAGTGATAAATTAAAAATTTAGAATTTTCTTGAAAATCTAAATAGTATCCGGCGCACGGCAGAACACTTTAATGTGCCTAAGTCAACAATATCCGACATTAACAATAACCAAGAAAAAATAAAACAATTTCTTAGTTCAGGATGTGGAATTGGTAAGTCATTTTTATATATTTCCGATAGATACAAGTTAACAATGATTTTTTTTTTTAGTAAAAAGAACGTGCATGAAAAGAGCAGAAAATCTTAAAATGAACAAATGCTTTACCAAAGGTTCTTGCAGCAATGCAATAGACATATACCAATATCGTCTGATATTTTGGGTCTAGCTAGCTCTGGATGGCTCGATAAACTTAAAGCAAGACATGGTATTCGCCTGTTAAAGGTATGTGGTGACGTATATCAAGTGACACCCATACTATACCACCATTTCAACAAAAAATTTTGAGAATTATCTATGACATGGAGTTGAGTGACAAACAAGTTTACAATGTCGTTGAATCAGCTATTTTCTGGAGGGTATTACCTGACACCACATGGGTGCATGAAAGTGAGAAGTCAGCCCCAGGAAGAAAAGTTTCTAAAGACCGATTAATTTTTATGTCGTGCTGTAATGCAGCCAGATCACACAAGCTTCTTATTTTTGTTATAGGTAAATCAATTAAAACAGGCCGTAATCTGAGAGATTTTAAGAATTCCCAAATTCGTTTTATCGATAAAGCAACAAAAAAAGGTTGAATGACCAAAGATTTATTCTGGGAATGGTACCATCAACATTATATACCGAGTGTCAAAAAATGTTTAAATGCAGTTAATGGTCCTCATAGAGCCCTATTATTATTAGATAATGCCCCTTTCCATCCAAAAATCGCTGAAATTGACAGTTTAGTAGATTCAGAGTTCAGAATTCTACTTTTGCCACCCAATTGCACCGCGATCGTTCAACCTATGGATCAAGACTTGATTCAAAACATTAAAGTTTCATATAGAAAAAGTTTACTGCATAACATCATTGCACAAGAAGAAATTTGCAATATTATACAGGCCTTAAAAGACTTTACAATTAAAGATGCCACCTTCAAGTTAAATGAGGCATGGGGTTTAATTACCCAAAAATAATATCAGGAAGAGCTGGTTTGCACTGTGGCCTCAACTATCATTGAAGTGGGATAAAGACTGCTGCCATTAAGTGAAGTCAAAAAACAACTGCAGTCCGACTCGGCTGACAATGAGTTAGATTTGAACGAAATTAAAAACATCCTGCATAATTTGGAACTTACTGAACATATCAGAGATGAAAAGATAACCGAATGGGCCCTAAGTCAAAATGAGTTTTATATTGAGGATCTTACAGACCAAGACATAATCGACACTGTTCTTAATGAAGACATCCATGAAGATGAAAATTTGCCTGAAGAAAGGAAGAAAAATAAGATAGTGATGCTATTAATGCATTTTCAATATGCATAACATGGGCGGAAGAAAATGACTTACCTGCACATAATATTTTTCTATTAAAGTTAGGTGTTAGATAGAGTTAAAGGAAGCTGCTACCAAAATGGAAGCAAATAAACTTTCCCAAAAAAATATTTATGATTTTTTGAAAGCAACCATCAATCTGCTATACACTATGGTAATGAATACTATTTATCTTTTGTGTTTAACACATAATATAATATGTATATATGTATGTATTTGTATGTATATATGTATGTGTTTGTATGCATTTGTAAGTTGAACTTATATATGTACATGCATATGTGTGTAAATGAATAAATATTTTTATTTCTAGTCTGAAGTATATCTGTAACCTCCTAATTTTTTATGACAGTTATATGACACTGTAAAAAATAATAAATACTAAATATAAAACATAATAAATACCCTCTTCATTCGGACACTTCAGGTGTCCTAAATATTTAGAAACTTTATCTGTCTGGATTATCGAAGTTGTACTATATTTCTCCCTATATAATTCCGCATATTTGAAACAATCTAAAGAAATTGGATGAGCACGATATAGTACAAGTAGATCTATGAAATATGTCCATATCATATGGCTACATAATTAAAACATGAAAATATACAGAGTATTTTATTTAAATACCAGGAGTAAACATCGTTTCTTGAAAAGCCGTAATTGTTATAGTTATCATCTAGGTAAAAATTGTATGCAAATGTTTTTATATAAAAAAATTTATACAAAATTTTTTAAACTGTAGAAAAGATTTAAAATCCACAGACAACAAAATAATTGAAAATATAGTAGTAAATCCATTACATAATGTAGAACTTTTACAACATGGTTTGATTCAGGTTTAAAAAAGTTTATATATAAAGTAATGAAAGATTATCACAATAATCAGTTTTACCAGATGAGTATATAATAATAGTTAATTGCTTTCCCTTGGAAAAAAATTTTTATTTTTTCATATGAAAGACACTTAAGTTTTATAACTTCTATTATTAAAAAATATATACATGGTGAGTCATGGGAAACGGACGTTTTTAGAACGAATAGTACACAGCTTGTGTCAGGCGTATGTAAGTGGGAGAAATGACAGTCAACACTCCTTGAGTTGCCATTTAGTATCCATCATGCCGTTGTGGACAAGGGAACACCGCGTGTTTGTTTACGACGAGTTTGTAAAAAGTGGAGGTTCAGTGACAATAGTGCAACATCTTTTCAGACGGCGTTTCAACATCGGCCGTCATGGTGCCCTCCCTCAGCGGAATACCATTCTTAGATGGGTTAATTCATTGCGAACGACAGGGTCACTGTGTAAAAGGAAACCACCCGGCCCAGTTCGAACGGCCCGAACAGCTGAAAATGTGGATCGAGTAAGGGAAGCCATGAACCGAAGCCCCACTCGTTCTGCTAGACGACATTCTAGGGAACTGCACATAAGTCAATCCACGATGCAGAGAATTTTACACAAAGACCTTGCATTTCATCCCTACAAAATTATGATGGTTCAGAAGCTAAATGAGAGAGACTATCAGCAACGAATGACTTTTTGTCAAGCAATGCTTCACCTATACGAAGAAAATGAAAATTTGATTATCATAATGAGTGACGAAGCCCATTTTCACCTGGAAGGGGCGGTTAATAAGCAAAACTGTCGATATTGAGCTGCAGATAATCCTCGGGGATTACATGAGAGACCGCTACACAGCTGTAAAGTTACAGTTTGGTGCGGTATTGGACGGTGCGGGATTATCGGACCATTTTTTTTTTAAGAAAACGAGAGAACGGTGACTGTTAATTTTGATCGCTATGTGAACATGTTTGAAACTTTTTTCTTACCTGAACTTCGCAGGCTAAGAATGAATAGGACAGAGGTGTGGTTTCAACAGGACAGGGCGACCGCTCATACAGCAAGAGCTTCCCTGGCTGTTGTTCGAACTACATTTCCTAATCGCCTCATTTCACGCTTCGGAGACCTTTCTTGGCCGCCGCGCTCGCCCGATCTTTCTATTTGTGATTTTTATCTTTGGGGGTATTTAAAATCAAGGGTATATGAGCGTAAATCCCGTACATTAGAGGACCTGAAGACAGCAATACGTGAAAAATTGCAGAAATTAACCTAGGTACGTTGCGAAACGTAGAATCAAACTTTCGAAAACGACTTCAGCTGTGTATACGTGAAAATGGCCGTCATTTATCAGATATTATTTTTCGCACTTAGGCATATAAAATGACATAGTTTAAGTTTAATTCTTTAAAAATAAAACTTATTTTTTCCTAAAATTGCAAGAGTTATTCTTTGTTGAAAAACGTCCGTTTCCCGTGACACCCTGTACAATGATTGTATATTTATTTATTTTTTTTATAAAATTAATAAATTTATTTCTTGCAAAATAAATAATAATACAATACAATTCTTAATACAATGTGATATATAATTATGTATATCATCCACTTAATTATGTACATTTTGCAAGTATAAGAACACGTGTATTGTGTAAAATATGTTTCTGATATTCTGAACGACAGTAAATAAAATTGAATATCAAATTCTAAAGGTAATCAAATTTTTCTTACAGATAATGCAATACCAATTAAATCATGGTTTTCGGACCCCACAGACATAGCATTGCTCAATCTTCTTCCAGTGCTTGATGCTCTTCGCTTTACAGCAGACGTTAGGTCTGTCCTATCTAGGAATCTCCATCTACACAGGCTCTGGTAGAAAGGTGAGTTTTATATTCATTGCGATTATTTAGCCATTATTAATTTCAGCCGTAACAGAAGTGATTTACCCACTAACAGCAGTTTCTCTAAAATTCAGAGAAATGATTCGAC
Organism: Rosalia funebris; assembly: GCA_037954035.1. Taxonomy (NCBI): domain Eukaryota; kingdom Metazoa; phylum Arthropoda; class Insecta; order Coleoptera; family Cerambycidae; genus Rosalia; species Rosalia funebris. Next base: position 13,066,285 of record JAZFAV010000007.1, read on the forward strand.
ACATGATTTTAAAGTACTCAATCAAGTAGAAAATAATATTCATAATATCGTTACACAAGTACAAGAACTTGAAACCCCCACTAAAGAAAATAGTAAAAAGTTTAAATCACGCATACCTCAAAGAACATGTAATTAAAATTACAGAACAGTCATACAAAAAATTAATAAAAGGCTATAAATAAGGAAAGACAATTTTCTTCCAGAAATGGGGATAGAACTTCTGTAGATTTTTGTAAATACATATTGTCATAGACCTTACATCTAAGGAAGAATATTAACTAATCGTTAATATTGTATGTCAACATATGTAGTGATTTGACTAATATTTGAATTGGTCAGAACTGAAGGAAGATGGCCATTTAAGATCGATCATATACGTTGCTTACTTCATCATTTAATTGTTTAAATTTTCTGATATTCAGGCAGTAATTTTACCTATTCTTTGATTAGAATTAATGGTTCTAAAAGTATTTTTTTATAGATTAGTGCTATTCTTTCATAGTACAAGTTATGAAGAGATGACTGTTTTTTAGATGTGTATGTTCATTTAAATTATTTGTATATAATATAAAATAAATACTTTTTTCTAAGATATACTTTCTTTTTGTGGTGTCTTTTTTAATGTTTTCAACACCCATGAAAAAAAATTAATCCTGGTAGTAGTTACTTAAAATATCCTTCCTTATTTTTCATTAGTATTTAAAACATATTTTCCAATTATATATTAGAAACCATGATAATGCCATTTAACATAAATTACTTTTCATATCACATCACTATACAAGGCAAGTCTTTGAATTGTACATATATTTTGACCACTTAGAAAGTTTCGAACTAGTAAATGATTATAGTGAACATTATTTTCTAATATCATTATTGAATATTAACGGAGTTAAGTTTCCACTATTACCAAATGCCGTCATTTGGTTCCACATCAAAAATAAATGACCAAAGATTGATTTTATTGCAAATAACTCGAAGTAAAGGTGAAATGTGGGCCGCATTCCTAACAGTTAAAATATTGACCTTGTTAAAGAATACTTCCAGGTATTCTTTCCGTTTACATAAACTTTTACTTACACCCAAAACTCATCCAAAGCAAGTGTATATTCATCTATGTAAAAGTTAGTGGCCTGCAGTCAATGTGTGCTTTGTATGTTGATGGTCGTATAGAAGAAAAGAGAGGTTGTAGCATAGTTGTATTATGGCGACCTCTAAGGACTGGCAGCCAACATTAAATCAGTTTAGGGATATAAATAATCCCTATAGATAATATTTTTCTATAAGTTTCCATTTGGAACAGAACGAACTTTTCAGAAGAAATGATAAATGTTTTGAATATAATGACACTAATTTTAATGGGTTTAAACAGTTAGTTTTGACAAACAAAATTTACTAGTGAGGGCGTTTTTATTTAGCTTTAGGTAAAATGAGCAAAATATGCAAAGCACCTTTCAGCTTACCCAATAGAGGGCTGTTAGATTTCAAGATGTTCCATCGATCTGTTATTGTTTGTACTGAAAATTATAATTTAAAACGAAATTATAATTTTATGTTATTTTGAAATCAACCAACTTACAAACCATTTTAAATTGATTATTTTAGAGAATCGAAACTGCAGCAGTGAAATAATGAAAAGTGCGGTTATATCGAAGTGGGTTCTAGACTAGTGATTCTGTCATTGGAACAAAATGGTTCATTCAAACTTGGAAATGATTGACATAACCATTTTTAAGAGAGTGGAAGTATACACGAACTAAGGTTATACTCCGAAACATATCTCGCAACAAACCTCCTTAATGAACGCAATTTTGTAAGAATTTTTGAGCTGGTGCGAGACTCTACCACATATCACATGCAAGGTTTAAGCTTTGTTCCCACCTAATTTACCAAGACGATAATTTTACGAATTGGTACAGGCAATTTCTTTTAAAAGTCATTTTGTAGACAGATGATTTGGTATTCGCTAGAGAGGGCATTAAAGAGAAAGTTCTCGAGCTGTATAAGAGACCATTTTCCAATAATATTGAATTCATTTCGGGTAGGATTTATTGTCAACGTTCTGATTGGACCATCCAGACTGTTTGTGTGATTGTATTATAAATAATAATAGTGCAAAAAAAATGTTATGGTAATGTGTGATGTGCCTGACATGCGAGGTGAAGTGCTGTGAAATTAAGTGAGATTACCTGAAGTGAAGTAAAATGTATAGTGGCTTAATTTTGTTTGATAAGGTGAGTTTTTTTACTGTTTGATTCACTGTTCCATTTTGTTAATGTTATAATTTTTAATCCTTGAAATGTTGTCACTTTTAATGAGAAATATGTTTTTTTTTTGTTTCATTGCAATTGAAAATGAGTTTAATGTATTTCAGATACCATTAGCTGTTCTCTTGATTTATAAAAATTCATAGTAAGATAGTAGGTATTTAGGCAAACAATCCTAATAATTTATTAAAAAAAAAAATAACAAAAGAAGAATTAAAGAATGTATTTTTGGTAGTATTCTAATAACTAAGATCTGCCACATTGATATTTTGTAACTCTGAGAAATCCGTAATAAATTGACAATAGTTCTTTTCTCTGATAAAATGGTAACAGCATCGAGCATACTTAGTCAGCGGTAACCAACATGTGTTGGTGTTTTGAAGCAAAATTTGGCAAACTTTTATTTAAATATTTTTAAGAAAAAATATAGAGACCAAAATATACCACTGGTAAAAATATATGTACAAATCTAACACTCACCTTGTATAGCATGCAAAAGGCTCTTACAATTAGATTAATGGTGTTATCAGACTAGTAACTTAGTAATTATACAAGATGACATTGCTCAGCTTATGTGAAATTAGAAATATATGGGTGGGGTACATGATATCATGCAGAACTGAATTTTCATTTCTAATTGTTTGGCAGTCACTCATTAGAGTCAGTAGGTTAATTTATTCATATATTCACATAACGAGTTCTATGATTTTATAGTTTCATGCTTGTTGGATTCGCGTTATTTTGTATATATCTATGACCCTTTACTGTTAAATTTTATTGTATATAAATTTATTATTCACAAAATTGTTTTTTTGCAGCACACTTTTGCATATTTAGCGGATTTAGTTGGATAAACTTGTTACTAACCCCACTGAAATCTTTAGAATTAGACTCAAATTTTGCGGGACGCTCTGGCATGGCTCTGCCCATGTACTTCTAATTTCAAATTACCTCTAATACAATACTTGAGACATTCCCTTTTTGGCAAATTAAGTTCTTAAAATTATCGATAAAAAAAGACTTAAAAAAAATTATGACATTACAAATAGAATTAAAATATAGTTAAACAGGAGATGTAATATACAGATTTTGTCTTATGAGCTTTCTGAAATAAAATATAACATTTTCGATGGTTAAAAATGGTGTTTTTTAATCAGACCTACAAACTGATTAAATTAACCATATGATCCATATATCAAGTTTAAAAACAAAAAAAAGGCAGCTAACCTATTTTAACAAAGCATGTTGAGAATTACTGCGAAAATTAGCATATTTTATTCACATATACTTTAGTTTATATATTAATTGGCATCGTAGTCAGCTATGCTTCACTATAATAGATAATAATATAACACTGTATTTGTTTAGTTTGGCAACTAAACAACTACTTTGTTGTTTAGTTGCCATTGTCTACTAAAAGGCTTGATATTAAAGTATAGATTATAGCACAGCAAACGATTTGTCTGTTTGCAAATATCTACAATATATTTGCCACATCACTATTTAAATGAAATAACTGTTTTGTTATGAAATAAAATCTCAGGTAAAAGGACAGCTATTATCATTTTAATAGCCCAATTAATGTATAAATGCCTTCCTGAGTTTTGCTTAAACTTCTTCGATACAAATCTTGGATTATGTAGTACTTAATGTAAAGTTTAATGACGGCCTCCTCTTAAAATTACTACTTTGGTGTATATGAAATGGTTTTTGGCAGCATTTTATTTTAGTTGTGAACTTAGATACCCAGAATTAAAAAAATTATCAATTTTTAAAGAAAATATATTAGTTACAAATGGTATTAGCATAGCATCCTAGTAATTTGGTAAAAGTTAATTAACAGTTTTGGTCTAAACTATTAAAATATACAAGAATTGGCCGAACAATATTTTATATACCTATGTGATTATTCTAATACTGCAACAAACCAATCATCATCATGAGGTCATCAGTCCTAAGACTGGTTGGACGCTAACCTCCAGCTTCTCCTATCTTGTGCTAACCTACGCATTTCGCTAATTGTGCTACAACCTACATCCCTTACTATTTGTGAGCAGTAGTCTAATCTAGGCCTACCTCTGCCTTTTTTCACTCCTATTTCTGCCTCCAAAATATCGCGGACTATTCCCCCATGTCTCAGCAAGTGGCCTACCATTCTATTTCTTCTCTTCTTTATGTTTTTCCACATACCTGTTTTCTCGCCGACTTTCTCTAATACTTCTTCGTTTCTAACCCTATCAGTCCACGGTATTTTCATCATTCTTCGGTAACACCACATCTCACAAGCTTCTAATTTCTTCCTACTTGCTTCCCCTACCGTCCAGATTTCGCAACCGTATAGCGTTGTGCTCCATACATACGTTTTCAAAAATCTCTTCCTTATTTCTAAGTTTTTACCCCCGAGCAGCATAAAAGTGCTTTCTTTTTGTTAAAAGCTACTCGACCCTGCGCTATTCTTTGTTTTATATCTTTATCGCTTCTTCCATCCCAATTTATTTTACTTCCTAAATAAGTGAAGTCTTTAACTTCCTCCAATCTTTCATTATTAATTTGTACTTTCGTTTTTGCTCTGCTCTCGCGCCCTCTGCACACTAACACTTTAGTTCACCCTCATTCCGTATTCCTCTGTCAACACTGCCTCCATTTCATTCAACACTGATTCTAATTCCTCTTTACTAGATGCTAATATCAACTCTGGAGTCAATATTGTATTGACAATATTGAGTAGTTTAATGCTACTCTTGCATTTTACATGGGAATGTGTATAGTGCATCAACACGTAGATTAAGGTATATTTCTGTCCTAGAAAATATGTAAGAAGACCATTCTCTGTAATCAAAAACATTAAAATTACTTAGACCAAAACAAAAAAATCTACTTTTATGCCATCAGTATTCTTTTTCTGACAAATTATCTATTTGGTAAATATTATTGACAACAGACTTGGTGCATGTTTATTAGCCCTAACTCCTCATATAGGTTCCATCATCACCATTTTAACATAACACGGTTATTTTGGAACAAAATAAACATTTGCAGTAGCAGTGATGGCATAAATTGTAAACATTTTCTGAGTTTTTCTATCCTGGTTGAAGGGGTAATGCTTCTATAATTTTTTGCTAATAACTTGCATAAAAGTATATATCAGTTAAGCTCAAACAGCGGCTCTTACTATCTACAGTATCTTAAAAGTTATTAAGATCTAAATCAAAAATGTTTAAAACAATGATCTCTAATCAAATCAATAATGTTTTTACATTTTTTTATTCTTTCAAAGCTTTTTGAACTTAATTCTCTATTTACACGTATTATTTTAGACAATTTTTTTTTCTATTTAATACAATCATTTCAACTAATAGTGAATAAGTTCACTTCATATTTATGACTGATTTTTATTCGAATTGTAAGTTTCGAAATATTAATAATTGTATTGTTAAATTCAGGTGAACAGATGTAATGATCAATTTTGGATGACTTCGTTACTGATCCAACTTCCAATCAGCTTTCAGCAAGAAGTTTTTATTTACGAATAACAAAATAATTAGTTGGTTTTTTTTTTTATTATTTTAAGTATATATGTGTTGCTTTTTTCAAGTCTTACATGGAGTATTTTATTTATTTGATTCTTTTTATTACCTTATTTTTTATTGTTGGAGAATGATATATAATAACAGAATCATTTCAGATATTGGAAGAACGTACAAAATATGTGAAATAGTACTTTTTTCACATTCTAAAGATTTACTCAATAAATAATTATTGATTGTCACTATGTTTAGCTTATTTTTGTATATCATTCTTTAGCAAAAATTGTACACATTGTTATGAAAACCAAAGATATTAATTTTGTTTTTAATGTTAAAATATAAATATCTTCTCTAAGAAATTATGTATATGTTAATATGACTGAAACAATAAACATCTATCACCTAGCACGAACAATTAATTTAAGAGATATTTTTTCTCTGTATGTCTGTTTGTTATATTTTAAATTCATATTCACAATTGAAGGTGTAAATTTTTGTATATTTTAATTTCAGTTTTATTTTGCCAATATCTAAGATTCTGGTTTTCTCATCACGACCGAGAAAACAAATTCGATCCTTCTAAGCAGAGTGGCTGATCTATCTTACTAAATTTATTGACTTCGTGGAGTCTTGTTACAAATAAAGTTATAGTAAATGAAATGTTTAGCATAAGTAATTTTTAATCATAGATTTACACAAAAGTTTTCTGCATCAGAAAATATTATTTTTTATTGTGTATTCGTTATATATTCGATAATATGTATTATTATGGAATGTATATTTGTATAAACAATACATTTGTACATAATAGGTAATAAAGTAATAGAAAATTATTAGTTAATTATTAGTGTTTTATAGATTTTTATAGTACTTAAATTTGTGTTTGTAAAGAAAAACATATTTTGCCATTAACTGCGCTTTAAATTATATGTTTCACTTGCCAAGAAGCACAAGAACTATGTAAGTTGATCCTTTGTAAATATTTTGTACAAAATGTTTAACAGTGTTAAATTTCCTATGGGGTTCTATATTTTCACACAAATACAATATAGAAAATTGTGATATTGACACCTTTAACTATTTTGGCATTTTATTCTTATTTTTTGTCTTTGTTATTCACTGTATTTTTAATTTAGTCATTAAAAGATGTAAATTTTGCCGTAAAGAGTATGTGTTACAAATTAGTTAAATTTTAAATGAAATATGTGTATATAAAATCATGTAGAAATTTTGTGTTGTAATTTATAATTTTACCAAATGTTGGTAATTAAATTACTGAACTTGACTTGGAACAAGAAGTACCTAATATTGACCTTTTACAATAAAAATGTAAATTATTTGATTAGAATAAGATTTAAATAGATAAATGTGTCTCTTTGCCTTTTGTTACTCTTCCTCAATAAATATCCTATCCTCAGAATACAATACATTTCTATTGTCCCTTAATAGAATATCAAAATCAAAAAAAGAAAGAAGCACAATCTTATCCCTGAACAATCTATTTGCATTAGTTTCATCTGTGTATTTATTCTCGTAACAAATAAATTTTTGTGTGAAAAAAAAACAGATAAAAAAGAAATAGTCATTTCACGGATATCATTAAGAATGGTAGAGAAAAAAACAGTTGTCAGTCAGATACAATTTTTGTAGTGATAGCATACATGGTTAGTCAGGACTAGCGCATGACTACTTTATTTCCCAAAATATGACTTGTAAAATAATGTTTTAACAAAAATTTTAGATGATTAAGAAAAGCACTTTAAAACGTTGCAATATACAAGGTAATTGGAATAAGTATAACACTTAGTTTTTTAAATGTAACCCCTATGTTTTTACATATCTACATTTATATTTGGAATATTATAAAATTCTGTTGTTGCATTGTTAAAAAACCTAAAATACTTGACAACAGTACCTTTCTCTCTAATAATAGCACTTTGACACTTTTTTTTTCTAGATTCATTTAAAACCTAGATCTACAAAGCAAAAACCCTGACCTTGTATGTGTTATAAAGTAGAGTTAGATATAAAATTAAACCTATAACATACTAGTGACTCCAGAATGTTATACATAATTTTCCAGATAGACTCAAACACTTAAAATGTAGAATAAAACATTTACATTTTGAAAATTTATAAAAAAAATGTTAATAAAGTACAATTTTTGTATAGTTTAACACTTTCACAAGAACTAGGTAATTATGGAACAAGTACTTTTTCCATTTTTATTTCTAATTAAATGCTACTTTTGAAAAAAATATATAATTGACAACGCTGTAACAGAATGCCAAAATCAAAACATGGCGATATACTGGATTGAAATGCCTATGCGAATATGAAGGAACATGCAGGGCATTACATTAAAAAAAAACGCAAAACGCAAATTTAATGTATCACATCACTTGCTCAGTGCAATACTGAGACATCTGCCAATAATTCAAAATTATGGATATCGCTATGGCCAGCAAAATCCCATGTGTTCAGTGAACCAGTGGGATATGTGTTAAACCAATTATAGCAGGCTGAAAATAATTTTACTCAGTATTGTATAAACGGAAAGAAGCGTTCATATTGAGTGCAACACTGGAACAAAGCAGATGACCCAGTATTGCACTGTGACCAGAAAGTGTGCGTCGGCAAGTTTTATCGGTGAAAAACTGAGATAATTGTTCATACTAGCTGAAAAAAGAGAAGATCAGAGCTAATAATTATGCATTCTTTTTTGAAGTAAATGGAAAATACATTCGAGTTTGTAAAGATTTTTTTCAAAAGAACATTAGACGTGTGCAACAATACCATATCCACAATTAGAAAGAAGACCAACTCAGAAAGATTTCTAGAGCGAAAAACGAGGAAAGCATAATAAAAAAAAGTGAGTGAAGCTACAAAAGGGAATATAAGAGACCACATTAATCTCTTACCAAGAATTGAATCACATTATTGTCGTTCCCAAACAAAAAAAGAATATTTGGATAGTTCACTGAATATCTCTACAATGTACAGATTATATACTGAGTATTGTAAAACAAACAATTGGACAGCAGCGAAAACATGCACCTATGAAACAATATTTAACGAGGAATTTAATATAGGATTTTTTGCTCCTAAAAAAGATCAATGCGCAACATGTGGTCAGTACAAAAATGGGAATGACATTGAAAAAAAAACAATATGCAAAAAATACGATATACATTTACAAGCAAAAAAATGTCAATGAAAAAAATAAAGACAAAGAATTATCCATGAAAGAAAATTCAAGCCTGCTTGTGTATTATTATGATCTACAAGCCATAATTCCATTGCCATGCGGAGAGATATCGACTTTCCTATAAAAGCAAACTTAACTGCATAAACTTTACAGTATACAACATTACCGATAAATCAGGGTATTGCTATTTGTGGCATGAGGCTCTAGATAAACGCGAGGCCAATGAAATTGCAACGTCTATTTATAAATTTTAAAAAAATGATTGTCGCGGTAATATATCATTTTTTTCCGATAATTGCGTTGGGCAACATAAAAATAAGTTTGTCCTTTGCATATATCTGAACTGTTTAAACTCCATCACCCATAAGTATTTAATTAGTGGTCATACCCAAAATTAGGGAGATCAAATGCACTCGTGTATTGAAAAACAAAAAGCAAGAACGCTGAGAAGTGGTCCCATCTTAATCCCTCTCAGATGGCAATGATTACAAAATTGGCAAAAAAAACGGGCTCTCCATACAAAGTATACCAAATGACAACAGATGCATTTTATGACTGGAAAAAGGTCTGTGATGAAATGGGAGTTAACTTCAGTTTACAAGAACAAGATGACAATTGAAATGACGTTAAGGTTTTTCGGATGGAGAAAGATGTGGAAAACAATGGTTTTTATAAAACAAGCTATACAGAAACTGAGTATAAATTTATAAATATTAGGAAGAATCCCAGAAGAAAATTAAATATAAATTTCTCTTTGCCTTTAGCTTATAAAACTGCGCCGAAAATATCAAAATTAAAACATCAACATCTACTTTCTTTTTATAATGAAAACCACATTAAGAAGGAACATCAAGATTTTTTCAGAAACTTGACAGCAGAGTGAACTTTATTAACAGCTCTCTATTTTTGCACTTAATGTTTTTTGCTACAGAAATTTTGAATAAATGTTTATAAAAGGTAGGCATTTTTTATTTAACCCAAGGCACTATCTTAAAATCATTGCTTTGGTGCAATACCAAAGTTTACAGAATATACAGAATAAATAATTATTTATTCTGTAAAGGCAATACGGAGACATCTGCAAGAATTAAAAAAAAATGCTTAATATAATTTTTTTGTGACTGTGCGGCATGTCAATGTTAAGTTAAATTTTTAAAAACAAAAATGTGCAAGAAAAATTATGAAATTTCAGTTAGTTTAAAATTTACAACAAAAACAAAAAATCGAAAATTTTTGAAGCACAATTTTTCGAAACTATACCTTGTGCATTTGTCTCAATGTTGTACTGGATAAGCGACATATTCTTTTCTTTTAAAGAATGCCTTCCTTAATTCCCTAAAATTTGTTTTAAAATATTCTTGTCCATATTTTCGAAAATAGTGACCTTGCACTACTTCTGACTAACCCTGTATTACAAATTTGCTGATATATCTAGAGTAAGAAGTTTGTCACATTGTACTCAACTTTTAATGGATCATAAAACGAATGTAGTACTGTAATTTTTTTTAATAAACCATTGAGGGAAGAACAATTTACCTACGCAAATTGACTTGATTACCTATCAAGAAGTATTAGCTACTCTCTTAAATTGATTAATGTAATTTCCAATAATGTAAGTATTGTAGGCAAAACTTTTAGGTTGGACTTACTATTTAATTTTTACAGTTATATATCATTCCATACTTTAACTATTTATGTAAGTTTTTTTTCATCACTTGTCTCTGTAAGTATTGCAGTATGTTTTTTAATTTACACGTATAAATGGTATATCTGTTCTGGATATATCACTGTCAGTAAACATTTTGTTACATTCATTATCCATGCATATATTTATACTGGGAAGAGGCTCTTCTATTATATACAATAAGATCTTCAATAGGTCTGTATTTCTTATATTATCTCAGGCACATATGGAGAAATTTATACGCCTAACTAATATTCCTCACGATATATAAATTTTTTTACAATTGTATTTAAAAAAAGAAGTGGTTTAACATATATTTTTGTCATGAGTGTTTTATACTTCAAGTAAAATAATATACAAACTGAAAATTCTTTAGTAAACTGTGGTTGTGGTTCACTACCACTATCATTTTCTTATATTTCTTAAATGGATGTCATTTAAAAAAAATTTCATAGGATAAATAAAAAATTACATAACTTTATTATTGGATTATTTTGAATGTTATGAAGGCTATATTTAAGTCCTTATAACTTAAAACTTACGTCAGCCTTATAGATTTTCAAAAATCAACTTAATTTACTTTTGGTAATCAAATAAATGTCAGTACTATGAGAAAACATCGAGATATCATTTTATTTTTTTTCCTGAAGGCTGCAATCCCACTTCATTATTTATGGTTCATAAATACATTTGTGGTCAAATGTGTAAGTGAATACCGATTTATATGCATTGTTTGATCCCATGTATGCAAGTAGCACAAAAATTCGCAACTGGATTTTCATAGAATGTTAATTCTATGAAAATCTATTAAATAGAATGTTAATCAATAGGTGACAGCACTGCCTTGCCAGGAAGTTAGTCTATAGTAGATAGACACGATCCAAACTTTTTTTTTAGCAATTTTAAAACAAAACTGATATAATTATTTTTAAGGTTTAATTAAACCCATCTGCCATTAAATAAATTATAATGGGAGAATTGCTTTATTTACTGCAACTAAAAAGTTTAAGAGTTGACTGCTGCCTTGTGGGTGGTAGAATAGTAAATAAAAGCAAAAGCGTAACAGCCGCCCTTTCTTTAACATGGTTTATCAAAATTAGTGTTTATTCTACATTTTTTAGTGCTAAACTTGAGCTCTTTGGTCTGCACGTTTGTGCAAAACAGTAGAACATTTCAGATCTAACAATATTAAGACATCCTAAACAGTTCACCTATTATATTATATACATTATAAAAGCCATATTCATTAATTTTGTACACTTGATACGCATTTCAAAATGTTCTCCAACAGATAAATCTCTGTTTGATTATTAATTTTATGACCCAACACCATACTCAATTACAACGGTGCTAATAAAGGCACTAGTGATATTGGATTATTGACTTTTTGTATTGTATAACCTATATTACAGTAGGCAATACTTTTGCATTCTGTAAGTTTTCATGAGAAACATGCATACTTGGCATTTTCCACAATTCCCCTACAATTTCAGTGTATTATGCAATAGGTGCTGCACAACTTTCATTACAAATAAAACATATATCCCAATTGAACAACACCAAATTAACTTGTAAATAAAGCAACTCTTTCATTATATGGATAACCTAAAATTATAATAGAATTCATAGAAAAAAACAACATTTTAATAGTTACTAAAATTAAGTCATTATTTTTAGTAATCCACAACCCTACGTGGTTAAAATTTTTACTACCTATTTTTGGTAACGTAAAACCATTATAAAAGTTAATGTAAAATAAATGTATAAAATGTACAAACATAAATAAAATTTGGTATTAATTTAACATTTTTCTATTCTTTATCATTATCTTCTTTATTACTTTTTCTACTATGGCACGACTCTGAATCACAATCCCTTGATGAATATCTGAAATATAAAAGACTTCAATAAAATTTTAACTTAAAATATAAATTTATATAGTTACATCACAAATATATAGTATGATGGTTTTCATTAGTTTTCAAAAAGGGAAACAATTTCAATAATTCGATTTCTGTTTTTAAACATTCAAATTGATTATACTTTTTGTTTCAATTAGATTGAAGTATTTAAATTTACAGAAAATGTGTGCATAATTTAACAATTTAGACTTAAAATATATTTGTTATAAACCTAAATTTCATCTTAAAATTAAACATTAAAAAAATTAATTATGTAAATATGTCTGTCTAGTATACAAAATCATATTTACATAATTTCTAAGCTTGATTCACTAGTTTTCATTCCATGTTCAGGTTCAGATGATCCAGATCCTGACCCAACTTCTAATAATTCTTCTTTCCTTTCTTCTGTATCTCCATCTTGGTCGTCATTATTGTCTGAAGTCACACTAGACATTTGCCATGCTGGTATTGAAGGGGGTACCACAGGACTATTTGCTACAGATGGGAACTGTTTTCTGAAAAGAAATTCATTGATTATATAATAATAACAAAGTTCATGAAGTACATTTAAGGGTCCTGTTATTAATTAAACGATTTTGGTAGCATTTCAGTTAAAAATTGAATGAAATGATAACAATCTTGATATAAAAGAACAAACCATTTATCAATTACTATTTTCAAATACTAAAGAAAAATTTTATTGTATCCCATAGGAGAAAGTCATCAAAAATATCTGTTAAAAACATGAAATGTTGCTGAAGAATACCACGTTAAATAACATTTTTTCAGTTCAGTTACCATATAGTAACATGTAATCAAATTATGTTATGTTATGATTATTGATATAATTATAATATATTTCTCAGAATAGTGATACAAATCATAAAAAATACATTAATTACAACATTTTATATGCAACATTAAATATAGATTTACCTTCCTAAGAGAAGTCCTTTTACGCTAATAATTTCAGACTTGAGCTCTACCAACTGTCTATTTGTATTGGTTTCTGAACTCTGAGTTATTTTGTCAACTTCTATTTTAACACTCCTTAAGTTATCTCTTAATTCTTCTACTGATGATTTCATATTTTCATCAAGTTCTATTATAGATTCTTCTACAGATTTTTTCTTTTTCCCAAATAAAAATGGTGCAATGAATTTCTAAAAATTTATGTTTTCTCTATTATTTAATATCTACAATATTAGGATTCATTGTAACCAATTTTACTACCAGACTGATAAAAAAAATAAGGTTGAAAAGGTAAGAATTTCACTATTAATAATAAATAATAATTTCAATAAAACTCTGACTATGTGGGGTGAGCATTCAAGTCAGTTGCAAGACGTGGTAGTAATGAAACTGCAGCAGTTTGCTCCACATCCGCAACATTAATGGGTGACATATAGTATTCACATATAGTATAAGTATATACATATAGTATAAGTGACATATAGTATAAGTTGACAACAATTTTATTCATACTGTAGGCAGGGCCTAGTATTGGGGATGTCGTTGTATGCTTGGGTTCGAGGCCCAACAGGGGGAGTATTTATCTTAATATTTATATGTAAACTTCTTCTATGTAGTCTGAAGCTTTAGTGGAAGGAACTGAAGGAAGTAGATTTCTATGTGTTCAAACTTGTAATAACCAAGTCCTATATGCATATCAACTCAAAAGCAGTTCATTACATTAATTGTAGTCAACAATTTATTAGGCATGATTGATTTACAGGCCCCTTTATTTGTAGCTTCGTTGTTGACATGGTTGTAGCTGGAAAATGTATTTCTGCACTATGGATAAAGGTATAAAGAGACAATATATGAACGTAAAATTGCATCACAGTTACATTAAGAATATCATGGTTAACCCTTTGTTGACTAATGGTTTCACACTGAAACCATTAAAATTATGAATTATTCTCTAGCTGTCTGGCGTACTCGCAGTGAAACCACCAGAAATAAAGATGCGCGTGCATTTTCACCAGGCATCTGCAAGCGAGTTTTTGCACCATTTTATTTAATTCTGTTTATTTCAGTACATTTGTGTAACTGTTACGACGTGGTTCTGAGCGGTTATATTTATTTCATGTTTTTGTGGCACATTTTGAAAATGGCTGGTAAGTAATAGGTCTATATACTTGTAGAGGCATGATATCAATATATTATCTTATGAGATCATTTGAAATGTAAAGAGAAACACATTTTTTCATGTGTAAAAGAGTAAGGTTTCACTGTGAAACCACTAGACATGAACGATTTTTTTAGGTAACAAACTATCTATTGCCGAATTACAAAATGTCACCTAATGACTTGTATGTCCTATTAGACGACATTCCTTCAGATGTCGATTCGGAAATAGATGATGAGGGTGAAGATGAAAATTAGAGCAGAGTCGAATTCAATGATAATCCTAGTTTAGGAAACCAAAATTTTTATATAGACAATATTCCAATTATTTTTGAGGATGAGCTGTGTGAATTGGAAAATGATGGGGATGAGTGGGAAGATGAACTACCCCTTTCAGAAATACGCAGACGAGAAATATTTAAAACGGCTATATGGACCAGTTCCACCAGCAATTGTGTGAAAAACCAGAAACAATTTGTTGAGGACTTCGGTCCAAATATTTCTAATACCACAGAAAGCCCATTAGATGTCTTTCTGTAAATTTTTCCCTTGGACCTAATTGAACATATAGTATTTCAGACAAATTTGTATGCATTCCAAAAAACGGGTAATTCTGGTTTCGTTCACACAAATGCCAAAGAAATGTCCACGTTTCTTGGAATAAATTTGTTGATGGGCATAAAAACATTACCAAGTTATCTTGATTATTGGTCGTCGCGTCCAGAACTGCGGGATCAATTTATATTATCTTACATGTCAAGAGATCGATTCAAGTGGTTATTAGGAAACCTTCACGCAAATGATAACTCTCTCATTCCACTCAAAGGCAGTCCACAGTATGACAAACTCTACAAATTACAACCCGTTATTCAGAAATTGTCACAGACATTTCTAGATTACTATAAACCGTCAAAACATCAAGCAGTAGACGAATCCATGATAAGATTCAAAGGACGTAGCAGTCTAAAACAATACATGCCTCTAAAGCCAATAAAGAGGGGGTACAAAGTATGGATAAGGGCTGATTCTTCTGGATACATATGTCAGTTCCAAATATATACAGGATGCGTTGCAGAGGCATCTGAAAAAGACTTAGGAGGAACAGTTGTTAGAGATTTGAGCAGAGTTCTGGCAGGAAAAGGACATCACGTCTACTTCGATAACTATTTCAATTCGGTTGACTTACAATAGGATTTGCAACACGATATGATATACTCTTGTGGGACTGTAAAACAAGGAAGAAAAAAATTACCAACAGATATTAGCCATGACAAAAATTTGAGAAGAGGAGAATCAGAAAATAGGGTTAGTCTAGATGGAATTGTTTACATGAAATGGAAAGATCGGAAAGGTGTAAATTTTTTGGCAAATCATATGGACCCATCTGAAAATTCAGTTACGAACCGAAAACAAAAAGATGGTAGCCTGCATGAAATTTCATGTCCAAAATTAGTCATGAATTACAACAAACATATGGGCTATGTGGACAAATTCGATATGTTGAAGTCTATATATGAGATTGACAGGAAGTCCAAAAAGTGGTGGCATCGTATTTTCTGGTATTTGTTGGATGCAGCTGTGGTCAATGCTTTCGTGATATTTCAAGAAAGAGCAAAATCAAAGTCAATGCCACTAAAAATCAATTTCAGTTGCTCTTGGACTTATTGGCAGCGAAAGTTCTTGTCCGAAAAAAGGGAGACAACCTCTGACAACTCATTTCATAAGTACAGTGGCTCCGGAAATTAGGTATGACAAAAAAGAGAAAAAATCAATCCTGAAATTAAAAAAAATGTGTTTTTTTCAGGTATGATTCATGGGCTCATATGCCATTGCATGGTTCATCAAGAAGATGTGCATTTTGTAGCTCTAAGGAGCATCTTCAAAAACTAAAAAACTAATTATTGTTTCATCAGTTAACCAATATTTTTTTTTTAGATGTGACGTGGAGTTATGTTTATCAGACACAAAAAAACTGTTTTGCAAAATTACCATAAGAAATAAAATATATGTAAAATAAAACGTACTATTGCCTAGTGGTGTCTCAGTGAAACCACCCTTTCCTGTCAATGTCAAGTGACATATTTGATTCTGTGAAATAGGATTGTATTTCTGATAGATTAAATATCAATATTTATCATTTCACTCTGTTTTTTTTTTATTTTTGCAAAATTCAGTCAACAAAGGATTAATTAATATTTAATAAAGGTAAATAATTACAGTATTTAATACCTTTTATTGATTAACAGGCACCCCTTTAACCTGTATACAAATTTAATATTTGTATTAGTCCTTTATAATCATTACATTCTATCTTATAGTGTTAGTATTATATAATATTCACTATACATCGGTTTCATTGTATTTGGGTAATTAGAAACTAAATCGAAATCGATTTACAATTGGCATTACATGCAGAAAAATTGAAAAATCATTTTCTCTGAAACTGTCCGAGCACCAAAAACTAAAAACAGATCCTTGTGCAGCACCCTCAAAAATGTGGTGTGGCCAAAATTTCATGATTTGAGAGTTTTTGCCAAAGTAAATAATTACCTGGTATATTACTAAAAAATACTTCCCTACATAATACATACCTCATAAAATTTATGAATAACATATGCAACAATACTAAAAATTGCAATGTTATGGATGATTTCCTGTAATCTGCCAAAAAAAGTAGAATGTACTTGAGTGTATGGATTGTAAGAACTAACCATAGTAGACACTGGAGGTAGGGGCGGGGGGAGCGCTTTTTGCTGTTCATGATGTTCATAAGCCCCAGATTTCTCACAGGCTATTTGAATTTCTTGATCTGTTAGCCCTTTACGTTGGAGAAACTTTTGTTTTTGAGCCAAAGGGGTGGTCCTTACATTTGGGTTTTGTAGAAATTTAATAGCTGTTTGTATCTATAACGATATCAGCATGAAAAAACAAAATGTTATTGTGAGAAAATTTACCATTTCATCCCTGACAGATATTCCAGTATTATTATTTTGGGTAACGTCGATAGTAGTAGATTCCATTGTGAAGATTCGATAATTATTTAACACAAGCGTGTACAATTCCTATTTCCTATCAAAGTCCAATCACATACTTTTCATATTTAGCTTTTATTAAGTATAACCTCACTATATAATATAATTAACATCATAAACATAATTTGTTGAGAATGAACGGAATCCTGTTATGATCTATGACGCAATGAACATAGATTATCACAGAATATATAAAATTAGGAACTACGGAACACAGCAATCACAAGACCAATAGTTGCGTTCATTCGAACTGGATCGCTATAAGAATCGTCATGAAATGATTGCTCGACTGAACGGTCTTGCATGCGAACTTAGCAGCCTTCATTTCTTGTAGCAGTTAAAAATAGCATTAAAATTTGAAATTAATTGTTATTCACAGATCATAAACAGTTAGTTATTTTAGACTTTCGGGTCAAAAATTGTGTAGTTTTTTCAAGAGCTACTTTTGTACTGTTGTAATGCACGTCGTTGGTGTCCCAGAATACTGATTGGTGATATAGTAATTGTGTACGAATGTAAAAATACAAATTACATTTCAGTAATAAAAATATCAGCTATATATAAGACAACATAATTTAATTATATTCACACAATTATCGATCTCCTGTTTACAACACAAATGTATGATTGTATTTTCCATATTAATATCCAATACCATGCTTTGTTTATTCTAACAAGGAAGTTTATGAAATTACACACAGGACATAAGTATACATACATAAGTTGATACAAAAAAAAGTTCACTGTTCAACCGCGCAGAACAATATTTAGAGCGTTGAAAATTTTTGTAATGCTATTTTTGTAATAATTAAGAATTCAAGATGTGTTTCCAATAGATTTAATACCCGACAGATTTCTACACTTTTAATTTTCTAAATGCAATATACTAATATATAAAATAAGTGGTTGATACTTCGTAAACAATGGGCATATTCAGCAGACGTAATAATGTGGTTCAGCTACTTCATAGACAATGGGCATATTCAGCAGATGTAATATTTAATTGAAACCACAAACATATTTCTGGGTGGAAGTCAATATAGTAAAGACGCCTGAACGGTATCGATTAGTCGTTTAACTTTGTACTTTTGTCCTGGAAAGAGTCTAGAACCTTCGATCCAGTAATAAAAACGAGACTATCTTTCCACAAACACCGAAAAATCACATTACTCAACGTGATTACTACAATCAACAATCTTACTACAGGTACTACCCTCCCAGTCATATCTATTGAATTATTTTTTGTAAACATGGTATTTTGTTTATTTCAAATTTGCAGTACACCTTATAAAAAAATCTATATACTTAAATACTATATTACCAACAAAAGTAAAAATCTATTCATCGTTTTTATTGAGTAAAATACATTTAATCAGCTAATAACGTTCAGAATACAATAAAAGCCTGTATTGCATTAAAATTAAATTTATTGCCAGACATCTTTAAAGCATACAAAATAACGTTGATTTTTTATTTACAGATTTTACAGATTTTTCTAGAGACTGGTGTTAATAAAAAATTTACATTATTTCATACGCTTTGAAGATGTATGACAATAAAGCAGAAATCAAGTCCATATATTTTATTATCATAATTTAACGGCGTCCTCGAACTTGAGACCAGCCTTCCTCTCCTTCTGGTTGAGGTGGTTGTTCACGAACAGCTGTCAAAGATTAAAATAAAAAATTAAAAAATGACCAGTAATTGCATATTGACAAGACAGCAGATATATTAGCAACATCCATCTAACAATATCTGTTTAAACAAACACTAAGATTTACCAACTATTGGTTTACCACTACAAAATTATTGCAAGTATAATTATTTAGTTTCTTTTAAGTTAATTAAATAATGGGTATATATTTTTAATTATTCACTTTTTGTCTCATTAATCATAATGCCATGGTTGTAGATCTTTTGACATATGTTCTAGAGTAACTTTGAGCATTTTAAAACATACTTCTGAAATTTCCGGCCATGAGCCCAAGCTCATAATACTTCGACCAGGCATAATTTTACAACTAATATATTTAAATAAAAGTAATAACACTCTCAAAACTATTTTGTTACAGTGACAGGTTTGTTAATGATAAACATTAAGATATGAGGTTCAAAATAGTTCGGCCACTCCATGTCTGGCTGTCCCAAATTTATTGCAATGTGATGCGTAGATCGTTAACTGAATGGGCTGGATGTTTGCGCAACTGTTTTTTCATTTTATGCCACAATGTGTCCATTGGCGAGAAGTCTGGATTGCTAGAGGGCCATTCCGTAGCAGACATTACATTCTATAAACCAAGCTTTCACAGTTTTTGCTGTACAACACGCAGTGCGACTCTACTGGGAAATGTACTATATGTCAGTGCTTTGACATACTGGTATTGACGGCAATAAATCTGTCAAAAATTTTTTATATTTTTGCTGCTATCACAGTACCATCTACGAAATGCGATTTTCCTACTCCTATACCACTCATACACCCCTAGATCATAAGAAACTCACTTTCCTAACCAAATAGTCAGGATGATGATAAGTCAGTTTCATGTGGGCTTCTTCTTAGCACACGTTTTCTGGTATCACCCAAAGAGATTTCAAATTTGCATTCGTCACTCCAAATTACCTGATGCCATTGTTGTAAAGTCCAGTGCCTATGTTCTCTGGCCCACCGTAACCAATTAACTTTCTGTCGTTTAGTTAAAAATGGCTTTTCTTTGAAGGATAAACCGGTAAGTTCAAAAGTAAAATATAAAAAATTAAACTTGTAGAATTTGTATCCTGTATTATTTATTTATTGAGCATTTAGTTATAGATATAGAAATATTTTTGCCAATGACTTGGTTCCATAGTACCATAATTTCTTTTGCACTAGATCGTCGGTTTGTTGTTACAATCCTGTTCAGTGCATGTTGATTTAAGCGTGAAATCTTCCTATGGGCTGTGCATCTAGTTTTTTTATACCAGTTGACAATGCCTTGCTCTGTATATTTAGGCAGCGAATACATAGCAGATACTTTCCGAGCCGAAATTCCCTGTTTATGAGCATTAACAATAGATTTTCGCATATCGTCACTTAATCGTCATTTAGCACATCCTCACTCACCACACCATGTACCTTTTTTTTTTAGAGAATTTTAGCGGACAAGTCTAAGACACATTATCATATCCGTTTCACTTTGACAACAATTGAGATTCTATTTTGTTTTAAAACACTACAAACGTTTAGCCTATTATGCATTTCAGCAACTGACTGAATTATTCTGAACTGCAAATCTTAATGTTTTTTATCAACAAACTTGCCATTGACACATCGTAACGTAGTAATATTTCATTGTATTTCAGTTAAAAGATTATACTTTATTTCTGTTACCAATACTTTTATTTAATAAAATAGTTTTGAAAGTGTTATTACTTTTATTTAAAGATATGTTGTAAAATTATGCCTGGCCGACTTATTATGAGCCTGGGTTCGTATAACTATAACAAATTAAATACGATTTTATACGATAACTAAGAGAGAGTAAGTTGGTTTGTAAATAAGAGTTGTTTTAATACATGGAAGTAACCAAGTTAACAAACATTTTGATCTTTTTTGCACATTTTATTTCAAGAATAAAGTAATTTAAATTCTTTATATAAAAATAGAGGATCATGTCCATAAATATAGATAGATTACTTGAATTTACTTTATTGTAACTTTATGCTGCATATTAAACACAAAATATAAATAACAAATACCACTTTGAAAATATAAATACACATATGTAACTTGGTAATTAATAATCAGATTGCTTAATTAGTAAATAAGGTGCAGCGATAGAAATACTTACGTTTCTCCCTTAGAGGTGGTCCTCCTCTTCTTAGAGGCTCATCCC
The DNA here is from genome assembly GCA_037954035.1 of Rosalia funebris. Lineage (NCBI taxonomy): Eukaryota > Metazoa > Arthropoda > Insecta > Coleoptera > Cerambycidae > Rosalia > Rosalia funebris. The sequence continues at coordinate 13,087,909 of JAZFAV010000007.1, forward strand.
TTCTGTTGCCATCTTTGCCAGATCTCCAGACAGAATCGGAAGGACCATCCCTAGTAGTTCGTGAAGGAGGTGGTCTACGGGATGGGGCATCCTCATCCATCTTGCCAGAACGCCAAAAACTACCTCCATTATCTGTTCCTCGTCTATCTCTATCATCTCGTTTGTCCCTATCATCTCTACGATCTCTATCGTCTCCTCTTCGGTCATCCCTGGAGAATCTAGATCCTCCGTCTCTATCAGAAAATCTATCACGTTCCCCTCTCTGATCTCTGTCTCTATCAAAACCACCTCCTCGGGTAATTTCGCGACGATCATCTCTCCTATCATCGCGACGTTCATCTCTTCTATCATCGCGACGTTCATATCTTCTATCTTCTCGACGTTCATCTCTTTTATCATCTGTTTTTTCATCTTTCTTTTCGTCCACGGCATTTCTCCAACTATCGCCTTTTGAGGAGTCATCGATATTACCACGAAGCCGTGCTGAAAAATTAATAGGCAATAAACCATCAAATACTAAAAGAATTTGAAGAGTTACATATAGATACCACTCTATATAATTTCAAATGAAGGAATTAATTGGACAAGCCAATCTTGCCAATTCATAAAAAAAGAATTATTTTTTTAACATCAACCGATGAATCATTATGATATACATATGCACTATTCATTTCATCGCTATTTGCCAAATAAAAAACTCTCTTATCTTGCCGATAAACGGAACAGTCTACCGGAGCCTAGCTATAAAAACAAGCCACGGTATGAGATAAGAGCTGTTTGGGATTTTTTAATTGGCAAATAGAGATGAAATAAACTATATATATAGTCTTGCAATGAAATAAAAGTTGCTACTCACGAACTATTTTTCACTGATATTCGCAATTTTTTCTGATACATTATTTATTTAACAAGTAAATGGAATCAAGTCACTTTGGAATTCATTTGGAATTTTCCTCTATAACTTTGAGGTATGTCACTACAGTGCCAAATAATATGAAGTGATTCATCGACAACATTTTATTTCTATTTATTATTATTTTATAGGTAAAGCATATGCCACAGCCAAATATTAAAAATTGACAACAAAACTAAAGCTATTCTAAAACATATGTAAATTATTTTATAGTTAATTAAGTTCTATAGGTTATAAGTTAAGTATTAAAAGTTTACATTATTATTAAAACAACTCTTAGGACAGCAATCACTATCACGCGAACTACTGTCACCTAGAGATATAATTAATAATCGATTTAAACTAAGTTACAGTTCTTGTGTTGAGATCCCACATTCATTTTCCTGTTTCCGTACATGCAAAATCTTCTTGGCTCATAGTCTGTAGTAATAGAATTAATTACCTTGTTTAGTGATAATGTCAGGTATTCCAATTTAAAGTAATGTTACTTCATGCTACATCCTTCTTTATTTGTATACAGATTGACTCTATGAGGTTCAACTCACAGTGGTCCAATGGTTAACAGTGTTGTTATATCACGAGCTTTAGTTATTTCATATTTTGTGTATTGGTTTTTTGACACAATACTTAACAGTTGTACTTCCAATGGAGTGTCCTCACACTCTGTTTTTCAATTGCAACCAGTCTATAATATATTTTTATCTAGGCTGATGTTGGTAACTTTTATGTTCAACTGTTGTATAATGTATTATCCAATCCATGTATATCAAGTTGTTATCAAACTGTATCAAGTTCTATGTAAAATAATCCTAAGGCAATTCACTTAAAAACTCACTCGTCATGTTCTAATGCTAATCCCCTGCCACAATTTGAACAGATCTATACTCCGGTTTCAAAATAGTGGGCAGTAAGGTATGGAACACTATTTTTATGAGCTGGTAATACAATTCAATAATTCTCATGTCTGTTTTACTTGTAAATTGTAAATACCGCTCTATGCACTCTGTGATCTCTGCTATCTTTAGTCGCACGTAGACAGTTGGCACGCGCCAACTGTCTACACTTATAGAAAAGTCTACTATTAAACGGTTATAAAAGACAGTTTCCTGGAGATTTGTATTTTACCAACCAAATTACTATTTGCTTTACCTACTATGCCCACAAAGTCACACAAAATTTGTGTCAACCCCATAGAATTGACCAGTTAGAAATACTTAAAATGCTGTGACGGTGGCAATTCATATTATATGAATCATGTGATTTGACTTCAACTATAAAGTATGCACCGATAATGTGGGCATTACTGGGAATCCATTGAAACTATTATTACTTTGTTATCTGCCTACTTTGTTGGTTAAATGGGTATCGCTACTTCCACCCCTTTAGAAAACACCAGGCAATGGCTACAAGCAAAGTAGGAAGTACTTGACACTTTAATTATAATGTAGGTACTTGCTATGCAGTATAGTGTTTTGTTATTTCATGTGATTTTTTTTGTATTAAATAAATGTGATAAATTGTTTTGTACTTATTAAATAAATTTTGTGTAAGTAAATTTCTGGAAATATTTATAATTTTTATGGCAAACGTAAAAAAAAAAACATCGGCCCTAGTAGAATATAATAATTATTGAATAAACTATTGAATATTAAGGGTTAAAATTTATGCTATAAAATTACAGGATATTGGTACTTACATGGCCTCCAAACATCAGACTTTTTAGGTTCTTCTGCAGGTTTATCACCACCCCTCCAGGATCCTCCCTCAGTTCTCTTAGGTGGCTCCTTCTCGCCCCTGCGCCACGAAGACTCCTTCTGCTTATCTCTTATTCTTTCCTTCTCCTCCTGCAACTTTCTTTCAATTTCTTCTTCCCGTTGCTTCTGCCTAGCCGCTACTCGCTCTAACATCTCTTGCTGCTCCTTCATTTTTTTCTCTCTTGCCTCCTTTTCGATTCTCTCCTTTTCCTCGCACTCCTTTCTGGCAGCCTCTTCAGCACGTAAACGCTCTTCTTCTTCAAGGCGACGTTGTTCTTCTGCCTTACGTTCTGCCTCCTCTTCTTTCTCCTTGAGATATTTAGCACGTCTTTCCTCCTTCCGCTTAATTTTACGTTCCAGCAGTCTCTTCCTTCTTTCTTCGGCTAAAAGTTTTTCAAATTCTTTGAGTTTGTCCTCATAAACAATATTTCTCTCCTTCTTCAAGTTAGTAAGGAACTCTTCTTTGTCAGGTTTCATGCGGGCTAGGCGGTCTCTAGTAGCCACTGCTAGTTTCCTTTCCTCCATGGCAGCAGCTATGCGCTCCTTCTCTTGCTGCTCCCAGAAATTCTGGTCTTGTAGTTGACGTTCCTTCATACTTGCTTGGAGAAGTGGTATTTCTTCTAAACGTTTGGCACGTTCGAAATAGTCAACTTTCTTCTCTTGGGATTTCAATTTGGCTTGTAACTCTCTACGTTCTTTCTGTAGTTCCTCTGCTTCTTTGGCAGCTATTTGGTCGGCATCAAGCTTTTTGATGTCCTAAAAATTTTAATGAAAATTAATTTCGGTATACAGACAGTGAGATGGACTTACATCTTCATCAAGTTTTTTAAGGATTTTCTGACCATGCCCTGTTTGGCTGATTTGATGCAGTTTTTCTTTAAGATGCCTATCTTTGATTTGCTGAATTTCGTTCAACGCACGTTTTCGTTCTCGTTCCTCTCGTTCTTGCTCCAATCGCTTTTGTTCTGCTAATACATGCTGCCTTTGCACTTCTTCCAATCTGAAATGGAAAAATCTTGTTTATTCTGACACAATTAAACATACACTGTAATACCGTTTCTGTTCTTCCTCTTCACGAACCGTGTTTAATCGTTCTATATATTCTTTTCTATCTTCAATAATTTTGTGCCTCTGTAGAATTTTTTGATGTTCTCTAACTTTGGTTTCATGGTAGTTTTGTACCATAGCTGTTCTCAATTTCTCTCTTTCTAACTGCAATTTTTATAAAACATTAGAAATAATATTTCATTCTTAATTAATATTAACTTTTTTTTTGTATAATAATAATTTCAATATACTTTACATACCCTTTTCTTGTTAGGATTAATTACATTAATAGCTTGGTTCAAAACCGTGGACATATTAACCAACTGATTTCTAACTTGTTCGCTAGGCATAACCTGTAATGTTGGACCTTCGGGTTTATCTTCACGTTGGCTCTCACTCAAATCCATACCAAAATGAATGCATTGTTTGCCATGATCTATACGAATCTGCATATCATTATGACGAACACAATCGACTAACAATCGTTCAAGATGAAAAGGTGTTGTGAATTGGGCAAGTTGTAGTAATCTTGCAAACTCGATAGTCTGATAAACTTGTGCTATTTGTCGTACGAGGCGTACCAAAGTGACGTCTTGAAGTGCCGGGATATATTGTTGTAACGGAGAGTTGTCTTCAGCTTGTAATGCTTTAATAACTTTATGCACACGATTACATAGCAATAATGGATGGAAATCAACCTCCAACCCGTAATATAAATCTTGAAGTTGGGGACTGGCTAAATTAATTACATTTACTCGAACCTAAAATAAAAGGTCTGTAATCATCTATGAAAAAAAAAAAAAAAGAACCCTATAAGATACAACCTGGTATTGAATTTTTTTATTCCAAACCAAATGCAATTTCCTTCATAAATTTTATCATTTCATCTTAAATAACACAATTACAAAGTGAAAAAACTTCTTACCAGATCTTTAAGAAGACTTGCTCTCGTTGGAGGTTGGAATAAACCTAATAGTACAGCTAAACGTTGAGCTTTTTCTAAAGGAGATTTGTCGGTTTCAATAAACCTATCGAACTCAGGATGTGCCGATGGTAAAGGTATAGCTAAAGTTGCAATCAGTACTCTACATGCCATTCTAAAACATATCACAAGTGAATTAAAAAAAAAAAAGATGTTACATTAAAGAGGTAAATTCTTATTTTACAGATTGAGTCTTTTTTTAACTTTACATACTCTGTACTTCATGTATCAAGGTCGATTTTAAAAAAATATAAATAATTTATAGAAACAAACAAAAAAACTGAACTTACTTATTAATGATTGTCATATAATTACCACTTAAAATTTAACAGTAAAAATAATTTTGATTAACATAATGAAGTTAACTGTCAATAGACATTGAAATTTATTGTATGGTCTTTTATATCTTATTATTCATTTTCTATTAACTGTTATTTTGTTATATTGAATGTTTCATTTTAATGAATAAATATGCATAAAAATATATTTTACAACAGTTTTCTTTATTACAACACAAAAAGGTTTAATGAACTTTATGTCCTTTCAGCTTACATTTGGTCAGATTAGTCACTGGATTTTGTATGGGACATGGTGTTGTTAATTAGCCTATTAATTATAATTTTGGTTATTAATCCATTAATTTTGTTAATTAAGTTAATAATCACCAATATTAATCCATGGCAAATTTTTGTATTTATTCAAATCTTTATACAATAATGGTCAATAAAAAAAGTACCACATAGGTACCAAAAGTTGCCAATATATTATGTATTATTATGTGAGGTGTCTTTATATATATTCTATTAAGTACATATCAAAGCTGGATTTATTTTGAGTAAATTTTAAGACATTTTTACAAAAAAATATCGGGACTTGAAACGTATGAGAAGTACACTCTGTCACATAACAGCGTAGCGCCGATTATCCACAACCAGTAAGTTATAAGCATTATAAGTTTTGTGACAGACTGTATGTAGAAAAAAATCTTTAATAATCATGCGCTGATTGCAGGTATTTATTATATAATGAAATCATATCTACCATGTTTTTTCACTTACCTCTGTAATTCTTCTGGTGTTATATTCTTCTTCATTTCTTTGGATAATTGGAAGAGTTTAAATAGCGCAGCAGCATGGAATAGATAATTTCCAGCCTTCCAAAAAACCATAGCTAGTTTTTGATAGTAATTGGCCATGGTTTTTGGGACAGGCATTTTTTTCGACAGATTCATTAGATTATGAATGTCTTCGATCGCTTTGTAAGCTTCCTGCACATAACAAAATAAAGTGTCACATTTGCAATCAACTAAATAAGGTACTGCTTCTATTACTGCAAACTGTTTCCAGTATCTCACAAAAAAAAGTTGCAGCAAAAGCAGAACATAGCAATGAAACAAATTTTAAAGTTCAGGTTATAAATTTAGTAACCATTACAATTTTAAAAATCAACCAAAGCAATTTTTTTTATTTTGTCATTATATTTTATCCTTACTTGCTATGAATTACACTGTAAGTAAACCATATTTTCTTTTCTGTGTTGCTACATAATATAATCGTATTAACCTACCTGCCACAATTCCATCTGAATAGCAAAATCTAGTTGGTAAAGTCGAGTTTCAAGATTAAGTTGTTGTGTTTCAGGCTTAGACATGGATACATTAGCTACCTGTGCTGGTAACTTACAAATGTCCTCAAGATGTTTTCTAAGTTTATCGCAAAGTTTCCTGAATTCGGTTTTCCTATTATACTTGAGACAAAATTGAAAAGCCATTCTTGCAATATCATGATAAAGATTCTCAACATGTGCGTTAGTACGTAATAACTCCAAACACTGACAATAAGATTCCCATAAAAACTTTACCCAGGGAGTAAGAATTGTGCGATCAGAACGGTCTTGAGCATCTTCACCAGAGACAGCACTAAAAAATATATTTGAAAACATATTTATACTTAAAAAATCTTACTAAATATTATCCTTATGTAACCTTATTATGTACCGTATATACTTTAAACAATACTATCTACTGTAAAGCAGACAACATAGATCACTATGTTTAAATATTCTGTATAAATATATAATGTTGCCAATTTATTTTAAATAAATATTGGAACTATTACAAATGTTTCACACAATGTTTAATTATATTACAAATAAGGGATCATAGGGATCATAGGGATCATAGGAAGAGATAGGATCGGATAGGAAGAGATAGGAAGAGATAAGATCATAGGAAGAGATTTAGAAATCAAGTAAAAGACTATAAGAGTTATCCAGGAGCAGATGTAGACAGCGACTACAACTTGGTAGTCATGAAAGCTAGATTAAAGTTCAAAAATCTGAAAACCCGGAAGGATAAGAAACGTATAAATGTAGACATATTGAGGGATCAGAATATGAAAGATAAGTTCCAGGAGAAAACAGATCAATTATTAAATAAAACGAGTAAGGAAGAAATCAAGAACGCAGAAACTGAGTGGGAGGGTATCAAGAATAGTCTAGCTTCCGCGGCTACGGACGTTTTAGGACACGATAAAAGGGAAGCTAGGAAGCCCTGGATAACGGACGAAATCTTAAACTTAATGCAAAAGAGACGAGGCTACAAAAACAGACGAGACGAAGAAGGACTGAAAACTTATAAGTCAATAAATTGGGAAATCATTAGAAAATGTAGAAAAGCGAAAGAACAATGGATAGAGGATAAGTGCAAAGAAGTAGAAGATAAGTTGCAAATAGGTAAGACCGATGAGGCTTACAAAATAATTAAGAGGAACTTCAGGGATATAGGAACAATAAGTAGAAACGTTAGGAGTCAATAGGGGGACATACTGATAGGAAGAGAGGAGAAAGCGGATAGATGGAAGCAGTACTTAGGAAATTTATACGAGGGTCAGGAATTAGGAGAGATATTAGAGGAAGAATCTAGCATCGATAGGGAAGATGTAGGAAAACCTATATTGAGAGAGGAATTTGAAATAGCACTAAGGGGGCTAAAGAATAATAGAGCGCCGACTGTAGATAAAATACAGGCGGAAATTTTGAAATGTGCGGGACAGAATGTAGTAAATAGGATGTTTGAACTGGTAAAATACATATACGAAACGGGCGAGATGCCGGAGGATTATAAGAGGAACATTATCGTTACTATACCGAAAAAGAGAGGAGCCGACAAATGCGAGAACTTTAGAACGATTAGCCTAACTTACCACGCGTCAAAAATCTTAACTAGAATAGTGCAGAAGAGGATGGAAAATAGAGCAGAGGAAATACTAGGAGAAGACCAATTCGGGTTTAGGCGAAATAGGGGAACTCGCGAAGCTATTCTGGCGCTAAGAGTAATGTTAGAGAAAACAATAGAAAAAGGAAAGAACGCTTATATAGGATTTGTAGATTTAGAAAAAGCTTTTGTAAACGTAAGATGGGAAAAAATGTTCGAGATACTAAAGAGCGCGGGAATGAAGTATAGAGATAGGAGAGTAGTACACAATCTATACATAGAGCAAACTGCTGTTATAGAAGTAGAAGGGGAAAAAAGGGAAGTAGGTATTAGGAAAGGAGTAAGACAAGGATGTACGCTATCACCACTAATTTTTAATCTGTACATCGAAGAGGCGATTAATGTGGTAAAAGATAGAGTGGATTTCGGGATTAAAGTACAGGGACAGAAACTAAAAATGCTGAGATTCGCGGATGATATAGCAGTATTAGCATCTAGTAAGGAGGAATTAGAATCAGCATTGAACGAAATGGAGGCAGTGTTGACAGAGGAATACGGAATGAGGGTGAATAAAAACAAAACTAAAGTGTTAGTGTGCAGAGGGCGCGAGAGCAGAGCAAAAACTAAAGTACAAATTAATAATGAAAGATTGGAGGAAGTTAAAGACTTCACTTATTTAGGAAATAAAATAAATTGGGATGGAAGAAGCGATAAAGACATAAAACAAATAATAGCGCAGGGTCGAGTAGCTTTTAACAAAAAGAAAGCACTTTTATGCTCGGGGGTAATAAACTTAGAAACAAGGAAGAGATTTTTGAAAACATATGTATGGAGCACGGCACTATACGGCTGCGAAACCTGGACGGTAGGGGAAGCAAGTAGGAAGAAATTAGAAGCTTTTGACATGTGGTGTTACCGAAGAATGATGAAAATACCATGGACTGATAGGGTTAGAAACGAAGAAGTATTGGAGAAAGTCGGCGAAAAAGAAGTATGTGGAAAAACTTAAAGAAGAGAAGAGATAGAATGGTAGGCCACTTGCTGAGACATGGGGGAATAGTCCGCGATATTTTGGAGGCAGAAATAGGAGCGAAGAAAGGCAGAGGTAGGCCTAGATTAGACTACTGCTCGCAAATAGTAAGGGATGTAGGTTGTAGCACAATTAGCGAAATGTGTAGGTTAGCAGAAGATAGGAGAAGCTGGAGGTTAGCGTCCAACCAGTCTTAGGACTGATGACCTAATGATGATGAAGGGATCATACACATAGTAAGTATAAAAAAGTATGCATTGAAAATTTTAAATATGCAGGTAATTATTTACTTTTGAGTAACTTTCAAATGCTCACCAAATTTTGGCTACCGCCCCATTTATGGAGGTGCTGAAAACGAATCTTTCCCTTATCAAATAACTTTCACTTTATATTACATAGATACCTAATATTAATGTAAGTAGATGTTACAATACTGCCTTTATACATATCATACATTAAAATCATCAAGCTTATTCGTTAAGATTTTCTAATTTATTTGCAATGTTTACAATTTTTATTGCAATCGTCCATTTGCCATCCAAGCATTTCAGGTTATAGAGGGTGCTAGGACAGCAAATGGACGGCTTCATGAAAATTGTAAACATTGCACGTAAATTAGAAAATCATCATGAATAATAAGTTTTATGACAATTTGCATATGTATAAAGAAAAGTATTGTAGCATCTCCTTGCATTAATATTAGGCATCCACATGCAAAGTAAAAGAGCGTTCAACTGCCAAAAACTGAAACCAGATTCATATTCAGCCCCCAAAAATGGAAGTAGCCAAAATTTGGTGAGGATTTCAGTTTTTCTCTAAAGTAAATAATTACCTTTCAAATTAAGGTAATTATATACTTTAAGTGTGCAGTTGAAAATGCTTACCAAATTTTTCCTACCCCCATTTTCGAGGGTGCCAGAGACGAATCTGGCTTCAATTTCATCCGTTCGGGCACGGTTTTCGAGAAAATGAATTTTCCACTTTTCCGCATGAGGCCATTTTTTCTTATCAAATAACTTTCACTTCACACTACATTGATATCTAATATTAATATGAGTAGATGCTACAACACTTCCTTTACACATATCATATATTAAACCGTCATAAAACCTATTAGCAATTTCGATGTTTAGTTACTTCAAATGTATACAATGACGTGCAGTTAGCGTCGTCCATCGTAATATTTGTAATTCGTATGCTCTCTATGTCGTTCGATGAAACCACATATATAGGAAGAGGCTCCAAAAGCTAACTCTGAATATTAACAACTAAATATGCTGTTATTTGAAGGATACTAACCTAACCTAACTGTCTACTTATTATGGTTAGGTTAGTGTTGTTTAAAATAACTATTATTTTAAAGTTGTTTAGTTGTTAGTATTCAGACTTAGCTTTTGAAGCCTCTTCGTATATATGCGGTTTCATTGAACGACACAGAGGGCGTACGAATTACAAATATTACAATGGACGACAGTCATTGTGTAAGTAACTAAACATCAAAAGATTCTAATAGGTTTTATGACAGTTTAATATATGATGTGTAAAGGAAGTGTTGTAGCATCTACTCATATTAATATTAGCTATCTATGTAGTGTGAAGTGAAAGTTATTTGATAAGAAAAAGTCTTCTCGTGTGGAAAAGTGGAAAATTCATTTTCTTGAAAACTGTGTCCGAGCTGATGAAACTAAAGTCAGATTCGTCTCCAGTACCCTCGAAAATAGAGGGTAGGAAAAATTTGGTTAACATTTTCAACTGCACACTTAAAGTATATAATTACCCAAATTAATATTAGAGATAAAAATATATAAAGAAATGCAAAAATAGGCATGAGGTTATGTGGTAAAATTACATTTATCTTACCTCAATAATATGCTTTCAGGTGTAGCTAAATTATCAAGGTCGTCAATATCAATAACAGCCTGCGCAGATTGTTCTCTTGCATTTTCTGTTTTTTCTTCGGCCATTCGTAAGTATCCACGTATTACATTTTCTAATGAACCCACATTAACTGATTGGAACATATTCCGATACTGAAACAGACCTTCCTTTGCTATGTGGGATTTCTTCAATTCCACACAGAGCTCCAAGTATTTGAACATAATCGGCTCCAAAACCGATTCCGACCAGTTGTAAGCCCATTTCTTGTTTCGAAAGACTTCTTGTAATGTATCTAAAGCCCTAGCTGGTTTTCCAACTTCCATAAACTCTTAAAACATAAACAAAAAAATTTTAATTTACAGATTAATGAAAAAATAACCATATGTATTATCTCTAATATATTACCATGTGCACGTTTTAATGCATTTTCTGGTCTTTGACCGTATCGAGCCATTTCTTAATTGTTAGTTGCTACTATACACTTTTTTAACATTTAACTTTACTACAGTACACGTTCCCTTCAGAACATCTGTAAGAATGTCACAAATTTAACAAAATACACTATCGACAAATGGATGCCACCGGAAGTTCTAATTTATTTTCAGCAACACCAACATCAATATTTGATATGAAAATTACCCTATGTGACTAAGTTCCAACCTAGGAGCAAAGAGACCTTTGTTCGTAGGTTCCAACCTAGGTTATTTTTCTATTTAATTCAACCATGAAAAATTATAACAGTGTGCACAGAGTTCACTGGTGTGCACAGATTACCACAGTTTGTCCTCTGTGACAGTGTGTTTGTCCTCTGTGGTGTGGTTTGCAATTGTTATGAGCTTGGATATTGTAAGTAATCAATTTTATTTGTTCAATTATCGAAAATAAAGTTCTGAAAAATATCCAAGAGCTAAAATTATGAATATTTAATATATGTGCATTGAATCTTTTTAGGAATGTTCAATATTAAATTTATAAAAGTTATATCGTGGAATAAGGAAATACTACAAAGTACTTTTGTTTCACATAATTGTCGTATTTTTAGGGAATTATTTGGACTATGTATATGTGAAAATGAATTACATTTTCTGTGGCTGGATTTCCTGTGGCTGTGGCCTTAACCTCATATCGTTTATATATGTTATATAGAGTTTTCAAACACTATTGGTGATACGAATGAAACGACAATGATAGTAAATTCTCAGTAGTCGAAAACTATGGTTGGCGATAGTCGTAGTTATCTGAACGAGGCTTAATGTCTCCTCTCGTGGTAAATTAAATATATCTCTATATATTGCAGATATAAATATAATTTCTGTATATTTAACGTTTTTCATTTGTAAGATTAGTAAAGGCCCTATTTATAATAAGGACAAAACATATTTTTGGATGAGGTGTCAATTACGCTGGTTCTGAAATATAAGGTTCTTGCATGTATTCATATTAAACATTTGAGTTATTATCGTGTTTCATAATACGCATAAATTATAAACTACAAAATTTCCTTATGGAAAATAGTGTAACTTTGGAATAATCGCAGGTGTAATCGATTTATTAAATAGATGATAAGTTGTCTTTCAATAGAATAAATTTGTTCAATATAATCATGTCTTATCAGAATTTTTTCTGTAAACTTTTCGCTTTGAGTTTTGGTCATTTTAATTAAGAAATAATTTAGTTAATTTATAACCGGTACTAGTACTACTAATTAGCACTCCTTGCTCTCTATACTGATAATAATCAACAAAAAATATAACAATGAAGTGAATAGCAATGAGCGTTTTCAGCCGACACAACAATTGAGTATGTTGACTTATTATTTCCGTTGAATGGCTCTTATTAAGCTGTGGTTAGTTACAGCTATTGATTAATATTCACACCAGAAAAATTATGCGGTAACATACAAATGTTCATAGTTAAATGACTAACAATATCGTTCACACACTTTCACTATGTTGACTTACTAATATACCGTAAGAAATACAATGTATGTTTGTGGATTAAATCAATTGTGTGTCGGGTGAACGCACCTATTGATTTAATCCACACTTTTCCGTTCATCTGTTTTAATCTACACCATCTACACTAATAATAACTTGATTTTCGGCGCAGAGAGATTTACACTTTACTAGTGGTTGGTCTGTGATTTACACGTTTGTTGTAATTTGTGGTTTAATATTTAATGAATATATGCTATTTAATTTCGTTTTGTGTGAATTATATTTATGGTATTTAATTTTTTTTAATAAAGTATTGTCTTAATTATAGTTTTTGGGTTACCTAAAAATATCTTCTTATAAAAAAAAGTAATTCTTGGGAGAGACAATGTTTTTCTTATTTTTATATATAATTGCGGTTTCAAAATAGTGGGCAGTATGGTATAGAACACCATTTTTATGAGCTGGTAATACGATTCAACAACAAAACAATGTATCTGTTTTACTTGTAAATTGTAAATACCGCTCGTAGACAGTTGACACGCACCTTGTCTCCGTATCTTGTTTGCCTATGATAGCAGGTAAATAAAGAGAGACAGGCCGATAAAGGCATTTATTAATCAGGTGGTTTTATTTAATGCCAGCCATACACGTTACGATATACTTGCGCAAGTCTAAACTTGGGCTAACAAACGTCACTTTCCAAGTGACTACAGATGGCTCAAGTACGCTTGAGCGATACCATTACCATTTCTATAGTCAAATCATTCATCATTTCTGTAGTGGTGAGAAACTTTATTAAAACCTGTATAAGTCTATAAATTAGCGCGAAAATCTTCCAACACACGTTACTGCATACTTGTACAAGTCTAAACTAGCGCAAGTATATCGTATATGGCTGGCTTAAAACACAAGTGTTCACAAGCGTGCAAGTCAGGCGGAGAATATTTTGGTGTTGAAATAAATGTTTAAAACTTTTTAGAAATGGAAGCGATTGGGGGCACTAGTGGCCAATCTAATAATAATAATAACCGGCGTAATCGTAGGCGACCAAATTTAACGGATCGAGAACGTTCTCTAATAAAAGACGTGTATGAAGGAATTCGGGCGCGAAACGCGGATATGTTAGTAAATGACGCCGTGAAAATGTGCAGTTGTTTAACAAAAGTGTCTGTGAGAAGTGTTTATCGTGCAATAAAAAGTCATGAAAGTGTAAATAATAAGCAAAAAAGGGAAACACGTGGCAGGAAAAAAATTGAAATTGACGACGACATTAAATATGCGATTCGTAGAAAGATACATGAATGTTATTTTATAAATGAACTTCCAACGTTAAAGAAAATTGCAACTGTAATCGCAGAAGACGAGGATTTACCTAGATTGTCCCGAAGAGTTTTAATACGAACTATGCAGGAAATTAATTTTCGGTACTTAAAACGAAATCGAATAAGTATGCTTATAGAAAAGAACGAAATTGTACAGTGGCGAAGAGAGTATTTAGAAAAGATAATGCACTATCGTACTATGAAAACAAAAGTTTACTATCTAGACGAAACATGGATAAATGAAGGACATACGGTTTCCAAGGTTTCGCAAGATTTAAATAACAGCAGACGAGAAGCATTTTTAGAAGGATTTTCTACTGGATTAAAGTCACCTGGGAAAGGACGTCGACTAATAATTGCACATATCGGAAGTGAATACGGATTTTTGAATAATGGTTTACATATGTCCGAATCGCGACGAACAGGAGATTACTATGAGGATATGGACAGCAATGTATTTGAACAATGGTTTGCATCTATCTTGCCTCACATTGAACCCGGTGCAGTGGTCGTCATGGATAATACGCCTTACCATTGTCGACGAATAGAAAAATTGCCAACATCTGCCTGGAGAAAAAGAGAAATTATGGAATGGTTAAAATCCAAGAATATTGACTATAGGGAAACAATGTTAAAAGTACAATTATTAAGCATTGTAAAAAGAGAAAAAACAAAATACATGCAATATGTAGTGGACGAAATGAGTAAAGCTTGTGGTGTTACAGTTCTTCGGTTGCCACCATACCACTGCGAGCTGAACCCCATTGAACTAATCTGGTCGGATATTAAAACTTATGTGGCAAGAAATAACACAATTTTTAAATTACAAGATGTAAAAGTACTTCTGCAGGAGGTGATTAATCGCGTAACTGTAGAAACATGGAACAAGTGCATTATGCATGTACAAAAGGAAGAACAACGAATGTGGGACCTCGATATAAGAGTTGAAGCTATAACAGAACGAGTTATTATAGCTTTAGGCGACAGCAGTGATAGTGTTAGTACTAGTGATAGTGACAGCGATAGCGACGACAGTGATCAGTGATATAACATAATTTTAATGGTTATAAAAGTGGTATCAGTTGGGTAGAGACTAGTGTGTTTTAAGTGTCTTGGTGGTGTATTTTTCAGTGATCGTCGTACTTTTAGTAGTGATAGTGATTTTTATTAATGTTAATTTACTATGTAAATAGAATTTTCGCAGGGACCACTTGTCCAGTTAGCGAAAGCGCTGGCTACGTCCCATAAAAAACAAAGAAAAGCTTACCTATTGGATATTTGGATATACCTATGTAGGTGAGTGTAAATTTGTAAAGGTAATTTAGTTTTTACCACAATGGACATACTTAGGGCTATCCTGTTCGCATCTTATTATAATAGCATTATTATATGACAAACATTGCTTCAAATAATTATGGAATACAGTTGTAGAGTGGAAACATCAGGTTTTGGAGGACTTATTTATTTATTTCGTATCGTAACAACATTGTTATCATAACAAGCTGCGAAAAGAATTATCCTGAATATCTGCTTATTGTTCTATATTTAATAAGTTTTGGAAACCTCTAACATGATATGCTTATGAAATCGCGTTGCCCGCACGCCTCGCCCATCGCACAGGTCCACATGTTGCGAATTACTGCCTACAATTTTGAATGCAGTGTATATGTATAGTTTATTTCATCGCTATTTGCCAAATAAAAAATCTCAAAACATACCATGGCTTGTTTTTATGGCTAGGGTCAGGTAGACTGTTCCATTTATCGGCAAGATAAGAGTTTTTTATTTGGCAAATAATGATGAAATGAATAGTATACTGCCCAGAATTCTACAAACAGGTGTATAGTTGTTTATTTTTGTTTTAAATAGTTGAAATGTCTTGTTATCCTTTGGAGGAATAAGAGAAATCGCTTAATGATTATTAATGCTTTAGATAGAGTATTTATTAATGACAATTAATGCTTTAGATAACGTATGAGGGGAATTCTCATACACCATCTCAAGCATTAATTGTGATGTGATGTTTGTATCAGATTCAGTTTGTTTCCTTCGGTAGCTTTAAATTCAAATAAAACAAATATATAAATTATGGTTGAACCATATTAACATTCACATTATAAACAACCGAAGGTATCTATAGGATCATAAATAGTGTTTAGAATATGTAAAATCCTTTAGTTGTCAATAAACAAAAATACAATTTTTTTTATTGACTGTTTTTGTTTATTATTATTATTGCTGATTGGACAATAAAAATTCTGTAGTAATAGCTCGTAAAGGATAGTAATAAGTCTATCAAACCTGGGTGGTCTGATAGAGGCTTACTAGGTGCCCAGTAAATAGCCTGGTCTAAGTAAATAGCCGAATGCTCTCGTCACTCATTTCTTCTATGCATACATAGAGAAATCTCACACTTTTTCCTATTATTGACTAGCTGGTACTTACATTTATTTCAGCATAAAATAAACAATGTTTATTTCAGGTTTATCAATATTCTAAAATCTTATATAAATTTGAAAATGAGTGTATTAAAGATGGCTACTCTACCAAGATTAAAGGCAAATACAATTCATCAAGAATAGGAACAAGTCTCAAAACTGCGATATCGGACCGCCCACAAGGTGCATAGTAAATAATAGTGCGAAGGTCGAATTGAGACCTTTGAGTGAATATCGATGAATCTATATTGAATGTGAATGCACACAGAGTTTGATCTGGCCGCGCGGAAAGTGCATCCTTTTACCTCCGTATGCTGCCTTCCTCTTTCCTCTAGGCAACTTAGAGAATCTCACACTTTTTCCTATTCATGATGAGCAGTACAATAAATTGTGGTGTATTCAGAAAAGATACAAGCCACCTATGCCATTCTCTTTTCTAAACAATAAAATGTCAATGAACATGTGTAAAATGTATTCAGATATGATATTTGTTTGTGCGGATATATTTTTGAATTTATTTTAATAAATTTAATCTTTATTTTGTGGCAGACATCATTTGACTAAAGCTTTAACAAGCAATGTAATTTATTCTATGGTTTATCTTGCATATTACATGAGGAATTTGTCTGATTAGATCTATACCTGATTAAAGGCCAATATAGGGTGTTCATTATGATTATGTTACTCCAAGAGGTTTACAACACAGATTAAAAGTTAGAAGAGTTTTAGTTGGTTTTTTTTTAGCTGAACAAATTAATGGTATAACTGGATATGAAGAAGCTACAGGACAAGCTATTTTGGACTTAAATTGTTAAACAACTTGTGCCACATATGAATTTCAGCTATAATTCTTGGATTATGGTAGATAATAATCAACGTTGGCATGAATGTAGCAGATTAATAAATGATTTTAGTGATGGTTGTGCTAAATTGATATAATCTTGGTATCTGGTGAAAATCCTCATAAATTTGATGGCAAAATAAAAAAAAAACGGATTTTATGCTTATCCACAAATAATAAAATACACAACAGTTTAGCAGTCTATTAATTTCAGGGTGTTAAGTTTATTGGCCACTGTCATTTGCCAACATTCAAATTGACTGTACATGATATTTAAAACAAAGATTTCAAAATAAAATCTTTCAGTTTTTTTAATTACATCCTTTACTTTTAATTTTAAATTCATGCACTTTTATTTGTGGTCAAAATTTCACAATAATCAGTTGACCAGTGTAGGAGCATATTTGGAACATAGAAGCAGACAAACATTTGCTTTTATATATATAGATTTTTGTGTTTCCCTCAGATTAGATAATTCCAACAAACGATTAATACCTAAAGGTTATGCAATTGGTTGTTTCCAAAGAATGTTACAATAAAACGGTAGAACTCAAAAGGCAATTAAAAGATGGTATCCATTTATTGAAGAGTATAAAGAAAAGTATCAGTCAATAGAGAAATTAAATAGGAGCTATCGTAGCTAAAAGGAGCTTATAAAAAGGTTTTATATTTTTATATATTTAAGATATATGTAAGCATCATACTCGATGGTAACATATATTAATGTTCAATTTGCTAACATACTCCTAATCTGGAGTTTTGTCTGATTTCCATAGATTTAATTTTCATATGCAAACATTTTATAGTTTACATAAATTCGATTTTCCAATGTGAAATTTATAGGAACATAAAAGAGCAAGAAATTTGGTATCTAACTTAGAAGTCTTTGTAAGATTTTTAATGTGTTATTTGCAC
Organism: Rosalia funebris; assembly: GCA_037954035.1. Taxonomy (NCBI): domain Eukaryota; kingdom Metazoa; phylum Arthropoda; class Insecta; order Coleoptera; family Cerambycidae; genus Rosalia; species Rosalia funebris. Next base: position 13,106,180 of record JAZFAV010000007.1, read on the forward strand.
TAAATGGTGTTCAATTGGTATAGTACTTTAATTGCTTAATTCTTTTGAAAATACTTCAGATTGCCATTTGAATATAACCGCTTGACATAGAGTAACATTAATTATCATGAAAAATTAATCACAAATACTGTAATAGTCACAATTTTATTAAATATTTTCACCCAAAAGCTTATTTTTTCATTCATTTGATTTGTATTTTAGCTTATACAAGTTCATATTTACTTTTATATTATATTTTCTTGTAATGTACCAAACGACAGTCAATTATTAAAAAAGTGAATGTTTATAAAATAAATATCTGACAAAAATTTAAATTATTTTAATTTTACACTTTATCAGAATTTATTTAGAATGTGATATCAATTTAACAGTTGCAAGAAAAAGAAGAAAAATGGCAAGTAAATGCTATATTATCGACAAAAGAAAAAACATCTGTTCATAATTTTTATTGAATAAAATATGTTTAGTAAGCCAGTAGCCTTCATAATACAATAAAAGCCTTGTTACAGTAAAAATAAACTATAGATATATTCTAACACCATTTTCCATAAAAACTTGTAAATGATAAATCAACACTACTTTATATGTTTTGAAGATATATGACAGTAAGTCACAATCACATGTAATTCTATTATAATTTAATGGCGCCCTCGTACTTGGGACCAGCCTTCCTCTCCTTCTGGTTGAGGTGGTTGTTCACGAACAGCTAAACATTTATGGAAAAAAAAAATCAAAGATATTGACTAGCATACATGTTAAAATTAAATGGCAATAGATATACAGGGTGTAAGATGTACAACTGCCATTATTTTAACAGTTGATAGTTTGGACCTAAGTAAACAGAAATATTACACAGTTCCACCATTTACGAGAAAAAAAAAAAAGTGAACACCTAAATATGGGTATAATAAATACATTATAGGACAAAAATAAAAACTGACATATTCATGAAATTCCTTAAATAATAAAGCACTATTCCATTTTCCAAACAATTTATTTTGTAGAAAGTAATTTTTATTGCCTTTTAAGATTTGTCTGTACAATAAAAATATATATATTTTTCAAATTCAATTATTTTGAACATGAAATTGTGCTTAATTACTTGAGGAATTCCACAAATCTAGAGGCTTTACTATTATTTTTGTGCCATAATGTATTTATTATTACCCATAATTATTGATGTGTACATTTTTTCCTTGTAAATTGTAGAGTTGAGCACCCATGGTGTATAACACTTTTTTGTTTGTTTATGTGCAAACTATCAACTATTAAAATAATGGCAGTTATACTCCTTACACTCTTTATATTACAACATTCGACTAGTCATAAATAACCACTGTTATCTGTTCTAATAGGTATTAAGTCTGTTCTGTGGTAACTGGTTTACAACAGAATTATTGCAAGTACTTCATAATACTTATGAAACAAAAGTATTGTTTGAATTTTTGCAAGTGTGAACTCCTAAAAGGAAGTTCCCACAGTAGTTGTGTTAATTATTTCCTCAATATGACTTAGAGCTAATTAGGTTATGTGAATAAAAACACTTACAAGAATGAAAGTATATGTACATTAGTGTTAGAAATTTTACTTACGTTTTTCCTTTATAGGTGGCCCTCTTCTTAGAGGCTCGTCCCTTTTGCTACTATCTCTGCCAGATCTCCAAACAGAATCTAAAGGGCCATCCCTAGTAGTTCGCGAAGGAGGTGGTCTACGGGATAGAGTATCGTCATCCATTTTTCTACTGGAGCGCCAAAAACTACCTCCATCATCTGTTCCTCGTCTTTCTCTATCGTCTCGTTTATCCTTACCATCTCTATGGTCATCTCTGGAGAATCTAGATCCTCCATCTCTATCGGAAAATTTATCACGTTCCCCTCTCTGATCTCTTTCTCTATCAAAACCACCTCCTCGAGTGAATTCACGACGTTCATCTCTCTTATCATCACGCCGATCATCTCTTTTTTCGTCTTTTCTATCGTCCGTGGCATTTCTCCAACTATCGCCTTTTGAGGAGTCATCAATATTGCCACGAAACCGTGCTACAAAGTTAAAGCCATCAAATATTGATGAAAACTTAAGAATTCAATATACATGTTCCAATTATATGATTTCAAATGGAAATTTTAATTTGGTAAGCCAAACGATGAAAGACTTCAAAAATAAGTATTTTGTTTTAATTATTTAATATCCGACAATCAACAATTTTTATAGAAACTATTTTTGCAATGTATAACGTTATTCATTAAGTAAAAGTTGTTATTGAGAAATTTTGTTTATATATCCAAGCTAGTAGAATATATTTATTTAACTAATGAATATTTAAGATAAAATGTATTCTTTAAACTGGAAAATTATATAGTTGAGCAATGACTGGTGCTTACATGGCCTCCAAACATCAGCTTTTTTAGGTTCTTCTGCAGGTTTATCATTACCCCTCCAGAATCCTCCCTCAGTCCTCTTAGGTGGCTCTTTATCACCTCTACGCCACGAAGACTCCTTCTGCTTATCTCTTATACTTTCCTTCTCCTCCTGTAACTTTCTTTCAATTTCTTCTTCCCGTTGTTTCTGTCTAGCCGCTACCCGCTCTAACATCTCTTGCTGCTCCTTCATTTTTCTTTCTCTTTCCTCCTTTTCGATTCTCTCTTTTTCCTCAGACTCCTTTCTGGCCACTTCTTCAGCACGTAGACGCTCTTCTTCTTCACGCCGACATTGTTCTGCGGCCTTACGTTCTGCTTCCTCTTCTTTCTCCTTGAGATATCTGGCGCGGCTTTCCTCCTTCCGGTTAACTTTCCGTTCCAGCAGTCTCTTTCTTCTTTCTTGGGTTAAAAGTTTTTCAAATTCTTTGAGCTTATACTCATAAGCATTATTTCTTTCCTCCTTCAATTTATTAAGGAACTCCTCTTTATCTGGTTTCATGCGGACTAGGCGGTCTCTAGTAGCCACAGCTAGTTTCCTCTCTTCGATGGCAGCAGCTATAAGTTCCTTCTCTTGCTGTTCCCAGAAATTCTGATCTTGCAGTTGACGTTCCTTCATGCTTGCTTGGAGAAGTGGTATTTCTTCTAAACGTTTGGCACGTTCGAAATAGTCAACCTTCTTCTCTTGAGATTTCAGTTTTGCTTGTAACTCTCTACGTTCTTTCTGTAGTTCCTCTGCTTCTTTGGCAGCTATTTGATCGGCATCAAGCTTTTTGATGTCCTAAAAATTTTAATGAAAATTAATTTTGGTATATAGAGAGTGAAATGGACTTACATCTTCATCAAGTTTTTTAAGGATTTTCTGACCATGTCCTGTTTGGCTGATTTGGTGCAGTTTTTCTTTAAGATGCCTATCTTTAATTTGTTGAATTTCATTCAATGCACGTTTTCGCTCTCGTTCTTCTCGTTCATGCTCCAATCGCTTTTGTTCTGCCAGTACATGCTGCCTCTGCATTTCTTCCAATCTGAAACGAAAAGATCTTGTTTATTCCGACACAATTGAACATACACTGTAATACCGTTTCTGTTCTTTCTCTTCACGAACCGTGTTTAATCGTTCTATATATTCTTTTCTATCTTCAATAATTTTGTGTCTCTGTAGAATTTTTTGATGTTCTCTAACTTTGGTTTCATGATAGTTTTGTACCATAGCTGTTCTAAATTTCTCTCTTTCTGACTGTAATTTTTATAAAACATTAGGAAATCATATTTCATTCTTAATTAATAACTTTTTTTTTGTCTAATAATAATTTCAATATACTTTACATACCCTTTTCTTGTTAGGATTAATTACATTAATAGCTTGGTTCAAAACCGTGGACATATTAACCAACTGATTTCTAACTTGTTCGCTAGGCATAACCTGTAATGTTGGACCCTCGGGTTTATCTTCACGTTGGCTCTCACTCAAATCCATACCAAAATGAATGCATTGTTTGCCATGATCTATACGAATCTGCATATCATTATGACGAACACAATCGACTAACAATCGTTCAAGATGAAAAGGTGTTGTGAATTGGGCAAGTTGTAGTAATCTTGCAAACTCGATGGTCTGATAAACTTGTGCTATTTGTCGTACGAGGCGTACCAAAGTGACGTCTTGAAGTGCCGGGATATATTGTTGTAACGGAGAGTTGTCTTCAGCTTGTAATGTTTTAATAACTTTATGAACACGATTACATAGCAATAATGGATGGAAATCAACCTCCAGCCCGTTATATAAATCTTGAAGTTGGGGACTGACTAAATTAATTACATTTACTCGAACCTAAAATAAAAGGTCTGTATTCATCTATGAAAAAAAAAAAAAGAACCACTATAAGATACAGCCTGGTATTGAATATTTTTTATTCCAAACCAAATGCAATTTCCTTCATAACATACACAACACAATTACAAAGTGAAAAAATCTCTTACCAGATCTTTAAGAAGACTTGCTCTCGTTGGAGGTTGGAATAAACCTAATAGCACAGCTAAACGTTGAGCTTTTTCTAAAGGAGATTTGTCAGTTTCAATAAATCTATCAAACTCGGGATGTGCTGATGGTAAAGGTATAGCTAAAGTTGCAATCAGTACTCTACATGCCATTCTAAAACACCATAACACAAGTTAATTAATAAATTTGGCGTTGCATCAAGCAGCACGTTCAATTTCATAAAAAAATAACTGAATAAAGTTTTGAATTTACTTTGTTGATCATTTCATATAGTAGCACTTAAAGTTTATTAGTTATTAACAATTATTATTTTAGCAGTTATATTATTAACAGTTATTAACAAGTTCGGTTAACATATTGAAGCACACAGTAAACAGATGATATGGAAATGCTTGCTATGCCTGCGTAGAAATTATCATTTGTCTTCTATTGATTGTTAATTCGTTTACATATACGTATAAAATACACGTTTATTATATGAAAATGATAAAAAATAGTTTACTGCCCATTGCTAGCTATACATTTTTCCCATCTCTCTACAATTTGTGGATTCGAGTGGATTGTGGATTTGAGGCAAACCAGTTATCGAGCCATTTTCGTAAGAAGTGAAGCCCTGCTCAGTAAGTGCATGTCCCATCGATGCAAATAAGTAGTAAACGGAAGGAGTCAAGCCTGGTGAGTAAGCGGCATGCAAAAGTATTTACCAACTAAATGTCTCAATTGTTTCCTTGACCGCTTTTGCTGTGTGATGACGCATTATCATGAAGCAAAATCACTTTGTGTTGCCTTTTTTGATATTCTGGTAATTTTTCACGCAAAGCTTGATTCAAATCGATCATTTGTTGTCAGTAGTGTTCAGTTTTAACAGTTTGGCCAGGTTTTAGCAGCTCATAATAGATTACACCCTTCTGATCCCACCAAATACAGAGCATTGCCTTCGGTCCATAGCGATTTGGCCTTGCAGTCAATGTCGATGGTTCACCTGGAGTTACCCATGACCTTTTACGCTTAGGGTTCTCGAAATATATCCACTTTTCATCACCAGTCACAATTCAATGGAGAAAGGACTTTCTTTTGTACCTGGCCGGCATTTCACAAATGGTTTTTCGGTTTTCCTGTTGCCTTTCATTCAGTTCATGTGGAACCTATTTTCCCATCTTCTGGATCTTTCCCATAGCTTTCAAGCGGATGGTGATGGCTTCTCATATCACATTTAATTAATCTGCAAGTTCTTGTTGAGTTTGAGCGTCATTCCCATTTAACAATTCTTGCAATTCTTCAAACTTTTTCGGTGGTCTTCCACGTTCTTCGTTTATCATGTCAAAATTCCCACTTTTGAATTTTTTAAATCACGCAAAGCACTGTGATTTACTAAGAGCATGCCCACCGTATGTTTCGACAAGCATTCGAACCGGTTCTGCAGCAGTTTTCTTCCAATGGTAACAGAAAATCAATGCTGTCCACAAATAGTAGTTTCCAGGCACAAGATTCAACATGTTCAACGCTATTAAAAACAGTGTTTTTGTTATGAAACGTGTATTGTTGAGATCAAGAAGACTAGAAAGTAAGGAGACATAGCTCCTCGAAAAGTCAGTGGTGGGGGTGGCACGAAAAACGTCGGCAATATGACAGGCTCGCGTAGAAGCGCGCGGGATCTGCGTATGCCGTTTATCCTCGTCTATCGCGGTTTCTCTCTCACACTATCGAAATGTCGGGTTCCATTGAGCCACGATCAGGGCTTTTGCAGGAACAATTCGCAACGCAACAGTATCTCGACGTTTTTGACATATTCAACAGAAAAACTGGAAATGCTCAAAACACAGCAAACAAAAATAACCTCGCTCGATTCTACGCAATGATGAAGCACACCACGTGATCACAGTGCGGACGCTTTTCGTGCTACCCCTACCACTCGAGTTATGTCTCCTGTTCTCTAGTCTTCTTGGTCGAGATAAAAATTTTTATCAGATGCCAAAACAAGAAAATGGCGCCAATGACGGTAATTACATTAACAGCTAGGCCATCTATGGGCAAATTCCGGTTTCATCTTACATACCTGGTATGTAATGAAATCATGCTATCATTATGTAATGAAATCATGTCTACCAGGTTTTTTTACCTACCTCTGCAATTCTTCTGGTGTTATGTTCTTTTTCATTTCTTTTGATAATTGGAAGAGTTTATATAGAGCAGCAGCATGGAATAGATAATTTCCAGCCTTCCAAAAAACCATAGCTAGTTTTTGATAGTAATTTGCCATAGTTTTTGGGACTGGCATTTTTTTCGACAAATTCATCAGGTTATGAATGTCTTCGATTGCTTTGTAAGCTTCCTGCGCATAAAAGAATTAAATGCCATTTGTAATCAATTAAGTAAAGAAAAATAAGACTTATACATCAGTTTTCTGAAATCCAATAATCATACATCTACCTTATTATCCCCTACATATCTATAACCATATTTTAGTTTTTGAAGACTGATTCTATTACTTAAAACTCTTCCGAATATATTCTTTGATAGAAAAGAAAAAATGCAAATTTGAACATGGCAAGAATAAAATTTTTACAATTCAAATTTAGTAATCTTTACAAATTTACAACCGCCAAACAGGCATTTTTTTATTTGCTGTATTCCTTATATTGCAAGTAAACTATATTTTTTGTTACTACACAATGAACGATAACTTACCTGCCATAATTCCATCTGAATAGCAAAATCTAGCTGGTGAAGTCGAGTTTCAAGATTAAGTTGTTGCGTTTCGGGCTTAGACATGGATACATTAGCTACCTGTGCTGGTAACTTACAAATGTCCTCAAGATGTTTTCTAAGTTTATCGCAAAGTTTCCTGAATTCAGTTTTCCTATTATACTTGAGGCAAAACTGAAAAGCCATTCGTGCAATATCATGATAAAGATTCTCAACATGTGCATTAGTACGTAATAACTCCAAACACTGACAATAAGATTCCCATAAAAACTTTACCCACGGGGTAAGAATTGTGCGATCAGAACGATCTTGAGCATCTTCACCAGAGACAGCACTAAAAAAGAAATATTTCAAATTTATACTTCATAATCTTACTTCTAAATGCATACACTTCAGGGACTTTGTTACCTACTGTACTTATGTAACTTTATTAATTACTGAGTACACACCAAATTTATTACCTACTGTAAAGTAGACAACACAGATCATAAGATGTCTAAATATGAAACTGACATTTAAAAGGTTTAAGCATAATTTGTGTTGTCATTATTAGTTTGTTACTTGCTTTTTCCATATGAGCAGTTAATTACCAATATGGAGTTTTTTTTCGGGATTATGGTTCTGGAGATAGCCCAACAGTTTGAGAATGCTAGGTTGTTATAAAGTACCAGAGACAGTCAATTAGAACAGTTTTAATTAGTATTGTAAACAAGCAACATGTAAAATTTATCCAACTGCTTTTGTGAAAATGTTAAAAAATGGTTTGAATATTTTGAGCTTTACATCTTGCAAACATTTTTTTTTAGATATAATTTGGATTTTAGATGATTATTAAACGAAAATGTGTGTGGATACTATAAAATTATATATACTTATATATTATAGTTATATATTCTCACCTTAATAATATGCTTTCAGGAGTGGCTAAATTATCAAGGTCGTCAATATCAATAACAGCCTGGGTAGACTGTTCTCTTGCATTTTCTGTTTTCTCCTCGGCCATTCGTAAATATCCCCGTATTACATTTTCTAATGAACCGACATTAACTGATTGGAACATATTTCTATACTGAAATAAACCTTCCTTTGCTATGTGGGATTTCTTCAATTCCACACAGAGCTCCAAGTATTTGAACATAATCGGCTCCAAAACCGATTCCGACCAATTGTAAGCCCATTTCTTGTTTCGAAAGACTTCTTGTAATGTATCTAAAGCCCTAGCTGGTTTTCCAACTTCCATAAACTCTTAAAACATAAACAAAGAAAAAAATGTTAATTTTTGGTTTAATAGATAAATGACCATATGTATTATCTCTAGTATGTATTACCATTTGCACGTTTTAATGCATTTTCTGGTCTTTGGCCGTATCGAGCCATTTTTGAAGTGTTAGTTGCTACAATTTCTTTCGTTTACTACAGCGTTAACTTTACTACAGCACTCTTTCACACGTTCTCTCTAGGCTTCCAAAAAAACGTCACAAATTTTGCAAACGTAGTAATGTCCACAGAATCCACAGAACGTATATACAAAACTGACAGACCAATACCAGTAAAACTGCAATTCACAGACTATACTGACTGACAGACACCGACTAATGCAAATAGATGTAGATGCCAAGAAGACTAGAGAGTTCTCTAGTCTTCTTGGTAGATGCCATCGGAAGATCTAATATCATCAATATACCAACACTTCAAATTAAAGTTACCTATTAATTTTAATTTTACTATTTTGTACAATAAATATAAATTTAGCATAGATAAAATAATACTGTCGTTTGCAATTATTAATAATTTTGATATTATAATATTGAACATTCATAATATAATCCTATTTCGATATTATATGAGACGAAAGACATACTTACACATGTAAAGATTAAAGCAGGAAGTTTTATGTAGTAGAAATACTATTATTATTCAATAAATTGCTTTTTTTTTTTCGATTTGATTTTACAACTTTAAAACTCATCTTTAATTCAATTTAGTAATAATAATGAGAGTAATGATTTATTTTTTATGTGGATGAAGATCGTGTTTGCATAATTTGTTTAAATTGTAAAACAAAAGATGGATCTTTATAGTCTTATTTTAGAGAAGAAAGAACGTTTAAAAGGTTGCTATACACGTAACTGCAAGCTTGACACGCATGGATGATCAATCTTCTTGTATAAGCAAACTTGAGTGTCTGTAGGAAAATATTTCGCAAGCATTTTCCTACAGCCGCTCAAGTATGCTTGTACAAAAAGGTTGATCATGCATGCTTATCAAACTTGCAGTTACGTGTGTAACCAACTTAAGAACGCACTTCTCTTCAATTGAGCTTTCGAACTTTTCTTCGTTGTATATATTCTGTGCCTTTTCGTAAGCAAAGAAAACACCTACCATACGCAATGATTTTCTATAGATGACAGAACGGACCGAACACTTGAAATAACTGTAATCAAAATATATTACTAGATCCACTAGACCTTGTAAACGCAACTGTAATTTCTGCACGTTTAATGATTTGTGAATCCGTGGTATATAACCTCTTATATTGTTTTGTGTTGATTTTATTACTGTTTAAACTTTTTTAATAAAGTATTTGCTTAATTATCATAATTTTTATATTCCCTAAAAGTATGTTGAGAATGTTATCAAAAAAACTGAATATATTATCAAAATATAGTTATATACGATATATCTCTTCGGGGAAGACATATGATGTTATTGTCGTCGGTGGTGGGCATGCTGGAAGTGAGGCCTCTGCGGCAGCTGCTAGAATGGGCGCACATACATTATTAGTTACGCACAAAAAAGGAACAGTGGGTTAGTTTTAATAGTCCCAAGTTCTTAACTGAAGAATATAGTTCATAAAGTATGTTCTATTTGACATGGGAGCGTCAGTACTGAAAACTGAAGATCATTATTATCCTTTTACTATACACACATCAGTGGAGTATATATGTATAGCTGCTGGCATCCCCATCAAAATGCAATTTTTATTAAATCTGATAAGGTTTATCTAACTAGTTTATGTTCTTTTAATAGGTGAAATGTCTTGTAATCCATCATTTGGAGGAATAGGAAAAGGTCACTTAATAAGAGAAATTGATGCTTTAGATGGAGTATGTGGACGAATATGTGATAAGTCTGGAATTCAGTATAAGGTTAATTTTGTTATTTCTATGCAAAGTAATATTGAATAAAATGTTTTCATATACTGTATAAAACATAGTTTTACAATATTATATTCACATTATGGAATATCTGGGGTTTATTTATCTATAAAATCGTATATATTTTTTTCATTTAAGATTTTTTAAGTTATAGAAATAATTTTATTACAGGTAAACTAACAAGTAGAACACAATAATAATATACAGAGGCTCTCAAAACTATTTTTACCTTTGCCGATAATACCCATGGCGTTCTGCATTATAGTGTATACTGGTTGTTACTTCCATATTAGGATAAAACATATGCAAATAATCTGAGACAATAAATACACTATTACAAAGTTGCCTTTCATTTGTTTAAGATATGGGTATTGAAAGTCACAAAACTATTCATACAGCTACTCGCAGTCAACTTATTGGGCAATACCATCTACCGACAAAACTTGGAATTAGTTTCTGGTTGACTGGGAATTCCCACAAATACATAATTAGACTAGTTTCTCATAATATTCATAAAGCTGTAAATATGGGGCGTAAAAAGTGCCAAACTACAGTAAAGGAACAAGAACAAGTATTTCAGTGGCATAAGGATGGAAAGTCAGTGAAATTGGAAAATTAATAGGAGGAAGTATAAGCCAACTATATAGTATATTGTTTAAAAAATGCAAAGAGAAGGGGAGCAATAAATTACAAATACAAGACGAGAAGGCGGAGGATTTTAACAGAATGTGAAGAACGATACTTAATAAATGAGAATAAGAAACAGCCCTTAATTTGGCTCCTTAATTAGCCTAAAATGTATTAGAACGCTTTAATAAAACTGTTAGTGCTGAAACATGCCATATAGTATTGAAAAGGAACAAATTTCATGGTAGAGTAGCACGAAATAAACCATTTATTAATTGAGGAAGTTTGGAACAGCATTAATGAAAATGTTAGTCAGACTTTGGTTAGCAGCATGCCAAGGCATTTATAGCTGTTATTGCAGCAATGGGTAGACCAACAAACTATTAGATTGAGGGAAAACATTTTTTCAGTTGTATTTAGTAACCGACGAATAGTTTTGTGACTTTCGTTACACATCTAATGCCACATCTTTCAAATAAATGAGAGTCAACTTTCCAATTGTGTATTTATTGTCTCAAATTTTTTGCATATGTATTCTTCTAATACGGAAGTAACAACCAATGTACACTACAATGTAGAATTTGCAAAGTAGATGAGATCAAACAGCGCCGCCATGGATATTATCGCCGCAGATATGAATAGTTTTGAGAGCCACTAACTAATTTACTTGTTTCTCAAAAAAAATATATACCTTTACTATACTCTACTAACATCCTAAAATGTGTACTTATCAATTTGTGAAGTTTGTTCAATAATTGTAAATAATATGTAATAATGTAATTGTTGATAAATAATCCAAATCTTAAAATTCTTAAACTGGTTCCTACAATAGTTCCTACAATTTGGAAACCTAAACTATTAATTGGAAATTATTAATTTTTATTAGTATGAAATTTAATTAGACTGCAACATTTAATCGTAAATTAAATAGTGATCTATGAGATGTGCATTTGGCTTTGACTCATAAATAGACCATGGAAACGAAAAGAACTACATGGAAAAAAAATTGCACATGGCTGTCGGTTTTTAAGCAAAAGTAAATTAATGGAAATTGTGTGTGATTCTTGGTAGAATAGTATAGATGTCTTTTAAACAGACATATAGTTTACATATGTCTATATGTAAACTATGTGCGTGTTTAGTTTACATTACATACTGTGCTGTTTTATCCCAATTGAGCCTTGTAAGATTGTCACTAATACCGTATTACTCATGTAAGAAAATTTTTATAAATTACTAATAATTTGAAGCGATACTAACTACACCCTATAAGTTACTTAGAGAAAGAACTAAGTCGGAAAAAGTCATCTTAAGCATAATGTAATAATCAGTTCAGCGTAGATATTAACTTAATTAATTATGATAGCTCAGTGTAGATAACGGAACCGTGCATTGAGAACAAAAAATATATATACATATAACTATAAAAAGATCTAATTTCCAAGACATCTTATTACCATTACTTTTCTGAATTAAAATCAAAATATTTTTTGTTTAATAGTCAGGACAATAATTCTTTAAATTTTAGGTTTTAAACACCAGAAAAGGCCCCGCAGTTTGGGGTTACCGTGCTCAGATCGATAGAGATTTATATAAAAAACACATGCAAAGGGAACTTTTTGAAAATACTCCTAATTTAGATGTGTTGGTCATGCCTGTAGAAGATTTAATAATAGAAAATGCCACTGTAAATCTAAATAACCAAAGTTGTGTAGATTGTAATGGAGTAATTTTAAGTAAGTTTTAAGTAGTATTAGGACTTGTTTAACTTTTATAATGTAGGAAGATCATAATGCTTATACCCCGGTTTCAAAATTGTAGACAGTAAGTAATTCGCAACATGTGGACCAGACAAGGCAAATAGACAAGGTGTGTGCCTTGTCTCGCGTCGCGACTAAAGAGAGCTGAGATCACACAGTGCAGAGAGTGGTCTTTACAATTTACACGTAAAACAGACACGAGACTTGTTGAATCGTATTACCTTGTTGAATCATTCATAAAAATAGTGTTCTATACCTTACTGACCACTATTTTGAAACCGGAGTATAAATAGAAGTTAGAGGAAGATAATAATGTTATGAGTTAGTAAACTTACTGTTCATTACAAAACTGTAACAAAAGTTGTTTATTACTAGATAATACCCTTTTAGAAAGTGATGTATTTATTCCCAATGACATGCTGTAATAAAGATAAGAGGAACAACATACTTTTATGACTTAAAATAAATTAATAAATCCACAAGCTATTTTCTACATTAGTAAATGTTGATAAAACTTATTAGGTTTTTATTTTATTTCTATTAAATGAACAATACCTGAAATTAACTAAAAAATACTCATCACAGTAACTAAAAAATACTCATCAGAACACTTATTTCCTATTTTCCATTCTACGTTTTTAAGATGCTAGGATCTCGCTCTGTCTACTGTAGTTATATTTTCAAATGTTTAAAGTATTTCTTTTTTTATTGAAAGCTGTATACAAATAATTTTGTTGTTTTAGATGACGGCACAAAAATTAGAGCAAAAAGTGTAGTAATTACTACAGGAACATTTTTAAAAGGTCAAATAAATATGGGTTTGGAAGTTTATCCTGCAGGTCGGATAGGAGATGAGCCATCGATAGGTAACAATTTTGCATTTAGTTTTCATACAATAATATACATTTTGATCAAGAAAAAACAATTCTGAAATAGTTACATTTATTTCAGTATAAGAACAAACTATTTTTATTTCAGGTTTAGCTAATACTCTAGAGTCTTTGAATTTGAAAATGGGGAGATTAAAAACAGGTACTCCACCAAGATTAAAAGCAGATACAATAAATTATGGAGTATGTGGTATTCAGAAAGGAGACATGCCACCTATGCCATTCTCTTTTCTCAATAACAAAGTGTGGATAAATGTATGTAAAATGTATACAGATATGTATACATTTATGTTTATTAAAATCTATGTATTAAAACTATTGCATAATTTTAATAAATCTAACAGTAAGATTCAAACTTAAATAAATAATGTTAAATGTAAATAGTGTTTTTAAGCTTAAATATTTTTAGCCCAAAGATCAGCTACCCTGTTACTTAACAAAAACTTCATTGTCAATAGAAAAAATTGTCAGAGATAATCTACATGTTAATAGACATGTCTTGGAAGAAGTGACTGGTCCAAGGTATTGTCCAAGCATCGAGTCTAAGGTTCTCCGTTTTGCGGGCAGACAACATTTAGTTTGGCTAGAGCCAGAAGGTTTAACAAGCAATGTAATTTATCCTAATGGTTTATCCTGCACATTGCCTGAAGAATTTCAGTGGCAACTAATTAGATCTATACCTGGTTTAGAGAAAGCCGAACTAATAAGGCCAGGATATGGCGTTGAATATGACTATGTTGATCCAAGAGAATTACAACCAAGTTTGGAAGTTAAAAGAGTTAAGGGTTTGTTTTTAGCTGGACAAATTAATGGTACAACTGGATATGAGGAAGCGGCAGCACAAGGCATATTGGCAGGCATAAATGCAGCTGCAATGGTGAGTATAAAGTTTTAAATAACTCAAGAGTTATCCACCATTTAGATTCTTTTTCTATATTATATATTATTCTATATTATAAGTCAAAAAGTCACAGTTTTCTGTGCCACATAAAAACTAGCTATTAGCCTTTTAAATTTGATTATAATAGGCGATAATTAAAGTTTCATATGAACATAGTACATCACCAGCAAATATTAGCATCAAATAAAAAAAAATATTTGGTATTTATAGGTTACAACTCTGTGAATGGGGTATTCATGTAATTTGTAATTATAGCATCACCTACTACTGCATATGTGATAAAACAATACATTATCATGATGGAATGAGGAAATATTTATTTTATGAATATTTAGCACATTAGTTCTGCTGGCCGTTGTCATTTGCTAACATGATAATTAACTGTAGTTAATATATATTTAAAACAGGAATATGTTTCAAAATAAACCAAATTTCCAAATTCTTCGGTTTTGTAAAGTATTCTTTTTTTATACCATTATTTGTTATTTTGAATTTGTATTGTCTATAATACTTTCAATATTTTTATATTGTTCTTTATTTTTCTTTAAATTATTACAATTAAATTTAACAGAATTAACTTACTACAGGCTTTAAATATACCACCACTGATAATTAGTAGAACAGAGGGATATATTGGTGTGATGGTAGATGATTTAACAACATTAGGCACAACGGAGCCATATAGAATGTTTACAAGTAGGGCAGAATTTCGGTTAACCTTGAGGCCAGATAACGCCGACCAAAGATTAACACCTAAAGGTTATGCAATTGGTTGTGTTTCCAAAGAACGTTACAATAAAATGCTAGAAGTTGACAGGCAATTAAGAGATGGTATCTATTTATTAAAGAGCATAAGCAAAAGCGTCAGTCAGTGGAGAAATCAAATAGGAGCTATTGCATCTAGAAGCAATGTACAGAAAAGGTTCGTCAGCATCTGTAATAATTGTTATATAGAATAGAAAATATTTAAGTGGTTATTTACAAAACTATAAGTTATTCCTTTTGTTTATTTTTTTAGTGCGTTTAATATGTTAGATATTAATAATGAAAAAATTACCATTTCCATGTTAGCTAAAGCTGCACCAGAACTAATGGTGCTTACCTATGATCCCGCTTTAGAAAACAGGTTACATATTGAATCATTATATGAGGCTGCTGCTGCAGAACAATTTGAGGAAGTTCGTGAAGTAAGGAGAGATGAATCTCTCATTATACCAAAAAATCTGGATTATAACTCAGAATCTCTTAGTCTTAGTTTTGAAGAAAGGGAAAAACTTTCAGCAGTCCAGCCACAAACTGTAATGATATTATACTGATTAATCCCAGAATTGCTTATTTATTTCTTTTAGATTGCTGCAGCAAGTCGAATACCAGGTGTTACACCTTCATCAGTGTTTAGACTTCTTAAATTTGTTAAGCAAAGAGGTGATTTAAGTTCGTCGACAATATAGGCAGTTATATGAATGAACATAGCCTAGGAAACCAAAGATCACTGCATACTAAGCTCTGGTCATATTTTCTATATTGGCAATATGAAAAATAAATAGTAAGCGAAGGTAACATAAGCTATGCAGAAAATCCTTCACACGAGTTTCCATTTTGTATTAATGTTGAATAAATGGGGTTACAGTAACAGTTCTATATCAACAGAATTTTATTAACATTTATCTAATAAGTATTTTTGTAAAAAGGTATTTTTGTTATATTTATTGTACATTTTCAATTAAATGATGTATTAGTTATTTAAAATAATGACTGTAACTGCTAGAAACAGAAATGTGTATGTATATACATAGTGTATATTTTCTACATACATGATTTGCATGTATATAATACATAATTTTTATACATATTTGTAGATTATTGTCATTTATATTATCACAAATAATTCAATTTATGATAATAATACTATACAAACCAACAAGATCGCAACTGTCTTCATTAATCAATCACAACAGTCATTTATGGTCATAGTAATATAGATTCATTGTATAGTAGTGTAGAGGTACAATCGTTAGTATTTTAATTGTATCTTATATACACAATATCTGTCAAGAGAAAATGCAACAGTAAGTTCTTATTTATTAACTATATCTAAGTTGTTCAAACTTCATGTGTATAAATTGTCCACATATTTATCTTTTATGTACATTTATATACATTGTTAAGAGGTTATCAAACTTAAAACGTTTCTAACAAAATACTTTTAGATTAACATTACAATGCTAATGGTACAGCATTAAGCCAATATTATAAGTATTTTCCAGTGTTTATTAAACTAGAATTGCCAAATTGCTTTTGACTATTTTCAATGTAAAAATGGTTTGACATTAAAAAAAAAATTTTTTTTGTGATACCAAATTTCATACATAATATGCGTTAAAATATTTTACATCTAAATATAACACAAATAAGTGCATTGGATGTTGGACTTTCGATTATGGGCCCATGATTGCCTTGGAACACAGGCCTGTAATAGGAAGGAACATTGTAATATTGTCATGTTACGTCACTTTATATACTTGGTCATGTTTAGTTGATGTAAGCCAAGTGAATAGAAATAATATAAATGTACTGCTTATATTTATAACTTGAAATGAGCAAAAAATTTACATATGGCCTAATTTTATAAGAAAGTTATTAAAATTGACAACTGAGTGAAGTTACTAATTTTAAGACTAATTTAGTTTTAGCAACTAATGGTTAAATACATTGGAAATTTTAGAAATAATCAAAAGAGGAATTAGTAAACTTGTTAGAAGCTCAAATAACATATTTAAAGGCTTGTTAAAACTGCATATTTTTCTAAATTTTGATAAACGGGAATTAAGATGCAATTTAATTAGGCAAGTATGATTTCATATATTACCTTATTACTTTATTCTTGTAGGCAAAATTTAAGAATGAGGCATAGAAGCTTAAGAAGCATTGATAATCCATTGATAAAACCAGAATTGAATATAGTACTCATGAGGTCATGTTTATGTCGATTGTTGACGCAGTTAACAATCAAATGCTTTTGGGATTATATTGGTATGGTTTTTTCATTAGAATATTTAAATAATTAATAAATCGTTAAAATTTATATTTACAAAATAACTTTTTAAAGAAAATTATTACTTGTTAATATAATTACTGGCTGTGTTAACCACTTAATATAATTAGTAAGTGGTTGCTACAATTAAATAATTAATCAGTAAATTGTTAAATTATAAACAACTTTTAAAATCACTGTCCAATTACCCATATTTGTGGAAAAAAATATTTAAATAAACTCTAGTACAACAAAATATGAATGCACATTGGTAGCTGTTTCCCCCAATCCCCAATTATTTTAAATTGTTTGTCGGGATTGAACTAATTCGGAAGTTATTGCAAACAGATGTGAACGGTTCGGTAAGAAATGTTTTCAAAAATCTTGCCCTTGATTGGACAGAACTATTAACATTCACGTTATAAATGTTTAACATGTTCTATCATAGACTCCATTCTATGTTGAAGCCTAGAAAACCTAAATGATCATCTAGTAGAAATAGCCCGAGTGGTTCACATTTGGATCAATCAGGTTAAAAATCTGATCTGGATTTGTTTAACTGCAGCAATTGATCTGAAGATCACGGCCAAGAAGACTAGAGAGTAGACTTCTTGATCACGGCTATCATTAGGTTTGTTCGCGGTAAGGATTCAGAACTGATTCGGGACTATTCGCATGCGCAGTTCGAACAATGACGTTCGCGGATCACAAAATTCCGAATTTTTACTTTGCTCGTAGATTTTTAGTTACAATTCTATGTTCGCGAATCAGCTAGGTTCGGTTCGAGATCGATTCTGAATTAGTTCTACCGGTTCTAGGGATTCGACAAAAACCTCAAGTTCGAGACATGCGCAGTATTATGCAGTGTGACAGTTTACATGTATATTCCGTGGTTTACATGTTGCGGCTATATTCACGGCTGTCAGCTATATTCACGATAGTTGTTTGTATTTATTTCGTTTGGTGTCTCTTTGCTCGCAGGGAATAGCCTATATAATTGCTAATTATAATCTGTTCAGTTAATATCGACTAAAATTGTAATTGATAAGTTAGAATAAGTGTTTTTACTTTTCATTTTAAATTTTAATAAAATGTATTTTTAGTAAGCCAAAATGTCAGATCATTTATCATCAATCGATGAAGATTTAGGCGCCCAAACAACTAAATATTCGGATACCCATAAATTTTGTGTAAACAGTTCTATAAAGTAACTGATTATATTTAAAAATATACAGCAAAATTTATATCGACAGATATAAATATTTTAACAACAAATTTCAATACTAGCACTTTAGTTTTCTGATTTATTGCTTACTTACTTAAAAAAAAGATACTAAAATTATAGCAAAATATGCTGACAACTAAATGTTCGGACAGATCACGAAGCGTATCATTGCTAAAAAACATGTGCAGGGTACTGTCAAAATGCCATACTGTAAACATCGGTAGACGTATTACGTCATTGTTGCTTGGTTACATTTATGAAAAATGGTGCGATGTCTAGCCACTAACGAGAAAATAAGGAAAATTATTATCCAGCAATATTACAAAGTCAAATTGATACGTCAAATATCAACTGATCTTATTATCCCTAAAGCTACAGTTGCAGATATTGTAAAAATATGGACGCATGGACAATAAACAGCGACCTATGACAGATGACGAAATACAGTTCGAGGTTCTTGCTCTCTGTTCCGAAATCGTTCGCGGTAAATTAAAATCCTGAACCAGTTCAGAATTAAGCATGCGCTGTACGACAATCCTGAATTAGTTCCGTACTAATTCTGAATCGGTTCGAGATGTGTTCCGCGAACAAACCTATTTAGAGCTTAAAGTGAAGTAAATTTGTTTGTGTTTACCATGGTTCTAACGCCAAAGTCATATGAATATATTCAGAATCTGTTTATTGTAAACTTTAAATGGAGGACGGCTTAGCTAAATTTCTAGAATCGTATCGGTATGCGAATATATCGTTATACCGTATATCGCTATAATTGGATCCGTTTATATAGAAGCTGATGAAAGGATCTCTTCGGATACTAAGATGATTCGTTCAAAACGAACGAAACTTTCCCTAAACGACACATCTGACATCTAGAAGAAGAAGTACAGAAGTAGGTTGGAATGTCATAATATTGGTAAAATATTCGAAATGCATTATAAGGACAGAGTTTATTAAATAAAAAATAAACGTGTAAAATAGGATATTAAGAGTATGCTGTAAAATGGATCTCGTTACACAAACAAGTTTAGAAGCGTTATTGCGTAAGTTTAAGTAGTTGATTATAAAGTATCTATTATAACTTTATGTTTTAGTTAAAGCAACAAATTCCAAAAATCTTAATTTTGATACTGCAGCCGTTGAGGCTTTTTGTACCCTTATTAACAAAGAAAGGGATGGGGCTCACATTGGCGTTAAAGTAATTGCAGCAAGGCTTCCATCTGGCAATGAAAAAGAGGTGTTACAAACTTTAAATGTGTTAGATACGTGTATGAGTAAATGTGGTACCCATTTCCAAAATGAAGTAGGAAAATTCAGGTTTCTGAACGAAATGATTAAATTAGTTTCCCCTAAATACTTAGGATCTCAAACACCTTTAACAGTCAAACAAAAAGTCCTTCAGTTATTGTATGTTTGGACTTTAGATTATCCAAAAGAAACTAAAATTAGGGAAGCATTTGATATGTTGAGAAAGCAAGGTGTCATACGGGAAATACCAAATCCAAATGTGCCATCATATGAATCTACAAATGGCCCCAAAAAGAAGTTCACAAATTCAGTTTTTCATGATGAAGAAAAATCAAAAATATTACAAAAATTATTGCAAAGTAAAGATCCTGAAGATATTCAAGCTGCCAATTGGCTTATAAAAAGTATGGTAAAAGAAGTAAGTATAAATATAATATTCATATTTAATTAACCTTGAATAAAACAGTATTTGCATTAATTATGTACTGGTAGATTCTACTACCTTATTTTTTTCCAGAACGTTAGCTTTTAGATATATTTGTTACGTTTTATATTAATTTTGACATATTTTGTTGTTTTACATATTAATTAATAATTAATATGCAATTAAGTTTCAAGAGAGTATATATGTAGGTCATTAAAGATTTCTAATACCTTTATTGTCATGGAAAAAATGTGAAATATAAACTATTTGTACAAAATAATGTATGTAACAGAGATATAATTTACGACCAGGCTCTAGGGATCTAGTCTATTACTCAGGATCAGGCAATATTCGTTATGTTTTTATATTAAATTACTCCTTATATGATCATATCATATATCAAATTGCATTTTAAGTCCCTTTTATTGTTAAATAATGATGTTTTGTTCTAAGGTCTGTTAATATTATCCATTTCGATAGAATATGTATATAGTAGACTTGGTATATTTCTAGAAAATTGTGGTAGGTGTCACCTACCACCTACTAGGTGACAGGTTGTTTTTGAAAAAACAAAAGTATGTCTAAATTCTGTTACGTTGTATTATACCTGCCTTTTATTAATTTTTGTACTACACTATTTTTAACTTTAAAATTGAATTTTGCCAAATTAAGGAACCAATCTGGATTTAAGAGCGTACGAGTTGTAATACTAACATCTCCAATGAGTACCTGCAATATACCATCCATATTTTCAGGACGATAAAAGAGCGGAATTAAAAAGTAAAAGAATCTCAGAATTGGAATCTGTACAAAATAATGTAGGATTACTAAATGAAATGCTAGATTCATATAAACCAGATGTATCATCTACTGCAGAATTAGATCTGATAAAGGAACTATATCAGAATTGTGAAAGATTAAGGCCAACAATTAACAAATTAGCTTCAGAAACACATCATACTGAAGGCATGTTAGGTGAGTATTATTTCAGTAATGTCAGTAAACAAATAGCATAATATGGAGCATTAATTATAAATAGAGGCTGCATCTCAAGTAATCAATCAATCAAGTATGGGCTTCAACTCTCATACAACTAAGTAAAATCAGTAACATAGTTGGGTACCCCTAAAATATATGTGTTGGATCCAAAGAAAGTGTTTTAAATGTTTTTTAACATTAGCGGGAAAGAACGATACTATAGAGCATAACTTTTTACATTTGCTTGATTTTACATGCACAGCCTGTAAAATGAGGCAAACATTTAGGAAGCCAATTATTTATAATCATTATTATAAACTAATATTGATTCCTTCCATGCTTTTAATGGTAATACTGTTCAATTATTTGGTCCCCAACTTCCTAACATTCATAGGACAATTATCAAAAAAGTCAAAGCTTTGATAAGTTCTTAGTTCAGTGGTGTCTTAGTTAAATTTGGTGTCCACAGAAAAGGAAAATTAAAAATGACGGTTCTTATTTGTGAGTTATTGTATTATATTATTATAAGCCGATAGTACTATTGTAGAGTTCATAAATTTTAACAGGAATATAGTTTTCTTTATAAAATGTAGGAGTTATAAACGATTATTCAATAGTTGCCTTTGGTTGTTCATTTCTCAAAGCACTTCACCATCTTAAAGATTTACAGTAAATATTTTTATAAAATTTTTTATTTTATTTTTTTAATTTCACACTTCATCTCAAAATGACTGCTTGAAAATGGATATTATATTGTAATACTGTATAAATTTTATGTATTTTCAGGTTTTATGTAATTAAATGATCTTATTGATCAATAAAGAAAATGTTTGCTCTTAATCCATTTTGTTATTGATAATTAAAAAAGTTCTTTTTTATTACAATTATTCCAAAAGTGTAAAGAATTGAGACTTAATGATTGTTAAATCTTAAATATCGTTCTCAATTTTAGGAGACGTTCTTGAAATAAGCGATGAATTAGCATCGGCTTTTAACAAATACAATCTGATGATTCTTCAAGGTAAAATACCATCGCAAAGTTCGAATATTTTAAATCATGGCTCTCTGTTAAATTTTGACATTGATTCCAAAAGTGCAGATGTAGCAAGTAATATGCAGATGGTGAAAAATGGAGACGGTAATCTAAAATCATCTGTTGATGTACTTTGTGATATTTTTACTGCTTCAAACATTCCTGATGTGGGAGAAGTTTTACAGCCTATTTCAGTATTAAAATGTGGTATGTAAATTAAGGGTACTGTTTCATCAAATTTCATAAAACGTCTGTGATTTTTATATATACAAATATATTTTTGTATATACACAACGTATAAAATGTATGTATATGTTGTGTATATACACAATGTATAAAATATATATTCGGCTTTCTTTATTCTATATTTAACAACATAACTAATTATGTTGGTGTGTCTACATTTCCTAAGTAGCATTGAGTGTGTGATTGAAAATAAATAGTGGACGGTGATCATGAAATTTTACTGTAGGATTAACTAAAATAAAAAAGCAACGATATAAAATGTGTGTACCAGGGCAAAAATCCAAAATCATAATCTTTGGTACATTTGTGTATAAAATAGTGGTATCTTGTAAAATTGTTAATAACAAAATATTCCGTGTTTAAACATTTTTTGTAAAAGCGTGCACAAAGAGAATTTAATGATAAAAAGAATGCTGTACAGTTTTTCTAAAACGGTACATTATTTTTTTTATTTATGTCGGTCACCAGTAAAAAAATCATTGTTAGAAAAACATGTTTATTTTTTTTATTATCCTACACAGGCTTTGAAGCCTTAATAACTGATATGGAACTTAATTTCATCACTCAAATATATCTATAACATATATTGAGTTACGAATTTCATTCTGAAATTTTTACTCATTATACAGTCGAAAAGTGTTTTGAAAAAAATAGATTTTTTCTTAAATGTTGACGAGAAAGTACCCTTAAGTTATTTGTATTTTTGAATTATCAATTATTAATGATTTTAACCTTTAGATAAAATAAGCGTTTGTGATGATGATAAAGAAAAACAAAACAAGTTTAAGGCCTTGGAGGAATTAGATGTATTGGGAGAACATCTGCTAAGAGAAAATTTACAATGTTCTCGTCAAAATAATTTTAACAAGTAAAATTGTTGTAAATGTTTATATGTTCTTTCTAACAAGAATTAATATTTCAGAAATAACCAGGATAAAACTCCAATGAACCTCTTGAGTAAAGTTTCGGAAGTGAAGGAAAATCAAACTTCATTATCAAATAATGAATCTTTGAATTTAGATTTAAATTATTTAATCAAACCAACAACCACAACAGAGTCTTTGCAACCAACTATACAATCTAAAACCATTCCAGATACCAATGATGACTTTCTTGTTGACATAAGTGATGAAAAAATGCTAGAAGTTGAAAAAAGTTTGGACATAGTGTCGATACATAATTTATCACGAAATGAAGATAAACAAAGTATAAACCAAAGAAAAAACGATTCACCAAAAAAGACTGCAAGATGTGACATAAAGTTAAATGATGTGTTTGTTAAATTAGAAAATATTAAACCTAGTGGTTTTCCACCTATGACAGTATTAAATGAAAAAAATGATATAAGCGTTACTTTGCACCTTGCCAAAGATAAACCTAAAGAAGGTGTTAATGTTTATGTAGTTACCACTGTCAGTAAAAATCAGTTACCATTGAGTAATTATTTATTTCAAGCTGTTGTACCAAAGGTAATTCATTTAGGACCCAAAAAAAAAACAACCGGGAATTTCGTCATAACTTCTTTATTTCTTAATATTTTTACACCAAATTTTGATCACCTTCAAAGTATGCTCCCTTGACCACAATACACCTCTGCAAACGATCCTTCCATTGTTCAAAACATTTTTTAAATTCACTTATCGGGATGTTCTTTAGGCCTTCCAGCGATTTTTGTTTTACCTCCTCCACAGTGGCAAAACGCTTTCCTCTCATGTCCCTTTTGAGTTTGGGGAACAAAAAGAAATCACAGGGGGCTAGATTCGGTGAGTAGAGGGGGGGGACAATTGGTGTCATGCCGTTTTTGGTCAAAAACTGTTACGGAGAGAGCGGTAACCGAGAGTGGGCCGGCGCGTTGTCATGATGAGTAGAACTTCTGGTTAACAGTTTGACCCGGGGGAACGAACTCCCCGCGTGTACAACACCTCTGCAATCGAAGAAACAAATGAGCATTGTCTTGATGTTTGACTTCACTTGGCGAGCTTTTTTGGGACGAGGAGAGCCAGGTGTCTTCCACTGGCTTGATTGCTGCTTTGTTTCGGGGTCGTATCCATAACACCACGAGTCATCACCAGTAATCACCTTGGAAAAAAATTCAGGATCCTCTTTGAGCTGATTTTGAAGCTCAAAACATGCCTGAAGTCGACGCTCCCTTTGCTCGCCTGTGAGAAGGCGAGGGACAAATTTGGCTGCAACTCTTCTCATGTGCAAGTCTTCTGATAAAATACTCTGAATTGAACTCCATGATATTCCAGACATCTCACAGAGTTGATCAATGGTTCGGCAACGATCTTCACGAACGAGAGCATTGATTTTGTCGACGTTTTCGTCACTTGTTGACGTTGAGGGGCGTCCTGAACGGGTTGGTCTTCAATGGACATTTCTCCATTTTTAAAACGTGAAAACCACTCGTAGACTCTGGGTTTACTTAGGGCAGCATCCCCATAAGCAGTCTTAAGCATTACAATAGTTTCCGCGGCCGATTTCCCCAACAGGAAACAAAATTTCACAGCCGCGCGTTGCTCTCGACAATCGGCCATCACGTTTTCGGTGAAATGAAAAAAGTTGTTTCACTAAAAAAAATTCCCACAGAAGAACTGATACACTCACAGCGACAGAACTTTGCACACTAACTCAGGAGACGTGTCCCTAATGGATACCGGATCGAACAATGGGTTTCCCCACTCTTCCTCCCCACCACAGCGCAATTCTCGTTTTTTTTTGGGTCCCCCCTCGTATGTATTTTCATATAAATATTTTATTGCTTCCATTTTAGGGCTGTAAGTTGAAACTTCAGGCTCCATCCTCAACTGATTTACCAGCTTATAACCCATTTTTACCACCATCGGCCATAACCCAAATAATACTAGTAGCAAATCCTGAGAATATACAAATGTCGTTGAAGTTTATAATTAGTTACATAATGGACGATGATACTGTTACGGAAATGGGTGAAGTAGATGACCTGCCTACAGTGTAAAAGTATTATTGTAGAATTTACAGTTGTCCAATATTGCTCTTTAGCTTGACATTGCATTTTAGATAAAATGCTACATATATAAATTTTCATTAAAAATACAAACATTATCTAGAATGCTTATTAAAACACATTTCCACTGGTTGGTTTTGTCAGAGCATAGAAAAAATTATTCTTATACATATTACAGAAAATAAGCAGTTGTGATGAAATAAGAATCTCAATAATACTGGCATGTTATGGTCAAATTTAAATATCGATGTAATATAGCCCTAAGAAGTAAGGTACATTCAAGTAAGGTAGTAACAAGACCAAAAGTAGAATTCTCAAATATGGCAGATCTGCTTAGATTCTAGATTTTCAGTTTCTCACATCACGACCATTAGTGAGATATATAATTTCATAAAAATATATAAGGATACATTTTTAATCACTTAAATTGACAAAGTTGACTTGGGAAACCTATGTGTAGTTATATTTGCTTTATTCTATTTGAAAACGTAACTTCTTCCTATTTGAAATTAAATTCAAATTATGTACATATATGGATGTATAAAAAAATATATCTTAAATACATGTGCGTCATATGAGTCATGCATCGAATTGCATGAAAATTACATAATAAAATTATATTTACTAGTCACATTCGCCAGATTTCCAATTTACTAAGAAAGTTATTACGGATGTACCTTAACGTTCCACTAAAGTCGGATTATAACTTGTTAATGTAGTGTACATGTGTACAAAATCTTTGTTTCGTCTTAGTGACAGTTGGATATTCTTATGTTAAAACGTCTATATAGTACATGAAATATTAAGTTTCAGAGATAATAGGTCAAGGTTAAGATATGTAAGAAAAATAAATATCTTGTCTTGCATCTAAGATTATATTATGTAAGTAATATTAAATATGCTAAAATAAGTGCTGCATTTTGTATACATTACCATTTTTTTTTCTTGCATACAATCAGCCAATATACAATATTATTATGTAGTATAACACGGTATCCAATTTCTTCCAGCTAAAATAAAATAGAAAGCTGGGATTTGCCCTGTAACTCTAAATGAAGGTAGATATTATTATTTTTTTGAATTTAAAAAAAGTAAATTTACTTTTAAAATACCACCAGATAATAAAAATAAAGTACTGAAGATATGATTATGTTAATTTGTTTATCTTAAGCCACTTACAATTTGTTTATCTTAAGCCTCATTTTACATAAACTGATGTGGCAAGTCAGAATTTGGGCTGCTTTATTGACCTTCCAAAAATGATCGTGTTTAACTGCATTCAATAATTTTTAGAAATAAATATAGTGAAACAGTATTAATCGTGCCTATGTAGTCTCATACTAAATTAAAAGATTTTTGGAAAAAGATGATTTGATAAGAATTTTAACAATAGAATCTATGTTTTGCAGTATGCAGAGCAAATTAGCTGGATACAAATAAGACTTTTGATTTATTTAAGAATTATTTTAAATGAGTTGTGATAATATATTTTAGTAATAATATTTATATTTTATATATATTATGTCAATAGTACACATATTAAAGTAACAGTAGAACTGTCACTCTTAACTTCTCAAAACTTTCTGAAAAGATCTATTAACAGAGTTTGCACATACACTACATATTTTCAACTAATAAATTCTAGTAAAAACATTAATTGAAAAAAAACATCTTACATATAATGTAATGAATTAATTTGTGCCATAAGTTATATATACTTAAATATAATTAAACGTACTATTTATTGTTAGGTCTTCAACCGATTATATTCACTTTTGTTGGGGTATTTCTTAAGTTGGGTTTTGCCATTATTTAGAAATCCTATAGGAATTGACAGTGCAGTTGACTAAAAATGTTAATGTCCGTAAAAAATTGTGCACATATTCCTCACAGGAATTTCATTCCATTGATTTGACAGTTTTATATGTGGTGAGTGATTGTTAACCACAATGAAAATTTCATTTTTGTTTTTATGTTCCAACTGGTATTGATTTCATAGTTTCATGTGCATAAGTAAAAAAAATATATATAAAGATGTGTTTAAATATATTTTTTTTATATAAACTAAGAGTAAAAATATATTCTATTGAACTTTTTTCTGTTTTATGGAGGTTATATTTTATAGAAAATTTCATGTCTATAATCTATTGTTTTCATATATTATTTCATTTATTTTATCATCTTATTTCAACAATTTGATATCATAACAAATACATAAAGCAAGCTGATTATAATGAAATTAATTAGAATTACAACTGAACTACTAAAGCTAAAGCATAGAAAGATTGGCTTATACTATAGAACAATGTAAATTAACAATGATAATATGCTCATATTGAGAATAGCAAATTCATGTCCCATAATGTTACTGAATACATTCACAATCTGCTTGCTTGAAAAGATATGTAGTTATTAAAAAAAAAAAAAGAAAATTATATATATATATATAAAGTTACGATATTGTATTTTTGTATAAAAGGAGTTACATTCCATTTGTCTTGTTCAGTTTTTTTTTTATTACATACATGAAATATTGATCTATTTTTACTGTGTATTTGAATATTTTTAAAAAGCATGAAAACAATATTGCTATTTATTTCATTTCTTAATAATTCTAAAGAATACTTGAAGTCACACGTTTACAGTAATATAATTGAAAATTGTTTTTTTTTAATGTAATGTTACTGTTGTGGACTTTTGAGTAGCTTTAGAATGGTAAGTGGGGCTGGTACTGTTTATTTTCAGGGACGGTATTTATTCTAATTAATTGTCACTTATATCAAAAAGAATTTCCCTCCATTGATTTTTTTATATTTTTCAGTAACACTAATTACTATTCCTGACCATTCTCAAAAAATCTTAATTTATATATTATTATTAAATATCACCAACAAACAATTTACAGTAGTAAAAGCAGTATGAACCAATATTCACCAAAAGTAATTATTTACCATAACATATCTTGGCTGTTTAACATAGAACATTTCTGGTTTCATCATCTTAAGAGGATCTAAAAAATGAGAAAATGTACGATAATCGTTTTTCACAATTTGAACTTAATAAGTGACAATTTATTTCTATAAAATTCATGCATTCAAATATTGCAAAAAAAAAACCATTATTATATATTATATAGAATCAAATAAGTCTGATTAATGAAAATGTTTTATAATTTGTTTAGTACTTTAGTTTTTGTGATATTTATAATTTATATATTTTACTTCTGTTTTTGTTCTTTTAATTTTCTGTGGTACTTATTATTGTTATATCGATGTGAAATGTATTATGTAAAGGTTAAATACATGTAAGACGATTATTTTATTTTATTGAAAACCAAAACCATCATCATTCATTATATGCTTATGAGTATATAAGAACGATTTATAATAAGGATATTTTACATGTTTTGAAAGTTATCAATGTTAAGAAATTGATTGATAGATAAAACAAATATTTTAAATACATTCTTATCTTTTAAAAGTTATGCCAAACATATCCTTTTTATCATCTATTATAGATTAAAAAAATTGATTTGAGATCATTTTTAGGATATGTTTTAAACAATTTTTTCACACTGTGTAAGGTCTTACACACGTGTGGAGAAGTTATCTTACTGAAGCAAAATTGGTTTTTAATGATAACTATTGGAAATGTTAAAACTTCAATAACTAGAATGAAGAACTCGCTCGATTTATTCTGGTGTAGTGCATTCATTGCAGTTTAATTTATCTTAATTGAAAAAGATATGATAGCTGTAAGAAAATAAGTGAAATTGTAGAATATAATTGAAAAACTGCGTTATCAAAGATTGATATGACATTTCTCATATATTTTTTTACGGATATTGGCAAATGGTTTCAGATAAGTAAGGTTTTCAGATTTCGTAATTATACACTTTTTGTTGGGAGCTTTGAAAATAAATCAATATATAAATAGAAGATTGGAATATGTTATGGAAATTGGAAGGAAGCTTTATTTCTTATATGGATAAAAATAAGTTTATAGTCTCTCAGTCATTAATATCGTGAATTGAATGAGGTACAAATTTTACGGCATGTATGCTACTTTAGATGACATTCTAACAGCACAAAGTTCTTTTATAGTCCATACATTCTTGGTTGCTGCTTGTTGTTGGATGTAGTGTGAGGTAGTCAGTGGTGAAGTTATCAGCTCGATTAAACACCTGTGGAATTAATAAAGAGAACGACTGTTCGACAACTAGTGATGTAATATTGGCATAATTAAAATATGTATTGTAATTATGTAATGGATGTAAAGATGCAAACAGTCAAACTTTGTTATAATTATTATTTTTGCGTACCTTAAATCATGTATCTGTCTGTACAGTATCCACTATTTGCAAACACTCCACTAATCCAGGGCTCCACAAGGCAGGATTTTGCAATTTTTCTATTGCCTCCACTAGTCCCTTGTAATTGCTATGAATAATTTGTAAATTTGCTTCAACTTATGGCTTGACAGCAGCTGCCTCTTTAGGATTAAATTGTAACATTACAAACTTTGTGAGCAAAATAATAAATGTTCAAAATTGTGAAATGCTCAAAATAATAAAATGTTTCTTGTTCCCCAATGAGTAAGAATCTGTGGTCGTTCAATGATGCCAGGGTACGGTTTTGGGACAATTCTTGAATACATGTCTGTGCACTGTTTATACGTCTCCTGTAGCCCATTTTGTCCCAGCACCACAAATGTTTATCATAAACTAAACATTATTTTTACACTATATTATTGTAAGTCTGTAAATTCGTATATAAACTTATTTACTTGATCAAAAAATGGTCATTTTTTACACAGTGTATCACTAAACAGATCTTAACAACTACTGTGAAAGTTGATTAAGTGGCGATGCTGATTCACTGAGTCACCATCCTCACATAGCGCATATAGAATTGCTGACAAAATTTAATGGTTTTACTAATTGGGAAAAAAATAACATTTCTCTAAAATATTCATTTTAAAGTTTATTTAACAAAATAAAATACATACACAATAAACAATAAATACACTCATCAAAATATACATATGAATGAATTGATAAGACATTTGTTTTTGAAGCAATTGCACATTTGAGATTTGCATTTATAATACAGTTGAATTTATAACAAAACTGTGTAGAAATGTCAGTATTCAGTAGTCATTCTGTTGAATAAAATAATGCAATAAGCGAAACAAGTATAAAATGTTTGTAAAAGTAACAATATGTATGCAATAAGTTAAAAAAATATGAAAATACACCACTACACTGTTTATACCTTAAATACTTTACAGACTGCAATATATAACTGCAAACTTACAAATGTCTTTTATAGCAAATTGAGCTTCTATATAGATACTTAAATCCTAGATGTGTATGACAATACATCTACATATAAAAAGAGTTGAGTTTTCACTATATTGTAAAAATATTAAAATGAATGATCACGGAGTGTCCCTAAATGCTAAAGCTGTTACTGCCTTTTGATGACCAGCATATTCTCTTTCCATAATTCCAGTCTTTACGTTCCATAATTTGGCATATCCATCAGATGAAGCTGAAAAAAAAAAAAGAAATGAAGCTAAAAATATTTTTTCTGTTTAATAATGTTCAGATAGTCGTAACAATAATACCTGGAAAGTTATGATTTGTAAAATGCATATTTTTATTACCTTCATTCGTTGACACTTTTAAGATTGACTTTATTTAATACACATAAAATACTATGTGTACTTATTGATTTATTAACACAAAATATTATGTCTTAATAAATCAATAAGATAAAAAATATGTAATATCATTAGTCACTACACATATAATGTCAATGAATATCATAGAATGTCAAAGATATAGTAAATACTGAAAATGTTGTGTTAATGTGTCTGCCCAGACGTTATAAACTTTTTGAACATCCGTTAGCTGTAGTATATTGAATAGTTGTAGTGTAAAATCACGTAACATATAGATCTAATGAAAGAATATATCTCTAGTATATTGTTTTATGGACAATACCAACGTTTAAATTATATGTATTACAACAATAGTCATCAATAAGTCTTCTTACAAGAGAGGTTGAGTGAATAGAGAACAAACTACAATAAGCTTACTCTTTTTTGAGACTGGAAAGTAATCGTACAGTAGTAACCATTCGTTATGAGTAGTTAAGGTATCATCAACGTCCTTGATCCATGATAGCATAGGTAGCATGTAACGCACAAAAACATTGGGAATAAATGCCAGTTGAAAGAAAACAACATTTTTAATATACTGAAATGTTATGCTCATACAGAAATTGATCTCAATAAAATTTACAAAAGTAGCAAAATTGAAAAATTAGGGTTTTTCAATGTAAATTGCACAACAGAATGCAGAGGCACTGTACTGTACAGTATGTGTTAAAAAGGTACGGTGAACGACATTTTACTGAAAATAAACCAGAAAACAGAAACTATTCAAGTTTATTGTGCACAATAAGCAACTAATGAATAAATTAAAGAAAATTCCTAGAGTAACATTAGAAATGAGTATGTTAAGGGATGTTGTGTATGCTCATGTATTTTAAAGTTATCACTGACGAATAGCACGAGGCAAACAATGCAATTCTAAGTAATGTAAAAATATACTTTATCAAGATGAACGAAAATAAAAGTTAATCTTTTGGGACCATGTCCTGTTTTCTGCTGAAAGAAAATTTGTTATTTTCGAACCTGATGGACAGTGTAGATTATGGAGACAAGCAAATGTAGCATTGAAACTCTAGAACGTATTTTCAATAGTCCAGCAAGGTGGTGATTCCGTGCCAGTGTGGGGAAGTTAGTCTTTATAGAGGATGATGGATTCTTGTGTTTATATGACAATGTACGACAATGTGTGGAAAAACTGCAGATGGAAGCAGCTTGATTGTTCCAACAAAGCCTTCCAAAACATACCTCTCCTATTGTTAAGATAATGGTTGTTCTATAATGTAATAAATAAGTTTGTAACTTCCTTTTATTTTATTTCACTTTTCAATATTTGCAAAATATATGTGGCATCAATATATGCTTTTATGTGTACATAAAAGTATATTTTCTGATCTATATTATGTTGATGTACTGTATTTGAAATTTTACATTATAACTACTGTTTTGTTTTTTTTTTCTTCATTCTCTCTGTTAATTATTATCACAAACTCTTGCTATATGATATTTTTATTATGATAATACAGTTAAATAAAAAATAATGTACCTAAATAATTTCATATATATTCCTTTCTAATCACCAGATCTCAACCCCAATAAAGGTAATGTAAAGATCAAAACATGTATTGTAAGTGTTTAGTAAAGCTGTTGCTTATTATTTGAATATGAAATGTAATTTAATATAAAAAGCATACTATTAAGATTGTGACTTGGGTTATCAATTCTATAATTATTCTAATTTGTTGTCATGTGCCATTGAAAATATCAATAAAAAAACTATACTTTGAATATTGAACATTCTAGCACCAAATATTTGGTATTTCTTTAGATTTTTTTAATTTAGGGATTTCTCAGAAAAATTAACACTTGAAAACTGACCACATTAAAATAGATTTGAATAATATACAATTATAAAAACATAATTCTGACAATCCTATTGTATACAATTATTTTTCTTACCTGTAAAAACATATTGTCCATCTGCACTAAATGCTGCATCCCATACCCATCTTTGGTTTTCTTGCCTTAATTCTTGTAGTAACGCAAAGCCTGAAGTATTCCATATTTTAGCTGTTTGATCAGCCGATGTAGTGACTAACAAACTAAAAAAGCAGTGATATAAATTAAGGGATACTTATATACGGCATATTTTATGAACTCAGAGAGATGAGAGATATATTCTTAACAGTAGTCAATACATTTTGCTAGGAAAAATATATGGTGAATAGATTTGCTAAATATAAATATTCAAAAAAAAAAAAAGTAAATGAAACCTCACATTTAAGTAGTGAGCTTGATTTTCCATAAATGTTAAAGTTTTTCCTGAATTTACTTCAAATTAATAATACTATCCCACTCACAACTGTCAGTTACTACAAAAAAATATGAATGACAAATAATTTATACTGTGCTTTAATCATTTTGTTATTGATCATTTTCAACTCTTCATGTTGTCTGATTACTTGATAGATTGTACTGAAACTATTTTTAAATGTAAAATACTGGGGTGTACAAAGGCTTATTTTAGTGTTAAAAAGCCTTTGTACAGTTTATTTATATAGAAAAAAAAAAACAACATTAAACCAAGCATCCGAGGTGACACCATGGACCAAATTAACACTGGGTCTTATATACTGTGCCCATTTTACAGACATAAAATCCGTTATTCTTTTATTTTCTATTTTATGTCTTGGGTCTCTTTTATACGAGTTTAGTGGAAAATATTCTTACTGTGAAAAATAAGTATCAATATTTGTTGCCAATTATCGTAGATATAACATGGGAAACATTCTCAATGAGTCATAAAATTGAATTACAAATTAAAATTGAATTGAATTAACTACATAGCACAGTGAGGGTGTTGAACCAAATAAGTGATTTTTATCAAAACGATTATGTGTAAGTAAATGAATTATTTGTTTTGAAATATATACATATAGAACCTGCGTGTAATATCAGTACATTTTTTGGCACACTAAATTCCACGAGTCTAGATGACAATTGAAATATAACATTTATTTAACAAACTTCTGACTACTCAAAATACTCATTTTCCTAATATTATACTGAAATGGTATATGATCCAACTAGAGATAGTTCGTGGTCAAAAATTTTGATGGAATATATTAAAAAGGAACTTTTTGTCAACGAAATATTTTGTTATGTAAAATATCCACGGAACAAATTTGATTGTCGAATTTATGTGAATCTATAAGATTTGCAATATGCAAATAAAACTTAAACTAAACCTTTCCCTAAAACATATAATTTACAAGCAATCAAAACATGATTATGGTATTTAGAATGTTCTTTTATTATTTACAATAAATATCTGTATTCCCATTCTGGGAAAATATAGTGATATGTAAATGTATATTACTAAATCTTTGAACCTTCTTTCTATACTAGATTCTATCAGTTTGATATTTTATTAATAAAATATGAAATAATGGATATTGGAATTGCAATTATAAGTAATTGAAACTAGATATTAAGACAACAAACTAACAAAAAATAATTTTTTACTCTGTTTTTATTGGTGAAGTAATGGCTTACCTGCCTAGTCCGATAAACCACCACTGAAAATAACTAATACCAATGTGGATCAATAACAAGTAAAAATCACTAGACTGTAAAATTCTCTTGATGTCATTTCAATTGTTATCTATTTTGGTGGAATCTAATATATCATTTCTAACTCCAGTGAAAAGCATTTGGGGTTCAAAACAGTGATTTCTATTATTTGAAAATAAAATTATTTAAATAGGACAAGTATTATCTTATTTAAATAATAAGATAATTATATATAATTAATAATATGTTATTACAAGTAATTTATTATTAATGAATTTTATATGTACTATGAAGAACTTTTAATCAGTATTTAAAAAAAAAGAGATGTACTATTGAGAAAAAAATATCAGATGCTTTTGATACATTCTCCTGAAATATTAGCAATAGCGAATTAATTTTACAGTAATTACTATCTTAGTCTCAAAATTATCGTATCATCTATTGACCATGAGCATAATTATCTCTAAAATTAATTCATTATTGCCTTTATTTTAGGAAAAAAGAAGTGCATTTTGTATCAACTGTGAAAGTATTTAAATTACTTATAATTTTGATTGTTTATTGGCAGTTATTATTCCTGAGATTTATTTTGAGTAATTAATGCATTTATTTTTGATTAACGTAATTTATTTTTTAGTAATTTAAGTAAAGTGGTGAAAAACGATTTTTAACGCATTACATCAAAATGTACTTTCATGAAACTGTATGTTAACTTACTCTGAATCAGGGCTAAATTTACATTTTAGAGCATGCCTTATATGTGCTTCAAACTTGTGTTTTGGTTTTAATTTTGTAGGAGTATCTACATTACCACTCACAAGACTCCAAATGTAGCAATGTCCTTTATTATTAACTGACGCCATAAGTTGACTATCTGGAGAAATGGCAATGTCTAAAATCATTGCATCATTTTCGGGAATCTGTAACAATGATTTTTTCTACAGATAATGTTTGACAAAGTCTAGATAATAAAAGAGTGCCCAATGACTATGAAATTACAATTTCTGCTGCTACCACCAATTTATAATTCATAAATTTTTTAAATATGTTTCCGATTATGTGACGTCCAAATTTAGAGCTGAGTAGTAAAAATATATATAATGCTCAATAATAGTCAGATAGTTGGTACCATAATTTGCATGTAGGATAAATTTACTTACTAATTGCTCATTGTTATCAGTCCTAAGATCCCATCTATATATAATACCATTTTGATCACCTACAAAAAGTTCAGCTTGATTAGGATGTAAACATACACAATTAATCGGTGCTTGAACTTCAAATATTTTTGGACATTGATTATTTCTTGATCTCAAATCCCAAATTCTAGCCCTGCAGTCCTCTCCTCCTGAATACATCCATTTCCCGTCCTCTTGAAATCCTACAGACGTAACATTTTTTGATGTTCCTTCATAGTTAACAACTGCGCTCGGATTATTTGAAGTTAAATCATACATGTAAATATGTTGATAACTTGCTGCTGCTAATAGTTGTTTATCAGGTGTAATTTCTAGAGCATTTACTTGCTAAAAAATATATATATTTTACTAAAACTAAATATATGTGTTAGATAACAAACATACAGATTCTGCATGTTGCATAGTTCTGCTGCATATTCCTGTATGCGTTTGCCATAGTTTTATTGTATGATCATATCCACCAGTTGCTAGAATGATTTGGTCGTTTTCCAGATTATCAATGGTCATTTCTTCTATTTTTTTGTTTTTATAAAATTATTTTTTAAACTTTGATTTAATCGATTTTGGTAGGTGCTATAGGTTATAGTCAAAGAATTTCCAAGTTCAGAGAATATTAGGTGATACCAGTGATCCTAAGTTCCATCACTCTGTGGTACTTACGTTCGTTTATATCGAAGTGAACTATAAATTTCACTGTAGCGAAAATCAGGTATGGACAAAAATAGACAAACGGTGACATGTAGACCAACTTCATTTGCGTCTTTGTTATATTTGTTGATGTTCATCGTCTGTCAAACATTTATGTATAAAGAGCACTAATTTGTGGAATTAATATCGGTTGCACACTTAAAACGGACAAAGATATTTTTTAATTAAAAATTACCAACACTGAAAATAGACTTGAAAAATTATGAGTAGATACTACTTATCAGTTTTAAATATTAGAAACTGAATAATTTAAAGAGTATACATTTTTTTAAACTACTAAAACAGTTTAATAAATGTTAGTAAATTGAACACATCCTTCAGAACAAAGCCCTCCAGAGTTACCATTTTGCCGTTTAGGAAAGTTATATAGTTTGCAATTTCTATGAAATACTATAAAAACCTCGTAGATTCTCGGAAAGGGTTGCAACATTCGATGTGGTAGCAAAAACAGGGACTAATTATTTTTTACCAACACCGAAATACTACACGTTACTTGACACGTTTCGCCAATCAAGTTCGCAAAACTACATGCCTATGCTAGACAGGAATTGAGTAAAAAACCTTAAACAAAAATAAATAATAAAAAAAGGCCCAGTTTTTCACGAATATCGAAATTTTACACATTATTTGATGCGCGTTCGTGACTCGTCAATTAAGTTGGCTAGATGATGAAAATAGTTTTAGATATCTCTTGGCTTACGAAATGCCTGTCGAGTACATTGTAATATTTCGGTTTAAGTGGAAAACTTGTCGTTTTTTAAACCCTTAGGTCATTTTCTCAGCTCCTGTCTAGCGTAGGTGCATAGTTTTGACGACCAATAAAAATTTGAAAATTTATCGAACCTTTTTACATAAATAAAAGGGGGATCTGTTCAGATCCATTCTCATTTAAAACCACAGAAAACATAATTTAATAATTATTTTTTGCAATGTAATAGGTTTTTAAAATCTAGGGTAGGTGCAATCATATAAAGCATATAGCGTACATGGACAGAGCGTGTTTTAAAACTAGTGTTATTGACACTCACTCCGTTCTGTCGTGGCGATGATGCATTAAGGTTATTTACACCTGTCAGACGAATGCAACAGTGTAATGCTAAAACAAAAGTATACAAACGAAATGCACTTTCCTTCAATGTGTAATTTGGAACTACCTTTATGTCTCTGGGAACCACTAATGCTTCAAAAGAATGAACCTAGTTCACAGAATACATATAAAGAGAGAGTTGCTAATTGATCTATGTAATATCATCACAACTATTTATCTTCGGTAATTGTATACAAGAAGTGTTCCTGGGCAAATGCTTACGAAAATTTTCCTACCACCCTATTTTTGAGGGTGCTGGAGACGAATCTGGCTTCAGTTTCATCCGCTTGGACACAGTTTTCGAGAAAATGAATTTTCCACTTTTCCGCATGAGGCCATTTTTTCTATCAAATAACTTTCACTTCACACTACATAGATAGGTAATATTAATACCAATAGATGCTACAACACTTCCTTTATACATATCATATCTTAAACCGTCATAAAACCCATTAGAAACTTTCGATGTTTAGTTACTTCAAATGTATACAATGACTTGCAGTTGGCGTCGTCCATTGTAATTCGTACGCCCTCCGTGTCGTTCGATGAAACTACATACATACAGAGAAGCTCCAAAAGCTAACTCTGAATATTAACAACTAAACGCTGTTATTTTGAAGGATACTAACCTAACCTGACTGTCTACTTATTATGGTTATGTTAGTATCCTTCAAGATAACAGCGTATTTAGTTGTTAATATTCACAGTTAGCTTTTGGAGCCTCTCTGTATGTATGTAGTTTCATCGAACGACACGGAGGGCGTACGAATTACAATGGACGACGCCAACTGCAAGACAATGTATACATTTGAAGTAACTAAACATCGAAAGTTTCTAATAGGTTTTATGACGGTTTAATATATGATATGTGTAAAGGGAGTGTTGTAACATCTATGTCTATGTAGTGCGAAGTGAAAGTTATTTGATAGAAAAAATGGCCTCATGCGGAAAATTCATTTTCTCGAAAACTGTCTGAGCGGATGAAACTGAAGCCAGATTCGTCTCCAGCACCCTCGAAAATAGGGGGGTAGGAAAAATTTCGTGAGCATTTGCCTAGGAACACTTCTTGTATACAATTACCCTTATTTTATGCACAATTTCCTAGTAGAAAGTACTTAAGCGAACCCTACAAGGTCAGTAATATTGTCATTCCTGAGGATCAGTAATACTGTCAGTATTTTTTAACCCTACACGGTCATTTGAAATCGTCACTATTTTCTTCGGTATTATCCTAGCAGTTGGCCTGTGCACATCAAAATGGATATTATTATCTATAAGTAGAAGGCGTATGTAGCTATAATTTTAGATTGCGCCACAAGACGTACTGTGAGACGTAAGCGATGGGTAAAGGAGTGGCTAAAAAAGCGTAAAGCATATTCTCACCTTATTCTTCTTACGGAAGTTCTCCAAACTGATGTAAATGATTATACCAATTATTTTCGTATGAGCGACAATTGATTTAAGAAGTTGTTATCAATGGTAAAACCGTTCATTGAAAGGCAAAATACAAATACGAGGGAGTGCATTTCACCCGAAGAAAGGTTAGGAGTTACATCGAGGCACCTCGCTACATAAGGTACATACACTTCATCGGCACCAGCTCCTGATCGTTTGCAAGATATTACTTTTTTAATTCTTTATGGTAGTTGGGTCGTAGTGTATTTAATGTTTTCTTTACATTATCACGGTTAGCTTTTTTATTAATTTTTGGGTATATAACATTCATTCAATATTATCCAGGGCGTGATTCCTCTTGGTTTTATTGATGTACGTTGAACTTCTTGCGTTTCATAGCTCAGGCAGCGTCTCATACAATTCAATGAATTTTTTCATGTATTGTTTTAAAGGTAAACCCTCCGCATCTTCAACTATTTCACTCCGTGATAAATCGTCATCCATGTTTTGAAAGAATAAGATAACCAAAAATAAGAAAAACAGTACAAGCAAGACACAGGAGACGAGGTTTACACAAGTCACAAAATACTGACGTGGAACACCCTACAGTACACAATCAGTACCCCCTTCACTTTAGAGGCGTGGCCTAATACTGATGCGACGATATTCAAATATCTATAATCGTCTTTTCAGTACTATTGAACGTTACACGATCAATAATACTGTCAGTATTTGTGCATATTGACATTACTGACCGTGTAGGGTCTGCTTTAGATTTAGCATGCATTCTTTGGGTGCATTGGTAAAACAGAACACTTAAAATTTTTTGCGAAGAGTGATACAAGTAGTGACCTATGTCTGTTGCCTTTCCAATTTTTGTTCACTAAGATGTTATAGCTGAGGTAAAATACAGTCGGACCGCTGCAACTTTACCACCACGTCACCATCGTCTACCCCCGTATTAGACGGTTGTGGACTTATTAGTTTTGTGGTACAGTAGCGCCATCGTAACTGCCGTGGCAGGATTTCTAATCTTAAAAAAACGATGCATAATTTGTAGAAGTCTATTCCTTATATTATCTCCAGTACTCCAGTTGTATGTATGATCCTATCTTACATCTATTTTCCCCATCACCACAAGCAATGAGTTAAAATACAGTTATCTAGTCTTATTGGAGAGATAAAACTATTGTTATAAAGGGTGGTCCAACCATAATGCACGATGTTAATTGTGAGTCACACCTTAACGTCAAGTTTTTTGCCCAACTTAATTTGACATTTCTTTGTTTCAGTGTTTGACAAATTCAACCATGGAGAGGTACACAATTGAGCAGCGCGTTAAGATTGTTGAAGCCTTTTACGAAATGGGCGTTCAAATCAAAATGCATTTCGTGCACTTCGTGACTTTTTTGGTCAGCATAATCGACCAAATGTGTCCACAATCGGGAGAATTGTGTGCAAATTTCAGCAAACCGGGTCTGTAGAAAATGTGAAAACACCTGTGCATGCTCGCCCAGTTCGTTCTGCAGAACGAACTCATTGGGCCGTACTTCTTCGAAAATGAGGTCGGCCAAGCAGTTACCGTGAATGGTGTTCGCTATCGCGAGATGATAACGGACTTCTTGTGGCCAGAAATTGAGGATATGGACCTGGACGATATGTGGTTCCAAGGCAAGGATGGTGCCACTTGCCACACAGCCAACGAAAAAATGGCACTTTTGCGCGAGAAATTCAATGGCCGTGTTATCTCACGTCGTGGCGATGTTAATTAGTCGCCACGATCATGT
The DNA here is from genome assembly GCA_037954035.1 of Rosalia funebris. Lineage (NCBI taxonomy): Eukaryota > Metazoa > Arthropoda > Insecta > Coleoptera > Cerambycidae > Rosalia > Rosalia funebris. The sequence goes on from JAZFAV010000007.1 coordinate 13,147,231, forward strand.
GATTTGACACCGTTGGACTTCTTTCTTTGGGGATATTTAAAAGAAAAAGTGTACGTCAATAAGCCAAGAACAATTCAAGAGCTAAAGGATGAGATAATTCGGCACATTAACGACATTGAACCTCAATTATGTCTCAAGAGTCATTGAAAATATGGACCATCGGATAGAGGTATGCCACCGAAGCCGTGGCGAGCATTTGGCCGATATTTTGTTTCACACATAATTGTCATAGATCCTTCTATCGTAATAAAAAATATTAAGATAATTCTCTGAAAACTTTTTGTTTTATTTACAATTAACATCGTGCGTTTTGGTTGGACCACCTTTTATAATTAAGAAAAATAAAATTGTACCCCAATTTTACCCAAATTGCAGGCCGCAGAAATATATATATATATATATATTTTTTTTTTTCCAAAGAGAGTTTCGTCGTTAAGAGACGAAGTTATTGGAAAAATACGAATTTCACAGCTTTATATAATTGAGCAGTATTTAGAGAAATTCTAATAGAAAAAATTGTTATACAAGATCAAGGACTTGTTTTTACCATTTTCTTTATATCCAACAGTATGATATCCAATCCATAAAATTTTATCTTTGTGTTATTAGAAAGAACATAAAAGCGCACGCTGTGACAGAGCACATATTAAGAAAGTGCGTTTAAGAGAAATAACTTTATAAATAAATTTTCAATCTACTCCAGACTTATATTTACATTATTTTAATTCGTCTTTTATGTGAATACCATCACATTAATAATTATAAAATTTGTATATTTTATACAATTTGATATTAATTACAAAAACTATAACTTTGATTAAAATTTTCTAATGGTTTAATTCAGTTTGATGAAATGTATATGGTAGAAACAGTAGAAATATGTTTTCATCTGTTATCGGTTCAGTATCATGTTATTGTAAGGGTAATGTGATTTTTCACTTGAATGCAAAAACCACAAATTTGTACATATTATATTATATTTATTATTTACTATTGTCACTTTATTTCTTATGTAAATGAAATTGATTCAAGTTAAAATTTTTACTTTTCCAGGTATCATATAAATATTCCAAAAGAAAATATTTGGTAGGTTTCATTTTTATAGAAGACAGTAAAATACAAATTTTAAATAGATATCACCAATGATTTAGCAAGAAAAATACTATCAATTCTCTCAGATGAGAAGTGCTGAAACAAGCTGGTATTTGTAAAAGTAAGATTTTTAATAAACTTTCCTTAAAACAACAGAAAAAAATATTATATTTCGATTACTGGCATCAAGCGTAAAACTATTAACTCTACTATAGAGAGGTAAATGCTTTTCCTTTATACGCACGAGCAGGTAATATTTATCAATTGGATATTCATGAGAAAACCAAAAATGTAAATTATTTCTTTCTTTAAGACAATGGAGAATGAAATTGAAATTATCCCTAGTAACTACAAATATTTTCGAAATAGTTTCAAAAACAATCTCGTCGAGAGGAAAAACGTTAGAATGTTGTGTTATACAATTGCTTACGGTAGAGTAATTATCTCCAAAGTATTTTTGACCAATTTGCTCTGGATTAAAAAATATTTCCTCATTTCTTTTGCAATGCAATTCATGGTATCTTAAATCTTGCCCACAATAAAATCTATGACAATTCCATTTACAGTAAAAGAACAAAAGGTTATAAATTTCTGTTTCACGTTCTGCATAACAGTATGGTCCATCTGAACAATCCGAGTTATAAGTAAAGCAATAATCACAAATAAAATGATTTTGATTACATTTATGTAAGTTACTTCTTTCGCCAGAACTTTGAAAAATATTTTCACAAAAACTGCAAATTCTAGGAAATTCTATTTCTGTTGTAGTATTCGGTAATCTTTCTATAATTTTAGTTTTACATGGTGACAAGTAAAAATTGGGGTATGCCTCTCGAAATTCTGGACTCAAGTATATTTTTGGGTAAACATTATGTAATCCACATACTGTGTCAATTTCTTTGGAGTATGTACTTAGGTTATTAGGCAATAAAATAAAATTACACACCTTTGATGTGTCAAACATGAAACTACAAGAAACAAAATTGGAATTACTATATATTAATTTTGACAAAGGAATTTTAAAGGTCTTTAAGTTATTATTAAAGGTTGAACAAGACTGTAATTTTGTTTCAAATAGAAGTTGTTTATCCAAAGTATGAAGTTTTACTTTTTGTGTTATTAGATTACACCTTTCTTTATGACTAATATTTGATGCATTTAGATAAAGATATTTTTCATTTATATACCTTCTCGCATAAATAATGTATAGATAATTATTTTTGCAATAAAGTAGGTTTTTATCACATTCTTCATTAATGTTAATGAAAAATTCAGGCGAATTCATGATTTCATTTGGATGGCACTTGTTGTAGTGATGAAGAAGTAGATAAGCAGAAGCAGGTTTGTATTTGTCTGGCGGGCATGTCGGACATTCATAAAGACCTGATACACAAATATTTTCATGATATGCATTTTCAGAATATGTTAGATGCACCATGCATCCTTCGTATCTAAAATAAAAAAAAAAAAAGTTTCAAATTTATGCATTATTCACCGAGTGAAGTGATATACATATTAATAAAAGTCTTAATTTAGAGTTATATGCATGAAAAACAAACATCTTATTAATGTTTACCTGTTAATACACGGAAATAGACCATTCTGAATAACATTTCCAAAAAGAGAAATTATGCCATTATCTCCACTTTTTGTGCAACGCCCACATTTCATTAATCCATTTGGGTAAATTTTAATAGGTTTCACTGATAAATATTTTCCACATGTTGAACAAATCAATGTATTAAGAATATCGTCATGAATCACGTATGACATATTTTGTATATCTTAGAAATTTTTTTGTTATACAAAAGTACAGATATGTAATGTTTGTATAACTACACCACAGATTAGTAAATAGATAGGCGAATACTAAAGGGGGGGTACACACCTTCCGTTTATCTGTGCAGTTATTTATCGTAAATAACTGTGTGAAAATTTGTACATTGATCTGAAGTGAAGGTGTGTACGCTACGTTCAGTTTTCGCCTCAATTCCGTCCGATTTTTCTTCAGTTTTCTCCTCACTTTCGACAAATTTGATTCAAGACGCGTTAAAAGTGAATAAAGTTCAATGGATGACAGAAGAGAAAAAGCCACAGTTTATTGTATAATTGCAACTGTGTTGCTCGGAGAAGAAGGAAAAAACTCCGTAAACATTGGTGCAAAGATTTCTACAAACGTCAAAGGCGCATCTTTTTTGAAGATGCGCCTTTCATTTGAACCAACCACCTGAACCAGCTGTACGATAAACTGCGCAGATTATCGTTGCAAAAGAGGGCCCAAATGCACATATTTTTCATCTGCATAAATATCGGTCTAAACTACGCAGCTCACACAGTTTATTGCTCAGACATGACGTCACACCTGATAAACTGCGATAAACGGAAGGTGTATAGTCCCCTTTAAGGTATTAATTGGAATCAGATTCCAGAGCCATCTAAACCTTTCTCACGGTACTATAAATTCAAATTAGCTGCGAAGTCTATTTGATGCATGTAACTTAGGATATAAAAGGTTTAGCACAACTCACGGCATTCTAATACTTATAGCAGACTAAAAATGTAAATTTTGCATTATATCTTGATATTCTATATGGATGCAGTTAATGCAAAAATTTTTTTGAAGATAGTTATTATATAAAACTAAAAAGTAATATCATTTTTTTACATTTAATCAAACGACTCAAGAAAAAAAACCAGTGGGAATCGATTCGTGTCTAACATTGTAATTACAAATTTTCAGTTATTAAGGCAAATAATGTATGGTATTGTAGACAATAAACAATATACATATTCAGTAGATATTAGTTATAAATGAAACCAATAATAATACTAGTAGATTTATTTAATAGCATATTAATAATTTAGAAGCAATGGCATTCAGTTCATTATCAAAACAATATTTTAGTTTTTTAATATACAAACAAAGAACTGAATCATATCATATACTACTGAAGGTTGTGAAGATAAACTGAAAATTTGTGACAAATACCTGTACGCCCTACCACTTTGTTTATAAATTGAGAATGCAAAGTTTTATCATCCAAAGTTTTATCATCCATTGTATCATGTTGTATCCCTAGCTCTAAGTTTCTGTGTTCGTTGCTGCGTTATAAAGAAATTTAAAGTATGTAGTTTCATTTACAACCTTCAAATAGCTTAGTCCATTTGAATTGTTCTGTAAATACAAGATTTCGGATTCAATAACTGCTTGGCATTGCTCCTTTGGAAATTTCTTTGCAAATTTATAGCCTTATTTTAAAACAATTTTGCTTTTGGTGTTAGTTGATTCTGCCTGGTCACTCCACTATGTTATACTAAACCTTTTAATCTCCTAAGGATGGTAATTGGAAGGAACGGTAAGGAAGGTAAGGTAAGGAACCTGAAATAAATAGTATATCATGTAGGTAATAATATTGATTAATAAAAAATATATAGAACTAAGATGACAGGTTTAAGAGAAGAAAATAAATAATGGAATGATTTTGTAAGTATGGTGGTGTACTTGGATGCATATGTGTGTGTAAACGAGCATGTATAAATCTATACATATTTATATAATAAACCTGTGTATTTACAGCTGTTAGCTCTCTTGTTAGTCAAGATACAATTGCACATATTTTAAGGGGAAAACATTTATAAAAAACTATTTAGGATATAAAATTTCTGAAGTTCATTGTAGTTCATATATATATATATATATATATATATATATATATATATATATATATATATATATAAAGACACACACACACACACACACACACACACACACACACACACACACACACACACACACACCCACACGCACACGCACACCACACGCACACGCACACGCACACGCACAAGCACACGCACACGCACACGCACACGCACACGCACCCCCACGCACACACACACACAATATATATATATATATATATATTAACATTATCACTTGTAAATAATGACATCATGGTTCTTTATTTTAAATTGAATGGTCTTTTTTGACTGTATTTCCTGGAAGAATTTATCATTCAGTTATATAATATAAAAATAAACCAGTCTAAAGATGGTATTTGGTGAAGTTCTATTTTTTTTTAATACCTCTCTCCGTATTTCTCAGCATATTATGTAAATTTAACAAATAACACACACAGATCCAAGGTATTTGCCTAGCCATTTTAAATGATTACATTCTCACTTAAATAACGTATTTGACCCAACATGTTAATTCCATGAGGCAGTGAAAAAATACATTATTTACTTATTACCAGGTGGAGTCTTTAATTTGTAGTCAAATTCAGCGAGTTGTGGAGACGAAGTATGTAGTAAAGCACTCACACCAGAAACGGATGGATATTCTTGAAAATTCAATCCTGAATCATTGCCCAAAATCTATATCAATGTGTAAAGTTAGGCACGCCAATTATAATAAAATTTTTAGGTAACTGCCTAAATGAAGAGGTCTAAAGTGAGATCTTTCCTTAGACCTTTCTTTTACAGATGACATTTCTAAAGAAGAATCTCTATTTGTTGACGAAAATAAGTTTTTACCAGGTACATTTTCTCTGAGCCTCTGCAAATAAAATTATAAATATTTAAACGGTAATAAATGGAATAGATTTTTACCAAACATACAAACATACCCAGCCGAGTGATGTGGGAATCGAACTCACGCCCAGTTTATTCCAAGCCGGTAATCTAGACTAGTTCCAAGCGATTTGAATCTTTCCCCGGATAAAATATATTGATCCAATATTATATATAAACACAATATTGAAAAATTACATTTGGGATCATGAACATTCTTTACCTTTATAGAGAATAATATGTATCATCAAGAATATAAAATGAGATATTCTCGACACTTTCCTCTAAAATATATACAATTCTGAATTTATTTTAGAGTTAATCATGTCCTTGGTTCCAAGATGGTGACGTCTTTTTATTGTCTAAGAGTATAATTAACTTTAAAAGTAATTCAGTTTTACCTAAATTTCAGCTCCAGGGGATTTATAGAATGATTCTTTGTTGGTTGCATACTTAATACCTTTTTCTGTTTCTAATGGCCACGTATCTTCTGAAATATTGATTCACATACTTAAATATTCATAGCACATTCCTTTGCTTAATGATTGTTTATGAATTGATAACATTCATAATGTCATTTGAAACATAAATTTAATAAATTATATAAATTTAGAATTAAGTTTATCGAAAACTTAGATTATAACTTTGTATTGATTGGCAATTCTACTGATAAAATCTGCGGACAATGCTTTAGAATGCACTGTTTTTGACGCAAAGGGAATTAACCTGTCAATAAAAGAATGTTTCAAGTGAAATATAATTATGTATATTGAATGTCTAGAACACTGTTTATTTATTTGCAGAAGACGTAAGCCTGTACCTTGTAGACTATTTAAGAAAATAACTCCTTTCTGAGGAATCAGTAAAGTGAGTTCGTTTGTTTTGCCTACATTAACTATAATTCCTCGAATGCGGTATGTTCTCATCATACAAATCGTTTAAATTTTGAGTCTAGCTTCAATTTTCAATTTTAGTTTACCTCTGAGCAGTGCCGGAACTTGAGCTGAAAAAGCCCCGGGGCAAAACAAAATGTAGGGGCCCTATTTAAAAATTACCTGTGGTATTAATATAGAAAAAATGAAGGATAGAAATCACTGTATTTTGTCCATAATAATTATATTTATATATTATTCATTACAAACAATTGGTTGAAGTGTTAACTGAGTAAAATTCGTAAGCCGAAACCTTAAATCATAAGAAAAAAGTTTCAGATTAGCATACTTGTAGATTTTCTTATTTTTATCACCTTAATTAATTCATTTTGATGATTATTTTCTAAATAATATTTTTAGGAATCTTTGTTCACGTGTTTTTCAATATTTTCTGATGGGGTTGAATCATTTTCCCTTTTCATTTTCTGTCAAGGGGCCCCCTCGCGTCGGGGGCCCCGGGGCAATGCCCCGGTTGCCCCATTGTAGTTCCGGCCCTGCCTCTAAGATTGCAAGAAAAACGTAGATTTAAGAAATGTTTGTGTAAATTTAAATATTTATCTTACATTTTATCCAGGGTTTACAGCAGCTTGTGAATTTGAAAGTGGTCATATTTTGTTCATAAAACACGGGATTCATACCATATTTATTCATACCATATTCATACCATATACGAATTGTGAATAAAATATGGAATGAATTTGAAGTTTGTCAAAATCGGTTGTCAATTCCGGAATTTTCAAAACGGTTTGTAAAATATTTGTAAATGTTTCTCAGCGTAACAAGTATATCTTCTTGATATTAAGATATGCTTTTCATGCTTTGTTAACAACATAGACTAAGGGCCTTAAAATAACTACTCGTATTTGGGTGTATCTAAAATGTGCAACACACCAAAAACAGCGCAGATATTTCATTGCCTCGATATTCTACAATTTCAATTTTTACACTTTCACCAGTCCGTTTTAAGTGATTTTAGGTGATTATTAACTCAAATGTTATGTCAATAAATACTATAGTTGTGCAGTTTCTAATTTAAATAAACTCATTCTATTAAGGATTATCTAAATCAGTTGAGGCTTCTTTTATACCAGAAGCTAAAGTTAGGGTAGTCAACTAAGTTTCCAAATGAAACTGTAGTATATTTACATATGGGGCTTATAAAACGCCTCTATCTTATTTGAAAATATTTTTTTTCTAAATTCTGAATTCCCTTCAATAGTGAGATTAAAATATGAATTTCTATATAAGATTTCTTTTAAAAAGGATGAACAGTTGAATTAATTGAAATAATTTTCCACCAAATAAGTTTAATTATTGATGTGCCTAATAAATGGAACGATTTATGAATCTTTATTAACTAAATCTTAAATATTGTTTTATATAGACTGATTAACAGCGAGAATTATAAGCATTACTGTGAGGTATTGTTTCTGAATGTATGTATGTTTTAACTGTTACGTTAACTGATGAATAAATTTAAAGCGTCATGCAAAAATCTTTTTTATTTATAATCACGCAAAAAATACTCATCCATGTAGTGGCCGTGGAGTAAAGTACTGAACTTTTATTGCTTCACTTCGGGCAACTGATCTAAATGCCAAATGTACCTGGACGTTCTTATAAAATTGATCAATGTTATTTAACATTCGTAATTAATACAAGCATTGCTTAAGAACATGAAAGTATGAAAGTATACATCAACTATATATCAATAGAAATAGTGGGTGCGCTAGAAATATTTTAACTAGAAATACGTTAATTCCATCAGTTAACACTGCTTTCATTATTGTATATACTTAACTAAAATGTACTTTTATGACTTTTATTTAAAATCTTAAGCTCATAGATAGAACAGAAAACATATCGACATTCCATAGGTCAAATAAGTAAAAATTGGTGTTATATATAAGGGTTATGAAACATTTTACGATATCGACGATATCTTGTACATGGGTAGATCATCCAAAAATAAGAGACACTTTTTTTGTAGTTGTCAATAAACGGTTTAAGAGGGTGAAGACAACGCCCGATGTTCCCTCTTAATTCAATTGCAGTAGACAAAATTAAAAAGTAGTTTTCCCGGTGAAATGTTGTCGTGACACACATGTTAAAGTTTGCACACGAGAGATTCTTTGCTTCAATTGCTTCAGTGTGCTGCATACTTTTAAAGAGTCGAGGTCTATTTACGAATCTCTACTTTGGTAGGTGTGAAGTTTAGGGGCAGTTGCGAGTATGCATAATTTCTATGTTGTTTGTATGTCGTGAAAAAATGCATGTCGTGAAAAAATTACACTCGTTTCCCAACTTCCACATAATATAGAAAACATTTAATGGTATCTTCATTGTCAGTATTACTTTCCATGATCTGCAATTGGTGCTCAAAAAAGTGATTTATGCATGGGTATTTGTGCGTAAAGCCCTTGTACACTTTATAATGTCTGGTGTTCCACAAACATGCTAGCAATGTGCTAACTTTGTGTTGCGGAAGAAGAAATCCACCGGTGTTTCAAATGTGCATTTTTCAAGGTAATTGCCTTTGTATCAAGCATTATTGATGAAGACCTTATATCATGGTGAGGAGAACTGCAGTTGAGTTAAGCCTTGCCAACATATAATATTGTCTCTGCGAAGTATCTGGATAATAAATGCTCATAAAACAAATGCATCTGAATAAAACAAGTGACGAACAGACTGCTTCCAAATACGAAGACCATATACATCCATAGGTTGTACTATACTAGTGGTACCCTTTCGAATTATCTTAACTGTAACTGTTTGCGAAAGCAGTCTGTTTCGTAACTGTAACTGTTTGGTAAGTGGTAAGTGTCATCCTCGACGTCTTCAGGGCTTTGGCCTGGCCATGAGTTCATTAATAGAAGTGTTTGGTAGTCGACATGAGTAGCATATACTATATTTATCCACTCTATTACTAACTAATTTGTCACTTTCCCGGATTTTATGGCCACAATGTAGACATTTGGTAGGTGGAATATTCGGTGGAATATTCGGTTGTTATAATAGATTGAACTACAACTTCCACCTTTGTAGGTCCACGTTCAATCAGTGCTCAACCGTTACGCATTTCTATATTGAACCCTCTCTGATGGGTGTTGTAAACATGATCTAATTATGTAATATAAACATGGCTTATATTAAAAACATATTTTTGGACAGGTGGCATAATTTTTCGCGTTAATTGTTCCGTTACTGGACACTTGATGTTCCCACTGTATTAACTGTCAAGGTGTTGTTATATTGTGGTGAGTGTGTTGGATACTTTTTAATATCAATCATCCTGTTTTTCCACTTTTCCCAAAGCATTACGTTTGTAGTTAGTTATCGTCTATGTAAGTGGGTTCCTTGTACTTATTAAAATTCATAATTTCTCTCTCAATCTCATAATTTATTTCATGGTCCTAATCAATATTTACAAGCTGTGAACTAGGAAAGTCAGAAGTCGACTCGAAATTAAGGGTCTCAAGTGTTCAAGTCATAAGATAGATCATCACAATTTCTCACACTTATGTCAAGCATCTTCCGTGTGGGGCTTCTTCAACACGATTGTGTGGAATGATAATGTTTACATGTCAAGCCAGTCAACATAATCCACATGTTCGGTGCATTTAGTGAAGGGAAAACCACGATTTTACAATTAGATCGGTAATGGTATTTAATTGACTGGAAATGTTTATTGTAAGAAAATACAATCAAATATTAACAACGGGAAATTAGCAACAGTGATATACTGTCAGGAAAGTGATATTGTATAGATATGAAATAATCTCGAAACTATATAATTTTATAATTAGGATATTAAAAGATTAAATTTGAATTGATATTTTTTTCAAAAAAATGAAAATGTTTATTTTCTTTAACGGCTCTTAGGAAGTTACATTAAAATTACTACAGAGCTAATTTTTTTATGACATTGGCCCTCGCTTACCTTTATACATTAGTGACTTTGGCTTTTTAAAGAAAACTGAAGTTTAAAGAAAATCATTTATATTTCTCAAAAACAAATAACAAATTTCATAAAAACAGCATCACACATTATAGCTTTCTTCGAGTTCTTTGGAGTCATGGTCCTTTACATTATACTTGGATGGTATGGTTGAACAAAATTCTCGTAGTACTTCTGGTTTGTTTTTTCTAATAAAAAGTAGAAAGTTCATAAGATATTTCAGCTTCTTTTCTAAAATAGGAAGAAGAGTTGTGCTGATTGGTCTTAAGGAGTAATTCTTTTTTTATATTCCTTTAATGTTTAGTATTTTTAACTCTTCCGTTGTACATTAAATTTCCTGGTAGTAAATGGTACCCGTTGGATTTGTTGCATTATACTGCAACTACTTTATCTTCAGCCACCGAATCTCTTCTCCCGATTAATTCTTTTCTTTGTGAACATATTGATTTTCTAACAGTTCGTGAAACTTAAGACAATCTTGCTGATTCAGCTCAAAAACCTTTATTCGAGGTTTCTTATGTATGCCTCTGATAAGAGTTGCCCAATCTATTGGCAATTCTATCTTTAAATTAGTGCGCTTTTTACTCGTCTTTTTAGTTTTCGCTATGATAGCATGAATATTATCAGCTTCCATATGGGTGCGTCCTGACTCTTATAATCGATAATAATATCCCGATGATGTTCTTTTTTAAGGTTAAATACAAAATTGGAAAGCATCGCTTCAAAGGATATATTCCTATTTTGTGCCCAACAAGAATTGCTATATATACGAGTATATTGACCAACTCCAGGTTTGAGTCTAGATTTAGTAGCAATTGTTTCGTTCCAAAGGTAACAAATGACACTAGTTGACTTTCCCCTTGTTTCATAAATCGTCAAATTGAGTGTCCAAAGTCGCTGCTTATAAAAGCTTCCGTCATTTGTTAGGAAAGGGATGGCCAGAAATTTTTGTAAGGCAACGGATATTGTCGAAGATTACATCGATCATTACATAGGCCATTTTTTACGAATGTTAACTTTGGCCTTTTAAGCTTACTGCTAATTTTCAAGTGATAGGTGCCAATGTCATGTTTGGCCCTTTTAGAAATAATACTAACATATTATTGACCTTGGCCAAAAACTGTAGTTAAAAGGAATAGACATTGGCCGTTTGGCTATATGAATTATTATATGTTTTTCTACTAATTCCGACATAGAACCCAAAGATAAGAAAAAATAACATAGACCTTCTAGCACGGAGCCACAGAAATACACTTGTTAATTGAAATAGACTTATATACAGTTCACGATAAAACCCAAATGATGCTTCCTGGATGAAATTGATAACATAAATTGATTGTAAAACGTTTACAGTAGTTCATTTACATATGAAAGTACTGTTACGTAATACACAATAAAAATACATAGAAATTATTCATACTAATAACTACCCCTAAGTTTCACAACCCCCACCAAAGTAGAGATCGTGGATAGATTTTAAATATATATAAATCTGTATGAGTATATAACACACTCAAGTAATTTAAGCAAAGAACAGCAACTCTAATGCGCTTGTAATGATAATATTTAAGAAAAAGGGCTGCTTTTTCGAAAATCATTTTATCTCTCTCTATTCCGATTGAACGAGGTAAAATTTCAAAAAGCAGGTAATTTTTGTTTTTCCTGTAATATGTATGTAAAAAGGTAACTACCTCTGTACACTAAAAAAAAAACACAGTTGAGGGATAAAAAAATATTTGAAAACCTCCCTCTGTGCCAGTTAGGCCGACTCTTTACACATCACTTGGAAGTTCATTTTGAGCGAAGTATTATGGTTTTTGTTCCATGTTCCTATCTTATATCGTTCCTGAGGTATGACTATGTATGTATTTTTGAGGGGTAATGTTGGATGTTGATTTTACCCTCTTAAACCGTTTATTGATAGCTACAATATGAATGGTCCTTTATTTTCGATTATCTACTCATATATAAAATTTTGTGAAAAACAGTGGCATTGTCAGAAAACTTTCAGCACTCCTTTCTTATTAATGAAATAAAATAGGAAACTTTACTTGTTTAACACATTTAATTAAAGCAAATTAAAGTGTTATAAACCACTAGCATCAATTGTAGCTATACAAATTTTATTTTATACATTTCTTGGGGGATTTCAGTGGATTTGAAATGCACCAATGAAAGTATAGTAAACAGGAGAAATTTCAGTTCAAACAACGAATTACTTCAACAAAATAACATAGCGCATGGAATAGGTATTAATTAACTTAAAAATTAATTCAGTGTTGGTAATATTTTAGGGTATTATTCAACATGTTTATGCAAATTTATCAGGTTGGTCAGGAAAAAATTCGCGAAGAAAAGTTACAGTATCTTATGTCGTTTATGCTGTTGACTCGTCTTGTTAAAAATATCCATGTTTTAATTCATTATCGTATTTATAATCAAAATGTTTCTGTACGGCTCTACATTGACGGTGGTATAGAAGAAAGTGGCCCTATTATTTTTTTTTGCAAGAAAATGCCATCCAAATACCAATTTTGTGGCAATGTAGTGGAGATTTAATAAAAATGTGGATTATCAGTACCTAGCCCAGGCAAATTAGCCAGAAAAAAGGTGGTGTTTCCCGAAAAGTAACACAAAGCTGGAAATGACTTTAATACATTTTGGGCACCCCAAATATGAGAAATATGATTTTGCGCGGGTTCCTGAGGTGAGCTTAACTTGTGGGAGCCGAAAAACCGCGAAATTCTGGCACCTTCTTGAGTTTCTTGCTCTAAAACTATGAATTTTACAGCAAATTATATTCTTTTCAAAACTAAAGAACATAAAATTATGCGTCCAATAACTTATTCAACGTCCAATTTAGTTTAGTGGTTGATTCGCAATCGATCATCAAAAATCGGAAATTGAACTTTACAAGCTGAAAAGTGGTTCATATTCAAATCCCTATAACATTATGAAAGTTGTAGAGCATAAAATTATACGAAAAATGAGCTCATAACTTTTAAAATTCGCTCATTCTTTCGCACAGATACATGAAAAAAAGTTTATATATATTATATTATACGAAACTAACGAAAGTAGTAGTAGCGCTTAATTTTCGCTTAGAGCTACTCGTATTTATGAAGTTAAACGACTTGAGAGAAATTTTCTATAAAAATAAATCAAATTAGATTGAATTTAACATCGTTTTATTATTCATGTACATAATAATGATTTTTTATACATTAGTCTTATTTAAAAAAAAATAAAAATAAAAATAAAAATGTTACTAACAAATACAAATAAAGAAATTTCTCAAAAACAATACCTATTATTACTCCATTAATTTTTGTTTTGTTTTGATGTTATTCTACATTTTGGAGAAGATGGCCTCTGAAAGGAAACGTCAATCTTTAGTTCTTCGTCTTGGTCAGGGAAAGGTTCTAGGTCGGCTTCTTCTTCAACTAAGTCTATTTCTTCGTTGTACGATGCAGCCTCAAGTAGCCCTTCATCTTCAGTAAGGGAATTACTGCATGCGTGTCCCTTTTAGTCGGCACATATGGCGGAGCATTTGATGACAGCTTTTCTATAGGGACAAGCAGTTTGACATCCTTTTGTACAGGTATAGCATATGGTATTAAGCAGTTCCTCAGGCGCTGGGGGCTGGGCTGTTGGAACTGGAATTAGACCGTTTTTGGTGGACTTCCATCTCCACTGCGGTGGATCAAGGATGTTATTATTCCCTGCCTGCATCTGCAAATATACCCTTAGGGACTGTTGGTGAGCAGCCGCTTCGGTAGGAGGCAAACATGTTAAATTGAAATTATTTATTAATAGTGCCTTCTGGAAGAGTTGCAGCCTGATTTCACTGACAATGAGTGATTTGTTACTACCACCCGCGTACAAGGACATAATGTACTTTACTCCTGCCTCAGCAACCTGATGAGGTGCGGTGTAAAAACTGTGACAGCGTTTTGAATGCTTGCATTCTTTTGAAATGTATTCATAAATTTCGTTTTGCCCTGTCTGAAAAATGCAGACATGCTGTCACATCTACTGAAGGCATGTAGAAACAACAAATGTTTTTTAGTTTCATCCGAGAGCTTACAATCGCTGGGACTGTAAAACAGGTATCTTGTTTTCCTTTCCCAGGTTTCATCAGGAAGATGTTCCAGATGGGTTCTGATTGCTCATTACAGTTCGCTACATGGGCAGTCAGCAGGATCAGTAAGTCGATGTCCTCCCCGACAATGAATACACTGCCTCCCTGTGTAGATGTTTCTATTGCTGTTCTAACAATCAAGGGATCTGTGGGAACAATGGCCTGCTTGACCTGAAAACCTTCACCAGTCAATTCATCCGTAAGCATCGATATCAAACGTTTCTTATTATGTTCGTTTGATAAGAACTGTTCTTTTGGCATTGTTACAGTCATCGACTCATCAATAATAATCTACATTTCTTCAAACAGTCCCAAATACTGAATTGTGATTAATATAAATATAACTAAATTTATTAACAAAATAAGTTAACGTAAAAGTAAATTTAAATAATAGAATAATAACATATAAATAAATAAATTCTACTAACTATGTGACTAATTTTCCTTTAAATTCGAATAAATAGACGAATGAGGAATTAGGGGTTCAAAAGTCGTTTTACTTCATAAATAGCTCTAATTATAAGCCGAAATTCAGCGCTACTACTACTTTCGCTTTCTTTATGTGTCTGTGCGAAGGAATGAGTGATTTTTAAAAGTTGTATGCTTATTGTATGCAGAATTTAATGCTCTACAACTTTCCTAATTTGATATTTTTCATTTTGAGTAGCCGTTTTTGAGCTACAGGGGTTTGAATATGAGCATAACCGACTTTTCAGCCAAGTTGGTAAAAATCGCCAATTTTTGACGATCGAATGTGGCTAAATCGCTACATCGCTGGTCTTTAATTGGAAAGAATACAATTTGCTGTAAAATGCACGGTTTTCTAGTTATAAGTAAAAAACTGAAAAAAGTACCAAAATTTCGCGGTTTTTCGGCTCTCAAAAGTTAAGCTTGCCTCAGGAACCCGCGCAAAATCATATGACTGATATTTGGGGTGCCCAAAGTGGATTGAAATCATTTCCAGTTTTGTGTTATTTTTCGGGAAGCAAAAGTCTAATTTGCCTGGGCTATACACCATATTCACATATTTTAAGAATTGACGTATCCTAAAAGACGAAACCACGCTTCGTTAGAAAAAATATATTTATTGCATGTTTCAATTCTTCATGTCCTATATGTTGACGGACGTCATTAATAACTTCATCTATACGAATAGTTGATCTACTGGAACCAATATGAGTTATAGATCCAGTTTTGGAAACATACCAACATAATTTTTAAAGCATTCACAACACTGTCCTCTAACATTGTCTAAAAAAGCCAACTGTATTTCAAAATTCCATTAACTAGCACACCAGTTCGGAAATGGGCTTTAATCATGTAAATCTTGTATTCTGTGTTGAAAACCATAATTCAAAAAGTGGTTATAATAACAAGAAAACACGTCACAAGCGTAACTGACAAATTTGACAATGTAAATGATTGACATAAATACAACGACATTAGATTCGACAATTATTTAAAAATACACGACCACCTGTCACTAAGACAATTTTTCATATAGGTCTTAATATATTTTTGCTATACAAAAGAAGCGAATAAAATTACAAAATATAGTACGTTGTACTATATACAATACATGTACAAAGTATAGTACGTTGTTGTTATATTTGAAATAAGTGACTGAATTGAAATTTCTCTTTTTCTGAATACCTTGTACATTTGAAAGCATTTGTAGTTTATACATACATAAATTCCATATATGATAAACATATGTGATGAAAAATAATTATTGAACTGTATTATAGTGGAAGTTATTAATATCCATGAATGGGTTAATTTTCGCATTAAATCGATATACATATCTTAGAAACTATTAGTTTTAATGATAGGGAGTGATATTGAAATTAATATTAAAATCATGAATATGATTCGAGTGTAGCATTAAATACAAGGTATACCAGATAAAATAAGAATGATGATACCAACTTCCGGTAGAACAGAAAGGCACCGAGGCACTCACTTCCATGAGATAAAGCATCTGATGACAAACACTCTATTTAAAAATTTTCAGTTTCATATTATTTGTAGTTTTCCAAAAACGTCTAATAGGCAACTCACCGTAGTACACCCAATATACAATCACGAAAAATAAAATAAATTTGTGATATGTTCTTGCAAATTCAAAATAATGAGACGGCATTATGCGGAGTTAATTGTATTATATTATAAATATTTGATTGTGGCAATAAATCGATTACTGAGATGATATGTACTTCGAAAATATATATTGAATTTATTCCAGGGACAAAGAACATAGCAATATGTGTAGAGGGGTATTTGTTCCACTGCTTCTTTGTTGTGCAGCTGTGAACGTTGTTCAAGCATTTCCGCCACCAGCTAATGATTTTTGGAAGATCGAGAGAGATGTAAGTCTAGCCAGAAAACTACAATATTAAGATATAATTCGGTATAAATTATTGTTCACGAACGGCCTCCAACATACGGCATTGCCGATATGAGAAAAACATATCGTGAAAAATATTGTATACTATCATATATCATATTATATCAATATATCATATTTCACTTTTAACAAATTAAATAGATTGTGAAAAAAAAAATTTACATTACAGAAAAACCTATCTTACTGGGTAAGTACTGTAAGCCAGTGAACCCAGTAAATATACTCTCTAGGGGTATAACTATTAATTGCAAAATAAAATAGTAAATAGTAGTAAAAATAAAATGATATTGAAATGTTGTATCGCTTAAAATATTTTTTTCTATAATTAAAAAGACACGTTTTGATGGTTGTACTTTTTTTAGTTCTTGTTAGCTTAGCAATTAGTAAGCTTTAGTAAAAATTAAACCAGTTTTTTTATTGTAGCGAAAGAAAATTAATTAACCTAATTTCTTCATGATCAATTAACTACACAATTTATGTTTGTTCTTCTTATTTATAATTCTCTTTTGGGATAAGAAATGGTTACCAATTTTATAAGAAATAATGTTTTTTTTTTTACTTTTTTAGGTTTTACTGAATATCTAAATCTCTTATCTAAATATTTTATATTTTGTTGAAAGATTAGTTCAGTTTTATTTGAAAAGTTTAAAAAAGTTTCAAAATTTTTAATTTTCTGTGACGAAGTTACCAATAATCGACAAAAATTTTCTTTGTAATAAATTAGGCTTCTAGGTGGTGAATTAAACATGAAAATTCATGTTAAATAATAGGGGAATTCTAATACAAGTTAACTGTAGGTATAGTCAAAATTTATTGCTGCCATATTTTTATTTGGTTGGTATACTCTTATCTTGTAAGTTATTATGAATACCTAAAACATTACTATCAAAAATATAATATTTTGGGTATTCTTATTATATCAAAAATAATATATATTAATCATATGGTAGGTATACCATGTGCGTCTAAAGTCTCTTTCGGCCCTTTAATTTTGGACCTGAGAGACTTAAAAAAATCGAAAAATGGCACAAATATATTAGAGTGTACATAATATCAATAAGTAGTGATATAATCATAAAAAATGGCGGTGCGACTCCATTTTGAAAATTATTTTTAAATGAAGATAGTATGCAAGCAACACCTCGTTTGGAAGCTACTTTAAATATCTATTCAAATGTTTTCTGACATTTGTTTTTGCTTTTGGAATCAATGAAATCGATCAAACTTAATATAGATATTTATTATGAAACTTCTTAGGCAATACCTTCATGAAAAAAGTCACTCAGATATTTTTACGAGTTCGAAATTTATTTTGTACTTACATTAAAAATAAATTCTAGGTTAATGGAAAACAATACATTTAATTGACAAATAACAATGACTTTAATCATTAATAATACATTAATGATTATAGTAAAAAATAGTATCAGATATCTTTAAAGAATTTTAAAGTAAATACTCAAAATATACACCTCCCTTTTGCTGGAATAATACCCTCCCCTTGCTGTAGTACAACATCCTGTCATACAGCTCTCCTCTTCAACAAACCTGTTCAAGTGCTTCTGCGGTAGAAATTAACCTACATTCTTCAGTAATTCTCTGTTTTAATTCTCTGGAGATCTGGATACTTAGCTGGCTACTCTCTTATTGTTTGTACCTGGGCTTTAATCCACCCAACTATTAGCATTACTGTTGATTGAGATAAACTCCTACTGTGTTATAATAGGAGGAATTATATAGGGTGTGTTTGTATTCTGTCAAAGATAGAGCGTCAATATTTAACGACTATCATCAAAAACTGTGTCAAGAAGTATGGTTCAATTATTCCATTACTCCAAAATGCGCGCCAAACCGTGCATTTCTGTGGATGTATTACTGGTTTGTTAACAGCATGTACATTTTCAGCACCCCAAATTTGATAATTTTGTTAAGATTAAGTTTGAAAATGTGCTTCATCGATGAACAAAATTTTCTTAAAAAAATAGAACCCGTCTCTTAAAATTTCTTGATTAAGTTACGAACTGTTAACTCTGTGGGCGCTTGATTTTGTCCTAATTTTGTGCGAATTTTTCTTCATGCAACTGTAAATAATTGCTAACTTTGATAAAACAGCTGTACACAAACTACTCGTTGTTGAACTGTTAATTTCGTCATGTTACGTCGTATGGTTTGTAGATGACAATCGTTAAATATTGACGTCCTATCTTTCATAGAACACAAATTTCATAGAACATAATTGTGGAGAAGCAGGAATCATCTTGTTGAAACGTTGTTTCCAGATCTCAAAATTCACCAAGGGTTTCCCACAGAATCTCCAAAATTACCGGCTCCAATTACTCTTGTTAACTTTCGATTTTTAAACACATCCAACTATGTGAGTCATATCTCTTTAGCAAGATATGAGGATTTGTATCACTTCAATACCTTACATTTTAAGTATTCATATTACCATTTAGGAAAAACATGGATTCCTCGGTAAAATAAATTATTTCTTAATATTTAGATTAGCTGACTATTGTTTCTGATATCATTTTATAAAATTGAAATCTTGAATTGAGATTGGGATAAACTTTTGTGAGCCGATAAACAATTTGTAATTTGTAGTGGTTCAATTAGTGTGTATTTCAAGTACTTAATATTTATTTCCTATACTTGACATGAATACTCCTGTAAGCTTTTAATACAAACTTAATAAAATTATCTATCTACGAGTATCTACAGACGATCATATTTAACTATTTTAAGGGGATAGTTATTTGTGGGACGGAGTGTTAGTGACAGTAACGGATTTTACGTCAAAAGACGTATCCTTGAACATAAAAATTGTCGAATCACGGAATTTTTCTATAAAAAAATATTTCAACTGTTATTCTGGGTGTTCAGTTTTAAATGGGATACACTGCATATAGGCATAAAATACTATTGGTTATTTGTTCAAATAGATTTAAATTTAGAGTGATTCAGCTCATGGTTGCTTTTTAGAGTTATTCAGATTAATAAAATAATATTATATTCTTGTAATAAAATTTCGGAAATTTACGATAACAAAATATAAGATAAAATTCATAGCAAAAATGTTTCAAAATAAATTGTCAAAAGTATGTTACAAAATTTTTTCATGGTACTTCTGCGTACTACTTGTTGTCTAATAGAGCAATATTTAATTTCAGTATGCAAGTCCCTCCACCCATCAATTTGCTGGTTGGTTGGCTTCTCAACTACATCCAAAGGAATATGTTTCTCTTATAGAACTTCCAGCTGATCCCTACAGACTACCTCTACAAGCAAAAAGAAATTCCGAAGTTACCAATGCAATGATAGGATCTGAAGAAACACAAAAAATGTACCGGGATGGCCGTAAATGAGTAAAATATAGTATCGTGTAGAATTATTTATATAGTTATGTAGTATTATAACTGCAACCGATTGAGAATAATAAAAAAATGATTTTTTATAATAGAAAATCTAACTGCAAATAAATTGTATGGAACAATGTTTTTTTTTAATTAAATCCTTTAATTTGAACATCTGATTGAATGTAATAAAACAGTTGTTTTTACACCTTTTACAGCAAGTGCTATATAATCTGTGTATCATCTACGAGTACATAGAAATAAGATTGGTAAGTTGTTAATGCTGTACCAAAAGTAGCAGTGTGTATAAAACCTTAAAACGGACTTTTCCGCACGTAGAACATCTCTATCTCGAAATTGAGTGGCCCAGAAACAATAAACCAACATATAAATGCAGAATATATATTTTATACGATAGTTTTACTTTTTTCAAATAGTTCACCCTCGTGGTTTCTCACGACCCATGAACAGGGTGGGGGTGTGTCCTATCCACCTCAAAATCAAAAGATGTCGTCTGGTAGACGTTCCCGATCAGAATCAGTCAAAACCCGATCGATCTGACACGATTTAGTTGAGTTATCGTGCTAACAAGAATAAATGCCGACGACAACGACGACACACACACAGCAAACATTTATTATTTGTTTTTGGTTTTTAGGCCAAAAAATTAAAAATAAACCCCAAAAAAAACATTTTTTCACTTTTTCTTTACACGATTACATTACTTTTCCGCGTATAGTGGAGTGCGGAAAAGTAAAAAGGTTCAAATATTGATCAGTGGGCGATTCGAGATTCAAGCATTTTGCGACCAGATATATAATTTGAATCGACAACTACGTTGTGCCCATGGTTGGTGAAGATCCTAATTATTTAAGGGCGGTATTTAAAAAATTTAAAAAATAATATTTTAATTTTGATAACATAATGGTGATTAATATTATCAAATCCCTTTAGAATAATCAAGCAAGACAATAACTGTTTCTTCATTATGGTAAATTCTAATTATATCGTCAATTACTTTTAGAAGTGTACTTGTAGTACTAACTTATTCTAAAATATGATTGATCTTTGGGAATGATTTGACAATTTGAAACATAGGCCATAACATGGTCATACATAAGCCTTTCTCTTATTTTTTATAACATAGATAACAAACTTCTATAATACAAATCGGTAATATATACAGAAAATGTACATCTAATTTTATGAAGTGGTTTTATTGTTAGTGATTATTAGAATAATTCAAAAATAGACTAAAACCATTTTCTGCGAAAATAAACTGACAGATTTCACAGGGAGGAACTGCCTAAAAAGTTGATGGTATGCCATATAATCTAATTTAAAAAAACATTCTATAACTTCCCTTCATTTTATTTAATGGTGTTTGTTATTAATGGAAAATAGTAGATATCATTACACTCCTTTCGCAGAAATATTCAAAATATTTTATCCATTTCCTGATGGGTAAGAAGAGAACCGATCAAGTGTAACAAATTCAGATTTATTAAATTACTCATAGGTCCGTTACATTGCAGTTGCCTACATTTTCACCAAAAAAAGTATATAAGTTCGTCGTTTGAAGTAAAAATTAAACGAATATTATTTAATTTGTGTATTCACTTATAACAGTAGATATTTCAAAAAACATTTAACGAGTGGATACATTTCAGATACATTTTCGATGAACTGACAGTTAGTCGCAACTTTCGTACCAATGATTTGCAGTTTTGTCCAGATTCAGTATATCTTTACTAATATTCTTTCTGGTTTTGCGCCAATAACTATTTATCTTCATGGTTAGTAGACAGTGAAGGGATAATGTATTTTGGTTTACTCCACCAATGTTCCTAATACGCAATCTCTTATATCTATGTTCTTTATCTATCTTTATCTTATATCTATGTTCACAGTTAGAATTTGAATTAGATTTGTGTTTTAGAATTTTCTTTATAAGCAATATCTCCATTATTTGAAAAATCGATGAAATAAAAATATATTCTTATAGAGATCAAATAAAAATTAAAAAAAGCACAGTTTGAATGACATAAAAAACTCTTTGTGATTGCATGTTTTAAACTTGCACTTAGATACCCCTATTTACCCGTTGTTGAACTGTAAGAAACCATCCCCATTTTTTCCTTAGTTCATTTTATTGAGCTTAGATTTCTTTTCTAATTTTATTACAGTGATACATCGCATGTAAAAAAATATTTATCTTCTAAGCAATAATGGCTTTCAAGATATCAGAATTGCAACAGGATTATCACGGATAGATGGTTTAGTAAAGGTTTTTAAATAAAAGGAGCGGAGAAAATGCATTTGCAGTTTAATTAAAAATAAAATCACAGAGACTTATAATACAAAAATACATTGATTGTTGTGGCATTGATTGTTACATCGTACTTTGATCTGTATTTCTATATAAATTTCGCAAAATGATAAATAACTAATTAAGAAAGTAATACACTTTCATTGGAAGAAACTAACTTTGCGATGAAATACCGTCTATCTATCTAGAGATCATGATAGTCATTACGGTCATTAGAAGATATGTCATTCTGCAGTTCATTTGCTATAATCCGTGGGTGGAATATAGCCATTATGACCAGCTAAAATATAATTAAAATACTGGTATTTCGCTTTGATCTTTATCGACTATATCATCATCGAGGCACATCAGAAACATAAAACTAAAGTAGAGAGCAGGGGCACTGAGTAAATGCCAAACATCGTGCTTGTCATAAAAGCCTATTAAAATGCAACTCTGATTCCATTGTCGTGACTCAGCTGGAGTTACCTAAAATGTAATAATTAATTATTTTAGATAGTTAATTAGTTAGTTAATAGTTAGATAATTAATTAGATAGTTAATAGTTAGATAATTTAGTTAATATCGATTGTAGTAGCTATACGGAGAAATGTGATATACAGTGTGTTATAAACAGTGTGTGTTTTTACAGTGCTTTGTAAAAAGGACACTTTACTTTTTAAGGTAAGACCACATATAATTAATTATTCATTAAGGTTATAGTTCTCTTCAATAATTGTTTTGTTTGGTAACTAATTATCAAACTCTCTCTTGTGGAAAACAAAGGAAAACTGAAAATTGTGAATAGAAAATTACAAAGCTCAGCAAAGTTTGTATACAAATTTAGATTTACAATTTTCATTTGTCTTTTTCTCAATTTTATGTTGTCATGTGTTTCGTTTAAAATGAAGAAATATTTTTTCCAGATATTTTCGTAATTTTTGGAAATCCAGATTTGAGCTTTGAGTTGATGATATCGTAAAAAGTTATTAGGAAAAAGTTGTTCAAAATCGAAGTTTGAGCTCAACACCAAATTTCATTACGAAATTCGTATTTTTAGTTTTATGAATATTTTTTCGAAAGTTACCACACGGTTACCATTTCGGTTTTCGACGCTGATAAGAATGCAAATTAAATAAAATACATATATTTTAGTATATAGAATGTTGTTAACATGTAGTATCAAAATAAAAGATACGAGGCATCAAAAACCGAAGATTTTGTCAATGATTTATGTCATCAAGTTTTCGACTACTTCAAATTTGTTACATTACTCGCAAGATACTCGCAGCATTTTGGTTAGAATGTTATGTGAGATAAACACATATAAAACTTCTCGTTAATATTGTTTCAGAAGGGTTTCAAACCAACAAACATTTTAGATCATGCTAATTATCGGAAATGATTTGTATTTACAATTTCTTAATACCAGTAGTTAAAAAAATATAAATTTAGACGCCCAAAGAGTCGTTTAAAACTACTATGCATTGCAGTTTAGAATTCACCTCTTTATCATAAGCTACCCTGACTTAAAACTTTTAAATGGTATAACCTATACTGTAATGCATCCTTTAGATGCATTACAATATAGAATATTCCTTAAAAATTCCGAATCACTCCATTTAGAACTAAAATCAGCTGATCTTGTAATAGAAGTAAAAATAAAATAATTTAAATAAAACCGAAAATAAATTAAGGGAATATTCTAAGGACTATGTTATGAGTTAATTGAAAGTAGAAGACATTATTTCTATAGAATCCTTGCCACAGACACAGATTAATTTTTTTATTTCTCTTTTGCTAATATGGGATAAAAAGGTGTTTATTTTAATTCGTCGCCCATTTGTACTTTAGTGTACAATTTCTTCCTCATTACAGCCAGACTTAAATTTTGAAAACTTTTATCGGAAGAACTAGTGATTTTAAACAGTTCGTCAAGTGGTATCAGTTCCACTGACAGTGATGATACATCTTTAAAAAACTAAATATGTTCTTTCCTTATAAAATTAATATTCTTCAGCAACTCGGCAATGATGACTATAATAGAAGGATTAAATTTTGTGAAATAATGACTGCGAGAATTTAAAGCGACCTGAATTTGATAAAGAATATTTCTTTCAGTGATGAAGCTACACTTGTTCTTAATATAATTGTAAATAAATATAACTGTAGTAACTAGAACAATAAAAATCTACATATGTTTAGAAAGAATCATACTCAGTTTTTCCATAATATCAACGTTTGGGCTGGATTTCCGGGAAATTAAATAAGAAGACCTATTTTCATTGAAGAAAACTGGCGAATTGTACTTAAATTTGTTGGAGAATGAAATCGTTCCTCTAACAACATAGTCTCTAGAGAACCTAGAAAAGTTGATGAAGAAGAAGATCCACTGTTGGATGAATAAACTTTACACTTTCAACAGAATGATGTACTATCACGCTACGCATTACATGTTCGGCAGTGGCTGTATTAAACGTTTCCCTACAACTGGATTAGCAGAAGAGGCGCTGTTGTGTACAAAATTGTATGCAAAACCGCAGGACAGAATATTCAAAATCTAAGAAACAGGATTACTACACATGCAGGCTAATTATTAAAAACACATATTAAAACACGCGACAAGAATTCTGCACTATTATTTAGCTAATAATGATGGACATCTTGAGCATTTAATCAAAGGAAGGTTTCGAATTGTGTTGTGAAGAGTAAATGCGTCTTATTAATTTATCTTGTGTTTACTTAAATTATTTATAGATCAATCGATTTCAGTTTTCTAAATGAAGTTTCACCTTTAAAATAATAATACGGATTTTTACCTTTAAAAGAATGTATTACAAGATAGGGGGTGCCATAACGTTTTCAATTAGGGGTAGTTAAAATAACGGGCTGATACCTAAACTGCAACAAACGGACAATAGTTTTCAAATTTCCTTTAAAATTTCTGTTTGATATCTAAATTTACGTGTTTTTGTCTAGAGGTTATTTTGATAAAAGAAATAATAGGGGTGGGTAGTTTTGAAATGAACGCGCTGTATAGTTCCTTGTTTGTGATATACCTCAGCCTTTGAAAAACTACATGGAAATTAACCCAAAAATACAAATTATAACCATGCCAGAAAGTTATTTTCCTTGTGGGAAGTGTGGTAACTATAAAACACAAAGAGGATTAAAACGAGAAAAAGGGACAAAAGAAAGTACAGCTAAAAGATTGTTCTTATAAATAACACTGTCCTGTAATTACGTAGTTAATTAAATATTAATTGAATTAGATATATCATAACTTTATTCAATTTTCTTAGGCGCTACAAAAAAAATTTGATTGATAATTTGATTGATAACTATTGTAATTTTATGTTTGTAATATATTGGTTACTTACAGTCCACAAAGTGGCAGCGTCTAAAAAGAAAAAACCGGCTGCAGCCCAGGACGCAAGACCACAGAGTCCATAGAAAGTGGCTTCGAAACAGATTCGTTCCTTACATATTAGCTACAAAACAAAATAAAAATACATCCAAGTAATACATACATAAATAAAAGTAAATATATAAGATCTTTAAGATTTCCAAGTCTAATAAAACTTATAAGTGGTTATTGATTGGTGATAATTCATTTGATATATTTTGATTAATATTTTAACATTGAATATTTTGGAAAGCCGAGGAATTGAAATTTTAATATTATTTGGATGTGGGTATGTGAAATCTTCAATAACATCTATATGATCATCATATTTCCTAGCCTACAGTTAGAAATTGCACCAATTTGAAAACATAAGAGCTAAATCTGGTAGATATTAACAAGAATTGAAATAGGACAAATTGCCGCCAAGTATGAAAATTTCCATATTCTCTTCTAAAAAAAAAAAAAAGTCACCCAAACAAAATTTGAAATTAATTAATTTGAATTAACTTGGTTTAAGAAATTAACGAAAATCTTGATCGCCGATTGTAATTTTAGATACTAGGGTAGTGACAATCTATATTAAAATATGGAGATCAGCACTTAACATCTTAAGAAAGTGAACGTTTAATTCGGAATTATAAATAAACATTAATATAACGGAATGAATAATAATCTGTTATAAATTCCACTATAGATAATTAAAAGATGATATTTCTTTGATGACATATTAACTAAAGAGCGTTTCTTGGATTACTTGGGCTATTTCATATGATCTAACATTTGATATCAACAGACCGGAGCTGCAGCACATTTTCCAATGGAACTAAGAGCTCTCTTGAATTAGGCTTGTTCCAATAGGTGTATACCAATAGGTAAGCGTTGTAAAATTGATGAGCTACCTCGTTCTCCAGATTTGACCACGATTGATTATTTAAAATTGAAACACCACATACTCAACTTTAATATATTCCATAAGAACGATCGTTTGAAAATAGAAAAAACTAATATATTAATCAATTTCAAACAAGGAAGAATTTCAACAATGTACTATTATCGAGAATTATAAAAATAAAAATTAAATAAATTAGATGGTATAGGTTGGTAATTAAATAATTACATTAAATGTACAATTACTAAATAATAAAAAAAAAAACAATAAAACCTAAATACCTTCATAGCTGTATAAAATATGGCGTGTATAACAGAGTTACCCATCAACAATCCCAAAAGAAATGTCCCAAAATCCGTTACTTCATCGGTGTATAGAAAGATCCCTGTTGTAAGCATAGCATAATTTGCTAAATTTGCAATACAGAGTAAAATAAATCGTGCTGAAAAATGTGTTTATTATAAATACTAGTTTCATGAAAAGATAATTTATTTACTTACATTTTCGAACAGGCTGAAATATCTTGGTGCATAGTCCGTCTCTTCGCAGGTTTGTTTTAAGCTGTCTAAGACCATCCAATACATAATTCAAAAAATATATTTTAAACGATAGAGCCACACATAGTATCGAGTAACAGACAATAAAGACTATCCATATCGCTAAACTGCCGTTCAATATTCCTATCATTGCTGAAATTCATTGTATTATTGGTCATTGTTAAAAATCATACTCTTGGTATTTTATGAGTTTTGGTATTTTCTCTTTTCTTTTAAATATAAAATATCTACTCGGACATAGGTAAAGCACTGTTAAATATTAGTTTAACGGTTTGTTATTTTTAGGGTATTCAGTTTTAATAATTAAGCGTTAAATAGATATATGTAACACCGCTGAGTAATTCAATCGCAAATTGTAATATTTTATCTTAAGTGAAAGCATTTCTTGAAAATATTAATAAGTTACTGTATTATTGTTTCAAACGTTACTTCTAGGATAATATTCTGTTCCAGATGTTAATATATAGAAGATGTAAATTATTTCGTTACATTAATGGTGATGATATATCGAATTGTATTTAAAATAATATGATTAGGATATGAATAGAATATTTTCTTATATTAAAACTCGCAAATAATCACAAATAAATTTGACATACTATTTTCATATTTTTTAACATAGTAACATATTCTTATATAAGCTTTGACTGTTATTACGTAAATAGTACAAGTAAAATCGTTATATTTATTTCCAGAAAGATAATTTTTATCCATATATAGTTCTTGTATGGTGGGTAGACATGGTGTACAATTAAGGCAGAATAAATATGTGATCTTTTCAAAATAATAACTTACCCATAAAAATGGCACCGCCAAGAACTGTAAAAGTGGAATAGGCAGTAGCATTTATATCTGGATGCCGATTTTGATATAATTTTATCATACAAAGCACAGCCATAATATACATGAAACTCGTATCTAAAACGTATAAATACTTTTATATAATTTATTTACTAAAATTAAACGAAAACATTAAAATTCACATAAATTAACATTGTCCCTCTAATAATCGATTGGACCGCTATAGAGGGGGAATATATAAAGAAAGAACACCAGACAATAGCTGAGGTTGGTGTAAATTCTGTCAGAGATAGATTCGAATCCCAATCGAATAATCGATTACTCTCACTGATTGCTTTGCTCACTGAGGTACTGCCAAAATTAAAGAAGTAAATGAAACAAATCTTCATATAATAAATAGAAAATAATTTATTGTATGAAATATAAACGTCAGCGTCTAAAATGTCTTAAATATTCTTACCAAATTGATAGTTTGATTGACTTGGGCAGATGTGGTAACAGGCAGATAATAAGCCTTCAATAATTAATGCTACACCCATAGCATGAAACAGTCCATAATGAACAGGAATGCCTTTTATCTGAAAGAAAATACAACCTTATAATAATTGTTTTCCAATTTATAAAAATTAACACTAAGGACCGGTATATTATTTGCGAATGTAATAGAACGGTATTGCAAAATAGTGATTTTATTAATTATTAAGAATTTATCTGGTATTTAGGGATTTAAGGATGGCGAAAAATATATGTATAGTTGAGGCCTGAATTATCGCATTTCTATTAAAATGACTATTCGCTTTTAAGTCTAGAAAGGTACATTACACAATATAAATTTTGTAAACCAAAAAACATAACCAGATTAGACTTTACTTTACTTCACTAGAAAATTATAAGTCACCTGAGGCGAGGTTCGTCAACAAACTTGTCATGATCAGGAGATGACTAAAAGACTAACACTGATTGAATGATTAAAACTATTTGAATTACCTCCTGATAATACAAACTTTATTGGTGAAATGTGCATTCAGTACTTGTGGAAAATTGATTAGATGATTTTTTCAAGGTTTTTAAATATTCGTATCTAAAATTCATTAGCTACATACATTGAATGTAACTAACTAAATTATATCACTGTTGAAATTAATTACTAAAATAAATTAAATAAAATTAAAATAACTTTTTTGTGCTGTTGCACATACACACAAACACAAATGTTTCTTGAGGTTTATTATATGTATGTATGTTAAGTAGCTTGTGCAAAAAAAGTTTCCATCATTTTTACATATATAAAGGGAAATATTGTTGATAAATTTATATCGCGTCCTCATATTTTTATTGTTATATTAACATCTTAATGCGCCAATATCATATAAATTTAATATAGAGTACATGATATTCTAGATATCCCTTAATCAGTGGCATTATTTACATATAAGGAATAAACTTGATGGTGGTATCACAAATATGAAACATCAAATCGAAATTCTGCATTGTATATGATTTAGAACTTAGAACAGTCTATAATTATCTAATATCACTTAGGATAATATAAAACAGAAACAGGTCTTAATATAAAATATATGTATTGTATATTTATTTACGAATCGAATTTTCATGTGAAATATGAATATTAACTACTCAAGTTACTAAGAAAGTTCATTCATTCTAGAAAGAAAAAATAATTCTGAGTGATCATATCAGCATTCGAAAGTTATGAAACTCATGAGTCATATATGATAAAAGTATAATTTATTAGTAAATTTAGAAACAATTATTTATTCCAATTAAAGAATGAGTTACTTTTTTATTATGGTGATTTATTAAAACAACGTGTACTCATAAAACAAAATATAATAGGTTTCAAATATCTTACCTTTCTAATTTTTATGATTGTATGTCGATCAATAACAACGAAAATAAAAATTATTCCAAAAACAACGTATCCAATGTTAGAAAAAACATGATTGAAATCGCTTAAACCTAATGCAGGATGTGCACAAAGGAAGTTATAGTAGCACATGTCTTCATTACCTGTCTGATTCACAATCTAAAAAAAATCATTAATGAATGCAGTGTTTAAATAAATAATAATAGCAAATTTTACAACCTTTGTTTATTCTCTTTTATAAACAAATAACTTAACTTATAGTTTATTTCATCTCTATTTGCCAAATAAAAAATCCCAAACGGCTCTTATCTCATACCATGGCTTGTTTTTATGCCTATACTCAGGTAGACTGTTCCGTTTATCGGTAAGATAAGAGAATTTTTTTTTGGCAAATAGCGATGAAATGAATAGTACTTCTATCAGTGATATAAAATTAAGAGGCCAAAAATTATTTTGAATATGAGTAATAAATAAATAACACAATTTTTTGATATTCGTATAAATTTTACAAAATATAAACTTCGGCAAATGCGTTGGATTATCCTATTTCTGGATAAAAAATTTGTAATATAACTTTACTAAATGTTTTTGTAAATTTTCTGGTCTATCCACTGACGTATGTAGTTTGGTTGTCTAATAATTATGGTATTTTTTAGGCTAGGCATATTATCATCATCATCTTTAATAATGGCGAAAAAAAGAGAATTCATTGGAAATATTCGAAATGACGAATTTTAGCTTAACAATGCTTCAGTTTCGTTAAAGAAATATTGTATATTAATGACTATTGAATAACATAAATAGGAGTGTTTTTTGAATTGGTCTTCTAACTCTTCTAATGGACATGGTTTAGTATTGTTAATAATTGCCTAGATGAAAATAGTGATAAATTAAATACAGTGATCGCAATGGCATTTCAATGTCACTAACTAATGTTTCAATCGGTCTTCTAACTCTTCTAATGGTTATGACTTAGTATTGTTAATAACTGCCCAGATGAAAATAGTGATAAATTAAATCCAGTGACTGCAATGGCGTTTCAATATCTTTTTTGGCTCATCCATTTCATCCGTGTGAAAACTTTCAACTAGGTATTGTTGCATATTAACTTCCTAATGAGGTGGAATTCCATCTTGGTCGAGCCCCTAAGTTGCTCAGATTTTATGAGATTGGAAATGCACGACTTTAAACTTGAGTGATGAATAGAGAAATAGTAAACAACGATATAATACTAAATCTTCAAAAGAACAGACAGAATAGAAAGAATAACTACCTTAATGTCAACGGTTACGTCTATTTATACCATCATTAAAGCAAAATTTTCATCCGAAAACGTTAGGTTGTTGGTAAAGTTAACGATTTCGATACAATATTGTTTTTGACAGACTTATTCTTGTCGACTTTATATCGATTATTCACTAATATTAGGATATGTTAGTACCTCCTTAAAAGATTAATTTGTTTAATTCTCCTTGCAGCTTAAAAAATATTCTTATTTCTTGTTGACATATGAGAGAATTAAAGAGACTTATAGAAATTACATAAACTAAAATAGATTGTACAAATTCCTTATATTTCTCTTCAAAATCAACAATCGTTAGCAAAGTAATTATTACACTTTCAGTTAGGACAGTTATATTACTACAAAACTATTTTTTTTGTTGGGGATTGGAGATTACCATTGGCCAAATACTATTATACTTAATTTTAACTACTTATTAATTAAATTTGATTAATTAAATAACACACGATGTGAGGTTACATCACATATTTTTTCAAATATGGTTATTGAACAAACATTTTTATTAAAGTTATTCCTTTATTTAACAGACTAATTTTGTCAGAAATAGGATTGCCCAACTTATTTGTTCGACATTAGTTAAATACCATCGATATTAAATGGTAATATTCAATAATACAGAGTGCCCGTGCTTTGAGATTTAACTGTATTGGATATGTTAGAAAATCGATTATTGTTGATTATTAAGTTGTGAAATTTAAAGTCGAGTAAGGTAGTAAAATAAATTTGCCTTATCTTTCTCTATTTGGATGATAACGGAAATAAGCTGAAAGTCCTGATTTCAGTTTTTACTAGTATTTTATTTAATGAGAACTAATGCGTCTAGATATTTGGGGGCCAATAACTAGCAGGACACTTTATTTTGGAAATATCAAATCTGTCACTGACTTTCAGTGAACAAAATAAAAATATTCAATATAGTTTTCTCTAATTGATGTCATTTTCGATTTGGGTATTTCCGTAGAAAGCATTTTTAGTATACAATTATTATATAATTCTTAAGTTATATGATCTCTAAATACGACTCGCTACTTCTCGTTGTTTTACTTTTATATATTTTATTAGTAAGTTATTCACATATAGTCTTTTATACAATTTATTGTGTCCTACAGAAATAATCCAAGGGGATATATCCGGTAACTATAGATTACTGTTATTTGAAATGACCGTTTTATAACATGTTTATAGAAATATGTTACTAACTATGTACTAAATATTGATTAATTATTTACTGGTACTGACTGATTATTTTTTATAAGTACTTAGTATATTTTTTTTAAATTAATTTTAATTTTTTTTAAATAAGTAGATTCTACGATTGAATTCACAATTTAATTGAAGAATTAAACCAAACATTATTTTCATTATTCATAGAATATGTATTGTATTTTAAAAGTCACTATCAGTAGTTAAAATATTTTAATGTTTAATTTAATCATTGTCCCGATATCAGAATTAGGAAGTTTATACTTTGTGTATGTGAAATTGTTCAGGAAATGTAGATTGTCATCTAACTTGCTAAAAATCTTCAAAAGGTTATGTGTCGATTGCAATCTTTAATTGTACTTTTGCTTATGTAAAATATTCTTTATAAAAATACCTTAAATTATTACTTTCAAAATATTGTCCTAATTTTGTATCGTTTAACTTCATATTTCATTTACTAATAAATGCATTTATTTAATACATTTAATTACAGCCTTTTATGATAACACTGTGAATAGTATGTGAAATAACTTTTGTATTTGTATGCGAGGTATATAAAATTTACAGCAGATTCACATTCATTTAGTAGATTCACATTATTTCGTTGGAAAATGCCATGTTTAAGTAAATAAGTCAGATTAAAATCCCTATTTGACTACATTTGACAATTAGCAAAAAAAAAAAAATAAAAGTAAGCCTTGATGTATTCTAAATCATTGTATTCTCATATAAAAATGTTCTTTAAAAATATAATAAATTAAATTGACGTCCGTAAGAAAATAATAGTTCTTTTCTATTCCTTGAAGTGCTAATTTAATTAATGATAGAATATTAATAACATTATCAAATTAAAAAGAAAAAAACAATAATTAAGCTCTGGATCATCTACAGATTATATTTTATTTTAATACATGTTTTATTTAATTTTTAACTTATAATAACAAAGACTAAATTCAAAAATTAAGTGATAATATCGTTTTACAATATCTTGGACCTCTCTTAAACTGAAATGATATATATCACATCACCAACCAGACTAATTTTATTGTTGCTGTACACTGCATATAATGGTGATAGCCATTAGTAAATTGAAAATATCGACTTGAAGGTGCATTCCGTGGTACATGGAAATATAATTCATTCAACATACCAGTGTAATCTATCTTATTATGAATTAACTTGTAGTCATAATTGGCATGTCTAAACATGGCACTTGAAATATATCCAGCAATGATCGATGGTCAAAAAAATGTTCTGAATAAAATCCGTACGTTTGATTGTGCAGAAATATTACAAATTTTCTCTGTACAGTTTGTAGTCTTTGATTGCTGTAAATGAATGATAATATGAGTGGAATATGTTTGAGTTATCCGATAACTCAAACATATTCCACCTTCACTATTCCGAAAGTTCAGTCAGTATTCCGATAACTCCTAACTACAAGTCGCAACTTTTTTAGTGATGGTATAGGTTCATTTATATATGGATTAAATAAAAGTTTATATCAAAGTTTAC
Source organism: Rosalia funebris (assembly GCA_037954035.1). Lineage (NCBI taxonomy): Eukaryota > Metazoa > Arthropoda > Insecta > Coleoptera > Cerambycidae > Rosalia > Rosalia funebris. The sequence continues at coordinate 13,181,556 of JAZFAV010000007.1, forward strand.
AAATGTTTCACATTACATCGAATTAATGGTAATCATATCTATTTTGTACTTGCTAAGAGAATGTCTCACGGTTTAAAATTTTTAAATGATTAATTCAAAAGTCGATGGGTTGTATGCCAGATTTAAATTCTTTCTGATCGATGTTGAACAAATATCTAATTTTTAGTATGCCTAGTTGACAATATGATGTATTTTTACATCATCAGTAAATAAAACAAATGTATTTATACTTTTTAAAAGAATAAAATATTTATATCTTTGGTTTTCACTTAATAAAAGTTGATATATCCAAAAGGAAACCAAAATCCCTACTTTTAAAAATGAAACAATTTTTTTGCCATACTGCTTGGCATTAAGTTATTTAACTTTCCAAAGTCCAAAAACGGGCACTATGTAGAGTTAGGATTTTTGTGACCACTTAATTTTTAAGAACGTCATTATAAACAGGTGTCGAATTTTTCCTAATTTATTTGAAGAATTCATGTAGGGTTATTTCTATATATTCCTTACCCGTTGATATGTAACAACCAACTGTACCACTGGTATACTATAGAATAAAGCTATACTCAAAGTATGTGACAAATAATTGTAGGACCTTTGTTTAATCCTCTTTGGATGCCTTGAAAAATATGCAAGAGTTAGATTGTCTGTTCTCAGTAATCTATGAATCTGATCTTCTGATAGAGGTTCATAGTAATCGGTTACAATTGTATCTGAAAGAAGGAAGTAGATAAATCTAGTACATATTTTTATTACAACTAAATAAAAAAATCGTATATGCGCTACTTACCGTCATATATATTTTTCGATATTGTACCAAATCGGTTTAATACAAGCGCTAGTATTGTAAGAGCTATACCTATGCCACATGCTATTAATATTGTGCCAATAGAAGCTATTACATAGTCCTTCGTGCTAATACTACTTCTGATTTTAAAATTAATAAGTGAAGTAATATTTAGTGTTGAGAATTGAACAAATCTGATACTTCTTGGAATATATGAGCTTTCTTGACTACAATCAAAATTGTCCGGTTTGGCGACAAATACCAAGAAAAAGCCATCTCTAAAATCTTTTTTCTGGAAAATACCCCAATAAATAATGTCATATTTGAGCTGTCGTTACTATCACTTACCCTTACTGTTAGTGCTCCTTTTAGATTTATGGTTTGATAATAACCTTCATACTTTATATCCTTATTCATATCGAATACCGGACACTGTAAAAGAAGACAGGTGTTTTTGTCATACAGGAGAGGTAAAATTTATGAATTAATATTTTTTTCTTGTTATTTCTAGCGTAAACTCAATTATGAAAAATATCTCATTACATTTATTTTGCTTTAACTGTAGAGTTTCATTTACTTTTCCGCATTTAACTATAACAGAGCGGAAAGGTAATGTAATCGTGTAAAGAAAAATGGAAAACAATTTTTTTTTCTAGCGTTTATTTTTTATGTTTCGGCCTAAAAACAAAAAAAAAATGTTTTTTGACAAAGTTTGTGTCAATGTGTGTGCCGTTGTCATTATCTTCGTTGTCGTCGTTGTCGTCTTTAAAACTTCTTGTTAGCACGATAACTCAACTAAATCGCGTCGGATCGATCGGGTTTTGACTGATTCTGATCGGGAACATCTCTCAGACGACACCTATTGATTTTGAGGTGGATAGAACACACTCTACCATGTTCATGGGTCATGAGAAAGCACAATGGTGGACTATTTGAGAATTTTTTTTGTTAGCACGATCACTCAATTACATCGTGTCGGATCGATCGGGTTTCGACTGATTCTGATTAAGGACGTCTACCAGACGACAGCTACACACCCCACAGGACACACCCCACCCTGTCCATGGGTCATGAGAAAGCACGATGAAAATGTTTATGTTCATTCTGAAATTTTAAACATAAACATTTAACGTGTTGCTGATTTTGCATTGAACGAAAAAAATCTGTCTCATATTCGGCCTGTATCATATACGAATGAATGAAAAAAAAATTTCGTTCGATCACAAACGTATTGATACGGCATTGAAGCAGTCGCCAATAAAAAAAGTAAAACTGTCGCATAAAACACATATTCTGCACATGTGTTGGTTTATTTTTTCTCGGCTACTCAAGTTCGAGATAGAGATGTTCTACGTGCGGAAAAATCCGTTTTAAGGTTTTAAAACTGTTTACTTTATTTGCTGTAAATATTAAGACTTTTTTATAATCGATAATACTATATAAGTTCTTGATCTAAATATGATAATTACTGATTATGATAATAAACTAATGTAGTTATGAGTACTAAATAAATCGAATTAAATCTTAGTATCTGATACTAATATATTGGATTTCTATAATCTTAACTTTGATGTTTTAATGTACAAGAACAAGAAATTGTTATTTCCGGTTCCACTGTTAAGTTCATACATAATATGTACATATACTCATACGTAACATTTATATAATCATTTATGTATGTATTCCGTCAGTCTAGAAAATCAACGTATATCACATCAAAAATGACTCCAGGATATCGCTCGTAGATATTAGGTACAATAAAAGATTTTGGCTGCTCACTATCGAAACTGTCAGACCAATTTTAAGTAAGTTTAGTAAAGTTAAGTAAGTAAGTAAGTTAAGTAAGTTTAGTGTATATGTTACCGGTAATATCCGAAAAACCGTTAGTATAACTGAATATTTTAGGAATTATGCGTAATTACTGAAACTGTCAGTGATTATGCATGATAACTGAACATTTTAGGAATTATGCGTAATTACTGAACCTCTCAGTGATTATGCATAATAACTGAGCGCATTAGGAATTATGCATAAAAACTAAAATCGTCAGTGAGTATCCATAAAATTAGACATTCCGGTAATGTTGATAAATAACTAAAATTTTAACCGAAATTATGTGTAATTCTTGAAACAGTTGGTCATTATGAATATGTATTTAGACGTAATGTAGGTAAAATAGAAGAATATATACCAAAATCTATTTATTTAAACAGGTACAGCTTTGGTGGTATTGACTATTGTACAATAGAAAAAGATATACTAAAATCTATTAATTTGAACAAAAAGAGCTTTGGTGGCACTTACTAATGCATAATCTGTTAATTGCACATATAATTGCTGTAAAATTCCGGTTCAATTTTTCGTTACTTATCAATATTACCGGAGTGTTCCTGATTTTATGGATACTCACCGACGATTTTAGTATTTATGCATAATTCCTAATGTTCTCAGCTTTTTTGCATTATCACTGACAGGTTCAGTAATTGTGCGTAATTCCTAAAATACATCAGTTATTATGCATACTAACGGTTTTCGGATATTAGCGGTAACATATACATAGAGGATAAATAGATAAATATATACATAGAGGAGTCCATAAAGAGTTTTACGTAAATTTTTGTTTTCAAGGGGACATCTTTTATCATAAAAGCCATAACTATTGACACACCTCTTACAGACAACTAATTCTTTAAAATATTTAAATGAGAACATACATAGATCGAGTGATATATTATTTACAATGTATCGACCTCGATAACGGTCATGGTTAATTTTTTTCTTTCGTCAGTTGCTGGTCGAGAGAATCAAGATAAAATTTCTCTATTTAAATTTCCCGAATAAAAACACGACCAACGATATGTTCTCTCAGAATGTATGACTAGACATTAAGTTCTTATGGCCTTTACATATCACGTTTCTCATAGAAATAATGGTTTTTGTCAGACCAATATACAGCTATGCCATTTGATACCTCCCATCAAAGAACACATACTCTTATCTGAACAACACATTTCATAAATCAAATTTGAATTTCCTCGAATACGGTCAGACATGAGATCACAAAACTCTGAGCGATGATCCTGCGATGATAGGGATGAAACCTGGCAAGTTTAAGGACTCTATGAACAGAATTCATGGGCACTCCAGATATTTGCTGCCTAATACTTTTACATTGAGCTCAATCAACTTCTAATCAATCAGTGATGTGATCTTTCAAATGATGTCTCACTCGATCTATGATTCCATTTGAATATTTTAAGGGAGTAGCTATTCGCGGCAGGGGTGTTTGTAACAGTAATGGATGTCAAAATATGTCGATGAAAGACACAGGAAAAATGTTAAATTGATTAAATGTATGCCTCTACAAAGCTATTCTAGCAGAAAAATAATTCCTGTACGCTCAATCATGAAAACGAGGTACAAAATTTACCCCAATCTTTATTCTATCAACCCTTGAGAATGTATATACAAGAAATATGTATTTAGAAGTGTGATACAATATAGGAGATTAACCCTGTCAGTGACAGTGATTGCGATTGTGTGTTCACATCAACTTCCAGCTGTAAAGTAATTAGTTTTATAAGAAATTTCTATTATCGAAATATATGAATGGATAGTCGAATTGCACGTTTTGTGACTGATCGTTCATATTTTAATATTTGTAATAAATATACATTTATTATACCTCCCAACATAGTGGTGACCTCAATGATGTTCCTGGCCCGTCTACAATGGGACCAAAAATGGAACCATCTCAATCTATGAAAGAATCTTGGAGGATAAAGAGGTCGAAAACGGGCCAGTACCGTAGACGCCTTCATCCTCCCAGCCAAGCAGTTGCTCCACCGCCGATACCCAGGCCACACTCGGGACCTTGACTTTGACCTCTATTGAGGCAGAAGGCGAGGGGAATCTGAGTAAACCAGGGGACGAAAGTGGTGCAACTGCTAAGAAAAGAATGGCACAAATTATTCAGATTAACTTGCATCGAAGCAAATATGCCTCATCTATTCTGCAGAGGGGTCTGGCTAAGATGCATACAGGGATAGCACTCATTCAAGAAACTTGGGCGGTGCGGGGATCTATAAAGGGACTGGGAAATTTCCTCTGTTACAGGAGTAGTAGTACCAACAGACCCAGAGCCGGAATCGTAGTGAAGAACATCAGCGCCACACCCCTGTGGAAATGGTCCACAGGAGACCTAATGGCGGTAACTACGATGCTTGAGAATGTAGGTAAAGCGGTCATAGCGTCAGCCTATCTACCATATGATAGCAGGGACAATCCGACACCAGAGGTGAAGGAACTTGTGGACTTCTGTCATAAAGCCGACCTGACTTTGCTAATGGGATGTGATGCGAACTCACACCATAATGTCTGGGGTAACACGAACACCAATAGCAGAGGTATGGAGCTCATGGAATATCTGGTAAATACAGAGCTAGATATCTTGAATGTGGGAAACACACGCACTTTTCATATTGCTATAAGGTAAGAGGTAATTGACATTACCTTGGGCTCCAAACACCTGGCGGGATACGTGCGGAACTGGAGAGTCTCAAATGAACCCACACTCTCGGATCACTCTGCCATTAAGTTTGATCTGGGAGTGGGGGAGCATGAGGAGACGAAATGGGTCCGTAACTCCAGATTCACAAACTGGGAACAATTTAAGTCTGATCTTCTAGTAACAGTACGGGGGATCCCCTCCAGAATTAGTAAGAGGGAAGTACTGGAGGCGGCAGCCTCTCGACTGAGTAGAGGATTGATAGAAGTCTATTAAGGGAGCTCGTTTAGGTAAACGAGCTAGGTCGAAAGGCCAGGTAAGATAAGATGGTGGAACAATAAGCTGGAAAACCTTAGATGTAAGGTAAGAAACCTTCTCAAGGGAGCCAGAAAACGTAACAGCTGTAAAACCTGGGAGGACTATAGGACTGTCAGGGATCAGTATAGAGCGAAACCTTTCCATGGCCTGGATCGACTACCGCAAGGCATTCGATATGACATCGTATGAGCTAATAATTCACTTGCTCCAATGCCTTGTGGTGCCCGGTCCTATAGTGAAATGTATTCAAGAACTGATGCCGCTTTCGAAGACTCGGTTTACCATAACATCGGGTGATACTAGAGTCCGGACAGAGTCGGTGTCGTTCAGAAGGGGAGTGTTTCAGGGAGACTCCCTTAGTCCTCTTCTGTTTTGCATCTCACTGTTGCTGTTGTCCGTGTCCTTCGGGAAAACCTGTGGCTATAATAGCGGAATCCCGGCGATCGGAGGCATAAAGTCACCCATCTATTTTACATGGATGACCTAAAACTTTATGCCTCCGGAGAAAGGGAATTACGCCAGTCCCTAAGAGTGGTGCAGGAGTACACGCAGGCCATCGGGATGGAGTTTGGGTTGGACAAATGTGCACTGGTTCATCTCAAGAGAGGACGAAGTCGGTAATACGCAGAGGATGCGCAACTCGTAGACGGAAGCATCTTACATCACTTAGATGCCGGAGAGTCGTACGCCTACTTGAGTGTTGAGCAACGCTTCACCCAAGAGGTAGGTGTCGTAAAAAACGCTCTGCGCGGCAAGTATCAGCACCGCCTCCGACAGATCTGGTCTTCAGAACTGTCGGGGAAGAACAAGGTGTCTGCAACAAACATGCTTGCCGTTCCGATCCTTGTCTACTCCTTCGGAGTAGTCAAATGGACACAGGAGGAGCTACGACAACTCGACGTAGTAGCCCGAAAGAGGATGCATCTCAGTAGGAGTTTACATCCCAGATCGTCCGTTTTACGGTTATATCTCCCACGACATCGCGGAGGCCGTGGACTCTTGAGTTTGGAGTGTCTTCATTCTGGACGGAGCCTGTAAAGTTCGGATCCCCTTCTCTGCATGGTCCGAGATCACGAATATGCAGGGATAGGAGCATTTTTATTTAAGGCAGCACGTAGAGCAGCCGATGATCTCGGTCTCGTCTTCGACAACGAACGGGCCAATCACAACTCTGTCATCGAGTTGGAACCTGTTCGGTTAAAAGCCCAAGTAAAATCTGCAGAGCATTTAAGAGCTCTAATAATAATAATAATTCACTAATATAGTGTTAATGTTGTTTTCTTTGACGTAGGATAATGTTACGAGAATATAACTAAGATCCTCGTTGTAAAAGTTCTTATAAACCAACGTGTGAGGAATTAGCGCTTAATTAGCAACTAAAAAATCAGGGATGTCATTCCGAGAGGTCAGTGTAAAAAACATTGAATTCATTACTTAGTTCTGTATACACGTAAAAAAAAAATTAAACAAAAAGTCAAGGTGAACAAATTGTCTTAACAGAACAAAAAGACAGTCGACCAATTACATTACCGTCGACTATTTATGTATATTGATCACATGGAGTAATTTGGAATATCCGATAGTCCACTACGATTTAAGAATGATTGAGAAGTACTTGATCTCGAGGTAGAAGTATATCTTGATGGTCGTGCAAATGATAAAACAAGTTAATCACAGTATGTCGGGGTACCATTTTACATACCACTTTATAAAACCGCATAAAGATTGAATGAGAACGAGAACTTCTCAAAATATCAAACGGATAAGAGCATCTGTCTCATCGAAGGATGAAACGCCTATTTTTACCGTTTGACGAAAGAATTAAAAGATGTGCCTGCATCTAACATATACAACTAAGATTAAAATAACAGATGATTGAGAATGAAAAAAATTGATTTCCAAGCGTGGATGTCGTTGTTCAATAAAGGGTTTGTAACTCTTCAAAAGTAGCACGTCAATCATGATACCTGCATGTGCAGATGTTACATTCTCTAGGTGCTCTATACAAGGTCATCATCATCATCATTAGGTCATCAGTCCTAAGACTGGTTGGACGCTAACCTCCAGCTTCTCCTATCTTGTGCTAACCTACGCATTTCGCTAATTGTGCTACAACCTACATCCCTTACTATTTGCGAGCAGTAGTCTAATCTAGGCCTACCTCTGCCTTTCTTCACTCCTATTTCTGCCTCCAAAATATCGCGGACTATTCCCCCATGTCTCAGCAAGTGGCCTACCATTCTATCTCTTCTCTTCTTTAAGTTTTTCCACATACTCCTTTTCTCGCCGACTTTCTCCAATACTTCTTCGTTTCTAACCCTATCAGTCCATGGTATTTTCATCATTCTTCGGTAACACCACATCTCAAAAGCTTCTAATTTCTTCCTACTTGCTTCCCCTACCGTCCAGGTTTCGCAGCCGTAAAGTGCCGTGCTCCATACATATGTTTTCAAAAATCTCTTCCTTGTTTCTAAGTTTATTACCCCCGAGCATAAAAGTGCTTTCTTTTTGTTAAAAGCTACTCGACCCTGCGCTATTCTTTGTTTTATGTCTTTATCGCTTCTTCCATCCCAATTTATTTTACTTCCTAAATAAGTGAAGTCTTTAACTTCCTCCAATCTTTCATTATTAATTTGTACTTTCGTTTTTGCTCTGCTCTCGCGCCCTCTGCACACTAACACTTTAGTTTTGTTTTTATTCACCCTCATTCCGTATTCCTCTGTCAACACTGCCTCCATTTCGTTCAATGCTGATTCTAGTTCCTCCTTACTAGATGCTAATACTGCTATATCATCCGCGAATCTCAGCATTTTTAGTTTCTGTCCCTGTACTTTAATCCCGAAATCTACTCTATCTTTTACCACATTCATCGCCTCTTCGATGTACAGATTAAAAATTAGTGGTGATAGCGTACATCCTTGTCTTACTCCTTTCCTAATACCTACTTCCCTTTCTTTCCCTTCTACTTCTATAACAGCAGTTTGCTCTATGTATAGATTGTGTACTACTCTCCTATCTCTATACTTCATTCCCGCGCTCTTTAGTATCTCGAACATTTTTTCCCATCTTACGTTATCAAAAGCTTTTTCTAAATCTACAAATCCTATATAAGCGTTCTTTCCTTTTTCTATTGTTTTCTCTAACATTACTCTTAGCGCCAGAATAGCTTCGCGAGTTCCCCTATTTCGCCTAAACCCGAATTGGTCTTCTCCTAGTATTTCCTCCGCTCTATTTTCCATCCTCTTCTGCACTATTCTAGTTAGGATTTTTGACGCATGGGAAGTTAGGCTAATCGTTCTAAAGTTCTCGCATTTGTCGGCTCCTCTCTTTTTCGGTATAGTAACGATAATGTTCCTCTTATAATCCTCCGGCATCTCGCCCGTTTCGTATATGTATTTTACCAGTTCAAACATCCTATTTACTACTTTCTGTCCCGCACATTTCAAAATTTCCGCCTGTATTTTATCTACACCCGGCGCTCTATTATTCTTTAGCCCCCTTAGTGCTATTTCAAATTCCTCTCTCAATATAGGTTTTCCTACATCTTCCCTATCGATGCTAGATTCTTCCTCTAATATCTCTCCTAATTCCTGACCCTCGTATAAATTTCCTAAGTACTGCTTCCGTCTATCCGCTTTCTCCTCTCTTCCTATCAGTATGTCCCCCTATTGACTCCTAACGTTTCTACTTATTGTTCCTATATCCCTGAAGTTCCTCTTAATTATTTTGTAAGCCTCATCGGTCTTACCTACTTGCAACTTATCTTCTACTTCTTTGCATTTCTCCTCTATCCATTGTTCTTTCGCTTTTCTACATTTTCTAATGATTTCCCACTTTATTGCCTTATACGTTTTCAGTCCTTCTTCGTCTCGTCTGTTTTTGTAGTCTCGTCTCTTTTGCATTAAGTGTAAGATTTCGTCCGTTATACAAGGTACAAATCTATTCTATACAAGGTACAAATCTTAAATAATTTTTGGACAATTGATGGTAATAAAGGCGCAAGATACAATGGAAGTAAAAATGCAGATTGTTTGACAGTGTATCTTCGCTGATTGGGTAGAAAAATAGCAATACTAGCACTAAAAGTTTGCCAGGAAAAAATATCTATTAGGGGATAATTTCTTCAGTAATTTTTCAGCAAGTACAGGAAATTATTTTTATTAATTAAATTATACTTGAAGCACAATAGTTTGCTTATTTTCTTTCTACCCTCGAAAGGGGTTTGGAGGAACATTTTGAAACGATGCAATATGTACGAGGAAAGAAAAATTCCAGTACCCCCAACGATAGATTTCCTTACTTCCTAAAGCAACTCTGTGCAAGCATAGATGAAAACAGGGGAAAACATGAAATCCAATTCCGGGAATGTGGAATGTCCTGCAAGTTATAGTGCTTCATCGCGATGAAGCATTACATTATAATTAAGCAATTAGATAAACCAATTATAATTATTAGTTATAATTACTTTAGATAATAATTAAATACCTATTTATTTTATGTAAACCTACTTCTTCATTAAGGTTTTTTAAATTTGATATCAAAAAGGTAGTAAGGAATATATTGAATTAACGTGTTCTATGCGAGTTATTTTTTAATATAAATTGATGTCAAAGTATACATATTATCTAGATGTTTGAGCTTCATTTCATGCTTGTGAAATAAATTTCATGAAGATACTTTTCTTAAATTTTATATTTTTGGATAAATGGAAATTTGTTATAGTAAATGTAGTGAATTAATTCATTCCAGAAATTATTCTGTTAAACAAACTTTCTTTGTCTCACTTATAAATACTTTTAACCCTTCACCGGTGGTGTCGGGTCTCACAGACCCAGTAGGACAGAATTCTATATGTAAAATGGTAGTAGAGGAGAGGTAGTGGGGCCGGTGCGCCCCAGTATCTTCGCCTTTTGTGGTCTAGTACGGCTGTAGAAAGAGAGAGGGTTGCATGTGTTGTCGTTTGCTAAATGGGTCTCTGAGACCCGCACCACCGTTGGTGTTATAACTATTATGCCTTCGTAAAGACATTGTTGTGAGGACGTTTTCTTGTGGTAAGTTGTGAAAATATAGACCTGCAGGGTTAAATGATTATATCTGTCGCTTTAGGGCCAAATGGGTGATTTTGGAAAATAACAAGAATGCTTGTGGCGTCTTTGGGAATAAGTGCAACAGGATGAAAGTGCAGACGATAATGAAAAGGAACTGACGAATGAAGAAGATATTACTGAGAGTCAAGATACAGACAGTGCATCAGAACAAGAAGGAGATGATACTACAGAAGATTAAAATACAGTCCGGTGAAGTTCAAATTTGCAACGAGTGCCAGTTTTCACTGGAAAAGATGGGAAAACAATATGGAAGAAACACTATCCTTCCAAAAGGGTAAAAACTAGAAAACAAAATTTGACAAAGCATTGTCTGGTGTTAGAGCACCGGTAAAAAGGTAATAAATCATTTGGAATGTTGGGAATTATTTTTCTCGGTACACATGCCCCAAATTGTTGTTGAAAATACTAATATCTATATAAATAACTTGTCAGCACAATACAAGAGGGAAAGATCGACCAGGCCGACTGATCTTATAGAAATAAAAGCATTATTGTGCTTACTATATTTAGCTGGTTGTTTGAAGAGCAGTCGTGTAAATACAAACGAATTGTGGGACAGAAACCGTACAGGAGCCGAGAGATTTTGGCTTGCCATGTCGCAACAAATATTCCTTTTTTTATTACGTTGCTTACTTTTTGATAACCTTGCTACGAGGGAAGAAAGAAAACAAATTGACAAGTTAGCACCAGTACGAGATATTTTCGATGCCTTTGTTGGTAATTGCAATTCTGCCTACACTCTTGGCGAATATACAACAATTATTGATGAAAAGTTAGAATATTTTAGACGATGATGTGGGTTCAAGCAATATATACCGTCCAAGCCAAATAAATATGGCATAAAAATATTTACTTTGGCAGATTCCCGAACTTCGTATGCCCTAAATCTTGAAGTACATGTGGGACAACAACCCGAGGGACCATTCTGTGTCAAGAATAATTCCGAAAATATCGTGTTGAGGTTAGTATCACCTATATGACAATAGTGTCATACGTTCCAAAGAAATATAGAACCGTTATTCTTATCTCAAGTTTGCAACATGACGATGCAATTGATGCATATACTGGGGAACAAATAAAGCCTGACATAAATACATTTTATAATTGACCCAAAGGTGGTGTGGACAATTTAGACAAACTGTGCGCTACATATGACGTAGCTCGGAATACAAGAAGATGGTCTATGGTTATTTTTTATGCTCTTCTGAACATGGCCGGCATTAATTCTTAAATAGTTCATGCTGCCAACAACATTGATTTACTAAATATTGAAAGAAGACGCTTCCTAAAACAATTGTCGTTGGCAATAACCGAAGAACATTTGAAAATACGTTCCTTAGCGAAAAGCATTCCTCATCAAGATCGCGAACGGAGACAAGAAGTTGCAGACACGTCACAGCTAGCTACTCTAAATCAAAATATTGCTCCAGGAATCAGGAAGCGATGCCATTTTTGTCACAAATACTCAAAAACCAAATACTTTTGTATAAACTGCCAAAAATTTGTATGCCTTTCTCATGCCATAGTTTTTTGTTCAGATTGTGCATAAAACATTGAAATGTTGCTTTAGTGTCAAAATTCAAAATTTAGTATCAAAATTTAACAAAAATAATAGTATCAAAGAATTTGTGTTTAGTTTTTCCGTTATAAGTATAATAATATGTAATATTTTAGGTTATATGTCAAAATGTTATATTTTTCGTATTAAACCAATATTTGATAAAACTGTCTTTTTAATTGTAGTGTACAGATACAAACTAATTATTCCAGGGTGCATATCCTTAACAAAAACAAATAGTATATTTTTCTTTTTTGGAAAATCTATATGGATCTGACAGACCCGAGCGCCATAAAATGGGCGCCACCAGCAGAGAGTTAATAAGTAACGTTACAATATTAACGACTTATGTCTGATTATTGATTTTTTATGTTTATTAAATCAATTTACAGATAGTAAAACTTATGAACTACAATTACTATATTTTTTAATATATTTTTATATTATACACCAAGTAATCTGTAATTGTAGTTGCATATACAATTACAATTACAAATTTATTTTCAGCATTAAAAACTGAAAGTACGTCATCATCGTTATAGTAGTGAGCTGTTTTCGTGACAAGTTTAAATTCATTACATAATATCTATTGACATGAAAATATTGAGATACAAACCCTGCTGTCTTGTACAGAGACGGTAAGGCAGGTGTCATCTTCAGAATCCACTTCGATAATAACCGTGTCCGACGCATTTTGATCAAATTTATAAAAGACGTATCGTGGTTCACTGGGTGATATAGACAAACTATACGCTTCATCCAGTTTTACGTAGAAGTCTTTCTCCTCTTCAAGTAGTATGTTAATCGTTACGTTCCTTGGAGATGATGTGGATAAGGCTATTATGAAGCTTTGAGATACTGTTAGACCTCCCATTGAAAAATCTGGAAATTAAATTGTACATAAATTTTAACTATATATATTATAGCTATAAATTTCACATATATATTTAGGGACCAATTATTAATTTGGCAAACTTTGCGTACTGAAAATTTTGAATAAATAATTTTATTGTCCATTCTACCATGTGTCTTATTTAAAATGAAGGTACCTGGATATTTTCCTCAATTTTTGAAATCTAGATTTGAGCTTTAGCATAATTACAGTCCTATCTATATACGAGTAAGACCTACATTTCAAGGCAACCAATTTAAATAAAAGTAGCAAACTGAGATAACGACGTCCCTCCAAATGGCACCCATTCCCGATATTTTGTTTCTCGTTGAAGATATCGAATAAAGTTATGATTAAATTAAATGTCAATCTGACAAAACTTTGAGTTTTATAAAGTTCTAGTTTACAATCATAAAATGCGTGTGCATTTAAGGGAGAAAATCGAAATAAAAAGGTTATTTAGTGATGGGGCTCGTAGTAGCAGAGAAGTAGTCGCAGAATTTAACCGAAGATATTTTTTACGAGTCGCTATTAGTCATGAAACTGAAATAATCAACCTCGTCGAATACATCCGCATCCTGAAGATAACGTAACCTTAGAAGCAAATCAAGTGAACCCAAGAGTGAGTCTACGAGATTCTGTCTCTCTGGCCTCCTAGGTTCCCCGATATTACACCATTAGATCTTCATTTCTGTGGAACAGTGAAGAATAACGTTTACAAAACAAGGCCCAGAAATCGCGAAATTAGTATTCCGGAATTGAAAAGAGTAGGCAATCATAATCGTAAAAGAATTGAGAAATGTATTCAAATTGAAGGAGGATTGGTTGAGAGAGGCAACGACCGATAATTAATTAAATTTCTTATTTATGTGTAATGAGTAATTATATCAAAAATTGATTGTCACTTTAAACTATTGTTTTTTACTTATTTCAATTACTAAAAGCTAATTGTTTGTTTTCTTTTCTCTAAAAATTTTTTGTCAAATCGACACTTCTCTTCAATCATCTTTTTCCATTTCCATGGCATCTCATATTAAATTAAAAACTAAAATTGTAACCGTGTTTGGATTTTGTGGAAAAATATCGAAAAAGCATAACATCGAGAAACATTAAACAAAATATCGACAATGGGCTCCATTTGAGGGGCTGCTGTTGTATCATTTTGTTGCTTATAGTTTTCTTGCCTTATCTCTTAGATCCTCTCCTGGATTTCAAAAAATGATGAAAATGCCCGAGTGTCTTCATTTAAAATAAGACACATGTCACACATGGTATGAATACAGTGCTAATCTTGATAATGAAATATATGAGAATATGTTTTCATCAACATTACGAAATATTTTGTAAAATAGTATATGCGATTGTTTTAACATTTTCAAGTGATACATAGCAAATTCATGTTAATTTCGTGAAGTGGCTATTTAAAAGCGTAGGAAAATTAAAAATATCTTTGTTTCAATGTTATTTAATGAAACTCTACTGAAATAAATTATGTGTAACTAATTATTTAAATTATTACAATATTTTAAAATAACATCATTGTTCAAAAAATGAGGAACTATTCGGTAATTATGTAAATTCTTTCTTCTATGAATTCAAAGTTTCATCGACGAATTTCTGAACTAATAAAAAACACATTTCTTTTCAAAAAAGTCTAAAGTTAATTTATGGTGGATATGACTCATTTTATCATCATAATAATTTGAATGAAAATCCATGTTTCCTAACTAAATAACATACATTGTATATAATATTTATTTAAATGTATCTAATTCCATGATTCATAGGTCTTATTATTTTTCAATGGACATTCATATACCTGCAATAAATAAAATATTTCTGGGATATAAAAGCCAAGAAACAATAACCATCATTTCTTAGAAACTCCTCTAACATCTAAATTTGGCTTTAGTTCATTGATCTATGAGTTGGTAATACGGATAGATTCTACTAAATTGGATTAATACGGTAATAAATAATTATAGGCTTAACTCATTTTATTATCATTGATGTCTCACAATGATGAATAATCAAAATAAAATTTTAACATTGCAATATAACGTAGTAACATAAAACTGTAATGCCATAAGTATGGATAACATTGATTATAATAGTCTCTGGTATTTTAAAGCTTATAGCTATTTTACGTAACAGTTTTTCACACAGTAAAGTGGTCAAGCTGACTTTCAATTTATTGAGATATGTGTAACTAGAAATCGTGTTTTGATTTGTCGTCTTCAATAAATTGGCCAATAAATTGAGGAATCAGAAACTGTTACAAATTTATTGATCAATTTTAGCCATTCAGTAACATTTTCTATTTGTATCTAAATACCAACTTCGTACCATGGGTCTCAGAATTTTGATTTGTTTACTTTTTTTATGCATTTTATATCACTCTTTATTATTTTCACTTTTTAAATACTATTTAATTTCAAATTATGATTTTGAACACATACTCATGTCAAAAGAGGAGTAACCTCTTATACTTTTAAACTTAAAACTTTTCGACGATTATTTGCTGCTTACTAGCTGACTAGTTGAGGAATACGGAGGTACTGAAGTTACTTGGCGGTATATCGGAGATTACTGAAGTTAATGAAGTTACTGAAATTACTAAGGAATAATTCGACTTTTCTCTATTTAAAATATTTCTGTTGCTGAGGGAGTAGGAATGTTCTAAGAAGTGTTTTTCTTTAAGTTACGCGAGTTGCAATAAATGTGATAAAATACAATGTAGTTTTGAGATAAAGTGTGAAAGGATTTAATTACCTGATAATGGAACTGACTTTGGTATACTCTTTTCTAGACATAACATCCTGTATGTGAATGCCCTGACATAATATCATAAAGTACAATACTTATTAAGTCTTAATCTAATAATAAGGGAGGATTCTATATAACATGCATTTAAACATAACTGTAAATATAATGTGCGGCTGTTTTATGTTTAGTTTGGAAGTTAAAAAAAATATATATGTATATCTTTATTGAAATTGTGAACATTCATCGTTTGGTCAATAAAGGCATATATTCCAAGAAAATGGGTGCACTAAAAATAATTGTATTGTGATTAATATTAGTTTCTTTAATTGACAGTAGTCAGAAGGTAAATACAAGAAAATGGGGTAGATTCGACCACAGATCGAGTAAGCAAGAGAGGGAATCTCCATCCGCACATTAAGAATTTCCAAATGAAACCTTCGAATAATATAATTTATTTCACGAACAATTACAAGTCAACCAGTACTATCGATGGCAAACCTCTTAATATTTATAAGTTGGCGAAACTGAAATGATAAATAAATAGTTGTAAATAATTTTGCCTGTAAACGGTCCATATAACAATTATTGAACAGGAAATTCTACAATTTGTTTTAAAATTTATATGTGAAGAAGAGCTACTAATGAATGAATACAAAGATAGTGAGAATTTATAGCAACATATTTCAGAATAATTCAGGATTCGTATTCTATACACTCTAGCAAGCAATACTTATTCTTGCATTGTTATAAATGTAGGGTATTTGGGAATATGGTATTATCAAATAAACACCATCAATGCCGTCATAGGCTTATCACTTCATGTAATAGGTTATAATACTCGTATTTTGTTAAATCGTACTAACTGTTTGTGATATACTAAAATTAGCAAGAAATATGCTGTTAAGTGTTAGTAGTTTCTGCTGTTAGAAGAATACAATGGGGACACTTATTTTATTATGTACTTATCTGTATAAACAGTCAGATAATATTTTCTCATGCCAATAATATTGTCAAAATATTTGCAGAATACTTCTTTTTTCTGTCATTAGCGTTATTTTCGTTATATGCAAGCAATATGAAAAGAAGAAGATATGTGGGTATGTATCGCAGAATTTTATTCCAAGTATCTGCATTGTTGACGCAGCCAATGAGGATTTCTTCCTCCAGATATCAATGGCTGTGTTATCAAAGGCCAGGGAAATAAATAACAATTTTGTTATTTTGCTAATTGAGACCATCTTTATAGAGTAGTAGATAATAATTAACTCCACAGAATTTATATTAATTTAAAATTAATTTTCTAATAAAAAAATTAATTTGATGGGCATGTAATCGATTTTTTTTGTTACAATTAACTGTTATTACACTTTTTAAATTTGTATATACCTTAATTCAATTATTATGCATGCATGTTGTTTCTCGTAGAAAATATCATTATTATACAAAATACCATGTGGGTTGCATAGACATTGTTTAAACTCTCACATAGCAAGATAACTGATTAATAAAAACAGTTAAGTATTAGATCACATACATTCTATAGATACTACTGTTGAATTTTGTTTTATTCATTAATTACATATATGGCAAAGGATATTTTACTTAATATATATGATCATTAATTTAACTATTTAACGTTTTTTACCTGGATTGACAATGGAATCCATTTGATCGTGGCACATTGTCTTAGATGTATTCGTAAATTTTACGAGATTTTGTTTTCTGGTAGTTTCAACTAATAGCGGTACTTGCCATGACGTTACTTGTCTTTCTTGTTGGACAACCACTAACACAGGTTGGTCTGCGTATGCGTTTGTTGACCATGCCTTAACTCTAAACGGATTTGCTGTCTAAAACCAAAATTATTTGTTATCAGTAACTAAACTCAACCAGCTCTGATGTATTGTTTATTTCGTGATAATCCTTGATTACACACTAATATTATTTTGAATTATTTAATTTCTGAATGTGGAAGATATGATATTAACAGTATAGCCAGAAGGACTCTTTCAATTCTATAATGATGAGTTCATTTTTACTAAATCATCCAAATAGCGTGTAGAAAATACACACTCTCTAGAGAAGAATAAAGGAAAGAGTAGAGGAGGGTGAGGAGGAAGGAAAAGAAATAGAAGAAGAAAAATAAAAACAAACACAAATACCTTCTTAATTAATTACTAAACTACTCACTTAACTAATTACAAAACTCGATTCTTGTAATATAATATGATTATTATTGATTATTGTGATTTTTATGATTGATATTTATCGATTATTTTTTTATATTCTAATAAAGATGTAAATTTGGATCAATTTGTATTAGCATTTGTTTGTTTGGCAACGCTTCTTGTTTCTTTTATTTTTTCTTATCGCTTGTTAATGGGAATATCAGTTAATATTGTAATTAAATAGATAAAAGTATATTGAATATTAAGAATGGTAATGGATTTTTACTGATTGAAGACAAAGGAGGTTGAGTAAAGCGAAGTTTCCAATTTTATCTGATACCATCAATACTGTTAACTTCGAGATGCTTATGATATTTTTTGTACGATTAATATATTTGTATTAATATATTGTTTTTTGATTAAAATGAATTAAATTTTACTAAAAACAAAAGAAATGATACTTGAAAATATATTAATTTTTCAAGTAGCATGCGAAATTGTTTCTAAACTAGGTGGTTATGGCATGTTGTTTAGTAAATAATGAAAAAGTTACTCAAAGTAACATTAATTATTAAGTTTTACATACAATTTATAAATAATTATTATACACAGCATAAAATATTATGCAAGAAATTGTCAATTCTGATCTCGGGTATGTAGAATGTTAAGCAATTAGGTATACCAGTAAACTCAAAACCATGGCACGGAAAAGCCCTCGAACATTTTAAAGTTTGGTGTACAAAAAGTAATGTATATTTTGTTGGAAGAAACAAAAAACTTAAATCTCTAGACAGTGTATTCTGTATCATGAAATCTATGATCTTTTTGAGTAATGCTACCGATATTTCAAAGTTTGTTTCTCTAATTGTTTTTTGAAGAGACAGAACATTTGACGCTGAAGAAATCGAAAGTCTTTTCAAGAGATGATATGCAAACGTTTTTGAAGGAATTTCCTGATGAAGTAAAATATATTATATTCAGGATCAAAGTTCGTTTATCATAAAATATATTCCTAATATGAAAACTAATAATCCACACATTTTTATGATTACTATTAATGAAAACGAAGAAATTAAGTATTTACAGTTTTATAGAACCTACTAAGATTGTGACAAAAAAGTTGTCTCATTTATTTTTGGTCATACGAATTAGCAAAGCCACCAATCATGTAGTAGGTAGAAACACAATAGGAAGTTGGCCTTGCAAAATATCAAAATATCTTAATTTACCAGATTCACTTTCGTATATCGGAAATGCGTTCCGAAGCAGTTGCGCCACTATTCTGAAAAACAGAAGACATAGTTGGTAGTGCTTTTCATTTGTTGCTGTTCAGTTTAGTTTTCAAAACAGATTTTACATAAAAGTGAAGAAGAAAATCGACCGGTCCTGCTGCCATCGTCATTATGCCTAATACTGAAAAGAATATTGTGTTAGAGAATAAGTCTCCTTATTCCTGCAAAGACACCACTAGCTTTTAATGCTGGAGTAGGTCGGAACCTTTGATGTGAAGATAACACTATCTTAGTTTTCCACAAAATACCAAAACACTATTTTGTATTTTGGTATTTTGTGGAAAGACAATAATGTTTTGATATTTTGTGGAAAACTAAGTCAGTGTTAGCTTTTAATGATTATTTGAATATTGTAATTTCAATTTTGTTTTTAATAAAAAGTAATAATATAGCTAATAACTGTGACATATTTATTTTTATTTAACTTACCGATCACGTGATGGTAAATCATTTATCCATCAGTAATTCGTAAACAACTTCCTGATATTGTAATTAATTTTATAGAACGTGGCATAAATGCTGTCATGATTAATTCAAGTTACATGCAAAAATGATCAGTCAGTAACAAATTATGTTTAATTGTTGAAGTTTGTCACTAAGTGGAAATCAATTCCCGAACTGGCTAGATTCCTGCGGCACATGTTCACAAGATTCAAGTCAAGAACCTTGAAGTGCATTTAATTTCAAGATCATATTGAAGACGGGAATAAATAAAGAATATTTAGGGATGCACAAATTGAGAATAAAAAGTTGTTTTTAACAGCAGGGATAATGCATATAATTATGTGTAAGATTTTTAATTGTTACACGGCTGTTTTTCATAAAACAATTAACGTATATATTTACATAAGACCTATTATATGATTCTTCTTGCTATTTGTTATGAATTTCTTTTACCACACAATAGAAAATATATCTCATAATAATTATGACTTCCTCATAATTATTATGAGATATTTACTTTTTCGACTGTAGGCTTACAGAAAAAACAATGAATGGAATGTTGCCATTGTTCTCTATTCTGACAAAAAAAAAAAAACTGGAACTATGAAATTATTGTAGTTTTTTATCATCACTATAGTGTCCCTTCTTTCATAAATTTTCATAAGTGATTTATTTGCAAAATAAAATTGAATGGCTTAAATACAACTATTTTTATACTTACCGCAATATTTGGATAAATCAATACAAATTGATACGTAGCATTTATGTTATGTGTAAAAGTTTCATTGTATACTGATATTCTTTGGTCTATCGTAATATCTATACTCTGGACATAGACGAAACTTAATAAAAACAACCACCATTGCTTTTGCATTTTCCCATGCACCTAAAATATAGCAGATATAAAATAAAAAATTGAAAACAGCGTATCTAATATATAATTAACGTTATAAAATAATTCTACGTAATAAAATATTATAAGTATAATTCAGAAGTACGAATAAGGGTAAGTCGCATGTAACTGAAAATATACAGAGTGACCTGAAAATTATTATAAAATGTGACATATTTATTCATTATATTTAAACTATACAAATAGTGAAATATTAAGTAATATTTCGTAAGGTACCGATTGCTAAGATATACGATCATTGTAGTTCTATTGGTAAGATATAAACTTTGAGTTCAGCGTGGAACAACGACTTGAACTACTCGAATTATATTAAAGTTTCATTATTCAAATGGCTATATTAGAGAAATATTATTATTTTATAATATGCTAAATTACATTAAAAAGTATTGTCCCATTTGATGATCAGAAACCTGGTGGCTTCAGTTGATTTGCCAGTGTTACTACAGATGAAAACATTTGGGTGTTTTAAGAATTTTTCAAGGCTAAATATAGTGCCTCCATCGAGCAAGATGCAGTTTAAACTAAGTTAATTAGACAAGGCATAACATGTATAGCACATTACATTTGTGACCCCTATCTATTTAAGATAATAGTCCAAAAACATCTATCCGATGACACTATATTGAAGATTTGTATTCGAAGCTTCGCTGCTTTAAGAAACACTGTCAATCGCATATTAGATAAATTATTTAAATGTATTTTACATTTAAATGTATTTAAATAGCTTCTTAAAGGATCGTCATCTTTATTTGGACTTAAAAATTTAACAAATATTGTAAATAATGATATCGGTATGTATATAAAAAGAATAACATAGTTTTATCACATAGAAATTGGTAACTAGCCTCCATCTAAAACCCTTTGGCAATGTATGGGGAAGCTATTTAAAATATTCTAGAATATTATTTCTTTCTGGTGATATTCTGAAAGAATTGCTGATGAAAGAATATGAAGAATATACTGGAGATAAAGGATATAATCTGTCATCCACAAGATATCGATGAACAGTGGTTCTAAAGTGCCCTTTTGCAGTTAAAATTCCTTAACTTTTGGATACTTTAAGTAGGAATTTTAAAATTTTAAACTTATTAGTTCACAAAAAAGGTTTGATTCTAAATTTTATAAACACTATCTAATATGTTTTAATAGACTATTTGATATCAAGAAATGATGATTATTCCTGAAATGCTATGATAATAGAAAATTGGCAATGATGATCCAACACTACGTACTTTGTACATATTATATCCCTTTTTTCTAGTCAAAAAGACTTACTCACTGGAAAAAGGGGATTAATACTGCTTCAAAGAGTTAGTCAAACCATCAGAATTAATAGAATTTCTTTATAAATCTCTCTCCAAAAATTTCTTTATAGCTCGCAGATTGTATTAAATCACATATTATTCGTCAGATTTAAGTTAGATATTTTTCCTTAATTTTTTTGGATTCGCAGATTCTTTGACCTGTCAAGGCAATCTTAGGTACACCGATTCATTAAAAAAAAAGCTGTTAAGCCAAAGTTTGTTTCACCAAGAACCTTGCATTTCAAAATGTAAAAAATTATAAACTGTAGTATTATTCTAAGTCTTAATTTAACAATAAGAGAGGATTTTATATAACATGTATATATATATATATATATATATATATATATATATATATATATATATATATTAAATCAATCTAACTAGATTAAATCAATCTATTTACAAAACAATTTTTTGCGACCGTCTGTAATTATAGGGAATTTAATTCTGGATCTTTATATTTAGATATTAATTTCACTTGTCAGATTGTGACTTGGGATACTTGGTATTTTTATAATATCAGTTAGTGAGGTAATACAGGGATATTTACATTATAGGGGTGTTTCTGTTATCTATGTGTTCTATGTTCAATTTACTTTTCCTTTATATTCCATTGTAGGAAAATATATGTACGTCAAATCTGTATATAATCATACTATTTACTTTTATTGTACGTTTGTGTTATGTTGTCATATAGTTTTTGTTATCCATTGTCGTTATTAGGATCACTAATTAATTAAGGGATCAGAAAAATGTTAAACGATAAGGTATAAAAACATAATTCAAAACACGAAATATCCCCGGGTTTTGAGAGGTTTTAGCTTCGTCATGTTCTCGCAGCGCTAGTTCAAAGGCCCCACAAAACTTTATGCAGTTTATAATTTTTGACAAAACGTATCTCTTTTTTGTCACATTATCATTATGCTTTTGCACATTTATCCAATAAGCTGAATCTAGCTGTGCTTTAATATTAGTTGTTCCTAATAAAGCTAATTCCATTGTATTATGTAGATGGCTTTTGGAGTTGTCGTGCTTTTTTATTTTTTCAATTAAGTGCACCAAATCTGTCACCCCTACCTCCGTCCATGCTTTATCACCGCCAAAAAGTAAACTAGGAAAACAAAATAACACATTTTTTTTGTTGCACCCACTAATCCAATTGTTCTTCGAATAAATGTCTCTATTAAATTGACGTTTATATGCTTTTCCGCGGCTAACACCTGCAGTCTCAATAACAATATCGGGCAATGGCCTACCATTGTTTCTTAAATCATTTTTTTCTTCATAAGAGTATTTAAAAAATCGCTTCATATGAACTAAATTATAAACTAAATCCATTGTCACTATCACAGTATATAAATATTAATAATTAGTACAATAAATCACTACACAGATTCACAAAACAGTATTTAAAATCTCAAATTAACACGAAATACGAAATAGGTACGATTTACGCCCGCCAACTGTACGAGAAGTAGGAAGGAGTAAACATTCACTGATGTTGCCTGAGCTGGAAAAAATACAGCTCACTGACCGTGTAAATTTTCGCATTTATGAGCGCTAAGTGTGGATTGTCGCGGGAGTTAAGGGGGAGGACCGGTGTGCCGAGCCGTGCTGAGAACTACCTCGTGTGGCCCAGTTCGATGTACCGCGACGCGCTCGCGTAGAGACCCAGATAATTCATCTGGTCTACTACTCAAAAGAGGACGGCGGGCAGAATGCGACTTTAACGCAATAATTTGGTTAGCTGCACCAACTAACCAAATTATTTTATTAATAAATTTTAGTAATTATTATGTCGCGAAAATATACAAATATCTAATTTTTTTGGAAGTTCTGCAGCTCTGCAGAATACACCAGCCGCCCCTGATTTAAGGTATATTCCAATTTCATATATTGCAGAGAAAAATGTTAGTACAAATTCCACCTTTAATTGCGGTATTGAAAACGTGGCAAGTAACAGAAGACATTTCGAATCATTATTAACTTCTTAAAGATAACATTACTTGTAATTCTAAGTGAGTTTTTTTAATTATTGACGCTTTTTATCGAAATACATGCTTACGAAATGATCTTCATTATATGAAGTTGTTTGGAGCGGCAGATATTGGACAATAGAAATTGCATGATGTAGACAATTTCCAAATAATATACAATGCGATATTATCATCGATTTTGCATTAATTATATCGCATTAATTATAAAATACTCGTATGTATTCAACGACCCCGTTGGGTTACATGATTTAGTTCAAAACATGCGAAATCCAAATCTCGCTACTATACATGTAACAAGTGGGTCCTAACAGTTGTGTAATAAAGTGATTTTCCAAGTGATTTTTTACGAGATATAATATTATTAGATTTTTTGCTTGTGAAAAGGGTTGATAAATAATATTTAAGTAATATATAAAGCAGAGGATCTATGTAAGAGAATATTTTGTCATCTTTATATTATATTTAAATAATTCATATAGGAATACGTACTACTAATTTTGATTTATTTTTTTAATGTAGTATTCAAATCTAATAATGATGTTTTTTTATGAGTCCTCGATGAACATAAATATAATACGAAAGGGTTTGCTTTGCTTGATTCTTATATATTCTCATTTGTTAGATAATTATAATAAAATTATAAGAATCTAATTTAAAACATATTGTTCAATTCTATGGATAAATAATGGTTTTCAGATTTCAATTTTGTAATTAGTTTCTCTGTTGTAATTTGTTGAATAAAAAACGGTTTACATTTCTGTTAGCTTTGAGCTCTTCAAAACAATAATGAAAATATCGTGTTAAGTTATATAGGATAATATCATTCTTTGATTAGAAAATAAGTATGCTATTTTGTATATACGAACAAATATATGGTAGTTACGTTTCGTGTAACAACCGAACGGTTTTTAAAAACTTTTACAATTTGATTTAAAACGAACAGAACGAACTTTATTTCTGGATTAATTATACAATATATATTTTATGTTAATTACAAGAGAGTATAATACAGACTGACTGTGTAACCTACGGAACTAGAACAAAAGTATAATGAAATTTAATAGTCAGCAATATATTATCATCTTATTCTTATATGCTGCGGTGCAGTGGGATGACGTAACTCCTCCACCCTTAGAGGGAAGTTTTATCGGGAACAAATAAAACTTTCATATTGGATTTTCCACGTGATCCGGAGTTTTGGGGTTCTTCTTCGTCAGGCTGGATAGAGGGCTTTCTCGATCTCCATCTCCAAATTTTATGAACAATAAATGCTATAAAAATAACTACCATTATAGCATATAAAGGGATTGTCCATAGATTAGGTCTGATTAAGGGGTTGTCATCAGGATTAATCAGTTTTATCTGCTGTTGCTCTTGCTGAAGCATATGTAATTGATCAAGCGGGATATTCTTAATGTTTACTTTGATAGTGGAATCGTTATTTTTTATTTTCGATATTTTTATCTCAGGTAATAATAATGGTTGACCTTCTAGAACTTCTTCTTCATTAATGTACCTGTATGCTGGAGTTTGAAAAATACACTTTGCTGGTAATGTAATGAGATAATTGCCTTGTAATGTTGTAAAGTCCATTTTTTCACACTGAATTTGGACCTTTAGAGGGTCTGGGAATATAGCGATATAATAGCCATTAGTGATTTGTTCAATAAAGTGGCTGTTAATTGATATAGGTGTTTGCTCGCAATTAGTATTGTTGCCAGATAGTTGTAGTAACGAGAATACACAGTCTTCTTCCCGAATTCCATTAATTAGGTTATTGTCCTCACAAAAATATACAGGGTCCATATTTCGGCATGGCAGCGGCTGGTACTGATAAGAGTCACTGCCCATGGTAAGGTAAGTATTTTCAGGTATAATAGTGGTAGACATTGAGGTAGGTATGGAATACAGGTGGTAATGGAAAAATTTATCAGGATGTACAAGAGGAATATTAACCGTTTCCCTGAATAAAATGCTTTTACCTGAACTATATCATAATACTTATATAAGTCATTTTTGTTAAAATACATCAATTGTTTTTGTGAATGAAATTCCACAAGTTTTTCGACAATGGCCTCCATCTCGTCTAATTTTAAAATGCTATGATGTAAAGTTCCCAATTTCGCGAAAGATATACTATTTTCAATATTTGTTAATAATTGCATAACCATACTTAGATTAATACTTAATTGATCGAGTACATCGCGAATCCTCATGTAACGTGAAAACTTGAATACAAATTTGTTCAAATTATTTTGAATTCTGTCTATACCATTAGTAATTACATCTTGGTTATGTAATACTAATGAAAGTGTTTTATTATAATTGTCTAAAATTTTAGTTGTTAAAGAAATCTGTTTATTGACTTGAGATATTATTTGCCTTTGCTTGTCTTGCAAATTTTCAATAGCTTTATCATATTTTACTGCATCTTCTTGATCTAGATTTCCAGAAATTGATTTTATTATTGATCCCAATCCATTTATTAAACCCCTTTTTAGACGATTATTATCGAAAAAAGGATATATAGAATCAAATTTATTTTCTACCGATTCTAATTGGAATTGTATACCTTGATTAAAGTTTTGCAACGCAAATGAATATGGTGAACTTAGTTCTTGTTCTATAGTTTTTGTAACATTAACATATTGTCGTTTTATTATATTAATTTGATTTGATATAGGAATTAAATCAAAATAATGAAGGAAGGTGTGGGTGGCAATTTTGACTCTTGCATACCCTAATTTGAACGGAAGTATGCCTGGATTTTTATTTAGGTTAGTTATTTCCATTTTCGGTACTTGGGCCAGGACGAGGGTCCCTAGAGTGATGAGCCTGTAACAATGTTTTTCGTTGTAATCGAGGCTTTTTAAATACTTGCTTATGCAATGTTCGCTTTTTTGTTGTTAATTTAATACCATCTTGTCCTGTAGCTATCTCTTTTCTATATCTGGGTTCAATTTTATCACGATTTGGTAAAATTTTGTAAGCAGGTTTCTCCAAAGTATACGTAGGAGGTTCAATGCGCTTTTCGTTTTGTTTACTTATTATATTCTCTTTGCGTGTTTGCGAGATATTATGTATGTGATCATACATTAAGCGTACTTTTTCTTTGTGTAATTCTATATAATTTGTGATAAGTGCCTTATTAAGATCAATATCGAAAGGATCATTGGTATCTAAGTGACCATTAATAATTTCAATTGGTTTTAATTTTGTAACAGAATGTATTGAATGATTATATCCCCAAATTGCATATGGCATTAAATCTATAATATTGGAATTTGGCATTTTTATGTTTAAAACTCTTAAATGTTCCAAAATGGTCGAATGAAAACGTTCGATTACACCATTACTATTAGGATTCTGTGGCGTAATGTAATGAATATTGATTTTATGTAATTTAATAAAATCATTCATAACTTTATTTTTAAATTCAGTACCATTATCAGATACGAAACTTATTGGTAATCCGTGGTGAGACATATATTTTACAATACATTGTATAGTATGTATCATGTTAGCACTTGTCATTGGATAAGCTTGACCATATTTAGAAAATGAATCCACGATTGTTAAAAATTTTTGATTTTTAATTTGAAGTGTGTCTAAATGTACGACTTCAAATGGTTTGTTTGCTGTAGGTGTAAGTTGTAAAATAATACGATGAGGATTTCTTTCATATTTTGTTGTTTGACAAATGTCACAGTTATTGATATGATTTTGAACATCAATTTTTATATTCGGCCAGTAATATTTTCTGCGAATCTGTAGTTCGGTTTCGGTTATACCTCTGTGGTTTCTTTTGCCATCATGTATATATTGTACTAACTCTTTTTGTCGTTCTGAGTCCTGAATATCTTCCAAAAGACAGGTATATCGTACTAATTTAAAGGTGGAATTTTTAAATGTATTTTTAATTACGTTACAAAGGTCTGGTATGATATTTTCATTTTCAATAAAGATTGCGTAAGTTTTGTTCGGTTCAATATAATTTTTAAAGAAATTAATTGTATTGGTTTCAATTTGATTTTTAACAAAATTTACAATGGTTCTGGTTTTTGTTTGAGAAAATAATTTTTGTATAATAGGTTCTCCTACAGGCATATTCACTGTTTTTATTATAATTTGATTTTGATAATAGTTTAAAGGTTTTTCTGAAATTTCAATAAGTTGTACAGGATTTTCAGTACTACTGTGAGCTGTTTCAGTACTTTCATCTAAAACTGTTTCAGTACTTTCATTATCATGACTACTTGTATACGCTGTTTCTGTAGTTTCACCATTGTTTTGATTTGGTGGTTCGCTAATGTTTGCTATCATTGATAAATTGTCATTGTCAGGTAATTGATCATCATTAAGATTATCGTTAGTTTCAGGTGTATTATTAATATCGATTGATTGATTGTCACCAGTTGATAAAATTTTGTTAAAACTATCCACGAATTCTTCAAAGGGAGTTTTGCCTAAATTCTTATTTAAATTTGGGTTTTCTGAAATATCTTTAGTATGAATTTCGATACTAACAGGAATTTTTATTCTCGCAATTTCATGAGAATTAATTTCGTGACATGACGTAAGAATTCTTGGTGTCTCTCTATATTTAAGTTTAATTATTGAATTTGGTGTTATAATACAATGATTGGCAATATCAATTTGTGCACCTAAATTTTTCATTGTATCAAATCCAATCAATCCATCAAAATAATCGTGAAATCTAAACAAATGAAATTTAATATATCCTTGTTTTTTGAATTCTGGAAAATATGGAATATTTGCGCAAGATTTACAATTATATTTTTTGAAAACTGTACTAAGAGAAAAATGTTCAGTATAAATTTCGTTAGAAAAATATTTTTGTGCTATATTAGGATTAAGTAAAGATTTTGTTGCGCCCGTGTCGATGAGTAATTTTAAAGGCGGGTTTTTAATTTCAATATATGGTAATTCTCTCTTATCTGAAACAACATGCAATTCTACTACGTGTCCGTGTTCGATTTCCTGGGTCATATGAAAATTTTGAAAATTTTCGATATCATTTTCATACACATCTGTATTTTCGTCAGAGTAATTATTTTCGTCACAAGTTGGTACTTCATAAAAAGAATTTTCATCGTAATTTTCTTCTTGATCGACATTAAATAATTCTTCCGAAACAAAATTAGAAGGACCAGCTGATTGAAAATTATTTGATCTAAAATTTTGTTGACGATTAGGAGTACTAATACGGGTAGTTGTACTCATAGGGATTGGTTTGTACTGAACGTTATTATTATTTTGTCCTGGTTTCCAAACATTATTATTTTGTTTTCCGAAATCTTGTCGATTAGTTAAGAATCTTTGAGGGGGCAAATTTTGTCTAGGCTGAATTTGAATCGGCCCTCTTGGAAATTGAGAGTGTGTTGGTATGTTAATATTTGAACCCATGTGTGAATTAAATGGTAATCTCACATTTTGATTAAAATTTTGTTGCTGAAAATTTGGTCTAATATTATTATTATGATTAGGTTTATTTGTCGAAGGTTTTTGTAAATTTTGCTGGCGGGACATATATCTAATATTATTATCTTCTATCATATATTTTAAAGCTTCTGCCAAATTTGTTGGTTTCAATGACCGTATCATTGATTGTTGAGGTTCTCGCAAGCCGACAAATAAAGTTCTCAAAGCCTGGTTGTTATAAGTAAGTAATTTACTTTTACGAATATTTTCGTCTATCTCATGTAAGCTAATATAATTATGCAATGTGTTTAAATTTGCAATAATTCGATAATAAAATTGTACACAATCTTCGTTTGGTTTTTGTCTTAAGCCAATTAAATCTGCCAAAAGACTATTTTCATCACGTTGATCCCCAAAATTAGTGATCAGAGTATTTTTAATTTCCTCCCAATTTTGTGCGCCACTGATAGAGATAACCTCTTCAGCACGTCCTTTTAATTTTGATATAATACTATTAAAAATAAAACGATTTTGTGGACAATTTTCATTTTCTGGTGTGGAATCCCAATATGTATTTAATACATCTGATGCCATTGATATAAATCTAAATAAGCGACATGGCGACCCGTCAAATTCAGGTACTAACTCTAATGGTTTTACCTGGATTCTTGGCCTTGCCATTGTGATATTTAAATTACTTGAATTAATATTTATTAAATTACTTTGAATATTACTAATAGGTAATATTGATTTATTAGATTTTTGTGACTTTTCTGTCGTTAAAAAGAGTTTAAATATTTTATCTGTTAATTCGATTATTTCCGAATCAATATCGACACTAGAGTTTGGCAGTTCCTGATTTCTTTGTGAGTCTGTCATACAAGGAAATTAAAAAGGAAAGCAAGTGACTTACAGTACTTTCTTCATTCCTCTCTCTCTTCTGGTGGATACTGCTCTCTGTGTGATGGTTCTGAAGTTCGTCTTTTTCGCCAGATCCTCGATGGACCAATTCCTCGATGGAATGCTGTGTTCTTTCCAATTAAGAAGATAACACTTCACAAGTTATCCGGTATGGATGTCTTTTTGGAAATCCGCACGACTGCGCCAGTTACGTTTCGTGTAACAACCGAACGGTTTTTAAAAACTTTTACAATTTGATTTAAAACGAACAGAATGAACTTTATTTCTGGATTAATTATACAATATATATTTTATGTTAATTACAAGAGAGTATAATACAGACTGACTGTGTAACCTACGGAACTAGAACAAAAGTATAATGAAATTTAATAGTCAGCAATATATTATCATCTTATTCTTATATGCTGCGGTGCAGTGGGATGACGTAACTTGGTTATAAACGAATTTTTAAATGATTATTAAGATTTATGGAAAATTTTGTTTACGGTATCTCTAGTAGTGTGACAGTTTGGATCTAAAATTACGGATCATTCTCTCTAACAATAGGACAGTTTTGGTCTGAAATCATGAATTAGACTAAAGGTAACCTACGAGAGCTACACTTCAGTGTATGGTTTGATCGTATACCATTTATCCGACTATAACATATAAATATCAATTTAAATTTTGAATAATATATTTGGGGACATTCCAAGTATATACATATGATATTCCAGTTGAATAGTGTTTAGCTAACAGTTATCTGTATACGTTACTTAAAAGTTAGGGAAAGATGTTTATAAAAATTGATAGTTGCGTCAAATAAATTGTGAAAATATGATTGTTTAATATAAACAGTTAAAATCGTAATAAATTGACTATAAACGATTTTTTTGTTATATTGTGTAATTTATAAATAATATTGGAATATTATGCTAATCCCCAAGACAACGTGGTAATCACACTTCTGTTGTATTTAGTTATTTTATAATGCAACATATTAATACCACATTAATTACTGTTCTTGATGGTTATTTTTTTGAGATAAATGTGACGTACCTAAATATTATTTTGTCTAATTTTGAGTTATTCACGTTTGTTGAAACTGTGTATTACTTTGACTAATAAAGCTGTTCAGTCTTTATCGCCTTTTAAATAGCCGATTTATACAGTTTTAACTAACAGATATGGGTGTATGTAGTCAATATATTTGTTCTTTTACTAAATCTATCTACTAACTAAACTACTAATAGTACTGTTACTACTAAAATGGTATTACTCTATTGGTACCTGAAAACTTTGCAATACTTGAAACCGTTTTTATTATTTTTTTAATAATGCCTTGCAGAGAGTGTTATTGAAATAAAACTGTTTACCTTAAAAATTAATACTCGTATTACATATAAGATTGTTGTAACGTATACAAAGAGACTACTCACCTAAAAATATTTAATGTAATAAATTTAAAACACAATTTGTATTAGCGCTAACACGTGCCAATTTTGCCCACTTACTAGAATCACATTTTCTCTGATTTATTAACATGCAGAAGTAACAAGACTATTCATCTTTATTTGAAGTAAGCAGATAAGCCATGATAAAATCAGTATCATCGTTTACTTAACTTAGGTACTTGACAAGCAAATTTTTCTATCTATAATTCTAATCATAAGCGGGTTAATTTTTCAGTGGAAGTTCCTCAAATTATAATATTGTCTATTTGAATGATTTATTATCGTTTAGAGTAATCGAAATATTTTTGTTTCCGAGGATATATTTCGTTTACACATGAAAAACACTTAAACCAGTCACAATCAATTTTTAAATGGTTGCCAAATATAAATATATTTCATTAATAATATATATAATAATAATAAAAAAAAAATGAAAAAACGATAAAACTTTTTAGAAAACGAATTATTTCCTTTTACTGTTGTGTTAGAACTATTACAACAGAGACTTGTATCACATAATATACAAAATAAAAATTATGCAATATATTATAATTATACAATATATAATATCGCAGGTCGAACAGGAGCCCTGCTTGGTCTGCAATCTTTTCTTTAAAGGAATCTGTGATGAGATTTTGTCGGGCCTTATTTGAAGAACGCAGAACAACATATAATGTTAAACACTCACAACAGAGCGTCAAGATCGCCATTTTAAAATATTGGCTGTAAGCGACGGATTTACGTCTACTTAAGCTACAAATAAATGATTTATTGACAAAGGTAGACCAATGCGAAAAGTATATCGATTAATAATTTCTTTTGAGCTCTTAAATTTCGTCCAAATTATGTGTTAGCATTTATTTTCGACCATTGATATCAATAATTGCAGTGGAGTGTAGAGAAGGTTTGGTGGAATCTGGAAGAAAATGGTCTTCAATGTTGAATCTCACAGAAAGACAACATATCCTGTACAGCAGTGCAACTACAGTATCCTGTAGTGGCATGTTTACTATACTGTGGGATTTATTACATCAGGGGATATTGCTTATGATGGCAGGTCATGGTTGGTCTTCGTTCGAGAAATATGAACAGGTTGTTCTATAATTACCCATTTTTCGGGCCGTAACCTAACCTCATGCTTGCATATCATGGTCATGGTCACGATAGGCTTCTTGAAGATTTCCCAAGTCTTGGAAGCTTCTTCTCCCATGGCTATGTCGATATACCGACCTCTATCCAATTAAAGTTACAGTTTGTTCAACAAGTAAGGAACCGACACTATTTGAAGAAAAATAAAAGATATCCCTCTCTCTTTTTCTCGGCGTGATTTACTATCGGTGGGCTACGTCGCCATTATTAATTAATTTCAGTATCGCTCAAAACGTTGCAGTGAGCAGATATTTTTCAAAATGAGTACTGTGTACGCGAAACGATATGAGACGGCCTTCTTGTGCACACCCCCGAAATGACCAAAATTATCTTATGTCGCTGCCGCTAAAGTACTTAAAAAGTCAAAGAAGTTCGTTGTGAAGTGGGTGAACCGGCATGTATAATCAAAAAACTTCGATGACTCTCCAGAACGGGGAAAACGAGAGCGACGTCCAACAGGCAGAATAAAGTGATCTTGCAGCTATTCGAAGTTAACCCCACTCTGCGACTACGTGAAGTAAAGATTAACCTAACTAGGAAAGCAATCAACATCAGCATATATACTAAAAGGTAGCATTTACGCGAGGTAAGGGTACTGTACCGTTCTACCAGCTCAAAACCCCTGCTTTCAAAATCACACATGCTAACACTCATGAGTTGGACAACCGATAATATCGATCGCGATTGGTCAAACGTAATTTTTTCTGATGAAGCGAATTTTTGGGCGTGAGTTCGAGTAAAGCGTGTTTGTTCTGCTCACGGTACAAATTTCATTCAGTATGCTGTCAAACACTCTATAAAAGTCAATGTCTGGGGATGCTTCTCGGAGTGTGGATTCGCCTGCTTGGAGCCCTTCACCAAGAATTTTAATGCAAAGAAGATTATCCAAATTTACAAGCGTGGCCTCCTAAGATCAGCTTACAAGATGTTTGGATCCAATAACGACGATTGGGTCTTACAAGAGGACAACGACCCTAAACATCGTAATCGCATTATTACGATTGATTGGCTTTCCCAATCTCCTAATGCCAACTGTATTGAAAATGTATGGGCCATCATGAAGGGAAAACATGCAGGGAAGCCTATTTATAATTTGGTGCAGATCTCAAAGGATCTTCGAAAGATATGGCGTTCTCTTTCTACTGATTACGCCGAAAAACTGGTCGAAAGTATACCCAGAAGGTACCAGGCCATTCTCGACAATGGCGGTGAATTTACTGTTTATTATTTAAAAGCACCCTAGTATTTTTAATGTATTTTATGTAAAAAAAAATAGAAATAAATATCTTCTATACTTTTCAAAAAATTGCGGTTCCTTTCTTGTTGAACAGACTGTACATGGGATATTATAGGGACATGACTCTTACCTTCGAAAAGGACTGGGCGCAATAAAAACAGGAGACCAGTTTTCCATACTGACAAATTGTAGGTTACTCGACGCGTATTGCCCCAACTAAGATAATGGTATTAGAAGATGATTAAAACTAACGATGATTACACCAGTTTTAATCATTTCCTGAGTATGTAATCTTGGTTGGTGAAAAGCGCGTTGAATGAATAATTTATGTTTTGTTGTTCATGGAAAACTTTCTTTGTGTTTTGTACCTTCTATAAAGGATATTCGGTATAAGGTTGAGGTTGTTTGGAAAATATGCCTCAAAACACATTGACCATCACATTCAATATCACGATGAGTTAATGAATGTAATCGGTAGAAATTTACTCGGTAATTCTAAAGTTTTTCTGTTAACCAAGTTGTATGTAGTCGCATGTATTTTGTGTTTATAAAATTTATATTTATAAAATATAAATAGAAGTAAACCATATATATTGGGTACCCCCTATGTATTATCTATTATAATGAATTTTTATCTTATATTTTTTGTGTGAGTTTTATCAAGCGTTTGTTTTCAATTCAGAGATATTTAATGCTTGTAAGATTTCTGGTTAAAGTTTTATTATAACGTTGTACATTTTATTCATGTTTTATTAATTTTAATTAAAAAGCTTTTGAAGAAAATATTTACCTTGACATTCTCATTTATAGACAGACTTATGAATACAGACATGTACTACTAAATGAACATTCTTTTTTCTATAAAAGACGTGTGTATATATATATATATATATATATATATATATATATATATATATATATATATATATATATATACAGCGTTGTGATCAATTTGCGCACAATATTCATAATTTTGTTATAAAATGGTTTTCTGAAAAACTTAGAAACACATTAACCTTATTTTTTAAAAAGACATTCACTGACGTACCAATAAAGTTATTTTATATTTAATGGTTGAGTTGTGTTGTCATCATAGTATTTTTTATATTTTTGTTAATTAATTTATTTTGTTATCCATTTTGCTAACAAAAATAAATTTGTTAAAGTTTTCCGAGTGCAGGGGAACGCCATATTAAAAAATGGTTAAAGAATAAAAAATAAGATGTCGCCGTATTTCAGTTATTAAAAAAATAATATAAGAACAAATTTATGAATATTGTGCGAAACTTTATCACTACGCTGTATTATATAATAACGATTTATTGAGCTATGTGACCTTTATTTTTTTAACCTCATTCGATAACATCACATTATTGATGTTATGATATATTGGGTATGAGGCGTAAAGTAGTTTACAATATATGTATTTTATTTTACAATATATTTTCCATTAATGAATAAAATTCGGCTACCGAATGAATAAACGATATCCCTCCTGTCTCCAAGATATTAATTATAGATCATATTAGACCATATTAAATAATATTTTCTCAGAAATCTATTTATACTAATGTAATATCAAATATTATCTAAAGACATAATCAGTTTCGGATGGATCCGTTACCTAGATATAATATTTATCTGGTAATTATTTCTACAAAGTGGTATCTCGTGTTTTAATGTATTAGTAGAGTTTATATCCTGCATAATTATTAAATCGAAATTAGATAACATTATATTTTATGTAATGTTTCGCACTTATAGAACGTATAAAAATATTATTGACATATTATTCTGTGTCTAGGTAAAAAGATAACACTCTTGGAAGAGGACAGGAACAAAACAACAGGAGACCAGTTTTCCACGAAAAATCAATCACTTGATGTACATTCACCAACTAATTGGGCAATCTCCTAATGGTGTTTCTCTGATAATCTCTTAATCCCAACAAGATAATAGTTTGTAATAATTTAAAATAAAGAGCTATATTAATGTTAAATAAAAAAGAAAAAAGAATAACATTGGATAATGAAGTTTTAGCATTGGAAGAATATCATAAAGGAGATATGCCATCAACAGTTGGGGCTATGAATTGCAAAATATGGAGAACTCTGAATATTCTTATGAGGATACTTAGTACTAAATAAAAAAAGTTTTCTTTGAATGGTTCTACTCGAAAAATGTTGTCTATATTTTGCAAGAGAACAATTGGAAGTGCCTCAAGTAATCTTATATCCACAGGAGTTGCGACATATACCTAATGTAAAATTAGGTACTTAAAAACTATTACAGAACAAAAGTAAAATTCTAATAACATGTACACAAATGCATTAAGATATTCACTGGCCGATCGAAGTCAACTGATTTATAGGATGTTCTCATTACATAAAAAATTCAGGAACACCAGTAAGTTATAGACACTATAAAAGCTGCTCTATTTACATCCAGGAGTTTGTTGGCATCGACCAAACATTTGTGATTTTTGATGCCACATGGCTTTTAATTCATGACAGCTAGGGAGTATTTTTAATGGAAGGCTTTACCTGGAATTTTTTTAATGTTAAAAATTGTATTATAAGTTATTTCTGTGAAATAAAATTTACTTCTATTCATCTGCAATAATTTTCAGGAATCTTGTGTTTTCTTTTCCAAGTGAGCGACTTCTACGAAAAATTTCATGGGGAGTTAACAATTACGACATATTTATCTCTTGTTTTCAGTTTCACACCTATATATATATATATATATATATATATATATATATATATATATATATATATATATATATATATATATATATATATACATATTTGGCTATCATCGAAATATCGTTATCTATGTATTTAGAATTTACCGTCAAAACACTCCCTGATATTTTATCGGTAGGTAATGTCAGGGAATTTGGCGTACAGCAGGAATTCGACGTAGATAAATTTGGCGTATCGGTTAACTAATTGATTTCCAACTTGTCACTGTACAATATGGTTAAAATTTTTACGCCAGAGTTTCAATAAGAAACAGCGAAAATCTTATATAGATCCACAGTTTTTTTCCTAAAAATAAGAGGAATATAAATCGCTTCCATTTATAGGGTATCTCAGTTTAAACTATAGGATTTGAATTGCGCGCCATTTCTGTTCTGTCAAAGATTGGGCATCAATATTTAAATATTGTCATCTACAAACCCTACGTCAATATGTCTATGCACTACCGTCTTCATTTTCAAAGAAGTATGGTCGAATTACTCCACCACTCCAAAATGCACACCAAACCGTGCATCTCTGTGGATGCATTTCTTTTTCGTGAACATAATATGGACTTTCAGCAACCCAAATTCGACAATTTTGTTTGCTGACATATCCGTTGAGATGAAAATGTACTTCATAGCTGAACAAAATTTTGTTGCAAAAATCAGCATCACCTTCTTTCTTTTCTAATACTCAATTAATAAATGCACGATGTTATAAATGGCCTGTAACATTTAATTGTTGTGTCAACTGAATTTTGTATTTTGTATGACAGATGCAGATTCTTTAAAATCCGATGCGTGGTGGCTCTTGACAGATTTTATTGTTGTGCACGACGTATTGATGAAAGAATTGATAGTTTGGATACTTCCGTATACATTGATGTTTAGCTGAGCAATATTTTCATCTGACCGACCACAACGAAGACATACTAGTATTGCCTCATTAATAACAGAATCGTGTTCTCGTGTAACAGCAGACAAGTTAATGGTACATTGAATGCCCATAAGGCAGCAGCATTGATTAGAGCACCAGAAAATACACACAAAACTTAAAGCAGACTACATATTGGAAATACCTATGGACCAGTGGCGGCTCGTGATGAAATGAAACGGGTGTTCTGCACAGGGCCGATCCTAGGATATTGGCCGCCCGCGTGCAAATTTCAAATGTATCCAAACTACTGGCGCCGTAGGGGTCGCAAAAAAATTGCGAAATTTTTGAAAATTTTCAAGGTCACGTGTATTCCTGATACTTCAGAATTTTTATGTAAAATCCGTTTATACAAAAATATAGACTTTCACAAGAAAAATTTTTGGAATTTAATACCTTTTTGAAGAACATTCATGTTTGCCATCATATTCTTTGGTTAAGAGAAAAGGCTTGTAAGGTGAATTTTCTACTAGAGGGTCTATAATACTTAAAGTATTTTGCGAAAGAGTTTCAGCGTCACATTTTGTAGGTTTCAGGTATGTCCAAAAACGTTCAATCGGTTCACCATCGAGAATATATCTTAAAACTACCACTAACTGAGTTCTTTGCAGATACATCAGTTCTTTCGTCTGCCATAACTGCCAAAAATGAAGGTTCGTTAAGTTCTTTAATTATTTCTTTATGACATACTTTTAATATACAGTCTAAAAGGTCATTTTGTATTTCTTTAGAGGTTCCTTTAAATACTGAAGCATTTTGTAGATGCTCGCTTAAAGTTACATCAAGCTCAGCAGAAAAGTTTATCAAACCACGAAATATCCCCGGGTTTTGGGAGGTTTCAGCTTCGTCATGTTCTCGCAGCGGCAGTTCAAAGGCCCAGCAAAACTTTATGCAGTTTATAATTTTTGACAAAACGTATCTCTTTTTTGTCACATTATCATTATGCTTTTGCACATTTATCCAATAAGCTGAATCTAGCTGCGCTTTAATATTAGTTGTTCCTAATAAAGCTAATTCCATTGTATTATGTAGATGGCTTTTGGAGTTGTAGTGCTTTTTTATTTTTTCAGTTAAGTGCACCAAATCTGTCACCCCTACCTCCGTCCATGCTTTGTCACCGCCAAAAAGTAAACAAGGAAAACAAAATAACGCATTTTTTTTTGTTGCACCCACAAATCCATTTGTTCTTCGAATAAATGTCTCTATTAAATTGATGTTTATATGCTTTTCCGCGGCTAACACCTGCAGTCTCAATAACAATATTGGGCAATGGCTTACCATTGTTTTTTAAATCAATTTTTTCTTCATAAGAGTATTTAAAAAATCGCTTCACATGAACTAAATTATAAACTAAATCCATTGTTACTATCACAGTATATATAAATATTAATAATTAGTACAATAAATCACTACACAAATTCACAAAATAGTATTTAAAATCTCAAATTAACACGAAATACGAAATAGGTACAATTTACGCCCGCCTACTGTGCGAGGAGTAGGAAGGAGTAAACATTCACTGATGTTGCCTTAGCTGGAAAAAATACAGCTCACTGACCGTGTAAATTCGCGCATTTACGAGCGCCAAGTGTGGATGTCGCGGGAGTTGAGGGGGAGGACGGGTGTGCCGAGCCGTGCTGCGAACTACTTCGTGTGGCCCAGTTCAATGTACCGCGACGCGCTCGCGTGGAGACGCAGATAATTTATCTGGTCTACTACTCAATAGAGGACGGCGGGCAGAATGCGACTTTAACGCAATAATTTGGTTAGCTGCACCAACTAACCAAATTATTTTATTAATAAATTTTAGTAATTATTATGTCGCGAAAATATACAAATATCTAATTTTTTTGGCAGTTCTGCAGCTCTGCAGCACCTATACACCAGCCGCCCCTGCTATGGACGCAATGGTTCCAGTATATAACTTCTGTAGAAATTACAACATAATGATTCCTAATATAGAAGTATGGAAGATGGTCCTCTGGTCTAGGCAAACATGCATGGCCAGAAAAGGCCAAATATCAAAATTCCATTAAGGGACGGGAGATCCATAACGGTATCCGGATCAGACCGGAATATTAAAATACAGTGGCGTTGGAATGGGTATCAGGACGTTAGGGGTATACAGGTGACGAAAAGTCTATAAAACGTGCATCTAAGATTAATACATCAAGTCACACACCAAATTGTCTATGAAATCATAGATGGATAACAAAGCTCTAGAATGGTGAACCCCTTAATGTGAATAGAGACAAGAGAAAAAAAGATAGAACTAAACATAGATACAGGCTATAAGAGTAATAATGGGTTTTCTAACTAGATACTGTCGAATCAATAGGCATAAATAATGTTGAATTTTATGGAATTAACAGGTCAGGCAATATGATTTTTGTGAGAAAAAAAAAGC
This sequence comes from Rosalia funebris, assembly GCA_037954035.1. NCBI lineage: Eukaryota > Metazoa > Arthropoda > Insecta > Coleoptera > Cerambycidae > Rosalia > Rosalia funebris. The sequence goes on from JAZFAV010000007.1 coordinate 13,221,882, forward strand.
TTTACCTGTTATGCCAGTCTGAGGTCTTAGATATGTCAAGTGTATACAAGTCTTGGACATGCCAAGACTATGAGGCTTAGGAGGAGGCGGCTGGACCCACGGAGAACTATTTAGTCGAAAATAGGAGAAAATAGAAATCAAAGGCTGTAAGTCACCGTACCAACCGTTATCAAAGCTATGGAGCCTGACATAAATGACAAAGATGGACAAGATGCTCTAGCAAGAGATAATAGGAGTGCCCACAATAAATCTCAAGGGAGTCGTGGCCGCCTAGGTGTAGATGATTAAGTTACTTGTTTTCAATTGTAATGTAAGTTTGGTAGCATATGTGAGTGACCTTCCTACTGACCTGAAATATTTAATTCAAATACGGACAGATTTCATGGATACATTTTTAAGGTATACATTTAGGAACGCTATATGGGAGTTGAGGATAAACTTTGAAAACATTGAAATGCTAGAGTAGAGAATGTTTTAAATATCGGATATAAAGGGTGTTACAATAAGAGTGAATACTTGAATTGCGTGCCATTTTGGCTCTCATCATTCGATAGGTCAATAATTATCACAGGTCGATAAGAAGCAGATAGGAGTTAGTAAACATGAAGCGCTACATGATACAATAATGTGTCCATATTGTTAAACATTACTATCAAAATGCTGAAAGTTTGGTTGATACGGTTGATAAACTGCATTCAATTTTCGGTAGAAATAATGTTCCAAATTTATCAACTGTGAAAAGAATAATCGATAAAATCCAAAGTACTGGTTCAGTTATTGTGAAGCACACGACACCAGCTGATAGTTGTCGTTCAGAACAAAACGTCATGAAATTCGCGAGAGTGTGGCAGAGAGTCCAAAGACCTTGATTCGTCCTCGCGCACAAAAATTGGACATTTCAATAGCTACTCTTCACCATATTCTCACTAAAAATTTGCATGTTCATGCTTACAAAGTCCAATTGACTCAACAACTTCTGTCAACAGACAATGCATAGCAAGGAGAGTTCACTAACTGAATCTTTGAACAAAAAGAAGCGAATGTCGACTTTGTGGATAAAATCATTTTCAGCGACGAGGCCCATTTTCATCTTGATTACTTTGTTAATAGGCAAAATTGCCGCATTTGGGGCTCAGAAAATCCACGAATAATTCATAAGAAACGCATGCATCTCCAACGTATCACTGTTTGGTGTGCATTGTGATCTGAAGAAATCATTTGACCATTTTTTTAAGCAGATATGTAAGGTATTAATGGTAAATGGCGCTATAATCCTATGATAACCCAGTTCTTTGCACTTCAATTGGAAGATATTGCTCTTGAAGACATGTGACTTCAGTAGGACGGTGCCACTTGCCATATCACCCATGAAATATTGACGGTCTTGTACGAGTCTTTTCCTGGTCGTGTCATCTTCCGTTTTGGTGACTATAATTGGCCGCCATGATCTTGCGATTTAACACCTATGGACTCTATTTTGTGGGGTTTTCTGAAGTCTTAGATTTATGCCAACAATCTCGCGATCACCCAAGCACCGAAAGCCGTAACTGAACGCTATATCAATGATATACCGCTACATTTATGCAAAATCGTCATTGAAAATTTCGCCCGAAGAGTACTTGTGCACCATCAAAGCCGTGGCGGCCATTTACCGGATGTGTTGCTCGATACACAATTCCCAAATATTTACATTATAAACCAATTAATATTTCAATACTTTGCTACAGATAACCGTGTTTTATTTAAAATTAACATCTTGCGCTCTTATTGTAACACCTTATATTATTGTTTTAATGAATTATTTTTTATTGAAATTCATTTCTGAGAGGTTTAATTCATACATGGATAAACATCATGGATAAACATTTGAGATAAATACATAGGAAGTGAGTATACAATTTAAAAACAATGAAATGTTAGACATCGTTTTAAAAATCGGATATACTATTATTTTAATGAATTATTTCCCACCGTGATTCTCTTTTGAGCTATATCGTTATCCAGTTTTTTTATTACAACCTTTTTTATATTCAAATTTGATTATAAAGAAATATGTAGTGTACAAAAATAAACGTTCACGTTTAGGTAGATGACAAAATATAAAGATTTAAAGTTTGTTTTAGGCTTTTGCATATTCAAAACGAAATCGCGATACTAAATTATAAAATTACAAGTACAATAATAATATTGAGTTATATATATATATATATATATATATATATATATATTGCTACTTATCTTTATGTTATCATAAGTAACATAATGCTATGTTTTTCTACGATTTTTATATTATATGTGGGTGTCCTATCAGAGCAAAAAAATATTATCAAAAAATCAATGTTATTGAAACTTATAGAGATACTGTTTGTATCTCATTTATAAACAATTATATTAAAGTATATGAATTTTATAAGTACACATTCACATACACACCTACATAATATGTTAAAAATATATTCACCTTTTAATATATATCTGTTGAAATGAATCACTTGTTACATAGCACAAACAACACCAATCTCTTTGAATAGGATCTCACACTTCGTATTTTACTAAAATTATATACAGTTAAGGCAGCCTTTTATCTAATCAATTATTTGCTGTATTTAATCAGATATTATGGTGCCCATACGTATGATTCTCTGTATTCTATATTATAAATTTTTAACAATTAAATTATAATAGGTGTTTACATATTTGACAGAATTCCTGTTTGTATATCTTGCAAGGCAAATGATATTAAACAAATCAGGTAGTATTACAATGATATATCTATATATTATGATATATCATATTTTAGATTATTATTTCAATAGTGTATTGTTTTTCTGATTATATATAATTTTTTTACGATGTTTTCAATGTATTAATGTTATTTAGTTCACAAAAGCCCCAAAGGGTGAGTTAAAGTATTAAAATAATTTGGTATCAAAAAGATAATTCCGGATAAATCCTTTAGAGAGATAAATTTTGGAGATAAATCCATTTATCAATGGCGCTTTATCTATGCTTCCTGTATTCCATGTAATTGAATTTTGGAAATGTGTAGCTCTTTACAGGAAATGTTTTTTTTTTCAATTTAAATTGATACCCTTGATACATATTTAATATGAGAGAGAATATTGGGGATGGAACGATATATAATCATAGAATTGTAAACTGTTATTAGGTCACTATAGATTCATCGTTTTATTCGTATACTAAGAAAATAATGGGTCCCAGTATTGATTCTTGAGGCACGCCACTATGGCATCATGTTGTTGTGTAGCACATTATCAAGGACACGAGGAAAATCTAGATAAATTATGTTAATTGATTCTTCGGCGTTCAAGCGTGTTATCTACACATTAATTGCTTGCAATAGGTTAGAAAGTACTGGACGATCTGGAATAATCCATCCCACCAACATGGTTTCATAAACTATATTGATAGGAAATAATTATTCAATAGGACCGAGATTAATTCTCAATAGATCATCCATTCCAATACCTTGAAGGGAGCAGACCTTAAACTTATTGGTTGATAGTTGATGTTGGATATGGTCTGCCTATTTATAAGTAAGTGTTACCATAGTGATTTTCCAATTTGAGGGGAGTACGTTACTATTAAGAGATTTCAGCATAATTGTGCTGAATAGTATACATATATTGTGGGTACGTTTGGACAAAAAGAGCGGTTTGAATCCGAATGTAGTTAACTTACATAAGGTTATATACTATTTCGAGGTTCATTTGTGCGTTTTCAATAGCTCTGTTTATCCTAGAACTATGATCTAGGATAATTCGCTGGATTCAAATCTAGGATAATTCTAATGGAAGGACATTGAAGTTCGTGTGCCAGCATTGTTGGTATACTTTTTGAAAAAAGCATACCCAATAATTTTATCAATCTTATTGTTATCGTTACGTGATATTTCTCTGCACATACGATAACGTGCACATCATCCATATTTATAAGAGACTAAGACCTTTGTCTATCCACCTTTTCCTCAAAACACATGTCATAAAGTTCATGTGAAAGTCATTGTCTACTACTCAAAAAATGCACTGCCTCTTATTTCGGCGCCTGGTCTCAGTCTTTGGAGGATTCTAAATTTATATGAACATTTACTTTTACGCAACATAAGATATGCAGATTTTGTTTTCCAGTTACTTGTTCAATTATTGTAACGATGTTTTAGGGATTTGCCTTCCTACTGATAGTACATTATTTTGAGTTTCTTCATTGCACAGCCTGGTTAAGAAAAATTATAGAAGTAAACAATGTTGATGATGGGTAGATTATATTGACCTCACATGAAATTCTCTATTTACATTACATTACGTTATAGGGGTTTGGGCCTCATCAGCCACGGATCTCTTGGCGATCCCCTCTTAACCGGATCATTATCCAAAAATACTATTACATAAAAGAAGCAATTTAGGTACGTCCCCCGCCTTAAGCCTCGCCTCCTCTAGGATAACAGGGGTCCCTAATATAAGGTACCTCTTCTCCTCCAGTGCGGCGCAGGTGTAAAGAAGATGAATAGAGGTTTCCTCGTCTTCTTTACAGTATCTGCAGGCCGGGCTGTCAGTCAGCCTCAGCTTGTGCTTATATGCATTCAGACTACTATGGTGGCCTGTTATGATTCCCACCAGGGTTCTGGCTTTGTGCCTGTTCAATTTAATGAATTCTTGGGCCCATTTCTCAATCTTTGAGTATTCGATGAAGAGTTTGGTTATTCGACAACCCGTTCCTCCTCTCCGTCTTTTATTGTGCTGGTCTGTTGCCCAGCGATGCGGTCTCTGATTAGATTCTGACTTATTCCCACTGCACGTTCTGATTGATAGAGGTTCTCCCTGGTCCCTAGTCTGGCAAGGTCATCTGAAATTAGATTTCCCTTAATGCCATTATGCCTAGGTATCCATATCAGTTCCACCGGTCCCTGCCTGTGGTTCAATGTTTCATAGCAATTATAGACCAGCATCGACTTTGTCGTTGCTGAATTCAGGACTGCCAACGCCGCCCTGCTATCCGAGCAGATACATACCTTCTCCTGGGTCCGATTTTGGTCGGCACCTAGAACACCGTATGTAATTACAACTAGCTTGGCCTGGAGTGCGGTAGTGTATTTGCCCAGGGGGAAGGTTTTACCTATCCCATCGTGTCGCCTATACACCCCCGCACCCGCTCTGTTCCCACTCTTGGTTCCATCCGTGTACCAGATGTCTCCATTGAACGGTAATCCAGCTCGACCCTCCATCCAATCGGTCTTACTGGTGAGGGTGACCTCATATTTCATCCATAGGAGTCCCTCCTCAGTTAGCTCTCTTGAGAGTCTATTCAGGTCCCTTACCTTATTATTCATGTTTCCCACCCTATGCATTGTCTTTACGGCTTCCGCTTTCAGGGTGACATCAAGAGGTGGTATCCCCGTCAGTATCCCCATCGCCTCTATCGGTGTTGATCTTGGGGCTCCAGTTATACTTCTTAGAATCAATCCTCTTAGCTTGTTAAGTCGGTTAGCTTCCGACTTTAAACAGGCTCTTTCCCACTAGACCAGTGCTGCATACTTCAGTCTGCGTTTGAGAATTGCCTCATACATCAACTTCATGGTCTCTGGTTTCAAGCTATTACCAATGGCCCTTTTCAGTTGCCAAAGTGTTGCTGTGATCTTGGAACATATGTGACTTAGATGTAGGTGCAAAGTATCTCAACTAATCGTTCGGCCGTCTTTAGTAAAAATGAAGTAAGCCTAATCGGCCGAAAGTCCTTAGGGGATGTGTATCCGACTTTGCCCGGCTTAGATATAAAAACAACCCTTGTGCCTAGCCACACTTTCGGGACCATCTTCAATGCCAAGCTGGCCCTGGTGATCCTCATAAGCGGACTGAGGATTATCTCTTCTGCTTTCTGCAGAAGTACCGGATAAATGCCGTCCGGTCCCTGCGATTTATATGGATGAAAGGACCTCAAGGCCCACCTCATCTTAGCCGGTGTGAGTATCTCCTTTACAAGTTTTCTGTCATCCCCCTCTCGGTTTACCGCCCAGGTCCTATGTGCCCCTACTAGCGGGTAGGAAATGTCTCCCATCTTCGGTCTATAAAAGCCCGGAAAATGTGCTTTGATGAGATGAGAAGGTTTCCTCATCCGATTCCGAGAATTTACCATTAGGGAGCTTGAGCGATCCCAGTATCGCTTCCGGGCTGCGGGCTAGGATTTTGTTCAGCCGTGCTGCCTTAGCTCCCTTATTTATCTCATTACAGAAAGAAACCCAACTACTTCTTTGGGCTTCCCTAACCTCAGCCCTATACTGATCCCTGGCAGTCCTATGGTTCTTCCAGGTTGTACAGATGTTACGTTTTCTCGCTTCCTTGAGAAGATTTCTTACCTTACATCTAAGATTTTCCAGTTTATTGCTCTACCATCTTACCTGGCCTTTCGGCCTAGCTCGTTTAAGTGTACAGTTCCCTTCATAAGCTTCTATCAATCCTCTACTCAGTCGGGAGGCTGCTGCCTCCAGTACTTCTCTCTCACTAATTCTGGAGGGTATACCCCGAACTGTTGCTACAAGATCCGACTTAAACTGTTCTCAGTTTGTGAATCTGGGGTTACGGACCCATTTCGTCTCCTCATGCTCCCCCAGTCCCAGATCAAACTTAATGGCAGAGTGATCCGAGAATGTGGGTTCATCCGAGACTCTCCAGTTCTGCACGCTCTATTTAAATAAGAATGGCTTCCGACGATTTTACTAAATATTCACTTAGCTTCAAGAAATATCTACTGAGGCTGGATCTATGCAGTTCTCTGTCTAGTCTATGTCCCATCACTATCTAATGAGTAAATAAGAACATGACAACCATAAATGGAAGACCTGGCTACCTTTGATTAACTCATTGTATTGATTGATATATTCTTTACATAGAACCAGTGAACTGACTGTTAATTGTCAGTACTAGGGTATGTACTTTATGTATTTGTATCATTAATGGTGTTATATATTATAATAACAGTATTTTAATACAGTTGTGGTATAATAAATAATTGACCAAAGGGTATCTTTTAATACCAACTCAAGTTTTATGTGAAAATTGTTTACAATTTGGAGAGATTATTATGAGAAACTCAAATCACAGTATATGTATGTTTAATAAAGTTGTGTATGAAATTAAAATATGAATTTTGACGAATTTTAAGAATGCATATTTAGTATAGTTTATTTCATCGCTATTTACCAAATAAAAAATCTCAAAACATACCGTGGCTTATTTGGCTAGGCTCAGATAGACTGTTCCCTTTATCGGCAAGATAAGAGAGTTTTTTTTGGCAAATAGCGAGGAAATGAATTATATAGCTTATTAAGAATAGGAAAAATGTAAGATTCTTTAGGTATGCATAGAAAAAGAGTGAGGCACCATTCGGAGGGAAAAGAATGCACTTTACGCGCGGTCAGATCGAACTCTGTGTACATTCACATTCAATATATATTCATCGATATTCGCTCTCCAAAGATCTCAATCAGTCTGTGTTAAGATCACGAACGGAGAAGACGTAGTTACCAAAGTGCTCCCAACAGTGACCCGAATCTGACGCAAGTAGCGTAGGAAAACCCCGACTACCAGCTCAGATGACGTCACCTAATCGACGAGGAAAAACCCCGACTACCTGCTCAGGTTACGCCACCTAAGCGACGAGACTAACCCCAATTACCACTCAGGTTACGCAAAATTAATTGAAACAGCGACTTGTCTATGCATAGATAATTGATCGACTCCAATTGATTTCATTTACAATTTAATTTAATTAATTTAAGATACACTATTCTGTTTTCAGGATTGATCATATTTTTATTTTTTCAGGATTACTAATATTGTTTTGTTCCAGGGTTAATAAAACTTTTCTGTTTCAGTTTTTCAGTTCTATCCGTGCAGCCGTAGGGTGAAAATCGTAAGATCGAAACCACTAGTACGCTGCACAGGAAGGGGGGAAAACAAAAGTGGAAAAACGTGAGATTACCGAGGAGGACGGTAGGACATGGATACGGCGGAGCCCCCAGTGGAAAAACAGCGCCTCCAGAAAGGGGAAAAAAGAAGAGCAGACAACTCAGATGGAGAACCGGAGCCGGCAAGAAAACAGGTGCCTCAACAAGGGATTTCCCCAGTCAGGGAAATGAGAGGAAAACCCGCCACCTCAGAAAATACAGTCGTCATCATCACGATGACGCCGCAAGTCACCATGCGGCCCCCCGTCCCCATGCATCCAACAACCAAAACGATGGCAAAATCGGAGAAGCTACCGACGAAGGTATCGCCAGTCGCCCTTCGAAAGAAGGAAAACTGGTCCGTAGTCAGTCGGATCCTGAGGGAACAGAGGATCAACTACACCAAAGCTAAGCTCATCGGAGACGTAGTTGAGATTCATCCCGCCACCCTCAATGACCATAGGAGGCTGACAAAGACGCTCGCCGACCAGAAGTATGAGTACCATACGTACTCGTTGCTGGAAAACAAAACGCTGCGGATTGTCGTCCACGGAATCCCAGATTGTGTCACGAAGGAGGACGTAACAGAAGATCTCCGCAGTCAAGGGCTTCAGCCGGTTGCCGTTCACCTGATGAAATGTCGCAAGAGGAAGACAGCGATGCCGCTCGTCTTCGTCCAACTGCCGGAAATCAGCGAGACTGCAGTGATGCAGATCAAGCGCTGCTGTGGGCTAGTTGTGTGAGCGGAGAGACAAAGGAGGACCACTTAGACGACGCAGTGCCATCGCTGCCAAAAGTTCGGACACAGACAGAGTCGATGCATGGAAAACCCCAAGTGCATGAATGCCAACCATAGAAGCACACCGTAAATGGCAGCACAGCCGGATACAAGGAGGTCCCTTAAGATTGCGTCATGGAACGTCTCTACGCTCAAAGAAAAGAAAACTGAGCTGGAAGAAATTCTCGAAAGTCATCAAGTCGACGTTATGGCCCTCGAGGAGACCAAGTTGCATCCAGAAGACTCCCTCGAGTACGTGGATACCAGGTTCATAGACGGGATAAAAACCGGCGCAGCGGCGGAGTTGCACTATTAGTCAGGACAGGCATCGCCCATCACGTCCAGCCCCATCCGGACACGGAGAGCATGGAAGCGGTGATTACAACCATCCGAACAGGACAACAGGACGAGCTTTGGACGATCAACGTCTCAGACGGAGTGTGCAGGAACAAGACCTAGACGAGATCTTCCCCATAGGAAGCAGGACCCTTGCTGTGGGAGATTTCAACACCAAGGACCCGTTGTGGAATAGCCTGATAACGAACACTAGTGGTAGAGCGCTACTAGCGTTCATTAAAGACCACCCCGAAGTCCAACCCATCGGCTCCCTGGAACCGACCCACCACTCGATAGGGAGACTGGATGTACTGGACATCGCCATCGTCCAGAACATCCACGTCGAGAACATCGACAACCTGATAGAAGGATCCTCGAATCATGACCCCATCCTGGTTCACCTGAAGAATGAGGCCGCGGAGGCGAAAGAAGACTTCGTCACCAGACACACGGATTGGAATAAGTTCCAGATGTGTTTGGAATGCCGCATCGAGGTCATTCCCCCATTGGAAATAGCGCGGAACGTCAAGGCAGCTGCGATTCGGCCCACCGAGGACATCCAGGCCGCAATGAGAGACAGCACACCGGAGAAAACTGTAAGGAAAAATGACCAACATTTTGGCTTCGTTCCAGACCCTACCAAGGACTTCATTAGGGAATGTAGAGTGGCGAAACGAAGAGCCATACGTACTGGACAACCCGAGGTCAGGCGTGCAGTGAATCAACTAAGCCAGAGAGTTAAAGCAGCCCTGGACGAAGACAGACAAGAAGCGTGGAATCGCCACCTGATGTCCTTCGATCCGACGGAAAACAGCCTATGAAGCACGCAGAGAGTCATCCGCTGAGCCAGACCTTCAATCCCGCCGTTACACGGAGAAAGAGGGCGGCTTTTATTCACTGACGAAGACAAAGCGATGGCTCTCGCAGACAGTCTGGAGCTCAGTGCCGCGAAAATCAGCTTGACGACGAGGACGAGGACTGGACGGACGACATCAGGAGGAGGGTACGTCGTATGGGCGATGCCGATGATGACGGTTTGCACTTCCGACCAGCTACGATGGAGGAGAACAAGGCCATTCTGAGCACCTTTAAGATCAGGAATACGATAGCATCGGCAACATAGCACTAAGGAGGCTACCAAGGAAAGGAGTCGCCGCGCTGGTGAACATCGCGAACGGAGTTCTGCGGACCCGCTACTTCCCGGAAGGATGGAAAATTGCTGATGTGATCTTCATACCTAAACAAGGTATGAACTTAATTCATCCGTCAAATTTCAGACCTATCAGCTTCCTACCCACATTCAGCAAGATGATAGAGAGAATCATCTTAGTCTGCCTCCACGAGAAGATCGAAGAGCTGGAAGTCATCCCTGATGAGCAGTTCGCCTGTAGACCTCAACATTCGATAGATTTGCAAGTGTTACGACCGGTAGAATACATTACGGAGGGTGTTAACCGGAAGAACGTCACTGCAGCGATATTCCTAGATGTCTCCAAGGCCTTTGATAGAGTCTAGCATGACGGACTTCTAATCCATCTAATCCCGAAGATGTTAGACTTGGAATACCCGATGGCCCTGGTGAAACTGATCAAGAAGGCGATTTCGGGCCAGAGTAAGGAACTCTGTATCGGACTACAGGACCATCGAGGCCGGAATACCGCAGGATGCGGTGCTGTCACCTCACCTCTTCAACACATCTTCATGTCAGACATGCCAAGGACAGAGCACACGGCCACTGCGCTGTAAGCTGACGACACGGCAATCGTCGCCAAGTCGAGGAGAGCGCGCATAGCAATGACGTACCTGCAGCGTGCTGTGGATGAACTAGCTGACTGATGCAACAAGTAGAAGGTAGCCATCAACGCAGAGAAAAGCAGGGCGGTGCTTTTCAAGAAGATGCGGGAAACCCCGGAAGGACATGTGAGCTTCAACGGCGAGGACATCTAATGGCGGGACAAGACCAAGTACCTTGGAGTTGCCATGGACAAGTCGTTGACATGGAGAGACCACACCCACCAAGTGACGGGACGCGTCAAAGCTACCGCGGTCAGACTCTGGGCGATGACGGGAAACAACAGTCAGCTAAACCTCAGGAACAAGTTGCTCCTTATCCGTCAAGTCATTCAGCCCCAACTGATGTACGCATTGACAGTTTGGGACTACGTTACTCAGACACACATGAAGAGGATTCAGGCCGTCGAAAACGTCGCCCTCCGCCGTGCCGTGGACGCCCCGTGGTAGTGAGGAACATCGACATCCGGCGAGACCTAGACTTCACCACTGTGTCGGAGAAAATCCGAGCCAAGGCTTGGAAGCTCTACGATCAAGCAGGTGCCCATGACAACTCTCTCATCCGAGCAGCTTCGGACTACGACCCAGGAGGACTAGGAAGACACAAGAGATCCAAGATCCAGGTAGTATCCCCTTTACAGGTCAAATATAACTTTTTGTTATAGCTGGGCCCTATTGCTCCAATAACCATTTTTTATGTTAGGGGGCCCTAAGGCCCTTTAACCATTTTCTGTTACACTAAAGACACATGGAAGTCGTGTGTCTTTACTGTGGAGTCAGGGGTGTAGGAGGGAAGCCTCTCACACGCCTGACTCCAAATCCTGGGATCCTTTGCTAATAGTGAAGGACCTCTCCCGAGTAACAAGACTCACTTTCCTAACGGTGATCCAAGCAACGCGGCATTATCGGCATTATCGTGGAAGATCTCCTGACATGATTCAATTCCCGGGCATCGTGCTGGTCACGGCGCCCACGACAAGACACCCCCCGAGGGGCTGACGCTGGCGAAGCGATGCGGCAAAATAAAGCGACCAAAGATTAAGAAAAATCCGAGAAGAAGTTCCTGTCAGCGGGACTTAAAGGCGTCAGGACCAAAGGAGGTCGAGGAGAGTAAACCGCTGACAGTCGCGCGGGTCTTGTTTGCGGGCGGCATTTGCCTCTCGCGTAGAGACCCGCGAAAGCGGAAGCAAAGTTTGGCCTACCTTAGTACGACGGTCCCGGTCTACACGATGGGCGAGTAAAGAGCGGTAATCTCGTTCGACTTGCCGACAAAACCCATCAAGGCCATTACGCCTGCCAATTAATATTGGCGTATTGGCGTAATCTCAATTCGACTGGTGCTAGTAAATACCAGGCTATTTACTGAGCACCTCGTGGGCGGTCCGATACCACAGTTTTGAGACTTGTTCCTATTCTTGCTGAGCTGTAAATGTGTAAAGGACAATATCAGTTCGCTATAGAATGAAGCTTATGGCCGAGGACAGATACAATTTAAGCAAGAACTTAAAACTACGATGTAGTTGATATGAGAAGTCATATGAAAACTTTAATATTGCTCTAAAGATGCACTGAATGAGACGTTGGCATTATAAGTTGGCAGAAAAGTATTTTAAGATGTAGAAGACATTACCAAGAAATACCTAATAATCATAGAACATTTTTATAAAACGACAGCTGAATTCGGTAATTCCACTAGAGAGCTGCACTAAGAAGGAGCATCGTTCTATTATTGATTTTTCGTAATTGTGGAATGAAGCTGGAATATAGCAATTCATATTTTTTACATTAGCAAATGTATGAATGGTGGTTTCTATAGCTGATTCTTTGTACGTGTGGACGAACAAGTAATATGTACACGAGTACATCAAGCGGTAATATTACTGCAATTCACTCACCACTGATAGATTGATTAATATATATTTTAATTAATCATATTTTCATATACATAGAGGTAGGTATATATGTAACAATAAAATGTAGATAACACAAGAAAACTAATTTTTTTTGCAAATGTATGCAACTTTAAAACTTCCTTTGTTGTATCTGAAGTTGCGTATACCTGGCGCCAATGGTAGGTTATAAAATACATTTTTACGAAAATAATTATACAGCGTGACAATAAAGTTTCCTACAGTATTAATAATTTTGTTACTAAATAATTTTTTGAAAAAGTCTGGTCAACATGTATGTCAATCTTGTTTAAAGAAAACCTCTATTGACGTTAAAATATTTTTCTATTTAGATTTATGACCTCATAGTATTCTTTAAATTTCAACCTTTTCTTTCGTTGAACAAAAATGAATTCTATGAAGTTTTCCGAGTTCACTGGTAATTAGATTCATACAGAATCCTATGCCTATAGAATACATATTTTGTACGGATATTTGTAACAAGGAAAGTTAGTTGCAATCCCATCACTTGGGGTAAATATACACATAAGTAAGTTTATTTGGAAACAAAAAATAAAAATTATACTGTTGTAATAAAGTAAAGAAATTTAATCATAGTATTTGTGGGATTTAAAAAACGCTGGTAACAGAATAAAAAATATAAATTAGATCACAAGTTGGAAGTTAATGTTGCTATTTACCAAGATTAAGATGGTAATTTTCCAGTTACAATTCAGTTTGTAACATATTGCGCTCTAATCAACTGAGCTACTACAACAATTAGATAGTAAGCTAATAATATCACATATCTTCAATATTACCCATGAATACCTGTAATTTACAATATTTGGTTTTCAACATAAGAAAAGTAGAAAATAGAAAGTATTATAAAATAATTATTATAAAAATAATAATTTTTGTAAATAAATAATTGTGATATGATAACATGTTTTTTTAACAACAATACAACACTTATGTAAATGAGACGTTACATCAGACAAAATTCCAATTTATTTGGTGGACCTCGATTTATATCAGAAGAATCTCTTGATGTCATTTACATAAGTTACAAGTTACAGTTTTTGGAATATTAATTGAATCTTTAAGGTCCAAGAGTACAGTTTGTTGAGTTGACTATGGTGGATTATGTGAAATTTTAATAATAAAGTAATTTCCATAACAGAAGAAAGTGGAATATTGAATGCAATTCTTGCATATAATAAAAATAGTAATGTTTAATGAAGTAGAGATATAGAAGTGGGCTTATAATTCATATTCTATTATTCTTAATATCTAGTGTAATGCAAACATTTATGTAGAAAAATATGCGTTAACGAAGAATAGCTGCGTAACATAACACTGATGAAATTTACAAGTAGCATCCCCGTGACCGAAACACAACTTGTCATCTCCCTTCAACTTGCTCACCTCCTGAAACATCTTTTGGTACATAATTCTCATCGTGAATTTGAACTTGAAATCTGGACAGTCTGAATACTAATTATCACTTAATGGACGTTTGATAATGTGGAAATAGCCAAAATGTGGAGGGAAGCTAATATTAATTAATGAATAAGGAGATTAATTTTAAGCCAAGATACAGTTTTTCACTATACGAGTATAAAAACACTGATATAATAATGGCCTTGTGAATCTCGCATTGCATTGGCGAAAACAATGAATTGTTGATGTCTTTCTAGGCTTTGAAATTCTGCATAACGTCAATCAGATATAGTTCCATTGTACCACATTCCCCTCATCGCATCGTACAGATGGTCTGAACATGTCAAATATTATTTTGAAAATGATGATCTTCAAAAATCAATAAGTCTGTCATCTTTCAACGAAAATAATTTTTTATTTTTTCAAAACATTCGTAACAAGATACTATTTTGTTATCATATGAAAAACATTAAAAAACAAGAATTAGGAGCGAGGAATAAAGTCATCTATGTGGCGACCATTTTTTTGAAACGCATTCTTGTAAACGAGTAGAAATATTGTCCACGCACCGCTGTAACACGTCGCGTCGGCTGGAATAATTTTAATTTTCCTTCTTCTTGCAGCAGAATGTTCGGCAAGGGTACATAAAATCGTGTTCCGATTAGGGACACTACCGTGCTCTTGGTACATTGGAATGATTTCGGAACCTGCGTTGCGTAGTGACAACAGAACGACTGGTCTCCATGAACGTGTCGTCAACAAAAACACGATGCTCGAGCATCCACAATTCTATGGTGACTGAAAAAGCATATATTGACCTTTAGATATCAGATATTCCAAAAACATTAGCCTCCTCCTCTGAACTGTTATACTCATTTCAAAAAAGTCATACATATCTGCCTGTATCCCTATGATCCTCTATCATGAATGGTGTTCTGGTATCCCAGAGCCTGCGCCGATTTTCATGCGATGGGAAATTTGGTTAGAGAAAACGATTTATTATTTGCAACATTAAAAAGCAAAAATAAAGTCTTTACTGTTACTGTTCGATACTAAAAATTAACTGCCCTTAAAGAAAATCTAATATAATTTCCTGATAATCAAGTGGAAGCGGATTTAAAAACTAATCATAGTAATTACGTAAAACTAGCGGATACAGTAAACAAATTACAAAATACTTCATTATCCTTTAGTAAATTATTACAGATAGTAAATGACATTTAAACAGTGCTACAGACTTATTCAATAGATAGACTACACTGCGGTGCTATAGACTTATTCAGTACACATACTGCACTACAGTGCTACAGATGCAGCGCTACAAAAAATACAGATTTCGTCAAATTAAGAGACAATTTTCCGTTTTATTTTTATCATAACATTTTTTCCCGAAACACGGAAACAACTTATGCTAAAGACGTATTCTAGAGGTATACACAATACTGCAGATGTTTATCCAAGTCAATCCTAATTGTCAATGTTAACTGGACGGAAATTCATTATAATAATTATTAAAACTATATATATAGTTACATATATATGGCGCCACCTTTGATCAGGCATTCAAGTGGTAAGCTCCATAAATTATGTCTTTGTTAACACGTCTTTCAAAAGAATATCCAGCAATTGAATAATCCCGTTAAAATACGATGTGCAATTACAGTGAGGATTTACGTTGGAAGTAAATTTCTACAATCTAGTCTCTTCGTCGCTCTCAAAAATCTTTCATTTCTGCAATGCATTCATTATGTTCCACTGTCACATTGTGTGACTCTCACTAGCGAATATCCTTCCCTTATGGATCTATATCACCTAATCCTATATTGTTCTTCTAACGCTATCACTAATACCTTGTGAATATCGGATGCATTCATACCAAGCGGTACACGAATTGGTAGTAGTGAGAAAAGTGGCATTACTACCCACCCCAGTGTCGATGGTAAATTGATACGTACTTAAAAGGTAGTTTACCTTTATACACATATACTAATATTTTTCAGTGCTTTTATTTAAAGCAGATCTTTGTTTTTCATTGATTTTTTTAGCATTCGCGTATTAAATTCTACTAAGTTATAGTTACAGGAATATATATTCTCATAAGTTAATTAAGTTATAAATAAATAATAACAGATCCTTGCTGGTTGCATTATTTTTTAAACGTTGAAAAAATCTTAATCGTGTTTTAATATTATAAAACAGCTTAATTATCATAAAGGTTTATATCATTAATTGTTAAAGAAAAATATATTCGTAGCCTCATTAGAGATTTGTCACTGAACGCGATAATATATTTATAAAAACTAATTATAATGTGTCGGGATATCTTAAGCGAGACATTCTTTTACATTTATTTATGAAAGATAAGAATAAGATTTAGTTTCGGTTTTGCATCTCATTTGTATTCAAATCTGAATGAACCTGGTATGTATGTACCTACATAATATTAAAATTTGCAAATGAACAGACCGGTCCTATGGGTTTCGTTGAGAGGTTTTTGACTTTAAAGCCACACTGTCCTTGGCGTTCGTTATCTTGATTAACATCCGATTCAATTTAAATCTTTTAATCAAAATTTAATAACTGAAAACGCCTTTGTCTTTGTGTTACGGTTTATAAGTCATTGAAACCATGCATTATACTGTTCATTATACTAAATATTTGCATTTTTCAATGGAAAAAGTTTCAGGAATGTAGCACCGTTCATTGCATAGCTCTGTACCTCTGAGTTATAAATAATTCGTGTTTTTTTCTTGTAGATTTATTAAAACAACGTATTAAAATTAATAAATGCAAAATCTGTCAAATTGTAAGTATACAAGTGTTCTTGTAATTTAGTAATCTTTGACTTAGGGCGAAATGTATTTCTCATACATAAATTAATGTTATTGAATGACAAACTAAAGAATAAATTCTGTGGTCCAGGAATTTACATTTTATCATTGTTGATTCTCCTTCCTCTTCAGGGTTCTAAAATAATAATAACTCGAAATAAAGCTTTTATAATATTTTTCACATTTATATCAGCATTAACATCATGTCAGCAATATAATTCACCAGGTGTATTCATGAATAGTATATAAATATAGTTTAAACATTATATTTAGATAAATCCGAAAAAAGCAAAATATTTGCTTTTAATTCTTTACTTTCGGCTGCAACATCAATTTGGCTCATTATCCCCACCAATCGTTGTCTCTTCTTTTTAGTGTTTATTTTATAAAATAAGACATAAATAATAAACAAAACCCACAACAATAACAAATAGGCAAACGAATATACACAATACTATATAAAATTTTTAAATTCAACAGGCATGTTGTAGTAAATTATATTATATATTGTGAAATAGACCAATAAATTTTCATTATGCATAATGGAGTTTTTTTCATCTGGTCTTTATCGTTGCCTGGACATTCAGTTAGATTATTTGAAATACCTGTTGTCTATGTTCTCTGTATTTCTCTAGTACTCTAGTAAAATGTGTTTGATGGTAAGAATAACATTACAACTAGTAGCTGTGGCTACTATTCACTCCACAATGTATGAAATTATATGATTATAAATTGACTATTCTGAAGCGTGTTGAAATTATTAACTTCTCTTAATACTTCTATCTGACTACTTTGTATACTGGGTTTGTATGTCGATTTTCATTTGGAAACATGACGTTTGATTATATTAAGTTTACTTTAATTCAATTCCATTCTCATTGCCATGTGTCTTCAACCAACTGATCGGTCTCATATGTGAACTACTACTAGTTTTAATATGTCAACGTTGTAGTGGAAATAGGATCCACATATTCCATGCTGGTTGCTTGATATGCTACTTTATCTGCTAATTCATTTCCTATTACTATAATTTAACTGAACGTCTCGATAAAGTGAATTTCTTTATTTACTTTAGCCATTCCAGTCAATAGATAGAGTATGTTTGATCGGCAGTGAGTTTGAGTACAATGATGAGCAGTATTACCTGATGCTGTAGGGTTTCAGCAAATATTAGAGACTGCCAGGTATCATAAAGCTCTGCAGTATATACACTAGTTATTGGATAAAGCGATCACATATGTGTATTTCTTACGCAATACAACCTACACCCTACACCTTTCTTTTAGATCCATCAGCATAAATTTTTACTACATCCTGACGTCCATTTAATATATAAGTTTATTTCGCATAATTATATTATTGGTATCGATCTTTATATCTGACAAATTTGTAGGGATATCTCTGATAGTACGTATTAATTTTAGTTTCTCCAGTAGTGATTTCAGTCAAACACCCACTAGAGGTGTGGGTATTCGTCGATGGATCATATTAACCCCCAGGTTTAATGTATTTCGTTATGTAATATTCGTAATATATTATACACTAGATGATACGGTAGGCTCCCCCATTTTTGCAGCATAGTTGAGGAATAGATGATCTCTTCGATATTTGAAGGCTATACTCCCTTTATTACAATATATCGAGTGTAGAAGACTTATGCAGAAGGCTCCTGTCGTCTACCTAAATCTGCACAGTGAATAGATATTGGAGTAGGTTGGACCCTTTGGTGTGAAGATAACACTGACTTACTGGTGTTTTCCACAAAACACCAAAACACTATACACTAAAATCGACGAGCGTGTCGTCAACAAAGTTGGCATCATCTGGAGATGATTTAAACTAAAGTCTATCTTAAAGATGATTAAAGTTTTAATAATCTCGAGATGATGCCAACTTTGTTAGCGAAACGCGCATCGAGTGTAGTGTATAGTGTTTTGGTGTTTTGTGGAAAACTAAGTCAGTCTTACAGTGAATGGAATTTAATATTTTTAGATCAGATTTTTTGGCTAATCCATATGTGACACAACAATAATCTTAGATAAGGCTAGTGACGTATACACTTGAGGAATAGTTCTCTATCTGAACTCCATCTAAAATGTGATAGATACAGGGTTTTGTTGAACTTTTTTTGACTTTTATTGCTAATTGACTAACGTCATTTAGCCATGTTAATATTGCATCAAAGTTAACACTAACAATTTTTATTGGTAAAATATTGATCAGAGTATCTCTTAAATATAACTAAAAGTCAGTATGAGAGCATTTTGGGCGACACAAATGAAGGTATACTATTTTAGTTATTGTGTTTTATTATATTAAATTATTTTCGCATTTTTTTAAATAGTTGCATTGAAACTGTTTTTAATTATATTTTACTAGAACATAGTGGCTTTCGTTTTTCTATAAAATATTAATGGAGCGTAAAGTATGTTTGATGCCAGCGGATGATCGTTATTATATAATGATCGATAACGATATTGTAGATGATGATAGTAATAAGTTTAATGAAGTTAGATGATTGGTATTTAAATTCAAAATATTAATACATTAGTATTTTAAATTTAAATACCAACCAATACCAATATTTACAACACTATCGTCTTGCATAGATTCAGAATCATCATAATTATTTCATTTCTTAGGTGTCAGTTTTTTATTACCGTAGATTTTCAGACACTTCTAAATATTTCAGTATCTATGTATCGATTAACGATTAAATCGATCTTGTTAGTCTATGATATAATTAAACCGATATTATAATTTGTAATGTTCTATACTGTAAATTATTGGAACAGTATATGCTAAGTATTAAACAATTTTCATAGAAACAACATAAAATAATAATAATTATACTTATAAAATTATTATTTGTTAAGGCTTTGCTTATGTTCGATAACGCCAGATTTTCAACATTTATTTTTAGAGTTAAAAGTCAACCGATAGGCTATATAACCATTACTTCAAGTTTAAGCACATAAATAAATAATTTATATATGAACGATAATGCTATTCCAATAATATAAGACCCGATATCGACAGTCGATTTCGGGTTTTTATTTCTCTAATACTATTTTATGGCATTTTTAAGTTTACGTATATATACACGTAGGTATTTGAAAAAATAAAAATAGTATTGTAACTTATCGTTTTGTATTGACATTTTATTTACGAGTATATTAATGTGGTTGAGTAATAATTGACGTAGTTCGCATGTTTGTTGATCTGCAATATAATGCATGAAAAATATAAATAGAAGCAAACCACTTTACAAGTTTTTAATATTATTTATTTATTTTTAATATTATATTCGTTTGGATGTACCATATTATCAGTGAGTTTAATATTTAACCTCCTGTAGACAAATGATTGTAATAATGGGCGAATTCGCCAGTAGTTAAACAGTTTTCTTAAAAATGAATCTTCTTTCTTCATTCATACAGTGAACAGAAAAGGTAGGATTCGATAAAATGGGTACATTTTACGGTAAATAGAAAAATCCTTTGATTGATATTATATTTTTTTGTATATATTTTTCCAATGTATAGACAGTTTTTGTTTAAATGGCAACACCCTTGTCGATACCATTTAAAAGAGCATATTTTTTTACGTGTGACAAAATTTTGTAGAAGTTTATATAACAATTGTTTTGAAAAATAGAAGATATTTTAACAAATTAATTAGAACAATGAAGAATTAATACTAATAAAAATCAATAAATCAAGGGTTTAAATTATTTGTCCTATCGATAATATGCAAATCATGATCATGCATATCTTAACAGATCAAATATCATTGAGGTATTAAAGGACAGAATTTGGGACTAATTAATGCGGAACAGTTAAATAACGTTTTACAATAATTTCAGCTTCGACCTGCATATCGTTAAGAGGTGAATGGCAGACAATTTGGAGAATTAATTTAATAGTTTTTGTTTGTACTAATTATTATTTTTCATCACAGTGTTGTGATTAATTTGTTAACATATTCTTGGTTTCTAAACAATTGGTATGTAACCTACCATAAAATTCATTATTCGTAAAAAAATGTTAAAAGGGATCCTTACCTTACGAGGGATCATCAGATCGATGATGTTATAAATCCAACAACAACGTCAAAAAATATACGTATATGAAAAATGCCCATCCAAAAACAAAGTCGACTTCTCTGAGCATTTTTTCCCTATTTGTCCGGTAGCGATGTTATCGAATGGGCCAACCTTTAAGTGCTAGTTGTATATAAATTATTTTTATGTTGCTGATTTATGTTGAATTATGAACATATAGTTTATCTAGTTTTCCGCATTTCCGCAGAATTTTCACGAATTTATAAAATAAATAATAACTAGCAAATCCTTGCTAGTCATCGGATACGTCATTTTAAACAAGTCCATAATGAAAGTAAGTAATTAAGGGTTAATAATAATAAATATTCTTAATGTTATTATTATCATCGAATTACTAAATAAACAACAATAACTACTACTATTCTAAACTCTTCAGTATAAACTACCGCGCAACAAAATACTAATAACATTAAAAAACTCTAAATATCTTCCTAAATCACGTCTCACGTCACGTCTACCAATGTAGACTAGTAATACCAATCATGTTCCATGTTCACCAGTTAGAATAAGATCTGATCTCACCGTCTTGAAAACTTTTTAGTATTTCAGGTAATTCGGTCCAGGGCGGTTGATTTCGAGGCTTCATATCTTTGAGAAATTTTTCTTATTTAATATACCATAGTATTTTATCTCTTTGATCGTGCTTTTTAATATTTCCATCGATGAATAGACTTTCGGGATAGTTTCTGGTATAAATTTATACTCGCATATACATATTCAGAAAATCCTCGAGAGAACGCAGCAGTGTAATGTTGAAGCACAATAATAATATTTATATATTGAATATTGATGTTATGTATCTTTTCACGCAAATATGAAGGGATTTTACTTTCGAACACGCCGGTCTCTCCTACCGACGTCCCTGGTTCAATTCCGACTGACGGCAAAAATTGGTCCGGGTTCTTTTTACATGACTATTTTCTGACAGATCTTCTGAGGGTAAATTATTTCATAATTACCTCGCAAAAAGTCTCCAAATTAATTTGAGATTGCCGATTCGGAGTAGTCCGGGCGTGGATTTGATTTCCGACATAAGTTAGCTGGGTGTATCTGTGTGTCAGGGGTTAGGTGTACGAATATCACTAGACTAAATTTTGCCTTAAAGAAAATCGTCAAAGAAAAGCGTCAAAATTTATCCATTGTGTGCATTAAGCAAGTTATTTATGTTTGTTTATCAAATTCGCTAGATTTGTTTGATCGAAATTGATTTCGGAGAATGCTTCTGCACAGTAAACTGGAACCCTGCAGCTTTTGCAGGGTAAAAGACTTGGCCCTAAAACTTAACATCCCTGTATACTTGAGAGGATATTTAAAAAGGGTGAAAGTTTCTGTTCGTATATCACAGCTTGACATCTAAATAATTAATGAATGTCTATTAAATAATGAACTAGTAGATTTGACGCTTCTTAAGTGAAGTTAATTAAATGAAAGATGAATGTAAACCGTTTATGATTTAGAATATCGAAATATCTATCGGCTTTAGAATAATCATATAAGATTAACATATATAATGTACCACTATCAGAAGATTAAAAAATTTAATTCGTGATATTTAAAAGTACTGTGATGTAAATATGACTTGATCTAGTTCCGAACTGATTAACGGGTAAAATTGAGTTATAAGTTAAGTGAGCTAAGTGCAGCTGTATTTGTACGGCCTTTTATACAATTTTTGATAAAAGTTTATTCTTATTTTCCAGTCTATTTATTTTAGGCTGTCATGTATATACGTTTATAGTCAATTAAATATATTAATTTAGATATTAATTATTCTAATTAATTAAATACATTACTTATTATATGTCTAGGGAGTGTTGTAAATGAACTTGGTTGACATACTTTCCATTTGGAAGAAATTTGTATTTTTTTTTTCAGTAAATGTATTATTATTATTATAACGTTGGCAATATACATACTTATACATATAATGTAATTAAAATCTTTTTTCTTAAACATCACTAATTTCGACTTTTTTTGATTTAGATGGAATTACTGAATTAGTCAAACAAAAAATTATAATATAAGTAATTTGTGGTAAAAAAAATACGTAAACCTATAGTAAAAATATTAATACTATCCACATCCATAGTTATTATGATAGCAATTTTTTTATAGCATTTATACAAACAGTCGAAAAACTATAAAAAAAGTTGTGTATTATCAGTGAAAAATTATATTGCAAACTAATTAACAATATTGTGCAGATTAATGTATTATTATATTGGTAATGCCCCTATATTTCGAGTCCCACATTGTCATGAATTGTAATAGAACTAATTGTGCTAATCTTACCTTATATTATAAAACACTACTGATTGTCATAAATCCTTGGTTAATTTTAATGCAAAACACATCATATATAGAACGTTAACCACATCGCTTTGTACTTAAAGTATCACTAAGAAAGTATTAGCCACCGGGAAAGATTACTATTATATTACAACTAGAGTATAAATATTTCATATTCATCGATTTTATTTCGTATCATATTTTCTGCAATACATACAATATTCATTATTATTGGAAAATTGTTTATCTGACAATTTACTCGCATTTTACGTGGCTCATTTTCAAACAAAGTTTTATAGGACCGTTTGATTATCAATAAATTATTAATTCTTAGCATAATGATAGTACCTTTAATACGTGCGTATACACCGTGTCTCAATAAATTTGCTATTTTATTTCAATTTCTTTATTATTGTTGTCAAGTTCCATAAAGGACGATATACACTTGAGAATGGACGGCTGATATTTTTAATGGACGAACGTATAATTAATTGGATTAGGATTTTATTGATATGTAGATCATCAACTCGATCCATTATTTACCCTTCACCAATTTATTGAGGCATTTCACTATGCAGATATACAACAGAGAATATGGCGATAAATCTCATGAAGTGCGTCTCTATAAGTCTCTCATCATAAAAGGTGGTCCAACCAAAACGCACGATGTTAATTGTAAATAACACAAAAAGTTTTTAGAAAATTATCTTAATATTTTTTATTATGATAGAAGGATCTATGACAATTATGTATGAAACAAAACATCGGCCAAATGCTCTCCACGGCTTCGGTGGCATACCTCTATCCGATGGTCCATATTTTCAATGACTCTGAGACATAATTGAGGTTCAATGTCGTTAATGTGCCGAATTATCTCTTCTTGGCTTATTGACGTACACTTTTTCTTTTAAATATCTCCAAAGAAAGAAGTCCAACGGTGTCGGCCAACATGATCGTGGCGGCCAATTAACATTGCCACGACGTGAGATAACACGGCCATTGAATTTCTCGCCCAAAAGTGCCATTGTTTCGTTGGCTGTGTGGCAAGTGGCACCATCCTGTTGGAACCACATATCGTCCAGGTCCATATCCTCAATTTCTGGCCACAAGAAGTCCGTTATCATCTCGCGATAGCGAACATCATTCACGGTAACTGCTTGGCCGACCTCATTTTCGAAGGAGTACGGCCCGATGACGCCGCCAGCCCATAAACCGCACCAAACAGTCACTCTTTGTGGATGCATCGGCTTTTCAACAATCACTCGTTTTTTTTTTGCCCAAATGCGGCAATTCTGCTTGTTAACGAATCCACTGAGGTGAGAGTGTGCCTCGTCGCTGAAGATGATTTTCTTTGTAAAGTCACCATTCACTTCTGTCTGTTTAACCAACCATTCGGCGTATTTACGACGCTTGAAATGGTCAGTAGGCTTCAGCTCTTGAGTCAATTGAACCTTGTAAGCGTGTAAATCCAAATCTTTATTCAAAATTCGCATCAGTGATGTTCGTGAGATGTTCAATTGTTGGGCACGACGACGAGTCGAGGTTGACGGCTCTTCTGCTACACTATCGCGAACAACAGCAATGTTTTCCGCAGAACGAACTGGGCGAGCATGCACAGGTGTTTTCACATTTTCTACAGACCCGGTTTGCTGAAACTTGCGCACAATTCTCCCGATTGTGGACACATTTGGTCGATTATGCTGACCAAAAAAGTCACGAAGTGCACGAAATGCGTTTTAATTTGAACGCCCATTTTCGTAAAAGGCTTCAACAATCTTAACGCGCTGCTCAATTGTGTACCTCTCCATGGTTGAATTTGTCAAATACTGAAACAAAAAAATGTCAAATTAAGTTGGGCAAAAAACTTGACGTTAAGGTGTGACTCACAATTAACATCGTGCATTATGGTTGGACTACCCTTTATTAGAATCTCAATCAAGGTATAGAGTTAGCTATTACTTTTTTTTTAACCGACTTCAAGAAAAGGCGGAGGTTCTCAATTCGTTTGTATATAAAATTTTTTTATGTATGTTCGGATATAACTTTTGTGTTTATGAACCGATTTTAGTTATTCGTTTTAATTTTGCGTTGGATTCAGTATAGCTCCAAGGTGGTCCCATCTTAATTTCATTGGTATTGGACCTTGGACTTCGAAGATACACAACGGAACTCCTTACTCAAGTAGCCGTCGTTTCTTCATTCGCAAAGCATCCTTAGTAGGTCTACTCATCACTTCAAATTGTAAAATAATAAGTTTAAAAAAAACGACTTAAAAAAAGTAACTTAACCAAAAGGCAAGAAATAAATGTTTTCTACAACAATTCAATACTTATTTGTTGCTCCGTTTAATGTAATTAAGACATTACTGTTTATTATGTAATTATTATTAATTGTTTTATATAATTTTGAAGTCGTTGCCGTACAATATTAGTAATCCGAATGCTGGCCCTCGGCAATTTTTGATGTAAACTCGTTGTTATAGTAGCAAGATATATTCCGTTTAATATAATTTCTTAATTATATTAAACGGAACAATAAATAAGTATTAAATTGTTGTAGAAAACATTTATTTCTTGCTTTTTAGTTAAGTTACTTTTTTTTCAAGTCGGTTTTTTTTAACTTATTATGTATATGTACAATTACTAATAGTTGTTCATTTAGGTACCTCCAGAACTTTTGAGTATGAAGTATTTTACGATGGAGTTTCGAATAATCTCAGATAGTACAGCTACTATTGGCAATAGTTTTGGCGTACAATATTACGATATACCCATACAATGTTTCGTTTTCTAAATTCCATCCTATCCTTTCATCCAGTGTGTTATTTGATACTTAGAGTATTTAGGCATACCTTATATTACATGATTATGATTATTTGTACTGGGTTCTGCAGTTGGCAAGGCTGTAGTTGACTGGAGGCTATTTATATACTCATAAAAACAAAAGCAGTAGAGAATATTTCTATAGTATAGTCGAGAAATATCTGTATTTTTGATAAGTTTTACCATGGTGGAATATTTTGGTTAAAATTAGACTACACAGATGGTTCAAGAATGCTAGATATAAGAATGGAAGGTCTAAGAAGGTCTAAGGTATTTAATATTATCTGAAAATCTAAACCTTAGAATGAGTGAGCCACTGAGCGTCCCCGCCACAATATTCGAAGCTTATTTTAGCAAGAGATTATGAGGCTATTACAGGCGAATAGAGAATATTAACTACACCTTGAGGCAAACTAGTAAACTACTGCTTTATGCGCAAGTTATGAATTATTGCTATGGGACATTGCAAACTAAATAAATGTACGTTAAAATCTCCACATTATGGGCTATACAGATAGTCCGATGCGTGGAGGGTGCAATGTTGAAGATGAAACTGTGAAAATTTACCTCGCACTCTTTACAAAATGAGATGCTAATTGGAGAATTATTAGGGTAACGGCCGACTTACGTGGACTGTCATTCCATACTCTTCTCAATACATCAATGTAGTGGGATGACTGAATGAATGAGGTTGGTATTGTTGACAAAGGGTTACTCTCACAAAGCACAATGGGGTTGATATAATGGCCTGAGTTCATATGAATTCTGTCTACTCTCCTACTCTATAGAATCTGAAATTCCACCAGATATTCTTTGGAATGTATATTGCTGCAGAGTAATGAATAGGTAGTTAATTTAAAAATGTAATACATACGTATTAGTAAAATTATTTGGTCACAATTATCACATTTTTCTTTGTTTTTGTTTATATATCAGATTGCTGCTAAAAATGTTAAAGAGTTACATGTTCTATTGAAGTTGACATCTTAGTTGGATATGCTTAGTTAGATATTTTCGCTTAGGAATTAATCCAATGAGGCAAATTGAAACACGTAATTAAAAATTTAATGCGACATGTTAATTCATATGTCTTAAGAAAAATAATTTCTTCAGAAAAATGAATTATGTTATCAAGAGAATTACCAAAGTAGAACTAGTAAAATTAATATTAATATGACGCAAATAGTTATAGTGCCGTTCATATTATTATATTGCTATATTATTATTATTATTATATTATATAGGTTTGGGCCTCATCAGCCACTGATCGCATGGGTAGTTCCTTGGCGATCCCCTCTTGTCCGGGTCATTATCCAAAAATGCTATCCCATAAAAGGGGCAATTTAGGCACGTCCCCCGCCTTAAGCCTCGCCTCCTCTAGGATAACAGGGGTCCCTAATATAAGATACCTCTTCTCCTCCAGTGCGGGGCAGGTGTAAAGAAGATGAATCGAGGTTTCCTCATCTTCTTTACAGTATCTGCAGGCCGGGCTATCAGTCAGCCTCAGCTTGTGCTTATATGCATTCAGGCTACTATGGTGGCACGTTATGATTCCCACCAGAGTTCTGGCTTTGTGCCTGTTCAATTTAATGAATTCTAGGTCCCATTTCTCAATCTCTGAGTATTCGATGAAGAGTTTGGTTATTTGACAACCCGTTACTCCTCTCCATCTTTTATTGTGCTGGTCTCTTGCCCAGCCATTGATGCGGTCTCTGATCAGATTCCGACTTATTCCCACTGCAGGTTCTGCTCCATAGAGGTTTTCCCTGGTCCCTAGTGTGGCAAGGTCATCTGCTATTAGATTTCCCTTAATGCCATTATGCCCAGGTATCCATAAGAGTTCCACCGGTCCCTTCCCTGCCAAGTGGTTCAATGCTTCCTAGCAATTATAGACCAGCTTCGACTTTGTCGTTGCTGAATTCAGGGCTGCCAACGCCGCCCTGCTATCCGAGCAGATACATACCTTCTCCTGGGTCCAATTTTGGTCCGCCTCCAGAACACCGTATGTAATTCCAACTAGCTCGGCCTGGAGTGCGGTAGTGTATTTGCCCAAGGGGAAAGTTTTACCTATCCCGTCGCATCGCCTATACACCCCCGCACCCATATTGCTATATAATAACATGAACTATAAAAATGTTTGCTACATTATGCAAATAAGGTAGCATACATGTTATCAGCATTGTAGCATACATGTTTACATGTTATATAAAAAGGATTGAAAGGTTTTTATATTTCCATAAATGTTGCCATTGACGATTTTTGAAAAAGTCACGTAAACACTGTTATATCTATATATGTATACTTTATGATTTTTTTTGTAGGACTAAGAACCTCATTATGCGTACATAAATTTAAGCAAATTTATGATAATAAAAATAAAATATAATTTATTATTAATGATCATGTTGATATATCAATGTTAACTTTATTTATTATTTAGTATAAATTGATATAGTTGTAATGTTATCTAATTGATTGATCATGGGTTGTTTGAGGTACCTGTAAGTGTGTAAAAAATAATATAACATAGCCATAACAATCACTCATTGTCAGTCCCTGGTGATTTAAAATAGACTTGTTTTACAAGATACTTCGCGAAAAGTTTTTATTCATATTTATTGTATATACATTTTTATACGTATTTATAATAAATATATTTATATACATATATACAAAAAGGGAAAGTATTAACTACCTGCAAATATCAGATATCAAAGTAAAAATATGAATAAATATAAGGTACTTATAAATAACTAGAAATTTTGGTATCTATTATAAAAAAATTATACACATTTTGGCTATAATTTGGTTATATGTGTTGTGCATTTTACATACTATTCTTATATTACTCTAAATATAATTTAAATCTATATAATATTTCGGTGATTTCAAAAGCTTTGATAAAGATTGAAAAGTATTTATACAGGGCGATTCGAAATGAGAGAAAATGTTAAAGATGTGCAAAGAAAGCAAAAATACGCAAAATACAGCGGCTACAATGATAATTCATGGATAATCATAATGTTAGTGTTATAAGTATTCAGAAATTGAGTATTAAGAAGATACAAAATGCGGATAATATTTCAGCAGTGTGAAAGTGCTCTATCATGGTGGACGTGATGGGCATAAGGACATTGCGTTATTTAGAGGTACATAATCCAAAAATTTATGACAAATGGTCTATAAATATTTTTCTCCGGTAAGGTGTATATTCAGTACAAATTAACCAAATTATTAATCATCGAGCATGCCGCAGCATACTTAATACTTAATTGAGCTTCCAAATTACTTTCTAACGTAGCATGGAAATTTTTATCCAACCTCAATGATTATTGTTATTATGATAATAGTTTATAGTAAATAGTTGATAGTAAACTGAACTTCCCCTGTAAATAATATATATTTAAAACATCCTCACTATTTTCACGAATTCACTGATAACATTTTAGTCTTCAGAAATCGTCGCAATGGAGATATTGTAGTGGTCGAACATGAAAAATATTGGCTTGAAATACTTTTAAATTTATGTGCACATCATCTTCTATCGAATTGTGAATAATTTGTAAGTTCATACACACTGTCTTCTCTTTTGGGAAGGATATCTTAGAAGTACTTAAAAATGTCTCTGTTTACCTTGTACTTGCAAAAACTCTTTGAAACACCTTTCCATTATGAATTTCTTGATTAGAAAAGCGATAATGATATTTATTTACATAACAATATTTAAGCATGATAATACAAATCTGTCAAATGTATGTGTATGACGTTTTTCAACAATGACTCGATAATTAATTGCTAGTCAAAAGATTGATTTAAATTAGTAATGGTATTTTCGAAAATATTCTTTAAACCAATATTGTCTGTCTTACGAACACATTTAGTACAGTTTTACAATCTTAAATGACTAAATAGCTACGAAAAAAAAAGATTTAATTATCTCGTGTATTTTGGGTTTAATAACACCACTTTAAAATATTTCCCTTTCTTTATGAATCACACTGTATTCAAATTGATTTTTGTAGGTTAACTGATGAATCAAAATAAAATGAAAATTAAGTTAATTATGTAATTTTCATTTTAGATGGGCGCGACTCAATATTAATTTTATATCGAATTCTATATGTTACAGTAACTAAATTGTGAGTCACATTGTATGTTACATCTATATAATTTTCATTCAAGTGTATTAAACTGTAATGGTATATAATTTTAGCTGTAATTAAATAGAATCATCGTAATTGAATGTTAAAAAAATACCTCAATTTATGGGATTGTACATTTTATATGTGTATTGAGTTTGTCTGTCCGTTATTCTAATTAATACTGTTACGATAACTTTGAAGTATTTGATGGGGTAAAGGCGTGATTCCTTACCTTGTGACTAGTGATATATTAAATATGGTTTCAAATTACCTTTTGCTGATTGATAATATAAGAGTTGAGTAAAATAAATTTTTCATATTTATTTGAAACTCATGTTGAGAGAACCATAGTGTATAATAAATAAATAGTTAATTGGTTAAAAAACATTAAACGGAGAAATCGAATACTAATAATGGGCCAATTTATTGCTTTCTAGTGCATTCGAAAAATGCAGGAAGCTAGGTATGTAATAATTTGGCAATTTTTTTATGTAAGATGTTTAAAGCTTCTATGAATTCACAGTCATTGTCTGATAAAGTAAATTCCTCCGGACTATGCCGTGATCGTTGTCGAAACTTGCTGATCAGCCTATAAATTTCTTCAGGACAGATTCAAAGACTAATGTTGCTGTATTCTGCTCTTTGTTAAATCATTGTTTTACTTGGCTTCCATTGTTATGTGATGTGATGGTATTCATTGACCAGTTGCTGACTATACCGGTGGTTGAAAAATCTCCAAATAACTAAAGCGATATCCGTCGTCTGTTAAAATTGTTTTAATTATTCATAATTTACAGGGATTCTCTAATAATATGTGAATAACAATAAGTACTTTTATGCAATAATTTGACATTAGCATAATATACTCTGTGGTTCTGGTTATTATGTGTGCTATGTATGCACATACATGGTGTGCTACTGCGGACTCATCTGTATATCCTAACCCGATATGCCATTCATATTTCATAGTTATGGACTGGATGGCTTGTGATATCGTTTGAGCAATATTTAGAGATTAGCTTTATTAACAACTTATGATCAACCAAGTATGACTATCATCATACGAGAAACCATGGAAGAGAAGCAGAATCATGATGATTCATTTTTGGACTTTTCTGAAGAAGCTGAAAGCTGAGCTCTTTTTCTCTATTATCTGCCATAGTATGTGAGAAAATAAATGGTATATTTTGTTTCTACTTCGGGTGTTACAAATGATATTATACATAATATTACCCCCAGTTAAACAGTCTGTTAAAGATAATTGAAGTTAACGTTACTTTTTGTAACTTTAACTTCAGTAAATTATATTATATGTCGAGGTATTTTTCACCATCATTTACTTTACTTATTTATTTATACACGATGCAATAGCCAAGGCCTATTATAGAATGGGAAAGACTCAATATAAAACATATACATAAAGTCAAATAATATCAAAATCTAAAATAAAATTATTTTAGATTTAAATAAAAGTATTGAACATTAAATGCTACACAATATAGCATTATGTATGTCTGTATGACTAGAGTTGCAAGTATCTACCATATTTTGTACTGTTTTGTTTGGAAATATATACGACTTTTATATATTGCTGGAAATATAAGTACAGGAGTTGTAAGGTAAAATATATTTATATTGTGTACAGGCATTCCAAGAAGATGAATGTTAATTTGTGATAACAAGTGTGAAAATTCAATACAATTGCTTAATAATTTATACAAAAACATTACACCTCAATACTGTCTTCAAGTTTCTAAGAGTTGAACTTTAAATATATTCAATAAATTTTCGTGCGGAATATCTCTAGCTGTATAAACTCTATCACCACGAAAACTCACGTATTTTAAAAATTGTCCCTGAATTCTTTCTAGGTTACTTTTATGAACATTAAAAAACCTGAATCATTATAAAAGGTTATTCTCACAAAGGCATCAAATAGTTGTTTTAGCATGTTAGGTATTATAGTACTATTTACAATTTATAATAAATCCAAGAATGTTTTGACAGTTTAAGCTTTCATTATTTACATAATTAATAAAAGGCAGTCTGCAATCAAATATCACGAGTAATACTCTCAAATTCACTAAGTTTGTTTATATTAATGTTATTAATATTATAATCAAAAGTAATAGGAGATACTTTACGAGTAAAAGATATTATATTACACTTACTGATATTGAGTGGTAACAGATTAGTTTCACACCATGTGTTTAAATTGTTCGTATCATTTTGAAGCAAAATGCAGTTCCGTAAACATGTTACAAATATATACTCTGGCAGATATCACTTATAAACACGATAAATAGAAAGGACCCCGAAACGAAAATAGATCCTTGTGGAACACCCGATGTTGAAAGTATTTCGACATAACCAAAATCATGATACAGCACCGTTAGTTTTCTGTTATGTAAATATGATTTTAAAAAAACAATAAAACTGTGTGATAATTCGACGTTGCTTTGCCTTTTAAGTAAAATACCATGATCTAGTCTTTCGAAAGTTTTGGAAAAATCGGTATAAGTGAGAAGCTCCATACAATATGGAAACAGCAAACTGTGTAATACAGATTAAATTCGTTATAGTAGATCTACACTTGACAAATCCATGTCGGTACTTACTAATTTGAGATGCCATATGACAAAATATTACATAGTATAACATTTTCAATGATTTTGCTAAAATTACATAGTATCGTAATAATTTCAAAATAATTAACGGAATTCCATCTGCACAGTTGTCATTTTTGATTTGTATTTTTTAGTGTTTCCTCTTTTATATTAGGAAGCGATAGGAGAGGTATGTTAACATTTTCTGTAGTGTTCTGAACTAAATGAAAGTCGCTTCGAAGAAAGAAGCAAATGATCTTTTAAGGACTAGTTAAATATGCTTCTTAATAATTCATTGACATTATGCATGTTTTGCATAAAGTAACAACTTTTGTTACTTTTATAATCTATGACCAATCCAATGGTGAACACAATTTCGAAATAAGTATTGGGGACCTAATGTGCTACATTGCAATATTACTATTGTCAGGTTATATAGATATTCCAAGATGGAAAATGCTATGGGAATGTGATACATAAACATATAATCCGACAGTAGCGAATGCAATGCGGAGGAATAAATTTGAGCAAATAAAGAAGTACACCCATTGTCCGGATAATTGTAAACTTGCTGAAAATGACAAGTTCGTTAAAATGCGCTCTTTGTTCGACATGCTAAATGTACGATATTTGGAGTATGCGTCACTTTTCAAAAATATTAGTGTAGATGAAAGTATGGTGTCATATTTTGGAAGGCACTCAGCAGAACAATTAATTCGAGGTAATCTGATATGGATATAAAATGTGGGATTTATGTGAGGTAATCTCTAGGTTACCTTATACAATTTAAGCCCTACCAGGGAAAACAAAGTAACAGACAAAATATGGACCTAGGTATTGGAGGGTCCGTAGTCATGCATTTATTAACTAAGCTCCCTAAAAAAGTCCATTTCAAAATATATACTGATTCCTCGTCTCTAAAGTTAGTAAAGCGGTTACAAGAACGTGGTTATGCTATACAGGCACAATAATGGCAAATATAATAGAAAAGTATCAAATAATGGTTAAGCCTCTGGAAAAGGGAGAGGGGAGCTTATCACTACCAAACAAGATGCAAGTATAGGTATTACTGTCACAACTTGGAAATATAACAGAATGGCTTTAACTGTCAGTTCTTGTGATACTGTAGAACCGATTGACAGAAGTGAATGATGGGTATCCAGTGAAAAAAAGAAGATTCCCGTAAGTCAGCCCAATGTTGTTGGCAAATATAGTAAGTACCATCCATCCGATCAACACCACCCATGTTGATCGGATGGATGAAAACATGGACATATACAGAATTTCCATCCGATCAAAGAAATGGTGATGGGCAGTATTTGCCTTCTCTGTCATGCAAGTATTCATAATGCTTTGCAGATTCACCAAAGAAATTCTAATAGTGCTATGGACTATCTTGCATTTAGAAGACATATTGCTCAGGTATATCCCCGGAAGTATGGTACTACTATAGTTGGTGGAGGACGACCAAAACCATCAAAGGAAATAGCAAGCAGGGTATTAGAAGAAATAAGATTTGATCGTATGGATCACTGGATGATATCTGCCGTAAAGCAAAATAGATGCGCAGTGTGTAAAAAAAATTGGACCAGTCAGTGCGAAAAATGTGGGGTAAATTTACACGAAGGGTGTTTTAAAGACTTCCAAGTTCGTTAATTTTATTGTTTATCAAATTATTTGAAATAAATCATTATTCCATATATGATTATATGATTTCTCTTTCATAGAAATGAATGCAGTATTACTGTCGCATTTAAGCCTTTTGTAGGCTCGGTGTTCCATTACTGGAACATACTGTAACACAAAAATAATCAAGAAAATTTCGACTATAATGCTGTAGCAGATGTATATTAACTCTAACTAAGTAGAATATCACAAAAAAATTAAAAAAACCAACAAAAAATAATTCGGACAAAAATGGGTTAATGAATTATTTATCCGTAAATCGCTTTTTATATTACACTGGCTATTGAAGATTATTATTGCATACGTGATTTTTAGTAAAAAATGCGTTTTTTAATGCTGGATGCAACAATTATATTGCTTTTTGTTTGTATGTCCTGAATAGTGAAATCACCAATAACATTTAGAGATAATTAGTTTTCTATTTTTGTAAAATTTTCATTTTGACTGTAATGTTAGAGTTATTATTGAATGATTAATAAAAGTGACCATACCGACAATTTCTATTAAATTACAAAAACAACATTTAAGGTACGAATTTTCACTGTTAGCCTCCCTCGTCCTAACTACAGATTGTTTTCACCTTGATAGTTCTTGATAGCAAATCTATGTAGAATACCATCACTATTGTTTCAAATCATATTTCATTTATTGTGGCCTGATTTATGGACTACTTACAATCCGATCCTATTGAACTTCCCCCAACCTAAATATCCTCATGCATGCCCTTTATAATTAATGTCAGCGCTACGAGCTGGCTGACTAAATGGAGTAAATTTCTTATTAATTTCAAATTAATACAGAAGGAGATAATTTGAACAGATCGATAGAAATAACTTGGAGTAAATGGAATAACGTTATTGAATACTACGATAATGTCGCTTGAATTATCGTATGTTAAATCTTCCAGGTGATGTGTATGTCGTATTTGGCACACAACTTATTTGTACCAAAACATTATATAATTTATACAATAATATTTACATAAAAGAGGCTATGCTATGATTCACAATATAATCACATAA
Source organism: Rosalia funebris (assembly GCA_037954035.1). Lineage (NCBI taxonomy): Eukaryota > Metazoa > Arthropoda > Insecta > Coleoptera > Cerambycidae > Rosalia > Rosalia funebris. The sequence goes on from JAZFAV010000007.1 coordinate 13,257,600, forward strand.
TTTTCTTGAAATTGATTCAGCCGAGCCGTGAAGATCGTTAAACATGAATTAAATATATTGCAACTCCCAGTCATCCCGCTTCATATAATTATACATGAAATAATGTACGTAGTACATTCTACCACGAACTTAAGGAATGCTATATTAAATTTTAACAATTTAATTTTTATTGACAGGACTTCATATAATTATACCGATTGGACTAATACATAGGTATATTACACATATAAATATCTTACATATTTACATATATAAAATTGGATAATAATTGTGAGTAACTAAATTGTTAAAACCATGTACCTATAAATCCTTAAATCCAATATGAAAATATTTTTGTGCTACATGCAATAACTTTCAAAATACCTATCAAAAAACTCTCAAAGATTAAAAAATGTCTTACCTGTGGGTCAGAAATAAATCACGTTTAATTTTGCAAATTAATTTAAAATGTGTATGCAAAACAATAAAATATATACATATAGTGAATAAATATACTTACCAAATTTTTGTATAAAAAATACTAATTTTTATTCATTGTACTCAAGTGGTGATTTGGTTATTGGTTTGGAATGATTGCTTTATCCCTTGTTGTTTTAGACTAGCTTAAAAGCGAATGTAATATGGTTTGTATAATGATTCTCTGCATGTGCGTCACAGGTAGGTAATAATCGTATAAAGCAATCAACTGACATTTTTGAACAGTGTCGTGCGGAAAACACATTTTAGGATAACAGTTAGTACAACACAAATCCGTCAACCACGACAGAGTAATGAAAATGTTCTCTACAAAAACATTCAATGGAAGTGACGTTTCCATCAAAATAAATGAAATAAATTTAACAAAAATCAAAATAAATGGAACAAAAATAAAATAAATTTAACAGAAATATTGAGACCAATGGATCAAATTATACAATAAAGCTAAGACGTGACTTCATAATTGTATATTGTTGTTAATTATTAACTGTCTATGCCGTATGTAGTTGATTGAAACATATGTCGCTAGACATACGTACTGGTAATTGTGGCATATTAATTACAATTGCGAGTAGTGTAACATTGATCTGTGCGTCGTCACTAAATTGATACACGCGCAAGAAACCATTATACAAATTATAGATAATAAGGAGCAATAAAACATTAAGGTCTTTGTTGAAATGCCTCTCTGTAATCATTAATTATTATCATCACATTAAGTCCTAGTTAATTATAGTGTGCGAATTGTAATTTATAATTAATTATTAAAATATTAAATATTCAGAATAGTAGAATAAACAGTATATACATTATTAATCTATAATTGCTGTTTTAAGGTATATTTATTATATTTTACATTTATGTAAATATAGAGTTGGTGAAAATAATGTACATATTCGTACTGTTTCGTATACTACTAATAAAAAAAATATTAGAAAATGTGTCAATAGGGGATTGTATTTAAATCATAATAAGGGTGAGAGAATTATAAATGAATTCACAGTCAATTTAAAGTCCTGTAAATACCATGTATTATACTAAATATTGGTAATATGAAATGTACCAATTTGCAATTAAGAATATTTATTTCTTATTATACATATATACAGATCTAATCTATGACTAGAATTAGTCGGGATGTGCAAAGAAATACAAAATGTACCAATTGAATTATCCTAAAACAAAACTGTATAGTATTTGCTACATAGGTAATAGTGTTATATTGTTATATTATTATAATGTTTTTCCCTCTTTGTAGAGACTGTTTGATTTTTCTCTTATCCGGAAAGTGAAGGAAATTAATATTCCCAATGTTGTTCTGTCATAACTTCTAGAACTGATTTTTGGTCATGTTAGTTTGTTGTTGTTATTGTGAAAGTTCGTTTGGAAAATCTAATACGTATTAATTTATTATTGAAAAATGTTTGATTACTGCTGACGTAATTGCATACAAATTAGAATATCCATTGGCCAGGTATTTTAAAAATTATAGCTATGTATTGTTTATTATTTACTGTAGTAGTTTCCCATTTACTATAATTGCCCAAGTAGGTATTACATAAAACAAGTTATTAAAACGAGTATTCTTTGTATACTATCGTCAATCCATTTTATGTGAACTGACGTAAGTTTAATATAAATCTTAAATCATGCAGTATATAATAAGAGCGCTTTGTTTGACTATGTGTAGATTACCGTACACTGCTATTTATAAAGATTGATATTAGTCTACTCATATAAGAATAACAAGGGAAAATAATTTTCAGTCATTAGAAACATACCTACATAAGTGTCCGAGTGGTAATCAACGATGATTAAGGCAACATTTTTCATAATTTATTTGACCTTTGTAGTCCTGTCCGCAGTGAAATGTAAGTAATATAAAAAACAATACGTAATATGATTTTTGTTTATTATTTTGACGTAATCGATTGTATAATTATATAGTTGATTAGTACTAGTAATTAATTATGGATTTTTTTATACATATTAGAGAATAGTAATAACGAATTTTACAAGTTGACATATTGTACGTATTAAAAGTCATAAAGCATTTCGTTACGTACTCTAAACGAATAAATAAGTCTATATATTAGAAAATAATATAATAAACTGTTATGATATATATGTATGTTCCCTTTTCTTGGCACACGTAAACAGAAAATTTAAAATTATCAACAAATATGCACATACATTTTTAAACAAAAATTTTTACGATAACGAGTATTTCTGTGTTGAATATTGACATATATACATACTTACATATTTGTGTAATTGTATACTATGTAATGATTAAAAATTGTAAAATGGCAAAATTTATTTTCTAATGGACGAATAAATTAGAATTAATATTTTTTTTATTAAAAATGTTTAAAAATTTTAATAATGGAATAATATTCCTTCTTCTTTCTGGTTTCGATCAGTAGAAAAATAATTGATATGTTTATATCTAACTAGTAGATACTGTCACGAACGCCTCGAGCGATCCCGAACCCGGGAATATTCGAAACCATCAAGAGCGTGTGGAGTTGACTTCCAGTGCGTTCTATACTAGAAGATTCACCAAAATTCTTTATCTGTTTAGAAATGTCTGGAGAGACATCCTACTGCCTATATAAGAATTGTGTCGTCCAGCCAGGAGTTAGTTAAATCTGGACCGCGATAGTGAGCCATACGGTGCGAAGAAAGTGACATTGCGTAAAAGTGTGAAAGTTAGTTTATACAGTTAAAGTAGAAAGAAAGTTAGTTAGTTAGTTAGACTTGTAAATAGTTGAGTTGTAAATAAGTGTTCGAAATAAAGCTATTTCTACTAAATTCGTTACAATACCTTCAATTTGAAACTGAAAGTATTGTAAATTGACTTCTCAACTGCTTAATTAAAATGTTTAGATAATTTTTGTGTGAAAGATGTACATGTACAATATATATTTCTTGTACCTATCACTAAGACAGAGTTTTCATATATCCCGTCCCTATCATGTAAGATTTTCAACAATGTTATTTTTGTCAAATCATCAGAAATTTTTATTTTTCCTGTACATTTTCGTGGCGATTTCTTAAAGTATAAGACATTGCATCATAGTGCTATAAATTATTTATTTTATAATGTTGTGAATGGCACATATTTTAACTGTTTATTTTTTAGGCGAAGATTGTGATAAGCTGGGAGTTCTTCTCTATGAAGACCTTAATTGTAAACCAGTACAAAATGGCAAGGAATGCCCAGTAGAATATAAATGTGACAATTTTAGTCGACTGAATGATTCGTGTCTCTTCAGAGGGAGAACGTATGCATTGAATGAACAAATAGACAACGATATCACGTATGGATCCTGTGATGTAGGATGTTTTTGTAATAACAATGAAGGGTAAGAATTTATTTGATCCCGATACACAATAATTAGTACTTTTATTGACAATCCTTAGTAATGCGGTTTTTAAATTTGATAAATAATTAAATGATGCTGTTGTATAATATTAAAATTATCTTGGAAAGGATTGGAGTTTATTATAATTGGTTTATATTACTTTAATACAGATGAAGCTGTAAACTAGTATCTTCAGAAATTATTAATAATTATATTTCATGTGAAAATAAATATTTTACTTAAATTGTTTCTAGTAGTTAGTAGTAGTAATTTATTAGTATCATCAAAGTATTGGACAAAATATATTTTTGACTTTGACATAATACTTAAGTCCATTAAAGTCAAATATCTGTGACTAACAATTAACCGCTATCTATTCGTTTGTAATATTTATTAAATTCGAATTATCATATCGAAATTTATCATAAAATAAATGAGTAATTGTAAGTATTACATTATAATGGATAAGTTAATGTCGATAATACTGTATATATTCTTTAAAAACAAATTATATAATCTGCATTATATCGCGTTAGTTAAAGTTTAAATTACGTAGCAGGGTTATCAAGTGCCAATTGATAGCTATTCCCATAGAAATTGATTATAATTACATAGTTAAACATAGGCAAATGAATAACGATTATTTTTTCATGTCATTATAATCTTGCAATTTTCATTGAAATTTGTAATTTATCTTGAACTTTTGGCGCCTCCTGTATGTGAAAATTGTTATATTACTCTTAAAACTATCATAAATAACAAATATTCATCAAGTAAATTTAAATTTTTTAAATTTAATAGTAAATCTGAAAACAGAAAAGATGAACCAAGAAATATTTTAATGTATACCAAAAAACCTTGCCGATTACAAACTTGATTTTTTTACTTTCGTGAAACCACCTCAAATGGTTTTTCCAAATTTCATTCTTACTTTTTTGTACTAAAAATGAACCCCCACTTCAATCTGTATTCATTGAATAAAGAAGTATAATATACTTAATATTTTATTCACATTCATAGATAGAACAAGATATAATTCATAAACAAAACATTAGTATTACGTCCCAAAATATTGCGTTTCAAGTGAATAATATCCCAGCTCACCTTTTAGTCTTCCTCGAAACTCATTTTCCATATTTTACAAGTACGTTAGGTAACTAGTAATTATTTTAAAACTAAACACAAGCAAGTACTTTGCATCTTTTATGAGAAATTAATGATATATGCTACTATTAGTGCGTGCACATTGTACACAAGCTTCAAAACGTAATAGTCCCTGGTACGTGTAGCTCGAATCGTAGTTAGTGTAATACGTCGATAAGCCTCATGAATTCTACCCTTCAGCTCATTTAAATTCAAAGTTTGTGTTTTATACACGAGATCTATAAGATAACCTAACAAGACTAAATCTGATGGCATAAGGTTTGAGAAACCTGCAGGCCAATTAACCGGACTCCAATTACTAACCCATCTATCTTAAAAAATTCACCTTAAATGCTTAGTGGTGACTTGAGCATTATGTCAGATGTCTTGTTTAATTATTAAATTCTATTTCTTCTCTTTAAATATCTTCCTTAAGTTCCGGAAATGTATTTATAAATCCAGGTATCTTTGAGGACCAAATTTGGAAAGAATGTACACCAAACATTTAAATTCCAAATTTGGAATATATCGCAAGTTTGGAAACGCATTTCCTGAATTCAATGGGGTATTGGTTTGACCCAATAACAGGCGTTATGTTTATTTACCACAATAACACTGATGAATCCAGTAAATTTGATCTAAAACTCCTGAATACTCTTGCAGTATAACTCGAGATAGAATTATTATAAACTGTAGACGGCGGGTCAAATCAGGTAACAATTCGTGCACTAAATGCAGTTTAAGGGGATGGTACTCGTATTTGTGTTTTTTTAATATCCTGTGCATAGTGCTTTTACTCACTCCAGTCTCTTCATCTGCTTTTCGAATGGAAATTTGGGGCTCTATGCAAACGTATGACAGAACAGTTATTACAGGTTCCTTAGTTCCAAGTAGGACAGGACCAGTATACATTTTAAACAGTTTACGAGAAGATACTCTATGTTCTACGTTTCAAACACTCGTATGCGAAAGGTCATTACGTGACGGGAAGCGTTGTTGGTATATACCGAGCTGCTTTGCGAGAATTTTTATATATTCTTCATAAATCAACAACATATCAATGCATCCATATGTACTAAATAACATTTTTGTATCACAATTAAGTCACAGCAATCAGTCACAAAATACGAAGGGCGTTCAAATATAACCGAAACTTATTCTTTTAGATTTATTGAAACAAAAAAAAAAATCAAAAATACTTTATTTTTCTACATAGTCTCCCCCTTCATTTGTATATTTTCTCCATCAAATTGGAAGTTTTTGTATGCCATCACTGTAAAGGAAAGTCAATTGCATACGAACACCTCCATCACCGCATCATCGTTGAAATGCTAATGCTCTTTTAGTAGTTTAAACATATGAAAATCACATGGCGATAGGTCCGGACTGTATGGCAGGTGCTAAAGGGTCTCACAGAATATTTTCTCCAATTTCCTTCCCATTTAGTTTGCCGTATAGGGCTTGGCATTGTTGTGAAACAAAATAATGTCCCTGATGGAGTGTTGTCCTCTTTTGCTCTGATAGACAGTTTTCACTTTATCCAAGAGAGTGAAGTAGTAAGTAGCATTAATTGTTTACTGATTATGAATGAAATCCAGTAGAAGGACGTCTTTGAACTCTAGAAAATCGTCGCTAGAACTTTCTCACTGACAAATGTGTTTTGGTCTTCGAGACAGATTCCTTGTGTTCGTCATTCTTTGCTCACTCGTTCGCTCTTAGGAGTGTAATGGTGAACCCAGTTCTCGTCATAGGTCACAATGCGACTAAAGAAAACAAAACGTATTTCTTAGTCCGGTAGTGACTCGCTCATTACCGGACTAAGAAAGACGTTTTCTTTGATTGACAGCTATTGACATATATCAAGACGAATGTTTTTTTGTTCCTCTGAAAGAAGGCGTGGCACCCAACTAGCCGAAATCTTGCTAAAACCGAGCTCATTGTGGATGATCGAATGGATACTTCCAAGGCTGATGTTTACATTAGAAGCGATTTGGTCGACGGTGAAGCGGAGATAATTTTTAGTAAGGCGATGACGGAAACTGGTCTTAGGCCTGTGATCGTAGGATGCATTTTCGACTCTCTGCCGCTCTTCAGAGAATGTTTTCTGCCAATGAAATATTCGTGACTAAAAGGATGTTTTTACCAAAGTATTCTCATAATCTTCGCAAAATTTCAGCTGGGCCGACCCCAAAGCAACGGTTTTCTATGTCAAGAACTTAATAATAATGCGTTGCATAACAGACGGATGTTCATTGCTCTCACTCGCCCTTGCTACTGTCATACTAACGTTCTCAGAGCTGCGCCGGTGATAATTTTCTCCCCCTATTACCCCGCCTATAATTCCCACCAGTACTCAACTCAACTCTATTACTTTCAAGACTACTCGCCTATAATTCTCATTTATATTTGAACGCCCCTCGTATTATCAAAAATCAATAATAAAATGATTCTAATCAGAATCCACAAACTGGATAATTTAATATTCGTACACTACATTACTACTGCAAAGAAAGAAACTGGATAAATGAAGTATTCTTATTTTTTTTTATATTTAGACGCGCATGAAAGACAATCCCGGATTATTGAGAATTTCATTAGTTACCTTTTATTTAATTTTCAGTACTTACATTTCAATTTTTATATACTTATTAATTTATTTAGTAATGAACTAAAACTTTCTATGTAGTCGTGTAGAGAAAACTAATCAAAATATAGTATAATATAGTATAATATACAAAAATTAATATATAATTTTTTCTATGTATAATTGTAATTAAAAATATTAAGTATTTTATACTTCTGCGCTCAAAAAGAAGTGGGGATGCATCATTAGTACAGAAAAGGTCAAAGTGTAATTTGAAAAACGTTCTTAATAGTTGAAATAAAAAAAAAACAAGAAAGTGTTAAATTCTGAATCAGTAAGTTTTTCTTAGAATTTAATAATAGTTTTTGGTATTTTTTTTGTCTAATCAAATAACGCATATACTGATAATACATTCTAGGATATCATGTATAAGAAGTTTCTCCTTATAGATTCTAGGACATCATATATAGCTTTGTATAATTTATATGATATAAAGAAATTTATAATTTAAACACCAATAATGTCAACTATTTTATAAATTCGGATTTATCTAATTTATCAAAATATTATGATATGATTGATGAAAGTCATTGTACAAAAAAAAACAACATTTATTTGTTAAAAGAGTAATATTAGTAAGTTAAACTGAAAGGAATATTTTTCGTATTACACGAATAGAGTTTTTAAATTCATGTTGGTTGATATAAATTAGCAAATGATGAGAATAGAGAAGCTTAAATAAAATTAACTACATAGTCGTAAGAATACTTAATTTATATAATTAAAAAATTCCAAAGGGTTTCAGAAACGAGTTAAACACTCTTTGAAGTCTGCTTTATCCATTATAGCTTACTATCAACTCACAAAGTTAATTATCCAACGTACATCAAGTTAATGAAAATATATCCATATATAAATTTTATTAATCAAATTACTAGACTGCATTACAATGTCTGTTCTAGTATTGGACTTAATATTAATATCCAAATTTAAGCAAGAGGTGCAACTTAGCTTTGCTAGGAAACTAAAGACGGAAATTCAGAAGTTAGAAAAAATATACAATCACAAAAATGTATACAAATGCGTCATTTTTCATATAATTACTGAATTGGTAAATTTATTTCTATAAGAAATACTGCAGTATTTTTCCTTCCTGTTTCGTAGAGCAGAGCAAAAAATTACCTGATTTTTTAATAAACATTTCTAAATCGAAGTAGGCAGTTGGAAGAATATTATGTGTGTAATAAATCAGATGTACCTGTATAATTAACCGAACTATGATATTATCTAAAATATATTTCACTGATTTAGATAATTGATATGAAGGCCTGGTTGCAGAACATAAATAATATAAGATATGTGTCTTTTTCATTATCAATTTATTACTATGTGTACTGTTACCGTTATTATTGGATCCTATTGGATCTAATAGTGCGAGAGATATTTTACAACCATATTATATATTAAAATATATAAATTACTTGATTTTTCAGTGGGGCACGTTTTACTTGTGCTATATTAGACTGCCCTGAATGGTTAGGTGTCCCAATTAAACCTGGTTGTTACAGGAAATACGAGGTAGACAAATGCTGTTCCTCTGGAATGATTTGTCGTAAGTAAGCAATTTTATAATTTATGTTATTTGTACTTCTTATTGTAGCAAACTCATTTAAATGATTCCAAATTTCATAATCTGATAAAAATGTACGTTTCTTTTAGCTTCAGATGATATTCCTCTCGATGAATGTGTGGTCGATGGTAAAACGTACAAAGAAGGAGAGAAATTCTTCCCCAAAAATACCTGTATGAAATGTTCTTGTCCCAAGAAATTCAATGGAAAATTTGAATCTTCTACTTGTAAGCGAATTTCTTGTGGTGTCCAAATCAATCGCCCTGAGGTACTACAAAATCATTGTGCTCCTTTTTATATGAAACACAACGACGAGGAGAGCATTTGTTGTCCTGATAATTGGGTTTGTCGTAAGTAAATTATTTTAGAATAATAAGCATTGAGGTGATACAGAAGAATATTATTTAAATATTCTTCCTTCAGTTGGTATTTAAGTGTATGTTAAGAAGTATATAGTAACTCTTTTTGTTCTTATCGAATCGCAATTATAGGACTAGGCACTTCTGTATTCAAAATTTATTTCACTTACTAAGGTAACATTTCGATTACCAACTCATACAGTTAGTGCTGAATCGACAAAGATTGAATTTAAATCAGTTTAAACTTGACTTAAGATGAACAGACAGAAAAGTTATTATTTTTTAAATATAAACATAAACATAACTCTTCATTTGCAGATTGATGATTGTGTTGTTTTAAATATGTTTAAAGCCACTTTCACGTGGTTTTTTTGAAGAATATGCTCATATTTGAAAAATAGGCGATGTGGTGGAGCCAAAAATTTTCAAATAGATATTAATGGCCTTAAAAAAATGAGAAAAATGTAATCTAATAGTTTTCGTAATATATGGAGAGGAGAAACATGAGACATGATATTCTTAGAAACTATTTTTCAATAAACAATAACTTCAGCGAACTATACGCGTAAATAAAAAATTATGGATAGAATAGGATAAACCTTCACCACTGTCATTTCAAGATCGTTTAACTTATTAAATATCTCGCCATAAGCATTATCAACTTAAATATTAAAGCAATAGTAAGCTTTAGCAATATTATGTAAGAATACCTAAGATATTCTTCAGTGGAATATATTCATATTTCCATGGGAAATAAACTAGGAGATTTTGTATTATCCTGGTAAGCTATGTGCTTTGCAATTGATCGTAGTATCCCAAATCAAAATTTTCAAGGATATGTATGGGTGAGTTTTCGATAAATAAAATAACCTTAGTACCACCAGTTTGACTACGGTCAGTAAAATGGAAAATGAAAGAAAATAGGAGAAATTATCTTCCTTTTCGAAGGAACCGGGTGAGAAGACGAACACGAACTTATACGTTGGTATAACTGAGAGCTAGATGAAGGCTGAGAGTAATATTGACGTAACAATTTTCCGAAAAGCAGCCTTGAATATCCTTGAATTTGACTTAATGGATAACAAAATGTTGGCAACAAGTTTGGGTTTGTTGCAAAATATATTCGGAAGACAAGTCAAAATTGAATCAGGTGTGAACGTCCCAGTTTATTTTGCAAGCGCTGTATGTAAAAATCGCTGAATCCTTGATTTAAATGAAATGGGGTGATTAATTTACTTAAAAAAGACTTCTGTATACTAATGTCAGCGAACAGTGACCCCGCAGATGAGTTACAAGCTTTTCAAGTTTCATCTTATAAGAATGATCACCTTTTGCTTATCTGAAGCGCGGTATAAAAGAAGTAAAACTAGAGAAACAAGTTAAGACTTTTGCATATTAATATTGATAGTCCATAGTAAGAGTACAAGATGCAAGAATAGAAATTTTTAACATAATTATGTATTCACATGAACTCCAATGAATTTAATATGCGATCTAACATGTACAAGGATGTTAGATAGCATATTAAATAAATAAAATATAGAACCTAACTAATTGTAAAATGTTTCCGCTTGTACGCTATAGAATTTGTTTGTTTATGGAAATAATAATTATATCATCATCATGAGGTTATCAGTCCTAAGACTGGTTGGACGCTAACCTCCAGCTTCTCCTATCTTGTGCTAACCTACGCATTTCGCTAATTGTGCTACAACCTACATCCCTTACTATTTTTGAGCAGTAGTCTAATCTAGGCCTACCTCTGCCTTTCTTCACTCCTATTTCTACCTCCAAAATATCGCGGACTATTCCCCCATGTCTCAGCAAGTGGCCTACCATTCTATCTCTTCTCTTCTTTATGTTTTTCCACATACTTCTTTTCTCGCCGACTTTCTCTAATACTTCTTCGTCTCTAACCCTATCAGTCCACGGTATTTTCATCATTCTTCGGTAACACCACATCTCAAAAGCTTTTAATTTCTTCCTGCTTGCTTCCCCTACCGTCCAGGTTTCGCAACCGTATAGCGCCGTGCTCCATACATACGTTTTCAAAAATCTCTTCCTTGTTTCTAAGTTTATTACCCCCGAGCATAAAAGTGCTTTCTTTTTGTTAAAAGCTACTCGACCCTGCGCTATTCTTTGTTTTATGTCTTTGTCGCTTCTTCCATCCCAATTTATTTTACTTCCTAAATAAGTGAAGTCTTTAATAATTATATAATTTATATAATAGTTTTAATATGTTTGATTTAATTTTTAGCTACTTCGCCCAACGAAATAGTAAAAATAGATGAAGGTACTGCACCTAATTCAGGTAAGTTAAATTAGAACCAAAAATAAAAATAAAATCTTCCAGAAAAGATATTTGAGGAAACATATTTTCTCTGATAGTTATTAATCAATATTTTGTGCATATTTTCTATTAAAGCACGGTAGTTTACCCATGTTAGTCCTCGAGAAACATAAAATAAACATAAAATAAAAAAATATTTCATATCAGGAAAAGGTTGAAACCTTCTATGAGGAAATACAAAACACGAGATAAAGTTGCTAACTTGGTTGGCGAAAATCACCACGACCTGTAGAAAACTGGTCTACTGTTTTTTTAGTTTATGTGTATAAACTGTATCCAAAATGTATTGGAACATTAATAATGGTTATATTTTATTTTCAGAATTAAAGTGCAAATTTGGAAATAATGAATTAAATTTGGGTGAATCCATTAAACGGAAAATTAATCATTACGGGTCAGACCGACATCTTAAATGTGAATGTATACTACCACCACTACTCACATGTAAAGAATTATAAAATAACAATTTATTATTTATAATAAATTACTTACTATTAGTAATACTGAATTTTTATATCATCATTAATACAAACTCAAAAGAACAAGATAAAAATATTGTTTTGATACGTTACAGTGTATGTTTTTTGAATAATAAAAAATAATTATTGTAAATTTTGTTTTTTTATTACTAAATACCCAGACACGTATCTTGATTTTAAAGAGATTAATTCGTTAAATATAAAATACGGTGTTCTAATAAATCTCAGAATACCGTTATACATATATATATATATATATATATATATATATATATATATATATATATATATATATATATATATATATATATATATATATTGAGCTATGACATCATCATAGTCTCTTTTTAATTGCAACTACTTTTACTTTTCCGCCCTCCACTATAAGAGGAAAAGTAATGTAATCGTGTAAAGAAAAAGTGAAAAAACAAAATATGTTTTTGGGTTTACTTTTCGTCTTTCGGCCTAAAAACCAAAATAATTGTTTTTAAATTTTTTTTGCTGTGTGTGTCGCCGTTATCGTCGGCATTTTTTGTTAGCATGATAACTCAACTAAATCGTGTCGGATCGATCGGGTTTTGACTGATTCTGATCGGAAACGTCTCCCAGACGACACCTATTGATTTTGAGGTGGATAGGACACCCCACCCTGTTCATGGATCATGAGGAAATTTGTTTTGTTAATACGATAACTCAACTAAATCGTATCGGATCGATCGGGTTTTGACTGATTCTGATCGGGAACGTCTCCCAGATGACACCTATTGATTTTGAGATAGATAAGACACACCCCACCCCGTCCATGGGTCATGAGAAAGCACGACGGTGGTCCATTTGAGAAATTTTTGTTGTTAACACGATAACTCAACTAAGTCATGTCGGATCGATCGGGTTTTGACTGATTCGGATCGGGAACGTCTCCCAGACGACACCTATTGATTTTGAGGTGTATAGAACATACTCTACCATGTTCATGGGCCATGAGAAAGCACGATGGTGGACTATTTGAAAAAAGTAAAACTGTCGCATAAAACACATATTCTGCATTTATGTGTTGGTTTATTTTTTCTCGGCCACTCAATTTCAAGATAGAGATGTTCTACGTGTGGAAAAATCCCTTTTAAGGTTTTAAAACTGTTTATTTTTAATAAAAATGAATTCCTTAATTGTTTTTGTGTACAGCGATACCCATATTAAGGGTTTCCTATTTACCGTTTATAAGATGGAGGGTATTTTTTGAGAAAAACAAATAAAATAAATACGATTTTATTTTTTACAGAAATTTATTGTTTAAAATGTCCTCCATCGACAATCTGACTTCAATGCTGTGTATCAGGCATCCAATAATTTTTCACAACTATTCGAATTCGTTGATTCTCTTATTTTGAATTATTTGGCCTCTTAAAATAGATGTGCGATTAATTCCATCAGAATAAATCCAAGGTCAAATCAAATGGACGTGGTAGACATTTAGTTGGTCTTTGCCGGCTTATATCCTTTTGCGTCTGCCAGGGAAAGTAAGCCAATAAGACAAAATAACCAGACACCAAACCAGCGGAGGAGGAGTTCCATCCTGTTGAAACCAAATTCCTTGTATCTAATCCGAGTATCTAATCCGATCTGATATTTTTTCAATAATTTTGAGTGTTAGTTACTTTTACGGAATACTTCTTGTTACAAATTAAAACGTTAATAAATTGTATAATACAAAGCTAGTGTGTAGTCAAAATATATACCAGATCCCTGATATGAAATTGCAAAACATTTTTAGTAATTAATATAATAATATTTTACAAGTTTAAATACGCTTAGTTACGCCAAGAAATGTCATGAATATATATTTTAATTTCTTGCAGCCAGATTCGCGTTTATATTGTAAACCCCACGGCAACCAATAATAGTTTATTAAGATCTCCCACCAGCCCTTTTTTATATAAGGTACGAAAAAGATATCACCTTATGTTACTTTATATGTGCAAAAAACTGAACGTTTAGATTTGCCTGGCGTTTTATTGAATAGTCATTAAAAGTGAGACTTCTTGAAGATGAGAGTGAATTGTGGTAGTAATTTTTCTTCGTGTAGTTGGATTATTTTAATTGAATTAAAGTGTTTTAATTAAATCGAAACCATGTGCAGTGTAAATATATAGTGGGTGTGCATAAACAATTTTCTGGACATATTTTGTGATTTGTGTGTGATGGAAAGTGGTCTAGACCACTGGCATTGGGGAAGGAGTTAAATAGGTAAGCTATGTATTTATGTACTTCATATTAAGTAAAATATAAAATAGTATTTGAAGAGAAAAATAGCAATCGAACAGGATTATTTTAACTTGAGGATAATATATATATATATATATATATATATATATATATATATATATATATATATATATATATATATATATATATATATATATATTGCGTATAAAATTTCATTGAAAATAAATATAATGAATTTATTTGGCAATAAAGTGTCATCACTTGCTTTATTGTAAGTAAAAAAAATATTTTGTTTTAGTTATTAGATATCATACCAATAAATGAATAGCAAATCCAACATCAAAATAACAAATTATATTGGTAGTGTTATGTTATCTATGAAGTAAACACATAAAGATACATACGTTAATTAAATAAAAATATATGTTTCTTTGCAGGTAGGTCCCGAACGAGCTGCACATCATTTTGGATACAAGGTAAGATTTTTTCCTTTGATAGAATAAATACAAAATAGTGTAACAGAATAAATAATAAAGAATTGCATAGAAGATTGGAAAAAAATAACCCTAAATTTATGGTTGTTTTAATATTGATTTGGACCCAAATGGATAAGGTCCTAATAAAAATAAGCCAACTGGTGATATTTTAAATGCTTTTAAATGTTTGAAGTAAATCAATGAAAGTTATGAGAGAGGCTATCGGTAATATTTTCTTAGACATTAACGAAACAGAGTCATCAGTTAAGTTGAACATTTCATACCACTACGCACAAATAATATGCTTTAAAGTTTGGTTTATTGACAAATTTTTTTTTAATGATTTTGTCTATAAAGAAACTATAAACATGAATATAACATTGCATATTTAAAGTATATAATGTCGATGGAAAATTGGAGTAATATCAAATTCTCAACTGCTATATTTAACTGATATTCTCAACTGATAGAATTATCTTTTAAAAGTTTTATAACTAGATATCAAAAAATAATAAACCCTTTCTATTACTCAAAATTAAATCTAAATGCAAACATAGATATCTAAATGCAAAGATAGATATCAAAAAATGATAGACCCTTTCCAATACTCAAAATTAAATCTAAATGCAAACATATTTATAATAATAAAAAGAAAAACAAAACAAAACTGATAATCGAAAATATAATCAATGCAGGTACATTGCTTAGAGATATATTTAAATTTACTATAAATAATCCCAATATATGTGTGACATCAACTTATACTGCAGTGTGTGGTCCCCTTTACGGCATAATTGAGTAATCAATAAAATCTCAGAATAACCGAGAACTTGACCGACCTTAGTCTTAGCATTCAATAGAACTTGAAAGCGTTGTTAAATATTTTGAGGTGTGTGTATGTGTGTATAAGCAAAAGTTCTCATTAATAATTTAAATTATGCCTACAGAACGGTATATTAGTTTTTATACCAGTTTGCAAATGATATCATTGACCTACGAGATGAATAGCAGTTTCTTGCAGAAATTATAGTTATCTCATCTATATACAAAAAAGTATTATTAATGCCGTGCGCATATCTTTAATCTCCCAATAATAACAAAAAAAATCTACCTATCTGTCGGTGTTCCCTAAATCGTAAATATTTTTAATGGTTTGATCTAAATGCCCAAATGGAGGATTTGGGTATATGTCTCTTAGGATTATACGTGAATATTTTAACTTTACGTTCTGGTTTTACGGTCACTGAAAGGTTGTAAAAGTTTATGTAGGTACCATATTTTTCTTTTTACTTTCATTTATTAAACGATTACTACATGTGCATGTTCAAAACACCCAAGTGTGTGAAAAATATTAATATGCCGATAAACAGATTTATGTGATTAAATTAAGACTAAAGTATGTATTAAAGGATTACAAAGAAAAAGAAAGATTATTCTTTTAAATATTATACGATGTATACCAGTATATACAAATACAAGGTTAGTAATAAATAATATGTAAGGAAATGGTTACATGTCTCTGGAGACGCTGATCATAGTTTAATGAAATTGGGTATACAGGAGTAAACACTGCGGACTCAAAGTGATGAGTTAATGTTGCCATATTTTTAATTTTTTCAGAAATTCTATCTGATTTACTACTTTAAATGAAACACCCTGTATAATATATGTTATTCGTAAAGAGCAGAAAAAAAGTTGCATAAGTTAAAAAGGAATTTTCAGTTTTTGTTGCATTTACTTATTTTTTCGGTTTTATGGTGGTATAATTGCTACAACTAAATTATTATAAACTAACAACCAACTCAAAATAAAACAATGTAAACAAATTATTTTTAAAGGAAATGTTTAAAATGTCATTCCGTTACAGCTTGATAATGTTCCAACCTATCTTCAAATCTTTGTATATTACTTAAAAGCCATTCTTGCTTTAGTCAAATCTTTTACACTCATTGGTTTATCTTTAATACTACCGTCTCCAAATGAGAAATCCAACGGAGTTAGATCAACACCCACTGAATTACAAGGCCTTAGTGCTTGTCGTGTAACGTCATCAATGTAGGCCGTGGCTCATTGCTTTCCCGTTAATAGCATTATTATCACTTATTGTGAAAAAAACTACATACCCAATTTCCTCTAAATTTTCAATAATAGTTTTAATAAAATTATAGAGTATTTCGGAATTAATTTTTGAGACGGGAGCTATGTGAGCTACCTCTTTAAAGCTAGAACATACACTTGCAATCATGAAGGTAAATGCTGAAGAAGCTAGAGAGTTATTATTATTGACTGCTGTACCAGCTATATTGCCTCCCTTATAATCCATAAAAGGGTCAATGTGAATTTCATCGAAAAGCAGTGTCACAAATCTCTCATGATCCTTTAACAAACCAAACACATTTCGAGCATAGGTTAAAAACATATTTTTTTCATCTATATGGGGATCAGTCATATGTTTATTACAAATACCCATTATAGTTTGAGGATGCGGTAAAATAAGAGACCCATAATCTCTTTAGTATTTATATGCATGTGGAGTAATAGTATAGAGAATAGAACATAAAATTATTGTACTACTTGAATACCTATATCTTTCCTTTGCAGTTGTAAGCAATGCTAATTGTTCACAAATAAAATCTAAAGCATGTACTATTTTGTTATCATCAAGATTTCGAAAACTTTATATTTGACACAAAATCGAATACATGTTTAATTTTATTTATGTCATTTGATGATTTGACAGAATCAGGCATGATCTTGCTATTAAAGTCCCAGTCGGGGTTGTCATTATCGGTAATATTTTCCTCTCGATTTTCCTCTAAAGGTAGGGTAATAACTTCGGTAATAACAGTCTCATCTATGGCTTCAAATATTGACTGTATATCGTCCAAACTATGTGAAATAAACGGCGTTTTAAATTTTGATGTTGAAATACAAACTGACTCACTATACAAAAAAGTTTCAATATTCAGGTTATAATTAATAACAATCGCCCAATTAATGCATGGGCCAGGTGTATATTCAATTTTAAAAATAGTTAATCTTTCACCTTCTTGAGACAAACTTTGGGCAGAAAACCAGTCTTTTGGTAGTTTAAATGTAGAAAATTTTACTATAAATTCATCAAAATTGTCAAAATGTATGTTTTTTTCGTGCTTCTCAAACTCAATTTTGCTTATTTCAAGGGCTTTTGACAAATTTAACTCATCAATATTTTTGAGCTTTTCATCTTTACTTGGCCGTATTTTGACATCTTTTGATAAATAAATGGGGCAATTTAAAAAAATAGATGGTATACAGTCTTCTTTTAGTCGTGGTTTTAGTAAATCTATTGTAAAAATCTTACCAGTGTTTGAGTCTTGAACTGTTGTACTTTTTATTATACTACCTTCAGGAAAATGAGCTTCACATACTCTCGTGTTGTTTGTGGGCTGAAAGTTATCTCGGGGTATCGATTTTAGCCATTTTTGTCGTAAACTTACGTCCTTTGGAAAACCTAAAACATGAACTTTAGGCCCATTTTTATAGTTTCCGTTACAGCGAGGAACACAACACTTTTGAGGCATAATTTCATTAAGTATCAGTTACCACAAAACTAGCCGAAACTAAGAGAACATACAATTAAACACGAACAAAAACTTATAAACTGTGCTGTAAACAAACCGGCGGACCGCCAAAAAAGAAACAGGTTATAAGTCCGAAATATATGGTTTTACGCATTTAAAAATACGCCTAACAATATAAATTGTATACCTAAATATACAACGAAATATTAGGTACAAGTTTCACGCACTTAAAAGCACATAAATAGTTCTGATTTCAGAAAGATGCAAGAAATAACGTTGATTATAGCAACGCTAGGTTCACAGGTTAGCGTACCAGATGAAGCGCTATTACCGGCTTCGTAAGGAAAGTATTTTTGTTAGGGAAGTCCACGAACAAGGTAGTAGTATTTGATAATTAAATAAATAAATTACGAAATACCACATTAAAAAAAGAGGAAAGAACAGCTTATGGTATTTTACGATATTGGAGAAGAATATGGTAATTTAAGAGAAAGAGATACATCCTTTATAATACTGGAATCCTAATATTCGCTAGTATCGTAGTAGTCTGGCAACGTTGCAAACATCTGTGGTGTCTCGATTGTGTTTACGCCACCTGTAAGCTGGCTTCCTACATCTTCGCTCCATATCGGAAAGGCCTACATTCATGACGTTACGAGCTAAAATTTTGTGAGCGCTTTGTCCTTTTGTAGAGGTGTTGTTGGTTAGATCCGCTGACATTATCAGTGAATCCCCTTCTTCCAATACAACGGCTTCGAAATACTTGATTCAAATAGTTCCGAACGGTTACAACACAATGTGGAGGCGCACCATCTTGCTGAAAATGAATAGCGTCAAATTGTTGTCCATTGGGAGGCGAGTTTTGAAGTGCCGGAATGAGGTAGTGCTGCATCACATACATAAGTATATCGCTCTCCCGTTAGTGTCTGGTTCAAGGAAAAACTGTCCTACAATATTGTGACCAACAACTCCCAACCAAACGATTACTTTTATATGCTGGGTATGATGTTTTAACATCCAATGGGGGTTTTCAGTAGACCAGAACCTATGGTTGTGCTTATTTATAATAAATGTAGTATGATATTCTAACACCCATTTAGATAGAACGTCACCTCGTCAGAAAACAAAATATTATTACAAAAAATTGGATTGTTGTTTGCCTCTTCTATGGTTGCCATAAAACTGAATTCGCTAACTGTGATCGTCCGCAGAATGTTACTGCACTATGTTGGTACTTTGTATGATCTGCAGCTATTTTCATTCCATATTTTGACCACGAATCTCTAGCTTTCATCCTTATTTAACTCAGCCTGAGTAGTCGAAGTATGAGGATTTTCTTGAAACGAAAGTAAAATATTTAAAGCCCTTAGATTTTAGATAAGAACGTTGCAAATCTCTATAGCCAACCGTTGTTAGAATCTCGTTGCATTCAGTTTCACTTAATTTCACCATGATTTCTAAATTTTCAAAAGAACACTTTTATTTTAACACTATAACTATCAATCAGAATTTAATATTAGTAACGAATGGGTCACTTAGCTAACCATAAGCTACCTACTTATTATTTGTTGCCAAAAAGAAAAAAGAAAAATAGGTAAAATCGAAAAAATAGGTAAATGTAATAAAAACTGAAAATTTCTTTTTAATCTATCGTACAGCATTATTTCTTCTCTTTACGAGTAAAATATAATATAGAGGGTATTTAATTTAAAATAATAAATCTGACATAATTTTTGAAAAAAGTAAAGACGTAGTAACAATGCCTTTATCATTTTTGAGTCCATAGTGTTTTGTTACCTCTGTATGTCAAATTTCATCAGCGGTTCCAGAAACATATGATCCATGCCTTACTTATTATTAACCTTGTATATATTGTATATACAGTATACATTTTCATTGATATATATATATATATATATATATATATATATATATATATATATATATATATATATATATATATATATATATATATATATATATATATATATATTATATTTGTGTTTATATTATTTATGTTTATTTTATATGTATTTATATTTATATATAAGTATATTAGTTAGTTCTGTCTTTAGGTGTATACTCATATTTACTGTATAGCTTTATATCTTAAGTTTTTTACTTAAATTAGTCTACAATATTTCATATTTTATTTAACATTTTTATATACTCTATTTTTTCTCTATATTTATCTATATTTGTATGTTGTTTATCATAAACAAGTTTGTATCGAAACTTTTGTGAATTTCTATATTTATATGTAAACGTTTACGGATGTAATACGCATCAATAACATCATTTAACTACTTCAATATGTCACATTTATTATGAGAATATAAGCATTTATTAGCAAATAAAGTAGTTTCTGAGTTTTATGTGTGTTCTGTTTTCATTTCGAATATACGATATAATCATAGAAGAAATAAAAGAGACATTATCAGAAATTAAAAACTAGTTTTAATAAAGTTTGGACATAGTATTTTGTTAAAAATACTAATAGACAGATTTAAAGAAGGTGGCAACATTCCTGAAGATTGGATCTTACTAGTTAGTGGGGAGCTTATACGTTATTAGTAAAGAACAGAAGACGAATTCAATGACATGGAAGAACAAAGTGATTATCGCGCAGAGAGGTCTGAGGTGCTACATGGATAATACATTCGTTATTCAGTAGGTAACAGAAAAATGGAAAGATATTAATTTAAAAACCTACTTAAATCTTATCGACCTGGAAGATGTCTATGAAGTATTGGCGAAAATGAGACTGATTAAAATAGAAAGGGTCCGGCAACAGGATTGAACGGCTTTTAATAGACCACTGTTAAGAAACCAAGAACATATTTGAACTAATTATTATTACAACTAAAAACATAATTCTGAAAATTTTTTATAACATTTAGTTTGCAAAGATCATATGCCTAAGATGACCAACGTCTTCTTCTATACATTGCTGCAATCTGTTTCTGAAATTGAACATAACGCGTCTGAGTAAATCTTCGTTTATTAAATTTATCTCTTCACGAATCCTTTCTTTGAGTTCCAGAAGTATTTGGGGACGGCTAGAGAACACTTTGGACTTTAAGAATCCCGACAGAAAAATCCCGGACCGTCAGGTCCGATGATCTTGCGGGCCATGCAATGTCGCCAAACCTTGAAATTAGACGATTCGGGAACATACCCTGTAAAACATCAATGGACCGTCTAACTGTATGCGCTGTGGCGTCACGTACGTCTTGTTGGAATCATACTTTATCTTGGTCCATTCTTTGAAGTTTCACAGCCACAAATGTTTTCAACATCTCAAAATACCGAAGTGAATTGACTGTAACGGTATAGCAGTTTTTTTTTCTAAAAAGTATGGCCCGATCACACCAAATCTGCATACTCTACACTATACCGTTACCTTTTGGTCATAAAGTGGGTGTTCATGCACTTTTCTTGGGTTGTGTTCTGCCAAGTAGCGAAAATTCTGCTTATTATCGTAGCTACTGAGATGGAAGTGAGCTTTGTCAGATATGATCAGTTTATCAAGAATTCCTGCGTTGTTGTTCAATGTTTCAAGAAATTGCCTACAGAAATTGAAACGATTAACTTTATCAACAGGGTTTAGCCTCTGGATTATCTGTACTTTATACGGATGAAATTTCAAATCCAGATTTAAAATTCGTTGCATATTTCGCTGTGAAATTCGCAGTGAAATTGATTGCCGAATTGCAGAACGTTGGCGTTGCGACTTCAACGGATACTCTGGTTCTTTCAATATTACCTTGTGTACTCTACGTGTACCTCTAACAAATTTTGAGTTTACACTGCCTCTTTCGTCGAAATGTCTTACCCATCTTAAAATTGCTTTCCTTGATGGGACTTTAGCGCGCACTGGCAAATTAAATTGATGGCGAAAACGCCTCTGGGTTTGCACGATGGACTGGGTCAAGATAAACGATTTAACAGCAGAAACCCGTTGATTATCCGGTCAATTTGCCATTGTAACACAAAACGTTCGATAATAAAATACAATTTTATCACTATTTGACGTTTGTAAAATAAGCGGTATTTCCACAGCAACCTATTCAAAACTATTCAATCCTGCTGCCGGGCCCTTTATAAACGAGCAATATTTAATGTTTATAAAAATTCAAGATTTCATTAAAGTCGGAGCAATGTTATCTCAGCCGTTTCTTGTAACAACAGGACTTAGATAATAATATTATCTATCACCAACTCTCTTTAAACTATATATTCAAAAAGGATTACAAAATTGCAATATGCGCCGGGATGCGAATGTACGAGTAAATAGGAGATTACTGGTTGGCTACACTTCTATTTGCAAGTGATCAGGTACTATATGCTATAGCTCAGAAAATTTAAAGGAGAACTTGAGAAATGGAGGCTGAGTATAAATATGAATAAAAGAAAACGTTTATAAATAGTAGATTAAGAAGATGAGCACAAATAGGGGGAATAACAAAAGGATGTGATGAATACAAGTATTTGAACTTCAATACAGAAAGAAGGTACCCAAGAGGAATATAGAAAATAGAATTGAACAGGGAAAAAGATCAATTTGTATTCTAAATTCCTTACTGTGATCGATAAGGACAAAATTTAAAACAAAAGTAACATTCTATAAGACCTATGTATTATAGAACCTATATTAATATATGGATTTGAGTGTCGATATGTAACTCTCAGATACAAGATAATAATAGAGGCAGTGAAAATGGATTTTTTAATACTAGTAGCATATCTAGACCGAATCATGTAAGAAACAAAGAAGACGGACAATTAGGATTTATACAGCTGTAATAATGACTTAATAAGGAAACTTATACACATAATGATAATAATGAAAAACGTTGGCCAAAGGGAACTATAGAATACGTACCTCAAAGAAGAAAAACAAGAGGAAGACCGGCGGTTTCATGGAGTCACAGTGATGATAAATGAAAGACCTGAATGGGGGCTCTTGGAAAGGGGCTAAAATTTTTGATACAGCAAGAAAGACCGGAAACCATGAATACTGAAAAGTTACACGTTATTAGACGCGTGTTTGGCGACCCATGTTGGTACTATAGAGAGATAATTAAAAATCCTCTAAAGGTGACTTAAATTTTAACAGTTTTAATTCTCATTAAACTCATCTCTTGTTCTCTTTTTTCTTTTGGAGATTGATTAGGAAGGCTAGGATTGAACAAATATTTTAGAGCCATTAAATAGGTACAATAGAGAGATGGGTTGAAGAGAAATTTGAAATGTGGAATGCGATAAAGGCTATCCACAGGTATCAGAAATCTATAATTTATTGAACTTTTATTAGATCGCGTTTAAAACTTTGTTAAATTGCTCGGTCCAGACTACCTAACTGTTAGTCTAACTAAAACTTTTAAAAGTTTTAATGGGGATAGAAAGAAGATAATACGTACCTTCCAGTCGGTCATTAATGAAACTTTTTACACAGATATTTGATCGTTACTCACATTAGACTGTTACTCACTTTAGATTTTCAATATAGTTTTATGTAACAAAATTAATTTTTATATAGCAGTTGCGACAATTCATTATTTTGAGACATTTTACATAAAAACAAACAATATAAATAAATTGAAATTGTCTGATGTAATAACATTGTAATTTGTCAGTCGTTCACGAAATATAGAAGTTTTTCTCATGCAAAGGATTTTGATAATAAACCAATACTTTACTATGATACCCTTATAACAATTTGTCTTCATATAACGTTAACGTTTCAATTAAATACAAGGAATTGTAAATTTCCTTTCTTAAATGCCATGAAGATCACATCCACAGAAGTTTTGGGAGGTACTTTGGGCCTTACCTCTAGACATGTATATAGAGGAGGACGTCTCAACGACAGCTCTGATACTGCCTGTGGGACGTCTGTGGAAAATGATATGTGATGGGCGAGATAGGTTCTCATCTTGGAGGATATGTTTTAACTCTAAAATCGTGTATATTTCAAGTCCCAAATAAAACAACATTTCATTACGTTTAGTAAAACTTATAGTTAGGTATTATTCTAGTCGTCTCCATTTATTGGGATTAAAAAATTATTTCTACATGAGTTATATTTTAATATATAGGATGGAAACTATGATTGGAATAAATTATGTAACTCGAAAATCCTAAAATAGGTATTTTTTTTATGTTGGTTATCCACATTTAGAAAGTAATGACCTTTAATTATCTTTACCATGAGGGATGTAAACGTCCCCAACTTTTTTTCAAATATAAAGGTAAATCGAGCGATTTACTATATTTGAAACGATACAACGCATATTTCACTTTCTGAATGTTTTGAATTATTACCTGTAAAATGAATGAAAACTTATTTTTTCATATTAATGATCATTTCATTGTAAAATATGTTAAGAGTGGGTGCTTTTGTTTTCTTCACAAAAAATTTATTTCCCACATTCTATAACATCTCCGAAGTGACATATTTAAGTTCATATCTTATTATTAAAATAGTTGGAGGTGGTTATATTCCGCAGGGTGATCCAGTAGAGTGGACAACCAAAATGAAATATAAACCATTTCAGAATGGAAATGTTTCAGAATTTTTTAAAAATCCATATTCGGGGCATAGAAATTATTCTAATTAAGCTTGTCACTCTGTATTGGGGGAAAGCTTCTAATATGAGCAGTTAAGAAATTTGCATGTCCTAAATTACAGTAAGCAAAATAACTCATTTAAGCTAAATGCTTAAATGAGTTATTATTTAAGATATGTCCCCTCTCCGCCCTCTATTAAATTCTAGGCTACGTTTATAATAACTACAATCAGAGACAGAAAACTCTATTTCTTGAAAGAGACAGACACATGAATATAATTTATGTTAAACTTTCATATTCATTTAAAACTGGTCACATCATAATATTTATTAGTATGTTTCATGTCTCTCACTAATAATATAGGAATGTTGTAGGTAGGTAGCTTGGTAAGAAGAATATATATTTTATTTTCTACTCTGTAGAACCTAATATTTTTCCGAGAGTAGAAAAAGTATAATAAAATAAGTGGTGATGGTGCGAAATATATTATAGGAGCAGGAATAATATATTATTCAGGCGCAGTTAAAATCATATATTATTCAGGTGCAGTATTTATAGTTATAAAGTATTGAATTTTCAGCCATATGAAGATACGTTCAAAGAATAGTATTATTAATATAAAACCGATGGTGTGTACAAATATATAGTGAGTTCATAATAAAAAAACAAGCTGGATATAATTTTAACAACTTATTTTCTTTTCAATAATCTCTTCGACATGTTGATTCGGATTGTGAATTATACAATCAAGTGAATTTTCCTTCCGGTTTTCTCATAAATATTAACACTTTGTTATCTATAACTTTTCTAATTTAAATGCAGTATCCTGTATTTCTCGACAAATTTAAATAGATGATAAAAATTTTTCAATAAATCTTATTATAATATTCTTATTACGAATAGTTTTTATAATAATTTATGAAAGAGGTGACATTTCAATTATTTCTAATGACATCAGCCGGATTAATTGAGTTAGCTATTTTTTCTTAAGTTATGAAGGTTATTTGATCTATTCACGTATTACCTGAATTTTAAATAGCCTAAAGGAAAATCCAAAGATCTTAGATTAAGTGATATTATGGGCCCCTTAATAGGTCTTTTCCTTCTAATCCATCCATAAGGGAATGTTGTATGTAATCAACAAGTAACGATTACTTTAGTAGGGGAAGAAGAAGCTCCACCTTGTTGTAATTAAATTACAGCATTCAGGATATAAGATTCCTATGGGTTTCTGTACATCAACTAAAGCAGGAAAAAAATTAAACCGAAGAAAAGTTTAACGAAGAACTCTAAACGGAGTTCTTCGTCAAACTTTTCTTCAAATAAATAAAGTCCTCTGGCATCCAATACGGATTTTATTTTGCTCAGAATCTCCAATTGTACTTATTACGACTATAGATTTTATCTATGTAGATAAAAACCTTCGGGTAGGTGCTAATAATTTATGTATTAAGTTTACTTTTGCGTTACGTGTACGTGTAATAGAATATTTAACTTAACCCCTTTTCAGACACCCTTTATAGTACCTTTGGTAAATCTCTAACGAGGCCAAACTCTCTATTTCTTTTTATTTTACTAACAGTAGATCGAGTAATTGGTATACGGTCAGGATGATATTCATAAGAACCATCTAGAATGAGCACCCTGATTCATCATTTATTTATCCACCTATTTATTTACATATAAATACCGCCATCCAGACATAATGATTCAACTGAAGGATAGGACGTTCCAAAAAACCAGAGACAAAACAAGAGTAACACGAAGAAAAATAATAAGTATATATACGTATCTAAAAAAAAGTATATACATGTAAAACAGAATATTTATTATTTAGATATTTATTTAACGATGTAGTTTAGAAGTCTCAGCTTTTCGATGTTAGTTTTTAGGTTCTCGGTCATTACAGTTGCTACCGAGATGAGTATTAGAGAAATTTCTATTCTGTCTAGGCCCCATATGTGCTTAATTTCTATGGCGAATATTTCATATTTCCAAATCTATCCAAAATCTTTTTTCATATTTCCAAATATTTCAAAAATCTTCTAGGCTTAATTTTTTCTGACATTTTGAGTCAACGGGCAAGCTATATCTATAATATATCCCTTTCATTATTCTCTATCACTCTTACACTTTATATAAGTGTCTATCGTTTTCGAGGATTGGTGCAGCTAATTTTTATAGTTTGATGATGGGCTAGACAGTAGGTTGTACTTTTGTGTACATTGTACATCGCACATTGTGTATGTCGCGTGTACTATCTTCGCTATCTAGTTGTGTTTTCCCAGATATGCTGAGTATACCAGGACTGGATATCCTTCAGTTATATGGCCGATTATCTCCCTATTTGTCGATGCCCTCTCTGTCTAGTAAGGATTGAAATATTGGCCGTGGATTACTTTTTCGCGCCATGTGATATCTGGTCTTATTTGGCGCAAAAGTTCCCCTCATTGAGTTTTAATGCAGTATATTCTTGATCAATTTGTATAACTTGCTGGTGTGTAGATTTTCCTCGGATTCTTGAAAATATTTCTTTATATTTTTCCCTTGTTCTCTGCACAGCTTCGTGATATTAATTAGTCTTTGACCTCCTTGATATCTCTTTAGATATAGTCTGTCCATATCAGATGGTGATTTCTAAATTTGGTGAGTTGTCAATGCGTTAGTCTGTCCAATTCATTCAAGATCCATATTACTACTCCTATATTTTAATATGGCGAATGAGTACGCGAGGAACAGCTCAAGCATTTATAGCCGTACCCATGCAGTAGTTATTATTATTATTATTTTTTTTTTTTTGGTTAAAAACCAGTCACCTCTTTCTGTGGTTCCAACTTACACAGAGCGTGCGCTGGTGATACCAGTAATCACTCCTCACGTCCGTTTGGTGAGTGATTACTGGGCCGAGTCCCTGAGTAGACGAAGCGAGAATTATGGCCTTCTGCATGCGACCGGCTAAGATTTCTGCCGAGTTTCGGCATGCCGGTATGCTCTTTAATTCTGAAGGCACTGTATCTCTCGCTCCACCAAGAGCTCCTATAATCAGTACCTTAAGTTTAACAGAATGGTCTGCATAGAGTCTGCGGAATTCGAAGATTAAATCTCGATATTTTGTCCCTTTCTCCTCCTTTTTCAAAACAATGTTACCGTCACCGGGTGTCGAGAACTCGATGACGAACATTGTCCTGAGTTGGTGGTCGAGGAGGACTACGTCAGGCTTGTTGGCTTGTATTTGCCTGACGGTGGGAAACGAATAGTTCTAATATATTCAGCACTTCTCGTTTTCCACAACGGTGTCCATATCTCCCGGAGCATAAGGCAGCACTGGTGTCTCGTCTATCTGATACGAGTGCCTTAAATGATAGTAAAGCACTCGTAATGCTGCGTTGTGTCTATGTATATAGGCCGAGACTGCATATACCGCGCAAGCCGACAGTAAATGCATCAATGGCTCCGGCGCCCTGCGGCAGGCCCTGCAAGTGACATCAGGGGCCTACATACCCATGAAACGACTCCGATAGACGAGCGTGTTAAATACACCATCTTGGCAAGCCATGATGAATCCCTCGGTCTCTGAATTTAGCCCGGCTGAGATTGAAAAAGCAAAGGTCAGCCTTTCGGATCAGTCCAGGGCTTCCATATTCCTATAGAAGACCCCATGCATGGGCTTATCCTTGTGAAGCTGCAGAGCTCTTTAACATTCTGCAGCTCTTACTTGGGCTTTTAACCGAACGGGTTCCAACTCGGTGACAGACTTGCGATTGGCCCGTTCGGTGTCGAAGACGAGACCGAAATCATTAATTCTTGGGGTTTTGTAAAGCTGAACATAAAAATTCTCTAACCATTAGTTGGTAACGCGCTGTGTTGACCGTCATTACGTTGCCTTGATCATCATAAAAAAATATGGCCTGATTACTCTAATTGAAATTATTCCACACCAAATAGTTTTCGAATTGATACAGCTAATTCTCTTGAAGTATTCAGGGATTTTCAATGGCCCAGTATCTCATATTCTGTTTATTAACAAGTCCGTTCAGATAAGGGTATACCTCGTGGCTCATGATTAATTGATGAATAAAATTAGGATTTTCTACAGTTAATTGTTGATTAGATACGCCATACTGTAGATGTTGTTGTTTATCGTGAGGCTTAATTAGTTGAGGCTTAATTACATGAACTAGCTGTATTTTGTAAAGTAAAAAGTACAAATCAAATTTCAATACCCGTCTCAATCTAGTCCTGGTCAATTTCACTTCATGCGACCGTTTTCTGGTTGATCTTGAGGGATCAGCCATTTACAGCGTCCCTTATTCGCTCAATATTCTCAGGATTCCTAATTGAATGTGGTCTACCTATTTTAGAGTGATCTCTCACACTTCTAGTTTCTCCAAACTTAGCGATAACATTGCAAATTGTTTTTTTTTTGTGGGGGAATCTCTGGTATTATAATGTGCGCGGTATTGACGCTGGGTTAAAATTATGGATTTCTGATTTAGAAAAAAACTCGACAATATTAGTACATTGGGGAACCGATGCTTTAATATGAATTTCCCTAGTTTTCTTTACAATTTTGAAAATGGAAACAAAAGCATAAAATGAAGCAGAAGCACTTAAAATGGGTTACCTACTTCTGGTCCACCCTTTATATCAATACCAAGAAAATATTTTCTTTGTAGTTAAATTAAACATTTAGTTTTATTGAAAGTAAATTTTGTTTAGGGAAATTAAATTCAAATCTATAATAAAACAACATTAACATCATACATATTTAAATAAATCATAAACTATAACATAATTTTGAACAAATATCGACATATTTTTAACAAATGAAAGTCCTTATTAATCCTCAAAAGTAAATTATTTGAAGCAGTAGTATAACAGTTGTATAACTGTCAAACTTTATTTCTAGATAATGAATTTTTGCAATCGAGTGTGTAATTAGTCAAGTTAGTAATTAATTTAAAACTAAACATACTAATGAGCATTGAGTATTTAACCATATAGTTTAGATGTGATGGACAGGCTATTGCCAGTAAGATCTGATAAGAAGATAAATATATACACCTTTTTTCAACTCAAAGAACTGTAGATGTAGGTACCCAATTCCTCGAAGGATAATCTTCCTATTACTAATAAGTTAGTGCACTATTAGCAATTTGTATTATCGTTGTATAAAATTCAGTGTGCGACATTAATGAATGATATTTAATATCTACAAAATATTTGTTACAGTTTTTGTTTTGCATAATACAAGATGTAGAGTTCATTGAAATGGGTAGAACATGCTTTAAAAATTGGCTGTCGCGCGAGTTCTCAGCTTACTTGTGGGTGTCGGGTCACATATTCTACAGTTCGTGTTCTTAATACATAATGGTGGATTCATGCGAACTTATCACAGCTTTAATTTAGTTTATTTTAGCGCTAAGAGGCTAAAATGCTGCGCTTTAAATGAGTGCATTCTTGCTGGTGTTATCTTAGTCTCAGTATACTGGTAAACTAAATTGGTTCTAAGAATTCCAATAATTTTTTAATTCTATTAAAGACGACGACGGTAAGACATGGTAACACGTATATGCCAGCTTTGGAATTTTTATAAAACGACTGGTGATTGGTTTAAATAATTTTTTTATTTACTCTAAATATCATAATTCTCATTATTTTAAAGTAAAGTAAATATTGCAACTATGCGTAAAATCTAAAAGATACTTTCAAAAGAAGAAAGATGTAAAGGATATTTTCATCTTGTCCTGTGGAATCAGGAAGATGGGCCGGGTCAGGATGCCTTTGGGGAAATGGGTATGACCTCGCCACTCCATTCATCTTGTCACTCCTATAAGTCACTTCGGCAGCCGCGGCAATGACAGCCAGGTCCAACAGTAGGAAGGCAATTAGAGACTCCAACGCTGCCGTTGGTGTAGTCCTCATAACCCCCATCATTGCCTTTAATGCCAGTGCATGGACCTGCTCCAGTTCCTTCCTGGCCGAGATTAGTTGGGTCGTAGACCACCACACCACTGCCCCATGTAGCAGTCGAGGCCTTAGCACCGCATCATAGAGCCGAGAAACTACAAGTTTTAATTATGCTTTAAATTTTCTTATGGAAATGGTGTATCCGTTACACAGTAAATAACACAATTAGCAGTAGTAGAGTTTTCTTAGCAGTACATAGCTTCTAATTTTGAGAGAACAAAAGGGAAATACAATACATAAAAACTCAAATGTAATTCGATTGGTCAGTGTTGGTAGGGAAGCTTTTATTGTTATTATTATAGGATTTTCGTCATCAACTGGCTAGATAGTTGAATAGGCTTATTAATTTTGTTCTCCAAACTTACATAATTTTACGTAAAAAATAATTGTAATTTATTAGCGGTAATACATGTAGTGTATACTTATATAAATAAGTATACACTACATGTATTACCGCTAATGTTTCTGCATCTCTAATTCTGGCGAAGAAACATCATTAAGTTTATTTCCTTATTGTAATGTCTAGTTTGATCAAAAATATTACTGTGTTTTGTACTTATTTAATGCATTGCTTAATGCATAACGCTAAACTTAACATTTGAACAATTTGTTAAATATTCATTTTCTATCATTTTGTAATTACTGTAACAATATTTTCCTGTATAAGAAGAACTTCATTTGAAGAAATATCGCAGGATAATCTTTAGGATGTTAAGATTAGGTGCTACTAGAATATTCCATACAGGGTGTACACCAGAAAATGTGAAACAGAAATATATATTTTGTGATAAATTTTAGATTGAAAATAGTCGAAGCTTTAATGATTTTCCGTTTAATATATTAATTAAAAGTTTATAGTAATTAAAAGTTCAGTGTTAGGATTATATGTTCTTAACATGAACGTATATTTATTAATTTTTTTGGAACTATAACTGTAAATCTCAAAACTATTTTTAAGCGTTTTTCTCTGAGATAATGATATTTTAATAATTATTTTATTTGACATAACAAGCAACAGGAGGCAAATAGGAAACATTCTAATATAAAGCGTGCGACCAGAAGTTAGTATCCGGCAAACTAGCATAGTATCCGACAAACCGGCATAGCATCCGGCATAACTCATTTCAATTTCAAACCTCCGCTGGTACTCACATAATATTATTGTAATAATATAATTATTTTAAATCCTTGTAACAAAACGTTCAATTCTCTATTTTAAAAATTGATTTTTATCGACCACAATATAATATATATATATATATATATATATATATATATATATATATATATATATATATATATATATATATATATATATATATATATATATATATATATATATATATATATATATATATAAAACTTCGATCACTCATCTCCAAAAAGCTTTTATCTTTACCCCTATGGTAATTATAGCTAAGATGAAGCCTAGCTAAGTCCGGTATCGTGGGTCTAGTACTTTTTACTGTCAGTTACTATTTATTACCATCAGTATCGACTTTGTTTAAATTTTGTCTCTAATATACGTTTTTCCCTACGCGATTTATTAACTTTCATTTGTGTCATTTGTTAAGAAAAATTAATGTATATTATGAATATCTTTATAATTAAATTAAATTTTCATGTAACCCTAGCATTAAATATACAAAAAAGATATCTATATTGTCTTTAAAGACTTTATATTGCTGAATGTGAGTAAAAGTCTTACAGACAAAAATCAATAAAATGAAAAAATACACAAATTACCGCTTGAGCATCCGTTCGATATTTTTTCCACTAGCCAGAAATTAACTAAGAGGAGAAGAAAAATGTCATTTGTCATAATTTGAAAACGAAACATGAATCTTTAATGTGACGAATTGTGAAGAATTAACAAAGCCGAACCGCGGCGCCTCCACCATATATCACGACCGATTATATCACAACCCAGACTTTGCTAGGTTTTGTTGATGAAAACAAATAGTTTATATAGAAAACACATAACAATATTATTACGAGAAATAATTAATAATAGCATACATTTAAATAACCAAATAAGTAAAACAAATAAATTAGTTAAGGCCTTGGTATATTACAATTGTATATTATAATTGGTATATTACCCCATGGTAGTATAGGCAAGGATCATGGACTACTATTATTACACACATGTTATCTACAGCTTGTCAAGAATAGGAAAAAGTCTCAAAACTGCGATGTTGTCCCGTCCACGAAATACGCATAAATAGCCTGGTCTTTACTCACAACCAGGCGTAGTGAAAGCTTTGCAGTGTGAATATCGAGTATGTATGAATGTACACAGAGTTCGATCTGGCCACGCGTAAAATGTTCACCCTTTTCCACCAGAATGCTACCTCACTCTTTCTTCTACGCATACATAGAGAATCTCACACATTTTCCTATTCCTGACAAGCTGCACTACATCAAATTTATATAAACACGCGTGGTATGATATGCAGTATGCATTTATTAGCTCATAAAGTATGCACTAAACTCTGAACATAGAGCGTTTTATTTACCAACTGAAATGTATTTATTTACATATATACTTCAAATTTCTTTTTTTAAAATCAATTTACTTTTTTCTAATTATGAATTCATCAGGGGAAATTTGGATTATTTTAGAGACCATATAATTTGTTACATTTAAAACTTGATTAGATAGATACGAATCGGAATGGAAACGTAATGTCAGGTCATGCAACAGCCATCACGTTGTGAATATATTTCGTTACATTTATAGAAAATAGATGTGAAATGTAATGACTTCTATTTTGCGCAAGATGTTGCGTAACTCATTCTTTTTACCTTGGAGTAAAATAAATGACCTATTTATTAAATAGAATACGTTCAATATAATACCTTGTGATGTACTTGCTATTTAGAAAACTTGCGTTACTAAAGTCTAAAGACATAGAATAGACTTTTTACCCGTACCATTATTTGTAAGTCATTCATAACTTAATTGAAGATATGCAGTTATGATATAGAAAATTCTCTGTAATAGAAGTATGTTTCGAGTTAAATATTTCAGCGTTGAAGAAATACTTAATGTTTCTCGAATATTTCTTGATGAATGCGTATACACTTTTAGTACATACGTAGAAAAACTCCCAGTGTAATAGTTTTGTATTATTTTCACGTTTTTACTGAGAGGTCCTCGAGTGAAGTTATTATTTTTGTGATATAACTATGGAAACATAGTTGATTGCTGCTGAAAAAAGAACGATGATAAATTATTTTGTCTTTACATCTTATTATGTTTTTCAATTTTATGTAGTTAATGTGGAACTATATATTTCTGTAACGTAGAAATGAACCTACAATTCAAATAGAAATAATTGTTATGAGCAACATATCCCTCGAGTAAAAGTGGAAAATATATTCTACTTTAGTTGGTATTTGTCAATTTATGCAGTTATAATTTTATTTTATCTTTTTATCTATATTTACTAAACGGCTATTTTCGTGTGTATGTCACGCAATTTTTAGGTCGATGTACGAAACGCTTTTCGTTCGAATTTCGGCATTCTGACAAAATCAACACAGTAAATCGACCCTTGCCAGTAACTTTTGTTTTTTGATTCGAAGCCTCTAGAGGCATGCTCCGGAGGTACCTTCGACATGAGTGAGGGGGCAGCGCAATATTATTGCGATTTTCTTACTCGTGCCTACTATTATGTCGCCGTCGCTTTAAATTTAATAGTTTAATTGTGGTGAAAGGTAAAATAATTAAAGGCGAGGTGTTCTGTATGGCGAGAAAGATGTGTTGTCAAAAATATTAACTATCATCCTAAGTTCATTAGGGATGTCTTTTGTGAAAGGGAATTATTGTCAGTTACATATGTGATGTGGTTATCACAACAACTGGTTGTGATATTCAACCATTTCAATTCGATAATCAGCAAGAACTGGTGGGGTTCCTTTCACAGGACTATTTGACTTTATCTGGACGATCCGAATCTGGACTATTTCTAAAAGCGGTCAAATCTTCCGGGGATAAATTATTCAATGATACCCTCGCAGGAGGTATAAAAGGTACCTAAGTTGATCCGGGATAATGATGCCAATCGCTTGGAGCTGGCTTAGATTGCCGGATCAGAGTAATATGACTGTGGATTCAATTCCCGTATCAGTCTGGCGCATAAATGTATACCTATACCTTTCTGATTGTCTGGGGGTTAGATGAAAGAATAGCTTAAGTTAAACCTCGCCTCCGTAGAAGTAAAGGCGATTAGAAAATATTTAATGCAATATATATTTCACTGAATGTAATGTGCATTCTGTACTTCAATACTTGATGTCAGCATATGTATAACCAAAAGTATATGGATAGCGTTAATAAAATATTATATTATTAATTTATGTATTTTAATTTTATTATCTCCAATGAAATTGGTCTAAAATTTAACACCAATTGTACACCAAACGGGGTATATATAGGGATGGACATACTTAGTCCTTCCTACACTTCCATTTAGTGTGAAATAAACAGCGCGGTGGTGTATATTATATGTATATGTTAGTGCATGTCTAGAAAATATTTATATATTCATAAAAAAGCAACAAAAATCGTATTGTAAATAATAACTTGTATTGTATATTAGCTTTCAAATTAATTAGTATGATCCTATCCTAATGTTCTTCAGGGGTAATAAGTAATAAATGTTCTTCATTGATATCCACATACTTTTGGATATTTTCTTATAATTAACTTTACTGAAAATAAAAATTATAATCTAAACATGTAATATAGTAATTATAATTTAAACATGCAGTATAGTATTAATAATCAAGTAACGTAATCAAGAATGTACCCGATTATAAAATTCATTACCTATTTAATAATTACTACATTATTGATAAGATTAATGTGTTATTATTAGTAAGTGCGGAATAAAAATGGTAAATATAAAATATCATAACTACCTACCCAACGAAATCCTCACGAGCGAATTTGTCACATTTTAACATATTATTCAGACATGTAATATCTATTAGTTTTAATAAATCTGTCCGTGACAATAACTATGTTTATTTAAAACATATATTTGTTTATTTCTTACGATGACATTTTTATGTAGGCCTTAATGTATCTTCAATATGTACCAATATTTATCAAAAATTATGGAGTTTACAATTTAAAGAAAAAAATTTAGCCATAATTTAACAATATAAGGCTATCCAGAATTGTGATAATAACAATAACAATTATGTGATTAAAAGATTTAAATTTATAAAATCGATTTATTTATTAAAAAAAAAGAAACGTAAATTAACCAAATTGACGTTTAATAATGAACCAAACCGGAGTAAAATTTCAAGTCTACGAGATTCAAATTACAAAAATATAATGACTAATATATTCTCAGGAATTAATTACTGACACAAAGGCTATTTTTAATCATTAATAACTAAATACGAGATCAAAATCGCAATAACCATCACATAAAAGGAATAAAAGGGAGGCATACTGAATTATAACTAGATACGAGCTAGCTAGCAAGACTTCATTCTTTGAAGGCTTAGTCATTCTAGTTTAACTTTGGTTAAAAAATATAACCTCTAAAAAGTGTCAAAACTAATTGGTTTAATGTAAATCCTTTGCCACTAATGCGTATAATTGATTTTTATCGTCTGTTATTATTATGTTTACCGCCAAACCGCAATAGATGACAAATATGTTTTCGAAACTTTAATCACGCCATTGTGTTGAAAAGTCATTATTTTGATTAGTTTCTGTATTGAATAAAAAGTAAAACAAAAACTGAATTCTTCTACCGATGGCTTGAAAAATGAGTGTCATAATACTATAATAATACCAATCAATTTCATTAATGCATGTGTGACATATACAGGAAGGCTAATTGAAAAAGGAATAACCTAATTCTCGCTGCATATTAATTTATTGCTGCAACACGTTCGGACACGTTATTGACATTTTTGAAGAATTAAATCTATTCCTAGGTATTTTTAGACTTGTACTTCCATCCCTCCGCGGTTGAACCCTAACCCTTAAAAGTTATTATTCAGAGGGAAATGGTACGTCATTAAAGCTCATAAATACCTGTTTCTTAAACAATGATTCTTAAAAATAAAGAAATATTAAATAATAATTTAATGAATTGGCACTGATCGAGTTAGCAGTAACGTTAACATTCGATGCACTTAACAATCATGCTGCATTTTTTTGCTGCTGATGGTAAAAAATGGAGATTTGTTTACACCTATTGGAACAAAACTGGTTTATATTGTACTTCATAATATGTATTTCATTAGATGACACATGTCACATCTTATTCTGTGTCATTTGGACTGTTATAATTATGGTTTGCTCAATTGCAAAAACAGTAGAACTGAAAAGTAGCAAGAAAGATTGGAAGAGTATTTCCTTTGGAAACAATTATAGCTAACAAAGAAATCTAGTCATTACATAAAGATACAAATAGGAGTATTAATAATTCTAAATATGAAAATAGAAATGGTAATTGAATGTATGGTGTTTTTGACAACATATCAGATGGTTGAAGTCAGTTATTGAAGACAACTGAAATTAATAGAAATATCGTTTACATTTTGCAAGAGTACGAATAATCACGTAATCAATAATCCGACAGCTATGCCTTTAATGTATGTTTTTCTGAATATATAAATTATTATCATAAAAAGGATTGGTCTACCATTAACTAACATTACTGAAAATTGTGAGTATATAATAATATGTTACAATTTCAGAAATACTATTATTTATTTTCTGCGGACTTTAGTTTTTACATTTTCTTTAATGTTACTGCCACTAATATTTTGAAGAATACAAATATCTTAAATCATAAATATAATTTTCCCATTAATAATTCCAAAAAATTTTTGTTAAAAAAATTTTAACTTTGAAATGTTGATCCAAGGTTATTAGTTTGTACATTTCAATTTATATTAAGCATATTAAAATACTGGTATTAGTTTTATTTGTATGCGGTCAACTATTGATTTACAATATTACTATGCATAGGATGTCACATTTCCATAAAAATGTAGGTGAAGGTTAATAATGAACATTTAATGTAGTAACGCACTTCGTAGTTATAGATAATTTTACACCATGATTTCTAGCGAGGACGTGATAACAGGTATTGTATTTGATAACAAACATGTGATAACAAAATTTTCAACTTAAAAGAGATACAAATTATTATTATTACGTTAATAATTATGTTTATATCTGCATATTTTTTACTCTGCTTACAGAGGAAATGGATATAGGCAATATATTCCTAAGGTATTACTACTGTTAAAAATCAATTCATGGTTTAATTCTGTAGATAATTTTTTCTATTTTCTCTGCACTAACTTACCTTTGATTAATCCCACTTTCTTATTTGTTTGAGAATCAAATCTAGGAACCTATATAGGATATTTCCCTCTGCTATTATATCACAGGTGGGTATGAAAGAACACAACCCCAATTACCTTCTATTATAATATATATTCTTAATTTCTGTAACGATTTGTACAATATAATATTATAAATATTATTTATGCCAACATTGCAAATAAAGAAGACATTATTTCGTAAAATTGTATGTTATCTTTTATAAGGGACAAAAATGATTTCTCAATCCCAATACGACGTATCAGATATTTTAATATGAAATATGTTAATATAAAAGATTATGAAAATTGGTATTAGTGAATACTGGGATACTTAGGATATTTTTTCTAAACTAATGATTTTATTGTAATATACCCAAAAAAAACTAGAATATAAACAGTTTTAAAACCTTAAAGAGGACTTTTCCGCACGTAGAACATCTCTATCTCGAAATTGAAAGGCCGAGAAAAAAAACACATAAATGCAGAATATGTGTTTTATGCGACAGTTTAACTTTTTTCAAATAGTCCACCATCGTGCTTTCTCATGACCCATGGACAGGGTGGGGTGTGTTCCATCCACCTCAAAATCAATAGATGTCGTCTGGTAGATGTCCCTAATCAGAATAAGTAGAAACACGATCGATCCGACACGATTTAATTGAGTGATCGTTCTAACAAAAAATAATTTCTCAAATAGTCCACCACTGTACTGTACTCTTGTACATGGTAGAGTGTGTTCTATCCACCTAAAAGTCAATAAGTGTCGTCTGGGAGACGTCCCCAATCTGAATCAGTCAAAACCCGATCGATCCGACACGATTTAGTTGAGTTATCGTGCTAATAAGAATACTGACGACAACAACACGCACACATACGCAAAACAATAAATGCCGACGACAACGCCAACGACAAGGACAACGACACACACACAACAAAAATTTTTAAAAACCATTTTTTTGTGTTTAGGCCGAAAAACGAAAAATAAACCCATAAAAAAATTAGTTTTTTCAATTTTTCTTTACACGATTACATTACTTTTCCGCGTATAATGGAGTGCGGAAAAGTAAAACGCGAATTAGACAAACTGATTACGCAATCTTAATACTCTGTAAAGTAATGTTTCAAGCATCAGCGAATATTAAAACTATACTATTTTTCGGAATATGCAACATAACTAAAAATCAGTTATGATTTTGTTCTCACGCATATCACCTACAAATAAACATAATGTTGCAGCAGAACCAGTTGTTTTATATAACTTCCCATATATAACGATTTTCTTTTCTTATTTTAAGATTAACTTACAGAAGTTGCGAGTAGTTTTAATATTTTTCATTAAATTTATAATATCTAAATATAGAGCGCTGCCAACAGTAGAAGTTGAAGATAAAACTTGTATAACATTCAATAGGGTTTAATGAGATATTTTTTATTATTGTTATTTAAACATGAACACTCAGTTGCGAGGGACACACATAAGATACTTTACTAACATTAATAAAATATTCTCGTAATTTTTATATTAAAACGTTATTATTCTGTCGTCTAAACGACGAATATTCTGGTCATATTCTGATAAAATTCAGGAACTATTCATCACCAAACATTAATCACCGAAGTTATTTCTGAATATTATTTCTTTTATTGCTCCCATCTTGCGTAAAATCAAAAGTATATGATCCATCATCTTTAATAGTACCATCATGTGGTACATTCATGTAAAGTTGAAATTGACCTGTCAAAATTCCACTAGGTCATGGAAGTCTAAAGGTAATCGACACAAGGATAGATGGGTCGGAATTAGCAGTTGTAGACAAGTAAAATACTATTAATTACACCTCAGAGCGAACTAGCAAAATATTGCTGGAATCTGTCTCGTAGAAATCTGCGAATCCTAATATGATTGTTAACGGGATAATGCAGGTTCTACTGTGAAGATGATACAATATGAACGATGAGACTGCGGAAGTGCGTGTTGTTGAGAGTGTCCCGCACTTTCAACAAAACGAGGAACTTCAACATTGGAAAACTATTGGTAGAAAACGGCCGATCTTCGTTGTCTACCATTGAGTGCACTTTGGTGCAAATTGACACCTCTGTTGAAGATAGAACAATGGGCTCCATATGATGGCCTGAGTGCATGTGGTCTCCATCTATCCTCTCCCTTATAAAATTTTAATCTGAATTGATACTCCTAATAGGCTGATATATTAAGCCATGCTGTATTGAAAAAATATTCTTGAATGTTAAAATCTCACTGTTTATTCATACCCTGAAAATATAAAGACGGCTAATCATAGGTTTGTAGTAATTAGAACAGAA
Organism: Rosalia funebris; assembly: GCA_037954035.1. Classification (NCBI taxonomy): domain Eukaryota; kingdom Metazoa; phylum Arthropoda; class Insecta; order Coleoptera; family Cerambycidae; genus Rosalia; species Rosalia funebris. Next base: position 13,298,488 of record JAZFAV010000007.1, read on the forward strand.
TGTTCCTCTCTTTAAGACCTTCAATATATCACGTAATTCTATATAGGTTTTCATTTAATATTTTTAGACTGAATTCTCTAATACTAATGCATAATATATTTCGAGAATATCGTTCCCCTCCAGGGATATTAATACGTTCTACAGATTCCTAGGCATAATCTTCTATGCTATGCATGTAACAATATACATATGTATATATATATATATATATATATATATATATATATATATATATATATATATATATATATATGTCCTTAACTCTTCTCAGGAGCATAGGGCCTCAACAAATGCCTTCCATCTGGATCTGTTCTGGGCTGTCTGTTTTGTCTGTTGCCACGTTTTTCCAATTTGTTCTAGTTCTCCCCTGACAGTTCTTTGCCATGTCATCTTTGGCCTTCCTATTCTTCTGCTACCCTGTGGGTTCCATTCCAAAGCTCTCTTACTGATGTTATGGTCTTCTCTACGCAGTATGTGGCCTATCCATTTCCACTTTTTCATTTTGACTTCAGTTTCAATTCGTTGTTGCTTTGTTACATTCCACGGGTCTTCATTACGCATTTGGACCGGCCAAAAATTACGCATAATTCTGCGTAAGCTCCGATTTATGAACACTTGTAACTTGGAAATGGTTTGTCGGCTAATCTTCCATGTTTCTGCCCAAATAGAAGTACGGCTTTGACGTTGGAATTGAAAATTTTTATTTTTGTTGAATTAGAGTATTCTCTGGATTTCCACACACTGTTTAACATCCCGAATGCTTATCTGGCTTTTTTGATGCGGTTGTTTACATCATCTTCAGTACCGCCTATTTTTGTAACTATGCTGCCTAGCTAGGTGAATTCATTGACCTCTTCAATTGTCTGATTGTTTATTGTAAAGGGTGTTTGGTTATCTGTACACACTCTCATTGATTTGGTTTTTCTACTGTTAATTTTAAGACCTACAGCTTCAGCTTCTCTTACGAGGTTATTTAATTTAGTTGTCATATCTCCATGGTTATGTGCGAGCAGGCAAATGTCATCTGCATAGTCAAGATCTTCTAGTCTTGTAAATGGTGTCCACCATATGCCATGTTGTCCAGTGGTGGCTCTTCTCATGACCTCGTCTAGCATTATGTTAAATAGAAGGGGAGATAATATACACCCTTGCCGTACCCCCTTTTTAATTATTATGGGTTGGCTTTGTAGTCCTCGATGGGATACTCTACTTTGCGCATTCTTATACAGCTCTTTTATGAGGTTTACTATCTTTGCTGGAACTCCTTTTCTCTGTAATGCGTTCCAGAGTTCTTTGTGTTGTATGCTGTCAAATACACGTTCGAAGTCCATAAACAGTAGGTATAATGAGGATCGCCACTCGACTGACTGTTCTATAATTATACGGACTTGTGTTTATTTGATCAATACATGATCTGTGGGGCCTAAAGCCCGCTTGCTCAGGTCTTAGTAGAGGTTCCAGTATGTGAGTCAGTCTCGTATGTATTATATGAGCCAGGATATTGAGGGCTGTGTTTAGCAGTGTTATTCCTCTCCAATTTTGGCAAGTTGTTCTGTGCTCCAGACGTCTATTAATATTGGATATAGCAAGTCAGTTAATAAGGTCGCATCTAGTTTTATGACTTCTGCAGGTAAGTCATCTGGTCCTGAAGATTTATTGTTTTTCAGCATCTTTATCGCTTGTCTGATTTCTGCTTTGCTTGGGATATTGGTGTTTATATCATCTCTCATGTTCATTCCAGGAACAATTTCAGCAATTTGTTGTTAATTTGTTTCTCCGTCTTCATTCATTTCTTTGAAATGTTCATGCCAGCGACTTAACTGTTTTTGCTTTGATGTAAGTGGTGATCCAGCCTTGTTCTTGACTCGGATTGGCTAATAGCAATGTATAGAAAAAGTATATCGAAAAGTATATTTTTTTGAGCAATCTTAAGTATAACGTCTGTGAGCTTTACTTTCAGCAGTATTTGACTATAAAAGTATCTTAAATAAAAGCAATACATACAATAGATGTTAATACATCTAACTAATACACGGCGATATCCTGAAAATCAGTTTCTAAAATGAAATTAACATTCAATCAGTTTTCTACAAACAGCGAAAGAATACACCTCGACGCTCGTTTTATCAATCAATAGCTGCTTGATTAGTAAAATGCGCGCCCAGTTATGCATACCCTATCGGTGTTCATACCCTGTATTTGTGTAGAAAATTGACTCATTTGTTTTTAAATGTATCGAAGATTTCAAAATTTCCCAGGATTATAATTATTGCCGAAAAAGTGAATTAAGCTTTACTTTTTTACTTTTCACTCCAACTATTAAAATTTCAGGTTAATTTGGAAGTAAGTAAGTATAACAGTTCTGAACAATTTTCATTAATTGACATTTTCTAATAAAAATAACAATTGTTTAATAAATAAGTCTGATTATATTAGGTAGACCCCGTCATTAGCAAAATAAAGAAAATAATATTAATGGAAATTAAATCTGACATTTTTACGACATTTTATTTGACGAAAGAAGTTGTAAATAGAAGACATGCCTACCTAACAAATTATGAAGAATTAATTAAATAATTCTGTCGTGCTATATATTGAATTGATTATAAACTAGGACTTGTCATTAAACAAAATTCAGCACAACAACAAAATGCAAATGAAATACATAATTTGGCAGTTGGTGTTCTAAGGATAATTGGAATTTAGCATCCATTGATCTAGTGTAGTTAATGGAGTAACTACAAAAAAGTTGAATAGATTGAACAAAAGTATACACATAATTTTGTGGGAGGTTTTCGTTTGTGGAGGTCAGATTATTTTGAGAAACAAAAAAAATATTTAAGCAATGAATCGCAACAGTGTTATGAGAAATAATGTTTAATGCACACAAAACCATAAATTTAAGTGTTTACTGTCTGCCATTCACTGTTTGACAATATGCAAGTGGAAATTGAGATTGTAAAATGTTATTAACGTTTCAGCGTTAATTAATTTTACGTTGTTCCAAATTCTATCTTTTAATGCCTTTGGACTGTTAAGATATACCTTGGATTTAAGATAACCCATGAAAAGTTCATTTATCCGGATTACATCCAGATATATTCAGCTGGCCACGCAATAGCATCTCTTCTACCAATCTACTTATTGCAGAAGATGGTTTTGGTAATTTTGCAGAATTTGTGAGTAATATGGTAGCGTGCCATCATGTTAATACCATATTGACTGCTCTGATATTTGAGGATTTTCATTATTTGGATACAAGTTAGGTAACTCTGTGGTGTTGTAGCAACTTAAAACAATTTTCAGCAGTTAATGCGCCGTCAATGGAAACTGTGTAACTCCCTGCATTACGAAATGAAATTTTTCAGGGGCAATTGAATTAAAGGTAAATTGCAGTATATCAGTCATCAAACAAATGACTGATATATCGCAATTTTCAATGCCGTTTTGCGAGTTGGATGATGAGGACTTTTCTATACAGCTAGTAACATTCAACTACTTACCTTCTGGAATGGTAGGACGACCTAAAATTATCTATTCACTGTTAGTATACAATTACATGAGATACGTCTTTGTGGGTTTAATGACGTGAGATGTATTCTGATGATATTCAGGACCTGTTTTTCCCTTTTTACTAGGTCTTGAGTAGACATATCCATGTCAAGTTTGAGTCAAATAATGCTCCAAGAACCTTTATTGCGGGTTTTACTATAATTAGATTTCAGTTATGATTTATCATGAGGACGTCTTAAATAGCAACAGTGAACACATTCCGGTTTTGTTTTAGATAATTTAAAACCTAAGTTTTCAGCTTTAGGAATAATACTAACTATGTTCGTTTGCAAATTTCTTTCTACAGATTGATCTGGTTTGTCTAAATAATACACAATTAAATCGTCGGAACAAATGCGTTTTTATATTGTATCGAGTAGTTCATCCCGTTTTCCTATTCATAGTTTATGGCCTGTAGAGAATGTATTGCCCCTGCGTGCTTTAAGTCTTCGTTCTTGGAGAAAGCGTTTAATAAAGAGGGATAAGTTATCTTTTAGATTCCAACAACGTATTTTTATTAAATCCGACGTGGAAGTATCCCATACTTGCACGTTATATCGAAGACTTTCTCTAAATAAAACCATCCATGTTAAGGGTTCTCGTTTCGTGAACCTATTCAGAATGACATCCTTAGGAAGGACTACTTGGTCCGTTGTTGATCTGTTTTTCTCGGAAGCCCATCAGAAAATTTGATAATAGATAGATAGACTTTGATATCCCATTATCTAGGTCAATCGGTTGTTCACTATTCTTTCTATAATTTTATCGGGACAGCACATTAGTAAACTTAATCGATAGTAGTCTGGTAATGTAAAATAAACTTTTACGGAATAATAATTGTTTTACACCATCAGTGCCTACATTTTAACACCAAACATCGACCTACATTCTTCATCCATCCCACTATGTGGATGTATTGAAGAAGTGTGCTCGATAAAGATTAGCTATTTTCAGCTAATCTTTCCAATACGACTAATATATCTCCAATATATTGCAGAATTAGCCCTCAATAGTCCTGCAATTACTTATATCCCTTAGAATGTATGTGAATATTCTGATGGTTTTACTACTAACCTTCTGATTAGTAATTTCTCTGGCCATCTGTAGTACTCCTATAAGTTCACAGCTAGGCTAACACTCTAGCATGTGCCCCAGTGACTTATTGATTTGAAGAATTAGATCTACAGAAAATTCTGTTTCCAAACCCAGACCTTGTTAGCATTCTTGATTCACCGATATAAACCGAGATATCCGATTTAAGAAACTCATTGAAAGTCAGTGCAACCTGATAGTTCCCTGTTTTTCAAAACACTCATTCATTTTCCGTTGACCTCCGACACGCAGTCTCATAAGACGTCCTCCTCTATATACAAATCAAGAAGTGTCAGGCTCAAGACAGCTTCTAACGTTGCTGTGGAAATGGTCTTCATCGCACTACTATCTGTCATCGAGCCAACCTTTTTACATGCTGTAATCTTGGTGTCGTGGTCTATTTGATGACTTTGGACCACCAGGCAATTGCTCCATATAGTAGCATAGGCCCACAACGACCGGGTATATCCAATTGATTTTCAGTGCAATGTTTTATTTTATCAATTATATAGCTGTCAAGTCCTTCTTTCAGAAAAATAGAAAATACAAATTTGAAAGAGTAAGTCACATATTTTTTTTGTTTTTACCTTTGTAGAACTTTCAGAATTTTTAATACTCCTTAAAATTATGTGTATTTGTGTTTGTGGAGACGTTAATGTAATTTCAAAAGACAATAACAATAAGGAAAAAGTTTATAAAAAGAATATGCAGTAATAATTAATAACTCACGTTAGTGAGACATTCTATCAATATATTATCTAACGCCGAAAATCTCAACGTTTTTACCTATCCCTTTGCGGCCGGAATTAATTTTTTATAAAAAAGCTGGATTTTTTAATGATTTTTATAATGTCTTGTGTCTCATTAAGTGAACAGTAAGCAGCAATAACGAATTTTTTTTATTTGCTGAAAAAACAGGTGTCGTCACATTGCCGCCACTAGGCCTTAATAAACAAAATACAAATAAAAAAAATCCTAAATTACTAATAATTTTTCATAATAAATAAAACATAAAACATTCCATAGGGTATGTTTATGTCCTATGGAATTCCAGAAAACAATTCTTTTTGTCTGACAGACACAAACCGACGTCACACCTAAAAAAATGGGTAATGCAACTTATTTTTTAAAACCTTGATTGTCAGAAAATACCCAACAATTCTTCCAACGGCTCCAACGGCTCTTATGCGGTTCCGACTTAGTGCTGCAAAACGCACACCTTCTTGGTTTATCGAGATGAATGGGCATGTGGACGCAAGACTGGCTTCTTATTTCATATGGAACTGAAATCTTAAAACTGTTTACTGGCGTAGTAGTCGAAGATCTTCCTTTCTTTGCAGCGGTTTCATTGGCCCCAACTAGACCAAGGGCTACATAAAATCGAAAATCCTTCAAACTGATCTTAGATTTTGAATCCGTCCTTTGTTTATATAGAATAAAGGCATTTACCACCGACAAATCCAAGAAATAAAAAATCCTATGCCACCATTTTTTGACTTCCTATCAACTTCATACAAGGATATGTACATATCCATTTTATCGACATAACCCATATGTTCATTATATTTTTTTACCAATTCAGGGCAAGATATGTCTTTTCCGGTTCCATCTTTTTGCTTTCTTGATACGCTTTCGACCAAGGAGGGATCCATATAGTTACTCAATAGATAGACCGGTCGATTGTCCATCCATTTTAGGCATACAAGCCCAGTGTTACTCACTCGATAATCGAAAACTCCCCGCCTTAGCACTTTGTCGCTCACGAAGTCTTGAGGTAGGTTTTTCCTACCTTTTCGTACAGTACCACATGAATAAATCATATTTCTTTGCAAATCCTTTTGTAATTCTACAGAATTAAAAAAAAAATGTCAAAATAGACGTGGTAACCTTTTCCTCTAGTTTCTGTTAGATTAGATACAACCCTATGACCCAAATTCTTCTCAGTCAACTGCTCAACTTTGCCCGTATAAATCTGGAACTGACAAGCATATCCCGACTCATCAGCCCTGATCCAAACCTTATACCCTCTTTTTATGGGTTTATTGGGCATGTACTGTTTCAAAAGACTCCGTCCTTTAAAACGAATCATGGATTCGTCGACAGACTGGTATTTACTTGGACTCATCAACTTCAAAAATGTTTCTGAAAGTTTTTCTAGTAATGGTCTCAACTTGTACAATTTGTCGAAATTTGGTGAGTTCCTATCTGGTTTTGGGAATTCGAATCGTCGAGTTCAAATTCGAGTCGTTCAAATGCATATTAGCCAGCAACCAGGAAAATCTATCCCTTGACAGTGCAGAACTAATAAAAGGGTCCCGCATTTGAGAGCGCGACGACCAATAATCGCGATAGCTGGGTGATTTCTTTATACCCATCATCAAATTTATGACCAAAAATGATTTTACCTCTTGCAAATTTGTCTGTGTAAAAGAATTGCATTACCGCCTGATTTTTGCAAAGCGTACAAGTTTGTCTGGGAAACTATATGGCTACAAAGACTCTCAAGAAATATTTTGTAGAACATTTCGGTTGGAGAATCTACTTCGTCGGAAATTAGTGGCCCAGGCTTTTCAGAAAATGATTTTATACTTTGTAAACAGTTGTTGTTATCTTTGAACCAAATTGTCCTATTTGCCATTTCTTTTGCCCTTATTTCCGAAAGTGGAAGCTCATCCTCGCTATTCCATAATTCCGCATTCATATCATTTGAAAGAATAACGGGCATATTTTCAAAATAAAAAATATCTAAATCCTCATTTGAAATGGGTTGATTATCGCCAATTACTAGTTGACTCGCATCGCATACTAACTCATCATCTGAGATATCCTCCAATTCGCTATTATTATCAAAGGGAATTTCAACGATATACTGAAATAATTCATCGCTATTCATTTCCTTGAGCATTTCTAACACGTTCCGTTCGTTCCCTAAAATTATATGTGAAATTAATTCATAAATGCAAACTTATTTCCTGGTGTCTATACGGTAGAGCCACCAAGTTATTTCTATCAAACCAAAAATCCTGATCCTCCAAATATGTTGAAAACACTTTATTCTTCAAATATATATATTTAGCTTATAATATTCAAAAACTTACCTGCCATTTTAATAATTTATAGGAACTATATTTTATATACACAGCACATACAGCATACCACAGCAACACTGCAAATAGTTAACTTCTACACAACTTATAATATGCGAGAAAACTATCTTTCACGTGTTCTTATGTTGGCGCATGTGCACTCTCGCGATAATTGCAAGTGTGCTTCCCCTAAAGACACTAAGCAGTAAGATATAATGATATTTGTAAGTGGGATCATGGTGTAGAAACAAAGGGCTATAGTAAGTAATATGAAACGATTACAAGATTACAGTATAATAAATGGAGTAAACGATAAAGATAAAAAACGTGAATTACAATCTAATGAAATTTTGTTGACACACCTTGTAAGCGATGTAAGATATATGTGATTGACATTCCTTGTTTGGAAGTAAAAAAATCGAAATGGGATACTCCTCGACGGTTCTTGACCTTAGACGAAAAGAATCTGGCGCTTTTAATAGATAGGTTGCCTACAATAAAAAAAAATGGAATAAACAAAACACTAATGCGTACATGGAACATGGAACAGATTAAATCATTTGAATTCTTTCAGACGATTAATGTGTTAGCAAATATTACATTGGTATACAAATTTAACAATTTAACCATAAGTTATTCACCGCTCCGACCAGTTATTATTTCAATACGAAATTGCAGTTATTTAAACAAATAATTATGGGTACACTTGAAAATAAAGTCAAGGTAAGTATTCTACCAACAGTATTTACATATTAACGAACAGTTAATATACATATTTACAAAAAGATATGTCTTTAAATCAAATATCATTTATTTCAGTAGTCTGACATAAATATTGATTTGAGTATAAAAGAATACGTATACGTAAGTACATACGCTTATCTGGTTATTCAAGTATATTAACTAATATTTAGTTATTCAAATTAATGTCGATATTTTATAAATAACATAATCTGTTACAAAATGAATAAGTGTTAAAAAACCAAACTAACCGGCTATTGCACTCCAAGTGTTTTGCTAAATAACAAAATGTCCACTGTATTCGTTTTATATTTTAAACATACTTAGCTTCAATATAATTCGACGAATACCAAAAGATTACACGTTACTCAGTGAGCGACCAATCAAGTCAGCATAATTAGGAGATAATTAAAGTTGAGTTAAGTGATCAAAACTTGACTTTTAATAATCTCCTAATGATGTTAACTTGGTTATCGAAACGTTCATCTAGTAACATGTAGTCTGTAGGTGTTCATAGAAAACCGATCTCCTGTTTTTGTTATCGTGTAGAATGGTAGCCCTTTACCAAGATTACTTAATAATTAATAAACAATAGCTTCAGTACGAAATGATTCTAATACTACCTAAGTAGACACTATTCGGTGGATCTTTGTCAAAATTAGTATGACACTATGCAAGTGATGACTCCAATGCACACTCCAAAATTTAAATAACCTAAATTTCAGTAACCTTACAGCTAATTAGTAACAAGCTAGGGCTAATTTACACATCAACTGGTGGATAAAGATCTTATATGTCCACACATTCTCATCTATATAACAGTATTGGTACCATTTGTCATAAAAGCAGAAGAAGAAAACACTACAAGGAAGAAAATTAGATTCCAACACTTTTGCGAGAGTTTTTTTTCAAAAGGATATAGTAGCAAACTCGGAAGATGAATTCCAATCTAAGATAGACTTTCAAGGAGAAATAAAACCATTGAAAACGTACAAATAAATATTCAGTGGTTATATAATAGTATAACTAAATTATGTTGATTCATCTCCTGGACATGATGGGGTTAATTCTTCCTTGTCAAAATATATCCACAGTTTGTGTATCGTTCTACAGAATTACGATGAAATCATTTAATAGCGACGTAATGCCCTAGATTGAAAGATCACTAGTGTACTACCTATTTATAAAAACGGAGATAAATTATTATTGCGTCAATTATTGATCAATAACTTAATTCCCTGAAAGGTATTAAAATGGCATATATTTGCGGAGAATTAATCGTATTTCTGTTGAATAATTAAATTATATCATCCCACTAATATAGTTTCCTCAGGTCGCTCAGTACTTTCCATGTTGTTACAAACAATAACCCTAAATTTGAATGCTGAAAAACCAATGAATGTCAAGGCTTCTATCATATGAAAACCGCCTAACATAACTGTAACTATCATCACTAGAATTGAATAGCTTCAATTGGATTTTTTGCTTGAGTTATTGCATAATAAGATTTACTGTCTTAAAAGTACTCTCCCCTTAAATACAGAATCTGGACTTGTAGAGACACCAAATTAAATTGAAAATGAACATTTCCTCTGCAAAACTGCACTACATTTCCTGTCCCACAAAACGTTTGATGTGCAGAACTTTGTCTAATAGTGTAGTAGTACACTAGTAGTACCGCTCTCTTTAAGTTTATTAAAGGGACTAGATAATTTTTGAAGTGCTTTGAATTACTTTTCTGATTGATTGATTGATTACTTATTATTTGTACCACCATGTCATATTTCTAGAATAGTTATTCCATTATTTATTTTAACATTTTTATTACTCTCATTTTTTTGTGAATAATGAAAAGTCACAGGTAGACTACGAAAACTATATTGTATAAGGTTAATGAGTTTACCACTGGTAGCGGAGAAAATAGATAGTGATGATTATATAAGACAGCGACTATATGTAGAATATTTCCTACGCGAGGGAAGAATGGGTAAACGTTGTAATGCTAACGCTGAATAATGCTTAAAGTGAGAGGATGAATGGGTAGATAATAATCTAAAGAAACTGTAGAAAAATAATAGATAGATATAAGCAAATATATTCTCTTAAGATAAATACATAAATATAAGTACTTATATGGAACAATATCGATGGATGCAGTCAGGATACTCACCCGACTGCTACTCATATGTAAGCCCTTGAGAAACAAACTACAGTACATAAGAAAAACTTGACAGTGGCAAGAATCCACAGATACGCCATGAAAATTGTAATCGAACAAAAGCAGATCTACTTATTATGGGAACATCAACACATTTTGATGTTGATGTTAATATTCGGAGTACAAGTACCGATTTTTTACGAAATGTTTTACGCGGATTGTACTCTATTTTTGATATATACATATGTCCCCTTGTATAAAAACAAACAATCGAAATATACTGTATGATACACAACTTAAATTATTAGCGACATAAAAATAAATAATAAATATGACAACGAATATGAAAAGTATAATAGCGATAAATACTTCAATAGATTTAAAATACAAGGGCATTAGTAAAATCTCAAATAAATCGGGAATAATTTGGACTTTTCTATAGAATAAAAAAAGTACATATAAATATTGTTTTCAGGATTACTTTAGCTGTGTTTATTTACCAAATAACTATATTAATAATGCTCCAATAGTTACTGCGTAACAAATACTTGTATTAATATTACTTCAATAAATAAATGCGAAGTCCTTAAATACTTATATAAATAAAAATAAAAATTCAGTCATGATCAGATTCACTGTTTTCTGTTAAGAGATTACTCTAAAATCTTTGCAGCTCCATTGACTATTATATTTAATATTACATTATATAACTCTAATTTCCCTGACTGTTCGAAGCTCAGCAAAGTTATCCCTGTTCATAAAAATGGAGACAATAGTTGTTTAAATAATCTATAGCTATAACAACTAATTTTACAAAGACTTTGGATATGTATTTACATGGATATTTGTACACTTCACTAAAAACTATATATCACCAACACAACATTGTGATATGACTCAAAGATCAACAACATCTAATATAATGGTTACAACAGAATGTACTATTAAAACACTAGATAATCAAACACATGCAGATTTTATTTATATCGGTATTTCTAAGATATTTAGGAGTATAGATCATTCCATCCTTATTGTAAATCTTGAGGAAGATGTTACGAGTAGTACGTCACTGTTCGAGTTATTTCTCATACTACAGACTTTCTATTTCAGACTAAAATATATAGCATAGATTAGGTATAGATCAGATTTATTCGTGGTAACTTCAAATGTACCCCAGGGGTTAAATTTGATGCCTCTTACAAGTATAAATGGTAAAATTGAATTTATTACGTATCGTCATCTCGTGTATGCTGGTAATTTAAAAATATATAATGTAATAATGAACTTAGATTTACTGCAAGGCTTTGCAAATTGATAGGGAAATACAGTACTGTAATATTAACAGATTGACATTAAACATTAATAAATATAAAATCGTAACATAATCTCGGCATGTTACCTTATTTGTACTATTGCAACATTGATATTGTTGGAATTGTAACAACAGTCTTAATATTCTTCAGTTTAAACAATTCCAAACACTTAACTTGAATTTAGTTTTAATTTGGTCATGATATCATTTTATCTTCCATTTTTACATCGTTTATTCCTTTCTTCACTGTCTTACAGGTTACCATAAATTATGTTACCATGTTTATTTTGTCACCAACTTAGTTTTCCACAAAACACCAAAACACTATACACTACACTCGATGCGCTTTTTGCCAATAAAGTTGGCATCATCTGGAGATGATTAAAACTCAATTTTTAATCATACCATACCACCAAATTATCTTCACACCAGAGGTTCCAACCTACTCCAGTACCCATTTCACCCATGACAAATCAAATCATCACTAACAAAAGCAAATAAAGCATATTATGGACACTTGTTATAATCTAAGTTGTTAATATTGTTTTCAGTGTTTCAGTTCAGAAAATACACCACTGTACCAAATTGTGCCAAAGTAGGTGCTGGAAATTTAAAAGTGAATTGGTTGGAAAATACTTATTTTACGGGAGTGCTTTCATCTTATATAAGTCACACTGTATAAAACAATTTACCTTAACTTAATAAAAGAAAAAAAATACAATTTGAATTCTACATTTTCTGGGGTAAAATTTCGGTTCACTGAATTGTAACTGATATATAACATAAAAAGTTCGACATGTTGCGGTGGAACCCTGACGGTTAATATTATCTGATCAAAATATGATATACACAACATAATATCTTACTATTCACCTTGTAAACAATGAATCTAACTGACGATTATATTATAAGAAATAAAATCTTCCTATAGTAAATATAGCCGATGTACAACACACATGAAGTCGATTGATTAAATGAAATACGTTACATACGAGTCAACTACTAATTAGAATTACTTGCCCCGTTCAAGTTCAAGGTAATTCATTGCCATTTGTAAACTGAAATGCATCCAAACAAACATGAAAGCTCCTGTAACCCTAGTCTATTTTTTATATTTATTCGGCGAGGGCATGTTAAATTTTTATCTAAATTCAGACAGGTTTTCATTTTGTCTTTATTGGTATCTTTAGGTGACTTTTTTTAACCTCTCCTACCTTCAACTATAAGAATCAGTCTTCAGGATTCTTCGCACGCATTTATATGTTTGATACACGCCATCAAAGGTGTTTAGGTATACTATAGGCGTTGACACCTCATATTTGTTTGTATGTTTATAGTGGTTAGTGGTGTGGCGTAAAGCAGTGATATTTTTGTGCAAAAGGCCTGTTTCCGCAGAACAGTAAGGTTGATTTATTTTTTTATAACTGGAATACATAGACACATATATACAAACTATTTTTTAGGTAACAAAAAAAAAACAAAAACATTTATTACAATTTTAAATTTTTTACATTTCACATTTTATGAAATAAATCCTAAAGTTATAGTAAATGTTTTTGTTTTTTTTTTACAAAAACATATTACGTTCGTAATATATAGAATTTTAAATTTATAACAATCAAAAGTATTCTTATATTTCTTATTTACTTACACATGCTATAAAGTGCTGTGCTAAAAGTAAAATAATTTTAAATCAATTCTCTCAATATCGTCATAAATTTGATTTGATTTGAACTATTATTTCACAAAAGAAATGTTGTATACTTATATTATCATCTAAAGAACTATAAATATATGCTTATTAACTGTAGTTATTTTGTGTATGTAAGTATTATTGCGTGCAGTTTCTATTTTACAATAAAAAAACGCATGAATTGAAATATATAAGTTGTTAGGTATATTTTATTAATTCTAAATTATATGTATTATTAAAAATTATACATATAACTTATAATTAATGTAACTATTTGCAATAATTATAGTTACTTACATACAAGAGAATACGATGGGCGCTGAGGTCATTTGTCTGACGTGATGCCATAAAAATATAGAACGCTGCTCCATGGCTGCTACATGGATGGGCGACCTATCCTATTCTCCTATACAGTTGGCAAGAATATCATTTGTACTGTGGTCTGAGATGGCGGGCTGGGCCCAGTATTACGGTGGCATTGTATGATTGGGTTCAAGTCCCAACGGAGAGAGTTTGGCACCTCTCCTGAGTATGCATGTGTTTGCCGTTGTTTTTATGTGTTACCTTCCCTTCTGTAGTCTAAGGCTTTATGGAAAGGAAGTCCATTTCTGTGTGTCTAAACTTTTTTATGAAAGTTGTTTAAATTCTACGGTGCAATTATACAGAATGTCCCAGAGTGAGTTTACAATCTATATCTTCGCTATTTGCAAAGATAAAAAGATGAATAAAAAAGTTGTAAATCACCTTGTCGATTGCGAACTTAAAACTTTATCAATTTATTCAATCCTTAAGAAACCTTCTCCAACTTTTTCCTCAAGCTCCACCCTTATTCTTTTATACTGAAACTTAATCTCTATTTCATTCTGAACGCAGAAGTATTAATAATTTAAATAGAAGAAAGATTTTTTCTATTTTAAAATAAATATTAGTCACTTAATTTAGTTATAAAATATGGAATTCCGAAATTAAGTTTCAGGGAAGAAAAAATGGGCTGGTGAGCAGATTCTATTGAAACAACGTTTCGGGACAATGATATTAATGTGTACTATTTATGGAGGGATGCAATTTGAAAAAAAGTTGGGGGTAGTTTCATAAGGGCTGAAGAACGCAAGATAGTTTTCGTCAAGAGTTCGTCATCAATAAATTTTTTTGATAGAATTTAAAATAGCTTTTTGTTCATCTTTTTATCTTTTCAAATAACGAAGATATTGACACACATCATACTTTTTTCTATAGAGATATGTAATTAAAATATTATGTATGTTATACTTCTGTGTTCGCAATTAAGTAAGGAATTATCGTTAGTATAAAGTGAGGATGGTGTTACAAGGGTTGAAAAAAACAAGAAGGTTTTAACTTTGTAAATCATCATTCTTTGATACAATTTAAAATGATTTTTGATTCATTTTTTTTATATTTGTTTATATTTGACTTTGACAAATACATTGACTGTAATAGATTTTCTAGGACTCCCTTGATAATATAATTATCGACCTTCGCACTGTGTCTTCTTTATTACTTACTGCCAATTACGTTACTCGCAGTGAAATTTGCAGTGAAATTGAAGACGATAATTTCAGCTGAACATTTCCTTATACGTATTTGAATGTACTGCAGTTAAATAGTGCATTGATAAAGTATGATTGTATATTAAATACATTTTCACGCTGTTATTAAATGTTGTTATTTTTTATTATTAGTGCAAGATGTATTTACATGTCAGCAAGATTTTCGTAATTACTTCTATATTCGTGAAGTATGCTGTGAAATAATATGAAGCACAACAAATGAAACTAAAATCAATAATGTATTCTTCTAAAAGATATTTCCGTATATTTTATTTCATATCAACCACGATTTAAAACAGAAAACTGGTTTCCGTATAATAAATATTATTAAAACAAGAAGACACGAATTAAAAACAATAAAATCATTGACAGAGGTATTTCAGACAGCGACAATATGTCTTTTTCATATTTTTTTGTCATATTCTTTTTATTTGTTTGGTGTTTGTATTCTTATTGTGTGTATTATTTTATGAATATATGTCCATAATATGTTTACAATATTTGTTAATGTCCTGTGGTGTAGCTCATTTCATAATACATACCATATATAAAGCATTTGATTAATTGATGATGAATTATGATTAATATTTAACTTCTATTTATTTAGCACTACGGAATGATATCTTCTTTTTATTGAAAAATAATGTGGACTAAAATAATTTGTCTCAAATGTTTTGAATGTAAAATGAAAATTCATTTAATTTTATTATAGTTATTCTCTAGGTTTACGTATCAGTGGCCCTGCAGAATCTTGACAAACGGTTTGTGGAAGACGCAGTAAGTATATAGCAGCTGAGTGCTATATACTTATATGGATAGTATCCCGAGTAAATGAGCTATATTAAGGCATATGCGGAGTTATTTATTATATCGACAGAAATATGGTTTAAGGGGGTAAAACCACCTTCAACAGTTTTCCTGATTTTATTTTTATTTTTTGACTATAAATCTGTAATACTCATACGAGTATATACAAATTATATATTAAATTATTCTCCTCGATATATTTACATCACATAACTAAAAATGCCTCATATTTCAATACAAACATTCTATACAGATTGTTTATATACTGCAGCACTCATTCCGAAAAGAATTAAAAATACTTCACCTTTGACAAGGTTCATTAAATTCCATTAAAACTATACATAATCTAGTGAAATATGACTATCAAAACAAAGTAGATTTTTTCCATATCTAAATATGGGAGCAGCGAATTCATCATATTAGTAACAAAAACCGTGAGTAAAATTCAAACCGTCTAAATTAATATGTACAAAAATATTTGTGGGTAAAATCATGATTGACTTATTAAACGTTTTTTAAACCATTTTTGAAAAGTTAAATAGAACACAAATACCGGTTTTCCATAATTTTTGTGAATAAAATAACGGTGATTAAACATAAAGGAATACACACTTTAACAAAGAGAAGTTACCAAAACAGAAAATGTGAAGAACAAATAATTAAAAGGGTAATAGTTTAATTAATATATGAACTAAACTTGTACTCACGTCGCTGAAACTGTAGGTAATGTGGTATAGCTGTGAATTATTGACGATTTATTGCAGCTTAGTTTTAACTCTTTTACACTTTGTATTGTAATGATCGTCATTGAAAATCTTATAAATATCCATAACTTCGTCTGGAAAGTATGGTTTAGTTATGTCGATAAATCTATCTCATTCTTCAATTTGTTACTTCTATATTAACATTATCTTATAATAATTTTACATTGAATGCAGAAACAATTATTTTTATTAACCATAGAGTTTTTTTATTAACCATATTTTTTTAAGCTTTTCCATAACCATTAACCATATTTTTGAAGTTTTGTAAAAGTTCCAATTGAATTCCTTCAAGAAACCAAATCTCTATTGTTCATTGTAAAATAATGGTCTGCAATAGACAACAATTTAAAAAGCAAGTAATCAGGCATCTGGATACTTGCGTTTCCCTTTTGAAATCGTATATCCCAATAACGCAGTTGACACCTTTATAGCTGTAAATCTTTTTCTATTCCTTCTTCTAATAGTCAACAGAATATTATTTATATCGTGGATCAATGTAACTATATTCTTCCAGTATCACCACATCCTCTTATTCACTAACAGAAATTGGGTGCTTCACTAGGATCGAGACTTCCAAGGTATTTGTGATTTCAATATTAATATATACTTACAGCAGTTGTTAGACGTCCACGGTTGGTATTTTCCAACTGTAGACTAACATATTCCTAGCTTCTCTGGCGTTGTCCATGGAATTGTACTTCTCCGAACATTTCCCCGTTTACTACTGACATCATCTCCATTTTTGAACTAGTCTTATCAGTTATAGTGATCAGTGCTGATGTTTAGCATTAATTACGACTACGCCGTCACTGAAATTACCATCAGGAATTTGTGTTAGTTTTTGGGAAGTTTAGAGCAGAACAGCTACTTATATTACGACAGAACAATTCGAGGAACATTAGTCTATAATTAAAATTCTTGATATTTCCCATAATATTGTCTTTTAGAGTCCAACTTATTATATTTTTAGTTTACCGAGTATTCTAGTAACTTGTTTAGTTACTAGATTAGCCGCGACCATGTTGACAATTATAACATTTCCTTTCTTTTCACCGTCTCTATATATTACTAGATTAACTATTGTCTTATAGACTGGTGTTCAAAAAGTAATAATGTTTATTATTACTTGCAAATAGTAACATATATTAGTAAAATTTTGTATACATGATAATTTTCAGATAAAATGTTTTTTCTTATTATTTTCATATTTAAATATAGGAAATTTTTATCTTTTATACTCTTTACACTCTTCCGTCCATTTTTAATAGATTTTGTTGATTTCTATAGGATTCAAGAGGATATGTAATATAGTAGACAAATATGTATATTTTTAGTGGAAACTAGAATGGGGGTGGTGGAGCGTAAGGCATTATTTTTGTGCAGGTTTTTAACGAACTAGACGAATAATTTATTATATTATTTGCATATATTTGAGAAAATTGAGAAATATTTCAAAAGAAAAATTAAACATACTACTTTAAAACCATTTTGTCGCAGATACAATATATCCGAAATTTACAATATAAATTTCGGATATCGGCATGTGCATATACTGCACAGGTAAATTTCTCCCATTTTTACATAAAAATACAGCATAAATACCCAAAGATTCACTTAGTAACCTGCTACTTGCTGTATGTAGTTTTTTTTTTCATACTACATGTACTATCGTTGAGTCTGTACATACTTACATTCTGTATCTATACACTCGTTATTAGTTTATATTTGAAACATTAGGAAAATATATAATGAATGATATATCAATTGAAACAACTATAGTACATTGTATGTAGTTGAAAATATTCCCACATTGATATACCTCGTATATCGCCTGATAGCTAATAGTATCAATATATATTAAATATTTTTAAACCACCTGTATCAACACTTTGGCTATATAATATGTCCTTCGTTTAATGAGATCAATAACCAAAAATAATGGTCGAAGAAAAGGCAATGGCCCGAGTGTCACTGCTATAAGTTATTTAAATACGCAATTTAAATTCTAAATCGAAATCTATGGCCATCTTAAAAATTCTCTTTCATGTTATTCTCCACAAATGCGAAGTATATATATATATATATATATATATATATATATATATATATATATATATATATATATATATATATATATATATATATATATATATATGTTACGAAAAATATGTTGCTACGTTGCTACATTATAAAAGTAAAAAAAGAGTTGAATATCACCGTTATGCATTCGGAAGATCTTAAAAACAAATTAATGTTCATTGTCAGCAGTTTTCGCACCTGGAGGTTTATTTATTATTCAAATATTTTCTTCATTTTGTTAAATAACTGTATATTAAGGAATTTGTTATCCCAACTATCCGGCTATCAAAATTATACAGGTTTTATTCAATAAAAATCGCGATAAACCGTTAAATGTCAATTTATAACATGTAAATAGATATAGGGACTGCCATTAGATTCTTCTGGTTATCCAACTTTATGCAAATAAATGCATTTTAAAAACCTTTATGAGGCAATAACTTAAATACGATAACTTGTGGACGAAAGTGATTTTCACTTGTTTTAAACATAAAACATTTACATACAACTTGTGTAATATACTAATGTAAATTTATTTAAATTTAGAATCAATTTTTAATCGAAGTTAGTGAGCACATTACTACACTTGAAGTGAATTATTTTCCTAAACTGCTTCCATATTCATAGTTTTTTACGAAACAGTTTTGTAATTCTAAAATTTAGTTTTACGATTATCAAAATTGTCGCTATTATGACAACATAATGGTTTTTAAAAATCACTGGAAAAAGAACAAAATTGTCTTGAAACATTACTTTCACGGATCAAGGTGTAAGTTAAGCAGAAAACTTTCAGAATGAAAAAAGTTTTAAAAATAATATCCACCTAGTTAAGAAGGTTACCATGAGAATATTAGTAACGGTAAGATACAAAAAATGTTATATTTGGTTAAAATTGCATAATTATATGCCCAATAATACGGTATCGAGGAATCATGGACATTTGGATTACTTTTGAATATATTTAAAAGTAATCGATATTCTGATGTTGTTTGAAGAGATATCGGAAAAATAACATTAATTCTTCATTACCACTTTTCATTCTTTGTCAAATACTGTAAACAGATTTTTCACTTTACTTTTTCCTCGGCCATCATCAGCTCTCTTATTTTAAATATGGACACGTCGATTTTATTACATTTTTATTTGCAACTAGTAATATTTTATATAAAGGTAGTTTTTTATTTGGACGTTTTTATCCAAATTTAATTTTAATAAAAATTTAAAATTATTATTAAACTGAATTATAGGTTTAGATTATAATAATTTTATAAAAATTATTATTTTTAAAATGTAAAATTAGTGTACCTAGATATTAGGCACCAACATAAAAAATAGTTGGGCCCATTTGTATTCTGATGGATTCAATGATAGAAAGGTCAACATCGAAGGATCAAAAAACAACGTCGCTATGAAGACTTAGTCGCCAAAAACCAGTTAACCCTGTGATACTTTTCTGCTTACTAAATATCGGGCCCAAGCGATATTTTTATACTTTTGGTCTACACGAGATATCCGTCTTAGGACACCTGCGTTATTCTTTGGCAGATCCCCAATTCCCCGCCTGACAGTGTCCTCGAATTAAATCAAATTGGAGGTAGGTTGACGCATAATACATAACTTTACTTAACTAATTTCTTTGAATGACATCTCCATTTTATAATTGCCTGTTTGAGTTTTCTAACTATCTTCAATGGCATTATTTTCAATTTCATCTAGTCGTAACTGCGTCCATTTCAATATCTTCATTTGCAATATTTTTATTATTCTCGGTATCATCTTTTGCTTCACTACTTTCCTCAGTAACTGTAGGGATACTCTGTCTGACACCTTTATCAATGACAACTGTTAAAATAAATGTGCAGTACATAGAAGGTTGATTATTTCATAGATGTATCATTACATGAAAGATGAATGTTTCATAGAGTACAGTGAAAAAAGTGAATAACTATCAACACGGTAATAATGTATTTAAGTAATCACTTTAAATTTCCATATAACAATGAAATATTTTAGTAATGAAGAAAAGTATGACATGAAAACTTGTGAAACATTCGTTCGAAAAACTTACGAGCTACAGCAAACCGATATCTAAAAATATATCCTGAAAGGCATCAACCACACGAAACACCTTCGACTGATAGAGTTTAATTTGAAGTATAGATAAATCAAAAGATGAATCATGCTACTAGAGTAGTACACCAGGATATAGAAAATCTAGTTTTTAATGAACGAAATAAATAGAAAAACCTACAGCTCTTCGCATTTTAAAAAGAGAAGAATATCACCCATATATGGTAAAGCTCATACTAATCAATGTCTTCTAGAAAAGTCATCTAGGTTCTTCCATGTCCGTTCGTCAGACGTGACATCTTTTACCAATAACGGTGTTTTCAATAGGTACGATGTTCATTAGTGGGCTCAAGAATATACCCATGTACATAATAAATTAACACGTCAAATAGGTTTTGGTTTTAATGTTTCTATACAAAACTATATTCATAAAATCTGAGAAAATTATGTTCGCAAAATCTGACAAAGAGAAAAATTGTAATGAAGAAGTACTTTTACTTACTGATATGTCTTTGACGCCGGCGTGTCAAAAAATACTAAGTACTACTAGATTTTTCAGAATTTTTTTAAACATATTTTCGATTTAAATATATGTTTTTTAAACATATGTTCAAAACTGATTTAGATATTATGCGTGATATCTTGATGTCATATTATTTGGTATACAATTGTGTAACTTTAACATTATTTAACTTTTTCTGTATCTCTTATCGTTTCCAATATCCTCATGGTGAAACTCTTACGAGCATTTAAGACAAGGTGTATATAAATTTTATTAGTAGATGCCTTAGTAGCAAAGGGACAATAATGTGCAAAAAAATGAGCAACATATTTATGTTGCTCATAAATACTAATGTTACTAATAAAGGCCGATAATACATACGAGTATTTATAAATGTGTTAGTTCTAATATATATTTTTGACACTTATATATTTGTAATGTAAATATAATATGCGTATTTCATATTTGAATGTAAACTGTTTTCAAAATGTATTATTTTTCAAGATTTATATGAATTTGGGGATCATCTCCAGTTTTTCATTTCTAAAGAAGAGAAATTTTCTTATGAAGAAAAAAGGAACATAGTATATTAAGATATTTAATTTCATTTTCAGTTGTATACAGCTACGATTTATTGTAAGCTGGAATAATACTATTTTATTCCAATTCTACAAAACATTCTTTGTTTTCTAACCATCGGTTTACACAAAGTAAATTCTTTATAAAACCTTTATGGCAAACTCAAAAGGATGTTAAAATTATTAGTCACCTTCCGTTTTTTATCACTTCGCTGTTGAATCAATATGGATATTTTTACAACCGCAAAAAGGCAAATAAAGGTGTGATTAGTTTATCTTTTTTTATAAACTATTAGGGATCTATATGTAAGGTCTGGGCAAAATGTAATAATACCTGTGATGAATTTAAATTCGTCGCCATTGTCTTACATTTATATTGGTCACTGGCACTCACGTATTTTGTATAAGGTTCTCCGTCAGACGTTTTCAATCTTCACTCATTTGATTTCGTGGTCACATTTATTAATAGTGATATTTACTTGTTTTAGGGTAGAATCGAAGACTGTCAACTGTGATTTAATTTAGTTAACCTCATGAGTTCGTGCAATTGTTAGAATCCAGCTATGGAACTTCAGGTAAAGGTAAGTCAACATAGAACTTTAATTTTTTATATATGTTTCTAAAAAAATGCCATTTGTGCTGGTGATGGGTAATATTCCTCACGTATTATGGTGAATATTATATATATATATATATATATATATATATATATATATATATATATATATATATATATATATATATATTGTTTGCAAAGTCATACATAATTCTAGATGTTATAGTAAGGATTGTATTATGCCTTTTTAATTTGTCTTCCTACAAACATGTAAATTTTAAAAACAAATCAATACACTTATGGCATAAAGTTTTCCTAGAAAATTATGAAAATTATTTTAATAATAATTATATTGATAATTCTCTTACATTGTTTAAGTGGCCATTAGCTGCTAATATTTATACCAACAATCAGATATTCAAATCGACAAAATATGTGAAAGAAATGATTTCATAAGAATATGACCAGAGATCAAATCTAAAAATGTTTGAAATAACTCAACATCTCTAATAATGATGAACAGGGCGTTATGTTGGCATGGTGCATAACATTCCATTCTATAATATTGTATTGATTGAAATATTCTATAATAGTGTATTGATACACGTCCTAAATCCCTCCCTAAAATATACATTACTAAATTTATATTGCATAAAACTTAATCAAAGAATTTGCTATTAATCGATGGAAATGAAATCGAACGCACATAGTTCCTAATATGGTAGTAGATATTACCAAATGGAATACCACTGAAGTATATATAGGGTCTTTCAATAGGGACGCTTGAAATTTGTTAGATTGTTGTTAAAGCAACGTCTGTTAAATTTATTATAATTTTTTTAGTAGTGTATGGCAAATCACCATGGAAGGTTATAGCGTTCAACAACGTGTACAAATCATCAAATTTTATTTTCAAAATCAGTGCTCCGTTCAAGAATCGGTCCGTGCATTACGTGATTTTTATCTTCACCACAACCGTTCCGCCGAGGAGACTACTCGACGTTTGGTGACCAAATTCGTGTCAACCGGTTTTATAAATAATCAACCAACACCCGTATATCACCGAAACGCAAGGTCTGCTGAAAATATCGCTGCTGTGCATGAGAGTGTACGGGAAAACCCGAGGCAACAAATTTTTCGTCATTCACAAGAACTTGGCCTTTCTGCGACTTCAACTCGGCGAATTTTGCATCGAGACTTGAGTCTGCACTCGTATAAAATCCAACTGACCCAGGAACTTAAGGTAAATGACCATAGACAACGCCGTGTGTTCGTTGATTGGAAGTAGATCCACATTTCGTCAAAAAAAATCATCTTTAGCGACGAGGCCTATTTTTGGATGAATATATGAACAAGTGAACAAGCAAAATTGTCGGATTTGGAACGATGCCAATCCACACGAGATACACCAGAACCAAATGCATTCCGAGAAAGTCACTGTTTGGTGCGGATTTTGGTCTGACGGAATCATCCGTACTTTTTCCAAAACGAAACTGGCATTGCCATAACCGTCAACGACGAGCGCTACAGATCGATGATAAGCAACTTCTTTTGGCCTAAATTGGATGATATGGATACCGATGATATGTGGTTCCAACAGGACGACACTATGTACCACATAGCGCATACCACGATGGATATTCTGCACGAACGATTTGAGGGCACGGTTATCCCGCGCAGCGGCGACGTGACTGACCACCGAGATCGTGTAATTTAATGCCTTTAGACTTCTTTCTTACGGGCTATCTTAAATCGCAAGTTTAATATGCGAATAAATCGCAAACCATTGATGCCCTGAAAGTCAACATAACGAACACCATCCAGTGAATTCAGCCAGATTTACGCGACAAAGTCATCGAAAATTGGACCTTTCGAATACGCGCCACCAAGCAAAGCCGCGGCGGACATTTGAACGATATGATATTCCATACTTAATGCAATAAAGTGTTCTTTCAATGAAAAAAAAAACTGAGTGGTTATCTCACACACAACTTATTTTATTTACTTTTAAAACTCGAGCGTCCTTATAGAAAGACCCTTTATTTACCCTGCATATATAAATATTCGAGTTATAATTGCGGTGGATCTTTTTCATAACGAGAAATTCAATTTCCTTCATGAATATGACTAGAAAAAACGTTCCGCTGATATGAATCTTTTGTCTAGAGTGATTGAGGCTAATCTGCTTCAATGGATTTAGTCATCCTTGAGTAGTTAAAACTTGTATCCCAGTTGAAACCTCAAATATTTTCAATTTTTATTATCAAACTAAAGAATTGTTTTAAATATTTTATGTATTCTTTAAATGCAAATGATTTAAAACTATTTTCAGTCGAAAATCTACATGAACAGGATTTATATAAAATTGATACTACATATAACTTTTAATAATCAATTACAATCATTTACCAGATATGGATAAAAAAACGGATATTGGAATAATTTTAGATAGGAGAATAACAATTGAGGACCACATAGTTTATATAGTTCGAAAAACATAAGAAATCTAAGCTTTATTGATCTACTGAAAACTTCCTACTGAAAACTTTATAATTATAACTCCATAAAAGTTGTACATCTTTTACATTTACCTCTATTTTAAATATTAAATATATTTATCTCTCTATAAAATTTATACATATGCTTATTTTTTTATGTTCGTAATATATGTTTTATGATATAATTATTTTTTTTTTGTATTTATTAACCTATTTCTTATAATAATTTAGTAAGGATTATTTATATTACTTTTTTATGGAACACCCTATATATTTTAGAAGTTGAAAAGTGGTAAAATATGCCATTGTAAATCTTAGTTCGTTAAGCTATGAGTATATACTTATTCTAATGGAAATCCAAATACTAATTACATGAAATGAAGCAGCAGTGATTATAAAATTATTATATGTTTCTTACGATCTTTTCTTTTCAATAATATATAAGTCTTGATACATTTGTTGTTCTAATTAATTTTGAGATATAATTTCGAAAGGAAGGTAGAATTTCCGAAAAAAGGTTAGAATACGGTTGGTTTCAGATCAGTTGCTTAACGCGAAACTAATAGAGTGCAGTATTATGCTCTATATTCACAACATGGATGGATGACCTATCATATTCTCCTATAAAGGTGACTGCGGCAATATCATTCGTACTATGATCCGATGTTGCGGACTGGGTCTAATATTGAAGTGTCATTGTAAGATAGAATACTAAGATGAAGATATATTTCGGTAGCATCAATAAAAGCCAAAATAATGTGTTCCATTGGTATCAAAATGATTCCGGGTTTTAAAAAGGGAATATCATTGTAAGAACTTGTTCATTATTTTTTCAGCAAAATAACTTTTTTACGTAAATACATTAATTTTTATTCTATAGGGACATTCCTAATTAAAAAAGTAAATATAAATCCATGGCTGTTATGGCCTCCTGTAAGTTACTACCGCAAATTGTAAGAATTAAATTTTTTAAAACCCACTGGAGCAATATATCATAAGAAATAACAATATATCACTATAATACCTTTTCAGAAACTTTACAATTACCAAAATAAATACAAACACTTCTTGTTATGATAACTTAATACCTTATTACTTTTTAACATATTCATATCAAAACATTAAACATAACAATAAATATGTATCGATCTTGATACAATATCGTAAATTGTATCGATTCTTGGAAACTAAAATCTTAGGCTAGAAACTAAATTATTAGAGCTAGAATTTAATTAGTTCAACTTCTCATTTTGACAGACATTAGTTTCCTACAATTTATTAGAAGCACAAAGTAATAAATTCTCAATATCTTTATTAGGTTGTAATTTCTATATTATCTACTTCTGCTACATACGTACTCCGTGTTATTTGTTTAGCTACTAATTAATATTTCTGCATTCCCAAACATCACATATGACTGTTCTTAGTAGCTAATCAAACTAATAACAATAATTAGAATTGGTTTTTAATATTTTTTTCATAGTTTCGTATCTATTTTATTTAACAATTAATAAGAACTTACTAAATAAAACTATAGATTATAACCAAATAATGCAAACAAATAAAATAAATGGCAATGCAATTATAATAAAAATATTATAAGCACCTTATTCAGGAAATACTCAGTTTCTCAGAATATTCTGCTTTGTTCTTATTATTAAAAAAAACTATGTTCTATTCTCGGTGGAACACATAATATCTACTTGAACTACAAGATGAATTAAGAAATATTCTTAATAAAAGATTTTATGTTTCTGGTATAATAGATTTTCTTATTTCTCATTAAACATTAATTTTGTGCCGGATCATCACCAATCACCATCCAACACCAGATGTGACGTCATCGATTATTTTTTAATGGATGACCTCATATACTTTTTAGCAATCACTGAAAATATTAAGATTTGTATTACATTGATTCGTTCATATAAAAAAATGCTTTTCCACGGATTTAAATTATCCACATTAAACTAATATACCAAAAGGTATTTGTTTGGATGACTTGCACCTTTTAAAATATCCAACTGAATATTTATGAATGTCATGGTTTTGTCATGTCAAATCTCATTACGATATCCCTCACATGACAGATTTAATTTTTGTGGTGTGACAGTATGTATTAAAAGTGTCTAGAGCAGATTCCTGCTCTGTATAGATTATATTGTTGATCATTTCAGTAACGTACAGTTGGAGTTTTACGATCAACTTATTGTTGAAGATTTCCACATATTAATTTATTTTTGTATTTACAATAATGAATACAAACCTGTAATGATCTAAAAACCTGTATATGTTAATAAAAGTAATAAGACGGACACTATTGTCGTAGAATAAAAAAACAACGTACAAAAGTTGTCGGACGCCATAATTATCATCATTAAATCAATTTGCTCCGTTTCTTTAGTTTTGCAACCATTATTAAAACTTGTATTATCATAAAAGATAATAACAGATTACCAAGATTAGATTATATGCTACTTTTATCCCATCTTTATTTTATATTATTTATACGTTATATAATAATGTTCACTTGTTGACATTAGCATTAGACAATACACAAATATATGTGATATTCAATAAAACAAAAGTTGTGATCAAGTAAATGTATGATAAAAAATTATATTTTCAAAAATAAATTGATAAACCATATTTATAAAAAATATTTATTTGAGTTGCCTGTTAAAAAATATTAGAACTTAAATTTAATGTCTTCGATTTTCAATACATAACGGGTATGTCAAAATTATGAATATCAAGGATACCTATAATGTTATTTAAGTCTATCAAAGTTGATAAAATGCTTCAAAATATTCAGGGGGTCCAAAAAACAAACATAGGTAAATGGAAGTATTTTACGGTTCCTGGCGGTTCCACTGCCAGGAACCATCTTTGAACCACCTTCCACTGGGATAAGGCGAGTCAACTCTATAACTTTTAATGAGAAAGGGATCACCTAAAACCAAGTAGGGAATAAGAAAATAGACATGAACATCAAAAATATATAATCTTTCAGACATATTTTTCCCATACCGGTGCAAAAAATCGGTCTTAAGAGAGTTATTATTGAAAGAGGATAAAATCAGTTTGTTTGGACTACTTTTAATGTCTAAAACAAAGGTAACAGATACAATAAAATAATTAATGATAACCATAATAAAAATAACAAAAAATAAGATCATTAATTTTTTTAATTACAGGATAATTTACTTTTACTTAAAATAAATTGACGAAATATTGTAATAAAGTAACATAATAAATAAGTATTAAAATACCAAAAATATTAAAGAAGAGGATCACAATCATGTTCTTCAAACATGTAACTGCCTGATATATATGTTCATGACACACTATAATTGATATTGATGATAAGATAACTACTTTGTTAAATAGCTATAAAAACTGAAAAATCATACTGTGAAAAAGTATGTTTTTCAGCTTTTATATAGAATACAAATATGAATCGAAGGAAAATGAAAAAAAAGAGGCGAATAAAATATAAAGGATAGTGGGTTCTATTTGAAATAAATAATTTCACTGAAATCAAATTGAGAATGCGGCATAAGAGTTGTAGTAAAACACGAAATTTGATGCCAACTTCCGATACAATAAGGAATGTCACATACGTGACATAATCTTAATTAGATAAAGCACCTGCAAAAACTCCTATGACAAATATTCTGTTTCATATTGTATTTTCATTATAGTTTCTCAGAAACATCTGATAGACCGCTCACCTTTATGTACCCTGTATATAATCTGATCTTCACTATTTTCACATAGTAGATATTGTAAATAATATATATTTATACACATGTTATGTAGTTAATTATTGAGGCAATAAAATAAACACGAAAAGGCAACATATTTTCAACAAAACAAGGCAATATATTTTCAGAAAAATAATAAAAGTCATCATGCATTCCGAAACCAACATCTATACTATTCAATTAACTGATACATAAGGAAAAATTAATTACGTAGTTAATAATCCGAGTTCTAATCCAAGACCATGTTTTGTTTAATTTGAATCATGGAATTAATATTAGGGATTTTTATGATACAAAATTACTGTATACGATTTACCATACTAGAAAAAATATAATGTGGTGACTTAAATCTGCGTAAATATAAACCTAACAAAGAATTGGAAGGAGAAGAATGACCAAACTTCTGCACATTTGTTAGGACCAAAAACCAAGTAGTTTTCAGCACACCCTAATTCCTAACAATTATTCCAGCCTGCTTGTGTCATTGACACGACTACACTTCATCTATCATGTTATTATAATTATGCTAATAGATCCGTACGATCAATAAAATAAACAGCAGTTTAATTGGTTACTTAGGTGACCTGTCAAACCTAGAAAAAATATTTTAGGATGATTAAAAAGATTCGTTTTAAATTTAATAATAATCAGTGTGAATGCTAATTTGCTCTTAACAAGAAAAAACAGATTAGCATATTTTTGGGTGTTCTGTTTGAGTCCACTGCATTTAATTGAATTATTTAAATTGGTATAATGGTAATTAGATGACCTAACCGCTATAACTGAACTGAACTGATCTATGGCGTGTTGACAAAAAAATCTGTTAATCAGTGGCGTACAATAAACTTCTATATAGTGAAACAGCTTTAAAGCATTTCGATTAATCGAATTATTTATACGACTATGTATCTTTGCTAACTCGTAAACAAACCTGAACCTCGATAAATTTGGTATATCATACACAATTAAAGTTTATTCAACTTTGATAGACTTAAATAACATTATAGGTATCCTTGATATTCATAATTTTGACATACCCGTTATGTATTGAAAATCGAAGACATTAAATTTAAGTTCTAATATTTTTTAACAGGTAACTCAAATAAATATTTTTTATAAATATGGTTTATCAATTTATTTTTGAAAATGTAATTTTTTATCATACATTTACTTGATCACAACTTTTGTTTTATTAAATATCACATATATTTGTGTATTGTCTAATGCTAATGTCAACAAGTGAACATTATTATATAACGTATAAATAATATAAAATAAAGATGGGATAAAAGTAGCATATAATCTAATCTTGGTAATCTGTTATTATCTTTTATGATAATACAAGTTTTAATAATGGTTGCAAAACTAAAGAAACGGAGTAAATTGATTTAATGATGATAATTATGGCGTCCGACAACTTTTGTACGTTGTTTTTTTATTCTACGACAATAGTGTCCGTCTTATTACTTTTATTAACATATACAGGTTTTTAGATCATTACAGGTTTGTATTCATTATTGTAAATACAAAAATAAATTGATATGTAGAAATCTTCAACAATAAGTTGATCGTAAAACTCCAACTGTACGTTACTGAAATGATCAACAATATAATCTATACAGAGCAGGAATCTACTCTAGACACTTTTAACACATACTGTCACAGCACAAAAAATTAAATCTGTCATGTGAGGGATATCGTAATGAGATTTGACATGACAGAACCATGACATTCATAAATATTCAGTTGGATATTTTAAAAGGTGCAAGTCATCCAAACAAATACCTTTTGGTATATTAGTTTAATGTGGATAATTTAAATCCGTGGAAAAGCATTTTTTTATATGAACGAATCAATGTAATACAAATCTTAATATTTTCAGTGATTGCTAAAAAGTATATGAGGTCATCCATTAAAAAATAATCGATGACGTCACATCTGGTGTTGGATGGTGATTGGTGATTGGTGATTGGTGATTGGTGATGATCCGGCACAAAATTAATGTTTAATGAGAAATAAGAAAATCTATTATACCAGAAACATAAAAACTTTTATTAAGAATATTTCTTAATTCATCTTGTAGTTCAAGTAGATATTATGTGTTCCATCGAGAATAGAACATAGTTTTTTTTAATAATAAGAACAAAGCAGAATATTCTGAGAAACTGAGTATTTCCTGAATAAGGTGCTTATAATATTTTTATTATAATTGCATTGCCATTTATTTTATTTGTTTGCATTATTTGGTTATAATCTATAGTTTTATTTAGTAAGTTCTTATTAATTGTTAAATAAAATAGATACGAAACTATGAAAAAAATATTAAAAACCAATTCTAATTATTGTTATTAGTTTGATTAGCTACTACAGAACAGTCATATATGATGTTTGGGAATGCAGAAATATTAATTAGTAGCTAAACAAATAACACGGAGTACGTATGTAGCAGAAGTAGATAATATAGAAATTACAACCTAATAAAGATATTGAGAATTTATTACTTTGTGCTTCTAATAAATTGTAGGAAACTAATGTCTGTCAAAATGAGAAGTTGAACTAATTAAATTCTAGCTCTAATAATTTAGTTTCTAGCCTAAGATTTTAGTTTCCAAGAATCGATACAAGAAGGTTTACCATTATCATGGATGAATATATTCTTTAAACATTAAAGTTTAGTGAAAACCCAAAATATCTACTTGCTTTCCTAAAAGCAATGAGATTGGGTCATATAGCATAGTATAGAAATACAACTAAGGAATTGGGGATCCCTAGTATCAAACATAGACTTTTTTATCTGTTAACCAAGCAATCACATCGTAGATTGGAAAAGTATTAATGTCAGTTTTTTGAAAATCGGCTATTTTGGGCGATTGGGATCACTATTAAGATCAGTTTTGTTGCATAAGTAACTACTTTACTACTAATTCCCTGATACTATATAGCCCTAGACCAGTAAGTAATATTTTCCACTAAAAAAATAAAACATGAGGAAATGTATAAACTTATGCATCGAACAGAATCCATTACCAGTAAGAAACATTTTCCACTCAAAAAATAAAACATAAGGAAACGTATAAACTTGTGAATCGAACAAAATGGAAAATATTTCCAACAATACCTTTAATATGGTATTTTTCGTTAATAAAAATGATTAGTCTTTCATAATAGTATTAAACCTTGTAGTTCATTATTATTTCATCTCTATAATTAATAACATATTTTAAATTAAAAATATTTTAAAGTTTATACAAAAAATTTAATTTTTCTCCTATGTAAAAAAGTTTTGATTAACTTTGTAAAGGCAAAACTTTGCTTTGCCTTTGGCAAAATGCAAATGTCTGTGTATGTTTATCTAGGACATTCAATTAATCCATAAAGCTACTAAAATAATATTAATGAATTCAGAAACTCCTTAGTCATAAAAAATGTCACTATTGTTGTCACAAATGTCGCAAAATATCACAAACTATTATTGCTACAATTACAAAATAAATCAAAGCGTTAATATATTCCAATTAACATTAATATTGCAGTGATAAAATATATGATAGACTAAGTATAATTCACAAATTGTAATACAAATAACTAAAATCCAAGTGCTACTTTGTCATCCTTCAAAGCAATGTACGCACATAAATGCAAGTTCATGGCTGGGTATGACTCAAATTCATAAATAATTTATTATATTAATCACATTGATTAAAATGCTGTGTAGTAATATAGTCTCAGTTTATTGTGAATTTATATCGTATTATACAGTGCGCACCAAAAGTTTACAATAACTTAATTATTCCTGAAAAGAAAAGTTTCATGAAATTGTGTCGGTCATGTCGATACACGATGTTTAAAAATAATTTTTCCCCCCACTTTCGTATTGCCTTTCATGTAATAATGTCATCGGAACCCCTATATTTTCTTAACTTTTTCAATTGATTGTTATACAACTTATTGAGTTCCAAAATGTACAATACTTCAAAAAATATGCGATTCTTCTAATAAAAATTTGGGACATTTTACTGTTTGTATCTGATCTATTAATATGCCATTAATCTTCTCTAGAAGAAACTGTTAATTCTCTGAGTATTCTTATATTTTTTATAAGATTGCCCGAAGAAGCACCATCGGACCCATATTTTTCAATTATTTTATAACCATTAATTGAAACTGAACTTAATCATTATGAAAGAACTCATGCTATCTGTTTTGAAGTTCGTTATAATTTCAGGTTTAAGATTTTGACTGGCGTGTATTATATTACCTAAGTTAATTATATCCTACCTTTGAGTAACTTTATTGATCTACCAGAACTGTTCTTTATGGAACTTCTATATTTCTTACCGGATTCTTGTATGTTTACCGTGCTGAATTCATAAATGTACTATACTCTAATACGTTATTCCTTCAACTTCCAAAGAAAATAAATAAACACTTTTTAGAAGTTTTCATTTTCTTCGAATAAATATATCTTTAAAAAAAGGTTTTATACAAAAATCCTTTGGCATATGAATTGTACTTTTTTTACTGGCCACTTTTCTCTTTAATATTATTAATATTTTTCTTTCAAATTTTCTCTTAATTGTGTTTGCTTTTATAATTGACTTCTTAATTATTTTTTCAATAATAGAACAATATTGACATGAAACAGTAGAAAAATACAATCGATAAAGGCGAGAATTTAATAGTGAATTGGCAATAAAATAAAGTACAAAATTAATTTTAAATAAAATGTAATAATTAAAAAAATCAGAGTAGTTACTTAAAATAATTTCCATTAACTAACTGATAATGATCAAGACGATAATAGAATTCTTGGAAAACATTTGCATTATGGTGTCATTATATTAATCTCTCGCCTTATTCCCTCTTTTATATATATATTCAGGTTATTCATCCCATTTTATAATCTCTACTCTTCATAACCTCACACAAATAGTCA
Organism: Rosalia funebris; assembly: GCA_037954035.1. Classification (NCBI taxonomy): domain Eukaryota; kingdom Metazoa; phylum Arthropoda; class Insecta; order Coleoptera; family Cerambycidae; genus Rosalia; species Rosalia funebris. The sequence continues at coordinate 13,332,247 of JAZFAV010000007.1, forward strand.
ACGGGGTCAGGTTCGGTGATCTAGTCGGCCACTCTGTCGGTTGGTGTATGAAGTATGCTTGTACTGTAATTGAAACCCCATCCTGTTGATACCAGATGTTGTTGTTTTGATCCAACCCTTGGATACCAAGTTCTGATATTTTTTGTTTGAATATCAACACCAATAATACAAGTATGGGGTTATCCTAAAGAAATTCTTCCTCGATCCCCTAATAGGATTATAATCAAAGAAGTAAGGTCCTAATCTAATTACAGTCCATACTTTTAAGTTTTTTGGGGATGTTAAGTATACGTATCCTGCATCTAATGAGAGTTTTCTCAATAACTATTTTACCAATTAACAATACTATTAGGGCAAAATCTTAAGGCGGCTTCATCGGAAAAAAAACAATTCAGTCTAAAATTAGTGCATCAGCATGTAAAAGGTTCAAAATATTCACGCATAACTGGAATCTACTAGCTTTATTTTGTAAGAATGATATTTTTCGTTTTTTACAGCCATAGTCGACCTATTTTTGGTGCTTCTTTCGCACTGCACATTTCCCGAAAATTTCTTTCAATTTCACTTACTCCGGTTTGTGTAAGTGCTGGTAGATATGGGTATTTCTTATTTTAATATATGTATTGCAAAATTCTTGCTGTGTTTGACTTCTATGACCACGCCCAATGCAGGTTAAAATTTGTATTTATTGATTAGTTTTTACTTAACATTATCATAACAAATGAAGATTTATGGTTCTTAATTTAATATTACAATATTACATTATTAAGTATCTCTTATCATGGCAAATATCAATTTTTTAGAGCAGCATCTTAATTATTCTTCATTTGGACTTCCATTTATATTTGTATCAAATTTAAACTAGTTTTGAATCACAACGTAATCATAGTGTCCAAAATTAACATGAAACATTTCTGTAAAGTTGTATGGAATTTATCCCAAAGAAAGAAGACTTATTTTTTATTCAGAAGTTGAAGGCTAAGGTATTAAAGTTGTTTATTTTTAAATCAATTTATTGCAGATTTTTAGGGTCCATTATATATTTAAATATCCTAGGATTAAACAAAAAAAAGAATGCTTGCAAAGTTAATATTTCAAATTATAATTTCAGATTTCATGCAAGAAAGATACAATAATTTCTTTTACACCTCAAAAATAATACAATACTAAGAATTCCACTTACAAAAAAGTCCATTTACTCGTGTAGTTTACTATATAAACTTTATTTCAATCTAATATTTGACACACTGACTTTTTAATATCACACGATATAATTATAGTCATCAATCACAGCATACCAAAATATTAACATTGTTAACACCAGCAGTAAATCACTTGTATGCATATAACCGAAATGACTTCTTGGAGTTATATACTCGTACTTTACAACTCTATGTAACATGTTTAGAAACACGTTTAAAAGAATGATACCTACCTTCCTGCGCTATCGCAGTGCATTGTTCCGACACGTTCAGGAGCCTCGTGAAAAAAATTGTTCTCTATTGTTGCGAGTTGTAGACGGCACACCAGACACATAAATCATTAATTATTTCACATGCTCAAGTCTATATAAGAAGGATATAATTCACTTTTAACGACTTACCGCGTATAAATAAGTAAATAAAAATATGCTTATGCATTCCTGAATAAAATTACGAAACATGAACTGGGTTTGTTATCTCATGATTTTTTATTTCCAGATATGTTGCGTACTTCTTCTTTGCGTATCACTCGCCGAAGAAAAGGCCGCTAGAGTAAAGAGAAGTGAGCATGTACCTCCAATAGACGTACCTACGTTTAGACGAGATTCCGTGGAACACATACCAGACTTGCATTTTGAACGAAGTTCGCCTTACAGTAGATTCGAAGAATATGGATCTAGGAGTCTGCCACTGAGGACTGCTGTAGAAAGCATACCTAATATGTAAGTGAAATTTCCTCAAATTGTATTATTCTGCTTTTTCATTTGGAAAAATAATTTCCATTTGCCATAATTTTCTTATGCGCTACATCTAACAAAATACAAGTAGTATAGGAGCAATGTCATGTTGTAAACATCAGTCGTTCAGACAACTACAACTTGTCAAGAAGAGGAAAAAGTGTGAGATTCGATGTGTGCGTAGAAGAAAGAGTGAGACAACATTGGAAGGGAAAGGGATACACTTTAGGTGCGGCCAGATCGAACTCTGTGTACATTTTTTATACATTTATACATACGACTGAGTAAAGACCAGGCTATTTACTACGCATCTCGTGGGCGGTTCGATATCATGGTTTTGAGACTTGTTCCTATTCTTGACAAACTATATGTTTTATTCGTTGAAAAAGTCCTTTCTAATTGTCAGTGGTTTTTTAATTGTTGGTAGCTTATGTGCCATTAAATTGTGGTATTTATTACTTATCAGTTAGCATCCATTCGTGAGGGTAATTAGATCTGAACCACATTTTTGGTTTTCTTCATTTTCTTTAATAAGTCCTATCGTTTACATCTTTAAGGGCAAACTGCAAATTTATTGAAATTGAGGAACAATATAAAATGTTTGGCAATTACCTATAAACAAAAAATGTATAAGTTTTATAGTTTATAAAATATCAATATAATGCAAAGTTTTACTATCAGATGGTAACATTCAAACTACAGAAACAAGGAGTTTATACTCCAACCCATCTGCAAATGCCTTACATAATAAGGACTAAACAAATTAGGACCTAATTTGTTTAGTCCTTATTATATAAGGCATTTGCAGATGGGTTGGAGTATAAACTCCTTATTTCTGTAGTTAGAATGTTACCTTCTGATAGTAAAACTTTGCATTATATTGATGATCTCAAGTTTTTACTTCGATTTAGATTGTTCGAAACTACCAAGAGATGGCGTTTGGTACGTTCTACTGCGGTGGAATGTAGCAACGTCTACTAGATGTGAGCTTTATCTATCGAAGGTATACTCGTTTACACTGCACTGACGAGACCCAAGATAGAAAGGTCGAAACCGGTCTGCAGTTAACGATATCCTGAGATGGATGACACTTTGCATCTTTCTTCGTGGTTTTAGAACAATCACTGTATTTTTAATGTTAACTGTTAGACAAAAATACGACAAATTTTGTCATGTAATGCAGTGCTCGGCGTTTGGCATATAGCCAGGAGAATAGCTGTTTTGACCTAATTTGTTTAGTCCTCATTATATAAGGCATTTGCAGATGGGTTGGAGTATAAACTCCTTATTTCTGTAGTTTATAAAATATTTTTATAGATAAACAGGAGCGTTGGTAGATGAAAAGTTACTTCTTTTCTTTTCCTCGTTATTTATATTTAGGATCATCTATCACTTATTACCCTATGTAAAGGAAGATATCGTAGCATTATATTTTAAATTTACGAATATGAGAACTAAAAGGGTATTTAACAAGCTTGACATCTTCATTTATGAAGAATTTTAGTCATAATTACTGATTTTTTCTTCTTCTTCATTGTCGTTTTCCTCAATTAATTCAGTAAAACTTTATATTTTATTATATTTTGTCTATTATTTTCCTGTTATCTTATAGGTATTACAAATTTAGTTTCATTGACAATTGAATTCAAATTGAATTTAATTTCATTGATATGAGATATTCTACCTAGAAGTAGGATAACAAAATACATTACTACTATCAATTTTAAGAGATTTTCATTGTTTTATTTTGCAGACTCGTAGATGGCAAAAAGAGACTTTGTTTACACTACTATAGTTTACACTACATAAAAATTCATTACACTGCATAGAAATTACTTTTGCATTTATATTGAAACTTTTTTAAATATGAACCACAATGCTTTCTTAGCATTCATCCTATTATAACCTTTTCTCGGCTTATCTCATCTTTGAATATTTAGACCACATATCTTAAGTTACACGTAACGCAAAATGTAAATTAAGTAGGAAATGTCGTATGTAGAAACGACAGTAACAAAGCTTTGAATTTTTCTTTCATTTTATAGAATACTGAAAATAGTGATGTGCTACGTAACTGCCCATTTACTCCTTTTCTAACAGTCTCGCGTTATTTTCAGCCAAAGTAAATTTGTGTAGAAATAACATTCCCTAATGTATGCTTTTTTGAGGGTCTGAGTATGTAGTATGTAGCACCTTTGCTAGGAGCGACACTAAATATATTTTACTTTTTAAGTCACCTATATTTTTCCATTTTTTATTATCTTGAATAATTTATTATTATACAACATTTATTGTATAGTTATATATATTGTGGTGTAAATAATAGATTATTATTTCTTTATCCAAAGACAGGAAATATCGAGGCGAATGCCGCTCAGAGACGCAGTTGAAAGAAGACCTCCACCAGATGAACCTGTAGATCCAGAAATTGTAGACGAGGCAAACATCAATTTAATTTCCTATCAGAATTTGCGCCCCTCCGGACAACTTGATTTCTCTGGAGATGACAAAATTGATGAAGAAAATAATGCGCCGAGTGCAGGAAACAAAAACGTTAATCCTTACACTAGTTTCATGCCAAGCCAACAAATGCCAAACCAGTATTTATACACGCCCCATAATTTTGTGTATTCTGGCCTCCTGCCAAATTTCTATCAGCGCCAGACCGTATACTCTCCAGTGCAACTGTTCAGGAACATTGTAGCTGATTATAGAAGCGCTTCACCTTATAGAATCGACAACCGTTTTCAGCAGCTACTTGTAAGTCCAGTAGTGCCAAGAGGGAGAAGTCTATTGGCCGAGAGTCCTCTGCTTAGAAAAGGACCTTGGGAGAAGGGTAAGTACAAAATGACTCGGAGTATAGAATAATAATGCAGAATTAACAGACAAAAACAAATAGGTTTTACCTCCACATTTGACTTCCAAAGTATACGGAAGTGAATATCTCAGAACTTTAAGTTTTGACTAAACTGTGTTTGGAATTATAAAATAAAACCTTTTGAAGGGGGTTTTGTAGTTTTTTAGTGTATTCACTGATGTACTATTAAATTCAATAAACACTATGTTTTGGCATAACGTATGACATCTTCGGCATTTTTTTTAACTATGTGTACCTTTTTAAAAATCGAGTAACGTAGGATATTTCAATTTATTTATAAAAAATATTTAATCTGAAGAAAAAAGGAATTATGTTATAATAAATAATCAAAATGGCGATATTCAAGTGTTTTTAGAGAGGTTTGCATAATCTGTGGGAATATTTCTTGAATATCTTGCGGAGTTCGCTCTTTCAACTCTTCTAACGATTGGAATTTGCCATCTAGACAATCAATTTTAAGTAATCCCCAAGAAAAAATTAAACAATGTAAATCTGGTGATCACGGTGACTATTCAATAAGTTGTATGTAGAAACATAGTATTTACATATAATTGAGCATCCTATTGATGGTATTAGCAAATAACTTAATAAATAATAATTATTAAATTAATGATAGGTCATCGATAAAATGTGTATATAAAAGTAACATTAATGAGGGTACAGGTAACCACAAAATGTGGCAATAGAACGTAATGAATGCTATGCTACAGTGAAAGATGTTTTAGAACAAAATACCACACTATGGCTAAAATTTTAATTCAACTAGAAATTATTAGTACAACTATACACCGAATTTTAAGGGATTACCTCACTATGGTGAAGTTATTTGGTAGATAGATACTCTGTTTTCTCACGATAGACGTAATGGAGTAGAATTGTGATGCAGCTTCCCAGAATCAATGTTTACGGCGGTATTTACGGCAACCATTGACGGTGACTAAATGTTGTGTACGTCTGTACGGACTGACCAATTTGTGACTGATATGATGGAGGACATCACAATGCAAGATCAACAATATCTTCGTTTCAATTATAACGCCTCATCTCATAAATTCCGCATTTGATCTCTTTCGTTTCTAAACAATTGTGACATATTTTCTAAATAATTATGACTTATTCCGCGCTCAAGTGGAAATCGAATCGCTTCTTAAACTGGCTATATTTCAAAATAAAAAATCAGGAAGATATTTCGAAGCCAATAAAGAGATATTTCAGAAAGTGTACAAGGAAGGATGTTGGCAATCTGTCATTCAGTGACAGGAAAAATACTTATAGTTATGTCCTTTTCTTAACACATTTTTGTCTACAGTGTTGGGAAAGCAATTATCTAAAAATGGCCGATGACATGAATTCAGGAAAGAATATGGTGACTGAGTATTAAGGTACGTCAGTCAATAAACTAAGAAACGTACAAAGTTTTTATAGTTTTTTTAACTCGTTTAAAGAAGGTGGATTGGAATGTTACATTAAAATTTTTCTTTTCCAGAAAATAAGCACAATGCAATTTTCGTACAGATATTAAAAGTAAATGATAAGCTATCAATATCATATAACAGTTTATTAGAAAATACCATTACCAAACCGTAAAAATGTGCAGGCAACACACCATGCAGTACGTTATTGTATACTATAACAAATAACATAAACGTCAATATTCTGTAAATTTTACTATAATAATACTTTTGTCTCTTTCAGACAATAAGATCAGATAATTATCTTACAAAATTACTATAAAAAAGATATTGTTTTGGAAATATCACATCAATGTAAAAATAAATATTTGCCTTTCTGAAGTTAAAGCATTTCTCAATGTAATGCAGGAAATCAAACGATATATTTTATTTCAATCTACTGTACACCTGTTATTTTGGACAAGGTACTACCATTTCACAGAAGCTGCTTATTAAATAATCAATCAAACGCTGAATAATGATTAATGATGATTATTCAATTAGATGCCGAAGTATGAAAATGATAAATTTTAGTTCGTGATTAACCTATTGATTTTGATTAATATGTATGTCGGAGGTAGGTATCTACATATAATTAATGTATACATTTTAATTTATTGGCACGTTCCAACATCAAACATTTTCTGGTAATTTATTTTGAATACTATCCTGTCGGAAATGATGACTTCTTCATGAATACATATTATATTAAGTAAAAAATGTACTTCATTCTTGTTAGAGGGTATTTTTAGCTCTCCTATATACGGTATACATTCACGATAAACCTAATTAAAACATATATGAATTGTCTACGCAGTACAAATTAACCGCATTCTTTTTATATATCTATATCCGCCGGTTTGGTTGCTTTAGATGTACATACATAGTGTTAGTGATGATATCGTTGAGTATTACAGTACATGAATATATAATTTCATAAATATGTACTTAATAAGTATACAATATTATTGTAGCACCTTCATCAATTCTTATTTTAATTTTTAAGTTCTCCATTAAAAAAATTGTGAGTCGACAAAACAGGAATAAATTTATTACCGTTTTATATTAATTAGTTATTAAATTGAGATAATCCAATGTGCTTTAATCCATTCACGTGTGTTCAGTCCATTTGTAATGTCAGAAATGAGAAAAGTATCGAGTTGGGTTCAGCCTTGCGAATAGCAATGGTGTGTGCATAGACTCTGTTGGATATGCGTATTTGATCGATGAAGCTGCGGAGACATTAGTGCTGGGAATTTCGTATACTCGATGGAATTCATTGGGAATAGTGTCTTTGACGAAGAGCGAAGGCATCTACAGATTTTGTTTTTGACTATACACATTGTTTTGATGTCTTGTTTTTGAAAAAAATTTGTTATTTTATAGGATAAACCTTGGCTATGAGAAGGACAAGTGTGATGGAGTTTCTGCAGTATTGTTAGTTGTCTTTGCTGTCTATTTTTAGTTTGGCTCGTGTGTCGGTTAATAAGTTTAGAATAGTAGCCGTTTTGATATAGAAGGTTTATTAAGTTTTGTAATTTTTGTAGTTTGTTGTCACTGTCAGTTAGTCTGATGGATTTTTGGATAAGAGCTTTTGGTACGAAATTGGTTTGGGCAGGATAATGGTTTCGACTTTTGAATTTCCATAGTGAAGAGTATATTGGAATGGATGATATCGAGGTGATCTAGCAATGTTAGTACACTATCTGTGTTATGTTAATAAGTAAGACATTTTTCTTAAAAGATTCTGCCCTAATTTTCGATTATTCCCTAACTATTATTTTTAATAATAGTTATGGCCCTCTAGTTTGCTATTTTTCCTGAGATTTGGTCTAAATAAAAAAATGTATTAGGCCAAAGACTATTTTCAAAAAAGGTGATAAAAATGAAGTTACAAATTATAGGTTTAGAATTATCTTTTGTATTTTTAGTAAACTGTTTGAAAGTATTTTATATGACTTCTTACTTTATTATGTGATTCTCGATTTTGATTTAAACGTGGTTTTTTATCTGGTAGATTAGCAGCAACTAATCTTATGCATATTATTCATTCTTCTGCTAAACTATTAGTGCCCAGGTCGATAGGATATACACAGATCTGTTAAAAACCTTCAATCATGGTCGATGGCCTTTTATTATTGAACTTATCTCTCTAACTTTTGGCCAACTAATAACTTTGTTTTAATTTTTCTTGTTCATATCTCCCTAACAGTATGTTGAATGTGAATGCTTATGAATTTACATCTGTTTAAGTTAGGACAATATTAGGTGTTCCACAATGCTCAGTTCTTAAACCTCTACTTTCAATTTTATTTCTTAATGATATTTATCATGAATTTCAAGTTGATGTTCTTCTATATGCTGATGGTGTAAAGTTATTTACATCAATTATCACCGAAAATGAATATGTCCAATTACAAAAATATCTTTTAAAAATTATGATAGTGCTAATATAACAAATTACCGATAAATATATCCAAGTGTTAATATAAATTTCGATAATAAGTAGATAGTGAAGCAGTTATTCCTTGTAAAGAATTAAAGGATTTGGAAGTTATTTTTGATTGTACATTAACTTTTGTTCCTAATATCAATTGTATTGTAGCTAGTGCTAATAGAATCCTTGATTTTATCATTAGAAATTGAAGATATTTCAACTTCATTATTACTATTTGCTACATTTATCAAAATTAAATAAGCTTCGGTTGTCTAGAGGCCCAGTTATGAAATCCACATATTAAGTATGGAAAAATTTTAGAGAAAGTATGTTAAATACCTTTTATTTAAGTCTGATGGTATCTATTCATCTATTAGCATTCTATAAAATGGCGTATTGTCTAGATCCAATTTTAGTAATTTGACAGTATACTTTGCTGTTTTGTTCTTACATAAAGTTCTTAAAACATACAAATTTGACTGTCCTGATGTACTTAGTTCTATATATTTTAACATCCATTTAGCACAAACTTGTATTTATTCTTTGTTTTATTTATCGACACCACGCACATATTTGTTGAAATATTCATCTATTTATAACATATGTTTGCATTATGTGATTTCTAGTCTGACTTAGATATTTTAAATTATAATATTGGCAATATTAGAGGATGCATTTAAGATAATTAAGATATATGTGCTTAATGTCCTCTATTTAAGTCAATTGTTTATATTATATTGTTCCTTTACCTTTGTACAAAATATGAATTTTTTTAAGTTTATTTTTATCTTTTTACTTTATAAATTATAATTTGTATTATTTTAAATCATTATTTATATTACTTTAAATTATTTATTTATTTAAAGTAATATAAATAATGTTTTGTTTTATTTTTCTTTTGTTGCATAATTTGTTTTATTTTTCTTCTCACTAATTGGATTTTTATTTGTCTGGACAATTATACATTAAGTACCTAAACAGAAAGGGTAATTTTTCTCTAGAAAAAGGACACGCATATTAAAATAAAATGCTTTCATGGAAATCAAAAAAATAACTATTTAAATTAATAAAATGCTTTATTGAATCTACCATTTCTACCTTATATTTAATATTTTTTTTCTACAATATTTTAATTTAACCCTATACAATATTGTTAACTAAAAATATATATTTTACAATTAAAGAAATATTATTGATTTAATTTAATATTTTATCAAACATTTAATAATAATTATTTATTTAACAAACCCATTGTTATTCGAATAAAAACTATGCTTTAATCAAATAGAGGAAAGTAGAAACTGAAATTATAGAATCAAGGAACTTTTTCCTCCGTGTGTTTTTCGTCTAAATCGTGAAATTTAGCTGAAGGTAGATAAAAGCTAATCTATGCCAATGATGAGTTTTTGTATTTCTTCAAAGAAATGTATATCATCCCTGTAATTCCATTGATCTTCTGTTAATAAATGATATATATTATTTGTAGCTGATAATTCTAATAACCAAAGAATAGTATGTTACGTGGAAGGAAGAGCAGTTTACAGAAAGGACCCACTTTCCTTCACACCGGAAGAGCTAAATCCCTTTGCCTGCACACATGTTATTTATGCTTATGCCTCCATAGATCCCCACAACTTTAATATGATATCAAACGACGAAGAATTTGATATAATTCAAGGTAAGATAGATTGTATCCAACATAAAATAAATAATTTCAAATAAACATTTATTTATTTTAATTTAATAATTATTTAATCTGTTACAAATCGTATGATTTATAACAGAATAGTTTATTGACCATCTAATACATATGTGAAAATAGTTGTATATACTTAGAGTATAAAAAAATCACTTGTAGATTCATTTTTAGGATATATTGGATATATTATATCCAACATATTCAATTAATCTCATTTTCTTAATAGCGCATTTTATCCGATTTAATCGCGGTTAATTAGTTGATGGTGTTTAATTCATATAATCTATACTCCTTTAGAGTTTTAACTTTGACAGTTATTTTATTAAACATTTATTTTAATAACTTCCGGTGTATCTAATTTCATCATCCATTTTGTTCTTAAATCCATAGATATATAATTTAAGAACAGATTGGAAACAAAATTCAATATTCAAAATAATTTTAGAGAAAATTAATACATTACATAAGACATTTAATTTGTATATAGTACTTTTATTTAAATTTTTTCACCTAAAATAACATATTATATGAAGTAGAAATGATTTTTCGCAAAAACACGATTTTGGTTTTAAAAGAGGAATTTTAAGTCGATATTAGTAAATTTTTTTTAATTTTAATAATACTCCCTTGTCACCCATGTTGTAAAAACATTATGTTTGCATACCAACAAGAAATAAAATTGTTAGATTTATTTCTGAAGTTAAATTGGAAATTAAATCTGTGTTTGATTCTAATCTTAATTCTAAATAACAACATACTTATTCTAAACTAACTAGCGAATTTTATACTAGGTAAATTAAACTAAACTATAGCAACGAAGATCTTAAAATCAATTTTTCAAAAGCAGTTAGATCAATAATTGACTGATTCGACCTTTACTTGATGAACCTCTATTTTAATTTACCATACCATACACAAGGTTCGCAAAACAATTAACTATTTTCCTACAAACTAAAATGTATTAATAACTAGAGTTGCTCGCTTGGATTCCCTATCAGTGACGGTGCCGTATATGAACAATTACATATAAGTTACAATAAAACATATAATATGTAATACTTACGCAGTTTGTATTAAATAATCCTAATTGGGTCTGATAAATATCTGCAGCATTGCGTATGTATCTAAGGTTATTGAGAACGATGCCCCGTGTGGTGAAAAAATGTTCTTATATAAAAACTGACCGTTCTACATATAAAGATTTAACATTTGCATAGTTAAAATAGTCCCTAAAATGATTTAATAAATCTGTGTCAGCACTGTTCCTATAAATATGCCTTTACCTGCGCGAAAGCTTCATTTTTGCTTATTCTACTGTCAGATTCTTCTCACGATTATCTTTCTAATCACTTAAAATCTGTAGTACTTTTGGCATATTATCTACTATCTAGGTTTTAAAGTTCCTAACTTAAAAAACTAAATTAACAAATAAAAACAATCAAGTGCTTCTCTCAAAATTGTGTATACTTTAGATGATACGTTATTGTGTGTGGCAAATTTTATGTTACAGTACGTACTGATAAATTTATTATTACAAATACTATACTTCTATCCTTATTATTGAGGAAGTTATAGAAACTAAAGCTCGACTTTTGAACTTAATAAGGTAAAATAATCCTCCAATACAGATAAGATTTCTGCTAACATAAATTACTTTAGTATTATGTATTTAAAATTTACATTCAGCAGTTAAATTAATATATTTTAGGAGGATATAGAGCAGTCACTGGTTTAAAACGCCTCAATCCGAACTTGAAAGTGTTGATTTCTCTCGGAGGCGGTAGGGAGGATGGCTCACATCGGTTTAGCAACTTGGTATCTAACGCAAGAAGACGTCGCGATTTTATCCGTTCTGCCATAACTTTCATCACGCAATACGATTTTGATGGTATGGAGATTCATTGGGAATATCCCGGGGCTGAAGAGTTAGGCGGTCATGTAACAGACAAAGAATTTCTGAGCTTATTCCTCGATGAGCTTTCTGAAATATTCAAAGAACGCAACTGGTTGCTGGTCGTCTCTGCGCCAGCTTCTAGATTCAGAGTTGAGGATGGATTCGAACCGTCCAATTTGGGAAAAGTAGTAGATTTTGTAAATGTGCAAGCGTACGATTTTCACAGAGATAGAGAACCAGTAGCCGATCATCATGCTAATTTGTACGCTAGACCCCAAGATAAGGGGTTAAATATGTTTTTAAGTGTGGTAAGTATTTAAAATTATCAGATTTTACATTTAGTCAATAGCAAGTTGTGATAATTATAAATAGTTATACTATATTAATCACATTCGCCAGCTTGTATGACATCTATCATTTATTCAGTGTTCCCACAACGAATATTTTAACACCGTTAGTTTCATCTGTATATATCCATGTTAAAAATTAATTGGCCATGACTAAAGCGTCTATTCCAGCAAGCCATAACAGAGACGGACTAACAAGCGATATGTTGTTGACTATGTCCGTTTATAATCACCGACATTGCCACCGCATATTACCCAAAGGCCTGTTGTAGGTTTATTTGCATCTCATTATTGTTTTCACTGTTTACGTGGCCTTGCAAATCGTGTCGTGTATGTGACTTATACTTTAACATGTGCAGCTGACACAACAACAATAGATAGTTTTCTTTTAGTTAACGAGGTAATTTTTGTAAAAATTTGTGTAAAAGGGCCTACTCGGAGAGAAATATTTAGAGAAGCTTTGTACATACATACATTTACCTAAATAATTTGTCACAAGTTGGAGTACTTGGTTAAAAGCGGTAGTTTATTATGATAGTCATTTTTAGATACCAAAACGTGTTATCTTTATAAAACTTAATGTAACTACAAAGCATACGAAATGATATCCATCTCGTATTAATTACATTAGTAGTAACTATTACATCTGACTTGCTTCAATAAAGAAACTGGAAACATATATGGAAACTGGCTTATCGTTACAAGAACAGTTTGTTTTTAGTATTAGGCTATTCATCTGCATCTAATTAGAAACAAAAAATAAACAACACACGTGAAGTCAATACTGTTATTGTACAAAAAAAAAAAGGAAGACGTGTTTATGAAAAATCCTGGATATAGCCGTTTGGAATACGTATTTACATATTTCTGAAAGGTACGAATTATCTTCTACTTTACTAAAATGTACTCCATATACAATTAACTCCTCGTGCTGTCCTTTGGTGACAATTGACATTGAAATGACTTTTTCATTGCACAAACTGTTGTTAAGTAATAGGCGTGGATGTTTTACTTCAGAAAACTTAGAAAAGTACCTAGTGATGAACTTTCATTATCGGTGTCGGTCTCCATGAGAATCAAAAACCAAGACCGCCTGAAACTTGTGTTTGTAAAATTTTTTATTTATATATTTCTTTTCCCGTTATTATTTTTATTCAATTATTCATTAATATAATTATTGTGCAATTCATTTTCCGTGAACTACCGCTGTATAATAATAGTCAGCTGATTTCGACTACGTTGGTATTCGCCGAAATAGAAACTTTAGTTATGATAAGATAAGTATCCTCGAAGAACTACTATATTTTCATTGAACTGATAAATATACAGGATATTGTAAATGTAGGGAATAGTGCCCTTACAACTGTGAATATATATTGTGTAAATAAGAAAATCTATATATAACCCAAAAAAGGTAAACAAAAACAACAATGGCAATGAATGGGAATAAAAAGTTATAGATATTGTTAATTAAATATAATTAAATATAAAAATTATTCTGTACAACTGGACTGTCTTTAAACTAATATCCCCCTAAGTTATTCTTGATTTAATATAGATTCAAAATCGCAATTGCAAAGTGGAAAAAAATTTTATTCAGAGGACTCGTGATCAAAATATTTTGAGAAATCTTCACAGAATAATATTGATTGGCGATTTTAAAACTGAAATCTATAATATTTGATTTGTGTTCTTTAAACATGCAATATGCCAGCAATCGAAATATGATTAGGGCATTTGGAATATTCTTGTTATTGTTCATGGTAAATTTTTAAGTACAACCCCATTTCGATTAAATATATTCGTTTAAAAATATCAAACTGTGGTATATTTCATATACCACATATTAAGAAACTGACGGTTACACTTTCCAGAATTATTGGTTATTAAAGATTCATTGTCTAAATTAGAGAGCGGAATACCTGATACTAAAATAAAAGAGTGAGTTAGACAGAAATTTTTAAAGAGATTAAAAATCCTAAACTACCACTACAGTTTCTTATTTCATTAATTATTTAACACCACGTTTTCAATAAAAACCTTCAAAAATATTAATAAAATCTCCACTTACTACAACCATAGGCTGCAACAGATACCTGATATGTTACTAAAACTTAATATTTTAAAAAATAACGTCTAATAGATATAATACATTTTATAATGAAATTGAATCATCACAATTATGAAACACGTGCCCTCCAGGTTCGCACAACGAACTATCCATTGCACAGAGTAAAAGCGCGAGCTGTTTAAAGTCTCTTGTTTGACTACTTTTGAAAAAAGTGAAGCCACCTTAAGATGCTAAAAATTACGTCGCTATTTTACCCGTGAAAATGTTAAATAGATCCTCTGTCTTAGATCCTTAAAAATCCTCTGTCTGTTAAACAAATACTAGGTTTGGTATTGCTCATTATCGTTAGAATTCAAAATCGCTCATTTTTTACCATAGGCGCTAAATACAGAAAAGCAAAAAAAAATTTAAAACAGCGCGATATATACATAGATTCATACTACTGATTTTTTTATCACTATCATCAGGTTATATTACCAGATTATAATAGTTCGGTATTTTATTAATAAAATATTAAGATATTAAATAACAGATGGCAATTATGGAAATTAGAATTGAGATTGTAAATCATTAAACTATTTTTAAGTAAAAATAATTTCTTACCCGTTTTTCTGTCTATTCTTACTGGTGGAAACTATTCATTTTCATTTAAAAATTATATCATAAATTCATTACTCAAATTTTATGCAAGAAAAAATGCATATATGGGTCTGATAATTAATTACATTATATTATTTATTAAAATTTATTAAAAGTATTTGTGGATACAATGTAAGCCTTTTTAAGTATTGAGGACATCTGAAGCCAATCATGTAATTCTTTATTTTTAATATTCCAAACCGTTAATTAATTTTTTTTAATATGCGTCTTTTGGTATATCGTCTCTTGGTGATATCTTCCAGTGGCATTCTCGTCAGTTAGTTTTAGGTGGTGTTTTTATTTTAAATGGTATCTCTTTAAAAAACATACTCTTCAACAAACCTACATTTGACGTATCATCAAATGGATTTCTATGGAGTTATGTGAGCTGGAAAAGAAATAACCACAATGATTACGATAATAAGTAATAATCATAACAGTTGTACAAAATCTTAAACTGAAAATAATATTAAAGTCTTAATTATTCAGATTATAAAAATTATATGGTAATAAACATTCAGGCAATAGCTATTTTATAAAAGTGACACTGAATAAATTTTAAAAAATATCTTAAACTAAGATTAATTTACTTTAAAATTACTTTTAAGAGTAACATTTAAAACCTTTTAAATGTTTAACAAGAAATAACAAAGATTTTATATGATAAACACATACGCATATAAAATCATGAAAATAATATACAGACTTATCAAGATCTGAAGAAACGATTCATCCATTTAACTCTTACATCAAAATCAATGTTCTTTTCTCATTGTAGGACTACGCTATTAAATTCTGGTTAAAGAAAGGTTTACCTCGATCTAAATTAGTCTTAGGCATCCCATTCTTTGGTCGATCGTTCACTCTTCAATATTTAAATGAATCTGGAATTGGATCAGCCATTAAGGGTCCAGGTAAGGAAGGATTTTACACACAGGATCCTGGACTTCTGGCGTACTTCGAAATTTGCGATATGGTATTTAACGAAGGATGGCGTCGAAGCGAAGACGCATCTGGATCTCCTTTCATTATAAACGGTGATCAGTGGGTTGGATACGATGACAGCGACAGCATTAGACGGAAAGTAAGTAATTATAATAGTGATAAATCAACTATGAACATTAGCTAGGCAGGATTAATGGCATTAACTCGTTAATAAAATATGTAAAATTGTACTTAATTGTACTAGTTATTGTACAAAACAAAAGATAAGCTTTTCAAAACCGCAGAAAAATTATACGTAGCTCGGCGTACATTTCATCAACCAAGTTGAAATCATCAAAAGATAATTAAAATTAATTTTAAACCAACTCTAATATCTGTTGATATTTAAGTTTTGTTCAGGTTCAGAATCATTGCCAAAAGTTTTTTGGGTTTCATAAATCGTTTACTAATCACCACAGTCAATGTAACTTTTCTTCATGATTAGTAAACTATGAAGAAATAATATGTTCCGGTTTACTGCGCCATTGCGCCAACTGTAAAAATCTTGATACTGTCAAAGGCGCCCAATAGTCTGTTATTGCTTATACTTTTAAATAACTTTAAGTTACTAAACCTGTTCTATAATTGTTTTCGAGAGCATGTTAAGCAAACGAGAATTTTTTTTTAATCTTTCAACTTTCTACTAGCTAAAGTTTCTAACTTTAAGTGAGTAATATGTCTCTTGAACCTAGTTACAATAGTTCTTTTGTCTGCCCAACATACTTATGACTGTAATATTGACAACTGATTTCATAAATCCTTGACCATTCATTATTTTATCTTTGGAGTTTTCTAAGAGTTGTTGCAATTTGTTGCTAGAGGTGTGCACTAATGTCTATTCCCAAAACCTTTGAAAATTATCTGGTATATTATGGTCCATAGGCACAAGCTGAGGCTGACTAACAGCCCGGCCTGCAGATACTGTAAAGAAGTCGAGGAGACCTCAATTCATCTTCTTTATACCTGCCTTGCACTGGAGGAAAAGAGGTACCTTATATTAGGGACTCCTGTTATCCTAGAGGAGGCGAAGCTTAAGGCGGGGGACGTACCTAAATTGCTCCTTTTATGGGATAGCATTTTTGGATAATGACCCGGATAAGAGGGGATCGCCAAGGGACTACCCATGCGATCAGTGGCTGATGAGGCTCAAACTCATATATCATAATGTAATGTAATGTTATGGACCACAATATACCAGAGTATAAGCTTCCAATTTTTGAGTCGTCTTTGAAGGTCATAGACTTCCAAAGAATTTCCCTATAATTAATTTATCTATTACGTGAACAGAATATCGATTATTTTTTGCTACAACCTTAATTATCCATATGTTTTTTTCAACTCTATCATTGCTAAGCGAAAACTTAGTAGATGATGTACCAGAAAACTTAAGCTTGTCATTTTATATAGATAACAACAATGAGTCGTTATATAGTCTATATAGGTACTTCTAACAATTACCACATTAACTGCAGTAATTTTATGCCACCCTTTATGGTCTACTTGATTCTGATATTTATTTATATTTAATCAGAGTTCAGGTCATTTATCTCAACCTAATTAACGATTTCTAAATATTCAGACGGTATGAGCAAACAATTGAATTAAGCTGATCAAATATAATATGATCATTAATTACATGCTACTACATATATTCATAATTTTAGATCCAGTACGTTAAAAGTAATCAACTGGGAGGGGTCAGTATTTTCGCAGTTGATTTAGATGATTTCAAGGGACTTTGCGGAGAAAAATGGCCACTTCTGAGTGCTGTAAATAAGGAATTGAAAGGTTAGTAAATTATAGAATGAAGAAATTTTCAGATGCTTGATGTAATGGTAACCAGGCTCTAATATATAATATGATTTAGTAGAGTAAAAATTATTTAATAACTACATGTAATTAATAATTTCAAGTCAAATAATTTATTTATCTACATAGTCATGATAATAGTAACGTATAGCCATATTTATTAATTGATGACATTAGTCTATTATATATCACCCCTATTTATAGAATAAACCCGTAATTTATCATGTAGTAGAGTGCTCACATATGAATAATAGAATATAACGATATTACCGATAATAAAAGATCAGTGAGACGTAGTCTGTTTGGTAGAATTTAGTTTTGTATCTCAAACCTAAGATTCTATTAAGGCTAAACAGAGTCCACTCAGGCCATCTTAGGAGCCCACTCTGTTATCTCCATCCGTTTTATTGATTCCACTACTAGATGTATTAAAGAGGGATGTTCGATGGTAGTTGATGTAGATCGATCATTTTAAATCAATAAAATCTTAAACCCCATTCATGCTTAAGAAACAACATTTTTAAAACCACTTTATATGATTTTGTGTGCATTATCTTTATAGATATTTATAAGAAGCATGATATTAGTAATGTAATAAAATATACACTGTGGTCAATAACTAACGGGTCATGGAATTGTAATCATTGTTTAAGTAATTAACGAATTTAAAGTAAAATTCTGCGACATACCAATTATTAATTATGAATTTTCTCTATTCCAGTACCTACAAATATGTTTATTAACGGTTCAATTTAAAACAAGTATTTTTTTAGAAAATGAATGTTCTATATGAATAACTGATGCTCTTGGCATTTATTTACCACGATTTCGCAAAGTTCCAGATGATTTAAATTATTGTTTTTAAGGTCTTGAGCCAAATAACGTTTTACTGATATCATCATCGAGGCAACTTATAGGTGTATGTATGATCTCTTCAATATCTATTAGTATATATTTCATCATCTAAAATCTCTTAACTTAGCAGAATAATAGAATTTAAGAATATTACTAATGCTTTTAAAATAACGAATTTTTTTTATTCATTTACTATTATTGAATCTTTTACATGCCTCTTTCTATAATCTTACTTTATCATGACATCCTAATAACACTAAGTCTAAAATAATGGAATTTTCGCCCTAGTTATTGTTACAATAACCATTTAGAAACTTGACACTCAACGATATATAACGACTTATATATTCACATAGATGCGGTAAACAGAAAAAATATTTATTTTCCAATACCACAAAATAAAAACAATATGGAAATAGTATTTATATTGAATGGTTAACTGAATATGACACGCATTTTTAGAGACTAGTATGTTTATGATTCTTGGAAAACGGACAAAACGTTTTAAGTTCCCAGAAGATATTTTTTGTATATAAACATATTTTTAAAATTTTTAAACATAATTTTCTTGATAGACGAATGTACAAGATTCACGAAACCTTATATTGTTAACTGGATAGAGTAAATCCTCTTAATATTACATATCATATGCACCTTCATTATATTTTAAAGAATTAATTATCATACAAAAACGGAGGTATAACATTCTGCTCAAATAATTCTTCAATTAAAAGTTGGCGTTAGTTTATAGTTAGTTGGTGTTAATCGTAAATTATTGAAATTAGTCGTAGATAGTTTCAGTGATGAACTACATTTATGTAATACATATATTAACAGATCTACATTAATAATAATTTTACGCAGAAAATATTGGTATATCACTAAGGTATATCAATCCTTGGTGTAAAAGGAAAAGTGCAATTATTCTTCAATAGATTCGCTCCGCGAAAATTGCCCACAGTTAGATATCAGATGAATTTAAATTTCTGGTTTCATTCTTTTTTATTAGATAAATTTATTCTTAAACATCTTATACTCTTAAAACGATTATTTGGTTCAGCCTATATCTACTATCTTACTGCCATCATTTTAGAGTAACCCTTCATTTTTCAATATATTCTAAACAAGTACAATTCCAGAAATAGATAACATAATTACTTGACTTACGGTGTTCTGGGGGCTGACCAAAATTGGACTCAGGAGAAGGTATGTATCTGCTCGGATAGCAGGGCGGCGTTGGCAGCCCTGAATTCAGCAACGACAAAGTTGAAGCTGGTCTATAATTGCTATGAAGCATTGAACCACTTGGCAGAGAAGGGAGCGGTGGAACTCTTATGGATGCCTGGGCATAATGACATTAAGGGAAATCTAATTGCAGATGACCTTTCCGGACTAGGGACCAGGGAAAACCTCTGTAGACCAGAACCTACAGTGGGAATAAGTCGGAATCTGATCAGAGACCGCATCAATGACTGGGCAAGAGACCAGCAGAATAAAAGATGGAGATAAGTAACGGGTTGTTGAATAACCAAACTCTTCAACGAATACTCAGAGATTGAGAAATGAGCCCAAAAATTAATTAAAGTGAACAGGCACAAAGCCAGAACCCTGGTGGGAATCATAACGGGCCACGATAGTAGCCTGAATGCATATAAGCATGCACAAGCTGAGGTTGACTGACAGCCGGCCTGCAGATACTGTAAAAAAGACGAGGAAACCTCGATTCGTCTTCTTTACACCTGCCCCGCACTGGAGGAGAAGAGGTACCTTATATTAGGGACCCTTTTTGCTCTTTTTATGGGATAGCATTTTTGAATAATGACCCGTATAAGAGGGGATCGCCCAGGGATTACCCATGCGATCAGTGGCTGATGAGGCTCAAACCTATATAACATAATAATAATAATAATAATTACTTGACTTGACCAATTTGTTCACTACTATTTTTTATGTACCATATGTATGGCGCAAATAAGTATTTAAATTAGAGAGCAAACTATTCAGTTCATTAATTAAATCAGTACTTTATATTTTCTAATACATTTATTTTTCTATATACGCAGGTGTGACACCGTCATCCATTAGTTTTAACCAGATTCCACCAACAGAACCTTTCGGAACCTGCCCATCCGACGGTTATTATAGCGATTCCAAGAACTGTGCGGCCTACTACGTTTGCAAAAATGGATTAAGCTATCATTTATCTTGTGGAGATAACCTAATGTTTAATCCCATCAATGCAAAATGTGATCGCTTCAATCCTGCAAGGTGTAAACCGGGCCAAAGTCTGTACATACCGAGCAGCCTTAAGGACATCGATGTGTTGTTGAAAAATGAAGAAGTTAGGGACGTAAAACCTAAGGTAAATTTACGTGTGATTGCTGTAAATTATAAAATATT
Organism: Rosalia funebris; assembly: GCA_037954035.1. Classification (NCBI taxonomy): domain Eukaryota; kingdom Metazoa; phylum Arthropoda; class Insecta; order Coleoptera; family Cerambycidae; genus Rosalia; species Rosalia funebris. The sequence goes on from JAZFAV010000007.1 coordinate 13,353,650, forward strand.
TAATTAAAATGGGTATATTCTTCTGTCACTGCCATTTATTTCAATTTTTATTTGTTTGGGGAATTTGTAATAATATATAAATAATTATTCTGTGTCTATATGAAGCAGAGTCAAATTAAAACCTTAAATTAAAACGTTATTAGGCACAATCTATTAAAGGAAGTTAGAAATATCATATTATGTTTTACATATGTCCTCTACCGGTATATACATACATGTTGCATATCCCAGAAAATAAATATTTTTGGTCTCATCTACAACTGCGGGAATTACCTCATTAGTGCTCTGAATTTCCCTTCCTACATAATGCTTCTTCAAGTGAACCAAAGGCACAGAAATTGCTTGAAGCGAGATCAGGCACATAAAGAGGATGTAGTACATACTCAAATCTTGTACAGTTGCCACCGTTAAACTGACAGTGTGTGGTCATGCATTATCGTGCTGAGAACGAATGTCAGTAGTTAAAATCTATGCTATTTCGTTCTGATTTCGTGATAGGCTCAAGGTGGTTTTCACCGTGTTTTGAGTGTAACACTAGTAACAGTAACCCCATTAGACATGTAATCGTCCTAAATTACCTCTCTTGTATCCCAAAAAGATATCAGCAGAATATTTCCTACGAGAATATGTATGCGATTTATTTTGGGTTTTAGCAAAACTGTGTGGCGCCATTCATTGCTTGCTTTCTTTTGCTTGTTTTGTATTGATGGTAGTACACCCAAACTCATCCCCAGTCCTCCATCCTTACTATAAAGGCATCTCTTTTTACTCCATATCATCGCAATAGTCCTTCGCAAGCATGAACACATCTTTGTTTCGATTGTGGAATCGCCATCTTTGCCATCCACCTTACTAATACTTAACGGAACTGGTCATGCATGATATAATATACAGAACCATGTCTCTTATTCAATACTCCAGTTATTTCATTAATGATAGCCTTACAGGGTTTAGCATCTCTCATTAAACATTTTATTTCACCAAGGAAGGTCTCAATTACCGCAATCAATTCAGGTATTAGACAAATGATTGTAATGCTTCATATCAGGTTTGCTTGACCAGATCGAGGAGAAACAGCTATGGAATTCACCTCACAGTTGTTATAACCATAGCACATCATTCATCGTACTTCATTTACACACTTGTTGGAATGACGAACATAAATTTCCACATGCAGCTTCATTCTATGATAGATATTATTAATGAGTTTCACTTGCATAGTGAAGGGTGCAAGAAATGAGTGACGTTACCCCTGGTGCAGTTCTCAAGTGGAATTGCTATTTTAAAACTCTCGTTGTGTCAATATATTCAATTGTTACTATGATATGTTACCAGCAAGCCTTTATACATCTCAAAAATAATATTTCTGCCAACTTGTAACGCAAGGCTCCACTCGGTACATTTTATGATATTATTAAGGTTTTCACAGACGAGACGAGGAAGGACTGAAAACTTATAAGACAATAAAGTGGGAAATCATTAGAAAATGTAGAAAAGCGAAAGAACAATGGATAGAGGATAAATGCAAAGAAGTAGAAGATAAGCTGCAAGTAGCTAAGACCGATGAGGCTTACAGAATAATTAAGAGGAACTTCAGGGATATAAGAACAATAAGTAGAAACGTTAGGAATCAATCGGGGGACATACTGATCGGAAGAGAGGAGAAAGCGGATAGATGGAAGCAGTATTTAGGAAATTTATACGAGGGTCAGGAATTAGGAGAGATATTAGAGGAAGAATCTAGCATCGATAGGGAAGATGTAGGAAAACCTATATTGAGAGAGGAATTTGAAATAGCACTAAGGGGGCTAAAGAACAATAGAGCGCCGGGTGTAGATAAAATACAGGCGGAAATTTTGAAATGTGCGGGACAGAAAGTAGTAAATAGGATGTTTGAACTGGTAAAATACATATACGAAACGGGCGAGATGCCGGAGGATTATAAGAGGAACATTATCGTTACTATACCGAAAAAGAGAGGAGCCGACAAATGCGAGAACTTTAGAATGATTAGTCTAACCTCTCATGCGTCAAAAATTTTAACCAGAATAGTGCAGAAAAGGATGGAAAATAGAGCGGAGGAAATACTAGGAGAAGACCAATTCGGGTTTAGGCGAAATAGGGGAACTCGCGAAGCTATTCTAGCGCTAAGAGTAATGTTAGAGAAAACAATAGAAAAAGGAAAGAACGCTTATATAGGATTTGTAGATTTGGAAAAAGCTTTTGATAACGTAAGATGGGAAAAAATGTTCGAGATACTAAAGAGCGCGGGAATGAAGTACAGAGATAGGAGAGTAGTACACAGTCTATACAAAGAGCAAACTGCTGTTATAGAAGTAGAAGGGGAAAAAAGAGAAGTAGGTATTAGGAAAGGAGTAAGACAAGGATGTACGTTATCACCACTAATTTTTAATCTGTACATCGAAGAGGCGATTAATGTGTGGTAAAAATAGAGTGGATTTCGGGATTAAAGTACAGGGACAGAAACTAAAAATGTTGAGATTCGCGGATGATATAGCAGTATTAGCATCTAATAAGGAGGAATTAGGATCAGCATTGAACGAAATGGAGGCAGTGTTGACAGAGGAATACGGAATGAGGGTGAATAAAAACTAAACTAAAGTGTTAGTGTGCAGAGGGCGCGAGAGCAGAGCAAAAACGAAAGTACAAATTAATAATGAAAGATTGGAGGAAGTTAAAGACTTCACTTATTCACTTATTTAGGAAGTAAAATAAATTGGGATGGAAGAAGCGATAAAGACATAAAACAAAGAATAGCGCAGGGTCGAATAGCTTTTAACAAAAAGAAAGCACTTTTATGCTCGGGGGTAATAAACTTAGAAACAAGGAAGAGATTTTTGAAAACGTATGTATGGAGCACGGCACTATACGGTTGCGAAACCTGGACTGTAGGGGAAGCAAGTAGGAAGAAATTAGAAGCTTTTGAGATGTGGTGTTACCGAAGAATGATGAAAATACCATGGACTGATAGGGTTAGAAACGAAGAAGTATTGGAGAAAATCTACGAGAAAAGAAGTATGTGGAAAAACATAAAGAAGAGAAGAGATAGAATGGTAGGCCACTTGCTGAGACATGGGGGAATAGTCCGCGATATTTTGGAGGCAGAAATAGGAGTGAAGAAAGGCAGAAGTAGGCCTAGATTAGACTACTGCTCGCAAATAGTAAGGGATGTAGGTTGTAGCACAATTAGCGAAATGCGTAGGTTAGCATAAGATAGGAGAAGACTGGTTAGCGTCCAACCAGTCTTAGGACTGATGACCTCATGATGATGATTAAGGATTTCATTTAATTCTGTCTAGTAAATATGTAATCTAAAACTTAATTAGATTATTTTAGCAAATGATTGCAGTAAATAATTTTAAATACTTCTAAATCTGTCAGAAAGGAACTATATGGCTCACATATGAAGTAAAAATCAGGAGAACAATAACTGATGGGTTGTTTAATATAAATGCCCAAACTGACCACCATACACTTCGACCAAACCCTACAGCTTATTTTTTAGATGTAATATCACACACTTGCGAAATATTTTTTATTCACCTTGAGACTGTCAGTTTTCCTAAAACTTTGATCGATTCTAGTACAAGTTTCTATATTAGGTATTTGATGATTTGGATCTGTCTCCTCTAAATAATTCTAAATGTGGTTGGATTACCGTTAGCATTTCTGTAACAAAGATACATATCCGTCATTTCCATTTGTAGTATACCACTTTTTTAGATCAATTTATTACAATCAGAAACTTTTATTACAAATGTAAATTACACTAATACTCCTGAAATAAAAATATTATAGTAATACAGAAACAACCAACATGGCGTTCAATTCCCTTCAAAGAAATCCCTGCATGGCATTTCATGTACTAAATCATAGTTCAAACTATTTCAGATATATTAAATAAAAATTGCTTTTTTAGGGACTACCTTCAGGCTCCTGCTCATAGAAACGTTTTTTAGTATTCATAAGTATAGAATTATCTCATGCGTTTTCTGTCATTTATTACACCTTGTATATTCTTAAATTTTATTCGTAAAAGTGCAATGAATATCAATCTCTTTGTTTTGAATGCAGCTTATCGATAAGCATATATAAATACCCATCATAATCATAATACCCATCATAACATATATAAAACAATAAAACATGTCACATAATCATTTCCAATGAATGAAATAATTTAGTCGGTATTTTAAATCATTCATTATTAAATAAAATGCATTATCTGTAATTGTCAAAAATTGAGTCATTTGATTTCAAGTGGATCTATATCCACATCCAAGATGGTAGAGTATTAAAAAACAACCTACTGAAATTAATTTTAAGAATTATCTTGCTGCTATATTCCTGCTATTTTTTTAATTACCATATTTATTTATTCTTGTTAACGTAAATTCCACATTTTTAATACATAAATTCCACATTCAATGTGGAAATGTATTTGATAAATGTCTAAGTGGCGCTTGATGTCTATTTATGGTGTTAAGTTGTATTGATTGAGCGTTAATTATATTAATTGATGTTATTTGAAAAGAATAACATACGGTTAATGAAATTTCAGTTTATATATATTAGATTTATCATTATATCATAAACTTATATTTTTAGATATGAAGATTTTAGGAATCATATTTCTATCCAACAGTTTGTGGATCAATCCTCTATTAATATTACTGTTTCAAGCAAAGTACTGCATTTTTTCAATTGTCATGGTATTTCATGTTGTTTTTTTGAGTTCATAGGGATTTTGCGGAAAAATTCTAAGTGGAAAATGCTAATGGAAGTTATAAGTGGAAATATTGCTTAGATAATTCTGAAAGTTAGATTTTTATGTAAAATATACATACATGTATTATGTAAACTACTAGTTTGCATAACATATGTATGTAATATATTTAAAGTACCATCACGAATCAACTAATTATTCGATTAGATCACTTATTGATTCAAGTAAAATTTATTGTATTACCTCAACGACTACTATATTAATATTCCATTATAATTTAGACAATCTAAAATTCTTTTATATTCTATAAATCGAAATTCATCATTAAAGAAACTGCATTTAATCAAAAATGGCAAAAATACATCAGATATCAAAGAAACTTACAGTAGTTTAGTTATTATATTATATTAATTACTATCTAGAATGTTATTAAACAGTATAATTATATCTTAACAATATTTGCTACCACAAACTCCGCAAAAATATTTAAATAAACTGCAATTATGTATTTAGGCTTTTTGTTTGCATAAGTGCTAATTTTCCAAATGACTGAACATTTTGATTTGTACCATTACCATGAATAATGAAAATATAAAAATTGCTTCAAAATAATAATTAGAATAATACGCTAGGATATAATTATTAGATGATTTATTTAACTGCTTCCTAAACGATTTCACTTTTTAAATGAGAAATGTAAATTATACAATAATATCGTTTACGAGTATCATACTTTATATAATTAAAGGTACCAAAAGAAAATAAATACTTACATAGACTCACGAGTGCAAAGAATCTTTTGTTATCTACTATGAGTGCTGATCCAGGTGTTGATTCTCTCAGCATTCATTTCTTCTCTTTCTTCGCTGCCTCTAATGACTGCTACATACGTTGATCTCACTAAGAATAATTATTTTGTCTAAGAAACTAGAACAACATTAGAATATAAGATTTATATTGAAAATTAATAACACTGTAGTTATTCATATTACTAACTCTAAATGTAACCTATCGTGAGTTCCGCATGAGTGTTCAACTCCGACGCAGCTGAGATGCCGTCGCGTAGACTTGAGATATTTGAATCGATGTAGGTTTGCCGCCATGTTTGACCATCTATATATTATATAATTATAACTTACGCGTAGTTGCTTGTATATGGTGCCGCCACTGATGACGCATCCGAGTAGGCAGCTCTACTCAGAATTGTACTTTAGATAATCTAAAGAAATAAATCTGCATTAGGTAATCTATGTTGAGCTTATTTAAGAGACTTACTATTAGTTATTCTGATTCACGCATGTACGTTTTATTAAAAACTAAACAACATAAAATCATAAAACTATTTGAGTATTAATAAGAAGTTACAAATAAACACTTTCATAAATCAGCTGATTTCTTTCATTTTGTCTATGAAATAGGGAGTATATAAATTGAGTCATATTTCATTTCCATATAAAATTTATGTCACATTAAACTGTTGGGAAGTAACAAGGGAATAATAATAAAAATATAGTTCTTTAATAATTAAAAAATAACAGTTCACGACAGTCAATTATAATATCTGTTTAGAACATCATTATATTAATCTTATGTCATTTATGAGATCAATAAAAAGTTTTAAAAAATACATTACCAAAATAAAAATTAACCTTTATAATAGTTATTAATTGTATAAAGGAATTAACAAGTTTTTAATTCACGAGAAAAAATAGCATCATTTTTTCGAGGCTGTTAATTCCCGAATGTAATTCAACGTTTTATCCACGACCACGGGCAAGACCGGTCAATTAGGAGGTGAAAAATTCTGGTTTTGAAAAACTTCAGATTTGACAGATTTATTTCGATCAAGAATATTGGTATTATGAATTTTAATCCACTAGTGTATTAGAAGGCCTCGAATCCACGGAAAACAGACGTACTAAATCACTCTAAATATATCGTGAATAAAGGATTTTAATTATGTAAGGTACCATCGAGAGAGAATATAATGAGACGCCTTCGATATATATCTCTGAAATATACGCAATAAATAGTTAAATTTAAGTTTAATGCTCTTGACCTTAAAATAACCGCACTCTCTATTGATCAAGAGCACCATTAATTCATTCATTATTGCTTATATTCGGACAGAACGTATCGAAAGTATACCACTACATTCTTCCTTGATGGTACATGATGATAGCCTATACTCTTGTTTACAATTTTGGGAATAAATAATGTTACACTATGCTAAAAATTAAGTTTTTATGATATTATTTCATCAGCATATCTCCATATAAACATAGTACATAATTGTCTAAAATTGTTTATTTTTTCTCACGAAACTTCGGTCATATCTGTAACAAATAAGATTTATTGTAAATTTTAGGTGGTATGTTATGTTACTAATTGGGCGTTCTATAGAAAAGCTGAAGGAAAATTTGTACCCGAACACATAGATCAAAGATTGTGTACTCATGTTGTTTATGCATTTGCTAGTTTGGATCCTGAGAAATTGCTTATGAAAGAGTTCGATCCTTGGGCGGATTTGGATAACAGTAAGTAGTAGTTTGAATCATACTCACAATGATACCAATCAATTTTCTATATTACAAAGTACTGATAATGGATATGGAGCAATAGTTATTAAAGTTTTAATACATAGAAACAAAATGTAGAACTAATTCGAATATGGCCACAATATACAAAACCCAATTTTGAAAATTCAGTATCTTAATAGTCATTTACTTGATAGGTTAGCAAACGCTTCTTCACGAGTTTTTGTTAATATTTTTCCAGATCTCTACGAAAGAATTACTTCACTCCAAGACACGAACGTTTTGCTATCTCTGGGTGGATGGACTGATTCTGATGGTGATAAATATTCGAGATTGGTGAGTGATGGTTCAGCTAGGAGACGTTTCGTTGTTGGAACAATCAGTTTCCTACGTAGACATGGATTTAAGGGAATACACTTCGACTGGAATTATCCTGTTTGTTGGCAAAGCAACTGCCAAAGAGGACCGTCTACTGACAAATCCAACTTTGCCAAATTGATGCAGGTAATAACTATTATCTATTAAGCAATTATTAATATATCTTTATTGCTCCAAAAAATTATTAAAAACATATTGTAAAATCAGATTCCATTAGACTCTTAAATATTATATTAGTTTATTATTGTGGTTAACATTCCAATAGCATCACAGTTAATATATACAGTGTAATGAAAGTTTCATACAACATTCATAGTTTTATTAAATGATCGTTTGAAAAATTCTGAACCTCCTCTTTCTTTGTAAATACCATGTGTAAATAAAAACAAAAGGTAAATCATATTAAACTTAAAATTATGAAATACGGTTACGTAGTAAAATAAAATGTATTTACAACTTCAGTTAATTCAGATCAACAATAAGTAGATTAGTTAATTTTTTGGGGAACTGATAGAATAAAAGATTGAATTCGATAGGTTAGGCTCAAGTCAATGAATAAATACTAATAAATGATTTGTTCAAAAATATCCTCATAATTTGATCAGGCAACTGAATTTCGACAATACGAGTATTGTCGACAATTCTATAGTTGGCAAATTATTAAAAAAAATATTCTACTCTTCAATAGTCAATACAATAGTTCACTGATCCACGTCGTGGACCATGTGCACGATATATCATACTACAAGTTTTTAAATTTTACTATTTTTCTGAAGAAGCGACAATTTCCTTGAATCGAACTGTATGTTGTCATAACTTCAGATAGACTCAAAAAAAATCTCATTGAAATCAAGGAATATTATATCCAGCGTCAAGATAAAGTAACTGTGTGGACTGGAATGATAGTAAGGCCTCAAAAGGAAAGTCTTAAGACTGCTCTGCAAAAGTACAACCCTTCATAAATAGAATTGTATAGCTTTTACAATTTTTTGTGTAAATTAGAATTCGCACTTTATATTCAGGATAATGTATGAGTCAAAGAATAATTCGAACTAAGAAAGAGTTTCCCTTTTTCATTAGTTACAACCGTATGATGTTAGTTTTATTAAGAACAACAAGCAAGCTGTATAATATTGAATGTCATTTATTAACGCAACTAAGTATTTTGATTTAGCCACGTAATATGGACACGTTTTTCAGGAATTAAGAAAAGAGTTTTCTAAACAAAATCCACCATTAGTCTTAGCCGCAGCAATATCTGGTTATAAGGAAGTTATTGATGTTGCATACGATTTACCAGCATTAGGCAAAGATTTGGACTTTATGTCCGTGATGTCTTATGACTACCATGGTTCATGGGAAAGGCAAACTGGTCACGTAAGCCCCTTATATGAGCAACCTGGTGATAAATACCCTCAATACAACGCGGTAAGTTGCATAACCACTTGAGACGTTAATGAATTAATAAATATTCTTTTGATTATCAGAATTTCACTATGGAATATCTAGTATCTCGAGGAGCACCAAGAGAAAAGCTGTTACTCGGAGTACCATTTTATGGCCAAAGCTTTTCCCTAACTAAAGCCACCAGTTATGGCGAAGGCGTACATACCTCTGGTCCTGGAGAAGCTGGAGAATATACAAAACAGCCTGGAATGTTAGCTTTCTATGAAGTGTGCAATAGAATTAAAAACCAAAGGTGGATTGCAGTGAAAAATTCCAAGACAGGACCGTATGCTTACAACAGGGATCAGTGGGTCGGTTACGAAGACATTGATTCTGTAGAGGAAAAGGTAAATATGTATTAAACTGTTAAAGTTTAACAGTGATAATTAGAATCAGTATTTTAACAGACATTAAAAATTGTACATCATTAAATTTTAATAAATAAATACTATATTTTCCATCCAGGCCAAGTACATCAAAACCAGAGGTTTCGGAGGAGCTGTAGCATGGACAATAGACCTAGATGATTTCAACAATCGATGTTGTGAAGGTTCTTTCCCATTACTTAGAACTCTAAATCGCGCACTAGGTCTCATATCCGACAGACCAACAACAGGCGACTGCACCAAACCGCCTCAACCTTCCACGCCAGCGCCACCCGAGACTACTACAGGGGTAGACACAGGTGCTGCAAGTTCAACAAATCACATACACGGGGAATGGACATCTACTACTAAGAAAACAACTACATCTCCTTGGTGGACGACTACAACGTCATCCACAACGACTACTAAAAAACCAACTACTAACGGTCCATGGTGGACATCAACTGTTAAGCCAAGCAAGAAGCCAACCACTCAGACTGTTTGGTGGACTGAACAGACAACAAAAACGAGTAAGCCAAGCAAGAAGCCGACGACTCCTATTGCTTGGTGGACTGAAAAAACAACTACAACTACACGACCAACTACTGATATTATATGGTGGACTTCTAAACCTACAACTACAACTTCTACAACAATTAGGTAATTATTTAATTTGATAGTATAGTTTTATAGACAACCAATTTTCAGTAACCATTGAAACATGACGTGTTAATCGACGCATATTTTGTCAACCAAGTTTATATCATCTTAACATGAATAAAACTTGAATTTTAATCATGTCCTGATGAAGTCAATTTGGTTGATGAAACGCATTTCAAATACTGTGTAGTATTTCGATGTGCATAGAAAACAGTCAACTGTTTTTGCTATATACTTTTCCGTCATACATAATTATTTCCCTATAAACAGGTACCCTAAATGATAATACCAGATAGCAGGTACTAATAACAGTAGATAGGGGAGACCGGGGTTGGAAGTCACATTTTTATTCTTTTGCATTTTTAGTGCAAAAAAAAATTTTAGTTATGTTCTTAGTTTAGCAATGATATTTATATATCAATGGATAGTGTATTTATTCTAGTTTAAAAAGCAATAAGGGATTTTTTTCTAACATTATCTATTGAGGAAATATTACGATTTTTGTGGAGAAAGAGAAGTGTGACTTTTAACCCCGTGTCAGGGCTGGTTGTCACAGTATCTGGGGTAGGTAGTCACATAGTAAATTAAGGTGGGAATATAAAAAGAAACACTTATTTAAATCAAATGAGTATTTTTATTAAAGATAGAATGTTGTCTTAACTAATTGCATACAAAAAAATAACGAAAAATGTCTTATTCATTATAAATAAAAATAACCCAAATTTGCTTTAATGAATAACTTCTAACGAACTCTGATAACAATTGATGAAATTCTGACAACAAAAATAACAAAAATATAACCATAGTCAGTAACTAATCTCTTTGAATGCAATATTTTTTATATAAAAACCTAACCTAACCTAACGAAATTATATTTAGTCGGTCCAAAAAGTCAGTCTGAATATTCAGAATCACAGTTTTGGCAAATGTAACTTGATAGCCCAGATGTGCATGCTTCGTAAGCCCATAACTTGCAATCCTGGCACTGAATCCAGACTTCCCTAGACTTGCTAGCAGAGTATGGATACAAGTAGGCAAAGCAAAACTCTTTCATCATTGTTAACTGCTTTCTTTTTAATTTTCTTTCCTTTAGAAACCTTTTTCTTTTCCTTATTCTCACTAACACACGTTTCGATACTTTCTTCTTCTGTGCTTCTTGTTCCTTTTTTTTTTTTTCTCTTCTAAATAGGTCTTCTCCGGTGTATCTGTTAAAATTGTTGATTTATATTTCCTTCTATCAGCTCGCTGTGACTTGCGCAGAGAAGCTTTTGGCAGAGGTTTCAAAACTTACAGCGATACTATCAGAGAACCCCTTAATCTACTTGGATCAGGACTGGTGATCGCTATAAGTTCTTTTGTAGCTTGATGCTGCAGCGTTTGGTCTGGCATTGGGCAGCCTGTCAAACTTTGTGGTGTCATTGCACGCACATTCAGGACAGAGTTATCATTTTGAACCAATACAGGGTCATCAAGACCAGGGATATCATATGGGCTCATTGCAGGTTCATTAAAGCCGATGTTATAATCCTCAGGCATTGTACGACGATTAAGGTCAGAGTTATCGTTTTGATTCTCTGCGGCATTGTGTACAATTTCATCATCAGGAACCGTAATTAGTGGCCTATCTGTGACAGACGACCGCATGAAATCGTGCTCTTGAAATATGTCCCGATTAAATGGACAAATTCCACAGGTTTTAAACCCTGCGAGAATATTAGATGAAGTTGCTGCCAATGAAAAAGCCTACGTAATTATTCCTGGTATTTCGTATATCGTCATTTGTTGTGCTGGATGATTTACCATCCATTGGTCCATTGCGTTGTTAATGTATTTTTTAAAGGCCCATAAACCGATCTGTCCAACGGTTGCAGGCAGTGAGTACAGTGTGGTGGGAAAGATAGCATTACTATACCATTTTTCTTCGCAAAGTTTAATCCGCCAATGGATAAGTGAGAGCTGTGATTGTCTAACAGCAAGAGACATGGTTTTTCCTTAGTTGATTTCACGTGGTTATGAAAATGTTTCAGGAAAGCGACATATAGCTCTTCTGTCATCCAACCTGAAGGATTACTTCCTCCTTTACAACCAATTGGCCCATCCCTGATGAAATGGTCTTTGAAATTCACCCGCGGAAAAACGAAGAATGGTGGAACCGAATTACGAATTACCACCTGCCGAAACAGCAGCAGCTAGGGTGACTAGTGTGCCTCTCGGCTGAAGTAATAACACCAACTTGCTTAAATCCTTTTCTACCAACAACTTTTTTCAGTTTTTGCGCCGTAGTCACCCCAGTTTCGTCCACGTTCCATATATCGTGTGGTTGAATATTATATCGTTTAATTACCGATTCAGGGTTTTCAAAAAGAACTTTGACATTATGTGGGTTAAAACTGGTGGCTCGAGCCAAGCTGGTCGCTTCAGGTATTCTAATGGATAGAAAAGGGTGTCTATTCAAAAATGACGGAAACCAATCGGAGCCAGCTAGCTTGTTAGATTCTCAAGAGTTTGAAACTTTCAAGTTATTGGAAGTAGCAAGCTCGAAGGATAGTTTCCGAATATCCTTGGGAGACAAACGGAAATAAATACTTGAAACCAGAAGTATGTATTTTTCCAATTCTTCTTCCTATTCATCGGTAAAAATCTGTCGATTGGTTTGGTAGCCTATTTTTGTGGATAGCGTTGATACGGCCGTGTTGTTTATCTCTTCGGTAGTAATTTTTTTACAATACCTTGTTAAAGTACGATAGATAATTTCAAAATCCTTCGCGACAGACCTTATAGATTTGCCACGGTTTTCCACTTCTCTTGCAGCACGCAGCATCAATGCTGGTGAAACAAGCCCTCGAGCAGACTTCCTCCTGTGATGTCGTGGCATTTTTATGACTAGCTCTGAAACAAGCAAACATTTGTGTAGCAAAACTCCAAAAAACAGACAAAAAAAGGCAGCACATACGCATGATGTTGGTTGTCACATGTAACAACCAGCCCCCGTCAACTTGTGACTACCTGCCCAAAGTACGTTTTAGAAAATAACCTCCCAAAATAAATTTAAATCAATGTTTATTTAAAAAATCATATAACGATATCATGAAGCACATATTTAACATCATAAATACACGAAAAGTTATATTACTATGCATAATTTAAGTGTACTTACGAGACTCGACACAGATGCACAAAAAATTATTTTCGCTATGCGAAAAAAAAACATACGTGCCTCCATCACAGCACTTCAAAGCGAACTGAAGTGAAGTAGGGTGGGGGATGTTGCTCTCGCACTCCCTCGAGGCGAAATTAACTCATTCGTTCGTGCAGTTTTCTGTTATAGTCGCTGTGACAACTAACCCGTGAGACAACCATACCCGGTCTCCCATATTGCTTTTTCCAGTAAAATTAAAAGATATTGTTAGTAATATATTAGGATCACTTCTATGTAGTATTTGTAGGTCATAATTATTTTTAATAAACTGACAATAAAGTGGTTTCGAGTTTGTAACCAAATTTAAAATGCTATTCTCTAATGTTTACATACATAAAATAATTATTTTCGTATCTAAGCGATTGTTAAAAGTTGTTCTTTCTATAAAATACATATTTAAAAAAGAAAAAGATGTAAAATTTAAACTAATGTTTGTTACAAGAATAACCATAAATCTAATTTCTTGTGTTGATTAATGTTTAACAGTATTTTTGGCATTACCCCTAAATTACTTCTCTTGACGAACATTATTTGTGGTCAAAATTTAAAAATTTCATAATATTAAATATAAGAACTCACAAAGCTCAACTTCTGAACATGTCCTGTTTTATAATCAATAATCATCAAAGTTTGAAAACTCATGATAATAGATAAGTAAAATTGTTATACAGATGAACAAATGCAAGCCACCAAGTATAAAATCTTATAATAAGTAGAAGAATTCAAAAGAAGTCACAACATACATTAAGTAACAGGTAATAGTAAGAAGAATAGAATTTTTCATGGCACAGAACAACATACAGTACAATATTCATTTTAAATAATAGAAATTTCCTTTACTAAACCTTTCCTTTAATAAACAGCAGCCACGAAAAATACACTTAACATACAATTTTTTCATAAGTAATATAAATACACAATAATGAATATATTTCAGAAACTATAATTTCGTACAAATTTAGGTTATACATTATTTACAAAATTTTACTATCTTCTTAGGCCAACCAGTACGTCTTCCCGACCTCCAGATGGTACGACGATAGTGCCTCCTCCAGCCGTCATTATGCCAGAAGTGGAGACACCGTCAAAAACCTGCGAACCAGGACAATACTTCCCAGATCCTAGCAACTGTAATGCCTATTATAGGTGTATCATCGGAGAACTCCGCAAACAATACTGTGCTGGCGGTTTACACTGGAATAAAAAGACGAATATTTGCGACTGGCCAAATGAAGCCAAATGCCAAGAGCAGAAACGTAAGTGAATTACATATTTTTATTTTTGGACTTCATTTAATGTCAGATTGTATTTTAAATGATACTGGTTTTATTTGTGTGAAGGGACGAAATTTTTCCGTAATAATTTTATTTTATTACTCTCTGGCCTATAAGTGAATAATGTATGGCATAAAACGACCATCATTGTTTCATGTAATTCATTATTAGCTCTGGTATAATACCTATATATATATATATATATATATATATATATATATATATATATATATATATATATATATATATATATATATATATATATATATATATATATATATATATATATATATATATATATATATATATATATATATTATGGACAAAAATATAAAATGATCAACCAGCATTGTAGATAGATCTTTCTTTAAAGGTAATTTTGATGAAGATAAAATAGAAGAAAATGGATAAAAATAATGAGGCTATTATTCTATTATTAGAGTTATTAATCATACCATAACAATGAATTAATCATTTTATTTTTCTTCTATAATTGCAATTTAATTTTTAAATGAACGATATATTTGTGAATTTATGAAGTTTGCATTATATTAGTGAATTATTTTACGCAAATAAGTTTAGATGCTTAGAAATACAATATGTATAACAATTAACTCACGAGGAAATATCATAATGCAATATTTAGTAACACAATATTAATATTATATGTGCTACATATCTCATCTATAGGTAATACAGTGTCTAATATGGAGAATAGATTTTGCAGGTACATTTGTGTTTATTTAAATTTTTAGGATAAATTATTCACGTGGCAAAAATCGTAATTGTGCTCACGATTAAACAACTATCTATATCTGTTTTATTCTAACCCTCCACGAGTCCTAACACAACACTAGTTGAGTGTTATAACTGGAGTAAAATTGCTTTTTTACTTGTTTGAAGAAATCCAGCATAAACGGGGTTATGTTATCCTCTTTACAATTTCATTAACTTTATAAGTTTATAACCATACAGCTATATATAGAATTGCTTAATAAAACTTTAAGTAATTGTGACGACCTGCCTTTTCATCTCTTGCGCTCTTGACAGTTCTCTTAAAAACAATAGCCAAGTCTACTATCAGTTAGATATGTCCATCAATATTCACTAGATTTTTTCAATTTGTCTTAATACGATAATTCGGGAGACAGCAAAGTAATATTAGTCTAATTCCATGGTGTCTTATCTTACTCCCTTATTGTAGCCAAATTTGATACTTTATTTATATTATCAATAAATACCAACCCACTACCTCCTAATTAAAATTACATAGTACGTTAAAATATTTTTAATAGTGTACATTGCTGAACAATATTCTCGGACACGCCGACTTCTTCTTGCACACATTTTGATGAACAAAATATTTAAATTCCGGATATGTGCCCATAAATGTTTTTTTAAGAACAATAATATATACAAGTAGATATATTTCTGGCAAAATTTTATAAACAAGCACTTCTTGATTACAGTAATATAGCATACTACACATTTATTTTTCAAACAAATGCAAACACAAGACAGTTATAAATATTTAATGAGAACAATTCTATGGTTACAAAAAAGCCAAAAGTACTGCTACATTAAAAAATAATAAGTAGAAGGCAGAAAATATGATTCAGAAGTACCTAACGTAATTGAAAATGTACAACATATTAACAGAAATAAAGTAAACAACGAAAACCTAACTCAGAAAACGCCAGTGTAGTAATAACTAGAAACACAGAACAAAACACAAAATTGCTATATTAAATATTCAAAATTCTAACCATTATGTCTAAAACTTGAAACTAAATACTGGGAAAGGGCTAGAACCTTTCAAGCGGTGCAACTACGTTGGCTTGAATGATCAAAACTCACTTTAATCATCTCCGAATTATGCCAATTTAGTTGGCTAAAGGTTTGTTAAGTAACGTATAATCTTCTGGTGTTAATGTAAAACTGATCTCTTGAATGTTTACAACTCTAAGTGATCAATAATTTCCAGCCACACATTATTTAATACACTCAGATCTATTATTCTTATGTGGTACCGTTTTCCTTCCTTCAGTTCATCCAGATTTCTCGGGTTTATCAAATCAACTTTATTTTTCACGTACCCTCCAAAGCAAAAACCAATGGGGGTATTCCAGAGGTACTCTTTAGTCAACCTACCATGCAGGAAACATTTCGTCTAGATATTTCTAGATATTTCCTGTATAAAACGGGGATGGTTCATCTTATTGGAACATTTCATTGGTGGGAAGCTCTGGATCATCAAGTAGGAAATAAAATAGTAAATGCTGAAACTAAATCGTCATGTAAGAGAAAATTGAAATAAATATATCTAATCAAAGTGTCTTCAAATTCCCCAAAACTCTACATTCTACAATAGCCAAATATTTAACGTTTGTGGCTATCAAATGTATTCTTCAGCTGCCCAGTTCTGTATACCACTATCCCAGTATCCAAATATCTACTATTTTGTCAATTCATAATGTCACTTAAAGAAAACGTCTTTCCCCGTGTCCGAAAGCAAATTGAGTTCGGATTTTTGTGTATTATCTGCAACATTTCCTGTTAGAATTGAATTCGTCGATCTGGATCATCTCCACTTAATTCTTCTATTATTTTAGTATTGTATATAGGATGATTGATAGTCGGTGCTCTTCAGAATTTTATGAACTGAAGAATTGAACTTACATCTGCAAGCAAGCACCGACAATAATAATCAGAAGATATTTGAATGGGTGTCAAAACGTTCAAGCTATTTCCATCATTCATAAGTCTAATACGTTTAGTTCTCGGAATATCTTCATAACAGTGTCATGTTTTCTAAACTTCTTTCTTTTAATCTGGCTAACTGTGGATTAACTTAAGCTTCTATCCGAATATTTCGTCTTGAACATACCGCAAACTTCGATGTCCGATTGGGTTTTATTATGCCATGATTGGTATATCTATTATTTATTTTTCAGATAATATACTATTACATAATATAACAACCACATTTTAAACAGTAACTAAGAACAGTATTAACTGTTCTTAGTGTTTTGCTTCTGATGATCACAGCCCACGTAGTATTTTTTTAATTATTTGATTTATTTTCGTTAACATGTTTTATACATGTTTAGTTACATTAAGGTTCATTTCTGTTCGTATTACTTTTCTTGATATTTATAAATAATACTTCTTGTATTTTAATTATTGCTTTTAATATAGCAGCATTTTCGTGTAACCACAGTATTCATCATTTACCACAGCCCACGTATCGCCAGTAAATTTAAAGTCAGGTAATTCTGTTAGTCACTTTTTTGCTCATCGTCTCTTCATTGATGCGGAAACGTAATACATTTAACTATAAATAAGTATTTAAACATATATAAATAATCTAATGACACAAAAAGTGCTACCACCACAATCGACTGGTGAGCACAAAAGCGTATACCAATCGACTGGTTCAACGATTTACACCAAATAATTTGTATGGTAGACATTGAATTTATATATGTCGAATTTTATGACAACAGATAACATGCAGTAATCTATAGAGATTTTAATTTTATTCATACGTTTTTATTAATCTTCAAAACTAGTCACTAATTCATATATATATATTCGATGTTTCTGGAGTTTTTCGAAAAGTTTTAATAGCCAAAGTTATTCAGTTCAGAACAAAGCAATTTGATCAATATTGGCACATTTGCTTATTACACATTTATAATAAGGGAATGAATAAATGTCACACCTTGATGCGTGCTTGCATTCTCAATGTGGTAATTGACACGAAAAATTATAATTTATGTACCTCTTTAGTGCCTGTCATTAATTAACCACAGTGGAAATTAAACGCTTCGCCATTATATAATTAAAGTAAACAGAAGATATAAACAATTATGTTCTATGTAATTCCAATACCAGCTATTTGTTTTGGGTCAAAAATCGGTTTATATAATGATTTCTACATATTTCTAAATTTGAGTAGACAGGCTTACCTAGACGAATCATATCTTTGTCGCTCTCGGTTCGAGTCTCGATGTGACAGTGATGCCGTTTGGATCGCGGTGTAAAACAAAAAAAGTGTAGTTTTCAAATAGTGTTAAATATACTTAACAAGTATAATCAAAGTGATATTCAAGTGGTAGTGTATTATTAACTTAATGTTTATGTTGTTATTTTTTTGGTGAGCTCTAGAAAATAGTATTTCATTCAGAGTTATTCAAGGAAATGAATACTACGAAACTTGATAATTTTTATTGGTACATTAGTGTACTTTGATTGTTCCCATTGAAATCATTCGAAACACATGCATACGTTCATCGAAAGCGAAAAATTATAGCCCATAAGCTTTATGGATCATAAGCTTATGATGTAAAAGCGTAATACATTTACTTTTATAAGGAATCTTTTAAGTGAATAACAAATACATTTTAGATGATAAATCATTAAATTACACAAAACCCTTTCAGATAAATAATCGTATATCCTATAGATGTATATTCTTTTCCATATCATATGTAATACTATTTTATACTATATAATACATTCTACTGACATAACTATCGATAATGTTATTACCACTAAAATAAAATTTATACTTATCAACATTTTAAACATATGGTACCTATTCATTGAGTAATATGCTGCAACCGAGGGTAATATATGGGATATAGTATATTTGATTAAAATAGAAATTTAAAAAAATATTACTTCAATCAGCACTAGACAGATATTATTGTAGCAGCGTAGTTTTATTTTCAATCTTGAATATTACACTATTCAGCTTTTTTAATGTAATTACAAATAATTACTAGAATATACATTAAACGACAAATGAAACAATCTATTAGTAATTATGATAGTAACTTTAAAAATTTTATTAAAAACAATTATTAAACACAAATTAAATTTCTAACAAATGTGACATGGATCGAAATATCTACGATTCATTGTGTTGAACTAAATTTGAGAGTTGACCTAAAACATAAAACTTGTTATTACTTTTCCGCACTCAACTATACCAGAGCGGAAAAGTAATGTAATCCTGTAAAGAAAAGTGGAAAAAAAAATTTCTAGCGTTTATTTTTCGTTCTTGGCCTAAAAACAAAAAGAAAAAGCTTTTGCTTACTTACTTTTCCGCACTCCACTATACTAGCAGAAAAGTAATATAATCGTATAAAGAAAAAGTGAAAAAACAAAATTTTTTTTGGGTTTATTTTTCTTTTTTCGGCCTAAAAACCAAAAAAAAATGGTTTTTAAAAAATGTTTGCTATGTGTATCGTCGTTGTCTTTGTCGTCGGCATTTTATTCTTGTTAGCACGATAACTCAACTAAATCGTGTCGGATCGATCGGGTTTTGACTAATTCTGATTGGGGATGTCTCCCAGACGACAACTATTGATTTTGAGGTGAATAGAACACACTCAATTTCGAGATAGGGGTGTTCTACGTGCGGAAAATTCCGTTTTAAGGTTTTAAAACTGTTTATTAAAAAATGTTGTCTGTGTGTGTGTCGTTGTCGTCGGAATTTTAAAAACTTCTTGTTAGCACGATAACTCAACTAGCACTCAATCGTATCGGATCAATCGGGTTCTGTCTGATTCTGATCGGCGACGTCCCTCTGACGACACCTACTGATTTTGAGGTGGATAAAACACATTCTACCATGTTCATGGGTGATGAGAAAGCACAATGGTGGACTATTTGAGAATTTTTTTTGTTAGCACGATCACTCAATTAAATCGTGTCGGATGGATGGGGTTTCGACTAATTCTGATTAAGAACGTCTACCAGATGACATATATTGATTTTGAGGTGGATAGGACACACCTCACCCTGTCCGTGAGTCATGAGAAAGCACGATGGTGGACTATTTGAGAAACATTTTCCGATTTTGCATTGAACGAAAAAAAAACATATATTCGGCCTATATCCTATACGAATGAATGAGAAATAGAATAATTTCATTTGATCACAAACGTGTTGATACGACACTAAAGCAGTCGCCAATGAAAAAAGTAAAACACATATTCTGCATTTATGTATTGGTTTGTTTTTTCTCGGACACTCAATTTCGAGATAGAGATGTTCTACGTGCGTAAAAATTCGTTTTAAAGTTTTAAAACTGTTTATTAAATCTATAAATGTTCAATACGTTCAATTATTATATTTATGAAATATCCATACATTAGAATTTATGTTCAGGGATATTCAAACTCAAATTTAAATTTTGAGTCACTGATCAAACTGTAATAAATGTAAAGAGTGTGACACTAAAAGTATCGAAAATGTAATACGAAACTGCATACATTGTATTCTATTCTATTTTACCTTCTTAATAGCAGAATTATTGAAAATAATTCAATAAATCTAGGATTTCCCTCTTTAAAAACCGTGAATAAGGCATGTGGGATTTAGATATTATTTTATTTAGGACTATAATCTCAAATTTGGTTTAATTTAGCATCCTTGTATGTCATATATACACATAATACCTAAATTTCATTATATGAACTAGGAAAGATTATACCTTTGAATCTATGTAAATAATACGAAATATTATATATATTGAAGTTTCAACTTTTAGAAGTTAAAAAACTCCTGCATAATTATCAAAAAGTGGCAAAATAAAGAAAAGGCCATTACCTTGAAAATATTCTGAAATATGAAGATAATTAGTATCTAATTGATTACATTAGTTTTACTTTTAAAAATATATTAAAACATTTTGAGAAATGGTCGGAAAAATAAATATAAATTATTTAATACATAATTTACATTATTATAATTATCTATTAAAGAAGAAACAATTTCGTACATTTGCCTAATTTTCTGTATATTAGAAAAAATAAATCAAAACGTTTTATCAATTGCCTTCATTTTACACTTAGATTAAATTAGGTTTGGTAGGATCTATTTTTACTATTTCATTTGAAGTACTTACATACATATATGAAATGTTACTAAATCGCTTAAAAAGATTAATTTATGTGTAAGATATATGACTATTACTTATATACCTACTAGACTAATTATGAGAAGTAGAACACTATTATATATTTTTGTTTTATTAAAAGACGGTAGCCTCTAAATTACCAAGTATCATTTTTTCTGCGATGTCATTCATTTATCAACAACAACGTAATCGGTATAATTTTTAGTAACCTACTACTACCTGTACAATAACAATTAGGTATTTGAGGTACATTTTAAAATAAGAAATACATACACAAATATTAGTAATTATTACAATTTTTCACATTTACGTAGTATGTATATGTACCTGTGTATGCCTATATACAACCTATTTTCTTATTTGTTAGGACTTTATGAAAAGTGATTTTTTTTTCATTATGTGTAAAAAATACCTATATTAACATTATGCCCACATTAACGTTATCTATTTCATATCGTCTTTGTACTTAATACATAGTAAAAGCAAAATTTTCTTAGTCAGATTTATGATAAATTCACCGAACTAAATATATTCCTCAAAAATTCTTTAACTATAATTTCAATATGAATATTCAAAATTACAATGAATATTGTACGCCATGTACTTTTATATGTACTATGTTTAAAATTTATATCTACACTGCAACTAATGTTGATAAGTACAAAAAAAAACATTTTATTTTTACCAGATTACATCTCGAAGTTTTTATCTGTCTCCAAGGAGCCGTATAAAAAATCTTCATTGATTTGTCTGATATAGACACTTCGTAGCTGTAGGCAACTAAAAATAAATAAATACCGACCAATTGCATTTTAATACGAGTAGATAGGGTTTAAACATTCGAACAAAAACATTGGATCACTATTCTGCATCCGTATAAAAATAAGACTTTGTTTTATAACTTGGTTTTTAAATATAAACCAATTGATATAAAATCGATTAGACAAACACAGTGAAAGTAGTAGTAGATTACATAGCTGCAGATCTCTTAGTTAACCATGACATCATGAAGAGTAATAATCTGATTGCGTATATACCAAAGTTATTCGTGCAGAAAGAATGGGTCATCAAAGTGGTAGACGTATTACATTGAAGATTCTTTCGTGGTGAAAATGGTTAGTTTCATTCATATAATATATAATGTCTCTCGAATATCATACCTGAATTTCAAGTGAATAAATATAAGTAGATTGTAGTATTTACTTAAGTAGATTTAAAATGTATATTTTAGATGCCTACAAAATGCATATAACAAAATGGAAAATTGAAATAAGACAAAATAAAAATTCAACTATATAAATAGATTCTTTTACACTAAAACAAGAGGTGGTCCCCTTTTGTAATGCGTGGTCATGAATTTCATCTACAAAGTGATTAGAGTTAGACACATATTACGTTCTATAAATGGACAAAAAATTAT
Organism: Rosalia funebris; assembly: GCA_037954035.1. NCBI lineage: Eukaryota > Metazoa > Arthropoda > Insecta > Coleoptera > Cerambycidae > Rosalia > Rosalia funebris. Next base: position 13,376,607 of record JAZFAV010000007.1, read on the forward strand.
TTTCTTTAAGAATGAGACATTTGAAATAAATCTGAACAACACATGTTGATTATGAAATGTAGAGAAAAACTAAAATTTTTGCCATATATTTATTACATAAATGAACATAAATATATTCAAAAGTAATAAATGGAATGTCATCAAAATTTATTAAACCTATTAAGACTTCTGCCCACTAACAGGGTAATAAATGGCTTAGTCAGTTTTTGTAGAGAAATTCCAAAACTTATATAAAAAAAATAAAGATGGAGTTCAAATCTATTCGAAAATTGCATATAAGAAACGATAGATATTCGGGTATTCCTACTAAAATACAGTCAAATGAATATTTACGAGATTAGTACATGAGGCAAATATTTTAGTGTTATTGAAAATCCACATACTAGAGGAAATAAGACGACAAATTAATTTCCTCTATATTTTCTGTGGGCTTGTGGAAAATTAAAAATTCACAGCAATAAGTATGATGCTTATTTATCGGGTAATTCAATTGTTTTTATCTCCATTTCCTTCAAACTAACTCACGCTTTACATACAAGTTCCAACAATCCAAAGCGTTTGGACAATGGATAACTCCAACATAGTCCACAATCAAAATTTATAAGTCGTATTCGTTAAGAGAATAAAATTATTATGGAAAAAATAAAAGTTTCATGTTTTTAATGAATTGAAATGAATATTTTTAATTCCACAAGTTTTCCCAAATTTCTTCTTAAACCTTAAAGTTGACATTTCTATAATTTCTGAATTCTGATGTTCTTCAGAATCAACTGATGTATTTTTTTAAAGTTTCTATATATACGTAATATCTTGAATATACTATACTATACTTATATACGTAATATGAATTGAATATCTCTACATATTCAATTCATATATGTTTAAAACACCAATTACAAAATTATAAATTGTCTTTCATTAAAATAGCACTTAGCCAACGCATGACCTTATCAATTTCATGCTGTTAATTTTAATTATAAAATGTTGCTAATTTCAAAAAATATAGTACTGTTTAGTGATATAAACGACAGTAATTCATGATTTTTGCTTAATGTAATAAATAACTTCCATTAAGTATTTGCAAATATAACCATCGAAGGAAGAAGCTTGTGGTCCATTAGGTCGCCACCAAGTAACCCTGACTTTCTCATTTAACTTACATTTAATATCATAATAAGTAGTCCTAGTAAGTTTTTCGATTGCATTTAAACTATTGGATAAACAAATGATCAGTACTTGTTGGTTGTAGTCTTACTGAGCCTTATTGAAAATAACTTAGGTTCATGGATAAAGCTACAGAAATATGTGGAGTTTCTAGTAATGTTCCCTCGCAAATAGATTGGAAGAAGTAATTTCAGTTAACTCATAATCCTTACCGCCAAATTTTACCCCACTAGATTTATTTTTATAAATGGGTTACAAACAAAATCAAGTTTACCATAGAAGCAAATGGAAAGAATAATATAAATATTAAAAATAAATAGTAATAATTAATTACAATAATTAAAATTATTACATAATTCCCAATCTAATATCTCCACAGTTAAACTTTTGATTAAGTTGCAGAAGAAGATTACTAAGTAATTTATTTAACAAGGAAACATTTACCAATTGTCCGATACTGGAAAAATTGCATTAATTCCTTTCAAAATTTGTATGTAACTAAGCGAATAAAACAAAATATAATTTAAAATATTCTGCTGTACAAAATGTACCGCCAAATACATAAACATAACTTAATTTCAAATGACTTTCCAATAGTCCCGATGTTCGTAAAAAGTTTTTCATAAAAAAAACACAAAACTAAAAATTATGAAAATACTTCTACTCATTACGATCTGTCTATGTAATTACTAGTAATTCGTAATTACTAAACAATATATATTGAAATCTGTAAATTCAATTTCATCTTTTTATTGACATACTTTCGATAAATTCTTAGCCCTTGTATTTTTCTTCAGTGCACGTTATAGTTTCTTGTCCAGTAAAAATACCGCGTTCTTGTTCTTATTTTACGAATATAAAACGATAAACTTTCCAATTTGGTGTAATTACTAATTACTAATAATTATTGTGTGAACACTGTTTTGCAAATTTGATCAAGTGTTGATGACATTATGTCAGGATAGTTGGATTAACCAACCGAGCGTGATAAAGTTGGTTAATACCATGCAAATGTTTAGGTATTTATTTTCGACATATATGCCAAATAAGACAAAGGAAAAGTGTTAAAAATAATTGTACTGTTTAGGTGTATGTAAAGTATATCGAAATAGAACTTGTGGTTATATGAATCAATTTTAAATTCTATGCTATTCCAAATTCTATAAACCTATTTTAAACTGTATAATAATTATTATAATACCATGTTAATTTGTCAGTGTCGGAAGTTCAGCAGTTATTTATCTTCATACCAAGCTTGCTAAATACCAGGTTAAATGGCATCATTTATATTAGTAGCATATATAGCGTGATGATAAAGTTTTGCACGTTATTAATAGTTTTGTTATTGAGTCAATTTTTGAAAAACTCTGAAACACGGCAACCTTATTTTTGAAAAAAGTATTGATTAAGTAAAAATTTTATTTTTTTAGAGATTTTTGTTTGAGCTGTGGCGTTTTCATGGTCATTTTTTAAATTATAACTACCCCTTCTCTAACCAAAAAAAAACATATTTATGTTTTCCTATTACAATTGTACGCCATAGTAAGGGTTTACTATTTATAGATAAGATGTATGGTGTCTTTTTTGAGGAACATACAAATGACAAATTTATTTTTGACAAAAGTTTCAAAGTTGTTCAAAATATGACCACATGGGTAGCATGCGTGCATACATTTTGTATTAAAAGTTCAATAGTATCTAGGTTTGATATTTTTTATTTCAAATTGAATTCGTTGCTTCAGATCCTCTAACTTATTTGGAGTACTAAAGTAGACCCGTAATTTTAAGTAACTTCTAAGTAATCGTTAAAAGTAAAGAAGAAATCCAGGGGGTTCAAAGCAGGTGGGCATGATGGCCATTCAGCTGGTCTTCTTCGTCGTCCTATCCATCTGCTAGAACAATATCGTCAAGATTACTTATCATCAACTAAATAAGGAGAATCTCCGTCCTATTGAAACCAGATCTTTTCTTTAGTGGGGAACATAATCATCCTCATTGTTTCATACAAAATTGTTAAAGCTGGAGTTATGTCAAAGACTTTTAAATATTTAGTAGCAATGAAATTTTCTTCAAATAAGTTATACCTTAAAAGATGACTTCGTATAATTCTAGTCCATACATTTATTTTTCGTTGACATTAGCTATGTGATTCTTGATCCGATGAGGATTATATTGAGATCAATAAAATTCAACACTCTCTATAATATAAACGAGAGGATGTTTGCAATTTAAAAATACTATGATGACTCTACAATCGAAACACAAAATCTGACGTCTTTTGTTTTATGTGAATTAATGCTAAAAGAAGAATTAAGCATGTTTCCTTATTATTTACTTAGCCATTCTCACTGGATATTAAAGGCATGCAAAATATTTAATTTTAATTTTTTTCCAAATAACCAAGACGTGTTTTATTCGAGAGTTCATTTTTGTAATTCATTTTTTTATATTCACAGAAAATTATTTTTAATCCATACAAAAGATTGTCCTAGAGATCAAAATTACTTTAAATTAAAATATTAAGTTGACAACTGTCAGTTAGATGACATTGTTAGATGATTGCAATAGATGCAATTTTTTGTCGCACCCTATCGGGGTTGGTACATTTTTACGAAAAATTGTTGGAATCCAACAGTTAAAATGGAAATGAAAGGGGTGTAATAAAAGGTGTCCTGATCTTATTTGCAGAAGATACCTCAGGTACTTTAGTTGATTTTAGTTTTTTTTTTTTCACAAAGTATAAATGTAAATATGAAGAAAAAAGAAACCACTGTCAAAATGTAAACGGATTAAAATCATTAATATTACAGCATTTTGAAATAATTTACAGCAATTAGCGGTTAGAGTTACAAATTACTATGATTTCATAAACAACTGTATAAAGTCCCAGCCATAAATCCATATAAGCTAAATAGTGTTACACCAACTTAATGAAAATTACCCGAACAGAAGGTTGCAATTCTGAGGGGTTGTCAGAATGCATCACTCTAAGATGTAGCCTCACCCAGTTCTTTATAGCTGTACGGGGCTATTTTTGAAACAGACTCAAACCAGTGAATTGGTAGTCGTGGACCGCCAGAATTGGTCACTAGATTTGACGCCTATTGCCTTTCTTCTGTGGGGATATTCGACAGGAAACAGTTAGTGTACACTACACAACTAGAATCATTAGGAGAAGGAGAACTAATGAATATAATTGTGTGTTGCTGAGTATAATTGCAGAAACATTAAAAAAAATAAGAACTGAGTTTAAAGATAGACTGTTCTATGCGTTTCTATTTTATGTTTATTTATAACAAATAAAGGGTGTAGGGGACTCAAAATGTTTGCATAATGTTTGTGTATAATATGTTATATAGAGATCATGTAACTCTATAATGAAAGAGATTGAATTAATTAAAAATTGACAAGTGACTAAAATACTTGTATGTGATATTAATATATAAAATAGGTAAATTTTAAATGAATTGAAAACCTCAATGTTTATACAAACTTTTAGTGAAATGATCTACTACACATTATATAAATGTAAAAACAGATTTATATAGTTTATTTCATCGCTATTTGCCAAATAAAATATCGTGGCTTGTTGCGATGGCTAGGCTCAGGTAGACTGTTCCGTTTATCGGCAAGATAAGAGAGTTTTTTATTTGGCAAATAGCGATGAAATGAATATTACACGACTCCTCTCAATTGCGAAATTAGCAAATTCACTCTCTTATATGGATACTTGCTTATTGAAATACAGTCTTAATAAAATTAATTTACCAATAGGAGTATATAAGGCAATTCAAAACTTATAAAACAATTCAGAACTTGTGTGAAATCGGTTAGGTATAAATAGCTTTTGTATATAAATATAAAAGAAGATACCTTTTATGTAATTTCGTTTTTACAAAAAAAAGTATATTATTATTGTTACTTTATAATTATACTTCCTGTAAAAGTACAGGAAACGCATTTATAAGATGACAAGGTAGTGTAATAAATATTTTTAAGCCACTTCTAGTATCATCTCTATCACTTTTTCAGTAAAAATCGGCTCGACAAAAATTAGAATATTATGTAGCGAAAAGTATTCCGAAAATTTATTTAATTACTATATGGTATAGGGTGTATGAAGTATCACTGCCATTATTTTAACAGTTGATAGTTTAGACCTAAACAAACAAAAAAGTGTTATACAACGTGGATATTCAAGTCTACTATTTACGAGAAAAAAGTGTAAATCACTTATTATTAAATAATATTTAAAGATAATAACCAAAAAACCAATAGTTCATGTTCAAAATACTTTAATCCGTTGAAATTAATTTTTATTGCCTTTTGAGATTTGTTGAATTATACGGTACAATGCTTAATACAATAAAAATTGTTTTACTTTAATTTTTGTCCCATAATGTATTCATTATACCCATAATTAGATGAATTACATATTTGTCTTCTCTTAGATGGTAGATTTGAGCAGCTATGAACACGTTATATAACACTATTTTTAGTGTGTTTAGGTTCAAACACTCAACTATTAAAAATAAGGTAGTTGGACTCGGTAAACCCTGTATAAACTAAATAGAGCATTCACAATTTTCATGAAATCAATTTTAACTGCTTCGCAATGAGCTGGTAAGGTTAAAAAATAAATCTTCGTTGGATAAAGATTTAAAACACCTCTGAAATCAAGTAACATATAACCCTTCGCCTTATTTTATTTTGTAGCTGATACTGCTACAAATGCCATCTATAACATGACATACTTTAGTTATATGCCAAATGGATAAATATATACCACTAGATCTGGCTTTTGCGTCAATATCTTGTCTGGTTCCAATAGGAGGCAAGTTATTTACACACACTGTATAAATAACATTAATAATTGTTTTTTTAAAGAATAAATAGTGTGGTATTTCTGAGTAGAAAATGTGGAATAATACCGTAAAAGTGTGTATCTTTGCAAATTTTTGCAAATGTATGTTTAGAGAACAGATTTATGCATACAACGGTCAACCTATAAAATTACAAGAATTTACAAAAACCACCCAATTAACTAAAACTGAATTGTCGATTACTTCATTTTATTTCGAAAGAATAATTACGATTTATAGCACATTACTTCAATGCACATTTTATAAAGGAAATTAACGCGTATTTGAATTAAAGCATCCATAGTAAATCAAAAAATTTCCAACAAATAAGAACATTACGCATTATTAGTTATTGCTATACTTAATGTTTATTTGATGAAAATTTATTTTATAAGTTTCTTAATAAATCCACAATTGCTTTCGATTTTTACATTATACTTAAGTGCATGACCGATGAAGCCTAGTTTATTGACTAAGCAATTACAATGAATTTATAAATGCCTGTGTATTGTGAAAACAAAGAAAAATTTTTCATGTTAAGTAATTATCTCTGATATTTTTGGTTCATTAAAGTTTTTATTCGCTCAGTTGGAATAATTATTACGTATCTTATATAGTAGGCCAGATAATTCAAACATACATATGTATAAACGTGACATTCCTTTTTGTACGCAATAGTTTCCTATCGACGCTGGTGCGTATCTTGATGGAATGTGGTATAAAATTTTGCATCATAATTTCACATTAAACGGAGTAAATATATCAGCAAGGCCATGATAGAATTTTACCACTTGTGGATGTCTATTTTCAAACCAGTAGTGGAGTAAATTCAGCCCGTTTCAAAAAAGAAAATAAACAGTTTTGAAACCTTAAAACGGACTTTTCCGCACGTAGAACATCTCTATCTCGAAACTGAGTGGCCTAGAAAAACTAAACCAACACATAAATTCACAATATCTGTTTTATACGACAGTTTTACTTTTTGCAGATGGTTCACCCTCGTGCTTTTTCATGGCCCATGAACAGGGTGGAGTGTGTCCTATCCACACCTCAAAATCAATAGATGTCGTCTGGTAGACGTCCCTAATCAGAATCAGTCGAAATCTGATCGATCCAACACGATTTAATTAATTTAATGTTTTGATGGAACGAGGTTTTGGCTAATGATTGGGCAGCAACCACCACAAATTCTTAATTGACAATTTTGATGGTGTTGCGAACTGGTATCTGTACAATGCATAAAACATGTTACAATGGATTGATATCGATTTCTGACTGACATGACGTGGTGCAGGATTTCGGAACATAGAAACGTATGTTTTCATCATAACACTATATGTTCTAAAAAATCCGCATTACACTCTAATTTTTACCGCAAACTGTCTTTTAACTTCTAACCAACCTCCTGATTCTCAAGATATTAGTCCCTTGGACTATAGTTGTTTCCACGCTTTAAAGTGTCCATTAAGTAATAACTAATTCTCGGACTGGCCAGATTACGGCGCAATAGAAATTGAAATTCAAAATGGGAATCACCAACAGATATTTCAGGGAGTGTCTAAAATTTTAGTACAGATAGTAAACTGTCCATTAGCAATAAGGATAATATTTGTAGTTATATGTAAGTTTTACTACTATTACATGGCTGGCTTCTTAACGCATTTTTTCTCCACGCATATTTACTTGATGACCTATTTGTTTGACCCATTTATTGAAAAGAAAGGAACTTATTTTAACAATCTCCAGTTGTGCGATAAAACAAGGTAGTACATTCATGTAATAAAACGAATTTACGAGTATGTTCTAAGTATTTAAACTTATGTTCTAACTATATTATTGTATATTTTAACTACTCATTAGCGCTTAGTATTTTACAGTCCTTAGGAAAATATAAGTATAGCGGCCTGGTTTATTATAAACGATAAAATTAAGCGTTATTTTTATATACTTAAACCATATTTGTTAATTCTATTATTACTCAAAAATTTTTTAAAGAGAGTGGTTAAAAATAATTTTTTTTTGTAACTTTATATTATATTATATTATATTACAGGTACTAAATGAATTTCAAAATTACATAAACAAATTTTAATACTTAGACGCTCGATATAGTATAGCTCGCTCCGTTCGATGGTATATTTATTATCCAACCTCTAAAACGTAATTAGTTACTTGTAAATGACGATAAATTATTCTCTTATTGTTTTTCTTCTTGGAAATGTTTACCGTTTTACGCTATTTATAAAGACCTCACTACTTCCTCGAACAAATGTACAACTATCTCGCAGATGCATTACTTCTCCTTTCGACAGATTCTTCCGCCTAACCTGCCGTAATGTTACTGTAATATTTTGCAATTTGTATCCACCCTATTATTTACAGTTTAATTAGTAACGTATCTGTGCCTGCGCATAATAATTATACTAGTGAATATTTAAAACTATATAATATATTGATTATTTTATAAATTTATAGGAAGATCCGTTTGTAAGCCATTTACTATAACGTTATAGGAAATCTCATTAAATTGCGGCCCTTTTCTAAAAAAGGATTAGAATAGAATATAGGTGGAAGAACATACATTTGCCGCCTTCATTAGGTAATTTTACCTGATTAGCTTAGGTTGCTGAACTGAATATCACCCTATTGTATTACTACTTATATTCAATTTATCAATGACTGTTAATACAGGCCTTTATTATTATATATACAGTATAGAAAGCTGTATCCCTAAAATAAAGTAAAATTAATATGAATCTTATAATTTTACATAAAAAATTGATCATCTAAAATTTAAATATTCTAGATGATCAATTTTTTATGTAAAATTATAAGATTCATATTAATTTTATTATTGTAGTTTCTTCATTTAACTTAAACTGTCTGTTATGTAAAAATATAGCTTTTGGAAAAAAATTGCTAGACAAGTCGAAATTCAGATAAGTTGGCCATAAACTGTAATATTTCCTAACGTTCGATACTGGACATTTTAGAAATGAACAAATCGCATCCCTATTAATCACTACTAGTGAACGAACTAAAGATAATATTGGGTTGATTCATACTTATCAGGCGTTTTTAAATAATATTTATTATGAAAGATAAACATAAAAATTCAACAGAAACATGTTTAAATAATTATTTTGGAGCATATTTACCCTCCATTTCAATAATTCCTTCCCATTTGCTCGACAAACGGTCGATTCCACGGGCAAAGGAGTCGCGGTTCTTAGAATCAATTCACGCTTTGGCGTCGTCTACCAACTCATCCAAATCGTTGTGGGCTTTGTTTGCCTCCCAGTTTTTCAACGAGCAATTGACATGGTAGTCTGTGGGAGCTTCGGTCGGTGAGTATGGCGGATGTAGGAGCAGATGCCATCCCTTATTGGCGATGGACTCGACGACACGACGCTCAACATGAGCACGTGCATTATCATAGTGGTGCAAAATGATTTTGTTCTTTTTGCGAGGTCTTTTCGTCTCGATTGAAGCATGAAGACGGTCGAGTTGAGCCAGGTAGACGTCGCTGTTCATGTTGAATTGCCAGTTGCCATATTTGTCCGGAACCGCCACTGTTGATTATCCTCATCTTCATTCTACCAATAACAAATACCATTTGAAATGATCTACCAATGGATGATTCCACTTCTGTCCCATCACACACACCACATTGCCTTCTTATAGTGAATATCTTTTGGTATTCCTTGCGGTGTTTCACCTGGCGAAATGCAAACCTTCTTCCTTTTGACGTTTTTGAAGAGTAGCCATGATTCATCTCCAGTTACGAGATTCTTTAAGAACGGTATTTGCTTGTCTCGCTGCAGCAAGTCGGTAAAAGTTCGATCACGATCAGCTGATTGTTGATGTCAGAGAGTTCGTAAGGGATCCATCGAGCCAATTTCCATACCTTTCAGAGCTTCTTGAGGCGAAGGACGATGGTGGATTGACCGACATTGAAGTCTTCAATCAGCATGCAAATTGTCATGTTTTTGTCCTCTTCCACGGCTGCCAAAAGTACCTAATTGTCGAAATACGATGGTCGACCTCTTCCTGGCTTGTTCTCCGAGCTGGTAACATCTGATGTGAAGCAGGCAAACCATTCCCCACATCGACTTTCGCTGATTGTTCCTTCGCCAAAAAGTTCGTTGAGATGGCGAAATGACTTCTCCATCCAACCTTTCTCGGAGTGGTAAAGCATAATATGACGAATATGAGTATGGTTTTCGATATGCATTTTTATCAACTATACGAAGAAGAACATTTTTATGAAAAAAAAGTAAACGATATTTGCACAAAGAAAAAATGCACCAATATAAACGCCTGATAATTTCAACCTATTATTATAATCTCTTAAAACCATATCCTGTTCTGAGGCTACAATTATTGAACAGGAATTATTTTTCGATGAATTATCAGGGTTCGATGCCAACGGAGCTACTGAATCAGAAACTTCAAACACTTCGTAGATATTCTATTTAAAACTTGAAATTTATTCTCAATAAAGTTTTCAATATGCGTTTCCGCCACTAAAGTAGACTTCCAACCCCCATGGCTTTTGAGGATGGTAATGTCTGCCACAGAATCAGCTAAAAGCGACGCAGAAGAGTGTCTGAAACCGGACCGTAACAGCCTCTTCGAGTACTACTTATTTTATTAACACCCACCACTTGATTGGTACACTTTTCATTAGCATGTTTAATGAAAAATTTGTAACTTGTAGTAAACTTATAAATTTTTCATTAAATATGCTATTGGAAAGTTATAAGAAGCTAACTTATAGTAAACTTAGGGCACAAAGCAGAATATCGATATTATGTAATATGAAATACATCTGAAATAACAAATATCCTTTGAGTATATATCTTGTAGTCAATACTTTTAATGATAACCACAACACATTTGACTTCTATACCTTGCACTGTCATATTTAATAATTCTTCTCTTCTACACTTCCCCTAAATACCCACTATAAAAATGATCTGAAAAGAGGCGTCATAGAAAATTTATTTAGTACTCTTACAGAATAACGTGAATTATCTTCATTATAAAAAATTGTTCATCATCATTGTTTCGATCTCTACTTTCGTTAATATCTTAGACTTCTTTGGACGATAACCAGCAGATTTACTTTTCAAGTAGAGCACCAATATAGAATATTTTTATACTGATATTTTCTTTAACTATGTATGTACTTTGAAGTAAATTTCCCACATCGTTTCGCGTTCACGATCTTGTATTCAAAACAAGTCAGTAACATACTTTCAGATATTTTCTTAATTTTATTATCAGTACACCATTTTTTGAAGTCATTATAAGTTGTTTCATATTATCTCAAGAATAGCTACGATACTGCACGTTCTGTGGCTCTCGATACTTCATTTCAACAAATCTTCATTTTAACAATGTATTTCTGAAACACTCATTGTTAAAATAATAGTCAAATAATATCAAATATTTATAAATTTCGCAAAATACGATATAGTTTTTACATTCAATATTTGCTAAATATGGCACCAAATTTAATTGACTACCTTACACTGACTTTACCTGACACTTTATATCAGATGCAGTGAGCACGTCGATTTATTTAGATGAGCATTTTTTTCGTATACGTGTATTTATATAACATTATCAAAACTATGACTTCATCTAAATTTTATTACATGGTAACGCTTTGATGATGCCATTGAAGGTAACTTCACAAAAATAACTCTAAGTTAAATCTAGCCGAATATCTAGCTGGCTCTCAATAGCTCTTCTACCAACTCATTTATTGGGAAAGATGGTGTCTAGGTAATCACACACAAATGAATAACTTCACAGTACTATATCTTAACAGTACTACTGAGTTATTTGTCCCGAATTCTGGACGAAGTCAGACTGAAACATAATTAACGCTGGAACGATAAATAACGTTTTAAAAGAATTTCCGTTTCAACTTGCACATAGTCAATAGATGAATGGGAGATTTTATTATCTTCAATAACATTATTCTGATTAATTTGCTAAAATATTTCGCAAGCAATTGTTATAATATAGCACAAAATTTGCTACTTAAAAAACAATGTGCTTTCTTAAATGATATCATAAGATAAAGGGTGTTGCCATACAAAAGAACTATCGATAAAGTGATAACTCCAACGGTGATGACGTCAAAAAATATACGTGTACTAAAAATACGCATCTATATCAAAAATTTAAATTGAGCTATCGGAATATATTTTCCTACTTCCCTGGTAACGATTTTATCGAATTTGCTTAAACCTTCACTGTATATTTGGTACATAGACAAAACTAGTTTAGGACTACTTGGATGCAGATCATACTTGATTGTGTATACAAATACATTCTAAATTTTATCTTTAAAAATTTAATTTCACTAATAAAGAAACAATTGTCCACAGTCTTCCAAATACATCACTATATTCCAAATTAATCAACTTCCATCAAAACATAAACTTCTGCCATAAAAAGTTTCTGAGCATAAAAGACATTAAACTTGTAAAGTGTATATCATACACGACGATTAGCCCGATTAAATGCCCAATCTTAATGTGTTGTTTTTACACGATGCACTAAGGATTTTGTTAAATTTCAATTATGTAATAGGTGTCCTGGAATGTTTTCCTCTTTTTGTGTGAGTAATACTCAGTTTATCAATTCACATTCACAATTTCGTATTTAAATTTGATGTAGGGAAAGTTATGTATGCAAAATAACATCGTCAAGGTACTTCTATATATATTTATCTACAAATTTCTAATTATGAAACTTTTGAAAAAACAGTGCGAATAGTAGACACGTGAAATATTTTAAATAAACGCACATTAAAATTTTCCATTTATCAGATCACGGTAAGACATAATTACTAATAAAAATTTTGTGTTATAACGCACAATTAACACATCTATAAAATAAATTAAGCCACCTGGAAAAAATCAAATTGTACAGTCCAGTCCAATTTCATACGGCCGATTTTTTACCTTTAAAGAATTTCATTTAATTTGATAATTAATTTTAATTTTGAAGGGTTTTTATGTAATTATGACATAATTGCATTTTGACATACTATGTTTGTATTTAGGAGGTATTTGCATTAATACGAAAAAAAGAAGTGAATAGTTCTCGAGATTGTTTGTGTGAAACCAGCAAGCATTACATCCTGACCAAGTTTCTTTTAGAGAACCGTTCATATAATTTCAAAACGCTTCTAACCATACCGTTTAAAACAGCTAATTACTACATCAATGAAAATACACAATCGATCGAATTAAAGTATGTAAAAACTTCATGAAGAAATGTTGTTTCGGAATTTTTTAAATTTCATATAATACTATACTTGCCAGAATGTTGAGTTTTATGTCCGTTATTAATTAACTAAATAACCAAGTAGAAATTACAATCAGTTTTGAACACCATAATTTGAAATCAGAAACTAATTACAGGTATGATTATTTATCTTTTTACGGAAGCTGCCTTTTACTGGTAATCATAAACATAAAATATATAACATGACACCAAATATAATGAAGCATAGATATTTAAATCGACACATTCATTTATTCAGTTCAGTGCAAGTAACATGTTTGCATAATAACTGATACCCTTCTATTCCATAAGTCATCTACAAGATTTAAAAAATTACCTGCTATATACAGTAAGTATGGGGGCGGTTGGGCCTGGGAACTTTTTGAAGACCGTGGGAAATATGAAACTTGCGTGTTTATCTAATTCACAAAAATTTGAGGCGCCAACACGCGTCATATTAAGATCAAAGGATGCCGCCAGACAAGTGTTAGTTACAGGTGCGTCGGCACGCGTCCGCCAGGTGTTAATTAGCGACAGGTGTGGTCGTCGGCACCATGGGAAAATTGAAACTTGCGTTTTTACCTTATTATATTATATTATAACTAATATAACTAAATAACCAATATTATAACTAATGGAATTAAATATTATAGCTAATATAACTAATTGTATACCATCTACCGTAACTGTATATAAACTTGCAAATTGTGCAACACTCCCTTTGTTCAAATTCATTACTAATACAGGGACTTATTCATATTTATATTTACACTGAAAAAACTTATTTTGCGGTGACGACTATCTCACCATATATTTAATTATTTAAAAATAATTTTAAATAAATAATTTTATCTTAAGTTTCATATTATTATATAATCCACTGAATAAGATATTTAGAAATTAAAAAAATTAAAGGTGAATCCATTATTTTCTTTTATCTGTTCTAGTTATTCTTGTAGATATTGGGGATATTGTAACTTCAATGTGTAGAGTAATGTTATAAGAAATATGTTTTCTTTTCTTTATACAACATGCTATTGTAAGCTAGGAAGAACAGTTGTTTTGTTTATAATTTTACCAAAAGTATGTATTCCTACGGGAATTTGTCATTTATTATAATTTTTTATGGAATTAAATATTATTATTAATTTATGGAATTTTTGTAATTTATGAGTAAACGGCTATGAATTGCTCGAACTCGCTGCAACATATCTCTAATGCAAAGCTATATTTAGAAGTGTCCATTTAGATGTCTTATACTCATTATTCTTATCAGTGACAGCGCGACAACTACTTATTATAATAATATATAGTTATAATAATTTATATAATACGTATCTCTAGCTTATATAGTATACGAACGATTTGTACAATAATGTCGACATTCTAAATATACCCAGATACCCATAAAAAACGAACTTATAAAATCAAGATATTCGAACGATGTTTAGTAAAATGAAATAGTTTCTTTTAAACATTGATTTCATTGGACCCTACTATATTTAAGTAAAAAAAAAACACCAAAATCTACCTTTTTTTTCATTGTAACTCTAAAAATATCATATAACTATACGTACAAAGCTTGAAATTTAATTTAACTACAAATAAACTTTGAACAAAATTATCACATCTGTGAAATTTCATATTATTAAGTACTTTTATTTTTCCAAAGATTTAAATCAACTAATGTTGATTTCAACTAATGTTTAACGAACCAGAATAGTATTATCGGGAAAAAACATGAATATATTATAACAGAAAGGAACAATAGTATCAAATGCAATGAAAACGATTTTAATGAAAATGTTTAACAAACTAGAATAGTATTAACGGGAAAAAAGATGAATACATAATACAAAGGAACAATAATATCAAATGCAATGAAAACGATTTTAATGAAAAACTTTAGAAAATAAAATTGGAGGTTATATTAAATCGTAAGAATTTGAATTCAATAGTGTGTAGATCCTCGTCTAGCTCTTATCGCTGCTTGCATTCATCTAGACATGTTATTGATTAAATAGTGAATGGTTTCCTGAAGAATATTCTCCCATTCGACAAGAATGACTTGTTCGAGTTTCCTAAGAGTCATAGGGGCAGGATGTTCTCCATATAGGAATGAAATCCGTGCGACCATCGAAACAAATTTTTCTTTGTTTCGTCTGAAAACAAAACTCGCTTCCAGTCGTCAGTGGTCCAATTTACGTGTTTTCCCTCAAGACAGAGTCTAATAACTCTATGTTCTCTGATCAGCAGTGGTGCAATACCTGACCTTCTGTCCAATCCTTCTTCATTAAGCATTCTTCTGACCGTTTATTTAGAAATTTGCTACATTTCGAGTTGCTGCTAGGGCTCTGCTTACCATTAAACTGATAGAATGCCTGTTTCTTAAGGCTATTGCATACGATATCGCTCATCTCTTGCATCTGGAGAGTTACGACCTTGTCCTGAGGATCTACAGTAACTTTTCTAATTTAAGTGTACTATTAACTCGATAAATAAAATTAAGATACATTTTTAAATTCAATTGTAAACTTAAATCTCGAATTAAGGGAAATCTATATTCATTTTACTATATATAAATCATATATATTTTATAAATCATATTTTATCCAGGATTTGACACTATAGTTCTGAAACATTATAATATCTTATCATTAAGTAACCATATAAGTTTCTGTTCTTGTTTATACAATACAGTTTAGTTCTTGTATATACAATATCTGTCACAAATAGCATACACCCCTTAAATGATGAACAATAAACAGTTTTCTCGATATATATATATATATATATATATATATATATATATATATATAATGAATATTTTAAATATGGGATATATATGAACCTGTTACATTGTATTCAATTTTTGAAATATATTGAATATAATTTTTATAGAATATATAGAAACAAATCTCGGATAATTTTAATTATAGATATTTTGTTATATTGGTATTATTTTTGCCCTCTCGTGACATAACTTAGATTATACAATTTAAAAAAGGGCATATTTCAACCATGTTTTATACAAGACCTATAAAGAATACATAATATCTATTATATATTAGAATAGATAATTTATATGTTATATTTTTTTATAGAAATTATTACAACCAAATGTATACGACCCCACATATAAGGTACATAAAGATTAGAAACATGAAAATAATTTATACGTTTTCAATGGGATTTTATTATATAACTTGTGATTTCAGAAAAAAAATATGTTACAAAAATGGTAAAACTTACACATAACCATAGTCGCTTCTAACTTCTCCCCAGATTTGTGCAGCCCTTGAAACATCTCTTATTTATACGCATCTTAAACTTCTAATGTGACACTAACCTAGCCAGTTCCAGAACTGACTGCGGCTTAATAAACGTGTTAAATCATAAAAACAACCATAGTCCGGGAGACTAATATCTGACAAAATAGGAGGGTTGTCTCTACTTCAAAATACAGTTCTTCAACAAAAACTTAAGTACAGTACGTGCTTTATGGGGCCTGACATTATCATTGTTGACTGTTTACTGATCTCTCGTCTAACCTATCACAAATTGTAGCTCCATTGTAACATTTCCCCCCTCATCGTATAAATTCCTGTATACAACACCATCAAAATCCGAAGTGACGATTAAATACGCCCTCATATGTTACTCTTTCTAGATGAAAAATTTATGGCGTTTACTCTTTGGCTTGCTAACCAAAATAGTGCCTGGTTTCGTTTGATGGATCGGTACCGAAACACCGAACTTTTCATCCACCACCTGGATTTGCTATAAATATTATGGCTGCCTTTTTTAAGTAAAAGAACCTGTGTATATTACCAAGTAACACACTAATGTTAGTATAATTGGTTTGATCAATGTCACTAACTCAACTTCACAACTCTATCCGATTCACATTCAATGATAATTGAAATGAAATATTGTAGTCTACTGTAATGCGAAATACCTAGATCCGTATCGGTGTCGGCATTAAGCTGATGCCTTAAAGGGAATGTTACATCTATACATGCGCGTGGTTAAATTATATGACCTATTATAACAGATAATTATATAACAGTAGGAACGATATTAAATCTAGCCTTATAATTTCACGGTCAATATAAAATGCTGCCAATTTAAATTCTAAAATGTCGATACGGCCACTGTCGATAATAAAGATGCCTACTGCATTATTTACAAATCTACAGGAAAACAAAACTAATATAACGATGCATTAAATCAGAGTTAGAGGATCCTTAAATATAATTAGAATATCTGTTTCAGACTTCAGGAGAACCAAAAGACAATGATACTCCGCCATTTAATTGTGATCACCCTGGCACTGATCCAGAACATTCGAGGGCTATACTGGAAGGAAGATTCCTTAAATTCCATCCAGGACTACTTTTCCTCTATGTATCCATATTATAAAATAAATTTTAGGAAACGTCCATTTAAATTAGGTACAGCACGTAGCAGGCAAATTGCACTGTATATATCGCTAATATATATTGATCAGGGCATATGTATGTTGAACTTATATAATGGGTGTTTGAAGTCGCTTCCTCCTCTTTAACATTGAAGCTAATACACTTAAAAGAACACAAATTAGCAGGCATGCATATATCAAGATGTACAAATTATGTTTTAGTTAATAAATGGTGACATAGTCATCAAAAATGTCTTTGCGGCGCCTTTTTGAAAATTATTTCTAAATGGCACTGGTGTGCGAGTAACATCTCATTTGGAAGCTATTTCAAATATACTTATATTTAAATTTTGGTTTTATTTTGACATATATCTTTTGACTTTTGAAAAAAAACATCAAACTTAATATTGATACGAGTAAGCAAATCGCAATAATATTGCGCCGCCCCCTCGCTCATGTCAAAGGCACCTCCGGAGCATGCCTATAGAGGCTTCGGATCGAAAAACAACCGAATCGAAAGTTACCGCGTTGTTCGCAAGGGTCTATTTACTATGTTGATTTTGTCAAAATGCCAAAATGTGAATGAAAAGCATTTCGTACATCGACCTAAAAATTTCGTGACACACACACGAAAACAGCCGTTTAGTAAATAGAGATTAAACAAACTTTTTAGTTAATGTCGTTTTGTTTGTTTAAGACCCTTTGAACAGTCTTTGCACATATTCCAAAAGCAGCTACGATTTAAGATATAGATTGTGTGGGATTCACGATTATTTCAGAGACGAATATTTATTTGCTGGTGATTTCCTGCAATTCCTGGGTTCTTGTTTTCATCCTAGATATCATCTAGTCTCTGTCATAGTTATGCTCCAAATAGGATAATTGGGATATCTTTTATTGAAAATTATTTCCGCTGCTTGTAGATTTCTTCTAGTCTCCTCAATAATTAGACTAGCATAAATTTTTCTTTATGTATTTCTAAATGTAAGGACAAAATAAAATTCGGATATGTAAAAGCGTGGAAGTGACTTCTATCTAGTGTTTTCTATCAGAAAAAAGAACTGACAGCTTTTACAAGGAAGCATTGCCTAAAAAGTTTAATAGTATTCTAATATTAAATTCAATCGAGTTTTCCAAAAGACATATATTAAAATAAAAACCATATATGAATAAATATTTGAAGCAGCGTCCAAATTAGGTGTTACGCAAATATTGAAACATTTAATTTAAGTTAATAACTAAAACATTGTTTTTCCACCTTAATGTATGTATATCAAATTCGTTCTTTTAGGTTTCAGCTCCAAAGGGGGAACAGGTTTTAGACGTTCCCTGTATATTTTGACAGGTTTCTCATGAATTTTGTCAGGTAGATATATCGTGTATATACGTATTGTATTTTGAAGTAGTTTTCATCAGAAACAATGCATATCCTCATACGCACACACTAACTTATTACCATTATTTCCACAATATATTGATAGAAGCACATACATACCTTAATCAGGACATCAATTAGGCACAAAGGAACATTCATAATGGGATGTCAGTCTGTGCCCTTTCTATACGAAAATAAGTTTCAAAATGAGGCTTAGCTGTGATTTTGATACATAGGGTTATCATTTTATGTTAAAAAAATAGTATTCTTACTAATGTTTACACATACTAAATTCTATCTACAACAGTTGAAAGGTGAAGAACAAAGGACGACAAACTTTATGTCCTTACATTTTGCCGCATATTGAAGTATGTTTAATATTGAGTCTTTCAAGCTCAGCCATTCACTTGTATTTAATTACAATAAAATAGATGAAATTCAAATGAAGTAAAGTCCGAACTAAAAACAGGGTGATGTAGCACTTTGTGTCTCCATTCGAGGTAAAAATTTGCTACTGAATTGTCACCAATGCGCATTCATTATTTTCCGTTATGTATCACATCGTTTCTACGAAAGTTGCGCTTATCATAAATGTTTCAAAGTGTTTTGTATAAAAAACTACAATTAGTGAAGTAGAACCTTCAGTACATTTGGAATACCCACATGTATAAGCTCACAGTCATAACCCCGTAATAACTAAAACCCTATATAATTTTTTGTATATAGAGTAGCATATACATATGCACAGTTATATCTCATCAGACTCTTTTTTAATTTAACATATGAAACTAATTTCAGATTTAAAACATGTGTATATGTATGTTCGATCATATTTTAAGGGTCTCTTTTACAAACAGGGAGGAAGAGAAACTCTCCAATCGCTCTTAATTCGATGTAATTATTTTCTGTTAAGAGTGTTAAATGATTGATGTATATTATCCCATTAAAGGCCGATTAAGATTTATAGTAAATAATATAAATGCAAAAATGATTAGTAGGGGTAACGTAAAGATGCAAAACTTAACTCGCACCAATAAAACCAGTGTCAACTTGTCAGTCAATTTCTCAGGCAATGAAAATCTATGGTGTATTATAGATTAAACAATTTTTATGCTTTTTCAGCAAATAAACCAGACAAAAAACCTCTAACAACTGTTCTGTGGCAAACTAGAACAACACCTTCAAGAATGACAAGAAGTACTCCTACACCATATACGACAAGAACTACAACGCAAACGTCTGATCCCTCCAAGCAGGGATGCGCCACAGGCACATATTATCCGCACGAACAATGCTCTCAGTTTTACATTTGTGTCAATCAGCAATTGGTTACCCAAAATTGTGCTCCCGGATTATATTGGAACGCCGAAAAAGGAATGTGTGATTGGAGCTACAAAGTGAAATGTCTAGGACGCGATAAGTTGGCCGCACAATTTACTTTGCAGTATAAGAAATATTTTGGAGACCGTAATTATCTCTATATTTTGATATTTAATGTACAAGGAAAAACTCACAAGTGACTACTTTCATTTGAAATTGTTTGCATGCATGGGAATAAATTTTCATCAGATTTTCTCATCAAATTAAATAATTATCTTCGGTGAATTAGTGCTTCTAATAACAAACAAATATCATTCTGATAAGTCTTTGTAATATATATATATATATATATATATATATATATATATATATATATATATATATATATATATATATATATATATATATATATATATATATATATATATATATATATATTTATTATAATACAATATGTCTACAGTTGCTACAGAGTTCGAGGTACACCCCAATTCCATAACTTCTAAATAGAATTTAAAATAATAATGTTTAGTAATTACAAAATACGTTTTAGTAAATAAATCTAATTCATAACTTAAAGTGCGTGACCAACCAATGATATTAGATAATCATATCCTTAGATTTATGCAAAAAATGGTTAATATGAAGATTAATCAAATCCAAAGACATTTTGACAAGAATTTATCATGTTATAAGATAATTTTGGGAACATTGCGAATGGACGATCTAACGATACAACTATATCATTTTTTCTTCTCCGTATACCATCCAATTCTTTTATACTCTTGCCATAGTCTATAGTACAAATTCCGAGTACAACTGTACCCCATATTAGGGGTTTCCTATTTACTATTTATAGGATAAAGGGTATTAAACTAAAACTGTCAAATACTTGTTCCTTGAATAAAACAGTATTGTCATAACAGCAAATATTGATCTCAAGGTAATCCTCATTGGATTTAAAAATTGCATCAAGAGAAAGTAATGTTTGGGCTGGAAGGATAGGAAGTCATCTTCTTTAGTTATACTTCTTTGAAGACAACTTAACATTTTTTAGAATCGATACTTTTCGACTTCTTCCAGATCCAGCTTTAGATGTACTTCATTCAAACAATTAGGATGATGATAATCCCCACCAATTCATTTAGTTTCAACAAGGTAGAGATCCTCCTCATTTTGGACTTGATATTATGACATTTTTTAATGATACCTTACCTGGCAGATGGAGAACGCAATATTGGACTCCCTTGAATTTCTTCTCGTGGGAATACTTAAATTTGTCGATTTAATTTAATAAGTCAGATTGTTTAGATGATCGGAAGCAACAAATTCGAGTTGAAATGGAATATATTTTCCCGAAAGTTACACTCGTGTCAATCAATGTCAGATTGTTATTGGAATAAATTTTGAACAAAAATTAAAAAAAAATTGTATTTATTTTATTTGTAATGTTCTCTCTGTAAAATACTCTTAGAAATACAAAATGGGAAACACCTAATAATGTACCATTGTATTCCAATAAGTTAAAGAATATCTTTTTGTTAAAAAAGGAAGAAGTTTCAATTTAAAGAAACTATGACGACGTCACAAGTCAAACATAAAATTTGAAAGAAATAAAATGTTTACGTCAATCATATACTGAAAAAGAAGTTATCATGTTTCAGAACTTTCAAGAAACGGATTTAAAAACATGTTATGTTATACAAATTATGAATATTGTGTGAAACTTTATCACCAGCTATCGAAAAGGTATACCCTATTGGATATAATTTGCCTATTCTGAAATTTATATTGGACATAAAGGCCTATTCTGAAAGGCAAATGGGATCAATTTACTCGCATCTCCTGGTATCCGAAATGCCTTCTTTATCAAAATAAATTTTGATAAGTAAAAATAAGATGTATAATCATAAGCATTGAAATCTGAACATTACAGTATTACCAAAATATTTTTCACACGAACGCTCTTGTTCTCCACTATATTTTCTTTCTTCCCAAACTATTAAATGAACATTAACCGAGCATTTAGTAATGAATATTCTAAATAACTAATAGAATGCTCAGTAATTTACTTACTGTTCCGAAAGTCTTTGGTATATTTACTTGGTAGAAGTTATATAGAAGATAATTAAGAAATTAATTTTCATTAGATACTTAAATTGCAACAGTCTAAAATAAAGAATAATACGAGTAGGAAATACTGAGAATCATTTTATAGAAGCAGTAATATATACATTTGTTCACGACTTTATTCAAATTTAAAATAAAATAAAAACAAAACTAGTTTTGTTTCCAACGAGAGATAGTAATATTAGAATTAATTAGACGTAATGGATTTTCCAGGAATTGAACTAAATATTTTCAAAATGAAACGTTAATAATCAAGAATTCACTCAAAATTTGATAACATAATTTATTTATTTGGATGTTTAGGGCGTATGTACAAAGAAAGTTGGCGAAAGGAAGGAAATATAAATTTAATTTTACCTAAAAGTGAATTCTAGTAATACTTCAAATATCCACTTTGACTGTCTGTAAATGGTTAGAAGACAATATATTGCAATAACATACAATAAATTAAATTACAATATTTAACATTTTTAAAGAATAATACAATTTTATTTTAACAGCTTAATACATACATATACGAGTATGTACCTATAAAATGAGGTAAATTATTCCCACACCCTGTATATATTTCATTACTTTAACTGAAGCCAACCCCATAAATTTTGTCCATCTCAATTTATTGATTATGTTTTTACTTTTCCAATATATTTTGGACAGAAATGTTAATTTCAATTAAGAATTCCTCAATAGTAGTAGCAATGTCAAAGCAATCAATGTTAGCCTCATTTTAATTATAATATTTATACAAATTCGCAACCAGTAATACCATTAGACGCAGTTAATCATCTTTTCGTCTTCGGAACAAAATTAATCATTCAAATTATTATTTAAAACTTAATTTTTAGACACTAGTAGTCACTTGGAAAGGGTTTAGTTGAATAACTTAAAATTATGCATGACATGAAATCTAATAACCGTAACAAAATTAAAAGAAAATTAATATAATTACTTTGCGTAGCCTAATTTTAAAAACACGTATAAGATCATAAAACCATCCATTGGCAAAATTTTTGGATGAAAGTTAAGAATGTATTGTGAAAAATGTTGATTCTTTTGTTATTACTATATAATTTCATCAAAAACATGGTTTTCAATTCATAAACACTTTCCATAAAGTTATGCTCGTTCGAAATTTTGTTAAATATCATAATGTCTATGATATAACATTAT
This sequence comes from Rosalia funebris, assembly GCA_037954035.1. Taxonomy (NCBI): domain Eukaryota; kingdom Metazoa; phylum Arthropoda; class Insecta; order Coleoptera; family Cerambycidae; genus Rosalia; species Rosalia funebris. The sequence continues at coordinate 13,400,356 of JAZFAV010000007.1, forward strand.
TTGCAAGTTTCATAATAATTGTACATAATACAGTAATTTGAGGAAACCTAATAAGTTTTGGAAAGCATAATATAAGCATACAAATTAATTTAAACCTTTCCACATGTTTGTGAATGAGACTTTTATTGAGTGAACATCTTGATTAACACAGATCTTTGATCTCTTTGATAATGAAAATCATAAGAAAATATGATTAGACTTAAACACATAGGTACTTTTAATATTAATAAAATACAGAAATTTCGAACTCACGGTTTATTCGTACTTCTAGTAATATTATAACTTACAAGCGTCAATGCGAAAACAAAAATGCATGTATTAATAAATGAAAATGAAGGAATTAGTTTTCCCTAAAACACGTAAACATTATACTGAAACTGTGGCAAACTTACATCATTTTCCTATGTCCAGATTATTATTTGATTGTAAATATTTTTACTGTTCGACACAATTCCATGCTAATCTAACTTTCTGCACTTTAGACTATCACTTGCTATGTAAATAATATTTTCTTTTAAAATGTAGAAATTGCTAACATGTACAGGCTTTCAGGTAGTTTAATTTTTACTATTCACAAATTACAACGAGTAAGTATACTTTAAATACCGTTCTGATTATTGGTGGGAAATATGTTGTAGGTCCTCAAGCATACACCTCTTGTGATGGAAATACTTTTGCACCATTACCAGGAGACTGTGCCCAATACTTGCACTGCCTTTGGGGAAAGTATGAGATATTCCAGTGTGCTCCAGGTTTACACTGGAACAATGTAAGTATACCTATTACTTACTTCTATATAAAATGTGAAGAGTTGTAAAACTGAAAAAAATACCAATTTTTTTATTGAAAAAAAAATCACAAAATATCACATAATAATATATGTATATAATTTAAAATTTTTGAGTAATTACATTGACGACGTAATTACCAATTGCTGTTCTAAAGACAAGATCTAATATAATGGTAATAAATAACCAATAAATGTTGACCACAAAAATTCAAGATTAAACATAAATATTCACAAAATGAGTACCCGAATCAGTTAACCAAATTTTTATGTAATTTTAATGAAAGACGATTTTCAACTCAATTTTCATAGTTGTAATTATTTGTAATGCAACCAAAAGAGTTTGTGATATGTACATATTATGAACTACATTATTGGGCATTATGAAGAAATCATTAGGCAAAGATAATGATTCATCGGAAAATGTAATGTTTTGAGTTATTATTTCGATATATCCAATACCTTTTCGACAAAATCATCCTCGTTTAATCTGCATACTAAATGTGTACTGTGACCCTACTACTAGGAATATTTATCTTTTTCTTGTAGAGAACATGCTTTTACACAGTTACTTTTTATGCTTACTACCGTTATTTTCTTATTCTTGTTGAAGATTAAATGGATTAAATATTGTTCATCCATTTGTTAATGTATCAACATTTCTCTTTTAACTACCATTTTCTACAATCTTACAGCTCTAAGTTGTAGAAAACCTTGTAAACCTTGTACTCTAAGTAGACCTTGAATGAAAAGAATTTTTATCAACATATAATTTTGTTAAATGTTTGCATGCATGTCTTAAAGATTTTCATCTTTAACATCATAATTATTTCACCATATCATTATAAAATAGTTAAAGTTGATAAGATAAAATCACAAATATCTAAGCCATTTGATGATGGTAAAAGCAAATATAGAAGATTTTATACATTTTAAATATCTTTGTTTGGAAAGGGTATTAAACTCTAATATTATTCTATTGGTAATTTTCAATAGTATTAATGATAGATCTAATATTTTCCCATAAGTTACTATTCCCTTTTCCTATTATATATATAAAACTTATAAAAACGATTTAAATGAAGTGTAAATAAAAATATTTCTCGGAAATATGAAGACGTACGTATACAGTGTTCCCCATTTAAACATTCAACTCAAGTACATATTGGAACTAATGAGAAACTGTAAGAACTGGTTCCGTTGAAAATAGATAATGTAATAGCACACGTATCATAAGCAATGAGGCTAGTTAAATAAATGTTCTTGGACTTCTAGGAGTTAATCGAATTAATCAATTTAAGAATTAGGCAGCTGTGTCAAGAATTTGGGGTGATCAGGAGTTCCTTTCATGGATGGGTACGAAGCTTCTCCACATTATAATGTAAGAGTAACGTTTCTATGCGAAAATTTTAAATAAAAAAAGTGTATGCCACTATACCTGATAATCGATAAACGCTCAGGACACGAATTATACAGAAGTAATGAATAACACTAAAGATGTTATAAACAATTTGTACACAGTTCGAATAAAGATTGTTGCTATTGTATAGAAGTCGATGGTGGTCATTTGTTTTGAACACAATTAAAAAAATAATTTAACTGTTGTTAAATAACTACTTTTTGAATTAAACTTTCGTTCGCTATTGTTTACTTCCAGAATATTTAATTTTTTTATTACTGTATTTGTTATCTGTCTTTAAAATTGAAATACTGCTAGCCTATTGATCATTCATTCCTTTTAGACTCATATAGAATAGATGCATATCTGAAGCATCCTGATTACAGATTAGCTAACGAGCATAAACCACCGCCTTTATCAAGGTCAAAAGACCGTTTAAATTATGTATTACTTGATCTATATTCCCATTTCAATATTTTAAAGGGGTAGTTGTTTGCGGAACTGTTACCCCCTATCAGTGATAGTAACTGCCTTTATCTCAAATGTCAACAAAAATTGACGTGTCGCTTTTTGAACATTTTTTTATATAGGCAGTTTCCATCCCCGGATTATCTATAAGGCAATACAGGGGCACCGACAACGGACAAAAACCACAAATTTTCATACTTGAAAATTATCAACAAAAAATAAACATTTTCTTAAAAAATATTGACACTTCTTTTATGTCTGGTAGACTTGGTCACAGGTGCGGGTCGAATATATGATTTTGCCGTTGTTTTAGAGAAATGTGATAAAGTCAGTAAGACTTTACAAACCACTGATATTGATTTATCAAGGATTGCAATTTTTGAATCACTGATTGGCTAAATCATTACGACACCGAGACCAGTTTGATAAATATGAAGAAATGGGCAAAGAACTATCTAAAATTATGAAATATAATAAAGAAAAAAAATGGGTATAGAAGAGAAAGCTTCAATTTGACGGAAGTCATGAAAATGAAACCAACTTCGAAGGCAAAAGTGATATGAGAATTAATGCTTTTCTTGCTATTATTGATAGGCTAGATCAAGAATTAAAGAAACGATTGATGGCTTACGTAGAAATAGAGAAAAACGTTCGGGGTTTTAAGTAAACTTAAGATTATGAATGACAACGACATAAGGAATGATTCAAATAATTTGCAAGCTGAATATTGAAACGATTTGGACGAATGTTTTGCTGAGGAATGTATTGAATTCAAATGTTTTATTGAAAACATAGAGAAAATATCGTTAATATTAGAGACATGTTAGTATTTATTAGGGAAAACATGTTATAACCATGTTTCCTAATGTGGAAATTGAATTAAGAATTTTTCTTACTCTACCAATAACAATTGCGTCAGAAGAAAGATCATTTTCTACATTGAAAAGGACAAAAACATATTTACAAAATGCCATTAATCAAGAAAGACTTCAATCTCTCAATAAATCGTTACTTAACTAGTGCGCTTCATTTTACTGATATTATAAATAATTTCGCCAGTAAGCAATCCAGAAAACGTATATAATATTTATGATACAAATGTTAAAAATGATGTTTTATTTCTAAAATATTTCTTTTTATCTTATTCATTCATTTTGAACTTCCCCAGTCACAAAATAAAATATCATTTTTAACACTTGATCATAAATAACTATTATACCTACTTGTTTAAGTTTTCCCATTTAATATATTTTTTTATGCTGTATTATAAAATATATAGTTTGTTTATGCTGAGTATATATAATATAATCTATAACTCTCCTACCGTTAGGTGTAGAAGCTAAATACACCTTTATTTAAACAATTAGTCTAAATACTACAATTACGGTGACTTAAGTAAATACACCATTCCGTGTTAAATATAACTTAAAAGTACTTCTACAATTTCATCCCACCCTATCTTACTCTGTCCCTATATCTAAAATCCACTCTGTTTGTGATTCCTCTGGCATTTGTCACTTCAGTATCCCTTCCCTTATGCACTCCTCTTTTCTCATCCCAAACCTATCAAGTATGATGAACACCTGACTTCCCTTCACTCACATTTGGTTCTCCACTTTCACGGTTTTCTTCACTATTTTATTATCAGTCTCCATCTAACTCTGTCCCTTGCTGCAATTTCAATCTGCTTCCAAGTGACTCCTCTTGTCTTCATTATCTTCGCCACATGTTGAGTATATATTGTTTTTATATTATATTATTTTATATTATAAATAAAAAAACTTTAATAGTATTTTTAAAATGTTGTCGTGGGAGGGGGGCGCTATAATATTGTTGCCTATGGGCAAAAAAAATCATAATCCAGCCCTGGCAGTTTCCTATAAAAGGAATATTTCAACATGAATTTAAATGGGACAACCTGTTATCTTGTACACCTATTACATATCTTGTAATAGTTTTCCAAGTACTAAATATTCGAATTTCAATTATTTTATATTAACAACTAGGTAAATTGCATAAAAAAATATATGAAAAAATATAAACGTAAAAATTTACAGGAAAAAAAAATATGCGATTGGCCGCAAAAAGCAAAATGTAAAGAGGACACTGATAATACCATAGACCCGGGCTCCACGTCTAGACCCGATGGCCCACCGTATTATCCGTCCACCAGTCACACCACAACTCCGTGGAAACCTTCCACCACCACTTCACGTCCACAAACCAAACCGCCATCGTCAACTACTTCATCGTCCGGAAGCGAATGGGAATGGCATCCACCAATTCCTCCGACTTCAGAAAAACCACCACTGTCAGAACCTCTCAAACCTCTTTCTGGTTATTTCAAAATCGTTTGTTACTTTACTAACTGGGCTTGGTATAGGAAAGGAACAGGAAGATATTTACCAGAAGATATAGATGAAAATCTTTGTACTCACATTGTTTACGGCTTTGCAGTCCTGGATTATACCAATCTTGTCATTAAAGCACACGACTCATGGGCAGATTTTGATAATCGTAAGTAGCAGTAGTATGTCACTATGTTTTCACAGTTTGATTTTTTAGTTTGAATTCAATATTTGACCAACCTTTAGTATCTGTATATATGTGATGTATCAAAATTGTACTGTTGAACTATTACAGAATTTTACAAGAGGGTAACTGGTTATAAATCAAAGGGTGTAAAGGTATCACTTGCCATTGGAGGATGGAATGATTCCCAGGGTGATAAATATTCTCGACTAGTAAACAACCCTGCAACGAGAAGAAAGTTCATTGACAACGTTCTGAAATTCTTGGAAAAATATAATTTTGATGGCTTGGATTTGGACTGGGAGTATCCAAAATGCTGGCAGGTATGTACCATGGCGTATTATTTTATAGTGGCTATCAGTAATTGACTTTTTCAATAGGTTGACTGTAAGAAAGGTCCCGATTCCGACAAAGAAGCTTTCGCCGACTTTGTCACTGAACTAAAGCAGGCTTTCAGACCAAAGGGTTATTTATTGTCTGCAGCTGTTTCTCCGAGCAAAACGGTTATCGACGCCGGCTACAATGTCCCTGTCTTAGCTGAGAACCTTGATTGGATAGCCGTTATGACGTACGATTTCCACGGTCAGTGGGATAAACAAACTGGACATGTCGCTCCATTATTCTATCATCCCAAAGATGAAGTTACATTCTTCAATTCAGTAAGCTCATTGCTTCTTATTTAATAAGTATTTTTTAATTATTTTTTTTCAGAACTTCTCATTAAATTATTGGATATCTGAAGGAGTACCTAGAAGGAAGATCATAATGGGCATGCCATTATACGGTCAATCATTTAGACTTGAAAAAGAATCCGAAAATGGATTAAATGCTAAAGCTCCCGGACCAGGAGAAGCTGGTCCTTATACGCGTGCTGCTGGCTTCTTAGCTTATTACGAAATTTGCGATAACATTAAAAATAAAGGATGGACGGTAATTCAAGACCCAAAGAGGCGCATAGGCCCATATGCTTACAAAGGCAATCAGTGGGTTTCTTTCGATGACAGAGAAATGATAAGGATTAAATCTGAGTTTATCAGAAGAATGGACATCGGTGGTGGAATGATTTGGGCTTTAGATTTGGATGATTTTAAGAATACATGCGGGGAAGGTCGCCATCCTCTCTTAACCACAATACGCAATGTTCTTGCTGCTCCGGGATCTGGTCAACAACAACCGATACCTCCTATAGATGAAGAGGAAACTGAAGATGCAGACGAAGATGAAGATGGGGAAATAAAAGAGCCAGGTAGGCCTCCATTAGGAAAACCAGAACCGATAGAATCGGAATATGGTTGGGGAGAAGAACCACAATCGCCTTCAATTGATCAATCTACTTGGATACCTTCACCGTCGCAAACAAGTACTTCTCAAGCATTAGTTGATTCAAATTCAGAGTTCAAAGTTGTTTGTTATTTCACTAACTGGGCGTGGTACAGACAAGGAGTAGGCAAGTATCTACCATCACATATTGATCCTGATTTATGTACCCACATCGTTTACGGCTTTGCTGTGCTCAATGGTGATCAACTTATTATTAAGCCTCATGACACATGGGCAGATTTTGATAACAGTAAGTTCTATCGCACATTCGATAAAATCCACCTTTGAATAAAATTGACACATTTCAGAGTTTTATGAAAAGGTAACGGCATTAAAGAAGAAAGGTATAAAAGTACTTATCGCCATCGGAGGATGGAACGATTCCGCCGGAGACAAATATTCAAAACTCGTCAATAATCCTTCAGCCAGAAGACGATTCGTTGCTCACGTTGTAGACTTTATTGCTGAAAATGACTTCGATGGTTTGGATTTAGATTGGGAATATCCAAAATGTTGGCAGGTATATCAGCTAATACACTTTATTCATTACAAATTACCCAGTATTATTAATAAATTAATTTTCTTCAGGTTGACTGCAATAAAGGTCCATCATCTGACAAACCAGCTTTCGCAGAATTTGTTCAGGAGCTTCATGAGGTCTTTAAACCTAAAGGCTGGTTACTATCTGCAGCAGTTTCTCCGAGCAGAAGGGTAATTGATGCAGGTTATGATGTTCCGGCATTATCCAGATATCTTGATTGGATCGCCGTCATGTGCTATGACTATCACGGGCAATGGGATAAGGTTACCGGCCATGTAGCTCCAATGTATGCTCATCCAGATGATTTTGATGACACTTTTAATACGGTAAATATAAGATACCGGAAATGTAAGATTATAAAGGATATATAACTTATATAATTATTTCATAGAACTTCACAATCCACTACTGGATAGAAAAAGGTGCAGACAGAAAAAAACTTGTCATGGGCATGCCAATGTATGGCCAATCCTTTTCTTTGGCGGATAATAATGAGTATGGCTTGAACGCCGCTACATATGGAGGTGGAGAAGCTGGGGAAGAGACTCGAGCAAGAGGATTTTTAGCGTATTATGAAGTAAGTAATTGCTTTATATACTGTCGCGTTTCTGCTAATGTTATGCGATGTATGTATATTTTATGTATGTATATATGTATTTTTCATAAATTTTTCAAAAAACTAGAGAAATTGTTCCTTTTATTGACTTTAGTTAAATGTTTAAAAATTCATGACAACTAAAATCTATGATTTTTGATCTTATACTAAGTTATTAGCACTTACAATTATGAATTTATTAAGAACGGCTATTTTATTATGATTTCAAGCCAGGTAATTAATCTTGATTCAATTTCCAAATTGTTTCTTAAATATTTCCACAGTTGGATAGATTAAGGGTGAACACAGATGGAGGAGTTTCCGTTGAGTCAACAGTCGAGACGGCTTGACGACTTATAATATCCTGGCATCTGAATTATTATATTAAATCATATATGAATGTGTCGACTTGACAAGTTTGCCTCTTGTTTTGTGTACCGAAGCGACCGCTACACAAACTCGATGAGAATTGCCTCGTCTGTTGTGATTTAAAGAGGCAACAACGATACACACTAAAGATTATTATCCTCTGTATACATTTTTCCACTCCTTAAAAATATACATAAAATACATACATACATTGGTAAAAACTATAGCACTGAAAAAATGTTTCTTAATATACAATTTATAATCTTATTTTCTTAACGAGTGCTATGTGCATAAAAATGTTATCCTTATTAAATTTGTTTAGATTTGTAGCAACGTAAATAAAAAGGGTTGGGAAGTAGTTAGAGATCGCAAAGGACGCATAGGCCCGTACGCTTATTTGCGAGATCAGTGGGTATCCTTCGATGACATAGGCATGATTAGACACAAATCAGAATATATCAAGGCCATGGGACTAGGAGGTGGTATGATTTGGGCTCTGGATCTCGACGACTTTAAAAATATTTGCGGTTGTGAAGAGTATCCGTTATTGAGGACCATTAACAGAGTTCTCAGGAACTATGCTAAACCAGCTCCCAAATGCATCTTGGGCAGTAGTAAGAAACCTGTAGTAAAGCCAACGTATAAACCAAGCGTTCAAAAACCAGTTACCCAGAAACCTATAAGTCACCCCACGTCTGCACCCCAACTACCAGAACATGTGAAACCTACAGGGCGACCTTGTGGTGGAAAATTATTTGTACCACACGACGGCAACTGCAACCAGTACTATTTATGTAACCAAGGTGAACTTCAATTACAATCTTGCCCTGTTGGACTTTTCTGGAATAACGATCGTTGCGATTGGCCAGAGAATACCCAGTGCCATCCAGATGGTAGTACGACGGCTCCTATTGATGCCACTACAGAGAGCAATGAATTGACAACAAGCACAGTTAAAACAACTACGGATTTCTACGACTCGTTCTACTCGGAATACACAGAAGATCCTTATTTTTCTTCTATATATACGGATAGTACGCCGTCTTTTCCAGAAATTGATTTTACCGAGGATTCATACTTTCCCTCCATCGATACCGATAATAAACCTTCATACCCAGGAACAGGTGGGTTCGATTTTGATGACAATGAAGACGGTTACAAAGTTGTCTGTTATTTCACAAATTGGGCATGGTATAGGTAAGTACCAATAAACTAGAAATGTATTGCTAAAATTTGTATCCACTTGATTATTTAATCTACTCAATTCTTAATTTGCAATAATTACTAGAATTGTAATTACAATTACGCTGATTTTGTTAAAATGGAATAGGTTAACTCTAATTTAATTAATGTTAGATATGTTACAATGGAATTTACATTGTGTTAATATTTTTAAAAGGGCTTCCACATTTTTATTTCAATATTTATAATGTCTCATAATTAGGTATAATTCACAAATACCAAAACAAACAATTACGATTTCCATTTTCGAAATAGACCTACATTTAGTAAAAAAATGTGTACTATAATTTTCAATTGACCTATTTTGGTTTTGTGTTATTGTACTGAGATTCTTGTAGGTTGTAGAAATACTAAAGATGTTAAAGGTAAACTTGAATAAATATATTAGCTTGTCTTATCTTTCTAAACTTCGGAGTAAAGTTTATCAAATTAAAATAAACATTTTTTGGAAAAAAGTGGATACTTCGATTATTATTTTCAACACTTGTAGAAATAACTTTCATCTCCTTATTATCCGCCCTAATTCGGTTAATAAATAATGACAACATTCATTAAAATGGATCTATATCTTCAATTTCATTATTACAAACAACAATACTGAACAAAACGAAAATTTTTATAACAGTTGCTCCCAAATCGAGCTTGTAACAAGGAATATACCTATAGTTAAATAGAGCATAGGTTGAAGTCGCAAATCATCGTTTATTTTTTGGGTCGACCTGATTCTTGTACATCTTTTACAGAGTCCATATTGAGATTTGTGGTAAATTTTCCAGTTGATTGTGTGATCGACAATGTTTATCCCGATGAACATATTTGTTGATTGGAATAAACATTGTTAAACATATCGCAACTTCGAGCTGACTTTTCATTTTATCTCCACGTAGGTACATAATTAGTGTTTCAATTAGCTGCTTTTCTGATAAATTGTAAATCGTTAGCTGTAATTTAAAAAAATTATCTTGTGTGCAAAACTATAAAATAAACCGCAGTGATTGACGAGTGTGATTTTCAATTTACTTGTCAAACACAAATGACTAACGATTTTTTTTGTCGAATTTGGCACAAAACAATCATGCTTCTATAAACGATATATCACACGGAACATCTTCATATTTAAAATTTAAAAATTTCAAATATGAAGATCTATTAAGTTGGTGTTGTCAGGGCCTAGGAATTAAAAACAAGCTCTACAGGTGTTGTATTGATAATAGAAACTGAGGTGGCGCGGGAATTTCTCTAGATAATGTTTTTGGAGAATCTTTTAATCTGATTAATTATCAAATTTCTTTTAATTTGCTGAATTTTATTCCACACTTTGGGGACATATTATATAATTAATAATGTTTTATTTTGTTCCATATTTCTCTAGTAAAAATTATTATTTATATAAAAATATTATAGGCAAGGTGATGGAAAATACCTTCCTTCAGATATAGATCCAAAATTGTGTACTCACATCAATTATGGCTTCGCCGTTTTGGACAGCAACACCCTTACAATTAAACCTCATGACTCGTGGGCAGATATTGATAATGGTACGAAAAAGAAACCACATAAACTTTTTAAATTTCTTGGATTTTTAACTATTTCAGAATTTTACAAGAAAGTAACTGAATACAGGTCCAAAGGTATTAAGGTACTAATAGCAATAGGAGGCTGGAACGATTCGTTAGGAGACAAATACTCCAAACTTGTAAATGATCCACAAGCAAGAGCCAGATTTATAACTAACGTTATTCAGTTTATCGAAAAGTGGCAATTCGATGGTTTGGACCTTGATTGGGAATATCCAAAATGTTGGCAGGTAAATATTAAATAGTACTGTATTAAGTAAATATTAAAGCTCACACATTTCAAATTTATGAAATAACAGTTTTTAACCAAAAAGGGTTGTTTTTTGTTGTATGACCATAAACTATGTAAATCGATTCGTATTATACATAATTTCAAAATTCATGTAATTATTGCTAAACATTCTGGACATTTTTAAAACTTACAAGTTAATATTACAAGTAAAAATTTAGTGCAATACATTTGCACACTATTTTCTTAACGCGTGCATCCAAATTCAAAATGTACTTCTATTAACTAAAAATTCCGTCTTCGAAGTTTTCATCTCAAAAAAAGTCTTCGCTAAAGTGATCCTTACTGTCTTTGGTGGCTAATATTAGTGACTAAAATGTTATTGTAATTCCTCATTTCCACAACATCACTTTCTTCACCAAAACCTATTATTTATCAAAAAGTTGTTCAACACTCTCCTGTCAATTAATTACAGTTACCAACTTGAATCTTTTGATAATACTCCGTTGTACATTACTTATATTACACTGAATTTATCAAGTTCTTGATTGTTAGAATCAATATCTGTATGTCATTAAACCTATCTCATTAAAATTTGCCGATAATCAATGATAATTTTTGATTATGTTATTTGTGGAATTATGACAACGAAGCACTCACTACATTTTATTTAAGGTGGACTGTAACAAGGGACCAGCATCGGACAAGAAAAACTTCGCAGCTCTAGTAAAAGAATTAAGCGCTGCTTTTAAACCCAAAAAGTTATTGTTGTCTTCTGCCGTATCTCCGAGCAAAACTGTTATAGATGCTGGATACGATGTTCCGGTTATTAGCAGATATTTTGACTGGATAGCAGTGATGACCTATGACTTCCACGGACACTGGGACAAGCAGACTGGTCATGTTGCACCACTCTATCATTATCCAGGAGATACATACGACTATTTCAATGCTGTAAGTTGATTGCGAAATAAATGATGAAAATGTGTTTTACCAAATAATATATTTCCTTATTTGAGATCGATTATATGAATGTTTGATTTTAGAATTTCTCCATTAACTACTGGATCGAAAAGGGAGCCCCTCCAAAGAAATTGGTAATGGGCGTGCCCCTATATGGACAATCATTTAGCCTTGCTGATGTAGGAAATAGAGATCTAAACTCAAAATCGTACGGCCCTGGTGAAGCTGGAGAGTTCACTAGAGCAGGTGGATTTTTAGCTTTCTACGAGGTGAGATAACGTTCGCACTACGTTGATTACAATGACTTTACTGTTAAATAATATATACAAAAAGTCAGGTTTTAATTCATTAACAAATTCTTAATGGCGGGTATTTCTAATTTTCATAATAAAATGTCTGTAGGGACACATTTGTGCGACAAGAAAAAATATAATAGACGCCAATAGTGTTTTAATAATTTAATGAATGGATTTGATATATTAACGATTTTTATCATAAAATATTATCCTTTCGATCCCGCAAAGTAGAGAACGACCAATTGTTTATAAGATCGAATTTAACAAATTGTGAGTTTTACACTATTTTAAACGTTACCTGAGACTTACTTAATTTATATTTTTTAGAATATACTCGTAATTAAACGCTTCCTATTCCCTCTATTAAATGCATTATTTAATATGTAAGAACCCTTCTAATTTCAAATTAAAATAAAAATCCTATAGGTGTAGATTTCGATTGCAAATGAGATTTTTAAACACATTATCATTATAGATTATTATTGCAGAGAACATATACAATAAGAATACATATGTAGATAAGAAAAATATATTATTATATTACTGCTCATTTTATCGTATCTAATTTTGTTTAATATAATTTATTGTTAAATAACATTTAATATTCTTAAAATATATAAATAATAAGTAATGGCTATGGAAACGATACACTTGATTTAGACAGTTTTGAACTTTTGAACTAAAAATATTCTCCTGCTGTCGCCATGAATGTTCATGTGCGCCTAAATTAAAAAGAAATGTGACAAATACAACGACAATATAATAATAATTAGTGTTTTTATTAAAATTATCTGCTCTGCGCATTTTGACCTGAGTAAAGCCACTTTAATACCTCACTATTTTATTAAACTTTTCCCAAATGAATGTTTTCAAATTACTGTGTACTGTTATAACTATCACGCATTTTTTATCTATTTTTCTGGTTAAATAGTATTATCGCCAAATTATAATTGGCAATGAAAAGGATTTATTTTACTTTAGAATATTCGTTATATTAAATTAACAAAAAGCTGCACGATACGAGATGAATTCCTGAGTCAAGAGGAATTAACAAGTGAACCCCTCACAAACCAAAGTGGGGCGTGTAAGCTATCAGCGTAATACAGAGTGATTGGTACGAGGTAGTGGTGGGTATATGTATAGGATCGTGGGATGGAGTAAAATAAAATAAAGCATTTTCTTCCATTTCAAAGTCAAGAGAAGTGTATTATAACTTTGTATATGTATCTTAAATATAATACGTCTTTCGTAATAAAAAAAATATATTACGAAATTTACGAGGTTGACAAAAAGGTTAGAAAAAAACAAAGTTAGACAAAATTTGTATGACCAATTGGGTCACTATTTAGCTCAAGAAGGTGACCTATCTGGATATTTATTATAATTGATTTTCTTGTATTTTCCAGATTTCGATTTCTGTTATTTTAAAAAATGTGTTATATATAAAATGTGAGATACATTTTTATAATAGAATAGAATAGAGTTTTATTAACCATTTATATACAATAAATAGGTACATTTGTAGTCACATATTTAGTAGCCATAACAATACACATAAAATCCTTAAGCATAATATTTATAAAACCCAAAGAAAATATATTATCAAGAACAGAAGTAGTCAAAAGATAAACATTACACCGAACCATTGGATAAAAATTCAGCAATACTGTAAAAGCATTTGACGACTAACAATTTTTTAAGTACAGGAGAAAAGCGTTACATGTCATATTCTTAATATTTTTATTTTCAATGTACTCATCAAATTTATCGTAGAGTCGTATTTCTAAGCTGCTTCGTTGCGTAATATGTAATATTGATAGCAGATCTATTAGATCTCTAGCATGTCTCTTATTATCCTGGAGTACTTAGAATTTGTTTGTAGATTGTGCATATTTTTTTTGCAGTAATAAAACTAATAAAAGTGATTCCAGTAGATACAAACATGTTAGGGGTAAAACCTTGTGTTTTCTAAACAGTTACTTGCCAGGAATGCAGATCGATGCACCCTCAATCAGACGAACCACAGACTTCTGCAAAATAAATGTCAGACGATTGAAACAAGAAATAAATTGTTCCCATGACGTTTTATTTACAGATAGCCGCAGTTGTATCACAACAAATATCTGTGTGCTTAATTTAAAATAGAGATTGTCAAGATGAGTAGATCAATTTAAACTAGGATCTAGTTTAATACCTAGCAGCTTCGCAGGTTCTGACTTTGGCCAAATTTATAATTACCAAAGTATTCGCCTAGTAGCTTGCCGCTTGCTGTATACTTCTAATATAATATACAACAAAAATAAATTGTAACACTAAAATTGACTTGTTTATGTTAGATATGCGAAAGAGTTAAACGAAAAGGATGGACAGTGACTAGAGATCCTCAAGGAAGAATCGGACCATATGCTTATATGGGTAACCAGTGGGTTTCTTATGACGACATCTCCGAAGTTAAGAGGAAGGTAAACACTTGAAGACGTACCTTTCTAATGAAAAATATCTATTAAATCTTATTTAATTTTAGTCCAATCTTATCAAGGAACTGGGACTGGGTGGTGGAATGATCTGGGCATTAGATTTGGATGACTTTAGGAACAGATGCGGGTGCGGAAAACATCCGCTATTAAAAACATTAAACAAGGAACTGAGAGGAATCCACTCAGATATTCATTTACAAAACTGCACGTAATTCGTTAATAACAGAGCTTCTATTTATACAAACTATGGAGTGTATTATCGAAACTATAAAATGGTATCTAAAATTTTCAAATGAAAATCGATTTTAGCATATTGTGATGCTTATTTTTAACCCAAATATTTTTTCTTCTTTGGAATGTTTAGGTAACCATACATTGTAAAGGATATAAAAATATTTTTTTCTATTTATAAATACGTTTACATTATTTAGCTTCTAAATGTCATATTATCCTAGGTATTGTTTAAGAATTTGTTTTATAAGAAAATAAATTGTCCAAAAGATATTTACTAATTTGATTTAAAATAGTGAATGAAATATATATTTAGTTCGGAAAGATACTTCAGTCAATCGATTGATTAAGCTTCTGAAGAGACTAGCTAAATTTACAGCTTATAAAATAGATTCCAGTGTTCCTAGCGTATCACATAAATAGCAAACTTAGAATACATAAATTCAGCCACTTAAGATAATATAATTTTGTATAAAAAGTAACTAAACTTTTAAGGGAGGCCTTAAAATTTCTACACATTCTACATTTGTCTTTAAAATTAAACTTATTAAATAATTAATTATGTGAGCAGTGGCCTCTCCTGACTTGGCGCATATATAATCGATATTAGTTAAGCAACGTCCAATATGATTACACTGGAATGAGTAATCATCGGCTGGTTTGCTTATAACTTCTACCGAATTGCATATCAGTGAACTTTCATAAGCTATACAAACTTGGGTGAGGTTTGTGTAGAAGGCATACCATCCCTCGGATAAGATGTATGTCTCTTGCTTACCTTTACTTATAAAACTCTCATAAATAAATATACTGAGTGTCCAATAATTAAGCTGCATACGATAATATCCATTGTTAGAAAATATACTATAAAATCAATTACAGTTTCTTATTTCATAAAATATATGACAAAAAATAACGATGAAGTTTATATTGAATACTATATAAAACATTTCAAACAAGGCCCCTACGGTCTCCATACAAGCTTACAGGCGTCGCATAATAGAAGTAAAGCTCGAATTTTGTAGTTCTAGAAAAAATGCTTAAAACATTTATATAAGAAGTAAACACTAATTTTTGTTTCTTTTCGAAATAAAATGGAAAACAACATATCAAATTACATATATGTATAATATTTAAATACTTAAACTTTAAGAAGTATAATATTTAAGCTTTAAAAAGTTATGTCAATTTCCATTCAAAATTCTAGAAATACAAGATATATAAGTAAAATAAATAAAATTGTTCCATTGAGCAAGAATGTAATAGTAACGAGAATGAGTAATGAGAAACTTTTTAGTTCCGCTGAAATACATAAGCAATCATGAATTAATTTTTGGAGTTATATGCTATTGATCTCAAAATGCTCACGTTTTCTGTAAACAAAAGGCAAGTAACTCAAAAATTAATTCAGTACTGCCTATGCCTCAGAGAAATGTATAGAAAATGTTGCGTTATATTTATTATTGGTGGTACATTCACTTTAAACATCAGTCAGTCAAATCCAAACTGGAACACTACTGCAATAATATTTGATATATATTTATCATATTATAGACAAATACAATTTAAACAATTTATTAGATATATGTACTGGAATAATTAATTGTTCTATAATTTCGTAACATAAGAGTTCGCAGGATGTTAAAAATAAAAAAGAAACAAAACTAAATTTGAGTTAACTCAAAGCATAACTCATCCACATGTCTAGACCAGTGAGTATAGAGTTATATTCTATACTCACTGGTCTAGACCCATATAAGAGCTCGTTGATTCCCACGAACGCGTTGTGGGTATTAACAGCAACTGTATAGAAGTAGTAAACCCATTTTGTAATAGATTTGTGTACTTTACAGTTGAATTTGTGAAAAAATTTCTACAGAATCTTGGGTAGTAAAGAGGGCAACCATCCCTTGACGAAGGAAAACAGAATATTGCACCATAAGTAGGACAAATCTTTGTACAAATAATAATTGAAGCTATTTTACCATACAGTCTCTAAGGTGAACAGAAACAATTCGAGTCATTTTCAGAAAATAATGAGTCATACTAGGAAGGAACGTAACATTTCTAAAGAAAATTGAAGAAAGCTCCTGAATATGCACAAAAATAAGAAAATAACTAACTGACTTCTGGAAGAATGTTCTTTTCATTATAGAATAAGACTATTTATTGGTCAAGTATACAAACACAAATCTAATAAATTGTTTAAATTGTAATTGTATGTGATATACTTATGGAGGCCGTTTGACCACTTGTTATTTTGTTTGTTATAGTAATTATTATTTATTTATAACTTATACATAGTTGATTATATAAGATGCAGCTACTGATTAGACATCCAAGTGGTCAGTGTCTCAATATATTCTTTCTCAATGTTTCAACCTTAGTGATAAATCCTTAAATTTACCACTAAAGTTCGAATACACCTTTAAAAGAATATATAGTGTGTCTAAAATTCCTACCCCCTTCAAAATTTGAAACTGAGGGACCTAAGTAATGCCTCCCTGTTAAAGCTAAGGGTCAAGTTTTTCTGACATGAATCACGCAAAGAGGCATTTAAATGTTTTTACATATCCAAATTTTATTTTGTGTTTACATTAAAAATACACTACAGGTTAATGGAATACATCAAATTTAATTCACAAAAAACAACATGATAAAAGTAAAAAGTAGTACCAAATAAATTTAATGAATTTTAAAACAAATGCTCAAAGTGTGCACCCCCTCCCTCTCTTGCAAGTACAACATCTTGTCATAAAACTTTTCGCTCAACCATTCAAGTATTTCTGCGGGAATTAACCTACATTCTTCAGTAATTCTCTGCTTCAAAACAACCTCGAAGGTAGCAGGTTGTATAGTGTATAACTTGAATAAAGAAATTACAAGAGAAATAAAGCCTATGAAAAGAAATCTAATGGCGTTAGATCTGGAGATCGAGCAGGCCCCTCTATTATACCCTGGCATTCCGTCTGTCTATTGGGATATTGTTCAGTGAGCTGAGCTGAAACTGAAAGCCGATCACCCAGTTCTTTCTTTTTATCCTCAATAACACCTGTTCTCTAAAACTTCTGCAGGATCTGTCAAAACATGAGTATGCTCCAGAAACAGGGTGATTAAGAGATCTATCTATTTCAGGATCATGTAAGTATGCTAAAGCAAATTTCTAAATGTAAACACAAAATAAAATTTAAATATGATTTGTAAAAATATCTTCACAAAAGTAACTTTTTGAGCGATTTATAAAAAAAATCTGACAGCTTCTACAGGGAAGCACTGTCTAAAAAAATTGATGATATTATGTCAATATTAAGTTTAATCGATTTTTTCAAAAATCAAAAGGCAGGTTTCAAAATAAAAACGTTTGAATAGATATTTAAAGCAGCTTCCAAATAGGTGTTACTGTTGCCTTTTAAGTGATTTTTAAGGTGGCGCCGCAACGCCATCTTTGATTATTATATCAATTAACTAAGACTTTTCATTCACTTAGGTCTCTTGGGTCCTAAGTTAAAGGGAGGGGGGGGATGACCTTAGATGTGTACTGTATAAATAACGTAGTACGGGGTATATGATGACAAGAAGACACATCAGTCATCATCATTAGGTCATCAGTCCTAAGACTGGTTGGACGCTAACCTCCAGCTTCTCCTATCTTGTGCTAACCTACGCATTTCGCTAATTGTGCTACAACCTACATCCCTTACTATTTGCGAGCAGTAGTCTAATCTCGGCCTACCTCTGCCTTTCTTCACTCCTATTTCTGCCTCCAAAATATCGCGGACTATTCCCCCATGTCTCAGCAAGTGGCCTACCATTCTATCTCTTCTCTTCTTTAAGTTTTTCCACATACTTCTTTTCTCGCCGACTTTCTCCAATACTTCTTCGTTTCTAACCCTATCAGTCCATGGTATTTTCATCATTCTTCGGTAACACCACATCTCAAAAGCTTCTAATTTCTTCCTACTTGCTTCCCCTACCGTCCAGGTTTCGCAGCCGTATAGTGCCGTGCTCCACGTATATACATATGTTTTCAAAAATCTCTTCCTTGTTTCTAAGTTTATTACCCCCGAGCATAAAAGTGCTTTCTTTTCGTTAAAAGCTACTCGACCCTGCGCTATTCTTTGTTTTATGTCTTTATCGCTTCTTCCATCCCAATTTATTTTACTTCCTAAATAAGTGAAGTCTTTAACTTCCTCCAACCTTTCATTATTAATTTGTACTTTCGTTTTTGCTCTGCTCTCGCGCCCTCTGCACACTAAAACTTTAGTTTTGTTTTTATTCACCCTCATTCCGTATTCCTCTGTCAACACTGCCTCCATTTCGTTCAATGCCGATTCTAATTCCTCCTTACTAGATGCTAATACTGCTATATCATCCGCGAATCTCAGCATTTTTAGTTTCTGTCCCTGTACTTTAATCCCGAAATCCACTCTATCTTTTACCACATTAATCGCCTCTTCGATGTACAGATTAAAAATTAGTGGTGATAGCGTACATCCTTGTCTTACTCCTTTCCTAATACCTACTTCCCTTTTTTCCCCTTCTACTTCTATAACAGCAGTTTACTCTTTGTATAGATTGTGTACTACTCTCCTATCTCTATACTTCATTCCCGCGCTCTTTAGTATCTCGAACATTTTTTCCCATCTTACGTTATCAAAAGCTTTTTCTAAATCTACAAATCCTATATAAGCGTTCTTTCCTTTTTCTATTGTTTTCTCTAACATTACTCTTAGCGCCAGAATAGCTTCGCGAGTTCCCCTATTTCGCCTAAAGCCGAATTGGTCTTCTTCTAGTATTTCCTCCGCTCTATTTTCCATCCTCTTCTGCACTATTCTAGTTAAGATTTTTGACGCGTGGGAAGTTAGGCTAATCGTTCTAAAGTTCTCGCATTTGTCGGCTCCTCTCTTTTTCGGTATAGTAACGATAATGTTCCTCTTATAATCCTCCGGCATCTCGCCCGTTTCATATATGTATTTTACCAGTTCAAACATCCTATTTACTACTTTCTGTCCCGCACATTTCAAAATTTCCGCCTGTATTTTATCTACACCCGGCGCTCTATTGTTCTTTAGCCCCCTTAGTGCTATTTCAAATTCCTCTCTCAATATAGGTTTTCCTACATCTTCCCTATCGATGCTAGATTCTTCCTCTAATATCTCTCCTAATTCCTGATCCTCGTATAAATTTCCTAAGTACTGCTTCCATTTATCCGCTTTCTCCTCTCTTCCGATCAGTATGTCCCCCGATTGACTCCTAACGTTTCTACTTATTGTTCCTATATCCCTGAAGTTCCTCTTAATTATTTTGTAAGCCTCATCGGTCTTACCTACTTGCAACTTATCTTCTACTTCTTTGCATTTATCCTCTATCCATTGTTCTTTCGCTTTTCTACATTTTCTAATGATTTCCCACTTTATTGACTTATAAGTTTTCAGTCCTTCTTCGTCTCGTCTGTTTTTGTAGCCTCGTCTCTTTTGCATTAAGTTTAAGATTTCGTTCGTTATCCAGGGCTTCCTAGCTTCCCTTCTCTCGTGTCCTAAAATGTCCGTGGCCGCGGAATCTAGACTATTCTTGATACCCTCCCACTCAGTTTCTGCGTTCTTGATTTCGTCATTACTCGCTATATTTATTAATTGATCTGTTTTCTCCTGGAACGTATCTTTCATATTCTGATCCCTCAATATGTCTACATTTATACGTTTCTTATCCTTCCGGATTTTCAGATTTTTGAACTTTAATCTAGCTTTCATGACTACCAAGTTGTGGTCGCTGTCTACATCTGCTCCTGGATAACTCTTACAGTCTTTTACTTGATTTCTAAATCTCTTCCTAACCAGAATGTAGTCTATCTGATACCTGTCTATCCCTCCTGGCATTTTCCATGTGTACCGCCTCCTAACGTGATTCTTGAACAATGTGTTCGCGACTACCATCTTGTGCTTCTCACAGAATTCTATCAGTCTGCTACCTCTCTCGTTTCTGTTTCCTAATCCATAAGGACATCAGTCAATATTATAATAAATAATGACAATATATGACAATTTGATTTCTACATTATTTTCCGATAAAAAGTTAAAAAAATGTTTACTTCTGACCTACCCTATATTATTGATGGTAAATATTTCTTAATTTACAGAGCTTTAAATAGTTAGATATTATAAATTAGTGTGATGTATGTGATAATATTAATATAACATACTTCCCCAGGTATGTGTTCATATATTCTACTTCAAAAATACGTACCTGTATTGTATTGTAGATTATATGTATTCCATTAACATGAATAACTGTGGTGATGGTAAATCTGACTTAATAGTAAATGTCATCAGATAGTTTCTGTATAATAGTTTAGTCAAGGTTTTCAACAGCTAAAACTTATGCTAATATACAAATTATTGCAAAAATGATTTGCCAACAAACAGATGTGAATATATACAGCAAATACAACTTGGTAGGTAGAAACATAAACTACTAAATTTAATAACATGATAAGAAATATTATTTTAAATTCTTTATTCTCTATAATCATATCATTTATAACAGTGTGTTAACAATGCGATATAGTATTATTCATTAAATTTCATATAATCATTTAAGAATCTATTCTGAAAACCTATTTTTAATATATTTAGTGTAAAAACAATTTATACATAATTTGACCTCATTATTTAAAATATAATTTACAAGATTCTGGCTAATCCTCTCCATATATCTTATATCAAAATATTTACAACAAAAAAAAAATAAATTAATTTGATTCAATTCAATAAAGCATCGGTAAAAATACAAATTAAAAATAGTTAGATGTCTTTTACACTCACTAAACTAATGTTGACAAAAAAATTTTTTTAAGATCTAATATACAAGCAAATGTAAATTTAAAATCCAAAAGCAGAGATTATTAATTACTTACATACATCTACCTTCTTTTAATTTGTTGAATTATATAAATAAATAGGATCTCAATAATGTAGTTTTTTATTTTGTACTTCAGCTACCTATAAAAATAAATATTTCCTACCCAAAAAAAAAAAACTATACAGCGTCTGCATAGGCAAGAGGGAGAATAATGCATTTAAAAAAATAAGTGTGGAACAACAGCCAAAATATTCAATCCCCATCTTCAAGTGCAACTTTTTTTGTTTCAGCTAAAGACCCTATATACAATATACTTATAAATGTTATATCTATTATTCATCATTTTGAGAAAATTTTATTACATTAGGTACTAAAGCATCACTACTTGTTTCGTGTTAATTAGCCACGAATTTCAGCCTGCGTTATTCATCGTCTGTATCTCCCTCACTTGAATAATCCTGTATTGGTATTGGTCTAACAAATGGTGCTGATGTCATTTGTCTAAAACACATAATCCTGACCTCAAAAACGTGAAGATAATAAACGACAATTATGTACAGTGGAAGAGTATGTAATTCATTTATTGTTGCGGTTATTTTATTTATTTTTATGAAAAATGCTCATGTATGGTATGTCCTCTAAGGTATGTCCTCTAAATGAAATTTTAAATATACAGAGAGATTACTGTACATGTTGCGCAAGAGAAATTTTTTTCTCTAAGTGGAAGACTCTCTTTATTTTTATATTATTTGGTTTTCCTTGATGACTGATTTCAATGACTGATAACACTTGTCATCTGACTGATTAGTTAGTTACCTGCATTAAACTGTGAGATTGCTTATTAATGACTTTCTTTGAACATAATTGCTTATGTAAAAGTATTAGCTTTAAAAGAAACATATTCAAAATATTCTCCATTAAAGGTTATTGCTATCAAGTAGGCAATAACCTTTAGTTTCTACTTGTATTATTTCTTTGAGATCATCAATATTATCTGGCTTTGTTGGGTATACTTTATTCTCACAGAAATAACCTTTAAAAATCTCTATAGAGGCAACCTGATTCATTTTACTCCATTGGATATGGCCACTCAATAGAACTTCTTTATTTAATTTATTTATTAGGAAAGGTGTTTTCATCGATTACAACATAATGAGTTTATTCCCACATTCTTCAAAAGGTGTAGGAATAAATCAAACAGTTTCAGTTGGTAAGGTCGAATTTTATGTATTTGGATGTTTATCAGAACAGAAACAATTCATCTCAGATGAAATGTAAATATGTTTCAGCTGTCAAATTCCCTTTAATGAAAATTAAACCAATAATATATTTGCTGACGATACTTGCCCAAAGCTTAACCTTTTGAGGATGTGCCTCCGGAATCAACGCTGACTACAGTCTATCATATCACCTCCTCGCGATCAACATGAAAGTTAATTTGTCTAAAAAAAGAATGAAACCAAAAGCTATACCATTTCTGTCCAGCTTCCAGATATGAATGCGATGTAGATCTTGTTTTTCTTTATGTCCAGAAACTGGCCATTTTTTTTAAAAGATTTAGCATGTCTATGTCTTCTGAACTGTACATGAAAATTAGACACGGTCCTATGTGAGATATTAAACAATTCAGGATACTTTAGATTAGTGGCAACTGCTAACATTTTTAACAACTTCCAATTGACGTCTAGATGTATCCCCCCATAACTGATCATTATCAAAAGTTCTATTTGTTGAGTTTCTGTTAAATATTGCTTTAGTTATTAAACACAAAATGGGTTCTTAAGAAACAAACTACTCGAATATCATTATCTCTGTAGCCATGTACTTTCTTTGATAGTTTGTAGTTGCGAAGGTTTTTATTGCAGAGCAAAAAAGTTTTATAAAAACGTGGATGATAACAGTCTTAAATTTAATTTATTGCTGGCACGTACTTAAATGCTACAATGAGCACTGTGGAAAAATTTGTGTTCAATTTAAAAATCTTCACATTGTCTATGGGGAATGGGGATTCCCCATAGGTAATGTGAAGATTTGTAAACTAATTTTTTTAGGGGATAGATACATCCCCATATACCCTATCCCCAATATGGGGAAAAATTCAAAATATGCAGTTTCATTACTAAGTGAAAAAATTTTAAGATTATTAAAAAAACTATATGCCAGAGTTATATGGTTTTTGAAATAAATACAATTTTTTTCCATATGCTTCATCTGGATATTTAGTATAGTTTTTACAATAATGAGTACCTCAGATAATAGTAATTTGGAATAAAAGAATATACCCATCCCAAATAATAATAAATTTTTGAAAGTTGAAATTACAAGTTATATGAGGAACAACAATATATTAAAATTATTTCATTCTAACCCTCTCTGAAAAACATTTGTTTGGGATAAAGTCCATTACGAAAAGTCTTTATCAAAACACTTTGCTTTCTTTATTTTCATTGTAATATGAGTATAATATTAACCAAAATTTTATTTTAAAATACTTGAGATACCTGTTTCCAATTGAGTTTATTCACTTAAAAAAAAACTTACGACAATCGCCTATAATGATTTAACCATTCCTCGACCATTTGAGCAACTAATAGTGGCCTCTTATGTACAAGCTGCTGTGCTACTAAGACACCACCTTCTGTTTCGCAAACATCCAACCATTGCCTAAGTATGGCCTCTTCTCTGCCCAGCTAATAATTTTAATTGATAAATACAAAATTCAGTACTCATTTTATCAAACAAACCTCTGATTCTGTCAGAAAATGGATGGGCAGCAATTTTCTATCCCTATCCATCAAAGGTAGGAAGGTACTTCTTATATGATCAGGAGTCATATTACTGTGTTGGATAGCTGGCCTAGATTCAATCCTGCTATATGGTTCTATAGGGACAAGTGCGGAAAAATGTCCCCTTGTATACCCTAATGCAATAGGTGTACGTATACAGAAACTTTGCTCCCACAACAATGGCAAGTATACACCTGTAAAGTTTTTGATAGTGCCTTACTGTATTTATCACTACCTAACATTAATTACCTTCAAATCTGGCATAACCAATAGCTTCACCCCTAAAGCTTTTAACATATTTAACACCATAAACAATAATAGGGCGTCGTAAAATATGCGCCAAGGCAAAAACATGTAATTGTTCCAGACTTGTACCCGGCTGACTAGCTAATGAAAGTAAGCTGGTCCAGTCCTCCTCCCATTGCCCTTCTTCTAAGGAGTATTGAAGAAACGATGCGTGACTCGATTCATATTCCTTCCATCGAGGATAAAATCTGAAAAATTGCTTCTTTAAGATAAAATATATGAACCATAGTGTCAGATCACTGGATAATTAAGAAAGCCTCAAGTTTGACAGCAATATCAAAATAAAAAAATATATATAACATAAATAGTGTAATGCATATTTCAATGTTTTTCCTGTTGAAATTACATTTTCAATTGAAATAACAATAATAATAAATAAAACCTTTTTGTTGGTTAACATAAGGAAATCAAATGGTCATTGACCTAAGTTCTTCAGCCAGTCTTATCCTAGCAGTCTGTAGTGGATGTTGTAAAATATAAGTAATATAAGGTATTAGTAAATTCATATGTATATAAAAAACCATCTACATATATACATTTCATGAAGTGTTATACATTAACAAATATTTATAAATTCGTTTATTTTAAACATCATTAAGTCTATGTGAGATTTCCAGGAGTGTTTTTTTTTTTTTCAGTGTATTTATACCTGGACCGTCAATCCCTTCTTGCAAGTAAGATTGTAAGTTTTGAGGATTTTTGTTAAATTTACTTGATAGACTAAACAGCCGTTCTTCAATAGAGATAATTCTCTGTTTCCGATATACTAAGATATTAGGTTTATGTAATGGATATGTAGGATGATTTCTTATTATAGTTCATAAGGATGTACTTTCACCCACTGTAATATTTCTTTTAGCTGGTTTTCTGTAGTTTTAATTTAGGGTATGTCCATAGTATTCCAGAATAGATCTGCATATAGTAGTATATTTTCTGGAGGCATTATTGTCAATATTGATTCCTTCATTTTTGTAGGTAAAGATCTGAAATGTGTCTCGGTTTTGACTGTTGTTTTTAATTTCATACTATACATGAAATGAAAATAACATATCTTTTACCAGATAATTTTAATTCAGATATATATATTTTTACGTTTATGTCAGGTGTACAACTTAATTCTCAGCCTTTTTTTGTAACTTGTGTAACATTTATAACTGACAAAATGAAATTTTTAAAAATTAATACAAGATCAATTTTCAAAGCAATCTCCTTAACTGTCTACACATTTTAGCCATCTCTCGGACAATTATCAGATTCCAGACCAGCAAAATTATGGTTGTTTTAATGCAATTAATTCCTCGAAGCATTCTTGACCTGTTCAACTAAGTGTTAAACTGACAACCAATCAGGTGATATTGAAGAATTCAGAATACATGGTAGTTCATTTGTATTAAGCCTGAAGAATACATTGCATGTGGAAGAATTTTCTAACCCAAAATGGAGATTGTTCCCAGAGTTTTTTTGCTGTTAGTGGCGGACATTATTCTACAAATAACTGTCCTTCTATCAGTAAATGGTATTTTTTCTTTAACTGCCTCACTTACATGCATCAGTTGTTGATAGAGCTCTGAAGTGATGGTCTGGTTAGATGGGGATATTTCACAGTGGATCATGTTCTTCACAAACACACAGCAACACCTTTTTTTGGATGGGCTTTCGTTCTGCAGTGTTTATTGTTAGCCGACCTAGGTAGAAAATCCATGATTTTTTCTTCTGAGATTATAATACAATATTCACGTTTTATCACAAGTAATGATTCGAAACTCTATGCGAATCTTCTCCAACTTCTGTAGATGATAGGAAATGGCTTACTGTCACTCCAAGTGTATTTGAAAGTTTCTATGACGATTCTCATCCACAAGTTGCCTTAACTCCTCATCTTCCACTCTTTTCAGTTGATCATCATCTTGAAGGTTGAAAATTGCAGCTCAAAACTTCTAACTCAGCCTAAAGATACATAGTTTGCATTCACAGCCAAACAAATTATTTCTTTCACCTATATTTTTTTTAGTTGAAAATGATCTTTTTGCACATTACATCTACAGCTGATTATTCAGGTTATGTTTACAGTAACATCCAGTATTTTATATAGTATTAAAGCTAATAGATGGTAAAAACTAAATACATGGCCTGAAAAAAAAGCCCAATTTGAATAATCGATAAAAAGACGGTAGGGCTAAGAATTATTTTGTACACCTAATATAATAATGGGAAAGGGCTGGAACCTTCGATGCAGCAACAACAATATGAGAGATCAGTTTTCCATGAACACCAAAAGACTACAAGTTGGCATCATCAGATGATTAAAACTGATCAGTTTTAATAATTTCATCTGGTCCTGTCTTTACTTGATATTATACTCAAACAAATGCAAGAAGCACTGTCAAACAAACGGAAACACACATGTGCTTCAAAAGAAAAGCTTAATGAGGGGTTAAAAATGATGATAAACATGACATTTGCAAGATTTCCATCAAACATTAAATTAAGATTGTTATATAAAGCAATAAATAAATAAAAAAACCATGAAGTGGAACAAACAAGTTTTTATAAACCATGGCCCTTCACTAATTTTCCCCCTCAACTAATATAGGAAACAGATAGTAGTTAGCAGGTAGGAATTAATCATCCCTACTAAATCAATGGAATATCATTTTATTATCTAAGCTGCCACAACTATAAAGAGTAACTGTATGCAGTAAAAAGGTCTGTGGTAGAAATTAATTGACAAGTAGATCTTACTTACTCTCGGGCAGTTTTAGGTTTAATTTAACTTCCAATAAATATTATAGTATATTTTATTTTTTAAATGTTACAATGATAAGTCATCGAATTCTCCTGCGTGTTGAATATTTAGTTTTGTGAACTGAACTATTCATATGAAAACTTTATTTATCTCAAAAAAAAAATTAAACAGTCTCCTTCATTGGCTACACACCGCTGCTATTGTTTTTTCCACTTTTGGAAAATGGAAATGGAAAAATCTCCTGGAATGCATTTCTTGGAATGGCATGCAGGTCCCTTTTTCTATTTCCGCATTTCCTCTGTGGTTTGAAAACAGTGCCCTTTCAAAGTTGATTTTAATTTTGGAAATATGTAAAAATCTGCTATGGATAAGACTAATGAGTAAAGCAGTTGAGGCAAGACTGACTTATTTTACACTAGATAATCCAGAATAAGCAGTTATGAATGTATAGGCGCGTTGTCATAGTGTAACACCCAAGACTTATTTGCCCACAATTCATGACTTTTTCTTCATACAGCATCATCCCATCATATAGTCATTCACATCATATCTATAAACCCAGATTTCATCTCCTGTTACTACTGTTTTTAAAGTTTCCTTCGCCGTTTGCACATTCAAGCATTTCCAAACTGATTGCAACACATCTGTTTCTGTTCAAGAGTTGAAGAAATACGTAACAAGTCTTGCAGAGACATGATGCGTTTCAAGTTTCTCTATTAAAATCACATGGCAGGATCCAATGGTGATACCCATCCTCAGCAACTGCATGCGCGGTTAAACAACGATCAGAATTAGGGGACCTTTTGTTCATGTGATCGTCATTTGTGGATGTTTTTGCCTGCTTTAAAATATCTAAACCATTCATAACACTTAATAAACAGCACTTAAATGCTTGCTTAATCATATGAAATGTTTCTGTAAAGTTTGTAGCAAGTTTTACAAGTACTAGTTGGTAGGATATTCAAACAGTTCGGTCTTTAAGTAAACAACCCTCTGAATACAATTCATATTAATATTAAATCAATTCACATCATATTACCACAGTGTTTTCATTTTATTTTATTAAAAATCGTGACGTAACTAAATATTAATTCCATTTAACTAATTCTATAAGTTTAAATAATCATTACATACACATGTCCACCCTGGCCAAGACTCTCGGCTAGAGCTCTTCTGAGTATATTATCTCTATCAAAAACACCCCAAGTAGCTTGCATAACTGAATCCAAAAGGCAGTCTCCAGCAGATCTATTCCAAAGGGCATAAAGTCTTGAACCTAAACGAACAGTAACATCTATGGACCAGTTAATAACTGCGGGATCACTTTCGAGTTGTTCTTGGGCATCCTTATCAAGTAATTCGGCAAATAGTTGATCCTGTACAGGGGAAGGCAATTCGTCTACCTCTGAAATTGCAAATAAGTTTTTGTTATTTCATCAATTCTAAGATGCAGTAGTAAAATCAACTAAAACCATTTGGCGCAATAAATGTACCTGCTGGTAAAGTAAATGTGGGAAATTCTGTAACAAAATTGCAAGGAAAATTTCCCTTCCTCTGACGAATAGTAGATGCAAAATGTCTTCTAATATCAGCAGCTATATCAGGTGCAACATAACTAGGAACACGCTTAACGCCAGAACCAGAACCTTCTATCTGGGATAATAAAATTGCTAATAAATCTTCTCTTTGGAACCTAAAAATTAGAGTATTGCCACTAAAGTTTCAAGATCTTTTTAAATGTTTTTACTATATTGGTATAAATAAAATGTTATTAAGGTATAGTAACTTTTGAAATTATGTATATAAATAGGGACTAAAAATATACATTTTGAAATAACTACCTCCTTGGCTATATGCCATGATAGATATCATGTGCAAGTTATATAATGGTTTCTAAATTATTCGTTTTTTATCAAGTTTGGCCATCAGGCAGAATTTCATAGTTTTACTAATTTTATTGTTATGAAATACATTTATTAAGAAAATAAGTTAGAAATATGAATGCTTCGATATTACCTTATAGCTAAGTGTACTAAAGTATGTCCAACATCAAACGCTGAGTTTCTATTTAATATTGCTACTTCAGAGGCTGTAAGTGTACGTGCAGGATCGCCGCCTGAGGAAAGATATGCTTCAACAGGATTTGGATCTCCCTCTATAACACCAATACATGCATTCAACCAATTCCAGTCAGCATTTCTCCTAAGGTGTCTGAGTTTACGTTCATTCTCATGATTGTTTTGGCTCTGGCTAGAATCTAAAGATAATATGACGACGACTATAAAAAATACTTAAATTTAAATTATGTGGACAGAATTAATACACAGTTACGTGTCACATATTAATTTGTTTTGTTCATCTCAATCGACTAAGTCCTATGTATCTATCGCAAAGGTATTAAAAGTTATACTACATTTATACTATATACATTTATGCTACATATATTAATGTATGTGTAATGTTACATGAACATACAAAACATATTATGAATTATCAATATTACTGGCGCAAACTACTTCTCACTTACCTAAAATATAATCCTCATATCTATCATCTTGATTTACATCAGGTTCTATATTTCGATCAGGGGAAGGCATTATAAGACTAGAAGCTTGTGGTCGTTGGCTGTTATTATTTGTACCACACATAGCGCACTTTGCTGCCTTTGGCCAATTTTCGTAAGTACACATCTAAAAGAAAGAACATTATTTAGGTATATAAGATTAAAACCTATTAGTTATGGAAAGTATAATAAAATATATTAAAAATAATTATATAAAGTTATTATATAATATAGAAGTTATTATAAAAAATTATTTAATTTAGTTTATACTCAAAATTAAATTACTGTCCAAGCTTTAATCAGTAATGTGAAAAACTATCATATGTATGATGAAACTGCTATTTCTGTTATTTAATATATACTTTAACATGTTTGTCCAGCAGACTATATTATCCAAATATGATAATAGGGTGATATGGTGACAGGGGGCTAAATTCTTCAGATAGTTTGCTATAATCATTAATGAATAATTTAATATAATGTATTCAGCATAAGTGTTGGTAGAAGACAAATCATAACTTATGAAGTACATATATAGTAATTCATGTTACATAAAAAGCAATGACAAAGAAAGTTAAACAAGCTTACACAAATATTTAGTTACAAACAATACAATCAAGAACTAAAGTTATTTCAGTCATAAAAGTTATTAATTAATTACCAAATATTTTCCAACATTTACAATATGAATATAATTAAGCTACTAGCCAAACACAGCTATAAATATAGAGGAAAATATTACTAGAAACACGCTAAATAAAAAATAATATTTTCAAGGGTTTTCTTAACTAGTCTTTTTCGACAAATCAGTTACGAAGTTTCTTGTCACCAGAATAGTTATGAAAAATGGGATAATTAAATATACTCTACAAAATTCATTTATATATATATATATATTATCTGTGCATATCTGAATAATTGTTCTTACCGGACATATCCATTTTGCCTGTGATGTCCTTCTCGAATTTTCAAGATTTGTTACACTGGCTGGAGGGCTATTATTTCTGGACTGTGACAAGCTCTGGGCTAAATCTGAATGCTGAGAGATTCGTAATGGTTGAATATGTTCATGTAAAGTTTTAGCAGATGTGGGTATTGAACCACAATATATACATACGTTTGATGAGTTCAAGTAGGTACAGGACTCTGATGGCCATTTAGTACATTTTGATTTATTATTATCCAAGGGTCCAGCAGCAGAACCAATGGTGGAAGAAAAATTGTCATCGTTAACTTTATCTCCATGTAGACGATAGATGTCTTCACTGACAAAGGGCTTAGGGCCTCTACACATTGTGCATTTTAAAGAGGAAGGATAATTCTCGTATGTACAATATTCACATGCCCATTTCTTTTCACTTTCACTCATTTTAGAGGTATTTGTCTAACCTGAGTTCTAAATACAGCTTCTTTTTTGTTGTACTGTTTGTCATGAATTTTTCATATTTAATTTAAACGTAGATAAAATTCTATTTAATTTAAAATAAATTAATGTGCCATGGCTATTCTCG
This sequence comes from Rosalia funebris, assembly GCA_037954035.1. NCBI lineage: Eukaryota > Metazoa > Arthropoda > Insecta > Coleoptera > Cerambycidae > Rosalia > Rosalia funebris. The sequence continues at coordinate 13,432,152 of JAZFAV010000007.1, forward strand.
CTCCTAAAACAAATTTTAAATAACCACCAATCAATTAGAGACTTTAAACAACAATTTTGGCATGTTTTTCGATTAAATGTTCTGTTGCAGTGCCAATGTCACTTCTAATTATATGCATAATATTGCACTCCAAATAATATAACCTGATTGTGACAAAAAAATATATTGTCTTAATTTAATTAATAATATTGACATATTTATTTACTGGAAAAATAGTAAACAATTAAATGTCACCTGAGAAATTTTCTCTCACCTTCAACAATAGGGTCATAAAAAAAATGTTGCAGTGAAGGCACAGTGATTTATATTTTTGTATATAGTGGAAAACAAATAATTTAGATACCATTTGTAGAACAAAATTTGTCCCCAGTGAGAAAATGAGAGCAACTTTATTTTAATGTCAAAATACCTCTATTTTGACAAATCTCTATCACTTGTTCTTATTTTCAATAGGACCTAAAATGACGACATACTGTCAAGTTTGTGAACTGTTTTATCGACATTGACAACCTCCGGCAATAGCTGCATTCACTTTACTCGAGTTGCTCTGTGTTCTTATATTATTTCGGAGTAAGAAAGAACTGCGTGTTCCATATAATCATACCTGGTATTTCAATAGGGACGCTCGAAATTTGTTAGGTTACAGCGACATATTGTTAAAGCAAATTCTGTCAAATTTTTTGTGAATTGTTCAGTAGTGTAGAAGGATTGTATAGGGAGTAGGATAGCTGGATCGGCCAAATTCTTCGTCCGCGGTAGTGAAGATAGTGACGTCACCGCGGACTATGAGTTATAATATTCATATGGTTTCATTAACGTTTCCTTCTATTTTAATCTATTTTAATTAGATTTTGAAATGGTATAGGTATAATTAAAATATATATTAGTTCTACATTAGGTAGAGTATTGTAATTTGAGTTATGTACAGCCTTTTTGAAACTGCTATTAAAATTAGAAGCAAGTGTATACTCACGAGAAACAAAATGTTTTATGGGCTGTATCTGTTCTTAAAACTGCAATGCTGTTTCTTGATAATAAAATATATTTTATACCTATTAGGTAAATAAATAAATGATTAGGTAGGTATTTATTATTTATAGTTTAAGAATGTAAATAGGTAGTTATTTTATCATTATTTATTTAGCAAACTGCATATTATAAAGGACCTTATAATTCAGTGTAGTGAAGAAATTAAAATGGACATAAAATACATTCTCTACCATATTATTTTTCAAAACTTTATACCTAAGGGGTAAAATCTACCCTTAAAGTTACGATTAGTTATCGTAATTATTTTCTCGAATATAATAGTAAAAATATAAACAGCCATACATTGCACAACGACGTCCTGGCATTTCGGTTACTGAAAACAGATACACATGCCTATTAATTATAAATAAATATAGGTATACTGCATTACTTAGAGGAAGTTGTTTATATAAAATGTGTATATAAAACACATTTTGCTATTATGGTGTTAGTTAATAGGGGTGCCTATTAAAAGCAATATAGGTACACACTGCCATTAAGTACTCATTACGTACTTATATGTATTTTATTTTTGTACCTATATCAGTATATCATACTTGTACATATCATTTACCTACACAGAACAAATAAATCATCTAATTAATTAAATATTTAAATGTATTTAAGGTACCTATCTATTCTACCCATATACCTACTTCCATATTTTTACTACTGAAAAGTACCTATATAATAGCTATTATACCTTATTAGGTAGATATAAGTCAAATAACAGATCTATTGTTAATCTATTAAGCACTATTAGTATCCTCTATCTCTACTTTTAGCCTTATTTTTTTTAATTATTTCTCGAAACACCACCGAATATTTCGTCAGATATGGAACAAGTTTTTAGTCATTAAATAACATTCTGCTATTTACTCAAACTTAAATTAATACTTACGCAAACAATAACGTTCCCTTTAATATCACTTCACCACTCAAATGCACGAAAAATATTAAATATTATCCAAATTGCCTGAATTTACACAGCACTTCTGAATACGTTTAATAACGTTTTAACGGTTATAGTCCGCGATGACGTTTTAAAGGAGTGGGGCGCTGTCTACATTGAAAGATAGAGATCGAGCAATCCTATTCCCTATACAATCCTTGAGTAGTGTATGGCAAATCACCATGGAAGGTTCTAGCGTTCGACAACGTGTGCAAATCATCAAATTTAATTTTTAAAATCAGTGCTCCGATTCGAGAAAGGTTTCGAGCATTCCATGATTTTTATCTTCGCCACAACCGTCCCGCCGAATCGGATATTCGATGCTTGTTGGCCAAATTCGAGTTAATCGGTTTGATAATAATCGGCCAACACCCGTACATCACCGAAAGGTAAGGTCTACTGAAAATATCGCTGATGTACGTGAGAGTGTACGAGAAAACCTAGGCAGTAATTTCTCGTCGTTAACAAGAACTTGGCCTTTCTGCGACTTCAACTTGACGCATTTTGCGTCGGGTCTTGGATCTGCGCCCGTATAAAATCCAACTGACTCAGGAACTTAAGCTAAACGACCATAGGCAACGCCGTGTGTTCGCTGATTGGGCTCTGGAGCAGTTTTAAGTTGATCCAAATTGCACCAAAAAAAAATCATCTTTAACGATGAGGCCCATTTTTGGATGAATGGATATCCTAACAAGCAAAATTGTCGGATTTGGGACGATACCAATCCACACGAGATATACCAGCACCAAATGCATCCCGAGAAGTCACTGTTTGGTGTGGATTTTGATCTGGCAAAAGCATCGGTCCGTACTTTTTCCAAAACGAAACTGGCATTGTCATAACCGTCAATGGCGAGCGCTACAGATCGATGATAAGAAACTTCTTGTCGCCTAAACTGGATGATATGGATACCGATGACATGTCATTCCAACAGGACGGCGCTACGTGCCACACAGCGCATGCCACGATGGACATTCTACACGAGCGATTTGAGGGCACGGTGATCTCGCGCAGCGGCGACCTGAGCTACCCATCGAGATCGTGCGATTTAACACTTTTAGACTTCTTCCTTTGGGGCTATCTTAAACCGCAGCAGGTCTACGCGAATAAACCGCAAACAATTAATGCCCACAAAGTCAACATATCAGACTCCATCCAGCAACTTCAGCCACACAGTTCCACGCTATCGGGAATTTATTATCGCTAAAGATGGTTACACGCGTAACCTTGACAAAAATGCATAATCAATCTCTTTATACAAGCACACTTGAGCTTCTGTAGGAAAATGTTGCGGAAGTATTTCCTACAGATGCTCAAGTATGCTGTACGAAAATATTGACCATGCATGCTTGCAGTTACGTGTGTAGCCACCTTAACGTTTCATTTACCGCCAATAGTATAAGTGGTAAATAAGTAAATCAATTGTTTTTCTTGTGGCACGCCACAGAAATTGCGCCAAGAGTCAGGGGAATACAAGTAAATATGTTATCATGAGTATAATTTTCTGTCGCCGGTGAGAGTTAGTACTCGGAAAAATGCTTAAGACTTCATTGATAATTCAGCGGGTTCAGCGGTTATCGCGTGCACTACACTCGGATCGACTGTAGTAATTTAATCCCAATTTAACTTCAGTGACCAGTGCGTGAATCGACGAAGGGGAATGAATATCTCTGATTGGCTCAATGAGGAATCGCACGCGAGACACATTGACCTATGAACATTACTTAACGTGCGTTACTAAACTAATACGATTAAATATTCTAAATTATATATTCAAAGGAAAACCATGAAAAAGCTATATGAATAAACCATGAATAAGAATAAACAAAAAAATATATATACGAGTATGAATAAATCAATATTTTTTTTGGGAAAATAAAGCTACCCTTGCTTCTATATTATGCACGCCACTGATCATAAATATATCAATTCATGTATTATAGTCTTTATTTTCATATTGTTACATTTTTTCAAGTTCTCTAGTACTGGAGTATGTAGTAAATATTTAGTTTATGTTACTTACATCTTATGAAAACAGGATGTTGGTCAGTATATCAGCATTTACTCTAATGAATCCGCTAATTTCATCAGTTATTCTTTTTTGGATTTTTACTTGTCTTATAATTAGAGCTGTATAATCGGTGCTGCGTACATGTGGCTTGCATGGGAAGGTATAGCGGGGGCCCCGAGCCTGTGACGCCGAGTTCAATTTTCGCCGATTTAATCTGACTTTCCGCTTTTTCACGTGCATTACATAGCTGCGCATTGTGGCCCTAGTCGGTAATGGGTACTTGGGATTGTATTTCTTCCAAAAGTCATTAAATGCTGTTGTCAAGTAATGTAAGTGGTAAGTAACAGGTAATTAACATGAGAAGTAGATCAAAAATATGAACTCCGTTTTCCGTGGCAGGAAACCGGTTTTTATATTAATAGGTGACAGGTTTTTATATTAATATGTTTCGTACTACTTATGTCTTTTGCAATCTTCCTTGTTCCAACAAAATAAATCTTTTTCACAAACTTTACACACTATTTTTGCCCCATCATACATCAAATCTGGAAAATCTCGAATAAACTTATTCACATTGTCGGCAAGCGGCCGTTTTTTCGCCTTTGGCACTGTGGACATTTTTTTGTAAAGCATGCACTCTGTAAAAATTATGTATGTAATTACGATTGCAGTTATTTAGTTCTTTCGTGAAACAGGCGCATACGATCTTAATGTAAACAGTAACTGGATACCTAGCACAAATCGAGTGTTTTGTGATACCTAGTTTGTTTACAGCGTAAATTGAACTCCGCGTCACCTGCTCAAGGCCCCTGCTATACCTTCCCATACACAAGCCACATGTACGTGGCACCAATTATACAGTTCTACTTATAATAGGATAAGGTACCTTTGTCAATGAATCAGCACTCTTATTAATAATAGTTTTGAGTTACTACCGATAAAAATATATGAAAGCCACAATAGGTATTAACCCACTATTTTTTCTGGCTATACCTACAGGTGGTGATGTAAGGGTGGGAATGTTAAACATGTGTATTATGTAATGGCCTTTATAAATCTCTTACTATTATATACTACAAGTGCCTTTCTTTGTAGGAAATAAAATTTTTACTAAAATATGAAACAAAAAGTTAATTATAATATTTAATTCTCATAAAATATCAGAAAAAATTAATTAAATATATATAAAAGGTTTATTGAAATGAGTTATAATTCTCTAATAAATAAAAATATGTTTAATATTAATTTATGACAAAGCTCTGTATAAAGAAAATTTTGCCAACTATATGACAATGTTACAATCCATATAAAACCAACTAAATACAAATTCCACTCAAAGCTCTAAAATTTTTATCGGTTCTCTAATCCATTACTACTAATTAATTCAGAACTACAATCTTCTCTTATACTATTATTTTTTAATGAACAAATGGCAGTGTTGTTCTGGCCCTGTAGGCTACATATTGTAAGTTTTTTCTTAGGTTGATATCGTCTCTGACGTCGTACTCTTTTTCTTGTGCTATTATCATCTCCCCCATCAATTAATGTTGCACTTGAAATGACACCCTCATCTTGAGAGTCATAGTCTGAAGTAATTCTCTGTTTCTCTTGCAGTTTAGAAATACTGTCCTTACTAATATTACATTCACTTTCACTCTCTGAATCAAACAATTCTTTTCTGGCATTCCTTCTATATTTAAAATATCGCAAAAGAAGCGGTATATCATCTTCATCTTCAATGTCATCTGATGTAGTTGATGTTACTGCTGATTCATCCGTCATAATTGTGTTTCTTTTCTTTCTCATTTTTATGGGTTCCTCATTGGATATTTTCATCTAAAATAAAAAAGATAATCTTGACAATTTTATTAAAGGTAAACAATATATGTAGAAGGATTCGTAATTGAATAGAGACTAAAATGTTTTTACTTATTATAAGGTATGGTGTATAAGACTATATTGTCATTTGAAGTGTTTTTACTGTCTTAATCCATTATGTACAAAATACATTATAAACTAGATTATCCTGGTATACAAATGAGTCTGCTTACTCATTTGTATATGAGAAAAATGTAGAATATGAAATATTGTGTATATTAATCAGAATTTAAACAATATTCTGCAAGTGATTTTAATTTATTTTGATTTCATTTAAACTTAACTAAACACCACATTACAAATATTATGTCTGTAGATAATAAGAATAGTACGATAGTAAGAATATTATGTTCAAGATAAAACAGAATATTGTATTCCTCGTATGCAATTCGTTGATACAGAATCTCCTTATCTTACATCCTTGATCCATGGGTAGTACTGGATGTCAATTTTGGTGATTATCATGATTTAATTATTGGGAAAGTAGATACCCACATATGATACTACGAAGAGCCGTCCATCTTGCAATGCTCTAATAATTATTCATCACTAGAACCTTATATGTGAATATGTGACTATGAATAGATGTGACATAAAGACATATCAAATGTAGATCCAGGACTGAGTAAATTTTATTTACACACGCATCTAGTTTACTGAGGTGGAAATTGAATCCACATACTGATTACTGTGAACTCCCATATAAGCCAGATTTAAATAATTAACATTGTTACCGCATATCAATACAGGAAACTTGGATACCTTCTGCAAGGTAATTATTACATAATTTATGCTCAGAATATGGCTCTGGCCATACATATAATCATACATGTCAATCTGAACTTGGAACGAGTGTCAAGTAATACTGGGAAAAAATCCCGACCAATCCTTGCCGGTCCTTGGCTTTGAACCTGGAACACCGCCATGAAAGGGTAGAGTGTTGTCCACCATCTGACTGACAATTTCTACACTTATCTTAATGTTCTTATCTGTTGATAGCATTCACACTCTCACTCAAATATAGTTTACAATATTTAGCTACAGTTTGCTGTTAAACATATGCCTTTTTTTTCAGATAGCATTTTTACCATTTTAGATAAAAGATTATTACACCCTGATTATGATATATAGCTTTTTCGTTACTCTATAACACTCCAAAAAAGGAATACAATGAAGGCTACATTTTCAAAGTGTTTCTAGTAATAGTCTACCATGAAAATTATATTCAATAATCATTAACATTTGTTATTAATATGCATTATACATACACGTTCAATAAATTTGTACAAAGAAATCATGTTTAATTTTATTTCATAGTATACCTTAATTTTTTGTATCATTTTATCATTGCCTTATATTTTAAAATTACTTTTTGAAGATGAACAGAAGGCTTTTGCATAGAAAACAATTAAATTAGCCGATAATCATAATTCTAAAACAATGCTGCAGTTTTCAATTTACACATGTCTCCAGATTCCATTACTGGCTGTACAAAATAAAATTATATTTTCAATAATAAATATAGCTACGTATTTCATACCCAAAAAGTTATTTTTAATCATCAGTGCTTGATATGTCATCCAATTATTGATCAATAATACTCCATATAGTACATTGTGTCAGTAAATCCCTAATTCATGCACCTATGACAGAAGCATCCACGTAACATTCGTTGAAATTTCATCCATGAATCTTTATTGCCAGGAATTAGGAAAGATTAGTGCATGTGAATGTGTGTTGATTCAGCATTTTTTAATTTTTTTTTTGTTTAGTTTCTCATGTATGATAAACATGCATATGATAAAAAAAATAAATATTGAATTTGGAAGTCGACATTCAAACAGTATGTCAATGACGAGAGGGCAGAACCACATGGGCATACCATCTGACATCCTCCTCCCTATTAATTATCAATATTTAGTAATTATTGAATCATGAAATTTGCCAGCCCTGTCCCACATTCTCATTCTATGTCCAAATGGGCGGTGAAGGGTATATTTGAAGGGTTTTTGTGAGACTTGTAGTGAACTAAACTTTGAACATTGGAAAAAAAATTTACTAATGAAGTAAGTCTTAACATATTAAAAACAAAACTTATACTATAGCAGAAAAAAACTGAGTATTTTAATATTTAATGACTATTTTCTATATTTGATATAAAACATCAAAATTATAAATTAAATTAACGTATAACTGTTTATAGAACTATATATGAATTGATAACAGTTCCTTAACAGCTGTAGAATAACAATAACCCATTTTGACGGATTCTTATTGTGTATTTCACTGATTTTAAGAAAAACAGCATTGTCCACACTACCGCAATAAAAGTTATATAGGATATACATTATCAAATTGCAGGAAAGTTAAAAATATACACTAAATGTTATTAATAGGGAGAATAATAAATAATAAGAAATACTTACAGGATCATGACTACGGCATACAAATCCTAGAAGATTATCATATCTGATATTACCCTCTGAGTGGGAAGGACAGAACGAGTTAACGCACTTAACACAACACCTTATTGTACGTTTGGAACAAATGTTACAATTGTGCCATGGACATATAAATTTGTTACCTAAAAACAATAAAAAAATGTATATAAAAAACTCTCACGCATAAAAAATTTAAATTTATTAGATCATTGTTACTTTACCTTCTGGCCATTCTGTCATCTGCAAACACCTTAAATGGTATGTCTTATTGCAAATTTTATTATTACAAGCATTTACATTTCCTCTTCTACCACAAATGAAACAGGGAGGTAAAATTATGCGTTCTGTGGGTTTCTTTTTCTTATGCGATGGTTTTTTTGGCTTTTTGAAGTCTGTATCCTACAAACATAAGTAGCTGTTGAATATTGTATGAAAGATTAGTGACAAATTTTTAATTTAAATAAAAAAAGTAACCATCATTTTTTTTTTTTTTTTTTGATAATTGGTTTATCTATTCCATGAACTTCATGGCCATGTGTGATTTACATAATTAATATTAGGTTATTAAATCGAAACTTGGCTTAAAAAAATTACGGTAACTCCATTATGAATAAAGCTGTCTACTGAGTGTTACACTAGGGAAACTGCAACTGGTGAGATGCCGTCGCCTAACTGGAAATATTTGAATTGATGTAGGTGCAAACAATTCAATATAATTCATTCTAGGTTTGTTGCTGCCTTTGGCCACCTACATATTATATAAACACATATACATGTATTGTAGTTGTTTATAACTGGTGAAGCATCCAAACCTACTAATACTGCCAAGACAGTAAGTTTCAGCGATGCATTAAAGTATTCATCTAGTATTCAAAGATGGTGCTTGCTGGATATGCTAGAATAAATTTATTTATGAGGGATTCTTGTACCATCACATAGAACTAAATGTTCTATAGTATGTATTTAAAAGGTTCAGAATCTGTAAAAAATAAATGGTCAGAGGCAGAAAATCATGGATACATCGTGAACCCAAATTACATCACAGAACCTTGGTCAGGTAACAGTAAAGAGCTTACAAGGGGAGGGCACGACCTGGGAAATTCAATTTGGGATGAGACTCGGTGCATAATTAGTATACTTTTAGGATGTTGGACTGTCAATACATGAACGCGCACTAGTCAGCCAATTCTGGGAACAAAAACTTGAAAAAATCGAAGCGCCACTAATATACTGGTAAGTTTTAATTTTTGGCAAGTAGTGTGGTAGCCGAAATAAGAGAGTACTTGCTTAAAGCCCGGACGACCGGGCTTCGAAACTCGTTCAAGAATCTTTTTTTTAATCATTTTTAAATAAATTTACAGTCTACAAATATTATTTATATATTATTTTTTATATTTTAATTACAATAAAAATAAAATCTTTTAACTACTATGTATATAATTATGGGTACAATAAAAGTAAAATTCTAATGACTTATGTTATTAAAATGTAAGTGAAATGTAATATGCCAAAATATTTTTTGTTTCCAATGATTTTATGACAATTGTCATTCAGGTTCTTGTTTCTAATTGAAATATAAGATTAATTGTTAAATTTAACAATAAAAAAATTTAAAACTAATAATTATATGCATTATTTATAACTATTATTATTATTATACCCATAATTATACGGTAGTTAAAAGATTTAATTTTTATTGTAATTAAAATATAATAAATAAATAATATTTCTAGACTAGATTTATTTAAAAATGTTTATTTTGAAAATAAAAAAAAAGATACTTGAACAAGTTTTGAAACCCAGTCGTCCGAGCAGTAAGCAAGTACTCTCTTAACTTTGGCTGCCAAGCTACTTGAGATAAGACTGAAAACTTACCACTATATTAGTGGCTTGATTTTTCTTCGATTTTATAAAGCTTTTCTCAGAATTGGCTGGCTAGTGGGCGTTCATGTATTGACAGCCGAACAATATTAATGTATTCTGTATTTTACATTTAAATGTGTTTTGTAATATAACCGATAAGTTCTCTAAATTATGTTTTTTTTTTTAATATGATGTATTTAAAATCTCCACAGTAATATGTCTTAAGGCATATCCCTTTTCAGGAATATATAACAAATGTCTCATTATATTATTTCTTAATGGTAAATTATTTGCCTTACTTGCTTAGCCTTAACGCCAATGAATCCGCTACAATTAGGAGCACCACATCTGCATACTTTTTTTTCTTTTCCAACACACTCCAAATTATAATTAAAGGTTAATTCGGTATCTACAGGAATATCTTCCGTGGCAAATAATCCAACTCTTGTGTCGCCATTTACAGTCCACTTTTGAGTTTCGCAGTTGGGTTGGCAACAGTGATTCATAAATCTTGCGGCATTACCTTAAAAATAAAAAAGAAATACCCATTTATAAGATTTGTCAGATGCTAACAAAGAACAATACCTTTTGGACCAGCATCAAGCATACGATCTTTATCAATTGTTAGAAAATAGTAATTTTCTTCCTTCTGCTCGTGCATTTTTTGTATCCTTCGTTGATATTCCTCACTGTCAATCAACTCTCCGACATATTCTATTACAAACTGTCCCTTTTTTATAGGGGCAAGCGTTTTTAAACCCCAGCCTCTACCCTGAGTTTTATAAGGTACAAGAGGAGGATATTCTCTTTTTTCAAATGATTGGTTTTTACATCTTTTACCTGCTGGACAAACATCTGGACTACATTCTGTCAAAAGTAACCTAAAAAATTTGTTTTTAAACAAAATTGTAAAAAAATTCAATAAAAATCAGCTTACATAAGTTTTTTTTAAGAGCTTGAATATTTACTTTACGGAAACATAAAAGAAAATGACTTATAAGTTGATTAGAAATGTTGTAATATCTTATATTGTTTATATTTGTTAAACAAATAAAAAAATGTTTTTTTTTTACAATGTTTTACAATTTTTTACAATACACATATTGCAGAAATACTTAATATGATTTATTTAATTTCTATGATACCATATTTTAATAGAATACAAAATTACAAAATGTAAGAAATAAATTTGGTAACTTTAAATTAGTATCAAGGAAAAATAAATAAAATGTATGGTTTCTAACTCAACCTATATTGGTTAGAGTAAAAGTATTGACATCAGAATAAAAGAACACAAAAATCAGGTTTAAATGGCAATACAGGTAGATCGGCATATTGCACACAAAATAATCATTTCATGGAGTAATATACAATTTCATATAGGTAATATGAAGTTAATTCGTATAGAAAGAGAAAGCAAAGGTTTAAACATGTTTACACAATCAGAAATAAAAATTCCTTAAGAGCAATCCTTGTACCCTGAATGAGTCATCCAATTTCTATCATCGAACTCATAAATATAAAATATATCGATAGTAAATCACCGTTAACAATTCTCTAATAAATTATATAACTATATTACATAAATTATACATTAATAGGTTAGGAATCTTTGTACATAATTGAAAAATAAATGGTTTTAGAATGCAGTTTGTAATGCCATTCATAAAGGTTTAAAAAACCGAAATGCGTAAACTATTTCTACAGAACTGGAAATACACAACTGGAAATACATAAAAAAAAACCCAGTGTTTCCTTGAAAACTATTATTTTCAAGCAATTTTACAATCATCCAAAAATTAAAATTCAATGCTCATACAATCAAAGATTAACATACATTTAGTATGTATACTTAAAACTTAAATTGTTTTATTTATACCTCTAAAAATTTTTCAATGGCTGATAAAATTAAATTAATATTTTGAATTTAGATTTTGCTGTTGTATAGTCTGCTACATATTTTAATACCACGGTCTGTGAAACAAATATAAGGGAGTTTGCCACTTGTTCATAATTCAAAAATCCGCAACCATTCATTTTTTACTGTTGACCTTAGATTTAATATTAGAAATACATTTGTGAATTTAAAACGTAGTCCAATACTTAAAGGCATAATACTGAATATTTGATCATTTTCTCTATACCAGATTTCATTAGTTTGAATATTTTATTAATTTAAGATATTAAATAGTGGATCTCATTATGGATACAAGAATTATGATTATAAGTAATTAAAACTAGGCGTTAAAATAACAAACCAATTAAAACTACATTTTAACTCTGTTTTCTGTTTCTATTTTTATTAGTAAAGTAATAAAGTAATTTTATTAGTAAGGGTCCTTTCGAGAATTTGTCTGATAAATGTCAGAAAAATGTTGATAGAAATCCTTACTTTTTATTCTGTAATTTAGAAATAGATGTTAACTAATTGGGTTATAATCAAACATTGTTTAGGAAAGATCAACACCTATTATTATAACTCTTAGTAAAAGATGTATCTAATATAACAGTCTTACCTATTCAAACAATCGCTGTCAGGTCCACAAGGATGAGGCTGACTCGGATCACATTCACAGGCAGTAGTGCTGCTGAGGTCTAAATCTAACTGCCGAACATTACCTACAGGTTTATTAACTTTTATTCTAATGTATGGCGGTGGTTTTAAAGATGTCATGGATTCAGCTTCTTGAGTTAGCTTGAATTCTGTAGAAAAAAACAATTTATATTACACGTTATAAACTGTATAAATAATGATTTACCTTTCTTTAATTTATGAGCCACAACGGCTTCTTCCACTGCCGTATTAAAGGCAGCATCAACTTTCTTTTTTACTGAATTGCATTGGCCTGTATCACCTTCTTGAAATAAAAAAGATCTTCCTCTATTAACCCAATAATAATCATAAGTTCCAAAAAATTTTACAACAAATTCACCAGTAGTGTGTTTTATGTTTAAAACATTAGCTGGTACTTCATTAGGAAACAAAATGAGAGCAGGCCACCATCGAAATCTGCCCAATTTAACCCAAACAATTTCATCATATAATGGTAGACGGCCAGATTCGCAATCTTCACAAATAAACTTATCATCGTCTGTTAAGTTGACAGGTAGGCATTCTGGATGTACGCTGGTGGGGCATGTTTCACAACAAATCAAATTGCCACCTTCAGAACAAAGGAAACACCATGTAGTGTTTATTGTAATCAATTTATTTCTTTCTCGATGCCTTGGACAAACTATCTGTGTTGAACTGAATATAGAGGTCCCAGCAGGAACACACAAATTGGTAGAATGGTACGTAGATGGACACCGCAAACACTTAACTATTTTATCCCCTGAACATCTAGATGTGGCAGCTCGTGGGTCATCTGAAGCACAGGTATGGCATACGTGAAGTGGACAAACAAAACTATCTACTGCTTGATCGGAATCCTTATGTTTTGTAGTTTGAATTAATGACCACTGTGTTTGTGGCCACAACTTCAAGCACTCTGGGTGATAGAATCTCCCGCATTGATATAAAGAACATTTCTGACGAATATTTGAACCCTTCTTTGAAACCGAGTGGTTACAAATGAAACAAAATGGGTCCGAGTTTGATATACAAAAGCCACATTTAAAATTTTTTGGATCTACAACAGTACCAACTTCAGTAAATGTTTCACTTATATTTAACCTATTTTCTGGTACATCATCTATACTTTCCGTGTCGCAGTCAGCCGTCACATGTTTCACAGATGATTTCTGAAAAGTTAATTCTGATTTTTTTGGATCTTTGTTATTATTCAGTATTGGTATATCCACGAAAGTTGATATACTATTAGAAGTATTATCTGTATCACTACTTTTTGTGATTTTTAGTTCTCTCATTTCTTCATGCCTTTCGGTTTTTTTATTAACAGGTTTATCTACTTCTGTGCTAATAACTTCAACAGGAAATAGGGTTCGACATCTATTAAACTGTTTAGTATTTCTTTGAGACTGATTGACATAATTTTCTTCTGAACTAGAATCAATAGACGATTCAGCATAGAATGTTTTGGATTCAAATTTCTTCATAATTTCTTTCATTTTATAATCGATTTGTTCAGCTAAGGTCATATTTTTGAAGTCCGGAGGAAAAGTTTTTCTAGGAGGAGTATTATATACACTAGAAGGGACTGTGATTATTTGAACATGATCTTCTGGCTTTAATTGTATTTTATCTGTAACTTCAACCTCTAAATTTGATATTTCATTACTTTTGTCTCTATTAGTATGCCTTAAATTATAGTCATAGTTTAAAAGCTTGGGTAACTTACTGTTCATATGTATTCCACATAAATCTGATTTGCTTGACTTTTCAGAAGAAATTATATAACTATCTTTTTCATTAGCAAAATTAATTTTGCTTGCGCTCTTCTCTTTTCTTTTTCTTAAAGTCCTTTCTTTTACAATTTTTGTAGCACAATCAACATGATATGATCCATTACATCTACCTTTGCATTTTAATACTTCACCTGGTTTAAGACAGTATTGACATACTTTATCTCGTGAAACACCCTTAAATAGATTATTCCGTTTAAACAAATCTTTTTGTGATTCCATAGTGTATACTAATATATTTGTAGAATTATCTGAGCTTGTTTTAAAACTAATATCTGATATTTCATCAGTTTGATCTTTTAATTGTAATTCTGAACATGATTTATTATTGGCTGAAGTAAAACTATCATTATCATCCTTATACATAATTTCACTGGCAACCTCTGTTTTAGATTGCTTTATTTCAGTATTTTCAGTAATAATATTTGTATTATCTGACAGTCTTTTTTTAAATTTTTTATGAGCAGGTGAAGAATTATCAGCAACACTTTTTAATTCTTGGTTGTCTTCATTTCGAGAAACTATTTCCTTACATTTTCTTTTGAGCGATTCCTTTTTCATCACATCATCATTAGAACATGATTTTTTATTTGTCGGTGACTTAAAAACATTATGGAAAAATAACAATTTCTTCCTAAGATTTTTTGATTTGAGACGTTCTGCTTCATTAACTGCACTCTGCCATTTTTCATGATTATTAGATCTGACATGTAAAGGTCGAAGTAAGGAAGACTTTTTCTAAAAATAATAATCTAGAGTAAATACTAATTCCATCTTTAAAATACAGGTATATTGTAAATGTCACTTCTAAGTATTATTATATTGAAAGAGAATTGATATAAATTATATAGCGATATATTTTAATATACAATTAAATTCAACATATAATTCTTCAATTCCACAATATACAATTAAATCTACTGACAACTTGAAGTTAAAAAAAAAAAAAAAAAAATGATTTTTTATTACAATTTTCAAATTACAGCTTACAAATTTATATAAAATCAGCAGTGGAAAATATTAATAGCAGTAAAAATATAATTTCTATTTATGTTATACATAGCACATACATAATGTTTGTGTAACCTCAGACACCCAGACGCATTTTTAAAATCCCATATACTGAAAATATTTATATTTGCTTGATATATTATTTTGATATTGAAATTCCTCAGCCCACAATTATTGAAATCTTCGAATAGATCTGTTATGTACAGATTGGTGTATGGCTAATATGAGGAAGAAAAGTAACAAGTTAGTTGTACATATCATCATATTGCTTTCTGATATGGTATCTGATGAATTTCTCTATCAAACCTTTATGCTGCACATATCAGTATAGACTAATTTCGAATTTCATATCCAAATGGATTTATGAAGCCAAAAATTTAGTTTTGGATGTCAAGATATTTGGTTAAATTTTTAACAATTTATACATTTTGACTTACGTTTAACTTTAAACATCAATTTAAGTTATATTCTGTGTTCTGTAGTTAGAAGTTGACTTCTGTATGTCTGATATTTTAAGTTATTAAAAAACAAAAAATTACACAAATACAAATATTTTATCTCCAGAAAATCTAGACAAAGGTTTTCACACATAAATAAGTCAAACATTTTTTAGTGTGACAACACTTCAGCACTTTTAGTAAATAATCTTTTAACATCTTTGTTAAAAATAATATATAATTTTCATATAATTTTATCTATTTGTATTGTTATTAATGTCAATGAATTTACCTGAATTTATGGAAAAAAAGGTATTGCACTGTATACAGCATGGTAATAACACTGTATACAGCATGGTAATAACGTTTTACATGATATTCATATTATTAGATAATTTTTTGAAAGACTCTCGACTTGTTATTATGCGTGTAGTACATATGTGTGGTGATGTTGTGTTGTGACTAGTTAACATGTCAACCTTATTTTTTTTTCAAAGATATTGACTGAAGTACAAATTTAATTTGTTCCAGATTTTGTGTTTGAACTGTGACAATCATAGTCTGTTTTAATTACAATTCCCTCTTTTTTAACAAAACTGAACTCTAACGACAATTAACTCCATATTGTCTTAGGTAATCATACTTACATTTCTGGTTATTTACTTTTCACTGTATTAAAACGTTTTAAGTGTACAATATATTTCAACTAAACTTACATTTTATTTTAAAATATTTTTTTCCATGTAACCATGTATAACATGATACAAAAATATGATATAAAATGTATAAAGTACAATATGACCCCTTAATTTGTTTAGTCGTTTTTGACAATTTTGAAGTAAAAAATGTCAATTGTGATTTCAAATGTGATACTCACTAGAAGTATTAATGTATCATTATGATAACCTCAAATCCAAGTACATGTCGCCTGATAGCAGAACAAGACATAAAAATATTCAGATACCAAAAATGCTAAAGACTATAAGCAGTAAAAGTAGCTACTTTACTGCAGTAAAATTGTATAACAAACTGCCAAATAACTTGAAGCAATTATATACCAAAAACAAAAAAAAGTAAGCTCAAAGCGTGGATCGCATTTCATATCTAATGTCGAATACCTGATGTAATCAGCAAAAAGAAAGTACTACTAAATTTCATGCAATAAGCTGTGACTACTAAGCGTGAACGTTAAGCACAGCTGCCTAGATTATAAGTTAGATTTAAGTTAACTATTTTAATTTTAGTTCATACTATTGTAACCAGTCCCACCAATAGATAACTGTGTTTATCTCTGTGGGAGTTGCGCGGATTGTAATAATCCCTGTAACTTGTACTTGTACTTACTGGTTGAAATAAATAATAAAAATAATAAATAATTTACCACACTATACTTTGTATTCGACATTATATCAAATTTTATCGTATCACACAGCCCTTATAATAAATTTTAAACTTACTTCGTTCCTCAGTTTATCCATCAAGATTTGCAGGTCATTACTAGTGTTATATAACATAAGTTGATTTTTATTCACCCAAGCTCTTCTCCCATTATCGCCAAAGAAACGAACGTGATATAATACTCTTGGACCCCTACCAGCGACTACAAAACAATAGACATACTCAGTACATCAGTAAAACAAAGTAATGTTGTAGAGGTAGGTAATTAAGACAACTAAGTCATCCTTGTGCGAAAATATATGCTCAACTGTGGATGCTGGATATTTGTCTCACAAATTGTATACAATTCAACAACTAGGTTCAAACAATTGTTACAAATATTTTGTATTTTCTGAATTCATGAGGAAAAGTAGATATGAATAAAAATTTGGAATCCTAATTTTGGATATTATTGATCACTGTCAGTGATAATATTGAGACTGGCAGACTTTACTTATACATTTTCTACCAAAGTGAAATAAAAAAACCGACAGTGCTCCAAAATTGGGCCATTATAAACAGGCCTATAAATTCCATAATTTAAAAAATTTTGGGCTAACTGAAGTTTTTCTGGTGTAAACATTTCTCATTTTCCTCATGTTAAAAATATTCATGGTAATATCATGTTTTCGTATGAGTATCATACGAGTATTAAATAAAGCAAACATTTGCAGGATCGTGATTTCTGTGCAATAACTTTTATCTTTTTTTCTTAGGTAATTTGTTAATACTAATTTATGAAATAGATGTTTAATCCCATATATACTTTTAGAAATGTTTAACAAATAATTACATTTTTTTTAGCCATTTATTTACATTGTATATTTCGTTGAAATTTTTGTAATAAATGCTTTAAATTAAGGTAATATTGTAAGGATTATTATATAGGTACCAACATAAGTGTATATATAAAAATATATTGTACAATATAAAAATATATTGGGAACTATTCTTCTACATAATTATGATAAACTGAAATAGAAATAAACCAAAAGTTTTCACATGTACCACATATTTTTATAACTTTTGAAATTATGTGAAATATACATTTTCTCAGTATACATTTACCTATTTTTTTATGACGTCCTGTTTCTGGCTCTCCAATAACTAAACATGGCCAAAAGGGATGTGAACCTATTTGACCCCAAGTAAGATCTCCTACTTGAAATTCTGGGCATTCACCTACATACAAAAATAAAATTTATTAACCTCAAAGGCACTAGAAATACTTTAATATACCTTCCATGTTGGCTACGTACAAACTGGATTTAGCCGTTTTAATATTTAATTTGTCTTTGTCTTTTACGTCCAAAGAAGCATATACTTTATTATAACCATTCTCATTAGATTTTCTTTTATATTTTATGTGTTTTTCATTTTGTTTTAAATCATCATTAGTATTTATATCTTGATGGCCCTTACTTTTATTACCAGAATGTGAAGTGGCATTTGTAAAACTGTTACTTCTTCTTCTTAATTTACTTCTATGTGTTTCAATACTTTTTTCTGATTTTTGGATACTATGGTTATTATATGTGTCAACATTATTTATTTTTCTTGTAACCCTTATATCATTCCTACTACAAGGAGCCACACTTTTACTTCTTCTTAACCGATTTCTATATTCTTCTTTTTCTTCATTCGATACCTCTATATGGTCAACAGATTTTCTCCTAGAGGGCCGATATCGAATACTATTTTGGCTTTCCTCGTTCCTTCTATTTCCATCCCTAGGTAAGACATTTATCTTTGCCTTACTTGATTTTTTTAGGATTTCTTGTTTAGTTACATGATCACTAAATGCTTCTGTTAGAGTAAGTTCATCAGTATCCGTTAACTGTTTAACTGGCTCTTTAGGACATGCCGATATAAAATCATTATTTACAGATGATTCCTCTAGAAGCTGAGAATTTTGAACGTTAATCAATTTTGACTCCCCTTGTTGACTCAAACAACACTGAACTGTGTTATCTCCTATATTCTCAGATGCCAGGTTTACTTCTATTGTCTGAATATCAGTTTTAATCTGTGTTTCAGATTTTTTACAAACAGTAACGTGATCGGTAGTTAATCTATTTTCCTTTTGTTTAATTTCGCTTACTTCTACTGCATCAATAGTCGATATAACATCAACCTCTACGAGGCCATCTTTTTTGGAATGTTCCTCTTGATTAAATTCAATAGATTCTTTAGTCTCTTGAGGAATGCATGTTGTGTCCCTTTTATTTGATAATTCAAAGTTATTAAAATCGGATTTCATTGTGGCCGATTCGTTAGCTTTTTCTTGTTCTCTATTATCAGTATTCACATTCTTCAACATTTCTGGGATGATTTCTGATTTGTAAGAATGTTTATCTAACTTGGTATTCATTGACTCCAAATTTTCATGAGGAAAATGTAATTTTGATTCTTTACAAAAGATATATGAGATATCATTTGTAATATTACTATCAACACCTTCTCCGGTGGCATACTCTTTTATAAGATCATTTTTGACTTCATCTCCCTTTAATACATGAGACTTGCATGGAACAACTGCAGATAATAGTTTTAATATCCCACTTTCATTTTTTAAAGGACTTTTACAATTTTGAGTATTTATGGGCTCATGTTTGTCATGAACATTGGTATGTTTACTTATTTTATTTAATTTAGGAAAGTCCAAGCCCACTAATGATTTGTTTTCTACCCCTTCAGATATTTTATGTTTGTCTACTTCCTTTTTTGGCAGTATACACTGAATATAGTCATTTTTAGTAATATTCTTTTTAATTGTCACGTCTTTTTGCAATTTTGCACATGATAGATCTATATTTACAGACATGTTCTTGGTACTGGAATTACTCAACTGAAGTATTGTCTCATTTTCAATTGAATTAACAAATCCTTCTTTGATGTTCGATCTGTTTTCAAATACTTTTACTTGATCACAATTACTATTTGCATCTGGTTTAATAATACCTGGAGAATTAGACTCTATATCAAGTACAACTGGTTTTAGGACTACAGCAGCTGCTAATTTATTGTCATTACAGTTTTCAACTATAAGCAAATTGGGCTCACTTTGATTTAACTTGGTATCACACACTACTGTCCTAGATGAACGTAATTTCCTTGTGGTAGGTGATAACCTGCTTACTTCAACAAGCTCCTCATTTATTGTGTCAGGTACTTTATTGGAAAGTTGTGATAAATCTAAAGGGGTTATAACAACTTTTAGTTCAGAAACATGGTTTCTGTTTTCCTTTATGCGATCTACATTTTTACACACATTTTTGTTTGAATTCGATATTGATTTGTTAGCCTTGCACCCTTCTGATATAATTAATCTTCTTTCTATTATCTTATTCACTGTATTTAGAATTTCAACTGTTTCTCCTTCATTCCTGACAGATATTAAATTATTAAAATCTGTTTTAAAATTGTACTTTTTTGCATTTTCATTTGGAGAGAGTCCTGTTATTGTTCCTTTTTGTAACTTACAATTTCCAGTTTCACGGCGTTCCACAATGGAATTATTCTTCTCTAAAGAAGCAATTGCTATATTTTCTTGACTTGAAGATCTCAACAGTCTTTTACCTGCAGTAATTGTGTTAACTGATTTTCGTAATTCATTTTCAATTAATTTTGCTTTCAGAAATTGTCTTTCGGTTTTAGTCAAATTACTATTAGATGTAACTTCAAATTGAACATTTGATTTCATATTTATTTCCAAAACTTCAAGTTGATCTGTTTGGTTTTTGATTAAAGAATTCAACAAGTCCTCTTTACTATCATCACTTCCTTTCTCATTCTGAATAAATATATTTTTAAGCTCTCTAGTGCCATTTACTTGATTTTTTTCACAATTATTTACATTCTCTAACATTAAATTCCATCGATTATCTAGTAACTGCATTAAATCCTTTTTATCAGTACCATTTCTACAGACATGATTGTCTAGTATTAAATTTTTAGGATCTTCATTGCACAATCCGATATTCTTTTGTTTTTCTAAACATTTTTCTTTTCCTTCATTAATTCCAGATTTTATGGAACAATCGCAGCACATTTTTTTTGAACCGATCTTTGTCGGTTTTTTCTTTGGTGTCTTTCGTTCTACATTTTTAATTATAATTTCAGATAATTTATTTATACAATTCGAATGTATTAATGGCTTTTTATTTTTTTTGGGGTTTTTAGACTTCATCTTCAATTTTTTCTTTTTTATTTTCGCCATCTTCAATTGTTTTTTGGGATTTATCAACTGGTGACCATTTGATGTTAACTTTTTTTTAACCTTAGTTTTAATCTTACATAAAGGTTCTAAAGGAACTTTAGTAGTTCTGCAAACCTTTTTTCTACGATTTGGGGATTTTTTTTTTGATACATCAATTATAGCATTCCCAAATGTATCCGAAACATTATTTTCAGTTCTTTCAAGTACAGACAAATTATTGGAGATTTCAATTTCTTTGTTTCCTAAGGTTAAACTAACATTTTTAACAAATGACATTTCATTACTTACAGACTTCATATTTCTAGAATGTTTGGTAATTCTTTTTTTCTTTTGTGAAACAATACCTTTTATATTTACATCTACTTCCTCAACCTTTTTTCTTAACATCTTTTTAAAATTCATTTTTATTGCTTCTATATCAATTTCTTTACTTTTTAAACTTAGCTTCGAATTCTTTGGTGTGCTATTTGTATAAGGATTTACATCATTATTTACAATTTTTTTCTTATTTAAAGGTGTAGATGTGAAGAAATTAATATCACATGTTTCAAAATTTTCTGTATCTATATCTAAGAAGGAGCCATTTATTCTAAAATAATCTGGTTCTGCTTTTATTCGAACTTCCTCATAATAAGGAAAAAGACATTCCCCTTCAACATTTGTAATTATCCATGGCTCGTTAATATATTGTAAATCAAGCAGTGTTATTTCACTTACATCAAGAATTTCAGCATCCAATTTATTGTTTGTATTGGGTTTTATATTTTCAGAAATGATGGGATAATCTGGTAAACCAAAACTTTCTACAATACTGCCGCATTGGAACTTTTTCCTTTTATTAGAATATGTTTTTAAAGTTGGCTTGCTTCCTGATTTTGAATCTAACAATTTTTCAGATAAAATATTAGGTTTTGATATTATTTTAAATACTTTGCTAACATCTTCTGCAGGCAAATTATTTTTGTTGATGGTGTCATATGAAAAACTTTCTTTTGGTGTCTCTAAAGAGTTTCTTTTAAAAAAATTTCTTTCGTTTATAGAATCACTCTGCATTTTTTGTGGTAGTAATGCTTTAAGAGTTTTTGTATACTGTTGTCCAAAGATGTCATCAAACATCGAATAGAATGATTCACCGTCATCACTATTTATTTCAAAGGGTGAACAATTTTTTATAGATTGGTTGGAATTTGTTACCTCATTCACTTTATCACTATCACCATAATTTTCCTTCCTCTTAGTGTTAATATTGGAAGGGTCTCCTAAACTCTCTGCAAGTAACTCTTTACCTTTAGTAACAATACCAGTTGACTCAAGGGCATTATCTGTTTTACAATAATCATCTGGTATTTTCGGTTTTCTTATACGACTACTTCTTCTTGTAGGGCTTAAAAATTCTTCAGAACGTTTTTTTGACACAGTATCTTTCACATTTTTTTCTTGGCAGTTATTAATAGTACTTTTTTCATCTAAGTTCATCGTGATTCACTAATATTATTTAGCTATTTCATTGATTATTGTTGATAATACAGTCCTGAAAGAAAAATAAGGTTATGTGATAATATATAAATATCATTAATGAAAATACTAAAAAAATATTCAAAACGTCATTCAAACTCAACGTATAACTTGACAATAATATAATATATAATATATGATAATGATTTTTAACTTTTATTTACATTTTTTAGCCAGAATTAAATAAGTTATTTGATGTTATATCATGTAATATATATCACACGCAGCTAATGGGTATTTATGAAGTGAACGATTAATGCTCACCATTTAATTTATAAAATGAATAAATGTGCCACATTTCAATAAATGAAAATACAATTTTTATATTTGATACAAAACAACAACACTCAAGATATCTTTCCTCTGACAAGAATACATACTTGAGTGAAGTTAGCCTGTCTACATTTCACATATTTCCCGCTTTTAAAGCGAAGGACAAATATTTGTTTGGTTTTTATTTGAAAGACCCCTGATCTGTTCGGCGAATAACCCTCTCCAATATGGGTATTGGTCGAATGCAGTTTGCTAGTGACTTAGAGTACGTGCTGAACAAATGGGTTTTCATTCATTATATAGTTTTCATATAACTTTTAGACAAGCATATTATCTGGATTAGGTTTAATTCGAATTATAACTTATATATGTGATAATACATTTATGGGATCATACGTTGAATTTAAAAAGTCTACATTAAAAAAGTTTTACATTCGCCTTTCGATATTAGCGAAAATCAAAAAGAAAACCTGCTATAAATTTATTTGTAAATCTTTAAGTTTACTACGATATAAATAACGGCTACATTACTAACGGATGCAACTAACAATGCAGGTTACTGTAAAGTATCCTTCAGATGCTTTCAAAACAAAATTTTCTCTCGCGGGCAGGGAATTGGACCAATTACAACATATTTACTTGTATTCCCCTGACTCCTACTTGTCACAATTTCTGTCGTGTGTAGTTGAAAAATTTTAACTCACTTTTCATTGTTAAAATAGTTAATTTAAATATTTGTAAAAACAAAGTTGACTTATTTATTTGCCGCTCAATCTATTGGCGACACAAGTGAAAGTTGGCGATAGTAAATTCTTGGTATTGGGGGTGAACCGTTGCCGGCGACAGCATATTTCTGTGAAGAAGGCAGAGGAGCACAGACTACTTTGTGCTAGAGATGGCAAGTTTAGTTCATTTTGATGAACTAATTCTTTCAGTCTCATTCACTTGACTGAATCATTCACTTGAACGATTCATTTGATTCAGTTTGGTGGGGAATTTGTTTATGGCTTAAAATAGAAAAGGGATGTTGATTTATAAAAGAAACGATTTTTATTAGTTTATGGCAGTGGGTTTATTAGGGTCACAGTAAATAATTTGATTCCTTTAAAAATGTACTTATCATGGGAACGGTCGGCTGCATTTGTGCACTTACTTCGGAATCAAGAAGTGACAAAAGCCACTACCGTCAGGTCACAGCAAGATGTGAGAGACAGATTATAAAATAGATAACCGAAAGCCGACAGATATGCGTTAATTGCATATTGCATTGCTAATTGCTACAGCACCCACTGTCTTATACGTAACTTGGGAATTAGTCAGTTTTTAGAATAATTTTAGAACGTTTTATTTAAAGTGTTCACCGTTGTTGCTTAATTTTAATAAATTTATGTGTTGAAATAGACATGTATGTTTATTTCACAACCCTTAACGCAACAACAACAGACGTGGTACAACAGTACGTCCTAGTGATACGAAACAAGATCACAATTAAAAACATATACAAAACAAAAACAAAAACCTATTTCGGCACTCTACATACGTAACACATAAGTACAGTTTATACTAATGCACGTACCAGTACCATAAACAATGCTCTTTATGTTTAAACCGCCCATCTGCTCATACCGATAGCGACAGACCTTCCACGAAATTGTACGTTTGCAAGTTTGCATCTTAGTGGCATTCATACTTCAAAACATAAACCATTCAATTAGTTCATTGACTCACTCGAACCGACCTAGTACCGAATCGAATTGTGAATACAAACACCAAATTACAAGAGTAATAGGAATTGGTTTTAGGTCCCTTTTCACTTGGCTTTAGTTCGCAAGTGAATGATTCTTTCATATACAACTGAATGGTTCATTTCATTCAGTGACGTGAATAGTTCAATTGAACTAGTTCGTTCGCGAACTACACATCTCTACTTTGTGCAGAGGAGGCTTACTCTCTGTCTGGTATGTAATTACTTGTTGCATTTACCTTCTACCTGGATACCTGAAAAACTGTTTAGATGTTACGGCGCGAAATTTTAAAAGCGATTTCACAGTAATGTTTTATTTTTTATTATATTGTAATATGTCCATGGTTAACAGAGGTTAAAACTTAATTAAATTTACATCTCATATTTTATCACTTATTTAACTAAATTAATCAATTTAGTGTAATTCAAAATAAAACAAATGTATAAATGCATTTGTATTGTTGGTTGCATACGAGGATTTAAATAATTATAAATTATACATATTATAACACCATTTGTTCATATTTATCGTTCAATCATACGGTTTAGTTATCTTGCGTATGTTGTACGGACAAGATTGTCAGTTATATAGCGGTATAGATAGTACCGGAGAGTTATCGAAACATTTACTAGCTATTACCATTGTGGATCATTTCGTCGAATCCAAATAAGTAATATTTTTATAGACAAATAAATTACTTGTGTCTATTAAAACCTACAAAAATGTTCAAAAATAAAAAAAATAAGGAAGCAGATCAGGTAACAACAGGCACGACTACAGGGTGAGTCATCTTGTTGCTACTTTATAAATTTTAATTATTCAAGTTCATGTATTTTCTATTCCATACTTTTATGGAATAGGAAATTCTTACAAATCAGTGATAAGATGTATATGAACAATGTGGAGGCATTTGTGTTAAAGTAGATGTGTAATGTGTCTTTGTCTATAGATATGGAATGTCTTGTCTATCTAGGTACACCCTTTGACTATTATGTCTTGAATGTTGAATGCTCAAAGGATACACCTATTAGCAATATTAACAAACATGAAATGTAACTTCGAGAAACAGGGTTTGCTATAACATTCATACTTGCTTTTAAGGTACTATATACACAATTGACTTCATGTATTTAACCAAATGCCAATTGCTTCATAAAACAATTTTTCTTATAAATACATAAATCTTATGATATAATCTTCCAAAATAGTCCATTTTCAGATAGGGAACAAATTAAAAGAATCTATATAATCTATAATGCGTACAGAAATGTACAATATTTTGTTGAAAAGCAAAGAACTCCTCTTTTAATATTAATGATTGTATTCGATACTTCAATTTATAGTAATACTGATTTTTTTAAATAAGATATTTACCCATGTGAAATGCCAAAAGATGACAGTGAATCAAAAGCGTTGTAATTCAGTTTATTTGATCAGTATTGTTTTCGATACAATAAATGTAGTGTACATTAATGTATAATGAACATTATAATTGTAGATTATAAATGAAACGTGAGTAAGTTTGCTATGGCTATTACATTATGCTCTTGACGTTAATAAAGTAACAAAAATAGAAAATCGATAAGGTTTATCTATCAGTAGATAATATCATTTTATTGAAAATTATCAATCTATGTAATCGACTAAGGAACCATAATTTAGTTGAATCAAAGTATTAGTTGCTAAAAACTACACTAACAAAAAATATCAAACTATATAACTGTTTCTGATTGTGATCAGATTGAACAAAAATTTATTTCTGCTATTGTATTATTAATCAGTCTTTCCATATTATTATAGACCTTTATTGTCTATTGATATTACTATAATAAAGAACTACTATTAAAATTTATTGTTTTAATAGCATTCCTTTGATCATTAATTAATGTTAAAAAGTGAAATTAAATAATTTTTGATATGAAAATAATGAATAATTTTAATATCTAATGATTTGTTTAATGATACTTTATAGCATTGTAAGAACACATATTATACATTATAAGTATAGATTTTAATATCCAAATGTTTATTATACTCTTAATAATAAAAGAGGAAAAAGACAAAACTTACTGATTAATTCAAAATGTAAAGAAAAAATCAGAAACTAAAAAAATATTTGTTAATTTGCAGAAGTATAACCCAAACAACAGTAGTAAGAAGATCTGTGAATTCCATAGAACAACGGTATGGATTATTCTACCACGTAATTCATTTAGTAGTAAGTTACATAAATCATATTTGTTTTTGATCAAATTTTGTATCCCTTGCATAGATTTATGCAGTGCATTACCAGCACTACATGTTATTAAATTTATTTCTAATTGTGTGGATTAACATAGAAAATTATTTCTCTTAGGTATACAATGAACATATAATTAAACTTTAGATATACATATCGATCATCTATATATTTTCTGTTAATTTTAGTGTTTTGCACAGCAAGACTCTCGATAACTACATAGAGCATCCCTCTCCAGTAAGAACAGAATATAGTAGAGTAGAATAAAAGTCAAAACAGGTCAGATACAAAACAATATTCTAAAAAAATTAAAGTGAAGTTTTCACACTTATTTTAATTCTGTTTTAAAAATTTTTGTATCAAGCAAGGTTTAAAAGTGACAATGCAATTAAACTTTGTGAAGATATATTATTTATCAATAAATAATGTTGTACGAAGTGATAAGTTTACTTCACAAATGTACAGATACATATATGATTTTTGGCTATAATTTTCATCAGAAGCAGCGCTTCAGCATCCAGCAATATATAGCTGGCTCCATAGCTTGGCTCTATTTGCCTTAGTATCGCTTCTCCATGTCGTGATGAAATGTTTCGCCGTGCTTATTACTGATGGCTCCAAGATTTTTTAAGAAAAAATCTAAATATGAGTGTAAAAAATGTATTTTTAGGCTCATGTTGTATCTCATGGCTTTAAATGAGACCAATAGATTTTTACAATTTCCACGTAATTTTCTGCTTTGCAATTTTCTAAGAAACCGTTGCCAATCTCCTTAAAAGGCAACCATGCTGTTTTTTCAATTCCAATGTGGTTCGGTGATCGGAGTTTCACTACAACAACTATAAAAACAATATAGCACGACATTCTTTAATACTTTGATAATGACTGCATTTGATATGCTCATACATTGAGTTCTAGCTAGCAATTGAGAAAGAATTGCTACTTAGAAATAGGGACTGCTTGCAGGTCTTAACAAGACATGTTGTATGTACATGACAGTAGGAACTCACTTTAATAGATTTGTGCTTCCAAAAGGAAACTGTTGCACTACACAAATAATAAAATACCAATATTTCACACAGGTTTTGTGTTAAATACCTCTTGTGTACACGCATATTCTATTAGTGACAAGTGAATATACTGCAACACAAAAACTAAACATGATGGAGAAATTTTGAAAGCAATCGATTTCAGCATGCAAAAATATATAGGAAACAGGTACTTGGGAAAGCATAAACACGTGTATAAACTTTCTAACTAGTACTCTTTATCTTGGAATATCCCTATCATTTTCATGTGAACTTGTTAGTGAGGGTGAGATTTTTAATATTGTTGGAGTAACTTGATTGTCTTCAAGGATTTCAAGAGGTTTTTAGACAAGGTAGTGAACATAATTTACAAGTAATACAAATTTTATTCATATCCATCCGATATTAGTTTCATTAGTGTAGTTTAATGTAATGGATATAACAGGTTAGACAGTTATAGGCATTGCAGTATAAACACCTCGGCTGTCTATTTCTCAGAATCATAAACATATTTGTAATTTGTATATGGCCCATTCTCAGGCTTGTAATAACTTACCCTCTTGTTAATTTGATTGGTAACTTCCATCTTTTAATATCCTTTAATATTATTATTTTCCCTTACTTGCTGCCAGAACGATAAGTTTTTTATTTTAGTGTGTTTTGATATTGGAATATTGTATAAGTATTATTTTCAATGTTCTCTGTTGCTTGCCGTACAGCTTCATCTGCTAATTTATTTCTACCTATGCTTATATGAATAGGAACTTGTTTTTGTGTACTTTTTGCCAAGTTTAGTGACAGCTATTAAGATTTTCTGAATTAAGGGATCGGTGTTCTATGTATTATAAAGAGCTTATGATGCGTTGAGGAGGGATTCTGTACATATAAATACAATACATAATATACAGGTTTTACATTTAATTAATAAATAAATAACAAATAAACATGATGTCTTTTTTAATATGCTGAACACAACATAAAAATTGATTCATCTCCGGATTGTAAGTAAAAAAATAGTGTATTTAAATTCCCTATCATTCACTTTGAATTAATACTAGTGAAAAATACAGAATCAGCTGTATTACTGAATATCAATGATTAATCAGGTTTTATTTATGTTGCTTTTTTATTTAATTTAAATAAAAAACTTGTAAGACCTGTGTTTAATTAAATGGTATCAATGTTATACATTTTAGGACTGTAACACATACAACTTCGAGGCATTTATCTATAACAACTTCTAAAAGAGAACTAGAGAGTTCAGGTAAGTTGTTATAAAAAAACTATTTTAATTTCTATGTCTACTAATTAATCTTACCTGATAATATGTATATAAGCACTAAGAAAAATAAATAAACAAAAGATATATAGTAAATCCATATAAAATTAATAAACTGTAATTTTAATTGAAGTTACAGTAATAGGCAATTAAGTAATTAGCAAATATTAATTTTTATTTTTTTTTTTTTCAGTTCATACGGGGTTTAATGGTAAATTATCGACTAACCTTCTACATAACAATTTATTGAGTAATGCCAATGCTGGACATCAAATTGATGCTAAGCCATTCAATATAAAAAGTAACGAACTAGTTAAATCATCTTTATCAAACAATATAGGATACCAAAGCCCGTTTTCACGAAAGCTAAAGCCGTTTAGTTCATCTGCTACAGATGCTAGACCTTTTAATTTACCTCAGCCATCCACAAATAGATTAGCTGCATCAAGTGCTTTTTCACGAAATCAGCCAGCATATGCCAGTTATCAACAGCCAAGGAACACTTCCAGTGCTTTATTTCCTTCTTCTAGTACACAATCGCTACCAAGTGCTAATGAATCAACAAGTCATAGGAATGACCCTAGGATTCCTACCTATAATACTAATGGCAAAAAAAGGGGTAAAGTATTGGTGATAAATAACATAAATTTTTTAAAAGAATTGGAGGATCGTAAAGGTGCAGAAATGGATGAAAAAAATATTAAAAAACTATTTACAACTATGGGCTTTGATGTTGATGTACATAGAAACCTGAATCAAAAAGTAAGTTTTTTTTTTCATATACTAATCCTGATTAATAAGATATTGTTTTTCTTAAATTTTTCACAGAATGCCAATTGATACTTATAGCCTAGTAGCACACAATATACCTATACTGATATATTGATTACCTATGATTAACTTTTGTTTTTACTAAATTCTCCACACACGTGGAAGCATAATAATATTATACTTTTAAAATTTCTAATTCTAATTCTTTAAAAAAACACCATAATTAAATAATTTCAGCTGTCACAAATCTGCTGCCAGATTTTCTAATCTGGCATCCATAACATTTTTTACCTCTATTACCATTAATTCAATGCTTATTTTTGTTATCTTGGTGATTTCCTCTATAACAAGTTTCTGTGTGATAGGTCAAATGCACATTTTTTCATTTAAGCAGTTTAACTCCTAACACTTTTATTGGGATTAATTGAAATCCTTTTCGAAATCAAAAGTAATAAGGGTGATATATATCAGGTGATTCAAAGGTGTATCTATATTTTAACCATTGGTGTATTTTAACCTGTAGAACATTTTTATATTCAAAATAATTTTTTCCCCAAATTTCTCTCCTTGGCATGTTGGTTACTATCGCAACCTTTGCATAGTATACTGAATAAGTAGTTGCTTCATGACTCATATACTTTGTTATCTTTAATACACTAGATAAAATCACTTTATAGGTACTTTCTAAGATTTAATTTCAAATATTCATCTGTATGTTTTAAGGTGCCGAATTTTATAACAATATATAAAATGAAATTTCTAAACAACTGACATATTTATTGCTATGCACATTATTACCAACTGCTTATATTCATTTGTGGTTGTACCGTTTATACTAAATATTATCTGAGAACGTATAGTAGTTATGCAACCCAACAAACATTTGTGTTAGTTAACATTGCTCCAACATCCGTTTCTTATTTTCATTGTTATAAGAAAGATAAAAGGTATAATCCATAAAGTAAGAAACAGGAACAAAGATAGCACAATGAATTTGCATCATATTGAAGAACCAGAACCCCTAGATTGGCTTTGACACATTTTTAATATGTGGTGATAACCTTTGTTTATGCCAAAGTTTAGAATAAAACTAATTAGAATACAATGTAGAAATATGTGTGTGTCACTTTTTGACTGCTTTTCTCTTCCCTGATCTTTTTGCAGAAACAGTTCAGAATAGTTTTATAAGTAGGGAATTAAAAACTATGATTACTGATATGGAGAACTTCGAATGTAAATTAAGTAAGGGTTTACGTACATACAACCTAGTGATTTAAAATTTTGCACAATAATATTAATCATTTTTTAAATGATTTTGAAATACGTCAACCTTATTTTTTAAAAAGACTGGTTAACAAAAGTTCCTTTTGGATTGTGTTGAGTTGTGGTGTTAGAATTACTTATTTACTAGGTTTAAATTGCAACCCCCCTCTTGTAACAAAAATGAATTACTAGGTAGAAAAGTGAAATTTTCCAGGTACAACAGACCTCAAATTAATGATTTCCTATTTACCGTTTGTTAGATAGAAGCTGTTAAATATAAAATTATAACAGTTGATAAATGTATCTGGTATCAGATACAGAGATATCTCGTATCAGGGATCGGGTAGACATTTTGACTAAACATTAATTTTGTATCACACTAATTTTATTTTCAGAATTGAAAACATGGATAAAATAAATCAGTTTGTGACCAAAAAAGGTACATGATATCTAATAAAATTAATACCTAATACATTTTTTGCTCATAGACAAAAGTAACGAAAACTATTCTAAATGAAAACTGTTGAGGATATATCAAATTACTAAAATAATTAACTATTACGTCACTGTTACTGTCAATTTGACTTTGCATGCAGAGTTTTTAACATTTGTATTTAATAAGCAATAAAGTGTGTAAATTGTTTAATGGACTGAATTCGATAGAATTCAAATGCTAATGATAGTTGGATATATGCACATAGTGAGATTAAGATGTCACGAGAAGGCTTCAGTTATTTAATCAACTTGATAGTCTGCCTATTTCGAAATCAACAGTATGTAGGCTGATCTAAACATTTTTAAAACATGGTATAAAAGATTTACTTCAACTACGGCATACCTTAAGTGGAAACACTAAACCAAAGATATTGCTTGAAGTTGAAGAATATCCTCACACTTCTACCAAGCAACTGGATTTAAACCAGTTGAAAAATTGTTAAGGGGAATAATAATACCAGCTGTATAAAGTAAGTATGTTTAGTACAAGAGTTGAATGAGGATGATCCAAATTGTTATACAGTTTTGCATACAAATTATCGTATTATATTGGGATGAAAGTCCTTTATAAAGTTGGTTGCTTTTTCTAATGAAGCAGCTTTTTCCTTGAATGAAACAGTACACTATGAAATATGATGGGCATTCAGGTCAGTTGCCCAACGTGGAGCTATAAAATTGTAGTACTTTACATAGTAGCCATTACATGGATGGATGCCTTGATGGTATTTTTTTATAGAAGTGGCTGCAACAATATCATTTATACTATGGTTCGGGGCAGTAAACAGCTCAGTATTGGGGGTGTATGCTTGGGTTCAAGTCCCAACAGGAAGAGTTTGGCACCTTTCCTTGAGCGTGAATGTATTTATCCTTGTCTTTATGTATAACCTTCCCCTCCACAACCTGGGTATTTCTGTGTATGCAAACATCGCCATAACTCCAGATATTTGTCTCAAGAGAATTATCATTGGACTCAAGAATCACATAGCCAACGTCAAGATAAATGTATGGGCTGGAATTATAGGAAACCATCTTTTAGAGCCTTACTTCCATGATGATGTTCCTGTGATGGTAATGTTCTACATCAAAGAATTTGGTTTCACCAAAATAGAGGTTCATTTTGGTGTTAACGTCTGATCAGTTCTTGATGATACGTTCTCTGGCAGATAGATAAAGCAATGGAAACTAACTGAGTGGCTACTACATTCACCTAATTGAATGCCCTTGAGTTTCTATTTGAGCGGTTACTTAGAATCACGGATCTATTTTAATAAGTAAAATAATTTAGAGGATCTGAAGCAATAAATTTGAATTGATATGAAAAATATCAGCCCTAAAATTATTGAATATTAAATACAATGTGTTTACATGCATACCGGCCAAAATTAGAATGTTAATCTCAGCCGATGGACTAGACTTCACCTTAGGATTATAGGTGTCATTTACTTCATATACAATTACACAAATACTGGCATTTTATCATTATTATTAATTTAAAAACTTTAATATTTCTGTAAAAAAATAAAGTCCTATTTGTTTTTTGTATTTTTTTTTTTTAAAACACCTATCTTATGAATGGTAAATGGGGAACCTCTAATATAGCATACTCGAATATAGCATAATATATGGCATAATATAGCGTACTCGAAAAACTTGAAGGAATTAATTTTTGTGAATGATGTCATAACTCAAAACAAAATCCAAAAAATAAAAACAAAATTTGTATGTCAAGTTAATGTCTACGAAAATAATGTTGTCATGTTTCAAAATTTTTTAAAAAATCATTAACATTTTGAATATAGTATGGAACTTTATCACCACCTTGTATATGTTGACAAAATATTGATAGTAAGATATATTAAAGTATGTCATTCTAAGCATGTATTTTTTAGGCGATGCTAGCCAAGGTAAAATCATTTTCAAATGATACTTCCCTTAAAAAAGTTGACATGTCCATATTAATTATGATGAGTCATGGAAACAACATAGATAACACTGGAAAAGTAATTAGAGGCGGATTTACACAAATTTATGGAACTGATGATAAAGGTTTAGAAATTGAGGACATATTAAATCACTTTTCAGCAGAAAACTGTCGAGGACTAATTGGAAAACCAAAAATATTTATATTTCAATGTTGCAGGTATTTATAAATTATAGAAGTGTTACTAACAATAGTTAAGCAAAAATTTTTCAGAGGTGAAAGGTCAGAAACGTTACACAATGATGCAGTTCCAATTAGAAATAATTTAGTTAAAAAACATGCTGATATGCTAATTGCATT
The DNA here is from genome assembly GCA_037954035.1 of Rosalia funebris. NCBI lineage: Eukaryota > Metazoa > Arthropoda > Insecta > Coleoptera > Cerambycidae > Rosalia > Rosalia funebris. Next base: position 13,466,684 of record JAZFAV010000007.1, read on the forward strand.
TTCCACTTTACCAGGTAAAATGAATAATCCATGGCATGAACAAATTTATTGCTTTCGTATTACAAGACAAAAATATATTTATTGTTTTTATAATAATTATAAACATTACCTTTTTAGGCTTTTACTCAATAAGAGACACTGCACAGGGCAGTTGGTATATACAGTGTATATGTGAAGTATTTCAAAAACATGCTAAAGAATATGATGTGGAAAATTTATTAAAAATAGTTGACGAAGAACTTTCTAATAAACATCCCAAATATCAACAGACGTCCATGTATGAAAGTAGAGGATTTCGACGTTGTTACCTGAATCCGAAATAAACTGCAGAATAAAGACTAGGTTTCCTACCATTTATGCAGTTTATTTACCAAGCATGCCTTAGATGAACTACGTTGCTCAATATTTGTGGTAATTAAGTACATAAGCGGATATATGAATAGATATATAATATTAAATTTATTATAACTTTATCGTACTGACTATTTTTTAAATGTTATTATGTGATATAGGAATCAATAAAATAGATTTTTTTCTAGATGCGAGATATTTTAATTAAAAACGAAGAAGTAATATACATAATTGAATTCTCCATTAAATTAAATCAAGCCTTTCATATTACTTCAAGCTTTAATTTATGACAACCACAGTCCATGGAGTAAATTTAATAATCCTATTCATGTTTACGAGCAATTTAAAGTAGAGAAAAATGCACTCGGCTAACAGTTGCAAATATTGACCAATTTACTGTTGTACAATCAGTTTTGCTAAAGTGTATATAATAACATCAAAATTGCAATTCTTATATAACAAGTATTCATGTTTCTCAGGAATTTAGAACTAAAAATAAGTAAAATTTAGTAACCAGTTCCAAGAACAGGTTGAAACCTATGTATAGAAAATGTTGAAAAGTATGTATATCAAATATTTCTTTGTTAAACTGATGATAAAAATGGGCATTATCGTGCAAAACAGACTACACATTATAGCAATGCTGACCATATTCCGAAGAAATTCTGAAGTTTATATACATGTAAGAAAATGACAATCAACAATTTTTTATGGTTATTAAGTATCTTGCAAACAAACATTTTTGTTATTAGTATATTGTTATATATTTTTAAATTATTTCAATTGTATTTTAAATATATTATTACAGCACAATCCGGGCAATTAAAAAAAAACTAATTTGCTGATCATAATGTTCTTTGGTTATATAAAATAAAACACATATTTATAAAGCTATTCTTAAAAAGATCATTTATTCTCATAATACAGTTAATTGTTTTAAATTGACTCACTTTTCTTAACAAGCTCATTAACGTAACAGTATAATAGTTACTGAATAATATAAATGACAAATATATAACATCATAGACTGTTAATAAGAAATAAATAAATATACATACATAAAATCTAAATAATATAGATCACAATTTTTTTTTGTTTTCATAATGAATATATATATATATATATATATATATATATATATATATATATATATATATATATATATATATATATATATATATATATATATATATATTCAGTATACATATTATATTCTTTATGTACAAATTAAACGACCGCTTGCAAAAATAATAAAATCACTTCATTATTTGGCTTCATGAACAAAATCACTTCTACTGCAGATAAACGTCTTGTTTCAGGCTCAATAAACATCTTAATTAGTAGATTCATAGGTTACATAAATAAATTAATTGATAGGTTAAAAATAGTGCAGCTGGTTATATTACTATAGCATCAAAATTTCAAAACTTGTATTGAAAAATGGCTCTTTATACAACTATTATTACATTAAGAAATAATCCCAATGCTAAAATATACTTTACAACGTATAATTTAACACATTAATATAAAATATACCCATTTAAAATGTATCTTCTTTATTACCAAATAATTAAGAAGTTGGCAATATTAATAATGCAGAATGTCCAATTTTCATTCTAGAGTTAATACATTAATTTATCAATCCCAGGTAATACAGGAAGTGGTCTTACTTGAAAAGAGAATCATCTAACTTTTATATATTAGTTCATTAATTTATTGGGTTATCAATTCGACAAAGGAGTAATATGTATCTTAGGAGACTTAAAAACTATGCAGTCAGTTCTATTCTGTAATCATTGAAATAAATAGATGATTGTTGAAAGTGGACTTATTACAATACCTGTATTTACATAAAATTTTATTGAGATCCTGTGATTTTGATTGACATGCTTTCAATGTTGCTTTACTTCACCATTCATTAAGTATGTGTTTAATTGACTTGCAAGAAATTAATGTACCTCAAACGAAAACTAATAATCAAATGGTCTGAGTGAAGGAAAAGTTAAACATTATGGATTTTTAAATTTCTTTTTTCTAGAACAATTTCAGACGCAAGTTGTCTCAAACTCAGGTCTTTTGTATCAAAATAACAGCAATTTTTATTTAATGTACACTTTTTTGTGCCCTTTATGCATATAGATTATTTAAACAACTTGCTGTTATTAGTGAAGTTGTGGCATATTAGTTGATTAATGAATTAAATAAAGGCACATGACAAATAAGCAACAAAAATAAAAAATATACAACATACAAATTATGCTATAAACAAATAAATGTATAATGCTATCGACATCACCACACCAAAGTTATAACGTCATTAATTCAAATGTTGATATGAAATCAACCTACGCCAACAAAATAGTTCATTTCAATGTCAGCGAATCACAATTTTTAATGGTAATATTTAAATCTGGTTGTCAATTTGAAATCGTATCAAGAAACTACAAATATTAATAGTCACAGACCAGAGATGAATGTTGATAGCAACACTATTAAAGAAAAATAAAGATCTCAAATAATGAATGCAAAAAAAAAAAAAACACAGCCCTTAAATAATATAGACAACAAAAATATCATTCAAAAATATCGAGTAAGGTTTCGAAATACTTTTTCTTTTACATTTGTTTTTTTTCATAAATGAATGCATGGCAAAATATATGTATGTTACTTTTCTTTTGGGTAAATGTTTAGGACAATAATGTTAAGGTAGAATAGCAACAAATGCAATAAAACTAATTAGATATACATAAAATGTATGCAGTCATCTGGACTGCACAAATGTTTCAAAAAATGTCATAATCCATTTGCCCAATTCTGAATTATTTTCATGTTAATAACTGAATATAATACATACCATAAATATATTTATAAACTAATATTGTGCAAATGATAAATATAAAAATGTATTAGATACTTACATGAATATTGATTTTACACTGTTTTCATAAATACCTGTATTCATTTGCATGTTTAGTTATCTCTATTAACAGCATTCCTGCAAGAGTATTTAATATTCTCTTATTGTTACAAAGATCAATTCACTTCTAACTGTAAATAATTAAATCTTTATCAAGTTAGTGCAATGTACTAAAGTTAGCATTAAATGTTATAAATTCAGTTGCTGCAATATTGGAATTAAGTAAATTATTATTTTGGAGAGTGAAATATGTTGTACATGTCAAATAAATAATGTACATAAAAACAAAACTAAATACAAAACACAATCTATTAAAAGACCAAATATTAAGGCATATCCACTGAAAACACAGAACAAGGTTTGAAAATTGGATATGACAGTGCGGAAATCTATGGCACTATTACTTTCAACACCTACCTTTGTCTCCGTGATACAATCACAATTTTGTTTAGGCACTTGACAACGTAAAATAAGTTTAAATTTAAATGGCAGTGAATGCCTTAAATCGAGAAATAATTTGTATAATAATATACTGATAATGGCTAAGCACTATATCCATATAAAAAAAAAATGTAAGACTTCATGTTTCAACATATCGAATAGGGTTGTAAGCATTATCACTAGTTCTTTTGGCTAATTTTGAATATTGGTAATAGTGTATTTGATACACATGGAAATTGTGATCAGGTCTTACCATATGCCTTTACAAGATCAGTTACCTGCTCGATACATTAACATTAAATATCACACTGTACTTGGTCCAATATATACATTTATTACGAATCAAACGGAAGCGATCTTCCTTCAGTAGTTGAGTTTTGTTCCAGCTCTCTCAATAAAACTTCCGCTTTACTTAAGGAGACTATTTCAAAGTAGTTAACAGACCTTTCTGTATAAGTATATTGACTATTATCTTGCTTAAATTTTAGCCCCAAGACAATGTTCAATGCTGAAGTATCGTAACTATGACAACCCGAATACCTATACTGAGGTTTTTTATCAAATTTACAGCCTGCGGATTGTGCCCCAATGGGAAATATGCAATCTTGCGTCAAAGCACACTGTATCCAAGGCAACATAATATGGCAATGGATACTATCTGTGTTAACAATGAAAAGCACCTCAGCCTTTACCATCTGAAGAAAAAGAAAGTTCTCAGCATCAGTATGAAAATACTCAAACATTTTCTTATGTGTTAAGCTGGAGACGGGATTTTTTAATTCAAAAGGCCAAGCTAATACTCCATTTCTTTTTGCTTTGTCCTCAAACAACTTTGTTATCATATCTTGTGTTACATTTTTAAGCAATCGGTAATGATTTTCCAGGAAAAACACCGCTCCTGTATGTTGAAGAGCATCCTGGAAGAGAAAATACTAGTAATAATAATTTATTGATTTAATAAATTGATAATGGTGCAGAACAAATCGGAGGAAATTTTAAAACCAGGCCAAGAAAACTACAATTTTTAAAACAAAGAAATTCATACATGATGAAAACGAAAGTGAAATACACAGTACAACATGCTTAGGGAATTATGATTACACATTGCGAACAATAATCATAAAACATTGTATACATTAATCATTTAAATACCCTGAATATTCTTTTTTAACTAATCATATCTTAATTTTATTTTTAAATTAGCAGGTACTCATAGTGCCTCTAATTGGGTAATTTACTATATAATCATTGTATGTCTTGCAACATTATTGTTGTATACACCACCAGTCGATGCAACAGTATTGTCATAATTCGCTAGATTATGATTTGGTAAACACAAATTATGTTCTGTGGCTATTTCTAGTACATTAACAATATAAAAACAATGTTTTTTTTTTTCAATTTTTTACAATAATATTTGTAATATTTCTAAAACGTGAATAGATGGTAAAGAAAGTACTTTCTGCTCTCTAATATTGACCTACATGAAGTACATAGTAAGGGAAACATTTACAGTATATTAACTGTTTGCATCTGTGTTCTAAATACCTTTATACTCTGATGGAACAGCCTCAAAATATGACATTTAAATTGAGCATACATTGCTGCATAATATGTAAATTTATTCTATTAGTAATGTTCTAATCAGTATATAACAAAAATAGACTGATAATTTTTTTACAAAGTACATCTAAATGATTTCTTCAGCTCAGACTGTTGTCAATATATAAATCTTGAAAATTTGTTTCTTTTACTCATTCTATATTTCTATACTTACATTTGAATAGGTAGTTCTCATTAATTTGTTTGAACCTAGAGATAAAGTGACTAAAGACAGTTAGTGCCATTTAAAAATAAGTTAATAATAACTAATTAATAATAACTCTTATGTATCATTTGTCGATAAACTAAAAATAAAGCCATTTTAATTCAAATTATAATTTAAAGTAAATTATAATAAAATTAAAAAGGCTAGAGTTTAAAATTATAAATTTAAAGTAAAATTAGTAATTATAGTTTAAAATTATTATTTAAAATAAATATACTAATTTTATAAACTGATAATGTAAGGTATATAACTTTACATCACCTGCACTCTTAATAGTTTTACTTCTAATTTTAACAGGTTTCTTTACCATCATGAATGATTTTTATGAACAGCCATGAATATTCATCGTGGGTCATTTTATTATTCTATATGACGAAGTAATGTAAAATTCCACTATACCACCCAATAAGAACCAATTGAAAACTATTTGGAACAATTTCTATTCTAATAAATATATTTTAAAAACATGAAAACCTCACATATATTAAATATATTTTAAGCAGTGTTTTTCATATTCTGTTTGTTGTTAACGTTTATTAATAAATATACATACATACATACATACACATATATATATATATATATATATATATATATATATATATATATATATATATATATATATATAATATATTTAAGATTTTGATTGATCTATTAAGTGATAGAAAATATAATAAGTTTTTTCATTCGAATATGATGTAATAGTAACATTTAATCACATTTCTGGGATAGCAAGGATAAAGAGTGCTTATGCCTTGACCGGGAATCGAACCCGGCCCTCCCAATTTCCGGTTGGTTGCTCTGACCGCTGAGCTATCGAGGCACACTCATTATCCCTGCTAATGCGCCAATTTTAACGCGTCGCTACAGTACTCCCTCCCTAGAGACATGGTTTGTCTCGATACAATTAACGGAATGTGATCGCGTTCGCCATTCTTACGAACCGTTGTTCAGTAACCCCCGGACTATAGGGCGATGGATAGGACGGGAATCGAATCCGCGAATTTGAGATGTAAGGGAGGTTGAATGTACTGGAACGAATCACATCACGTCGGGGTCACCACTTTGGCGTTAGCAAGGATAAAAGTGCATATGCCTTGACCGGGAATCGAACCCGGCTCTCCCAATTTCCGGTTGGTTGCTCTGACCGCTGAGCTATCAAGGGACACTCATTATTCTTGCTAATATTGCCAGTTTTAACGCGTCGCTACAACATTAAACATCATTGTTTATGTACAACAGAAACAATGCAGAGCTCAAAATAGTCCCTTGGGGTATAACAAGTGATACTGTGATTGTGTTTGTGTACCATTGATTTTGACAAATTTTGCCATGACGACATTAGTTGCTTTTTGCTCGTATAACAATTAATAAGCTGCAGGATGTTATATTCCATATACATGTTTCTTTATTTACAAACATTCACCCACGCCATTGTTGTAGATGAACCGGATTGTATAAGAATGTTTTTTCTATATAGACTACACAAGGTTTATCGTTTGTTTGCTGCTATTTATTTTATGATGATAATTGGAAGACTGGTTAAACATCTAATTAAACTGCTTTAATTCGTTTTTTTTTAAACTATGTTGTTTAAATAAGTAAATTAAATAAGTTTTGTTTATAAACCATAAAAAAATTATTTAGCATGCCGGTCAGAATGTTAAAACATTCTGAGGAACATTCTTATTGCAACCATAGGCCAAACCATAACCAAAAAGTATCTCAATCAAATACCAAAACTCTTGTGAAATGTTTGAAAATATGCAAACATTTTTATATAAAATGCATAAGAATAAAATTTTTAGATTAAAGAAGAATGATAAAGGTAATGAGTTAATAAGAATATATTAATAGTTCTGTAGTGCAGCATTAATAAGATTTGAAAGCATAATACAGAAGTCAATTAGGTATACAGTCAATATATTAAAAAAAATAAATAAATAAAATTACCTGAATCACCAATGGCCTAAAAACGTGGAGGTTCTCGTTTTCGACATGAGAAGGAAATTCAGATAGGTCAAAGGTAACCACCTGACATCTACTACTATTACAGTAATTGAGGAGCTGAAATAAAAATTTATATAAACAGGTTTTGTACTTATCAAATATGTATTTTCCAAATATATTAATTGGATTCAATGAATCACGGATAGAAATATTAGCATATACTACTACACCATTATATAAGCAATAGTATCATCTTATTACAACTCACACATCTATCACAATTAAAATAACAATAGAGAATCATACTTATTTATTATATTAAATAATTTTAACAAGTTATTCTTTCTCTATTACTTTTTGCAACACGTCTATTACCTCTAGTTATCTAGGTATTAGACCCTTACTTCTGCTATCAATGTTCTCTTCAATTATTAGGAAAAAAAAATTATTTATGAAAGTCCATATAACATCATAAATTCATATTTATATTGGTTTTTTTTTTATTCCGAATGAATTTAAAATTTCTATATGGAATCTTATAATTACTTATCACGTTTCTATAGGTTCATTAATTCTTTATTACAGAGTCTACAAGTTCCATACATTAATTTCTATAGCACCGAATATTACTACATATAGCACTTAAAAGAGTTTAAGTACTACGTGAGTTCACCTATTATAGACTTTGAAGTTTTTAATAAATGGTCTTTCTGTTTGCACTAGCCATATTTTTAAATATATAGTAGAAATAGTTAAACAAAGTAAATAGTGTTCTCTAATATATTATGTTATAATACATTCATAAAAGTTCAAACATTTTTCGAGAGGATTATCATGTATACTAGATTTCACAAGATCAGACAGCACAAAAGAATTTGAGTTTGGGATGTTTAGTTGTCATTTGTGCAGATTGTTATAAATTGTTCGTAGTGGCTCATTAGGATATGTAAGGAATGCAGAATAAAATATTTAACTGATATAATCTGCTATGGAGGAAGCTATCAAAGATTCAGTAGTATGCATTTAAATATCGCATTATGTGTTACATTCGTATATGTATTCATGATTTTCTAGTACATCTAGGGCCAATGAGAAAAAACAGGTAGTGGTAAATTTTAATGACGATGAACGACAGAGTAAACCATTTACTCTTGATTTACACCATTATTTTTATTTAACAAACCACAGGATTTAAAAATATAACTTCCACATTGCTCCAGGTAAAAAAGCAATAAATTACAAACAAATCAAACACGAGTAGTTTGTTGTAAAGTTTTGAAGGGCACATGTTTTGGCATGTAATTGTTTAATTTCATTGTAAAATGTATATTTATTATATTACTTTTTATGGTATTAAGTTAATGGATGCATTAAACTGGTTATTTATTACATCTTAGGGTTGTGGTAAGTAGGGGCTTTATTTGAGTCTATTGAATCATAAATGTCATTTTTCAGAGCATCATTTGATGTCGTGGAATCCATTTCTCTTGGTAATAAATAAGTGAATGGGAACAAAACAGCAAACTTAACCTAAAATTATTTTTGGTTGGCCGATGGCTTTGTAATAATAATTTTTAAGACAGATTTAAGATATGTATTGCTTTATAGGGCAAATTTAAACAGGAAATTACTGAATTTAATGATGCCGAGTCATAAAGTCCTAAACACAGGAAATTATTCTTATATAATTTCTGATAAGCTGAAATTTTCATGAGTAAGAGGTATTTTGAAAAATGAACCAGTAAGTTTCTACATTCACGTGATTATTTTGAATATTTACAAAACTTTTACATACCATTTTTATTTTACAAGTGCATTTTGCAATTGTTTACTTATGATTTTAAAATTGACCAAAGATTCTTATTTATTTAAGGTTCTTATGTCTTTATGATTAAGCTACAACAGTTAATAATAATGTGCTACTTCCACTCATTGTTTTTCACCAGTTATCATGGTAGAACTGATTTTAAACTAGAACTGATTATTTAAAGTAATTTTTTTACATTAGTGAAAAGTAACATTACTTACATTAAGTAAATTAAGTATTTTCTTCTTGCTTCATTTGAAATTTGATGTTTATTTTAGAATTATAATGCAGTCTATTAAAACTTACCATTTTTAAAGCATACTCTGTTAAGCCCAAGTTGTATACCAAAATTGTATTATTTGGCACTATTTTCATAACATTGTTAATTAAACCAATAGCCTGGCTTTCTTGACCATTTAAAACATATGACACGATAACTGGTAACGATGTATTTTTCCAAATATCTTTTGGAAATAATCGTGGATTATCTGTAAAACCTAAAAGGTTTAAGTACTTCTGATCGGCATTTAGCGTTTTTGTTTCTGCATCACGCAAATTATCCTATGAACATAAGACCGAATTAATAATTATTGGACCACTATTTTAAAACATTAATACCTTGAAATTTTTTATCTGTTCATTGGTTGTAGACACAATGCTTTGAATACTTTCTGGTTTATGTTGGCCAAAAATGATAAACACTAAACTTATAGACACAACAACACATAATGTAATAAGAAAATTCTTCGTTCTCATCTGTGTTGACTATTTTCAAGTTTACATTTGAAGAAATTACCTTAATAAATTAATTAATGTTTACATTACACAAAAGTAGATTAATAAACAACGCAATATTTTCTTTAATCCGTTTTTGTTTATTTTCTCCATCGGCAAATTCATAATAATAACCCAAACTTTGCAAATAACTACCCAATTTTAATTGTTAAAATAACTCAGTTAGAAGAGGTTAAAATTGGATAACGACTAGCGACATCACCGCAGAATGATAGATTAAACTCATTAAAGCAATAAAGGAATAAAGTGAATAGAGCTGTGCCCAAAAAGCAAAGATATAACCTGCGTTTGTAGTCGTGCCATAGAAGAAGGGTTATTCCATGACTCTACAGAGATATGCTTATATAGGGAAGATACATGAATCTACTCAGAGACTTTTTAGAAATCATGACACAAACAATTTTTTTATTAAAATAAAACACTGGTTAGAAGAAACGTTCGGTTATAAAGGAAATGTTATACTCTCTAATGTGTTTGTTAATTTTAAAACAAATTCTGCCAAGGTTTAGTAAATTTTTAATAGAAACAATGGGTTAACAATTAATTTACTCAGGTTTGATTTTGTTAAGAATTTAAGGTAATGAGGGTTCAGCCAACCCTGCGATTCAGGGAATCCCTAAGGAAATAATGTTTAATTACGATTAACGATTTGCGTGGGTAAAATGACTTTTAAAAAGATTCATGCTGTAAACCAGATTCAGTGGCTCTCAAACTATTCGTGCCTGTGGCCATAATACCCATGGTGCTGTTTAATATTTTTTACCTTGCAAATTCTTTATTATAGTATACACTGGTTGTACTTCCACATTAGGACAATATATATGCAAAAAATCGGAATCAATAAATACACTATGGCAAAGTTGACTTTCATTTGTTTAAAAGATATGGGTACCGAAAGTCACAAAACTATTCGTACGGCTACCTGGAGTCAACTTATTGAGCAGTACGATCTACCGACGAATCTTCGAATTAGTCTATGGTTGGCTGGGACTAGAGATGGCAAGTTTAGTTCATTTTGATGAACTAATTCTTTAAGTCTCATTCACTTGACTGAATCATTCACTTGAACGATTCATTTAATTCAGTTATTTCAGTTTGGTCAGGAATTTATGGCTTAAAATAGGAAAGGGATGTTGAGTTATAAAAGAAACGATTTTTATTAGTTTATGGCAGTGGGTTTATTAGGGTCACAGTAAATAATTTGATTCCTTTAAAAATGTACTTATCATGGGAATGGCCGGCTGCATTTGTGCATTTACTTCGGAATCAAGAAGAACTATGTTAAGTGACAAAAGCCACTACCGTCAGGTCACAGCCAGATGTGAGAGACAGATTATAAAATAGATAACCGAAAGCCGACAGATATGCATTAATTGCATATTGCATTGCTAATTGCTACAACACCCACTGCCTTATACGTAACTTGGGTATTAGTCAGTTTTTAGAATTATTTTTGAACGTTTTATTTAAAGTGTTCACCGTTGTTGCTTAATTTTAATAAATGTATGAATTGAAGTAGACATCTATGTTTATTTTACAACCCTTACGCAACAACAGACGTGGTACAACAGTACGCCCTAGCGATACGAAACAAGATCACAATTAAAAACATATACAAAACAAAAAAAACCTATTTCGGCACTCTACATACATAACACATAAGTACAGTTTATACTAATGCACGTGCCAGTATCATAAACAATGCTCTTTATGTTTAAACTGCCCATCTGCTCATACTGATAGCGACAGACCTTCCACGAAATTGTACCTTTGCAAGTTTGCATCTTAGTGGCATTCATACTTCAAAACATAAACCATTCAATTAGTTCATTGACTGACTCGAACCGACCTAGTACCCAACCGAATTGTGAATACAAACACCGAATTACAAGAGTAACAGGAATTGGTTTTAGGTCCGTCTTCACTTGGGTTTAGTTCGCAAGTGAATGATTCTTTCATATACAACTGAATGATTCATTTCATTCAGTGTGGTGAATAGTTCAATTTTCAATTGAACTAGTTCGTTCGCGAACTACACATCTCTAGCTGGGACCCCCCCCCAATAGGTAGTTAGACTATAATTTCTCTTAGTTCTCTAGTCTAGTCTCTAGTCTTTATATAAACATATAACACAGTAAAGAAACAAAACAGATATTTCAGTGGTATAAGGATGGAAAGTCATATAGTGAAATTGAAAATTAATAGAAAGAAGTAAGTCAACTATACAGAGTATTGTTAAAAAAATACAAAGGGGCAGCAATAAATTACAAATACAAGACGGGAAGGCGGAGGATTTTAATAGAACGTGCAGAAGGATGCTTAATAAATGAAGTTAAGGAACAACCCTTTATTTCGGCTCCTCAATTAGCCATAAATGTATTAGGATGCTTTAATAAAGCTGTTAGTGCCTAAACATTCCGTAAGGTATCGAGTAGGAACGAATTTCACGGTAGAGTGGCATGAAATAAACCATATATTGCCAAAATTAATAGACGAAAGAGATCGACATTTGCAAAAAAATATATTATTATGGATCATGAGTTTTGGAGATAAGATATTTTTCCGATGAATTGTTTCAGTTCTGACAGATGAAAATTTGTGTGGAGAAAAGCCAAGATGGAATTAAAATTGCAACATTTAAAACAGACAGTGATGCATTGGGGAGGGTCTGTGATGGTCTGATGATGCATGAGTAGCAATGGTGTTGGTAATTATCAATGGAATCATTAAATTTAAATAATATTTTACGAGAAAATGTTTCGAGTGATAACGATATTGATCGACGAACAATAAGGATATGATAATGATCCTATACATATGCCATAAGACTTATAAGATTCAATTGAGAATCTGTGGTTTGAAATTGAAACACGAGTAAGAACATGTGAAATATCGAGCAAAGAAACCCTAAAAGTGAAATTTGAGGAAGTTTCGAACAGCATTGATGAAATTGTTACTCAGAATTTGGTTAACAGCATGCCAAGGCGCCTACAGGCTGTTTTTGCAGCAAGGGGTGGGCCAACAAAATATTAGATTTAGGAAAAACTTTTTTTCTGTTGTATTTAATAACCGTACTAAGGTTTTATGATTTTTATTACACATATTATTTAAATAAATCGAAGTCAACTTTCCAATAGTGTAGTTATTGTCTCCAATTTTTTGCATATATATTCTCCTAATATGAAAGTAACGACCAGTCTACACTACAATGCAGAATTTGCAAAGCAGAGAAGATCAGACATTATTGCTGAAGGTACGAATAGTTTTGCGAGCCACTGTAAGTCAACTTTCAGTGGTTGCTATGACAGTCTCATGTCTGCTGACTGCCTTAAGATCATCAAAAGAATTAATAATTCAATATAAAAAAGACTCGGTCTTGATAGAAAATATTTTTTCATTATATCAGAAAAATAAATTGTTGCACTACATACAGAAAAAATAATATTTTTCTCAAACAATTTGACTGATTTTACTTGTAATTTTTTGACGACATAAATCCTTCAAAGAATGAAAATAACTGGAATAAAATATTCAAAGATTATATACTAAGCTCCGAATTTTTTCAGGGTGCCCAAAACTAAATCTGGTTCTGAAAAATGTAAATATAGTATTAGATAAGCATTATAGAGCATGAGTATATGTTTTTGTAAATTTTGAAATGAAAAATTGGTATTGACTGGTATTTCATTAAAAATTAGAAATATTTCCTCAACTTTAATAAAAAATTGTGAAATTCACAATTAACTCTTTTTCACAAATTGTGAAATTCAGAATGCCACTCATTTCAAATTATGAATTGAAAGAGTGGATTCAATACTGATTTAATTAAAACGTTATCATTAAATTGTCAAAAGAATAATTACGAAATGTTTTCAGAGGCAAAATAATTGACTTAGGTACTTGGATTTTTTTTTTATTATAAGCATAGCAACTAACCAGTCTCAACCAAAAAATAAACAAAATATCACAATATTAAATTTGTTGTGTGTTTTATATCTTCTATTTTAGTTCCGTTTCATTGGCTTACTAACATTCTTCAAATTTTGTTTAGATTTTTTCTTCATATGAATAAGAAATTGCTTTTTCAGTTATTTTGTTTTTCAACAGTTTTACAAATTCATCATTCATAATCACTAGGTAAAAGTCTATAGGAGTACCTATAAAAATATATTCAAAAATCCTAGTTATAGACTTGTATAAAAAGGATTTTCTAAAAAAAAGATGTGCATCTCTATGAATTATAAAGTGTAACTTGCGTAATTGAGACAACTATGAAAAAGTAAACTCATTCCTTAATACACCTGTAGAATTTTTATTGTTTAAAAGCAAAATGTACATTAGTTGGTACATACTTTGTTTTTAATAAAAATCTTTAAAAAACAAGATATATAGATTTCCTTTTCATAATGTATTGGATGATGTTACACCTTGAAATTTTAATATATAATATAGGTATAACAAGTAATAAAAATATAAATGTTCTATTTGCCTGCACCATATTGTGCAATATTGAAAATAATTTATAAATTAAGTCTGCTTCATATATAGAGTATGTTTACATTTGGATAGGAATTACAAAATAAACCTTAAATTTTTGTGTAATAACACCTAAATATTTTCTATACAAGTGGCAGCAGATTTGCATACGTAACATATTGTGCAATATTGAAAAATTTTCATTATCAGTATAGGAACTGACGAGATTAAAATATAGACTGCAGATACAGTGAATTATAGAAATGAATAATAGCATACTTATATTCTTAAATATTTACACTATTTGTGTCACGTAATAAAAAATATTTTAAAATTAATTTTACTAAATTTGTATTCTAAACTTGTCTGAAATTTGTAAAATAGGCACGGTATATTCATAATTATCTATTTGTAATTTGTAGTTGTAAATATAAAATGAACCATGATAGAAATAGTATATTAAACTATTTAATTAAAATAAATAAAAATGTTGTTTTTCCAATACATTTATTTATTAGAAAATTGTTTTTATTATCATGTTGAAATATTTAGTGCTGTTTCCTCCGAAAACTGCATCCTTCTGTTAACCTTGCTTTGCCTCCAGTGGATGTGCATAAAATCGTCGAACAACCTTTGCAGGGTACAGCAGACTGTGCATGGGAAAAAATTGTAGAAATCGCATAACAACCTGGGCATTTTACATCCATAAAATAACTGTTCGGATGTTGTACCAATCTAAAACAAAAACAAGAAGTATTTCAAAAAATATTTCTTTAAATAATAAACGAACGATAATTAATTAAATAGATGGGTCTACTTAACGTATTTACCTCTTTTTTTTGTGTGCCTTCCTCTGTTTTTCAGCAGAAGGATGCAATAAATCAACAGCTAAAGGCATCTGAAATAATATCAAATAAACTTTAAAAATGATCTTGTCTCTGTACTTCTTGTTCACAAATATTTTTATATTTAATGTTTAACACTTTCCGCTTATTAACTTACTTTCAATCTTTTTTCTGACACTTAAAATAGAAAAACTTTCGAGACGCACACACGTGGGTTTCCACGATCAACCATGTAAAGAAAGATGACGGCCGGCAACACAGAATACCTAATATAACATAGGAGATAAATATAGGTCTGTTCACGGAGCTGATCTGTGACATGTCCTACACAGATCCATGACGAGTTCATGCACAATATATTGCGCGTGAGTTATCAGGAACTGTGCCGGATTTAGCTCGATATCCACGAACGTTTCTCCGACTCATGCTAATAGAGTACGAAGTGGATGCAATTATTCTCTATCCTTGACTTATTATGCACATATGAACCATGGAATAGCTCACTACTCATAGACAAAAACTCTTCAAAACTGTGAGTGTAATAGGCAGACGCCTGACCAGTGAACTATACTAGTAACACTCATATACTAGTAATACTAGTTACAAGAAGACTAGAGAGTAAGGAGACATAACTCCTCGAAAAATCAGTGGTCGAGAAACGTCGGCAATATGGCAGGCTCGCGCAGAAACGCGTTGGATCTGCGCATGCCGTTTATCCTCGTCTATCGCGGTTTCTCTCTCACACTATCAAAATGTCGGGTTCCATTGAGACACGATCAGGGCTTTTGAAGGAACAGTTCGCAACGCAACAGTACCTCGACGCTTTTGACATATTCAACAGAAAAACTGGAAACGCTCAAAACACAACAAACAGAAATAACCTCAAATAACCTCACTCGATTCTACGTAATGACCGCCATGATGAAGCACACCACGTGATCATAGTACGGACGCTTTTCGTGCTACCCCCACCACTCGAGTTATGTCTTTTGTCCTCTAGTCTTCTTGACTATATAGTTAGTCAAATTGTCTTCGTTATACCGACCAAGGAATCGAACCATCAAAAGTTGGTGCTGTCACTTTGGTTGGCTGTTGGACCCCAGGTACAGCACTTATAGGACGTATTCTTAGTTGGTTAACCTCCCTTTGGATCTCTTTCACTTTTGATGCTAAGGACTGATTGGCTTTTTGTTGGTCTTTTCGTATCTCGTCTATTTCTGCTTCCTGTTTAGCTAGCCCCGATTCTAGCTTTTTTCCTGTTTCTTCCTGTAAGACTTGGAGGTCCATCGCGACTTGTTAATTTATCTCCTCTTGAAATATTCGCATGGCTTTGTGTACAGCTTTAAGTTCGTCTTTCATTTCCTCTTGGTTTGCTTTCATTTCTTGCTTCATTTCTTGTTTCATTTGATCTCGTCCTGCTTTCATTTCATCTTGTCCTGCTTTCATTGCAGCTAAAATTGCTAGTAGCTAATTCATTTGTTCCTCCATGGCCGCGGCTTAGCTTCTAGTTCTTACTGGCATCCAACTCACTTTTCTTCAGAAATTTCCCAAAACCCAGTAGACGTCTTGTTCTTGACGAAACAATTCCGGTAATGCGTCACACTTAGGGATTTTCTTGGAGCTATTGAAAGTTCCAGAATGTTCTCTGATTTTCTCGCACCGTCGATCTTCGACTTCTTCGCGACGAGACGAGTTCCGTGATAGGTAACACTCGTGGGTTTCCTTGACTGCTATCAGAAGTTCGACAATGTTCTCTGACCTTCTAGAAACGTCGATCTTCGACCATTTCACGACGAGACGAGTTCAGTGATATGTCAAACTTGTGGGTTTTCTTGACTGTTATGGACAGTTTCTAGAATGTTCTCTGACCTTCTTGAAACGTCGATATTCGACCTCTTCACGACGAGACGAGTTCAGTGATATGTCACACTCGTGAGTTTTCTTGGCTGCTATGGAAAGTTCGAGAATATTCACTGACCTTCTGGAAATGTCGATCTTTGACCTCTTCACGACGAGACGAATTCAGTGATATGTCACACTTGTGGGTTTTCTTGACTTGTATCGAATGTTCGAGAATGTTCTCTGACAGTCTTGTAACGTCAATCCTCGATTTCTTCGCGACGAGACGAGCTCAGTGGTATGTCACACTTGTGGGTTTTCTCGTCCTTTGTCAAACCTTCCAGAATATTCTCAGACCTTATCGGAACATTGATCTTCAGCTTTTCCACGCCGGGATGGCTTCGGCGATGCGCCACACTTGGGGGTTTCTCCTCCAACTAAACCAAGTGTTCCAGAACTTTCTACCACGTTCTATCCCAACTTCTGACACCAATGCAACGAATTTACTAGAAAGTTCATTATTTCGAACACTTATTTATAACTCAACTATTTACAAGTCCAACTAACTAACTAACTAATCTTTCTACTTTAACTTTATAAACTAATTTTTCGCACTGTACTGATTATCACGACAATATGAATGCCGAACTGTTCGAAAAATGGCTAGAAGAGCAACTACTCCCTAGACTAGAGATACCATTTTTAATCCTTAATTGTAATGAACAATGCTCGATATCACCCTAGACTGAATGAAATTGTTCCAAATACATCTACAACAAAAGAGGACATAACTAAGTGGTTGCAAAATAAGAAAATAGACTTTCCAGAAAATGCTTTGAAATGTGATCTATTAGATTATGTGAAAAAATATAAAGTGGCCTTGCCATGTGCCGTAGATGTGTTGATTTGTAAAATGGGTCATAAAGTTTTATGCTTTTCACCATACCACTGTATTTTTAATGCTATTGTGGTAATATGGGCTCAGTGCAAAGATTTTTATAACAAAAATATGGTGGGTCAACAAGAACATAACGAAAGAGCCGTTTTAAATGCGTGGAATCAAGCGTTGCAGAGTGTTACTAAAAAACATTGGGAAAATTGCATCAAACATACAGAAAATATTATAAAGGAATATTGGTAGAAAGAATGTGCTTTATACGATCAGGTACAACCACTTGTAATAAACATTGGAACAAATTATTCTTCTGAGAGTAAATCAGATATTGAGGCTGATGTCGACCTAAATTAACATTTTTGTATTTTACCTACTTATAGTAAAGACCATTTTATATTATATAATTTATATTCATAATATCATAATATTGTCTAAATGTAAAACGGCATCCTATGAAACTTTTAGCGGCATACTGTAAGAATGTTAAAAGCATGCTATAAAAATATAACCTACATTCAACTATAATGTCCTAATAGTCTAGTGATCAACACGTGGGTACCATATTACAAATATTTAATAAATGTTTTAAACCAGTTCCTGTGTATTCCATTTATACCCTCATTCTCATTACCATAATCCGTCCTTGTATAGACCTAACATAAGTATAACTGTCGAAATACTCAATATTTACTGTCTCTGTCTGATTTATGCAAGTTTAAAATACGTAGGTGTCAGTGCACTTCAGTAGTTTTGAAGGTGACCTAAGTAAAAATTCTTTTACTGTATTCACGTGGGAGAAGGTAAGCTATACATTGCTCATTGTTGTACAGTTTATTGCCAACTTGCTCTTCATAAAATAATTCTACTATAATTCGAATTTCCCTTCCTTCCTTCCTTCCTCCTTCTCCTTTCTCCACCACTCTTCCCATAAAATGGAAGGGGAGGAGGAGAGATCAATCAAATGCATTTGTACATTAATCTTAATGTAGATGTTTTACTGGTGTTGGTTTGTGGTGTTTTGTGCCTCATAGGGTTCGTATAGTTCTCTTCACTGCGTGTTGTGCCCACTAGTTGTGACGTCATTAGATTTAGTAGCGTGCAATACTGGTATAATCAGTGTCAGTGAAGTTCACAGATATCGTTAAGACATCTATGGTGAAGTATCAAGAAGACTAGAGAGCAGTCTTCTTGAGTTGTATATATATGTGCTTCTATAAAATCTACAATCATAGCACAGATCATAATGAACCACAGACTACATTAGTATTCGTGTATAACGTCATTGTCAACTGTCAAGCTGCACAGTTATAGAGGGGTAAGGGGTGTAAGAACTGTAAGATAATTCACATCAAAATAAAGATTTCAAAGGCAAGAAATAATATGGTTGTAATTTAAAAATTTATTAAACTAAAACTAGGAGGGCCGCATATTATCGTGCATTTCGATATAATTTCTGTTCATTATGTCTGGCAATGGGTCTGCGGATGAACAAAGTGAGGATGGTGAATTACGCCAAAGTCCTGTAGATACGAAGATGAAACAAGAAGCTATGGATTTCAGGTTAGTTATTAATATTGTTATGTAGCGAAATATAACAATTTTGATAACACTGTTTTTAATATAAAGATTAATATCAAAATTCGACAATAATTCGATTCTACAATAGTAGGTTTATGATCTTTATAAATAATAACAACATCACTAATAGCTTTATGAACAATAAACAGAACTTTCTGTCGACTTCAACACACTTTTTAGGGTCTACTGTTGGTGGACCCAAACCCTGTAAGCAATTAAATTAGTATATTTAACACATTATGTAGAATAGCGGATGTAAGTTTATATTCTTTTTAAATATAGTTCAAAATATATAGTATAAAAATACAATTTTATTTTTAGTTTATCTGAAGAAGAAAGCGAAAATGTAGATGCTTTAGATATCAAGCCTCCACAAGCTAGAATAGCAACTCAATCCAGAAGCAAGAGAAGAGATGGTAGAGAACAGGATCGAGTACATCATAAAAGATCAGATCGACACAGAACTGATAGACACTCTCATCGAGAGAAACATCATAGGTATGTAAAGGTTGCATAGTTCTTACCATATTAGAATTTAATAACAAAATTCCGAAGTAATGAATGTTATTTGATTAAAAAAACTACAATGTTGGTGAATGATCTGTATTGAAGATAATCCAATCTTTCATACAATGTTAAATATTGCACAAATATATACTGATGTTTCTTTTTCTAACCACCTTATAGATTTAATTGGATTGTATATACATAAATTTACCTGTAGAACAATAGATACTTTCCATATATCATGTGATATATGAGCCGCCTAGTTCCAAAACTCACTAAATCCACCTGAACATGTTTTTCAGGAAATGCAAAAGTGTGCTACTATAATACTGTACCACTTTCACTACGAACACTATCACTACAAAGTGTACATACAAGTTCTATACAGTTATTAAGCTTTTAAGGCAAACGATAGCTTCCTCTTTAAGAAATGGAGTACCGATCGACGTGTCGTCTAAATTGGCAAAGCGAATCACACTGAACACTTAGAAACAGTGCGGAAGGAGCTGAAAGCTACTTATGCTTTCTCCGAGTTGCTTCGATGTTTGCAAATATTTTGAGATTATCTCTCACTGGCTGTCAGCTGTCACGTGCTCAAGCATTATCGTAGCATTCGGTGTTCTCTCTGGTATTCGGTGTTTAAAATGGAGTCCTTAGCCAGCTGTAATAAAGAAAAGGTGCTTTCAACACTGAAACGTAAATGTGTACATTTAACGTCCCAGGAACGTGAAATGGTTTGCCGTGTGTATGAGGGAATTATGGCATATAATCTGAGACAATCGATAGTTGATGGAGTGGAACTGTGTAGTGGTTTAACTCAAGTGTTAGTTAGGACTGTATATCGGTCTTTAAAGGAGCAGAAGAAGAAAGAGTTAGTGCCTCTTGCAGCGGCCGCTAACAATAAGGAAGCGAGGGGCAAAAAGAAGATAGTTTTGGATGGAGACACGAAATATGCCATTTGTCGATTAATCCATAGTTTTTTTTATTGAAATGAGCTGCCAACCTTTAAGAAAATTCAAGACGCAGTCGCTAACGATGAGAGCCTTCCTCATATTTCAAGCAGAGTACTAAGGCGTATCATCCACGACTTAAAATTTTCGGTTTTTATGGCATAGTTGCATAAGTGCACTTATAGACAGTAATGAAATTGTTATGTGGCGAAGAAAATGTTTACAGAAGATTCGGCAACTTTGAAGTGAAGAAACAAAAATTTATTATATGGATAAAACATGGGTGAATGAGAGATATATATAGTTTCTAAAGTGTGGCATGACTTGAATATTACCAATCGACAGGAAGCCTTTTTGGAAGGGTTCTCGATGGGATTAAAGGCTCCTGCTGGGAAGGGGCGCCGACTGATAATTACCCATATCGGGAGTGAAACCGGTTTCGTAGAAGAGGAACTGTTAACATTTGGGTCCATGAAAACGGGCAATTACCACGAGGACGTGAACAGTGCGGTTTTCGAAAAATGGTTCGAAACTAATTTAACGAAAGTAGAGCCTGGTTGTGTTATTGTCATGGACAATGTATCATAGCCGACGTTAGAAAGCCTACCCACTTCAGCGTGGCGCAAAGGCCAACTTATGGATTGGCTAGCATAAAAAAACATTCCATATGACATTCCTCAAAGTGCAGCTTTTAGAAATTGCGCGCGCATACAATAAGCAGTATGTGAAGTATGTAGTGGATGAAATGGCTCGCGCGCACGGTGTTACGGTGTTGTGCTTACCGCCGTACCATTGTGAATTGAAAGAATACCACTTTCAAATTACTTCAGGTAAAGCAGTTATTTCACAAAGCTATTGCCAATGTAACTGCACAGTCATGGCAGAAATACATTCACCATGTGACCAAAGAGGAGCAGCAGATGTGGGATCTGGATGTGCGAGTGGAAGTTTTAGTTGAACCACTTGTCTTTAATGTGGGAGACGACAACAGCAGTGGCAGTGATTTCAAGTCAGCATCAGACTCGGATTACTTATAAAAATCAGGGTTTTTTTGAACCTGAGGCGACATCCGTTGACTGCCTTTTTATTTGTGAATACCTTTTTCTTACTGGATTAGACTTCTTGGGGATACCAGTATAAAAAAAAAACGCACCTTATTGCATGGTACCTCTTGGGCGGTGTGAAAAACAGTGAAAGCCTCCCCACTCTATATATCTGATGCAAATATATTTCTATTCACGTTTTTAAAATTTTTGCCCCTTTTTCCATGACACGCTTCTGGTTTTTCGTCCCCTTACCTCATTCCCCGCCGCAACGCTCCTAATGCTTGAGTATGAGTCACTGCCAGTTAAAGCGGTATAGTACTGTAGTCACAAAATAAGGATACTAGAATTCTGATTATAGAAATTGATAGGCAGTGACAACATATAAGAGGACTTTTGCGGAAAAATCCTACTTTAATATTTTTTTGAAAAACTATAAAAATTTCTTGGATTTAGCTGTTTTTGGAAACTTATCTGGATTTAGGGGACTTTGGTTTGAAATTTACATGGGTTTACTGTAGTTTAGGGCTTATTTTGCGATGTTAGCTGAAAAATGACGAGATGGATAATGGAAAAAAATCAAAAATAAAATTTTGTTTGGTAGGTATAAAAAATACACAGTAACTGAATGAAGTGATAATTTATTCCTTATTATATTTTTTTAAGAAAAACTCGTACGACGTCATCTTCCTGAAAGTCACTTCTTCCGCACAGTCCCTCTTCTCCCTGCTCTTCATCGTCCCTCTTCTCCCCTCTCTTCATCGTCCCTCTTCTCCCCTCTCTTCATCGTCCCTATTCTCATGTTCTACTGCTTTTCCAAATCTCGTTACAATGTTTTTGTAATACATAAGATTTTCTTTTTCAGCTTTTTTTGCCAGTCAATTCCAAAATGCTTGCAAAGTAATTCATCCAGATTTTTTACTTTTTTAATGTTCAGTGCAACTCTATTTAATTGAATTTCTTCTGGATTTATATTAGAAATTTGTTTACCTCTCTTGCAAATTCCTAATGCATTGTTTATGTCGGTTAAATAATTGGGTTCTCCGCGAATCAATATTGTTCCTTTTTTACTTCTACATAGAATTATTCTCTTGCAGGAATTGATTTATAATGAAGGGCAAGATGTTGGCTTGATTACATCAGGGATGCTTTTCGCCAGTCTAAAATTTTCCAATGAACTCCCCAACTTTTTGACAGTCCCAAATTTTTCAAATATTTTAGTCGTTGACATCGATGACTGTATCCTTCTTTTTTATATTTTTTTCAATCTGCCCGAAGATTCTATCTGGCGGAAGGAATTAATGGCCCCTGACCGGAAAAATTAAATTGACTTTTTGGATACGTTTTGGTGCGTCATCTGCCAGCCATTTGGTACACATTGCAATAATTGTGCTGTTTTTTTTTTGTCCGGTACACCCATAAGATTCAATTTTTACCTCACAAACCTCGTCAGAAATTTTCGTACTTTCTGATTCCAACCAAGTATGCATCATGACATTATTTTTTGTCAATTTCGGTTTAGAGGAACCAATCACGACTGTAAAATTGTATAAGTAGAGCTATTAGGTATATGGTATACATGCTAATTTCATATGGATTTAGTGGGTATTGTTATTGAATGGTTTTAGGGATGTTTGAATATCACTCACATGGATTTAGTGGATTTTGAATCCAACGTTAGAAATCTATGGTGTTATATATAATAAGTGGGTTTTAAAACATATTTTATAATTTAAAACATTATTTAGGCTACTCGCAATCAGATGGCGTTACCAGTTCGAGGTGTTAGAAAATTGGATTTAGCGGGTTTTGAAATAAGCGACTCATATATTTGATGGTTCATCGGGTGCAATAAGAAACCCATTCTTGTATGTTATATACTATATGCTATGTATATGATTTAGGCTGCTATGAAATATGAATAGTAATAATATTACAGTAATGTGTGTGACATTAAAGGCCATAATTTTTTTATAGTTTCTTCAATGTGAATTTCATTAAAAAAATGTTAATAATATTTTGATGACTTTTTTTTAGAGAGAAATCCAACCGTTCAGGTAAAGATAGGGACCACTATCAAAGAGTAAAGGAACGTTACTACAATGACAAACAAAGCTTTGAACAAATGACCTATGAAGTTCAGTATGAGAGAAGTTATAGGAGTAGGAAAGAAGAGCAGCCTAGGTCGCGACATTCTGATTCTAGAAAATACGAAGAGAAAAAAGGAAAAGAGTTGAAAGATTCTAGGTATGGACGAGAGTCATCAGAAAAACATAAAAGAGAGAATTATGAAGATGAAAAACGCAGTAGAGCCGATAAAGCCTTACATGATTTACGAGAAAGATTATTAAGTAAGAGAAATGAAGAAGGTTATACCAAAACAGAAAAAGGTTCCCATAGAGAGAGAAAATATAAAGACCATGAAAATGAAGATCCTTTGCAAGGTGAAGCAGGGATATACGTAAAGCAGATTATTAACATTACTACAGAAGAGAAGAAGTATCGAAAGGAGAAGGATGATAAATTAACAGATGAGGATAAAGCTGAGCAGGAACAACGAAGAGAAAAATTATTAGAAGCAGGTAACTAAATTGAATTATATTTTTGCTTGATATTAATTTTTGGGTAAATTTTAATTTAGATAATAACTGGTTTGTTTCTCATATCATTTAGAGAAAAATTGTTTTTTATTGCAGAACGAGAAATGGCTCGTCTTAAGGAACAATCACGCGTCGAGCGAGAGCGTCGCCACAGAGAAAGGGCTACAAAGAGGAAATTAGAAGAAGAACCTTATGAAGACAAACGTGCAAAAAGTGAAGATCAGATTGTTACCGTATCAGATAATTCAGACGCCGATGTTGATGAACTGTATGAAGAACATGAAGATAAAAGTGAGCATAGTGATGAAACTATTCACAGCAGTCCTTCACGCCACAGTGAACATTCAGACAGAACTTCTGATACCAGAGACGATGATAGTCCTTATTCAGAAAGAAGATCACATAGTCCTAGTCACAGTAGAACTGGGAGTGGAACTGGGAGTGTCAGTAGAAGTAGTGAAAGATCGGTATCGATTACACCAAAAAGTAATGATAAAGATGATGATATGGAAGAAACTAGTGAGTCAGGAATCAAAGGAGAAAAGAAAGAAAATGAAAAACCTAAGCTTGATGACGATTTGCCCCCGTATTATCCAGCTGTGCAGGTAATCTATTTTTATTTTTGCTATTTGGAAACATTCAGTTTTGAGATAATAACTTAAGATAATAATACATTAATACTTTCCAAATATTTTCCAAAGGATTTTTTTTTAAAAAATAAAAATATTTTATTTGAAAAGTTAAAATCTCATGAGGGTTTTATTTAAAGGAATTAAAATTTGAGCTAGTGATTCTCAGTCTTAATGGGGAGGTGACTTTTGGTTACTGACTTCTTTGTGTCTTGAGCCTTTAATTTTTTGTTCAGAAGAATGTTAAAAATATATATTCATGACTTAATAGGTGATTTAAAATAGAAAACAAGACTGACAGTTTGTCATACATTCCAGGTTCCTATTTTTGTTTTCGTGCAACAGTATAATTTTAAATATGAAATTAATGTGTTCCGATATTAAAACATACGATTAAAATACAGATAGCGTTATTTACTTATGTATGGGAGGAGAATTTTGTTTATTTAATATGTGTATGTGAATCAGTATTACAAAAATGTGTTACATAACATGTTAAAGGCGAGCATTATAAAGCATGTGTGTGTGGTAACTGCAGAATCAAAAATAATTCAATTTAGGTTCAAAAGTGATGATCACAACCAACCAATATACAATCCAATGTTCCGAGAATTCTATCAGAATTGTATTAATGCAAAATACGATAGTATTAGTGTATCTCTAGAGTTAATCAGAAAATGTTATTTATTGCCAAGGTGTGCATACATTCAATCAAGGGTAGTTTCCTGAGGTATGTGATAAAATCATTTGGGAGAGTGTAAATGAAACCAGCAACGGTACTGCCCTGAACATCATAAATGTATTGGTTGGCAGCATGAAACAGTGCTACAGGCCTGCATGTTTGGAAACAATTTTAGAATGTAGATGACAATCTCAGAAAAATATGGGGCAGTCTTTTGAAAAACAATAGAAAATGTATATTACTATATGTAATTGATGTTGCATACACGAAAATGTCTGCAGAATGCTAAAAAAATAGATACAATTATAGAAATCTACTACAGGTCACAGGTCCATTTTGTACATGGACTATATATAATCGCAGAAACCATTAGCGATTGCTATCCCACGGTTGGTAAGTTATTAACCGGTAAAAAAAGTAAATGCTTAAAAGCACTGTACCATAGCCTGTTGTGACATAGTACTTGGCTAGAGGCAGAAATCTATTGTTACATTAATTTTAATTATACCAGAAGGTGTAATCGATAAAACGAGGCACTCGCTGTTTCACGCGCTCAGCAGGCATTCAGTAACCCAACAGGGCGAGAAAACAAATAATGCTAATAATAATTTTTCATGAATGTCTGGCCTAGAGATCCTAGAGATCATAACAAATTTACATTGGGATATATATCAACACACTAAACAACATTTTTGATCTAGGTAAACTTATTTTCCAGTTATCCAATTATAATTGGACATCTTGCTGATTGTCTGAAAGCTAAATTGTTTTTTGAATTACTGAATTTTGAATAGTATGTGTAGGCTTCCTTAGGGTAAATAGGTTAACTTTGCACAGCTAAATATAAATCTGATATCGCTGAAGAAATTTCACCTTTTGTTTTAAATATGTTCCGGTTACCTTGGGACTTGTTGAAAAGTCGTTTTGCTTGTATTAACATATGTTTAGCGACAGACGTTAAAATTTAACTTATGAACATCTAGAACAATTGCTGCCAATTTAGTTTAACTTTGTAAATGACAAACGTATAGTGTTGCATGTTCTGTGAGATATTTGCTTTGCTTTTCTTATTTTGAGTATCATGAAGGTGTCAATTAAAATTAGTTATATGTGTTTTGGATTCACCCCTGGAATATTGGGTATGTATGAAGAACTGCCGGTCTCTACGATATGTCATTATCGTAAGAAAATATTTTTGTTTTCTGAAATGGTCCTTATCAAGTATCAAATAATGCGGATAATTAGGTATTAGACAATAGCTTGTTATACTAAACACTATTGGAATATTATACCCTACTCCTTCAATATATTTATGGTTGCTATTATGACATTCTTTTTGTTTTTAGTACTTTCTATATGCTGAAATGATTATCTCGACATCTATCTTAACTGTTGTACATTTCTTTTTAACGTTAAATTGAAAAATTTTTATTGATAGTATCTTTTAAGTTGGTGTTTAATAATTTTTATGTATTATGCTTTTATACTTTTATTTTGTGTTAAATATTATATGCAGAGGCATTAATAACAAATAGAACAGAAATGCAGGGCTATTTCAGATATAATAGATGATACCATATGATATTCCTTAAGACTTTTTAGATAAGAAGGAAATTGAAAACATTAAATTCAATGTTTGAAAATGATCAAAGAAAAGTAAGGTATTAAGATTCTATAGAAATCCATTTTTGATTTGGCTTGATTTCTTATAAAAATATCCAAAAATCACAAGTAAGTCAATTGTTAGTTATCCTTATATAAGTTAAATACTCGTAATTGAAAATTTAATCCTAATGAATTTTATTTTTCAATTTCTGTATAGATATAGATAGAGAATTGCTATATGCACACTTAGATTAAGATAAAAGTGTCCGACATGAAACGATATGTTTGCAAATTTTATGTCAAATCAGTGTATAGTCCAGTTTCAAAATAGTGGGCAGTAAGGTATAGAACACTATTTTTATGAGCTGGTAATATGATTTCAATAATTTTCGTGTCTGTTTTACTTGTAAATTGTAAATGCCGCTCTGGGCTATCTTCAGTCGCGCGCAGACAGTTGGCACGCGCCTTGTCTCTCTTGTTTACCTACATAGCAGGTAAACAAAAAGCGAATTACTTATTGCCTACAATTTTAAAACCAGAGTATAGTATAAAGAGTGGCATACGAGAGAATTCTGAATGTTTATACATCCTTAGGGAGCAGTCTCCTTATTGATTGACTTGGTTGGCGATATCAAGCACGAGGCCTTTCCTTATTTATGATTTCTATGAATGTGTTGATAAAAATTCATCCTCAATATTCATCTGTATCTGTATCTATATGCATACATATTACTGTCTTCTTATTCTGGTCTCTCTAGAATAGACTATTTTCAAATTGTTAAGAATGTTAATAAGTCTCGTAAACCTCTGTTATTGTCATTTCTTATTATTTACTCAGCAATTTGTTTAATTTTAATTACAAATATTTTACAAATATTTTGCTTTAAATATACCCTTATTTTAAACATTGTTATCTTGATAAATTTAGCCTACTAAAAAAGGAACTTTTGTTAGTATATGTTAACATATAGATATTAACATAACATATATAAATAATTAAGTGTTCTTAATATCGAAAATGATGCGTTAATGTGTCTTGCATGTTATAAATTATAACTTTTATGATAAGATATATTCTTAAGCAGGACTATATCGCACATTCTTTTTTATAAATGCGCTATTATTTCAGCTCTTCATATCCCATAGCATAGCAAATAGTAAAAAAAATTGTTTAATATTGGCTTCCAGTTAATGTCCATATGTAGACAAAGGGAATCTTATAGTATATTTATGTAGGCCACAGGCAGAGCTTACAGTACTACTATTACAAAATCAAATTTATACTGGGATAAAAGCTCTTGGGCTAAATAATAATAGCTAAACTTTTATCCTAATTTAACTGTACATCGAATTCCAGATATAGGTTTTTCTCATTTAGTGTCTTGATTAATTTGTATATGATAAAGGCTATTAACATATAATTTATTAAAACAAATAGACTCCACATTTAAATTATTAGACTAATAATTAACTAGAAAATTTTCCATTTTTTTAAACATGTAAAAACCTATATTCTAATTTAGGGTTGCAGGTCTGTGGAGGAGTTCCAATGCTTAAACAGAATAGAAGAAGGCACTTATGGTGTTGTTTACAGAGCCAGGGATAAACGAACTGATGATATTGTGGCGTTAAAACGTTTGAAAATGGAAAAGGAAAAGGAGGGATTTCCTATTACGTCTCTTAGGGAGATCAATACTTTGCTCAAGGGTCAGCATCCTAATATAGTCACAGTCAGGGAAATAGTAGTTGGAAGCAACATGGATAAGATTTTCATCGTTATGGATTATGTAGAACATGATCTCAAATCCCTTATGGAAACCATGCGACACAAGAAACAGAATTTTATGCCAGGGGAAATTAAGTGTTTATTAAAGCAACTGCTACTTGCTGTGTCTCACTTACATGATAATTGGATATTGCACAGAGATTTGAAGACTTCCAATTTATTGTTATCTCATAAAGGTATCTTGAAAGTTGGAGACTTTGGGTTGGCAAGGGAATATGGCTCTCCATTGAAACCATATACTCCTATCGTCGTTACTTTATGGTATAGGGCCCCAGAATTGTTGTTATGTGTTAAAGAATATTCAACGCCCATTGATATGTGGTCAGTTGGCTGCATCTTCGCAGAATTGTTATTGATGAATGCCCTCTTTCCTGGTAAATCAGAGGTTGATCAATTAAACAGGATATTTAAGGTAATCATTTGCATTTTATTTTGATACTTTTATAAATTACTCTCTAAATTTCAAAGTAAATAACGTAGATAATATATGTTTTTTTATTAGGATTTAGGCACACCAAATGAAAATGTATGGCCAGGATTTAATCAGCTGCCTGCAGTGAAGAAGATGAAGTTTAACAATTATCCTATTTCAAATTTGAGAAGCAAATTTAATACACTAAGCGAAATCGGTCTGGGATTGTTAATCAAGTTTTTGACGTTTGATCCAGTTCAAAGGGTAACTGCGGAAGAAGCTTTGAAACATTCTTATTTCAACGAACCTCCCTTGCCCATTGACCCTGCCATGTTTCCAACTTGGCCAGCGAAAAGTGAGCTAGGACAAAAAAGAGCATTGGCAGCGAGTCCAAAGCCTCCTTCTGGTGGCGGGGAATATAAAAAACTGGTGAGTATATACTTTCTGACTGACATTATTATTCTTTGATATTCAGAAAATTTATCACTAATTAATATTTTATATATCTTCACCGATGTTACGTTTCCACAATAGAAAATAAGCATTTATTGCTGTTTTATAGTCATTCTGTTTATGATATAAGATGGTGTTATAACCCTGAAAATAGTTACTTAACAGTCTAAAAATATAGCTAGCAAATTTAAAATAAACAGGTCAAAATTTCTATGGCAACATATTTATGACAAATCTAATTTTGGGAAAAGAATCCATAAGTGATAATTCTATTAAAGAGGATGTACAGGAAGATTACTGGAGTGAAGTTTGATGAATCATATAAATTCACAAGTAAATGCAACTGGTTTAATCTAGTGATTAAAATGATAGGAATGGGTTGACATTTTGCTTTCAATATATACTGGGTGGCTCAATAAATAGGGTCACAGTATACAGTCAATCACTTTCTATGGATAATTGAATAGATTTTAAATTTGAGGTGATAATATTAGAAGTAATTTGTAATTTAGAGGAATGAAAATCTAAAACAATATACTTCCAGTTTCCATTGCAAATACCATAAAATGTTATATTTTGACATTACATATATTTTTACATGTTTGAATTCTATCGGTCAAAATGCATAAAATTATTATTATTTATAAAATAATTTTACATAAATAATTATTCTCACAAAAAAAAAGTGGGAAAAATGTTTTGTACTATAAAAATCATTTTTACTTTCATATCTAAATTATAATCCACTTATTAATTACTAGGTACTACTGTAATATTAAAAGCACTTTACAACTGTAAATTTTTCTTTTCTGTAATAAAAGATGCTGATATTTTTTTTGCACACGTGCAATAATAGATCTTATGAACAGCTGATTGGAATTTGAGTAATTTCTTTAGTGCCAAATGAAATACCAACTTTAAATCCTTAAAACGATCTAAATTGCTAGTCTCTCCTACATAACGGCCAAGGATTTGAAATACTGCTGTTGTAATTCAATCTTTGTATAGTAATTGTCCTCTCATCTGTTATAAGCAAAGCTGTTGAGGCAATAATAATAGATAGACATAATAACAATAACTGTTTTAATTTTGTTGTTATAATATGCAGAACAATGACACATAAAGCATGTAATAACGTAAACAAGCCACAAAGACACAAGTAAATTTTATTTTATGAAAGAAAAATACTTAATTATAAAGTGATTTTTCGCATGTGTATCAGATTTCTCAAAAATCAGATTTGATTTTTGAGAAAAATAAAAGAACTTGTGAATAATTTAATTTTCTGAATGTAAATAGAAATTTGTGGTTGTGTATGACTGATTTTTATATTTCTTTTAGGGTGGCGATGGTGATGATGATGGATACGGATTTAGGATAGGAATGGGAGTTGATAACCGAAGAGGAGGGCCTGGTTTTAATTTAAAATTTTGATGCGGCAATGTAAAATAGCTTCATTGTTTTATGTTTTATTTTCCTAATATTATATGGTTTATTTTGCTATTTCAAATTGTAGCATTACCTTCTGTATCTTGTTGCATAACAAACACATTTGATGTTTGTATACTTACTGTTATAGAGAAATGACAGTTAATGTCCTTAATAGTATAAGTTACAAATTTTTTTATAATTTGTTCTTATATATATATAAATCATAGAAATATTTTACATAAAATTTAAATCGTGTCTAAATAGAAAATATGTCTAAACAGTATATAAGTATTTATTAATAGAGTTTTCTAAAATTTAGTTGTTTTCTTTAATAATGTCCCTATCTGAATCGAAACATTTTCTTTTAAGATAGGGATCTTCCCTCCTGGACCCAGACCCATTAGACCCAATTACGCCCATATTACATATAACTCATTATAATAACAATATAGCTCATAACAATTTTGTTAATTAGTAATTTCCTAATGACATCGTAATGCTCACTGCTGTATCAGAATTGTACATTTCTGATTACAGTTTTATAGTCAATGTATCTATAGTTAATTAGGGTTTTTTGAAAAAGCCATTCTAGGGATTCCTTGTTTACTGTGCCTATGGGTAGAACTTTCTCCAGAAAAGGCTTCTATGAACCATAGTTGATGGATAATCATTTACATTTATATCAAATTATTTTAAAATATTTCAAGAGTCAATAGCTCTTGACTTTGATTTGATAGAATTAGCTGATGACAAAATATTTAGCTTTATTTATGAAAGCACTAAAGCATGTTAATGAATAGACATAAATGAAGATTTAGAAAACAAGGATCTTCTGGCCGGTTATAAAATTAGAATGTACAGTTGGCACTACTGAATCCCACTATTTTGATGTTCAGGTTGATCATAACCAGTGACTTTTGCATGAGATAAGTCTGAGGTAAATTTTGCTGGATTATCAACCCAGAGTAACAGATAGTAACTATGTTTCCCCTAATTTATTCCACCCCTTTAAAGCTCTGAATTAAGGAATTTCTCAGTTAGGGAAGAACCGTTGCGTTTATGGGTGATCCTTTGTTAATTTTAGTAGTTAAAACATATAAGTGCTAAGGTTGCTCGTCACTGTACAATTAATATTAGTACGGGGTCCATTTTGCTTCTTTATTATACTTGTACCATTTTTACATACTTTACACAAGATGAGTTGCTCAACATAGAACAACTTCATATCAAAACTCAATCCATTATGAGACCGTTGTCCTCTGTAAATTTACATAAAAATGTATTTGAGTCCATTTGAAAGGGCAATAGAGCTACATAGTATCTGCAACACAGACTTGTCTACAACCTTTACCAATGAATATATGGCTTATTGCTTAACGTCATATTATGCTTCTTCAGCTGACAGTATCTAGCTGAAAAATGTATACAAGTGCTTGGTGATATTTCTATACTGATTGTATTACTGATTTTAAAGGACACTTACACTAGATGTACAGATATTTTGCCATCCGTAAAGAGGCAATCCGTGTTCTTTCATTGACGTCCTTGCTTTCCCATGTTTTGTTTAATTGCTTGGGATCTGTAAAAAAAACGAATTGGGGAGGGATATTATTAGAGATATCACACAGGTAGCCTTATTTCATAAGTGTCTCCCTTTACAGGCCCTCATCTTTGATTCTTAGTTACATTCATCTCCCTTAGATAAATATCTAATGGTGGCAAATAGTAACATTTTTGCATTATATACAGTGGAATTTGCATAGCTCTAGTTAACCTTAGATCTTAGATTTGTTATACTTTTCTGCATTTGTGTAAGTTTACTAATAATATTGTACTATACATATTATATTTGCTGTATTCAATGATTGATTAGTGATTACTAATAAAATTACTTAAAAAAGAATAAAGCTTGCTTTAGCAACATTTATTGATTCACAGAACGTATTCAACACATTGAAAAAAACTAAATATTTTTTAAATAATCTTACATACGTATTTAGATTAAAAGAAATAAGGGTTAAATGTGAATAGCCGCTATATCCCTTGTTATTTTTTAAAGTTTGCATTAAAACTGCTTATTATTATTATTATTATGTTTTCTTAAATTGTTATTATTATGTCTGTCTATGTATCTTAAATGTTCTCATAGTCCTATGAACATTTAACTACCTATTTTGAAAGTTCGGTATAGGGCATATTTGCCTTTGATTTTTTTAACGCATTGTCATTGTCAATAACTACTCGTATTATTATTGTTCTGTTGAAGGCTCTTATCAAATAGCTTAAAAATCATTTAGACTGGGTATTAGGAATTACTGTATATTGAATGTTACATTTATACTCCAGTTTCAAAATAGTGGACAGTAAGGTATAGAATACTTTTTATGAGGTGGTAATACGATTCAATAATTCTCGTGTCTGTTTTACTTGTAAATTGTAAATACCGCTTTCTGCAGTCCCTGGTCCTGCACTGTGATCTCTGCTATCAAGAAGACTAGAGAACAGGAGAATTAACTCGAGTGGTGGGGGTAGCACGAAAAGCGTCCGCACTGTGGTCAAGTGGTGTGCTTCATCATGGCGGTCATTGCGTAGAATCGACGAGGTTATTTTTGTTTGCTGTGTTTTGAGCATTTCCAGTTTTTCTGTTGAATATGTCAAAAGCGTCGAGATACTGTTGCGTTGCGAATTGTTCCTGCAAAAGCCCTGATCGTGGCTCAATGGAACCCGACATTTCGATAGTGTGAGAGAGAAACTACGATAGACGAGGGTAAACGGCATACGCAGATCCCGTGCGCTTCTACGCGAGCCTGCCATATTGCCGACGTTTTTCGTGCCACCCCCACCACTGATTTTTCGAAGAGCTATATCTCCTTACTCTCTACCAAGAAGACTAGAGAACAGGAGACATAACTCGAGTGGTGGGGGTAGCACGAAAAGCGTCCGCACTGTGATCACGTGGTGTGCTTCATCATGGAGGCTATTGCGTAGAATCGAGCGAGGTTATTTGAGGTCATTTTTGTTTGTTGTGTTTTGAGCATTTCCAGTTTTTCTGTTGATTATGTCAAAAGCGTCGAGATACTGCTGCGTTGAGAATTATTCCTGCAAAAGCCCTGATCGTGGCTCAATCGTGCCACCCCCACCACTGATTTTTCGAGGAGCTATGTCTCCTTCCTCTCTAGTTTTCTTGCTCTCTACTCTTCTTGTCTGATATCTTTAGTCGCGCATAGACAGTTGGCACGCGTCTTGTCTTCTCATTTGCCTATATAGCAGACAAAGAACAAATTACTTATTGCGCGCGCAGACAGTTAGCACGCGCCTTGTCTCTCCTGTTTGCCTATTATAGCAAGCAAAAAAAGAGCGAATTACTTACTGCCTACAATTTTGAAACCAGATAATGGAATTTTTATTATAGTTAATAAAATATATACAGGGCAATGTATATTATAGACTAGTAAATTATTTTCTGAAATTTTTAAATCTGAATCGCACTGATATATCTAAATATGATTTAATGCTTCATAAGACCCTAACATATAGAGTTTTTAAAATGGTTAGGCAATGGGAAACATTTTCAGAGATACCAAATATCTTAAAAATCGTAATTTTTTTAGATAGGATCTTGTCAATAAAAGTTACTTAGAAAGGTATGTGGAATTAAAACATGCATTCCATTAAAATCACTATGTTCCCCATGACAACTTTTGTTATAATAGGCACACAATATTAAAAAGATCGTATTTTAAAAGATCATGAGCGGGTACTTGCCTATACTAAATGTTTAAAATTCTTCATGGAAACATGAAAAACTTTTTATGAACGAGTTACGTAAAATACTGTATATGTATCTTATTATTAAATTTATATTTGATAAGATGAGAAAGAAATAATTATGTCAGGTTCAAGCTTGATATTAATTAGTAACTGGCAGGCTTTTAAGTTACTTGCGTCCTATCATGCACTCATTTACCTTCAATTGCTTAACATTGAATGAAAAATGTCATTTATCTAAAGACCAAATTATAGTAAAAAATCCAAAATTTATTTCCATTCATTATTAAATCCAATACCACTATTAGATATGCCAATTTTTATTCCTGATTAATCCTTTAAAATAATTTTTATATTTGTTTCTATTATACATAAACTCCTATGAAAATGAACACCTCTGCTTAAAATTTCTATTAACAAATATTTGTCTCTGTAGCTCTACATTATCTCCGCATACGTTTACCAAACAAATGTAGTATAGGTCATGTCATGTCCAGTGTTTGAAAGATCGATAAAGTGGGTCTATTATTTAGATGGTTGTATGTCTCACTTTTTCCTCGCCTGAATTGTCATTCAAGTAATATTAACGTAATATTAAATATATTATATTTTACTTAAGTAAAAATTACCGAGCCTACCTAGTACCTAGTAACCCGAAATAGCCTAATGCCATATACCCATATCACCAGAGCGACTCCTTATAGGACTATTCACTAATAGATTAAGCATTTTCCTGTCTCTGGTGGATAAGAAAGTGAAAAGGAAAAAACATTTTCTTTTTATTATAACATTAGGTATTGCCCATTAAATGAAATTATTGGAAAAGAAAATATTTATTAGCGATCAACAATTCCAATTTGGAATTATTACCTATAAAGGGACATATTTAAATGGACCTTTTCGAACGAGAAGGTTCATTAATTGTAATTCGGGTTGTAAAAGAAAATCATAAAAGAAGGACACATTCCAAATTCCAGATTAGTCTTTTCATGTGAAGGGATCCTTTACATATAAATGACATAGAAGACAAAATAACTCTGAGAGTTCGTCAGGGCGTTTGTAGTATTTCATGAAAAAAAGACACCTAGGAGATTTCGTACCAGTGAACTACACGTTGCAAGTTACATTATATAACTTGGTTTCTCCATAAGGCCGCAAGGCCGCGCGACCTTCCTGTGGAACACGCCAGTGTTGTTTCATTGGGAAAATATAATTTCTTAAATTTGTCATAGACTGAAATCGTGAAATCCAATTTCACCTTACATCAGTGGCGGCTCGTGGTGATTTGTCGTGGGTGGGCAACAACTACCTATTAGTAGGTTATATAGTGCAAACTAATGAAGTAAAATATAGTAAAAAAAAACTTTGACTCATCACTCTATGTTAGTCACTGTACAAGTATATGTTAAGATTTAAAATTCTTTCAACTTTGAAGTTGAAAATACATAGCACTAAAATTGGATAAAACTAGTACATACTCTTTTAAATGCTACACAGAAATTCACGTTCTCACAAAACGTTAACAATATCAGTATTATTATTTACTATTTCTCTCACGTTCGCCATGTTATAAATACTAAATAAATACAATACTAAACAAACACAAATGTAAAGTACTAACTTCTACAGACAGACTGCCGCACTAATTTATTGTAATTATTGTTAAAGAACCGTTAAAAATTTTGAAAACCCTAACCTACAGAGTACAGACCTCGCTGAGATAAACAACGTTCTACGTCTCTGAAAACTGAACTCGGAAATCGGACTCAGTCAGAGCGCTGTTTTTCGACTTTAAAACGGATTAAAACTTTTTTTACGCAATATTATGACTAACGATCGTCTAAACGCTTTAGCAATGAAGTCAATTAATAAAACATTGGTGCAAGATATAGACAATTTTGACGAGAAGGTGATGGAGCGGAATTTAGTTTTAAAAAATAAACTGTTGTGTGAGAACTTTTCTGCTTTCCGTAAGACAGTAACACTTAGTGGATCTTCGAGAGCATCACCTACTATCAACAAAGGTAACTTCACTGTTTTATATTATTTTTTTTGCTGTTGCGCCCCCCCGCTCAAAAATGTCACGAGCTGCTACTGAGTTATAAGTATAAGAATACTTTGTGATACTTTTTTAATGTATTTATTCTATAATATTTCTGTGTGAAGACATTGATGATTGTAAATGTACATACTTAAATGATGGCTGGTGGAACTTAAGGTATTCGTATCTTAATAACAATAAATGATAATGAAATTCAGATGATTATTATGACTCTCCATATTAAAACAAAAACTAACTCCTGTGAAAGACTAATTGACTAAGTGATTAGTCATGTGAAACCGCCAAACAGGCAGAAATTAAATCAAATCATTAGGCAATTTACGTGAATTTACATTTTTATTTCAAAACTTAGAAAATTGGATTACAAATTTTAACTAGCACTGAAAATTCTGTATTCTAATGCTATTTGAAGTTTGTATTCAGTGAAACCACAAATATCGAGAGAATTAACCTGGTAAGTAAATAAAGTGTAATGGACACACTACCATAATGACCATTTCTTTCCTTAGTACAGTTTGACACACACAAGCTTTTTTTTCTGATGTATATTCTGGAGATGTGGATCTGGACTGTTAGATTTAGTTTATATTTAACTGATCCATCAAATTTAAAACTGATCTAAATTGTAATCATTAAATATTATAACCTTTATTAGGTACAGCAATTTTGATTATTTTAATATATAGTTTAAGGAAGCGCACATACAATGACTAGTGTAATATAAAATTACTAATTCACACTGATATTAAAAAGAGTGAATTAAATTACAATAAAGGAATAAAATAAAATACAATCTAAAATTTCAATCCAAGTAAGACTACTACTATGCAATAATGAAAATGTAAACGTAATTATAAGAATATTACATTTTAACATCAATTTTGACTGTTATAGAGCGTGATTTCATAATTTGAATATTTAAAAAAAAATTAGCTCAGATCGAGTACAGTACGTATAGTGAAAATCGAGTACGTATAATGCAGTTAATAATGGTTTGTTCGAAATATATGCTTAGAATTTTTTACAACTCTATTTAATTAGTTTATTTGATCACTACGAGGAAAATTGAAATTCTACTAAAAATGATCAAACTATAGCGAACTATAAATGTCATAAACTCTTGGTGTACTCAATAATTGTTTATTGAGGTCTAGGCCGAAAGTAATAAGGTATTTACAGAATCTCATTACCAAAAATACCGACAGGCCAGACCATCTGTCTATGGCCGTATTTCCCCTGATCCTCTGTGCATTTCGTATTTTCTAAATTACTGGGAATACAGAGGGTATGAATGATTATTTATCGGCACGTAGGTGACGTAGGCAGGTATCCGAGGTAAGAACAAGAACAGTTCTGCAGACGCTTCATCTCGGCAACTCGATACTCGATCTGATCACATCTGCTCGGAGTTTTTGTATATCCCACAGTTTAAGTGTTAAATAAAGTATATCGTTCTGTTCTTCAGTCTTTTGCATACGAACCTCGTGACCTCCAAAACTGAAACTTGCTAAACTAAATACAATTCTGACATGAAATGAAATACAATAAAACCAGCGCACTAAAATTTCATTCCAAACTCCAAAGTAGTCAATCGTCAAGAATTTGAATCTTATGCGTTGTTTAAGCTCTAAACCTTTCTAACAATACAATTCACTAATAACTAACAAAAACACAAAACATATTGGTTTAAAAAGATCTAGAAGAGTTTTAATCATCTCCTGATTATGTCAAAGTATTTAACGAAGTGCATGTTGAGCGATGTACAATTTTTTGGCGTTTGTGGAAATCTGGTCTCTTTTTTAAAGATTTGATGAAAAAATCAAGATCACAAAATCACAAAATAATAGATATTTTTTTAAGACTTACACATATTGAGGCGTTTTGACTCAGAAATACACCACATTTCATTAAACTACGGTATATTTCTGCAGTAGGAGTTTCCAGTTTATGTGGCACAAACGTACTTCATTAATAATAAATAAATTGTTCTCTCAGTATAGAATGGTTCTTATAGTTTAAGTAAAATAAAATGCCAAAACTCAGTTCCTGATCCGGCGAATGATAATTTTAAATTAGTGAAAACTTATTTTTAATCTCGTTAGATTTATTTAGGTTTTATTTATGTATTCGTATGCTTAGATATGTATATACATTGACGTTTGATATCAATATTTGTTTATTTTCAGTATTCTCAGTTTTTTTTTTATCAACATTTATATCAATTATACACAGCCTTGTCACCTGTTATGTGAATGTTGTTTATTATGTTGCTATTTATTTTGTATTGCTCTGTATGGTACATACTTTGTGTTTCCACGTTTTGTTTGGAATTTAAATTAAAACATATAAATATCCAAGCCAATTATGATAAGTATTTCAATTAACTTATGTTTTATGCAATCAAATGTTATTTTGTAGTTAATGAAGCAAATATAAAATTAGTATTCAAACTCCAGATATCCTTTAGCAGGTATTACCTGACCAGTGTGGAGTTGTATCGCCTCTCATCTGGCGCATCCCCGGTTGGTAGATAGGGGAATGTCCTAACCGGTTGCAGCCGGCGGATAGGTATGAAATAAAACAGTACCCGTGAACGAAACCATACAAACAAACCGTAACCCCAGACGTGGTCTGGGGCCGGCGGTCGCGGGGAAACCCGGGGCCGAGCTTCAGGAACTCATAACGTAAGACGTGAGGATGGGTTTGGGCGAACCCAGAGCAATCTGAGCCACGGGTGGGAGAGGCCACCTACCCGCTTAAAACCGGAATCCGGGCCCGCATTTCAACGACCTCTATGTGGTACAACAGGGAAACGTCGTGCGGTTATCAGGACTGGTGGGCTTGCCTTGACCAGCCGGCCTGCAAGGAGAAAACCTCTATAACAAACCGACAGCGAAGTCGTTAAAACCTGTGGGGCACTTGGCGCACCCCACAGTATGTAGCCTTACTTCTAGGATGGGCATCACCTGGAAGTGGATCTTTTAGTTTCGACCCATACTCGTGGGACCAATTATGGAAATATATCTGAATACAAAAGGAAAAAAGGATGGTCAAAACGTTGGCGGAATTGGCAAGACAAAGGAAGTAGGGAGTAGCTTAAAGATTACGAAGGCGGAGCAAATAAAAAGGGACATCGGAGATTCACTGGGGAGGCAGATGAGCCATTCATGGGCGTATAGCCCCCCCCCCGGAATAACCTTGCTCTGGATTTAACTTGGGACGAGGGTGGATATACGAAGAGGAGGAGGGTGGAGACAG
Source organism: Rosalia funebris (assembly GCA_037954035.1). Lineage (NCBI taxonomy): Eukaryota > Metazoa > Arthropoda > Insecta > Coleoptera > Cerambycidae > Rosalia > Rosalia funebris. The sequence continues at coordinate 13,507,592 of JAZFAV010000007.1, forward strand.
GGGAGTCACCGCAGGTGGTGATAGAATCCACCTATGACGTAGACCGGCGATCATAAGGGGCCTGGTTAAGCAAGTGGATAGGTGCTCGAGAGATCTGAGTATCCTAGTGAGAAACAGTCCCAATACCAAGCGGAACAGCAAGGGAAATAGTGGCGAGAATGAGAAGCCTGGTCAGCCAACTGATGACCGATGAATTTCAGGCCACGCTACAAACCCTGGGAAGGAGGGTCGAAGGGGAAGAGGATGAGATCGTCGGTGAGAGCGGCTACGAGAGAGGTGGGAGTCGGACCTAGTGGAGTCCAGACTGCGGAGGTGGCCACCCAGACCTCGAGCGAGTTAGAAGGCATAGAGAGGATCCGGAGGTCCCTTGCGGAGGTTAAAACCCTTGAGAAACTGGGGCTTATTATTAGAACGAGGTGTCGTGAGGGAGCCTTTAGAAGAGTCAGGGTGGTAAAGTGGAAATTCGGTTCCCCAATCCCAGAGTGGAATTTAGTTTGCTGCGGCGCTGCGGTAGACATGTGTTTAGACGAGGGTGTGCCGAGGCAAATAAGGGAAATATTCTATGACCGAGCGGAGCTGGGCAACCAGGGAAAGTCGTGGGTGGGGTGGCGTATCTGCGGCACTATACTGCCAAGTCGTTTGGAACGGAGGAGGAGGAGGTGGCCTACAGCAGGTACGCCTACCAGCTGGTGGTCACAGAATTATTGGACACCTCATGGCAGCTGGAGGGACTGGTCCAGGCCCTCTGCAATCTAAAGAACATATGCGCTAAGCAAGGGAGGAAGAGACTGGTTCTCCCCCCTCACAAGCAGGTTAGTTGGACGCTGTTGAGGAAGGTGGTTGAGTATCCATTCTAAGGAGAGGAGAAGGTAGATGTCCTCATATATCCGTCGCGTGAGGAGCAGAAATAGGGAATGAAGCCTCAGGATTGGCAGCAGGAAGTAAGGCCGAAGGAGGGGGAGTGGACGACGGTGGTTGGAAGAAAGCAGAAGGAAAGAGCGGGAAAGGAAGAAGAGGATCTGCAGAGCAAGGAAAAGAGGGGAAGCAATAAACCGGCGGCGGATAATAAAGGACACTGGGAGCGGCACTTTCGCGAAGGTGCTGGCTAGGATCAAGAAAAATGTAGATCCTAAGGCCGTGGGTGTGGATATTACCAGTCGTAAAAAGACCAGGGCGGAGAAACTCCTTTTGGATGTAAAAGGGGGCAGCCAGAAAGCCGAGGCTTTAAAAGAGGAAATACTCAAGAAGGTGGAGGGGATGGAGGCTAAAGCACTCAAAAGGGTAGAGAAGGTTGTCATCTGAGACATAGACGTGGTGACAACCAAGGATGAGGTAGAGAAGGCTATTGCGGCAGAGATAGGGAGATGAGGGTTCAAACTCCTGTCGTTAAGGGTAGGTCCTGGAGACAGCCAGACGGCCCTCATCCAGGTCGATAGAAATAGGGCCAGGAAGCTGCTCGATGCGGGCAGGATCAGGATAGGGTGGGTAAGATGCCGGATGAGGGCAAGGCCACAAACGCTGAAGTACCCCAGGTATTGGGAGACAGATCATGCCCGATTGGAGTGTAAAGGGCTGGACAGGAGTAGCCTCTGCGTAAGGTGCGAAAAAGAGGGGCATATAGCGGTGGATTGCAGTAATGCTCGGAGTCGTGCCCGGTATGCCGACAGGAGGGACACAGGGCAGATATGGCCAAATGTCCTGCGTACAAAGGAGCAAACAGCCCGAAGGGTCCAAAGGAGGCGGAGATAACGCGGGATGTTCGGTGTGATTCAAATTCATTTGAATAGGTCACGTGCCACACACAACCTTTTGTAGGTCGGAGGGGGTGATCAAGCAGGCGGGAGGTCTGTCTGACGACCAGTTTGGCTTCCGTAAGGGGAGGTCAACTATAGACGTCATTGAACATCTATTGCGGACGGCAGAGGAGGCCATGAACGGGAGGATGTTGACAGTCATCGTCACCCTTGATGTAAGGAACGCTTTTAACATAGCGGGGTGGGGGCACATAATGGAGGCAGCCACAAACATCGGAGCCCCCCCGTGATTGCTGAGGGCTCTCTCCAATTATTTCGTAGATAGGGAGATTATATGGGAGGCGGAGGGACGTCTTTGGAAAAGAAGGATTACGTGCCACAGGGATCTGTTCTGGGTCCTATCCTGTGGAAAGTAATGTTCGATGGGGTCCTTAGAATACCGACACCGAATGGAGTAAAGATGATCGTTTACGCTGACGATCTGGCACTTTTGGTGTCGGCTGTTTTGGTGGCTGATCTACAGAATATCACAAACACCACGATCCGGGTCGTCAGAGAGTGGCTAGAAGAGAGGGATCTTCAGCTGGCGGAGGAGAAGACGGAGGCGGTGGTGGTGACCAGGAGGAGGAATTGCCTCCCCTTAGAGTTGAGCGTGCTGTGGCGCATCTCATGGTGAATACGCGTGGCCCGCGTGCATCAAAGAGGAGGACCCTCGCGTCCATTGTCCATTCGGTGGTCCTGTACGCAGTGCTGGTGTGGGCGGAGGCGCTGACTAGGGGAGTGTGCCAGGGCCCTAGTAAACAAGATGCAGAGGCGCAAGGCACTGAGGGTCGCGAGTGCGTACAAGACGGTTTCGAGAGAGGAGGCGCTGGTAATTGCGGGGATCCCTCCCCTGACGCTTCTAGCCAGGGAAAGAATGGACGTGCGGGTGGGTGTGAGTAGGCGTGAGGCCAGAACACGATTGTTTGGTGCGTGGAAGGTTCAGTGGGATGGTTCTCCCAAAGGGAGATGGACCCATAGCGTGATTCCGGATGTGAGGTAGTGGGTGGAGAGAGCGCATGGGGAAGTATGATTCTATCTCACGCACGCGTTTTCGGGGCATGGATGGTTTGGGCAGTATCTGTGTGGGATAGAGAAGGCGGATGAGGACGAATGTGTGTACTGTGGCGAAAGCGACGACCCCGAGCACACGCTGCTCAGGTGCTCGAGGTGGTCGGATGTGAGGGAAGATTATATGAGGGGGATGGATTGGCCCGAAAATATGAGGGAATTGGTGAGAGGTATTGTTGAGAGTGTGAATGTATGGTGGCGTGGGGAGAGTATGATTGTGAAAATTATGAAGGGGAAAGAGGAGGAAGAACGGGAGCTGGGCCCGAACCCCTAATCGTGAAAACGGATGGGGGACGTAGGGCAAAGAAAGAGCATTCAAAACAGCATACAGAAGATTGACCCCCTACCTCGAGGAGATGTGAGAGCGGTGCCGAGGTAAGTGGAATACTGATTCTACGGGGACCTCTTGTACGGTAGCGCAAACACCGGCTACGTCCCCACAAAAAACAAAAAAAAGTAATTACCTCTTTCTTGTAATTACGTCTTTCAATTCAAATTGTAAATTTCTGCTATATTCTTCACATTTACCCTCTATTATGTTGAAGACTGCAGCTTTGATAATTTTTAGCTCTCAATTTTAGCTAGTTCCACCCCAGAAGTTAAAACAAAGAGACCATCTCTTCTGATGTCTTCTAAATATGGTGGATTTCGATCTTCACAGAAGAGATTTTCTAGGGATCTTTCCCTAATTATACGTTGTTTATATATGCCGAGTGGCGTACATGTGCGTATACATGGGGACGGTGAGTCGGTGAATCAGCATCTGCGCTCAATTTTCGCAGTAGTTGTTAAACATCTGTTTTAGTGGTGAAATATACATTTCGGTACGAATGTTTTTGCGTTGCAAAGTATTAATTTATTATTTCGAGTTTACTTAAGGCTAAAAAAAGGGGACTTGATCAAGTAAATAAGTTTATATGGGAATTTGCAGACTTAAGATACGATGGTCCAAAATAACATGTTTAGTTTGCCTTAAACCTTCATTGTGAGGATAAAGGACTGAATTAAATATGTAAACAGTGAACATCACGAATATAAAAAAAGTTGCCTAAGAGTGAGGCCTAATGTTTGACTTAATTTTGACTTAATAACAATCAAGAAGCATTTCGGTACTTTTAGGATAAATATAATCCTACCATGAGTTATTAGGAAACTATTGGAGACGTATGAACCAATATATACGTATGGACGTATATATACGCGAACAATGCGAAATATAAATTACACAATAAAAGTTTGTCATGTGTGGATGAAATGACGGATTGTAAAAAAAATCTGTTTTCAATGTACATCACTTTTCCATCACCACTTCTATTCATCAAACCATCACTTTTATTCTTACTACCTAGTAAACTATTAAAAAAATGTCTGGCAAAGCAACGCAAAGCTTGGTTTCTTTCAAGAAACCAAGTGCTCATATGATTGATGGTGCCGCAACCATGCGTTCTGTAGGCCGCAGTATTAAATATGAGTATAGTAACTTCTTACATATTACATGTAAACTTCAAAGATATTATTAAAGCGTAAATAGCTTAGTAACATCTACAAAAGTGGTGTTTCTCAAATCTCCTAAACGTATTCGAGAATTTCACAGACACTGCTTCCACATTCCTGAACCATCACATCCGATTCTTACTATCAGGGTAACATTGTTATAGACATAAATTAATTATCTTGAGTACTTCCACAAAATAAAGTGTATAGTGTTACAATTTTAATCTAAAAAGGTAGCAGCTGCCCTCAAGGAAAGTCAAGTGATACTTCAAAATTCTTAAGTTGAAACAGATTTCCAAACTATTCATAACAATTACAAGGAACTAGTGGAGGCAATAGAAAAATTACAAAGTCCTTCCTTGTCGTTGGTAGAGATTGCAAATAGTGGATGCTGTACACACACACATATATATATATATATATATATATATATATATATATATATATATATATATATATATATATATTCAGTTCCTCTCAGTGATGTACTTGAGATGGAAGTACGCCGGTATTTTGGCTGATGACTCTTAATCCTCTTCTTTTAAGAGATTATTGCTATGTAGAGAGGTCTTTTTGCACTTCTGTTATAACCAGGTCAGAGCTACGTAGTCAGCGTAGAGTATTGACTACGGTGCCAGTTACTAGATATCTTTCGTAACGTGATTCATTACTAAGTTGAATCAAATTAGGCTGAGGGTCGAACCTTGGTGGATAGCCACTTTGACCTCGAATTGTCAGCTTCTTCCCGCTGGATTGACAACACATGTGGTTATATTGTGATATAGATCTTTAAGGAGTTCAATGTAGACTTACACAATATGAAGGTCCCTTTTGCACAACTTATACTTTTCCATGAATATTTTCACTGAATGAATGGTATCTATTGTACTTACTCCACTAGTGAAACCACATTGGTTTGGAGTGACTTTTGTTATTCTTATAATCCTTCTTACAAAAACACTTTCCCAGATTTTTATAGTGGGGATGTTAGCTTAATACCTCTATAGTACCCACAGTCAGCGACGTCTCCTTTGTTTTTGTAAGAGGATATCAGGTTGCTGTTTTCTCCACATATCTGGTATTTTAGCACTTGAAAGGATTCATATATTATCATATGAAAGGAAGAGTTTCGCGGGCTATGGTACTATAGTTGCAATAACCGAGTAATGGATATTGCTATTGGTAATTTCTTATAACTCTTTGCATACACTTTTTTCTACAATGTTATACTTACCTTAATTTTTTTTTATTCAAATATTACAAAATGGTTATGAATTATTGAGTATAATACTGACTATAAATAAACATACGTTGGATATATGTACAACAATGTATTTGTATAATAAATTGTATTTATCAAATATAATTAATAGCAGACTTAACCCAAATGGGATATTTATGAAATTGAGTAAGGCTAATAAAAAATTACTCAATTACTTTCTTCAGACCATTGATATATTTCACTCGATTGTTTTTTTTTATAAAAAGCTCATAATTGAGTTTTTTTATAAAACATTTGCGAATATCAACTCCTGAATTTGTAGACAATGTATAAGACCAAAAATCTCAAACATTTTATGTTTGCTTATATAAATACGTTTATAAAGTAATTACATCCAATTCAAGATTATTTCTAAAACGTTTGCCAGATTTGATCTAAACTTATGTTCATATCCGATCTAAAAATTTTAGTATAATTGGAGTACGCAAACGAACAGTATGAATGGGCGACTTTTTGCTATTTAGATCACGTATCGCGTCTGATGTTCTACACAGAATCCCATACTCTGATTTGCATATTTTATTCTTTTTTTTATACCATATACGACAGATGTATTTTAATCAGGTTTGCGCTTTTGCTATAGCTTTATAAATTACGTGATATTTTGTCTCTTAAAAAAAAATGACTTGCCAAAGTCAGTGACAATCAAGGGTTATGAATGTGCCTATGAAGGGATTAATGCTCATAATATGTAAATAAGTAATAAATCAGTACGGAATGCAGGAAGGATTAACAGTTTCTTATTTACTATATTATACGACAACGTCCTATATTTGTAATAATAATAACTTTATTAAAATATATAACTATAATATACAATATACAAATAGTAATGAAAAATACATAATATACAATACTTCAAAAACATTCATACAAACAATGTATATCTTTAACAAAATATACGGTTTAGGTTATAAAAATAAATAAATAAATAAATATATATATATATATATATATATATATATATATATATATATATATATATATATATATATATATATATATATATATACAATTGAGGTAATTAAGAATTTTTTTTCATATAGAGTATCAGATTATTTTTAAATTGAAAGTGCTGAGCATTTTTTATTTGTAACGATTGTATCGATTCTTGAAAAATACAGAATGCACAAATTTTGTGTACTTTGTTTTATATATATATAAATATTAGTACTTGTTCTAGTACTATAGTTATGAATCTCATTGTTAAACACTCTGAGACGTTTATCCATTGTAAAGCAGACAACATAATACTTATGCAGTGATCTATTACATTTTAAAATTATTCTCATGCCTCTCTTTTTTAACGTTTGTAATTTTGCTATTTTACTTAAATCAAAGGAATACAGAATTGATATACAATAACAAAAATGAAGTTTTATCATAGTATTGTGTACTGTCATCTTTGCCTGAGTAGACAGTTTTGAGGAAACTCTTGAGAAGAAATATAGTTTCTTTGTGATTTCTTTGAATATATAATTAAATTAATAACGTATTATCTATAATGAAACCTAAATATTTTCTGTTAGTAATAATTTCAATATAGTTATTATTAATTAGTAAATTACTAGAATGTATATTAATTTTACTGTACATATATTTAGCAGTCAATACCATTACCTTAGTTTCATTAACATAAAGCTTTTGTTTATTTATTTTAGGATATTTCTCTACATTTGTTAGAGCACTTTTCATTTGTACCGTTTCTTGTAAGTTTTTACCACTGGATGCTAACAATGTATCGTCAACAATTTATAAACAAGTGTCGTTTATGTAAATGAGAAAAAGTAGTGGACCGATAATATTTCCTTGAGGTACACCAATATATTTTGCTTTGGACTGGAAAGATATTCCACACACGTTAGTTCTTTGTTGTCAATGTACTAAATAATCTCGTATTCAGTTTAACATGGTCCCCCGGGTTCCATATATGCTTTTTATTCCTGTATTTCTTTTAATAAAATATTTCTGTCAATCGTATTAAATGCCCTTTTACTTTTCGTATTATTAATATGATGTCTAAATTTAGATAAAGTAAACTGAACTGATGTTTCACATGAATGGCTATGTCCGGCCCGATTGAGAAGTATGTAATATATCATTCATGTTAGAAATGTTCAAGTAGTCATTGTGACAGTAAATGGTTTTTTTCATGGTAGATAATGTATTTATTGACCTAAACTCAAAAGCTATGATAGTATATGAAACTTTATGAGTTGGATGTAATAAATTAATAGGAATTTTACCGCAATATAATGGTACATTCACAAACTTTTAAATAACATGTTTTATTGAATAGATAAGTATCCTTAAGTACTTTTAGTAGCATTCATTTACTATTTCATATATATTGAATTCATTATCCAAGACTTTAACCAACTCTCTTACGCTTAGTAATTTAAAGTCAGGAAAAGGGATATATAAATTATAATTTACATTATATTATTTTTGAGTAGTATTAATACCAAGTACAAGTTGATTAATACTTTCAACAAAATAATGATTGAAATTGTCGGCTAAATTTATATAATCTCGATGCAGTATTATATCACTTATGACTTATCAATAACTTATAAGTCGGGAACCGAGAAAGGAACCATAAAACCGCAAAGCGGTTATCAAGTAGTTCCCGAATAGCAAGGCTATTACATAATCGCTATAGGAAATAGCCACTCCTCGAGATAAAGCCCCGCTATGTATTGAATTATACCCAACAGTGATCCTCGACCCCTTTTTCGTGTTTCTGCACGACCAGCAAGGTTTCAGAAAAGAGGTATATTAGGTATAATTCAATGCCTGGCGGGATTTTAGCCCGAGGAGTAGTTGTTTCCTATAGCGATTATGTAATAGCCTTGCTATTTGGGAACTACTTGATAACCGCTTTGCAGTTTGGTGGTTCCTTTCGATTCGATTTAGATCGATTTAGATGAATACCCCATGAATTTGATTCGGCATTTGTCCTGGACCGCCGTACCGTGTACGGGCACTGATGATAACTAATAAGTTCGAAATAATTGTCTGTCATTCGGTTCCCATCCGGGACAGATGTTAAATTCTACCCGTGATGGGTTTTATTTTCTGAAAACTTATAAAATTGAAGTCAATTAATCATCAGTTTGCCCCTATTAACAAAAAGCTCTTTCAGAGCTTTCCACATTAGTTTGGAGTTATTTAGGTTCTTGTCAACCCCTTTTTATCGGGGCAAATTTACTAATAATGATCTGTTCATTATAGCTTTTAAAATATTTTTTAAAAGTTTTAGTTTGAATCGTGTTTTTGTTAAAAACATTAATAGAAATTACGGCGTGATCAGTTATTTCTGGATATTCATGTACATATGTTGCAATTTGGTTACTCTTAGTTAAAATATAATGAAGGAGTGTGGTGGAACTATTAAGAATATAATTATATTGTTGCCGTGTATAATTATACACGTTTTTAAAATGGTTTAAACACTATTTATGTGAAATGCATCTGTAAATAATTCAGATTAAAATCTTCCACTTTATAATTATACAAATGGGAAAGTAAATATACACTATTAATTACTAGAAGTAGTCAGTAATAAAAGTGTTACTATACCCTTTACCACTCATTCTTATGGGCGGGCGTAGCCTTGTCATTACTCGATATTCCGTTCTTATGACTCATTCAAGGTTCCATATTTTGACTTAGGATTATATCGGCCCATTTAAAAATCTCGATCAAATTACCATTATATATTAATTGGCAATTAACAAAGTCGCTATTTTTCTTTATTTTAATGTCAACTTAAAATATGTAATAACCATCGCGAGTGGCCTGATAAATTGATCTATATATGATTAAAATTAATTCGCCTACATTTGAGTAAGTTGTTCCCTTTCCAAATTGCCTATTGAATAATAATGCCAAGTGGATGTGATATATCGTTTACGTCATTTTTGATTTAGTAATAAAGGTTTGAAATACCTGTTAATACACATGGTGGTTTTTTAAACATACACAGTACTTAGGGTGTCTTATATACAGTGTGGTCTTTTTAAATTTAAATTAGATTTTAATTATATTAAAATGACTAAATAACTATTTTATTGATAATGAGTGTTTGATATTAAGATGAGGTGTTTTGATATATATATATATATATATATATATATATATATATATATATATATATATATATATATATATATATATATATATATATATATATATATATATATATATATATATATATAGGGTGAGTCGGGAGGAACAGACCAAACTGCAGGAGTGTATTGTACGCGTGAAAATAATGTAAAAAACTCAAACGATGCTATCCGATTTTTATTTGTTTTCAAATTATAGCGTAATTAAAAATGTTCATCTAGTATGCCATGTTCGAGGATTAAAAGCATTTCATAACTTTGTTGTTTTGACAATGTGTCAGTGTATTATGTCAGTGTATTGTGACAGTGATTTAAGGTTTATTTTGGAGTTTGAACGATTAAAGTATTACAAAATGCCACACACGTATTCAAATTTAGAACATGCAAATATGGTGTTTGTTTATGGTTTTTGTAATGGGAATGCTAGAGCTGTTGTTGAAGAATATCGTTAACGGTTTCCACATCTATAACACATTCCACCAGCAAGTTTTACATCCATACCATATACAGAGAGTACAGCGTTTACAACCGGAAGATTATCATAAATAAACGTATGGAATTTTGTCGGTGGATGAATAAGAATCTTCGTGTTGTATCGCGTATACTTTTTACAGATGAAGCAGCATTTACCCATGATGGCATTAATAATACTCACAACTGTCATGTATGGTCAGATGAAAATCCCCACGCAACAGTCGAAAGTATGGTCGTGGTATGGTCGATGGATATTTAATTGGCCCTTTCATTTTGGAGAATCACCTCACAGGACACAACTACTTAAATTTTTTACAAAATGAATTACACGGACTACTAGAGGATGTTCCTTTAAACATCAGAATGCAAATGTACTACCAGCACGATGGAGCTCCTGCACATTTCGCTCGTCAGGTCAAGAAACATTTGGACGAAAGGTTTCCAGGGCATTGCATTGGTCGCGGTGGTCCTATTAGTTGGCCTCCAAGATCTCCAGACGTCACAGCACTAGATTATTGTTTATGGGGCTGGTTCAAAGATGAAGTATATAAAGTAAAAGTGGACACTCGGGATGCATTAATTCAATGTATTAGAAATGCTGCAGCCGATCTTAAACAAAGACGTGACTCAATCAGAAGAGCTACAGGCGCCCTTCGTAGTAGAGGCAGAAAATGTTTAGAGGTAAATGGCGGTATTTTTGAATATTTATAACGCTATCATGACCAAAACGTTAATGTATGTAATTTTGTTTATTTTTAATTACGCTACAACTTGAACACAAATAAAAATCGGGATAACATATATATATATATATATATATATATATATATATATATATATATATATATATATTATTTTAAAACGTTTGAGGTATTAGATTGAAATTAATGTACCTACGATAAACGATACAGTAATATAATAATTAAGTATAATATTTGTCATGTATACTTTTTAACAATAATTGTTAATACAACGTTACAAACGAATCGTTAACATTCACGAAAAAAGTAAGTAAAATGAAGCCCTCGGTAGTACATATTCGATAGAGTATGGTTTTATTTTAATTTTTGCTGGATAATATAAATCGTACTATTCAAATGACAGGGTATAGACTAAAAGAAAAAAAAAGATACGGAGTATATGCGTACCCTCATTTGTCGATATGAAACGTGAAAGATATCATTTAAATTAGTGTAAAACTATCATAATATCAGGAGACCAAAGCCGAAGCGGTTAAAAATAAGAAAACATTGGAAACAATACCCATTCCCTCCGATATTGCCAGTGGAGTTAGGATTCGAACTCAGATGAGTAATTCAACAAGTTTGTTTGTTGAGTTTCAGTATTTTTTATAAATACAGTGGAACCTCGCTTAACGAGCATAATTTGTTCCTGAATCTTACTCGTAATGCGAAACATTCGTTAAGCGAAACAATTTTTTCCATATGAATCAATGTAAAATAGAATAATGCGTTCCATTCCGAAAAATATACTCAAAGAAATTTATAATAATGTAATTTATTATTTATAATACATCCTTGTTTACAAGAAAGTTGTCTAGAGACATTTTCTTTTGCCTACTCTTCAAAATTTGGCGAAAAAGTGACACAGCATTATCGTTAAATAAATTTGTAGCGTTCATAGTTACTGTCTTATTAGGGTGATGATTCTCAACGTACGATGCAACAGTTTCCTATGCTTTCAGAATATCCCTTATTTCGCGGGAAGGTTGTTGCTCTGTTGAGGGTTATTTCCTCCTCCCCTAACGAAATCTTCTCCACAACTCCTTTCTGTGACACAGAATGTAGCTCCATAAGCTCTTCCGTGGTCAGTTCCTGGATATGCTCTTCCACTAATTCATCGATGTCGTTGCTATTCATCTCTAGCCCTATAATCTTGGCCAGAGACATAATCTCGTCAATTACAGGCTCCGCAGACACTTGCTCAAATTCCTCGGAGTCGCGTTCGACAACGCTGTCCTGCCAAAGCTTCTTCCATGCAGAAATAAGGGTTCTATTCGTGACTCCCATGCCTTGTCGATCATCTTGAGGCAGGCAACGATGTGAAAGTGGTCTTTCCAAAACTCTCTGAGAGTGAGATTGGTTCCTTCAGTTACCAGTTCAGCGACAGCAAGATGTTAACTGAACGAGCGTTAAACACAGATTGAAACACAGGTTACAGGACCTATTTGTTTATCGCATAGTTATTGCATTATAAATACATGGAGGTTGTTCTTTCTTATAATATTTTTACCTCCATGGCAGACATAAGCGCTTTTACAGCAGGTAGCAACACGACGTCTCCCTCCCTCGTCACTTATTCTGCGAAACATCGCTCGTTAAGGAAGTAATTTTTTTATGCTCATTATTCGATGTGCTCGTTAAGCGAAATTCCACTGTATTTTTTTCCGCCTCTCTACTATTACATTTACGATTAGAGTTGGCTATGCTTCGACCAGATATTTCGACCAGGTAACTTCATCAAAATTGAGTGTCCCAAATGGGCGAGTCTTGAATCATACTGCATGAATCCCTGAATTTTTTAATCCATTCATGAGTACTTACAGTAACTTTGTTTTCAGCATAAATAACATATATCTGACTAGCAGCCCCAGTAGCAATATATTTACATTTATATAAAAAGTGTAAAATGTTCTGCTTGTACGTTGGTAAATTTAATTTTAATTTTTCGAACTCCTTTTAATTCGAAGAGTTTAACGTTTGGTAGTAGGATGATAAATTCTTTTCATTTTAAGGATATATACAAACAAGTGTAGTTGTTCAAACTACTGATTTATAAAAATAAGAATAATACTTTTTAAACATTTTAACAACCAATTTGTGATTCTAGTCCTCGAAACAATTCTCATCCCTTCGCCTGCAAACTATTTCTAAACTAATCTTAGAAATTGCACAGAAGTGTACAAATTATTCCGTACAAGAGACAAGAGTATAATAATAATAAAATCTCTCTATTAAACAATATTACCTAACTTCCTTGTTCTGCCGCAAAGTTAGGGAAAGTTGTAGAAACTAATTTTCTAGGGGGAAAGACCGTAGCATAATCTAAATAATAATAGTCGGCGCGAAAAATATAACAGGTACGTAATGGAAATGGAAATTTCAGGAGGAATCGTTGTCAACCCATAACAACCCAACCCGCTGGTGGTTCAGAAAATAACATTAATTTATTATTATATATGAGCATTAACAATTACTTACATATTATACGTAGTTGAAACTGATATGTACTTAATGGGCACTGAAATTAATATTGTGAACCTAATTAATTTAGAGTTGGTATTCGAATAAGAAATAATATAACCTGACGAGGATTATAGGAATGCTATGGAAATAGGCATATTCTAGTGCACTATATATTGGTTAAGGGGAATATAATAAATGTATTTTACTCATAAGGGAAGTCTCAATTTGTACAGAAAAGACTGGTTACTGAAATGTTCAGATGGTGTTTCTATTTGAAATGAATCTAAAAGGTTTAACTTTTACCATCAATACTTTTAAATACCAATAATTCTGATGTTCTTATTAATGCTCAGGTATGTGATCATGTGCGTCTTCAGAAATATATAAGGGGTAAAATATAGAACGGTTTGCTTAATTAAAACATTTAAAAAACATAATAAATATATCTATTCGACACCACATCAAATAAAATATATGATAACAAAACAGTAGGTAGAAAGGTACAAATATCAATAAACATTAAAAAGGTATAGTAGAATCATTTTATGAAGACCAAGTCGGCAATAAGACAGATGCATGTCTGACTGAATAAGAGACACAGACCTGCCTATAAATCATTTGCGCGCGTAAAATTCTTTTATTGCTTTCGCGTGGGAGAAGGTAAGCTATACATTGCTCTTTGTCGCATGGTTTATTGCCGACTTGCTCTTCATAAAATAATTCTACTATATTTCAATAAACATGACATTAAAAGTGTGTGTATATATATATATATATATATATATATATATATATATATATATATATATATATATATATATATATATATATATATATATATAAAAAATTACCATATGATATGAAGTTAATGCGATACTTTCGATACATTATCCTGAAACATAGGAGATACTGAATTAATTATTGAGTTTATTACACTTTTAAGCTTGTACAAGAATTGCTTTATTATTCTGTATTTTATGCATCTAGTTTATTATAATTAAATAAGTTGCAATTGCCTCTTCTCTGGGCGCCATGGGGGTGCCATGGATATAATAACTTTTTTTAGTCACTATTTTGTGACTATGGCTAATCAGTTTATATTAAATTTTATACTATACGTAATGGTATTTTGCATTACAAATTTGGTATTTGAGGTTTGACTAGAATTGTAAATGTACTGCAAGCATAAGATAAATGAAATTTAGACAGCTAGGTAGCTTATTTAAAACATACGGCTACTCGTATTAAGGTCTACAATCTGATGATAGTATAGTAGAAGGTGATGTGATTACATCAACTGACAGACATATTACATCGGTCTGAGGAAGTCACTTGGCGAAACAATTATTGTGGTTTAGAATAAAAAAAAAACATATACAAAAAGCAGAAGACACAGTAAAACACTTTCACAGACAGTCACACAAACTGATCTCCTTCAAACTGACGGCGCACACAATATAACTTTAGTATCTGATTGGTTTGAAGTAAATAGTAAGTAAGTAAATGTGCCTTTAGACACTGTAAATTTCATTGGGTTTTATTCAGTAGCGAAGCGTCGATTCAAGCTGAGGGTAGGCTGTCCTGAACTAGGCAAGGAAGGGAGGCTGCTCATTTTTAATGCAATATATATATTGAATAGTTGAATCGCAAAAACAACCTATATTTTTTTGTATAACAATTCCATTCACCGCGTTTTCTTTTCTACAAGAACATCTATAGTTCTTGAAATAATTTGGTAGGTTTTGCCGCTTTCATTTTCAGTTTATAATTTCAGTTTATAATTAAATATGCGCCTTTAGTTTTCAGTTTATCATCTAAAGATAAATTATTAAAATATCCACTCTTATTAATTCGAAAGTACGCTAATCGGCACTATTCAGGGCCGCCATTATCTTTAAAAATAACACTAATTACTACGAGTAGCGACAGGTCAATATTATAGCCACTGTATTACGCAAACTAATCGATCAGGCTAGCTAAATTGCATGTCGTTTTATCGTACTCCCCTCTCTACCCCTGCACCGTGGATCCCTATAAGTCCAATAAAACCCAGCCGTCTGAGCTGGCTGTCGACAGCCGAGACAGCGGCCGGCCAATGCTTGCGCACTGCTGGTTTTCGGCGCTTCAGTTTAAATGAAAATATGTATAATAATATGAATATAAAATGTTTATCGTTCTGGCAAAGGTAAGTGGCAATATAAAAAAGGGGTCTACCATCTAAAATATGTAGGGTAGGCTGCGCTTTACAGCCTTGCTCGGGGTTTGCCTCTCGATAGAATTTAGAAATACTCGTTCCTTACCGTTGGGCTTACTTGAAAAGGTCGAATACTACATAAACTTATTTATACTTCATTCTTTTCATACTAGATTATATATTAGGTTTGGTCTGTTAGTAATTATATACTAAAATTGATGTAGATTATTATAAATATTACAATAATTAATAGAAATTATAAATATTAGAATTACGATCATAAGTCAATAAAACTACATATCTTGGCGACAATGTAAATCAGTGGAATTAAGACGTATCATTCCTCTGATAGGACCTAAAATAAAAAGTTTCTTGTTTAACATATTTTAAACATGCGCAAGATCTTTATTCTACTACAAAAGTCACATGGTTTCAGTGGGAGGTTTTTGATTCCATCTTATATAGACTATAAATAACGGTACATTACGGAACATTAAATAACGGTAGGAAAAACCAGAATGTTTCTGTTTTAGGCGGAATGTTTTTGCTTCATGTTATTTCTATTGTTTATCCAGGTCTCAAAAATAGTTCTCGAAACTTACGTTTCGTTTGTTTTGTTTCTCTTTAAAGCCAATTCCTGTATTGCACAGATAATCTGTCTACTGTATTCTCTATCAAATATTTATCAAATTTATTTTAACTTCACTCATTAAATATATTTTAGGAAATTATGAACTCATGAACGTAAACATCGTTCGCAATTTCCCAAACATTCTTCGTATACATGTCTAATTTTGTGTACATAGTATGTATATCAAGTATGGAAGAACTATATTATATTTTAATACGAAAGTGTATGTATTCTTTTTTCAATTTTCTATTTGAGTCGATTTTAATTTTTAATTGTATATCATGACGTAATTACTTTCTCTTATGGAACACCCTATATTTTAATATAATTTAATATTAGGGCATTTAATATTAGGGTATTCTATGGAATGTTGATTAATAAGGAGGCTGAAATGGTTATATGTCTAAGGAACAAATGTATCAATAATTATCTCATTGCAGTGTCGAGTTAATAACACAACCACACAAAAAAAGTTCTAATCGCGGGTCTGCCTATGTCTACTATATGTTCTTGGGATCGCTGAACCAGATGTGTATTTAACCAAATCATATCATAATTTTACCATAACCTTAACAACGCATAAATTAAGCTATTAAACGCATATAACCATAAGAATGAAGTTGTAATCTGAAAACCTAAGCTCTTAAATCCCATAACTCACTTAACCAAAAATCTGTCTACTCCAATAGCTCGTACGTTAGACATTTAACTTCATGTGTATAGTTTATTTCATCGCTATTTGCCAAATAGAAAATCTCAAAACATACTGTGGCTTATCTTGCCACTCTCAACTATCTTATCTTGCCGATAAACGGAACAGTCTATCTGAATCTAGTCATAAAAACAAACCACGGTATGTTTTGAGATTTTTTATTTGGCAAATAGCGATGAAATAAATTATACGTTATTTTAATAACCACATAACTCTGGTCATTGCACTTTTTCTCGCATAACCTTTGTTTTGTCTCAAGCATCCGAAACATACTTTTGTGTCCTAAAAATACCTTCATCCTAAACCTCTATATTATTACGTTTATTCAACTAATGCTAGTTTCTCAAATCATTGTACCGTCGGCATTGGCATTATCCGATGTACACCACGGGTAGGTTGCACCATTGGGTTTTGTTCATTATATAGCCCTTAAACGCGCTGTTTAAGTAAAGCTGCGGATAAAAGGCATATATTTTAGTAGTTCTCTTTTTTCGAGCTGCATCGCATTCTTTTCTCTTCAAAAAACCTATCCAAAGGATTTCTGAAAATTAGCTGAAATTATGGGGTTCTTGAGGTTATGGCAAAATCTAGATGTGATGGGTTTAAATAGACTTCGGATTCGGATACAGCGACCACAAAAGCATATAGGAAACATGGTCAGAACCCCAGATCAGAAATCTTTTTTTTGTGTGCCTGTGTAATTGTTTATTAATTATGTATTTGCCTATATCTCAAAGAACTCAACTTCTTGTACTGTACGGGTATGGTGACAGGGTGTGAATATAACAGGGTGTATGTATTTTATTACATACACCCTGTAAGTACTCAGCTAGAGCTATTTATTTATTCTATACTGTGATCTGATTGAATGAATAATGGATTAGTAAAAAAACATTAGGTACATTACCTTAATCAGAGTTATCCTAATGAAAAATAAAAGGTCAAGTCAGTTCGTAAACAAAAAGCTATTGCAAAGTCATTTAATTAATATAATATTAATTCATCTATATATCTTCCTACAGAACGACACCTATAGAAATTAATAATCCATAATTATGTATAGTCCTTTAACTGGCTACTATATTACACTCGTGAAATTTAATTTCCTTTTGTGGTCACAAAACCTAATCCTAATTGTAAATCACAATGGATGTCGAATTTCTTGCAATATATACAATATTTAGATACAAAACCGATAAATTATGTGTGTAGGAATTTCCTGTTTCGATAAATCATTTGAATGGTTCTATATTGATTCTCATAGTTTATCGTACTTTAACATGAATAAAACATTATAGTTCTGTAATTTTTAGGAATATTTTATTTCATTATTTTATTCGTCTCTTCGGGGTTTTTCGGGGTTAAGGTTTAGGTCAGGGCTATTCTGCTATCTAACCTCCGGATAGTCATATAAATATATACGTATACTCACACACCTCTATATATACCTATACACACCATACACAAATACATGCACCCAGTTGACTGACATGGGAATCGAACCCACGCCCACGCTTAGATTACTTCGAACCGGCCCATGTAGGCTAGTTCCAACAAACTCCATTGTTAACTAAGTTAAAGACAAGAAACTTGACTTTCTGCGATGCAATTATGGGATAATTTACTCTAGTCATATTTATAAATATGACTAGAGTAAATTACCAATCCTTATAAATCTCGTTTCAAATTTCAAACTCAAGTAGTCTTGTGACAAAAAATCTCGTCGAATTCTTGCCGGTTCCCATCCTTGGTCCGTGTGGAAGGTCAGACATATACGTATAAAATATTTATTGCCTATTTACCTATTAGAAATGACAACTAATATCTCATTAAGATATCGCTTGACCACTCGGTCGATTTACTGACTTCTCATCCTTTTTATTGTATAAGTTTTTATTTCTTTCTGCTTATTACATTTTATAGACATCTTTTGTTGTTTTATATTTTATTTAAAAAATATACCTTTACCTCCTTTGTAATACTAATCAAAATATTTTCAAATATACGTGGTAGATATTCTTCAACTGATATGTGACTATTTAACAAAGAAAAGTTTGGAAAGTGTAATGGAAGAAGGCAAGACCTGAATTTCAAGAGAAGCTATAATAAAAAAATATAACTTGATCCAGAATATGTAATTTATCTGTTACAGCTTCGACCAAACGTGTTGTAGTTTTACATTATTTATTTTAATGTGCAAACATGAATGGCATCCTTATTATAGAGAATGTTATGTGCATCATAATTTTGATCATATATCATAATAACTTCCATGATTCAAGAAGAGTAATAACGATATGCACCAGCTGAGTATTAATAAAAGGCAGTATCCTTTTTGTTAGGGAAATCTCCTTTTTTGTTCACATTTAATTGCCTTTACAATGTTTCTTTCTGGTATTCAGGAATCAATTCAGGAAAGGCAGAGCAATACAAGATAACTATGACTCTTTTGATATGTTATTATATATTTATCTGAATGGAGACATTATTATTTATAAAACCCTTCTTCTAATTATTTGTTGCACTTTTACAGAATATGGCAAATGCACCAGTAATAGAGGCACTGAGCATGTTTATCTGTTGATTGGAAACTCAAGTTTAAGAAGCGGCTTATACATATTGGGTATGAAAATTTATGTAAATGGAAATTTAAGACCAATAAGGAGTTACTTATTTATGGGAGGATATTATTTATTTGTTATTAATTGCATAATGTCTAATTTTATAATTGTCATATTAATAATTAGCTGTGAATAAATTAATAATAAATTATTTACTCAAAAAATGACGAGTATGAGCTGTTTCTAAAGTATTTAGACATATTGTTATAATAGACTTGATTTATTTTAAATATGTATTTCTTACTGCTATTGTATATTTACTTTTAACATCTAATCACCATAGAGAGTTAACAATGTATAGCCGTTACATGCCATAGTGGTAGGTTGGAAAGAAATACTAGCAAAGACACATTTCCGATTAAATCTGAGTAAAACAAAAATATATCATCACCATCATGGGGTCATCAGTCCTAAGACTGGTTAGACGCTAACCTCCAGGTTCTCCTATCTTGTGCTAACCTACGCATTTCGCTAATTGTGCTACAACCTACATCCCTTACTATTTGCGAGCAGTAGTCTAATCTAGGCCTACCTCTGCCTTTCTTAACTCCTATTTCTGTCTCCAAAATATCGCGGACTATTCCCCCATGTCTCAGCAAGTGGCCTACCATTCTATCTCTTCTCTTTTTTATGTTTTTCCACATACTTCTTAACTCGCCGACTTTCTCCAATACTTCTTCGTTTCTAACCCTATCAGTCCATGGTATTTTCATCATTCTTCGGTAACACCACATCTCAAAAGCTTCTAATTTATTCCTACTTGCTTCCCCTACCATCCAGGTTTCGCAACCATATAGTGCCGTGCTCCATACATATGTTTTCAAAAATCTCTTCCTTGTTTCTAAGTTTATTACCCCCGAGCATAAAAGTGCTTTCTTTTTGTTAAAAGCTACTCGACCCTGCGCTATTCCTTCTTTTATGTCTTTATCGCTTCTTCTATCCCAATTTATTTTACTTCCTAAATAAGTGAAGTCTTTAACTTCCTCCAATCTTTCATTATTAATTTGTACTTTCGTTTTTGCTCTGCTCTCGTGCCCTCTGCACACTAACACTTTAGTTTTGTTTTTATTCACCCTCATTCTGTATATCTCTGTCAACACTGCCTCCATTTCGTTCAATGCTGATTCTAATTCCTCCTTACTAGATGCTAATACTGCTATATCATCCGCGAATCTCAGCATTTTTAGTTTCTGTCCCTGTACTTTAATCCCGAAATCCACTCTATCTTTTACCACATTAATCGCCTCTTCGATGTACAGATTAAAAATTAGTGGTGATAGCGTACATCCTTGTCTTACTCCTTTCCTAATATCTACTTCCCTCTTTTCCCCTTCTACTTCTATAACAGCAGTTTGCTCTTTGTATAGATTGTGTACTACTCTCCTATCTCTATACTTCATTCCCGCGCTCTTTAGTATCTCGAACATTTTTTCCCATCTTACGTTATCAAAAGCTTTTTCTAAATCTACAAATCCTATATAAGCGTTCTTTCTTTTTTCTATTGTTTTCTCTAATATTACTCTTAGCGCCAGAATAGCTTCGCGAGTTCCCCTATTTCGCCTAAACCCGAATTGGTCTTCTCCTAGTATTTCCTCCGCTCTATTTTCCATCCTCTTCTGCACTATTCTGGTTAAGATTTTTGACGCGTGGGAAGTTAGGCTAATCGTTCTAAAGTTCTCGCATTTGTCGGCTCCTCTCCTTTTCGGTATAGTAACGATAATGTTCCTCTTATAATCCTCCGGCATCTCGCCCGTTTCGTATATGTATTTCACCAGTTCAAACATCATATTTACTACTTTCTGTCCCGCACATTTCAAAATTTCCGCCTGTATTTAATCTACATCCGGCGCTCTATTGTTCTTTAGCCCCCTTAGTGCTATTTCAAATTCCTCTCTCAATATAGGTTTTCCTACATCTTCCCTATCGATGCTAGATTCTTCCTCTAATATATCTCCTAATTCCTGACCCTCGTATAAATTTCCTAAATACTGCTTCCATCTATCCGCTTTCTCCTCTTTTCCGATCAGTATGTCCCCCGATTGACTCCTAACGTTTCTACTTATTGCTCCTATATCCCTGAAGTTCCTCTTAATTATTTTGTAAGCCTCATCGGTCTTACCTACTTGTAGCTTATCTTCTACTTCTTTGCATTTATCCTTTATCCATTGTTATTTCGCTTTTCTACATTTTCTAACGATTTCCCACTTTATTGCCTTATAAGTTTTCAGTCCTTCCTCGTCTCGTCTGTTTTTGTAGCCTCGTCTCTTTTGCATTAAGTTTAAGATTTCGTCCGTTATCCAGGGCTTCCTAGCTTACCTTTTCTCGTGTCCTAAAATGTCCGTAGCCGCGGAATCTAGAATATTCTTGATACCCTCTCACTCAGTTTCTGCGTTCTTGATTTCTTCATTACTCGCTTTATTTATTAATTGATCTGTTTTCTCCTGGAACTTATTTTTCATATTCTGATCCCTCAATATGTCTACATTTATACGTTTCTTATCCTTCCGGGTGTTCAGATTTTTGAACTTTAATCTAGCTTTCATGACTACCAAGTTGTGGTCGCTGTCTACATCTGCTCCTGGATAACTCTTGCAGTCTTTTACTTGATTTCTAAATCTCTTCCTAACCAGAATGTAGTCTATCTGATACCTACCTATCCCTCCTGGCATTTTCCAGGTGTACCGCCTCCTAACGTGATTCTTGAACAATGTGTTCGCGACTACCATCTTGTGCTATTCACAGAATTCTATCAGTCTGCTCTCTCGTTTCTGTTTCCTAATCCATAAGGACCTACAAATTCTCCTTCTTTCCCCTCCCCTAGGACTGCGTTAAAATCTCCCACTATTATTAAATTTTCATGACGCTTCACAAATCCTATTACCTGCTCTATATCCGAATAAACGGCTTCTAACTCTTCCTCACTGTGGCTAGAAGTAGGTATGTATACTTGCACTATTACTGTTTTCACTGGCTTCGAATTTAATCTGACCATCATTACTCTCTCGCTGTATTGTAGGTAGCTATCTACACACTGTCCTGCGTTCTTTCACATAACAATTCCTACTCCCACGTTTCCATTTACCGATCCTGAGTGTATTACCCTATAGTCACCGCTCCAAAAATCTCCTACTTCCGGCCAGCGCATCTCACTTATACCTACTATAGCTAATCCTAACCTATCCATTTCTATCTTCAGATTCTCTAGCTTCCCTGCCTGTCTCATGCTTCTGACATTCCACGCCCCGACTCGTGAAATGCTTACTATCCCACACACGTCTTACTATCCCTACTATTGTACTCGATGACGTCTCCCGGAACAGTCCTCACCCAGAGATCCGAACGGAGGACTATTTTACCTCCGGTGTTTTTTGCCCCAGGAAACGCCATCATTATTTGGGATAAGCCTTTCGTTAGCTGTTCTGAGGATTATAATGTGGTGGTTTCCTCTTACCTTCCACATCGCATTCGTGTGTGTCATAGCACCATACCAACCCCCACGGTTTCTGCCACTATGACTACTGAAAGAACTACTGCCCTCCTTCAGGGACTTGTCTTAGTCTGGTTTTTCAATAAGGACCCCCCCACTATGGCTAAACCTATGGTACGGCTCCTTAAATCATTAAAACGCGCAAGCCGACCCACCCGTTCTAGTTTGCACTAGAACTTCGTCAAGGTGCAAGTCCTATCGGATCGGAAATATATCAATACATTAAAATTATAGTGACACCTTCGCCATTTTTTTAAAAGTTGTTGTCAGAACTTATGATTTTGATATAAAGTTGTAGGTTTGTCATTTTTTTCTGTGTAAGAGGTGAATATTCTCAGCTTTGTAGTAAAGAAAAGATCGTCATATGACATCTCCAACGTTTCATTCACACACTCGTTTATATTTGAATATCAAACATGAATAAAAGTGTGAGATAAACCATAAATAAGTCAACCCACTATCTGCTGTCAAAATTCCAAGATGAAATAGTGTTTTAGTGCTTTATTTAATAGTTTTTTACTGATTTATCTAACAATTGGTTGGTCTTTTAAATACTTCATAACATCATTTAATCGACACATTTTCTGGGTTATCTAAAAATAAAAAGAAGGAATTTAAGTATTATTTTTTAATTAAGATTGACATACTTATAATAAACAATAAATCATAATTTTGTACTTATAATAAATTAATAATAATATACATAAAAATATAGTTATTATAATAGAACAAGAATGTTGAGAAATTCAAAGAGCTATATGTTAATTATATGTATACTGAACATAATGCCGAATATTTCAAGGATCTTTATGTTGTTATACGTGTTTATGGTTTGTTCGTGTATATTTTAATTGCGTACTAGCTACTATTTGTAGTAGCCAACTAGTTCTAGTAAATTTGCCATAATATTGTGATTTTATTTGAGTTTATGCGTTTCAAATAAATTTCTCTGTATTTTGTTGATTATTATCGACCATGAATATACATTTATCGAAGTTATTTAGTAATAAGTATAAATATTCTCACGTACTTTATACAAACAATTGTGAAGATAGTAGATATGACTAGTTTTGTTGGTCAAAGACCTTGATGCTCTGTTATTATATTGTTTTATTATTGTATATTCTTTATAAATATGCATTATATTTTCTAACTATAATGCATAATGAAAATTATTATTAGAATATAGTAAAGCCTTTGATACAATATCTCGCAAGAAAATTAGCTTGATGAATGCGCGATGGATTTCCATGCTTTACTGAAACTTTTGATGTTATCCCTTTTTCCGGTTTTCAAGTTTAAAAATTATGTTAAAATATTATGACCCCAGCTATTGATAATCACGGAAATGCTTTATATTTTATAATGTTGCAAAATCAAAAGGTAAATTTGATTTAATGTATGAAATATTTAAATAGCAGTACCTGCTCCATTTCTTTAAAAATCGATAATTGAGTTAACAGTTATTGCAATTTATAGAAATTAACGATATGCAACGATAAAATTTCTTTTTCTGTCAATTAAAAACTAACTTTGACATGATGAAGTCTTACTTAGTTTGTAGCTTCATGGGCAACTGAAAAATATCTGATCTGACCTTTGATATTTCGCCAAATATAGATTATCATGGAAATGCTTTATATTTTATAATGATAGAAGATAAAAAGCTAAATTTGATATATTTCGTGAAATATTTCTATAGTCGTACGAAAATAATATATTAAGGGAAAAGTTCTGTAGTGGATGAAAATTATGAATAATTGGTACTGGGTATTAATTTATGGATAATAGAGTTATATAACAAGATATTAAAATAACGAATCGAGTAAAAAATATTACTTTCTCCGTTATTATTGATCAGACAATGATTCACCGACCTAGTCTACATAATGAAATGAAAATAAACATACAAATAAAATAAAATGCAATAAAATGTAAATTATATAGAAATAAATGAAAATTATATACAAATAAATTTAAATAGGGTTAGTATTACATGAAATATATAATAATAAAATATATAAATAGTAAAGATTTAATACACTTAATTTATTTATCGAATTATATATATTCATTAGCTTACAAGATTTAAAGAAATGACGGAGGCGCCAATGCTATTTTAAAATGTGTGTGGTATCTTTACATTATCTTCCATATTCCTTTAAAAATCGGTAACTGAGTTAACGGTTACTAAAATTTATAGAAATTAAGGATATGCAAGGACGGCATAAATCATGATTTAAAAATATATTAATTATAATTTATTATTTTTATGTCAATAGTGAGCTCCTAGCAGTGGTTTTAACAATTTTTCATTCTATCTATTAAAAAGTAATGCCTACGTATTGTAAGTTAAAAAGTAAGTTTTACTTAGCCTTTAGCGTTATGAGACACTGAAAAATATTTGATCTGACCTCTGATATCTCGCCAGATATAGATAATTATGGAAATGCTTTATATTTTATAATGATAGGAAATTGAAAAGCTAAATTTGATTTAATCTATGAAATATTTAAAAAGTAATACGCAAAAATTGATATCAAGGGAAAAGTTTCATTGTGGATGGAAATTATACATAATTATGCATGGGTAGTATTTTATGGATATTACAATGACAATTGTGAGTAAATAAAACACGATATTAAAATAAAGAATAAAATAAAAAAATATTACTTTCTCTATTCTTATCGATGAGATAACATCTCATCTGTCTACTCTCATGGACCGCCATTGAAAAGAAATTATACCGACCTTAGATATTAAAAAGACGATTTTAAGTAAATAAAACAATATTAAACACGATAATAAAATGATGAATAATGTAAAAAATTCTTCATTTCTCTATTCTTATTGATGAGCCGATGTTTACCTACTTATGTACTCTCATGTACCGCCACTAAATAACTTTAGAATAATATTTAAAATATCAACGTAGACCATATAATTATAAATCATAAAACTCGCAAATTCTTTTGATATCATCCATCTTGGAATCCATTATATCATCGTCTCGTGGAGTTAAAAATGTATTTTTGTATAACATTAACTATTTTATATTATTTTATATTATTCTTATAGTCCAACTTTTCAGAACAGCAGGACTAAATAATTATAGAACGGGGACAGTAAGTTAACGTTTAATAATTCTTTTATTTTTATGACTTTTTTTGTAATTAAACAAATTTTGTTGAAAATCAAAAGTTGTGTATCTTGAAATAGTTTTTGTGTTGGAATAAGTGTAATTATTTGATAATGTCGTAACGGAATTTCAAAATCTGAAAATATTACAAATTGAAATGCAAATGTGAATATTTATAATATTTCTAGGCAGTCATATTTAGGAAAATAAAATGGCCATGTGCTACTTCTCGCTATCTCTATATATGACTAGCAATTTATTAACGTTATTAAAGAATTGCACACATTTTACATATTGCGATTAATTAATTGCGCTCAATCGGTCACTGCAATAATATGTGATTTAGGTGATATATAGCGTTCAATGCATGTAATAATAGCATTCACACTTGGAGTTATTGTCTTTCTTCTTGTTGAAGACTCGTTAGGTGTGTTGCAAAAACTGCCTCATTGTTTTTTTAACATAAAACTGTAAGATTTATAAAAGAAAAAGTAAAGGATAATAATAAAAGAACATGAAAATTATATACAAATAAATTTAAATAGGGTCATTAATAAATAAAATATATAATAATGAAGTATATAAAAAGCAAATATTTAATACATTTAATTTTTGTCATTAAAATATATACTATCAATTCAAATATATATATATATATATATATACATACATCGCTATTTGCCAAATAAAATATTCTCTTATCTTGCCGATAAACTGAATGGTCTACCTGAGCCTAGCCATAAAATAAGCCACGGTATGAGATAAGAAACACTTGGGATTCCTTATTTGGCAAATAGAGATGAAATAAACTTCACATCTAACATTTTTAAATAAATGACGGAGGCGCCAATATTATTGTAAGATATGTATCTTGTAATCTATTAAAAACTAACTTTTACATGTTGAAATTTTACTTAGTTTGTAGCTTCATGGGCAACTGAAAAATATATATCTGACTTCTTCTTATCTCCCCAAATATAGATAATCACGGAAATGCTCTATATTTTATAATCACATCAAAATAAAAAGGTAAATTTTATTTAATCCATGAAATATTTAGAATACGAAAAAAAACATATTAAGGGAAAGTTATGTTGTGGATGAAAATTATGAATAATTGGTACTGGATATTAATTAATCGATATTAGAATTATGTAACACGACATTAAAATAATGAGCAGAGTAAAAAGTATATTACTTTCTCACATACATAATTAAATGAAAATAAATATACAAATAAAATGAAGTGCAATAAAAATGTAAATTATATACAAATAAATGAAAATTACAAATAAATTTAGATAAGGTTATTATTACATGAAATATGAGATAGTAAAACGTATAAACAGTAAAAGATTTAATGCATTTAATCTTTTTTATCGAAATATATATATTTACTAGCTAGCACGTTTAAAAAATGACGGAGGCGCCAATGCTACTTTAATATGTGTGGTATTTTTACATTACCTTCCGCATTCCTTTAAAATCGTTAATTGAGTTAACAGTTACTAAAATGTATAGAAATTAAAGATATGCAAGGACAACATAAATCATGATTTAAAAATATATTTTTTATAATTTATTATATTTATGTCAACAGTGAGCTCCTAGCAGTGGGTATTAGGTGGTTCTCAGAATTTCTCCAGGAATTGAGATAACAACTGCTAGCGTAGTTGCAAGGTGGCTGACATAATTGACTTGAGTTATTGTCTTTCTTCTTCTTGAAGACTCGTTAGGCTTTTCACAAAACTGCCCCATTGTATCTTTAACATAAAAACTATTGGATTTATAGAACAAAAAGTAAAGGATAATAATCACAATGAAACATAAAAATTATATACAAGTAAATTGAAATAGGTATTAATAAATAAAACATTTAATAATAAAATATATAAACAGCAAATACTTAATACATTTAATTTTTTTCATTCCAATATATATATATATATATATATATATATATATATATATATATATATATATATATATATATATATATATATATATAAAAACATTTTTTAAATAAATGGCGGAGGCGCCAACATCATTTTAAAATGTCTGGTATTGTTCTACTCTAATCTATTTAAATATGTTTTTGCTATTCTTTCTTTCAAATTCGTGACATATAATATTATACATGGTTATATGCACGATGACTAAATATTATAAAAGAGTACTAGTAAAGAAGTACTTAAGTACAGTACTACAGTAATAGTAAAGAAGTACTTAAATAAAGTCTGTCATACATCTAAAGATAAAAAAAAAATAATAATAAAATTACATTGGTACCTTCCAAGTTTCTTTAAAAATTGCTATTTGGGTTAACCATTAGCGAAACTTAAAGAAATTAAGGAGAAATACAGAAAGTAAGGGCAATGACGACGATAACGATATTAATCATAATTTATTATCTTTTTGTTAACAGTGTTAATAGTGAACTCGTGTTTGGCAATATGTATTACATATTATTTTTTTGACTTTTAAGAACTAACTCTTGCGTGTTGAAGTTTTACTTAGATTGTAGCTTCATGAGAAACTGAAAAATATGTGATTTAACCTCTGATATCTCGTCAGATATAGACAATCATGGAAATGCTTTATATTTTATAGTGATAGGAAAATAAAAAGATAAATTTGATTTAATCCATGATATTTTTAAAAAGTGGTACGAAAAATATATTAAGGGAAAAGTTGTGTTGTAAATGGAAATGGTAGTGGATTGTAACTAATGGATATTAGGATTGTAACATAACATGTTAAAATAACGAATCAAATAAAAAAATATTACTTTCTTTGTTATTATTGATGCCTTGATTGATTGAGGCAATGTCTCATCGGCCTATTACACATAATGAAATGGAAATAAATATACAAATAAAATAATGAATAATAAAAATGTAAATTATGTATGAATAAATTGAAATAGGGTTATTAAAATATAAGATATATAATAATAAAATATATAAATAGTAAATATGTAAAACATTTAAATTTTTTTATTAATATATACATTAGCGGACAAATTTTAAAAAAATGACGGATGCGCCAATGCCAATTTAACGTATTTGCGATATTTTTACTTCACCTTCCATATTCCTTTAAAAATCGCTTAATGGTTATTAAAATTTGTAGAAATTAATCAAAATCTAAATTGGATATAATCTGTGAAATATTTACAAAGTGGTATGAAAAAAATATATTAGGGGAAGCGTTTTGTTGTATATGTAATCTATGCATCTTTAATAGTGGGTAGTAATTTATGGATATTAGAATTACTATTGTAAGTAAACAAGACAGGATATTAAAATAATGAATAAAGTAAAAAAATCTTACTTTCTGTATTCTTGCTGATGAGGCAATGTCTCACCTGTTTACCTACCTTCATGAGCCACCACTAAAACGAAATTATGCCAACCTTCAATATTAAAAATATGATTATAAGTAAATAAAATAGTATTACAATAATCAACCAAGTAAAATATTCTTACTTTCTCTAATTCTAATTGATGAGGTGATGTCTCACCTGCTTATCCTGATGAGCTGCCACTAAAAATAACATAACCTTGACCATTTCCAATTATAAATGATATAATTTGCAAATTCTTCTTGTCATCTGATCATTTGGAATCCGTTATACCATAATTTCGTGGAGTTAACAAGGCTTTTTGTTAACATTCACCGTTTCATATTATTCTCATATTCCAACTTTTCAGGTTAACATTCACCGTTTTATATTATTCTCATATTCCAACAATCAAATAATTAATATTTCAAATATTAATTATTTGATTTGATAACGGCAATGTGAATATTTATCATATTATCAAGAAGTCATATTTAGGAAAATAAAACGGCCATGGTACTTCGCAACTACTTCTCTACACAACGGCTACTTCTCGCTAACCCTATATATGATTGGCGGTTCATTAATTTAATTGTATATAATTACATATACATTACATATAGTGAATAACTAATTCCACCGGTGAACCGGTTAATGCAAAATGCGATTTATGGGATATATAGAGTTCAATGCGTGTAATAATAAAGGCATTTACACTTAAAATTATTGCCTTCCTTCTTACATTCTAGAAGACTCGTTAGGCTTGTCGCAGAATCTGTCTCATCGGTTTTTAACATAAAAGCTATTAGATTTATGGAACAAGAAGTAAAGGATAACAATAATAATAAAAAATTAAAATTATATACAAATAAATTTAAATACGGTTGTTAATACATAAGACATATAATAATAAAATATATAAACTGCAAAGGTTTAATATATTTAATTTTTTTCATCAAACTATGGACATCTATTAGATAACAATTTTTAAAGAAATGGCGGAGGTGCCAATATCATTTTAGTATGTTATATTTTGTTTCACCCTAATTTATTTAAATATATTTTTACAATTCTTTCTTCCGAATTCGCGACACCTGTTACAACAATACATCTAAAGATATAAAAATATTAAAATTACAGTATCACCTACCTTATTTTTTTAAAAATCGCTAAGTGAGTTAACAGTTACTGAAATTTATAGAAATAAAGGATATGCAAGGACAACGACACAAATTATAATTTAAAAATATGTTAATTATAATTTACTATTGTTATGACAACAGTGAGCTCCTAGCAGTAGGATCTTGTGAAACAGCTAGTTGACACCTTGAATGTAAAATTAGAAATAGTTTTCCTGTTTCATTAAATTGTTCAACATTAATTGTTCGCAGGTAGAAAATATGCTCTCAATTAGATTTCATGAGGGTCCGCATAATTTGTATATTATCAGATGAATCCAAATAGTAAAGATGACGTTTCATAATATACTGCCATTTTCTAACGGAAATGATGAATTGCCTCAGTATTTATAAGTTTAATATGCTTCTTTGATATAAACACAACCTCAATTTGATAAAATTAATAACGCAAACCAATATATCTTACAATATCTACATTGATTAACTTGTAAATAGACTTAATAATAATAATAATAACAAAACGTCTTTACATAGGAAATATTACAGTTTATTAAGAGCGAAATTTGTAAACTACAGAGTACCCTCTTCCAATTAACCCTCACCTATTAGAATTGTCCTAAGTGTACAATAATTATAATTCTTTTCTAAATATTCATATTCCTGTAAATAATTATATTCATATAAATAAAAATTAAAAAGAAAAATAAAAAAAGTATGAAATTGCAGTTGTATACATAGATATAAAAAATATTAAAGAAATACGTGAACATAAGAAACAAATAAAAACGATCTACTGACTGTGTATTAATTGTTTTTTTATGACACATAACTTATTTTACATATTACTTTACTTATTAAACTTTGTATATTGAATGGCTTTATCACATATTCAATGGCATTGTATGAACGTATTGCTTTATAAGAAAATGACTTTTTAACGTTGTTACATAATTATATGTAAATGAAGTTGCTTATATTGAAATTCTGAAATTTATAACACGAAAAAAGAAACGATTGCAACGTATTGGCTTTGGTTGATAAGGCATATAAATAGTGAAGTAGCAATATAAGGTGTTCCTATTTGATCTGAAACACGGATTTGGAATGGCATGCGCCACTCTTATGTCGCCGCCAAACGCGTGTTGCCTCTAAATTGGCGACCCGCCAAATCGCCAGGTCAGGCGTCAAGTATAATTTCGGATATTCTATAACGGGGGGAATGGGAGAACGTCTCGAATGACCGCCAATTTCTATTATTACCTCGAATCGATCTATACTCTGACGAGGAGGTTTACCTTAACAGCGACAGTAGCACCTAATTTCACGTTCACTTTCAACTTCAGATCAGTGGTTTTATATGGATAACTATGATAAATATATACTGGAAATTTAGAAAACATATATGTCTAGGTTTGCTTTGATTGTAGTCAATGAATATGTTGGTTTGGTTGTTTTTTGGTTATACTGCAATGAACTAACAAAATCGTTAAAGAAACTATTAAAAAAGAATAAATAAAAAGGGTGTATATATTAGGCAGTGACGTCAGGATGAAACGAATCAGTTCAGTATAATTTGAAGAAGGGGAAGAATTTAAGGCCTCAACAATCATCCAAAAGGTAAAAAGAGATGATATCGTGAAAAAAAGATTATGTGGCCAAAATTGAAGAAAAGCAAGCAAAATGACAATGACAGTGAAAACTATAGAGGTATATATTTATTTAGCCACCTTGCTAAAGCTTACAGTGAATAACCGTATAACAAAATTCCTCTCTCCACGAAACTATTGATTTCGCCTGATCAATGCGGATTATGCAGGAAAAATCAATAATCGTCACGAATTTTCTCAGTTTCTTCACATTACGTTACAGGAATCTTAGATAAGAGAGGTCCAGGTTAGGAGAAATAGACCATTATATATTATTGGAGAAATTAGATCATATGGGTTTTTTTCACAGTCTTTAACCAACATTTTCGTGTATTATTAACGAACAGACAATTTGTTGTGAGATATTAAAGCTTTACTTCTAGATATTTCGCTCGATCTTCAGGCGTACTTAAAGGTTCTAATTTAGGACCTCTTATTCAGGATCTATTCATCAACAATCTTCTTGATGTTATTTTATGCGAAAAAATGTTATTTCTAGATGACTTTAAACTATAACCAGAAATTACATTTCCATTAGATTGTATACATCTTCAAGCACGTGTCAATAGCATGTAATACTGGTGCGAAGAAAATCGTTTGATGTTGAATATCACTAAATGTAATCTCGTAAATTAAACATTATTTCTCATTAACACTATGTTCAATATTATGTCGTGTTGAAACGTTCAAGGACCTAAGCATAACCTTTGATAGTAAATTTATATATACTGATCACATAAATAATTGTTGTATCGGGTGCGATTAAAACTTATGGTCTTATATATCAAAACTGCACAAATTTGCCTTATGTCCCAATGTATAAATTTTATTTTATTCCCTTATAAAATCTAAATTCGAAAACGGTTATATTATGCGGCGTCTAATCTATAACACTCATTATATCTGACTCTTGTATAACACTCATCACTTTTGGAATCAGTTGAAAGACAATTTTTAACACTTGTGAAATTTGCACAGGATGGCACATATCCACAATGAGGATTTGGTCATTTTGAACTCTTGAATATACACAACCTGAATCCTCATAATATACTGTTGATACAATATTTGTATAACCTATTAAATAACTGTGTTGACTATTTGGAATTGTTAATTAAAATACATTTCTTTATGCCACGCTGAAATTCGAAGCAACAAATACTCTTATACTACTCCTTTCTTGACATACGTATTCTTGCGAGCTTTCTAATCTCGCTTATATGTGCTTAATGACACAAAATTACAAACGAATGAATTTAATGACAGTATACTCGTAACTTCTATTTGTAATTATGTTAAGCAGTCAGGATAAACAGACTATTAAATAGATAGGATGTGAAAAAACTGCAATTAGTAATTAGTTTTTTTAAACTATTTATGTTAGTTAATTAAGTGATACAATATAGAAGTAATGACAACCATTACTTCTATATTGTATCACTTAATTCTTACAATAATATTTATAAGTAAATGAGTACAGCCCGTAGGGATAATAATAATAATTTATTATTTTAAATAAAACAGATTATATCTTCCAATGAATCTGAATATACAAAATTTTTTCAGTAAATCTGTAAACGATTTTAATATGAATAGCTTTTTGTGGTACTTACAAGAATATGTGATCGAAATACTAACTTCTTAATATAGTAAGCATCTAATAGATTTTTAATTTTGTAAAATTAATTGAGGCTCAATGTAATAATCATTATTGTTCACATTAATAAAATGTACACAAACAATTATATTTACACTCAATGAGAGAAAAACCTTCACTTGTTTGAGAAACATACCAGTGAGCATTTTCAATTTTACACTATACCTATTATAAAAATGTGATATAAATCTTTTATTTTGCTTGCTAGATTCTTTCCTATTTTGGTAAATGTTTCTATAAATTGATCTGATAATCATTTTTATCGATTAGTTTTATTATTTCCTCGTTTTATATTATTTCCATATATGTGTTTCTTATTTGTGTAATACCTTTTGCAATTTTTTAACCAGTTTGTATCTGAAACATTGTTTCAGATACAAAATGCTAAATAAATGCATTGTTAAATAGTTGCTATAACCCCTACGATTAGTAACTCATGATGCTTTTCTATTTTATAAAGCGCTTCTTCAAAGCAGTACATTCACTTTTGTCCTTTGTGGTGATATTTATAAACATAATTGAAATATATATGCTTTGAAATGATCAAATCAACGTTTTAACTTTTACGTTGAAGTTTCTGTCATAATCTATCAAATCATATTTAAAAATACGTGTAAGGGAAAAAGAACGAATCAAGGTGATTGTCATGATTAATTTTGGAAATATAATTTGTTCTTATCACAGAATTCTAAAATATTTAATTTATTTAACAGAAATCTTCCTCAAATCACTCGATCGACTGTTAGTAAAATTAAAAAAAAATAGAGGATATGGCCATATTACTGAGCTATTAGGATCAACGTTTATTATAGATAAGGACGCTTACGTATTATAAAAAGTAGTTGAATATGTAGGAATTTCCTCACTTCGAACTTGTTTCTGTTTTCGTTGTTCGATTTGTCAATTCAAGGACACTAATCTATTGGATGAATTAAATTGGCTTCAACAAGAACGGAAGTTCTATTGACTATGCAATAGCTGCTTGTCTATTTCTAGATGAACTTCCTAATAGATAGATAGGGAAAACGCGTGGCCAGGTATGTGACCTGATCTAATCCCTTTAGATTTGTTTTGATGAAGTTATTTAAGCATCTATGTGAATAGACTAAACAACCTCAGAACACTCACGATTTGTGTCAGAAATAGACAAGGAGAACGCTAAAATTAAGTGAAATTTTTCACCTCAAACTAATGCAGTTAGTCCTCCATGTATACAAATATATTTTAAGAAATATGTTTTAATATTAAGTCATATTATTAAAGCAATTACAATTCTATCAAATCTTTTAAAGGTTTTCGAAAGGTGAAATTATATACTCAGATGATGTGCGATCGTCGTTATCTCCTAATGGAACATGGGTTTGTAGCAAAACGCTCTACAGTTACAAATTTAGCAGAATTTAACCAGATAATCGCAAATCACATAGATAATAAAAGTCAAATGGATGGTGTATACTAATTCTTTGAAGGTCTTTGATAAGGTGAATCATAATATACTAATTTCAAAATTAGTATTATATGGATTTAGTAGTAATCTTCTTCGCTTAATAAAATCGTATTTGTTGAGACGTACATTATTTGTGTCATATAATGGCTTTAAATCTGAAACCTTCGTAGCGTCTGGAGTACCTCAAGGCTCAAATCTTGGACCATTATTCGTTATATTATTTATTAACGATTTGTCTGTAAAGCTTATGTCGCATCGTATTCTCTTTGCACATGACATAAAATTATTATTAAACATAACCTGCTTGGATGATCACTTGAGATTGCAAAAACTCATTGACTTTATTGTATCCTGGTGTTCGAAGAATAAACTATTAATAGATAGACATAGATAAATTTACAGTTTGCTTGTATACCTTAAAAAAACAAGCACTAATTTATGAGTATTTACAGTTTTAATACATGCTGAAAATATCAAGGATCTTGGCGCGTACTTTGATGATAAACTATCATTCTATGGATATATCAGTCGCGTGGCTCTTAATGTATATAAAACGTTGGGTATCATTATTAAAAACATGACATCGTTTAATAATATTGCTAACTTAAAATGTTTGTATTTTGTGTTAGTTACTTCGAAATTAGAATATTGTAGCCTTATTTGGTATTCCGGGTATCTAAGTCATATGAATCAATTTGAAAATATTCAGCGGCATTTCTTAAAGTATTTATTTGTCATTCCGCACATATACTTATGGGGTCATGATCATACTCTGATTTTAGAAAGATGTGACATCCAGTCATTGAACACTAGAAGGGTGCTTACTATATAGCCTCCCATTTTTATTTAAACAGTTCCATAATGGTATAGATGCACCCGCATGTTAGTATACGCATATCTAGACTAGGCTCTCGAGAAGAAAATGTGTAAACTATTCTTAGGCTTTCACATAGTCTATAAGGATAATCATATAGTATAAGGATAATAAAAATATGGTTTAAATAATGTAAGCACGATTTTGTTACGAAACTGTAAAAGTTTTTTATTTACCAAGTTAAAGGAATTAATAATTTTCCAAACTTAAGTAAGGAAAGAATTCCTCAAAGATCAATAAAAAATCAATTTTATGCATCTAATTCATACTTTTAGTCACATATATATTCTTAATAGTTGTATAATTTACTTCACTCTTCAATTCTTCTTTCAAGTCAATTTTTTAATGAACACCTCTTTTATAATTTAAATGGTATGCTTGCAATATTCGACATATATTCACAATATAACAGTATTACCTATAAAATATTCTTATTTGCTCGAAGTAATATGGTGCAAATTTAACTCCAATAAAAAAATGTGTCTAAATTTAAGCAATGGAATAATTACCTGCAAATAAGGTGTAAGGAAGCAAACTCCTAAAATGAAGGTATCGATAGTATTTTGCTTAAATTAATGCTATGAAATATTACCTGATATTAATATATCCAAACTATAACAATTTACTGAGAACAAAATTGAAAGTTTGGGGATAATGTTAATATACACTAATTTTAAATAGTAAAATGGTTAGATGAATAAGCTAGACTTAAGCAAAATTAATACCTACGGAAAGAAACAAATGCAAACTA
The DNA here is from genome assembly GCA_037954035.1 of Rosalia funebris. Lineage (NCBI taxonomy): Eukaryota > Metazoa > Arthropoda > Insecta > Coleoptera > Cerambycidae > Rosalia > Rosalia funebris. Next base: position 13,544,683 of record JAZFAV010000007.1, read on the forward strand.
ACCATTGTAAAGTGTACAAACTAATCTCCTTTAGATACGATTAATTATAAATGACTTCCCTACAACACCAAGTAACCACAGTTCACTCCAGTAATTAATGTAAAACATAATAGACTGTCGAAAATATTGGCTTATTATGCCCTTTTAGTTTTTGTTGACTAAATTACTAGCTAAATATATCAAAAGCACTTCATTCTACCAACTCCCAACTTTGTTATATTATAGAAATTATAAATCTTCCTATTTATCAGATAACTGAACAATATCGAAATAATTGGGAAATGCTTTGATTAGTACACAGTATATACAATTAAATACCACTAGCTCACACTATTGAGAAAAAAGAACACTATTGAGAAAAAGATGGTAGTTGAGGGATTGCCTCTATTTACACTAAAAATAATTTACTTAAAAATGTAATAGTAGTTCATTTATAATTAGAATATCATTATCTACAAAAAAATTCAGTTAATTGTCCCTCTCAATAACGGATTGGTGGAAGCTGTCGTGCTTGGTAATATTCAATGTCTAACAGTAAATAGTCGTGATCTTTATTTTGCGTCAGTTTATTTAGGAAGATATTATTTTAATGCAATTTCATATGCAAGTGGAACGTATTTCATAACCTATTTAACTGTGATCATGTTATAATTCATCATAGATGAATATAGTTCTGGTGGTTCATTAGACACTAATCATTTTTAGTTCGAAATAATAACACAAAGTAAATTTCATTACATCACTAACAAACCAACTGTGAAAATTTAATCAAATATGACTACACATATTCTGTGAGATGATAGTCAAATGTACGAAGATCATGTGGAGAGGGATATTACTTGAAATTTTGAAGGTTCAATATTTATCCATGTAAGGACAGAAGGAAATCTGAATATAAGTACAGACAGGTTTAACATAGATATCACCTTCTAAAAAATGATGCTTCTCCAAAATTTTAAAAGTACATACAATAAAACTAGAATATTCTAGGAAGTGTAGTTTATTTCATCGCTATTTGCCAAATAAAAAATCTTAAAACATATCGTGGCTTGTTTTTATGGCTAGGCTTAGGTAGACTATACCTTTTATCGGCAAGATAAGAGTCATTTATTTGGTAAATAGCGATGAAATGAATAGTATATCATATTATTTGTTATGGTTTTGGAGATTACTAATAATTTCATAACAGTAAAAATGGAAAGTTGATGACTATTGTTGATGCTATGACAAGGAGATTTTGAATAAATGTTAATTGCAACAATACATACATATAGTAATGTAAAGCAATGAACGCCTTTGTATAATTTAAAATAGATTTACGATTTTCCTATTGTCAAGAGGTGTTGAGAATTTTCTTTTATATCAAGTCAGTTGTATGACACCCATTTATTTTTATTAAGTTATAAATAAAGTTCGATATAAGGGTGCAAGAAATTTCTCCACAATTTTATGAAGCAATATTCAATGGTTATAACTAAACAAAATTGAAGGGTAATTTAAAACAAGTCTATGCATATTTGAAATTTTCAGTTATCGTGTCATCTCTGAATCTGAATTTTACGGTCATTTGTTTCAGATTTACATTAAAAATTAATTATTTGACTAAGCGTTGATTTAATGTCCGATATATTCACTATTTTAATTCAAATAATAGAGGAGGAGTTGCAGCAACTATTATACTTATAAACTTTACTAAAAAATTACTAAGTTTAAGTTACTAAAGAGTCAATTACTAAATTCAATTCTAAATATGAAAGTGAAACTATAATTAAATTTTTTTTTATTTTTGGGCAAAACCTTTGAGGCTCTTTAAAATGATGAGCTACATATCATTTAAAGTGTCATTTGAAGTATCAGCTGAAATCGGTAGTGAAGGGATGAAATATAAATTTTTACTGACAATAGTTTTGATACTTATAGTACTTTGCTCTTGTTGGTTTTCAAAAGAGATTATATTTCAGATGACGAATTATCTTGAATGACCAGTCGATCGAAATACATTTATATTATCATCATCATGAGGTCATCAGTCCTAAGACTGGTTGGACGCTAACCTCCAGCTTCTCCTATCTTGTGTCACATTTATATAAAATACATAAAATTTAATACCATCATTTATTAGTGCCATAAAACTTATGACGCTTCTATAATTGTTATATCTTAATTAAATAAAACTGTAAAATATATAACTTTTTACTGTTAAGGAATATATTTGATTTTTCACGAAATTCTTATTAGAAACCTTGCAGATAGTTTGATCCATACACATTGTGGTCAGTTTTATTTTAAAAATAAAACAATATTCTCTTTCCCTTGTTAAATTTTTTTTAATACACGAACAAGGTTAGTATGATGGTAGAGATTATTAAACCCATATCAAATCTTAAAATTAGTTAGACATTCCTTAAATTGTGTATTCTTATGTTGGCCAAGACAATTGCAGTTCATCCTTCAAAATTAAGTACTGATTTAGATCATTTAGCAACTTAACATCGGAGAGAAGTGCGTTTGTTATTTTTGTATAGGGCGTCGAAACAGCATATTCCTTCGTTGAAATAACAATCCGCCATGTAAACGACTGAACGAAAATTAATTGGTAAATATTTACTTTAGGGAAAGTAAGTCCGTCGGGTAGAGGGTTGAATCCTCTACTTCAAAGATGGAAAATGTTATCTTAATGCCTATTGTGAACACAATAAGGACATTCGTTACTTTCTCGATGCAAACCGTTTGAAAAAAATCAGACAATCGGTAAAGACTTATTTTAAAGGAGGTACATTTTTAAATTTGCAATATAGAAGGGATAAAGTAAGGCGGATTAAAATTTAACTTGTCACTTTTTGAAGTTGTTTAAAGATGGTGTAAATTGTTCCAAAATTTTTTATTTTTACTATACATAATAATGGTACGGTATTTTTAATGGTCGAAGACGAAGATTAAAATAACTCTTAATTTTTCCATAAAATTTAGAATTTATATGAGATAGGACGTAAAAACGTGCCCATTCATATCGAGGAATCGTGGGAATATTCTGTAATTATACAGAAAAGTATAACAATTGTCTAGTACTTTAAAGCTTGATACAGAGAGGGAAGTTACGAAAACATCATAGAAAAAGTATTCTTATGCACATCGAGAAACGCAATTCTTCTAGAATATAAGAGAAGTATATAAGATATAATTTGTAGAAATCGGATGTTTTTTCAAGAGTACAAATATGTACAAGTATATATTCGGAAAAATTTACAAGTTTTTAAAAGACTTTCCTGACGAAGTTTACTTGAATATAAAAGTAGAAGTGATATTTGGAGTAGCAGAGGTGTGCAGTAGTCATATAATATGAAAATATATGATACTCAGAATCAAGGAATTTGTTTATTATAATGAAAATTCTCAAATTCAAACTCATCTCAATTATTCTTGGCCATCAGCAATAGAAAAGTCACAATAGGAAGTTTGCTCTGGTTGTTGATTGAAAGTTGACCATTTTCCAAGATTGAAAAGTGTCTAAATTTGCTAGGTTCATTTACTTATATCAGATATGTGTTCGGAAAAGGTTCTGTTATTATTCAACAAAACCTTTGAAAGTCTGGATCTTAGAAGACTTGGTGAGTAGTGCTCTTCATCTGTTGCTAAGAAATATATATCCCACTTAAAATTTAGTATTCAAAACAAATTTTATATGAAAATTAACAAAAAAATTCTACCGGTCCTGCAGATGTCGCCACAATTCCTAGTACTGAAAAGAATATTATGTTGCACAATAAATCTATCATTTCATGATTATTCAAACAAATTCCAATGTTGTTTTTAATAAGAATAATAATTTAAAGCTAAAAATGAAGTACATTTATTTTCATTTTACTTAAAGTAAATACCTTACTGATCAATAAATTGTAAATGTAATTTTCTGATGTCATAATTAATTCAGTATACATAGAATTACCTAACCATGTAAAAACAAACTAAAACTATTTTTTTTTAAAAGATGTACTAAAAGAATTTGAAAATTATTGTAGTAAAAAGTAAAACAAAAGAAACTAATTATGGAAGGTTAATGAATTGTCTAATTTTGTATTATTTAAAAGTAAATGCATTGTAATAATACTGATCTGTCACAACACAACAGATTACTGCATCTTTAGACTAATACAATTTTATTTTATATTAATATTATTTATATAAAATTTATCTAACGTGGTTGAATAGCCAAATGATATGTAAATAGTTTTCTAACGCGTTTTGAATCTAAATAAACAAGAAGGTGTTATACAACATGGGTCCTCAACCCAGTATCGTTCTCCAGATATTATTTGAATCATCAAAGTAGATCTTATATTTGACACAACTTGACAACGTTACAATAAATCGTATCTCGGATGTATTATGTGGACGTATGTTATCATTAAGGACAGTTTATATATCCTAAGATGGCTCACGATGGTCGAATGCACAATGAAGTGATAACCTACTTACATAGAATACACGTTGTGCAAATAAAAAAATATTAAATCACCAAAATATTTTAGGCTATGTTTACTTTCTTGTAAATGGTAGAGTTGAACACTCATGTTGTATAAGACTCTTTGTTAAAGTTCAAACTATTGACTGTTAAAGAAATAACAGTTATACTACTTACGCCCTGTATATGTCTGTGATTTCAGGTACGGGTGTAGATTAAATCCTCTTGGGCCTGTATGTCCAAATGCAAAGCACATTCTCCCGTAACGTTAACAATATATTATATGATTATAGGATTAAGTTGAAGGTTTTTAAGCATCAGGATACGGTTTGGGACTTAAGCTTATACTCCGATATCAAATTAAGTTTTCATCATATTGGATATCATATATTCATAACTTATATAATCGTATTGTCCACTACGGATATACCAGGTTTTGTTCGCCTGACTGTATATCAATCTTACATTTCATAATTATAATGAAGTAATTATGAAATGCACACTTAACTAGTGTATACCTAATTAGTGTATAGTTGCAGATATTTATTTCTCACTATATTTCACAAAATTGTGACGTTATCTTTATTTTGTCTGAATTACACGATTCTCCAGTGATATTTAATTTGTTAAATTAAATATTATTTAATGAAATAAATTACATATGACTGATTTTGATGATTTATTTGAGATCGATAACTAAATTACAGATATGAACGTTAGTTTTTTAGCATAACTTAATAGGCTTATGCATTAATAATATCATGATTCATTTGCCATTTATTCACATATTTCTTTTTCTATTGCAGTTCTTACTTTTCCGCACTCCATTATATACGGAGAAGTAATGTAATCGTGTAAAGAAAAATAGAAAAAAATTTTTTTGTGTTTATTTTTCATTTTCGGCCTAAAAATAAAAAAATGGTTTTTAAAAAATTCTTGCTGTGTGTGTGTTGTTGTCGTCGAACTTTATTCTTGTTAGCACGATAACTCAACTAAATCGTATCGACTCGATCGGGTTTTTACTGATTCTGATCGGGGACGTCTTCCAGACGATACCTTTTGGTTTTAAGATAGATAGAACACACTCTACCATATAAAAGGGGCATGAGAAAGTACAATGGCGGACTATTTGAGATTTTTTTTGTTAGCACGATCACTCAATTAAATTGTGTCGGATCGATCGGGTTTCGACTGATTCTGATTAGGGACGTCTACCAGATGACATCTATTGATTTTGAGGTGGATAGGATACACCCCACCCTACCCATGGGTCACGAGGAAGCACGATAGTGGACTATTTGAAAAAATTAAATCTGTCGCATAAAAATCATATTCTGTATTTATGTGTTGGTTTATTTTTTCTCGGCCATTCAATTTCAAGATAGAAATGTTCTACGTGCGGAAAAGTTCGTTTTAAAACTGTTTATCTTAGTATCAAAATCATATTTGTTAATATCGCATCGATAACGTGACAATGGCTTTCAGTTTTAATGAAAAGCACATTAGTCGATAATATGGAAATTTTATAGACTGAATGCGATGAAAAAAATTGTAGGCAGTTGGAATTGTACAAATTAGAATATCGGATTATTCAGATAATAGTGAGCAAAATTGTTCGCAAATTTAACAAAATCATAGAAAAGTGTAGTCGTCTAACAGAAGATCTATCTAGATAAAGAAGATAATGAATTGTGACCGAAGATAAGCGCCAAAGAATTCTGTTTCCGTTACCAAAAACCTTCATTTGTTTCATTCATTGCAATTAAAATTAACCTGATTTATACTTCTGTTAATTGCACTCGTGAAAATAAAAAACGACAGCGTATAAAGGATGACGCTAATTTTTATTATTTTCGTTAGGTGATGACAATAGAATGTTATGTTTTGTAAACTCATTAAGAGGACAAAATAGTATCAAAATATCATAGTATCATAGTACAGTATATCATAGTATAGTATAAAAAGTAAATATTTTGACTAATATGTGTGCATTTACATCAAAGAAGGTATACTTATACGAAAACCTGCGCTTCTATGAAAAATTGGCCTATCCGAAAATTGTCTTCCTATTTGCTTGAGTCCAGTTTTATCGAATTTGTTTCAGTCTTTACTTGCTTAGTGCATATAAATTGGAATGTATTTTCGAATTTAAATATTCCGAAAATTAAATATTCCTAATATAAAATTATAACCACTTTATTTATACGCTCCAAGATGTCTCCAAAATTTCATTCATACTTTCCTTATTTTATTTTGGCTATATTAATGCATTTTGAAATTAAGTTATACTTAGATTATTAATTTTTCCTATACTCTTCTGATATAATGAATAGAAATAGAATAAATAGAAAATTGTGGACTGTATAATATGTGAATAACGTTCTCAAAATAGTAATATTGGCGCATCCACCATATTAAAGACAAAGGTGCTCTCCTTGGTGATATACTTTCGAGCGCGTTTTCGCAGGAGTATCTGCGAAAAACGAGTGACAGGACGTTGCATGACATCAACAAATCAACAGTTATTTATTTTTCATGGTTATTCCATTGTTTGAGGAATAATTCCAATACAAAATGTATCTATTTTCATTATGACACATATTGTACATATACCTATTGTAAAAACATGCTATTATAAAAGCAAACTTAAGATTTCTACGAATTAATTAGTTATTTAAAAAACTGGTCACATTTAATAATACTTTTGGTATAATTAGTAAATTATGTTATTTTAAATATAAATTAAATCATAATTAAATTTTTCATATACCAGACTGCAATTTGAAATAAATACTATATAACTATATTTTAGACAAGCTGCATATAAAGACAAATAGCAATACTAAAGAAAATAAATTCATTAAAATCATTTATTTTGTGGAGGTGAGCGAAGAAATCTTTCAGAGATGCCTCTATCCACACCTAAGGCAAACTCAGATCATCGTATGTTTTGTTGATTCGATTATTAGTGGCTGTTTATAATTTGTACTACTGGTGATGATATAATCCCGTCTCACTAATTCCCTCAGTAGGGTTCCTACGATGCTGAGTTAAACGAATTGGCCACATTGGTCCTTGTTTACCTCTTCAATTACCTCTTTTTCATAGCTGTGAATGAATGACCACTCTGAACCCATTATGTCCTTTATGGAAGTTGTTTTAACCTCTTCCTCTGGTGTAATTATTATCAGATGTTCTAACAGTTAGATAATGGGAAAATTAATGCCAGTAATTACATGTCGATATTACAACTATTCACGACATTCCAAGTAAACACTGCATCTATTGCATCCTTCTTGGAAGAGTACTATATTCTTGTTGAATTTAAATATTTTGATATTACATGTGAAGCAACAAAACAATAATTTAAATAACTTACACAGCTTTACAAAAGTTTTATTTCAATAATGTTAAATAAAGTATAGCTCTATTTGATAAATAAGGTAACTAAGTCATTATTAGAAATCTCTTTCTAATATTACAGTAAATACTTGTTAATGCTGAAGGCTGTTCCAATATTTCACATTAATGATACAATAATAAAATAAAGTTATATTATTTCGTTTTATAATCTTATATAAAAGACAAGCTTATTTTTAAACGCTGTCAGTATTTTTAAATAAGTACATAAATTAAGAAGAAGGAATTATAATTCCAAGGAATTTGGAAACCATGCCCCACATTGACGCTGAAGATTGGCCTAAGATGATTGGATTTAGACAAGGCAGTACTACTACCCTGTAGTCGCTTTATCGTTCTAGATCTGGACGGTATATAGGATGTATTTGTGGTCGCTGAGTGTTTCCTTATCAGAGATACTCCATCGCACCACTTTTGCTGCTACACCCGTCGTTGCGAGCGTTATGTCCGGGTTCGACGTCCATCTCCCCCTTTCGAACGTTGGCTGTGGCCCTAGATTCAGCACGGCCAGATTTAGCCTCGCTAGCCACTCCAGTACCAGATCCCCCCTGATATTTGAGGCTCCTCCGCCTTATTCGGGGGCTCTAGCGTTGAAGTCGCCTGCAATTATGCAGTCGTCATCCACACCTGCCACCAATTCCTCCAAACTATCCAGCGAAGCCCTAAGTTCCTCTAGCCATCCGCTTGGAGAAAAATAGCAACTGCACAGGATGACCCCGCCTATCTTAGTCCACACGTAACCAGGACCATGGCCCGAACCAGCGACGACAAGCCCTGTGTTCACCACACCAATGACGGCATCTATCTCCCTCGTGACGTGCCACCCCATCCCCCGGGTCATCTTGATATTGGGCTCACTAATGATGGCCACATCCGCCCTCTCTTCCCTCATCGTCGCCCAGAGCAAGTCCTGGGCCGCTCGGCACCTATTTAGGTTAACCTGGATTACCCTGAATGTTCCGGCGATCCCTCTCCTTTCATCTTTCGGTCTTCAGCGCCTGGCCCACGGCACTTAGCCGGATCTGCCCTGTGGCCCTCCTCTTTGCAGATGGGACAAAAGGTGACGTTCTTACAGTCCGCCACCCTGTGCCCTTCTCGTCCGCACTTGAGGCACAACCTCCTCCTGTCCACCCCTCTGCACTGATCCACGAAATGATCAGTACTCCAGCACCTCACACATTTAGTCCGGGAGGGTCTGGATCTCACCCTACACCTCCCTCAGCCTAAACGTATTCTACCTCGGTCCAGGAGCTTATTGGCCCCCGCCTTGCTGGCCTCTATCACAGCTACCTGGCTGTCTCCTGGGCCCGGTTTTAGGGAAACAACGGAGAACTCCTCGTTCCACAGTTGAGCCTTAAGAGCCTCCTTCACTTCGTCTTTCGTGATCAACGGGTCGATATCACTCACCGAAAGCTTCGTTGAGTTTTTCATCGACCTGACCTCCGTCCCCTCCACCTTTTTCAGGATCTCCGTTTTAAGGGCATCCGCCTTAGCACCCCCTCCTTTCACCTCAAGAAGAAGATCCCCGTCCTTCGTCGTTCTTAAACCCAGGATCTCCACCCCAATGACTTTTGGATCTAGGATTCGTTTAGGGGTAGGCTCGCCGTTTTCCCCCCTCGCGAACGACGGAAATACGCCATTCACACTGCGGGACAATACCCAGCGGTGGGTCCAGACTAACCTAACTTGATCTTCACTCGTTGGACCTCGCTTATCTCTTCAGACGCTCTTCTGATAGTCTTACGTTCTCTCGTCGCCGGCTGTCTGAATCCAGAGGTATCTCGCCTGTCAATTTGGAAACCCTACGTGATACGTAATTAAATATATATTACAACGTTGTAACATATATTACAACGAACAAATGTTACATAGATAACAGTGACATCTACCAAAATTAAGGTTAGGCAGATAACAGTAACGGGGTTTAATAACGGGGGAACACTCAGAATATTCTGTCACCGAAATTTAGGCATTTCTGTCAATAACTGTTGACAGAAAGAAATAATGGCAATACGTGTCGAATTTTAATTTGCCTATTTTTTTTCTAGCTTCTTATCAGGGTGTCGCTTCATGCTTATTAGAGAATTCCATCGTGATGTCATAGTCACAATGGGAACTTTCAATTGCAAAGTTCAACGTGGAAAGTACTATTCTTATTTTCCAAAACAAAACATAGATTTTTTATTAAAAAAACGTTTATTTATTATATTATGCGGGTATCATACTATATTACCTTTCAATCAGATGTCAATTTAATAGGATTAATACACACTTTCCGATACTTTTATCACACATGAAGTCAATCGAGATGGCAATTCCACAGGGTTCAGTACTGGGGTCATTTCAATTTAATGTTTGTTCTGCGGATATTTCAAAAATTCTGTTAAAATGTAAACTATATGTGTATGCTGATGGCATACAGATCCTCTATAATTTCTTACCTTCTGATTCGTTCGCGACATTTTTCTCTTTAAAACAGCTGTATATTAAAAAAAAATATTTTACAATATATTTTACATACAATTATTAATATTTTGCTTAGTGAGAACATAATTTTATCTTATTTGTTTTATGTAGATATTGCGTGTATAGAAAAAGTCAGTATGTCAATACAACCGCACTATAATTTGATCATATTTCTTCTGACATGCGTGCATTTAATTTATTGAACATATCTGAGAGGAGATTTATACATATTCTCAAATTTGTCGTAAATATTATAAATACCAATATACTTGACTATTTATGTATCATTATAAGTTAAAGTTAATTTGTTTTAAATCTCTATTGTGTGTTAATGGTTAACACAGAATAGAGATTTAAGACAAATAGAAAATAAAATTTCCATACCATTTCATCGAAGTGAAATGTTTAAATCCTCTTTTTCATATATAGCAGGGTATATAGTCAATAATGTAAATTAAAAAGAGATATACTTTCATCAAATTTGTAATATTTTAAAATGTTTTTAATATATGTAGTGCCTCTTTATATTTTACACTTATTTTTTAGTTTGTTTATTTTAGATTGTCATGTACATATGTTTATAATAATATAACTATATTAATTATATACTATATATGCTTAGGGGGTATTGCAAGTCAGCTTCGTTAATACACTTTAGTTTTAGAAGAAATTTTTATTTATATATTTCTATTTTCAATAAATGTATGACTATATTATTATTATTATTATTCTATTTCTCCTCAGATTTTTGAAAGTGGAGCAACAAAAATGGAAATAATTTATGGACTAATTGCAAATTGTTCAATATTTCAAGGTACTTACTTTCAACATATGTTAGACTGATATTTTGATTGCATTAGATTACCGACAACATTTTCTTCATTCGTTATTTATCTAGAAAATTTAGGTTTTATTCATAAGATATTTCATAAAATTTTTTGAATTGCATTTGCAATATTAAGAAAATAATATAACATGATACATTAATTCATCTGTTCTTAATAGGTCTTCTAGAATATTTTTATTTTTTCGAAAATGAGACGGACAAAAAATATATTAATTTTTAATATATTAAAAATATAACTAATATAGTTACTCTTGATACATACAGTGTTGGTGTGTTGCTATTCCTGAGATTTTAGTAAAAATAATAATGCAAACATTAATATGCTCCTTTCCACCCTACGTATTAAGGCGTTTTAGAGTTTGTGTCAAACCGAAGGCAATGGATACGAATCAGCTATCTGTGGATCTAATTATGGTAGATGTCAAAACGGAAGTGAGAAATTGTGTTCAATTTCGTTCATAAATTGGACAGGAGTGACGAGGATTGATTAATTTATTAGATGTTGGCTCGAAAATTAATCTTATAAATATATTAAGGAAGGCTTAAGAAGCTGTTATACTTTATATAATTATACAGTACTCATTTACTTATTAATATATGTAAGTATATTTTCTTTATGATACTTTATGAACTTTTTTTCTTTATGAACATTTTACAATTTAAGTTATAAATGACAACTTGTCTATGCCTAGGTATTTAAAATAATTATTAGTTATGGATGTATAAGAAAGTACTAAAAATACTGGTTACAAAACAGAATTTAATTATTAATATTATAGTCAAAAGGATATTACAATGAACAATATACATCATGGATATTGCTATAATAAGAATTTATATACGTTTTTAATGTTCTGTTTAATGTTCTTATAAAAAATAAGAAAAAAGGTAATAAATTATAAAGGTATTGCTTGTATCATTACATATTATTTTATATAGGATCGTCCAAGTGAGTGGAATAAGAATATTACAATAGGATTAATACGATGGCCAGCATAATTTGTAGATCAGAGGGATTTCATAAAACATGTCAGATATAAGATATATTCTTTAATTTTTTTATATCTAAAATAATTAAAAAAATTTGGTTGCATCCGCAGGATAATGGACTAATATGTTCCGATTATAATGGATTAATACGAAAAAAATCCAATTTAATTTTTTTATTAAATCACCATTAGAGTCTCTCACGGTCTAACGATAAAAAGATTAAAGGCTTATAAATTTATTTTATCATTTGTAACATATAATTAGCAGGTAAACTTTGGAACAAATTCGAGAAAATATAGAGAAGCAGGAAAGTAATGCTGGGATAGGTTGATTTTGTTTCTTAGGTGTGCACTTTTTGGTATATCATCACTACTGGAGATTCCTCGTTTATTGTATCTTGGAGTTAAAAGTATTGATGTCATCGATAGTTTTTTTAAATCACAGTACCATCTGCACACAATCAATTTAAGCACAATTTTTTAGGTACGGTATGTACAATTTTTTAGTAACTCACATAACTGTTTTGAAAAATTTATTAATTTAATTTTTAATGGCGTTCATTTGCATGCTTTGTTCCGACATTGATTGTAGCTAGATTTTTGGGACTTTTATTTTTCTATTTCTATTTATAAATTGTTATTGTTTTTATCTGACTTGTTTACTTGCACCTGTTAGTCTACACAACAATTTGACTTATCTACTGTTATTAGTTTTCAAAATATGATGAGCTTAAGTGAGATACAACTAATTAGAATTTCGAATAAGATTGGCTATAGAGATACCTATACTATTTAATAGGTTGTTACATATGAAATGTCTGATTTTGTAGGTATTAAATAAAAGTCCACAAATATAAAACAATACTCCTACATATTTATTCAACAAAATGGTCACCATTGGCATCTATTGTTCGTTGCCAATGTTCTGGCACGTTCCATTTTCAAAATAATCTATAGTTTTCCTGCTCACGAATTCTTTGAAGGCCTCAGTTGTAGCATCCCTGTTGGCAAAGCACCTGTTCCTCAAATAATTGTCCAAACTCCGAAAGATCAGTGGGAGAAAAGTTAGGTGAGTAAGGTGGATAGGGGAGAACCTCATACCCTAAGCCTGATAATGTTTTGACGGTCTTTTTGAGTATAACATGGGGTTTCGCATTACCATGGAGCAGTACTGGTCCACGTGCTAATGACCAATGCAGGCTGCAAGTGAAGCAATTTTCGGTGCATCACCTCAAATTCACCGCAATAGGATTTTGCCGTGATGGTTTCACTAGTTGGCAAAAACGAATAATGCACAATGCCTTCACTTGTCCACCATACTGCCACCATCACCTTTCTTGGGTAACCTCGCATTCCGTACCGGAGTTTCTTCTCGTCCTAATCATTGTGCTGTTCGTCTTCGGTTGTCATAAAGGATACACTTTTCGTCACATGTGATAATCCGATTCACAAATGGCTCCGCCTTGTTTAGATTGGGTAATGAACTTGTATCCTGTAATCGCCGAAGCTTATTGGCCTCGGTTAACTCATGTGGCACCCATCTGTCAAGTTTTTTTAACTTTTACAGTTTGAGCAAGGTGGCGACTTATGGTGGCAATAGAAACTTGGAACTTTGCCGCAAGGCATCGTACAATAGTTGAAGGATGAATTTTCCACTGTAAGAAATACCGCTCTAATATGCCCCGTGAACAACATTCTTGTACGAATAAAAAAAATGATAACGAACCTTTCTCGGCAATATAGCAAGTGGCAAATATTTAGAGCGGGACCCAATTATATAGCACAATTACAATTTTAAATATTAACAAAACACAACCTTTCACCGAGACGTTTTAACACTGCGTTTTGGTCTGTTTTAACACTGTATAAACGGACATTTCATATGTAACAACCTGAGTCATAAAAGTATCTATATTATTTAATAATAAGTATCCTGAACAATGCGCTCAGTTATAATTAAAAGAGAAGCAAACATTATAAATTTTGGTTGTGGGGGATAATGATATCAAAGGTGTTAAATGCGGAAGGCGAATATGTTGATTAAACTTCTCCGTCCCACACATCGTTGTTAATGGATTAGAGAAAATGTTAAAAGAAATTTCCATGGAAACTGATTCAACGGGAATAATAAAGTGGGTCGATTCGGGATAAGTTAAAGTTCTCGCCGTTTCAAATGTTTCAAGCTCCCATTCAAAACTGCAATTACATGCACCAGTGCCTACATTTAGCACCACATCCTTAGCTTAATTTTAAATCAGACTTAAGAATTAATTCAGGTGAGATTGATTATGGTCTTCGTTATGCATTAAGTTTAAGGAAACTTCGCGTTTAATCCGACGCCACGCGACGGTTTGAATACTGATAGTGCATATTATTCACATGACAAATCCGCTACTGTCATGGCTATTATTTTACACTTGAATAAATTGGCATAAGAGGTATAATAAGCATGCCAATGAAATAATGCGCCTTTTAAAAAACCTTGTAATATTTGATATATTTCAAATTCTGAGTAGTCTAGAAGTGAAAACGTAATTTCTTACGTTGGAAATTTTTAAAGAGGCATTCAAGAAATACCCAATCAACTTGGAAAGTCTTATGTTTTTATTAAAGCTTACGAAATTTTAAGCTTTTAAACCAATTACTTTTCATTAAAGCTTCAGGCTGTGGAAGGGAAGGTTAAGTACATGGACGAAAGGCGAGGTGTCAAACTGTTCCAGATGGGACTTGAACCTAAGAATACAATGTCATGCCCAATAATACACTCCATCCTGCTACACCATTTTTCGGTCGCGAGAGTAAGACTTTTATTAACTCTGCATGGGAAACAGCACCTAGCGCCCAGGCATTTTGTTAATTCTCAAAAAAAAAATAGTTTTCTTCGGTATTACTAAAATAGGCATTGAAGTAATCATATCAATAAATTAGATGCATTTGTATTTTACAAACACGTCAATTTTCGTATTCTACTCGCTATTTTACAATCCTCTTAGTTTATCTTCATCTGAAGGATGTAGCTTTTGAAGTATTTTGACCCTTAATTTTTATTTCCTAAATATATGTGGGTAGGCGCAAGAAAATAAAAAAACTAATTCCACAAAAATTAAATTAGAGAGAAACAAAGTTAAATTAAATAAAAACTCTGTTTTCCTTTCTTAAATAATTCTGCTATAAAAAGTACAATTAAAAGAACAATTTGAAAATTTTTATTTCACATTCACTTATTCAGAAAAGTAAAAACTTTTGTGTAACCTTTATTTATATTTGGCCTATTTAAAGACTTTTCATTTCTTCATCCCATACCCATACTCATACCAATTCTTTACGTTAAAAAAAGTCGGAGAGATGACCACTTGTTAGTCTGTAACAAGCCGTAATTGTATGCTAGTGATTTGGCAGAAGCTACATAAAAGGCAAAGTTTGTGTAGAAGATATACTACCACTCTGATACGATGTAGAATATGTAAGATTTCTGTCCATTACATATTATATAAGTGATGGATCTCTTGAAAATTTCAAGGTTGGCGATAGCTTTGTCTCCTGTCGTCGTCAACGTTAAATAAGGATATAAAATATTGTTAGTTTCCAAATCATCAAGCTGTAAAAATAGTTTATGAAATTTTCTCCTTAATAAATGCCTACCTATTGACATTTTAATGGTGTTCGGTTATACTGAAGGGTGCCGATCTCTGACTAAGGCTGCGCGATTGTTTGCACTTTGTTTAATTACTAAGACTAGAAATAAAAAAGAGAACATCCACATTCAAGAAAATCCAAAACATGTTTCATTTGTACTTACCTAATAAAGGTACGATTATTGTAAAGGGTGCGTATAGAGTATTATACCACATGAGGGATGGGACAAAAATATCACATTATGGCAAGTGAGACTAGAGCGAATGGAATGAATGTGGTAATTCTGTGGATTCAAGAGAATCCAATAACTTCAATCTATCAATTAAGACATGGTAACGATATCAGTTATACTGGCGATTTAAAAATACGAGTATAAATGTAAAGGTGCAACTTTACAAAATGTAGATGATTAAGAAAGTAAATAAAGCTGATCGGGATGGCATAATAGAGTTTTATCTATATAATGGTCCTTATCAGTCACTATTGTATAGTACTATTGTATACTAATAGTAGCATTATCGAAAGACATATATATGTAGTGTGATAATTGATTTTTTTTGGTACAATAGTGCGATCATGTGAAATCGTGGAATTATCAACTCAACTATCGTTATTAGTTCCACTACATTCTTGTTCATTGTTTGCAAAAACTAGATGTGTGGACTGGATTAATTGTTGATAAATAAAGCTGCCCACCATGAGTGGTGCATCAGTGGTGTTGTATTCGTGTTACTTCACAGTAGCCAAAACACCGTCGCATATATTTAAGATATATGAATCGATCTAAGAACACGAAATTCAATTTAGCTTTGCCATCGTATTTAACCGCATTTCGTTGTAGTAGTGCAAATATTTATATACTTATTTTATCTCGTCTCTATGATTTTAGTATAACGTAAATATGCTGAAAATTTAGAGTAATACGTGACTATTTGCACATAATGGCAGAAGGTTTATATGGGAATTTAGTGATTTAATATAAATATGTCTTAAATAATATATTTGGTTTATAATCGAAGTTTGTTGGTTTTTAATAAATGTCTGTATAAAGCGTGTAAACAGTGTAACACATAAATAAAAAATAGCCAAAGACCAAAAAATAAAATAAAACCCGCCACAGGTAGGATTCGACATTTGTCCCGTATTGGAACTGAACGACATACAGCTGTTTCGAACTTATTAGTTCTCATCAGTGCCGCACACGGTACGCCGATTCAGGACAAATGTCGAATGAACTTTATGGCCTATACATCTTGACATTTATTTATTTCAGACATTCTGAAAGAAATTTATTTCATACTCTGCTATATTTCATAAGATAACTACTTTCTCTTACTAAACCTTAAACATACGAGGGGGTACCCAAAAGAGTGTATTACTGAAAAAAAGAGAAACTTAACTGATGTTGTGGTGGGCGGAGTTTTTGTAATATCGCGTTCTGCCGCTTGGAGCTTATAGAGTCTACCATTGCCAAATCAGTAAGTAAGCGTCGTCGCTAAAATAAGGTTCCGTTCGGCTTATGGGAATTTTTTAGTGAGAATTGTTTTGTCTTTAGTCATTAAAAATCATGTTTAAACTTCGCACTTCGCAACAATTTTTTTTCAGTTAGCAAAAATAAATAGCCAGATGATTTTATACCTGGATGCGGTTAGTAAGGACACATTTGCTAATTAATTATTTATTAACTGAAAGTACATATGGTTTTGACTACACCGAGAGAACAACGTATTTATTGATAATGAATTACATTTATGATAAATAAATGCGAAATTAAATATGACATGCCTATTTCAGTTTAACTATGCTTCGCTTGAAATGCACAAAATAAAAATAGAAACTTATAATGGAATATACATATTTTCTTTGCCTAAATTATATTTCACCAACTTCACTTAATGTATTATATTAAATTGTTTTTATGATTATTATTACCGTAATGTTTGCCTGCTACAAAAAGAAGTACATTTTACCCTAATATGCACATGAATTAATATAAAAATAAAGTGATTAAGTAATTAACATGGTATATTTAACAATTTAATTGAATAGGCAATTTGCATGATTTTTAATTATGTTGTCAAAACATTCTATAGGTCATTAAATCCATACAGCGTTAATTTTACCACTTTTTGTGCAATAATAGACACAAAATAAATAAATGAAATTTGAAATTATTATCGGCGCGCGTAAACACAAGAAATGCAAATGGCTATCGCGTGACGTCACTGTATATTATTTTGTTGAGAGATAGATGGGCGTTTATTGTAATTTCGTTAAATATTTCTTTTTCGGTGTGCGAATCTATTTATTATTATTAATATTGAACAATTGTGTGTAGACTATGGCCCCCAGTTTGTCGCTCAGGTACTGGTTCTCCCTGAAAATATGAGGTAGAATCCCCATTTTCAAACTTAACCTCTGTACATTTCCAGCCAGTCTGCATTGCCAGTAATTTTCCATGTCTTCCTCCAACTGTAAAAAAGATTCAAATGTAAATCTTATATATATATATCTTCCGACTTATAAGTTACTGACAGAGATCGATACGATCTCTGTCAGTAACTTATAAGTCGGAAATCGAGAAAGGAACCACCAAGCCGCCAAGCGGTTATCAAAGTAGTTCCCGAATAGCAAAGCTATTACATAATCGCTCTAAGAAACAACTACTCCTCGGGCTAAAGCCCCGCCAGGCATTGAATTATACCCAGAAGCGATCCTCGAACCCTTTCTCGTGTTTCTGCACGATCAGATAAGGTTTCAAAAAATAAAACCCGCCACAGGTAGGATTCGACATTTGCCCCGGATCGGAACCGAACGACATACAGCTGTTTCGAACTTATTAGTTTTCATCAGTGCCGCACACGGTACGCCGATTCAGGACAAATGCCGAATGAACTTTATGGCATACACATATTTATCGATACAATCTCTGTCAGTAACATATAAGTCGGAAATCGAGAAAGGAACCACCAAGCCGCCAAGCGGTTACTAAAGTAGTTCCCGAATAACAAAGCTATTACATAATCGCTCTAAGAAACAACTACTCCTCGGGCTAAAGCCCCGCCAGGCATTGAATTATACCCAGAAGCGATCCTCGACCCCTTTCTCGTGTTTCTGCACGATCAGATAAGGTTTCAAAAAATAAAATAATTTTTTATTTTATTTATAATAGGATCGCTTCTGGGTATAATTCAATGCCTGGCGGGGCTTTAGCCCGAGGAGTAGTTGTTTCCTAGAGCGATTATGTAATAGCTTTGCTATTCGGGAACTACTTTGATAACCGCTTGGCTGCTTGGTGGTTCCTTTCTCGATTTCCGACTTATATGTTACAGCCAAAGACCAAAATATAAAGACATTACATTCAATTTCTCTCCAATTGATCGACTTAAATAATATTAAATTCCAAATACAAGTGGACGAGATAACATTTTAAAAAACCTTTCTATGGCCAGCATTATAGTACGTACATTTGATCCGCTTTGATCGTCATCTGCGTATTTACAAGTCAGTAAAGGTAAAGAAAAATGTATTATGTATCTGATATTACCTACATTACAAAGATTTTAAGACAATACCTCAAGTACTTACTATTTCGTAGTGATGGAAAGTTAGAGTTATGTTTGTTGTTTCCTTAAAAATATCCTAATTTAATACATAAAAATCAGATTTCTCCATGTCAAGACATTTTTATTGTAACACTGCTAACATAGATCCATTAAATACTCTCAGATACCATTTTAACTATGCAAATGTTACATCTTTAGATGTCGAATGATATATGTTTTCTTTATATAATAACATTTTTTCAACGAACCGGATATCGCTCATGGAAACATCTTTAGATAATTGCACAATGCTGTAGATGTTTGGTCGAGCCAATCCAGATTTTGAACTCTGGATTATAGATAATATTATATAATATATAACTTCATATAATATAAGTAATTCCTTGTATATGACGTGGGTATCCAAATGGGCAGATCTATAGATCAGGTAATAATGATTTATTATGACTCCTTATAGATATAATTTTTTTATAAATCGGATCAGGATATGTTAACATAGAGGTTTATGTAATAAGGTAATTTTTTTTTATAAATTTCACAGGAAATTTTGCTATCGAAGAAAAAAGTGTATTGTACATTTTTTGTGTTAGAAAGGATTGATTTAATTTACGCCCTATTAGACATAAAAAATTAACTGCTGTGTGTTGAATTATTTTAAAACCCCACATATTCTTGTATTAAAAAAAGTTATGATTTGTCTTCCTAACCCATAAGATAAACTAATATTTGTTATTGTCGAAGTGCAGTATGAGTAAGCATCGGGAATCAATGTATATGTTTTGTAAATACTTACGGAGACACTGTTTATTCACATTATTTTTTCTATACATTCATTTTATTATTTAGCAATAATTTCAGTTAATATTTTCTGTGTGTGTAACAGCAGTTTCCCGTATCAACTGTGGAATATATCTCAAGAAATATTGCGCTCCTATTAGATATAGTTATAATTCTCTAAATCTATATAATGTACGACCATATACTGTCTCAGAAAATTACACAATACGAGAAACAAAAGTCAGAAAAGTTATACATCAAACTCTAGTAACCCTACGTACAATATAATTACCATGAATCATAGTTTTAGCCACTGCCACAAAGCCAAAAGGATAATTCTTGTATAATTTTAAAATAATTTAATACGATTAAAGCCTAAGTCTACCTTTTGAATATTAATATATGGTTGAATCATGGTGAAGCGTTAATGTTTAGCATTATAATTATTCCTCATTCCGTTTTGCTTTATCCCACTTCAAACTCACAGATCGATACTTTTGAATCCTATATCAGATATGACTTTTAAGTGGTGTAGCAGTCGGCGTACCCAAATATCATTTTGTAAATCTAGTTATAAAAGTTTTAACCTGATCTACATATAAAAAAGCAATAAATCCAGTCCACTGAAAGCCTCTCACTTCCACGTTCATTTTTGTCAAAAATTGCCTTAACAGTATGGGATCTTAGTTAAGTTATTTATAAGTTCATTTGGAAGGTTTATTTAATTAGTATTAAATTTAAGTAGCATTAAACA
This sequence comes from Rosalia funebris, assembly GCA_037954035.1. NCBI lineage: Eukaryota > Metazoa > Arthropoda > Insecta > Coleoptera > Cerambycidae > Rosalia > Rosalia funebris. The sequence goes on from JAZFAV010000007.1 coordinate 13,565,600, forward strand.
TTTAAATTTAAGTCAAGATATCAAATATATCACTTGAGAAGTAAATTATATACCCCATGTCCACCTAGTGTTCTAGTTCAATATTTTTAAAATAAACTATTCTACTTAGCTATAGGGAATGCTATTGGGAAAGGAAAATCGGGATATACAAATAGGAAACTTGTAGATCTTTCAGTGGCGCATCTGATCAATCTTCTATCTTATCATGTGGTCAGATGAATCTCAACTGCACAATAATGAAATTATTAATTGATATATCGTTATTGATTTCAAGATCATCCACATTGGTTTAGAGAAACCCATTTCCAAAATATCTAAATGATTTATAGACAGTGCAGAATTCTTAACTTGTAAAAGCTTGATTTAATAAAAGTAATTATAGAGAAGATTACAGGTAAATTACAAAATACATGACTGTGGTTATGTGTTGACGAGACGATAGATCGTAAAACAAATTCTATTGTAAATATTATAGTACGTGTACTGGACCATCGGCAATCGGCATTTTCATTGCTATTAGCTAGCAAAAGACTCGCCGAATGTACTGGCAATACAATTACGCATATAGTGCTGAAGATGTTAGAAAAATTTCAAGTGTCAACAAGGCAAAATATTGATGTTTATGATTGATAGTGCCGCTATAACGCGTTCAGTAGGCTATTCTCTTTCACAACATGGTTGTAGATTGTTACATGTTACGTGTAAAGTATATGATTTACATCTTGTGGCAGATAATATTCCACAATATTTTCCCAAGGTAGATGCATTCACAGCAAATACAAAAAAACTGTTTGCAAAATCTCGTAAATGTCATTGCGAGTTTCATACAAAGTGTCCTGGAATTTCTGAACTACCAGAGCCGATTTTTACATGTATGAAGGTAGTTTTTTATTATGTTGAAAGCTTCCAACAAATTAAATCTGTAATACTACAGTTCAATCCTGCCGCTTCTGTAGCTATCATGGAGAGTCAGACACAATTTCTAGATATTTCCATTGAAACGAATTTAAAAACTATTCATACCAGCTAAAAGGTGGTCCAACTAAAACGCACGATGTTAATTATAAATAAAACAAAAAGTCTTCAGAGAATTATCTTAATATTTTTTATTATGATAGAAGGATCTATGACAATTATGCGTGAAACAAAATATCGGCCAAATGCTCGCCACGGCTTCGGTGGCATACCTCTATCCGATGGTCCATATTTTCAATGACTCTGAGACATAATTCAGGTTCAATGTCGTTAATGTGCCGAATTATCTCATCCTTTTTCTTTTAAATATCCCCAAAGAAAGAAGTCCAACGGTGTCAAATCACATGATCGTGGCGGCCAATTAACATCGCCACGACGTGAGATAACACGGCCATTGAATTTCTCGCGCAAAAGTGCCATTGTTTCGTTGGCTGTGTGGCAAGTGGCACCATCCTGTTGGAACCACATATCGTCCAGGTCCATATCCTCAATTTCTGGCCACAAGAAGTCCGTTATCATTGTTCAATTTTTGGGCACGACGACGAGTCGAGGTTGATGGCTCTTCTGCTACACTATCGCGAACAACAGCAATGTTTTCCGCAGAACGAACTGGGCGAGCATGCACAGGTGTTTTCACATTTTCTACGGACCCGGTTTGCTGAAATTTGCGCACAATTCTCCCGATTGTGGACACAGTTGGTCGATTATGCTGACCAAAAAAGTCACGAAGTGCACGAAACGCATTTTGATTTGAACGCCCATTTTCGTAAAAGGCTTCAACAATCTTAACGCGCTGCTCAATCGTGTACCTCTCCATAGTTGAATTTGTCAAACACTGAAACAAGGAAATGTCAAATTAAGTTGGGCAAAATACTTGACGTTAAGGTGTGACTCACAATTAACATCGTGCATTATGGTTGGACTACCCTTAAGGGAGTGTATGACGTAATAGATAAATTACAAAGTAGTGCATTGGTGTTAGCAGTTTCCCTGCAAATAACGAACCAAGTAAATTTACTGCTACACGTTATAGATGACGCCAGAAATGAGCGCGTTAAACAAAAGTACGAAAGTGTGTTAAAGAAAGACACCGATTTTAACAAGCTTCTGATGATACTGCTAATAGTGATAGTGCATCTACAGATCCGTTATGTGAGTGCAAAGAGTATTTTGCGTATGTCTGTATTCCATCCGTAGATGTCGAATGGTCGTTCTATAGATATAAGAAAATATATTCACTACAGGGAACATCATTCTTTAAGACAAATATGGAAACATACCTAATGTTGCAAAGTACTTACGGATCGTCTCCAGTTTGTGATGATGATGATGATGCTAGTTTATCACGCTAGTTAAGAGGGTAAGTACATACAGTGTTATATTGACAGTTTACTGCGTTTGTTACTTATATATATATATATATATATATATATATATATATATATATATATATATATATATATATATAATTATTGCATCTATGGCGCGCAGCACATTTCCGACAGCTTACTTATTACATAGCATTTAGTAATTAACTAATTACTATGTAATAAGTATGGGCGGTATGAGTGGTTGACATGCTGTATAACAACTATTTTTTTTCTAATTTCAAGTAGTGTTAATTTAAGTTATTACGTTTTATACTTTGTGTTCTATTTTTTGAGAAAAGAAAAAGCCTTCCGACTTAAAAAAGTCGAACAACTAAGAGAATTAAATGAAAAAAATCACAAATATTGTATTGTTGTATACTGTAGACAAAATGATAAACTATGGAGATACGATATCTTCATATAACAATGTACAAAAAACATTCTTATGCTTACGATTAAGTAGAGAAAGTACGCATATTTGCCGGTATACGAAATTTCAGCCCCAGACAATATAGCTCAACATTTATAAAATGTATGAGCGCAATAAATAATTCAGTATTGTAAATTGGAGCCAGATAGATGGTAAGAACATGAATGTGTCGCACGTCCACATCCTCCCAGTAGTAATAAAAATTTATAGACTTCCGGGAAAGGCAAAGACTTTGCGTTTTCTCATAACTGAAACCATTACATTAAGTACTATTGACACTTAAATTTATTACAAAGTAATGTAACATATGAATATAAGAAGTAATTTATATATATTTATATATATATATATATATATATATATATATATATATATATATATATATATATATATATATATATATATATATATATATATATATATATATATATATATAATGACAATCTAACTTTTTACAATTACAATTTTTAATATATTTTCTTAACAAAATATTCGTAAATATTTTCTTAACATTAATGTACGAATACATCCCGAAACAATCTCTTGTTAAAGCGCTATAACACTTGGGTATGCATAGCAACATTGTAGCTATTCTAAATGTATTATGTGTTGATGGTTATTATATTATGTATACACAGAGTGTCTGAAAATATATTTATTGGTAACAAATTTTCAAATATTTGAGGCGCCACAATTGCAAAAACGTGGGTTAACTTTTGTTGAGTGCAAAATAACAACATTCCAGATATTTTTTGTTATTGTTTCTCTTCTTTCTAGGTATGATAAATTGGTGAAAAGTATATGAGCTTTGCATGACTGAAATACTAAAGAAATATTAATTTTAGATTTAAGAAATATAGAGTAATTTAAATAATCGTGGTATGTGGCTTGCTTGTGAAGACGTATGTGTTGGTCTTAGATTGGAATATTCTTGCTTGCATTCATTGACAAAATTAAGATTTTTACAAAATTTCTATTTAAATGAAAATCATAACTAATTGTTTTAATGGTCGTAGGGGGCAATACTAGTTAAAGTGTGCAAATGATACACATCTGTTAAGAATGATAAAGAACTCAGATTCACAATTATAAAGTACAAAAATATGGAATATATTATTTATAGCTATTATTAAGATTAGATGCTGAAGGCAAAGTTCTAGAACTATATAAACCACCTTCATCGTAATCTAAATCTTTTATCAGAGGTCGACGACAGTATATAAATAATTACTAGATGAATTTATGAAATAAGTACACATACTATTCACGACCCTAATATCAATATTTTTTTATATTAACTCTATGAAAACAGTAATCTGTCCCAGGGGGACAATAATCGTCTCTCCTGGCAAAATAATGGAGCAACAAGAACAGTATTATTCTAGTATACAATCTCTATTCTTAAAATAATTAACTATAGCTCACCAACCATCTAACATGAGTTTATGTACATGTTTATAGATGTATGTTTATAAGGTACATGACATTAATCAAATCTTTAATGAAGTCTCTAATAAACTGTATGCTTGTTGGAGAGTATGTTGGGATGATTCATAGTTCTGACACTATATTTTGCATTGTATGTTTCGATAACATTTTCGACCGAGGACACAGAGAGATCACGTATTATTACCAAGTTTGGAATATAGCGCGGCACGTCTGCTATTATTTATACATAGCACTTTATTTTGGAAACAGTGTTATATTTTTATATTTAATTTAGCTCTCATACCCCAGAATTGGATGCCATATGTCCAAATCGCTTTGAGTATAGCCTTATACAATAGTAATTTGTTTTCCAAGGAGATTTGAGATTTCCTGCCGAGAAGCTAATATGTTTGTCTTAGCTTAAGACCAAGTTGAGTTCTTTTATTAATAATGTGTTTATCCACGTTAATTTTCTGTCAAGATGCATATCATGTTCAAAGTGAAGGTAACATGTGCAGATTTGGAATCGTTGATATTAATTCGCCATTTTGCAGTCATGCATGGATTTTGTTCAAATTAATTTGAAGGTTTTTGGAATCTTGAATAGGATTTGTGTGGGAGGCTAATATTGTGGTGTCATATGCAAATGTAGTGACTCTTCTTAATCTAGATATAGGTAGATCAGCCGTATAGATTAAATAGAGTGTTGGTCCCAACATACTTCCTTGGGGCATACCACGTAGAATAGGATGTAGAATGGTGTATGCACGGTCTTGTTCCACCAGAAAATCCTTATGGCTAAGATAAGATCTCAGTATTCGAAAGTGTTGATAGAGGGTCTGACATCCAAGAAAACAGCAGAACAGTACCTTTTCTTTCCAAGGTCATTGCTGATTACACTGACAATTCTGACTTGTTCAATGATACCGTGCTTATTCCTAAATCCAAACTGATGATTTGGGATGGTGTTTAATTCTTCAAGTATGGCATTTAACTTTTTCAGATAGATCATTTCAAATAATTTTGAGTATATTGGAAAAAGACTTATTGGCCTATATGAGGTGGCCTCTTCTGTTTTTTTGTCAGGTTTAGCAATGATTAGTTGTGCTATGTATAATGATTTTGTGGATAGTAAATGCTTCAAACGCGGCATATTAAATGACCTACGCTTTCCATAGACTAGAAATATGATGGATCCGAAGAATTATATTGAAGATATATGTGATAAGTTTCAAACATTCTTTTGGTAGTTTCTGGGGAATTTTATCTGTAATTATGTCGAATCCAGACGCGTTTTTTTAGATTGATTTCTTCTATGATGGTATTTTTTGACCATGACTTTTCTAAAACAAGGATCTAACTGATATGGTGCATCTAAGTATTGCAGTATATCATATTTTTCTGTTGAGCCTGTTTGTGGAAATGGTTTAAAGCCATTTTCATGGTGTACAGCGAATGTTTGTGCATTTTCGTAGTCGTTTCTTACTCAAATAGAATTTTCTGTGTTTATCGGTGTATTTGGTAGTACAGGTCATTTCATCTTCCTAGTGACTTTTCAAAGCGAGTAGTTTGTAGCTTCAGCTGGGATTAGACCCTCTAGGTAAGTTTGAAAATGTTGATTTCTATGATCCTGTAGCATTTTTTTTAGTTTTTTTCACTGCTTTATTTAATATATTTTTGTTTTCTTCAGACTTATTCTGTTGCCATTTTTCTCTAAGTGTTCTTTTTCCGGAAATCTTCTGCTGGATGGTATGTGGGATTGCTTCATTTTCGTATTTTACATCAGAAGTTGGTGTTGTTGTCCATGCAGCTTCCTCGATGTTTTTAGTCAATGAATCTACTGCATGGTCAATATCAAGTTCCGTCTTCAGTGGTATTTCAAGAGAAATCACATGCTGTAATTTTTCTCAGAACAAGCTCTAATCTGTTTTATTGGTGTATAAAGTTGATTGGATTTTTTTCTCAATTAATGTCGAGAAGATAGCAAGTATTATTGTAAAGTGGTCAAGATTCAGATGTGTTTCTTGCGTTGGTTATTTTGATATCTACACCTTTTGTGACGAAAAAGTCAACTGGGGAACTTGATTCTGCCGTACGGCCAACGCGTCAGATTGCTAGTGGAGATAGTTTGTAAATTGTTGTCTTGGATTGACTTTCGTAGGTCATTCCCTCTTATCGTATTCAGCCCCAACTGTGCTTTTTGGAATTATAGTCACCACTAGCTGCTATAAATCGATTTTATCGATCGAAATGAAAAAAAAAAATCGATTTAAAACAATATATGAATAGTATAATATAAAATATCAATACTAAAATGTTAAAATATGTTGTTCAAATATAATTCAAAATTCACATTATAACAGGTTAACTTGTTTCGAAAATTTGTATTGTTTATAAAATTCAATATGTCTTCGAAAAATAATATCCAGTGGCCTGAATCATATTCATTGGGAAAAAGAAGAATATGAAAAAGTTCATAAAAATATCAATTTTCTAACACATGAATCATTAAAAATTGTTCTTAATGAACGACTTGGTTAAACATATGTTCATGCGAGTACCTACACTTGACATACTTATTATTAAGAACGGTAGGTTTCTTTTGTATGTTTTATGCCGAATGATGTGAATTTGCATATGATAAATATCAAATCTTGATCTAGATGTAAAGACAGGATTGATATGGGATTCTGTCTTAAAATGGCGACAAGAATCTTGTTGAAAAAAAGAAACCCTAATTGGATTTGATTCCTTGTTTTATTAGTAAATGCAATAACAAACTACTTAACTACTTTATACCACTAAATATCAGGCGATATTTTACTCAAGACAATTTTTGTTTTTATGATTCCAATAATTTTAGACCATCGTCACTTGAATACAAGGAATGTTGGTGGATTTCTTTTTCACTATTTAAGAATATCAGTATAAGGTGTATCTTGTCTGTGTGTTATAGAAGGTGGGTTATTCAAACGTGCGTGCGTATAAAGATTACCTACGGTTTATATATGCATTAGTGTCCATTAAACTTGGAACCAACATTCCTATTCTCCCAATATTAGCTTCCCGACCTATGCTGTTTCCACGTTTTAAAATGTTCATTAAGCGACAGACATACCCTAACTGGCTAGATCTCTGTACCATATTGGAAATTTAAATTCAAGATGGAAATGACTAAGTGATATTATAGGGAGTGCCTAAAGTGGGAGGAGAGGCGACAAGCTGTTAGATAGCTGTAGGGGCAAAACTTGTAGTTATTAATTTATTTAGAAATACAACTGCCTAGACAGACCAGTCATAGGATGGGGATAATAAATATTAAACAACGAGAATTTTAAACAACACATTTACAACAAAAATTAACAAATATTAAGCTAAAACTACATAATTATAAAAGTAACTAATAATTAAATATGTCGATGGCATGTTGGTACATTCATATAATTTGAACATGATACAAGTAAAACAGTACTTTAGTATATTCCTCTGAGGAGGTACATAATATCTTGGATATGAAGGAGTTTGCGCTGAAGAAATATTGAAATAAATATGCTTTAAATTGCTATTATTTATTACGTTTACTATAATTTTATGCAGGAACAGTACCGAAGTAATAAACGGTGTGTATATTTTTAAATTTAACCACCAGGCACTAGGTATTGGATATACATATTTCTACTTTACAAGTAAGATATTTAACGAATGTTTGTTGAACTTCAATATTATGCCTAAGGGGATCTGCATACGCAAGAATGTATTAAAACAAGTCTGTATGTATTAATACAAATATCATTGATAAATATACCTCGATACTGAACACTTAAGCTTCCATTGCTCGAAAGTATATATTTTTTTTAATCTAAAATTAATCCATCTACCAGATCTACCAGAAATCTACCTTAGCAATTAGTCGAAAACTAAGGATGTAATATAAAACGATTTTAAATAATTTGCTAAAATCACATAGAATGGTAAAAATTACACAAATATAGGTTTATAATTCTGGATATTATATTTATTCCCTAACATATTTTAGACTTACTTCATACCCGAGGAAATGCTGCTTCCTGAAGGAATAAATTAAAATAATACAACGTGGAAAAGTACATGAAACTCTTTGAACGAAATGGATAAAGTTCTATCGGGACTAGTTGCTAATTTATTATTAAACTGTTTAAAGCTTTATGCACGAGATATGTTCTTCAAATTTGAACTTGGTTTTTTAAAAACACTTTATTTTCATTAAAACGACTTGTTACAATTTTTAGAACTTTTATCAAAATTTATTTAACGACTTAAGTACAACAGTGACGTGAATACTATGAACTGATGTTCATATATTATTCTTTACTACGTGGGGAACTTGCTTAAATAGACTATCTCTTGCTCTATAAGCATTTCATAGAATATAACTCCTCCCGACGTAGTATGAAAAATCAAGGAAAAACATCGTTTTTGTCATCAGTTGACTGATTTTTCAGTTTTGTTTCCAGTGATTCTGATGGTTTTCCTTTCCTATAATTAACAATGAATTTAAATGGGTTTGTTTTTGTTTTATAACATTTTACAATATGATATATGCTGTAAAGTAATAACACAATTAATATAAATATAATCATATAAGTCCAGATAGATGTAGCCATTAGTTTCATTTCTATTAACGGTTTGACTTCTAACTGATTGATTTGTTTTTCAATCGAAGTGAGGTGGTGCAGATCTATTTCTCGATAAACATGGACCTCTTGTTGTGCTGATTCCGGCCTAACGATTGGAATTTGGGGGAGTGTGTATGGACTACCTATAATTTTAGTTTGATCGTTGATGAATACGTCGTTATTGACGTCGACTTTACATTGGTAAGGGATGCGAATTAGTGATGGTTGATGAATGTTCGTAAAACCTGCTTCGTCGCATGTTTGATGTATTTTCAATGTGTCTTGAGGGATGGCGATTATGTATTCGGCGTTGACAGGGCTGACCAAGTCGGTGTTGACGTATATAGGGGTTAACGGATACTCTTTGACTTGACCTCGAAGTAGATTGGCTATACAGTCGGGTTGAGATAACAGTTTGTCGGCATTTGCGATACAATATTCATCAATAAAATGGCAGGGTTCTTCTTGGTATAGATGATTGGTTGCATTCAATAACAGGTAAGGTTTTTCAGATATCAAGGTAAGGTTATTTATTGGGATTGGAAATAAGTGATATAAATCAAGTGTTATTGATGCTATGATAGGGAAGTGAATTAATATTAGAATTTCTAAATCCATGTATTTTACTTCTGTGAATAAGTATCTATAATAATTTCGTTCATTTTTGAATAAAATTTGATTTTTGTATAATTGGTTCATTAAAATTTTTATTTCTCTAATTTCTTTAATACTTAATATATTTGTAGTTAAGGTATGTATTTGGGCTAAGGATACTGAAATTTGTAAATTATCTATTGATTCCATTAATATTTCACAATTTTGCATTAAAGAGTTTAGTATATGATATGACGTTAAATATGAAGCTATTCCGTCAGTGGTAATTTGCAAAGTTGAAATTTGGTTTTGTACATATTCATTATTCGTTTTAACTTTGTTTAATAACTTACTGGTTTCATTTACAAAATCTTTCGTGACTGTTACTGATTTTTCTAAGTCATTATAAATAGAAAGTTGATTTTTTCTTAAGGTTTCTATTGCATTGTCATATCGTGTTCCATCTTCATCAGATAGGGTACCAAAGAGCCATTTTTGAGTTCTACCTACGACATTAATTAGGGCTCTCTCATTTCTAGGTTTTATCTTGAGATTTTCTAGTTTTTGATATGTAATATTCACAGTTTCTTGTATTGTAATTTTGAGTCTTTCTAATGAAGGTAAGTTTCTTTTTGTTTTACATATTTTTGTATCTATCAATAAATTTTGAATCTGTTGTAATTTGTTTTCGTAATTAGTTAAATCAATATGTTTGATAAAAACATGAGAATGTGTCGTTTTATGAGCTTCTCCTAAGGAGAAAGGGAATAAAGGGTTATTTAAAGGTGTAACCGTAATTTTATCTGTTTTAGTCGATCTTCCTAGAAGAGTGACTAGAAGAAGCAGAAGAAACATGACTGGATGGCCCTGCAAGTAAATTAATGTTTTTAGTTCCTATTCCTAAACCTGTCCGTCGTGTAGGTTTTATAATTTTTTTATGGTAATTTCCCTTTTCGGTTTCTACTATAGCATCTTTATCTTTAACAACGATTTCTTTAGTGTATCGAGGGGTGATTTTAGGACGTCTATCTGACTTAACAAATACTTCATTTCCTACCGTAATTTGCGATGGGTCTAATCTGTTTTCATTAATTTTGGATAAGTCTCTAGCTTTGGTTTGTGCGTCATTAATTTTGGTTTTCATTATTTCTAAATTTTGTGCATGATTGTCTAGGTAATTAGTAAATATTACTTGATCTGTGTAATCAGTTGGATTTTGATAGTTAATATTTCCTTTTATTATTTGTAAGGGTGTAAATTTCGTACTCGTATGGGTACTGTTATTATAACCAATGAGTGCGTACGTCATCAATTCGGTAATTGGAGCTTGTTTTTGTGCGGCACGTAAAATTCGTAATGATTCGATTAGTGTCGAATGGAATCGTTCGACTGGGCTGTTGGAATTTGGATTTCTGACAGTTGCATAATGTAAGTTAATCTTATGTAATTTGCAAAAATTTTCAAGTTGTACATTTTCGAATTCTGTACCTTGGTCGCAGGTAATTTTAATAGGTATTCCATAATGTGAAATAAAAATTAACAAATTGCGAAGTATCTCTAAAGCATTTGTAGTGGTAGGGTAAGTCTGGGAAAATTTGGAAAAACTATCCGTTATAGTTAGGAATTTTTGTTTTTCGACGGAAAATGTGTCAATATATATATGTTCAAATGGGTTTTCTCCAATTGGTGTATTTTTATATATAACTTTATTTGGATGTCTTTCGTATTTGTTTTGTTGACATAATGCACATGTATTTATATAATTTGTAATAGAGTCTTTCATTTTTGGCCAGAAATATATTTTTGAGAGGGCAGATAATGTTTCTGTAATTCCTCTGTGAATCGTTTTAGTTTCGTGATGGAATTTAATTTTTTCAATTTGGTCTTCTAATGTCTCGATATCTTTTATGAATACGGGTGATCTAATAAATTTAAAACTTTTCGCTTGAAAATGAGTTTGTATGATTTGTGTTATTTGAGGAATGTATTGATCGGGAATTAATATACCGTATGTGGCTTTTGGTCTGACGTAATTTTTTATATAATTAATTACATCTTCTCTAAAATTACGTATTCTGATAGTTACTAGGTGACGCGTATAGTTTTCAAATGGAGATTTAACACGAGTAAAAGAGGATAGAGTGTCATTTCCGATATGGAACAAAATTTGATTATGAAAAGAGTTAAGTGGTTTTTCGGTAACTTTTATTTCGAAAATAGGATTTTCTACGGCTGAATGAATTGTTTCATTATCGAATTCATCTGGGGGTATTATTTCATTTATTGGATTTATTAAAATATCTTGTATCACGTTTATTTTTGGGGTCTCGTCTATAGATTGGTTTTCTAATGTTTCGTTTATTAATCGATCTATTTCTGAAATATCATTAATTGATTCATTTTCTGAAATTTGAACTATCGGTTGTGATTCATTTGTATGAATATTGAAGTCGGCTAATCTATCAGATTGGTCTAAAGGATCAAATTCTCCGTTTAATGAAGAATTTTCATCACCTGTTGGTTTAATGCGTGAAAGTGTATCTGCAACCTTATTATTGCCTCCCTTGATGTATTTGATTTCTTTATAGTTATAATCTTGCATTTTGATTTTCCAGCGTAAAAGTCTAGAATTAGGTTCTTTTATGGAGGTTAACCACTTTAATGGACGGTGGTCAGTGAAAATAGTAAATTCTTTACAGTATAAATAAGGTCGAAAATAAGCGCAAAAACTAATGATAGAAAGCATTTCTTTTTCAATTACTGAATAATTTTTTTCGGCTTTGTTTAAAGTCCTCGATGCGTAAGCTATCGGTTTATTATTTTGAGATAGGACCGCACCAATCGCATAGTTTGAAGCATCGGTGGTGAGCTCAAACGGTTTAGAGAAATCAGGATAGATCAATATCGGTTCATTTGTTACATAATTTTTTAATTCATCAAAACTTTTTTTTATAATTTGGGTTATTAATATCAATTTTGGTTCCCTTTTTTAAATATACTGTCATTGGTTTAGCGATTTTTGCATAGTCTTTAATAAAATTTCGGTAATAACCGGTAAGGCCTAAAAATGATTTAATTTCAGTGACAGTTGTAGGAATTTTCATATTTTTAATAGCACTAATTTTATTTGGGTTGGGTTTGACACCCTGATCGGTAATTATGTGTCCTAAATATTCGGCTGATTTCTGTAAAAATTCGGTCTTATCTAACTGGATTTTTAAGTTCGCTTGGCGCAAAACGTCAAATACTCTTTTTAGATGAATCATATGCTCTTGTAAGGAAACTGAATAGACGATAATGTCGTCTAGATAGACCATACATATATTATCTTTAATTAGATCCCGCAAAATATGGTCCATAACTCGTCGAAACGTACTAGGCGCATTTTTGAGGTCGAAGGGCATACGTAAAAATTCGTAGTGTCCTCGGTCACACGTAAAAGCCGTTTTCTCAATTGAATCGCGATGCACAGGGATTTGATGATAACCTGAAGCAAGGTCTATTGTCGTGAAATATTGACTTTTGCCTAATTTTGCTAGTGTTGTATCTATGTCAGGAATTGGGTATCTATCGTCAACAGTTTTGGAATTTAACGCGGAGTAATCTATTACCATTCGAAATTTCTTTTTTCCAGACGCGTCCATTTTTTTATTTACAATCCATATAGGATGAGCGTAGGGGCTTTCGGAATGTCTAATGATTCCGTCCCTGAGGTATTGATCAATTGTTTCGCGGACTAACTCTTTGTGTACATGGGGTATTTATAAATGTAAGGGTGCGTAGGAACTTCATCGGTTGTTCTGATAGTGTGACATACTTTATTTGTAGTCGTTAGTTTTTCATCGGTTTTATGAAATAAGTCTCGGTATTTGGTACACAGTGTATACAATTTATTTTTTTCTTCCGGGTTAAGGTGTTCTACTCGTAAAATTTGTTTCAAATCTAAAATTGGTGTTTCTGTAGATACAAAATTTTCTGTGAGCTGTTCTAAATTAAAAATTTCATGATTTGTCCTATTTAAATTCTCGTGTGATATCAATAAATTTTAAATTACGCGGTATATTTGTATGATTGTGAATGAGAACCGGGGCGAAATAATTGTCTACGGTTGTGATACCTTCTTTAATTAACAAACCTGATGGGTTTTGTTCATGGATAAGTATCGTTCCTTTTTCTATTTGAACTGGAAATTTTGCAAAACGTTTTTGAAAGGGTTCGATTATAATTTCATTATTTAGCCGTAAATTTTGTCTATACAAAAATGGAATAGTTATATAGCCGTCTGAAATAGTTTGATTCGAAACTTCAATATCTAAATTTAAATCTTTTAATATATTAATTCCAATAACTCCATCAAAGAAATCGTGAAATTCAAATGCTACAACTTCAGGTACATAATTAAAATAGTAAATGGCGGCATGATGAAATTTTGGATCCTGTATTTTTGGATGATTTCGTAATAAAATTTGGAATATAGGGATATAAGCTACTTCTTTCGCAATTACTGTGCCTCCTGTAGGTTTAATCTTTGTTTCCGTGGAATTTAAAGTACCGGGAAAAAAGTGGTTAATTAAGTTTGGTTTTAACATGTTAATGCTACACCCTGTATCTAGTAATAATTTTAATTCTGGATCGTGATCAGTTGCCGGTATATAAATATATGGTAAAGGGGCGGCACCGGAAGTATGAACTTCTGGGATTATTTTTAAATTTGTTATATTTAAGTTGGATAATTCGTTTGCGTGGTGTTGCAAAAATCCTGCTGTTCCTCCGGTTCATATGAATCAGTATCATATGACGAGTAATAGGGTTCTGGGTCATTGCTAGCTGTGTAAAGTCGTTCTTCGTATTGTTCCATATTATTTTCTACCGCATCAGCTTCTTGGTACGTATTTATCTCTGTGTCCTTGCTTGCATAATGTGAAGGTTTCGACGTAAGCCTCGTATTAGTTGACATTGGTTGATTATAATTATGTCTATTTGGCACATTAGAAGGAATTGTTGAGACTCCGGACATAGGTAGCGGTTTATTATGATTAAACGATTTATTTTGTGGATTCCACACATTTTGTGGAGGGCCAAATATCTGCCGATTTGTAGGTAATTGTGAATTTATTGGTCTATTAGTTGGTTGTAAGTTAATCGGTTGCGACGGAAAATTTGGTCTATAATTTTGATACTGAATATTTTGTTGTGGTCTTTGAGAAGTCTGTGGTTGATTTCGAGAAATATGAGGGCCTGGTAAAAGTTGATTAGGTCTTATTGGTCGCGGAATTAATTGTTTGAAATGGTTTTGGTTTGGGTTTTGAAAAAGTTCGAAATTTTCATCCTCCTGTACTAGAGCCATTGCCGCTTCTAAAGAATTTGGGCCCTGAACTATTATTTTATCCCTTAAACGCCTATCCAAATTTCTAACAAAAATTTTACAAGCTAAAGTATTGTATTGCCGAGTATGTACTAATTTAGTGGCAGCATCCATACTAGTTATTGGTATTGTAGTAATTTTTTGGGCTAATTTAGAGCGTAATATTTGTAGTCTTTTACCGAAATTTTGATAATGTTCATTTTTTTGAACAGTACATGTCATGAGCATTTGCTCCAAGTTATCTAAAGATAGTTGTTCTCCGTAAACGTTCCTTAATTCTTCGCGTATTAAAGGCCATGTATTTAATTCAGTTCTTGAACCTATAATTAAGAGAGCATCCCCTTTTAATTTACCTATCAAAGTTTGGAGCAATAAAACTACTCATATATGCACTACCAGCATTCTATAGATTGTAAAAATTATCTGCAGCCGAAATAAAAATTTCTAAAAAGTCTCTATTTCCTTCAAAAGATGGAATTGTTTCTAATACCAATCTAATAAGAGTGTAATTTATCTCTGGCATTTTTATTTAAGAAAAGTAATGAGAAAGAAAATGAATAAAATAAACGAATAATGTATTCTTAGAATTAATTGTTTAATTATTTAAAATCTAAATGAGTTCTCAACTTGAAATTGTTTTTCGTTTTTTGATTTAATTAGGTACCGAAGATAATTTACTTATTCAGTACTTGTACTGATTATATAAAATAATTGTACACGTTTTTTCCGAAGCGAATATTAAATGAATATTTTGTCGAATATTACTTGATTTATATTGCTTAGGATGGGATGGTGCACTGTATCGACCTCACCTTTGGCTCACCTCGCCACAGAGCCTTAAACTGCCTCCTCTCTGTGTTATGCTAAGTTTGTTACTGAGTTGTTGGTGACACAAATGCGGAATAAAGGATTAATTGAATGCAACTTACCCTGATGGTATCTGGATCCAATTATGTCCTCTGGATTTTGGGTTGTCACGTTGTCCTTGCAGATGGAAGGTGTCGTAGATCCCAGCCAAATCGTTGAAACGAACCACTGAACTTCTTGGAGTTGGTGTGTTGGAATCCTGTTCGCAGCGCCAGATATGTTCTTCAAATTTGAACTTGGTTTTTTAAAAACACTTTATTTTCATTAAAACGACTTGTTACAATTTTTAGAACTTTTATCAAAATTTATTTAACGACTTAAGTACAACAGTGACGTGAATACTATGAACTGATGATCATATATTATTCTTTACTACGTGGGGAACTTGCTTAAATAGACTAAGCTTATCTTTTGCTCTATAAGTATTTCATAGAATATAACTCACGCCTTTCTCTGTAGTTATAGCTATGTAAGTATGTAAGTTTTATCAATTTCACATGGTCGTTTTTCGTAACAGGTTTTCTTCTGTATTATTGAATGAGATGATTTATAAGATGACCCACTTATATTGTCGTGTAGTAATTACTATTAATATTATTGTCTTTTTATCCTATTAAAATTAACCAAACTATTTAGAAGCATATTCCCTATAAAATAAAATTCGAAAATATTTAGTACCAAATTAAATAAGCCATAGGAATTAAATTAATAAATAAATTCTAATATTTAGTATAGCATAAAGTTATCATGTAAAGGATATTAAGTTTCGTATTTTAATTATAGTTCATAACCGCGTTCGAAACAAACTCTGTTCAATTCAACCTACAAGGAAAATGCTGAATAAGTAATTAGGAATCATATAAATACCGCGAAATTATTAATAAAGGGGTCAGTTCATCTGAAGTGACACCGACGATCTCTCCCTCACCATGGCTTACTGGTAAGAACTATTTTATGTTATTTATAATTATTATTTATTTACCATTTCCATCTATCGTATCTTGGATACCTATTTGTCATGCTACGTGTGTGTTAAGAAATGTTTTCATTATTTACTTTGAAGAATAATTTTCCTTATACTTCGGTACGAGAAACGTCTCCAGGCCAAGCACTCCTTAACGGTCCTATGCTCGTGACAATATTATCCTTATAAGGGACATACAAATGGAAGAATTGGTACTATTACGATAACATAATTTATTATTTGTTGATTATGTTTAGAATAGTTACGTAACCAATTAAGAAGTTCAATAAATCGCTGAAACGAATAATTCAGCAGTCTAAAGTATAGGTTTGGCTCCCACACAACTTTCTCTTAAAGAGCTTAACACACCGATATGACCGTAATTTATACGTAATATACGTATCTAACTATAATATAACTTTTGGAGAGTCTGACAATAAGAAAACTCTAGAACCTAAAACATTTACCGATCATCCAACTTGTTGATGGTAACATTTGATAGATGCCTATTCCATTTTCATCGTCAATTATCTATTATATCAGGTTTACTGTCTTTAGGTTTTACTGGAATAATTTGCTAAATGTTTAACGATACGTGAACTAACTCCTCTTAATAAATATATTTATATATAAAAAAACTCTACTTACTTTTTCAAGATTCATTTAAGTTTCATAGAAAACGTAATACTTCTTTTAAAGTTGCATAGTTATCAGTTCTGCCAGATTTTTTTCTGTTTCTACTATTTAATTCTAGTGGATAGTATTCTTAGTGGATCTTTAGGGTTAGATCTAAAGAAGCTTTCACATTATTGGAAGTGAAATTGTACTTTGGAGTCTCCTCTAAAGAGAATTACGTAATTTTCCGTTGTGTAAAAAATACATTATACATCATATCTTTTACATAACGGAAGATTTAAAGATTAACAATGGTTTTAAGGTTTGTCTCAATTAACAGAAAACTGTTCAGAATTATTTCGATATCCTTTATTATTAAAGCTATTCATACTGCCTGTTGCATCAGGACCATTCAAGTGGGCAGCTCTATTTATTATCATCAACTCAATAATTAAACTAAAGCAAACCATTCTGTATGATGGAAATAAGCTTCATCATAATATGATCGTAACCAAATTATAATCAACAGTTATTTTTTATGAAACATTCTACAGTCTTTACTAGAATTAGTTGTCTTAAATTTTTGTGTTTTTAAATTATCTATAGTATTAGTAAGATAATTAGTAAGCATAATTTCTGGTCATGACTTCAGTTATTCTTTCATCAGTACTTGGAAATTTAATGAACGTCGAAACAGAAAATTGATGCTTTCAGGTTGAGGAATAGATGATCAAAACGATGAAAGTAAATAGAGATGTATCTAAAATTAATATATCAATACAAATTAACTTTTGAATGAAATAATATTGCTACCTTTGTCATTATAAAAGATGGAATGTTTGTTAAAAGAGAAAAATTTACAACTTTATTATTTTATTTAATTTTTTTAATTTTCGTAGATTTAGAATCACCTGAAAATAATAAAGAAGTTTACAAAGCTACAAGACATTTATAAACATAATCATATATATTGAACCTGCACATTTCAACCAAACAGCATAATCCAGTGCACGAGGTGCCAGCAATAAGAACATTCCAAAACATTTGTAAGTATTGTACCATTCCATCTGTATAAAATGTCTCAGCAATACCATAATACTGCAGATTGCAAAAAATCTAAAAATACTTTAGCCAAATGTACTCATTGTGGAGGTAGTCACCCCGCCAACTACAAGGGATGTGATTATTATCATAATCTAACAAAAGGAAATAACAGAAACAAAAACTACATGTAAAGCACAGTCATACCACCATAAACAGAAATATATAACAAGAAACATACAACCCACTACACAAGATACAAACATGGTTCTAACCAAGTTTCTACAAGAATTTATGTTTCTAAATATGCTTCCAAACTTTAGGCCCAAAATTCATCACTGAAGGAGATTATAATAGTAAACATACATTATGGGGTATACGTCCAACAACAACTAAAGGCAGAGAACTAACTAAAGCTATACAAGAAGACAACTTCCCCTTAATATCGACCGGTCTTCCAACATACTAGCCCAGTGATGTAAATAAACCTCCAGATTTACTGGACCTTTTCGTCATAAATGGAATTTCCTTAGCCTACACAAGTGTGCCATCAAACTACGGTTTAACTTCTGATCATATCTCGATAATAGCTACCACTAGTTCAAGAGTAATCATAAAAAAAACAACTCCTTGTTTATATAACTCAAAAACAAACTGGGTTATTTACCGACAGAAGATATATATAAAATGCTATAAACTTATCCGTACACCTACAAATAAATGATGAAATAGAAATTGAAACTAACAACCTAATTACCCTACTTCGGCAGGCTGTAAAACAAGCGACTTCACATAACAAACTTCAAAATACATTACACAGTATACCTTATGAAATTGAGAAACTAATAGAGAAAAGCAAAGAAAAGAGCCAGGTCAAAATGTCAAAGAACACATACACCAGACAGTAGAAGACAACATAATAAATTAAGCAACATATTAGAGTTCAAAGAAACTGAATGAAAAGCAAAATGTTTCCTTTGAAAGATACACTACCAATATAATAAGGTAATAGCATCTGAAAACCAATAAAAAGTAAGAGAAAGCCCGTAACAACATCACTTTCCATTCGTAAATGTTTAACACTTCCAGAATCTTGGGGAAAGAGTGACAAAGGAAAAGTAAATTTATTCTCAGAACATCCCTCAGAAGTTTTCACACCGCATAATAATGACCCAAACCCAAAAGGGGAAGAAGCTTTATCTTCACCAGAGATCGGCGATAGAAGTCAAAATTCTCAAAGTATTACCAAGAAAAAGATTGGTTAAACTAATGTACATTTTTAACTCATAGCAAGACTAATTACTGGCTTTATATCCAAAAAATTGCTCGAATTATACTGATACTTAATCCCGGAAAAAAATTCACAGATGTCGCACCATACCGTCAAATCAGTTTATTACCATCGATCTCAAAGCTTATTAAAAAGTTCGTTTTCAAAGGTAACGAAGACCTCGATCAGTTGGAATGGATACCGAATCACCAATTGGGATTTCGGCAAATTTACTCTACAGTTCAACAGTGCAATCGAATAACGAATATAATCAATTAAGCAATAGACAATCGACAATACTGCTCAGCTATATTCTTGTACGTCAGCCAGACGTTTGATAAATCATGGCATCTGGGATCAGTATATAAGGTCAAAATACTTTTTTCTACTTCAAAACTATTAGTATATAAACTTCAAAACATTAATCCTATTTAAGCGAACGTAAATTTCAAACTAAAGTTAACAATACATTCTCTGACCGTTATAATATTACAGAATCAGAAGTACCACAACGAAGCATTTTTGGTACTTTACTTCAATATCTATACATTCGATATACCAACAACCACAGATATATCAGTAAGCCCATTTGCCGATGATACAGCCATATTTCCAAGTTGTGAAGATCCGACAACAGCCTCACGTAATCGTGAAATGCATCTCAGCCTCATAATAACATGATTACAAAAATGGAAAATTAAAGTCAACGAGTCCAAGTACGAAAAAATCATTGCCTTAGAGTTACCCTTAATCATAGAGATATACCACAACAAGAAACAGCAAAATATTTGGAATTACACTTGGACTCGAAGCTAAATTGGAAACAGCCATATCCAGCCATAGCCAAATCCACCCAAGCCCATTACTACTCCCGTTATTACTACCACTCTTGCATCTACTCATAACAGGAGATTGAAAATAATATGGTCCGCAAACTTAAGAGAAAACTGAGGTGACGTCGAAGGATGGACTATTCACCACGTCATGTGCAAGAATGTCCAAAAACCGTATACTTTGTGAAGTAACTAAAATTAGCTTTATTAGATTATATATATCTTATTACTAATAAAAAAACTATCTCGTTTACAAAATCTACCGATTTTCTATTGTATTATGTGATGGCATCAAAAAGTCCTATTTTCATTTTGATTATTTTGTAGAGGTAACATTCAAGAAGTTCTGGAAGGAGATCTGGTTTCTTAACTTACAGACTTTTATTTACATCTTCTTTAGAGGAAAACTCGTCTCCTTCGCGTTCAATAATATAACATACTTATAGTTTGCTGATATTTTGTCACTCAGTTAAGGGAATTATTTCATTTAGTTATTAAACATCGATAAAATTAATACTTAGCGCAAAATATGAACACAAAGAAAATATTAAATATTAAAAAAGAAGTAATGAAAATATGTTTATATTTGTTATATTTAAAAGAATATTGTATTTTTCTAAAAGAAAATTTGTTATTTCTATTATGGTAATATTTATTTAATATTTGAAGTATATAAATTCTTCTGCGAATGAAGATCCCTGGGTGGGTAAGATACTGTTGTACTTATTTTACGTAATTTTCTCCTTATTTTTTATAACTGTGTTTCGATACGAATATAGGAAGACAATATAAATGGAACTATCACGGAACTAATATAATCACAAGTTTTCTTTTCTCGGTTAAATAATAAGACGTATAGTCATAGTAAAACACTATGTATATAATGGTTCTAATACATAAAGGATTAGTGTGTATACATTGGATTGGATAACAAAAAGCCTCTTTATATACATATATAAAAAAACATTTTATTTTAGAATTAAATGTTAGAAAAGCAACAAAACCTAATTAGTATAATTAGTCATACTTGTTAATTTTAATTTCTTTGAGAAAATAAATTGTTACATCTAAAATTAAATTTATTTATTAATTATATAAATGAGCATTCTCTTAAAGTATCAGCAGTATTATTAGTATCTTTTAAGATTCACTATTATCTAAAGATTCTTAATAATAGTCACATAGTTATAAAACTAAGCTAAAGAAATAAAGAGGTAACAGCTTCTGGATACGTTTATAAAATTGACAGGATTTGATTTACAGCCTGAACGCGTAAAACTTGAAAATAAGACTTTAAAGGGTTAAACGGTGGATTTAAGGCCGTTTCAGTTGAAAGATCATTACAGACATGAATGAATTAGACCGAGTGAGACATGGAATAGTACTTTAAACGATTTTGTAAAAAAATGTTTATTTGCATATAACATATCCATTCATGTATTATGTTCCTATTTATAATAATTAGCTAATATGAATAATTTAGCATATCCATGAGTGCACGAGTCTTGTCAGAGGCCGGTTTAATATGGGATAATAATAAACCCATCATGTATTCGGCATATAAAGTTCATGAAAATTAATCGAATAGGTACTTAATTGTATATAGGTCTACAATATATCTATATATATATATATATATATATATATATATATATATATATATATATATATATATATATATATATATAATCCATCCAGGAGAGGGAGAAGTCTACACAGATCTGTAAAGCCCATATTGTAGGTCAGTTCTTATAAATTCTAAAACTACTAAATAAAAAATTAAATTAAGGTATATATTTGCTATTTTCTTTAAATTCGTTATCAGTTTTTTATTTTGAATCTATGATAAATGCGACATCTTATTCTTTACTCGCATTTATGGCGCTTCCAATTTTAGTTTTATTTCTTCCTGTGTCTACCAAGATTCTGCGAAGTATTTAAATTCCACGCTCGTTTCTAATATTTCCAATATATTCTTTTTATTGTCTGCAATGATATGGCTCCTATGACTATACTGGCATCTACTATTTTGATTTTTTCCTCGCGAATCGTTTAAGTTTATTTTCTGCTGTTCACGTTGTATCCTTTATCCTTTAGTCTCTACTTTGGATATACATCCCATTTATGGCACTTCTGTACCATTGCTTCTGTTATATTGACCACTGTATTAATCTTCTTCATTACTATTGTAATATCAGATTTAGTATAATCATTTCTGTCCATTAAACCACGCCATGGCACCGCGTTTCATGGTGTCCAGTGAGTTTCTTTGATATTTCGAATTATTATTGTATTTACTCTAAAGTTTCTTTCTCTTCAATATGTTGATGCACCTCCTTCAATTTCTTTGCATTGTATATTTAGTCATTTGGCGGGCCATCTTCTCACTGTCTATGTTTATTCTTTGAATAGAATTTCTCCTTAACATCTTATTGTCCTCATCTCTTCTTCCTATTCTTTTCCACTTCCAGGTTTAGCACCGATTCCGATTTTAATCTGAACCTTGGTGAGGATATCCGTATGCTGTCCCTCTTGTGAAAGGGATTGGGTTTATCTAGGCATATTTGTCACTAATAACAAATACTTACCCCAGCCGATTTTTCCCCGAAAGTGCAGAGCGGATTGGCTGGCGATCGGGGGCTTCTTGTGCACCCACTAAATCGATCAGAACTAGAGTATCCCTCCCCGTCTAATTAATCAGATTTGTTTTTCCTTAAGCTCATCGTTTAAATCTTTATCATTTTCTCCTTTATCCGATGATCCCACTCTTCCTCCTATAGAGTCTATGCTCCTGTATGCATGAACTGCATACGCGTTGTAACAAAATAAAAAACATATTTTTTTAAGTCCGGAATATTTTTAAATAGTCTGTACCTCTTTATGATTGATTTCTTCCATTGCCTACAGAAATATTAAATAGAAATGATAGATTCAAGGAACAAGAATAACTTTGTATATAAATAGAAAGAAACATTTGAGAGTTCTCATTGGCCAATGTATGATCTTGAAGACCAATTGATGTCAGCAGTCTGCGAGACAACATGATTTGATATGCCACAGAGTTATTTACACATGCCGTATGACACGTTGCACTGTCTTGCTGAAATTATATGTTGTTCAAATCCAAATCCAAATTATCAATTTGATGGAAAAGTAAATTGTTTAACATGTCATGATAGTGTGAACAGTATGTAGATTTTCAGCGCCCCAAATTCGACAATTCTGTTTGCTGACGTATCCGTCAAGATGAAAATGTCCTGCATTGCTGAACACAACTTTGTTGCAAAAACCAGCATCATTTTCTTTCTTCTCTAACATCCAATTAACAAATTTACGACGTTGTAAATGGTCTGTAATTTTTAATTATTGTATCAACTGAATTTTGTATGCTGACAGATGCACATCTTATTTTAAAAGCCGACGAGTGGTGGCTCTTGACAGATTCAATTGTTGTGGACGACGTCGAATGTATATGTTATTGGTGTTGCCTTATTAATAACAGAACCCACTTCTTCAAATTTCTTGATTTAGTTAGGGACTGTGAACTCTGGAGGTGCTTAATATTGTCCTAATTTTGTGCGAACTTTTCTTAACGCAACTGTAAATGATCGTTAACTTTTATGAAACAGTTGTACACAAACTATTTGTTGTTGAACTGTTAATCAGAAACTTGTTCATATCATATGGTTTGTAGATGATATGCGTTAAATATTAGCGCCCTGTTACAAATGGCGCGCAACTCAAATCCTACAGTTCCAACTAAGACATTCTATATAAATATATCATTCTGTTTCTTTATTCAGTATTTAAACTTTGCATGTTATGTACGTTATTATTATATTGTGTATATTGTTATTATATAGACAATATATAATTTTACTTATATTTATATTATTGTGAACACATGTAAACCTACATACTTTTTAGATGTCACCCTGCTGGAAACAGCAACCTCGGTTCGAGAATCCATAAGCTCTGTGATTTTAAATTAACAACAAAGCGTACAGATTCTAAAACCGACACTGCTTGTTTGAAAATCCAGGCGTATTCCTCTCGTAGACATGGATTATTAAGGACTATGTTTTTCTGACAAAGAAGACTGCAATAAACAATTTATGTCGGAATTATGCTTTAGGTTCTTTAGCATTGCAATGGATTATCTGAGCGGTGCGGTTAATGGATTTCAGTTTATTGCGGCTATTCTTTGCAAGTTTTAATTTTAGCTGTATGCAAAGTTTTACAAGCTTTGTGAAGCATTCGCTTTGTTTTTTAATTAAATAATCCCGCTTTTATTGGATTGATGTAGAAGAAATTAAACGAGAGTCTCCCGTGTCTTTGGAATGGCGTATTGTGTAGAAAATTACGTTTACAATCACTGAAATAATATATTCGTAAATACTTGTATATTTTTATGAGGTTCATCTTTATTGTGACATCCATTGACGCCTTATTCAGCATCAGTAAGATTCAAAGTTACATACTTGTAGTGGAGTTAGGATATTTAACTTGGCTAACATGTAATGGACAAGAGTTTTACAGTTTTACATCCTATCTGGGGGATGGTATATTTTCTATATAAACCGCACCTAAGTTTATATAAATTTTACAAGTTCAATTATATATAAGCCACTAGAAGTTATAGGCGAGCCAGCAGGTGGTCACCCATTCCAGAGACATTACGTACGCCAAGACAGTTTAGACTACTGCTCGCTTCTAGCTCATTTTTTCGATAGGAGTTAATGAAATGCACATTCTACGCTTTCCACTTTCATTTAAACTAATGGTTTTATATTTACATTTTCAGTACTTACCTTATTATTTATGCTTCAATAGTAAACATTTAACAGGTATTAGTAAAGGCTAACTATTACTATAAAAACTTGTTAAATATTATTTACTTAAATATTTTTTTCTTTATTTAAATATTATTACTTCCATATTTAAATAATGTCGCTACGGTTATAACACTGCTGGTACATTTATGATAGAAAATCAATGAAAAATAAAATGTCAACTATTGAATAAATTTTCTACGTTAGTGTTCTTCCAGTTTCAAGATACTACCATATTTCGACAGGAAAATTTAAGCACCGGTCACATTGCGATAAACATTTAAAATTGCTATTAAAACTTAATTTGATTCGGACTATTTTGATACCCAAAAATATTTTACTTTTCATATTATATTTCTAAAAATTGTCACTATTTATTATATTATAGTAGTTAATTTTCTAACATTACTTACAATTCTTGAACGTGATTTTCAGTGAATAAGGTGTTAATTTAATAAGAGAATGTTGTGGAATTTAAATACATCAGCTTTATTCGAATATAATAAACATAGTAATGATGAATTTAACTCGTTTAAATTCTGGTATAACATTAGAATATAATAGTAGTTACTGAATTTATCATAACCATATATGCTCTCAGACACATAAATTAAAGTCATATAGAAAGACAACTATTAACACAAAAAAAAGAATCTAAATGTTCGTCAACTATATCACATGAAATTTCTAATTTAAAAGTTTCTAGGAGTATTATTTTTATAAAAATATTTCAAGAAGTATTAGGGCCAGCACATTTTCTGACACACCAGGTATGTCAGGAAATGTGCTAATGATTTCACTTAACTATATCTTTATCCTAAAAGCATTATCATGTAATCTTATATTAAGACCATATTCCAGTAACACCGAAGTACGAACATATTAGGGCATGAACAATAAATTGAGTAGAATTAAGTGCTTTACGAGGATTACACCTTACTATGAATAATATAGAAATCACGTAAGACACATCAATTACATTTTACGCAGTAAAATAGATAGACATAATCGTATTAATGAAACATATAAAATTGTGAAATAATTAATTCAACATGAATATTTATAACGATTAAGTCTAATCAAGGTTCGGTTGAACGATAATCGTTGCCGAAAGTAGATTCAGATTTTACTTGTGCTGTAATGTTTGCATTATTTTTTAACCATACATATGTTCTTGGTTGATATATGACTCATCTTTAGGACACATAATTACTTTACAGGATGTAGCATGTAGCATATGAAAATACATATGGAAACTAAAAATATGTTTGTGTCTAGAGAATTTGTTATGCCCTCTGTAACAGCTACATGTAAAACGAGTTCGATCATTTTGGGTGAACTGTGTTATCAATTGGATATTTGGAAAATAAAACGCGTTACTTTTATAGATAATTTATTTTCATAACTTCTTCGTTACATAAATCGTTACAGCGGTGACATAGATAAATGTGACGTTGGTAGGTTGGTACGAAAAGCACTTACAATTAATTAAGCTAATGATCTTTTATTTACACAGGTAATAATTGATATACTTACAATGTTGTGTATTACATCTTATACGGTTTATCCGTAATACCGTTTTATTCAGTACCATATAAGGATTTTTTCAACAAAGTGAGAACTATTGCATCTCTCATTAGAAACAAAATAAATGAATATTATTGTATGTCTGAGGTTTTATGTGAAAAATTCTTTACGCTACATGTAGACTTTAAATCCACAAATAAATATAAATTTTGATTTCATACAGATAAAAAAAGCAGTTATCTTTTGCTAACATTCTCTCACATTCCCGGTAAACGTGCTTGAGATCCTCTATTCTTACTCATAAAAGACGCAATGTAAAGAAAGGGACAAGGTAAAAAATATGAATGGTTTTATTAAATGTGATAGCAGACAGAAACCCCTGATGAGTGATTCTGCTTATATCACTATACAGACGTTTTTATTACGTGTATCATTCTTTATTACGGCAATTTTTATTTTGGTCCGAGATTATAAACATTTATTAAGCTATTTATGTGGACAAAGATTACAATATATTGTTATGAGAGACGTGAGGAATTAGTCAACGTGGATGAAAAATGGTGGATGAGATGCACTGAATTGAAAAAATTATGTAAATTAGAAAGGTGTTGCAATTATTAATGAAATATACTTTTACGTTTTGACGAAAAGCTTCAAGCACAGTTAAAAATTTAATTTATTTACAATTTATTAATGCATATTTGTGTTTTCAGTATACGTTTACGTTATGTAAGTTCTGTAAATTTAGTAATAATTTTATTCTAACTCTTATTTTCAAATAAAGTTACTCAATTTCAGTATAAATGATACCATATACATAGATCATCCAATTTTACTTTTACCTCACAACTTGAATATTTTAACAGCATCTGACGAATTAAATAATTTTATATAATAAAAAGATATCAAAAGTATATTTTAATCTCTTTTAATCGTAGAATTATATTTGAAGAAAAGCGACTCTATATGTGTAAATAAATGAAAATAGACTTCTAAGAAGTTTGAACTGGCTGTCTTTTAATACTTTTACCTAATGATTTTTACATCATTTTCAATACCAATTTAGTAACCATAGAAGATAAAATTTAGAAAATGGTAAAAAATGTAATTCTTCAGTCAGATAGTGAACTAATTTAGCATTCCATAAATTTCTAGAAAATAATCCACAAATTATTGTTATTTGAAATATATCTTCAGTTATACCCCTCGATGAAAAAAATTGTTTGCTATTGAAGCCTCCTTAATTAACTCTCTGATAACTATTATTGTACCATATATATTAATAAAATAAATTGTGTAATATTGAAATATTTTTGACTTACGATAGTTGTAATTTAATCTTACAGTATTGGTTTTAATATCATAATTTTTATTTTTTAAACAAAATGCTATAGGTGAACATTAATTATTAAAATATTACTTGACTTGGAATTAGATTTTTTATACATTGGAATAATTTTGTATCTTTTATGTTGCAGAAGTATTGTTCTTAGTTTATTACTAAATTGTTGTGAATCTTCTTTTGTGAACAAATGAGGTTTTAAGTTATATATAAGGGTTAAATATAGTTCATTATCTTTGTACTCTTTATAAATTTTCTATTTTCAAGTTTTATATGACCAAGTTTGTGGTTTTTAATATTATATTTAATTTGTGGAAGCTTTAAATCGAAGTACAAAAATATGTTTACTAAAATATGTCAATAAAGAATTATTAAAAATGTTTAGTAATAATTTCCAAAATAAAATAAATAAGCTGCTTGTTTAATTTCCCTATATTTCTTACAGTACTAAATAACTGGAAAAGATTGACATCGTAAAAATTATTTAATAAATGAATAAAAAAGGCAAGACATTGTAGTGCTAACATTTCTTGTAAATTGTGTTCTCTTTTCATTATTCTATTTACGATATTGTATACATATGTTTTTAGCTGCTTTAGCTTAGTCCTTATTCTTGTAGGTTAATTAGGTTTGATACTATTTTTGTTTCTATTAATCGAGTTGGAGTTGTAGAAATTCATTTATAAAAGTATCTTATTTTGTCATTTTTATTACAGCTCATACATGAGACTATATGTACATATTCGAAATGTTTCTTTTTTTTACTTTTTATATCCAGTAAGTGCTCGAAATGATACTATTTTTAAATAATCTGCAATAGAGAGACAACAATATTTAGAAATTTGCTTACTACATTTTCTAAAACGCTTATACTATGCCATTCATAGATAAAAATATTTGAAATATAAGATAAATTTAAAATATACTATAGTTTACGAAACACTTTTGCTTTATTTGCTAAAGGGTTTCTTTATATTAATGGCAATTATGTGGTTATATTAATTAACTACTTCAAAACATAGACATCTATGGCTTTTTCATGATTTTCATATGTTACGGTATTTGAAATATGACTATCCTCTCTGTAGATTAAAACAAATTGTTACAATGAAATATATACAATTATAAATTACAGTTGTATTTTTTAAAAATTATAATTGTGTCTTAAATTTCTAATATTCTATAGCGGTATATAAAACATATATCATATGTCAGGGAAAATATTATAATTTTATTAGTAGATAAGCAACGTTAAAAATAAAATAAGATCATATTTGACCGCTTTATAATATTATAATTTATATTATAAGATATAAAATTAATTTGTTGTAAGGTATTTTACAATTCAACGCTGAAATAGTAAATATAATAGATATAATAGACGATATCTCATTGGAACAATATAAGGATATTGAAAACATTAATTATTAAAAATTAATTATTTTACAATATCTCTTCCAAATCTCTATTTAACTTTTTTTTAAGACAGAGTCCTTGAAAAATATTAGGTATACATTAAATTTTTAGCTTATCAAATATGTTATACTTCTAAAAATATTTAAATGATTTTCTAAAATATCTTTGGGTAGACTAATTAGGGTTCATTCTCTAATGAGTCTCAATTTATTCTGAAAGACACCCAAAAACACTTTTATTGTTTCTATTGTCTTTTATTATGGTTTCCACCATAATAAAATGGTGGTAATTAGAATAAAAGCTACTAGAATAAAAGCTAGATTTTACTGTATACAGACTACTCCAACCAAGAATCTTTATATACTATACTTGAGATATATACTTGTGAGTAAAACGTTTCTAAAACATTAAGCCTTTCTAACTATTTGTGTCTCATTGAAGCTTTGAGTTGTTCATGTAATTTTATTTTGAAAAAATATCTAAACTGTTCTTTAAAAATAAAAAAATATAATTGTTTTATCTTCTTCATTTGTCTAATTATTATAATTAGCTACTATAACAATTTTCTCCATTTAAAATAATTATATTATTTATAATCACTGTATGAAGTACAATTTTTCTCTATTTCAAATTAGAAGTTAAGACTAAAGGATATAAAAGTGGGTTTCCAGTTTTCCTTCTGCCACCTTAACTAATATGAAATTTTCTGATGTATGATGTTGTTATGGGTTATAAATATTGTTTATTTAATATTTTCCTTAAATAGTTTTCCTTAAACCTTAAATGGTTTTTAAATTGCCAAAATATAAAACGTTCTTATACATGTATAGGAATCTAGTTTCCTCGGATTTGGTTTCGACATGAATACCTTTCACAACTTATCATTTTACTTGTCTGGTTGTAAAGTAATTAACAGCAATTGATTTTATTCGTTTTCCTACATTTTAATTTCACATTTAAATTAATTTAAACATTGAAGAAAAAGTAATAGGAGTGTTTACACAACATTCCGCCGTTATTTAAATAATAAATATTGCTTATTGATTAATGGACAGAAGAAAAGGAGACAGTAATACTGGACACATAAAGCCTTTGTATGAGTCAATGTGAAATATACATAAGTTCTGTGGTTGAATATTTTCAACTATATTTCTTTTAGTTGCTGATAACAAAGTAAATTATTAAACTCCTTTGGTACACTATACCTATATTGAAACAATTTTGTGTTAAAACTCTCTTAATTTATGCCTGGGTGTTCAAATATTCTCATTAAAATAAATATATCAATCCTCAAATAGACTTACGCAAATTTCTATATTTATGACAGCATACATTTTTCCTTTTCAAATGTGTGTTGTTGATACAATAGAATAAAGCGGTATTACGACTTCGTAAATAGATTGTTAAATATGATAAAATATACACTTCAACATTAAAATATGATGAATCTCTTCAGTAGAGAATAGAAGAGAATATAGGACCTAATTAAAGCTAAAATCTATTAGGTACTTGATGAATAATCTACTACCATCTAATTTATAATCATCAAAACGAAATCGTGTTAGTTAGCTAACTTTGTTTTACGGTTGCGTTTACTTTTAAAAAATATATCTGACTTTTCAACTCCTAAAAATATGTAGCATTAAATTCCGTATTACATTGCAATAAAATGCCATGAGTAAGTATAGTAACCACTATATAAATCACCCTTGAATTGAAAATCGCTTAGGGATATTTCGAAATGTATGTATATATATATATATATATATATATATATATATATATATATATATATATATATATATATATATATATATATATATATATATGTCTGACGTGTCCTGTCTAGTGTCTTAATTTAATATAAGTATGTGTTGCTATTATCTAGTGAGTAATGTCTAGAAATATTAATCTTTAGAATATTGTTCTTAAAAGTAAGTCTACTCCTATATTTTATAAATAGTAGTTTGTGATGTTTCTGAAACTATACCTAGAAGTGGCTTACTAAATAAATATAGTATAGTTCATCCTTAGATTTCGTGATATTGTATGCCATTTACACCTAATAAAGAACTATACAGTTTATTTAACAAGCCACTTACGGTATGTTAAAGATCTAGTCGATATTTTCTATAAAAATGTCAAATTGCGTCCGCTGTATTTTCTTCTAATAAACATCACTGGCATTTTCTTAACAAAGTGTTTACCTACCAATACGATTTACTGTAGTAAACAATTTTATTTAGTTTAGTTTGCCAAGATTTTTAAAAAGCAAACTGATTATAAAATTAAATATGTAATGATGGGAGAGGATAAATGTGATTGTTAATGTGGAATTGTTAATATGATTGCATTGCTAATTAATACTTTAGGAAAAGTACAAGCTTTAGTTTGAGATTATGGTTTTTATTATAGCTTTTGGTAACTAATACTTTTATTGTAATACACTGGCATTATATCAAATAGGTAAGGTATAATTAAGATAATTTTCTTTATCTTGTATTATGATTATTTTTAAACAATGTTTAAACACTATTTACTGAATTAAAAAATTAATAGAATTAAATATATTGCTTTACTCTGTTTCCTCGCAGCAGGCAGTTGTTGAATATTTAGAAAATCAATATGCAGTAAAACTTCGTTATTCCACTTAGCATATGGAGATTTTATTTACGTTTAAATCAAATAAATATCTGAATACTACGGTCTGACCCCCAATAAATAGCTTTTTTATGACCACCTGCATGAGAGGGTGATGCGGGCATCTCTTTGCTTTAATTAGTCTTTTAAAAAAGGTTTTTCATGTTACTGATTTAATTTTTCATATCAAAGTGTATTTGATCGTTTTAGTAATAGTAAATATACGTGAGAGATTACAATCAATTATTATATATTCCCTTTAACTATAATTTCTTTTAACGTTAAGTTTGTAGAACGTGGTATCAAAAAATCTGAATTCTCTTCTTCATGTTCTGACATGCCGACGTTCTACATACGTGATTTAGCTCTATTTAGTAAAGGCATAAAGAAAAGAATTTGTAATATACTAGGTTGGCAGGTTTGTCAAATATATATTAAAAAGAGAAAATAGCAATTGAGTCATTGAAATATTTAAGAATTTAAATTATATTGAACAGACTCAAAACAATTATTCCCTTATGGCTTATGAATGGAAAATACTTAATCTTAAATTAGAATTTGACGTTTCCATTTTTTCTTTAATAGGTCAATGATCTTTAACAAAAAATATTTCTTTCTGTAATTTGTAGTTATATTTATTTACAACTAGTGAGTTTTCGGAAATTGTATATTCGCTATTAAATTTACAGTTTATAAAAGACTGAAAGACTATGACTTCACCCTATAATAACTCTGAATAATAAAAGTACAATAACTAGATTAGTACTTTTAATTCCTTTATTCTAAATATGCCAACAAAATGCATAATAGTGACTGAAAGAAGATACAGGAAGCTACAATTTTGCAGATTTTGTACAGCAATTTTGTACAATTCCTAAGTGTAATTAGCAACTGTTCTAAGTGATCACGATCGTGTTAGAGTAAAAAAGGAAAATGTGAACTAGGAAGACTATATAGAAAACGATTTAGAATATCATTGAGGAATACGCTTCACTAACACCCTTCTTGTAACTCCTGGTGACTGCGCTCCACTTCTCTCCTACATGCTTTAATCTCGGTTTCAGTGTGTCAGTGAGAAAAGCGAAATGATCGCACATATTACTAGTATTGCAAATGATGATTGCGTTGTTAGGGCAGAGTTACAACCGTCTTCTTTGCAGCAATACGTCATCGATCCCCAGTCTTCTGTAAAAAAAGAAAAGATGGAATTAGACTCGTAACTTATAATAAAAATATAGTTAAAGCTGAATAACACTGGGGAACAAAAACAAATTTATGTTGCCACAAATTTGATATCGGTTTCTGTGTACTCCAGAACCCTAAATTCACATTATATATTCATTTTAACTAAAATGGCTACGCCTGTTGAAATAATAGGGACTTCTAAAATTTGCATCGATTCCAATCGGTCATTCAAAAAAAACTTATAACGATATGAAAATATTAAGTTGGTACGAGTATTAGAACAAATTGCTTATTCTCAGCAACAGTGGTTTATTTGTGTCAATTTAAATATGGTCACCATACTTCTTGAACAACAAAGTGGATATCTCAATTATCCTTGTCACCTCTGTTTATGGGATAGTCGTACAGAAAAGCATTGGCAGCAAACTATTTGGCCTTTGAGAAACGGTATGATCGTTAGAAAAGCCAACATTGTTTAAGAGTCATTCATAAAGAAAGAGAAAATAATAGTGCCACCTCTTCACATAATACTGGGTTTATGTGAAACAGTTTTTAAATGCAGTGGACAAGCCAGGTGATTGTTTTAAATACATTTTCCAAGAATTTCCAGCACTGACCATGGAAAAAGTAAAAGTAGGGATTTTTGACCGTGCACAAATTCAAAAACTAGTAAAATATCCAAATATTAACAAATATATGACCGTTGTGTAATATTCATGGTTTAGTTATGCATCTATAATTAAAATATTTTGGACACTCATGAGGCAAATAACTACCAAGGATGCTAATATGTTTCGAAAAATTTGAGGTCAATATGAATATTAAATTACATTTATTGCATAGCCATTTAGACAAATTTCCTTCCTCTCCTATACTTAGGAGAGTATAAAGAGGAACAAGGTGAACAGTTTCATCAGGATATGGAAGGCGAAATTCCGTAGGAGTTCTGCAGGGTCCCTTCCGAAGTTGTTTAAGAGGGCTGAAGTTGCTTCAGATTTAATTAAAAAATTCTTCTGAAAAAGCGAGCTGTCTGTACAAAAGTCAAGCTATAGACTAAAGTTATGTGAGAAAAATTTATAAAAGAAGGTCTCAGAATATTTTCCGAAGCTAAGGATAATGTGTCTCTGAAACGTCAAGCAAGTAATGATGTGGTAACCTGCCCGGAAATCAACCAACTATTAAAATTACAGATTCCTAAGATACATTGTCAAGATCGCCAGGATAAGGTCATCTGATCATTCACTTGTAAACGTAACACTGAGCACGCAGATCACAATCTCATTAAAAAGGTATGTATTCTCACTACCGACTAGAACTCATTTAGAGAACAAGTAATGAACAATCTTAAAACACTAAAAACAATGAAACTTAGTTAAAATGCAGTAGAGCATTTCAAGTAAGTTATCCAACAGGCAGCGTGGAATGCGACTCCAATGATTTTAAATAAAATAAAAAATTGAGAAAGCTCTGCAACAATAAGAGAAAAAAATCATATAATAAAAGTCATAAAGCAGAGGTAATTACAGCATATAGAGGTAAATATTAACACTAATTCTAAAAAAAGAGTTGCATAAAGCTACCAAAAACTTAAAGGAATTAATAGCAACTGAAAATGATTGAAGAATACCTGGGACACCTAGATGCAACCAAGAGATGAATATTCACTGTGGAAGATCACAAAAAACTAAATAATAACCACAAACCATAATACCTTCCATAAGAATAAACCAGAAATATTGGGCGAAAGCCCTCAAAGAAGAAACTAATTCATTTGCGGGATACCTGAAAGATGTATCTACACCAAACGAAACCAAAAATATCCCTGATGATGAACATAAGATAACTTCTGTGTTACAGGAATCCGACCAACTTGAATTACCAGATAGAAAGTTTACCAAAAGTGAACACGTCATAAAAATATTGATCCCAAAAAGTACCCGGATATGATCCCCTTATAAGTAAAATTCTACAAGAAAAAAATATAACACTAAATTGTTCAATGCAGTAGCAAGAACTGCCCACTACCTATTTCAATGGAAAGTAGCTCAAATTGAAAATGTCTAGAAGAAATAAAATCTTACTTTAACCATTACCCTTTTACCAATAATCTAAAAAAATTTTTCGAAAACTATTACTAAGCAAACTTACCCCTATCTTAAATAAGTTGATTCCAATACACCAGTTTGGATTATGCACATAAACACTCGACAATACAAGAACTATCTAGAATAGTCAACAGAATTCAAGACGTGGAATATAAAAGGCACCGTTTATCTGTTTTCCTGGATGTCGGACAAGCCTTCGACAAGGTTTGGCACGTAGGCCCACTATATAAGTTAAAATGCAAAACTCTCGAAATCTTCTTCTGAAATGCTGATGAAAAATCTAGGCAACATAAAAAATGAATAGAAGAATGGAAAATTGGAAGATCAATGCAGACACATCTGTACATCTAACATTAACAACGCGCAGGGGTTCATGTTCGCCTGTACCTTTGAATTAAAAAGAAGTCCTACAAAAGGAAGAGGTTAAGTATCTTGGAATGTATCTTAATGAAACACTGCCGTGGAGATAACAGATATATAAAAAGAAATCAATATGGCATTGCATTAAGACAACTATACTGGATGCTGAATAGAAGATCCGAACTTTCAACCAATAATAAATTCCTAATAGAAAAGTTCATAATTAAGCCCATATGGACATATGGGATTGAAATATGAGGAACAGCCTCCTCCTCAAATATCGAAATAATACAGAGATTTCAATTGAAAACCTGAAGTATTATATGCACATTAAAAAAGAAACATGTAAGTGCGCCAGAAAATTTAAAGAGATATTGTAGCCTCACCTTAATGTGAAGCACCTTGTGACATCGATTAGAACCACTAGAAGATTAAAACGCAGACTGTCCATTAACTTATTGTGAAAGTGTTAACAGTCTAGTTAGTGCCCATTGATAAGAATTGTCATTACGACTAAATAGAAAAAGGGAATTACTCATTGAAGGATTATTCACACCCAATATGATTTATTACTTAATATCTTCTATATTAGAATTGTAGGTACTTAGGTAATGTAATTGGGATTCAGTAAAAAAAAAGATCGCCAGTAGAAATTAAGTAAATGGTTTCTAAGATCTAATCACAATTTCAAGCATAATTTAATTGTCGATATATTGATATATAAATATGGTATATGTATATTAGACTTCTTCATGTTTTTAGCTACAGAACGTTAACGAGTACATCGTGTTAAGTATATTATGACATCGTTGATTATAAAACTCTTTCATTCAACTGTTAAACGTGGAAACAGGAGACAAAATGAAACATATTTAAAAATATACACGGTTGTATAGAATTAAATATTTATTTTATTACGTAATTTGTAAATATATCTGATATATAATTAGACGCTAACACATGGTATAAACAAGTATTTCATATTACTGATTTTTGAACATGGAAGAATACATTATGTCAATATTACAAATAATAAAATTTCCTTTAATCTAGGCATCCAAGACTAGTGCTCAATGCATACACTGTAGGAAAAATATCGGGAAGACTCATTAACTTCTTAGTATCTGGTCTATCATCGGGATTTAATTGTAACATAAGATCTATAATCTCGTGCATTTGTTGTCCATATTTTTTCATGTTGACAGTTTTCTTTCTTCCACTTGCGATTGAGAGAACTACATTTGATACCTAAAATATGTAAAGACGATATAAGTGTAATTTCAAATTATTTAAAGCAATTCAATGTGGGTACATTAAGACAATAATAAATAACTAAATGGGTACATTACTTCTTTCGTTTACAGGAAACTGAAGGAATTTGGATATGGTATGTGTATGTGTATGCTAGTACAAGCTAATCAAAAATATCTCTAATCAGAACTAAAAAAATAAGTAGACAATTTTCACCCCTCTCCTTATTTTCCTCAATGTGGACCTATATTTGAAGTTAATATCTTGTATGTATATTATCTCCAATGCATCTTTCTACCAGAATTGATACCATTGGGATGAGAGCTTCTAACGCCTTTCTTATTTGGTTATGCCCTATGTAAATGTATTTACATTTATTATAATATGTCGCGAATCCTAAGTACTTAAATAAGTTGTTAGGAACATAAGGAAAAAAATGGTATAATATTTCTAAAATTAATATTAAAATTTTTTAAACATATGAACCATACATATGTAGTGCATTACTTCATACAAGAGTACAAAATATCTTTTCTCACATATCAATAACACTAATGATCGACTTCAATAACACTAATGATTATTTTCTTTTTGAAATTTTATATTATCATTTTTCTGATTTCTATTTTTGTTGCACTGATCAGTATATTTAAATGATTCATGGGTGGTAAAATCTGCCCATTTCATTCTCTAAATGCATTAAACAGAATTGGGTGAGTACACTTTGACGATGAGTGTTTGAAAAGAGATCATTTTGAGTGGAATTATTTGAAAAGTGGAATAACCTCATTAACTTGTTGAATGTGCTGATGAATAATTGTTTGATTAAACAAAGTCTTATAATTAATCTAGAATACCAACGCCAGTTTTCATACCAAATGTCACCACAACCATTAATAAAAAAATTATTAGCATCCTGTACACTCCAAAATTTCTTTCGGAGGCGGAACAGAACGGACATCGTCTTCATCCCAAAACAAGGTAAGGACCTAACATACCCTTCAACTTACAAGCCGATCAGATTTTTCCTGATAATAAGTAAACTACTCAACCGAATACGAATACTACTCAATAAAATATGAGATCAGAGAAGAAGTTCACCTATCGGAATGGACACTTGACGGAGCTGCATATTCTGAGACTTATAGAGTAGATAACGGAGGGTTTCATCAAGAAAAACGTGACGGTGATGGTGTTTATGGACGTCTCCAAAGTAGTCGACAAAATGTAGCACAATAGCCTATTAATCAAGATAATAAACATGGGAGCCACTATGTGGTGATACTAGTAAAATCATATTTAGACTGGTAAAATGCCAGGGTAAAGGCAAGAGACTTTTTTCTGATTACAGGACACTGCCAAAAGAAGTAATGTAAGAAACCATCCTATAACCGCGCCTATTTTCCATATTCGTGGAAGAACTCCCACGTATGACTCACACTGCTATGGTGCTCTACGCCGATGACATCGCGTTTATTGCGAGATAATGGCGAGAGATATGTTCTTCAAATTTGAACTTGGTTTTTTAAAAACACTTTATTTTCATTAAAACGACTTGTTACAATTTTTAGAACTTTATCAAAATTTATTTAACGACTTAAGTACAACAGTGACGTGAATACTATGAACTGATGATCATATATTATTCTTTACTACGTGGGGAACTTGCTTAAATAGACTAAGCTTATCTTTTGCTCTATAAGCATTTCATAGAATATAACTCCTCCCGACGTAGTATGAAAAATCAAGGAAAAACATCGTTTTTGTCATCAGTTGACTGATTTTTCAGTTTTGTTTCCAGTGACTCTGATGGTTTTCCTTTCCTATAATTAACAATGAATTTAAATGGGTTTGTTTTTGTTTTATAACATTTTACAATATGATATATGCTGTAAAGTAATAACACAATTAATATAAATATAATCACATAAGTCCAGATAGATGTAGCCATTAGTTTCATTTCTATTAACGGTTTGACTTCTAACTGATTGATTTGTATTTCAATCGAAGTGAGGTGGTGCAGATCTATTTCTCGATAAACATGGACCTCTTGTTGTGCTGATTCCGGCCTAACGATTGGAATTTGGGGGAGTGTGTATGGACTACCTATAATTTTAGTTTGATCGTTGATGAATACGTCGTTATTGACGTCGACTTTACATTGGTAAGGGATGCGAATTAGTGATGGTTGATGAATGTTCGTAAAACCTGCTTCGTCGCATGTTTGATGTATTTTCAATGTTTCTTGAGGGATGGCGATTATGTATTCGGCATTGACAGGGCTGACCAAGTCGGTGTTGACGTATATAGGGGTTAACGGACACTCTTTGACTTGACCTCGAAGTAGATTGGCTATACAGTCGGGTTGAGATAACAGTTTGTCGGCATTTGCGATACAATATTCATCAATAAAATGGCAGGGTTCTTCTTGGTATAGATGATTGGTTGCATTCAATAACAGGTAAGGTTTTTCAGATATCAAGGTAAGGTTATTTATTGGGATTGGAAATAAGTGATATAAATCAAGTGTTATTGATGCTATGATAGGGAAGTGAATTAATATTAGAATTTCTGAATCCATGTATTTTACTTCTGTGAATAAGTATTTATAATAATTTCGTTCATTTTTGAATAAAATTTGATTTTTGTATAATTGGTTCATTAAAATTTTTATTTCTCTAATTTCTTTAATACTTAATATATTTGTAGTTAAGGTATGTATTTGGGCTAAGGATACTGAAATTTGTAAATTATCTATTGATTCCATTAATATTTCACAATTTTGCATTAAAGAGTTTAGTATATGATATGACGTTAAATATGAAGCTATTCCGTCAGTGGTAATTTGCAAAGTTGAAATTTGGTTTTGTACATATTCATTATTCGTTTTAACTTTGTTTAATAACTTACTGGTTTCATTTACAAAATCTTTCGTGACTGTTACTGATTTTTCTAAGTCATTATAAATAGAAAGTTGATTTTTTCTTAAGGTTTCTATTGCATTGTCATATCGTGTTCCATCTTCATCAGATAGGGTACCAAAGAGCCATTTTTGAGTTCTACCTACGACATTAATTAGGGCTCTCTTATTTCTAGGTTTTATCTTGAGATTTTCTAGTTTTTGATATGTAATATTCACAGTTTCTTGTATTGTAATTTTGAGTCTTTCTAATGAAGGTAAGTTTCTTTTTGTTTTACATATTTTTGTATCTATCAATAAATTTTGAATCTGTTGTAATTTGTTTTCGTAATTAGTTAAATCAATATGTTTGATAAAAACATGAGAATGTGTCGTTATATGAGCTTCTCCTAAGGAGAAAGGGAATAAAGGGTTATTTAAAGGTGTAACCGTAATTTTATCTGTTTTAGTCGATCTTCCTAGAAGAGTGACTAGAAGAAGCAGAAGAAACATGACTGGATGGCCCTG
The DNA here is from genome assembly GCA_037954035.1 of Rosalia funebris. Taxonomy (NCBI): domain Eukaryota; kingdom Metazoa; phylum Arthropoda; class Insecta; order Coleoptera; family Cerambycidae; genus Rosalia; species Rosalia funebris. Next base: position 13,606,092 of record JAZFAV010000007.1, read on the forward strand.
CAAGTAAATTAATGTTTTTAGTTCCTATTCCTAAACCTGTCCGTCGTGTAGGTTTTATAATTTTTTTATGGTAATTTCCCTTTTCGGTTTCTACTATAGCATCTTTATCTTTAACAACGATTTCTTTAGTGTATCGAGGGGTGATTTTAGGACGTCTATCTGACTTAACAAATACTTCATTTCCTACCGTAATTTGCGATGGGTCTAATCTGTTTTCATTAATTTTGGATAAGTCTCTAGCTTTGGTTTGTGCTTCATTAATTTTGGTTTTCATTATTTCTAAATTTTGTGCATGATTGTCTAGGTAATTAGTAAATATTACTTGGTCTGTGTAATCAGTTGGATTTTGATAGTTAATATTTCCTTTTATTATTTGTAAGGGTGTAAATTTCGTACTCGTATGGGTACTGTTATTATAACCAATGAGTGCGTACGTCATCAATTCGGTAATTGGAGCTTGTTTTTGTGCGGTACGTAAAATTCGTAATGATTCGATTAGTGTCGAATGGAATCGTTCGACTGGGCTGTTGGAATTTGGATTTCTGACAGTTGTATAATGTAAGTTAATTTTATGTAATTTGCAAAAATTTTCAAGTTGTACATTTTTGAATTCTGTACCTTGATCACAGGTAATTTTAATAGGTATTCCATAATGTGAAATAAAAATTAACAAATTGCGAAGTATCTCTAAAGCATTTGTAGTGGTAGGGTAAGTCTGGGAAAATTTGGAAAAACTATCCGTTATAGTTAGGAATTTTTGTTTTTCGACGGAAAATGTGTCAATATATATATGTTCAAATGGGTTTTCTCCAATTGGTGTATTTTTATATATAACTTTATTTGGATGTCTTTCGTATTTGTTTTGTTGACATAATGCACATGTATTTATATAATTTGTAATAGAGTCTTTCATTTTTGGCCAGAAATATATTTTTGAGAGGGCAGATAATGTTTCTGTAATTCCTCTGTGAATCGTTTTAGTTTCGTGATGGAATTTAATTTTTTCAATTTGGTCTTCTAATGTCTCGATATCTTTTATGAATACGGGTGATCTAATAAATTTAAAACTTTTCGCTTGAAAATGAGTTTGTATGATTTGTGTTATTTGAGGAATGTATTGATCGGGAATTAATATACCGTATGTGGCTTTTGGTCTGACGTAATTTTTTATATAATTAATTACATCTTCTCTAAAATTACGTATTCTGATAGTTACTAGGTGACGAGTATAGTTTTCAAATGGAGATTTAACACGAGTAAAAGAGGATAGAGTGTCATTTCCGATATGGAACAAAATTTGATTATGAAAAGAGTTAAGTGGTTTTTCGGTAACTTTTATTTCGAAAATAGGATTTTCTACGGCTGAATGAATTGTTTCATTATCGAATTCATCTGGGGGTATTATTTCATTTATTGGATTTATTAAAATATCTTGTATCACGTTTATTTTTGGGGTCTCGTCTATAGATTGGTTTTCTAATGTTTCGTTTATTAATCGATCTATTTCTGAAATATCATTAATTGATTCATTTTCTGAAATTTGAACTATGGGTTGTGATTCATTTGTATGAATATTGAAGTCGGCTAATCTATCAGATTGGTCTAAAGGATCAAATTCTCCGTTTAATGAAGAATTTTCATCACCTGTTGGTTTAATGCGTGAAAGTGTATCTGCAACCTTATTATTGCCTCCCTTGATGTATTTGATTTCTTTATAGTTATAATCTTGCATTTTGATTTTCCAGCGTAAAAGTCTAGAATTAGGTTCTTTTATGGAGGTTAACCACTTTAATGGACGGTGGTCAGTGAAAATAGTAAATTCTTTACCGTATAAATAAGGTCGAAAATAGGCGCAAAAATTAATGATAGAAAGCATTTCTTTTTCAATTACTGAATAATTTTGTTCGGCTTTGTTCAATGTCCTCGATGCGTAAGCTATCGGTTTATTATTTTGAGATAGGACCGCTCCAATCGCGTAGTTTGAAGCATCGGTGGTGAGCTCAAACGGTTTAGAGAAATCAGGATAGATCAATATCGGTTCATTTGTTAAATAATTTTTTAATTCATCAAAGCTTTTTTTATAATTTGGGTTATTAATATCAATTTTGGATCCCTTTTTTAAATATGCTGTCATTGGTTTAGCGATTTTTGCATAGTCTTTAATAAATTTTCGGTAATAACCGGTAAGGCCTAAAAATGATTTAATTTCAGTGACAGTGGTAGGAATTTTCATATTTTTAATAGCACTAATTTTATTTGGGTTGGGTTTGACACCCTGATCGGTAATTATGTGTCCTAAATATTCGGCTGATTTCTGTAAAAATTCGGTCTTATCTAACTGGATTTTTAAGTTTGCTTGGCGCAAAACGTCAAATACTCTTTTTAAATGAATCATATGCTCTTGTAAGGAAACTGAATAGACGATAATGTCGTCTAGATAGACCATACATATATTATCTTTAATTAGATCTCGCAAAATATGGTCCATAACTCGTTGAAACGTACTAGGCGCATTTTTGAGGCCGAAGGGCATACGTAAAAATTCGTAGTGTCCTCGGTCACACGTAAAAGCCGTTTTCTCAATTGAATCGCGATGCATAGGGATTTGATGATACCCTGAAGCAAGGTCTATTGTCGTGAAATATTGACTTTTGCCTAATTTTGCTAGTGTTGTATCTATATCAGGAATTGGGTATCTATCGTCAACAGTTTTAGAATTTAACGCGGAGTAATCTATTACCATTCGAAATTTCTTTTTTCCAGACGCGTCCATTTTTTTGTTTACAATCCATATAGGATGAGCGTAGGGGCTTTCGGAATGTCTAATGATTCCGTCCCTGAGGTATTGATCAATTGTTTCGCGGACTAACTCTTTGTGTACATGGGGGTATTTATAAATGTAAGGGTGCGTAGGAACTTCATCGGTTGTTCTGATAGTGTGACATACTTTATTTGTAGTCGTTAGTTTTTCATCGGTTTTATGAAATAAGTCTCGGTATTTGGTACACAGTGTATACAATTTATTTTTTTCTTCCGGGTTAAGGTGTTCTACTCGTAAAATTTGTTTCAAATCTAAAATTGGTGTTTCTGTAGATACAAAATTTTCTGTGAGCTGTTCTAAATTAAAAATTTCATGATTTTTCCTATTTAAATTTTCGTATGTGATATCAATTAATTTTAAAGTACGCGGTATATTTGTATGATTGTGAATGAGAACCGGGGCGAAATAATTGTCTACGGTTGTGATACCTTCTTTAATTAACAAACCTGATGGGTTTTGTTCATGGATAAGTATCGTTCCTTTTTCTATTTGAACTGGAAATTTTGCAAAACGTTTTTGAAAGGGTTCAATTATAATTTCATTATTTAGCGGTAAATTTTGTCTATACAAAAATGGAATAGTTATATAGCCGTCTGAAATAGTTTGATTCGAAACTTCAATATCTAAATTTAAATCTTTTAATATATTAATTCCAATAACTCCATCAAAGAAATCGTGAAATTCAAATGCTACAACTTCAGGTACATAATTAAAATAATAAGTGGCGGCATGATGAAATTTTGGATCCTGTATTTTTGGATGATTTCGTAATAAAATTTGGAATATAGGGATATAAGCTACTTCTTTCGCAATTACTGTGCCTCCTGTAGTTTTAATCTTTGTTTCCGTGGAATTTAAAGTACCGGGAAAAAAGTGGTTAATTAAGTTTGGTTTTAACATGTTAATGCTACACCCTGTATCCAGTAATAATTTTAATTCTGGATCGTGATCAGTTGCCGGTATATAAATATATGGTAAAGGGGCGGCACCGGAAGTATGAACTTCTGGGATTATTTTTAAATTTGTTATATTTAAGTTGGATAATTCGTTTGCGTGGTGTTGCAAAAATCCTGCTGTTCCTCCGGTTCATATGAATCAGTATCATATGACGAGTAATAGGGTTCTGGGTCATTGCTAGCTGTGTAAAGTCGTTCTTCGTATTGTTCCATATTATTTTCTACCGTATCAGCTTCTTGGTACGTATTTATCTCTGTGTCCTTGCTTGCATAATGTGAAGGTTTCGACGTAAGCCTCGTATTAGTTGACATTGGTTGATTATAATTATGTCTATTTGGCACATTAGAAGGAATTGTTGAGACTCCGGACATAGGTACCGGTTTATTATGATTAAACGATTTATTTTGTGGATTCCACACATTTTGTGGAGGGCCAAATACCTGCCGATTTGTAGGTAATTGTGAATTTATTGGTCTATTAGTTGGTTGTAAGTTAATCGGTTGCGACGGAAAATTTGTTCTATAATTTTGATACTGAATATTTTGTTGTGGTCTTTGAGAAGTCTGTGGTTGATTTCGAGAAATATGAGGGCCTGGTAAAAGTTGATTAGGTCTTATTGGTCGCGGAATTAATTGTTTGAAATGGTTTTGGTTTGGATTTTGAAAAAGTTCGAAATTTTCATCCTCCTGTACTAGAGCCATTGCCGCTTCTAAAGAATTTGGGCCCTGAACTATTATTTTATCTCTTAAACGCCTATCTAAATTTCTAACAAAAATTTTACAAGCTAAAGTATTGTATTGCCGAGTATGTACTAATTTAGTGGCAGCATCCATACTAGTTATTGGTATTGTAGTAATTTTTTGGGCTAATTTAGAGCGTAATATTTGTAGTCTTTTACCGAAATTTTGATAATGTTCATTTTTTTGAACAGTACATGTCATGAGCATTTGCTCCAAGTTATCTAAAGATAGTTGTTCTCCGTAAACGTTTCTTAATTCTTTGCGTATTAAAGGCCATGTATTTAATTCAGTTCTTGAACCTATAATTAAGAGAGCATCCCCTTTTAATTTACCTATCAAAGCTTGGCGAATAAAACTACTCATGTCTGCACTAGCAGCATTGTATTGATTGTAAAAATTATCTGCAGCCGAAATAAAAATTTCTAAAAGGTCTCTATTTCCTTCAAAAGATGGAATTGTTTCTAATACTAATCTAATAAGAGTGTAATTTATCTCTGGCATTTTTATTTAAAAAAAGTAATGAGAAAGAAAATGAATAAAATAAACGAATAATGTATTCTTAGAATTAATTGTTTAGTTATTTAAAATCTAAATGAGTTCTCAACTTGAAATTGTTTTTCGTTTTTTGACTTAATTAGGTACCGAAGATAATTTACTTATTCAGTACTTGTACTGATTATATAAAATAATTGTACACGTTTTTTCCGAAGCGAATATTAAATGAATATTTTGTCGAATATTACTTGATTTATATTGCTTAGGATGGGATGGTGCACTGTATCGACCTCACCTTTGGCTCACCTCGCCACAGAGCCTTAAACTGCCTCCTCTCTGTGTTATGCTAAGTTTGTTACTGAGTTGTTGGTGACACAAATGCGGAATAAAGGATTAATTGAATGCAACTTACCCTGATGGTATCTGGATCCAATTATGTCCTCTGGATTTTGGGTTGTCACGTTGTCCTTGCAGATGGAAGGTGTCGTAGATCCCAGCCAAATCGTTGAAACGAACCACTGAACTTCTTGGAGTTGGTGTGTTGGAATCCTGTTCGCAGCGCCAGATATGTTCTTCAAATTTGAACTTGGTTTTTTAAAAACACTTTATTTTCATTAAAACGACTTGTTACAATTTTTAGAACTTTATCAAAATTTATTTAACGACTTAAGTACAACAGTGACGTGAATACTATGAACTGATGATCATATATTATTCTTTACTACGTGGGGAACTTGCTTAAATAGACTAAGCTTATCTTTTGCTCTATAAGCATTTCATAGAATATAACTCGAGCGAATTTGGTGAGATACCTCTAAGAGGCTGCGCTGAGGCTGGAATATTGGTGCGAACAATGGAAGGTAGCCATAAATGCCGGAAAGGTAAGGATTTCTGAATAGAGTCAGAAAGACAAGAGAAAGACCCGTGGGGCATATGGAAATGAATGGCGACAGGATCGAATGGCACGACTCAGTAAAATATCTCGGTGTTACTCTGGGCAAGTTCCTGATGTGGCAAGATCACGTTAGGAAAACGGCCCGATGGGCCAAGTGGCCAGAATAAGTCCTATGCCAAGAGAATAGAACGTTCTTAATATCAGAAATCAGCTGCCATATCTTCCAGCTTCAGCTGATGTATGCCTGCACAGCACAGGGATATCAAGATCATAATAGTTACTTCCAAAAATTACAGACCGTTGAAAATATAGCGCTGCCATGAACTCTGGGCGCCTCATGGTTATTAAGAAATGGAAACATCTAGAGGGACTTGAAATATGCGACAGTAGTCGAGAGGATCAAGCAAAGGGCTAGGAAATCCTACGGTCAAGCGGAAGACTATTCGAAGCCGAATGATGAATTATCATAAGAGCAACAAACGGGTTATGGCCTGGAGGGAGTCAGGCCGCCAACCCAAGAGTAACGACCCAAATTCCATGGGTCCAAGTATGATAGTTTTCACTATGTCCGATGATTATTGACTATTATTATATTATGATATATTAACTATTGTTCGATGTACATATATACACCTATCTTCCTAGATTTTAGGAGACCGAAAAATGTACACCAAACATACCTTATCATACCTCGAGAAAAAGAGCTGACCCGCGCTCTCAAATCCCAGTAGCCTGAGACCAGTCATTTAACGGGAATGTTGTTTTCTACTAGATAGTCAACTGTTGGTTCTGCTTCTTTAATTTTGATAGCAAGAAGCAAAACTTGGAACTTCTATTAAAACTCCAAAATATCCATGTTGAACTCTCTGCCTTCTTCTAGGACCAAGAGTAACAAGGATAGCAAAAAGCAGACCTTCACTCATGCAAGGTTCTGTATTGCTAGTGTGAGACGTGAAGGGTGTCTATATTTTAAATTGTTCCCCTCAAACCAAAATGGTTAACGATACTGTATATGTTGTCAATTGCAAGAACTTGCAATTTGGGAGGAAAAAATGCCCCAGACGAGATACTACAAGGGCATACATGACAAAGGAAACCTAACAAAAAATAGTAAACTTGGCTGGGACTCGAACTTCACTTCCACTATATTTGCCTAACATTGTGCCGTCCAATTCACATTATAAATTAAACTTAACAAAACGTTATTTAATATATTATAATTATATTTACCACCTAATTTAATAAGCAACTGCTGAAGTTCTGAGATGTTTTTTACCAATACAATACATTTCTTTTATGATTGTCATAATATTAATCTTACCGTCCCATCGAACATTTTTTCCATTGCACATAGTTCATATAAAATACATCCCAAGGCCCAGATATCAGATTTACTGTTGTAAGATTTTCCATCACATAGCTCAGGAGCTAGATAATTGCAAGTGCCGATTATAGTGCTAGCCATATTGTTGCTAGAAGAAAGTAAATAATATTTGATAATTCTATTAACCCTTCATTTATTTGAATACGAAAATATTAATATCGTCGTTTACATTATTTGTAATCTGGATAGTGAATTATTATATGAGTTCCTTGTTTTTATCGTACTAGTTATACATGTATTTTAATTAATAATTATACAGCTAATTACTAGTTATATATTTATTTTATGTAACAATGCTTACTATGTAAATTACTTAGGTTTATTCTATTTTTATTGTTATTATAATTATTAGGAATAAGATGTTTCTTGTGAATTATTAGTAAACTGTTGCTTGTTAAGACATTATGCTGAAAAGTATGCAGTAGCTGGTTATACACAAAGTTCTTTGTTGTTATATGTGGCAAGAAATTGGTCGTGTTAACTACATTTACCTATCAAAGAATATACAACTTATAATTGTATATATGGTATTCTTAAATATATGTCTTGAGGAGGACAACAACAGTCAATGATCAATGGGAAATCTGTAAGCAATGGTGACAGTATTTTTTTTAATCTGGGTAGTGTATTGCCCAGATATTAATCTATAAAAATTGCAAGAGTAGTTTGTTTGATAAATGTTTATATTAGTATACATATAATCCAATATTAGAATATGAAAAGGTGTGAGATATTAGGTTACTGTTCATATTTGAAAATCTAGTTAATCTAGTAAATACTAGATTAACTAGAATAAGAAATTCTAGTAAATACTTATTTTCATGAAAATCATGACAGTATCATAAAAGGTGTACAAAATACGTATTTCCTTCTTCCTGACTTTTATTATGAGCAATATTGATGATACACATTTTCTGTCTTAGTTGTTTTGTTAAGAAGCCAAGATTTACACTCAGTTTAAAGAAATTTGTTGTTTTAGTGTTACTGACTTGTACTTGTACTCGTTACTTGTAATATTATATTTAAATACTTGATTGCAAAATGTCCTATATAGTGGAAACTGAAATTGAAACTTCAGATGAATTTAAATTCCAAACCAATCAATTAGCATCTGTATCAGCATATCTACCATGCATGAGCTAAGGTCGAACTATTTAAGAGATGTTTCCAAATAGAAGCATAGCATTGTTGGCGTGTTATCTATTTAAAAAACCCTCGTGACTCCAACTCGACAATTTTGTAGTGATTTAATGTTAGTTTTACCACAATTCTGAAAGAAGCACAAATGCACTCTTACAAAATACAAATCGTTCAGCAACATACTAAAAATTACCTGCATCGCAGTCTGAATAATAAATATGAGGATAATTATTATGAATTACTTCTTAACGTGAACTAGTGAATAATGTGCTGGATATGTTTTCATTAGACTGTCTTATGTAACAATATAAATAATTTTTTAATTATTTAAAATGAATTGTATATTGCAATGTTTAACATTTTAAAATGGAACATACCTTAATTTAAGATGTCATTACATGGTCTTATCTAAACGGGAAAATGGATATTTCTATGATTATATTTCTCGGAAACCGCTCAACAGATTTTATAAAAACTTCAAACATCTTATTACTAACGAGTTAAGAAAAGGCAGTACGTTTAGTAGAACTAGAGAAAAAATTCTATTGAGTCAAGAACAAATTCGTTGTAGAAATAATCAAGTTTTTAACTAAATCGATAGTAAACTTATTTTGCAACAGTTTACGTTGCAAAAGGATAAAGGTAACTTTTTATTATAATTTCCCATTTCTATTGAAGTTACACATCAGACTGGGTAAAAAAGACACCTGCTTCCTTGTTTTCAAACATAAATGTAGAACCCTTTCAGTGCTTGAATTTAAATGAAATATAAAATAGTCAATTTGGAGAGAGTTATAATTTTTTCTTCACTTATATTCAATAAAACAAAAGTTATATGTGTTTTCACAATATATTTATTTATGAAGAAACCATTATGATTTGTTATTACTCTTAATTATAATTAAAGTATTATATGCATATTTATATATTTATGGTTATAGATTATATATTTATTTATTGTATAAAATATATTATTTATAGAAACGAATTTTCTATTACTTATAACTGTGCATACTATGTAAAACATAATTCTAAGCTTTCTCTAAAAGTGTATTCTTATATTAATTTAAAAAAATGGTACATAACTTACTTTAAAAGTATTTTGGATATTCCAAAATCTCCTATTTTTATCACATCACCTTTCACCCCAGTAAGAAAAATGTTCTCGCATTTCAGATCTCTATGAATCACTTTCTTTTCATGAATATGATCTAGTCCCATTAATATTTGACAAAAAAGATTCATGACATACTACGAAAGATAATTAATTAAAAACTATTAACATTATATATAGTGAGGAAATTGACTATAATCGACTTTAAGGCAATTCATCTTATAAGTTATTAATTACCTGGGGTGAGAACAAATCCGGTCTACTATTGTTTATCAAATCAAAGAGACTTCCCTTGCTAGCATATTCCATAACTATAAAAAATGTCCCGTTCTTAGCGAAGCTGTCATAATAGTGTATAATATTAGGGTGATGCAGTGATTTGAGAATTGCAACTTCATTTTTCGCAGCTTTTAACTTTTCCCCTCGTAAGTCTGTGGTGATTTGTTTTACAACAATTTTCTGGTTGTTATGCTTCCTTTCGCATAAGTGAACGGTGCTAAAAATAAATACCATAATATTTGATAATGAGATATAGATATTTGGTATTTAGAGATATATGAGGTGTTCTCTGTATATAGAAATAAAATATAGAAATAAAATAAGTAGATAAATATGAAAACATACGAGAACTAAACATTAATAAGAGATAAATATAATTATGTTTACACATTGTTTAGTTATTCTGAGATGTTCTTACACATATTTTTATATTTTGAAATAGAATTTATTACTAACTAAACCAGAAATACGGTGGCCTTAATTTTAACAAATTACACATTATATGTCTAGCCTAATTCTTGAAAATTTATTTGACAGAAACTGAGGATAATAAAGGGTACTTACCCATAAGCCCCTTTTCCTAACACTTTTTGTTCGTTATAAAGATCCATTTAAACGCATTTTATCATATAAAACGAATTAAATCCAGACACTTCGAATATACTACTGCTACACCACAGAATATTACTTTTTCCCATTTTATAACAAAAAACTATGACTTCTTTCTTATATTCTGTTAAATATGTAGGGTGAGACAAAAAGACACAGTTTTACGTTATAGGACTATTAAAAACTAATATGGGAACATAATACCATTAAAATAAATAACTTTTATTAAGAAAACAACGATATAACAACAAATAAAAAAATATACATTTCATTCTAAATACAATTTTTGCTAAACGGTAGAATTTTGAAACTTGATTTCAACTTAATTTTATTATTCAATTCAACCTGGGGTAACAAATTAATATCACATAAATTCTATAATTAATACGTATACTCTTACTATGATATAATTAACAATCCATCAAATAAATCAATTAGTAAACGCCAATATAGCAGGATATAAATAATCCATAAGGAAATAATTTCAACACTAATAAATTCAACAATGAACAATAATATAAAGAAAAAGTGATCTATGATAAATGAAGTATAAATTTAATTTTACGTAAAAATTTCAAAGGTATAAAAATAAAATAAATTCGTATGTAGCAATTTAATACCACGAAGAAGGAAAAAAGAAAAAGAAAATAGAAGCATATATGCAAAAAATGCTTAGTCAAATTTTATATCTTTTTGAAGGAGAACTTTGTTATATATGGTGGTGTTTTTTCTGAACTATCATTGTTAAATATATTATTATATTAAGAAAATGACGTTGACATATTTAATTTCTTTATAAGCTCTACAAAATCTTAAATCAATGTTTTGACTCGGTGTGTTGTAAAAGTAAACATTCAAATTGATGTTCATCTCCCTTTTTGATTCATTAAAAAGTGTATGATTGTCTACGCAACTCTTGAATTTAGTGGTTATATAAATGTTTCAAGACTCAAGTTAATTAACTCTAGTAAATGCATATTAAATACAAAAAGAAAAACCCTACATTCATTTATGTGTTTCTTTTTGTCTGACGTAAAGTATGCATGTACAATTGTTTTCAATTTTTTGTGTACTAAATACATGCTAAATACTAGATTAGCATATATTTAGTTTTGTTTAGTTGCTCTTTCTTTAATAAGTGTATAATCAATAAAACTCAATTTTTGAATTTGATGATTCAGTTTTTCTTATCAAATTGTATCAAAATACAATGTGGTGATAAATGTTTCTCACAGTATTCATAGTTTTCCTATTAAAATATTTTTTGAAATTCTGAAATATTTGTAACTTTACATTAGAAAAAATTAGCTACTGATTTAGTCATAGAATTGTAATATTAGTATTTTGTAGATTTGATCAATGGACTGAATCTACTCATTTATGACTCACTAGTCATTTGCTGTCAGATCAATAGCCTAAGTCTAAGATAGATTGCTAAATAAAGTTAAATAAAATAGCTAAATAAGGAGTTAAACATTTTTTTATAAAAAACCATTACTACATTTACTGATGTAAAAATTTTACTTTTTTGTCAAAGCATTAGTTTTAACTGTGATGTTATCTTATAATATAATGTAATATAATCTATGCCTCTCCTACCGTTAGGTGTAGAGGCTAAATACACCTTTCTTTAAACAATTAATCTAAATACTACAATTACAGTTACTTAACTAAATACCCTATTCCGTGTTAAATAACTTAAAAGAACTTCTACAATTTCATCCCACCCTATCTTACCCTGTCCCTATATCTAAACTCCACTCTGTTTGTGGTATCATTTGTCACGTCACTACCCCTTCCCTTATGCACTCCTCTTTTCTCCTCTTTCTCATCTCAAACCTATCAAGTATGATGAACACCTGACTTCCCTTCACTCACATTTGCTTCCCCACTTTCACGGTTTTCTTCACTATTTTATCATTAATCTCCATCTAACCCTGTCCCTTGCTGTAATTTCAGCCTGCTTCCATGTGATTCCCCTTGTCTTCAATATCTTCGCCACTTCTCCGTCTCACGTCATCCTTGGTCTGTCTTTCTTTCTCTTTCCAATGGTTTTTGATTCCCATATTTTTCCTACTTGTCTTTCTTCGCTCAATCTTTTCATGTGCCCCCACCACCTCAGCTGAGCCCTCTCTATGACCTTCTCAGTACTGTCGCTATCCAATCTTTTCCTTATTTCTTCATTTCTTATTTTATCCATTATTGTAATATTTGCTACTTTTCTGAGATACTTCATTTCTAATACCTGTATCTTTTTAAGTTGCCTCTCTGTCAACACCCATGTTTCGCATCCATACAGTACTGTCGGCAAATATACAGTTTTATAAATTGACATTTTTGTTTTATAGCTAATTTCTGCTTTACTAATGAACCCCTTTTTCATACTATGGAAGATCTTTGTCGCTGTCGTTATTCTATTATTTATTTCTTCATCTTGCTTTCCTCCTTCCTCTATGGTTACTCCTAGGTACTTTAGACTTTTTACTTGTTCCACTATCTGATTATTTATTTTTATATTCATTTCTCGCTCATTATTATTGCTTACAGCTACTACCTTTGTCTTGCTTACATTTACTTTCATTTCCTGTTTATCCAACTCTTTCATTCATAGATCCACATTAAATTGTAACTTTGTTTTCGTGTCTGCCACTATTGCAATATCGTCTGCAAACACACATTCACTCACTTCTATTGGCTTCATTTTATAGTATCCTACCGTCACCTTCTTACTCTGCTTACTTTTCTTATTATTTCATTCATGAAAATGATAAAGAGCAGTGGGCTAAGATTTCCCCCCTGTCTCACTCCTTGTGTAGTTCTGAATATTTTGGTTTCCATATTGTCCTTCCTTACTATATTTTCCGTTTATCCGATGTTATCTTAGTATTTTTTAAATTGTAGCTCCTCCTTTTCAAAAGCACAATGGTATTCCAAATTAGAGGTTTCATATTTATCGTTTGCAAGATATCGGATGCTAAACTTAAAAATGTAAAATAAAAATGAAACGAAAGGAACTTTTTTCTTGAATGAAGCATTATAAACTGTATATATTGCTCTCAAGAGAATTCTCATTGAGTTCAAGAATTATATAGCCGGCGCCTAGGTAAAATACATGTATGAAATGGAAGGAACAAAGATATATCAGAAAGCGGTTTGTCTATCCAGAAGAAATATGTGCAACACATGATATGTGTGAGTCTCTTAAATATACGAGTATACAAGGCGGTTCACGACGTTTTAGCCAGGCAATATATCGAGAATGTTTAGCACGATGAAAATTAAACTTAAGAGGATTATACTGCGAGTACTGGTGTATGTTTTTCTGTGATAAAATTTTTTTTTCAATTTATGACATTAAATTATGACATTCTCCATATCCTTGTTACAATATAAATTCGACATACCATGTTTGTGGCGATTTTATTGTAAAATAGAAAAAATATTGACAGTCGAATAAAAATCATTTTTCAGACTTATAGCGAAATAAAATATGAAAAAATGTCATGATATTTATTTCCTCCGAATACATGATTTTGGGCTTTTGAGTTCTTGTAAGGTTTGTCATTGGATGGTCAGAACTACTAATATGACACATAAGATATCATATAAATGATAGGTACTAACACACTGAGTAATTACTATTTATTTTTTGTTTGTTGGTTTTCCGTTAATTACATTTTTTTGTTTTCAAGATATCAACAATCCGAAATATAGTACCTTCTATAAAGAAGTCCTTTAGTTGACGGGATGAGAATACTTCTAGCGAAGAACCCTCTTGCACTTATTTAGTTTATATCCATTGATAGTCATCTTATTAATCTTCTATAGTTCTGTTGGCGTAGTAACCGTCGATTGGGGTGTGTTTCGAGTATATTATGGTGTTCATTGCTCCTGTCCTAAATAGCATCACTAATGAATGAAATATCGAGGTTGTTGTGAAGTGTATTGCTTGATACATACCATGGTGCATCTTTTATTGACCGAAGTATTTTGAATTGGGCTTTCTAAGGGATGCTAATACTCGACTTGCTGGCGCATCCCCAGAATTCTATTCCTATGCCCATATAGGTTTAATGACCGCCTTATATACCAGAATTTTGCTTTCTAAAGAAAGATAGCATTTCCTCCCGAGTAGCCAGTACAAGTCTTTGAATTATATATTAATTTGTTTTTTCTTTATTGCTACATGCTCTCACCAGTTAAATTTTTTATCTAGGTGAATTCCTAAATATCTTAAGGACGAGGCTTCTGGTATCATAGTACCATTAAAAGTAACTGGTTGGCATTGTTCTTTACTTAGAGTAAAGGTAACTTGTGTGGATTTTGTAGTGTTGATTTTTATTTTCCACTTTTTTGTCCAATCTTCTACCAGATGTAGGTCTTGCTATAGATGTTCGTATGCAATAACAGTATCACTGTGCTGAGCAAGTATTGCTGTATCATCAGCGAATGTTCCGATTATTGTATTATCTGTCGTTGTCATATCCGCGGTACATAATAAATAGAGTACTGGTTCCAGTACACTACCCTGGGGGACTCCAGATTTGATTGGGATCACTTTCGAAATTACGTCATTAACTCTAGTTATAAATTGGCGGTCTATTAGATATGACTTCAATAGTTCAAAATAAGATGGCAGATATATATTAATTTTGTAAAACAGTCCTTCGTGCCATATCTTATCGAATGCTTGACATACGTCGAGGAATACTGATGGACAGTAGAGTTTTTTTCTATGGATGTATTTATTTCATGGACTAATCTGTGACAATGTTGGATGGTTGAGTGTGAATGACGGAAACTAAATTGGTGATCAGGGATGTTATCAAGTAGAGGTTCGATACTATGAAGGATTAACTTTTTTAAAAGTTTAGATATGGTTGACAGGAGACAACTGGTCTGTAGAATGTTATGGAGTTTCACTTTTTCCCAAGTTTAGGTACTAGGATTATCACTGGAGTTTTAAATTGTTTTGGCCATGACTGGAGCCTCAGAATAGCATTAAATAAGTAGTTAAGATTGTAACAGCTTTTTTCGGTACTTCTTTGAGTATATTATTATACTCTATTGAGTATAAGAATATTCTCAAATCAAGATTATGTATTCTTTGAGTTATTTGCAGTAGCGAAGCGTCGATTCAAGCTGAGGGTAGGCTGTCCTGAATTAGGCGAGGGAGGGGGGCTGCACATTTTTAATGCAATATAGATATATATATATATATATATATATATATATATATATATATATATATATATATATATATATATATATATATATATATATATATATATATATATATATATATATATATATTTTATATCGTGGTCGATAAAAATCAATTTTTAAAAACAATTTATTTTTGAAATACACAATTGAACGTTTTGTTATAAAGGATTTAAAATTACAATAATATTAAGTGAGTACCGGAGGTTTGAAATGAGTTATGCTAGTTTGCCGGATACTATGCCGGTCTGCCGGATACTATGCCACTCTGCCGGATACTAACTTCTGGTCGCACGCTTTCGCCTATATAAACTGTCATTTGCTGACTCTGCATGGGAATGGCTTTAGCCATGAGTATTCTTAGAAGTTAGGCGTGAGTTGCTGACCATAAGCAAGTCTTTGTTTTTGAGAATAAGATAAGTCACGAATAGTATCAAGTAACTATGAGAAACAACTGATAAGAAAAGCAAAGATTGTGTTACTTGAGATATGATACAATGTAAATCGTACCTAACTGAAATTATTCTAAGTATTCTAAGTCTAAAATGTATACAATTAAATATTTTATATAACAACTCCCCCCTTATAGAAAAGTTGGTGGTATACAGCAACTTTTGGATAAGCAGAAAGTTCCAAAAATATGAAAGTTGCTATTAAGTGCAACATAAATGCAATAAGCAATATAATAATATAAAGTAAAATTGTAATAAAATCAAGTGAACAAAATAAAATAATAATAATCACATAAGTCCAGTTCACTTGAACACTAGTCACAAAATATAAAATGTTAAAGTTCCAAAATCACTATAAAGTCTCAATTTAGTTCAGTATCTTCTGGGGAACTGTCTGTTGGTCTGATAGCGGGCCTTCTTCTTGAAATAAAGTTGGTGAGTCGTCTAACGGGTTTTGATTGTCCAGGAGGCGGTGGAGGTAAATTTGACGTTAGGGAAATAGCAAGTCTTCTTCTTCTTCTGCATTTGCATGTGAAGTATAGGATGACGAGAAGAATTATGACAGTAATTATGAAATAAGTAAACCAAGAAATATGTTTCGTGACAAAAGGTTCGTTGATTAAATCATCAAGGGTTTTGGAATATTCATCTAATTTGTGCTTCGCAACTTCAAGGTCTTCAACGTTGAGATTGTTTAATTTTAAAGGCTTTAATTTTGGAATTTGCAGATCGTTAGGAATGTTGTCACAACAGTTGTAAGGGATTAGAATAGGGTGAGAATCATCATGAGTTACAGTAGTGTCTCTAGAGTTTGCTTGGACTTTGGTAACACCAACAAAAGCACTACAATAAGGTTGTAACTTGAGAATAGAATTTTTGAAAATGACTTCAGTTTTAGAATTTCGGTTTTGACATGAGATGGTTATTTGAAGGGGTTCAGAATTGATTATAAGCCAAGTGTTGTCTTCTAGATTGTGAACTTTGTATCCTTCTGCAAATATTAAAGATGTCTGGCAATTTTCCGGAAGGGTCCTGGTGTTCTTCAGAATTTTGGCTTCGCAGATGGCGTTGTCATCAATGGGGTAGGCGAACAAATTTGAACACAGTTTTTGTCCAAAGACGAGTGGTTTGCATCCTTCGAGATTTGACATAGGAATGTACATTATAGAATCGTCGTCTCGCGCAACATATTTTTGATTGGTTGACAAAACATGATATAAACCAGTCCTATTATTGAGGATAGGCATTGGGAATAATTGGAATAAGGAAAATCTTTGTTGATCAATAAGAGGAACTTTTAGAACAAATATTAAATCTGAATCGGTTTGAAATGCTGATAGTTCTATGATATCTAGATATCTACCAACATCAGATAATTTTATTGGAAGTGGTAAATTATTTTGATGCAAGTTTTGAGATATCTCCTGTAATGCGGATATCAGATCTCTAGGATTTATAATAGAAGTATGAATGATTTTTAGACGCGCGAATGTAATTGAATTTAATATGTCATTTAATTGGTCCTCAATGTACAAGTAGCTTTCCATTAATATTTCGCATTTTTCTAGGAATCTTAATTTTACTTCGAAAATTTTGAGTTTCTCTTTAGTTCTGTAAATTGTGTCAGATATTAATTTAATGTCTCTGTTAAATGTTTCTTCGTCTAGTTGTAATTTTTGAATAGTTGTGTTGAAATTCTTTATTACCGATGTTGTTACGGATATTTGATTTTTTAATAAATTTTCAATTTGATGTTCGTCTGTAATTAATTTGTTAATACTGTTTGTGTAATATTCGCCATCTTCTGCGTCTAGATTTCCTGTGATTGCTTTAAATACAGAACCAATAGCATTTAAAATACCGCGTTTATAGCGTTTTGTATCATAATTAATTTCATTTAATTTTTCTTTAATATTACCAGAAATTTGTGTTAATAAACTGATGTGGATCTTTACTTCGCCTCGAAATAAATTCATGTTTTCAAAAATAGGGCTGACGGCATGTATTAAATTTTCAAGAATATGTTCATTATGTTGATAAGCTAATCTTAGAGCTGAAATGTTCTTGTGAACAAGGAGGGTCCAATGCTTGTTTGTCACATAAATATCGCTTTCATGGTGATAATAGACTCCGATTGTATTTTCTATGGGTGTTATTGAGTATTGGGATGCTGCTGTCCCTATCAGCAGGAGAAACCTGTAATTAAATTTAATTTTCAAAATAGGGTTTCATTCGGTCAAAATTTACTTTAGTTGTTTGATTTGTTTCAGAGTTTAATAGGATTGCAGAATTTTTTAGTATTTCTTGAATTTCGAAGGGACCGTTAAATTTATTGCTAAGTTTGTTTTTGATCTGTGACTCTTTCACGTAGACCTTGTCTCCGACTTTAAATTCGTATTGATTTTCGGGGACATTTTTGTCAAACCTAGTTTTTGACTTCTGCTTAGACAGTATGGTTTTTTCACGGGCAATTTTGTAGTAGTGAGAAATTCTGTTATTGAGGTCTCTGATATATTTTGAAATTAACTGGTTTTCATTATATAATTTTTCTGGAGGTCGGCTGGAAGTATGACCGAAAATTAATTCGTATGGGGAGAATCTATGGGTTTTGTTGACGGAATTGTTGTAGCATATTACAGCATATGGGAGTACTGTTAGAGGGTGTTCGTGAGGGTTTTCTGTTTTATTTATTCTAATCATCTCTAATAAGGTTGCGTGGAAACGTTCAACCGATCCGTTGGATTGCGGATGATTAACACTGGAATACGTCAGTTTAATGTCATAGAGGGTACAAAGATCTCTAAGCAGGGTGTTGTCGAATTCCTTTCCATAGTCGCAGTGAATGCGAAGGGGTGTGCCAAAGTGTTGGAAGTAAACAAGTAAAGTATTTACTGTCGATCGTGCGGTTTTGTCTTCAAGCGGGTATGCTTGAGTAAATTTAGTTAATTCGTCTCTGATGGTCAAAACATAATTCCGAGTGGGGACTTCTAGAATGTCAATGTTAACTCGTTCAAACGGTGTTTTCGGGGTTTCCGTAATTACTAGAGGACTACTTAAATTTTTTCTCAAAATTTTTGTTCTTTGACATGTCTCGCAATTTTGAATGTATTTTTCGGCATCTTTTAATAAACCGGGCCAATTATATTTTTCTTTGATTCGTCTAATGGTTTCATTGATTCCTCGATGAAGGTTAGATTTTCCTGAATGATGTTGATCAATTATAATTGGTATTTGGTCATCGTCAGGTCGTTTGACTAAATTTTGACAAATAGTAAGTTTTATGTCTTTACCTGAATAAATATAGGAAAACATTTCTAAAGTTGGTAGGTCTAAATTATTTTCAATATAATAATTTTTTGTTTCTTCAAAATTGTCTTGTCCTCTGAATAATGTGATAAAAAGCGTTTCTATTATACTATCAGGTTCAAATGGTAAAAGAATTATATAGTATTTACGATTTTTAACGGATTTACTAGAGACTATGTTAATTTTGTTATTCATAAAATCGGGTTGCTCTTCGAGTATATCCTCGATAATTTTATAGTGTAAGTCTGCTAATTTATCTTTTTGAAAGAATGTAACAATATCTTTATGTTTTTTATCTAACAACTGATTATTAGTAAATTGGATTTTGTTGTAATCTATTAGGGATTGAGTTTTATACAAGTTTACGAAATTTTGGAGTTCTTCTACAATTGTCTCAGGGGATTCGTCAGTACTGATAGATTCGTTATCGTCATTGTCAGAATTTGAATTTAAAACTTTTGTTTGTAATTTTGCACAATTTCTGAAATAATTAATTTTTATTCGCGATAGTGCGTCCGCGTTTTTATTTATCTTACCTGGTTTATACTCAATTTCGTAAGAGTATTCCTCTAATTTTAAACGCCAGCGCGCAAGGCGGCTGCCTGGATCTTTGATCGAAAAAAGCCATGTAAGAGGTCTATGGTCTGTGACGAGTTTAAATTTTCTGCCAAAGAGGTACGGTCTAAAGTGTTTTACACTCCAAACAATAGCTAATAATTCACGTTCAATGGTGCTGTATTTAGTTTCTGCTTGACATAATGTCCTTGAAGCATATGCAATGGGGAGGTCTTTACCGATAGGACCTTGAGATAACACTGCGCCAATTGCGAATGCACTAGCATCCGTTGTCAGTACGAATGGCTCATCGAAATTTGGATAACTTAGTATAGGGGTAGTGGTTAAAGCTTCTTTCAATTGTTCGAATGCAGTAATACAGTCACTGTCAAAAAGGAATGGAACATCTTTTTGAAGTAATTTTGTCATTGGTTTGGATAATTTTGCAAAATTTGGAATAAATCGGCGGTAATAACCTGCGAGTCCGAGAAACGATTTAATCTCTTTTTGATTTTTAGGTTGCGGAAAGTTTGCAACACAATTAATTTTGTCGGGGTTTGGTTTTACACCGTCAGGGGTTATTATGTGTCCAAGATATGCGACTTCTTTCCGGAGAAATTCGCATTTGTCAGGTTGAATTTTGAGGTTCGCGTTTCGTAGTCTCTTAAATACGTCTGTAAGTCTTGACATGTGTTCCTGAATAGTGGGTGAATAAATGATAATGTCGTCCATATAGACGAGACATCGCTCATTTTGAATTCCTAATAATATATTGTCCATAACACGTTGAAATGTGCTAGGGGCATTTCGTAATCCAAAGGGCATTCTAACAAATTCATAGTGACCATTATCGACAGAAAAAGCAGTTTTGGAAATATCTTCGGGATTAATTTCTATCTGGTGAAATCCAGAGGCGAGATCTAAAGTCGTAAAGTATTCGCACTTACCGAGTTGATCTAATATATCCGAAATATTGGGCAAAGGGTATTTATCACCTACTGTGGCTTCATTTAATTTACGGTAATCCACCACAACACGCCATTTTTGTATACTAGAGGCGTCCATTTTTTTTGGGACAACCCAAACAGGGGAGGACCATGGCGAAACTGATGGCCTAATTATACCTTGATTCAACATTTTAGATACTTGATTTTTTACTTCATCCTTGTGGATGTGCGGGTATCTATAAGATTTGGTGAAAATGGGTTTAGAATTTCCGGTATCAATTGAATGTTTAATCTCGTTAGTGAAAGTGAGGTTATCTCCTTCGAGATAAAATATGTCTGAAAAGTTGAGGCAGAGTTCAGTTAATAACTCTTTCTCTTCTTTATTTAGATGTTCAAGTCTTAATTGTTTTCTTATTTCAAAATTTCTATCAATAAATTGACCTGAATTTTGAATTTGGTCATTTAAGTTAAATGCTGAAAAATTTTGAATAGGTTCTATTTCAAATTTAGAGAAGTCAATAGTTTTTGCTATAGCGTTAGCATTGATAACTGTTGTTAAAAATTCACCTTGGTTATTAATTTTCACAAGGGCATTCGGTATACGAACTTTTTCTATTTCTTGATTACATATTATTGCGTCAGTATTAAAAAGATTACATTTAAATTTGAAAATTTGTTCAGTTCGAGGACCTATACAAATTTTATTTTGAATTTTGGAAGGTTTTTGGATTACTTTTGGAGATGTCTGATTATAATTTGGAAAACTAAAATTTTTGTTTTCAACTGTAGTCAGTTTTTGATCGAATTTAGAAATTTTTGGAAGAGGATGAGTCACTTCTTTAGTCTGATTTGGAATGGAGGGCGGCAAATCAAAATCTTGAGAAGGGTCTTCGACCTTAAATAGAGGTACTGTTTTAAAGTTCGTTACGAGTTGTCTATTATTAAAATCAATTACACAATTATAATGCTCTAGGAAGTCAGAGCCTAGTAAACCATCGAAAGTAATATCAAGATTGTAGATATATACTTTATGTGGATCGTTGTCAGCGAATGGAATTAATGTTGATTCAGTAATTAGAAGTTTTTGATCGGTTATACCCTGTATAACAACGTTTTCAGGGGACCTTCTTTTATAATTTAGACATGTTTTTGGCTTAAAAATTGAAATACCTGCTCCTGTATCTATTAATATTTTAAAAGTGTTAGTTATGTCCTTTATATAATACAGGTTGTGAGGATTTACGGTGAGTAAAGGCCTATTTACATGAATTTCTGTTCTTGGCTGTCTTGATTTTGATTTAAGTTCATCGTTTGAAATTGAGCTTGAATTTGTTCTAAGGCGGTTGATTGATTCGGCGGGTCTTCGTAAGACTGGGGGTCTAATTGAAAATTTTGGGTATTTGAATTTTCAGGATATTGAGTAGTATCGAAATTTTGAGTATTATCGTTAAAAGTAGCGTTGTATGAGTCTTGATTTTGAGCAGTATACTTATATTCGTAATTATCAATTTGATAATTGGGCTGAAAATATTCAATTGAATTTGAATAATCAGGACTATTCGTCATTCCGTATTGTTCATTTTCGTACATATGAGCAGTATCATTTGTGTAATATGTTTCATAGTACGGATGAGCAGTATCATCCACAGTTTCATTTAAATGATGCGTATGTTGTTGATTAAAATTTGGGTTTGATCTTATCACGGAGGGTCTCTGAAAATTTGCGTTTTGTCTAAAAATTGGCGGTCTATTTTGCATAAATTTGTTTTGTTGAAAATTATTATTTGGCTGATTTATAGACATCGGCCTAGGTTGATTTTGGGTAAATGTAGGTCTTGGAAAAGTTTGTTGACCTGGTTGATGAAAATTTGGCCTAAAAGTGTTATTAGAAAAATTCGTAGAATTATTATTATTAAATTGGTGGGTAGCTTGTCTAGTGCGACATTCGTTTATAGTATGTCCGTTTCGTTTGCAGTACGAGCAGACTTTTTGTACACTAATTTGAGGCTTCTTAATTTGAGATGTATTTACTGAACGAGAAAATTTTTGGTTTTCAAAATACGAAAGCTGTAGCTCTCTTTTAATTCTGGATATTGCTTCTAGCATATTACAAGGATTGCCAGCACGAATTATTGAGCCAAGTTTAGGATCTAGCCCTGTTAAAAGAGTATTTAATGTTATCGTCTCTATTAAAGTAGATTGTGCTAATTTTTGCTCTGGTGTCAATGGTTGTTTCTGAACACAAGCGTGCATTTTCGCATTATGTGACTGAAGTCTCGAAATAAAATTTAAAGTTGATTCATTCTGATTTTGTGAAATGCGTTGAAGGTCTTGAATGAGGGATGTGAGATCCCTAGAATCTCCGAAATGAGTTTCTAATAAAATTTTTATCTCGTCCCATGTTGCAGGGTTGCGAGAATTAATTAATTCAGCAGCTTTACCTTTAAGCTTATTTTTGACATGGAGGGTCAATAATGTTTTTTGGTTGCCTACAGCCATTTGGAAGGCACAACGAACAGCGTTTAAAAATGTTTGTAAGAAGATCTGATTTCCATCATATTCGGGTACAATAGAAAATACTTCTGAAAGTTTATAAGCTTCTACCTGTTCTTCAGTTTGATTATTTACGTTGGCAGTTGCCATTTTTAATAAATCGGTTAGAAAAATTTAAATAAAATAATAAAAAATAGGTTTATATATTTTTTCACGTTAAATGTAAAATTAGGGAGTAAAGTAAATATAGGAGCAATAGCGACTGGACTATACCACTTTATTTTTAGATGTAGATAAAATGTAAGTAGTGCGATTAGCGGTATAATCGCGTAATTAAAATGTGACGATTAACAGTATAATCGTATAATGTAATATACACTTTGAGAAATTTGAGATAAGGCGTGACAATTCTATATGAATGCACTTACCAAATCAAATTCATCCGGACGCTGGCCTGGATATCGCAGTTAATGAGGCAATTTCCGTGTTTTAACTGGGTCACCTGGGAACAGCTGATTTTTCCGGGCTTCAAGAGGTTCGGACCAGTTAGGCGATTCCGTGTTCTGGAGCGATTTCCTTCTTGGGATTTTCTTGCGTTCTTCGTAAAAATTGTTTTCTTTCTTGAGGTTCTTTGTAGTCACTTGGGAATTGGAATTCCACGACGATAGTGAGGAAAGTCCGTGTTCTAACGACGTGTGAAAATCCTACCGACTGCGCCAGATTTTTATATCGTGGTCGATAAAAATCAATTTTTAAAAACAATTTATTTTTGAAATACACAATTGAACGTTTTGTTATAAAGGATTTAAAATTACAATAATATTAAGTGAGTACCGGAGGTTTGAAATGAGTTATGCTAGTTTGCCGGATACTATGCCGGTCTGCCGGATACTATGCCACTCTGCCGGATACTAACTTCTGGTCGCACGCTTTCGCCTATATAAACTGTCATTTGCTGACTCTGCATGGGAATGGCTTTAGCCATGAGTATTCTTAGAAGTTAGGCGTGAGTTGCTGACCATAAGCAAGTCTTTGTTTTTGAGAATAAGATAAGTCACGAATAGTATCAAGTAACTATGAGAAACAACTGATAAGAAAAGCAAAGATTGTGTTACTTGAGATATGATACAATGTAAATCGTACCTAACTGAAATTATTCTAAGTATTCTAAGTCTAAAATGTATACAATTAAATATTTTATATAACATATATATATATATATATATATATATATATATATATATATATATATATATATATATATATATATATATATATATATATATATATATATATATATATATATATATATATATATATATATATATATATATATATATTGAATAGTTGAATCGCAAAAGCAACTTACCTATATTTTTTTGTATATCAATTCCATTCGCCGCGTTTCTGCAAGAACATCTATAGTTCTTGATATAAATTGGTAGGTTTTGCCGCTTTCATTTTCGGTTTATAATTTCAGTTTATAATTAAATATGCGTCTTTAGTTTTCAGTTTATCTTCTAAAGATAAATTATTAAAATAACCACTCTTATTAATTCGAAAGTCTACTAAATCGGCGGTCTAGGGCCGCCATTATCCTTAAAAATAACACTAATCGCTACGAGTAACGACAGGTCAATATTATAGCCACTGTATTACGCAAACTGATCGATCAGGCTAGCTAAATTGTCATGTCATTTTTCCCCTCTCCTCTCCTGCACCGCGGATCTCTATAAATAAGTCCGTCAAAACCACGCCGCTGTCTGAATTGCTGTTGACAGCCCAGACAGCGGCCGGCCAAGGCTTGCGCACTGCCCGTTTCCGACGCTTCAGTTTAAATGGAATATGTATGATAATATGAATGGAAAATGTTTATCATTCTGGCAAAGGCAAGTGGCAATATAAAAAAGGGGTCTACCATCTAACATATGTAGAATAGGCTGCGCCTTACAGCCTTAATGAACTCTTTGCCACTGGTTATTTGGTCAAGTCCAGGCGACTTCCTAGTTTTCAGGCGAGACATTTTTTCTTTGATTTATTGGGAGGTAATTTCTGCTGTAGAATTGGTATTGTTAACTAGGAAAATTTTCGTGATTAGGATCATCGTCGTTAGGAGTGAAAACATCTGAGAGATGTTTAGCAAAATTGTTCCGCTTTCTCCTTTGCTATTTCGTACACAGGGACTTGGGGTCCCCTGGGCTCGTATCATCCTGACGTATAGCAGAGGTCGTTTGCTGTGGTTTTGTAGATGACTTAATAACGTTTGAAAATTGTGACTACTTAGTGCTCAGGTGTGAATATTTCTAACTAATTAGAATACATTTTACCAATAATTGATTTCAGTAAGTGTATTTTTATTTGTGTTTCTGTTATGAACAGAAAAAAATGAAATATTAATAGAATGTGAAAATTAATATTATTTTATTTATTGTTATTATAATTGTATTTATGTTATTATAATTATTAAATAACAGTAAAATAAATCCGACATTTTCTATATTGCTTCGTATAAAACATGTTGATTTATTATTAAGTTAAAAAACTACAGAACCTCTTCCATAAACCTAGCTCTCCCTCTACTAATGAAATTACCTACAACGATATTGTAAATAATAAATGTCGAAGTATATCACACTTTTTTGTGATACGAGAGTGGTAACTACATGCCATTTTCCTCACAGCAGCCCCTCTTGGAGTTAGGGAATCGTGACGAAATTATACAATTCTGTGTTCCTGGCTTGTGGGGTGGAACAGCGTCTATAAAATAAACTGCTGTAGGGATCACACATAAATGTAGACAATATTGACGAGATGCTTTTGTTATGAGAAGTGTGTAGAAATAAACTAAATGGGTAACCTCAAATAGATCTGGATAATTTAATACTTTTGAAGAAAAAAACAGGAATATATAAATTTCAGGTAGCAATTGATATTTTGCTTAGACTATTAGAAATGTTCAATATTAAATTAAACCATTTTAGTAAGATATAAGTGCATATCAACATAAAATAAACAGTTTTAAAACCCTAAAACGGACTTTTCCGCACGTAGAACATGTCTATTTCGAAATTGAGTAGCCGAGAAAAAATAAAGTAACACATAAATACAGAATATGTGTTTTACTTTTTTCAATTTTTCTCAAATAGTTCACCATCGTGCTCTCTCATGACCCATGGACATGGTGGGTGTTCTATTCACCTCAAAATAAATAAGTGTCGTCTGGTAGACATCCCTAATCAGAATTAGTCGAAACCCGATCAATCCGACACGATTTAATTGAGTGATCGTATTAACAAAAATTTCTCAAATAGTCCACCACTGTGCTTTCCCATGACCCATGAACATTCTAGTAGAGTGTATTCTATCCACCTCAAAATCAATAGGTGTCGTTTGGGAGATGTCTCCGATCAGAATCAGTTAAAACCCGATCGATTCGACACGATTTAGCTGAGTTATCGTGCTAACAAAAAAAATTCTCAAATAGTCCACCGTCGTTCTTTCTCATGACACATGGACAGGGTGGGGTGTATTCTATTCACCTCAAAATCAATAGGTGTCGTCTGGAAGACGTCTCCGATCAGAATAAGTCAAAACCCGATCGATCCGACACAATTTAGTTGAGTTATCGTGCTAACAAGAATAAATTCCGACGACAACGATGACAATGACGACAACGACACACACACATACACACACACACACACACACACACACACACACACACACACACACACACACACACACAAAATGGTTTAAAAACCATTCTTTTTTGTGATTTTTAGGTCGAAAAACGAAAAATGAGGACTAGAAAAACATTTTTTTACACGATTACATTACTTTTCCGCGTATAGTGAAGTGCGGAAAAGTAAAATAAGATAAATTTGTTTATAAGTCGAAATTTGCCCGCTATGTACTATTGCATTTTTCTGAATTTTTGGAGGAGATATCTGTAGTTATTATTATTATTATGTTATACGGGTTTGGGCCTCATCAGCCATTGATCGCATGGGTAGACTCTAGTCTCTCTAACCCTCTTATCCGGGTTATTATCCAAAAATGCTATCCCATAAAAGGAGTAATTAAGGCACGTCCCCCGCCTTAAGCCTCGCCTCCTCTAGGATAACAGGGGTCCCTAATATAAGGTACCTCTTCTCCTCCAGTGCGGGGCAGGTGTAAAGAAGGTGAATCGAGGTTTCCTCGTCTTCTTTACAGTATCTGTAGGCCGGGCTGTGAGTCAGCCTCAGCTTGTGCTTATAGGCATTCAGGCTACTATGGTGGCCCTTTATGATTCTCATCACGGTTCTGGCTATGTGCCTATCAAATTTAATGAATTTTAGAGCCCATTTCTCAATCTCTGAATATTCGATGAAGAGTCTGGTTATTCGACAACCCGTTACTCCTCTCCATCTTTTATTGTGCTGGTGTCTTGCCCAGCCATTGATGCGGTCTCTGATCAAATCTCGACTTATTCCCACTGCAGGTTCTGGTCTATAGAGGTTTTTCCTGGTCTCTAGTCTGGCAAAGTCATCCTCAATTAGATTTCCCTTAATGCCATTATGCCCAGGTATCCATAAGAGTTCCACCGGTCCCTTTCCTGCCAAGTGGTTCAATGCTTCATAGCAATTATAGACCAGCTTCAACTTTGCCGTTGCTGAATTCAAGGCTGCCAACGCAGCCTTGCTATCCTGGCAGATACATACCTTCTCCTGGGTCCGATTTTGGTCGGCCCGCAGAACACCGTATGTAATTGCAACTAGCTCGGCTTGGAGTGCGGTTGTGTATTTGTCCAGGGAGAAGGTTTTACCTATCGCATCGCGTCACCTATACACCCCCGCACCCGCGGTGGTGTATAGGCGACCACACTCTGTTCCCACTCTTGGCTCCATCCGTGTACCAGATGTCGCCATTGAGCGGTAATCCAGCTCGACTCTCCATCCACTCGGTCTTACTGGTGAGGGTGATCTTATATTTCTTGTCAAATAGGAAGTGGACACCCATACTGTTAGAGGGCATCCATAGGAGTCCCTCCTCAGCTAGCTCTCTTGAGAGTCTATTCAGATCCCTTGCCTTTCTATTCATGTTTCTCACCCTGTGAATTGCCTTTAGGGCTTCCGCTTTCAGGGTGACATCAAGAGGTGGTATCCCCGTCAGTATTCCCATCGCCTCGATCGGTGTTGAGGCTCCGGTTATACTTCTTAGAATCAATCCTCTTAGCTTGTTAAGTCGGTTTACTTCCGACTTTAAACAGGCTCTCTCCCACCAGACCAGTGCTGCATACGTCCGTCTAGGTTTGAGAATTGCCTCATATATCCATTTCATGGTCTCCGGTTTCAAGCCCCATCTATTACCAATGGCCCTTCTCAGTTGCCAAAGTGTTGCTGTGATCTTGGAATATATATGACTTAGATGCTTTTCCCATGACAGCTTTACGTCAAGGATTATTCCTAAGTATCTCACTTCGCTATTATAGCTTAGTTCTTGGCCACCAAGTTTCAGCGGACATGTTCTGTTCAACTTATATTTCTTGGTGAACCCCATCACCTCAGTCTTGGAGGGATTGACCGAGAGTACCCTGTCCCTGCACCAATTCTCAACCTTGTTTAATGCTCCGTAGTCTGTAGTTAATAATGTATAAAAATTAATTTTCAAAAAAGTTTATTTTTGTAGATGTTTCTCCTTTTTGTTTGTCATATTCAAAATCTCAGATTTGTTAGACATCAAAGAAAACGTAAGAGTACAAAAAATATATAGCAAATTTTTCTTTGGCTTTGTTAAATAACTATGACAAAAATCGGGGGAATGCAGCAATAAAAAATAGAAAATCAGGTTTCCACAAAGGTCGAAAAATTATACATCTATCAACGTCCATTCCACTAATCACGTTGACATCATCATGAGATTATTAATATTAATTTTTAAGTTTCATGTATCGTTCATTCATAGCCCCATCTCTTGTAACTATTTTCTTTTATGATTACTGAATAGCGAAGACATAATATGTGCCGGTTTACAGCGTACCTTGTCTCTTACAATTATTTGCCTAAGAAGGTAAACTTAGTGCCGAGAATCTATTATCGTCATTGACTGCTTCAGCAAAAATTAGGCACTGTGAAATATACAGCTTTGTTTTTGTTCCTGCTACTATCAGATTTAACTTTGTGTTGATGTTTTCAAAGGCTAATATGACCAATAATAGTTTGTTATGAGTTATACTTTGAACTAATTTTTACTTACTTGAATTGATTCTATGATTAACAATCATAGAATTGTATTGGTATATTTGTTATACCTTTATTTAATATCCATCCATTTTCGCTTCGAAGGTCTATCATCGATGCCAGAAGATGCCAGGTGGACTACCTCCAACCTGACAATTTTATGAAGCCCCCATCCTTGTAGTGGGGTAGGATTTACTTGCCTAACGTATAATAGACGAAGGAATTGTTTTACATACTATCCGAGGGATGATTCCGATCTACAAGAACCTCGTCTAATATTGTGTAGCTTATGCGAGTCCACTAACAAAACAGCAAGAACTTTTCTTGTTTGTTTTATTGTCCATTCTACTTCTTGACTAATGTCGATGATATGTGCATGAAATTAACCTAGTCTACTGTTTGTCCCCATTTTCGTATAATATCGTGATTATTGTTTATCAGTAACATATAAGTCGGAAATCGAGAAAGGAACCACCAAGCCGCCAAGCGGTTATCAAAGTAGTTCCCGAATAGCAAAGCTATTACATAATCGCTCTAGGAAACAACTACTCCTCGGACTAAAGCCCCGCCAGGCATTGAATTATACCCAGAAGCGATCCTCGACCCCTTTCTCGTGTTTCTGCACGATCAGATAAGGTTTCAAAAAATAAAACCCGCCACAGGTAGGATTCGACATTTGTCCCGGATCGGAACCGAACGACATACAGCTGTTTCGAACTTGTTAGTTCTCATCAGTGCCGTACACGGTACACCGATTCAGGACAAATGTCGAATGAACTTTATGGCGTATACATCTTTATCGATACGATCTCTGTCAGTAACATATAAGTCGGAAATCGAGAAAGGAACCACCAAGCCGCCAAGCGGTTATGAAAGTAGTTCCCGAATAGCAAAGCTATTACATAATCGCTCTAGGAAACAACTACTCCTCGGGCTAAAGCCCCGCCAGGCATTGAATTATACCCAGAAGCGATCCTCGACCCCTTTCTCGTGTTTCTGCACGATCAGATAAGGTTTCAAAAAATAAAACCCGCCACAGTTATTATTACGCCACAGTTATTATTTTTATTACGGGAAAATTCCGTTATATATTCCACCGAATATGCCTCCATTGCGATCTCTTCCCTCTCGTTGTGGTTATAAAAATACAAACAACACGTGACCACGTAAACAACCCAGATTCAATAGACAACACAATGCTATACAATACAATACAAGACAATGTAATAGACAATCTGATGCAATACACTTGCGTCAAAGCTTACAGAATAAATTTTGCTTCGCGTGGCCGTGCAATGCACGCAAATCTTATATACATGCGTATAGAAATCTTCTGTTTCACGCGCCCGAGCCCTCTCTTTCTAACACATGGTTAAACGGTCCTCTGATGTGTGCTAGATGAAAACTGAACGCGCTATGGATATGAAGTTGCAGATTTAATATCCCGTAGATAAATCTGATAAACTCTAGGACTGGCGACTCTCGCGACATTTAACAAGCTGTAAGCGATATTGTTATATATCGGAATATTCTACCAGTATGTATAATGATAATGAAATATATAGTAAACACCTAATAGGTATTTTTATAATTTTTTAAGGGAGCTCACTGCACAAATGCACCTACAATAAAACCGCCACTGTATTTGAATGAATAATTTAAGAAATTTAACATTTTATATAAAATATTACGTAAATTATATGTAATATTACACAATATAATACAATATTACAGTACAAAATATTAAACAGAACGAAAAAAAAGTATTTATGAATCACACACCTTTCATCTTATTTTATCGTTGTCACGCCACTGCTATATGATACTAACGTTTTATTCCATTTCAATTAGTTTTACGGCCACAGAAATATTATTACAGAAAAACGTTAGCGTTAACAGAAGTTTCAGTTTTTATAAGAAAGCAAAACATAATCAAGATGATATATAGTTACATAGTTAACTTGGAACTTTAATTTTCTTACACATATGCTTCATTATTGTATCAAGGCCTCATTCACAATATAATCACATCCCATAACATATATCTAATTTTTTATAATGTACTAAAAAGTGATATAAATATTATTTGCGTGGGCTAGATAACTTTCCTGTAAAAACCAATGTTCAGGACACGGACAAGGATATAAAAAATTCAAATTTCCCACACGGATTGTTATCCAATGAATAAGTATTATTTTATTTAAATGTATTAACTTACTGAATTTAGTACAAGCATAAAAATACTATTTGGTGATGTTATATAAAATATTTTAATTCTATTTAAAGAAATTCTCAGAAGTACTATTTATTTGTATGTGTCACTAATTTCGAGGCTTTGAAATACAATATTTATTTATAATATACAGTGACTACCAAAACGATTTTTTTTATGTTTAGCTATTATTATGTCAATATAGCAATATTTCATAGTATACGACGTACGATATCGTAAATTGGAGAGAGTAAGTCCATGGTAAAATTTTTGTATATACTCATTGGTGTGAACTATGCTCATTCATATAGTGTATAAATTTATAAAATTCGTAAACTATCTGTATTGTTCAAAGGTATGAGATAAGGGAGAAGAGAAAACTTAAATGTGTGGGACGTAAAACAGAATGTATACAATGACCTTTTATTTACTTATATCTACTATCGTAGTGCCATAAAATGTTATCGTAACGTAATATCCTAAATATGGGGATAAATATATAATGAAAATACCTACATTATAATTTTTTTAATTGTTTGAATTACATAGCATTCTCACCAGAATATCTGTATCAATCTCGATAACCACATTAGGTTGCATATATCTCTATCACTACATATATTGCATTAGGTTTATACCCATAATGCATTCAAGTTTATAACTACAATGGTGTAACAGTTCACTAATTACACTGGTATTAAGTTTTATATCTGAAGTTGTTTGTTGGCAGACTTTAAACAATTTAAACCAAAACTCTATTCTACTGAAGTATACTAAAATTCTACTCAATCAAATTATTCCTCAAATAAATAGTGGAAAAGTGTAAAAGGTCCAACTCAAATAATTGGTATACGAGGTGTGTTAAGAAAATAACGGGAATTTTCGCTATTTGGAAAGAATTTTATTTATTCGTCTACATCAATGTTATTCTCTTCAAAATAGTCCCTATTACATATTATGCACTTATACCAGCGCTTCCTCCAAGCCCCGAAACACTTGCGGAACTCGATCTTTGGGATAGTTTTTAACTCTCTCAGCGATACGCTATTAATCTCATCTATATCTGCAAAACGACGGCCCTTTAAGGTTATCCTTATTTGTGGGAACAGAGAAAAGTCACACGGAGCCATATCTGGTGAATATGGAGGCCGAGGCTTCATTACACAGTTGTTCTTGGCCAAATATTCACGAAAAAGCAATGAAATGTGGGCAGGTACATTATTGAGATGTTATCGTGATTGCTTCACGAAAATCGGCGTTGAACTTGTAGTTAGTACTCCTTATTGATGGTTTGACTTTGTGGCAAGAACTCATGGTGCACTATGCCATTAATTTCGGAGAACACAGTGAGCATAACCTTGACATTCGACAGCATTTGTCGAGGCTTTTTTGATCCTGGGCGATCCAGAATGCTTCTACTGGGATGATTGAGCCTTAGATTCGATGTCATATCTGTAAACCCATGTTATGAAACGCTTTAGTAGTTCTGCATCGTTGTTCACTTCATTTAACACTCCTGAGTAACTCTCATTCGCCGCTGCTTTTGTTAGAAATTCAACAATTTTGGAATACATTTTACTGCCACACGTTTCATACCGAAAACATATAAAAAATTTCATGGCATGAGCCAATTGATATGCCAACATCATTCACAGCGATTTCCCTGACTGTGATTCGGCGATCGTTCATAATCATTTTTTTCACTTTTTCCACATTTTCATCGGTTCTCTGATTAATTTTTTAAAGAAATAAATAATCACCGATCATACCAAGGTACATGTAACATTTTTGACATCTGAAAACAGACTAAACATCCGATATGGCTAACAATGCATGTATATTTTCAGACATGTTTACCAACAAAACGACGAAAAATAGCGTGAAACGGACTATGCAACCCGCAAAATTACAAAATTCTCGTTATTTTGTGAACACACCTCGTACATAACTTTAGCCTTTTTATCATACAGCCTACCCCATCTAAGCTAAAGGCAAGTAAAAAGGTAAAGGTAAGATTTTTATTAGTAAATATCACCAGGATGAGGTTAAATCATGGTTGATGTCTAAAGCATCAAAATAAAATACGGATCCTGAACACCTTAATCATATAATTTTTAATTGTGGATACCTTGTCGGAGTGAACATCTTATAAAAGGAATAGTTCCGTTAAATATCCCACTTCCAATTAATATCCAGACACTACTTTCCTTAAACAAATTAATGGTACACCGAAACTTAGTTACTTTCTTAAGAAATATAAAGTTAAACATATAACAATATTCTATACTTAAAGGATATATAAGGTTATACTATAAAGTTAAAAGTCATATTACCAAGTGGCTTACCTTATTGTATATATATTCCATATTATTATTCCTCATATTATTTTCCTCCCTTGACAATCGTTGTTAGGGCTTTTAAGTTAAAAAGAGTATAGTTAATTAAAAAGTACAAGGTTTGTGGCAAATGAGTTTTTTCTATAAATTCGTAGCCGAAATGAAAAAAAAAAGATAATTATTACCTAGATGAAAATAGTAAAAATTTCTTGAGAGCAGACTTATTATTATTAAGAAGCTGTTAATATGCGAAGACAATTTTATAATTTAAAAAAAATGCTTGTTCTGAAAAAAATCTTTTATTGACGATTACAAGATACGCATTATTTTTCTAAACTAGAAACTACTCAGTATATTTAACACTGATATATTTAGTTACAGTTTATTTCATCGCTATTTGCCAAATAAAAAATATCGAAAACTTCCGATGCCATGTTTTTATTGCTAGGCTCAGGTAGACTGTTCCGTTTATCGGCAAGATAAGAGAGTTTTTTATTTGGCAAATAGCGATAAAATGAATAGTATGCATTTATTTAGTTATGCATAGATTATTAAAATTATTTAAATTAAATAAAGTAGATATGTATTAAAGTTATATAAATAACAAAACCAGTTTATCCCATTTGATGCAATTTTTTTTCACTGTAGATACATAATTAAATTTAATGTCCCTTCACATTGGCTTGAATTAAGTTTATGATAATAAAGCATAAAAAATATTAATATAGCAACTTACATTTAAAGATAATTTTATTATTTAATGTTATAAAATAGAGTACTTAATAAAATGTAAACCGCTCTAAATTCTACCCATTATCATAAAATTCAAACAAGAGATATGGCAAAGGCAGAAAATAAATACCGTAAATAAGACCAGATGTGTTTTATTGACATGCATAATGATCTATTTATTCCATATGCATTATTTATTTTTCAAACGATTTTTCTGCCATTATTTTTATATTTAAGTACCAAATGTGCTTTTATACTTAATGTATTTCGAATATTATACGCTATAAACACTAATGATAAAAACTCTAGAGATGATACTTCCCGCGTACACTGAGGGTTTAAAGTTTGGAATAAAATGAATAAAATGGGTTTATCGATATTTAAAAATTTTTTTTAGACACGTCCATTCTTATTTTTATAATAGAGTGTTTCAAGAAACATGACAATATAGAGAGCATCCGAATTTCATGTATTATTGTCAATATATAGTTTTTTAGAATGCACTGTATGTTTTACATTTTTGAAGAAACCTTTAATAAATAATTGGGAAAAATACAATATTTGTCATGTATTATTGTCGTTGCTGTCGAGATATTAATTCTTAAATTGCAATATTTTATACCGAACTAGAATTACAACATTAAAATACAACAATTAGATTGGCAATGGTTTATCGTTGTTACTAATGTTTTATGGTGAAGTTTACACAAGGATTCAATAATATAGGGTGAAAAATAATAATTAAAATCACTTTATACGCAGATTATATGAACATGTGAATATTATAACATGTTTTGTTGGAAACACTGTTTTCAATTAAGTGAAGACAATCCAGATCACCACTTGGAATTTTGTGAAACAACGATGGAAATGTGCAACAGAAATCCAACTTTCTATAGGATACTGTATTGGATACATTCAATATCCGAAAAAACTCAATGATTGGATGGGGATAATGGAGTATAGTCTCAGGGCAATATTTTCTCTGAAGGCACATACGAGAAGAATTATTTCACGCATTGGTTTATTTGCATCCAAGCAAACAAAGTCTAGATATACTGTCTGCTTCATAGTGGTGCCAACAGGACTGCTTAATACTACACTATGCAAGACAAATTTTTAAATTAAATATTTCAAGGTGCAAACTTTTGGAGCTCATATTGAATTTTTTTAGGTGTGTCCTATTTATTTCTTATTTGTTCTATATTTAAAAAAATATATGTATTTGTTTTCCATACGTTGTCTCTTTTAGTTCAGTAAGTTTATTTAAGCGTTCTGTTTTTTATTCACCATACATTATTTAATGGTTAGATGAACTTGGCCAAGATTAGAAGCGACAATGAAATACTGTTAGTTTAACTGTTGTAGAATGGAGTTTTGAATGGAGAATGAAGTTTTAGTTAGATACTAAATCTCAAAAATAGCCACAAAAAAGAAAATAGATGACGAATGTTATATTTGTGGAATGGTAAAAAAAAGACAGCGGTATATGAAATTTGGACGCCCTATATACTGTTGATATTTATTGAAATACTTTAAACTGAAAACTAAAGTAGGCATGTCTGCGCATTTCGTTATTAAACATTGATAAAAATTGTGTTATTTTTAATAGTGATAGAAAAAATAATGTATACTAATCAAATACAATAGGAACGGCCCGTCTGAAATCATAGTAAGTACTTGGTGTAATAATAAAATAGTAATTGTTATTATACAAGTTTACTATTACTACTTATTTGCAAATTTTGCGATTGACCAGTATTTGATTTGTTAAGAGTATTTGATGTAAAGTTCAAATGTACCATAATATACAGAAATTCGGAAAAGTTTCGGATATAAATTGAGCATGGTAGTAACCCCCTGTCAGAGACCTAAAACTTAAATTATGAAGCAATACAATAAAAAATAAAAAACCTCAAGTCGCCTAAGATGGAATTCAGGGCGAATATAGCTAGCGCAATTAATGTTGATATTCCGTGTCCTGTCGACTATTGCTTTACACTAATCGCGACAGCTTTATTGTGAAGTAAAGGTTTCTCTGGTACGTTGAAGGTGGAATTTTAAGCTAGTGTATTATTTTGATAGTGGACAGTTAGAGCAGCTACTTTAGAATTTATACACTTAATTTAGAATTACCACTTAAGTTATTTTTTCAGCGTTAATATTTTTGTGAAAAGAAAAAAAAACACTTCCTCTCACATTTTATAACACAGGATTAAGATTGTCGGCGTCAAATTGATGGCATATTTAAAATTGGTTAAGGGCTTGTGTTGAGGCCACTTTAGGTCAAAGCGAATTGTTTTGAATTTAAATCTGTCGCGCCACACAGTTGGTAATGCACAGTTGGCAATTTCGCAATACCCCCCCCCCCCTAAATTTTCCTAGTTCCTAGGATTGATGGATTTTTCCTTTCGAGAACGCACGTGTAATCTATAATCAATTACCATCGTAGTGAGATCAAAAACTAAACAATCTTTACAAGTGACTGTACGACCAACATATATTTTAAAAGTTAGTGCCACGAATATTCTTCACGGGGCCCCCATCGTTGAGAATATATCAAGAAGTAGAAATCGACAGCCACCAGCCATTTGGAGTTTCGTGCCTCGCCATCCACTGGTAAATAAATAAATTCCTACTAATTTACTCCTCCATTCATGTACGTTGCCAATTATACAGAATCTAAGGTCCTTCGTTTCAAGTTGTATCGTTTCGTAAGGCCTACAGCCGACCATTTTTCGTATCTACCCTTCAGGTTTATACATCTTTTTTTTTGGCCCCATCGAGCCGTATGATTTGAGTCAGTAATCCCATGGATAAATAGTTAACTGAAATATTAGTATTTTGTTAGTAGTTTTTCAAAACATTTCACGCATTGTGTGAAATTTGGCAACTTTTTTATTTGCTTGTTTTTATACCTAGGTACTTCTAGATAGCTTGCGAGGTATAGGTAAAAGTTATAGCGGCTATAGCGCTGGTGCGTTGGGTTATCGATTTCTTATATCGACGGCGTGTTTGGCGACCAGTGTCGTTACACGCGCAGGGTCAACAGGTACAATATTTGCCCAAAACATATTCGTGTCGTTATTTTATCGTTGTCGCAGCATTAGTATCGTATCGTCGGTATATTGCTAACATATACAGGGTGTATTGCGTAACTGTTGATTAACTTATCGTGAGTATAGTCACAAATCTGTCGTTTTTGATCAAATTGTCGTGTTTTATTGGGATCTTTGCTTTTCACTGTGTTAATTTATCATTATCGTTTATTTAGCTTAACTTTATCGTCAATTAACATAGTGTTCACAACCAAACTTATCGTTCACGTTAACCTAATATCTATATCATTTGAGCAACTTCGCGTTGTTGTGTATCTTATGTCATAGGTTAACTTTGTCGTCGGTTTTCAATAGCATTGTCGGTTATAGTGTAATAAACATTACAAACTATCGTTGTCGGAAACAAATCATTGTTTCATACAGTAGCAAAACTTTGTCGTATTTTGAATCTATATCGTTTCGCGTGTAATAAACTTTACAATGGCTCCAGCAACAGCACAAATCGTGTCGAAAAATATTGCATTAAGAAATGTTGTTTGTTTAAGCTCAAATTTCGGAAATTTTTGATTTCAATATATTACAAAATAGTAAAGGATGATCCTTCACAAATCAATTAATTCTTTGTTCGATTTGAAATGTTAGCTTTTTTATATTTAGAATTTAAAGAATATCATAAACAAATAGTACCTAATCTCGCAACAGAAGCGGACGTTGAAGCTCATGAAACTATTCGGAAACAAGTAGATACAATGTATTTTTCTATTCAAACTACATTTAGGGAACTTATAGCAACAATTGTTAATGAAGCAGCTCGAACCCAGACTCCGGGGAATTATATCACTTCAGATCGTTCGAGTAACTTTAAATTGCCTAAAATATCGCTTCGGACGTTTGATGAAACCCAGTTGAGTGAATGGCCTACATTTTTTGATCTTTTTAATTCGCTTATTCACAATAACGAGTCATTGTCGTCAATAGAGAAATTTCATTATCTTGTTTCGTCGTTATCACTGGAACCTTTAAACCTTGTAAAGGCTGTTCCTATGACCAATGATAATTACCTTGTCGCTTATAATTCTTTGGTGAAGCGGTACCAGAATAAACGACTTCTGGCTACAAATTACTGGAATACTGTGCACAATTTCCATCCCTTGACATCCGATTCAAGGAATTCGTTGCGTCAATTATGTGACGTATTTTCGGAAAACATTTCGGCTCTTAGAGCACTGCAGTTTCCTGTAGATTCGTGGGATTTTCCTTTGTTCAATATTTTCCTATCAAAATTGGATTTTGGTACTCGCAAACAATTCGAACTTGACTTTAGTCAGGTGGAAATGCCCACTTTCAAGGAGTTGTTAAATTTCGTCGAGGAACGAGCTCGAGCTTTGGAAACATTTCAAACTCAGGATGTTCCTAGATTTACATCGAAGGAGGTGAAACATCCTAAGTCCAAACAATGTCCAACATCGTCTTCGTCGTTTGTTGCTCGTGTGGAGAGTGCTGGCACATCGGAAACTGTTCCATTTTGTCGTTTATGTAAAGCCCAGCATTATCTATACAAGTGCTCATTGTTTCAAACCAAGCCTCCATCTGAGCGTTTCTAATCGGCTAAAACGTACAGGGTATGCCTCAATTGTCTTAGGTCTGGACATTCCTTCATTAATTGTCGTTCACAGCATTCATGTCGCTCTTGTCGTAAACGTCACCATTCTTAGCTACATTTTCCCACTGTTTCGAATGGTAACTCACTCAAGCAGGAAGCTAATGCCCGAGATTTTACTTCTGTGTCACAGGTACCATCAGTCGCAGAAAACTCCCCTCCAACGGCTCCAAGCGCATTCACAAGTGCTGTTAATAATCCAGCTACCGTTCTTTTGTCGACGGCGGTAATAGACATCCTTGATCGTTGGGGGAATTTCCAATCAGTTCGTATTTTGCTTGAGGGGGGAAGCCAAGCGAATCTTATTTCGCAACAATGTATCAATCGTCTTGGTTTAAAGGTCATCCCCAATTCTATATCGATTCAAGGTCTCAGTTCATCGAGCAACATTTCTCATGGTATAACAACTTGTACCATCAAGCCTCAAGGTCAAGTGGAATCTCAGTTTCGAGTTCAAGCTTTAGTATTGCCACAAATCTGTGGACAAATGCCTGGTGTACCTGTCAATATCCAGGAATGGTTTTATGTCGTTAATTTGAGACTGGCTGATCCTTCATTCAACAAACCGGCACAAATTGATATGCTTCTTGGTGCGGAATTCTTTCCCACAATTTTATTGCCCGGTTTGCTTCGCTGTAGTCCCGATAAGCCAGTCGCTATAAACACAATTTTCTGATGGGTACTCATGGGCAAAGTTTCGGATCAATCCTCTTCAGCGGTAAACTCATTTCACATGTCGATCGAACCTTCTCTTCAGTAAGTACTTCAACAATTTTGGGAGTTAGAACAGGTTTCTACTCAATCTATCGCTTCTCCTGAAGATGAGTTGGTTGAAAATACTTTTCGAAAGGAAAATTACCGAGATTCTACTGGTCGTTTTGTCGTTCTACTGCTGTTGAAAGCAGAACATCCTACTTTTGTCGATACGTATCATATCGCTCGTCGCTGTCTCCTTGCCACGGAGCGCAGATTCGCTCAGGATTCCGATCTCCGTGATAAGCACATACCCTTCAGGTTTATACAGCTTGTATTTTTGACTTCGCTGGAGGTTTTAAATATGAGATTAATATAATCAGTGTTACAATTGAGTTACTATTCTAAAGATAAACTAATAATAGAATCCAAATATTGATAGAATCAAACTAAGGTTAAAACGAGCCCTGGAAATCTTATTGCATATTCCATCATGCAATTACACTATTTTTATTATACATACCGTAAACTAATAGTTTATTGGCGTATTTTTGGAGAGTAATATTACTAAGTTAGAGTCATTATGACACTGAGTGCGGCAGTATAGAAGTAATTTGTAATACAAACTAAACTCAGCTTATTTTCGAGGTAGACACGATACTACATGACCCTATACGACATAAGCAATGTATGCCTGTTCATCACGTGAAGGTGCAGTGAACTAAATTTCCATCGTGAAATGACATACCATGACCTACTCACTGTATGTGATGTTGAGTATGTTATTATGAATGTTAATAGTTATGTATATATACAGGTATGGTAAAACCCTGTATCAAAAATCCAAGATAGAATCAATAATATGTGTTTATTTCAGTATCCATATTAAAAGATATTCCATTCTTTATGAAGATCTTTTAACATGAAGTTAAAGAATATTCCTAAAGAACAGAACGTATAATATTCATACTGAAATATTTTCCAATATCTTGAACCTAGTGAATTACATGTGGAAGGTTAATAGAAAAATAACTTTCGTGTACAGACAAGTATCTAGAATAAAGGCAATGTGCTATTAATTTTTGGAAAAATTGGAAATAATATATATAATTGTAACTTTGAATATACAATATACGTCACAGATTTAAAAATTGGCAGCTGCATTTTATAAGGAGTAAGAGGGTAGTACAAAAAAAGATATATTTACTAGAATAAAAGACATATTATTACTATTATTACATCATTATCTACCTTAGGTCTCTACTATAATTTAAGATAGATATTTAAACGTTAGACTGTTAGAAAGAAAACCAATTAGTGTACCTGTAAAATATTAACTGTTTTTAAAACCTTTATTTCTTTCTTAAAATCTCAGATTCTTTAGAAAATTGCAAAATTCCATTTAACTGTTTATTATGAATTTCATTTCAGGGTAATGGTACAGGCTAGATACATTTACACATAGGTAAAACAGAACGAAAGGCATTGCGGAAACAATTAAAGCACATTTAGAGATTAATCTGAACCTCATTTGAATAATATTCCATCTAAAATTCAGGTAATAATAAATTTTCAATATTTATTTTTTGATTCAAGACAATTTCATAACATCCTATCATGAAATTATGTATAAAAATAGTACCAATAAATGGGATTGTTACTATGTGATAAGCAATTCTCTGTAAGCAAAATCTGATTCCTATGATCCGTCTAAAACTTATATGATGGATATTAACATGTCAATTGTACAGGAATATTAGAATGTCAGAAGATAAATTTTAGTTAATAATTTAGGTCATATTTCAGAAATTAAAATTAAAAGTTAGAATTATTATTAAATTGCTTTTCAACATTTCTATAAAAACTACTCGTAATGTATATTTATAGTACCGAGTATCTGATCTGATCTGATATTTCTTCAGTAATTTTGGGTTTTGATTACTTTTACAGAATACTTAAATACAGAAATTAATAAAGGGTTAATAAATTGTACGATATAAAACTAATGTGTAGGAAAAATATATACCAGATCCCTGATACGAAATTACAAAACATTTGTATTAATTAATATAATTATATTTTATAATTTTAAGTTTAAAAATGCTTTACGGTAAGAAATGCCATGAATATATATTTTAATATATATTGCTTGCAGCCAGATTCGTGTTTATATTGTAAGCTCTACGACAACCGATAACAATTTATTAAGATCTCCCGCCAGCCCCTTTTTATATAAGATATGAAAAATATATCACCTCATATTACTTACTTTATATGTGCAAGAAAAACTGAACTTAAAGATTTGCCTCGCGTTTTATTGAATAGTCATTAAAAGTGAGATTTCGTGAAGATGAAGATAAATTATGGTTGCAATTTTTCTTTGTTTAATGTGGATCATTTTAATTAAATTGAAGTGTTTTATTTAAATAGAAACCATGTGCAGTGTAAATATATAGTGAGTGTGCATACACAATTTTCTGGACATATTTTGTGATTTCTGTGTGATGGAAAATGATTTAGACGACTGGAATTAGGGAAGGACTTAAATAGGTTAGTTAAGTATTTATGTACTTTATTTTAAATAAAATATAAAATAGTTTTTGACGAAAAACATAGCAATCGAACGGGATTATTTCAACTTGAGGGTAACACATATATTGCGTATAAAGTTTCCTTGAAAATAAATATAATGAATTTCTTTGGTAATAAAATGTCATTATTGACTGGCTTTATTGTAAGTAAAAAATACTCCTACTTTGTTTTAGTTACTAGACATCACATCAATATATGAATAAAAAAGCTAACAATCAAAACAATAAATTGTCTTGGTAGTATTATATTTTATACGAAGTAAATACATACAGATATATATTTGTTAATTAAGTAAAAGTATTTGTTTATTTGCTACTCAATTGAGGAGGGGAACTAACAGGATGGGTAGGAGGGGTTACACAGATAACGAAAGAGGGAAATGGAGGAGCGATATAGAGCCATCAAGAAAGAGCTAAGGAAGTTAATTTATACATCGAGGAGGAACCATTGGAGGCAATTATGTGTAGATCTCGGAGAAGGACGTGTGGGGGGACGGTTATAGGATCGCGGTGAGGTGAATATCGGACCTCGCACTGACTGTGACAGATAAGCTAAATCGCCGAAGCATTATTTCGGGTGGATAAAGTTGGCGTAGGAATATATGTAATAAGGAGACCGGAGTTGGACATCGTGCCGTTTAGCGAGGAGGAAT
The DNA here is from genome assembly GCA_037954035.1 of Rosalia funebris. NCBI lineage: Eukaryota > Metazoa > Arthropoda > Insecta > Coleoptera > Cerambycidae > Rosalia > Rosalia funebris. The sequence goes on from JAZFAV010000007.1 coordinate 13,649,656, forward strand.
TGATTACATCGGTTGGAGGGCTATAGAGCGGCAGGGCCCCGGGCCAGGATGGAATTCCGCCTGAAGCGTTGAAATCGATGGTCGAGGTAGCCCCACACCAAATTTTGGCGATGATGAACCACCTGCTGAGAACGCAGGAGTCTCCACAGGAATAGAAAAAGGCAAGAGTGGTTCTCATACCCAAAGGAGGAAAGCCCGCCGATAGGCCTAGGGGATACAGACCCATATGCTTGCTTTCGGTGCTAAGCAAGCTATGGGAAAGGCTGATCCGGGGTAGGCTGGAGGAACAAGTGGATAGGAGTGGGGGATTATCCCCTAGGCAGTATGGGCTTAGGCGTGGGCACTCGACAATTCAGGCCATAGCCAGTGTCACCGAGACAGTAAGAGGTTGTACACAGAAGTGGTTCGCGCTTGTGACGCTCGACGTAAGAATACAGCGTCATTGACAAATTAAAGGGGAGAAGGATACCTGTGTACTTGGTAAATCTAGTGAAGAGCTATTTCGTGGGGCGAAAGGTGACGGTTGGGAAGGGCGCGGAACTCGAACTGAGCGCCGGGGTACCGCAGAGTTCAGTGTTGGGTCCAACACTTTGGAACCTCTGTGATGATGTACTCAGGTTGGACCTGACTGAGAGTGCGGAGTCCATTGCGTTTGCGGACGACCTGGCCGTCACGTGTGTATGAAATGGACCCGAAATGAAAAGGACCTGATGCATAGGGTTAACGAGTCCCTGAGGAGAATCGGAGGGTGGATGGGCGACCACTTTCTGGAATTAGCACCCGAAAAAACGGAGGCTGTGATCCTGAAAGGGCCCAGAGACAGGCCAAGGATAAGGTTCCATTTTGACGGGGTGGAGATAGAACCGTCAACAGCGGTGAAGTACCTGGGGATAATCTTGGGCTGTGGGAGTACGCTTGGAGAACATGTGTCGAGTGGTGAAGAAAGCTGCGAAAAGGGTGGCGACTTTGGTGAGGCTGATGACGAATATTGGGGAACCGTCGAGCGGGAAGAGGGGGGTGCTCTGCGGAGTGGTCCACTCTATCCTGTTGTACGGGGCCCCGGTGTGGGTAGACGTCCTTAATATGGAGAAGTACAATGCCAAGTTGTTGGGGGCTCAAAGGAAAATGGCAGTTAGGGTGGCCAGCGCCTACCGCACGGTATCCACCAAGGCTGTGCAGGTGGTGGCTAGAATTATTCCGATTCATTTGCTGGCCGAGGAAAGGACGAGATTACATCGGAGGGAAAATGGTCAACGAAAGTTGAAAGGGCAGCCGAGAGGGCAGTGACCCTGGAATTGTGGCAGAAGGAGTGGGATGCAAACGTGGAAGTAGGGCAATGGACCAGAAGGCTAATACCGGACGTTGTGGGATGGTGGAACTGTGGCTTTCGAAGAACATACTATTTTCTATCGCAGGTACTTACAGGGCACGGGTCTTTCAGGGTATATACAAAAAGGATAGGGAACACTGCGGACGACTTCTGCTTTTACTGTGGAGATGGAGACTCGGCGGAGCACACCTTTTTCACTGCCCAAGATGGCATCGAATTAGACAGGAGGTTCAGCAGGAGGTGGGGGAGGATTTGTCTGCAAACAATCTCAGCAGAATTATGTTGAGCTCTAGGAGAAAATGGAATAAGATTCATAGTGCAGCGAGAAAGATCATGAAGGAGAAGAGGAAGGAGTAGGTTTAGAGGAAGGCTTAGTTGTAGTAGTTGGCAAGTAGCAGAGAAGAGGGAAGAGGAGGAAAACTTTTAGGATATCAATTGCTCTGGTCTCCCTTCCAAAGCAGTTGTTAGGCGAGGGGGAGGAGTTTTAGTGGGTAGAAATCCCACACTACCCTGGTATGGTACAATAAAAAGGGTGTCTTTTGAAGATCCCCTCCTCCGCAAAAAAAAAGGTAGGTTCCTTGTATGAAAAACGACACCGTTTTTCGTACAAGGTAAGATTTTTTTCCTCTAATAGAATTGATACAGAATAATGTAACAGAATAAGTATAAAGAATTGTATAGAAAATCACTATAGTAATATAACAATAAAAGTATGAATATGAAAACAAAATACAGCTTATATTTAATGGCCAACAAAGTAATATATGGGTTGTGTAAGAATAATTTTCACAGTTTCCTGTATTATGCTAAACTCATTCAAAGATGAAAATATATGGATAAATATGAAAAGAAAAACACAACAAAAATGTAATTCATGTACATGTGTACATTTTAGTCTAGTCTGATATATTGTAACCGACATTATTGTTACTATAAATCATATAAATGCTATAAAGGGCGTATATATGACCTAAGATTATAATAAACTTTCATAGCCACAGGGTACATTATAATAGAATAAAATCAAACGTAGTATTTTGGTTAGGAAAGTTATTTATTGTTAATCGCTCGAAATAGATAGTAAAAACGGAGGAGGTTGCAACGGACTCCTGGAGGTCTATCAAATTAGACAGTGGCACTTTCAGTCTCTAAAAATAAATAAAACAATAATCTTGAATATTTATTAGCAACAATAGTGGTAATGATGTTTTATTTTTGCCTACGGTAGAATTTCTGTTAAATATTTATTTATTATGAAACCGATTGGCGATCCTTACAATATATACTAGGATGGCATCCATGGCAGTATAAATAATATTCCAGGATACTTAACTTTAATAGAAGATACCGAGTAAGCAAATAGCAATAACATTACGCCGGCTCCTCGCTCATATCGAAGGCACCTCCGGAGCATGCCTTTAGAGGCTTCGGATCAAAAAAAAGTTACCATGTTGTTTGCAAGGGTCGATTTACTATATTGATTTTGTCAAAATGTTGGAATTCGAATGAAAAGCATTTCGTACATCGACCTAAATATTTCGTGACACACGAAAACAGCCTTTAGTAGATAGAGAAGATATTGCAAACATCTATAACCACAGAGATGGGGCATAGTGTGTCGTATATACTACATATATGTATATTTATTTCAGTATGTATTTTCCACAAGAGAACAGAAATAACATCATTATGTGTGTAATATGCGACACATGACAAAATAAAATTTCATATATCTCTTGTATATATTATGATATAATACAATGGATATTGTTTATAAAGTTACTAGAGAATAACTTCATTTGCGACTCTTTAACAGTAGTTATGTTATTACATACAAATACTTTCATTTTTCATTGACAGTGAAAAATATTTTCAATATCAATGTCTTAGAAAAATACTGGTTACATGTTCTACTTTTTAAGAAAATAATAACAAAATTGTAGCAATTGTAACAATATTGTGAGAAGTTATGATCATTAACGTATATCAGTAATCTTTTTGTCAAAAGCCACTTTTTGTATAAAAGAAATTGTTGGTATCAAAGTAGTATTATTTTATACAGTCAACGGAAAAAGGAAGATATAATAAGATATTTAATAAAAAATAATAATGCGCTGTAGTTATGTATCTCAAATGTCTTTTTGTTGTCTATGTAACCATTTGCCATACTTCTTTTAATAGTTTAAGACACGATACTAATAATTATTAGTGTTCAATATGAAGTACGTCCCAACGAATGATGTTCTTTTTAAAATTCTCCATTTCAGGGATACATGAAAATTGCGAAGATTTTTTTTGCGGCTTCATTCTCATGCCTTTCTTTATGCCTCATTTATAATCGGTTTTAAATAGACGTGCTTAGTGGGGTTTCTAAATTGCTCAATCACTCCTTTATAAAATTGTCATTTCAATTTATATGCGGCCTTTGAATGTCTCTTATTTTTCTTTTTACGTCCACACCAATTAATCAATTTTTTTTATACCGTTGTTTTCCATCTTTCAAAATCCCTTCGGTTTTATTAAGATTAATTAGGTGGCCGTGAAGTGAATAAAATGGAATGGAGCTTAAACTGTGAACATTAAAGAAAATGTTGGAATATTAATATTATTTCATTGTTCTGCTGTTCGTAACCGTATTTAATCGATATACTCGTGCGAATATTAATTTCATTAGATGTACTTTTTTTAAAGTTATAATGCATCTATAATGTGATATGCACTTTTGGTAGTACCTGGCTATTGGGTAGTAGTATATATAGTATATATAGTTCTTAATTCTGGAAAGCGGTTGAAATCTTCTACGCAGCAAAAAAAACTGGAAACAAGTCTTCCATGAAAATCGAAAGATTTCACATTTTTCGAAGCGAATTTCGTCAACCAAATTGGCATCATCAGGAGATGATTAAAACTCAATTCATTTCAGTACTATCCAATCAGTTTTAATCATCCACACAGATTCGATAGACACATAGCTTCATAGAACTTAACTAATAATGTGCAATTAAAAATAATTACGTGGCGTTTCTTCCCAGGATATATTCGATATTTAATTTACTATATGTATATAATATGTGAATCAAAGTAATGATTGTATATATAAAGAAAATATCTCAAAATACATTTGAAATCATAATTTCATCTATAAAACAGAGCTATTTAGTTAACTAAGTTATTTTGACCAATGAAGATATCATGTTCACCAAATTTCAACTTGAAGAGATCTAATCATCGGTATCATTTACAATATTCAATAATTAGGCAGTTTCTGAAAATAGCCATTAACAAGTCCTACAAGTTTTGTTAATCCAGAATATTCTTCTTGTAGTATCATATCCTCATTGGATGTTGGTTATCACTAAGGCCCTAATCCAGAATAATATAATTAAATTAATGATAATTAATAATACTTAAGAACTGTTATTTGATATTTTCTCGGCGAATATTTGGAAAATGGATCCTTTTTAAATATTTGATAAAAACCTTTCTAAACATTTGATTTAGAAAGGTTTCTTAATTACTTATTTAAAATTCTTTGGTATTTTTATATTTGTTTATTTTTGAAACCTATTTCACTTTGTAAGTGGTGCTTGATATTAAATAATCAATTCTAGGTGATGTAATGCATTATTTAATTTTTTTATTAAAAATTACAAAATCGAATAAAACAATATCAAATTTAAAGAAAACTAGTTATATTTGTAATCTTTATCGAAATACTCGAAATAATATACGTTTCTCGACGTGCGTTTTGCCAACTAGATTGACATCATCGAGTGATGATTAAAACTCAATTTATTTCAGTTGTATTAAGTTTTATTTAAACCAATTGTTAAGGGGAAGCATCCACCTAGAAACATGGAAAAATAGTCGATCTTTGGGATGAATTTTCTTGCAAACTATTAATGATAACTAAACTTTTTTTTAATTGACAATAAATTTATTGTAAATATGGTGAAATGAACATAATTTAAGAATATTTAAAACCGGAAGAGATATGCCCGCCAGAAGTAAAGCACCTATTTCGCAACCCGGATTGTGGTGATCCATCTCATGCTAAAACTAATCATTGGAAATCAAAGATAGTAAGCTATCATAGAGTTAAGTGCATACGAAACATATTGACGATCGTCGTTTTTGAAAATTGTTCTTAAAAAAAGCATCACATGAAACTGAAGTACGAAAATTCGGTAAAAAACTCAGTTATTATCGTAATTTGTTTAAACAATTTTGGTTATTTTTGAAACATCGCTGTTGTGTTAACGGCGGCTCAAAGCGTAAATGTGCCAAATTTCAAAAAAATCTGTCGATCGGTTCTCGAGATATCACGGGCACCGTTTGGGATTCAAATGCCTTTCTTAGGATGATGAATTTTCGTGCTTGTTTCATCTTTCTTAGCACAAGTTTTGTGCGTATACATTATTATTATTACAATATAGTAGTACAAAAATGCATGAAACAATGATTCCTCAAATTTGACGCTAATTAGTTAAATCCATCATTTTTCTGCGCCTGACGAAGGCATTCATTGAGGGTTGCAGGTAGCAGCATTAGCCGCCCTCAACCGCGGGACTAAAAGCTCTGTATCTTCGTAAATTTTAAATATACCGACTTGAAACTTTCAGAATATAATCTTAAGCCTTTATGCTATAATAATATACAAAGAAAGTATAAGTACATATTTATAAGTATATATTATAAGTATATACACTATTATTACTAAACAAATTATTACTATTATGATTACATAAACACCGTTTTTCTCAATAAGTGGACTCCTAGAAAAGGATCTATGGAGTGGCAGATAGATCATCGGATCTAACTCCGTTAGATAATTTCACAGAGTTACAAGGTACTTGTTAACTAACTACTATTGACAGATAAAAAAACTGAATTCGGAAGGAAATACCACTAATTAACTCTGAATCACTAAATAACGTTTCACTTTTGATTTGTATATTCCCAGAATGTGACTGGCAGACAACTAGAACACTTAATTTCATGGTTTTCAAAAAATATGTTTTCTTAAATGGTATGATCAGGGTGTTTCCATTTAAACCACAGACGATGACGTCATCACTGTAATAAAAAATATACATATATAAAAATATGTTCATCTAAGGAACAAAAAAGATCTGGCCGAGCATTGCTTTCTTATTTGCTCGGTTTTTACGACAATGATTGTATTGAACTTGTTCCAACTTTTATGTGTCCACTGTACGTTGGCTGAATTGGAATTGAACTGTGGATTTCACCATTAACTTAACGGTTAACAACCTAAGAATCGTTCTTTGTTTTATAATTTTTAAGATTTACTTAATTTCCTGTCAACCTTATTTTTCATGATAATTTTATTACAATTTAGTCTTAATCACATCGTTGGAAGTAATATAGGTCTCCCTAATAAATGGCGTGTTTAAGTTTTAGTAAAACTAAAGTTAAACAGCGACTTAAAGTCTAATTCATCATAAGTTACAACTTTAAAAAGTTGTTGCGAATCTTTCGGCCTAGATCGGAAGTGTCATTCAAAGCAAGCAAAGAATAATAAATATGTAAAGTTAGTTCGTTAGTATTATAATTTCGAGTATAAAAAATAGCATCTAAAAGTTTACGTTGAATTATATTCTTATAAGTTATCTTGGAGTAAAAAAAACTTTATCGAATGACTTTCAACTTGTTAGACAGGAAAACTCAATTACCTCAGATGTCTTTATTCCTACGACAAAGATGTTTGCGAAAGAATAACTATTGTACAAAGTTTTTAGGTTAAAAGAGAATAAAACAGCGGTCGGCGTTAAACTTTTTCTACAATTATTCAGAAATTATATCTGCATGAAGCCATTTAAGATTTGAATTGTATGTGTAATTTTCTCTAATTGTGGTTGTAGTTATCTCTTTAATTGGATATACAAATCTCTTTTGGCGTTAAAAATACCAACTATATTGAGTGGGTAAAAATCAATAATAGACAAGACAAATATATATAAATTATATACAAAAATATTTCTCACATATGTAAAAATCACATCTCTGCGTTTTTAGACATTTTCATTGCAATGTTATCAATGGTTATATCATTACAAAACTATTTTTTCTAATTATATGTTCGCAACAAATCTCAAGTACATTGATTTTTGAATTAAAATAAAAGAGAATAAATAAATTCGTACCACAGAAATATACATCGTTCTTCCTAGAGCTAACTTGATTGATACAGAGGAAGATGCATATGAAAAAATGCTAGATACACAATTGATTTCTGAGACAGGCCCTAATTCCCTCAATGGATGATAGAACCCGAACATCCATAAACATAATCCAACAATCGACGACTCTCACTCATCTTCTTTCGAATCTTAAGTTTGTTTGTCAGGTTAGTGCTCCAGTTTATATGCATAACAAATATTTGATAATAGTTTTCAAAAGATGATAATACTGCATATTTCATAAATTTATTTATTCTTTATAAATAAATGTTATTTTCTGTATACTAGAGACTAGATATGCAATATAAAGAATAGGAATATGTGATACGTAAGCCATATTCAGTGCTAGTATTTCGTAGATAGCTTATACAACTATTTGTATTCATAATTTCGGCGTCAAAATAAGTTGGTCATGGTGAAAACATATTCGACAAACTAGACCAGAGTATACTTTTACATAAATTTGATACTTTCGGATCTCTTACCAACTTAATAGAACACAATATGTGTTAGATTGTGATGTAGTAAATCTGTTGAAGTATTGCCAACATTAGGTGTTCCACAGGAATCTAATTTAGGACCACCATTATTTAATAGTTTTATGTTGTGGCTAACATTAATAAATTGTTTTTTATATGCCGATAATTTAAAATTATGGTGCTATACTTCATTTTTTGAAGACTGTATAATTTTACAACAAAATATGAATAGAGTTCACTCTTGATCTATGGATAATAAATTGTTTCTTAATATCACTAAATGTAATGTTTTGTAAATAATAACCAAATAGAACACGATAGTTTACGACTATAGACTTGAAAATATAATACTATGTTTGCCAGAATTATATGACAGATTTCATAATGCCAGAATATAGTAGCTGTCGATGTTTTCAGGAATTTGTTTTATACGTGGGTGAGCTTATGCAACGCCATTTGCGATTTAGTAAAAATGAATTAGTGGTCAGGTGAATATTGCGCTTTGGTCGTTGAGGTATTTTTCAAGAACGAGTCCGTAATCATGACTCAGACTTTATTTTGATGTCGTTTTAATCTAAGGTGGCACCATGCTGTTCCATATCGAAAGGTAATACCAAAAACTGATTTTGCGTTCTCGAAAAACTGGATCAGCGCTGAAACCTATGTCGAAGAGCTGCGCATTCTGGAACCTGAACTTGGAAAACGCGCAAAAAGTAAGAGAATATTTTACAGAGTTCTAAGCACTCTACTGTTAGTTACTCATTTTACATAAAGCTTCGCAGTATCACCTGTACAACATTCAAGTAATGTAATAACTAAACCATGAAGACTAGACTTTGTTGTCCGACTAAATTTTTATCGCACTTTTATCATCAATTTATTACACTGCTACATAAACATCCTGAAGTTCTAGATAACATGTTCATATTAGATTAAGCTCACTCTCATTTGTCAAGATTCGTCAATAAACAAAACTGCAGATATTGAGCTCCTAACAACCCATGTTGATTCCATCATGAACCACTACTTAGTCTCAATGTAACGATAGAGTATGCCATATATGAATACCGAAATTATTAGTTTATATTTCTTTGAGAACAACACTGATGCCACGGAAATTGTAATATCGACTGGATATCCGGATATGTTGAACAATTTTGTCCTCAATATTCCAATCTTTAGTTCCAGCAATATGGAGATTCCTCTTATTTGAAAGCGAACATCAGTTTGCTACGTAAAATGTTTATGAACCAACTAATTTTTAGGTTCAGCTTATTCCTTGGCTAGCCAGAACGCTCGATCCGACAGTTTATGACCTTTTGATGGCGACACCTGAAGGGTGAAGTTTTTAGGACTTATTTAAAATATTCAGGAATTAAAACATCGAATTCGAGATGAGATTACGGCCATTCCAATAGATATGATGCAACATATCCACTGAAATGCCTCTAACATGGTTTCCTTAATATTAGATAATTTAGTAAAAAATCAGCGAAGATTTTTGAAATATTGTACATTTAACATAGATGGGGCATATCCTCCCATTGGTTCTCCCGAGTCTAATTTTTTATCAAGATTATCAGCAGTAGTGTTCCAAAATCGCCGTAAAGCAGACTATTTAATCTTCCTTCATGGATTGATAAAATATCGACTGTAATAATATACTTACAATTAGTTAGCTATCATTCTATATCTACAGAACGGCATCGCGATAAATTCATTTGTTTCAATTACCTACACCTAGGGAAAATCTAGATAAAATTTCTCCACATTGTATGTGTTCGATTTATAACAAATATTTTGATCTCATAAATATTTGCAAATGCAGTTTTCATTCCATAACATCGTGTATTCTGTAATACTTTTTAATCTCTTTGTAACAGGGTTTTAAGATCCTGAGAATAGGATAATAAATAATTAAAAACTAAAAATAAAAATAATAATTTTTTATTATCGAATGACACTGACATAGTTTTCCACAAAACACCAAAACACTATACACTATACTCGATGCGCGTTTCGCTAGCAAAGTTGGAATCATCTGGAGATAATTAAACCTTAAGAGTTGTAATATTCTATCATTCAATTATCAATCTGGAGATGATTAAAACTCTCATCAGTTTTAATCATCTCCAGGTGATTAAACCAGATCCAGATGACCAACAGCATCTCCAGATGACGCTAGCTTTGTCGAAGAAACGCGCGTCGAGTATAGTGTATAGTGCTTTGGTGGTTTGTGGAAAATTACATTAGTGTTATCTTCACACCAAAGGTTCTTACCCACTCCAGTATTATCGAATGAATATGGCATCAATTTAGATATTCATATAAGTTGAGCTTCGGTAACAGAAGATATAAAGTTAGTGGAAATGACAGTCAACCAAATAGTGGCAACAACTCACAACGCCACACGTCTAATTAAGGCACATCAAAATAATCTATTACACTATATAATTGCATTCTATAGGGTAACTTATTCTTAGACAATTGCATTGTGGTATAAATAAAATGGTTATACAAAGAAAAGAAGTCATAGAAATCCAACATAGTATGACACGGAGTAATTATATATTTCTCATTGTGCAATAATTTCTATACTATCACATATGTTCTTGAAAACATCACTCGTTTTTTTTAATTTGAGAAAGTTGTGACAGTTTCTGTCACCGAGTTGGAACCCGTTCAGTTAAAAGCCCAAGTAAAAGCTGCAGAGCATTTAAGAGCTCTGCAGCTTCACAAGGATAAGCCCATGCACGGGGTCTTCTATAGGAATATGGAAGCCCTGGGCTTATCCGAAAGGCTGACCTTTGCTTTCTTAAGGTCAGCCGGGCTAAATTCAGAGACCGAGGGATTCATCATGGCTTGCCAAGATGGTGTATTTAACACGCTCGTCTATCGGAGTCGTGTCATGGGTATGGAGGTCCCTGATGTCAGCTGCAGGGCCTGCCGTAGGGCGCCGGAGACATTGATGCATTTACTGTTCTCGGCACCCGGTGATGGTAACATTGTTTTGAAAGAGGAGGAGGAACGGACAAAATATCGAGATTTAATCTTCGAACTTCGTAGACTCTATCCAGACCATACTGTTAAATTGAAGGTACTGATTATAGGAGCCCTTGGTGGAGCGAGAGATACACTGCTTTCTGAATTAAAGAACATACCGGCATGCCGAAACTCGGCAGAAATTTTAGCCGGTCGCATGCAGAAGGCCGTAATTCTCGGCTCACTACGTCTACTCAGGGCACACGACTCGGCCCAGTAATCACTAACCGAGCGGACGCGAGGAGTGATTGCTGGTATTACCAGCGCACCTTCTGTGTGAGTCGGAGCCACAGAAAGGGGTGACTGGCTTTTAGTAAAAAAAAAATAATAATAATAATAATAAGCAGGAGGAGCCGCACAACATCCATCTGGCCTTTGGTGAGTAGCGACTCCACTTACTCCAGCTGGGGTGCAAAACCGGACCGGCAGCACCAGCGCACCCGGGAGGGGATAACATATTCCCCTCTAGTGTCGGCCGTGGGCTTACTGGGCTAACTCCCCGGTAAGCCTGAACTTCTTGTTCCAAATGGCAGAAGAGGAGGCCCCCACGATCGACCCCGTTCGGATAGGGGTCATGGGCAAGGTGGTGGGGCCCAAATGGGTGGATTGCCTGGAAACGACGCACGCCAACGACATGGACGCTTTGAGTGGACCGACGCGCTGAGGGACGACCTGCTGCATTGCTATGAAAGCAGTGAGCCCATACGGAGGGGATACATGGCACGTATGCATGCCCTGTGGTGTGAATTACACCCAGAGCATGATGCCTTCACGCCGCAGAATCTGCGTGATTATGTATCCTATCTTCGTAGAAAGGGCTATGTGAGGACTGCGCCCCGATTGGCGAATGAGGTAGCTGAAAGGCTGCCTAATGAACCAGTTGAGGATGCGGTTTTCACCGTTCCACCAATAGTAGAGGGCCTCAGTACCAGAAGGGGGTTACATCGCATAAGACCCCCTAGGCCACAAGACCTGGCCAGAGTGGATGCTGAAGTTCAAGCATCGCTTCCAGAAAAGGCCGACATCTGGCACATAAATTGTGCCCTGTACACTGCCGCCGAGAGCTTCTCTCATATGGTGAGGGCGAACAACTCTTCCTCTCCGCGAGAGAGAGCGGAGTGGCGTGTACGGAAGATGGAGGCCAAGATCCAGTCGGCAAGACAACAGGTATCTCGTATCCAATGTGTGATGGACTATATGACGGCCAATAGGCCTTTCACGCAAAAATTACGGCGAATCGCCGCTAATTTAAGACGCGTCCGTCACACACTTAATGAGGTAGTGCTGCGTACCATCAAACAGTACTGCCTTGATAGGATACGAATGCTAGTGACATGCAAAAAGTCACTAGTGAGGCGGGCGCGAAGACTGGCGGAAAATAATTTGTTCTGCCAAAAACCCTCGCGTCTATTCGAACCGCCTCAACCTGTTGTCGAAAATCCACCGACTGTAGATCAGGTGGAAAACTTTTGGAAGGCGCTGTACGAGCAGAAGCTCCCACTCCAAAGAGACACTCCAGCCCTAGCACACTTTGAAGACTTTTGCGAAGGTCCTCAGCGACCAGAAGAAGTGTGCCATCCGATAACCCCTGAAGAGGTTCAAAGGGCTCTTGCGGGCTCTAAGAACTTTGCTGCTCCAGGTCCCGACGGGATAAATAACTTCTGGTGGAAAAAATTACCTAGTATCCACCGCCACTTAGCCAGAATTTTTACCACCTGGCTAAATGGGGAGCAGCAAATTCCTTCTTGGGTTGTTGAGGGGCGAACCGTGCTAATCCCGAAGACCGGAGATTTGTCCAACCCAAAGAACTACCGACCGATAACCTGCTTAAACGCCTGTTACAAGGTGTTTACACGCATCTTGTACACGCGAGTACTCCTAGCAGTTGAGCCGGTTTTCGAGGGGATATACGAACAACGAGGGTCTAAGAGGGGTGTCGCTGGCTGCAAGGAGAATCTGTTGATTGACAGATGTATCACGCAGGACTCCGTGCAGTACAAGCGAAACCTTTCCATGGCCTGGATCGACTACCGCAAGGCATTCGATATGACATCGCATGAGCTAATAATTCACTTGCTCCAATGCCTTGTGGTGCCCGGTCCTATAGTGAGATGCATTCAAGAACTGATGCCGCTCTGGAGAACTCGGTTTACCATAACATCGGGTGATACTAGAGTCCGGACAGAGCCGGTGTCGTTTAGAAGGGGCGTGTTTCAGGGAGACTCCCTTAGCCCCCTTCTGTTTTGCATCTCACTGTTGCCGTTGTCCGTGTCCCTCAGGAAGACCCGTGGCTATAACTGCGGCACCCCCGGCGATCGGAGGCATAAGGTGACCCATCTATTTTACATGGATGACCTAAAACTTTATGCCTCCGGAGAAAGGGAATTACGCCAGTCCCTGAGGGTGGTGTGGGAGTACACGCAGGCCATCGGGATGGAGTTGGGGTTGGACAAATGTGCACTGGTTCATCTCAAGAGAGGACGAAGCCGGGAATACGCAGAGGATGCGCAGCTAGTAGACGGAAGCATCTGACATCACTTAGATGCCGGAGAGTCGTACGCCTACTTGGGTCTTGAGCAACGCTCCACCCAAGAGGTAGGTGTCGTAAAAAACGCTCTCCGCGGCAAGTATCAGCACCGCCTCCGACAGATCTGGTCTTAAGAACTGTCGGGGAAGAACAAGGTGTCTGCAACAAACATGCTTGCCGTTCCGATCCTTGTCTACTCCTTCGGAGTAGTCAAATGGACACAGGAGGAGCTGCGACAACTCGACGTAGTAACCCGAAAGAGGATGCATCTCAGTAGGAGTTTACATCCTAGATCGTCCGTTCCACGGCTATATCTCCCACGACATCGCGGAGGTCGTGGACTCTTGAGTTTGGAGTGTCTTCATAACAGGATGGTTCTGGACGGAGCCTGTAAAGTTATCAGGAGTTCGGATCCCCTTCTCTGCATGGTCCGAGATCACGAACATGCAGGGATAGGAGCATTTTTATTTAAGGCAGCACGTAGAGCAGCCGATGATCTCGGTCTCGTCTTCGATACCGAACGGGCCAATCACAACTCTGTCACCGAGTTGGAACCCGTTCAGTTAAAAGCCCAAGTAAAAGCTGCAGAGCATTTAAGAGCTCTGCAGCTTCACAAGGATAAGCCCATGCACGGGGTCTTCTATAGGAATATGGAAGCCCTGGGCTTATCCGAAAGGCTGACCTTTGCTTTCTTAAGGTCAGCCGGGCTAAATTCAGAGACCGAGGGATTCATCATGGCTTGCCAAGATGGTGTATTTAACACGCTCGTCTATCGGAGTCGTGTCATGGGTATGGAGGTCCCTGATGTCAGCTGCAGGGCCTGCCGTAGGGCGCCGGAGACATTGATGCATTTACTGTCGGCTTGTCCGGTATATGCAGTCTCGGCCTATATCCATAGACATAACGCAGCGTTGCGGGTGCTTTATTATCATTTAAGGCACTCGTATCAGATAGACGAGACACCAGTGCTGCCTTACGCTCCGGGGGATATTGAGTCCGTTGTGGAAAACGAGAAGTGCCGAATATATTGGAACTATACGTTTTCCACCGTCAGGCAAATACAAGCCAACAAGCCTGACGTAGTCCTCCTCGACCACCAAATCAGGACAATGTTCGTCATCGAGTTCTCGGCACCCGGTGATGGTAACATTGTTTTGAAAGAGGAGGAGAAACGGACAAAATATCGAGATTTAATCTTCGAACTCCGTAGACTCTATCCAGATTGAAGGTACTGATTATAGGAGCCCTTGGTGGAGCGAGAGATACACTGCTTTCTGAATTAAAGAACATACCGGCATGCCGAAACTCGGCAGAAATCTTAGCCGGTAGCATGCAGAAGGCCGTAATTCTCGGCTCACTACGTCTACTCAGGGCACACGACTCGGCCCAGTAATCACTAACCGAGTGGACGCGAGGAGTGATTGCTGGTATTACCAGCGCACCTTCTGTGTGAGTCGGAGCTACAGAATGGGGTGACTGGCTTTTAGTAAAAAAATAATAATAATAATCATGTTATTTATAATAACTTGATTTACTATTTATCATATGCACATTTTGTCATAAATTTATGTATAAAACCCTCAGAAATTAATCCAGGATAACCCACCGTAAGCTTGCTTATTCAAGATTTTGTTATGAATCATGCAAATCTGATAAAATATTTTAAATTACATTAGAAAAAATCATGCTTGTATTACATACATGTATTACGATTGTATTACCAGCTATGTAATATATTAAAAAATATTGTTACAAATGTAGTTATTTCTAGGAGAAAATTACTTGACGCGACAGGAGACGATAAATAATTAATTATCGATTATACCCTTAACATCCTTCTTTATTTTATGATTTAGGCTAGTGCCTAGATAATAAAATACCCAATAAAGTAAATTGTAACAGTTTCATGTTGTTTTTTATAAACGAATTTGGCGTTTCTCCTTAATTGGTGTTTTAATTATTTGGCAACGGCAGTAAAGTAGTTTAATTTGCTGTCTCCCATTTAGTTAAGCAAGATGAATATAACACATAAAATAGTTATATATCCTATAATTACTGACATGTCGCGACATAAATCTCAACGGACTTCTAAATAAAACTACATGTAGAAGTTCAAAATGACATTGACAACTAAAACTATTAAAAAATAATAAGGGTATATATTTTGAAACAAATATAACATATTCAGTTTTACTAGATGTTTAGTTCAAGGATATATACTATTCATTTCACCACTATTTGCCAAATAAAAAACTCTCTTATCTTGCCGATAAACGGAACAGTCTACCTGAGCCTAGTCATAAGAACAAGCCACGGTATGAGATAAGAGCCGTTTGGGATTTTTTATTTGGCAAATAGCGATGAAATAAACTCATACAGTGTTTTCGTAAAGTAATGAATAAATTTGTTAAAAATTTTTATAGATATAACCTCCTAACCTAATACCATTTTTTATTATGGAATGGGAAAGAGCACATTCTTCACATACGCATTAATGTTAGTATAAGTTACATGAAAGAATGAAGAAAATCAATTTTACAATTTAAAAATTTATTGGAAATGATTAATTAAAAAATTAACTAAAACAAATCTTTAAATTATGCACCGTTGCGTTGGCTGCTGCAGCCAAGACGATTAATAAATTTTGTTTGAACATTGTCAATAACTTCAGGAAGTGTATGTTGTGTTTCGTGATTAATTATTGTTTTTAAATCCTTTAAATTTTCCGGCCTAGTAATATATACTTTGTTTTTCAAATATCCCCACAAAAAGTAATTTAGGAGTGTTAAATCGACTCAATCAGTCCCATTTGTGTATCCAATAATTCGGGAATAACTCTTCTAAATAAGCGCGGACAGGTGTTCTAAATATATTGCGGTCTAAATATATTGCAGCAGTTAGATTTATGCCAAAGAAATAGGGACCCAAAATTATTCCGTCGATTATGCCGCATCATGCATTTATTTTCTGGGGATTTTGAGTATTGAGTAGTCCATCATCTATCGGGAATTCTCGGTATCTCAATAACGACAGTTTTGCTTATTGACAAGGTTGTTCAAAACAAATGTAGTTTCATTAGAAAAAAATATGCTGTTTACAAAATTATTAGCATTATTACCAGCATAGCTGTTGTATTTGCTCGAAAAATGGATTTCGCCGATTAATGTTGTGGACAAGGATTTCTTGTAAGGATGTTTTAGTTTTTTTTCCGAATTTTAGTACTGTAGACGTTGCCATATTGAAATCCAGGGCCAATTGCTTGGTTAAGTTTTGAATGATGATTTTCTTTATTGTCAACAAGACATTAAGTTGATCGTCTTCTAATGGCGAGGGTCGACCAGATTTAGGAAGATCGCAAACATGCTCAAATTCGCACGATTTAGTCTCAATATTGGTTACCATGGTGCGACTAATGGGTTGCCGATCAGGATGAGTTGCATTGAACAATTCAACTATTTGTCTTTGAATGCGCATCTTGTCTCCAAATCCGATTATGAAAAAGATTACAATTCGTTTTTGTTTAATTAATTCAACCATTTTTCTACAAATGATAATACTCAATACTTCAAACAAACTGCTTCTGCCAAACAAAGTAGGTATAGCAAATATATTCTTTGATGAAATAATTCCAAAAATAAAAAAAAATATTTAACCGAGTACGATTTCAAGTTTTACTGTGTTGGTATTGATTATGTTTTAAAAAAGTAACATTTTACGAGTCCGAGAATTTTTCTCAAATTCTCAAATTTTCTCAAAAGTTATTTTGAGAAAAATTTTCGGATTTTCATTATAAAATTCATTAGAAATCGATTTTTGATTTTCTATTGAATTTATTCATTACTTTACGAAAGCACTGTATGATTACTGTGTCCGTCCACCGATTACTTTTACCTCTATAGAAATACCTGTACTAAAACCCGAAAAACTGTATTATAGATGTTGATTTACAACTTTTGCTGTTTTATACAGTACTGATCTTTGGTATATGGTAAGTTTTGATTTATTGAACATCTGTGTAAATATTTTATGATAAAGATAAAAACAAAATTATTTATCACTAAAAATTCTGAGGAATAGATAACGCAATCAATGATAGAACGTAGATAACAATCAATTTGACATGGAATCTTCTGAAATACAAGAAATAAGTTTCTTGTATAGTTGGCACTATCTCAGTCTTTCAGAGGAATAAAGCATTAATTAAAAGTATCTAATTTTAGAGTATATATATATATATATATATATATATATATATATATATATATATATATATATATATATATATATATATATATAAAAAAGGTGGTCCAACCAAAACGCACGATGTTCATTGTAAATAAAACAAAAAGTTTTCAGAGAATTATCTTAATATTTTTTATTATGATAGAAGGATCTATGACAATTATGTGTGGAACAAAATATTGGCCAAATACTCGCCACGGCTTCGGTGGCATACCTCTATCCGATGGTCCATATGTTCAATGACTCTGAGATATAATTGAGGTTCAATGTCGTTAATGTGCCGAATTATCTCATCCTTTAGCTCTTGAATTGTTCTTGGCTTATTGACGTACACTTTTTCTTTTAAATATCCCCAAAGAAAGAAGTCCAACGCTGTCAAATCACATGATCGTGGCGGTCAATTAACGTCGCCACGACGTGAGATAACACGGCCATTGAATTTCTCGAGCAAAAATGCCATTGTTTCTTTGGCTGTGTGGCAAGTGGCACCATCCTGTTGGAACCACATATCGTCCAGGTCCATATCCTCAATTTCTGGCCACAAGAAGTCCGTTATCATCTCGCGATAGCGAACATCATTCACGATAACTGCTTGGCCGACCTCATTTTCGAAGAAGTACGGCCCGATGACGCCGCCAGCCCATAAACCGGACTAAACAGTCACTCTTTGTGGATGCATCGGCTTTTCAACAATCACTCGTGGATTCTCATTTGCCCAAATGCGGCAATTCTGCTTGTTAACGAATCCACTGAGGTGAATGTGTGCCTCGTCGCTGAAGATGATTTTCTTTGTAAAGTCACCATTCACTTCTGTCTGTTCAGCCAACCATTCGGCGTATTGACGACGCTTGAAATGGTCAGTAGGCTTCAACTCTTGAGTCAATTGAACCTTGTAAGCGTGTAAATTCAAATCTTTATTCAAAATTCGCATCAGTGATGTTCGTGAGATGTTCAATTGTTGGACACGACGACGAGTCGAGGTTGACGGCTCTTCTGCTACACTATCGCGAACAACAGCAATGTCTTCCGCAGAAGGAACTGGGCGAGCATTCACAGGTGTTTTCACATTTCCTACAGACCCGGTTTGCTGAAATTTGCGCACAATTCTCCCGATTGTGGACACATTTGGTCGATTATGCTGACCAAAAAAGTCACGAAGTGCACGAAATGCATTTTGATTTGAACGCCCATTTTCGTAAAAGGCTTCAACAATCTTAACGCGCTGCTCAATTGTGTACCTCTCAATGGTTGAATTTGTCAAACATTGAAACAGAAATGTCAAATTAAGTTGGGCAAAAAACTTGACGTTAAGATGTGACTCACAATTAACATCGTGAATTATGGTTGGACCACCCTTTATATATATATATATATATATATATATATATATATATATATATATATATATATATATTCACTAACTACATTTTATTGAAAATATAACTATTAAGGTTGCTACAAAAGTAATAGTAAAATTACATATTGTAAGTATTAATAACTAAAATCTGGTTAAATTAGGTTAGGTAATAGGATTTGTGAAGGGTCATGAAAATTTAATAATAGTGGGAGATTTTAACGCAGTAGTAGGCGAGGGGAAAGATGGAGAATTTGTAGATCCTTATGGATTAGGAAACAGAAACGAGAGAGGTAGCAGACTGATAGAATTCTGTGACAAGCACAAGATGGTAGTCGCGAACACATTGTTCAAGAATCACGTTAGGAGGCGGTACACCTGGAAAATGCCAGGAGAAAACAGGTATCAGATAGACTACATTCTGTTAGGAAGAGATTTAGAAATCAAGTATAAGACCGTAAGAGTTATCCAGGAGCAGATTTAGACAGCGACCACAACTTGGTAGTCATGAAAGCTAGATTACAGTTTAAAAATCTGAAAACCCGGAATGTTAAGAAACGTATAAATGTAGACATATTGAGGGATCAGAATATGAAAGATAAGTTCCAGGAGAAAACAGATCAATTAATAAATGAAGCGAGTAATGACGAAATCAAGAACGCAGAAACTGAGTGGGAGGGTATCAAGAATAGTCTAGATTCCACGGCTACGGATGTTTTAGGACACGAGAGATGGGAAGTTAGGAAGCCCTGAATAACGGACGAAATCTTAAACTTAATATAAAAGAGACGAGGCTACAAAAACAGAAGAGACGAGAAAGGATTGAAAACTTATAAGTCAATAAAGTGGGAAATCATTAGAAAGTGTAGAAAAGCGAAAGAATAATGGATAGAGGATAAATGCAAAGAAGTAGAAGATAAGCTCCAAGTAGGTAATACCGCTGAGGCTTACAAAATAATTAAGAGGAACTTCAGGGATATAGGACCAATAAGTAGAAACGTTAGGAGTTAATCGAGGGACATACTGATCGGAAGAGAGGAGAAAGCGGAGAGGAGAGGAGGAAAGAGACGGAAGCAGCACTTAGGAGAAATTTATACGAGGGTCAGGAATTAGAGGAAATATTAGAGAAAGAATCTAGCATCGATAGGGAAGATGTAGGAAAACCTATATTGAGAGAGGAATTTGAAATAGCAGTAAGGGGGCTAAAGAACTATAAAGCGCCGGGTGTAGATAAAATACAGGCGGAAATTTTAAAATGTGCGGGACAGAAAGTAATAAATAAGATGTTTGAACTGGTAAAATATATATACGAAACGGGTGAGATGCCGGAGGATTATAAGAGGAACATTATCGTTACTATACCGAAAAAGAGAGGAGCCGACAAATGCGAGAACTTTAGAACTTCCCACGCGTCAAAAATCTTAACCAGAATAGTGCAGAAGAGGATGGAAAATAGAGCGGAGGAAATACTAGGAGAAGACCAATTCGGGTTTAGGCAAAATAGGGGAACTCGCGAAGCTATTCTGGCGCTAAGAGTAATGTTAGAGAAAACAATAGAAAAAGGAAAGAACGCTTATATAGGATTTGTAGATTTAGAAAAGCTTTTGATAATGTAAGATGGGAAAAAATGTTCGAGATACTAAAAAGCGCGGGAATGAAGTATAGAGATAGGATAGTAGTACACAATCTATACAAAGAGCAAACTGCTGTTATAGAAGTAGAAGGGGAAAGAAGGGAAGTAGGTATTAGGAAAGGAGTAGGACAAGGATGTACGCTATCGATACTAATTTTTAATCTGTATATCGAAGAGGCGATTAATGTGGTAAAAGATAGAGTGTATTTCGGGATTAAAGTACAGGGACAGAAACTAAAAATGCAAAGATTCGCGGATGATATAGCAGTATTAGCATCTAGTAAGGAGGAATTAGAATCAGCGTTGAACGAAATGGAGGCAGTGTTCACAGAAGAATAAGGAATGAAGGCGAATAAAAACAAAACTAAAGTGTTAGTGTGCAGAGGGCGCAAGAGCAGAGCAAAAACGAAAGTACAAATTAATAATGAAATATTGGAGGAAGTTAAAGACTTCACTTATTTAGGAAGTAAAATAAATTGGGATGGAAGAAGCGATAAATATATAAAACAAAGAATAGCGTAGGGTTGAGTAGCTTTTAACAAAAAGAGAGCACTTTTATGCTCGGGGGTAATAAACTTAGAAACAAGGAAGAGAGGTTTTTGAAAACGTATGTATGGAGTACTATACGGTTGCGAAACCTGGACGGTAGGTGAAGCAAATAGGAAGAAATTAGAAGCTTTTAAGATGTAGTGTTACCGAAGAATGATGAAAATACCGTGGACAGATAGGGTTAGAAACGAAAAAGTATTAGAGAAAGTCGGCGAGAAAAGAAGTATGCGGAAAAACATAAAGAAGAGAAGAGGTAGAATGGTAGGCCACTTGCTGAGACATGGGGGAATAGTCTGCGATATTTTGGAAGCAGAAATAGGAGTGAAGAAAGGCAGAGGTAGGCCTAGATTAGACTACTGCTCGCAAATACTAAGGGATGTAGGTTGTAGCACAATTAGCGAAATGCGTAGGTTAGCACAAGATAGGAGAAGCTGGAGGTTAGCGTCCAACCAGTCTTAGGGCTGATGCCCTCATGATGATTAGCACATATTCACAAGTTTTTCAGTTTGTGTAAGATAGTTCTTGTATGTATTAATTTAAGATATCAGTAATTCTTCTTAATTTGTTATTTAAATGGTTTGTAATTGCATTATTGATGCAATTCTATTGATTCTTGGTCACGTATGTGTCATGTTTCTTTGTCGTTGCTTAAAATGTGAGTAAGAACTTTTTAGATTGAAACAGCAGTTCTCAAACATGTCGATGCGTTCTTGTTAATTCAAAATCCGCACTATATCGTTGTAAAGTTTATATTAGTTTATGTTTAGCATAACGTAATTATTTTAAAATATGGCGACTCATAAATATAAAAGTACACGTCAAAAATAAAAGTTTATAAACACCTCATGAATAGGCAATATTTTAAAATTATTTAATGAAAATGACATTAGGAGATTCTTCCCCCGAACGTAAGTCTTGCCCTATTTTTCAAGTTATAAATAAACTATATTAAATACAAGAGCATAATGTTACTTTATCCACAGAGAATCTATACGTTGTAATCTATCTCCATTAAATCAATATGATTCACTAATTTTGGGACTGAAAGCCGCATATTGGTATACTCCTTTCAAATATTCCTAATAAATAGATGGATTACAGTGTCGCTGTACCCTGAAATTCACTCATTGTCAATGCGACGCTGGTGGAACGAAGACATAAATAATAACAGCTTTGCGACATCATATGACATCCTTAGAGAATAATATGCATCACAAATGTCTCCAGTTAAATTATTGAAATGACCTTGTCTGTTGTCTATAACGTCCTTTATTAAGCGTCTAATGTCTATACCATTTACCTAACTTCCGAGTTGTACTAATTGTTTTAATTAAAGACTATATCACTATTTAATGTTCTTTCCTTTTTTTAATTTACCAATACAAAACAAACCAAATCTTTCTTCGTTTGTGTTTGGGAGAGGCGTCTGCAAAATAACCAGACAGTAACAAAGTGCGAACGTTAATTTTCAGGATTGAATTGCCCTAGGCTGATAAATAATTTGCATTTTAAGAGAAACTGCCCTGTTTTACGTATACAGTATTAGGGTGATACCAAAAAGAGCCAAATACAATAATCAGATTCTTCAGGGGTAATGTATTATTTTTTATTTAATATTTATCTGGTTGATGAAGAAAATATAGTTATAAATATATCGATATATTTATGTATTTTAGTGGGAATATTTAATAGGCGATGTAATAATGACAAGAACATATGATATGGATATGGATATCCATATCTATAGATATACCTTATATAGATATTGATTGGATGTTGTACAATGTACAATATTGTACAATGGGGTATAATGTGTGACATAATTCGGGAAAATTGGGGACCGATGTATTAGTCGAGGATTAGGTGTAATGTTTCTAAAATATAGCTGAGAATAATAATTTGCCTTCTGTTTAGCTGTTGATGTTATATTTGTGTTCGATTCATAGTGTTTCTTCGTTCCTTGTTTGAATTTTATATTTTTTTCTATTTCTTTATGACACTGACCCAAGACATAAAATATAGAAATTAAAGTTTTAAACGACGAACGTATCAATATTAATCTATTTTAAATAAATATTATATGTAAACAATTGTTGGTATTCGCCCTTCCCTTAATGTCATCCTTGGTGACATAGGGGTTTAGTAACCTAACGAGTACAGCTAGAAGCTCCGGATCAAAAAACAAAAGTTACCACATTGTTCGCAAGGGTCGATTTAATGCACTGATTTTGTCAAAATTCCGAAATTCGAACGAAAAACATTTCGTACATCGACCTAATAATTTCGTGACACACACACACACACACACACACACACATACACACACACACACACACACACACACACACACACACACACACACACACACACACACACACACACACACACACACACACACACACGAAAACAGCCGTTTAGTAAATAGAGGTAAGATTTAGTTCTTTTATTCTATAATAATTATGAGTGGAGATGGTAATAACAAAATAGTTACATTTTTATATTGCATGCTGTTTATTCCAAATTTTAGGAAGTAGGTAGGAATAAATGTTAGGTCTATAGGGGTCAGTGATAGAGGACATGTAAGAGAAAGTTTGTGTACAAATATTGAATTGAATGATTCGTTTAATTAGCATACGCATAAGATGAGATTATGACATTTTCATAGGGATGTCGGAAACAGTATGCGAACGATTTTTCAATTTCTTTTTTATAATTTTACATATCACATATTTATACACGTATTAAATTATTTTCTGATTGAAGACTGGCTTATATTGTGATGTCTACTAACATTTTCAATTTTTAAAGCTATATCTGAAGGCAATAATAGTTAAAATTAAATAATATAACCCGTATAGGTACCTAAACTTAGATAATAAAGTTAAAATGTTTTCACAATAGTTTAATCGAAACTTACTCGTTATAACGGGAAAAATGTTTTTGTATAAAGAGAAACCGTTTGATATCTAGTGATGTAATATTTGCGCAACTAAAATAATCTTCGACAGTTCGTAATGGATCTGTACGCACACAATCACTATACATTTGTTTTATTGTAGTAAAATCTGATTTCTTCTTTAAAACATTATCAAACTCTGCTATAACATTCATACTTTTTGCGTTATTCAAAGCATATACAATGTTTGTATAGCGTCCACTATTTGTAGTGACTCCATTAACGACAATTTGGTAATTTTGCATCCATTATTTCTCATTATAATTGTTATGAAGAGCTGGCAAATTTGATTTAAAATGAGCATCTTGAAATTTCGTTTGACTTTCTTCATGGCAGTTCCTTTTCTTAGGATTAAATCGTAATCACTACAAATTAGTTTAACCGAACAAAATCTGAATTTTTATTTACAAACATTATAAAATTTTGCTATAATCCTATTATTTTTGCGCCACTCAAAGCATGTAGGTGTTTGTATAGTGTCCACTATTTGCATTAACGACAATGAAGAATTTTGTAATATTGCTCTCCTCTATTCTCCATTATAATTGTTATTGTTCAGGTCGCTGGTCTAAATTTTATTTCTACTTACTAAACGGTTGCTTTCGTGTGTGTGTCCCGAAATTTTTAGGTCGATGTACGAAATGCTTTTCGTTCGAATTTCGTCATTTTAACAATATCAACATAGTAAATCGACAAAAACGGTAGTCATACCGGACTGTTTTTGTGGAAAAGTAGTCGTTTATACATTTTTGTACATTAGAAACTATCATTTAAAAATTTTAAGTGAAATAAATTAAGTCTAGTTATAATCGATAATGCGTTATTCATAATAATAAAACAATATTGCAAGCGAGGGAGAAAATAAGAAAAAACATCTTTATGATAAAAATAAACAGTTTTAAAACCTTCAAACGGACTTTTCCGCACGTAGAACATCTCTATCTCGAAATTGAGTGGCCGGGAAAAACACATAAATGCAGAATATGTGTTTTATGCGACAGTTTTACTTTTCTCAAATAGTCCACCATCATGCTTTCTCATGGCCCATGGACAGGGTGGGGTGTATCCTATCCACCTCAAAATAAATATATGTCGTCTGGCAGACATCCCTAATCAGAATCAGTCGAAACCCGATCGATTCGACACGATTTAATTGAGTGATGGTGCTAACAAAAGAAAATTCTCAAATAGTCCACCATTGTACTTTCCCATGACCCATGTACATAGTAGGGTGTGTTCTATCCACCTCAAAATCAATAGGTGTCATCTGGAAGACGCCCCTGATCAGAATCAGTCAAAAACCGATCGATCCGACACGATATAGTTGAGTTGTTGTGCTAATAAGAATAAATGCCGACCACAACGACAACGACGAAAATGACGACAATGATGGCAATGACGACAACGATATACACACAACAAAAATTAAAACCATGTGGTTTGATTTTTAGGTCGAAAAGCGAAGAATAAACCAAAGAAAAATTAGTTTTTTCAGTTTGTCTTTACACGATTACATAATTTTTTCGGAGTGCGGAAAAGTAAAAATGCCTTCTAGAGGCAAGTTTAGAAAAATCGTCTTATTTTAGCTTCAACAATATGTAGTACCTCCATGTATACGGAATATTGGGACTATATTTCCCAGTTTCTCAAAAGGATGTCACGCAATCTTCAAGGTTTTGATTTATTTTTCACTAATTAAGCGAAATAAGTGCCCATACAATACCACTTTTAACGTCACAAATTGAGCGCGTACCGTAAAAACCCCAAATCAGGTTCTGTTAAAATTAATACTTATGTATGTTGTCAAAAATTTATGCTTGGTATTATGCAAAGAAATAATTTGGTAATATTCGAGTACATTACGAAAATATTTTTTACGTAAAACAAATTTCACGGAATCATTATTTGTAGGACTTTTTATAAGTGAAAATAGCTCTCACTAAATGGTGTTTGGGAAACATTATCACATAAAATAAACAGTTTTAAAACCTTAAAACGGACTTTACCGCACGTAGAACATCTCTATCTCGAAATTGAGTGGCCGAGAAAAAATAAACTAACACATAAATGCAGAATATGTGTTTTATGCGACAGTTTAACTTTTTTCAAATAGTCCACCATTGTGCTCTCTCATGACCCATGAACATAGTAGAGTGTGTTCTATCCACCTCAAAATAAATAGGTGTCGTCTGGGAGACGTCTCCGATCAGAATCAGTCAAAATTCGATCGATCCGACACGATTTAGTTGAGTTATCGTGCTAACAAGAAATTTTATTAATGCCGACGACAACGATAACGACAGACACACACACACACACACACACACACACACACACACACACACACACACACACACACACACACACACACACACACACACACACACACACACACACACACACACACACACACACACACACACACACACACACACACACACACACACACACACACACACACACACACACACACACACACACACACACACACACACACACACACACACACACACACACACACACACACACACACACACACACACACACACACACACACACACACACACACACACACACACACACACACACACACACACACACACACACACACACACACACACACACACACACACACACACACACACACACACACACACACACACACACACACACACACACACACACACACACACACACACACACACACACACACACACACACACACACACACACACACACACACACACACACACACACACACACACACACACACACACACACACACACACACACACACACACACACACACACACACACACACACACACACACACACACACACACACACACACACACACACACACACACACACACACACACACACACACACACACACACACACACACACACACACACACACACACACACACACACACACACACACACACACACACACACACACACACACACACACACACACACACACACACACACACACACACACACACACACACACACACACACACACACACACACACACACACACACACACACACACACACACACACACACACACACACACACACACACACACACACACACACACACACACACACACACACACACACACACACACACACACACACACACACACACACACACACACACACACACACACACACACACACACACACACACACACACACACACACACACACACACACACACACACACACACACACACACACACACACACACACACACACACACACACACACACACACACACACACACACACACACACACACACACACACACACACACACACACACACACACACACACACACACACACACACACACACACACACACACACACACACACACACACACACACACACACACACACACACACACACACACACACACACACACACACACACACACACACACACACACACACACACACACACACACACACACACACACACACACACACACACACACACACACACACACACACACACACACACACACACACACACACACACACACACACACACACACACACACACACACACACACACACACACACACACACACACACACACACACACACACACACACACACACACACACACACACACACACACACACACACACACACACACACACACACACACACACACACACACACACACACACACACACACACACACACACACACACACACACACACACACACACACACACACACACACACACACACACACACACACACACACACACACACACACACACACACACACACACACACACACACACACACACACACACACACACACACACACACACACACACACACACACACACACACACACACACACACACACACACACACACACACACACACACACACACACACACACACACACACACACACACACACACACACACACACACACACACACACACACACACACACACACACACACACACACACACACACACACACACACACACACACACACACACACACACACACACACACACACACACACACACACACACACACAAGCACACATAAAATGGTTTAAAATACATTGTTTTTGGTTTTTAGGCCGAAAAGCGAAAAATAAACCCTAGATAATTTTTTTTACACGATTACATTACTTTTCCGCGTATAGTGGAGTGCGGAAAAGTAATATAACACGTGTAATGGTCTTAGAACAATATGATATTGAAGTAAATGAGTTATATAGTATACTGTAATAATATGGGAAAAAAAATTGAAACAAATTGATCATTGAATGCGTGTCATCTGCGTCAATGTATAGACGTCATTGTATTTTAAGAGGAATATTAAAACGAATCTAAATTCTAATACTAATTCTAAACCCTCATTGTTTATTGTTTTAATATGCGTGTTACGGATTAGAATCTTTGAGGTGCTACCCGATATATGTTTGTCTATTTCTATACAAAACACTTAACGAATTAAGAACATTTATGCAAAGGTAAATGATTTCTATTTATTCGCCGTTTACACATAGTTTCGTAGAAGGTTTCTCACCAAGAGAAAGTTGTAATAGTAAGTCGACCATCGTAATAAGTTTATTTATATCTGAACAATTTGCATAAGGAATGAGAAACGCTATTGCTAATATGATTACGCTTAAAGTAAATGAGAATTCCTCACAAAGGTTCATCAGGATAGGTCTGATCCGGCAAATGTTAATTGCATCAGGTAATTGGGGCTGACCTGACGATAGAGATCGATACGATGCCTTGTTAATGCTAGGTTGAAATAGATTTTAATTATGAAAACCTCGTAGCAGTAAAAATAGTTAGCGTTAATAGCAATTAATGGAATTATTTTATATTTCTAAGAGCTTAGAAAGAAAGTAGATTAGACTATAGGCAGAGTTGTTGAATTATAAAATTTCTTGAAAAACAATTTTTGTAAAAGATTGTCGAGATTAATTACTTACTTGTAAGGAGATACTATTTCCACCAATATTTCAAACATTTTAAGCAGGTACAATTCTTCAATTAAACTGTACTTAATAGTTTTTGTAACCTTGATAATAGTGTGTTTTGCTATTTTGTCGATTTGCATACCAGTTATTACATAAATTAAGTTTAACAATATCTTAATTTCCTGGGTAGCTACAGAAGATAAATATTCGTATTTACATAACTCAATAAAGTACACTATTAAAAGTATGTGTTTCATTTTAAATATGATTCAAATATCATCACAGTCTTTTGAGTTATTGTTGTTTATGTTAGTAATCGTGGACGTGATTGAATTTATAGTAAAATTTGTACGTGGTTAAAATATATTTAAGTAATTTCAGTCAATATATGCTTTCAGTTATAAAGCAGGCGGTTGAACTTTACAATATTCAATATGTTAAAAATAAAATCACCAGATAGTTCATATATTCCAATATGTTTGGTAATCCAAAATTAGTAATAACGTAGAAATATTGTGCTAGATATTGTGTTAGTTAGATTTGGAGACCGAGAGAGTTATTAGCTGTACTATGCACTATGGATCAATTCTGTGAGCATTTGGTAAATCGACATTACTATTGGTATTCAAATCTGTTATGCGTATTGAATAGGATTTGACTATTAAGTAAACAAAGTAATCTCTAGGGAAATGTTTCGTTTAAAAAAAATTGAATTCCCTAGGGTAGGCACTTGAAAATGATGATGCTATGGTTTTAACTCTAGTAGAATAAAGTGGGTGTGGAAGATAACGTTAAAAGAAAATTCTATTTTAAGATATTCGATTATTGCTCTCTCCCATTAAGAGAACCTATGTTTACATTTTGTATTTGGGAGTATACTCTGTGTTATTCGTGTTAAATGTATTATATAAAAATATGAAATAATAAGAATAAATTATACAATAAGAGCGCTAATTTTGAATTGCGTACCATTTTGGCCGTCAGGATTCGATAGGTCAATAATTCTGATAGGTCGATAGGGGACAGATAGGAGTTAGTAAACATGGAGCGCTCCACGATACAACAATGCGTCCTTATTGTTAAACATTACTATCAAAATGGTAAAAGTTTGGTTGCCACGATTAGTTTGGTTGCTACGGAATTGCGTCTCATTTTCGGTACAAATAATGTTCCAAATTAACTGTGGAAAGAATAATCGAAAATTCGAAGGTACTAGTTCAGTTATTGATGTGAAACACAACACGAGCCCATCGAGGTCATTCAGAACGAAACATCACGGTAGTTCGCGAGAGTGTGGCCGAGAGTCCAAGGACCTCGATTCGTCATCGTAATCATACACAAGAATGGGACATTTCAACTATATTCTTTGTATTCTCACTAAAGATTTGCATTCCCATACTTACAAAGTCCAATTGACATAACAACTTCTGCCAACAGACCATGCACAGCGAAGACAGTTCTCTAATTGGATTACTAAATAATAAGAAATGAATACCGATTTTGTAGAAAAATCGTCTTCAGCATGAGGCATATTTTCACCTTGATGGCTTCGTTAATAGGCAAAATTGTCGCATTTAGGGCTCAAAATATCCACGAATGATGCATGAGAAATAAATGCATCCCCAACGTGTCACTGTTTGGTATGCATTGTGGGCTCATGGAATCACTGGACCATTTTTCTTTGAAACGAGGCAGGTAATGCATTAATGGTAAACGACGAACGTTATCATGATATGAAAAATTAGTTATTTGTGCCTCAATTGAAACAAAAAAAGATATTGCTCTTGAAGACATGTGGTTTCAGCAGGATGGTGCTACTTGCCATATCACCCGTGAAACATTGACAGTCTTTCATGAGTCTTTTTCTGGTCGTATCATCCCCGTTATTGTGACTAGAATTGGCCGCTACGATCTGGCGATTTAACACCTCTGGTTTTTTTCCTGTAGAGTTTCTTGGAGTCTCCTGAGGTTTACGCCAACAAGCCCACGACCATCCAAGCAGCACGGCACTTAAGACCGAAATTGAACGCTATTTCAATGAAATACCGTCAAACTTATGCAAAACTATTATTGAAAACTTCGCCAGAAGAGTACTCGTGTTCCACAAAAGCCGTTGCTGCCATTTACCTGATGTGTTCTTCCATACATAATTTCCAAATATCTACATAATATCTATAAATCAATAAATATTTCAGTACTTTGCTACAGAAAAGCATGTTGTATGTAAAATTCACATCTTGCGCTTTTATTGTATTATAACATCTTTATATGTTTCACCATAAATAAAAATTTCAGAATATTTATATATTTCTTTGAATATAGCTTGTGGTAGAATATTTTGCAAATATAGAATATTCTTTTTAGTATAAAAATCAGAATATATTGGTTTACATCTGCCATTAACATTGTCTATGTAAAATTAAACTAAAAATTGATTAAATTAGACTAAGTTCAATGTACTTAATTATAGATGCATTAGATTTAGATTATTGGGTTAAATGGGTTATAATTATACAGAGTGAGTCGGAAGGAACGGACCAAACTCCAGGAGTGTATTGTAAGCGTGAAAATAATCTATAAAACTCAAAACTCAAAAAAAAAAGTCAAATGCTATTATACGATTTTTATTTGTATTCAAGTTATAGCGTAATTAAGAATAAACAAAATTCCATACATTAACGTTTTGGTAATCATAGCGTTTTGGTAATGCTTTGGTTATAAATGTTCAAAAATACCGCCCGCCATTCACCTCTAAACATTTTCTGCTTCTTCTACGAAGGACGCCTGTAGCTCTCCTGATTAAGTCATGTCTTTGTTTAAGATCGGCTGCAGCATTTCTAATACGTCCAATTAGTGCATCCCGGGTGTCCACTTTTACTTTATACACTTCATCTTTGAATCAGCCCCATAAACAATAATTTACTGCTGTGAGGTCTGGAGATCTTGGAGGCCAACTAATAGGACCACTGCGACCAATCCAACGCCCTGGAAACCTTTCGTCCAAATATTCCTTGACCAGATGAGCGGAATGTGTAGGAGCTCCATCGTGCTGGTAGTACTTCTCCATTCTGAACTTTAAAGGAACATCCTCTAGTAGTCCGTGTAATTCATTTTGTAAAAATATAAAGTAGTTGTCTCCTGTGAGGCGATTCTCCAAAATGAAAGGGCGAATTAAATAACCATCGACTATACCACACCACACATTTACCGAAAACTTATGTTGAAAGTTACTTTCGACTGTTGCGTGGGGATTTTCATCTGACCATACATGACAGTTGTGAGTATTATTGATGCCGTCACGGGTAAATGTTGCTTCATCTGTAAAAAGTGTGCGTGATACAACACGAGGATTATTATTTATCCACTGACAAAATTCTATACGTTTAGGATAATCTTCCGGTTGTAGGTGCTGTACTCCCTGTACATGGTATGGATGTAAGCCTTGCTGGTGGGGTGTGTTTATTACTCTTGTTTGTGGAATGCCCATTTGAATACTAATTCTTCGTGAGCTGCATATTCTGCTACTACATCCAGATCTACCTCTTCTAAATCTTGTCGAGTAGTTCGTTCAGATGTTACCGGGAAGCTTTCCGGTCTCGCACAGTTTGTTGAAAACTCTGATAAATACATTTTTATTAGGATGTCTGTGATGTGGAAACCGTTGACAATATTCTTCAACAGCAGCTCTAACATTCCCATTACAAAAACCATAAACAAACACCATATTTGCATATTCTAAATTTGAATACGTGTGTGGCATTTTGTAATACTTTAATCGTTCAAACGCCAAAACCGTAAATCACTGTCACAATAGACTGACACATTATCAAAACAACAACGTTATCAAATGTATCAACCTCGAGCATGGCGTATTAGATAAACATTTCTAATTACGCCATAACTTGAAAACAAATATAAAATCGAATAACAACATTTTTAATGAGTTTTTTTGAATTATTTGCACGCGTACATTACACTCCTGGAGTTTGGTGCGTTCCTCCCGACTTACCCTGTATATTATTCAGATTAACAAATTAATCTGAATATTTCATGTATTTACTAAAATAGGCAGTGTTATATATAACTAGATTGAACAATGATTATGGATTACATGAACATAATATTATTTGTTATATAGAGTGTAGTGCTAACACATGGAATAAATTAATTATATTGTAAATATGTAGTTTTTGAAAAAAACATTCGCTGTCTGATTTATGATATTATACTCGTTTCGTTGGCGTTATATTTATATTTTCTTATGTATTTAAATCATTTCGTACTCTCAACTAAAACTCTTGTAATTCTCAAGTAATGATAAATTCATAAGTTTTCGATCATTATTCTTAAAATGTATTTTTCTTCATAATCTCTACATATATAGAAAAAATCTCTGAAAAGTAATAAATAATTAAGATCCTACCAATTCCTAACTGTAAATTATGTGTATATTATATACATACATACATATCTAAGAATTCCTACATTTTCATTTTATGTTTACGGTCGAAGTTGACAGAACAACTACTACTGCTACTAGATAAAAGAGTAAGTGTACTGTATAGCCTTAGTATCAATATTAACCCATTACATTACATTATGTTATATGGGATTGGGCCTCATCAGCCACTGATCGCATGGGTAGTCCCATGGTGATCCCATCTTATCCGGGTCATTATCCAAAAATGCTATCCCATAAAAGGAGTAATTTAGGCACGTCCCCGCCTTAAGCCTCGCCTCCTCTAGGATAACAGGGGTCCCTAATATAAGGCACCTCTTCTCCTCCAGTGCGGGGCAGGTGTAAAGAAGATGAATCGAGGTTTCCTCGTCTTCTCTACAGTGTCTGAAGGCCGGGTTGTCAGTCAGTCTCAGCTTGTGTTTATATGCATTCAGACTACTATAGTGGCCCGTAATGACTCCCACCAGGGTTCTGGCTTTGTGTCTGTTCAATCTAATGAATTCTTGGACCCATTTCTCAATCTCTGAGTATTAGATGAAGAGGTTGGTTATTCGACAACCCGTTACCCCTCTCCATATTTTATTGTGCGGTCTTTGATCAGATTTCTACTAATTCCCACTGCAGGTTCTGGTCCATAGAGGTTTTCCCTGGTCTCTAGTCTGGCAAGGTCATCTGCAATTAGATTTCCCTTAATGCCATTATGCTCAGGTATCCATAAGAGTTCCACCAGTCCCTTCTCTGCCAAGTGGTTCAATGCTTTATAGCAATTATAGACCAGCTTCAACTTTGTCGTTGCTGAATTTAAGGCTGCCTACGCCGCCCTGCTATTCGAGCAGATACATACCTTTTCCTGGGTCCGATTTTAGTCGGCCCCCAGAATACGGCATGTAATTGCAACTAGCTCGGCCTGGAATGCGGTAGTGTATGTATTTGCCCAGAGGAAATATTTTACCTATCCCATCGCGTCGCCTATACACCCCCGTACCCGCTCTGTTCCCACTATTGGCTCCATCCGTGTACCAGATGTCTCCATTGGGCGGTAATCCAGCTCGACCCTCCATCCAGTCTTAATGGTGAGGGTGATCTTATATTTATTGTCAAACAGGAAGTGGACACTCGTACTGTCAGAGGTCATCCATAGGAGTCCCTCCTCAGCATATATTAACCCAAGATTTATGTGAATATTTACTGTTTGCATATGAATTAGATTTCAATTTTCTCAATTTCATTCGGAAAAGTTATGGTGCCGTAGGTAGCCAAATTTCTAAAACCAATAAACCATCAATCAAAAATTAATTTTCCGGTAGACGCAAGTGTATTATTGGATTATAAATGCAAAGGGTTTATGATACTGATGAGTTTAAGTCTTTTGTTTTATTAAAACTAAGGTCTTTATATTATTGATTATTAAAAAGACGTCTCAATGTTTCATTGCCATATATTTTTTTTCTTAGGTTATGTATTAATGGTGAAGTTTTTAGTGATAACATTACTTTATTTAAACATAATATACTATTGACATATACGTTATTTGATTTTTACCACAAATATGTTGTTGTTTCTTTAATATAATAATCTTATTGATTGGATTTTTGTCATTAAAACAATGGGATTTATCTTCAAATATTTAGTTATTGGCTCTATTGAATGATTGTTTGAAATCATTTTCATTTTCTTAGATCAGGGTTAAATAATCATATGTATGTAGAAAGTACTTTACACCTACGAGTATTTATCAAAATTAATACTAAGACATTTCTTTATGTCCATAGTCGAAATATTGATCCGTATAAATCACTGAAGATATCGAAAAATATACTTAATCACTAACAAATATACAATGTTTAAAGTAATCCCGTGTATTATGAATCAATTTTATGTGAGTTGAAAAAGAAATAGTACTATTGATATTCATTATCTTATATGTGCTTTGAATAGGATTCTACTGTTATGTAAACAAATACTGCATTTCTACGCCCCTGCTCCATTTGAAAGGCACGGATACTTTAGAAGGGAGTTGAAAACGATAATGTTATGGGATTAATTCTAGTGGAATAAAATGGTTTCGGAGGATAATGTTGAAAGAAAATTCCACTTTAAGGCATTCGATGGTGTCTTAAGTCATTATCTCCCATTGATGAAACCACAATGTGTTGGAATCTCGTATTTGGGATTATATTCTGTATTATATGCCGTGTAAAATGCTTCATATAAAAAATGGGATAATAAATAAGAATTTATACTAAATGTTTCATCACCACCAATAAAAATTTTACGATACTTAGTGTTCCTTTGAATATCAGTTTGTGTTAGAATATTTTGCAATTATAGAATATTCTGTTTAGTACGTACTCAGAATGTAATTGTGTAAATAGACCACCCCATAGATTGTGTATAGATTTACTGAGGGAAAGTAGGTACCTGAGCATAGTTTCTATGGTCTGAAGTGCATTGTAAATATTCGATGCTAGGGATTAATAACGTCACTTCCCTTCTTGATTTCAACTTGCAATCAAGTTTCAATTCAAATGCGAATTTATCTTTGTGTCGAGGATTGATTTCAATTCATTAGACTTGTCGCTTCAGCTACTCTTATATAAGGAATGTAAGAAACTTAATTTTCTCTAAAACTGTTATATTATCTTTACATATTTGAAAATTTTATTTGTAGTATATAAGGTTTAAGATAAAATTCCATATTTATGACCTATTATATAAAAATAAAAAATAATGAAGAGAATGTTTATTTCCTGAGAGTAAAGAAATATTTATATAGAAGGCTAGAACTAGACTTAGTAAACTGAGTTGCTTGTACCTATATCTATTAAAATATCTCAAGTATATACGACGGCATGGCATCTCGGCTTCGGCGGTGGTACCCGAATGTAACGCCACTGCATAAACTGTAGTTTTTACGATTTATACTAATAATGTAATACTAATATTTAGTTTACGTAACAGTTATTTCCACAATAGGTGAGAAATAAGTGACTCCCCAGTAAGTAAGGTGCATGTTAAATATAAGCGTTCTTCAAATAAAAAAAAGCTCTTCTCGATAGTGTTAGAATAAAAAACTGTTCCATTTATTGAAAATGTGCAGTTGTAATATGCAGAATCTAAGTGGGAAGTACCATTTCCCTTTAGTTTTGGAAAGATATATGTATTTTAATTCATATACTATGTAAAATATTCTCGCACTAAAACTTGCGGTTTCGAGTTTCCTCCTAATTTATATCACATTTGATGACTATTTGATATAGTTTGATATACAGGTATACTTTTTTCTAAATAGATTCATTAGTGTACGTATTCATTTATTAGTCAGTACCGATTTGTGTTATGGTTACTTCAAGAATAATTTTCACGGCAGTGAAAGGGGTATTTGTTAAGAATTATTATTATATAATACATGTACAGGGCGGACACCACTTATGGAATAAAATAATTTTTGTCGTTGTCTTAGAGATTAACAGAAAACATTAGCATAGGTCTATTTTTAATATAAGACGTACGTCTCTCAAATGAAATTTTAAATATACGGGGTAAATCATGTAACTGCTGTACAAAAGAGTATAGGTTCACGCAATACAATATAGATCAATGACTTGTAACACCTGTGAGCTACCTGATTTATTAGTTAATTACAGTCATTCCATTCCTTCTTTGAGAACATCAGTATTATTAGATTGTGTTGCATATATTTTATTTTTGAGGTAACTTTATAGAAAAAAATCTAACGTCATATGATCTGGTGATCGATCTGGCTATTCAATCCCCCCAATTCGTCAAACCTCTTTATTAGGAATGATTTCGTTTAAGTTCAGTCTTCTTGAAACTTCTAGATAGTTTCATTTTATAGGGTCAGCTAGTGTATTTGAACAGAAAGTTATCGGAATAATAACAATTTAATCTCGGATGAGACTGAAATATTATTCAGCTGTCAAATTCCTTATAAATTTATTATTTATAAGGAATTATATTATTCCTGGTTCTCTACGACACTTGCTCTAGGTTTTAACTTTTGATGATGTATATATATATATATATATATATATATATATATATATATATATATCGCATCCAATAAGAATTTGTACTTGGAGTTCTACTGACCAATACTCTGCCGGTTTACCTCCCTGTTCAACGTGAAAATTGATTCAACAATAAACTTACTTCATTTATATATAGTCTGTTAATTTTCATATCAGCTTCTATTAAATGAGTTTTCTTAACGGTTTAACGTTAACTTGTCCTCTGAACTATGCATGAATAGAAGCGATCCTTTGTGATATATTGAACAAATGGCATTCCTGATTAAAAACATTAGTAATATGACGAGTAACACACAGCCCAGGGGAATTAAACATGTTAAATGTTAAATCATCATTAGGTCATCAGTCCTAAGACTGGTTGGACGCTAACCTCCAGCTTCTCCTATCTTGTGCTAACCTACGCATTTCGCTAATTGTGCTACAACCTACATCCCTTACTATTTGCGAGCAGTAGTCTAATCTAGGCCTACCTCTGCCTTTCTTCACTCCTATTTCTGCCTCCAAAATATCGCGGACTATTCCCCCATGTCTCAGCAAGTGGCCTACCATTCTATCTCTTCTCTTCTTTAAGTTTTTCCACATACTCCTTTTCTCGCCGACTTTCTCCAATACTTCTTCGTTTCTAACCCTATCAGTCCATGGTATTTTCATCATTCTTCGGTAACACCACATCTCAAAAGCTTCTAATTTCTTCCTACTTGCTTCCCCTACCGTCCAGGTTTCGCAGCCGTAAAGTGCCGTGCTCCATACATATGTTTTCAAAAATCTCTTCCTTGTTTCTAAGTTTATTACCCCCGAGCATAAAAGTTCTTTCTTTTTGTTAAAAGCTACTCGACCCTGCGCTATTCTTTGTTTTATGTCTTTATCGCTTCTT
Source organism: Rosalia funebris (assembly GCA_037954035.1). NCBI lineage: Eukaryota > Metazoa > Arthropoda > Insecta > Coleoptera > Cerambycidae > Rosalia > Rosalia funebris. Next base: position 13,688,333 of record JAZFAV010000007.1, read on the forward strand.
CCATCCCAATTTATTTTACTTCCTAAATAAGTGAAGTCTTTAACTTCCTCCAATCTTTCATTATTAATTTGTACTTTCGTTTTTGCTCTGCTCTCGCGCCCTCTGCACACTAACACTTTAGTTTTGTTTTTATTCACCCTCATTCCGTATTCCTCTGTCAACACTGCCTCCATTTCGTTCAATGCTGATTCTAGTTCCTCCTTACTAGATGCTAATACTGCTATATCATCCGCGAATCTCAGCATTTTTAGTTTCTGTCCCTGTACTTTAATCCCGAAATCTACTCTATCTTTTACCACATTAATCGCCTCTTCGATGTACAGATTAAAAATTAGTGGTGATAGCGTACATCCTTGTCTTACTCCTTTCCTAATACCTACTTCCCTTTCTTCCCCTTCTACTTCTATAACAGCAGTTTGCTCTATGTATAGATTGTGTACTACTCTCCTATCTCTATACTTCATTCCCGCGCTCTTTAGTATCTCGAACATTTTTTCCCATCTTACGTTATCAAAAGCTTTTTCTAAATCTACAAATCCTATATAAGCGTTCTTTCCTTTTTCTATTGTTTTCTCTAACATTACTCTTAGCGCCAGAATAGCTTCGCGAGTTCCCCTATTTCGCCTAAACCTGAATTGGTCTTCTCCTAGTATTTCCTCCGCTCTATTTTCCATCCTCTTCTGCACTATTCTAGTTAAGATTTTTGACGCATGGGAAGTTAGGCTAATCGTTCTAAAGTTCTCGCATTTGTCGGCTCCTCTCTTTTTCGGTATAGTAACGATAATGTTCCTCTTATAATCCTCCGGCATCTCGCCCGTTTCGTATATGTATTTTACCAGTTCAAACATCCTATTTACTACTTTCTGTCCCGCACATTTCAAAATTTCCGCCTGTATTTTATCTACACCCGGCGCTCTATTATTCTTTAGCCCCCTTAGTGCTATTTCAAATTCCTCTCTCAATATAGGTTTTCCTACATCTTCCCTATCGATGCTAGATTCTTCCTCTAATATCTCTCCTAATTCCTGACCCTCGTATAAATTTCCTAAGTACTGCTTCCATCTATCCGCTTTCTCCTCTCTTCCTATCAGTATGTCCCCCGATTGACTCCTAACATTTCTACTTATTGTTCCTACATCCCTGAAGTTCCTCTTAATTATTTTGTAAGCCTCATCGGTCTTACCTACTTGCAACTTATCTTCTACTTCTTTGCATTTCTCCTCTATCCATTGTTCTTTCGCTTTTCTACATTTTCTAATGATTTCCCACTTTATTGCCTTATACGTTTTCAGTCCTTCTTCGTCTCGTCTGTTTTTGTAGCCTCGTCTCTTTTGCATTAAGTTTAAGATTTCGTCCGTTATCCAGGGCTTCCTAGCTTCCCTTTTATCGTGTCCTAAAACGTCCGTAGCCGCGGAAGCTAGACTATTCTTGATACCCTCCCACTCAGTTTCTGCGTTCTTGATTTCGTCCTTACTCGTTTTATTTATTAATTGATCTGTTTTCTCCTGGAACTTATCTTTCATATTCTGATCCCTCAATATGTCTACATTTATACGTTTCTTATCCTTCCGGGTTTTCAGATTTTTGAACTTTAATCTAGCTTTCATGACTACCAAGTTGTGATCGCTGTCTACATCTGCTCCTGGATAACTCTTACAGTCTTTTACTTGATTTCTAAATCTCTTCCTAACCAGAATGTAGTCTATCTGATACCTGTCTATCCCTCCTGGCATTTTCCATGTGTACCGCTTCCTAACGTGATTCTTGAACAATGTGTTCGCGACTACCATCTTGTGCTTCTCACAGAATTCTATCAGTCTGCTACCTCTCTCGTTTCTGTTTCCTAATCCATAAGGCCCTACAAATTCTCCTTCTTTCCCCTCACCTACGACTGCGTTAAAATCTCCTACTATTATTAAATTTTCATGACCCTTCACAAATCCTATTACCTGCTCTATGTCCGAATAAACGGCTTCTAACTCTTCCTCGCTGTGGTTAGAAGTAGGCATGTATACTTGCACTATTACTGTTTCCACTGGCTTCGAATCTAACCTAACCATCATTACTCTCTCGCTGTATTGTAGGTAGCTATCTACACACTGTCCTGCGTTCTTCCGCATAACGATCCCTACTCCCGCGTTTCCATTTACCGATCCTGTGTGTATTACCCTATAGTCACCGCTCCAAAAATCTCCTACTTCCGGCCAGCGCATCTCACTTATACCTACTATATCTAATCCTAACCTATCCATTTCTATCTTCAGATTTTCTAGCTTCCCTGCCTGTCTCATGCTTCTGACATTCCACGCTCCGACTCGTGAAATGCTACACTTCTTATTATGATTGCACTCGATCATGTCTCCCGGAACAGTCCTCACCCGGAGATCCGAACGGAGGACTATTTTACCTCCGGAGTTTTTTGTCCCAGGAGACGCCATCATTAATTTAGGATAAGCTTTCTGCTAGCTGTTCTGAGGATTATAATGTGGTGGTTTCCTCTTGCCTTCCACATCGCAGTCGTGTGTGTCATAGCACCATACCAACCCCCACGGTTTCTGCCACTATGACTACTGAAAGAGCTGCTGCCCTCCTTCAGGGACTTGTCTTAGTCTGGTTTTTCAATAAGGACCCCCCCACTATGGTTAAACCTATGGTACGGCTCCTTAAATCATTAAAACGCGCAAGCCGACCCACCCGTTCCAGTTTGCACTAGAACTTCGTCAAGGTTCAAGTCCTATCGGATCGGTTAAATGTTAAAAGCTGAATATAAATAAGGTAATATTTGGTTCCATTATTTTTTCAGATGAATGAATATTCATGTTAAATAAGGAACTAGCAAAAGCGTCTGTACCTTGTCAGCGAACAATTCTTATTGAATGCGATAGACAATTACACAATATCATTACACAACAGCTGAATAACGTTTAAATCATAAAAAATTAGGTTATTTCTGTTTTGATCGATTTATATCCAAATACACTAAATCCGACACTAACTGAAATAGTTTTTTTTAAAAAATACTCCATTATTTCTCGAAAATAACGTGAAACTTAATTTTATTATATAAGTGGTTTATACTCTGAATATATAGGTATATTAAATTGCAAACGAAAAGCCACAAAATTGATATTAATATAATACAAATATGAATATGTGCAATTTAAATAAAAATTATTTGTTTAATTCACTTCTATTATAATATTGTAAAATAATGTGAAATTTTGATGGAATGTATATATAATTTTAATTTTGAAATGTTGAATGAAAAAAATATTTAACAATTGAGATGAACTGCATACTTTAACTGTATTAAGCAAAGAGTAGACCGTATACATATTGAAAAAACAACATATGATCATCTAGGAACATGACGATCATATGTTTTTTATGTTATTGTTAAAAAATTACTAACTGGTTTTACCTGAAATTATTTAGAAAAAGGTTGCTAGCGATATTTTGTTAAATATTTTCAGTTCTAATGGTGTAAAGAAATAGTCACTACGAAATAATTAAAACTTGTAAAATTAAAAAAATACTGCAAGAGACTTTTCACGTCGGAATATTATTTTGAAGAGGTAGCAATAAGGTATCTTATTTATGAGAAGAGTTTGATAGGCTTGAATAGATATGTGATGTACAATATACAATATTTATGGAATTGAAGTAGTTATAGGAAATGATTTGACACCCATTTTAATAACGATGTCAATATGAAACATGTAAAATTTAGAAAGGGCAGTGACAAGACTTAATAAATAAGTAAAAGTGAAAATGATTGTAAATATAAATCTGTTAAATCACTTTATAGTATTTATACTAATTTATTAGTTTTCACCTGTTTACTTAATATTTTTTATTTGGGTGTTAGTAAATATTCAAATTAGTTATTTCTGAAGAATTAGTAACATTCCAAACTTCAGAGGAAGTACTTATATTATTAGAAACCTACTTACATTATAAAATAATGTAAGTAGGTAACTTAAAATAAACAGTTTTAAAACCTTAAAACGGACTTTTACGCACGTAGAACATCTCTATCTCAAAATTGAGTGGCCTAGGAATAAACCAACACATAAATGCAGAATATGTATATTATGCGACAGTTTTACTTTTTACTTTTTTCAAATTTTCCACCATTGTGCTTTCTCATGACCCATGGAAAGGGTGGGGTGTGTTGTATCCATCTTAAAATCAATATATGTCGTCTGGTAGACATCCCTAATCAGAATCAGTCGAAACTCGATCGATCCGACACAATTTAATTGAGTGATCGTGCTAACAAACAAAATTCTCAAATAGTCTACTATTTGCTTTCTCATGACCCATGTACATGGTAGAGTGTGTTCTATCCACCTCAAAATCAATAGGTGTCGTCTGGGAGACATCCCCGATCAGAATCAGTCAAAATCCGATCGATTCGACACGATTTAGTTGAGTTATCGTGCTAACAAGAATAAATGCCGATGATAATGATGACACACACAGCAAAAATTTTATAAAAACCATTTTTTTGTTTTTAGGCCGAAAAGCGACAAATAAGCGCTAGAAATTTTTTTCCATTTTTCTTTACACGATTACATTACTTTTCGCTCTGGTATAGTTGACTGCGGAAAAGTAAAAAGTAAACAATCTGTGAGTATTTCTTAAGATTTGTACTGATTTTGTTTAAATCAAATGGAAATTTAATGTTATTAAATAATAATTAATTATAATTAAATATTAATATAGATATCCTTAATATAACACTTATGTGGTTTACAGATGACATACTTTACAAGCATACCAACGTTTAAAGAACTAAGTTGCCAGTTAATGGTCTAATTGTAAGTAAAATGAGGGCTTCATATCTTTGAATCGTATAGTGAAGTTTGCGTGTGAAATTTTCACTCCATCATTATATAACCCGTCGGTAAATTAATGCGAACACTGAATTGCCTTCAGTATTTGTGATTGGTATGCTATTATCCTAAAATGTAGGACCCCATTTAATGCCCTCTTAAATGGAATTATTAAATGGAATAACATTAGCGTTTGTGTAACCCCTCCGGCTTTGGTGAAATAGGAATCATGTAAAATTTTCAATGCAGTATGTTTCTAATATTGAGCTGATATATTATCATCTATGTATCAACTATAATTTTTAAAACATAACACCCGGTCTTATGTCTACGAATATAGATAGATGATAGGAGAATATTTATTTTCATTCTCATTAGTTTGTAATTAGTGGTTATTGACATTCAAATAACAATAGAAGATGGTAAATATATCTGGTCGTCATTCACCTGACTCAGAATAATAGAGAAATTCTTGCTATTTTATTAAAGAAAATAGAGCTTAAGTGCAGTTCATAAAGTTACTAATATGATTGTTATGACTGAATGTGGGAATTCTACGTCTATATTATTATTTTATATTAGGTTCCAATCTGATATTTTCCCCTGTTATATAAAACAAATATGAAAATTTAAAGCAGTTTCATATGAAGATATTTGGATTTTAAGGAAAAGTAAATAAAGTAGTTTCACAGTAGCTCTTTGGAGCTACTGTGACAACTTAGAGATTTCCTATTAAATATATGTAGTTAAAAATACAGTTAGATTCCAATGACCGAAGAAGTTTCTCATTGGTATCTGGTATCTCAATGTACACTATTTGGATTGTTTAAGTTTGTTTTTATTACGAGAATAAAACGGCTACACACCTTCCGATTATCCACACCTCTCAGTTTTGTCTCAGTTCCGTCTGATTTATTTTCAGTTCTCTCCTCACTTTTGACAGGTTTGATTCAAAATATGATTGATGATTTAAAAATAAATAAAGTTTAATGGGTGGATTAATTCCCCACTTTTGATAGGTTAAATGAAACAGAAGAGCTGCAGTTTGTTGTATAATTGTAACTGTGTTGCTAGGAGAAGAAGGAAAAAGAAACGCCGTGAACGTTGCAAAGATAAATACGACTTCAACTGAAGAAACTGTACGATAAATTGCATAATCTGCGCCGATTGTTGTTGCAAGGGAAGGTCCAAATGCACAGATTTTTCATCTGTATAAATATCGGTCTAAACTGTGCAGTTCACACAGTATATCGCTCAGACATGACGTTACACCTGATAAACTGCGCAGATAAACGGAAGATATGTAGCCCCCTTAAGCCACAGCGGCTCATAATGATGAGCCTAAAGATGAAATATTAAACTATAGTATATAGTTGTTGGTGATATTAATATTTTAATGCTTTTTCTACATATATTGGCCATATTCCATACATTTCATTTAAAAAACTTAAAGCAGTTTGAGAGTTTTAAATGAAATGTTTTTGACAATACATTTTTCTGATATTGATATTCTTTAACTAATTAGTCAATTATTTAGTCAAGCGTTTTAAACTTATTATACTAAATATGTATATATACTAAAACATATATTCCCTGTTAATGTTCTCGAATATTATGTAAACGTAAGAAGAAAATTGATATTACATATGAAAAGTGTATTCATATATGTATAAAACTTTCTTGGATGATTTAACATTGTAATGTATTTAAAGTAATATACTATTTTACCGTCAAAATCCGTTAGAATTTCCTCACCGTAAGACTATAAAAAACAGTAAATATCAGTAAGCATCAGAAAAAGTTAGCACGTAACCATTGATAGGCCGTTATCAGCCTAGCAGTTTCTTTAGGTCAGTGTTAAGTTTTTTGTTATTTACAGGAAATTTATCTACCTGTAATTTGCCTTAAATTGTTTCAGTTAGTGCGATGTGCCCTTGTCGTGTGAACATAACTTTTGAAAGTATCGGAACTGTTCAATTAATCGAGTTTAAAATAAATTTTTACTATTCTATTAATTTAAACAAAATGTGATTGTGAGCTGTGATTTTAGTTTCTAGTGAATTTCTTATTCATTCTGTTTAATCATCTTATACTTAAATGATTATTAAAAAACGTGTTAGTGATAGCGACGGTGGAAGGAAAATCTAAAATGGAGAATAGTTCTATAGGAGCAAGATACTTAAGGTATTCATAAAAATATTTAGTTCTACTTATTAACTAATTTAATTTAACAATTAGAGTAAGCACTAGAATAGTTTGATATATCAACAGCTTAGATATTTTTACATGATTTACTGACGTGTTGTTTTTTTGTACATAGGTAAGTCCAGAACTAGGACGAATAAGGATCATAGTAAGTGTTTTTATGCTTTCTTTTAATTATAATTAATTATATATGTCAGTTAAGTAATTTCATATAATATGTATGAAATTACATCAAATGTTATTAATATAAAATGCATACCTAACAACTATTAGGAATCTATTATATTTAAATGTATTTATATATGTTATATATGTTTTTACTTTGTTGTTAGTAACACTTCTATAAAATATCCAAAATGGCTGGTTTTAATTGAATCAAATAAAGTGTACTCATTGTCAAGGACAAAATATCTAATAATTACCAACAGCATCTATATTTTTTCAGTCTCAAAAGGTCTAATAAGACCTTATGTGGTTATTGTGATGATTACTTTGAATTGACCGAGTATCATGAATTTAATCTGGTATTTAACTTGCATCGCAAAAGTAATAATAGTTTTTAACAAACTCTCTTTAATGTCGCTAATAGCAATGATTACGTGATATCCAACCTAGATTACAAAGCAGAAATATCTAGATAAGTCCATTAAGTGTTAAAAAATAATAGTACAGTGCGGTACAGTAATATGAAAAAATATATTACCCTTTTTCATCATGTACACAGTTTTTAGAATACTTTTTTAAGTAACTTGATTTGCGTTTTTAAAAACATGTCAATCTAGCGACATTGTTAATGGACTTTTGTAATATAAACATACATTACTTGGTACATTTTGTGAAACGTTTTCTAATTTTATACCTATTTAATCATAAAACTATTTTATCCATGGAAATATAAAAATATAATATTTACCAGATTTTTTAAAAACTAATAGTTTATTAAATAAATTAGTAAATTTTTAAAAACTAATAATTTTTAAAAAAATTTAGCTGGAAAAATGGAATTAAAGAAATTTAAAAATGTTAACTGAATTTTTTTTCCAAAATATTTTATGAACATCTTTCCTTAATTTCTGCTTGAATAAGATGTAAAAAATAATAATCAAAAGTTTATTTTGACCTCTGATTGATTCATTTGCTAAATTCTATTTGATACAAAATTATAATAATGATATGGAGAAGAAAGAAAGTAATCTTATTGTCATCAATATGGAGTAACTCGACCTATTTGAGAGTAATTCAAGAACTACTAGGTTTAGGGACTAATTCTATTCCATATATTTACATTATGTTACACTGTATATAGGGAGTCTGAAAAGTAATGTATACATTTAATAAAACTGGGACTAATGTTTGTAAAATCCACTTCTAAAAGTAATTGAAAAAAATCTCAAAAGGTGAAATGCCACTTTTCATAAGTTGTGATATACATGTTTTTGTAATGAAAAGTCCCTCTTTATTGCCCAATGAAAGAACTCTTTTTTTACATACAGTAAAGAAAAATGGGTGATTGGTTTTATAACATTCTTTTAGCAATAATTCGACAAAGCATTGAAACTGAAATCACTGAAACCACTGAAAATGTATTGAAATTTAAAATAATAAAATAAATTAAATAAAATAATTTCTTAATAAACTTAAGAAAATTAATAGTTCGTATGCTAACATTAAATATGAACAAAGGGTTTTTTCGTATTGCAATGACTTTGTTATAACTTTATTTATTTCTTGTTGATTTCAAGAATTTACTTGCTCACAAATATTTGTATGTAACCAATCCCTTATTTTATTTTACTGTATGTAAAAAATATTTTTTTCTCATGGCGAAATAAATATGAGGCTCTATATTATAAAAATATCGATGATGGCATACGGTAGATAACTTTTTAAAGACATCTTTTAAAATGTCCGAGTGATTAAAAACAATAAACATTGGTACTAGTTTTATCGAATTTATACATTATTTTTCAAACTTACTAATCATAAGTAAAACTCTATAATTGTTTCTTAACGCTCAAAATTAACATTTTTATGCGGATTTTTAAACAATTGATACTACTCGTAATAAACTGAAATTTTTAAATAGATGAGCTACATATTTGATTTTTTACGTGATATAAAAAATATAAAACTAAAAAGCAGTTTTGGGTAATGGAACTTGTTAAATGTATATTTATTTTATATCACTTTTTATTTATAAGTTTTTAAAAACAATTTATTTTTAATTTATGATTTTGAACACTTATGTCAAAAAAGGAGTAACCGACTTTTATAATTTAACTTTGACTTGTTCGACGTTTACTTGACGACTAATTTAGAATTACTGATATGTGAAGTTACGGACTACTTCTGATTACTTAATTTGCGGACTGCTGATGCTACTAGTGGTTGTTTCTCTATTTAAAACATTTCTGTTGCTGATGCTGCAGGAATGTTCTAAGAAGTGTTTTTCTCGAAGACTTTTAGCAAGTTGCAATAATTGCGATAATATATTGTGATATTTTCGAAATGATATTGTACCATAAAATATATTTCCGTTAAATAATGAAAATGACCGGTGACAAAAAGGATTATAAGAAGGCTGTTTTTTAATATCTATCTGAAATAATCTCAATAATTGACACGGATGTGAAAACAACCATGGAATACTTGCCCTCTGTTCTGAGATATACCTTTTTTGACAAGATACTGCCGAAAATGTTCCTTTAATTATTTTTATAGATAACATGGATTCTAATATGTTTTATTTATATATTACAGTTTACTAAGCCTTATACAGGATGTTTAAAAATAACTTATTAAATAATACTGTGAAAAACTTGATATGAATCACCAGCAGAATTTCAAGATTTGGCTTATTCTTTTAGGGTAAATTTTCGACTACTTACTAATAACTTCAAGGGGGGACAATGGTAAAGGGATGACTACCCTAATAAGTATATTAGTTTTAATTTAACAACATTTGTTACGTGTGTTTACAAAAAAAAATTGTTAGTTAAGTTTGAAAACATTAACACACTTATTTTTACTTATACGCTCCACAACCTAGAAGTATTTTCATGTTAAGATCATAATAGAGGGTTGACTATTTTTGGATATGTATTATTAATCAATGTGGTAAATACGAAACAAAAAATTGTCAGTTTTTGAAAAGGTAAATACACTTTTATATTTTCCGTTACAAAGAAGAATTTTCACGTTAGGACGGTAATAAAACGATAGCTACTCCGTGATTTACATTAATAATTAATTTTGTAGATAAGATTTAAAAAAAGATACCAAATGCAAATTGTCAGTTAAATTTGAAAATGTAAATTTGCTCTTCGATTTTCGGTAGACGAAATTTTCGACTACCTTTTTGAACGAAAATTACACTCTTCTTTAACTGAACTTTTTTAAAATGGAAAGTGCAGTTTTCGTGTTAAAAAAACTTTTCCTCGAATTCTTAAAAAAATATATAATTACTCACCAATGTTATCATATATACATAAAATTTGGCCAAAAAATGCCTCTAGAGTAATATACATGTTGTTAATATACCAGATGAATAAAAGATGCGTTTTAAATTATTTTTCAACTTTATTATTTCAATTTAGATTTATAGGTTATATTATCCTATCAGTCTAAATTATTGTTACTAACTGTATGATTTGAAAACATTGTAGGCATCAAAAATGATATATACAAACGGCATATACAAATCTTTATTTTAGTAGTTACCATGACAAATCATAAATTATACGATTAAAATCAATATGAAATTAATTTACTATACGTCTAAAGGTAGTTTAGATATATATATATATATATATATATATATATATATATATATATATATATATATATATATATATATATATATAATGATCCTACCTTGAAACTACAATTAAATAGTCGTACGTATACCTAAAAGAAAATGTGTTTAAGTCTTTAAATTCTATTTACAATTTGGGTAATTATTGTGTGAGTTATTTTTATTTAACATTCATACAAGGTTTGTTAAATTCTATTATGAAATAATACACATTAGAATTCAAAAATTTAAAACAAATTACACTTTCGACAGTGTATTATCAAACATTTTCTTCGTATAGAGATTATTTAAACCTGTTGTCTCATATATTAATCGCCCCATATTTTACATACATTTAAAATATATTCTACTGGTATATATATATATATATATATATATATATATATATATATATATATATATATATATATATATATATATATATATATATATATATATATATATATATATTATCTGGCATTTTACAGTTATTAGTTTAAAATTTATGGTTTTAAAATTTCTCCTCTTCTTAGTATTCCACTGTTTATATAGGGTATTTGGTAGAACCATGTGAGATTAGTCTCTAACGGCCGATAGGTGGTGAAGTTATTTGAAACTATAACCATATTCGCCTTAGTGCCAAGTGTAATAGCTTTTAATATATTTCAATTAAATTAAATTAATTAAAAGTAAATTTAATTTTTTTTGAGCAAAAGTTGACAATTAATCATGAATAACTCTTTTTAAAATTGTAACATTAGTTTAAAAAGTATTTAATGTGGAAGTTCGAAGTGTTCTGCTTTTAGATAGCATCATTTAAATAAAGTTTGAACTTATTTTTAAAAGAATATGGAGTAACAAATCTCAGTGACATACAAAACTTACTATCCTCAAGTTTGTAGTGTTTTTTTTTTATTTTTAATTAAAACAATTCCATGTTAAAGTAATTTAAAAACTTTCTTATCTTATGTCCCTTTGAATTACGTTACACAGGTATTAAAGTAACAAACAAGAGTAATCACATAATTTAGTTACTAAAGAACGATAGAAAATCCAAAAGGTTTTAATAATTAATATGATGTGCAAGCACAATGAAACAACAATAAAAAATATTTATTTTTTAAGTGTCCTTGATATCTATTATATTAATATCTTATTGATATCTTATTGATATTATACACGCTCTTAATATTTTTCTGGTCTCAAGCGTAGTAATTTATAATTCTTCTAATTAGTAAGAGTTTGTATTACATATGAGGCACAATATTTACAGATTATTTCAAGTAATTTAAGAACCTAATGTAGTTATGATGACGGTTATGATGTGTATAAATCTATCTTATGTATTTTTTATATATTTTAACCGAATTGCTATGAGATAGTATTTCTCAAATGATTTTCTGAAAATGTTCTAGTTTAAAATATATACTATGTAATCTATAGTGCATAGTTTACAGATACAGTAGACGTTTTAAAAATATATACATCAATGTATTATAACATGTGCGTTGCCGAATTACAGCCATGATAGACAGATATATATATGTATAGATATTCAGATATCTTGATGGAGTGACTTTATAGAACATTAAGAATATTTATGTTTTCCACGATTTTAGTAGGTCGTATCTGAATAACAAAAAATACTAAATATTCATCTGTAGAATTAGTGTACAATAGAAGTATAAGAATTCCAAAACAATAAATTTTGCACAAAATTAATGCATCATTCTTAATTAATCATTAAGAAATGGTTATAATATCAAAGTTGATTGTATTGAAAACCATTAATTCGATTTTAATAATCTTTTCTTTTACAAAGAAAATAACAAACAAATAACACGGACATTTTTTTGTAACACAATATCACAATTTATAACATTTATTTTCCAATGAAAAATAAACATTAATAGCACATGCTAACTGATTTATTATGGGTTGGTGTACATAAAAATTATATTATTTCAGTACTTACACTGGGGAACAAACATTTCGTGGCATTTATTATAGTACTTGTTCTTACCTAATTAAGGTGCCGATGTTAATTCCAGTTTTCTTGCAATTCGACATTTTTGTTTACGCGAAATTTGACGCTTCATATAATGACATGGTGGCAAGAAAATTATTTGCGCAAAGTAAAATACTGATATTCAAATACGGGTAGATAGAAGTGACTTTCACTTTAAATTAACGTATACATATTTTACACCTATTCGGGGAACAATACCCTTGCAGCCGGGGCATCTATAATCATTATCAGGGCAATATACAGAACGAGGCTTAACACTCATATTGCAACCAAGATTTCGAAAAGCCATCAGCATTGTAATAATCAAAATTTCATAATTAGGACATTTTTGCTGCCAAGGAAGTTTTGTATAACTGCTACGAAAGATGGCCACGCTGCTTTCTTCTTGTCATTCATCTTCCTGACGAGGTTTTGCGTATGCAGGTCTATACTACATATTTACATATGTACATATATATACTTTCAAATAAGCAAGTACAAATTACTTACCCAGAAATAAGCAGAGACCTGCTTAAAACTGGGGTACCAATAGAGTTTTCTCTAAATTAAATTATTTCATATTTAAATCCGTTAGTACAAAAAGTTTGATAATAAATAAACGAAGCATTTCTAGAGACTTACTAGCGTGTACAAAAAAAGGGAAAAGTTATAGGATAGGTGGTGCATCACAGGGTTAATATATTAAATTAATATAACATGCTCTATATTCAACATAAATTGACCAGAAGGCAGAGCATGTAGCGAAAAACCAATATCAGACTTAAAATCAGCTATGGGAATATTATTGAAATCAGCTAAAAAACTCTTGTCGCAACGAATGACAAAGACATTTTTCCCCAGTGATGTAGAGGCTAACTTTAAAATGGTTGTAAAAAGACTAGGTCAAATTCACTAAATTTGAATAAAATAGGAAATATAAAAAATTATAAGTAAATTAAGAAAATCATAATGAATAAGTTTTGTGACAATTTTAATGTATGATACGTATAAATAAAGTTAGGGAGAATCGAGAAATGTACGTGTTCTTTCTTTGGAAGCTACGTGCAATACCGAAATACTAAAAAAGTTGAGTGGGCGCGGAAAATTATATGCACGTAAAAGCTCCCGTTCTGAAATTTGTGTTTGGTAGAAAATAGTAATAAAATATCACATTCAATTTCACGTTTTGAACAAAATCTAATATTGATTTCCTTAGTTACATGCCGAACATATCTCGATGGTAATGATATTATTGTATTACAGTTTCAAATTTGTATTTGAAAAACAACTAACATATACTGCTGATGGTGATAGCATCGATATAGAAATATACATATAAGGTGATTGGATTTATCATAATTTGGCGTGTGTTCTTAACTGAGTACGTTTATTGTTGACTATCGTGAGCGTTTAGTGTTTCGCGTTAGCTTACATATTTCTATGTATAAAATGGGGTTTTTCTACGTCAACACCATAGAGAATTATTGTATTTCTAGACAATAATTTCAATTTTAGCCAAATCGTTGAGGGCGACTACCGCGGACTATTTTGGGTTGGCTGGTAATAAGAGCGTCAATTTTGTTTTCCGTAGAAGAAAACTGCAGTTGAGACGGTTGTTATATTTCGGCAAACTTTTAAAGAGGGCGATTTGGATAAATTCCGGATTAAATAGTGATTTGTTCGTTTTAAAAGCAGCGACATGTTTGTCGATCTGGTAGACCTTCCGCTACCTCAATTGATGAAAACATTGCCAAGATCATCAACCAATCAGTGAAGGTCATTAATAGACCAAATTTTGACAAGGGACGAAGGTGATTGAACTTAAAAGAAAACTTGCGAATGAAATGTGATGCTGTAATAATTATTACTTTAAGTGCTCACAGGAGATCTGAGAAGTAATCATCTGGGAATATAAGGATATCCGCAATTTTAAGGAATACCTCTGTAACAATCCAAACTATCTATTAAAAATTATGTCTGGAAGTGGGTACGTGTATAATTCTAAATGAAGACAGCAATCTAGTCAATGGCAACACTCCATATCACCATCCAAGGAAGCATGGGAAGCTCGGCCTAATACCAATATTTTGTTGATCTGTTTCGTTAATATCAAGCTGGCATCAGAAATACGGATGGTATAACACCCCATTCTCTCTAATGCCTCAAGAATATTTTATAAACCATTTCCATCAGTTGCAAAAACATTAGGACAAGCGCATTGAGTACAACGAAAAATATTTTCAAGTTAGGAAGTACATTTATTTGAAGAGTTAATAAAATTAGCTTTAAGAAATATTGGCGCTTTTTAAAATATCCTTTGTGGTTAACAAAAATACAATAAATATAGTAGTTTTGGTATGTGGTAGTTGTAAAAACTATAGAAGCATTGTGCAGTGTAAGTAGTTGTTAGTGTTATCTACTAACTACGTTGATTAAGAAAAAAAAAACAATGAATTTCTATTATCAGCAACCCAAAATATCTTGGTTGAGCATTAAACTTTAAGTATTTTCGAATAGAAATAAATAGAAGCTGTTATGTTCATGCAACCTCACATACTTTTGATTTGATAGAAACAATAACTTTGATCAATAACATTTGTGAATTTTTAGCCAATCTAAGACATATTAAGATAAAAGCTCAAATACTCCTTAACATTAATTGATTAATGAGAAAAGTCTATGATACCTAAAATACATTAGCACCTTGTTTGTAAAAATTACGTTAATTTTATATAGTATATAAAACGACTGTATTCACGTTCATACTGCAAAAATGGACGGATTCGCTCTAATTGAATCGATGGTTGAGACAGCTACCGGTTGACTATCGATAACTTCCTTCCGACTGATGTGTCGACTTGATGCGCATGCCCCTCATTTTATGGGGATATCATGTGTCGACTCGACAAGAACGCTGTGTCGGTTTTTGCTCTAAGTGTTAAAGGTAACAGACTTACAAGCTACAAGATTTATTTACAAAACTTAGTCTAGAAGCTAAATTAGATTTTCAATAACACAAGATTTTTAACTATGGACAGGAGAGACTTACTATATCCATATTCATTAAGAAAAGAAGTATATAATTTTTAATAAATAACTGTTGAGTACCAGAAACATTTGTTATATTATCACTGAAAACAGATAAATCCTACTGCTGACCTCAATGTTTTAATTATTTTTCTGATTTACGAAATATTTATTATTTGACAAAACCTTAAAGTAGTACATATAACACAAACATGTTATAAAACGTATAAATGTGTATTATTCGCAAAAAACAAAAATAGTATTCGCCCATAGCCAACATTAATTTAATAGAATGCATTCAAGCAATATTTCGTGCCGTTTTTTCCCATTTCATAATCGTAAAATGTTGTTTAACTATGTAATTTCATACATGCATCCACTATTTCCATTTACTATAGCAGTATTTTGCCTGCAATTTACTGCGGCACAATTTTCTAATAAATTTACTGCGACGTTTCACGATAAACATAAAACAAGCTAGTGGTACAACACAAGCCGAAAACGACAGCAGGGAGAAGTCCTTTCCATTTTTTATGATATATACAAGCTGACAGGGCTGAAGTGAAAGCTTGAGGGTGAGTAAAATTTTTCTTAACTGCGTTTATATATATATATATATATATATATATATATATATATATATATATATATATATATATAATATACATATTTTGTTTCAACCTACACACATATGATTCTTACCGATTGAATTATATCATCATAGTAGTATTAATTTAGCACACTACTTCAGTAGTTTCTATTATATTATTATTACTATAGTAGATTGCACGAGATCAGATGATGACATAGAAAGAATTTGACAGTCTGGTATTTTTTCATTTCTAATGGACAAGTTTGTTGTTTTAATATCCAGTTTTATTTGCTGATATCGTAATTTTAATATCAATAATTACTATTCACTATTTATAATCTTAATATTTTATCGTTGAAATACCGAAATAGATAGATATATGATACAGAGAAAATGATTAAAGATTTAATAGTTAGTATGTACTGAAATATCGAGCTGTTTTAAATGTATATATCCATACACGCTTTTCTAGTATTTTAGCGCTAATGGTAAGGAATGAACATTTTCGAATTTTAACGAACATGCACGAGAGGCAAACGTCCTTCTATTGATTAAACGGACTGCGAGATTTAAAAATATAATTGTATAACATCCGCGGATAAAAGATCAACACATTTTAATGCATCTTGGAGTAGTGAAGTTTTTATTTTGCCTCAAATCAATAGCGTACGAGATGAATGTTATACATGCATCTCTAAGTTATTCATCTGTAGGTAATTATACTCAGATGATGATACATAGTTAATATTTTATAATGAACAATAAAATATTATGCTGGATGTCAACATGATGTCTCGATTGTTTCAAAATTATATGTTTTAGCAGAACATTGTAAATATTATCGATCATATTTGTATTATCAACACTATTCCGTGAAGATTTCACATAATGAAGTATTTTGTTGACTAATTGTAAGTAAAGTTTCAACTTCTCAATATGTCTTACCAAAATTTGTGACTGCCAGTTTTTTTGTTGATACGCAGAGTCTACGTATTGTAAACATCCACTGCTCGTCGATGAGCAGAATCGAGCATTGTCGCAATATTTGTAGTGCCTAGCATGGCTAAATTCAAAACATTATTCATGTGTCCCGCAGAATTTGCATGTTTTTTTATTTTATCGTTTATGCGATTTAAATCCGTTACTCCAGTTTTGGTCCAAGGTGTTTCCCCGCCAAACAAAACACACGGAAAACAAAACACTGCGTTCAATACATCGCATCCACTTAACCACAAATGTTTTTTAAATAAGTCATTATTAAATGTTCTTACAAATTGTTTATTTTTTCCTTTCACGGCTAATTTTAAATTAATTTGTAGAGTGGGCCTACCTAGAGTTTTAATTTGCACTTTTTCCTCCAAACTCAAGCTAGAGAATGGAGTTTTTAATAAGTTTTGATTAGAATTCATTATTCTAAACTAGATTCTAATCGAAAACCCGAGTTTATATTTATAAAACGTAAGCGATAAGACAACTTACGAGACAAGCGATGTACGAAAACAATTCACAAACTAACCGATTCTAACCTCTCTCAATTTCGTGCGCTCTTAAACTCTGCACATAATATCTATAGAATTCGCCCACTACTTTTCCTAATTGTGGAGGGGCAAGCAGTAACAATACGCGTTCGCTTTTTCATATTGCACGGAAGCACGATCGCCGTGCCGTGACCGGAAACCGGTGGCAGAGACCTAGCTTCTAGTGGATTCGTAACGCTGCGGTCATATAATATTTAGATGGTATTAACGCTAGGGATGCGAAAAGGCGATAAATTAAGAATGCATCCATTAATTACTAAATAAAATTATTAATGCTAAATTGTCGGTAGTGCGCGTGCACCAGCGCACCTTATAGCCCACCGCCACTGACGTAGACCACTTCAATTTAAAATTAGGATAATCATAGTGTGTCATATCATAAATATTCTTTTCAATTGTGATATGACCTCGTGGAATTTATTTTAAACTGATTTGAGGACAAAAATCTGTAAGAGAATCATTTAGAGTTGTCAAATATATAATTGAAATCAGTTCTTCTAACTAGTATGGTCCTAAATTTTCTAAACGTGTTTCAACTTTAAAATATATTTTCTATTGCGCACAGCAGAGATACAATGTATATGATAATATTGATAATAGCGGATTATGATAATATGATAATATACATTGAACTTATTACTTAGCAACTATACATTTAATTTAATATTATTTATTGGCAAATAAATTATTGGTTTACTAAATATGATGGAATACCGTTAATATATTACTGATATATTTACTTTACATAAAAAATTATTTAATCATATCAGAAGACAAAAATGTCCTATATCTATGTATATCGTCATATATAGATCTTCTCTTGATTACAAAGAATAATGATGTCTATTTTGATTACAAAGGAATTGCACAGTTTTCGCTTCCATTTCACTATTTCATATTTAGTTTACTCTTTCATTATAACATAATTGAAGCAGAGCACATCAGGAGGAAAGCAAAACAGTTATAATGGTTTCTAAATTCATAATATAGTTCATAAATATGTATAGCTGTAAATTGATTAAGGTACAACATGGTCACACTGTTCGCACTATATGATAGAATGTTTAAAAATGATGAAGGTATCATAAAATGTCTAAACATGTGTACAACCTTTTTAATAATAGAAAAATTGTATATTATTTTCAGTATAGATATTTAACATATGTCTATGTAAAAATTTTTAAGTTTTTAGTTACAGTTCATTAAAATAGTAATATGTCAATCTTCGATGTTCGTTACAGTAATATAAACCCCAACTTTTTAAATAAAAGCGATTCTACGATTGATCTTAAAATATCTCACATAATTATATTATATTTTATGGTAACATATTCACATATAACTCACATATTTTATGGTAATACTTTTTATGATAATATGGATTTATTTAATTAATCGTAATAATGTAATTAGTATAGTATGATGTACTAATGTAATATAATATTTTAACAGAATAATAAGTTTTATTTATAATTCAATGTTATGACCGATCCTTGAAAGTTAAGAACGAAAAATATCATAATGCACAAATTATTGCTTTTTAATGGAAAAACAAAAAAAAAATAAACAAATTATCTTATTGTGCTTATCAGTTTTACTTACCCTAGCTAAAAAAAAAAGCTGCTACGGGAACTAATATACGACATATGCAACACAGTATATTACAAATGCATATGGAATACATTGGCTTAGATAATTAACTAGAAGGAAGAACTATGCAGATTGTTTTATCGCACAAACGAATCTTGTACGTGCTTATTAGATTTTTCTCTTTCAGACAAAAAACAACTATTTGCACAACAGAGTAATATATAGTGAACACATAACGGTTGGAAATAATTCTAAAAAATCGTTGGCGGGCAAGTATGAAAAAATCTTGGATAGGTTGGTTTTCATATGTAGATGGGTATTTTTGTGTATTCGTTTTGACGTTATCACTGTCGGTGTTATCATCGACAATTATTGTTTTTAAAAGGCAACGCAACAAATTTTGTGGTAGATTGAATAACTGTTTCAAGAATTTCATTAATTTATTTTTGAATGGCACGTACAGGGTCCGCCAGGGAGGTATGGTATTTTTGAGACGACTTTTAAGGCCGGGACACACATAACCGCAACGCGCCCGCACCATGTAACGGTCGTGTGTTGGACATCACACGGCGGAGAAGTAAGCAATGGAAAAGTACCACGTAGCCCCACTTAACCGCACCGACACCGTACCGACACCCACCCGACACCACCGCACCGTGCCCGACTAGTTTAGTTTACTTTTTGACGGGCACTGTGCGGTGTATCTATTGAGAATTTTGTTGTTGCTTTCTATTTTATTGCAAATATTTAAAATTTTAAATTCATACTACTCATATACTATTCATTTATTAATAATACATTCATTATATTATTCATTATTATTATTATTAATGTTAAAATTAATGTTAAAAAATTAATTGAAGAGATAAGGAAGCTTCTGGTGCTATATGACCAATCGAATGAAAAATATAGGAACTCTGAATATAAGGAACGAGTGTGGAAAGTAATACTTGTTATGTTATCGGGTGAAATTTTTGCTTTAAAATGCCAAATGCATTTTCAGACAACATTCTTGCTCTGCTTAACCGGTTATTAAAAATTCTCTCCTCTCCTCCTCCTCCCCCTCCTCTTTTATCCTCCTCTTCTTTTACATATATTTTCTTCCATGAGTGGACCCACATTCTTCTCCGATTTCTGCGATGGTATTTTTTCGAATGAACATCTTTTCCCTTCATAGTATGTACTACCATCCCTAATTCACTATTTGTAAAACTTCTCAACATTTTGTCAGTACGAAGCGGCTGAGTGAGCTTGAAAAAGGATACTAAACTGCAATCGTGAGACAGACCGCACGGCAGACATACGGATGAGATGCGGGGACAAGTGTGGTTTCCCATCATCGTCACCGATAGTCGGCCGATCTGCGGTGCCGGCACGGTGCGGTCACATGTGTCCCGGCCTTTATGCGTACCTGCGTGAAGCGAATATTTTCTGAATGGTTGATATCTACTCGTTGCGAGATGTCATTTCAATGGCCATTTTAATGTTGGTCGGCTTGGTCGCTAAGGTCCGCATGGTCGGTTCGGAAATATTAATGCCGGACTGCTATATGAAACCAACTATAACAATTAAAATAAATAAAACAAATAAAGTCAAGAGGAGGCCTGGACAGCGGCCGGGCGCGGGCGCCTCAATTTTGGCCTAAATTCATATAACACGTCTGTTAAAATACATTCAAAGCATATGTATATATTAATATATAGATTTAGCTTAGAATACTATGTTCTATTAACATGTCGTGTTTCCTCGCGACGATGAGGAGCGATCCTCATCGTGCGCGAGACGATGTATCAACATAAGTCCTACCGATATATAGTTGAGAACAATGTAAAAGATAAAAATTCAATAAAAGGATTTTCAAGTAAGGTTGGAAAGAGCTGAAGCTCTTTCTGAAACCATAATGGGAAAAATTGAGAGAATTCCTCGTACCATGCTCGAAAGGAGTATGGATGATTTTACCACTCACCTACAAGTATGCTTCGACAAAAATGGACGCCACCTAGCTGATGTGATTTTTAGCAGCTGACTTACGTTATGTATTCTTCAATGGTAATACACGACTAATGTATGAAAACAATACATTTTAAAATTCGTTCAAAAATAAGCTTGTGTTATTCTTTTCAAATACACCATACCTCCCTGCCGGACCTTGTATTGATGTGACTTTTATTGGGAATTCTTCTACTCTTATTAAGATCTTGTATTATTTATACGTGAATTGATTACTTGTGTTTGTTAAACAGATTGCACATGGGTTTATTTATCTTCAATGAATTGCAATATTATTGCTGCGCGGAAACACATCACGAACAAATACAGTAATGAAACTAGACCAGTGCACGAATTGAGATTTGTATGCTTTTTAATTATGAATATCCTGAAAGGTCTATTATAATTTATGCCCAATTATAATTAAAATAGAATCAAGCTTTTTAAATTTTGTTACAATTACACCAAGGGTTTCTCAGTCAGTGTATTGTTACTTAATTTATTTGGAGTTGCGGCAACAACACACAGTTCCTTTACTTGTGTCACTTTATCCTAATACTTAAATAACCAAACATCAGAAGAGTTAATATGGTACCAAATGACGCACTACAATATTATCATAATACCGCCTTTTTCAACAAGTAGATTGGTACCAGATGAGTTATTGAGTAGCCAGCTAAAACTCTAGATCTAACTTCACTAGTTTTGCGAGATTATGTGAATTAAATTCAAAGCAAAGGTGAATAATTTGCTAAAGTACTTGTTGCTTCTTACAATTCATAACACGTAACCAATCACAGGATTTGAGCCATCATATATAATAAAATGTGGTGTCTTAAATGGCATTGTCAGATAAGGGTTCTGCTAAACGACATCACCTTATAACTCTCACAATGACGACGTAAAAAATACACGTACACCAAAAATGCTTATCTAAAACTAAATCCACCTATCTGAGATTTATTTCCTGCTTATTCGTGAACGATTTTATCGAACTTGTTCCAACATCTGGGTGCTCATTATACATTTATTGCAATATAAAATCAGAATTTGTGGACTTTGAATAATTCCTATAATAAAATAATGACGGAAGTAAAATGTTATATTTACCATTATCTTATATTATTGTCTTATCTGAACTTCCAACTGTTGGTTCTCATTTAACAACCAACGTAGATTGTTTGAGTACGAATATTCAAAGCCAAGAAAGCTATCAGTTACCTCATTATATAACGTATAACCTGTAGTAATATTGACAATTTACGTTGCTTGGTTTGGATTTCATATGTTTGCGATTACCATCGTTATTGATGAGTGTAATATACAATACACTGACATATTTATGATACGAAGTAAATTCAAAAAGTTGCTCTAAATGAGTCACAAATATTTCATTTTATATCCAGGGCGTCCTGGACTCTCCGTTATGAGAAATATTTTAATGATTTGAAAAGGTTTAAAGTTGAAATGTTTTTTTTTATAATGCGATACAATCTCTATAGAGGTTTAAATAAATTAATAAATAAGTCTTTAGAAGATAAATATACTTTTTATTTGTACAGAAAAAGTCCAATTACGAACAAAACATTAACTATTCTATATTATTTATTGACCAAAATGGAGAGGGCTTATTAGGGGTCGTAACTACCGGTGAGGTTTAAAATACATAGTGGGACAAAATTACTAGATCTTCCAAAATATTTTTTTATTTTATTTTTGTATAATTTCAAATAAGGAGATATAGTTCATAAAGAAGATTTTAGTTACCCTGTATATTATTTTATATATTTACGTAAAACTGATATTATAAATAATTCTATTTTTATTTATATTTTATTTAAAATATTTTATTAGTCCAGTTGTAGTTATTAAAATTAGCACCATTATATTTTAAAATTTTGTCTTCAACAGTGTATATCAATACTAAATCAGAAGAAGGGTTCCTGGATCTAGTGAGGATTTTCAAGAGATATCGATGGTTGTGACTTTAAATGCCTCTAAATGGTTGTAACTATTAACTCTGCATTAAATACTTACAGAATATACTACAGCTTGGATCTAGAATTACGTACATGATTTGTAGTAGAAATTTCTAAACAGAATGACTTCAAATAATCTGGTTTAATATAAACGGGTAAACAAATCGCAATAATGTTGCGCCGCCCCCTTGCGCACCTCCGGAGCATGCCTCTAGAAGCTTCGGATAAAAAAAAAGTTATCACGTTGTTCGCAAGGGTCGATTTACTGTATTGATTTTGTCAAAATGCCGAAATTCGAACGAAAAGCATTTCGTACATCGACCTAAAAATTTCGTGACACACACACGAAAGCAGCTGCTTAGTAAATATAGATGTATATTTAAAATTTATAAAAAACAAAAAATGAGAATTTCAACATGTAACTTCAATTTCATTATGTAAATATATGGTATTATAAGATTTTCTTCGATTTTTAAGTGATTTAGTGGTAAATTATATATTTTCCTTAACAAAGTTATATCCTATATAGGTATCAAATTATTTAGAGTATAAATCTTAGGAATTTATTTAGCACCCTTTCTATAGTGTGAATATGAATTTGATATAATAGATTCCAACTCCATTATATCTATATATCGGAGTTACATATAATGGAGTATATATCCATTATATAATGGACTAAACTTCAACTGACATTTAATATAAAAAACATATAACTGTCCAATATTATTCATATTAGTACTATTTATTTTATCATTATTTGCCAAATAAAAAACTCTCTTATCTTGTCGATAAACGAAACAGTCTACCTGAGCCTAGCCATAAAAATAAGCAAACATAAGCCATGAGATAGGAGCCGTTTGGGATTTTTTACTTGGCAAATAGAAATGAAATAAACTATAAATATTCTCGTGTTATGTATTATAAGACTGTTAATTTTAAATGATTTATTTCGTTTGATTTATTATATCACTTACATCACTAATAATCATAATAAACTAGTTTATAGAGCAGGAATCTATGAGACATTAAATAAAATGCTTTTTGATAGTATAGATCACAACTTCTTGACTTCCACTATGCAGTGCTTCTGATATAAACTGAGTAATATTAATTACATCACCGGTAGTTGATCTGTATTTTAAATCTATTGGTGTGGGATATTCTGTTACGTACTGAATTATATATAAATTCATAAGTAACTAACCCATATACCTTATATCTCTCAAAATAGAACCATTGTACCAAAATTCTTAATATCGTTTCTATCCCTCGTTTTGTATACCGGGCAAAGAAAGAACCTCTTTCCAAATATTTGGAAAGCTACACGCTTTTATACTTAAGTTATATAAATTCTGAAGTGAGTGCTCAATGAAATCGATATAGTCTTTAATGATATACGAAGGTAACATATCAGGACCGACAGTTTCATTTCACTTAATTTTTTCTCGAACGCAATTTACTACCCTCCCTTTATTCAATATCACTCAAAATCATTATATTGAATCCTGAGGTAGATTTTTTTATTATTCATAAATTACTAGAATGGTCTAGTCTTCACAAATATTTTATTGAATATTTATATATTCTCTATATGCTTGTTTTATACGGTTTTCAACTTAACAATTAAGTTTATGCATTCATCCATCAAGCCAATAAATTGCATTATATATTTGTTACGAAATATATCTCTTCTCTTTAGATTCTTTATAATTTGTTTGTTAAACCAAGCTGGAGGTTTCTTGTTTGTTTTTGGTATACGAATATAGAACATAGTTTGAATAACAGAGAAAAAATATTCAGCTTTGTTGATATCTGTAAAAAATTCTATTTTAGACCAGTCAGTATTCATAAAATTATCGACTCTAATACTGATTAGAAAAATTTTAATTAAACAAAATAAGTCAATAACAAACATTATGTTTATAGTTGTCAACTTGTAGGCATACTATTTGTTATTCATTTGTTATATATACATATGATACAGTTGGAATGAAATAGGAAAGAACAACGTTAATATATAGCTTTAAGCCACATAATGTGATAACTGAGATAACAAAATGTATTTAGAAAATATGTTATAAAAACAACCTTTCTTATAATAAGTAAAACGGTTATTGTTATTTTAGAAAATAGATATATAAAACTAATTAGAAAAAATATAAGCTAAGCCAAAATATTTAAAAAATAGGGTTAAACAGAAAAACTTTCTTAGTGCATTAACAGAAAAACTTATAAAGCTAAAATATTATAAAATTTGCATGCATATTCTTTCAAATCCTACATTAGCTTTCAAATCCTACTTTTACTAAAGAATACTTTTCATCTACTTCTATTCTGTGTCACTTCCTTCCTCGCAATTAATTATCCTTATTAATATTGCCCACCTTATCTTCAATCCCATCTGCTAAGAGCGATTCTGTAAAATCTAAGCAAATTCACTGGTTAACAAATAGATCAAAATAAAGATAAGTTTAGATAAATCGAAATCAGTCTCCTTCCCCTAAAGTACCAGGATAACAAGACCAGTCTGCCACTCCGCACCACAGTACGAATGACATTGTTACAGACTCTACAGGAGAATACGATACTCATCCATATTTCATACGCTTTGACAAGCGATTGACTTTTGTTAGATCTGTTATTATTACTGGATATTGAATTGAAATTATCTAAATGAAATAAACAGTTTTAAAACCTTAAAACGGACTTTCCCGCACGTAGAACATCTCTATCTCGAAATTGAATGGCCGGGAAAACATAAACCAACACATAAATGCAGAATATCTCTTTTACGTGACAGTTTTTCTTTTATCAAATAATTCACCCTTGTGCTCTCTCATAACCCATGAACAGGGTGGGGTGTATCCTATCCACCTCAAAATCAATAGATATCGTCTGGTAGACGTCCCTAATCAGAATCAGTCGAAACCCGATTTATCCGACACGATTTAATTGAGTGATCGTGCTAATAAACAAATTTCTCAAATAGTCCACCATTGTGTCTTCTCATGACCCATGAACATAGTAGGGTGTGTGCTATCCACCTCAAAATCAATAGGTGTCGTCTGGGAGACATTCCCGATTCGAATCAGTCAAAACCCGATCGATCCGACATGACTTAGTTGAGTTATCGCGTTAACAAAAAACACTCTCAAATAGTCCACCGTCGTGCTTTCTCATGATCCATGGACAGGGTGGGGTGTGTCCTATCCACATTAAAATCATTAGGTGTCGTCTGTGAGACGTTCTCGATCAGAATCAGTCAAAACCCGATCGATCCGATACGATTTAGTTGAGTTATCGTAGTAACAAAACAAATTTCTCAAATAGTCCATCATAGTGCTTTCTCATGATCCATGGACAGGGTGGAATGTGTCCTATCCACCTCAAGATCAATAGGTGTCGCCTGGGAGACATCCCCGAGCAGAATTAGTCAAAACCCGATCGATTCAGCACAATTTAGTTGAGTTATCGTGCTAACAAAAAATCTTCTCAAATAGACCCAAGGGAGGGGGTGGTGTGTGCTATCCACCTCAAAATCAATGGGCGTTATCTGGGAGACGCTCCCGATCAGAATCAGTCAAAACTCGATTGATCCGACACGATTTAGTTGAGTTATCGTAGTACAAGAATAAATGCCGACGACAACGACGACACACTCAGCAAAACATTTTTAAAAACCATTTTTTTTTGGTTTTTAGACTGAAAAACGAAAAATAAACCCAAAAAAAATTTTGTGTTTTCACTGTTTCTTTACATGATTAAATTACTTTTCCGCTTATAGTGGAGTGCGGAAAAGTAATATTGGTGGGTGGGTGTAATATGTTAGTCCAGATTTATTTGAGGTTACCATAACTCACAAATTTTCATTTATCACCTCCATATGAATTATTTTATAGTTACTGCTATTTATTGAGGAAATTATAAAGTAATACATTGCCATCATTAACGTCATTTTTCATAAATTATAACTTACATCAATTATCTTACGAATACCTACTTCAAATTCTGTTTAGTTGAACATATGTATTTAGGCTACAAGTTCGTTTCAATGTCCAACATTTATTTATTTCTGACGAAATATGTAATCCTAATGCGTTTTTAAATAATAATAGCAAAAATAGTTTTCATTTTGATACATTCCACAGTTGAGAGAGCTACATAAAATAAATTTGTTGCATAAGGAAATTATTAAGAAAATTCCATGGAATACTAAAGTACTTAATTATGTCCACGTCCTCTTTGTTTAACAAATAGATTTTTCATAAATATTAAAAGAAGTACACGTTTTTTAATTATGAAAAAAATTATAGTATTTAAATACCACTTCAATTGTAGTAGTTGTCAGTTTTATCCATTAGTACCACTTACAATATTAGTGAACATTAATACCACTTACAACACCTAAAACTGTGAGGAAACATAATTATGGCATGTTTAATACTAGTATAACTAGTATAATAACCAGACAGAAATAACAAAAAAAAAATCAGTGAGTTTTTGAAGAACTAAATTCGACCATATTGACTAGAGAAAAAAGCGATTGGGTCACTATAATACTATTTTAAATTGATTATATTAAGATGAATATGTTAAAAAATCTATAAAATTTATCATAGATCCTACAGAACTGTACTAGAAAATGAAAAACAAAGTTACTCAGTGATCTCCATTATATATTAAAAAATACATAGGGGCCAGACTAATGCAAGCTTCAGTTTTATGAATTTCTTATTGTTTTATTCAACAAAAATTTATAATTCTACTAAAAAGTAGTACTTTTCAGATCCCTACATCATAGAGTTATCCGTTAGAATCTGTAGAGTATCTTTAAACAGCTCTTATGGATGGAGGTATACACTTACAAAAATAGGCGGCCAGTTTTTCATGAACATCGAAAAATTACATGTTAGTCAAGTACAGTAACGCATAATTTTTTGGTGCTCATGAAAAACTGGCCTCCTGTTATTCTTGGTATAACAGAGATTCCAGTTTCTTCTTAAGCAGTGCCTTTGTTGTAACTAGATATTTTTGGACTGCATTTTGTTCGTCAAGTTTTTTTATTTAGAATGAGATCTGAAGAGGAGGAGGTCTGTGATTGATAGACATAAATATTATCTTGATTACTTTTTCAGAGCAACTATGACCTTAATTATTACATCTGGAAAACCTAAAAAATGCTCAAGGGTTGAAATTTGTTAAATCACTGAAAATTCATAATGTTCAAGATGAATTTGTAAATAGATTTGTCTATTGTTAAGAACTATATAATGAAATGATTATGTCATCCACTTTCAACATGATATTTTGTGTAGCTCTCTTAATTTGTATTAGACATCCACTGTCTACCGTCTAACGTATTGTATCGCAACATGTCATTCTGATTTATGTGAGACCATACCATTTACCATCCTACTATAAATATCAATTGTGTTGAGGCACATTGAGCCTGTTGCTTCTCCAATCTGATCCTTCTTGATATTAACTGTGTGAGTTGTCAAATTAAAGAAAAGAAAGGTTGTTATCATTAAAGAATAAGACGAACACATCGTCATTCCAGAACAAACATCTTAAATTGAGATTGACGTTCTTATCAACAAAATTGATAATTCGGTTAATATCTCAATTTTTCAAAAATAAATAGTTTATTGCAATTTTTACTTTTACTTTCCACTGCATGGTTTGATTTAATAGAACACTATAAGGTAAAATATTTCATATAAATAAATAAATGTCAATGTATGAACTAAATTAAATTATATTTTCTCATATTGATTTCAAATACATAATAAAATATTATGCAATAAGTAGGGCCAGAACCGATAACAAGAATCTTATCCATTACTGTCGAAATGGTGAAAATCAGTCAACGCTTATTTGTATATCGAAGGAAAATATACGCGATTGATGTTTATACACTGGCAGTCTTAAAAGTGCCCGTCTTCAAAATTAATTTTTTTTTGGTATTGTTGAGATAAACTATATCGAAGCTTGGCAGACATTCGATATTCTCTGGGATATTGTATATATATATATATATATATATATATATATATATATATATATATATATATATATATATATATATATATCTCAAATGAATATCCGATGTCAACTGCAGATGCATTTTTGCACTCGTGCACTTCGTGTTAGATTTGGCCTAGTTCTTATGCAAGCCTCACAACAGTCGATTTTAAAAAACAGATTTTCATCTGAGTCACGTCGGATAATAGCCCTGATGAGTTTTCTTATACTCTTTGGTTGGGATCGCGTTGCCGCATTAATTTATCCTTAAAAATACTCAAAAATGAAATATTGCTTTTATTCCCACTGCAGAAGTGTAAAATGTTTTTCATGTCTACTATCATCTATTAAAGATGAGTTCGGTAACTGAACACGTTTTTAGCCTTATTAGGTATTATGCCTTATATGCTGAATCACTCTGGATCATGTCGTCTAGCTGTTCAAACTTTCAATGCCGAAGGATCCATTATCCTGCAAACTCCATTATTCTTTTTTTGTATGCAGTTATTAAATCTGAACTTTAAACTTGAGAATAATTTAGTGTTCTTTAATTCTTAAAATCATTAAGTTTAAAAATTGGGTGGCATATGGAATTAATCATTTTTATCTAAGATTAGGATTACATAGCATCTTTAGGAAGGAACTCAAGTTACTAAAAAATAGGGAGTTCTGAACAGGGCAAAATATTATTCTTCTTAATTTAGAGAGAGAGAGAGAGAGGCAGGGAGTTGCTTCAAAAACATTCAAAATAAAATAAATATTAAACTATATTAATAATATTGTTTCCAGAAAATCGTGTAAATATTTGAATAGATGATTCCAATTATGTAAATTAACATAATACGTGCGATGCTTTCGCAATATTACAGTATATTATCCAAGTCTAATTAAATATTGCCCTATAACATAACTAAATTCTATAATATAACTGAACTCGAACTAAATTAAATTCGCTTATTTGAAGAACTAGTGTTTGAATTTCGTTTTTTTGCTGTTCGAATTCGATATTTGACGTTGGTTTACTTCCGCAATCGACGCCAGGAAATGAGTTGTCTCCAACCTGCAACTTACATCGAACTGCCGCTAAAATAGTCGGGGATTACTACTTGCCTAATATACAGTATATTTCTAAAGTTTGAATAAAATCTATCAAAGTAAAATTGACTTTTTGTAACAATTCTGAGAGATGTCGATTTTTATTTTCAAAACGACATCTGTAGGGGTTATTTGCAATTCTTCACCATTAAGTACCCTAAGCTTCAGCAATTTTAATATTAAAATTTTAAATATGAAAACCTCTATTTAAAGTATATGAAGTTTATAAAAGATCATACCTGATGATGCTGACAGAAAATTGGAATTTTGAGAAACAGTGTCGAACATAATAATTGACAATCAAAACTCCTTACAGGTATTAAATTCAGATTATATATTCTCTAAATATATTATCTAAATATATTCTCTAAATGCTTCTACTTCACTTATTTAGGAAGTAAAATACATTGGGATGGAAAAAGCGATAAAGATAAAACAAAGAATAGCACAGGGTCGAGTAGCTTTTAACAAAAAGAAAGCACTTTTATGCTCGGGGGTAATAAACTTAGAAACAAGCAAGAGATTTTTGAAAACGTATGTATGGAGCACGGCACTATACGGTTGCGAAACCTGGACGGTAGGGAAAGCAAGTAGGAAGAAATTAGAAGCTTTTGAGATGTGGTGTTACCGAAGAATAATGAAAATACCGTGGACTGATAGGGTTAGAAACGAAGAAGTATTAGAGAAAGTCGGCGAGAAAAGAAGTATGTGGAAAAACATAAAGAAGAGAAGAAATAGAATGGTAGGCCACTTGCTGAGACATGGGGGAATAGTCCGCGATATCTTGGAGGCAGAAATAGGAGTGAAGAAAGGCAGAGGTAGGCCTAGATTAGACTACTGCTCGCAAATAGTAAGGGATGTAGGTTGTAGCATAATTAGCGAAATGCGTAGGTTAGCACAAGATAGGAGAAGCTGGAGGTTAGCGTCCAACCAGTCTTAGGACTGATGACCTCATGATGATGATGATTCTCTAAATCTAATATGCACTAAATCTATATTGGCTAAAAGAGAATTGAATTCGTGAAATTCTGTCTGACACAATTAGTTCCTTTGTAAAATCTGTTCAGGATAGAGTAAGTTATTGTGATGTCAGAATGGTGGTGAGGAAGAATACTTTGAACAACTATTGTAAAAAATTCTGTTTGTATTCACTTGTTTGTAATAGTGAAATTAAAGATATAGATCGATTTTGTTGAATATTACTGTTATATATTAACCATGTTTCTTTTTTTTTGTCGAATTTACTACAAGAAGCTGACTTGTGATAAACTAGTGAAGAATTTATAACGGTATATTTATATATTATTTCCTATTATTCATATTTATTTCATATTTTATTCATAACTTATTTCCGTGTATTTTCATACATGGGGTAACCTTATATTTGAAAATGAGTAGTTGAGGCTACTAAGACGTAGGGGGTTGACGATGAGATGAAAATAAATCCTACAGGCGTTGTTTTTAAATAAAAATCGACGCATCTGATAAGTTACTTCAAAAACCTTTATTTTAACTTGATAACTTAATTTCCAACTTTATGCACATACCATATAATTAACAGTTATACATTCAATTCGTGTTACTTTTTGTTTATGCAAGAAGTAACTTGCATAAGCAAGAAGTGTATTAATTCTTGCTCTGTCGTGTTAATTCTTGATTACGCTTCTGTAAATTATAGATATACATTGACAGACAAGTCGCTAGAAGTTATATACGAGCCATCCACGGTGGAGTAACAATTGTTGATTGACTGTTCATATTGGTGACATATGCCTCAAAACTTTTTAGTTATACTTAGTTCTTCTTCTTAGTTATATCTTCTTTACTTTTTAGTTATAATGTATTATTAAACAACTCGCTCATTCGAAAGAACAGTGACATACGTCAAAATTTATAAAATTTTAGTTAAATTGTAAATTAGTGCCCAAAACTCCTAAATATTACTGTGGAATAACGACACAATCATGTTTCGGTTATTGACCACAATATAGCAGTAATGTCGTTATTCCTGTCAGGCGGAAATAGGGATGCACGGCTTGACTTG
This sequence comes from Rosalia funebris, assembly GCA_037954035.1. Classification (NCBI taxonomy): domain Eukaryota; kingdom Metazoa; phylum Arthropoda; class Insecta; order Coleoptera; family Cerambycidae; genus Rosalia; species Rosalia funebris. Next base: position 13,721,058 of record JAZFAV010000007.1, read on the forward strand.
ACTTTCAAGCTATTTGACTTGACTTGACTTGACTTGAAATCAAGTTAAGTTCAAGTCAAGTAGTTATGTTTCAAGTACTTGAAAAATCAAGTAGTTCTTGAGGACTACTTGATTGTTTCAAGACTACTTGATCTTTCATTAATCATTTAATATTGTCAAGAAATAAGAATAAAGGAAACCTTGCAATAAAGCCTTTTATTTCCAAAACTAAATTTTCATTTATATTCTATATAATAAGTATTTAATATCATCGTTTGCCATCCACGATCTAAGACACATGAGGCTTCGAATAGAGTTATCGTCTAATCGGTTACGGGTTTTTGTATTAGTTAGAGCAGCCTTGAAAAACTGCCTTTCAACAGGAGCTGAAGATGCAGGTGTTGATAAAAATCTTTGGCCATTATGGCCAAGTTTGGAAAAATGTTTTCGTGTCTTTTCCACTATTCTAAGATATCTTCACAACTGTCAGCTCGTGAATCAGACAGATATTTGTCTATTTCATAGAGCCAAGCCATTTCATCTTTTGGGTTGACAGGAGCTTTCTTAAATAAACTTAGTAGATCGATGTCAAATTCACCGAAATCACTATTTTCATCTCGTTTTGAAGATGATATGATCAGTGAATTGGACCTAAAATATTTGATTTTGAAAATGTCTTCAAAATGCTTGACTGCATCCATCTGCAACTCCTTTCCCTAATTTGTATTGAAGAATGTTTCCACCTTATGTCAGGGGGTCTAAGATTAAAACAACACAGTATATTCAGTTAATTTTCTCGTACTGTTTAATGATTTTGTCCCTTGCCGCTTCAATGCTATATATTATTTTCTCATCGCATTCATCTCTATCTGGGTTACTGTTGAGTTCTATAGTCCATTTTTCAAGTTTATCCAGAAGCATATTTACACCAATTATCACCATAGGAAGTGTACAGTAGGCGTCACCTTCTAATGATGTGGAGATAGCCTTAAAGATATTCAAGTATTTGCATTTTCACTTTCTCCATTACCGACCATTCCGTATCTGTTGGCTTCAGAGTCTTCAAGTTGTCTATATTATCACAAAGGATGTTCAAAGCCCTTCTCATATTTAAGCCCCACCGTAGCATTTAGAAAGTTTAATTTCACCTTGTTATGACGTCAAGCTTTGGCAGAGTCATTTTCAAGTTCACAATAAAACAAAATTTTTCAAAACCTTTACGTAAATGTTGAGAATCATTCAATTTTTTTGCTAGACTGTGAATTTTTTTACAGCTTTTATTGCTAAGGCAAGCAAGATCTTGCAGTCGTAATTCACGCGTTCTCGTACATAATTGAATGGTTATTTGGTTATCTTTGAACTTGAAATTACTTGATATCAAGTCAAGCAGTAACCATGAAAAATTAAGTCAAGTAGTGGATTTTTGAAAAGCTTGGTTTTCAAGTCAAGTCAAGTAATTTATAAAAAATCAAGTTACTTGACTTGATGTATCTCTAGGCGGAAACGAACCTATGTTTTGTACAATACTGTCGGGACTAGTATTATTTCAATGTTTAACAAAGGAGGTAACATAGATTATACGAAATAGTGTCATATTCCAAAAAGTGCTTTATCGGTAAGTAAAAATATAATAAATATTCAGAACAACACCGACATATGTTGAATTATGTCGTTATTTTATATAATTTTGAAAGAAGTTCTTAAAATTTATTTTAAGAAGTAACGTCACATTTTGTGTTGTGTCATTATGCTTTAAATAATAATAATGTTTATGTAACTTAATTGGACTTATGTCAGTGTTGAATATAGTAGTTTTTCCAGAACTTATGATGTTACAGCTTCCATTAGGACTATTATCAATTTGTAGGTATTGAGATATTTGATGGTAACAATGTTTTTAAATCGGACGCTATGTACGGTAAACATGATTACTCAAAAAAAAAAAACTAAACTGCATTAATAACTGATAAGAATGATGGTGGAATTGGTGAACATAATTGGTGAACAGTGAAATTAGTGAAAATAAAAAGAAAGGCCTGCTTTCATTATTTGGTGAAAATCCGAATAAAGGTTCTGCTGTATAGATTCCTAAAATCTATAAAGATTATTACAATAACCTTTAATAGATGCCATTTCATATTGTTTTATTATTTTTACTGTTTTAATATTGTTGATATTCTTTTATCCGTGAACTATAAATTTACATACTACCAATTTGTAGGGTTGTGTTTGTGTTGCTTTATTTCCACTTTTGTAAAAAAGTTCTTTTAGACAATAAACCATTTTTCGAGTTATTTATGTCATTTCTATTATTCACAGAAACATCAGATGTTTTATAAGGAATACCGTCACAAATCCAAACAAAAATAAAAAAAATATATAAAAAATAAACTTGACAATTTTTTTTTAAACTGGTATTGTTGATATGTAAAATTTTCTCAAACTATACTTTCTATTAAGATTTTAGTCCGAATATAGAAACTTTAGTATAAGAAATTATATAAAAATTATTACCAAAAACTTTAAATATGTTTCCTGAAAACTTTAGCTTTTTGAGTTATGTCATTGTTTTTTCAAATGAGCAAACTGTGTTTTATCTAGATTAGAAATCGTTTACGATAGCACTAGTTTATATCTTGAAACAAAATAGGGGACACAAGTTGATTATATTTGGCAATATTTGTCAAGCTGCTGTGAGGAATTAGAGGCTTCCTCTCAGTAGCGGTTGATGCAGTTTATGAAAACAGATTATGAAAGGGATATTTCCAAGGAATTTATTTTTTATAATTATACAAATACCAATATAGTTTGTATTTTTTGAAAATTGTAATTTATCAAAGTTATCTGAATTTTACAATTTGAAAGAAAATGAGGCAGAATCTTTAAACAATTAAAAAAACGTGTCAAATTACCATTCAAATATATATAATAACAAAAGTTATAATTTTGTCTTTAGTTAGTTTAAAAAATAATGCATTTTTTGTACGCAGTCTTTATTTAAAGTTCTGTGCCATTCATCTCTCATATATCTTAATTAACACTTAATAGGCATGAATTCCATCCCACGATTAACTTAAGATATGACCACCTTAAATTTAAAGGCCGCTATTGCTCTTTTATCATATATGTATATTCTATGAGCGATTATACCATATGTCGAAAAAGAGGGGCAAAATGAGACAACCGTATGGAATTTTTATCTTTTTTCATCATATGCCAAATTTTCATTGAATTATGTTATGAAGAAGAATGCAAAAGATTAGATCGTATATATATATATATATATATATATATATATATATATATATATATATATATATATATATATATAATAGTATTAAGAGAATCTAAATGCACAAAACTGGAAAATGTTCAGTAAAATTAAGTTGTATTGGTAGTAAAACAGTTAACGTTAAGGAGGGTAGTATAAATAAGTACTAGCAAATAACAAATATAAAACAGCTAAAACAAAATAATGAATAAAGTCCAGCCACACGTTATATAAAATCCAATCACTTAATAAATTTAAGGACTGTTAAATTATTAATAGGGCTGCCTACTTGGATGCCTCGTTAGTAGCGGCGTCGTATATAATCAGCTGCATATAGGGTATAATAATTTACTATATTTATGTAACAGATAGGTGGTCAAATGCTACGGTAAATCTAAATTGAATTTCACTGGATTGTTTGTACCTACATTGATTCAAATATTTCAAGTATACACGACGGCATCTCGACTGCGGTGGAGTTTTTTAAGCTTAAGACCACTCATGCAACACTCACTTTAGACAGCTTTAATTATTACATAGTAAAAAGGAAACAACTGAATTTATTTGAACAATTAGATATAATGAAATTAGCAAAATTGCATTAGTAACACATCCGTAATAGACCAAGCGTTGAGATAACATAAAAACTTTGCCAAGAGTAATATTTATAAGATCAATATTTATACCGTTACGAATAGAATACAAATTTTGATGATTTTAGTACATCTTCTGAAAAGGCCTAAAGAGAATGGCTTAATGAGAAAGATATAGAGCTATACTTCTAATAAATTCTGGAACATTAAAAAGCAAATACCATTTTTCTAGGTTTTTATTTTTTATTGTTGCAGGACATGATTTTTTAATGAAGTTATATACTTTTAAAAAGTATATTCCACGATGGTCTTTAATCAATTTATATAATACGATTCATATGTGGGTCACAACGATCTATCGATGATAATTATATCCAAAAATAATTAGAAATACATGTCAAAATTTGAAAATAATGATAATATTAATTCATAATTATATAAAATCGTGAATATCCTATACCATATTATATGTATATAATATAATATAGTATAGCCATATAAAATACAGGGATTTCAAATATATGAAACAAAAGTTTATACCGTATTCTATAGAATATTAAAAATAAATCAAATAAAAGTAAATCTAAAAAAATGTTGTGCATATGTATGTATATTTTTTGATACCAATTTGGATTAATGAATTTGCTATTTACAATATAACTTATAAACACGATTATTATTTTGTATGCAGTAATTGGCATTATTGAATTATAACTGAAAATTAAAAATTATTATTTCCAAACTATATTCTCTTCTGAGAGATATCTTTCGTTTATCCATACAAAAGTCAACAGTAAATTCATACAGTTGCATAAAGTGTATACAACTATCAAACATATACTAAAATAAACAGTTTTAAAAAAATTTCCGCACGTAGAACATCGCTATCTCAAAATTCAGTGGCCGAGAAAAAATAAACTATGTGTCATGCCACAGTTTTATATTTTTCAAATAGTCCACCATCGTGCTTTCTCATAACTCATGAATAGGGTGGGGTGTGTCCTATCTACGTCAAAATCAATAGATTTCGTTTAGTAGACGTCTCTAATTAGAATCAGTCGATACCCGATCGATCCGACACGATTTAATTGAGTGATCGTGTGAACAAAAAAAAATTCTCAAATAGTCCACCATTGCGCTTTCTCATGACCCATGTACATGGCAGAGTGTGTTCTATCCACCTCAAAATCAACAGGTGTCGTCTGGGAGACATCCCCGATCAGAATCAGTCAAAATCCGATCGATCCGACACGTTTTAGTTGAGTTATCGTGCTAACAAGTTTAAAATTCCGAAGATAACGACAACGACACACACATAGTAAAAATATTTTAAAAACCATTTTTTTGTTTTTAGGCCGAAAAACGAAAAATAAACCCAACAATTTTTTATTTCAGTTTTTCTTTATATGATTACATTACTTTTCCGGAGCGAGGAAAAATAAAATTGCTCAGATAGTCTACAATTGTGCTTTCTCATGACACTTGAACATGTAGCGTGTGTTTTATCTACCTCAAAATCAATGGGTGTCGTCTGGGAGACGTCCCCGATCAGAATCAGTCAAAACCCGATCGATTCGACACGATTTAGTTGAGTTATCATCCTAACAAGAAATTTTTAAAATGTCGACGACAACGACAACAACGACAACATTACACACACACACACACACAAAATATTTTAAAAACCATTTTTTTTTTGGTTTTTGGACTGAAACACGAAAAATAAACGCTAGAAATTTTCTTTCCCATTTTCTTTACACGATTACATTACTTTTCCGCTCTGGTATATTGAGCGCGGAAAAGTGATACTGTATATTTTGACAAAGTCAAAATATACAATATAAGTATGTACTATCTGTTTATCTATGTGGACTTAGCAGCATACATCTTGACCTCACAAATATACATTTAATTATTTTATAAAATTCTATGTCTTAGTATTTTTCCATGAGAATTAATTGGTATCACATTAGATATTCTGGAATGAAATATAAAAAATATGAAAACATTCCAAACTGCCTATATGATCGTTATAGAGATGTTTATATTATCGCGATAATTCTTTTAATATGGAGTGGTTTTACGGCTTGTAATAATTATCTGCAATAACATTTTCTAATATCGGTAGATGTTATTTGTTGATTTTAGGTAAGCTTTCCACAGTAATCTTTTATGCTTTATTCAAAATGTCTAAAGAAAGAAAAGTATTTTGCATAAAGAGTTATTGCTTGCCATCTTTTATTGCTTTTATACCGGTTCCACTTCTTCCTTAATCTCCGAGTCACTTTTATAGTTTTCTTTCTATTCTTACTTCCTATTCTATGAACACATTACAATAATTTACAAATTATGTTTTAACTTTTGTTGTAAAACTGTTTCTTCTAAGTATCTCAAACTTTAATTCCGTGTTCTGAGTTCTAAATAATAGATGAAATAAAATACGCACTCCTAACATTTTATTAAAATTAGTAATAAATATTTCATAAATAAACAATAACAACATTATAAGAAAAAAGTTCATTTCAATCTATAAATTTATTGGTTTAGTTTTGTGTATTCTTATATTACCATCGTGTATTTCGCATGTTGTGGTCGTATTAACTAGACAATATAATATAATACTCTATAATTTGGATAATTGGATGATAATTAATGGAAAGTATGAACTATATAACCTTGTTTATCACAAGGTAACATACCGTTGACATTACACGTTGAGGGCTGGTAAAAGTTATCATTTGCCAAAAAACCGATGACTCACAATAATTCTAAATATGTCATACCAAAAATGAAAGGTAAACAATCTACTTGCATACCTAATTAGTACAGTAATGCACCTGTTATTTTTTTAACTATAGATCAACTACATTAATAAACTTAAACACGTTTAAGTATGATCGATTAAAGTTTTTTTATATCTCTTTTCATTTCAATGAAAACGACTTTTAAGTTCTACATTTGAAAAAATTGATCACATTATATTATAATTATGGTGCACATTTTCCTTTATACATTTCGAAAGTCTTTAAAATTCCCTGTGATTATTATCGTAACTAAAGTCGCCCACCATGTGTGAAGCATTAGTGGTTTTATACTCGGGTAATTCCGTGGCAGCTGAGATGCCGTTGAGTGGATTTGGAATATTTAAATCAAAGTTGTCGTGATGTAGTATAAAACGCTCTGGCCCTTCACGGTCTTTTTTTTCACATGACTACTTGACTATCGATTCGAATCCGAGTTAACATGTATGTTTATAGGTGATCAGATTTTCTGAGGTTAAATTCCTTGGCATCATTGCTGGTTGCTGGCCAACATTGGAGTTGACCTAGATTTTTGGCTCAGAGTAATCCGGGCGTGGGTACGATGTCCACATAACTCAGATGTGTGTATCCATTCGAATATCGGGGGTTAGGTGGCAGAATAGCACTGAGCTAAATCTCGCTTCAGTAAAAACAAAGGCGCAAATAAAAAATGCAGGCAGTCTGTTTAGATTTTGAGTCGTATTTAACCACAGGATGATTTGTTTATTGTGGTTCATTCAAACTACGTTGCAAAGATATTCACTAGCTGTGCATGAAAGACTTGGAAATAATGTTAAATTCTAAATATATAATAAAAAAACTGTGGTTAGCTGTGAACGAGATAACAATTCTAAAAGGCATTCTGCGATTAACGTTATAATACGTACACTTGATCCATTGCGACTATCGTCTTATTGTGAGTAAGATTAAAAAAATGTAATAGCGAAACAATTTAACATCTAAAATTAACTATATTAACTTTCAACACATCGAATGTTACTATTTTTCAATGATAGCGCGGCAGGAATGTTTTTGATGGGCCGTTCCCTTAAATATGTGTTTTAATTGAATATATATTGTGTACATTATAAACACCAAAAATATTTCCAAAGTGTTATCCGGGTGTAAATGCATTAATAGACTAGACCAGGGGTCTCCAAACTTTTTAGCGCAAGGGCCACACTGACTCCTATGTTCCAAGGGCCAACACTTAGCTAGCTCGTGATACCAATATATTTCAGTTTTGAATACGTGCAAATTTTCGTATTGGGACTAGCGGGCGAGTGATGTATCTATGGCGCAGGATATCCATGATATCCTCCTTCATACTCTTCATAATAAGAATTATCAAGTGTATGAAGAGCTTTTTGGCGTTCATAGCATTTACGGCATGACCACTGAGAGAAGAAGGAGTTGAAAATGCTGTTCAGAAGAAATGTTTAATGGAAAAACTTGAAGTGTATCACTACTATGGTGGCAAAAATATGTGTGGAGAAATATGTTGCTCTCGTATCGAAAGCCGTAGAAAATGATGGTAGTTCAAAACCACTAATCGTACATTGCATCAATCATCAATAGTCTTTATGCGGAAAAACTTTAAAAGTCTTAAAGCTAGTCACATCAGCTGTTGATCATACCAGATCACATGCACTCAATCATCGTCAATTCTACGACTTTATGGAAGAAATTGGAGAAAACTACTTGCTATATTATATGCAGTACGCTGGTCTAGCTGTGGAAAAAATCTAATGCGGTTTTTTGAGCTCTGACCAATAATAGAAATGTTGTTGAATGAAAGGAGTCGTCATCTGGCTGTTACAGAACAATGCGTGGTTATGGAAGTTATCATTTTATGCAAATTTGACTAAACATATGAATGACCTTAATTTAAAATTGCAAAGGAGAAAACCAACTTTTGACAGATTTATACATATTAAGTCCTCTCGACAAAAATTCTCCTGTTTCAATATCAATTAAACAAAAAATGTTTCACGTATCTTAATATATGCCAAACACTCAGTCAATAAACTAGAACTCATTTTCCGGCAGATTTAGTAATTAAAGCTTTGGGTGCTTTGAAAATAAATGTTGAGTCTCGTTTTTCAGATTTTGATGCAATTGCACACGATATCAAGATTTTCTAAAATTCTTTTAACGTTGATATAGAAATTCTTGTGTAGTGATATTTTTAAAGAAGAATATTTAAAGTCCTAAGAGTATTCCACTTAAACAGTGTGATCAGCTGTATAAATTTGATCGTGGCTTTTTCCGATTTCGACACTACTTGTTTGCGTGAAAAAACATTATCCAAAATGAAATATATATAAAATATCTATAGATCCAAATTAAGTGATGAGCATTTGATATCACTGCTGATAATTTCCACTAGTAAACTTGATCCACAGCTGCAATTAATTGTCAGTGGAAAGATAGAGCTAGATAAATATCATTAATCATAATTACATATATTGTTTAATTTCATTATGAATTGTGAATTACCTATGTATGTCATTTACTGTAAGTTTTTAAAATAAATATATCATTAATTACAGTTAAAATGTTCAATGTCATTATAAATTTCATTTATAATGTTTCTTAATTGGTCGTCAAATAAAAACATTAATAATTATTTTGTATGATTTACTTACATTGTAAATTTTACAATGTAATCAAAGTAGAATATGGCGAGCCTGATACCGCGTATTTTAGTGGTGCTCGCGGGCCGGTGTTGGCCTGCTGGTCGTAGTTTGGAGACCCCTGGTCTAGACCAAAACAGTTTTTCTCAAATCTCCAAAATATATTTCAGGATTTTATAAACAATGAATGTCCTGGTATTACAGAACTTCTACAGCGGATTCTTACACAATATGGAACATGGTTATATGTAGCATTTTATTATTTGCAAATTAAGAAACAGTCTATTTATACAGTTTGATGCTAAAGAACTAATTACCATTAGAGAGATTCAAATAAAATTTCAAGATATGTACTCTAGTTGATGCAAAATTAAAAACTATTCATTTATATCAATTAGTATTACGTAGAACTAGCGGATCTTATAAAAAATAAAAGTACTTAATTATCTACAGGTGATTCATTACAAATAGTATATGACGTGCAAAATGTGCTACAGAATTTGAAATGACGTGAAAGCTATTCATGTTAGAATTAGAACATTTGACGGTATAATAAAGAAATATCCTGATTTCACTAGATTGATTAACAATAAGACATATTTATAGCAACGCTGTTCATTCAACGGATCCATTAAATAATTTCAAAGACCATTTTAACTGCAAAAGTTACATATCTAAATGCCGAATGATCATTTTCTTTATTTCAAAGCATTATTCATGGTACCAGATTTCGCTCATGAAGACTATAATAATAATAAAATTTACTTTAGCTATTATAAACAACATATATAACCGTCAAAATAAAAACCTTAGCCTAAAATAAGATTTTATGTACATGCCATATATAGACTTAAAGTTAATATAAAAACAAAATATGTTAAGTAAAGAATTCGTCAATTAGGAATTCTTTTAATCGATACTTAAAAAGTTATTCCATATTTGTTTCCTTAATGTAACTTGGGATTTTATTATACACTTTTATACCTAAGTAATAAGGTGAGTTTTCATAAAGAAAGTATTGTTGTGTTGAAGGATGTTTGGCGTTTTGCATATAAATTATTATACATAGTTATTATATAGAGTTCTTGATATACGGTGCTGTCAATGATGAATTGAAGTGGGCAGCTCTAATCATAACATAATAATATACTGCAGTAAGATCTATGACTTTTATTTTCAAGTGTGATTATAGTAATCATTAAAATTCATTATAAAAATACGCATTATAGATGTTTTGTGGCGACATATGTAACGTAAAGGGATATTTTTTATTTTAAATACCTTATTTAGCTTTGTTAATCGTTGTGGTTTAGTTCGAAGTAAAATGAATAAAGCATACACATATATAGTTGCATTTCATGAACAGTACCTACATTATTCACATTCACCGTGGACTTCATAAGAAATGACCTAGATTTTTTATCACAACTTATTAAATAATATCCATGTAATGCGATTCAAGAGAAAAAGTAATACTTGGCCTCAAAAATATTATAGATGCTGGTAATATTAGTCATGTTATTTACAGTATATACTGTTCCTGGTAAAATCTTTAATAATGGGAAAATGAAGGGAAATTTCACTATTTCTGCTATAAAATTTAACACCAGCGCCATTAGTAAAAATTTACACCACGATAATTGTCAACTTTTACATATTTTGGATATAAAACTAGTATAAGTATACCACAACACGAGTATAGTACACTTTATTTACATGTGGGGTGGATTATATCCCTGCATGGTAATTATTCTAGAGTACACATTCATGTAGTTTTCACGCTGACTCTTAAAATGTGAGGCAATATGAATGTTCATGATTTCTGATTAATTAACTTAGGTATGCCAAAAATTATGTTGTCTCAAAGAGCAAAAATTAATTATGTAAGTATATTACATTTTTTTGCCAAGGTGACTGAACATGTTATCATAAGAGTCACTGTATTATTTTACCGAATAGATGTTATGTTTCAAGTCAATTATGTCAAGTTTATTAAAACTAATAGATATTGGATATCTAATATTAAAACTAATGGATAGAAAAGTAAGTTAAATTTTGTCAATTTCGCTGGAGGATTTCGATGAGTTGTAGTCAAGTGATATTTTATGTTTGCCATTCTTATTATGCACTTACTACAATGCTGTTAGTAAAACTAATAGATATTATATATTTAATGATAAAACTAATACATAGGAAACTATGTTAAATTTTTGTTGAATAGTAATTAAGTGATATTTTACATTTGCCATTATTATTATGAACTTACGAGTACTATAATATATTAATCTTATTAAGAATGTATCCAATTACTAAATAATGAATTCAGTAATTGTGTACATTCTTTTGATTGTTACTTACAATATAAGAAAAATTATTAATAAATATCCAAAACTTATTCGGATATCAACGAGATGCATTTATTACTTATTAACATAAAAGAACATTCAAATAAGGTAGTATCATAATATTTAATTGGAAAGCTCGATAATAACGTCGAGAGAAAGAAGGTATACATATTTTTTATATTATCCTGGTATTTTGTTTGAGGAGGTAAATACCATTATTATAATATTTACGTTAAAATACTAATATATAAACACTTTTATTTTACACTATTTATCCACTTATAGTAACAGGAACTTTAAAAATAAGTAGTATAAATTGATAATACTGTAAGCATTATCTGATTCTTATCTACATAGAAAAGATAATATATGATGTTAAATCTAAAAAAAAATATTCCATGATTATTTTAGGAGTTTTCATTAAACTAATTATTCTAATATCTAATAAATTGTGGAATACTGTATATTTTATGTGACGCCATGTTTTTGGGTCCACTAAATTCATGATGAATTAGTTAAATAGCAATAAATTAAAAATAAAAAAATTTAAAAGAAAAAATTTCAATGACCTTTTAATATGTCTAATTAGACTACTATGTTCAATTTTTTCAATTGCATATTTTTTTGTTGTCATTTATGAGAAATCTAGATTTATTTAAAAAATTATATAAAATTTTATCAAGAATCATATTGAATTACATACACATTGGTCTTGAAATAAAATACACATTGTATATAATATAATTATATTTCATTTATTAATATATTGAAGTATGAAATATAAATTATAATATTTAACAGCTTAAATAATAATTCAAAATTATATAAATATTGTTTACAACACAATAAAATCCCAATAAATAAAACAATAAATAAAAATAAATTATATAAATTATTAATAAGCAACTGGTGAGCAATTAATTGAAATACTGAAATGGAAAACGTTTTATATACAAAGATATATTACATTCTATTTATATGTAATTATAATACTGTTCTAATATTATGCTTTATCGTTTTTTTTCTGTTGCTCTCAAAATGGGTTCACAAAAATATTTTCACATAATACATTTATTATCACATTAGTAGTTTATATCTATGAAAATTTCATTTGTACACAGTTTAAAAACTTATTTCCCTTTGGCAAAGCATTACTGAAAGAAATGTGTCTTTTCAAAAATAAAATTTGATTTGTGATTAACATCTATAAGTGTACCTATCATTAGAAGTAAAAATAAATTACATTTTCACAATTCAAATGGTAACTACTATAAATTATCATTATTTATAGTATCATCACTATAAAATTATACATGTTAAAACTATAATACTGTTTGAGTATAAATTGAACAATTATAATTATAAATGAACACCGTAAAGTAAATTTAAAATTCTTTAGTGCAATTTCCATTAATATCCTGTCCTTCACCTTCCGTGCACGTCTCAGGGACATCATCTTTATTTCTTCCTCCTATCACTATCATCGTTTCATTTTCTCTAGAAAAATCATTATTGTCATGCACGTGAAATGAATTTTCATCGAATGTATGTTCGATTTTAACGGTCGTTAAAGTATCGTTAATATTCGTTTCTATCTTCTCTGTGAACGTATCTTCTGGATAAAATATTTTATTTGCGATGCGCGAGTGTATTGTCTTATTTTGATCAATTTGAGTCGCATTGACTGCCTCAATATTCCCTGTAAGAGGTGTATGATTGGAACTTCCTAATTCTGAAATTGTTTCATTATTTATCGAGGGAGATGTGGTGTAATCATTTTCAGATTTCTGTAGAAGCTTCTCAGCATAGCTCTCGTTGGACGTTAGATTCATTTTACTAAGTTCAGGACAATTTGAGGTACAATTTTTTGTATAGTTTTCTTCTGGAATCCCCAGTGTAATTATTTGACTAGGATTTAGAATATATTTAGTGTTTGTATTGTTGACGATATTGGGTAAAATCGTGGCATGATTGTCTTTGAACGTATCAGATATTTTATTGCTGTCAGGAGATGATTCATTCTCATTTTTATGGTCAAATTTATCTGGAGTATTCACAGCATCACTTTTTTTTGATATTATAACCGTACTATTATTTTGTAATAGAGAATGGACTTTAATTTCTTCATCGACTGCATCTGGAATATTTGCAGTATTATTTTCTTGCAATTTCATTATACGTTTATTATTCATGACGAAAGACTCAGTTTCATTAGCCTCTTGGATTGTATTTGGGTCACTGTTAGCGGTTGTTCCTCTTGATGCGCTAATTTTTCTATAGGTAGGAAGAGATTCCAGGATATTTGTGACTTCTACTTGTTCTGTTATGCGCTCATTCATTGAAGTTTGTTTAAGGTTTTTATCGTCTTTGTTGAGACTTGTAACTAAATTAATAATCTGCTTAATCTGAGCCTCTACGGCAGTCGAGTTTTTGAAGAATACACAGCAATAACCCATAGATCCTTCACTGGTATGAATAGGAACCATATTGCACTTTAACCGTTCACTATGTATATCAACTATCCCCACAGCCAAGAGCGTAAATAATATAATCGAACACATTTTTACACTTTGAGATTTTGTTGACAAGTGCGTTAATGGTTATAACAATAGACTATTTATTAAAACGTCGTATAATAGATCACTGAACAATCTCCATCATATTCCTGGAAGTGGTGGAATTTTTGAAGGAATGTAAAGTTAATCATTCATATACCGTTTACAGTTCCGGTAAAGATGCTTAACCATTGTCATGTATTGAAAGTGTATTGTATAACAATACACAGATTCATCTGTCTATAGCTTACGTCCTTGTTCTCGAGTTAATATGATAATTTATGTGCATATATGTAGGTAAATACGAACTTACATGAGATACAATTAGTAGAGCAATAATATACGTATACTATAAGGTAAATATATTTGATTTATAAAATATGTAGTTTTTTATAGATCAGATCCAGTAGCCTTTAGATTTCATTAAGTGGAAATTTTAAATTTAAAATACTAGATCGTATTTCTAAAATATGGACTGATTAACAATATTCGAAAATTGTATTGCAAATAAACATTTTACGTTATTACATAACACAAATGGTAGTCTGTTGCTATGTAATGTTTAATTTTAACTGAAATTCTAGGTATAACGTCCATAGCAATTTACATTATCATATTTGGGTATTGTTCAAGTGGTCTTTCCTAATAAAAAAAAAACGTGTTTTGCGGCCAGGTAATTTTTGTATGATGAATCAAGGAAATAGTTCATCTATATGTTTTCGTAGACAGTAAGTATATGAACTAGCATAAAAAAGTAAATGTTTCGCAACATGATGAACAACTATTAATAGGGAGAGCCCAGCAACATCTGAAAATGACTTTATCTTCTATACGAATTAAAATATTTTACATAATAAATAATTACTTCATAATTAACAAAAATATTTTATTTAATAAATATAGCTATGAAACAAATATTACTATAAGTGAAAGGTCGTTTCTTTGTCATAAAATTATTACATAAATTTATGAAAATTTACTAATTTTATTTTTTTGTTACACGTTTTTAAATATCTTTATGTTCCTTGAAGTTATTACTTTTCCGCACTCAACTATACGCGGAAAAGTAATGTAATTGATGTAAAAAAATTTTTTTCTGGCGTTTATTTTTCGTTTTTCGACCTAAAATAAAAAAAAAATGGTTTTAAACGATTTTGCGTGTGTGTCGTCGTCGGCTTTAATAAAATTTCTTGTTAGTACGATAACTAAATCTTATTGGATCGATGGGGTTATGACTGATTCTGATCGGGGACGTCTCCCAGACGACACCTATTGATTCTGGGGTAGATAGAACACACTCTACCATATTCATGGGCCATGAGAAAGCACAATGGTGGATTATTTGAGACATTTTTTTTTTGTTAGCACGATCACTCAATTAAATCGTGTCGGATCGATCGGGTTTGAACTGATTCTGATTAGGGACGTCTACCAGATGACATCTATTGATTTTGAGGTGGATAGGACACACCCCACCCTGTCCATGGGTTATGAGAAAGTACGATGGTGGATTATTTGAAAACATAAAACACATATTTTGCATTTACATATGTGTTGGTTTACTTTTTCTCGGCCACTCAATTTCGAGATAGAGATATGCGGAAAAGTTCGTTTTAAGATTTCAAATATTTTATATTTAAAATCTATTTATTTTAATATAAGATATGTAAATTATTCAACTTGGACTGTTTTTTCGACAAATCATAAATAAATAGCCTTTATTTAGGTCTAAATTTAATTATTTTAAAATAAAGTAATATACTCATATAAATCATGTAGATTTATTTTAAAGTAAAATTACAGGTAATTTCATTTTTAAATTAAGAACATTTTAGACGGATATGTCAATAATGGTTGTGAATTTTTGTTTATAAAAAATAAAAAAAAACATGTTACAATAACATATGGTTAACCTGTACAATATAAGTGGACATTATATGAAATACAATTGTTTATTCATTTCTCATACATGATTTCAAACTTAGTGTAATCCTAAAGTTATATTAGTGTAATATTTGAAGCTTCATATGTTATGGTTATTGATGTATTATTATTTGTGTATCATCATATATAATCATCATCATCTGAAATGAAAATACGATGGGTATTTAGATCAGTTCCCCTAATGCAGAACTATAAAAGTGCAGCACTTTGTTCCGCGGGAATTAGATGGGTAGATGACCTATCGTATTCTCCTATAGAGGTGAGTGTAATAACGCCATTGGAACTGTGGTGCAGGGTAGTGAATTGACACCTCCATTGGGTAGTATTGGGGGTGTTATTGTATGCTTAGGTTTGAGTCCCAACGGGGAGATATTAGACAATGTTTCTTAATATAGATGTGTTTGTCCTTCTTTCTACGTGTAGAAATCTTCCCCTCCGTAGCTTAAAGTTTTAGAGGAAGGAAATTAAATTCTGAACGTGTAAACACACTTTTTTAAATTTCACTTTGAATTCATATATAGAACAGTCAAATGAACACTTATTTATGCTCAAATAAAAATTCTGCAGTCTCCTCATTTGACTGGTTAGGATATCCTATAGCAATGATCAAGAAATATAACACTTAGGCAATCAAATCCCAGATTTATAAATGTTCAAATAATCTATCGCTAAATATGATCTGATATCAGATAATTCGAAGCTGCAAATCTCGATTTATCAGGACGTAAAATCTTGATAACATTTTCGTTTCTTAATTAGTACATCTATCGTATCGAATTGGAAAACCTTCCTCGTTTATAAATATTGTCACATAAAAAAACAATATTTCTAAAAAGAATATTCGTACTAGTGGATATATTCTTGTAAAATTAAAGAAAAACAAATTTAAAATAAAAGCCATTGTATATGTTAATCATTGTACGTGTTAAATTAAAAAAAAAATGTGTCTCACGATATATGATCTAAAAGTTTTAAATAAGCGAAAATAACCTTTATGTCTTTGAAGTAAATTTAAATATAACATAAGAGAATTAATTATGTATAGTACTTGAAATACATATATCTTTTATTAATTGATAAGTATCTTTGTATGTTAATCAATTTTAGCTTTTAGAAAAAAGGAAATAAATAGTTATTTTGTATTTGGTCTGTCTCATTTATTTAAACAAAAAAATCAAATCAAATCTGAATGATTAACAATATACGGAACTAACTGTAATACTAATTGAGGCTAAAATAAATTAATGTTACTTTTTATTCAATGAAAAAGTTTATCTTATTCTGAATAATAATTAGGTATTTAAGTTTAAACATTATTTTCTTTGATATATTTTTTATTTCATCATCAGGATATATTTTTTTCATATTATCAGTTTTTGGTATGTATGAGGAACAATTCACGAAAGTTAATATCTTGCATAATAAACGTTTATTCCTTCATTTTATTACAATTTTCATTATTACAATTTAATGATAACTGTATAATTCAAGAAAACTATAGAAACAGTGGAGGATAAGGGTGAATTAGTTTTAAATCGAGTTTTTTTAGTTTTAAATGGATATGTAAGGAATATTGTAAATTATTGTAAAATAACTATATATTTTTTATTTGACAAATAAATTATCCTGTGTTTAATAAATTACAACACTTAAAGTACCATATACTAGAACATATATTATTTAAGAAATATAATGCTAACTTTCTTATTACGGATTTATCTAAATTACAGACAAATACTATTTTTATATACAGAGTAGATATATTAATTTGTAGGTAAGTAGCATGAAACAATATTTTTATAGTCTCTTAGAGGTAATGTTTCCCGTATGTTATATATACATAGATAAAATATAATGTGTTTTATGTCGTGATCGAGTTAATGGTTTGTAACTAAAGTTTCAATTTGAATGATACATCAGAAAATAATGAAATTCAAGTAATATAGTAAGGAAATAACAAATAATAATAAACTACAAAGTTAAATTATAAAAACTTGTATACTTTCAAATAATATATTTACTAGAATTGTAAGAAATGAAATGCATTTCTTCATTTATAATTAACGTGAGATTAATAAAAACTTTTTAGTTACCACTAAATTACCCTGTATATTACATGTTAGTTTATTGGGCATGTAACTATAATAAATATTATAAAGAAAATAACTAAGCACTTTAATTTTCCAACTTACATACTTCGAGGCGTCACAAAACCTAATTGTATTCACTTACATTTGTCGAAAATAGTAATTTTAATCACATTTCTTCATTATTAACGCTTTGTTATATTTAATGCTTATTTATATATAATAAAAATAATTTTACATTTCCATTATGTTACTAATTCATTTATTTACTTTATGAGAAAACGATAAGTATCAATTGCCAATTATTTTTTTAAAAAGTATTTAGTAATACTTTAATAAAATTCATTAATAAATTTCGTACTAAAACATATTTTCTCTGCAAATTATACTTGTTATAATTCATATTTAATAGGTATCTACATATTAACACAGTACATACTTTACCTGGGTATATTTGTAAACAATTTGTAATTGTGAACAGTTTTCGACAATAGAAAATTCTCTATAATATGATGTTTTAGTATAGAATAACAAAATAGAAATTGTATATAATTAATACTGATGTAAGTATGTATATTTAACAATTATTGAGGGACAAAGGTTTATATTGCATTATAATTTATCGTTAATAGATACTAATAAAGATCTTATAAGTATTAGGTTACCTCCTGTTTTTAATTCTTCATTGTGGTTTATGCATTTTAGAAAACATAATAAATACGTTAAGTAGAGTCATTCTGCGATTTTAGTCCAATTTGGTCATTTAGGTTTGTCTAGTTTATATTTCCCGCATTTTCAAAACTCTGGAACACAATCTCCATTCACATCTAGCTCGTATCCATCTGTGCACGTTGGTGGAACATCGATATTATTTCTGCCCCCTACTATTACGTCTCCATTTTCTGCGAAGAATACTTTTTCGTTTTCAGTTGTTGAATTGTCATCCTTCGCCTTTTCCTTAATATATGTTTGATTTTTGGTTTCAGCCCTCATCCCTGTGGCCCTATGTCCTGGGTAAACTATTTTATCATCGATGTTTGATTTTATAGTCGATGTACTATGGCCACGAGATGGTGTCCTGTGCACCCCTTCACTCTTATTCGTAACATTTTCGATCTCTTTTAATCTCGTGTCTGTTTCGTTGTTCGCTGAAGTTTTAATATTATTCTTTTCGTTTATTTTCTCCGGGACACTTACAGGTTCACTGACGTTGAACGTTATAGCCATTTCATTAAATTCAGGAATGCGTTCAGTTTTAATTTCATGGTTAACTTTTTCGGCGATTTCCGTAACACGTTTTGCATTTCCAGAACTTGTAGCACTTCTCTGGGTGTAATTGTTTAATACACTAATAAGCTGATCCTTCTGAGTTTCCATTGCAGTAGAATTTTTAAAAAACACACAGCAATACCCCATTAATCCTTCATCAGTGTGAACAGGAACCATATTACACTTCATATTCTCACTGTTTATTTGGATCATGGTTACGGCTAATACCGTAAGTAAAACAAATAAATACATTTTCACTCTCTGAAGTACTCGCGATAATGGGTTAATATTTGATAGAATCGGAATTTATTAAACAGGCATACAATGGCTTTCACTGAACAATATCTTCATTCTTAGAAGCGGTGGATTTATTATAGGAACGATATCACTCACATACGAATTACGGATTCCGGTAAATATGTCTAACCATGGTTAAGCGGTACTAGTGACTGTTACCTCACCATTCACAGATTCATCTCTATAGTCCGGGTACTTATTATGATAATTTATGCGCAGATATATGTAAACATGGACGAATACTCGATATAATTGGTGGACTAATGGTGAGTCAGTGTAATTCTGTTTTACAGTAGTCTTCCATTGATACATCAAATTTGATTATAATTAATTATAATTATGAATGACATTACTTCTTTTCCTGTGTTGTAAACAATATGAAAGTTTATGCCTACTGACTATTGTAGTAATTTTTAAATAAGTACAATTTTTTATGTAAGGTTACATATACAACTTTCTATCAATGATTTATAATTAATAATAATTAAGTAGTAATAAATTGGTGTATATACACATTATTTTACTTGCATTTTTATATTGTTATTTAACTAAGATTCTTATGTATAGTAGATGATATTATT
The DNA here is from genome assembly GCA_037954035.1 of Rosalia funebris. Taxonomy (NCBI): domain Eukaryota; kingdom Metazoa; phylum Arthropoda; class Insecta; order Coleoptera; family Cerambycidae; genus Rosalia; species Rosalia funebris. The sequence goes on from JAZFAV010000007.1 coordinate 13,741,416, forward strand.
GTTCAAAGTCCATTTCACTCGAATGGAATTTCCAAAAAAAACTACCTGCATAGTGAATTTTGTTGCATGACGATTGAACATTACAGTGCGAGCGGATATTATATATGTTTATCATTATTTTTACGAGAAAATGCGATTCTTCAAAGTAGTATTTCTTAGTTGTTAATATTTATGTCGTATGATTATACTTTATTTCCGTCTTCTGACAATTAAAACTGGCCACGAATATAGACGTTAATTAATTTGTTGTTCGAGATTGAACAATACTTATTTATATAATCAACTAGATGCGTCATAATTATGTTTCAGGAATTATTTGAAACCAAACCAAAGCTAACAATGAAATAGATGCTTAGGGATCAATACCCTTCTCGAATAATTCTTTATTAACCAACAAAATTAATTATCAATATTCACTTTTATTGTTCCATGTTGTCATTTTACTTTAATAAAGAAGCAAGGTGAGGAGTAAATAGATTATTTATGATCGACGAAAAATTTAGTGATGAAGAAGGAATTGTATTTTGTGTATTTTAACGTAAAGTTCTTGACGGGTTTTCTCTTTCTTTATAATCTATCTGTATCCTAGGATTATATATTAGGTTCGGAGGCACATCTCTCATAAAGACGTTGGAGTCGAATATAATTCTGGAGGGTCAATATTTAAATAAAAATAAGAAAATGAATACATTGATATGTTCGTTCAAGTCCTAAAATTTTCAAATTTCACCATAGAGATTTATTCCTTCATATTGGGAGTATGTGTTAAAAGAGTCATTGAGATTTTTCAATGACTGAGATGATTTACATTGTTGTAAATCAGAGGTCCCCAAACATTTTTATCCCGTAGACCACGTGCCAATTTTTTATGTTTTAGGTAGACTCCCTGCTTTTGTAATATTGATTTTTTTTACAAATTCATCATCTGAAATGTGCTCTTGAAGCTGAAACAGAGCTGACACTTTGATAGGGTTTACTTTAGAGTGAACAATTTTATAATACATAAAAAATATATATTGTTTTATACTTAAATACCTATTAAGTAAAACACAAAATACAAATCTAGCAACATTATATTAAGTACACAAAAAAAAACAGTTTTCTTAATGAGATGGATGAGTCTGATGCTTTGATATCAAAGTTTCAATGTTTGGTCTCAATTTAATCAAATTTAATTTTAAATGTCCTCAGCGAATGATTTGCAATCGAGTTACTAGTTCGATATTGAATTTTTTTCCTAGTTGAAACATTTAAAATTTAAATAAGCAGTTAAATTAAAGTGTCAAAAGTCAAGTTATATTATAATGTTTGATAATGCTTGATATCTTGATATTTTGTATTTCAAAACTAGCTATCGTAGCATACATATGGCTATCAAACGCTAGTTGGCTATTTATATTTTTGAAAATATTTGCTTAACATATTTCTACTCGGAATTCGGGAAACAAATGAATACGATTTGTCTGTAATATTCATATTTATAAATGAAGAAGTAAATAAGTCAGTGCCAGCACAATTGGTTCAAGTCTGCGCCATTCTTGCAAAGCTCTGGTACAAGTTTGGACAAGCATTGCTATTGAGTGTATTGGTGCAACGAGTTACAACTTTTATCAAATGTGCAAGTTTTTACAAGTTACACATATTGGGATCATAAAGTGAATAGCCTGCTTACACAGTTTTATGAAATAAGCATATAATAATTAAGAAATTTATATATCTGTTATAAGAAAGTATTACATAAGTGCCTACATAGGTACTACCCGTGTTAGGTCGATTAATACATTTATGAGTCAATATTTTGGTGACGGTCTGCCTAAATTGGATTCACTCTCGTGGACCCCCATTTACATCTCACGCACCGCGATTTATTTTTTTTTTTAATTGACATAGACCCCCTGCAGGTCGAAGTCTGGGGGTTATTAGCTTAAGGGTGACACAACCTAACTGTTGATCTAATCATAGACGCTTTTAAATAATATCTCGTCTATTATCTATAACGATGTTACCATGGATCTCTGAGACTGAATTTTTTTAGTTCCACTGAAGTAAGGCGTAGTGGATAAATACGTACATAGGCAGCAATTTGACAGGAGGCCTATTACCTATGTTCTCCTTTTAATACTAGTTGCTTGTATGTAATAATTGCCTTCATTTTGTATCGTTAAATTTAGAACAATATATGAAGATCATAAATGGTATGAAAATTTTTATACTTAAATTCGGATAGCTACTGAATATCTTATGGTAGAATTTATCTTCCAATATCGGTTGTCCACAAGAATTGTTTTAGATCTGAATAGTTGGTAAATTTTAACGGTATATTTTTAATAATATACTTCTACTTCATAATATTCTTCCCTTTTATGTTATAAAAAATAATTTTATACAAAAAGGTGAAAGTTATGAGAATTAGAATTAAAATACCCTGTTTAAGTCTTGTAAGACTTAAATTAAGGATTACATGAATGATTTCCCTGAAATAAGTGAAATTGTCATTTCATGAAGTAAAATTATAAGAAAATTGGTTAAACTAAATTTCGATTACTTCATGAAGCCTGACGTTTCGGGTTTTACTGATGGGTCAACAATTCTGGGAAGGTCTGGATGTGGGATAGTTTGCACCGAATCTCTGATTCGGTGAGTTAATGGACGCTCATGCCATACCAAGCTGAGGTTATGGGGGCACTATAGGCGATGACAGTAACTACTAATCAGGGGATTAGTATAAAAACCATGTGGCATATTCATAGACCATTAGGCCCCTTTCATGGTCTTAAATAAATGCAGGAGTAATTCCGGTCTGATCCTCAAATAAAAAAAATACCTGAGTTCGCTAGGGCAAACACATGGTGTCACTTAGTATTGGGTGAAGGAATACGAATAAGTAGGCGAATACCTAGGCGCGTCTTGGTTCTAGGGTATTCTTGTTGGGACCGAAACCAGTAATAGCGTTTTGCGAAATTACTCGAAAAAAATGATAAGTGGCTACATGCTTAAACACATAAGAAAAGGTGGGCTAAAAGCAGCTATCAGCGAGCAAATGTATTATTGACTACACCTTACAGCAAACTACTAAACTACGCCAACACAAATAAACTACCCAAAATGCTTCCTTTTGACGCTTCGTTGAGCGTCATGTTATCAGCGATATTCGATTAGTAATTGCGCAGAGTACTCAATTTATATTGGCCTATATTGGTTATTCATTGATGATGTGTATCGATTATAGTTTGCTGGTTATGTTATTGTCACCTTCCATTCAATTATGTGCTTTGATCACACTTTTTATCACAGTTTACCAACTCTGTATGTAGACTAAATATGGAGATTTCAAATGTTTAAAATGAAAGTAAATACAGATTTAGGGGATATTTTTGTTTATATACACCAGGTACATACCAGATCTGAATAGAAGAAGGGTAACCAAACTTACTTTGGTTTCTTCTATTTCTTATAAGTTCTTCCTGTGGACATGCCAGAAAAAATGATAAAATTCCCATATATTTATCTGGCGATTCCAAGAATAATTCAGCATTTGCGAGTTATTAGAACAAATGATATTATTGATAGAAGTTCCGTCCATGTTGTAAAGTACTGGAATTTTCTAAGAAATACTAAGAAAGACTAGATTGTTTTTTAAGAAATAGTAAAAGAAGAAGAAAAGTTTTAGTTTTCGCACAGATTCCGTTATAATCCTCACTCTAATAAATATTATGATATATTGATGCTATCATACTGTAACCGAACTAACTCTTACATCCATACTCCAATACATACTCTCGTAACACTAACTCATGGTATACTAAAGATAGTAAAAATAATGTCTACAAGCATTGACGTAGAAGGAGATGTAGTGAAAATATCTATAATGTAAGATAATATAATAAAAGTTTATAAATGGTTTGGACATACACAAATCGATTTCTTTCCCTTAATGCCTCAGGCTGTGAAGAGAAGAAAGGTAAAAGAGGACAAATATACTCATGCTTAAGGAAACTTGCTAAATTTTTCCCGGTGGGAAACGAACTCAAGGACATAACACAATAGTGGGAAAGGAAGGCCACCTCTGACCACAGTACGAATAACAATGTTGCAGTACATCTGTAGAAGAATATGATAGGTTACTCGTCTATGTAGATACGGAGCAAAGTGCTGCACTTTTATCGACCTTAATGCCTACAGTATTCTTGCTAATGTTTTCTAATCTGCGTTTAGAGTTTCACACAAAACTATCTAAGCTTATTGGAGTCGGCCTAGCGAAGAACAATTTACTGATCATATTTTATTAACTAATTCAAAAAAGTTATACAAACATATATGACCTTTTCTGTGCGGTAAGTCTCACGACTTACCGCACTCCTCAATGGACTTGTTCATAAATAAAATGGAAATACGTAATATTTTTAAATATTTATACTTATGTTAATATAACGATTGTTTTTCCACGTCATTACTAATTTGGATATATACAACATATGCATTTTTCTACCATGCCATAAATATTTAAGTGTCTCTTTATATCAATATTTATGATTTATGATGCTAAATATTGTGATATATTTCATGCTTCATGATATTTGGTTAATTCAAGTACAAGGGTATGTGGATTATAGTGATGATAATTATATAACGAAAGCCTATAACCTTTACTAAAACTTACGCTTATAGCCTTAACTAAACACGAGAGTTAAATAGAAATTAAAAAATAATTTTTTTGTTTAGAGATTAATTATTTGATATTTTATGAAATCACTGTGTGATTTTAAACAAATGATTATTTAAACAGTACGATAATTGTCTTTGAGTGTTCTAAAAATACTATTTAATATTACAAACAATTTTGATTGAATTTTTACTTAGCACTAGTTAAGTAACAGCAGGATATTTAATAGAAATATTTATTACTCATCACGATTAAGGCGTCACGTATCAAACATTTTTCAATATATGTGCCTAATATCTTTATTTCAATAAAAATAATCATTTTATTGGTTTTATTTTTTTATCGTATGGGATATATTTTTACATATCCTTTCATACCTGTATTTACTACGTAATACTCCTAAATGTTACGAGTACTATGTATCATATATGATATATCTTATACATATGTAATATTATATACGAGTATATATAAGTACATGAAGTAAATAAATAATTATATAACACCTAAATGTTACCACGCATTATATATATATATATATATATATATATATATATATATATATATATATATATATATATATATATATATATATATATATATATATATATATATATATATACCTTATACAATAATCTGTTACCAAAACATAAATATGCTTGCTTAGCATGAAATATCCTGTCAACGTTTCTATTAGGATTTGTAAGTTTGTACGAGACAGATTCAAATAGTGGTTTGTTAGCTTGCTGCAAGGTATAATTAATAGTGTTTTTGCTCTATAACTCTTAAGTTTGATCCACTTGTTTTTAGAATACTTCAGTATTGCAGCATGTAGTCTTTTAGAATAGAATTTCCAGTGGCTTCGTTAATGCTATTGCTGGTTCCGGTCTCAGTAAAACGAACCTTGAACATTGGCGTACCCGAATGGACACTCCAAAACAGAAGGTATTCATCTATCTCCTCATTTCGACAATTTCCTACTTATCCTTTCACCCAGCATAATACTCTTTATATTACCCCTTACATACAATCGGCCAGAAATTAGTCCTGCAATTATTTAAAATCATCGACGTGGTGTTACTGTATGTGAATATGCCAAATATATTATTACTAATCCCTTGTATAGGTAGTATTTCCTCTGGTTATCCACAGTACATCCATAACCTCCCTTTCGAATGTGACATGTGCGCTTAGTGACTCACTGATGTAGAGGTTTAGATCTTCAGAGAAAATCCTATATCCAGACATTCCCAGTATTCTTCGACCATCGGTATAAACTAAAATATCCGGGGTCAGGAATTCATAGAATTATATATAAGTTATTTCCAAGCGGGGGAGGTCCGATCCACGCCAGCTTCCAGAAGGAGCTGATTAGTAATGAGGAAAATAATTTGTAAGGGTAACAGTAACAGATAATGAGAGTGATAGAATCTGGAATTAATTTCTTTGTAATGATTTACTGAATATGAATGCGAAAAGGGATGAAAGTAGAAATTAGAATATTTAATTATTAGAATATTTAGTATTTATTATCATCCTATGTGATGCCAGCTTGACTGAAAAAACGTTAATTGAATGTAATATAATCAATTTTAATTTGAACAAAGAATATATAACTTACGCAGATGGGGAAGTACAAACATGTTACGGTAGGAACAATTATAAACTAGATTATAATAATTTAACGTTGATTAAAAATGTAGAAATAAATTGTTAGCAGTGGCGGCGACAGGGGTGGGCGAGCGCCCAGGGAAAATCCTTTTCGCCCAACCAGTCGCCCAACCTCGTATAACACCACTATATCACATTTGCACATAAAATAATATATTTAATGCCCTCGCCCACCCTAGATATTTCCTGACTATTTTCGCTCAACCGCAAAATAATGCTAGCGCTGCCACTGAATATTAGAAGCATCTTATATTATTATTTAAACCTCAGTTACAGTAATAATAGTAATGAATATTATAAGAATACATTAAAGCAGTCACTGTGTTAATAAATAATAATCCTAATTAATAAATGTTTCCCAAATGGCCTCTCAATCTTGCTATTAGATTTAATTAAGACAGATTGGGATACGTTATTGTGAGTTAGGTACATGATTTAAAATATATTTGTGTGATATATAAAGGAAGAAATGAAATAAAAGCTAAATTAATTCTTCATTTTTAAATTTAAAATATTCAGCATAACAGTTCTCGCCTATAGCTGATTAAGTAAATAAAAAAATATTCCAACAAAAATATAACATTAAAATTACAACGTACAAGTATCGTTTTAGTTTGAGTAAAAATACGTTATCTGACCTTGTTATGTGAGTAGTGAAACGTGTATAAATGTAAAGACAAATTTCATAAGGCGGTCAGATTATTGGAGTTAAGTGATCCGGTCCAACTAAAATTCCCTTAGCGATACCATTTGCGGTAATGGACCATTCAATATTGGCACTAATGTTACAATTTTATAACTTTGTATTAATATCAAGGCATAGTGCCGAGTTTTATATAAATACTGACAATGTAGAATACTTCTAATATCGACTTTTGTGTTGCTGCAGCTTGTTATTTCAAGATAAAATAGTTTCAGAACGTTATTAAATTTTATAGTTATAATCGGTTTAGTAAGAGCAGGTTACAGATATTCTTAAATGAGGAATATATCAGAATGGAAGTGTAGATATTAAGCTATAATAAAATTTATCTATTAAGAGGTTCAATCTCTAGCTCTGGCTTCAATGGCATGGTAACAGAGGGTCACTACTCGGCGTATATGTGGGGCACAGAGCGCCAGAGGGCAAATGTGGGAATTTCTTCGATGGAATCAACGTCTGGACTGTGGGGTGGTAAGGCAAAGGTGGAAATATTATTGCCCATCTGCCACTGGGTACTACGTTGACATGGATATTTGAGTTCATTGTCTTCTTGTAGTACTACAAGAAGAGTATCACTAGTAGTACTCATATTGCTGCATTCGGGTTATATCACTGTCTGTAGACGGTAGTACTCACTCTCAGTAATCATACACAGAACCGGACATAGACATACATCTCCAAATATAGTTTTAATGGAAGTTTTACAATGCACACGATGAGGGGTTTACAACGTATGAACCAGGAATGCCTGTGAGGATAGTCTGTGATGAATGCGGATGTCCTATTAAAAATCATAGTGCCTAATTCTGGTCTGCATGAACCCGTACCCACTGCATACGTTGTTGCATGTCTAGGAGTTTATAACGGGATTTTCTGTTTACGCAGATGTTACATATTATGTTCTGGTACACTCGTTCGTATTATGGGTTCATAGATACTTATATTCCCTATTGTGTCACTTTAGCTTAAGCGCGCTGGTGTGTTAAATAAGGTCTATTCTGACAACTACTCATTACAAAAGTTCGTTGCAAACTCCTTTCTTCACTAGCAATATTTATTGTTATTGTTAAACATATGCATAAGCAATACTAAGATTGGGTGTGAGTTTTTATTTTGTATTAAATTTTAGTACTTTAACTGAACTATCTGCTTTTGAGAACATATAACTCGTCTATTAATTCTATTCCATTCAAATATCTAACAGTTAGAATAGCTTCTAAATCTTTACAATGTGATACTAAATTTTCTTTTGACATATTTTTTTAGATTGTATATGCCATAAAAAAATTTAAAATACGTATTATACCTAGTTTTCAAATTTTGAAAGGAATCTTTAATATATATTAAGTAACGGTATACTCAATTGTTTAATCTATACTTTCATGAAAAAATTGAGTCTCCTTTTTTGCAACTCGATGCCGTGGTACTGACTCAAAGTTAGCCGATAGCCAATTTTCTGGTATAGGTAATAATTTGATTTCCCTTACGTGGGATCAAGGCGTCATCTGGTCTAAGATATTCGAAGAAAAGTATTGAATTTTTTAGGCTTAATGTGGATTAAAACTAGGTATCAAATCACAACTAAACATAACAATTTTAATTATTTAGGCAACTTAATAGGTTAGATACTTTAACTTTTACTGAATCATTATTTCCAATTTTGAAACTCTTAAGGGTTTAACAAAATCTATCCTACTCTTCCACATTGTATTACTTAGGAGCCTTAAAGTTAAATCTCTAATGGATTTCACAAGCGTTTCTCATGTTTGGTTACAAATATTGTGGAAGGATATTTAGAATAAATGGGTTTTAGTCCAATTAATCGAATTCGATCAATAGAATCGAAAAAGTAAATGTACAGTTACGATTGGACACCTCTTTATTTAATTTTTGTAACCGGATTAAATATAAAAATTATTATACAGAAACAATACAGAAAAAGTTTAAGTACGAATTGTGAAAGATCATCAAGTAACACAAACAGTTATTGGTGTATTAATTCAATAATTAATTAATTTTAAGTTCCATTAGCATTAAACGTTTTGTGGAATATTATGAGTAATGAAAATTTAATAAGTATCTTATTTGTATTGAAATATGAATATTTTTATATGAATATTTTCTTTAGTGCATAATGGTTATTTTAAATTATTGTTTGAAAGACTGAAATTTGAATTTGAAAGACTCTTTCTTTCATCTTTAAATAGTACATTATGAATATTGTGCGGCACTTTATTACCATGAAAAATACGTTTCATTTAGATCAAAATTTACTTTTAAACCAGACTTTAGAAACAATATGATAGTTATCATAAAAATAACTTAGTGTGTTTTAATCCCATATTGACAGTTAATTCATCTTTTTTGAAATTTGAATTTGAAAGACTTTCAAATTAATTTTTTAAGAAGACATCGACTGAGTTAAAAAATATATATTTTTAAACTGTGTGCTTCAGCTGTGATGCTATTATAGTCTTTTTTAAATTAGAACCCTCTCTATATTTAACAAAACTAAGTCATTTAAAGTTTTTAGAGTATAATACTCTTGGTGGTGTTCTATTTACTGTTGACAAGATACAGGGTGAATTTTGAGAAAAGTATAAATAAAGCATATACGACTTTATTCTCGACAGATACTTAAAGTACGGAGGATACCTTGACAACTAAAAATCTGACAATGCCCGGCATGTGTGTGAAAATTTCTTATTAAACGTTCAATAATTTCTGATCTGATACTTTTCATTTCGATTCGAATTCGATACTTCAAATCCTATAATTTTTTTCACTTATTCAAATAAATCCGCTATTTTAAGTAACCTTACAAGAAAATTCAAGGTGATTAAATTATTTGTATGTAATGGCCATACAGTTTCCTATTGCCATCTGTTACGATGATGGGATCTGATAGAATGACGGGCTAGGAAAATAATGTATCAGTTAACAAATGACATCAATGGATGATACCAAAATTATGAGATCCATTTTGTTGAAACCAAATCCATTTTGGTAAGGAAGATCGTCATCCTCACTATTTGATAAATAACTGCTAAAGCTGTAAATAAGTCGAAAGGTAATCATTATTATTATTAAATAGTTAAATTTTCTTAGTAGCATTTAAATTATCTTCAAAGGAGTAAAACTCTAAATGACGATTTTAAACTATTGATGATTCTTGATAATGAAGACGGTTATGCAATTCTTGAATGAAAACTTTAAGACCTAATATGCATTTCGATATATTCGCAAAATCGTATGCGATGATCTGGATTATCCTCATTCAGGTCTTGTACTACATATAGTTTATAGGGCTGGAAGTTTTAATTTTTCAACAATATTTTATTATGGAATGGTCGACAGAACTATTTAAACCCAGTTGCCTGTTAGAAGTGTGAGGATATTTTTAAATTTCATGCTATACTTTTAATTTAGTGTTCTCATCGACTTGAGGTCTGCCTTTTTGAAGTAAGTATTATATACTATCAGAAAAATGTTTAACAAGCCTAATTCTGGAATTATAATCTGTCACCTTCACTAACATTTTAATTTTCTCCTATTCAGTGAAACAAACCAGTTTATTCACATTTTATTGATTATTAAATATAATCTATAAACGCAGAAACTGACTCTCAACTCTGTTACTTAGCAGCAAGAGAATAATTAATCACTTTAATAATTTGACATTTTTTGAACAATTTTGATTCAGAATATTCTTTCTTACCTTTCTGTCTCCGAGCAAAACATGTTTTAAAAGAATTCGTTCATTCAAAATTCGTATACCATGATTTCGTCATCATCAGCAGAGGCAGATAAAAGCTTTAGTATACCTTAATTTCTCTTCTTCAGTCACAAACTGATATTATTAACTTTTTCAGTTTTGAAAATAAAGGTAGTGTATGGTACAAAATTAATGTTTAGTCAAAGATCTATGAGATCTTTGATGTGATACGCCTCTGTAGTTTTAATTTTTCAACATATTTTGAAATTTTAAATTTTTTATTTCTATCTTATAATCGGTAACTAGAATATCTCTAATATGGGGTACCATTATGCTCGAGAAATAATCTATAACAAAATTCATATGATCAGTTTTCCATTCTTCATATGCCGAATTTCACAACTTAAGCAGAAACTCTGAAAAAATGAAATTTTAATGTTAAAAAAAGTTGATGTGTCTTAGAGTTCTCAAAAAAACAGTTTAAATAGTAAAAAATTATGAATATTGTGCGGCACCTTGAAAATTATGTTTTGTTTAGATCAAAATTGTTTTAATCCCATACTGACAGTTAATTAATTCATCTTACGTTATATATTACTTGCCATCAAGAATATCTCAAATAATTTATCAATAATTATGCATTCTCTCGAACAAAGAAAAGAATTGCCAAAACTGTAAACTATAATAGCAATAACGATCGCGCTAGAGAATATGCTACTATTTTAAATGAAAGTATAAGCGTTCCCAATATAAACGTTCAATTCAAGTAACAGGTGTCCTGGAATATTTTCCTCTGTTTGGGTGAATAAAACTCGATTATTAAAAAATATATTTACGTTCACTATTTTTTATTTAAATTTATAGGGAAATATCAATATAGGGAAATATACATGCTGCTTCCTTCACGCCGTTGTACTTCCTCAAGGTGGTACAACGGTGTAACAGATGCATTTGTCAGACAGTTTTTATCAAATATTCCGATTATGGTTTAGCTAAAGGACAGGAATAAACCATCTTCGTTATCAGGGTCGAGAGACGTTTCAAATGGTGTATCTCCTGAACTATATTTCCAAGTGAATATTTTAAGGGCATAGTTAATCGCCGGGCGATATCAGTAACAGTGACGGCTGTAATGTCAGAATATGTCTGCACGAAAACAAAAATATGCATGGCATCTCCCAATATAAATATATTTTAATAATTATTGCGGATGTTTCGTTTTAACTGTGACACCCTGCATGCATAGTCGATATGTAGATTGGCGTTACAGTGAGAATTTTAAAGTAGTACACAACTTTTTGTCTATTTTTTATTTAGTGTGCTTTCTCTTTATAATCTGCACAATATTATCTTTTCAATTTTCAGGTACACTTTATAATAAAAAGAATATTTTTTACAACGAAAAACGATACACCGATGCAGGTTTTAAGATCGATTTTATCATATGATTATAAAGAAAAGAAAAAAAACAATAAGAAAAACAGGGCTTTGTTACAGAACATAAAACAAACAGTTTATTAAAGAAGCGGGCGGTATTACAACCATAACTAAGTACACATTCTATCAATGTTAGTATTATCTGTACCACGTATTGGTAGTTAACTGAATTAGTTGTAGTTGGTTATTTACTAAAAGTGTTCATTGGTTTCAAGTAGCGTGGCGATACATTTTATTGTGAATAGTGAGTGATACAGTGCTTCTTTCCAAGGATGAGATGGTCGGTGAGTACGTGTATAATATTTAAAATATTGTTATAGTTATTTGAGTTGATTATAAACCTTTTAGCGTTTAGGAGAAATTTTGAGTTTTATTTCAAGACTCTTTGTGTGGGTGAAAAGTCCCTTAGAGTTTAATGCGTATTCTATAGTTCATATTGTTCAGTGGGTCAAAGACTCCTAGACAACAATATGCAATCTAAAATATGATAATGGGGGTTTAAATGTCCCACATATATATTTACTAGTGGGTTTTAAAGGAAAAATATAAAATGTACATGTAAAGTGAACTTTGAAATAGATTAGACAGAGGCAGGGATTATTTTTGAAAACATTTCAAATACATTTAGAAGCACCAAACAACACTGGAATGCACCGTGGCATTTGAGTGTTTTGCCGGTTGTTTATATAGTGCTTGTGAGCTAAATACTCGTACATAGATATTGTACCTGTTCAATTTAATTCGGCAAATGTAAGCAGCTGCCTGTTATAGTGAAGCTACAAATATATTAATACACGCATATTTTTATTAATACTCGTACATCAGTGAACCTGTATCAGTTTTATTGTCAGTCATATTTATGAGTCCTGAATAAAACTGTTAGTTACTAAACTGGAAAAAAGTCCCTGAAGTATATTTTTACAGTTAGTTTATTTTCCTTTGATTATACTTAAAAACCAAAATACGAGAAGATTCTGAGAACTATTTGACAAACAATACACAATTGAGGGCTGGTAGACTTCATATACGAAATTGAGACTTTTGTTTTCTGATATATAGTTCTACTTGTAAAATAGTATAGAATTGATTGATCTACAGCAATGAAAAAAATCCAGGGTGTTCCATTTAAATATCGATAGTTCCTTATCGGTAAAGCTGGAAGTGGTGGAAAATATTTATGGCCATTATTGTATATTAAAGAAGGGTTAAAATTTTCGATGCAGCAACAAAAAATATTAAATCAGTCTTTCACAAACACTTGATGCTGAAAGATGATACGTTACTTGAAACGTGACCAGAAGATTATTAAGACTGTTTTTGTATTATTAGACAGTTTATAGATCAATAAAAAATTTTACAAGAAGCTAAAGTAAAAATTCAAAATTAACAAAGGTAAATATAGCGTCCTTCCTGATTGAGAAATTATCTGGTATAACGTCAAAAATCATAAAATTTTATTTTCGAGAATGTTTTCGGAAATCTAAATCTTCTTTAAAACAGAATGATGGTCAAATTTATATCATTAATATCGCTAATTTCAATATATGTATTATTACCAATAAGTCAGATTTTTACATAAAGTATATATAATATTTTTTTTATCTTTTGATATTTGGTTTGACAGTACATTTTGCTTTTGAAGAACGGCAAAACTCTTAATTTTTAGAGCAACACGTTTTATCGTACGATTTTGAACAGAAAATATCTAGCAATATATCATCTTAATGGGAAATAAAAAAAATGGATTTGTTAATTAAATACAATTTTTAATACATTTTACAGAACAACTATTAGATGTTTCTTAAAAATATTTAATAGTTATTCTGATTAGAAAGCATTTCTTAAAAGGTAATCGGTATTTATCGGTATTCTTATTTATCGGTAATGTTACTGTAATGTTAAATACTGTCTCCAGAGAGTTGAAAACCTGGTAACATTTTATATTAGCATTACATTTACTAATTGAAAATTTTCTTTTTGACACCTAAATATTTCTGCGTTTTAAATACGGATCTGAAGTCAACATTAGATGGTAACGTCTGTTTTTCAATATCTGAGCCCTGAAGTGCTCAAAAGATACTTTTTTAAATTGGTGTAAATGTAAACAAAGAAGGCACACACGATAGACTATCCTCAAGAACCGAAATATTATTAAAATATTCACATCGATCGGAATCGATATGTGCATTTGGTGTTAATCATCTTCTGATGATGCAATCTTAATTGGCGAAACGCATGTCAAACGATGTTTTTGGATAGATCTTCTGCTTTTTGTTCTGTATCTAAGATTATGACCCTCTTCCCAGGATATGGTGTAAATATCGCTTTTACATGTATTTTGATTACCTTGAGTTATTGTTGTTAGTAAGGCATACTTAAATAATTATCGACATTTTATACAACACATCCGTACTATTTACTTATTACATAAAATATTAAACATTTATTATAATAATTATATGTTATGCAGTATTGCAACTCCAATAACAAAACATTAATGATTTGTATGTGATAAGATAGATTGCATTAATGTATTTTAATATGTCATTTTACTTTCATTATACCGGCTGTTTTCAAGGTACGTGCAGAAGATCCATGGACGTATGACTAAAATTAAGGTGATTTTATTATATAAACAATAAGGTTCAAAGTCGTCGTATTGGAGTTCAAAATAAAAAAAAGTTATTTCAGCTTTTTTATTTCTAAACTGTTGATATTTTTAACAAATTTAGTATATGGTTTTAGTATATTGGAAGTTATAAAATAAGGTTTTTAGCTTTCGGAAATAAGCAGTGACGCAACTATGGGTACTATAATTTTCTTTTTCGCAAAATATATACCACCCTGTATAATATTATAAAAAATCGATATCTTCATATATTTCATTGCCTTCTCTTCATTCTTGGTATCTTCGTATTTTTTAGCATCTTTTATCATTTAGCGATTTAGGTCTTGAATGAGAAATTGAAACAAATAATGGAAAAATTATGAGGATACCCATGTATATATATATATATATATATATATATATATATATATATATATATATATATATATATATATATATATATATATATATAATACCTATTATATATATATATATATATATATATATATATATATATATATATATATATATATATATATATATATATATATATATTCGTAACTAAGCTAAGCATGGTTTCATCTTTCATTAATTCTAGCTGTCTAGACCATCAGACTTAAATTATTTACATTTTTTGTATGGGACACCTCAAAACATTCGTTTACAAATTTCCCATTGAAACTCTATGTTTATATAACTAAATCTTAACTTTAACCATAGAATATACCATAAACATAGTAAACAGCCTGTATATTACATAAAAGTTGTAATCACATGGACATCACACGTCTGCCTTATCTTAATTATACATGATGGTGTTAAAATATAATGTGCATATTCTGTCTTTACTTCTTTTAAAAAATAAACTTCAATATATTTAATCAGCATATCAGTTTCAGACTTTTTAAATATTAATAATAATATTAATAATGTCGTTATTTGTCAAAGAATATAACACAAAATTATATCACATTCTTGCTAAATAATAGTGCTATACTTATATCATAGCGAGAACTTCCAAATTATGCTAATCTTAGACATCTCTAGCCTTTTGTTATTGTAGACCTAATATTTAAGAGTTTTAATAAAATCATATGTCCTGTATCATATATTTAACTAGTACAAATATATTTAAGAGTCAATACGTGTTTATATATACTTTATTAATACTAATATATCTAAAAATATGTGAAACACGTTTAACTAACTTATAGTGCATCATTCATTGAAAAGTAGTGGCCACTACTAAATTTTGACTAATGTCAGAGAAGCGAAAGATTCGTTTTCAGGAGGAAATAATTACCAACATACGGGTTCTTTTCTTCTCTCATTATGTATTACATTTTTTATGTGCGATTGGAAACCGATTTTTTTTACTTTTCTGGTAACCAATTAGACAGAACTTTTTCGTTTTGTCTTCTTACTTCAACCTGAATAAGTTAATAAAATATGTTTCTTTTACAAATAATTATGTTACTAAATACATTGGGATACATGTCGATTGGGAATACAGGTTTAACTTTTAATTCACGTAGGTTTATCTAAGCCTGTTGTTAGCAATGCTATAGAGGATGATATATATTCCTTTTTGAATTAACGACACAATGTATCTGTTCTACAAATAATATTAAATATTACATTAAATGCCAATGAGCATTTTCCACATTAGAGTACGGTACATGTATAGAAACAATAATATGATAATGTCATGAAAATTCTTTGTTTATTACAACTGTTATTTTCATTTCATAAACAATCACCTTTAAATTATTATTAAATTATTAATAACTATTTTGTTGTACATGTTAAGAAAACTATCAGTTCTTTTGTTGATTCTATCGAAAATTCAGTGGTCTATTTGTTGGCATAAGAAGCATTTGTTGGCACTTGTTGAATATTATAAGCAGCTTAAAGCGGGTACATTTTTTGAGTGACATTTAAAGTTACACAAGCACAGCTCCTATATCGTTCGGTGCGAGATTTTATCTAGGTAATGTGACATGAAACTGACTCCTGAAAATACAGAGCTGTCATTATTTTCTTTTGTCCTGTAGTTCGTAATGTGCAGCTGAAACTAATATAATATGAAAAATCAAACGAGGCGACAGACATCAATTTTCATCTACAATAAATACATAAATATATACATTACATATGTGTACTACTGTAGACTTTGCAATATCTTCCGTGCTTAAAATAAAATATTCATGGTACAAAGAAAATGTCAAATTAAGTAATTAAACTTTATCTTGTTTAACGATGGTAGTGGGTTTTAGAATTATTGTCGAAGCTAATATCATATATTTATATCAATTATCTTTTGATAGTCAAAATTTGTCAAGCGGTTTTTGTGAAGTTTTTTGCTATAGTAATTTTTCATGTTTAATTCAATGTGTCAATTTTTGGGAGAATTTCCTAATATATCTTTCTGTTTGTCAACAGCTGAGGCTGCAAGTGCTCAAAATATATATTTTAAACTAGTGTACGTACAAACAAAAACACGATCAATTGTTCACAAAAACCAATATATTATAAACCACCCGATGTGCAAGTTTTGTTTTAATAATCTCCTGATGATGCAAACCTGGTTGGAGAAACGGGCGTTGAACAATGTATAATCTTTTGGTAGTTGTTGAAAACTGTTCTGTTTTTTGTTGTTGCTGCATTTAAGGTTCTAACCCTCTTCTTGTCCAGATATGTTGCAAATATAACTTTTATACGCACTTTACTTATTTTGAGATATTGTTGTAAGTAGGGCATGTTTAAATGATTATCAACATTTCATAGAACATGTAAATACTTTTTACATTTACTATATAAAAAAGCAATAATGTATTAAATATTATATTCGAGAAACTGATTGTATACCTTATAAGAGAGTTGCCAATAGACGAATTGACAAAGACTTGTTCTAATTAAGACTTCCGTTGATGTATGACACAAGACCTAATACTAATTTTGAAACGTTGATCTTAAAAAATTGACTCTCTTATTGACAATGCCGAATGATTGTAAAGAACAATTTGGACATATATTTATATGAGACATAATGATATCAAGTAATTTTGCTGGTAGACCACCTCAGATGTCTTACATATCGCCAGTGGTTTGTTAATAATTTAATGAATGACGATTTCAAAATATATTTTTTTTCTGACAAGCGTGGTTTCATCTTTCGGTGTATGTCAGTTTTCAATGGGAACCCGTATACGATTTTTGTTGAATCCCCATTACATCTTATCGATAGCAGAAGAATTGGACATGTTTTTTAAATTCCGTCATGAATATAGAGCAATACAGAAACCCCATATGAATTGAATTTTCCAGTTAACTGAGTTGTTCAATATATACATGATAATAAACTTCATAATGACATTTTTAGAAAGAGGATGGTGCTCTTCTTTTTGACGGGCCAAGTTTTCTTACATAAACTCTTTTCTCCTAGGTTTCTCTTTATTTAACCATTATGGATTATTTCCATTATAGAAATTTAATTATTGTAGGATGGTAGAGAATTATAATACTGAAATTATTAAGTTAACAAAAGTATATTAAACACTGGCAACTAAGCAAAAAGCATTAAAAAAGACTTCGTTAATTTATACAAGCAATAGAAGTATTTTTTTTTCATAAAATAAAAGAAAAAACAAAATTTTTTCATTTTAAAAAATAAGTTCATTTTAACGGTTACATTTAAAACGTTATAAATGTTCTTGTATACATCTGTTCTAAATTAAGTGTTTGAATATTATCAGAAGAAGAGTCTAGAAATATTGAAAAAGTAGGATTTTGTTTGTAATTTTTTTGTCTGAAAATTTAAATTATTTCTTGATGAAGCTAGATTTGATATTAACAGATTAGGAGAGGAACATGTATCAAAATCCAGGATCCAACTCCGAACTCCTGACAAAAGTATAACATTTTTGATACTGCAACATTTTATTATAAAGAAAGTTTTAATCAAATGAGATAAGGCAGAACTAGGAAGTTGTTACTTTTTACAATAATAAATTATTTTACATAGTTTGTATCGTTTATCGGTGCCCAGTATTGGGAAAATGTTGATTGATATAAACTTACTACCATTGCAAAATGCGATTTAATTACATCCATACGTCTAATGATATCTAACATTTTTATCATTACCAGAAAAAGCCTTGTTAATTTCGGAACTAAGAAATTATGCAAATATAAATATAAGTAAGTCTTATCGGTTATCGTGTCGGAGAAATATGCTCCAAAAACTTGAACATTTATAATTTCATATTAAACATTCACTTTCTTAGGATATTGAGCATAGGTCTGTAATAGCCTAATGAGGATTTTCTCTATCTCAATATTTACAATTTTATTTATCATTTGTTGTATTTAAGACCAATATTTCTTCATAAAAAGAGTACTTAGTTTTCTTGACGAACAAGAATGTACATAAGCATGTCAATAATCAAAAAGTTCAATTGGGAGTGCTTCCATAAGGGTGGAAAAAAACTAGAACGTTTCAACTTCTCAGTCAGTAAGGTATTTTTATATATTTTTATATTGCTTTTGATTCATCTTCTTATTCTTTCAAATAATGGAGATATTGTCTGGAAAAGGAATCTTGGGACACCCTGTGTACCACCATATTTCTGAATTTAGGTGTTATCTAAGGGATAGATTCTAAAGATTTTCTTCTTATATAGCTATGTTATTAGTCTTTGAATAATTATATTGCTGTGTATAGTGTACACAATAGAATAATGGATGGTATAATAATAAAAAATTGCTCATGTTAGTCATCCTTGAAATCCCCACAGTAATAATTACAGACAATATTTACATAAGTAATTATTGATTTATATTTGTATGCTATTTATAGCGATAATAAGCTGACATAATCATCTAGCGAGTTTATATACGAACAAAACTTTTGGAGACTTCCAAAAGCTAATAATTTTTATAATAGCCAAATAATTGATCAGTTATTAATATCAGTGAGTGAAATGAATGATTGAAGCTGAATATCATAAATGCTGCGAAGAAAAATTTTTTTTTAACTAATTGAACTATTAACGTATTTTGTTTAATTTCATTATTGCTATTTTAACCTTGGCAAATCTATGGAAGCTAATATTTTTTATATTTCGAAAAAAGGAAATACTGGTGTGCTATACATAAATTTATCAAATAAGTCTTTTAACGTCCTATTTATTTAACGGGATACAATTGTTGAATATGAGTGCTCGCTCTTTTATCACTCATCCAACACCTTGGGTTTCTCAGGAACTTAACATAGGGCACCTCTTATTTTTAATATATATCAGTCAAATACATATCAGTAACCCATTGTCTAAAACTTGCATAAACTGATTGTGTAAAAATAAACACCATAATGTCATCTGAGGAGTACGATTGGAAATAAATATTACACTGATAATCACTTAAGTAATTACTTAAGTTTGAATAAAGCAAAATGTTATATGATATTAAATTTTGCAAATGTTATAAAATGGTTATAACATTTTGTGATAATGTTATATGATCATATTCTAGAAGAAAATAAATTATTGAATACCAGTACAAGACTGACAATGTCTTGCTACATGGATCCTTGAGAAAGATTTGGGCATTCAATTTTACCCAAAATTCATCTTTTTAACATATTAATAACATTGTATCAGTTGCTATTAGAATTCTTGAATTTATTTAGGAGTATTATGGCCTATTATATAAGGTCTATTACAGCATCCTATCCGGCCCATTACGGTATCAGTGATATACTAATTATTATCACTATAACAATTTTTTAAAATTCCTTTAAGCTTTCAGGCAAACAGGTACGCATGTAGAATTAGGTGTAGGTGGTCTACACCTAATTCTAATTGTTACATTAAGTTATACTGTTAATTATCATAAGACTGAGTATTTTTATATCCTTTTTATATAACCCAGTACATAATAATATAGATTGTTCACAATTTTTAGAGAAAGTCAGTTTTTTGGCATCAAATTAGGAGCTCGATATATGTAGCTAGAGTAAATGCTTTATATAAACCTCCAATATTTTTAATTTGTAATATCTTAAATTCCAACGGTCAAACACATGATATTAAATTTAGTGTACTAACTCATATTTTAAAACATACTAAATATAATAGCCATATATTAAATTAAACTGATAATGTACGGTCAAGAAATTATTAAACTATTTATGTACGGTTAAGAAATAATTTAATGAGACACTATCGATACGTTGCTCTGAAATATAGACAATAATTAATATATTTTTCGAGTTAATTATGTTCTTAATCTCAAAATAGGAATGGGAAGGATAAGGAGAGCTATACTCGCGCCAAAGACTTATGAATCAATAGGCTACGTACGTTCTATCAGCCTGACGTCCTTTTTACTGAAGACGTTGGAGAAGCTCGTGAATAGATATGTTAGGGATGAGGTGCTCGCTGGGCGCTTGTTACAGTCATCGCAGCATGTCTCCAGAGCTAGATGCTCCATGGAGACTGCCTTACATTTGGTTGTGTGGAGGATAGAGGAGCAAACAGAACCGAAAGAGTATGCAGTCAGGATGTCCATAGACATAGAGGGAGCGTTTAATAATATCACGTCGGTATCTGTGTGCAAGTTGGCCAGTGATCAGGGTGTGATTAAGTCTGTGGCAACATGGATTCGTGGCATGCTGATCGAAAGAGAGCTGAAGGTGGAGAAGAGTTGATTCAGGGTCACTGGGGTAGTACAGAGGGGTTGTCCACAAGGGAGCGCGCCCTCCTCGCTATCTTTTTGCCTTGTAATCGATGACTTCCTTCGCACACTTAACGAGCAAGGCTTCCAGGCTGAGGAATATGTAGATGATGTATTCATCGTTGTCAGAGGAATACATCTGGTAACGCCAATGGGACTAGTTAAACGGCCCTGTCAGTTAAGTAATGGTGCGATGTGGTGATAGTATTTATTATGAGATAGACCCTCAGGGGACCGAGGTTATATGTAGAAAGCTCGTAGTCTCCGGTTCGGTGAGATATCTAAGTGTTCCCTTGAATGTTAATCTGAGATGGAAAGAGAATCTCTAAGAGAAACTGAAGATGTTTTGTTTAAACTTCTGGATGTGTAGGAGAGCATTCGACGCCACTTGGAGATTCAGACCAGCAATGGTTTCTTGGTTTTATAGAGCAGCGCTGAGGCCTCGACTGCTATATGCGGTAGTGGTATGGTAGCCCAGGACCCAACTAGTTTTGGCTAGGACGGAACTGGAGCAGATCCATGCACTGGTATTGAATGGAATGACGGGGATCATACCAATGGCAGCTTTTCTCGCTTCTCCCCGTTGAACCTGTGGAACAGACCTATGTGAGTGGCAGTCAGGGTGAATGGGGGAGGCGAGGTAGCCAAATCCGTTTCTACAAAAGAATTTTGGGCCGGCTAATCTTCTTGATGTCGCAGGATGAAAATATCCTACATCCACAGGATGAAAATATTCTACAGCTCTCTACAAGGTGATTAGATCCAGTAGAGATGACTGAAGAATCGGCCAGTTCCCATGACCGGAGACATCCAGTCACGGATGGCTCCAAAGCCGAGGGGAAACTGGGGCTGTAGTATACGGGCATAATAGAAGATTAGTATAGTATTAGATACTAGTAGTAGTAATTTAGTAGTACTCGATTCCTCTCGGAGATTATACCACAGTGTTTCAGACGGAGGTGAATGCCATCCACATCTGTGTACGAATGCAATTATTAAATTGCGTGGTTGGTAGGCCCATTACCATATGTTCTAACAGGAGGGCGACCCTACTAGATGCTTTAGAGGCTCCAGCAGTAAAATCCTGTTTTTTAAAGTATTGCGTAGATATAAAAGGAATACTAGTTAGAAATAACAAGCTGACATTGGTCTCGGTGTCGCGTCATAATGGTATTCGAGGTAACGAGAAGGTGGATAAGCTGGCTAGGGAAGGAACTGAGGAGGGCTTAAAGGGACCTGGACCAGCGGTGAGGATTGCACACTGTCTCGGCAAGAGGGCAATGCAAGAATGGCCGGAGACTGAAACACTCGATCGCGGGCGGAACATCCAGGGATACAGGGGGGCTAAGCTGGTGCTAGGTTTGACACCTAGCAGCGACTGGACGGCAAGACCTCCTAAGGGGTGGTAGGGAACTCACGAAGTTGTTGTACCCTAGTGCTGATTGCTTTACGAGATACAATAGGTGGTAGTCTGAGTATTGCAGGGTTTCGCGGTCCTCTCCAGGAAACTAAACCTAATCTTAGTCTCAAGAAGGCCTCTTATTGATCTAAAACATATATAACTGAAAACATAAATTAGTACTGCTTATATTACATGGTGATGTATCGACAGTGTCATTACATTTTCTCTTGATGGTACATGGTGTATCTTAGTGTATAAATTAACATTATTCTTTTGAACACTATTTTATAGACTTATCAATCTACAATTTAAAGAAGCGCAATTAGGTTTAAAATTATATATATATATATATATATATATATATATATATATATATATATATATATATATATATATATATATATATATATTATTAGAATTTAAAGAATGGTAAATAAAAAACTTAAGTATGATTCCATTGCCCTGGTCCATTAGTCATAATTGAGAGAAACACATCAAGTCCATTGATTGAAATGGGGAAAAAGAGACGACCAGTAATCATTCAGCGATTCAATTGCAAATCGAACCGTACAAAAACAGACAGAACAAACACATAAAGCCAAACATGCCACTAAAATAGCGTAAAACGCATCACGATTTCATGGCATCGCTTGGCTTAGGGATCGGTTTGACAACAACTGACTAGCGCAAATTGAAATTTAATTCTGAGGAAATGCCACACAATTGATTGTTGTAACCACATATTGTTAGGGAAGTAGAGGATGGTTTGTCGGTTAATCGACGAAAATAATTTAACGGCCCTTGGGTTTGGATGCGTGTGGAACATTAGAAGCTAATGATATGCTATTTAATGATATGGCTTCAACGATAGCTATAACAGTGTGGGACGATTTCAATGAGACAAACTGTAAACAACCTAAATAAAATAATCCATTGCTGACTCTAAATTAGACATTGCGGAAGCTTTTAAGTATTTTTTTTAATTCATGGGAACGCATTTTGTGTTGCTACACAAAATGTTTAATTTAAAATGAAACCCTGAAATACGAGCTGTACGCTGCGAAAATATACTGGGGTAGTTTATATCTTTTATAGTATCGTATTTCAATCGTCATTTGTTTCTTGGGATATCGTTAACAGATATAATGAAAAACGTTTTTACTATTACGTTCTTCTCTGAATAACCGTCATCAGAGAACTTAAAATAACAAAATATATTAAATATAACAATAACAATAAAACATGTGTCATTTTTTATATTTAATTCGTATATAGTTGGTTATTTGAATATAAATAATTATTTATCTTTCTGTTTTTGCGTGTAAAGGATGTGTAAAGGATTTAGTGTATTTAAGTTTATACATATCTCTGGTTCGATGTGTAATTTTTATGTTATCGATGATAAGGCTAGCTCTTGTTTATTGAACAATGAAAAATCGTTATCGGGAAAGTAAGAAAACAATTTTTGGACAGGCCTATTTAGCCTCTTAGATACACTTTTTTGATACACCATAATTTGGTGGCATAATTATTGCAGTTGTAACCTCATTGAAGGTGTATTTAATTAGCGACATCCTTATCTGATGAAGAAATATGCTCATTTCAATGACATCATCATTGAAATGAGCATATTTCTTACTTGTAATGCTTGAAATTTTGTGGTTGTGGTATAACTATTATCTTGAGAAACAAATATTTTAGTAAGTTAATTAGTACCGGTCACTCAATAGCTCCTCTTCTACAGATCCATTTATTGTGATGGACGGTGTTTAAGTAATCACGTCAAATTCGTAAAAATTGTGGTGACGTCCCATTATGTTGATTTCATATTGATTGGTTATGGTATTTGGTGATTTCAATTATTAAGATGCAGTGCCACAAGCGAGAGAACTGTGTGCTGTATACTTCAAATTATTCAGCTGTTAATATAACGTCAATAAAAAGGAGTCCTACAGTTGTGGTATCAACAATTTTTGCCTCTATGTTAACATTCTATCGAAACTGCGCTTGTCTCTGTATTAACCAGTGAGAGCTTTCCTAATATTTAAAATTCTGTGCACTACTATTTAAATAAAAAGTGGCCTCAGGAAAAA
The DNA here is from genome assembly GCA_037954035.1 of Rosalia funebris. Classification (NCBI taxonomy): domain Eukaryota; kingdom Metazoa; phylum Arthropoda; class Insecta; order Coleoptera; family Cerambycidae; genus Rosalia; species Rosalia funebris. Next base: position 13,766,443 of record JAZFAV010000007.1, read on the forward strand.
CGACCTGGTTTGGAAATTTGTTATTATTGTTATATCGTTCCATCATTACCTTGGAACATTTTATTCTGCAGTAAAAATGAACTTCTCTAAGCTTGTGAAGTAACTGTATTTTGTATGATGGATACAACTTTGGGTCGTTTCGAAATTTATGAGTAGGACATTGAAAATTCTAATGTGATTTCGCGAGTTGGTTGATGATAAGTTTTCTACACAGCTAGTTGTATGTTCAACTATTCCCAAACGACAGGAAGGCCTTTGGTATGTATAATTGCCTCTCATAGTTTCAAAATTAACAAATTCTGCTCTATTTTAATTACAGGTCACCGTGTAATATCTCAGTAAGGATACTTATTATTAACTAACTCACAAACCTAAATAGGTGTACAAAACGGGGCCGGTTTCCATAGCTAATCATCATCAAAATTATATTCCGTTGTGTTTTATAACGCACCATATTCTGAACAATTGTAATAATAGATAAATAAAATTGTCGTAGGTAAGTAAAAAGGAACTTTTGTAGAGTATAAAGATTTTTACTTATCTACTGAAAGTAGGTAAGTAAAAAGCATAACAAACGCAAGTAACCAAATAAAGCAAAAACAATACAAAATATTAGCAAGTGTAGAACAATTCTCAAACAAGTCACGTCAGGAAATGTAAAAGCAATTACAAAATTTAGAAACGACAAAAAAGAAAAAAAGTAGCTAGAAGTAGCGTCGGAAGAAGGACTAAATTTTATTAACGGAGGTCTGTGGAAATAGTTATTAAGTTATTACTAAAATAAACTTGTTGAATCAGTTATTATGTAACCTTTTACAATATTTGGTACAGTATGCATTAAACATTTTTTTCCCTACTTGAGTGATAAAGCTTTTATCTAATTTGTTCCTACCTCTACGTACTCCCTGTATGTAAATTTACGGATTGCCATCTTATAATTAATCTAACAGATTAAACATGCCACTTAAATTCTCTGTCAGAGGCAGTTAATTATGTTGTCGTGTATTTCAATTTGTAGGATTTCACTTATTGTTCGTTGGTAGTTCTATGTTTCATTCCTCAAAAAAAGTACGTTATTAAAGTTAAAGGTATGCGTAGAAAGTACTAAAAATACTCTAATTGAAAAGTACATCTGTTTATCAATAGTACAACATATTTATTACTATCTCCCATTAAATGTATAGTTTTGTTCTAATGTGTATTTTGTAAGTGGTTTTGATTCTTTTATTGTTTCTTTTTATTAAGTTTATGTATTATATTTACGTGCATATTTTATTCTGTGAAGATATTGTGTTCACTAGTGTTACAATGGTTATCATTGAAATAGCACATATGACCTATATGTGCTATTTCAAAGAAATTCTGCTATTGTACTATTTCAATCAAAATCACTGTTCATGTTATTTAAAGAAAATATCTATTTTGAATATATAAAAGTATTATTATTATAAGTATCGGACACGAAATCAAATATAAATGTAAACAATACACCAACGTAATTAACTATAATAATAATCCATAAAATATTCCATATTTTGTAAATAATTATAGTTCTCTCTAAAGATGGTAAAATTTTTAATATATTTAATTTATCAAACGTCCCATGAAACATAATACCAGTGAAATATAAATCACACCTACGGCTATGAAAGCAAAAAGTACATTTTTCTAGTATGAGGGTGTCGTAAAGTTACACTGTTTTTGATATAAAACTTAATACTTATGTAATTGATAAAACTCTACACCATTTTAGCTGTAAACTTTAATACGTTTTGGTGTAAAACTGAAATACTGCACGGTAAATATAAATCTACGGTTACTTCACGGTAACTCATCTAATTCATTATAATCCTCGCTCTAAAGCTACCCTATAGTATGGATGTTACTTTGACAATTTTGTTAAAACTAATTACTCAAATGACTTAATATGTATATAATTTTCCTTTTATACTATAATTAATCTTGCTTTGGGTTCATGACAATAACTTAAACGAAGTAACAGAAACATATATTTCATATGTATGTCGTTTGGTATTTATGGTCTACTACTTTAATAATAATTAATAATATTTTAATATCAATTATTTAAATAATTATAAAATTTAAATAATTAGTTACATAATTACATGATAAAAATGGATTTAAACGGATATCAAACGGTTGCTCATATAAATGTGTATTTTCGTCACAATAGTCTTATGAATTTCATAGACATCTAGATGATTGGTCTGGAGATGATTAAAACTGCAGTTTTAACCACCTGCAGATGATGCCAACTTTGTTGGCCAAACGCACGTCGAGTGTAGTGTATAGTGATTTTGTGTTTTGTGGAAAACTAAGTCAGTGTTACAGACGTCTACTGCTTCTCTAATTATTGGTATAAAATTAATTCTAGCGGTTTAAATATTACTGAGGGTCTCTATATGTACAATTTGTATAATGGATCACTGCACGTGTATCAATTTAGTGACTGTGCACGAATCACATGCTACATCACTCGAAATTGTCACTAATATGGCACAATTACCAGCACGTATGTCTAGCGACATATTTTTTAATCAACTACATACGGCATAGGCAGTCAATAATTTGTCGAACAAAATGTAATTATGAAGTTACGTCTTAGCTTTATTGTATAATTTGATTCATTGGCGTCTCAATATTTCTGTAACATTTATTTCATCTTTGTTCAATTTATTTTGATTTTTGTTGAATTTATTTCATTTATTTTGATGGAAATATCACTTCCATTGAATGCTTTTGTGGGGAATCTTTTCAATACTCTGCCATAGGCTGTCGGATTTGTATTGTATTAACTGTTATCTTAAAATGTATATTTGGCACGACATTGTTAAAAAATGTCGATTCATTCATACGATTCTTACCTGTGATGCACATGTAAAGAATCATTATACAAACCATATTCACTCTGATGTAAATTTAGTATAAAGTCTTATACTGCATCTTAGGAAATGTATAAAACTTTAACGTATCGTGGATAGAAAAAGATTTCGGCAATTATTTATAAGAACACTTCCATGATTTATGGATCTGCTTTAGGGAACTCTGTATTTACTAATAAATAATAAAAATAGTTTTTTGTTCTTTATATAGATGGATTTAATGACCCATAGTATCAATAATGTATTTTTAATGATATATATTTCCCATTCGGAGTATATTCGAAGCATTTTTAGTCTGCAATAATTGAGTATTTCTAAAAAATCAATAATGACATAGACCCAACTTTATTTATTACATACATAAACTAATTTTTTAAATCTCAACCATTAGCTTTTTCTGAACGTGTTTCAAATTTTTCAAACGTATCACACTCATTTCCAATGGTGTGTATAACTAGACTTTTTAATAAGGGAATATATTAAATTGAGAATTTTATTTCTAAATGTATGACTATTTAAGAGATTTTCAAGAGAAGTGGCTTATAAATGCAACAGACTATGTAACTCATAAAATACGTATTGTATATCTTCTGTTTTCGTAAAAGACTAAGATAATGAAAACAAAGGTTTTTATAATTTATAGTCTTTACGTAATATATTGTAGATATACGGTGTTGAACAAAAGTACTGAAACATCTGATTTTTCACTAAACTACAAGTGATCATCAGAGAAAGAGTGCTTATAGTTTAATCTATTCAGTGATGTTGATTTCCAATAGTTACTTTTTAACTGATTTAAAAAAAGGCGCAGGTTCTCAATTCGTCTGTATATGTCCTCTTTATGTCTGTTCGGGTATAACTTTCATGTTTATGAACTGATTTTAATTATTCTTTTTGTGTTGGGTTTAGTATAGTTCCAAGGTGATCCCATCTTAATTTCATTGGTATTGGACCTTGGACTTCGAAGATACACAACGGAACTTCTTATTCATTTAGCCGTCATTTACTTATTCGCAAATAATCTTTAGTACGTCTGCTTGCCACTTAAAATTGTAAAATAATAAGTTTAAATAAAAACCGTCTTAAAAAAAGCAATTCAACTAGAAAACAAGAAATAAATGTTTTCTACCATGATTTAATACTTATTTGTTGTTCCGTTTAATGTAATTAAAATATTATTGTTTATTATGTAATTATTATTAATTGTTTTATATAATTTTGAAGTCGATGCCATGCAACATTAGTAATGTGAATGCCGACCCTCAGTAATTTAAAATGTAAACTCGTTGTTATAGTAGCAAGGTATATATATTTTATGTTTTACTTGGTACCCACTTCAAAGTTATATAAAACAATTAATAATAATTACAAAATAAATAATAATTTCTTAATTACATTAAACAACAAATATGTATTAAATTGTTGTAGAAAGTATTTATTTCTTTCTTTTTAGTTAAGTTACTTTTGGTTTGAAGTCAGTTCCTTTTTAAACTTATTATTTTTGAGAGATATGATGTCATTGGAAGTATTTTTAATAGGTGAACTTATTGTATTAGTGTGTACATTTCTGCATTTTTGAATGGATCTTAGGTAAAAATGACAATAATATAGGGCTTGGTGGATGTGCACCTTGGAGTTTTCCAAATACTACATACAATAATGAAATAAAGTGTATTAAATCAAAATCCTTACTGAATGGAAGTAAGTCATGCCCAACCCAACCAAAAATAAAAAATGACAATGATATCAGGCTCACTTAAAAATTGAAATTGGCAACGTTATTAAAATGTGATGTTTCATATCGCTCAAATTTAAAAGAAATAAATAAATAAAAAAAGATAGGGGAGTAGTTTTTCGCAAACATTGAAATATTATTACGTTACTAGACGTATATTTCGTTCAGCAAGTTGCAGTGTCAGGTAATAATTAAAACTTAAGCAGGAGATGATTAAGTTTTAAGCATCTCCTGATGATGTCAACTTGAGCAGTAAAACGCTCATTGAGTACCGTTTAATATTTCGGTGTACATAAAAAACTGGTCCCCTGTTTTTGCTCCTGCATAGAAGGTTCCAGCGCTTTCAAGAGAATGAAATATTATGATTGTTATTTTTACCATAGTTAATTCGTTTTTGTTATATGCTTGATATATGTTATTTTTACATACTTACAAGTTTTCCAAATATATTGATAAAAGATAAAATCCCAGTAAAACCGCTATCAGTGTACAGCAATAGTATTTACAATATCCATGGCCTAATATATTATTAAAACTGAAAACGATTTTCTGTTTAATTATGAAGGTAAAAAAAGGCGAAGAGGTATATCATTTAATATACATTGGGAATGGCCCAAGACTATTATTAAATTTTGAAGTTGTTTTTATTTATTATAGTTATAACTGTATTTGCAGAAACGTTTATTTCCATAATTATACATCTAGTAGAAATATGTTTTTCTATTATGTTGCTGATGATTAAGTTCGTGATAATATCTGCTCTTATAAATGCTATTTTATTTCAAATTAATGTGGAGTTCAGACATAAATATACAATTTGACGAATTATTCTAAGTTATACTGGAACTAAAAGTATAATGGAAATGTTGTGTCATAGAGTACATTATCATAAGTTTATGAGGTAGACTAACTTTTCATTGCACTGATCGAGGTTGAAATAAAACAAAAATAGGAAAATCCCCAGCCGCAAATGCTTAATCGTATAATAAATAATAGCGGCGAGCTAACATAATACTTTGTCTGGTACAAGTCCTTTAGAGAACTTTGTTTTCATAGAAATTGAGTTTCGGGAGTTTCACAAAGTTACATCTCACAGATTAACTCTTATTCAATGTGTTCACATATAACTACCCTTCATGATTACATTGAGTAAGGGAGTATTCAACATACAAGGGGAAATCGTATAAAGGTATATTCAACTTATCTCTACTTTGAAGGCCCTCTGGCTTGGAGTCAGTTCACTATCAGGATTTATATAGATACTTAGATAATTATTAAAATCTCAAATAAAAAGAACCGGTATTAACTTTGTATGTTGCAAATTTCGTTGATTTGTTGAAAACACGCATAGAGAAACAGAAACACGATTTTGTTGCCTTCACGTTCTGGCTGGTCAAATGGTCTAAAGCTGAGTTTTCCAGTCACGCCGTTCATATCAGACATGAAATCAGTCTTGTCCAAACATTTGTAACCTTAAAACTATCGATGCATTAAACTCCTAAGAACCATCTAATACGGCATATTCAACAAAATGCATTGGTAATTTTTATCGGGGAGAAAAATGAGATTTGCTATACACTGATTAATTTATTATTAATGACTTACGTTCATGAAAAATAAAAGCTGATTTTGTATCTGACGAAAGAAATATAATTTTTTCCTCAACAAATAATAACATCGAAAATATTAGCCCTAATCATAATTGTAAACATAATTGATAATATTGAGTATGCTTGTTTATTAGTTAAGGAACATATTTCTTATGTGGAATAAGTATTACGTACCTTTGAAATAAAATTATTCGTTAATACACTCCTGAACAAAATTAACGCATCAGCAAAATGTTTCATTATTTCTTACAATTTCTTGAAGTTGATGTCTTAAACATCTTATGTAGGTGACCCAGGATATTTTCTGTCATTACTAGTAAATAACTGCAATTGTCTGACATATTATTATTATTGTTATTATGTTATATGGGTTTGGGCCTCATCAGCCACTGATCACAAGGGTAGTCCCTTGGCGATCCCCTCTTATCCGGGTCATTATCTAACAATGCTATTCCATAAAAGGAGCAATTTAGTCACATCCCCCTTCTTAAGACTCGTCTCCTCTAGGATAATAGGGGTCCCTAATATAAGGTACCTCCTCTCCTCTAGTGCGGGGCAGGTGTAAAGAAGATGAATCGACGTTTCCTCGTCTTCCCTACAGTATCTGCAGGCCGGACTGTCAGTTAGCCTCAGCTTGTGCTTATATGCATTCAGGCTATGGTGGCCCGTTATGATTTCCACTAGGGTTCTGGCTTTGTGCCGGTTCAATTTAATGAATTATTGAGCCCATTTCTCAATTTATGAGTATTCAATGAAAAGTTTACTCGACAACCCGTTACTCCTCTCCATCTTTTATTGTGCTGGTCTCTTGTCCAGCCATTGATGTGGTCTCTGATCAGATTCCGACTGCAGGTTCTGGTCCATAGAGGTTTTCCCTGGTCCCTAGTCTGGCAAGGTCATCTGCAATTAGATTTTCATTAATGCCATTATGCCCAGGTATCCATAAGAGATCCATCGGTCCCTTTTCTGCCAAGTGGTTCAATGCTTCATAGCAATTATAAACCAGCTTCGACTTTGTCGTTGCTGAATTCAGGGCTGCCAACGCCGCCCTGCTATCCGAGCAGATACATACCTTTTCCTGGATTCGATTTTGGTCGGCCCTCAGAGCCCCATATGTAATTGCATCTAGTTTGGCCTGGAATGCGGTAGTGTATTTACCCAGGGGAAGGTTTTACCTATCCCATCGCATCGCCTATACATCCCCGCACCTGCTCTGTTTCCACTTTTGGCTCCATCCGTGTACGAGATGTCTCCATTGAGTGGTAATTCAGCTCGACCCTTTATCCAGTCGGTCTTACTGGTGAGGGTGATCTTATATTTCTTGTCGAACAGGAAGTGGACACCCATACTGTCAGAGGGCATCCACAGGAGCCCCTCCTCAGCTAGCTCTCTTGAGTGTCTATTCAGGTGCCTTACCTTCCTGTTCATGTTTCCCACCCTGTGCATTGCCTTTGTAGCTTCCGCTTTCAGGGTGACATGAAGAGGTGGTATTCCCGTCAGTATTCCCATCGCCTCAATCGGTGTTGATCTTGGGGCTCCGGCTATACTTCTTAGAATCAATCATCTTAGCTTGTTAAGTTAACTGGTTTCCGACCTTAAACAGGCTCTCTCCCACCAGACGTTATACGTCATATGCATACGTCAGTCTGAGTTTGAGAATTGCCTCATACATTCATTTCATAGTCTACCGGTTTCAAGCCCCAGCTATTACCAATGTCTTACATATGTAAAGTAACATTTTGTAATTGCTTGTTAATAATATATTTAACGCTGTTTAAAATGATTTGTAAAAGGCAATATTGTCAGTTAGACAAGTGATCTTTTTAAATTTAATGTAATCAAGTGAATAAAACATTTTCTCTAGTACACTTAGAGTAGAAGAAATGAATCATCTACGACATTAAAGAGAAACTGCAGTGAAAGCGGCATCTCTAGTTAACGAAAGACGTAGCCAGAGATATGTGGCTAATTTGTTAGGAGTTAGACAACCAACAATTAGTCGAATAGATAAACGTTTCAATGAACTTTAAAGTTACTGTAGCTGCTTCGCTGAAGTTGTCTTGGAGGAAAAAGAATTGAAGGCGGTATTTGGTCGAGAATAATGGAAATTCATACTTGTGAAGCAATATTGGCTCTGTTATGGTAAACGTTTAAATGACCGGTATAGATTCGAAGTTTTATTAGCACAGCAGTATAGAGCGTGGAAAGAAGTATGGAATACCCAAAAAATCTAGCAAAATATTTTTCTTATAAAAGCACTCGAAGAAGTCAAAAGGTATTTTTACAGTCTTTTGAAATATTTTAGTTCTATGTACAGTAGATTACGCTTGCAGAGTCAAAAAGCCCGAATTTTCTTAACACTAAGCCTTATTACTTTTCCTCACTAGCGGAAAAGTAATGTAATCATGAAAAAAATCTTTTTTCTAGGGTTTATTTTTCGTCTTTCGGCCTAAAAACCAAAACAAAATGGTTTTTAAACCATTTTGTGTGTGTGTTTGTTGTTGTCGTCGGCATTTATTCTTGTTATATCGAGTTTTGACTGATTATGATCGGGGACGTCTCCCAGATGACACCTATTGATTTTGAGGTGGATAGGACACACCCCACCCAGTCCATGGGTCATGAGAAAGCACAATGGTGGACTATTTAAGAAATTTTTCTTGTTAACACGATAACTCAACTAAATCTCGTCGGATCGATCAGGTTTTGACTGATTCTGATAGGGGGCGTCTCCTAAACGACATTTATTGGTTTTGAGGTGGATAGGATACACCCCACCCTGTCCATCGGTCATGAGAAAGCACGATGGTGGACTATTTGAGAAAAATTGAAAAAAGTAAAACTGTCGCATAAAACACATATTCTGCATTCATGTGTTGGTTTATTTTTTCTCGGCCACTGAATTTCAAGATAGAGATGTTCTACGTGTGGAAAAGATTTTAAAACTGTTTATTTTTTGTTTGTTATGGTGAAAGAGCACATTTCTTGTGTATTGTTATACAAATTTTATTAAGTTGCATAGAGAAAGTTAGGTTACAAAAATACAGTTTTAATTGTGAAGATTGATTTATTTATGAAAACAAAATAAATATATTAACTAACACTGTATCTAAAGTGTTGTCTATTAACTGTTTGAAAATGTCATAGTTTTAAAATAAATTCAGTCTGCAATTATTTGCTTCCGGATATTGCGTATTACTTTTCAGCACTCCGAAAAAGTAATGTAATCATGTAAAGAAATAAACAGTTTCAAAACCTTAAAACGGACTTTTCCGCACGTAGAACATCTCTATATCGAAATTGAGTGGTCGAGAAAAGATAAACCAACACATAAATGCAGAAAATGTGTTTCATGTGACAGTTTTACTTTTTTAATTGGAGACTGCTTCAGTGCCGTATCAACATTTATGATCGAACGAATTTTTTTTTTCTCATTTATTGGTATATGATACAAGCCGAATATATGTTTTTTTCGTTCAATGCAAAATCGGTAAATTTTTCTCAAATAGTCCAGCATCGTGTTTTCTCATGACCCATGGACAGGGGTATGTCCTATCCACCTCAAGATGTCGTCTAGTAGACGTTCCTAATCAGAATCAGTCGAAACCCGATTGATCCGACACGATTTAATTGAGTGATCGTGCTGACAAAAAAAATTCTCAAATAGTCCATCGTCGTGCTCTCTCATGACCCATGGACAGCGTAGAGTGTGTCCTATCCACCTTAAAATCAATAGATGTCGTCTGGGAGACGTTCTAGATCAGAATCAGTCAAAACTCGATCGATCCGACATGACTTAGTTGAGTTATCGTATTAACAAAAAAAATTCTCAAATAGTCCACCATCGTGCTTTCTCATGACCCATGGACAGGGTGGAGTGTGTTATATCTACCTCAAAGTCAATAGGTGGCATCTGAGAAATGTCCTCAATTAGAATCAGTCAAAACCCGATCAATCCGATACGATTTCGTTGAGTTATCGTCCTAACAAGAACAATTCTCAAATTGTCCACCATCGTACTTTCTCATGACCCATTCACAGGGTGGGGTGTGTTCTATTCACCTCAAAACCCATAGGTGTCATCTAGGTGACGTCTCTCATCAGATTCAGTCAATATCCGATCGATCCGACACGATTTCGTTGAGTTATCGTGCTAACACAAGAAATTCTCAATTAGTCCACCATCGTGCTTTCTCATGACCCATGGACAGGGTGGGGTGTGTCTCATCTACCTAAAAATCAATAGGTGTCATCTGGAAGACAGCCGCGATCAGAATCAGTCAAACAAGAATAAGTTTCGACGACAACGACAACGACACACACACAGACAACATTTATAGTTGAGTGCGGAAAAGTAAAATTGAAAAAACAAATTTTGTTTTGGATTTATTTTTCGTTTGTCGGTCTAAAAACCAAAATAAAATGGTTTTTAAAAAATTTTGCAGTGTGTGTCGTTGTCGTCGGTATTTAAAAATATTTTTAGTACGATAACTCAACTAAATCGTGTCAGATCGATCGGGTTTTAACTAATTCTGATCGGGGACGTCTACCAGACGACATCTATTGGTTTTGAGGTGGATAGGACATACCCCACCCTGTCCATGGGTCAAGTCTATATAGTCCGCCATGCCAGATGGCAGACTATTTGAAAAACGTAAAACTATTACATAAAACACATATTCAGCATTTATGTGTTGGTTTATTTTTTCTCTGTCACTCAATTTTGAGATAGAGATGTTCTTCGTGCGGAAAAGCCCGTTTTAAAGTTTTAATACTGTTTATTTTCTGTCGAATTCGTACCTTCAAATCAACTATGTTTTCGAGTTAATTGACATAAACCTTAGTTTGTAAATACACTTAATAGAAAAAAGGGTTGTAAAATCTTGGGAAGGAGGTGGCCACTCTATATACCATTGATCCATACTTGATGAGTAAGGCGACATGGAGCTAAAGAGGTGGAAAAATGTTATCTAACTAAGAGCGAACAGGAGGAGCATAATAAGGAAGTGCGGTGTCCTATTGATACTAAATTCTGTGATCAATATATTTCCATTTGGATATAAAGTTATAAGTGTTGGAATCAACTTTTGCAGTAAAAATTGCAAATATATTTTTCGCAAACATATTGTCATTATTCCCACGTAATTGCATTTCCTCACCGAAATGCACTCAACGATAAAAAATCATCATTAAAAAATAGGGGTTGCCATTTTAAAAATCTGCAGCCCTTTTGACTGTGAAAACATACGCTACCGGCTTCATTGCAAACAAATATTTTGCGAGATTTTTCAGGTGTTCCAGATTTTTTCTCCACACTGTATACAAAACGTAATTGAAAAAAATGACTTATAAAGACTTATTACACTAGTAATAAATTTATTATAATTTACTAATCACTCATCATAGATTCTTGTTATAAAGTAATTGTTATAGAGAGGAAGTTTTCGAAATACTTCCTTGCTTGATTCACGAAACAACGAAAAAATTTCTTAGTGTTCGTTATTTAACTATGTATGCTATTTCTGAAAGAAGCACATTATTATTATAAATAAGAAAGTGCTAATATGACAGCTTAATGGAAAAGTATTATACTAAATAATAAAAGTTTCATATTTATTTATAATGATTATGGAAATATTTTAATAATACCATTTTATTATCCTAAACTTTTTTAATTATACAAAATATATTTCAAGTTATCCTTCCTATAATCAGATATTTTAAATACATGCCAATTAGTAATATAGTAGAATATTTAAATTAAAACTAGTAAAATAGAAAAGATCTTATACTAATCCACTAACATCGCGATCGTCTTATGCAAACATTTTCATATTCGATTTTCAATATTCCCACCAAAATTGTATTATGCAAATTTACTTCGCAAAGTTATTAGTTACTCTTATAGGTTTAATATCAATCGTAGGTTGGCAACATAAATATGTTACATCCAGAATTGATGATTAATGACATGTCAAAATATAATTTGTAAGTATAAGTTGAACGTAATCTGTTGTATCTTTTATGGTAAGGTTATTTCCTATAGATATATTTATATGAGGAAACGATACTATACTTTTCATTACTGTCATGTGGGAAGCAAGATTAATTTCATAGAGCTTGGCAAGCTTTTGTATGGTTCTTTATGAAAACAGTTATTAATTGAGATAGGTGGATGAATTCTTGTTCCTCTTAAGCATTTTCTCTATATGTTTTTTTATCTCGTAGTACAGTCGTGTAGTGCAACACATATTAAATATGTATTGCACTACATAACATACAATATCGTATTTGTAATTCTTAAATGTCAGCGTAAAAATTTACAGTACCAGCTGAATGAATTTGAAGCAACGCTATCATGAGTATTTAACCCCCAAATAAAAACATATTCATTAAAACATATGCAATCTAAATTATATAAACTGTTCAAACTAACCATGATAATGGGTGATCAAGTGCGATAGTAGTCAATCCGTATTATAGAAAAATATGTGTGAAATAAATACGAAAAATTCACAAAACAATAATACAAATTTTTAAATAAATATTGCGCAAGGCATAGTGAACAACTAAATTAAGTTTTAATGAAATAGAATTGAAGATTTCTTTATAAAATAAATTTCACGAAAAATTTAAAAAGAATTATTTGTAAAGACAATTAAGAATACAATAAAACTGATGAATCTAGAACATTATTAACATGTGATAACTATCCATATTAGCATCTCAAAAGTTTGTTTAGATTCAAGACTTACTTCGCATGAGCGCTTTGAAACTATCGCTTCTTCACAAACTTCATTTTATACAATCATTGACACAATTCTAATATTTGAAGGACCATGTCAGTTCCTGAGTACCTACTAATCAGGTTAACAATTAGCAATTCAAATTATAACTGATTTTTATTCAATCTATTCATGCCACTACTAAAGAGGGTTCTAGGCACCTTCACAGCATGATTTATGCTACCACGGATAATCTCCAGTGTGATATTACAGATAATTAAACTGACTCTCTATTTTTGAATTAGAGACATTACTTACTCAGATCTCAGCTGAATTAGAAAAATGAGCTTTTATAAATTACATATGAGAAACAAGTTACAAACGTCACAAAAATAAAATTATCAGAACTCGTTCCTCCTTCATAAACCAGAAAGTATTATTTATTCACTTTAATAAATTTATATTATGCTTCCTAAATTTGCAACTCTTGCCAGAAAAAGCACCTCCAATATATCCTCCAATGTCGATAATTGAATTAATCATTAATAATAAACCTTCTCGTAGAACGTCCTGAGATTGTAAATATGTGAGAAAGAAAGAGAAAGAGAAAGAGTGAAAGAGAGAGAGAGAATGTGAATCTGAGCACAATGATATTTAATACCAGTTTCCTAAGCTAATATGTTATAATTTATGTGACTATTCACCAAAGCATGATGAATTGTTATGAAAAGGTTTTGATATAATATGTTGCATATGTCTCTAAATTTATATAATAATGATTGCAGCTTTTGTATAATGAAATTTATGTGTATATTCCCATCACATATGACAGTCAATGTACACCTCTAAATATTTAACTTCTTTTTTTAGTTAAATATTATATGTCGTTCTAGCTATATCGATGGTTATGGTATTAAAAGACTTAATGCTGCTACTATGAAACCAGTCTTGTATATATGTTAAATCATTACATACTATTTCACGTAAGTTTTTCTATATCTCGGCCTTATAAAACATTGCTATGACGTCAGAAAAACCAATATTTCCCTTCTTAGGTAGGTAGATATTCTACTTGTCTAGCTCTTCTAGATCATCTAAATAAGTTGAGAATAATATTAGTCCCAAAATTGTACCTTAGGGAACTCCATACTCTGTTGTAAAATTATCACTGTAAGCGCATTTCACTCTTAAACATTGTTGTCTATTGGAAGTATAACTATTTAATAATTTCAAGCACAGTCCCCTGACACAAATATTCTCTAATAACTGCAAGAGTAGGGGGTAACTAACTATGTCAAATACTTTTGATAAATGGATAAATATGCATAAACAAGGTAGTCCTTTATTCGTTGCAGAGGAAATATTATTAGTAAGAACTAATAGCATCTTGTATTGACATATATCCTCTTTGAAGCCGTATTGATTTTGACAAAGCAATTTATTATTATTTAGAAATGTTATTAATCTAGTTTTTATTATACTTTCTTGCTAAAATTAGTAATACGAGAAATTGGTCTATAATTATTACTTTTGTGATACCGTAGTCTGTCAATATAAGAATGATTAAAGCTTTCCAAAAGGACGATAAAAGCTCATTTTCTCGAAGGCTGATGCCCAAAACCCAACTCTCATGAGTTGAAATATTTACATTCATAGATAATGTAAACTAAAAGGTCAATTAAAGATAAAGCTATAGCCATTTTTATTTGACCATTTCCGGGTGATTTATTATTTTTTAACTTTTTTAATAGTTGTTATTTACTGGTTGTCAATGGAGAATAGTTTCAAAGGGTTTTAATAATCTCTCGATGATGCCAACGTGGTTGGCAAAACTAATATTGAGGAACGTGTAATCTTTCAGTATTTGTGGAAAATTGGTCTGTTTTTTTAGTGGACAAGAGGACAAAGGACTGCAATAAAGTTCGTTTATTATGAATAATCTTTTTCTTTTTCATTTGGTCACCTAATTAATTTTTTTTTCTAATTTATATATTTCAAATTTGTTATAGTCTCACTTCTTTAATATTTTGAAGATGTCATATTTTACTATTTAAATTTGGTTTTGCCAGTTTTTGAACAATTTTCCATAATTCCTTGATACAGCGCTTCTTTATTTTTGTGGAATCATAGTAATGTTTTGCTTTTATTGTTATAATTGTTGATTAGTATTTATAACTAGTATATTGTTGTTTAATTCTAAATTATTTAAATTATATTTTTGTATTTTAAACATTTAATTTTTATGATGGTTTTAAAATTCCATTTGGTTTCTTTTTCTATTAATTTGTTTAGTTGTAGTGCAATTCCTTACAGTTTTTGTAATGTTTTCTGTTTTAGTTTCAATATCAGCAACTGTATATACGTTATTCCAAGATTTATGTATTAGTTTACTACTTTGTTATAATGAATGGTTTTGGTGAAGTATTGCTCACTTTTATATATTTCTATTTATCCAATAATATGTATAATATTATTCTAGAGTGTTCTGTCATGTTGGTTGCCTTATAGGTGCATTTATTGTAAAAGATAAAATCAGATTTATCTAGTATATTGTTGTATTTAAATGCAGTCTATCTATGGATCTTCGATGTCTATGTTTATATCGTAAGTATATTAATTTACAATGTTCTGGCGCTCTAATTGTTTGTACATAGTTTTGAAAATGTAAATTGAATTTAACGGGATGTAATAACTAATTGTCTAAACCATTTCCTTTATGAAAACCAGTTAGATTGAAATTGTAACTGTATTCAGTACTTCTTTCGGTAGTTTAGAAATTGTCGTTCTGGAAACAATTTTTACGGATATTTTTATATTTGATCAGTTTATTATTATGTAACGAATATGTTGTATTTTATTGCTTCATACAGACATAGTCACATATATTACGCACATAAACTTGCTTAATATTATGTTACTTACTTGCACATATATTATTATTAGTCAGTATTA
Organism: Rosalia funebris; assembly: GCA_037954035.1. Lineage (NCBI taxonomy): Eukaryota > Metazoa > Arthropoda > Insecta > Coleoptera > Cerambycidae > Rosalia > Rosalia funebris. The sequence continues at coordinate 13,782,368 of JAZFAV010000007.1, forward strand.
AAAATACTTATCCTTGTGGTACATTCCCATTTACGTGTGGTACTTAAGCACTTTTCTTAAAATGTGTAGGTAACTAATTAACAGCATTATAATAAAGCGGGGCTTTACTAATTCTACGGTTTAATGTACTTTTAGTAATGAATCTTTAGTTTATGATATAGTGCTACTGAGAAGTTTGACGCCGATGCTATCACTTGAAAGTGGTCAAATATTGGTCAAATACCATGAATTTTTCAAAATAACTAAGTGGTACTAATTCGTTTAATTAAAAATTATAATGGATTTCTCAAATAATTTTTTATGAAGTTCATAAAAATAAGATTTCTCATGAAATTCATTTTATAAAGGTAGATATCTCAAAATTGGTTGACCTTTGAATATATTTCGAATATCTAAACCAAATATAACTTATTGGGATTTATATGTAATACATTTAATACGCTATTTCTTGAACAACATAAATTTAAATATTTATGACTGTTATGTCGCAAAATGTACATCCTTACATCCTTAGTAAGATTGAGACTTTAAAACCTTTGTGAATTTTATAATTTTTTAATTTTTTATTAGTTTGTTTGTATTCATCTTATTTCTATAGGACGTGTGCCTAGTATGGCACTTGTCCAATTCATTATCGTGGTTAATTTGACTAAGCTGTATAAATTAGATTGCATATGTTTTAACTAACGACCACCAAATACTCATTGTAATATTGTTTCACGTTTGTTCAGCTGGTATTATAAGTTTTTACGCTGGCATTTAGGAATTAAAATACGATATTGATGGATTATTAGCGAATACCTGCTTCGTTTTGACTTTCAATTTATAGTTGACAAAACACTGGAAAATATCAGATATTCTATGTTTTGTAAACTTCATCGCATATTCATTTAAATAAATTAAAATTTCATTTTATAGAGCTCATCAATAACACAGTCACGCATGGATATTATGGATATAACATTAGTTGAATAAACGTAGAAATATAGATCATCAGCATAATGCAAAGTTTTACTACGCAGAGGGTAACACTCTGTGAACTGATGATCTCAAGTTTTTACTCTGATTTAGATTGTTCTCGAAACTACCAAGAAATGGCGTTTGGTACGTTCTACTGCGGTGGAACGTAGCAACGTCTACTAGATGTGAGCTTCATTCGTCAAAGGTATATTCGTTTACACTGCACTGACGAGACCCAAGATAAGGTCGAAACCGGTCTGCAGTTAACGATATCCTGAGATAGGTGACACTTTGCATCTTCCTTGTGGCTTTGGAACAATCTGAATCACTGTAATTTAGTGCTAACGCTGTTAGACAAAATACGGCAAATTTTGTCATGTAATTCAGCGCTCGGCATTTGGCATATATCCAGAAGAATAGCTATTTTGACCTAATTTGTTTAGTCCTTATTATATAAGGTATTTGCAGATGGATTGGAGTATAATCTCCTTATTTCTGTAGTTAAAAACATAGACTTTTAGGGTGAAGGTGTTTTAGGACACAGCGGTATGTTTCGGGTGCTTGAGACAAAACAAAAATTATGCGAGAAAAGGTGCAATCATCAGAGTTATGCGGTTATTAAAATAACGTGCATATCAAGTTAAATGTCTGACATACGTGATTATAAGAGTTGATAGACTTCATTCGTAGGGTTATAAGTATATAGTAGCATACACTATGCGTTTTTGAGATTATGGAAAAATTCTGATGTGATGGGGTTAAATAGACCTCCAATTCGTATTTAGCGACCCCAAAAACATGTAGTAAATATGGTCAGACCCCCATGTCAGAAAAAAAATTGTGTGGCTGGGTAATCAGTCTATCAGTATACATTCTTTTTACTATTTGGTAGATTGATATTTTATGCTTTAACCATCTTATACATCTATTTAATTATAAGGAACATACAGAGAAAATGCTTAAAAGGAACCTTCCAGTTTGAATAAACATAAATCCACCTACCTATTTCAATTAATAACTATTTTCATAATGTGCCTTACAATAGCTTGTCAAGCTATATGAAATTAATCTTGTTTACCCCATGACAGTAAGGAAAATTGTGGCATCGCTTCCACATATACATATACGTATATTTATAGGAAATAACCTTACCATAAAAGACACAACAGATTATGTTCAACTTCCTTTATGTGAAATTGCATTTTGACGTGTCATTAATCATCAATTCTGGATGTAACGTATTTACGTTGCCGGCCAAAGATTGATATAAAATTTATAAGACAAACTGAAAACTTTGCGAAGTAAATCTGCATAATAAAGTTTGCCAGGAACATTGAAAGGCGAATATGAAAATTTTTGCATAAGACGATAGTGATGTTAATGGGCTAAGATATAAGGCCGTTTTATTTTATTAGGTTTAATTTAAATATTCTGTTATAATATTAATTAATATGTTATAAATTTGAACTCATTATAGAGGAAAACTTATTTCCATAATGAAAAAAAATCTGGGATAACAAAATTGTATTTTTATAATATGTATTTTTATAATTATTGTAAATAAATATAAAACTCTTATTATGTAGTATAATAATTTTCCACCTGTATCTTGTTTAGTTTTCAGAAATAACATACAACAGTTAAATAAAAATAATACTATTCATTTCATCGCTATTTGCTAAATAAAAAACTCTTTTATCTTTCCGATAAACGTAACAGTCTACCTGAGCCTAGTCATAAAAACAAGGCACGGTATGTTTTGAGGTTTTTCATTTGGCAAATATCGATGAAATAAACTCTACACTATAATATAAATATGTTAAGTTATAATAAACATTTTTTTGGTATTTAATCAAATATTCTTTGAAATGGGTATAATATCTTTTAAAGTAGGGGAGTAGGGGAAAGGGCTGGAACCTTCGATGCACAAATAACAGAAAACCAGTTTTTCACGAACACCGAAAGATTATACAGTACTCGATTATAAAATTCTCCACTTGGGTATTAAATAACAGAGATATTGGTAACCAAATTAAAAGTGTAATTCAAAATAATTGTGAGAATGATAATACTAAATTTTTTTGGGCTAAGATAGATATTAGAATTAATTATTTATTCCTTGAGAGTGGTATTTTTAAAAATCAAAACAAAGTATTGCCAAAACTTTCTTTTTGTAATCATTACTTTGAATTAAGAATCTACAATCAATAAATGACTCAATAATCAATCAGTTATAATATATTTATTATATCACTAGTGTAATAAGCATTTATAACACAACATTTTTGAAATGACGTTTTGTATATTGTTGTGATAATAAGCGTACGAATCTGTATCAACCATTTAAGAGAGTCCATCAATAGGTCCAGTACTATATCACCAGTATAAATTTGTACTATTCTCGTTAGTGATGCTTCCAGAAATATACAGTATAGAATAAAGTCTAGAAAAAACTTAATATTATTAATAGTGTGCATTGTTAAGCAATATCTTCGGATACGACAATGTTATTGCCTTCCTCCTCACATTTTGATGAACAATTAATGTAGATGGCGCTATTCAAATTAGAAAATGACGTCATTGTCATGTCTTTTTTAACAGCAACATTATATTTTTTCGGTAGAATATTATGGCCTAATTTGTTTTAATTGAAAATTGTAGCAATATAGCATAATTTACATGTATTTTAATAATATCGTGACGATACCAACTTGGTTGGCGAAATATGCGTCGGGTGTACTATATTTTGGTGTTTTTGAAAAATTAGTCTCCTATTTAGTCTTCTCCATAACACGATAAATCTTAGTAATATATTAAAAAGCAAAAAACAAAGAATGCCATCATGACCAATGAGAAAAATAGTAAAAAAGATAGGCAGATAATTATTTGTAAGGATGTTGAAAATAAAACCTTAAAATCTATATAATAAACGTGGAAAATACCTCATTAAAGCGATAATTTTATATATTAATTTTATGGATTATGCTGTCGATAACACAGAATTTTACTTTAAAATTTCTTGGTTGGCAATAGCACTTAAAAAAGTAGATTCCAGATTCCTCGTATTATACAATTTTAATATGCCACCCAACGAATTTAAATCTAACGTGATATAAATTCGAATTAAACTCAGGGCATCAGAAATAGAAGAGGACGCGTGACCGGAATGAAATCATATATCATAATAATTTGTCAGTGACAGTATCGACATTGATATTTTTATTTTACGATTGTATTGGCGAACACTCGTGTTTTTTTTGTATAATTATTTATCACATACGTGCTTATATGAGAATAACAGCAATTTCGAAGTACTTAAAGATTGTTGACAAAAATGCTTGAAATCATCTCATCGAAAATTTTACGTTTATATATTCAACGACCGACGGTCGACAATTATTACGGTATGTATATTCAATAAAAAAAATTATATAGAGGTTATATTTTTACATTTTGTGGTATGAGCATAAATACTAGATTTTAAATGATTTATTGATGGATAATAAAGGAACAAATATTCCGTCACTATGTTTATTTATAAATTTCTTTATACGAAAACAGAAATATGGCTTGTGAACGTGAATCTAAAACACAATTTACAATTAAATATAATATATATCGGTGAAATAAGAAGATATATATATATATATATATATATATATATATATATATATATATATATATATATATATATATATATATATATATATATATATATATATATATATATATATATATATATATTTTGTAGCAATATTATATAGCTACAAAATAAATTTACAATTTAGTTTTAATTTTATACTTCTTACAAGTATTATACAAAGAATTCGTTTAATTATATTTCAAATGTGCAAGCCTTCGTAGTATTATACTTCCATTTCTATAACAGAGCCCACGTCTTATCCCATTTGGTCTCATATACTTCTTGTATTCCGTGATTTATACAAATTTTTCATATTAAATTGTAAATATTCTTGAGTGCATCTATATACATAAACAGTTTTACAACCTTAAAACGGACTTTTCCGTACGTAGAACATCTCTATCTGGAAATTGAGTGGCCGAAAAAAAAATTAACCAACATAAATGCAGAATATGTGTTTTATGCGACAGTTTAACTTTTTTCAAATAGTCCACCATCGTGCTTTCTCATGACTCATGGATAGGGTGGGATGTGTCTTATCCACCTCAAAATCAATAGATGTTGTCTGGTAGACGTCTCTAATCAGAATCAGTCCAAACCCGATCTATCAGACACGATTCAATTGAGTGAACGTGCTAACAAAATAAAGTCTCAAATAGTCCACCATTGTGCTTTCTCATGACTCATGAACATGCTAGAGTCTGTTCTATCCACCTCAAAATCAATAGGTGTCGGCTGGGAGATGTCTCCGATTAGAATCAGTCAAAACCCGATCGACCCGACACAATTTAGTTGAGGTATCGTGCTAAAAAGAATAAATGCCGACGACAACGACAATGACAACGACATACACACAGACAAACATTTTTTAAAAATCATTTTTTTAATTTTTGGACCGAAAAACCAAAAATAAACGTTAGAAAAAAATTTTTTCTCAACTTTTCTTTATACGATTACATTACTTTTCCGCTCTAGTATAGTTGAGTATGGAAAAGTAAAAATTTATATTTTCTGTATTATTTTTGACATAAAGCCATACTGAGCTCAATTATATTATATTTAGTGTATTGGAATTCATTATGATTAGAAATATTTAATCAAAATGAACTATGATAACAACAATAAATTAAGTGTATAATTTAAACTTAATTTCACTTTCTTTACGCAATTTACAAACTTTGGTATTACTCTCAAATACAGTATCATTTATAAGTACCATTTATACAATACCATAAGTTTATACTATATTAATTATTGGAAGTTATGTCTTCAGAAGTAAAATCACTTTCATATTTTCAATCAAAACGATATACTACTAATTTTCTCCAACAATGCTTAAGTCTTTCGAATACTGACACAAACTAGGAGTTGTTACACATAATTGTAATTAGTTAGATTTATGTTTATGAATTAAATTCACTAAGATTATTAAATATGTTGATAGAGAATAACGTTCTTAAAATAATGAGGTGACACATTAACTTCTATAATAATAAAAGACGTTTATAAAAAGTTTCATTACACTGAGCGAAGAAGTAACACACGAATAAGTAATATAAATATTGTTCCTTTTAACACATGACACTAAGGGATAGATAAGTGAACTATCTATGGCTGGAAAGTGGTCTATACTATGTAGTGGTGGAACATAACGAACATATTGGTGTAGTTGAAAGATCTTCTAGAGAAATGACTGAAATGTCACAACAACTATGACTACCTAAATATATGGAAATTATCTTGCTTTATCACTGGGGATGCAGTTGAGTTATTATGTGACGAGGTTGTCCAGACTATGTGCTTATTAAGAAATCATTCATTATATTTAGGTGAATATCAAAGGCATTTTTTCAAAAGATAAGGTCGAAACAGGTCTGCAGTTATCAATATCTTGAGATAGGGGACGCCTTGCATCTTCCTTGTGGTACTTGCGTAATCCAAATCATTGTATTTTAGTTCTATATTAGATGAAAATACGACAAATTTCGCCATGCACTCGTAATTCAGCGCTCGTCGACGGAACATAGCCGGGAGAATAGCTGTTTGGCTTAATTTGTTTTAATTCTTAATGTTTGAGGAACTTATAGATGGAGCGGAGTATAAACCTCCACATTGCGACATAATTGTAAACTCTTAATCATTAAACTGGCTACTTTAATTGAATTTTGGTGGTATTGTAGAAACACACTGTATGTATACTGTTTCTGTATGACTGGTTGAAATCGGAGTATACATATATTCATTATATTTTATTGGCGCGTAGATTAGTGATATGTTTAGAAATTTAGAAGAGTCAACAAATTGCTGCAAAGTTACATGGATTCGTAGTGGAAGCACGTTCTTAAAGTTGGGGTATTAGAGACGATGAATGAGTTCAGCGTTGTTGGAAGGAAACTTATTTTGTCCTTAATAGTGGTGACAATAGATCAAAATGTTGTCACAGCGTCATATTTCAAATAATTTTTTTTATTTAAACAGTTTTTATATAGTTTATTTATTAACATTATTGTACAAGGCGTTGCAAATAAAGTTTTGGTAACTATGGGATGTATGGAGAAATGAACCTCCTGTTCCTGATCACTATTCTTTTTTTGAGGAAAACTCAATGGTGAACATAAGAATCGGCTTTAGACTGGAACTTTTTTGTAGTTTTCGAGATATAAACCAAAGTACTTTTTTTTCAGTTTTCGATACATGGCTATAACTGAATTACTTTTAGAATTAGAGAAAAGTTAATTGTAAATTCTTAAGGTAATTTTTTGAGTAAAATAAGATGCCTGCAAAATATTTTTATCACTAAAAATCGTTCGAGTTGTAACTTCCATTTATTTAATATGTCATGTTTGTCGAACAATCGCTGTGATTTACATAAAAAGCCAACATTTATTATGCGTAAGTAATGCGATGTACAAATTTGTTTACTTCTAACTTTTCTGTAGTATAACCGCCGTAGTCAACGCCCACCACTTAAAATAAAGTTTTGTAAAGAAAATAATCGTCCCACGTCTATTGACGACAACGAGCAACAGGAAAAAAGATGTACGTGAGATATATTTTAATATATTAGTTAGGGTGATTAGAGCTCTTGCATGACTTGCTGAGACACTTAAATACGCCTGCAAAAATATTGCAGCTACATACAATTCCTTGAAACTATTATATTTATTTATTAGAAAGTACTAAAAAACTTTACTATTGGACAATGTTCCTGTTGTTTTCATAAATACTACAGAATTAATTTAGATTACATATTGGTATAAAAAACAACATACTCTGCTGATAATATTTGTATTGTTCTTGAAATATGCATTAAAATATCGATTGTGGTTCAGAGAAATATATACGAGTGTGTTGCATTTTCATCGTTCAATTGTATAAATTATTTATTTAAAGACTAGTGGTTTCAATTTCGTTATTATATTAACTAAAATGTGTAAACATTTTTACATACACTCCTGAACAAAATTAATGCATTTGCAAAACCCTTTATTATTTTTTATAATTTTTAAGTTAATAATCTTAAGTCCTAAAACATTTTATGTAGGTGGCGAAGCATATCTTCTGTCACTACTGATAAATACTTGCAATTGCTTGACTTGCTGAATTGAATTGTTGATGTAAAATAACATTTTGTAACCATTTGTTAACAATACATTTAACGCTATTTAAAGTAATTTGTAAAAGGCAATAAATTCAGTTACACTAGTGATTTTCTTTTTAATTTAGTGTCATCAAGTTAATGAAATACTTTATTCAGTACACTTAGAGTAGAAGAAATGAATCGTAAACGCAACTTAAGAGAAGATGAAGAAGTGAAAGCCGTAACTTTGTTTAACGAGGCTAGCGATATGTTGCTAATTTGTTAGGAGTTGGACAATCAACAGTTAAACGTTTCTATGAATTTGGTAGTTACTGTAGACTCTAGGACAGTCACCTTAAGAAATAGGCATTCTATCAGTTTAGAGCTAAGTAGAGCCCTCGCAGCAGATTGAAATGAATACTGGACGAACGAACAGAAGAAGGCCGAATGAAGGAGGATTGGACAGTAGATCCTCTATTGTACCACCGCTCACCAGAGCATATTGAGTTATTAGCCTGAATTTTGCAAGAGAACACTTAAATTGGACCACTGATAACTTGAAGCAAGTTTTGTTTTCAGACGAAACAAGAGTAAGTTTTAATTCACCAGATGGACGTCAACGAGTCTGACGGAGACTAGGAGAGAGGTTTGCTGCCTGCTATATCTCTCAGAGAATCCCATTTTTTGGAGCATCAATAATATTCTGGGGAGGATCTTGTTTCGATGGTCGTATGGATTTTGTTACTATACAATAGAGATCTATGAATGCACATTTCTACGTAGAAAATAACATAGAAGAACATGCTGTTTGCCTCGCTTGTCGGGGATAATTTCATTTTTATACAGGATAACACTCGGCATCTCGTTGTTAGAGAGGCACTGGACTATCCTCAATTCATGAATATTCCAACTGGCCACCAAGAAACCCAGACATAAACCCCATTAAACATTTATGGGATTATCTCAAATAAGTCGTTCTTGTCGAACGAGAGTATTCCTCAGGAAACCACTTGATTAATAGCATGCTTAGATGAATGAAAGCTAGAGGATGATCCAAATGCTACTGGATTAAACTTATTAAGATTTAATTTCATCTCCAATTCTTTTTTATAAAATTTTTTATTAATACCATATAATTTCTTAAACATTAGTTGAAATAATTTAACTATAATATCATATAAGTTCTATGATTTAAATCTTTGAAAAAATAATGTAAAACATAATATAAAGTAATAACATGAAGTCCCACTCATGCAATAATTTTATTCAGGAGTTTATGTATCTTATGTCCTCGCGTACATCTTAGTCACATATTTACATTTGGCCAACTATACGGTAGAACCAAGGAAATTAGAGAGAAGGAGAATAAACTTCCATGCATGTATTGTTCGCTTGATAGAACATACGGTGGTATACCAGGCGGCGCTGTGACCGTGCTCGAACGTGCGCACAATAGCATTCGGGCTATTCTGCGCATGTCGCATGTCGTGAGCATGTGGTTAGAATTTCAAAATTTTCCACTTTCACCGTTTGAATCCACTGCATGCGCAAAACACCTCGATTGGTTTTCCGCGCAAGTTCGTGTACACCCGTAAAGCCGCATGGTTTCCCGCCGTATTTCACTTCAGCTGAAAGTCGGAGTTTACTCTCCTTCTCACTAATATCCTTGGGTAGAACACACAATAATTCTAATAATTATTAACTACTTATGACTGATAGAATAACAGTAGCCGTATTATTATCACTATACATTTATTTATTATCATCCGAATGTTTTGCGTTATTACGAGATTTAAATTGTAGCTATATCTTAGTATAATTACAATTAGCAGTTCGCAATATACTCGTACCCTACCGCATTGTGGAGGTTATAAAAGCAGGGTGCACATTTCTTAATTATAACGATAATATTCTTGTACATATGTAATATGAAATACAATTATATCGTAACACTGCTAGCTGTTACGGATTTGGAAACTCTATTTATATGTCTATTGAATGGAAAATATATTTTGAAACATTTGCATTCATCTACATAGGGAAATTTCTGATTAAAATTTCTGACTGTGAAATGTACTAATTCTTATGGGTACAGTTTACATACACATTAACCATTGTTGATGTGTACTATTAATTACTTTATTGCTACGGTTAATAATCAGTGAACTGGCTTAATTACTATTTGTAAATTGTTTAGAATTCGTGGTAAAATATTTTCGTGTTTTATATGTAGAGTGTTACTCATTATGTTTTCATTTTCCCCTACTCCGTAGAGGAACTTCTCCTATTCTTACGTTTATTTTTAAAAGGCTTAAATACAAAAATTGTAAAGCTGAATTTACATATATTTTTAATCTAATCAATTTAAGAAAAATATGTTTGCTTTGCATTTTAAACAATGATGTCTAGTTTGAGCAGTTTTTATGGTCTATGAACCTATGCAGTTTATTGCAAAAATAATTCACCATACCTAGTGCTTGTATAAGTACTAAACAAACATACATTAACTTCCATAACATGATATTTCCGGTAAAAGTCAAAAATATTTTTTCACGAAAAGGAAAAACGCATGTTATTTATCAAGATTTCGAACCCCTATTAGAATAAATTTCTTGGAATGTTAGGGATTAATGTATTTCCAAATGTTCTCCTAATTTTACTCTGCACTATCTTACAACAAATTTAAATTTTGAAAATCTTATGAATCTTGAATTTTATTGATTTCATCAGATCTCCGAAAAGTATTGCTCAATATTGTACATTAAGTCTTATTGATTGATGTCTTCAAATTTGTGTCGTCAATATACTGAGAAATAGCTATTCATAATTATGGAAAGTTGTGAGTAAACAATAAAAATATATGTTAATTTGAAGTAAATGTCATGATAGAGAATTATTCCAATGAATAAAACTCTGCACTTTTTATGACAAGGTTCTTATTTTAAAGTAACAGATTATTTCTTTTTTAAATGGTAAGTACAATGGCGTCCTGCATATCAGTCTTCTCGTTTGTGCACTATTGCTCAAAAAATTTAATGCAAGAGTATTTGGGTGACAATTTAAACGTTTTATGTATTTGTAACTATTTGCAACAATTGTTTCTCTTAGTGTAGGCATCTATAGGTCAGGATAGATATCCTTATTTGTGACGAAGTATAGAACATCAACTATTGAGAGTAACAATTTTGCTTCAAATTTCTCAAGGATGTTCGATTTTGCAGCCGTACCCCAAAGCTGTATTCTGTAAGTCCAAAAGGATTTTAAGACGACATTATAAACTAGGAGTTTATTTCGAAGTGAAGGTTATGAGTTGAGAGGTGTTAAATCTAATATAACAGATAACTGTATTAGTTACTTCTTAGTTCTTGTTTCATTAACTGTAAAATATTTAAAAAATAAATAGCTGAATGTTTAACTTTACTGATTTAATCAAACTATTTTAAAACAATTTATATTTATCCTTCACCAAGTAGTTGGTGAAGAATACTTTTCATAGATATGATGAAATTTCGAACATATTAATATAAATGAATGTTGAAGTGGAAAAGTAGGTTCAAAATCTATTTTTGGCAAAAATTCAAATGTCAAATTAGAATTTGAAGTAATGTCAAAAATTTAGACGCCTATTTCTTTAGTAGTTAGATAAATATGAAGTTTCAACATTATTATATCTTCTATAAATAAAATATAGAATACTAAATATCAATCCATATATAACCTGTGGAGGCAGAGAAATTATTTGTTAGCCAATGTTACAACATAAGAACTTCTTTATAATCATAAAATCTATAACAGTAACAGTATCTCCATTCTTGTCTCCATTCTGTCCAATACATTGACTAATTTATTGACTGTTATATTGGTATTCCATTAAGGAGAGTTATTTAATGGAGGCACATTATCGCTAGGTTAATAAAATAGTATTTCTTTACCTGTCAATAGATATAAAGTACAAAATACAGCATATTATGCTGAAATATTCTATATTATTTCATCCCACTCGCTTTTAGTATATTCAGTAGTGGTTCTTGGTTATAGACAATGCACAAACTACATATATACTTACTTACTTATGAATATGATACATTATGTGTTTTCCTCCTTACTTAAGTAGTTTTCTTACCTGTAACAAAAGTTATTATTAAAATATATACTAATATGTGTAGCAATAACTTGTTGCAAGGTATAAAAAATAGATGCAAAAAAATGCAAAGAGTTGCAAGGTATAAATAATAAACATTTTTTCATTATTCATATGTTCTTAGCTTCTATTTTCGCTATTGTAATTTTTTTTCACTTCCTAAAAAAGTTCGGCTATGGATATATAATGTCAGTCTCCCTCTTAAAACCATAGACTGTATTGAGAGCGGGAACAATACTTAGATATGTGAAAAAACAGTTAAATGGACAAAATCACTGCTTACGTTCATTTATTTGTGGTGAGGCTCGAATTTTGACGACAGTGAAACCTAACTTGTCACCAAGTACTACGTTTCATGTATGATTCTCATCTATCACTTAACAGACTAATATATATCATTTTAAACGTGTAACTAAAAGTCATCAGTCAATATTAAATTTAATATAATAATTGTTTAGTTAATTTTATCGATCTGTAATTTTAATAATTTCTCAAAACAAGAACGTACCTTTCGATAATGCAAAACTAATCTTTATAACACACTTTTAGAAAATAGTGTCCAGGGCATGTGGTTGTTTCAAAACTTCACATTTTTACGAAAATTCGCAATTTATTCAACATTATGCCAACTCAAACAGTGCCAGTTTGATTCCATGCATAATTATAAAATATTGTATTTAAAATTTCATGCCCTGGTGACAGGTCCGTGAACGTTATAGTAACACTAATTAATATTTAAAGAGAAAGGAAGAATTTTAATTCTGAGAAATTCTGATCAAAAAACTCTATTTCCTTATATAATTTTAAGTTTACTTCTCTATGTGAACTTCCGAAATTGCTGCTGCGAATTATATATAACACAAATTTATACTTAATTTTTTGTTTCCATATACTGTTCTTTGATGTATGTCAAATGCTGGCTCGCAGTAAAACATTAGTGAAGGATAATTTGAAAAATAAAACCAGTTAATACAATATATCTACATTCGACATGTTAAGCACAATATATTTCGATATCCGTGTTATTTATTAATTATTATAGCATTAAAAGTTATTGTTTTTAACATTTTTTACAATATTACATTTAAAATATTACAAATTTACAATATTACAACATTAGTTTAACTAAAACACCTAATTCTCAAGTATTCAACCATGGCATTATATTCCTATTTGGGATATTTTTATATCTTACTAGCTGTACTTAACCAGGCGTTGCTGTGGCGTATTACCTGTCACAGGTGTAACATCTATATAAAAGTGGGTATATACACGTGCGTATTCGAATGCAACGTAGTGCCAACATTTCAAAGCAATCGATGAAGAACTTTCGGAGATTTAAGATTTTGAACAAACGAATATTTACATTTTTATTTATATAGATGGCGAATTTTTAAGTTTACTATACCATCATTTCAACATCTGTTGCTGAAAATATTAGACATAGCTAACAAAATAATTTATTTTGCATTATATTTCCCGTTAATAAGTGCTGCATATGTATAAACCTACCGATGGCAACGGTTAGAATCTCTACTGCTTCTAGAGTTGTTTTTTATAAACTTCACTTAAATCAGGATATAGAGTACGGACTTTTCCGCACATAGAACATCTCTATCTCAAAATTGAGTGGCCGAGACAAAATAAACCAACACATAAATGCAGAATATGTGTTTTATACGACAGTTTTCCTTTTTTCAAATAGTCCACCATCGTGTTTTATCATGACTCATGGACAGGGTGCGGTGTGCTTTTTCCACCTTAGAATCAATAGATGTCGTCTGGAAGACGTCCCTAATCAGAATTAGTCGAAACCCGATCGATCCGACACAATTTGATTGAGTGATGGTGCTAACAGAAAAAATTTCTCAAATAGTCCACCATGGGTCATCTCATGACCCATGTACATGGTAGAGTGTGTTCCATCCACCTCAAAATCAATCAGGTATCGTTTAGGAGACGTCCCCAATCAGAATCAGTCAAAACCCGATTGTTCCAACACGATTTAGTTGAGTTATCGTGCTAACAAGAATAAATATCGACGACAACGACAACGACGACAACGACAACGACGACAACGACAACGACAACGACAAAGACAACGACAACGACACACAGTAACAATTTTTTAAAAACCATTTTACATTACTTTTCCGAGTATAGTGGAGTGCGGAAATGTAATAAAACAGTTAAAAGAAGACAATTTTCAGTTTTCTCTCGCTTTCTGTATATATGTACAATAGAAATTAATAGAAATTCCCTATTTTCCACACAATACCATACATGTGTTCTAAATGTTCACAATACACATGTCTACAGTAACATAAATTCTTATATGATATAATACGACAATCGCGCACAATGATGATCGCGTTTTTCAGTTACTATTTAGTATAGAATTTTTTATATATGTGTTATCACAAAATTTACATGAATAGACTGATTCAATCTTTATAGAAGGTGTATTGCCAGATTTGCTAAAGATTGTTCCCCTCCAAGTAAGACGAGAAATGTTTCTTATACACAATGGGGTACTCCCACAAATAGCATTAGTGTAATTAATAATTATAACCCTGTATAATGGTCTGTGCGTATTTCTTTTATAATTTATTTCCCCAACGGTTGTTAGGACGTAATGGTCCAGTGCGTTAGCCCCCTTCCCCCATAGTCCAGATGTGAATCCATTAGACTATTTTTTATGGGGCTACATGAAAAATGTAGTTGTGTATATAAAACAGAGGTGAACTATTGATGACTTGCATGAATGCATTTCTGAAGCAACCACAGACATTCGGAATAAATCTGACGTATTTGTACGTGTACGCGAAAACTTTAATGGACTCTTTGGTGTTTTGATTCTTGCTGGAAACGGTCAATTTGAACAGTTGTTGTAACGAAATATTGATTTTTTCTTTATTTGGTAATGCAGCGTCTGGTATTATTTTGGGAAAGTTTCTTTTCTTATGTCTGGATTGTTTTTTAAATAATGTACTTATGAAATTCAGAGTTTTCTAACAACAAAATAAAAATTCGACTTTATTACATAAGCCTACCTAAAATTATTTGGCAATGTTATGTTTCCAAGCTTTAAACATTTTGTAGGAACGACTTTAAATATTATGATGATTCATGTCATTCATGATTCATGATTAATTTAGACTAAGCCTGCATAATTTATAATGAAATGAAATGAAACAAAAGTGAGTTTTAATCATCTCCAGATGATGCCAACTTTATTGGCGAAACGCTCGTCGAGTGTAGTGTATAATGTTTTGGTGTTTTTTGGAAAACTAAGTCAGTGTTATATTCACAGCAAAGGTTCCAACCTACTTCGGTAATAAATGAAATGAAAGAAAATGAAACGGGAGTCTCGCTATAAAGTCTAAATTAAGCTACAGGTTCTTATTGGGTCCATGATTCATCGTCAGATTAGAAAAGAAATCTTGAAGATATATGAATAAAATCTCCACTTACTATAACAGTAAGGTTTAGTAGTTTATCACAGTTACTAATTTTAATATTTTAAACGAAATTTTAATAAATACGCATTTTTTATTGCTCAATTTTTTTGCCTGAGCGAGGTTTAGCTTAGTGCTATTCTTTCATTTAACCCATGATATTCACACAAATACACACAAATATACCCATCTGACTAAATAATGTTGTTCGGTGTGTTATGTGGGAATCAAACCTATGTTTGGATTATTCCGAGCCGACCCTCTAGTGATCTAGCGACAATCTACCTTCTGCGAGGTAATTATATGATAACTTATCATCAGAAGATTTGACAATACCTATAAACATCCATATCAATTTGGATTCTAACCGAAAGTCAAACACAATGTGAAGTCAAGAAGTCTGACTAATTCTTACTGCCGCTCGGAGTTAAATCCGGGATGTCGGCGTGAAAAGCCGGATCATTGTCTCGGACTTGGACACCATAAGACTGATAAAATTTTTCATTTTTCGATATAATTTCATCACAAGTGAGAAACACATCTACTCATGAGATGCTATACAACATCAAATTGTCCGTTGTATAAAGTAACAGTGCAGAGAGTTTAAAGTCTCGTGTGTGATTCGTTTGAAGTAAAGGCGAAGCTATTTCTAGATGTTAAACATTGTATTATATTTTTATTCGATGTTGAGTCACTGTCTTTTTATACTCCGAATTTTATTAAACCGATGTAAGGAAGGAGACTTGCCTCTCATATCCTTCATTAAAATTTGCAACTGCTTAAGGTCGATTCACACTACACGAACATCAATTTCACGTAACGGGGCGGCAACGTCACAGACCGTCGAGATACATCGGAATAATTTAACGGGCAGTCTCGTAGTTACGGAGCGTTTCTCAGGTTGCGAATTTGTTCCATTAGGTTGTCCACAATCTTAGACATGGACGATGAGGAATTGATAGAGCAAGTGAACATGAGCATATGGTACAAGAACAAGAGCATACATGAAGGATTTTATAATACGGCAAACCACAAATATAGCGATAATTTGTGAAGGTTTAACATAAAAGATGTTTTTCAATTTTAGCCAAAAGCCGGTAAAATTGATTTCGATTCATTCTAAAATATTTATAGGAAACTATTTATTTTTCTTCCAGCTCTTTAACAAAGTATTATACTCTGCTATGTATTTTCGTGTCAAAAACGTGTTCTTTATCCACTTTATCTTGGTTAGCATCTTCTTCATCTAGTCATCTTCTTCATCTAATATTAAAGCGATCATTGCCAACTCTTTAATGGGGAAATATACTATGACTCAAGTTTAAAGGACTGATAGTGTTTTGTTTCAGTACCTGAGCTGTTGACAGTTCGTAGAGGTACAAACTACAAGCAAATCTTACGTGACGTTGAAGTTCGCATAGCGTGAAACGACCTTTATTCCTTAGAATGGCTCTAGATGTAGAAAAAAGCGAGTACTTATAAAGTTAAGAGCAGCACGATACTTAAATGCGTACTGAGTTTTTAATAGTTTTTTCGATATTAGGTTATATAAGTTCGGTATATTATAAATTATATATAACGTGTTAAATGAATTTTAAGTATTAAGGTAGATATTAAAACAACAAACCAAGTCAAATAATTTATTACGTTTTCTGTTTTTGCCACTGGCAATGCTTTTTTGCCGGTATTGACGAACCGCCACTGATATGTATTCAAATTGGAGAAATTTTCCTACCTTACATCTGTGTGCGAGACAAAGGATTTATACTGCTAACAAACTTTTTTTATTAAACGAGATAAAAGAATAAAAATGGCATACAGTATACGGTAACCCAGTTTAAGAAAGTTTTTGTTTGCTCAGCGAGAAATCCCTTACTGCCAATAAAACTTAAGTTGCCAACAAACGGGAAACCTAATTATTATATATCCACTGGAAAAGCGGATGTTTCTCCTACTAGTTTTTTTTTTATCCAAAACAAGTTAGAGAATAATTATTAGGAAGGAATAGTAGTGCAGTTGAGAACAATGTCACGACGCGATTACACTTCTGTTAAGAGAATCATAAAGCGGCGAATAGTTTTGTCAACAGAGAACATAAAATTTCACACTACGTTTATTTAGTCATTTTTATTTTCCGCACTAAACTATAAGCGGAAAAGTAACGTAATCGTGTAAACATTTTTTTCTCGCGTTGATTTTTCGTTTTTCGGCCTAAAAACAAAAAAAAATGGTTCTCAAACAATTTTGTGTGTGTATGTGTGTCGTTGCCATCGGCATTAATAAAATTTCTTGTTAGCACGACAACTCACTAAATCGTGTCGGATCGATCGGGTTTTGAATGATTCTGATCGGGGACGTCTCCCGGACGACACCTATTGATTTTCAGGTGGATAGAACACACTCTACCATGTACACGGGCCATTAGAAAGCACAATGGTGGACTATTTGAGAATTTTTTTTTATTAGCAGGATCACTCAATTAAATCGTGTCGGATCGATCGGGCTTTGACTGATTCTGATCGGGGACGTCTCCCAAATGACACCTATAGATTTTGAGGTGGATAGAACACAACCCCACTCTGTCCATCTGTCATGAGAAAGCACGATGGTGGACTATTTGAAAAAAGTAAAACTGTCATATAAAACACCGGAAAAGTCCGTTCTAATGTTTTAAAACTGTTTATTTTTAATTTGGCTTCTTTTACGTTGATTCAGAATAGTTCAATTAAAAAAATAATAAAAATAAAATAAAAAAAATGGAGTATATATATATATATATATATATATATATATATATATATATATATATATATAATATTTCGAGTATGTAAGATAATTGAAAAGAAGAAACTGATGCCACAGTTCAATAAAATTTTTTGTGAAAATAATATTTCTATTTTATTATAAGGTAGACAAACAGAAGATCCGTGTGAATATTTTCACAGTTTTGAGGAAATCGATATTCCATAAAAAGCATTCTGCTTTATGCGCTCTGTTTTATAACGCAAGATGTTTTTATAATATCGTTACCTTATAGAATACACAGTGTTATAAATGATGTGTCGTATGCGAATAAAAAACATTATTTCTCCTCAGAAAAATATATTAAAATGATTGTTGGGTGTTCTTTTTCCATCATATATTATATTCTTTTGTAACCACTGGATAAGCGGCTATTCTTTAGTGGAATCGTAAACATTTTATAATTCGTATTCTATAGACGTCTATAGATTTATACAGAGCGCGTCTAAAGTCTCTCTCTTCCACTTAACTATGGAATTGAAAGAGTTATAAGGACTAAAATTGGTATACGTACATTAAAGTGTAAACATAATATTTCAGTTAATAAATAGTGGTATAATCGTTAAAGATGGCGTTGCAGCGCCATTTTGAAAATTATTTTTAAACAGTGAGTGAGTAAACACTATATTCAGAAGTGACAAAGCCACCTCAAATAGTTATTCAAATGTTTTTAATTTAATGTCTGCCTTCTGATTTTCAAAAAACGATAAAACGTAAAATTGGCATACCATCAGTCTTTTAGAGCCGCTTGCCTGTAAAAGCAATTTTCTTCTGACAGAAATCACGCGAAAAGTGACTTGGACGTTTTTATATATCCGAATTTTTTTCCGTTTATATTAATAATAAATTTTAGGTAAATAAAAATCAATTAATTCACTTCAATTTAGTAAATTTAATTCACAAATAACAAATTTATGAAAGTAAAAAGTGGTACTAGATATCTTCAAAGAATTTTAATGTAAATATACAATAGATCTTTGACGATTATGTTACTGTCCATTAATGAAAACATTATTTTTATACCTTAATGTATTTATGGTTATACAATTTTCGTTGATTTAAGTGTCTCAGTTTTGAAGTTAAACAATGGAATTTGGACGCACAATGTATAATAATTCACTATTTTCTTATATTGACGGCCATAAATTATAGTATATTAATTTATAACATGGGTCAGAAAAGTATTGGCACACCCCACTTTCTTTTTAAATCTGAAAAATATAAAGGTAAAGTGTTTGATACTAAATTTATTTAAAAACTAGCATCCAGCTATTAAATTTTAGTATCAATAGATTGAGCGAACTAAAAATAAGATAAGAATATAAATTTCAAGAGTCAAAAAAGTATTGGCACAGTAAATATTTTTATTTAAAGATCTTAAAAAATTTATTTACACTTTAATATTTTGTTACCATACCATTGAATCAATTACAGCCACAACATATATAACATTACATGGTCTTATTACAAGAATGGGATAAAATTGGGCCTGAAATAACTCAGAACCTTATATCCTCGATGCCACTAAGACTTCAGGCTGTAATTGATGCAACTGGTATTAAGTTTTTTATTATTAAGTTTGGACACACGGAAAATAGACATCATTCCCCAGAAAGCCTACAGGGAGGCTTGTGTAGGGGAAGGTTACACATATAAACGCGGATAAACACCCAGCCCTGAGGGAAGTGCCAAGTTCCCTCTGGTGAGAATCGAACTCACGCAGACAATGTGCCCAGTATTTGGCTCAGATACCACACTGTTACCAAATACCAAGTCAGCACCACCGCGGCACCATGAGAATGAGACCATGAGTCACCCATCCAAGTCGCAGCCGTGAAATTCGTTGCTTGACTTCGAACAACGCAGGTCCGACAATGAACAGAGTAATATTAAAGCAAAACATTTTGACAGAATTATAGTGTTGTTCGCTGTAAGAATACTTCTACATCAACATATACAGTGAGTACGGAAAGGTTGGAACAAATGCGATAAAATCGTTATAGGGCAAGTAGGAACAAGATAGTTATTAGATAGGTTAATCTTTTAAATGCGCATTATTTGGTTTATGTGTGTGTTTTTGACGTCATTATTATTGGAATTATGACATCATCGACATTAAATGGTAACAGAATTATTGGATGATCCCTTTTAAGAGAATATAGTTTTTACGTACTGTGAGCCAATTTTTGTGATACTTTACGTAACAATTGTTTAGAGAAATTTGTTGATTTACTATTCAATTTAATATGTTACTGTTATTAATAATAGTTCTACTCTTTTTAAGATTTCGTATACTTTTTACGTTACTGAGTTACTTGGTGTTACTAGTCAACACTTTTAACTACATAACAAGCTTATTTATTTATTGTCACCGGTTTTCAAAATATGATATGTATGACCGAATGAATTAAAGTTTCGATGATGATTGGCTGTCCATGATGGAGACAGGACCCGTACACAAGTCTGAACTGAATAACTTAGGTTTATTATTCTGTATCATCTTTATACTACCTTATCTACCTCATTGTGTTATCATAATACCCTTATCCTTCATTGTGGTAGAGTTAGTCTTGGCAGTATTTTCAGTAATATCAATTATTAATGATTATATTATAAATTTAACCGGGGTCGTATTTCTATATAAAGTTCTTTAAAAATAATGAATTATAGTAGATATTTTGTTGTATTTAAATATAATTATCAACAAGTTTTGCTTTACGCACAGCTAGCAAAACTTTTGAACAAGTAGAAAGACACAAAAAATACTATTGTAAGATATAAGTCAAAACTTTAACAACATTTTTGTTACGAAGTGTCTAAGCTAAGTCGGCTCTGATTTTTTTTAAATGATTAAATTGTGTTAGTATTATAGTCTAACAATTAATTCAGAATTCAGGTTATAGATATCCATTTGGTATAAAGAACAAATAAGACATATCGACTAAAAAAAAAATGATTCATCCCGTAATTTAATATAGGTGCGAATCTTCTTACATGTAACGGTAGAACCCATACCTTGTGAGGCATGGGTTCCACTGTTACATATAATACATTACGCTACAATATATGTATACAAGCTAAGGGCTCGTGTGGAAGACCTCTATTGATAACTTAGTCTTGGTAGTCCTGCTCCATGGGCAATTCCTAATTTTTTCACCAGTGATTTTCGTGTCCTAGAATAAACTATATTTCCATAATCCATTCTTGATCGAATTATGAATTTATATAAACGTATAAGGCTCCACTGTCTGTTCCCCATTTTATCAGTGCGTTACTTATTGCCTATATCAATAATTAAATAATATTTCCAAAGCTGATTAGATCTTTTTGACAGTCATAAATTCTTAATAAATCAAACTTAAACTTGGTTTCTTATTATTTACTTTACCGATTGATCGAGTTTTATACTTTCTAAAATGGTTCTAAAAAACCAACGTGTATTATTTAGTAATGTTTTTATATATCTACTTAATATGATAATTTCTTTCAAACCTACACAAAATATGCTCTAAACATTAAAATGCACGTCAAATTAAAAAAGAACGGTTGGAATTTGTTTGACAGCTTCCAGTTAATAAATATTAACTTTTCATTAATTTTTATATATAAATATTTATCAGTTACGTCAAAGCCTTTAAATAAGATTAAGGTAAGATTAAAAATATATTTCATTTATTTAATTGGTCAAAAACTAAAGAGCTAGTGACGAATAAAATATCGGTCACTATTGTTTAATGATATTGACCGCTTTTATTTCTTTTTAACTACACCTTTTTGTAGAGTTCATTAAAACCCCGAATTAACTAGGCAGAGTAAACGATATAATCGTGATATATTATTAGCGTATAATTTCATTATTGAAAATGTTAATAAGTCCCTTCATAATTACTATCATTTTTTTATTCTGTTTTAATTGTTCTTTTCTAATTTACTGTTCTAAAATATTATAGCACGAAAATTTTATCCCAAGAGGTCTTCTAAAATGCTCTAAAATTAATAGCGAGGGTATGCGATATAAACTTTGAACGAAAATACTAAGTATAGGTAATAAGTAAATTATAATATCCAGACATTTCCTGTTATTTATCATTGATAATTTATCTAAAATGCATCTAAATAATAATGACATTTGGTATGGCTACCTCTATTAAATGGATAGAAAAGTTAATAATATTATACATTTTTTTATTTTTTTATAATTTATAATACAAAAAATAGAATATAGAATACAAAATGTATTAATTTTACTAAATAGTTTGGGTTAGTGATTATATTATGGCAAAAAAAGTTCGTGGTAATATGCTTAATGGGTTAGTAGTAATTGTTGTATTAGTGACATACGGCCAATACTCAGTAATAGCACACTTGATTATGTGATATGTATCCAATTACTAGAGTAATAGGATACATACCGCATAATATTGAATAATTGTGATATTTTTACTTAATCTTTTGGTGGATTTATATTTTTTTATATTAGAGAATGAGGTCTCCTGTATTTCGTGAAACTAACATCTATTATATTATTTTATGCTTCAAAACGGAAACTCTGATAGTGAGAATTCTATGCCATTGCACGTTTTAGTATTTTCTTGAAAATGATTAAAAACCGTGACAGTATTCAATAATTAATTATATTTCAATATGTACAAATAAGTAATAATCAATATGGATATTGATTATAGTTCAATTGAAAAATCTGAAGCAATTCAAGTGCTTGACGGATTTCACTTTTCTTGGGAATGAATTTAATATAAATTATGGAACATCACAGAGGAATGTTCTACATTGAATGATTTTCCGACCTCTTTATTTTATTTAAAAATTTTCAGAAAAACATTACTATGCACAAATTATAAAATTGATTTAGTAATTCCATGTTGAATCGTTGTATGAAGGTACGTGAGTGATTTTCATTGTATTTTGTATTTGTTATTCAAAACAGGTTATAAGTTACATTTTTAAAATGTTTTATCAAGTTTCAAACAAATTTTTAGAAGCCAAAAAATTTTGCGAAAATTTGAAGAAAAATATTCATTTACGTGCTTCTGATAATATAATATATTTTCCAATAAAAGTAACTTATGAAATAAAGCATAGTGATAGCACAATTACAATACCTGTAATAAAATGAATTTATCGTTAGTTACCAATAAACTTTATTATCGTTTGAATGTAGTTTGATGTAGTGTGAAAACCATATGTGGGTGAGATTTATAAGAAGCGTTCAAATAAGTGAATGTTTATTCTATTTTGAAAGAATCTAATTTATTTTTTAAAAGAAATACCCTGCATATTTTTATATTAATAAATTCTTCTTCATAAGCTAATTTCAATGTTCAAGATTTCTAAATGAATAAATAGGAGGTTACATTTATGTAACAGGGGAAAAGTGGGCAAAGTGGAAATTATTACTCCTAAAACCAAGATGATTTTTCTGTAGTATTCGTCGTGCTATTTAAATACATGCCAGAAATAAACAGATTATAATACATTTACTGCCCATGTTTCTACAAAATCTTTTTATCTTGAAATAGAAACAGCCCTGGCTATAAATAATTAAAGTATCAGTAAATATATTTCGACACGGATAATGACATTTTAGTAAATTTTTTCTTCTAATTTCTTTTTCTCTAAAAGTCGGTTTGTGTTTACTAAACAATGTTTTAAAGTCATCAAATATAAATTTTGTTCGTTACGAGAGTATGCGAAATATGTTTAGGGTTCGAAGAACAGCAAAACAATTATAGTAATACACTTTTATTTACTTCTGGATGACAAATTATGTAGTACTAACTCTAACGAGTAACAAGTATAATCTGACTTACAATTCGAGGGGTTACACTTTTATATGAAATGATATCAACGTAGAGGGCGTCTGAGGGCAGCTTTATCGGTGGGTTTGAGATAAAGCTATATCTTCAACAATTATTATTATGTGACAAATAAATAAAATAAATATACGGAGTGTTCTGGCTATCCATGTAACTCCTCCCTTCTTTAGAATGGCGATATTACTGAAGGAGATGTCGACATTTCATCTGAGGGTATCATCGTAGGTCTTGGAGGTGATCTCTTGAAGATTATGGCCAATTTTGTCGAGACTGTTTTTCTTTTGTACCAACATAGAAAGAAAAGGCTGAAACATATAATTAGACAAAGTAGGATTGTGAAGATCAATGTTGATGAAGGTTCTTCCTTTGGAAAGTCGTCAACTTCAATGGGTTTGAGGGCCTTGAATTTCTTGTGCAATTCTGAGATTTGGGTTAGAGGTATACTCCCTAGTTGTAATAGTTCAGTGTTTATTATTTTAGGATTTGTGTATAGTTCTGGCATAATAAAACTTGATCCGTTTCTTAGGTCGGGTCTTGTTTTATATATTACATCGTTTATTTTGAGAGTACAGTCTTGTGGTATTTTGACTTCGGTTGGTCTAGTAATCCTTTTTAATATTGTGTATTGACATTGGCTGATTACTTCTACTATATCAGCGGGGATGATTAATATGTGATGTGTATCTATTTGTTCGATTAAAGATTTTTTATGTACAAGTGGTGTAAATTCACATGTTAAACCAGGCTTTCCTTGTAGAAGTTCTGGGAAACATTGGCGATAGTTTGGTTGCAAAGAACCATGGCAGATGAATGTATCTTCGATCTCTGGACATTCTTCATTTATCCATAAATGTTCGTACCAAGTAGTAGGTAAGGTAGATTGGGTAAGATAGTGGAGTTATGTATTGGAACAGGAAAAAGATGGTATAGGGAATAATTTTCTTTGTGTAGAATTGGTATATTTATAAGAAATATTAATTTGTTCCTTTCAAATTTGACAGTTATGGTCATATATTTGTAATAATTTTGATATGTATTTAGTTGAAGGATCTGTTTATCGGAGTATAATTTCGTTAATCTTGATATTACGTCTCCTAGGTCATAGACTGGTAGAACGAATGGGTGTATCGTATTTAAATGTCCAAAAGCAACAGCTGTTTGCAAATTATCTAAGTATTCTAGTATAGTCTCTAGGGTATCGATAATGTGTTGACATAGCATAAATGTTTCTATTACGTCTACTCTTTTACCTATGAATTCTATTATGTCTTTTATGTTCTTTTCGTTATTCGATATTATAGTTAAAGTTTCGTTTGTCTTTTCGATAAAGTTAGTAAGCCACGACATGCGGTAGTTAATTTGGGTAGCAAGATTTTGTTCGTTCTTTAGCAATGTGTTAAATTTCGCGTTTATTGTTTTTAGGTCATTTTCGTCTAAAGTTCCGAATAGGTATTTAGATGTAGATCCAACAATATTAAATAATCCTCTTTTTGTTCTTTGTAATGGCTGCAAGTTAATTAATTTTTGTCCTATTCTTATTATGAGGGTTTTGGCTTGTGTTATGAATATATCTATTTAATCTATCTAAGTAGATTTCAATATTGTTTGTTTTTTGTATGATAGATTCTAAGTTAATTATATTAATTAAGGTGTGATGATGACTAATAAGTTTGGTCTGTTTTCCGAGTTTAAGTGAATATACTGGGTGATTAATGTTTTCGAAGGAAATATCCATGGCGTGGGGGTTTATCGTTAGTGATAAGGGTAGTAGAAGCAGAAGGATTGTCTTCATTGTCTATGTCTGTCGTGTTGTCAGTTGTTGTTTCCTGCAAAGGAAATATTTTATTTAACTTCCTTTTTCTTTTTATTATATTTTTATGGTAATGACCATGATTAGTTATTAGAGTGGGACAACCTCTATCTTGGACAACTTTTTATTTTTTGAATTTTAGTTTAGTTTTGTACCTATAGTCGCGTGATTTGATGTATACAGTTTAATTTTCTGCGTTATCTACGGAGTCTTCGCGTTGTTCGTTTCTCTTTGATATAATATTGTCTTTGTTAGTTGTAAGTTTGTCTTTTATAGAGTTGTATATATGTCCTGTTAATTCTTTATGTTCTTGAACATAATTGGATATGATTGCATTCTCGTTTAATTCAAATGGCGTTTCTTTGTTTAAATGTCGTAAGACTATTTCGAATGGAGTGAATTTTGTTACGTTATGAATTTAAGTATTATAGAGCATGACAGCTAGGGTAATGATGTAAGATATGGGTTTATTTGCGTGTTCTGTTTTCAAGCACCTTATAGAATCTAATAATGTGGAATGGAATCTTTCGACGGGGGCATTTGAATTAGAATTTCGTGGTGTTGTTATATGTAGTTCAATTTTATGTAGGAGGCAAAAGTCTTTAAGGAGTTGATTGTTAAATTCTGGACCGTTATCTGCAATTATTTTGTTGGGTATGCCGAAATGGGATATAAAGAGTATAACTTGTTTTGCATCTCGATGGCAGTTTTGTTGGGGATGTGGTACGCTTGCCCGAATTTGGAGAAAGGATCGAATGAGGTTAGAAAATATTCTTTTTCGGCTTGGAATACGTCGATATGTATTACATGAAAAGGTTTGTGAGGTATAGGACTTATCTAAAATTTAATTTTGTGGGGATGTCGTTCGTATTTGGATATTTGACATGTGTTACAAGTGTTGATGAAGTTTGTAACATCTTTGGATAGGTTTGGCCAATAATATCGTTTAGGTAACGAGTTTGTAGTTTCGTTAATTCCACGATGGCAGGTCTTTCCTTGATGGTGGTATTTTATTAGTTCTTGTCGCTCCTGCTCTGAAACGACATCTTCAAGCAATATATTTGATATGAAAATTTTTATTTTGTTATTTAAATTTTGTTGTAGTATGCGAATGATATTATTTTATAGTTCTTTGGTTTTAAAGTATAAGCAGTTTGTTTCTTTAAAGTTTATAAATGGTTTGACAAATTTAAAGGTGTCTTCGTCACTAAGATGAGTGCGGATTGTAATATAATGTCTGATTTTTGATGAATTGAATATGTCTTCAGAACTAGTGACTTCTCGGGGTGTATTGTTGCTTTCTGTTAGAATTACTTGATTTTTATAGATGTTTATGGGTTGCTCGGTATAGGGTATGTTTAGTATCGGATTTTCGATAGAAGAGTGTACCGTGTTATTGTCTAAATCGTTATCTATCATCGGCGTGTCTTGTGCAATTTGTTTAGGTTGTTTTTGTGCGGGTTCAATGGTTATTGGATTTTTCGGAAAGACGTTTTCTAAGTTTTCTATGATTCTATCTAGGTCCTCGGGGTTGGGTTCGGTTCCGTTCTGTAAGTTATTTTTAAGGATTTCGTCGATGTCGTCGTTAATGGTGCCGGGGTTCGCGATCAGCGATTGTTTGTCGGTCTATTTGGTCGTCTTGGTTATCAAGCGTATTAATTTCATTTTCAATTTTTATTCTAGATAAAGCGTAAACGGGGTCTTTGTCTGTCGTTTTAATTTCGTGTGTAACTGTGTTAAAGAACGTTAGTTTGTCGTCAAGGAGAAGAAATATGTCGTTATAATCTTGACATAATTTTAAAAGATTATTTTTCTCTTCGGTGTTAAGATGATTTGTACGCAGGAGATTTGAAATTTGTTGTCTGCGGGGTGAGTGGTTAGATAGATAAGAGATTTGTGGGTAGTAACGGTCGAAAGAAGATAAGAGTTGTGTTCCGATATTCTTATCAAATCGGACGGTAGTCGGGTTATCACTTATGTTGTGTATCTCTGTATAGGCGAGTCCTTGATTAGCGATAGTAATGGTTTCCGGGATAACGCAATTGTGAGAAATTTGTTTTGGTATATATATTTCAACGTTGTCGGGGGCGTCGACGGGAATTTGTCTGATAATAATTTCTTTAGCGTTAATAGAGTATGATATCGATGTTTCGGACGGGTCACGGAAGTGGAGAGGAATTATGAAAGTAGGGTTATAGATAATTTTCTCTGAGAATATTATAGAGAGTTTAAATTTACAAAGGTCTTCGAAGCCAATTAGACCGTCGAAATAATTATGGAAATCGTAGACTAGAACATCGATAGTGTTATTAGAATGAAGTTCTTCAAATGCGGGGATTTCTGCTCGAAATTGGATCTTGGCTTTGCCTGTGCAGGTTTTAATTTCGGTCTGATGATTGTACATGAATTCGGGGTAGAATTTTTCAATTATTGAAGGGCGAATAATGCTTTTCGAACAACCAGTGTCGACTAAGAGTTTTAGAGGGGGATTTTGTATTTTTATGTATGGAAGGCTACAAGGGAAAGATACTAAATTAAATTCATGTTTTATGTTGGCTCGTTGAGGGGCTGGTTGTCGTCGAAAAAATGTTCGTTGGAAGTTTCGTAATTCTGTGTCATATCGTCCTGTGGGGTTTCCGTGTAGTCGGTTGTTGAGGCGTCAAGTTGGTCTTGTCGCCGAAGCTCGTAAAAGTCGTACATGTTACTTGATGGGTACGGGGTGCCTGAAAAGGAATTAGTTCGTGAGGGCGGTGTTCCGTCTGTTTCAGCGTTGAATATTTCTTCTGAATGGAATGGGGGTTTCGATTGTTGATTTGATCTAGAATTTTGTGGGTGTGGAAATTGACGCTTAGGTATTACGGATACACCTGACATGGGTGTTGGTTGGTAAGTATTGACAACTTGTCCGGATTTGAAAACATTCTGGGGTTTCCGAAATGGTTGATTTGCGTTTGGAAATTGAGGTTTGTTTTGATATGGGAAATTGCGTAATTGAGAGTTGGGGAATGTTGAATATACAGGTGGTTGTTTAAGAGGTTGTTGCGAGATATTTTGGGGGCTGAAATTTGAAAATGTACTTGCGAATTGTGGGAAACTAGATTGGGGTTTATTTATTGATTTTTGATTTTTGTTTTGTGATGTTGGAAGTTTCTGGTTTATTGACAGTCTATATTGATTAAACTGTTCTTCTTTATGAATTAAGGCAATAGCATTCTCTAAGGTATCTTGTTCTCGTGTTCTCAACATTTGTTGATAATGGAACGGTAAATTCCTAACATATGTGTCTAACGCGAGTTGTTGATAGACGGTGGCTAAATCTTCTTTTACCATTTATGGATGGGCACTTTGTTGTAATTTTGACATTAAAAAACTCTGGAATTGTTGTATACGAGCGCCAAATTGTAATAGATTTTCTTTCGATTTGTCGTAAGTTAAATGTAAAAGGTCTTGTTGTAAACAAGGTAGGTCTCGCGGGTCTCGAAAGTTGGTGATTAATAATTCCTTAATTTGCTCCCACGTATTTAATTCTAAACGAGTTGAAACCATAATTTGGGCTTGACCATTCAGTTTAGATTCGATTGCTCTTAACATAAAAGATTGCGTCGCTTGATCGTTAGTAGGGAAACTATTCAATAACTCTTGCGAGCTATTTATAAATTCGTTTAAAAGGCTGGGTGAGCCGTCAAAGTGCGGAATAATATCGATGTACATTTTCATTAACTGATAATTTACAGCCATTTCGTTGTTTTGATTTGTTTGAATCGTATTACTAGAGAATGAATCGATATTGTTAGAAATTTGGTTATCGTTTATGTTTTGCTCTTCGTTTACTATTGACAAGCTATGAACCTTTTGGTATGGTTGGAAATGTTGAAAATTTGTTTTACTTCTTTTTCGTTCTACCAGCTTGGCCTATATTACATTTATAGTCTAATGATTAATTTATCTTAATATGAATTATTTAATATTAGTTTTATTATTGCTCAAAGTTTTTTTCTTTTTGGCAAAAAAAAAATATTATTTCTTAAACTAACCTATATAATCTCACAAAGTCAACGAAATATAGGGTTCCTTCAAATAAGATCACACAGAGTCAGTGATTGCATGAAGTTTCTATTTATACCAATTGCACACTTTGAAAAAAGGGTAAGCAAGGAAAAGTAGATGGGTGAGAAAATACTTGGTACTTACTAGTCTTCCGAAGTCGCTGCTCGTACCTCTGGTTTAGTGCTTAAGGGTTGAGACCACAAGAAGAATTCTGACTGGACCTGTTGGCTTTGGTTCAGGAAAGGTGCCGCTGAACGTGGTAGTCTTCAGGTGTTATTTTCAGAATCATCTGCACTATCCTACTGACTGCGCCAAATATGTTTAGGGTTCGAAGAACAGCAAAACAATTATAGTAATACACTTTTATTTATTTCTGGATGACAAATTATGTAGTACTAACTCTAACGAGTAACAATTATAATCTGATTTACAATTCGAGGGGTTACACTTTTATATGAAATGATATCAACGCAGAGGGCGTCTGAGGGCAGCTTTATCGGTGGGTTTGAGATAAAGCTGTATCTTAACAATTATTATTATGTGAGAAACTCATGCAGTGGTTAAAAATAAATATACGGAGCGTTCTGGCTATCCATGTAACTTGCGCACATGTTGAATGGCAGTTTATAACGTCGATAGTTGATAAGAAAACCTCATTTCGTAAAAGACTATGTAAATACAGTTACGTTATTAAGTATTGAACATAATCCAATATTCCAACATCGAGTTCCAACGCAAGTTGTTCTAGAAAATTACATTGGCCATACAACTATTTCGAAATGTGTCTATAAATAAAAAACTTCATTCCTATAATCATATTCATAGGAAATAATTAATAAGTTATATACAACTGAGGCAGTTCTTAATAGGTTAACGCTTGGGCAGGTAAAATTGGTAACCATATTATTTGTTCAATATTTATTGAATGAACTTTGACAGCTAAAAAATAGTTAAATCTCATTAGAGACAAAGTTGTTT
The DNA here is from genome assembly GCA_037954035.1 of Rosalia funebris. NCBI lineage: Eukaryota > Metazoa > Arthropoda > Insecta > Coleoptera > Cerambycidae > Rosalia > Rosalia funebris. Next base: position 13,813,621 of record JAZFAV010000007.1, read on the forward strand.
CTTTTTTGAAAAATTTATGTTCAAATACACTATATTCAACCCTACCGAGGGACATTGTTTGTTTTAAACAATGCGATACAAGAACTCACTATGTTGTGTGTTTATGTGTAGAATTAAAATAAGAGTCATCAATAAACAACGTAAACTGTATTTAATATTAAATTAAAAAAACACGTGCTACAACAATGTTTACATATATCTTATTTCTCTTTTTTGACTCCTTACTTCGTTCGGTACTACCAATCTTAACCTTAACAATACCAACCTCAACATCTCCCCTCTTAGAAAACTAATTAATCTACTTATTCATTAACAGCTACAATACATATTCTTTATATCTTTCTGGAATACGAATCACCCTACCACTACGGGTTGTCTGAGGCATTGGCTCAGAAACATTTTTAAATTTGTTATCCGGGGACTGTTCCTCGTCGTTAATATTAGAATTAGTAATCTCAAACTTTGTATTCGTTGGTTTTAAATGAATCAATCGTATTCCTTCTGATAATATTACTACGTTCATTCGTAATCATATACGACCTTGAAGCCTCATGTTTATTAACAATTCTTCCTTTTTCCCATACTCTTCCTTTTTGAACAAGAACGTTATCTCCCGGTTTATATTTGCAAGTATTATTTTTTGCTAATTTGTCATGATTGCGTTTAGAACGTTCTTGTTGAGTTACAAGTTTTGTATGAGCATCCCGAGGTATGGCCGATTTTAACAGTTCATTGTGTAGTAAGTTTGGTTCTCGTAAGTCTACTCATTAACATTTGACTAGGCGATATACCTATACCAGAAACTGGTGTATTTCTGAATTCTAACAAAGCAAGGTGAATGTCAGTTTTATCATGAGAACATTTTTTAAACATTTTTTTCGCTGTTTGTACTGTCCGTTCAGCTTGCCCATTACTTCTGGGATACCTAGGAGAGCTCGTGTGAAATTCAAAGTTCCATTCTTTAGAAAACCTTTTACACTCAAGTGAATAAATAAGCATATTATCACATATGACAATTTTTCACATATCACAATTCCAAAGGAAGCAAACAGTCTTTTAAAATGATTAATAACTTCAGATGATGTTTAATTTTTTAATAAAATTATTTCAAGCCATTTCGAAAAATAATCCTATTATATGAGAAATTAGTTCATTTCTTTGCTTACTATTTTGATGTTTCTCACAAATGTGACAAGATGTGACCATATTTTCTATGTCACTTGACATTCCTGTCCAAAAAATAACTTGCCTAGCGCGTTGCTTAGTTTTATTAACTCCAAAATGAGGTTCATGAAGTAATTTGAGTATATAAGTTCTCAGTTTAGATGGTACTACCAGGCGGTGATTAAAAAACACAAGACCATCTTCGACATGAAGTTTTGTTTGAAATCTCGAGTAGTATTTAACAAATGTATTATTAGTATTACCAAATTCTGGCCACCCATTCAAAATATACGATATTACTTTACTTAAAACTGGGTCTTCAGTTGTAGCCTTTTGAAATTCAGTTCGTTTTATATCTGATATATTTAAATTTTTGATCAAAGTGTGCACTGTTTCAGAGATCCATTTATCATCACATTCATTATCCGGCACATCAATATATGATCGTGAAAGCAAATCTGCAATAAACATGTAATTTCCGGGTAAATATTTTAATATTAATTTATACTTGAGTAATTGAATTCTCATTCTCTGCAAACGTGATGAAGCTATATCACTGATTTTCTTATGTGCTAATGTTACAAGAGGTTTATGATCAGTATTAATAATTACGTCACGGGCATAAATAAAATTGTGAAATTTTTTTACTGAGAAGCAAATTGCCAATAATTCTTTTTCAATTTGTGAATAGTTCTTTTCACTATTACTGAGAGAGCGTGATGCAAAAGAAACAGGTTTATTATCCTGGAGCAGACAGCATCCGATACCCCTTTTTGAAGCATCGGCTTGTATCCCAATTGATTTCGATGCATCAAAATTGGCTAAGACAGGTGCACTTGAAATTTTCTCTTTAATTTTATTTAAGGCTACAGAATGTGGCGGCATCCACTTAAATTCTACTTTATTTTTTAGCAGTTCGCGTAAAGGAGCCGTTAGCTCAGCCAAATTTGGTATAAATTGACGTAAAAAGTTTATCATTCCTAGCACACTCTGTAACTCCTTAAAATTCTTAGGATACCTTATTTCTTTGATTGCTTTTATTCTGTTTTCATCAATTTGCATACCTTCAGCCGAAAAAACATGACCCAAATACTTAATTGATGACACTTTGAATTGTACTTTGTTTTTATTAAATTTAATATTAAATACAGTTTACGTTGTTTATTGATGACTCTTATTTTAATTCTACACATAAAGACACAACATGGCGCAGCCGAGGTGAAAAGTAAGTCGAACATGTAAAAAACAACCTGTGGGAAGTGTAATATTGTCAAAGGCGAGAACAGGAACTTAACCTAAAAATATGGAGTTCAAACCACCGTCAAGTCTGTCGTTTCAAGGAAATGTAAACGAAAATTGGCGCAAATTTATACAAAATTTTGAAATATATCTGGTAGCATCGGGAAAAAGTGTGTTAAAAGATGATGACGAAATGAAAGTGGCAATTCTCTTGAATATAATTGGTGGGGAAGCCGTGGAGGTTTTCAACACTTTTAAATTAGCAGATGCTGGGAAAAAGTCTTATAAATCGGTAGTCAAAGCGTTTGAAGGCCACTGCAGTCCCAAAAAGAATGTAGTTTTCGAGAGATTTAAATTTTACAGTCGAGCTCAACAGGAAGGTGAGAGTTTTGATGACTTTTTAATCGAAGTAAAAAAGTTATCGATGTCATGTGAATTTAAAACATTGACAGAGGAGATGATTCGTGATAAAATAGTATTGGGAATTCTTGATAAAGTAGTGCAAGAAAGGTTACTACAAATAAGTGATCTGACTTTGGAGAAAGCTATAAATGTATGTCGAGCTACTTAGGTCTCCAAATCACAGGTAAAAAATCTACAAGGAATGTCAACAGAAGTAGAAGCTGTCAACCAAAGGAAGTTCAGGTCCAGAGGCAACCAAAATAGTTCCAAGAATTCTGAGGGGATTGCAACAGCATCGGACCGAGATAAATTTAAGTGTAAAAGATGTAATAAGTGGCATGGTCTTAGAGAGTGTCCTGCATATGGAAAGAATTGCAGCAAGTGCGGAAAACTAAATCATTTTGCAGTGTCATGTAAAGTAAGAAATGTGAGAGCGATAAGTGAAAATCAACCACAAGATGAAGAATACGAGGAGTTTATGATAAATGTAATTTAAGTAAAAAATCAAAATAATCAGATTTTTTCTATTAATTCTTGGTTCGAAAATGTTAATATTGGTAGGAATTTAATACCTGTTAAATTTAAGTTGGATACTGGTGCTGATGTAAACGTGATATCACGCAAAGTTTTTACTGACATTGGTGGGTTAGAAAGGCAAGTACAAAGCACTAATATAATATTAGAGGCATTTGGTGGCAATGTTTTAAAACGTATTGGTACTGTGATGCTCCAAATTCAGTGCATTAATAATCAAATTGTAGCTAAATTTATTATTGTTAATAAAAATGTTTCGCCTATTTTAGGCCTCGATACATGCAGAAAGTTGAATCTTGTTTCACGTAATAAAAATATAAACGAATTGCAAAATAAATTGATAAAGTTTATTACAAAAGATGAATTTATTAGGGAAAACCCTGATTTATTTGAAGGATTGGGAACATTTAGAGATAAGTGTGAAATTCATGTTAATAAGGACACCATACTAGTTGTTAACCCGCCCAGGAGGATTCCTTTTGCTTTGCATAAAAAAATTAAATATACTTTAAATAATCTAGAAAATAAACAACGTAAACTGTATTTAATATTAAATTAAAAAAACACGTGCTACAACAATGTTTACATATATCTTATTTCTCTTTTTTGACTCCTTACTTCGTTCGGTACTACAAACCTTAACCTTAACAATACCAACCTCAACACACTATGCTGTAATTCTACGGGAGTACTTAAATAAAACGTTTTCCAATAAATTTATTGGACGAAGAAACACTATTGAGTGGCTGTCTATATTACCGGACCTTCTAGTGTCAGATTTTTACCCTGTGGGGTTATTTTGAGAGTAAATACATGCAATAGAGCTGGATAACATACACGATCTCAAAGCAATAATACAGAAGAAATAATAAATATTTTATATCAAGTTTTAAAGAAATTTTAGAAGTGACGAGTTTTACTACAGACTAGGTTATTGAGAGCGAGTAAATGGAGAAATAAATAAATAAATACCACACCATATTTAAATAAATAATAATGTTTAAATATATTTTGCTCTATAATGTCACATTTTACTGCCTGTAATTAACTAATTAATCAGCTAAGCCACACGTGTAATAGATTATTGGAACCAACTCATCAAGAAGAATATAATAGTATAAAAAGTACATTTTAGTTTAAATGCGACTCGTATGAGTGTCTCTAAAAATATAAAAAAATATAAAAATTATTTAATTCTATAAATGGTATCGATCTATTAGTGTAAGTCATTTGTCTTTAAGCTTCCTTATTATAACTAAAAAAAAATAATAATTATTTAACTTAAGATTTTTTAACGTTATATACTTGTTAATTATTGCAGTTTTCATAGTAGAATCTTTATTTTTATTATATATTCATAAAATTCACACTTGGTAATCACTGTTGCTCTTTTTCGATATCTGTTTTTGAAATTCATATGAGTTAATGATTAATTTAATTGTTATAATCAATAGTAAACTTAATGTATTTATATAAAAGCATATAAGCAATGTTGGTAGATTGATCAACATTTCTTTCTTGAATATTGGTTTTTATTTTAAGAAGGTTGAAAATGTCAGAAGTTATTGATAAAATTTTCAAATTTCATGATGATTACAGGAAATAAAATTCGTTTACTTTAATTATAATATAAATCAAACTCTCATCATATCATCATGCACTTTACTTCATATTGAGTCCTAAAATATATTTTTTCTATATACAGTGCGGTCCACTGTAATGCTGCATGCATTGATATCTCGAGTATTATCAGAGATAGAGAAAAGATTAAATGGTGAAAGCTATAATGAATTTAATTTATATTTTCCTTGAAATATTAATATTTTAGGGAAACCTAACTCATCATCATGAGGTCATCAGTTCTAAGACTGGTTGAACGCTAACTTCCACCTTCTCCTATCTTGTGATGATTTCATTTCGCTAATTGTGCTACAACCTATATCCCTTACTATTGGCGAGCAGTAGTCTAATCTAGGCCTACCTCTGCCTTTCTTCACTCCTATTTCTGCCTCCAAAATATCGCGGACTATTCCCCCATGTCTCAGCAAGTGGCTTACTATTCTATCTCTTCTCTTCTTTATGTTTTTCCACATACTTATTTTCTCGCCGACTTTCTCTAATACTTATTGGTTTGTAACCCTATCAGTCCACGGTATTTTCATCATTCTTCGGTAACACCACATCTCAAAAGCTTCTAATTTCTTCCTACGTGCTTCCCCTACCGTCCATATTTCGCAACCGTATAGTGCCGTGCTCCATATATATGTCTTCAAAAATCTCTTCCTTGTTTCTAAGTTTATTACCCCCTAGCATAAAAGTGCTTACTTTTTGTTAAAAGCTACTCGACCATGCGCTATTCTTTGTTTTATATCTTTATCACTTCTTCCATCCCAAATTATTTTACTTCCTAAATAAGTGAAGTATTTAACTTCCTCAAATCTTTCATTATTAATTTGTACTTTCGTTTTTGCTCTGCTCTCGCGCCCTCTGCACACTAACACTTTAGTTTTGTTTCTATTCGCCCTCATTCCGTATTCCTCTGTCAACACTGCCTCCATTTCGTTCAACGCTGATTCTAATTCCTCCTTACTAGATGCTAATACTGCTATATTATCCGCGAATCTCAGCATTTTTAGTTTAGAAACCTAACTAATTTCGTTTTTTAAATAATTGCACAAAAACAGCATGATGACATTTTCAGCATTACCTTATATTTATTTCTTTAACTTCAGGAAATACATCCTTAATGTACTCTTTAAGGGCGCTTTAAACTGTATTAATTAAAAAAGCCAACAGTCCGTTGTCTCTGTGTCCATTTGATGTCATTTTCTCTGAAACAAAGAGCAGCAGATTTGTTTGTTAATACAGCTAGAAATACCTTTAAAAAGTACCTTAAGAATTTACTTACTAAAATATCGCCACATTTTCAATTAGAGATATAAATTGGAAATGTGGCGTGAAAAAATAAATATAATTCTTTAAACCTGTTCCCACTTAACTGTCTCGTCTATCTCTGATAGTATCCGAGATAGCAAATCATGTAGCACTAAGGTAGGCCACACTAGATAGACTGCAAATAAACAATTTAGAGTAACCACAATTTCACTATTATTCCAAGTTCTCATATAGTTTTAAATTTTTTTGACAATAAATATTTATTGTCAAAAGAGTCTATTTAGAAATTAATCTATTAACTAATGTAGTTGTTGTTATAGTTAGTAGGGAAACTTGGCTTGGAAATTTAGGATGATAGGACACATAAGAAGAAGTCAGGGAGTAACTTCGAATATTAATTCTACGATAACTACATAAGTCCTGTTGATATTTTCTTATTATACTTCAAACTTTTCCTGTTAACACAATACCCTCATCCCAACCACAAACAACGCTTACCGAGTCGTAACAAATAATAAATGACCCCGATACCTCAAAGCATTAATTAGATAGTATAATTTTCTCGTTTTAACAAAAAATAAATGCCTTCATCTAAATTTTCTAGATACAGTGGTCGTAAAAGAACACGTCTAATAGAATGTGGGCCATTGAATGTTACGTCAACCAACCAATCTTGTGGTAACTATGCCTTCGAGACTATGAGTTCACACAGTAAGATTATCCCCACTGGTATTGTTTTTCCTCAAGTAAATTAAAATTTTATGAAGCTACGTATATTTCAAAGTAGATTTTTATGACAATTAATTCTATGCATTTTGCCTTTCTTTTCTGAATTACACGTAGAACAGAATGTACTGTCAGTTACAGCTGTAATATCTTGTTCCTATTACTGTCTCTCTGTCTGTACTATTTCATTGTTGTTTATTTACAATTATACAAGTTATTGTACAATTTCATTATAGCAAGAACAATTCTCGAGAATATTAATTTCAAGTAAATGCATAATGCCTCGTATCTTTTTTGTTGATTGTAATAGTTTAGTAAATACGCCTTAAAGAACTTGTTTCTTTAACATTCGAAGTATTTTTATTATACGTTCTACAATTTGGTTTGTGACACATAACTCAAGAAACATAACTCATCAGTAGGAAAATAAGATACTATGAGTTGAATGAATTTTGCGTGGTATATTTTGTGGACAAAAAAAAAATAAAATGATTGTGTACTGTCGTTGTAATTATAGATTCATGTATTTATCTATTTATTTAGCTCTTTATTTGTATATTTACTGATTTTTTGGGGGGTAGGTTAGTAAGAAATATTATAGATACAAAAATTAAATCACCAATACAGTGAATACTTTTTATTTGCTTACTGTGAACTTTTATATTAAATCATTTACGCTAGAAGAAATTTAAATAGGTCATACTGTCGAAACGAGATATAAAATCCATGCCATATTTTTGGTGTTAACTAATAGACCTATGTAAGAGGAGCTAGGCAAAATATCAGCTAACATAAGTGAGTAATTATAGTAAGGGGTAAAAAATAAAGAAACCTATACATAGACTGATATAAACAATTGATCTATTGAGACAGTTTTTCATACATTATATTATAATATAATACTGCCAATATTTTATTGTATTTCATTATTTCTTTTATGTACATATATGTGGGGTGAGGAATAAAGAAACCCATACACAAATTGATATAAACAGTTGCTCTATTGACACTGTCAGTCGTATATAAAGTTTATAATAATACTGCCAATATTTCATTGCACTTCATATACTTTTTTATGCACCGAGGTGTAAATTTCTATTGGAGAAAATTTTATTAAAACATATGTATTATATAATTAGGTGATTTAATCAGGCCATTGCTCCGACCACATCATAATAGGTTCTGATGGCATGCTCAATTTCATTTTGATCTTTATCCATAATGCAATGATGTTTCGGAATTAATTAAGTGACGACTTCCTTCGGCGTCAGAGGTGGATTGTAAGGAATATTCCGTTGCTTAAATGCTTTTCGAATTTACCCGATCTGTATCATCGAATATTTTTTGTGGGTCTCTAAAAATAATTTAGAAAATATAAAAATGTGAGACACTATTTCACAAACAGCACCACAATAACCTCGCCTCGATCTTGACTCCACTCCAACCTACCCTCTCCAAATATATTCATTCTCCCTATATCCATAAGTAAATTACGTAAATATAGTATACTGAACTGTACTGAAAACTCTACAAAAACACAGCAAAACAGTATGCGAAATAAGAGTCGTCAAATGTTAATTAAAAATAATGTAAATATTGTAACAAATTTAATTTTTTGAAAGAGGAAATCGGCAAAAACATTTTTTGTAGGGCAAAAAAACATCCTTGCACATAAGTAGCAACATGCATTCTTTAAAGCAAAAGCGCAGGTAAGGAATTATTTTGTGACGCATCAGGGAAACAGAATCACCCACATAAATATTACCATAACCACATACACATGGGAGGTCAGGAACATGGATTAGGTAGCTTATTATTGTTTTGCAATAGACGTACAGTCTAGTGGCTGCTCGCACCTAAATATATTAGTATAGTATAAACAGTTTACTGAATCTGAATAAAAATTAAGTATAAAATAGGGACTATAGGTATCTTAAAGGTTAGTTTTAATCATCCCCTAATGATACCAACTTGGTTGGCTAAACGTCCATCCATCAATATATATATATAAATATATATATATATATATATATATATATATATATATATATATATATATATATATATATATATATTTATATATATATATATATATATATATATTTATATATATATATATATATATATATATATATATATATATATATATATATATATATATATATATATTTATATATATATATATATATATATATATATATATATATATATATATATATATATATATATATATTTATATATATATATATATATATATATATATATATATATATATATATTTATATATATATATATATATATATATATATATATATATATTTATATATATATATATATATATATTTATATATATATATATATATATATATATATATATTATATATATATATATATATATATATATATATATATATATATATTAGTGGTCTTTTCTTGTTGCTGCATTTAATGTTCTAATCCTTTCTCAGGATTACAAAATATAGCCCTGAAATTGGCAATACTGAGTACAATAAGCTCACGGGGGATTACATTTTTTACCTAGACGAAACGTGGCGAATAATATTAATAGTAGAAACAGAATTGAGTTATACTATAGACCTTATGGTTATAAGTTACAGACATAGATATTATCGATTTAGATGAAAACCCCACGGATTCGTTTTGGCATTTGTCCTGGATCGGTGTACCGTGTACGGCATTGATGATAACTAATAAGTTCGAAACAGCTGTCTGTCGTTCGGATTCCATCTGGGTGCCGGGTCCCTTTTCAAAAAAAGTAACATTTAAAGTTATTTGGATTGTACTTATCTCTAATTTGTGAGTGTATTGGGTCTATCAGTTAAAGTTAAAATCAAAATGGTGGTCAGCTTTTTGTTTGTAATAAGTTGTTAAAATGTCCCTTCATATCGCACCAGTTTCTTAACATAATTTAATTGTTTTTTATTTTAGCATTGGAAAAATTCAGGGCAACTCCTAATGGTGGTTTCAAATTAACATTTCTAATTCACTTTGATATGGTAGGTGACTTAGCACTTTAATGCATTTAATTTTTTTTACCTATAATACGTAAGCAATAATAAAGTACTTAAAAAGCAGTAAGAATTATTTAGTAAAAATTTAATTATTTTGAACATGAAATATTGGTTCACTATTTAAGGAACTCCACAAATATTGCAGTTTCTAATTAGATTTTTGTCCCATGATGTATTATGATGTGTATTGTCCCATGATTATACTCATAATTATGTGATTTACACATACTTCTTCTGGTAAACGGTATTCATATACACAAGGTTTACGTCTTATGTACTTATATGGGATGCCTAAAAGATTATTATTACAGAGCTATTTCAGTGAAATAAAATTATTAAATTATATTCACTATATAAATACACACATACAATACTACTACTACTATATTATTACAATATATATATATATATATATATATATATATATATATATATATATATATATATATATATATATATATATATATATATACACTATAAGTAAATATACTATAAGTAAAATTTTCTACATTTACTAAAAGAAATATTTTATTTATTACATTAGATATTACGCTGAGTTGCAATATGTTGTGTATAGTATTTTATACACGTCATGCCCTTTGTTGCAACCTAGAATAAGAATTGCTTCCATTTTCTTTACAATTTCAGTAAACTGAATCTGACCTTAATAACTTTTCAGACATCTCATAATGATTTATACCTAAGCTTTCTTACGTACGTAATTCTGGCTATTCTAGAATTAACAGTATACAAAAGTAGTGGAAGGATAAGAAATATAAAAATTATATTGCATACCTTCTTTTTACTTACTTTGCCTGTAATATAACCAGTAGTCTGTTATATTACAGTAAAGAGAAGTCTGTTATATTATAGTAAAGAAAAGTTCTGTTGATATAAAACCCAGTTTGCGTGAAAAAGATTTATGGAAATTATGTTGAAATAGAAGCAGTAGAACGTATTGCAAAATTAACTAAACGTAGTCATCTTTATATATGCACATACGTAATGAATTTTCTAATTTACATTTTGTAGATACTCGTAGAATTATATTTTAAATAGCACAATAAAAAGTTGTGTTTATGTAAATTTTAATATAAAATCAGAGTTGCGGTAAAACATGCATTTTTGTTAGCAGTGACATGCATCTGTAATTACATAAAAACATGTTTTGATTTATTAATTGGTATGTACTAAATATAAATCAATATAATCCCTATTGACAATAAATATTTGCTTATAAAAATAGCGAAAACTGATTTTAATGGAAATTATCTATGTACGTCATTTAACAAAGGGACGTTGAGTAGTATGATCTAAAATTGTTGATACAAATAAAACATGGTAATAGAAAAATAAGCATTAATTTTCTTTATGTACATTATTGTCATTGACTCTTATTCTGTAATGAAAAATATGACATGGATGATCTAAATATCCAAAAAATTATCTTGAAATATAGAATGGTTATTAATTGCATTAAAATCAATAATCAATCCGCTTAAAACTTTTATTTTACAAGATGTAAAGAGTATTACGACTCAGTGGTGTTATATTTGGGTGTTATCGCGGATACCGTCATGTAGATTTGACATATTTGAGTCAGTGTAGGTACAAGCAATTTAGTATAACTTTACCGTCATTTTTGACTATCTGTTGCGTTGTGTGTTGTAGTAGAGTAAATATTTATATTTCTATCTTATTTTTGTGATTTTCGAATAGCGTTAATATGTCGCACGTTTGCAGTTGAACGCCACTGTTTGTTCACAATGTGAGAAGCTCTGCAATGGGAATTTCCTAATTTCAAATATGACGACTCTCAAATAATGTAACAGAAGATTGTTAGCTTGGCTATCTAGCAAGTAGACAGTGCAACACTGAAATACAGAAAGACGGCCAAAGATCTTCGAATTAATTTTTAAACAGTGTTTTTGTAATATGCGCCGTTATTTATATTGAATCAAGAATCACGTTTGTTTTTTGTGGAGCAAAAATAATTGCCCAACTAAAGTATGTTCCCAATAAACTTAGCTTCAATGCGCGAGACTTAAAAATAAAATTAGATTCCAAATACACAATAAAAAACTATGAGTAGCCGTGGAAAAGGCGATGTCATCATTAGGTCATAAGTCCTAAGACTGGTTGGACGCTAACCTCCAGCTTCTCCTATCTTGTGCTAATCTACGCATTTCACTAATTGTGCTACAACCTACATCCCTTACTATTTGCGAGCAGTAGTCTAATATAGGCCTACCTCTGCCTTTCTTCACTCCTATTTCTGCCTCCAAAATATCGCGGACTATTCCCCCATGTCTCAGCAAGTGGCCTACCATTCTATCTCTTCTCATCCTTATGATTTTCCACATACTTCTTTTCTCGCCGACTTTCTCCAATACTTCTTCGTTTCTAACCCTATCAGTCCATGGTATTTTCATCATTCTTCGGTAACACCACATCTCAAAAGTTTTTATTTCTTCCTACTTGCTTCCCCTACCGTCCAGGTTTCGCAACCGTATAGTGCCGTGCTCCATACATATGTTTTCAAAAATCTCTTCCTTGTTTCTAAGTTTATTACCCCCATAAAAGTGCTTTCTTTTTGTTAAAAGCTACTCGACCCTGCGCTATTCCTTGTTTTATGTCTTTATCGCTTCTTCCGTCCCAATTTATTTTACTTCCTAAATAAGTGAAGTCTTTAACTTCCTCCAATCTTTCATTATTAATTTGTACTTTCGTTTTTGCTCTGCTCTCGCGCCCTCTGCACACTAACACTTTAGTTTTGTTTTTATTCACCCTCATTCCGTATTCCTCTGTCAACACTGTCTCCATTTCGTTCAATGCCGATTCTAATTCCTCCTTACTAGATGCTAATACTGCTACTGCTATATGCTAAAGGCGATGATTATAAAAAAAAATTGGCGAATATTATAGTACCTACACTTCATCATTTTTGATAGTCATCTGTGTACTTAGTATTCAATAGTAAAAAATAGAAACATATATTATAATAATTTTAACTTTCAACACTTCAAGTGTTACTATTTCTTAGTGATGGCGCTGCAGTTATGCTTTATGTAGGCCGGTCTCTCAAAAATGCGTACCTTAATTTAATAAATATTACATAGTCGATTTTCATAGTCGATTCATATACAACGGGGGAAGTGCAAGTTGGATGAAGCCCATTAATATCTGAAATATTAAAAAAAAAGTTTCATTAACAATTGTAAGCTAGTAACTAAGAACACTACAGTTCTTAATTTTATAGTTCGATGCTAAATAATCAGCTGACATTAGAGAAAGTTAGATAATATTTTGCGTCTTTCAACTGGAAACAGATTTCAAAACTATCCATAGTAATTATTTTGAACTAGCGAATGTCATAAACAAATTACAAAATATTTCGTTATCCATAGATGATTCATTGCAAGTGGTAGACGATATGAAAGAGGTGCTACAGATATTATATGACGAGAAAGGTATTCCTAATAGAGAAATCCAGAAAAAAATCCAGATTTCGAAAGATTTAAATATATTTATAATAACACTGTGGAGACGGACATACTAAATCATTTCAGAAACTATTTTAACTATGCAAATGAGACATTTGTACATATCATCGTTTTCTTTTTTTTTTTTTCTAAGTTTGGACATATAGAAATCGACTTCTTTCCTTAAAACTTAGGTTGCAGAGGAGAAAGTTACATTCCAGAGAGAGAGAGAGATTAAACTCCCATTGTTAGGACACAAACTCAAGCTTATAACGATACTCTCAGTACTGATCACAGTACGAATTATAGTGTTGGAGAATATGGATATGTCACCCACTCATGTAGTAAATGTGGAGCAAAGTGCTGCACTTCTATTAGTGCCCTGTCGGAACATTTTTCTACAAGTACAACGGTACTGCAACAATTCATTGTTTTAAAAATAAACAGTTTTAAAACCGTAAAACGGACTTTTCCGCACACAGATCATCTCTATCTCGAAATTGAGTGGAGAAAAAATAAACTATCACAAATGCAGAATATGTGTTTTACGCGACAGTTTTACAGTTTTCAAATAGTTCACCCTCGTGCTTTCTCATGACCCATGAACAGGGTGGGGTGTGTTCTATCCATCTCAAAATCGATAGATGTCGTCTGGTAGACGTCCCTATCAGAATCAGTCGAAACCCGATCGATCCGACACGATTTAATTGAGTGATCGTGCTAACAAACAAATTTCTCAAATAGTCCACCATTGTGCTTTCTCATGACCCATGAACATGGTAGAGTGTGTTCTATCCTCCTCAAAATCAATAGATGTCATATGGGAGACGTCCCCGATCCGAATCAGTCAAAACCCGATCCATCCGACACGATTTAGTTGAGTTATCGTGCTAACAAAAGAAATGCCGACGACAACGACGACAACGACGACAACGACGACAACGACGACAACGACGACAACGACGACAACGACGACACACACACACAGCAAAAAAAAAAATTAAAAACCATTATTTTGGTTTTAGGCCGGAAAATGAAAAATAAACCCAAAAAAAATTTTGTTTTTTCACTGTTTCTTTACACGATTACATTATTTTTCCACTTATAGTGGAGTGTAGAAAAGTAAAAGAGGGGATCGAAACTTAAAACAAGACTGTCATAGAAGAAGAATGATGCAATCACAGCTCAATAATAACTTCTGAAGAAAATAAAATGTTTGTCACTACCTGTTAAAAAAAATAGGTTGATTTTTTTTACATCATTTCATAACAAAATTATTAATATTGTATTAAATCTTGTCACCACGCTGTATAGATCAACAATATTTAACAAATGATTGGGTGAACACCAGATAAGCTGGCAATAAATAATTCTATTCACGTTTTAAAAAATTTTGGATAATTAACGAAATTAAAGAATTCCGTCTATTGTAACCAGAGTTTTGAATTTTAAAATTCTAAGCTTCATAGAAACAATCTCTTCGTTCAATTACAATGCTTCTTTCAAGATTATCTTCCAAGTATAGTTATTATATAAAATACTGACATGATTAGAAATTACTTTACCGATTTTATTAGAAATCATTAATAACTAGCGGCATTTATATTTTAATTAGTATTATAAACCTATAAATGATTTGAAAAAAAAAGTATATATAAAAAATTAGTGTAGGATTCACATCCTTAGATGCATTCACATCCTATGTAGCAAGTAATTGTTATATTAACAAATAATAAGTCGAATGCTTAAACTAACCAAGTTTATTTTCATTCCCTACGTCGGCGTCTGTATGTCTGACAATGAGATACGTACTTTTATCATAAAATCTAAAGTTATTTTCTAAATGTATATAAAAAGATCAAAATCGCAAGAAGCTACAATCATACATTTTGTATCATTTTATTTTAAGAGTATATGCAATTTTACGGTTAATTACAACACTTAATAAATTTATACAGGGTGTTTTAGTTGGAGCTACGGGATATGAATTGCGCTCCATTTGTGTTTTGTCAAAGATCAATATTTAAGGACTGTCATCTACAAACCATACGATATCAACATGCCGCGACTAATAGTTCAATAACGAACTCTGTTTGTGTACCACTATTTCATGAAAGTGAGCGATTATTTACAGTTGAATTAAGAAAATTTGCATAAAACTAGAACAAAATTGAGCGCCTACAAAGTTAACAGTTTAAAACTTAATCAAGAAATTTGAAGAGACGAGTTTTATTATTGGCAAGGCAACATCGATACGTCCTAGTCAATATCGGTGAGATAAAATTATTGCTTCAGTGAGGGAAAGTGTACGGGAGTATTCAGAAACATCAATTCGTGCATAAAAATTGAATCTATCAAGAGCCACCACGATTCGGATTTTAAAGAAAGATCTGCATCTATTAGCAAAATTTAATTCACAGAAATTAAAAGTTATACACCATTTATAGAGTCATATATTTGTTAATTCGTGTTAGAAAACAAGGTCATGCTGATTTTTGCAATAAAGTATTATGTCAGCAAACAAAACTGTTGAATTTGAGCTGCTGAAAATCCACATGCCGTTGACAAAAAATAAATGCTTGCACAGAGATGGTGCGCATTTTGGAGTAGTGGACTAATCGGACTATATTTCTTTGAAAATGAAGCTGGTAATGTTGTCATAGTAAACAGGGAATGCTATCATGACGCATTGATGTCGAATGGTTTTCAGATGACAGTTATTCAATATTGAAGCCCTGTCTTTGACAGGACACAAATGGTGCGCAATGCAAATCTTATAGTTTTAACTGAGACACTCTATATATAACTCTGGGTTATACAAAATTAAACAAAACTAACACAGCAATATTTCAAGTATGCGATAAAGAATCGTCATATATTATTCATTTTCCATTAGAAACTTGCAATTTCAATCCATTATATGCATCTTTATTTAAACGAATATGTATTATTCGGAGGGTCCTAACTCTAAATGTATCTTCGAAGATTGTTACGAGTATTTGAAAGACTGTGTCGGAAACGGATGCTTTATAACAGCTGGAAAGTTTGGGATATTTGGTAAATGGGAGACGGCACGAAGATTTTCACTAAGATTAGATTTTTCCTCCTTTATATTTCCTATTATTGACTACTCAGTATTCAGGACAAGTTTTATCTATTTCTCCTATCCACGTTTAATCTATCTATTTAAGCGTAATAAGCTAGACGGTGGATAACAGATTCGATAAAAGAAATTCGTACATCTGTAATTCGTATAATTTCTTAGTTTTCAGATAGCGAGTGTAGATACACAGTTTTTATAAACTAATATTTATTGTACTGTTATTATACAAAAAAAGAGACGTAGGAAAATTCTACGTTACCATTAAGTCTTTAAAAATGTTAATGAAATTTTTTTGAGAAAAAAAAAAGAGGCCACGGACATACGGAAATATAAGTCTGTTAATGGCATTAGGTTTGTAAACTAACTTGGTATCATCGAAATCAATCGATGATATCAATATCGATTGGGATTATTCTAATACCTTGATATCATCGAATCGCCTGTTTACGCGAGAAATAAGCGTAGAGCGCCAGTCTTCGATATTTTCCAAAAACTGATATCCACACTCCAAGAAGAAACTTTGTCTTGCACCAAAAATATCTAACCAACAGGAGATCTGTATTCCAACAGTCAGAAACGTATTGGCATACTTGTACTATAGTCATGACACTATTAAAATTTAGTCAATAATATCAAATATTTTATAGTCATTTCAAGTGAAATTTGCATGTGACTAATATTTTTATCAGATTCCGACAAAATATTATAAATAATTTGTTCAAAATAAATATAATTTTTTTAATAATCCTCCAACACATACAATTATTTATTTTAATTCCTTCTTGCTTCTTCCGTCCAAATTAGGTATACATGATGAAATGATGAAAAGAATGTAAACGCTTTATCGAGTAAGAGCGTGTCGACGATTACTTTAAAATGGGGAGGAATTTTGTGAGATGTTTTTGATGGAATCAGCATCTAGTCTTTGTTTTCTTATAATACCCACATTTTCGAATACGAACATCACCATTATTTTGTGGAGGGTAGATTTTCACCCGCCTCTTCGTCGATAAAATTTTTCAAAATATACACATGTCCAGAATCATATCTGGACATGCATCCCCAAATATGTATCTTTAAGTGATGTTTTAGGGTACGTACGATAACGGGTTTACCACGTGTGGCCCAGGCATGTATGCGGGGACTGAATGTAGACTCATAACTAAAACTATAATGTCCTAATTCTTCTATGTATGAGCCCGTACCTACTGCAGATGATGTGGTATGGTTAGTAAAACCATATACCCAGACATGTGTTACACATGTCTAAGTGTTAATAATGGTTTTAACAGTCTACACTAATACTGTATATTATATTCTTGCAATTCTAAACTTAATAGGTTCACATACACTTGTATTACCCATATTATACCTTATAGCCTAGCATGAGTGTGAAGTATGTGATCAGGGTATTGGAAGAACATTTAAATAATAATCCGATCATGGCCCCTAGTCGTTGCACGCGTTTGATCACGCTCAGGCAGACTATTGTATCTATGGACGTTTTATATAATTTTTAACAAATGCAGTTAACTTTTGCCAATACAATAAGGGGGGGGGGGGGGGGTTGCTGTAAGTAATAATTTAGTTCCACGAGCCTGTGTACATAATAACACTGCCTCGAATTGGATCGAATAATTCGCACACTTATAATTATTAGCACTTATGATAAATAAAGGCTTTCTTGAGAATACTGACTCAATTCTGTATATATTGCATGTTAGCAGATACCTTATTCTTTCTAAACCTTTCATGCTTATGTTATTTCAGGTGTATTGTATACATAAATGTCGACAAGATATGAGTGAAAGAAGTGCGGCAAACAAAAATACGAAAAATGTAAAACATATAGGGCAAAAGATAAAGAAATTTATCATTTTTGACAAAACCGAATGTCAGAGATAACTCTTGTAATATTTTGTGCCAACATTCGACTTGATTGTGTATATAATACTTTGTGTGAGGAGTGAAGATTCAATTCCCTTGCAAGGTTCTGCATAAATCTAATGTTTGATTATCTGTTATTTGAGTATTATCCCAGATTAATAGTAATATTAAAATAATTGTATTATTTATATTTTACCAGTCTTGTATTTCTTGCAATTTAGATTAAATTGACAAAAAAGTTTTACGCATTTTCAATAATATAAATAAAATTTATATGAATGAAATTATGGACGTCTCTTAAGATATTCTTAATGAAACCTAACGAAATTTTTATGCAGTGATGTGCAGAATATTATGCCGATTCAGAATATAATAAATATGCAGCGAAATCATAGTAAATACATATACATATGTCAAATAAATAGCTAAAAATAGTTAAATAGTTTTGCGTAAAATAGATAATTAAAAAATAAATAGGCATTATTTTATACTTATACTGGATCCTATACGAGTATACTGTAGTTATAGATACTTTAATAAGAATTGATAAATATATTACTACTGAATACTGCTAAATTCTCATACTTTGCGTCATTATACATAAAAGTAATACCCGAACATACATAAAAAATATGTATGCAGACGAATTGAACGAAGAGGTGAGTTGGTCCACAACCACTGAAAGGTTATGCATCTCGATACGTGTTCACCAACAAAGTTGTCCAAAGTTCACCAACATTATCAGGATATGATTAAAATTGAGTAGGTTTAATCAGCTTCTGATAAACTTTATTTTTCTTTAGGTTTATTTTATTGCCATATCAAAGGTTTCAACTCTCCCTCAGGATATTTGACAATTTATGTAGTTTAAAACTTTAACACAAAATTTAGTAGTAATAAAAGTGTAAAGTTCGTTCCATTTTAGTACCACCACAGATATGTGTATTAATTTTCAGTAAAGTCAGACCACTATTCATTCTTTCGTAGGACCCACGAAAGTTATTAAATATAGTCAGCATAAAATCGACGTTGGGGTATATTATATTCACTTATCTCATTCTAGCAGATTTGGAGATTTGTCAATAGTAAAAACAACAATACTATTTTACTCTCAACAATGCATTACAACAAGGATAAAGATTCTCAACGCAATAAATAATCGGTAAATGTATTTGCTCAATATCTTAAAAATGTATAACACATCATCTCAAGTGAAGTGGTTGTAAACGCTAATTACACGTTACATGTTAAATGATGAGCCGCTTCACTTTAATCAATTTACGGAGGAAGGAGTAATAAAATTGATGAAACAAATTAAACCTATTAAACCTAAAAAGTATACGATGGGTCCGCATAGAATTCCAGTCTTTATCATACATGATAACGGACGAATTAGAGGCTTAACTTACCTTGTTATTTAACTTGTCCGTTGGATATAATACTTAGATTTAATAAAACGTGTCAAATTAAATCTGCATATAAAATGGGTCCTGGGAAGGGGCCGGAACTTTTGAGGCATCATCCAAAATAGGAAATCAATTATACACGAATATCGAAAAAGTACTATTTTCTCAACATGCATTTCGTCAATCAAGGTGGCATGATTAGAAGATTATTAAAACCAGTTATATTATAATCATCGAGTGACTAACTTAATTGAAAATTGTCTTAATCGAAAACTAACCTATAAACTCTTTGATAACATGATTTCAATGAAGTCAATAAATTATTAAAAACATGTAGCAACCTTACAATTCCTTTATTAGAAAATAGCCTACAAACATTATACCTTATTATATCTAGATTATATTATTTACCAAAGATTCACAAGCCAGGAATATCCGTGGGACCAACTGTCTCGGCAGTTGATTCACCTATTTATGGCTTATCGAAATAGTTAACAAAAGAGTTTGAAACTGTTACCTGTTGCTGGCGCAGTTTGTTAGTTGTAAATATCATAGATTTCATTAATTAGATCAAATACATTTAATTTCAACAAGGTAAAATTTTGGTCTTCCTTGATTTAAGTTGATTATTTCCAAGGGTTCCTATGCTACAACCTTTTAACTATCTCAGGGAACTAAATGACCTCACTTAAAAAATCATCGACAAATACATTAATGTAACTATATGTAAATGTATGATAAATTAGTATTTGTATGAGTCAAAGTTGTTTCAAATTCAATGATAAATATTTTGAAAATGGAAGTACTGCGTTGAAGTTATTCATTGCAGTACCTTCTCATTTTCACCTATTCACCTATCTCATTTTCATCTCAAATCTTTTGAGAGTGGGTTTAAGATGGAAGCCAAAGAAGAAATATTTTCGTAGAGTATAGTTCAGCTATATGGATGACGTTTTTACGGTTTTCGATAGTACGAAAACTGAAATAACAGGCAGTTTTGCTTATAAATTAAACGACTGTTACGCAGCGATAAGTTTTTATATGAAATTGAAAATAATAAACAAATACCTTTTCTTGATACATTAATATTTAGAAATAGAGAAAATAGATTAGAATTTGATATATACAGGAAGTAAATTAACGCTCTTACAATTAGATACATTCATAATGACTCCAATGATTGTTATCAACATAAAATGGCAAATTTGAATGCTTTGGTCCATCGTTTGCTAAGTATTCTTCTTGGTAGTGATAGATTCGAATAACAAAAGACGATAATTAGGAATGCAGCTAGAAGTAATGACTATTCTTCTCCTGCAGTAGATGTATTAATGAGAAAACGTAGATTTAGGGCAACTATTTTTAATTTTACGACCTTTGTGGGATCCAAAGATTTCAAAAATCAAAAAACCGTACCAATTCCATATGAACAATAATTCATCAGAGGCCTCAGAAGAGTTTTCAAAGATTTTGGAATAACATTTATTGCACCCCTCTGGAAATAAATTACAACAGCTTTTGGGGAATTTCAAACATAGAATTGAAAATAACGGAAGGTCTGCGTTAGCATAGTCAAAATATATAGTAGTCAGACAAAAAGAGTAGTTATACTTACGTCTAAGGAGCATATGGCTCATTTAAAATATAGAAGATTAGAAAAATATTCCGTTGCTTGTTGCTTTCGACAACAATCATTGAAAAGTTACTTATAGCTAATAAAAAGTATAGCCATTAACATAATATTAGATGCCGTGAAAAGTATTAAGATAGCTGAATGTGATAATAGGAAGAACAAAGACAAGGGAATTATATTTAAAACAGTTCGTTGCTTTGGTTGAATCGGTAAATGATGACATTAATGAATCAGTAAACCAAATATTTATCTCATTACGGTTCACTAACCATCGAAGTAGTAATAAGAGATTAGGAAAAGTCATGCAGGTAATTGGAACACACATATTATTTCTTCACTGTTCACTGACTACGAAAAAAAATAGTCAAGTTGATTCAGCTTATTAGTGAGCAGTGCATAAAGCCGGAAAATATTTGTAACGGTTTACTGAATTTAAACAAAACTTTGGTATAAATAGAAATTAGGGTTCATTTAAAATTAGTTTCAATCACCTTCTGATAGCTCCAACGCGGTTGGCGAAACGTGCACCGAGAAACGTGCAATTTTTCCGGTTTTAAGGAAAATTTGTATCTTGTTTTTATACAAAAGATATTAAAAATAATATGGAAAATCTCAGCGATACTTAATAAATACTTAGAAAACAATAATTTTTATACAGTTGATAAGTGAATTTGAAATGAATTTGAATATTTTTAAAAATTTTATATCATCTCAAATGGAGTGGTTGTAAACTGTAATATTACCACGTTAAATGCTGAGAGGTTTCACTTTGGTCAATTTACGGAGGAAGGAGTACTAAAATTGATAGAACAAATTAAACCTAAGTATACGGTGGGTCCACATAAAATTCCAGCTTTTATTATACATGATTGCGCAGACTAATTAGCCGCTCTACTTACCTTTTTATTTCACTTGTCTGTTCAATGTAATACTTTTACAGATTTAATAAAATGTGTTAAAGTTACACTTGTATACAAAAAAGATGTTAAAAATAATGTAGACAATTATTCAAATCATGGACATTTAACTATAATAACAATAATTTTTCTTGAGTCTTTAAAACTTGCATATATAATTCGATATTATTTCACGTAACAAATTGCGCCATAAATCATTAAAATGGCTTCGAGAAAAATAGATCAACATCGACAAATATTTTTTGTATAATTAAGTTTATTTCTGGTGTAACAGATGATAGCTTTGAAGTAAAAATAATCTACACATACATATTTTTAGAAAATATTAAAAATATTAAGGTTTTCGGGAAATTTGACGCAATTTTTTAGTTGATCTCTAGAGAATGACAGACACCGGTATAGTGAACACTAAGGTCAGCAGTTACATACGAGTATATTAATGTCAGGTGTACCTCAACGATCTATATTAATAAATAAACAGTTTTAAAACCTTAAAACGGACTTTTCCTCATTAAGAACATCTCTATTTTGAAATTGAGTGGCTGAGAAAAAATAAATCAACACATAAATGCAGAATATGTGTTTTATGCGACAGTTTTACTTTTCTCAAATAGTCCACCATCGTGCTCCTTCATGACCTATGAACAGGATGGGGTGTGTCCCATCCACATCAAATTCAATAGATGTCGTCTAGTAGACGTCCCTAATCAGAATCAGTCGAAGCCCGATCGATCCGATACGATTTAGTTGAGTTATCGTGTTAACAAAAAATTTCTCAAATAGTCCACCATTGTGCTTTGTCGTGACCCATGAACATGGTAGAGTGTGTTCTATCCACCTTAAAATAAATGTGTGTCATCTGGGAGACGTCCCCGATTAGAATCAGTCAAGACCCGATCGATCCGACACGATTTAGTTGAGTTATCGTGTTAACTAAAAAAATTCTCAAATAGTCCACCGTCGTGCTTTCTCGTGACCCATGGACAGGGTGAGGGTTTGTCCTATCCACCTCAAAATCAATAGGTGTCATCTGGAAGACGTCTCCGATCAAAATCAGTCAAAGCCCGATCGATCCGATACGATTTAGTTGAGTCATCGTGTTAACAAAAAAAAATTCTCAAATAGTCCACCATCGTGCATTCTCATGACCTATGGACGGGGTGTGGTGTGTCCTATCCAACTCAAAATCAATAGGTATCGTCTGGGAGACGTTTCTGATCAGAATTAGTCAAAATTCGATCGAGCGGACACGATGTAGTTGAGTTATCGTGCTAACAAAAAATTTATCAAATAGACCCATGGATAGGGTGGGGTGTGTCCGATTCACCCCAAAATCAACAGGTGTCATCTGGGAGACGCCCCGATCAGAATCAGTCAAAACAAAATCGATCCGATATGATTTAGTTGAGTTATCGTGCTAACAAGAAATTTTAATGCCGACGACAATGACAACGACGACACACACAGACAAAATTTTTTAAAAACTGTTTTCTTGTTTGTAGGCCGAAAAATGAAAAATAAACGAAAGAAAAATTAGTTTTTCCATTTTTCTTTACACGATTATATTACTTTTCCGCTAGTATAGTTGAGTGCGGAGAAGTAATAAAACCTTAACAGTATGTAGTAGTCGTTCATCTCATATATGATGATGATATAAACATATATAATATAGTTAGTAGCACGACTAACTTAGAGTTTTACAAAATAAAACATACAATTGGTGTAATACCAACAAAATCAGATAAATATTAACATATGAAATGCTATTACCGCTTCTTTCACGCATAACTGTGTTCAATATAATTATTTTATAGATGACTCGTCAGTTCAAGGTAAATAAATAAATCAGTATTTCTTGACTAAAAATTGTGTTTGATATTTTGTATTAATGTATTATTGATGCTGAGAGGGAAATACTATTTTATAATTACTGATAATTATGTATGTAGTGTAATTGGAGTTCTATGTTTAAAATTAAATATTTTAAATAATATCTGAATATTGGATCTATTACTGACTATCAATAGGACCTCTTATATATGAGTATTTTGTCTTTAGATGCATATTTATTATGAATATAAATATGTAATATAAATATAAATAATGAAACTATGAATTAACGCAACATACATATAATTAGAAAGTAAAATGTAAGTTTTGGTAATTAGTTTCATTTATTAATCAGTGATGATAATCAATCCCAGAGTTAGAATCCGCCTTTAGATATGCAATGATAGACATACATTCATTAAAAATTTGTGATATCTGAACACACGCTCTTTGTATATATATTTCCAATTCTGAATCCAAAACAAATCAATTTCATTCTAACATCAAGATAGATTAAACACCTATTATTTCTGCTCTGCTTGAAATTATGAACATTGTATTTCCAATTCTCCCCCCTTTAGTCTTTTAAATAATCTTTACAAGTAGTTCTTCTTATTATTTATTCTTCAGCACAAAAAAGGGTTATCTTCAGAGGTGCAATTTCTTCAGAGGAGTTTCTTCTCGTTTAAATGTAAAAATTATTTCTTACACTGAATATAACATATATATATATATATATATATATATATATATATATATATATATATATATATATATATATATATATATATATATATGTTATATTCATAAAATATCTCCATTTTCTTGGTTTTGGTTCGTAATTCAGTCGGATTGGTATTTTAAGTTATCAGTGATGTTTCGTATACCTTGGGTAAATAGAGTTATTTTGCCATATGTCAGGGAGATCTATCCTATGCTAGTGCTATCCTGTGTGTACTATACATATTGCTTAAAGGTGAAAAATAAAACACCTTGAATAAACAGAGTACATTTGTAATTAAATACATTATTATTTAATTTTTATTATTTTTTTAACTATACTTCATTAAGTAATGAAATATTTTAGAATGTGTATGTAACGATGCAAGTTTAGGAAAGAGTGTTACTCTTCTATAAATCATACTTGCGTTTGTTTAATTGAGTTTTTCATTAAAATCTTTCCAATCCAATCAGCTTATTGCTAATGTGCTTCCGGAATAACAGGCCATACATGTATTTTAGTAACAACTATAAATATTCAGAAGGTCTTGGATATCTAACTATTCTTATAAAATGGAATTCAGTTTTTAATGAAAATAACAATAACAATAATATTACAAGCTATATGAAGTTTTAATGTATCCACATAGTTATTTAATCATTTAGTACATCCATGGCAACATTATTTTCTATATTAATATTATTAGATTAATGTCGAGTAAACAATAAATGGCAAATGACAAACAGAACGTATACTTTCGTACCTTTTATTTTATTGTGTACTTTATGTGAAATGATGAAAGGACCTACAGTTTAATGAAATTCACAAGCCACTTTATTAAAGTACAATATATATTGAGCAATAGCTAAGTAATTGCTTTTAATAATAGCTTCACTACAGATTTCTTCATTATAAGAAGAATTATTAGAAAATATTCAAAGATACCTGTATATCAAAAAAAATATCTAAAATGTGTAAAATTGAATTAAACTGTTTCACACCAAAAGGTGGTGAATTTTACACAAGACGTCGTGTTGACTTTATTCCATTATTGGTATGACAGTTCACACCAGGGAGTGGTAAAATTCTATTACGATCTTGCGGTGTCCATTTCACATCAAAGTGGAATATCTCTATATACGTTTGGTATTAAATTGGTGTTAAATTTTGCGCTACATTTCAGACAGTATATTTATCGTTTTATTTCAACTATGTATTGGTGTTTGCGTAATTTGTACAAAAAGAAAATAACTGAAATTCCATCTACGATTTTAAATTCTCCCAGTATAACATATTTATAGTATTAATCGGTTTATAATTCCCAACAGAGCAACTATGGGCAAAAAATACACACCTCTCATGACATGGCCTTTTACGCACAAAAAAGACAAGAAGGAAATTTTTTTGAAGGGAGAGAAATTTAGAATCGACTAAGAATATTTTACGATTTAGGTTAAGCAACATTTTATTTAATGGACAGTTAACAATTTTCGAAACATACTATATTAATAAAATGTATTATATTAAATATTCCATATATTATGTGGAGTGGAATAATAGATATTTACAGTGATACATTTGCTGGGGAGTCCAGTAATAGTTTTGCTTTGCCTCTGTAACCTAAAGCAAATTATTCAGACTTGCCATCTAAACTGTTGGCCACCGTTCTACATTCGGTAAAGGAATTTGATCTATCTTTAATTAATAAATTGTGTAAACCAATTGTTTTATTTATAATTTTAGTTATAGAAACCATAACCGCTTTATCAACAGTTTATAAGTATGTGCAAGATATCCCTAGTTTTTACAGATTGTACCAATCTATTCGAACAGCTCCGTATAACATATTATCCTAATGCTTCATCTATTAACTTTACAATTTTAGTTAGAGAAATCATAAAGTATTTATCAGTATGTGCAAGATGTCCCTAATTCTTACGGATTTTTACAATCTGTTGTAAACTCTGTATAACGTAGTATCTTAATGTTTTATCTATTAACTTTTTCGCATTATTTTGGGCCTTTGAACCATTTGATAATGCTTGTATTCAGAAATTCATACATGAGAAAGTTTGAAGTTACTCTGGTTACAACATCTTGAAAAAATACCAGACTACGAAATCATTTAAAAATAAAAATACTGAGAATATTTGTGACGCTGTACGATTTCTAGATATTATATAGAATTGTAAATTAGTAATTTGTTGAAAATTTATTAATTTCTCTACCACCTGCATCTTAAGGAATCAATTTTAAGTCCTGATGTAAAGTGCGCTGTAAAATTATTTCTGAAATATGCAACACGGTTTATATGGTACTATCAATAAATGTAAATTTAATATTTCAACCATACGAAGTGTGCGAATACTATCAACAAATGTAAATTTAAGATATCTTTAAACAATCGCTTTTAATGGAATAGGAATTCTCCGAGAAGATGCAATAAATTCTTGACAAAAATGTTTCTGAGGAAATAGATTGTATGATAATGTACCAGTTTATTACAATGTATTATTGGCTTATTCGGTTATTGTCTTATTAGCTATATTGCCGAAATTTAATTCATACTGATATACAATAAAATTATGACAATCTGATAAACTTCATATAACTTATTTAAATAGAACGATAAAAATATAATTTAAATGTTTTTATCTGAAATTGTTTGATTGTATTTCAGTGTTTCGATGAGTAATTAATTTAATTATTTAAGTTTTAATTAAACAGTATTTATTTATGCAACTGTCTCATTTTGATTTGTAATTCTTTAAATAGAGAAATGTCAATATATCAAAGATAATTGAAATGTGACTGCATTTACATTTTTAATTAAATTATTTATTTATCTGGCCAACAGGTC
This sequence comes from Rosalia funebris, assembly GCA_037954035.1. Classification (NCBI taxonomy): domain Eukaryota; kingdom Metazoa; phylum Arthropoda; class Insecta; order Coleoptera; family Cerambycidae; genus Rosalia; species Rosalia funebris. The sequence continues at coordinate 13,841,452 of JAZFAV010000007.1, forward strand.
ACAAATAGGGCATATGCCAGGTTTTATAATAGGCAACATTATATCTAACAGTTAAATAAAAAATAATATCTTCATAAGGATATATAATATATTAAAATAAGTATGCATATATGTAGTAAGTAACATACTTAAGGAGAGGAAAATAATAAAGGTGTGTGCTAAGTAACTAGTTGCGGGAACTACGAACTACGATTTTATTTGATTTCAAATAATTTTGTATATTTTTATCATATTTTTATGATTTGCTAACGGTATTATTTCAATTTGTGGCCTGTGATGGCATTGGTCTAAGGTTAGACCATTCAAAATGTAGTATAGGATGCCAATATACAATTTTCTAAATAATTGCAGAATAAATTATTGCAGGAAAAATATTAACTGTCTCAGAGTGCTCTCTTATGGAATAACAATTATAGTGGAGTATTCTTTTGAATTTTTACAGATATAATGGACAAAATCTTGTCTATTGTAAGATAATTACTTAACAACATTTATTTAGCAACATTCTTTTACTACCCTTATTGATATGTTATCACCTCTAGCTATATTATTTCTCAATATCCTAATTATGTTTAAGATTCAGAATTATCTTATTTCAGACAGATATTTTATATAGTAAATATGGCGGAATACTTATTTATCAACGTAGAATGTTTGCCTAAAACCTGATAATATTAGCAATCCCTAACCTATGTATTACAAATTTCGACATTATTGATAGGTTAATTACTTGTGATATTTCATATTGCTTTGGACTTATGTGTCGAATTTAATATCAATTTATTATTGTGCACTTCTTTTACTAGTGTAATAGTTCTTTTATAAATAGATTCATATGTTTTATAATAGTTGTATTCAGTAATTTTTCCTTGATTGATGGATTGAAAGATATATCATTTAATTTCGAATATTATATTCTTAGATTCAAAGTAGTTAATTTTTTGTTTCTTGTAAACCCAGATCTATATTTTATAATATATTTAAATCTAATATCATAATAAAATATGAGTAAATTAAAGAAGCAAGAATATTATCATAATTGTTAACAAATTGTCTGTTTCAGTATTTTAGAAATAAATCACAGGTTTTGAAGCTATGTGTTAAATATAATTCTCTTTGTTTTATGTATTTAGAATAAACATACTTAAAAATGTGCCCTAAAGATTTCATATTCAATCCAAATTTGACCTAAAATAGTTGATAAAACTTTAGTGTTAAGCTCCAGTTGGATTTATTCCAAAGATTAGTTGAAATGACATTTATGAAACCTGAAATGTTTTTACACAGTTCATAAAGAGCAGTATTTTCCCATCTGGAGTATTTCTTACATGTGGGTCTTTTACTAAGAATGAGCTTTTTGTTGTACTCTGTACAACAGAATTATATCCCGACACAAATAATGTCTTAAAGGAAAGTTTAGTAATAACTTTACCTAATTTTCTTCTCTTATAAGCTACGATATTCAACAACTAATGCTTTTATTATTACCAAAATTTGTGTGAACTTTGTAAATAAAGAGCTTTACTTAGAGCTTAAGGTCTGGTATAAATAAGTAGTTAAGATTGCCTTTTCAACTCTACAAGTTAAAATTAATAATACACTCACGTTTAAGCCTGTTTATAAATTATGAATACTTCTGTGAAATTGTAACAACTGTGCTATCAAATTTTGATTTGGTCAGTTATGCGTGGTGAAAATAAGCTAATTAATTAAAAAACCATCTAATATTCTTAAACATATAAAATTAATTGAAAAATAATGTCAGTGTAAAATTTGAAAATAAAAAAGTATGTGTGGTAATGTTTGAGAATTTAATTTTTTTGATAGAGAATATTTTGATGTACTCAAAATTTTCTTATTTTATTGAAAAGATCAATTTTTTGCTATAATGTCAATACTTCAATTTTTATATTCATAATGTGATTTTTATTTAATTTATTTATTACATTCAGTTAAGTTTTTAATGTATTCCTTCTCATTTCGTTTTCATTTTATTTCCATTTTTTCCATTTCAGATGACATTTAAAAGCGGGTCCGGAAGACAGCCAAATAGCTGTCATTGAGGCCAGTAAGGCGGGGACCAATAAGCTACTGGATAGAGCAAGGATTCGCCTGGGATTGGGAAAGCGTAGGATCAGGTCCAGACCCTCCCGAACCAGATGTTTGAGGTGTTGGAGCACGGACCACTTCGTTGACCAGTGCAGGGGGGTTGACAGAAGGAGCTTGTGCTTCAAGTGTGGACGAGAAGGACACAAGGTGGCGGACTGTAAGAACGCCACCTTCTGTCCTATCTACAAAGAGGAGGGCCACAGGGCAGATCCGGCTAAGTGCCGGAAGCATAAGGCCGGAGAAGGGAAGAGGAAAGCAGAGGGATCGCCGGAACCTTCAGGGTCATCCAGGTTAACCTAAATAGGTGCCGGGTGGCCCAGGACTTACTCTGGGCGACGATGAGAATAGAGAGGGTGGATATGGCCATCATTAGCGAGCCCAATGTCAATATGACCCGGGGGAAGGGGTGGTACGTCACGGGGGAGATGGATGCCGCCATTAAGGTGGTGAACACGGGGCTCGTCGTCGCTGGATCAGGCCTTGGTCCTGGTTACGTGTGGTCTAAGGTAGGCGAGGTCATCCTGTGCAGTTGCTATTTTTCTCCAAATGGAATCTAAACGAACTTCAGGTTTCTTTGGATAGTTTGGAGGAATTAGTGACAGGTGCGAATGACGACTGCATTATTGCGGGCGATTTCAACGCCAGGGCCCCCGAATGGAGGGAGGAGTTCCAAATGCCAGGGGAAACCTGGTATTGGAGTCGGCAGTGAGGCTGAATCTGGCCGTGTTGAATCGAGGGTCACAGCCAACATTCGAAAGGGGAAGATGGACGTCCAACCCGGATGTAACGTTCGCTACGACCTGAGCAGCTGTCAAAGTTGTGCGTTGGAGTGTCTCGGATAAGGAAACACTCAGTGATCACAAATACATCTTCTTTGAAGTTGTGGAAGGGGCGGGACAGACGCTTAGAGTGACCAGGAATAGGGGCTGGAAGTTGAACAGCTGGAATAGGGCTAGTTTCTGTAGGGTCATGGACGACCAAAGAGAAAATGGGAGGATCAGGGATCCCAAATCTTTGGTTGATAGCGTCACGAGGGCTTGTGATGCATCCATATCCAGAAAAGGCAGAAATAGGCAGTCCCCGAGGATATATTGGTGGACAGAGGAGATCTCTGTCCAAAGGAAGAAGTGCGTCGCCGCACGTACGCATTATATCAGGGACAGGGTTAGACGAGCCTGGAACCCTAATGAGCAGCGAGAGGCGGAGGTAGCGTACAAGGCTGAAAAGAAAAAGCTGAGGGATGCTATCAAAACAGAAAAGAGGAGAAAGTAGGACGAGTTGTGCGCCGACCTGGATAGAGATGTCTGAGGCAGAGCGTATAAACTTGTGGTGAAGAGGACGAATAGTCACCAACAAGAGATCCCTCTAGGAAAAATGAGAGAGGCGGTGGACGCGCTCTTCTCCGTGAAACCGGTGGAAGAATGGGAACGCCAACCAGGAGCAGATTTTGACTCGCTTACGGAGGAAGAACTGCTAAGGGCTTGTGCCAAGATAAAAAATGGCAAGGCGCCTGGTCCGGACGGTATTCCCCCTGAGATCCTGAAGGCCATGGTGGAGCTATGTCCTGTGGAGGTGCTGCGGATTATGAATGAAGTCTTGAGGAGTGGCGACTTCCCGGAAGGATGGAAGATGGCCAAGCTTGTTCTAATCCCCAAAGAGAACAAGCCGGTGGAGGACCCCACATCCTTTAGGCCGATATGCCTGATTGATGTGTTGGGGAAACTTTTGGAACATCTCATCCTAGGTAGACTCCTAGGTGAATTGGAGAGAAAAGGAGGCATGGCGGGGAACCAGTATGGTTTCAGGGCGGGGAGATGCACGGTTGATGCTGTCATGGTTATAAAAACCATCGTACAGGAGGCGTGGGAGTCCAAGAAATTGTGCGCGTTGATCACTTTGGACGTGAAGAACGCGTTCAATTTGGCCTCATGGGGTAAGATTATGTGGAGACTGCGGGAGCTAGAAATAGCGCGGTATGTTGTAAACTTGATAGCCAGCTACCTGTCCTGTAGCTACCTGTCCTGATACTGTCGGCCAGGGATGGTAACGAGAGGAGGAGAATCTCGTGTGGAGTGCTACAGGGTTCGGTCATGGGTCCTATCCTATGGAACATTATGTTCGATGGGGTATTTAGACTCAGAGTGCCCGAAGGAGTGAGGGTATTGGTCTACGCTGATGATGTTGCAGTGGTCGTTACCGGAAGAAGTGGTATCGACGTGAGGGAGAACGCCAACCTCACTGTTGATAGGATCAGGAGATGGATTGGAGAAAGGGAATTGACTCTGGCTTTGGATAAAACGGAGGCAGTTCTCCTGACAAGAAGGAGAAATCCCCCGTATATGACGTTTCGAGTAGGGGATACCGAAGTCGTGCTGAAGCAGAGTGTCAAGTACCTGGGAGTCTGGATCAATAGTTGCCTGTCATTTAGGGAACACATCAAACAGACTCTAGAAAAGGCGAGCAAAACCGTCTCGGTCCTTGGTCGTTTGATTCCAAACATCAAGGGCCCCAGGGCGGCAAAGAGGAGAGTCCTCAGCGGGGTGGTGCAGTCGATTTTACTGTACGCGGCCCCGGTGTGGGTGGACATATTGAGAAGGGATACGTCGATGAAAGAGCTCCAGAGCAGGACCAAAAGTCCAGAGAAGAGCAGCGCTAAGGGTCTGTAGCGCATACAGGACGGTATCGACAGTGGCAACGCTGGTGATAGCCTGTATACCACCCATCGACCTTCTAGCAAGGGAGAGACGGGAGAAAGAGAAAGGTGAGAGGAAAATGGGAAACGAGTAAGTATCCTGATTGATATGCCGAAGAGAAGTAAAGCGAGAGCGGTTACTCTTCGGCATTACACTGATAGGATAGCGGGGGGTTTTTAGTCGGTAGGCGTACACGAATCCGACACTACCTGGTCAAATAATAACAGAACATCAGAGACCAGGTGTCTTTTGAAGATTTTCCCCTCGAGGAAAAAAAAGATGACATTTAAAAAAAATAAACGGGAAAGAGATATTGATAAAGAAAGAGTAAGCAATATAGTTTGAATTTTTAATGTAATATTTTAATATATTAATATTTATGTTGTTTTATTTAGCATACTTGAAATAAAGAGTGTAATATATCGGCTACAATTTATCTATTGGTGTATATATTGGTATTGTATTGGCGGTGACTCGTAAAGTTTGGAACAAATCTAATAGAATAAGAAGAGAAAACTGTTAACTTATAATATACTAATAGGCACCTTACTACATATAAATATTAGAGTATTAGAATATTACTCACAAATAAAAACAGTAATATAAAACTAATAAATAAAAATAAATATTTCCCGAAAGTCTTCACAATTTTTGAAAATTGGATTGTGGATTTCATTGTGTAATGGACATTTAAGGAATAAGTATATGCACTACGTCTTCAGGTTCAAACAAATTACAAAGACTATATTGAACTATTGAACAGTTTGGTTGATAGTGTAATCATTTATATTCCAGTAAAAAATAATTCTTCGTTTGGAAGACATTCCAAACTTTGCACATCATCGTGTAACATACATGGGAATTTTCTGAAGTCGATACGTTGTTGTATTATTTGAAAAGAAGAGATAATCATGGAACAAATAATAATTATACTTAGCTGTCTTTGGCATGTTTGTGATTCAGAAGTAATGATTTCTTATTAAATTTTAGTGAGGCCAACGAAATATCATCAAATGATGATAAATCATTCTATATGTCCAAATAATTAATATTATCAAGAAATTGTAATTTCAGTAACCCAGTTATACGTAATATCTTTTTAAATCTAGTTACTATAGTTTATGATGACATATTTGTGGTAGTTTAGAGCTGTTCATTTATATCAGATTTCCTAGCCAGTTAAGGCAATGCTTAAAAACCAGATATTCTAGTTATATTTTATCCATATCTAACCCCACTAAAAGATCTGGTGTGTACTTTGGGAGACGTTTGGAAGACCTCTTGAAGAACTCTCTCAATAACATTTATTGCTACCACCAAATTTGTCAAAAAGATATGGAAAATCTAATAATATACAGGGTGTTTCAATGAAAATTATGATGTTAATGGCAAGCGGACAAAAATAAAAAAAATCGAAAAATGAATTTAGCCACAGAAAAATATGGTACCACTGATTGTTGTATAAGTCTCCCAAGCTTAGTTTTCATCGTATTAAGTGTTTTCGAGATATCGCCTGTCTAAAACGTCATGGACCACCCGGTATTTATTTTATTCATATCCTTGATATTTGTTTACTTAAGAGGTTATATCAGAGTATACAATGCTACTTAAATTATTATTTTTAGTAATGCCTTCATCTACTAAACTATTACATAATCGTACATAATGTGATTAATAGTCACTATAACATTGACCATCGACCATTATTTTCCTCGACGTCCACAAAAGCATAACTTTAAATAAAAGTATTTGCTGTATAAATCGTATTTCTAAGCTCCGTCAGGTACCGTGTATTTAAACAGGAGGAGTGGATTTGCTGATTATAGTCAAGTCAACATTATTTGTCTTAACAATCATTTGGTTTATCGAAATAAATTTCGCTTAAATAAGAGCAGTCCAAACAAAGGGGAAATAATAAGAAGGGCTAATGAAATAATGTTCATTAAAAGCGTTATTGTGTAAATTAAGACAAGGGAAATTGGATCAAAATTATAAATATCTATTAAGCCCTTTAAATTTGATTATTTGCTGCGTAGTAGAGAAGAGTGCGTAGTAAAATAGCGTAGTAGAACTGCAGGCATATGTTAGAAATAAGAAAAAGGCATGTATATTTACTAACGTAAAATTTTTTTTATTTGTATTTCTCTTTTATACAGGTCACTTGTGTATTTAAAGATACTATGAAATTTATATTGTACTAGATATAAGGGGCATACATGTATATATTCTTAATTAAGTAGATAATATTTAAAGTCATAAAAGTAATCGAAAAGAGGCGTGGTAAGAGGCTTATTAAAATAATAATAGATGACATACATTGAAATTTTACATTATCCATTTCAATAGCTAATGTTAGAGAAAACAATAGAAAAAGGAAAGAACGCTTATATAGGATTTGTAGATTTAGACAAAGCTTTTGATAATGTAAGATGGGAAAAAATGTTCGAGATACTAAAGAGCGCGAGAATGAAATATAGAGATAGGAGAGTAGTACACAATCTATGCAAAGAGCAAACTGCTGTTATAGAAGTAGAAAGGGAAAGAAGGGAAGTAGGTATTAGGAAAGGAGTAAGACAAGGACGTACGCTATCACAACTAATTTTTAATCTGTACATCGAAGAGGCGATTAATGTGATAAAATATAAAGTGGATTTCGGGATTAAAGTACAGGGACTGAAACTAAAAATGCTGAGATTCGCGGATGATATAGCAGTATTAGCATCTAGTAAGGAGGAATTAGCATCAGCGTTGAACGAAATGGAGGCAGTGTTGACAGAGGAATATGGAATAAGGGTGAATAAAAACAAAACTAAAGTGTTAGTGTGCAGAGGGCGCGAGAACAGAGCAAAAACGAAAGTACAAATTTATAATGAAAGATTGGAGGAAGCTAAAGACTTCACTTATTTAGAAAGTAAAATAAATTGGCATGGAAGAAGCGATAAAGATATAAAACAAAGACTAGCGCAGAGTCGAGTAGCTTTTAACAAAAAGAAAGCACTTTTATGCTCGGGGGTAATAAATTTAGAAACAAGGAAGAGATTTTTCAAAACGTATGTATGGAACACGGCACTATACGGTTTGCGAAACCTGGATGGTAGGGAAAGCAAGTAGGAAGAAATTAGAAGCTTTTGTGATGTGGTGTTACCGAAGAATAATGAAAATACCGTGGACTGATAGGGTTAGAAACGAAGAAGTATTAGAGAAAGTCGGCGAGAAAAGAAGTATGTGGAAAAACATAAAGAAGAGAAGAGATAGAATGGTAGGCCATTGCATGGAGACATGGGGGAATAGTCTGCGATATTTTGGAGGTAGAAATAGGAGTGAAGAAAGGCAGAGGTAGCTCTAGATTAGACTACTGCTCGCAAATAGTAAATGATCGTTGTAGCACAATTAGCGAAATGCGTAGGTTAGCACAAGATAGGAGAAGCTGGAGGTTAGCGTCCAACCAGTCTTAGGACTGATGACCTCATGATGGTGATGATGATTTCAATAGCATCGTAAGTAATTAGGTAAGTATATGAAATAATTAAATAATTAAATTAAATAAGTTCTGTTTAAGAGATAAGGATTTGTTGATATATAAAAATAATGTAATGATGTTTATAATATGATGAAAATAATAAGTTTTACGGCATAGAAAAGCTTTAAAAATTATCGATATGCAATTATATAGAATTGACTATACAGTACTTTCGTAAAGGAATGAATAAATTCGTAAAAAAATTAAGGAAGAACTTTTGGAAAAAAACTCTTAGACTCGTTAAATTTCACTCTTAGTTGAGCATTTTTTAAAATATAAACAATATATACAGGGTGATTCATGTAGGAGGTATGACACTATAGATATTTTTTTGTATTGGTAATCTTATTTCTTTATTACGGCATATGAAATAGTATATTTTTACTTTTCCGAACTCCACTATGCTAGCGGAAAAGTAATGTAATCGTGTAAAGAAAAATGGAAAAATTTTTTTTTTCCTTTCGAACTAAAAACCAAAAAAAAAGATTAAAAAAAATTTGTCTGTGTGTATCGTCGTTGTCGTCGGAATTTATTCTTTTTAGCACGATAACTCAACTAAATCGTATCGGATCGATCGGGTTTTGACTGATTCTGATCCGGGACGTCTTCCAGATGACACCTATTGATTTTGAGGTGGGTGGAACACACCCCATTCTATCAATGGGTCATGAGAAAGCACGATGGTGGACTATTTGAGAATTGTTTTCGTTAGCACGATAACTCAACGAAATCGTGTCGGATCGATTGGGTTTTGACTGATTTTGATCGGAGACGTCTCCCAGATGACCCCTATTGATATTCAAGTGGATAGGATATACCCGACCCTGTCCATGGGTCATGAGAAAGCACAATGGTGGACTATTTGAGAAATTTTTTTTTGTTAATATGATAACTCTACTGAATCGTGTCGGATCGATCGGATTTTAACTGACTCTGATCGGGAACGCTTCTTAGACGACACCTATTGTTTTTGAGGTGGATAGGATACAGTCCACCCTGTCCATGGGTCCTGAGAAAGCACGGTGGCGGACTATTTGAAAAAACTAAAAATGTCGCATAAAACACATATTCTGCATTTATGTGTCGGTTTATTTTCTCTCGGCCTCTCAATGAAATGATCTACGTGCGGAATAGTCCGTTTTAAAGTTTTGACGGTTTATTTTACATATACTACGATGATAACTACATTAGCTTGAGTATAGGTTGCATAAAAAATGAAGAAAAACGATAGTGCAATTTCAAAATGGCAATAATTATTTAAAAAATCAACTAAATTAACTGTCAAAATTGTACACCGTTGGGTGTCTCATAGTAGCCAAGATGATTAATAAATTCTCTTTAAACATTGTCAAGATCTTCAAGAGGTATATGCTGTATTTTGTGACGAATTATTGCTTTTAAATCCAAGTTCTCTTGCCCAGTAACACACGCTTTGCTTTTTAAGTATCTCCACAAAACGTAATATAGGGTTGCCTAGCGATCTAGTTGGCCATTCAGCGGCTTCCTATCCAACAACTTTGGAACATCTCATCTAAACAAGCCTGCATAATGGGGAGGTGCATCATCTTGATGAAAGAAAAAGTTATTTCTAGGAAGATCTGGTTTTTGATACATCTGGATATGAAGTTATTAGTGCAGGAATACGGTCGCCTTGAATAAAATGTATCTGTTATCAAGTTTTTATCTACCAGCAATAAAAAAATACCGGTCGTTTAGCCTACTGTCAGACAGTCAACGGTGGACAATTTGAAATTTATTTACTGACTTTTTAAATAGTCATTGCCACTAAATTTAGTAATTGCACAATCGTTTTTCTTCACTCTCTTTTATTTAACTTATACTCACGCTAATGTAATTACCATAGCGTATGTAAAAAATGCATTCACATTCTGTAATAAAAAAGATGGTTGCTATTATAAAAAAATATCGATGGCGTCATATCTGCTACACGAATTACCACGTATATATTAATTATATTTTAAAAAATGCGTAATTAAAAATAAAATTTGACGAGATCGGGAGTTTTCCCCAAAAGTTTCATGAAATCACTGTATAATAAATTAACATCCTTATGTTGTTTAAGCTCATAAAATTGTGATTATTATATCTGTAATATTCAAAGGCTGAGTATTACATAGGTTTAGTATTATACTTAATTTCAAAAATGTATATTATTTTGTTTAGTATATATGTACATGTTAGTAACTGATTTGTTTCTCTTCATGGTGGTTCAAGCCACTTACTTTACCCGAGTTTGACAGGTTTGATCAGCAGAATTGGTACACGCACACACCAAGGCCAATAAGGTACGATGGAGATCGCGTGCCAGATGTGAAATCAATCAGCAATATATTCGAATTACGTTTAAATTACAGTATATAAAGTGATAGTGCCTCATTAAAATTGTATTTTGTTGAGACAGTTACTCCATCTGCACCTAGATGGAAAATACGTTATTATAGCAAGAAATAATCGTATAGTGATGAAACTTACCATAACTACATACAAGTATTACTCTTCCAGCTAAAGGACAGATTACCACCTCTCTCACAATTTGCGCATTTCCTGAAACATCTTTGGACATTTCCATCTGAAATTTGACTGTATAATGTTCTGCAAAAATCTGGCTAGTTGTAAAACTAATTACTATTTACTGATCATTCTAAAGCATAGAAGCTGTCATAGTCAGGTGGGTTGATACTTGAACAATAAGGGAGTTGATTTCAAGTCTAAGTAAAACTTGATTTCTGAAGATATCTTTGTGTTCTCTAATATCTTCCACCTCATCGTATAAATGTCAGTATACATCATTATACAACACAACGAAATCACGCTTGTGTTATGCTCTTCATGGATGCGGAAAATTGTGAATGAAACTACATAAGATAGAAAATAAAACTACTTAAAAATAAAGATAAATATAATTATAAGATGATTATTTTATATTGTCATTGTAAAACTGGGAAAAAATATTTTTTAAAATTATGTAGCTCAATGTAAATAAACAAAAATTGGTGTATATAAATATGCAACAATGTAATAAAAAATTGACCATGGTCAGACTTTCGACAGACTATGGTTATAGAATCCAGATTTTAGAAAATATCTTACGAACATCTTTAGTAACTCGCATGTGTTGTTTTTGTAGTTTAAAACCACTATTCAATATTTATACCCTTTACATTATAGAGGTATAATATTTTATACCTCTCACATTATTTATCGTTATATTAATAGCCTCTTGTTTATTTATTTATTTATTATAACCATTTTACAATGCCTTTGAGCAGGCATCCTATAGAGGTAAATAAAATTACCTGTACATAGGAAATGGTACATGAAAAAGAAAATATACATAGAAACTTAAAACTAACTTAAAACTAAAAACAAATCAGTGCTTGTTTGCACTCTTAAATGGCTATATTTACAAATATTACATAATAAAATGACAAATAATTTTTTTTATTCAACAATTATATAATTTGTTTTTCTTATTAGGCTAATGCATTCTCTTTGATATAATCTTTGAGTTTTGTTTTTACTTTCTGCTTACTACCACATAACTCTTTTAAATCTTTGGGTAGATTGTTAAAAATCTTTAATGCTACATAATAACTATTTTTTGTAGCTATCGTTTTCGATATTTTCGGTATTTGTATGTTTTTATTTCTTGTTGTGCTTGTCGAATTAATATATTTTTCTCTTAAATTTTTATGGTGATATAATATAGATTGAAAATGGAATAATTGCCTTACATTGAGTGGGTATTTTTCATTTGTGAAATTGTTTTGGCTAATGATTTTCATTATTTTATTTTGTACTCCTTGTATTAGTTTAATGCAGGTACCATAAGCTCCACCCCATGCAATTATTCCATAATTAATTATGCTATTTAAAAATGCATAGTAAACAGTAAGTAGTGTTTTAGTGTCCATGATATTCTTAATTTTAGCAAATATAAAAATCAAATATTTGGTTTTTTTGATTATATATTCAATGTGTTGGTCCCATTTCATATTATAATCAAAAATTATTCCTAGATACTTATGAGATTCAACTCTATTTAACAATTTATTATCTAACCTTATATCAATTGTTTTTGGCACACTATCACAGTAATTTCCATAAGTCAAAACAACTGTCTTATCTACGTTTAGAGATAGTTTATTTACAGCTAGCCAATTCGCAACAGTTTTGAGATATTCATTCATCCTTTCCTCAGCCTTCGCCCACGTATCGTCACTCGATATGACGATGGTGTCATCAGCATAGGATAGGATTGTATCATTTGGCATAGTTCTCAGTAGGTCATTCACGTATATTATAAACAGTAACGGTCCTAATATAGTTCCTTGAGGAACTCCAGTTGTTACGTTCTTGTCATCACTCATATTATTCATAATTTTAACTTTTTGTTTTCTACCGACGAGATAGCTAGTGAATAATTCTAGAGCAGTTCCTCTCACACCATATTTTTCTAATTTTTTTAGCAAAATTTTGTGGTTCACCGTATCAAAAGCTTTAGATAGATCCAAGAAGGCAGTTATGAGAGGTTTACTTTTATCTAAATTGCTGTAAATTAAGTTTGTTACGTAGTTCAAACAATCAGTGGTACCTTTATTTTTAACAAAACCAAATTGTTTATCTGATATTATATTATGTTTTTCCATAAATGAATAGAGTCTGTTGAAAATGATTTTTTCCAAAATTTTGGCTATATTTGAAATGAGGGATATCGGCCGGTAGTTAGACATAACAGTCTTTGTACCTGCCTTATGGATAGGTATTACTACAGCACTCTTTAGTACTAAAGGCCATACCGATTTCTCAATGCATAAGTTAAAAATGTGTTCCAAAGGTTTAATAATGAATTCTGCTATAGTTTGTAAAGTAACAACAGTTATTTCATCAACTCCGCCAGCTTTTTTTTTCATTGAACAAATTATTTTATGTATCTCTATCGCATCTGTTGGTCTAATGAAAATCGATTCTTTGTTACTTTCTGGAAGTTCTAAATCCACTTCGTTCTGTTCAGCAATTTGTTTACTTAATTTTTCTCCTATTGTGCAGAAATACTCATTCAGAGAGTTGGCTATTTCTGCTTTATTTTCTAGTTTTACATTATTATTATTATAAATACATTCTATAGAATCCTTTTTTTGTACAGTAGTTTTGCCTATTTTAGTCTTAATTGTTTTCCACACTTTTTTTGGGTTATTACTGTTCCGCTTTATGGTTTCGCAATCAAATTTTATCTTAGCATCTTTAATTACTTTGTTTAGTACTTTCAGATAATTATTGTATTCCTGTTTCAAAATGTTACACGTAGGTTTGCTCTTCATTAAATTATAAAGATTTTCTTTTGTTTTACATGAGACCATAATCGCACTTGTTATCCAGCTCTTTCGAGGTACAAAATCTTTATTTTTATATTTTTTCGTTTTGTTTACAATAAAGGCATTCTCCATACAATTTTTTACCATTGTAATTAGAGATTCAGCAGCGCATTCTGGGTTATTAAAGTGCATAATAGTATTCCAATCTAGTATACTGGCATTTCTCCCTAGTTTTTTGTGACTAATGAATTTAGAATCTGTAAGGTTATTTATTTTTGTAATTTCTTGTTCAATACTTATAAATAGAGGATAGTGATCATTGAAAGGATTTGTTAATTTGTATGAGTTTATTGTAATATTACTAGACTTAATGAAAAAATTGTCAATGCATGAGCCCCCATCGTTGTTGGTGGAGGGTCTCGTTAACTCTGTAAAGCAAGGAGTATATTTGAATTCTAAAAAGTTGTTTATATATTCTTGGCTTATAGATTTTTCTCATATATCTTTTGTATTGAAATTACCGTCCAGTATATCTACATTGAAATCACTCACTATGCAATGGTTTTTTGTTTTCCTCTGGTCTAACATGAATTTATTAATGCAATTTATAAATTCAATTTTTGGTAGATCGTGTGATCTATAAATCGCCGAAACTTTCAAAGCTTCTTGTGGGCATATATAATTAATTATATATAGCCTACAAGATATATCTAATTCTTTTCAGATCTGTTAACTGAAACTTTTCGAATGATACATATTACATGCGCAGACAATGCACGTAACCGAATAGCAAAGACAATAAGAGACCGTCTCCCTCTGGTTAACGAGGCAATAGCGAATGTGAATAATTTTTTTGTAAAAGCGGTTAGTCAAGAAATACGTTGAAAGGAGCTGTGTCAATTATATCTTTACCTTCTGAATCAGTTGTCCAGAAGCTTTACATGCATAGAAGCTATAGATTATTATGATAAGCTTTTTGAAGAACTCAAACGTGTTATCCTTAGGTTTGATACTAACTAATTCAGTACCGTACACTCATTGACAGTGTAGAACTTACTGCAACTACAAAGCATACGTGATGTTCGTCACATTAATAGTAACTATTTCATCTTAATTACTGCAATAAAGAAATTGGAAATATATGTCTTATGATATTAGTTGCTGTTAAACAACAAAAAAAAAACAACCCAACATACGTGAAGTACTGGTACTATCATTAAACAGCCATTTGAAATACGTGTTCATTTATAAAGGGTACAAATCAAGAGTTATCTCCTACTTTATTAAAATATAGTTAACTTCACCCACTGTCCTAGTACTGGTGACAGTAGATGTTGAAATGACTTTTTCATTGCATAAACTGCTATTAACTGATAGGCATCTAGGTTTTAGTGCAGAACAGTATACATATATACATTTCTTTTCGAGTCTTTTTGTTTTTTTCTCGAGTATTGATTAATATTCATTATTGTATTATGATGTACCGCTCGTCAAGAACAGGAAAAAGTCTGATATTCTCATGTATGCGTAGAAAAAAGAGTTAGGTAGAATTCGGAGGGAACAGAGCGCACTTTACACGCGGTCAGATCGAACCCTGTGTACATTGTGTACACTCGATATTCACTTTGCAAAGGTCTTAATTCGACTGAATAAAGACCAGACCGTGGTATGTCTTCCTACCAGGGACCAGACCATTTACTGCGCACCACGTGGTTGGTCCGATATCGCAGATTTCAGACTTGTTCCTATTTGTAACGAGCAGTATGTTCGGTGAACTATTCCTGTGTAATAATAGTGACCTGAGTTCGAGTCTGTTACAGTTCGTCGAAATATATACTTGAGTCAGCTACTCCGGAACACCACTAATTCAACGAATATTTTAATGTACATGTATATGCATATTTCGATAGTAATGTTATACTTGTTAGCAAGGTATGTTGTTCCTTCTCCCAATGCGAACTATAAACTGAACTGGTATATCATTTAATACCTAATTAAGTCTACATATATTACTACCATTACGATACTAACCGTTTTATTTTTATTTAATCAATATGTGAAGCATCCCTCACGTGAAATTACCGATCGTTAATTTACCCTTGTCGGCGTATGTTTATGATATCCTGGGCATATTTTTAAACAGTATACGTAGGCGTGTGATAAATTACTTTTGCCTTTACAATTTTCACAAGCATTCATATACCTAAACACATTAATATAGATGTGTGTATAAATCCTACCTATTAGTGAACACGTACCTTATAAGTGAACTACGTTAAGTGATTTAACTAGTTGCTGTTAGATGACACTGATTGGATTGAAAATGGTTATATTAAGTTTGTGTCGTTGTTTGTTCTGTAAATTCAATGTTACATGTGGCTTCTATAATGGTTAAAAGCAGGTAGACTATGAACTTAATGTAAAGCATGAAAATTTGCGATGATAGACTAGAGATGATAGAGCAAGCGACATGGTGCAAGTATCACAGGCGTGTGCATAATGGTAGGTATGCAAAATAATGAAAGTAATAATAAGTTATAATTTATAAGAAATTGAAATGCTCGAAATGCTTACCGTGTTAAGCAGCAATGTCATAAGCTAATTAAGATCGGTAAAACATCTGTAACATCAGGTATGTTTTCACAGTACTTTGAAAATTGTGCGTTGTAATAAAAATGTTCTTATAAAGAGACCGACCGTTCGACATCTAATGATGTAATGTTCGCATAATTAAAATAGTCTTTGAAATTATGTAACGGATCTGCTGATATTTATAAATCTGGTCTGATATTAGCATCTTGAAATTTCCCTTGATTTTTCTTGATGGTAGTTGCTTTCTTCGGATTAAATGGACAAGTACAAACTTTATTTTTTGAGGATGTTCAAAATAATAAAATTCTGCCTGTAACCATATATCCTAGCATATTATATTCGGCTGTGGTGGTTAAGGGATGTTGGGATACTATGAAATTCTCGAAGAGTGCTTGTCAAATCTCTCAGATAGTTGAGAAGTACTGCTTATGTATACAGGGTGATTCAGTTAACCCGTTCATTAAAAGTTTATGAACTTGCCATTGGAATTCATTTTTTTAAATTTGGAATCAGGGGTTAGCGAGGACGATCCATTCAACTAAAGTATTTTTGCTTTTCTGACACTTCCGGTTATACCGGAAGTAGCTATCAACTAACTTCCTTATTTTAAACAGAACACCCAGTATATCATTACATTTTTGTATTACACTGCTGATTTTAAGTGAACTTTCTTAACAATTCCCTATACCTATCTTCAGCAGTTTTTGAGATATTTTAATTTTTTTTGAAAAAATTAGGTTTTGTAGTATCCCATTGGAATGCTCGTCACTTATTCAAAACAAAATTTATAGTAGCAAATTTTGGGCTGTAATTACGCGGACTATTAAGCTTTCAGGTGATATGTAGCTTGATTTTTTATTGTTTACAGGGTGTCCAAAGAATTGAGTTCATTCTGACAAACTTCAACTATTCAAAAGTCAATTTTCTTAAATGGAACACCCTATATTTTATTGATTTTTGTGATGAAGAATTAAGTGATATTTCAATCTGTATTAGGATTCCCTATACCTATCTGCTACCGTTTTCTTGCTATCGAGGTATTTTTTATTCGATACCATAGTTTTCCATTTTATTAATTTACTTCTGACCAGCGGGCCATGAAAATAATACGCATTGTCTTAATTGTCAATGTAAACATCAAAGTAGATGTCAAAGTGATAAATATTACATAGTATTATAAATTATAACGTGTATTATGGAAATCCAACAGGAATATTCAAATGAAGACATATTAAATTTATTTTTCATTCATGGAGAATGTAAAAAAATTATTGAAAGGACTTCGTTTGTTTAACGAGAGGTATCCATATTTACGGCCCTTAAACAAAACTGCCTTCAAGAGAATAGAAGCAAATTTTAACCGATTTGGAACTGAAGTTACTAGAACACGCCCCAAAGATGTTACTGGCGATGAAGGCAACCAAGTAAATGTCTTGGCATATTTCAATGCAAATTCACATACGTCGATTATAGCTTCGTCACAAGATTTGGGACTATCTTACTCGTCAATACAGAGAATTCTGGAAAAATATAAAATGCATGCTTTTTCCATTTTAAAATTGCAAGCTCTCCACCAAGGCGACGAGGTACGACGTGTGGCATTCTGCGAAAGCATTCTATTAATAACGCAAGAAGACCCACATTTTTTGAACAAAATTATTTACACCGATGAGTCAAAATTTAACAGAGAAGGGATAATAAATAGGAGGAATTGGCATGTTTGGGCAGAACAAAATCCACGAATGGTGCGTGAAGGTAACTTTCAAAATACATTTAGTTTTAATGTTTTTTGTTTGATGATGAATAATCGCGTGTGTTTTGAAGTCTATGATGAAAATTTAAATTCTCGTAAATACCTAGAAATTCTTAGAACGGTGGTTTAAAATTTTTTGGAAAATTTACCACTAAATATTTTAAATACGTGTTGGTACCAAATGGATGGCACTTCAGCCCACTCAACCCATGAAGTTTACCATGAGTTAACAAATATGTTTGAAGATCGCTGGTTTAGGCGTAATGGTCCGGCTCTATGGCCTCCCAGATCACCCGATCTAACAACCCTTGATTTTTTTTATGGGGTCATATCAAGAGTAAAGTCTACTCAACGCCCATCAATACCAGAGATGACTTATTATATCGACCATTTACTGCGCACCACGTGGGTGGTCCGATATCGCAGATTTCAGACTTGTTCCTATTCTTAACGAGCAGTATGTTCGGTGAACTATTCCTGTGTAATAATAGTGACCTGAGTTCGAGTCTGTTACAGTTCGTCGAAATATATACTTGAGTCAGCTACTCCGGAACACCACTAATTACAACGAATATTTTAATGTACATGTATATGCATATTTCGATAGTAATGTTATATTTGTTAGCAAGGTATGTTGTTCCTTCTCCCAATGCGAACTATAAACTGAACTGGTATATCATTTAATACCTAATTAAGTCTACATATATTACTACCATTACGATACTAACCGTTTTATTTTTATTTAATCAATATGTGAAGCATCCCTCACGTGAAATTACCGATCGTTAATTTACCCTTGTCGGCGTATGTTTATGATATCCTGGGCATATTTTTAAACAGTATACGTAGGTGTGTGATAAATTACTTTTGCCTTTACAATTTTCACAACCATTCATATACCTAAACACATTAATATAGATGTGTGTATAAATCCTACCTATTAGTGAACACGTACCTTATAAGTGAACTACGTTAAGTGATTTAACTAGTTGCTGTTAGATGATACTGATTGGATTGAAAATGGTTATATTAAGTTTGTGTCGTTGCTTGTTCTGTAAATTCAATGTTACATGTGGCTTCTATAATGGTTAAAAGCAGGTAGACTATGAACTTAATGTAAAGCATGAAAATTTGCGATGATAGACTAGAGATGATAGAGCAAGCGACATGGTGCAAGTATCACAGGCGTGTGCATAATGGTAGGTATGCAAAATAATGAAAGTAATAATAAGTTATAATTTATAAGAAATTGAAATGCTCGAAATGCTTACCGTGTTAAGCAGCAATGTCATAAGCTGATTAAGATCGGTAAAACATCTGTAACATCAGGTATGTTTTCACAGTACTTTGAAAATTGTGCGTTGTAATAAAAATATATTTACGGCCCTTAAACAAAACTGCCTTCAAGAGAATAGAAGCAAATTTTAACCGATTTGGAACTGAAGTTACTAGAACACGCCCCAAAGATGTTACTGGCGATGAAGGCAACCAAGTAAATGTCTTGGCATATTTCAATGCAAATTCACATACGTCGATTATAGCTTCGTCACAAGATTTGGGACTATCTTACTCGTCAATACAGAGAATTCTGGAAAAATATAAAATGCATGCTTTTTCCATTTTAAAATTGCAAGCTCTCCACCAAGGCGACGAGGTACGACGTGTGGCATTCTGCGAAAGCATTCTATTAATAACGCAAGAAGACCCACATTTTTTGAACAAAATTATTTACACCGATGAGTCAAAATTTAACAGAGAAGGGATAATAAATAGGAGGAATTGGCATGTTTGGGCAGAACAAAATCCACGAATGGTGCGTGAAGGTAACTTTCAAAATACATTTAGTTTTAATGTTTTTTGTTTGATGATGAATAATCGCGTGTGTTTTGAAGTCTATGATGAAAATTTAAATTCTCGTAAATACCTAGAAATTCTTAGAACGGTGGTTTAAAATTTTTTGGAAAATTTACCACTAAATATTTTAAATACGTGTTGGTACCAAATGGATGGCGCTTCAGCCCACTCAACCCATGAAGTTTACCATGAGTTAACAAATATGTTTGAAGATCGCTGGTTTAGGCGTAATGGTCCGGCTCTATGGCCTCCCAGATCACCCGATCTAACAACCCTTGATTTTTTTTATGGGGTCATATCAAGAGTAAAGTCTACTCAACGCCCATCAGTACCAGAGATGACTTATTATATCGAGTTAGAACTGCCTTCACCGAACTAGATGAAGGAATGGTATTGAAATCTACGACCGTTGAGATTAATAAACGAGTTTTATTGTGCTCAGAACACAACGGACGGCACATAGAACAGTTGTTACACCAATAAGACCCAATTGTTAACATTTAGTTATTATTGTTATTATGTTTTATTGTTTAGGCTAATGTAAGTTCCAAATCGTTTAAAATATGCTTTTTATTCATGATGATTTTTTTTGTTCAATAATTTTGCACCATTATTTATGATAAAAAATTAATATAAATCTTATGTTGTTTTAATTTTCATGGCCCGCTGGTCAGAAGTAAATTAATAAAATGGAAAACTATGGTATCGAATAAAAAATACCTCGATAGAAAGAAAACGGTAGCAGATAGGTATAGGGAATTCTAATACAGATTGAAATATAACTTAATTCTCCATCACAGAAAGCAATAAAATACAGGGTGTTTCATTTAATAAAATTGACTTTTGAGCAGTTGAAGTTTGTCAAAATGAACTAAATTTTTTGGACACCCTGTAAATAATAAAATATCAAACTACATATCTTCTGAAAGCTTAATAGTCCGCCTAATTACAGCCCAAAATCTGCTACTATAACTTTTGTTTTGAATAAGTGACGAGCATTCCAATGGGATACTACAAAACCTAATTTTTTCAAAAAAATTAAAATATCTCAAAAAGTGCTGAAGATAGGTATAGGGAATTGTTAAGAAAGTTCACTTAAAATCAGCAGGGTAATTCAAAAATGTAATAATATACTGGGTATTCTATTTAAAACAAGGAAGTTGATAGCTACTTCCGGTAAAATCGGAAGTGTCAGAAAAGCAAAAATACTTTAGTTGAATGGATCGTCCTCGCTAACCCCTGATTTCAAATTTTAAAAAATGAATTCCAATGGGAAGTTCATGAACTTTTAATGAACGGGTTAGCTGAATCACCCTGTATAATATTAACCCATTTACGTTTGGATAACACTTTCCAATTGCTCCTGTTATAAGATGTAATGCATGAAATCTACACATAACCTGTATGAAGTTACCATACTTTTCTTTAAATAAACAGCTTACAGCACCCATCAGTCATAAAAATTAACAGTTGATTTATTGAAAGTTGAATTTGTTCTAATGTATTTAGCACCATTCTCGTAATTGCTTCGTCAGTACATATTCGTAATCGTTTACTAGCTTGTAAGAATAAACATGACAGTTTAGGAGGTTCAAATTTACGTACTGTAGACAACATTAACTATATATATTTTTTTAACCTCATCAATTGGTCCACGTAAAACCACAGTTTTGTATTTCGTAATTCAGATTTAATCCGGTTTTTGATTGCTTCACATGTAGATAATACTTCATTTTGCAACTTTGGCATAATGGCATGTTACGAGTACAAGCAATCAGGTAAAAGTTAAATCAAATAAATTGGGTATTTTGTTTTCGTCATCTTGAGTCGTGCATTGTTTACATATTTCCTACAGTATCTTTTCTCCCAGCAAATCAATAGGTGTATTGAAAAAGTAAACATACATTTTTTATGGTGTAAGAAAATGGTAGCTTGTTACCTCTACGGACGATTGACATAATTATAAATAACGGACAGTTATACGCCAACATATAATTGTCAATAACTAATAAGCATTTAAGTTGTTGATGTTGGTGAAAATTATTGATTACAGCAAAATCCAGCGGCAATTTAAGGTTGGTGATCAGCCAGAACAGATAGCCAACGTGATGAGCTAGGTTGGCATCAATGGAACCTAAAATCATGGTTCATGTAGGTGTAGACATGCAATTAGGAAAATAGTTCATCTGTATATATGAAATTAATGAAGAACGTGGTAAATTAACGATAACGCTCAATATAAAAATATATTAATTATGAAAAAGCGCAATATCATGACATACGGCCCTGATTAAAATATGTATGGTCTAGAAAAATATATGTGATATGTATAATATGAATGTAATATGAAGTATTTAAAAATAAGTAATGTATACTCTATTATTTTCAAAATTTTAAATTGTAACCAAATATGAGGAATATACTTTATACATTGTAAAAAAAATATGTGAGAGGTGACATTCTTTTTAATAATTTCAAGCTTACGATAATGCAGTAAAAATAATGGCAATATCTACAATGGTATAATATACATAAATACTTTAATACTTTATATACTTTTTATAGTATATTTTATACTTTAAATTCTGTTCTGTGTGAACATAAACTGTTTTCATGTTATTCTCATGTTATATCTTTCACAATGTATCTTAAGAAAATTTATAATTGTCATCTAAATTAACAGTTCTGTCTTTAACTAACACAAAAATATGACATATTGTGGAATACATTTTTAGGATATCTTTAACAAAAACAAAATACCAGATTTAACTTTCACCCTCACAATCTCATCTCATGAGAACGTGCTTTTTAAGACAGTATTTACTGATCTCGCGATAATTTAGAAGGTAATATAAAATGTGTATCATTTGTTTGTCCATCTCTTCTTATAAACCATATCATGTCAATTTACTTATGTTTACGATCACAACGGAATTGAGTAAAACAACTACTAAGTTTTATACCACTATACTTACACAGAAACGTGACTGCAGTTTCGACAATTTTATGCCATTTTCAACACGATGATTCAACTAAGAATTTTACTAAGAGTCGTCTTGAAAATGACATAAAATTGTCGAAACTGCAGTCATGCTTCTGTGTAACTATAGTGGTATAAAACTTAGTAGTTGTTTTACTCAATTCCGTTGTGAATAATGTATCACCACAGAGTAACCGTTTCCTCGACTAATTTTTTGTATGTATAAAGCAAATGGAGTATAATCTAATTGGAGTATAATCTCCTTATTTCCGTAGTTTTTTTATATTTATGTTATTCTACAGATTAACAATAATAATTATAACTATTAGTATTGTACAGTAGTTTGTATTTTCAATTGCATGGCAATTAGCCAAGACTTAAAGTAATTTAATATAAAATTATATATTTCCTAAATTACTAGCATCATTTATAGCTTTGGAAACGTGTGTAATTAGTAAAATATTTTTAGAAATAATAGTAGTTCGTCAACTAGCGTCATAGATATAACGTCACTTAAACTAACGTCTTAAAATACCTACAGGTATTTTAAACGAACACAGTACATCACAGGCTAATGGCACAATTTGTACATATTTTTTTGTTTCTTTCATACATTATTATTTAATTATTTAAATATTTCAACTTTACTAGAAACTAGACCAAAAACCGGAATTCGAAAAATATAAATCCATATTTCAAATACTGTTTCCCTCTTGTTAAACAACTGGCAGCTCAGAGAAACGTTTATTTAGAAATCAGCATACATCAATAAATTTGTGACTTGTATGTATATTTTTCAATGGTTAACATACTTCAGAGTTTAATTCAAATATTTTTCGGGAGAAAGTGTCACATGCCACTTTTAGGACTTTTTAATAAACATATAAAATGGATAAAGTACTAATCATAATTATTTTGTTCGTTTCTACATCGAAAGGAACATGAATGAAACAATATTCATGCTCTTTAGGACATAAAGGTCAGTTGTTACTGAAAATTATGGCATAATACAATTATATACTGGTAACATAAGATGATAAATTATAACCTTTTCTCGTTCTTAATGTTACAAACGAGATAAGCTGTATGAGTAGAAATGCTTGGAGAATTAATGTCTACAAGAACTACCTAATTGTAAATTAAGTTGGAGTACATGAAATGGTTAACCTGGTAGTACTTACTTAACAGAAGTTCGTGTGAAGAGAGGCAGCAAAGCTTCGGCATAAAAAGAAGTAAAGGAAGTGCAATCATCCACTACACCGCTCTATTACTAGACTTGCTTGTATAAAACTTGCTCAACAACAAATTTTTGTCGTAAATGGTAATGTCAATATTTGAAAATAATGTATATGTCGAAAATATCTGCACATTATTACCAAAATAAACGATATACCAAATAAAAAAGAGGATTTCCCTTGAAGAAATTAGATATAGAAGATAATATATTGCGTTTTGATTATTTTATATTTTGACCAATTTTTGAGATACATTACAATGTCATTATAAATTCATATTTGATTTCAAAATGAAGTAATGTTATCATATCACTGTTATTTTTACTATAGTATATTATATATCTTCGTCCTAGGTTTGATTATTTTATCTGTTAACAGATAAAGCTACTGTATTTACTTTCAGTAGTTACTATACTTTTATAGGTAAAATGAGATAAATAGTAAAATGAGTATATGAATACCATGTAAGTGAAGCATTTTTGCGATGCAAATATATTAACTTCAAAGAACATTATTAGCATTAAAAATGACATTAATATACTTACATCAATATATTTTTAATGCAACAATATACTAATAGAATATATTATTGTTACTTCCGCAACTGTATTATTCTTGAATATAGTAAAGTATTTTTTTTACATTTAAATTTTTCTTTATTAAAATTTGTTGTAAAATGACATCGACATCATATATATTATTATTAAAAACCCTCGAATATTTCATAGAATAATACGTGAAAATGCAGTAAGATATTCAAAAAAAAAAAACTTGAAAAGTATTTTATATCAAATGAATCTTATTTTGAACTATTTTTAATATACAAGCTCAGTATGTTCTATTTAAAAAATATGAAATTATGTTTGTACCGCTTCGAATTTAGAAGCTAATAATTTTCTAAGATATATTTTAAAATCTCTGAGGAAAACTCTATGATTTAGTTTTTGAAATTTTTAAACCCATTGATAAATAATAACGTTAGAGGGGATGAATTTATAGTGGATGACCCTGTATATATGAAAAATACTTAAATCTGACAAGTCAATTACTGTGTTATGTCAAGAATAATATAGAAGGAAGTAAGCTAAAATTCCCATAATTCTGAAACATACTCTCTGGTATGAAACAGTAATACTATAAATTGTCTTATATGTAAGTCGTCAAATGTTTTGGATGGTTCCCATGTAAAACATTTTTGCGTTATTTATATGTATCTCTGGTTTATAATCATAACCCTGCCATAAATCAAAGATAAAATGGAAATATTTAACCGTAATGTAAAATCTGCAGCCGGATGATGCAAACGGAATGTAGATACGTTTTTATCTGCAGTAAAAACGAGATGCCCGAATCTTTCACCGACAAGAATTCGAGAAACAACGCAATGCTCTCGTTTGGTTGAAACAGTAAGTAGTTTCTAAATCACCTGTATCCCCATAAACATCGTGTTGGCGGTCATATGCATATATTTATATTTGCTATCGTACACTAACAAGTTGAATAGTATTACCATAATTTAAAAGTCAAATTTATCATGTTCTAAAATATATCATGTGTGTAAGATCTTTTCTTCAAAGAAAAAGAAATGATTAAGAAAAACAGAAAATGAATGATGAATTGACTAAATATAATCACAATTTGACACGTGAATTTGAGGCTACATTATCACGTGACAACATTTTTCGTGCGGAAATTAAATATCCTTCAACTTTAAGTTCATCGTTTTCAGATACATATATCGGTAGTTGTTTACGAGGCAAGTGCAGAATCGACATTATTGCATTTCGATCAGTATTCCCTCGAGTCGATTAGTATTCTCTCTCAAAATTTTGTCTTTTAGTTAGAAGTTTATGAGGTTTTAAAAATAAAACTTATAGCAAACATATAAAGTTTGTCAAAAATTATTCTAATATTGAATTATTCTCTTTGTGGAAAAGTTTTAATACGTTCTGAAAATATTAAGGATCGGTCATCGTTTAATAGAACTGCTGCATTAAAATATTTATATTTTGCGTTAGTTCGTTCGAATTTAAAATATTGTTGCCTTATTTGGTATTTCCGTATCTGTGTTATATGAATTAACTCGAAAATGTTCAGTGGCGTTTCTTGAAGTATTTATTATACATGGATAATTATTATCCAGAAATATACTGGATAATAATTACTGGGTTTGTGATATAAGGGGGTGATTACATCTATCCATTGCAATCCAGAAGGGTGCTTACTAGCCTCTCATTTTTATTTAAACAGTTAATAGTACAGATGCACTTGAACTACTAAGCATGTTTAGTATACCCATACTTAGATTAGTCTCTAGAGAAGTACATTTTATTGCTAGACTGTAAGAACTAACGTGCTCTTATAATCACCCTTGTTTGTAATGTTACAAAATTTTAATGTAATACCACTTGTGATTTGAACAGTTGTATTTACTTATAACGAGTTACTATATTTAGGGAAATTTTTTACTGTCATACAAGATATATGTTAATGGAAGACTCTTCTATTCATTTATGTTAAAGTTATTTAGAGGTTACCATGTCTTTTTATTTATTTCTTCTTTAGTTTTATAGTGTATACATATATATGTATTTATTTCTATTCCATACTTTTGTCCTATAAATGAATATTTTCTGTTCTGGGCATTATTATTATCAATAGCAACTGTTAGTATTATTGTATATTTATTTTATTCATTGAAAGCGAAAAATAAGTAAGATATTTTGCTTGAGTATATGTAACTTTACATTAATTATTCGAGATTAAACCATAATTTAAAATCAAACCAAAATAAAAATTTCTTAGATTCAAAACAATAGAGCCGATGTAATGATCATTAAATATCATGATCATTCCACTTAGTGATTTGTCAAAAGCTGTCATGGTATTTAGATTAAATTCTAGTTTATTTTCAAATAGGGTTTTGTCAGAAATGTTATTTTAAAATTTTTATACTCTAAAATTATATATGTTTATTGTATTAATGTAATTAATATACAGTATATTATCTTCGTGAAATGATATATCGATATGTAAATTTAGTAAATGAATCGATTTTAGAATACATGCAGTGGCGGCGCTAGCAATATTTTGCGGTTAGGCGAAAATAGGCAGGAAATATCTAGGGTGGGCGAGGGCGTTAAATATATTACTGTATATGCAAATGTGATATAGTGGTGTAATAAGAGGTTGGGCGAAAAGTATTTTGTCTGGGTGCTCGCCCACCCCTGTCGCCGCCCCTGAACGCACTCGGTGACGTCAGAATCCGAATAGCCAGTAAAATTGCAGTGAAAAGTAGTTCATTTTAAACAAAATTCATTATATACATTATTCTTTTATAATATGATCATTCTTTTCATAAAGCTCCATTTGTCAAGGGAGCAACAATTTGAATAAATATCAATCAGAATGTTAATAATGAACTGGAGTTGCTATCGTTGTGGTTAGTAGAGGGGTTACAATCACTCACATGTTAAACGTACCTCCAGTGCTCTATTTACCTTGTTCTATTTACCTTGTGAAGTGATTTGTAAAATTTAAAACATGAATTAAATAAAAAATATTTTGTTAAAGCTAGAACTCTAACAATTTGCCTAAAGTTGACTTTGAATTGTAACAAATGGAAATTATATTTTCATTTGTTACAATTCAAAGTTTATATTGTTTATATTTTTATATACATATTCAGCTTTCTTGGCAGTAATTTAACAATT
The DNA here is from genome assembly GCA_037954035.1 of Rosalia funebris. Lineage (NCBI taxonomy): Eukaryota > Metazoa > Arthropoda > Insecta > Coleoptera > Cerambycidae > Rosalia > Rosalia funebris. Next base: position 13,869,237 of record JAZFAV010000007.1, read on the forward strand.
TCGTTGTATATGTGCGTATGTTATAGGAAATATAATAAATAGGAAATATTGTTAGTAAATCAGCTGACACCATTAGAGTGCCTTTCTAGCCTCTTTTAAATAGTACTCTTATTTTAAGAATATTCTACTGAACACTAGAGGTAATATTAAATGATGAAACTATGGTATCTCTTAGCAATTTTTTAACAGCAATATGAATAAAAACATCTGGAAACATTGTTGTCATATTTCTCATATGATATATTACGTCATATATTATCTTTATATGTGACATTTAGTAAATATATGTAGCAGAATAAACATTTTTTGGTAACATACTTTACATGACTATATGTATTTAAAAAAATAATAACCATAATATAATAGCAATGTAATGTAAAGTAAAAGCGATAAAAATGAGTAAGAACAATAAACTAGAACTACAAGACATATAATGAGAGTGTATATACAGTTAGTTCTATTTTTTATAAATAAACGTGGAGTAACATGTCTATTTTAGTTATCAGCGAATAGAGAATTACTTAAATAAGTTAATTAATGCGCAATTTTATGCTACTTAATATAATGCCATGCAGGTAACTATATTTCGATTGTTATAGATTGTATTCAGAAAAAAGCAAAAATCCTAATTTTAAAATACTTATACCTACCTTATAATTTTGTACTCACCGTTGAACCAAATCTATTTAGCTTCCTTTGATCGTGAGTAGTATCTATTATTTAGTAGTTTCCATAAAATATATAGACAACCCTATTTCTCATACGAACGCTGTATTGGATTATTAATATTTTATAATCGCAAGACTTTTTTGGATAAATTTCATATATCACACGACATACTTGCAAAGTGCAAGCAGGTAAGAAAACATAAACACAATACTTTATACTACACGTTTGCTCTCCAGTGGTTACAGATTGGTGAGTGAAATAGAGAGAAGTGCAATTAAATATCAAATGGTTACGTGATATTTCACTGAATCTATCAGTAAAAAGGATAGGATTTACGTAACCCGATCTACATATCCGTAATCTCATTTTATTTGTTCTTTTTTTATACTAAAATATCAAAAATGATCTTGGGCAAGTTGGTTGTGGATTTTAAAATAATCATTTTACGATTGTCAGGCTTTGACAAGTGGTTCTGATAGGATTTTCTTACTATTGTAATATTAAGCTATTTTTGATTTACAGTTTCACTAGAGACGTGGAACTTTACATGATTGAAACCTATTTTCGATCTAAAGAATTTCAGAATTGTACTAAATAAAGCTCGACTAAATAGGTACATTATTATAAACTTGTTTTATATATTTTATTTATTTATTTAATCAATAAGTCCAATATACCGTTAGATGTAGGACTAAATGTAATACGATACGATACAATACAAAATTGTATATTCTTATAGCATTTTGAGTATATTTTTTTTCTAAAGATTTCTATCCCATTCTAATCGTCTCGTCTCATTTCACTGAATTCCTATTTTTCTGCTTTTTGTCACCTTGAGTCCTCCCATTTCAGTCGAGGGCGTCTTATTTCATTCTTTCCTTGTGCTCTGGTTTCTTAGATATTTCTTGTTAGTCTCTGTTCCCTCATCCTTTGTATGTGCCTAGTCATATAAATTGTTTTTCACCAACGACTGATGAGGTGATGACAACTGTTCCAGCACTTGTCCTTGTATGACAATTCTGTGTTTACTTTATTTCTTGGAAAGTATCATGGTTTTAGTTTTTCCATGTTTACTTCCATGTTTACTTTATTTACTTCTTTTTTATATGTTTCTAGATTTTTTGTAGTTTTTCTGTTTCAGCCACCAACACCATGTTAACGGCAAACATTAGTGCTTGTAGAGTCACTTTTTCTGTCTTCCATTTGTCTACTATAAGGTTTTTATATATTTTTTGTGTGTTCTTTTATAGTATCGTCTATGACTAGAAAAGTAACGGGCTTAATATACATTCTTGCTTCAATCCAATTCTTATCTCGGATGATGAAGACTCTTAGTTGTGGCTTCTTATTTTATTTTTGTCGTTCTTATATTATAGTGCCCGGATGGTTGCTATCATATTTTTGTCAACTCCTTTTTGCCTTATACACTTCTAGATATCATTTCTTCTTATTCTGTCAAAAACTATTTTTAAGTATAGAAAACATAAATCAATTTCCTTTCCTTTTCTTAGTAGCTTTTCTCCTGTTTATCTGAGAATAAATATAAGGTCCCAGGTACTCCTTTCTCTCCTGAATATGTGTTGAGGTTCTGTTATAATTGTCTCCACTTTTTTCCTTCATCTCTTTTTTATTATTCCGTTAAAAATCCGAAACGGCTCTTATCTCATACCGTGGCTTGTTTTTATGGCTAGGCTCAGATAGATTGTTCCGTTTGTTGGCAAGATAATAGAGTTTTTTATTTGGCAAATAGTGATAACATGAATAGTACTGTCAGTAAATACTGCGTTGAATGAAATCAGATTTATTGACTCATGATTTTGTTGAAGTAATAAATACAGTAACTAGTTTTAAAATTCTATAATTTGCATCATATACGAGTATACATTTTTTAATTCCCGTGTCAGTATCACTTGAGTACAATTCAACTGATGTAGCATGTGCATAAAACTTATTAGGACTCATGATGCAAAAGAGAAACGATGTAAGAAGATTATAATGAGGAAGCCCTAGGCTAAGCGACGAACTGAATGAGAAAACAAGTGTTTGTCGTGTTTGAAAGTTTTAAAGGCACACACCGAATTAAATAACTTCCCTCATTAAGCCTGAAGGGTGCGTAGAGGGAGGTTTATATAGGGAATGCGGACAAATACCTATGCCCCGAGAGACGTGTCATTTCTCTTTAGCGGTGCCCGAATCCACGCATCATTCCTTGCGTGGGTTTGAGTAATTGAACGGTTGGAATTGAATAGATTATCGTATTAGTAGATAAGGTATATAAGAGTACTTATAACTGGAAATATTATTGATGCGTCTGTGCCCGCGGATACATCGGGACAGGAATAAAAAATGTGCTATACGATAGCTGATGAAAATCGAATTGCAGCCGTTTCCGGTAATCCCTTACAGCTAAAAAAAATAATTGCAATAGGAATAAATTTTATATGAACAGTTTATCGTAATGTTAAAAGTGTAACTCTCGTAATTCTAACACAAGGCATATTTTTAACAAAATGTATCGATCATCATACTGATTTATTAGTTTTACTATTTTTTCCTACTGTTCCATCGAAACAATTTATTGTTGGCTAAAGTTACTATTGTAATTAATCATATTATTGACGTACTATGTTACTTATCACAAACAAATATTTGTTGGAGCATACTTAACTGACAGTGTTATATATCTGTAGGGTATCTACGAATTTAATTTTCAATTTTTTATGGATACATTTCTATCTACGAAGTAGATTAGGAAGAATAAAATTATTGGTAAAAGTTGCCTGGAAGTGGCTTAAAAAGGATATAAAAGCATAAAATTATCTGAAGCCTTCTGCTTACTTCAAGATCTGAAGGACATAAATATTGTTATAAATATAATGCAACCCAAAGTTATTAGATATGGACGTATTCATTAATTCAGTTCTAATTAATTTATAACTGATTTAAGGTAGTTTCCCCGTACTGTCTAGTCCAAAAGTAAATGCGTGGATAAACGTAAAATATTTGGAATATCAGTAGTCTAGTATTCATTATTTTTGTTCAGAGATTGTACTTTATACTTGGAAAATGCATATATACGTATATACACAACTACATGTTTATTAGTTGAAACTAATTTATATTACTTAAAACCTGACTTTGAAAACTTTGTTGGAGCATGAATGTAAATTTATAGAAAAATTATAAATGAACTTATGTCTTGATCAATTGCGGGACAATAAAGAAAAAATTACAGAGTGGAAAGTAATACAGAAGGGTTTTAATTGTATTGCAAAAATGAATCTTGCGGAAAGTAAACAGAGTAAAACCTAAGCATTGGACGATGTATTGTTGAATTGAGCGAACTTGGCAAAAATTTAAGATGCTGTGAGTATAAAAACGTTCTTTCACTAGAAAAAATAAAAAAGGAATGTCGTTTAGGCTAAATTCAATTTTAGATATTGTTTGTGACGAATGTGCAGTAATAATATAAGTGGAAACTCGTAAAATACGTTCCGCTGCGTTGCCGAACGCTAATTGACAAGTTCTGGACTTACTAAGCAAAGCTTAAACTGACATATTTTAAAAATGTTTATCTTTCTGTAACATATAAGTCGGAAATTGAGAAACATGTTACTGAAATAGATCGTATCCATAAAGATGTATACCCCTTAGATTTCATTCGACATTTGTCCTGGATCGGCGTTCGGCACTGATGAGAACTAATAAGTTCGAAACAGCTGCATGTCGTTCGGTTCCAATCCGGGACAGTTAACGAATCCTACCTGTGGCGGGTTTTATTTTTTGAAAAGTTTATCTTTCCAACAAATCGGGCAACAACCAATTTTCTCAATTCAACATATTCGTAATAAACTAATGTATAGATAAGTTGTTTTTGGAAAAAATGTATAGAGAAGTTTTTAAGTTACGATATAAAATGTGTAACTTTTAATCAACTGGTACATTCTGCAATGCAAGAAGCTCCAACTTTGATGGTGAATATCTGCTTTATTGTACGGGCAAAAATTTTTCATTTAAGCAATTTCCCTCGGTAAGTTTATAGTTTTATTCTTTATGTATATCCGAGATTTAATAAAATTCTATAGAAAAATGTATTCCCGGAGAAACTACCTTAATGATTTTATTTATTGTTAGTGTTGTTGATGATATTCTCTTACATTAATAACGGGTTTACGAGGGTATTAGTAAAAGTACTGTTTTCTGAACATAGATACTTTGGAGAATAATGTTACCTTATTTATTTTAAATATACTCATGTCAGGAGTTCTACATGGTTCAATATTAGGCCTCTTATTTTTTTATTATATACATGGTTGGCATTCTGTCATCAATTTATAATTGATATACATAATTGATGATCATCGTTGAGAAAACAGGTGTTTATCGTGTTTGAAAGTTTTAAAGGCACATACCGAAATAATATCAGACAATTAACATTTATACATGACTTTTATTTGATTTCTTCCAAATCTTCACTTTAAGTTTTGGAATAAATGATTTTTGGTGTCAACAAGCTAATAATTTGGCTTTAATTTAGATAGGATTTAAAAGTTCAAAAAAGTTAAAAAATCTGTACATTAAAAAATGTATGCAAAAATACGTGCTCTTTGAAAACATTGTAAGTAAATTGTCATGATTAAACTGTAAGCTAAAGAAAGATTTATGCAAATTTGGGTTCCCTTTCCTATTAATTTATGCAACTACATCAATGGTTTTTTATTATATTGATAATACCCACAGAATATTGATAATGTCAAGAGCCAACAAACATGAGTTTGAGCTATGTGTAACATATATTATTTATAATTTGTAAACAAAGTTGAGTTTATTTCTTTATTAAAGAAAGTTAAACAATAATTATTGTTAGGTTTGTCAGTCATAATGGGAACTTGCTTGTTTAGTGAAGTGGTATAAAAACAATAAAATTAAATCCCGGTTTCTTTTAGAAATATCATCGATCTGCCTTATATTATTGTGTTTATACACGACAACAATCTAATTCAATAAAAAAAATAATGTAAATCATTTAAATCTTTATTATTGATTTTTACTCATGTTATGTTTAGCAATCAACTGTTGTAACTCTGTTGTACAACCTTTTTCTTCAAATTAATGATAACCTATTAAATCCTATGGCTAAAGCATTTGAGATATCCGAACTATTAAGTAATATTGAGATGAAATATTGATGATAAACTTTTATTGTCAATAATAAAAGTTTATGAGTATATTTAAAGTTGATAGAATAGTAATAATTCGTATTTTAAAATTTTGTGACTTAGATATATCATAATGATTCCAGCACTAATCATTAGGCTTTTCACATTAAACACAGTTACTTGATTATTGCTTGTACTTTAATAGGTTAAATTCAGGTCCCATTGTATGCAGCCTTGATATGATGACCTTTATGTCACGGAGTTAAGAAGTCTGAATAAAAGTCCTGACATGGGTACTAGAACACAAGAGAAATGAGAACGCAGATGAATTTGCCATGAAAGGCGCATTTAAATTAGTAATATGACCCTTCTACCGCTGGACTAGATAAATGAATTAATAGATCAATATCCCCCAGAGCTCTGAATGAATTTGTAATATAGAGTAATATATTTATAGATTCATTGCATGAAACTTATAATTGTGCTACAGTATATCAAGCAACTTTGTATATTCTTCATTGGCATTGTTACTGTAATTTATATATTTACAAAAGATATTTTAGTGGGAAATATGTAACAAACCGATTAGAAAAAGACATTATCTTAAGATGAGTTATTGTTTTTAATTCTCGGAAAATTGTTTGAACAGTTGAAAATATGGATATTAAGATGCAATTTTTTTGTAAGAACGTCTGCAATAAAAGTCCTAAATTCAATTCAAAGCTGGTATGTATTGTTATGATGGTATGAGCGTTACATCTGGCCACCTAAGTGGACTTCAAAAAAGAATCCAAGATAGAGCTCCGCAAGCTGTATTTGTACATTGTATAGCACATCATTTTTACACAAACAAAGTTTTAAAAAATATCTATATGTAGAATATTTTTTGAAAATCTCAGTGGAACTCCGTAATTTTTCCATCATTTAGCAAAGCGATCCTATGCCCTTACCTCAACATCTGCAAGACGTATACCGACTATTGCAGAAACTCGATGGTGTTCCAATCCAAATTAGTTTATACAATAGTTCAGGACTGGGATAAACTGAAAGAAGTGTTTGAATTTATTATAACTTCTGAAGAATCGGACCAGAATTCGATTCAGCTTGCTAGAGGATTTTCAAATGATATGAATGATTTTGATTTACGTTTTTGGTAGTAGTTTTTGATGATATTTTTAGTGCTACAGATTTTTTATATGACATCCTACAAAAAGAAATCATTAGATATTAATATTTGTGTGCATCAAATAAAACAGACACATGAAATATTGAACAAAGAGATAAATGATGACTTTTTTAAGACAATGTTTAATAAAGCAAGTAGAATAACTGGATTAGAAATTACAAAACGATAATACGCTGGTCTTTCTAATGAAGCCATTAGTACAAGATATAAAACACTTTTATATGAAACATTGGACCATAGTTTAATGCAAATAGACGTCAAGTTTCAGGACTGTGGAAAGTTGCAATTTGTTTGTCTTGCTGATACTGTAAAATATGAACAATATCGCTCGTGTTTCCCTTCCAATGCTTTTGAAAATTCGGTACAATTTTATGAAAATATATTTATAATAAAATACCAAACATCAACGACTTAAAAACGACCTTTGCCTATTATATAGTGATGAAAGTTACAGATATATACTGTCGCATGAACTACTCAAAAAATTGAATGAATACAAAGACATTTCTACAAAAGCTTACCGTTTTGTATAATTTTAACTATTCCATCAACAAGTGCGTCAGTGGAAAGAAGCTTTTCGTGTCTTAAACGTATAAAGACTTATTTAAGAAATACCATTTGCTAAGAAAGATTTTCATCTTTAGCAACTATTTCTATCGAGAAAGGAAATGTTGCTAGAACTAAGGAAGAATCAGCCATTTTATGAAGATGTAATAGATAACTACGTTTCACTATAAGATTGAAGAGTTGATTTAGTGTACAAAAATTAGATAGCTATAAGTTCGGTTATAGGTAAGTCTTAAGAAAAATCAATCTACTTTTTTCTAACCGTTCAGACATCCGAACTCTTCACCTATTTTCTAAGTCGCCAGTGGTATGTACTTAAATAGCACGAGTACAGTAGAAAAATGACCTTGGTTGTAAAAGTACAAAACCTGGAAGTGCAAGTTGTTGAAATTAGTTAGTTAAGGAAAGTTTCATAATATAAAAACATATCCCATTAAAACAAAATGATCCTCTTGCAATTAACATACATAAACCACCTTCATTCTATACTTAAAATGTCGTTTATGAAACATGTTTTTACATTAAATACAGACCTGTGTGAACATCTCCGTTGCCAAAGTTTTATTAACATTAACATTTTAACAGAAATGTTAAAAGTCAAACCAAGAATAGTGAGACTCTACACTACGTTTAGTGATGGGATTTAGTGATATTACGACTATTAAAATATTCGGAATATTCTGATTATGTTAAAGTGGACCGATGATTATTCCAAATTAATTTGATGTACTAGTTATTATCTGCCACTTAGTGCTCAATTATTTGTTATTATTTAGCTCCCAATCCACTAGAAAGGGCAAAGTATTTTTAACTTTATAGAACGAAAATTTGAGAATTCTAATTACATATTTAGATATAGGTATAATACAAGACAAATACTATTTAACATTTGAAATATTCTTCCTAATGATATGCCGAATATCATTCAGTTATACGAATCGTCTGAATACGGTAATATTCCCAATATCGAAATAATTCGATTATACTCATAACTAGTCACAATATTAAAAGGTGTAAAGTTTTACTCGTCATACATCCAATAGTGTTCCAGTACTATAAAAGTACCGTTGTTAAATGTGAAACAATCAGAAGAAATAATTCAAGATAATATGCTTACAAAAGGTTGAGGTAAAAATAATGAAATTTTACACCAAATTTATGCTACTAGTTTTACCTCGTCAGATTTTCAACAGTGTAAAAGAACTGACAAAGAACAGTTCTCCAAATTCTCCAGTTACTTAGTAGTAATTTCAAGTAGTAATGAAAGATTACGTATTAAATTTAGATAATATCGCAAAAGAAGATAAGGAAGAATAATTGACAGAGTAGAACACTAAATATTAGTTTTTGCAATAAAAAATTTAAGTGGGATGTTTGAGATAGTATTATTAGTAATGAAGAAGTGGGCCAGGAAATTTCGTGAAAGCATTAACTGGAAACTGAGACATGTAGGTATCTGAAACTTCCTTCTATATATATAATATATCTCCTACGATGAAGTTTGTGAGTGATATAATATGTTATGTTTTACATATAGAATTATTTTTTTAGTATCTATATATTATGTTGTATCTACATATCTTAGTATCTACATACACTTACTCAAAAGCTTTAAACCTGTTCCCTATTTTGAAAATCGAATAGGTTTGATCAATTTTTTTCTGATTGGTGAAGTCATATCTGTATAATATTTTGAAGTTCTTCCCTAAGGAAACTTGGACTTTATTATAATAAATTTATCAATTTATATAAAGCTAGTAAAGCTATATAGCTAATCAATAAAGGGCACTCAAATCCCTGATTTTTCTATTCAGTAAGAATTCCAGTATCTTTTGTATTCAAGAAAAGTAAGAATACAGTATAGTGTCATGAACGCCTCGAGCGATCCCGAACGCCGGGAATATTCGAAACATCGAGAACGTGCGGTGTGACTTCCAGTGCGTTCTATACTAGAAGGTTCGCCAAAGTTCTTCATCTAGAAACGTCTGGCGAGACGTCCCACTGCCTATATAAGAGTTGTGTCGTCCGAACAGGAGTTAGTTGAATTTGGACCGCGATAGTGAGCGATATAGTGCGAAGAAAGTGATATACAGTGTGATTAGTTTATAAAGTTAAAGTAGAAAGAAAGTTAGTTAGTTAGTTTGACTTGTGAATAGTTGAGTTGTAAATAAGTGTTCGAGAAATAAAGAACTTTCTAGTAAATTCGTTACAATACAGTTCTACAATGTCATAATGCATATGTAGTTAGTTAACATGTCAGGCTTCTTTCTTCGTTTATATGTTTTACTAAAAGTCTAATACCTTTAGTGAAACTTTATGCATTTATCTTAATCCGTTAAGGGATTTAATAAAAGGTGATTAAAAAGTAGGTAGACCGTTTTAATTGCTTTTATATTTCTTCTTATTTTTTTAACTGTTTCTATTTTGTTTCAGAATTGTGAGGAAAACTTGAAAATGAGCACCTGTCAGTTGGTCAACGCTCAAAAATTGTCGATACCGTGTATACTTTAATTTACCAGAGATACGTCTACTAAAAAAACAATTCGTAGTAATGTTTTCGCTAAGTTCGGAGAAACGGGAAAGTGTTCGTTCTAAAACAGGTAGACCACGTTCAGCTATAAATCCGGAGAATATCGAGCAGGTAAGGGAGAGTGTAAATAATCCCTCATTTATACAAATGATCCCTCAAGTTCAACCAGAAGACGATCAAATGAATTGGAACTCACCAGGACTAGCCTGAGATAAATATTGAAACTTGATTTGCAGGTTTTCCATTATAAAATATAGCTAGTTATGAAATTAATCCTCATGATAAACAACAGCGTCTAGAGTATAGCGTAACTCCTCAACAATTAGCTGCAGAAAATCATAATTTTATTCATCAATTAATTATGAGTGATGAAGCACACTTTCATCTGATATGTTAATATGTTAGTAAATAGAACATGTGATTCTGGGCCAATGAAAATCCTTTAATAATTCAAGAGAAACAGCTGTATCCAATTTGTGTAATTGTTTGGGGTGGAATAAAATCAACTAGAGTGATGGGGATATATAAGTTTTTTTTGAAGATAATGAAAACAACGCAATGAGGTTCAATGTACAGTGTTAGCAAATAATGGTGAGAGAATTTTTATTTCCAGCTTTACAAAACCCCGAGAATTTATGGTTTTAACGGGACAGTGTTACATGCCACATTGCTAGGCAGAGTATTTTTTAAGAACCGGGTCTCCTAACAGAATAATTTCTCGAAGTTGCGACCTTAACTGAGCTCGATTTATTTCTCTGAGGCTATCTACAAGAAAGAGTATACAAACATAAATTACGGATACTTCTGGAACTGAAGGACAAGATTAGAAATTAAATTTGGGCAATACCAATAGAAACTTTGGCGTTAGTGATGACAAATGTAGTGATTATATTAACACTGTGTGAAGAATAAGAAAGCGGTGACATACGAGACGTTAGTTTTCATAAATAAAACTCCATGCTTTGTTATTAACATATAAGTGGGGAATCGAGAAGGGAACTAACAAACCGTCAAACGGTTATCATGTAGTTCTCAAATAGCAAGGCTATTACATAATGGATCGTATCGATGTACTCGTAGATGTATACACCACGGATTTCATTCGGCATTTGTCCTGGATCGGCTTATCGTGTATGGCACTGATGAGAACTAATAAGTTCTAAACAGCTGTCTGTCGTTCGGTGCCCATCTAGTACAGATGTCGAATCATATTATATGGAATTTATTAAATATAATAGTTGAAAAAGAAATGGGTTACCTACTTTTGGCTCACCTCGTACATAGTTGATGGTTACATGTTATAAGCATGAAATGATCATTCAGATTTTGTATTAATTTTTTTACGAAGTTATTCTTACATGAGGGTTACTGGAAGTTATCAGGTGATTAGTGTTTTTAATGTTTCTCTTATTCAATTTTAATATAGAAAGTATTAAATTAATTTCGCAAAACTAAAGGTTAATTTACTATAATTTAAAAAAACTTGATAACAGTATACTCTGGTATGAACATTTTCACTTTCCAACTTTATCGTTAACAACTGAAACTTACGATTTGCTAGAATTTGATTCTATAATATTTAGTAGAAATACATCACAATCACGAGACTAATATAATAGTACACCAAATGTATTATTTTAAATAGTTTACTTATTTAAATTGGTTATATTAATTTTTCAACTCCTCAGAGTTTCGAAATGAAAGCACCGCAACGAAGTTAAATCGATGAGCCTGATTTTTTCTTTTGTCGGAAGAAGTGTAATGAAGTAAAAAGGACAATTGCCGCTAGACTCTTTATCTGGTTCGTTTAGATAAAACTTCTGATTTTAAACTATTGAGAGAAGCTGTTGGCCGTAAATCTTTTATCTGCCGTAGCCGCTACGAAGAAAGTGTATACACAGCATTTCTCCACTTTAGTATTTATGTACCACTTACTCAATAGAAAGATTATTTATGGAACGAATTTTATGGGATTCTTTAAATTATATATCTTATATATCTAACAATAAGATATATATGTTGTAGTCGCTTGAGAGGCTTAAAGATGGCAACAGCATATTTTTATGGCAAAATCAAATGTACAGTTGAATTCTTTTTATATTTATTTGTATACTCATATAAGTTCGTATGTGACAATGAGGACTATGGAGAATTTTAACCATTAATATGACTAACTTTTTTACTACTTTTGTGTAGAAGCTATTACAGAATCAATTCTGTTTAGCATGGAAGTATATAAAAGCAATAATATAATTATAACAGTGAAATTGCAATAACTTATGATTTTACTAATAATTTGCCAATAGTTTGTTGAAAATAGCGATCATCAATAGGAAAGTAATTTATAAAGAAATTTCTCTAACTTGAATAAAATTAAACATAAATCAATGTGATGTATAATGAAGGCTGTACTTATTTTAGGTCAGTGTTCCTCCATCTGGAAATGAAGGTATTATTATAGTAACAACCAAAGAGATTGCTGAATTACTTTACTCATTTATTTTTATTAGAAATCCATGGTGGGTCCCAACAGACAACGTCTATGTTTGGTTTTCAATATTTAACAGCTCCATATAAGAGATCAATTCCCTCCAAAGAACCATCAAAAGGACGTCAAGTAATGTAGGTACCCACAAAGCTATAATATCATATGGACAACTTCTTCATGTATGCAAGTTGTCAATATTGTGGTCACGCATTTAAATTATGCACAAACATAATTTTTATGCATACATAAAAGTGTATAGTCCAATCTAAAAATGGGGGACAAAATGTCCAAACCAATTGCTTCTTTATTGATTTTCATCCAGTAATATTCAATCGAATGTATTAGAGACGAATACAGGTATATTATCATACTGACACTTCTCGTCATTAAAGGTCAAGCGGAAATATGCTGACTGTATTGCACAGAGTAGCACGGAGTCATATCCTTAAATCTTCAGAATTAAGCCGTATATGCAACTTCCAAATAATTTTTATATCGTAAACAATGTAAACATATTATGTTATCGTATTGTCTTAAGCACTGATTTGCTAATACTTTTTATCTATGTATTTCTAAATTTACATTAAACTGTAAACTTCTAAATGAATGATTCTTTACCATTTATAATAATTGGTTATCTAAAAATGAACCCCTTCTTTATAATTATCATACATTCTTTTTTAAGTTTAGATATCTATCTCCATTTCTTTAAGCCTCAGATGATGATGTGCAAAATTCTGCTTGTTGGAACTCGAGTACAACCACACAATAATATCCTCAATACCGGACCCAGAACCATCGTCGCCATCCCAGACCAAAGTTTACAGAATATAATATATGATATATTCTGTAAACTTTGCCCAGACCATAGTACGAGTGAGAGTATATTTGATGCAGACATTTCTACCGTACAGCACAAGTTACCCATACATATTGTAATCGTAGATGGAGCGCTTGATTTTATTAGCTAAGCGTTAGCAATATTCTGAATGCTCGCTAAATTCCCTAGTTCCTACTTTTCTATATAATTTATTTCTATCATCTTTATTTATATGATTATATTTTTTATTATTATAATATACTATGTCAATATTCCAAAAAGTTGAAAAATTTGAATTGAATTTGCTCTGTTGGGATATTATTATTACCTTCTTCGCATCTCAATCAAACGCAAATGTATTGCTGTACTTTTTGCAGTTAGATTAACACAAAGCAATTCTACTTATTGACGTACATTAATAAATAAGAGACAATTTTTCACAATGCATCATATTATAACACATTTTATTATGGAATTATTTCCTGCAAATATTAATATAATAATCCCTCAATGAGAGTTAGCATATATTTTATTCGTACGACCTCATTAGATTCATAGGTTTTACTATCCCTTTTAACTCTTCTCTCGTTTCTTTATGTGTAGAAGAGAAACGTTTATGTATCGAAATTTAATGTTATTGAAGTCTATCACATAAAACATATTTTTATATAATCCATTTTCCTCATAGTGGTATTTAACGCATAAGTTTATGTTACATGAGTTATAATTAGGTTCGCGGACATATGTTACCCGTGATTGGTAATATTGACGGATAAGTTTTTACTGATGTTTTAATTCTTTACTGGAGTTTGTTTAGTATTTTTTTCATTATTTTTTTAGAGATGAAATAAAATTTTCAGTTAATCTGTTTTCTTGTTCATATTCTCCTCTATATTTATTATATTAACTACATAACCTCTTATAAAGAAATTAATTCGATAAGCCTTTTGTGATGAGTTTTGTTAATTTTATATGAAATAAATCTACAAAAGTTAAATACACTTTTATATTCTTCTATTATTTCGTATTTTATGAATGTATTTTAGCAACTTTAAATTAAAAGTTTTTGTGCGGAAACTAGGTACTCTCTACATTTCTATTATTCTTATATTATTTGTATCTTCTATGTAAAGGGTTTTTCAATAAGGACGCTGGACTTTTAAACGTAAATAAAACAAGTTGTGTGTGAGATATCTGATCAATTTTATTTTAAAGAACATTTTATGGCATTAAGTATGGAATGTAACATCATCCAAATCCACCACATCGTCCACCGCAGCTTTGCTTGGTGGCACGTATTCGGGAGGTCCAATTTTCGATGACTTTGTCGTATAAACCTGGCTGAATTTTCTGGATGGCATTCGTTATGTTGACTCTAAGAGCATCAATTGTTTACGGTTTGTTTGCATAGATCTGCGATTTAAGATAGCCCCAAAGAAAGAAATATAAAGCATTAAATCGCATGAACTCGGTGGCCAGTTTATGTCCAGAATGTGCAGAATGTCCATCGCGGCATGCGCTGTGTGGTATGCAACGCCGCTCTGATGGAACCATATGTCGTCAATATCCATATTATCCAGTTTATGCTACAATAAGTTGCTTATCATCGATCTGTAGCGCCCGCCGTTGACGATTTTGGTAATGCCAGTTTCGTTTTGGAAGAAGTACAGGCCGATTATTTCGCCACATCAAAATTCGCACCAAACAGTGACTTTCTCGAGATTAATTTGGTGCTGGTGTATCTCGTGTGGATTAGTATCGTCCCAAATCCAATAATTTTGCTTGCTTATATATCCGTTCATCTAAAAATGGGCCTCGTCGTTAAAGATGATCATGATGATGAAATTTTGACGAAATCTGGGATAACTTCAAACTGATTCAGAGCCCAAGCAACACACGGCGTTGTGTATAGTCGTTTACCTTAAGTTGCTGGATCAGTTGGATTTTATACGGGTTCAGACCCAACTTCCAACGAAAAATTCGCCATGTTGATGTCGCAGAAAGACCAAGTTCTTGTGAACGATGAGACATTGACGGCCTCGGGTTTTCCTGTACACTCTTACGCACAGCAGCGATGTTTTAGCAGGCCTTGCGTTTCAGTAACGTACGGGTATTGGATGATTATTTATCAAACCGGTTGAGACGAGTTTGGCCACCAAATGTCGAATAGTCGACTCGGCGGGACAGTTCTGGCGAGGATAGAAATCACGTAATATGCGGAACGTTTTTCGAACGAAATACTGATTTTGACAATAAAATTTGATAATTCTCACACGTTGTTGAATACCTTCCATGGTGACTTTAGCACCATGGCCACTATAATCTAATAGATTTCTAGCGTCCTTATTGAAAGGCCCTGTACTTCTAAAGTCCTGGTTTCACCAATATTAACAATATATATATATATATATATATATATATATATATATATATATATATATATATAATTCCCGAGTTAATACTTATTGATTGTCATGGCGTCATTTTTATTTAGTTGCTTTTATTATATCAAATATTGCAACCAATCACATAAAAAATGATCCATATTCGTATATTAAATTACAGATAGCACTTAAGATGATCATTATATTGTGTAGTAAACATTTGTTCGATCAACGCCCATGTCTTGTATCCATTTTGAAAACGTAATAGCCGAGGAGTTCCAGGGGGCTTTTGAACAAAGAAAATATCGCTAGGACAAGTGTGTGAACGCAGAAGAGTTACACATTGAAGTCTATAACTTTGATTTATATGAATGACATATATTTGATGTTTAATATATTAGGTATGTCTACGAACTTAATTGTCACACATCGTATATTTATTGTTAGTGCGGTCTCCTCTTAGAATTCGCGTTTTAAGTTGATTACCTATTTTGAAGAAGGTCGACTACACCACACTTAATACTTGCCAATATATTAATCAGATATTCGTCCTCTTAAAGTTTGAACAGCTGATGTATGAAGTAGGTTATTGGAACCCGACCCTTTTGCTATATACAAGCAGTCGTATTTTTCAACGTCAAATCCGAGCTCCAACAAATGAGAGCCAAATAAATTATAATATAGAGAGGTGATACCCCTCTTAAAAGTTTATTTTGATGTACTACTTAGGCGTAACAAACAAGATTAACTTAAATAATGGAATTTCTATATCATTCAATGCTTGGGTATATTTGGCTTATTTTATAAAATAAATGGAAAGTTAATTTTATCCCGTTAAGTGCAAAATAATAGTAATATAATTTTACATCATACCCAGCTTTGCAAGAGAAAATTGTTATTTAAAAACTTAAGTTTAGAGATGAGAAATGAACAGTAACGAGTAAGTGATTAATAATAAACTGCTACACTTTTAAGATTGTTTTAATTTATTGATTCAGTAGTATGAGTTGGCATGTTCAGTATGGTTCGGTAGTATGAACAAAAAATAAATGATGATTTCTTAGAATTTAAACCAAAAGTTCTGAAATTAAGAAAAACCGTTATACTTGTAATACACAGTGAGTTCGTACACGTTGGAACATCGATAAAATTGTTACTGGGCAAATAGGAAAAACAGTCTTGGATATCTCGACTTTAGAATTTAGAACGACTGTTTTTTAGAATTTGTTTTTGGCATAAGTTCTTGTATTTCGAGTACTGGGTCCCTGGATACCCTCGTTGAATGATAGAGGTACATACGCAGCTTTCAGTGAAAGTAAATGTATGATCAGTAGTTGTTGGTACCACAGTTATAGGACCATTTTTGTTGATGATGTCTTAACTACTGCAAAGAATTTAAATTTTGCTACAACAGCGCCTTACTTATTGTATAGTATGTAAATTGTGCATAGTTACCCATATATATATATATATATATATATATATATATATATATATATATATATATTCGGCTTTCTCAATGGTAATAGAGGAGCTACTGAGTGGCCAGCTGGATTTCCTTATCTAAATCCGCAGGTGCGTTAAACCATTAGGAAAGTAGTTACTAAAAATTACATATTGCATATTAAGTAAGTTTATTGAAGAAAACAGTGTAACATAATATCTCTATCATATAGTTTAGCTATCAAAAATAGAATGGAATTATTTAAATTACACATGACTCACACTGCTCACACTATCTTCGTATTAAATTACAAAAATCTCAAGATATGGGAGGTGTATTCATATGTACACACTGTAAGACATAAGTCGTTTTAAACTGTGAAGGAGTTCAAATACTGACACCGTAAGTGCCCTGTGCAATATCAATCCATTAGTTTTTAAAAAACAACTTCTCAGTAAATCATATTAATTTTTCTATATATAGATAGAGTATCCAAGATATCCATTCAAGTATTAGAGAGAATAATAACAAGTTCCTTCGCCTTCCAAATTATTTTGCCAATACTTTTTAAGTACAGTAGCTTTAATTAAATTTATAACTCTGGGAATTCGAAAGGAGAACAAAATCTCAGGAAGCCATGTGAAGATAATTCAATTCTTGCCCAAATGTAAGAATTGGATTCTCCATAGTACATCTCCAATCTTCAATCCTTACCAAACACAAATACATATCACTCGGCCTAAATAGGTGTGAAAATAGGTAAGATTTACTAAAAATAATTAATACTTACCAGTAACCACTATACCAATACTATATTGTAACTGCTTCTTTGGTTTAAAATATTTGTGTGATATTTGTACTACGCCGTATTTCATCAATACTATATTTCATTGCTGTTGTCCCCATTTTCTTTTCTTGTCTTTATTTTCTTCCTGTGATTATTATAATGATGAATTTATTAGTATAATGATGATGAAATCATTATACTAATAAATTTGAATACAGCATTTCTTATTTTATCAAGCGATTTTCTGGTTCTCTTTAAATTTACATTTAAAGGGTATCTTAAAAAATTAATATGATTGATAAATATCAATATTGAATGTCTTGAATGCCTAGCTATATATGTGAAATTAATTGTGATAAGTATTACATAACTAAATAGAGTAGATACACATAAGATGGAACATAGTGTCACTTTCATATGTGACAAGAAATGTATTTTCACATGAATTCTTTTTATAAAATCAAAATATAATGCAAATTTCACATTATATATCTTGAAAAAATCATGTCACCAAATGAAACTAAACTGTGTTTGTGTTCATATGTAATGTAGAATATTGGAAAGATTCGGTTTTCCGAAGTTTTTACATAAACGATGATTCAAGTCTACAATTTTTAACAAAACCCGCTTAAAGAAATTATTAGTTTTTAATTGTACTTTAGGTTCTTTCTATACCCAGATATGTTTCGGCTTGAAATATAATTTTACATAAAGCAGAATTGAGATGTGAATAAAACGAAATTTATTTAAAAAACTATTTAATTAAGAAAATGTTTCTGTTGTCGCTAAAGAATAAAACGCGCGTAATGAATATACCAAACTTCTTATTTTCTAGAAAGCTGTCAGTTATTGTCAAGAATACCGTTTTATAATGTTTAATTTAATGTACGAATTTTATAAAAATAATTTTTTTGCACGACCAGGTAATTTGATATGTCTACTGAATCAATTATGACATTAGAAAACTCATTTACACATCACTGATCGATAACTGATGTACTTACCCATCACGCCATTGGCAAGTAAAATGAAAATAAATATGACACATTTATAGCTTTAAATTATTAAATATGTTAACAGGCTTTTTATTAAATATAATATTGAAATTATAGTTTGAACAATTATTGAAAGTTATTGGGATATCTGGGGACATATTTGAATAACAATGTTATTTTTAGTACTAGTAGTGGTGAAACATGTAGGATCGATAGAATTTTTTTGTTTATTTTCATATAAAATCCGTTTTGAAATCTGAATTTTGTTTTACAGAGAATCTTCGATATATCCTTCAGCACCAGACGAAGAGCGCCAGCCGTCATGCTTTAAGGTCCAAAATATCAACGTTCTTGTCAGAATATAGGCAGAATTTATTCGAAATACATGTCCAGTATGAAAAAGTGAGTCTGGTAAATTTAGAACTTTTAGAATATTGAAGGGCTAACTTCTCATTATACCCCTAGCCAGTACATGATTGGTGATAGTTCTATAGCGCATATATAAGTGGTTATAAGTGAGATACATTTTTCTATAGTATTCTAAACTAAAACAGTAAAAGTACGTGGATGACTAATTTTCTTATTAGGAACATGTATTATAACAAATGAACTTTGATACTAAATGTCACATATTTTCATATTATATATGTAACTTTTCCCTTTCTCATGCCTGTTATTCCAAATGGCATCGCTATTTTTACATTTAAATGCGTATATTTTCTTGAAAAAATGTTCTATTTCTTCGATCGTCTATCTAACCTAAAAATCGTTTCATATGCTACTTAAACCATTAAAATATTTTTAAATATAACGGCATATTGTTAGTTTTTTAAAATTTATATCAATTTAATAAAAATTGATATAAATCTCGAATGCTATGGGTATTACCTAACCTAACAGGGCTCAGACAGAAATTGTCTGATTGTCTAAATTGTCTTTTACCGAAAAATGTCCATTATCAGTCTTAATACTTCCTATATTAAACTGCTGTTCATAGAAATATTTCAGTTCAAATTATGTGAAAATATTTAAAATTTGAATATTTCAAATATGCTAATTTTGATCTGATATTTTATTTTTACATATAGTATCAGTGACGAATTTCTGAAACCACATTACTTAAGCGGGGATTCCTGTAAAAGATTTGTTGTGATAATGACGCTATAAATAACGACATGATCACAATAGCAGTTTGTTTTCAATGCGCACGTTATTACTACCGTGTATGCGCTCATTTGTATATCCCCGTGTTTATCAGAACATAAATTATGTAGATACCAGTTTCATTGACGTATCAGATACTAAAGTAGGTACTAAAATAAATGTATTGTGAGTAGTGTAGAATCTTTTTTCCAATCAGAAGTATATGCTATATTGTTGATAGTAAAAATGTACGTAATAGCGTAATATAAATGGATGACAGAGTGCTATTTATTTTATCTTTTTGTTTTAAATTATTAAAAATAGTAATCGTAGAAGAAAAAAAAATTAACATGTGGTAATTCCATGTTCATTTGTAATTTTCCAATTTTAATTAAATGTAGTATACACAGTTTTTAACGAAAGGCACAAGGTATTTAAATTAAAATAAGTAGATAGGATATGAAATACATATTTAGTGGTGTTACATATCTAGGATATATAAAACCACTAGGATATAATATATGATATCATGAGATGTGTATCTAATGATATGCATATAATTCCCTCTTACAACAATAGTACGAAGTCTTAGGAATGTATAACTCCGATATTTTGTGTACATTAATTTTAAATTTTCTGTTTTATTCTTGAATAGTACGAAAAAAATAAACAGATTTCGAGCTACCTGTTTTCGTGGATAAAAAATATTATATGTAATAATTTGTGATTGAGATCTAATTAGATAAAAATTAGAGTTGAATTAGAATTTATTCACATATTTTTATATATAATATTTAGATATTTTTTCAAGTTTTTATTTCCATAAAAAATTATTATAAAAATATCAAGTATATATTTCCATATTTACTTGATAAGTAAACCAAGTTAATTGAACTTTATTGCTTATAATTCTTTAGTGTATATTGTATATTGGCAATGATATGTAATAAAAGAGAATATCATCGGACCTATTTCTTAAAGCACAAAATAATACTTGCAAAGAAAGAAAATAAAGGATAGGGATTTGTTTTAATAATCTAACAAGGTTTTTGAGGATAAAAAAGTAAACAAATAATAATTATAATAAATAAAATATCTTATATCACTAATATGTATTGAATGAATTTACTAGAAAGTTCTTTATTTCTCGACCACTTATTTACAACTCAACTATTTACAAGTTCAATTAACTAACTACTTTAACTTTATAAACTAACTCTCGCACTATATATCACTTTCTTCCCACTGTATCGCGGTCCGAATTCAACTAACTCCTGGGCGGACGACACAACTCTTATATAGGCAGTGGGACGTCTCTCCAGACGTTTCTAGATGAAGAACTTTGACGAACATTCTAGTATAGAACGCACTGGAAGTCAACTCCGCATGTTCTCGATAGTATCGAATATTCCCGGCGCGGCGTTCGGGATCGCTCGAGGCATTCGTTACTGCCTCCCTCCTAGTACTGATCGTCCCGATCAGTTGATCGCCCTTGGAATGGTGACAAGCGGTCGATGCATACAACTTTCATTTTTGCGCGTGGTCCTTTCTGGATCCGGTAAACTAGGTCATTTATTCTGGTCACAATTTTGTAAGGACCCTCCCAGGATTTCTGCAACTTCGGACATCGGCCCTTTTTGCGAGACGGATTGTATAACCATACTAGGTCGCCTTTTTGAAAGCCTTCAATATTCATCCTTCGGTCATACCTTGTCTTCATTCGGTCGCTCTCCAATCTGGTCTTTCGAATTTGGGGCAACTGACACACTCCCTGGAACACACCCGATTTAGTGCGTGGAAATGGCCCGGCAACGTCGATAGCAATTCGCTCAAAGGGAGCACCCACGTTGTATTATTTCATGCGTCCCCGGCGCCGAGTGTTTGGATCCTTGCTGCTACCGCAGACGTCGCATTTTCTGCACCAATCTTCTACGTCTGACCGACTTCCTACCCAGTAGAATCGTTCCTTCACTTTACCCATCGTTTTAGCTACCCCAAAGTGCTGTGTTCTCCAGTTCCGCTGTGAGTAGTTTCCAAAACCTCTGCCACTCCATTCTTGAGTAGCACGATCTGTAGTCGATTCCTTGCACCATCCGGACTTTCCCAAACTCTTTTCAGAACCCCGGCGTCAATAACCAGTGAGTCCCATTGAGCCCAGTAACATTTCGTAATTGCGCCGAGGTCGCTGATATCCGCCCAAAATGGTCTATCTTACCACCCCGGTAAGCCGGGCTGCTCCACGGATTCTGGGGGGAGCAATCAACCGACAACCAAATGTCTCCAGACTGGGGAAAGAATAGAAGATCTGAAGGAAGTAAAGACAAACACGATATGGCTGGAGGAAATGGATGAAAACCCATGTTTCAACCCATTTCAAAGAATATCCTCGTTAGCAAGATCTCCTGTTAGGAAGCTTGCCGAAGAAAATACTGGAACAGGAATCCAGGAGGCTGCAGACATAATAAATGCTTCACCGGATGAAAAAAGAGAAACGAAAAGGAAGCGCGAGGAGACGCCGAAGAAAATTATAAGGGAAAAAATGATTTAGAAGCCTTCTTAAACAAAACAAAGAAGGACAGCATGACTGCAAAGACTTATTAAGAAATATGGCAACGGAGATCTTGAAACTAAATGGTCTAATAAGAGATCACCCAACCACTAGGATAGCTATAAAGACTGCAGCAATGAGTCTACGGAAATATGCTACACAATTAAACCAGGCACACACCTTCGTTGACGAACTGACCGAAGAAATATATACAAGAATAAGGGCAGAGCAGGTAGACGATACTGGTGGTACTGTCAGTACGAGCACAGATAGGGGAATCCAAACTGATATGGTAGGAAACGAGGATAATGAAGATGTTTGGACAGACGTACAAAACATGAATGATAATTCTGACCTGCACGACATAATAGAAAGAAGCTGGCCAGAGAAAGCGTATCGAAAGACAAAGATAGCAAACAAATCTATGCTCGGTGCAGAGAAAGATGAAGACTTAGTTATAGTCGTTCCAATAGACAGCAAGATAGGTAACCCATTATTGAAGAAATTAATGGAACAACATAAACAGATTAATAGGGTAATAGAAAACAAACTCCTAAAACCCGGGAAGATGATATGCATTAAAAACAGCAATTCAATAATTGAAGAAGATGGTAGATACGGAGCTGTGGATGACGGATATGTGTTTCTGGTAGGAGTGGAACCTGAAAAAAAAGCAACTACGCGAGTGTAAGGACAAATATCCTAAAAATAAAAGAAATGCAGAGTCAATTACAAAGGCGAAGAGTAGCATGCACGTCGCAGCATGGACAGCACGGACTGCACGACACTGAACTACGAAAAATCATGGAGATTTGCTATTGGAATGAACGAACCGAGGTGACAATATATAGCACCACATTAGCCAAAGAAAATAATAAAAATCAGCCAATTAACGGAAACCCCATGAAGGAACCGGCAGAAAATGAGGCAGACTGGAAGCTGGTACAAAGACAAAGAAAGAATTCGGAGGGAAGGCCAAGGGGAGACAAGCCACAAAAAGAAGAAATAAGGGCACTTATAATCAAACAGGAAGGGAAAACATATGCAGATCTCCTAAAAATCGTAAGAAATAAGATACAGTCAGGCACGCGAGAAGCTGAATCTATTAGAACTATAAGAAAGTCCAAAGATGGGGGCATAGTGATGGCAGTAGATAAGGAGCAGGAAGAAATGCTAGGAGAGCTGAAAGGAAAAATAAAAAAAGCCGGAGAGTCTACCTAAATATTAAAGACATAGATCCACTAACAACTAAAGACGATATTGCCGAGGCCATAGGAAAGGAGCTAGGGAAAGAAAAAGATTTGAGCAAAATCGGGGATCTTAGACCATATTTTGGAGGAAATCAGGCAGTGACAATAAGAGTAACCAAAAACGAAGCGGAAAACCTACTCGCAAATGGAAACATAAGAATAGGGTTGAATCTATGTAAAATCATGGAGAAGGTAGAGGTCCTTAAATGCTTTCGCTGCTGGGGTTATGGTCACAAAATGAAAAACTGTACAGAATAAAACGACTGTACAGACGCCTGCAGAAGATGTGGACAGAAGGGACATAAAGAAAAGGACTGTAAAAATAGCATGACTTGTCTAAATTGCAGAAAAGAGGGATATAAAGCTAGAACCGGGAAATGCCTAGAATTTCGTAAAGCCCTAAGAAGGGCAAGAATGAAGGCCGATAAAAAAGGGCGTACTAAATGTAGGGCACAACAGGGAATATAAATGTAAAAAAAAACAACGAGATAATGAAAAACAAGAATAAACTAAAAGTTTTGCAGACGAACCTATAACGATCTGCATGTGCACACGATATAGCTTACGCCACGGCGGCCAAACAAAATGTGGATATATTAATAGTATGTGAACCCAATAAAAATTCGGTGAATGGAACCAGATGGATTAGAGATGAAAGACAGGATGTAGGGATCTACTGCGTAAATAGAAATATAGAAATACAAAAGGTGTTTAGAAATAGAGGCTATGTAATAATAGATATAAAGATGTGCTTCTTGGTTGCCTGCTACAGTTCTCCAAATATTCACCTAACAATATTCAAGGAGGAAATGGATCTGCTAATGGCTGATGTAGATAGTATGCAGAGAGAAGCTATAGTACTAGGAGATCTAAATGTAAAGTCACCGCAATGGGGGTCCCCCACCACTGATAGAAGGGGAGAATACTGGACCAAACTGATGGCCACAAGGAATATGGTTATAATAAATGATGGAAAAACACCAACATGGAGGAGAGGAGATAGCGAAAGCTTCAGAGATGTGACATGCTCTACACAGGGAATCGCCAAAAAAATAGATAACTGGGAAGTTTTACTAGAAGAAACACTCAGTGACCACAGCTTTATATATTTTGAAATAAATGTTGAGATAAATAAAGGCAAAGGAAAAATACAGCCCACCAAATATATAATGGTCAAGGCAAAATTCCATGAGGCTATGAAAAAAGAACTAGGAGAGGTAGGGGATCGTCAAATCTCTTCGGAGGAGTACACCAAGATACTGAAAAGGGCCTACAAGAAAAGTCAAATATCTAGGAATCATAGAGAAGCCAACAAATTACCATATTGGTGGACTGAAGAAATTGAGACATAAAGAAACGAATGTAACAGTGCTAGGAGAAGAAGTACCCATGTTAACTCAAAGGAGATATCAAACGAACAAAAACAGGAAATGAACAGAGACTACAAGGAAAAAAGGAGGAAACTGTGCAAGTTGATCAGCACATCCAAGAGAAAGCACTGGGAAGCTTTACGGAACTAATTAGAAGACGACATCTGGGGAGCAAGCTACCAGATAGTAACCAAGAAACTAAAAGGTATGGTAACACCTTATAATCTCTCAGAAGAAAAGAAAATAGATATAGCCATGGAATTATTGCCACAAACCAACGATATTTTGGAGGAGGAGATAGAGGAAACAGAAAATGAGACGCCATTCACCGAGGAAGAAGTTAAATCAGCAGCCATGAAAATGAAAACAGGCAAGAGTCCAGGGCCTGATGGTATATCCGCGGAAGCGGTGCACCCGAGGCAGTAGAGGTAGCACCCGAGGAAACAACAAAAATGATGAACAATCTGTTAGCACATGGAAGGTTCCCAGAAAGTTGGAAGAGAGCTAAACTGGTACTCATATGGAAAGGGAAGGAACCACTGGATGCACCAACTTCCCAAAGACCTATTTGCCTCCTGGATATACTGGGAAAACTATGCGAATCCTTAATAAGGGATAGATTAGAGATCGAAATAGAAAGGGGAGAAGGTTTATCTGATAGGCAGTTCTGTTTTCATAAAGGGAGATCAACAATTCAGGCAGTGGAGTATGTTAAAAGAGTAGTAGGAGAAAAGAAACACAAACTGTATGCGCTGGCCACATTAGATGTCCGAAATGCATTTAACACAGCCACTTGGAGTTTGATCCTAGGTGAACTGAGGAGAGGAAATATATCGAGCTATATAATTAGGGCTGTAAGAAACTACTTCAGTTGAAGGAAGATTCTTATTAATCGGAACATGGAAATAGACATGAATGTGGGGGTTCCACAGGGTTCGGTTCTAGGCCCGACCCTGTGGAATATGCTATATGATGGGGTCCTAAGGATAAAACTACCAAGAAATATCCAATTAGTGGCATTTGCAGACGACCTAGCCATAATAGCGGGAGCAGGTGATAGATACACGCTCAAATATATAGTCGAAGTATCTATCAAAAGGATAAATGGATGGATGGGGGAACATCGTTTGACACTAGCTCCAGAAAAGACAGAGATAGTCCTTCTGAGGGGACATAGCACAAAATCTATGCTAAAGTTTAAAATCGGGAACGTAGAAATTACCCCGAAAAGATCCTTAAAGTACTTAGGTATTATGATGGATACAAGAGGTACCTTTGGAGAACACATAAAGTACACAGTGGAGAAGGCAGAGAAAAGGATATCGACCCAAATGAGGCTGATGCCAAACGTAGGCGGCCCACGAATTCAGAAGAGATTGGTGTTAAATGGTGTTGTCCAATCAATATTGCTTTATGGAGCACCCGTTTGGCACGGTGTGTTAAATATTAAAAGATACAGTAATATGCTAGTAAATACCCAAAGAAAAATGCTAATAAGAGTAACAAGTGCATACAGGACAACGTCGACAAAGGCGCTACAAGTGGTTGCTGGAGTACCTCCCATAGAATTGTTAGCGCAGGAAAGAAAGAAACTTCATGACGGAGGAAATGGTCATACTATACAACATAAAAAAGAGGAAAGAGAAAATACCTTATAAAAATGGCAAAGAACATGGAACGAAGAGGTAAATGTGGCTCAATGGACTAAGAAGCTCATTCCAAATATAAAGCTCTGGCTGAAATGCAAACATAAAACAACGGACTACTAACCCAGATACTGACAGGGCATGGATGCTTCTGGAGTTATCTTTATCGAATGGGAAAGGTAAGGGACGATAACTGTATATATTGCGGAAATAGAGATATCCCCGAACATACCTTCTTCGTATGCCCGAGATGGGAAAGTAAAAGACAGGTTGCGTGGACAATGCTCGAACTTGTACCAGTTGCAGAAAACATAATAGAATTAATGACGGAAAAAACAAGAACTTGGCAAATAATTCATACGCTGGCAAGAGAAATAATGGGAAAAAAGGAACAGGAGGAAAGGGTAAATCAAGTAAAGTATACATGTATAATATCAATTTTATGTTTGATTTAAATTTAATATCGATTAATTTTAATTTAATGTATTCTGAAGAAAGTTTGTGTTTACTTTATAGTTATATCATTTGTGGATCCAGCTAAGAAAAAATAGATAATTTATGTTGTAATATATGTTTGTCTGCAAGGAAGTTTTTATCTGTTTTTTAAAATAAGTTATTGAATCTGTCTCCCCTGTCGTGCAAGGTAGATCTAAAATTTCTAAAAGTTTTTTATTATGATTTTAACGCAATTATTATAGTATGTTGACTGATCCGTTTTTTCACTGCAGATCTCAATTAAAATATTTAGGTAAGTATATGAAATAGCAATAAATATTACAGGAGTGGGTGGGAAACTTTTGTTGAGAAGATAACACTAACTTAGTTTTCCACAAACTAAGTCGGGTATACTCGGGTCCAGATCGGGCTAACTCGGTTCGGGTACATTCGGGATCCGATCGGGTGGACACGATTAGGATACTCGGAGGTACACTCGGGTCCCGATCGGGCAAACTCCGTTCGGATATATTCGGGATACGATCGGGTACTCGGATTCCGGTCGGGCCGACTCGGTTCGGATACACTCGGGTTCAGATCGGTCAAACTTGTTTCGGGTATATTCGGGATCCGATCGGGTGGACTAGGTTCGGGTACTCGGACCCCGGTCGGGCTGACTCGGTTCGGGTATACTCGGGTCCAGATGGGTTTAACTCTGTTCGGGTATATTCGGGATCCGATCGGGTGGACTCGGTTCTGGTACTCGGACCTCGGTCGAGCCGACTCGGATCGGGTATACTCGGGTCCCGATCGGGCAAACTCGGTTCGGGTGTATTTGGGATCCGATCGGGTGAGCTCGATTCGGGTACTCGCACCAAGGTCGGGCCGACTCGGTTCGGGTATATTCGGGTCCCGATCGGACAAAATCGGTTCGCATATATTCAAGATACGATCGAGTGGACTCGATTTGGTTACTTGAACCCCGGTCCGGCCGACTCGGTTCGGGTATACTCGGGTCCCGATCGGACAAACTCGGTTCGGGTACACGCGGGTCTCGATCGGGCAAACTCGGTTCGGGTACACTCGGGTCCCGATCGGTCAACTCTGTTCGGGTATTTTCGGGATCCAATCGGGTAGACTCGGTTCGGGTACTCGGACCCCGGTCGGGCCGACTTGGTTTGGGTATACTTGGGTCAAGATCTTTCAAACTTGGTTCGGGTATATTCGGGATCCGAACGGGTGGACTCGGGTCGGGTACTCGGACCCCGGTCGGGCAAACTCTGTTCGCGTACACTCGGGTTCAGATCGGGCAAACTCGGTTCGGGTATATTCGGGATCCGATCGGGTGGACTCGGGTCGGGTACTCGGACCCCGGTCGGGCCGACTCGGTTCGAGTATACTCGGCTACAGATCGGGCAAACTCTGTTCGCGTACACTCGGGTTCAGATCGGGCAAACTCGGTTCGGGTATATTCGGGATCCGATCGGGTGGACTCGGTTCTGGTACTCGCACCCCGGTCGGGCCGACTCGGTTCGGGTATACTCGGGTTTCGATCGGGCAAACTCGAAAATACTATACACTACACCCGATGCGCGTTTCGCCAACAAAGTTAGCATCACCTCGAGATGATTAAAATTGATTTAATCATCTCCAGATGATGTCAACTTTGTTGAAGAAACGCGCGTCAAGTGTAGTGTATAATGTCTTGTGGAAAACTAAGTCATAAGTTTATAAGCCCTTGATTGATAGCATAAGCTTCTACACTGTAAATTGTACAGTTTATGGATAGTTTAGAAGGCCTATAGTGTAATTATTTGCTACATAGAAAGCGCAATCTGTAAATTTTGCTGATTTATGAATATAAATCAATAAAATTTACAAATTTTACAGATCAGTATATTTACAGATATAAGTTATTATTTATGTATACATATAAATAATAAATTAGAACAATATAGCAAATTAATAATTACAATTTTTACGTTAAAAGCTATAATTATATATCATATTAAGCGGAAATGGTTGAAATGAGAAATATCTGCGAACGGCATAATGGTTATTATAAGTTATTTTGTTTTTGTAAACTTTAAAGTTTGCTGACGAATGTTGGCGTAATTTATCGAAACTTGGAATTTATTGACTTTCACCAAAAATGTAAATTTATGTAGTCCATTATTCTATGGAGTATAAATTTTATCAACAGAAATTCAGCTTCAAATGCCAATATCTGAATTGAATTGCAGACGAATAGAAAACAATTTATACTCGTACAGTTTGACAATTTAAAACATATTGTGCATCGTTTTTTTGCCATTAATGTAGCTTTATATTTGTTATATACATATATCAACAAGTCATATATTATTAACAATGTTCATCATCATTAGGTCATCAGTCCTAAGACTGGTTGGACGCTAACCTCCAGCTTCTCCTATCTTGTGCTAACCTACGCATTTCGCTAATTGTGCTACAACCTACATCCCTTACTATTTGCGAGCAGTAGTCTAATCTAGGCCTACCTCTGCCTTTCTTCACTCCTATTTCTGCCTCCAAAATATCGCGGACTATTCCCCCATGTCTCAGCAAGTGGCCTACCATTCTATCTCTTCTCTTCTTTAAGTTTTTCCACATACTCCTTTTCTCGCCGACTTTCTCCAATACTTCTTCGTTTCTAACCCTATCAGTCCATGGTATTTTCATCATTCTTCGGTAACACCACATCTCAAAAGCTTCTAATTTCTTCCTACTTGCTTCCCCTACCGTCCAGGTTTCGCAGCCGTAAAGTGCCGTGCTCCATACATATGTTTTCAAAAATCTTTTCCTTGTTTCTAAGTTTATTACCCCCGAGCATAAAAGTGCTTTCTTTTTGTTAAAAGCTACTCGACCCTGCGCTATTCTTTGTTTTATGTCTTTATCGCTTCTTCCATCCCAATTTATTTTACTTCCTAAATAAGTGAAGTCTTTAACTTATATATTATTAACAATGTTAATAATATATTTAATAATAATTATTATAATAATACTCATTGTGAGTTAAGTACTAATAATTATTATTAGCTAGTGCTAATATTGCATTAAAATTTTGTGACATAAATATTGGCGATTTTAACAACATGTTAGTTCGTGAAATTTGACAGTAAAATATTTAGAGAGCCTAGTCTGGCTATTGATATACTTAGCAATGCGTATGCAACTGTACTATTATGGAATAATTTAAATAAAAATAAGAAGCTAGTAATCACCCTCCTAGAGTTGAATGACTGGATGTCAAATCTTTGTAGAACAAGAGTATGGCCGTAATCCCTTATTGAGTAATAATTGCCTACGAGAAGTAACAAATACTTTAAAAAACACCATTGAATATTCTCAAGTAGATTGAAATGATTTAAATACTGAGAATAGAAAATAACGCTACAATATTTTAATTACAAACGTATTAATGCAAGATTGTTTTCTATGTCGTATTTCTAATCATGAAATCAAGGGTTTTACATGCTTTAAGATTTACATGGCAGATATGCGCAGATATGTTTATCATCAAAGTACATACTAATATTCTTTATATTTTCAGAACGTGTTAAAACTGTAGCACGAAATGGATAGTCATATATTAGTTATATTTGCTTCACTTGCTTCTATAAGGTATGCGAGTAAACTTTATATTTATCTGTATTTATTGATAATTTATTCTTCGAACGTCAGGGCGTCTTATTGCTTAAACATGTTATATTTAAAAATAATTTTAAGTCATTTGCAAGAAGAGGATGATACGATTATAACACAAAGAATGATGGTTACAAATTTCAGCCTTGAGGTACTTCAAGGATGCTAAAAAGGCCTTGGATTTAAAAAACTATTATATGAAATAAATAATGTGCTATCGGTTACATACTCGTACGATGTATGATTATTAAGTGAAACGGATTACCTTTAAATCTGTATAATCCTAATTTAAAATTAGTATATTATAATTCAACTTGTCAAAAGCTTTCGAAAAGCCAATATATACTACATCTAATAGACATTTATTATCTATTTGATTTGCGTAAATTCTACAAAATTTGTAATTGTGAACCGTTTTAGAAATTATTAGAGATAAAACGGGCTGCACACCAAGATAAATCTGGGTGCATAATGACATCTCGAAAACCTTTGCAATATTACACAGAATATTGATTGGGTGAGAACTTTCTATATCAAATAAATTGATACCTTTTAATATGGAATAAATCGTTGCTTCTTTTCAAACTTTAGAAAATGGGCGGGTAGAAAGTATCAGATTAAACAGAATGAGAAGTGGCTGTATTAAAGCCCCTGAGCTAATAATAATAAAGCTCGAAATTTTCATCCCCACGGTCATTTTATTTTTAAGTTTTGATAATGACTGATAAGTGATGAATATTTAAGTAATAAGTTGGTATTATTAATAGATAAAGTAAGATAAAATAGATAAATTTCTATGCAAATATATTGTGTTTGGAATTCTATTTCGTATTCTAAATTCTTGAGAAATACTTGCGATAAAGAATATATGTGATAAATTAGAAATAGAATGTTGAAAACATATTTATCAAGTTTCATTTTTATATATTCTATTACTATTTTCATTTAATAGTGGAATAACATGCTACATATAAATATTTCTTAATCATATTTCTGGTGCATAATAATATTACACGAGTATAATAAAAAATATTATACTTTAAGTAATTTTAAGTCGTAAGAGTGTCGTATTCCTATTTATTTATATTTAATTAATAAAATCGACATTCATTTTTGGGAGATGATTGTGGAAGAAGCCGTCGCATACAATTTTCAACTATTAACAGAGACGATTGAGAATACTCAATCGTAAATGTTAATAAACAGTTACAATAAAATATTAAGTTGACAAATGAATATATTTAATTATTGGATACAGGATATATTGAAAAAATAATAAACAGCTAAATAAAAATGAAAGCAGTATGATCTAATATATTCATAATTACAATAGAAGAATGAGATTTAGCCTCATAAGTGAATATGTTGAAAATAACGTGGGCGAAAGTTGAAAAGGTCGAAACTGGAAAACTATAAAATATATTACATTAGATGGATTACGCTCCATTTTTAACACAGAAAATTTAGTCTACGGTCCAGATTATCTTCCTGAATCTCGTGAAATTAATGCACTTTTTTTGGATACCAATTATTCTCTTTAAGGCAGTTCAAAACTCATAACTGAACACATTGCAAATTATAATGCAGCGATTTCGAGGCTGGTGAGGATATTCTTCGATAGCTAGTAATACGTTCAACTATGTATCTTCCGAAACGGTAGGAGCATTTTTGGTGTAATGATCCCTCACGGTACCAACATTTCTAAATGCTTCTATTTTAGTTAAAGTTGGGAGTCGCACTAAATTTTTAAAACTTGCGACAGTAGATAATTAGAATTGTTGTAACGCCTAATGAACACAACTAACCAAATAACGTCAAAATAATACGGAAAAAGGAGAGAAGAATTGTCAAAAAAAAAAACAAGTGAAGTATCGGAAGAACGAAATTTAGAAACATCAAAAAGTAGAATTATTTGAAAGTAGTTAAAATCAGTGTCTGAAAGAAATAACGGACAGAAATGCTATTAAAAATTAAATGAAATGTCACGAAACCTCTTGCGACTTACCCTACCGCAAGATTTAAGCTGCTCTAACTGTTTACTCTTAAATAACATTATCAGACAAGGCTATTCTCATTTAAAAACAATGTCGTGACGTCATAACGCCAAAACACATCTCTGTATCACAAAATGCACAAATAAAATACAAAATCGATCTGTAATAATATTTCTTCCCCACTTGCTCAGTAATGATTTTATAGAATGTGTTCTAAGTTTTAAGTGTTCACCTTATATTGGATACAACTTATGAGTTGGTATTTTTGAATAAATGGCGAAGGCGCCTCTGTAATTTTAAATTACTTAGATATGTTTGTCTCTATAATTTTAATTTTAATAACATTCTTTTAATATTGTACACTTAAATTAAGCACAAGCCAGAAATATATCGAAAATATCATACTTATAATTCATGTTTCAAAGAAACGTAAGAGTCTGAAGATAGCATCGTGCACATTTTTACAAATATTTACCTACATTAAATAGATAGAAGGAAAAATTGTAATACTCACTAATAGAAGCTCACTATTGACATAAAAATAATAAATTATAAGTAAGATATGATTTGTGTCGTCCTTGCATATCCTTAATTTCTATCAATTTTAGTAAATGCTAACTCAGCAATTTTTAAAGGAATACGGAAGGTAAAGTAAACATACAATACATATTAAAATATCATTGGCGCATCCGCCATTTATTTAAAATTTGCTAGCTAATTGATGTATATATTTCGGTGAATAAAATTAAATGTGTTTAATCTTTACTGTTTATATCTTTTATTATTTTACATTTTATGTACTAATAACCCTTTTCAAATTTATTTGTATATATATTTTTTTAATTTGTATATAATTTACATTGTTATTGCACATAATTTTATTTGTATATTTGTTTTCGATCCATTGTATATATATATAGTAGGCGGGTGAGGTATTGTTCATCAATAATAACAGAGAAAGTAATATTTTTTACTTGGTTCGTTATTTTAATATCTTATTATGTAATCCTAATATCCATAAATTAATATCCACTACAAATTATCTATAACTATTTTCATCCACAACACAACTTTTGCCTTAATATATTTTTTGTACGACTTTTTAAATATTTGATATAAATCAAATTTTGCCTTTTATTTTCCTATCATGATTAACATGTAACTACAAACTAAGTAAAACTTCAACATGTAACAGTTAGTATTTAATAGACAGAAAAATAAAATGGTAATACACATTGCTCAACAGCAAAACGATAATAAATTATAAGTAATATCGTTATATTCGTCCTTATCGTTGCACATCATTAATTTATATAAATTTTAGTAACTGTTAACCCAGTTAGCGATTTTTAAAGCAATTGTGAAGGTAATGTAATTTTCTTTTCTTTTAATATTTAGATAATATATGTCACGAATTAGAAAGAAAAAATAGCAAAAACATATTTGAATAAATTAGAATAAAACTAAGTGCTACACATATGAAAGTAATATTGGCCCCTCCGCCATTTTCTTGAAAATTCCTAGCTAGACGATGTACACTGGGGTGTCCCACGAAGTTTTGGCTAGTCGATATCTCGAAACCTATTGGAACAATAATATTGGAAATTAGCGATGTGAAACAGTTGAAGGGGTTGCCTATTTTTGGTATAAAAGATCTTTATTTCACCTGCACATTTACGGTCACGTAACATCAACTTCAAAATTTTAAATGAGACACCCTGTACGTTATTACAATTTTGTGATGGCCTATCTAATACCAATCCAACGATACTATATTTATTAGATATTAAAACTTTTATTGAAGAAGATAAATAATTACACAGCAAAATATAATAATTACAAAAATCATTACAGTTGATGCTCAAATTGATGTCTACTTTCATTAACGCAATACTCAAATCTTTCTAAACCATTTGTGGTATACTGCTCTAATCATTTCTGGTGTAACAGTTTGGCACGCTGCTCTGATTTTGTTTTGCAAATCGTCTATATCTCTAGGCTGTGTATTGTAAACCAAACCTTTTAAGTATTGCCATAAAAATAAATCTATAGGTGTTATATCTGGGCAGTGAGGCGACCAAGATATTGTACCATTGCACCCAATCCATCTTTCAGGGAAAGTAGCTTGAAGATATGTCCTAACTTGCTGGACAAAGTGAGGAGGTGCACCAACCTGCTACCACCACATCGTCCTTTCTTCGTTTAAGGGAATACCTTCAAGAAAATGGGGAAGCATATTCTGGAGAAAATCTAAATATATTTCGCAGTTAAACGTTTCTTGATAGAAATATGGCCCAATTAAACGATCGTTGAATAAACCGCACCAAGCATTTAAGCCCCATTTTATCTCGAAATTGGTTTCTTGCATCCATTTTGGATTTTCGGCCGACCAGTAGTGACAGTTGTGTCTATTAACGGCACCGTCGTTGTGAAAACGACTTTCGGGAAAACGACAACTACACAAATCTCTAGCACGTCTGCTAAAGGTATAATAATCTTATTACTATTTTTATAAACACTAAATCTACTAATACTGCTTGACAACTCTTGACAAGTAGTGATCTTGCCAAGTAGTAGTAGTGAAGTAGTGCCTTTCTGTTGCTGTTAGGAACTTTTTTGTTCCTAAGCTACCTATGTTTTTTTCTAATAAAAATAGAGAAGCGTTCATAAAAAGTTGTTTATCATTACTGTAGTGCCGCAAAAACTTGACAAATATGGTATCATTGAATTGGTATTAGACAAACCATTACAAAATTGTATTAACATATAGGGTGTCTCATTTAAAATTTTGAAGTTAATGTCACGTGACCGGAAATTTGCAGGTAAAATAAAGTTCTTTTACGCCAATAATGAACAACGCTTTCGGCTGTTAAACATCGCCAATTTTCAAAATTATTGTTCGAATAGATGTCGAGATACCGACTGGCCAAAACTTCGTGGGCCACCTTGTATATTTCGGGGAAAGAATTAAATGTATTAAATCTCTGCTATTTATATCCTTTATTGTAATATGTTTTATTTATTAATAACCCTACTTAAATTATTTGTATATAATTTTTTATAATGGTATAAAAATAATATAATTAATATAATAATATATTTAAATTATGATATGTGTCATTGTTCTTGCATATCTTGATTTATATAAATTTCTGTAATTGTTAACTCAGTTAGTGATTTTTAAAGGAATAAGGAAGGTAACAATATAACTTTAATTTCTTTATACATTAAGATGTATATTAAGATGTATTGTTGTAACAGACTCTATTTGTGTACTCCTTTACTGTTACTGTATTATTCTTTTCCAGTCTTTAGTGATCGTGAATGTAACCACGTATAACATTACATGTCACAAATTTGAGCGAAGGAGTAACAAAAACATATTTACATAAATCAGAGTAGAAAACACCAGTTAAAATGATATTGGCACCTCCGCCATTTATTTAACAATTTCGAAGCAGGTTGTTTATTTCTATGAAAAAATGAAATGTATTAAACCTTTGCAATTTATATATTTT
The DNA here is from genome assembly GCA_037954035.1 of Rosalia funebris. Lineage (NCBI taxonomy): Eukaryota > Metazoa > Arthropoda > Insecta > Coleoptera > Cerambycidae > Rosalia > Rosalia funebris. The sequence continues at coordinate 13,905,833 of JAZFAV010000007.1, forward strand.
ATTATTATATGCTCTATTTTTTAGTTTAGTTTATTTAGTTTTCATTTTTTAATTATTACTGTTCTATAAATCCAGTAGTTTTTATATGAAACCAATGAGGCGATTTTGCGTAGCCAAGACAAGCCTAGCGAGACTTCAAGAAGCAAGAAGACAAGGCGTGAATGCCATTATTGTTACACAGGTTGAGCGCCATATATCGCATATATCGTGTTTTACAGTTATCGATTCAGAGGAATTATATTCGCTATATGTAAAATATGTGGAATCGTTTACAATTCAGTTAATGAACCGCTAATCATATACAAGGTAAATGAAAACTGGTACATGGCTATTATATTTTCCTAAATATGAAAATTTAAAAAACATGATAAATCTTCTTATTGGCGTTTCAATTTGCAAGACTTCCTGATTCTGAAATTCCGTTACGATGTTATCATATAATTATAATTCTTGTATAAATTATATTGATATAAGTTATAACTGTTTTCAAAATAGAAACAATTTCAAAACAAACAGTTATTTTAACAAAATTTGTTTAATTACGAAAATGATTAAAAAGTGAAGAAAATTATTAAATGCTAGTTTACTGTCCTCGTTCTATATTTATTTAATCCTGAAAATAAATAACCTTTACAAAAAAGTGAATGTACACAAAAAAATTTGTTTAGGTGTTAAGAAGACAGGTATTAAGAAGACACGTATTAAGAAGAAGGTGAAATATAAAGAAGAAATGTGTGTTATTTGTATAACAAAATTATTATTATTCGCTGGCACACGCTGTATACTATCCAATATAGTCAGGGTGGGAACCTTAATTGAAATAAATTAAGAGAAATATCATTAATTATCGTGGTTAATAAGTATATTCCATTATTCACCATAACATGGAGTATTTCAATAAAAATTCGTGATACAGGTCGATTTTCAATTTTGATTGTCCATCCTCAGGAGGTAATGATATTTACATATCTTCGCTCTGAGGAAGTTAACTATTTTATCGAATGTAAGAGAGTGTCGAATGATAGATGATTTTAAAAACTGTATCGGGGGAAATGCAACGCTTACCTTATTTTCAAAGTTTTTCTAGTTATTTCCTCCCAGAAAATAAAAACCTATTCCCATGATAACACAGGAATACAAAACAAAATCGACTCTCTGTCTTCGGAATGTGAGGGGCAAATGTAGAGGTATTTTGGATCACTGAACACGAATCCGAAGTCCACTTTTTTCTATCACGATAGGATTTCAAGGTATGGCAAAATTTAGCTACTTAGGCTTATAAAAATCCAAAATTTTGCAGTTTCTTTCTGACACTTCTGAGTTACCATCTCCAAAAGTTTTTGATGTGCTAAATCCAACAAAAAGTATTCCAAGTCAAATCAATGCGTTTAAGAATTATAGCTATTTTAGGAAAAAATTGCGCGAAATATCGAAATTAATGATAAAAAAAGGTCTAATAATAACTCTCTTAATCTACAATTTATTATTAATTAATACAATAATAATACTTGAACAGAATCACGTTGCAATAGAAGCTTAGATAGCGAATAATAACTATTAGTAGTATATGTGGCCGCTTCTATGGCAGTCTTCCATAGAATAGAATTATGGATTGTATATTAGATAGCAGCTTATAATGAGACCAAGTCTTTGTCACTTATAAATTAAGTTGCATCATCCTATGGTATATAGAAGACTTAAAAATAGATGCAATATTAATAAAACAGCATATGTAAATATTACAGTCATTATAGTCGTGTAGATCAGAATGCAAATTATATACATTCGAAATTGATATATTATTAAAATTAGTAAAGGGTATTATATATTTATTATTTTTAGGTCTATATTTAAAATAGTTTTTATGGCAGATCACCTTAAAGGATTATCAAATATTTATACCACTGATTTGTAAGATAAAAAAGAAAGCATACCTATCATTAGAGTATCATTAACGTAATATGAAGAGTACAGCTGCTGGAATGTCGTCTACATATCAAATGTCTCGTGAAGAGCTAATGAATATATGCTTCAAAACTACTATGTTGTTAAAATTATTAAAATGCATTATGTATTTAATATTTATACGTCTATATTTAAGATAGTTTTTACTGAGGATAACGCTAAAGAATTACTGAATCTTTCTGCCACTGATGTATAAGATAAAAGTAAACTCATCATTAAAGCATAATAAATAAATAATATGAAGAATATAGTTATTGGAAAATAAACTATCCAAGAGTTCATGAAGAGCTAATGAAAATATACCTCAAAATGTATAAATGCCTTTTAATATTTTTAATAATATAGTAATTATTAAAAATATTAAAAGGCGTTATATTTTTAATATTCTTATGCACATATTTAAGATTGCCTTTATTACGGATCACACAAAAGAATTATCAAATATTTCTATAACTGATCTATAAGTTTAAAGCAAACTCATCATTAAAGCATCACAAATGCAATATGAAGAATATAGCTGCTGGAAAATAATCAAATATTTCGTGAGGAGCTAATAAAAATATATCTCAAAATTATTGTACCATTAAAATTCTCAAAAGGCATTATATATTTAATATTTTTATACTTATATTTAAGATTGTTTTTATTACAGACTATACTACAGAATTATCAAACATTTCTATCATCGATATATAACAAACTCATCATTAAAGCATCTTAAACATAATATGAAGAGTACAGCTGCTGGAAAACCAATTATCAAAACTTTCGTGAAGAACTAACGAAAATCTTTAATATTACCATATTAATAAAATTATTAAAAGGCAATATATATTTAATATTTTTATGTTTATATTTAATATTGTCTTTATTACAGATCACACTAAAGAATTCTTCAGTTCTTCAAACCCATCAATAAAACATCATAATCGCAATGGTATTTAACTGTTATTAAAATTATTAAAAGGTATTACATATTTAATATTTTTACGCCTATATTTAAAATTGTTTTTGTAGCAGATCACGCTAAAGAATTATTGAATCCTTCTACCACCAATGTACAAGATGAGAGCAAACTTATTATTAAAGCGTCATAATGCAATATGAAAAACTCAATTGGTGGACTATCAGTTATCAAGGATTTCGTGAATAGGTAATGAAAATATGCCTCAAAATTACTTTATTATTAAAATTTTTAAGAGGCATTATATATCAAATATTTTTACTATAAGATGAAAGCAAACTCACCATTAAAGTATTATAAATGCAATGTGTAGAATACATTTTCTGGAATACCAATTATAAAAATGTTCGTAAAGAGCTAACAAAAATATGCCTCAAAGTTATTGTGTTATTAAAATTATTTACTATTTTTACGTCAACATTCAAGATTATATGTATTGCAGATCATACTAAAGAAGTATCGAATGTATCTACCACCGATTTACAATATGAAAGCAAACTCATCATTAAAGCATAATAAACGAAATATGAAGAACACAGTTGCTGCAATACAAATCATCAAAAATTTCGTGAAGAGCTAACGAAAATGTGAATCAAAATGCCTCTGTTTTTAAAATTATGAAAAGGCGTTATATATTTAATAGCTTTATGTCTATATTTATGATTGTTTGCATTGAAGATGACACCAAAGAATTGTTGAATCATTCTAACATCGAGGTATAAGTTGAAAGCAAACTCAGCATTAAGGCATCACAAATTCAATATGAAGAAGAGGAAATTGGGGAAAAGCCAATGAAAATACGCGTCAAAATTACTATGTTTTTTAAAATATTAAAATAAATTATATATTTAATGTTTATACGTCTATATTTAAAATTATATTTGTTGTAGATCACACTAAATAATTATTGAATCTTGTTACCACCAATGTATATAAAGAAAGCAAACTCACCAGTAAAGCATTATAAACGTAAAATGGAGAATACAATTCTTGGGATACCAACAATTATCAAATACTCAGTGAAGATCTAATGAAAATATGAATCATAATTTCTATATTTTTAGAATTATTAAAAAGCATTATATATTCAATAGTTTTACGCCTTTTAAGCATTATATATGTTTAGGATTATTTTTGTTGCAGGTCACATTAAAGAATAATCAAAATTTTCTACTGTCGATGTATAATCATTATAAACTCATTATTAAAACATCCCAAACAAAAAATGATGAATATATTTGGTGGAATACCAATTAAGGACTTCGTGAAGAGCTAATGAAAATATACTTGCTGTTGTTGAAATAGGCTCCTGCTTGTTTTATTTTTGATTTACACCTTCCCTGCTTTTATCCCACGGTGATAATCAACACATTTTATTTTCTTATAGTTAACTGAGAATTTTGGTTGACGACCTCGTTTCTCTTGACGATTTTCTGCTGTTATATAAGATAGCTCAGGAGCTCGAGACAAAAAAATTTAAGCATTTTGGAAATGCAGATATTTTCAAATAAGATTATATTTTGCCTATAAAGCAACTGTAGAGTCAGCAGGTCAGATATGGGGACACGCAGTGCCGGTGGTAGCGCGCTGGGAAAAGTGTAAAGTTAATTAGTGTTCCTAATATGTTTCGGAAAAGCTAATAATTTTTCTGTAAATAGTTGATACTACGCAGAAAAGACCATTATTCGTGATTCAAAATCAGTATCACTCACAGGTCCACAATAATTACTTCAAGTCGCATGTGCTTCTTATCTCAAATTGACTTAATAATATTCTGTAGAAATTATGTCTGACTGTTTTTTTCATAAATATTATGGAGTTAATATATAACATATTGCAAAATTTCAAATTTTCCAAAGCATTTCTATCTTTTGCTTTCTCAACACGTATGTAGTAGTGCTGATGTTACGAATTCGGTTACTATGCTGTCTGATTTATTTGTTTTGAGTTCTGTATATTATCAACTAAATACAGAAATATATTGAGCTTTTTTAAAATATTTTAGGGATCCTAATTAACTTTACACCTTTCTCAGCGCGCCACCACCAAGTGACCCCGTATCTGATGTCCTGACTCTACAGTAGCTTTATATGACCAAAGGATAATTATTTGAAAATCAGCCTTTTCAAAACTATTGTATATTTTTGTTACAATCTCCTAGACTAAAAGTGCACCTAGAATCCTTGATGAATCAAACGAAATATTTTATTTATTAAAGAAAGTATGTATGAAGAAGGTTGTTTTGAACGAAAAATTGTTAATTAAAATTCTTCTATTTAAAATATATACGCTATAAAGAGTACGTAATTCAATGAAATTCAACATTACTTATTTTGAAGTTATGCCGTTGTTACACTGACAATATTTCACGTAAAGTGGTTTAAACTATCTCCATGTACAAACTACATATTCTCAACAATTTGTCAGTGTCTTTCTAGGAAAATTATTTTAGTTAAATATGGGTCGTTCATTAACGTGCTAAATGTAATCTACAAATTCCGTCTATCTGCCATTTTCGTCATGTGTGATTTATATTACTTCACGTTCCATATTACTTACCATTTGAAACCGCAAAACTTTAACACAAAAATGTCATTAACATTTAAATAAAGTTTCGCCGAAAAGCTGTCTACCTCAATCAAAACTAAAAGGCAAATCTGTCAGAGACCGGCAGGAAATTATTTGTACGTCTATAATGCGTTAAATATGTCATAAAATTGAAGCACGCACCTATATGTGAATAAAAAAGTACTTATAATATGTATATAAAATTATATCAATACCGGATGCTTTATATAGGATATAGGAGGATGATTTATAAATTAATGGGAACACATTTTGCACCACGAATTTGCAGCATCACTGTAACGACAATTATATTTAAGATGAATTCAAAACTTTTTTAATATTTAATTCATTTCTCGTGTTTTAATTTTCTAGTATTTTAGGCACTCTATTATAATAGTATTTATAACGGATCCTTACTAATGAATCCGATCTATTGCATATTGCTTGGGTAGAACTGATTTCCATAGTTATAGTTCCATTATATTAAAATTCCATATGTAAATTATATGTTATTGGATATGTAAATGATGATTTACTATCTAGATGATATACATACACTGTGGTTCATAAGTCAATTTATTTTCTATGGAATTTACAATTTTTAGATTAGACGTTGAAATACTGAAATTTTTCATTCTAAAATTATAATTTTTTTTAATAGAATAAAGCATCTTACATGACCAGATCTGAATTAACTACTATTCATATTAATAGAACCACTGATGGCTAATACTGTTCACTAACTAGTTTAAATAAACATTTAAGAGAATATCATTAAATCGATATATTTAATTTATCATTCTACCTGATATACCTAATACACAGTATGGCTTCAATTTGGTGGACACAAGCTTGTATTTTAATGATTATTTGAGGGGTATTTTCAAAATTTGGGTAGATCGTATAAATCACTGGAATACAAATTTAATATATGAGGTGGCCCACGAACTTTTTGCCAGTCGATGTTTCGAAACCCATTTGAATAATAATTTTGTAAATTGACTATGTCAAACAGTCGTTTCCAATTTCTGGATCTTTATTTCACCTACACATTTCCGGTCACGTGGCATCAACTTCAAAATTTTAAATGAGACACCCTGTATGTTATTATAATTCTGTGATGGTCTATCTAATACCAATCCAGTGATACCATATTTACTAACACGTTTATGTAGAACAGTGATAATCTGAGCTGTTAAATGAATGGATTGATTTTTTAAAATTTCTATTAAAGAAGATAAATAATTACACAGCAAAACACAATAATTATAAAAATCATTACAGTTGATGCTCAAATTGATGTTCACCTTTAGACTTTAACGCAATACTCAAATATTTTTAAAACGTTTGTGTAGCATGCTGCTCTAATTATTTCTGGTATAACAATTTGGCACACTGCTCTGATTTTGTTTTGCAAATCGTCTAAACTTCTAGGCTGTGTATTGTGCACTAAACCTTTTAAGTTTCCGCATAGAAATAAATCTAAAGATGTTGTATTTGGGGAACGAGCCGACAAATATATTGTATCATTGCTCAATGCATCTTTCAGCGAAAGTAGCATCAAGATATGTCCTAATTTCCTAGGCAAAGTGCGGAGACGCAGCATCCTGATGCCACCACATTGTCCTTTTTTCGTTTAAGGGAATACTTTGAAGTAAATGGGGAAGCATATTCTGGAATAAATCTAAATATCTTTCGCCATTCAATGTTTCTTAATACAAATATGGCCCATTAAACGGCCGTTAAATAAACCACACCAAACATTTACGCCCAATATTGTCTGGAAATTGGTTTCTCGCATCTATTTTGGATTTTCAGCCCGCCAGTAGTAACAATTGTCTATTAACGGTACCGTTGTGAAAATGACATTCATCACTCCACAATATTTTATTTAAAAAGAACGCATCGACGCTGCGACTTTCACTGACATTTCAGCAATAAAATTAAGTCTTCTTTCGGGATCTTCAGGGGTTAAACCTTGCGTTAAATGTATTTTGAAAGGATGATATTTATGATCTTTTATTACTCTCTGGATTGTAGTTCTACTTACTCCTAATTCTTGCTTCTTGGTGAAGACACCGCGTTGAGATATGGGAAATCACTTGAAGATACGCGAGAATATTAATTATGGTATCCTCTGTTTGAATAGGCTTCCTTCGAGGAGTTTTCCGTTTTCGACTAGGAAAAGAACCACTTCTTAATGTTTGTTCCACGTAAGCAAAAGTACTTTTACTTGAAGCTGCTCGGTCGGGAAAACGATAACTATACAAATCTTCAGCACGTCTGTTATTTTTTCCATATTCTCGATAGATGAGCAGCATATCAACGTACTCATCGTACAAGTAGTGATATCTTTCTGTTGCTAGGACAACTTTTTTGTTTCTAAGCTACTTATGTTTTTTTTTTAATAAAAATAAAGAAACGCTCATTAAACAGTTGTTTATCATTACTGTAGTGCCGCAAAAACTTGACAAATACGATATTATTGGATTGGTATTAGACAGACCATCACAAAATAGTAATAACATACAGGGCGTCTCATTTAAAATTTTGAAGTTGATGTTACGTGACCTGAAATGTTCAGATGAATTAAAGTCCTTCTAATGCCAAAACTGGCCAACACTTCATGGGTCACCCTGTATATTAGAGTAACTTTTAACCATAGGCGTGTATCGCATGAAATAATAAAGCAAGCAAATTTTTACTATTTTTTGTTAGCGAAACAAATACAAGAAAACTGGTGGATTTCTATGGCTGTAGTTGGCAATAAAAACTCTTATGCTTTATGTAAGTGGACTGTATTGATTTGTGGAGCAACTAATCATTAACAGGTTAAGGTACAGCGTGCGTTGTACTACGTTCTTAATAACTATATGGTGCCTTTTATGCACTCACCGAACAGGTGACTTTGCGGGGTTGCCGCGTTGCAAATATCAACGGTCTAAAACCCAACAAAAACTAATGTCATATTATTATCTATCGCCCTCGAAAACATATCTAAAATTATATCGGAATACTATACAGGGTTAGTAAAACAATGTAAAACATGTATTGTATTTCATTAAGTTTTTTATAATACGTATTCCAATAGTATGTACATAAAAAAATTAGAAAATAGAAAATTCACAAAAGTGGATTAGCAGAAAACAGCTCATTAATCAAAATAACTAATTATTTAAACTTTCCAACTATGCACGTTTCTATCCCTTTTCTAAAATGGCGACCGAATCACTTTTCTTCATATTATTTCTTCACTTAGTCTTCCATTTTGTTTTTTCCATGTCCAAATCCCTGAATATTCTATATTTATATTTTGTGTTTATCGGTATTTATTCTACGCTTTGTTATTTCCTTATTAATCTAATTCTTTTGCCACTTGTTGGAACAGCTTATTTCAATTATTTGTGTACTCGTTTAGTCATCTGATACATGTAAGTCTATAGCGTCAAGTTCAGATCACTGGTGATTTTGGTCGAATATTTTAATACAATTTTACTGTACTGCAAGTAGGTAGAATTCATAAATCAAGACTCACCATTGAAGTTTTCTGGTCGGTGTTGTTGTGAGGTTTCTCCTCGACTTTGTGTCGGATCCAATTGAACTTGATCTGAAAGTTTCTTATTGTTCTGCAAATTAATATCGAATATATGTCTTCTTCTTCTATCATTAGAACGTACATATAATCTTCCAGATAGTTGAGAATACTTACAGGGCTACTTATTACGCCGTCCTGTATTTATAGAATTAATAGATTAACTTTTGAAAGTTTTTCCCATATTTTAATGAAATTTTCAGAGCATTTACCTTTTTACCTTTTCTATTTTTCTCACATCTTCTTTTTTGATACCTTATTATTGTCTGCTTTGCGCTATACAACACGTAAGATTTTTATTATTATTCTTACTTTGTTAAATACATTGCGATATTTTTGTTTTTTTTTTTTTGAAAACAAACAATTATCGTATAACTAAATATATGATTTTGGTTTTTATGTGAACTAAGTGATCACTTGGAGGAAATAAAATAAAATACGATTTCATTTTTCTGTTACCTATAACTACTTTGATATATACATATTCCTTTTTACAGCACTTTATATACATTTTTGTATACATATCTTATGCATGCAGGTGTATTTTGCCATGTATGTACTGCCATGTATACTCGTATAGACATGTATTTTACTTGACAGACTAGATACTATTATAATTTTCAATTAACAATTATATTGTGGTCTCGGTTTTTTTCAGAGATTACTAGTAACCGGTTGTCTATTCTCTTATATGAAAGCTAGGGCTTACGATCAATTAATGGTTATTGGTACCCTTATCATTATATATGTAATTAATTATGACATAAAAAATATATATAAATATTACTAATCAAAAGTTGGTCCTCCTGTTCACGACGAAATAGTTTGGTTCTTATGCTACCATCACGAAATCGAGCCCTCAGGTTACCAATTTATATATTTATATGATACAAAAAAATAGGTAGCAATTCTTTTATATTTCGTTGCTGCAATATTTCTAAAACACTTTTCTTTACCCTAAAAATAGAAAATGTTGTAATGGACTGTAAGGATCACTCGATCCTATAGAGATATTGGTAACTAACCAATTTTTAATTATATGAGAGGTATGTGCTGGAGCGCTATCAAATAATCAAATAAAAAAAAAACTCTCTGACGTTCAACAGAACCTCGTCTGAAATATCATTAAATTATGTGTTTTAAAAATTCAGAAAACTATGAGTATTTAAATGTCACTCTTGATTTAAAATAGCACACCAAACGTTCACTATTTATATTGTTATACATTTTATATCGTGGTCGATAAAAATCAATTTTTAAAAACAATTTATTTTTGAAATACACAATTGAACGTTTTGTTATAAAGGATTTAAAATTACAATAATATTAAGTGAGTACCGGAGGTTTGAAATGAGTTATGCTAGTTTGCCGGATACTATGCCGGTCTGCCGGATACTATGCCACTCTGCCGGATACTAACTTCTGGTCGCACGCTTTCGCCTATATAAACTGTCATTTGCTGACTCTGCGTGGGAATGGCTTCAGCCATGAGTATTCTTAGAAGTTAGGCGTGAGTTGCTGACCATAAGCAAGTCTTTGTTTTTGAGAATAAGATAAGTCACGAGTATCAAGTAACTATGAGAAACAACTGATAAGAAAAAGCAAAGATTGTGTTACTTGAGATATGATACAATGTAAATGGTACCTAACTGAAATTATTCTAAGTATTCTAAGTCTAAAATGTATACAATTAAATATTTTATATAACAACTCCCCCCTTATAGAAAAGTTGGTGGTATACAGCAACTTTTGGATAAGCAGAAAGTTCCAAAAATATGAAAGTTGCTATTAAGTGCAACATAAACGCAATAAGCAATATAATAATATAAGCTAAAGTTGTAATAAAATCAAGTGAACAAAATAAAATAATAATAATCACATAAGTCCAGTTCACTTGAACACTAGTCACAAAATATAAAATGTTAAAGTTCCAAAATCACTATAAAGTCTCAATTTAGTTCAATATCTTCTGGGGAACTGTCTGTTGGTCTGATAGCGGGCCTTCTTCTTGAAATAAAGTTGGTGAGCCGTCCAACGGGTTTTGATTGTCCAGGAGGCGGTGGAGGTAAATTTGACGTTAGGGAAATAGCAAGTCTTCTTCTTCTTCTGCATTTGCATGTGAAGTATAGGATGACGAGAAGAATTATGGCAGTAATTATGAAATAGGTAAACCAAGAAATGTGTTTCGTGACAAAAGGTTCGTTGATTAAATCATCAAGGGTTTTGGAATATTCATCTAATTTGTGTTTTGCAACTTCAAGGTCTTCAACGTTGAGGTTGTTTAATTTTAAAGGCTTTAATTTTGGAATTTGCAGATCGTTAGGAATGTTGTCACAACAGTTGTAAGGGATTAGAATAGGGTGAGAATCATCATGAGTTACAGTAGTGTCTCTAGAGTTTGCTTGGACTTTGGTAACACCAACATAAGCACTACAATAAGGTTGTAACTTGAGAATAGAATTTTTGAAAATGACTTCAGTTTTAGAATTTCGGTTTTGACATGAGATGGTTATTTGAAGGGGTTCAGAATTGATTATAAGCCAAGTGTTGTCTTCTAGATTGTGAACTTTGTATCCTTCTGCAAATATTAAAGATGTCTGGCAATTTTCCGGAAGGGTCCTGGTGTTCTTCAGAATTTTGGCTTCGCATATGGCGTTGTCATCAATGGGGTAGGCGAACAAATTTGAACACAGTTTTTGTCCAAAGACGAGTGGTTTGCATCCGTCGAGATTTGACATAGGAATGTACATTATAGAATCGTCGTCTCGCGCAACATATTTCTGATTGGTTGACAAAACATGATATAAACGAGTCCGATTATTGAGGATAGGCATTGGGAATAATTGGAATAAGGAAAATCTTTGTTGACCAATAAGAGGAATTTTTAGAACAAATATTAAATCTGAATCGGTTTGAAATGCTGATAGTTCTATGATATCTAGATATCTACCAACATCAGATAATTTTATTGGAAGTGGTAAATTATTTTGATGCAAGTTTTGAGATATCTCCTGTAATGCGGATATCAGATCTCTAGGATTTATAATAGAAGTATGAATGATTTTTAGACGCGCGAATGTAATTGAATTTAATATGTCATTTAATTGGTCCTCAATGTACAAGTAGCTTTCCATTAATATGTCGCATTTTTCTAGGAATCTTAATTTTACTTCGAAAATTTTGAGTTTCTCTTTAGTTCTGTAAATTGTGTCAGATATTAATTTAATGTCTCTGTTAAATGTTTCTTCGTCTAGTTGTAATTTTTGAATAGTTGTGTTGAAATTCTTTATTACCGATGTTGTTACGGATATTTGATTTTTTAATAAATTTTCAATTTGATGTTCGTCTGTAATTAATTTGTTAATACTGTTTGTGTAATATTCGCCATCTTCTGCGTCTAGATTTCCTGTGATTGCTTTAAATACAGAACCAATAGCATTTAAAATACCACGTTTATAGCGTTTTGTATCATAATTAATTTCATTTAATTTTTCTTTAATATTACCAGAAATTTGTGTTAATAAACTGATGTGGATCTTTACTTCGCCTCGAAATAAATTCATGTTTTCAAAAATAGGGCTGACGGCACGTATTAAATTTTCAAGAATATGTTCATTATGTTGATAAGCTAATCTTAGAGCTGAAATGTTCTTGTGAACAAGGAGAGTCCAATGCTTGTTTGTCACATAAATATCGCTTTCATGGTGATAATAGACTCCGATTGTATTTTCTATGGGTGTTATTGAGTATTGGGATGCTGCTGTCCCTATCAGCAGGAGAAACCTGTAATTAAATTTAATTTTCAAAATAGGGTTTTATTCGGTCAAAATTTACTTTAGTTGTTTGATTTGTTTCAGAGTTTAATAGGATTGCAGAATTTTTTAGTATTTCTTGAATTTCGAAGGGACCGTTAAATTTATTGCTAAGTTTGTTTTTGATCTGTGGCTCTTTCACGTAGACCTTGTCTCCGACTTTAAATTCGTATTGATTTTCGGGGACATTTTTGTCAAACCTGGTTTTTGATTTTTGCTTAGACAGTATAGTTTTTTCACGGGCAATTTTGTAGTAGTGAGAAATTCTGTTATTGAGGTCTCTGATATATTTTGAAATTAACTGGTTTTCATTATATAATTTTTCTGGAGGTCGGCTGGAAGTATGACCGAAAATTAATTCGTATGGGGAGAATCCATGGGTTTTGTTGACGAAATTGTTGTAGCATATTACAGCATATGGGAGTACTGTTAGAGGGTGTTCGTGAGGGTTTTCTGTTTTATTTATTCTAATCATCTCTAATAAGGTTGCGTGGAAACGTTCAACCGATCCGTTGGATTGCGGATGATTAACACTGGAATACGTCAGTTTAATGTCATAGAGGGTGCAAAGATCTCTAAGCAGGGTGTTGTCGAATTCCTTTCCATAGTCGCAGTGAATGCGAAGGGGTGTGCCAAAGTGTTGGAAGTAAACAAGTAAAGTATTTACTGTCGATCGTGCGGTTTTGTCTTCAAGCTGGTATGCTTGAGTAAATTTAGTTAATTCGTCTCTGATGGTCAAAACATAATTCCGAGTGGGGACTTCTAGAATGTCAATGTTAACTCGTTCAAACGGTGTTTTCGGGGTTTCCGTAATTACTAGAGGACTACTTAAATTTTTTCTCAAAATTTTTGTTCTTTGACATGTCTCGCAATTTTGAATGTATTTTTCGACATCTTTTAGTAAACCGGGCCAATTATATTTTTCTTTGATTCGTCTAATGGTTTCATTGATTCCTCGATGAAGGTTAGATTTTCCTGAATGATGTTGATCAATTATAATTGGTATTTGGTCATCGTCAGGTCGTTTGACTAAATTTTGACAAACAGTAAGTTTTATGTCTTTACCGGAATAAATATAGGAAAACATTTCTAAAGTTGGTAGGTCTAAATTATTTTCAATATAATAATTTTTTGTTTCTTCAAAATTGTCTTGTCCTCTGAATAATGTGATAAAAAGCGTTTCTATTATACTATCAGATTCAAATGGTAAAAGAATTATATAGTATTTACGATTTTTAACGGATTTACTAGAGACTATGTTAATTTTGTTATTCATAAAATCGGGTTGCTCTTCGAGTATATCCTCGATAATTTTATAGTGTAAATCTGCTAATTTATCTTTTTGAAAGAATGTAACAATATCTTTATGTTTTTTATCTAACAACTGATTATTAGTAAATTGGATTTTGTTGTAATCTATTAGGGATTGAGTTTTATACAAGTTTACGAAATTTTGGAGTTCTTCAACAATTGTCTTAGGGGATTCGTCAGTACTGATAGATTCGTTATCGTCATTGTCAGAATTTGAATTTAAAACTTTTGTTTGTAATTTTGCACAATTTCTGAAATAATTAATTTTTATTCGCGATAGTGCGTCCGCGTTTTTATTTATCTTACCTGGTTTATACTCAATTTCGTAGGAGTATTCCTCTAATTTTAAACGCCAGCGCGCAAGGCGGCTGCCTGGATCTTTGATCGAAAAAAGCCATGTAAGAGGTCTATGGTCTGTGACGAGTTTAAATTTTCTGCCAAAGAGGTACGGTCTAAAGTGTTTTACACTCCAAACAATAGCTAATAATTCACGTTCAATGGTGCTGTATTTAGTTTCTGCTTGACATAATGTCCTGGAAGCATATGGAATGGGGAGGTCTTTACCGATAGGACCTTGAGATAAAACTGCGCCAATTGCGAATGCACTAGCATCCGTTGTCAGTACAAATGGCTCATCGAAATTTGGATAATTTAGTATAGGGGTAGTGGTTAAAGCTTCTTTCAATTGTTCGAATGCAGTAATACAGTCACTGTCAAAAAAGAATGGAACATCTTTTTGAAGTAATTTTGTCATTGGTTTGGATAATTTTGCAAAATTTGGAATAAATCGGCGGTAATAACCTGCGAGTCCGAGAAATGATTTAATATCTTTTTGATTTTTAGGTTGCGGAAAGTTTGCAACACAATTAATTTTGTCGGGGTTTGGTTTTACACCGTCAGGGGTTATTATGTGTCCAAGATATGCGACTTCTTTCCGGAGAAATTCGCATTTGTCAGGTTGAATTTTGAGGTTCGCGTTTCGTAGTCTCTTAAATACGTCTGTAAGTCTTGACATGTGTTCCTGAATAGTGGGTGAATAAATGATAATGTCGTCCATATAGGCGAGACATCGCTCATTTTGAATTCCTAATAATATATTGTCCATAACACGTTGAAATGTGCTAGGGGCGTTTCGTAATCCAAAGGGCATTCTAACAAATTCATAGTGACCATTATCGACAGAAAAAGCAGTTTTGGAAATATCTTCGGGATTAATTTCTATCTGGTGAAATCCAGAGGCGAGATCTAAAGTCGTAAAATATTCGCACTTACCGAGTTGATCTAATATATCCGAAATATTGGGCAAAGGGTATTTATCACCTACTGTGGCTTCATTTAATTTACGGTAATCCACCACAACACGCCATTTTTGTATACCAGAGGCGTCCATTTTTTTCGGGACAACCCAAACAGGGGAGTACCATGGCGAAACTGATGGCCTAATTATACCTTGATTCAACATTTTAGATACTTGATTTTTCACTTCATCCTTGTGGATGTGCGGGTATCTATAAGATTTGGTGAAAATGGGTTTCGAATTTCCGGTATCAATTGAATGTTTAATCTCGTTAGTGAAAGTGAGGTTATCTCCTTCAAGATAAAATATGTCTGAAAAGTTGAGGCAGAGTTCAGTTAATAACTCTTTCTCTTCTTTATTTAGATGTTCAAGTCTTAATTGTTTTCTTATTTCAAAATTTCTATCAATAAATTGACCTGAATTTTGAATTTGGTCATTTAAGTTAAATGCTGAAAAATTTTGAATAGGTTCTATTTCAAATTTAGAGAAGTCAATAGTTTTTGCTATAGCGTTAGCATTGATAACTGTTGTTAAAAATTCGCCTTGGTTATTAATTTTCACAAGGGCGTTCGGTATACGAACTTTTTCTATTTCTTGATTACATATTATTGCGTCAGTATTAAAAAGATTACATTTAAATTTGAAAATTTGTTCAGTTCGAGGACCTATACAAATTTTATTTTGAATTTTGGAAGGTTTTTGGATTACTTTTGGAGATGTCTGATTATAATTTGGAAAACTAAAATTTTTGTTTTCAACTGTAGTCAGTTTTTGATCGAATTTAGAAATTTTTGGAAGAGGATGAGTCACTTCTTTAGTCTGATTTGGAATGGAGGGCGGCAAATCAAAATCTTGAGAAGGGTCTTCGACCTTAAATAGAGGTACTGTTTTAAAGTTCGTTACGAGTTGTCTATTATTAAAATCAATTACACAATTATAATGCTCTAGGAAGTCAGAGCCTAGTAAACCATCGAAACTAATATCGAGATTGTAGATATATACTTTGTGTGGATCGTTGTCAGCGAATGGAATTAATGTTGATTCAGTAATTAGAAGTTTTTGATCGGTTATACCCTGTATAACAACGTTTTCAGGGGACCTTCTTTTATAATTTAGACATGTTTTTGGCTTAAAAATTGAAATACCTGCTCCTGTATCTATTAATATTTTAAAAGTATTAGTTATGTCCTTTATATAATATAGGCTGTGAGGATTTACGGTGAGTAAAGGCCTATTTACATGAATTTCTGTTCTTGGCTGTCTTGATTTTGATTCAAGTTCAGCGTTTGAAATTGAGCTTGAATTTGTTCTAAGGCGGTTGATTGATTCGGCGGGTCTTCGTAAGACTGGGGGTCTAATTGAAAATTTTGGGTATTTGAATTTTCAGGATATTGAGTAGTATCGAAATTTTGAGTATTATCGTTAAAAGTAGCGTTGTATGAGTCTTGATTTTGAGCAGTATACTTATATTCGTAATTATCAATTTGATAATTGGGCTGAAAATATTCAATTGAATTTGAATAATCAGGACTATTCGTCATTCCGTATTGTTCATTTTCGTACAAATGAGCAGTATCATTTGTGTAATATGTTTCATAGTACGGATGAGCAGTATCATCCACAGTTTCATTTAAATGATGCGTACGTTGTTGATAAAAATTTGGGTTTGATCTTATCATGGAGGGTCTCTGAAAATTTGCGTTTTGTCTAAAAATTGGCGGTCTATTTTGCATAAATTTGTTTTGTTGAAAATTATTATTTGGCTGATTTGTAGACATCGGCCTAGGTTGATTTGGGGTAAATGTAGGTCTTGGAAAAGTTTGTTGACCTGGTTGATGAAAATTTGGCCTAAAAGTGTTATTAGAAAAATTCGTAGAATTATTATTATTAAATTGGTGGGTAGCTTGTCTAGTGCGACATTCGTTTATAGTGTGTCCGTTTCGTTTGCAGTACGAGCAGACTTTTTGTACATTAATTTGGGGCTTCTTAATTTGAGATGTATTTACTGAACGAGAAAATTTTTGGTTTTCAAAATACGAAAGCTGTAGCTCTCTTTTAATTCGAGATATTGCTTCTAGCATATTACAAGGATTGCCAGCACGAATTATTGAGCCAAGTTTAGGCTCTAGCCCTGTTAAAAGAGTATTTAATGTTATCGTCTCTATTAAAGTAGATTGTGCTAATTTTTGCTCTGGTGTCAATGGTTGTTTCTGAACACAAGCGTGCATTTTCGCATTATGTGACTGAAGTCTCGAAATAAAATTTAAAGCAGATTCATTCTGATTTTGTGAAATGCGTTGAAGGTCTTGAATGAGGGATGTGAGATCCCTAGAATCTCCGAAATGAGTTTCTAATAATATTTTAATCTCGTCCCATGTTGCAGGGTTGCGAGAATTAATTAATTCAGCAGCTTTACCTTTAAGCTTATTTTTGACATGGAGGGTCAATAATGTTTTTTGGTTGCCTACAGCCATTTGGAAGGCACAACGAACAGCGTTTAAAAATGTTTGTAAGAAGATCTGATTTCCATCATATTCGGGTACAATAGAAAATACTTCTGAAAGTTTATAAGCTTCTACCTGTTCTTCAATTTGATTATTTACGTTGGCAGTTGCCATTTTTAATAAATCGGTTAGAAAAATTTAAATAAAATAATAAAAAATAGGTTTATATATTTTTTCACGTTAAATGTAAAATTAGGGAGTAAGGTGAATTTAGGAGCAATAGCGACTGGACTATACCACTTTATTTTTAGATGTAGATAAAATGTAAGTAATGCGATTAGCGGTATAATCGCGTAATTAAAATGTGACGATTAACAGTATAATCGTATAATGTAATATACACTTTGAGATAAGGCGTGACAATTCTATATGAATGCACTTACCAAATCAAATTCATCCGGACGCTGGCCTGGATATCGCAGTTAATAAGGCAATTTCCGTGTTTTAACTGGGTCACCTGGGAACAGCTGATCTTCCGGGCTTCAAGAGGTTCGAACCAGTTAGGCGATTCCGTGTTCTGGAGCGAATTCCTTCTTGGGGTTTTCTTGCGTTCTTCGTAAAAATTGTTTTCTTTCTTGAGGTTCTTTGTAGTCACTTGGGAATTGGAATTCCACGACGATAGTGAGGAAAGTCCGTGTTCTAACGACGTGTGAAAATCCGAACGACTGCGCCAGATTTTTATATCGTGGTCGATAGAAATCAATTTTTAAAAACAATTTATTTTTGAAATACACAATTGAACGTTTTGTTATAAAGGATTTAAAATTACAATAATATTAAGTGAGTACCGGAGGTTTGAAATGAGTTATGCTAGTTTGCCGGATACTATGCCGGTCTGCCGGATACTATGCCACTCTGCCGGATACTAACTTCTGGTCGCACGCTTTCGCCTATATAAACTGTCATTTGCTGACTCTGCGTGGGAATGGCTTCAGCCATGAGTATTCTTAGAAGTTAGGCGTGAGTTGCTGACCATAAGCAAGTCTTTGTTTTTGAGAATAAGATAAGTCACGAATAGTATCAAGTAACTATGAGAAACAACTGATAAGAAAAAGCAAAGATTGTGTTACTTGAGATATGATACAATGTAAATGGTACCTAACTGAAATTATTCTAAGTATTCTAAGTCTAAAATGTATATATAAACCTATTTTTTATTATTTTATTTAAATTTTTCTAACCGATTTATTAAAAATGGCAACTGCCAACGTAAATAATCAAATTGAAGAACAGGTAGAAGCTTATAAACTTTCAGAAGTATTTTCTATTGTACCCGAATATGATGGAAATCAGATCTTCTTACAAACATTTTTAAACGCTGTTCGTTGTGCCTTCCAAATGGCTGTAGGCAACCAAAAAACATTATTGACCCTCCATGTCAAAAATAAGCTTAAAGGTAAAGCTGCTGAATTAATTAATTCTCGCAACCCTGCAACATGGGACGAGATTAAAATATTATTAGAAACTCATTTCGGAGATTCTAGGGATCTCACATCCCTCATTCAAGACCTTCAACGCATTTCACAAAATCAGAATGAATCTGCTTTAAATTTTATTTCGAGACTTCAGTCACATAATGCGAAAATGCACGCTTGTGTTCAGAAACAACCATTGACACCAGAGCAAAAATTAGCACAATCTACTTTAATAGAGACGATAACATTAAATACTCTTTTAACAGGGCTAGAGCCTAAACTTGGCTCAATAATTCGTGCTGGCAATCCTTGTAATATGCTAGAAGCAATATCTCGAATTAAAAGAGAGCTACAGCTTTCGTATTTTGAAAACCAAAAATTTTCTCGTTCAGTAAATACATCTCAAATTAAGAAGCCCCAAATTAATGTACAAAAAGTCTGCTCGTACTGCAAACGAAACGGACACACTATAAACGAATGTCGCACTAGACAAGCTACCCACCAATTTAATAATAATAATTCTACGAATTTTTCTAATAACACTTTTAGGCCAAATTTTCATCAACCAGGTCAACAAACTTTTCCAAGACCTACATTTACCCCAAATCAACCTAGGCCGATGTCTACAAATCAGCCAAATAATAATTTTCAACAAAACAAATTTATGCAAAATAGACCGCCAATTTTTAGACAAAACGCAAATTTTCAGAGACCCTCCATGATAAGATCAAACCCAAATTTTTATCAACAACGTACGCATCATTTAAATGAAACTGTGGATGATACTGCTCATCCGTACTATGAAACATATTACACAAATGATACTGCTCATTTGTACGAAAATGAACAATACGGAATGACGAATAGTCCTGATTATTCAAATTCAATTGAATATTTTCAGCCCAATTATCAAATTGATAATTACGAATATAAGTATACTGCTCAAAATCAAGACTCATACAACGCTACTTTTAACGATAATACTCAAAATTTCGATACTACTCAATATCCTGAAAATTCAAATACCCAAAATTTTCAATTAGACCCCCAGTCTTACGAAGTCCCGCCGAATCAATCAACCGCCTTAGAACAAATTCAAGCTCAATTTCAAACGCTGAACTTGAATCAAAATCAAGACAGCCAAGAACAGAAATTCATGTAAATAGGCCTTTACTCACCGTAAATCCTCACAGCCTATATTATATAAAGGACATAACTAATACTTTTAAAATATTAATAGATACAGGAGCAGGTATTTCAATTTTTAAGCCAAAAACATGTCTAAATTATAAAAGAAGGTCCCCTGAAAACGTTGTTATACAGGGTATAACCGATCAAAAACTTCTAATTACTGAATCAACATTAATTCCATTCGCTGACAACGATCCACACAAAGTATATATCTACAATCTCGATATTAGTTTCGATGGTTTACTAGGCTCTGACTTCCTAGAGCATTATAATTGTGTAATTGATTTTAATAATAGACAACTCGTAACGAACTTTAAAACAGTACCTCTATTTAAGGTCGAAGACCCTTCTCAAGATTTTGATTTGCCGCCCTCCATTCCAAATCAGACTAAAGAAGTGACTCATCCTCTTCCAAAAATTTCTAAATTCGATCAAAAACTGACTACAGTTGAAAACAAAAATTTTAGTTTTCCAAATTATAATCAGACATCTCCAAAAGTAATCCAAAAACCTTCCAAAATTCAAAATAAAATTTGTATAGGTCCTCGAACTGAACAAATTTTCAAATTTAAATGTAATCTTTTTAATACTGACGCAATAATATGTAATCAAGAAATAGAAAAAGTTCGTATACCGAACGCCCTTGTGAAAATTAATAACCAAGGCGAATTTTTAACAACAGTTATCAATGCTAACGCTATAGCAAAAACTATTGACTTCTCTAAATTTGAAATAGAACCTATTCAAAATTTTTCAGCATTTAACTTAAATGACCAAATTCAAAATTCAGGTCAATTTATTGATAGAAATTTTGAAATAAGAAAACAATTAAGACTTGAACATCTAAATAAAGAAGAGAAAGAGTTATTAACTGAACTCTGCCTCAACTTTTCAGACATATTTTATCTTGAAGGAGATAACCTCACTTTCACTAACGAGATTAAACATTCAATTGATACCGGAAATTCGAAACCCATTTTCACCAAATCTTATAGATACCCGCACATCCACAAGGATGAAGTGAAAAATCAAGTATCTAAAATGTTGAATCAAGGTATAATTAGGCCATCAGTTTCGCCATGGTCCTCCCCTGTTTGGGTTGTCCCGAAAAAAATGGACGCCTCTGGTATACAAAAATGGCGTGTTGTGGTGGATTACCGTAAATTAAATGAAGCCACAGTAGGTGATAAATACCCTTTGCCCAATATTTCGGATATATTAGATCAACTCGGTAAGTGCGAATATTTTACGACTTTAGATCTCGCCTCTGGATTTCACCAGATAGAAATTAATCCCGAAGATATTTCCAAAACTGCTTTTTCTGTCGATAATGGTCACTATGAATTTGTTAGAATGCCCTTTGGATTACGAAACGCCCCTAGCACATTTCAACGTGTTATGGACAATATATTATTAGGAATTCAAAATGAGCGATGTCTCGTCTATATGGACGACATTATCATTTATTCACCCACTATTCAGGAACACATGTCAAGACTTACAGACGTATTTAAGAGACTACGAAACGCGAACCTCAAAATTCAACCTGACAAATGCGAATTTCTCCGGAAAGAAGTCGCATATCTTGGACACATAATAACCCCTGACGGTGTAAAACCAAACCCCGACAAAATTAATTGTGTTGCAAACTTTCCGCAACCTAAAAATCAAAAAGATATTAAATCATTTCTCGGACTCGCAGGTTATTACCGCCGATTTATTCCAAATTTTGCAAAATTATCCAAACCAATGACAAAATTACTTCAAAAAGATGTTCCATTCTTTTTTGACAATGACTGTATTACTGCATTCGAACAATTGAAAGAAGCTTTAACCACTACCCCTATACTAAATTATCCAAATTTCGATGAGCCATTTGTACTGACAACGGATGCTAGTGCATTCGCAATTGGCGCAGTTTTATCTCAAGGTCCTATCGGTAAAGACCTCCCCATTGCATATGCTTCCAGGACATTATGTCAAGCAGAAACTAAATACAGCACCATTGAACGTGAATTATTAGCTATTGTTTGGAGTGTAAAACACTTTAGACCGTACCTCTTTGGCAGAAAATTTAAACTCGTCACAGACCATAGACCTCTTACATGGCTTTTTTCGATCAAAGATCCAGGCAGCCGCCTTGCGCGCTGGCGTTTAAAATTAGAGGAATACTCCTACGAAATTGAGTATAAACCAGGTAAGATAAATAAAAACGCGGACGCACTATCGCGAATAAAAATTAATTATTTCAGAAATTGTGCAAAATTACAAACAAAAGTTTTAAATTCAAATTCTGACAATGACGATAACGAATCTATCAGTACTGACGAATCCCCTGAGACAATTGTTGAAGAACTCCAAAATTTCGTAAACTTGTATAAAACTCAATCCCTAATAGATTACAACAAAATCCAATTTACTAATAATCAGTTGTTAGATAAAAAACATAAAGATATTGTTACATTCTTTCAAAAAGATAAATTAGCAGATTTACACTATAAAATTATCGAGGATATACTCGAAGAGCAACCCGATTTTATGAATAACAAAATTAACATAGTCTCTAGTAAATCCGTTAAAAATCGTAAATACTATATAATTCTTTTACCATTTGAATCTGATAGTATAATAGAAACGCTTTTTATCACATTATTCAGAGGACAAGACAATTTTGAAGAAACAAAAAATTATTATATTGAAAATAATTTAGACCTACCAACTTTAGAAATGTTTTCCTATATTTATTCCGGTAAAGACATAAAACTTACTGTTTGTCAAAATTTAGTCAAACGACCTGACGATGACCAAATACCAATTATAATTGATCAACATCATTCAGGAAAATCTAACCTTCATCGAGGAATCAATGAAACCATTAGACGAATCAAAGAAAAATATAATTGGCCCGGTTTACTAAAAGATGTCGAAAAATACATTCAAAATTGCGAGACATGTCAAAGAACAAAAATTTTGAGAAAAAATTTAAGTAGTCCTCTAGTAATTACGGAAACCCCGAAAACACCGTTTGAACGAGTTAACATTGACATTCTAGAAGTCCCCACTCGGAATTATGTTTTGACCATCAGAGACGAATTAACTAAATTTACTCAAGCATACCCGCTTGAAGACAAAACCGCACGATCGACAGTAAATACTTTACTTGTTTACTTCCAACACTTTGGCACACCCCTTCGCATTCACTGCGACTATGGAAAGGAATTCGACAACACCCTGCTTAGAGATCTTTGCACCCTCTATGACATTAAACTGACGTATTCCAGTGTTAATCATCCGCAATCCAACGGATCGGTTGAACGTTTCCACGCAACCTTATTAGAGATGATTAGAATAAATAAAACAGAAAACCCTCACGAACACCCTCTAACAGTACTCCCATATGCTGTAATATGCTACAACAATTTCGTCAACAAAACCCATGGATTCTCCCCATACGAATTAATTTTCGGTCATACTTCCAGCCGACCTCCAGAAAAATTATATAATGAAAACCAGTTAATTTCAAAATATATCAGAGACCTCAATAACAGAATTTCTCACTACTACAAAATTGCCCGTGAAAAAACTATACTGTCTAAGCAAAAATCAAAAACCAGGTTTGACAAAAATGTCCCCGAAAATCAATACGAATTTAAAGTCGGAGACAAGGTCTACGTGAAAGAGCCACAGATCAAAAACAAACTTAGCAATAAATTTAACGGTCCCTTCGAAATTCAAGAAATACTAAAAAATTCTGCAATCCTATTAAACTCTGAAACAAATCAAACAACTAAAGTAAATTTTGACCGAATAAAACCCTATTTTGAAAATTAAATTTAATTACAGGTTTCTCCTGCTGATAGGGACAGCAGCATCCCAATACTCAATAACACCCATAGAAAATACAATCGGAGTCTATTATCACCATGAAAGCGATATTTATGTGACAAACAAGCATTGGACTCTCCTTGTTCACAAGAACATTTCAGCTCTAAGATTAGCTTATCAACATAATGAACATATTCTTGAAAATTTAATACGTGCCGTCAGCCCTATTTTTGAAAACATGAATTTATTTCGAGGCGAAGTAAAGATCCACATCAGTTTATTAACACAAATTTCTGGTAATATTAAAGAAAAATTAAATGAAATTAATTATGATACAAAACGCTATAAACGTGGTATTTTAAATGCTATTGGTTCTGTATTTAAAGCAATCACAGGAAATCTAGACGCAGAAGATGGCGAATATTACACAAACAGTATTAACAAATTAATTACAGACGAACATCAAATTGAAAATTTATTAAAAAATCAAATATCCGTAACAACATCGGTAATAAAGAATTTCAACACAACTATTCAAAAATTACAACTAGACGAAGAAACATTTAACAGAGACATTAAATTAATATCTGACACAATTTACAGAACTAAAGAGAAACTCAAAATTTTCGAAGTAAAATTAAGATTCCTAGAAAAATGCGAAATATTAATGGAAAGCTACTTGTACATTGAGGACCAATTAAATGACATATTAAATTCAATTACATTCGCGCGTCTAAAAATCATTCATACTTCTATTATAAATCCTAGAGATCTGATATCCGCATTACAGGAGATATCTCAAAACTTGCATCAAAATAATTTACCACTTCCAATAAAATTATCTGATGTTGGTAGATATCTAGATATCATAGAACTATCAGCATTTCAAACCGATTCAGATTTAATATTTGTTCTAAAAATTCCTCTTATTGATCAACAAAGATTTTCCTTATTCCAATTATTCCCAATGCCTATCCTCAATAATCGGACTCGTTTATATCATGTTTTGTCAACCAATCAAAAATATGTTGCGCGAGACGACGATTCTATAATGTACATTCCTATGTCAAATCTCGACGGATGCAAACCACTCGTCTTTGGACAAAAACTGTGTTCAAATTTGTTCGCCTACCCCATTGATGACAACGCCATATGCGAAGCCAAAATTCTGAAGAACACCAGGACCCTTCCGGAAAATTGCCAGACATCTTTAATATTTGCAGAAGGATACAAAGTTCACAATCTAGAAGACAACACTTGGCTTATAATCAATTCTGAACCCCTTCAAATAACCATCTCATGTCAAAACCGAAATTCTAAAACTGAAGTCATTTTCAAAAATTCTATTCTCAAGTTACAACCTTATTGTAGTGCTTTTGTTGGTGTTACCAAAGTCCAAGCAAACTCTAGAGACACTACTGTAACTCATGATGATTCTCACCCTATTCTAATCCCTTACAACTGTTGTGACAAGATTCCTAACGATCTGCAAATTCCAAAATTAAAGCCTTTAAAATTAAACAATCTCAACGTTGAAGACCTTGAAGTTGCAAAGCACAAATTAGATGAATATTCCAAAACCCTTGATGATTTAATCAACGAACCTTTTGTCACGAAACATATTTCTTGGTTTACCTATTTCATAATTACTGTCATAATTCTTCTCGTCATCCTATACTTCACATGCAAATGCAGAAGAAGAAGAAGAAGACTTGCTATTTCCCTAACGTCAAATTTACCTCCACCGCCTCCTGGACAATCAAAACCCGTTGGACGACTCACCAACTTTATTTCAAGAAGAAGGCCCGCTATCAGACCAACAGACAGTTCCCCAGAAGATACTGAACTAAATTGAGACTTTATAGTGATTTTGGAACTTTAACATTTTATATTCTGTGACTAGTGTTCAAGTGAACTGGACTTATGTGATTATTATTATTTTATTTTGTTCACTTGATTTTATTACAATTTTACCTTATATTATTATATTGCTTATTGCGTTTATGTTGCACTTAATAGCAACTTTCATATTTTTGGAACTTTCTGCTTATCCAAAAGTTGCTGTATACCACCAACTTTTCTATGAGGGGGGAGTTGTTATATAAAATATTTAATTGTATACATTTTAGATTTAGAATACTTAGAATAATTTCAGTTAGGTACCATTTACATTGTATCATATCTCAAGTAACACAATCTTTGCTTTTTCTTATCAGTTGTTTCTCATAGTTACTTGATACTATTCGTGACTTATCTTATTCTCAAAAACAAAGACTTGCTTATGGTCAGCAACTCACGCCTAACTTCTAAGAATACTCATGGCTAAAGCCATTCCCATGCAGAGTCAGCAAATGACAGTTTATATAGGCGAAAGCGTGCGACCAGAAGTTAGTATCCGGCAGAGCGGCATAGTATCCGGCAGAGCGGCATAGTATCCGGCAGACCGGCATAGTATCCGGCAAACTAGCATAACTCATTTCAAACCTCCGGTACTCACTTAATATTATTGTAATTTTAAATCCTTTATAACAAAACGTTCAATTGTGTATTTCAAAAATAAATTGTTTTTAAAAATTGATTTTTATCGACCACGATATAAAATATATAATGTGTAGATACAACATGCAAATATTCACTACAGTACTCTATAGAACATTTGTAACACAATCATTTAAGAAAATTATCAAGAAATACAAAGCTCTGTATTTAACCATTGTATTTAAAAAACAAAAATCAATTGGTAGGTCAGAAATTGTAACAAAGGATGCTTTAATGAGATCGAACAAATGACATAATATGGTGGTCCTAAGATATATAGTATTCAATAAAATATTTAGGTATTTGTAATTTAATGTATTTAATAATAAATTGAGTAGATAATTTATTACTATATTATAAGCGTAAATATCGTGCATATATATTTACCTGGCAGGGATTCCTAGAGAAAATCACAGAGTTTATAAATCCTTGAGTTGCAAACCATATACGCTTAGCTACTTCTCACAGTTTTATATAGTCGTAGATACAGTTATATGTATTCTAGAACTGAATTAATCTGAGCGAAGAATTCTTTTGATTCCTAATTTTTAATAAGCTATTAACATTATAATTTGTAGTATGTGTGTCCTAAGACAATATGTAATATTTTACATATTGTCTTAAATTTATATTTTATACTTCATTCCTTTGTCATTATATAATATTAAGTTTGATTTAAAAACTTTATCACTTTGATACTTACATTCACATTTTTCGTATTTATTCGGTTTCATTTTTGTGTGACCTGGAATAATTTCAATATTATTAGTTATTCTGTGTTAATTCGTTACATTTTCTTGTAAAATTTTCCGTTTCTAACTTTTCTACGAATCTAAAAATAGGCGCCATCTTTGGGGTTCTTCTATATTACAGTCCACTTTTTCTACAAGTAACTTGATTGATTTGGTTTATTGATGACATTTAGTTATCCAAAAATTATAATTCCGTTTTTTAGAGTTAATCTGACTTTTAAATATTTTAGCTACTTCTACTTAATTACTATTGTTCACTGCAGTTTAATTGGTGTTCTCTGTATATTTTACTATTTTAAACATATTTATTTACTTAAAGTAGGGTAAATACATATTCTCATTCCACTCATTCCATTGTCACTCAAACTTTCACACGCAATTTTTTCAATTTATAATATTGCATATCATGCTGTAACTTCGACTGGCCTGATTTGAGAAATTTTCCAATTAATTAGCACAATAGTATACTGTTGTTTGCCCAAATTTGATGCTCATAGGGTCCAAAGTACACCACTCCAAATGAATGAATAAATTTTATATGGAAATGGATGAAACTGGAAGACTGATATTGACTGCCGTTCTTTTGAGAATTCTTATATTATTAATCTCAACTTGAACCTGAATAAACGTCAGAAAATTATAGCAGGCCTACTTAAAATTACGTTTGTTTTCTTACACGAGGACGAGACATAAGATATTGCTGGTGAAGGTTTTCATAATGGCATTTTACATGAGATCTAATTAAAGAAAAATAAACTGGAATAACGTAGGCAGAGTACATTTATTAATTTGCTTCAGATATATTTTATTCATGCAGAAGGAAAATTGATAGACCGCTTTTATGAAGATAATTTGAGTAATGAACCTTCCTAAGTTAAGTATTCATTCAGGAAAGTACACACACGAGTATTTATGCCAGTTAATAAGGGCTGAGACAGGTTTTCATATTTAATACTTAATACTATAGGCCATTTTATAAATAAATATTTATATAATTACATCTATCTAAAACTCGAATGTATTATAACAACTTTGAATGTATTTTCAAGAATTTCTTTCAATATTTTCCCTAACAACAATATCTAGGCCTGAATGCGAATTATTAGAAACGAGAAACTTTCTAAGCCTCGAAGAGAATTGTTAAGTTACGAAACTTTCCCTGTTTCTGTAAGCCCGCTTTATTGGAAATAAAGTTCTAATATATTAAAGACGTCGGACCACTAGTCCAAATCCTACTTCAGCGCGTCATATTTCCATCAACACAATTAGTTCCGGAACATTTGAAAAGTTCTGAAAGCGACCCGAGTAAAATTTACTTGGCGTTTGCTGCACTTTTAAATTCCTTTTGTGCATTAAACATAGCCCAAGTAAAACTGATAGCCTTGCATATTTTGTGCTCCAGATATTTGTACATTTTATTTTAAATTTGGGGATGTTGAACTGAGTCCAGTGAGTGTTAGTTTTACAAAACGTTTTGGTTTTATTCGAAGTTGTTCTCGGTTAGTAAGTCGTTGTTATTGAAGGTGTACTACGATTCGGGTCTCGTAAATTAGTGTAAAAAATAAACAGCATTCTAAGGTGATGAAATTTGATATTTTTCAAAAATCAGTGGTCGTGCAAATTTATTTCTTAAATATTTTCTTTGTTGTGAAATGCAGTGAAAAGTTGCACATCAAATTTACATCAAATGTTATATCATTATGTGATAGTATGGTACCACTCGTGGTACACGAGTATATCTTCATACTGACAGTTTAGAAAATCAACACGATGTCGACGTCTGAGGCAAATTTCACCATATTTCAGCGTACCTTTAAATAACGTACATCCTCATGGCATTTCATGAATGGCTATTTGTTGTACATTTTAATATAATATACAGTATTCAACTTACACCTTTTTTGGTGTAAAATTTATACTATGGTAAGTAGTGTATTCCAACTCAAATTCTTACAGTCTCATTATCCTTAAAAGAGGAAAATAAAACATGAAAGAAATAGAACTCGACAGTATTTTATTGTATTTCCCATTTTAGTACACGAAATATCGGAATATTAGATATATATTGCTTGTCTTTCTGTTCTTCGGTTTTTAGTTAATTAAATTAATAAAAATAGTTTTTTCACTTCAGCTTTATATACTTTCTTTAGATAACTACATTCCATTTACAAAATCTCAGAATATTATGTTAACTTACATTTCTTCTTGGATTTTCGATCAATTACATTAACAAAAAATGATTTAAATATCGATTTTATGTACCTTCTTCAGATAACTACAATGTTGAAATCAATTTTATGTCATTTTTATAGCTTATATGCTTTCGTGTGTAGCTCATATGATTTCAATTAAAATATTTTACATTTTTAGTTTAGTATACGTCAACTCATATTTAGTTTAGTCACGTTAGTACTTTCGCACAAGTAAATTGAAAACTATTTCTTTCTCGGGAGATGTGCTGTTGTTTATATTGTTGATAATAAGAGAATATCATCAAGAGAGTATGATGATATAAGAAGTATATGTGTTACTTTTGGATTGATATTTTCTTTAAGTAGCGTGATTCACTGACCACAATACTGCGTGTATACGTATGAGCATTTTTGCTGTATGAGTTTTGCATATTTGGTTAGTTGATTAAACGTAAAATTTGGTTGATACAAGTAAAAATATATATGATATTCTATTTTTATAATTAATATTAAAGTTCAACTTGAATTCCTTATGTTAGTGTGGTTGTTCATTTTTACTACATATACCTGTTACTGTCAAACACCAAAATCCGGTGAATGTCGAGATACACCAGTGAATATCAACATTCTCTAAGTTGCTTGGCGTATGTCCGAAATATCGATCAAATATCATTATTTCTAACTTACACCGGTGAATGTCGACATTCAGCATGTACTCATGGTGTATGTTGAAAAGAAAAATTTTTTTAATAAAGAAAACAAAAATGAAAGTATAGGTAATATTTATTTATTAAAACGACATGGGAAAAGTTTTCCAATAAACTTAAGGAAATTGTTGAACTTAAAACAAATAGTAGAACATTGCAAATCACGAAATACAACTAAAATAATGTCAATATAATAAACATACACATACATTTTAATGTTTAAACTGAAATTTTTAACAAGAAAATGTAAGACATTCTTATTTATTGCAACAACTTAAACTACCATGATACTTCGAATTGCACAAAAGGCCTTTGTATTTACAGCTGCATTTAGCCGTCGAACACTTCCTTTTGCAATTGCAACGTGTATAGCCTTGCCCTCCACTTTTTGAATTAGCACAAGCTGCTTATCTTAGCGACATTTCTTGAATCGAAACCTCATCCATGGAAAGTAACTCTTCTTTACAAATTACGAACTGATTACGGGTGAAAATCTGTTTCAAGGTACCATTTTTGTTTGCTAATTTATAAAAGCCTGAATCCTCTATTCCAACAACAACCGCTAATACATTTCGAGGGTCTGTACGACCACGGTCGACATCAGGGACTTGAATTCTTACGGTATCACCAATTTGGGCCGGAGGAAACTATTTTTTTGACGTTTGTAACATTTTTGTTGCTTGAAGTAGAATATTCTCTTTTGCGGCTACTCTCTTTGAAGAAATTAGCTATTGTTATTCAGCCAGTACTTGAGATGAAGACGTGCTAGGTTGCGGATCAGTCAATGCTTGAGATGAAGACGTGCTAGGTTCCAGATTAACTCCAATGGTGTTTTGGTTATCCACGTCGCTTCCATCTGAAATATGGTCATCAATATGGTCACTATCTAAATTTTCTTCAAAAGTGTTAACATAGGCTTCTAACTCTTCTTCGGTGTTTGCAATTTGCCCGCGAGGGAGTGATGACGATGCTATGCCCCTTTTTCGTTTAACGCCAAATAGGGCTTTATATGGACTCTGGCGTATTCCTTCGTGATATGTTGTGTTTTTGGCGAATTGGACAAACGGCAAACCTTCTAACCATTTATCTTGCATCCATGCAGTTAGAATATTCTGTATGTTCTGATTGGCTCTTTCGACTGAGCCTTATGTTTGAATGTGACGAGGCTTTCCGTGTACTATTTTAACATCTTTCCACATAGTGCATAGTTCAGATATGACTCGATTACTGAATTCTCTACCATTATCCGAATGCAATATAGCGGGAGCACCAAATGTTAAAAAATATGAAGAAGGTGATATGCTACTTCTTCCGCTCTCTTACTTTTTAAAGGTCGCAACTGAACAAACTTGGTTAGATGATCTTGATATACCATTATAAACTTGTAATTGCCATCCCTGTGTGACTGCAAGTCTATCAAGTCGACTTGACATCTAGAGTTCAATTCGGAACTGACCATTGGTTTCACAACAATACCTCTTTTAGGCGCACTGTGTTTCATTTGACATTGTTTACACAAATTTAAATACAACATTACAACTTCATAAGTAATATTTTTGTATCTAACTTGCAATTCTTTAAGCATTCGTGTTCTTCCTCCATGGCTTATTCTTATGTGAGTTTCGGAAAGTATATTAAACGGCTCATCATTTGTAACATAATACTGGATATTCGTTTCTCCTGGTTTTAGTGGCACAATTAACTTTTCTTCATCGCTAACTTTTAAAATGTCAAAACGTTTTAAACGTCTGTAGTCCAAAGGTGTACTACACTTACTTTTAGCAGAAATCACTTCAGAAACGATTTTAGAGTACCTTTCTTGAGAAAAATAAAAACAATTGTCTTCTCGTTTACTTCCAATTAAGGCATGTAATTTTTCATAAAACTGATCACGATTCACTGCAGTAGCCATTGAACACAAATTATAATATCTAATAAAACAAATTAAATTAGCAAGCTTGCACACACGCTATCAGATCTTGCGTAAGACTGACGAAGCCAAAGCCAACAAACAGGATGCGGGAACCGCCCAAAAGCAAGTTACGACCTGTTGTTTCCGACATTCACCGAAGCCCATTTGTGTTTGTCGACATACATCGGTGAAAGTTCGAATGTATAATAAAATTAATAAACGTTCGGTCTTTCACCAAGGCATTTGGTATTTGTCGACATTCACCGGTGAATGTTGAAATTCACTAATTTCGGACTTTCACAGTAACATATATATTATAGACATAAGAAAATGAAAAATCCGACTATATAAAAATGTTTGCCATTAATCTGCTATCTCAGGACTATATCGCTGCCCTTCTATATTTAAATATTCTTCCTCATTCTCTTTCCTCGAACAGTTTATGTTAAAGCGTGCTTCTTTCGCTGCATCGCATCGGTCAAAAATATGTTGGCATGTTTGATGGGCTTAGTATCAATTTCTAGGGTCTAGGTCAAATTGACCCTGGCTCACTAAATGCGTTATAATTCTGTGAGTACATTGCGAGTACATTAACTCTTCAGGATAAAACTAAAATTATAGCTAAATACACGTTTTGGCGATCCTAAATTTGAAACTACTTTACTCAAATGGTTGGTCGAAGATGATGATGCCAATAGTTATGTGAGCACTGATGCAGAGGATGAGAATGTCGTTGAAAGCGAACATGATTCTGAGAGTTTGCAATCAGCATCTAACTTACGTGAATCAAATAAGGAACATCCCGGTCCAAATCGTTTTGTGGAATTGCCAGCGTTGACATCCTGTCAACAAACTGATAATTCAACATCAGATTCTGATGATACTTCATTATCGGGACTTATGGTATAACATCGCAAGAGGGATCAGTATATTGTTATGGCAAGAATTGACACAAATGGTCCAGAAAGCCACATGTAAAGACAACACGGACCCTCCAACACAACATAGTTACACAATTACCAGGATTACGTTCGTCAGCTACAAAACTTGACACTAATCCAAAGCCTAAAGATGTCTACAACTTACTAATCAGTGCGGAAATGACAAATGAAATATTAAAAAATACCAATGCCAAATTTCTCACTTATAGAGCTCAGTTTGCCGAGACAAACAGGTCTGAGTTAGCCGACTTAGTAAAGACCAATGCCTTCTTAGGCCTACTGCGTTACACTCAGACTTTCAAATCAAGTCACGAAGACGTTAGGTCCCTATTCAAATCTGACGGAACAGAAAGAGATATTTCTCGATGCACAATGTCAGGGAAAAGGTTCCTAACTATATTAGCCTCTCTTCAGAAGTAGTACATCATTGGAGACAAAGGGATCTTACGTATTTGGCTACCATACGAAACAATAAAACTGAGATACCTCCTGAGTTTCTGCCTAATGGGAACCGCGACGTTGGGTCATGTTTATTTGGGTTTACTGAAGATGTAACATTGGCTTCATTTGTGCCCAAGAAAGGGAAAGCCGTTTTACTCATTTCGTCAATGCACTATGATGCGGCAACCCTGATAGTAAGAAACCCAACATAATTGAAGACTACAACCGAATCAAAAGCGGGGTGGGCTCATTAGATCAAAAGTGTTTAATTGATACCTCCGGCAGATGAAAGAATATATGGCCAATGGCAATCTTTTATAGAATTGTTAATATATACTCTACGAACTCTTATATAGCATATTTCGCTCTTTTCGGGATACTTCTCAGATCACCAGATTTGATTTCATAAAAAATCTTGCGTACTCATTAGTTTTACCTCAAATGATGGCCCGATATAATAATCCCTGCATTTAAAAACAATTGAAAAAGACCATAATCCGAGTAACTAACGTTCAAACTGAAGATACTCCAAATCAAACAACAAAACTAAACAGAAAGTCAGGTGTTTTTTGTGCCCATATGCGAAGGATAAAAAACTTCGTTTTTATGTTTATTGTGCAAAAAAATAATTTGTAATGACTGCAGTGAGCACATTTGCAAGGAATATCAATAATTAAGAATGCATTATCCACATTAAGTTTTACCTTACGTTTTTTTGTAGAAATAAATTTCGTTCATATGTTTATTTTTTCTTAAAATTACATCTTCATTGTTATTATTAACATTTTCAGGAGATCAATTAATAATTTATTTGTTGTTGTAAAACACCAGTTAAACAAATGTGTCAAAATTAACCAATAGTTTTAATTTTTCTTGCATCAGAAGCTGTCTTTATGTTCTTATAATGTCATTTGACTATTTTTATTTTAAAATATGCTACTTAGTTAATGTCGTCGATCTCCCGCCCCCTCATTTCCGCGGACGGCGGAAACTGGTAGTACCAGCACAGGTTGAGTGTTGTGCGAGTCGGCGCGGCTCGCTGGAGTCGCCATTCTCGAACTCCTGGACACCGCGCCCTCGTCGTCGATGATCTCGCGGCTAGGCGCCCCACTTCGCGCTCCTGCACTGGGGGTGGATGCGCCTCTCCGCAAAACGTTGATCGAGGCTTCCCATATCCTCGATGCGGCCGTTCGCAACCTCGCTGGTGGAGAGACCCGCTGGCTGGTTATTCCCTCGTTAAGGTTGGATGTCGACGTCGACACCGGCGTGTGCCGAGCGTCGGGGGCTCCTAAAACCCGACCGCTCCTTGTCTCCATTGCTTCGGCGAAGTAGTGTTTTCGCTGGTTATCCATACAGCGTTAGCTTCGCCTGGGGCTACTCGATGTGAACGATGAACCTGGGGGAACGTTCGAAATACGCGGCTGGCGCGGATGGATTCTAAACGTAGTGCGACTTCCCGCGTTTTCCCACGTTGGCTTCGGAGGATCCGGCCTCCCGACCTAATACCTGTTAGCCGGCGCCCCTCGGAAGAGATATCCACTTCAAGTACGAGGAGTGTTTCATGCCACGTCCAAGAAGCAGATATTCCAACGGTACGGCACGCCTTGACTAGCGGTAGGTGGTCACCAGGGGTCGTAACCCCTGTATGTAGGTGCTAGGGGACTTAGTGCAATGTCGCACCTAGTTGCAGGGCTTCTTCCCAGTACTGACCCTGGAATAAAATTAAACACGGGTTATATAAAGCTCTAGGCAGAAATAACTCACCGAGTAAATTGGCGATGGCGAAGCTAGGCGATACACTCTAGCTCGTTCCTGGCACTAAAACACTGGCGTAGATAGCTGGATAATGGCTGCAGCTGCCCCTTGGCGGCGATGGCATCGCCTCGACCACGTGGCGACGATGAAATCCCAAGATGGCGTCACCCCGGCGTCTGATGGCCCTCGGAGACGATAAAATATTCGATTAAATAACTCACCTGGATATTCTACGAAGCCTTTACCAAATCGGTGGATTGATACGCAGTGGAAGACCGCTACCAATAGTGATGGACGCCCACGTGGCGTGGGTCAACGACACTAAAATGGCGCGGCCACGTGGCGATCGTGATCGTCGCCGTTAAATGCGTCGAGTGCGACGACTTTCTATTGATTTTTTTTTGTGGTTAATAATCTCTGTGTGAAGCACAGTTCACCAGAAATTTCGCTGCAGAATCTAGTCGAAGACCGGAGTAAACGATAAGACCGGCGAAGCGCGTAAGCTAGGCGAAGTGTAGGACACGAAGCGAAGCGAACGAGTGAGAAAGAGGCAGGTCAGAGATTGCCTGTATCGATGCGCTCCAAAATGGGCGCGCAGAGCGGGGAACCAATCGCGTCACGGATCGAGGTTACTCATAGAAGTACTCCTTTTCAGAGAGAGGCATATGACACCAACTAATTGCTCTATTTATTAAAAAGTTGTTACATTTTGTCAAAATTCGCATTTTAAATGAGAGGGTCATTTTGACTCTGGTTCACTAAGTATGTTGCTAAAAACAGCCTCACCAACTAAGACTTAATATTCTTTTCTAAAAAACTTAGACACCTGTTTTTTTAGTGTCTGAAGGTAAATAGTTAAAAATATACGCCACTAAATTTCGCTTTGGAATAGTTTTCCAGTAGTGTAACATTTTTCTCTTTTTACCAATTCAATATAGCAATTACTATCGATTTGTGTATTTGATCAATTTTGTTTAATTTTACTGAGAAATATTATATCTAAAAAAAATTATCACATTACATATCCATTCATTTTTATATAATAACGCATATATTTATTTATATGGTATTAATAAAAGAATAGATTTCCAAATACCAAACTGTTGCACGTATTTGGTTAGAGTTTATTTTTAATTCCGATTTTAATTCTGATTGCCCATAATTTCTACGGGCACCTTATTTGTATATTTTTGTTTATTTATTTATTTATTTTATTTATTTATTCACCAGTAAAAATTTACATATAGTTATATAACATAACAGTAAATTATCGTAGAGATAAACACAGTCATCTGTTCGCGACATCAGTTTGCTTAAAACTAATAAAAATAATAATAATCTAAACTAAAACTATGACCCTTATGGTCGCAACATAGACTAAAAATTTTTATTTTTATTTTCCATACAAATTACAATAAACAATTGAAAGATTGAATAAATACTTTTATGTATTACTTTTGATCCATCTTTTCAAAATTGATTTATAATTCTTAGTATTGATAACCTTTAATTCATTTGGAAGATCATTATATACCTTAACTGCTTTAATATAACTATTTTTATTACTTATAGCTTTGTGACTAATCGGTAACTGTATACATTTGTTTCTAGTTTTACTACTTGAGTTAATATATTTATTCTTCAGTAGCTCGTAGTGATAGACAAGGGATTCATATTCAAATAATTGCCTTATATTCATTGGGTTATCATCAGTTATAAATTGATTCTTATTTATAATTTTTAAAATTCTGTTTTGTAACGATTGTAGTAAATTCAAAGTATTCGAATATGCACCTTCCCAGGCAGTAATGCCATAACTTATAATACTATGAAAGAGTGTATAATACAACATTCTCAATGTTCTAGTATCCATGTAACTTTTCAATTTTCTTAAAATAAAAATTAAATATTTTGTCTTATTAATTATATATTGTATATGTTGTAACCATGTCATATTATAATCGAAGATTATACCTCAATATTTTGAGCTTTGAACTCTATTTAAATTGTTTCCATTAATACTTATATTTATTTCTTTTGGAACACTGTTACAGTAATTTCCAAAAGTCATGAATACTGTTTTATTAACATTCAAAGATAGTTTATTTAGTGTTAGAAATATATATATATTTTGTGCAGGTATTGATTCATTTTTGTTTCCACCCCAGACCATGTATTCTCAGTAGATATTATCGCTGTATCATCTGTATATGAGACTATTGAATTATCTGGCATTTCCTTTAAGAGATCATTAACATATACAATAAATAGTATAAATTTAGCCCCATATATTTCGGATTTAGCATGTGCTGGCACACTTTCTCTAAAATTTTCCATTGAATCGTCCTGAAGGATCCTTCCTCGTCTGGTAATGACATAATCGGAAAAGGTAAGCAATTTCCAACCGTCCACCGGCATCGCGTCCGTACTGCTATCGGCATTTTACACAATTCATTTTCCTCATTTAATAACCATAACCTTGTCACAATTTCCTTCGAAATCTGATTAAAGGTTTCATTAAAAACTTGTTTTAAACGATATAGCGTTATTAAAGTGTAAGTTGTTATATTAAAATTTACATAGAATTATGTCCTTACTGTAATACTCAACGTTCAAAAATTATAATATATACGTTCTATATTATCATGAAATTTTTTTATATGGAATTATTAACTCTATAGCCGTTTGATTTATGTTATACGATGATTAATTTAAACTCGTTAAATAATGTATTTATTTTAATTCACATACATTAGAAAATTATTACATATTCATTTCGCGAACAATAGATAATCTTTTGTGTAGAAAAAAATGTTCTGTAAAAAGCAGGCAATTAACAGCCATGAAAGGTACACATAACTACAAGTATTACTTCCATTTCTGAAGAACAGATTAAATTTCTCCTCAAACTCGTACATCTCTGAAATGTCCTCTGGTAATTTCCACTTTGAGACAATAGAATTTGTATCAAATCTATTAAATTTAAGAACTGAACATTCCTTAATAAATGTTGTAAATCATGGAAATGGCTATAGCTTGTATGGACAAGTATCTGGAGCAAAAGGGAGGTTGTTGCCAAATAAAAATACTACTTTGAAATAAAGACTCTTGATATAATGTGGATTTTTTCTTTGTGGATGTTCGTTTGTGTTCTCAAATCTTGCTCTACGTGAGGCACAAAGGGAATATATCGCTTCGTTACTTTCCCCTCATCGTATAGATGTCAGTATGCATTAAAATTATCCCAACGACTGATAGCTTATCTTTGGTTTTCTGTTGATGAAACTGTGGCGATTGCCTTCCGATCACTAATCAAAATTAGGCCTGTCATAAAACTAATTATAAGAGATTGAGAAGATATTGAATCGGTTCTAGGAAGATTTAGAGCGATATTATATTTGTATAATTCCCTTTTAGCTTCTCTTCATAATTTGAATAGTGATTTATTTCAGATAGAAGAGATGACATTATTTTTTTAAAATATGTAAAAGTAAGTTAATATCTAGCAAAACACTTATTACCGAATGTAGCAAAACCTGTTCTAAATCAAAGATGTTGAATAAATATTCACTAAAAATATAAGTAATAAATGAAATCACTAAATATAATCACCAAACAGGCTAATCATTCTGTTACTGTTATTGTCAAGTTGAATTTGTTAGGTAGAGTTGTTAAAGTTACATATTTTTTTCTTCTTCACTTTGAGTTTATAGAAGAAAGAAGCTTATTTCCTACAGACTGTTGTACTTTGTTTTGGAATTAAGAACCTCAACCTTAATCAGTGAGGGAAGTAATATGGATATAACACTCTGCCTAAAGGCTAACCAGGGTCATTATAATCAATGGGTGTCATCTGGGAGACGTCCCCGACTAGAATTGGTCAAAACCTGATCAATCCGACACGATTTAGTTGACTTATCGTGTTAACAAAATAAATTTCCCAAATAGTCCACCATCATGCTTTCTCATGATCCATGGACAGGGTGGGGTGTGTCCTATCCACCTCAAAATCAATGGGTGTCATCTGGGAGACGTCCCCGATCAGAATTGGTCAAAACCTGATCGATCCGACATGATTTAGTTGAGTTATCGTGCTAACAAAAAAAAATCTCAAATAGACCCAAGGGAAGGGGTGGTGTGTGCTATCCACCTCAAAATCAATAGGTGTCGTCTGGAAGACGTCCCCTATTAGAATAAGTCAAAACCCGATCGATCCGACACCGTTCAGTTGAGTTATCGTGCTAACAAGAATAAATGCCGACGACAACGGCGACACGCACACAGCAAAACATTTTTAAAAACCATTTTTTTGTTTTTATGCCGAAAAAAGAAAAATAATCGAGTAAACCGAGTTTTTAGGTCGAGTGCGGAAAAGTAAAAAGAGACTTTACGTATTAGTGTCTAGTATAAAAATCGTATTACATATTTAAATTTTATTTTGTGTTTACATTAAAAAATATAAAATCTGGGTTAATGGAAAACAATAAATTTTATTCATAAATAACAAAATGATAAAAGTAAAAATTAGTGCCAGATATCTTTAAAGAATTTTAAAATAAATACTTAAAGTGTGCATTTTGTTTTTGCTAATGGTACAAATCTGTTGTAAAACTTTTTTTCCGTTTCGTTCAGGTTCCCTTGTTCAAATGTCTTTGCAGAAATTAATCCACATTTTCAGTAATTCATTGCTGAAAAACCTCGAAGTTAGCAGGTTGCGTAGCATGTACCTCGTATTTAAAACATAATAAGATATCTAAAAGCATTAGATCTGCAGACCGAGCATACCATTCTATTATTATTAGGATTTTTGAGAAAATCCTAAATTCCATCGAATTTGCACCACTTGGTATATCTTGGCGAACAATATCCCGCAGGGGATCGCTCCCGTCCCACGGAAGAGTGAACCACACCACGAATGAGCTACCCAGAGACCAGCAGGGGGAATGGAGGGCAGATCAGACAGACGAGGGTATCGGTAAGACCTCTCTATATTCTCTCTAGGTTGGGTCGGAATTTCGACGAGCGCCATCCCCAATAGTGGCGCGGAAAAGGGAGTATCCAGCCCTAAGCTGAACAAAGAGCAAGGTAGGAAGAAGTAAACCAGACCACGGAACCTCACGAACCACAACCAGCAGCAGGCGCCATAATCAAGCGGTTTGCAATTCATTGGAGACACAGGACGGCGAAAAAGGTTCTGGAGATATCCCGCGGGATGTCGATGGCCAAGTCTACAACCCCGTCCTGAAGGGAGAGGGGAAGGGCGAGCCGGAAGAAGCCGTTGATGCAGGCGCACCCGTATGAGCGAAAGCGAGATGATAACAGTTTATATCTTTTGTCTATATTAAGTTAACGTTATGCTCCAGGGTATATATTATCATTCTACTAAGAGAAAGACTCTCAATTTTCATACATAAATAAAACAGGGGACCAATTTTCCATGAACACCTTACAATTTCCTTTAAAAAACATTTTTATTTTCTATCTATTATATAATACTACCTACTTATCCCAATATTGAAATATTATACGTTACTCGATGCGCATTTTACTGACCTAGTTGGCATCACCAGGATATAATTAATGCTTTAGAAAGTTTTAACAGAGAAAATAGTTTTAATTATCTCCTGACTAATATTTTAGTGTTGGCGGTTTTGTTCGCGGATGGTCTCCTGTTTTTGTTGTTGCATCGAAGGTTCCAAACCTTTTATAGATATATCATACATATTTAATAATGACTAATAATTTTCGTTTCCCTAACTAAAATAATTATTTGCAAACATTTTCGTATTATATTTTATTGATACCGATTAACAAAGCCTACTGATTTACCTCGATGTTGCATTAGTCCATTTAGGATAGTTTGGAATGCTCCTACATCAACAGGGCTGGGTATAATCGCTAATTAGCTAGTGCAATTACGTTGTTGCATATGTTTTGTTAAGATAGAACCGATGTAACATGCGTAATGTAACAGAGAAGCGGAGTACACACACTGCTCGACCAGATTGTTCATTTAGACGCATACAATAGCGACACTATAACCGACTGCCATCTAAAGCCTGAATCTATTAATTATTCCGTATAATGTGCCCTTGTCTACGGAGGTATATGCGGTTTAAGTTGAATAATAAACCATCAGCAGCATATATTATGACGACTGAGCCAATGTATGGGAGGAATTAATCACAGGGTCTCAGAGACGAGCCAGACATTGGTATAAGCTGCATCCCCTAAACGTTAAGGAGGATTAAGGGGTGATATTTTTGGAAAAATTGTCACACGTATAATTAGTAATATTTCGTTCGCAGTAGGACTTGTGAAATAACTTTCGATAAATCTTGGAGAAAATTAATACTTTTAGAAGCTTCAATAATCTCCAACCAACCTGAAGATTACAGAGTTTATACCTATAGATATCGAGTAAAAACAGACAGAATTTTGGATTTTATGTTAGAATAAATAATTATAACTAAATATAAGAGTGAATTATTCTCTCTTACCTTTTCATGATTGGAGAAATTTGGCTTTTACTTATTCTGTAACTAAATATTTAAGCAATAAATTTATTAACTTATTAGTAATAGAATATATATTGGATATCTTAAATAATATTAACATGATACATTATTTTTAATTATTTAGGATTAATTATTTACGTTTCCTACTAGATAGAGGACACTTTGCATCTTCCTTGTAGTTTTTAAAATACGGCAAATTTCGCCATAGAATCCTGCGCTCATCGTCGGCATGGAGCCAGGAGAATTTCTGTTCAGGCCTAATTTGTTTAGTCCTTATTGTATAAGGCATTTGAAGATGGTGTGGGTTATAATAATCTCCCCACTTCAGTAATTGGTAAAAATTACCATCTGCCAAGTAAAACTTTACATTGTATTGATGATATAAAATTTTACTTCGATTTGGATTGTTTTCGAAACTACCGAGAGATGGCGCTTTGCTCCGCTCTACTGTTGTAGAACTTACCAGTGTCTACAAGATGCGAGCCTCGTCTGTCAAAGATTATATTCACTTACACTGCCCTTACGAGACCCAAGGTCGAAATCGGTTTCATGTTAGTGATATTCTGAGATAGAGGACACTTTGCATCTGCCTTGTGGTTTTTGAGCAATCTGAATCGCTGTACTAGTTTAGTGCTAACTCTGTTAGACAAAATACGGTATATTTCGCCATATAATACAGCACTCGTCGTTGACATGGAGCCAGGAGAATTGTTGCTTTGGCCTAATCTGTTTAGTCCTTAGTCCCCTTCCAATGCCAGAAAACAGTGGGAATACTACAGAAAACAATTAATTTAATTTAATAAAAAAATTAAGTATATCGTTTGTGAAGATTTCTCCAAAAATTAATTCCATTTAAATATAAATTTATTGGTTTGATGCAATAACAAATAACAAATATCTTGTAATAAAACTATATTATTTTAATTGTAATATGAAGAACAAAAATATTTCACAGATATAAAGTTCGAAATTTAATTTTTAAGGCAGCATATTACATATAACATATAACACTAGTGGCTAACAGAGAGTCACTTAAATGTGAATTTTCCTACTATATTTATTTTCCAGCAATAAATACAAAAGCGGAACCAACAGCACCGAAATTACTCCAGTTTTGTTTAATCCCATGCTGTTAAAACACCCCCATTTTCGCGTTTGTCTTTATTTTCAGGCATCAAAGATCATACCGGTCGTATTTTGTGTAGGCCAGTGGTACACAAGCGATAAAGTGGTATAGGGTTATATTTTAAGGAAATTGCATATACTTTTTGCAATTATAATAACATAAAATGAAAGTTTAATAGGAATAATGAGTTGGCTGAGGCTCTGCTTGGACCATTTAGTTTAGTGAACCTGTATTCCAGTATATAAACTGAAATCCTAACATGGTATGGTTCATAAATAGAAGCCCTTGACGCTGTTTGAATCAGTTTGTAGTTGTGTTAATAGTCATTCATAATTTTAATCATTTTCTCATTGTTAAAGTTTGGGCATTAAAGTAGTTTGAAATATTTTTTTTAATCAAAATCGCTTGACCCAAAATGGCGCAGTTGCTAGGATTTCTCAAACTTTCAATGTTCGTCCGAAAGTTGGTCATACCGTCGAATACTTACCGAGAAGTATGCATTTATCGATCTGGGAGACATTATCTTTGGTTCGGCAATTCCGAAGCTGTATTTTTGGCTCAGCTATCCTGAACTCAACTTTCAAATTTGAACCGGGTTGATTCCCGGAAGCAGCCTGGAGTTGTACCTTTGGTTCTACCTGGGCCTCCTTTGGTTGTATCTCTGATACAATAAACCTTTGAGGTTGATATAACAACTTCTCTGGTTCCGAAATCAGGAAATAAAAAAGAAGAGTCTGTAAACCAACACATATTTATCCTATACAACTTCTTTTATGTCTTGAGTTATAAAACCTGTATAAAAAATCCCAGTATATGGTAGAAAGCGTGGCCACCAGTAAGTAATAGTGATCGAAAGTATCCTGAGATTTAGCACTTATACAACAAATTTTATATAGGTCTTAGATGCAAAAAAATCATTATATTTCCCAAGACTACATGTGACGTGTATAGGAAAAGTTGCCTAAGCAAAAAACCATTTTTGGAAAATATATATTCATAAGTATTTAGTCCTTGCATTACACTAACAAGTAAGGAATTTAGCAAACTGAGTCAGAGTACTGCGCTCTATTA
Source organism: Rosalia funebris (assembly GCA_037954035.1). Taxonomy (NCBI): domain Eukaryota; kingdom Metazoa; phylum Arthropoda; class Insecta; order Coleoptera; family Cerambycidae; genus Rosalia; species Rosalia funebris. The sequence goes on from JAZFAV010000007.1 coordinate 13,950,230, forward strand.
AAGAATTCTGGTATTTTTATATTTTCCATATAACTAAATTAACTTTTAAGATGAAGCCATATTCAGATTAAAGAAGCATTTGTAATTATTAAGACTAATTTAAAATATTCAAATGCGACAAGGTACGTTAAAACTGCTAAATTCTTGATGTATAAAAAATATTGAATATGCTCATTATAAACAATATTCAGCTCAATTAAATTTTTTGTGCTTCATTTTCGAAACAAAAATTCAAATGGTGAACATATCACCAGCTCTACGACTTGAAAAATATCAGTTGCCTTTACAATAACAAAATTGTTCTAAGGACATTCCTATTAGTAGTCAATGCCATCTAGATGTAAAAGACTCAAATGCTACACAAAATGATAAATATTGTCATAGGAGAAGAAAATATGAACTACAATATGCAAGAAGAAAACTGACTTCGTCAAATCACAGAAAAATCTGACAATTAAGAACTACACAAATTTCATCTGGATTGTACACTTATTATTATACAATCATCCTAATAAAGTCCCCCAAAGTTTCGTATACAAATAAATATTTCTCGTCACTCTACAATTTATTTCAATCAACAAAACCTATTCAATAACCAGATATTCTAATGAGATTGGAATAGTTTCCTAATGTAATTCCAAATTTCCCACGCACTCAACATTTGAAACTCACAGAATATACTTCAATAGAATTTCCAAAGTACAACAATCAATCAAACTACTTAATGCTAACGAATTTATCCTCAACCAATAAATACTAGAATCAGGATATAGGAAGTACCAGAAGTAGAAAACAAAATCTAAGTGATTTGTTGCAAAAAGTCAACCTAACATATCTATGATAGGCTATGCAAATTAAGAACAAAATATTATCTTAATGAATACAGGACAATGAACGAAAAAAAAAATGATAGTCAACCCTTTAAATTCGTTACCAATAGAACCCACGTCGAATACTCATTTAGGATAATATAAGGTTATATAACATACTGCACATTATGCACTATAAATAAAACCTCAGCATTTTGTAGCTTATAAATGCAAGTGCTTACACTGTTTAAATTAGTTCGTAGTTAATCATCACTACATACCTCTGCAATTGCAATTACGTTATGATTGTTAAAGTATGAGCATTAATTGAAGTAATTTGAAATTAACATATGCAAAGTTCGTAGTTACGTCACAGGTCAAATTTATTGACACTACTAATATTCTGTCCTGAACTCAATATATGTATGAAAATATTATGATGGAAAAATGGAAATCAGATTTCAGTTTTCCCACGAGAATCATATTTCCATTCCGATTTAATCGGAACCTCTTTTCGGATTGTTTACAAAAATATAAAACAATGAAGTCCACACCAATTTAATGTGTGTGCTGCTGAGGAAAACTTCAAATAATAAAAAACACAGGCAATAGAAATACTGACATCTTGAAACTTATAAATTTTATCTCTACCTACAACCCTCACTCTAGCACTGCCGTAACTTACTTGAAATCTAGCCTAGTGCAAGGACCGAATGCGATTTGTTTAGGCTGGGTCTATAGGATAAGAAGCAATATATATATATTTATCAACATCACGTATCCACAACAGCTAACACAAAGATATTGCCGCAGTAAGACGAAGGAATGAGCATTTGTCTTTTGATTAATAATGACTTTTTCGTTTTGAGTACACTTTGATGATATTAAATACCAATTATTATTTGACTCGATGGCTATATTGTTTTGTGACAGATATAGTTTTGAAGATTGTAATTAATATCTGCTAGTTATTAACATCATTATTAGAATAAAATATTGTAGTGCATACAATGATTCATATTAGTCTAGGTTGATCTGTTGTACGTATGAAAGTAATGTAAATTTGGAATAAAAAGAATAAAAACAGAAAAAAGTTTCGGATCTCATAGTTCACCAAAAGCATGGTTTATTTTCGATCAGAAATCGCACTTATTTGGCCTTAACGTAAATATACTAAATTGTGATCAATCTCATGAATTTTACTACAAGATAATCGCAAACTTAGTCAGTAACATATTCTTTATTTGGGTAAATCTTTTTTGTCAGAAATATGTTTGCTCACTATAAAATTACGACTTTGGTAAATATGATTCTTCTATTTATATTTTCATCTTAATTGGATTGTAATAATGTAGCCGATTCTGATGAAATTATTACTTGACTTCTTTCCTCATTACAATAATTACCGCTACTATCAGTATCATCATCATTCGTTACATCAAAAATTGGTGTCGTGTTAAAAGAAAATATTATTCATTTGATTTTGTTTTCTCTTTAATATGTTCTAAATTTGTTTTCCCCGTTAATAGGTTCCAACTCTTGGGAAAGGGCTGGAACCTTCGACGCAACAACAAAAAGAAGAGACCAGTTTTCCACGAACTCCGAAACATGTTCGATGTTAGAATACCTTAGTGAAGGAATGACAAGTTTCGGTTTACTGGGTTACTCCTTCTAATAACCTAAAGTATTATTCCTTTACTGTTCAATGACCATGACGAGAAATAGAGAAATAAAGTGTGTTTATTAGTGAATAGTGCATGAATCCGGGAAATATTCGTAGCAGTTTAGTGAACTTGAAAAAAATTTGGTATAAGTAAAAATTAGATGTAGTTTAAAACAAATTTTAATTAACTTTCGATGATGCTTGCTTTCGTCTGGTTGGCGAAATACGCATTGAGAAACGTGTAATCTTACGTTGTTTGTGGAAAACTTTTCTCCTGTTTTTTAGTAAGTTGTTAGAAAGGTCTGAAATGAAATACGTTCATTGTTGTTACATTATGAACATTACCTCTTTCATCTTTTATACAGTAAGAATGTTTATTAACTTTAATATAACCCGTGGTATCCAAATTCTATCAATTTTGATAAGTAAACACTTTTTGAATAATGGTTCTCGCTACCTAGTTTTTAAAATTTAAGTTTATTATGGATTTTGAGAACTTTGTTACTCATGGAGTTTAACATTAGAGCCCATTTATATGGGCTCCCTCGATTCACTTTCATTTTTCGATGCCATTAAACATAGTTAAAATTTTTGCAAAAAGATAACTTCCATACCCCTTCGTTATTTACATGAAAGTCATTTTTCATCTTATACTGACTAATAAAAGAACAGGAAACCAGTTTTTCACGAGCATTGAAGGATTATACAATTACCGACGTGCGTTCCGCCAACCAAGTTGACATAAGTGGGATATGATTAAAAAGATTTTGATTAAAGGTAGTAAGTAGATTTAAGATGACTAAAACTAGTTGTAATCAACTCCCGATTATGACAACTTGGTTAGAGAAATGTGCGTTGAAAAACGTGTAGGTAATATTTCGGTACTTGTAGAAAATTGTCTTTCTGTCTTTGTTGCTTCATCAAAGGTTCCCCTTTCTCGGACTGATTAATAATACATTTGCCGTGTTTTTTTCTGACTGTGTCATGTAATGCGGACTGGGTTAGAACAAACGATATCTATAGTCTCTTTACACACTGCTTTATTCTCTTCCACTTTCGTTTTTTTTTCTCCGTACGTGATACATACTACCAACTTCAATACCATCTATATACAATATGATAATTCGGTTTTGCTATTCTACACCTGTATTTTCTCTTTATTAAAATGGTCATTTCCATTGCTCTACTATCTATTAGATAACTAAAACACGTTATAAAAGGAGGTATTTTATATAGTGCTGATATGAGGCAGCCGAACATGGGCATAGACACGACAGTGAGGGAGCTATGCAATTAAATTAAATTAAACTTCTGAAATTGCATGTCATACTAGACCCGGATTAAGCTTATATATTGTTTGATGTAAATATTGGGGATTTATATTCTTACTTGTTTTGTAGAAGTTAAATGTTACTTGTTACAGGTATTTCTATTTCAATACAATCATGAAATTGGAAAAAATGTAAAATAATACGTTACGTAACGGTATGAACATAATTTAGAAAAAAATATAGTAAAATATATTCTATAAAAACTTTTTTATTTCCTAACGTTGTGCCTTTTAATGAGAAGAATATTTGAATTGAAATATTTACACATATTGTATTTGATTTAGTATTTGATAACTGCTATTCAAAGGTAACATTTATTTCTCATAACAAATGTGTTTCTTACCTAATATGTAAATGATAATATTAAATCCTATCTAATATTTTTGCATGCATTTAATATGGTCTGCTAACATTGCCGAAATTATCATTCATTTAAGAAAAACGTATTTTCTCTGTATCTATTTATCTATATCTAAAACCAGCATTTATGTGTTACAAATTTTATTTATTAACAATAAATAAATTGTTATCTCACTGTACAGTAACGTCTGACAAATGAAAGTGTTATTATAAATTCAACTAAAATCCCATTATTTATTTATTGTGCTTCATGCGAATTGTAAATATTGTATTCATTAGTAAATTAAATTACAATTATATAAAAATATACATCCACCTATATTATACATATAGTTAATTATATTTGTTTGTATAGCATTTAGGAAATATATTATCAATTAATACTTATAATATATTAAGTCAAATAACAAAAGTAATTTGCTTTAATTACATACCTCAGTAATGGTTATATATTGAAAAAATGCGTGACTATACCGAACATGGATATTGTCTAGTTTCTTTAACTACTATTATTTATTTTGAATATATTGTCTTAAAAATTAATATACACACATTATTAACGTGTTATATATATATATATATATATATATATATATATATATATATATATACATATATATATATATATATATATTATTCAATATACATTTTCTTCTTTTCTCTAATGAAACATTGTTTTGAGGAATTAAGAGTTTAAATAATAATTTTGTCCTTCAGATATCTCGAGGGAAACATATCTATTTAAGGGAGTATTCTGGTCTAGAGGCAAACATTTTAGGCGTTTCTTCACGTGCAATAAAGGAAAAAAGTATTTTTACTATCCATTTGGTTACCAGATATTTATTGATATTTTAAGAATATACAAGAAATTTTCAAAAAATAAAAAATTAAAAAAGTTACAGGGCTGGTAAATAATGGGGTAAAAAAGGGCGCGTCCTGGTTGACACGATTCCAACCCTTCTGGTCATCTGAAACAAAAAAACAAAAAAGATTCTTAATTAGTAATGATCGTCGTTATATCCCCTACCTCAGAGAGAGAGGAAAATATTTTTTTACAAAATGTTTAAAAAAAAGTCATTTCTTGCCCTTATGTTTTCAGTTTTTTAAAAATAGTAAAAAAAGATTTTGACATAAATCTGGTAGAGACGATACAGGGTTATAAAAAGAAAGTTTGTACTAAATTTCAAGTAAATCGGTTCTTTAGAACTTGAGATATCATGTCAAGCGTGTTGAAAAAAGTAGTTTCGAGAAAAGCGCGTTTAAACAATTGAGCAAAGTTTCAGGCAGTCTAAGTCATATAATGACGCATTATACTTACATTTCGTTAATCGGTGATTCCTGATCCATACAATGGGCCTTCTTCTACTTCAAAATGTAAACTTTCCGAAGTCCTTTCTGCTAGACGAGCAGTTTTCACTTCCTTAGAAGCATCAATCAGCTCAGAGCGCTCAATTCGAGTTTCTTTCCGTCTGATAGCGAGCGCATTCCTTCAGGTGAAAGCAGGACTTCAGGACCAATAGTGATTCCCATGACGTTCATAATTTTTAAAATTGGTAAAAAGCCTTCATTGAAAATGCACACAGCTATATAATTTGCAATTTTAATTGTCCGTGTTCCTGTATGTATATGTTTTGGTGCAAATGTCCAGATTAATGAATTTAACGATTCATTATCATTTTGGGTTTCTGAGCCCAAACATCGATATAATTAGCTTTCTGAAAATAAATTTTCAAATATCGGCTTTATTACTTTCAATATTTCGTCATTTAGAGCGGGATTCTCGTCACTTAAGTAGCTATAACTCCGTAAATAATTGGAATTATGAAAATTAGGATATATTCTTAAAGATCTAAACTTTGAAAACATCTAAAAAAATCGATTCTTTCAAAATTCTAGATTAGAATACCCCCTTTACCTTAGTTTGATCCATGTAAATATGTTTGCCATTAATGTATTGCACATTACAATAAAATTATCATAGCCTTAATTAGAAATACGTTCTTCATTTAGTATTTAAGTAGATATTCTTTACCATTAAAATATTTGTAAAATTATATCGTAACATAATTTATAGTGAAAAATGTGTGTTAATACAATGAATATTGAAATTTTTCCAATTAAAGTAATATTAGTAGTTTAATTAGAGATAGAAAGTCTTTAGTTAAAAGCTTTAATTTTGTATGAATAACACAAAATCTTATCTGCATAATTACAGATATTGTAACTTGGTCTTGATATAATATTACACAATTCTTTATGGAGGCATGCCCTTCATCTGAGCCATTTAATGAATATATTCCGCAGTTTATGCAAATTTATTTAAATAACTATACTCTCTTGAATAAATACAATTTTAATTATGGAAGTTGAAAATTAACCTTTTATATACAAAAATAAGATTTTTTGTACTAAAGATACCAGAAGTTTTAAGTATACCTTGTACCCCTTTATGGGGCACGCTACAGCTAAACTAAGGCAGACCTAACAGTCCCACCAGAAGTTATTCTTAGGCGAAACGAATTATATAAGTTTATAGGAACTTGCTACTCTATCTATTTTAGCATGCTGGAGTGAATCTATATGGTATCGATTTGGTATGTAAATGACAATCTTTATTTATTTAATATATATGTACTATGTGCGCAAAATAGATTTAGATTCATAAAAAGAATTATTTAGGTACCACTCCTTGATATTTAAAATATTAATCAAGAGTTTTATTTCAAATATAATATTTATTTCTCATAAAAAACAAGCTTGTTATGTAATAAATGGTGTTATAATAAATAATAGGTGTTTTAGAATATAAATGCAAATTTCTATATTAAAATAATAATTATCGTTATAAAAGAAGAATCGTTTTGAATACTAACCGATTAGTATCTTTTCCTAAGTTGTATCGAAACTATCCAATTCTAGTGATTTTTTAAAAGCATTTAAGTTAATAGCCATTCATTTATATTTTTGACAACTATATTATACGCTACATTTAATGCTCTAAGTAGATTTTGCCTTAATACTATTTTAAACGGCATGGATTATGTCTATCATATACTAGAAATTCTCTAATCTTTGACATTCATCCAACTCAATCATTATTGATTATGGAGCTGGAACTTATGTTATGAATGCTTGATGTCATTCATTTAGTTGTCACCGTTATCGGAGCAGATGAAAGCGAGTTATGAAAGGGAGTTTATTAGTCAATAATGTATTCTGTAACTTATAATTAGAGTGTTTGATGCTCGAGTAACTTGCATTGAAGTAGCAAAACAAACTAATAGCGTAGTGAGAACAAGGATAACGAACTTGATTCTGCTGCGTGATGTGTGGTATTGATTCCTATTAACGCTACTAGTAAATAGAATGTGTAATATTTACAGTATGTGATTTTTAGCCCAGACCCAAACAGTACCTAAGTAAAGTAAGTATTATATACATACTCAGTATTTTCACATTTGCATAGAATCAACAAAATGTCGATATTTTGTGTATATTTGACTGAGGATTTTTGTAATACTTAGAAACACCGAAGCAAATACAAAGATAATGCACAACAACTGACTCATCATATAAGTCATAACGCAGAGCAAGACAACTCTATATATATTGATGTCAAGCCTGGATGCGTGTCGCTGAAAAACTATTTACATTAAAAACACTACACCATTATCCAATGACATATCTAGATTAAAGCGAATAAAAAGTTTTATTTTCAAGAAAGCACATTCTTGCTAAATTTTGAATTAACATAAACATAAAATGTGAATATTTGCACTGAAAGGATGTTTAAAAATAATGTACTAATTTATTTATTAATATATCTTAAAGTGCCTTAACTAAATAAACATTTCTCTAGAAACTGTACTAAAAGTTTCAATTCAAACTAAAACAGTATCATATTAAAATTAAAAAGTCCGAGATATACATATTACTATATTAAGTAATTATTATATTAAAAACATTAACTAAAGTTTTACTTATATAAAGTTTGTTTTAAAATTATTGTTGGCCCATAGTGAATTAAACTTGTGTTAGTTTATATTCAAATAAATGTTTCTTACCTGTAAGAAACTATGCTTTCTATTAAAGAGATCTAGCTATACAGTCTAATATAATTGCAATACTAATAGTATACGAGAAAAAAAACAAAAGTAATAGACCAGTCTTCCAGGAACATAGAAATATTACACGTTGCTTGTCTCGTTGTCCCGAATCGAGTTAGCATGTGAGTTTTAATAATCTCCTGATGATGCAAACTTGGTTGATGAATCACCAGTCCAGTAACGTGTAACTTTTTGGTGTTTGTGGAATTCTGATATTGTGTTATTGTTGCTGCATCGAAGGTTGTAGCCCTTTCACATGATTATGATTATAGAGTTCTAATATAACTTCTCCAAGCCTAGTTGAAGATTTCATTGTTACTTTATTGGGTATGGGTCGCAGTATTAATAAAAGACACGGAATTGGTATATATTTTTATTATTCTATTAATGATCTTCTTATCTGATTTATTGTCTTTTCAAAATTGTGAAAAATACAAAAACAAATGTTGTATGCATTAAAAAATCGTCAACGTCTGGTTTTTCGAGTTTTAAATAAGAGGCGAAAAGTGAATACTAAAATAAAAAAGTACTTTCTAATACTATCTCTTAGTGAAAATAGAAACCAATAATCCTAAGAATTTATTGACAAGAAATATACTTCAAGAACATAAAAACAAAAATAAGTAAAGTTGAAAACTTCTGTGAATTATTTGTATTAGATTTATGTTCCATGGACTCGATGGATACGAAGGGATCAATCTATGGAGATACTTTTATCTCAACTAGGGGGTACTTATCTATACAGTTAACGTAAAGAATCCAAATCATGCAGATATGTAAAGAATCAAGTGGGATTATAGTTTGCAACTGTGAATTAGAATATATATTATCACAACAGTTGCTCATCATAATAGCTACACATTAATTTAAAATAATAAAATTATTTAGGTGAAAATATATTCGGGAGTTTGAACGGTAGTATCTTTATATCTAAATTGGGTATTTTGGGATAGCGCCATCTAGGAGTCATTTCAAATATATCTTTGATCTACAGTTCATAAGGTTGTAGCAATATTTGACTAAATAGTGATATAATAATTTTTATTATATGAAAGCTATTAAAACTTCTCGAAGAGTAGAATTTATTTAATGTGCTTGTTAAACATGAAAAACTAAGACTGTATTAGTTGGATGCAATTGTTGAGTTCAATTGTTTAAATTATTAAGTAAATGTAACAATAAAATGCCGAATATATTTACTTTATAAGAACATCAAAGAAGCCCAGCAAAGAATATCGAAAGAAATGGTGGTGTCACTGTTATTTGAAGGTGTTTAGCTATATTGTTGTAATAGACGTTGACTATATCCTTAATAACATCTAATTACCAAGTGGAGATAACCATGTAAAACCGTTATATGTGATGAGTAGAAAAGTTAGTAAGAACACCCTACATATATTTATATAATCTCGTGTACAATCAAAAATCTATCTATATAACTTAAAATTACATTGGCGCCTCCGCCAAATTTGTAAAAATTGTTTGGCGACATTAAGTACATTATTTCATGAAACAACTTGTGAATAGAATTAGATATGATTTATTAGGTACATACTATTCGTAAATTCATTAATTTACTAATCTTGAGTAGTGACTAGATTGTTTTTTTGTTTTTGAGGGAATTATGGTAAACAAACATGACATCATAATTTCCACAACTGAAATAGTTTTCTTAGGAATAGTCTGCGACTAAAGTGAAAAACTACACCAAGGGAAACTTTATTACGTCACTTTATTTTCAATTTTGTAAATTTAATAATTTGAAGTTAGATTAGGATTCTATGTATTTACTATCTATAGGCTTGTTTTTATGGCTAGGCTCAGGTAGACTGTTCTGTTTATCGGCAAGATAATAGTTTTTTTGGCAAATAGCGATGAAATGAATAGTACACATGTATTAGTGTTGTTTTTCTCACCTATGGACTTATTTTATCATTCACGTAATATGTGTAATTGCGTCTCGAGTAAACTTTTTTCCCTAAACAAATTGTTTTTCGTTTAATACTTATATTTTTTATTAATTATATTTTATTTTCAATATATTTTCATATACCTCTACTAAGTTTTAAATGAGAGAAACTATCATGTCATAAATTAAGAAAAAAAAATTATCAATTTTTGTGGCAAGGGGGTGAAGCTTTAAATGAAAAATACGAAATTCCACAATTTTCAGGAAATTAGTTTAATAAGAAAGTATGCAAACTAATACTTATACTAAACAAATATATGTTACATGTTATGTTTAACCCAATGGGTTAACTCTTTTCAAAATCTAAGAATATCTTAGTAACACTAAAATAGCCCCAAAATACATATTGTTATTTCAAAGAGTGATTGAAAGTTTACATTACATTTTTTGAAATAATTATCATGTATCATCCTCAGGGGCTTACTAGTTTATTAGTAAGTACGGGTATGGCGAACCCGAGGTACCTAAGCTCGTTGGTCCCCTGCATTACAGGGGAACCTAACATAACTTCAAGGTGTGATCAACTGTGCTGAGGAAATGAGCCCACTAGCTTCTATATATTATAACGAGACAGAGGTTTCACTGCTACATAACAGAAGATGCAGACTTATAATGAATTATTTGCATGAACATATGAGCCTAACCCGAACATTCTAGCAATGGTATAATATTTAATGAAGAAAATAACGCAATTTTTCATACACAATAATCACACTACAATCTCAAGGTAGGAAAAAAAAAGAACATCTGGGTATGCTAGGTATGAAACTTCCTAAACTAGGTATTAAAATCCAACGATATTCCTCCGTGGAGACTAAACTCCTAATTTGAATTAGATAATATCGAACTCAAGAAGAGCGACATAAACTCGTTATTATATTCAAAACTCCTTGAAATTATAGATGAGTATAAGACCAACATGGAGAAGATTCAAGATAGAGTGAAGAAACTCTACGACCGGACGATGGACCGCGATAATCCCCTGGATAAGAGCAGTCTCTTACTATGACCCGGGAGGACCGCACCGCCACAAGAGACGAAAACTCCAGGTTTTCGAGTAAGAGAACAGGATACGTACCCTAACTTATTTATTTATTTATTATACCAGGCGACTCCCCCTAGGGGCTGTAAGACCTTGCAGTTGGTGGGGGGGCCTTGTGGGCTGGGGGGCGCTCTAAGGGTCCATACCTGTATGAATGATGGCACCCCTTTAAGTAGCGGTTGCCCAAGCGAATGGGAGTATGAATGAGGCGGCCCTGGTAAAGGGCCCGTCCATGCGAATGAAGGGATGTGGCTTGGCAGCATCCCGGGTATGAACTCTTCTTGAGTTTACTCAAGGGGGGGCGACAAACCCGGTTCACAACTAAGAAACAGCCCCCCATTCAGCCTGGTGAAACTGGATGGGTATGACACACCCCCCTAATCCGATGGTATGAGATACCGAGCCTATCGGACTGGTTGGCTCTCAGGGGATACCGAGAGTCGCTATCAGTGCCTCAGGAGCATCTGGTGCAACTCCTGTGTATTTAAGTCGCCTTATCCCCGCATACGGGGCTCTGCGGGGGTGGATCTGTATTTCCCTAGCCACTCGTGGGACCAAAAATGGAACCAGCCCATAAAGAAAAAAGCTTGGAGGATAAGGAGGTCGAAAGCGGGCCTGTACCGCGGAAGCCTCCATCCTCCCTGCCAAGTAGTTGCTCCATCGCCGACACCCAGGTCACACTCGGGACCTTGCCTTTGATCTCTATTGAGGGAAGGGGCGAGGGAAATCTGAGTAAACCGGGGGACGAAAGTGGGGCAAGTGCTAAAAAACGAATGAGCGGAAGCCAGCGAAGGAAGCTGGCTAAAGCTAGACGTGAGGGAGCAACTCCTAGGAGTGTTGGCGACCTCAATGATGATGATGTTCCTAGCCCGTCTAAAATGGGACCAAAAATGGAACCATCAATCCATGAAAGAATCTTGGAGGATAAGGAGGTCGAAAGCGAGCCTGTACCGTGGACGCCTCCATCCTCCCAGACAAGCAGTTGCTCCACCGCCGATACCCAGGCCACACTCGGGACCTTGACCTTGGCCTCTATTGAGGAAGAGGGCGAGAGGAATCTGAGTGGTGCAAGTGCTAAAAAAAAAGAATGATTCAAATTATTCAGATTAACTTGCATCGAAGCAAAGATGCCTCTTCTATTCTGCAGAGGAGTCTTGCTAAGATGCACACAGGGATAGCACTCATCCAAGAACCTTGGGTGGTGCAGGGATCTATAAAGGGACTGGGAAATTTTCTCTGTTACAGGAGTAGTAGTACCAACAGACCCAGAGCCGGCATCGTAGTGAAGAACATTAGCGTCACATCCCTGTGGAAATGGTCCACAGGGGACCTAATGGCGGTAACTACGATGCTTGAAAATGTAGGTAGGGTGGTTATAGCGTCAGCCTATCTACCATATGACAGCAGGGACAATCCGACACCAGAGGTGAAGGAACTTGTGCGAACTCACACCATATGGTCTGGGGTAGCACGAACACCAATAGCAGAGGTATGGAGCTCATGGAATATCTGGTAAGTACAGAGCTAGATATTTTAAATGTGGGAAACACACCCACTTTTCATAACGCTATAAGGGAGGAGGTAATTGATATTACTTTGAGCTCCAGACACCTGGCGGGCTACGTGCGGAACTGGAGAGTCTCGGATGAACCCACACTCTCGGATCACTCTGCCATTAAGTTTGATTTGGGAGTGGGGGAGCATGAGGAGACGAAATGGGTCCGCAACCCCAGATTCACAAACTGGGAACAGTTTAAATCGGATCTTCTAGTAACAGTTCGGGGGATCCCCTCCAGAATTAGTGAGAGAGAAGTACTGGAGGTGGCAGCCTCCCGACTGAGTAGAGGATTGATAGAAGCCTATGAAGGGAACTGTACACCTAAACGAGCTAGGCCGAAAGGCCAGGTAAGATGGTGGAACAATAAGCTGGAAAACCTTAGATGTAAGGTAAGGAACCTTCTCAAGGGAGCCAGAAAACGTAACAGCCGTACAACCTGGGAGGACTACAGGACTGCCAAGGATCAGTATAGGGCTGAGGTTAGGGAAGCCCAAAGAAGTAGTTGGGTTTCTTTCTGTAATGAGATAAATAAGGGAGCTGAGGCAGCACGGCTGAACAAGATCCTAGCCCGCAGCCCGGAAGTGATACTGGGATCGCTCAAGCTCCCTAATGGTAAATTCTCGGAATCGGATGAGGAAACCTTAGACCATCTCATCAAAGCACATTTTCCGGGCTTTTATAGACCGGAGAGGGGAGACATTTCCGAACTGCTAGTAGGGGCACATAGGACCTGGGCGGTAAACCGAGAGGGGGACGACAGGGAACTTGTGAAGGGGATAGTCTCACCGGCTAAGATGAGGTGGGCCTTGAGGTCCTTTGATTCATATAAATCGCCGGGACCGGATGGCATTTATCCGGTACTTCTGCAGGAAGCAGAAGAGATAATCCTCGGTCCACTCATAAGGATCACCAGGGCCAGCTTGGCACTGAAGATGGTCCCGAAAGTGTGGCTAGGCACAAGGGTTGTTTTTATACCTAAACCGGGCAAAGTCGGATACACGTCCTCTAAGGACTTTCGGCCGATTAGCCTTACTTCATTTTTACTAAAGACGGCGGAACGATTAGTTGATATGTACCTTCGGGATACTGTCCTAATAGAGAGGTCGCTTCAAGGGAGCCAGCATGCTTATCAAGCTGGTAAATCAACAGAAACAGCTCTGGATAAGGTTGTGTCATCGATACGGTCACAACTGGACTCCGGAGGATACGTTGTCGGCACCTTCCTTGATATTGAAGGAGCCTTCAACTTTACATCCAGGGAAGTGGTTAGCGGAGCACTAGGCAGATGCTACACCCCCAGAATAATCGCTGAATGGATAGACCATATGTTGGGAAACAGACAGCTTACTGCCAATAAAGGCAAGACTACCATCGAGGGCCGGGTCGACTCGGGATGTCCACAGGGAGGGGTATTGTCTCCCCTTCTGTGGTGCCTAGTAGTAGATGAGCTGCTTGAAAGGTTAAAGAACTACCAAGTAATTGGCTATGCCGATGACTTAGTAATAATAACGAAGGGCCCTTTCCTGGAGCCGATTCTCGATATAATGCAGGGAGCTTTAAATAAGGTTGGGAATTGGTGCAGGGAGAGGGGACTCTCGGTCAATCCCTCTAAAACTGAGGTGATGGTGTTCACCAAGAAATATAAGTGGAACAAAACATGTCCGCTGAAACTTGGTGGCCAAGAACTAAGCTATAATAGCGAAGTGAAATACTTAGGAGTAATCCTGGACGGTAAACTGTCATGGGGAAAACATCTAAGTCACATATGTTCCAAGATCACAGCAACACTTTGGCAACTGAGAAGAACCATTGGTAGTAGCTGGGGCTTGAAACCGGAAACCATGAAATGGATGTATGAGGCAATTCTCAAACCCAGACTGACGTATGCAGCACTAGTCTGGTGGGGGAGAGCCTGTTTAAAGTCGGAAGCCAGCCGACTTAACAAGTTAAGAGGATTGATTCTTAGAAGTATAACCGGAGCCTCAAGATCAACACCGATCGAGGCGATGGGGATACTGACGGGGATACCACCTCTTGATGTCATCCTGAAAGAGGAAGCCGCAAAGGCAATGCACTGGGTGGGAATCATTAATAGGAAGGTAAGGGACCTGAATAGACTCTCAAGAGAGCTAGCTGAGGAGGGACTCCTATGGATGCCCTCTGACAGTACAGTTGTCCACTTCCTGTTTGACAAGAAATATAAGTTCACCCTCACCAGTAAGACCGACTGGATGGAGGGTCGAGCTGGATTGCCGCTCAATGGAGACATCTGGTACACGGATGGAGCCAAGAGTGGGAATAAAGCGGGTGCGGGGGTGTATAGACGACGCGACGGGATAGGTAAAACCTTCCCCTTGGGCAAATACACTACCTCACTCCAGGCCGAGCTAGTTGGAATTACATACGGTGTTCTGGGGGCGGACCAAAATCGGACCCAGGAGAAGGTATGTATCTGCTCGGATAGCAGGGCGGCGTTGGCAGCCCTGAATTCAGCAACGACAAAGTCGAAGCTGGTCTATAATTGCTATGAAGCATTGAACCACTTGGCAGGGAAGGGACCGGTGGAACTCTTATGGATACCTGGGCATAATGGCATTAAGGAAAATCTAATTGCAGATGACCTTGCCAGACTAGGGACCAGGGAAAACCTCTATGGACCAGAACCTGCAGTGGGAATAAGTCGGAATCTGATCAGAGACCGCATCAATGGCTGGGCAAGAGACCAGCACAATAAAAGATGGAGAGGAGTAACGGGTTGTCGAATAACCAAACTCTTCATCGAATACTCAGAGATTGAGAAATGGGCCCAGGAATTCATTAAATTGAACAGGCACAAAGCCAGAACTCTGGTGGGAATCATAACGGGCCACCATAGTAGCCTGAATGCATATAAGCACAAGCTGAGGCTGACTGATAGCCCGGCCTGCAGATACTGTAAAGAAGACGAGGAAACCTCGATTCATCTTCTTTACACCTGCCCCGCACTGGAGGAGAAGAGGTATCTTATATTAGGGACCCCTTTTATCCTAGAGGAGGCGAGGCTTAAGGCGGGGGACGTGCCTAAATTGTTCCTTTTATGGGATAGCATTTTTGGATAATGACCCGGATAAGAGGGGATCGCCAAGGGACTACCCATGCGATCAGTGGCTGATGGGGCCCAAACCTATATAATATAATAATAACAAATACCAGGCGATATACACCTGTCGCCCGATAACCATACCTTACCTTACAGGTGGACCGACATAGACATTTCCACACCTATCTGCAGGAAGTGGGTCTTATCGCCACACTGCCTCCCGGCCCTGGGAGGTTGAGCTGGGCTTGACAACCCTCCGACCTGACGAGACTCACGCTAACGTACTCCCATCCAAATCCTGCGGTGCGCGCGGTACTCACGACACATTATGCCCCCGGGGGCAGACAGACAGCCGGTGAAGAAATAAAATAAGAAGACAAGAAGAGCGTCAGAAAAAAGCCCCAGCCGGCGGGGCTACACGACCTAGGACAAGAAAAGTCTGTTCGGACCCACCGCCGGCGCTGCCAGGCATCTCGCTCCTGTTTACGAGTAGCGCTTCTTGCACTGCTCGTGCTGGAAATGGGTGAGGCGACAGGCAGACTCACCCTTCGATGAAAGGCGGTGAGTGGGTAAAGGGCAATAATCCTACCCGTCCCGCAAATAAATCCTCATCTAGGCCACCGTGCCATCAATTTGATATTGGCTAATTAATAGATCAGCCTAATTCTAACTCCGCAATTTTTTATACAGATGCGTGGGTGAAACACACGTACACCACTGGGTAAGTATTTGCATTGCAGAATTCTGGGATATGGAGGGTATTGATCTTTGCTAAATATGTCGATAATACACCAACTTTGATATGTTCAGATTCCGTAAGTATTATACAAGTCATAAAAAATAAGTCTACCTTTAACCCAATAGTTGAAAATATTCTCAATATAAGTGGGAAACTACAAGAATTGGATACAAAGTGTATTCTGTACTGAATACTCAGCCATATACCCGGCAACGACATAGTAGACCAGGCTGACAAAAATGGTCGTATAAATATTCTTCCAAGTGACATAAATGCATATATTAGAAACCAACTCATTGATATATGGCAAAGTGACAAGAATAGAATAGAATCCAAACTAAAAACCATTAAACCAACAGTAGAACGATGGCATTTTCCTGCAAGGTATCGCAAAGAGAAAAAATTTGAATTACACCTCATGAATTAGGACATACTGGGCTCACACATTTTCATCTACTACAATGAATAAAACAACCTAGATATCTGAGGTGTCAATCTGAGTTAACTGTAAATCATATATTACTTCTATGTAGGGAATATGAAAACGCGCGCAATACAAATTCTACCAAATATATTTAATGGGCGCGTAACAGAAAAGGGTATTTTAAAAATTAATACAGTTTCTTAGAGATACCAACAACTACTGTATAGAATATGAATAAAATATTCCACAGAAAAATAGTGGTCAATAGTCATAGATGTCGACGTCACTATAAAAAAAAATGTTAATTATCTTACCATGAAAATATCATACACAAATTTTCTTTAAGTATTATTCCATATATCAACTATTTTATTATTAGAATATATTTAAATTGAAATTGGTTATTATTATTATTATTATGAAAAACATTCAATATTACTTAATGTATTCGATGTTAGTTATTTGTGACAAGATCCATACATTTACACTTAATAAACTATAAGAAAGGCCTTTGATTATAATATTTTATAGTTGATTTTATTCAAATTGGAAATAGTAAATTTTGATAAACAAATATTATGTAAGAAAACTGTCAATATATTGAATTTAAACATGTGTAAATATAAAAGAAATTAAAATATTTATCATGATCACAATTAGCATATATATGCAAATTATCTGCACATATAAATTTACTGGAATCTGAAGACTACATAGCCAATGATATTTGCTGAGAAGAATCGGTGCAAATGATTGTTAGTAAGATCACTATGAGGGCATACATAGAAGAGTAAGGTGTAACTTAACGCAGAGGATCCTTTCCAGCTGTAGCTGTGGCCCACGCCACGATGAAGCGTCTATGGAGATATGTGTCTTACTAAATGCCTAAAAAACCCCAACCATCAAAGTATATGTAAGTAAATAGAATGTACAACTCAATATTTCTATAATTGGAACATTAAAAATAATGTTCCATAAACATCTCTATTTAGAATAAACAGTTTTAAAACCTTAAAATGGACTTTTCCGCACGTAGAACATCTCAATATCGAACTTGAGTGGCCGAGAACAAATAAACCAACACATAAATGCAGAATACGTGTTTTATGCGACAGTTTTACTTTTTTTATTGGCGACTTCTTCAGTGCCATATCAATACGTTTGTGATCGAACGAAATTATTTTTTTCTCATTCATTCGTATATGCTACAGGCCAAATATATTTATTTTTCGTTCAATGCAAAATCAGCAACGCGTTAAATGTTTATGTTTAAAGTCTCAGAATGAACATAATATTTACATTGCGATTTCTCATGATCCATGGACAGGGTGGGGTGTGTTGTATCCACCTCAAAATCAATAGGTATCAATAGGTGTCGTCTGGTAGACGTTCCTAATCAGAATTAGTCGAAACCCGATCGATCCAACACGATTTAATTGAGTGATCGTGCTAAAAAAAAAGAAATCTCAAGTAGTCCACCATTGTGCTGTCTCATGACCCATGAACATAGTAGAGTGTGTTCTATCCACCTCAAAATTAATAGGTGTCATCTGGGAGACGTCTCCGATTAGAATCAGTCAAAAGCCGATTGATCCGACACGATTTAGTTGAGTTATCGTGCTAGCAAGAAATTTTAATGCCGACGACAACAACGACAACGACGCCAACGACACACACAGACACAAATTTTGTAAAAACCATTTTTTTTGTTTTTAGGCCTAAAAGCGAAAATTAAACGCTAGAAAAAATTTTTTTATTCTTCTTTACACGATTACGTTACTTTTTCGCTCTGGTATAGTTGAGTGCGTAGTAAATGAGTAAAAATACACATGAGCAAAGAAAACTTGCCCACATTGATGAATTAATTGACTATTATCGTAATATACAAGAATCAATTTCGGATATAACTTGCTCTCAAACTAGATCTGTAAATGGCGACATTCCTTGCTAATCGTAGAGATGAACCATATCAATAAAACTTGAAGATGAACTAAGTGAACTAATTCAAAATATTGACGCTATCTCACTTTAATTAACACATACTATGGACAGAAGTCTAAACTCGGCCGGTATTTTCATTATTTATCGTCTGTTTAAATACTGATAAATAATTAATAGCAACTATTGTACCCAAATTATATGAAAATTATTAATTTCTAATGTCTAACAGTTCGTTGCTAATTTTATATTAAGAATCTAAACAAAGGTTACATATTTAAATCAAATAAATCCGCAATAAAGCATAGTACACCTCCATTGAATTTAGTAAAATTAATAGGTATTCAAGATATGTCCAAAATATTATTCAGTTATAATTTATTTTGATATTTCATAGTAGGAATTAACACTACATACTTCTAAGATAAGTATATATCTATTCTGAAATTTAGTTATTGTTATATTAACTTTACAAAAGTGACAATCAATATTATATTCATGAGATAAATAATTAAAATACATTGTGTAAAGTGTAAAATGGAAAATCTAATTTTATGCTATATGTAGATAAAAACAATTATTTGTGTTGTGGTGTGGAATTCAGAACACGAAGGTTTAGACAACTTAGTAAATACGGGCAATTAATCTGGCTGCTGAAAGTTTTATATAAGAAAACCGGAGGAACACAAATATGTGTGGTCAGTTTAAGATTATTTATTTGAAGTCCTTGTAACACCATTAACCCTGCGAAACTCCTGACTGGGTGAAAATCATCACTCTTATACCACACACATACTAGCCCAATCCGTTTATGGAATACCATCGTTTTCAAATCAGAAACACATATTCTAATTTAAAATGTATTCTGATACAGGCGTTGCCAGAAGTGTTGCCGAAATACAATATAGAATACTTTAAGTTTTTCAGATGGACATACTTGATAAATGAACGCCGCGCCAGTATGGCACACAAAATGTAATTTTGATAGGCTTGTACTTACGTTTAACTGCATTGAAGTTGGATTTTTCATTATTAATGTAATTGAGGTTAAGAAACATAATTTATCTACGTAATGTAGATCAAGAATTTATGTATAGCTTGTCAATAATAGGAAAATGTGTGACATTTTCTGTGTATGCGCAGAAGAAAGAGTGAGGCGGCATTCGGACGGAAAAGGATGCACTTTACGCGCGGTCAGATCGAATTGTGTGTACATTCCTTGTACATTCAGAGAGTCCCTTCAAATTAGACAAAAAATCACTGATTTTGGGAAATTTTTCCTACAGTTAAGCGACCTATACAGAAAGTTGTGTTGGGGTTGTGTCAACATATTTTTCACCTAGCGCATGATAAAAAAGGGTTGTTTTTTTGATATAGACATATATATATATATATATATATATATATATATATATATATATATATATATATATATATATATATATATATATATATATATATATATATATATATATATATATATATATATATATATATATATATATATGCGTTTTTGGCGGTTTCTCGGTTTTTGCGTTTTTCTGGAAAACTATGCATTTTTGGGAAAACACGACCTGATTTGATGTTGTAGATTTTACGATTCTCCACAATCTTTGTCGCTTTCATTTTTTCGAGATTCTGCTTAGTTGCGTCGCTAGAGCGCGCTGAAATACTTCTGAGCTATTTTTCGATTTTAAGCCAAAACTATGGCATTGTAGAGAAAAATATCAAGAGATTAAAGTTGTAGATATGAAAATTTCCGACACATTTTGTTCTTCTGTTTTTTTTAAAGTCGCACAGTTTTGCCACTAGAGGGCAATACCCGTTTTCTTTTTTTGTAATACTCTTGTGCAAATGAAAAAAAAAAACACTAGAGCATTATTTTTGATTTATAGGCAAAACTATACATTTTTTAGAAAAGTTCAATCACAGAAAGTTGGAGAGCAAAAAGCTTCCTACAAATTGTCTTATACTCTTTTTTACAAAAAATGCATAGTTTTGCCTATAAAACAAAAATAATGCGCAAGAGTGTCTTTTTCATTCGCACAAGAGTATTACAAAAAAAAAAAGAAAACGGTTTTCGCCCTCTAGTGGCAAAACCGTGCGACTTAAAAAAACAAAAGAACAAAAGGTATCGAAAATTTTTATATCTACAACTTTGATCTCTTGATATTTTTTTTTCTACAATACATAGTTTTGGCTTAAAATCGAAAAACAGTTCAAAAATACTTCAGCGAACTGCGCTCTAGCGACGCAACTAAGCACAATCTCGAAAAATGAAAACAACAAAAATGGTGGAGAATCGCAAAAAGATGACTTAATTTGATGTTGTATCAAATTAAGTCATCTTTTCCAAAAATGCATAGTTTTTCAGAAAAATGCAAAAAACCGGCAAAACGGCCAAAAACGTATATATATATATATATATATATATATATATATATATATATATATATATATATAAAACGACCCTTTTTTTTATCATGCACTAGGTGAAAAATATGTTAACACAACCCCAACACAACTTTCTGTATAGGTCTCTTAGCTGTAGAAAAAATTCCCTCAATTTTTGTAATTTGAAGGGACTAATATATACTCGATATTTACTCTGAAAGGGTCTCAATGCGATTGAGTAAAGACCAGGCTATTTGCTGCTCACCTCATGGACGGTCCGATATCGTAGTTTTGAGACTTCACATTACTAATCCTCAATGGTTTTTCTATTACTCTTTTATTAAGGTAACTTTAGCGGTGTTGTGTTTGCGCAATAATAATAATATGCACTTCTGAAATTTTGTACTACGCACACTTCAGGAATCGTAGTAAAAAATACATAACAAGGCATTTTCTAAAATGGTGCAGGATTGGGTGAGAAAATTACATGAGGGCAAGACAGATAGTAGTGAGGGGTTGAGGTGATCCACATAATGTAGCAAAGGAACATAAGAAACGAATTGCTGCAGTGATATATTTTATATATCAACTAAGATATTCAATCAGAGTTTTTACAGCATGGGCGGCCGTCAAGAGGGGGGTATGAAGGCAGTTGGTCCCTTGGCATTGTAACTTATTAAATTATAATCTCCAGATGTATAGCAAATAGAACACTTCTTAGGCTCAAAATGAACACGCTATCTATTGAAGAAAAGCATAATTAATTCAGTATTTCCTGTTGTTCACGAAATGTACTTCTTTGTCATATGGTACACATATCTTGTTCTGACATTAATATTTTTATTTCTTTGAATACATATGTTCTATTTTTTGTATTTTGTAATATGAGTATATATGTACTCATATTACTATGAGTACATATATACTCATATATTATGTATGTCTACCGTTGTTGTCTACCGTCTTGTATGTGTTGTCTTTTTAAAAATATTTTTGTTTTATCGAGGGGAAAATCTTCAAAAGATACCTGGCCTCTGGTGCACTGTTATTATTTGGCCAGGTAGTGTCGGATTCGTATACGCCTACCGACTAAAAACCTCCGCTATCCTATCACTGTGATGCCGCAAAGGAACCGCTCTCGCCTTACTTCTCTTCGGCATATCAATCAGGATACTTACTCATTTCCCGCTTCCCTTTCCTCCTTCTCTTTCTCCTTCATGATGGACGTTATCATCTGCTCCACCATCTGCTCCACTTTTAAAAATATTGGTATTGATAGTTTTATTTTATTTTATAAGTTTATTGTAATATGTTTTATTTTATGATACTGATGTTTTTTAGAATACACATTTTTTGATACGTTTTTAAAATGTGTATTACTTTAATTCTAGTAAATGTTCTAAATTTAGCCTCTCCCCCGGAAATATTTGTGCGGACGACCATGTCCTCCACTTAAAAGCTAATGTAACTGTATCGGAACATCATAAATATGCGAAAATTGATATTGATATATTAAGTAGTACTACTTTATACAATTATCCCACCCCAAGATCACTTAACGTCACAAGTTTCTAACTCAAACTAACTTCACAATTAATATGTAATGACTACATAAATAATGGATTATGAAGTGGTGTAGATATGAATATCTTGTGTAATTTTTCACAATAATAGTGTCTATACAATATTATGGATTGTGGTTAAAATGTTAATTCTTTTCATTTAGTATTATTGTTAAAATCTGATTATTTGACACAATAGGTGTGCCATGGATAATATTAGTATTGCAGAAACTTTGCATATATATGTCGATAGTAAGAGCTCTAGACAGGGAACAGTGCCAAGACTTATCTGCTAGAATTAAAATTATTATTTTATCCTTTCTACTATGCGACAACTTGTTTGCCTTCCATGAATTATGTTTCCATTATTGGTAGGTACGTGGAATAGTTCTAAATTATCGAGAATGTTTCATTCTAATGCAAATATTGTCTTACGTATTGTTACACATTAATATTGTTCTACATTATTGAGAATGTTAATTAATTAACATTAAAACATTTTAATTAACTAAAATCAAGACAAATTTGGTATTATTCTGATAACATAATTGGAAACTGGAACACATACTCTTTTAGAAATTATCGATCAAGTAGTGTAGTAGACAACTTTCCGGTCTTTCATGCTGGCATTTTGTGTTTGACGTGGAAGGAACTAATCGAGGTTTGTTTCACATGACCACTTATTTTTGCTTCGAATTTGAACTGACATATGTAGATGTTTACAGATATGGTCAGACCTTTTGAGGGCAAATTATTTCATAATTACCTCTCAAAAAAAACTTCAAGTTCCTTGGATTGATCTGGAGTAACAATATCAATCGCTTGGAAGTGGCCTAAATTAGTGGTTCGAAGTAATCCGGATGTTGGCTCAATTCCCACATCACTGGGCTAGGTGTATTTGTCTGTCTGTATGAACATTAGGGAATTAGGTGGAGGAATAGCACTAAACTAAGCCCGTAAAATGAAAGTTGCATAAACTAAATTATTTTAAGATAGAAATAATGTCTTATAAGCTTATACGCCTATTTACATCTGCAATTAAGAATTTTGATTTTACAGCTATGTTGACTTTCTATATTTCCGCTAGACTTTATAATAATTGCAAATAAATAATTACAATGATATGCTTGGGATATTTAATCAATGTTTCAAGAACAATGTCAGTAATGCAGAAATATGCTATTGATGTTAGAAGCAGAAGATGAGGAATACAAGCCATCTCCGGTGCAGGCAAAATTATGGTGTTATGGCTTCGATTATACGACAATTTTAATAAGTTTCGTAACTTGTTTCGTGAGAAAATATCATCTTAATAATAATAAAAAAAATGGTTGTAGTCAGAATGATTAATTAAAAATATTTTTTCTATCATTCTAAGAATAGAACTGAAAATATTGGTATGCCGACTATATAAAAACTATTTTAAAGTATTTTCAGAACAAAAATGCTTCTTATTAATATATTGAATTATCTATAATTGAAACTTTTATTCTTCTTATGGTTATCTCGATTTTTAGATTTCTGTTTTGAAAATAATTTATTGCTCTGGAAAACTCTCCCGAGTATCGTAATTATTATAGGGTCCTATAATAATTACGATACTCGGGAACATTTTCCACAGCAATAAATCATTTTAGAATGACACTATCAATGTTGGATATAATAAATAAAGATGGATTCTATCACTGTATCAACAAAATGTACGCTCTTTGTCTACGCTACTGTATTTGTGATTAGAAACATATTATAATTTATTTTGACTTCTGAGATACTCATTACGTAATCTTATATAACCCAGTTTTACTGCATCATACCATAGTATGTAATATCATAATATATTTCCTTAATTAAATTTGCTTAAGTTTCTTAGTAGAATATTTAAAATATTCATGGACTTAATATATTTTTAAGAAGTTTTTAATATTACCGTTATATCGCACATGATTGAACATTTGATCCATTTCAACTACAAGTAAGACGTGCATTTCTTTATGTTCTCACACTAAAACTATCAAAGGACCTTGTTTACAAATCGTGTGCCAAGTAAATTTCGATAGAAGGCTCTGCAAATCAATACCTTTTATGTATTACAATCACCTAGGAATAGATCGTATAATTTGAATATTTATACTCCATTTTCTCCGTTCACTATTTACTTTTATATAATGTCGAGTTACGTGGAGAATGATTATGAGTGGGTATAATAATAAAGATAATAATGATTAATGAACTTTTTTTTGTTTCGAGTTGCTTCTCAGATTTTCAATCGTCTTGTTTATTCATCCTGGGAAAGGACTGGAACCTTTGGTCGCTTTTTATTGGAAATCCTTTCAGGAGAAAGTTCGAGACGGAAACCAAAAAAGAATTCGAATACTTCCCTAGAGTATGGTTCAGATATGTGGATGATGTGTTTGTAGTTTTTGATACTACAAAAAAAGATATAGGTCATATATAGAACAAATATAGATTAGCATTGATAAATTTCACATGTGAAATTGAGAATAATAAACAGTTACCATTTTTTAATGTATTAATAATTACAAATAAGGAAAATATATTAAAATTTGGCATGCATAGGAATCAAACTAACATTTTTAGGTACATTCCTAATGACTCTTATTATTGTTCAATATAAAACGATAATACTGGGGAGAGGTTGGAACCTTCGATGCAGCAACAAAAAACAGAAGACCAAACACTGAAATATTGCTCATTTCTCGACGCGAATTTCGCCAACTAAGTGGGAACTATCGGAAGATGATTAAAATAAATAGTTTAACGGATCATTAAAACTAAAACTTATTAAACTAGAAATTATCGGGAGATTGTCAAATCTTAATAATTATCTCGTCATCGTGTCAACTTGGTTGGCTAAATGCACATAGAGTAACGCATAAACTTTCGGTGTTTATGGAAAGCTAGTAATCTTTTTTGACAAAACTGCTAATTTAAACTTTTTTGTCTATCGTTTATTAAGTTTTCCGCTTAACAACTATGGGTGTGAATAAAAAATAATTTTTAGTAGGGATGCAACTAGAAGTAATGGATATGATCAGTAATAGGAATGTAACTAGAAGTAACAGGTATGCTACTTACATAGTAGGTAAATTAATTAGAAAACGTGGATTTAGAGCAAGATTTAAAAAAATTTAAAATTGTGTCGATGGTGTACGAACCACAATTTGTCAGAGGATTCAAAAGAGTTTTTAAATATTAAGGAATAATACTAATGCACTCGTTTGGAATATAGATAGAAAATAGGAAATCATAAAAATAATATTGAAAACAATGAAAGTTCGGAATTTATGAATTATAAGATTATATAGAGTCCGTCAGGAAGGCATGGTGTTTTTGAAAAGAATAACACAAGCTTATTTTTGAACGAATTTTAAAATTTACTGTTTTTATACGTTAGTAATGTATTGCCATTGAAGAATACATTCCGGGATTCATATTGTTCGATCTCCTTCCCGTGCCGTCTCTGGTTTCAGGGATTCTGTTTTTTGAAATTTGTTTACTCATTTCATAATGGTAACCCATTTTGGAATGCGCCCATGCCGACCAACATTAAAATATTTTCAAAATCGTCGCTCTGCGAGCACCACAGAACGGCCAATTTCAATGAAAGCGTTGTAAATAAACACACGATGTACCACAGACCACGGCCCCATGGTTACTGGAATGGCATCCCGTAACGAGTAGATATCAACTATCATGAAAACATTCGCTCCACGCAGACGCGCATAAAAGTCGTCTCAAAAACGCCATATCTCCCTGTCGTCTCAAAAACACCATACCTCCCTAGCGGACACTGTATAAAGTCAAATGTGTAGGCCGATGAAGGGAGCAATTATAAAAATTTACTGAACCGGAACAAAACCTGGGTATAATAGAGACTAGATACAGTGGAAATAGTTTAATTTCTTGATAATGCCAACTTGGTTGGCGAAGCGTGCGTTGAATATAGTGTCATATTTTGATGTTCGCTGTTCTCTGTTTTTATTTATTCTTTTACTTAACTTTACGTGTGTTATTACTAATTATTTAATGTAAATAATTTTAGTGAATCATAAGTATGATGTGACATAAAAATACCTTGTGGTGTTTTTTTTCCGATTAAAAACATACATGCAAAATACATGTTTCTTACACATCTAAAATAATCTATACTAGAAATTTGTTTAAGTTCCATAGTATTCCATAATATAACGCTATGGAATATTTGAAAGAACTTTAAGAAAATTTGAATAAGCATCTTTTAAAATAATTAGGCAACTTCAGAGAATATAATGTTAAGTGAAAACGTTGAAACTTTCGGATGGAGCCTATATATTATCTAAATGAATTAATAAACGTGTACATCAGATTTGGAGAGAAGTTGTGGCAATTTGTTCAATTAATAAATATTAAATAGAGTAGACTTAGGCTTCATATCCTTAGGGAACTAGAATTATGTAGGTGAAATGCTTAGGGATAATAATTAATATTGGCCATAGAGGCTTAAATTTACAGAGTATGTTATGCTATAAAGGAAGCAAATATTAAGTGAATATTATATTTTCATAATTTGAACAAGATTTATTACACAAATTCAGTTTTGCGTTACGAGTATCTCATTTTAAAAGTTGAGTTACAATGAAATAGTTAAAAATTGGTATTGAGTAGTTTCTATATCCAATCTAGCCAATGTAATATATGTATTGAATATGACAATGGTATCTATTGTAATGAATGTAATAAATGTAAGCAAATATAATCAATGTAGGTAATGAATGTAATTATTATAACGAATATAAGTAATATTATGAATATAATGAATACAACTAACATAATGAACGTAATTGATCTACTGTATGTGACAAAACAACAGACGTAACAAATATAACGAATACTATGGTCCTGACGATGATTGCGACGGTGCGACGTGAAATTTGTGAACATTACCAACATAATGTTGAATATAGTAATACTACCAACATGATGAATATAGTAATGAAAATAATTACGGCACAGCAACACGTAATTATTTTTAATTTTTTTATGGCGAGTTTTTAAAACTTTTAGTGACGCTTCTCGCATCCCAGACGCCATCGTTTCCTATCATTCCAGTCTCCTTCGTAGAGTTCTCTACTTTCCATTGCAGTGCGGATGTTTGAAATCCATTTTTTCCGTGGCCTTTCCCGTTTATTTCTTTGTTCTGGTGTCCAGTTCCAAACCTTTAATGGTATACTTCAGTTATATCGCCCATTATCGTATTTTTTACTTCCATTTTTTCTCCGATAGTCTCATTTCTTACATGGTCAAGTAAAGTTAAACCGGAACACCTTCTCCAGTACATCATTTCGGTTGGGAGAGGTTTTTGTGACATAATTTTATCTATAACCCACACATCTGACCCATACGTCAGTGCTGGCTGAATCATAGCCTGATGTATACTTCTTTTTGCTTTTTTTTTATTAAATTTTTACTCCACAGGATTGGGTGTAGTGATTTTGTCATATTTTTTTCTTTTCCTGTTTTCTTTAGTATACTTTTTTATTCTTTCAGTCTTCATCTGTTGTAACTCCTAGGTATTCGTACTGTCTAACGTTTTTTATTATTCCTCTTTCTATTTCGATGTCTTGTCCTGTGTCTTCTATAGTCATGTATTGTGCCTTTTGTATGTTTATCTCTAAACCCAATTTTGTGAATTCTTCTATGAGTTTGTTTATCATGAAAGTCATATCTTGCTGGTCTTCCGCAAGAACTACCTGATCATCTGCAAACAGGATTTTATACAAGTGAATGTTCTCTATCCATATTCCCATAGGACTGCATTTTCTTATCCACTGTTTTAAAGCGCTGCAGAGACAAATTTAAACATGGTTGAAGAGAGGCAAGAGCCCTGTTTAACTCCTTTTGTTTGCGAGAAAGCCTCAGAAGTTTGATTTCCGACCTTAAGAAACCGCTTGATTTTCTACACTGCACTATTTATGCCTGCTTTTTCCATTGCGATCCATAATTTTTGTAAATTGACGGAGTCGAATGCCTTACGAATATCTATAAAAGTAGTATGAAGCTCCATTCTTCTTGCTAGTCTCTTTTCTGCCCGTTGTTTTATTGTAAATATATTGTCCACGCAGAATCACCCAGGTCGAAATTCACTTTGTTCTTACATTTCAGTGGCATCCTCTTCTATTCGGGCTGTTAGGACTCTCTCGTAAAGCTTTCCAATGGACGATGTAATACTAATACCCAGATAATTATAATCGCTCCTGTTTCTCTTTTTATGAATGGAATTTATGTAAGAGCTCCTCCAATCTCTTGGAATCATTTCCTCTGCCACGCACTTGTTAAAAATTGCACAAAGCAACTCATACGTTCTTGTGGTGTACAGGTAATTATAACGTAATTACTACAGTACCAATATTACACGTTACTTGAAGCCAATTTCGCTAACCAAGTTGGCATAAGCGGGTTATAAATTTAATTGATTTAATCATCTCCTGTTGATGCTAACTTGGTTAACTAAACATTCTTCGAGTGACATATACATTGGTATTCGTGGAAAATTGGTGTCTCCTGTTTTTGTTGCTGCATCGAAAGAGCCCACGCTTTCCCAGAATACAACCGAAAATTGAACGACTCTATGCTTATGAATTAGTTTAGATTTAAATTTACCATTTACAAAACATTTTACAAATTTCAGGTAAAATTGAGCTTAACGAAAGTATATAAAAAGAGACAATGAGAACGGCCTTAAATTCTGTTAAGCTAATAATACCATAAATATCTTACTTAATTTATCTTAATATGTTCCATGATAGAATGAGTAAGTTGTAAGTTAACATAGAATCTTAATTTCTTAATAAACTTATTACTTTTAGAAGGAATTGTATAGCATATATACTCGTATAGTGCTTTAGTAAAATAATAAAGTCGTTAACAATTCAAGTAATAACTTTTAGGAAACCTCTCAGACCTGTCAAATTCTATTTTTGATTGTGTATTTTTTAAAATATGATTAATATATACAAGATGATTTGTGTAGGAGGTATGACTTCATCAATATATTTTTATGACAATCCCCTTTTTTATGCGGAATGTGTAAGGACACAATTTTGTAATCTCAAAATACTAAATTTACTGACAATGATTATTTAAAAAATCAACTAAATTAAATGCTCAAATTATGCACCATTGTTTACCTGGCAATAGCCAAAACGATTAAAAAATTCTTCTTGTACATTGTCAATAACTTCAGAGGGTATACGTTGTATTTCGTGACGAATTATTACTTTTAAAATTTCCAAATACTCCGACCTTGTAACACGTAGTTTGCTGTTTAAGTATCTCCGCAAAAAATAATCTAGGAGTATCAAATTTGACGATCTGGCTGGTCACTCCATCGGTCCCCTTCTCCATATTCAACGATTCTGGAGCATCTCATCTAAATATGCGCGGACAGGTGCTGCATAATGGGAAGTGCGCCATCTTGTTGAAAATTATTTCCTGGAAGACCAAGTTCCTCTACATCTTGATATAAAGCTATTAGTGCAAGAATAAGGTTATCTTGAAGAAAATTCAAATATTTGGCTATGCCGCACCACAGATTCACTTTTTGGGGATTTTGAATGTGATACTCCATCATTAATCGGCGATTCTAGGTACAATTTCAAGTTTTTATGCGACAGCAATAAAACAGTCTTATTGGTCGCTAAAGCTACTGTCACATTCTGTAATAAGAAAGGGGATTGCCATAAAAAAAATTCGAGAACGTCATACCTTCTACAAGAATCACCCTGTATATATGAATTATATTTAAAAAAAATGGGCAACTAAAAATAAAATTTGACGTGTCCGGGAATTCATTCCAAAAGTTGACTTGAATTTTTAACAAGTTATTTACTATATGAAAGCATTGTATATGTAAATAATGTTATTATATATTTTATTCGAAATTTGCGTAGTAAATTTTATTGTCTCAATTTACTACCCATTTATTAAGTTATTGTATATATTGATTTAATATTAAAATCTATATAAAATCTACTTTTTATATATAATGCTTTTAGAGGCCTTTATTTAATCAAATATATATATATATATATATATATATAAGAATGCATTGAATTTGAACGTATAATAAATGTGAAATATGATGTAGCTGAACAACATGAACAATGGCATGTTATCGACATATGCAGATTGTCATTTGTTTGCTGAATTCCTACATCATGCCAATGGTGTTCAGATATCGTATCGCATCTGGCAAAGTGGTAAATGTGAGAGAAATTCCATCATAGAGGGCTGAGATAGCAGGATTATAAAGCAGGGTTGTATTTGTTGTACAGGAGGCCTAAGGACCGATTGAATTAAGAACTGTACGGTGTTGTGACTGAAAATGCCAGTAATGTAAATCAATAAATAATTCTTGTTGGAAGCTACTGTATTGGCACAATATTGTTGTATTCTTTAAATTAAAACAAATATATATTTCATAAATATATATTCATTATAATTATAACTAAGTCTGTTGTAACTGTTATAAATTAGACCCACTGCATAACTATATTCTAGGCTGCGATTAAAGTCAATATAGGGGTCATAAAGTAATTTACTTACATCAAATTTTTTTCTTTTTACTAACTCTAAATAATTATATTAAATTCATATTGTTTGCTTATCAGAATGGCAATGATTGAAGGTAATAA
Source organism: Rosalia funebris (assembly GCA_037954035.1). Lineage (NCBI taxonomy): Eukaryota > Metazoa > Arthropoda > Insecta > Coleoptera > Cerambycidae > Rosalia > Rosalia funebris. Next base: position 13,981,897 of record JAZFAV010000007.1, read on the forward strand.
ATAAAATGTTAGCGAAATTCTTACACCATTACCTGATATTATTAAATCTGTTTTATCTAAAAAATTAATAGAGTTGTCAGTTTCTCTTTCTTGTTGTCAGTACTCTAGAAACAGAAATTGACAACTCTATTAACTTTTTAGATCTAATCATTAAAAAATCCAACAACAAACATAATTTTTCTATTTTTCACAAACTTTCACAAATAGACATAACAATAGATAGCACGCATCCTATACACTTCTATACATCAATTTCAACATAAAATGGCAGCATATAATAGCATGATACATAGACTCCTAAATATTCTAATGTCTGACGAAAATTATAATAAGGAATTAAATATGATAAAACAAATGGCGTTAAATTACGGTTACTCTCCAAAAATAATAGACAATATAATAGCTAAAAAAGCGTACAATAAAGCTATACAGCAAGTATATCCTAAAGTTACACATGAAAATACTTGTAATTTCAAAATTATAACACGCATAGGGAAACCATCTCAAAACATTGTATCGTTTTTAAAGGAAGGGAGTAATAAAATAGCATACAAAACTAATAACACTCTTGGAAAATACATAAAAAATGCTAAAGATAAAACCAATACCAAAAATTCTTTAGGAGTCTACAAGCTGACTTGCTGTACTTGTCTTAAGGTATATATAGGACAAACAGAAAGAAAATTCAACACGCGAATAGCAGAACACAAAAGGAGTTTTAATAATAATAAAAGAGACTCAACATATGCAACACATCTAATTGAAGAAGACCATACCCTTAACGAAGAATTTAAAATTGTACATGTAGAGAAGAAAGGCTTAGAATTAAATTTATTAGAATCTTTAGAAATTAATAAAGCAAAGAAATCTGATATCATATTAAATTATCAAATAGATAGAAACTCGTCCCCGTTATTAAATTTATTTTAGTTCTATATGCTATCCAAAAATCGTGTTTAAAATTTACAGATAAAATCCGTTGAAATTTTATAACTTAATTGCAATAGTTTAATAGTAGGAAATCCCATAGTAACAAACCTAGAATTACCCTAGTTATATAAACGCAGTTCCACATTGTAAAGTTTAGTCTATGTACTCAACATCTGATGAAGCCACTGTGTTGGCGAAACAATTGTTATATTTAACAAATAAAAAGTGAAAATCTAACCAGCATAGGTTTAATTTTGTATAAATACTTATGTAATAAAAATACAGATTTTATATTGGAGACGAGGTATTAAGAAGAGAGAAATTATTTTATTTCGTTTATACTGTAAATTTACATCAATAGTAGAATAAAATATTGATTTAGTTACTATATGTATATAAACTCTAATTAGACACAATTTATATAACTGACGTCCACGAATAAAATAAGCATGCATTAGTGAATTTTAGGAAATGGCGAATGCGCCAATGTTAGTTAATAAAATCCCAATTAGCAAATTTTAAGGAAATGATGAAGGTACCACTGTGTTTTTAAGGCATTTAGATATCGTTTCAATAGATTTAATTTACGTAACTTTTTGTTGATACTATATTCTTTCTTTATAACCTACTATTATCGCGGGGAGTTAACCATGTATAAACGTTATATGGGATGTCGGCGATAAAAAGAAAGAATAGCAAAAACATATTCAAACACAATGATACCAAAAATTTTGTAAATTGGTATCGAATTCATTTATTCTTGTATTTTTAATAAAATATTTGATATTAAATTAAAAACTTCGTGTACTATTTAGTCAATGTTTTTTAACACTAGCAGGTTTAGTAATATGCAAGTTTACCTTCAAACAATTTATAAAATATAATTATATATAGGGCTTAAGGCTTTCGATTCGAGCTCTGTCTTTGTTTTATTGGTTAATAAATTTTTCATATTTTCGGTAAATATAGTGGAATTATAGTAATTAGTATAGTATAAAATAACCAAATATAAGAAGACCTATTTCAATATTTTTTATAAAAATGCAAATTAATAATTGTGAATCTTTGTATAACGATAATTTTTCAAGTAGATATTGGAAATTATAATATGGTTCTTTTTTATGTAGACTGTAATTGAGGTGAGATTTTGTTACAATAAAATTATTTGAAGACCCAAATGTTTTCCAGATTTTTAGATGCTATTTTTCTTTCAAATGGTAATCCCTACTTTTTCATTCCCTATAACAATTTTTAATGTTCAAGCTTTAAATATGTGTAAGTGTAATGGAATTCACTGTAAATAAATTGCAGACAATTTATGAAAGATATTAATCTAAACCACTAAAGAAATTTGAAAATAAACATAAGTTGCTTTTTTTCCTATAATTCAACTATCATGAAATTTGATACACTTAGACTAATTTAAATTCCAAATTATATCGATTTATATGGGGAACCCCTATTTTATGACTATTTTAAAAAGAACAGTATCGCATAAAATCAGAATTAAATTATTTATAATTTTATGAAATAATTTAATTATAATAAATATTCGTAGCGATATTGCACCCAAACATCAAAAATAAATCATATTATTTCCAATACTTAGAATATTTTCCTGACATAACGATTTTTATTATCAATTTTAAATTAGAAAAATCCATCATATTTGAGGGAAATGACAAATTAAATTCATTATAGAATAAATTTCATGCAGAATCAGATTATGTTAAAATATAGAGGATGTGTCATTTAATATTTACAGATTGTCCAAACTTTCGGATTTACAGGAAGTGGTACAGATAGTATATGTATTTACATACTCTTGAATATGAAATTTAAAAATTTTGTTCCACTTGACCAAAATATGTTAGGTTTGTTAACAAGAACAAGTCGGGATCTTGTGTACTCTATTTGTTGTAAATTTGGTGTAAAATTCAATTTCCACTAAGTCTGGTTTACATTTTATTTCAGGTAGTGTATAATATTTCTTTTATTACGTGTAATTTTCTAAATGTGGTCTTTGACTCGTGACTACATTACCAGAACTTCCCCTTGTATACTAACGATTAATATTAAAACGTATGATAACTATCTCAGTATGCAAAATGTATAACGCTAAGAAAATGATGTCGCCATAAGTCATGAACATGAATTTTGTAATTGCTTGAACGGATGAATAGCTCAAGTAAAATGAGTGAAATATGTTAATTTTGTGTACTACTTATATTGTATACTATTCATTAGTGTAATCACTGTTATATACAATAACGGGGTTCTAGTAAAAAATCATCAACTATGTTGAGGGTTAAACGTGAACTACCCTGTAAATTGATTTCCATATATGTAATCATTAAAATAAAATTAAAATCGGACCTCTTTTAGTATTATGTAAACTGATTATTCTCTAGATGGATATGAAATTACATATACACTCTAAGCGGGCTCCGTGTAATCAACATTACAGTTAAACCAGTGACAGTTAATTTAGTTTTAGCTACTCACTTTTCTCCGAAGAGAAAGTCTTTTGTTACGTGAAGGTATTATAGTGGAGTATTGCTAATGATTCCTCAGCCAATTTGCTCTTATTATATGGTTGAATAAATGCGCCATTAAAATCCATTACAGATTTTACGTGGCAAAACCCCTGAACAAAGTTTAATAAATCATTGTGTATTACATTTTACAATTTACGTATTTAAATAAATTATAAACGTCAACACACTTTTTGCCCCCAGATGGAATAGAACTCACTGAAATATTAATTTAATCGCAATATGTGGTTAAAATATAATAAAATAAATAATACGGATTTGTTCTTAAAATATGATTAATGCATCAAGATTATGTAACAGATTTATTTCGATTTCATACCGAGAATACAATATTTGAAGTATTATGTTTTGGATATGAATAATTGTACATGTACTCTATACCGGGTGATTTTTTTAAAGTCAATATATTTATTTATAGTGGATTTTCAATATATGTTCTGTAGTATTATTTTTGTATTAGCATACTGAAAGGTGAACAGAAATATTTTACAGCCGGTCTTACGGAGATAGCATTAACTTGCGAGTGTCAAATGGGGGCACCCTGTATTTATTCTGTGTTCCTATAGAACGATCAATTATAAATAATTTTCAAATAGGACTATATCTCTAAAATTAAAAGCAACTTTTTAAATTCTTTAAAAAAAGGGGGATTTCTTTTTGGGTTTTTGAGTACGAGTAAAAGACATTTAAGATTTAGTTCGTCAATCTTATAATTTAACAAAATAAAGACGCCTTTGTTTAGACCACATAAAAACATACATAAAGTATAAATACAAAGTACATTAAAAACGATGGAAAACTCTATAAAGTTTTCCCAGTTTTATTATGACATGTGGTGATTTTTGTCACGATGTGTTGAGTCGCTCTAAATATATTTTTTTGAACAAGTTTTAATAACTATAGCACACCGTTTTCCATTGTTTTTTGTTTCGCTATTCATTGTTTTAAATATGATATTTAACATAGCTCTATAGAAAATCGTCCAGATGATTTAGTTAAGTAACCATAGACACATTATGGGGCGAGACTTGTTCATTTGTTGAAAAGAAAGTTATCATTTTATATCAAGTTGCAGAATATCATATCAAATCTAATCCTAGTAACGTTTGATTTTTATTAAACAACATGGGGAATACTTCAAAAATACCAAATACTAGGTCTTACCAAAGTCGATGTTTATTGACCTCCAGCACGTAATCAATAGTTTTTTAGATTATATCGAATCAACAACATATGATTCAGAAAATTTAGAAGTCACTAATAATGTTCCCAAACCCAAACTTAGTATCCAACTATAAAAGAGGAAGGCGTTTCCAAACCCTTTATAAAAAGAATGCTTATGAATAAATTGACGATAGGTTCCAATTGAATCTTCGCCTTTATGCTGATGGAATTGACTCCAGTATTTACTCCTCATTTTCTCTTAGTTTTAATTTATCTATCCAAACTGCAACATTTCCTCAAACTTACTACATAAGTCGAGAAATATATTCTATTTTTAAACAAGGACACAAAATTAACGTTAAAAATTATACCTAGGTCTATAGTAATTTTAGTAAACTATTTGAAATTATTCCAAGTGATATTCTTAGTTTTCATGTAGACTCAGATTTACAATAATCAGCATGGATTTATATCTGGCAGGTTCACAACTACCAATCTCGTAAGTATAACGCCCTCTACAGATTTGATCATGGAGTTCTGTTACATAAATGATCTAGATTGGAATTAACTATAGATTATCTTAATGTCTTTTTGTTTATATGCGATTAACATACTTTAAATGTTTAATATTTTGGTTTTACGTCGCATGCAGTATTTTCAACTTCATTAGTTCCCCAAAGATTACGTCCCCAGGGATCACAGTGCACCAAGAGTTTCTTAAACTTCTTTTGTTTATTATATTTATTAATGATATTTGCGATCCTCATCTCGATGTTCTCTTGTATGAAGATAAATTTAAAGTGTGTGTAGCTATTGATTCTGTAGATCAGTATTATTGCTTGAAGCAAGATCGTTAAAATTAGTTTATGGTGACCACATTATAATCTTCTATTAAATAAAACTAACTGTAAAGTAATGAAGTTCACAAAAAGAAAATATTCCCATGCATTATTTGCATTACATTTATAATGATAATGTAAATAGGAGTTTAAAGGTTTCGATGTTATCTTTGTTGCTAAATTAAGTTTGATTCTCCATATTAACGACATCGTGTGAAAATCTTTTAGGAACCTGATCTTATGAAATATTGCAAAGATTTTAGAGGTATTTCGATGCCTATCTTAATGTTTAATGCGTTTGTTAGGTCAAAGTTAAAATATTCGGCTATTATGTGGGATTATTTATATAATATTCATATCTTAACATCGAATAAACGAGCTATCTTGGAGACACGCAACATGTTCTACGAGAACTAAATGATCAATGTAATGAATACGGTTTAAAAATGCTTCTTAGTAAAAACTAAGCTAATGGGGGTTACGAATTTCCACAGAATCAAAACCAGATAAAAATTATAGTAGCGAACTTCATCATAGAAAATGTGCAGATATATAGATACCTAGGAACCTAGATAGAAGGATCGGGTGATCAAACAAAGAATATAAGAGTGAGAATAGAAATAAGCAGATCAATATTTATGGAAATGAAAAAGGTTTTCTCTTGTGGGAATACTAATATACGAATTAGGATGGTGATGCTGCGTTGTTATGTATTTTCCACACTTTTCTTATGAAGTTAAAGCATGACTCTCTAAAAGAACCACATGGAGAAACTGCAAGCCTTCAAAATGTAGTGCTACCACAGAATGTGGCACATGTCCTGGATAGATAGGATCACCATTATACCGAGATACTAAATAAAATGTAAACAAGTGCGAATTAATTAATACCATAAAGAAGAGAAAACTTCAGTACCTAGTATAAGAGAAAGGAGGAATACTAGTAGACGTCGTGTGTCCTGGCTTGGGTAAGGAACTGGTTTCATTGTTACAACAATCAACTATTGTGAGTTACCGTCAATAAAGTCCAGATAGCTGTGCTCATAGCGAATCTCCGATAGGAGATGTATTACTAGAAGAAGAATAAGTTCAAAGAAGATGTGTTAAGTATATTACTTTTACAGAAGATGGTACAAGATGGTTCTTGTTTATAGCTTCTCTTCCTAGTTTATATGCTGTTACTACATAATATGTACCACAATTAGGTGTCGTACATAAACAATTTTCTGTTTCTTTTACAGACTGTTAATTTATAGTTTTATATATTAATATTTGCAATTTTAGCTGTATTATTGAACAGTAGTTTATTTGGGTAGTTAGTATTACCAAAGAAATAACTATTATCTAATTTATATAAATGGCTATCTGATAGCAATGATCAAATTAGAATTTAGACATGTGTTATATTCGTGTAATATAAGTATTCCATATTTTGCTACTGTTCACAATCTAGTATTTAATACGTATTTGGTATTGTTAATATATGTCCAATTCACCCATAAGGATTTATCTTTCCAGTAACTTGTTAATTCATATTAATTATTCTCTATTCATACCGTAAAATATTTACATTCATCTCTCTAACCATTTTATGGTCGCTATAATACCTTTGTTAACCATGTCCATTTCATATATGTTGTGAAATAAAAAAATACTCATTTAATGTTCATTATAAAGGAATAACCTAATGCATATAAAAATTCACAAGTTTAGAATTATCACTCACATTGGATATACTTGTATCCATTAAATGTTCATAAAGTATGTTAAAGCACTAAAATAATAATTGTCAGTATTAACTTTCAACATCAACATGATTAATTTAAGTGGTTAGGTAATTTTAGTGGCTTTTAACGTAGTTAACTACCAGGTTAGTGCCATCAGGTCTATGGGTTTTGCATGTAGAATTTATATTGGATACTAACAAAATTAGAACCGTTTTAGTTTTATAGTTTTTCTTATAATAAAATTAAACATTTTTATCACAATATTAACTCAAATAATACAATGCATTTCTGAAGCTCATTTTAACTTTAACTTTAAAACTAATATACTTAAAAGAACGCAAATGGCGTACACGTACATTAAAAAGCAAAGATTATTTCTTTAGATAATAAATAGTGAAATAGTAATCGAACATGGCGGTGTGGCATCATTTAGAATATTATTTTAAATGGCAATAGTGTGCGAGTAATGCCTCGATGGATGCTACTTCTACTAACGTTTATTCAGGCGTTGCCTTTATTATGACGTCTCTCTTCTGATTTTTGAAAAAAAAATCTATTAGAATATTATCGACCTTTAGGCAGTATCTCCATTTAAAATGTAAGTATCAGGTTCTTCTAAATGAAATGATACACTTACTTAGAAATTTTTACAGAATATCTGAATTTGATTTAATGCTTTCATTTAGTAATTTACTTTAGGCTACTTTGATTGATGTTGATAACAGGATGTACTGTAGAAGAACGTGTTAATACGATTCTAATTACTAACGAGACAAGAAATAACGCCAAGATTTTGAAGCAGAGATTTATTGAACAATGTCTGCAACAACGCTTGAATGGTAAGGGAAGTATTTTATAAGAACATATAATACACTGTCAACAAGAGAGAGGTGCTAAAAATTCCCAAGTGAATTTTTGCATAACTTTTGTCAGAACAAACCTTTTTTTAATCAATTCTTACAAGGAGGCACTATTCAAAATGTTTGATGGTATGGCAATATTAAATTTAATCGATATTCTTAAAAATCGAGACACAAAATAAGAACAACGTTTGAAGATATATTTGAAGTAACTCTCAAATGAGGTCTGGGAGCTAGAAATACTGTTCCCATTTGAAAAATTAATTTCAAACTGGTGCTTCAACGACATGTTTGATGATTATATCACTATTTATATTCTTTTTACATTTCAATCTGCGTATGCTAATTTTCTTTTTTTACGGTCTCCCATTTCCATGGTTAAAGGTGAAAACGTACTCCATTTGATATTCATTTTATATGAAATTTTACATGGTTAAATATATTTGTACTTTTTTCAGTGCTATTTTACACGTTACTTATGTCATAATTAAATTTGTCATTTTAATTTTCATTGTAATATAAAGTGTATCCAGAAAGGGATTTATTTTAAAATAGCAGTATCACAGGAATGGATGCGCAACTTAACAAGAACATGGTTAACGGGGTTCTGTATTAAACAATGGAGATACGTATGGGCCTATACCTCAGAAGGGAAACAAGGAGACAGACCCAATTATTAAGGAACGGGGATAATTAAGGATGTAGCTACGAATAATGGTTATTTGGCCCAACTTGTAAACTAATTAGAAAACTGAATTATGGCAATTCTTCGTGATTCTAGGACAAAAGCCAACATTCTAAATTTATATCGAGTAGCGACCTAAAGTTTATCTGAGGATCTAATAAATTTTTTAAAGACATTAAAATTCCATTAATTTATAATTCCAATGAATAGTTTGTTGCACATTTAAGCAGTTTCAAAAATAAAACTGTAATTTAAGATAGTTATGGAATTTATTATGTTGGAGTACACGTAGTTATTTACATTTAGTTAGTCAACTACATTAAACATGAAAAGTGACTAACAAATATAAATGCAAATATAATAACATTATGTTTAAATATAATAAAATTTATTGTTCAGCACTTTACGGAGAAATTAATTTTACTATCAATGCACATTCCGCAATCATATTGGCATGATTGCGGAATGTGCATTTCAATAATCACAGCAAACAAAATAGATTTCGAGCTCGATTGAGTTGTTTACATTTCTTCTCGATTTTCAATTAATCAGTTTCGTTACTGTACTTAAAAGTATTGAAATATTGATAGAATATAATGAACATTTGGAGGAAATAACTCACGTAAAAGAAATTATGCATTTAGTTTTGTTCAGTTTCCCACATAAAATGAATTTAAGTAGGTTAAAACATTTATTGTTCAAAATAATCCTCAATAGAATACTTATTAGATATCATTATATTAAATGATCTCCAAATATAATAGAATCTTTTTTCATATTTAACCTTTTAAAGATGAAAACAGACGAAAAGGTTTTCATTAAGTTGACGGTCGAAAACGCTTGACAACTGATAATTTCATTTCCATACATCTCACTTTGTGAGGATATTGTTTGTAGATTTGACCATTGTACAGTGGGCAAAATCTCCAATATATGTGGACAAAAATAGTGTCTTTATTGGGTAATTTATTCCATCTTGTGATTTAATATAGACGAGTAAGCAAATCGAAATAATATTGCGCCGCCCTCTCGCTCACATTTAAGGTGCCTCCGGAGCATGCGTCTAGAGGTTTCGGATAAAAAAACAAAAGTTACCACGTTGTTTGCAAGGATCGAATTCCTATATTGATTTTATCAAAATGCCGAAATTCGAACGAAAAACATTTCGTACATCGACCTACAAATTTCGTGTCACACACACGAAAACAGCCGTTTAGTAATTATAGATATTGAGAACTTGAGAAATGACTTTTGTCATTTCTCCAGCACTTCGAACTGTTTGTTTACGCTGGAACTCGATATGAAATCATGTTTAAACAAGTGCACTCTTATTGCTGCGCTTACTAAGCAAACTTTACGTTCGCATTTATTAGTAAATCTGGTCTCGCTGCTGTAACTTCCAGATACAGAGTACAGCAGGGAGGTGTTGCAACAGAGCCTCGTTTTGTAACATGCAGTAAATTATTTCTCTTCATTTAATATCAAATTCGAATTCTACGCACCCTCGAATTCCCATGAACTAATTTTGATATTTATCAGATGCGATTATGATTTTTGTCCACCAAAACTGTCGAAATTGCTCACTCATTGTGAGTCTAAAAATCCAAATAAGTACAACCACGACGCAAACCATCCTCTTCATGGTATTTGGAAATTATTAATATATGAAACGAAATAACTACCAGCATCCAATCTGTTAAGCGTCATGTTTATATACAATCTTATCCAATCTATTTCCTACACATAAATCCATTATTTCCTGCTAGGGCGGTTCTTCCTTGAATATGACTCAATGTTTCAAAAAGTGAAATTTAAATATGTCATCTGTAATGGTTGATAGAAAGATAACTTACAAATAGCCTTCAGACTTAACCAAAAATATAATATCATTTATTTTTTTGATAATGCAAGGCAAACAATTGACAAAAATTAAAAATTTGGAATTTATAAGCTTTCGTGTGAGGAATGCAATAGCTGTTATATCGGTCAAACCGGAAGAGCATTTAACATCAGATACAACGAACACAAAAAATCGTTTTAATATAAAAAAAGTAGGTAATTAAAATTTTGCAAGTGAGTTTTTAGAAACAAGTCATCATTTTATCTCAATAGACAAATTAGAAGTTATACATTGTTCAACAAAATCCAAAAAAAAACTATGTATATTAGAATCAATTGAAATATACAAACATTCGAAAAACCTTCTTAAGGATCAAGTAGATATAGGGAATCCCACGTTATTTTCAGTCCTTATTTAAATATTATAACGATAGATATTTACCAGCTAATTCAAGATAAAAAATTCTCAACATTAATTTTCATATTCACTGTGCTTGAAATGTAGTTTAATAATTACAAAACTACAATCGCAAAAAATAAATAATCTGATATATAATAAAACAATTCCGTGCTCGTTATTTAATATAATAGAATATCACAAAGAAATAGATAAATACATCTAGTTTTTAATATTAATTGTTGTCTGCTTTCAATTAGTCAGAGGCTTACGTCCCTATAATTATATAAATAGACTTTGAATACTTACATATTTCCCAATAACTCCTTACTTTACTATTTTAAAATTTATTTTTCAATTTGAGGAGTTGCTTTAATATTATTTTGGTAATATAGTACTTATAGTAAGTAAAGTAATTGTATTCAAAATTTGAATATTACGCTCTGTGTAGTAAAACTTTGCATTATACTGATTATCTCAAGTTTTTACTGCGATATAGATTTTTCTCGAAACTACGAAGAGATGGCGTTTGGTACGTTCTACTGCGATGGAATGTAGCAACGTCTACTAGATGTGAGCTTCATCTGTCAAAGGTATACTCGTTTACACTGCACGGACGAGACCCAAGATAAGGTCGAAACCGGTCTGCAGTTAATGATATCCTGAGATAGGTGACAATTTGCATCTTCCTTGTGGTTTTGGAATAATCTAAATCATTGTATATTAGTGCTAACTCTGTTTGACAAAATACGGCAAATTTTGTCATGTAATTCAGCGCTCGGCATTTGGCATATATCCAGGAGAATAGCTGTTTTGACCTAATTTGTTTAGTCATTATTATATAAGGCATTTTTAGATGAGTTGTAGTATAATCTCCTTATTTCTGTAGTTTAAATGACTTTTAGAGGGTTACTTATAATTTATTAGCGAATATTATTTTCAGTTTTTGATATGCACAGTGTACTTTTTAATATAACAGAATTTGATAGCTTAATAATATCGTTTTATGAAAACCTGAAGTGAAAGAATTATATTTGTATTTTATAGTAAGTAACACTTTCATGAGAAATACTTTTAAAGTAGGGCCTATCATATTCACTTTCAGCTGTCCTCAAACGCAATTTGTAAAGAAAATACGTTTTTCAACAAAAGTGAAAAGATGTTTTTAGAATTATTAGAAAGGCCTTCTTACTTCTTATTAATGCTACGTACAAAGCAATGATACAGGCGCACAACTGGGAACTGTAGAAGAGCTCATCTTTGTTCATTAAAAATGGAAACGACATCCTCCATTGCAAGTTTGTATTCTGAACTAATAAAGAGTTTCATCGCTTTGTTTGATGGCGTTAAAAGGTTACATGAAAAGATGTTATATGAGTAATGTAATGTAATGAAAATCGTGTTCTGGTTATCAAATTTAATCATGTGACCCAATCTAATATATGTTTATATTATACCCCTTGAGAAATGTATATTCGTATATAATTTATATTTGTATGATTCGTATGATATATATTGAGGTAATAACAGAATAGTATTGCCACTAATAAATATCCATACAAGTTGAAGAGAAGATTATGTGTTAATAGAATTCAGATGACTCTAGTGGTCAATAATACATTTCATGTAATCAAACGAGGAAAAATATATTTGAAAATTTTAAAATATCGTTTAATTAAAAAATACGTATCTCATCAACATACAGCGGGAAATTTATAGCTTCAATTATGAACAGATATTCAATACATTAAATCCAGTGGTATGAAAATCAAATGGGTTGATATCCAAGTTGACCTTAATTTATAAAAATATGTGCCTATGTGACACACTAGGTGTATAGAAATACACATACCGTGAGCGATATACAGAGCGAAAAGTGAAACAATGGGTAACAATATACACTGATCAGCAACGAATAGTAGTTATGAATTGTTTTTTTTTTACAAACGGATGGAATTTGTTTTAATTTATCATTTTTAATGATTGGGGAGCTTCATAGGATGTACTTAATATTTCATAGGATTTGCGAACTTATTCATTGATTATACTCATCATCATTTATTGCATTATGGATGCAAAATCTTCAATTTATCCAGATAAATATTTTGCTAAAGTGTCACTTAGGGTAAATCAATACAGAGGGTTGTATCATACGTTGAGATTGCCTTCTCATTTGGTAAGAACACGGTCGGGAACATCGTTAGCTGTGCCTTGTGTTCACGCTGATAATTTTTAATTCAATTAACAATTGAAGATGGTCACGTATGTGTGAACACATCACGCACACGTGACCGAAAACATTTGTATGACTTAGGATGCGAAATCGGGTTCGCAGCAGCTTCCATATTTCCTAATTATTTTTCTAGGAAAAAAGCATATTAGTTAGTAATCTTGTATGAAACCAAACGCTATATCCTGTAGAAGGTCAAGAAATATCGAAATAATACCAAAATATTTGATTGCTGCATGATACCCTTTGTAATGTTAAAAGTTACTAATAATTATAATTGATTTAAATTTAACAATACAAAATATAACGTCAAATATACCAAATGGCAGAAATAGTGCTAGTCAATTATGAATATTTACTATTTTAAAATACCATTATATGATTGATTCCTAGATAGATTTAACAAAGAAGGACGACTCTTTTGTCCAATTTTAGTGTGAATCTTATACCTAAGTTGACATGTCGATACGAGTGGCGCATTTTTAAAACTCAAGTTAATGTTTGGATTGTAACGGTTTTCATTGTAGTAATAAACATACTTCAAAGTAGTAGTTTCATTGTAGTTTTCAAAATGTTGAGCAACTCCGTTAATAAAGATAATATTAAAAAATGGTTTTCACTATATCACTTACTAGGTAGACATTAAGTGATTAAAATATATGTATAACTCAAAGAATTACCTTGTATACACATTTTAATAATATATGCTAATAGAATGTTACCAACAATCAATATCCAAAAAAAAAGTGCGTGAATTGAAGCTATTGAAATTATATAGAAATAGGATATTTATTTTATATTAAAAATATATACGAGACGACCTGGTGTTATCAACTGAGATTCGATAATATGACATTCAATCCTTTTAAATAGTGCCTCTGGTTCAATTATACATTAAGGTACTAACATCAGCATTACCATTTTTGCGTTTAAATAGCTGTTCCTTAAGTTAATGTTATGAAAACCCAATGTGTGAATTAAACACACACAGTGAGTAGTCGTGTATACCTACATATAAAGTTGTAAGAGATCGGTCCTAAGGTTGATACTTGGGGTGCTATAGGGTGTAGGAAACAGCATAGGGAAAAGTCTTCTTTTAATCAAGCAGCGGCTAAATATAGTAAGAATTTGCGTCTTTATTTTGGATATCTTTGTAGCAATCGCTTGGTTGTAGAATTGTAGTGTTTTTAAGTTGTAGATATTTTATATATATAAGAAGGCCAAATCCCAAAAATTGGTGCAACGCTAAAGTGATATTAATCTTCAAAAAAATTGACAATACAAGCATCGAGAATTATCGACCAATATCGCTGCTATCACACCTCTATAAGTTGTTCTCTAAAATACTGACAAACCGGCTGACTGCAAAATATGACTTATACCAGCCCATCGAACAGGCCGGACTTAGAAAAGGATATGGGACAACCGATAATATCCACATCATACGTATCCTGATAGAGAAATGTACAGAGTACAACGTTCCCCTGAATCTAGCATTTGTCGATTTCCATAAGGCATTCGATTCCATCGAAATAGGGCCTCTTCTTAACTCCCTCGATAACGCAAGAATTAATTCTCGCTATACAAAATTAATCAAAAACATTTATAACAATGCAACTATGCATATTAAAATAAACGAAACAACCAAACCAAATAAAATCAAGTTGGAAAGGGATGTCAGACAGGGTGACAGTATTTCTCCGAAATTATTTACGTTAGCGCTGGAAGACGTATTCAAGGACCTGAAATGGGAAAATAAAGGCATAAACATTGATGAATCGCACCTGAATCATTTAAGATTTACTGATGACATAATTCTAATAGCCAACAATATCCAGGAGCTTGAAGAAATGCTTAAACAAGTAAACTACGAATCCAACAAAATTGTATTAAAAATCAATCAGTCCAAGATAAAGATAATGACCATCGTTGATACAAATATAACGCTGGAAGGACAACCTATTGAAAAGACGAATGAGTGTATATACTTAGGATACACCATTAAACTAGGAAAATAAAATCAACATGCTGAAATCAGCAGAAGAATTAGACTATCCTGGGCAGCCTTTGGAAAGTTACAATATATACTCAAAAACCACGAAGTTCCAGTCAACCTTAAGAAAAGAGTATACAACACATGTATACTTCAAGTCGCCACTTATGGATTGGAAACAATATCTATGACAAAAGTCTACGCTAACAGACTAAGAACATCACAGAGAGCAATGGAAAGGGCCATGATTGGAATTTCCTTACAAGACAAAATTAGAGATATGGAAATCAGGAAACGGACGTGCGGACCCAAATAAAAGACATCATAGAAGAAATAGTAAAAATGAAATGGCGATGGGCAGGACATATAGCTACACAAGACGACACCAGATGGTCCCGCAAAGTCACAGAATGGCGCCCAAGAGAAACGAGTAGGAGTATAGGGCGACCCCAGAGACGATGGGTGGATAATATAAGGGCGATCGCAGGAAGGAAATGGACACAATGTGCACAAAGCAGGGAGGAATGTAGATAATTGGGAGAGACCTTCGTCTAGGAGTGGATGGATATGGATTGAGGAAGAAGAAGAAGAAGAAGACATATATAAAAGTATTACACCAAATTCTAAAATTTAGGAAATCAGTAATTTAGTCTTTAATTTACTGAATTTAAATATTGTAGACATTCAGCTCGGGTAAAGTAGGCATTCAGCTCAGTATCCTCGATCTGGCGTCTGAATAGTTGATGGGGGGTGACTTATTCGACAGCACATTATTCTACAGATATATCTGCAATAATATCATTTGTATCATGGTTCGGTATCTGTGAACCAGGGCGAGTGCTGCCAGTGTTATTATATGCCCGGATTCGAGTCCCTGTGGGGAAAATTGGACCCCTCCATGATCATAGATGTGTTTGTGCTAATCGACATGGTCGCTGAGATATTCAGTTTAATTTTAAGATTGATATCCATGCGAGAAATCGTTTCCTCTAAAATATCCCCTAAAGGAGTTTTATTTTATTATACATCGTATATTACGCATATAGGAATGTCATCTCTGTTTTCTTGTGGACAGTAATTACAAAAATAAATATACATCCATATGTGTATGAACGACACACTTTATCCCCATATTTGTTATTATAGATGTTAGTAGTATTATCTGCTATTAAAGTTAAATGTCCTGGAATATTACTGATACTACTATTTGTGCCATACTACTGTATATTGTAGGAGTTGCCAATCGGTTAAATAGTAAAGAAATATGTGTTCTATAGTACTTCATAGACTATTTAATACTATAGTGCTGTTTAATATATATCTAATAATAATTCTACCTCTAAAATAGGACATCATTACTATTACTATTGTTAATAAAGGCTCAAAGTTATTGTTTTACAGACTGCAAAATATTACAATCCAAACTAATAGACCCCCGGGAGTGTATTGCTATCACCTTCGTTTTTATTACCTATAATATTTCGGTTGATCAGCACCAAATAAATTCCCTAACCAAAATACTACGATTTATCTCACTTCATTATAATATACCCGTAGCTATGAAAGTTTATTATAACCATGCCTCATATATACGCCCTTTATAGCATTTAAGTGATTTACACTAACAACAAATTCGATTGCAGTGTAGTAGACTAGACTAAAACTATATAAATTGGACATTAGTAACTCACATGCACATAAATTACATATTTCCTGCGTCTTTTATATTTATTCATATATTTTCAAACTGACTTTTCGTCGAAGTGTTGAATGGCGTTTTAAGGTATTTCAGAAAACCATGAAAATTATTCTTATAGAGGTCACAACCCATATCTTAGTTGGTGGTGACGGTGGCTTAGTATATGTTGTATTTTTTTTTTTCATATTAATATACTGTAGATACTAATTCAACTTGTGAATGCATGACTTTCTTTTTTTTTCATAAGGAAGGTTCGTAAGTATATGGGAAAATACCCTTTATCAACTCCCAATGATAATCCAACTGATGAAACGTTTAGAAATCTTGCTTCTTACCACGTTTTCCCTATATTATATTTCTATTTCGGAAACTTAAATACAGTTATACATTTTTATACATAATGTTTTAATCTAAAATATTTATCTATAATTATTATAATTATATAAAAGCACTTGAACGTTTCACTAAGACATTTGATCCTCGTTGGTTCTTCTATAGACAATTATTATATTCATGAAAAGTAAATATACATATCCAAACTATCGAAAGGTCTAGTAGGTTACTTACCATCAGCAAAGAATTCTTATGAAATATTTTGTTGCGCGATTGTCATAAATAAAACATTAACGGTGGTACGACGCGATGGGTGGAAAGAGTAATTATTGTCGAAAATTTTTCTACAAAATTTAACTGTTTTCGTCAATAACAAGTCCATAGTTCTCATTATTGATTTACCAATTTATAATTTACAAGACAACAAACCTAACGGTTTATACACATCCTTAGGTACGGCAAGAAAATGCGATGAATATATATGTATTTGTACCAATTATTCATTCTTTCCCGTCATATATTTGGCACTAAAAAACTCCAAATAATTTTATCTTAATTCGAGTAAGTAAACTACCTGTATATTCAAAGCCAGATTCGCGTTAATTTGTAAGTCCCGAGGCAATAGATAACAGTCTGTTAATAATTTCCGGCATCTCTTTTTCATATAAGGTATGAAAAAGCTGTCACCTCATATTATTTTAATGCGCAAAAAAACTGAACGATAAGATTTGCCGTACCCTTTATTGAATAGTCACTAAAATGTGAAACTTGGTGAAGATGAGACTAAAGTGCGGTAGTGATTTTTCTTTGTTTAATTCGATTGAAATCGTGATTTAATTAAATTGAAAATGTGTGTAATATATAGTGGATGTGCCTGGACAATCTTCTGGACATATTATGTGATTTGTGTGTGATGAAAACAGATCTAGACGACTGGAATTAGAGAAGGAGTTAAATAGGTAAGTAAAGTATTTAAGTACTTTAGTTTTAATTAAAACACGAAATAGGTTTTGAAGAGAAAAAGTAACAGTCAAACGGGATTATTGTCTTTTAAATTAGGGATAATACATATATCGGTACATATATTGCATATAAACTTTCGTAGGAAATAAACATAATGGCTTTCTTTGTTAATAAAAATTCACGACTGACTTTGTTGTAAGTAAACAAAAAAATTCTGTGATCTAGTTAGACGTAATACCAATATATGAACAAAAAGCCAACAATCGAAACAATGAATTATATTGGTAGTATTATATTATCTATGAAGTAATTACATACAAATGTGTAATTGTTAATTATGTAAAAATATATATTTCTTTGCAGGTAGGTTCCGAACGAGCTGGACACCGTTTTTCGTACAAGGTAAGATTCTTTTTCTCTAATAGATAGTGTAAAAGAATAAACTATAAAGAATTAGATAGAAAAATTAGTATTCCTGTAGTACTAGATGTACATTTTGTCAATTAGAATAGTAACTACACTGTATGAATATGACAAATATACAGCTTGTATTTAATGACCACTAACGTAAAATGAGGGTTGCGATCTCTATAAGAATAATTTTCGCAGTTTCCTGTATTACGTGAAAACGTAATTCAATGACTCAATAAGTCTATATAAAAATATATGGATATAAATGGAAAACATAAGAAAAATATAATATAAGTATATGTGAGTTAACATTTCCAATCTATCTAATTCTAGTCTAGTCTGATATATTGCGACCGACTTTATTGTTACTATAAATCACGTAAATGTTATAAAGGGCGTATATATGATCTAAGGTTGTAGTAAACATAGCTACAGGTATATTATAATAGAATATGATCACGTAGTATTTTGGCTAGGGAAGTTATTTATTGCTGATCGACTGAAATAGGTAATAAAAACAAATATGATAGCAATAGATCCCCGGGGGTCTACTAGATTAGATAGTAGCTCCTTGCAGTATCTAAAACAATAATCTTGAATCTTTATTAACAACAATAGTAGTAATGATGTCCTGATTTAAAGGTAGAATTTTTGTTAAATATTGAAAATATATTTCTTCACTATGGAACCGATTGGCAACCCCTAATTTACAGTGATATGACATATATATGAATATAGTATATATAATATTCCTGGACATTTAGCTTTAATATCAGATAATATTTCTACCATCTATAATAATATAACGAGGGAAATAGTGTGGAGGGGATACATATATGTATATTTATTCCTTTGGGTATTGTCCACAAGAGAACAGAGATTATATTCTTACGTGTGTTATATGCGATGAATAATAAAGTAAAATTCCATATATGTGTCGCATTATGTTATAATATAATGGAGATTTTTCATAAAGCTTCAGAGAAATACCTTCATTTGGGACTCCTCGACTATAATAATTATGTTATTACATATAAACATTTTAATACATTTATTTTAAACCATGAAGTTTAGTAAAGATAATCAGTAAATGTTCTTCGGAAATACTATAATAAATAATAATTTATAGTCGGACTTAATGAGTAGAGAAATTTTGCTCAGAATAGTGATGAAAAATGCATAAAAATGTACTAAAATATTCAGCATTGATGTATATATTTCCAGAGCTGCCTTGCAATTAAGTAACTTGAAAATTATCCTTCTAATGTTTACATTCTAATCATATGGTAAATCTTTGCTAATAGTTATAATTGATAATAATCATAATCATTCATATATATACGTCGATGCCCATGTTTGTCTCTTAATTGAACATTGTTCATAAAAAAAATTAATATATATTGTATGTAAAATATTTACGCTATACCCGATAATTACTTGCAGATGAAAATGTATGGCGAATATGTGAAAATTGAGAGAGTTGTTTGACAGTTTGTAAAAGAACATAAAATCGGGGCTAGATAATATAAGAGGCTGGTATATTTATGTGAAGACCTCAGGGTCAGTCGGGTTTCAGTTCAGTTTCAGATAATTTAAACGATGTGTGCTGCCCTATACGCTGGAGGTTGATCGTATAATAGAAATTGATCTATTTACGTGAAAATATCAAATTCAGTCGCGGTAGTTATTGTTTTTTTATGATATAAACGAGGTCGTGTGTTACATTCGCCAGAGACCGAGGTATCATCTATCAAATATTTTTTAATTAACGACATATTGGATCTCAAGGACTCACAATATTTAACAACTTTATTATTTGACTGTATCTACTCAATATCGGAAGGCGTCACCCTTCCGATATTGAGTAGATTTTCTTTATAATCTGCTTACATTTTTCTAAAAATATCTTTAAAGTCTGCCGTTTTATAGAGCATTATACACAAATGAAAACTCTGCAATAATGTTGAAGCACAGAGGACCACACGTAGTCTAAATAAAAAATAAATTACATTTGATATCATAACTGTTAAACTAATAAATTTAAAATAACGACATTTCTCTGGGATTTATTCAGTTTTATTAAGGTTCGATATTAACATGTCTATACTTTGGGATGTATCTGATACATATTACGTGTATATACGTGTAATGTGACTATAGTAATAATAATATAAATTTAGCTATACGAGTATGTCTATACTTCTACTAGTTCATTTCTCTACTATTTAATAGTCACTTTTCTGTCATAATTTTCCAGATCAGTATAATTATTTGTGATATACCATTTTAATAGCTGGATATATGTACGTAATAAGATATTATTTATCAGAACAGTTAAGGTCCGTCGTGGATAAAATATCTTTCATTTGATGACAAAATGAATATTGTTGAGAGTATTAACAAATATGTAGATTCAAAATGTAAACATTAGGAGGATTGTTATCAGATCGAATAAATGTGAAAGGATGCTCTATGAAATTTTAAGAACTGATTTGTATAATGTAGGCAGCCACGTTGGTCTGTATTTTATAGTCAAAATTGAACGTGTTTTTTCTTTTATCATATAATTGTTTCTAAAACATATATTTCCGAATCGGAACAATTTTTTAACTCAATTATGGAGAGAATATAAAGTACACCGCCAGCCGTATTCGTTATTAGATATTATCATAAACTACATAGTACCTTCATAGAGTATGGTCAATATACGCGCTATATTTCATCTAACAAATAGATTAATGGTGAAGAAGAATAATAAACATATCAAACATATAGTTTAGTTTAAGAAATGCCTTTAAGAGGGCTAAAAGCAATAGCTCGGCCTGACTTTAATATGAACTTGGTACTAATATGTAGCTTGACTGAGAATTGTATTAAACACGCATTCTTACGATCTCGAGGGGTCATCTAAGACCGCGCTCGACAATATTTTAGATATCGCGAACCACTAAATTCCCAATTTCGCGGAACACTAACAAATCTTTTAAATGCACGAATTAATATGAAAATTATATACATTTTATATCACTTTTTATTTAATTAACTTTTTAAAAACAATTTATTTTTAATTTACGATTTTGAACACTTTGCTATGTCAAAAAAGGAGCAACCGACTTTTATATAATTTAATTTAGACTTGTTCGACGTTTACTCGACGACTAATTGAAGATTACTATATTTGCCGATTACTGATGCTACCAATGGTTGTTTCTCTATTTAAAACATTTCTGTATGCTGATGCTGCAGGAATGTTCTAAGAAGTGTTTTTCTCAAGCTTTTAGCAAGTTGCAATAATTGCGATAAAATACAATGTAGGTTTATGATAAGCACGAAAGGTTTTTAGTTACGCGATAACCGCAATGACTTTGGTATACTCTTTTCTGGACATAACATCCTGTATGCTAATGGCCTGTTACAATGTATATTACAATATTATAAAATACAATATTAATCTAAGTCTTAACCTAATATAAGAGAGGATTCTATATAACAACTCCCCCCTTATAATAAAAGTTGGTGTCATACAACAACTTTTTTGTAAAAATCGATTACAAAATCGATGGCGTTAAGTTCATGCAAGCACGTAAACATGAAATTGCATATAAACTTTTTCTTTAAATTGACAATGGGATTACATTTGAAATAGAAATATATTTAAATTAAAACATTGGGATAAAGGTTAAACAAAGTGAGTTACACTGATTAAAAATTAAAATTAAAACTTGAAACGAAATCTAGCACTGCACTAGCACTGTAGCACTGAGAATTAGTTCAATTCAATATCTTCTTCGGATGGTTCTTCTGGTCTGATTGATGGTCTTCTCCTGGGAAGGATGCTGGCGAAGCTTCTAAATGTTTTCCTTGGTCTAGGTGGAGGTGGCGGTGAATTGGATGTAATAGCAATGGCTAATCTATTTCTTTTTCGGCATTTACAACAGATGTATAATAAGATAATGCCGATTATTGCAGCAATTGTGAAGTACGTGAACCATGAAATATGTTTGGTGATGAACGGTTCATTAATCATATTATCCAGCGTTTTTGAATATTCGTCTAATTTATGTTTTGCGATTTCGAGGTCTTCGGTATTAAGATTATTTAATTTTAATGGTTGTAATTTGGGAATTTCGAAATCGTCGGGAATGTCGTGACAACAGTTGTATGGAATTAAAATAGGATGAGCATCGAGCTCCTTTACGGTGGTCTCCTTCGAATTGGATTGTATTTTAGTAACTCCTACAAATGCACTGCATTCTGGTTGTAATGTCAGAATGGAGTTCTTGAAAATAATTTCTGTCTTGGTATTTATCTGCTTACAATTTATAGTGATTTGAAGTGGTTCAGAGTTTACGATGAGCCATGAGTTGGTTAGTTTTTGAACGTTATATCCTTTTGCGAATATTAAGGACGTTTCGCAATTTTCGGGTAGTGTTTTTAGATTTTTCAAGATGCGTGCCTCGCACATGGCATTGTCATCTATGGGATATGCGAAAAGGTTTGTACAGAGTTTTGTTCCTGTATAAAGTTGTTTGCATCCGTTCAAATTTGACAAGGGTATGTACATCAAAGAATCATCATCACGCGCAATATATCTTTGTGAAGTTGACAGTACATGATATAATCCAGTTCTGTGATTTAGAATTGGTATAGGAAATAATTTAAAAAGTGTGTATCTTTGCTGATCAATTAATGGAATTTTCAAAACAAAAATAAGATCTGAATCTGTCTGAAAGGCTTCTAATTCCATTATGTCTAAGTATTTAGCAATATTAGATAACTTGATAACCAATGGCAGGTTGTTTTGATGTAAATTTTGAGATATTTCCTGAAGTGATGTAACCAGATTTTCAGGATTAATTATTGATGTATGAATTATTTTTAAACGCGGGAAAGTGACTGAATTTATGATATTGTTTAATTGATCCTCGATATACAAATAACTCTCCATTAGAAATTCACATTGTTCTAGAAATCTCAATTTGGCTTCGATGACTTTTATTTTGTCAGCTGTTTTGTAAATCGTGTCTGAAATAATTTTTATGTCCCTATTAAAAGTGGCTTCGTCAATTTGTAATTTTTGTATAGTGGCATTAAAGTTTTTGATAACAGAGGTTGTTACTGAAATTTGGTTTTTTAATAAACTTTCTAATTGGAATTCATCTTTTGCTAGTTTCTTAATACAATCTGAATAATATTCTCCATCTGCAGAGTCTAAATTTCCTGTGATGGTTTTAAATATTGAGCCAATACCGTTAATAAGTCCTCGTTTGTAGCGTCTGGTGTCGAAATAAATTTCATTTAATTTCTCTTGTATTGATTTAGAGATTTGCGTAAGCAGGCTTACATGGGTTTTAACTTCTCCTCGAAATAGGTTCATATTTTCGAAAGTAGGGTTGACTGCGTGTAAAAGAATTTCTAATAAGTTTTCATTATGTTTGAAAGCATTTTTCAATGACGATATGTTTTTGTGAACTAATAGGGTCCATTGTTTGTTTGAAATCACTACTTCACTTTCCTTATGGAAATATATTCCGATGGTATTATTTATAGGAGATATGGTGTATTGTGAGGCTACTGTTCCGATCAGAAGCAGAAACCTGAAATTAAATTTTAATTTTCAGAATAAGGTTTCATCCTATCAAAGTTTACTTTCGTAGTTTGATTCGTTTCTAAATTTTGTAAAATTGCTGAATTTTGAAATATTTCTTTTATTCTAAATGGGCCATTAAATTTATTGTGAAGTTTGTTTTTTATTTGTGATTCTTTCACATAGACTTTGTCACCGATATTAAATTTAGGTATATTTTCCGAAATGTATTTGTCAAATCGCGTTTTCGCTTTTTCCTTTTGGAGGTTCGTTTTTGATCGTGCTATTTTGTAGTACCATGAGATTCTATTATTTAAATCTCGAACATATTTAGAAATCAGTTCTTTTTGGTTGTATAGTGTTTCGGGAGGACGACTAGATGTATGTCCGAAGACTAACTCATATGGTGTGAAACCATGGGTCTTGTTTACAGAGTTGTTATAACATATTACTGCGTATGGAATAACCGTTAAGGGATGTTCATTTGGATTTTCTGCTTTATTGACTCGTATCATTTCTAATAATGTCGAATGGAATCGTTCGACAGATCCATTTGATTGTGGATGATTGACGCTAGAGAAAGTCAGTTTGATGTCGTAAAGAGTACATAAGTCTTTTAGTAACGTATTGTCAAATTCTCTGCCGTAATCACAATGAATTCGGAGAGGTGTTCCATAATGTTGGAAGTACAAAAGAAGGGTGTTGACTGTCGATTTAGCTGATTTGTCTTGAAGAGGGTATGCCTGTGTAAATTTTGTTAATTCGTCCCTAATTGTCAGGACGTGATTTTTTGTTGGAATTTCTAAAATATCTATGTTGATTCTCTCAAAAGGTGTTTTTGGAGTTTCCGTGATAACTAAAGGGTTGCTTAAATTTTTACGTAACGTTTTTGTTTTTTGACAAATTTCGCAGTTCTGAATGTATTTCTCTACGTGTTTTGTTAATCCTGGCCAATTATATTTTTCGCGTATTCTATGGATAGTTTCATTTATACCACGGTGAAGATTTGCTTTACCGTTGTGGTATTGATCTATTATTATAGGAAATTGATCTTCGTCCGGTGTTCTTGTTAAATTTTGACAAATTGTTAAATTTAGATCTGATTCAGTGAAGATGAATGATAGCATTTCTAAAATTGGAAGGTCTGGATTATTTTCGACAAAATATGTTTTCGAAAGGTCGAGAGTATTTTTATCCTTGTATAAGGTAACAAACATTGTTTCAATTACTTCATCTGCATCAAAAGGTAATAAGATTATATAATATTTGCGATGTTTTATAGTTTTGCTAGATACGGTATTTATTTTATTGTGATCAAATTTTGGGTTCTCATCAAAAATGTCTTCTATTATTTTATAATGAAGATCTTCTAGTTTATCTTTCCTAAAGAATACTATTACGTCCTTGTGTTTTTTGTCTAATAGTTGGTCATTAGTAAATTTAATTTTGTTATAGTCACTTAAAGATTGCGTCTTATAAAGTTTTACAAATGTCTCTAATTCCTGTGTACATGTTTCTGGGGATATTTCTGTAATTTCTGAATTTATTGATTCATTGTCTGAATTTGAAGTTAAAATTTTTGTAAGAAATTCTGAACATTTTTGGAAATGATTGATCTTTATTCTAGATAAAGCGTCAGCGTTTTTATTGATTTTTCCCGGTTTATATTGGATTTCATAATCATACTCCTCAAGCTTTAATCTCCAACGCGCTAGGCGACTTCCTGGATCTTTTATTGATAGTAGCCAAGTTAGAGGTCTATGATCAGTTATTAATTTAAATTTACGTCCAAAAAGGTAAGGTCTAAAGTGTTTGACCGACCAGACAATAGCGAGAAGCTCTCTTTCAATTGTGGAGTATTTAGTTTCGGCATGACATAAGGTCCTGGATGCAAAAGCTATAGGTAAGTCTTTTCCTATTTGTCCTTGGGATAGAACTGCTCCTATTGCAAATGAACTTGCATCTGTCGTTAAGATAAAGGGTTCATTAAAATTTGGATATATTAAAATAGGGGTTGAAGTTAACGATTCTTTTAATTCTTTAAAGGATTTCTGGCATTCGTAATCAAAATGGAATAATATGTCTTTTTGTAACAATTTCGTCAAAGGCTTAGAGATTTTTGCAAAATTGGGTATAAATCGTCTGTAATATCCTGCTAGTCCTAAAAATTGTTTAATTTATTTTTGATTTGTCGGTTGAGGAAAATTAGCTACACAATTAATTTTTGTTGGATTTGGTTTTACTCCGTCGGGTGTAATTATGTGACCTAAATAAGCGACTTCTTTGCGGAGAAATTCGCATTTGTCGGGTTGTATTTTTAAATTCGCGTTCCTTAATCGTTTGAAAACTTCAGTTAATCTACTAATATGTTCGTGTATTGTTGGTGAATAAATAATAATGTCATCCATGTATACCAGACAACGTTCGTTTTGGATACCTAAGAGTATGTTATCCATAACTCTCTGAAATGTCGCGGGGGCATTTTTTAAACCAAAGGGAAGACGAGTGAATTCATAATGTCCGTTCTCTACCGAAAAAGCTGTTTTTGCAATATCCTTTGAATCAATTTCGATTTGGTGAAAACCTGAAGCCAAATCTAAAGTTGTGAAATATTCACATTTACCTAGTTGATCTAGTAAATCGGATATATTAGGGAGAGGATATTTATCTCCTATGGATATTTCATTTAGTTTCCGATAGTCGACGACAACGCGCCATTTTTGTTTCCCGGAGGCGTCCAATTTTTTCGGAACGACCCATACTGGTGAAGACCATGGGGAAATAGACGGTCTTATTATGCCTTGGTCTAACATTTTTGAAATTTGCGTCTTTACTTCCTCTTTATGGATATGGGTTTTGTGTCTATCGTGTCAATCGTATGTTTAATTTCGTTTGTAAATGTCAAATTGTCACCTTCTA
Source organism: Rosalia funebris (assembly GCA_037954035.1). Classification (NCBI taxonomy): domain Eukaryota; kingdom Metazoa; phylum Arthropoda; class Insecta; order Coleoptera; family Cerambycidae; genus Rosalia; species Rosalia funebris. Next base: position 14,009,027 of record JAZFAV010000007.1, read on the forward strand.
AGTAAAATATATCTGAATATTCTAAACATAGTTCTTTAATTAAAAATTGTTCTTCCTCGTTCAAATGTTCAATTCGCAATTGATTTTCAATTTCGAAATTTCGGTCTGTGTAATTTTGATTTTTATTTACTGTGTTTGTACTTAATAAACTGGAATTTTTAATGGGCTCTAATTTTAAATCATCGAAATGTATAATTTTTGGAATTTCATTCGCGTTAATTATTGATGTTAAAAATTCTCCTTTTTCATTAATTTTTACAAGAGCATTTGGAATTCGTACTTTGTCTTTTTCTTGACCGCTTAAAATAGCGTCCGTATTAAAGAGATTACATTGAATTTTAAATATTTGCTCAGTACGAGGGGCGATCGAAATGTTATTTTTAATAATTTTGGTTTCTAAATTTGGTGGCGTGTTTTCTTGTTGTTCGTAATCGTCAGTAACTTTAAATAGTGGGACAGTTTTAAAATTGGTTATGAGTTGTCTGTTTTTAATGTCGATTATACAATTGTAGTGTTCTAAAAAATCAGAACCTAATAGTCCGTCAAATTCTATGTCAATGTCATGAATATATACTTTATGAGGGTCCGAATCTGTGAATGGTATAAGTGTTGACTCTTTGATAAAAATTCGTTCATCCGTTATTCCCTGTATAATAACATTTTCCGAAAATCTTTTAGTGTAATTCTCACAAGTTCTGGGTTTAAATATCGAAAGTCCTGCGCCTGTATCGATTAAAATTTTGAATGTTTTGCTAATATCTTTAATATAATATAAATTTTTTGAATTTACAGTTAAGAGGTTTTGATCTACATGAATTTTTTGTCTTTGGGTTGTTGGTTTTTGTTGCATTTTATAATTTGAATTTTGGTTGTCTCCGAATCTGGAGGGTGGTCTTGATGGTCGAGGATGTGAAAATCCTGATTCGTATTTTGTTCTGTCGGATCGTTAGGGTCATGAAATTGATGAGCAGTATCATCATATGTGTTATAGTTCTCATATGGTGAATATTCTTCACAGTATTGATTTTGAAAGTTATATGGATGAGCGGTATCATCCGGGTAATATTGTGGGGTTATTTCTTGTTGATGAGCTGTATCGTCATATTCGTTATACTCACAATAATTTTGATTCATATGATGAGTTTTTTGTTGGGTAAAATTTGGGTTTGGCCTAATAATAGATGGTCGTTGTTGCGAATAGTTAGGGTTTGGTCTTATAGCTGAGGGCCTATTTTGTTGAAACTGTTGGAAATTTTGATTTGTTTGAGGTCTGACGTTATTGGCATTAAATGGTTGACGTGGTTGGAAGTTATTTGAATTTTGCGAAAAATTCGGTGTGTAATTTGGCGTGTAATTTGGTCTAGTCTGAAAAGTTCCGAAATTCTGTTGGGTACTCCTACATTCGTTAGAAGTATGGCCAATTCTTTTGCACTTGTTACAAATTTTCTTATTTGGAAAATTTTGAATATTAGTGGGTGGTCTGTTAGTTCTATTAAATTTTTGTGTTTCAAAATATGATAGTTGTAGCTCTCGTTTTATTCGGGCGACAGCTTGAAGCATATCACTCGGATTACTTGCTCTAATAATGGAGCCTAATTTGGGGTCTAAACCTGTTAATAACGTGTTTAGAGTCATAGTTTCAATCAGGGTACTTTGCGCTGATTTTTGTTCTGCGGTAAGCGGTTGCTTTTGTATTGCCGCATGCATTTTTGCGTTGTGAGTCTGTAGTCTAGAGACGAAATTTAGTGCAGACTCGTTAGAATTTTGACTTATTCTTTGTAGGTCTTGGATCAAAGCTGTGAGATCTCTAGAATCTCCAAAATGCGTTTCTAGTAAATACTTAATCTCATCCCAAGTGGATGGATTACGGGAATTTATTAACTCGGCGGCTTTGCCTCTGAGCTTATTTTTTACGTGCAATGTTAATAAAATTGTTTGGTTATCGATGGCCATATCGTAAGCACATCTTACTGCATTGAGAAAAGTTTGAAGGAAAATTTGATTTCCATCAAATTCAGGTACTATGGAAAAAATTTCCGATAGCCTATACGGTTCAATATGTTCTTCAGACATTTTTTGGTTATTAAATTATGAAGTATTTTATAAAAATAAAATAAAAAAAATAATAATTTTAAAATTAAAAGATTTCAATTATATAAAAATTATATGACTTATGACAAATATATTTCGATTCACTGGTTTATATCGATTGTTCGTACGTATTGTACGTAAAATAAAAATATACACACAAAAATTGTATAATGGGGTAAACGAGATGATTCTTTGCGACTTACCAAGTTGTCGATTTCATTCGTCGGCTAGGGTCCACTACCAGTGAGGCAGATCCGTATTCTGGATAGGGTTGTCCTGGCTGATGTTGAATATCGTGAAGAAGAGGTCCGCAGACAGTGAGGCAAGGTCCGTGTTCTATCTGGGTGTCCTTCTTCTTTTCTTCTTAAAACTAAGTTGCTTTTTCTTTCTTGTTTATTCTTCTTTAATTATTTCTTCTTGAATTATTTCTTCTTATTTCTTGAAACTTCCTGTTTCTTTCTTCTATTGGTTCTTTCGCTTAGGAATTGGAATTCCACAACTCTAGTTAGGCAATGTCCGTGTTCTAAAGTTGCGCGAAAATCCGCACGACTGCGCCAATTTTTATATCACTTTTTATTTAATTAACTTTTTAAAAACAATTTATTTTTAATTTACAATTTTGAACACTTTGCTATGTCAAAAAAGGAGCAACCGACTTTTACATAATTTAATTTAGACTTGTTCGACGTTTACTCGACGACTAATTGAAGATTACTATATTTGCCGATTACTGATGCTACCAATGGTTGTTTCTCTATTTAAAACATTTCTGTATGCTGATGCTGCAGGAATGTTCTAAGAAGTGTTTTTCTCAAGCTTTTAGCAAGTTGCAATAATTGCGATAAAATACAATGTAGGTTTATGATAAGCACGAAAGGTTTTTAGTTACGCGATAACCGCAATGACTTTGGTATACTCTTTTCTGGACATAACATCCTGTATGCTAATGGCCTGTTACAATGTATATTACAATATTATAAAATACAATATTAATCTAAGTCTTAACCTAATATAAGAGAGGATTCTATATAACATACATGTATCTTTATTTATATATTAGTAATTTCAACTGCATTTATTTGACGGTAACAAAGAAAGAGTAATAAATAATAGTAATATATATTAAAAATTAGTGCTACATTTGCTGCTCTTGCTTTAAAATTATTTTGCTTTAAAATACACTTTTTTAAGATACAACACTTCTGCCCAAAACAGTCGCGCACACAATATACGCAAGTTTTATTTTATCAATTTAACTATCTACACATTTCAAAAAAGATAATTATATAATTTCAGTTACATATTTATGTTAGATACACATTTATTTGCTGATATTTTTTATTTACAGTGTCCATGAATAATAAAGTTTTTATATCCATGTAATCTGCAATATTAATTCAATATTAATTTTGCCCAAGAGATAATAATACTTCGTTTCATTTTAATTATACACATGTAAATGTGTTGTCTATTTAAATGTATGTAATAAATATTAAATATAATATAAAATATTACTTCTAAAGGTTCTTATCTTTAGTAGTTTTAATTGGTTTACTTGTATTCAATATTAAAATGAGATATAAGTATCATGAAATAATTAAATGATTATAATATGAATGATAAATGATATAAATAAAATAAAAATGTATATTAATTGAATATAAAGTTTAAAACAAATTAGAGTTAGAACCAGAGGTGCCCTATAGTCAAATTTGATGTCCAGTTAATTGTACAAAATTCGATATTCTAATTTTGTTACTTTCTCTATGCCGCTGATAAAGTGAAAGGTTAATTAAACGACTTTGAGATTTAGATGTTTTGCAAATCGCAGCAATATTTTATAACAAACCATTTCGCAATATAACGTTCTTATTCTATTTTACATCATCATCATCATTAGGTCATCAGTCCTAAGACTGGTTGGACGTTAACCTCCAGCTTCTCCTATCTTGTGCCAACTTACGTATTTCGCTAATTGTGCTACAACCCACATCCCTTACTATTTGCGAGCAATAGTCTAATCTAGGCCTACCTCTGCCTTTCTTCACTCCTATTTCTGCCTCCAAAATATCGCGGACTACTCCCCCATGTCTCAGCAAGTGGCCTACCATTCCATCTCTTCTCCTCTTTAAGTTTTTCCACATACTTCTTTTCTCGCTGACTTTCTCCAATACTTCTTCGTTTCTAACCCTATCAGTCCATGGTATTTTTATCATTCTTCGATAACACTACATTTCAAAAGATTATAATTTCTTCCTACTTGCTTCCCCTACCGTCCAGGTTTCGCAGCCGTATAGTGCCGTGCTCCATACATATGTTTTCAAAAATCTCTTCCTTGTTTCTAAGTTTATTACCCCCGAGCATAAAAGTGCTTCCTTTTTGTTAAAAGCTACTCGACCCTGCGCTATTCTTTGTTTTATGTCTTTATCGCTTCTTCCATCCCAATTTATTTTACTTCCTAAATAAGTGAAGTCTTTAACTTCCTCCAATCTTTCATTATTAATTTGTACTTTCGTTTTTGCTCTGCTCTCGCGCCCTCTGCACACTAACACTTTAGTTTTGTTTTTATTCACCCTCATTCCGTATTCCTCTGTCAACACTGCCTCCATTTCGTTCAATGCTGATTCTAATTCCTCCTTACTAGATGCTAATACTGCTATATCATCCGCGAATCTCAGCATTTTTAGTTTCTGTCCCTGTACTTTAATCCCGAAATCCATTCTATCTTTTACCACATTAATCGCCTCTTCGATGTACAGATTAAAAATTAGTGGTAATAGCGTACATCCTTGTCTTACTCCTTTCCTAATACCTACTTCCCTTTTTTCCCCTTCTACTTCTATAACAGCAGTTTGCTCTTTGTATAGATTGTGTACTACTCTCCTATCTCTATACTTCATTCCCGGGCTCTTTAGTATCTCGAACATTTTTTACCATCTTACGTTATCAAAACCTTTTTCTAAATCTACAAATCCTATATAAGCATTCTTTCCTTTTTCTATTGTTTTCTCTAACATTACTCTTAGCGCCAGAATAGCTTCGCGAGTTCCTCTATTTCGCCTAAACCCGAATTGGTCTTCTCCTAGTATTTCCTCCGCTCTATTTTCCATCCTCTTCTGCACTATTCTAGTTAAATTTAAAGAAGAGAAGAGATAGAATGGTAGACCACTTGCTGAGACATGGGGGAATAGTCCGCGATATTTTGGAGGCAGAAATAGGAGTGAAGAAAGGCAGAGGTAGGCCTAGATTAGACTACTGCTCGCAAATAGTAAGGGATGTAGGTTGTAGCACAATTAGCGAAATGCGTAGGTTAGCACAAGATAGGAGAAGCTGGAGGTTAGCGTCCAACCAGTCTTAGGACTGATGACCTAATGATGATGATGATAATAATATAATAATATAATAATATAATAATATAGCTTAAATAGAATCTATTTTTTACTTAAAAATTTTATTAATCGAGCTCAGCGAATTTAAATAATGTCTGAATTTCTTTGCGGACCATTAAAATTATGTGACGGACTACCGGTTGCCGGCCGCTGGTTTAAGAGGAAAGGATTATAAATCATAATCTATTAAATGGGAGTACTTCTGTATTATGACTTGTAAAGGCTAATTAATCGCGTTGAAGATTGACTTCAGCTTTGAATCTCATAGTTGTCTAATTTATTTGATGTGTTTCATGTTTCATAATGTGGACAAACGAGAGTAAGTATTGTCCGTATATCGTTTTGATATCAAATAAATACTCTATTCTATCAAATATATAATATAATTCCAATAGCTTCAATTCACGCACATTTTTTCTGAATATTCGTTGTTAGTAATATTATATTACCATAACAAAAATCAATTATTAGCAATTCTTGGAGACGCTGGCAATATGTATGTTCAAATACAAGAAAATGAATCAATTAGTTTATAGTTAGCATCTAACATTAATTTCATAAACTGCTATAACTGCATTTTTAATATATAAAATAAATAGTTTGAATGCAATGAATTTTATTATAATTTCAGTATAATAATGAACATACCTATAGTATTAAAATGCAGCATCATAATGTATCTATTATTATTAACAGATAAGAGCCATTTAAGTTGTCTCTGAAGAGCAAATATGCAATTAAATAACGCTTCAAGTTATTTAGAACAGATAGCGTACGTAACATTACTTTATGTTGCTGACAATCATTATAATTTTATTCAATCTATCTGTTAATTGAAATTTGAGTAATTGTAAATCCTTAGTCTGTTAAATTTTGAAGTCACAAATTGGTATCCTGCCATATTTTTATTATAACTGTAGAGATGTGATAAAGATTGTAGGCTATAATTTTGACATAAAGTTTTGATTTTGTTTGGTAAATATTATATAAAAGAAACGCAAAATGTTCACTGACGAAACAACAACAATTAATTTCAATAGAATCTGAAACAGGTAGAAAAAAACTCCATATCTTCTTGTACATTTAACTTAACACTACATTCTTTTCTCAGCGTTATTATGTATAAAAAGAAACATATTCTTAGTCCTAATTAAATCAATGTATTATTTTAGCAAGAATGTAATAAGAAAGGAATTTAGAAGTTTACTATATTCAGTACGATTTACTGGAATAAAGTAATAGTGTATAGCTTTACATAATTCACTTTGGTTACCTTTCCTTAAGAGCGTTTTTCTATAACTATTGCATTTCAATAGGTAATATAACCTAACTCTGTCAGAAAATGAAAAATATGTCTGAATAAATTTTGAGGGTATTAAATGTTAAGAATCTCATTTAAATATATTAATGATATTATAGCTCTATAATACATAGTAAGAAACATAATAATAATTTCCAAAGGAACATAACACTTTTAAAATGTAAATATTGGTGATATTTAAACTTAAATTAATACGACATATTTAAATTTTATTTTCTATATGTGTGATATATTTATATTATAAAAAATATTCAATTATAAACAACGAGATAACATTTCGGAAAAATATTTGATTTAATAAAATATATATTTAAAGGCCCCTAGTAACAATTAGAAATCAGACACTAATTGCATTCATATTGTCTTCTGAATTCACATTGTCATGAAAGTGTCTTCTTCCAATTAATAAATCCCTAATACAGTCAATTAACTTATATTTAAAAATACAGTACTAGTCCACAATTATTTAAAGCATAAAGATATGTAGATAAAATTCAGTTATGTATTTAGTTACTGGGAAACAAACAATATCTATATCCAACTCGTGTTTTTAAAGAACATCTGTCATGACATTAGACCGAGTAAAACTTTAAGGATGAGGGACTCTAAAGAATATTTTTAAGCATTTCTTCCGTTTTTCCTACAAAAACATAAAGCCAGCTAGCTAACTAGACATAAAAATCTTTCCTTGTAAAATAGACCACAAAGCCCTACATGGCGCTATAATAAGAACTCCAATATGAGCATGAATAAAAGCATCTTTTTATTCGTATTATTCACTTTAAGTCTCCATTACATGTCACTGGATTCTGTGTTAGTTTTTTTATAATTTTTCAAGTTAGTCCAATTTAATTTTTTCATTTCTATTCGTTCAGATTAATTTAAGTGATTTCTTACAACTACAATTATTTCAGTTAGAATTGTAAACATTTACTGAATCAACTATTTTTTAAACAGTGTAAGTGTATAAAAATACTTAAAGGAATGATACTATTAAACTGCAGAATAACATATACTACTGAACGTTTATTTGAAAATTGGATTGAGATGTATCCTTTTGATACATCGCCAATTATTTAAATTCGATGCACGTCGACTTTACAAAGTACAGTAACTAAAGTGTATAAAATTAAATCACTTTGATTTAAGTTCAGTCTATTTCACATGCATATGAACAGTTATGCGTCCTGTTACGCGTATTTACAAAACGTTAAGCTTATTTACTCAATTCTATTAGCTTTATATTTTCAAATCAACATGCATTATGATCAATTTTGTTTTAACACTTGTTATATTACTTCAGTTCAGCAGTATTCTAACTCAATGTATACTAACAATAACTAATTAAGTAATTTTAAATATATTGTATGTATAATCTGCCAAGAAATAAATTAATAAAAATGAATCTCTAAGCAGTTTAGTTTATGGTGACTATGATAAGGACTTTGAGTGTTCCACTTAGTTTCACAGCTTAACTTACATCCCATACAATCTCACGGTATATTGATTAATATAAAAATTATTATTTGCGAAAATAGTGAGTCGCTTATATGGTGAGTAGTGTCCTTCAAAAAGTCTACATTTTGGAAATATTTTTATATAGTTTTTGTTTAAAATTTTACGTTAGCATTAGGTTTTGCTTTAAGAAAGATGAAAAATGGCCTGTTCGAAGCCTGTTACGTGATTTTTGCTGCCTGTCAAAATTTATATTTTTCAAAAAAACTAGCTGAAAATAGGCTTTATTATTAAAATTTGAAAAACATTTATTATTGAAAGTTGCTTGATGTTCTTTGTAAAACACTCATTCTCATAGTTATTTAGTAATAAAAAGTTATAGTAATATAGTTATATAATATGATAAAGCTACCAAAATAATGTAGTTTTTTTATATTAGAACTACGAGTATAATTATATTATGTTTAGCTATATTTAGGCCTTATGTAAAATGAAACGTCGATACAAGGGTTTCAAGGGTTTTAAATTAAGTAATCCAAAATTGTAGAGATTGTTAACAACTATCCAAGTGAAAAATGTGTGGGGTTATGTTTAAAAAATGTTCAAATACATCAATTCAAAAAAGTTTCTTAATATTACTTAGTACTATATTTATTTTTTGCTATAAGATAATTTTAATTAAACTAAATATAATTTATAGTTTTTATTTTTAGTTTTAGAAAATTATTAAAAAACAGGAAGAAGTGAATGTTTTAGTAGAGCATCTAAACTTAAATGCTCTACTAAAACATTTAAGTTTTGCTATTTGCTTTAGTTTTTAGAAAACGATCTTCATGATTAAAACTTTTTTAAATTTTAATAAGGAAGCCTATTTGCAGAGATTATTTTGGAGAAAATGAAGTCACAATGGCTGATTTCACAGACTACCTTTTAGCTTTCTTAAAATAAACCCTAATGTCAACGTATAATTTTAGATAAACCTATAATAAAAAACTCCCACATGATTCAGTAGTTTTTAAGGACACTGTTTGAAGTAATGCAGACATTTTCACCCACTACCATGACTTACATAATAAACAATAATTTATTAATTACATTAAATGGAACAATAAATACGTATTATATTGTTGTATAAAACACTTATTTCTTGTTTTGAGTTACTTTTCTTAAGTCGGTTTTCTTCAAACTTATTATTAAATTTTTGAAAAACCTCTCGAGTTTTGTATAGTTATTCACCATCGCTGCTGAAGATATTAATGTTACAATAAAAGAGACTATTAACTGTAAGAATAAGATCTATTTATCTTAATTGCGCACTGATTAGTAGAAAGACGTCGACGTGGTAGTAAACGAAGTGTTTGTAAAGTTTTGTTTTGGAATTTCGTAAAGGTTCCAAACAAAATAATTTTTACTATGTGAAGCTTTTTTAAAGTGGATATATTTTTGGAGTTAATTTACTTCCGGTTAATAAAATATTTAACTCTGTGTAATAGTTGTAGCATTTATCATGCTCTAAAAAGTGGAGATTTTCTCTAGAGAACTCTCGAAAATTTTTCTATGTTTCGATAAAACATATTTTCCTAATATAATTAAATAAGTTCCTAACAAAGAGGTTATAGCAGAACAAAAAGTATAGTTTTTTTTTAAATGTAAAATATTCCCCATAAGTAAAATTTACCTACATTTTTTATATATTTGAAAAAAATAATGTTAAGCTGTGTGCTAAAATATAATACTGTAAACTCAAACTACATAGTTTGTCAGGTAACTAGTTACCTGACAAACTATGATTTGTATAATGATTCTTTGCGTTCATTTCATCCGCTTACATCATATAGATAGACGTCTCTTACAAAAAGTGTAGTTGTGCACCGTCGCGATTGAATGTAATTTGACACTTTCGATACATGTCTTTAAAATATAGTTATATGGTTATGTATAATGGTTCCTTGCGTGTGCGTCACAGGTAACAATCGCATGCATCAATCAACTGACATTTTTGAACAGTATAACAAAAATTAAATAAAATTTACAGATATATTGAGACGCCAATGAACCAAATTATACAATAATGCTAAGACGTGATTTGCTCGGCAAATTATTAACTGTCTATGCCGTACGTAGTTGATTGAAACATATGTCGCTAGACATACGTGCTGGTAATTGTGGCATATTAGTAACAATTGCAAGTGGTATAGCATGTGATCCATGCGTCGTCACTAAATTAATACACGCGCAAAGATCCATTATACAAATTGTAAGTTAACATTATACTTATAAAAAGTGTTATATGCTATGAAGACTATGTTCAAAAATATTTAGTTAAGGTTTAATCATGAATACAAGGAAGATACGTAATTAATAACAACTCCGACAATTCTACTTACACGTTTACTTACAAGGATTTCATTGAATGTATTTCAATTTTTATCTTCTCACGTATACAATATGAGCCAGCAACGTTACGCAATATTTACTCTTCTCAGAGAGTATGTGCTGAAAGCAATACCTGACAGTCCATCTTGCTACCTGCATTAACACCGTTTAAGTTCAAATACATCATTCGATAAATCAAAAACAGTTTGGAAAGCCATTTATTCTCAACACATACAGACCGTCATGAACTCTTGCCTCACCGACTAGTTATTTTATTCTATTTTGTTCTTTATCTATTCCGATTTTGACCTAAATACGTCTAAGTAGGCGTTAAACAATTAAACAGTTCAGATTTCAAAAAACAACGCCATGTCTTTTACAGCCACCAGACGAAGATCCATTATTGTGTGCATTAATTATACATTTAGGGATATGCACTGGAAAGTTTAGATGCACATTTTCCATTAACATATTCTTAAGTTTTCGTAAACATAACATAAATCTTCATTAAGAAATTTTCATACTTATATAAGCAATTATCATAACAGAAATAAACCTAAAGTCATAAAGTGAATGGTTAAGGAAAAAAAAAAAAAAAAAAAATATATATATATATATATATATATATATATATATATATATATATATATATATATATATATATATATATATATATATATATATATATATATATATATATATATATATATATGTCTATGATTTTCGTGATGTAGTTTTTTCATAATCGAGTGTATATAGGTTTCTAACGCATACCGAGTGTCTAATCTCAATTTAAACAAATAAAGTTCAACCTACGTGAGTTTGATTGGTGCCATTTGGAAAAATTTCGATATGAAAAGGTGACATTGAAAACAGTATTTCAATAAAAAAAAAAATTAAATCAGGACAAATTTTAAGATATCAACATATACGAGTACATCAATGTGTTTTCCAAACATGATATTAAAGAAGCAAAATTTAATGCAGGGTTTAAAATGGAAAAATCTGTAAATATTTCATTCAGATAATTTATGTATCGTATATTGTACTAGTAAATTTCACTTTTATCAAAGAGTATGATTCTTAAAGGAATATCTTACTGGTCCTTCTCATTGCCCCTATTGACGTCTTTCAAGTTATACTAACGTCTTTTAAGTTATCAAAGTAAATCCCTTCGAAGAATTCAAAACAGTTTACTATTAATTTTCCAATACATAAAGGTCATCACAAATCTTAACATCGCCGATCAGTTACTGTATTCTATTATATTCCGTTCTCTTCCGATTTCGACCTAAATCTGTCTGAGTAGGCGTAAAACAATTAAACCGTCGAGACTGCAAAAAGCAACGCCATGTCGTTTACACCCACAGTAGACGAAGATATATTTTAGTGTGCATTAATTACGCATTTACGGATATGCAGTGAAACGCTTGAATGCACATTCTCCGTGCCTATATTCTTAAGTTTTCATAAACGTATCATAAATCTTTATAATGACAGGGCCATTAGGGAATTTTCATAATTAAATTAGAACGTATGATAAGCAAGGCATACATATGTTTGCAATTTTCATGAGCAGGTTTTTGCTTGAGGGAGTATTTACAAGTCTAGCAGGTATCTATAGGCGTACTAAGTATATAACCTGAATCTGATGAAATGAAATATAACCTGCGTCAGCTTAAATGGTAACATTTAAAAAAAATCTGATATAGAAAATAATATTTCAATACAAAAAAATTTAAAATAACTACGTACACGAACTTGTAAAGAGTGTTACAATAAGAGCGCAGGATTTAAATTCATTTTGGCTGTCATGATTCCATAGATCAATAATTATGACAGGTCCATAGAAGACAGATAGGAGTTAGTAAATAAGGAGAGCTACATGATAAAGCAATTCGTCTTTATTGTTAAATATTACTATCAAAATGGTGAAAGTTTAGTTGCTAGAATTCATAAAGTGCATCCAAATTTTGGTAGAAATAATATTCCGAATTTATTAACTATGAAAAAATAATCGAAACATTTTAAAGCACTTGTTCAGTTATTGATGTGAAATACACGACACGAGCTTATAGCGGTCATTCAGAACAAAACATCACAGCCGTTCGCGAGAGTGTGACCGAGAGTCCAGAGACCTCAATTCGTCATCGTGCTTAGGAACTGGACATGTTAACAGCTATCTTCACCGTATTCTCACTTTTGAAGATTTGAATTTTCATGCTTACAAAGTCCAATTGACTTAACAGCGTCTGCCAACAGACCATACTCAACGAAAAGAGTTCACCAACTGGATCATTGAACGACAAGAAATGAATGCCGATTTTATAGACAAAATCATCTTCAGCGACGAGGCCCATTTTCATCTTGACGGCTTCGTTAATAGGCAAAATTGCCGCATTTGGGGCTCAAAGAATCCACCAATGATTTATGCAACAAACGCATCCCTAACGTGTCACTGTTTGGTGTATATTCTGGTCTGAAGGAATCATTGGAAATGTTTCAATGGAAATGAGGCATGTAATGCAAAACCAGTAAATGGCGTATGTTATCGTGACATGATAACCTAGATCTCTCTGCCTCGGTTGAAAGATATTGCTCTTGAAGATATGTGATTTCAATAGAACGGTGCCACTTACCATACCACCAGTGAAACATTCACGGTCTTGCACAAACCTTTTCCTTGTCGTGTTATATCCCACTTTGGTGGCCAGAATTGGTCGCCACGATCTTGCGATTTAATACCTGTAGACTTTTTTCTGTAGAGTTTTCTGACGTTTCAGGTTTACGTCAGCAACCCCACGGCTATCCAAGCATTGAAGGCCAAAATTGACCACTATATAAACGAGATGTCGCCACATTTATGCAAAACCGTTTCACCAGAAGAATGCTTGTGTACCACCAAAGTCGTGGCATAATTTACCAAATGTGTTGTTCTATACGTAATTCCGAATATCTACATTATAAATCAATAAATATTTAAATACTTTGGTACAGAAAACCATATTTTATAGAAAGTCACATCTTGTGCTCGTATTGTATCATCATTTATTTCACAAAGATGATGTTAAAGAAACAGACATCAATGTAAATTTTGAAAATGGAAAAATATATAGATATTTCGTAAAGATAATTTATGTATCGTATATTGTACTCGTAATGTTCACTATTCTCGAAGATTACGATGCTCAAAGACATACCTCACTAGCTCTCTCGCTGCCTGTATTAACGCCTTTTAAGTCAAATACACCCCTTCGATAAATCAAAACAGTTCGGAAAGCCATTAATTTTCCAATACATAAAGGCCATCATAAACCTTAACCTCGCCGACCAGTTACTTTACTCTATTCCTTCCTTTATGCGTTCCGATTTTAACCTAAATCTATTTGAGTAGACGTAAAACAATTATACAGTTGGGACTGCAAAAAAATAGCGCCATGTCGTTTACAGCCACAATATACGAAGATACATTTTAGTGTGTATTAATTACATACTTAGGGATAGATGATGGAACGCTTCGATGCACATTCCCCATGCTTCCCTTCTTAAGTATTTTTAAAGCATTAATCTTTATTATGATAAGGGGATTAGGTAATTTTCATAATTAAATAATCAATTAGCATAATGAAAGTAAACCTAAAAGTGCAAAGAATTCTTGTGGCCTGGTGAAAACCAGGAATTTGTTAATTCATTAACTTGTTCGAGTAATTAAGCAAAGTATATATACGCCTAGAGTTTTCATGAGGTATTTTTCCATGATGAAGAACTTTCAAATTTCTAAAGCACATTGAGTGTTTGAATGAATAAGTGAAGAATATCTGATAAAGACCGACATAGAAAACAATATTTGAATAAAATTATAAAATATTTCAAGCATTTCTCAAACATGCTGTCAAAGAACTCATGCTGTATGAATCACAAATATTAGAAAATATATTAATTTAATAAAGAAAAGCCAAGTAGCAGATGTTACGTATCTTTTTTTTGTTTGACGATTCAACACAAAGTAGTTATAGTGTTTTTCATACAAAAATTTTTAAAGTATGAATAAATTATTTTTTAGTATAGTATTTTTCTAAATATACAGGCTGATTAATCTAAACTATCCGTTAAAGGTGTTGATAGCTCAGTTTATTACCCCTTTATGAAGATGTCAATATAAACATACTGGCTCACGCAATATTCAATAAAAATATTTCTAAGATGGTCGCACTTATACCGGAACTTCTCTATTTTAAAATGGGGTTGTATACTGTTTGTACATTTCATTTCTAGTGATCATTTTAAGGAGACTTTGAATAATAGCAAAACAATATATTATACCATGACACTCTCTGTGAACGATCTGCTGTAGCCATTTTGAAAGTGGAATATTAACTGAATGATCCTTAGCCTAATAACCTAATAACAGTAATCCTTATAAGTTATGCAAAAAATGCCATTTTTTCTAAACCACTTACAGGGTGTGCAAAAATTAACTTTATTTTAGTGTTACATGAACTTATATCTACCCGATACCTCATGTTGTTTAGCATTTACTGATAAAAAATTCTATATATTCGATCGATTTTATATCTTTGATACTACCAAGAGATGGCGTTTGGTACGTTCTACTGCGGTGGAACGTAGCAACGTCTACTAGATGTGAGCTTTATCTGCCGACGGTATACACTGTCGTGTACACTGCACTGACGAGACCCAAGATAGAAAGGTCGAAACCGGTCTGCAGTTAACGATATCCTGAGATAGGTGACACTTTGCATCTATCTTGGTGGTTTTGGAACAATCACTATATTTTTAGTGCTACCTCTGTTAGACAAAAATACGACAAATTTTGTCATGTAATTCAGCGCTCGGCGTTTGACATATAGCCAGGAGAATAGCTGTTTTGACCTAATTTATTTAGTCCTTATTATATAAGGCATTTGCAGATAGGTTGGAATATAAACTCCTTTTCTGTAGTTTGAATGTTGCCCTCTGGTAGTAAAACTTTGCATTATATTGACAAAATATAACATTTAATTTTCAACATATTTAATGCCAATAGCAAACAGAGGAACACACCCATTCATTTGACGTTACATTATATGTTCCTTTATAATTATTTTTCACGTAAATATTATTTTGGATTTCACAGATATTAATATTATTTTTTACAAAAATTTTAACACAGGTTTTGGTAACCAAATTTCAATAATGAAGAGCCGCCCTATATGCTCTTCGTATTAAACGCGTTGCAGTAGGTGTCTACCGCAACACAATAACATCCCGCAATGTATATCGCGGGATGTTATTCAGCATAGGTAATCCTTACTGAAATAATTCTAGATATATGTACGCAGTCAGTTAATTAAATTAGGATACATAAATAAGGACCTACAGCAAATGAAACTTATCCATCACTTACCTCTTTCTGTGCACTTTGGGACGCAGTCTCTCACTGTAGATCCCTCGCTTATATATTTCTGAAACAAGAAAAAACACATTCGTCATATTTTGCAATAAATATTCTGATTTATAGTTACACAGAGACAGCTGAGTGTCAAGAATACAGTGGGGTGAGTTATGACTACGGTTTCAGGGTTATTAGTTAAATTCTAATATAATGTAACGACTAAGATGTTTGAACAAATATCTCGTTGAAATGCATAATGAGAAGTAAAAGAAAATTAGTAGAAATCAATTAATGCTTAATTAATAAATTAAAGTGAATGTAATAAGGTCATCTAAATCAAATATAAATTTAGTGGTAGTTTGACTCGATATGGTAGTTCTACATTTTAATTTGTTTTTTTTTTCTTCATCAGGGTTTTCTGTAGTTGTTACTATGTAGATCCACTATAACTTGTGACATATACTGTTTTAGTCTGCCAGGCGCGTATGTCACTTTAGCACATAAAACTTTAGTTCACAGGTAATACCTTCGACTTCAATAGTCCTTGGTTAATAGTCTAACGATTCGTTCTTATCTGTATTTCTCACTGCATTCTTTATTTATTGTAACTACTATTTTTTATTTCTTTACCTTCCATTAAATCTTGCGGCCTAGAATTACGTTTATTTCGTTCATAGTCCTTCTTAATCTGTGCTCTGTTCTTGTTATCAAATCTGTGTTATTACTACATTTTATCTTCCATAGAGTTATGTTTATTATGTCTATAGTTCTTCCTAAACTGTGCTCTGTTTCTATTATAAGATCTGTGTAATTAGTACATTTTATCATTATTGCCCGTTTTCCTTATATTTCAATCCCTGCGTTTAATATTCCACATAATTTATCCTGAAGCTTTTGAAAAGTATATTAAATAGAGGTGGTGAAAGACAATATTCTGTCCTGACCAATATGTTAACTTTTCTACGCTATTAATTCCTCTAATGTAGCTTCTCTGGTGTCTGATTTAGTCCTGAAACCAAACCGATCTTCGTAAATATAATTTTCTTAATAATATTAAATACAAGTCTCTAAATCCTGCGTTATATTATTTTAATTAGTATTTTAGAGTTATATAATATCAAAAATACTGTTTGTCAATTTTCACACTGATATGAACCTCTCGAGTATGGAAATTATTTTGGTCGTTATGAAGTCTCCGGGAACGTATCCTAATTTACATTTAGCATACAGTTTATATGGTGTTTTGTGATTTTTTTTTGTATACAGCTTGAATTACTCCAGATTTTACTTAATTTATATTCGGTACCTTATTTATCTTCAAAATTTATTTACTATTTATTTCTTGATATTTATATCAGATTGACCAATACCGTATATTTTTATATTTTTCTTGTACTGTATATTGTTCTTGCCTAACAACTGTATTCCAATCTCCCATTATAATAAACTACTTGCAATCTTGGTATGTTTCACCATTTCCATTACTTGGTCTTCTAAACCTTATCTAACAACGGCACTCAAACCTCCCATTATAATCAAGTTTTCATGACCTTTGATGTGTCACAATTTATTTTATTTGCTCGTACACTTTCACTGCTTAATCGCGAGTCTGATCTGTAGGCATACAGACTTGTATTATGGCCATATTAGTTGGAGTTCCTATCAGTCATAATTACTCTTTCACTTTTAAATATATATGCTTTTACTTTCTGTTCTATTTATGAATAACTTCCTCTGTTGTTTATATGAAAATTACTACTCCACAGATAGGTATCCTTTAAGTGACCCCTTTTTTCTCACCTATTTCAGCTGCGTCGGTTAAGTAGGAATCATCATACCGCCAATCTCCTTCATTTCATCAACTTATGTCACTCATTCTTAGTAAGTCTAGTTGATTTCACTTCATTTCTTGTTTGATGTTCTAACATTTTCTGTATTTGCCTGAAGTTCATGTGGACAGATACTAGTTGGTGGTTTACATAATATGGTAGGGACACATAACAAATACACCACCACAATAAGAAATCTAGAGAAATATAAAGACAGGCCTGGCGATTAAATTTCCCTTCAATGGAAAATCTTTACATTGCATTTATTTTCTTTAGACAAATAACGAAACTCTTTATCAAACTATTTAAAAAAAATACTGGCTCTCCTAATACTGTTAATGTCGGCGAATGAGGCTTCAATTTATAAATTCTCCCACATCGACGTTTGCTTGTTCAAAGTGTAAGAGGAGTGGCAACGAAAGCGCAGTAAAAATTCACCGCAGCCCACAATTATACCATACTACCCGCGCTTTATATTATAGTATAACTTTTACGACAGTTAATTCATGTCAGTTCAAAGTGAAATCTTATTTTGTTAAATAAATTTAAGTATTTTGGTGTTATCGGCAAAGCAAATTTCGTTAACAAATCGCCAACAAAGTAATTATTACCTTCAGATGGCTTTACCAGACAAAATTTACCACAAGGTAGTATTATTGGTCCGATATTGTTCTTTATTTATACAGCTAATTTTTATTAATTTTTCAATCATTGTAAAATTCATAAATACTCAGACGATACAGAATTATATCTCTCATTTAGCCAGGCGAATATTATCGTTCACTATCAGCATTAGTTGTATTAACACTGATTTAAAAATAATTATTAGTATCGCTAATGTACATAAAAGAGAGCTTCTGATTTTTGAGAAAGACAGAGTCAATTTAGTGAAAATTTTTAGTGAAATATCCTGATCGTTTATAAAAATGAACGATCAAATTATAACTCTAGTTAATCAATACAAAAATATAAGAAAACATAAAAACACTCTCCAAAACATAATAAACTGTTGTTTAAGATATTCAATCAATTTGATAACGTATGATCACTTAATATCTACTTTCTCATGCCTTAATTGGCTGTAATTGGGAGAACGATTTGTATGTAACATATCTTGTCTAATTTTTAAAGTAAACAAGTTCCATATACCTTCTTACGGTTTTGAAAAACTAATTAGATCTAGCGATGTTTATGATATCAGAATACTTGTAATTGGAATATATATATATATATATATATATATATATATATATATATATATATATATACCGTGCCTAAGCATATTTCTGCTGTTTCAGTGGGGTTTTAGTTATAATGCAATTAAAGTATTCAATGATATACCTATTTCTTTTAAATCTACTTCAAACATGCATGCATTCCGAAAACAAATTAAAAACTGGATAATTTGAAAACCACTTATTTAATTTTAATACACGCTAATATTAAAATAATCACTCACATTAAATATTATATATAATTTTCAACAACATTAGTAATTGTAATCAGTCACAGTCTTTTGTTTTCTTTGACTTTGTTAATTTCTTGCTTTCGGTTGGTTAAATGGAAGAGCAGCTTAAGGTCAACAGCGCCAACATAATCAAAAATATTTCTGTCATAATTTTTTTTAATTATTGAAACTAAAGCCACTATTATTATTATTCGAGATGTACTCTTGGAATTACCCAAAATCTTAGTTAAAACATCGTTTCCTAAGAAAACCAATTGATTAAGAATTTTTCCCAAACTAGTAACTAATGGATTTCATACATCCCTTCTGAACGGAGGGTGGAGAATAACGTACAATTTTTGCCCAGAAATAGGCGTGATTGTTACATACATGATCGTAATAAAATAATGAAAATTGTGAAAAATTTTGTAGGGTGTCTTATTTCTTAAAAAATTTAAATCCTTATTTGAGCTTGACACGTGTAAAGCTTATTGGTATTGAACTGTAAGGTTTCCATTAAATAATATTTAGGAAGGAAAGAGATCTATGCTTTTCGAAACGTCAAGCTGGAGCAAACCAAAACGTGGCGGCCAATATGGAAATCATTCGGTTATGGGCAACGCCACAGTTCTGCCAAATGTAGTAAAAAATAAGGGCAAGTATGATAAGTAATGGAAAAAATTATGAAAATCGCAAAATGAGGTATTGCGTTTTTCTGAGATCAAGACACAAGAATATATGAATTATATTATATATTTTTGAGGCGGCGTACTTCATAGATACAATTTCTTTTCTTTTAATTTTTCATTACAATATATAAATGATATAGAATGTAATAAATAAATCATTATAAAGTGTGTATGTAATGTTGTAGTAAGTATGCAAATTAAACATTACTTAAACAATTGTATGCTCAAGAATTTTTGGATATCCTAATTATTAATTCGGAAGAACCTTCACATTAGAAGGTTTTGACCGGAATATCTAAATACAAACATCAATATATAATATTGAGAATGTAAATAGAAACCTCAAATATATAATTAAAAATTCTACTGCCTTATACAGGTATACGTAAATGTTTTCTAAACTTGGACTACTACATATTTGTATTTCCATGTTTCATTAATTTTTCCAGTCTGCGATTAATATCAACTAATACACGTGTTTAATGTTTCCCTATTTAAACAATATGGATAGCACAAAGTATCAAATGGATACCGTGTATTGAATTAAAGTTTACAAAAGAAGGTGATGAAGTTTACATTAGACGTGTGAATGGGTAGAAAAGTTCTTGTAGCTCTATAGTGTTCATTTCATGTACAACTGAGGTGCTCGTCATGTATCTGCTTAACGAATGAATTCAAAGCTGAATTTTAAAATCCCATTAAAGTACTTCACTTTGTAGATTAAAACTATATGTTGAATTATTAATATTTACTTTTACAATAGGATTCGATTTTATTTTGAATTATATGACTAAAATATAATATATTACATTTTACTATTGTAATAAATGACCCAAATATCGAACCCAAGGATATTGAAAAGTCGCAAATCAGTCGAGAAAAAATGCACCAAAACCATTTTATCCAACTTTGTGAAGGGAAAATCTTTAAAAAGTCACGTATCTAAATGTAGGAGGTGGATAGTCTAATTTCCTCTTAACCGAGGGGCACATGTGACATGACTTTAAATTATTCGGACTTCGTTCGCCTTATTCTTGTACTACTTTCAGTTGTCGGTGGCATAGCCGGATGAAACTTCTTCAATAGTATGTGCCCTGCAGTAAATTTATTTTCTGATCATTTCATATTTAAGGGAGTAAAAGCAATATTTTCAGTAAATTGATATTTTTATCCAGTTACTAGCTGATTTCGTTTAAATGTCCATATTTAACGTTCATAGAAAATTTGTATCGAAACATTTACAATATAGTCAATTTAACTAAAGTAGTATTATTTTATATTTCAATAAATAAAAACCTGTGAAACCTGAACTAAAACAGTAAAATCGTAATTTAAATGATCAGAATATAGAATAACTAAATTGAAACTTTAGTGATGAGATTTATAAAATACAGGGTGTCCTGCTAATCGATATCTATCTGATCTATATAAATGAAAATGTAAATGTTCGTTTGGTCAAAATCTCAAATCTCCGAAAATTCTTCACCGATTGCTTTGGAAGTTTGCCACAACGTTGCATTCGGATACGCACGTATTTCTATGTACCTATTATTATATAATTGTGCCACCTGTGACAGGTAAAAAGCCACAGCATAGTGTGGCGAGATACAGCTAGTTTTAAATAAATTCACTGTAACCGTTTCTGACATTGGGACGGTAAATCAAATATTTCCTGCAAAGTATAACTAACTTATAACAATAACAATACATTCGCAAGTAGATGTATTGAAATAAAATATACAGGGTGTAGTATAAAGGTGTAATAAATTAAACGGTGGATTTTTCAGTAAAAAAAAATAGATTTTTTTCATATGAAATTATGCTCTACGGGTTTTCGTTTCCAAGCTACAGGGTGCTATAAAATTTGAAAAAATGGAGTTTTTCTCTAATAACTTTCGATCGTTAGAACATAATGGAACGAAATTTTAGCCGTAGCTTAATTTGATAATGCCCTAGTAACAAGAAAACATATACGTGATAATGTTTTTGTTACTTTCATTTTCTTATGTTAGCAGTGGGAGAAAATGGTGTTTACAAAAGTTTTAGTTACGGGAAAATGACAAGAGACACAAATAAAATGCAAAAAGGTAATTTTGTTTAAAATAAAAGTGGATTTTAAATAAATATTAAAAAAACGTTTTTACCAGTGACGTATCACAATTTTTTACGGAAATCCCTACTGCACAATGCGTACACACGCCACTGAGTAACTTACGAAGTCAGTCTCTTTTCTGTAATTAGCGCATTATAGAATTAAGCTACGGCTAAAGTTTTGTTCAATTATCTTCTAATGTTCGAAAGTTATTAGAGAAGTACAACATTTTTTCAATTTCTTTATCGCCCTGTAACTTGGAAACGAAACTAGGGGTTTTCGTTCATAACTTCATACGAAAAAAATCTATTTTTTCTTACTGAAAAATTCACCGTTCAATTTATTCCCAATCTTTGTTACAACCTGTATGTATGTTGAATATTTGTGCATATTGAGTTTAAAATATATTAGATAAATATATCTTATAAACATCATTCTTACAATACTCTCAGTAAACATAATAGTGAACCTTCAAGTCCATGAACACCCTATTATATACTCAAGTATATATTTATAAATTAATCTTTAGAAGAGGCTCTTTTCCAAACTAAATGTGTATTAACTGTAAGGTAGAATTCATGTATAACTGTATGGGAACAGTTAATATCGAAATAAAAGATAATTATAGTTAAAAGTGATCAATGAAGTGAGAAACGTCCGTCTTAGCTCATAGCATAATTTTGAATTTATCTGTCAAAGTTTGTGAGGTTACGTCCCATTCTAACATCATAAATAACATGCAAATATGCTATTGATTTTGGACATACAATAATAATGATCTATAAGTTTGGGAATTAAAATAAATAAATAAGTTTTTATTAAAAAGAAAGCTAGATTGAAGTAGCTGTTGTAAATATCCCCCGTCTTTTTCAATGCACAATTTTACGCAACAATTTAATTTTATCCAATACATTATGCAGAATTTCTAGTATTCTATCTTTCTAGTACACCAATTTTATATAATAGAGATCAGAAAGATGCAGATTATCAGAAATGAAACCACCAGTCATTAGAAGAAAATTTCTAGTCGTATGCAATTATTGCATCGTATGGTGCAATAATTTCGGAAAATTAACATGATTTCTTCTCTTTTATATGAATAAATACAGCAATCTAGTCTGCATATAATAATAGTTATTTACATTATTAGTGAGATAGGGGCATCATTACATCACGAGTGGGAATATTGCCATGGGAATATTGAATGGTAATCACACGAGTGATGTAATGTGCTCTAGCCCACGTGTGATGTACAGCATTTTATTTACGACCGTTTGGATAAGAAATAGAGATTAAAAACCGATTTTTTACAAAACATTAAGATTTAAATAATTACGATATCCGTAAAAATCACTTAAACATTTTCATACCACATCAAAGTAACATGATGCATGAACTTTGTTAAAACCATAGTAGCAATCCAGTTGTTTTAAATAACGCTTAGTTTTGTGATTTTCTCGTCGCGTTGTGCGTTATCTACGTCGAAAATCTTACTAAGATCTGGCGAAAATAATATTGATATTTATAATAACAAATAATTATTGTATTGTTTCTAGTTTCAATAAATTTTTAGTTCTTCGTTTATAATTTTTGAAAATCAAAATCAAAATGAGTTATGTAATTAGTTCATTGCGTAACAGTGATGTAATGAGTTAATTGCATAACAATTATGTAATAGAGCGCATTACATAACTCAAAATAGTTCAATGAACCCCATATTATAGCATAGTCGTAGATAAAATTATTAATTGCATCGAAGCAGGTGAAAACCCTGTTGGGATTTTTTGTGATCTCAGTAAAGCACTTGACTATGTTGATCATCACAAATTATTAACCAAATTGGCAACATACGGAGTTAGAGGACTAGCATTAGATTGGAGTCGATTATTTTTAATAGGTCCATAGGGTTAACATATCGTTCAATTTTGGGACATATTATTTTTATTATACACTAATGAAGTTGACACTTTAATATCTGAGGCATTCTTCATTTTATAAGTTGAAGACATGTCTGATATTGTAATATTAGAAAAACAGAACAATCTGTTAAAAACCAAATGTGATTACCTCTTAAACTCTTTAAATAACTGGTATTTAAATAACTCTCTTTCTATTTTAATACACAACAGATGTTATAAGAACAAAGCACATGGTTTGAGATCTCATACAAAACAGAACACATGTCCACAAATACAGTTACTCATAAATGATATGTATCTGGTGCAGTCTAGTAAATTTACTTTCTTAGACTTCATAATTAGTATTTCAACTGAAAGGATCATTGTCATCTTGTAATGTTAAAATTAACTTCGCTTGCATGTCTATTCATGCATTTAAAATTAAAAATGTACTTTCCACGCATCGTAAAGAGGAGAACATGTCTATATAATGGTCAAGTTGAAGGTAGAATAAAATAGAGCATAAGTTTCTGGGGTAATTCCACTTTATCCTGAAATTTATTTATTACTCAGATACAATTAAACAAGATTAAATGATATTAATGGCTATTAGATATTGGGCATTTAGTTTTTAACTTATTGTGACGACTTCTACATATAGAGTTGTATGACTTAAGGAAAATAAATATTATTATTATTGTTACTAAACATCAAGTTTACTAAATATTATATTGCGATTCATAAAATTATTAATAAACTGCTGGCAGTAGGCAGAAAGTATGAGGTGATATCTGGCAAAAGAACCTGATACGGTTGTATCTTATATAGATACAAACCAAGTTATTTTGTGCAATCATTCGGCATGTTCTATAATAAATTCCAAAGAGTTTTCTTGAGTCAGATAATCAGTTCATCAATCATGAAACATACCAATGCAATTTTTGAGGAAACTCTTTAGTATAATTGTTAAGTCTAGAAAATACTTTCGAAAATTATTTATAAACGTTCAGACATAAAATAAACCTTAACCATGTATAATAGATCTTTAATGATTGTAAAAGTCATTAAAAAATTACATAAGATTACAATACTGAGAAAACTTCACAGAATTACTTGAAAATCAAAACCTTTTATCAAGGTCATTTTTGATATATCGGTATGACGATCTTTGTTTCATAGACATGAATGATACCGTAATTAATATTACTGCTCACGAGATAAGTGATTCCAGGTTATATCCCTTAAATCAGCTATTTTAAAAAATTGCAACCTAATATACTGCGGGAGGAGACTGCCGTAACTTTGTTTCTCAATAGAATATAAATCTTTATAGAATTTTACGATCATCTGAGGGTTTATAAAGTTAAGAGTTACGTGAGTCAGGGTTTTACAGAATAAGTTATTCGCATAAGGCTTAGAAAATGTAGATGTTAAGTCATCACTTTCAAAAAGTACATACACAAATGTGAGTGTATAGTTAAGAGCGCATATTTTCAACAAAAATAATCCAGAAGACTTCCAGTCAGCAATCTAGGCTAGCTCTATTGACCTCTTATGATAACCTCGAAATCGTCTTCGAAACAATTGAAGGGGTGGATGGATAAAGGTGTTTGTTAGAAAAATGCAAATTTATCAGAAAACCGTTTTTAAGAAAACACTTGGTCCGTTTTTAATTAAACTAGTGGTCTGCAAAGTCTATTATTTGTATATGGATGTTTTTAGGTACGTTCGAAATACATATAAACAAATTTATTCAATATTCATTTTCTTGTTAGTTCCAGGTAAAAAAGGTAATTAGCTCCTTTATTCATACCAAATGTTATACCGGTAGTACAAAGTAAATTTGGATAAATAGGCTAATTATATACTAATATATAAATCTAACAATATATATTTAGTAATAATAATAATGATGATCATACGGAGTCAAAAAATTAAAACTGTAATAGTAAAAATTGTATTAACCATAAATAGTAGTACATGTTATTTTATTTTTTCCTTTGTCGCTTTGTTGTAGATGATGCATCGTTGTCATTTTAAAAAAATTGTTGGTAAAACCATCGGTGTTCTTCCAAAATAAAAGGTGGTTGTTGTTTAATGTGGTGAATTTTTCAACGGAAATATTTCCGGTCTTCTCCTTTGCTATATTAATAACTGGGTTGGTGGGGGTTGGTTTATTTTTTTAACAGGTCAACCTTCAGAAAAGATTCGAATTCATCATACGAGATTTTATATAAATAACTTCCGTACTCTTCAGTATGAACCCCTTTTTCGGGAATTTTCTGTTTATTAAGTTCAGAGTATTTGAAACTTCCGACATATATCGAAAATGATGGTCCATGTTGCAGATGATAGAATTCTTTTTGCTGGCTTCTCTAATGATTCTGTATTTTTCTGGTGTGTATATATTTTGGTGTTTACGTAGACATTTCTCTATCCTACCAAAATCACGATCTGAATCAAGGAAGGAATGGCCTACTTCTGGAAATTTATAATAAATGAATTTAAATCTGCCAAAGAATCAAGTACTGATGTAAACATAAAATTACAAAATTTTTATTTTGTCCGGCACATGAGTCAGATCAAATGACTATATGTTCTACATTTTTCAAAATATTCTTAATGATTTGTATGAAGTACAACAAACAACTTGCAATTTCATCACTTCCATGACCAGCAATATATTCGGTCCATGTAAAAAAATGATTTATATCCATACAGAAATACTATGAATCCCGAAATTACACAACCAAATCTGACACAAGTGGAATGCTTTAGAAGTAGAAAGTTTTGGCAATGGCATTGATTGCTGTAAATCAATGGTTAAATAACACAAATGAGAATTTTAAAGAGCCTCCTTTCTATCCTTTAGTTGAAGTTGAAATGCAGCTATGTAATAGTTTATGTGTTCAACATTTCCCTGTTCAGAATCATATTTGAATCAGGTATCACTTTTAGGACCTCCGAAGCCTAAATTAAATTCCGCGCAAAATATTTTTCGGTATGTGGTTTCTTTTATTTTGTAATAATCAGGTTTATTGCTTTCGTTGCATTTTGAGATGTATAACTTATACAATTTGCTAATACTGAGGATTAGTGATAAATATTGACGATTTGGATTACTATTTTGGGAATAATGCGAGCTTTCTAGCAGAAATTCTTTAATATGGTTTATTAGATAGTGGAATACATTATTTTTAATTTTGTGTGGACGATTAGTGTGTCTACCTCGCATATCAGTCGTTGGTACAGTTTGGCCAATTTTTAGTAATTTTTGGATTAGGTAATTCGATTTTTTCTTGCGGACTGCAAATATCTTGCAGAAAGCCAATTTACAGACCTTAGCCTGATTACCATTTATTATTAAAATGTACTGAAATGAAGCTGACCTTTTTTTTCACATTTTTTAGCACAAATTATTGATGTTCTCGTATACAGTATAATCCATTGTATTTGCTTGAGACAACCGTTGTTGTGTAATACGTGTACTAGTTCCGGGAATCGATCCACTAATGTCACTTAAAGTATTATTTTGATCGAGTAATATACCACAACCAAATTCTTCTGTAACATCCAAGGGCACCTCTAAAAATTCCTATTGTTGTATGATATCTGTATTCTCTATTTCAAGAGCCATTTGAACCAACAATTTTGCACGTGATGACGTTTTCACTTAATATATGTATTAATAGAGACCTGGTATAAACTGTCGGCTCGATTTACTAATATTTATTGTTGAACAAAATACTGGAACAGCTGCACTTGCTCTAGTAAATAACTATAACCTTAATTTCGTATCTACATTCTCGTGGATAAAGGAGCTAAGAAACGACATTTTTAATCTTATCTATGAATAAAGATGCTAAGGTTACTTACCACTTTTATCCACCAGATAAGATGAGTTTTATTGCTTCTTAGCGTTTTTAACCATTCAGTATCTAAGAGTTTAGCCGTAGAAACGACACGAAATAACGTGGCAAGTTAGACCATCACTTAACACCTTTATTTAATAGTATCATCATTAGGTCATCAGTCCTAAGACTGGTTGGACGCTAACCTCCAGCTTCTCCTATCTTGTGCTAACCTGCGAATTTCGCTAATTGTGCTACAACCTACATCCCTTACTATTTGTGAGCAGTAGTCTAATCTAGGCCTACCTCTGCCTTTCTTTACTCCTATTTCTGCCTCCAAAATATCGCGGACTATTCCCCCATGTCTCAGCAAGTGGCCTACCATTCTATCTCTTCTCTTCTTTATGTTTTTCCACATACTTCTTTTCTCGCCGACTTTCTCTAATACTTCTTCATTTCCAACCCTATCAGTCCACGGTATTTTCATCATTCTTCGGTAACGCCACATCTCAAAAGCTTCTAATTTCTTCCTACTTGCTTCCCCTACCGTCCAGGTTTCGCAACCGTATAGTGCCGTGTCCATACATATGTTTTTAAAAATCTCTTCCTTGTTTCAAAGTTTATTACCCCCGAGCATAAAAATGCTTTCTTTTTGTTAAAAGCTACTCGACCCTGTGCTATTCTTTGTTTTATATCTTATTTAATAGTATATAACATTTAAAAAGAAAATATCAAACACCTTTATACATCCACCCCTTCAATTATTAGCTAATTTACTTTTAGAATATCGCTGGGAACTGTATTTAAAATATTAATATGAATCTTTCATAATACTTCCATGTTTGCTTCATATAAATTGTATTTAATTTAAACTATAGAAATGCATAATAAGGCGCCTCTAAGACGAAAATGTTTAAGAAAAGTAAAATATCTACCTAACACAACTTTAAACTATTTCAATTTTTGCTGGAGACATCTGACAAGTTAGTCAGTGCACTTATAACGTCAATGGAACGAAAAATTACAATCTGGGCTTTCTGTAGAGAATTCGCCGAACAAGTTTAAAGATAAATTATGTAGTTTGTCACTTTTTAAACAATACTATCCGGATATTAGAATTTATTATTTTACAATGTATGTAGTCGTATTATATGTAGTCGTTATTTCTCTGTTAAATTCTAGAACGAAATATCTTCTAATCGGTTTACGATTACTGAAATAATAAATTTGAATTTTTAGGTGTTAATTTGATTGTGTTAATATAAATGGGAACGGTTTTTGACTATGATGATCACTAATTTACTAATTACCCATCCAGCGAGGGCTTTAGAATATATAGTCTGGTTTGACTTTTATATTAACATACAAAGCTCCCATTAACATTAATAGAAAGATAATAGTGAACTGATATGATTTACATTACTATTTCGGGTTTTAAAAAGTAAAGAGACCTCTATTTGAAGTGTATACTTAGATCGTATAATTAAATTACACGTAATATATATATATATATATATATATATATATATATATATATATATATATATATATATATATATGTATATATATATATATATATATATATATATATATATATATATATATATATTAACTTATAAAATCATTGTCAGACTGTATATCCATGACACATCTTTTTAAGTGAATAAATATACTAGAATATATTATTCGATAAATAACTAGAATAGTCGTTTTATTATTTTTAGACTTTAGAAAATTACATTCCTTATTACATACATATTGAGAAGAGACTTAAAGACTGACATATTAATAATGATTATAATAAGTGGCTCAGAAAAAAAAATACGCTAATTATTAACGAAAATTGTTCTTATGAAGCAGATAAAGTGGAAATTATCTAATAAAACATTTATTTTATAATAAATTATCTGTATAAATTATAAAATAAACTATACTTGAACTTTATTTGAAATTAATATGTTTACACATTTATTGTTATTTACTTTTTTTTTCTGATATTTTTATGTAAGATCAATTTTATGTATTAAAGTATTCTAGGATCTTTATAAATGTAGTGTCAGTAATACGTAACAACAAAAATTAGAGAAAACTTGAAAAACTATAGTATCCCACTGAAATTTAAAAAGCTTGTTATTTTATACATTTTGGCCCATACACGCATAAACTAGTAGTTATTTCTCTGTTAAATTTTAGAGCAAAATTTCTTATAGTCGATTAAGAAATTAATAAATTTGAATTTGTAGATGTTAATTGGAAGTATTTTTTAATATACTAGATATAGAGCTTAACATTTTTACATATTGATACTAGTACTGCCATGATTTGTGTTAAATGGGATCGGTTACCTACCATTAAGAAATTATGACGAATAAACATGCTAGAATTTATTATTTCAGAAATAACTGAAATAGTCATTTGATTATTTCATTACATATATTCGTATCAATAAGAAACTTAAAAACCGACGTATTAATAATGATTCTAGTAAGTGGTACGGATAAAAAATACTCAAATTATAAACGAAAATTGTTCTTAGGACGAAGATAAAGTGAATATTATCTAACAAGTTATCTAGAATAAATTATCGCAGCGACGTTAAATAAGTAAGATATAGGTTATTCGTGCTTTAGTTCTTGAAACTGACAAACTGGCTAAAAACTTCATGTTTCAGAAATAGAAAAGGTGAACGTTGTTGAACTACTGTTCTTCACTTATTTAACCACACAGTTGGTTTGGCTGGTATAATTTATTAAAGGACACGAAAGTGATTACAAAAAGAGATGAATAGATAAAACAGAAAGAAGTACATATTGAGAAATATGTGTAAATTTTAGTTTCTCTATCTAAAGAAGTGCACAAAGGTGCATGAATATAAAATGTGAATATGGGCTATGTCAAATAACTGCACTATAAGAGCGAATAATAGTTGAATGTAGGGCAATGTGTTTTATTTCCTAAAAGTTTTCACATTAAGTTATCCATATCAAACCTCGATAACAATTCAGACTACTAAATCTTGACAGTTTAAATTTAGTTTAAATGTTGAACAGGTTTAAAAACTATATATTATAAAAAATTTCTCTGAAAGTTTTCTATATTTAAAGTATAAGTTTCATAATGGCTTTCAAATACTTTGTAGTATAATTTAAGTGTTTAGCACTTTTCAATATGAAACTAAGACACGTTACATGTCACGTTCTATACACTTCAGATCTAATATAACTAATGCATGTAATAAATGTTAATTGTGAATCAAAAGTAATACATATGGTTTAACTAAGTTTATCAATTGAGTCTATATTCGTTATAGGAATATTTATATTATATGTATATATATATATATATATATATATATATATATATATATATATATATATATATATATATATATATATATATATATATATATATATATATATATATTGGACCAATTTCTTAAAACTCATTGTACAATATTTTGATATATGCAGGATATCTTATTACCTTGACAGCATGTGTTATTGTTTATGACTTATACAATCCTCATTACAATTTATAGATATAGAGTCCTAGTCCTTTCTAAACACTTTTTGAACACCTGAATATAGTTTTAAATTAAACAAAATTTGAAAAATTATTATGAAGAATATCCATGATAGAACCGAATAAAAGTTTTTGACTAATCCATATAAATTACATCCACATCCTCTTCTTTACTTAATTAATGAGTAAAAATCACCATATTTCTTAAAAATGGTACAAAATTTTAGTCTCTTAAATTAATGGGAAGATTTGAGGTCGAATATTGAAAACATTATTTATGACGTATATATGATGATTTATAAATCAACAGCCAGTTATACAAAACAGGGTATTCCGCAAGGAACAGTTTTAGTGTTTGAATTATATTTAAAGCTTATAGTATAACATAAAGGTAAATGTGATATTCAACCCCTTGCGGGCGAAATACTATTGTATTGAATTGTATTGGTAAATATGCGAATGAAATTAGAATGTAGGTATATAAGTGAGAAAATATATAAATAATTATAAAGAATCAAACAACTAAATAAATGGTTAATGATAAGTGACAATGATATCAAAGTAATTATAACAAAAACAGAATATATAATAATAGAACAAATCATATTAAAAATAATAAAACTTAAGTCAATATTTACAGTAATTTAAATATAACGTTAATGGAAGCAAGATTAGACATATGAGAAGGCACAAATATTTAGGTGTATTTATATATGACTAGTTAACGTTGTCAAAATATGCTAATTATATAAAAAGTAAAATATCAAATAAAACTACTTTCATAGGTAGAATAAGTGGTAATATCAATCAGCTCATTACGGAAAATCTGTATTATTATAAAAATATTATTACTCTTATTCTTGTTGCATAATAAAAACTTTTATACAAGTATATTTTACACAAGCATGTAATGAAAATAATTCTACAATGCAATTTTGATTTACTAATTAAAAATATGTATAGATAACTAAGATAATAATACTTTAGTGGTGAAATAAACAGGTCTATTACATGGCCTAGTACAAGGTCTATTACCAATATACTTATATGGATATTTTACTGTTGTATCAGATATTAATGACCACATGACAATATCAGAAAATGACTTGTATATCCATACAGTAACATAAACTACAGCCAAAATAATTTATATCAGAATGGTTTAATAGCATAATGTCCTGGATATAAAGTCATGTTAATATTTAATAACCTTTGTAGTAAATATATACATGATAATATAGATATTTAATTAAGAGTATTATATACTTCATATATATAAAGTTGATGTAATATAATTGTATTATTTGTATAAAGCATATTCCTAATAAATATTGTTATTGTCATTATTATTATAAAAGGTATGCACTATTTATGTAAATGCAAAGGTTGTAGCACAATAAAAATAGCATAAAGAATATTTATTCGATAATAATGATGGCTACAATCTGGACCATGTTAATTTATTTGTACAACTTTTGGAAATACAGTTTCTTCAAGAATTGTTCAACAATTCTATATGTGATCTCGAAAAAACGAACCAGGGTATAAGTAAATGAGTTAAACTAAACATTACTCGCACCTTAAAATAATTTAATGATTTCCATTTTTATAACTACATTAAATCGATCTAGTGAAAGTCCAATTTTTTCTAAATAATAATTATTTTTCCTGGTAAGGAACAATTTTATTTAAATGACATGGAAAATAAGCAGATACTATTCATTTCATCGCTATTTTCCAAATAAAAAACTCTCTTATCTTTCCGATAAACTGAACAGTCTACCTGAGCCTAGCCATAAAAACGAACCACGGTACGAGATAAGAGCCGTTTAGGATATTTTATTTGGCAAATAGAGATGAAATAAACTATACTAGTTGTCATGATCTGAGCATTGTTGGACGTTTTATTAATTATAATTAATTCCCGAATTCGTTGAAATCTTGCAAGATGGGTGTCACTTTCGTGTCTTCATTATTTATATGGCATAAGTGATTATCATGTTACAGTATTTCTGTAAACAAAGTTGTTAGATTTGAAGAAGGAAAACTATTGAATTACCAGCTAACTGTCTTGATTTGAACCTATTGGAATTACGTGTACGTAGATATTTCAAAGATAAACTGGATTTATAGTTTATTTGAAATGAGTTTCTGTGTACAAATTTATTCTTTAATATAATAATTTGTATTCATTTGCAATATTTTTTATGTAAGATGAATTTTAATTACTAAAATGTTTCTATGACTCTACTTTTATAAATGTAGTATCAGTAATGGGTAACAAAAACTTTTAGAGAAAACTTCAAAAGCTATAGTGTCCCATTAAAATTTGAAAAGCAAGTTATTACGTTTTAGGCTTATACATGTGTAAATTAGAAGGGTGAAATAACCTACATATACAAAATATTATCATGATTTATCCCACTATTTCGGAGATTTTATTATGTTTTCATATTTTACGTGGATACACTTGTACATCCCTTAATACTAAACAATTATCGGTGTATTATCGGCGCATTCGCCATATTCTTAAAATGGGGACGCGTCGTTTGCACATTTTAAAATTAGGCGAATGCGCCAATAATAAACCGACAGTTTGTGTACGGTAATCATTAATTTACTGATTATCCAGTGACGACTCTGAAATATTTAAAATATTGACACAGCATTAGTTTGAAGCGTCATAAAATGTCACTGAAATCTCTCATTAACATCAATAAAAAAATTTGAATAGTTAGTTGATTACTATTTCGGGTCTCAAAAAATTAAAGCGGAATAATAAGGAGTATTATTTTCTTACAGTACAACTAAATTAGACGTATTTTATATATACACTTATAAAGTCATCGTTAGACTATATGATCCACATATTAGGAAGTGAATAAATATGCTAGAATCTATTATTCTAGAAATAACTAGAAAAATTGATTATTGTTTGAATTAAGAAAATTATATATCTTGTTATACATCCATATCTATAAGAGACTTAAAGATTGACATATTAATAATAGTTGTAAAGAGTGGTTCGTACAAAAAATACACAAATTAATGGAACTTGTTCTTATGAAGGAGATAAAGTGGATATTATCTAATAAACCAACTAGAATGAATTATCGTGAACTGACATTAAATACATAAGACATATGTTATTGGCATCTTAATGTTTGAAATTAGAAAATGCTTTCAGGGCATTCAAAAATCGGACTAAAAAGTCATATCTCAGGACTCAGGAAAAATGAGGCGAATGTTGTAGAATTATTATTAATTTTTATTCATTAAACCGTTCACCTATATAATTTAGTAAAGGAGAAGAGAGTGATTACAAAAAGGAGAGAACCAAATATAAAAAAAAATACATACAGAGAAAGAAATGTAAATTTTAGTTTCGATATCTAAGTATATTCTACATGATTCTACATGAAGTATATAAAGGCGTGGTAAACTAAAATGTGGGCTAATTCAAATAACTGCACTGTGAAAGCAAATAGCACTAGAATATGGGGCAATATATTTTATTTCTTAAAAGTTTATATAAAAATAGTACTGAGGAGTTGAATTGATGTGATTCCAAGTTATTCATATCAGACCTCACTAAAAATTCAAACTGCGAGGTCCTGATAGTTTAGGGATTTACCAACACATTTGAAAACTAAATATTCTAGAAATTTTCTCTGAAAGATTTATATATTTAAAGTAAAAGTTTAACAATGGATTTCAGATACTTGCAATATAATTTAAGTTTTAGAGCGTCTTAATATGAAATTAAGACTTTATATACAAGTCAGTGGTAATATAATTGATCTGTGGAATAATTGTTAATTTTATGGGAAATAAACAGATATCAGTTGCCATAGTATGAGCATCGCTGGATGTTTTAGAAATTAAAATTATTCGAAAATTCATCATAATCTTGCAACACGGAATCCATCCTTCAACTCTTCATGATATCATATTTCTAGTATACTATTTGGTAGACTGAAAGAAAAACAACTATTGAATGACCAGCTAATTGTCTTGATTTTTGAATTGATTGAACTCTTTTATCCGCGTATAAATCATTCAGATTTATACGCGGATACTTGAAGGATAAAATTACTTTATTAGAAATTAATTTCTGTTTACAAAATTGTTTTATTGGTTTTCCTTGTTTGTGATTTCTTCTATGTAAGACGAATTTTAAGTATTAAAATATGTCATATGCCTCTACCCTTATAAGTGTAGTATCATATAAAATGCAAATAGTATGAAATAATATACTAGTATAAACACAAATAGTATCAAATACAAAAATTTCATAGTCTATTACACTGTGTAGTCTGTCACTAGAGGTTTTATCACATTTTCATATTTTACACGTACATCCCTCAAAACTAGAATTATTATCGGCGCTTTCGCTATATTTCTGAATTGGGAATTATATTTTTATATGATAATTATTAATTAACTGATTACCTATCCAACAAGAACCTTTAAATATTTAAAATGTAAATATACCACGGAGTAGTCTGATAGTCTATGTAAATTCTCTAAAATCTCCCATTAACATTAATTAAAAAAGTTTGAATAGTGAGTAGATGATAATATGTATTTATACTACTATTTTAGGTACCAAAAAATTAAAGCCACCTCTATAAGAAAAGTCTATACTTAGAAAGTATAACTAAATTCTATATACAAACTTATAAAATGTGACTGAATAGTTGTTAATAAAGAACACTTTCTGCTACCCACATTTAATGAGGCGGGGAGAGTAATGTAAGACGTCTTGAAAATTGACAGGAAAGTCAATTAATCTGCTGTATTGGAATTTTTAGTATTAAAATATGTATTACCTTTATAAATGTAGTATCACATAAAATGCAACTAGTATGAAATAATATACTAGTATAAACACAAGTAGTATCAAATACAAAAATTTCATAGTCTATTACACTGTATAGTCTATCACCAGAAATTTTATCACGTTTTCATATTTTACACGTACATCCCTCAAAACTAGAATTATTATCGTCGCATTCGCCATATTTTTGAATTGGGAATGGTATTTTTATATGATAATTATTAATTAACTGATTACCTATCCAACAATTAAGGCGTATTGAAAATTTACAGGAAAGTGAAATAATCTGCTGTATTGGAGATTTTAGTGCAAAAGACATCATGATGCAAGGGGGCAATGTAGATTTATAAAGATGAATTTTAACTATTAAAATATGTATTATGTCTCTACCTTTATAAATGTAGTATCACATAAAATGCAACTAGTATAAAACAATATACTAGTATAAACACAAATAGTATCAAATACAAAAATTTCATAGTCTATTACACTGTATAGTCTATCACCAGATATTTCATCACGTTTTCATATTTTACACGTACATACCTCAAAATTAGAATTATCATCGGCGCATTCGCCATATTATTGAATTGGGAATAGTATTTGTAAATGATAATTATTAATTAACTGGTTACCTATCCAACAAGAACTCCTGAAATATTTAAAATGTTAATATGCCACGGAGTAATCTCATAGTTTATGTAAATTCTCTAAAATCTCCCATTAACATTAATTAAAAAAGTTTGAATAGTGAGTAGATGATAATATGTATTTATATTACTGTTTTAGGTACCAAAAAATTAATACGACTTCTATAAGAAAGTCTATACATAGAAAGTATAACTAAATTCTTTATACAAACTTATAAAATGTGAATGAATAGTTGTTAATAAAGAACACTTTCTGCTACCCACATTTAATGAGTCGGGGAAAGTAATGTAAGGCGTATTGAAAATTGACAGGAAAGTGAAATAATCTTCTGTATTGCAGATTTTAGTGAAAAATACATCATGATGCAAGGAGGCAATGTAGATTTTTTATCAGTTAAAGTAAATCGAAAATCGAAGGAAAAATTAATATATGCACTAATAAATACTGAGTAAATATTGAACAAAAAATTATTTCATTATCGCGTTTTTATACAATTGATTTATTTAGCAGCAGTCATAAGGCTTAAGTTTTAGTTATATTCCATAAAAAATGGAAATGAAACAGCACACATTATTTATCGCTACTAGAAGTTATTAAAGTTATTTCCTACTATTGAGGAAATTAACATATACACTTGAAAGTTCAAATCCATGGTCAATTACTAAGAACATTAAAAATACAATAAAGGATAATATGGTAGTAGGGTTAATATGTAAGATAAAAAATATGATGGTATACTGATTACTACTGCGAGAAATAGGAATATTTTTCCTTGCTAAGAAATTTAGCAAAAAAATCTACAGACCTAGTATTTGATAACAAAGTCTTAGTATAATAAATATACATTAATATTGGGGATTTCATGAAGTATAAAATTAAAAATGACTTAATCATCTCTATTTTATTTTTTATTTAGAATTATATGATTATGATTAGAAATATGTAAATATAGCAAAACATTGTAGATATATTTTAAATTAAACTATTGTCTCAGTCACAAAGAAAAATGTAAACGTATATAAGTTTATATGTATTGTCAACATTCAAAAGGAAGGAAAATAAATAAAATATGTATGAGCGATATTATCTCTGATGTTACATCGTCTGATTTTTTAGTTATGTTTTAAAAAAGCCTCAAATTGGAGGTAAAATATCAATACCGTTATTTAAAAAGGACCACATTTATGTTTTCTTTTGTAAAATTTATGAATCAGGCGCATCTAAAGCATCTTCTCTATAAATTTAGAAATAAGAGACTTGAAGAAACGAAAACTGGCGTACATACACTAAAATAAAAAACAATGTTTTTGTTAAATAATAGTGATATAATTGTCAAAGATGGCATTGCGGTGCAATTTTGAAAATTATTTTTAAGTGATAACAATGTGCCAATGACACCACATTTGGAAGCTGATTCAAAAATCGATTTAAATATTATTTGCATTTAGACATATCTATTGATGTTTGAAAAAATCCAAATATTACCATCAAACTTTTTAGGCAGTGCCTCCCTGTAAAAGCTAAGTATCAGGTTTTTTTCTGACAGAAATGACGGGAAAAGTTATTTAGACGTTTTTACATATCCGAATTATTAAATATTCGAATTTGTGTTTACAATTAGAAAATTTCTTATTTAGAGAGAACATTTAACATCTCTTTATAGAACGTATTTTTGATGACTTTTATGTATTTTATACTTTTTTAGACTTTTATGTATTTTTTGTATTGATGTATGACATGGCATGTATTTTATAAGAAAAAATGATATGAGTAATTATTAGCAAGACTGGAAGAGATATAACTGCAACTGAAAGAATTTTCGATGTGGGCTATCCCAATCGCCCTACCTCTAGAACGTATTTACGATAGATATTGCAGAAGTTTGGGAGAAAAGGTTAAGGATGAAAAAAGAACTGGACGCAGAAATAAATCAACAAATAAATATAGTCGCTTTTAAAAAAATAAAAATTTCGCCTCTATAAATCAAAAATTATTATCACAGGAGATGATCCAGATCTTTAACTTTAATTTTATGAAAGATATTCAAAACACAATCTGATACTTTAAAACAATTTGTTTTACCGATAAATCCATGTTTTACCTGAATGATAAGGCTGAATGATAAGGTATAGTTATTTATTAAAATTATTGCTTCAATTACAATAATTTCTGTTGAAATATTTTTTATTCAACTAATAGTTTGGCCAGAATGTGACATATATACCCAACCCTGTACATAGTTTTATG
The DNA here is from genome assembly GCA_037954035.1 of Rosalia funebris. NCBI lineage: Eukaryota > Metazoa > Arthropoda > Insecta > Coleoptera > Cerambycidae > Rosalia > Rosalia funebris. Next base: position 14,048,120 of record JAZFAV010000007.1, read on the forward strand.
TAATATATTGCTTTGAATTATGACGTGAACCCAATGCGGCGAGACGTACATTTTCAGTTGTCTCTCATAAATATAATTTCACGTCCAAATTCTTTGTACTGAGGTTGAATGTAAATGCAAATTTAGTAAGGTTTTCAACAAGACTACAAAATTGTGAAGTAATTGCCGTAATTAATCATTAATGAACGACACATCTGGCTGAAAGTGATTCATTATCAAGGGTCATCCTAACAATTTGCACCCTTTGTTTCCATGGACAAAGTGGTTTTTGTAGTATCTTTACTTCAAGCTTCGCTTTTCATACCGCAAATAATATGTTGGAGGTAATAGTTTTTTCTCGTATTTCTTTTCACTCTCTCTTACTTTCTTCTTTATTAACTTTTGTATATGAAATCTATTATTACAGTTTTATTTTTTTGTTGTAATTAAATTACACATTTTTATCTACCAATTTTGTCAGGGATTGCATTAGTTACGGTTTAATTCAATATTTTTATACCTTCAAAAGCTCAAATCTTATAAGATCGGGTATGTAAACGGACTACTAAATAATTATTTATAATAGAGTTGTCCTTTGTTTGCGAGGAAATGTAAGTTTATAAATATATGTGATTAGGAAATATATATCATTTGTAGACAACCCACGGGATAAAGCTAGGGACTGGCAAGAACTGGTCTAGATCTTTTCATTAGATTGCTTGATTTCCGATTCGAATCTGGATTGACATGTTGATAGGTATAGTCCGGTGTTCTGAAGGAAAATTATATCATAATTACTTTGTAGAAGGTCTCTAAGTTGCCTAGCTAGTTCAGATTACCGACTTGGAGAAATCATGGTTTTGATTTCCACAGCAATCGGCTAGGTGTGTGTGCCATATAATTAATCGGGGCAGAAAATAAAAAATATGTGTAAGAGGTAGGCAAAGCAGAAGCAGAAAAATAGCTTTAACCTAACCTTGTACCTAATCTTCTTCTTCTTCTTCTTCTTCCTTCTTCTAAAGTAAATCTATAACCTGTTCCTTTTCGATGAATATCATCGGTACTATGAGCTGGATCTGTTTTTACAGAGGGTAGGCAAGCTAACCTGGCCCTCTAGCCCTCCTCTTTCTTCCGGGCTTGGGACCAGCAACAGTACTACTGGGCTAATCAATCCACCCAGTAGCACTTCAGTCTGAACCGTACCTAATCTTGTTCCCGTAAATATAAAGGTGCATAAAATAACAAAAATAAATATATATATATATATATATATATATATATATATATATATATATATATATATATATATATATATATATATATATATATATATATATATATATATTTGTTAAATTACTTGTTTGGATTTAAACTTTTTAGAAACAATTTATTTTATTTAACGGACGAACAAGAATTTAGATGTGTGAGTATAACAATAATATTAATACTAAAATTATACTAAAGCTATTGTTAAGAATAATAATAAACCGAGGAAGAGTTCGTACAATTTATTCCCTGAATTCACCAGTACACGTTTTACGCTCTGTCCGTTTACCAATATTCCCCCGGTCTAACTCTCGGACATCCAAGTCCCGTCATTGTTTATACTTGGAGACGACCGAGAGTCGGGCCTTAACATAAACATCTCGTGTATCGTTACACCGAATTAATACAGGCAATAATAAAAATTTTATTTCATAAAACATGTCCTCTCACAATCGGCCGTCCTGACCTGGCACGTCCTCGGGCCATCCTCATGACCTGTGAACAAAATAAAATCAACCAGAAACGATGTCCCTTTCTTTTAAATAAATAATAAAAATCTGACGAGTAACCAGTATGCATCAGGAGGGATTTCTTTCAAGCTCTAAACCATCGAAAAGGCCAATGCACTACTGATCTGTTCCCACTCATTAACACATCAATTCAGTAAACATCAAGAGAGATTTCTTTCAATCTCTAAGCCATCAAGACCAATGTACTACTGATTTGCCAACATTCATTAACTCATCAATTCAGTAAACATCAAGAGAGATTTCTTTCAATCTCTAAGCCATCAAGACCAATGTACTACTGATTTGCCAACATTCATTAACTCATCAATTCAGTAAACATCAAGAGAGATTTCTTTCAATCTCTAAGCCATCAAGACCAATGTACTACTGATTTGCAAACATTCATTAACACATCAATTCAGTAACCATCAAGAGAGATTTCTTTCAATCTCTAAGCCATCAAGACCAATGTACTACTGATTTGCCAACATTCATTAACACATCAATTCAGTAAACATCAAGAGAGATTTCTTTCAATCTCTAAGCCATCAAGACCAATGTACTACTACTGATTTGCCAAAAATGAAAGCAGGTAATCTTAGTCAAAAGCAAACATACCGAATTCTGTATCATTTAACTCACCCTTAATGATCCTTCTGCATCTTAAACAATTTTAGACGATCACTGGCTACCACCTCTTTTAACCGTCTCTTGTCCTTGGATAGAGATACTACTCGGTACCGATCATTCCCCAGCACATAGGTGATCCGAGCAGGACCAGTGAACTTCTGGACGAGCTTGCCACTGGAAAGCCCCTTAACCATGGGAGTTCGCTCCACTAAAACCATGTCCCCAACCTGGTATTGGATAGGCTCCAAATGCTTCGCATCAAAACGCTTCTTCATACGCTTTGCTTGCCTCTCAATATTGCACGCCGCTTGTCGACGCGAACGTTCTAAGTTACCCTGTCTATCTGCCTGATTATCAACACTAGTATCGTATCTTAACCGCGGGCGAAACCCGTACAATAGTTCCGAGGGTGATTTACCCGTAGTCATATTGATCGTACCATTTATACCCCACTGCACCTCTGGAATTTTACTTTCCCAAGAGTCATAACTTTCTCCCACGGCTGCAGTCATAGCACGGAGTATTGTCGAATTAAAGCGTTCAACTTGCCCGTTAGCTCTAGGACAGGCAATCGCAGTTTGCACATGTTTTATATTATGATGTTTACAGAACTCCATCATATTTTTACTCGTGAATCCTTTCCCACGGTCCGTTATTATTCTCTCTGGTATGCCGAAAAATTTCATTAGCAGTTCCAAAGTTATAATGATATATTGAGTACTGGTATCTGGTACAGCCTCGACCCATGTAAATTTTGTGAAGGCATCAACAATTACCAACATAAATGTATTATCTGCAGGGGATTTACAAAAAGGCCCTAAATGATCTAAATGTAACGTGTGAAATGGCTTATCTACTTTGGGGATGGGATACAATCGGCCTCTTTGCCTACCCGTTGGCTTTTTAGCACACAAGCATGGTATACAGTGTTTCACATACTTCGTAACAAATTTCCTCATGTCCTTAAACCAATATTTCTCTCGTAGTGACTCGAGAGTTCGATATAAACCTGGATACCCATTTTCGTCGTGATGTAACCTTGTGACTCTCCATCGAACATCTTTGGGAATAAGAATTTTCGTCTGTCCATCAACGATGCGACAAAGTTTGTAATCCACCATGGCGTAAACCTTTTCGGCAGTTCCTTTTTCTAACTGCAATTTAATAGACTTGCAGTCATCGTCCTCATTTTGAACACACTGAACCCAGTCGGATTCCTTAATCAAGTTCACATTTGTCACTACGCTTCTGCTCAAAGCATACACATGCCGCATTTGGGTTCCCGGTCGATAGACTACCTCGAATTCATATTCTTGTAGCTCCACCCACCATCTACCGATTCGTGGGGATAAATCACGCTTTGTCCAAGACAGACGAAGAGAGTTACAATCGTAAATTTCCTGCCATACAAAAAATTCCGAAATTTCCTGACGCAAACGACAACAGCCAGAGTCTCTAGTTCAAAACTATGGTATTTCGACTCACATTCTGAAGTTTGTTGACTACTATAGGCTATCGGCTTCCAGAGCCCATCTTTTTGTCTTTGCAGGAGGACTCCTCCGTAGCCTAACTTACTCGCGTCCGTATGCAATTGCGTTTCTAAGTCTGGATCGTACAATGCGAGAACAGGGTCACTCGCAAGCTCCTTTTTGAGTAACTGATATGAGTTTTCTTGATTAGTTGTCCAGTTCCATTCCTTATCCTTCTTGGTTAGCATTGTTAGTGGTTTCGCTTTTATTGCGAAGTCCTTAATGTATTTTCTAAAATACGAGGCTAAGCCAAGAAATCTTCTACCTTCATGGACGTTGCTGGGTTTTGGAAATTCTAACACAGCTTTTACTTTCTCTACCGATGGTCTTATTTCTCCATTTCAGATGATGGATCCCAAATATTCTACTTCATTTTGTAGAAATGAACACTTCTTTTTGTTAAGCGTCAGCCCTGCTGTACTGAACACATTTAGTACCTTTTCGAACAAGGTAGTTAGACGCTCTTGTATGTTCTCAGTTTCAGGCGATGGTATTGCAGGTACTTCAGTCTCTAAAGACTGCTCCGAAAAGATTCCCCGCGCCACACATTGCCCTTGTTTAAATGACGGGGTTACCTTGCTAACATTGTAGACCGTCAGAATTCCTAGTCCGAGTACTATATCAATTTGCTTTGCTGGAATTACAACAATGTTTTCATTTAAATTCCATTCGAAGCGCGCCGGTGTTAAGGAGCCTTGTACTAGTTCACAGACGACTTGAATTTTATTGATTCCAGGAATTATTGTTACTTCTTCATTGGTACGCAAGGGATACTTGATAGTGTCTTCGATCGCTTCGGTAGGTAAGCTGTAATCATTTTCATCATAGAAGCACAAATTGTTTTCCTTTTTAATAACACATACTCTTGGCAACTCGGTAAATGACCGTCCTATCAACAAGTCCATGCTTTGAGAACCATTTGCTACCACTACGTTTGGGACTTTTCTTTCCACGTCATCCAGCTTTATTTTCGCTTCTGTCTCCCCAAAAGACGTTACAATTGCACCACCATATCCTTGCATTAATGTTTGCTTATTTTTATTTATAGAAAGTCCAAGCGCCTTTGATCTAGTCTTTCTCAAAATCGTGCATGCGCTCCCGAAATCAACGTATGCTTTCACTACTTCGTTATTAACTTTTGCATCCACATGGTATTTCCGATCATCTTGAGTAATGTCATTTATCTTGACAGCTTCATTATTTGATTTCAGTTTGAAACATGTTTCTCTTGTATGACCCATTCTTTTACAATAACTGCAGGTGTGGTTGTTTATTTTACTCGTTGTGTCTGTGTTGTTAGATGTCTTATTTTTAAAACAATTATTAGCTTTATGACCTAGTTTACCACAAGTATAACAACCACGCGTTTTGCTGGGGCCGCTCAAATTTTGTTTATTTCCTTGGTCAGATTTACGGGCTGTGATATTCGAGAAATCTGACTCAACAATAAATTTTAATAATTGTTCGGTATTTTTACAACCCGCGGCCTGAGCACTCGCTTTAAGTAAATTATTATTGATTGTAGAAATTATGACGTCTGTAATGACATCGTCGGGTAGGTCGCAATGTTTACCTAAACGCAGTTTGTTATAGTAAAATGACACAACGTCTTCATTATGCTGTCTTTCCGTGTTTACAAATTCTTTCAATTTCAACGCTATACTTCGGACAGACGGAAAGGCTAGAGTTAGTTCTTGTTTCCACTGCCGCCAATCACTATCAACTTCCGTTTGACAATCATACCATGCTTTGGCATTACCTTCAAGATGACTTATCATAGCAAATATTTTTGCACGATCGTCCCATTCATAAAGTTCGCCTAGTGAATCAATTTTATTTAACCACTGGTTTATGGTAATGCTTTCGGTTGACGCATCAAGTTTTGGGATCAATTCCATCCGCCCCACGTAACGTTGCATTACCGAATCACGTGAGTGTGATTTTGATTTATTGCTGGTATTAGTTCCCGACGTAGAAGGTCGTTCAGTCGATTGACGCGTCGGGCTACCGGGTGGGGTATGGGACCCTGACCGCGAACGACGCGTCTCTGGCGATACCCTACCTTGCCGGCCAGAGGAATTATGAAATGTCTGGTGCATTAGATCCTCTAATTTTTAAAATATGTTTTCAAATTGCGTTTCTAATCGTTGTAAACGATCACGATTACGCGACCCAGAACGCTGACGCCGTTCTTTCCTGGCCCGACTATGACTTCGACTACGTCGGCGTCGATCCATTAATATAAGGAAAATATTAGCTCGAGCGACACAAAATGCAAGTTCTCAAAATGCAAATTCGCGAATTAGTCAGACAAGCAGGCAACTTAGATGATAAAACAAAAGTCAAACACTCACCAATGTTCTACCAAGCATTTGTCACAATCACCTGATCACCTGTTGCACAGAACGGCCTAAACACCTGATCACATTACCTGTGGTGTGGATTATGATCGCACTTCTGATATGTTAAGAATAATAATAAACCGAGGAAGAGTTCGTACAATTTATTCCCTGAATTCACCAGTACACGTTTTACGCTCTGTCCGTTTACCAATATTCCCCCGGTCTAATTCTCGGACATCCAAGTCCCGTCATTGTTTATACTTGGAGACGACCGAGAGTCGGGCCTTAACATAAACATCTCGTGTATCGTTACACCGAATTAATACAGGCAATAATACAAATTTTATTTCATAGAACATGTCCTCTCACACTATATTAAAATTATACTGCTCATGCAACGGGTTTGCTGTGACTTTATAAGTTTCGTTATGCTGACATAGTTGAAAGTAAAGTTAAAATATAATTGGCAAAAGATTAATTTAAAGAAAGAACATTGTAAGGTTTCAGCAAATCATCATAAACGTTGGTTACAATGTACATAGTTATATGATAAAACACGTAGCAGTATTGAGTTACGTCTGGCTTTCAGATAACATACTGAAGGTTTTATGTTACCTGATAATAAAGTTATAGAAGTGTGAGAACTACTTTGAATAATGAATGCAATACAATATATTTTATATAACAACTCCCCTTTTTAACAAAAAGTTGGTGTTATACAGCAACTTTTCAAAAATAAGTAAAATTGAAATTAATAATTAGGAATTTAACGATTATTGAAGTTATATAATAATAATAAAGTTAATTGAGAATATGAAGCCTTAAGTTAAGTTTAAATTATACAATTAATATTTTTTTTTATATAAAATATACAAAATTAAAATATATAGAGTCTTTGAAACCGATTTATAACTGAGAAACATTAGTTCAGTTCGATTTCTTCCTCTAGGGTTTCATCTTTGGATCTGATCGATGGTCTTCTTCTGGGCAGGATGTTCCTGAAGAATTCTCTTAAGCGTTTAGAAGGTCCAGGTGGAGGTGGTGGTGAATTTGTTGTAAGGGCGATTGCTAATCTGTTTCTCTTTCGGCATTTACATAAAATATATAACAAAATGAGAGTTACTATTAGTGTAATGATAAAGTAAGTGAACCAAGAGATGTGTTTGGTGACAAATGGTTCATTGATCAAATCGTCTAACGTTCGAGAATACTCGTCCAATTTGTGTTTGGCAATCTCGAGGTCTTCCACATTTAAGTTATTCAATTTTAATGGTTCTAATTTTGGGATTTGGATGTCATCGGGGATTCCTTGACAACAATTAAAGGGAATTAAAATGGGCTGATTACTAACACTGGTTTGCGAAAAGTTCTGAAAAATACAAGCTGACCCTAGCTTGTATTTTTGTCACTCCTATGAAAGCACTACATCCAGGTTGCAATTTAAGAATGGAATTTTTATAAATGATCTCTGTCTTTGTGTTTATTTGTTTGCATTTTACAGTAATTTGAAGTGGTTCTGAAGTAATTGTTAGCCATGATGAGTCCGTTAGTTGTTGGACATTGTAGCCTTTTGCAAATATTATTGAAGTTTGGCAGCTCTCAGGTAAAGTTTTTAAGTGTTTCAGGATTTGGGCTTCACATATAGCATTGTCGTCGATGGGGTATGCAAATAGATTGGAACATATATTTGTGCCAAAGAAAAGTGGTTTACAGTCTTTTAGATTTTTGATGGGTATGTACATCAAAGAATCGACGTCACGCGCTAAGTATTTTTGTGATGAAGATAAAACATGATATAGATCAGTTCTACTATTTAGGATAGGGATTGGATATAATCTAAAAAGGGTGTATCTTTGTTGGTCTATTAGAGGGATTTTTAATACAAATACCAAGTCTGAATCATTATGGAATCAGTAATTCCATAATATCCAAAAATTTGGCAAGATTTTATAATGAGTGGTAAATTGTTTTGGTGTAAATTTTGTGAAATTTCCTGAAGCGAGGTTATCAAATTTTCAGGATTGATTATCGACGTATGAATAATTTTTAATCGCGCGAAAGTTATTGAATTCAGAATATCATTTAATTGATTCTCGATATACAGGTAACTTTCCATGAGAAGTTCACATTTTTCTAAAAATCTTAATTTTGCTTCAATTACTTTAATTTTATCTGCTGTCCTATAAATTGTGTCTGATATTATTTTTATATCTTTATTGAAGGTGGCTTCATCAATTTGCAACTTTTGTATGGTAGCGTTAAAATTCTTTATGACGGATGTTGTTACTGAGATTTGATTTTTCATTAAATTTTCTAATTGATGCTCGTCATTAGTTAATTTATTGATGCAATTAATGTAGTATTCGCCATCTTCGGAATCTAAATTTCCTGTAATTGACTTAAATATTGTACCAATGCCATTGAGAATTCCACGTTTGTAACGTTTAGTATCAAAATAAATTTCGCTTAATTTTTCTTGAATTGAATTTGAAATTTGGGTTAATAAGCTGATGTGTGTTTTTACTTCACCTCGAAAAAGGTTCATGTTTTCAAATGTGGGGTTAATAGCGTGTAAGAGAATTTCAAGCATTTTCTCGTTATGTTCAAAAGTATTCCTTATTGATGAAATGTTTTTGTGAACCAGAAGAGTCCATTGTTTATTTGTTACAACGATTTCGCTGTCTCGATGGTAATATATTCCAATGGTGTTGTTTATTGGAGTAATGGTGTATTGGGATACTGCTGCTCCAATCAGCAGAAGAAACCTGAAAATAATTTAATTCTCAAAATATGGTTTCATCCTGTCGAAATTGACTTTTGTCGTTTGTGACGTTTCGAGATTTAATAAAATTGCAGAATTTTGAAAGATTTCTATTATTTCGAAAGGACCGTTAAATTTATTATGTAATTTATCCTTAATTTGAGATTCCTTAACATAGACTTTATCGCCTATTTTAAATTGTGTAGGATGTTCTGGAACGTTTCTATCGAATCTTAATTTAGCCTTTTCTTTTTGAAGCTCAGTTTTTGTGCGTGCAATTTTATAATAGTATGAAATTCTATTATTTAGGTCTCGTATATATTTTGATATCAATTCTTTTTGATTATACAAAGTTTCAGGTGGGCGACTGGACGTATGTCCGAATACTAGCTCGTATGGAGAGAAACCGTGTGTTTTATTCGTCGAGTTATTATAACAAATAACAGCGTAAGGAATTACGTTTAGTGGATGTTCATTAGGGTTTTCAGCCTGATTAGTACGAATCATGTCTAAAAGTGTGGAGTGAAATCTTTCCACAGATCCGTTTGATTGAGGGTGGCTAACGCTAGAAAATGTTAATTTTATGTCGTATAAGGTACATAGGTCTTTAAGTAATACATTGTCGAATTCTTTACCGTAATCCGAATGTATACGAAGCGGAGTACCAAAATGCTGAAAGTAAAGAAGTAATGTATTTACTGTTGATTTAGCGGATTTATCCTCTAATGGGTACGCTTGAGTAAATTTGGTTAGTTCATCCCTAATAGTTAAGACATAATTTCTTTTTGGAATTTCTAGTATATCGATATTTATTTTTCAAATGGTGTTCTTGGTGTTTCAGTTATCACCAAGGGATTGCTTAAGTTTTTTCGTAAAGTCTTTGTTTTCTGGCATATTTCGCAATTTTGAATGAATTTAGTTACGTCTTTAGTTAGACCGGACCAGTTATATTTATTTCTTATTCTTCGAATGGTTTCGTTTATTCCGGTGCAAATTTGCTTTTCCGGTATGGTTTTGGTCTAATATTATCGGAATTTGATCTTCGTCAGGCGTCTTAGTTATGTTTTGGCAACTAACTAGGTTTAAATCTTTTTCAGTGAAAATAAATGACAACATTTCGAGTATTGGCAATTCTAAATTGTTTTCAATGAAATATGTTTTTGAAGATTCGAAAATGTCTTTGTCTTTGTAAAGAGTAATAAACATTGTTTCCATTATCTCTTCGATGTCGAAGGGTAACAAAACAATATAATATTTTCGGTTTTTCACCATTTTACTCGTGACTATATTAATTTTATTGTGGATAAAATTTGGTTTTTCCTCGAAAATATCTTCAATTATTTTATAATGTAAGTCTTCGAGTTTGTCCTTTTGGAAAAACGTTATTATGTCCTTATGTCCTTTGTCTAATAATTGATTGTTTGTAATTTTAATTTTTGAATAGTCTATTAATGACTGGGTTTTATATAAGTGAACAAATGTATTTAATTCTTGTAAAATTGATTCTGGTGAAATTTCGGTATTTTCTGAACTAATTGATTCGTCGTCTGTATTTGATGTTAAAATTTTGTTTTTGAAATCCACACATTTTTGAAAATGGTTAATTTTGATACGGGATAAGGCATCCGCATTTTTATTAATTTTGCCAGGTTTATATTCAATCTGGTAGTCGTACTCTTCAAGTTTTAAGCGCCAGCGAGCTAGGCGACTACTGGGGTCTTTAATAGAGAAAAGCCAGGTAAGAGGTCTATGATCTGTTATCAATTTGAACTTTCTTCCAAAAATATAAGGGCGAAAGTGTTTTACGGCCCAAACAATAGCGAGGAGTTCTCGTTCTATTGTTGAGTACTTTGTTTCCGCACTACAGAGAGTTCTGGAGGCGAAAGCTATGGGTAGGTCTTTACCTATAGGACCTTGCGAAAGTACAGCGCCGATCGCAAAAGCGCTCGCATCTGTTGTGAGTAGGAATGGCTCGTCAAAATTTGGATACAATAGTATGGGGCTTGAAGTAAGGGTTTGTTTTAAATCTTCGAAAGATTTTAAACATTCTGAATCAAAATTGAAAGGGGTGTCTTTTTGCAGTAGTTTAGTGAGAGGTTTGGAAATTTTGGCGAAATTATCAATGAATCGTCGGTAATATCCGGTGAGGCCAAGAAATGATTTAATCTCTCTCTGGTTAGTTGGTTGGGGAAAATTTTTGATGCATTCGATATTAATTGGATTTGGTTTTACAACTTCTTTGGTGACGAGGTTGCCTAAATATGCAACTTCCTTACGAAGGAATTCGCACTTGTCCGGTTGAATTTTCAAATTAGCTTTTTGAAGACGTTTGAAGACTTCGGTAAGCCGTGAAACATGGTCCTGGATTGTTGGGGAATAGACGATTATGTCGTCCATGTATACGAGGCATCTCTCGTTTTGGATTCCTATTAAGATGTTATCCATTACCCTTTGGAAGGTTGATGGGGCATTTTTCAAACCGAATGGAAGCCTATTAAATTCAAAATGACCGTTTTCGACTGTGAAAGCGGTTTTTGGAATATCACTGGGTTCGATCTCAATCTGGTGGAAACCGGAGGCCAAATCGAGGGTGGTGAAATATTGACATTTTCCAAGTTGGTCTAAAAGATCAGAAATGTTTGGTAAAGGGTATTTATCTCCTACAGTTAACTCATTGAGTTTTCTGTAGTCAACTACGACACGCCATTTTTGTTTACCTGACGCATCAAGCTTTTTGGGGACAACCCAAATCGGTGAAGACCAAGGGGAATTTGAATGTTTGATAATACCTTGTTCTAGCATTTTCGATACCTGTTTTTTCACTTCCTCTTTGTGAATTTGAGGGTAGCGATACGACTTTGTAAAAGTAGGTTTAGCATTGTCGGTGTCTATTGTGTGTTTGATCTCATTAGTAAATGTCAGAATATCTCCTTCGAGATAGAAAATATCTGAAAAGTCTAGGCAAAGTTGAGTAATTATTTCTCTTTCTTCCTCATTTAAGTGATCAAGACGAAGTTGCTGTTTTATTTCTTCGCGTCTATCTGTATAAATTTCAGAGTTATATTCGTTTAAATTATTTAATGAAAAATTTTGAATTGGTTCTAGTTTAATTTCGGAAAAATCTATTATTTTTGGGACTGCGTTTAATACGGAGGCAAGAAATTCTCCTTTATTGTTAATTTTGACTAGTGCATTAGGAAGTCGTACTTTATCTATTTCCATGGCTGTTAATATGGCTTCTGTATTTACATGATTACATCGAAATTTTGAAATTTGTTCTGTACGAGGGTTAATAGAAATTTTGTTGAGAAATTGATTATTTTGAACATTTTGTTTTTTATTATTTTGTACATTAGTGGAATTTTCTGTGGCTTTGAATAAAGGTACAGTTTTGAAATTGGTAATTAATTGTTTATTTTTTATGTCAATAATACAGTTGTAATGTTCTAGAAAATCGGATCCTAGTAATCCGTCGAATTCAATATCAATATTATGAATGTAAACTTTGTGAGGATCGTTGAGAGTAAACGGAACGAGTGTAGGTTCATTAATTAGAATTTTTTGATCGGTAATTCCCTGTATTATAATGTTTTCGGGAAAACGTTTAGAATATTTTTCACAAGTTTTTGGCTTAAATATGGATAGTCCGGCACCTGTATCTATTAATATTTTAAATTTTTTTGTAGCATCTTCAATGTAATATAAGTTTTTGGGATTTACTGTTAAAAGGACACTTGATATTCCTCTATTTATAGAAATATTTATTTGTCTTGCTGTTGGTTGGTGTTTAAATTCATTATTTGAATTTGGTTTTCTAATTCCGTTATTTCGCATAGCTGTTGATCCGGTGGATGATCTTGAGCTTAAGTAGTTTGCCGAAAATCCTGATCAGTATCAGAATAATTATGGTCCGTTGAAAAATTATAATTTTGTTGATATGTTGGTTCGTCTGAATATGAATCTTGATATTGTTCATAATTTTGATCACAATTGTAATTATATTGATGAGCGGTATCATCAGTATATTGTGCATGTGAGCTGTACTGATGAGCAGTATCATCAGTGTACTGTGAGTCGTATTGATGAGCCGTATCATCAAAATTTTGGTTCATTTGAGCGTTCATATGATGAGCTCTTTGTTGATTATAATTCGGATTTGGCCGAATTATTGGTGGTCTTGATTGGTTTCTATAGTTGGGATTCGGTTTAATAGCTGAAGGCCTGTTTTGTTGAAAACTGTTTTGCTGGTAATTATTTTGTTGGAAATTTGAATTCATCGGTCTATTATTTCCATTTGGATTAAATTGAGGTCGCTGATAATTTTGATTTAAGTTGGATGATTGAGCCTGATTAAAATTTTGTTGAAAATTAGGCCTAGAAAAATTTTGGAAAGGTGTTGAAGAATTTTGTTGTTTCATTCGGCACTCATTTATTGTGTGACCATTACGTTTACAAAATGTACATATCTTCTTAGCATTTAGTGAATTTGGTGGTAATGGTTTATTTGATTTTTGAAATTTTTGAGATTCAAAGTATGACAATTGAAGTTCTCGTTTAATCCTGGATATTGCTTGAAGCATATCCATAGGATTACTTGCTCTTATTATAGATCCTAATTTTGGATCCAGCCCTGTCAATAAAGTGTTAAGAGTCATTGTCTCGATTAAATTGGATTGTGCGGTTTTTTGATCAGCGGTTAAATGTTGTTTCTGAATCGCTGCATGCATTTTCGCATTATGCGTTTGCAAGCGGGATACAAAATTTAAAGCTGATTCATTAGATTGTTGGTTAATTCTTTGCAAGTCTTGAATTAGAGACGTAAGGTCCCTAGAGTCTCCAAAGTGAGTCTCTAATAGATATTTGATTTCTTCCCAAGTTAACGGGTTCCTAGAATTTACTAGTTCAGCGGCTTTTCCACGTAATTTATTTTTAACATGGAGAGTTAAAAGTATTTTTTGATTATCGACCGCCATGTCGAAAGCGCATTTAATAGCATTTAAGAATGTTTGCAGGAAAATTTGATTTCCGTCATACTCCGGAACAATTGAGAAAATTTCTGATAGTTTGTAAGGTTCTAAGATAGCTTCGTTTGTCATTTTTATATGTTAATTAGTTATTATGTTTAAATTAATTATTGTAAAGTTATTTAATTAAATAAAATTAAATAAAAATAAATTTGCAGATGGGAAGGATAATAGTTTTTGGTCTATATCCTGTATAATATTTCTTAAAATTATAAATAAATGTTTCAAAGGTAACGTGTCAATTCTTTGACTTACCAAATTTTTTCCATTCGTCCGGCCAGAGTCCACAACCAGTGAGGCAATTCCGTGTTCTGGAAGCGGGGTGTCTTCGGGAAGGATGGCTTGCAGAGGAGAATCACAAACAGTGAGGGCAGGTCCGTGTTCTATCTGCGATTTCCTTTGTTGTTTTCTTTGTTTCTTTGTAGATTTGTTTCTTGTTTCTTTTGTTGAAGTCTTCGTGTTTCGAAGTTGCTTCTTTGAAGTATTCTTGTTTCGTGTTTATTTTCTTCTTGAGCTTTGTTCTTGATTTCACTTCGGAATAGGAATTCCACGTTACTAGTGAGGCAAATCCGTGTTCTAATAACGCGTGAAATCCTACAACGACTGCGCCAAATTTGTTAAATCACTTGTTTGGATTTAAACTTTTTAAAAACAATTTATTTTATTTAACGGACGAACAAGAATTTAGATGTGTGAGTATAACAATAATATTAATACTAAGATTATACTAAAGCTATATTAAAATTATACTGCTCATGCAACGGGTTTGCTGTGACTTTATAAATTTCGTTATGCTGACATAGTTGAAAGTAAAGTTAAAATATAATTGGCAAAAGATTAATTTAAAGAAAGAACATTATAAGGTTTCAGCAAATCATCATAAACGTTGGTTACAATGTACATAGTTATATGATAAAACACGTAGCAGTATTGAGTTACGTCTGGCTTTCAGATAACATACTGAAGGTTTTATGTTACCTGATAATAAAGTTATAGAAGTGTGAGAACTACTTTGAATAATGAATGCAATACAATATATTTTATATAACACATATATATATATATATATATATATATATATATATATATATATATATATATATATATATATATATATATATATATATATATATATATTTTATATCACTTTTTATTTAATTAACTTTTTGAAAACAATTTATTTTTAATTTACGATTTTGAACACTTTGCTATGTCAAAAAAGGAGTAACCGACTTCTATAATTTAATTTAGACTTGTTCGACGTTTACTCGACGACTAATTGAATATTACTGATATGTGAAGTTACGGACTACTTCCGATTATTTCTGATTACGAATATGCGGACTACTTGTGGAGCGATTACTATATTTGCCGATTACTGAAGCTACCAATGGTTGTTTCTCTATTTAAAACATTTCTGTATGCTGATGCTGCAGGAATGTTCTAAGAAGTGTTTTTCTCAAGCTTTTAGCAAGTTGCAATAATTGCGATAAAATACAATGTAGGTTTATGATAAGCACGAAAGGTTTTTAGTTACGCGATAACCGCAATGACTTTGGTATACTCTTTTCTGGACATAACATCCTGTATGCTAATGGCCTGTTACAATGTATATTACAATATTATAAAATACAATATTAATCTAAGTCTTAACCTAATATAAGAGAGGATTCTATATAACAACTCCCCCCTTATAATAAAAGTTGGTGTCATACAACAACTTTTTTGTAAAAATCGATTCCAAAATCGATGGCGTTAAGTTCATGCAAGCACGTAAAAACATGAAATTGCATATAAACTTTTTCTTTAAATTGACAATGGGATTACATTAGAAATAGCAATATAATTAAATTAAAACATTGGGATAAAGGTTAAACAAAGTGAGTTACACTGATTAAAAGTTAAAATTAAAACTTGAAACGTAATCTAGCACTGCACTAGCACTGTAGCACTGAAAATTAGTTCAATTCAATATCTTCTTCGGATGGTTCTTCTGGTCTGATTGATGGTCTTCTCCTGGGAAGGATGCTGGCGAAGCTTCTAAATGTTTTCCTTGGTCTAGGTGGAGGTGGCGGTGAATTGGATGTAATAGCAATGGCTAATCTATTTCTTTTTCGGCATTTACAACAGATGTATAATAAGATAATGCCGATTATTGCAGCAATTGTGAAGTACTTGAACCATGAAATATGTTTGGTGATGAACGGTTCATTAATCATATTATCCAGCGTTTTTGAATATTCGTCTAATTTATGTTTTGCGATTTCGAGGTCTTCGGTATTAAGATTATTTAATTTTAATGGTTGTAATTTGGGAATTTCGAAATCGTCGGGAATGTCATGACAACAGTTGTATGGAATTAAAATAGGATGAGCATCGAGCTCCTTTACGGTGGTTTCCTTCGAATTGGATTGTATTTTAGTAACTCCTACAAATGCACTGCATTCTGGTTGTAATGTCAGAATGGAGTTCTTGAAAATAATTTCTGTCTTGGTATTTATCTGCTTACAATTTATAGTGATTTGAAGTGGTTCAGAGTTTACGATGAGCCATGAGTTGGTTAGTTTTTGAACGTTATATCCTTTTGCGAATATTAAGGACGTTTCGCAATTTTCGGGTAGTGTTTCTAGATTTTTCAAGATGCGTGCCTCGCACATGGCATTGTCATCTATGGGATATGCGAAAAGGTTTGTACAGAGTTTTGTTCTTGTATAAAGTTGTTTGCATCCGTTCAAATTTGACAAGGGTATGTACATCAAAGAATCATCATCACGCGTAATATATCTTTGTGAAGTTGACAGTACATGATATAATCCAGTTCTGTGATTTAGAATTGGTATAGGAAATAATTTAAAAAGTGTGTATCTTTGTTGATCAATTAATGGAACTTTCAAAACAAAAATAAGATCTGAATCTGTCTGAAAGGCTTCTAATTCCATTATGTCTAAGTATTTAGCAATATTAGATAACTTAATAACCAATGGCAGGTTGTTTTGATGTAAATTTTGAGATATTTCCCTGAAGTGATGTAACCAGATTTTCAGGATTAATTATTGATGTATGAATTATTTTTAAACGCGCGAAAGTGACTGAATTTATGATATTGTTTAATTGATCCTCGATATACAAATAACTATCCATTAGAAATTCACATTGTTCTAGAAATCTCAATTTGGCTTCGATGACTTTTATTTTATCAGCTGTTTTGTAAATCGTGCCTGAAATAATTTTTATGTCCCTATTAAAAGTGGCTTCGTCAATTTGTAATTTTTGTATAGTGGCATTAAAGTTTTTGATAACAGAGGTTGTTACTGAAATTTGGTTTTTTAATAAACTTTCTAATTGGAATTCATCTTTTGCTAGTTTCTTAATACAATCTGAATAATATTCTCCATCTGCAGAGTCTAAATTTCCTGTGGTGGTTTTAAATATTGAGCTAATACCGTTAATAAGTCCTCGTTTGTAGCGTCTGGTGTCGAAATAAATTTAATTTAATTTCTCTTGTATTGATTTAGAGATTTGCGTAAGCAGGCTTACATGGGTTTTAACTTCTCCTCGAAATAGATTCATATTTTCGAAAGTAGGGTTGACTGCGTGTAAAAGAATTTCCAATAAGTTTTTATTATGTTTGAAAGCATTTTTCAATGACGATATGTTTTTGTGAACTAATAGGGTCCATTGTTTGTTTGAAATCACTACTTCACTTTCCTTATGGAAATATATTCCGATGGTATTATTTATAGGAGATATGGTGTATTGTGAGGCTACTGTTCCGATCAGAAGCAGAAACCTGAAATTAGATTTTAATTTTCAGAATAAGGTTTCATCCTATCAAAGTTTACTTTTGTAGTTTGATTCGTTTCTAAATTTTGTAAAATCGCTGAATTTTGAAATATTTCTTTTATTCTAAATGGGCCATTAAATTTATTGTGAAGTTTGTTTTTTATTTGTGATTCTTTCACATAGACTTTGTCACCGATATTAAATTTAGGTATATTTTCCGAAATGTGTTTGTCAAATCGCGTTTTCGCTTTTTCCTTTTGGAGGTTCGTTTTTGTCCGCGCTATTTTGTAGTACTATGAGATTCTATTATTTAAATCTCGAACATATTTAGAAATCAGTTCTTTTTGGTTGTATAGTGTTTCGGGAGGACGACTAGATGTATGTCCGAAGACTAATTCATATGGTGTGAAACCATGGGTCTTATTTACAGAGTTGTTATAACATATTACTGCGTATGGAATAACCGTTAAGGGATGTTCATTTAGATTTTCTGCTTTATTGACTCGTATCATTTCTAATAATGTCGAATGGAATCGTTCGACGGATCCATTTGATTGTGGATGGTTGACGCTAGAGAAAATCAGTTTGATGTCGTAAAGAGTACATAAGTCTTTTAGTAACGTATTGTCAAATTCTCTGCCGTAATCACAATGAATTCGGAGAGGTGTTCCATAATGTTGGAAGTACAAAAGAAGGGTGTTGACTGTCGATTTAGCTGATTTGTCTTGAAGAGGGTATGCCTGTGTAAATTTTGTTAATTCGTCCCTAATTGTCAGGATGTGATTTTTTGTTGGAATTTCTAAAATATCTATGTTGATTCGCTCAAAAGGTGTTTTTGGAGTTTCCGTGATAACTAAAGGGTTGCTTAAATTTTTACGTAACGTTTTTGTTTTTTGACAAATTTCGCAGTTCTGAATGTATTTCTCTACGTGTTTTGTTAATCCTGGCCAATTATATTTTTCGCGTATTCTACGGATAGTTTCGTTTATACCACGGTGCAGATTAGCTTTACCGTTGTGGTATTGATCTATTATTATAGGAAACTGATCTTCGTCCGGTGTTCTTGTTAAATTTTGACAAATAGTTAAATTTAGATCTGATTCAGTGAAGATGAATGATAGCATTTCTAAAATTGGAAGGTCTGAATTATTTTCGACAAAATATGTTTTCGAAAGGTCGAGAGTATTTTTATCCTTGTATAAGGTAACAAACATTGTTTCAATTACTTCATCTGCATCAAAAGGTAATAAGATTATATAATATTTGCGATGTTTTATAGTTTTGCTAGATACGGTATTTATTTTATTGTGATCAAATTTTGGATTCTCATCGAAAATGTCTTCTATTATTTTATAATGAAGATCTTCTAGTTTATCTTTCCTAAAGAATACTATTACGTCCTTGTGTTTTTTGTCTAATAGTTGGTCATTAGTAAATTTAATTTTGTTATAGTCAATTAAAGATTGCGTCTTATAAAGTTTTACAAATGTTTCTAATTCCTGTGTACATGTTTCTGGGGATATTTCTGTAATTTCTGAATTTATTGATTCATTATCTGAATTTGAAGTTAAAATTTTAGTAAGAAATTCTGAACATTTTTGGAAATGATTGATCTTTATTTTTTTTTTGTTTTTATTGATTTTTCCCGGTTTATATTGAATTTCATAATCATACTCCTCAAGCTTTCATCTCCAACGCGCTAGGCGACTTCCTGGATCTTTTATTGATAGTAGCCAAGTTAGAGGTCTATGATCAGTTATTAATTTAAATTTACGTCCAAAAAGGTAAGGTCTAAAGTGTTTGACCGACCAGACAATAGCGAGAAGCTCTCTTTCAATTGTGGAGTATTTAGTTTCGGCATGACATAAGGTCCTAGATGCAAAAGCTATAGGTAAGTCTTTTCCCATTTGTCCTTGGGATAGAACTGTTCCTATTGCAAATGAACTTGCATCTGTCGTTAAGATAAAGGGTTCATTAAAATTTGGATATATTAAAATAGGGGTTGAAGTTAACGATTCTTTTAATTCTTTAAAGGATTTCTGGCATTCATAATCGAAATAGAATAATATGTCTTTTTGTAACAATTTCGTCAAAGGCTTAGAGATTTTTGCAAAATTGGGTATAAATCGTCTGTAATATCCTGCTAGTCCTAAAAATTGTTTAATTTCTTTTTGATTCGTCGGTTGAGGAAAATTAGCTACACAATTAATTTTTGTTGGATTTGGCTTTACTCCGTCGGGTGTAATTATGTGACCTAAATAAGCGACTTCTTTGCGGAGAAATTCGCATTTGTCGGGTTGTATTTTTAAATTCGCGTTTCTTAATCGTTTGAAAACTTCAGTTAATCTACTAATGTGTTCGTGTATTGTTGGTGAATAAATAATAATATCATCCATGTATACCAGACAACGTTCGTTTTGGATACCTAAGAGTATGTTATCTATAACTCTCTGAAATGTCGCGGGGGCATTTTTTAAACCAAAGGGAAGACGAGTGAATTCATAATGTCCGTTCTCTACCGAAAAAGCTGTTTTTGCAATATCCTTTGAATCAATTTCGATTTGGTGAAAACCTGAAGCCAAATCTAAAGTTGTGAAATATTCACATTTACCTAGTTGATCTAGTAAATCGGATATATTAGGGAGAGGATATTTATCTCCTATGGATATTTCATTTAGTTTCCGATAGTCGACGACAACGCGCCATATTTGTTTCCCGGAGGCGTCCAATTTTTTCGGAACGACCCATACTGGTGAAGACCATGGGGAAATAGACGGTCTTATTATGCCTTGGTCTAACATTTTTGAAATTTGCGTCTTTACTTCCTCTTTATGGATGTGAGGGTATCGGTATGATTTTGTGAAAATAGGTTTTGTGTCTATCGTGTCAATCGTATGTTTAATTTCGTTTGTAAATGTCAAATTGTCACCTTCTAAGTAAAATATATCTGAATATTCTAAACATAATTCTTTAATTAAAAATTGTTCTTCCTCGTTCAAATGTTCAATTGGCAATTGATTTTCAATTTCGAAATTTCGGTCTGTATAATTTTGATTTTTACTTGCTGTATTTGTATTTAATAGACTTGAATTTTTAATGGGCTCTAATTTTAAATCATCGAAATGTATAATTTTTGGAGTTTCATTCGCGTTAATTATTGATGTTAAAAATTCTCCTTTTTCATTAATTTTTACAAGAGCATTTGGAATTCGTACTTTGTCTTTTTCTTGACCGCTTAAAATAGCGTCCGTATTAAAGAGGTTACATTGAATTTTAAATATTTGCTCAGTACGAGGGGCGATCGAAATGTTATTTTTAATAATTTTGGTTTCTAAATTTGGTGGCGTGTTTTCTTGTTGTTCGTAATCGTCAGTAACTTTAAATAGTGGGACAGTTTTAAAATTGGTTATGAGTTGTCTGTTTTTAATGTCGATTATACAATTGTAGTGTTCCAAAAAATCAGAAACTAATAGTCCGTCAAATTCTATGTCAATGTCATGAATATATACTTTATGAGGGTCCGAATCTGTAAATGGTATAAGTGTTGACTCTTTGATAAAAATTCGTTCATCCGTTATTCCCTGTATAATAACATTTTCCGAAAATCTTTTAGTGTAATTCTCACAAGTTCTAGGTTTAAATATCGAAAGTCCTGCGCCTGTATCGATTAAAATTTTGAATGTTTTGCTAATGTCTTTAATATAATATAAATTTTTTGAATTTACAGTTAAGAGGTTTTGATCTACATGAATTTTTTGTCTTTGGGTTGTCGGTTTTTGTTGCATTTTATAATTTGAATTTTGGTTGTCTCCGAATCTGGAGGGTGGTCTTGATGGTCGAGGATGTGAAAATCCTGGTTCGTATTTTGTTCTGTCGGATCGTTAGGGTCATGGAATTGATGAGCAGTATCATCATATCTGTTATAGTTCTCATATGGTGAATATTCTTCACAGTATTGGTTTTGAAATTTATATGGATGAGCGGTATCATCCGGATAATATTGTGGGGTTATTTCTTGCTGATGAGCTGTATCATCATATTCGTTATATTCACAATAATTTTGATTCATATGATGAGCTTTTTGTTGGGTAAAATTTGGGTTTGGCCTAATAATAGATGGTCGTTGTTGCGAATAGTTAGGGTTTGGTCTTATAGCAGAGGGTCTATTTTGTTGAAACTGTTGGAAATTTTGATTTGTTTGAGGTCTGACGCTATTAGCATTAAATGGTTGACGTGGTTGAAAATTATTTGAATTTTGCGAAAAATTCGGTGTGTAATTTGGCGTGTAATTTGGTCTAGTCTGAAAAGTTCCGAAATTCTGTTGGGTACTCCTACATTCGTTAGAAGTATGGCCAATTCTTTTGCACTTGTTACAAATTTTCTTATTTGGAAAATTTTGAATATTAGTGGGTGGTCTGTTAGTTCTATTAAATTTTTGCGTTTCAAAATATGATAGTTGTAGCTCTCGTTTTATTCGGGCGACAGCTTGTAGCATATCACTCGGGTTACTTGCTCTAATAATGGAGCCTAATTTGGGATCTAAACCTGTTAATAGTGTGTTTAAAGTCATTGTTTCAATCAAGGTACTTTGCGCTGTTTTTTGTTCTGCGGTAAGCGGTTGCTTTTGTATTGCCGCATGCATTTTTGCGTTGTGAGTCTGTAGTCTAGAGACGAAATTTAGTGCAGACTCGTTAGAATTTTGGCTAATTCTTTGTAGGTCTTGAATTAAAGCTGTGAGATCCCTAGAATCTCCAAAATGCGTTTCTAATAAATACTTAATCTCATCCCAAGTGGGTGGATTACGGGAATTTATTAACTCGGCGGCTTTGCCTCTGAGCTTGTTTTTTACGTGCAATGTTAGTAAAATTATTTGGTTATCGATGGCCATATCGTAAGCACATCTTACTGCATTGAGAAAAGTTTGAAGGAAAATTTG
This sequence comes from Rosalia funebris, assembly GCA_037954035.1. Classification (NCBI taxonomy): domain Eukaryota; kingdom Metazoa; phylum Arthropoda; class Insecta; order Coleoptera; family Cerambycidae; genus Rosalia; species Rosalia funebris. Next base: position 14,070,879 of record JAZFAV010000007.1, read on the forward strand.
ATTTCCATCAAATTCGGGTACTATGGAAAAAATTTCCGATAGCCTATATGATTCAATATGTCCTTCAGCCATTTTTTGGTTATTAAATTATCAAGTATTTTATAAAAACAAAATAAAAAATAATAATTTTAAAATTAAAAGATTTCAATTATGAAAAAATGTATTTCGTTTCACTGGTTTATATCAGTTATTCGTACGTATTGTACGTAAAATAAAAATATACACAAAAGAAATTGTATAATGGGGTAAGCGAGATGATTCTTTGCGACTTACCAAGTTGTCGATTTCATTCGTCGGCTAGGGTCCACTTCCAGTGAGGCAGATCCGTGTTCTGGATAGGGTTGTCTTGTCTGATGTTGAATATCGTGGAGAAGAGGTCCGCAGACAGTGAGGCAAGGTCCGTGTTCTATCTGGGTGTCCTTCTTCTTTTCTTCTTAAAACTAGGTAGCTTTTTCTTTCTTGTTTATTCTTCTTTAATTATTTCTTCTTGAACTATTTCTTCTTACTTCTTGAAACTTCTTGTTTCTTTTCTTCTATTGGTTCTTTCGCTTAGGAATTGGAATTCCACAACTCTAGTTAGGCAATGTCCGTGTTCTAAAGTTGCGCGAAAATCCGCACGACTGCGCCAATTTTTATATCACTTTTTATTTAATTAACTTTTTAAAAACAATTTATTTTTAATTTACGATTTTGAACACTTTGCTATGTCAAAAAAGGAGTGACCGACGACTAATTGAATATTACTGATATGTGAAGTTACGGACTACTTCCGATTACTTCTGATTACGAATATGCGGACTACTTGTGGAGCGATTACTATATTTGCTGATTACTGAAGCTACCAATGGTTGTTTCTCTATTTAAAACATTTCTGTATGCTGATGCTGCAGGAATGTTCTAAGAAGTGTTTTTCTCAAGCTTTTAGCAAGTTGCAATAATTGCGATAAAATACAATGTAGGTTTATGATAAGCACGAAAGGTTTTTAGTTACGCGATAACCGCAATGACTTTGGTATACTCTTTTCTGGACATAACATCCTGTATGCTAATGGCCTGTTACAATGTATATTACAATATTATAAAATACAATATTAATCTAAGTCTTAACCTAATATAAGAGAGGATTCTATATAACATATATGTATGTATATATGTATATTTCTGAAGTCAATTTTAAATAATAATACTTATAAAAATTGACTTATGGAGAACCGTACATAACTGCTTAGAAAATTAGAATTAATTATGCACAGTATATTTATAATTAGGAAATTACATTTGTATATCTCTATCCAACGTACATTCTCTATGTAAATACACAACTTACATCTTGTATGTAAAAAACAAACAAGAATATTCTGAGAGACTTTTAAATCCTCTGAAATAATGTTTTCATTTAATTTATCACCATAAAATTTCAAGGATGTTAGGTGATTTCGTTGATTATTCAATTGTATTCTTCGATCAAACTATTTACCATCTAGTAGGACTTATTGGGTTTAAGTGGTTCCTTATATATATATATATATATATATATATATATATATATATATATATATATATATATATATATATATATATATATATATATATATATATATATATATATATATATATATTTCATGTTCCCTTGTATAATCTTTTACTTTTTTATAAGAATTATTTCCACAATTTATATGATAGTGGAAATTATGTTTTAATTAAATTTATTTCTTCTATTGTAACCACTTAGAGTACACTAATGTTGCTTGTCACTAACTTGATCTAGGAGCATTAATGAATTATTTGTTATCAATCGTCGCTACCTAAATTGATTAGGGTAGGGTATATGGCAAATGTAACTGACGACTGATTCGTGACCTTGAATCAATTTCAAACGTTGGCACTGACAATGTCGGGGGGAATGGATGCTCTATGTGTATCGGCTAATTTGTGTCGTGTATTTTACTTGCTATGTAACTTGTTATGTAAATCTCTAAAATAAATTATGCAAGAATACATTACAGTCACGTCAATGACTGTAATGTATTCAATCTACCGCTCTTCTGTGAAATGCCTGTGCAAGTTGTTATATGGAACAGGTACCAGTAAGGACAGCTGAACACTCTATGTGAAAATAGGTTACATGAAAATTAATAGTAACGTGTATTTCATTGATTGAGTCTTTGTTCCAAAATCTATTTTCTAAGGTTAGAACGGGATTCCTCGTGTATTACATGTTACTTACAAATAGCATATGATTATATGGCTTATTCTAGCAAAACTAGGCAGCATGGATAGAGGTTAATAAATTCTTACAAAGCTAAAGAAATATGTATAGCAGTAGGAGACCTCAAATACTCAACAGAATTGCAGACCAGAAATGCTCAACAGGTCAATAGAATTTTGTATGGCATAAAGAATAGGTAATATTGTGCTAGTTTAATATTACTGTAATACTGTAATAAGTGCATTTAATTTAGTATAATGGAATTTTGTGTGCTCAAATTTATTTAAATATTTTCATTTTTTGATATAAATTATTGTTAGAAAAAGTACATGGAATGAACACAACTGAAATGAACAAATTCAATCATCCATAACGATTAACATAGGAAACAATTACAAATAAAAGGATACATTAAAAATAATATAAAATAAAAATATTAATAAATAAAAATATCTATTAAAAAAATTATGTAAATTATAAAAATTTATTAAAGATCATAAATTATTATGACAAATTATTCGTATTATTAATTTTGATAATGTATAGGTGGGTAAACGTGTTTTCTTTCACAGTCACAATGGTGTGAAGTAAAGACGTTTAACTTAAACATGAAAAAAATAATATTATATTTTTACAAAATCTGTGGACAACATCAGCAAAGAGTATTCCTATCCTATATTGCACTACATATATTCTTCTATGTACTTTATTTTATGTTATAATGTTGAAGATTTGGGGGAATAAAACTTTACTATATTTCTGACCATTAGAATAATTTATACTGTCCTGTTCTAAAATATTGAGCAGAGTAGAATAAGGAAAATAAACTTTTTCTTTTCTTAAACTAGATACGAATATTTCTGTCTGAAGTCTCATGCAATAGGTCTCCCGAATTGCAATTAATAATCATTGTTCCTTAAAATTATATAAAAAATTGCTTTATTATGTTCTATTACCATGGACTGATAGGGTTAGAAACGAAGAAGTATTGGAGAAAGTCGGCGAGAAAAGAAGTACGTGGAAAAACTTAAAGAAGAGAAGAGATAGAATGGTAGGCCACTTGCTGAGACATGGGGGAATAGTCCGCGATATTTTGGAGGCAGAAATAGGAGTGAAGAGAGGCAGAGGTAGGCCTAGATTAGACTACTGCTCGCAAATAGTAAGGGATGTAGGTTGTAGCACAATTAGCGAAATGCGTAGGTTAGCACAAGATAGGAGAAGCTGGAGGTTAGCGTCTAATCAGCCTTAGGACTGATGACCTAATGATGATGATGTTCTATTGAATATTAAATAGATTTAGAATTTTATTTGTTTAAAGGTGCCTTATTTATTCCAAATTTTCCAAAATCTTTCTTGACTCGAAATTAAACATTTTAAATTGGACTGAACTGTCTGACTTAATAATCTGATTAAATCAAATAATTAAAATTGTAGTTTGATAATATTGGACAGAAAATACATTACATGTAATTAATTTTCACTTAAAGTATTCTTGACTTGCTGTGTGTAGCAGAAAGAATATGTTTCATATAAGATAATTCTCACTCATCAATTACGTAAATCACGAAACTGACACTTCATACATGTAGTGATAATTTTGGATCGTAAAGTCTTATAAAATATAGTTTTTAGGGTATTTTTATAAAACATAGGTATTTAAACCAGAGTTGTAAATTCACCAAATTGTAACGAAACAATTATTCAATATCAAATACTATCAAACAGTTAGTAGTGACTTTTGAAAAATTATATTCTTAAATGCAAACTATACCGTATTTTAATATTTGTCGTCAGAATAATAAGCATAGCATTAAATTTCGAATTACCTAATTTAAATATCTATTTACCATACAGTAATAAATAACATGAAAATATTTGAAAGGAATATTCGAAATAGACTTCTGTCTAACGAAGTTATGTGTATTCAGAGGTTATTACAATGATACCATAAAAAACTTAATCTTGCACTGCGGTTATAACCTGAAGAAAATAACTCGAGTTTATACATCTTGAAGATAAATGTACATACGAAAATATTATTTATGTGGAATGCTGCCAGATTTCACACTATTTAACGCGAAATACGACCGGATGAAATATTTAGAAGAGATTCTAGCGCTTCCTGCTCGTAAAGAAATGGTATAGAATAAGAAATAAGTTGAGCGGCTTTTAAAATATTATTCCCATATCTTCAGATATCAAATATATTTATGAGAAAACCGATTTTGTACTAACATGTTAGCAAAAAATATATACATTTTGAATTATTAGGAGTTTTTAGGTTTAACATTTTTTTAGATATACATAGATAATTAGAGGTAAATACTTAATTCATATTTTAATACAGAATAACCGATTTGATACTAAGATGCTAGCATAGATACAATTTGAGTCAGTAGAGGTCCTTACATCTAGTAAATACTAAGTATAGCTCGTCAAGAATAGGAACAAGTCTCAAAACTGCGATATCGTACCACACACGAGGTGTGCAGTAAATAGCCTAGTATTTACTCAGTCGAACTGATTGTGAGACTTTTACAGAGTAAATATCGACGAATATGTGTATATTGAATGTGAATGTACATAGAGTTCGATCTGGCCGCGTGTAAAATCATTTTTCCTCCAAATTCTGCCTCGCTCTTTCCTTTATGCACACCTAGAGAATTTCACACTTTTCAATTTTCCGCACTTAATGGAAACGGAAAAGTAATGTAATCGTGTAAAGAAAAATTGAAAAAAAATTTTTTGGGTTTACTTTTCGTTATTCGGCCTAAAAACCAAAAAAAAAAAAGGTTTTTAAATTGTTTTTGCTGTATGTGTGTCGTTGTCGTCGGAATTTATTCTTGTTAGCACGATAACTCAACTAAATCGAGTCGGATCGATCGGGTTTTGACTGATTCTGATCGGGGATGATCCCCGATGACACTCAGATGACATCTATTGATTTTGAGGTGGATAGAATACACTCTACCATGTACATGGGTCATGAGAAAGCACAATAGTGGACTATTTGAGAAATTGTTTTTGTTAGCTCGATCACTCAATTAAATCGTGTCGGGTCGATCGGGTATCAACTGATTCTGATTAGGGACGTCTACCAGACGACATCTATTGATTTTGAGGTGGATAGGGCACACCACACCCTGTCCTTGTGTAATGAAAAAGCACGATGGTGGAATATTTGAAAAAAGTAAAACTGTCGCATAAACCACATATTCTGCATTTATGTGTTGGTTTATTTTTTCTCGGCCACTCAATTTCGAGATAGAGATGTTCTGCGTACGAATAAGTCCGTTTTAAGGTTTTACAATTGTTTATTCCTGTTCTTATTTAATACTTTATTTAATCTATAGTTTAATACAGAATAACCGATTCTATACGCATAAGATGTAATAATAATAATAATAAAGTTAAGCAATAAATAATGGACTTTCGAATATAGTCTGATGGACTGCACTATAGTTAGAAGCAGATTATTCCATTATAGTATTCAAATAACGCCCATGCTCCAATGAAAAGGAAAGCAGGACAAGGAGATCTAATGCACATGTAGTGACAAACAATAATGGCATGCGCCAAAATTTTGCAGTATCACCTAATGTGGTACTCATATTCTGAGACGAAACAAATGTACTTGGAAATCGCTAGACTATGATACTGTAAATCAAATAGAACATGTAGTGATAGATGCATGCAATTTCTCTGGCGGAGTGAAAAAAGGCAAATATTGACTCTACCATTACTTAGTAGAGACCAAATTGAGAAATAGAATATCTAATGCTAAAATGAGCTATTATCTAAGTCTTTAAAGACCAAGCTGTATGAAGGAACTGACAAGTAGAGTAGAAAATAGAAAAATGACAAACAATGAAAATATGAGTTCAAATTGGAATATATATATATATATATATATATATATATATATATATATATATATATATATATATATATATATATATATATATAAGGACGTGCAGCAAGGTAATAGAGCAAGGCAAATATGTGAAGAGTATGCGAATGAAAATGCTTAGAAGACAAGGAAAAATGATTAGACAAGAAAAGGAAAAAACTATTCTACATAAAGTAGTTCCAGGTTTTAGAGGCCCTCCAAGGACAATTAGAAATATGAAAATCTATAAGAAACTGAGCACCATAAGGAAAGACTTCATGACGAGAATTACTTTGTTCAGGAATAATCACTCATGATGCAAAAAGTATACTAAATAAACATTTAAGAGAGCGACCGAATATTAACCCGACCCTTAGACTATCGAAGAACACATGGTCAACATTGACATAACAGACGACAGACAAGAAATGTATGATCGAGGAAATGAAGGATGTCACAAATAAGTTTAGAAAAAGTGTACAAAATTTCGGAAAATATTGAATTAGCAACGAAAGTCATATTAAATAATGGAGTGAAGTTATAGCCCGTGTACTTGAAAAATTATTCATCAAAATTTAGAAGCAAATTGGAATTCCGGGTGAATGACATTTTAAGTGCCATAATATCCCTACACAAAAAGGTGGACTCCTAAACTGCAATGATTTAAGAGAATACATAGTGGAATTTTGTATACTGGATATCGCGTATAAAATATATTAAATGTATGTTAACATTTTTAATCATATACAAAGGATATCGAGAAATTTATAGGTTATAGATTGCATGAGATTTCTGCAGGATTAAATCGGCTACACACCAAATCTTCCTATTAAGGCAAATACTACAATTTTGCAGATAATATAACATCAGAACTAGGAACCATATGCTTATCGGTCTCAAAAATACATATGATGAAAGTACATAGTGTTACAGAAGTGAACCGTATAGTGCACTACTCAGCTTTAATATAGTAAACCGTTTAATGAAACTAATTAAAGAGCTATTTTTCAAGTAACGGGAAAGTACAAGAATAAATGTCGGAAAAATTGAAGGTAAATATGAGACTTAAATAGCGAAACGTTCTTTAATGTATTCTCTTCAACCTGGTCCTACTTATTAAGACAGCAACCACCTGGGAATAGGTCCGTTGAGATTCGTTCACAAATTTATAATCAGATATATACCAAATTAAAGAGGATATAAGAATGAGTATGTATAACTGGAGAATAACGGCGTGGACTAGGGAAAACTAGATGAACTTACTAAAGCAGGCCAAGACTAACAACGGGTTGTGGAGTTAATTATGATGATGACTATTAGACATAAATACACTATTTAGTTTCCGTATTAATATAGTTAATCAAATTTTTATGAAATGTTACATTAAGTATAGGGAATATGGAATTATTAGAAATAAGTACTGAGGGTTAAAACATAAAGAGGCTCTTAGTAATCGTCCATTATCGGAGATCAATACCCCAGGAGAACAAAGATTCATCACGTTGACTTGAAACCACTAAATTCGAGGTAGATCCTACAGTTTTTGCCTTTAGTTAGTGTCCTATTATATAGGTATACGTTGACAAAATATGCATTTCAAAATATCGAAAATTTTTTAACATTTTGGTTGTTTCGTTTATCACTTTCATTTTAACTTCAAGTTAGGCAGCATATCATATGTGATTTCTAATAAAATCAGAAGGGCCTTATCATTGAATATGAATCACGAAAGTAATCATATTAAGTAATTTCTTATATCCTAAATAAAAAGCTTTACTTAGAACAAATAATACGAAAGACATTTGTAAAAAATAACCGTTAACAAATATCCTATGACATTTGAGAAACTAAATTAAATAAATATAAACAGCTTTTCCATGTTTATTGTCTTTTAATTCATCTCTAAATTAGTGGATTCTTCAAGCACAAGTTTGATGTTATAAATTAAACCAATATTATTTTAAGAATATTGTAATAAAAAACGTGGAGAGTTTATTTACACTTACATTACACCCAATGCTTATATTCAGCATTAATAATATTACAAATATAATGATACCTATTCTTTACCTTTGAGCTATTATGAAAACTTTGGTATTTTAAAATTGACACACTATTAAGAAATTACGAGATTTAAGTATTTGTAAATATGTCTTTTTGGAATTATAGGAGTAATAAAAACTGATGTAGTGATATAAATTCAGGCTAAAATACCATAACCACTGTAAACATTAGCAGTAAAAAATAGAATTATAAATATTTTCTTTGGGCTTGTCATTGTTTTAAATTTTCTAATATGATTTTAGATTCATAGACAGAAGAACGACATTTTACAATTTTTTTTACTTTTAACACATACCCCTTTAAAATATCATTTTCAATGCTTTTAATTAATAACTAAGAGAACAATATATTGTTAATAGCTGCTTAATAGTGGACTGTAGTTGTGATTTGTTGGGTACTAGACAACTAATACTGAATTTACCAGAATCACTTTAATAACAATAACTATTGAAAAATGTACAAACAACTCTCAACTCTTACAACATGCTTCACGGCGCTTCTTAAACATAATTATGAACAAGAATGAATGCCGGCAACCGGCCATGGATACCTACGGCTTGGCCGTGATATCGTAAGATGGCGCGCAGGCCATAAATAAGGCTCATTCGGCCGCTTTAGGAGCTAATAATATATTATTAGAATTTTCTGAAAGGGAAAACCTGGACATAAGAAAATATCGGACCACTTGTTTAATGTCAGTTTTAGTCGGCATTATTTTCTTTTTCCTAAATACATGACTGAGTTTTGATACAAATTTTCTATTTGAATAATTCTTTAAGCTACAGATGGACCTGAGTAATTAACCAAACTTACTTTACTATTAAAAACACTTGAAGTAATTTTCGATGTTTATTTCCTCTTGAATATTATTTTTAATTAATATAATTTTACTGTTCAATTTTATGGTTCTATTACGTTATTAAATTGCCATCACCTTATTTATGTTATTCTTGTTCCCAATGGAACGAACGTACATATTATTATCCTCTGTATTTTCCACTTTGGTGGCTAAAATTGTATTTCTTTTTACCATTCTACTAAACGGGGTATGTATTTTCATATTTTATATATTGATTATTATTCGTTGCAAATAAAGGTGTAAATGATATGTTATGATCCCGTAACACGAACTTAGTGAATAGAAGTATTAAACAATGAAAACGATTTTTACCAAATAAATTCCCAAGTGACTAAATCGTAACTAGGTATCATCAGGTGTACCTACTTAAAAGTTAATTTATCGTCATTTAAAATACGCCTTACAACGTTTCGCATCTTATTGTAACTACTAAACAAAAATGGATTCACTAAGATTCAGAGGTAAAGAAACAACCATCCAGAGATGAATAAATTCTTTTTCACCAGATTTGACAATTTTGAATCGTTATCTATTTGAAAAGTAATGGTGCAGTTATAGATGTCGCAGTAGAGTGGCTCTAAGCAAAAGAATTATTTTTCAAAGGCTTACAGACGCCTTGTGGACTTCTGCACGATACTTCTATTAACGTTCACAAGTCATGTGACTATAAAAGTTAGGCGATCAATATTATGTTATTGGTATTAATAAACTGGAAAATTCCCCAGGTTCAGTGCAATCCGAAATGCAGTGTAATCCAATATTCATATTATATTAGATCCGTGAAAATTGCTGTTTTAGCTTCGAGTTAAATATGTCAATTCTTTTGTCAAAAATAGAAATCCTTATATATAATAAAATTATGGATTATAATGTAGAGATAATGTATAATGTCCGCGGCTACGGACGTTTTAGGACACGATAAAAGGGAAGCTAGGAAGCCCTGGATAACGGAAGAAATCTTAAACTTAATACAAAAGAGACGAGGCTACAAAAACAGACGAGACGAAGAAGGACTGAAAACTTATAAGTCAATAAAGTGGGAAATCATTAGAAAATGTAGAAAAGCGAAACAACAATGGATAGAGAATAAATGCAAAGAAGTAGAAGATAAGTTGCAAGTAGGTAAGACCGATGAGGCATACAAAATAATTAAGAGGAACTTCAGGGATATAGGAACAATAAGTAGAAACGTTAGGAGTCAGTCGGGGGACATACTGATCGGAAGAGAGGAGAAAGCGGATAGACGGAAGCAGTACTTAGGAAATTTATACGAGGGTCAGGAATTAGGAGAGATATTAGAGAAAGAATCTAGCATCGATAGGGAAGATGTAGGAAAACCTATATTGAGAGAGAAATTTGAAATAGCACTAAGGGGGCTAAATAATAATAGAGCGCCGGGTGTAGATAAAATACAGGCGGAAATTTTGAAATGTGCGGGACAGAAAGTAGTAAATAGGATGTTTGAACTGGTGAAATACATACATGAAACGGGCGAGATGCCGGAGGATTATAAGAGGAACATTATCGTTACTATACCGAAAAAGAGAGGAGCCGACAAATGCGAGAACTTTAGAACGATTAGCCTAACTTCCCATGCGTCAAAAATCTTAACTAGAATAGTGCAGAAGAGGATGGAAAATAGAGCGGAGGAAATACTAGGAGAAGACCAATTCAGGTTTAGGCGAAATAGGGGAACTCGCGAAGCTATTCTGGCGCTAAGAGTAATGTTAGAGAAAACAATAGAAAAAGGAAAGAATGCTTATATAAGATTTGTAGATTTAGAAAAAGCTTTTGATAACGTAAGATGGGAAAAAATGTTCGAGATACTAAAGAGCGCGGGAATGAAGTATAGAGATAGGAGAGTAGTACACAATCTATACAAAGAGCAAACTGCTGTTATAGAAGTAGAAGGGGAAAAGGGGGAAGTAGGTATTAGGAAAGGAGTAAGACAAGGATGTACGCTATCACCACTAATTTTTAATCTGTACATCGAAGAGGCGATTAATGTGGTAAAAGATAGAGTGGATTTCGGGATTAAAGTACAGGGACAGAAACTAAAAATTCTGAGATTCGCGGATGATATAGCAGTATTAGCATCTAGTAAAGAGGAATTAGAATCAGCGTTGAACGAAATGGAGGCAGTGTTGACAGAGGAATACGGAATGAGGGTGAATAAAAACAAAACTAAAGTGTTAGTGTGCAGAGGGCGCGAGAGCAGAGCACAAACGAAAGTACAAATTAATAATGAAAGATTGGAGGAAGTTAAAGACTTCACTTATTTAGGAAGTAAAATAAATTGGGATGAAAGAAGCGATAAAGATATAAAACAAAGAATAGAGCAGGGTCGAGTAGCTTTTAACAAAAAGAAAGCACTTTTATGCTCGGGGGTAATAAACTTAGAAACAAGGAAGAGATTTTTGAAAACGTATGTATGGAGCACGGCGCTATACGGTTGCGAAACCTGGACAGTAGGGGAAGCAAGTAGGAAGAAATTAGAAGCTTTTGAGATGTGGTGTTACTGAAAAATGATGAAAATACCGTGGACTGATAGGGTTAGAAACGAAGAAGTATTAGAGAAAGTCGGCGAGAAAAGAAGTATGTGGAAAAACATAAAGAAGAGAAGAGATAGAATGGTAGGCCACTTGCTGAGACGTGGGAGAATAGTCCGCGATTTTGGAGGCAGAAATAGGAGTGAAGAAAGGCAGAGGTAGGCCTAGATTAGACTACTGCTCACAAATAGTAAGGGATGTAGGTTGTAGCACAATTAGCGAAATGCGTAGGTTAGCACAAGATAGGAGAAGCTGGAGGTTAGAGTCCAACCAGTCTTATGACTGATGACCTCATGATGATGAATGTAGAGAAACTCCGGTAATGAAGAAGATAATTACATTTAGATTATTAAAATAATTAAAACAGCAAAAAATATATGTGTATGTACAGATTGTTTCATCGTTATTTGCCAAATAAAAAAATCTCAGAACATACCGTGGCTTGTTTTTATAGCTAGGCTCAGGTAGACTGTTTCATTTATTAGCAAGATAAGAGAGCTTTTATTTGACACATAGCGATGAAATGAATAGTATGTACTACTTTTAAAGAATTAATACGAAGTAAATATTAATATTAAAACTATTTTAGATGATACAAGAGACAAAGGAAAACAAATGCAAAGGAAGTAATCCTCAATTTCAAAGTGGGGACTTAAATTTAAATCAGACTAGTGTTATATAATGAAAAGAAAAAAATAAACAGTTTTAAAACTTTAAAACGGACTTTCTTCACGTAGAATATCTCTATATCGAAATTGAGTGGCCGAGAAAAAATAAACATAAATGCAGAATATGTATTTTAAGCGACAGTTCTATTTTTTTGAAATAGTCCACCTTCGTGCTTTCTCATGACCCATGGACAGGGTGAGGTATATCCAATCCACCTCAAAATCAATAGATGTCGTCTGGTAGACGTCCCTAATCAGAATCAGTCGAGATTCGATCGATCCGACACGATTTAATTGAGTGATCGTGTTAACAAAAAAAATTGCTCCAATAATCCACCATTGTGCTTTCTCTTGGCCCATGAACGTGGTAGGGTGTATTCTATTCACCTTAAAATCAACAGGTGTCGTTTGGGAGACATCCCCGATCAGAATCAGTCAAAACCCGATCGATCTGATATGATTTAGTTGAGTTATCGTGCTAACAAGAAATTTTATTAATGCTGACGACGACAACGACAACGACACACACACACACACACACACACACAAAATGGTTTAAAAAATTTTTTGTCTTTAGGTCGAAAACCGAAAAATAAACGCTAGAGAAAAATTATTTTTACACGATTACATTACATTTCCGTGTATAGTTGAGTGCGGAAAAATAAAAATTGTACCTTACAGATTTAAGGGACTTGTGAAGATAAAAGTCACTGTTAAAAACATCGACGACTTGCTGAGAATTAGCAGCCAATAGAAAGTTTTTGTGAGAATTTGTATCGTGAACTACAGCATCTACATAAATATGTATAAGCTCTGTGATTTTCGTTATAGAAATTAGCTCGACAGATGTGAAAGATGATTATGTTGAATAAAATTATTTATTATTTAAATATTTTGGTGAAATAAATAAAATAAAAAAATAATAAAATAGCTAAAAGTGCAATAATATACTTCTGTATTTTTCCATTGTCCAATCACTCGTGGAATATTATTAATGGAATTAATAATGTTTAGTATTTTTGTTTTCACTTTATTTATTTTACATACATATTTGTTTATAGTATACAAGTATTATATAAAGTATTCATTCATTTTGCCAAGAATAAATAAACACTCTTTCATCTCTTGATTTCCCTTGGTAGCTTCCGTAACTAACCATTGTATGTAATGAAACCACATACATTATATTAGCTTTGTTTCACTACCCTCGCGTATATGGCATGTGTCTAATTTGTTATAAAAAAGCATGTATTTTGTAGTTATTTGCAATCGAAAAGTTGTTCAATTGTGTAATTTTATCATTAGTTACAACGTCTAATAATGCTATTTGGTATTATCTTGGTGGATGTATTTCCGCAAATAACTAATTAAGTTAAATTATTTAAATTATTAGTATGTTTATCGTATATAAACATCGAATTTGGCTCAACCCCATTTTCTTCTTAATTTATTACTTCATATCAATTTATTATGATTCGTTGGACTTATTTATTTGATAGATTTTATAGTCGTAGATTTATTATTTTAGTTCATTCTGTTTAAAACGTTTAAAGTCACGATGAATAAGTACTTCTTTAAACTTTCAGAATAAGTGGGCCCCTGAGATGTACTTAACTTGTATGTAAGTTACTTGCTTTTCAGTAAATAATGTGAACTAACCTTTTTTATGCTTTTTGTCTTTGGCACGATAAATGGTTAATATGTCGCTTCAAATATTACTAAACAGTGTTCATTTGGTCACAGAAAACACTTTTATAAGAGGATTTTCATGGGAAAGCTTTTCTCCGAACGTTACATTTATTCTTCTTTTTATTTTCCTTGACTTTTGCATTAAATTCTTAACTAACAGAGTCTTATATTCCTATTGCCATATTTCAGAATCATACATACATCTGGTATAACTATATCGCTCTTCAAAATAATATTAGCAATAAATACAAATTTACAGAAACTGATATTATATTATTTCTTTTATTTTAATAATTTCATAACTTTAGCATATCATATTATAAAAAAGAAAGTGGATTATATCATTTTTGAAATTGGATAAGCACCAACACTAAAAACTGAGTAATTTCAGATAAAATCTCAGTATTTAATAAATATCATAGAATAATACCATTAACCGAAATATTAGATACATAAAAAACCCTATAACTAAATAATATGAATACTAAAGTAGACCAAAATACCTATAATAAATACCTACAAATAAATATCTATAAATAAATACCTATATATTTTATATATTAACTTGTTTTGAGACAAATATACTAATGTATACAAATTTGAGTTACTATTTAAAAATATTGAGGTAATATATTACTTATAATTATAATAATATTAATATTATTAATAATTGTTCTTGAGGTCATAGTTATAATAAGAAGTATTTATAGCCTTAAATAAATATAGCCGTATTGGTATGTATGAAAGACTTCCTTTTAACTAATGCTCTTGTATGAATTATTGAAAACTGTATTCATTACAGAAATAAATTCAAAATGAAGAAAAACGTCTTTTTGTGGAAACTATTCGTTTGTTAAACATTCAAAATATAATCGGAAGCAATATGGACACACTGTTGTATTTATTGAAACTGGATATGAAAATGGCTCATAAAAAATTATATTGTACAATTATACGTTTGTTGTAAGTTTGTAGTACCTTACAATCGTATCTTGCAAAGAAAGTACACCTAAAAGTGGTAAACAAATATTCTTCTTATGCTATATATGAAAATACATTTATCAAAATAGTCCAATAGTTACTGTTTAGAGCTACAACTAATATAGCGAATTTATGCAAATTTCTTTTATTACAAAGGATGGTCAAACCATAATGCACGATGTTAATTGTGAGTCACACCTTAACGTCAAGTTTTTTTCCCAACTTAATTTGACATTTATTTGTTTCAGTGTTTGATAAATTCAACCATGGAGAGGTACACAAATGAGCAGCGCGTTAAGATTGTTGAAGTCTTTTACGAAAATGGGCGTTCAAATCAAAATGCATTTCGTGCACTTCGTGACTTTTTTGATCAGCATATTCGACCAAATTTGTCCACAATCGGGAGAATTGTGCGCAAATTTCAGCAAGCCGGGTCTGTAGGAAATGTGAAAACACCTGAAGAGCCGTCAACCTCGACTCGTCGTCGTGCCCAACAATTGAACATCTCACGAACATCACTGATGCGAATTTTGAATAAAGATTTGAATTTACACGCTTACAAGGTCCAATTGACTCAAGAGCTGAAGCCTACTGACCATTTCAAGCGTCGTGAATACGCCGAATGGTTGGTTGAACAGACAGAAGTGAATGGTGACTTTACAAAGAAAATCATCTTCAGCAACGAGGCACACTTTCAGCTCAGTGGATTTGTTAACAAGCAGAATTTCCACATTTGGGCAAATGAGAATCCACGAGTGATTGTTGAAAAGCCGATGCATCCACAAAAACTGACTGTTTGATGCGGTTTATGGGCTGGCGGCGTCATCGGGCCGTACTTCTTCGAAAATGAGGTCGGCCAAGCAATTACCGTGAATGGTGTTCGCTATCGCGAGATGATAACGGACTTCTTGTGGCCAGAAATTGAGGATATGCACCTGGATGATATGTGGTTCCAACAGGATGGTGCCACTTGCCACACTGCCAACGAAACAATGGCACTTTTGCGCGAGAAATTCAATGACCCTGTTATCTCACGTCGTGGCGATGTTAATTGGCCGCCACGATCATGTAATTTGACACCGTTGGACTTCTTCTTTCTTTGGGGATATTTAAAAGAAAAAGTGTACGTCAATAAGCCAAGAACAATTCAAGAGCTAAAGGATGAGATAATTCGGCACATTAACGACATTGAACCTCAATTATGTCTCAGAGTCATTGAAAATATGAACCATCGGATAGAGGTATGCCACCGAAGCCGTGGCGAGCATTTGGCCGCTATTTTGTTTCACACATAATTGTCATAGATCCTTCTATCGTAATAAAAAATATTAAGATGATTCTCTGAAAACTTTTTGTTTTATTTACAATTAACATCGTGCGTTTTGGTTGGACCACCTTTTACTTAATTCTATATATAAATATTTTTTTTTTAATTTTTGTAATACATTTTGCAGTAATATTACTTATAGGGGGCAGAGCATATGTATGGAATAAATTAATTTTAAGCGACACCGGTAATTTTGAACGAAAATCCTACATAAAGCAAATTGATTGATGTTTTCAATTTGTCAATTATTAATATAAAACTATTACTCCTTCTCAGTTTAACCTACTCGACTATTTAACAATATAAAACTATTTTTGTTTTGTTTTGGTGTATAAGTAACTGACGAAATTAATTTGGAAAATATACAAAATAAAGCCTCGACAACTCAATAGAGGTTTTATTGCAAGGTGTCGTTAACAATGAAGAAAAATTCCGTTTAAGGAAATTTATGTCATAAAGATTTATTATTACTATTTACAGAAAATAATTGGCCATATATATATATATATATATATATATATATATATATATATATATATATATATATATATATATATATATTTGATATCCGAAATAAATTAATCGAACTGGGATAGTCAACACTGATGTCCGAAATATATGTGGGATACTATGTGATGTAGGTCACTTTTGTTTTTAACTGCTAATGTCACATAAATGCCTTTGAAGTACTCTTAGAAGAAAATCTTGGTTGAAAATCGTATAATCCTTACTGGTATTCATTATTTGTTAAACTTGGAAAATATAAGTCTTCAATTTATTAATACTTTTGCTAAACAAAGCAGGTGTATTGCTTTAGAAAAGAAAAGAATCGGAAAAAAAATAAAACTACAGTTAATATAATAGTTATCGTAGTATATTTAGCTTTGTTACCTCGTATGTTTCCTTTATGGTTTATCTTTCTGCTCCATGGTCTACTTTACATATCATATAAGCTGACTGGACTGGCCCCTAGACGAGAAGAGTATATCCCTGTACTTTTACTTTTAATTCTTTATTATTTTTGTAGGAGTATGTAAATGTATTGGAGAGGTATATTTTTTTCATAGTCAAGGTAAATTAATTGTATAATCATATGGTAATTAAATATTATCTTATTACAATACGAAACTGCAGTAAACAACACCATGCCGAATTACAATCTTGAATAAAACAGCTGGTATGAAAACCAAACGGTAAGTGTCTGATTGACAATATCTAACTTTATAAAAACAAAGAAATGTTGAAAGTTTGTCAATCAGTGGCGGCAGAATTGCTAGGATTTTTTTCACATGACTACTCACACCTTCGATTCGAATTGATATGGATGTTTATAGGCATGGCCAGATCTTCTGAGGGTAAATTATCTTATATGGTTACCTCGCGGAAGATATCTAAGTTCCGTGCATTCATTTAGAGTAATGATGCCAATTACTTGAAGTTGGCCTAGATTGCTGGCTCGGAGTAACCCGGGCATAAGTTCGATGCCTACATAAATCGGCTGGATGTGTAATTGACTGGGTGTGTCTGTGTATGTTCGTGCGAATATCGGGGGTAGGTGGAAGAATAACACTAAGCTAAACATCGCCCCCAGAATAACGAAAGTGGAAGAGACTTTATGAAACTTTATTTTTAACATATAAATATAAAACTATACACATCTCAGTCCTTTACCTAAAGTTTAATGTGGTGTATAAAATAATATTCAGAGTGTATATCAGAATATTTTATAATGTATCGAGTTCCTTTCAAATGTAAATTTAATTATATGACCACTAATAATGAGTGAAAATGACTACTGTTCATCTGTTGATAATAAATAAGTTGGACGTTACATTCTCGGATGACAATTTGTATAATTTGAAGGCATATGTTTTCAATTACCTAGGTTATTTCATTCTTTAATATCTTTAATATTTCCTGATTAGTTTTGATTTTAAATAGCCCCACAATCTATGGATCTTGGGTACTAAATTTACTTGTAACTAGTATAAAGTTATTAGTAATAGAATTATTAGTAACATTATTACATAATCATTAACGGTGTCGTTAAAAAATAGAGCGAATAATTTTATTATTAACAATACCAGGCCAAACGTTCACATTTTTTGGAATTTCGGCAGTTCCTCTCTCCAATATCGGCAGTTCTGATGTTATCTATTCGAATGAAATGTATATAACTTCATCACAACAGGCAATTTTCTTGAGAAACTGCAAATCTGCTTGGTACCACTTAGTTATTAATTCATAGAATTTTAAACGTCAATCAGGATTATATTTATTTAACTCCTCAACTAACAGATATTTATAAAATTAGTATTGTTTTCACATGGGCAGAATCAATCTTCAGCGAACTCAGAATTTCAATGAGTTATCAAGTCAGTTTATGCAGATTTTGCTTAATATATGTATACCAGTATACCTATTTGCCATTCCTTGTCAAGTCGGGATATTCTATATTGCTTTTGAATAGCTTTACATGAAAAGTCAATTTTTTTATTTCAATAAATAAATCACCAGCGTGTTTATTATTAAATATTTCATATACCGTACCCTATTTTGAATTCTTTTTTATTACCATATTTTCGAATTTCGGGTAAATGACCCATTATAAAATTAATAAACATAGAAATCTTATTAACAGCACTTTTGATAAGTATTAATTATTCATATAGTGACGTTAACTAGAATACTACATTGTGAATCCAATAGTAAAGCCAATATATTCTCCAACAATGATGTAATTTGTTGAATAACACTCAACAATCACTGAAATTCAGGAATGTCTTTTTATCAGTACATATACTACCTTTTCAGAATTAACAATTAATATTCTAAATTATGGAATTTTTATTAATGCGTAATTTTTATTACACTCTAATTGCTTATGAAATCATTTCCTTCACAATCACTTTATTGTTGATATAAAAGCCAGATACTTAATAAATACTAAAACAAAATTTCAAATGCATAATGATGATGTTTATGTGTCTGGAAAGACCACTAGAATTATTAGCAGCTGCAAAAAATGTAACTTTATTTTAAAATTTATTGCCCAATGAATATGTGCGAATTCGCTTATAAAGGTTTCATAGATTATTGCTCTGAAAAAATATGACTTCGCGATCTGAAAATGTCATGATTGCATACCTTTCCGATTTATTTACAAAGTTGAAGCGTATAATGGTCAAATTACTCCATGCTGAGAGAAGCACTTGTTACAAAAGAAAGCAATGATATATCAAAATCAAAATATTCGTAACTACCTGCTTTCCTGAAACGTCAAAGTGACAACTATAAACTAAAGTAAAAGTAGTTTTGCCAAATAATCAACTTGAAACGTTTATTAGTCAATAACCAGATCATATTTAATTAATACAAATAAGTACGTTTAAAATGTGAGAATTTTAAAAGTATTTAGAAATTTCATGCATATCGCCTTGATGAACTGCGTCAATTAAACTTGAAATAATATAGAATATTTGGGTTGTAAGTTTCTAATTAAAACACTTCAAATAATAAAATGAGAAAAAACAAGATCATTTTTGGATAATAAAAGGAAAAATCAAGATCATTTGTGATAAACAAAACGTCTGTATTATTTTATATAAAATAATTATGTTATATGCTGTCCAGAAAATTTTCAAAGTTGTCACTTTTTTTAAATGTTCAAATAAAAAAGGTAGCAGGCAAGTAGTCAAAGGACATTAGTTTAGCAAAATGCCCCAAATTATTGTAAAATGTTTAAATTTATTAAATGCAGATGAGTACATTATTTCTGTTACTCCTCTGTGACATTTTTGGTTAATGCTGGGATTTACATGCAAATTTAATTAAGGGGTTATCCAATTCGGGTTTCGGAAAGTAAGACCCTGCTGTTCGACAGCTGTCAATTGTATTTGTCTGTCAAACTGGTTTTTGGTTAGTTAAAGGTTTGCCATTTTACAACATGGAACATTATACGACAGAACAACGCGTTAGAATTGTTAAATTGTTTTACAAAAATGGTGATTCTGCCGTTTCCACTTTTCGCTCGTCACTAGCAGATTATGGTCGTCATAATCGCCCAAATGAGCGAACAATTGCATACACAGTGAAAAAATTTGAAGAAACTGGATCGGTCACGGATATTGTAAGGCCTGTAAATCATCGTAATGTACGCAATCACGAAAATATCGCAGCTGTTGCTGAAAGTGTGGCTGAAGACCCAAATTTCTCAATTCCACGTCGTGCTCAGCAATTGGGCTTGACTTATGGCTCTTTATGGCGAATTTTGCATTTGGATTTGCACCTTCATCCTTACAAAATTCAACTCACACAGGAATTGAAGCCTGCGGATCATGCACAGCGCAGAATATACGCCAATTGGGTACTAGAACAACAAGAACAAAATGCCAATTTTTCCAACAAAATTTTCTTCAGCGATGAAGCCCATTTCTGCCTCGGTGGATACGTGAATAAGCAAAATTGCCGTATATGGGGCTCTGAAAACCCTCAAGTAGTCGAAGAGCAGCCAATGCATCCAGAAAAAGTCACTGTCTGGTGTGCGTTGTGGTCTGGTGGTGTTATCGGTCCATTTTTCTTTGAGAATGACCAAGGAGTTACCGTTACAGTCAATTCTCAATGCTATTGCCACATGTTAAAGGAATATTTTTGGCACGAAATTGAATATATCGATACGGACGATATGTGGTTTCAACAAGATGGGGCGACAAGTCACACAGCACAGACGAAGTAGGGCTCTATTGCAAGAGAAATTTCCAGGCCGAGTAATTTCGAGATTAGCGGATGTAAATTGGCCTCCGAGATCCTATGATTTAACGCCTTTAGACTTTTTTTTTGTGGGGCTACGCAAAAGATCGTGTTTATGAGAACACTCCTCTAAATTTGGAGCAATCGAAAACCAATATTTGTGAAGTCATGGCCGAGATATTGCCCGAAATGTGCGGAAAAATCATCGAAAATTACCTCAAAAGGATTGAGTCCTGCAAAAGGTCCCGTAAAGGACATTTGAACGATGTTGTATTCCACACATAATGGCAAAGACCAAACTTTATAATGAAATAAAAATTTCAACAAAATCTGAATTATTTGTGTTGGTTTTTTTAAATTTACTTTCCGAAACCAGAATTGGATAACCCTTTACTTTAAAGAGGTATGGAGGAGAGAAATTGTCAAATGTTATCAAAGTATATGTAAAATAATCTTTTATAAGTAAAGTAGGTACAACAGATAAAAAATAGAGGGGAACATAAAGCTATTAATAATAGTAATAATATTATTTGTCTATTAACGGTAATAATATTTTCGGGGAAGAAATAACGATTAACAGCAATAATGTCGCTGATATTTGAAGTAAAGTTCAACCAATATTTCATAGTTGGACAAATTGTAACACAACAATAGACATAAACAAATAGTTATAGTCAGTATTCAATACGATCATTTGCTAAAGAATGAGCTGCTAATATGGGTTGGTTTATCTGCGTGTTTTAATTTACTATCTACAATATAGATATAGATAAAACCGGTACGAAAAAGTTATTTTCCTGGCTTGGGTTAGAAAAATAACTTCCTCGTATAGCTTTCTGATGATTGCTTAACAACGGACTGAAATACTGGATAAAATAAGGTATTTTGAGATCTGCAATTGTATCGAGAAAGTAAGCATTCTTGACCGATGCCAAAAAAAAAACGATTTGATTCTGGGTTGGTCCACTACATAAGTTTTTAAAATATTTTTCTCAGTATTAGTGCACTAAACTTATACAACGATATAAGAGGTTTTATATTGCCGAATAGACAATTAAACTTTCAAATAAGGTACTGAAAGTGAACGTACGGTATACCGTAGGTTCACTTTCGGAATTAATTATTAATTAATTAATTAGAAGGGGTTAAAGTAGCGGGTAATATTTTGATGGCCAAGAATTGAAAATTTAAAAATAAAAATTGTCTATATTTCAGTATTCTATTTCGGAACTTTCCACAAAAACATATAAGAAATGTATTCTTTTCAAATTTCCATTTATATCATATTAAGGCAGATATAATGTGGGTAATGTGGAAAATTTATCGAAAAGAGTATTAAAGATGTAAGATCAATATAATCGTTGAATACAATTGTAAATTCAATAAAAGTAAATAAGTCTATAATTTTCTGCGTTCTTAATTAAATCTATAACCACTAGCAAATATTAAATTTTATAGTTATATAGTATAGTCTATACACTAAACTGAATAATTAGGAGTATGGAAAGATATTAATTCATTCCACCGAAATAATTTGCTATATATTAATTTGTAATTCTTAGGTTCATTACATACGTATTTATTTTATTAATCTTTAACATTAACCGTTTGCCTAAAAACATTAAATAACTATCAATTTAACTTATATACTTTGTCTATAAAATCACTTTGAACTATCCAAAAGCTATAAAAAAGTGTAATACATTATAGCGCTGCTCACATTTTATCCAAAAGGAAGATTTACGACATCAATAAATACTGTAGAAAGAAGGTTAGCTGTAACTGATATACCACCAGAGAAAAAATAATGAATTGACAGACGTGGCAATTAACGGAAATTAAGTAAAAAGTAAACTTCCTATTTATTTTCTTCGAAATTACAATTTCGTTGATAGTAGGTATTATTTGTAGGAAAGTATTATATAGATTCTAAAGGCTACATCCGTATATAGTTGATATTTTGTTCAACTTTGTTGCATTGGAATACAATCAGTAGCTTAGCAATATAATGATGGATCGGTCATGAACCAGTTTAAGTCCGCACATTATGTTGAATTATTTTATAATAATACTATACAAAATATATTATTTAATAAATTATGAAATTTATAAATTAATTAATAAATGTATTATAAATTTATATACGTAGTTTAAGATTAGGAATATGTAGAAAGATTATAATATAAGAAAGACAAGTGATCCGTTGAAAAGAAGTTGTGAAAATAACGCGAAAGCATCATTACATAAGAAAATAGAAAAAGTAAAAAACAGGACAGTAACTGAAAAAAAAAATTAATATGAATATAAACAGTTTTTGTTAGCCGCAATTGATGCGATGGGAAATCACACTATGATAGTCGGTGTTAGATAGAATATCAATAATAATAGACAACAATTTTTTTCTATTTTTAGCAGCTTTAACAATTTTAAATTTACAATACGCTTAGGCTATATTACATAGAATACCTGTATTTAGAATTTTATGAAGAATAGCAAAATATAGAGTGTATGTATCAATTTGATTTCAATTAAGAAATAATTAAAATGTGTTGTTATGTGGTGTGATATGTGGTCCGGGAATTTTTAGGTGTCGGAACTGGCAGCTACATCTGCAATTAGACAAGATGTAGCTGCGTATGCTTGCACCACATACAGACCTCAAGTACAAGTATAAGGTTATCTTCACACCAAAGTTTTCTACCTACTCTAGTATTGAAAAGTAATTAGTAAAAGCTACATACGTTATGATTTAAATTTCTAATGTAAAAAAGTATCACTAGGTAAATGCATATGTGAGATCAATCCGTGCATTTAGTTCAATTATTTAAGGAACACACCCACCATATTTTGTATCTGGATGGGTTTGCTCTTACATTCTTATTAATTCTTTTGGTATAGGACTAGCTCGATCTACGAAATGGCCTTACTATCAGTATCTTTCTCCTAATATTAAATACGTTTTAAAAACGTATGCAGTTATAGTATTCTTTCCGTAATATACTTTTATTATGTGTTATTAAAATTCACCTAAAAGATTCACTTGAAAAATATTCTACCTAGTGTAGAATACCGATGCAAAAAAAACCATCATTAAATTGATTTTAGATCGAATCTTTCTTTAATTGCATTATTTAATGGTAATAAAATTAACAACCATCAATTTGACAATATGCTAGGGTTCTTGGTTAGTTAATTACAACAAGGTGAAGTATTTTATTTTTAATTCATCAGATAGTGTTTATTTTATCGATCTTCGTGTAAATATTGATACTCATATATGTTTATTTTAACATAGAGATTGGATAAGTAATTAGGATTTGAATACGAGTCTAGGCATTTAGTATTTTCAACAAAACGTGGAGGTACTCAAACGCGATATATGTAATCAGAAATATAACTACAAACAGACACAAATACAACTATAACGTCATACCTCCTACATGAATTATCATGTATGTATTGATTATATTCTAAAGAATGCTAAATACTAAATTAGATGTAAAATTAAAGCAATAATATTATCAATTCAGACCATCGTATTGTATCCATTGTACCTCTATCCTTTGCCTGAAAGAGTTGCCTTTTTCCGACCAACCACCACCACTATTATCCTTTCTGTTATTTCACTGCATGAATACTTGAAGAGAGATACTCGATGATACTCAAGGCAGATCAACAGATTCTGACCAATAATTTCCCAATGTTGATCCTCATTTTGTTGAGAGAGCGCGACAGTTCTTTAGAATATGTTCCGTAGTTTATCCTCAAGATTATGTCTTCTACACACAGGATTGTTAACGTTGCTCATTGCCTGTTTAGTTTTAAATATCCCGTCGGGGTTTCTATTATTAGTTTAGTCCTTAGGAATTAGGCCTATGTTTATTTAGGACTATCGAAGTGGCTTTATCTTATCGAAGTGGTCTGTAAATATTCCAATGGTTTTTTTAATAATCTGGTTTAGTAATTTCTAGTCGCCTGTAGTAGCTCCATAACCTCATTCTTGATTAGTGTGGCATAACCTTCCAATGATTCATTTATTCGATGGTTTAGAGTTAAGGGAATATACTATTCAGATATTTCTAGCATTTCCCACCATCAGTGTAGACTGAGGTGTCCGACATTAAAGAAACAGAAAAATTCAGTATACTCCGACATTTGTTTTCAAATAGAACAATGGAGGAAGTCCTATCTACGTTCGTTTTCAAAGATAAGAGTTGCTTATCTGCCTCCTCCAAAACGCATGCATATGTTGTTCACTACACGCTCATTTTCCATAGACTTATGGGAAGTAGAATCTGGCATGTAATCTCAAAGTCATCATTAAGGCGTCTTTCTCTATATGCAAGTCTAGATATATCAACCCTAAGACATTTTCTAAGGCTGGTGAGGGAACTGTCCTCATCACACTGGTAATTATTAGATAAGCCTATATCTGTAGGTGCTCTACAGAGATCGTCCCTAAAATAGGTTCCTAGGTTTTTCTTCTCTTTGGCCCACCAGATAATTGCTCCATATGTTGGCGTCACAATAGCCATATACATTTTATATCACTTTTTATTTAATTAACTTTTTAAAAACAATTTATTTTTAATTTACGATTTTGAACACTTTGCTATGTCAAAAAAGGAGTAACCGACTTTATAATTTAATTTAGACTTGTTCGACGTTTACTCGACGACTAATTGAAGATTACTATATTTGCCGATTACTATATTTGCCGATTACTGTATTTGCCGATTACTATATTTGCCGATTACTGAAGCTACCAATGGTTGTTTCTCTATTTAAAACATTTCTGTATGCTGATGCTGCAGGAATGTTCTAAGAAGTGTTTTTCTCAAGCTTTTAGCAAGTTGCAATAATTGCGATAAAATACAATGTAGGTTTATGATAAGCACGAAAGGTTTTTAGTTACGCGATAACCGCAATGACTTTGGTATACTCTTTTCTGGACATAACATCCTGTATGCTAATGGCCTGTTACAATGTATATTACAATATTATAAAATACAATATTAATCTAAGTATTAACCTAATATAAGAGAGGATTCTATATAACAACTCCCCCCTTATAATAAAAGTTGGTGTCATACAACAACTTTTTTGTAAAAATCGATTACAAAATCGATGGCGTTAAGTTCATGCAAGCACGTAAAAACAAGAAATTGCATATAAACTTTTTCTTTAAATTGACAATGGGATTACATTAGAAATAGCAATATAATTAAATTAAAACATTGGGATAAAGGTTAAACAAAGTGAGTTACACTGATTAAAAGTTAAAATTAAAACTTGAAACGGAATCTAGCACTGCACTAGCACTGTAGCACTGAAAATTAGTTCAATTCAATATCTTCTTCGGATGGTTCTTCTGGTCTGATTGATGGTCTTCTCCTGGGAAGGATGCTGGCGAAGCTTCTAAATGTTTTCCTTGGTCTAGGTGGAGGTGGCGGTGAATTGGATGTAATAGCAATGGCTAATCTATTTCTTTTTCGGCATTTACAACAGATGTATAATAAGATAATGCCGATTATTGCAGCAATTGTGAAGTACGTAAACCATGAAATATGTTTGGTGATGAACGGTTCATTAATCATATTATCCAGCGTTTTTGAATATTCGTCTAATTTATGTTTTGCGATTTCGAGGTCTTCGGTATTAAGATTATTTAATTTTAATGGTTGTAATTTGGGAATTTCGAAATCGTCGGGAATGTCGTGACAACAGTTGTATGGAATTAAAATAGGATGAGCATCGAGCTCCTTTACGGTGGTTTCCTTCGAATTGGATTGTATTTTAGTAACTCCTACAAATGCACTGCATTCTGATTGTAATGTCAGAATGGAGTTCTTGAAAATAATTTCTGTCTTGGTATTTATCTGCTTACAATTTATAGTGATTTGAAGTGGTTCAGAGTTTACGATGAGCCATGAGTTGGTTAGTTTTTGAACGTTATATCCTTTTGCGAATATTAAGGACGTTTCGCAATTTTCGGGTAGTGTTTTTAGATTTTTCAAGATGCGTGCCTCGCACATGGCATTGTCATCTATGGGATATGCGAAAAGATTTGTACAGAGTTTTGTTCCTGTATAAAGTTGTTTGCATCCGTTCAAATTTGACAAGGGTATGTACATCAAAGAATCATCATCACGCGCAATATATCTTTGTGAAGTTGACAGTACATGATATAATCCAGTTCTGTGATTTAGAATTGGTATAGGAAATAATTTAAAAAGTGTGTATCTTTGTTGATCAATTAATGGAATTTTCAAAACAAAAATAAGATCTGAATCTGTCTGAAAGGCCTCTAATTCCATTATGTCTAAGTATTTAGCAATATTAGATAACTTGATAACCAATGGCAGGTTATTTTGATGTAAATTTTGAGATATTTCCTGAAGTGATGTAACCAGATTTTCAGGATTAATTATTGATGTCTGAATTATTTTTAAACGCGCGAAAGTGACTGAATTTATGATATTGTTTAATTGATCCTCGATATACAAATAACTCTCCATTAGAAATTCACATTGTTCTAGAAATCTCAATTTGGCTTCGATGACTTTTATTTTGTCAGCTGTTTTGTAAATCGTGTCTGAAATAATTTTTATGTCCCTATTAAAAGTGGCTTCGTCAATTTGTAATTTTTGTATAGTGGCATTAAAGTTTTTGATAACAGAGGTTGTTACTGAAATTTGGTTTTTTAATAAACTTTCTAATTGGAATTCATCTTTTGCTAGTTTCTTAATACAATCTGAATAATATTCTCCATCTGCAGAGTCTAAATTTCCTGTGATGGTTTTAAATATTGAGCCAATACCGTTAATAAGTCCTCGTTTGTAGCGTCTGGTGTCGAAATAAATTTCATTTAATTTCTCTTGTATTGATTTAGAGATTTGCGTAAGCAGGCTTACATGGGTTTTAACTTCTCCTCGAAATAGATTCATATTTTCGAAAGTAGGGTTGACTGCGTGTAAAAGAATTTCTAATAAGTTTTCATTATGTTCGAAAGCATTTTTCAATGACGATATGTTTTTGTGAACTAATAGGGTCCATTGTTTGTTTGAAATCACTACTTCACTTTCTTTATGGAAATATATTCCGATGGTATTATTTATAGGAGATATGGTACATTGTGAGGCTACTGTTCCGATCAGAAGCAGAAACCTGAAATTAGATTTTAATTTTCAGAATAAGGTTTCATCCTATCAAAGTTTACTTTTGTAGTTTGATTCGTTTCTAAATTTTGTAAAATCGCTGAATTTTGAGATATTTCTTTTATTCTAAATGGGCCATTAAATTTATTGTGAAGTTTGTTTTTTATTTGTGATTCTTTCACATAGACTTTGTCACCGATATTAAATTTAGGTATATTTTCCGAAATGTGTTTGTCAAATCGCGTTTTCGCTTTTTCCTTTTGGAGGTTCGTTTTTGATCGTGCTATTTTGTAGTACCATGAGATTCTATTATTTAAATCTCGAACATATTTAGAAATCAGTTCTTTTTGGTTGTATAGTGTTTCGGGAGGACGACTAGATGTATGTCCGAAGACTAACTCATATGGTGTGAAACCATGGGTCTTATTTACAGAGTTGTTATAACATATTACTGCGTATGGAATAACCGTTAAGGGATGTTCATTTGGATTTTCTGCTTTATTGACTCGTATCATTTCTAATAATGTCGAATGGAATCGTTCGACGCATCCATTTGATTGTGGATGATTGACGCTAGAGAAGGTCAGTTTGATGTCTTAAAGAGTACATAAGTCTTTTAGTAACGTATTGTCAAATTCTCTGCCGTAATCACAATGAATTCGGAGAGGTGTTCCGTAATGTTGGAAGTACAAAAGAAGGGTGTTGACTGTCGATTTAGCTGATTTGTCTTGAAGAGGGTATGCCTGTGTAAATTTTGTTAATTCGTCCCCAATTGTCAGGACGTGATTTTTTGTTGGAATTTCTAAAATATCTATGTTGATTCGCTCAAAAGGTGTTTTTGGGGTTTCCGTGATAACTAAAGGGTTGCTTAAATTTTTACGTAACGTTTTTGTTTTTTGACAAATTTCGCAGTTCTGAATGTATTTCTCCACGTGTTTTGTTAATCCTGGCCAATTATATTTTTCGCGTATTCTACGGATAGTTTCATTTATACCACGGTGAAGATTTGCTTTACCGTTGTGGTATTGATCTATTATTATAGGAAATTGATCTTCGTCCGGTGTTCTTGTTAAATTTTGACAAATAGTTAAATTTAGATCTGATTCAGTGAAGATGAATGATAGCATTTCTAAAATTGGAAGGTCTGGATTATTTTCGACAAAATATGTTTTCGAAAGGTCGAGAGTATTTTTATTACCAGGTAACAATGTTTGTTACCTTGTATAAGGTAACAAACATTGTTTCAATTACTTCATCTGCATCAAAAGGTAATAAGATTATATAATATTTGCGATGTTTTATAGTTTTGCTAGATACGGTATTTATTTTATTGTGATCAAATTTTGGGTTCTCATCAAAAATGTCTTCTATTATTTTATAATGAAGATCTTCTAGTTTATCTTTCCTAAAGAATACTATTACGTCCTTGTGTTTTTTGTCTAATAGTTGGTCATTAGTAAATTTAATTTTGTTATAGTCAATTAAAGATTGCGTCTTATAAAGTTTTACAAATGTCTCTAATTCCTGTGTACATGTTTCAGGGGATATTTCTGTAATTTCTGAATTTATTGATTCATTGTCTGAATTTGAAGTTAAAATTTTTGTAAGAAATTCTGAACATTTTTGGAAATGATTGATCTTTATTCTAGATAAAGCGCCAGCGTTTTTATTGATTTTTCCTGGTTTATATTGGATTTCATAATCATACTCCTCAAGCTTTAATCTCCAACGCGCTAGGCGACTTCCTGGATCTTTTATTGATAGTAGCCAAGTTAGAGGTCTATGATCAGTTATTAATTTAAATTTACGTCCAAAAAGGTAAGGTCTAAAGTGTTTGACCGACCAGACAATAGCGAGAAGCTCTCTTTCAATTGTGGAGTATTTAGTTTCGGCATGACATAAGGTCCTGGATGCAAAAGCTATAGGTAAGTCTTTTCCTATTTGTCCTTGGGATAGAACTGCTCCTATTGCAAATGAGCTTGCATCTGTCGTTAAGATAAAGGGTTCATTAAAATTTGGATATATCAAAATAGGGGTTGAAGTTAACGATTCTTTTAATTCTTTAAAGGATTTCTGGCATTCGTAATCAAAATGGAATAATATGTCTTTTTGTAACAATTTCGTCAAAGGCTTAGAGATTTTTGCAAAATTGGGTATAAATCGTCTGTAATATCCTGCTAGTCCTAAAAATTGTTTAATTTCTTTTTGATTTGTCGGTTGAGGAAAATTAGCTACACAATTAATTTTTGTTGGATTTGGTTTTACTCCGTCGGGTGTAATTATGTGACCTAAATAAGCGACTTCTTTGCGGAGAAATTCGCATTTGTCGGGTTGTATTTTTAAATTCGCGTTCCTTAATCGTTTGAAAACTTCAGTTAATCTACTAATATGTTCGTGTATTGTTGGTGAATAAATTATGATGTCATCCATGTATACCAGACAACGTTCGTTTTGGATACCTAAGAGTATGTTATCCATAACTCTCTGAAATGTCGCGGGGGCATTTTTTAAACCAAAGGGAAGACGAGTGAATTCATAATGTCCGTTCTCTACCGAAAAAGCTGTTTTTGCAATATCCTTTGAATCAATTTCGATTTGGTGAAAACCTGAAGCCAAATCTAAAGTTGTGAAATATTCACATTTACCTAGTTGATCTAGTAAATCGGATATATTAGGGAGAGGATATTTATCTCCTACGGATATTTCATTTAGTTTCCGATAGTCGACGGCAACGCGCCATTTTTGTTTCCCGGAGGCGTCCAATTTTTTCGGAACGACCCATACTGGTGAAGACCATGAAGAAATAGATGGTCTTATTATGCCTTGGTCTAACATTTTTGAAATTTGTGTTTTTACTTCCTCTTTATGGATGTGAGGGTAGCGGTATGATTTTGTGAAAATAGGTTTTGTGTCTATCGTGTCAATCGTATGTTTAATTTCGTTTGTAAATGTCAAATTGTCACCTTCTAAGTAAAATATATCTGAATATTCTAAACATAATTCTTTAATTAAAAATTGTTCTTCCTCGTTCAAATGTTCAATTCGCAATTGATTTTCAATTTCGAAATTTCGGTCTGTGTAATTTTGATTTTTATTTACTGTGTTTGTATTTAATAAACTTGAATTTTTAATGGGCTCTAATTTTAGATCATCGAAATGTATAATTTTTGGAATTTCATTCGCGTTAATTATTGATGTTAAAAATTCTCCTTTTTCATTAATTTTTACAAGAGCATTTGGAATTCGTACTTTGTCTTTTTCTTGACCGCTTAAAATAGCGTCCGTGTTAAAGAGATTACATTGAATTTTAAATATTTGCTCAGTACGAGGGGCGATCGAAATGTTATTTTTAATACTTTTGGTTTCTAAATTTGGTGGTGTGTTTTCTTGTTGCTCGTAATCGTCAGTAACTTTAAATAGTGGGACAGTTTTAAAATTGGTTATAAGTTGTCTATTTTTAATGTCGATTATGCAATTATAGTGTTCCAAAAAATCAGAACCTAATAGTCCGTCAAATTCTATGTCAATGTCATGAATATATACTTTATGAGGGTCCGAATCTGTAAATGGTATAAGTGTTGACTCTTTGATAAAAATTCGTTCATCCGTTATTCCCTGTATAATAACATTTTCCGAAAATCTTTTAGTGTAATTCTCACAAGTTCTGGGTTTAAATATCGAAAGTCCTGCGCCTGTATCGATTAAAATTTTGAATGTTTTGCTAATATCTTTAATATAATATAAATTTTTTGAATTTACAGTTAAGAGGTTTTGATCTACATGAATTTTTGGTCTTTGGGTTGTCGGTTTTTGTTGCATTTTATAATTTGAATTTTGGTTGTCTCCGAATCTGGAGGGTGGTCTTGATGGTCGAGGATGTGAAAATCCTGATTCGTATTTTGTTCTGTCGGATCGTTAGGGTCATGGAATTGATGAGCAGTATCATCATATCTGTTATAGTTCTCATATGGTGAATATTCTTCACAGTATTGGTTTTGAATGTTATATGGATGAGCGGTATCATCCGGGTAATATTGTGGGGTTATTTCTTGTTGATGAGCTGTATCGTCATATTCGTTATACTCACAATAATTTTGATTCATATGATGAGTTTTTTGTTGGGTAAAATTTGGGTTTGGCCTAATAATAGATGGTCGTTGTTGCGAATAGTTAGGGTTTGGTCTTATAGCAGAGGGTCTATTTTGTTGAAACTGTTGGAAATTTTGATTTGTTTGAGGTCTGATGTTATTAGCATTAAATGGTTGACGTGGTTGAAAATTATTTAAATTTTGCGAAAAATTCGGTATGTAATTTGGCGTGTAATTTGGTCTAGCTAAATTCTGAAAAGTTCCGAAATTTTGTTGGGTACTCCTACATTCGTTAGAAGTATGACCAATTCTTTTGCATTTATTACAACTTTTCTTATTTGGAAAATTTTGAATATTAGTGGGTGGTCTGTTAGTTCTATTAAATTTTTGTGTTTCAAAATATGATAGTTGTAGCTCTCGTTTTATTCGGGCGACAGCTTGAAGCATATCACTCGGATTACTTGCTCTAATAATGGAGCCTAATTTGGGGTCTAAACCTGTTAATAGTGTGTTTAAAGTCATTGTTTCAATCAGGGTACTTTGCGCTGATTTTTGTTCTGCGGTAAGCGGTTGCTTTTGTATTGCCGCATGCATTTTTGCGTTGTGAGTCTGTAGTCTAGAGACGAAATTTAGTGCAGACTCGTTAGAATTTTGGCTAATTCTTTGTAGGTCTTGAATTAAAGCTGTGAGATCTCTAGAATCTCCAAAATGCGTTTCTAGTAGATACTTAATCTCATCCCAAGTGGATGGATTACGGGAATTTATTAACTCGGCGGCTTTGCCTCTGAGCTTATTTTTTACGTGCAATGTTAATAAAATTGTTTGGTTATCGATGGCCATATCGTAAGCACATCTTACTGCATTGAGAAAAGTTTGAAGGAAAATTTGATTTCCATCAAATTCAGGTACTATGGAAACAATTTCCGATAGCCTATACGGTTCAATATGTTCTTCAGCCATTTTTTGGTTATTAAATTATCAAATGTTTTATAAAAACAAAATAATAAATAATAATTTTAAAATTAAAAGATTTCAATGATGAAAAAATGTATTTCGTTTCACTGGTTTATATCAGTTATTCGTACGTATTGTACGTAAAATAAAAATATACACAAAAAAATTGTATAATGGGGTAAGCGAGATGATTCTTTGCGACTTACCAAGTTGTCGATTTCATTCGTCGGCTAGGGTCCACTTCCAGTGAGGCAGATCCGTGTTCTGGATAGGGTTGTCCTGGCTGATGTTGAATATCGTGGAGAAGAGGTCCGCAGACAGTGAGGCAAGGTCCGTGTTCTATCTGGGTGTCCTTCTTCTTTTCTTCTTAAAACTAGGTTGCTTTTTCTTTCTTGTTTATTCTTCTTAAATTATTTCTTCTTGAATTATTTCTTCTTACTTCTTGAAACTTCTTGTTTCTTTTCTTCTATTGGTTCTTTCGCTTAGGAATTGGAATTCCACAACTCTAGTTAGGCAATGTCCGTGTTCTAAAGTTGCGCGAAAATCCTACCGACTGCGCCAATTTTTATATCACTTTTTATTTAATTAACTTTTTAAAAACAATTTATTTTTAATTTACGATTTTGAACACTTTGCTATGTCAGAAAAGGAGTAACCGACTTTATAATTTAATTTAGACTTGTTCGACGTTTACTCGACGACTAATTGAAGATTACTATATTTGCCGATTACTATATTTGCCGATTACTGTATTTGCCGATTACTATATTTGCCGATTACTGAAGCTACCAATGGTTGTTTCTCTATTTAAAACATTTCTGTATGCTGATGCTGCAGGAATGTTCTAAGAAGTGTTTTTCTCAAGCTTTTAGCAAGTTGCAATAATTGCGATAAAATACAATGTAGGTTTATGATAAGCACGAAAGGTTTTTAGTTACGCGATAACCGCAATGACTTTGGTATACTCTTTTCTGGACATAACATCCTGTATGCTAATGGCCTGTTACAATGTATATTACAATATTATAAAATACAATATTAATCTAAGTCTTAACCTAATATAAGAGAGGATAACTATATATAACATACCTATATAACATATAAAAGGTGGACTTTCAATATTACTACACTTTTGAAATCCTACGCAAATGACTGAAGTATCTTGATGATCGCACGTTTTGAAGTAATATTCTGCCAGTTAATGGAGATCATACACAGCCTCCAGTAAATAACAAAATATTCCTTCAAAATCTTCGACCATCACAATAACTAAATCACACGCATACACTTTCAAAAGTGTAGTCATTTGAAAGGTCAAAAAAAATCATGTGCAGCACAGTACACGTGATAGAAGTGAATACTTCTTTAGAATAGAGAATGAGAGAGATTAAGAGTGAAAGAGAGAGAGAAAGGGAGAGGGATAATTTCAAAAGAAATATAACAATATAAAATGTGTGTAAAAATATTCGGTTCATTCATTATCTACACTATCATCGGCTGGTGGTTCAATTAGTAATACTGATATGATTGGTTTGTGATAACTAAAATATGAAATATATGTTCGTGATTCGATATTTCCTAGATAACGTGTAAAAATTGCATCTATTGTTGTTCCGGATTTTGATGTTGATTCTTTGCGATTGTTATTTATAAGCAGACCAAATGTTTCTCGAAGAAAGTTAATCAACGTCAAAGAATCATTGGATCCAAAATTTACATTGAAATCTCCCCCGAGAATCAAAGGGATTTTGTCTTCGCCTCTTCCAAGTGTATTTGCATCTGTGTGGCTGTAAACCAGTAGGGAACGGTGAATGAAATATATTATATCTTCTAGATTTTAACAAGTTAAACGGTTCAAGGATATTATTAAATAATCACAGAACACAGATGTAAATAACGTAAATAATTACAAAACACAATGATAAATATTCGGTACACACGCGTGCTGATTCGGCTGTTAATATATAGCGTCTGGATGCGTACATCTATAACGCGCGCATGCGCGACAATAGGGAGACGCGGATAGCCTAAACTGATATATATATATATATATATATATATATATATATATATATATATGATGTATAGCTCTCTTTCTCCTTTCCTCTACGTTATATCTTTTTTCTCTCTCGTGTAACGAAATCTGGAAACGTTACATTTTTTCCAATTCACTCTCCATTATCGTCAAATATCAGAACGCCGCCAAAGAAGTATTCACTTCAAAAAAAAGTCTGTCAACTGGAGCTAGCACGACGTAAAAGATAATCGGAGTGTTGAACCCATTTTACATCCACCATTTACACATCTCTCAAGTTTTCTCAAAATTAACTCATAGTATACTAGATTACAATTACAGTTTATTTCCTAGATCCATGGATTATTTATTTGAGTTTGTTTAGAGTTATAGTTTAATCTGGAATTCAACATGATTCTCTTTACGTTATGTAAATTAGAACATAGTTTATAATCAGAATCAGATTGTGTTAGTTTTCTTTATTAAACGTTGAACATTATTGCAAATGCTAAAAAATATGTTCAAACAAGCCAATATATATAATTTTTAAAAATATGTATTTTAAGATTTTACAGAAACAGGAATTTATGAATAACATCATTAACGATTATTAAAGATAGCTTTATGTATTTCTTAGTTCTTTAAAAATTACTCCAATTATAAAAAACTGAATTACTCCTCCTAAAATAAGCCTGTGGGTTATTTATTAGTTATTTCTAATTCATTTTATGTTTATTGTACACCCAGCATTACCCGTGATAAAATTTTTACTAGTGGTAGCTCAAGTTCGCTAAACTAACGTATCTTTGAAGCTGATTTAAAACAAATTGTATAATGAATTATATGAATTATATATATATATATATATATATATATATATATATATATATATATATATATATATATATATATATATATATATATATATATATATGTCGGAGACAACCCTCTGTATAGGCCCATGCCACCCCGGTTATCGAGATAGGAATGCATGGAATGCAGACATAAACACGGTTATGAGAACACGTAAACATTACCATAAATGGTCATGTCGAATGTGTGACTGGAGCTAGCGGGGGGGAACCTATCTCTCCCGCGGGCAGAACAAAAACCTAATTGAGGGTCCGGTGTATAGATTCAGTGAGAAAAAGACTGGAGATAGCGAGACGAGGATATTGGTGGCGGACTACTTAGCTCCTTTCGTGCAATTTAATTATCGTTTTAATGATCTGACATTTTAGTTTTAATATTTACTGACTATTTATTTCGTTTGTTTTGTTTAGTGACTTTTATATATATATATATATATATATATATATATATATATATATATATATATATATATATATATATATATATATAAATAAGTTTAATCTGGTACTACTAAGTATCAGATTTTCTTGACCTACAAACATAAAATTTGGTAGTTTTCATCTCATTTTCCTTACGTAGATTTTCCTTTTCCTTTTACCCACTTAAAATAATGGTGTAATGACACAATTTAACTTGCATGAATAAATAAATGCAAAGAATGTCTTAGGAAATATCTAAATGCATTAAATAAAAAACGGTAGTAGCTCCACGTTATTTTAAATAGAATGTAACTAAATAGCATCATGTAATAGATTGAGATTAGAGGATTATACAGAAAGCGAAGATAAATGTAGTACGTATATGCGAAAGTTCACCTTTACCCTTCTCGAACGTTTCTAGAAATTCTTTCTACATAGTTACTTCTTACAGTTAGATTGAATCTGCAATTACTTAGCTCTCCTTTTAACCTCTCTAAGGCTCTAGTCTATATCACTTAGGAAGGAGATCAAACTTCACAAATTCTTTCATTACATTAATAAATCTACTGCTTACTTTAGTACAGTTAGTTTGTACAGTCCATACAACTCATGATTTCTATTTATATATTTAATAAATATTGTTTTCGTTGAAGAAAGCCGTAGCTACATCTGAAATCTAATACAAATTAAAACATTAGAATTAGTAACGTAAGATTTACGTCACAAACTTATAAAATGAGGAACCTAGTAGTTTAAATTAATTAGTTCTATGAAATTATTAAATAACATAATTATTAGACTCTACAGAATGTCTCAGTTGGAACTATAAGATTTTAATTGTGCGCCGTTTGTGTTGTCAAAAATAGGGAATCAAGTGACCATTTACAGCTGCATTAAGAAAATTTCGCATAAAATTGGGACAAAATGAAACACCTACAGAGTTAACAGTTCGTAACTTAATCAATTAATTTGAAGAGACGGGTTCTGTTATTGAAAGAGCAACACCAATATGTCCTCATCGTGGTCGGCCAGAGGAAAATATTACTGCAATGAGAGAAAGTCTACGGAAGTATCCCAAACACATCAATCCAAACATCATCAATTTAATAATATAGTGATAGTGTTTCCTGGTTTTATTATCAATCACGTTTGACTGGCTATGACAGATTCCAAGACAACTCATTATTTTCTAACTCTTAGTGTTACGTCTCTAAAACGATTCCTATGACATACTTTCATCTTCGATGTTATTATATTGATTTGATCACCTCTGGCTCTATTTCATGAGTGTGGTATTTTTTAGATTACCTTTGCATTTGATACATTAACTTTGTTATAGAATTGACATGCCAGTTATATATTTCCGTTAAGATCGTGGTTCCCTTCCATGTTGTCGATAATTTAAAAAAAATATTCGTCTTCATTTTGTTATTAAATAATCTCTCATTTGCTACCATTTACGATAGACACAAATCGAACATATCTTCGATAACGACAGAAATCTTTAAATTATTTATATTCTAGTTATTAACGATGTAATGAAGTTTATTTATAGATAACTATGTTAAACCTATGGGCTATTATTATATTATTGTATTCAAGTCAATGTTACATTTGTTAGGCATATAAGTTTATTGATTATTATACAATTATAATTTTGACCTTATCGAATTAATATTCTTATTCACTGATTACTTATGATCACACTTGAAAACTGTTTGCCATTTATAAAACAGACAAAAAAGGAATAATATAAAACTATTGCAATTCTTAACTGTCTATGAAGTAATTAATATAATAATATAACGTTTGATAGATGTGTTACGTAAATTTTCAGTTAATATAACTAAAACTTAACTTATACATCACTACTTCCGATAAATGGTTGGCTTCCGGAAATTCGTAGTGTAATTCATAATGTATAGTGGATATAATTTGGATAAATTAAAATACCGAATTGATTGGGCCATTACTTGATGAACATTTATATTTATACGAAACTAAAACCTTCGCTGTTTAGATTTTCACTTTTTATTTGTTAAACATAACAATTGTTTCGCCAAAAGAGTGTTGAGTACCTAGACTAGTCTAGGTACTCAACATCTGAAGAAGCCACTGTGTTGGCGAAACAATTGTTATGTCTAACAAATAAAAAGTGAAAATGTAACTAGCGAAGGTTTTAATTTTGTATAATATTAAAATACTGCGAGGCTTTCTTATTACACTATTATCTTTTGCGTCCCATTAATAAATGGTTAATTCGACTATATATTACTAAATTTAAATTTGGCTTGAATTTCGCTTTTATTGCACGACACTAATAACAAATATAACAATAGATAGTCTTTGCTTTCGTCATATAATCCCTTCAGATTCACACGTAAACACCATTTTAATTTGTCGTTCGCTCCCGCGGAAAACGTTGAAGGTTTTAAAACCTCCATCCCCTTCATCCATCTCTTCCCGGAAAAAACTAAAGTTGTTTATAGTCTACATGTAACTGAATTTTACTACTTCAACCTACGTATCACACCAATTTTCTGCTACCGTAGTATTGACCTCTAGTGGTGGCCAATGCATTTGTGTGCGTTCACTATTTACGGTAAAAGAATAGTTGAATAGCGTGTAAATTTCAACTTGAGGATCATAATATCATCATCATGCGGTCATCAGTCCTAAGACTGGTTGGACGCTAACCTCCAGCTTCTCCTATCTTGTGCTAACCTACGCATTTCGCTAATTGTGCTACAACTTACATCCCTTACTATTTACAAGCAGTAGTCTAATTTAGGCCTACCTCTGCCTTTCTTTACTCCTATTTCTACCTCCAAAATATCGCGGACTATTCCCCCATGTCTCAACAAGTAGCCTAGCATTCTATCTCTTCTATTCTTTATGTTCTTCCACATACCTCTTTTCTCACCGACTTTCTCTAATACTTCTTCGTTTCTAACCCTATCAGTCTACGGTATTTTCATCATTCTTCGGTAACACCACATCTCAAAAGCTTCTAATTTCTTTCTACTTGCTTCCCCTACCATTCAGGTTTCGCAACCGTATAGTGCCGTGCTCCATACATACGTTTTCAAAAATCTCTTCCTTGTTTCTAAATTTATTACCCCCAAGCATAAAAGTGCTTTCTTCTTGTTAAAAGCTACTCGACCCTGCGCTATCCTTTGTTTTATATCTTTACCGCTTCTTCCATCCCAATTTATTTTACTTTCTAAATAAGTGAAGTCTTTAACTTCCTCCAATCTTCCATTATTAATTTGTACTTTCGCTTTTGCCCTGCTCTCGAGCCCTTTGCACACTAACACTTTAATTTTGTTTTTATTCACCCTCATTCCGTATTCCTCTGTCAACACTGCCTCCATTTCGTTCAACGCTGATTCCAATTCCTCTTTACTAGATGCTAATACTGCTATAGCATTCGAGAATCTCAGCATTTTTAGTTTCTGTCCCTGTATTTTAATCCCGAAATCCACTATATCTTTTACGACATTAATCACCTCTTCGATGTACAGATTAAAAATTAGTGGTGATAGCGTACATCTTTGTCTTACTCCTTTCCTAATACCTACTTCCCTTCTTTCCCCTTCTACTTCTATAACAGTAGTTTGCTCTTTGTATAGATTGCGTACTACTCTCCTATCTCTATATTTCATTCTCGCGCTCTTTAGTATCTCGAACATTTTTTCCCATCTTACATTATCAAAAGCTATTTCTAAATCTACAAATCCTATATAAGCGTTCTTTCCTTTTTCTATTGTTTTCTCTAACATTACTCTTAGCGCCAAAATATCGCCAGTTCCCCTATTTCGCCTAAACCAGAATTGGTCTTCTCCTAGTATTTCCTCCGCTCTATTTTCCATCCTCTTCTGCACTATTCTGGTTAAGATTTTTGACGCGTGGGAAGTTAGGCTAATCGTTCTAAAGTTCTCGCATTTGTCGGCTCCTCTCTTTTTCGGTATAGTAACGATAATGTTCCTCTTATAATCCTCCGGTATCTCGCCCATTTCATATATGTATTTTACCAGTTCGAACATCCCACTTACTACTTTCTGTCCAGCACATTTCAAAATTTCCGCCTGTATTTTATCTACACCCGGCGCTTTATTGTTCTTTAGCCTCCTTAATTCTATTTCAAATTCCTCTCTCAATATAGGTTTTCCTACATCTTCCCTATCGATGCTAGATTTTTCCTCTAAAATCTCTCCTAATTCCTGACCCTCGTATAAATTTCCTAAGTACTGCTTCCATCTATCCACTTTCTCCTCTCTTCCGATCAGTATGTCCCCCGATTGACTCCTAACGTTTCTACTTATTGGTCCTATATCCCTGAAGTTCCTCTTCATCATTTTGTAAGCCTCATTGGTTTTATCTACTTGGAGCTTATCATCTTCTTCTTTGC
Source organism: Rosalia funebris (assembly GCA_037954035.1). Taxonomy (NCBI): domain Eukaryota; kingdom Metazoa; phylum Arthropoda; class Insecta; order Coleoptera; family Cerambycidae; genus Rosalia; species Rosalia funebris. The sequence continues at coordinate 14,111,779 of JAZFAV010000007.1, forward strand.
ATTTATCCTCTATCCATTGTTCCTATGCTTTTCTACACTTTGTAATGATTTCCCACTTTATTGACTTATAAGTTTTCAGTCCTTCCTCGTCTCGTCTGGATTTGTAGCCTCGTCTCTTTTGTATTAAGTTTAAGATTTCGTCCGTTATCCAGGGCTTCTTAGCTTCCATTCTCTCGTGTCCTAAAACGTCCGTAGCCGCGGAATATAGACTATTCTTGATACCCTCCCACTCAGTTTCTGCGTTCTTGATTTCGTCACTACTCGCTTTATTTATTAATTGATCAGTTTTCACCTAGAACTTATCTTTCATATTCTGATCCCTCAATATGTCTACATTTATACGTTTCTTATCCTTCCGGCTTTTCAGATTTTTGACTTTTAATCTAGCTTTCATGACTACCAAGTTGTGGTCGCTGTCTACATCTGCTTCTGGATAACTCTTACAGTCTTTTACTTGATTTCTAAATCTCTTCCTAACCAGAATATAGTCTAGACAGGTATCAGATAGACTACATTCTCCTCCCCTCAGATAGACTACATTATCCCTCCTGGCATTTTCCAGGTGTATCGTCTCCTAACGTAATTCTTGAACAATGTATTCGCGACTACCATCTTGTGCTTCTCACAGAATTCTATCAGTCTGCTACCTCTCTCGTTTCTGTTTCCTAATCTATAAGGACCTACAAATTCTCCTTCTTACCCCTCCCTTAGGAGTGCGTTAAAATCTCCCACTATTATTAAATTTTCATGACGCTTCACAAATCCTATTACCTGCTCTATGTCCGAATAAGCGGCTTCTAACTCTTCCTCACTATGGCTAGAAGTAGGCATGTATACTTGCACTATTACTGTTTTCACTGGCTTCGAATCTAACCTGACCATCATTACTCTCTCGTTGTATTGTAGGTAGCTATATACACACTGTCCTGCGTTCTTCCGCATAAGGATTCCTACTCCCACGTTTCCATTTACCGATCCTGTGTGTATTACCCTATAGTCCCCGCTCCAAAAATCTTCTGCTTCCGGCCAGCGCATCTCACTTATACCTACTATATCTAATCCTAACCTATCCATTTCTATCTTCATATTCTCTAGCTTCCCTGCCTGTATCATGCTTCTGACATTCCACACTCCGATTCGTGAAATGCTACACTTCTTACTGACCCTACTGATCATGATATACCTTTTTAGAATTAAATAACACTATAGACTTTATTTTGTGGAAATGCTGAAAATAATGAAACTCTAAAACAATTTGTAACAACAAAGGGTTTGTTAGATTACAGCCTTAAACCCTCTTGACTATTTTTGTAGAGATACCTAAATAGTATGGTATGTAGTTATAGATCAGTGAAATTATTCAGTAGATCAAGTAACAATTGATTGAAAAAATTATCTCCTGTTCTAATTTAAGAAAAAATATTGTCACGATATATCTTATAAAAAATATGCGTGTGAAAAGTAACATTTCAAGGGAGCCACCCGCTGAGTATATTTAAAGAAATGTGCAAGTTAGATGGTTTATATCTTCAAACTTTTGTCTTCGATAAATACAAATAAAAATCAATTAAAGAAAATAATGCTTATTAAAACTAGAAAGCAATATTAATGTAGAACATATATTGCGCGTCTAATGTATCTTCTCCGCTTTTAACTTTAGAACTGAGCGACTTAATGAATGAAAAGTAACATACATACGTTAAAATGCATTAATAGAGTGTAAGTGAATAGGCAGTGATACAACCATCAAAGATTGTTGATGAAGATGGCGCTGCCATCTTCATTGATTATTTTTAAACAGCGACAATATGCGATTAACACCTCATTTAGAAGCCTAAAATATCTATTCCAACGTTATTCTTATAATATTTTCACATCTGTCTTTTGGGTTTTGAGAAATCGATTGTATTTAATATTGGCACAAAAGTTAACATATTTTCTAACAGAAATTATTCGCTATGTAAGCGACATCAGCGTCGCGTAGCGGTCACAATTAAAAATTAGTAAATTAGTAATATTAAAACCGCATTAAATTTAATTGCACTGCATCAATATTTGTGGACAAAGACCATAGTAAGCGTTTTCTCTCAATAAAAATACTACTGCTGGTAGCAGTAATGTGACACACGAAGAACTGAGTTTGACTGGAGAAGATGTAGGTAATTTAATATAGATTTTATGTAATACCAAATAAATAACAATAAATATAAATAAATAAGAAATGCTTATAAGGAATTATAAGAATTAATTCTTATTCTAATTATAAGGATTCTAATTATAAGAATTAATTAATATTAATAATAAATGTTTATTTTTTATTTATTTAATTATTGGGGGATGCAAATTCACCCATACACAACAAATATGTACAATGGTATCAACGTGGTTAAATAGATAAATCGGGATTTTATTTAAAGTCTAATAAGTTCTTAGTCTTCGTATTATTCTCTTGACATAAATTCTGACGCGGACAATATTGTAAGTTTCTTGAATTTTTTCTTTGGAAAATTCTATATTGTTTTGTATTTTAGAAAATATGGATACTATTATCACCTGCTTCCAGCTTCGTCTAAAACTTGTCTTAGTTCTGGAAACCCTTTATCCGTTAAAATAATGTGATAATCTTCTAAATAATTTATTAATTCAGATTCTACTGTTATTTGTGAGTCACTTTTCCTTCCACCTGCCATTTTAGACTTAAATGAAATGAAGCCTCTAGGAGTAGTGCCAATAAGCTACTTCTTAGTAAACTCCTTTTCGTCCATTTCTTGTCCAATTATAATTTCCAAGCTGCCGTAGTAAGTCGATAAAATTTGCATTTACTATTTCCGGTAAATTTCAATTTACAACGCAGCAATTATAACGGCCCATTTTTAGATTCGTTTAAGAATTAACTTTTGTAAAGACACATATAACCTAACAGTCTACTACTGACAGCCTAAAAATTTGAATATTTTGAATGTGACTTCTCACGCCATTGCAGTCAGAAGAAACCTGGCACTTGGCTTTTACAGGGAGGCACTACCTAATAAGGTTTATGGTATACCAATATTACATTTAATCGATTTTTTTAAATCAAAGGACAAGTGTCAAAATAAAAACAATGTTTGAAGAGATATTTGAAGCAGCTTTCAAATTAATTGTTACCGCACACTATTGTCACTTAAAAACAATTTATAAAATGGCGCCATTATGCCATTTTTTATGATTTCATCATTATTTATTAACTAGTAGGTACATTATTTTTACACCTTAATGTATGTATGTCAATTTTCGTGCTTTTAGATCTTTTGGTTTCAATTTTAAAGGGGGAGAAAGGGGCTTTAGACGTGTATTATATATACTTGTATTATATACAGAGTATTAGTATTAGGATATAGGATATAGTACTATTTACTTAACGATATTAATTTAATAACTTAGTTTCGATTGGAAATCAAAGTAACTGTCGAATTTTAATTATTGTCTCTTTTACCAATAAAATATTTACTTAAGTTTGTTCTTCAGGTGGGTGCAGATTTAGAATTCCATTAATGGCGTAATTCCAATGAGTTCGCCGTTTCGCTGTTGAGTAGAGACGGTAGTTTAAATTCAAACCCGAATTTCCATTCCAACTTTTACTGTTTCACTTTTTGCTTCGCATCCCAATTCAGTTTACTTGGTTTAACACTATTTTAAAATAAAGTTTTAAACTAGAAAGCTACTAAAATCGATATAATAAAAGTTCTGTAATTTTGTAAGTCATATTGAACAGGTCTAAATGAAAATAAATATTTAACTGTAGCACTATAATTAAATATATATTTATTATTTATACAAAAATATTTATAGTCAGTGACTTGCTGTGTACCAAATATTCTGTGGACATTTGATATTTGACAATAGAAAAATTGAAGGTATTATTGTCAAGTCATTAAATTATTTTAATAAACTAAATTATATAAAGATATTCATATTAACAGACAATTGGTGGAATAGTGTTTTATTATTATCAAAATTAATTAATGATGGTGATCCTGTAATATATTGGAGTACTATCTGTTAAAGTCACAGCCCTTAGTGGTGTACGTCTAAATATTTTTTTTGTAGTTAGATTTATTAAAATTCATTTCCTTGCCTTAAAATCTCAGATCAAAGACGATTATTTAGAGGCGACAGTAAATATACTCATGCTCAGAGACGAGAGCATGACTATATATATTTATGCCAAATCCTTCCTTTTAAGACTCAAATTCAAGTACGAGTATACAACAGCATGCCAAAACTAGGCCTAGTCTGTCACTCTAGCCCACAATAACAATGACATCATTGTAAAGTTCTCTATAGGGGATTATGCTAAGTCATCCAGTCATTTTTCAAAAACATGATAAAGTGCTTGACTTTTATTAGCTCTAACCCGGGTTTTGAACTGAGTGCCTATTGTAATCGTAAAACACTATATATTTTATTTAATTATTACCATATTTAGGTATCCAATTCAACTCACTCTATTGATAAAAGAGGAGAATTTATTTTTTTATAATTATTTATTTCTGACAAACCACAAATTTCATACGGCTTAATAAATTTGACCCTTCCATTAAGCAGACAAAAAAATGATACAACTTCTACAGATTGCATTTAAATTATGGCAAAAATGTTTTAAACTGAATAAAATAAATCAGTAAATTGAATTTGAATTCATAGACATCAAATACATATAAAACACATAAAATACTTTTTAGTGGAGTGGATATAGATTCACTATATGAAGAGAAAAATTTGTGAAATATATTATTAATAAAATTGCATATTATTTTAGGAAATTATGATTTTAAATGCGAGCAACTGAAAACCTAAATTTGACGTGTTTCCGTAAGTCGAACAGGTATCCTGTATATCATAGCTACACGATTTATTCTACTAAGGATCTACTTTACATGCATGTGCAGAAAATGTGTTCTAAAATATCTTTTTGTTCGATCAGGCCTAATATTGGCCTGTTTACACGGTTAATTATGAAAATATTATTAATTTTAACAATCCCTACATATTGTATGAAATTAAGAAAGTTGTCATTTGTATTCAATATTTTCTACAGTATATTTTTTTTTACTTTTATGGGTGGACAAATGTTTCGCACAGAACGTGGAAAATTACATATATGGCAATAAAGTCTTGTAGCTCACGTAATGTAATAATACATTAGGGTCTCTGATATTCCTTTTGTTATTATAAAAACAATTCGAAAACGCCCAACCAGCAGTTGACTTTGTGACCTAAGCTCATTCTCACTATATTTACTAGGACGTACACTGTTAATTTGGTATCATATGAAATTGTACTATCATTGAAGAAGTTTAGGTGCCTAATTTATACAGTGCTATTCAAAAGTCCCCTCCCCCCCTATTATCTTTTTAACGATTATACATAAACTAGTGAAATTTGGTAACTGAATATTAAGGGTTGTAAACTTCCCTACTAGTGATGATAGATGACGTATGCGTCAAATATTACGTCACAAGGTCATTGTGACCAATAATTTTAAATGGAACCCTATGGCAAGCGACATCTCTTTTAAAAGGTATCGAAAAAACGTATTCAATGATACTAATATTGTTTGTATTTATGGTAGTTTTGATGGATTAAATCAGTAATCAGTAAACTTGGATAATAATTTTAATTACAGATTCAAGAATCAGTACCTACTTATAGTAGTTGTTCGAAGTGAGCTCCATCTACTTCCTGACAGTAAAACATCCTATTGCGAAACTCTTCTCGTACTTTTTCAAATGTGTCTGCGGAAATAGCCCTACATTCTGTAACAATACGTTGTTTTAAAACATCAATATTGTCAGGCTGAGTGGCGTAAACCTTCGATTTAAGATACCCCCACAGAAAAAAATCTAAGGATGTGAGGTCCGGTGATCGAGGCGGCCATTCCATTGAATCTCGTCGTCCAATACATCTACCAGGATATTCTTCATCCAAATACCGTCTTACTGCACCGTAATAGTGTGGAGGAGCACCATCCTGTTGGAATGTTATTTCCAAAATGTCGAATTCATCTTGATTATCTTCCAAAATTTCAAGGATTAACGGTTCTATTGCATTTTGCAACATCTGCAGATACACCTCACCGGTTAAGTTGGTATTTAAAAAAACAGGCCCAACGATGTGGTTTCCCAGTATACCTGCCCAAACATCGAGTTTTTGAGTTTTTTCGATACCTTTTAAAAGAGGTGTCGCTTGCCATAGGGTTCCATTTAAAATTATTGGTCACAATGATCTTGTGACGTCATCTTTGACGCATACGTCATCTATCATCACTAGTAGGGAAGTTTACAACCCTTAATAATCAGTTACCAAATTTCACTAGTTTATGTATAATCGTTCCAAAGATAAGAGGGGGGGGAGGGGACTTTTGAATAGCACTGTATAATATTCATTTGTATTCTGACCTGGAATAAAATAAATAGAGCTTGTTGTATTTTACTCTAGTGTTAATAACCATGCAAGTATACAGTGTATTCATAAAATTTTTAATTACAAACATAGTATTAGTAACAACGAGCATATAAAGATTTTAATAAATTATATAAAATCGTTACCTGGCAAGTAAGAGAGATATGTGTAGAGAGGTCTATTTTGTCTTTTTGTAATGCAGTTTTGATATATGTATATTTTCTGAGGTGATTTTTTGTTGAAGTTATAGCGTCATTGACAATTTTTAGTGGCATCATCTATACTCAATAATACCATTTAAGAGAGCACGTTTTTTATGATGCATTAAATTTTGTAGTAAATTATATAATTGTCTGAGAAACAAAAAAAATTAGCAAATTTTAGCAAAATAATTAGGACAATGTTATAAAAAATAATAAATAATATAAACAAAAAACATTAAATTAAATGTTCTAATTGTCTTCCATTCATCTCTTGACAATGGGAAACTCAAAACTGAAATTATTGTAAAACGTTATTTAGTGTTTCAGTGTTGTTTAGACTTAGTCTCATTAATGCTGCGTTATTAATAATTCCTTAGGTACACTTTACTTTCAACTAGGATGATATTTTTTATTTGCTTATGCTATTTTACGATCAATATATCTTCATTAGTTTTTTATGTCCCAATAGTATTTTATTATATATCTATTAAAGTCATACCTCTCCAATGGGAATTTAGAGATAATGTAATTGAAGAGATCATATAAAAGTTCTTGATGTAGTCAGGCATTCCACAAGGTAGCATAATGGGACTAGTTCTTTATTAGCTGTACAAATCAAATCTACAAACCAATATTAATATCACTATTGAAATATTCAACAGCGATACTGTAATATTTGCAACACACGAAGGTTCAACAAGTACCAACCAAATATTTTAGACCAACTACATATTTGGTTAAAAGAAATCAATCAAGTGAAAGTAACGTCACCTTTGCCCTGAAAAAATAAGAATGGTCAGCAATTCGTATTAATAGAATGTGCATATCCAGTGCATATGCCAGAAAATCGACTATATCTATAGTACAATGAAGTTATTCAATTCGCCCTGGAATATGCCAAATCAGATGTTACACGAAATTCTTCATACTCCCTTATGAAAGATATTATTAAAATACGAAGCAAACACATCATGTAATACAGGAAAATAGACAGGAATATTTAATACATACTCTGGTATGTATTAATCTTAAAAAGTGTTCTTAGCCAGCTGACGTAATGGAAGACTAAGAAATCTCATCACTGGAGATTTAGATCAAATATAATGTATTTTGGTTGCAAATTAATGTATGTATCAATAATAAATAGTGACACTTGGGAGATTTTCATTATTTAAATGGGACGCCATAAGTAAGGAAACTATGTGTTGTTGTAGTCAACTCCGAATATTTTTCAGCAATTAATGCGCTGTCAATATAAATGATCCTGCAGTTATGGTACCACGAATTCCCGTTTTACGTTGAATTTCTCTGAAAACTGCCCATATTTCTCTAATATTCACTTTTCAATAGTTATACTATAAGAGCTATACTATAACTATAAAAAATAGCTTCGTCAGAGAAAACAGCCTAATTTGGGAATCGAAGATTTTTTTACATCGCTCCATCCAACAAACAAAATTGTAGTCTATTATCGAAATTGTCTTCCTGAAGCCCGTGAACTAATTGTACTTTTTGTGGGTTCCAATTATTCTCTTCCAGGCAGTTCAAAACCTATAATTGAACACATTGCAAATTCCAATGTGATTTCGGGTGTTGGTTGATGATGATATTTCTGAACAGCTAGTGCATCCAATCATGTACCTTCCGAAATGACGGAACCACTTTTGCATACATTGTAAATTCCAATGCGATTTAACGAGTTAGTTGATGAGGCTGTTGCTGGATAGCTTTTAATATATCCAAATGTTTATCTTCCAAAACGGCACGATTACTTTTGATATGATGATTCCTTATAGTATAAGAACTTCTAAATTGTGGTTCTATTTTAATTAAAGTTGAGTGTGTCATTAGGATAATTAATAAAGGACTCGCAAACCTTAGTTTGTCTCCATAGCCGATTATCATCAAAATTTCGATTTACTTAACATACCAAAATATGTTAAGGAAAATGCAGTAACGTAACTTAAGTACGACTTAAGTAAATTAACGTAAAGTTAAGAACGAAATGTAGAAACAGCAAAATATATCATTATTAAAAAGTAGCTACAACCAGTGTCGGAAATTAAAAGTTAAATGAAATACCACAAAACATCTTGGGGCTTAACCTATCGCAAATTTGAGATACTCTACGTAAAAAATCTTTTCTTCTAAATAACATCATCAGACAATAATGTTCTTATTTAAAAAGGCTGTTGCGATAACACCAACAGAGATTACGTCAAGAAACATCTACGTATATCAAAAAATGTACTTCTAAAACACAAAATCGATATGTGAACATTTCCTTCCTACTTGCTCAGTAACGATGGTATAGAATTTGTTCCAACTTTTATGTGCTCATTGTACATTAACGGTTGGATATAACTTATTATCAGTTGGAAATTTTTAAATAAATGGCCAATGCGCCTCTATAAATTTAAAGTATTTATATATATTTGCCTTTACTCTGTAATTTTAATTTTAATCATAATTTTTAATACTTTATACTTAAATTAAAAATAAAATAGAACGATAATGAAAATACTATAATTATAACTCATGTTTCGAACGAAAGTAGGAAAGTAGGAAAGTTGTAAAACGAAAGTTTTACAAATATTCACCTACATTAACTTGTTTAGGTATTAAACGAAATAGAGTAAACATAAAGAAGAAATGTGTTTATTCTTTATATAACAAAATTATTATTATTAGAAGATACAGGTTGTACACTATAAATTCAGGATGGAAACCGTAATCGAAATAAATTATATTAAATATTATAAATTATGGTCGATAATAATTATATTAAAGTATTAACCACGATATAGAGTAATTCAATAAAAATTTCTGAAACAGAATTTTATTTTGATTACTTTCACTTAGATGGTAATGTTATTTATTTATATTTCCTGGGGGATGTAAGGGGGATGTAACCGCCCCGAACTATTTTTTCAAATGTAAGGGTGTATTGAGTGATAAATAATTTCAAAGGTTGTATCGAGTGGAATACAATACATACAATGTTTTCTTCTAATTATTACTTATGGAAGTAAAAGCTTATTCTCATTATAACACAGAACTACATAAAAAAGACGATTCTCTGTCTTAGAAATGTAAGGGATGAATCTAAAAGTTTTTTGGGCAAACACGAATTTAAGGTTCGTTTTTCCATTATGTCAAGATTTCAAGATATGGCCAAATTTTGCAATTTTAGCTTATAAAAACCGAACATTTTATAGTTTCTTTTTCTGACGATCAAAAAAAGCTTTTGATGTGCTGGATCCAATAAAATATACCTCAAATCAATTTAATGCGTCGTTTAGGAGTTATAGCTGTTTCAGGGCGAATATGCATTTTTTCAACTTTTAAGAGCATACTTGCCCAAATAAAAAAGAACTAACGCCTCTGGAAAAAAATTACAACATTTTATATTAGAGCTGAGGTTTCTGCGTTAAACTCGACCAACTGCACCAACTGCTGTATTCTAGCATCAATAATAAGGTAGATATGATTTGTTTAAATAAATTCGTGTATGATGCAAAGCTCGTTCGAAGAGAAATGTAGCAAAGAAATGGGCGATAATTAAACGGTGCTGAATTGAAAATTTTAACAAACTGGACCTCTTTATGGGGTTCAATAAACAAATGCTAGTTCTAACATGCGTGTACCATTGGCAGGGATCTGTCAACTATGACAGCCAGTCACATAGATTAATATGAATCAACTGGTTTCTCACTTATCTCACAGTAATTCACATTGTTAGTAGATTTACCTTACAATATTGTTTACTGTCTTTTCCTCATTGCCTTCCAGGTCTGGCGGAAATGTGTGAATGTCCTCGTATTTTCCGCTAGATTAGTGGTGCATATCTGATTATAGACAGCGTATTTCAAACTCGGTGAAAATGAGTGTATAGACTTTATTTTGGTTTAAGTTTAATGAATAAATATAAGAGTTAGGCTCCAAATATAGTGTGTATGGAATATAAGAAAAGCTAGTAAAAAACACACGTTTTTTGTCGTAAAACAGTCATAACTCTTAAACGACTCGTTGGATCGACTATTTTTGAATTCAGCACATCACAAACCTTTGAAGATCATACGCCACAAGCCCTCGCAAGAACTACAACATTTCGAATTTTTATAAAACAAAATTGCCATATTTGGCCAAATCCATCCATCCCCCATATCCTCAGGACAGAGTCGACTTTTTTCTGTACACCGGTGTAACCAATGTAAACCGTTACATAGTAAAAGATATAAAAAACTTTCTTCTTGACGTTTTAGTTATGAGGAATATTAATGATATTCATTTCGTGTTTCCAAATGTTTATCTTATTTTTGTTGTTTTGTTTTAGAATCCTTCTTAAAGAAAATTTAACAAATTTTTAAGTTTTATATTACTTCGCATTTTATTTTTATGTTTGTGTTACTTTTCGCGTTTTATTTGTGGATTTATATTTAAAAACTTGCTTGCAAAATATCTTATCTAAAGGAAGCTCCTTATATTAAAATTTTAATGATGATCGAATATGGGGAAAGATGCCGAACTTAAACGGAAATTGCTCAATTATTTAGGAACCAATATCCAGATCTATCACGTATTAGTCAACCTATTCAGTAAAATTTAATCGGGATACCAAAAGTTTGGTTGTGTGAGTGCTGTATATAAAAATAAGCAAAGCTATTGAAAGAAGTACAAATGCACCTTTACAAAACACAAATAATTCAGAATTTACTGAAAAATGATCCGAATTACAGAATTGAGTTTTGATGATAATTACGATTGATTGATTGACGATTCATAATCAAATATGTTTAGAATGTAGTTTTTTCTGATAAAAGTACATAATTGTAAACGATGAAGTTAATCGACAATTGACATTAATTGGTTGACGCTAATCCTCACTGGAAGCGGCAAATATTAAATATAGTTAAATTACAAATAACCCTAGTGATCCAAAATATATTAATTTCCTTCAAGAATACTTGCTTTCATCAGTATCGACTCGCTTTCCTAATAAACTAGCTCCACATCTATCCGACGACAGATTATGGTTTCACAATATGGAGTTCCCATGATGCCGTAACCGGCCGTCAATATTTACCAACAGGTAGATCAGACAATGAATTCCAATTGAGTGGTCACCAATATCTCTAAATTATACCCCACTTGATTTATTCTTGTGAGGGTACTTAAAAAACAAGGTTTTTAAAACAAAGTCTAACAACATTGAAGGTTTGCAACAAAATATAAAATATTAAACTTAGACAGATCACTCCGGAAATGTTACAAAATATACAGATGGATTTTATTGTCGACTAGCTTCTTATCATGAAAGCAATGATACCATCGTTAATGATTAAGTCATTATTAACATAAACAGTAACTATTTATTATTTTTACAGGTAATAATTCGAAAAAAATGAAGTTGAAGTGTGCATTGCATTTTGCTCGATGAGATCTTTCAAGTGATGTCATTCGACATTTGAAAAAATTGGGAGCGGTTATATTCCTCAGGGTGATAGTAACTAAAGTTCATTACTCCTTAAGTGTGGATAACGAACATACAAAAATTAACTTATTTCAGGAATCTTTATTTATGAAATGAATTGTTTAATGAATTATTTTTTATATACAATTTTTTTTATTTCTGAATTATTATGAAATCCTCTATTTTCGAGTGACATGATTTATTGCAGAGAAGATTTCCGCGTTAAATATAATTTAAATTACATAGGTAAGTAAAAATATCATACTTAATACTTCGATTGTATATTCCATAGTACTTAAGTGTATTATAGGTGTAGCAAATAAGTATAATTCAAATTAATTTAGATATTAGTCAGTTTAAAGATCTTTATCGAATAATAGCTAAACCCAACAAAATTATGTAAGCGCAAACGTGTTTTAAGACATAAATATATTACGCTATGAAGTTTTAAGTCTGAAGTAGCAATCATTTATGTGCATATTCCTTTTGCACAATTTTTAGGGTTCCTTAAAGGACTCTTAAAACATTTAAAGCGTGATTTACGATAGGTTGGCCTTAATGGATGTGAAATCCATTATTCACATATCTTATATTTTCTGCACCAAGGTATTGCATATCGTACGTATGTATCTTAAAATAAGCATAGTGCCGTGCCACACATTACTTTTCTCTTTTAGAAGAATTTTTATCATTCATACTATTATAAATCAGCAATAATTAATACAATTAGTCATTGAGAACTCTTAAAACCATTATATAAAGTATATTAATTTGTTACTATTGTACATACAAAGGACTTGTCTCTATTTTGAGATAATGGGAAAGGATTGGAACCTTGGATACAGTAGCAAAAACCAGATACCAGTTTTTTAACTGATTTCTAGTTCGGAAAGACCAAATCTAGACCAGTTTTCGATAACTAAGTCAGCATCATCAGGAAATGGTTAATCTCTTAATTACTCTTCTAAGGATTTTGCTAAAGAAGGATGCAGAAAATAAATATGTCCTAAATTGATACAATTAAAATGGTAAAAACAAATAAAGCCAAAAATTTATCAAACAATTCTGAGAAACAAACTATTTCTAATGTGTAATATGATTAGATAAAAGAATTATTTCGAAAGAGTTATAAACTTAGTTGAAAATGATCGCTACCGAAAATTACCCAGTTACCCTTTGACAAAAATGATTTCAGAAATGAAGATATAAAAATATATAACAACTTTATCAATGCATTTTTAAAAAGTAATCTATAAATGTCAGATCCTATAGTACCTAGATTATTTTGTTTACCGATAATACAGAAGCCATGACCGTTAATAATCTTGGCAATCAGTTCCCCAACTTATAGAATGTCCTAATGGTTTACAAAGGAGTTCAAAAATTTACATATTTCACAGTTCAGTTTGTTATTAGTAATTTACACAAGTTTACTACACACACACACACACACACACACACACACACATTGCACCTAGTAATTTCAACATTAATAACATTAATGATATTTAATTACAATAAGGTAACTGAATGAAATTATTTCGCGCAACTCATCGTCGGCGAATACATTACTCTAACTTGTTTTTGTTTCAGTAAAAGTCAAATTTTGAGTCACAATTTTTCATATCCAATATTGAATATTTTGAACAACTCTGTCATATTTTATTGTAATTTTTTCATGAATAGGTTTGAGACAAAAGGCACAGGAGACATCGAATAATCACGTAGAGTATGCTTCAGACATGTAGGTGGTATTTTTGTGATTTTCGATTCTATAAAAACTGATACATGTTATATAGTTTTGTTGCAAAATTAAATAATCATGAATGGACAACTACAATTTCTTGATGTATGAATAATAATAAATAGGGAGAATTTAATCTACAATATACAGGAAGGAAACAATCACTCCTAAGTACATTTTGAATATTTCTGATTATTATTATAAACATAAAACAACAGATTTAAACTTTCTAGTCTATTGTTTATTAAGTTTTTCGCTTAGTAATGATAGACTTCGAAAAATAAAAAATCATTAAATATGTAGGTTGAAATAGAGAGGTAGTTTATAAGTCCTAATGATGCCAGCTTTATTAGCGAAACGTACGTCGAGTAACGTGTAATGTTTAGGTATTCGTAGAAAACTTGTACAGGTCGTTAAGAATAGGAGCAAGTCTCAAAAGTGAGATGTGAGACCGCCCACGAGATGTGCAGTAAATAGCCTGGTCTCTACTCAGTCGCATTGAGACCTTTGCAGAGTGAATATCGAGTGTGTCGAATATACACAAAGTTCTATTTGGCCGCGAGTAAAGTACATCCTGTTCCCTCTCAGCGCTGCCTCACTCCTTTTTCTACGCATACATGAAGAATATTGCACTTCTTTCTATGCTTGACAAGTTACATTCTGTATATAGTACCTGATAAGACATTTCCTTGCTTAGAGATGTATTCAGAATATTACAAATTTCTTATTCTACACCAAAATGAGAATTGATTATCGCCAATTCTCATTCATTCACAAGTACATTATTTACTATAGTGTTTCTAAAGTACGCCAAAAATCCTTTATAATAAGTTTATTAAATTATACGTTACATTTTTAACCCATTTACAATATATTTAACGCAATACCTACCTATTTAAGTATTTAGTAGAATAAACTGCAAAAGGGAGACACATAAAAAGTGAAATTTAAACTCGAGGTTATTTTGAAATAAATGCTTGTAATATTTCACCGGGTTAAAATGGCGTAAAATTGTATTATGTTTGGTATAAAAGTACATGTTAACTAAATTAATCGCCACCCATTTATTTTAATAAATTGTTTTATATATCCCTGTATTTGTCGATTTTCTTTATTAACTCAAACGCATAATTCCATAAATAATCCGACGCCCAACCTCACTTAACACATTATTACGGAACAATGAACAGAGGAATAATAAATTCTAGTCATCGCGTTTTTTATGTTTCAGTAAAATTAAGAATTTTAATTATAATTAATTATCTTCATGAACTTTGTTTCCCAAGTTTTATTAAAACCTTACTGAAATCTTAATTACGCTGATGAGAACCGGTACTATATAAAATAATCTGTAAGTCTGTAAATCAAATTAACAATGTAGCCGTAAAATTTGTCGAAAGTTATCATTTGTTACACTTCCACTTAATCCATATTTGGATAAGATATATTATTAAAAAATAGAACATTTATTAACGACATTAATAGTTATTTGTTATTTATCTGAACCATTATAAATTATACTAACCACAATCTGCAACCAAATTAAAGATCACTAAATGATAGCGCCTCCTTTATTTCCATGTAATCATGAGCTTCAGAAATGATAAATTCTTATGAGAAAATTATTAATATTGTTTACATTAAGCCCTTATACACTTTTGTATGCCGTCTATATAAAAACAGTAGATAATAGGAATCATATCAATTTGAATGTCATATAGCAATAAAAACCTTGTATTTTGCATAACAATATAGTGGTTTTATATTGGTATTAAATTTCAAATCTATATCCATATGAAAATCCTGTAAAAGTACATTTAAAGTTTTCAGTGTATTTATCAAAATGGAACGACATTTATGAAGACAGATGTGTTTTATTAATGTTCCATTTTAATAGTTTGACAGATGCGTCATTAGTGCATTATCAATATTTCGTTCAAATTAGGTTAAAAATAGAGTTGATTATGAAATATGAATATTCAGTTTGTGGATATAATTCTGCAATTTTTCAGACTTGTCAGTTTTTAATTTAGTTTAGATATATCTAATCCAAAAAAAATGTTAAATGGAAATGTTACACTTTTTCGAATTATCTTTTATCAATTTGACTTTTAAGCAGAAAATTGGTGACGTCATTTAAAATAAGAAAGGGGATTCTGGTAATGTCATTTAAAATAACTAGGAAGTCAGCGAATAAATTGTTGCTTTTTGATATTTTAGACAACCACTGGCAGGTTATGGCTATTCGAACGTTCAAGAATAGTTTCATATAGGGTCTTTCAATAGGGACGCTCGTAAGTTGTTAGGTTAGGTTGTAGCGGCCACATTGTTAATTAAAAATCTATAAAATTTATAATGTGTCGTTCAGTAGTGTATGGCAAATTACTGTGAAAGACTATGGCCTTCAAAACTTGTAAAAATTATCAAATTTTATTTTTTAAATCAATGTTTCGTTCGAGAAACGTTCCGCGCATTTATCCTCGCCACGACCGTCTCGACGGCGAGACAACTATTCGACGTTTGGTCACTACATTCATATCAGTTGGTTTTATAAATAATCAGCCAACACCCGTACGTCATCGAAACGCAAAGTCTACTGAAAATATTGCTGCTGTGCCTGAGAGTGTACAGGAAAATAGCAGGCAGTCACTTTCTTGTCGATCATAAGAACTTGGCGCTTTCTGCGACTTCAACTTGGCGAATTGTACACCGGGATTTGGGTCTACACTCGTATAAACTCCAACTGACCCAGGAACTTAAGATAAGGGACCATAGACAACGCCCTGTTTTCGTTCATTGGGTTCTGGAGCAGTTAGAAGTTGACTCAAATTTCGCCAAAAAACTCGTCTTTAACGACGAGGCCTATTTCTGGACGAATGTATATGCGAACAAGCAGAATTGTCAGATTTGGGACGATACCAATCCACATGAGATACACCAACACGAAATACATCCCGAGAAAGTCACTGTTTGGTGCCGATTTTTGGTCTGGCGAAATCTTCGGTTCCAAAACCAAACTGATATTGCCATAACCGTCAACGGCGAGCACTACAGATCGATGATAATCGATCGATGATACCGATAACATATGGCTCCAACAGGACGACGCTACGTTCCACATATTGCATGCCACTATGGAAATTTTGCACGAGCAACTTGAGGGCATGGTCATTTCACGCAGCGGCGACCTGAACTGGTCACTGAGATCGTGCGACTTAATGCCTCTAGACTTCTTCCTTTGGGGCCTTTATCTTAAATCGTTGGTCTATGCGAATAAACCACAAACAATCGATGCCCTTAAAGTCAACATAATGAACGCCATCCAGCAAATTCAGCCAGATTTATGCGACAATGTCATGGAAAATTGAACCTCCCGAATATGTGCCACCAGTCAAAGCCGCGGCGGACATTTGAACGACGTTATACTCCTTACTTAATGCCATAAAATATTCCTTCATGTAAAAAAATGAGTGGATATTTCACACACATATTTATTTTTGGCTCGGTTAACTCCCATTATTCGTGTTATCATTATTTATTTCCTTATCTTGATGTAAAATATAAGTTTACTGTTACAGCTCATCAATAATAGGAAAAAGTGCGAGATTCTCTATGTATGCGTAGAAGAAAGAGTGAGGTAGCATTCGGAGGGAAAAGGATCCACTTTACGCGCGGCCAGATCGAGCTATGTGTAAACTCACATTGCATATACATCACTCTGTGACGATCTCAATGCGACTGAATGAAGACCAGGATATTTACTGCACACCTCGTAAGCGATCCGATATCGCAGATTTGAGACCTGTTCCTATTGTTAACGAGCTGTACTTGTTTTCTATACTTAATTTTTGTTTACTGTAAGGTACATATATATTGTTTCTTACATAGTACATATTATATCGCACTAATAATATTGCACTAATGTACTATATTGAGATAATATGTTACTGAAGGGATCATAAAAATATGTACATCTTATAGAAGTGTACATATCCCCACATAATTATTGATAATATTTTGTATCAAAAAAATACAGTTCATAAAAATGTCTTATAAAACTAAATTGTATCCTTATAAACAGTTATTGCATATAGTTAAAGGTGAATATCAATCAGAATAGAAGTTTGTTAGGGGTTTCGGAATAGATATCTACAAGATAATTATTTCAATTATTTCAACATTAAAAAATGGAGACCAGTTTTGCCGAATCAAATCCATGGGATATTCATCTAAATTGATTCATCGAATATCTCGCGGATTTGATTCGGCATTTGTCCTGTACCGGCGTACCGTGTACGGCACTGATGAGGACTACTAAATTCGAAACAGCTGTCTCTAATTCGGTTCCCATACGGGACAGATGTTGAATTCTACCGTGGTTTTCTTTTCTGAAACCTTGCTGGTCGTTCAGAAACACGAGAAAGGGTCGAGAATCGCTATTAGGTATAATTTAACGCCTGGCGGGGCTTTAGTCCGAGGAATAGTTGATACCTATAGCGATTATGTAATAGCCTTCGGGAACTACTTGATAACCGCTTTACGGTTTGGTGGTTCCTTTCTCGATTCCCGACTTATAAGTTACTGAGGGAGTTCGAGTTAGTATTCGTAATACACACGAAAGGACAAAGAAAAAAGTGACTGCTAGTTAGAAGTGCGAAGGTTAAATGATCATACGTTATTGAATGATAATACAGCTTGTCAGGAATGGGAAAAAGTGTAAGATTCTCTATGTATGCGTAGAAGCAAGAGGGAGGTAGCATTCGGAGGTAAAAGTATGCACTTACGCGCGGCCAGATCGAAGTCTGTGTACATTCATACATACTCGATATTCATGCTGCAAACGCCTCAATGTGACTCAGTAAATACTAGGCTATTTGCTGCATACTTTGTGGGCTGTCCGATATCGCAGTTCTGAGACGTGTTCCTATTCTTGACAAGTTGTAACTAGTGATCTCCCGAGAGATCACTAAATAAGAATAATAAAAAATATGAATAATTAACTATATCTAGTAATCACTATACAAATTTTTCTGAAGATTGTGGTGAATACACAATAGCAAATTTGAAGATTAAAAGCTAATTTATTTTATTAATTTTAGTTGAGCAAAACCAAAGGAAAATGGGATACGAAAAACAAGTGAAATTTAGTATCATATTATATCATATCATATATATATATATATATATATATATATATATATATATATATATATATATATATATATATATATATATATATATATATATATATATATATATAGTTTACAAAGCAAGAAGAATATATATATTAAGTATCAAGAGAATATCTTACCACAAAAAGTATCTTTCCTACAAAAAGTAATCAATAGACTTGAATACCAAATATGTGACAGCATATACATATGTATTGCTGCAATGTAAAGAGAAATTATTTCTCTTGAATATTTGTCAGCCAACTGAGATTTACATTGTAAGTATGTTGTATTGTAATATTATAATGTATATGGCAAACCTGACAAAGCGACAAAATATTTAATCAACACATATATATTTTCCTGGGAAGGGCCTGGAACCTTCGATGCAGCAACAGAAACAGGAGACTAGTTTTACATAATCAAGAAATGATTAAAACTAAAACAGTTTTAATCATCTCCTGATTATCCCAACTTGGTTGACGAAACGCTCGTTTGCAAACGTGTAATCTTTGGATGTTCATGAACAACTAGTCTCCTGTTTGTTTTTATATATTTTCTATTTAAGCTTTTTATTTATCTTCCACCTTTTTATAATTACAAAGTATGTTATTTTTGTAATAAATTAAGTAAGCTCTAGAAATTACAATTATATCACAATAAATAGTTTCATCTATTTTTATCCGATATTTCCATTGCGATCTAGTGACTGCAGATACCCTGAGATTGCTTTTCCGTCGCGTCATCTCAACTTCCTATATAGCCCCAACTTCTATCGAAATTATTGCACCCAATACGTTAACACTTTATATCCTTATGAAAACGATAATTGGAAATCTTTTAAAAATCTGTCCAAGTCTTGATGAACAACGAACTAATTTGTAAACATTTGATAAAAGACCGACTCGTCTTGCAGGGTAATAAAAAGAACAGAAACCGCCACCATCCTTTTATTATATGAAATCCGGATCAACTGTCAAATAGAAAATACGTGATGAGAGAAAGAATTGCTGCGCTTCTATAAATAAAGTTAGGGAGAGGTTCACCTAATTGTATTAGTATTCTTATTATAGTTCAACTCTAACGAAATTATAGCTGAAATTACTCTACTGTAAAATGGTTTTTGCCCACTAAAGTTATACTAATTTGCGTCTTACTGCTGCAATTTTCTTTAGTGCTTTCATCTTCCATTCACTGTGTAGACTTAGAAGGATAACGTACTCCATTTAGATCGTTAGTAAATAAAAAAATATATTTGATTTCTGAATATGCAAAAATATGTGAATAGGTAAAAACTGTTTTATATTTTTTTAGTTATAACTTATTGACATGCAAATACTTTACAATTAGATTATAAGTTAAACTTCCAATTCTTGACGTAATTAAACATATGGATAAAAGACTAAAGAAGAAATTATGACGCGGTATACTCAAAAGCGGTTGGTTCATTATCACAAATATTTACGTTAAAATACTTGTCTATACCTTCGACATTTTTCTTAAAATAATGTATTATACTTTTATAAAACTTTTTTCAAAATAAAAACAATAATGTAGGTACATACAATAATACAAATAACTTATGAATGTAGAATAGTGGGACCATTTTCATTAAAAACAAGAGTCGATATGCATGGCAAAAAAGCTTCGCCAAATTTTTAATTTTTTTATTAAATATTTAAAGACACTGAAATACAACAAACTTATTTTTTTAAATATTTTGTCATATATTGGCTTTTATGGTCATGGTCTTTTTCTATTGCAATGGCTTCCTTTTCAAGAAAAATAAATATATTAAATTTTTTGGAGTACAACTATACCCTACAATGAGAGTTTACGATACGTTCTTCCGATATCAATTAGAACTTGTTGGTTCAGAATTCTCTAAATCATTTGGACCACTAAAATAGCCTCGTGATTTTAAGTATCACCACAAATATAAATCCAAGGGCTTCAAATCAGGTGAACGTGGTGAAATGGTGACAATTTACCTGATTTGAAGTCCTCGTTGCCATATCCATCTTTCAGGGAAATTATCATCAAGAAATGACTGAATATCGATACTAAAATGTGGAAGAAATCCGACATGTTGAAACCACGGTAAATAGGATATCTCTAGTATGATGTTCCAAAAATAGGCGGTTACAATTGAACAAAAATATTACAAAATATTATTAAAAAAATATCATAAATAAACAGTTTTAAACCCTTAAAATGGACTTTAACGCACTTAGAACATCTCTATCTAGAAACTGAGTGGCCGAGAAAAAATAAACCAACACATAAATGAGAGAATATGTGTTTTATATGACAGTTTCATTGTTTTCACTTTTTCTCAAATAGTCCACCATCGTGTTTTCTCATCACCCATGGATAGGGTGTGGTGTATCCTATCCACCTCAAAATCAATAGATGTCATCCGGTAGACGTTCCTAATCAGAATTAATCGACACCCGATCGATCCGACACGATTTAATTGAGTGATCGTGCTAACAAATACAATTTCTCAAATAGTCCACCATTGTGCTTTCTCATGACCCCTGAACATGGTAGAGTGTATTATATCCACCTCAAGATCAACAGATGTCGTCTGGGAGACGTCTCTAATCAGAATCAGTCAGAATCCGATCGATCCGACACGATTTAGTTGAGTTATCGTGTTAAAAAAAATATCTCAAATAGTTCACCATTGTGCTTTCTCATGACCCATGAACAAGGTGGGGTGTGTCCTATCCACCTCAAGATCAATAGGAGTCGTCTGGGAGACATCGCCGATCAGAATCAGTCAAAACCCGATCGATTCGACACGATTTAGTTGAGTTATCGTGCTAACAAAAGAAATCTCTCAAATAGTTCACCATCGTGCTTTCTCATGACCCATGGACAGGGTGGGGTGTGTCCTATCCACCTCAAAATCAATAAGTGTCGTCTGCGAGACATCTTCGATCAGAATCAGTCAAAACTCGGTCGATCAGACACGATTTAGTTGAGTTATCGTGTTAACAACGACAACGACTACAATGACACTCACATACACAAAATGGTTTAAAAACAATTTTTTTTTTGGTTTATGAACCGAAAAACGAAAAATAAATACTAGAAAAAATTTTTTACTTTTCCGCACTCCACTATGCGCGGAAAGTAATGTAATCGTGTCAAGAAAAATTGAAAAACTAATTTTTTTTTGGTTTATTTTTCATTTTTCTGCCTAAAAACCAAAGAAAATGGTATTTAAAAAATGTTTGCTGTATGTGTGTCGTTGTCGTTGTCGTTGTCGTTGTCGTTGTCGTTGTCGTTGTCGTTGTCGTTGTCGTTGTCGTTGTCGTTGTCGTTGTCGTTGTCGTTGTCGTTGTCGTTATCGTTGTCGTTGGCGTTGTCGTGGGCATTTATTCTTATTAGCACGATAACTCAACTAAATCGTGTCGGATCGATCGGGGACGTCTCCGAGACAGCACCTATTGATTTTGAGGTGGATAGAACACTTTCTATCCTGTTCATGGGTTATGAGAAAGCATACTGGTGGACTATTTGAGACATTTTTTTTGTTAGCGCGATCACTTAATTAAATCGTGTCCGATCGATCGTGTTTTGACTGATTCTGATTAGGGATATCTACCAGACGACATCTATTGATCTTGAGGTGGATAGGACACACCTCACCCTGTCCATGGGTCATGAGAAAGCACGATGGTGGACTATTTGAAAAAAGTAAAACTGTCGCATAAAACACATATTCTGTATTTATGTGTTGGTTTATTTTCTCTCGGCCACACAATTTCGAGATAGAGATGTTTTACGTGAGGAAAAGTCCGTTTTAATGTTTTAAAACTGTTAATTTTTTACACGATTACATTACTTTTCCGCGTATAGTAGAGTGCGGAAAAGTAATATAAGGTGACTTCATAACTAAAACTGAAAAATTAAATTTACACGTCAATATCATTTTAAAAAATAAAGTTTACGCATCATAGTAAGAAACTTTATCACTCCCTAGTATTTATAGATTAAATAATTACTAAATAATTAATAAGATTATTATTATTAAATTACTCTAAAACATTTTAATGTTCGAAAAAGGGTGGTAGACTACTACTTGAAATTTATTATAGGTTGTGTGTTGCGCTGTGCTTGTGGTTTAACCTTTAATTTGCTGTATAATTTATTTTCTGTAATGCCGTGAAAGAAAGATATCCTCTGCGGGAATTTTACATTTGGAAATATTGCAGCTTCAGGTATACAGAACCATAATGAATAATATAATATGATATGTAAAAACGTGTATGTTAATGTAAACAAAATATCTGACCAAAAATTAAAGAAAGTGACACATTTTCTTGTGCGATGTTTTGTAGTAGATTACATAATATATAACAGAAGAGTACTAAACACTTCAGTTAAAACATAATTAATATAGTTAAATGTGATTGCTGCCACTACTGTTGATCAAGTGGTTTTGTTTGTGCAAGTTCAGCGCTAGGGATTTTACCGCCTTGACCTTTTAAATATTTATTAATATTCAGGGATAATCTAAAAGTAAGCAGAACTTTTAAACAGTACATCTTCAATTATTAAAAATAACATTAAAATATAGGTACTAAAACTTTAACTAGCGATTTAACAAATAAAATATATTTCATTTATTAAATTGCGAAAAGGTTTATATATATTACTTATATATAATATATATGTTATATATAACTAATTGAAAAGTAAGCTAATGAAAACTGTATAAAGATCGTTAGAATAAATTAAAACTTCAATTCAAAATCACAATTAAAATAAACAGATTTAAAACCTTAAAACGAACTTTTTCGCACATCTCGAAATTGAGTAGCCGAGAAAAAATAAACCAACACATAAATGCAGAACATGTGTTTTATGCGACAGTTTTACTTTTTTCATTGGCGACTGTTTCAGTGTCGTACCAATACGTTTGTAATCGAATGAAACTATTATATTTTTCTCATTCATTCGTATATAATACTGGCCGAATATATGTTTTTTTCGTTCAATGCAAAATCGGCAAATTTCTCTCAAATAGTCCACTATCGTGCTTTCTCATGACCCATGGACAGGATGGGGTGTGTCCTATCCACCTCAAAATCAATAGATGTCGTCTGGTCTAATCAGAATAAGTTGAAACCCGATATATCCGACATGATTTAATTGAGTTATTGTGCTTCAAGGTATTTTTAAAATGCCGACGATAACGAAACACACACAGACAACATTTTTTAAAAACAGTTTTTTTTTTGTTTTTAGGTTTCCATTTTTCTTTACGCGATTACATTACTTTTCCACTCTGGTATAGTTGAGTGCGCAAAAGAAAAAGTAAATGCAATATATAAAGAAACAAGAATATAAACTAATTAAAGGATTTTGAAAAATTATTGCATTTACTGAAAACCTTAGGCTAAAGGAAATAGTCATTTTAAATACTTAAGCGTCAGTAAGTTTTTAATTACCTTGTTTATATGAGGATCATAATAATAATTATTATTTTGTCATAAGTTAATACAGATTCAATTATGGTTATCATGTATTATAGGTTCTATAAAAGTTAGGTCTAGAGTACTGAGTCTATTTTAAGTCCCCGTTGTATTATCGTTGTGTACTTTTTTAATTTTAGAAAAACTTCTTTCCACACATACTACCATAATCTGCAGTATCAAAAGAATTTCGAGTGTAATACTGGTTCTTAGTATGGAATGATGCTATTCCATAAACTCTAAAATATGTAGATGACTTCTGCTTTGACCCTAACGTGTGCGATATAATATGTTAACTTATTTGCGCGATTAATGTTATTAGTATTGAGTCAATTGACAAAACATCCATTAGAACAAGTCTCAATCAACTTGTCCAATCAATGGAATAGTTATTCATTCAGTATACCAAGAGAAACTGCATCGAAAAAACATAACTATTTTATAACATTTTTAAAATTTAATTGAATATATAGAATTAAAATGGACTATCACAATTTCCACAAATCACAATAATTTAAGAAAATTGTAGGTATAATTTCTTACGTAAATTATTCTTACACCAAAAATTTTACGCCCTTAAAAATTTAACCATCCGGCTTGCTCTGTCCTAAAACACATCCTGTGTTAATTTCAGATAGCGTCGTATACGAGAAACGCTGCAGTGAATTTTGCCAAATGTATCGTTATTTCCAGAGGTAGGGCGTACAGGATGGGGGAACGTTGCTTCAGAGTGTCATATATTATGTAGGGCATTTTACGGAGATACAAACAGGTTATTTCGACTTTAAACTTATGTAATTTTGAAGCTATTGCATAACATTATGTCTAAGTTGATAAAAAATTTATTTTATCAACTTTGATAGGAGATTAATTCAGTGTAGTGCAATGAGCAATTGCTATTTTAGAAAATAAATCCTTTAGATGATTTTATAGTGGTGAATACAGTGATTATATATGGTGTCAAAAATGCATGGACTGTGTAGAAACATGGACGTTGCATTGATGTTACAGAAAAATTGCAATTTATTTTGAGAAAACTATCTAGGATATTCAGTCATGTTAAATATTCAGCATCAATTAAGTAGCATCCGTAATATCAACCTCCTATTTAACTCTATAAAAATATACTATTATAAATCTCTTATACTCGTTGATGTAAAATGTTCATGATACAAAGACAGTGAAGACAGAAAACTTAAATGTACTTCGGTCAGGGGAAATAGCAGGTAATGGCCTGAGATAAGTGGATGTTGGGCCGAGCGGTGTGTATCACTTTTTACCCGACTCATCGCTGTAGAGCTAGACCGTCTTGTACGAGGTGAGCCGATCTTTTCCCCTACTAGTCTCGCCCCCTCATCTAGGACAGAAATATGTCCTTCTCGTGGCGGGAGCGAGAGAAACAGTAAAACATTCGAACTAACCTCCATTGGCCTTGGTTTGTTGGATGCTGCTGAGGCCTATTCGGACGCTCTTATTTTCTCCATTTATTCTGTCTTCATCGGCTGTCAACTCCCGAGGGTATCTTGCCTGTCGCGAGTTCGCGCCTGTAGCTAGCTTCCTGGGCATGGGGGTCTGTTATGGATGTGGCCCAATCAATGTATATGTGCCATGATAGCCCACACAGATTTCACCCATTTTACTGACAAGGACAGTATCGCTGGATCACTGCCTGACGACGGGAGTAAGTGCCACGTTGGAGACGAGAACAGAAGACCAGCAAGAGTCGACGAAGAAATAGCGAGGCAGGAAAATTAGTGACAGGATATGGAGATCCGTAAAGGCAGGAAGGATGCTTGCCTGGCGCAGAATCAAACCACAATCCCGTACGACTCATGGAGATCTCCAAGGATGAACGGCATCCAGGACCGGGCAGCAGAATGAAGCTTCGCTCCTAAGCCGAAGAGTACTGCTGCGACAAAAAATCTGGAGGCATCATGATGGACGACTATGATCGATACCACCCCTTTCAGGCAGAATTGGGGTGAATACGGGCCCGAAGAGAAAGTTTATGCCGAGCCGTGCGACGGCGTAAGCGCGACCTGGAAGTGACAGTAGATTACATGCCTTAATCTATTACATGTGCGATCCTTACAGTCACAGTGTATCTCAGTGAATTAGTATGATTTGGTAACTAAAATAGTAATCTCAGTGGTGTTTTAATTTACAATTCTTTAAAATATCTTTTAAGTCACGAAAAAATCCAAATTGTTAATTGTATTACCACCATCATGGTAATCACACTTCCTGAGTAAATCTATATTTTGAGATATATGTACGTTTGGTATAAATTTTCTGTTATATAAACTTAACAGGACTTATATAGTAAGTATAAGTATAAGGAAGGAAGTAGTCATCACATCGATGGAAGTGCTTCACTTTATACGTTTACCGAAGCTCCCACTATGAGTGGTACTTCCGTATTATTACACCCGAGTAACTATAGTAGCCGAGATGCGGAAAATATTGCCTAATTATGGTGGAAAGACATTAGCCATCTATGCGCTAGATGATTGAAAATATTAAATCTGAAATACATTATAGAAATATTGCAGTTAACCAAGGCCGAGGCAATCGATTCCAGGACACATGTTGTGGCTAAAGTTATAGTAACTACACCTAATCCGCTTTAATGTTATCTGTGTATTTACTAACCAGTAAAATATATGAAAAATGTACTAACGAAGTAGTTCACTATCTGACATTAATTACATTACAACAATTTCAACTTTGAACTTGTCAAGTATTAGTATTCGTTAGAGATGGTGTCGCAGGTATGCTTTCTACTGGCTGCTTTCTACTAGCTGTTTCCAGAAGAATGTGTCTTAATTTAATACATAGTGCATGTACACTTCATGAGGCATATCTTACAGTAAAAATAGTTTGAAAGTGTCGTAATTATTTACAATTGACAAGCATCGAAAATGCTTATCAATATTTCTTATCTCCTATTTTCGAGGGTGCTGGAGACAAATCTCGCTTCAGCTTCATCCGCTCGGACACATTTTTCGAGAAAATTAATTTTCCACTTTTCCACACGAGATAATAATAATAATAATGCATTGAATAATTTCAGAGGCCATTTTAACCATACAAATATTACATTTAAGATATTCGAAATTTGAGTAAAAATTATTTTTTCTTATAAAGAACATTTTCACCGCACCTGTCATCGCTCACAAAAACGTCCTTACAGACATACGCGATACTACAGATGTTTAGTTTATCCATTTCGGATTTTTAGTGTTAACTTGGTAAATTACATATTACATAAATAATTATAATTTATACATAGTTGTCTATATATGGCGCCTAATCAAGAGGACAGCTCTAATACATACGCAAACCTATAAATTTTACGTCTATAGAATTTTAATAAATTAATCTTATTGTAATTTTTTAATTAACAATGAAATTAATTTAAAAAATTAAGTATCGTGCGTTCTTCAAAGTATTCAACAGGCTATTGGTTGATAAAACATGAGTCGACAGCAGTATCTCTATGTTTTGTGAAAACCTAAGCTCGTGTTTTTCATTTCTGCTTCGAGGGCTCCAAGCCACTTAGGATTAACGGCCTAATAAGTCTGATAACAACTATCAAGGCGGTATAGATAGATATGTCAAAGTGTTCAACATTTTAATAGAATTGGCACTATAGCAAGAATTATATTTTCCGCTTCAGCTCAATCTGTAATAATACAGGTTTAGATCTGTAATAGTGCAGTAATACTATTTTGTATTACACTCGGCTATGAGGCGTGAATACGCCAAATATTTTCAAAAGTAGTATATTCTGTATTTTATAATCGACTTTTTAATTGTTATATCTAAGTTTAAATTAAGTTATAATAACCATAATATAATATCTGGCTATCCTTTTATTAGTTAAGAGAAAAAAGACAGTGGAAACAGACTAAGGGAAATATTTAATAACAGCTGGTATCAACATATACAAAATGTATCAATAATTTCATTGTCAGTAAACTTAAATGTAAATACGAGTATATATAAATTCTTTGGATATATTCTTGATTTATGAGTATGCAGAGTTACTGCAAAAAAAATAAATGAGGAATCATAATTTATTAAAATATTTTATTTTATATTCTTCTTTTCTTCAAGTTTACTCAAATATGAATATAAATTAATTTATAATGCTTATAGGAAAAGAACTGCGTAGAAATAAATTTCATTCTTATAACGTAGGTAACTATTAAATTTTCAAACAAAATTTGTATCTCGTATTTGCAAAAAGGAAGGCTCTATGTATTGGGCTATAGAACATTTTACATAGTCGAAAACAGAATTTGAGGCTATTTATTTCTTATGAACTTGAATGAAAACTAGTTTTTGCAGCAAGCTGAATATATATTCTTAAACAAATGAAAATGACTTAAATACTGATAATAATTAACTCGTTTTAAAAAGATTATACTTCTCATGACGCCATCTTATTTGTATTAGCTTAAATAATATTTTCACTCAGCAATCGATAGATTAATCTAATGTTATGGTATGACCACCTTATCTTACACAATACAGCTAATTTGTATTACTTAAAGAATAGAGGTAATATTAGTGCACTAGAGAAATGAGACAATTAAAAAAGAAATCATATTAAAACATCCCGCCAGATAACAAATACGCTGTGAAATCCATAAAGTGATGAAAATTACGTATCAGTTTTATCTCTTATTGAAGGATACTTTGCCACCTCCCCCATAATAATAAATAAACACTTCGATAACTATTATAACCTTGTACACATTTGTAATATTTACTTTATTGGAATATATTCAACTGAACAGAAAATATAATTCTTTAGTATTGGTCCCTCTTATTCAAGGACAATTTGTCACCTCTTCCCTAATAATGAATAAATACTGCAATCACTACTGTGACCCTGTGCATATTTATAACATTTGCTTTATTGGAATATATTCAATTGTATATAATATGTAAGTCTTTAGCATATGAAAATAACTTATATATTAATGGAAGCTATAAAGTAATAAAAGAATTAAGATAATATAAGTTATATAAAATAGCAATCAGAAACAGTTTTCATTTATTTATAAAAACATAAAATTATAGAAAAAAATTGTGTAATACTTGTGCCTTTTTAATTTTGATACAATTTTGCATATAGGTAGAACATCGAAAAATAACATAATAAATAAGAACCAACATGTAAGTCACTCATCAAAAATACATATTTGGGGATACTTCAGAAATGATATAAAATATAAACATCCAATATAGTTATATCCTTCTTGAGTTATGGTCAAATATGCGTTTCCATGAGTGACTTCGGATTCGGTGAATATAGCATTCACCTCTTTAAACCGTTTATGCATAACTACAAAACATGTCTTTAAGTTCTCGTTATTATACCTATATACAAAATTTTATTAAAATCGGAGACGGACAGTTCCGCTACATTTATTTTTAGTGAAACAAAAATTTTGAGTAGTTAAATTACTCAAAATATTTATTATCCATTCTGTATCGGTAGAATGATGTGATGATTATTGTAGCCAGAAATGAATTTATGCATTACCTCACGAACGCACTTAAAATATTAAGAGGGTAATATTGAGAAATACACATTGAACCGTAAGAAAATGAACGATAATAACTGAGTTAATGTAACTTTCTAACAAAGCAGCTATAAATTATGTTTTTCCTTAAAGGAGGAGATATCGTTGAAGGGTGTCATCATTTTTAGTCATTTAATTATATGAAATTGAAATTTTATGTTGTAATTAACTTATTTCTCAGTTACAGAGTCTTGTAAACTCGGCTAAAGCGTAGGTTTCAAGAAGAATCGTTAATATTTCTTAATCAAGTTTATCTTTTAAGATTTCATCGTATAATTTTAATCTAAACAAGATTGTTCCTTGTAATAAGTTGGATTTATTGGTCAATAAAAAGTATAAGCAGAATGCTCTTATTTTGTGGAATAATGATACGACAGCCACAGCTGTATATTGTATTCAAAATAGATTCTAATACAATTATTCTGAGAAAACGTTGCCTATACACTTATTTCACTTTTTAAAATGTCAATGAAAATTTAATATTTATTATATTTAACACAAGAAATGTAGAAAGTTATTTACTTAATTAAATATTTGCTTAATTTACGTATAATGAACAATACAGTGGAAGAAACAATACAGTGTCATTTTATATATACTGTAAGATCTTTAGTTTCACAGTAGAATATGTTTAATGTCATCTCATAATAGCGAATTTTTTTTTAAGTTATGGATATAGTTGTTTACGGTTTAAATGATGATAGTGCTGTTTAGACTCGTATTCAATGCTATAGTTTCTTCAAACAGTCCAACAAAATACAGTGATTCTTTAAACAGTAATATTTTAACTTTATAGTAGAAGTCAAATGAATTAAAATGTTCTTATAGTTGATATTTTCTTGAGAATATGGGATATATAATAATGAGCAAGGAGAATGGTATCACCGGGTTGTTAAAAAGAGAAAAGGAGCGCCAATATCAAGGGAGGTGAACTGATAATATGATACCTGAGTACTGTGTACAAAATCAGATACACTACTAACAATATAAGTGAAAAATAATGCAGAGTATGGATGTTCTAAAAACAAAATGCAGCGCACCTCTCGGTAAATATTTTTTTAAACAGGTTTCGAATTTAGTAGAATCAAAAGTCATATTCGGATTCTATAGGATGAGTCCACATTCACATCATCATATTGGGCCCATTGTGCTATATCCATCAGAGCCGTTATTTTCTCGCCAAGCACCGACCTAATTCCTTCGGCTATTCCACAACATGAATGTATTGAAGAGAGGTACTCGGTGGTAGTCAAGCATAATCGACCGATTCTGGTCAATAATTCCCCCATATAGCTTCTCGTGCTGTACCCCCCATATAGCTTCTCGTGGAGTACTGAGCAAATCTTTAGGATAAGTTCCGTAGTCTCATCTTCTAAGTTGCAAGCTTTATACATAGATGCTTTATACTGTAATGTTCCATCAGTGTTCCTATTAGGTTTTGTAAATTTATACGAATTAAATTCAAGTAGTAGTTTACTAGTTTACTGAAAGGTGTAGTTACTAGTATTTTTGTTTTTGATTTAAACTGATTGTGTTTTTATTACAATCTTAATAAGATTATAAATAAATCGCCATTTTATGTACTTCAGTTCGAGTTAACATACCGTATATGTATATCCGTTAGAGTCCAAATATGAAAATTTTCCCATTGTCTAGTAGCTGAAAATAATTTTGAGTATGAGGAGCATGACACTGGAATTAAAAGTCTTCTTTATATAGGATGTCTCAGTTGGAACTACAGGATTTTAATTGCGCGCCATTTGTGTTCTGTCAAAGATAGGGCGTCAATATTTAACGACTGTCATCTACAAATCATACGAGGTCAACATGCTTGGGTCTTCAACCACATGTTGCTCAAATTTAAATAATCAATTAGGTGGTAAAGGAGATTCTTTAATATATCACAATAGTGTTCCCTACTTATTGTGATAGAATTACCAGATTCATTTGCAAAGAAGTATGGTTTAGTTACTTTACCACACCAGAGATACACTAAGCCGTGCATCTCTGTGGATGAATTTTGTTTTCGTGAACAGCATGTGAATTTTCAGCACCCCGAATTCGACAGTTTTGTTTACTGACGCATCCGACAAGGTAAAAATGTTTTTCATCCCTGAACAAACTTTTGTTGCAAACATCAGCATCACCTCCTTTCTTTTCTAACACCTAATTAACAAATGTACGATGTTGTAAATGACCAGTAACTTTTAATTGTTATGTCAACTGAACTTTGTATGCTCGCAGATGCAGATCTTTCTATAAAATCTGATGCGTGGTGGCTTCTGATAGACTTTGAATAATTCCATACAGTGTCTCTCACTGCAGCAATATTTTCATCTGACCTACTTTTGATCTGTCTAATTTTGTGCGAATTGTTCTAAACGAACTGTAAATGGTCGCTCACTTTCATAAGACAGTTGTACACAGACTATTCTTCGTTCAGCTGTTAATCTCCGCATCTTGACATTGTATGATTTGCAAATAACAATCGTTAAATATTGACGCCCTATCTTTGACGTAACGCAAATGGCGCCCAATTTAAATCCCATAGTTCTAACTGAGACACCCTATATTTAACACAATATAATATAATTTTAGTTTTTTCAGTTTCATTTACACAGAAAATATGTTTTTGCCATTATTCACTATAATTTGAGAAAACTGAGACCTGACGGAGGAAAACGAATATTAAAGCGAATTTAGTGCATAGAAAACCAGAGACTGAAAGGATTTCTTTCGAAAATCATAAAATTTCTTTGAGTATGTTATTAATAATTTATCTAATTTTAATTTAAATGATTAGATAAAGTTAATTAAACAGAAATAAAATTAATTAAACATACAATATTTATTTCACATATTCATGAATGATAAATTTGTGTTTCATTCTATGTCCATTCATTGATTATAAATGCAAAGATATACAACTACTTAATAGAATTACTTAATAGAAATAAGAACATGGTACTGAAAATATATGGTACATAATAATCAATAATGCGTACTTTGCAGAATATAAAGGAACGTCTATATCGCCTTTAATTGTTAGTTTCTTTATAGAAAAATTCAAAGTCAATTGAGAGTATTATAATTTTCTTCGTAACAAATGATAACAAATGCATGAACCGTAGTACTCCATTCCTACTATCTTGTTTATACATCATACTTCATAGAGAAGCATTAAAAGAGAACCAATAATATTGATCTTGTTACGTATCTAGGAATAATAGGTGCACAAACATATTAGAAGAAAATTTATTATTCTGCAAGATTGTAATTACGTTAGAATTTCAAATGTACATCGATGCTTTACAATGTCGATGCCTATAAATTACCAGATGGTTCAGAAAAATTTTCAGGAACATCAGAATGACGCTGGTTTACACTTTCAATAATAAACTGTAACAACTGTTATGTAACAGCAGTTGTCGTAAAGACCAAATATTAATGCAACGAAAGGTGGGATATTTATGAAACTGGCTGTAAAATTTTTAATCATAATAACACTGGGCAAAATAAAATTAGCGATTCTAAGTAGATTTATAGTTCATATGAGTCACTCTTGTGTTGCTTTAATAAAAACTGAAAATAAAAACGTCGGTTTATATAATAATTGAAATAAAGTAAAATCCAGTGGAAGGTTTTGGTAATGTCTTGAAATAGGTTTGGATAGTTTGAGGGGTTTTATGGATTGCTTATTAAATTCGTAGATACTATTTACTCGTCGGTATTGAATTTTCTTCAAAAGAGATCTTTGCTAGTCGCGGTTGATGAAGACTTATCTGATATATTATAAATCAATGCTCGATTTATTCATGGGTAGACATTATTAATATTGAAAATTGCTGGTGGGTTCTTTAAAACTAATTTTATATTAAGTCATACTTTTACAATGGGTTGCCTATTGTATCTTGGTTGATAATGGATTGACACACAGTTTTTTAGAACTCTTGAACTTTAAACTATCTAATAACGACAGAAAATGTTCTTCGATTCTTTCATGTTCAAGCTGTTGCGCGAAAACTCAGACAACATGCAATTAATCTGACAAACTACTACAAGATGTGAGAAATAAACATAAATGAGATAGAAATGGAGCAACTGAATATAACACGTAGATTCGCAGACTTAAATATAACAAACTACGCATCAACAATAAAGAAGTTAAAATGAATAAACAATTAATTATGTGGGATTAACGACAACTAGGCAGTTATGAAATAATACAAAAGACATACATCACACTAAATAAACTCTGCCCCCTATTAAACAGACGTAGTATATTAACACAAAATACTAATATATAAAGAAATATTTCACAGACATTTTACGAACATCATATATACGAGTATACTTTCCATTAGTCATATTGTACTTAAAACGCACAAAAAACACACCACACAAATACCTACACGAGACATTCTATAACTAAAATAACGAGATAGACTACTAGCCTCCTATCTTACCCGATTTCTTCCAACCCCACCATAACCCCACCGTAAACCAAAATCGAAGAATTATATGCCTAAATAATAAAACCCATATACACCGAAGGTCAGGAACATCGACGGGGTGGACTACTACTGTCCCACAATAAACTGTATCGCCGATCGTCACCAGCAAAACTCTAAGTATATTATAATATATAATACCTGTTCTCACATAGTGAGTTACATGAGGTTAAGAATAAATGTACCCAAAATTAGGAAATAAAAGGTTTCAAATGAAATAGTGAATGGAAATGCTTTCTACTACCTTCGGTTTCACAGGAAATTATTTTAACATTCGAAATTTAAAGTGTACGCTATTAGATAAAAAAATAAAGGGTGTTCAATTTCGAAAGTTAAGGTCACCTTCTGTGAAACTGTAAATAATGGAAAATATTCTGGGTCGTTATTAGATAGTATATAAGTCAAAAGTTCCTTTAAATAAATTACTCGGTATTAATTTGAATGATAACAGACTTGTGGGCGTTGTCTATTCTAATAAGCAATCTAATTGTAATAATAATTTGATATAAATGCATTTATAAAAACCTAGTGATGTTCTTCACTGGGCTATGCTATTTCACTTCACAACGTTTACATTTACAATTATTGAATATATTTATGCATCTTTAGGGATAGGGGGAAGACAATTAATTTATTTGAATTGTGGTAAACTTTACCTCATAAGTAAAGTGTTGTATATGGTTACCTAATGGTTACTATAAAAAATTGCGATATTTATGTAAACCGAAATATTACATCACATTCCCACAACTGCTGGTGTTTCACAAATCTCTAATTGGCTCCTCGTTGGAAAAATTATCTGCTCTACAAATACTCCAAGTTCTATGTAAAAATGCTCCTTAATAAATTGAAGTTATTTGAAGTTGGAGGTATAATTATTTCGTAATTTCTACACATTTCACTTCGCTAAATTGAATTTTTGCTGGAAATAAATGGAAAAGCTATCGAAGTATATATTATATGGTACCATCCTGTTTAGCATCAATAATAAACTGTTAAGTTTATTTCAATCTGGTAGAGTCCAAAAAAATTAGAAAGTATACTTGAGAAAAATGAATAATAGTCATAATAACTTTAATATTTTTGAGCCAATAACTAATATAGGAATAATTTTAGCTTAATGCATATGAATTCCATACAATAATGGTAATAACTAACACAGTTCAAGTAATAATTGACATTCTTGAACCAATAACTGAAATATCAATAATTTTCGCTTATTAGGTATGCTTTGTATGCATCAATAGTAATAATTAACATAGTTTCAAGTATTATATATACAAAATAGAATTTTCATAAAGCCCAAGATATATGCTCAGAAATATGGTAACAAATAGATTTAGAAAATAAAATTAATCCGAACACAATAATTATAATATATGATTAAAACGTAACTATAGAATTTCATTTAAATTATTGGATTCTATGATAAATAACTCAATTCATTTAAAATATTTAAAATATAACACTACAATCAATATTTATGATTTCTTAATAAATAAAGTATTTTCTATATTATATTTAAACTTAATATGAATCTAATTATTTCATAACAATTTATAATAGTTCAATATAACTGTTATGTTATAATGTAACGTAAAGAACTGAATCAATTTCATACTTTGTTATAGCATTTGTGCACATTTGTTAATTTTTATATTTTTACAAATTTTACAATATACATAGGATGACATCCTATGATGCCATACGAAATATTCCTCTTAATAACGAAATGTATTTTTAATTGGCGAAATTTATGAAGAATTAAATTAATTTTATAAAAACGGTTTAAATATATCCATACCATATTAAGTATTTGTCGATATTAACTACAAAATAAAGTACTCACCTAATATAAACCCATATATTGACAATGTTTAAATTTAAAATTCATATCAATTACATATCTTCAAAGAACCAGATACATTCTTGGAATATGTATACAGGGTACTTTAAAATGAAGTATACAAAATTATTACAGTAAATAGAGCTAAAAATAAGATGCTTGAAGTAAATATATTTTATATACAAATTACACCTCTGAGGACATATACCCACCTGAAAATGGGGGTGACATTTACATTATAATATGTTTCTATTCCTATGAGGAGAATGATAGAGATATTGTATTAGGTATGAGGATCCTGTTAATAATGAGGTATCTAGTTATTATATTATCGGTCATTCTATTATTTGATGCGTAACTCCTTTCTAATATTTCATTAGAATATTTTCTATGAAGGAGTTTAGTTAGGTAAAACTTTGCATTCAGATTCAGATGATTTATTTCATACCTTCTTTACCCTTTGTATTTTTTGTAACTGTAATGATAACTTTCTGGTAAAAAATATGTATAATAAGTCATCGTTCGTTAAAGAGGTAAATGAGGTAAGTATTTGTGAAAAATGTATAGTAGACAATTATCATAACAATACATGTTATTTATCATATTATTAATAAGTAGATAATTTTTGTTAATAAATACTCATTTATTAATTGCTACAACTTAGTAACAACTGATTAATTTACTGTCAGAAAAATTATGGCAAATAATATTTATACTAATAACCAATATCTTAACATCTTCAACCATTTTGGGTCACAGCGTATTTTATTTTTTAATAGAAAATTAATAGCTCAATCAAAAAGGTTGACTCTTTCGCCCTTTTGTAAAATTAAAACCCGAAAAAATTATGGCAAGATGTCTCTTGATTAGTAGGAAACTTATCTTAGTACATCTTATGTCGAGTCTCCAGAATACTCCATATTATGGCAATTATAGCACTTTTATGTGGGTATACATATATCCTCAGATGCAACTTCATATAAGGTATTTTTACTTCAACCATGTTATTATTGACTCTCCATCCATTGGAATATATTTTCTATTTAATTTAAAAACACACTGTATAAAGAAATGGATAAATAAAATTAAATGTTATATCTGAGTCTTTTTCGCAAATTTTTTCCATTTTCCAAATTAGAATAATTTTTTATATTTTCTATTGTCACATTTACTGATGTATTTCGATAATTTTCAAGTTAGTTAAAAGAATATATCATACTAAAAGATAGTACTTTACAATTGTAAAAGTAATACATTTCAAAGCTCAAAATGATTATATAGTCTTTATAATATGACTACTTTATTGTTCCCACTGATGCCCATCCATTTATGTTCTCTCTACTCAGTGCTGCCAACATACAGGTAGTTTTATGATTCCGTCAGGTGTCTTTATGCCGTCCGCTATCCTGAAAAATGAGCAAGGAAAACCCTTTTATTTGCCACTAGTGGAAAAATATTTGCAGATGGCAAAGGTTTCATGTATTAAATGGATGTGACATCGTGAATTGGGTCTAAGCTGACCTATGTATGGATTCATTTATACCAATTTTATTTATTTATTTTTTTAATCTTGTACATACAGGTATAGGCATATACGTATTTGTATGTTATATATTATTACTTTATATATAGACTAAATTAGAGTGTAATAATAATCATGTTATATAATAAACATATTCTACAAGCTTTCGATAAAGTTCTATATAAAGATCTAAAATATAAAATAAAAATGTATTTACATAAATTGTTTTCTGATATTCTCAAATCCTACATCTCAGAAGGGCATTTTAGAATTAAGCAAGAGGGAGCCTATTCTGAGCTTAACACTATTAATGCAGGAGAACCACAAGGAAGTGTATTAGGATCGGCCCTATACCTTTTGTACGTAAGTGATATTCCTAGATTAGAAATTGACACCATAGCAACATTTACGGATGATACTACTATGTTAGCAGTAGGTAATGACCACGAGAAAGCAGTAAAAAAGTTAGATATCAATCAACATTAACAGTTGGACAAAGAAGTGGAGAATAAAATTAAATGGATCAAAGTCTGTATTAATCAATTTTACAAACAGAGTCAATCAGCATATACCCATAAGCATAAATAGTAAACGAATTTCATTCTCGAGAACTTATAATTGAATATAGAAAAATGTACTGGTTGATTGGAAGAAACTCCACTCTAACTATTCATAATGAGCTTATGTTATATAAGCAGATACTTAAACCGATATATAGACCTATGGGATTCAGCTGTGGCGTTGTGCCAGTCAGACCA
Source organism: Rosalia funebris (assembly GCA_037954035.1). Taxonomy (NCBI): domain Eukaryota; kingdom Metazoa; phylum Arthropoda; class Insecta; order Coleoptera; family Cerambycidae; genus Rosalia; species Rosalia funebris. The sequence goes on from JAZFAV010000007.1 coordinate 14,150,537, forward strand.
ATGTACAAACAATTCAAAAGTTTCATAATAATGTGTTAAGGAATATCGTAGATGCACCTTGGTACATTCGAAATAGTAACCTTCATCCGGACCTGGGTATGGATACTATTCAACAAGCCAGATCCAAATTTGCCAGGAATCGTGAACAACAACTCCTCCAACATGTCAACGTCGAGGCATTCCAGCTTCTTGACAACGCCGGATTGATAAGAAGACTCGAGAGAATCAAACTATTTGAATTATTTCAGTGATGTGGCAAAGCAGAGCATTGTGCGCCTTAGTGTATACGTTAGTTTGTTAGTGTACCTAGTTTATTATAAATGTTTACTATAAATAAGGATACTGTTGAATACCACCTTAGTTCTAAGTTTTTTAAGTAGTATTATAAGTTAGAAAAAATTTACTTATTGATTTTTATAATCAGATTGTAATGTCCGTGAATGCCCTAAGGAGTATCTATGAATAATAACAAAAATGTATATATACACTAAATTGCAATAATAATGAAGTTATATAATATATTTTAAATAGTATATGTATACTACATGTTAAGCATATTCATGAGATGCATGGCGTAAGCATGAGATGTAAATACACACCTAATGGAACACATTACAAATACTCGACATATTAAAATAATTTCTCTCGCATGAAATGAAGTAAATTGGGAAAACATTAGAATTTTACAAGGAAACCGGCATGTTTCAGATAATATGATGGTTTTTAATAAAAACATTGAATTGGCTACGTGATTAGTTGAAGAAGAAATATGGCTAATAAGGTCATTATAAGCCATATACTATCAATTTAATCGCTATTTGCCAAATAAAAAACTCTCTTATCTTGCCGATAAACGGAACAATCTACCTGAACCTAGCCATAAAAACAAGCCACGGCATGAGTTAAGAGCCGTTTGGGATTTTTTATTTGGCAAATAGAGATGAAATAAACTATACATATTCTCTTCAACTAATCAGGTAGCCATTTCTATTTTCTTTTTTTTTCGATTAGTTGTTGATGCCATGGAAACAATAAAATATTATTGCAAAACATATACAATAAATTGTAGCAGCTTTTTGATTGATATTATATCTTACATTTGTTCTTTACATCTCTATACAAACTTATAATATGTAACTTTATGATATCTTAAAATGTGCTTTACCACGAAACAACTGCAAACGAAAACGATGTTACGCTACGGAAAACTGGATGTTTTTATTACGTGACCAGATTTCTTGAATTTACATGTTGCATGCACTTTCGTATATTATACGAACTTCTGTATTCTCGAGAAAACAAACGTATCTACTCTGTTTCTAAAATAGGACTTAAATGTCGTCTTCGACGTAAAATATTGCGTCCTTTCGGTCGTCCAATGGATTCTTTTAGAACTATAAGATTTAACAATCGGTGGCAAGTGACTGCAGTGTATTTATTAGGTGCACTAGATCGGCGCCGCAAATAAATGGATGCTGGCGTCAGTTGAGTTGACAAACATCATCTAAGTAAGCGTACTGTGAGTGCATAGTGCATATATTATATATTCCTGAGCCAATAACAAATATCCAAAATGTCAGTTCTCGTTGGAGTAGGTAATGGAAACTAGCACAAATGTGAATTGCCTGCAGTTAGCAGGCAATTACATTTGTCAGAAATAGTATGAAGGTGGTAGGAGTGATATCTGGGCATGAAACAGTCTTATTAAAGCCGGTGGTATTCTGTAATAAGCGACATTAATTTCCTAAAATATCTAGTAATAAAAAGTGAATTTAAGAATTGGAATTAGGTATGGAATTAGGTTAAGTAGAAGGTGAGATATTGAGACTAAGTAACATGAAATGGTATATAAACTGAAAGTATGGATTATCTTATCGATAAAAGTATGAAGTGCCAAAACATTTCGCCGCTATCTTGGAATGTTTCGGTTGATTTTCGTTTCAGATAAGGAATGTTGAAGATAATACAAAGAATATACATGTTTTAGGATTATTTTCAGGCATTTTTATTAGATTGCTAAGGAAAATACTGAAATTTTAACTATTTTAAATACAATATGAGATAAATGTAGTGGTCTGAATCATAGTTGATTAGAAATTACCTAAATATGAAAAGAAATGCAGTTAGTGATTTAGGAGATTAAAAAAACTTTGCCCTGAAATAACTGATTATATATAGGTTAATACGTCGACATTAAATTGCCATTATTTCTCTTTTTTTAATTTGTGTTCACTCGTAATCCAGGAAAATTTAGTCTTCAAGTATCGCTGCTAGTTAATACATTTATAATTTTATTATATACTTAAATTACAGTTTGAACATGTGTTGTATTTTACTGAATTTTTGTAATGTATGTTCCTTTATGCATAAAAATAAAAAAGGTTTACTGCTCGTCCTGTTAAAAAAGAAAAGAAATTAAAGGACGATATTTTTTCTTTTCCTCGTAAGAGGTGATATGTTATCATAATCGTTAATAATGAAAGTTTCTAAATAAGTAAATAATGCCTACATATTTACAAAGCAACATAAGTATATTGGCAGTATTATAAATGATACAATTTCGCATAACATTCATAATTTAATTATTATATTATTGTTTATTACTAAACTTACTATTTACAAAGATACTAACGCAATTTTTTTAAATTTATGTTTGAGCTATATAGATAGTCATATGCATAGATAGTCCTCTCCAAATTACAATCCCCTTTTCTTACCAAAAATTAATACTTTTAAATTTTCCGTGTATAATGGGATCGTATTATGGGCTTCCTATTTATTTTTTATTATATAGAAGTGTCTTTCTTTAAAAAACAATAAAGCAATTACGGTTTCATTTTTATAGAAATTTTGTTACATTTATTAAGAATATATTTCATTCACCATTAAAAACATCATTTCAATTGGAATTCTTTGCTATAGATTATCTTAATTATGTCGACAATTAAAATAGACCCGGGGTTTTTTAAATAACCTCACAAAAAGTAATCCAAAAGAATTAAAACAGATCAATATGGTGGACTCAGTTAATTTTCGTCACCCTATTCATTTGAAGTATTGTCACGAAATTACATTAAAATCGATGAGAAAGAACTTGGTCTTTCAACTTTCAAGTCTAAAACCAAGTTCTTTTATGAGAAACATCTTCATCTTATTGTTTGGATAAATAAAGAACTGCTAAAGTTATAATAATGTCGAAAGGTAGAAATTCGAGATACCCAACAGCAATAACATTTTCTTGAAAGAAGTAGGGCCCTGAAAAAAACTTGGTTCTATCATTCCAACCCATACATTTTTGTTTTCGTCACAACGTAACATGATTTTATCATGATCATCCTTATTCTCTTGTAATAAATGTACTTTATAAGAGAGAAACTTATTTTTCAAGCGTGAAAATATCCTTCAAGTAATACGTTCTTTAGTCCTGCCACTGACTGTCACTACGCTGTCTAGTGTTGTTCTAATTTGTCACCATATCCAATCATCAACACTTCAATTATTTCACTTGTTCAGTTAAATGAACCATCTTATTCGCACTTACTACTTATTAAATATAAATTTTAAAAACTCGATAGTAATAGTAACAGAATATTTAATCAGTATAATGCACTGGAAAACTATTATTTAGTTAAAATGTCTATATATAAAAACTATATCTCCGATACGAGATACTTCTGCAGTTGTAAAACATTTTTATTTATCAATGGAACCATATATTATAATATTAATTTTGCATAGATACCATCGGATTATGAAAACTTAAAGGAATGAACTGTTCGAGGACGTCGAAAATTTTCAAAAAATCATTTAATAACAAGATTATGAACCTTAATCTAAATATGTTGCATGCCAACAAATTTATTCGGGAATCACTACGTGATGTATTAAATATTAACCAACAATTTAATTTCAAAGCTAAAATTTGTTCCACATGAGAAATGTGGCTATTACATAACACTGATGTAGTTTTCCACAAAATGCTGGTATTTTGTGGAAAATTACGTCAGTGTTATCTTCACACCCAAGGTTGCAAACCACTCCAGTGTATATTACCTAATAAATAAGGATATTGAAATATATATTATATGTTTGCATTGGTTTGCTAATATATTCGAAGTTATTATTTCACTAAGAAAAACTAAGAAGTGTGTGTTACGTGACATCAAAAATCAGCATTTATTTAACATAAACTTAATTCATTAACAATAAATAAATTGTTCTTCCAGTGTAACATAGCAATAACATATTAGTTTTATCCGTGTAGCTCATACTGACAACTTGTAGTCTATCAGAAAAGGGCACCCAGGTATAATTTTAGTATTGCTGCAATATATACTGTAGTCATACTAAATACACAATTGTATTATATTTCATGTTAATTCAAACATTATGCATTATGTTTTTTAGAATATATTAAGTGAATACATCTGAATTATAATTTTACCTAAAATAATTTGATTTCGATAGCTTAAATATTTACTAAATTAGACATCTCCAATACAATTTTAATAGAAATATCCACGGAAATGTCAAATATTTTTCTTCAACAAATATTATGTGTATATTAAAACACACACATTAATAAAAGTTCAATAAGGTACAAGTGATGCCAATCTTTGTTTCTTATACACATACATGTGTATTACTCAAATGACTTTTAAATGCAAATATACCAAGATATTCATTTACTTAATACCTATGCTTCACTTTGAAATATAAAAATATCAGTTTATTTATAAGTTACTGACGCTACTATTTTTCCCATGCAGAATAATATAGAATTATCTGTTTAGGAAAATGAACTAGGATTAAACATTCGGAAGGCTCGTGTTAATACCACGTCAAATTTGGCTTCAATTTGCAATAAATCTAATTACCCAGTAGCTTCCTAACTGCATGTAATTATTTAACTAAGATTTACAATTTTACGTTACTCTGCTTTTAAATAAGGTACATTTGTTGCTGCTAAAGACTAATATATATCGACAGCTATTTAGCTACAGTTCTTTACCGGTATTGCTATTCACGATGTTATTTATTAATGTTGAAATTTGGTTAATTACGTGTAAGTAGAAGTAATATATACCAATATAATACTTAATGCCATCATTATTTTGTAATTGGCTATTTATAATTATTTTTGTTTGCATTGAAACAAAGAAAAAACTTAATTATAAATATTTACAATATATGTACTCTTAACCTATATCTTCATTATTTTGATAAAGACTGTAAGAAAACCTATATACACTCACCGGCACGGAAACTAGGTCACTAGTAGTTATCACGAAAGAAGAGATGCAGCTAAAAGCAAAATATTAGCTAGTAACATTTAGTGTGATAGTAACATTTTTTCGGTGACGGCTTTTATATTCAAAAGATGCCCCCTTAAAAACAAAAATTTGTCACTTCATGAATTAATTACACGTCACGTCGCGTGTATTTTCCTATCGAAAATGTTATTTAAATAGTTATTCCGAGTGTCTCGTTCTAAATGGGACATCCTGTATATTAGTCGTTAAGTTATTTTCCTGAAAAATCCAGTATTAAAGAAAATAGTGCAACAGTAATGCTAAAGTATTTATTTTTTATATAAGTATTTTTACTGCTACAATATTTTTATTTGCTAAACCCATCTCATCGCTGTCAGATAATTACACATAATTATTGTATATGAATAGTGTCTGCTATAAAACATAATATCAAAAAATATAAAATAAATTGTATATAAAATATCCGTACACACTAATAGCAGTGGCGCCTCCGCCATTTATTTAAAAATTGCTTGCTGGGCACTTTGCTCAAATTTGAGAGCACCGAAGTCAACTTCCCCTAAGTCTCAGGTTTCAAAATAATTTAAGTATGTATAGAAAAAATTTCAAAATTCAACATAGCTGTTGGAAAAATAGAGAGAAATAAAGTAAGTCAGATTTATACCGAATATATTTGATTTATTATAACAACATATTTATTATAACAAAGTAACGAACAGTGTCATGACAAATAATTGGTTGTATCCTACAAGAAAAACTTTTGCCAAAATTACTGCCAACAAAGTCAGCCTTCAGGGACTATCTTTGATATTGTTTTTACTAAGTTTTGTACTAAATCTTTTTAGTACAAAATCTAAATGTTTTTACTAAGTGTCAGTAAAATATTTCTAATGCCAAATACGGCAGTAAACATAGCATTATTTTTGTGTAATAAATTATGTGATAGTAAAATATAATAGTATATTTTGTTTCCATTTTCATAGTTTCAGACAGAAACAAAGAAATCTGCAGATTTCGATCCAGGTTTGTAATTTTAAAAATATATAGTTTGTAAATGAATCTGGTAAGTTAGTGTTTTGTTTATAACATTCAAAATGTCATCCACATAAATTTTCTGGGAATGGAAGCATCAGTATGTTGCTAATTATTAATGAATATCGCAAAGTTGTCTATATAAAATGTCTATATTATGAATGGTGTCCTGTTAAGGTGATCCTATCACATCTGACTTTTTTTAAACTAATTAACTCCGATTAAATCTAAAACACTCATATCATTAGCCACAATTATACATATCCTGTCTGTTAAGACAGGATATGTAAATAAATGGGGTATGGGTATTCTCCTGTTACTTTAGATTCATTTACTACAAAAATTCAGGTCTACATACTTTGAAAGACGATCAAATTCATCGTTGTAATAAAAAAAACGTTATAAACTACTGAAGTGGGAAGATATATCCACACCATCTGCAAATACCTTATACAATAAGGACTAAACGAATTAAGCTAAAACGGCTATTGTCCTGGCTACATGCCATCGACGAGCGCTGAAGTATATGCAAAGTTTGCCGTATTTTGTCTAACAGAGTTAGCACTAAAATACAGTGATTTAGATTGCTCGAAAACCACAAGGAAGATGAAAACCGTCCTCTACCTCAGGATATCACTAACTGCAGACTGGCTTCTACCTTATCTTGGGTCTCGCCAGTGTAGTGTAAATGAGTATACCTTTGACAAACCAGGCTCGCATCTTGTAGATGCCGGTAAGTAATACAATGCAAAAGTAATTTTTACAAACTCCTGAATTGGGGAGATATCTCCACACCATCTGTAAATGCCTTATACAATAAGGCGTGTACAAGATGCGAGCCTCGTTTGGCAAAGGTATACTCACTTACACTACACTTACGAGACCCAAGATAAGGTTTAAACCGGTCTGCAGTTAGTGATATCCTGAGATAGAGGGCGGTTTACATATGCCTTATGATTTTCGGGCAATCTCAATCACTGTACTTTAGTGCTAACTCTGTTGAAAAAAATGCCGCAAATTTCGCCATATCATTCATCGCTCGTCGTCGGGATGTAGCAAGGAGAATAGCTGTTTTAGCTTAATTTGTTTAGTCCTTGTTGTATAAGGCATTTGTATATGGTGTGGAGATATTTACCCACTTCAGTAGTGTGTAAAAATTACCATCTGCCAAGTAAAACTTTGCATTGTATTCAGAAAGTTTTGATTAATGAGTTTAACATTATTAAAAATAGGAGACCACTTTTCTATGCATAAACACCAAAGAATATAAACACAAGATTAAATGTCGTTCAAAGCGTGTTTGTCAAACATAAACAGGGGATGAATAAAAACTCAATTTGAATTACCCCAGAAATTATTCAATTTTCATAATATTTAAAAATGCCAACGTGATTGCTGAAATGTGCACCGAACGATGTATAATCATTCGGTATTTATGGAAAACTGGTCTCCTGAATTTATTGTTGAATCGAACGTTCCGATAGTCTCCTGATACTGACAGGGATGAACTAAAATTCGAAAATAATCCATACAGTCGGGTGATACGTAAGTAATATAACCACAGCATATTTGATTTCTATTAACTAAACGGCTGTTTTCGTGTGTGTGTCACGAAATTTTTAGGTTGATGTACGAAATTCTTTTCGTTCGAATTTTGGCATTTTGATAAAATCAATATAGTTAATCGATCCTTGCGAACAACGTGGTAACTTTTGTTTTTTGATCCGAAGCCCCTAGAGGCACGCTCCGGAGGGGCCTTCGATATGAGCGAGGGGGCGACGCAATATTATTGCGATTTGCTTACTCGTTTTTATTTACTATTGGGTTGTGCAATGATTCATTATTGGGTTCCAGAGAATTTTAACAGAAAAAATCTGTGAATATTAACTGCGGAGAGCAGTAAATATTATTCAGATCCTGTCCTGATGGTTCCTGTCACAGCTTTTATTGCTATTTTTGTAGTATGGTCTAGCAATAAATAGCATGTACTAGTCGAGACACCAGAATTAATTCACTAATTGTTCGAGAAATTAAAGAAGGCACTAATCGATGCCGAAACCAAGAAACATTAATCATAATAGTTCATGAAAATTTTCAGTGTAAAACAATAATACAAAGCGAATATGGTTAAAATTTATACATTACTTTTTCTAATATCAGTAATACTTAAGAATATTAAACATGTGAGAATATTATTAATAAAAGTTAACGAAACTGATTTATTGTTAGAGGCAGATATTAGGTGATGATATAGAATAATTCATTATTTTGCATTGTAGGATTAGAATAATAAAAATTTCTAGGAATAATGGAATTAATATCTTAAGATTACTTAATAAATTAGTAAATTGGACTAGCATTGTAATGTTACTTTACTGTAAATTAAAAATACGAACTAAATTTATGGTACTAAAAACAACAAAAATATCTTCAACAAATATCTTATAGTAAGACACGTACTGTTACACAGTAATAAATATGTGGCATCGAGATAAAGGTTAAAAATATGCAAAGATTTTGCTGTATGCTTAAGTAATAATGTCTAATATGTATACATGTGCAGTTTCCTTATGAAACCAGTTTAATGAGAGGAATCTAAAAACTTAGTTGCCATAATAATAGTTAATGACCTTAGAAGTCGACGTCGTTATTAAAAAACGAAATATAGTAGACCAGGATAATTATTACTCGTAGATTACGAATATTTTATAGTTATTAATTATATAAGGGAACTAACAAGCTTTTAATCCACTAGAAAAAATGGGCACTCGATGTGCAGCCGAGAGCGCCCATGTTTTCAAGCGGATTAAAGGCTATTAATTCCCGAATGTAATTCAACGTTTTACCCACGACCACGGGCAAAACCGGTCAATTAGAAGGTAAAAAATTCTGGTTCTGAAAAACGTCAGATTTAAGAGATTTATTTTGCTCAAGAATATTGATCAAGAAGCGTGGTATTATGAATTTTAATCCACTATTAGTGGATTAAAATGCATTAGAAGGCCTTTAATTCACGGAAAATAGACATATTAAATCTTCCTAATATAGTGGTCGTTGATAAAATATATTGACGCAAGTCGTTTCGTACAATGGATTGCCTCATCTCAAGTACTACAGCATATACATCATCATGAGGTCATCAGTCCTAAGACTGATTGGACGCTAACCTCCAGCTTCTGCTATCTTGTACTAACCTACGTATTTCGCTAATTGTGCTACAGCCCACATCCCTTACTATTTGCGAGCAGTAGTCTAATCTAGGCCTACCTCTGCCTTTCTTCACTCCTATTTCTGCCTCCAAAATATCGCGGACTATTCCCCCATGTCTCAGCAAGTGGCCTACCATTCTATCTCTTCTGTTCTTTATGTTTCTCCACATACTTCTTTTCTCGCTGACTTTCTCTAATGCTTCTTCGTTTCTAACCCTATCAGTCCACGGTATCTTCATCATTCTTCGGTAACACCACATCTCAAAAGCTTCTAATTTCTTCCTACTTGCTTCCCTTACCGTCCAGGTTTCGCAACTTTATCGTGCCGTACTCCATACATATGTTTTCAAAAGTCTCTTCCCTGTTTCTAAGTTTATTACCCCCAAGCATAAAAGTGCTTTCTTTTTGTTAAAAGCTACTCACACCTGCGCTATTCTTTGTTTCATATCTTTATCGCTTCTTCCATCCAAATTTATTTTACTTCCTAAATAAGTGAAGTCTTTAACTTCCTCCAATCTTTCATTATTAATTTGTACTTTCGTTTTTGCTCTACTCTCGCGCCATCTGCACACTAACACTTTAGTTTTGTCTTTATTCACCCTCATTCGGTATACCTCTGTCAACACTGCCTCCATTTCGTTCAACCCTGATTCTAATTCCTCTTTACTAGATGCTAATACTGCTATATCATCCGCAAATCTCAGTATTTTTAGTTTCTGTCCCTGTACTTCAATCCCGAAATCCACTCTATCTTTTACCACATTAATCGCCTCTTCGATGTACAGATTAAAAATTAGTGGTGATAGCGTACATGCTTGTGTTACTCCTTTCCTAATACCTACTTCCCTTCTTTACCCTTCTACTTCTATAACAACAGTTTGCTCTTTGTATAGATTGTGTACTACTCTCCTATCTCTATACTTCATTCCCGCGCTCTTTAGTATCTCGAACATTTTTCTCATCTTACATTATCAAAAGCTTTTTCTAAATCTACAAATCCTATATAAGCGTTCTTGCCTTTTTCTATTGTTTTCTTTAACATTACTCTTAGCGTTAGAATAGCTTCGCGAGTTCCCTTATATCGCCTAAACCCTAATTGGTCTTCTCCTAGTATTTCCTCCGCTCTATTTTCCATCCCCTTCTGCACTATTCTGGTTAAGATTTTTGACGCGTGAGAAGTTAGGCTAATCGTTCTAAAGTTCTCGCATTTGTCAGCTCCTCTCTTTTTCGGTATAGTAACGATAATATTCCTCTTATAATCCTCCGGCATCTTGCCCGTTTCGTATTTGTATTTTACCAGTTCAAACATCCTATTTACTACTTTCTGTCACGCATATTTCAAAATTTCCGCCTGTATTTTATCTACACCCGGCGCTTTATTGTTCTTTAGTCCCTTTAGTACTATTTCAAATTCCTCTCTCAATATAAGTTTTCCTACATCTTCCCTATCGATGCTAGATTCTTCCTCTAATATCTCTCCTAATTCCTGACCCTCGTATAAATTTCCTAAGTACTGCTTCCATCTATCCGCTTTCTCCTCTCTTCTGATCAGTATGTCCCCCGATTGACTCCTAACGTTTCTACTTATTGGTCCTATATCCCTGAAGTTCCTCTTAATTATTTTGTAAGCCTCATCGGTCTTACCTACTTGGAGCTTATCTTCTACTTATTTGCATTTATCCTCTATCCATTGTTCTTTCGCTTTTCTACACTTTCTAATGATTTCCCACTTTATTGACTTGTAAGTTTTCAGTCCTTCCTCGTCTCGTCTGTTTATGTAGCCTCGTCTCTTTTGTATTAAGTTTAAAATTTCGTCCGTTATCCAGGGCTTCCTAGCTTCCCTTCTCTCGTGTCCTATAACGTCCGTAGCCGCGGAATCTAGACTATTCTTGATACCCTCCCACTCAGTTTCTGCGTTCTTGATTTCGTCATTACTCGCTTTATTTATTAATTGATCTGTTTTCTCCTGGAACTTATCTTTCATATTCTGATCCTTCAATATGTCTACATTTATACGTTTCTTATCCCTCCGAGTTTTCAGATTCTTGAACTTTAATCTAGCTTTCATGACTACCAAGTTGTGGTCGCTGTCTACATCTGCTCCTGGATAACTCTTACAGTCTTTTACTTGATTTCTAGATCTCTTCGTAACCAGAATGTAGTCTATCTGATACCTGTCTATCCTTCCTGGCATTTTCCAGGTGTCCTGCCTCCTAACGTGATTCTTGAACAGTGTATTCGCGACTACCATCTTGTGATTCTCACAGAATTCTATCAGTCTGCTACCTCTCTCGTTTCTGTTTCCTAGTCCATAAGGACCTACAAATTCTCCTTCTTTCCCCTCACCTACGACTGTGTTAAAATCTCCCACTATTATTAAATTTTCATGACCCTTCACAAATCCTATTACCTGCTCTATATCCGAATAAACGGCTTCTAACTCTTCCTCACTATGGCTAGAAGTAGGCATGTATACCTGCACTATTACTGTTTTCATTGGCTTCGAGTCTAACCTGACCATCATTACTCTCTCGCTATATTGTATGTAGCTATCTACGCACTGTCCTGCGTTCTTCCGCATAACGCTTCCTACTCCCGCGTTTCCATTTCCCGATCCCGTGTGTATTACCCTATAGTCACCGCTCCAAAATCTCCTACTTCCGGCCAGCGCATCTCACGTATATCTACTATATCTAATCCTAACCTATCCATTTCTATCTTCAGATTCTCTAGCTTCCCTGCCTGTCTCATGCTTCTGACATTCCACGCTCCGACTCGTGAGATGCTACACTTCTTACTAATCCTACTATTGCACTCAATCAAGTCTTTCGGAACAGTCCTCACCCGGAGATCCGAACGGAGGACTATTTTACCACCGGTGGTTTTTGCCCCAGGAGACGCCATCATTGTTTGGGATAAGCCTTTCGTTAGCTGTTCTGAGGATTATAATGTGGTGGTTTTCTCTTGCCTTCCACATCACAGTCGTGTATGTCATAGCATCATGCCAACCCCCACGGTTTCTGCCATTATGACTACTGAAAGAGCTGCTGCCCTCCTTCAGGGACCTGTCTTAGTCTGGTTTTTCAATAAGGACCCCCCCCCCCCCCACTATAGTTAAACCTATGGTACGGCTCCTTAAATCATTAAAACGCGCAAGCCGACCCACCCGTTCTAGTTTGCACTAGAACTTCGTCAAGGTGCAAGTCCTATCGGATTGGGTATTATATACACATGTCATTATTTAATAACAAACATTTTATCAATAAATTCTTTTAAAATTAAAAAAAATATCTTCCTAAGAGAAGGTGCACAGCAACTATTTAACTAATTAACAAGTATTTAACGGATTTGCCTGCAGTATATATCACCTACACAACAGCTGTAAGCAATGTACGAGTATGTAGCTATCCCTGCCGCTCATACTTCTTTAGTATTCTTCGGTTTTTATGAAATCATATGTAATGTAGACATATTCTGGATTATGAATACAGAGCTGCAAAGTTTCAGGAAACTAATAAAATGAGAGATGATGGAGTCCTTTTTATAAAGTATAAAATAAATCTAATCAGGGCTTATTTAATGTACGTTCTACGAGGCCAGGTTATTATTACATCCAAAATATGTATATAATGGATGCAAGGGTGACTGAGTGATATGTATCTTTTCATTATTAATTAAAAAATTCCATCAGACACATGATGGAATGCTCATAAATGTCGTTTTGACTACACGAAGTTAATACGTGAAGTATACGACTACAATTCTCATTCTCGGCGTCTTCAATATTCTTTTTAAAATCAACCTAATTTTAGTAACATTGGATAAATCTTAATACTCTTAATATATAATATAACCAAGGAATAAGTAAAAGATAATTTCAACCTATATTTAAATAACATTTCTGTGGGTTAATTTAACTCTTAATACGAAGAAATCATGAGACATGAAAATCTTAATCTGAAGGATGATCCTAACAATATAAGAACAATATATGATACTTACGATAACTATATTCACGAAGTTAAATATTCAGTAATAAATCACAAAAACAAATTTTGAACTTTACTAATAAAAACGGGAGGATTTTCATCTATAAAAATTGTAAAGTGAAGTATGTCTCTAAATCAATTAACTGATTTTCTAAGAAATGTATCTGAGTCATGTACAATGTAAATGTTTCTAAGAAATGCATTTTATAATAAATACTTTATATTTGGCATATTCAAAATAGCTATAGTTTATTTCATCGCTATTTGTCAAATAAAAAATCTCAAAACATACCGTGGATTGTTACTATGGCTAGACTCAGGTAGATTATTCCATTTATTGGGAAGATGAGACAGTTTTTTATTTGGTAAATAACGATGAAATGAATAGTATATTCGACAAGATTTTAATTGGTTATTTGTTATTACTTATTGACAACATTTGATTTTTTAATCCATCACAAAACATACTTTGTATGATACGAGGAAAATTTATATTTGAAATTTTAAGATTATTAGAGTTTAGAGATTTGGTAATGATGAGTTGAAAACCATCACTACAGGCGTTTTTTTTTAACGAAATCGATGTAGCAAAGGAATTTTTCCAAAAAATGTTGCATTTTTTTCTACTTTAGGTGCATACTGTTTATAAAAATTAAGTGAATGGTGTGAATCTTTCAAGATACCTGCATTTGTTATTAAATATTGTATTACCATCTTTTGTATATCTTTGCATACAATTCGTAACTAGATTTTCAAACTACTTGATATCTAAAAATAGTCTAGACTGTGTCGTATTCATGAAGCTCAATACAAGAGGCATTAAAAGCCGCCATCCGATTACTACTTTATGTATTTTTTATTGTATGTCACTATATTTGACCAGCATTAGTTTACTAAGGATGGATTCACTATGTCGACTGTGTATTCAGCAGTTTAATAGAAAGGAAACATAAATGATAGTGACTTATATAAAATGCTAATACAAGAAAGTTGATAGTGTATGTAATTATATAACTGTATGTCAATTTTGTAAATACATGGGTGCTCAGTAATAACGTTAATAATTTAATATATAAAGATCTTTTATGACTATATGCATTAATGTTTTATATTTACGAACATACCACATGACAGCTCCAGAAGCAAATCGCAGCAACATATGTTATATCAATCGGATAAACAGCGATGTTGCAACAGCTGGAATTATATTACCACATTCTTCCCCCACGATAGAAAAGTTTTATTTTCGGTAATAGATTAAATACTTCCTGTTCCGGGGTGAATTTGTCGTAGTAGGATCTCCTACTTCAGTGATATCCGAGTCGTATTGTATAATAATTCGTATGTATAATTGTATTTCTATTAAGATGGCAACTTACTGGTCATCATTTGCGAATTATGGGTGGTTGCCACATTTTCTTGTTCATCATTTTGAGATAAAATGTCATGTATTCACCTGGGCCTTCGGTTTTTTTTTTTAATATGCAGAGCCGTCCAGAAACCGTTTACTCATCTAGTAGTATTTACGATGCAGGGTATAATCGATTTTCGGCAACAGATACGATAATGGTCTAATTTTTTAAATTATTGGTCCGAGATAATGCTCTTCCCTGATCGTTTTGCGTTTACTTTCCGTATTCGCAATTTTTTGTAAAGAAGAATTTATAAGGTCATAACTTTATATCTAGTTCACTTTTCTGATCACTATGTTTTCGTTTTGGTACTTGGTAAGTCATATACAATCGAAAGTATTATTTAAAAAGCAACTGAGTTAATGTTAATTGGTTGATATCTGACTATATATGAGAACTAGAAATTTTGCAGTCTGATGAAATGATCAAAGTTTGGATTGTTAGTATGTATTATTTCTTTCGATGTTCTTTAAATGGCATACAATTAACGAACACTGAAATAACACTATTTGATTTGGAATGATATAAATTTATTTTCATATAGGTTATAGGTATTTTTATTTAGCAAATCACATATCCTACTGGACATCTTCGAAGACTTCGTAGAAGTAGAGATAGGACCGAAGTTATGGTGCTATACTAAAAAAATGGTTCAGAGGTTATAGTCCAAGAAAAAAGAGAATAATTTCGGCCAATCTTGCTTCGATTGTTAGCAAAAATTATATCTTTCTATTTTTGGGGATAATGTCTATATTTATGTAACGTAATTTTGCTAATGAATAGTTAGATTTCTATCTTGTGGCATTGCCATTGTTTCCTATTGTAATTTTTGTTTTTAATTAGCGAGGTTCTACGGCCTTAGCCGCTTCTCGCATTTCAACTTCCAGTAGTTCCTATTTTGCCAATCTCCTTCCTTAAGTCCTTTGGCCTCCATAGTTTCTTTTACATCCTCTTTCCAATTTCTAGGTGGTCTTCCTCTTTTTCTGCGTTTTGGTGGTATCCAGTTCTATACTTTTTTCGGACATCTATTGTTTTCCATGCGTTGAAGGTGTCCATACCATATTAGTCGTTTGGTTCCAATTATGTCCAATATATTTTCTTTCACAATCATGATCTCCCGTATTCTCTCATTCCTAACGTGGTCTAATTTTGAGATCCTTGCATTTCTTCTGCAGAAGTCCATTTCGAGGGATAGTAATTTCTGGCGGTCTCTTTTGTTCAAATATAATATTGTAAATTTGCCGAAATATAATATCAAAAATCGATCTGCCGAAAGACAAGATTTTCCACAATGCCTTTTAATATAAATACATTTCAGACAATTATTCTAAATCTAAATAATTATCTAGAATTCTTTTGTCACGTCAAGACGATTATGATGAGGTATAGATTTAGAGATAGTTTCGTGCTTTAATTTCTTGCTTTAACATTGACTTTCTGGTTAGAAATTTTCTTATCACTAAATGTAACAATTGGAAGTGGCATTAAGAGCATTACAAATAAAGATCAACATTTGAATTGGGTCGTAGTGGAGGAATATTAAAGTGGCCAGGGTCCTTTAAAGTTGTTCAAGTATTTCCGTAAATGCATTTGGGTAATCCCCACTTTCAATTTTTCTTTTCAAATGGCGAATTTCAAATGGCGAATGTTATAATATGTGGCAGTGGCTAAAAAAGAACGCTGTTTTATTACCTGTTTACTATTTTTTATTCTTATTGAAAAGGGTGCAATATTTCAACAGGATAAGGCACCTATTCATTCTGCAAGATTCACAAAAGACAGTATGGAATCGACCTTACGCCATGGTCAGCATTAAGTTCTGATTTTAACCCAATAAAAAGTCTATGGGGGATTATGGCAAGAGCAGTATACAATCAAATAAAGCTTTCATTTGAAAGTGTTGATGAACAGAAGCATCGAATTGTAACCTGGAACGAAATTCCAGAGACTTTAACTTTAAGCACTTTAATCAACAGTATAAAGATTCGCTTATTAAATGTAATAAAACTTAAGGATAAATAGACTAAGTATTACTCTAAGAATAATAAGAAATATAAAAATACCAGTGAGTTTATAATTTTTTACAGATTTCAGACCCATTTTTTCATAAATCTAGTTATTCAAGAATATATGAGATCCTAAAAACTCATAATATAAAACACTGATTTCACGTAGTATACCATTCCAATATATACTAAAATTATTTTCAGTTTTGAGTTTTACTCATGATAGTATGGTAGTCCAAATTAAGAATGAGTCTGTATTTTTTCCCAGCACTGTAGTGTTCACACCGGACTTGGATTATCTTATTCTCTTCCAGGCATCCACCTTATGTGACTGAAGTATTATTTGAAAAACGTTTTGACTTCGAGGGTGAGCATAATATTGAAACAAAACGTAAAAAGTAGTGTTAAGTTTTTAGACCTTAAAATGTCATATCCAGATACGAAAGTACGAAATGTGATATGAAATATTACTTCGATAAATCTTATCAAGAAAATTCTATGCCAAATGTAGTAATAGGAAACCGAGTTAAACATTTGTAACGTCACTTTGCGAAACAAGGACATTTCTTTAAATATCTAATGGATGCACTTACTCTTAAATCGTCGCTTTATATATGACAGAATCGATTCGTAAATTGAAGGACATTTGTAACCAGTTTTTTTTTATGATCTTTCCTAGGAGATGTTAAGATATTAAGATTTCTCTTACCCTCATTATTTCTAAATTCTTATCATATTTTAAATACAATGTTCAGAATATTCAAAAATTGGTTTAAAATTAAAATAATAATTGTTTTAATGAGAATCGGTATTATATTTTATATTACAATATTAGGTAAACCAGTTTTGTGTCTCCTTTTTTATATTTATATACTTGCTTGTACATATTATAAAATTCTTACTGAAAATTTTTTCAACGAGATATAATCGTCAAATAAAACACAATAATTTGTGTTTAGAAATAGGAGTGTAAATAAGTAATTTCCACAAATATTAGTAAGTTAAAACTAGAAATATAATGCCAAATACGGCCTGTATCTTGATTCTTTAGTTTAGTTATTCCTACGTGAATGTTGACTATTGGTTATTATTTTTCCTCACTCCACTATACGCGGAAAATAATGTAATCGTGTAAAAAAAACTTTTCTAACGTTTATTTTTCGTTTTTCGCCCTAAAAACAAAAAAATGGGTTTTAAATCTCCCAGATGACACCTATTGATTTTGAGGTGAATAGAACACACCCTACCCTGTCTATGGGTCATGAGAAAGCACGATGGTGGACTATTTGAAAAAAGTAAAACTGTTGCATAAAACACATATTCTGCATTTTTGTGTTGCTTTATTCTTTCTCGGCCACTTAATTTCGAGATAGAGATGTTGTACGTGCAGAAAAGTCCGTTTTAAGGTTTTAAAACTGTTTGTTTATATTAGTGTTGGGAAAAAATTTGTCCGGAGTCTAGTGTAAACTTCATTACTATTTGGTATTGAAGTTGCATATCCATATTGCATGCACAACCATTTGATATTCATTTTAAAGTGTAAAATATAAATCACAATGAGTAATACTTTTTACTATACATATTGTTTTAAAAAAATATACCAAATGCCCCGTAAATTTATTGTACTGTTTTGTTATCTAGTACATTAGTTAAACACCGCGATATATAGGTGTAGTGGTGCAAGTTTAGGAAATATGTATATATTCGTAAATAAAATGGCAATTAATAAAACAAAATGAAAACTATATTTAAATCATTGCATTTATGTTATTTTGTTTACTTTATGGTACTGAAACACAATTAAATCTTGAAATCATAGTGGTATCAATTATAAAGGTGAATACTAAGTTTTATACCAAAAATGAAATAAATATAAACAATTTATTTATACATGTTATTCTTAACAATTCCGAGAGAAATTTATAATAATATATAGTAATAAAGTTTTGTTTTCTTAATTCGTTAAATAGTAAAAAAATATATATTCATTAATAACTGAAGACAGATATAAATCGTATCTTTATAGTGTAGGCACATATAAATTGATTTCGTCTGACCGCAGAGAAGGTTAGATTTTGAGATTAGGACAAACATGAGTAACCATGTTTGCTAAACATGGTTACTCATGTTTAGCAAAATGTGTCAAATTATCTCAGCTCCCGTTAAGATTTGGGCCCAAATGTAAAATGACCGCCACAATACTGGATTAAGTCCTCTGCACTGGACTACAGTATGAATAACATTGTTGCAGATACCTATATAAGAGAATGTACTATTGTAGTCATGTTATATACTCAAAAATAGTTGATTTCTATTAGCTTTACATCAAGAAAATTTAACTTCGCTGTCCTTCGCTTCAGTCCTAGTTAGGTACTGAGAGTTAAGTACTGTAAACAAACGCATTATTCACATATCTGTTCCATTTAACTAATCTATGACTACATATTTGATAATTTCAAAGTGATACCAACCAATGATCAACATCGTGCAGTTAACTTAGTTTTGCCTAAAACTTAAGAATGTCTTAAAACATTAAAAAGCAAATAAATAACTGACTGGATGGAAAAAGTGATGTATAATTAATGTCTATGTATTTATTGTATAGGAGTTTTATTCAGGCAAATTTCGTTCAAGGCTAGGTCAATAGTTATAGCCAGATTCTAGTATGAATATATACACCGATTATTTATAATAACTTTTAATTTATTTATCGCAACGTATGTGTCTACCCGGCCACCTCATATTGTGGCCAATACATAAGATTGCATATTTTTAAATGGAAGTAGTAGTAAAGTTCTTAATATCACTACAGATAAACGTGTTTTATTTATTTCACCACTTGAAGCGACTTTGGGTAGCTACCTTGCTATGTTAAAGTTTGGTAAAATCCCTCGCAAGTCTCAAACTGCACATTAGTTGCAATATAGTTATTGTACCTTCGAGTTTTACATGAGAATATTCTCTGAATATGTTCCATTTCAATGACATATTCAATTTATTGACGACAAATGCATTAATTCATAAGCAGCTTTACAATATTACAGCTATAGGGGTTGGTATGCGTATAATGCAGGAATACCCTTTTATTCATATTCAAACGATGCATTCAGAGTAATTTTTCGCTCATAACAATGTTTTGAATTCCCATTGCAAAAGCTTTTTAAGAAATAAATAGGTATTTACACTTATATTTGGTACGTGAAAGATCCATTTCTTACATAGTTCTACTTTTTCGTGTAATTATAAGTATAGTAGATTATTATTACACATAACAAAAAACTTTTATAACTATAAAAAAGGCATATAACAATGATTTTGGGCATCAATTTTCAACCGATGCTGGCTTTCATTAACATTATCACCATACGTGATGATGTACGGCTGTTGTTTGTTTGATATAGTGTATATTATATTAATGTCTAAGGGCGATTGGTTTTATTACGTATCGTTAAAAGTAAAATATATTTTGTTGACGACAAACGTTGTTCATTAGTTGTTTATTGCGATGTTTAATAGAATGCCAGCAAGCATCAATGTTACATCATGTCTTCTGTAAATCACATTGAGAATAGGAACAAGTTAAAACTTTGATATAGAATCGCCCACGAGGTGCGCAATAAATAGTCTGGTCTTTACTCCGTCGAATTGAGACCTGTGCAGAGTAAATATCGATGATGAATATATATTGAATGTGAATGTACACAGAGTTCGGTCTGGCCACTCGTAAAGTGCATCCTTTTCTGCCGAATGCTGCCTCACTCTTTCGTCTACGCATACCTAGATAATCTCACACGTTTTACTATTCTTGGTGAGCAGTATATCATCTAATGAATGTCATACATTCTAGAAATGGTTATAAATATTACATAGCTACTTAGATATGTATCTAGTTCGTTCATTGAGAAAAATTTGTATTAATTATAAGTGAAAAGTCAACTAATCCTAAAAACTGGCTACCTTAAACATTTTACCACTACTAATCAATGCGCGATTTCACGCAGATTTTATTCTTACAGTTAGTAGGGAACTTTCTCACTGTAATTATATTTAGCGTTAATATCCTTATTACATACAAAAAGTCTTCCTTACGATTAAACTATTTTGCACCAGTGTATATTGGTGCAAAGTAATTTAATGTACCAATGTAATTACATGTAATCAACATGTATATGTTGTAGTAATGATACCAAATTTTTTCTGTGGTTAATTTTCTGTAGTTATATTACCTCACAATAATTGAAATAAAATGTTTTTGAATACTTGTTGATACTGAAGCTATAACAGTCATGTTATACGATTTGGAACCATTTTCGATTTTGGACACGTGGCGGCTTGTTGCTTAGCTTTGTGGCGTCTCTCTAAATTACGTAGCTTTCATTGATAACTAATATGTCGTTAAAGTAAAAGCAGAGATGAATTCAATTTTTCAAATATTTTTGAAATCTTTGCTCCTTGTGCAATAAACAATAAATTATTCTAATAAAACTCGAATAGCGTAAATGTAATGGAAACACTAACGAGTCAAACCACTTAAATTAACAAACCCAGTCAGACCTAACACAATAACAATTAAATTCAATCAGCTGCAGATAGAAGTAGAGGATATCCCGAGACTTTTCCTGAACAGAGCCATTTATCTCGTTATAAATACTTTCTAAATGAATAGTACATCAATATATCTTGTGATACATTTGAATCAGCAATTTGTTATTATTGTCTGAATTAAGATATATACAAATATCATTGGGGAAAATGAAAATATCTTAAAAATACTTGAATAAATACAGCTTCTGTAAATTGCATTTATTGCAGAGATAGATTAACTACTACACCATTAAAATATGCGATACATTACGTGATGTACATGATAAACCGTATACAGACAATATATCTAGTATGTTTAGCCCAATATAATTTTGTACTTTCTTTGGAAATATATTCATGTATTTGAAGAAAGACAGTAAATAAAACAAATAGCAACAGAACAGCGATATTAATTCTAATGGTTGAAGCACAAAAGATGTTAACATATATACTGGGTGGGGATTCTCATGACATCATCATCTTCATGTATTGTTAGTACAGTTCGGAATTATAGCGCATGCGCGATATTATATTTTTGTGCATTACGCCATACATTTTTCTTAAGTTTCTTAGTCAAGACGTTTAAGTAGCTGTTTGTTATTATGCATTCGTTATTTCTCAATAACAATTTAAAGAATCACCTTTCTTATTTAAACGGTATATCCTTCCCATTTGGCTGATAATTCTCTCTAAACCCATATTTTGGTTATAATAACATGCATATTTTTTACTAGTGCGTCACCTCCATTTATAATGGTTTTGGAGGCGAATCATATAAACCTGTAGCTTTATTGTTCTTAAGTTTAGAAATTGCTTTTATAATTTCTGCTTACGTTGGAAATATTTCAGCTTCCTGTGGTTGTCGTTCTTGCGATGTTACTATAGCTGTGTTAATCATATAATCATATGTTCACAATCTTTTCCTTATGGTTGATAATATTACCATGAGAATCTTTGCATGCAGTTGTTCTTATGTTTAAATTCCTTTCCCATCTTATTTACTGTGATATAATCTTCCATTCTCATGAATGTTATATTATTCCTCTGTTCCCTCAAGCATCTTTGTACATTTCTCTTTTCTTTCATTTATATACCCTTTTGTCTTTCCATTGTCTTTCATTAACTTTTCCATTGCAATTCCGTTAAATGTTTTTGGAGATTTACTATAATACAAAAAATTTACTGTAGTAGTGGAAATTTGAGAATCAGAATATTATTTCTGATTCTAATTTCCATTACTTATCTGTACTCTCCATTACTCATTATCCTGTTATGTGGCAATATTATATTGGGCATTAATATATCTAATTTTATTAGAGTAAAGCCATGTTTAATACCATCAATATCTGTAAGAAGGTGGTTAAATATCTGAAGATTATCCTGGAACGTAAATTAATAACACCCTGATAGCAAACCCTCCTAAACCCACTATTGTTAGATATTATTAGCAAACAGTAAACCAGAGTGAAGGTAAATAGTATATTGACACTGGAGAACCATGTAGCTAGTGGAAATATGATGTAACTATATACCAACCGATCCGATCCAACAGATCCGATAGGACTTGCCGATCCGATAGGACTTGGACCTTGACGAAGTTCTAGTGCAAACTAGAACGGGTGGGTCGGCTTGCGCGTTTTAATGATTTAAGGAGCCGTACCATAGGTTTAACCATAGTGGGGGGGGTCCTTATTGGAAAACCAGACTAAGGCAAGTCCCTGAAGGAGGGCAGCAGCTCTTTCAGTAGTCATAGTGGCAGAAACCGTGGGGGTTGGTATGGTGCTATGACACACACGACTGCGATGTGGAAGGCAAGAGGAAACTACCACATTATAATCCTCAGAACAGCTAACAGAAAGCTTATCCCAAATTAATGATGGCGTTTCCTGGGGCAAAAAACACCGGAGGTAAAATAGTCCTCCATTCGGATCTCCGGGTGAGGACTGTTCCGGGAGACGTGATCGAGTGCAATAATAGTAAGAAGTGCAGCATTTCACGAGTCGAAGCATGGAATGTCAGAAGCATGAGACAGGCAGAGAAGCTAGAGAACCTGAAGATAGAAATGGATAGGTTAGGATTAGATATAGTAGGTATAAGTGAGATGCGCTGGCCGGAAGTAGGAGATTTTTGGAGCGGTGGCTATAGAGTAATACACACAGGATCGGTAAATGGAAACGCGGGAGTAGGGATCGTTATGCGGAAGAACGCAGGACAGTGTGTAGATAGCTACCTGCAATACATCGAGAGAGTAGTGATGGTTAGGTTAGATTCGAAGCCAGTAGAAACAGTAATAGTGCAAGTATACATGCCTACTTCTAGAAATAGTGAGGAAGAGTTAGAAGCCGGTTATTCGGAAATAGAGCAGGTAATAGGATTTGTGAAGGGCCATGAAAATTTTATAATAGTAGGAGATTTTAACGCAGTCGTAGGTGAGGGGAAAGAAGGAGAATTTGTGGGTCCTTATGGATTAGGAAACAGAAACGAGAGAGGTAGCAGACTGATAGAATTCTGTGAGAGGCACAAGATGGTAGTCGCGAACACACTGTTCAAGAATCACCTTAGGAAGCGGTACACATGGAAAATGCCAGGAGAGATAGACAGGTATCAGATAGACTACATTCTGGTTAGGAAGAGATTTAGAAATCAAGTAAAAGACTGTAAGAGTTATCCAGGAGTAGATGTAGACAGCGACCACAACTTGGTAGTCATGAAAGCTAGATTAAAGTTCAAAAATCTGAAAACCCGGAAATAAGAAACGTATAGATGTAGACATATTGAGGGATCAGAATATGAAAGATAAGTTCCAGGAGAAAACAGATCAATTAATAAATAAAGCGAGTAAGGACGAAATCAAGAACGCAGAAACTGAGTGGGAGAGTATCAAGAATAGTCTAGATTCCGCGGCTACGGGCGTTTTAGGACACCACAAAAGGGAAGCTAGGAAGTCCTGGATAACGGACGAAATCTTAAACTTCATGCAAAAGAGACGAGGCTACAAAAACAGACGAGACGAAGAAGGACTGAAAACTTATAAGTCAATAAAGTGGGAAATTATTAGAAAATGTAGAAGAGCGAAAGAACAATGGATAGAGGATAAATGCAAAGAAGTAGAAGATAAGCTGCAAGTAGGTAAGACCGATGAGGCTTACAAAATAATTAAGAGGAACTTCAGGGATATAGGAACAATAAGTAGAAACGTTAGGAGTGAATCGGGGGACATACTGATCGGAAGAGAGGAGAAAGCGGATAGATGGAAGCAGTACTTAGGAAATTTATACGAGGGTCAGGAATTAGGAGATATATTAGAGGAAGAATCTAGCATCGATAGGGAAGACGTAGGAAAACCTATATTGAGAGAGGAATTTGAAATAGCACTAAGGGGGCTAAAGAATAATAGAGCGCCGGGTGTAGATAAAATACAGGCGGAAATTTTGAAATGTGCGGGACAGAAAGTAGTAAATAGGATGTTTGAACTGGTAAAGAACATATACGAAACGGGCGAGATGCTGGAGGATTATAAGAGGAACATTATCGTTACTATACCGAAAAAGAGAGGAGCCGACAAATGCGAGAACTTTAGAACGATTAGCCTAACTTCCCATGCGTCAAAAATATTAACCAGAATAGTGCAGAAGAGGATGGAAAATAGAGCGGAGGAAATACTAGGAGAAGACCAATTCGGGTTTAGGCGAAATAGGGGAGCTCGCGAAGCTATTCTGGCGCTAAGAATAATGTTAGAGAAAACAATAGAGAAAGAAAAGAACGCTTATATAGGATTTGTAGATTTAAAAAAACTTTTGATAACGTAAGATGGGAAAAAATGTTCGAGATACTAAAGAGCGCGGGAATGAAGTATAGAGATAGGAGAGTAGTACACAATCTATACAAAGAGCAAACTGCTGTTATAGAAGTAGAAGGGGAAAAAAGGGAAGTAGATATTAGGAAAGGAGTAAGACAAGGATGTACGCTATCACCACTAATTTTTAATCTGTACATCGAAGAGGCGATTAATGTGGTAAAAGATAGAGTGGATTTCGGGATTAAAGTACAGGGACAGAAACTAAAAATGCTGAGATTCGCGGATGATATAGCAGTATTAGCATCTAGTAAGGAGGAATTAGAATCAGCATTGAACGAAATGGAGGCAGTGTTGACAGAGGAATACGGAATGAGGGTGAATAAGAACAAAACTAAAGTGTTAGTGTGCAGAGGGCGCGAGAGCAGAGCAAAAACGAAAGTACAAATTAATAATGAAAGATTGGAGGAAGTCAAAGACATCACTTATTTAGGAAGTAAAATAAATTGGGATGGAAGAAGCGATAAAGACATAAAACAAAAAATAGCGCAGGGTCGAGTAGCTTTTAACAAAAAGAAAGCACTTTTATGCTCGGGGGTAATAAACTTAGAAACAAGGAAGAGATTTAAAAACATATGTATGGAGGACGGCACTATACAGTTGCGAAACCTGGACGGTAGGGGAAGCAAGTAGAAAGAAATTAGAAGCTTTTGAGATGTGGTGTTACCGAAGAATGATGAAAATACCATGGACTGATAGGGTTAGAAACGAAGAAGTATTGGAGAAAGTCGGCGAGAAAAAAAGTATGTGGAAAAACATAAAGAAGAGAAGAGATAGAATGGTAGGCCACTTGCTGAGACATGGGGGAATAATTCGCGATATTTTGGAGGCAGAAATAGGAGTGAAAAAAGGCAGAGGTAGGTCTAGATTAGAGTACTGCTCGCAAATAGTAAGGGATGTAGGTTGTAGAACAATTAGCGAAATGCGTAGGTTAGCACAAGATAGGAGAAGCTGGAGGTTAGCGTCCAACCAGTCTTAGGACTGATGACCTAATGATGATGATATACCAACCGAATGGTATCAGGAAAAACAGAATAATATGCAGAAACACATTCATATTCATTGATTTTCACGTAACCCTTAAAGTGATTTTATTATATCAACTCAGATGAAAACTTCTGTGGACTACCAGACTTACATCTGGATAGCTACAATAATAAGTTGCACTCAATTGACAAGGTACATACGGTAGTAGATTATATAATGACGAGGAAGAAATTCACTCCGATATTATCTTTGAACATGAAACTCCCTGTTAAGGAGAGAGAAAGGAAGAGTGAGATAAAGAGGGCCAATAAATAACCAGACAAGTACTTTATCACTAGAAAGGGAGCAACCAAAGAAAGGCTTTGTGACAACACTTTTGGAATTAATTGAGAAGACTGAGTTATTAAACAGGACAATAAATTATATCACAGAGGAAAATAAAAAAGCTATGAAAGCTGGGGTAAAGGGGGTATGCAGGCGTATATACGTCTACACAATTACAGTATCAGGTAACAAAGTTCATGTGAGTTGTAAAGTAAATAATTCACCCAGCCTATAGAGATGTCTTCAAGTAATTCGTACTATTATTGGGTGATTGGGTCCATAATTAGGGAGGTAAATGTATACTTGAGTTCGAGAGTCAATGGTGAGTTTTAAAGAGATCGCCTTGTTATCTCTACAATTTACAGACTGAAGACGAATGCTTTCTTGCTAGAATGAACGTATTTCATTAAATTACTTTGTCTCAGTACCAATAATATGGTTTTGAATCTGTGCATATCAAGAGTAAATAATATATGAGCTCTTCAGTGAGTGAGCTTTATATACGTAATTTTCTTAGATCATATAGAATATTAGGAAAACAACACAATCTCAGAAATTCACATTGCTATTTGAAAACATCCGCTCTACTAACATATACTTGTACTAGAACGAATCGGTTCGGTAGTTTGAGTTTTAAAATAAAATTCAAGCAGGAGTATGTACATTCATTTGATCTATGAATTTTGAACGTAATAACCTCTGAACTTTGCTGGAGTACACACAAATTAATTGATGTAGAAATTCGTAAACTTCCCTTAAAATGGCATTAAATGTCTGATATGATGTTCCGTTTCCATTGGATTTATGAATTCGGTGACATTATCGTACATGCGAAAACCTGTACCAGGATTTAATTTATAATAAGATTCCAGGAGTTCATATAAGCCTTTTTAATGAAATAACAAAATGCTTCTGGAACAATAGGACAACTTGATAACCATACTATTTACATTTTTTTAACACTACTATTAGAATTAAAATGTTAACTATTTGGAAGACTTTATCGATTTCTTATGCCATTTTACTGAATTACACTAGTAAATTTCCATTTTCTATTTAAAATATTCCAAGGAATGCGACTCCAAGGAACGAGTTACCTTAAACCTGAAAATTTTTCAAACCCCCAAGAAGATATGACGTGAGGTAGGAATCTTTTGCTTAATATATAACAGACAAGATACCTTGTTGGTTGATACCTGACGGTTTTACATCGTGTCCGAGGCATAGTATGTCTGCCTCATGAACCTCGCCTAAGCTTGTGTAACTTCTGCGAATTCAGTGGCATATGCTTGAAACTCGTAGTAGAGTGGATGTCACCCATACAAGTGACAACCGCAGCGGCCACCCTTGATATTTAATATCGATGATATATGCATCAGCCTAGATAGTCGCTCGTTCTAATTTATGAATGAGTGTAAGAAAATTATATTTCGTGTCATTGCCAAATAATCTTAATTTTAATGTTCCTCAGTTTCACTACTCGCAAACAGTTATATTATCTCTCATATTTTTCAAAAATATAGCTCAAATATAGTATTAAAGTAAACTCGATTGAAGTAAAACATACGTAAATTTCGAATCCTTATTGATATTTTTACTTTTTTAAACAAGTCTGGCGTATATTAAGGGATATTGGGAAATAATTGCATAAATTATTTGTCACTATCTCAAATTAAACCCTTATAATGTATTTTACTCTTGGTAGATTTGATTTCCAAGTTTTCTTACTTGCCACTATTGTTTCTGATTGTGACTAAGTATAAAAATCTGTCAGCTAATTATGAATGCATGTAATCATGTTTTATCTACTATCATCGAGCACCCTTCAATACATCCACTCAGTAAAATAAATGAATGGGTAAGGTCGGTTTTAGTTGCAAAATAGCCACTCTCAAGGTAGAACAATAGGCTCAATACGAGGGCATGAGAGTATAGGAACTCTGTCTATTCTTCCTCTATAAAATCCGAAACTGAAGATAGATAGTACTTAGTAAGAAAAATAATGATTTTTAATTCTTATAATTGGTGAAAGTCTATCATCTATATTGTGACTTTTTTCCGTGGCTTCAAGAGTGCAACACCACTTTCTTATCCTCCATAACTGTTGATTATCGACAGAAATCTCGAAACCTAAGATAGGTAAGGCACCATCGTATCTCATTTTATTTGCGTAAGTAACTTCTGAATGATTAGCTTACAATATAGCTATAGTTATAGTAGTATACCTTATTCTCATTTTATTAATGATTCTAATTCAAGACAACCAACCAAAAGCCATTAGACTTTATTATAATATTTTGGATATCTTTGGTCTATCCATTCTTAACCACTAGACCAATACTTGTATGTAAGATTACGCCCATGTGCCTAAAATAATCATATGCATGCAACCATACCTAATGTGTTAGGAAAAAGAGAATCATACCTTAGAAAGTTTTAGTGTTAACTTCTAAGACTGTGGCTTCGAAAATGAGACTTTAGCTTTCTACCATTAGAATTCCAGTGATTCAAGGAAGGTATAGAAGAAATGTATAATTTAAGTGATAGGTAAAAAATAGTACCCGCAAAATGAATGAATCAAATTGTAGACTACTTGTTAAACCACCTTATCATGACAAGCATTTACACTGTGTTAATATTTCGACAAATTATAATATAACCTTAAATTGTTTTTAATAACATTTACTAACAACTATTAGATATATTTTATATTAGACTTATATATTTTACATATGTCTAAATATAATATAAATATATTTTATATGTTGTATATTAGACTGTTTTACTATAATGGGCTTTTAAAGAATTTTTATAGAATAAAAGTATAATTTGCTTCTATGTCTTAGTAAATTTAAACGGTTCAAGTTACATACATATATTTTAGTGTGCTGAATGTAATTAACTAAGCAAAATAATAATTAATCTTTCACTCTCAAGCAGGAAACGTTTACATCCTAGGATTAATAAAGCCACGAATTCAGTATTAAATACATTAAAGTGAACGATACGCAGAAGTTCAATCGAATTTCCTTAATATTTATTAAATATCAAGGAAATACAAGTGAACATGTGTTATTCAAACTTACAAACTTTTAATGCTTTGCCAGAAACTAATAACTTTATATTACTTCAGTATCCTACTAGAGATAATTGCATTAAAATTGATAGTAATATTATATTTCCGAAATAGACTACTTTTAGGTACAGAAAATATTCAGTTATAAACCTGCATTGACAATAAGGAATTTTCAGGTTTATTTATTTCCGATGAAATATTGTTACCTTAATCATATTTTATACATTTAATATGGATATTACAATTAAATATTTTATTTATTATTATATTATATAGGTTTGGGCCCCATCAGTCACTGATCGCATGGGTAGTCCCTTGGCGATCCCCTCTTATCCGGGTCATTATCCAAAAACGCTATCCCATAAAAGGAGCAATTTAGGCACGTCCCCCGCCTTAAGCCTCGCCTCACAATTAACTAACTCCAAGATTAAAAAAACATGATAATATGTATATTTATTAGTCCCAAAAAGGAATATCTCAAGTACGGGTAGACACGTGAATAAATATCCACGTTAAAGACCTTTCGTTAAACCGATGTTGTAATGTACTATAGCAGTGCATGTTAACGATTGATTATAAAAGAGGTCTGAAATAGAAGGAATCATGACGGAGTAAGAGGATCAGAAACAATACTTTAGATCTCGAGATCAGGTTACAAGGTCATGGCTAACATGCAATATAAATAGAATTAAATCAATATTCTCAAAACTGCAGACAGAAAGGTTTTATTTATCATGAGTGCTGTTTATGCAACTTGATTAGAGGCAATGTTTTTATGTATACATCTTTGTGGGCCTAAGTTATTAAATGCAGCAGTCACTTTTATTTGCAAAAATCGACTGTATTTATTAAATAAAAACTAAGTGCTGAAAGGAAGCAGTAATCCCAAAATATTGATCAATACAGTACCCAGTCGAAAGTAGTCAAATTTCCACCTTTCCCTGGACTTTCGGACGACCATAAATCATACCAATGCCGCTATATTTGCGCATTATAATGTTCTCATTTGTATACTACAACAATGGCAATGCTGCATATAAGCAACTACGTATAAGTTATAATTTGTATAATGTATAATCCTTACCCAGTTATTATTAAAAATTTGGATTGACAACGCTAAACATCTGCTTCATTAAAATCCGCGGTGAGAAAATGTACTTACATAAAGAAATCGGCCAGTCGACATCGAAAGATGTAATATTTACGCAGTCAAAATAATCTAAAATTATTTAATAGATCCATGTGAGCACTACATATGTCTTAATCGGATGAAATCTAGA
Source organism: Rosalia funebris (assembly GCA_037954035.1). NCBI lineage: Eukaryota > Metazoa > Arthropoda > Insecta > Coleoptera > Cerambycidae > Rosalia > Rosalia funebris. The sequence continues at coordinate 14,181,565 of JAZFAV010000007.1, forward strand.
TTTTTCTTTATTATATTGTCAAATTTAATACATACCATTTAATACAATACCTGCTTTCTCACCATTCCAATTTCGTATCATTTTTTGCACGTCATCTACTAGTGACAATGATTCAGTTAAGGTTAATCAAGAATTTTTATGGCATTTGGAAGTATTGCGTAATTAGAATGGACAGTTTTTAATTCTCTTTCACTTCTCCCCCTAGGAGTCGCCGCCTTGTCGTGGCGGGGGAGCTTAAGTGTCGAGGCTGTGACCAAAAACGCGGGTTGAGGGCATGTCAAAGCACGAACTAAGTAGCGACTCACCCTCAGGAATTGTGTCGAAAGACACATTGCGGGACTACTGGCGAACCCGGGAGTACCGAGCTGTGAAAGAGGAGTGCCGCTCAACCACTACATACCGTAATCTCGGACCACACTACAACGACCTTGGTAGGGCGTGACTGAGGAATGTTGTGTGTATAAGTGATCGGGGGGCTTGCCTTTATTGGCTGGACTGCGAGGAGTGAACCTCTATAATAAACCGACAGCGAAGTCGCTAAAACCTGCGGGGCACAAGGCACAGCCTGCAGTATGAGTGCCTTCTCCTCGGTAAAGGCCCACTGCCGGGGAGCGAGATTTAATTGGTCCCAAGTTCTTGGGAATAATATGGAGAATAACAAAGAAATTAAGGGAATGGAAAGTAGAGTAGTGGAAGGAGATGGAAAGGGAAAAGGAGTAGGACCTAGTGCAGGGCCAGGATCAGGAACAGGAATAGGAGTAGGAGCAGGAGTAGATGTAGGAATAGGAGCAAGAGCAGAAAGCGGGGAAAGAGCAGGAGGTTAGGGGTAGCTCGTTCCTTGGAGTCACTGATAGGCTTTGGTAGCGGACATCGGCCGACGTTAATAACGGTAAAAAAATGCAGAAAATTTGGAAAAGAGACTATCATCAGATTTAAAACAAAATTTATAATTGTTAACAAATTACAGAGAGGGAGATGGAGAAGCAAGAATAAGAAGCGCGGAAAGAGCGCGATGAGCAGTGAGTGCGGAAAGGTCGGAGTCTAAAAAGGCATAGACCAAATTGAGCACTCAGACCCCAGTCAGGGCGGCCAGGGTGAAAAGCAACAAAATGGCGGCTCTCACGGTAGTGACTTCGCCACCGTCAGAGTGCAGAGAAAGAAACACAAAACGTGCCCAGGCCGAGAGTGCCACACCGGGGACCCCGCGTACCCCCCTAGGACACCAGGGGAAAATGTGGCGACTGTAAGTCTCGAGTGGGACGAGGAGCAGGCCAGATCTGTCTGAAAACAGGATACAGATGGAGGGGTATCGGAGATTCCGACCACTAGTGACGAGGCGAGCCAGGATGAGACTCTGGCTACGAAACTGCGGGGACTGATTAAGGAACTCGATAATCGGTCGAGGACTCTTCACCGGCTCGTATAGGAGAACCTCAACATGAAGAAAGAAATAAAGGAAGCAGTCACGGCGGCTCGGAGTATCTCCAGCCAAATAATGACGACGGAGTGCCAGGAGCTCCTACAGCGCCCGGGCAGACCCTGAGTGGAAGGCGGGACTATGCTGAGCGTGGGCGATGCCTCCACGCAAACGATGGAGGGTGCGATTACGGTGGACATGGTTGAGGCCTCCATACAAACAAGAGATAAGGGGTCGAAGACTGAGAGGATCCGTACCGCCCTTAGGGAAGTCAGGACCGAAAACTTCAAAGCCCTGGAAGGAGAGGACTGGCCGGAGGCAGTTTATCAAAAGGTTAAGCTGGCGGAGGGGAGGATAGGTGACCTCTCCACCGAGTGGGATCTGGCGTGGTGAGGCCATAGACCTATCGTTGGACGATGGTATTATCCCCAAGACCACGAGAGACAAGTTTTTTGAGAGACAGGAGGTTGGGGACCAGGAGGTCCCAGTGGGGGGCGTAGCGTATCTGCGCCACCTCACGGCCAGACCCTCAAAGATAGGGGAAGAGGAAGTGATCAAGAATAGGTACGCCTATCACTTGATGGTGGCCGAGGAGGGTAATAATCCCGGTGAGTTGGAAACTCTTCTGGAAGCATTAAGTCGCTTGAGAGACCTGATGAGAGATCAGGGGAGGAGGAGACTAGCGTTCCCGCCTCATCGAGTAACGGATTGGAGAAAAATCCGCAAGGTGGCTGAATTCATCTTTCGTGGCGAAGACATGGAAATCACCATACCCAACCGTGAAGGGCCAGGAGCGGCAGGACGAGAAGGGAAAGAATCCCGAATGGAAGATCATCGAGGCAAGACGGTTCCTAAGCGCAGCAACAAACCCGCGGCGGCTGTTGTTAAAGCTGGAAAGAGCACGCATGCGGAGATACTCAGGGGGGTGAAGGGAATCGTGGATCAGAAAGTCATCGGAGTGGAGATACTGGATTTAAGAAAGACGAAGGACGGAGATCTTCTTCTGGAGGTGAAAGGAGGGGGTACCAAGGCGGATGCCTTTAAAACGGAGATCCTGAAAAAGGTGGAGGGGACGGACGTCAGGTCGATGAAATACTTGACGAGGCTCTCGGTGAGGGACATCGACCCGCTGACCACGAAGGATGAAGTGAAGGAGGCTCCGAGGGCTCAACTGGGGAACGAGAAGTTCTCCGTTGTTTCCCTAAAAACGGGCCCAGGAAACAGCTAGGTAGCTGTTATAGAGGCTAGCAAGGCAGGGGCCAATAAGCTCCTGGATCAAGGCAGAATATGTTTAGGCTGGGGGAAGTGTATAGTGAGATCCAGACCCTCCCGAACTAAATGTGGAAGGGGCTGGAGCACTGACCACTTCATGGACCAGTGCAGAGGAATGGACAGGAAGAGGTTTTTCCTCAAGTGCGGACGAGAAGGACATAGGGTGGTGGACTGTAAGAACGTCACCTTCTGTCCCATCTACAACGAGGAGAGCCACAAGGTAGATCAGGCTAAGTGCCGTAGGCCAGGAGCTGAAGAGCGAAAGAGGAAAGGAGAGGGATTGCCGGAACATTCACGGTCATCCAGGTTAACCTAAATAGGTGCCGAGCGGCCAAGGACTTACTCTGGGCGACGATGAGAGAAGAGAGGGTGGATGTGGCCATCATTATGATCAGGATGAGCCCGACATCAAGACGACCCGGGGGAAGGGGTGGTACATCACGAGGAAGATAGATGCCGTCATTAAGGTGGTGAACACAGGGCTCGTCGTCGCTGGTTCAGGCCATGGTCCTGGTTATGTGTGGGCTAAGATAGGCGGGATCATCCTGTGCAGCTGCTATTTTTCTCCAAACGGAAGGCTAGAGAAACTTCGGGCTTCGCTAGATAGTTTGGTAGAATTGGTGGCAGGTGCGGATGGCGACTGCATCATCGCGGGCGACTTCAACGCCAGGGCCCCCGAATGGGATGGAGGAGTCCCAAATGCCAGGGGGATCTGGTACTGGAGTTGGTAGCGAGACTGAATCTGGCCCTGCTGAATCGAGAGCCACAGCCAACGTTCGAAAGGGGGAGATGGACGTCGAACCCAGACGTAGCGTTCGCTATGGCGGGTGCAGCAGCAAAAGTAGTGCGATGGAGTGTATCTGATAAGGAAACACTCAGCGACCACAAATAAATCCTATTTGAGGTCGGGTATGGTGCAGGTCAGACGCTTAGCGCGACCAGGAACAGAATCTGGAAGTTGAACAGCTGGGACAGGGCTAGTTTCTGTGGAGTCATGGACGACCAAAGAGAAAATGGGAGGATCAGGGATCCCAAATCTTTGGTTGAAAGCGTCACCAGGGTCTGTAACGCATCTATGGCCAAAAAAAGGAGAAGCAGGTAGTCCCCGAAGATATATTGGTGGACAGAGGAGATCTTTGTCCAAAGGAAAGAGTGCGTCGCTGCACGAAGGCAATATATTAGGGACAGGGTCAGACGAACCTGGAACTACAATGAGCAGGGAGAGGCGGGGGTAGCATACAAGGCCGAAAAAGCTGAGGGGTGCTATCAAGGCAGAAAAGAGGATAAAGTGGGACGAGTTGTGCTCCGACCTAGATAGAAATGTCTGGGGTAATGGGTGCAAACTTGTGGTGAAGAGGGCGAACAGTTTCCAGCAGGAGATTCCTCTAAAAAAAAAATGAGAGAGGCGGTGGATACGTTCTTCCCCGATTAACCGGTGAAAAAATGAGAACGCCAATCAGGAGCAGTTTGCGACTCGCTTACGAAGGAGGAACTGCTAAGGGCTTGTGTCAAGATCAAAAATGGCAAGGCGCCTGGTCCGGACGATATACCTCCTGAGACCCTGAAGGTCGTCGTGGAGCAATATTCTGCGGAGGTGCTGCGAATCATGAACGATGTCATAAGGAGCGGTGACTTCCCCGAGGTCTGGAAGATGGCCAGGCTTGTTCTAATCCTCAAGGAAAACAAGCCGGTGGAGGACTCCACTTATTTAAGGCCGATATGCCTGATCGATGTGCTCGGGAAACTCTTGGAACATCTCATCCTAGGGAGACTCCTAAGGGAGAACTGGAGAGAAAGGGAGACCTGGCGAGAAACCAGTACGGGTTCAGGGCGGGGAGATCTACGGTAGATGCTGTCATGGTCATAAAAACCATTGCAAAAGAGGTGTGGGAGTCCAAGAATCTGTGCGCGTTGATAGTTTGGACGTGAAAAACGCGTTCAATTCGGTCTCATGGGGAGACTGCGGGAGCTAGAAATAGCACCGTATATTGTAAATATGATCACCAGCTACCTGTCTTGCAGGAGCCTGATACTGCTGGCCGGAGGCGGTAGCGAGAGGAGGGGAATCTCGTGTGGAGTGCCACAGGGGTCAGTCATGGTTCCTACCCTATTATGGAACATTATGTTCAATGGGGTATTTAGACTCAGAATGCCCGAAGTAGTGACGGTCTTGGGCTACGCTGATGATGTTGCGGTGGTCGTTACCGGAAGAAGTGGTATCGACGTGAGAGAAAACGCCAACCTCACTGTTGAGAGGATCAGGAGATGGATTGAGGATAGGGAACTGACTCTGGCTTTGGACAAAACGAAGGCAGTCCTCCTGACAACGAGGAGAAAGCTTCCGTGCATCACGTTTCGAATAGGGAATACCGAAGTCGTGCCAAAGCAGAGTATTAAGTACCTGGAAATCTGGATTGATAGTTCTCTCTCATTTAAGGAACATATCAAACACGTGTTGGAAAAGGCTGGCAAAACTGTCTCGCCCCTGAGTCGCTTGATGCCAAAAATTAAGTGCCCCAGGCAGGCAAGGAGGAGAGTCTTCAGCGGGGTGGTGCAGTCGATCTTACTGTATGCCGCCCCGGTGTGGGTGGATACATTAAGAAGGGACAAGTGGAGGAGAGAGCTCACCAAAGTCCAGAGAAGAGCAGCGCTAAGGGTTTGCAGTGCATACAGGACCGTGTCGGCAGCGGCAACGCTGGTGATAGCCTGTATACCACCCATTGACTTTCTAGCAAGGGAGAGATTGGGGAACTGACAGATGTTCAGCAAGGGAGAGCCTATGGGAACACTGGCAGGAGAGATGGGAGGCGCAGCCTCAAGGGAGATGGACGAGGGTGCTAACCCCGAACATAAGGCCATGGTGCGAAGGGGCACATGGCGATGTCGGATATTATTTAACCCAGGTCCTTACTGGTAACGGCTGTTTCGCGGACTATCTATTGGATATAGGCAAACGCAAGAGCAGAGAGTGCTGGTCCTTTGAAGAGGTCAACGATGCCGGCCACACAGTGTTCAGCTGCAAAAGGTGAATAGGAGAAAGGAGAGCTGCGGAGCAAAAGATAGGACATCATCATTGTAGATAACATGATCCCAATCATACTCCAGAGCAGAGAAAGATAAACAGTGGTGGAGCAGATGGTAACGGCCATTATGAAGCAAAAAAAGAAGAAGGAAAATGGAGTGGGGAATGAATAATTATCCTGATCGATATGCCGAAGAGAAGTAAAGCAAGAGCGGTTCCTCTTCGGCATTACACTGATAGGATAGCGGGGGGTTTTTAGTCGATAGGCGACACTACCTGGCCAAATGATAACAGAACACCAGAGGTCAGGTGTCTTTTGAAGATTTTCCCCTCGAGAAGAAAAATCTCTTTCACTTAAGCATCTTGAATTTTTTATCTGACTTTTTCTAATGGAAGGTTTAACATTGAGCTATAACAGTTACTATTTTTTATTTTTCCAGTATTAAAACGCTGACTGTAACGATGTTTTCCATTATGCGAAAATCGGCAGTGGAGGTTCTGAAATATCAGGATATAATTTATGAAATTCTCGAGTGCGTTTGAGTGATTTGAGAATAACCGCCTTGGTAGGAGTTCTACTTATGCATCTACATCCAGATAACAGTTACAGTAGAAATAATTTCATTATTTCTACTGTAATATGTAACGCATGAAGTATTCACGTAATATATTTTAAAATATATACTATAACATTGGCTAAGGTATGTTGTTTTGCAATTCATTGTTTTGCTAATTACAATTTTTATTATGTATATGAGATTTAACATTATTTTCAGATATTCTACACACAGGTGGTAAATATATATGCAACATATTTCGGCTGGGTAATTTCTACGTAGGATATATATTTTTTTAAACTGAAGCAATGGTTCTTTATTCAATATAATTAATGACATATTACATCAACATAATACATGATTTTATTAAAATCAAATCGTATATATAAAAGAATCAGTGTAAGGTCTTTAGTCACTTTCTTATTTGGGTTGATTTGTTTACAAGCGTTATACATAAATATTTCCTAAACATCAATAAGCTTCGACTACAAACCAAACATATTATTTAAAATCCGCCATATTTTAAATTAAAAAATTTTCATACAACCCTTTCCACATTATATGTAGAGCCACACGTTCCCACAAACTTTCCGCATATTTATGCTATATAAAATTTACAGAGATGGTATAGAAATATACATATTTGCACTGCTACAGTGAACTAAATAACAGATGATCAATGTGATAATAAAACTAATCTGGATTGTTCGTACCTATATTGATTCAAATATCTCCTATTCAAAGTTCACGCGACGGCATCACAACTATCACTTGGAGTTACCCGAGCCTAAAACCACTGTTGTAGTACTCACTGGCAGATTAAGTCATTAAGTTCTTATGTTGGCGATTAGACCCCCTACTAAATAATTTGCATGATAGCTTAATATATACTGCTCGTCAAGAAATAGGAAAAAGTGTAAGATTCACTAGGTTGCGTAAAAGAAAGAGCGGGGTAAGGAAGGAAAGAAATGCACTTTAGGCATTAAAAATGTACATTCGCGTTCAATATGTATTCATCGATATTCACTCGGAAAAGTCTCAATGCGACTGGAGTAAAGACCAGGTTATTTACTGCACACCTCGTGGGCCGTCTGATATCGTAGTTTTGAGACTTATTCCTATTCTTGACGAGATATATACTTCGACATACTCCCTTGTTTTTTTTCACAGTTATTCTTCGTTAAAAAGTAGTCTAAATCGTCGTTCTTACTAAACAAATTATAATTATTAAGCTATTTTCTTGGATACAAACTTACTTTGCTGTCTACAATAAAATGCTTATAATATTATAAATTATTAAATACTTTAATTTAGCTTTATAAGTATAGTTTTACTATAATAATGCTAATAATTAGCTGCCAGGCGTCTTTATTTAATAAAAGTTGAATTAGAATTTTATAAAACTTAAATAAAAATTGGTATATGTTGAGTTATTTAGTTCAATTTCAGTAGTGAAGTGTGCAATAGGAATAGTTTTGAACACAAATGGATATTTAAACTATGATTATTTTAAAGATCCGTGTCCTAACCTGAGTTAATAAAAAATTTTAGACTATAATTTAAGTTGTTAAATATATGATTTAACATAAGCATATAAAAACATCTATGTTTTATATGCTTTTATAGTATCTATTCTATTAATAATATTTGTATAAACAGCGAGCACTAAATGTAATATATATTTGAAGAAATTGTAATTGACTGAAGACAATATAATAAAAAAATTCAATTTTTTCATTAACATTTTTACACGTTAAGATGTTAGTTATTACCGAGATGAATATAAATATATCAATTTCAAAATATAATACTTTTAGACATTTCAATCTTAATCGGTCTTCGTCTCTTGTATTCAATCTTTTTTATCCAATAATATCATCTATTGATTGAAAAACTCCTCACCCACACGCAGTTTCGCTACCTAAATTTAATCACATACGTAATACATACATATATGTATGATCAGGGATATTAATAACTCACAGGTCAATTTTCCTTAGATAGTTTAATTGCAGAATATAAATATTAATGTTAAATGCTTTTATAAATAAGTAGGTATGTTTTTCGTTTAATTGTGTATCATTAATTACGTAGGGGAACTTTTTCCATAACAAATGTGTTGAACTTCCAGTTAATGGAAATCCTATACGGAAAGTAAATTACATATGTTAAATTGCAAGTAATTCTACAAGATAATAATTTTTCAATAACACACGAAATTTTCGCCATTATCTTAAATTTAAACGAATACCGTTTTATTTATTTCATAACTTTATATACTGCATGTACTAAATTTTACATTTGTAGATACCAAAGTTGGTTTTAGAATATTATAAAGCAATAAAATCAATTAGGGAAAGCAAGTCCGTAAATATTTAAATTGATTCATAATAATTAAAAAACTAATCATCATTGCAAACTATATCCAAACGTTGGTAAAGGTGTAGGAGAACTCAAAGTTCTTACTATTATGTTATATTTTGTTATATTAAATAAGTAAATAAAAAATATACAAACACAAAGTAACATCGCCTTAGGGAGTAATGATGTAGTATAATTACTATTAATTTCATAGTTATTTGCTAAATAAAAAAATCTCTCTTCTCTTGCCGATAAACGGAACAGTCTACCTGAGCCTAGCCATAAAAATAAGCCATGGTATGTTTTGAGATTTTTTATTTTACAACTAGCGATGAAATAAACTATAGTTGTATTAGGTATATGGTAACAGAAAAAACTGTTGTCAAAAAGTTCCAATTTTATGTAATATTGTCGTCATCATTAGTCATATAGCTCCAGTGCAAAGTCTCTCGTTTTCCCTGTTTTATTCGCCATTCATCCCTATTCTTGACTTCACGTCATCTAATTTTCTGCATCAATTCTTCTATGACAGTTTCGCTCTTGCTCTGTTTCGTGTACCTATCGCTTTTGATTTTCAAGTCTTCTTAAGGGCGGTTTAGACGATCCGATCCAACCCGACAAAACGGGAGCCCCGCCCCGTCAGTCCGACTGGGCGTTCCTCGAGTTTCCCCCGCTATCGGTCAGGATTGTACGTTTACACTATCCGTTGCCGTTCCTGATCCCCTTTTCGCTGATTGTCCAGTCTAAATAAATAATATACACCTACCTATTTATCGGAGCACAACCCCGAGAACGAGAAGCAATCAGCGCATAACAAACAGATTTACTAGAACAAGAAGCACCAGAAATATAGAATCCCGTCAGAAACAGTTGATTTGGCAGGTTAATAGTATCCGTCGGCCGTTTAAATGGCGCGTTTGCCAGGGAACAAAGGTGGAGAAACCCGAGAACGGAAGGAAATTCCATCCATCCTTCCGTTCACGTCGCCACGCCCACATCGGATGGGTAGCACCATTTAGACGTTCCGTGTTCTCGGGTCGACGGGGCGGAGCTTCCGTTTTATCGGGTCGGGTCGGCTCGTCTAAACGGCCCTTTATAAACCTATAATGTCATCCGATCGAATAGTTCAAAGATGCGAAGTAATTTATTAAGAAAAAGCTTGGGTGTGTTGTAATGCTCCAAGAACACCAATTGAAGAAGGCACTAGTTTGTATATTTATTAACAACTGAAGAAAATTCACAAATATTATTTTCAATTGACTAGCCATAAACACACTATATCTGTCATACCATTTAATTTTCAGTTTAATTTTCAACTAACCAGAACATAGGATATAAATACAATAATTCACAGATTTAAATGTTGAGTTGAATGTGCATCATACAGTGATAGTATAAACATATGTACGCTTCAATTATGCTCTCCTGTTATATGTAACAATGTAACTCATATGGTCGATTGTAGTAATATACACTCAGTCTCAGTATTTTCCTGAGTTCTGAAAAACTGCAATAATTACTCATCATCATCATCATTAGATCATCAGTCCTAAGACTGGTTGGACGCTAACCTCCAGCTTCTCCTATCTTGTGCTAACCTACGCATTTCTCTATTTGTGCTACAACCTACATCCCTTACTATTTGCGAGCAGTAGTCTAATCTAAGCCTACCTCTGCCTTTCTTCATTCCTATTTCTGCCTCCAAAATATCGCGGACTATTCCCCCATGTCTCAGCAAGTGGCCTACCATTCTATCTCTCTCTTCTTTATGTTTTTCCACATACTTCTTTTCTCGCCGACTTTCTCCAATACTTCTTCGTTTCTAACCCTATCAGTCCATGTATTTTCATCATTCTTCGGTAACACCACATCTCAAAAGCTTCTAATTTCTTCCTACTTGCTTCCCCTACCGTCCAGGTTTCGCAACCCTATAGTGCCGTGCTCCATACATATGCTTTCAAAAATTTCTTCCTTGTTTCTAAGTTTATTACCCGCGAGCATAAAAGTGCTTTCTTTTTGTTAAAAGCTACTCGACCCTGCGCTATTCTTTGTTTTATGTCTTTATCGCTTCTTCCATCCCAATTTATTTTATTTCCTAAGTAAGTGAAGTCTTTAACTTCCTCCAATCTTTCATTATTAATTTGTACTTTTGTTTTTACTCTGCTCTTGCGCCCTCTGCACACTAACACTTTAGTTTTGTCTTTATTCACCCTCATTCCGTATTCCTCTGTCAATACTGCCTCCATTTCGTTCAATGCTGATTCTCATTCCTTCTTGCTATATGCTAATACTGCTATATCATCCGCGAATCTCAGCATTTTTAGTTTCTGTCCCTGTACTTTAATCCCGAAATCGCTCTATCTTTTACCACATTAATCGCTTCTTCAATGTACAGATTAAAAATTAGTGGTGAAAACGTACATCCTTGTCTTACTCCTTTCCTAATACCTACATCCCTTTTTTCCCCTTCTACTTCTATAACAGCAGTTTGCTGTTTGTATAGATTGTGAACTACTCTCCTATCTCTATACTTCATTCCCGAGCTCTTTAGTATCTCGAACACTTTTTCCCATCTTACGTTATCAAAAGCTTTTTCTAAATCTACAAATCCTATATAAGCGTTCTTTCCTTTCTATTGTATTCTCTAACATTACTCTTAGCACCAGAATAGCTTCGCGAGTTCCCCTATTTCGCCTAAACCCGAATTGGTCTTCTCCTACTATTTCCTCCGCTCTATTTTCCATCCTCTTCTGCACTATTCTGGTTAAGATTTTTGATGCATGGGAAGTTAGGCTGATCGTTCTAAAGTTCTCGCATTTGTCGGCTCCTCTCTTTTTCGGTATAGTAACGATAATGTTCCTCTTACAATCCTTCGGCATCTCGCCCGTTTCGTATATGTATTTTACCAGTTCAAACATCCTATTTACTACTTTCTGTCCATTTCAAAATTTCCGCCTGTATTTTATCTACACCCGGCGTTCTATTATTCTTTAGCCTCCTTAGTGCTATTTCAAATTCCTCTCTCAATATAGGTTTTCCTACATCTTCCCTATCGATGCTAGATTCTTCCTCTAATATCTCTCCTAATTCCTCACCCTCGTATAAATTTCCTAAGTACTGCTTCCATCTGTCCGCTTTCTCCTCTCTTCCGATCAGTATGTCCCCCGATTGACTCCTAACGTTTCTACTTATTGTTCCTATATCCCTGAAGTTCCTCTTAATTATTTTGTAAGCCTCATCGATCTTACCTACTTGCAACTTATCTTCTACTTCTTTGCATTTATCCTCTATCCACTGTTCTTTCGCTTTTCTACATTCTCTAATGATTTCCCACTTTATTGACTTGTAAGTTTTCAGTCCTTCCTCGTCTCGTATGTTTTTGTAATCTCGTCTCGTTTGAATTAAGTTTAAGATTTCGTCCGTTATCCAGGGATTCCTAGCTTCCCTTTTATCGTGTCCCAAACGTCCGTAGCCGCAGAATCTAGACTATTCTTGATACCCTCCCACTCAGTTTCTGCGTTCTTGATTTCGTCCTTACTCGCTTTATTTATTAATTGATCTGTTTTCTCCTGGAACTTATCTTTCATATTCTGATCCCTCAATATGTCTACATTTATACGTTTCTTATCCTTCCGGGTTTTCAGATTTTTGAACTTTAATCTAGCTTTAATCTAACTTAATAATTACTCAATTACTTAAAATTAAAAATTAAAGTAAATGTTCAGACTTAACGCCAGTTAACATTATAACAACACTTTTAAAAAGTCTTCAAGAATAAAGGTATAAATATTATATTGTAGAAAATAATACACTTTTCAATTTTCAGTCATGTTTTAGGAAGGGACGTAGTGCAATAAATATTTTTGCTGATATATTAAACAGGATACTAAGATCTTTAGATATGCCACACGTTGGAGTTCGTCCATTCGATATGATCAAGATCTTAATTCGATCGAGAAGTATCTGTCAAGTGGTGTAGTGGACAACAACTATGTTCTATTCCGAGTGAATGAGTGAATATGACTACTTGAGTTTCGGTTCGAATCCGAATTGATACGGATGTTTATAGGTATGGCCAAATCTTCTGAGTGTACATTATTCCATAATTACCACGCAGAAGATCTCCAAGTTTCTTGAGTTAATTTGTGGTAATCATGCGAATCGCTTGGCGCTGACCTATAGATTGCCCTCTCAGAGTAATCCGGGCGTGGGTTCGATTCCCACATAAGTCAGTTCGGTGTATCCGTGTGAATGGTGGGGAATAGGAAGTATATGCTATAAACCATAATTTGAAATTGCATTTTAAAGTATCAGGTAATCTGATTTTGTAACGAAAAATAAAGAGATTTTCTGAAAACAAATTGAACAACAAACAAGATATGGCTATCAATAGGAAATGAGGTTAAATACTTGGGGATAATAACTTCAATATAAATTTAATCTTTAAAAAAGCATATCGTTTTTAAAACCGTTGTATAATAATAGAAACATAATTAATTATGATTTATGATGTGAGTCACTGGTATTATCACTATTTAATAATTTCATTATACTATATTGCAAGTGCCTCGTCAAATTAACAATAAGTCGACTACAAAGACATATACTATTGAGTTTACATTTAAATTAATATATATGCAATGGTTACGAAAAAAGAAATTATTCAAATATAACCCCTTAAGTTCTATTTGAATAAGACTATCATTTTTGATACAACTGTGTTTTAATACACTAATATCAGTAATGATTTAAATTTGTCAGATATAAACAAGTTTCTTAAAGAAGTTAAATTTTTATTTTTTAAGTCTTTTAAGTTTTACAGCACTCAGTCTTCCAGTTTTATAATTAGTATGACTTTGGTTATTCTACATGTACCCTGGTAGTTTATTTAGGTTTAGTGACTTCGATAGAATGGATCTACATTGCTGTCATTTTAAACTAACCTCTCCCACTATTTCTTTTAGCAAGGAATACCTATAACTTCTAGATAAAAACACATAAATATAGATATCGACAGGGGAGTTTAAAATCGATGACCGTAGCAATTTAGGTTTCACTCCATTACCTCGGCTATCGTCACTTAAAAATTTTAAATGACATGTGGTGCTATTTCTTCCAGTGCTGTTTCATTTTGTAATACATTATGTTAAAGGTCTTAAAAATTATCATTCAACTTTGATTAGAAAACTAAAATCGGTTGATACGATGTCAAAATATAAGCAAAAATAAAATTTGAATAAAACACAAAATAAATTAATGGATAATTCTAATTGCCTGTGTTATAATTCAATGAAAATAGGAACGACTATATTTTTGAAGAATCACTACTGCAGACTCAATACCGATAGGTCATTGAATTTTTTTATCCCATTTTTAATGAAGTAATGATAAATATGAGGAACAGCGATACGTGTTTGATCTTGTTTAAAAATTTCAAGAGACTGGGTCCGTGTACAATAAAATAAATAAACAACCGATAGTTCTTTTTTACAAATTTGGATTTTAAGTCATCGCTATTAATCCTAAAACAATTCCAAAAGTCGCTAAGTAAACAAATAATTCAGTTGATTCCATACAGAAAGCTCTAAAACTAAACAAGTTATTTCCTTCCAAAATATGCATTCTTCAGAAACTCATCGAGGACGGCGATGAGAGAAGGATTCAGTTATGTCAAATAATGACTGCGATAATTCAAAATGACCCAAATTATTCGAAGAATATTTGTTACAGTGGTGTAACAATTTTTTTTCTTAATAGCTTTGTAAACAAACATAATTTTAGATATTAGGACAATGAAAATCTACATATCTGGAGATAATCATACTCAATTATTAAAAAAAAAACTAATTTTAAGCTGGTTTTCTGGGAAATAAAATAATAGGACCCATTTTCGTTAATAAAAATTGAATTGGTTAATTGTACTTAAATTTATTGGAAAATGAAATTGGCCTTTTCATAACACAGTCCTTAGAAAATCAAATCGATGAAGAAAATTTATTGTTAGATAAATAGAAAATCAAATCGATGAGGAAATCTCATTGTTAGATAAACAAAATTTATACTTTCAACAGGATAGCCCACCACACATTACGCATTACATGTTCAACAATGGCTGGATTAATGGTTTCTCAACAAATGGATTGGCAGAACAAGCTCTCTGAAATGGCTGGCGAGATCTTCAGATATAACTTCACTGGATTTCATCCTCTGGGGTTATTTGAAGACAATTACATACAAAATTGTATTTTTTGCTTTAGAATATCCAAGACATAAGAAATAGGATTATCCACACATGCAAGCTGATTAAAGTCACATTTCAAAAGGACGAGACAAGTCGACAAGAATTCGAGAATATATTTTGCTTTGTTTAGTGAATACTGGTCAACATGAGTTTTGAGCACTTAATTAAGTAAAGTTTCAAATAATGTTATGAAAAGTAATTTCATTCCATTAGTTTATTTAAAACCATTCCATTAAAATAATTCCATTTAAATAAAATATTATTTAAATTATTTTAGTTTTTCTTCTATTACGAGTATAAATCAATCGAACTCAGATTTCTAAACGGAGTTGAATCAGAGCTTTAAGGAACTTAAGAATGTATTACAAGGACTTATTTAAAATTTTTGGGTGGGGGTAGCTGGAGGAAATTTTTCAAGCGGTGAAATCTAAACTGCAACGGAAACTAGTTTCAATCTTCCCTTTTGATGTTTAAAGTAATCTTTAGTACCAGTGGTGAATTAACGTATAAGCATTACAAACACGTATTTAGGACCCCTGTTCCCCAGGGGCCTCCTCTGCTCTGCATAGGCAATGAAAAATCCACAAGGAACGAAAATTTGCCAAGACAAGCTTAATTCTTTAACGTTAATGTGTATTGAGGTAGAAATATTTCGTTAGATAAATTTTGACGATATAATCTCGAAGTTTGCTCTAAAAACGTTAAGAAAAATAACGTTTTAAGTTTTAAATTATTGTAAACCAAACCGAACCTAACCTAATATAAATTTCGAACATCTATTTTGATGAAATTTGTTTCATTTTCTAATTTCTATCTTCAAAATCCCTACAAAGAGCCTACACGGCCTCTATGCTTAGAGCCTTCGAAACTCTCAATCTGCCACTATCTAGTACTTTGTGTAGAGGACATAATAATGGGGATGAATAGTTTTGAAATTAAAACACTGTATATGATGATAGCGAATTAGGATTAGAAATTGTTAGAATAATTTTCTAATAATAATTATTATCATCATCATCGCTATCATCTTTATCATCACCAGCGCTGCATAGCCCAGAGGTGTCTTCTACTACTGGCTATTACCACTCGTATTATACCTATCTAGCGTGTAAAATCGCATACTATTTTTTTTGTAAACGTTATCAAAAATGCAAACAGTTAGTTGTATTTGAATTGTTAATTAAAATAATGTTAGTATTTTTAATTAGTAGCATTACTATAAATATATTAACTGTGGCATCAAATGCTATTTGTGAATGAAGTGCCGTTTCATTTTAATATTGATATGTACAGCTCAAACTGCTCGACCATCAACATCATCATACATTTTGAACTACAAAATTGATTTTGAAGGTTCATACTCTACATGAATATTGGTATATGAACGATTTTTACCCGTTCTCCTGATATATAACCGATATTTTTTTATGTTATTATAAATCTACAATATAACATTATACAGGAGCACACCGCATAATTTATAGAAGTTACAGCATCAAATAAGTGACGAACTAAACCTTATTACTTTTCCTCACTCAACTATACTAACGGAAAAGTAATGTAATCATGTATAGAAAAGTGTAAAAAAAATTTTTTTCATTTATTTTTCGTTTTTCGGCCTAAAAACAAACAAATTGTTTTTCAAAAATTTTGTCTGTGTGTGTGTGTGTGTGTGTGTGTCGTCGCTGTCATCGGCATTAAGTCTTGGTACGCTAACTCAACTAAATCGTGTCGGATCGATCGGGTTTTGACTGATTCTAATCGGGGACGTCTCCCAGATGACACCTGTTGATTTTGAGGTGAATAAAACACACCCCACCTTGTCTAGGGGTCTATTTGAGAAATTTTTATTGTTAGCACGGTAACTCAATTAAATCATGTCGGATCGATCGGGTTTTGACGACTTCTGATCGGGGACGTCTCCCAGACGACACCTATTGATTTTGAGGTGGATAGGATACACCCCACCCTGTCCATGGGTCATGACAAAGCACGACGGTGGACTCTTTGAAAGATTTTTTTTGCTAACACGATAACTCAACTAAATCATGTCGGATTGATCGGGTTTTGACTTGATCTGACGAGGGCGTCTCCCAGATGACACTGATTGATCTTGAGGTGAATATAACACACTCTACCATATTCATGGGTCATGAGAAAGCACAATGGTGGACTATTTGAGAAATTTTTTTGTTACCACGATCACTCAATTAAATCGTGTCGGATCGATCGGGTTTCCACTGATTATGATTAGAAACGTCTACTAGACGATATCTATTGAATTTGAGGTGGATAGGATCCACCCCACCATATCCATGGGTTATGAGAAAGCACGATGGTGGACTATTTGGAAAAAGTAAAACTATCGCATAAAACACATATTCTGCATTTATGTCTTGGTTTATTTTTTCTCGGCGACTCAATTTCGAGATAGAGATACTCTACGTGTGGATAAGTCCGTTTTAAGGTTTTAAAACTGTTTTTATTTTTTTAATATAAATATAAGGCAAAATCAGTATAATTATAGCATGTTCAAACACCATGCAAATAAAACACATGTTGAATAATTGGGCCAACATATTTCTAAATTATCTAATTCACTCACTCATTATCATGAATGTACCAATACATTCTTTCGATATGCAAAAATCTGTAATATACTGATCATTAAAAAACTCTGATTACATTACATTGATTATATCAAAATAGTTTTAATTTTTCGTCCATTCCTATTTGCGAGATTATATAAAATAAAGATAAGAGAAATAAATAATGTTGAAAATGACAAGGGTAATATACTATTCGACTTTGTTATCTATTAAGATACATACCTGTACATGTCAAAGTGATATAAATAAATTATATGACGTAAAAATATACATAAATAAAACAAGTGCATTTTCTAATAATTTACTAATACACTATACTCTAATTTAATAAAAAATGCATCGTCAATGTATAGTGAACTGTCAGTAAAATGTCGACAGGAAAAATCGGGACGGAATAACTTCACTTATTTATTCTTGACGGAGTATATCCAGCTACGAAAATGTTTCGCGTGCATATTCGCGAATGGTAACAACGCCAGAACTACAAGATTGCATTCGTTCATTGTAGATATGCATTATGTTAACAAGATCATCGTTTCTGTAGTTATGTGATATTATAATAACAACACTAATAACAATAACCGGAGTTTGTCTATGCTCCACACTATAATAACGGAGATATACAAGTTATGTATGTAAACAAGGTGTTGGAGGTAGTTCTAGACAGAGCTCTATTGAAAATGGGAGCGATCCTACGAAATACAAAATGAAGAAATATTTTCTACGTACCTATCTACTTCAATAATTACTTGAAAAGTATTTTTCAAAAGCCAAATACATTTCTTTAGTCTTCAGTAGGTAAACGTGATTCGTTCTGACAAAACACTCATCAATTTAATAATGTAGTTTACTTCCTTAAAGTTAATTTAAATTAAAACTGTTAGTAATACTTGGAATGTTAGAGACATTGATGCCTTATATGGGTTAACATGTTTTAACTTCGCAGAAGTTAATGGTAATGACAATTACGTATGTTTAATATTAAGCATTATCTTTACTTAACTGTTAGCTTTACTATTTATGATTGATTTTTATTCTGGGTTTGGATAAGTTTTATTCTCAACATTTCATTTTACAGTACTAAATGCTTAACTTATATAAATTAAAACGGTTTGATTGAAGTAACTTAATAATATTACTTGTGCTGTAATTTGCAAGAATATCTACATCCACGCTATTCTACTTTTACTTTTCCGCACTCAACTCTACCAGAGCAAAAAAGTAATGTAATCGTGTAAAGAGAAATGGAAAAAAAAATTTCCAGCATTTATTTTTCGTTTTTCGACCCAAAAACAAAAAAAAAGGTCTTTACAAAATTTGCGTCTGTGTGTGTGTCGTTGTCGTTATCGTCGGCATTAAAATTTCTTGTTAGCAGGATAACTCAACTAAATCGTGTCATATCGATCGGGTTTTGACCGATTCTGACTGGAGACGTCTCCTAAACGACACCTATTGACTTTGAGGTGGATAGAACACACTCTACCATATTCATGGGTCATGAGAAAGCACAATGGTGGACTATTTGAGAATTTTTTTTGTTAGCACGATCACTCAATTAAATCGTGTCGGATCGATCAGGTTTCGACTGATTCTGATTAGGGCCATCTACCAGACGATATCTACTGATTTTGAGGTGGATAGGATACACCTCACTCTGTCCATGGGTCATGAGAAAGCACGACGTTACTGATTTTGCATTGAACGAAAAAATATATATATTCGGCCTGTATAATATACCAATGAATGAGAAAAGAATTATTTCGTTCGATCTCAAACGTATTGATACGGCATTGAAGCAGTCGCCAATGAAAAAAGTAAAACTGTCGCATAAAACACATTCTGGATCTATGTGTTGGTTTATTTTTTCTCGACCACTTAAGTTCGAGATAGAGATGTTCTACGTGCGGAAAAGTCCGTTTAAAGGTTTTAAAACTGTTTATTAATGGGAGTATGCCGTTTTAATTCCTATTATTCTTATTCTTTATTCGATCTCTTTTATGTCAATCTTTCTTATTATTGAAGTTTCAATGTTAGTTGAATGAGTAAAGTTTAAGGGAATATTAAGCAAAATGTTATCCTGTTCATAGTGTCATTTGATTGATATTTGAATTAAAGGGGTGTTCACCTGTGTTCACAGCGAAGTTCTCTCACAAAGACACATCTTCGCTTGCAAAACATCAATCAAAAACTATACAACTCTACTCCGAAGGGGTTTATAACTGGACGGATAAATAGAATAACCTCCTTTAAGAAAGGTGAAGGGGAAAAAGTTTCCATTATATTGACCGTATTTTATTTAGAAAAATGGATTTTCTTATACGTATACTACATAAAAATAAAATGTACAACAAAAGAAGAATAAATTGCTATATCATTCTTGCTTGCTACAGTATTGTACGAGTATGTACAGACATAATTGTACACTGATTATTTTCAAACAAATTAACATCTCATATAAAATTATATCCAGTGACGTATGTACTTAGGGCAAATAACATACCCAGGGACACCCGCAACAGACGAGATACCCCTGGGGGTTGACAGCCAGCGAAGACAGAAGAAATGTAGAAGACAAGAAGGGCGTCCGAAGAGACTCCAGCCAGCAGTATAAAATGAGCCAGGGGAGATCAGTCTGGACCCTTCGCTGTTTGCTCCCACCGCATGAAGGACAAATTATTGCCCTTGGCGAGGGAGCGGGACTAGCTGGAGAAAAGACGGGTCCACCCCGTACGAAGAGGTCTAAGTCTACAGAGATGAGTCGAGTAAATAGCTGTTCGAACCGCTCTGCCCAACACCCACTTATCTCAAACCAATATGAAGCACTAAGAGTGAACGCGTCAAATAACACTACACAAGTACCTTCTAGAGATATCTCTTTTAAACTATAATTATTTTATTAGGACATAATTATTGACAGTATGTATGCAATTATTTTAACGGAAATGACTAGGATAAACACGACCCTGACAATAGTGTAAATGTTACACACTAACTGAGATGGGAGAGTGGGCTTACCTACTAATATAAATACCCCTAATTAGGGGAAGCATAGAGGAGTACCGGCCACGTTGATATTGATTGAGTTACTATTCCCACTCTACACTTTCAATCCCCATCTCACTTGCATCAGTCTGTATATTTTGATTATAGTTCAAGACATATTAGTTTCAAACTTTTATAGGTAAATATTAATTATGCGCAATTATCATTAATCAAAAGTTTTCTTAGTAGTAAATTCAGAAATGTGTTATATGCAAATTAATCATAAAAATATATATTTTTTAATTAATAAGAACTAATTGATTGTACTAATTGAGTTCAGATTCATCACTTTACGTGTTTATAAAACTTTAAATAAACGAGCCTATTTTGATTATAAAAGTTATTTCAACATCTGAAAGTCATTTATTTAACACTTTGGTGTTTGACCAATGCTGCAATGCTCTAAGTTTGGCCAAATTTGTTCACCAATTATTACTTATGTAGAACTCGTATAATATAACCGTAGTAATAATGTTGCTAAATGCAACAAAACTGTTTATAGCTGTTCTTATATATAATAACAATAACCCCATTAATGTTGTGCAATTTACAATAAACATAAACATAGGTAAACTTAAGTTTATTTTCTCAGTTAAGTGACTTAAATATCACGAAAACATGTAACGAGACACTTTCGATATGTTTTCCTGAAATGTAGGCAATAATTAATTAATTTTTGTTGTTAATTATGCTCTGTGTCTTAAAATGATTGCCTCCTCCTGACCTCTCTCCGCTGATCCTCCTGATGACACCTTGCATTGACCAAAGCAAAATTATATCAAAAATTAAACTCTATATTATTTATATCAGAGAAATGTATTAAAATTGTATCATTTCAGTCTCTTTTTATGGTACTTTTATATATGTATACATAAAATTTTTAGCATTCCATTTTATTCGAGTTGTTGTTCGAAGATAATGTAACAAATAGTTTTTATCTTAAAACAATGTACTCAGTCTCTTATCACCTACAAACAATTTAACATAATTTATTATTCATTTCCCTGCAGACCTGAATTTACTTAATTTAGACTGAATAACTAACTTAAATAATTCAAATATTTTCAGTTTTACATGAGAACTATTATAATATTATAACAATTATAATTCCTCTAACGGTATTCTAACGGATAATACATCAAAATATGAAACTTATTAGCATTCATACTTTCTCTTTATTATTTAGTTATTTGAAAATAACTTTAAAAGCTTTTATACTACTTAAAGTTATATGCAATTAATAACTGAAAAAAATCAAACTAACTGAAAATATTATGGTTTCACAAATAATTCGTAATTTTAAAATTATTTGTGGTTAACTTAAATAATATATTTTGCATAACATAAAAATGTAATGTACTCATCTAAATTTTTATTATAAAAAAAAGTTTATATGCATTTCATATTAAAAGATCGTAATAGATAGAACAATGATGATTCATCATTATTTGGTCAATAATGTCCGATCTCTGTAGCAAAATATGTTATATGTATATCCATTTATAAGCAAACAATTTGACGATTAAAATCTGTATTGATTTTCATATTACATTGAATGATTCGACTTATTTTAGTATTCAGTTTATTTTACTAAAAATAAACTGAAGTCTGAAATACATAACATTTAGTCAAGGATATTTCTTAAGTTTAACCGATGTAGTCAGTTTTGTATTTGATTTATTAATTAAAATCAATGTCTTGATTATTAAAATTTGAAAAAAATTAAGTTCGTGCTGTAGTCTATAATGTATACCTAATGTGAACTAATAAAGAACTAAAAAGTTTATTGGTTTAGGAATCGTATTTGATTTTATATCTTTAATTCATTTGCATTTTTATTTGGGGACTTACAATGCAGTAGTGGGCATCCCTCTTCGGGCATTCCATGAGTTTCATGTGGGTTTCGTTTAAACAGGGTGTTATGGATCCCACCCCGTCGTTGTACATCCCACATTGATAACAGTGTAAAGCGACGACGGCAGTCAAGAAACTAACAAAAACACTGCCGACCAGTACGCAATTAATACCCATTTCGCCAAAATCAGAGATAATTTATTCGAAAGTAAAGTTCGTGAGAGCGCGCCGCTGTTGCAGAGAACCGCTCCTGCCAGAGATGCTTTCAGAGCGCGAGATGAAGTTGAACTAAGGGTCGAGTCTAAAATTTCGGTGTCGGTTGCGTCAACATATGCCGCTGTGCTCTCAAAATTTTCGCAGTTTTTCCGTTTCATTTGCGGCAGTAACGCTTTGCCGGGGTGGGTTTACGCTAGCATAACGGCGGAACGTTACAAAGATATATGTTTATTTATTTTCGATATTTACTTTCCGTAATAAACTTTTCGGATGGAATTTTATAAAAGATGTAAACGTCGACAATTTACCAGAAAGCCGAAACAAAATTCTTACAGTTCGCTAAAAGCAATTTCGTTTTTCCTTTTTACTATTTCCATAAGTGTGGAAAATGAGGTGGAGGTTGGTGGAGTTTAAAGAGCGTAATGCTGCCTCTTCAAGTGTAAACTTGGATTTAGATCATCTTTATCTAATATGTAATACGCTAATGTTTTAAATGCAAAATGGTAAGAACAATTATATTTCTGCTAATTTTTGCTAAATTAAATGTCCTAAATAATATCCTAAAGATATTAAAATATAATATAAATGTAAATATAAATTTCAAAGTAACTTAAGACATCATGTAAAATTCAACTATAAAATAAAGACAAATATATCATATTTAGTTAATAGTTCTTATATCTTTTGTCATGTGGTAGATTTGTGAATATTTGAATGAATGAGTAGATACAAAAGTTTTCATACTCAAATTAAACAGAATTTTGAGCTGAAATAAAATCTCTATAATAAAAATTAACGGGAGTTAATAGTGGGATGGGGAGATGTTTTATGAAAAACAAAATATTCTTTCTTTATTAAATATATACGAGGGGATATAAAAAAAACCGAGAATTATTTTCTGTTGTACTGCCTTCTTATATTGGGTACGTTTAATAGACATTTTCCCTGCTCAGTTCGCCAAGTTATCTTCATGTGAAATCATCGCAGTGGACAGTTATTTTTTTAAGCCCGTCCCAAGACTTTCGGCAATTTTGTGATGGCAAACTTTGAAGAGCACCGTACCAACATCAAATTCTGTTTCCTATTAAAAACAAAAGCGGAAAATATAATTTCAATGCTTCGGGAATCTTATGGGAAAGAATCTCTAAGCCAAGCAAGAATTTGCGAATGGTTTGCTTCAAATGTGGTCAAATGTCACTTGAAAATGAATCCCGTTCAGGTCGCCCCTTAATGTTTAGTTGAAAATTTTCAAAAAGTGTGCGATACCATCATGTTTGACCGTCGAAGAATAAGTGACGAATTGGAGAAAATAACTGGAGTTTTCTGGAATTCACGCCAAAGAATCCTGACTGAATATTTAAACATGAGACACGTCGCTGCAAAATTTGTTCCACAGACTGCTTTCTGATGATCAGCAAGAGAAGCGTCTGAAAATGTACCAGAAATTAAAATTACAGACACAGACTGCTCCGATTTTTTATCAAAAGTCATCACAGGAGATGAATCTTGGTGTTACAGCTATGACCCCGAAACAAAACAGCAGTATAGTTAGTGGAACACGCCTTCATCGTCCAGACCAAAAAAGCACGGCAAATGAAATCAAATAGCATAAATTTACAATATAATATTAAATAATTATACAATAAAATTATTAAATAATTGTATTGTATTTAAATTATTAAATAATTGACATTAGTCTACACTTGATTGTCTGTGTTTTTTATCTTGCAACTCCTAAAATTAATATACCTACTTTTATTTTCACCAAAATATAAAATTAATATATATTTCCAAGCAATACAAAATAGGATAGGTATATTATTTGACTTTATGTATATATAAACTATAGAAATAAGGAGATTATACTCCAACCCATCTGCAAATATCTTATCTATATAATAAGGACTAAACAAATTAAGTCAAAACAGCTATTCTTCTGGCTATATGCCAAACGCTGAGCGCTGCATTACATGACAAAATTTGCCGAATTTTATCTAACAGAGTTAGCACTAAAATACAGTGATTCAGATTGTTCCAAAACCACAAGGAAGATACAAAGTGTCACCTATTTCACGATATTGTTAACTGCAGATCGGTTTCGACCTTATCTTGGGTCTCATCAGTGCAGCGTAAACGATTATACTTTTGACAGATGAAGCTCACATCTAGTAGACGTTGCTACGTTCCACCGATACATCCTCATACACCAATACAATCTACACAACGATATCCTGAGATAGGTGACACTTTGCATCTTCCTTGTGGTTTGGAAACAATTTGAATCACTGTATTTTAGTGCTAACTCTGTTAGTCAAAATACGGCAAATTTTGTCATATAATTCAGCGCTCGGCGTTTGGAATATAGCCAGGAGGATAGCTGTTTTAACCTAGTTTGTTTAGTCCTTAATATATAAGGCATTTGCAGATGGGTTAGAGTATAATCTCCTTATTTCTGCAGTTTGAACACTACCCTCTGCAGAGTAAAACTTTACATTGTATTTATGTATTATGTGTTTTGTAGTTAGTTTTTCCCACTCTATAATAGGCCTTGACTGTTGAATAATATATCAATAAATAAATAAATAATCTGTAGATGTAAAGTTACAAAAAATCCTGATATGTCTTCTAATTGTAAATATTAATATTAACAGTAATTAATATATAGAGTGAAATTTCAAGAGACCGAATAATTTGTCCTTGAATAACTTGTTAAATGATGAATACTTCGCTTGATGCAATTCAAAACCCTTCTCTTCAGTGTGATACTGTAAGATTTTGTTTATATAATTTCGATTTTATGGAAAAAGTGATTTACGTTCGCGAATACCGCGTCTTTGCATCTCTAATGATTTCCTAGATACCTAGCGATGACAACGATAATATGACACATTGTGTACGCACTGAATAAATAGGCAT
Source organism: Rosalia funebris (assembly GCA_037954035.1). Lineage (NCBI taxonomy): Eukaryota > Metazoa > Arthropoda > Insecta > Coleoptera > Cerambycidae > Rosalia > Rosalia funebris. The sequence continues at coordinate 14,207,072 of JAZFAV010000007.1, forward strand.
TGAGACTATAATATGTAGATAAATAAGTAATCATGTTACTATAGAACGTAAAAATATAAAATTAACCAATAAAAGTAAAGCGATAACAAAATATAATTAAATTAGAAATGGCTTCTAATATAATCGTGTTAATTATGTACCTCCCAGGACAGAAGAGGAATAACACCCCATTAATATAATGGAAATTGTGAATGTGAAACATTTTTACTATATTTATTTGAAATTTTCAGTTAAATCCCTTAGTACATAATTGGAAAGTATTAAATATGCGCTCTTCCCTATAACTAACGTTCCTACTATAGTGAATATTTATTTTATATGATTTTTCTATAGAATTGTTATTATTTTTTTATCATTTTTGCTTTTATCATTTGTCTTTATTAAAGGAAGTGTAGTTTCTCATCTTCCACTATAAATAAATCACAATAAATTTTTATTATTGTTGGAGCAATTGGAATTTTATGGTGTGGTAACACGATATGTATTCCACCAGCATACAAATTAAACTGAAATGATACAAAAATAAATTATTTGCCACTATATGACGTTTCTAACATTAATAAAAAACAAATGAAATAATTTCATCACATATTTTTAAATACGGTATAAAACAGGTAACTTAAAAAAAATATGAGTAATTTACCTAAATATCGTTAATATCCTTTATTCAATTATGAAACATTTTCAGTAATTTCGAAGAAGTCCTTGAAAATTAAATTAAATTGAAAATTTTCCTCTAATAGATGCATTTTTAGTTTTATCATCATTTAGCGCATCAATTTAGAATCACTGTAGAATAGCTTTGGAAGTTTTTATTTCGTCATAAATATTAGTATTAGGGTCTACACTTAACAGCTTGAACAATTTGCAATACGTTCTACACTACAATCACTCCATTCAATACGGAGCTGTCATTGCTTCACTTTTTGTTTAAATGTTTAAACGGAGTGCTTCGAAATGTACAGCTAACGGAACAAAAAGGTTTCCAATAAAAATGTGATTCCTGAATGTTTGATTTTTAAGACTGTACTGATCCACTAATATCACTAGAATTATTGCGAATCTGATATGTATTGGAAATAAAAATTCAATGTGTATCGCGAATCCTACCAACGACCCGGAATCCAGTGCTGTTATCGTTGCCAATAGCAACCGAAGTGCCCATTGCAACAGAGTTCATATTGCGTAAATACCAAAGGCTCCAGGAAGGTATATGAGTGAAACGTAATCAATCATACTTAATAGGACGTCTTTTCCTATAGGTGTGGTGCCAGGGTATTTATCAATTATCTCGTTTTATTCAGCCAGGTTAATTATGAAGTGGCGTTGTAGTGTAAGTCTATGAAAGTCTAATATAACGTGATATTGTCACGAACGCCGGGAATATTCGAAACCATCAAGAGCATGTGGAGTTGACTTCCAGTGCATTCTATACTAGAAAGTTCACCAAAGTTCTTTATCTAGAAACGTCTGGAGAGACGTCCTACTGCCTATATAAGAATTGTGTCGTCCAGCGAGCAGTCAGTTGAATCTGGACCGCGATAGTGAGCGATACTGTGCGAAGAAAGTGACATTGTTGTGTAATACAGTGTTAAAGTTAGTTTGTAAAGTTAAAGTAGAAAGAAAGTTAGTTAGTTGGACTTGTAAATAGTTGATTTGTAAATAAGTGTTCGAAATAAAGAACTTTCTAGTAAATTCGTTACAATATTTACAAACAGAAACATGTATCAGAATTAAAATTAGTTTAAAAATATTTGAAAATATACATACAATAAATAATAAAACTCAATATAATGATAAAAAAACTACAAAACTATACAAGTTGCTTTAGATTTATTTTGCTATCTTTCATATGACATATCATAAATACTTTTTAACAGTGATAATTGGTAGATATGACATCAACATATATATTTGGACATTGGTAGAAAATTTTTATTTAGGTAATAAAGGTTTTTATTAATTTGTTATTAAAAATAATGATTTTACAGTTAATTTTTATACATATTGAAAATTTACAATGTAGCTTAAAACTGTAAATGATTAATTGATTTCTCGAGCTTCATGGACTATTTCCTGAAATACACTTGGTACAAACTGTTTCATAGAATATATTAGGAAATTAAACGTTCTGTTAAGTAACATATTGTTCACAATTATGTTTCTAGTAAATTCGTAAATTACTAACTTTTATGAAAAGAATTGCAAATATTCTAGACAGGTAATCGCCCAAAAGTGGAAAAATCGACATTCCTTGATAATAAATTAGAAGAAAAATATACAAGTACAAAATTATCCAGTAAGATAATATTTTTAAAGCATGAATTGTTTGAAGTATTGTTATACAGGTGCCAGATATAAGCGCGTTTAAAGTTTTGAGAAATGAACAAACGTATCACGAAAAATAGTCGCCAAAAGGAAAAACATGAAAAAAGTAACAAGTTTATGTTAATTTATACGTTATTACACATGTTTGTAAAATTGTATTATACTTGTAATATGAATTCCACGGTTTCTCAGTAATGTGAATGATAAATTGTTATGAAAAATCATCACAAAAACATTTTAAATTATGAAATAATTGTGAAAAAATTAACTTATAAAGTGTAATGTACGTCCCATGCACGTTTATCAAGAAGCGATTACTTAGCGATAGATTACTAGCTACTTCTGTTTCAGCTTTGGAATAATTTATATATGGAGGGTGTAACAATGCAGTTAGTATACTAAGATAAATCGTTGCAATTTCTCTAGTAATCATCATAAAATAATTAAACATAAATATATAGAAAATAAAAATGAATAACTTTTGTCTTGAAACATATGTATGCTCTTAAGTTTTAAGTTTAATGTTTTAAATTCAGATTCAACGTAATTAGTAGTATAAATAGTAGTAACCGGTGTTGAAACTAACACATTGCTTTATTATATTTTTCAAAAGATGTGGCGAATACGTTCGATGATTTATTTTTTTGCTGAATGCTTAACGTGGTTTAGCTTTTACGATGAAACTACAAATATAACTATAAGACACAAATATTCGGAAAAAATGTAATGCTAATTCTTTTTCATAAAATGTGAATTTCTAGTGACAGTTAAGTAAAAATAAAGTAATTTTTTACCTTTCTTAATTATTTCAACAGTTATCAATTGTGGCATGATAATTCAAACATTGTGTATAAATATTATATTATCATATATAAAAATTGAATAAATTTATTACAGCAGGCGTCAATAGAAAACCAGGGTCTTGTAAAAATTACCTACTAGGCCGGCAATTTTGACAAGTTCTCTAGCCTCTCGGGATCCTGTTATTACTTGAGCAAGGGAGGTTGGGCTCCTAAAAATGTCATATTCTCATGTTTTAATAATGATACATGGGCCCATACTATATTTAAGACAGAGATTATGAGGTCCACATAGGATTGATTTGAGGCGAATAATTCTCATGAAATATTAGAGAAAATAATTTCCCGAAAAAATTGTGGAAAAAGTTAAAAAATCGCTAGATGAATTTTTATAAAATAGTTCTTTATATAATGGCTAAAATAAGACTTTTTCATTATTGCTGTTTGAGAAGTTGATAGTTATTTTTTTCCTAATGTTCCTTTTAAAATATATTATAAAGATATTTTAAAATTTGAAGAGAAAAACGACAACAGGAAAGTATGTATATACGTTTTATATATAATTATTAATTCATAAATAATTACTCCACAGAACATAGAACATTCACGGACATTACAGGGTTTGTACATTGGTCTGATTGGCACAGCACCACAGCTGAATTCCATAGGTCCATACCGGTTTGATAACATAAACTTATTGTAACAAATTTACTAGAAAGTTCTTTATTTTTCGAAAACTTATTTACAACTCAACTATTCACAAGTCCAACTAACTAACAAACTTTCTTTCTACTTTAACTTTATAAACTAACTTTCGCACTGTATATCACTTTCTTCGCACTGTATCGCTCACTATCGCGGTCCAAATTCAACTAACTACTAGCCGGACAACACAATTCTTATATAGGCAGTGGAACGTCTCTCCAGACGTTTCTAGATAATGGACTTTGGCGAACCTTCTAATATAGAACGCACTGGAAATCAACACCGCACGCTCTCGAGGTTTCGAATATTCCCACTGCTCCCTCCTAGTACTGATCGTCCCGATGAGTTGATCGCCCTCGGAATGGTGACAAGCGGTCGATGTGAACAACTTTCATTTTTGCGCGTGGTCCTTTCTGGATCCGGTAAACTAGGTCATTTATTCTGGTCACAATCTTGTAAGGACCCTCCCAGGATTTTTGCAACTTCGGACATCGGCCTTTTTGCGAGACGGATTGTATAACCAGACTAGGTCGCCTTCTTGAAAACCCTCAGTATTCGTTCTTCGGTCATACCTTGTCTTCATTCGGTCGCTCTCAAGTCTGGTTTTTTCTCGCACAGCCTTATGAGCCTCCTGGAGATGTTTCTCCAGGGACTGTAGATAGTCTTCGGTTGTCATCGCTTGATCAGTCGGTCTTCCGAATATTAAATCCACCGGCTATCTTAATTCCTTGTCAAAGAGAATGCGGGCTGGTGTTTGCACAGTATTTTCATGGATAGCAGTTCTACAAGCCAACAGGAACATCGGTATGTGTCGGTCTCAGTCGGTTTGGTGCTCACTATCCACCATTCTCAAGTTGGTCTCCAGTGTACCAATGAATCTCTCGACCATTCCGTCCGATTGGGGATGTAATGGTGTTGTTCTGGTTCTTCGAATTCCGAGCAACTGGCACACTTCCCGAAACACACCCGATTCAAAGTTTCTGCCTTGGTCGGAATGTAGTTCTAATGGAACTCCAAATCAGCTGATCCAATTGTCGACAAGTTGCTCGGCTACAGTAGTTGCCTCCTGGTTAGGTATGGCGTAAACTTCCGGCCATTTTCTGAAGTAATCCATAGCCAGCAAGATGTAACGATTTCCCGATTCAGTGCGTGGAAATGGCCCGGCGACGTCGATAGCGATTCGCTCAAAGGGAGCACCGACGTTGTATTGCTTCATGCATCCCCGGCGCCGAGTGTTTGGGCCCTTACTGTTAGCGCAGACGCCGCACTCCTGCACCAATCTTCTACGTTTGACCGACTTTCTACCCAGTAGAATCATTCCTTCATTTTACCCATGGTTTTAGCTACCCCAAAGTGCCCTCCTCCAGTTCCGCCATGAGCATTTTCCAAAACCTCGGCCACTCTATTCTTGGGTAGCACGATCTACAGTCGATTCCTTGCACCATCCGGACTTTCTCAAATTCTTTTCAGAACCCCGCCGTTAATAACCAGTGAGTCCCATTGAGCCCAGTAACATTTCGTAATTGCGCCGAGGTCGCTGATATCCGCCCATAATGGTCTATTCTCTCCTGTTTCTTTCCAACGCATTATAGCCCAATATATTCGTCGTTCCTTTGATTCTCGGCTAGTATGTTGGCATCCCAATTTTCATCCGGCTGTCCAGTTGTTAAGCAACAAGTCACTTGAGAGAATCCTTCCTTTTGCTCCAGATTCAAACAGTGCTGGCAGTTATCATTTGCACATGGTCTTCTAGACATGGCGTCAGCATTGTGGTGATGATTTCCAGCTATGTGCTCAATGGTGAAATGAAAGATCTGTAATCGCTGAAGCCATCTCGCAATTTGCCCTTCTGGATTTTTGAATTGGAGTAGCCACTTAAAGAAGCGTGATCGGTTCTTAACAGAAATCTATGTCCGTACAGGTACTTGTGGAAATGCTCCAAAGTATTCCCTACGGGTAGAAGTTCCCGTCGAGTTACACAGTAGTTTCTTTCGGGTTTAGACAAGGCTTTGCTGAAATATTCAATTAATTTCTCCTGTCCATCCTGTTCTTGCGACAGTACTCCTCCAATTCCCTTGCTGTTGACATCGGTGTCTACGATGAATGGTTTGTCAAACTGTGGATAGCCTAATATTGGACTTGTAGTCAGTTTTTCCTTCAAAGTCTCAAAGGATTCTTCGCAAGCTTCATCTCATTGGAAAATCATTCCATCTTCTGTCAATTTATGTAGGTGCCTCGCGATGTCGGCGAATCCTCGAAAAATCTTCTGTAGTACGAACAGAGACCTAAGAAGCTCCGTAATTGATGCTGGTCTTTAGGAACTGGCCAGTTGCGCACCACTGTCGTCTTTTCTGGGTAAGTGCCTACGCCCTCTGCATTCCAAGATATTTGACCTCCGAGCAGAACAGATTACATTTCTTTGGCTAAGCTTTAGCTTTGCAGCGGCCAACTTCTTGAAGACTTCTCGCACGTTTGTCAAATGTTCTTCAAAACTCTTTCCCAGGATGACTCCGTCGTCGAGGTAAACCAAGCAGATCTTCCAGTTTGGTCCTCGCAACACAGTGTTCATCAGTCACTCGAAAGTGGCGGGGGCATTACATAGACCAAACGGCATTACGTTGAAATGCCAAAGTCCATTTCCGGTAGTAAAAGCGGTTTTTTCCTTATCATACGGGTACAGCTCCACTTGCCAATACCCATTTTTCAAATCCAGCATCGAAAATCACTTCGCTCCAGATAGGCTATCTAATGTGTCATCAATCCATGGCAAAGGATAACTATCTTTTTGAGTGACGTCCTTAAGTTTCCTGTAGTCGACGCAGAACCTTGTTGACCTATCCTTCTTCCGTACAAGGACTATGGGAGAAGCCCATGGACTCTGAGAGGGTTCGATAACACCTTGCTTCTCCATGTTCTTAGTTAAGTTGTTGACTTCTTCCTGCTTAGCCCAAGGTACTCTTCTGGGGGCCTGCTTGATAGGACACGCCGACCCTGTGTCAATCCGGTGATAGGCCATGTTAATTCGGCCAAAGTCGTCTTCGGAGAATGCGAAGACGTGATTAAATTCCGCCAATAGTTTCTTTAGTTGTCCAATTTGTTCTTTACGTAGGTGGGTACTAGAGCATTCTAATAATTCACAAAGCGCAGTTGGTAGTTGCTTGTTTCTATGAGCATCTTTTTTTTCTTCCACTTCGCAGTTATGAACTAGTATGACCGTCTCGAACGTTCCTAACACTGTTCCTCGGGTGATCTTCTGCTCAAAGTCCTTCAAATTGGCAACTCTTACTGGAATCGTCTTCCCCGTCGTCACAAGTGTCCGTCCAGTTAAAATGGCTTTTTCTGCCAAGTCCGAGTTATTAGGCTTCACCACTCCTACCAGTCCTCCATCAACGCCAGTTACTTCCACATGGAGCACACTTTCAGCATGAGCTGGTAACAGTTCATCTTTGATCACAACTACCCTGCTTGTGGTGACGTCGCTCCTGGAGTTAGTCATTGCTATTTCCTGGCTTCCGATGCACATTGTACTTGACCCTAGGTCCAGCTTGATGTTGTGTTCTTCCATGAAATCCAGTTCAAATATGGCATCATCAGTTATGGGTGCTATCAGGGCCCGATGTACAATGCATATATCCCCTAATTGCAACTCTACATCACATTCTCCTTGGATTTCTGTGGTTTTGCCTGTAACTGTTTTCAACAATAGCTTCTTTCTCAAGGGTTTTATTTGCCATGCAACCGCCTTAGAAGGCCGAATAAAAGTTCTTGATGCTCAAGTATCCACAAGCATCTTCACATGGTACCCTCGAGGAGGAGTGATCCACAGCTGTTGGCTTTGCTGATGACGATTGTCGATGGTGCTTGGTGGGAGAGTGCAGCCAACTTCCGCCCCTTAAAGTCGGCTTCTTTTAGTTTTCCGACTGCCTGTCTCTGCTGCACGCTTGATTCCCGTGGGCTCGGCAATCACATCGAAGATGTCCCATGCAGCCGCAATTTCAGCACCTTAGTCTGCGTGGCTCTCGGTCTTTAACCAAACCTTCTCCAGCAGGAAGTTACCAATTTGATCCTGCTTGGTCTCTTCCTCACTGTTGATTTCGGCCATGCGCACCCACACCTGCCCTCTCGATGCTTGCTTTGCGGCCTCAAACTCTAGGGCGTGCGCTAATGCTTTGCTGGGAGTATCATGTTGTGATATTCTCAGCACCTACTGCATGTCTGGATCTCTCAAGCCATCGATAGTCTCGAATTTCTTGTTTCATTTGATCTTGTTCTGCTTTCGTTTTCCATGGCCGCGGCTTGGCTTCTAGTTCCTACTGACATTCAATTCGCTTTTTTTTAGAAATTTCCCAAAACCCAGTAGACGTCTTGTTCTTGACGAGACAATTCCGGTGATGCGTCACACTTAGGGGTTTCCTTGGCTGCTATCGAAAGTTGGAGAATGTTATCTGATCTTCTCGAAACGTCAATCTTCGACTTCTTCAGAATGAGACGAGTTCAGTGATATGTAGCACTTGTGGGTTTTCTTGACTGCTATCGAATATTCGAGAATGCTCTCTGACTTTCTCGAAACGTCAATCTTCGACCTCTTCGGGATGAGACGAGTTCAGTGATATGTCACACTCGTGGGTTTTCTTGACTGCTATGGAAAGTTCGAGAATGTTCTCTGACCTTCTTGAAACGTCGATCTTCGACCTCTTTACGACGAGATGAGTTCAGTGGTATGTCACACTTGTGGGTTTTCTTGACTGCTATCGAATGTTCGAGAATGTTCTCTGACCTTCTCGAAATGTCGATCCTCGATTTCTTCACGACGAGACGAGTTCAGTGGTATGTCACACTTGTGGGTTTTCTCGTCCTTTGTCGAACCTTCCAGAATATTCTCAGGCCTTATCAGAACGTTGATCTTCAGCTTTTCTATACCGGAACGACTTCGGCGATGCGCCACACTTGGGATTTCTTCTCCAACTAAACCAAGTGTTCCATAACTTTCTACCACGTTCTATTCCAACTTCTGACACCAATGTAACGAATTTACTAGAAATTTCTTTATTTCTCGAATACTTATTTACAACTCAACTATTCACAAGTCCAACTAACTAACTAACTTTCTTTCTACTTTAACTTTATAAACTAACTTTCGCACTGTATTTCACTTTTTTCGCACTGTATCGCTCACTATCGCGGTTCAAATTCAACTAACTACTGGCCGGACAACACAATTCTTATATAGGCAGTGGAACGTCTCTCCAGACGTTTCTAAATAATGGACTTTGGCGAACCTTCTAGTATAGAACGCACTGGAAGTCAACACCGTACGCTCTCGTGGTTTGGAAAATTCCCGGCGTTCGGGATCGCTCAAGGCGTTCATGACATTATTATGAATAGTTAGAATGGAGTTTCTTCCAACCCACGAGTGCATTCTTTTATATTTAATTATAAATTCGTCGTATGTTTTTTCTCTTTTGATATGGGCTTTCCATTATCAAGGGCAATACCAAGATATTTAGCTGTATGGAAAATGGAATTCGTGTATCATTTATGATTATGGGTATATGTTGATGAGCTCTGTTTGTAGAGTTAATTAATACAGACTTTGATTTAATTAATTTTATTCTCCACTTTTTTGTTGGATTGTTAATTTTGTTGACTAATACCTGCAATGTTTCTGCTGCTTCTGCAATGTTTCTGCGTGGTCATTACTTGCTACTAATATAGAAGTATCATTTGCAAACGTTGCTATGGTGTCATTTTCTAATTTAGGAATATCACTTGTGTACAAAAGGCATAGTGCAGGTACACTTCCTTGCGGTACTCCTGCGTTAATCGTCTTAAGCTCATAATAGGCTCCTTCTTACTTAATTATAAAATGTCTTTCTGAGATGTAGGATTTCAGAATATCAGAAAACTATTTAGGTAGATACATCTGCATTTTATATCTTGCACCTTTATGCCAAACTTTATCGAAAGCCTGTGTCACATCAAGGAAAATTGTAGAACAGACTTTCTTTTCTGCTAGTAATTTTTCTATTATATTTGTAATTGTGTGAATCTGATGAATAGTGGAATGTCCTTGTCTGAACCCAAATTGATTGTTTCCAACATTCTTGTTTCCAACCAAATTCGTACCAGAAATTATATGAAAAAGTAATAACTATGTGGAAAAAACTCGAGCAATTCCTGGTGGTCCCCAAATTTTAACATGAAACGTTGATGCAGATGTAAAAGGCTGGTATGACACCAATTTGATACGATTATTTTAAGATTATTTGTTTACGAGTATTTTTCAGAGTAGTTGATATTTTTTTTATCTCTATGAAATTTCCAATGTCTTTTCAGTGTAAACAATAAGTAAATAGATTGTAGGTATTTTAATATAGGGCATGTCGAAGATATTTCCACTAAAATACCTCTTCTTTTAAACTATATTTTTTCAGTTCTGACTACATGGCTAAATATTTAATTAAACCTAATTAATAGACCTGTTGGTGTACGGGGATTACAGTAGTAACTTTGAATCGTTTGCTTTAATTTTACATTTTTTTCAGCCACAGCTCTATTTTATTTAAATTATTTTATAGGTTTCTTGATACAATTTCTGGGTTGTGATGAGAATCCAATATTGCTGTATCATCGTGTGGAGACTGTAGTCTAGTGGTTGGTAGGCATCTGGGGCCTACAGAACAACAGACACAGTACTGGGATAATTTCCCAGTTAGCAATTTGTTATATTATTTAATCAGTTAATTGTCTTCGAAATAAATGGTGTTAAATATATTTTATAAAAAAGAGCATATATGTAAAAGCAAAAGTTACATGAAAAGTAGGTTAGGACAGAATAAATTTTTCAAAAAGTGGTTTTATAAAAATTTTATGGAATTTGGAAATTACTCTTCAAACTAATTACGATATCTTTTGTGTAAATAAGAAATATTTCATGAAACGTTAAAACCCCATTAAAAGTATGGTTATACCCTCTTGTCGTCTTACAATTAGTTATATCTTCTTACTTATATTATATTACATGAATGGGTCTCCCGAGGATACAGTGAGTTTTGTAACGGAAAACTGTACCACACTAAATATTGCATGGCGTGATTTTATCTCCAAAACAAAATTCACTTCGTATACTAAAACAATTAATCATAAACGTTTTAACAACTTCTTGTGTTATGTTCTCATATTGCTCTAATAATAGAAATAAAAATACTAAAACAGTGAATTGTACTCTATTGCATTGTGTCTGAAATCATCATGAAATGAAGTGGAATTGGCTACAAACTCATAATTGGAAAGCTTCTAATAAATAGAAAACTGAAAATAACTGAAAAACAAATAAATCTAAGGATGGAACTTACATACAATACATAATCTTAAAATGTTACAACGAGGCTCAAAATATCAAAATATAGATAGGTTGCCATTTAAAAAACATAATTTTAAAAAAAGCACAGCAGACAATGTAAGCACACCAGTGGCTAACAAAAAATTAAATATGAATTTGTAGCATCGAGTAGCACCAATAGCACATACATTATTATTACGATTTTGGTTAATTTTAGTCACATTTGGTATCGGTACCAAATAAATTGAATAACCCCTCAAACCCAAAGGTGAAATTGTCTGAAGGTGAAGAAGTTTATAAATGTTTATATATGTACCCCGGAGCCAGACTATGTTAAGTCCAAATTTGCCATATTTTGACTAAGTATGTTAAGTTACTTAACATTTTATGGTGCATCGTCTCAATTTTTCGTTTTACCATATATTTCAAATCAGAGAAAATAATGCATTTTAAATTACGTTAAGTCCACGGTTTCCCTAGAGGCAAACAAAGTTATGTCGCTTGAACCTTATTAGCCTCTGGGTTCACATTCAGTTTGATCCAAATATTTGGAAGAAAAATGTTGCAAAAAAGAAGAGGGATTCAGGATTGGAATATAGAACGAACAGTGGCAGTCATATTAAAAAATCTAAATCATTAAAGGAACCTTGCAGAGATACTCTTTTCTAGAAACAGAATTTCAGAAGAGTGCCGTCAAATTATGCATACGAATTTTTGGAGTCCATCAAAAACAATAGATATCAGAAGCGTTGTATAGGTGCCAGTAAGAAGACGTAGACGAAAGGCATGGAAAAGGGAATTTTACTAATAGTTATAGTTTTGAAACAGTCGGAGTAAAAGAAACAATTTGTAAATGTTTTTTAATACCCTAATGCATCTCCCAGCAAACACTGGACACTGTAATTAAAAAGAAGAGGGATGGAGACATCGTAACTTGTAACGCCTGACAAACGAGGTAAGTACGTAGCCGTAAACATAATCTCCGAAGAAGTTCGGAACAGTGTTCGCAATCATATTTCAAGATTTTCATCGTATGAGTCCCACTACTCCAGGGAAAGATCTAAAAAGCAATACTTCAAAAAAATCATTTAAACATTAGTAGGATGTATAATCTTTACCTAGAATATTGCAAAGAGAGTGGTTTTGGATCCGAATGTATCGTAAAGGAGTGGTTATACTGAGAGATATTTGACTATGAGTATAATTACTCATTTAAAAATCCAGATAATGATACCTATGATTTATGCAATCAACTTTAGCTTCAGATCACAATTTATCAGAAGAAAAAGTTGTTATGATCAACCTTCAAAAGTGTTTGCCGACTCCCGACTTATATAATTCGCAGTTTCTATTCCCTTAAGCTATGGACATACAACTTAACTATACAAAACGCAACTCTTGGAAAAAAGTTTCTGCATGATGTGGGATGAAAGCTTAGCTGGTTGGGGAGGAAACGAAGTAGCATCATGTTTAGTAAAATGAGTTGTAGACCATGTCTCAGATGACGTAAAAGAAATAACAATTTGACCGAACAACTGTCCGAGTTAAAACAGAAGCATCCTAATAGTTGTATCCTATTTTCTTATTCTTCGTATTAAGCCAAATATTAATGTTGCTAATCACTAATATTTAGCAAGAGGACGTACACATTTGAAGCACAAAAAACAGTTAACTGTAATCTACATGGAAATTCTTGATTTTAAACTTCATTTTGACGGATCAGCTGCACCATATATCAACAAGAAAAAAGATAGCGAGGGAAAAGATTTTTTGATATCTCAGGCAGTTTACATGCAAGTTAGAAAAAGTAATCCTGGAATTTTATATTACAAAACAGATGTCAATGATGATTTTTAGAAGTCGACTTCAATAGAAAAAACAGGCGAAATGACTGTATTCCCATATCTATTTTACCTATTAGAGAGAAGCCTAAACCAATTTCAGCGAAGAAGTACAACCACTTACAAAAACTTTTAAAGTGGGTGCCAAGAAGTCCGATCCGATAGGACTTGCACCTTGACGAAGTTCTAGTGCTTGCTTGCGCGTTTTAATGATTCAAGGAGCCGTACCATAGGTTTAACCATAGTTGGGAGGTCCTTATTGAAAAACCAGACTAAGACAAGTCCCTGAAGGAGGGCATCAGCTCTTTAAGTAGTCATAGTGGCAGAGACCGTGGGGGTTGGTATGGTACTATGACACACACGACTGCGATGTGGAAGGCAAGAGGAAACCACCACATTATAATCCTCAGAACAGCTAACAGAAAGCTTATCCCAAATTAATGATGGCGTCTCCTGGGGCAAAAAACACCGGAGGTAAAATAGTCCTCCGTTTGGATCTCCGGGTGAGGACTGTTCCGGGAGACGTGATGGAGTGCAATAATAGTAAGAAGTGTAGCATTTCACGAGTCGGAGCGTGGAATGTCAGAAGCATGAGACAGACAGGGAAGCTCGAGAATCTGAAGATAGAAATGAATAGGTTAGGATTATATATAGTAGGTATAAGTGAGATGAGCTGGCCGGAAGTAGGAGATTTTTGGAGCGGTGACTATAGGGTAATACACACAGGATCGGTAAATGGAAACGCGGGAGTAGGGATCGTTATGCGGAAGAACGCAGGACAGTGTGTAGATAGCTACCTACAATACAGCGAGAGAGTAATGATGGTTAGGTTAGATTCGAAGCCAGTGGAAACAGTAATAGTGCAAGTATACATGCCTACTTCTAGCCACAGTGAGGAAGAGTTAGAAACCGTTTGTTCGGACATAGAGCAGGTAATAGGATTTGTGAAGGGTCATGAAAATTTAATAATAGTAGGAGATTTTAACGCAGTCGTAGGTGAGGGGAAAGAAGGAGAATTTTTAGGTCCTTATGGATTAGGAAACAGAAACGAGAGAGGTAGCAGACTGATAGAATTCTGTGAGAAGCACAAGATGGTAGTCGCGAACACATTGTTCAAGAATCACGTTAGGAGGCGGTACACATGGAAAATGCCAGGAGGGATAGACAGGTATCAGATAGACTACATTCTGGTTACGAAGAGATTTATAAATCAAGTAAAAGACTGTAAAGGTTATCCAGGAGCAGATGTAGACAGCGACCACAACTTGGTAGTCATGAAAGCTAGATTAAAGTTCAAAAATTTTAAAACCCGGAAGGATAAGAAACGTATAGATGTAGACATATTGAGGGATCAGAATATGAAAGATAAGTTCCAGGAGAAAACAGATCAATTAATAAATAAAGCGAGTAAGGACGAAATCAAGAACGCAGAAACTGAGTGGGAGGGTATCAAGAATAGTCTAGATTCCGCGGCTACGGACGTTTTAGGACACGACAAAAGGGAAGCTAGGAAGCCCTGGATAACGGACGAAATCTTAAACTTAATGTAAAAGAGACGAGGCTACAAAAACAGACGAGACGTAGGACTGAAAACTAATAAGTCAATAAAGTGGGAAATCATTAGAAAATGTAGAAAAGCGAAAGAACAATGGATAGAGGATAAATGCAAAGAAGTAGAAGATAAGTTGCAAGTAAGTAAGACCGATGAGGCTTACAAAATAATTAAGAGGAACTTCAGGGATATAGGAACAATAAGTAGAAACTTTAGGAGTGAATCGGGGGACATACTGATCGGAAAAGAGGAGAAAGCGGATAGATGGAAGCAGTATTTAGAAAATTTATACGAGGGTCAGGAATTAGGAGATATATTAGAGGAAGAATCTAGCATCGATAGGGAAGATGTAGGAAAACCTATATTGAGAGAGGAATTTGAAATAGCTCTAAGGGGGCTAAAGAATAATAGAGTGCCGGGTGTAGATAAAATACAGGCGGAAATTTTGAAATATGCGGGACAGAAAGTAGTAAATAGGATATTTGAACTGGTAAAATATATATACGAAACGGGCGAGATGCCGGAGGTTTATAAGAGGAACATTATCGTTACTATACCGAAAAAGAGAGGAGCCGACAAATGCGAGAACTTTAGAATGATTAGCCTAACTTCCCATGCGTCAAAAATCTTAACCAGAATAGTGCAGAAGAAGATGGAAAATAGAGCGGAGGAAATACTAGGAGAAGACCAATTCGGGTTTAGACGAAATAGGGGAACTCGCGAAGCTATTCTGGCGCTAAGAGTAATGTTAGAGAAAACAATAGAACAAGGAAAGAATGCTTATATAGGATTTGTAGATTTAGAAAAAGCTTTTGATAACGTAAGATGAGAAAAAATGTTCGAGATACTAAAGAGCGCGGGAATGAAGTATAGAGATAGGAGAGTAGTACACAATCTATACAAAGAGCAAACTGCTGTTATAGAAGTAGAAGGGGAAAAAAGGGAAGTAGGTATTAGGAAAGGAGTAAGACAAGGATGTACGCTATCACCACTAATTCTTAATCTGTACATCGAAGAGGCGATTAATGTGGTAAAAGATAGAGTGGATTTCGGGAATAAAGTACAGGGACAGAAACTAAAAATGCTGAGATTCGCGGATGATATAGCAGTATTAGCATCTAGTAAGGAGGAATTAGAATCAGCATTGAACGAAATGGAGGCAGTGTTAACAGAGAAATACGGAATGAGGGTGAATAAGAACAAAACTAAAGTATTAGTGTGCAGAGGGCGCGAGAGCAGAGCAAAAACGAAAGTACAAATTAATAATGAAAGATTGGAGGAAGTTAAAGACTTCACTTATTTAGGAAGTAAAATAAATTGGGATGGAAGAAGCGATAAAGACATAAAACAAAGAATAACGCAGGGTCGAGTAGCTTTTAACAAAAAGAAAGCACTTTTATGCTCGGGGGTAATAAACTTAGAAACAAGGAAGAGATTTTTGAAAATATATGTATGGAGCACGGCACTATACGGTTGCGAAACCTGGACGGTAGGGGAAGCAAGTAGGAAGAAATTAGAAGCTTTTGAGATGTGGTGTTACCGAAGAATGATGAAAATACCAAGGACTGATAGGGTTAGAAACGAAGAAGTATTGGAGAAAGTCGGCGAGAAAAGAAGTATGTGGAAAAACATAAAGAAGAGAAGAGATAGAATGGTAGGCCACTTGCTGAGACATGGGGGAATAGTCCGCGATATTTTGGAGGCAGAAATAGGAGTGAAGAAAGGCAGAGGTAGGCCTAGACTAGACTACTGCTCGCAAATAGTAAGGGATGTAGGTTGTAGCACAATTAGCGAAATGCGTAGGTTAGCACAAGATAGGAGAAGCTGGAGGTTAGCGTCCAACCAGTCTTAGGACTGATGACCTAATGATGATGACGATGCCAAGAAGTTTCCACGACTATTATAAGAATTTAGAGTATGGGAGAGATGAAGATGGATAAATGAAAATATATATATTTTTATATATTACTAGGGGCCAAACTGGCCAAACTGTTATTTGTTAATTTTTTAATTAAGCAGTAAATGATTTCGTAAAAATATCTTTTTTCTCATTTGGATTTAGTATACATGTTATGTGCATTAAAAATATGTCCATCTCCTTGCATTTAACATGTATGTTAAATCCTGCAACTAATTTTTTTGTTCACGCAGAACTATGTTAAGTCACAAAAATCAAAAATAAGACGCATACAGCTAAAACTGGCAATATGACCTTATTTTAATGCTTAAAACTAATTAAAATATCAACTTCTGCCCGGATTGCCATAAACGGTGCTTTACAATTTAAAAAGATCTAAAATTAATTCACTAAAACTGCTTTACTGAAAAATTGAATTTTTGGACATTGGCTGGATCTGAGGTACAGATATATGATATTCGTGTATCCTTAAAAAACTCTGTTCGATCAGGTACATAAACTTTGGTAGAGATTTGTCTACTGGAAAAAATGCATTTACTTCCGCGAAGCTACAAATATTTATTCATTGTGTGCGCGTTCGTTTAACCGAACTCTACCGTCGGCGTCGCCATGATCATCATGAAAATTATTCCATTTTCGGCAACACATCACACATTCCGAAGATTGCAACTTGTTTGTTCAAATAATTTGCACTACCTCCTCGTTGCATAAACTATAATTTTAAATAGGTCTGTCAAGGAAGTTAAATACTAGTTTACCTCGCCAATACAAAAGTAAAAACCATAATGAAAAATAATTTTAGTGTCATACAAATATAAACCCAGGTATGCTCGGAAAATTATAATTGTAAGTATAATAAATCTCGGTTCCCCGGGAGCATCTAGGCGAAAGCCTTTAGCGGCAACGACGAAGAAAAAACTGTTGGCTTCGAGAACGCGATTTTTGCATTTCCCTTCTTTTGAATCACACATAAATAGTCTATTAAAATTTGTAATTGCTAGGTCTGTATATGTTTTATTATTGTTAAAAGTTATACAACGAATGAATGAATGATTGACCTACTGACGTTAATATGTGTGAACTACTAAACATAGAGGCACTATACATCACCGTCATTATACATTTTTGATAATGATTTGTTGAACTTTAATTTTTCATTCTCATTAAGGATGACATTTTAATGTTACATTTTATATGAATAGAATTAATAAGGGTAAACTTATAGCATATTAATTGCACTACTACATATGTAGATACTTATGTATGTACTTTTATTACAGCTGATGTTTTGTAAATGTTGTCAACTGACCTAGACATTTGTAATCTGTCAGCAACTAAAAATTGTCAGTGATTTATAATTAAGAACTGGTTTAAAATGGCTACGGTTGCATCTGCAACTGAGCATATTATCAAATTTATACCACCAATTGCATGGAACAGTGAAACACAAACCGTAATAATGGCAATTCTTTGTTTCGTTGGCGCCTGGGTTCTTGTGTCAAAAGTAATTCAATTAATATTTTCCATTCTGTGGCCTTTGATAATAATAGGAGGGCTCTTGGTAATTGCTCCTAATGTTTCCATCACATGGGTTACCGAAGATATACCAAATTGGAGTCAGAATATCATGGAATGGACGAAGAAGTTGGTTGGAGAAATGACTTACGGAAGAAAATAATGCTAGCAAGTTTGAAAATATATATTTTATACTTCAAGTTTAAATGGTTCAACAAAACAGAAATAATAATTTTCTCATTTTAAATAAATAATGGAATATTGTGGAATGAATACTTTTTGTAAAAATTCTTGCACTATTTAAAAAAGTGTTAGTGTTACATACTGTTACTAGAATTAAATAACAGACACAATGATGTAGCAACTATTCTTGATAAATTTAGTGGTCATCAAGACCAACATCAGTTATTTTAGCGTTAAAATGAAATAGATTTTAACAGTTGTTTTATGAAAATCAAAACTTAGATTAACGAGGCTCTACCCCTTTTTGAACTGGAGGATATATGTACACACAACTTGGGATGGGATCTACCAAAATATATATTTCAGTTAAGATGAATAAAAGGTTTAGTTAAGATGAAGTAAAGTAAAGGCATCATTATAGAAAGGTATACCTGCATGTAATTGATGGTTAACTAACAACGGATTATAGATCTGTATAGGTGCAGTTATCGGAATTCGGGCGGGGTTATGAAGGAAATTGGGTAGGATAAGAGACTAGTACTCTATCTCGTTATTTCAGTCATAGAGTGTTTCATGTAGGCATTTGTGTGTGTGTTTTAAGTGTTATGTGATATATGCATTATAATAGATGGTCCAACCAAAACGCACGACGTTAATTGTAAATAAAACAAAAAGTTTTCAGAGAATTATCTTAATATTTTTTATTATGATAGAAGAATCTATGACAATTATGTGTGAAACAAAATATCGGCCAAACGCTCGCCACGGCTTCGGTGGCATACCTCTATCCGATGGTCCATATTTTCAATGACTCTGAGACATAATTGAGGTTCAATGTCGTTAATGTGCCGAATTATCTCATCCTTTAGCTCTTGAATTGTTCTTGGCTTATTGACGTACACTCTTTCTTTTAAATATCCTCAAAGAAAGAAGTCCAACGGTGTCAAATCACATGATCGTGGCGGCCAATTAACATCGCCACGACGTGAGATAACACGGCCATTGAATTTCTCGCGCAAAAGTGCCATTGTTTCGTTGGCTGTGTAGTAAGTGGCACCATCCTGTTGGAACCACATATCGTCCAGGTCCATATCCTCAATTTCTGATCACAAGAAGTCCGTTATCATCTCGCGATAGCGAACACCATTCACGGTAACTGCTTGGCCGACCTCTTTTTCGAAGAAGTACGGCCCGATGACGCCGCCAGCCCATAAACCGCACCAAACAGTCACTCTTTGTGGATGCATTGGCTTTTCAACAATCACTCGTGGATTCTCATTTGCCCAAATGTGGCAATTCTGCTTGTTAACGAATCCACTGAGGTGAAAGTGTGCCTCGTCGCTGAACATGATTTTCTTTGTAAAGTCACCATTCACTTCTGTCTGTTCAACCAACCATTCGGCGTATTGACAACGCTTGAAATGGTCAGTAGGCTTCAGCTCTTGAGTCAATTGAACCTTGTGTGTAAATTCAAATCTTTATTCAAAATTCGCATCAGTGATGTTCGTGAGATGTTCAATTGTTGGGCACGACGACGAGTCGAGGTTGACGGCTGTTCTGCTACACTATCGCGAACAACAGCAATGTTTTCCGCAGAACGAACTGGGCGAGCATGCACAGGTGTTTTTACATTTCCTACAGACCCGGTTTGCTGAAATTTTCGCACAATTCTCCCGATTGTGGACACATTTGGTCGATTATGCTGACCAAAAAAGTCACGAAGTGCACGAAATGCATTTTGATTTGAACGCCCATTTTCGTAAAAGACTTCAACTATTTTAACGCGCTGCTCAATTGTGTACCTCTCCATGGTTGAATTTGTCAAACACTGAAACAAAGGAATGTCAAATTAAGTTGGGCAAAAGACTTGACGTTAAAGTGTGACTCACAATTAACATCGTGCATTATGGTTGAACCACCCATTATAATATAATGGTTGTTATATGTCTGCTATACTTTTTATGCAGTGTTTTACTGGCGTGATGTGTATGTTATGATAGAGTGTCTGTATGCTTGTGTATCTGTTCGCGTTTGTCAGTAGTCGTAGTAATATGTTTTGTGTCATTTTTAATTTTATATATCGGGTGTCACAGATATTGTGCAGTATATGGCAGGCGTACGTCAGAGTAGGTCTAAATATTACTTTACATATTAGCATTTTGTTATTATGTGATAATGGGCTGCGTCTGTTTAATAGCGGGTAGAATTTTATTTAGTGTGATATAATATATAAGTATCTTCTGTATTGTTTTTGTTACATGTGTTATATGTGCTATAAATCGTAACAGTCTGCCTATCGTTAATTCCAGGTAATTTATGTTTTTGAATCTTGAAAATCTCAATTTTGAATTTCTTTATTGTTTAGACGCAGTTTCTTTGTTACTTTTAAGTTTGTCAATATACATACATGTTATTGTCAGTTGTTCTGTTGTTGTCTCATTGATGTTGATCTTTCACGTCTTGCAGTTACGAAACATGCAGAACGTCTGTTATGAAACATGCAAAAATGCATATTCTTAATTAAAATACTTATATAACTCTCCTTGTCCTTTGTTAATATAGAAACTAAACGAAACGAGCGGGTTCTAAACGAAATTTAGGTAAATTTGTCATAATGGGAGAATGAAATCTTCGAAGGAACTCGAATTCCTCTTTGCAAAAATTTATTGACAACTCCAGTAAAAACAAACCTGTACAGTTTGTTTAGAATAGAAACGAGTTTCAAAACTGCGATATCGGACCACTCACGATGTGCGCAATAAATAGCGTGGTCTTTACTAAGCCGAATTGAAACCTTTGCAGTGTATATCGATGAATATATATTGAATGTGAATGTACACAGAGTTCGATCTAGCCGCGCGTAAAGTGCATCCTTTTCCCTCCGAATGCTGCCTCACTCTTTCTTTTACGCCACATAGAAACTCTTATACTTTTTCCTATTCTTGACAAGCTGTATGTATGTTTTTCTTTAAATATGTGAAAGAATTCTTTGTATCCGCCTATTTTTATGGGGGACACGCTCCGATTTTTCTGAGCCAATAGCAATGTAGGCCAGCTGCAAGCGATTGGCATCGTTACAATTTAGAGTTTGGAGATCTTCTGCAAGGCAATTATGAAATAATTTATCCTCGTAAGATCTAACCATATCTATAAACATCTATGTCAATCTGGATTTGAACCAGGAATCAAGTAGTCCTGTGAGGACTCATTCAGAATTAAAGAATCAAGAAAATCCCGACCAATTCTTGACGGTCCCCGGCACTAATCCCAGCACGCCAGCGTCAAAAACTGGAGTAGTCTACTTTACTACTTATTCGTTTATACCTTTACTGCCACTATGTACCCTTAGGTATCAGGGATAATAAATATGAAGTATGGTTAACATCTGTATACAGCATACTAACAGTGTATGTAAATGTTTAAAAAGATTCGATAAAATCGTTATTGGATAAGTAGGAAAAACAGGACAGAATGTTCTACAATTCTGTTCTTCAAATGTAATTTTCTTTTTTATTTTTTGGTATCACTATTGACATCTTACATCATTGACAGCTTTTTTAAATTGCAACACTCCTATATGATGATGTTATTTAAGAGAGCGGAGCACTTTGTTTACCCAACACTGGTCATGATGCCGTTTTGAGAATTCTAAACTTTGTTACTATTTCTATGTTACTTTGCTTAACATTTTTTTGAGAATTCTTCTAGTCTTTCTAAGATTCTGTATTGTTTTTACATTACTTAGTTATTTGGATTTCTTAGGCTAAACAATTTTACTATTCATTTCATCGCTATTTGCCAAATAAAAAGCTTTTATTTTGCTGATAAACGGAACAGTCTATCTGAGCCTAGCTATAAAAACAAGCTACGGTATGAGATGAGTAGTTTGGGATTTTTTATTTGGCAAATAGCGATGAAATAAACTATACTTTATATGTCACAAGCTATGGACACATTGGCTGAGGACAGGATCCATACGCAAACTGAGGTTTGTGAATTAATTCATAATAAGTATTCTAAACCATCTTTGTATACGCTCAACTGTAAGTAAA
This sequence comes from Rosalia funebris, assembly GCA_037954035.1. NCBI lineage: Eukaryota > Metazoa > Arthropoda > Insecta > Coleoptera > Cerambycidae > Rosalia > Rosalia funebris. Next base: position 14,229,308 of record JAZFAV010000007.1, read on the forward strand.
ATGGAAGCAAAATTTAGAAACTTTGGTTACTCTTAGAGCCAATTATACCAAATAGCTTCCTGCCAATACGGAAGATACACCTCTGGATATTATTAGCTGTGCAGGAAAATCCTCATCAACCAACTCCCAAAATCACATCGCAATATGCAATGTGTCTGATATCTGTTTTTGAATGCCCAAAAAACGTTAATGATGGAGCAATGTAATCTTATTATATCGCCAAGTAGCAAACCAGTTTATTTTTCTGACAAATTATCATTTTATTAGCGGTTATCATTTTCATACAATAAACGTGTATTTTCTATACAAAAAATTCCTGTTTCATATTTACATACCTGGTAAAAAATGTAATGTTTTTATTTACAAACATTAGCTAGGTTAGCAATAAAAGTATTACTAAAAATCAAATCAAAAAATAGAATTACAAAAAACAATGATAAAAAAATACAAATTTTTTTTTACAATAATTATTAGTTATTTTATGTAGTATATGTGACTTACTTATAAACAATAATAAAAATAAGTTATTTACATGACAATAAAAATAAATTAATTTAATAATTAAATTACATAAAGGTACCTAAAATACAATTTTTAATTTTAATTTAGTTTTAATTAACTAAACTTAATTAAAATTTAGTTAAAATTAATTTAATTTTTGTTGTATATTATAAGGGAGAAAGCAGCACGGCTTAGAATTCCATCAATCTATCTGATTGTGTAAGCACCTCATTAGTGTGATCAGATTCTTCTAGAACTATATGATTGCTTCCGATCAGACAACCTTTAATTTGACATCCACTTTCTATAACTGCTTCATCACAGACTATGCAATTTTCTAAAGCCACCCTAAAGAAAAAAAAACAACCGTGATTGGAATTATTTGAAAAATAAACATTTTATTACTACAAATAATATCATCTACATATATTTATGAGATGAAATGGAGTACTTAGTTTACAATTTTATACACAAATAATGCTCAAGTCTCATAAAACAGTTCATATAATTATTATAGGTGAATTAAAATATCTTAATCTTATAATTTGATTTTTGAAATTTAAAAACAAACTATAAAATACTTACTTTTCCTTGATAGTCACATTATTCATGATTATAGAATTAAATACTCTACTGAAGCTGGAAACTTGCGTGTTTGCACCTATTACACTGTTTTTAAAGGATGTTTTTTCATTTAACTTCGCTCCTTCCCATATAAAACATTTATCATCAACCTGATTTGAAGCAATTGTTGCCTTTGGACTTTTTAAAATTAATTCTTTGCCACCAGTTATCTTATCCCATTTATTTATAATCTAAAATCAATAAAACATCTAAGTTAGGATAGTGTATTAGCTAACTGATAGAGAGAGCTGTCGACGAATAGTTTATATCATATATATTATTACCTTTCTATTATATGTAGGATGGTAAAGCTAAACTGAATTTCTTGTACCTACATCGATTCATCTGAACCCTACCCGATGGCATCTCGACTGCCATAGAAATACGCGTTTAACATCACTGATACAGCACTCACAGTGGGCAGTTTTACTGATACTAAATTACTTATATTCGGATGGTAATACATACTAGAAGTATATAATAAAATCATGAATTAGGGATATAAAGGTGAAAAGGTTCATAGTCTTATTGCTTATTTGGAAATTAAAGAACTCTATGATTTGATGTAATATTTTATGTGGATAATTTATAATCAATCAATAATCATATGATTCTTTGTAAAATAATGACAGATTATTTTAATCCTGATATGACCTTTTATTTTAATCCTGACCCAATATTGTGACCATGAGCATAGGAAATGATTTTATAACTACTGTTTAATCTATATGTATTTTTATATTTATTTTAATTACTGTAACAATTATTAAAAATGAACTCAAGATAATATTTTAATATTTCTGTTTCAAGGTGTAGGAGTACCCAAGGCTCGACCTCGCGAGTGGGAAGAAGGCAAGAAAGACATGAAATGCAAAGAAAACAATGAAGCTTTTACATGGGGAGTGCAGGCATTTAGGGCACGCAAGTGAGGAGCGCTATGGCTCAAGCATCTCGAGTCGGGCCCTTGGAAGAGTCGTGTCTCTTCCTTGAAATGCAAAGGGAGGAGTGGGGCATTTACTCGAGAAGAGCGATAATGGCTGTCGATCGTCAGTCTCCTGCTCCTCAGTGTTAACACATTGACTGCAGGTCCAAAAAATAGGATTCCATCGATAGCGGAAGTAGTTTTTTGGAAAAAAAATTGACATTGGTATTTTTTAATTCTTTTTAATTACAACGTATAAAACACAAAATTATTTATTTCACTTAAGGGGCCAAGAGTCCGGTCCCGTGGCCTGGACAATGCTTCCATCACCAGTAAAACAACAAAGGTGAGAATGGCACAGAGGGGCGTGTTCACCTGATGAACGAGCCGCTACTGTACAGTAGGTGCAACGGCTTTGTTCACCCGGTGAACAAGTAGCATTGGTTAAGCCAAAATGGATTTTGATGTAGAGTTGTTAATTAATTCAGTGTGTATCTGATAAAAAAAGATATGTAACCACAGCACGCGTACGATCCATTGCGACTCCCCATGTGAAAAAGTGGAAGGTAGGAACAGAAAGAGCTCCCGCTCACAAAGACGAGCCATGCGGCTCTCCGTGTGAAAGAGCCCTAATGGTCTAACAGAACCTTTACTACAGATACATACCTTTGCAGTTACAGACCAATATGCTGATAAAGTATTAACTCTTATTCCAAAAGTATCTTTTGGAGCAATATATGCAAAACACCTAATGCTATCATTGTGATAGGCAGGCTTCATGTCACCGATATGATCATTATATGATGAAGCTTCTCTAATTAATAAATCCAATTCATCCTCTTTGGCAAATGCAAATATATCTCCATTATCTTTAGTGTTTAATATTGACTCTTTAGTATCCATTGGTTTTGGAGGTTTCGACAACTGCTTTTTAATTACATAAGGCAATAATTCACCTTTAAGTGACATGAAATTTTCTTCAGTTTTTAAATATTTAATAACCCAATTCTTAAGTATATATATATGAGCATCAATCAAATTACCATAAACTTTGAGATTTGTATGTTTTTTCAAAAGGCATGTTGGAAGTGGCAACTCACTCTCATAGTCACTAGCAGAGGCAAGAAATACTAATCTATTCGTCTGTTGGTCAATGCCTATTAAATCACGTTCTGAAAACAAACCACTCTTTATTAACAGATATGTATTTCTGGTTAAGAACCAAAATGAATGATACTGAAAGTACACATTTGCTTTTTACTAACCAGGTTTATGCTTCGATTTTGGCCCTGGTACTGTGATAGCTTCACTAGGTTGAGGATGTAATAAAAGACAAGCTATAGATGCATTATGAGTTCTGAAAGTGTCTAAGACTCCTCCTAAACTTACATCAGCAATAATATCACAAGAAAGCACAAGAACGTCAGATTTCAATTTATCAGATATTAACCGAAGACTATCAGCTGTTCCCAAGTCTTCATTATCATTGATACAAATGTAATCTATTTTTATTTCCAAATCAGCTTTCTCTAATGCATTCTGTATTTCAGATTTTTGTGTTTCTAACACAATTACAATCGCTTCTAAATAAAAAAATATATCCTATATTGACACTCGCAATTTTCTACCAAAAGTAACTTACCAGAGAAACCTGCACACTGTAGTTTATATAAAGGATACCAAATGAGGGGTTTAGGTCCCACAGGTAATAAACACTTTGGCTTACCCGTCGTAATTTCAGACATACGAGAACCCTTTCCAGCTGCTAATACAACTACTTGAAACTCAACTTGAAGGGTCATTTTCCTAAACTTCTCAAGTCGGAATATTTACAAAAAGGTGTTTATTTTAATAACAGGAAACTAAAAAAAATATTTGTATGAATATGTGTATATATTTTTATAAGAACAATTTAACACATGCAAATCAATGTGTATTTAGAGGTTAATCGAAAACAAATTCTTCTTCTTCACTCTTGACAGTTTTGTTTGATATGTTTGGAGAAATAGGTATGTTTCGGTGTATTATCATTTATTCTCAATACACTCAAATATAGATGGGAAAACAAGAAACTTACATTATATAGGTATAATTATAGTTAGTTAAATGCAGTAGTTATATAATTGTTCCTCTCACTCTAACTATATAGTCGTCCTCTCCTTTTTCGTATAAGTTAATATTTATATGTTACATATAATTGGTGTATTTATTTAATTTTTTTTAAAACATATGAAAATAAATTTCACATAGTGAAGTAAGCAAATATAAAATTTTGTATTAAAATATGTTTTAAAGTTTTATTGTTGATATTATGACACTTTTATTTATTTGTGATCGAATCATTCACTGAGGAGATAACTTGTATACATTTTCTAGGAAATTATACCATAGGATGTATGAAATATATCGAAATATCAAAATATCATATTGAATAAATAATTTTGTGTGCGATATTTTTTAATATATAATCACATTATTAATAAAAATTATGAGATATTGAAAATTAATGTTATTGTCATATATTGTATAAAATCATAAAATATTACTTTTTATTACTAAGACAGCAGCGCAAGAAGAGGAAGAGGTCCTGATCATTTGACGATCACTATAATTTATAACAACAAACAAAATATTTTGTACTTTGGTGTTGGCGTAGATCAGCTAACTTGAAGAGTGTTGGTCACTTAAAAGCTATTTTACAAAATGGGTCGTAGGAAGTCGAAAAGAAAGCCAGCTCCTAAAAGAAAAGCCATCGTACCTTTGGATACACAATTCAACTGCCCATTTTGCAATCACGAAAAATCTTGTGATGTGAAAATGTAAGTAATAAGTAAATAATTTTAAGTTATTAGTTGTACATTTGCCGGTAATTATTTACTTTATAGTAAAACTCTCATATCCTCACCAAATTTAGTTAAAAGTGAAAGTTATTTAAGAAGGGTCATGCGGAAAAGTTTAAAATTAATTTTCTCAAATACTTTGACCGCCAAAAACTGAAGCCCAAACATGGGGGCTAACCAAAATTTGGTGGGGATTTGAGAGTTTTACTCTAAAGGAAATAATTACTGCCATAAATACTCGCAGAGTTAAAAATATATATATTTTTCAGGGATAAAGGACGAAATACTGCACGAATAACGTGTCGAGTGTGTTTGGAGGATTTTCAAACAACCATCAACTTTTTATCAGAACCAGTCGATGTGTATAATGACTGGATAGATGCTTGTGAGAGTGCAAATTAGTTTTCTATTAACTCTGTAGTATTTATCTCTGTGTGTAACTGTATTATTATTGCTATTATTTGCAATACTTTTATGTAACTGATTACTATAAATATTCATTGCTTAAAAGTACGAGTTGCAAAACCTAAGAGTTCTGTTTGAACAGTTAATAATTTATAGATAATCATTTATTTGTATATATAATTTATATCCTGTGAACAGATGTGACTATTATTATCATAAATAGTATTTCCTAAATTTGGGGTTTCTTTATTTGCTATAAATTTTGTTTGCAGATTTTTATTTTAGAAAAGATGTATAGTTGATGAATACATTATATATTATATAAGTTATACAGTAGAATCGCAACTATCGAGACTTCTTATTATTCAACTTGGCATTGGGCACGTGCAAGCTATTTTAAATTAAGTTAAATTTTACATGACGGCACTGATACTTAAGAATTATATTAAGAAAATAACCAAAAAAGATATTGTGACGATGATAATGGATAACGAGACTATTATCAGAGCCCGAGGATGGAAAAACCAATAAAAAAACAATTGAAACGTTCCATACCTGGGCTATAGGATCATGTGGTATTTTCAATTTTTCGTAATGTGAAAGAAAATTGGCTTATAAAGTTTTACTTAAATTATTTTCATTTCATTTAACGATGTGTAAAACTAATTAAGCGTGTTTTAAATTAGTTTTCCAAAAGGAATTAGAGTTGTAAAATATTCAATACAAAACTATTGACATCATAATAGAATATTTGCGTAAATATGCATCGAGGCCTCAAACTCCAGGCATTTAATGGACATTAGGGTATGTGTAACAATAACGAAGTGAGCAACAATAAACAAGATAGGTACAATAAATGATTAATGCCCTTATGCGTTAAGGTTTTATATATTTTATATTTTCACCAATGTTCAAAAAACTTAAAGATAAAGTTGACTTAGGGAAATCACATATTATTTCTGTCATACTGTGAGTTTCATGAATTTGTGTTCTCTCTCACAGAGAACCACGATTTTGCTTAAATATGCGTGCCCCCGAAATAACAGGACAGTTGTAAATTAAACCTAGACAACTTAAAATCAATCCGAGAACAGAGATCATCATCATCATGTTGGCGCTACAGCCCTTGATGGGCCTTGGCCTGCTCCAGGACCTCTCCATTGGTTTCTATCCAGTGCTTTTCTTCTCCATCCTCTCACAGCAATGCTTCTCAGGTCCTCTTCCACGTCGTGTGGGTTTCCTAGTCTAGGTCTTCCTCTACGCCGTTGCCCTGTTGGGCTTTGAAACATACATATTCTTGCAGGATCTCCCGGATCCATTCTAAGTACATGTCCAACCCATTTCAAACGACTAAGTTTAATTGATTTTACAATATGCGGGTCTTTATAGAGTCTACAGTTCAAAGTTGTAGCCTTTTCTCCAAACCCCATTATCATTCACCGCCCCGTATATTTTACGTAGAACTTTTCGCTCAAAACGTCCCAGCAGCTCCTCACTATTTTTTGTTAGGGTCCATGTCTCGGACCCATACATCAATACCGGGCGTATAAGTGTTTTATACAATTTAAATTTTGTTTGTCAAGATATGTTTCTTGATCTAAGTTGTGAGGCCAGCCCAGAGTAACACCTATTTGCTAGGAGTATACGGTGTTTTATTTCTGCTGTGATATAATTTCGGGTGTTTAACTATTGAGCCTAAGTAAATGAATTCGTCAACAGCCTCTATTTGCGCTTGATCAACTTGCAATATCCTCTTTTGTACTGGCTGCAGTGTATGCATATATTTGGTTTTATTGGTGTTCACCACCAAACCAATTTTTCTTGCTGCTGCATCCAGTGCCCTATATGCTTCTTTAATGACCACTTCTGATCTACCAATGATGTCTATGTCATCGGCAAAGGCGAGGATTTGGATACTTTTGTTAAAAATTGTTCCTGCTGTATTAATTTGAACAGATCTTATCACCTTTTCTATGGTCAGGTTGAACAATATACTTGAAAGAGCATCTCCCTGTCGCAGTCCACTGCTAGTTTTAATTACTGGGGATAGATTACTTTAGATACGTACCCTGCATTCAGCGTTTTTCATTGTTAGCTCTGTAAGTGCTATCAGGAAGCATGGTATGCCTAATTCTTCGACGCCGTGCCTACCACCTACTCCTTACCAAGTGAGAGTTATCACCCGTATTTCCATTAATTGTCAAATTATCATGAACACGCGTTATCAGTAAAAGAGGAATTTATTTAACTCCATACTCCATACCTGCGCCGTTATTGTGGTACTAAATTAGAATTTAATACGTTCTAGGTAATTTGTCATAATACTAATTTCACTGTTCTAGTTTCAGTGTAGGCTAGCTACTGCAAATCTTTGTTTTTCATTCATTTATAATTATTTCTTTTACCGGGAACTTAATTCCCAGTATTCATCTATTCTGCACACATGTAAATTAACATGTACTATGGTGTTCTTGACAGGCAAACAACCTTCTGTTCATAATGTATTGCATTTTGTAGACTAGGTGTGAGCGTCTCCATATGGGGGAATTGACATATTTAAAGTCGACCGCAACTCATAAAATTATATTAGGAGTTACTACAGGTGAACTTCATTCGATGATTTCATACCATCAGTGACGTATACCTGTTGTTTAAGGTGATAATGATATTTAGTGTTTACTGTCTTAGGGTGTCTACCACAGAAGGGTACAATTTTTTATCGGGCTGGTTGTCTCTACCTGGGTATATCAGAACAAGTGGGTACATGACACAAAGACATTACTAGAGAGAGTGTCCCATATCTAATACATTTACTGAGGTGATGGCATACACCCTACGGCAACAAGCTGTTTGCAAACTGCGAGTTTGTGGTTAGACTTAGGTTCTTAATGGAAATTCACAAAGTGTTTGGTGAGAGCAGTCCCTCTTAGCACATTGCAGCGTTTTGCGTATGCCAGCCATTACTATTTGAATCAAGAGAAGTTTCCATTATAAATAACAGAGTTCTGTTGTTTGTCAAGAACGTTATTTCCATCTATCCCAGTTTGGGTAATAAATGTAAATTAAAGTAGATCTTAAGTCTTCTTTTTATTGCCTCCTTCAAATACTAAATTAAATAAAGTAAATCAGATTTAAATTCATATAGATAAAATCTAAATTGATTAGTGAAACGTCCCGTACGCGAGCTGTAAGATCACGCAGTATTTTCCAATTTTTCGTAGCATTATTAAATTAGTTTGGCATATAAAATATGACCGAAATTATTTTTCATTTCATTTATTCGTATTCTAAAATTTTCTCTAAATTATTTTCAGATCATTTATTAATTAGTAAAAAGATTTAGGCACTTTTTAAAATATTCCATACAAAATATTCAGTTTAGAAAAGTAGAATATTTGCGTAAAAATTCATCCTGGTTTCAAACTTCAGACCCTTACTGGATGTTGAGGCAAGCGATGCAGATAATCCGAGAAACGATTATCACCCTTATGCGTTAAGGTTTCATATGGGAACTGAGTCCAGAGGACGAGACCAGAAGTTTACGAAACTAAAGACAATGTTGGCTTAGAGAAATCGCATACGCTGGTACGTCGCGTTTTAGTTGTTTCCGTCGTACCAGGGTTTTCGGGAATCTACGTTCCTGCTCATATAACGCCGGGATTTTGTTTAAATACAGAGGGCTTCGAGGTAAAAGGAGAGTGTAAAATCAACCCAAGAAGAGGCTGCTGGAGGTAATCCGGGAAGAGGACGCCGAAGAAGACCAGAAGAGCCGAAGCCTGGGAGCCGGGAAGATCCGAAAACATTCAACCCAAGAAGAGGTCGCTGGAAGTAAATTTAAATTAATCTGCACTTGGTACCCAAGTATTATTTAGAGTTTTTTGGGTAAATTGTGTCCACCGGCTATCGCCAGGGCTTCTTATTTTTTATTGTTATCGTTTTCATTGTTTTCACTTTCCTCTTGTTATTCATTTACTGCTATATATTTACTTATATTATATTATATTTAGTTACTGTTATATTTATAGTCTTCATGTGGGACCTACGTCCCAGTATTTCTCTAATTGCCATAAATGCAAATTCACCTGTATTATGATGTTCTTGAGAGGCCAACAATCCTCTGCTTCTATTGCTTTCAACTACAGTTTATTGCACTGAGTAGATCAGCTGTGAGCGTTCCCGAACGGGGGCATCGACGGACCCGGGGTCGACCGCAACTCGCAAAGTTTATTAGCAGTTGCTAGGGGTGCACTTGTTCGGGTGGTTTTATACTATCGGCGAAGTTTACCTGTGGTTTAAAATGATAATGATAATTAGTGCTTAGCGCTCTAGGGTGCTACTTTGTCATCACAGAAGGTTAAATCGTCGCATCGGCTAGTTGTCTCTACCCGGGTAACTCAGAGCGAGGAGGTACGTGACACGAAGCCATTACAGAGACACTGTCACATCTATACAGAGTGTTGGCGAGAGGAGTCCCTCTCGGTATATTGCAGAGTTCTGCGTATACCCGCTATTGGTCAAATTATACCTTTACTGAGGTGATTTTGTACACAACCTATGGCAACAAGCCATTTGCTAACTGCGAGTTCGTGGTTGGGCTTAGATTTGTTAATGTCTCCCCAGTTGGGAAACTTACAGGGTGTTTGGCGAGAGGAGTCCCTCTCGGCGTATCGCACAGTTTTGCGTACGCCAGCCATTGTGTCACTTAAACGGGGGTTTCCGTTACAAAGGGCAGAGTTCTGCTGTTTGTCAAGAACATTATTTCCATATATCCAAGTTTGGATAATAAATGTAAATAGAACTGAATTCTGAGTGTCCTTCTAATGCCCCCTTCTAATATTATATCGTAAAATAAATCAGACATAAATTCAAATAAGTAAAATCCTAAATTAAATTGATTGAAATCCTAGATTAAATTAACCAGAGCAGATCATAAATAAGAAAATTAAAACAAGTAATACCAAACTTTATATAAAGAACCTGGGGAGTAAGAATTAAAAACGCAACGTAGCAAGGTTCTTACCACTAGACAAAATTAAACGATCAGTCCAAATCTTCCAACTCGTACCTACACTCTCTGGGGGGGGGGGGGGTCAACCAGGGGTAGCAAGGGTTTGCTGGTATCATATTCTGCACGTGTGATATCAATATAACCTCTGAGGGGGGAACGTTCTCGCTAGAGGATGTATTTAATTTGGGGTTCCATAAGATACAGTAATATAGTGGGAATATGGGGTGTTTCCCTGGTGCCGTAGTGACCAGGATTTTTATAGTGGGGATTTTCATTTAACTATAAAATACGACGACCGAGAGAGAGGGGGTAGGAAATGTTTCACTAACACATCATAATTGAGAAAATTAAGTAATACTAATTCTGAAGAAATCCTATAACAAATCTTGCTCGGCTTTTTATCTTCTAAATATATAAATATATTACAGGAATATACTTTTTTCCTCCAGTCCATATATTGCCTCCGCTTGCGTCTTGCTATGCTATTTTAGACTTCTTGTCCTTATTCTCTTAGCAGTTTTATCTTGGAACCTTTATTGTTGGTAACTGAAGATTCTAGTGGTCCATCACATATTTTAGCGGGCGTTTCTCATTTCCCAATCCCATTTTCATTTAAGAAGTTTCATTTCGTTAGTAAATAAGGCAATATTAAAACGTTATGTTAAATGAGTGGAGCTACCAGGAGTGGTTTATATATTGTGCATTATTTCCCATATGTCCAGTAGGTTTTTTAATTTTTTTTCAGGATCATTACAGAAAAGTTAGTCTTAAACTTCAACATTTTCCACAATCCTGTATGTATTGACATTTTCATAAAAGAACATAACCTAGGAACAGTATTATGTTTTTTAAATATAGATCGTATCATATTAAATGTCTATTTATTCCATTCCTAACATGAACTTTCATATTATGAAATCTTGTAACAGCACTTGAAAACATATAGTTTCCCTATACATATCGATAATCTACATACATACAAGACTGACAATATGGTAACTTCCATGTTCCATGGTTTGACATTATATGTGGAAAGCTGAATAATGTACAAGATGAATAATTTTTCTGCATAGAAAAACATTTAACTAAAGAGAATTTTAGTAAAACAATACAAACTACATTATGTAAAAAACATTTGAATCTCCAGAATAGAAACTCTCTGCTTAATTTCTCAAGCAGCAGTGTTGCCAGCCTTAGACGGTTCATGTGAACTATTAAAATAGTTATGTAAGCTAACATATATGTATTAGAAATAGATATGACATGTAAAAATATTCACCATTTGTAATCATCGTTTCATTAATTTTTAAAATGATGTAAAAAATTAAATATACATTAGATATATGTTTGAATGACATTCTTTTTTTAATTCGCCTTCCGTCTTTTATTTTTCAAAACTAACATATTTTATTTGTTGCTATTTTGTTGCGCATTTTGAGTTGATACAGGGTTCAAGAAGAAAAAAGGAAATAAAACAATTGCTTGTTCAAAATGCAGCATTTATTTTTATATACAAAAATACTATACAAATTATAACCTAAATAAATCTATTAACAAGTATGTACATTTTTTGTTAATAAAATATTTTTTATGGTATGCCATTATTCATATATTTAAAAATCCTTTGGAAGTGAAAAATGTAGAGAACAAGAGAGCCACAGGCTGTGAAGAAGTACGCATACCATAACAATGCAATGTATAAAATAACATGAAATATTCGTTACAATAACTAGACTTTTTGCTTATATAAGTAATTAGTATTTAGAACAGGTAAACACTTTAGAAGGGATTCAAAAATAGATAAAGCCAGTTTTGCTCAACGGCATATTAAGGCGAAATCCTAAATAACAAAAATCTTTGATGAGGGAGACATGCTAGAAATAAGCATATTTTATATACATCATGTATAGTATCCTTCAAAATATTGCATATATTATTTAATCAAACACATTATAATAGCTTATAGCTGACATTTCGTGTTTGAATCTCTTATGATATAGAGAAGGGATAGTGAGTCCACCTTACTGTTCCAAGCGCAAAGTGCTTCTAAACGCAAACAGCTATACACTAGTACAATGGATCCAAAAATTACATGCATACAAATTGAATGATTCTGTACATACTTCATTTTGCTGCAGTTGTATTAAAAATGTGTAAATATTTAAAATTATGCAGTATTTTATTTTTCAAATTGCTCTTTTAAAACAGTTATGTATTATGTAAAATCTATTATGTATTCCAAAAAACCGGAATAAATAATCATTATGTATGTCAGTTCTCCTGGTAGAAACTTTAATATTAAATTAACTATATTTCAATAAGTGTGGTTACATTCTGCATCACAGAATCAAGATTAATAAGAGTAAATTATTTAGCACCAGGCAAATACAACATGATAATTTTATAGAAACTACAAATCTAGTACCACATAGTGAAAAAATTAAAATGTTTTATATTTTGTATTCACTTTTCAATTTATATTTAGTATATACCATTTTCCATTAAGTGTAGTTATCTGACTTAGGTACCCATTAAGAAAATTTAATAAACGTATGATAAAACATGATACAAAATTTTCTATATTACAATATTTCAAAAAATAGCAATGTCACAATTCAGAAAACAGTACACTTAAAAGAAATTAAATATATCTAAAATTTCAATGTTAATGCCTTGTTCCTTCTTCTTGCCTTCTAGCTATGGTTACACTGCTCTCAAATAAATGTAGGGTATAATCTACATTTGAATTTGTAAATACCATACGCCATGATTGTTACCATCAAAAAAGTTTTAGATACGCTGAATATAGTTTAGTTACAACGTTGAAAATTAATTTTATCCGAGGGATGTATCATAAACCCACATGTTAAATGGCATTATCCTTGTCGTTAATAAAAAACGTTATTAAACAATCAAAACATAATATTTTAACCATTAAATTGTGCAATACACAGGGTAAGTACAAAATAAATGCCAACATAAATATGTGCAATAATTTGTAACAATACCAGATATCCACTAAGCTAGAACAATTATTGCTTGAACATAAACAATAATTTGTTACAAGTTTCAGGCACTAATGGTTCATTAACAAAATTAAAATAACACTTATCTAAGCAATACGAGACATTCCTGTATGGTCCCCGCAGCCACAAAAATCTTGCATATACACAAAATATTAATACAGTTTATATAGTATAAAGCAAATTAATTGACCAGATATATATTTTCTTAAATAAAAGTTGTTTTGATGACCCTGAGATGAAAATTTTGAAGAAACCAATACTAATAAATGAGTCACTTAAAACTAGTATAAAACAACTAATAAATAATTATCTACAATTAATTAAGACATAATACAAACAAAATAATAATCACTTTGTACCCGATTTAAATAATTTTATAATTTACTAATACTATTATATGTTTTATTCAATTTTCTTGGCGCTGTGTTTTACAATTGTTTGTGTAACAAATCCTTTTGTGCTACCATTCGAATAACAAGCTTCATAGGAGTCTGAATATTCACTTTTGATGTATGTATTGTTAAGAGTACCATTACTGTTTGATTTTCTTATTGCACCATTTGATCTTTCATCTTCCATAACAGGCTGCAAAGAAGAATGATTAATGGTAACTTTATAAAAAAAATGTATATCTAAAGTAACTAATAAAATTATGTATGAGTGTCTTGTATACGTTGGTTTCAAAGAGATTACATTTACAAACATTAAATTGGTTAAAAATAAAATATCAAATTTTTCTTAAATTCCGATGATAAATTGATCAAAATGTCACATAATAATTATTAATTTGTATATTCGTAAACAATACAAATATAAATTACAAGATATAAACAAAGAGTAAAAGAAAACAGACTGGCTGAAACCTCTGATCAAATCAATGCGTACAATTAGGTCTGATGTCTGTTTCACTTTCTATCGAGACAATAAAATTGACACCTGTATCAAGGATTGGTTTATGCCGAGCCTAGCAAATTTTTCATGTATGTTCCCTGTCTAGAGCGATCAAATCAATTATATAATGGAGAATATTTATTATTGTGCCAAAATGTAATTTTAATTGTAAATAAATCATATATTAATTAAAAAGAAAGTTGATTAATACACCACATTATGAGTGAATCAATCATATTGGGAGTCACCTATAGCCATACCTGCCATATACCTCAAGAGTATATTTATTTGGGTATTTTCACTATTCATGAATGATTGTGTTTCCTCTAAGAATTGGTTTTTCTAAATCACTTAGGAACTCACACATTGCAACACTATTTTCGATAAAAATGTACTGCTAGCATATGCCATTGCAATTTATTATCAGAATCGGCCATTCTTTCAATATCACTAACATTGTCAGATAGATGATACTGCCATGTCACCTATGATATGTTAATAATATGAAGGTAGTCCTAGAAGTACTCGACCTAATAAAGAAATCACAATAGATTTTAAAAATCTCTTTGTCTCTACATAGTCTCCTTTTAGCTCGGTACACGTTTTCCAGTGATGTTAATAGCTTCGATACTCTATTTATAGTGAGAACCATCGAGCTCCTCAAAATAGCCATCAACCGCAAACTCCACTTCTTCATTGTTGGCAAATCTTTTACCACCGAACCATTTTTTCAAGTTTGGAAACAGAAAATAATCCGACTATATATCCGAATGGCGATTCAAACTTTAACTCACGAGCGACAATGGATATGTGAACTGATGTATTGTCTTACGAAACAAAATTTTTTCACCAAATGCAGACGTTCTTTCTTGATTTAATCACTCAAATGCTGCAATAAGTTCGCATAATACTCGCCGTTGATTGTTTTTCCTTTTGTCATTTAATTCAGCGCTCGGCGTTTGGCATATAGCCACGAGAATAGCTGTTTTGACCTAATTTGTTTAGTCCTTCTTATATAAGGCATTTTTGCAGATGGAGTGGAGTATAATATCCTTATTTCAGTAGTTTCTGAAGATAATTAATGCAAATTATCCCACGTGCATCTCACCTTGCCTGCAGATGGAACTGTCTTCGCCACCTTTGGAGCCGACTCTCTCCTTTCCGTCCACTGTTTTGACTGTTCCTTCGTCTAAGGTGTGAAGTAATCGACCCATGTTTCATCCATGGTTATGAATCGACGCAAAAACTTGGTTTTATTTATGTGGAACTTCGCCAAATACTTGATTCAAACATCCTCATTACGCTCTTTTTGTTCCATTGTGAGTAATCTGAGCACCCATCTTGAGGACAGCTTTTTCATGTTAAAATTCTCAGTCAATATGCGATGTACAGCTTTTTGAAACACTTATCATGTCTGCTAGCTCGTGTATTTTCAGTCCATGGTCATCCAATACCATTTTGTGGATTTTCTTCACAATTTCTGGCGTGCTCAGTTCATTTGGTTGACCACTGCGATGTTCGTGTTGGTAGCTCGTACGGCCTCGTTTAAAATCTGCCACCCAATATTTTACTGTTGTAAACGGAGAAGCATCCTCCCCCAATGACCAATTTTTTCCATGTTTACAAATTCACTGAGAGCGTTCACTATTGATAGCTGCCAAATATATATTAAACAACGTAACGTCATCAAATTTCAAACTTAAGATTTATAAGGTTGGTACTGTCTGCCATAGTCATTCTCAGGGGGTTGGCACTGCCTATATGTTACGTAGTGCGAGCTTGAAATTACGTGCACAACGGAACCCAGGGGTGCTAGTGCTCTTGCAGTGTCATTTCCCCCTTTCTCTTACGTCCCTCACCTACAGTAACAGTAAACATAACCCCGCGTACATGTAAACAAACGCGTAATCACGCCTTGTAATGAATCTGCAGTATATACATATAATAGTGTAAAATGGAGGATCCGCCGAAAGTAAAAAAGAAAATGTGTCGTGTGATACGACGTTGCATAGTGTCCGCATGTAATTACGAAAATAACAAACTTGCTCGATTGTGTAAATCTTAATTCTAACTTCACTTAAAGGGACATTGAATATTTCTGTCTATAATCATTTCACAATACACTGGAACACATAATTTACACTAAAAATACCTGCCATGTTATATTGTTATTCACAATTCTACACAAGTGTGGTCAAAATTTGCGATATTGTGGCGTGTTCTATTTTCTGTAAAGTGCAGTGAAATAGATAGCTTCATTATCCCTTCAACGATACTTTGATTATCCCCAATTTACAATATTATAATTTGTAGTATATACTACAAATTTATATTATTTGCCTCTGTGAATTAATATTTTGAAATGATTTTTCTTATTTGTAACAGAAATGTTCATAGAATAACTTTCAGCACTTGTCAGACAGATTATAGTATGTGTACATATTACGTGTAAATAAAAAATTATTGCAGGAACATATGAAAACATATTTTTTATAATTGCAAACTAACCTACTTCAATTTCACCTATACGGTAAACAATAATAATCGTTACATTGTGGCTCAGATAATTTTCCTATAAATTCATCATCCGTTACGTAGATATTAAAATTTAAAAACATTTATGTTCAAATTTACCGGCAATTTCGTACTGCAAGACAACTAGCGCCCCTTGTACAATAATTTACCAGCGAAATACCGCAGTGCCAGGCGACTGGTCATTTTTTTTAAGCAACCGCCATCTATACATCAAGTCGGGTACTTCTGGAACTACCCTCGTGTACATACATTGTATTATATGATAAATATTACAGCTCAACATATAAAATGTATTTCTTTGTTAAATCCAATCTGCTTATTGATAAAACTATGTATTGTGACATTTACTCTCAAACTTTGTATAATCATGATTTAATGTGTGTATTGTAGAAGAGTAAAGTGTATTTCAAAAATACTTAATAACTCACCATGCAAGCACCACTATTACTATTCACAGCCTTTTTGTTACTTGTATATTTGACTTTATAAAAATCGGAAAATAAAAATAAAAACAACACCCCATGTAAAGCAATCCAAATCATAAAACCTTTAGGATAGTTGCATTCTGTGAATAGAAGCTGGAACTGATGAGCAAAAATAGCCACAAATTGAACCTGCAATGGAATAAAAATAGTAATATAAAAACATATATTATATAACGTAAATTAATGAAATAATTAATGCGTACGTCAATTAATTAATGTCTATAGCTACTCGTATTTTAAATTATTTTGCATGGCAATAAAAATAAAGAACTCAAAGTGTTCTTGTGGTCTCTGAGCCTTTTCCTTTTTTATATTATTGATCATAACAAATATGACACAATTTTTTTTTAGGTTAATTATGGTTGTTCTAAATTGTTGTAAACTAAAATCAATTGTAGTTTATAATGTATTTTACACGGGAAAGTTCGTAGTTCTGTGTTTCAATAGAAAATGAAGCAATATAACTTTTAACATATACAAAAGTCCAATAATTTATCTTATAAGTATTCTCCAGTAAGATGTATAAACACAGTAGGACCTTTAAATTTTACATCTTACAACCAATTCTTCTATTGTAAATTGCCGTTATTTGCTATCACTTTACTTACCATTTGGAACGAGGTGAGATACTTTTTCCACCAGATGTATTTTTGATATTCAGGACCCATTGCGGCTACCATGTAGTAGAAGTACATGATTATGTGTACAAATGTATTGAGCAAGGCAAAGAATGTGCTATGACCACCTGAAAAAAAAAATAGTATTTTTAGCATTTTAATTTAGGTTACCTACCGCCAACAAAATGTAAGAGTTAATTTATATATTAAATATTGCAAATATAGAATAATACTAATATAAAATATTTTTACTAATTAGACTATATGAAATTTAATAATAAAGAGTTGAATTTCAGGCATAATTGAGAATGAAAGTAATGAGATATTTTTCATGAGTTTCTGTGAAATAAATGCAATAGTGAATGAATGAAAGTCCTTGAACAATAGAGAGCTTTATTTTGCGATTAAAGTTAACTCAAAAATTAATTTGTTGTTGCCTATAATACAGAGGAACTATCGAAAGTGTCTTATTCTCATTATCAATGAAACATAAACAAATAAAAAAAAATAATAAGATCCGTTATCCTGAACTTTGGCATTTAATTATTAACAAAATAACTGTGATCTACTGCTCTGCTATTATATACGTATAGTGCGCGACTTCATAACTGAAAGACATAAAAGAAAGAAAATTTACATTAAACTAATTGTTAAGTGTAAAAATAATGTTATTTAATAAATACCGATATATGTAACTATCAACGGTGACGTTGCAGCACTATTTTGAAAATTATTTTTAACTGACAACAGTGTGAGTAATTCCTCATTTGGAAGCTGCTTCAAATATCTATTTAAACTTTGTTTTTATTTTGATGCATTTTTATTTTTGAAAAAATCTATTATATTTAATACTGCATACCATCAAACTTTGTAGGCGCGTCTCTGTAAAAGGGAATTAGCCTTTTCCTGGTATAAATCACGCAGACAGTCCCTTGAACGTTTTTACATATCAGAACTTCATTTTGTATTTACATTAAAAATCAATTCTAGGTTAATGGAAAACAATAAATTTAATCAACATTATGCCCAAATGGTAAAATAATAAAAGTAAAAAGTAATACCACGTATATCTAAAGAATTAAACAAAAAATGCACAAAATGTGTACCTCCCTCTTGGTGCCAGTACAACATCCTGTTATAAAATTCTTATCTCACCCCTTCAAGTGTTTTTGCGGAAATTAACATTATATTCTTCAGTTATTCTCTGCCTCAAAACCTCGGTAATAACAGGTTAGCGATTAGCGTAACATATACCTTGGAATTTAAGTAGTCTCATAAAATGATATCTGATCTAAGTGTCTTAGATCTGGATACCGAGCAGACTACTCTATTGCACTTTGGAGTCCAGTCCACCTATTTGGGATACTGTTCATTGGGATAAACTTTTACACGTTGACTTTTTCTGGAAATTGAGTATGGCTCTCACGAAAGATGTAAGGATTCGTATCACTCCAGTATTCACACATTATTATTTAGGAAAAACGCGAATTCATCGGCAAAACATTATTTTTGAATATTCTGATTCGGGTTATTTTTTATGACATAATTTCATAAAGTTTAAATCTGCAATCGGGGTCATCTTCTGTAAATTGGTAAAATATTTTTAATTTGTAGGTATGAAATTTTTGTTTGTTTAAAACGCTTTGTACAGTTTTTTCAGATAATCCACAAATAGTATGTAGTTTGTGTGGGATTCATGACTGTTTCATCGACATTATTTATTTGTTGGTTTTCTGAGCGTGTTCAGTTTCATCCTGAATACTACCTGTTCTCTGAAACTTTGCCGTAAGTATGCTCTAGAGACAAGGTGGTCGGGATATCTCCCATCGAAAATTATTTCAGCTGTATGTATGAGTTCTTCCAGTCTCGCCAATAATTAGTATTGCATTGACTGTTTCTTCTAAAGTCGTGCCAAGTTATTATAAACAATTAAAAAATTCGCTGAAGCAAAATTTTAAATATGAATAAAATAAAATTCGAATATGTAAAAATGTATAAGTGACTTTTTGCGTGATTTCTGCCACAAAGAAAATTTGACGCTTTGTTAACATCATTGTTCGCATCAACCTGACAGTTTGATGGCACGCCAACATTACTATTAATCGATTTTTACAAAAATCAAAAAACTTTATATGCTCATTATATATTATAGAATAGCTGTTATGATATTATTATTTATTGTTCGTGTACTATATTCAATATAATCCATACTTTTTAATTAATTATGTTTAAGTGTTCGGTGGATGAAATATCAGCATAACTAACAATTCAATTGGTCAGTCAGCATTGTGCGTTTAATAAACTGTAAACTACTGCACACTTGAACCTCTGCACAAACGTATTCTTTTAGATATGTTAATTAGATAATTTTGTATCATTAAATAGATATTTTCAATACAGATAGAAGTATAAGAATGTAGTTAGATTTTATAATAAATATATGTAACTATATTGCGTTACTTTGTTAGATAATCAATCACATTATTTGGTCAGGGCATATTATCACAAAATTATGGCATTCTGTAGATATTTCATTCCCTTCTCCCTTTCCCTGCCTTGTCTAAATGTTCCCCTCGCCTATACAGAATTTCCATGGAATTCTACTGGAACACGGTTGGTAAGTAACAATTGTTTATATCAATTTTCTGTTATATTCATTTTGGATACACACTTTTTATTAATTAATTTTAATTAGATAATTTACCCAACGTCAGTGGTTTATTTATAATTAAAATATTCATATTGTAGTAAATATATTTGCTTTAATACAGCAATGGACACGTTTTTTAAAATATAGGTATAAAAGTGATTACTTTCATGATTCAACTACCTAGTTGAACATTGTGTATGTCTTGATTTTAAGTATCTATATAGTTCACAATTTTCCAGATATTTTTAAATTACATTCTACACTCTACTACATTCTACATAAAATTATTCCTTGAATATTTTCCATTAGTACATTTATCGTAAACAAACACATCATTAACAACATCGCATGCTAAAATAGCATCTCATTAAACTCTCATTTTTATTTTTTAGTATTCATTGAATACATACATGTGGATACATTAATTGTAATATATGATTATTCATAAGTCCTTTTAATTTTTTGTCTGTTAAGTTGTATAAATCGAATTATTTATTATCATTTTCATTTCTGATTTGTCCTGATAATGAATTAAAGATAATAGTTACTTAAGCATTAATGTTATTTAGATACAATTTTAAGATAAACAATATGTATATCGATTTTAAGATTCGCCATGATAATTGAATGAAAATCATTATATTTAGGAATAAACAGTTTTAAAACCTTAAAACGGACTTTTCCGCACGTAGAACTATATCTCGAAATTTAGTCGCCGAGAAAAAATAAACACATAAATGCAGAATATGTGTTTTATGCGACAGTTTTACTTTTTTCAAATAGTCCTCCATCGTGCTTTCTCATTACCCATGGACAGGGTGGGGTGTGTCGTATCCACCTCACAATCAATAAATGTCGCCTGGTAAACATCCCTAATCAGAATCAGTCGAAACTCGATCGATCCGACACGATTTAATTGAGTGATCGTGCTAACAAGAAAAATTTCTCAAATAGCCCACCATCGTGCTTTCTCATGACCCATGGACAGGGTGGGGTGTGTCCTATTCACCTCAAAATCAATAGGTGTCGTCTGGGGGACGTCCCTAATCAGAATCAGTCAAAACCCGATCGATCCGACTCGATTTAGTTGAGTTATCGTGCTAACAAAAAAAATTTCTCAAATAGTTCACCCTCGGGCTTTCTCATGACCCATGGACAGGGTGGGGTGTGTCCTATCCACCTCAAAATCAATAGGTGTCGTCTGGGAGACGTCCCCGATCAGAATCAGTCAAAACCCGATCGATCGGACACGATTTAGTTGAGTTATCGTGCTAACAAGAATAAATGCCGACGACGACGACGACGACGACAACGATAACGACAACGACAACGACACACACACACACAAAATGTTTAAAAACCTTTTTTTTGGGTTTTTAGGCCGAATAACGAAAAATAAACCCTAGAAAAAAATTTTACACGATTACATTACTTTTCCGCGTAATAGTGGAGCGCGGAAAAGTAAAAATAGGTGACGATAACGAAAGCATTCTTACTATAATAGATGAGGCCTGTCAAATAATGCATAAAAAAATAAAACAATGTATTACTGTACAATGTATAATAGAATGCTAGGAAGAATCTATCTCTATTGTATATATGTACATTTTTTTCAATATCGTTGTTTTTCCTTTTATATGGTTTACATATCCATATATAGATATGGGGTATATTTGACATAACGAAAGTACAATTTTAAATATATATTTAATATAAAAATTAGACTTATTCGCTATTTAAGGTATTTAAATGTTACGTAATGTGTAATTTAAAGACGGTCAATATTTAATAAAAATATCTATTTTACAATTTAAAGATTAACTGTTGCATAGAAAATAAAAAATAAATAGATAAGGAACTTCTCGAGCTATCTGTTTCTGTATAATTTTATATTACAATAATAAAACCTTTAATTAATTAGTAATTTCTTTTCCATGTTTGATTTTGGTAGATTCCGAATTGTTCCGATTTGAATATTTTGGCTGTCATGATTCGATAGGAGTTAGTAAACATGGAGCGCTACACGATACAACATCACGTCCTTATTGTTAAACATTACTATCAAAATGGTGATGTTTTATTTAAAGTTGACATTCTGCGCTCTTATTGTTAACACTTTTTACAATGATTCTCAGATATCTAGGACTAACACGAGTATTAGTATTTTTAGTACAATATATTTATTATTATTTTTTACATTATAATTACGTAAACATTATAAGACACATAGGACTTAGAGTATCGTAGGACATAGAGAATAAGACAAAGAGTACTAGCTATTTATGCATATCAGCAGTACACAACCTTCTTATTTTTATTAAACAATTACGAACATACTCTTGTATTCGGTTTGTTTTCATGTCCTACGATAGTTTTAATTAAACTGATTGAAGATATGCCCGTATAATGATCCAGCTCCTTAATTCTTCTTTGCTATGAACTCCCCCTATTGTATACATTATTTATTAAGTGATCCCATAAATAAAAATAAGACAAGACTTCGAATCAGAGACTCCTAATTTCTTCAGATTCAGAGAATTTTTCATAAAACTTGACAAGTTTTCTCTTAATGATATAAAACCCTGGAAAAAGGTTGAAGATGTCTCTTCCTACCGGCCTATAAGCCTTCTATCTGTGCTCTATGTTATCCAAAGTGTTCGAGAAGTTGTACGTTAAAAAACTCAAAAATATAATAGAAGAAAGAAAGATAATCCCAGAACATCTATTTCGATTTCGCAATAATCATGGTACGATTAAACAAGCGCATAGGCTGGTCAACCAGATAAACAAAGATTTGAATTCTAAAAGATATTGTTTAGCTGCTTCTCTAGATATATCTCAGGCCTTCGACAAGGTGTGGCACGCTGGATAGCAAGTCAAATTAAAGAGGCTTCTCCCTCATCCCCACTTTCAACTATTACAATCTTATCTAACAGATAGACACTTTATGGTTAAACAAGGTAGTGAATACACTGAATTGCATCCAATATACTCAGGCGTTCCACAAGGTAGCGTTCTTGGTCCAATATTGTACCTATTAGAATTGCGCGACGTATTTTGGTTGTCATGATTCGATAGGTCAATAATTGTGATAGGTCGATAGGAGATAGATAGGAATTAGTAAACGCTATACGATACAACAACGCGTCCTTATTGTTAAACACTACTATCAAAATGGTGACAGAAACTATGTTTTATTTAAAATTCACCCTTTACAATGATTCTCAGATGTCTAGGACTAACATGAGTATTAGTATTTAGTATTAGTCTTACTATCCCTCTTTTATAAAGATGTACCTAATGTTTTAAAATAGAACCCCTTCTCTTTCCTAGAAGTTCCTTTTCATGCATGTATAAACATGCAATAGTTTAATGATTTATTAAACGATGTGTGATACACTTTGTATTATAAGACAAGTTACTATTGTACTATCTTTATCATTATATACATTCATTAGTATTAATTCACATCTTAAAATATTTAATTATTTCTCTTTCCTACTTACCAGGAGCAAATTTCATTCCCATCCAAACTGAAAATGGCATACACCCATGGTGTATTACGTGGAGGGTTGATACATGGCTATTTTTCTTTCTTAAAATGAAAAACAGTGTATCAAAGAACTCCGTGAATTTTGAAAAATAATACCACCAACACGTCTTTGCCATCTAAAAAATTAAAAAAAAAAATGTGTTACTTCGATTACAAATTATTATCAGCAAGAACCTTTTAACATTAAATCAATTTTATTGAGTTATATATATATATATATATATATATATATATATATATATATATATATATATATATATATATATATATATATATATATATATATATATATGTATATGCTTAACAAAATATAGTAATTCTTAGCTTATTAATACATACACAACTAAATAAATATGTAGTAGAAAGCTCGGGATGCAACGCTAATAAAACAATATTTAAGTCTTTCAGTTGTTCATATATTTTTACCAGTGGTGTATATTTTGGTCTGTATAACACTATATGTTTTTCTTAAAACAAACAATTAAATTTTACCAAATTTTGGTTTAAAACACTATCACATGTTGGTTTCCGTTACAATTTTATTAGAGAAATACGCTGTTGTCAATTTATTATGGATTTTCAGAGTTAGACACCAACCTTTCATGTGGCATGTTATTATTAAAATACCAAAATACATTTTTTAATTCTTCTCTCGCGTATTATTGTTTTAAGTGAATTGTTCGCCTATTATTTCTGTAAATTTTTATAAATAACGAGAACAGCAAATGGTATTAGAATACAAATACACTCATTTTTAATTACAATGGAACAAAAAACATATACAACATTAAAAATACAACATTTTCGAAGATTAAATATTATAAGATAAAATAGAACAGTGAGTCGAATAGTCGAAAAAATAAAAATGAGTTTTTATTTTTTCGATTCGTCAGGTAAAATTAAAGCACTTCATATTTCACTTCACTTCATCTCAGCTCACTTCATTTCACGGCAGTTCACCTCGTATATCAGGCACATCACACATTACTCTAACAATTTTTTTTTTCGTAATTCTTATCTATAATAGAATCATAGAAATAGTATGGAGGGCATTAATAAGATGGCCGAAATGATTAATTTAACGTAAATTGTTATTGGAAGTTGGTCTCTTATACAGCGCAGGAATTTTACATCCAGTCTCCTATCTGGCAAATCCCACATCACCTGTTTACAGAATAACTATAAATATATAATCTGCCTATAAATATTTTTTTTATATATTGTCCTTATTATTACATGTACCCATTCCTAAAATTACATGTAAAATTATCGTCACGGTAAATTTAGTAAGACCAAAGCTTGAACATTCCGCACGTGATAGATATGTAGTCGAGCATTTATTTTTCTCGTATTCATGTATCTTCTTCAATTTTTAATTTCATCAAAGAGTACTGGAAAAATATTTCTTATTGTTGTCGTCTGTTCTTTACAAATATTTTGAGCATGAAAATTAAAAGTCTGTCTCGCAAAAGCTCGAAAAATCTTACAAAACTTTGTTCATTAGGGAGGTTCGTCTCTTGATGTGTTTACTCGTATAACATGGAATCACTATACATTAGAATTCATTTCCATATAACCACACGTTTCACAATTATTATTTCTATTGCAGTTTCGATTATGTGCAATATTAATCGATTTATAGTGTTGGAATCAATTTACCGTGATCTCGAATAAAGTGCAAACCTTTATCTTTTATACAGTGTGGCGCATAGAAACCTGATGATTTTTAATTGTTGTTTACTGGCGACTGCATGGACTGATCATATCTATTGTGAAGGAGAGCAGAGTTAACCTAATGATGTATCGACATGGAGCTGTGCAATGGACTGGGCAGTATTGTGCGTTTGTGATAGAACAAGATTTTCTTGTTAATGGTGACAATTCTCGGACAATATGGGTGGACAATTCTCGACAGAGTGGTTCTGCTTTTAAAAAAAGCCACCAGGTCCTATTCGTACAGTGTGAATTCCGGAGACCATGCAAAAAGTGAGCCGCAATTCAACAGAAACCACGTTGTTTAGCAAGGAGACAAAACAGTGCGATGCAAATTTCAAGTCGAAGCTTCTGCAGAATTTTGCATGAGGATTTTCCTTTCACCACTACAAAATGGTGGTCGTCCAAGAGCTACAGAGTCCTAACCGATGCCGACTTGATTAATTCTATGACCTTTGCAGAATAATTACTTGAAATTCTGTCAGACGAAAGTGTGGAGAATCCTCATCCGATATATCAGACGTAGTTGACTTCTTCGGACCTGACGTTTTGTAATCACTGATTATGGCGTTACATTAACAGCAACGTGTAGTCTTCTCGACTCTCCAATTTGCAAGATTCATATCAAGGAATCAGAAATGAGGTTGCACAGATTCAGCAGGAAATGATACAGAGTGATAGGGATTATTCGAGGTTGATTAGACCAATGTGTAGGCAATAACGGAGCTCATCTCACAGACGTTCTATTCAAAATATAAAATGGTATGGAATTACCTTCGTCATGATAGAAAACGTTTACATTTCATCTTTATTTTTCTATATTGCATTCGTTTTTATTCACTGCAAAAATAATCAAGTTCCTATGTCCCACCCTGTAAATCGATTGATTTTATAATAATATATAAAATGAAATTATAATTTTTAGTACAAACAATAAGAGATATTGGTGGAAAATCTCGGAACCCAATAGTAGCATTCTATTAGGTTAGCCCGTTAGTACGTTGGATATTTTTTGAAGTGAATACTTTTTTGGCGGCGTTCTGATATTTGACGAGAATGGAGAGTGAATTGGAAAAAATGTAACGTTTCGAGATTTCGTTACACGAGAGAGAAAAAATCTATAACGTAGAGAGGAGAAAGAGAGCTATACATTTGGTATACCTAAAACACGGGCTTCGTTACAAGACAGAGTACACAGAAGTACATATAATATAGAGAGAAAGAGAAAGAGAGCTATACATCATATATATATATATATATATATATATATATATATATATATATATATATATCAGTTTAGGCTATCCGCGTCTCCCTTTTGTGAGGTCCTTCGTCTTTAACGCCCACTCATACGCTAAGTCCAAGGTCTAAGTTGCTTGAAGGGGGAATAGTTTACGAAGCATCGTACGAGCAAGAGAGAGAGCCACGTATTCATTGAGTACTAGGCAATAGAAGAAAATATGGTATGACGCACATGCGCGCGAGTACGTACAACTGTGACGCTACACGCAAGTGGAGCAAGAGAGAGCGATATAAACTCAGTACGAAGCGATAGAATAGGATAGATTGTCGCGCATGCGCGCGTTATAGATGTATGCGTCCAGACGCTATATATTAACAGCTGAAGCAGCACGCGTGTGTACCGAATATTTATCATTGTGTTTTGTAATTATTTACGTTATTTACATCTGTGTTCTGTGATTATTTGATAATATCCTTGAAAACTTGTTAAAATCTAGAAGATATAATATATTTCATTCACCGCTCCCTACTGGTTTACAGCCACACAGGTGCAAATGCACTTGGAAGAGGCGAAGACAAAATCCCTTTGATTCTTGGGGGAGATTTCAATGTAAATCTCGGATCCAATGATTCTTTGACGTTGATTAACTTTCTTCGAGAAACATTTGGCCTGCTTATAAATAACAATCCCAAAGAATCAACAACAAAATTCGGAACAACAATAGATGCAATTTTTACACGTTATCTAGAAAATATCGAATCACGAACATATATTTCATATTTTAGTTATCACAAACCAATCATATCAGTATTACCAATTGAACCACCAGCCGATGATAGTCTAGATAATGAATAAACCGAATATTTTTTACACAAATTTTATATTGTTATATCTCTTTTGAAATTATCCCTCTCCCTTTCTCTCTCTCTCTCTCTCTTTCAGTCTCTCACTCTTAATCTCTCTCATGCTCTATTCTAAAGAAGTATTCACTTCTATCACGTGTACTGTGCTGCACATGATATTTTTTTACCCAGATTTCTATAAATCATAACGTACTGTCCCTATTAGTAATTTTATTTGTTAGTTAAAATCACTCTAAAGCCACTAAAACTAGTTTTTAAACTTTCAATACATTTATCTTCTTTCAATACATGTATTAAATTGAAATGTGAATTAATTTTTAAATTAAAGAATATTATTTTCAGTGATTGTTCATATTCCTAAACTAATGTTGACAAATAGTTCCTAGAGGTAGCAATTAAGACAATCTCAAATAATAATAGTTTTTTTCCGCCATCTCATTCATTTAGAATTACCATTTAGAGCTCGATATAAGCTATTCACAATATTTGGAGTTTACGTACTCGTATAATTATAACCATTATCGATGAAAAATTCTTATCTTCCAGTATCGGTATCATATTGAAGGCATCTTTTTAAAACTTAATATTAGTAATCTGGGTTTTTCGTCCTTATAATATAATGAACGCCTAATAAGGTTTATGCCGAATAATACAAGACAGTAATGGGCTGTGTATGAGGTTATCGAGCTGTAGAATGTAGAGTTTTAGTCACTGTGTTGTCATAGCTGTTTTATAGTTGAGTACGTTGTTTTGTATTTCCGGTGTTGTCTGATGTGCTATGTGCCTGTGACGGATAACAATCATAGAAGTTATACGTATTTACATATGCCACCAATAATAATAATGTAACGAATTTACTAGAAAGTTATTTATTTCGAACACTTATTTACAACTCAACTATTTACAAGTCCAACTAACTAACTAACTTTCTTTCTACTTTAACTTTATAAACTAACTTTCGCACTGTATTACACAATGTCACTTTCTTCGCACCGTATCGCTCACTATCGCGGTCCAGATTCAACTAACTCCTGGCTGGACGACACAATTCTTATATAGGCAGTAGGACGTCTCTCCAGACATTTCTAGATACTGAACTTTGGCGAACCTTCTAGTATAGAACGCACTGGAAGTCAACTCCACACGCTCTTGATGGTTTCGAATATTCCCGGCGTTCGGGATCGCTCGAGGCGTTCGTGACAATAATGATGTTTTTTAATCTTCGAAATTAATATTATCGAGCAATAATAAGTGTATTCTGTACCTCCTTCACAGTCTCTCTACAGAGAGATCATTTTATATAGGTTTAGGAGGTAAGAAATGAAAATTTTTACATTTCCACATTGAGAGTTTTGATGTAAATTAAGTGAAACTACAGGGGGGGAAATTTGGCATTAGTAGTACTTTGATATGGCTTGAATTGCAGAGGTACTCGATCTAGTACATCTGAGGTTTTCAGACTGTTAAGCAAAAATTCCTAAATATTTAAAATTGAATAGTTACGTTAATGATAATTAATTAAATATATTTCCCTATATTTAATTTACTAGGGTTACACATTAAGTGGTCAAAATATATGTACAACTCGAAGAATCACATTGTATGCCGTATAATAATGGTTCCGATTTTTCGTGTTATACTCAAGGAAATAAAAAAATATGAAAATTATCAAATACATACCCTTAAGGCCATGGGGCTGTAAGAATAATCAACGGGTTGACATCTAAAACTATAGCTACCCCACCATCCACTCATTAGATACTGTAACAAAGATTACATTTTCTGTATTGTTTTTTATAAGACAAAAGAACTGTGTATCAGTAATTGAAATTTTTTGGCGATGACAATATATAAATTTAGGTTCTTTATATCACAGTTATTTTTATCTGATGACAAAATTTAAACCGATTTATTTTAACGATTTTTAAGGTTATTTAGCAATTTTCAGAACATTCTTGAACAAAACTGATGCCTTAATATTTCTGTAAATATAGTTACATATGTTAAATTTTAATGCTGTTATCACAAGATAATAATTTCCGTATACATATAATACATTAAACAATTTTGTTGGTAGTATATTTTCTACGTAATATTTATCAGAAATATATACATTTAGTTTTCTTGCGAGTCTCTTGTCTATTATATTAGTTACAAATTAATTAAAAAATAGTTTAAATACGTACAAATCTTTTTCTGGCACAAAACAAAATATCGAGGTGTCGAAATAAAAAACTACCTTGTGCAATGCTGCTAGGTAAGAATATTCAAAATCTCATATAAATAATTCCACATAATGTAATTAGATATATCTTACATTATTATATATTATTTGTTAATGTGAATTAATTAATACAAATACTTTATACTAACCTCGTAAAATATCCAAGCACTAAAAATAGTTTGTACTAAATTGTAAATAATTAATACGTTTCTAAGATTAAAAGGTTTTCTATTCTCCATTAACTTTGGTCCTAGGACTTTTGAAAAATACGCATAAAAAAGGCAAATAAATAGCGTTGGAAACGGACTAGACATCATGACCCAATCATTTACTCGTGGATCTGAAACAAAAATAAAAATATTAGTCATATTATAAATAAAATTGCAAGTAATATACAAGCCCCATACAGAAAAAATTATATGTGCATGTCACTTCAGATTTAAAACGTGTAATTTGGGTATAAAAGTTCGGCATCATCATATTTTATAAATAAACTAACTACAACCGATAGAACAATATATGTATATGAAAAATATTGTTTTATGAAAAATATTGTTTAAGACCCGTAATTTTAACAGGAGTTCACAAATCTGTTAAATCATGTGTTAATAGATTTTACAACACATTTATACTATTAGTATTTTGCAATGGGAAAATTATACCATTTTAAGTGGAGCGAAAATGGAATGAATTTTACTATATCTGGCTTAAAAATTAATATCTTCACAAATTCAAAAAAATATATACAGCATTACTATTATAAAATTTAATAGATCATGAGTGTACAACTCAAGCAGTACAGTATAGAGGACAGTATTTTACGTTCCACTAGTGTAAATCGATTTATACAAACATGGTTATATGGTTGCAAGGTAATTCAAATAATTTGAGCGGCTTGAAAGTTTTATAAGACTTTCTCTATACTTTGTTTTACATACTTCAGTTCCATTTTGGGGTATTTCCCTTAATGGGTCCAGCACATAGATAGAAGAGATAAATATGAACATTGAATTACTTATATATTCTAATAAAATTATACCTTCTTTGTATTCTTGTAAAGGTTTCACATGACAAATTGACATTGTCTTTAATTAAGCTATCACAATAGCTATTACTGTAATCAAAGCTACACAATAGCTATACAAAAAGCTTCCTGACAAGCAACACCTTCGCTAGCTCAAAAGCAAGTAAAATTCAGATGTCCAATCAGCATCAGGCAAAAGCGATTGTCTTTTTTCTAAAAGGGATCTTAGCAAAAAGACAATTGTTATCAATATGGAAAAGGTCGAGACATCCCGATGACAAAAGAAATTGCAACAGAGCAGCACGATAGCTAATGGACCTTAAACAACTTAAAATAACAGCTTTCGAGAATTCTCGAAAACTTAACGTCATCAGATAACACTGATTGTGGAACTATGGAAACAACTTATGGAAAGCTACTAGAAAGCTTAAACAACCATGGCAACAAATCGTGCCAATAAGAAATACAAATGGAAATTGGGCAAGAACAGATCGAGAAAAGGCAAAGTTATATGCCCAGTAACACCAAAAGAAATAAAATACATAATTAAAACTGAAGTAAAACCCAAAGAAGCACCAGGATGTGACCTGATCAATGGAGAAATAATGAAGAACATACTTCGAAAAGCAGCCGTTGTGTTAACGCAACTTTTCAATGCAGCATTTAGGCTAAATTATTTTCCCACTCAATGGAAAGTTGCAGAAGTAATTCTCATGCAGAAACCAGGTAAATCGTTTAATCAATGTCGTTATATAGACCAATAAGCCTTCTATCTATAATGTCAAAAATAATTGGAAAACTACTAGCAAATAGACTAATAAACATACTAACGGAGATAAACCTGATCCTAAATCATGAACAGTGTGGATTTAGGAGACATTACTCAACCATACAGTGGTGGACACGACAAATGAATATTTTGAGGGAAAATAGTACTGCGCGGCTGTTTTCCTTGATGTCAGTGAGGCTTTTGATAAAGTTTGACATCAGAAATTACTCAAGAGAACTCAAGAAAGGTTTACTTGAAGCAATTTACAATATCTCAAAGTCATACCTAACAGAGATATTTTCGGGTAAGGCATGAAACCCAACACAAGGTGTGCTGAGACCAGTGGCGAAGCGTCCATTAAGGCTGTGAGGCTGGCAGGATTGCATATCATTCTTCGCGTCGGCATGCCGTTAACCGGGCAATGCGTATGCGATGTCTGGGCTAACTCTCCATCGCCTTGGTGTAAACGGACTTTATTGAGATCCATGGTGCAGTAAGGGGAGAGGGGAGTACGCGAGGAATGACGTGCTTTAGCTAATTTTACAGCCTTAATGCATGCTTCGCCACTGGCTGAGACCAATATTATATTTGATATATACTGCAGATATACCCATAAATAACAGAAATCATGGTAGTACATGTAGATCCTGTAGAAGCAGTTACAATATTTCAACACGAATTGAATCATATTGAGAAATACTAGGCAAATATATGGCGCATTAAAATAAATCACTCAAAATCGAATCACATAGTGTTTATAAAATGCCGCGGGGAATCACCTGCATTCACATTTAATAACAAGTAGTTTCTACAGTAGAACGCGTAAAGTATTTGTGTATGCATCTGGATCGGGGATTGACATGGTGAAACCATATATGGAGCAAGCATAAGCGACTTGGCCTAAAATTACAAAAACATTACTGGCTCTTAGGTCGGAAATTAAAACTTTCCATCATCAACAAATTATTAGTATACAACGCAATTTTCAAACCAGTGTGGACATATGGACTGCAGCTCTGCATCGAGAAATATCAATCAAAGGTATTACGTGCAATAACGGACGCTCCAAGGTTCATGAGATTAATGACAAACATATACAGTGATCCGGAGGTGGCGATAGTGACTGAAGTGATTGTCGCGTGTAATGTAAAGTATATCTGGAGGTTAGAAAGGCACTCGAATGTACTTGCAATAAATATATTGGACAACAGTGAACAAACTAAGCGATTAAAACGAAAGACTCCACTGGATTCACCGTACAATTAATAAGATATTTCCGTATATATTTCCTTTTAAACATTTAAAACAGTATACAGAGTGGGCCAGGGAGTGTGACTTGTATTTATTATAGCCCATCTGCAATTTGTCTACCTTGATTAAAGTCGATTATATTAAGTAATCGACTTTGCCCAAGTATTTTGTTTTAAGGTAGAACACCACAAATTGTACTTTTGAACAAAACGCCATATTTCATTTTTAATAGTCAAGGACTACAGTGTGTAGGCTTACAAGTGAGTACAAGGCCTACAGTAGATAGATCTTTGGGGGCTAAGATGTGAGAAATCATCTAACAATGCGTACAGCGTTTTTTTTTTATGTAATAACTAAATACACTCTTGTACTCAGCACCCTTTTAAATGGGCATGTATCAAATTTCATAAAAAATACGAAACTTAAGAATACTTGCAGATAAATTAAATAATGAAAATATTATGATGCACTCATTACAGATAAGGTAACGCATGGAATAAACCATAATGCGGGATTATCCATTATGTTTAATTAGGGTTTCAATGTGCGCGAATGCTGAATGTCGTTGACGTTTTATGACTGCCAGAAAATATTAGTTATGAACTTTATATGAAATCAGTTAATTAATGACATTACTTCATTATTAAATAAACAGTTTTAAAACCTTAAAACGGACTTTTTCGCACGTAGAACATCTCTATCCCGAAATTGAGTGGCCGAGAAAAAATAAACCAACACAAATGCAGAATATGTGTTTTATGCGCTAGTTTTATTTTTTTCAAATAATTCACCCTCGTGCTTTCTCATGACCCATGAACAGAGTGGGGTGTGTCCTATCTACCTCAAAATCAATAGATATTGTTTGGTAGACGTCCCTAATCAGAATCAGTTGAAACCCGATCGATCCGACACGATTTAATTGAGTGATCGTGTTAACAAAAAAATTCTCAAATAGTCCACCATTGTGCTTTCTCATGACCCATGAGCATGGTAGAGTGTGTACTATCCACCTCAAGATCAATAGGTGTCGTCTGGGAGACGTCCCCGATCAGAATCAGTCAAAACCCGATCGATCCTATATGATTTCGTTGAGTTATCGTGTTAACAAAAAAAATGTCTCAAATAGACCCAAGGGAGGGGGTGGTGTGTGCTATCCATCTCAAAATCAATAGGTGTCATCTGGGAGACGTCCCCGATCAGAATCAGTCAAGACCCGATCGATCCGACACGATTTAGTGGAGTTATCGTGCTAACAAGAAATTTTAATGCCGACGACAACGACGATACACACACAGCAACATTTTTTTAAAAACTGTTTTTTTTGTTTTTAGGCCGAAAAACGAAAAATAAACCCAAAAAAAGTTGTCTTTTCACGTTTTCTTTACACTATTACATTACTTTTCCCCTTTTTCTTAAAAAAGTTTTGCCGACTTGTTTTTCTGGATTAAACAAAATTATATTTCTCTTAATGCCTATAAGTGAGCCATGAAAAGGTAAGTTTATATATATATATATATATATATATATATATATATATATATATATATATATATATATATATATATATATATATGTAATAGTAAAACAATGTTGTTAACAGTGTTAACTGTCATTTGGAGTGTGAATAAGTTTTGTGTGCTAAATATTTGTAAAAATAAGTGACATTCGTTATGGAATAAATAAATTTGAAGGACAAAATTGAAATTCATCTGATTAGTAACAATGCTCGTTCGATAAAGCAAGCAGCTATGGAATTTAATATTAGACATGTTAATGGACAACAGTCAGCAATACTACTGTATACAATATAATTTACGTTTTATATGAAACACGTTCCATATCAAAACATATCAGATGCAGAATCATGCACATCTCACAGTTAGACAATGATAAAATTTTAGAAAATTTTGGTAATAATCCTATATTCAACGTAAGAGGTGCTGATCTACATATAAACATTCCAAAAGAAAATATTAGATGTTTTGTAAAAAACTATAGGAAACCAAATAAACCAACGTTTTTGAATAGTTTAAGGCCCGGAAATGCAGAAAGAATGTTGAAATTTTGTCTGCAGGAATGCCTCCAATAATACGAATTTTTGTTAAATAATTGGTATTATTAAAAATTTATTTAAATGTAATTTTATTATTATAAAATTACATCTTATCAAAATGTAATTGTCATCTCATTTGTTCATCATAAAGTAACTTTTACTACCAACGGTACGGCTTCCACCCAAAATTCGCTCAGCTGGGCTGTAGAAAATCCATAATGGGCCATCTTTTGCAAAAAAAAAAAACGATTATTGGTCGATTATTCGTTATCGGCAATTTAAATAGAATTGATATTTTGGATTTCTTGTGTAATTAATGAATGGAAGCATTAGACGGTGTACCCATTTATGAGCGCATCAATTTAAGATGCAGTTATATGGGTGTCAGACACATACTGGAATAATTAAATGACGATTAATAGTAAGTAAAAGATAATTTTAAAAATCAGTGGAATGGTCGTAAGAGTAGAGTGATCGTCTAGGTCACCGGACTTGACACCATTAGACTTTTTTTTAAGATACTATTAAGGAAACGATATACAAATAAAGATGCCACAGGTAGCTAAAGACTACTCCTATATTATCAAAGTATTCCAATTATTTATAATCTTTATTTATTATTACATTACATTGGTTGTTGTTAAGAAAATGGTTCTAGTGCCTAAATTTTACTTCCTGGATCACAATTACCGAATACCATTATTATTGGCTTCGCGTCATCTCTGTGACGTGATTATGTTCACTAATATTATCACAATTAATTTTGTTATTTGTTTATGATATTTCTTGATTGTCTATAAGAATAGATATGTATAATAATAATATAATACTTAATATTCGTCAAGGGCCAAGTTTAGTTTGGTGGCTATTTTTATATTTAGCCCTAAGTTATTATACATACATATATATATATATATAATTTTAAATAAGAATAAGTGAGTGTATGAGATATTTAGATGAAATGAATATTATAAATATGTAAGTTATCTAGTTGTTTCTACTAACAATATAAAAGACAAATATTCGTAATAATTTAAAGAAAATAATAATATAGTATGTATTTACCTAATATATTCATAATAGTCCTAAAAATCAATATACTCCCAAACAAAAAAATATGGAAAAACAGAAGAAAAAGGAAGAGTAACATTGTTTCAGTTCATATTGAAATATAACGTAATAATATTTTTTAAAGAATTTTGTTTAAGAAATTATAATACTTATAGCCATCATACATAAAATATAGGCATATTGTGATGTGGTATAGTTAACATACTTATATGTCTTATAATAATATCATGTGTTTCATTTCTGTATAAGAATTTATCTCTTAACAACATGTATTTTTGATTTTTATAACTGAATCCAAATAAGGATAATATATTATGTTGTAGTAGGTCATAAAAGATAATAAAGCATTCACACATTCTTTTCCAATTTTAAAATTAATAATGCCTTTATTGGAATAAAACAATCATCATCATGCGGTCATCAGTCCTAAGACTGGTTGGACGCTAACCTCCAGACTATTCCCCCATGTCCCAGCAAGTGGCCTACCATTCTATTTCTTCTCTTCTTTATGTTTTTCCACATACTTCTTTTCTCGCCGACTTTCTCTAATACTTCTTCGTTTCTAACCCTATCAGTCCACGGTATTTTATCATTCTTCGGTAACACCACACCTCAAAAGCTTCTAATTTCTTCCTACTTGCTTCCCCTACCGTCCAGGTTTCGCAACCGTATAGTGCCGTGGTCCATACATATGTTTTCAAAAATCTCTTCCTTTTTTCTAAGTTTATTACCTCCGAGCATAAAAGTGCTTTCTTTTTGTTAAATGCTACTTGACCCTGCGCTATTCTTTGTTTTATATCTTTATCGCTTCTTCCGTCCCAATTTATTTTACTTCCTAAATAAGTGAAGTCTTTAACTTCCTTCAATCTTTCATTATTAATTTGTACTTTCGTTTTTGCCCTGCTCTCGCGCCCTCTGCACACTAACACTTTAGTTTTGTTTTTATTCACTCTCATTCCGTATTCCTCTGTCAACACTGCCTCCATTTCGTTCAACGCTGATTCTAATTCCTCCTTACTAGATGCTAATACTGCTATATCATCCGCGAATCTCAGCATTTTTAGTTTCTGTCCCTGTACTTTAATCCCGAAATCCACTCTTTCTTTCCCCAAATCCAATCTTTTACCACATTAATCGCCTCTTCGATATACAGATTAAAAATTAGTGGTGATAGCGTACATCCTTGTCCTACTCCTTTCCTAATACCACTTCCCTTCTTTCCCCTTCTACTTCTATAACAGCAGTTTGCTCTTTAATAAAACAATATTAACTGTATATTTCTCTTTTTCATTAACATATTAATATGACTTATGCATTTTAAATCGTTATCAAATATTAATCTTAGATTTTTGACAGTGCTGGAGAATAAGATTTCGTTAAGTTAAATTTAAATATTGTTTTTAGCAAGTCGTAATGAGTTCTTTTGGAGAATAGCATATCATTAAGGTGCGTTGATATTCATTAGAATTCGTATTCGATTAACTGGAATTCAATCGCCACCGAGTACTGGAACGGTATCTTCAAATTCGATCAGTACGTTAATCTTGAGTGAGTTTCAGATTTTTTAGATGTACCTATATATTTATTTTCTTTACTTCGTGGTTTCTTGGTAGTATATCGAACGCAGATTTTTTATTTTATTCTGTATCTTTGTATCTTTCCCCATTGCCTTGATAATTTTGTTTAATGCGGTGTCACGCGCATCTCCATCTTTATACTTTTTTAGAGTTGGATTCCACAAACATGGATGTGCACTATATAATTCTATAAATTTAACATTGTCGTCTTTTGAAAATCTCAGTTTTTACATTTTAAAGGCAAAAAACGCAAATTTATGTCTTCGTATTCGAGCAACTATCCAACACGTCGCCATCGGTAAGTATTACTGGAAAGCGCGCACGCATTCGATTGCTAGCATTCGAGTAATTCGGTTGTTGTCATTCATTCAAACTCGAATTCGAGTTTCACTGGAATTCGAGTTCGAAAGAGGGTCAACGCACATTTACTCTTCAATGTGTTTATTACTAATGCATGGTTGTCACAATATGTATTTAATAACCCAAGGTTTTCATTTATGAAATGTATAGCTTGTTTATCATGATTTGGTTTAAAGCTATATTTTATCTTTGTATCATAAGCAAATGAAAGCACTTTGCCCATTGATTTTATAGTATTCCACAAAGTCCATTGATTTTATAGTATTAGTAATGTTCCCAGTATGTATAAGGAACAGAATAGGCCCTAATGCAGAACCCTATGGAACACCTGATGACAAGCTATGTTGTGCAGAAATAAAACTCTTCTGAATAATGTTTGAAAAATTCAACAGTTATCTTACCTACATAGATCATATTTTAATTTTGTCCCGATCAAATGCTTTGGAGAGATTTAAAAATATAGAAACGATAGCTAGGTTATTATCAAGCGCTTTAATAATGATATCTGTAACGGGAACGTTTGATGCAGCAACAAAAGCAGGAGACCAGTCTTCCATGAATATCGAAAAATTACTCGACGCGCGTTTCGATAACCAAATTGATATCATCAGGAGATGATTAAAACTAATTTTTAAACTACCGTCAAATTTCTATATCTAAATTTTACCCAGGTTCAGTAAACTGTTAATATTAGCATTCCATTTTCATGCATTGTTCACTCAATGCGATGTAGAAATACCCTGAGATTGTACCAGATGTCACTATGTATTACATATGGTATCCAATTTATAGAAGGACTTAAGGACGTCATTTACGGAAACTTGATAACTAACATAAATTAAGCACATATGCATTTAAAAACAAGAATAGACGTCCAGAAGGATTTATTTGTATATTTTATACCGAGATTTTTCTTTTCTACAATTTAAGTGCACACTGCATAAAACAGCAATTTATTAGCTGGTTATAATTGACTTCCAATTCGATAATGTCGTGAGAAAACAGTTAAAAAAGAAATATAGTTATTGTTAATTGCTTATTAAAAAATGTTAGGAATATTACTTAGGTGGGATTATCACATCAGTTAATTTACATATAAATGAATACCAATTTAGTAAGTATTAGTTAGTTATTTTTGATAATTTATATAATACCGTGAATATATTGTTATTTGCAAAAAATACACATTGTTTTTCACTAATTAAATCGTTTATCGTAAAAAAATATTCATAGGAAAAATATAATTATGTGGAGTAATGGATACGTTATCTGTATTATTTATACTTGCAATACATATAGAAATATTTGCGTGAACTCAACGATATTTACGTGACATTTATGTTCATCTGAAGTATGATTCTTTCCATATTTAGGTTAGTAAAACGTCCTGCACTTGGACTATGAGATCACGAGGTATTTTTAAATTTTTTGGAATAAGTAATTCCGTTTAATTTTTTTTACATAAATACAAATATTTTTATTCCATTTAGTAATTGGCTGGAACAATTAGACGCGATTTAACTTAATTTTCAGAAAGAAATTAATATTTTAAACATATTACATAAAACATTATTTAGATCAAAATATAAAAATCTTTCCATAAAACAGGATAT
Source organism: Rosalia funebris (assembly GCA_037954035.1). Lineage (NCBI taxonomy): Eukaryota > Metazoa > Arthropoda > Insecta > Coleoptera > Cerambycidae > Rosalia > Rosalia funebris. Next base: position 14,269,126 of record JAZFAV010000007.1, read on the forward strand.
AGGCCTAAAGTTGTCAATCCACTTACGTGTGGAATTTCAAAACATAAATCTCGTGTCAAGTTCCATGAATTAAAACAATTATGGCTTTTATGCATTTTAGATTTTATACGGAAATTTTATTTCAAGAGCTTGACCACATACAGGGTTTCAGGATGGTTTCTGACATAGCTTTATATATACGAGCCGGACTCATAATAGTTCGGTCAGGCATAATTTTACAACTAATATATTTAAATACAAGTAATAACGCTTTTAAAACTATTTTATTAAAGTAAAATATTGGTAACAGAAACAGAGTAAAAACTTTTAAATTATATACAATCAAATATTACGACGTTATGATGTGTCAGTGGCAAGTTTGTTAATAAAAAAAAAAAACATTAAGACTCGCGGTTCTTAATAGCTCGGCCGCTTCATCAAAACTGTGTTACATCACAATGACTAACAATAAAAATTTTTATTCTGGCAGGCATTGTATCTACCAGCTTAGCGCACTCTTCAGAAAGCGTGCTGCCCCAAATTTATTGCAATTTGGCGCGTAGATCGTTAACTGAACGGGCTGAATGCTTGCGCAACTGTTTTTTCATTTTTTGCCATAATGTTTCCATTGGCGAGAGGTTTGGACTGCTAGAGGGCCATTCCATAACAGGAGCATTATGTTCTGTAAACCAAGCTTTGACAGTTTTTGCTGTGTGACACGCAGCATCATCCTGCTGGAAAATATACTGCGCGTCAGTGCCTTGACATATTGGTATTGACGTAATAAACTGTCTGTCAAAATTTGTTTATATATTTCTACTGTCACAATATCATCTACGAAATCCAATTTTCCTACTTCAATACCACTCATGCATCCCCAGATCATGAGACGCAGGTAAGTTCAAAAGTAAAATGCAAGGAATTAAACTTTACCTTATAGAATGTGTATCCTATTTTCTTTATTGAGCGTTTAGTTGCAGATACAGAAATATTTTTTCCAATGGCTTGCCTCCATAGTACCATAATTTCTTATGAACTGAATCGTTGGTTTGTTGTTACAATTCTCTTCAGAGCATATTGATTTAAGCGTCAAATTTGGGATAGTCGACCAGTTTTCTTCCTTTGGGCTTTGCATCCAGTATTTTTTATATAAGTTCATAATGCCTTGCACTGTAGATTTAGGCAGCAAATACCTAGCAGATATTTTCGCATATCGTCACTTAATGCCACGCCATGCGACATTTATCTAGGAAAATTTTAGCAGACGCGTCCAAAACACATTATAATATCCATTTCTCTTTGACAATAATTGAAATTTTATTTTGTTTTAAAACGCTATAAACGTTTAGCCTAGTATACATTTCAGCAACTTGCCGAACTAGTCTGAACCACGAATCTTAATGTTTTTTATTAACAAATTTGTAATTGACACATCATAACGTAGTAATATTTCGTCGTATTTAAGTTAAAAGTTTATACTTTGTTTCTGTTACCAATATTCTTCTTTAATAAAATAGTTTTAAGAGCGTTATTACTTTTATTTAAATATATTAGCTGTAAAATTATGCCTGGGCTCATATATACTAAGGGATACAAAAAAAAACCTAAATCGCCCCACGAAGTAAAACAAGTTGTAATTAACATCCTTCGGCTTTTTCTATATGCTAATGGTAACATTCATAGTAACATACTCAACATCATATACAGTGAGTAGGTCACGGTAGGTCATTACACGTTCATAATGGACGTCATTGTAGGTTCGTAGTTACTAGACTACATTTTCAGGCGCAGTCTATAAAGTGATAAATAACAAAAAACAATTCCGTGCTCGTTATTTAATATCACAAAGTAACAGACAAATACATTGAGGTATAAATTGTTTATGTCATATGTGGTGGTATAGTAATGTTCCCATCCCGATTTAAACCCGAAAATAAAGCGAATTTAGCATTAAAAATGGCAGATTGTACTTATCAGAAATAGTTCAACGAGGTCAAAGATATAAATCCTTATTCAATTTTAAGCATGCCAGTTGAAGCTGACAGATTCAAAAGCCCCTGTTTTAAAGTGTTTTTTTTCTTTTTACAAAAAATTTTACAAAAAACGCTGCGAAAATAATCGGAATATGTATTTTATTCTAATATGGCTGCTCTAATTAAATAAGTACTATCAATATAAGACACTAGGTTAAAATTCCACTTCCCACATACAATAAAAAAGCTGTCATGCTTGGTGAAAGAGATCAGTGTAATGTAATGTAATAGTCGATATAACACGGAATATCAACGTCAACTGCGCTAGCTGTATTCGCTTTGTTTTGTTGTAGGGGACGTGAGATTTTTCATTTTTTATTGCTATTGCCTTACAATTAAAGTTTTAGGTATGTGGTAGTGTGGTCACTACCTTGTTAAAGCTATGCCAGAAATTATCATGAATCCCTATACCTATACGGAGGTATTAAAATTAATAACGGATAAGGGTAATCATGTACACAGCATGTTAACTGTGTCAGTCGCACTAACGGTTTCAGGGAACTATGCTCTTTATCATAGGGAATATAAACAGCACAGATAAAAAGCACAGATAAAACATCATTTAAATCGAAGGGACGACGAGGCAATAAGGCAGTTAATAGGGTAAGAGATAGTTAAAAGAAGACCAGAGGCTCAGAAGAACTAAAGACCAGAGCATTATCAGTTGCTGTTCACTTCTTGAACAACACCTGAAACGGTTTCGCTGCTCTAGACACTGTCTATTGATGTATAGTGAGATCTGACTTACTTCAGTATATTTGTACTTATGTATAACTATTTAGCCGATTCCAGAACAGTCCGGTGTTCTTCACCAATGACAGAGATTGTGAACCAAGGAGATGTCTCCGACGACTTGATTATCTGCTCTTTATTAGACGAGCGTCACTTTATTATTCTTATTCCAGTTAATATCCCAATTATCGCTAACAAATGTTATCAGTAGAAGGGGATTTATGTTATTAATGACTATATATCAGTTCGTACTTCGGCGTGGTACTGATTTACTAGTTACACTCACTCACACTTATAATTTACTACTTCCTAGGTAATTTATGCCATCATAGTAATTATTCACTTCTTTAGTTTCAGTACAAAGTAGGTTACTGCAGTTGTTACGCAAATGTAAATAACCCAGTGATATGACGTTTTTAAAAGACTAACTACTATCTATTCAAAATTGACTGAATCTGGTAGACCAGATGCGAACGTCTCCATACAAGAACGTCGCTATTGATACATCTAGGGTCGACCGAACTTGTAAAAGTATTTTAGCAGTTACTACAGCTGAACTTCCTTCAGTGCGTCGCTATTATCACCGACGGACGTTTTGGTTGTGTAAAATGTTAATGATATTCAATGCTTATACTGTAGTTTAAGGGGAGGTTCTCCTCAAGCGACCCAAAAATTACATGATTTTCTTCATTTTCTTTTTCATAGAAAGAAGTAAATAAAGTACTCAAAATTTTTATACCTATTTATCAAGTATTCAGGTGTACAAAAATAATTATAAAAAAATGACACGGTAATTAGTTATATCCTCGGTAATGTGACAGTCCCAAAAAAAGGTGTCCAATCGGTGGGAAGTAGCACTTGTAAAAATCATTTGAAATCAAAATTTCTAAAAAATTTATAAAATATGATATTTGTTGGAGCTTAAACCAATAAAAAAAAATCGAAAATTAACAAAATGACGGACCTGCGAATTTTCGGTATCGATTTTTCACTTATTTTTCGCTCTTTAGTATTATAAAAAACAACATCGAAATCAATGTTTTCTTAGGTATAAGCTCCAATAAATTTAATTTACTTTAAAATAAAAAAAAATCAAGACAATCCGTCAATTAGTTTTTGAATTACAGTTCCCACCAGTTTAAAAAAACATGGTTTCGAGAAAAACTCGTGTTCGACTGACGCTACACGCTATACCCATCGACATTAACGTATAGAGAGGCGAACTACCTAATATTATATCATATACTCTGACATATGGTGGCACTTGGGGTAACTATACTTACTATAGAATGTTAATATAGGCACACATTTCAAAAATATTAGGATAAAATATGCTCTACTGCGCGAACTCTATTTTTGCGCAATTTTTCGTAAAAAGATGGGTTCCATTGTTATGCAATATCTTTTTTATCAAAAAAATTCAGTCAAATCGTTTTAGGAACATGTTCTACATATAATAAGGTATCAAAAAACGCAAAAAAATCGATTTTTTGTCGAGTTTGAGAAGAACCTCCCCTTAAAGGAAATTTAATATTTCGTTACATCTTTAGGGCACACACCTTGTCTATCACCAGACGTCAAAATATTTCAGCGGACTCTATCTGGGTATCTCAGAGCGAATGGGTATGTGATATAAAGCTATTTATTAGACAGTTTTCCCACATCTAAAACCTTTACTGAGAGGCCTGCATAAAATTTACGTCGACAAGCGTTTCAGCGAGCCGTGGTTGACCATGAATTTTTCATGCTTCCTCAGTCAGGAAACTCAGTTTATTTCGCGAGAGGGTTCTATTCGGCATATTGTCAGTCACAATTATCTGAATTTCAAAAATATCATAGTACTACCACGTATCTAATTAACGCTTGTTATAACATAACAGCTACCATTGACAAATTGGAAATTACTTACTTAGTTTTGCTAGACAACAGCAAAGCCTTCAATTTAATTAATCATGAATTACTAATGACCAAGTTGCATTATTACGGAACTAATGAATCAATGCATTTCTGGTTTAAAGGTTATTTTTCCGATCGAACACAAAGTGTTAAAATAAATAATATCAAATCAACTAAACTTCTGGTGACGCAAGGCGTTCCATAAGGTAGCGTATTAGGCCCCTTAATGTTTACAGTCTTTACTACAGATCTGCCGGACCTTTTGGCACTGCAGTGTAAAATACACCTTTATGCAGACGACTGTCAATTGGAACTGTCTGGTGATCGGGAAGAGTGTAATGAGATTGTACGAGAATGGAACAACAATTTTCCGTAGAATGTTCATTGTATGTGGGAACAAATCTTATGTGTACAAAAGCAAAATCTAATTTGTGAAATTGTGCTAAAGGGGAGTGTATTTGCTCTTCAATCTAGTGTAAAAAACTTAGATGTTGTATTTGTTGTAATAATAAGTAACTTCTATTATTGTAGTAGTATGTACCACATTTATTTAACAAAACAGTTCCAGAATAAAATACAAATGATTCAAAATATTTGTTTATGATTTTCATATATTGGAAAAAATGTCATGTTAGACCCTACCATAATGAACATAATATTCTTAAGTGTGACCACCGTTTTCTGGTACTGTTTGCATCATTGGTTTATAAAATTGTGATCTATAAATATCCTACTTATTTATATGAATTTTCAAACCCATGATTATGTACACAATATTAATCTTCGAAAGAGATCGAATGTATACAATTCCATAATACAAACTAACAAAATTAGTTTTCCTTTTAATACCTGGGATCTAAAGTTTTAAATACATATCATGATATTTATACCACAAGTACATCAAAATACAATTTTGAACATAAATCAAGTCCGTAATGCTTAATAAACAAAACAATATTTTAAATTTAAAATATTGTTTTAAGTTTAAAGCTAAGTGAATGGGATGGGCTGAATGCTTTGCAATGCCTTCTGCTGTTGGAAAATATATTTATATGCCTTGAAATAAATATTATTATTATTAAAATAAATTAAATTACAGTATTTTGTTTCCATTACAAACTACAGAATTTCATGGTTTGCCAATAACATTCAATATTCAATTAATTCCAAATACCTATATTTTGGATAATAAATGTTAAATTAAAGTTGATTTTTAGTTTATTTCCACCTTTTTCTTTCAAGTATTCAATAAAATAAAATGAGTCAGAATTAATTCAGTTATAATAGAGTTCCAAATGAAATTAATACGTTTCAGATCATAAATTAGATGCAAACAGGTAATATCCAACTTCATAGATATAAAGAATCTGTGAATAAGAATAAGATACATCGTCGTAAGGTCCTATTCTACCACTAGACAAAATTACATGAACACATCAAATCTCTGGCCCTGTGTGTTTCCTCTCTCTCTCTCTCTCTCTCTCTCTCTCTCTCTCTCTCTCTCTCTCTCTCTCTCTCTCTTCCGTTATAGGAGATTACCAGAAGGTCATTAGTCAATATTAGATTTTGCCGATCGAGGGACCTTTTGACGAGAGAATATTCCACAAAAAAGAGGGGGGTGGGGCATATCTATTTAGCAACATAAATTTTAAACTTAATTGCTAAATTAATACAATCCTATGATGACTGATTTGATTCTAGGTATCTGAAAGAAAATACACTGAAACAGGCAGCGTATTTTTTTAATATTTCAATAATTTGATTTGATTTTTGAGCCGTTCATATTGTCAAATTCTATAAAGTAAGATCGTTCATTTGTCAATCATATAATGTCATTCATATTATCGTGTTTTGTTCAATTTGTTGATGAAGTTGGCGTTTGGACTATGAATGTGTTCTAAATTAAGACTGCTATATTATTTTGATTTGATTTAAAATATTTAACTAAGTATATACACATATCACTTTAGAATTGGTTAGTCTATTTTAATACAAACATAGTTTACTGCATTTGAAACTTCACAAATTGGATAACCCGATCTTGCTCTGGTAATTGCTTACTTACTGTAGGAGTTAATTTTTGTCAAAGATAATCATCAATAAGTAGGATGCTGAGCTCCAGCACCGCGAGATTGGTGTCCACTAAATGTCATATTCTGCTTTATCACAGTTAACATTAGATAGGAAGAAGTACTGCAATTAGACGAACTCAGTACTAGATTTGTATGTTCCATTAATTTTTAACAATATTATGTAATACTTACATAACAATATTAATTTCATCTTTAGAATGTCACTTTAGAATATAGATAAATCACACATTCTATTTATTTAATTATACTATCCGACAGTATATTTCAAATTTTAGGATGAGGAGTGAGTGATAAACTGAAATTATATAATTGGAAACATATAAGGAGTTACATTTTTACAATAAAATAAAGAGTACATATTACCATATACCCTAAAACATGGTAAGTACATATTATCATAAAATTTATCGTAAAATTTTTCACACCATGATAATAATTATTACATAAGTTAAGCAATGCAGAGAATTTTAGTAACTTGGTTAAGTAAAACATATCAATATGCCTAGTTGCGAATGTACGAGAATTAAATATGAACTGCTCTAAAATGCGAGAATAATCAACATAATGTTGTTTCTAAGTAAAAATATTAAAGAGTGCATTTTTATTCGGGTGGTTGAACTTACAACATCGTGCCTAGTCAATAATTCTATGAGTGAAGTACGGAAAAGGTGGGTAAAAATCATATGTTTTGTAGAACATCAATTTTCGGCATAACTTTCATAACACTGAGGAGCTTTAAGTGTCGATTTTGAGTACATTTCTACGCTTGATGTTAAAAATGGCATTACTTGATTTTGATTGGCTCTAGTTTCTGAAATAACCACACATGATAAATATTAATGCAAAGTAAGAACAACAAAATAAAATAAGCAATTTCTATTATTTTGAACTCTCTTTTATATTTTTATTATGGACAGTTCTTCTGTAGACTCCAACAGTGATCGGCCATCATGTGACGATCCCACCTTCCTTGTTACCTTTCTATCATCTCGGATATCCTGCTGAAGCCGTTCATCTTATTCTTCACTATAATCTTCTAAGTTAGAAGGAAATTTGTGTGACTATGCGAAAAGTGTATTGGTTATCGGCTCCCAATTTTTCAAAACATTTTAGCATCTTATGTACTATTATGTATATAGTACTAGTTCTTGGTAATTGCCAAAATTGTCGACAAGTACATAATGAACCATGCGTCAGATTCTACAACGGTCATATACCTATCTGTTAAAATTTGAATATTTTGTAGTTTTCGAATTTGTGGACCGTCAACAAAGTCTATTAACCCCAAGATGCTCAACTTGAACCATTCTAAGTATATTCTTCGATTTTTGTACATAGCATCTTCTTTTCCTCCTGTCTTGAATTGAGGAGTGATCAAACAAAACGCAATATATCCATTTTTAGAAATATATGGAAAAACGAAAAAAACTTAGTGGAAAGGCATTCGGGAATAAAAAAAAACCATTTGGACATAATGCGCAGAATGGATAAAACATAGCACAATATATTTTGTAGCTTTTGTATGATATGAGGAGTAATTATCACGAAAAAAATGGATTTATTACGTTTTGATTGATTGGCAGTTGAAGGTTTAATAAGTTTTATTTGAATAAAAAAAGATGTTGCTAAAAAACTAATGCTTAACCTATTTGGCAAATAATAGCAATAAAAAAAAAATAAATGTAAGCACCATGGTCAGGTTCTAAACAGTCACATTGCTCATGTTCTTCTGCATCTTCTCGTTCAAGGATTTGCACATCAGCACTTAAAAGGCTTCTATACCAAGAAAACTGTTGGTCATCCATCCATTCTGGATCGAACTGTTCATCCATGAGATGTTTTAGAGATTTTTTTTCTTCTCTGGAATGGCGTTATTAAGTGTCACCTCTTTCAGTCTTAGGTTTCGGTCGGTTTTTCCTCGTTTAGTTAAATATTTTGGAGTTTCTGTTAGTGATTCAAATATGAAATTCTGGAAACCAATCACCTTTATTTTTGTTGTCTTCTTTATTTCCTCTTTATTAGATAAATTCGTTTCAAGTCGGAAATTCCTCTTATTTTTCTTTAATCATTTTCTAAACTTTTTATATCGTATTGGATGTCTCCATCTACCGAACTTAAGTTGAATTTAAGTCGATAAACATTGAATTTTAATAAAGGATACTATTTTACCGGCAACTGGGTTTATTACAATTTGAATAAAAACAAAATAAATTTTGTAACACCTTGGATTTATTGTTTTCATTGAATCATTAACATTTAAGGCTCAATTTCAATGGGAATTATTATGTTTTGAATAAATCTGCGGTCGCCAATTGATTTATTTCATACTTAAAAGACGTGCACTGTACCTAACTCTAAATGACCGAAAAGTGGATATATTGCGTTTTGTTTGATCACTCCTCAATCATGGTATGGCATCTACTATGCTACTGTATATATAACTTAAATATTAACAAATATTCTAAAAGTTCACATATTCCTTAAACATAATATAAATTAAAGAGATATAGTAATATACTTGGAATACTAGGCCATTGAAAATTGTCAATTTACGTGTATACAATGTGTAAATTTGAGTAACTAGACGTAATCAAGTGTAGCATTATAACTTCTACTTATTTTACTACCACTTATTGTTTTGTTTTGTCATGAGCAACTATAACAAACATACTTAGCTGTTAAACATATTTTACGAGGACAATGACAAAAATGACAAAAATATAATAAAATAAATGTGGCGCAACATTGCTAGAAGAAATTGCGAATGCGAATCGCCTACTCGTTTTTAAGGCAGAAGATATTCACAAATTTATAAATCTAAAGGATGTATTATTAATTACTGCATAATTGCAACGCTATAAATTCTGTTTGACAGTATGCAACAATTGCAGTATTTAAAACTAAGGGCAAATATACAGGGTGGCTACAGAGTTTTGCACAATATTCATAATTTTGTTTTTAAATGATATTTGAAAGACGAGTTCAATATCAATGTAGTGTAGTGAATCAAGAACCTTGATTCACTGCAAATTTATTTATTTCAGATTTGGTTTGAATTGTGACATACGTTCTAGTATGTCTTACATTGCAACCTTCTCTTTTTTTAACAATTCTTTTTTGCAACAAGTTTTTGCGAGCACAACGGTACCGTATATTAGAGTCTCTTATTCGTTGATCTTAGCTACCTTCTTTATCTACCATGATTACCATTTGTGAGTTCCTACTTTAGCGTTTATAAGATAGGCGTTGAACTTAAAACTGTAAAATGCTAATATTGAAAAATAAAAACTGTTTGGCAACTACCTCGTATGAGGGATCTGTAGTCGACTAAACCTTTGTTCCAGTCCGAATCCGTAATGTAAATAAAATCAGTTTGTAACACACAAGTAAATTAATATCTAAGGTAACGTAAATGTATGGGCTGAAAAGATAGGAATCTGACTTTGGACGGACGTCTTTGAAGCAAATTTTACTGCTAGATATTCAGAATTTCAAAGTTTCGACTTAGTTCCAGCTTTAGCAGCTCTTTATCCAAACAATGAAAATGATAACTAAAGCTGCTTAGCGCAAATTCTGTCTGTATAAGTGGTGTTGTATTCGAGTAACTCGCAAGTGAGATACCGTCTCGTGGATTTGAGATATTTGAATTGATGTAGGTACAAGCAATGCAGTGCAATTCAATTTAGCTTTGCCGTATTTGGTCATCTATTATATACATGTTACATAAATTATTATAACTTATACACAGTTGCGTAGATACGCCGTCACTGATGATGCATCCAAGTCAGCCAAGCTCAGGTAATGTTTCTCACCAAATAATTTGGTTTCAATAAAACGAACCTCCTCCTCACTTTAGTGTTGATGTCCTCCAATATTTTACCTAGCAGTTGGATAGGGACGAGGACCAACTGAATGGCCACCATGTTCACCTAATTTGACTTTATTGTATTTAGAAAATATTGATGCGCATGCCAGTTAATGCCAGATTCTTACCAGAGTACAACTTTTAAATGCATGTCAAAAAGAAAATCATATTTTTTATTTGTTTCCCAAAATATACACTTTTATATATGGTAAATAGTAACCACCTAATATGGAGTACCGCTGTACTAAAAAAACTAAAAAAATTGTTAAAAAAGAGAAGGCTACAATAAATAATATATGACGCCTTGATCGGTAAAAAATTAAATCTGAAACAAAATTCAAAGCGGCTTCTGTCGGCAGCCGCTTTGAATTTTGTAACGCGGAAAAGTAATGTAATCGTATAAAGAAAAAGTGAAAAAACTAAATTTTCTTTGAGTTTATTTTTCGTTTTTCGGTCTAAAAACAAAAAAAAATGGTTTTTAAAAAATGTTTGCTGTGTGTGTGTCGTTGTCGTCGACATTTATTTTTGTTAGCATAGATAACTCAACTAAATCGTGTCGGATCGATCGGATTTTGACTGATTCTCATCGGGGACGTCTCCCAGACGACACTTATTGATTTTGAGGTGATTAGAACACACTCTACTATGTACATGGGTCATGAGAAAGTACAATGGTGGACTATTTGAGAAATTGTTTTTGTTAGCACGATCACTCAATTAAATCGTGTCGGATCGATCGGGTTTCGACTGATTCTGATTAGGGACGTCTACCAGACGACATCTATTGATTTTGAGCTGGATAGTACACACCCCACCCTGATCATGGGTCATGAGAAAGCACGATGGTGGACTATTTGAAAAAAATAAAACTATCGCATAAAACACATATTCTGCAATTATGTGTTGGTTTATTTTTTCTAGGCCACTCAATTTCGAGATAGGAGATGTTCTACGTGCTGAGAAGTCCGTTTTAAGGTTTTAAAACTGTTTATTTTTAATAACTTTGCCGCGCTTCAGAGTGTTTCAAAGTCATGTAATAACAAAACTAAGAATATTATGCAAAACTTTAATTATACAATAACATATGGTTCGAAAAGTAATGTATAAATTCGATAAACTGGGGACTAATGAATGTTTTTTTGAAAATCACTCAGATATGTCGAAAGCTGTATTTGCAATGTCACTTTGAGGGCTATCCTTTAATTTTTTTCGATGCGTATTTTTAAAAGTTATGACGTCACCAATATATTTTTTTAACAGAAATCCCCATTTTTTATTGCGCCAGTTGAAAGGACTAAAGGAAAGGAGGTAAAATAAGGGCTGTAAGCTGCTTATATAAGAGTATTTATGAGCAAATGAATTTTTGAAATCAACGAGAAATAAAAAGCCTAATAATGTCATTCTAATACAACAAAAACCTTCATTACATTTAAAGTTAAGCAATATTAGCATACGAACTATGTCGTTCAGTGTTTGTCCAATGTTTAGAATTAATTTCCGTTTAAATGAAATTAGTTTTAAATTTCAATAATTATTATATTTTCAGTTGCTTTATGGAATTATTACTTGAATTCTTATGTAACCAATATTACCAATTCCTTATTTTTCTTCACTACATGTAAATATTTTTTTAAAAATACGGCTCGAAAAAATGAAAGGGTAGCTCTCAAAGTGGCATTTCAAATATATTTCTTGACATGTCCGAGTGACTATCAAAAAGGAAAGAACAAAAGGATTTTTAAATTACTTTTCGGACTCCTGTATAATTGCTGTATAATTGTCTGAAACAGGTTGTCACATAATTTCAACTAAAAATGTCAAAACTATTTTATTAAACATTGTTTATATTCCACCGCATTTTTACGTTATTATTAAAACTTTCTTCTAGACACTTAATTAGGACTCGTTTGGTGACATTATTACGCCACCTTAAAGAGTTATTGCAAATCATCGGCTTTCGCCGATACACACCATGCGTGTGCAAAATATTAAGGGAAGTAAATATTTATGATGGAAAGTAGGTTGCAAGACTTATATAATTTTTCATTGCTGGTGTATTTAGAGGTCAAGGTCATCTAATTTAAGGTATAATATGATACTGTGTAACATTATATTAAAACGTCATACATAAAGTGATGATATATTTACGAGTGTAGGTAGTTATGGGTAGTTATTACATGATTTGTACTAAATATATGACATTCAGTGGCGGCGCGTGGACATTGATTGTATGTGTTATGCTTAGGGTTGTCACATTGGTCAAATTCAATTCCGGGATATTAAGTCTGCCCGGAGAGGTTCGAAATGGCGTTTAAAATTTTCAAGATCACGCGTTTTCCTGGCACTTCTGAATTTTAAGGAGCAATCCATATATTATACAAAAATACTGACGTTCACAAGAACGATTTTTCAAATTTGATACCTTTTTGAAATAATATCTATTCACGACTTACTGACAGTATAAATAAATTGGAATAAACTAAATGTATTCTATTAAATTATTAAATATTATTTTTTATAAATTATAAACAAAAAATCGTTTGTGAAGTCTACCAACGATTCAAACGAATTTTAATTTTCCTCGCCGTGTTATGCTTTTTTCTTTATCTTTTTTATATCGTCGTACCACGTCCTATTACGAAATATTATTGCAGCAGTGGCTGTCATCGTTGCAGCCACATTAGTCCATATATTCCTGTACTGGGTCACGTGCCTGATTATCCAATAAAAACAAAGGCAAAACGCATCTAACTGTTCGCTGTGCACACATTGTATATGAAGTTGCATATATTAAGGGGAGTAGCTCGCGTCGTAATAAATAATAATATAAGCTAGTAGTTTGTTCTCCTGTTTGTTGATATTTAATATGATTAAATATATAAAATTTTACGTGTTCTGCAGCTCCGCAATTCTTATGGTAAAACCGCCAATGATGACATTACTGTTAAATCACTTTAAATCAGAACATTATAGTCATTAAGTAATTCTTCCTACTGTCCATTAGAATTACATAGTTTTATCACTTCTAAGCAAGTTTTGAAATAAATTTAATGGTATATCGTTACCAAGTCTAATTAATTTAAAGTTGTTAGCATAATGAAGTATACAGTATACAACAATAATATCAACAAGCGTGTGGTATTACTTATTTGCCCTTGTAAATTTTTAGAATTTTTAAGTAGTCTTAAAGTAGCAATTACGCTGTAGGGACTTTAACCTGATTTTGAAATCTACTCTTGTCAAGAGTAGGAACAAGCCTCTATCGGACCGCCCACGATGTGCGCAGTAAATAGCCTGGTGTAAGTAAACAGCTGCTCTCAGTCTTTCTTCTACGCATACATAGAGAAATCTCACACCTTTTCCTATTATTGACGAGCAGTATTTTTTAATATGCACCATATTTGCTTACGTGACACATAAGATATGGATAATATTTATAAGATATAAGAAAATGTGCTGGCTCTTCGGTAGGAACTTAGCCTTGTCGATATATATTAGCCTTGTTGATATATAATAAGCTCCTCTTGTTATAGTAAATATTAAAACTGGTGTGGACTGGTATTCAGCTTTGGAGTTGTAACAGAAAGTCAAATATTAAAATTATACAAACCTTTCAAAATAAAGTACTAGGGAACATCGTTAGTGCACCTTGGTATAATATAAGAAATGAAGATCTCCGCCGAAATCTTGAAATAGAGAATGTTGAAATCGAGATTCAAAAATTTGCAAGAAGTCACGAAGGAAGACTTCTACAACACGAGAATATCAAGGCCATCCAGCTCCTTGATAACCCCAACCAAATAAGAAGACTCAAGAGGATTAAACCATACGAGTTTTCAGATAATTATTGTTGATTTTTTTTAAACATGGCGTTTTGGCATTGCAGATTGTAGTACATTTTTTCTGCCTTTCCATTTTCCCTACGTCTCTTTCTATGACATAACTATAGGATACAGTAAAGTGTAAAAATACCGTTATAATTAATAAATGGTGATATAATCATTAAAGACGGTGTTGCGACGGGACTTTATTAAATTATTTTTAATGGCAACAGTGTATGCGAGTAGCACCTCAATTGGATGCTACTTCAAATATTTATTCAAAGGTTTTTATTTTGACATGTCTTTTGACTCTTGAAAAAATCGATTAAATTCAATATTGGCATACCATTAAACTTTTGAGGCAGTGCCTCCTTACAAAAGTTAAGTGTTAAGTTCTCTTCTGACAAAAATTACGTAAAAAGTCACAGATATTTGTACATGTCCCAATTTTATTTTGTTTACATTTGGAAACTTGCTTTACAGGACTTTTGATTCTAGTAACATGGCACCTACGAGCAAAAAGACAGAAGGAGAGAACATATCGGTGGTGGGAGTAGGCATTCGGCGCGACGGAAGTCGCCATTTTATAAACCACATTGTGAAGGTCAGTTGTCAGTGTGGTTGTCAGTTAGTATTGTTTACGTTTTGTTGTCCAGTTGTTATAGTGTGTTTTTGAGTGATTTAATAGTGACTATTGTTTGTAGATCACAAGGAACTGTATATTTTTAGTGTAGTATAGTAGTAGAATAAGAAAGAATTGAAATGGTGAGTTGTATGTCGTGCGGCTTATCTCACAACGCGCGGAAAGTTGGAGTAACCTTTCATCGGTAAGTTTGTAAATGTAAACTGTTTATAAAGAACTGTTGCAATTTTTAGTTTATTATGTATTGTATGTTTAAATATGGGCATAGTATAATAATCGAAAGAGTTTATTTCAAGCTCTATTTGTCACTTTTGAAAATACATGGCAGCCATCTTTGTTTATATAATATTCCTCAAATCTGCAGTGGCGTCGTAGTGTTTTGTTTCTTTTTTTAGTAAAACTTGTATTAATTGACGGATTCAGATTACGACAATGAACAATAATAGTAATTAATAGTTAGCAAAAAATAATGCATATATCTATTTTTTAAGGTTCCCAAACAAACCTGAGCTTCGTGCAGCATGGCTCAAGTTTGTAAATCGGTCAAAAGAAAATATTCCAAAATTTGCAGTTCTCTGCTCGCAGCATTTTCAAGATTCAGATTTTGACAAATCGGCCTTCAAAGTGTTGCTAAAGAAGAACGCAGTGCCTTTCATATTGGTGCAATGGCATAAATATGTAAGTATGACCCTGTATTATGTATTAAGAAGTATATAACATTCCTCAAATTTAACAAACCTGTAATTTATTAATGCTAAATTAAATACAGCGTTAATATCGAAATATATCCATAAGTATACCGGTATATAATGTACCTGTATATAATATAACCTCTAGCTATAAGCCTCTAGACTTCAGCTACTATCGAGTGTTACTACTCGTAATCACCTAAATTAGGGTAGTCATGTAGAAATTATCTCGTTATTTGTGTCAAAGTAATAAACATAACTTTTAAATTTCATTAAACAAACAAAGGGAATATAATAGGCCTAGCAGTAGACTATCTTGAAATATATATGTTGTATATCTATTCATTAGTAACTAAAAGTGATGTAGGTAATACCCTAGTAATTACCAAGTCATGCGCGATTGTTATTACAGCAATTCACATAACAAATGGGCAGCAATTGCGGCACATTATATCTAAATATTAAGTTTTGTACTGCTAAAATATTTCCGTAGTCATTGTGTGAATGGTTTTTGTAAATGCTTTTTTGGTACAGTTATAAATTAATTGTAGTAATGGCAATAAGCTGCAAGTTTTCAAGAACAAGCATAATGAAATGACATAATTTGAGGATATAAAACCATTCACAGTTCCACGAATGAAAAATGAACCAATCATAGTCAGTATTAACAAGCAGATTACACTATTCTCCAACACAAAGCGATACTGAGCAATAATAATACTGCTTAGTAAATCAGTTTGTGATATTAGTTAATGAAGCAATTTGTGATATTGTTTAGTAAAACAACATTTATTGTTTACAGGAAAGACGAACAGAAGCTTACAAGTCTTCTGGAGAGGCTGGTCCAGCAGCATCTGTAGTTTCTCAACCAATGCAACTGCAAAATATACCCAGCACTAGTACTACACAGATGGATGTTTGTGATGAACCCCACTCTTCACATGCTGACGTAACAGCACAAACTATGCCGCATTCTGTAGATGATGACAGTTGCCGAATACAGAAACTGCGGCAGGAACTAACGAAGTTATCGAGGAGAAATTTGCTACAGTCTCAACAAATATGAACACTTCAGAAACAAACTTGGTTCCAGAAGAAGCGAATTTTTAAATTAACTGCAGTTGTACAGGAACTGCAGAAAATTAATTTGATAAATGCGGATCAAGTAAGAACCTTCCTGGACGAATTTGGACAAAATGGAGATATCATTAGTAGAGTGTTTAACAAAGCAAGAGGAAAAGCTGTTGAAAAACAGTATAGTGCAGAAATTAGAAAATTTGCTCTAACTTTACATTTCTTCTCACCTAAAGCATATAATTATGTACGAAACCGTTTCCAAAACTGTTTACCACATCCAAAAACGTTATCCAACTGATATGCTGTTATTGATATACTTTTTTATGTACTTCTGTAAATTTCTCCCAATTTTCTGAACAAATTGTGATTTATATTGCAGGCTTCGTAACAAGAAAAATAGGTTTTACCATTAGGTGTGAAACATGCCTTAATGCTTTGTTCGATGTAAGGAAAAACCTATTAGGAAGTTTCATTGATTTTAAAGATAAAGGTGGACTTTCTTATCCTTCAAAGGATGTTATCTTTATCTGTTTAGAAACAGAACATTTATGAAGACAAGCTTCTGTAATTGAAGGTTTAAAAGTAAATAGAGAAAAATTATCCCTCATGGTTTTACAAAAATGTTGTGGACGTGTTTTTAAAACAATTGTATTACACAACGTTAATATGCTAGAAGACCATGTAATACTGCTCATAAAGGCAGTTACGATGTATTATAGTAAGATACGTATACGATACGCAGTAAATAATATAGCACCGGTTGAAAAAGTTCGCAGCCATTTTACGAAGCTTATTCAGTTCAAAGGGAAATAAATAGTTTTAAGGAATATTCCATCATACATATTTTTGTAAATAGTTTGTATTTTTATTGTTTTATTATGTTTATCAACATGTAATACATTATAATTTTTTGTTTAGTTTATTTAATTCATCCCCTTATCCTTTGTTACATATATTAATACGAGTATGCTTTGAAAGTAATAATTTTCCTTGATTTATAATAATTGGTAATCCATACAAAAGATAACAAATATTGTATGTCAAATGTGAACACGTTTGACATATTTATATATTAATGTGGCTTTCCAATCACATGAACTATTATAAAATCCAGAACTGTGTTATTAACTTCTTTATATTAAATAACTGTATTATTTTTAGATAGTGGGTATTTTGTAGAAAATTTTTTGTACATAATTATTTTTTATATTGAAGACTTTTGTTGTACGATATATATGATTAAAATTTGTCTAGAAGTGGTGTAGTAAAATATGTATATCAAGTACTTTTTGTAGGGTTTGCCTTACTTTCCTAGACCATGAAAAAAAAAGGTATAAAAATTAAAACCTAGTCAACATTGTACTTGTTTGAGGTATACCTATCATATATCAATTTGCAAACATAAACAATATATATTTTGACAAACTGTTTATAAAACCCACTTAACGTTGGGTGGCAGATGTCCCTCAAAAACTGAAATAATATTCTTCAATAAACTCGGCACTTCAGAGTTGAAGGTGTAGATATGTAGTTCCACAAAATACCTAAGAATATATCATTGAAAGCAGGTATTCTTAATGACTGGGAAAATCGGTGTTTTATATTTCTAAAACGTTCACTCCCTATACTTTGCCACGTATCTACGCCTATGCCTGTGACGCTCGGCGAGAGCCATTTTTACCCCCACCCAAATAAACCACTTTTGATGCATTTCCGTCGCGTGCGGGTTTTCGATACACTCTCTCCTTCTATCTCTTTGCTCGTAGCATGGCACGTACTTTAGAAGAAAAAGTTAATACTATTCGAATTATTGGCGAAACTGGAAGAAATCTATAAGCAGCTACAAGAGAACATGTTCAATGAGACACCTTCCGATCACCTTGTCCCTATAGCATATTTACGACAGATACTCCAGAAGTTTCAGAGAATAAGTAATATTTAGAATGAAAAAAGAACTGGACACCCAGGCACTGTAGACAATCAATAAATATGTACATATTGTCACTGAAACAGTCGTGAATCCCATACAAAATCTATATCTCAAACTTCAGCTGTTTGTCGGATATTTGCAAAAACTGTGCAAAGGATTTTAAACAAACACAAATTTCACCCCTGCTGCCAATTATAAATAGTTCACCAGCTCATAGAAGACGATCCTGATTGATCAATATCAATTTTGTGAAATGATAGCCAGAGAACCTGAGAGTTTATGTCAATGTACAGTATCCCAATAGAGGGATAAAATATCTAACGCCCTTAGATTTCTTTTTATGGGGCTACTTAAAGTGGAAGATACACCCTACGCCACCGTGTTCATACATCTCAGCCAAATAAAAGTTGATATTATAAGTATAAGTGATCTCGTGGGTTTTCTTATAGCAGGCTACAATATCTTTCTTCTAAGCATTCAATTAGGCTCGTGAAAAAAATCATATATTACTCCTTAGTTATTAGTATTATTAGTTATTATACGACGTAGTGAATAACGGAATTTAATAACACGATATGCTCGAGTTCAACTGATCTTATCGTCCTGCGGTTAAAAAAAAAACAATACGGTATACCAGAGTAAGTAAATAAGTATATTTAAAAGACATAGTTGCTATTGATTGTGATGGAACTCGATCGTTAATACCGGTTATAAAAGAGGTGTGATAAAATTACTAGATGCGGAACTCCAGACACAGGGAATTCTCTTATATACTACACGCCAATGAACTGCTGTTGCGCCATTTGTTTAGTAAGCTCGATGGAGGTACAAAAGATTCCCACACATACTCTGAACATATTGAAATATGTTTGGGGAAATGTGATCAACTTCCTATTATTGAATTTCAATTGCAGCAGATATCTTTGAATTTAACAATCTGGACGGAGATGATTTAAGCTCAGATCAAAAGTGTTTATTGTACAAATGTGTAAGGCAACTGGTTTTGTCCAGATCTGTCGCATATAGATTCTGGAAAACTATCATATATTACGGGTAACAGCTGTCAACACAATCTTCAGTATCTGGACATAAAAATCGAGATGGTTCCATTAGAAGCAGGTTGTGTTCTGGAGTTATAATGCCCAAGTTTCAGTACACAGCCAATTACAAAGTATCCGAAGTTCTATTGAGGTGACCCAACGGAAGGGTGGTTGGGAGGGCATGGGCGGGGCTCAAGGCGCAGCCACCTCCTCGTGGTGAGCCCTGGATAGCTTTGAAACACTGTAAAGTGAACTAAGCAATTACGTATTCAATCGTTACAGAGATATAGACAAGTTATTTAAATTGTAATAGTCAATTTTCTTTACATATATTTGAATTATAGTGAATGTAGTGAATGAAAGTACTAACGCAATTCAGTAAAACAAGTAATAACAATAAGTTTTATACCACTATATTTGCACAAAAATCTTCCTGGATAAAATTTGCACAAAAATCTTCCTCTAAAATATTCCTGTAAATTACCACAATTTAGTGGTCGGGATTGCACTATTTATAAAACACGTTTTCCTGTAAACCTTAATTACCTGTTTATTGTCATAACCCCCTATTCTGTGTAATTGGATAGTATATATTATAGGAACTGAATTTCTGTATTTTATTCTTAGTTGAATCATTTAAGTGTTGAAACTGCAGTCACGATTTTTGTGCAAATATAGTGGTATAAAACTTAGTAGTTGTTTTACTCTACTGCGTTGGAATTATCAAGTACCACAGAGGAACGGATTCTTCCATCAATTTTTTAAAACAGAAGTAATTTATGGAACCGGTAAACATCAATTAAAGTTCGCGAATTTTTGTAAACACGTCGATCTCAAACTCAATCAAACTTTTTAGGCCCATTAAATTTAATTTTTTAATATTTTTTAATTGTGAATTATAAAATACCCTCTGGAACATCAAAAAATAAATTATTTTTGGTGAATCAATAGCATGACTGATATAGCAGTATGAATAATAGTCATACTGCTGAGCACCAAATACATATTTTCCGTACTAGGTATTAATGTATGATTTGAAGAATTTGGATTTTATCGGGCACCGTACTATGCAATTTTGATACATTAACTTAACAGTATATAAGTATGATCCAGTGGCGGCTGGTCAGGGGTGACAGGGTGGGCAGTGCCCACCCAGCTGTTTCTCTAGAAAAGGAACACAGTTCCAAAGTTCGTTATTTATCATTTATAGAAATTACTGAAGATATAATGATGTAATATGTAATTAATTAAATACGTTATATATTACATAACAACAATAATACAATGAAAATTTCTGAGTATATATACCAATACTATAAGCGCAACCGTGGCGGAAAATTGCAGTGCAAGTAAGTGCAGAAATTCACTCTTCTAACCGTGGATCCGTGGAACGAATAGTTATCCTAGCATGGTGGGTGCCGGGCCGGGTCCGCAGCCACGCCTTTTGCCTTTCTGGCTTTGTACATACGAGACAGCGCAAGCGCCTCGCACAAATAAAAAATTATATTTATTGCTTTAATAAATAAATACAAGTAAATAAGTGTCTACCAAGACTAGTTTTAAAATTAGTATTATTGACATAGGTATACTTTTAACATCCCTTGAAAGTTTAAATTATTTCACAATAATATAGAAACATGGTAATCTGGAATATAAAATTAAATAAACAGTAAACACATGAATAGAATTAATTAATTAAAAAAATTACGAATGATTTGATTGATTTGAAGACATAAAAACAAAATTACACACGTGTAAACTACATGAAACAATTTTAAACACGGGCACAGCTCACTCGAGTCTCGAGTAAACTGTAACACGGGCGGGCTAGACCACCCTGCTGAAGAAGCCTTCGGCAAAGCGGGGAAGGAATCGAGAAACTCCAATCAGTGCGAGTTCAGTTTTCAGAGACGTAGAACGTTGTTTATCTCAGTGAGGTCTGTACTCTGTAGGTTAGGGTTTTCAAAATTTTAACGGTTCTTTAACAATAATTACAATAAATTAGTGCGGCGGTCTGTCTGTGAAAGTTAGTACTATACATTTGTGTTTGTTTAGTATTGTATTTTATTTAGTATTTATACCATTGGCGAATATGAGAGAAATAGTAAATACTAATACTGATATTGTTAACTTTTTGTTAGAACGTGAATTTCTATGTAGCATTTATAAGCCTGTACTATTTTTATCCAATTTTCGTGCTATGCATTTTCAACTTGAAAGCTGAAAGAATTTTAAATCTTAACATATACTTGTACACTGACTAACATAGAGTGATGAGTCAAAGTTTTTTTTTTACTATATTTTACTTCATTATTTTGCACTATATAACCTACTAATAGTTAATTGTTGCCCACCCATGACAAATCACCACGAGCCGCCACTGGTATGATCTTGACTACATGGTAAATACCTCATGTTTAGGAAAATCAAAGTCCTTAGTTACATATATATGAAATAATTTATTGCAACGAACTGCATTTACTAGTATAACACTAATATTTTCCAATATGTATATATTTACTGATAGCTATAACGACAAAGATATACTACCAAATATAATTACAACCAACAAATTTATTTTAAAATGTTTTAGTGTTACTGTGTTGCTTGCTTTTTATAGGGTCTGTTGTGTCGTAGGCAACTTACCTGCATACCACTGTCACCCCTCATGTACAAGTGTTTATATTATATACATACCACTTGAGATATGCTACACATTCCCAACGCATTTCCTAAATTGTCTACTGCAATCTAATGTGAATATAAATAAAGTGAAATTATTATTTCATGATTCTTAATTCAGATATAATATTATTCGCCTTCCTTTTAAATTAGCAGTCCAAACGATCAATATCGATTGAATAGCAAAGAAATAGCTTACATCAACATTAACGTTACAAAACAATTTATCTTCAATATGAAAATTTCCTATTTCAGGATAGTATATTTTCACTTGGAGATGATCGCTTAAAAATAATCTACGTGATTTTATCTAGTTTGATGGATGGTGTGTTTTTATGACATATACAAACCTTAAAACACACCGACGTTTCTATAGTTCCTGTATTCGTTAGCATATATACATAAGTTAGTAGAAAGTGAATGAATACCAGACACCTTTTATGAATCGAATATACTATTCACACTCTATACCGAGATGTTATACCGAGAGAACAGTTAATTTATGTTAAGAAAATGAGTTTATTTGACCTTCACTTGTTCAAGGCAAATATACTAAACTGTAGCCACTTCCACTAAAATTATCGCTCACTTAGTCAGCAACATATTCTTTGAGAAAATATATATTTTTAAACAAATCAGTTTGATACGAATCTGGGTTTACTATTCATCTGTCTTCCTCTATTATATATTAAAATAATCATTTATTTTATTCTAACGGGTATCTGTACCTGAGTACCCATTGTGCTGAGTATCACTAATTGCAAGATAATTGAAGTAAGTATGTTAGGTAGCACCACTTAATATTTTAAATTAATAATAATCAATAGTTTTATTTCAAGGGTCCGTTCTTTTTACATAAGAAATGTTTCTTACTCAAAGAATGAGAATATTAAATTATATCTAATACGTTTACAATGATAAGAGTTTTCTAATAAATTCGTATAAAGTTATTATTTGTTTGAGAGAAACATATTTGATTCGCCATATCCAAGATCAGTAATTATTTGTCACAAACGTAATTCATTAACAATAAATAAATCGTTTTCTCGGGGTCCTAAAATTAATTGACAGCATTTCAGTTAGGTAAGTTGTTAAATATCAGATATTATGTTGTGTGAGTCAAGCCGCCATTCTAGACCCATCCAATGAAGAAATATTTTATTTTAAAGGTATTTATAAGCTTTAAAAGCAGAAGTTGCTGCTGCCTCTGACAAATGTGTTGTTAACCAATAACCCTGGGGAACAGTCAAATTGTTGACAGGGATTTAAGAGTCGATTATGAGTACATTACTGCCTCTGATACTGGAAATGGCATTACTTTTTCTTCATTGGCTCTAATCTCTGAAATAAATAGACTTGATAAATATTACCTAATATAATTATAATTTGATAAATTATAGGACTGGCGAATTTGGCGACATGTAATAAGCTAAAGCGAGACTAAACACCTAATAGGTATTTTTAGGAATTTTTAAGGGAGCTCACTGCACAAATGCACCTACAACAAAATCGCCACAGAGCAGAAGTATCCTAGTTTTTTGCAGTTAGCTGTAGTAGCTGAAGCGACGAAATATATAGCAACATAATTTTTTTATTCCCCAGTGTAATCAGCGTTAATGAAAAATTAGGGATGTCAGAAAACTATAATTTCTGAGATTCATACCTCTTTATCCAACAATTTTATGAGTTAAAATTTTTTTACGAATTTATTTTGTAGTTAATACTTACAAGACCTTTTTTCAATGAATGTATGTTAATTACATGCAGTTTTATCAGCGTTCAAATTATACCGCAAAATGAAGTGACGAGAGTGTAGATGATAAAAATAGTAGCATATTACCAGTTACTTATACAGGGTGAGGGAATTTGTGAGGAAACTTGATTTCTAATTAAATTTGGCGGCTAGTCAGGGTAGGAATATGAAACATTGCCTGGCTATCAAGAAAATGACAAATAAGAAATTGTTTATATTCTAATATTTACAAATGATATTTCATTATTTATAATCTTAATTATTTAGTTAATAAAATATTACTAAGAAGAATCAGTTTATATTTAAATCTCATGCTATGTTTGAAATGTATACATATTTGTGTTCAGCTTGTCTACATTGATACGTATACATCTGTATCAATGGTAAGGAACAGGTAGTTGCGAATTATAACAAGAGGTAACTTTCCTTCCTTGTAGTAATGTAATAGACCGCGTTAATTAAAAATATTTCTATTTTTATATAACATTTCTGCGGATAAAAAAGTAATGAAATATGTAGTATTTGCGAAATTATAAAATATATAGGCAGTTTTGCATTTGACTCAAATTAATGCGACACGAGATTTTAAATAGAATGCGTTGTTACTTTGCAAAACGGGGTTTATTGTGGGGTCGACACTTGTAACCGATTACATTCGTTGAAAATGTGTATTTATTTACTTTTCAAAATATTTACTTAGCGGCTGTAACAAACCAGGTATACATATATTAACCCCAATGGTTATGGTATATGGAGATTGTATTCATATTTTGCCGAGTCTTATTAAAAAAAAAAACTAGCGATAAAATAAAAGATCAAATAATAAACTGTGTCAATACCATACTTTTCGACAAAATTTTCGTTTAATCGTCTCTGATATGATGCTAAATGATATGTATATTAAAGTAAATTATGTTTTAGAAAATCATCTACACATAACGGTAGGAGAGGTATAGATTATATTACCTATATTATAAGTTTTAGAAAAATAAAATATTGCAAATCTTATAGATTATAAAAATATAGTTATAATAATAAAGATCCAAAATTATTCCGTGAAGATTCCGTATAACGAATTATTTTGGTGGACTAATTAGAGAAGTTTCCTCTCAAATTATGTCTCATCAAAGTTTTTTGACTACGAACGAAATTTTGCAAGGGTAACAAGTTGGTGTAAAAATCAAACCTTACACAAGTTTATTTGAAGGCTGTGTACCTCATATTCAATTAAATACCTAGTAAAAAATATTATATTAAAAATGTATGTTATAAAAGTATTTACGTATTAAAGAGAATTATACTCTGAAATATTAGATCGTGAATTGGTATTTTTGTAATGTCCATAAATTAAAGTTGACTGTTGTTTTATCATGTCTTCATGTTGTATTATGAAGAAATGCAAACAAATACAGAAAAATTAAAATTCTAATTACTGTTGGTCATGAAGACGGAGATATTTACAATATGCAAAATATTTTCATAAAATTATGTTTCAAAATTAAGAATTCGATGGTAATTTGATCAACAACATAATATTTGTGGAAGAATCAAAGGATTCTTTTCAAAAGCTTTATTTAAATCGTCATCAATTGGTGGTGGCGGGTACCGCCAATATTACGGGATAAACTTTTTTTAAGGAAAATATAAATTTAGTTATTTGTAACTCTATTTGTAACTAAAGGATGTCTTGAATAATCACCGTAATCCCTGGGTTCTACTATTATAATTTCTAAACTATCTTTGGGGTCAGTTAGTCATTTGTCTACACGGGCAAGCCTCAATTGTTAGAAGGGTTGAAGATTCCTTACCAGTAATCACTTTTTTTCGTTACTACATTTTTATTTTATATATTGTATTAAATAATCATATTAGATAGTAATTAGGTATACATACATAGAATCATAACTCATGGTAGTAGTCCAGTGGATAAGGCGGTGAGAAATAACACATAAAAATCCTACAAAAAAAAAAAAAAAAAGTTATCGTCTTATCCAGGTGATCGATCCGACACGATTTAGTTGAGTTATCGTATTAACAAAACAAATTTCTCAAATAGTCCACCATCGTGCTCTCATGATTCATGAACAGGGTGGGGTGTGTCCTATCCACTTCCAAATAAATAGTTGTCGTTTGGGAGACGTCCCCGATCAGAATTAGTCAAAACCCGATCGATCCGACACGATTTAGTTGAGTTATCATGCTAACAAAAAAAAATTCTCAAATAGACCCAAGGGAGGGGGTGGCGTGTGCTATCCACCTCAAAATCAATAGGTGTCATCTGGAAGACGTCCCCGATCAGGATCAGTCAAAACCCGAGCGATCTGACACGATTTAGTTGAGTTATCGTGCTAACAAGCAATTTTAATGCCGACGACAACACACAGCAAAAAATTTTAAAAACCATTTTTTTTTTGGTTTTTAGGCCGAAAAACGAAAAATAAACCCAAAAAAAAATTTTGTGTTTTCACTTTTTCTTTACAGGATTACATTACTTTTCCGCTAGTATAGTGGAGTGCGGAAAAGTAATATATCAATGACGTCATATGTACTTTCTACACGAATGACCTTAAAATGCTCAACTAAACACATAATTTAAAGGGTCCGAGAGTTTTCCCCAAAAGTTCCTTGAATTTGTTTATTACTTTACGAAAGCATTGTACATTCACATTGCAGAATGGGTAGCGTAAACTATATATTTATAAATACTTCATAACTGAGAGAAGTTAGCCGCGAAGTGATTGGATTACTTATAATTCCAGCGATAATACAGTTCCGGACTACTTCCTTTTCTCTTTAGTGTGTAGTAAAGTTACGTGATGGCAAGGTTAAAGAAATATTGGTATGTAAAGAAATAGCCGGTACAAGTTTTGAATATTAAAACATTTCGGATTTGCTGTACAGTCCTCTTTGAAAGTTTTTCAAAGAGGACTGTAAACTTTCGTAACACAAATAAAAATTGAGATGTATACAGTGAGTAGAAAAAGGTTGGAATAAGTTCGTATTACTCGATTTCCAACACATTAAGACCGGATTCCTTTTCTCGGAAAAATACAGCCACTCTTTAAGTTTTGTTTTATTCAATAAATTTCACGTATACAGAGTAGACAAAGAAGATATCAGGTATAATCAGGTCAAGCTTATCAGGTCATGTGGTTAAAAATTATTAATTTTACTTAAATTACTAACAATTATCGAAAATAGCATCATTTGATAGCTGTATTAAGTAATACTTTAAATAAAACGTTAATTGCAGTGAGAAATTCATATTGATGGGACCACATCAACTTTAACGTCTAACGCCCATTACTCCAATAATTCAGACATAAAAAATATGGATTAAACTACGCAGTGGTAAATGCAATGGCTCCACTGGCAATTTAATGCCTAGTCAATAAATAACGCGTTTTTTACAAAACAATTACTAGATGGAGTTTGGGCAGCTACACTGGTGTATTACATGAGTGTGAACTATTATGTTATGAATTTATTACATTCTAACTAGATCATACAAAAACCAAAGCTTAAAATAAGATGGTGGAAAGGAAAAAGACACTATGGGTATCCCATAACTGGCTTTTTTAAATGTTATACAGCTGCTGGAAATGGCAATGGTTGCACAATGTCTTCAATCGTCATTCTGAGCATAACGATTTTTGTGTGATTTCTCTCGAGGGTCCTGTTTGAAAACAAGGTCCTTGTTTAAAACATTTAAAAAAATGTTATTATATTCTCGTCAAACCACTCGATTTCGTGAAACTTTATTTAATATCAAAAATATACTCGAACCTGTTGCATCTTCCGTCACAAAATACAATACTAGTGTAGCCAAAACAAGGCGAAAAATGACGCGTTAAATCGCTTTGATGTGTCAAAAAATGTAGCAACCCGAGTTATCCCTAACGTATAATAAAATAATGTTTAATATCAAATAATGCGAGGATTAATGACATTAGACGTTAGTGTGGTTCCAGCAAGTATAAGTTCTTCTGGAATAATTTTATGCTCGTTAAGAAAATTTAATATTTAAATATGTGATAGACAGCATATAGAAACGATAATAATTGGGTATGAATATGAACCCACACGGAGGTTTACGACACTTTAATAATAAACACCCCCAACAAATATTAATTTAGTACGACAATGAGAGAATGTGAGAAACAATTGTACAAGGAGCGGGTTTTACAGTCCTAGAAGATAAGCTATTAAATGTGTTATTCTCTGCCCAAGAAAGCAAATATAATATGAATGGCCGTTTTACTCTAGAGATTCCAGTTTTTCAAACATCCGTCCTCAAGAATTTATAGAAAAATAAATGGCATCCTTGTAAAGTGCAGTTAGTTCATAACTTAATGAGGACGACCTGGATGGGCCATTACAATTGTTTGACGTAACAGAGAACAGATGTAACGATGATGATCAGTTTTTAAGACGATTTTTCCTCACACATGAGGTCACGTTTTGCCTAATGGTTTCTTGAAGAGACGAAACATTCGATTTGAAAAACCAGTACTGGTCAATAGAATGGCACAGGTAATACTTTGACGGAGCTTTAGACAAGGAAAGATATTTGGAATTTTTACGAATGAAATTAATACCGCCGCTCGCTATACTTTTCGAAGATCGGGACATATCCAATAATACCATAACTAAAGTATAACAGTATATAAGTATAGTAGCACATTATATTTGCCCGTTGTGTCAATATTAAAACAGTATTTTTTTTCTGAACAAAGAATTCGTAGACGGGGTCCAATAGAATGGTATGCAAGATCCCCTGGTTTGACGACGCTACATTATTTCCTATGGCGCTACCTTAAATTCAAATTGTACTCAATAACCAAATAATACCGAAGACTTGAAATACTGAAAAAGGAGTAAAATAAATTAATAGATATACAAGTCGTTCAGAATTATTGAACAATTGTTGACATCATTTCTGCAAAAGATTGCCATTTATTAATAATTCTAAGATTAAATATATTTTTTAATCTTAACGTTAAACTGTGTTTTATCGTCATATTATGATAAATTGGAAAACGTATATATTGACAATAATGATGTGTTATGTAAGTAAAACGAATGTATAATCTAGGAACTGAATGAATGCTATCAGAATTTAATATTTTGATGTGTCCACCACGTGTAATATTAATAATTATATGCATTAGCATTGGTTTATAAATTACAGAAATTAACTAATTTCAAAAACTATAAAAATGATTTGAATTATAGGAAAAATAATGTAATAGTTATTACTTAATTATTTTATGAATATTCAGGTACATAATATATGAAAAGGAAAATTCAATACCACACCATACTATGATAAATTTTCAAAAAATAACGTTAACGTCTGTGATTATTAAAGAAATGAATGCAGAAATGATGTAGTTAATAATGATATGTAAAGCTTTCTATGGTAGAAAATGTGAGAAATTCATTTTATTCGTAAATATAGAGTGAGCCAAAAATCTGTAATATTATATAAAGCAAAAAAAAACATTAAATTATAGTAAAATCGATAACGTAGATTGAGGGCAACTCAGTCAGATTTCATATCATAATCCAAATATTAGTCAAGGGCTAATTTCTGGAAGATAATTCTTACGGCTTTTAGGGACCTAGCTTGTCAGAGAGAGAGAGAGAGAGAGAGAGAGAGAGAGAGAGAGAGATTGATGTTGCTGCTGTTGATTGATTGATGTTTATGTTCTGTGTGTGTGTAATTCTGCATCGTGTCAACCAGAAACAGACATAAATGTAAAATCAAATCGACAGTGACGATTATGAATTTTTTACAGTTGTTGTTCGACCGTTAGCTAAAATGTGGCGAGATCTTGTTCGGGGAATCAGTAATAAGAACTTAACTTTGATTCACCGCTAATATTTGTTTTAAATATTGTGGATGCTTTCTTAGTAATGAATCACGTATCTTAGAAATGTGCTGATAATGTGTATCATATTTTCGTTCAACCATGAAGTCAGTATTCTGTGAGAAAACAAGGATATTCACGTATTCACAATTTATGCAACAACGTCCGTATATTACGGTGTTTCGTTAAAATGCGGTGTGCAGTTGCTTTAGATTTTTCATTGTAGCAATATATTCCTTAGGTTCCACCGCCACATCGTGCTGACCACCTTTAATAGTGTTCACTTTCGCTAACTGTAAATATTTGACGCATTCTTCCCCAGTAGAACACCATTTTTTTATTTTGAAATTGGCAAATTGATATTCAAAATTATAGACAGCCTATTATAATCCGGAGGATTCGAATTACTACCCACACCATCATCGTTAGTCAACTAATGCTTAAACTTACATGCGCATGATTCATTGAGATGACATTTAAAAATGTCAAAAAGTGAATATATATAAAGTCAATAACTGAACCTAATCCAATATTCACAAAAAAACTGTATTCTTCGATTTAAAAATATTAATAACGAAAAATTTTTTAAAACTTTCTCCTGAAAAAAAAAATATTATGGGACTTCTCTATGATGTTGTGATTGTGTAATATTATTTTTCTAATTTATTCAGTCACAAAATAAACCAAAGTTATAAAATAAAGGCACAAAACAAAATATAGCTCCCATAAAATGCAGTTTTCGGAAAGAATCGTAGAATAAATGTCGACATTAACACTACTAAGAGTAACAATTCAGTATAACAATGAATTAGGCACTCATTAATTAACCATTAAACAATTAGTGACAATAGATGCAAAATTAATGCTTACAAACAGTATTTATTAGCACATTGTTTAAACACTTTCACACACACATTGATTAGGATTTTTAATTTCGACTCCGGCCAACTAACAAATTACGTTTGTTAGTTGGTATGTACGAAAAATTGAATTTTGTATATTTCTTATGAATCTCTTCTGAATATGTGGTCTATGAAATCTGATAAATATTGCAGATAACTTTAGATTATTAATACCAACGCAACATGAACCCGATTTATGTAATTCAGTTTAAACAATTCGTTGCTTAATTTTAAATAATATTATGGAGAAAAAAATAAGTGGAAATTCGTCAAATTCCCATGGATAACATACAGGGTGATGCAGAATCTACATAAAATAGTGACTCATAAATTTTTCGGGTTTTTTGAGTCTCTATATAAGGCAAACACAATATATTTTTAGATGAAATAACAGAACTTCTTAATACAAATGCGTATTATTTATAAAAATTGAGATATCAAATGCCAAAATAAAATACTTCAATACTTCAGAAGTTAAGTACATATGTTTAAATTTAGTTCACGAGTTTTCAAAGCTTATATCTGCTAATTTTTTCGCAATAAATTCTCGTATTCTTCACTTTCGTGAACGATTCGTTTACAAGTATTTTTGTAAGATGTAATTTACTTAACGAATACATAATTTTACAATTTACCTTACTTAGTTAAAGGAATTAATTTTTATTCGAATAAAACTATAAAACCTTAAAAAAGTGATCATTATTTTAAGATACACCTTTTATATATTTCCACAATTTTGTTTCATTTCCACAATTTTCTGACTACGTTTCTTAAACAGACCACAAACCTTGGTGCCAAATAAAAGTACGGAGTCTAACTTTTAATTAATATACAGGGTGTTGCGTGACATATTGGACAAACTTAAGAAACGAGTTTCTAAGGTAATTATAAGTAAAAAAAGTTACAATAAACATTGGTACAATTCTACATAATTACCGAACTATGGGCCTCTAAAGTTTGGAAAAAGATACACAGATTTTAAGCTTTTTTTATTGTCTTGTCAGAACTAACTCGAAAAAATAACAAAAAAAATAACACAATTATCCGAGGTGTTTAAACTGTTCTCATTAATACACTGCATTAATATACTATACATCACGATCAAGAATGGATTGAGTGATTTCTTTTAAAATATCTGGGTTATTCCTCACTTCCTGACACTTATCTAAAATTATCTGCTTAAGTTCCTCTCTAGCATTAATTGGTCTCATACACTAAGGTTTTAAAACAACCAGCAGGTAATAGTCCAGTGGATTGAGATCTGGTGATATCGGTGACCAAGAATCCTCCACGTCCGATCCACCTACTAGTATATCTTTCATAAACATATCCCCTGGTTAATCTACTAAAATGAGCAGGAGCTGTTGCTCATTCATATTCGTCATATTGAAATATCATGTTGAAATATCATTCGTTGTATAGTATAGGAATATCTTTTAACAGACGTGTTAATTTATTACGTAAACAGTTAGTGTAAACTTCTCCTGTAAGGCGCTTCTTAAAAGCGAAGGGCCCAATTAGTTGGTCATCAATCATACCATGCCAGACGTTTTGATCGTTAAAAACGATATTCTTTTTTGAAATGAGGATTCTCAGCAGATCAATAATGACGAGTTGTGCGAATTATTCACCCCATCTTGAGTAAACAGCGACTTAGATAAACAGAATACACTTTACTAACTGAGGAATTGCTTGAACCCATTGGCAAAAATATTGTCAAGAAGTAGCACTACAGCAAAGCAGAACTGAAAAACGGGTGAGATTTAGCTAAAAACGTTGTTATAAAATGATTTAAAGGCCCATAGCTTGGTAACCCTGGAGAATTTAATCCTTGTTTACTATAACTTTTTTGCTTAGAGTGACTTCAGATGACCTGTTCCTTAAGTTTGTCCAGTACGTTATTCAATACCATTTAATGTATACTGATAATTAATACAAATTTATAGGTTGTGGTACATAAGCAATTCCAAAAAGTATTTTTCATTTTTATCTGAAGAGCTTTTGGTATCTAAAAAGGGTCATAATATACGTAATTTGCGATGGGGTTAAAAGTAAAAATCCATATGGCCCACCTAGAAAATTTTAATACATTGATCACTCTTCGATTGAATCGTTGATATGAAAAACACTGGATAAAATAATTCAAGTTATATTTCCTATTTCTTTAGATCTGAATAATTTAGCAATTACTTTCGGGATAGCTTTACATGAACATTATAAAAAATCCGTGAGATATTTATGACAGGGCTTTCGTGGTAATTTTTCCAGCTACTTTTATATTTTACTATGCTAATTTAATATGATAAATACTTTATGAACGAGAAATGTAAAATATGTAATTCCGTTCTGCAATAATTATAAAAAATAAATGTGTTTATAGGCCAAATTGCGAAAAATTTCACCTACTAATGAACAGGAAAAATAACGTGTCAGCAGGTTGGTTAAAGTGTTTATGTTTCATAACAATTATACATAATAAGATACCCAAACAGATTGACAATCAACAATAATGATGAGAGGCGTGACGCTTAGTGCAATAACAAACAATAACATTACTAATTACAGAAATTTACTATCACGGTTTGAACTGATTACTTGCTTGTATGAAACTGATAAATGGAAAATAAGCGATAAAAGTTATCATTGTTTTTGCTAACCAACGCAATGCAATAATAGATGTTGTATACTCTAACTAAACTAGAAATATTTCCAATAGAAATCAAGAAAATACTTCTCGTCTGATATTTATTTTTCTTTACTTTATATCATGATACATTTATTAATTAATTATACATTAAAAACAGATATATGTTTCTTATTTCTTAAAAACCGTTTGCCACATTTCATTAAATGAATATTTAATGCAATATTTTAAGAAACTCATGAACATCATAAGTTAAAATATATAAAACATGGTATTGTAACAAATTTACTAGAAAGTTCTTTATTTCGAACAGTTATTTACAAATCAACTATTCACAAGCCCAACTAACTAACTAACTTTCTATCTACTTTAACTAATTTTCGCACTGTATCGCTCACTATCGCGGTCCAGATTCAATTAACTGCTGGCTGGACGTCACAATTCTTATATAGGTAGTGAAACGTCTCTCCAGACGTTTCTAGATAAAGAACTTTGGCGAACCTTCTAGTATAGAACGCACTGGAAGTCAACTCCGCATGCTCACTATTGTTTCAAATATTCCCGGCGTTCGGGATCGCTCTAGGCGTTCGTGACAGTATTTTCCGAAATATAAATTGATGCTTTTTGCATGTTAATAATAATGATTCTACGTAATTTAATATTATGAAGAGACAAGTTAAGAGAAAAAATAATTCCAAGTAAAAATGAGTGTATATTAAATCATGAGTCGGATAAATATGCTCAAGCACGTATCGAACATAAGAAAAAATAACAGTAATTGATAAACTATAATAAAAAATCTATAGTTAACGTCATAAGATTTGTGACTCCATTTCCAAATATTTGGTAATATTTAATGATTCTTCCTGTGTATCTCTGATTTATTATGTAGTTAATAAATTGTATTTGTACTAAATGCAGTTAAAATATTAGCAATCGTATATAAATTTGTTAATAAAATATTTATGATGTATATATATCTTTACTTTAATTTGTCACCATTGAAAAAAATATATACATATAATGTCGTTTGCTGATGTTTAATCTCGAATTGCATATGTATATCAGTCAAGTATGCGTACATTCAGCAAAATCTAATCAATTAACGGCGAGATAAATATGAGGAAGAAATCGTTTAGATACATTATTGTTCTGCCGGTATTATCCACGTAGTGACATGAAGGACTTACTCTGGTCCCACATTTGCCGTTGTCTTTATTTCATTACATTTTACTGTATTTCCTATTACAGACTTCATGTCCAGAAAGGAGTGATCAGATATTTATTCATATACTTCAAATTTATTGCCAAAATAAAATAAAATTTCATATTTTGTATTTTTAATTGCGAATACTTATAATTCATTTGTATTGCAAAACTATGCAATGTTGTCAATTTAAATGAAGAATATAACTTAATCTATTGACATCCATCCTATTGATAATGTATACTGAGCGGTAAGAAAATTAGTATACATTTCAGCTGCTTGTGTACTTCAAAATATATTGTCTGACAGTGATAACAGTAAATAATTGTCATTAAATGTATCTTACGATGTTTATACCTAAACAGATTGCTGATATAATAGAAAATATGTATTCTTGCTGTTACAAAAATATTTTAATTTACTAATTTGTAAACACAATATTTAAATTGATAAATCATTACTAATATTACAACAAAAATGGCTTAGAATAACTAACACCATTGTTTAACAAGATCTAGTTATATATACCGCCTAATATAATCACAATTTATTGCCACCTACTGACCAAAATTATATGGAGAATTCTAGTTTTTCTGGTTTATAACTTTTATGAATTATACAGATTTTTCAGATACAACGGGATACGATCATAGAATAGTTACCTACGTACCTATAAAATGTCAATAATAGTTCGCCATAAACGATTATAATTGATAAAAGTAAATGTATAATAATATTCTCTTCGTTCTCTCGTTCTTTATAATAAAAATACGAAAATTCCATAAATAGTATTTAAATTATTTATAAACTATACTGCAAGTCATTAACTAACGCAGTTTACTAATTAGGGTTAATTAAATCAGGAATGTAGATGGGTAAATTTCGTGTTTAAATTATCAAACTATTTACTAAGAAAATATTCGAAGAACACAAAATTAGTTTAATTCATATCGAACACTTTAGAGTTAAAATTTTTATTTCATTATTATTACAGATTTTTATATACACTGAGCAAAAGTATTTTCGACCTAGTATATACAACGCATACAATATACAGGATGTGTCTCCTGAATCATGGTTCAAACGAGAGGGGTGATAGAAGAGGTAATTTTCAACCAGAAAATATCCATATGTTGTTATTTGATTCCTTACTATTTGAAAGTTCTAATAATCGGTACCTTTACAAAGAAAAAATTGTAATAACATAATATTGCAATTAAATACCCGTGTTTTCAGAGTAAACTCGTCATATGTTTTCCCATAAATCGTTTCGTTTTAGAAAATAGTTTTGATTAAATGAAAGTATGTATTTAAATATTTGATTAAATGAAAGGTTTTATTAAGTTTCTTTTTTAGTGAAGAAAGATACAGTAAATTATGAACCTCATGCAAAAAGTAACCTCATGTAATGAAATATTAGAGATTAAGGTCTGGCGATCAGGGTGGCCATTGTATGGGCCCTTCTAGTCCTATTCACCTGTTTGCATATGTGCTGTTAAGAAAGTACTGAACTTGATGGGCAACATGGTCCTACTGATAGTCAAGGGAGCATCTTCTAGCAACTCATACATATTATTTTCTATGTTTCTAAACATCGTTCAGCACTCAGTCTCGCTGGCAGCTTGACCAGCTAAGGTCCAGTTATATGACTAACTAGTAATACCAAATAATGAAATGGGTTTACAGCCTATACGTAAAAATTAGAATAAGGGCTATCTCAACTCTTACTCACCATTTATTTGACTGACATCTAAAGATAAGTATTTAAATTTGAATTACCAACTTTGAGAGGTGCTATCTAGGGGTCTTGTCCAATTTACCTTTAATTTATTGTCAATTTTTAAGGCTATCCTTAACTAAATAATGCTAATTAACTATCCTTAATTAAATAATGCTAATATTATATGAATAACTTTTATGCTGGCTCTTTTTGGTAGCGTCTAAGTATACTCGTATGTCCTTGGCTTTAAGTGTAACCTTCCCCTCTATAGCCTGAGGCTTTAGGGGAAAGAAGTGGAGTTCTGTGTCCAAAAATTAACTTTAATGTGTTAAATTCGTCCAAAAAGCCACGCCTAACTCCCTAGTCCATCTATGTATATGTCTTATAATATTCATTGAATGCATCAATTATACCACAGAAGTCTAAGAAGAGCTCTCGGTTACTAGTCTTGTGTGCGGTGTGCCTTTCATTATTTTAGATGGTAGTGGGGTCTACGGTAGTACTTCATTGTTATTGTGATAGTTGTCCTTTTTTTCATTTTATAAAATTTAATTATTAATTAAAATTTAATTATCTATTTTGCCAAATTTTTAAAAATTTGGCAAAAAAAAAATTGAATGAACATTTATTACTCCCACAATGTTTTATTAAAATGTACATTTAAAGCAGTGTTTATCCACTTTGTAATCATTTGTAAAGAACTAATGCTAAGTTTATTTCTCCTTTAGAATTAATCGAATGTATTTGATTAATATGTGGATAGTGGCAGTCGTAGGTGGCTAGAACTTTACTTATACATATAGTGTGTCCCAGAATTTCCTTTAGAAGCAATACAATTTCCTGGTTACTTGATAGAAATATGAAACAAAAAGCGGTAACATTCCGTTAAATTATAATTTCTTTCACATTAAACATTGCTGTTAGTTTTTACTGAAATCAATATCCTTTTCATTATGAATACTGTGATGTATCATATTTGATATTTTAATTACATTTCTGCGGTAAAACAATTCTAAACAAAAATTATTTTCGAATAACCTCGTAACATCTTACATTGAATCATAGCTAAAATTGAATCATAACTCTACAATACTCCGCACAAATTATTCACGGTCGTTAGCAAATTTAAAACACATTAAAATATCTTTTCTTACAAATATGTAACATATAAGTTCAGTAATTCTACATATTACGAGAACTATTTATACTTTGAGTCTTGGCAACACTAAGTGTTGTCAGACGCCATCTGATGTTTCCAATGAAAAGTTTGACATTTTTGACCATAACCTTATTTAGAACATTTTATCATTTAAGCGCGATTTGAGATGTTTACAGTGATTTGAAAATTGTATCTCAGCGGAAAAAATGGAATTAACTCGAACATTTTCGTGCGTTGATTTATAACGACTTTCGACGTGGATTACCAAGACAAGTGTGCATCGATCAACTTACTTCCACTTTTGACAATAAAAAAAAAATACCTTCAATATTTTGTTATTGTGAAACGCTGGTATAACGAGTTCAATCGTGGCCGCCATTCGCTCAGCGACGAAAGTTGTGAAGGTCGTTCAAAATCGTTGTTGTGCCAGAAAACATTGAAGCTGTGCAAAAATTGGTAATGCAAGATTGTCATGTGACATACTGTGAAATTGAGGCAACCTTAGGCATTAGTTCGACTAGCATATATATAAAATATTGCATGATCATTTAGCTGTAAAAAAGGTTTGTTCTCGTTGGGTCCCACAAAATTTGAAAAAATCTCAAAAAGATGCTCTTGTCGATTGGTGCAAACAAATGCTCAACAAAAACAACGGCGGTGCTTCAAAAGACGCATATAATACTGTAACAGGTGATGAATCATAGCCGAAAGTACACAACAGTCGACTGTATGGGTGTTTCAAGATGAACCAAATCCAATAAAAGTTGTTCGCGCTTAAAGTACTTCGAAACAAATGGTCGGCTTTTTCGGAAAAAGTGGTCATGTGCCACTTTACAACAGTGCCTTTAGAGGAATGTAAAACGGTACATTTTGAATGGTACATAACCATTGGTTTGCCGGAAGTCTTCGGTGAAATAAGGACAACAAACAAGCACCGTCGGATCATTCTTCATTATGACAATGCGAGCTCTCACACAGCTCGTCTAACAACCGAATGCTTGAACACTCAAAAAATCGAATTAATGGGTTGTCCGCCGTACAGTCCTGATTTGGCACCCAATATCTTATTTTTGATCCCGAACGTCAAAAATAAATTGCGTGGACAACGATTTTCGTCGGCAGAAGGAGCCGTTGATGCATTCAAAAACCATGCTTTGGAGATATCTCAAGCAAAATGGAAAAAATGTTTTGACAAATGATTTGAACGCATGCAAAAGTGCATAGATCATGAAGGCGAATATTTTTAAAAACGATAAAGTAATTTTCAATAAGAAATTAATGATTTTTTTTATTATTAGGCTCAAAATTAGACAGTGCCCCTCGTAGTATAAATCTGAGTATCTCCCTCTCACTCAAACATGGTGTTTTCAGTCAATACATTATTTTTTTCTTAATTTTATTTAAATGTGTATGGAGAGTAATTAATTAATTATTTATCACTTTGTGCTACGCTGATTTATTCAGTATTTACTCTAATTAAAAAATAAACATATTAGAAATAAGCGACGATAATTGTTAGATATACAATTATTGCTGAAACCGCGTCATTCTATTACATAGACATTTCCTTTTATATATCCATTCACTGACACAGACAAGTAAATAAAGATGAGGCATAAAAACTGCGTGCTCATTGTTAACATTAAATCTTACTACTCTCGTTCTACTAACCTCACCTAATAAAGCGTGGGAGACATTGCGTAATAGCAAGGTCAAACTAATTTGAAAGGAAATATTTATATAATGGCCTTCTGTAATAAATATACACCAAAATTAAGAAATAATAAATTAACTACAAATAGGGAAATTTTCTGAACTTGTATTATACTAGGAGTATTAAAGTATAGATAATTTTTCCGCAAATATAACCGAATTTAAATCATTCTGTTTGTTACAGTTTAAAACAGTATATCTGACGTAGCCTATTTCCATATCACTGGCATTTTTAGAATACAGGTAGTCGCGCAAATAAAATTTTTTAAAGATTTATACATTATTGTTTTCGTAGACATAACTAAATTATACTACGTCTGTTGTGGATGCTATTCTATATTCACTACTTTGAGCCTTTGAATGATATTTTAAGATGTTCGCTACAATGAACATCTTAAAAATATCAATGTTATTAAAGTATGACATTGAAAATCGCTGTTGCTTTTTTTGGTATCGATCCGATTAAATAAATCAGCTGTGATGAAATTTGAAGTTATATATGGAAAACTATAGAAAAAAAAGGTGAAATTGATATAATATGTGTTGGTTACCTGTTCACTATTTGAAGACATATTAACTATAGAGAGAAGAAATAAATGTTATAGACGAATATGTTGTAACAAAATATGAAGTTCAAATAAAATTAAGTCTTGTAAGTCTAAAAATATAGTGTTGACCAATAGATAGTTAACTTGAATCATGGAAATGTTTTTATAAATAAAAATAGAATTTAAACTACTTAAATATCACAAAACTGTTTTAATTTCTCGTATTTGAAAGGCGCCCATTTAAAAGACTTATTTTATTATTTTAGTAAAAGTGCAATATATACATAAATATTGATCACAAATTTGCAATCGCGATTAAAGAAATGAGTTTCAAGTTAATGACACAAAATTGCTAAAGGTACTAACAATATTTTTCATGATTTATGTACTATTCATTTCATTGCTATTTGCCAAATTAAAAACTCTCTTTTCTTGCCGATAAACGGAACACCCAAACTGGGCCTAGCCATAAAAACAAGCCACGGTATGTTTTGAGATTTTTTATTTGGTAAATAGCGATGAAATAAACTATACTTGTATTTATGTACGACTAAACCAATTATTTGAAATGATGAATTGGGGCTCTTGGAAACTTCACAATAAAAAAATATGTTTCCATCAACATAAGAGTGTGAAGTGTTCATTGGACAGAAGTGAAGTGTCAATGCACGACAGACCGAGGCAAATG
Source organism: Rosalia funebris (assembly GCA_037954035.1). Taxonomy (NCBI): domain Eukaryota; kingdom Metazoa; phylum Arthropoda; class Insecta; order Coleoptera; family Cerambycidae; genus Rosalia; species Rosalia funebris. Next base: position 14,309,813 of record JAZFAV010000007.1, read on the forward strand.
AAAGCAAAACTATTCACAAATGGTCTAATCACATTTTAGTTATATTACATCATGATATAATCAAGTAGGCCAGATCGAGTAATGTATTTAAAATAAAATATAAAAAAATAATGTGTTAAATATAAAAAACCTTTTGGCGATAGCAAGGATAAAGAGTGCATTGCCTTGACCGGGAATCGAACCCGGCTCTCCCAATTTCCGGTTGGTTGCTCTGACCGCTGAGCTATCGAGGCACACTCATTAGCCTTGCTAATGCGCCAATTTTAACGCGTCGCTACAACCTTTTCCACAAGGAAAGATCCGTAAACTTCTCACTGATATCAATGGAAATGTCAAAATATAAGATTTGTTGAAAATATAGTTCAGTGGTGGGAAAGACGACGAAACCGTTATTATCAACCGTTATTATCCAATAACGAACGTGAACAACGAAGAGCATGGACAGAAATAAATTATGACCGTAATTGAATAAAAGTTATTTATTAAAGAACATGATTCGTCTTTAATATGTATTTTTGGTTAAATGCCCTATAAATAACGAGCATGCATTTAGCTGTTTGGAGCTGTTTTCTTAAATTTTAATATCCCAGAAAATGGTGACCCATGTATATAAGTGTTGTTAAAGTCTATACATAAATGGTACGATGAGGGAAGTCGACTCTGTACGAAATAGAAGACGGAAAATGGGGTCTAAACGCTTGATAAGTCCTCACATTCTTCTAAAACGTCTTAGGGTTTTCAGTTTCTGAAACTTTATCGATTTCATTTGATGATGTCGAATGTCGATTTCAATTGAAAATATGTGTCGACATCAAGAGATTATTTTATTGTTTTAAATAGTTTCTTAATAAAGTGACAAATATGACTTCTTCCGTTTTTAAAACGCAGGTGGTAAAATAGGGAATATTTTGGTAAAGCTTGTGGACATTACACCAGCTTTCATTTAGGGAAAATCGAGGTTCCCTATGAGAGAGAACACGTATCCCTGAAACCTTCGGTATGGAGGAAATAACTAGCACGCGGTATTAGCATAAGCGATTTTCCAAATTCGACATTATTTTTAATGTTTGTAAATATTTGGCAACGTTCCTGCGATTTCATATAAGACTTTAACATATAAGGACGATAATTGTTTAAAATCGAAAATTGTTAAATAAATGCATTTGTCAAGTGTCCAAAGTTTGAAGCCTCGATGCGTCTTTACGCAAAGATTCTAATATGACCTCAATCATTTTGTATTGAATATTTTAAAACTAATTTCTCTCTGAAAATGGATTTAAACGAAACTGAAATGATCTGAAAATGAATTTAATTATTTTCACTAATGTTTTAAATGAAATGAAAATAATTTAGGAAAAATTTTACAAGGCAATATTACGAAAAATACCGCATAATCTTATAGCCCAAGTACGGGCCAAGTACATTTCAGTAATATATTATTATGTTAATGATATTTATTTAGTATTTTATATATAAAAAAATATAGTTTAATACATGTCAAGTCACATCATCAACAGTACAACCACAGCCGGTGATAATGCAAGATTTTAGATATATCCAGTCCAGCGCGTTTACTGAAATATATTTCCACTACAAAGCAATTTTACTAACACTACATTTATTACAGATTACAATGTTTGAGATCTGGACCGTTACATTACTCTGCAGTGTGTAAACGGAATTTCACTTTTCTAGAAGTAAACAAACATATTATAAATAATGCATAATGTTAAGAATCTACACAGAAAATAAAATGATGAAATTATTAGGATACGCAAATTTATTCAAATGGTTTAAGGCACCCTCTTATGTGACTATCAGCATGTAGTTCGCAATTTTCACCTACAACACATTCATTACAGTGGCCCACAAGTCTTCGCGTAGACACAAAAACATTAGGTCTATAATCGTTACGTTCTGAAGAACCGTTGCATATATAAATCACTCATACAGGAAGATCCCATTTGTTGGGCTATATAATCATACATTACATATTCCTTACAAATTCGTTTTCGGCATTAAAAAAAAGATTATTGTCATTTATGGTACAGTGGAATTTTAATACCGGAAATGTTCATACATTAAACATGTATGGAGCAGGAGACAAAACTTTTCAGGTTTATACAAATATAAAAACAAGACGATAAATATGCAGCAATACGGAATTAATTGCAGTTATTTGTTATATTGTCTCCGCGGAAAGAAATCGGACCAATAAGAATGAAAACGCCGAGAAAACGGATTTCATTGTGCAAGGGAGGCAATATAGTGGTGCGTTTACAAAAATAGCGAAGACCTCCAAGATAAATTGCCGAAATGATACCAGGAATTTCTCTATTTAATATATTACAAAGTTAAAATTAATAGTATTTCTGGTAGGGCAAGCAAATTAACTACCCACAAGCAAAATTTAGTTTAAAAAAAATCTACCGAATCCGCAAACTTCTGTAACAGGAAATGCTAAATACTCCAGAAAAGTTTTCTGCCGTATATGTTCATTCAACGCAGATTTCTGTGTCGGCAGAGGGTACGTGTAGCCAGACGAAAACGATTTATTAATGAGTCCAGTTGAAAATAAGGATTGGCATATGCGAAAAAAAATGTTGACCAACGTAATTATTTTGGGAATGGTGCATATCTGCAGATGAATATATACCACGCCAATTAAAGATGCAATTCATATTGGCATTGACTGTCAACGCATAAAGAATACACCGTATTCTTTATGCGTTCAGGTTAGTTGCCCGTCGCAGAGCTAATAAAATAAATAAAAGTTTTGCACCCCGTCCACAGCATGGATGGGTGACTTATCGTATGTTCATTTGCAGAGTAACACTTTAGGGGAAGAAACTCGATTTTTGTGGGTCCAAACTATAAACTTCTCAGTCACATCCTAGGGAAGAATTTAAATTTTACATTATGTGCATTTTCTCCATTTAATACATTTCAAGTAAAATATGTGTATATCTATTTGTAAATAAAGTACTACGATAAACAACACATGATTCTTTAAAATATACGACTATTATTTTATTTGATAATTATTTCCTAAATAAGACCATTGCGAAAAATAAACATATTGTAAGAACTCACTAGTCGATTATTTAAAGCAAATACTTCTTGTCCATAATTAAGTATGGTCTTCATATATATTTGTTTTACAGTTTTGATTTAATTACAGTTTTACTGTTGATGATATGACCAAACTGTTAATTTGGTGTGGATAATTAAATTATTAATATATGCTTTGCTTGCCAAAGTGCAATGTATGGATATTTTGGTCCAACGCGACAATAGTTTTTACTTTTCCGCACTCCACTATACGCGGAAAAGTAATGTAATGTAAAAAAAAATTTTCTAGGGTTTATTTTTCGTTTTTCGGTCTAAAAACAAAAACAAATTGTTTTAAAACCATTTTGTGCATGTGCGTGCGCGTGCGCGTGCGTGTGTGTGTCGTTGTCGTCGGCATTTATTCTCGTTAGCACGATAACCCAACTAAATCGTGTCGGATTGATCCAGTTTTGACTGATTCTGATCGGGGACGTCTCCCAGACGACACTTATTGATTTTGAGGTGGATAGTTCAGTAGAGATAGACGACACCAATTGGTCCATTGGTCACGACAAAAGCACAATGGTGGACTATTTGATAAATTTGTTTGTTACTACGATCACTCAATTAAATCGTGGACAATTTTGAAGTGGATAGGACACACCCCACCCTGTTCATGGGTCATGAAAAAGCACGATGGTGGACTATTTGAGAAAAATTGAAGAAAGTAAAACTGTCACATAAAATACATATTCTGCATTTATGTGTTGGTTTATTTTTTCTCGGCCACCCAATTTCGAGACAGAGAGGTTCTACGTGCGGAAAAGTCCGTTTTAAAGTTTTAAAACTGTTTATTTTTTTCTATAAATTGACATAAATTTTATTGAAGTGTTTATCATACATATCTATGTACTGAATAAACAGTATTAAACCCTTAAAACGGACATTTCCGCACGTACAACACCTCTATCTCGAAATTGGGTAGCTGAGAAAAAATAAACCAACACATAAATGCAGAATATGTGTTTTATGCGACAGTTTTACTTTTTTCATTGGCGACTGCTTCAGTGCCGTATCAATACGTTTGTGATCAGACGAAATTATTTTTTTTCTCATTCATTCGTATATGATACAGGCCGAATATATTTTGTTTTTTTCGTTCAATGCAAAATCAGCAATGCGTTAAATGTTTATGTTTAAAATCTCAGAATGAACATAAACATTTACATCGTGCTTTCTCATGACCCCTGGATAGGGCCCTATCCACCTCAAAATCAATAGATGTCGTCTGGTAGACGTCCCCTAATCAGAATCAGTCGAAACCCGATCAATCCGACACGATTTAATTGAGTGATCGTGCTAACAAACAATAATTCTCAAATATTCCACCATTGTGTTTTCTCATGACCCATGAACATGGTAGAGTGTGTTCTATCCATCTCAAAATCAATAGGTGTCGTCTGGGAGACGCTCTCGATCAGAATCAAACAAAACCTGATCGATCCGACACGACTTAGTTGAGTTATCGTGCTAACAAATATTTTAATGCCGACGACAACGACACACAGACAGATACAAATTTTGTAAAATTTGGCTTTTTGATTTTTAGGCCGAGAAACGAAAAATAAACGATAGAAAAAAAAATTTTCTCATTTTTCTTTACACGATTACATTACTTTTCCGCTCTGATATAGTTGAGTGCGAAAAAGTAAAAATAGTGTAGGACAAGGCAATTCTATGAGTGGGATTTAAAGTTGATGACGCAAAATTTGCATTTTAGGAAGGAAAAAACAGATGATGTACGGGGAAATATTTTATATGATATACACATAATTAAATTTTATGACAGTCCAAACTACTAGGATGTTCTTCTGGAAATTTGTAAATAAAAAACCTTATCTTAACATGACAGTTATTATATTAAGTTACTTATTGGTTACTTATTAGAAATCAAGTAAAAGACTGTAAGAGTTATCCAGGAGCAGATGTAGACAGCGATCACAACTTGGTAGTCATGAAAGCTAGATTAAAGTTCAAAAATCTGAAAACCCGGAAGGATAAGAAACGTATAAATGTAGACATATTGAGGGATCAGAATATGAAAGATAAGTTCCAGGAGAAAACAGATCAATTAATAAATAAAACGAGTAAGGACGAAATCAAGAACGCAGAAACTGAGTGGGAGGGTATCAAGAATAGTCTAGCTTCCGCGGCTACGGACGTTTTAGGACACGATAAAAGGGAAGCTAGGAAACCCTGGATAACGGACGAAATCTTAAACTTAATGCAAAAGAGACGAGGCTACAAAAACAGACGAGACGAAGAAGGACTGAAAACGTATAAGGCAATAAAGTGGGAAATCATTAGAAAATGTAGAAAAGCGAAAGAACAATGGATAGAGGAGAAATGCAAAGAAGTAGAAGATAAGTTGCAAGTAGGTAAGACCGATGAGGCTTACAAAATAATTAAGAGGAACTTCAGGGATGTAGGAACAATAAGTAGAAATGTTAGGAGTCAATCGGGGGACATACTGATAGGAAGAGAGGAGAAAGCGGATAGATGGAAGCAGTACTTGGGAAATTTATACGAGGGTCAGGAATTAGGAGAGATATTAGAGGAAGAATCTAGCATCGATAGGGAAGATGTAGGAAAACCTATATTGAGAGAGGAATTTGAAATAGCACTAAGGGGGCTAAAGAATAATAGAGCGCCGGGTGTAGATAAAATACAAGCGGAAATTTTGAAATGTGCGGGACAGAAAGTAGTAAATAAGATGTTTGAACTGGTAAAATACATATACGAAACGGGCGAGATGCCGGAGGATTATAAGAGGAACATTATCGTTACTATACCGAAAAAGAGAGGAGCCGACAAATGCGAGAACTTTAGAACGATTAGCCTAACTTCCCATGCGTCAAAAATCTTAACTAGAATAGTGCAGAAGAGGATGGAAAATAGAGCGGAGGAAATACTAGGAGAAGACCAATTCGGGTTTAGGCGAAATAGGGGAACTCGCGAAGCTATTCTGGCGCTAAGAGTAATGTTAGAGAAAACAATAGAAAAAGGAAAGAACGCTTATATAGGATTTGTAGATTTAGAAAAAGCTTTTGATAACGTAAGATGGGAAAAAATGTTCGAGATACTAAAGAGCGCGGGAATGAAGTATAGAGATAGGAGAGTAGTACACAATCTATACATAGAGCAAACTGCTGTTATAGAAGTAGAAGGGGAAGAAAGGGAAGTAGGTATTAGGAAAGGAGTAAGACAAGGATGTACGCTATCACCACTAATTTTTAATCTGTACATCGAAGAGGCGATTAATGTGGTAAAAGATAGAGTAGATTTCGGGATTAAAGTACAGGGACAGAAACTAAAAATGCTGAGATTCGCGGATGATATAGCAGTATTAGCATCTAGTAAGGAGGAACTAGAATCAGCATTGAACGAAATGGAGGCAGTGTTGACAGAGGAATACGGAATGAGGGTGAATAAAAACAAAACTAAAGTGTTAGTGTGCAGAGGGCGCGAGAGCAGAGCAAAAACGAAAGTACAAATTAATAATGAAAGATTGGAGGAAGTTAAAGACTTCACTTATTTAGGAAGTAAAATAAATTGGGATGGAAGAAGCGATAAAGACATAAAACAAAGAATAGCACAGGGTCGAGTAGCTTTTAACAAAAAGAAAGCACTTTTATGCTCGGGGGTAATAAACTTAGAAACAAGGAAGAGATTTTTGAAAACATATGTATGGAGCACGGCACTTTACGGCTGCGAAACCTGGACGGTAGGGGAAGCAAGTAGGAAGAAATTAGAAGCTTTTGAGATGTGGTGTTACCGAAGAATGATGAAAATACCATGGACTGATAGGGTTAGAAACGAAGAAGTATTGGAGAAAGTCGGCGAGAAAAGGAGTATGTGGAAAAACTTAAAGAAGAGAAGAGATAGAATGGTAGGCCACTTGCTGAGACATGGGGGAATAGTCCGCGATATTTTGGAGGCAGAAATAGGAGTGAAGAAAGGCAGAGGTAGGCCTAGATTAGACTACTGCTCGCAAATAGTAAGGGATGTAGGTTGTAGCACAATTAGCGAAATGCGTAGGTTAGCACAAGATAGGAGAAGCTGGAGGTTAGCGTCCAACCAGTCTTAGGACTGATGACCTAATGATGATGATGATGACTTATTGGTAATTTAGCAAATGAGTGTTAAACACTTTAGAATAATTTATAAAATTAAATGGTCAGTTTTATTAAGAAATAATACAGTTCCTAATGAAAACTGGCCATTTGATTTTATAAATTATTATAATGCCACTATAATGCAAACTATTAGATTATCACGCGAAATATATTCATAATAAATGGGAATTTTAAAAATACATTAATTTTATTTTTTGTCGGCCTTCTGATCACAATAAAGGAAGTCAAATACATTTTAATTCCTAAAACTGTGGCATAAAAGAAATTCAAAAGTGTAAAGTCGTCATTACTTATTTCATATGTATTCACAAATAAAACAGAGGATTTCATAGTCATAAAATGTAACATAAACGTATTAAGCATATTTTTATATTGTACCATCATCATGAGTATGTATAACATTTACTTTACTTTTACTAACATCTACTTCTATTTAATGTAGAAAGTTATCGATTGAAGCACATACTCATTTATTTGTAAAATTGAATATAATTACGTATCGAAATAATAACGTTCTAATGCAAATGCAGTTTTTTTCTTTGCTATCAATATTTTTAAGTATTATATTTTATTTGGGTAATTTGTTCAAGAGTGCGAAATAACCGTTAGAATCGTATACATGCTGTCTATAAATACAACTTAAAAATATGGTACTGGGTACAATGAATGAAAAAAAAATTCATACAAAAAGTACTCTATGGCGCAGATGCTGAATGGACTAATACATATTTAAGTATTGGGCCAAGTATGAATAATAATAATTTGACTGTTCATAAAACACATTATACCAATTATTATTTTTGTCAAAGATACAGAAAATGCCCAAAATAATTATTTAACGATTTAAGAATACTTGACACTGAAAATTACAAAAAGACAGTGAAATGCTCCAAACCATTTCTGAACACTTCACACTTAATTAATGTAATATTTTATATTGCAATTCCGCCTGGGTTACTTTCTTTAAGATTATTTAAGGAACTGTTTTCGTTAAGTGAGAGATACTAAACTAGGTCTCGGTCATGGGAATTTTTACATTAATAAGACACAAAAATTTAAGGGACTAGAAATATATGTATGTTAGCGAATACGATTAAGTATATAGCCAAGCATTAAATTTTATTAAAATATTATATTTAACTCTAATTTTCGAAATGTTTCCTCTAGTACAATATTGGGTTCCGGTGAAAATCGTTGTCCGATGATTTTCTGTTTTCATGTGATGAGAGGTTAGTTAATATATGTTTATTCACTAAAAATATTAGACACAAGGAATCGACTTATTTCTCTTATAACTTTAGACTGTGGGCGGAAAGGCGAAGGCTGTCTAGGTGTCTATCTTTAGAGACGAGGACAAACACACTCTTGGCCAAGGAGAGGTGTCAAACTCTCGCCATTGGAACTTGAACTTAAGTGCAGCTTGTCAAGAATAGGAAAAAGTGTGAGTTTCTCTGTATTGCGTAGAAGAAAGAATGAGGAAGCATTCGAAAGGGAAAGGATGCACTTTACGCGCGGCCAAATCGAACTCTGTGTACATTCATACATATTTGATATACACTCCACAAAGGTCTCAATGTGACAGAGTAAAGACAGGGCTATTTACTGCGTACCTTGTGGGTGGTCCGATATAGCAATTTTGAGACTTGTTCCTATTTTTGACAATCTGTAAACATACATACAGCCGATACTGAGATCAGTCCGCCACCCTATACGGACCGTAGTACGATTTAAATTGTAGACATTTCTGTAGGAAAATACGCTAGAAAGAAAATAAGACAGTTCAGTTTAAAAGTGACATTGTCATTTTTACTTAGTGACATTGTCATTTATTATTATTAACAAGTACAATCATAAGTAAATTGTCTAAAAATTACATCAGCAAATAATTAATTCTATTCTTATAGTATTAACTTTATACTATTATACTAAAACTGTTTAAATTTTCAATTTCAATAACAATTAAATCCCCTCGTTATAAGAATTTTTAGATATCTATAAGTTTCTGGATATCAAGGAGGCGCATTTATTGTTTATTAATTCCGAAGGGCATTCATATTCGGGTGATAGAATCAAAATATTTAATTAGAACGCTCTATAATACAATGCAATTGGTACTTCAAATTTACTAACGAATTTGATTGCGTTACTCAATAATATGTAAGTATTTCCTAAACTTACACCACTTCATACATATACTCCAGCATTAGTGCAATGCATGGATATTAGCAAGGATACTATAAAGTACACCCCATTTTAAAGCCATTTTAATTTTCTTTTTTTAAACAATATGGATAGCAATAGATATAAAGCTAAATTGAACTTTACACTAAAGGGTAGTGAAATTTATACCCGACGTCATGTTGACTTTACTCTATTAACAGTACGAAAATTCACACCACCGAGTCGTAAAATTCTACTATGATCTTGCGATGATGCGGCCCCTATGGGGCCATATGGAATCCCATAAATTTGGTGACAAATTTAAGGCTGTGACTAGAGTCCCGCCTCGGGACCCAGGTCAAGTCCCGAATAACGTCATTAAATGACGTCGTAGGTATCGTTTCGGGACTGATATTCCTTACCGACTCGGGAACAGCATACGGTCCCGAATAACGTCATCAGTAGCTTTATCGGAACTTTATTCTGCCCCGATGCAGGACCCTCATCTGGTCCTGAATTTATAAGGAGAACCGTACCTTTGCTAGAAACATTTATATATATATGGTGTCCGAGTTTCCACACATCCAAACTTCACGGACATGTAGACAATCTCATTGTGAGTAAAAAAGTTCCTATAAACATACCTATTACCTGGCTTCCTAAGGGAGATACAGGGTGTTCAAATTCAGCTATTTTTTAATATTCGTTAATATTTTCCGTTTTCAAATTTTTGCGTATCTCTTTAAAATATCTTCATGGAGGGAGAAAATAATAAAAAATGTTTGTAGATCTTTGCCTAGATGTAGTAGATGCACTTAGAGTATACTCGGTTACTCAAACTGTTATTTCCTCAAAAATTGTGTCCTCAAAAAAACTTATTTGGATTCCTAAGGGAAACTAGAAAGTCAACTTACTTTTCTTATAATTACGCATTATAAGCTTACATTTTGCATCAATTTTTGACTTTAAAGTGTATCTAAAATGTTTTAAAAACATTTTGCTCGCGTTTTTGTTCTGTTATGTGCAAAAATTTTGCAGCATGCGCAGAGAAATTAGGATATCTCGAAAACCGTTCGAGATATCACAAACTTACAACAGAAAAAAATATTGAGAATATATCATGCTATAAATGTAGTGTATAGACACACGTCAGTGGCGTACGACGAGAAAATTCTAGTGTTTGAAATATTGCCCGGATCTCAGAAAGTGAACATCCAGAATAACACTGACCACGAAAACAATAGGATATATTAGTCTTGCTTCCATAAATAAGTGTACAAAATTTGAAAACTGTATCTCCATCTTTTCTACATGAATCTACATGAATTCGGGACCGCATAAGGGTCCCTTGTCGGGGCGCAATATAAGTCCCGAAACGCTACCTATGACGTCATTTGATGACATTATTCGGGACTTGACCTGGGTCCCGAGGCGGGACTCTAGTCACAGCCTAAATTTAAACCACGTTTTAGATCATCAACAGGCATTCTCCATCTCATAATTGAATAGTGTTCTCGCACGGGAGTACACATAAAAATAAAACAGAAACAAGTGTTCCTTGCTTCAGTCGAGAATCAAATCCAAATGTCAGATGAGATGACTCCTACTTATCGGTTTTTCTGCTGGGCTACTGCCGTAAGATATTCATAAATATCTGTATTTGCTGAACAAGAAGCGCTTCAGACAAAAACAGACTACTCGATATCGATTCTCCGATTATAAGAATTGTCACTGGATAATTGACTGAATTCTAAACGGATTAATAGGAATATCATGGATGTATTGTGGAGAAAAATGTTTTATGATGTTTAATAAATTTAATGTTATAATTATAAAGTAGAATACAATACAAATTTAAATCAAACGAAAAGCAAATACGTATTTATTAATAAAGTATTAGAATCGTTTCTTCGCTGCGAAGGTTACACATAGAGATGAAGACAAACACCCCCATGATCAAGAAGAGGTGTTAAATTCCTTCAGTTGAGACTGAAACTCAAGCATACTAGTCTCAGTTCACCACATCGGACCATAGTAAATGACCTTGTTTCAGGAAAAGGGGTGAGATTCTACATGTATGCGTAGAAGAGTGAGGCAGCATTCGGAGGGAAAAGGATGCACTTTACGCGCGGCCAGATCGAACTCTGTGTACATTCACATCCAATATATATTCATCGATATTGACTCTGCAAAAGTCTCAATGTGACTATTGCAAGTAAAGACCAGGCTATTTACTGCGCACTTCGTCGGCGGTCCCATATCGCAGTTTTGAGGCTTTCTCCCATTCTTGACGACCTGTACTCACCCATTAAATTATTTTGGTATTAATGTGGATTGGATTAAGTGGCTCTTTTTATTTGTAACCACTTAACGAAAGCAACAAATAAAAAAAAATACAGATCAGTTTGTATAAAATAAATATTGGTATTCCCAAATGGATAATTCATGAATCATAAAATGGTTATTGTTAAATATTTGACAGTCGTCGCTTCGGACATTTATTTTAATAAAATAATTATATAGTGGGTATCACCGTCTTTTTTTAATTAAGTTTTTTATTACCATAATTTTATATACCATAATTTTAACTTATGGTGTATTTTCGCTAAGTATAATTTATTAATAATAATTTCGCTTTTGCGAGATATTTCTATTACAAAACACAATTTAACGTATTTGATGAGTAATAATTTCAATACGCTAATTAACGGTTTTTGCATTTTCTTTAGTTTTTGAGAACTGAACAAATTAATATACATTTTAAAGCAAAGGTGAGGCAACGATACGCTAGAATACATTTAAATATCGCATTACGTTTTATATTTACAGGGTCTATCAATAAGGACGCTCGAAATTTGTTAGGTAATAGCGGCCATGTTGTTAAAGCAACATCTGTTAAATTTTGTGTGAATTGTTCGGTAGTGTATGGCAAATCACCATGGAAGGTTATAGCATTCAACAACGTTAGCAAATCATCAAATTTTATTTTCAAAATCAGTGCTCTGTTCGAGAAACGTTCTGCGCATTACGTGATTTCTATTCTCGACACATCTGTCCCGCAGAGTCGACTATTCGAAATTTGGTGGCAAAATTCAAGTCAACCGGTCTAATAAATAATCACTAATCAGCCAACACCCGAACATCACCGAAACGCAAGATCTGCTGAAAACATCGCTGTTGTGAGCGAGAATGTACGGGAAAACCCGAGCAATTTCTCGTCATTCACACGAACTTGGCCTTTCTGCGACTTCAACTTGGCGAATTTTGCGTCGGGACTTAGGCCTGCTCCCGTATAAAATCCAAATGACCCAAGAACTTAAGGTAAACGACCATAGACAACGCCGTGTGTTCGCTGATTTAACAGTTGAAATTTCGCCAAAAAAATCATCTTTAGCGATGAGGCCCATTTTTGGATGAATGGATATGTGAACAAGCAAAATTCTCGGATTTGGGACGATACCAATCCGGACGAGATACACCAGCACCAAATGCATCCCGAGAAAGTCACTGCTTAGTCTGGCGAAATCACCGGCCCATACTTCCTAACGAAACTAGCATTTCCATAACCGTCAACGGTGAGCGCTACAGATCGATGATAAGCAACTTCTTGTGGTCCAAACTGGGTGATATGGATACCGACGATATGTGGTTGCAACAGGACGGCGCTACGTATTACACAGCGCATGCCTCGATGGACTTTCTGCACGAGCAATTTGAGGGTATGGTTATATCGTGCAGCGGCGACACGAGATAAACTGGTCACCGAGATCGTGCAATTTAACGCATTTAGACTTCTTCCTTTGGGGCCATCTTAAATCGCAGGCATATGCGAATAAAGTGCAAACATTCGATGCCCTCAAAGTCAACATAACGAACTCCATCCAGCAAATTCAGCCAAATTTATGCGACGAAGTCATTGAAAATTGGAGCTCCCAAATACGTTCCACCAAGTAAAGCCGCGGCGGACACTTGAACGACGTTATATTCCATACTTAAAGCCATAAAATATTTTCTCAAATAAAAAAAAAATGGGAAAACGAGTGGATATTTTACACACAACTTTATAATGTTTTATTTACGTTCAAAAATCGAGCGTCCTTATTGAAAGACTCTTTACATGGTATCCCCGTTTTTCAAGTACGGCCAACGATAAGGAACGAGCGTTTTCGAATTCTAACAACAAACCTCCCTCCTTATATTTGTTTAACAGAACACTAGGTTTTAATATAATCTTTTCATGAGTAAAAGGCAACGAAACTTATAGCATCTGGAGGCAAACTGGTGTTTTGTTCAAAACTAATCAATTATGAATAATAATCAAACCAAAATCGATTACGAAATACAGTTTGAGCAACAAACAGATTGTTTCTGCGGTCGTCTATTATATATCCTCTGTAATTCAATTTCATATAAAATACAATAGAATAAATATATGTTTCGTTTTAAAATATAGTTTTTACACTTCTTTCCTATTTATTTTTAATCTCTGTTTTGGAATACATATTTTTAATTGTTGTTTTCAAATAACTAATAACTAATTATTTTTGTTTTATATTCATTATATATTTACTTATAAATTTGTAGATTATTATAGAATTTAGTTGTTTATTTTAATATCGTTTCGTAATTTATTATCATTTCCTTAATTTCTATTCTGGTGTACATAGATATATGTACGTATTTTTTTTACTATTTTAAAGTAAAACATTTAATTAAAATTAGTAAGCTTCACGATAGAATATTTGTGGTAGTACACATATATGTTTTTGACTCATAATATAAAAAATTATTTTCCACACTATGTCTCACCAAAACTTGGAACAGCTTTGGTGAGACATAAATTCCAGTTCGTTAAATTTGACTTGAACCATGTTACTGACAGAGATCGTATCGATAAAGATGTATACGCCGTAAAGTTCATTCGGCATTTGTCCTGAATCGGCGTACCGTGTACGGCACTGATGAGAACTAACAAGTTCGAAACAGCTGTATGTCGTTCGGTTCTGATCCGGGACAAATGTCGAATCCTACCTGTGGCGGGTTTTATTTTTGAAATTTTTGAGCCATATTATTTATTATTCAATAAATATTTTTTTTATTATTTGTTTCTTAGCTATTACTAGATATGTAATAATAGGGTTTCCTTAAAAATAACGTAAACATATCGTTAAAGTCAGAAAATGTACCCTACTAGTACATAAACAGTATCTTTCAGGCATCAAAAAAATAAAGTGTACATAAACAATGAAGTAAGCTATCCAAATAATCTATAAAAATCGTGAAAAATGTTCACTAATGGTATTATTTAGAGTAATTTATATACGGTTAATAGAAAATAAAAAAATATATATAGTAAGGTAATGTATAAATGATTAATGTGTATATAGAGTCACTAAAATGTATTATATTTATGTAAAAACATGTAAAAGTATAGGTATAGTGGAGTGGGTTGGAACCTCTGGTGTGATGATAACACTGACTTAGTTTTCCACAAAAAACCCGAAACACTATACATTACATTCAACGCGCGTTCGCCAACAAATTTGACATTATCTGGAAATGTTTAAAACTTAAATGATTTGTATAATGGATATTTGCGCGTGTGTCAATTTAGTGACGACGTACGGATCACATGCTACACCACTCGCAATTTTTACTAATATGCCACAATTACCTGCACGTATGTCTAGCGACATATGTTTCAATTAACTACGTACGGCATAGACAGTTAATAATTTGCCGAACAAAATGCAATTATGAAGTCACGTCTTAGCTTTATTGTATAATTTGATTCATTGGCGTCTCAATATTTTTGTAAAACTTATTTCATATTTGTTTCATTTATTTTGATTTATGTTGAATTTATTTCATTTATTTTGATGGAAATATCTTTTCTATTGAATGTTTTTGTGGAGCACCTTTTCATTACTCTGTTATAGGTTGACGAATTTGTATTGTACTAACTGTTATCCTAAAATGTGTTGTCGGCACGACACTGTTCAAAAATGTCAATTGATTGATTCATACTATTATTACCTGTGACGCACACGCAAAGAATAATTATTATACAAACCATATAGCTATATTTTAAATACACGTATCGAAAGTGTCTCGTTACATTCATTCGCGACGGTACACAGCTACGATTTTTTGTAAGAGACGTCTATCTATATGATGTAGGCGGACGAAATGGGAAAGTGATCCGGAAAAAAATTGTTGCCGCTATATCAGACAGTATAAGAAATTTAGCATACTGCGGTCATCTACACCAGTCTTATTTATTTTGTGCTTTACGTAATATTTCCGTAGAATATTCCATGCCAAAGTTGATTAACGATTACGTTTTACAAAGTGCATAATTTTCGTACTCATTCGTTCCACTTTGCTAACAATATAATTAAGGATTTATTGTGGTATTCAGTTGAAACACTAAATATTGGAATAATGTTTAACTTACTATGTCTTAGTATCTAATTAGAACATATCACATAATTTGCAGTAGATATATCAAATAAACCTTAAGATAATACAGCCAACCTCTCGAAAACATATTTCCTGGAAAGAAAGTTGTAGGAAATGAATTCAAATGCGATATCTATCTTAACTATCTTTGTTTGATATTAAAATGATAAAAGTATTATTATTAGAAGTATAGGTATACTCTATTTTAAAGTTCTCCCTGAAGATTTTAATATTATAATCACTAATATTATACTGATGTCCAACTAAATATTTGATTAATTAATCAACTGAATTAAATTAATTTAATTATTAACATCAATTAATCTCTCCAATCGTTTTATTTTTTGCCGTTTCTTGAATAATTAATTATGTATATTTTGACATCAATGTACAATCTACATTCAACAACAATATACAGTAAGGTTACAAAAAGGTTATCAAAATGTAAGGTGTTCACTCATATACTCCTATTTATTTCATATACATACAATTTGTATAATGGATATTTACGCGGTTATCCATTTAGTGACGACGCATGGTACATGGTACCACTCGCAATTGTTACTGATATGCCACAATTACCAGCACGTACTCGTATGTCTAGCGACATATGTTTCAATCAACTACGTACGGCATAGACAGTTAATAATTTGCCGAACAAAATGCAACTATCAAGTCACGATTTAGCTTTATTGTATAATTTGATTCATTGGCGTCTTAATATTTCTTGTAACATTTATTTCATTTTTGTTTTGTCATTTATTTTGATTTTTATTGAATTTACTTCATTTATTTTGATGGAAATATCACTTCCATTGAATGTTTTTGTAGAAAACCTTTTCATTACTCTGCCATAGGTTGACGGATCTGTATTGTACTAACTGTTACCCTAAAATGTGTTTTCGGCACGACACTGTTAAAAAATGTCAATTGACTGATTCATCCGATTGTTATCTATGACGCACACGCAAAGAACCATTATACAAACCATAAATATGTTTTATCAAAATTTTACATCTTATCTAATATGTTTTACGTAAATTAAATTTTATGAAATATATTCCAAGTAATTCTTTATTTAAGAGAGGATGTCTGAAGGTCTTAAGAACATTTATATTTATTTAGTTATATTAAGCCCTGCCATTTAAATGTTATAACATAGTTCTTAGCAGTAAATAAATTGTTGAATGTTGAAAAATATTTATGTATGTAAGTAGCATTATGTCCAATATAACCAAAAATTATTTAATTCATCCCAGTTTTATTTTATTATACTTATTCTACAGTGGATTTAGATTCTACACACGATTTATCTATATTATCTATATTTTTAAATGATTTGGATAAATTGAATACATTTATTTAAACAGATGTTACGTTAATATAAATAATAATCATTTAAGACATTTCCCGGGCGAATTTAAGGAAAACTTCTTTTTCTCAATTGGTTTCTTTTTTAATTAACAAAATGATGAATGCGGTTTTCTCGAAAAAACTTGAGAAACGATAATTATATTTACATATGAAAACTTGAATAATCCTTTGTAACTTCTTAGAATGTATTATTTGTGCAAAATTCCTGATTTAAATACAAATTATATAAATTTGAAATGTAAAGGTAATAATTATAAGAAATTAATTAACTTGATTGACTTCGTAGTTGACTTCATGCTAGTTTCGTTTATCACAGAATCTAAGTAGAAGACTTGTATTGTAGTACTCCTCTCTGGAGACATATATATTTATGTTAAAATAGAAAAGCAATCGATCTTAATCTTAAACTAGGTATGTCGTCATTTAATTTGGTTAGATTTAAAAATATGTGGAGTATTTTTAGTTTTATGATTACTTTAGGTACATTATTAAAATTAAAAATTTATTTAAACCTGAAATAGTTTTTGATAACGTTTGCTAACATCTCAATTTTACCGTTGACGGTTCTAAAACAAAATGAAAAATTTATCTTTTAATAGAAAATTCAAAATAATATATTTCACATATATATTAAACCACTAACTGTTACTGGCGTTCAATGATTTTGTAAATAAACTAAATATGAATCTTGAAACACTTACCACTTTTGTTTTCTAATATATCATGATATTTGTCTATCACACTGGTAACTAGATGGGCCATTTTTGTATCTGAAAATAAAACAGAATTATAAAATTATAAGCACTCTTAACAATATATAATATAATCTGTATAATGTAGATTATAAATTATTCCATAGTAATTTATGTAAAGTAGAAATTGCAGTCAGCAGTTTACAGTGGCGGCTCGTGGTATCCATATTAGGGTAGGCAATAGCGGCGTATGAGCTTCATCAACCTTTAAAAATAGCGCCGCAGGCGACAATTTTTAAAATTTTCAAGGTCACGCGTTTTCCTGGTACTTCAGAATTTCAATGATTGAATTTCATTTATACAAAAATATAGACTTTCACAAGAATTTTTTGAACTTAATACCTCTTTGTTATTCGTGAATAATAATAGTTATTGTGGGTATAAATAAATTGGAATAAACGAAATATATTTATTGAGTATTATACCTATATTATGTAAATTGGGTTGGCAATAATACATTATTTTAGGGTATAGGCCTCCTCCTCCCCTCACAGCCTTCCTTAACAATCGCCATTATTGACTGACAATTACAAAGTGGATACCTACAACTTTTTATAATTTAAATTAATGCGCCTATCTTTAATTAATGAAAATTTGTTAATTATATTTTCCGTGAAGTCATCAGACTTCTGAAGTGTGCTAAATAATTCCTTTTCAATTGAAATAAGTGCAAGCGACGATAAACGTTCATTCTTCATAGAGTTCCGACTATGCGTTTTAATACGTTTTAAACAAGAAAAATGTCTTTCAACCGATGTACTTGTTGCTGGAATTGTAGCAATTAAAACAATAAGTTTAAAAACCCTGGAAATATTTCTCGACATTCATATTCCACAAAATATTTCAACATTGACTCGATATTTAATGTTTCAAATTGATCATCACAATATTATATAACCCAATATCCCCAGTAATGTTACGGCTTATTCAATGCGAAGGCGTCTTCGGATCTGCCGAAGAACGCCGATCTACTTCAGGCGCCGATTGCATTCGCCTTCAAGTGCTTTATTTAAAGAATATAATTGGCTGCAGACGTCTGAGCTGCGATTATTTTGCCATTACAACAACGCTGTTTGTCGTCTTACCGACATCTGGTTGACGTGTAGCTATCGATTTTCAGGCGGTGGGATGGAGAACCGAGCCTGGTCTGGTTGTTCTGTTTAGGAATAAAATTATTTAATTCGGTGTAGCGCGACGCCGTGCGGACTGCGGTGGTATATATAAAGGGTGTTTACGGCACCAGCGCCGCCGACGGCGATAAATAATTTAATTAGTATAAAGTAGTTATTATTAATTATATTAAATATTTTTGTATTATCAGGGACGTTAACACTTCATTGTAATTGCACTGTTATGAGAAATGACATAAAATTTTAAAGGTAGGCGGCGCCTACCTTGCCTACCCCGACGAGCCGCCACTGGCAGTTTTGCTTCAGACGTTGCTAGCCAGCAATTAGCTACGACCATTTAGAAATAACAATCAGTAATTCACATCAGTAACAGCTTATTAAAATTTGGTATAGCTTGAAATATTAAAACTTTGGAATTTGGATATACTAAAAATGTTTATGACAGTTTTAATTTTTCAAATTATTATATCGTTTTGTTCTGATCTCATTTACTTAGAGAAATATTCAACATTACTTGAAGACTGAATATGTTTCCTGATACCCAGAATCTGTACATATACGACTTTTACTGCACTGATATATAGTGCAATTACCATAACATTTCTATATGTGTAGAGTTACAGAAAATGTTCTTCGATTATCATGGCCGCTCTATATTCCATATACCGTCGATTAACTCAGTAAATTTACATTTGACACCGTTATTGTTCCATTAAATGATATTTAAAGTCTACAAATAACTTACCGCAAAGTAAACATACTAAACTGAGCTACTGCGAAGAATGAGAAAATTAAGATGTAAGACATATATATATATATATATATATATATATATATATATATATATAAATTATATATATATATATATATATATATATATATATATATATATATATATAAATCGATAATTTGGCCAGGAATCATTGTGTTAGAATATATTAATATGTTAAAAACATGCGCTGTACACCTATGAAAGATGATTAAATTTGGTCCGCAATTTTACTTTTCCGCACTCCACTATACGCGGAAAAGTAATATAATTATGTAAAAAAAATGTTTTCTAGGGTTTATTTTTCGTTTTTCGGCCTAAATAGAAAAAAAATGGTTTTAAAACCATTTTGTGTGTGTGTGTGTGTCGTTGTCGTCGGTATTTATTTTTGTTAGCACGATAACTCAACTAAATCGTATCGGATCGATCGGGTTTTGACTGATTGTGATCGGGGACGTCTCCCAGACGATACCGATTGATTTTGAGGTGGATAGAATACACCCCACCCTGTCCATGGGTCATGAGAAAGCACGATGGTGAAAAATTTGAGAATTTTTTTTGATAGCACGATAACTCAACTAAATTGTGTTGGATCGATAGTGTCAACTGATTCTGATTAGGGACGTCTACCAGACGACATTTATTGATTTTGAGGTGCATAGGACACACCCCATCCTGTCCATGGGTCATGAGAAAACACGATGGTGGACTATTTGAGAATTTTCTTTTGTTAGCACGATTACTCAACTAAATTGTGTCGGATCGATAGTGTCGACTGATTCTGATTAGAGACGTCTACCAGACGACATATATTGATTTTTAGGTGGATATGATACACTCCATATTTATTGATTTTGAGGTGGATAGGACACATTCCACCCTGTCCATAGGTCATGAGAAAGCACGATGGTGGACTATTTGAGAAAAATTTAAAAAAGTAAAACTGCCACATAAAACACATATTCTGCATTTATGTGTTGGTTTATTTTTTCGAGATAAAGATACGTAAAGATTCTACGTGTGGAAAAGTCCGTTTTAAGGTTTCAGAACTGTTTATATTATTATGCATTGGTGCTTAGTATTAAACTCATGGATTTTTCATTGACATATGAAGAAAACATGTAAAATAGCTATTCCTTAAGAAGAATAGGACAGGATTTATGTTAATTTATTGTTTGTAGTAACTACGACAATCTCATAAATTAAGAGGAAACATTTAAAAAATATATACAAATAGACGCATTATATGCTTTGATTTTCTAAAGTATGCTGTAACTGCATTAAACTGTTACGGATAAAATTACTTACACAAGTTACAATTAATTGCACACGAAAACATTTATGCGACTCAGTACAATAGAAAAGGAATGATCTTATAATAGTGAAGAACTATAATGCGTATATTCAGCTGATAAAACCAAATACTAACTCTGATATAACTGAGGAATTATGGCGACGCTTTCGAATTCTACCTTGTCACAGAAGATAGCCAGAATTGTGTACGACCCTTACGTATTTTACAACCAACACTACCAAACAGTACAATATATTATAAATTTCTCTCGATATCATCAGCAGATACAATTAATACCTCGAAAACTGGATTATTTAAACAAGATCCAGATTTTAATTCAGCGGCCGATTTTTGTTAATCAGTTATGGGCTGCAGAAAATGTTCCAATGAATGTTATTCAGTTAACACTAGTAGTTGATCCTTTTTTATTAGGGAAATCTAGTTTCTTGTTTTCATATAATGTAAAGTTTCGTTTTACACTATATAATTTGATCCCACACTTTCTTATGTAATTTTATTACCGTAAAACATTATTGTTACGTATGTTAATTGTTACATTGCTAACGTTACAGTCGTGTTGCTATTAAATACTGGTATTGAACGTATGTAATATGTATGTTTTATTATTTTTATAGTTTAGTTTTATTTCTCTATTAATGGGGCCTGAACCAGCGTCCAGGGTTGCACACTGCCCGGCAAGAGTGCAATACAGGAACGGCTAAAAATTTAAAAGCCTCAATCTCTGACGGAACCCAGGAATGCAGACAGACTAAGCTGTTGCTGGGTTTGACGTCTAGCAGCGACTGAACCACAAAGCTCCTGAAGAGCGGTAGAGAGAGTATTTGAGAACTCGCGGGGTTGTTAATAGGACACTTTCATCTTAACTACTATCTTGGCAAGATTGGTTTGAGTGCCAACAAGAAATGCATGTATGGAAGAAAGGTGAAGATCTCTGAAGATGTGCTATAGCAGTGTCCGACTCTGGCATGGCGTAGGCACCTCGCGTTTAGGCTCGTTTTCTTAGACTCAAATGAACTCGAGAAAGATTTGTCTGGGGAGATATTGAGCTTCTGGAAGAAGATCAACTGTATACTCCAGCGCTGACCGCTTTACAAGAATATACGAGTGATAGATAGCCTGAGTATTGCAGTACAATGCTAATTGTTCTCTTATTAATAGATTTATTAGTTTATATTATTGACTTATTAATAGCTCTTCAAACTTTTTATAGATACTGCATTAGTTAATTGCTAATAAATAAATCGACATCTGATATATTTATGTATGTATAATTATATACACTATTGCTTTAAAATATGTTTAAATCAATCTGTTTCCTAAAGCGATTTACTGATATTTTCTGAAAATATTTTAATTAATCAATTTAATCAATACAACCAACACAATTGAAAACGTCACAAATCATTGACAACAATTATTCACCTACTTATTTATAACTTCCCGTAACAGCAAAACAATACCTCTACAAGCGATTATGAATTAATCAATTTGTATACTTATTATGAATATGAATACTAGTTTTGATATGAAATAGTTCTATAACAAGGTTGTAGATAAAATTACTTGCTTACATATGCAATAAACTAATGTCAAATGAAAATAGTGATTGCTTTGTAATAATTAATTTTAAGTACCATTCATCGATGTAGTTTATCCAAGAAAACGCAGTAACCAATGGCGATTGTATTTTTATTTAATTACTCATTATCCACAATCAACCTATAAACGAAAAATGTAAGCAATTTGTTTTCCTTTATACATTTTCCTCTTTTATCGCACAAATGGGTACATTTAAATTAATTTCGTTAATTTTGCCTCTGAATGTTTCGTACCTGTATTGAATGCTTACAATACATGGGAAACATTTTTACTACCGAGATTTCGAAAACGTTATTCGAACCCGATTTCGTTAGGATTTAACAAAAGTTTCCTTATGTTTAACAATATAATAATATAAGGAACAATCAAGAATACTTCTAATAACTTTAAATAGTTTAATAAACTTTAATAAGTTTAATCGACATAAATATATTTCTGAAAAATGAAATTTACAAAAATAAAGAATACATATGTTGTCGATGAAACTTGCGAAAATTTTTGGACACAATACGTCCACATTAGCTACAATTTAGAATATTTGTTACACAAATATAAGTTAAATAAACGAATATTCTTATCAAAAATAAAGTATTTTCTTGATGTAGGGACAATAAAAAAAATACAAAACAGATAATAAATTAATCGTACAAATGTTATCACGTATGCCATTTTTTGATAGTATTACCCTTACATTGGTTTTATATGATACGTAAATTATTGGTTATAATTATATTTGAGTTTACAATTAGTTGGTTCTCTTAGCGAAATATTGGTGGCGTCATAGCCGGAATTGCAATGATTGATGAAATGTATTTTTGTTTTATACAAAACTGAGCTCAACCCAATCATTAACTAAGCATTAAGAGACTATTTAGTTACAGGTAGTCTTAATGGCGGAAAAAAAACAGTAATCGTTTTATACAATAGGATATAAACGCAAATAAATTATTTAACTTCGCTTTTAATCGACATAGTAGAATTGTTTGCCATTTTCAGGGATGATTATAATTCTGTATACTTTTGGTAGTTATAAAGATGAAATGCGATAAAAATGGTTACATTTCGATTAGCAGTAAAACTGCCCAAAACAGAGCTGAAATAAATTAATGAGAATTAACAAAATTTTAATTTTATTTATTGTTAATTGTTAAACTAATATTTTCTACATAAATAAATGCTATTTATAAATTAACATATAAAATATGCTACCACATTTCTTAATTAAATATTGAAACTAAAAAAAAATAAAAATTTAATAATTTAATAATGGTAAAATTTTGCACCACTATAATTGTGAACATTACTACAATTTAGATATAAAATTAATATAAATATAACACAATATAGTATACTTTACCAGTATATTTCACAGTACAGACGTAATTTGCATCTGGCCTTTATATTGGCAATAAAACATGTTCGTGATTCGTTAGAATAAATCACTGAAATGATTTAGTGTATATTAGTCCTAATCTATTTGTGTTTAAACACAAGGGTATATGTTGCATTTCTTATTTATTGTCTATTTAGGATAATAGAATATGTAAATGGTCACTGTAGCATTTTGTCGAGTAAGTACGTACTGCTTATGTTTTACAACAATAAAATAAATAGAATAAGATAAATGTTACATATTTTATAAGACATTAAAAAAGTACTGTCTTGTATGTTATTTTTATTTATTATCTACTTATAATAAAAATTCTATTTTTCTACTTCATGGATCTGAAGATTTAAATATAATGAAACCTTCTTAATATTCATGCAAGTTATATTTCACATATAATATCTAGGAATTTTACTGCATTATTGATAAATATATATTTCCTAAACTTGTACCACTTAATACACATACTCCGATTTCATTCCTGCAATATATGTTAAAAAGAAAAAAATACAATAACTTTTTATTTCATTTCAAAGGTGTTATATATTTCTGTTTTAAACAAAATAACCAATAAAAGATGTAGCATCAATAAAACTCTGATATGGACTTGCAATGTCCATTTTACACCAAACTGATGTGTCCCTATCCCGTTTAGTATGAATGTGGTGTAAAATTTTACACCACATTTCAGAAAATGTTGTTATAATCACTTTTCGATTACACAAATATGGTAAGCAAAATCTTATACAGTATAGCAGGACTGTGAGATGTTTCACTGAAAAAATTAAAACCATCCACTATATTTATATTTAGTGGAAATGATACAACTCCTCTTGTTTTCTCTCAGTAGAAAAAACTAACCTTCTACGTCTGTATCACGTAACGTGAGTTTGTAAATTTTAAATATTCTTCGACGTAAGGGTTAATACAATTTTATTTTTATATACGTTCACATTTGATTTTTATGTAAAACTACAAAAAAAAAGTGGAATGTATAATAAAATTAGGTATTTCGAAAGAAATAAACCTATTTGATCGAAGAAATAGGTGACCCTCGTTGCATCCCTTATAATGAAACTTGTTTCGTCTCATTGAGAGGAATTGCGTTTTCATTTCATATATCAGTTTACTTTTAAAATGTGGAATATTATTCGACTAAGAATTAATCAATCTTCGGTATATCAAGATAACATTTACATCGTTCAATTTTTATATACGTACATTCGAATTTCATTTTTCTCTAAAACTACGAAAAAGTTAGGTGAAAATATTAATTTATTTTCAGGTAATTCTCAGACTCTGGGATTTTATACAATTGAAAAGCTAAATTATGCAGAACTATTATTAATATAAGTATATAGATGAATATAATATATATGACAACACAGAAGAATAGAGTAGACGTATTCCTTTTATAGAAATTTCTAGTTCCTTTTATTCATGGATTGTAGATTTTTCAATATTGTTAAACATTCATGTGGCCTAGCATTAATCTCATTTACATACATACATATTCCGTAAATTCCGCATTTTGTAAAAGCCTCTTTCAATGCGTTGATTTATTACTCACAAAAACATATTATAAAAACTGCCTATTCATGCAACATGATTTTTTCATTAAGTCAGAGTAAAATGACGAAAGAATAATAAATGTTGAGAACACTATTCACATATTTACAGGTCAGGCAAATCACACAACTGGACTAATGGATGCAATAAAATTATATTAAATGTTTTTTTTAATTATGTTGCAACTAATATTGTACTGATATCAATTTACGAATGAACAAGATTCCTTGAAACAGTGGCGGCTCGTGATGAAATGAACTGGGTGTGCTGCACAGGGCCGATCCTAGGGTATTGGCCGCCCGCGTTCTTTGGTTAAGAGAAAAGGCTTGTAAGGTGAATTTTCTACTAAAGGGTCTATAACACTTAAAATATTTTCCGAAAGAGTTTCAGCGTCACATTTTGTAGGTTTCAGGTATGTCCAAAAACGTTCAATCGGTTCACCATCGAGAATGTATCTTAAAACTACCACTAACTGAGTTTTTGCAGATACATCAGTTGTTTCGTCTGCCATAACTGCCAAAAATGAAGGTTTGTTAATTTCTTTAATTATTTCTTCATGACATACTTTTAATATACAGTCTAAAAGATCATTTTGTATTTCTTTAGAGGTTCCTTTAAATACTAAAGCATTTTGTAGATGCTCGCTTAAAGTTACATCAAGCTCAGCAGAAAGATTTACTAAACCACAAAATATCCCCGGGTTTTGAGAGGTTTCAGCTTCGTCATGTCCTCGCAGCGCCAGTTCAAAGGCCCCACAAAACTTTATGCAGTTTATAATTTTTGACAAAACGTATCTCTTTTTTGTCATATTATCATTATGGTTTTGCACATTTATCCAATAAGCTGAATCTAGCTGCGCTTTAATATTAGTTGTTCCTAATAAAGCTAATTCCATTGTATTATGTAGATAGCTTTTGGAGTTGTCCTGCTTTTTTATTTTTTCAGTTAAGTGCACCAAATCTGTCACCCCTACCTCCGTCCATGCTTTATCACCGCCAAAAAGTAAACAAGGAAAATAAAATAACGCATTTTTTTGTTGCGCCCACAAATCCAATTGTTTTTCGAATAAATGTCTCTATTAAATTGACGTTTATATGATTTTTCGCGGCTAACACCTGCAGTCTCAATAACAATATCGGGCAATGGCCTACCATTGTTTTTTAAATCAATTTTTTCTTCATAAGAGTATTTAAAAAATCGCTTCACATGAACTAAATTATAAACTAAATCCATTATCACTATCACAGTATATAAATATTAATAATTAGTACAATAAATCACTACACAAATTCACAAAACAGTATTTAAAATCTCAAATTAACACGAAATACGAAATAGGTACGATGTACGCCCGCCCGAGTAGGAAGGAGTAACATTCACTGATATTGCCTTAGCTGAAAAAAATAGAGCTCACTGACCGTGTAAATTCGCGCATTTACGAGCGCCAAATGTGGATTCTCGCGGGAGTTGAGGAGGAGGACGGGTGTGCCGAGCCGTGCTGAGAACTACCTCGTGTGGCCCAATTCAATGTACCGCGACGCGCTCGCCTAGAGACCCAGATAATTCATCTGGTCTACTACTCAATAGAGGACGGCGGGCAGAATGCGACTTTAACGCAATAATTTGGTTAGCTGCACCAACTAACCAAATTATTTTATTAATAAATTTTAGTAATTATTATGTCGCGAAAATATACAAATATCTAATTTTTTTGGCAGTTCTGCAGCTCTGCAGCACCTATACACCAGCCGCCCCTGCCTTGACATATAATACAATGGTCCGCTTTAAATTCCGAAAGCTTTAATTTTAAGAGTCGATAAAGTTGTTTAATTTTCTACTAAATTATGTGAAATATTTTTATCTGCATATTGCCTGGCACTAATTTTAAGAAAGCCGTTACAATGGTTCCACCAGAGAAGTCCGAGAAGAAGAACTTCTCCCAAGTTTATTTGTATTTGTATGTTTTTAACCATAATAAGCAAATTATGTAATTACTTCGAAGGAAAAAGATTCGTTGTGTGTATGTATAAATATATTTTATCGTTTTTAGAAACATTTAATATGTTAGTAATTACATTACTAGTACCAATATATAAAAATATATTATAATATAATATACAACATACAAATATATTATAATAATTTATATTTATTATATATAATAAGAGCGGGCGAGGGGGTGTATAAGCGACACGATGGGTTAGGTAAAACCTTCCCCCTGGGTAAATACACTACCGCACTCCAGGTCGAGCTAGTTACAATTACATACTGTGTTCTGAGGGCCGACCAAAATCGGACCCAGGAGAGATTATATATCTGCTCGGATAGTAGGGCGGCGTTGACAGCCCTGAATTCAGCAACGACAAAGTCGAGGCTGGTCTACAATTGTTATGAAGCATTGAATCACTTGGCAGGGAAGGGACCGGTGGAATTCTTATGGATACCTGGGCATAATGGCATTAAGCGAAATCTAATTGCAGATGACCTTACCAGACTAGGGACCAGGGAAAACTTCTATGAACCAGAACCTGAAGTGGGAATAAGTAGGAATCTGATCAGAGACCGCATCAATGACTGGGCAAGAGACCAGCACAGAGAAAGATGGGGAGAAGTAACGGGTTGTCGAATAATCAAACTCTTCATCGAATACTCAGAGATTGAGAAATGAGCCCAAGAATTCATTAAATTGAACAGGCACAAAGCCAGAACCGTGGTAGGAATCATAACGGGCCACCATAGTAACTTGAATGCATATAAGCACAAGCTGAGGCTGACTGACAGCCCGGCATGCAGATACTGTAGAGAAGAGAGGAAACCTCGATTCATCTTTTTTACACCTGGCCCGCACTGGAGGAGAAGAGGTGCCTTATATTAGGGACCCCTGTTATCTTAGAGGAGGCGAGGCTTAAGGCGAGGGACGTGTCCAAATTGCTCCTTTTATGAGATAGCATTTTTGGATAATGACCCGGATAAGAGGGGATCGCCAAGGGACTACCCATGCGATCAATGGCTGATGAGGCCAAAACCCACAAAACATAATAATATATACATAATATATAATAAATATAAATAAGTAACGCTAATTATGAAGCACATAATAACATATTACTGTGGCTGTTATAATGACCAGATCTTGGTTGCACTATTTATCATAAATATAAAAATATTTCCTAAACTTGTACCACTCGATATAGATTCTTCGATATTTCATTGCTGCAATATATATTAAAATGCACAAAATACTTAAGTATTTCATTTCAAAGGTGTCGTAGTTTTCTATTCTAAACAAAATGGAACGGTAAAAGATATCACTGAATTAATTCACATTTACACTACTGTGTAAATGTGAATTACACTATAGCACTAAGGTGTTGAAATTAACATCAGAAGTGTTAAATTCACTATTGGTATGACAATGTACATAAGAGAGGGTAAAATTCTACTACGGCCTTAAGTTTACTTCACATCAAACTAATGTATCGCTGTATGTAACCTGATTGTTGTCAATGCTGTGTAAAGTTTAACTATATTATCCATGCTTGAGACGATGTAGTTATAATCACTTCTCGATTATGCAAACATGGTAAGCGAAAGCTTATACAGTATAGTATAGTATATAATCTCAAAGAAAAATGTGAACCGCTGTAAGCTACGTTTATAATTTATATCTACATTTATACAACCCCTCTTGTCTTGTCTCATAAAACTAACTTTTTACTCTCCGTTTCATTTAGGTCGTGAATTTTTAATATTTATCATACGGGTGAAACAAATTAGAAATTCTTAAATGGATCATTTCATATGCACTTTATGGAACAACTGGATAGTATTTTTGTCAATGTCAAGGGTCAAAAAATTACGGAAAAGCCTAGTATATACAAATTTATAAATAAAAATTAAAATAATATAAATAAAAACCTTGCAGAGATGTTCTCGATCAGCTAGCTATGATACCACCATACGTATTTTCACTTGCATCCTATGTACATCCTACATATATATCCACTCAGCAGTGTTTATGAAAAATGCCAATTACACACTTGTTAATCGATATATACACTTACTAGAATTTTAGCGATTCTAATTAGTGTACAAATTTGCAATTAAAATTTACCACATTTATGTTATTATTGTACTGTATGTACAATTGTATGTTATGTATTGTTAAGTGCATTACGTTAAATTAACTAGTAATTATTTATATTATCAATTTTAGTCTCTGTTATTATTATTATGAAAGTTATTTCTTTAAAATTTCAAATAATATGTACTATATCCTAATACTGTGTTTTGAAAATAAATTAGTAGAAAAAAGGATTTAGTATAATATAACATATTATTTTTTTTTTTAAGATAATGTCATAATAGAAATCTTTCATCACAATTATTGTCCTCACAAAAACGGTAAATGTAACGAATGAATATATAAATAAGATTTCACAGTACCATATATGTCGGTAGGAATATAAACTTTATACCTTGCCAATTCAGCAATTCAGTGCATTCAACTGATTACACGGTGTTTATTTTTCGTAAGTTATTTAAAATTATATTAACCTAGTTTAAATTAGATAAGAAATACAAAGGAGCCGGTTAAAATTAAGTTCAGTTTGCAATTTATTGTAGCAAATTTTTATTATACGTTATGTACGATACAATGTTCGATACAATGTTTTGTTTTAAAAATACTCATCCCTCGATATATAGAAAATCATTATACCTACAACGAATTCATCTTTCAATGTGATAAGTAACATTTTTTGTCATAAAATATTGACATTTTCATTATTCGTCAGCATCAAAATGACACTTTATGTAACTGGAATGAAAAAGACTTTTCTATTTTAGAATAAAAAAGCCTTTTTTCTATTAGATAACATATACATATATTACTTATTAATTTAATTGAACAAATTGTTTCAATAATGCGACTATTTATATTTGAGAATTTATTTATTTCAATAAATATAAATTTATTTATTTCATTCAACACATCTTACAACTCAACTACCATTATTTTCTTTATTCAAAAATTGCAAATTGAAGTTCACAATATTAGGGTTAATACACTTTACTCACTTTATTGAAGTGCCAATTATGGTACAGGAATTATTTCCCGATGGATTGCCGAGATTCGATACTGATACTCGTAGATGGACTGAATTAGAAACTTCAACCAATTTCGAGAAAATTTAAACTTTGTTCTCAAGAACTTAAATTTTATCATCAAGAGTTTTTAATGTACGTTTCCATCATTTAAGTATACTTTCAACCTCTATGTACATATTTTAATGGAGGTAGTAATATAGTCTTCTACGAGTAGATTACATTACTATATAGAAGAAGACTAATTAATCTTCTACTCCTAGAAGACTAATATAGTATTTTATGAAAAGAAGATTACATTACTACCTCTATTAAAATACATACGGGTTGAAAGTCTATTTAAATGGTGGAAACGTACATAAAAAATTCTTGAGAATAAAATTAAAATTCTTGAGAACTAAGATTAAACTTCTTTTTAAAGATGCGGCAATTGTAAATATTCAACGATTATCTTGGAGTGTTTTATTTTATTAATATCAACAACTTTTAGTAAACTTAGGGCGCAAAGAAGAATCTCTCTCTCGATATAATGCAATATGAAATACATTTGAAATGACAAATATCTCCTGTATTGCAGTTGGAAATTTTAATAATAATAACACATAGGTAACCTTTGTGTTCTATATCTTGTACTGTCATATTTAATAATTCTTCTTTTCTACAAGTCCCGTGGATACCTAATATTAAAATTAACCTAAAAAGCATCATAAAGAAACTATTACGTAGTCATACAGAATCCCGTGAATAAACTTCATAACTAAAAATTTTCAGGGGTGATTTTTTTTAAATAATCAGGGGTTTTTGTATAAATGCTTCGATTTCCACTTTCATAAAAATCTTCATTGGATGACATCCAACAGATTTACTTTTCAAGTAGGGCACCAGTCTTGAAATTTTTTTTATATATTTTCTTTAACATTCTATGTACTTTATAACCTCGAGTAAATCGGCCATAAGGTTGCAGGTTTCATTCTCATGATGTATTATTCAAAATAAGTCAGTACACATTCTCAAATATTTTCTTTTCAGTACACCAATTTTAAAATCATTATAAATTGTTTCATAGTGTACTTAAATGTGCTTTCATATTCGTTTTCGACTTTATTCATACTTAACACTTATAAGTCATAATATGTTAATACTAATTTCTTAATATTTACATTTTTCTAGATAATGATTACACTATGGTATAGTAGAATCTGATCGGTTCATATTTTTACTGTCATCTATAACGTCAAATTAATATATCGTGTCAAAATTTGCACTACTTTTTTCCTCAATTTTAGCAATATTTTGGGGCAGTTTTCAAAAAAATATTGTTTGATACAAGTCTCCAAAGTCGCATTTGTATTCTCGAATGGGTTTTCCAAAAATATTCATTATTGAATTCAATAGCGATATTTTGTAACCTAGAATGAAAAATCTATATTT
The DNA here is from genome assembly GCA_037954035.1 of Rosalia funebris. Taxonomy (NCBI): domain Eukaryota; kingdom Metazoa; phylum Arthropoda; class Insecta; order Coleoptera; family Cerambycidae; genus Rosalia; species Rosalia funebris. The sequence continues at coordinate 14,342,114 of JAZFAV010000007.1, forward strand.
ACTAAACGGCTGTTTTCGTGTCACGAAATTTTTAGGTCGATGTACGAAATGCTTTTCCTTCGAATTTCGGCATTTTGACAAAATCAATACAGTGAATCGACCGTTGCGAACAACGTGGTATCTTTTGTTTTTTGATCCAAAGCCTCTAGAGGCATGCTCCGGAAGTGCCTTCGATATGAATGAGGGGGCGTGGGAGGCGCAATACTATTGCGATTTGCTTACTCGTAACTATATTAACACAAGACGTGTATTAAATACACTAATATTTGTAACGAGGTAGTATCAGGTAACAACATATGTATATTATTTTATAAACACATATTTAAAATACTGGCTTAACTATGACTTCTGTCTTCTGCAATAAATCATATAAAATAGAAAATGGTTTACCGTCTGTCGACAAGGCATGACATAATTTTCTTTACTGAGAAAAACATGCTTCCGTAATAAAATAAAGACTCTTTGCCGAAGGTTGTTTATTATTGTAATTTTGTAAATCGATACACCATCAAACTCTTCGAAGATTCAGAGATGCTGTCTGGTACCAAAAATAATATGCTAATCATATTTCTTCGTTACAATCTAATGTATATTTAGTGGTAAATTCAACTGGCTGCACTGTTGCAGACTATAACAAAAGTACGTGAATCCGAAAATAAAAAAAAATTATATTGAGCTTTTGCTAAGATATATAGCTGGAAGAGGCAAACTCAATAATATATAGTATGTGTGGCATCAAAGAGGTTTTAAGTGTGAAATTCCTTCCTGATATTGTTTAGGATTTTCTATTTCAACAAATATTTTGATACGGTATCGAATTTTTAAAAACTGTTGTATTAAATGTTCTAGTATATAAAGGGTATTAATCGATAACATAAAATTGACCGAAAAATTGTTTCACGAGGTGGTCATTTTCCCACTCTCTCCGTTATACAGACGTATAGGATGTCAATGTCTGGGATATATAAATATAGACTGACAGCCATATAATTTTATTTTATTATTTTACACAGTTTTCTTGTTTTCCCTTCATAATTGACTAATTAAGTTCACATACATCAACAATTATTATTCTATCAACAATTTGATATAATTATAGATGATATTAAAATTCATTGATAATGAATAATTGTTGAAAATGGTTGCAATTACTGTATATCTGTCGCGTTTAGAAGAATAAAAAATCGTCATTATAATGAATCGCTTATATAAAATGACGATTGTCTGTAGAAAATATAGATAACATTTATAAAGTTAAAACCAGTTCATTTTAAAGTTCTTGTTGTAAAACCTGAGACGTTTAGAGAATTTGAAGTACATTCTTTATTGAACATCTTCTATCTTTGACGTTTTATTTTTCATTTACAAATTTATGTAGTACGTAGCAGATGATATTAACTTCGTTTTTTGTTAACGTTAACTTCGTAAATATGGTTATTAAAACCGAAATGTAAATGTAAATGTACATTTTTATTAACGGAAATATCAGAAAACAAAAGACGAATAAAATAAAAATTTATATATATATATATATATATATATATATATATATATATATATATATATATATATATATGGTAAAATATAAATTTACATATCTAGAATTTGTTAAAATTATTTCAGAAATGTCAGCTTGGCCAGAATTGCCATAATTATTATTAGTCACTCAGTGAAAATCGTCCAGCCTTTTGAAAAATGAAAAAGGAAAGTAACAACGGCAGATTGCAGCAATTATCAACAAAAGTCGATCTACAATTGAGTACGTTATTAAAAGGTACAAAACGGAAAATTGCATAAGTAATAAAAAAAAAAGAAAAGTACAAAAAAATTTCTAAACGACATGAAAAATGGATTCTACGCCAAATTAAAATAAATCCAAAAAAAAAAGTACACCACGACTGGCGAAAGAAGTGGAAGAACGTTTAAATAAGAGAGTACATCCCGAAAATATAAAATTTCTTAGGAATAATAATTACCATGGTCTTATTGCTAGACAGAAACCTTTTATTAGTGAACCAAATAAGAAAAGGAGATTAGCATCTGCTAGAAATTTTTTAGCGAAAGACTTTATCTACTGGAAGAATGTAATGTTTACAGACGAGTCCAAATTTAATGTGTACTGGTCAGATGGAAACGAGACCGTGTGGAGACAACCAAATAAAAAACAGCTAAAACCACAACATTTAAGGCAACTGTTAAACATGGGGAGGCTTCATTATGGTATAGGGTTGCATGGCGGTCTCGGGGGTCGGGAATCTTCATTTTTTTGAAGGTACCATAAATCAGTGAATGTATTTAGATATCCTAAAAAAACAATATGACATAAAGTGTTGAAAAATTAAATATTTTGGACACCTTTGCCTTTTACCAAGATAATGACCCGAAGCATAAATAAAGTACAAGAATGGTTGATTTATAATTGTCCACCTCCTACATCCTTCACCCCAATCTCCTGGCGTTCTATGACGTTACCATAGAACATTTGTGGCAAGATATGAAGCTTAAAAACACACAATTTCTAATAAACATGACTTAAAACAAGCACTGCAAGAGGAGTGAAACAAGATTACCTCTGAATGTACAAAAAAATTAGTTCAATCAATGCCCCTTCGACTACAGGCCGTAGAATATAGTAAGGGAGGACCAACGAAATATTAACCTTTTTTATGTTTGTATTATAAAGATAAAAATAATGATACTTTTGTTAGTGGACGATTTTTACTGTGACGTTGATTTTGTATATAACACAGAAATGTTTTTTTACTTCTTACGTGTATCTATTTTACAAAATTTCATGAATCATGATTAATAAATATATAGGCAATAAAAGCTTGTACGATTTGTTTAATTGCTTTCTTAAAAGCCTAATCAATTACAACTATATGATGTTATGAGTGAGTGGACGATTTTCACTGCGAGTGACTGTATATGGGCGAAGGAAGCATTTTTGTATTTGTTACCTATAAATTATGCGAAAACAATAAATTCTCCATAAGTTATGTATACCCCTACCTATACTCTGTATTAAATATTTCACGAAATTTATAATTCAGAGTAACATGAAAAGACCCCTTTCCCCCAAAATAGAGGAAATGTTAAAGAAATCTTATTTCTCTGTAAGAATTTTCCTCGAAGAAAGTAGAGATGTCATAATGGCTAAAGATAAATTTTAAATGAAAACTTCTTGAATCTACATCAATCACAAATTTATCCATAATCTTAGTTAAGCTAAGAAATAACTAATGTACAACTACACATATTTAAACAACCAAGACAGGAAGTGTTTCAATTAAAATTGTTTATAAGCTGTCGTGAAATGGAGTATTTCAAAACTAAGTTTTGAAGTTTTTTCGTCTCCTCTAAATTCCAAATGCACCTTCTTGAAGTTCAAATGCCTTGATGATAAAATGCTCATTTTTAAATATAAATATTGTACCAATAAATTGTGGTCAAGCAAGTGTCTATTGCATACTTAGGACTAATATAATAACATTTTGTCAGCACCTCTATAAATTAATCATTTAAATATCCCGATATAAAATGTCAATAAAGATCAAGATAATAAAATTAACTGATACCTATTCGAAACAGGCGTAATAATTAAAAACGTAAAATCACCGTCTTCTATAAAAACGAACTCAATATTATGTAATTTAATATCGCGACCGCTTAAATAGGTATACTTTCTCTATTTCAGTGCACTTTTATAAATATTTTTATTTCACTTTATATTAAAGTAAAAGTGCTCGCATAATATATCACCTTTTTGTATTAGCTAATTACGGTAATAATGGTTAGTCATGTTATATTGCATTATAAATAATGGAACGTTTCTATATGAATGTGTATTATGAATAATTTGTCAAGAGAACGGGTCAGGTGAAGTTATGAATAAGCATTGTACATCATCATCAGTAATAATCATGATTGTTATTATTTGTATAGGTATATTATTGTCTCAGTTGGAACTATAGGTCAACATGCTTGTGATAGCATTACGGGCTTCATTTTCAAAGTATGGCTCAATTAGTCCACTACTCGAAAATGCGCATCAAACCGTGAATCTTTATCGATGATTTCTTTTTCATGAACAGAATATGGATTTTCAGCACCCCAAATTCGACAATTTTCTTTACTGACGTATCCATCAAGACGAAAATGTGTTTCATCAATTTTGTAGCAAAAATCACCTTCTTTCTTTTCTAACACCCAATTAACAAATGTACGACATTGTAAATGCTCTGTAATTTTAATTGTTGTGTTGACTGAACTTTGTATGCAAATATTTAAAATCCGAGCTCTTGACACATTCAATTGTTGTGCACGATGTCGAATTGATGTGTTTGGACATTCCCGTAAACTTTCTCTCACTGCAGCAATACTTTCATCTGACGGACCACGACCAGGACGTATTGGTGTTGTCTTATCAATAACATAACTAGTCTGCAAATTTCTTGATTAAGTTGCGAACTGTTAACTCTGTATATACTTCATTTTGTCCTAATTTTGTGCGATTTTTTAACGCAAATGTAAATGATCTCTCACCTTCATAAAACACTTGTACCCAAACTATTCGCTGTTGAACTGTTAATCGCGGCATGTTGACGTCGGCGTCGTATGGTTTGTCGATGACAGTCGTTAAATGTTGACTCTATGTTTGACATAACACAAATGGTGCGCAACTCAAGTCCTATACTTCCAACTGAGACCCTATACAAACATTATGTTTGTACAACTAATTATTTGATTTGTTAATTTGATTAAAGTGAATTATTTGATTTGTTCAACAATTTTTTTATTGTTATAAGGAAGATATGCTTAAGGGAAAGTAAGCTGAAGGTTTTTATTTAGCAAAATCGTGCTATAAAACAAGATCATATATAAATGAACTTTTGATTTACATCCAAGGCAAATTTGAAAGATGAGAGGAATAGAAACAAAATTAAGGGAACTAGATATAATTGAATAATTGAGGAAACTAATGTGAGTCAAACAATTTTTCAAAATATTTTTTACTGAAACTTTGTTCAACAGTATTAGTTAATAACCAGAATTTTATAGTCTGTAACTTTGACTCCAAAGACAAGTAATCAAATTCATAATTGTTACATTTAGGAATTGACTACCTTATTTACGAATATAATATAGAAGTATTTCCTAAACTTGCATCACGACATACATATTTTGTATTTTATTAGTGCCACAAAAGCTTGTTGATTTATTCCAATACTGGTATGAAAATTTACACCAGTGAGTGGGAAAATTCTGCTACGGCCGTATGGTATTAATTTCACATCAAACTAATGTATCCCCCTATACGTACCCCTTTTGGTGTAAACTCGATGTGAAATAGTGTAGAATGGAAATATTAACAACCAACCGAGCAGTCTCAGTAAATATGAACATGGATTAGTTTAATTTGACATTATTTGTTTTACATTATTTTATTATATTTATTTTACATTACCAATATATTTGAAAAATCAAACATAGGAATTTGGCAATATATAGTAGGTAGTAACATAATATTTGGCAATATGTAATAGGTTGGCTATATGCAGTAGATGTTATAATGGGCACACCAAATATCTACTTCAGGCAATAGGTAATGACTTTGTAATAATTTCATATATAGAGGTTTTAGGCATGTAAACTTGCCAGTCATTATGATTACAACATAAGATAATACAGTGGAATTATTATTTAAGTGTTATATTTCTTACATGATATTCTTCCAAATTGGATTGGACTTCGAATACCTTCTGTAGAATAGGAAGTATCACCTAACAACGCACATCTATTTATATGAAAAATGGTTTAAATTAAAAGGTAATGATTGCATAGCATTAGACAAGACACACCATATATTTGAGGAGACAAACTATAAGGAGTCTTAATATAACTAAAGAACTGACGCATCCAGATTTTTAACATTCCCATGAGAATGATTGTGATAAGTGAAGTTCAATAAACGCACATAAAAGTTTGCACACGATTCTAAATTTTATTTAATATTTTCTTGAACGACGAACAAAAATCTATAGAATTACGCTGTTTAGTACTTTACATTATAATATTATTATATAAAAGAAGAATACGTAGAAAGGCGTTCTACATACGCCCACCTATTGATAAACGTTTTTTATACAATATAAAGAACAACTGTATTTTTCTTCATGAAATAAGAAAGTATTATCAAATATTGATTTACACACAAGAACAGAACTTCTGACTAATTAACAATTACAAGTAACATGTGGCATAAGTATTATGTTTTAAGCAATATATGTGCATATATTTGGTAAATTTTGCAGTATTTTTCCACGTAAATATGTTTGGAATTTTCAAATATGTGAAATTCCAAATAATGTTACCATAACCTTAACCTTTTAATAAATTCAAGTTTACTATATACGGTCACTTTTAATTTATGCGTTCAGGAATTATTACGTACTCGTGGAAATATTCTATTTTCACTTGACTGTAAATATTACAGGAAATAAAAGTACTGAATAATAAATAAGTACCGATTTAATTAAAATCGTTTAAAATAATTGTTGCTGTTTCGAGACGAGACGCAGTTGGATAAACATTTATAGATTTCAATATGGATTCAATTATTATAAGAATTTATATATTTGTAATTGCTTCGGACGCTCTTCTAAACTGCAGCATTATTTCCTACAATTGAATGGCCGCAGTAAACGACAAAAATAAATAGGTATTATGTTAAACTGGTAACTTATTTTTTATTCTCATTAATTACTCTATTTTGGAAACCAATAAAAAGACAAAAATGTTATTAATATGACTACTCTGCAGAAATGGTCATTTCACTATTGTCTTTCCAGAGAAAAGGTCGTGTTTGGTAGTGAGAATAAATCCGTGATGAGTGAAGGATAAAGTAAAAAAGTAAAAAAAAAGTAAATTATAAAGTAAGAAGAAAGATAAGGTGTCTGCAGGAAGTTTTAATAAAATACTTAGATATTTCCTCGAAAATGTGTATTATTACACTTGAACTAAAAATTAAAATAAAAGAACAATTATACAACAGGAAAAATGTCGCACTATAATGGAAGAATCTTATAAGAATATTTTAATATTTCTCATGGAGCCCGATATTTAACATAACAATAATGTATTATTTAAAATCAGTCCTATTAGTAAGGTAATAAAAAATCCACAAATAGATGTCTGTACAGAATAAACAAAGATGTATATAGATAACAATTTGATTATGGACATAAAGATGAACCTACGAATATTCTTAACATTTGTCACAAAACGACCGTTTACTTCTTCATAGTGAATCAAACTTCTTCAGTAATGTCTTAATGAAATGATTGGAAAATGTAAAAAAATGTTTGGATAATATGTACTGTTTTCTTTATCAAATGAAAAACTGCCGAAATAATGTCTAAATTTAAAAGAGTCACATAAAAAATTGGATACTGACCAAACTCATGTAATATGAAGAAATAAAATGTTTAAAATGTCACTTCCAAGAACAGGAGGGATCTGTTTTAGACCCTCGATCAATTCTGCAATATATTTTTTTAAATAAATTAATGTCTATTTTCTTAAATATTACAGTAGCAATACGAATATTTTAAGCAGTTCCAGTAATTAAACAGTTTCAAATTTGGTTCAAATTGCCAGTTTTAGTAACTTCACATAAGAGATCATTTTGAAATTTAAAAATTATTTAATGCCTCCTAGACCTTACACAGTATTTCATTATAAAATATTGTTGGCAAATCCAAATGTTTCCATCTCTTTTACAAGTAAGTAGATCTCATTATATATACTTGTATGGTAACTGATCGGCGACTGCATATAGTATCTGCATTATTTTATATGTATCATATCCGATACAGTATATTTCCATTCACTGCCACTGGGGAAAAATTTAATGAAAAATATCTCTCAATAATGAAGAACACTTCGCTAATATTCCATTGGAAAATGAGAATCGATTAGAATCGGATTAGAAAGATCAGAATGATTTAAATTTGGGCCCATCTACGAATGAAATAAACGATGTGGATTTGTTTATTTATGTTATTTCTCGGACATTCCCAGAAATAACATATCACAATCTGCGCGAAAATGAGTCACGGTGAACTTGCCTTCATTCTCCTCTATTCCTATAGAAAAAATTGGCTAAGAAATCAGAAAAATTATATGAAAGTGATAACTTAATGCTCCCTGAATTAAACCTAGTGGAAGTGAAGTTTTTAGGTAAAGAAAGCCTCTCACTGGAATTATTAGAATTAGATTCCCCTTATCAGATTTTCAAATTCTTTTTTGTTGATGCCTTATTTGCAAAAATTGCAAAAGAATCTTCCTTTTACAGTACTTAATGTAATCCAATAAAATTTAACATATAGGAAAAGAAGATATTAAAAAAAATAATGGGAATTTGCATTTTCATTTTCCTATATAAATGTTAGGGGCTACTGGGTTGAAGTAACTAGAAATGATTTTATAAAACAATGTCCCTAAACAAATTTGAAAAACTTCATGGTATTTTAAGTTTCATTGACAATGAAAAACAAATTCCTGTTGACCAACCAGGATTTGACAAACTTCGTAAGATCCGATCGATAATAAGTAGTTTACAAGAAAATTTATCTGCACTTGTTGAAGAAAGTTTATCGTTTGATGAGTAAATTTGTGCAACTAAAGTCAGGCATTACCTAAAACAGTATAAGGCGAATAAACGCCACCAATGGGGGTATAAATATTTTTCTTGTGCGGAATATCTGGGTACGCATATGCTTTTCAAGATACACAGGCCAAGAAAACAACACTAATAAAATATTCCCCAAGATAAACCACATTTTGATGCAAATTCAAACGTAGCAGTTTGTTTATCAGAATTATTCTAGAATAAAAACGTCATAAAAAGTCTTTTAACAACTATTTTACTTCTCATCTTGGTTATCTCCATAACTAGGGTATTTTACCACTAGATACAGTTAGAAGAAATAGGATTCCAAATTGCAAATTCCTACTGAACAACCTCCTAAAGAGAACACCTAATAAATCTGTTGAATTTATTGGGTATGTGGAAAGTGTTGAAGTCATTTGTTCGTGTTAAAAAGACAATAAAATGGTACACCTAATATCCACATTTAGTGAGTAGCAACCAGAAAATATCGCTCGTGGATTCCATAGAAGAAACAAATAATACGAGGAAATAAAATGCCCACAAATTATTACGGTATATAGCAATCACATGGGTGGATAGATGGTATTTAGGTAAGTTATATCAGACGTCATAAAATAAGACTAAAATTTATTTTAGTATTTTACTTAAACTAACTTTGGTAAATGCATGGGGTTTGCATATGAATCAGTTTAACAAAAAATGCAATGGTTTTGATAGAAAAAAAAAGAGTTGCCCAAACTCTGTGTTGCATTGAGAAAAATTCATTTAAAGGGTTGACCATTAAGAATACAAGATAGACTGAATTAAAGAAAAAAGAATCAAGCAGATGTTGTACTGCCAGTCGACGTCAGAAAAGATGCGATCGAGAATTGCCCGAATGGATGACTAACAGGGAAAGGTGCAAGAATCCTACATTTATGTAAACATTTTATTTATGTATTCTGTTCAAATTGCAAATTACATATGCTATCTTCATGGGAAATAAAGATATTTTTCATGCGTAATTGCGCAGTGTATCATATATAGAAACAACAATTTTGTATTGTTAGATTTTTGTAATTATCATTCCATAAATAACTAGACCTTGACAACCCCAAGAAAAATTATTACTAAAAATAAAAAATCATGCATTTAAAGGTTAAACTAAGACTACGCCACTATATTAAAAGTGTAAGAAAACATCTTGACCGTGAACATAAAATTGATAATATTATAAAACAATTAATTTGAAGAATAACATGAGTCATCTCGATAATGACTTTACTAATTTTGAAGATGGTAGCGACCAAGGTTGAAGGACAATATAGATTTGTTCATAGACCTATTCGTAAACGTACATACATATGTTCTTTCATATTCATGTAACGTATTGAATTTCATATTTATTAATGAATAATCAACTATAAGTTTGTATGTAAAATATTTTCCATACTATTGTCATTGTAGGATACGTTCCTCATTTTTTAGATTCACGTAATTAGATTCGTCTAAGATTGGAATGGATTAGAACTATTATTAGAATAATCTGCATATGTGGTCAACAATCCGAATGCCATTCATTACTGGTATTAACCAGTGATTCTCGCTCATCATCGATCATTTTATATTGAAGATAGATCTAATGCATTATATTTACATAATTGTTTCATTCTGACATGATAGTATCAATATTAATGTAAAATCTAATTTATCAAACTGCGATGAGTTCTTAATGTTATGTTAACTTGTCAATATCATATGTACAGGGTTATCCACATAACATTCTACCCCCTTAACTGTTTTATTCTTTGAAATAGAAAAAAAAATGGTGAATACGAAAGTTGTAGGAAATTTTACTGCGATCTCACACATGTATTTAGAAACACAACAGAATCTCGCGTTTCGAAGATCTAGATCAAACTTATGTTTTTTTTAATGGAACGCCCTGTTTATTTTCCGATTTTTGAAATCTACGTGCTTTTCCGATTACAACAATATAATATATACATGTTATATCTTTGCTCTAGTAGTTTGCACAGTATCGCCCTTTGAAATATCGAATATCAAACAAAATCAAGATCGCCATGGAAAATTTGAAACAATAATTAGGAGAATTGTTATAGAGTTTGATAGTTTAAATTAGATTTTATTTTTGATGTTATCATAGTTATATTAAAAAGCATATTTCTGGATGGAACGTAACATTTTATTAAAAATAAAAAATATAATTATACAATATAGAAGGTGTTCTATAATATCTCCGTTCTGTACAATACATACCTCCTTAACAAATTTCGTTTGTAAGCCAAGATGCCAGTCTCGTTCATGTCTCTGATCTCCGGACATATTTTTTCTCTAAGTTCTTCTACGGTATTTGACCTTTCATATATACCCGATATTTCAAAGTGCCTCACAGAAATAAATCCAGTAAGGTAAATCAGGACTTCTGGCCGGCCATAAAATAGTTCCAATTGAACCTATCCACTCTATAAAAGTATTATCTAAATGTCGCTTCATAACATTTGATTTATGCGCTGGAGCACCGTCTTCTTGCCAAACAACAATATTCGGCTCATTTAATTGGATTATTAAATCAGAAATCTCCCCTCTTAAAAGATCTAAATATGTTTGTCCAATTAAACCGCCTTCAAAAAATACTGGTCCAATAATTGAGTTTGGGAAAATACCACACCAAACATTGACTGAAGTACGACCTTGTCGATGAATTGGTATAAATGGGTGTGGATTTTCTGATGACCAGTGGTGAGTATTTCTTCTATTAAAAATACCACATGTTGAAAAACTTCATCAGTCCACATTATAGAATCTGTAATTATTTTAACTACCTAGTAATAGAGTAATAGAAGTTTAGCAGTAGTAGAAGTAGCATAGTAGTAGTAGTAATTATTTTAACTACCTAGTAATAGAGTAATAGAAGTTTAGCAGTAGTAGAAGTAGCATAGTAGTAGTAGTAGTAGTAGCATTAGTTGCAATAACTTATAAAATAAATAATACGCACCTACAAACAGTTCATTTTCCGCTCGTCTTTCCAACATCAAACGGCAATTTCTTGTCTTCTATAATTATCGTTTCCATACAGTGTTTGAACTGGACGGAAGCAATATAGTTTAAACTTATAGATTTTCAATATTCTCTAGACCGACGTCCATGAAATTTGTAAATGTTTCGATGTATCTTGAATGTAAGGTAAAAGTAAGTGTAACATTACCAAATAAAGTTGCGCAATCTCTTACAAACTGAGGAAGATTTGGAGAGAGTTATAAATAATAATATTGATCACGGTAATGTACAAAGACAACCTTCTCAGGATGTAACCTCCAAGCAATTGAGTTACTTGATCAACCTTCAGTTTCAGGGAATATAACTAACGAGCCATCAAATACTTTATGTTGTGTATGTTTCAAAGAGACAAATGGATCTCAGACTTGCAGAGGATGCAAACAACTATTTATCCCATTTGTGGTGGACTTGAAACATTAGATATTGATGAGGGTTGTGAGTCTTTAGTACTTGTTCTTTATGCTCTAGAAATATAGTAGCAAACCGAAAATCGGCATTCTGCAGTAGAAACCTTGAAACAATAAGCAGAAAGGATGTTGAAACATAGTGACAGAAATTTTCCATCGGTATCTGTTGGTAAAACTGTAAGAATTCCAGTGCCCGAAGTTGATAGAGGACGTGGTGATGCCCGAAATATTCTAGCTATTGTCATGACTAAAACAGATGATGGACTATATCAACTCGGTACTAAGCAAGGAGTTGTTAAATTGCTCCATTCTAGATCCCAGTTTACAGTTTGTCAGAAAGGATTCTTGGACATTAAAGATATTCCTGAAAACGAAATTACAGTACGTTCAATTGCAACTTTGCAGTCTACCGGAACAGGCCAAGGATTCTTCAAGTGCAGTTGCAAAAAAACTGTGGAACAGTGAAGTGTTTGTGCGTTAAGAAGAAAACACTTTGTTCTAGTAAATGTCACTCAAGTTTACCTTGCAAAAATGAATAGAAAAATCTGTTCCCATAGACTTTTAAGAAATAAATGTTCGATGTTTGTTCAGTTCCTGTTAAGTATCTTAAGCAAATATTTCTTTATTTCGAGTACAAGTTTCATTTAAAGTTTAGTATTTCTTTATTTAACACCTTTCCTAATACTATACAGGCATTCTATATAATTCCCAGGCATTCTATGAAATGACTAGGTAAATTATATAAATCTATTTAAATTAAAACAGATTTCATACATTGCCTGAAATCGTTAGTCATCGTATAGAATATCTAGGTTTTCTATAGAATACCGGAATTTTATACTTTGCCGGTAACATATATATTGTTGTAATCGGAAAGGCACGTAGAAAAAATCGAAAAATAAACAGGGTTTTATTAAATATATATATATATATATATATATATATATATATATATATATATATATATATATATATATATATATATATATATATATATATATATATATATATATATATATATATATAAGTTTGGTCTAGATCTTCGAAAAGCGAGATTCGATTGTTTTTCTAAATACATGGCTGAGATCGCAGTAAAATCTCCTACAACTTTCGTATTCGCCATTTTTTCTATTTCAAAAAATAAAACAGTTAAGGGGGGTAGAATATTATGTGGATAACCCTGTACATCAGAAGACAGCAGATATGATATAAACTAAAACATCTGCCATTTTTAGATCGTCAGCATAATTAATATTATATTTTTTTAATGAAATAACAATAAATTCATAAACATTCATATATTGTGAATGCCACGAAGATAATAACAAGAGTACAGATAAAACTTAATTACTTTTTAAAATGATAACCGCGAAGACAATAACCGCGTAATGATGACTGATGACATCTTTGGCCTATATACTTAAGATGGCAATATCTACTAAAAATAAAAATGTTACAAATAGTAAATGTCTGAGTAGATTAAATTGTAGGCAATTCATATCATAAAAATTATATTTATACTAAAGCAGAAAATTAATTTAACTTTTAGGATGAAACTATATTTAAATTATGTCCTATATGAGACAATGTTTTGTTGAGATAATATCACTTTGCGAGATTGCCTGGAGATATTTCCTGTATGTGTGGAGAAATCATCAAACTTAAATTTATATAATCTATTTTAACCTCAATAAATTTTAAATTGCACTCTGTTTTATATTTGCATTTTATTTATTAAGACTTCCTAAATCCTTAACAACATCACTTCTCATATAAGTATGCTATTATATTCCGCAGACTCCAAATAATACAACAATTAGTATAAGTTTTAATTTAATGTAAATAATTCAGAAAGTAATTTTTATTACTCTCGCGTTTTTTTCTCAATAATTTCTCGCAATAATTTTTCAATGTCACATTTGGTTAACATCTTATTTTTATTAAGTCTATATCCCTCTAAGATTCGTTTTGGAGGTGCTACTAAATTAAAATAGTTTGACATATCTACTTCATGTTTCATCTATACCATAGTTTTCAACGCTGAATATTGTGTTCAAATAGATTTTTTCTTCTACTGCCTTCAAGTAGGCCTAATATAACTTCATCTAACCTATTAATTAACATCTTTTTTGCTGTCTCCAACCGTCAATTTTCTTGTAAACTGTTTCATAAATTTGTTTGTATTTTTTAGGTAACAAACTTAAAATAGCATTAACAGATTTTTTCATATCCGATGGCATTTCGTCAGATACTATATAACTTAGTTTTACTTGAAAATCCCTTTCTGAAAAAAAAAACCAAAAGATATATCATGTTTTACCGACAACCTACGTCTATAATAACCACATTCACGACCTACTCCTGGTTATTCATATTCATCAACAATATGTGATGAACATTTATAGGTATTATGTGTCGCTAAATAAGAATCATTTATATTAAAATATATAAATCAGTAAAAACTGTTTTTACTGCAAACAAACTGTATATTAAATAATACCAGTTATTTATAGAATATATCTTTATTAAATTAATTAATGAGATTAACCTGGTATATCTAAGGCTGCTGCTAAAACTTAATTGATAATGTATATTAAAAAAACAGAAAACAACACAGAATTGCTTAAAATATTTAATTAAAAAAAGAATATACAACAGATATTAATATGATAATATACATATGTATGATGTAAAAATATATTAAAAAATATGATTATACTGAGTAGTAATATTACGTAATTGTTTTAAACTTAGATGTTAGAAAATAAACTATTGGTAATTGGATCAATTTCATTATTGCCTGTTTATAAATATTTTATAAACTGGCAAGTATTTATCTGAGATTGATTTATCTACAGGTATTCAACTGGCTGTTTCTGCAGAGTAAAAGTTACCAATTTACATTTTTCTGAATTTGAACCTAGTCTATTCTGTGCCAAGTTTTCACTTTTAATAATTGTTTTTGAATAAATAAATAATCGTCAAGAGTTTCGTCGATAGCGAAATATACACATTAAGGCCGTCAGCAAATAATTCATCGTGTGAGTATAGAACGCTAGTAATATCATTAATAAATATTATAAATAGTAATGGTTCTAGATTGGACCCCTGTGGTACTCCAGATGTAGGACAAAATGTCTTAGAACTAAATCCATTAGACGCTACATATAAATAAATAATTTTAGTAGAGGTTCACTAAATCCAAAAGATTTGTTTCTCTTATAATTATTCTATGATCAATTCTATCAAAAGCATTGGTAAAATTCGTGTACACAACATATAATTGGCTATGATGATATTTGAAGCTTGTATTGATATACTATTTGAAGCTTGTATTTGAAGCTTTGAGAAAATGCAGATAAATTGGTGACTGTTGAACGATTTTTCATAAATCTACTTTACACCCAACTATAGTAAATAGTGAGTAATTGCAGAAAAAATATTGTGTACAATGCATGCAAGAAATTATTTTTGGTAGACTACGTATTATCAAATATAGATTACAACCTCGTATGGCAATAGTTTTGTGGTAGTTGTATGAATAACTATTATATTTTCATTTTCTTTATTTTAAAAACAACATTTGTCTTGAAATTGCGATAAAAACATGGTATTAGAAAATTGCACAGTTTTTTCAGAAAATATAGCACACATATTTCTGTAATTCTTAATAACCGAATTAACGCACATATAAAACTAACGTTTATGTATGCGTTAAAAATTAACCAAGGAAGTAAATTAAAATAAAAAAGCATTACTTAATCAGCTATATGATTTAATATTTTGTATCTATCAGGTCTAAGTGGTACATAAAATTTGCTAGATCTTAAACACTATATAAGATGGTTTGAACAGTAGTCCTATGTAATAAAAACAATAATAAGAAATGTAATAACATTGCAACTAAACCGACCAAATATTAATATTAATAAAAAAACAGCGAAATTAACGTCGTTGCAAAAAAAGAAACAAAATAAAATTATGTGTAGTTTCTTAGAGTAATATGACTATTGACTTGGAATAGTTTGCCCTTGCTCAAGGAATTTATTTAAATCACAGGAAATTTTGAAGACAACATATTTATTGACAAATTCACATTTGCTACTCAGTAATGGAATGACTTCCAAACAAATATGAAATATTGGATAAATAATATCTAATACGCTAAAATTAACAACAAGGTATATTAAAATAAACATATTTTTCTTATATATCCTTGAATGGAAAAGAGGCACTTTATATAACAAAACATGATATACACCATTTTGCTGTTCTTACACGTTTTGTTGTCATTTATTATTACTGAACATTTCCAATAACTTAAAAGTACTATAAGAATTGTTCACCGAAAACGACAACTTTTAAATAATTAAGGACAGTAATAATTAAGGAAACTAGAGCGATTGGCATGAAATATGATTGTATATAAAAGAAATCAGTACTGGATTTGCAATCAGTGGTTTTCTCGTTAGCTATACATTTATATCAGAAGAGAACTGAAAATAAAAAATATATATATTTTCTTCTACATCAAGAGAATCAAAATTTACCATTATCTCATAAAAATCAAAATCTTTTAAAGCTCATTATTATACGGTGAGCAAACGTATAATTGCTATACAATAACACCAATTATATTTTATGTTTTCGCAATCATTAATGTTGTTATTGTTAATATAATTAACAACATAACAAATTTTTTTATAACATTTAGCGTAGGTAAATCCATATTTGTTTCTCCCACTATTACATAATATGGGTTTTATTAATCTCTAGAATAAAACGTAGTTAAAAGAAATGAGCTATTAGAAATCAAATTAAAAAAATATATTAGTTATGTTTGTTAATATATTACAGGACGAATTTACGTCAAACAAAAAAAAACGTGTAGTAAAGCAGTATTTTTAAATCTTTAAGTTGGCGGTGCCAATTATTATTCCTGTATACAAGACAATTATATCACACTAATGATACAAAATAATAAATATAATTGTAATTATAAAAAAACATGTTATACTCACTGCTATGCAATCATTATTACTAGAGTCTCAATTTATATAGATAATTGTATATGTCAATGGTTCTGAATCGGTGGTACGCGTACCCCTTGGGGATGTGCGAAAATCTGTAAGGGGTACGCGGTTAACTACCAAAAATTATACAAAATTATATTGATATATGCTAGTATTAGCAACTTGACTTATTCGCAAGAGGAACAGCTAATCGAAATATCGTGTGATCCTACATTGAAACCAAAGTACTGGCAGACATTGCTATGAAGTACCTTCTGGGGTTTACGACAACTTACTTGTGCGAAAAAGGGGTTTCACGTCTAACTTATCTGAAGAGCAAGTATAGAAACAAGCTTAATGTTGAGGATGATTTACGGCTGTATTTGACCAAGCTGGAACCAAATATTGATGAACATTGTAAACAAAAAAAAGACCCGCGTTCTCACTAATTATTTTCTGAGACTTTTTTAATTTTATGTCTGATTAAAAAAAACAGTAATAAAATGTCCATTAAAATAAAATTTCTTGTTTTTAATTTACATTACCTATTCGTAATTAAACTTTAAGAGTTTAACAATTAAACTTTAACTTAACTAATAGAACACATTTTAATAAAACTAAAGTGTTTTTGTTGGGGGTACGCATAGTTAATGATACACAAAAAGGGGTACGTGGGTTGAAAAAGGTTGAGAACCCCTGGTCTATGTAACTGGCATACAGGTGGTTCATCGTTAAATAACGAGTATATTCATAAGATTCTGTAAAGTACGATACAACAAATAAAGTACGAAATAACGATATTTATATTGGAGACAAGCTCTTGATATAAGTTAACTGTAAGTATCGTTAGAATATATTTTTTTCCATTTCTAATTTTAATTGAAAGACAATTAAAAAAATATTTTTATTAAAAATCTCATTCGATATACATTTTTTTTTTTCGAATTTCAAAAACGCAGATTAATAACATTATTTTTATGCACATTTGGTAGCTATGTCATATGTTCTGTATTTATTTAATCACGATACCATTTAGTTACGCATTTTTAGAAGGTTAAATTAAAATTCTATCTAGACTCAGAAAACAGTTTCTTATAATCAGTTATTAATTAATACTTATCTAAATTAATTTAATCAGTTATCTAAAATATATGTTCAAGAAAACCTACAAAAATATCTAGCTCTCTGTCAAATACATAATATTACTACAAAGTAAACATTTTCTTTATCAGAGGTATATTTCTGCATTTAGCGTTAACATTTAATGCAACTTTTATTTTTAACGCAAAGATGCGATTTAAAAGATAAATTGGAGAAATCCATGAGTAACGGTACAATTTTATTGGCAGTCTCTTATTGGCAGTAAGAATTAATCGAACTGTATAAATAGAAATGCATGTTAAACTTGGCGTACATTCATTTCCAGGAAATATAGATATACATCAGAACATGTCGGTTCTAGAACGATCTGTAGTGTTTCCTGATTAATTAACCTTAATTTATATACGATAAAATTTAATTCATGATATGTGTAAGATGGTAGCAGGTTTATGGAATTGCTTGTAAATTTTGCGTTTAAAGAAATTTCAGTTCAATAAAAAGTATAATGGTAAAACTTGAGTGTGATGCCCAATAAGCACAAGTTTTACCACATTTTCTATTAAAAAAAAGCTTAACTTACTTAGCTAATTAACTTGGTTAACTAATATCATGGAATATTTCGATTGTGTTCTAGCGACAGCGTCTATATGTACGAGGGACACTATTCATATTTTGAGCCTTAGCAACATTAAGTGTTTCCAATGGAAAGTTTAACATTTTGGCCATACCATTCTTCAGAAAATTTTATCATTTAAGCGCGATTTCTGTTGTTTACAGTGATTTGAAAATTGTATCTCAGCGAAAAAATGGAATAACTCATAGAAAATTTTCATGTGATGATTTATTGCGACTTTCGACGTGGATTATCAAGACAAGAGTGCATCGATCAACTTACTTCCACTTTTGGCGATAAATTCCCAGCCTTTTCCACTGTGAAACGCTAGTACAATGAGCTTAATCGTGGTCACCATTTGCTCACCAACGAAAGTCGTGAAGGAGGTCCAAAATCAGTTGTGCCAGAAAACATTGATGCTGTACAAAAACTGATAATGCAAGATCGTCATGTGACATACTGTGAGATTGAGGCAACTTTAGGCATTAGTTCAACTAGCATACAAATACTGCATGATTATTTGGCTGTAAAAAGGTTTGTTCTCGTTAGATTCCACATAATTTGAAAACATCTCAAAAAGATGCTCGTGTCGATTGGTTAAAACAAATGCTCAAGAAATACAATGGCGGTGCTTCAAAAGACGTATATCACATTGTAACAGATGACGAATCATGTATATATGCGTATGAGCCGCAAAGTAAACAGCAGTCGACTGTATGGGTATTTCAAGATAATCCAAATTCAACAAAAGTTGTTTGCGCTCGAAGCACGTCGAATCATGTGGCGACAGTGCCTTTAGAGGAACGTAAAACGGTCAATTTTGAATGGTACACAACTATTTGTTTGTCGAAAGTCTTCCGTGAAATAAGGAAAACAAACAAGCGCCGTCGGATCATTCTTCATAATGATAATGAACTCTCACACATTTCGTCTAACAACCGAAAATACTCAAAAAATCGAATTAATGGGTCATCCGGCGTACAGTCCTGATTTGGTATCCAATGCCTTCATTTTGTTCCGGAACGTTAAAAACAAATTGTGTGGACAACGATTTTCGTCGGCAGAGGAAGCTGTTGATGCGTTCAAACACCATGTTTTGGAGATATCTCAAGCAGAATGAAAAAAATGCTTTGACAAATGGTTAGAACGTGTGCAAGAGGGTATAGATCCTGAAAAAGAGTATTTTGAAAAATGATAAAGTAATTTTCAATGACAAATTAATGTTTCTTTATTATTAGGTTCAAAATATAAATAGTGCCCCTCGTATGTGATGTGTTTATGCTTACCATTGCAACCTCTTTTGGCTCTCTTAAAGTCAAATTATTAAATCTGGGTTGGACGCCTGAAGACCTCGTCCTGACTGATTTTATAAGGAAATACATATTTAAGCCAACAATGAGCAAGGAAAAATTGTTATTTTTGAAGCTTGATGAAGATAAATAAGATGCAGCAAACGTGTAAAAACTTGCTGGAAAATATAAGATTTATGAAAATTAGACAGATAACTCATTGGTGTCTTGATGTCGAGAAGAACAGACAGTTCTAGAACAAGAATGACCTTATATGAAACTAGGAAAGAATAACACTGAAATAAGTACGAAATTAAGATTGCTTTTTGTATTTTTTGTGTGTAAGGAGACAGAAATTATAAAATAATTTGCTCCAAAAACAAAAAGAATAGTAAATTATGTGTACAATCTACCAGGAGTTTAATGATAACCCATTTCGAGGGTTTCGCTACTATTATTCTCAACGGTACATTTTACCACATATTATGTTATTTTGAGGTGATAAATTTTATTGCTTTAACCTTTAATCTATGTGCTAAAAATAATGCCACATATATAATATTTCTAATTGTACCACAAGCTTAACATAAACTTTCTTATCTTAAATAATAGACTATATTGTTTGTGCCACAATAGAAATGATATTCACAATTTTTAAGGCAACCTGATATCCTTCCCTATTTTTAAAACTAACAGTTTCTGAGATATTTCGATTTTAATGATAACTGCGTAAACTAACCGTTGTTACAGGTAAAAATTCATTTTTTTACTATTTGTGGTTTTCCAGGAAACACATTACTATTTAACACAAAATGCACGAAACAGTCATTAAGCATTTTTTTTAAAGAAGCCATATCTTAAGTTTACACGTGATAGTATAAGTTAAAACCGTTAAATTGTTTAAGAATCTGTTACTTTATGTAGTTATATACGGTTAAGTAGGTAATATACCAGCAAACGTAAATATAAATGACATACAAGCGCATAATTGGTTCATATAGGAATTTGGTACAAGGATAACGTACATACATATCTTGATACCGAGTACGAAAAAAATATATACAGAAGTAAACATATCGAGCGGCAACGAGAATAATTGCTCGTATATTTTCTTGATTTTAGAACATAATTCAAAATTTGTCCACATAGTACTCGTAGCAACACTTATATTAATTCCAGTAATTAATAGTTCTCTATCAGACAACATATACAAGACAATATGGGGAGTTATATGCATGTAATTATACTTACAAATATACTTATAAAATTAATAATCAATTTTTCATAAAGACAAATAACTATTGCATTTTGAATATTATATTAGAAAATAAAATTACTGTTACATGTCATACCTGTTATAGAATGAAATATACTATTCCCAAGCAATAGGTCATCTCACTCAAATATGTACATGCTAAAAAGTACTGTCTTTTAAATACACATCAATTTATTATCGACGCTGGTGTGGATGGTGTAGCAAAATTTAGTTAGTGCGAATAATCAATGCAATTACATGAGATCAGATCTGAGAGTAAATTATATTATATAATTACTTCGTAGAAGGTCTCCGAGTTCTCTACACTGATCTAGGGTAATGATGTCAGTCGCTTGAACTTAGCATGGATTAGTTCGGGGTAATTTGGGCGTGGGTTCGATTCCCACATCAGTCGGCTTAGTATGCTTGTGTCCATGTGGCAGTTCGAGGGTTAAGAAAAATAGTAGCTCAGAACTAAATATCTTCCCACAAAAATAAAGATAAGCAAAACAAATAAAAACAAAAAAATTATATAAAAATTAGTTCGGATGAGAGCAGGTCCGATATTGGATAATTATCGGAGGGCAACTGTAACAAATTCCTCATCGGCAGAAAGTAGAATATGAGCGTACGTATAGATTTTTCATGACATTGAATCCTGGCACATGTACGATAAGTAAGAAAATGTTAAGGCTGCTACAATTACAAGCCTTTTTAGTGGATTTATTTCAGCTAGCTATTCGATAATACCGATTTCGGTTAGCTATCGGGGAGCAATCGCTGCAAATTCCTTATTGACAAAGAGTACAGTACTCTATATAAATTCTCGGATATGCAAGATGAGGGGAAAGTTTTGCAGAGGATGTCTTTAGAAAACAGAACATCAGCAACTCAGTTTCTCTCCAGTACAATGCCAGCTGTCATAAAATCTGCTGCGTCAGCAGACTGTTTGATGCCGTATTCTGATTTGGAAACCACTTTATTCTCCGTATATTAGCTCCCCCCCGTATTATGTCCGTTTAAAAAACGTTCATTAAGTGGCAACCAATTTTTGAATGACTAGATTCAGGGTGTTATCCTGAATCTAGTCCTTAAGTCCTTTAATCCTTTAATAATAAGAACATTACACTAGGGATCAAAGAACATTCCAGGGACGTTTCAGGGTGTTAGCGCGCAAGTTTGCAAATAATGCGCGTAGTTATGTGTAAGTTTAATCGCTGTTGTGAAATTAAGTGTAACACCGAACGAGTGACTCAATATAAGAATGAGGGGGAAATGAGGCAATCAGTAAAATTATAATTTAATTTAGATATACTAATAGGGCCAATATTTGAGCAAAAACATACTGAATGAATAAATCAATGCATGAACTCATTATGAATACTCGATAGAGGTAGCGCATTAAGCATATCAAAACTGTAGTATTGTAAATACTATAGTATAAATGAATATACGATGAGGAATGATTCAAACATTATACAGGTACATACATATATGTGATTGACTAAATAATGAGTTACTTATACACTAGAATACATTTAATGGACGTTATATTTAGTTTCCTAAAAGATAGTTCGGTATTAAGAATACACAAAATATGCTCCTGGGAATATTATTTTTATAATATTATTGAACTTGTCAGTTTAGAGAAGTAATATATCTGATAAATTAACTAATATACTTAATTTTTGAATATCCTAGTAAATTTAATTATTATGTAATTTTTAACTAATATGCCAATGTATAATAATAATAATGTACGCCAATGGCCTTTTTTCAAGCTAAATATTGATGATATGTATTACCAAAAAGTACGTATATATAATTGGTATTGAAAAATATAATCAGAATGATTCTTCAAAATTCATTCATATTATAATAGTTTAATCCAGTACAATCAATACAGATGTAATTTATTTCGGTAAAAACTTCTCTCGAGATATCAAAGTCTTACCATACCAAATATGATCCTTCCTAAAGAATATGTGTGAATTGAATATTTGCCGCAGAACTAATGAAAGTCGAGCGCACTTACTCTTGCGTTTAAAAAGTGAAATGGATGAGTATTCAGACGTATTCACCTATTGAGGTATCTATGATCATTTGTACCGTAACCTGAGATAATAGACTGGGTCCAATATTAGGAATATTGTAAGCTTGGAATAGAACCCCTACGGGGAGAACTTGACACCTCTCCTTAAATGCTTTTGTTCTCGGACGACTTATATTTGTAAGAGTTAAGATATGTTATTACACAAAATATATAATACAAATAAAAAAAAATATCAAGATCGGGATATTACGATAATCATCATATCAATTCATCAATTATATATTATAGTTACAGAAATAAGGAGTTTATACTCCAACCCATCTGCAAATGCCTTATATAATAAAGACTAAACAAATTAGGTCAAAACAGCTATTCTCCTGGCTATATGCCAAACGTCGAGCGCTGAATTACATGGCAAAATTTGTCGTATTTTTGTCTAACACAGTTAGCACTAAAAATACAGTGATTGTTCCAAAACCACCAAGAATGATGCAAAGTGTCACCTATCTCAGGATATCGTTAACTGCAGACCGGTTTCGACCTTTCTATCTTAAGTCTCGTCAGTGCAGTGTAAACGGATATACCTTCGACAGATAAAGCTCACATATAGTAGACGTTGCTACGTTCCACCGCAGTAGAACGTACCAAACGCCATCTCTTGGTAGTTTCGAACAATCTAAATCGAAGTAAAAACTTGAGATCATAAATATAATGCAAAGTTTTACTACCAGAGGGTAACATTCAAACTACAGAAATAAGAAGTTTATACTCCAATCCATCTACAAATGCCTTATATAATAAGGACTAAACAAATTAGGTCATCTTGGTGGTCTTGGAACAATCACTGTATTTTTAGTGCTAACTCTGTTAGACAAAAATACGTCAAATTTTGTCGTGTAATTCAACGCTCGACGTTTGGCATATAGCCAGGAGAATAGCTGTTTTGACCTAATTTGTTTAGTCTTTATTATATAAGGCATTTTCAGATGGGTTGGAGTATAAACTCCTTATTTCTGTAGTTTGAATGTTACCCTCTGGTAGTAAGACTTTGCATTATATTAATATTATAGTTATTAATAATTACGAACAACTCTTTCAATTTCTTGATTATGTGTCAGTTACTCATGTTTTCTAAATATTGGAAAAATATGAATGTTACACATCCATTTTCTAGCCTAAGGTATGTTCAAATCTGTGTCTGCCTTAATAACAGCCCGAGATTTATTATATACTGCACATATTTTATGGCAACAATGAGTATACATATTTTTTTAGTTGTCATTTTAGCTATAACTGAAGTTATGTATTTTTATGTATTTATACCAAAATCATGATTTACTAATATACAAATTCACTATTAAGAACTAAAAAAGACACAATTTCCACAGATAAGGAAAAATAAAGGTCGCTTGACGTGCATTTCGCTAATCAAAATAACTTGGGGATGATGAAACGATGATGATCACTTTTAATAATCTCTTCAATTTTAATAATTTTCTAGTAATTCACCTAATTGATGAAATACGCGTTGAGCGATATATAATCCTTCCATATTCACAGAAGACTAGTCTCCTGTTTTTTTTTTGTTGCTGCGTCGGAAGTTCCATCCATCTCACATGTATAAATATTTAAGGCTCCGTTTTTCAGTGTTTAGAGTCTTTTCACAAACCACAAAGGGTTTTTAAAACAATTCCAACTACTCCCCTTCTCAAGCCAAGCTTTTCTTTTCGTATGATTGAAAATTATGTTTTACAAAAATTATACCAATTTTGTATATTCTGCTTCATATAATGAGTAAAAATAAATTACATTCATAAATGGGACTTGATGCGCCAATGTTTACCTGAATCTATAAATTCATTATGACAATAATGGAGTCATGGAGTTATAGAAAGAAATATTATTAGTTTTGTTTGTGAAGTTCATAAATAAATATACTTTTCAATTTTTTTTTTTTAATAAAGGTTGGTATATATGGTAAATAAATTTTTTTTAATAAAATAATGGTTGGTATATATGGTAAATAAAATTGAAAAATTATATTATGTTTTTTTTTTAATTACTTATTCTTGGAATTATAGAAATTGAATTAAATAAGCTTGTCTATTCCATATATAAGTACGACGGATACGTTAAATGACAGGCATTACGATTTACTATACAGAGTGTCCCAGAGTTAAACGGACATACTCTAGTGGAAGGTAGAGCACACTCAGCTGAGTTCAAAACACCTGTATACTTACCGTTGAATGTGAATCGTTTTTGAGATACGGGGTGTTTTATGGTTTTTGACCAGAACATTAGTCCGCCATATTTTTGAAATGACTGCACATATTTAGATAAAATTTGGTACACATATTATACCCTTTTAGGTTAATAAATTGCTTAAGTGATTTTGGAAAAATTCAAAGACCGACCTCCATTTTTTTAATATGGCTCTTTGGGTCGTTAACATCACACTGTATATTTCTTTGTAGTAAATATTAGTAGTAAACTTTTAAAAAGCCTATGGACCAGTTTATGAGATAATAATATTTTATGGCACGTTTATGGTTATTCTTCAATAAATTTTCAAAAGTATTGAAAGACCATTCTACTAATTTGACATTCTACAAATAACACAATCCAGTTGCTAACATCATTATTTTATTAATTTTAGCTAAATACCCCGCAGAAGAGGTTATTATTTGTTTTTGTTTTGACATTCAGTGTTTTTTCCGTCCAAAATAAAGCACATTATAATATACAGTGTGATGTTAACGACCCAAAGAGCCATATTAAAAAAATGGAGGTCGATCCTTGAATTTTTCCGAAGTCACGTAAGCTATTTATTAACCTAAAAGAGTATAATATGTGTACCAAATTTTATCTAAATATGTGCAGTCATTTCAAAAATATGGCGGACTTTTAAATTCAGCTGAGTGTGCTCTACCTTCCACTAGAGTATGTCCGTTTAAATCTGAGAAATCCTGTATAAGTACTAAATGGAGATAACTCACGTTGCCTGAAAATTCTACAATTAATCTCATTATACAGGGTGTTTACTAAACATACGGCAAGAATTGAAGAGGTAATTCCTTGAGTTATTTTAAAAATATTTTGTCCTTTGATGATTTTCGGGAAATCACTTTGTTTCAAAGATACAGGGAGATAAAGGTATTTCAGCAATAACAATATTTTATTACATAAATATGACATTGAAAGCTTTTTAATTTACAAGAACTGTTCAAAATGACTACCACCAGCTAGGGTGCATGCATCCAATCTTCTCCTCATTGATTCCAGAACTCTTTCAAAAACACGAAAGTTGTTTTTTATTGAATTACATCCCTCAATTATTCGATTTATCAAATATTCTTCATTTTCTACTGGAGTAGTGTAAACTAATGACTTCAGATGACCCCATAGAAAGAAATTCAAGGGATTTAAATCCGGGGATCGAACAGGCCATAAGTGGGGTCCACCTCGCCTAATCCAGCGATCCCCAAATGTTTCTGTTAAAAACTCGCAACTAAAACGAGCAACCAAACTGAAATGCGCTGGTGCACCATCATGCATAAACCACATCATAACATTTCTCGTTGCCAATGGAATATCCTCTAGAAATCCAGGTAGTGAGTGTTCCAAAAAATTTCGATACACCTCGCCGGTAGGTCTTCTTGGTAAAAATACCGGTCCAATTAGGAAGTCACCCACAATTCCAATCCAAACGTTTAATGAAAACTGTTGTTGAAAACGATCTCGAATTACCTCATGTAGGTTTTCTTCAGCCCACACATGTCTGTTGTGAAAATTCATTATTGCATTTCTCGAGAAATTCGCTTCATCAGTAAAAAGAATTAGCGACAGTAGTAGTGGGATTTGAAACAGTGTTTGGAGAAACTATTGACAAATTGCAATACGCGGAGGAAAATCAATAGGAATAAGAGCTTGAACTCGTTGCATGTGGTATGGATACAAAAACAGCTGCCTCAAAATTTTCCACAACCCAATCATTTTGTGTACATCTACTCCCACGATACAAAAAATCCCTCCAAAATACGTATATAGGTTATTAGAAAATTATACTCATATTTATTATTTTGCGTAGCGAACAAAAAATATTTAAATCGATTCAGCGATTTTTAGTTAGCAAAGCTATTGAGAAGCTAACTCAGATGGACCTTTGAGCACATATCTTCTTTCATATCTCTAATAGTGGGTTTAAATGTGAATTTGAAAATGTAAAATTCTCACACGTCAAACCATTAATCTATGTAAACTGACGAAAACACCTTTTAATATGTAAACTAATGATACTCCTACATAGAATAGAAACAGAATGAATTTCTTGCGTAATAAAACTTTCATTTTACTAACAAGTATTTATATTTGTAATTGTGTTAGACCCAACATTATGACTACAACATGAAATCAATTAAAATGATAAAAAAAAAGGAAAAAAAAACTTTTTAATACTAAATCTGGACACGAAAATGGATTTCAATTATTATTAGAAACTGGTATAATACCAACAAAAAGAATAACGTTAATAACATTAAATATGCTTTAATTACACTTATATACTGCGATTTCATACAGGAATGAATAAATTCGTTAAAAATTTAAAGAATATCTTTTGGAAGAAACCCTTGGACCTGTCAAGTTTGATTTTTACTACCGCATCTTCTAAATTATAATTAATACATACAGGGTGTTTCACGTAGGAAATATGAAGTCATGGATATATTTCTTAGTGGCAACCCTCTTTTTTATTACGGAATGTGAAGGAGCACAAAAATTAACGTGAATATAGGTTAGATAAAATAATTGAAGAAAAATGATTGTGCAATTTGAAAACACAAAATTTAATGGCAAATCCTTGTCAATTTAATCATTTTGTAAAAATGGTTAAATTAACTGAACGATAAATAATTGAAATTCTTTGTATGATAGAATTTCCAGATAGGAGGAACTCATTAGCCAAAAGTAATGATGTAAGCTAATGATGTAAGTGATTAGCCAAAGTCGTGGTAAGTAATTTTGTGTCTAAATATCGCGAATTTGGGCATGTTAGTTATTTTCCTAAATCTGGTCGACCCTCACAATCAGAAGACTTAATGTTTTGTTGGCAATGCAAGACAACAATCACTCAACACTTAACCAATTGGCTCCGATTTCAATTTGGCAGCGTCTACAGTACACAAAATTCTATAAGAAGCAAAACATCATCCTGATCAAAGCACCTGCTTTGTCCATATGCTGCCTGAAGGCGACTTTGATCGGCGAAATCAATTCTGCAAGCAAATGCAACAGCTATGCAATTATGAAATAATTTCGCAAAAACCATCTCTTTTTATTGACGAGGCACCTTTCTTTTGAATGGCTATGTTAATAGACAACACTGCCGTTATTAGGCTACCAAGAATCTCGATGGGTGATGGAGCATCACAATCAAAATTCGCAGAAAATGAAATGGTGGGGCGGCATAATCGACGAAAGAATTCAGGGTCCCTATTTCTTTCACGTGAACCTAACTGGTCGAAAATATTTGGATGTTCCTCGAAACCGCCTTATTTCTGCACTAATAGCTTTAGATCCGGATGTAAAGAGTCCATAATAAAAAAGGGGTTTATCATTAAAAAAATATCGATGACATCTTACCTCCTACACGAATCGCCCGGTATATTGTATTAACTGTATTTTAAAAAACGCGCAACAAAAAATAAAATTTGACGGGTCCAAGATATTTTCTTAACTTATTCTTTGAATTTTTAACGAATTTATAACTTTACGAAAGTACTGTATAACATCTTAATAATTTAATGATGTTATTATACTTGAAGTATGAATGATAATACTTTAGATCAATTTAATAAACAAATTACTGTGTAAACTTTAAATTTTTCATTTTTTTTTTATCAATTTCTCATACATTTTCGACAAACTATTTTTATAAATATATTGATAATGTAATTATTACTTAATTAATTTCAAATTCGGTATATACATATAAGCACAACGACATTAGATAATAAAGTGAGTAAATATTATTATACCCTGGAAAATATCTAGTTTTATTAACAACTTCCGTATGGTTGCAACGGTTAGTGCTCTGGTTCACCTAACTGTTCATTAATATTAAAAAAAAATTAGAACAATTGATTTCCGGATAAAATAATACGACCAAAACTTATCCGCCGACAACTTCATTTGTATGTAGCAAAGGTCTCACTAATAAATAAAAGATTTCCGCATTTATGTTTATTGTATGCCTAATAAAAGTTGTCGGAAAAGGTCAAGCTGAAATTTCCAAGTTCGTAAAACTTACGAACATTGTTTGGATGATGTTAATAATGGACACTGAATGCCGTCCTTGTTTACAAAATACTATTACTTTATATAGCTTTTAAGTAAATGTAAATAAAGCATTTGTGACAATCGTCAGTTAATAATAACGTAGTTAAGGCAATAGTGTCCATCAATTATATACGAGGTCTGATAAAAAAATACGGTGAATAATTTTATTACGAACAAAGTAATAAGCTTACTTTAAATTTAAACTAATCTCTTTCAAAATACTGTCCTTGGCTAGCGATGCAATTATTCCAACGTTGTTTCCATGATTGGAAGCATTTCTGGAAGGCTTCTTTTGGAAAGGCCTGGATCTGCTTAATCGTGGCCCTCTCAATGTCGGGAATGTGTCAAAACGTTTTCCCTTTAGCACGGCTTTGATTTTTGGAAAAAGCCAGAAGTCGCATAGTGCGAAATCCGGAGAGTAAGGAGTAAAATAAAACTCAATCGTGTGGATATTCATTATTTAGTGTACTTAAATATCAACCATAATCTAAGAAAATATCACAGACTTCATAATCGCAAATAATATTATTGAATAACAAAGTAGACAATGGAAGACACAAAAGTATGGACTCACCTACACACGTCGCTTATTTTGACGTGTTAATACGGAGAAAGTTCGTGAACGACCTTTGGCGCAGAGAAATTTAGTAATTGCCTACCATAAAAAGGCCATTTCCAGAGAAAAAGTGGAAATGAACTACCTAGGAATAGCCCCAAAGTACAGTAAAAAACATCAAAAAATTCAAAAAGGATAAGACTAATAAATAAGCCACGACGGGACGATCACAAATTTTAGATCCAAAAACGGAACGATGAATTCTAAGGCGTGTTCGAGAAAATCCGCAAGTGCGTGCAAGGGAAATTTATGGAAATTTGTGCAAGAAACATACATAATAAACAGTTTTAAAACCTTAAAACGGACTTTTCCGCACGTAGAACATCTCTATTTCGACATTGAGTGGTCGAGAAAAAATAAACCAACACATAAATGCAGAATATTATGTATTTTATGTGACAGTTTTACTTTTTTCGAATAGTCTACCATCGTGCTTTCTCATGGCCTATGGACAGGGTGGGGTGTGTCCTATCCACCTCAAAATTGATATATCGTCTGGTAGACGTCTCTAATCAGAATCAGTCCAAACCCGATCGATCCTACACGATTTAATTGAGTGATTGTCTTAACAAAAAAAAAATTCTCAACTAGTCCACCATTGTACTTTCTCATGGCCCATGTACATGGTAGAGTGTGTTCTATCCACCTTAAAATCAATAGGTGTCGTCTGGGAGACGTCCTTAATCAGAATCAGTCAAAACCCGATCGATCGGACACGATTTAGTTGAGTTATCGTGCTAACAAGAATAAATGTCGACGACAACGCCAACGACAATGAAACACACACAGAAAATCCACTATTTGTTTTTGGTTTTTATGCCGAAAAACGAAAAATAACCACAAAACAATTTTTGTTGAAGTGAATACTTCTTTGGCGGCGTTCTGATATTTGACGAGAATGGAGAGTGAATTGGAAAAAATGATACGTTTCCAGATTTCGTTACACGAGAGAGAAAAAAGATATAATGTAGAGAGAAGGAAAAAGAGAGCTATACATTTGGTATACCTAAAACACAGGCTTCGTTACGAGACAGAGTACACAAATATATAACATAGAGAGAAAGAGAAAGAGAACTATACATCATATATATCAGTTTCGGCTATCCGCGTCTCCCTATTGTCGCGCATGCGCGCGTTATGGATGTACGCGTCCAGACGCTATATATTAACAGCTGAAGCAGCACGCGTGTGTACCGAATATTTATCATTGTGTTTTGTAATTATTTACGTTATTTACATCTGTGTTCTGTGATTATTTGATAATATCCTTGAACCGTTTAACTTGTTAAAATATAGAAGATATAATATATTTCATTCACCGCTCCCTACTGGTTTACAGCCACACAGGTGCAAATGCACTTGGAAGAGGCGAAGACAAAATCCCTTTAATTCTCGGAGGAGATTTCAATGTAAATTTCGGATCCAATGATTCTTTGACGTTGATTAACTTTCTTCAAGAAACATTTGGTCTGCTTATAAATAACAATCCCAAAGAATCAACAACAAAATCGGGAACAACAATAGATGCAATTTTTACACGTTATCTAGAAAATATCGAATCACGAACATATATTTCATATTTTAGTTATCACAAACCAATCATATCAGTATTACCAATTGAACCACCAGCCGATGATAGTGTAGATAATGAATAAACCGAATATTTTTTACACAAATTTTATATTGTTATATTTCTTTTGAAATTATTCCTCTCCCTTTCTCTCCCTTTCTCTCTTTCAATCTCTCACTCTTAATATATATTATATTGTTATATTTCTTTTGAAATTATCCCTATCCCTTTCTCTCTCTCTTTCAATCTCTCACTCTTAATCTCTCTCATTCTCTATTCTAAAGAAGTATTCACTTCTATCATGTGTACTGTGCTGCACATGATATTTTTTTCTTTCACTTTTTCTTTACACGATTACA
The DNA here is from genome assembly GCA_037954035.1 of Rosalia funebris. Taxonomy (NCBI): domain Eukaryota; kingdom Metazoa; phylum Arthropoda; class Insecta; order Coleoptera; family Cerambycidae; genus Rosalia; species Rosalia funebris. The sequence continues at coordinate 14,374,462 of JAZFAV010000007.1, forward strand.
TTACTTTTCCACGCATAGTGGAGTGTGGAAAAGTAAAAATGTAAGTGTAGTAACTGTGCGTTGAACATTAAGGAAGGCTGGAATGCATGGTCATGTCGCTCGTCGAAAACCATGGGTCAGTGATATCAACAAAAAATGAGGCTTAAGTTTGCAGAGGAATACGTGACTAAACCAGCTGAGTTTTCAGATGATGTGCTATTTAGTAACGAATGTAAATTTGAAATATTTGGTTTATCCCAAAGTAAACGTGTATGGCGGAAAGCCGGAAAAGCTTTTAACAAAGAAAACCTTCAGCCAACAGTAAAGTATGGTGGCGGCTTCTTAATAGTTTGGGGTGCATGTCGACGGCTGGGGTGGGAAATCTTCATTTCATAGAGGGGATAATGAATAAATTGGTGTATTTAGGCATTCTAAAAATTTGGTCTATTGAAACCACTTTCTGTTTCAACAGGATAACGACCCAAAGCACTGTGCAACAGTTATAAAGGAATGGATTTTATATATGTACCCAAACGTCTAAGAACACCACCGCAGTCGCCGGAGATGAACCCCATAGAACATCTATGGGCGCATCTTAAACAGTTATTACAGAAATGCAGTATTTCACACAAGATGTTAAAGCAATATCTGCAGCAAGAATGGGACCAAATAAGCCCCGATTTCACAAAAAAAAATAGTCCAATCGATGCCTTTAGAGACTTCAAAGCGTAATAAAATCAAAGAGCTATCCACACAGTACTGATTAAAATTTTTTGTTTTTGTTTTTTACCACTGTGAGTCAATACTTTCGTGTCTTCCATTGCCTACTTTGTTATGCAATATTATTTGCAACTATGAATTCTGCGATATTTTTACTTTTCCGCACTCCGGAAAAGTAATGTAATCGTGCAAAGGAAAATTGCAAAAGAAAATTTTTTGGGTTTATTTTTCGTTTATCGGCCTAAAAACCAAAAAAATGGTTTTTAAACAATTTTGCTGTATGTGTGTCGTTGTCATCGGCATTTAAAATCTTGATATCACGATAACTCAACTAAATCGTGTCGGATCGATCAGGTTTTGACTAATTCTAATCGGGGACGTGACGACACCTATTGATTTTGAGGTGGATAGGACATGCTCTACCATGTTTATGGGTCATGAGAAAGCACGATGGTGGACTATTTGAAAAACGTAAAACTATCGCACAAAACACATATTCTGCATTTATGTGTTGGTTTATATTTTCTCCGCCACTCAATGTCGAGATAGAGATTTTCTACGTGCGAAAAACTGTTTATTCTAAATTATGACTAATTTGGCAGTAATGAATTAATTTTAAAATTAATTCATTACTGCCAACATATATATCAGGGCGACATATCAAAACTATCAAAAGTTCTCATTACATTCTTTCTCGATGATACGAATTTGTTCTGATGAAGCAGCAAATATCGTGCAATAAATTATGACTAAGCAATACAGGCATGAGAACCAGATTAAAAAGAAACTGGAAAATACCCGAAGTGTAAGCAATATGATTTGTAGGTTAGTAAACCATAATCCGTTATTTGTAACTTGAACACGTTCATCGAGTGTAAAATATTTACGGGAAGGTACTGCATATATGTACGTATTTATTCCAATTTTAACTTTGTCAAATCGATAAGGTTTAACTTTATAGGTTATATATTTGTCGGGATGAGGAACGGATTTATATTGTAGATTAAACGTTTACTTCGAATAAGAATATTGAACTACAATAATTTATATTTTATACAATACAGAATATGCATATAAAACTGTTTTGATGTGTGTAAGACGTTTATTTCCTTAGTCTAATTTATGGGCCCGCTGTCATAGCGACGCCGGTGACACCATCCCCATTAAGATAAGACCGGTTGAATATGTTAATACACAGGCCAGGCAAAGAAATGATGCCAGCAGGCATATATTTTATAAACAAACGCCTGAAGCCAATAGTCCCTACGTCGGTCGATTTATTATGTATGTAGAGTGCCTTTGTACGTGTAGCTAAAAACAAAACTAAATTGTGTTAAAAATTGTGTTCTTTATAATAATCCCTGGATAATCATCAATTGGTGAGTTTATTCACTGAGCATTTCATTTTCTCCTAAATATCAAAATTACTATATCTTGACTGATTTTACGTTTAATCACTAAAGTATTTCATTAAAATATACAGGTCGAAAAAGGACGACTGAGCTGCGCAATCCTTTATTCCTATTTATCGCTATTACGGAGTGTTTGAGCCGTTTAGCATGACCCTGGGATTTGCTCTGCGGAGTGCTTGAGCCGCTGACATAACCCTTTCCTATTTTTACCTAACGGAGTGCTTGAGCCGTTCAGGTTGTTGTGGAGTGTTTGAGACATAGTGTGATCCTATACTTTTATCTGTTACCTCGTTTTCTATTCTATAAGTCTTTGCACAACTTAGCGTATCCTTCGTTTTGCACTAGTGGGTGACAGACACAAAGTGTTTTATAACGATAAATTAAGCTTTAGAAATAATATAACTTTTAGTGAAGATCTATGTGATCATATTAAAAGCAATTTTTCATAAAGAATACCTTATGGCGAATTGGTTGCTCAGACTATTGTTTTGTTCCAGGTATCTCACTTGTCTTGTCACCTTGCTCAGGAGTACCTTCATCTTTAGAACATAATTAAGTAAATTTTTTTTAATATTATTACGCTCTGCTTATTTTCAAACCTGACATTATAATTTATTTATCTATTTTTTTACATTATTATTTAATTCCTCGGCTCTTAACGAAATATGGCTCACATGTGTAATCTCGAAAATATACTCAATTCAAAATAGCATATGGTATACAGGTGCAAATATAGAAATATTTAGTATGTTCACAACGTTGAGAATTTTAATGAAATTTAATTATACAATTATACCTCGGTAAAATTTATTAGGATTGGCACTGAACTATATTTTTCTGTGTTTAACAATACCGAACTGTGTGGGTATTGTTAAACACAGGTACTTTATCTTACTGGAATTATATTATAAGTGAGCTGCTTATCTAAACTAGGCACAAAAATTATGGGATGTAAAAAAAATCCTAGATTTTTAGGTGATTTCCAAAACCGATCATTATTTCCCGAGTAATTAATTACCAAAGTTAAAACTGACTTTTTTGCTTTGAACGATGATAACTCAGCGAAAAATCATCGTGCAAGGCTTTTAGACTGCTCAAATTAAAGAGGACAAAATTATCAAAAAACTTGATGATGTTTTCTTATGATTACTCAAAAACTACTGATGGTAAAAAAATTGAACTCAAGATAAGAAAACTAGAAACTTGGAGCTTCGATTTGTTTTAAAATTGCTCTCTGCGACTATTTTTCTCCAAGTTACAGCACTTTGAAAAACGTCTAAAAATTTAGGAATTTTTTATATTTGTGCCTGGCATATTTCATAAAATGTCCAAAGAATAGCAAAATATTATTGTCTGTCGAATAGTTGTAGGATATTCATTTCGTTGACTTGTTTCAAAAATTAGCTGTACTGTATAAATTACGCCTAATAATGTTCAGGGATTGTAACCCAGAAATCAACCTAGTGTAACCTCAAATTATTTTATTACTTCCCCAAATAAAAAGAAAATACAGTGCAATCTCGATAATGTAAACATAAAAATCCCGCAGGCCGTTCACGATATCGAGAGTGTTCATAATAAAGAGGGCGTTGATAGCAAATTAAAAGTCTATAGTATGCAGTATATGTGCTTTATTTTAAAAAACGAAGGAATACATATGCTCGCTCATACATGTTTCATAAAATTTTAATGTAAATAGAGAAAATTTACTCATTTATTTTTCTGAAAAAAGTAGTTATTTTTGTTTGTTCTCTTTTTTGTATTATTTTTCCTATCACAGCTCTTTCGTGGATTTATTTGAAGGTGATTATATTACTAATAGGGATTGTATTTTGTTTGGACCATTATATAGCAGTATATCATGCCCTTATAGTTGTAGCATGCGTTATTGTGATGATTGGTGTTTCGTTTTCTTCATTCTCACTAACGTCTAATTCTATCGTATGTCCTTCATTTACATCTTCATTCCACCTTTCCACATCTGAAGCTTCGTACGCAGCCTATAATCAATTTAATTATCATTATAACGATAATTTATTTTATAAATTATGGTTTTTATTTTATAAATTATGGTTATAATAAAAATTATACTTACGGGCGCTACTTCTTCTAGCAGCGAAATTGTATCCCTTGTTACACTATCAATACTATCAGAATTTTTTTTTCGGTTTCATTCTTTCATCTGTATCGCAAAATATTTACAAGTACATCATCATCTGCATTGTCCATCCTCTCCTTATTAGCTTATCAGCTGTAGGCATGGCATTATTCCAGCATTTCTTCATGGTTTCTGGTGTTAATTTTTCCCAAGCGGATGACAAATGAAGAATCGCATCTCTTAATGTTATTTTTTTGAGTACAGTTCCTATTGATTCCTCACTTGCAGCGACGCAACTTAGAAAGCTATTCCTGTAGTATAATTTTGTGAGTCTCAGGATATTCTGATCCATTGGCTGGATTAAAGGAGTTACATTAGGTGGAAGAAATATTACGAGAATCTTGCCATCTGCAGTTTTGAGCTTTTGAGCAGATGAATGCTCTATACAGATAAATAGACTGATGCAAACTAATTACGTAGTACATATGTACATAATAGCGAGATAAGAATATGCACGAACTGCGCATATGCGTTCAGTTCACATTATCGGAGGTGTATGTTGTTCATAGTATACGGCGTCCAATTATATTAAATTTCATGTTCACGTTATTGAGATGTTCATATTAACGCGTGTTCATATTATCGAGATTGCACTGTAGCTCAATATAATATTTTGCACACACTATTAGTGTATATATTATACATTATACATATATTATTAGAGTGCGTGCAACAGATAAAATCAATATATCAAGTATCTAATTATTTACATTTAGTCTAGACACATGGAGGTCGGCCAACTTCACTTAAAACATCAGACTGTGGATGGGAAAGCTAAATATAGAGACAGGACTAATACACCGATCCTCGGGGAGCGGTACTTAAAACTTCTACTATTGGGATTCCAATTCAAGCATAGAATGATACTCATTCTATGCTTGAATTGGTTCATATTGTACCCAGCCGGCCATCCCGGATCACAGTACAAATAACATACATACAAATTTTGCCGACACGTCTATTGTAGAATACTACAGATTGTCCGTCCATGCTGCAGAGGTGGGGTGAGCACTTGATCTTTGTTAGCTCGGTGTTAAAGAACTACACTGAATGCCCACCGTATTCTATCATGCTTACATTAAGTAAGTAAATCATGAGATAATTCTCAGACATACCTAATGAAACAGACATGTATAACGAAAATCTGTCATAATCACTACATTATTAACACAAAATCAATTCCAATATGCATTATGTGTCCTTTGAAGGATTATGATAGTACAAACTGGTATGTTAACAAAAACATAACAGTTTGGTATGTTTTGTTAAAAACTGGTATGTTATATGTATAGACTGGTATGTTGAAAAAAGTTTGTACGAACAGAAATTGACTTCTCCTGCTTTAAAGCCTCAGACTGCGGAGAGTAAGGTTACACGTAAAGTACAGGACAAACACACCCATCCTCAGGGATAGGTGGCAACATCCGCCCGTCAGGGCTCGAACCCAAGCACACAATGACAGTCCGCCACCTCGGATCACAGTACGATAGGTCGCAGAAGAGTACGATAGATTACCCATTCATGCCGTAGCCGCAGAGAAAAGTGCTGCACTTGCAACTTTTGCATCGCATCGATGCGAGGTGTACAAGACCAAATCATATGAAAAACTAGCAAGGTCGGGTTAATTAGATTTTACCAGAGTTTTAAAAAGGCATAAAGTAGGATTGCTTGGTGCGTGCGTTCAGTGAACTATATATTGGTGGTTGACTGAATCGCGGTTCAACAGTTTTGGTATAGAGGGCATCATATGTCCGTTTCAGTTTAATTTCTTTTTGTTGTCGCTTTTTTCTTTTAATAAACATGTTGAGGTGTTTTTTATCTTTCCGAAAAGCATCATAAGATTAGTAGTTAACCGGAATAGATTAATTGTTAAACCGCAATCAGTTGGTTGTTAAACTGCAATATAAAATATACTTTATCGATATAGTTACGCCGCTATAGATAGATTTACATAGCAAAATAAAAAGGATACTTTCATTTCTTATCCTTTCTTGACCATTTTCAACCCCCTTTTATTTGACAGTTTCTGGTAAGAGGAATACGAGTGGAAAGCCATAAAATTAGGATTAGTTTCATCACTAATATTAATTTCTTTTTTATATACACTCTATTTTAGTATCATTAGATATTTACCCAATAAGAGTAAAATTCAAGATTTGTTGCAGTTTCTTATATTTTATTCATCTTGATTTACTGAAGTTTCAACCAAGTCAATTAAATAAATAAAAGAGTTAGCAATTTTACGTTTGGATGTTAATCATTAGTGAGAGAGTAGAATATGAATCGGTTTTTCTCCTTCGCTAGTTTTCTGTATAGTTTTTCTTGTAATTTTACGCTAGGGTTAATTCTCCACGTTGAACTGTTCATCCCCTTAGCTTTTTTCCTCCTTGCCCTAATCACATATAAATATTTTTCGATTTTTTGACCACAGATATTACGACCATTAATTCATAATTTCATTAACTTACTTAATAATTCACAGGTTCTGTTTTTCATTCGTGATAAATGTATATTTTGCAGTTTTAAGATTTATGTTCCTGTGCCATGCAAATTTTTTAAAGACTGCCCAAGTTAAATCTAGTCCATGCGGCTTGCAATAAATACATAGTTAAATGTAGTTGTTGTCGCTCTGCCAAGAAGTAACCAGATATAGTTAGAATTCCTAGTGAACCTTTTCGGAAGCAGTGCTATTGTTATCATTGTGTAATTGCCCGTAAGCTACCGATACAAGACAGCCTGTCAAAAAGGTTATTATTTTAAATATTTTTATATCTTGCATAACCAGCAACCATTTTAGTTTTTTAGGGAGTTTTTCAAAAAGTTGTTCAAATTTATTTAATGTAACAAGTTTTAGTTTCTCTCTTTAATGTTTACATTAATTCTGCTTTAGTTTAAGGTCATTTTATGAAAAACGAATATATTCCACACTATTAAGTGCTGTAATATTCTAGACTAAAATGCTAAGCGGTATCTCACTTCACCCTAAAAATAAAAAAAAGGAAAGAATTTTGACAAAGTGATTAGACTACTGGAATAAAACAATTGACATTGATGCAATAATAGTCAATACTACTAATAATTGGCTACAGCCGTCAGTTGTAAAATTCCTACGGAAACAGAAATTTAACACTTTCAAGATCCCCTTTAATTAACGAAATGAAACGTGTTAAACCTCATATGCTTAACGCATATGTTGAACCACCTAATTAAGTTATTCAAATTATCTTACACTCACAATAGAATAGTAAGGAATTCTTTAAAATTTGCGTGAAACTGTGTGAAATTAATACCGGAAAAGTGATTCAATAGCTCTCTATCCATTCAATACTATCAGGTAGTTCTTTAAAATTAATGTGAAATTATTTGTGTGAAATTAATATTGGAAAAGTAATTTGATAGTTTTATATACAGTACATATTTATCTAGCAAATTAACATCAAGACTCCATAATATTCTTTCAAGGATCACGATTACTATAGATATAAATGTACTTATACAAAATCGTAATTATAAGTAAATTATTAACAAAAATAATAACAGCTTTTCAATAATACTTATAGAAACAATAGTATATGTATATTATACGAGAATAAAATAATTTCAATAGATACTATTTGTAAAAATTAATATATCTTTAACAAACAGCACATGTATGTATTTCAACATGGAAGTGTAGTAATGTTTTATATAATTAATTCAACTTCAATATCTGTTAATTTTTTTTTATTCTTCTGTAAATGTATATATTATATAAATGTATATTATACATTTATAAAAGTGAATACATTTATTAAAGTACAATTTAATATAGTGAAAAGGTTAATTTTCTATTTGTTTAATTTTCATAGTTCAAGTACTTAAACCGTTTACAATACATTTTGTTATATTTGACGAGCTTTACATGGCGCCGCGTAATAATGCTCTCTTGGTAATGCCCTATTATTTTCGCTATTTCTGACTCCTTTCTGTTGTTCTTAGTCAGCAAATAACTCCTAATAATAAACAATAATAATAATTTTTAATTCGGCGAGCGTAAAATTACTTGTTTCGTCATATTTTCACACAAATAACGAGAAATCTAAAACTAGGAAATTAATATACCCCTTTCTCTTCCATCAGTCTCCAGAATTTTAATCTTTTGATGTATTAGCTTCTCAAATTTAAATACAGACCAAATAGATATTACTTTCATTGCTTGTATATACAGTGTGTCTCAGTTTGCACTATGGGATTTGAATTGCGCGCCATTTGTGTTCTGTCAAAGATAGGGCGTCAATATTTAATATAATTTAATTTTCAAAGAAGTATGGCCCAATTACTCCACTACTCTAAAATGTGCGCCAAACCGTGCATCTCTGTCGATGCATTTCTTTTTCGTGAACAGCATATAGATTTTCAGTACCCCAAATTCGGCAATTTTGTTTGCGGATGTATACGTCAACATGAAAATGTGCTTCATCGCTTTGTGCATTGCAACAAAATTTTGTTGCAAAAATCAATATTACCTTCTTTCTTTTTTAACACACAATAAACAAATGTACGACGTTGTAAATGGTGTGGTACTTTAAATTGTTGTGTCAGCTAAACTTTATATGCTGAGAGATCATCGGATTTTAAAGATGCAGATCTTTAAAATCCGATGCGTGATGGCTCTTGACAGATTCAGTTGTTGTACACGACGTCGAATTGATGTATTTGGATACTTCTGTACACTTTCTCTCATTGCAGCAATACTTTCATCTGACCGGCCACGACGAGAACGTATTGGTGTTGCATTATCAATAACAGAACCCATCTCTTCAAATATCTTTGTTAATAGCTGCTTAATAGTGGACTGTAGTTGTGGTTTATTGGGTAATAGACAACTAATACTGAATTTACCAGAATCACTTTAATAACAATAACTATTGAAAAATGTACAAACAACTCTCAACTTTTACAACAGGTTTCACGGCGTTTCTTAAACATAATTCTGAACAAGAATGAATGCCGGCAACCGGCCATGCATACCTACGGCTTGGCCGTAATTTCGTTAAATGGCGCGCAGGCCATAAATAAGGCTCATTCGGCCGCTTTAGGAACTAACAATCTTAATTGAGTTATGAGCTGTTAACTCTGTAGACGCTTCATTTTGTCCTAATTTTGAACGATTTTTTCTTAATACAACTGTAAATGATCGCTCACTTTCATAAAACAGTTTTACACAAAATATTTGTTGTTGAACTGTTAATCGCGGCATTTGACGTCGTACGGTTTGACAGTCGGTAAATATTGACGCCCTATCTTTGACAGAACACAAATATCGTTCTCATAAATTGATAAGAGACTCTCTAGGTAATAGATGATAATATTAATTTTTAATAGACTAAGTCTCCTTTTCACCAATTGGTAATAACTTTAAAATTTTTTAGTATTTTACTATAAAAAATTTGCAGAGTAACATATTCTGAAATACATATTTTAAGGAATCCATGATTCCTTAAAATATGTATATATATATATATATATATATATATATATATATATATATATATATATATATATATATATTAAATAATAAATCGATTTTTGTAAGAAAGAACTATATGTATACAATAATATGAGCAATTTTCTCTCACATCACATACAAAGCGAAGTATAGTCTAAGTCTATTCAATTTAACCTTACGATATATAAAATTACTATAGTAAATTGAAATCAATAAAGCAAACTGATAACCAAATAACATATATGCTTTTTGCTTGGAAGAGGAAAAAGATGTTACGAGATATATACCACCATTTCTATGCCATCAAGCTCGAAAATAACAAATGCATAATTTAATTTTAATTTACATATCGTTAATCACAATACAATATTTCCTGTAAAAAATAAATATCAGTATTATTACTACCAAAAATAAATACCAGTACTAAATACCAGTACAATTATAAAATTTATTTATTGAAAATGCTCCAAAGAAAATTAATTATTTGTCAATATTCAACCGATGTTTACCGTAAATTGCAACGTTCATATTTTATTTACTTTCCATCATGAACTCTTTTGTCTATAAAACTATTTGACTTTTTAATGTTCATTAAATCTCTCTCGAATACTTCATGTCATCCAAGTTTAAGTTCTTCCATTCATGAACAGTTACGATATGGCGTCTCCACCATGAAAAATTAAACCCACTGTATATGTGTTTATTGAATTAAAATATTTTCCAACCCTGTTAACCTCAGTCACGATATAAATTTGAACAGTAAATTTTTGCTTTTTTTTTAATGATGTCATAAAATATATTTTAAAATGTTATTTACTTTCACTATTTGTAATAGATTTACACAATGTTCTTAAAATTTCGATAGGTCTCTGCATGACTATTAGGTTTGTATTAGTTACTCATTGGCAAATGCTTTTCCATTTACGTGCCTACGTGAATATAACGAAGTCCAATGCATTTATATATTAAATCAAAGAGGACAAAATGTAATTCTATGTTTTACGTAACGTTACATACCATAAGAGAAATGGATGTATTATTAATTTGTGAAATCTAAATAAATTTAAATGAAATTAACAGTGGCGCAGGATGTGTCAAATGGACTTTATACCAAACCAAATGGCTTAAAAAAGGTGATTCCAGGAGTGTAGGTTCCTATTCATTTCAGTTTGAGATATGATACACAATACTTTTTTGTCATTGATACACCTGATATTGTGATTATGTCACTGGAACTTATATGCTGAGCGAAAAAGAAATGTAAAATGTAATATAAATTATATTATAGTGTATACTAACTTTAATTACTACAAGATCGGCCTCTGTTCAGAACTACTCATCAAAAAATAAACATAAATATATCTGTATGAAACATATTAGTAGATATGAACTGTAGATACGACATCAAACTCGATAAATTGTGGTTAAAATGTATCATTTTATTCTTTCTAAATCTATACGACAGGGTGTCCAAAAAAAAACGATATTAGTTTCTGTAGACAAGTAGGTTAGCAGTGTTGCCCTCTCCCGCTAAGTACGTTTACTAGACACTCTCCCTGCCCAGTTGGTCAAATATCGTTCATGTGAATCGCAGCTCATATTATTTATTAAGTCTTCCCAACGTTTTCAGCGAATTTGCGATGGCAAACTTTAAGGAGCAATGCACCAATATCTAAGTTTATTTCCTGTTACAGAAAACGACAGATATAGTTTCAATGCTTCGTGTAATTTATGGAAAAGAAGCGCTAAACCAGGCAACAATTTACGAGTGACTTGTCGGGTTCAGTGGTCAAATTTTACTTGAAGATAAACCTCGCTCAGGTTACTCCTCAACATTCAGAACAGTCGAAAATGTTCAAAAAGTGCGCTATGCCATCATGTTTGTCGCAGAACAATCAACGAATTGGAGAAAACTGAAATTTCCTGGAGTTACCAAAGACTCCTAACTGATGATTTGAACATGAGACGCGTCGCGGAAAAGTTCGTTCCGCGACTGCTTTCCCATGCCAAGAGAGAGAACCGTCTGAGTGTGCCAGGAATTGAAAGAGCAGACACAAACTGATCCTGATTTTTGTCAAATCACAGGAGATCAATCTTGCTATTACGACTATAACCCCAAAACAAAACAGCAGTCCAGCTAGTGAAAGATACCTTCATAGCCCAGACCAAAGTCGTAGAATAATCGACGAATTGGAGAAAATAACTGGGAGTTTTCTGGAGTTCACGCCAAAGAATCCTAACTGAATATTTGAATATGAGATGTGTCGCTGCAAACTTTGTTCCACGACTGCTTTCTGATAACCAGCAAAAGAAACATCTGAGAATGTGCCAGAAATTGAAAGAACAAGCACAAACTGGCTCTGATTTCTGTCAAAGGTCATCACAGGAGATAAACCTTACTGTTACGGCTATAACCCCGAAACAAAATAACAGTCTAGCTAGTGGAAGACACCTTCATCGCCCAGACCAAAACACGATGAAGCAAATTAATCGTTCGTGCTTCAGATTGCGTGAGGCAGTGAAAACAAACTACCTGAATTGTGGGGATCGGAAGGTTTCTTCATGATAGGCCACCTGCACACACAGGGTTTAAAAATATGTTTTTGACAAAAAAAAAACGTCATGGCAATGGTTTCGCACTCCCCTTACTCGACCTAGTCCTCTGTGACTTTTTTTTATTCCGAGAAATAAAAAAACGTAAAGGGAAAACGTTTTCAGGGCGTAGAAAAGGTTAAGATAAAATTTAAATGCTGGAGGCATTTAACAGCATTAGTTCAAAATAATACATATCATCTAATGCGATAGTGTTTTGAAGCATATTGATATTTTCAAGATATTATGTAAAATTTAAAAACATGTAAATAAATAATTATTGTCTTTTTTTTGGTACCCCCTCGTAGTAATTGCTATCCTCGGAAATTTTACTACCTGATTTCGGAAATTTTGAGTCATGATTTTAATTTGATAAATAAATATGTATTATATGTAAAACTGTCGAATTACTTTTCCAGTATTAATTTTAAACAAACAAGTTAGTGGTAAACAGGTAATTTATATTATGTATCGTATAATGTTTGTTATTAATTATTTATGATTTTGAATATGAATCACAATTAACTTGTCTCAAAAACCAAAACAATTCTGCTGATGGCAAATTGTTAGCAATGGTTAGTGAAATACACAATTTGACTCATCTAAATTACATAAGAATACCCCGCATAAAAAATAATAAGAAGAAAAAGAGTGTTTTATTGTTTAGTTAAAGACATAAAATATAACAAATAAAATGCAAATCCCGCGCCGTACAATTCAATATCTCGCATTTCTATTTATAGAGGTAGGTCTGGTATCAATATTTAAATACACATTCTGGATTACATACTTTTTTACTGAGAGTGTTATGACAGGTAACTTTTACTTCTTAAATTTCTTCCATATTACGAAATCTGAATCGACTCGACTGCATTACGTAATACAGCTGTTGAAGGTCGAACAAAATAAATATACCAGATCGCTGATGGCTGATGGCCAAAGTTATATGTACGACCATACGGACATGGAGTTACAATGTATCAATGAGGCTAGATATATGTTCTAGAAGAGTTTGGAATTCCCTATTGTGTTATACTCAATGTTGCATTAATATCAGATTACATAATGTTTAATGCAAAGTCATCATTATAGATGCAATTTATCACTTGTTTTTGAAAAGATGTCTGCACTATATTGAAATAATATTTGAAACTATACTGCTACAGTGAAAGTGATTGTCATTTGTCTTGTAGTGTATATATAATTGCATCACCTTGCAACTGTTTGTTATTACTGTTGCAAGTATTTAATTGTATTTAAAAGTGTATTCATTAGTATATTACCATTATACACAGATAAAATTATACAAAAATGCAAAGTATAAAAGTCTTTAAATTTTTTTAGTATTTGTACAAGGCGTTTGCTATTGTGGGGATTTATTTTGAAGACTTAGGCATCGTGATAGAATAAATAGTATGGTGCAACTTTAAAAAAATTTTAACTGACTTAGTTTTAACAAAGATGTGTTGATAATTTATCTAATTGTTGAGATCAGAGAAATCATATGATCAAAAAGTAAGATGATGTGCACTCTTCAGCGACGCTCGATCAACATTAATGGTTTCTTGGTTTTCTAATTTGGGTAATTAAATTTGTCATATATGCATTTCCACAGAGGTTCCTAATATTACTAGTATATTTTTTTATTTATGCATTGCAAATTGGTAGTGCAGTGCATAAATAAATCTGCAATCTGGCCTACCAGTAGAATTGCATGACAGATTAAATATTTTATATTATCAAATTTGTATCATAAAAATACTTTATTTTCGTCACTGCAAAACACTTTTTCCTCAGGTAAATTTTGCACGATCGATTTTGTAAAAATGTATCTTCCAGTAAAATTATATAATCATATTTATAAATATCTAATATAAGAGCAATATTTCCAGTATTATATAGCGTACATTAAATGTTATGCATGCATTGATTAATGTTTGATTATGCTCATTAAATTAGCCAGAACATGAAGTTTCAGAGAAATTAGGATTTTAGAAGAAGTAGGTACAAAAAAGTGATTAAGAAGCGTAAAAAAATCAAGAAAAGGGTTAAGAAAAAAGAGTAAGAAGAAAACCATTTCTCAAAAAATTGTACCTCGCATTCACCTGAAATTTTTAATTATAGATGTGAATAGTGTCAAGTAGATTTTTTTTGTATTATTATCACCTACTAGTGGCCTTCTATATATGTGAGTGTACACACGTGGGGACGGTGAGTTGGTGGATCAGCGTCTCCGCCTGATCAATCGACTTTCGCAGTAGTTATTAAACATCTGTTTGTATAGTGTACTGATCGTAAGCTGTGCCTTTTGTTACAAATATCTTTCTGTTGCAAAGTGCTAATTCATTATGTCGATTGCATGTAGGGCTAAAAACGACCATAGTACGTAAAACTACTCATAACAACTACAAGGAACCAGTGGAGGCAATAGCAAAAGTACAAAAGATTTTCTTGTCTTGGTGGAGTCAGTGCAAATAGTGGATGCAAATATACACAAATGAATACACAGAAAGATACGTGATTTAAGAGAGATAAATAATAGTGTTATAGAAAAGTTTGACACTTAAATAAGGGTTCAGATTTTGCCAGATTAAAAAAAACTTAGTGTTTCTGCGTCTACAAATCCAGTACATAATTGTAGCAATTATTTTAATTACGCCAGTATTACATCACTAGATGTTGAATGGTCGTTCTCTTCATAAAACAACTGTAAAAGCATACCCAATGCTGATCTAAGTGATATCGCTATTTAGGACCGTAAGTGTGTTACAGTATTGTATAAATTATAACATAACCAGACGCTTATTATTATATTATTACTTAGCATCACTTATTTTATTTAAATTATTACAAAATCGCGAAGGTGGCGCCTCTGGTACGCTGATGAAATGAGCGGCTCGAGTTATTACGAATATGTACAAGGATGGATCAAATAGAAATGAGACTTTTGTTCCTGAGCGCCTACGGTTGTTAGGAGCGGGCCCCAGGTTCTAGTATGCTTGGGTGAGGGTCATTACGAATGGGAATTACTGGCCATTACCCACTCTCAACCAGTTCGTCAGTAACGTTCACGATGTTGGAGCGAAAGGTGCATCCCGCTGTTGCACAACGCATTAGTATAAAATTTCTTGTTCATGAAGGAGTTCAAGTGGTGGAAATTTTCCGTAGATTGACTGCACAGTTCAAGGACCAAACACTGTCAAGGACTCGTGTGTTTGCCTGGCATAAAGAGTTTAAAGAAGGACGAGAACGACTGGAAAATCAGAAACACGATCGCCGTCCTCGAATCACAACTACGGACGAACACATTCGTCTGGTTCGAGACATTCTTGAAAAAGATCGACGGGTATCCGAAATTGCAGAAAAGTTCAGAATAAGTTATGGGAGCCGTCGAGATATCATCAGAAATGACCTGGAGTTCCGTAAAGTGTGTGCCAGGTGGGTCCCTAGCCTTTTGACCGCAGAATCAGAAGTTGAGACATTTGGAGGTCTGTCAAAAGCTTACAGCAAGATTTGCGGAAAAAGGTGATGCATATTTGAGGTGATTGTGTCCCTGTGACGAAACGTGGGCCCACCACTACACGCCCGATTGCATGATGACCAGGGGGGGGGTAGAGGGATTCGTGCGCAATTGGTTGCTGACACAACCAGCTTTATACTACGATACTGGGATAAAAACCTTGTCTATCGCTGGGAAAAATTTATTTGTAAAGCAGGAGACTACGTAGAAGAATAAAATATCTTTGCCTTTTATTTTTCAATCAATGCATATATTTTTAATAAAGTCCCGCTTTTTATTTGATCCGCCCCCGTACCATACCATAAAACTTCAACTGAAATTCAATTTTTCCCAAAAAAATATACGATTCTGATACGATATGATCATATATCATGCGATATGACAATCATCCATCAATATTATATAATCAATCAATAGTAATGTGTTAATATGTAATTTATGTGCGAAATTATTTTAAAAATGATAAATTTCGTAAAATGCTTGATTTAATTTACATCTAATTGTAAGTATATCTAAGAGCATACGAGTGTCATAAAAAATATGAAAAAGTGAAACTTGCTTAAACCGTTACGTTACGTTAAAATTGCATTTAAACTCTTAAATTATGCAGTTCTGTGTTATAAAAATTTAATGCGGCAAAAACTTACTTCGAGAATGTTTTTACAAATTTTCAAATTAATGTGACATATTAGAGAAATAACAAAAATAATAGTTTGTAAAATTAAAAAAAAAACTACTAAAAACGAATTTTCGTTTTTCGCATTTTTGTACTAGCTTGCTTATGGTTACACTGGTGTATAATGTCTAACATACCTAGATATATCAATTACAATGTTAACATAATATAATTGATTAATTTACCGGACAACAAAAGTGTATGCTGCCTTACAATTTGACTACTTTTATGAAAAATGTGATTAATATTCTCCATTGCATTTAGCCACAAAATGAAGTTGCTGACATGGTATAGGATGTAAACAGTCAATAATATCGACCCTCGCGCTATAGTCGGGAGGATGGCCGAACGGAGGCGTAACGGACCGAGCAGCGGGACGATTGGGGAGTGAGGCGGCAGTCTAACCCAGAGAATTCGCGAGTACTGTTGTAGATGTTGAATACAGTCCAAAAATAAAGTCTGAGGTGGTAAAAACCCCTGATTATTATTTAATATTCCCTAAACGTTTACATCAGAAGTGGGATTGATCCGTGCGTAGTGCCCTTATTAGCAAAAAACTAGAAAAATGACTTAAAAACGTAGATAAAATGGCGGATGGTGCTGAACGTGAAAGTGACGCCGAGATAAGTGCTGTGAGCGCAGAGGACTTCGGTGGCCCTTCAAACCCGAAACGTGCCAAAGTGCAGTGGCAGGAGACGCTCGTCAACTTAGTTGCAATGCAACAACAACAACTTGCAGAGTTAACTCGGCATGTAAAGATGGCGACAACACCAGGGGCAACGCCCAATGTATCAGAAGCAGGGAGTTCAAGTGCGCTTGCGTCAACGACTACGCAGGTCCAGTTCAGGCTCGCAAGTTACGATCCGGAGACGAGTGCTTACTCAATCGAGGAATGGTTGGAGGACGCTACAAAGTTAGAACATGAACTAAATGTA
This sequence comes from Rosalia funebris, assembly GCA_037954035.1. Classification (NCBI taxonomy): domain Eukaryota; kingdom Metazoa; phylum Arthropoda; class Insecta; order Coleoptera; family Cerambycidae; genus Rosalia; species Rosalia funebris. The sequence continues at coordinate 14,391,942 of JAZFAV010000007.1, forward strand.
CGTGACATTCTCATGATCGCAAAAGCAGGAGATGCTCTGAGGTCGAGGCTTTTCCTGATCGGGAGACACCAGGAGCACGTGCATATTTGGCTACTACACTCCGAAGCCACGATTGTGATGGGTTATGTGATTACGGCAATAAAAAGCTTAGAATGATTACACGGTTCTACGATAAGCTGCCGTGGAATATTATGCTTAGCATGGTAGAATACGGTCTGGACCACACTGAGGCACGTTCAATGATTCACGTACAAAAACCAGAATCAGAACGTGAATTATTAAAGTTATTAAGCGAAGCTGATGCACGCCGCAAAAGAACATCCGGAGCATCAATGCGCGCGCATGAAGGATCTGGAGTGGGGAGACAGAAACACGAGCGCAGACTAAGAGAACCACGGTCCTCGAGCCATGGTAGGAACGGATCATGTTATAAGTGTGGGCATAAAGGTCATCGACAAAACATGTGTACAGCCTTACAAGATGGAAACAAGGCTAAGGAAAATACTGCCAGTGATAAACCAAAACCCAGCATCCCTATCTGCGAACATTGCAAAAAGCCGGGCCACACTGAACCCAATTGTTGGGCTAAGCATGGAAGTCCGAAAAAGGCATTTGTACTAAAGAAATGACGCCATCTGAGCGAGACACCGATAGCAACGTTATTGTGCAATGAACAGGCGAAGACCGCAGTGTACGTGCTTTTTCGAGATTTGGAGGCCAAGTTGTTTATACTATCGATAAATGTGAACTATATTTAGTAATAACTTTGCCGAATGTGACTTTAGAAATAAACTTCATAATAGTGCCTGATGGAGTGATGCCGAGTAGCATTGACCTTATTATTGGATGGGACGTTATCGGTCAACCTTGTGTGCGTGTTGAGAATAACGATGACGGACTCGAATTGTACTATGACCCTTGTAACATTCCTGTAGTGCTTACGTTGCAGTGTTACAGCTGGACGTGAATCCGAGATTACCTGCAACTCGGCACTTTTTAAAAGATGCAATGCCGATTGATGACTTCATTGACCCAGACAAGGCCGTCTCAGAAGCTCGAATAAAGGTTATAAATAGAGCGATTAAACATGGTCAGAAATGTAATACCGTTCGCTGCGGCGTCAAACCTTTCCAGCCAGGCGATGTTGTGGCGATTGAGGATTCGCAACTAGCAGGTGGTGGCAAATTAAGAGCGAAGTATAAAGGACCGTATACTGTTCGGACAGTTCTCCCAAATGAGCGATACGAGCTGCATAAGAAGGGACATCGGACTACGGTAGCTGCTCACGAACAACTACGAGCTTGGCCCTCAGGTTAATAGCGCAAAGTAAGTCCGAATAGTAATTACTAATTACATTTCATTAAGTTATCAGGTCAGTAAGTCCAGTGTTTGTGTGAGATTGTTTATAGTTAGGTCACACACTCGTTTTCTGAACACAACATCATCAGTTTTACGACCTAGTAACTGACCTATGATTTGGATTTGATTTATTTTAATGTGATTTACTAACCTTTAACAACGAGATGAAGGGACGGATAGTGGCAGTACCACTATGCCTTGATAAGGTGGCAGTACCACCTACCATTCGATGAAGCAGCGGCTAGTGGCAGTACCACTATGCCTTGAGAAGGTGGCAGTACCACTATGTCTTGAAAAGGTGGCAGTACCACCTGATGTGCGATAAAAACTAGGAGAGTGGCAGTACCACTATGTCTAGTAATTGACTGTATTACCTAAAACTCTGCACAGTACTAACAATAACATTATACCATTGTTTGGGCAGTCTCTGTTTCGGTATTCTGTTTTCAGATCAGCATCACCTCGGTCGGTGCGAGGACGCCCCGCAAACAGGATGGCCGTGTAAACAGTCAATAATATTGACCCTCGCGCTATAGTCGGGAGGATGGCCGAACGGAGGCGTAACGGGCCGAACGGAGGCGTAACGGACCGAGCAGCGGGACGATTGGGGAGTGAGGCGGCAGTCTAACCCAGAGAATTCGCGAGTACTGTTGTAGATGTTGAATACAGTCCAAAAATAAAGTCTGAGGTGGTAAAAACCCCTGATTATTATTTAATCTTCCCTAAACGTTTACATGGATATCCTTTGGAGTTTAAAGAGAAAACATATTAGTGATTAATTTTTAAACTTTGTCAATCCCGTAAACATGTAATTTTTAATATCAGTGCGGTTTTACATTTATAGGTATTCTATTTACTGTTATATAAAATAAAGAATAAATAACATATACCACATTTTTTACACATTTTTTTATATCCGTATAGGTCAAGTTTCAACACAAAATTAGGCCTAGGACACGCAGATTTATATAAACCTTCATTCTAATGAAGATAGATAGCAATTATGAAAGCAAGGTCACTAAGTTAAAATATAAGAACTGTATATTATTTATTTTCTTTTTTTACTTCTTAGTAAACCATACTTCCGGTGGGGTTTGGCGATAGCCGACAAGACACCCTATTAGACAAAATAGTTGACTTCATAAAATAGGAAAGTACGTAATCAAGTTATTTTCTAGCTTTACTTTTACTATAAAAACTTTAGCATATTTAGGCTATTTAACAAAGGGAAATGACAAAATTTAATTCAGTTATAAGTTAATTTTAAAAGTATTTCTATCAATATTCAATTTAATTAGGTACGGAAATAAAGATTTTCAAAAAATTTTTAAAACCCTTTTTACTGCTTATATACATATAAAAGAACACATACATATTGAATAGCGATTCAGCATTTGGATAAAGCAAACTATAGACACAGTTTTATATATAAAGATTCATTCATAAAAATGTAAATGTTGCAAAAGGATATTCACAATGATCTTAAATAATATGCACTTGACTAAAAATGAGATGCTGATAATGATGAAAAATGTCTGAAATTAATGGTACTGAGGCAAAACTCGTTATAATATTAAACGGTTCTTTTTAAGCAAAACATACATTTCCTTCATGGGCAATAAAACATATATTTCTTTTATTATTTTATATAGAGGGTCCGTAATCTACTCAAGCTAGGATTATATCAAATTCATTTTTAAATAGCAACCCTTTCTATATTCTGACATTTCGAAATTTGTCTAAAAATTCTAAGCGTTACCTAACTACTTTATGAATTATACCCCCTACTCTTAGTATACTATTTTGTTATTCCTGAAATTCGTAAAAATATAAAAATTACCGTTTCACAGTATCAAAATGTTTGTTTAATTGGTTATTTTTTATTGTTACTTTTTTTATTCATGGACAAATTATTTTAACACTGACTTAATTTTTATCGCTGTTATCTTCACACTGAAGGTTCCAATCTACTCCAAGAAATTACTTTAAATTTAATGATATTTTCTCTGCGAATCTCTTTTTTCTTTATTATAACAACACTTTTACACACAACGTTTACATACTTATATAATTATTATTACAAGAAAATAAATGCATTGGAGTTTCAGCCTGCAATGCTGCTGGGTAGATTGAATAGCCCAGTAGTACTGTTGCCGATCCCAAGCCTGGAAGAAAGAGGAGGGTTAGAGGGCCAGGTTAGCTGCCTACCCTCTGTAAAAACAGATCCAGCTCATAGTAGGGTAAAGTAGCCTAATATGAGTCCTCTCCTAATATGAGACACCAGCTTATTTCCGATAAAAACCTCTTAAATATAGCAGAGAGCAGTTTTCTGCGATGTCAATTGTATAATTCTCCTACTGTGTACACGACGGCGCTGTAGTCATTTAACGAACAGATGAAACCAAAAGTTTGAGAATTTTGTAGTGAAAAGTTTTTCACGTAGTGTTGTTAAACTACAAATATTTCGAATATGGTAAGTTGATAATTACTTTCATTGACATGGGTACGTAATATAAATACAGCAGATCATGACCTACTATGTTTATTTCAAAATTAATTGACCACTAACCTCAGAATATTTTTTGTGCTTGTCAATTCAGTGTGGCCTATTATGGGACCCCTAAGAGGTCACAATATGAGAGAGGTCTCATATTAGGCATCCTAATTCTGTGCATATTGTAAAAAAATTTCCTGGTTCAGGCGGATTCACCTAACAATAAGAGGCGAAAACAGTGGAACAAACAGCAGAAGGTTTTAGCAGTTAAGGCGGTTAGACAACATACTATGGGGTATAAGAGAGCGGCAAAACAGTTTGGTGTTCCAAAAGGAACTCTCGAACGTTATGTGAAAAACAACAACTTTTCGCCTGAACAGCTGGTTACAGAGTCTCTTGGCAGAAAACCTGCATTAGGCAAAGAAATAGAAGGCGAGCTAGTTCAGTACTTTCTTGCTATGGATAAAAGATATTTTGGTTTGCGAAGGTCGGACGTAAAGCGAATGGCGTTTGAGTTAGCCATTTCTAATAATCTTCGCCATCCATTTTCAGAAGGAGCCGTTGGAAAAACCCGCTGGCTTCGAGGTTTTTTGAAACGGCACCCAGAACTGTCCGTTAGATCTCCTCAAGCTATTTCCAATGCACGCATACGAGGTTTTAATCAAGACAGCGTTGCAGCGTTTTTTTGAAATATATGAACAAGAATTCCGAAAAATAGGCACAAAACCACAAAAGTCATAAAGTTATATATAAAAAAATATTGGACGTGAATTACAAACAAAAGTTATAAGTAACTGCATATTTTAACTGTAAAGAATTATAAATCCTCTTCGTCACTTTAGCATGTTCCAAACAAATATAAACATCACATTGTTGATAACGATATTTAGTATAAACTAATAATTTAACACTCAAATATGTTAATTTTGAATAATAATCCCATAAAAAGGCAGAATAAATAAGTGTAGAGATCCCAAAAAATATTATTAATTTAAATAATATAAGAAATCTAACAGAATATAATAGTGAAAATAATGACGCAATCAGGCGCAATGCAATTGACAGATTCGGGTATGCACTAAAAAAATCGACACTATATCGAGAAGAGCGGTTTGGAGCTAGGAAGCTATGAGGGGAGTTCGAGTTATGATTCGTAATACACACGAAAGGGCAAAGAAAAAAGTGACTGCCGGATCTCACAGATCGGCTGTGCCCGACGAAGAGTTAATTTTGTTTAAGAAGCATTTAGATATATATTATTTTCTTCTCTTTCATGACTATTTGACAATATAGTATGCATCCGTGTGTTATAAAAAAGTTACTAAATTTATATAAAAAAATTAAATAATCATTTTATGATTGAAGTTATCCGACATATTCAAAGCTCAATATTTAATTTTGCCTAACGTGTTTCTATAGACCTTGTCATCCCAGAGTCATTTGCTAAACTAAATAATCAGTTGCACGATAAAATGCGATACCACTTCCGGCGAATTCAAACGAGAAACTGGAATGCAGCAAAATTTAAAATAACAAACAACAATTTACTTAAATGTGTATTTTAAATGATTGAAAAACATTGTTTTCTGTTATGAAAACCATTGCTTTAAAGAAACCTACAACATCCGTTCCTGTTTTTTTTTTCTTTTGATTTTAAACCATTGATTATACAATTAGTTGTTAAGTAGATTAAAATATTAATTATTAATTTTATTTTATATACATTAATATGTATACAAATAATAATTAGCAGTGAAAGTATAAAAACCAAATCGGATTCCTTGCCTATCTTAATGTATGCCATAACCTGTTTATATATGTACGGTTGTAATATTTCTTGGTCAAAACTGCAAGGAAATTAAACTACATACATTAACATAATTGAGATGTTCGGGATAAAATGATTACATTTAAATTAAATAAACCAAAACTTATCATGTATTAGTATGTATTAAGTTGATACCATAAAACTATTTTAATTCATGAGAATTTAACTATTCTTTTATCGTTGGAAGGCACAAAAATGCACTTTTCATGAAAAACATTTTACTAATTGCCTTGTCCTAAATTATATTCCAGTATAGATACTATGAGAAATAAATAAGAAATATCTGATACCAAGCAATATTTATCTATTATATGAACAACTAAAAATATAAAATTACCTCAAATTATAAAGGGTGTTACAAAAAGAGCATAAGATTTGAATTTCGCGCTATTTGGTTTGACATTCGATAGGTAGATAGAATAATTGACAGGTCGATAGGAGACAGATAGGAAGGAGTTAATAAATATGGAGCGCTACACGATACAACACTTCTTTATTGTTAAGCATTACTATTAAAATAGTCAAAGTTTGGTTGCCACGATTCGTAAAGGGCATTCAATTTTCAGTAGGATTAATCTTCCAAATTTACCAAATGTGAAAAGAATAATCAAAAAATTCAAAAGTACCGGTTCAGTTATTGATGTGAAATACACGACACGAGGTCGTAGTGGTCGTTCAGAACAAAACATCAAGACAGTTTGCGCGAATATGGTCGAGAGTCCAAGGATCTCGATACATCATCATTCACAAGAATTGGGCATTTTAACAGCCACTCTTCACATCTTGTTCAAAATTCACATCTTGTGTTCTTATTGTAACACCTTTGTGTTATATAGATTGTATAGACTGTCGATCCCCATAACAAATATATTTCTTGTAAATAACATTTTCCCAAATAAAGAATATATTGCTGACTAAGGTCCGCGATAATTTTAAAGTAAAATACATGCATTTACATTTGCCATGCTTCATTGATCAAATGGAAGGTCAAATAAACGCATCTTACGAGAAATAAACTCTTCTCTCGGTGTCGAATGAAATTTCATTTTTTTAATGGTAAATATAATCTAGTTTTTTTTTTAATTTTTGATCGAAATGATTTATCTATACATTTATATGAAATAAATTATCTAAATTTATTTAAATCATTTTTCTAAACGGTATGAAATTCACATATTTGCATCGTTTGCGAAAAACCTTAAATTACGCTAGTTTATGGCAAAAAACTTCTGACTTCACCATCGACGACCCAACACTTTTGTTAAAGTAAATCACTTGACAAAAGGTGGTGAAATTAATCGTCATGAAATTAATCATATGACTGAATTCAGTTCAGATCCGATTGCGATATGTTAGTATATTACGTGCGATTATTTTAGAATATGTTATGTCTACTTACAGTTAATCAAAGTTTATGCGCAGACAAAAGAAATTTACTACAGAGCAAAATCGCACTGTCCACTTTCACTTGTGTTGCTCACATCACAGAAGAACGCGGCAACTGGAACATAGGACAGTGATCTTTTTCGCGTTGTATAAAGTTGCATTACCACAGCGAGCATATCGAGTTATTTTCAGGTTCCCAGAAATTTCTTTTGACGTATTCCAAGGATTACATAACGTAAAATTCTTGCGTAATATATGAGCCATATTTTTCTGTGTCAAACCTTAATACTACATATTCATAATTTATGGAATGCCGTGAGATTTGATTTTTAAATTCTATATTTTACATATTACTTTTACTTTAAAACCCAGATATTACCACTTTTTTTTCAGCAAAAATAACAAATTTCTCATGTTAAGTAAAGGGTATGAACAGTAAAGTAAAATTCTAGGAAGTTTCCTTTTATTAAAATTCGGCAAATAAGAAAAAAATGTTGTCCTTTTAAAAGGACGGTGGTAATATGTACTATTACAAAAACTTGGAGGGCGAAATTAAAAGAAATATATATATATATATATATATATATATATATATATATATATATATATATATATATATATATATATATATATATATATATATATTTGATGCAAGACCAACAATATTATTGTCATTCCATTTACATATTATAATAATGTTGGTATCACTAGAACCAAAATTCAAATATACCACGTTCTTTTTTTTAAGATTTGAAGAATGGCCTATGGGACAATCCTTGCCTATGCGATTCTCTCGAATTGTGCCTGTGGCTTTTAGGTTCATGCCTTTTAGTTCATCTAGTATACGAAGGGTAGTAAAAAAATTTGGCAAGTTGTCCATAGAAACTTCCTCTTCTTCTCCAGAATCCTCATCGGTTATTTTCCCGTTAACATTTTTGGGCTGAAATATTGTTATTTCCTCTGGCACTTCATTCTCAAGATTTTCGAGTTCTTCTAATAACTCACGAAGTTTTAACGGTATCTTCCAATAGCTAGAAAATATTACACAGTAGTCCATATTATCACTGTCCTTTTAAAAGGACAATACAGAAATCCATTCCTGTTGTCTTTAAGACATCAACATTTAACATAATATTTACCGGTATGCTTATATACAATCCATTTCAACGTTTTAAGTGATATTATTCATTACAGTAGCAGAAAAACAATGCTTATTCTTACCTCCAACTAGCTATATCCTGTAGCAGAATAAAATCTCTATTTAAATTATTATTTCTGACTGATATTTAACCCAACTATTAGCTAAAACGCAATTTTATTGTTGTTTAAAGCATATTAAGAGAAACTAACTCACTTATCGTCATCTGTTAAAAATTGTTTAAAGCGAAATAATAAAGAAAACTGTACTTCGGCTTTTAAAAGGACGGTGGTAACATCTGGGTTAATGGATTAAAGTTATAGTTTAAGTGAAAATTTCATATCTCGATGGCTGGAAATTAAGACTTTTATATATGTATGTAGATAACACACAAAAATGATAGAGAACTGAAACAATATTTTTTTTCGAATTATTTCTCAGTTGATAAATTTGGAACATTATTTCTACTGAAAATTGGACGCACTTTACGAATTGTAGCAAGCAAACTTTCACCATTTTGATATTAATGTTTAACAATAAGGACACGTTGTTGTATCGGGTAGCGCTCCATATTTACTAACTCCTGTCTATCTCCTATCGACCTGTCACAATTATTGACTTCGAATCATGAGAACCAAACTGGCGCGCAATTTAAATCTTGTACTCTTATCATAAGACCCATTAGTATGCCAGTAGTATAGCAAAACCAGTACCAGGCCACCCTCGGATTTGTCCGCGGACATTTGATGCGGATGGCATGTGGTCATTGTTGATCTGAAGAACTCTTGGCGCAGATATAAAACAGGTCTGTACAGGTATAAAACAGGTGTGTATCGGTTTAAAACAGGTATGGTAACCTGTTTAATGACATCATGTTTTTTTCCTAATACCACCATACCTGTTTTAAACCGATACACACCTGTTTTATACCTGTATAGACCTGTTTTATACCTGCGCCAAGAGTTCTTCAGATCAACAATGACCACATGCCATCCGCATCAAATGTCCGCGGTCAAATCCGAGGGTGGCCTGGTACTGGTTTTGCTATACTACTTATGCCCGATAAAATACTTCGTTAGACTGGAAAATGAGAATTACATTACATATATAATATGTTAAATACATATATGAAATGTAATGGTAAACATACATATATGGTAAATATGAAAATTCTGTAAAAATCAATCAATGCAATTATTGATTTATTTAAATTTATGACACTGTTAAAAAAACTTTCATTTCATTTAAATTTCTAAAACAAAATGCACTTATTTATAAGCTAATCGGAAGTATACACTATTTCATAAATCATCTCTGTAAGTTTAAAATCAAAGAAAAACATCATGAGCAATGCGATTAACACAATTATAAGGCTTTAAGTTAGATAATTTCTGCTCTGCATCAAATTTAATTAAAACATATGGTATGGTGTTACATATTTACATATTGCAATCCTTACTTAGAATTTTGAGAGAAAATATGACATCATTTTAAGTATGACCTACGAATACAATTATTAAGTTTATGTTGTTTATGGTCTACAAATGAAACGATGTTCTGATAGCATTATCACTTTCTAGTACGAGGTATGACTAATTTTTATGTCATTAAAATATTCAGAATTCCCTACTAGTATTGTACTTCAATGGTATTTGTAGACACTAGAATATTCTGATATTCTTTTAATTTTTTTAACAGTATTGCTTATGATTTAAGAACACTGTCAATGACACAAGTCTATGTGTAAGTACATTATGTATCCCGACTAAAAATAATCTCACTAATCGTTAGTACTAACCTTGCGTATATTAATTGTCTACATACCATATACAAGGTCGTAAACCAGTGATAAAATTTCATTACTTACACTTCATTAAATATGAATATTTTTCATCCTATTGGTGAAAATAATGTTACCGATAATAATTTAGAAGTATGATTTGCATATTACCTACGTATATTCCTTGTTTCAAGACGTGAAACAGTATTAGACAAAGTTTGCAAATAACATGTTACATACAGGGGCGTAGTACATGGATGCGAGTGATGCGTCGCATCCCTTAAAAAATTGGCAAATTAGTATTATTTCAATCGATTTATTCAATTACAATTTTTTTATTATTTTAAATCGACCGCAAATATACATTATTTACTTTAAACGCTACCATCAACTTTTTTATTTCAAATCGGCCGTGAAGGCGCCCGAAATTATTGGACTCCCGCGTTACTTGCTGCAGTGCTGAAATGCGATGGTCTACGTTACATCCAAGCCACGCGTTAGATGGGCGAAAAGCTCAATGATCTTACGCAGTCAATAGTGGAACCTTGAGTGGGTGTTCGTTATTTCCAGACTCAGTTATGCGATTATGTGAACGCATCTTGGCGACTGTCGCCATAACATACGGAAGATTTGAAAGCGCTGTTTCAGGTAATTGTGGAAAATAAAAATGAGGAATGGGATCGAGAAACCGTTATTTATGCTAAAGGCCTTTTAACTTTATTGCGCGACTTTGATTTTAATTTTTTCTTAGCAGTGTTTTCTGCAATATTCCCACATTCCGAGAGTCTATTTAAAATTCTACAGACAAAAATATCAGATATTAGTTACTACAATAAAAAGATCACCGATTTCAAAACACATATTCAAAAAATGAGAAACGAGTTTAGTGACATTTGGGACCATATGGACAGATTTGTGTTAGAAAATCAACCATCAAGTAAAAGAATGCGTTTGGATTTAATTCCTGAAGAAGATAAAAAAAAGCACCTATGCACGATTGTTTTATGAAATTTTGGACGTTATTACTTTGAACATTAGTGAATAGTTTAGTGAAATTTCTAAACTGAAATTCTTAAATCCAGATTCCACACAATTTACTTCATTCGTGAAACGTTTTCTTTACGAACTTTTTTCTTCTCTAGTAGATACATATGAACATTCTTTGACGAAAATCGTTTAAAAAGTGAACTTTCAGCGATTTATAGTGATCCCGATATGAAAAAAAGAGCAGTGTTCATCATCAATATAGTATGTCCCTTCAATTATCTTCTGTTTCCCCGGAGTTATCAAATTGTGTAGTTTAATTTTGACTATTCCTGCCGCAAGCAGTTCCGCGGAAAGATCATTTTCATGTTTAAAGAGAATAAAGACTTATCTGCGAAATTCTCAAAAGCAAGAAAGACTGTCAGCTTTAGCATTAATAAATGTTGAAAGTGCCTTGTTAGAAGATATGAGATCGTCTCCAACATTTGAAGAAACAGTGATAGACGTTTTCGCTGGACAAACAAAACCGAAGAATTGATCTTCATTTTAAAAATTAGGATATATACCTCGGCATAATCATTTTAGGTTAGTGTCTTTATTTTATTTTTACCATTTTCATATAACCTACCATACATCCGACTATACCTATTCCCCTTATAAAATTTGTATCACATCCCTAGATTCTTGTCTCACGCTACGCCCCTGGTTATATAATACATAGCTAGAACGGACAACGGGTACCGGGTACCATAGGTGTACTCATAATAGTAGGTTTGTAACATAAAATACGTAAGTAATAATAAGTTATAATTTATAAAACATTGAAACGCCTACACTGTGTTAAAAACTGGATGCAGCAGCATCAGGTAGGGCAGTTGTTTCATCGAAATGTGTTCGCCTTAATGAAAAAATGTTCTTTTATAAAAAAAACGATCATTCGACATTTAGTGATGTAATATTTACACACAATCGCTGTATTTGTTGTAATATAGAAATACTGAATCGACGGTCATAGTAGCCGGGTTAGTTAGAGCGTATTATATGGCAAATGCTAGTCGCATTTGCCACCTAATGCGCTATTGACTGCCGTGATCTTAATTCTACTCCAAGCGCCAACACTACCAATGTTGGTAAGGCGTTTTTTTATATATCCCCGACATAGACGGCTTCCTCTTCGAGTTTGGTCCTCTTTGTCTAATTTATGTGGTGATTCTTTTTCATGTTTAACACCAGCAAATTTTGATGTAACACTCTTACTTTTTGCGCCACTTAAAACATTTAGATGTGTGTACAGCGTAACTCCACTAACGATAATGAAGGTTTTTCCAATTTTTGTATTGTTTCCACTAATCGACTGTAATTGTTATGAATAGTTTCTAAATCTACTTCAATATGAGCATCTTTGAAATTTCGTTTGATTTTCCTTGATGGCAGTTGCTTGTTTAGGACGAAATTGTAAAATTACAGACTTTATTTTTTGGAAATATTGTGGAAGAATCGGCTGTGGTGATTCAGGGATGTCGGAACACTATCTGTGAAATTCTCTAATATACGAGTATTGGGAGATTTGAGAAACGCTGCTTTTGTATGTGATATTAATCCGTTTACGTTTGGATAATATTTTACGTGTAACATGTAAGAAGTCACCACACTCTTCTTTAAGAAAACCTACAGAACGCGTGATCGCAGCACACTTAGTCATAAAAGTTTCTTGAAAGTTGAAATGTTTCTAATGTGTTTGACACCACTCTCGCAATTGCTTCGCCAATACTTTTTTTGTAATCGTTTGCCAGTTTGTAAGAATGAATATGATTGATGGTTTAAAAGATTTCAATGTGCGTACCTACTCTAACATTAACAATTCTTAGGATGATCAATCCTCTCGTCCACACATAACCACAGCCTTTTATTGTATCATTTTAATTTAATCCTATTTTCCATTGTTTCGCATGTAGATTCGCATGTAGATGGTACCTCATTTCGCAATGTTGTCCGAATTGGTAATTGCTAATCGGTGATTATGCATCTTATGGCAATCGGTGATTATGAGTACTTATTCCAGAATGAATGAAATGCATCTTTATCTAGTACACGAAATAGTATATTACAAGCCATCAGCATGAATGTTGGATATTTTGTTTTATGCCAGATTTGTTTAAATATGTGCATTGTACTGTTTACATGTTTCCTACTACAGCCTCTCCTGTCTCTACCCATCAAGATGTATCGTAAACTAAACATAATGTTTTCGCACCATAATATGTCTCGGGGTAAGTCCGTAAATTTTTCTATAAACTCCTTTACAGTGTCAACGAATGGTCGTTTGTTACCTCTAAGTACATTCAACATACGCCTGACAACCCCGATGGACGCCCTTGGAACACGTATCAAAATTGCTTGCCCTACATATAACGCTTGAATCCTGAGAAAGTTATAGTTCTTCTTTGATCCGAAACAATTACCAAAATATAAAAAAATAAAAATTTTAATTTGAAAATGTATTGATAATAATTTAATGCGCCGAAAATATATTCAGACATTTTAATGGAATATCAATATAATCTATTATAAAATACAGCTGATTGCTCTGTTCAAAAAATTATGCAAATTATGTGTGCATTGACAAAAGTAAAATCGAATGATGTTTATCCAAGTCAAGTGCTGTCATGCATTCGATTTTATTCTAACTAATTTCTTCAGTTAAATTTTTTAGTTTGTCATTTCTGTTTAGTATAAATTTCTTCCAAATAAACTAATATAAAAAGGTCAGCGATGCATATAACTCTTTTTGTAATATTTTGCAATATCTTTAACTTTTCACATGAGTATATAAAATTTTGAAACAAATAGAATATCGATAAAATACCGTTGTGATATATTTTAAGTTTTACAATCCTCTTTAGGTGTCAATAGGTTTTTTCTTTATTTTATTGTATTTAATATGTAATTATTTAGAAAGGAGAAATATTTTATTCTCGACGGCACAATATATTATACGAGTATACATATGGTGCCGCCACTGATAACGCATCCAAGTGGGCAACTCTAGAAACAATTGAATAATCTCCAAAATAATAATTAGACAAAAAATGAGTAACAATATCTGTGATACGGCGTCTAGTCCGATGATACATCAATATGTATATATTAATCTTATCTTTTTGTAATATTAAACCAGATAAAAGAACGCTTCATAAAAACAATATGCTATTTTGGGAGTTTAATAATTTTAAATAAGTGGATACCTACGTTCAATATTTTTGTTCCACATTTTATAACTAAAAAGATGAGGAAACGATTTATATCTGACATTTGTCTCATCAACGGCATTTACCAGGAACCAAGTACATAATAATAAAATATGATCAATTTATTTTTTTATAAAGTGGCGATTTTATCTGGCCATGAGTACTTACAAAGGCTTAATATATGTATGTGTATAATCAATACTGAAAATCTGATGGATATAATTAAATAAATGTTGATTTTATTGGCCTTTAAAAATAATAATAAAGGTGAAAGTATAAAAAATTTGGCATAGGGTGAAATTAAAAAAAATAATCAAGGAACTCATATGAATATATATTTTGTCTTAAATAAGCAATTAATTGAATAATATGTCTATATTATAGTTTCGTTTGATTTTGTGGTTGATCTATCAGTTTTATTGTTGTTATAAATCTGCAGCTAAGGTAGAACGCTGTTCGTTCGTCATACGTTTACATATATATTTTTGTTTATATTACTACACACTTAGTTTGAAAGGAATTTTAACTAAGGAAACTAAAAAAAGAGAAATGGCATTTTCTGTTCATAATGGGTTGGGACTCGGGAACCAAATATATATCAATTTTAACAGCATTTTTTCATCGTGACAGTATCCATATTAGACAATAATCAACATATGTAAATGTAAATAGGTAGTAATCACGAATCTATCAATATCTATGTTTGTTCTAGATAAAAAAAAATAAAATTTTAAAAACAAAACATTTTAACATATTTTTCTTTGAAAGGATCTCACACTCGCATAACTCTATGTTCAATTGAAATACAGAAAAATAAGAAAAAACTGCCCCTGTTTTTCCAGACTTTGTTCTTTGAATATGAACAATATCATTATAAATAATAACAAAAGTAGTATATTTAGGTATACTAAAACAAAATTAACAATGTAAAATATATTCCTTTTTGAAAACCGTGTTTAAACAGTTTGAAATAAAAAATATTTTAAACAGAAAAAATATGTAAATGACTTTTTTACAGCATTTTCATATACTCGTAGAGGCAAATATTACAAATATTCTTTCTGCAGAGAAGCATATTCCTGTGATATTTTCACCCGTTAATTTACCTGAAAACTCATAATTCATAAAAAAATTGCAACGACTTTTTTAAATTGCCAAAAATGTAATTATAGTATTTTTTTCCACTAGGTTAGCATTTAGTAATAAAATAGCTACATCTATATTAGTACCTACCTGTATAGTAATAAGGTACTTTGTTAATATGGTTTTATTGACAATAACTATTAAATCCCACAAAACCTCGGCGAATAAATCGATTCTAGAAATTTGAGGTTATGTTTATAAATTGATTTACCCTCAGAATGACCTGTTTTCTTTTAAATTGGAGTTTTTATACTGACATGAAACATATATATTGTTTTGATTAATCTAAATCTATCAGAACTTTTTATGAATTAAACAATTTAATGTTTAATGAGAAATTTCTAATTTGTATTATGTACACAAACATTAAAATAATTTACCTAACTAGGTACATAGGTATATACACAGTAAATAATATAAAATTTGTATTGTATTATGTCATATCACATGAGGATATGTGTGATAAAAATCTTGTTTTAATATCTGGGTGTGTCAAATATAGGTTATATGCACTTTAATTAAAAAAATACTTACCCTATTTAAGAATGATAATCAATACAATTTTAGGTAATGCACAGAAGAATCCGTTTCTAAATCACAGTCTGTCCCACACAATTATTACCACAATTTTGTAACAAAATGCCGGTGTTTTAAACAAATTTGGATTTTAACATATATATGCCACTTTGCTTATACAGCCAAATAGTAACACTTTTCTATCAAATACAAATCGTATTATTAACGTTTTATCACTAATTTGAACACATTGTTTTATTTTAGATAGGCGTGCCTATTCAGTTACGTGTATTCGGGCCCGAGCAAGACGCCTATGAATCGTCCGTTCACTGTGCTTTATCTAGGGTTTCGTTCGGGTGACTATGAGAAGCAGTTATATATAGCTGCCGTTTTGGAACGGACTTTACCGACGAATACCGCTCGATGGTAAAAAGAATTAGACGATATAGGTAATTTAATATAATTAGTATTACCTATGCCCAACGGCAACGGGAAATGTTCATTAAGGTGGTGGGTCATTGCGCCACTGTCGATGGTCATACAGGGTGATAGCTACACCGCCTAATATGAATGTTGAGTTATGTACTTTATTACAACAGAATATACAGGGTGCATAACGTGTACAGGGTGTTTCCAATAACCCAAGACTCATTAACGCAATGTTGCCAACTGTAACTTCATTATTAAAGCGACATTTCAAGGCAATTAGTGAAGTGGCGGTGTCCGTTCTCGCGCCTAAATTTCATCATAATGCACTTATTTAATTTGTTAAATAGCAAATACCAGAAAGCTACCCATATATACTTTGCGTTTAAATAGATATTCAATACATTAAGGATCATGTCTTGAATGTGATTTTATTACAATTTTAATTATAATTCTTTAATTAGAATTTAAAACACTAAAATGATGATTAATATTGGAGTACGATCAGTACGGCTAGATTATTTTAATCCCCTGAAATTATTTGATATGTAATCAATAAAATCCATGCAGAGTCGCCAAATTCAAAAGAAATTGTAACCTTATATTTTTGTCACTTTTCTGGCATGACAAGCTAGTGATTTTTTCATAGTAGCTGTGGCGATGGTGACACTATTAATAATCATGCGCGACATTTTATATCAATAAGTTAATAGCACTGCATTAATGAAGGAACTTGAACATATTCGAGAAATATGAGGATTTCATCTCTAATTTTCATTTCAGGTTTGAATTATATTTAAAATTTCGCTCATATTTTATGTATCGTATCCTATATCTAAATTTAACTGGTATCAGTGAGTATTGAAAATATTATGAATGTTATATGAATTAAATCAAACTGGCGTTCATTATAACTGCTATTAAAAGTTAATTTAACTGTTTGTATAAAAGATTTAGCTCACGTATCTTGAATACAGTCCTGGATTGACTGGATTCTTTAAAAAAGAATAGTACATTTAATGAGAGAGAACGCATAAAACTACTGACATAGGTCATGAAGATAGGATGCGAGGAATAACAGAGTTCCCATATTTCAATCTACTATTAGCAAAATTGATAAGAATATATAGAAATTTAGATAACGTGACAGACAATTACAGAGAGAGACAACCTACCGTCTCAAATATATACCACTTGAAACTGGAATGTTTAATCTATTATTAACTTAATTAATAACATATTCTGAATTACATACTTAATTAACTTAATGAGGGCCACTCTATTTGTGAAATAATGTTCCTCCTTTTTTAAGACGAAGTATATTTTAGATACAGCCACTGTGTTTTATACTGTTTAAATGGTAGTATAAATAAGCGAATGTGTCGATAAGTTGCGGAAAATTCTCCCTGAGTAATCTACTTTAATTTACTGACATCCGAAATGCCATCAAAAAATTAATATTTGGACTGGAACTGTTGATGATAGAAGTTTAGTTCCCTTTCTCTTTGGACGGAACTTTGACTGAGGAAAGATTTTCCACATAATGTGTTATTACCAGCGCTCGCTGTATTATTTAAAAATTTCGAAAATTCGGATATACGGAATGATACCTTGTAGTGTAAACTATGTAGCCTACCTTGTTCAAAAGGTTGATAGGATTATATTCTCACGGTGCGTGAATAACAAAAAGATTTTTTTCTGGCTGCCAATAGTCTAGAAATAATCTGGCGGCCAATAGAATGACCTGCTAGATCCCCCAATGTAGCTCCGCTAAATTATTTCCTGTGAGGTTATGTCAAATTCAAAGTGTAGGGGAGGATGGGGAAATTCCGCGCACGGGGTAATTCTGCACATAGTAATTTTTGCATCACAGCTTATTATTTCAAGTTTTGAACATAGCGCGCCATCACGTAATAGCTTTGCGAACATGTGCTCCTAATTTAACGGCATTCGTAGTGTTAGCTTAGACGAGGTCGTCACTTTTTTGTTTTATGGCATGCTGATGTAATTTCGAGTAAATTTGGAAGTGGTAAGTGACTTATTAAGTTATTAGTTTTCAGTAAAACTATTTCAGGAGTATTATGCTTTATATGTACATATAATTTTCCACACACGAACAATTAATTATGTTTTACCATTAACTACCAGTGATAGGTTAAATTAGGTGACACACGACGGGGAGATACCGCGCATCTGTGGAGGGGTAATTTCGCCCTCCGCGATATTACCCTGTATTTTGCTGGTAATTTATTATTCTGTGTTCCTTTTTAGAATTCAAAATGCCCGTACTTACGCTCGGAAAACCGAAATGGCAAGATGGACGGAAAATGAGCTAAAAGCTGCAATCATTGCCATACAATCGGGGAGAAAAATACGAGAAGTCGGTCAGTCGTTCAATATTTCAGAATCCACTCTACGTGACAAACTAAATATCAATATCAGTTCGAAAGGAAAATTGGGAAGGAAACCAGTTTTTAATGATGAACAGGAAACCGCCATAGTCAATTATGTTATAAAATTGGCGAATATATTTTTCGGAATTACGCCAACAGAACTGCGGCGTTTAGCATACCAGTTTGCTGAAGCCAATAAAATTAATCACCGTTTCGATCAGGACAAGAAAATGGCCGGTCAAGATTGGCTAAAACTATTTTTAAGGCGACATTCCGAAATTAGCCTTCGAAAACCGGAAGGTACCAGCCAAAACCGTATTTCTGCATTCAATAAGCCTGAAGTTGAACGATTTTTTAACAATCTACTCACTGTTATTGAAAAATTTAAATTTCCTGAGAGTCGAATTTATAATGTGGATGAAACGGGTATCTCTACGGTCCAAAAGCCGGCGAAAATTTTGGCACCAAAAGGCCAAAAGCAAGTGGGGTCCGTGGTTTCGTGGGAAAGAGGAAAAAATGTGACCGTAGTATGCGCTGTAAGTGCTTCGGGACAGTTCGTCTCCCCTATATTTATATTTCCGAGAGCACGTATGAATCCACAATTAATGAGAGATGGACCAATTGGAGCGGTATATAGATGTTCAAAGAATGGTTGGATAAATGAAGATTTGTTTTTCGACTGGATCAAATATTTTCATTAGCAGGTGAAGGCTTCGGAAGAAGATCGAGTGCCACCTCATATTAGATAATCATGGGAGCCACATTTCTTTGGAGATTTATACATACTGCAGATCACAGGGAATTGTTGTGGTGTCACTTCCCCCGCACACCTCTCACAAGCTCCAACCTCTTGACTTGACTTTTTGGACCTCTAAAAAATGCTTTAAATCGTGAGTGCGATTTGTCTCTAAGAAATCACGCTCACGAAAAGATCACACATTATGAACTTGCTTCCATTTTTAACAAAGCCTACCTAAGGGTTGCCACAATGGTCAAAGGAATATCATATCTGGGTTCCGCGCTGCTGATACAGCCTGACAGATCACCCAGAAGTTCCAGATATACAAATTGAAATTAATTTAAATGAAACTGACGTTAGTAATCGAGATAATGTTTTGGAGCAGTCAACTGTAACTGTTGAAGTCGGACAGAAGACTAAACCCCAACTGGAACCGTCGAGATGTAGTAAAATCATGCACAGGACTCCACCCAAGAAAAGCAAATGGCAGTCAAACCAGGAAGCTGAACTGCAACCTGGAACGTCAGGAAGTGTCGAAACACAGTTTACATCATCCTGTTCCAATGACCCGTCTTCATTAAAAGTCCCTATTGAAAGGCTAGCACCGTTTCCTGACCCAATTGAAAACAAAAGTTCAAAATCACGTGCAAAACAACAATCAGAAATGTTCACGTCTACGCCACTAAAAACTCAGTTAGAAATAAAACAAGAAAAGAGGAATTTAAAGAAAAAAGATGAAGAGTTAACAAAATCTGGAACTAAGAAAAGAAAGGCGGAAAAAGTGGGAAAACTGGTTACCAAAGCAAAGAAAAGACCTTTCAGCAAGAAATCTGGCTTAAGAAATTTACATTTTGATAATTCTGACTCTGAAAGCTATGATGAAAGTCAGTTAGTTATGCGACGATGTTGAATTAGATGATGTAGATACAACTGGAGATAATGAGAAGTGCTTGGTGTGCGGTGAATTCGGACGAGACAAGGAGATTTGGTACCATTGTGTAATGTGTTCAAACTGAGCACATTCAGAATGGATTCAGCAGTTAATTATACATGCGATCTGGGTGCCAAGGTTGAAAAGAGGAAAATCAGAAAATAAAACCCTTTTTATTATTAGGTTTTTTTATAAAGCGCTTGTGAGAAGTTGTTTTATTAAAAGTTCATTTGTTCCTACGCAACAATAAAATTTTCTTTATTATAATTTCGAGTTTTCAGCTTTATTTAATTATTGCGCAGAATTACCCCATCGCATGCGCGATATTACCTAGTCCGTGGGAAAATACCGCGCAATGACAGTATTCTATTTTTTTTTTCATATCGGTTCTTCGAAGAACCTTTTTTTTTGTAGTAATAAAATGCCCAATACGTGTAAGATTCCATTATTAAATTATGAAAGTTTATGTGTATATAGGAAGGTTTTTTTGAGCTTTTCCCTTAGGTGCGTGGAATTCCCCCAAACTCCCCTACGTTAATGGGCCAAATAATATTGAAAACCTGAAAACTGAATAATCGCAAACCATCCTGCTTATTGGTGAAGGACAATTCCATCATTTATTGATATAATGTACATAAGTTGACTATTCATTAATAATAATACTAAAATTAAATAAGTTTAACTTCTCAAAACTTGCTGGTTCTCAAAATTTTACGTGAATTCAAGAATGTATTAAAAAATAGGTGACTATTGAAAAAAGTGAATATTGACATGTAAGCTTCTTTTTAGATTATCATGTATACAAGAATTTTAGTTTAAAAACTAAGCAATTATAATAGAAAAATTGAAGGTCTGAGTGTTTCTTCGAAAAACAAAAGTGGTAGGATTTTAAACGAAATTTATCCCCACTTTGATATGCTCATAATATATTTAATAATGTAAGCATGATTTTGAACCTATTTTTTGCAAGGTATAGTAAAAATCGTATTTTTTTATAAATGGATAATAAGATGTTCCCTCGTTTCTCAAAATTCGAATATTTCTCGTTGCATCACAATCAATGATTTTGTTAATTACATCTGGGAGAAAACGGTGTATTATCATGTTATTTATTCAGACAATTTGAAACTATTTAGTTTAACGATATGATGTCATGTAAACAAAAAAAAGATACATTAGATTACTGACAAATGTTAGTTTATTCCATTATTTACTTATACAGTGCGCATCTAAAGTATGTCTATCTCTTTAACTTTGGAACTGAGAGACCTAAAAAAACGGAGATTAGTATACATAGTTAAAGTGAAAAGATGTTTTGGTTGATAAATAATGATACAATCATCAAAGATGACGTTGTAGCACCATTTTAAACTTTATTTATAAATGGCAACAGTCTACAAGCAACATTTCGATTAGAAGCTGCTCCAAATATCTATTCAAACATTGTTTACATTATATTTTAAGTAGCCCCATAAAATAAATATAAGAAATTATATCTAGAGACCCAGTAGACTTCTCTGTTATACCCACCGACGCGACGGCTAGATCACCCATTGGGATACCATTCAATGAAATAAACTCTTTCTGCGCCATTATAGTGTAGACGAACACCATCTACAAGTTGAGAAAAATATTTCCAGATATCTAAATTTGTCAGGACTGGATATAAAAACACAGGTCGAACTGCGTAATCACCCAAGCTCCCTGTCCATACTTTGAGTTTTCGTATCACTCCAATACCTAACATTTTGAGTGTACGCATTACCATTTAAGAAAAACGTGGATCCATCGGTAAAACAAATTGTTTTTGAATATTTAAGTTCACGAGGTACTTTTTCTGATATCATTTCACAAAATTGAAGTCTGCAGTCAGGATCATCTCATGGAATCTTCCAGTCTGTGTCAGAATAAGCGAGAAGACGTAAATACTAAAGTGCTCCTGATAGTGGCCCGAAATTGACACAAGCAACGTGGGAAAACCCCGACTACCAGCTTAGGCGACGTCACCTAAGCGACGAGGAAAAGCCCCGGCTACCTGCTCAGGTTACGCCACCTAAACGACGAGAAAAACCCACGGTTACCACTCAGGTTACACAAAATTAGCTGGAACAACGACTTGTCTGTGTGGGTAACTGCATAGATACTTGATCGACTCCAGTTGAATTTCATTTACAATTTAATTTAATTAATTTAAGATATACTTTTCTGTTTTCAGGATTAATCATATTTTTCTTTTTTCAGGATTACTAATACTATTCTGTTCCAGGATTAATAACACTTTTCCGTATCGGGATAGTATACTTTCTTTGTTTTTCAGTTCTATCCGAGTATTGGTAGGGTGAAAATCGTAAGATCAAAACCACTAGTACGCTGTAACAGGAAGGGGGGGGGCGGGACAAAATTGGAATGCGTGAGATTACCGAGGAGAACGGTGACACGTACAGGTCGGATAATACCGACCTGGACTCCTCGGCTTTGGAGAGGGAGGACTCTCCGAAGCCGAGGGCCACAAGTAGGAGTCACTCTCCCATCCGGGAGTGCAAACTTAGACTACGGCAGGAGAACGAGGCTCTCAAAAAACAACTAGCGCAGATGGCGGAGATCTACGAGAGACAAGGGATCGAGATCGAGGATCTGAAGCGGCGCGCACATGGAGCGACAACATGAGGAATCCATGGTCCAGTTCGCGAAGATCAACGAGGATCTCGCCGCCCGGGAGGGCTCCACCGTATCCATAGGTGGAACCCTCCACTGAAAAACACACCCCCAGGAAGGAGAGAAAAGAAGAGTAATCGACTCGGACGGAGAGCCGGCAAGAAAACAGGTGCCCCGTCATAGGACCTCCCCAAAAAAATGCGAAGGAAATACGCCACTTTAGCGAGGACAGCCGTCCCCACCACGGAGACGCCTCAGGCCACCGTGCCGTCCCCCGTCCCCATGCAACCGACAACCGCGATGACGTCAAAATCGGAGAAGTCGCCTACGAAGGTACTGCCAGTCGTCCTTCGAAAGAAGGAGAACTGCGCAGCAATCAGCCGGATCCTCAGATCAGAATCAACTACACAAAAACGAAGCTAATCGGGGACTGAGCAGAAATACATCCCGCCACCCCCTAGGACCACAGGAGGCTGACAAAGATGCTCGCCGACCGGAAATACGAATACCATACGTACTCGTTGCTGGAAAACAAAACGCTGCGGATTGTTATCCACGGAATCTCAGATTGCGTCACTGAGGATTACGTAACAGAAGACCTCCGCAGTCAAGGATTCCAGCCGGTTGCCGTTCACAGGCTGAAGTGCCGTAGGAGGAAGACAGCGATGCCGCTCGTCCTTGTCCAACTGTCGGAAAGCAGCGAGACTGCAGTGATGCAGAACAAGCGCTACTGCGGGCTAGTTGTGCGAGCGGAGAGACAAAGGAGCGCCACTCAGAAGACGCAGTGCCATCGCTGTCAAAAGTTCGGACACGGACAGAGTCGATGCGCGGCAAACCCCAAGTGCGTGAAGTGCAACGAGGATCACCTAACCACGGAGTGCACCAAGGAAAGGACAACCCCGGTGAAGTGCGCCAACTGTGGGGGACCACATCCGGCGAATTATCGCGGATGTGAGAAGACCTCGAAGGCAAAGCCGCAAGCAAGGAGGGTTGCTACCTCTGCCGCACCCACCGCAGCAACATCCTCCACCAGGAGGCCAGTCCCACAAGCATCAGTTACCCCTAATGTCGGCGTCGGGGGCGGCGCTGACAGCAAGATCCTATGCCGTGGCAGTTGGGCGGCGGAGGAGGCCAGCTGCCCCCGCTCCGGAGGCAGCGACGAACATCAAGGAATTAGCCGCGATGATGGCCAACATGCAACAAATGTACTCGGCCCTGAGTGCATTTTTTGCGAAAATGCCAACCATGGGAGTACCCTAAATGGCAACACACTCGGATGTAATGAGGTCCCTCAAGATCGCGTCATGGAACGTCTCTACGCTCAATGGAAGGAAGACTGAACTAGAAGAAATTGTCGAAACTCATCAAGTCGACATCATGACCCTGCAGGAGACCAAGTTGCATCCAGACGACCCACTACGAGTACGTGGATACCACATCCATAGACGGGACAAAAACCGGCGAAGTTGCGCTGTTGGTCAGGACAGGCATCGCCCATCACGTCCAGCCCCATCGGGACACGAAGAGCATGGAAACGGTAATCGTGACCATTCGAACAGGACAACAGGACGAGCTTCGGATCGTATCCCGCTATCAACGCCCCAGACGGAATGTGCAGGAACGAGACGAGGTCTTCCCCTTGCTGTGGGAAATTTCAACGCCAAGGACCCGTTATGTAATAGCCGAATAACGAACACTAGTGGTAGAGCGCTACTGGCGTTCGTTGAAAACCAGCCCGAAGTCCAACCCGTCAGCCCCCTAGAACCGACTCACCACTTGATAGGGAGACCGAATGTACTGGACATCGCCATCGACCTTGAGAGAAGGATCCTCGGATCACGACCCCATTCTGGTTCATCTGAAGAATGAGGCACCGAAAACGAGAGAAGACTTCATCACCAGACACACGGACTGGAATAAGTTCCGGACGTGTCTGGAACGCCGCATTTAGGTCATCCCCCCATTGAAAACAACGCGGGACGTCGAGGCAGCAGCGATTCGGCTCACCGAGGGCATCCAGGCCGCAATGAGAGACAGTACCACGGAGAAAACGGTAAGGAAAAATGACCGACATTTTGGCTTCATTTCAGACCTCACCAAAGACCTCATCAGGGAACGTAGAGCGGCGAAACGAAGAGCCATGCATACCGGACAACCCGAGGACAGGCGTGCAGTGAATCAGCTAAGCCGGAGAGTTAAAGCAGCCCTGGACAAAGACAAACAAGAAGCGTGGGATCGCCACCTGATGTCCCTCGACCCGACGGACAACAACCTCTCTACGCCGCTACATGGAGAAAGAGGATGTGGCTCGTATTCATTGACGAGGACAAAGCGGTGGTTTTCGCAGACAGTTTGGAGCTCCAGTGCCGCGAAAATTAGCTGAACGACGAGAATGAGTACTGGATAAACGACGTCAGGAGGAGGGCATGTCGTATCGGTGACGCCGCCGACGAGGGTTGCCACTTCCGACCAGCTACGATGGAGGAGATCAAGGACATTATGAGCACCCTTAAGATCAGGAAAGCCCCGGGACACGATAGCATCGACAACATAGCACTAAGGAAGCTGCCAAGGAAAGGAGTAACCGCGTTGCTGAACATCGCCAACGGAGTTCTGCGGACCCGCCACTTTTCGGAAGGATGAAAAATTGCTGATGTGATCTTCATACCTAAACAAGGTAAGAACTTGTCATGTACGTCATTGCCATGCACATGGTACCTGTAGGGTGCTGCGGACGAACTAGCCGACTGGTGCAACAAGTGGAAGGTAGCCATCAATGCAGAGAAAAGCAGGGCCGTGCTTTTCAAGAAGACGCTGGAAACCCCGGAAGAATATATGAGCTTCAATGGCGAGGACATCCAATGGAGGCACAAGGTCAAGTACCTTGGAGTTGTCATGGACAAGTCATTGACATGGAGAGACCACATCCACCAAGTGACGGGACGCGCCAAAGCTACCGCGACCAGACTATGAACGATGACCGAAAGCAACAGCCAGCTGAATCTCAGAAACAAGCTGTTCCTCGTACGGAAAATCCTTCAGCCCCAACTGATGTACGCATCGACAGCTTGGGGCTACGCTGCTCAGACATACACGAAGAGGATTCAGGCCGTTAAAAACGTCGCCCTCCGCCGTGCCGTGGACGCCCTGTGGTACATGAGGTACATCGACATTCGGCGAGACCTAGACTTCACCACTGTGATGGAGAAAATCCGAGCCAGGGTTCGGAAGCTCTACGATCAAGCAGATGCCCATGACAACCACCTCATCCGAGCAGCTTCGGACTACGACCCAGGAAGACACAAGAGACCCAAGATCCAGGCAGTATAACCGCATAGACCCCCTTACAGGTCAAACATAACTTTTCATTACAGCTGAGCTCTATTGCTCTACTAACCATTTTTTATGTCAGAGGGTCCTACGGCCGCTTAACCATTGTCTATTACAGGAAAGACACACGACTTCCCTGTCATACACACCTGACTCCAAATCCTGGGATCCTTTTCTAATAGAGAAGGACCCCTCCCAAGTAACAAGACTCACTCTCCTGACGGTGATTCAAGCGACACAGTTCGTCCACATTATCGTGGAAGATCGCCTGATATGACCCAATTCCCAGCGTCGTTCTGGTCGCGGCGCTCACGACAAGACACCCCCAGAGGGGTTGACGCTGGCGAAGCGATGCGACAATACAAAGCGACCAAAGATTAACAAAAAGCCTTAGAAGAAGTCCCTGCCAACGGGACTTAAAGGCGTCAGGACCAAAGGAGGTCAAGGGGAGCGAACCGCTGCCAGTCGCGCGGGTCTTGTTTGCGGGTGGCACTTGACTTTCACTTAGAGACCCGCGAAAGTGAAAGCAAAGCTCGGCCTACCTTCGTACGACGGTCCCAATCTACACGATGGGCGAGTAAAGAGCGGTAATCTCGTCCGACTTGCCGACAATACCCATCAAGGCCAGTACGCCTGCCAATTAATATTGGCGAGGACCATATTCTGTGAGCTAGTGAATCATTGACAATTTGTAGGGATGACATTCTTGTTTGTTTAGAATCCTTTGCACAGTTTTGCAGATACTCCACATGAAACTGCAATTTGAGATATAACTTGTGTGGAAATCACGACTGTTTCAGACTATTCTCTGAAACTTCTGCAGTATCTATCTTAAGTATGCTCTAGAGACAGGGAGATCGATATATCTCTTATTGGAAATTATTTCAGCTGCATGTAGATTTCTTCCAATCTTCTCAGTGATTAGAATCGCATTATCTTGTTCTCCTAAAATATATGTCATGTTATTATAATCAATCAAAAGTATGCTAAAGCAATTTTCTAAATGTAAACACAAAAGTGACTATTTGTGTGGTTTATGTCAGATAAGAACTTTAACAGGGGGCACTGCCTAAAATGTTTGATAGTATAGCAACATTAACTCTAATCGGTTTTTTCAAAAATCAAAATACATATGTAATAATAGGAACAACGTTTGAATGGATATTTGAATCAGCTTCCAAATTGAGTGTTAATGGTACACTGTTGCTATTTAAAAATAATTTGAAAATTTCACCACAACGCCATATTTGATGATTACATCATTATTTATTAACAGAAATATTTTTTTGTACTTTAATATAAGTATACCAGTGTTCGTTCTTTTATTATAGATTACCGTAGACGCTTAGTATATTATTGTATTTAATTAATAACAATCCATAAAACTAATATTTAAAATGGAAATCATTGAAAGAAATGAACATGCGAATCTAATTGTACTGTATTTCTTAATATTTAAAAAAATATATTATTACAATAATTAATTACATGGATAGGGTGGGGTATGCCATATCCACCTCAAAATCAATAGGTATCATCCGGGAGGCGTCCCCGATCAGAATCAGTCAAAACCCGATCGATACGACACAATTTAGTTGAGTTATCGTATTAACAAAAAAATTTCTCAAATAATCCACCATCGTGCTTTCTCATGACCCATGGACAGGGTGGGGTGTGTCCTATCCACCTCAAAATCAATAGGTGTCGTCTGGGAGACGTCCCCGATCAGAGTAAGTCAAAACACGATCGATCCGACGTGATTTAGTTGAGTTATAGTATTAACAAAAAAATTTCTCAAATAGTCCGCCATCGTGCTTTCTCATAATCCATGGACAGGGTGGGGTGTGTCCTATCTTCCTCAAAAGCAATAGGTGTCGTCTGCGAGACGTCCCCGATGAGAATCAGTCAAAACACGATCGATCCGACACGACTTAGTTGAGTTATCGTGTTAACAAGAAATTTTAATGCCGACGACGACACACACAGACAAAATTTCTTAAAAACCATTTTCTGTGGGTTTTAGGTCGAAAAACGAAAAATAAACGGAAAGAAATTTTTCCAATTTTCTTTACACGATTACATTACTTTTTCGCTAGTATACTTGAGTGCGGAAAAGTAAAAAACAAAAGCGAGGTAAGTTACGTTGGTGGGTCAAAAAGATATATCAAAATCGTTCAGAATATGAGAACAGGCTACTAGAAGACGTGAGATTCGAAAAAGATGCCCCAAATTTTGTACGAATGTTAAAACAAGATTTCAACCATTTAGTTCATTTGATAGAACCCGAAGTGAAAAAAGTGATACTTATGTGCGAAATGCTATTACTGTCAAGGAAAGGTTAGCTCTTACACTGAGATTCTTAGCTACTGGGGATTCGTTTACCAGTCTGCAATATATTGTAATAATATATATTTTTTACTATATATTATATATATATATATATATATATATATATATATATATATATATATATATATATATATATATATATATATATATAATATATAG
Organism: Rosalia funebris; assembly: GCA_037954035.1. Classification (NCBI taxonomy): domain Eukaryota; kingdom Metazoa; phylum Arthropoda; class Insecta; order Coleoptera; family Cerambycidae; genus Rosalia; species Rosalia funebris. Next base: position 14,420,800 of record JAZFAV010000007.1, read on the forward strand.
TCATCTTGATTGTCAAGATGACTCATCAAGTCTGTCAAGATGTCGGTATTATATCATGATTGTCAAGTCGTTGGTGTGGGTTTGCGATAATCGATTCCTCATTAGTTGAATTGATTCCTCATTAGTCTCTTCAGAACCACATTGCGTAACATCCTGTAAAACAATGTGTATTTATTATATAATATTATTATAACAATGCTATGATTACTATGTTATTATATTGTTACGGCTATGTTATTTTATTTTAGGTACCATCTTCAAATGACTTGAATGGTTAGCTGTAGCAAAGGAACTTAAAGAGAAGTGGAACTTCCCTCATGTACTAGGTGCCATGGATGGGAAACACGTGCAGCTACCGGCATCATGGAGCAGCATTACCCAATTATATAGAAAATTATAAAACAAGGGGCTGAGTATACCAGACCCCAAAGGCATTAAAAATTCCTTACAGTATTGAGGTTCCCTATACTATATTAGCAGACCAAGCATTTGAGTTAAATGATTATACTATGACATCATTTAGAGGTAGTCCACCAGCAGGATCTGTTGAAATAATTTTTAATTATCGCTTGTCCAGAGCCCATAGAGTCATAGATAATGCTTTTAGAGTAGCTAGTTCAGTATTTCGGGTTTTGAGAAAACCAATACTACTATAACCGGAAAAAGCTAAGAAGGTCATTTTAACAGTTGTATATTTACATAATTTTTTGCGAAAATGATCAACTTCAAATCTTCTTTACACATCGAGAGGATTATTTGACAGAGAAGAAAATAGCCAATTTATTCCGGGTAGATGGAGAAATGACCAAGAATCCGATGGCCTGCGAATAATTGTACACACACCTAGAAGAGCAGGCCTCACATCCAAAAACATAGAGTCACATCTGGCTCAATGTATTTCTCCGTTTTCTGTGAAAAACCCTCCTTTTTAGGAGGGATAAAATTAATGAAAAAATCATTATTGGTGTTGATGACGATAATGATGATGGGGAAGAAGAGTTCGAAAGTGACCAACAGATAATGAAAAAAACAAAGAAAGAGATACAACATCAGTTCAGGATTCAATTGGGGCTCAACGTGGACAAACCAAAACAAGATTTTGGATCTACCAATGATGGAAATACAGCAAGATGCTTTTTCCGCAATCCTGAAATTTCATCAAAAATCACAGACATCAATGAAACGCTAATAAATAATTTTACAGTTTCATCTGGTTATGAGATAAACTTCGAAAAATTCGAGAATTATATGTCTCAAATAATAAAACTTTATTTAAATCTTTATCCGTGGTACCCAATGCCTGTGACTGTGCATAAGTTACTATGTTACGGCCCAGAAATTGTGAAATATCGCTTGGTGCCTATATGTATCTTAACAGAGGAGTCACAAGAGGCTCGTAACAAACAACTGAGAAATTTCAGACTGTACCATACCCAACAGCAGTCACGAATATCAACAAATAAAGACTTCATTAATATCCTAATGGTCTCATCAGACCCAGTTATTGCCAGTTCTAGGCGTTCTACATTAAAGAAATCTATTGAACTTGATGAGGAAGTATTGCAAATGTTGCAATCCAGTCTGCCTGATTCGTCAGTGTTCATGTGCCAATTAACGCTGGATAACAGAGGATACGGAGATGAAGAATCCCAATTATAATTACATTTTTACTTCGATAGATTAGTTTACTATGTGTTTCATGTGTAATTCTTTTTCATGAGTTTCTTGTACCTCTGTAATATAATTAGGTTAAGATTAATATTGTTGTCGAATAATATTGTTACCTACACTTCATTTGTTTGCTGTTGTGTTGTCAGTAATTCCGGAAAGAACTTTTCAATTTGTATATTATGTGTAAATTATGTGTATAAATGTACTTTTTGAAAATCATTGTGTTAATTATTTCTCTTTCAACAATTTTCTGGTTATATTTTTAAAACTATGTTCAAAACAGAATTAAGTATTTTAATATTTTGAATTAAAATCACAAATTTTTGGTTTTGTGGTACGAGGCTGTATTGTAATTAACATATTATTATAACATTTTTTTCATATCTCATAACATTTTGATGTAGCATATTTTAAACTATTTTTATCGAACTCAGCGACCCCAAAAGCATTTAATATGACCATAATATAATTTTGTCCACCTAAATCAATAAGTTTGCCCACTGTGGGCCGTGATTATGAGTGACCAATTAGTTTGTAGGCTTTTAACTATACAACAGTGTAGTGACGCATTAAAATTGGCGCATTAGCCGGAAACTGGGAGAGCCGGGTTCGATTCCCGGTCGAGGAAAAAAAAAGCACGCTTTATCCTTGCTAACGCCAAAGTGGTGACCCGCTTTGCGGATTCGATTCCCCTCCTATCCATCGCCCTACAGTCCGGGGGTTACCGAACAACAGTTCGTAAGAATAGCGAACGCGGTCACATTCCGTTAAATTGTATCGAGACAAATCATGTCTCTAGGGAGGGAGTACTGTAGTGACGCATTAAAATTGGCGCATTAGCAGGGATAATAAGTATGCCTCGATAGCTCAGCGGTCAGAGCAACTAGCCGGAAACTGGGAGAGCCGGGTTCGATTCCCGGTCGAGGCAAAATGCACTTTTATCCTTGCTATCGCCAAAACAGTATTCTATATGTACTTATCCATTGTATCTACCGTGTCATTTGGTATGTCCTTATCAGAAAGAAATTGAAACCATGTGAACGCAAACCATTTGGATTTGTACACATCACCATCACCTGTAAAATTAAAAACCATTCATCAACAAAATATTAGTAACCTAATTATAAAACGCTCACTATCTGTACAAATATTTAGAATGCATTATTATTTAACAATGAATAAAATACATACCTGATTCAGTAACCTGACTTTTCTTTTCCCTTGACTTTTCCCGTCTGTAGGAGCCCAAGAAAGATGTCATCTTCTTTTCCAACTCTTTAACAGGAATATTCACTGCTATAGATATTTCGCGCCACAGATCTTCTCTTCTGTTTTTATTCTAGTATTCAGGATGTTTAGAATTCCACAATAAGCGTTGACGTTCATATAATTTAATAATTTGGTGTATTGTTTCATTTTTCATGACGCGGGTTGTGTAATACGAGGCAACAAACAACTCCACACATCAAACAGCTCGCACTGAGGCTGCTTTGAGCACGACCGTTTCACCGATAAGCCCGTGGCTCGAGCCACACAGTGCGACCAGGGCGGCTCATAGCGAGCAACCCCGGTATCAACCTTCCGAGCATGTGCCCTGAGGTATTCGAAACGAGCGCCGCGCGCTGTCGATACCCAAGTAGTATAGCAAAGTCGGTTCTGGCTCACCCTCGGATTTGTCCGCGGACATTTGATGCGGATGGCATGTGTCCATCGGGAGTGACCAAAGATGTGGGTGGGGTCGCGAAGAGTTCTTGTGGATGATCAACAATGACCAGAGGGTGTAGAAAAAAACATGGCGGTGGAGGGGGGCGAGGGGTAAAAAAACACATGGCTAAAAAAAAGGGGCGTGGCTGCGTTAAGAAAAAAAAACATGGCTGTATTAAGAAAAAAGAGGCGTGGATGCATTAAGAAAAAAGAGGGTTGGGGTAAGAAAAAAACATGTCTACATTAAGAAAAAAATATGGTTGCATTAAGAAAAAAGGGGCGTGGCTGCGAAAAAAGGGGGCGAGGGGGTAAGAAAAAAACACATGGTTGTAAAAAAGGGGCGTGGCTGAGAAAAAAGAGGGTGGGGGAAAAAGGGGGCGTGGCTGCGTTAAGAAAAAAACATGGTGGCAAAGGGGTGGGGACACCGGTCAGTGGCTGACGCAGTCAAAAGGACCTTATCTTAAACTTTATCCGATTTCAATCGAATAAAGACTAAAATTCATTAAAAAATTTATTGAACATAAGCACAAGATAGAGTATTTTTAATAGGTTAATAAATAAAAAAGTTATAGACAAAGAAAGTATATTTATGGTAAAAAAATAGTACATATATTTAGCATTACATTTAGATTCAATATTAAACATAATAGAATAACTTTAAAGAAAATTATTAAGATACAATATTGTAGTATTATAAAAAACTTAAAATATTAATGTGAAAAAATTAATTAAATCTCTAATTTCAATACAGATGTAATTTATTAAAAAAGAATTTTTGAGAAAAAACAATTTAATAAAAAAATAATTTTGAAAAAAAAAACATTATTGATGACCTGCCCAACATATTACAGTTGGTCGAACCTCATCCTCCTCCACGTCGCTAATCTCGACGACTTCGTCTTCATCATAGGAGATGACAATCACCGTCTCGTCGTCGGTGTCGTCGTCGTCCACGACAATGAAGTCGATATCACGATCACTGAAAGAAATATAATTGAAAAAAAAGAATACAAAATAAAAGAATAACTTACTTTTCCTCCAAGTAAGGTGGAGACGTAGGAGAATAACTTGGAGGAAATAAAAATCCAGGTGGTAGATCCCGTATTGGAATCAGAGGAGGTGGTAGATCTCTGTAAGGTGGAGGCAGGTCATCATCAATGTATGGTGGCAGGTCCCAGTAAAGAGGGGGGTCCAAATTGCTGTAAAAATAATTATAATTGAAAAATGAATTAACTATGTAAAAAATTACTTACTTTTCTCTGAAGTAAACTTCAGGATTTACCGGTGGCGTATATCGGTTCGTTAATTGAACCATATGAACCCAAGCATTAAATTCACTAAAAAAGTAAGTATAATGTAAAATAAGTTGAATAATGAAAAAAAAATAACTTACATATCTTCAAAGTTCTCTTGCAAAATATTCAAACACTCAGATGACGACATCTTTCGTGAACTAGATTTGATATTTAAATAAAAAGGATTCCGTTAGACTTCAGTATTTATGTCGAATTGCAGATTTTGTTTAACCTAAACACTTTATAATCATCAAAGCGTAAGTATAAATAATTAGTCGCAGTAATATGAGAAAATTCAACAACGTCTATTGAAATATGCTAAAGTGATTAAATGAACCATTAAAAATTAATTTATAACATCAATAAAAATATCGAGAGCGTAAATGAAATAAAGAAGTTACGTATGAAAATTTTTGGTAATATGAGAAACGCAAACAACGTCTATGTGATTATAAAAAATAAGAGTAAGCAACCCAACAAAAATATCAACCGCTTCAGATTAGATTGTGTTGCGTATATATTTGGGTTATCAAAATGATTTATTATAAAGAAAAACGTCGGCGTTCGAATTATTTCTACATGGAACGTGATTTAAATGTAAACAAACTGCAAAAATGCCAGATCGTTTTATTTCTAATCTGTGGGTAAATCAATAAAAATTAATTTATGACTTAAAACTGTCAATTATAACATATACAAAATATAAATTCCGCGAAATAAAAACTGCTAACTCAACAAAACAAAAACGTCGCAGGCTGGTTTAAGGAACGTGACTTAAATGTAAACAAATAGCAAAATTTCGGCCTGATAGACAAAACATTTTATTTCTAATCTGTGGAGAAATCAATAAAAATTAATTTATGACTTAAAACTGTCAATTATAACATATACAAAATATGAATCCCACGAAATAAAAACTGCCAACTCAACATTATTTTTCACACGTGCTCATGGTGACGTATGAAAAATTGACGTCACAGATGATATAAAAGGTTTACAGCCGGCATTATTCATCATATGTGTTTATACTTGTGCGCTATAAGTGACGTATTATAAAATCTTTATTTGTGTGCTTTATCTACGGGAAACAAACGTGAGTAAAAAATTGTTTTTATTAAATTTCAATAAAATTAACAAGAAAATATTCTATTAATTTTAGATGGATTTAGAAAAATTAAACAAGGTTTCACTTCTAGAAACTAAACAAGTTCTTAAGATATCAGACTTGGAACAAAATATTCCACAGCCAATTTATGGGGCTAGAATAGTGAAAACTCGGTACGGTGAGACTATATTACTTGAATTACAAGAGACCAATATATTCTTACCAAGAAGAGTACTGCACGAAATAAGAGAAAATTTGGATGAATTTCAATGTGAAAGGAAGTACAGCATAATTTATGAAGGTTTGAAGGATGTAAATAAGCCTTCTATGGGAGTGCAGTTCAAGTTTATCAAAAGTAAGTAAACACACACACAATTTTTAAATATTAAGTTTTTATTTGTAATTTTTTTAGCTGAAAACAAAGAGTGAGCCCAGACAGTTTTATATAAAATATACACGCATACAGAGATATCATCATTTACTTTTAGAACCCTTCAAGTGAATACACGCAGACACAGCTATGGACTCTGAAGAAATTAAGCATATCAGCAATGATATTATTAAAAAGTTCAAAGAAGTGGAAACACTTTTAGGAAATGGCTGTTGTACCCCACAGGAGAGAGTGCTATGGATAAAAAAGGTAAAATCGCACATTAGACTTTTAACTAGAGCTATCAAGGGATCTAATTTATCAGTAGGTGTACTGCGTAACCTTCAGACTAATTTAGGACATTTGAAAAGGTTTAAAAGTATCATTGAAAAAGTAAATTATATTGGGGGAGCGGTATTGGTAAAAGAAAAACGTAGTAATCGGGTCAAATGGGAAGATTTAATATCGGTTTTTAATAGTAGAGTTCGTACTGGAGTAATCATTAATTTAAAACATAAATATTTGAACGAATTTTTCAATGATGCTTTTCACATTTTCAAAACTAGAATAATGAATGCCACGAAAAAAGTACCAATGCTTAAAGTTAATACTACTTTCTGCGCCGAATTTATAAGAAAGTCACAAGACACAGAAATTATTGAAAAAAAATATTTTAATACAAAAAATAAGGTAATTGATGCAGGGAGGGATTTACGTCAATGGTTTGAATCCAATGTAAGGGATGATATTTTTAATGCTTTATCTGAATTTTCTGAATCTGGCAGTGGGTGGGCTTTAAATGAAATAATTAGCTTAGAAATTAATATAAATAAATATGAAGTTGGGAACGGTTCATCCTACATTAAACTGCCGCAAAAATTGCAAAAAAGCATGCTTGCATTAATATTAAGAACAACGATGACGCTTGCTTCGCATGGGCCATTGTCAGTGCTCTCCATCCCGTTGAAAAAAACGCTGATAGAACATCATCATATCCTCATTATAAAACAGTATTAAACGTAAAAGATATTGAATTTCCTATGACGTTACCGCAAATTTCCAAATTTGAGAAAAACAATGCAATCTCTGTTAATGTATTTGGTTTGGAAATGGATTCAAAATCTAATTTTTCTGTTGTGCCCCACCGTATAACCACGCGAAAACTAGACAAACATGTAAATTTATTATTAGTTCAGAATAAATATTTTCCAAAAATAAATGAATTTGAACCGCCACCGCCGATGTCAGATAATGAAGAGCTAGAAATTAAATATCATTATTGTTATATTAAAGACTTATCTAGACTTTTCTCAAAAAATGAACGTAAAAAATATTTTTGCGATAGATGTCTGAATTATTTTACATCTCAGAATAAGCTAAATAATCATGTTGTAGATTGCGAAAAACTTAACGATTGTAAAATTGAATTTTCTCGAGAACGGTACATTAAATTTAATAATTTTGCATACAAAGAAATGATTCCGTTTATTATATATGCAGATTTCGAATCCTTGATTGAACCATTTAATGGTGATGATAGCCATTGCAAAACGAGCAGGTATCAGAAACACATAGCCTACAGTGCTGGATATTATTTCAAATGCGGTTATAATAATGACTGGTCGTATTATAAAAGTGCTCGAGGTATAGAATCGATGTCTTGGTTTGCAGAAGAGTTACGCAATGTTGCACAATTTGTCTCCTCGAACTTAAAACATGTGGAGCCCATGAATACTGAAGTTAGTTTACGGGATGCCAGTAAAACTTGTCATATTTGCGAAGGAGAATTTACCGAAACAGATAAAATTGTTAGAGATCACTGTCACCTCACCGGAAACTTCAGAGGTTTTGCTCACAATAAATGTAATTTAAATTATAAAAATTCTTTTGTTATTCCAGTGGTGTTCCATAACCTCGGAGGTTACGATGCTCACTTTATAATAAAGTTCTTAGCTGAACGAAATCATATTACTTTATTGCCTGAAAATAAGGAAAAATATATTAGTTTCACAGTTCACGATAATGAAACCAAATTGAAATTTAGATTTATAGACTCCTTCAGATTCATGGGTTGTTCTCTAGAAGAACTAGCTTCCACATTGAACAACGAAAACTTTGAAAATCTTAAACGTGAATTTTTGGACTTGGACGATGAAAAATTTCAGTTATTAACACGAAAAGGTGTATTCTTTTATGACTATTTGGATAACATAGAAAAACTAGATGAAACGCAATTACCTGACATAAAATACTTTTACAATAAACTAAACGACAAGAACATAGAGGAGACTGATTATGAACATGCGCAAATTGTTTGGGATAAATTCGGTATGAGTACTCTAGGCGATTACAGCGATCTCTATATGAAAACAGATGTCATGCTATTAACTTGCGTTTTTGAAACTTTTCGCAGTACTTGTTACAACACATACAACCTCGACCCAAGCCACTATTTTTCGATACCAGGTTATACGTTTGATTGCATGCTGAAATATACAGGGTGTAGGCTAGAAACTATTCAAGATGTAGATATTTTAATGTTTACTGAACGTGGTATTCGAGGTGGGGTGAGTCAATGTTGCAATCGATTTTCACAGGCTAACAACAAGTATTTAGATACTTATGATACCAGCAAACCATCTACATACATTGTTTATTTCGATATAAACAATTTATATGGTTGGAGCATGAGAGAATTCCTTCCATACGGAGAATTCCAGTGGACAGATTGCAACATAGACGTCACCAGTGTGCCTGATGACTCTGAAATTGGTTATATTTTAGAGGTCGATCTCGAATACCCAGAAGATCTACATGATTTACATAAAGATTTGCCATTCTGTCCGGAACACAGAACTCCACCAAATTAAAAATTTCCTAAATTAATTACTACCTGTTACAGTAAGCAAAAGTACGTTATTCACTATAGAAATCTTAAACAACCCCTACAGCATGGAATAAAATTAACACATATCCACAGAGTTCTACAGTTCAAACAGTCTCCATGGTTGAAGTCCTACATTGACTTAAACACATCACTGAGAACTCAAGCAAAGTCAAACTTTGAAAAAAACAATTATAAACTAATGAATAACGCTACGTTTGGTAAAACAATGGAGAATGTTCGAAAACATCGAATCGTTAAGCTAGTAAACCAATGAGAAGGGAGGTACGGAGCTAAAAATTTGATTGCTAGTCCTAATTTCCAAAGCAGATCCATTTTCGGTGATAATCTTATGGCTATTGAAATGAAAAAATCTCGCATTATATTCAATAAGTCCTTGTATATTGGAATGTCTATTTTAGATATTTCTAAAATTTGCGTATATGATTTTCACTATAAATACATGTTAACAAAATTCCCCGTGGAAAAATGTAAACTTTTGTACACAGATACAGACAGTCTCTTATACGAAATTCAGTGTAATGATGTATATGAAGATGTTATCAAAAAAGACATTAATAAATTTGATACTAGTGATTATCCCCAAGATAATCGTTGGAATATTCCTCTAGTAAATAAAATAATCCCTGGTTTAATGAAGGATGAAAATAATGGGAAAATAATGACTCATTTCATAGGGCTACGTTCTAAGCAGTACACCTATAAAGTCGAATCAAACAAAGTAGTTTAGAAAGCAAAAGGTGTAAAGTCTAATGTTGTGGCAAATAAAATTACTTTTGAGGATTATCTCAACTGTCTGGAGAAATTTGTAAACAAAAAGCCTTACGAAGAGTGTTTACTAAATAAAACTCAACGCTGTATACAAGCAAAATTACATGAAGTATACAGCGTCGAACAAACAAAAATTGCTCTTAATCCCTTCGACGATAAGAGGTACACCCTTCCTGAAGTTCATGATACTCTCCCCTGGGGGCACTACTCCATAATGGACATGTCGTAATTTCATTGCTGATATTCTTTTTTTGCTTTACATCAAATTTAAAAATCTCTCAAGTCTGTTGTTATATTTTAATATTTTTATGTATTTTATTATTATTATTATGTAACCAATTTTATGTATTTTTTTAATTTATCATTATGTAATCACATTTTTATTATATGTATTTTTTCTTTATTATATGTATTTTTTCTTTATTATTTCATTATATGTATTTAAATTATCATGATTTTTTTATTTCCCCTAACCTAAAAAAGAAGACTCACATTATATAAATTTCTTTTTATTTAAGCACTTGTTTTCAGTACATACATTTTTTTATCTAAATCGTTAAGAATAGTATCTTTATTATAAAATAAACATTCACGTATACAGTATGATTGAATATTACATGGATATAAGTCACATAAATTTAACATAACAGTATATGGTGACAATTCATAATTAGATTCACTTAAGATATTATTAGCTACATTTAAAAAGTTATTATAGAACTGTTCAAAACTTAAACTATTTAGTAAGTCCATATGAGATGATACAATTTTATTGGTGTAGATGAGCTCACGAACAACTTTGTCAGATAAATGAAATGTGCAGAAGCCGTTACTCATTTTCAACAATTTGATTCCAATAATTTGCGATGATATTAAAGCATAATGGGAAAACTTCATTTCTATTTCTTCGGGTTGTTCTTCTGCCACCACATCAAAGTAATCCACAACAAATTGTTGAAGGTAAGTAATAAAATCATCCCAATCTTCTCTGTTAAATGAGATGTTGTCTAATGTGGTGAAGTCTGGATTCACATTCAGTAAAATTCTTACCGCAGGAACATAACCTCTTGCAACACTAAATCCTGTAGTTATTTTATATACAGAATTTTTTATGTCAGTATTATATTCTAAAAGATATCGACCCTCGTTTTGCGCAGCTTCTTCATATTGTGCACTAATTCTATCCACTTCATGCCAATAGTCAGAATCGGCTAGACTAGATGTTACTGATGTCATAATTGCTGTAGACTAATGAATGATTATGGTTTCAACCCCTTTTTATACATATTTAAACTAATTGTTAAAAAAAAGGCCCCTCTGCAATCGTAAAAATGTTCGTGTTTTCCATAAGAATCAATGCATATTTAATTAAAGTACGTTATCTGAATCAATCCAGCTATTGTGAGATGCGTCGAAACCTAACCATTTTACGTAAACTTGTTTACCTCGTCTACGTAATACCTTTTCAACGAGATACACATCGGGAGTTTTCGTTTTCTGTAGTTCTTCTTCGCAGAAACCTCCGCTTATTCGAATACCATGCATATCCTCGAGCAAATAGATGGTGGGGTTGGTGAGTTGTACTTTAATAATTTTAAATAGTTCAGTTGTCCAATTAGGTGTATTTCCTTTTTTAAAGACATGCTTATTCTTACTGATTCGTACAATATCTCCAACTTTGTAGTGTCGCGATGCTACCAACTTAATATTGTTATAAACTGAATTAAGTATTTTTTTCTCATTCTGTTTAGTTACATCTAACGGTTTCATTCCTATTGTTCTGTGATGACTGTTGTTGTACTCTTTGACAATATCAGGGAGTATATCTATCCATCTGTATGAGCCATTTAAACTAAAATATTTATATAATTTCTCCTTTAACGTTCTAATAACTCTTTCAACTATAGCTGCCTTCTTTACTGTAAATGTACTGTAATGGTTTATCTTATAGTTTTTCATCAAGTTTTTAAAGTGAGCATTATAAAATTCAGTACCCTGGTCCGTATTTAAATTTTTACATTTCCTCTTGCTATCCTTAAAAATACCACTCATTGCTTGTGTAACTTCTAGTGCACTCTTATTTTTTAGGGGTTTAGCCCACACAAATTTTGAAAAACAGTCAATCACTATGAGAATGTATCTAAAACTGTGATTGTCTTTAGCATAATTACACATTTCGGCTAAATCTGCTTGCCACAAATCGTCTATTCCTTTTATTATAATACGTCTACGATTGAAATTTTTGCGTGCAGGCTTATGAAGCTCATTAACCAATTGAATTTTTTCTCTAGATTTCTTCATCGGGTTGGCTGTAAATTGTTTCATTGATTGCATTTGATTCAATGTCTTTTCCACCAACACTATCTAAACCTTTTTGATTTATTTTTTCAATGGTCCTTCCTATATCTGTTAGATATGTTTTCTGTTGATATAAATCTGATGTCACATGTTTTATACGATCCTTAAACTTATTTAAACGTTCAAATAGCACATCAATATTGTTTGATAGAATAGAATTTATATGATCATCTACATATTTCTTATTAACGGCATCACCCTCGTCAGTAGGTGATAGAACATTACACAGCTTTAAATTTTCAATGTTGATGTTTCCATCTTCGGTAAATACAAATCCACGTTGTGGTTGGCTGAGATATGAATCATTAATTTCACTACTACGTTGCGAAGACCTTCCAAACTTATCAAGACTCATCCTGATAATGACTCAAATTTTATGTACATCAAATATTTAATAGATAACTCCAGCCTCACGTAGTTCACTAATGATAGCTGATATTTCATTGTCATGTGAATCGGTATTTCCTGCAATCTTTGACGCATTCAAAAGTTTCAGTCTATCAACAAGCTCATTGATGTCATCCCAATAAACATATTCGATTGGCTTTTGATTGTAAACCATATTCAGACCGAATCCACTAGTTGACTGTGTTTTTTTCTTCTTTTTACTATCCAATAATGGTCTTATTATTTTAATATACTTGAAAGATCTAGTTCCATTAATTTGTCCAGTCGGTTCATAATTTCTTCTATGTACATTGGTAATTTGCAAAATTTCCTTATATTCAGTTAAATCATTTCTATCATAATCTGTGGGATCCTTCATAAAAAGTAGATTGTATAACTCCACTTTGCCATCATATACTTTATCATTAATAATTATTTCAGAGGCACGACCAATTTTTAATTCCATATTACCAATATACAGTTTATTCATTTGTAAATCCAATCTAATGCCATAGGTTTCATCATAGTCTTTGCGTTTAGTAAAAAACCCCTCTATATAGTGTCTAGCTAAAGATGGATACTGTTCAAAATATTCATTAAGAGCAGTTTTCTCCGTTTTGCCATCCTGAAAGTTAGCATCTCCTACTTCATACTGAGGATCCAGAGATAATATGTCATCCTTAATATCTGCATTTGATGTATACTCTGCTGAACTAGAGTCACGCTTTTTTTGTTGCGATAAACCTACACACTTTGTGTCTGTTTTCTGTAATGTATTTACAGATTTGAGTTCTTTTAATGGATCGATAATGGGCTTCAAGAGTCTATTAAGAGTTTCGTCTTCGTCAGATTTTCCTAGTTTTAATGCTAGATACTTTTTTCTGATAGCCTTTGATGCCTTATTAATTTTATCTTTAAGCAATTTTTTCTTTGATAGATCCAATGGTTTAGCCTTAGATACTCTATACTTTTCAAAAGTTATTTTATTAGACTTCATTGTTACAACCTTAGCAGCAATCTATTTTAAACTGAGCCTATTAGCTGTATGACTTGTATGACCTGTTTAAATGGGGTTATATGACCTGTTTTAAGCAGAGGTTATCTCTTCAGTTCGATTGTCTAACTAATAATAACAGACACAGTTAACGTTACACACTTATATACTGATCAAAAACCTTTTCGATACCGACCTCCATGTAAATCAAAATCTTTTACGATGACCATTACTCCATGCTTATCATTCCAACATTCTCTACACATGTCTTCAAATTGCTCGAGTGTCATATCTGGGGCCACGTGATCATCATACACATGTCGTAAATTGATTTTATCTTGTTTAAATAAAATGATGAAGTTACAATTATCACGAATGAGATGTTTAGGTATCCTCGTATATGTTTGACAGAGATAGAAACAGTCTACAAGTTTATGTCTACCCATACTAAAATATGCTCTTATTTTGTCTTGTTTGTCACATGCCACATCGTCGAAAATGAATATTGAATTAGATTTAGCCTCAGATGGATCGATAATACTCTCACTACTTGCATACGGAAAATATCCAACTCCATTTACGTTCTGCAATACCCGCTCCAATAGTTTGTATTTCGGTTGAAAAAGTGATTTAGAGTAAACGTATATGTTTTCAAACCACAGTCCATTAGAATTGAATAATAAGCTTAGAAGCAAATTGGTTTTGCCTGCTCCACTGGGTCCGCATATAATAGCTCTTAGAGTACTAGGAAATAACTTTCCATGTTTTTCTTCTCCTCCCACACAATGGTCTGTCAACAGATCTAAATTTTCAACGGGCAGGGACACCTGTTGTCTTTGAACACGCATAGTAACGTCTGAACTATTTTACTGACTGTAATACTTTATATATATATGATTAATGTCAAACATCGTCATTCACAATCCATATGGCATCGCGTAAACACGTAGTAGGACGTGGAGTAGTCAATAATCTAATTAATAAGTTGGCCTTTGAATTGCATGTTCCGGGATACCAATTTTGCGGGCCTGGTACGAAGTTACATAAAAGACTCGCTCGAGGGGATGCAGGTACAAACCCTTTCGATAAAGCTTGCAGAGAGCACGATATTGCATATAGTAAAAACAAAAATTTAGAAGATAGACACAAGGCAGACTACCAGCTCGAACAACGTGCTTGGGAGCGTGTTAAAGCAAAGGACGCTAAATTAGGTGAGAAAGCCACGGCTTGGGCTGTCACCAACGCAATGAAGGTTAAACGTAAACTAGGCATGGGTGTAGGGGGACGTAGAAAAGTCGCATTCCAAAAGGCTGTTCTGACAAGTATATCTAATGTACTGAAAAGACATGCAAGTAACAATTTAAAAAAAGATGCTGCAATGACGTTAAAGGCAGCTCGAATTGCAGTCAAGAATGCAGGTGGTAAGAGAAAAATAAATACCCCTCGTATTCTACCATTACCGAAGACTGGTGGTATTTTACCTTTGATACCGATATTTGCTGGCTTAAGTGCATTAGGAGCTCTGTCGGGAGGAGCTGCTGCAGTGGCGAAGACCGTAATAGATGCTAAAAACTCTAAGAAAAAATTGGAAGAAGACGAGAGACACAATAGAGTTTTGGAGGCAGTAGCGTTAGGGAAAAGAGAATCCGGACTCTACATGAAACCGTATAAAAAAGGATATGGCTTATATTTGAAAAAACAAAAAAACTCCCATTGAAGCTACCCAATAGAGCTCTTTCCGACATTGATTTAGTAAAATATGTTAAAAAATTAAAAATTCCATATTTCAGAGGTGTCTTTATGCGTGACGCCTTACCTACTACACCACCTACAAAATACGAAAGTGCCATTATTAATTTAGACAGCGTAAAAGGCTCTGGAACACATTGGGTAGCTTACAAAAAAATGAACAATTCTGTTTTATATTTCGATAGTTTTGGATCTTTAAAACCACCTATCGAACTAGTCAAGTACCTTGGCTCGAAATGTAAAATTAAATATAATTCTGATGCTTATCAGACATACAATACGATCAATTGTGGACATTTGTGTTTAGAATTTCTCTATAAAAATAATAAACATGTGTGATTTTCATTCATTATGTCTCAAATATTCACGTTAAGAAGTCGAAGTTCTACTCTCTCCGTGGACTTTTATAATCCAATAATTCTTGATCCTCAATACGACTATTCGTTAGCATTAATAGGACTTCACACATACAATAGTATACCAAACATTGAAGAGGGGATAAATAATAAGTTTTATTACCGACAACTTGGTGGTGAAGAAGAAAAAGTTATACACATACCGACAGGCTCATATGAAATAAGTGATATTGAATCATATCTGCAGACGCGAATAATACCCAGTGGTGTAGCACAGACTGAAGACTATTTCTCTCTAAAGCCTAATAATAATACGCTTAAGTGTGAAATTAAAAGTAAGCTCGAAATCGCAAAGACAGTTTAGCCTCCTTATTAGGTTATAGTTCTCAAGTTCTAAAACCTGATATTCCATATCAGTCAGATTTACCTGTTAAGATAGTTAAGGTGGTAACAATCCACGCGGACTGTAACCTTACGACAGGAGCATTTTACAATAATAAACCATCACACACCATTTTTGAATTTGGATTGAAAGTCGATCCTGGATACGCAATAGACATTGAACCCTATAACCTAATTTTTCTGCCAATAAACAATAAAACAGATATACATAATATCACATTGAAAATACTTGATCAAAATTCTGAGCCAGTTAATTTTCGAGGAGAAGAAATTATAGTACGATTAGAATTAAGAAAGGGACTATGAGGTTACTATTTGAACAAAAGAACTATATAAACGATAGTTATTCTAATCTGTGGCATTCAGTCAGTGGAGGGTGTTTGAAGAGGAGTAATAATAAGACCTCAGCGTTAACTCTTGCTAATATTCTTTATTTAAAATCTATGGGCTATAATGTTAGAACAGCTGCAGTTATTTCAAGACCCCAGTTACGATGAGTCCATCATCAGGGATGAAATTCGAACGTATCACCCTTTTGTAAAATCATTTGGAAACAACGATGAAATAGAAATTGCTATTTATCAACAGGATGCATTATTATTGATGAGCGAAGCCGCCCTATCGATTGAGGGAACTTTAAAGAAGAACGTTGAGGGTACTGGCACCGTTGAATTCACTAATAATGCAGGAGCATATTTATTTGATTCAATTAGTTATGAACTAAATGGAAAGGAATTAGATAAAGTACGAGATCCGGGAACTGTGAGCCTATTAAAAAGCTATTTATGTTATGAAAAAGATGATACTTCTCTTAGTATTGCTGGTTGGAATTACCCTGAAGGACAGCTGGTAACATATGATGCTACAAAAACAACATTCTCTTTGAGAATACCGTTGTGGTATTTGCTGGGATTTTTTCATGATTATAAGAGAGTAATTTTCGGTAAACAA
Source organism: Rosalia funebris (assembly GCA_037954035.1). NCBI lineage: Eukaryota > Metazoa > Arthropoda > Insecta > Coleoptera > Cerambycidae > Rosalia > Rosalia funebris. The sequence goes on from JAZFAV010000007.1 coordinate 14,437,818, forward strand.
GTTTTACGTCTAATTAGAGCTCGAAATGATAATAATTGTTTTAAAGTGTCGAATGACGATACTATTGGCGAACTAACAATAACCAGCATAGAGCTAAAAGTCAAGCATGTGTTTCTGAATGATGTTTTGAAATTAAATTTGCTCTCTCAAATAAACAGCGATAAGCCACTTCTACTTCCATATAGACAATGGGAATTTCATGAATTACCAGCTTTGACCACTAGCACTACGAAAGAAATATGGTCCGTTAAAACGTGTACTAATGTGGAGAGCCCCAGATACGTTATTGTTGCATTTCAAACAAATAAAAAAGATAAAAGCATGCAAGATGTTACTTACTTGGATAATATCGATATATCAAATATTAAATTAACATTGAACTCTGAATATTATCCCTATGAAGATATGAAATTAGATTTTAGCTGTAAAAAATATGCTGAAGCCTATTATATGTATACGCAGTTCTCTAAAATGTTCACCTAAAATGATAAACCGATACTTGACTTTGATGCTTTCAGTGATCGAGCAGTATTTGTCATAGACTGTTCGAAAAGAAATGATTCTATAAAATCTTCCACTGTGGATGTTAAACTGGAAATTGAAAGCAGAAAATCATTCCCCTAGAATACCAAGGCATATTGTATAATTATTCATGACCGCGTAATCGAATATTTACCCCTAAGTGGAATCGTAAGAAATGCAGCATAAAATAAACTTGTATCAAACAAAGTAATTCAGTCTTTTAAAAGTATTGTATCTGAGAACATCATGAAGTTGATTGTCGTCGATGTGCAAGGGTTCAACCTTCCTGAATTTCATGCTAAAGAAATATCTTTTGTAAGTGGCGTGCAAAGGGCTCATTATTTATTGAAACCTCCAATGGCATACAGTACGTTAAGTTCTGAAGTAAAGAAACAAGTAAACTATTTGGAACGTTTTCATCATGGTCTAAAATATAGCAGCGGTTATGTAAATTGCGACATATTAAATGACATTCTAAGCGATCACCTATTGAATGGGGCTGACGTCGACATAGTTTACGTAAAGGGACATCAAAAGAAGGAATTTCTTGAACGAAAGCTACATGAACTAGCGGAAACTTCAACAACGTCACCTATTGTAGTTAATGTCGAACATATCACCAGTGTACCAAATTTTTTAAAAGACTTTCCACAATGTATTCATCATTATAATAATTTTAAATGTATGTGTAGTATAAGAAATAGTGTAAAACTATATGATTGGTTGTATTCAAATTTACCAAAATAAATACAAAAAAAACTATTGACCTCTGTTTTTTTATTTATCTCCTTGTGTGTATTACCATAATTTTTTTAGTTGTTTACTAGACGTCTGAGCAGTAAGATGCATCTTTCAGATAAATACAAGTTATTATTGAATGAACATTACAGAAAGTTAGAGCAGTTGAAAATAACTATCAGCTTTTATGAACAAAAAAAGCGTATGTTCATTAGTTTTACCAATTTGAATATTACACCACAGCATGAAAAAATTCCTTCAACAAAAATATAGAGGGAAAATGTTAATAAATAAGTATAGCCTATGTGTACATGCATAGTATATAATTAATCATGATGCCGTTAGGTCATCAGTTTATTCTATTATATGCTATATATCAAAATGTTCTTTATGTGCATCGTCCATTTGATGCGAAAGAAATGTTTGTCTACTTTGATACAAAGAACAATGATAACTGGAAAAATATGACACCTTATATTCTAAATAATCATATTTCCACGTTTTTTTTCTTCTATACCAAATGATGCTAAAAGATATAAAATAAGAGTAAAGTTTCAAAATGGTACAAGTGGAGATTTAGATTGGAACATTTTTAAAGGCGCATGCGTGACCCCTGTCGATATATTCAATGATTATAATAGTCAACAATCACTTACAATTCTACTGTACTACATTACACTCTGTTCTTCGATTTTAATTCTGAAGTGTCTTATTAGAAATATTAGCAAAAAATGGTTGATGCTGAATTAAGAGGTGCCATCATAAGACTCTACGAAGATATTTCACAAGAAAAATTCAAGGAACTCAGTATCAGTGAGCCTTCCAACGTTATGTATCATATTAAAGACTGTCAGACTGATACCGTAGTTCACTATAATCACACTGAATATACATTGGAAACATATGGTCGTGCTGAAAATTTATGTAATCAAATTTTACTGGGATCCATCAATCTAGACGAATTTTGCGTAGGAATACTGGAAGCTGGTTTCTTCAAATTATTATACTCAATTAGAAAAACTATACCTTTTGAATATATTGTAAAATACAATCTTTATAGTGAAGATGTAGTTGATTAAATATTTTACTAAAATAATTGTTGTTTTTATTTTACACACTTGTGTGTACAGTTTTCATTTTTAAAATATATATATTTTTTATTTAAATATATAAATTACAGCTCCTAACTAGACAGAATTGTTTACGTAACGTGATTTTTTTTCAAAAGACGCAGATGTTATTTAATACGATTTGGATTTATGACCTTGATCTCAATTAAGATGTTAGTCGGCTTTAATCACAGTCTACAATAGTGGCAAAACACCAGTTTGTTTACATTTAAGTCACGTTCCTTAACCCAGCTGGCGACACTTTGTTCAACAAGTCAAGACTTGTTTTTAACGTTGAATTTGCATTCTATGTAATAAGCGACAAGTAAGTTAAAAGAAAAAATGACTCAGCATTTTGCAGATAATTTTTGTTTATTCACCAGACCAGCTTATTTAGTCTACAATAGCACAGCAAACATTTTAGTTACGTTTTCAAGTCGTACCATCATACAGGTGTACCAACCCAAATATAGTGGCTTTTTAGTACCAACTTAGGAAAAATAAAACCCCTGTTTTTACCATAAATACATTTTCTTTGTCTATAACTTTCTTTCTACCACAATGAGTAATGAAAAGAAGATAAAGCGAGTTACGTTCGATGAGAGCCGTAATCAAACGTATATAATGTTCACGTGGGCCTATGCATATAGAACATCAAGATTAAGATATTGGGAATTTTTTGTCTTGGACCGATACCGATTTCAACGCAGGATAGAAGCCGCAGCGAGAATTTTGAATCCTATTATAAATAAAAAAATGTGCTTTTATACTGCTATTAATAAACATACTGTATTATAATTATATATTATGCTCTTATATTTTTTATTACATAGTTTTAATTAGTATTGTATTTTTATAGGTTAATAAATATGATTTTATAAACATTTATGTCTTTTTATTATTTTCCGATACCCCTCGTATATTACTTTTAATTAGCCTGAAGATAATTATTTCAAATTTCCCTGTATACATATGAATCCTGAATTGAATGTGTTAAATAATAAAACCTTATATGGAAAACTCTATCCCGTATACAGAGATAACGTTGTAAATTACAGCAACATTCGTTATCGGATATTTTATTATAATAACAAACAAAATTTACGACTTTATTTATCTGAATAGTTTAGACTTGTCGAATCTTGGACTAAATATTATTTCATTTAAATATATGTGCATACGTCTTGAATATTTCTGCTATACTGATGACTGATCACCGTAAATGTCGTGAAATAAGGCCTTTTCGACATTCATTTTTCTCTGTTTTTTATCTTAAGAGCCAACACTTATACTCTAAGACTATGACATCACAAATTTTTCCGTTATTCACCAATCATAGACGTCTACATTCTTTCTGCGTGCTATCTCATCCTATCGTAGGCTCTGACGTCACACTTTTTTTACTAAGCTCTTTCTGTGCTATCTCATCCTATATTAGGCTCTGACGTCAGACATTTTTTCCGTTATTCGCCAATCATAAGACGTCATGTTTTTTTCTTAACGCAGCCACGCCCCCTTTTTCCCCCACCCACTTTTTTTCTTAAGCAGCCACGCCCCCTTTTAATACAGCCATGTTTTTTTCTTAATGCATTTTTTTCCACACCCTCTTTTTTCTTACCCCCACCATCTTTTTTCGCAGCCACGCCCCTTTTTTACAACCATGTGTTTTTTTCTTACCCCCTCGCCCCCTTTTTTCGCAGCCACGCCCCTTTTTTCTTAATGCAACCATATTTTTTTCTTAATGCAGACATGTTTTTTTCTTACCCCCACCCTCTTTTTTCTTAATGCATCCACGCCTCTTTTTTCTTAATACAGCCATGTTTTTTTTTTCTTAACGCAGCCACGCCCCTTTTTTTAGCCATGTGTTTTTTTACCCCTCGCCCCCCTCCGCCGCCATGTTTTTTTCTACACCCTCTGGTTATTGTTGATCATCCACAAGAACTCTTCGCGACCCCAACCACATCTTTGGTCACTCCCGATGGACACATGCCATCCGCATCAAATGTCCGCGGACAAATCCGAGGATGAACCAGAACCGACTTTGCTATACTACTTACCCACCTTTACATACATTAATTTTGGTATACTGCATAAATGAGATCTAATTGAAAAATCAGTTGAACACTAAATAACCAGGTTTTATTGCCGCTGAAAGTAAAATTAACAATTTTTATTAAAATACATAAAATTATTAATAGTTCAAAGTGCTCCATGTCCTATCAATACGAAAGTATTGTCAACATATTTACACGATTGTTGAACATTGTCGATTACTTCAATTCACGTCAATTTGTCGATTACAACCCTTATTCGACTTTTATAGGCCTCCAAGCCAAGATAAAATGGTTTGTGACTTTGGAGGTTACTTTATAGGCTGTTCTGTGATGTACTACGGATATACTAGTATAATATGCAATCACTAATTAATGTTAGAGTTAATTATGTTCTTGGCATCAAAATCGTCGTACTCTCTATTGCCGATGAGCATAATTAAATCTAAAATTGATCCTCGAATGTGTGAACTTTTCTTCGATGGTATCCTCAACTATATATAACTAATTATAGAAATTACTTGCTAACAAGGATAAAAACTAGCACGGGAGAATGTTGGTAATGATGTATCTGGTTATATATCAACTATATATATAACTAATTATATAGGCTTTCAAGATCGTTTCTGGCCCAACTTTAGCTGGGCTGTAACCCCGCTGCAGGGACTTACACCTAAAATGGTAAGGCAACCTAATAAAAAGAAAACCTGATGTTCCCTACGATAACACTTTTAACACTACTAGATCGAGTCAATATAATTAATATAAATTATTATATTCGAAGCGAATATAGCTAGCGCAGTTGACTTTGATATTATGTATCTTGTTGACTATTGATTTATACTAATCTCTCTCTTTCACTAATCTGGAGGGTTTCTTTTTGGAAACCGGAATTTTAAACTAGTGTCTTATTTTATTAGCGCTTATCCAGTTAGAACAGCTACATTAGAACGAAGTACACACTTCAGTTATTTCTGCTGCGTTAATTTTTTGTTGTTGAAAGAAAAAACCACGTCCCTTCGCATTTTAAAAGACAGGCTTAAAAGTGTCAACTTAATATTGATGGCGTGTTTAAAATTGGTTGCATACTTTTATCTTTCACCTCGATGAACTATTTTAATCTGGAATTAATTTAATTGTTGTTAAGACTGTAAGATTAAATTAACCTAAGATTATTACTAGCCCTGGAAATCTTTTTGCATATTTTCGTCGTGCAGTTATATTATTTTCATTACATAGACCATAAATTAATAGCATATCTGTGTATTTTTGGTGGGCAAAGTTTACCATTTTTAGCATTGCTATATTTTAGTGGTTATGACAGCACTATATGAAAGCAAGATGTAATTTGACAGACAAACTAAACTCGATTTATTTTCAGGAATTCGGTATAGGTAATATAAATCAGTTAGATTTATAGTTTATAACTGATAGCGACGTATATATAAAATCTAAAACCATTGATGCATACCATATTAGCATAAATATGTTTCTATATCATTGTCCTCGCATCACATAGTACCTATTTTAACACATATGTTTTGTTTAGAACATAATAGTTTTCCTTCACAACGGAAAATTCTCACATTATACGATTTCCAATAATAATGCTACTCGGATGTAAAAAGTCTACTAATAATAATCCTACGGATGTAAAATGTCTCAGACCAATAACTATAACACCTATTGTATCTACGTTATTTTTGAAAAATTAATATATGGTAAAGTAAAAGACTATATATTATTATATGGATTGTTACTGGAGAATCAGTTAGAATTCAGATCAAACAACAGCTGCATGGGTTTTGAATGAAACTTAGTATTTTTATTGAAATAGTTTAGGCGGTAGACTGAAAAAAGTTAAGATTTGAATTGTGTGATTGTCGTCAGGATCTGGTGTGCCTCAAGGATTTATATTGAGTCCATTATTATTTATGCTATACACTGCGAATTTTCGAGATTCAAGATAATTTTGTACTTCTATGTATATATTTCTATCTTACTTCTAAGCTGACGATATGCAGGCCTACTATTATTTCCAACAAAATGAAATTTATACTACTTGTGCGCGAATCAGTGAGAACTTAGAGTTTCTTGTCAAAATCTCACAAAAAATTTTGCTCACAATTACACAGGTGATGCTTTTTGGAAGGGTCAGAGATTATAGTTAAATATCTAGTCGATATATGTACATATCAATGATAAATAACTAGGTGAAAATAATTAAGCTAGTAGAAAATTGTCTTAAACATGGATGCTTTAAATTAAATTTTCCAAAACATATCAATCAGATTATAAAAAAATATTTTGTAAAAATAAAGTTGATTTATAGCAATAGAAATATACTTTCTACTACAAATAGAATTTGATTGTATGAATCATTTATTCTCTTGAATCACTTCTGTTTAATATTTGGATTAGAGAATTTGACCATATCTCAAGCAATACTTTTTATTCTAAAATGGTTCAATGGAAAATAAGGAACATACATGTTGTTGTTTCTTTTTTGCATAATATAATTCGGAAGAAAACGTTTACCATATTAACATTCTAAGTCTGACATCTACAATATAAATATCAGAAATATTTTCCTCTTTACAGGACGTCAGGATATCAGAACAGAGAATGAATATATTCATTCAAATATTTCTCCTTACTACCATAATAAAATCCCCTTTAATAAATATTGAAAGCCTTTCTCCTTCGCAACTTAAGAAAAAAGTTAAAAAGCGCATATTTTCCTTATATTCTAAAATCTAACTGATTTGCAAGAAAAGTAATTAGCTTCATAATTTGAAGCCTATTAAATTATCTATTTGATGGATTGTTAATTATATCATAGCATATAGTATGTGTATTAATTGTGGACATTTATGTGATATTAAACTATTGTTTCAAGTTGAGTGAAGAGTGAAATTAGGCTTCCAAACTCTTATATTTAGAAATAATGTTATGAAATGTATAATTTATTATGCTTTATTCTTGTCTTATTAATGAAAGCTATTTATTAGTATTACACATAAACACGTGTGCATATAATTAATAATTTAATAATTGAGCACATTCTCGATAACATTAGTATATAATAATATACTAATTACTACTGTTAAGTAGAGGATAAATAGAAATTATAAAAACAAAATGTATATTTGTTGTTACTTTTCTTTTTCGTTATTGTCAAATATGTACAAGTCTAGTGGTCTAACCAATAGATAAACAGGGTCGTGAAGCATGTAAAAGTTGCATAGCATGTAAAAATTAGAAAAAATTCGATGAAATCATTACAGGACAGATAGGAAAAAAGAATTATTTATAGTATGTGTATCCACTACTTCGTTAAACACTAGTTGTAACTGCTACTTTAAGAATTCTACTGCTTGCTGTTTCAAAATTTTGTTATTGTTATTATTTGATGTTACTTTTTGAAAATTCTTCAACTGTCTAAGATTTTGTATTGTTTTTATGTTACTTAGTTACTTGCATTTGTTAGATTATACAAAAATTTTACTTAACTACTCCACAAGTTTTCAAAGTATGCTACATCCTCATCAACTAACTAACTCGCGAAATTGCATCGGATTTTATGTCACTCATCTGCTTTGAAATGCATGAACAAGAATAAGTATCATCCATACAAAATGCAATTAGTTCACGAGCTGTGAGAAGATGATTTCCATCGCAGAATAGATGGAGCGACGCAATAATAATCTCAAATACCCAACAAGGTTGTCTTTGATGCCGCCACTTTTTCTAAGCGACTCAGTGAGTAGGCAGAAGTTGCAAGTATTGAGCCGCTAAAAACTCTTATTGGATGAAAGAGGGATACTCGCAACTTTCAGAGAAAGTTGGCATGTATTCAGGAATTGTTTGTATCACAATTCTAGGACTTACATCGACTATGCAATTAAGCTGCTACAACAGCATATAGTGTCCCCACTTGTAACACTGCATCCAAATACAATAAATGGATTAATAGAAATAGGGTTATGACCTTTTAAAGATAAGAGACCAAATGCTCTTGAGACATTGAAAGAGAATTTGTTATGAGGTAAGGCTGAATACTGAAATGCTAAATAACATTTTAAAATAATTTCATTTTCGAATTGCATATTGTCAAGAGGTGAATAGCAAACAATTTGAATACTTAATATAATGGTTTTTGTTTGTATTAATAATTGTTTTCTATCAGATTGTTCTGATTAATTTGCTAAAATATTTGTTGTTTTTCTAAACCTTTGTTATGCAACAGCTAATTCACACGCTTTCCCTTTTTTCCCGAATCGGTAATTTTTCCAAATTACTGTTAACTAAATGCAATAATTAAACTATCGGTGTTTTCCTTCGAATCTGTGATTTTCTTTGAAACTGTACACAGTAAATATCAATTTAGATTATTTACTGTATACTGTGGTCAAAATTGGCTACAGAATCGAATGTCCAAAGGATTCGAATCAGATGTTTCATTGTATATGGATTTTTACTGTAAGGTGTAATCGTACAGATATGTCAATGGATAATACAGTAAAATAACCGATTAGGAAAAACTAATCGAATCAGCGTCTAGTAGCGGTAGCCTACCACAAAATTTGATGCATCATAAATACAAAAGAATATTACGTACTCTGATGGTACCCCCATCAGAGCACGCAATTCTATTTAGAAAACTATGGCGGCCTTCGGGGTGGGTGTATATACTAGTAGTTATGTTGTTGCTATAACTACATGCACTTGGAATACATAAATAGCGAGCAATCTAATACCGAAAGAGGAGACAATATTTCGGGGTGAGTTGCGGGAATTCACTGATTGTAAAACTTATCCCAAAAGCCAATTGCCTGGTTATTATCAGACGCCACAATTGTGATACACCATTGACATAATCTGCAAGGGTTTTAACAAATGGATGGCCGTAGCAGTAAACAACGTAACTTATTGCCTGGGATGATCGCACTTTTGCACCTAAGAAACAGATGTATCCTGGTTCCGAGTACTAGCACAATATACAAGGATTTCTACCTTCTAATATTTATAAGACTTAAAACTAATATATACAAATATCACAGTAATATGTACAAATACCATCAAGAGGCGTATGTGGAGCCACGTAGGCGATGATGACATAAAAAATACATGTACCAAAAAATGAATATTTAAACAACAAAATCGACCTATCAGAGCATTTTTGTTCTACTTATCGGTCTTAATCAATTTTGCTTCAACCTTTACGTCCCATTGTATACTTAGTTATGTTATTACTCTAATAATACCAATAACTAATGAATTGAATATAAACGCTTTATAAAAGATATCCTATCCGGCTTGACGTGAGACCATGAAGTATCCCGTAACGAGTATGTTTCCCATATATAAAACTAGATCATCTATTTAGCAGTGGCAGCTTGCGGGTTAGAAAATAGGTGAAGAGTTAGGATGCGTAAACAGTCAGAAAAAAGTAGATTAATTTTTCTTAATACTTACTTATAGCCAAGCTTATAGCGATCTAATTTTTGTACATCAAATCAATTCTTCGATCTTTTAGTGCGGCGTAGTTATCTATTACATCTTCATAAAATGGCTGATCCTTCTCTAGTTCTAGCAACAATTTCTCGATAGAAACAGTTACTAAAGATTTATTCTTGGGAAATGGTATTTCTTGAATACGTCTTTATACGTTTAAGACACAAAAAGCCTCTTTCCACTGACGCACTTATTGATGGAATAGATAAAATTATACAAAACAGTTTGTAAGATTCTGTAAAAATGTCTTTGCATTCATTCCGTTTTTGAGCAGTTCATGCAGCGGTATAATTATGTAACTTTCATCACTATACAACAGGTAAAGTTCGTTTTTTAAGTCGTTGATGTTTGGCAAATATATTTCCATAAAATTGTTCCAAATTTTCAAAAGCATTAGAAGAGAAACACGAGCTATACTGTTCAAAATTTGCAGTATCAGCGAGACAAACAAATTTCAAATTTTCACATTCCTGAAATATGACGTCTATTTCCACTAAAATATGGTCCAATATTCTACAAAAAGAATCTAATTATTCTTTTTGTAGAATAGCACATAGAATATCTGGGCAGAATCGGTATGTTTATATAATGCCCTCGTAATATTTAAAATATCTACAAATTCATTCCTATTCCAAACCAATTGTTTATTAGGAAATAGCAAACAGGGCCAGCAATATAGTTTTTTTTTACATTGGGCTGCTACATAATCATTTATAATTGGTGAACCAAGCAGATTCAAAATTTACGTTATAAGATTTAGCGGATTTCTTAATGTCTATTTTGGCGAATATTGATAAAACAGTCGTAGATCTTCCTTCCAGTAAAACGTCTCTTTTATCTTCGTCTTTCCAGCGACATAACGGTGTTTCCAACAAATTACAGATAATATCGTTAACTGGATTCATTATAAATAATATAAATTATTGTTTCATTTAATATTGTCACCATCAAAGTTCAAAAATCACTAATTATACGATCACTCAGTTGGTCAATCAACACATTAAAATCAAAAAAGCAAGTCTAAGAATGATGAAAACAACGCAAATTCAATAAGTCCCTCAAATTCAAAAACAGACCGCGCTTCAGTACATTAAATAGATGCAAGTCCACTGTGCAGATACCCTATAAAATCTCGGAAAACTCTTCACCTAGGTGGAGGGCGAAGATGGACTAAACGGACATAGGCTATTGCGTGACGTCACGTTATCATGACAGCCGCTATAATAGTGCATATTTGAGGGCACTTGATTTTCATCTCTGCACCTGCGAGTTATTTATATTATAAATAACACGCCCATGGACTATTGAAGATTTAAAGGATATTCCAATGTCAACACAGTGTTTTAGTAGCATAGCGGCATATTATGCTACATAAGAATATAATAGATTTTTCATAACCAAATTTACTTGAATGTACATATTAAAGGCATGACTATATATCCCGAAAATATAAAAAAAAAAAGAAATTCCAGTCTCAATTTTTTTGATGAAGAGGCATTACACCTACTTCACCTGAATAGCCACCACTGCTATTTAACAGCAGTTGGTTAGACTTTGACTTAAGGTTTACATACATATTTAATTCGCGTGCCGAGCTTGTGCTTTGTTTGTATTTGTAAATACGCAAATTCTTGATCTGTTTATGTGTGGATGTTTATTGAATGTGTTTAATAAATTATTGACACATTCATTTTCATTATTCATGTCATGCAATATGAGCTATACTGTTAGTCCTATGTGTAAAGTCCGCAATCTATAAGATAAAATTACGAAACATATCCCAAAGTACCGACTTGAACTCTTAATAAAGCAAGGAGCCATATTGAAGAATTATTTGCAGGAAGAGGAATTATATATTGAAGTTTTCTCTTCAATATATTCACGCAATGGGATGACTGAAGAAGTAAGGTTAGTGTTTGGCGATGAAATGACGGACTTGATAGAGGTAGCACAATGGGCCCGATATGATGGTCTGAATTCGTGTGGACTCTATCTACTCTGCCCCTTATAGAATCCTGATCCGAACAAAATGTTTTCAAAATCTACATCGCAATATGAACAACGTTATTTATGCTTTGCAATGTAATTATATTGTCGCTAAGTGGACAGTTCACATTTTCATAAATTAAAGGTGTATTGGAAAAAATATAAACCACAGTGGAAAGTATCAAATTCAATTTATCTCACCTAAATCATATAATATCACTAAATTTATATCAAGGGTACATAGCACAGATATTAAATGAAAACTAATAAATATAGATGTGACTATAGATGAGAAATCTGATAAACAGTTAATAAAGCGGTACATGTGCTCATGCGATTATTAGGATTAGACCATGTGTCGTATACGTATTCAATATGTAATAAAGGAATACTAAGGGCTTTTTCACACGAAGAGCCGCAAGATTCGTCCTCGCGAGCGGGAGCTTTTTCCGTCTGCTCCTACCTTCCGCTCTTTCACATGGGGATCCTTTCGATTAGGGCTCTAGCCATTGTGTCAGTCGCAAAGTACGCGTCGCAATGGATCGTACACGTGGTGTGGCTATATACCTTCTTTACAGTCGACGCCGTCTTCGAAGACAAAAACGCCAACGTTCCAGAACATATTGGGTCCATCCTATAACCAAATGACTTCCAAATGACATCCTATCTACCAAATGAGAACGCTGATGAGTGAGAGACTGGTGAGCGTAAGTCATTGTCGCCCCTTTCGTGTGAATGCTCCACTCCTCGCTTTGCATTTCGAGGAAGAGACGCGGCTCCCTTCCAAGCGTTCGGCTCAAAATGCACGAGCCGTACCGCCACTTGCTCGTGCGCCCTAAAGGCGTGCGCTCCCCATGTGAAAGCTCCATTGCAGGGGCGGCTGGTGTATAGGTGCTGCAGAGCTGCAGAACTGCCAAGAAAATTAGATATTTGTATATTTTCGCGACATAATAATTACTAAAATTTATTAATAAAATAATTTGGTGAGTTGGTGCAGCTAACCAAATTATTGCGTTAAAGTCGCATTCTGCCCGCCATCCTCTATTGAGTAGTAGACCAGATGAATTATCTGGGTCTCTACGTGAGCGCGTCGCGGTACATTGAACTGGGCCACACGAGGTAGTTCTCAGCACGGCTCGGCACACCTGTCCTCCCCCTCAACTCCCGCGACAATCCACACTTGGCGCTCGTAAATGCGCGAATTTACACGGTCAGTGAGCTGTATTTTTTCCAGCTAAGGCAACATCAGTGAATGTTTACTCCTTCCTACTCCTCGTACAGTAGGCGGGCGTAAATCGTACCTATTTCGTATTTCGTGTTAATTTGAGATTTTAAATACTGTTTTGTGAATTTGTGTAGTGATTTATTGTACTAATTATTAATATTTATATACTGTGATAGTGACAATGGATTTAGTTTATAATTTAGTTCATGTGAAGAAAAAATTGATATAAAAACAATGGTAGGCCATTGCCCGATATTTTTATTGAGACTGCAGGTGTTAGCCGCATAAAGCATATAAACGTCAATTTAATAGAGACATTTATTAGAAGAACAATTGGATTTGTGGGTGCAACAAAAAAAATGCGTTATTTTGTTTTCCTTGTTTATCTTTTGGCGGTGATAAAGCATGGACGGAGGTAGGGGTGACAGATTTGGTGCACTTAACTGAAAAAATAAAAAAGCACAACTCCAAAAGCCATCTACATAATACAATGGAATTAGCTTTATTAGGAACAACTAATATTAAAGCGCAGCTAGATTCAGCTTATTGGATAAATGTGCAAGAGCATAATGATAATGTGACAAAAAAGAGATACGTTTTGTCAAAAATTATAAACTGCATAAAGTTTTGTGGGGCCTTTGAACTGGCGCTGCGAGGACATGACGAAGCTGAAACCTCTCAAAACCCGAGGATATTTCGTGGTTTGATAAATTTTTCTGCTGAGTTTGATGTAACTTTAAGCGAGCATCTACAAAATGCTTCAGTATTTAAAGGAACCTCTAAAGAAATACAAAATGATCTTTTAGACTGTATATTAAAAGTATGTCATGAAGAAATAATTAAAGAAATTAACAAACCTTCATTTTTGGCAGTTAGTGGTAGTTTTAAGATATATTTCTCGATGGTGAACCGATTGAACGTTTTTGGACATACCTGAAACCTACAAAATGTGACGCTGAAACTCTTTCGGAAAATATTTTAAGTGTTATAGACCCTCTAGTAGAAAATTCACCTTACAAGCCTTTTCTGTTAATCAAAGAATATGACGGCAAACATGAATGTTCTTCAAAAAGGTATTAAATTCCAAAAATTTTTCTTGTGAAGGTCTATATTTTTGTATAAACGGATTTTACGGATTTAAAAATTCTGAAGTATCAGGAAAACGCGTGACCTTGAAAATTTTCAAAATTTTCTCCTGCGGCGCAATTTTTCTGCGGCCCCTACGGCGCCAGTAGTTTCGATACGTTTGAAATTTGCACGCGGGCGGCCAATATTCTAGGATCGACCCTGTGCAGAACACCCGTTTCATTTCATCACGAGCCGTCACTGCTCCATTGTACTCTTTGCATTTCAGTCTTCCGCGCCTTCCTCCCGCTCGCGAGGTCAAGCCTTGCGGCTTTCTGCGTGAAAGAGCCCTTAGGATAGTAAAAAGTATAGTTGATGTCGTAGAAAGTGTAACAATTAAATGTAAATATTTCTGGAAAAAGTGTGCTACTGTAGTAGGTGCGATATCGTCTATGAAACATACTAGAGCTAAATCGAAGGACAAGTAATTCGCGTAATTCATGTAGCATGCCTACCTACCTATAAGTTCGCTTTATATTTAGATCAACAAATGTGGATTCTAAAGTACCAAATAGAAGATGGACCCTTGGAACACTACTTTAAACCATTGCCATTACATTCTTTTCATATTTGATGGCTTGGAATTTGGGATGTACATTGTACTACACAATATATTTGAAGGAATTAAAAAAGTTTATTTTGATCTTACATTTTAGAGATACTGAAGCTATTTGCCAACGAAAACAATATTATTATCAATATTGCACAATTGCTGTCGAAATTAGAAGAATTTTTAAACTATTCAATATCGTGTTCAGTGCAATCACCAATTTAAAAATGATGTAAGTATGCTTCATTAAGATATAAATTATCAGTTGTGAGACGATTGATGTATATTGAAATGGTGGTAGTGTATTGGGGTATGTAATGGTGGCAGTAATTCAACAAAAATTGAAATTCGTTTCGAATGATATATTCGAGATATGAAATGCCATATGATCCATATGAACCATACTATCCTTAAAGAATTTGAGACAAAATTTGAGAAGAAAAGAGAAAAACAAATCTGAGAATGAAAAATCTATTCAACGCATATTGGTGATCATGTGTAAAATAAATGTTTAATGAACCAGCGTAGTAATGACGTATAACTCAGTTTATCTGGGTACACTGGAGTATTATTACACTCGTATTCCCCTTTTATATTGATTTAACCGAATGTAGGTACCGCGTTGTTTTGCAACAAATAATTAACACCCTACTCAGTATGTGTTAGTTCAAAAGTCCTTAAGTGTTTTGTTACAATTCAACACAATTTCAAACACCATTCATATCACAAATCAATGAAACTGAAAGGTTTTGTTTATCTTAAGGCGATTCAAGCTTTTAATATTTTGGATATTTTAAATTTCATACATGATCGTCCTTATAAAATAAATTAAATTAAAATAGCATTTTAATTTCAAGATCAATAATAATGAGTACAAATCAAATAGTACCCAAACAATTTTAGATATAAAAGTAAGAGAGTATAGTAGACAGTATATGATCAATAATATATTTATCATGTCACTACTATTATGAAATAATATTTGAGTTAGCCTTGCAATATTGTTATTTTTTTTTTTTTTTGCTTTTTATTTACAAGATTACTTATACTACTTATAATATAATAAATAACTCTTTTTATTACTTTATAATAATGAATAATAACTCTCGCTCTAGACACTACAATCTAGACAAATAAAGAGTGTTGCAATGAGAACCCAAAATTTTAATTGCGCGCCATTTTGGCTGTCATGCTTCGATAGGTCAATAATTGTGACAGGTCGATAGGAGAAACACAGAAGTTAGCAAACATGGAGCTCTACATGATACATCAATGCACCCTTATTGTTAAACATTACTATCGAAATGGTGAAAGTTTGGTTGCTACGATTCGTCCAATTTTCGGTAGAAATAATTTTCAAATTTATCAACCGTGAAAAGAATAATCCAGAAATTCAAAAGTACTGGTTTAGTTATTGATGTAAAATATATAACACGAGCTCATAGTTATCTTTCAGAACACAACATCGCGGCAGTTCGCGAGAGTGTGACTGGAGTCCAGGGACCTTGATTCATCATTCACAAGAATTGGACATTTCAACAGCCACTCTTCACTGTATTTTCGCTAAAGATTTACATCCATGCGTACAAAGTTCAATTGACTTAACAACTTCTGCCAACAGACCATGTACAGCGAAGAGGGTTCCAATTGGATCATTGAACAACAAGAAGTGAATTTTGTGGACAGAATCATCTTCAGTGACGAGACTTATTTTCGCCTTGATGGCTTCGATAATAGGAAAAATTGCCACACTTGGGACTCACAGATGATTCATGAGAAACAAATGCATCCCCAAAGTGCCACTGCTTGCATTGATGAATTGCATTAGTGTGCATTATGGTCTGAAGGAATTATTGGGCAATTTTTCTTTGAAAACCAGAGGCAGGTAAATGGCGAACGTTATCGTGATATGGTAACCCAGTTCTTTGTACGTCAATTAGAAGGTATTACTCTTGATGGAATGTGGTTTCAGCAGGACTATGCCACTTTCCATACTATCTGTCTCAGGTTAACGCCAACAAGCTTACGACCGCCCAAGAATTGAAGGCCGAAATTGAATGTTGTATTATTAACAAAATACCGCCATATTTATGCAAAACCGTTGTTGAAAATTTTGCCAGAAAAGTACTGTTATGTCACAAAAGCCGCGGCAGCCGTTTCGTCGTTCCATACATTGTTCCCAAATATCAACATTATACATTAATATATATTTCAATAGTTTGCTACAGAAAACCACATTTTATTTAAAATTCATATCTTATGTTTTTATTGTAACACCTTTTACAATAATTCATTTCTGTTTAAGCTACGAAATGGTTATTTTAATTCTATACAAAAGTAGAAGAAATTGGTACAATATAGAGGCCATTCCAATCGAATAATGTCAAGTACGTATTGATAAGAAGCCAGAAAATATTGTATCTGTACAGTGGCGAAGCGTCGATTTAAGCTGAGGGTAGGCTGTTCTGAATTAGACAAAGGAGAGGGGCTGCTCATTTTTAATGCAATGTATATATATATATATATATATATATATATATATATATATATATATATATATATATATATATATATATATATATATATATATATATTGAATAGTTGAATCGCAAAAACAACTTACCTATATTTTTTGTATATCAATTCCATTCGCCGCGTTTTCTTTTATGCAAAAACATCTATAGTTCTTGAAATAAATTGGTAAATTTTGCCGCTTTAGTTTTTCAGTTTATCTTCTAAAGATAAATTGTTAAAGTAACCACTCTTATTAATTAAAAAGTCTACTAAATCGGCAGTGTCTAGGGTCGTCATTATGCTTAAAAATAACATTAATCAGTACGACTAATGACAGATCTGTTGAATTGTTACTTTTATTTGCGCTTTATTTTTACTTGTTTCTTAAATGAAACTCTTGAATGCAGACTAAACAAAATATATTTATTTTCTATACAACTACTACTATCGAATGCAATCACAGAACACACACACTGGTGCATGGCCCCATAGATTACACACTTAAAGATCTGAACTTAACTGAACTGAGCCAACCAGAGATTATTTCTTCTAACAAGGTCAATATTATAGCCACTGTATTACGCAAACTCATCGATCAGGCTAGATATTTCAAGCTAAAATTTTTCGCGTACTCCCCTTTCCCCCCGTACATCGTGGATTTCTATAAAATCTGCGGTGCACGCGGTAGAGAGTCAGCCCAGATTCTCAGTGAGCAGGCCAAGGCTTGCGCACTGCCGGTTGCCGGCATGGTGGCGCTTCAGTTTAAATGGAAATAGGTATGATAATATGAATAGAAAATGTTTACCATTCTAGCAAAGGCAAGTGGCAATATAAAAACGGAGTCTACCATCTAAAATATATAGGGTAGGCTGCGCCTTATAGCCTTAATGGACGCTTCGCCACTGTATCTGTAATATTTTTTCTGTAATTTCCTTCCTAATAGGTTTATTGTTCTATAACATAGAACAATAAACCTCCTATTGAACATTCAAAAATTTGTGAAAGCAAGATGTACTCTATATGTAAATACCAGTATATTTGAATGCTAATCGAAATAAATAATATATTCTCTTCAGTAATTACCATGTTCTTCCTAAGTATTATAATTATATGAGGAAAAGTAATTATGTATAAAAAGTGACTCCATGTTTATATGTTTTAAATTGGATAAATTCGAATCAGCAAAACGATGACAGCCAACAAAATAAATGTTTAATATTTTCAAAGTAAATATTATGGAAGTAACCATTGGAACAAACCATCTTTCGTGAAAAATAACACGTCACCGCAATAAGAACCGAAGTCAATAAAATGAATAACTACACATAATTAACAAGAAATATTTAAATAAAATTATATATCATCTGTCTATTATTGTTTTGTAAGTTTTGCGAATTTATCTCTTATTTATTATAATAACTTAATTGCAGTAAAATTCCAAAACTACATGCATTCTATTAATATATCAACTGGAAATATTAAAAAACTATTGTGTTTGTAACTGTAAATATTTTATTTTATACTTAATACTGAGAATAACAAGCTGCATTGTTGCTTATGATTATTGTTAAAAAGGATTAATACTATATTATCTTTCGCAGTTATTTATTTTTATTTTTGAGGTCGCTGAAAACGAATCTGGCTTTAGTTTTTGGCGGTCGGACACAGTTCTCTAGATACTGAATTTTCAACTTTTTCACTGATCACGACACTTTTTCATACCGATTACATTCATTTTATACTACGTAGATACCTAATATTAATATGATAGGTGCTACAGTACTTCCTTTCCACATATTTTACTTTAAAAGTGCTATAAATGTATTATTCCTTCCTTTCTACGTATCTTACATTAAAATCTTCATAAACACATTATTCCTTATGATTTTCTTAATTCATTTGTAATTTTTACATTCATAGTTATTTTTGCAAGTTTCATATACTATCCAAGTGGTTAAAATGGGATTTGGTCACTAAGCGTGCAACTACTTTGTCGATTAGTATACATTTCTATGCTCAGATAAGTAAATACCAAAGGTAATATGTATATCAGTAAACCTTTTTAATAATAATCAGTGACAAAAATGAACATTGTTGTTTTCATAATCAAGTATAAAATTTTTCACAGTTACAAACAGAATAGCTTTTTAATATTTCCACTTCATATACTAATAAGTACGTATGTACTTTTGGAATTTTACTGCAATTAAGATATAAAATGTAGAAAGAAGCTATTATAATATATCTTCATCATCTCCGTCACCACTGGTTCATCCAAAATTACTATTTTTCCAACTATAGGCTATAAGGTACTATAACTGATAAATTCACAAAAATTCCAAACATTAATAGGCAGTCAGTATACAATATCGTTTAAATATTTCCTAGTTAATTATATATAGATATCCGTTTTAATGGCTTCGGTCTTTATTGCGGTGACGGGTGTATGTCTCACGAAAGATGATTTGTTCCAATGGTTACTTGCATAATATTTACTTTAGAAGATTTTAAAAATTTATTTTGTTGACAGTCATCGCGTTCTTGATTTGAATTTGTACAACTTAAAACATATATATGTACATAGAATTATTTTTAGACCGCAATTATTTCTTCCATAGAATTACAATAATGAAGAAACATTCTTATTACAGAAGAGAATAGGTACATTATCTATTTCGAATATTGGCATTTGGAGATACTATCAACGAGATACAGAGTATATTTTGTTATTACATATTTTTGAATTATCTAACATAGAACAATGAACCTGATAGGAAGGAAATTATAGAAAAAAAACATTAATTTTCCATTAGTATGATATGACTAATTGTAATAGTAATTAATAGACTTTTTGACTTCTTACCAATAGGTACTTGATATTATTCGATTAGAATACCCTGAACACTACACAATTTGTCCTATTTTTATAGAGAATAAACATAACCTTTCTTTAGCTCAAACAGAAATAAATGATTGCATTTATCTAGATTGTAATGTCTAGAGCACTGCAAGAGTTCATTGTAATTAATTATAAGTAGTTATCTAAATAAAAAGAAAAAATCAACAATGTTGCCAACATAACTCATAACATATTATTTCGTAGTAGTAAATTTATGTTAATAGGAGAAATCTATGATCACATATTTTCTTGAAATACAGAGTAGAGAAGAGGACTTATGTCTAAAATTATTTGGACACAATTTGATTTGTATTCATTGTTAATTCTCCTGAAATTATAACGTGAATTTAATTTAATATATTTTACAAGAATGATCACAAATGGACATTAAAATAGTCAACATATTAAAAAGATTAAGTCACCTTAGGATAAATAAATCTCTTCGATTTCATTAATTTGTGCTTTATGAGTCCTATAGATAGATTATTTATGTATACATAGTAAATGTATAATTCAGAATTTTTTTTAAATGATAAACATGGTTCTAAATAATAAAGCTAATAATATATATTAGTTTATAAATAAATTTAAATAATATATATTAGTTTTAATATTTTTTGAAAATTCGCAAAACTTCTCTTTTCCACTTTCATCATTGTTTAATCTTTGTATTACGTTACTATTTATCATATTTGAACTCTACGTTTAAATATGGAGTTGATGACCCTGTGTTGACCATGTAAATGTGGAGGAGGTAACCTGGCAAGTTGTATCTTGACTTGTGATGGCTAAGTAATGTTTTTCACTTTCTTTGTATATCTTTACAGAAATTCATAAATCATTCTCCGTGATTAACTATATTAGTACTCCAGAGCTCCATAACTAATTGCGTCGGCTTCCTTAGTTTCTTCTTCCGAAAATCTAGGTGATTGTCATTATATAATGTATATTAAAATTGACTTATAAAAACTATAACAGTACGTTAGCATAATAATTTTATATTATGTTTATGCATCTGTAAGTTTTGTGAAAGTATTTTTGGTCAGTAGGTAATTTAATCGATTCAGTGAAAGTGAAATACCATTTTACTTCGAGGAAGATTTTAATGCATATCGCCGGTAACTTATTTGCAAAATCAGTTGCGGAATAATATTTATAGAACATAATAAATAAATAAAACACTAATACAACCCCAAGAATATGGGTTAACAATTGAGTACAATCTTAATAAGATTAATGTGTTTTTATTAATAAATGCAAAATAAGAATGCCAAATATAAAACATCGCTTATCTCCTCCAGTTAATTTGTAAAAATTTAAAATATTTTGCCGACAACTAGTATCTATTAGTTTTAATCAATTTGACTATGACAAGCTGTGTTTGCTTCTTAGGACAGACAAACCATTTGGGTAGAAATCATAAATAAGCGCATTACTTCAGGTTTTAGCAAATGTTAATAATTCTTCTTATTGGGATATAGTCCTCGATGAAAATAAAAATTTGTAATTTTCTGCAATAAGTTCTCGCTGTATTCTTGGTAAAATTTATATATTATTATTATTAAATAATAAGCAGACAATAAATGAGTGATAGATACAGTATATGCATTTATCAATATAATGCAAAGTTTTGCTACGCAGAGGGTAATATTCAAACTACCGAAATAAGGAGTTTTTATACTCCAACCCATCTGCAAATGCCTTATATAATAAGAACTAAACAAATTAGGTAAAAATAGCTATTCTCCTGGCTATATGCCAAACGCCGAGCGCTGAATTACATGACAAAATTTGCCGTATTTTTGTCTAACAGAGTTAGCACTAAAATACAGTGATTGTTTCCAAACCACAAGAAAGATGCAAAGTGTCACCTATCTCAGGACATCGTTAACTGCAGACTAGATGTGAACTTCATCTGTCAAAGGTATACTCGTTTACACTGCACTGACGAGGCCCAAGATAGAAAGATCGAAACCGGTCTGCAGTTAACGATATCCTGAGATAGGTGACACTTTGCATCATTCTTGGTGGTTTTGGAACAATCACTGTAATCAATGTAATTCAGCGCTCAGATGGGTTGGAGTATAAAAACTCCTTATTTCTGTAGTTTATATGTATTTATATTTCATTTTTTACTTCATCCTCGCGAAACATATCTATTATACTAATATATATTCGTGAATTCATCCAACGACTCAGTCAATACATTATTCAGTCAAAATGGCAATTCAGTCAAAAAAAAAACTGTAATAAACTTGGCCAATACAATTTTTGCTTCTTGAGATCCAACAGTATTTGGGCATAAGATGGTAAAATAAAGGTTGGTATTGGTGCAAAATGTTACCAATTACACTGATTAAGTTTTACACCAGATTTTCTTTTTTTTTTTTCAACAGAACTAATGACCTGATAACCTATTGGCATTACGCCGCTGTTTTTATATGCCTTGGTTTCCTTACATTTTATTTTCTACACAGAATGCCTGAAAAGTCAGTTGCTCAGCCTCAGTATAATTGGCTGGAAGCAATTAACTGAACATGCATTAGCCTACAATAATGTTCGAATGATTTTCTCGATTATATTTATTATTCCATCAATTGTTAGATATATTACTATTCAATGAGCACTATAATATCACTAGTGGTGTAAAATAAACTCATTGCACTGTTTAGAAGCTGTTGATGTAAAGCTTGGTCGCTTTTTGTGTAATGAAAATAGTGCAATATCTCACTATTTCTAGTATAAAATTTAACACCTGCTTAATCGGTGAAATTGTGTGTCATTATATTGGAAAATTGTTATACATAGAAATATAAAAGTAATATAAATACACTACATCGTAGTACAGTGTAGTTTAGAGTTTAGAGTAGGGGTATATTATAATCTAGGCGATGTAACTATTCCATTGAAATTCGGCAGATATTGTGTCCAATTCACCTATTGGAATACTGAGATATACTCTTACTGAGGGCCATAATACTGTGGTGGAACATCATCCTAATGAAAAATTATTTCGAAATTTCGAAATTTATCAGGATTTTCCTCTAGCATCTCCAAGATTAGCGGCTCAATAGCATTTTGCAAGATGTCCAAGTACACTTCCCAATTTCTGGCGTTTATAAAAACAACATTTGAATAGATATAGAAGATTCCGAATGTTACTTTTAGGTATGCAGTTACCGTTTAAAAATAAATCGAAATAGCACCACAACGCCATACTTGCTGATTATGTCGCTATTTATTAACTAAAACTTTATTTTTACTGTATATGTATGTGCACTGTAGGTTTATAAGTCCAGTCCATAGTACGTAAGTAAAGTACGTAGTAAAGAATAGATTCATTTTATAATAAAACATATGTTTTAATAGTTAAAGTGGGAAATAATCAATTTTCTCTCATTAAATATATTTTACATTATAGCTATAGGCTATAGGCCATATGTCAGTTACTGATGCTTTCACCCCATAAACTTATGAAAATTTAATTTTCAATAAAAATGTAATCCCCTCTTTATGAGACGAAGTATTAGTACGTATTTTTCAATAGATAAACTTCTATTCAAACGCTTGCTGCAATGAAAGTGTTATACTGTCTACTTTAACGATATCAATTTCTGATTGACATGGTACAGAAAAATTTGTTTGTTCGTTCAGTGTAGATCCATTTTAATTGTATATCTTCGTATATGTATCTGTATATCAATTGAGGGGATTATTTTTTTAAATGTTGTGATTTGTTGAGTTAATGGATTTTCACTCAAAATATACAATGATCGTCATTTGATATTTAATATTGACATTATTATAAATACCTATTAAAATAAAAAAAATATATTAGAAAGTATGTATAACG
Source organism: Rosalia funebris (assembly GCA_037954035.1). Classification (NCBI taxonomy): domain Eukaryota; kingdom Metazoa; phylum Arthropoda; class Insecta; order Coleoptera; family Cerambycidae; genus Rosalia; species Rosalia funebris. The sequence goes on from JAZFAV010000007.1 coordinate 14,461,907, forward strand.
CAATTTATAAAATTCAAAAAAATAAAAGCAGCTATAGTAAAAATATAATTTAGAGAAAGATATAAAACATATTTAGCAGATATTCATAAAAAAAAAAGATGAATTAGAATACCGGGAAGATTAAAAAGTAACAATCTTATATTTGATACACAGCAAGTCTACCTATACCGATTTAACTAATATTACAAATAATAATATACCGGTATTATATATTGAAAAATTATCGGAATACTAAGTACCGATTGCTTTAAATAAATTATAAACTAAAATGACACCAGGCAATTATCAAATTATCTTTTTTGAACTGAACGGAATAAAGACACGAAAACCAACAGATTTGCGTCCGATAGCTTAGGTATAGTCTCCTCAGGTATAAAATATTAAGGCATAATCTCAACCTTACCAGCTTCTATTGATTATTTGTCAATAACTTTAATTACAATCGTGTTCAGTTGACATATTATGGAAATGACTAAATATGTCAAAAAAAATATAGATTTTACTTTATCCTTATAAAATAAAATGTATTTTGCTTTATAAAATAAGACATGTTACCTCTGATCAATTACAATAAAAAATAAAATTAATAATTACTAATTACTAAATAGATACGTACAAATTAATATTTATAATATATTAATTTATACGTATTTATTTACTATTTAATAAAGTAATATTAGTTGTCACACTATAACAACAACGTTGCTTACGAGAAGGACTATGGAACATATATGTAATATAATAACGACTTCCTGAAATGTTGAAAGTATATTCATGATTTGTTATTTATTAATTAATATTCATGAGATAATGACATGCAGATAATTTAAAAATAGTCTTCAAACTTTTCTGTTGTTTACGCTTTTTACTCACTGTTCTGAATATACGAGTTAATGATAATATTATTAATAATATGTTTATTGCATTATGGGATAACAGAGAAGAGAGTATTAACCATATAAATGTAGAAAGTAATTATTTTTATACTCAAGAACATTATTGATTAATAAACAATTGTAAACAAAAATATATCAAAATAGAGTAAAAATTAAAGCGTGTATATCCAAACAGTCAGTACATGTTTATTTGCAAGTGTATTTTAAAGAAAAATTGGAACATTAAAGGAAATACAAAATAAAATATAATTTATTAATCAAATCTAACTGCCTAATATACTGTAATGCAACTGTTGAGATCGATATCACCCTCGATGAACACTCATTGTCGAAATATTAGAATGAATATACTGTTATTCATTTCATGGCTATTTGCCAAATAAAAAACTCTCTTATCTTGGTGATAAACGGAACAGTCTACCTAAGCCTAGCCATAAAACAAACCACGGTATGAGATAAGAGCCGTTTGGGATTTTTTATTTGGCAAATAGCCATGAAATAAACTATACATCCTTTAAAAATACTTAATTTAACAGAATTATTTTCAAAAATTAGGAACAAATAATTGAATTGAATATATTATATAAGAAAATATGTGTATTATATTTGTCTGGGTTAAGTTCCCTGCAGGAATCCCTTGTAATGAATATGTTGACCAGATGGCAAAATAAAATGCTATGGCGACGCGAAGTACTTACTCACTTATATATTAAGTCTACATGACCGTATGGGCGTATGAGTTCTTCAAAGGACTCCGAGGAAACTGGGCAACTATATTTCACAGAGTATGACCAAGATAAGAAGAAATACGAAAAATGCTTTAAATTAATTCATTAAATTCTAAATAAAATTGGTTATTAAAAGATTCGTTACTGCCAACTGCAGAATAAGATTAGCCCACGCTTGTTATCCATAACATCTGACAATGAATCGGATTGAAATAGTTAACAATGAATATATGTAATAAAGGGTGGGCCAAAAGTAAAAAGGGTTACCCATTTTAATTACTTAAAGAAATTTTAATTCATAATGGAGCACCTATCAGTTCCCCAACGCACAAAACTTGTCGAATTTTATTTTACAATCTATAAATCCAGAATTTTAACTAAGCATCAATACCCTAAACATTTTAATACCATAGTTGCGTCCACTAAATAATTCTTACTCTTGTCGTATAAGTTTGGAGAAAAGGAAAGTATGAGAGATTGCTTTGAAACAGGTAGACGACGTTCGGTTAAAAATTCAGAAAATGTCGACGATCCTTCAAATTCAACCTGAAGACGATCAAGTGAACTGGAATTGGACCAGGACTAGCCTGATACGGGAATTGAACCTTAATTTTCACTATTTGTCATACAAAATATAGATTTTTCATGAAATTAAGCTTAGCGATAAAGACAGCCTCTGTAGTATAGCTCTTCAACACTTAGCTGAAGAACATCCCAAATCTTTTTATACATCAATTAATTATGATATACAAGGCACGCTTTCATCTGAATAGACATGCTAAACAGAATATATCATTCTGGGCCACTAAATATTCTCGAATAATTCAAGAGAAAGAGCTGTAAGAGAATCAAATTCATGCAACTATTTAGTGTGGAATGACTTCAACTAAAGTTGTCGGGCCATATTTGTTTGACGATAATGAAGACAACGTAATGATAGTCAATGCCGAGTATTGCCAAATAATGGTTAGAGAATTGTTTTACAAAACTCTGAGAATTTATGGTTCCAACAGGACGGCACCACATGCCACACTGTTAGACATTTGGTTGGCAGCCTACCAACATGGTAGTCCATTTTAAGAACTATCTCCAAAATAGAGAATAATTTCTTAAAACTGCGACCTGATTTCTTTTTCTGGGGCTACCTAAAAGAAAAAGTATAAAAAAATAAAACCGGTGACACTTCTGGAACTGAAAAACAATATTAAAAACGGCAATTTGGGCAATACCGATAGAAACTTTGACATTAATGATGGAAAGTGATGTGAAGTGAGCAAGACTGTGTGAAGAAAAAGAAGGTGGTCGCATACGAGACGTTATTTTTCACAAATAAATCTCCACTGAGTATGTTTTTCGTTATTGTTTAAAAAAATACTATGTTGAATTTATTAAATATAGTATATTATATGAAAAATAAAAAATAGGTTACCTACTTTTCGCCAACCTTGTACACGCGGTATATAAGATGATTTAGATATATTTTTTTAACAGCTGCTGTCAATTCCCAATAACTTAGAAGAACTCTTGATTGAATATTATGTAATCTGACCTACTAATGTTAACAAGTTGTTAAGTCTTGAAAATATAATTACGAGTAAATGCCATTTTTTAATTAATATTTGTAAAGAAAATATGTTCCTATAAAATAATACTGTTCAACAGTCTGGTTGTAGTATGTATGGCTCAGCTCCTTCTTAGTTTTCCTCTGCTAGTGAACCCATTTTCCCGTGGCCTTCCGTGTGACTCTATAACATGCCCTGACAAGCCCCTAAGAAAGATTCTTCTAAAATTTTCCTTCGTTTTTCGTCATTTCTGCTCATGTCTTTGTGATATATAGATTAAATATTGCGAAATAATCGGAATATGCCTCCTTCTAGATCTTAGAAGAGTTCAATCCAGGCTTTAGTCGACCATTTCCATAAATCCTTATTTTCATTTCAGTGGTCTTCAAACATGTTGGCCAATCCTTGGCATACTTGCGTGAAGGTATGTGCACTGGCCTCACCTACGTGATGTCAATAGTTTCCTTAAGTCTGTTAATAGATATAATGGTAGTTGTCGAAAAATGTCCCTTATCAGCTAAAAATACTTCTCTGCATGTACATGTTTGTACTTAATTGAATCAAATTTATCTTGAAAACGGGCATTTCTGACAATGTGTGGATTCCGTTCATTCTGTACAAATTTGATTAATGACATCATGTACTGGATAATACCAAATCATTTGAGGCTGTTTGAAGACATATTTTTTAATACTATTTAACAAACGCTGTAGTTGAGATTCTGGTCATCTAAATTTCATTTTATTCATTCAACTCAAGTTCGGATATCTCTTGTAATAACTTAAAGTGATTATCCCCTCCGGGTACCCCAGCGCTCGTCGATGGCATATAGTATATAGCCAGGAGAATAGCTGCTTTGACCTAATTTGTTTAGTCCTTATTGTATAAGCCATTTGCAAATGGTGTAGATAACTCTTCACTTAAGTAGTTTACATATGTATAAGTTAATTTTTAAAATTACATCATATTCCAAAATTGCCCAAATCAATACTTTATTCTTTAAATGTAGTAGGATATTAGCTGAAGTACAGTATTACTTCGGCGCAGTATCCATGATATGGCATCTGGAAAGTACACACACCGTCAAAAGTCTTGGACCCCCCAATGTTTAGTATTAGTAAATAATTTTTTTTTAAATATTGTATTTGTTTTTCAAAATATGTTTTTCTTAAATGTAGTTTTTTGTAATGCAGAAATAATTTTTAAAGATTTAGTCAATTAAAAAACAATGAGAAAAAAATTTGCAATTTTTAAGTAAATTTATTATGACAAAAATTAACAACACATATTTCTTAACAAAGTATACTACAACTTAATAGTCAATATGGCCTCCTCTGTTTCTCAGTAACATATTGATATGCCTGTGCATCGAAACAATCAAACGGTTTATAATTTATTGAGGAATATTGTTAAATTCCTCTATTGCTGCAGCAGCTAACTCTTCCGCATTTTGGGGTGGGTTCATGCGCTTGTGAATTGCTCTATAAACAAAATCCCACATGTTCTCAATGGGATTCATATCTGGGGACTTAGTTGGCCAATCTAATGGGGTAACATATCCCTGTTCTAGTACCTCTTCAACCGTTCTTGCGCGATGTTGCCTGGCGTTGTCGTCCATGAAGACGAGATTTTCACCTAATTCGTCGCGTAGGGGATAAATAATGGGCCTGATAACACTTTCAATATAAACTTGACTTGTCATATTTTGATTTATAGGAATTAACGGCGTATGACGATTGAACATTATTCCTCCCCAAAACATTATTGTCCCACCATCATTCTAGGGAGCAACCGCACGGGGACAATTTAATCTCTCTTGACGACCTGGATCTCTCCAGACGTTGCCTATTGTAATCACTCACCATTCCAATTGTGGTTTCATCTGTGAATAAGACCCATGGCCACTGCTGCAAAAGCCAATCACTACGTTCCCGTGCCCACTGAAAGCGGGCAGCTCGATGTCTTTGAAGTAGAGTGGGTACCCTTAAAAACCTTCTTGAACGTAAATTTGCACGATGGAGTCTTCTTCGAACTGTAGAGGTCGATATAACAAGGCAAAACGTACCTTGAAAGTGAGTCCTGAGGTCTGGAGCTGAAGCAGTTCGGTGTATACGGGCATATTGAACCAATTACAAATCCTGCCGTTCATTTGACACTCAAGGCCGACCACTACCTGGTCTTCTTTTCACTGTTCCTAATTCTTGATACCTATGCACTATTCGCATAACAAAAGATCTAGGAATGACTAAAATCTCGGATATCTGATGATTGGAACATCCAGCATCACGCAAAGCAATAATGCTTGCCCTATTAAATATAGAAACCTCACATTCTGGCATTATAACGAAAGAAAAGTATTAATGTCGCTTTGCTGAATATGCAATAAAACTGACGAATATTTAAAAAAATATATAACTAATCAACAATATTTTGTCTACCAATTTATTTGATTTTGTTTAACAGCTAAATAACTCACCATTGATGCCAACAAAAACAAAATAAACATAGTCGAAATCTGTAATATACGGGGGGGGGGGGGGGATAGGTCCAAGACTTTTGACGGTGTGTGTATATTGGTGACTTCTACGGATATATCTGCAATAATATTATTTGTACCATCGCATCGTTTGGGACCTGGGAACCACGCCCAGTCCTGGCGGACCTAGTGTCATTATATGATTGAATTTGAATAGCTATGGGGAGAATTGGGCTATTTTCCTGATAATATGTGTGTTTCTTCTCGTCGAGATGGCCGCTAAGATTTGCAGCTTTATCTTAACCAAATTGACATCCATGGGAGGAAACATGTTTAAGTCACCTGTCTTCATAATGACGTTATACTAATTGCTAATAAAAGTCTAACAGATGCTCTCACGGCCGGAAAGTGTATGGATAACAGGATGAGTATTCTTTTATAGAGGAATCTGTTTATCATTTGTCGAGAGTATGAAACTAGGGATAGTCTTGATGGGTCCCAAAATGTGGACATTTCAACGTCGAACCTTAACACAATTGAGTCAGTCCTAGCGAAATACCGTTATTTTAAAATGATTATTATTTTGATAATGATGATGATATATAATTTAAATTATATTTGATTTAAACCATACATAGCTATATGTAGTATAACATTAGTGCGTTTGTACGCATTAGCATTACTTTCCGTTTGTGCCAAATGCTCTACAAAACGGCAGACTTTGAAAAAATTCTCAGAACTATGTAAGGAGAAGTTATTGAATATAGTGCGTACTTGAGGTCCAATATTATATGCACAACACACTATTTTCTCATTTCTATTATTATATATGTCTAAAATATTATTTGCTATTAAAGTTAAATGTCTTGGAATATTATTTATACTGCTATTGATGTCACACTACTGAACATTGTGGGGGTCTCCAATCGGTTCCATAGTGAAGAAGTATATTTTTCTTCACTTCTCTACAGAGAAAGTACTTCTCTGTACATATATTTCCCTATAACTATTATTATTGTTAATAAAGATTTAAGATTATTATTTTAGAGACTGCAACGTGCTGTACACAAAGCATAATAATTTTTTCTTGTGTTTTTCATATTTATCCATATATCTTTAAACAGACTCATCGGTAAATTGTTGAATGGCGTTTTAATGCAATACAGATCACAACCTACATCCTACATTGATAAATATGAAAAATTGTATTGTTTTCATATTCGTACCCTCCAGATACTAACTTATTTGACAAAAAGAGTACATCGATTACTACAGCTATAGTAGTTTTTCTATGTAATCCTCTCTATAATTGTACTTCGTCCCCCAATGACGCTAATCTTCTTGACGAAATGCTCCTTCAAATGTATTAATCGTTGTAATGTATCATTGTTTTATGAAAGACAAATATTAGGAAAAAAGAAATATTTATATTTCCCTAAAATTTGTCTGTTCCAGAGAGTCTGTGGTTTTATGTTCCAGACTGTCGGATATAGAGAAAATTAGTTTATAGTCATCTGCAATTAGTTTATTGATTTAGTATGGCTTAGTTTGCGAAATACGATAGTGGTGCAATATATAATTTAAAGATTTGTCGAACATTGAAGGTTTCGCTAGAAAAAGTCTTGCTTTTCTCTAGAAAATTTAAATAGTACATCGACAATACCAAGATTAATTAAGTGCATCGCGTTCAATATAATGTTTCTTTGTGGAAGACGTGTTTGTCTGTATTTTTTTAAATCTTATATATAGGGAAACAGTTTTTTTAATCATTCATCTATGATGTTAACTTGGATGGAATGTGAAATGCGTAGCGGGTTTAATGTAGAGTTTCATGGAGCTGTGGAAACATGATTTCATGGTATTTTTTTTTTCTAAAGAATACTCATAAATATATAGGAAAATACCTTTTATCAGCTTCAGTCGGGAACCTTGCTTCCTACTATTTTTTCCCTATGTTATATTTCTATCTCCATAAACTTCGGTACGGTCACATGCTTTTATACACAATGTTTTAATCTATTTACAATTATATTACTTAAAATTAAACAAAAAAGGAAAAAAAAGGTCTAGCACCATCCCTTTTTATATAAGGTGTGGAAAAGATAACACCTCAGGTTATATTATATGTACAAAAAAACTGTAACGTTAATATTTGCCGGTCATTTTATTAAATAGTCGTTAATAGACGAGACTCGGTGAAGATGAGAGTGTAGTGCGGTAGTGATTTTTCTTTATTTAATTTAATTAAAGTTCTTTTAATTAAATCGAAAGTGTGTGTAGTGGAAATATACTCGTATTGTGGGAGTGCACAAACAATTTTCTGGACATATTTAGTGGTTTGTGCGTGACGGAATCTGATCTAGACGACTGGAATTAGGGAAGGAGTAAATAGGTAAATTAAGTATACAAGTACTTTGGTTTCAATTAAAATACAAAATAGATTTTAAACAAAAAATATGAGACAAATGGGACTTTTTTTAAATTGGGACTAACACAGATATCGGTAAATATTTAAAATTTCATGCAGAATAAATATAATGGCTTTCTTTGTCATTAATAAATCATGACTGACTTTGTAGTAAAAAATGCTTTGAATTTGTTTATCATAATACTAATATATGAATAGAAAAACCAACAAACAAAAATATAAATTATAATGGTGGTGTTATTGTTTATAAAGTGATTATATACATATATATATATATATATATATATATATATATATATATATATATATATATATATATATATAATGTTAATTAAATAAAAATATATGTTTCTTTGCAGGTAGGTTCCGAACGAGCTGGACGGCATTTTAGTACAAGGTAAGATTTTTTCCTGTAATAGGTAATGTAATAGAATAAATAATAAAGGATCACATAGAAAAACTACTATAGACGTAGTAATCTATGTACTGTTTGTCAATTAAGTTAGTATTTACAGGATATGAATATGAAAAGAAATATTGCTTGTAGTTTTTCTATATTCGCCAACGTAAGATGTAGGTTGTGACCTCTATAAGAATAATTTTCGCAGTTTGCTGTATTAAATTAAAACATCATTCAACAACTCAACTATGAGTCTGGGTAAAAATATACGGTTAAATATGAAGAACAAAAAAAAATTATCTGATTATATACATATGAGTTATTAATATGACCAATTTATCTAGTTCTAGTCTAGTTTGACATACTGCAAGCGACTTTGTTGTTACTATAAATCACTTAAATACTGTAAAGCGCATATATAGTGAGCTAAGGTTATAATAAACTTTCATAGTCACATGTATATTATAATAGAATGAGATCAAACATAATATTTTGGTTAGGGAAGTTATTTATTGTTGATCGCCCGAAATAGGTAAATAAAGCGAAGATAGCAATAGACTCCCGGGGGTCTATCGGGTTAGATAGTAGCACTTTGCAATCTCTAAAACAATAATTTTGAATCTCTATTAACAAAAATAGCAGTAATGATGTCCTATTTTAAAGGTAGAATTCTTGTTAAATATTTATTAAACTTCACTATGGAATGAATTGGCGACCACTGCAATATAAGTACATACAGTAGTATAATATCAATAAATAATATTCTAGGGCATTTAGCAGACTTTAATAGTAGATAATGTTTAGATAAAATTCCAAACATTTATAATAATAGAGATGGGGAAATAGTGTGTCGTACATACATTTTATATCACTATTTATTTATTTAACTTTTTAAAAATAATATTTTACTACTGAATAATTATTACTGTTCTTTTTCTATTTAAAACCTCGCTAAAGCTGAGGCAGCAAAAAGGTTCTAAGAAGTGTATTTCTCATGAGTTTTTACAACTCATTATGGACGTGAATATAATTTGATATAAAACCTGAAAGGATTTGATTACTTGAAAATTATAACCACATCAGGTATGCTCCTTTGAAATATTATTTTACATGTAAACGACTTGAATTATAATTTATACAGCGTGAGATTATTCTAAAAGTCTAAAAAGACAATAAGTAGCATTTTGTACAACGATTTTCTCGTTATAATAAGTTTCTATAAGTAAAAATCAATTGATTAGAATCAACGATTGTGTAGTTCAGGCAATATAGAAAAATATAAAATTACATACAATCCATAAAAGTTAACAATGGGATTTATAAAGTTCATACTATTTCAGTTTCTTTATGGAAATATAATCCGATGGTGTTATTTATAGGCGATATGGTGTATTGTGAGGTTATTGCTGTGCAACAGAAAGTTAAAAAATTTAATTTAATTTTCAAAATACGGTTTCATCAAAGTTTACTGTTGTTTTTTTTAAATGGTTTCGATATTTAGCATAATTGTTGAATTTTGTAATATTTGCTTTTGATTCAAATGGACCATTAATGTGAAGATTAATTTTTATTTGCTTTCTTGATGCTTTTATATAGAATTTATTACTAATCTTAATTTTTAAGCGGAACAAAGCGTCTGCATTTTTGTTAATATTTCCGGGTTTATGTGTATATTGAATTTTATATTAATATTTTTGTAATTTTAATCTCCAACGCGTTAGGCGGTGTCCTGGACCTTTTATTAAGAGTATCCAGATTAGTGGTCTGTGATCAGTTATTAGCTTAAATTTTCGTCCAAAAAGGTACGATCTAAAATGTTTGATTGCCCGAACAATAGTGAGAAGCTCTTTTTCTATTGCTGAATATTTAGTCGTTATCGGCATGACAACGTTCTTAGAACTATTCCTATTGCATATGAACTTGCATCTATATTTAATATCAAAGGTTCGTTAAAATTTGGATGAATCAATATAGGGGATGATGTTAATGATTAAGTTCTTCAAAAGATTTTTAACAGAGTCAATAAAAAATTGGATATTTTTTTGCAATAATTTTGATAAAGGTTTAGAAATATGTATTTGAAAAGTAATGTGTGAATAGTCTAAAATATCCTACTAATCCTAGAAATTGTCTGATCTCTGTTTGATATTCTGGTTCAGGAAATTTAGCTACGCATTCAATTTTGGTTGGATTTGGTTTTACTTCATCGGTTGTAATTATATGTCCTAAATAAGCGACTTTGCGGAGGAATATTTGTCCGATTATATTTTTAAGTTTGCAATTCTTAGTGTTTTAAAATTTTCGGTTAGTCTTCTATGTTCGTGAATTGTAGGTGAATAAATTGTGACATCCATATATACAAGATATCTTTCATTTTGTATGTATAAGAGTATGGTATTCATGACTCTTAAATCTTACAAGGGCATTCTGTAAACCAAAGGGGGACAAGTGAACACGCAGTATCCGTTTTCGATAAAAAAAAATCGGTTTTTGCAATGATCTTTGGGTCAATTTCAATTTTGTGAAATTCTGATGTTAAGTTTAATGTAGTGACATATTTGCTTTTATCTAATTGGTCAAGTAAATCGGAAATATTAGGGAAGGGATATTTATTTCCTAGAGATATTTCCTTCAAGCGTTTGGTAGCCAACTACAACGCGCCATTTTTGTTTTCCGGAGGCGTCCATTTTTTGTTTGGAACATCCCAGACTGGTTATGACCATGGTGAAATAGATAGTCTTATTATTCCTTGATCTAACATTTTGGATATTTGAGTTTTAGCTTCCTCTTTATGAATGTGAGGGTAGCGATACGATTTTGTGTAAATGGGTTTTGAGTCTACTGTGTCAATAGTGTGTTTAATTTCGTTTGTAAGTATTAAATTATCACCTTCTAAATACAAAATATCGGAAAATTTTAAAGAGTTCTTTGATTGAGAATTGTTCTTCCTCATTTAAATGTTCTATTTGAAGAATATATTCTGTCAATAATTTTGTTGCATTCACTACGAATGTATAAATACTCTTATAATATTACTGTTACAATAATACATACATTAAAATTGTGTGGACAATCCTGCATACTGATAATTAACAAATAAATTCGTAACAGTATCATTTTCGACACTGTTTTAAGGTATTTGGTGCTTTGTCTGCTAGAGTGAATACTATAAATTTGAATATATGTATGAACAATAATATGTGTTTGAATTTTTTTATCAAAACCTCAAAAGAGGTATATGCACCACTATATCAATCAATATAAAATGTAATTACGCATTAAGTAGGATGTTCTATATGAAAAAATGTATAAAAGCTGTTTTATATGAGAAAAGTACTATTACCATTTTGAAGATGGCCATACTGCCTGTTAATATTGTGAATACCCTGTATGTCTAGCCTTGCATAGATCCTATATTTAACTAGCAGACTTTTCTGAAAGCTCTAAATCTTAGTAATAACTAATATAAATATGATATTTACTGCTCTTTAATTCGCTAAGATGTAGAATATTAAATAAGTTAGAAAATGTTAAAACTTTTAGAAAAATCCAAATAACTTAAAAAACCTTTACCTTTTTGGATAGATACATATTAACAAAATTACTCTTACGAGTACGCAGAATAAAAAAATGCAATAATAAAAATTTACATTTACACTTTATTTATATGTACCAATAGAATTAATGCTATAAAATTTTCGCAATATTCAAAACATTCCATTTTAAATAGCAACGTTGATGAAAATTTCCCATATAACTGGAAATTATATATGATTACAAAGATTTTCTCTAAATAAATCAAAAGCAATTATCTTGTACACCAAATAATCAAAGTGTAAATATCAGTCTTCATGAAAACAACAAAACAAAATGCCTCTGTGTTACTAGCCTGTAAGAATGTAAATATGCACATACATATATGCATTATTGACACTGATTACTTACACAAAATAAGACGAAATGTCAATAATACGCACAATCATAACAAATTATTTAAATAAAATAAAACAAAACTTCTACAATTACTATCATTATCGTCTATTTGCGAAAAGTGACTAATTATCTTTCGCAAATTATGCGAAAAGATAATTAATTATTTTTTATTGTTCTGTTTTGAATTAAAATTCAAAGTCGCAGAATACGAGTACAAATCATAAGGCAATGTCACAGTAATGTAAGGTAGCTACGTAAATAAGGAACTATAAGAATTTGACTAGTAATGATCGTCCAGGGTCACCAGTGTGAAATAATTAGTTATGTACAAACGATAGTTAGTCAAACACTAATATTTACATAATACACTGGTTAAACAAATAAAAAAACTGTTTCATAGAAGCCAATTAGAGAGTTTTGTACTTATGTAAAAAATTTAAGATTTACTTACCTTTTTTTTTATTTACTTAGAGGAGCAAGATATATTGCAGCTGTTTTATAAGACCATAGGTAAAAATATACAGCTGAATTCTGTAAATATTATTTATTCATTAGCGCCCTAATATAATAGACGAGTAAGCAAATCGCAATATTATTGTACCGCCCCCTTACGCACCTCCGGAGCATGCCTTTATAGGCTTCGGATCAGAAAAAGTTACCACGTTGTTCGCAAGGGTCGATTTACTATACTGATTTTGTCAAAATGTCGAAATTCGAACGAAAATCATTTCGTACATCGCCCTAAAAATTTCGTGACACACACGAAAACAGCCGTTTAGTAAATATAGAAAAGAATAATTGGTTAAAATGCGTTTTACTTTTACAAAAACGATGAGTCATAAGTAAATTAATAATTTTTGACATTTTAATATAATCAAAGCATTTTTAAATCTTAATTTATTACGGATTTTAATTTTCGTTCTTCAAAGATAAGCTGATGTCGTTAAAGTTGTTATTTAAATTTAAAATTGTATCTGTTGTAAATTGTAATAAACAATATATATGATTGGGTAAATGATTGAAATACCCAATTTAATAAAATGCCAAAGTTATACGCTGAATAAAAATGCCATCAGTGACTATAATAATATTACTCTCTCTGTCTCAAATTAGTTGTCACATTTGACCATTTTTCTGCTGATTATTGTCAAACACAATTTAATCCAGGAAGTAATATACTAAAAAATTAAATACTCATAAGAGAAGTTTAAAATCACATCATTCATAAAATTTGTTTGAAGGTTGTAATTACAAGTAAGCTGGTGACAGATTGGCAAATAACACATTTTTGAAAGTGCACCCGCTGTCGCTTTATCGCTGTGAAAAGTGCCAGAAATGAGTGATTTGTCAAGAAGATTAATTAAAACAAGACAAATGGACAACATTACCCGAAATACAGTTCTTCAGTTTTTGCTGCAACGTTGTGAAAATGAAAAGCTAAGCTTGCTGCTTCAGAGCAATTCATGCTCCATAGACGTATAATTTCTCTCCTATGGAAACAGGCAAAAAACTCCAAACTTTCTGGATGTATATACAGAACGAGGCAAATGTGGAAGAAAAAAGAAAAATTATTCAGAAAATATTTCTTCTACAGTAAAACCTTTATTAACTACTGAAAATAAGCTTGAAAGACTTCGATTTTGTCTTCAACATTTGGCACCAGGCGGCATATTTGCCGATATGAAGGATCACCTTCGTTTTGACGAAAAATGGTTCTATATTACGAAAATATTGCGTTTTTATTATATTGCCATCGATGAATAAGACCCCCACCGAGAGTGTAAAAGTAAACAATTTATAATAAAAATAATGTTCATGGCGGCTGTTGTAAGACCCCGGTGGGATCCTCATGAGAAAAAATATGAATAACATATGAATAACGAAAAATTAAGACGTGAAAACTGCCTTCCACATAGCATCGAATGTAACCCCGAAGCAATGTTAACAACCAAAAATTGTCTTAATATTACTTAGCTTGTAGTAGCTTAGAATTACCTTCATATAGGAGTATAAGAATTATTCTCCATATTTATGAGTATTATTATCCATAATTACGCGAGTACGAAATCAATATTTTTGTGAAATTAGTTAAAAAATAATAATTCCAGTTCCTATTTACCAGCTTTTGTGTGCCTAATTTTTTTATTTGTAATTTTTTCGAAATGTGACAATTAATTTGGGACAAAATTTAGGCCCTAAATATGACAGCTAATGTGGAACAGAGGGAGTATTATTTAAGCACAATCTAGTTGTACAGCCCAATATAATTATAACGAGCTATTAACTAAATCGTTATAACGTTGCGCCGTCCCTTCACTCATATCGGAGGCACCTCCGAAGCATGCCTCTAGAGGCTTCGGATCAAAAAACAATACCACATTGGTCGCAAGGGTCGATTTACTATATTTATTTTGTCAAAATGCCGAAATTCGAACGAAAAGCATTTCGTACATCGGCCTAAAAATTTCGTGACACACACACGGAAACAGCCGTTTAATAAATATAGAAATTTATTGATATTACACTGCGGTTACCTAGTGAATAATAACTTACATGGAAGATTCTAGATGGCTAGATATCACGAGATCAAACCATAGGAACAGGGGACCTACTTGACGTAGAGTATGTGAATAATACAATATTTTCATTAATAGGTAAACAATAAAGTGGATTTACTTTAAGCGTCATGCTATTTTCAATATCAATAAACAACTTGCTAGATAACATAGATCCATTAGTAGGGAAAACCCTGCATGTAGATGATATAGCAATTTTCTACAGTGATAAATCGATGAATAACATAATAGAAAAACTCCAACGAGCCATAAATATGTTATTTTAAAAATCGTCAAAGTTATGATTTCAATTTTCCCCTTCTGAAACCCACTGTGTACATTTTCATCGCCTCCAGAAATCATATGATGATCCACGACTAAAATATGAAATACTCTACTATAAATAATTGTAAAAATTTCTAGACCCAATATTAGATAATGTAACAAAATTGTCTTTTTATTGACTGCGCCAAGTGTAAAGTCTTCGAATATGTAGGCGTTTTCGGATGTGTCAGATGTGGTAGGTTTGACTGACCATCACGCTGATAATTGTGCAAATCCAGGTAAATGTTTAAAACGTACCGCATCAGACCATTCTACCGAATCCTGCGTAAATAATAATCTTAATGTTTAAATTGAATTGAGGCTAAAATTAAAAATAGATATTGATAGAAATTATTTTATAAATGATAATAAATGTCCAGTTTATTTAAAGGCAATTGAGAATCAAAAAAAGAATATTAACAATAACAATATCATTGGTTTTATTGCCCAACAAAATAAATCCATTTATAGAACAAAAATACAAATAAATACATATATATATATATATATATATATATATATATATATATATATATATATATACATATATATATATATATATATATATATATATATATATATATATATATATATATATATATATATATATATATATTTGTACAGTATGCATATAACTAAAAAAATAAATAACAAAAGGTTAACCTCTAAATAACTTTGTTACAAATAAATAATCGATTACTTATAACATATTAACTTTTGTCTTAACTTCCCATTCTTATAATAATACTGTTTGTAGCTGCTGTTTCGAAGAAATTTAATTTTTTCGAATCAGAACCAAAAGTTCAGCAGGTAGATTCTAGGCTCTGAGATTTATATCCGGCGACTGGGGTGTAGTTTTAATTTATCTACAAACATTATAAAGTAACCATTCCTGTATTTTATTGGCGGCGTACTTCGGATCATTATCCTACTGGAAGATAAATGTGTCTATAATGCCCATATTTTAGCACTTCTGTTCAAGTTATGGCTCAAAATATCAACATACTTGTCAGCATCCATAATACCTTAGATGAAACTTAGGCTTGCAATATCATTCCATGACATGCAGCCCCAGACTGAAACGCTCCCGCCACCGTGTTTCACTGTTGGCCTGACATGACTCATTTCAAATGTAGCATTTGGTTTGTCTATACATACATAGATATTTGCGACCATCAAAATCGGAAATATTAAACTTGCGAAATAAGATCCCAAAAAATGCACTTAAGAAAACCAAATGAATGAATTTGAAATGAATCATTTCAGGTTAACAGTGAAACATCATGGCGGGAGCGTTTTCGTCTGGGGCTGCATGCTGTTGAATGATGTTGGAAACCCAAGTTTCATCGAAGGTATTATTATCAATGTAGGTAACTATGTTGACATTTTGCACTATAACTTAAACCCATGATTCCTATGTTTTCAGCAGTGCTGAAAACATGGGCATCAGACGCATATTTATCTTTCAGCAGGATAATGATTCGAAGGACATCGCCAATAAAAGAAAAGAATGATTACTTTATAATGTTTATAGACAAATCAAAACTCCACCACAGTATATCCCCAGATATATATCCCATAGAGAATTTGTGGTGCTTATTGGACTTTTATCACAAAAATGGTATCAAACTGGATCTGCAGTAACACAGAACCTTGTATCCTCGATACCACGAAAACTTCAGGCCGTAATTGATGCAAATGGTATGGTAACAAAATATTGAAATGTAAATAGATTTTTTACGAGCGTCTTTAAATAAACATTTTTACTGTGCCAATACTATTTTTACGTTCGAAATTTATATTCTTTATTATTATTGTTATCTTATTTTTAATCCGCTTAATCTATTGCCATCAAAAATTAATAGTTAGATGCTAATTCTTAAATAAATTTAGTATTAAACAAATCACCTTATATATATTAGAGATTTAAAAAACAATGAGGAGTGCCAATACTTTTTGGCCCACTGTATATTTTTATTGAAAATTTTAAATGTAAAATATTACCACAGTGAAGATCGTGGAAAGGCCTTGATTATGCATAAACGTTTATGACTATACAACGGACAGAAACAATTTAGCAAAGAATAGGAACTTAACATAATTCTAAAGATAAAATTTCAGGGGGAAGTGTGATTCTTTTAAAATCACTTTCTCTCTGTAATCGAATGAGTAAAAATACAAATACATGTAATTTTTGTTTTGCATGTAATTTATTTAAAAAAATAATCACCTCCATAAAATGAAAATATCAGCTTGGGGACCAAATAAAGTATTTGAAATCCTCCCCCTTCTCCCCGGTGCTAGAGATGCCATTTCTTTGTACATTAATTGAAATTCAGTACATTAAGTGCTGAAGTGAAATTAAGTCTCTTTTGATTTAAATATATGGACTTTGTTCCATGTTTTTATCTTATATCGTACAAAAATATATGTCTCTTATTTTTCGATGCTCTAACCATATATATATATATATATATATATATATATATATATATATATATATATATATATATATATATATATTTTTTTTTTTTTTTATCACAACCAGAAGAGAGTATCGGTCATTTGCGATTTCGTGAAACATTACTATACTATTATTATGTTAGGCCAATATATTTATGAAAGTATATGTATATAAAATTGCTCATCAATTTTGGTTGACTTGAACAGACAAACAATGTTTTAAGAAATTGCAAATACAAAGATTAACAATATTTTTATCTAGTAACCCATTCGTGCACTAAGTAATCAAGATGTATTAGTACTAAAAATTCAATATTCCGATAGGCACATTTTAAAATTTCTATGGCGTATTCCTACACTTTTTTTAATGTATTTTTTCAAGTCTCAAGGCTTCCAAGTTCAGAAACTACTATTTTGTTTTGATTCTTTTTTTGAAAAATTAGACATAAAAATAATTGCCTACAGCTGCTACAAAATTTTTTATCTACGTAGTTTTAATGACGTACAATTTCTTCTAAATATTTATATCTACAGGTCAAAACATGGAATGTTTTCGTATTATTTTATGTTAATTTGTAATATAAACGATATACTCTTTTTTTCATATTTTATATTTACAATCAAGTTTGCACTCTAATTGTATATGGCTGTGTAGCTACATTTATCTGTATATAATTTCTGCGTTATGTGATATTTCTTCAATATGGATAAAATGCAGAAATCTTCGTTACTTTGTTGTTACTAATAATACAACTTTTGCCTGGATGATTCCTTACGTTTTTGCTTGCATGACTCCTGTCCTTATGTCATTCTATTGATGTTTAATTTTGTTCATGGTAAACTAAGAGCATTTTCACAAAATAAATCATGGGATATTATACGAAAAGGAATTCTAACAATGTTTGGATTATGGTACTATTATCAATTTGAATTATTTCAGATTTCATTTAAAGTAACATCTATGGCTATTAATTCAATTGATATTACGTCATTTACTTCATGGGAAAAGTTTTCTTATAGCTGTTAACTCCATTAATATTATAAGTCACTCCTGGAAAATAGATTCTTCTAATTCTTATTAATGCGTTTTTTAATCACCTAAACATCTTCTTCAATCATCTTTTTTTAAACTTCCATATGGAATAAAATTTCGTGATAACTTACTTCGTTTTGTTTTTAAAATTTTTCATCTTACTGCTATTTACATCAAATTAATAGTACATTAAGAACTAAAATCGGGTGTTAAAGTTTACCTCACGAATTATATATTGGCCAATATTTAGGAAATTTTAGGACCTAGTAAAAAGTCCTAAAGTAACGCATATTGATTTTAACTATTTTGTATGTGAAAATTGCTATGCCTTCCATTCTACATTGAATTTGGCAAAATATTAAATGTAAAGGAAAGAGTGAAAGAGGAAAAGCTATCTCCCAAAGAAGAAGAGGAAAATAGAGTAAAGTTCGACTACCAAATTATATATTAGTTAATATCTCAAAACTATAAGATCTAGTAAAACAGTAAAAATAATTAGTAATATTGGTTTTTCGAGTATAATACGATGATGTGTTAGAGTATTCACTGCGTTTAAAATACATAACAAACACTTAACGTGAAGGTCAATAGCATTTCTCAAAATGAATGTTAATTTCTTTCAAGGCACCCATTTTGAACTTACCCCTTGTACCAAACGTTTCCGTTTTCTCTTTAAAAGCAAAGTATTATGATATTAAAATTACATCATAATATTTTGCAGGAGTGTTCATGGAACAATAATCTAGTGCAGGCACGGAGGGCTCATTATTTATGTTTTTCTCTATTTTTAGCTCTTCTCCTTCTTCTTCTTCTTCCTAGCCTTTATATCATTTTATTTGGAGTCTTCCAGTACTACTGCATCACATAATTGATTGTTTCAGTTGTTGTATTTGTGATTTTCAGGTCGTTTTTTATAGTTTGCGTCCAGGTTACGGAGGGTCGTTCACGGCCTCGTTTTCCCTCGTCTATGAGAAGCACTTGCTTCCCTTCTCCTTCCTATTTAAAAAAGTAATTAATACATAACTTACTATGATTTCTAACGTTGTTGTTACAAACAAGTTATTCATATACAATCAGAAACGTACGTTTTAAATTTTAAATATAACTTATTTTAAATACAGCTAAGCAAATTATACAGAATCTACTTATAAGTTAAATACTTATACGTTAATTATATTATAAATTAAAAAATGAACTATTTCACATTATCTTAACTCACATAATAACCATCACAAAAAATAACACCTATAGATACTCATTGCTATACATGTCTATATAGCTATATATACGGAAAAAATGCAACTATAATATAAGTAATGTATTCATCTACCATATAAGTGTAAATAATGTAACATGAAATGATATTCAACATCGAAAAGTATTGGTATTTAAAAAAAATAATGAATAACCTCTTATACAATACACCACCTTTATATATTCGCGTAATAATTATCTAAAATGTTCAATAAAAAATAAATTACATGTAAATATATTTTGAATTACTGAGAATATTTTTAAAAAATAGCTTTACTCAAGCCCTATTATTACTTAAATAACAGTTGTTTGTCTAATTATCTGAAATTTATAAAGCCTTAAATGTAGGTTATGTGTAAGATCATAAAAATGTTTGTTATAAAATGAAAACACTTATCTGTTTCAAATAAATATATTATAATTATTTACTTGAAGTAGAAACATAGTGACATATGAACGAAAACTCCTACCTACACTAGTAGTACTTAAAAGTGAAATTTGCACTTAAAAGTGATATCCATATAGTGACAGTTTTATGGTATAC
Organism: Rosalia funebris; assembly: GCA_037954035.1. Taxonomy (NCBI): domain Eukaryota; kingdom Metazoa; phylum Arthropoda; class Insecta; order Coleoptera; family Cerambycidae; genus Rosalia; species Rosalia funebris. Next base: position 14,482,503 of record JAZFAV010000007.1, read on the forward strand.
TGCCATTATTTCTTGAGGGCTTTAAATTTTTTTTTGCTTTTTTTAAGCATCGCTACAGCTGCTACAATACTTTTTATGTACGTAATTTTAATGACGTACAATTTCTTCGAAATATTTATATCCATAGGTCAAATCATGGAGTTTCTCGTTTTTATTTTATGTTAATTTGTAATATAAACGATAATACTCTCTTTTGCATATGTATACACATACAAGCCGTGATACGTAGTTTCTACATTCTAAGAATAAGCTTACTTTATAGTTTGTCAAATATTTGCACATGGGTTGTCTAAGAACAAATTTCAAGGGTAAAAAGAACGAACTGACGCGCAGTGTGTAAATATGTTGTTATTAACTGCACTATAAATATTAATATCATTTGTTAATATTTAGTGCAGTTATTAACTGTTATTAACATTTACTCTAAATACACATATGTAATATTATGCTTCGCTATGCCGTGGTCGTCGTCGAATTCTTTATATAAGTAAACTCTATACTTATAATACGACAATGAAACTTTAAAATTCGTTGCCTATAAGGTATATAGGTACAAGACGATCTATACAAATGCTGTTAATAACACAAAAAATTCTGATCTGGGGCTTGACCATGTTTACTACATGTTCTTGGGGTCGCTGAATCCGAATTACAGGTCTATATAACTCCGTCATATCAGAATTTTGCCATAACCTCAAAAATGCATAAGTTAAGCTATTAAACGCATATAACCCTATTATTATTATGTTAAATGGGTTTGGGCCTCATCAGCCACGGATCGCATGGAATCGCATAGTAGCCTTCTTATCCGGGTCATTATTCAAAAATGCTATCCCATAAAAGGAGCAATTTAGGCATATCCCTCGTCGTCTCTAATATAAGGTATCTCTTCTCATCCAGTGCTGGGCAGGTGTAAAGAAGATGAATCGAGGTTTCCTCGTCTTCTCTGCAGTATCTGCATGCCGGGCTGTCAGTCAGCCTCAGCTTGTGCTTATATACATTTAGGCTACTACGGTGGCCCGTTATGATTCCCACGAGGGTTCTCGCTTTGTGCCTGTTCAATTTAACGAGTTCTTGGGCCCATTTCTCAATCTCTGAGTATTCGATGAAGAGTTTGGTTATTCGACAACCCGTTACTCCTCTCCATCTCTTATTGTGCTGGTCTCTTGCCCAGACATTGATGCGGTCTCTGATCAGATTCCGACTTATTCCCACTGCAGGTTCTGATCCATACAGGTTTTCCCTGGTTCCTAATCTGGTAAGAGCATCTGCAATTAGACTTCCCTTAATGCCATTATGCCCAGGTATCCATAAGAGTTCCACCGGTCCCTTCCCTGCCAAGTGGTTCAATGCTTCATAGCAATTATAGACCAGCTTCGACATTGTCGTTGCTGAATTTAGGGCTGTCTACTCCGCCCTGCCATCCGAGCAGCTAGCTCGGCCTGGAGTGCGGTAGTGTATTTGCCCAGGGGGAAGGTTTTACCTATTCTATCGCGTCGCCTATACACCCCCGCACCCGCTCTGTTCCCACTCTTGGCTCCATCCGTGTACCAGATGTCTCCATTGAGCGGTAATCCAGCTCGACCCACCATCCAGTCGGTCTTACTGGTGAGGGTGGTCCTATATTTCTTGTAAAACAGGAAGTGGACACCCGTACTATCAGAGGACATCCATACGAGTCCCTCCTCAGATAACTCTCTTGAGAGTCTATTCAGGTCCCTTACCTTCCTTCATGTTTCCCATCCTGTACATTGCCTTTACGGCTTTCGATTTCAGGGTGACATCAAGAGGTGGTATCACCGTCAGTATCCCCATCGCCTCAATCGGTGTTGATCTTGGGGCTCCGGTTATACTTCTTAGAATCAATCCTCTTAGCTTGTTAAGTCGGTTGGTTTCTGATTTTAAAGAGGCTTTCTTCCACCAAACCAGTGCTGCATACGTCAGTCTGGGTTTGAGAATTACCTCATACATCCATTTGATGGTCTCCGGTTTCAAGCCTCAGCTATTACCAATGATCCTTCTTAATTGCCAAAGTGTTGCTGTTATCTTGGAACATATGTGACTTAGATATTTTTCCCATGACAGTTTCCCGTCCAGGATTACTCCTTAGTATTTCACTTCGCTATTATAGCTTAGTTCTTGGTCACCAAGTTTCAGCGGATATGTTCTGTTCCACTTATATTTCTTGGTGAACGCCATCACCTCAATCTAAGAGGATATTACCCTAAGAATAAAGTTGTAATCTGAAGACTCAAGCTCTTAAACCCCATAACCCCATAACCAACCCACTTAACCAAAAATCTATCAACTCCAATAACGACGTAGGTGTGTCAGACATTTAACTTGATATGTACGTTACTTTAATAAGCGCATAACTTTGGTCATTGCATCTTTTCCCTCACAATTTTTAATTTATCTCAAGAATCTGAAACATACTGTTGTGTTCTAATAACATCCTCACCTTAAAACTCTATATTTTTACGTTTATTCAACTAATGTTAGTTTTTCAAATCATTGTACCGTCAGCATTGGCGTTACCCAATGTACACTGCGGGTAGGTTGCACCATCGGGTTTTGTACATCTTAAACGGGCTGTTTAGTAAAGCTGCGGATAAATAGCATATATTTTAGTTGTTGTCTTTTTTCGAGCTGTATCGAGTTTTTTCTCTTCAAAAGACCTATGCAAAGGATTTCTGAATAATAGCTGACATTGTGGATTTTTTGAGGTTATGGCAAAATCCTGATGTGATGGGGTTAAACAGACCTCGGAGTCGGATTCAGCGATCCCAAAAACATATAACATAGTAAACAGGGTCAGACCCCCCAGATCAGAAAAAATGTAGGTCGTGTCTATGATTCAATATATAATGACAAAACATCGTACAAGTTTATGCAACTCGTTTAGTGTCAGCTGAGGCTAAACAACGCACCATTCTTATATGAAATAGGCAACGTCGCAAAAAAAGTCGACGACTGATGGTTGAAAATAAAAACAATAGAGAAATTTGGCCCTTATTAACGGTGTAAAACTAAACAAAATAACAGAAAATTTGCAATATTTTGTTATTTTTGTTTGTATTATTTAGAAATAGTTTTCATCATACGTTAATTACGTGCATTACAATATCAAAATGTGATGTCCTTGTATCGTAGGAGAGGGTGGGAACCTTCAATGCAGCAATAAAATCAGAAGTCCAGTTTTTCATAAATATCGAAAGACACGTTTTGGCATAATGCCTTTGATGAAATGCACGTCAAACGACATATAATCAGTGTTTTCAGAAATCTCGTGTTTTTGGGTTATTGAATCCTTGTGATCTAGTCCCAATAAGGAAAGTTTTATATGTTTCCCTGAACATTTATCAGGGGCGGCTGGTGTATAGGTGCTGCAGAGCTGCAGAACTGCCAAAAAAATTAGATATTTGTATATTTTCACGACATAATAATTACTAAAATTTATTAATAAAATAATTTGGTTAGTTGGTGCAGCTAACCAAATTATTGCGTTAAAGTCGCATTCTGCCCGCCGTCCTCTATTGAGTAGTAGACCAGATGAATTATCTGGGTCTTTATGCGAGCGCGTCGCGGTACATTGAACTGCGCCACACGAGGTAGTTCTCAGCACGGTTCGGCACACACGTCCTCCCCCTTAACTCCCGCGACAATCCACACTTGGCGCTCGTAAATGCGCGAATTTACACGGAATTTCGTGTTAATTTGAGATTTTAAATACTGTTTTGTGAATTTGTGTAGTGATTTATTGTACTAATTATTAATATTTATATACTGTGATAGTTAGTTAGGGATATTTCGTGGTTTGATAAATTTTTCTGCTGAGCTTGATGTAACTTTAAGCGAGCATCTACAAAATGATCTTTTAGACTGTATATTAAAAGTATGTCATGAAGAAATAATTAAAGAAATTAACAAACCTTCATTTTTGGCAGTTATGGCAGACGAAACAACTGATGTATCTGCAAAAACTCAGTTAGTGGTAGTTTTAAGATATATTCTCGATGGTGAACCGATTGAACGTTTTTGGACATACCTGAAACCTACAAAATGTGACGCTGAAACTCTTTCGGAAAATATTTTAAGTGTTATAGACCCTCTAGTAGAAAATTCACCTTACAAGCCTTTTCTCTTAACCAAAGAATATGACGGCAAACATGAATGTTCTTCAAAAAGGTATTAAATTCCAAAAATTTTTCTTGTAAAAGGCTATATTTTTGTATAAACGGATTTTACATAAAAATTCTGAAGTATCAGGAAATCGCGTGACCTTGAACATTTTCAAAATTTTCGCTTGCGGCGCAATTTTTTTGCGGCCCATACGGCGCCAGTATTTTGGATGCGTTTGAAATTTACACGCGGGCGGCCAATACCCTACGATCGGCCCTGTGCAGAACACCCGTTTCATTTCATCACGAGCCGCCACTGACATTTATTATTGCCTATATGCCTAACTTGAGGCTTTAGCGAAATAAAATTAATCTCTGTACATCCAAACTTTATGAAAAAGTAGTTGTGACTACTTTTACAAATATATTACACTACATGTTTGTGCCTTAAAGATTTTATTAGATGTTGTAACCTCACTATATTACCTGTGTGACCATCCTGCCTTATATTTTAGAATACGATACATATGTTTATGATATTTCTCATGATTGTTCCTATAATTGTTTTCTCGTTGACATTTGATTCCAATACTACCTCTAAGCAGGGTAACGAATTACATAGAATGTGTAACAATTTTAAATAAACATTTTTTATTAAACCTAATTAATTTGTTGTTTCTTCTGGAAGGCAAATATAACCTTTCACATTTTTCTATAGTTTTTTTGCTTAATTTCACAATTATGTAGTAGCATACGTATCGGATGATATACACAGGATTTCTTTCGTAAATTATGTTTTCCTGTATAACTTTAATTTATAAAAAATTAAGAAATATAATTGTATTAAAATATTACCACTTTTCTTATTTTGTTACAAGTAACTATTGCAAGTGAACATCTTATTATAAAATTAGAAAAGTATCAATGTTTATCACCCTGTATATTATCGATAGTTTTTACCTGCCTCCGTGCATCTTTATAATTCTAAAGATATTTACCAGAAAGTAAACATAATGAGAAAAATACAAAACAATAATATAAAATATTCTTTCACATCAGCGGACAACAAAATTTAAATTAATCAATTCTTAGATTCGAAGATCTTTTTATTTCTATTATAGAGGTTCATAAGATGTTGAATCTAAAATGTAGTTTCATGCTGCTCAAAATGCAATGGTCATTTAAAATTTTTTAACGACATACATTTTATTCTAAGCGTTTGTGAGGACGATATTTAACAAAGTTATCCAATCACTTTTGTCGCGAAATATAGAATCTCTTAATAAAAGAGAATAAATATTGACAAGCAAAGTACGAGTATAATATTATTTACTCATGAGATGAGGCAATATTTATTGTCTATGCATGTTTTATATAAAATATTCCATTTCAAGTATACAAAAAGATTTGGAACTCCTGGTCAATAATATTTTACAAACAGTAAATACTAAATGTGAATGGGTACAAAACGTCACGAAAAGCAATTAATTATAAGGTGACAACCCTCTAAATAATTTGTAGTTGCATTAACAAAATATTTTTATGAAAAACATCTATATCTATAAAAATAATGAAATAAGACGATCGCTTAACGGTAATATAGTGTCGAGACATTTAAAAGAACAATTTGGGGACCGAATTATTAAATATCGAGAACTAATTGCCTGGTTTACTTTTTGCGTAGATTTTTTCATTTAGGGTGGAAATAATAGGGTAAATAAAAATATTTTCTCTAAGGTAGTGAGACATGTTTGACGATATAAGAGAAGTGCATGTATGACAAGAAATCAATTATTACTAAACTTGTTGATACCTGATGTTCTAGAACATTAGTTTCATGTCGAGAGAATAAAGTCGTTGTTAAATATTTTAATTATCATTTTCCTTTGTATTGCATTAAGTATTAATTTTGTTGATGTTTAATAATAAAGACACGATATAATTTCCTCGATGCAAAGTTTTCAACAACCACAAGTATTCGGAAGTCTAGGTAAGCGTAGATCCGTATTAAAAATTTTATAGTCAAAGTACGAAACGAATTTTAAATTGGATATCAGTTTAAAATTGTCAAAAAACTGCTATACAAATTCTCTTACTTTTTCTATATGGAACCTGTAATTCTATACAGCGTATCCACCTGGTCGGCGGACTTTCAATGTCTCCCATGAAAAAGGTGATAGCTATAAATTTTTTCAAAATATTCGCGATTACGATAATATTATTGTAATATGCTCGTTCGGAAGGAAATAGTGTTTTGGGAAAGAAATGATTGCTTGCGATAACAACATAGATGACTAAATACAACGAAAATAACTGGCAGTACCATTGCTTGTCCAATGCATTTTACTGAACTGTTAATCTTTTTTTAACAGCTGTGATTATCGAAACATTTTCATATTAATGTATGGTGCTATATGATGTCACATATTTCAAATAATCTGAAATTATAGATAGTTTTAGGTAACAAAACTAGGTGATTAATACCTAATTTCAAAAATACGTCACAGAATAACTAAGAACTAGAATGTTATCTAAAAATCGTTTAAATATGAATTGTAGTATACAATTGTTGATCGTAATACATTATGGAATATTGTCAATATCACAGTAACATTTCATTCAAGTGTGCTTACTATTTATGTTGTTATTAAGTACATTGATTTTCTGTTTATCAGTTTTATTATTTCTCTGTATATTGGATTAGCATTTAACACCACTATTTTATGTCTCTTACTTGTTTTGTCTACATTAATTTTTATTATCCATACCAATAATAAAGAATCCATACGACCGGTATGAATAGAAGGTGGAATTTTAATTTAAAACTTCTAGAAAAAAGATAATTTACCTAGGTATAACTTGACATGTTACAACAGAAAAAATCGAGAAACATTATGAAATAAAGCGATCCCATAATGGCAATATAGTGTCGAAATATTTAAGAGAGCAATTTAGGAATCGAATTATTAAATATCCAGAACTAATTACCTAATCTACATGATCCCCTGATATTTATGAATGTACAAGATTTTTCGGATAAGGTGAAAATTATAGGATAAAACTACTCTCTCTAAGATCCTCAGACATATTTTACGATATTTGAGAAGTGCGTGGATGACAATAAGAACCATTTAGGCTTAAAATTGTCTGTTTGCTGTTGTTACATGATGTTCTAGAACACTACTTTCAAAGTCGAGAGTGTAAACTTTTCGTTTTTAATATTTTACTTATCATTTTCCTTTCTATTTCATTTCATTTTGAGTATTTATTTTGTCAATTTTAATAACTAAACACACTATATAATTTCATTGACTAAGGTTTTAAAAAACCACAGGTATTCGTCCAGGTAAGCGTAGATCCGTATTTAAAATTTTAAGTACAGAATAAAAAACTGCTATAAAAAATTACATTAGTTCTTCTATAAACAAGTCTATATAAAACCAGCCTGTCTACATAGTCGGTGGATTTCAAATATCTGCGTTAAAAAAGCAGATAAGTGTATATTTTTTCATGATATTGCATAATTTTTCAAGTCCTATAATATAAAAACAAATGCCCATTATGTAATGTGTTTAAGTTTTTTCTGAGAGGGTACCAACTATGTTTTTAAAAATATTTTAAAAAATGACTACGTATATATTTTATTATCTATTTGTTTCTGCATGAAAAATAAAGGTTATGTTATGTTGATGTTTTTATGAAAATATCAGTGGTCTTCGATATAAGTTATTTTTATCAATTCTCGTCACTCATAATAGTTCAAATTTATTTGTTACGCCAAGCCCCAATAAAATTATTCTTTGGCATAATGTTAAAAAATGACGACTTTTTAAACGATATGTCAGAAATTTCCTTGCAATTTACAAGGTAAACCATCCAGAACGAAAGATTTGTTATGCCAACAAATTCTAATTATGACAAGACTTCTAAGATACATGATAGTATCAATGAATATATACAAAGTACCATTGTGAATTCGGTGGTATAAATTTCAGATACTAGTGGCAGGCAGATCAATGACAATATTTATGTTTTCAAAAAGGTGGTTGATAAATTATGGTAAAAAAAAATTCAATCGTATCATATTGAATATCTCTTTTTTTAAACGGATATATTGTACTTATGCACACTAGATGCATATGCTGTATATTTCTTACCAAATAATTTTGTTAAATAATACAAGTAAAAATGGAATTTTTGGTTTTAAAGAAATATCTAGGAAATAACTGAAATTAAGTTAATTTTGTGGAACGAGTACATTGTTCTTAATACGTTCAAAACTTTTTTATTTAACCAACATTGCACTTTTAATAACGAGGAAAATAATAATACAATTTTCTTAAAAATCGAAATACTTTCTTAAAGGTCATAGTATAGGTACATATACTGTGTATGTATAGTTTATTTCATCTCCATTTTCCCAATAAAAAATCCTAAACGGCTCTTATCTCATACTGTAGCTTGTTTTTAAAGCTAGGCTCAGGTAGACCGTTCCGTTTATCGGCAAGTAAGAGTTTTTTATTTGGCAAATAGCGATGAAATGAAATAGTATATAGTATATATACTATAGTAATAGTATATAGTATACTATTTTCAACAGAAATGTTTTTAATCTACAATCGATTATAGATAGGTATATAACCAGAAACTCACTCGTTGATGTTAAAGTTGCATAGTGTTACATTATCTTTAATGTTCCATTGTTTGATATCAAGTATGTTGTATTAAAGATTACCTTACTTTAAAGCAGAAATAACTGATTTTAAATAACTGATTAATTTTAAGTTTCAAAGTCAGTTTAATATTTTGACTGAATTAAAAACATGTTATATCAATTCCTAAAAATGTTATATTATAAAAACTTATTCGGTTATAGTACTAGAGTGAGGTCGGATTATAAAAAATGAAAATGTGATAAACTGATAATTTACCTACCCAAATCAAATATAATTTTATTTTTTCGCACTCCACTATAAGCAGAAAAGTAATGTAATCGTGTAAAGAAAAAGTGAAAAAACAAAATTTTTTTTGGGTTTATTTTTCGTTTTTCGGCCTAAAAACAAAAGAAAAAATGGTTTAAATTTTTTTTTGCTGTGCGTGTGTCGTCGTTGTCGTCGGCATTTATTCTTGTTAGCAGGATAACTCAACTAAATCGTGTCGGATTGATCGGGTTTTGACTGATTCTGATCGGGAACGTCTCCCAGACGACACCTATTGATTTTGAGGTGGATAGGACACATCCCACCTTATCCATGGGTCATGAGAAAGCACGATGGTGGACTATTTGAGAAATTGTTTTTGTTAACACGGTAACTCAACTAAATCATGTCGGATCGATCGGGTTTTGACTGATTTGGATCGAAGACGTCTCCCAGACGACACCTATTGATTATGAGGTGGATAGACCACACTCTACCATGTTCATGGATCATGAGAAGTCACAATGGTGGATTACTTCAGAAATTTGTTTGTTAGCACGATCGCGATCACTCAATTAAATCGTGTGGGATCGATCGCGTTTCGACTGATTCTGATTAGGGACGTCTACCAGACGACATCTATTGATTTTGAGGTAGATAGGATACACCCCACGCTGTGGGTCATGGGAAACCACGAGGGTGTATATGTATAATATTTATTGGCCTTCTAATGTTGCTCAGAAACCTAATCGACTCGAAATTGAAGCAGTGGAAACAGCTATAGTTCGAGATAATATCTGGAGAATAAGAGGGTTGGTTTTAAGTCAACATATTTACAACCAACAACCAAAAATAAAAATACAAAAATACAAAAATACAAAATAGCTGATTTTATGTACCCAAACTAATATCCCAGCTACTTACCATTCGGCTCAAACTAGCATAAAGATTATGGACAGCAAAATCCTAACTGCCATTATGTAAAGTGATTTGTTGTAATGGATTGTATTTACCGATGTACAATAATATTCTCCAAAATGTCTATATCTATTGATTAATGTAAGAACGAAGATATAGATACCAAATAATAATATTGATAATAATAATAATGCCTTTATTGACTAACAGAGATAATGCATTTATAGGACAAATATATGGAATACAAATAAATACGTGATAGTATATAACTAAAAAATAAATAAATAAAGAAGTGGTAACTTCTAAATAACTTTAACATAAGTCAATAGTGAAATACTTAAGATAGTTACTTGTTATGAGTACAATAATCGTTCAAATCACAAGTACTAATTATATTGAAATTTTGTCACATTACAAACACTGGGAAATTTTAGCAGCATGTTATTTCTTGCCGTCTGGCAATAAAACATATTTTTCTCTCAGTCTAGGTATGCATATACTAAACATGCTTAGTATTAGTAAAGCGGGTGTATCTATACTATTATGGAACATTCTGAATTGATTGGACCGTTACTTGATGAAAATCCATATTTATACAAAATTAAAACCTTCTCTGGTTAGATTTTCACTTTTTAAATCTAATGTGTCAAAACTAATATTATCTAGTCTATAAGCTAGCTCAGAGTGAATTACCTTAAGATGTACGTTATACATGTACACTGTATTGTATTCTTGTAAAAAGTGATAATCTAACCAGAAAAGGTTTTAATTTTGTATATTATGGAACAGTTTAAATAAAAATGAAAGATTAGTAAACACCTTTCTAGAGTTCAATGACTGGATGTCAAATATTTGTAAAAGTATGATCATAACCCCTTACTGGATAATAGTTACTGCAATATTTTTATTTCGAATGAACTAACCCAATATATAGACATTTTAAGGTAGCAGTATAGTTAAACGGTGTCGTGTTTCGAAAGGTTTTTATATGCATTAAGAGCTACATGGCTGATGTACCCAGAGAGCAATAATTTATCATCCAAGTACACGCCAAGATCCTTAATATTCTTAGAACGTTTTAAAACTGTACCACCAAGAAAATAATCGTATATTAGTGGTTGCTTTTTAACGAGCAAACTTTACATATGTTTATTGATAGTTTATTCTTCAAACACCACAATATAACTAGGTCAATGAGTTTTTGCAATTTCAAGTGATCATCTGGGCAATCATAGTCTACCTTATACAAAAATATTTTCAGTGTTGTTCCTATTGTATGCTATAATCATTTATACCAAATGTTTAAAGATCTCTGCCTGAAGTAGTATTTAATTTAAGCGGTTGTAATACCTATTTCACTCTCAAATGTAACCATTCCTTTCCTCCAAAGTCCAACCTTTTCCCTTTAGAATATGATAGAGCTAGATAGAATCTGATAGAATCTGAAATATTTCAACCAAATATAACTGTAACTAACAAGGCCCAGTGTTACAGCTTGCTACTGTCTACTACTGCCTGTTAATATACTGTTGTATACTGTCTGTTACATCGCGAATGACATCCTTGTAGAGAATGTAGGGAAATCGCATGCTTGTATATTGGTTGAGAATCTATACGTTCTAACTATTAAGAATTGATAAGAATACTAGAAAAAATACATAATCAAAAAAATTTTAATAAACTTTTATAGTATATTATTGAATTTTATTACAAAAATTCGATCGTACATAACTGTTGCTTAATTTATTTTATTTTATTTTAATGTGTTTATATTTTGCATATTACCTAAATTACCAATTGTAGATACATAAATTCCCAAATGGGAAAAGTTTTTAAGCTCATTATGTACTTTCAAAAAATATGGAACAAACAAAACAACAACCTAACAAGATATGTGTATCTGTATCATATAAATAGCATGGATAAGAATATAACCTCATTTTTAATGGAACACCCTATATATTTTTTGGAATGTCATTATCCTGATAACTAGATACAAAATAAAATAATAACGAAATATATGTTACTTAATTATATAGAATATTTACTTAATTATTGTTATAAATAAGATTACAATGATTCCCTAAAATTCTCTTCTAAGCTAATCCAAGTTCAGTATCGGATTATTATATCAATACTATTGAATTATTCTATTTTTCCGTCGCTGACAGGATAATATGTCATACACATAACATTGTCGCTACAAAAAAACTCTCAACAAAATAAGTGCTCTGAAGCATTGGCTGGCGTTGGCAACCCTGAATTCAGCACCGACAAAGTCGAAGCTGGTCTATAATTGCTATGAAGCATTGAACCACTTGACAGAGAAGGGACCGGTGGAACTCTTATAGATACCTGGGCATAATGGCATTAAGGTAAATCTAATTGCAGATAACCTTGCAAGACTAGGGACCAGGGAATACCTCTATGGACCAGAACCTGCAGTGGGAATAAGTCGGAATCTGATCAGAGACCCCATCAATGGCTGGGCAAGAGAGCAGCACAATAAAAGACGGAGAGGAGTAACGGATTGTCGAATAACCAAATTCTTCATCGAATACTCAGAGATTAAGAAATAAATGGGTCCAAGAATTAATTAAATTGAACAGGCACAAAGCCAGAACCCTGGTGGGAATTATAACGGGCCACCATAGTAGTCTGAATGTATATAAGCACAAGCTAAGGCTGCCTGACAGCCCAGCCTGCAGATATTGTAATGAAGACGAGTAAACCTTGATTCATCTTCTTTACACCTGCTCCGCATTGGAGGAGAAGCGGTACCTTATATTAGGGACCCCTGTTATCCTAGAGGAGGCGAGGCTTAAGGCGGGGGATGTGCCCAAATTGCTATTTTTATGGGATAGCATTATTGGATAATGACCCGGATAAGAGGGGATCGTCAACGAGATTAAAACTTTAGATTTAACGATGAAAATTTAACAGTATATGATTAACGTATCTGACTTTAACGTGCGGTGAAATGTGTTGCCCTAAGCAAAAAAAAATTGGTTACAATGTTTAAGCAGAATATAAACGTAACAGCTTCCTAAATGAAATACAGGAGAACATATTCTACTAGTCAAAAACCATCATTTAAAACATTTTATAATACAAAGATGTACTATGTTCAAAGAAATGCACGAGTAAATAATGATAAAATTTTCAATCAGTGAGGGCCGGAACTTTCGATTAGAACCTCCTTAATCATATATATTCATGTGTAATCTTTCGGTGTTCATGGAAAATTGGTCTTTTAATATTTTTACACATATCTTGAGGGTAGATAAACATTGACTTATTTATTTATATTTTATATGTACTATAATGTAACTGTCAACGTTTTAGAAAATCCAGATAATTAAACTCATGATGCTTGTAGATATTCAAATAAAGGGTCCGGCAATAGGTACTGACAGTTTTTATCGTATGATTGTCAGCTTAGTAATTGAAACACTGAGATTAAAATGAAACATATTTATTCTATACATAATGCAGTTTTCAAATATGCTTATTTTTTAAAAATTAGATTAGACAAATGTAGTCCTTCTTGTCTTTCGCATTCTTGCAGCCGGCTGCGAAAAGATTGCATGACACGGCGCAAAACAAATGGGCCAATCGCCTTAATTTCGTTGGTTATGTTGTTTCTTAACTCCTGTAATGTGTAGGGCATGTCGACAAACACTTTGGACTTGAGATATCCCCATAAGAAAAAATCGCAGCATGTTAAATCCGGAGATCTGGCTGGTCTTAACAGGAGATATTCGGCTTCTGCGCACTAGCTGGATATGCTGTATATATATGTTTGAATTGAGATTCTTGGAAGTTATCCACATATCGTATGCGAAGAATAAAATTATATATTGATACTGCAATAGTACCTTGTTTCAATCCACGAACATTAACTGTAATAGCAGATTTTAACTCAGAAATGGAGAATAGTAAATTTTTATGTATAATATCTTGATGAATCTAGAGAAAAAAAGACAATTGAGTGAAAAGGTGGCCAATCCACAAAATACATAAATGTACAAATGTGGACAATACATAAAAAATAATATTGATTTACAGTCGATACTCACATTTTATTTGTTCACTGTTATTTTCTATTATCATCATCGTATAATTCTTCTACTATCATGTGACTAATCATGTAATAGACGTTCGTATACATACATACATTATAAGAAAAATCAAAGTAAAAACAATTAGCGAAAGAAAATTTTTTCATCACTAGAGAATGTGTGCATCTCATCTTAATCTATCTTAAACAGTTCAAACATTATAGTTTTTTATATATTATTTTTATCAAGATCCTTAAAATAGTATAAAATATTTAACAATTCTGTAAACATTTTCAATAACCTGAATACATTTTAGGACCTTAATACATATAAACTTTCGATAGTGAATCTTAGCTGAGATAGACTATGAGAAATTAAGTGATTAGGAAAAAAATAAATACACAAATTGTTTCAAAAATATGTGTTTATAAGAAATCGTTTTTACATCAAATAAATGGTAGAATAAAAATTACAAAAAATATCGAATGCATCAGCTTATGACTTACATACATCGAATGTTTGACGTTTTTGAAACAAAATGTTTCCTCATATCTAATGTTTTGAAATGAGAAAACTCCCAAATTGCACGACTACTATATGAATGTTTAAGTTAAGATATTAAGTATACTAATGTTACCTATTTACAAATTTATAAATGAAAAATGTACTTAATATATAATTTAGTAATAGAGAAGTCCCAAAATAAATAAAATACATAAAGTTTGTTTGAAGTTACTTAGTGGCATGAATGGGGCATAATAATTTAAAGTAGGAAAACTAAATATATTTCAAGGAATAATTTTTAAATGACTTAAAAATAATTGGAATACAAACTTACTAATTAACGTAACACAATATTTACAGGTTCTTATATAACATTTTTATCTTTATTGAAACAGAATCCTATTTTATTAACAATGTATAGAATAAATACTGGTACTGGAAAGTGGAAACAAATTATGCACTTGTCCCTAACTAAGACCAGAATTCCATCTACCAAACTTAATATACAACGTTCATTTACAAATAAGTATATTGGTACATAATGAATTACTTCTCGTTGACTAGAATTGTTTTTAAGATGTATATTGTACCTACAAAATAACTTAATATATTTTTGGTTGTGTACGTAAATGCAACAAACAATAAGCACGTCATGTTGATACATTACATTTTTGTATTCAAACATGAGTGTCTGTCAAATTTGGCAGATTAACTTCTGATCTATGGTTATTTCATGGTTTATAACCTATGAAATATTTAGTCTAGGAATCGTTGAATAAGAAATCTATAACTAGCACCACCCACATGATTCTACACGAATCCCTAGTAATATTGGTTAAGTATTAACTGCAGAGACTTTCTGCGGAAAATTAATGCAGTTCTACACCTACAGAAATGAGCAGCATGATTAAATTCTTCAAGATGAAGAAATACGCCTGAGCTTCCCAATACCGAAGATGTTTGTACTAGAAATTTACTCGTAAATCATTGTAAATCTAATGTGATGGAAACTGATCACAATTCTTATATGTAATATAAATTAGCCCTAACTAAATTCTAAGTACTACGCTTTGGCGCTGCTATCTATAAACGCTCTGTTCCTTAGTGTGTTGGTTGCTTCTGAGGACGTGTATCCATTTGTCATGGGTTTGATGTCGTTGGAATGTTCGTATAGGGCCGTTTGCGTCGTGAAACAGATTCCAACTTTTGATTTGCCGTTTTGATAGGACTTTCCGTTTTGTTCCTGTAAAAATAAATACATGTAACAAATAGTAAATGTCACTTTTCTTTAAATAATTCTTTTCACAGATGAAATCGAGTGGAGGATCTAAATATGTAGAAACATAATAAATATATTTTATAGAGACAGTCTTACTGCTAAATCAATAGTAGTTTTTGTAATACACATAGAAATTGAGGGTTAATTCCGTAAAGGTTTATTAATACACATCAGTTACTGTCCACTGTCTTCAAATTACTTCAGTTTCGGTTGTGGAAGTTTATCAGAATTTAAATGAATCAATCTACTATCTCTCATCGGTAATGTTGTATTTTACATTCGCCATAACGACAATTTTGTTATTTCAAGTATGGATATCAATTTAAAAATTTCTCCTTCACCCAACTGATCCATCTCGATCATTGATTTAAGCGTGATATGTAACGTACATCACTAAGATTGACCCTAAATTGGAAGTCGCCATTTATCAAGTAGAATGTTCTCAAAAGCATAACAGTTATGGTCGAAATATATAAAGTGCTTATTCATCTTCATTGATATATTATTGTGGAATTTATTGCTACTAGATCTTATTCATACCTATATTATTCTACTGAAAATGTTACATATAGGTTATTATTAAGTACATAATTCTGACTTGTTCAGAATAACTATTGTATCTTAGAACACATTAAAGCACACTTTTCACAAATCTACAATCTACAATTGTAGATTTCCAATTGACAATATTCCATTTTCTCTTCAATATTTCAAATAAATGTACATTTTTCTTTACCACTAATATACAGTAAATTAAACGGAAGGATAATTTCATTCGGATGTTCATAATTACTAATTGTTTGGACACGCAGAAATTAATATCCTTCCCCTAACCCTAAAGCCTCAAAATGCAGATGGGAAGGTTACATATAAAGGCAAAATGATAAAGTCAAACACAATCATGTACAGGGAGAGGTAAAAAAACTCCCCTCGTTGGAACTCGAACCTAAGCATACTGTGACACCCCAATACTGAACCAGTTCGCCATATCGGACCCCAGTACGAATTACATTATTGCAGCTACCTCTATAGAATACGATAGATATTCTATATTCTAGATTTATTGATGTAGTGGCCGCGAAACAGCATGCTGAATTTCAGCTAGCTCCGCATCGGATAATAGACCTGAGCGCTCATCGTATATCCCATATTTTGAGTGATTGTAAAAGTATATATAAAGCAACTTGTACAAATGATAGACATCGTAACTATATTAATTATGCAGTTAGCATAATTATGATTGAATGTTTATTATATTTGTAAAACATATTTTTGTGAGAACCATACACGTCACGAATTTCGATCAGTAGTTTAAAAAAATATTTTATTGCACGAATCTGCACAGTATTTTTCTACAATTACAATTACTCACTACCCACACAAAAAATGGATTTAGTTTTAGATGTGAATCAAAACTAAAATCCTAAAAATATTTCAAAATAACACTAACCTCCAATATGCTGTTGTTTGAGTTAAAACACATTTACCGTGTTTTAAACTTACATGATTTTATGAATATTTTACTCTCAACATATTTTAAAGACACTGTCTCGATTCATTAATTCATTCTCGATATAAAGGTTCATTAAGTATTGTTATAAAAATGAATGCTAATAAGTGATTGTAACCATGAATACTAGGGAGATATGTTGTCAATGCTAAGGGGTTGTTTATCAGAAGGCAGTAAAGGTCAAATCTTGTATAGTATGTGTATATGAGATCAAGCTGTGTTCCAAGTAAAAATAAATTGTTATGAATTCTAATGAAATGACATTGGATATCAAAGAGGTTATTAATAATCCAATATCAAGTTTATTTCCTGAAAAATCAATACCAGTTTACGAAATAGCTTAAAGAATTGACAATTGACCAACAGACGAAAGTTTGAGTTTCAGAGAAATTTATCTTAGTTTATGTATCGGAAAAGCTATTTTTCTAAAATGTCTCTTTGAAGTCAATATTCAATGATGAAAACTATATTATATATATGCAGTATACAATGCAGATGAATCAAAATATTGCCACTTAATGGAATTTTCGAAATGGGAGGAATGTAGACCGAATAAGTCTAAGAAATTTTGATGTAATCCACAGTTATATCGAAAACATTTTTGGAATAAGCAGATCATTAGCAGTAAATTACTTACTGACGAGGAAAGGTTTCATAAAATTAATTATTTGGAAACTTAAATACTAATTACTTTATGTATCGCTTAATGTCATACTAATTGTTCGATCATTTGGAATTCACAGAATAAATAAACATACTTATATGAACTAATGAGAATAAAGTCAAAAAAGCAAATAAAAATTTAGATGAACAATCAGTTCGAAGTGCCAGGTTACCGAAGTGAAATTGGATTTGGTTATAACTTGGATTCAGGAACGATTATTGATATTATGAAAAAGATACTCTATACTGTCTATAATTTATATTTATAATAGATAATTGTGTTTGATAGACTATAGTAATATTAATCATAATATATAATCTAACAATGGTTGAGTTTAGGATATCAACAACATTATGAGTTAGTTGGTGCGACGTAGAAGTATAATTAATTAATTATGCTTTATTAAGAAGTAGAAGTATGCTTTCCATTAGTGTCTAAAATATTAATCTAATTTCTTGTCTGAGCATTTTTCCACGTTCTCCTTCACTGGACACCATAGAGATATCCAACAGAAAATTTGTTACCTTCCTAGTTAGCCCAGTTGATTGTTATCAGAATCATTAACATTAAAGTAAATTATCCTTTTAAGTAAATTATTTAACATTTAAGTAAATCATAATACAATCTGAAACAGCAGTTGCTAACACATCGTTTATGCTAATATGCAGGCTCTGAATAGTCTCTGGCAATCGGTTACATTTCAGCTCAATATTTAGCAAGTACGAATTACATAGATATTTTTTATTGGTATATAAAAAACTGAGTATCGTTAGATACAGGCGCAATTAACTAGTATATAGAACGATAGTTTATTTTGTAGAGTATCATATTAAGCTATAACGATAGAGTTTTAATTATCTAGAGCTATTACACGATAATCTTACAATATTCTTATACGCCCTTTGTGGACGTAAGAAAATTCATCATCTTGTACATGACCTGAAATATGAAATCGATTATTTCTCTGGTGTGCGATAGAACTACTCATAGAACTAATTATAGAACTACTTCCATGTAACGTATTTTAAACACAATTCAGAAATCACAATTTGGATTGACTTTAGATATCTTATTTACCTCTTTGTTGTTACGAAATTCTTTCGTTTCTCTTAATTGTTTGTCACCTTTCAACTTTATTCCTGAATAATTTAAGTGAAAGTCGTTTTGATTATGCTTTTATTAGAAAAATCCTGCTTCATAGTTAATTTTGTTTTTAAATTATTCTTTTACAATTAGTTTGATATTCTTATGAGAGACTTAATTAATTATTTTCAGTATACCTCAAAACATTTAATTTTCAAGTTTTTAGGAATTAATTTATCTGATATTTATTGAATTTCAGTTTCTAGTTTCAGTTAAGGTTTTTAGGTGTATTGGAATATGTTAATTGGTGTCAGAATGTTATTGCCAATACATTAAATTAATATAGAACAATATTCTTTTAGTTATCAGAATATTAAATACTTTGGAATAATCGCGCAGGTAATTAAATAACATTCCGCACTTAAACGTTATTGTACATTATCTTTACAATTACTACATACGACTTTAGTAATAGGTGTTACATTAGTCCATATTAAATACACGCCATACACGCAATACACCAAAAAATAAATTGATACAATAACTTTTTGATAACTTAATTCCAGTGATACTTACTCCATTTTCTTTAATTCTCTTATTCTTCTTGGTGTAAGTCTCTTTGTAGAAGTTAGAAAAGAGGAAGTAGAACATAACAGCATGTAATCCAATCCACCAAACGAAGGCCTTGGGGTAGTTGCAATCGATAAATAATAGTTGGAATGCGTGAACCATTACAAGTACAAATTGGACCTGAAAAAAGTTTATTTTAGCTCAGATTTAACTTTTCGCCAAATTTATTTTGACCCTGTGATCCTAGTTAACGATATTTAAAAAAACAATGAAATTTAAATATGTTTGATTTTCTACTTAAACATTGTTATATTTCACAGATGTTTTAGACATCAAAAATGGTTTCTAAAAAAACATTTTAATGTGAGCTGATGTCCCCATACAAATAATATATGTTGTTGTAATGAATATAAACTATAGATTCTATTTATTTAAATAGGCTACGAACTGATATAATAGTTCCTAAGGTAAAAGGTTACTATTCTCTATTTCCTAAGAATTATTTAGTAATACATATGCAATGCATTTTTCATACCTCGCCTTTTTGTTATGTCAGAACCATCCTCTGTTAATGATTGTAGCAAACGAAACAGTTGTCAGTATAATATGTATAATGAATGAATTTAACATTATAAATAATGGTCGAGTTCTATAAAACTTATCCAATCCAGAGTAGCAAAATCGTTATCCAATAGCAAAAATATGAAATACAATTTAATATGTATTAAATAAAAGCATAAAGTTAGAGAATTTAGCAGAAACTGATTTTGATTTCTTATTAATTATCTTATTAATTAATTATCTGTGCTAAATGATTAATTCTGTATAGATAAAATAACTTTATATTTTAATCCTTCCAAGTAAACAAACTAAGATATAATAGACAGAAACAATCAATTTAAGTAATATGCAATAAAGCTTTTCCGCTTTAATAAGTATTTATTGTCTTATTGGGCCATTACTTGATGAAAATCCATATTTACACAAAATTAAAACATTCGCTGGTTAGATTTTCACTTTTAATTTGTTAAACATAACAATTGTCTCGCCAACACAGTGGTTTCTTCAGATGTTGAGTACATACTATGTACTCAATAGTACTACAGTACTAGTCTATGTACTCAACATCTGAAGAAGTCACTGTGTTGGCGAAACAATTGTTATGTTTAACAAATTAAAAGTGAAAATCTAACCAACGAATATTAATTTTGTGTTTACTGAATTGCATCAGTATCGGGTGATTCTAAACAAGTATGTAGCCAAAATGATACCACAGGAACTAGAGGATAAGCCAATTTGACCAAGTTATTCTATATACAAAAATGTAAGCTCAAGAAGCCCACAGCCCTTTAAAATTAATATAAAAAATATACTATATGATACTTATAAAGAATATAAATAAATTACTTCCAAACTAGTTGTATGAAATTCGTTCTTAAAATTAAACTAGTTCTGTGAAAGTTTAGTGGTAATAAATTACACTATTTTAAAGTAAAAATTATATAAAATTATCAAAAAGACAGACTAACTTTGGGGTAGTCAGTTTTTATTTTACGTCATATTTTGTAGATTAGACTACATATTATGTTTGTTATGAAATAAGTGACAATTTAGTTTTATACTTTTTCATATTCTATTTTTATGCGTCTAATATTTTTTAACGAATGAATGAATAAATTGGTCTGGATTGACGCGTTTTACATGTAGATTAATAAATGAAACAAGCTGATTTTAAATTATTATAGCTGTCATTCATTCCAATACTTCAAAATAAATAAAACAATGTACAGTGGAGGAAAACCATAATAATAATCAAAATGCCACTTTATTTAAAAGAAAGGTATTATTAACTACTATTCAATTCAAAACATTAAAACTTTTATACTTTATATATATACTTTATATTATATATTTTATTATGAATGTAGTGATATATTCATTAAATTCAGAATGAAATTAGGCAATGTTAGACTAGACTGCTTGATAGTTGAAAATAAAAAATAATTTTAAATACAATTAAAAACAATCCAGCAACTTCTTCAACGTAAATTCGACATCAACTGGACTGAATGGAAATATATCACAACCCCTGTTGTGATAACTTTTATGTTAACAACAACTAACCCCATGTTATATTCAAAAAGTGCAGAAATAATATAACCTAACGTACACAAAATATTGGGTAAAATGAAAGCTGACTACCCCAAAGTTACATCTCAAAGACTACCATCCTCCTGATACATTTTGAGAATTTTTATTTTAAGGTATTGTAGTTTAATAGTAATAAAAGAGTTTGGAAATAATTTACATTACATTAATATTCTTTATTTTAACTTTAAAAGGCTGTAACTTTTTAATTTGCGTTTAATATATATGTAAATTTATTTAGATTGGTCTAATTATATGTCTAGTTACTGCCATATCATTATAATAACCCTTATTTTTCTTAGTGGCATTAGTTATGATGTTAAAACAATATGATCAAAAGTTAAATCAACAACAACTTATGACATATTCATTGTATATTATATATAATCTACAAGAATGAATCCTCTCTAACACAACTGGAGCAGGCTTTAATTTTACATATTGATATGGTATGATGTGGTCTAAACGCAAATACTCTATCATGTGTCTATTAAGTATGTAGACTAATTCCAAGTCAAACTTCTCTAGAGATAATATTAATATTATTATCAACTAATATAATAAGTTAATTTTCAGTCGCAAATAGAAAACTTACCATCTGAATTGCAGTTAGGTACTTCTTCCACCACAAGAACTTTTGGTACTGTGGTCCAAGGGCTGCAAGGAGATAATACGAGTACATAATTATGTGTACAAATGTGTTCAGGAAACCAAAGAATGTTGAATGACCACCAGGCGAAAATTTTACGCCAAACCAAACGGACATGGGCATTATGCCATGGTGAATAACATGCAATGTGGAGACATGATCGTTCTTTTTACGAAGGACGAAGAAAAACTGAAAAAAGAAGAGAAATATTAATTAAATAAAGTAATAATTAATTCAATACGTTTTACTTTTATAGCTAAAGGAAAATTTGACATATATAAATTAACATTTGAATAAACGAATAGGGCTATACAAAATACATTTAAATAAGTGAAATAAGGAAACAATGGCTAAACAAATCTTAAGAGCGGTTTTGTGCATATTCATTAAATTAGTCAAATGGTAAGGTCAAGATTCTAGTTCATTCTAGCTTCTATTAATATTTATTAATAGAAGCATAATTAGATAATAATTCTTATGAATAATATTTTATCTCCAGCACCTGAATCATTATTCAATAGTTAGATTATACCCATTTAAATAACATCTGCAACAAGTCATCTCTTAGTAATAAAGAATTGGTTCTTTAAATTAAAAAAATAAAATATTAAAACTACACATTAATTCCAATTATTTATAATAAACAAGACCTTCATAATATGATAAGCGATAACTTTTCTTCAATAGAATTTTTGTTTTTACAAGGATATTACCTTCGTGCATTCGATAGATATTAAAATATTCTACTTCCGTTATATACAACTTAATATATATGATATCGGGACATATAAACGAGTCATAAATAAAAAAGTACGCTTATTATGAAGTAATATATGTGTCATAAATTTAAATAAATTAGGTAATTGGAAAAGTTATGCTTCCCATGGGTTCTCATCAACGACTTACAATTCGTCTAGTTTTGATGATCAGGCATCAATATCAATAAGTACAGCTTGTCAAAAATAGGAAAAAGTGTGAGATTCCTCTATGTATGTGTAGAAGAGTGAGGTAGTGCACTTTGCACGTGATCAGATCGAACTCTGTGTACATTCACTCGGTTTTCACTCTGTTAATGTCTCGATGAGACCGAGTAAAAGCACCGAACAGAAATCACAACATTTCTATTCGGTGGTAAAGGCCAAGCTATTTACTGCGCATCTCGTAGGCGGTCCGATATCTCAGTTTTCAGACTTGTTCCTATTCTTGACGTTTCGGGTAATTTATTATAAAAGGAAAATAATGGTAATACCATAATGGTTTGTATCATTTGTAAGTTCATTGACTCTAATTTGAATACAAATTGATTATTTCTGATAATATTCAAACTGATGTAATAAAAATGAACAAAGAGGCTGAATGGCGATTACGAGAATACAGCATTATACAAGCAACAAATACTATTCTAATTATTATAATTATACTAGTTCGCTCATTTTGAAGGTCTTTCCTTAAAGTTAATCATCTCAAAAGAGAATCTATATAGAAACGGGTCTCAAGGACAGTTCGTTACCATATTATGGCAAATACCGAATAATACATAGTGGAAGCTTCAACTGGAACATATTGTATAACTTGAATATATATGAAACATTCCTAGAATATGTTAATTTTTGAAATCTGTTTTTAATATTTACATTTTATTTTGTGAAAATCTATTTTTAATATTTATATTTTAGTAATAATCTGGCAGTAATCAAGATGTAAACACCTTTAACTTTTTTTCATATGAATGGTACGTTATGTGTTACATCATTTCAAGTGAAAAAAATATGTAATATATTCAAGCATCTTCCCTTAAAAAGATAATTAAAAATACATGAGTGTATTATGTTTCTTATTTCTGCCTAGTTGTTAAAGAATTTAAATTAAGTAATATGTTCTTTATTTTTTATGAGCCTTGGTAACATTTCTTAATTTTTATGCGTCTTTATTTTAACGAAGGTGAACTTTACATTAGTGTAGCTTACTGCTATTCTTTCACATAACTACCGGACATTTATACCGGACATGAATACACATAGACACGGCTGATGTAGGAATCAAACCCATTTCCGAATTAATCCGAGCCGGTTATCTAGGCCAGCTCTAAGTGATTTGCATCGGTATTCCAGATCAATCTAGGGACCTGGAGACCTTCTAAGTGATAATTATGAGATAATATACCCTTAGAAAAGTTTGTCATACCTTTAAACATCATAGGCGTAGTTAGGGGGGTACATGGGGGTGCTAAGCACTCCCGAGGTTCAGGTTAGCACTCCCAGAAATATTCCAATATCAAGCAATTTTTTGCTGTACTCCCTATTTACAGCATTATAATAAATTTAAAAAGGGATAATGAAAACAAAGAAAACTGAAAACTGCAATAGATATCAATTTGTAATAAAAAAATAATCTTATATTGTAAATCTGGCAACACTGGAAGTTGTGTTTGTCTACATTCTATTTATATAAAAGTGACTGAACTAACTCGGCTAAGTGATACCCGATGGAATTGTAGGGCTGAAAACAGTAGCGCTGTAAAGAAAAATTATTTTTCTTCAAATTATTTCATTCAGTTGCTGAAGGAGGAAACTGAATTTAGTGAAAATAGAGGGGCTATTGAGGCAGTAAGTCTATTAAATTGCATTACAAACATCAAATTTTTGACATTATTGTATATAATGACTGATATTTTGAGTGATATCAATATACTCAGCAAACAACTTCAGAAAAAGCAAGGAACTCTAGCACAATCTACATCAATTGTGAATGGTGTCATCAAAACACTGGAACGAAAGCGAAGTCCAGACGATATTTCCGTTTTCTGGAAGAATATTGAAATAGTTGCTAAAAGTAATGGAATTGATGTCGACCCTAAGAGGGATTCCAAAAGGAAAAGAAATGAATCAAAATTGCTCAAAGATTACGTTGTCTTGTCTACTGTAGCAGGATCCAGCCTAAATTCAAATACGAATACTGACTGTGCTATCAATTCACTCACACCTATGAAAGATAGTTTCCGAAACAATGCTTATAATCGAATTTTTGATAAAATGGCGGGACATATGAAAATCCGATTTTCCCCGGAAAGCCAGGAGTTGGCAAAGGCTATAAAAAAATTTCTAAAACGCGATTTTCAAGGAAGTTGTAATTGAATATTCTCTTCATATGAACGACTTTTTCCATTAACAGAGAAATTTTAAAATCTGAAATGTTTATTCTAAAAAATTGTCTAAATAACAGCAAAGGAAACGAAACTTCTGAATTTGGTAGTATGGAAATTAAGCAAATTCTTGATCAGAATATATTCAATAATTATTAACTGAAGTTCTGAGCTAAGAATGAGTGACCTGGCCTGTACGTTTTATATCTTCCTATTTTTATTTGTTTTGGAATAGAGATTTTTGTTGATGTGAAATAAAAACAAATATATAAATACATAAATACAATAAATAAAGTAAGTCCCTTCTGTTCCCCTTTTTCTATATTATTTTCGAGTGGTACTTTTATGACTTCATTGATGTTTTTATGGAAATCCTTATTTTTGATATCGTCATTTTAGAGAAGAATATTGTTACGTACACTGAAGTACAATTAGAGATTGATTACATATAATTTTTTTGAGTATTACTGCAACAAAGCAAATGAAAGTGTAATAATTATTAATATTTAAAACAGAAAAAATGTACTAATTTCCCAAGAAACTTAAGAAAATTAATAATTAATATGCTAATACAACCAAACATTAAATGTGAACCAAAGATTTTGTTTTATTTCAATCAATTCGTTATAACGCTTTTTATTTTATGTTGATTTCATTTGCTCACAAAATTCTTATGTAACCAATCTCTTATTTTCTTTTTCCGTTCGCAAAAAAGTTCTTTCAAATATCATAATCAAAAATGGGGCTTTCTATTAATAAAAATATATCAATGTTTCTAAAAATACGTTTTGGACTTAATATATAATTTTTATATAGGTTTTTATATTACATGTCATACGACATAAAAACCTATATAAATATTATTTATAGAGCTCTTTATATTTATATAAGTTAGATACTGCATCTTATATCTATATAAGGCATAATTGCCCCTATAACATAAAAAGTATAACTTTTATATTTTATATTAAAATTACTATAAATATGTTGCTTCTAAAAAACTTAATCTTCATTGAAAAAGTTCGTGCAATTTTGGTTTTGAGTGAAATACAAAAGCATTTGAGTGGAACATTTTTCAGTGAAGTACAAAATTTTTCACCTGGTATTCGCATTTCATAACCGAACTTGACGACATCGTAAAATGATGACAATAGTTTTTAAAATTATAGCATTAACACACAGAAAATATTACTATTGTTTAATAATTAGGAAAATTTTACTGTCTGGTATCTCTACTCTTATTTTAAAGATACGAAAATACACTAAAACAATAAACTGTGTTAAATATAAAAATCTTCTTTACAGTAACAGGTGGCAACTATCCTAGTTTTCCAGTCGCTCCAGATTAATTCTTAACGATAATAAAATCGTTAAAATATGGTTTAATATATGTTTTAAATGTTACGCAATACAGTTTTTCCAAGAACATTAAGTCCTATATCAATAACACAGACATAAAATGAGTTATCCTATTAAAAAAGTTGACGACAATGATATATAGTAAGCAAACATTTACAACACACCTTTAAATATAGCACGTTTTGAGCAATTGGAGATAAATGAAAAATGTCAGACAGGGTTAGCTCTAGTTATTATTTATTAAATTTTTGTGACATCCACTATTAATTATTCTTTTTTTCCACATTATTATAAGTTCAGACAATTATCTACTCTTCCATGTCAAGGGCCTCAGTGTAAACTGGTTAACCCGCTTCCTTTATTGACACTTTTACCATAGATTTCTTTGATGTATCTGTTCGTTATTTTCTTAAAAGTATCATGGGTATCATACCGTATCCCATCTACATAATAAATACTTTTTTCTTTTCTATATTGTTTAACATTATATAAGAAATTCTTTAATTTTCTATTATAGTTGCATCCCTCTTTATTAATCGCTATAAATTTTAAAACCATTTTAAAAATATATTCTTAATGTTTTCTAGTTAATAAAGTCCTTACTCATCATCGCCTATCATTTTCTGGTAACTTATTATATACCGATTTTACCACCATTTTTTATATTTATCGTGAAAAATATTTCTAATTACCTAAGCAATCGATAAAACCAATTGATGACACTTTTTTGTCTTATTATATTTTTATTTTTATGTTTCTTGTCCATTTCTGGTGAACATGACCTGAAATATAGATAACCTCGCCAAATAGGCTACTTGTTCCATGCCTGTACATTTCTGCACAAGTACTCCTTTTTTATTGTTTAAAACTTCTAATGCTTCTTTCCTCTAAATTTGTATCACCTAATTTTATAATAGTAAAGAATTGGGGGTTTCCCATAATAAGAACACTTTCTTATACAGTACGGAGATAAAGTCAGGTACAATATTCATAAGTATGTTATTAAATGATGAAAAATTAGTTGGTTTATAAATTACAACTCTCTTTTGTTAAATAAAAACGAATACATTTAACCCTTACGAATACGACGCTATTCCATATTGAGAATTTCCTATTTACCCTTTTCAAGAGAGATGGTGTGTGAATGATACAGATAAAGCAAATGCGACTCCACAACTGACGGAAATTTTAAAGTTGTTTAATATGTTCTCCATTAACATTGGCTGGCACGCGTATAAATACTTTGGATTGAACGTTCAATCATTTTCCGACTTACATTTTCCATGACGATTCCATTTGGTTGGAGATCCTGTAAACTATTTAACCTACGAAAATATACCTTAAATATTAAGTAACGTCTAAAGAATAACTTCAAGGGGGTCAAATTAGGTGAACGTGGTGACCATTTAGTTGTCCACATTCCATGTTTGCCCAGGAAACTATCTTAAATAAACCGGGCATCGAAAATCTCATGGGGTGAATTATATAAAAGAATTATCACGTCTAATCTCGCCTGTTGATATCGCCCAAAAATTGCTCCACACATTAACAGGCATATGGTGGCACTTTTATCGTATAAGTACGTCCACATCTAGATTGGTAGATCCGCCGTCTAATTTTCTTAGACATCAAACATCGAATACGCTGCACTGACGACTCCCAATAAGGATGAAATAGCGATACATACGAGTAATTCGCGTGCCTGGTTTATTTTTGCGGTTATGATTGAACACTACTAGTTATTACGACTGCAGTAGTTAAAAATATAACAAATTGGAAACAGTCTTTTGAAAATATTTTTCTGATTTGTGAGAAAACCTGCGATTGGGTGTGGGTCTTAACTATTGCGTTTTCAAAAACCAATGGTGTTCAATCACAAGTAAGGTCTGTAATATATAATTGATTTTTTTATTTACCAAAAGTGTACGAACATTTAACACTATAGCAGTTTTTGCAAGAATGACCATTTACTCCTTGTTAATTGGAGTTAAATGAAAATATTCCCACAGAATCCTTGACGATTTACATTAACTGTGGTGTAATATAAACATATATCACGGGTTTTGCAATTTTTAGATTTGATCAAATATGTGTGAAGCAGGTTATAACAATAAAACAATAGGTATTTATTAAAACAAAATAAGGAATTAAGCAAGATCATATAGTTAATTATTAGTAATAGACGTGCATTCATTTGTGGCAAGCATGTTTTATTTTTTAAACAACATAGAATTTGCATTACTCCATTAAAGACATAGCCATATTGGCATATAAATTACTTCCGTGTATTTTAAATATAAATGATTTTGTTGTTATTATGTTGTCAATACGTCTAACACAAATAACAAATAAGGAATGCGACAAATAATTTAAATTTTCTGGGATGTAATATACGCGTTGTTTTTACCGAATAATAATTAAATAATTCCTTACAGAGAAAATAATTAAAAGAGACAATGAACAATTATGATACTCACCGTGTCAAAGAATTCCGTAAACTTCGATATGTAATACCACCAACAACCTCTAGCCATCTGCAAATTAACAGAACTCAATTATTACCAATATATAGATTGTCAGATAGTTATTAGAATAAATACTAAAGAAAATCCAATTATTGACAGTTTTACTTTTCAGCTCAAGTAAATAACATTTTATTGTAATAAATAAATTCAGCTGTTAACTTGTCTTTTATGATTCTTTCATCATTTGTAAATTAATTTATAGTGAGTTTTCACACGCATTAATATTTAGTCTCAGTTCTTTAAGAAACCTCATCAGAAATATTAGTTACTGATTAGCCTCAGTATTTTCATAAACGAATTATTAATTCATTAATTTATTTTGGATTGATGGTGAAGATACTATTACCATACTGACTATAATTTAATTGATAATTACTTGGTGACAATGGGTTTGTAACACGAGGCTAATAATACATTTGTATACATATCGTATATGGAATTACAATTACAAATTTTAATTTTTGTGATCAGAGTAAACTGAAATTATCTAAATGATGCTTCTGTAGAATGCGTATATTTAATCCTCATTTATATACATACATTAATCCAAGTTGCTGTAGCATAATAAAGAGTACATCAACAGCAACAAATTATTTTGTTTTATTTTCTTAACTATTTCTTAGATAACTATCAGTATACCAGAAGAAAAGCTGAGAACAAATTAAAATATATATTATTTTAGATTGATCACTTACTCTCATAGCTATAGGATCCATAGAATAGTCAACTGGTTGGCATTTAAAACTATAGTGATTCATCCATCCCGCCACACAACTCTGAAAGAAAAGCAGGATATTAATGACGACAATAATTATATTTTCTGTCACATTTTTTTAATTTTATTGTTAAAGATGTTGGAACGTAATGTTTTGTACGTTTAATAAAATATACATGTGTATGTATAAAAATGACATGTAGTACGCATAATTTTACTATCAATGCTAATGTGGGTAGTAGTGTCATCTCCCGCATTATAGTATACCATGTATTATCTCGGCATCATCAGATATGAATCAACAAGGGATGCGAAATTTAATTAACGACAATTGTCCACGCTATTTCTGTATTAGATTTATAAAAAAATGTATATTACTCGGTAAAAGTATATTCCGAGTTAATGGATGAGTTAAGCAGGTCTGCGTTTTCCTTAAACCGAGAGCAGAATTAGGTGAAAATATTTCGCGAAATCAGAACAGATAGTGGTAATGGTCAAAGTGGGTCTCATAATGTGGTAAGAGAACATAACGAACCCATTGGTGTGGTGAAAGCTCATCATGTTAACATTATTGCTGCAAAATCATATTTAGACTTGGAGCTGACCCACTTATTCTCCCTGCATTAGATCTCTGGATTTATTGTTGTTTCCATTTTTTTATGCGTTTTTTAAGTGTCAATCATTTATCGAACTGGCCAGATTTCTATACCATATAAGAAGTTTAACTTCAAAATGGGAATGACTGAGGGATGTTTCAGAGAGTGCACAAATTGCGGGAGAGGTGACAAGCTATCCTTTAAAATCAGGGGCAATATCGGTAATGACGTTCAGGTTTCACTGAACCATCATCATTCTACGATTGCTCTTCGTAAAACATTATTTGATCTCTACAAGCATGTTTATGTAAGTATTTCACCTAGAAGTCTAAATTCGACTAACAGTTTCCACAAGATCAGGATATTATTTTAATAAAATACCTTATGAGTAGTATCCTAGAATATATTAAGGTAGCTCTTGTTTCAATTTATCAG
This sequence comes from Rosalia funebris, assembly GCA_037954035.1. Classification (NCBI taxonomy): domain Eukaryota; kingdom Metazoa; phylum Arthropoda; class Insecta; order Coleoptera; family Cerambycidae; genus Rosalia; species Rosalia funebris. Next base: position 14,513,701 of record JAZFAV010000007.1, read on the forward strand.
ACTTTAATATGCCAGCTTCCATTTCTTTTATTGAGGTTTAAGGGATACCAGAAGACATAAGAATATACCTTGGGTATATTCTTATGTCGTTAAAATAGACTTACTATATTATATGCATAGGTATAACATTGAAATATTTCGAACTACAGCAAAGTTTAATTAATATTTCAATATACATATTTTTAAACATCAAAATAAAAAGTCAATATAAATGTGCCTATAACGGCGTTGACAATTAAAAGTATATATCCAACACATATCTTACCTCATGAAAGAGCCATGCACTGAATATAACTTGAAATAAATTATATACTATCAACACGTTCTTTAATTCGTATGGTTTCCTATTTTCCATAAGTTTGGGGCCTAATACTTTTACTATGTATACATATGAGAGACATATCGCCATCGTGTAGAAAGGTGAACTCATAAGGAACCAGTCGTTGACTCTCTGATCTGAAAAATGAAAACAAAGCTTGAGCATTCCCGAAGAAGTAATAGAGATATTCTCAAGATTTTTGTAAATATATGTCGAAGTAATTTGTATAGCGCATGCGTATTTGGTATTCTATTGACATTGGCCCTCGGGTAATATGAACTAAATGAAACAAATAATAAATACTGAAATGAGACTAATAATAAATTTTCTTTGACTGAGAACTAAAAATTTCAAAGAAATTCAGATTTTGGAGACTTGATAACATTGTTCAGAGATAGAAAACCATAATATATATTTATTTAATAAATATTTTACAATTTTTTGACTCAATGCAAAAAAAAACATTGGGAATAAATAACGAATACATTATGCAAATTTTTTTTATTTGTACAGCTCGTATACTCTATTGTCATATGAATATTTATATGTACAGTGCTATTCAAAAGACCCCTCCCCCCTCTTATCTTTTTAACGATTATACATAAACTAGTGAAATTTGGTAACTGAATATTAAGGGTTGTAAACTTCCCTACTAGTGATGATAGATGACGTATGCGTCAAAGATGACGTCACAAGGTCATTGTGACCAATAATTTTAAATGGAACCCTATGGCAAGCGACACCTCTTTTAAAAGGTATCCCCCGTGTTCCTCTGTCAACACTGCCTCCATTTCATTCAACGCTAATTCTGATTCCTCTTTACTAGATGCTAATACTGCTATATCATCAGCGAATCTCAGCATTTTTAGTTTCTGTCTTGTACTTTAATCCCGAAATCCACTATATCTTTTACCACATTAATCGCCTCTTCGATGTACAGATTAAAAATTAGTGGTGACAGCGTACATCCTTGTGTTACTCCCTTCCTAATACCTACATCCCTCCTTTCCCCTTCTACTTCTATACAGCAGTTTGCTCTGTGTATAGATTGTGTACTACTCTCCTATCTCTATATTTCATTCCCGCGCTTTTTAGTATCTCAAAAATGTTTTCCCATCTTACATTATCAAAAGCTTTTTCTAAATCTACATATCCTATATAAGTGTTCTTTCTTTTTTTTATTGTTTTCTCTAACATTACTCTTAGCGCCAGAATAGCTTCGCGAGTTCCCCTATTTCGCCTAAACCCGAATTGGTCTTCTCCTAGTATTTCCTCCGCTCTATTTTCCATCCTCTTCTGCTCTATTCTGGTTAAGATTTTTGACGCGTGGGAAGGTAGGCTAATCGTTCTAAAGTTCTCGCATTTGTCGGCTCCTCTTTTTTCGGTATAGTAACGATAATGTTCCTCTTATAATCCTCCGGCATCTCGCCCGTTTCGTATATGTTCACATTTCAAAATTTCCGCCTGTATTTTATCTACACCCGGTGCTTTATTGTTCTTTAGCCCCCTTAGTGCTATTTCAAATTCATCTCTCAATATAGGTTTTCCTACATCATCCCTATCGATGCTAGATTCTTCCTCTAATATCTCTCCTAATTCCTGACCCTCGTATAAAATTCCTAAGTACTGCTTCCATCTATCCTCTTTCTCCTCTCTTCCGATCAGTATGTCCCCCGATTGACGTCCCTGAAGTTCCTCTTAATTATTTTGTAAGCCTCATCGGTCTTACCTACTTGGAGCTTATCTTCTACTTCTTTACATTTATCCTCTATCCATTGTTCTTTCGATTTTCTACACTTTCTAATGATTTCCCACTTTATTGACTTATAAGTTTTCAGTCCTTCCTCGTCTCGTCTGACTTTGTAGCCTCGTCTCTTTTGTATTAAGTTTAAGATTTCATCCGTTATCCAGGGCTTCCTAGCTTCCCTTCTCTCGTGTCCTAAAACGTCCGTAGCCGCAGAATCTAGACTATTCTTGATATTTTCCACTCAATTTCTGTGTTCTTGATTTTGTCATTACTCGCTTTATTTATTAATTGATCTGTTTTCTCCTGGAACTTATCTTTCATATTCTGATCCCTCAATATGTCTACATTTATACATTTCTCATCCTTCCGGGTTTTCAGATTTTTGAACTTTAATCTAGCTTTCATGACTACCAAGCTGTAGTCGCTGTCTACATCTACTCCTGAATAAGTCTTACAGTCTTTTACTTGATTTCTAAATCTCCTCCTAACCAGAATGTAGTATATCTGATACCTGTCTATCCCTCCTGGCATTTCCCAGGTGTACCGCCTCCTAACGTGATTCTTGAACAATGTATTCGCGACTACCATCTTGTGCTTCTCACAAAATTCTATCAGTCTGCTACCTCTCTCGTTTCTGTTTCCTAATCCATAAGGACCTACAAATTCTCCTTCTTTCCCCTCACCTACGACTGCGTTAAAATCTCCCACTATTATTAAATTTTCATGACCCTTCACAAATCCTATTACCTGCTCTATGTCCGAATAAACGGCTTCTAACTCTTCCTCACTATGATTAGAAGTAGGCATGTATACTTGCACTATTACTGTTTTCACTGGCTTCGAATCTAACCTGACCATCATTACTCTCTCGCTGTATTGTAGGTAGCTATCTACACACTGTCCTGCGTTCTTCCGCATAACGAACACATTTCGAGGCAACGAACTTAAATTTAAGTAACAAACTGAGATAAGGGCAACTCCCTAAATGGGGCTAAAGTTATTAGAAAAAGTTTTTCAGAATGTAGGTTTGATCCTTTACGCATCATTTCATTACCCAATTATTTTGTTTTGTTTTCCCTATGTTTCCACACACGGTTATAATTCTGGTTTTCAATTTAATAGGATGCCATGTAAATAAGATAACATTGAACGGAACTGTCGATTTTACAGAAAATACATTTTAAGAGAAAATAAAACAAACAATCAACTTTTGGTAATTGAAATAAGTAAAGAAACAACAGTTTAAACTGACAATTGGTTTTTGAGATAATTACTCATTACACAAATAAAAAATTTAATTAATAATTATCGGATGTAACCTATCTCAACTAATACTCTTTCAATTTGAATACATTTTTCAATTTATCTACGATTATGATTGACTACTCTTCGCAGCTCTGGAATGCTGATTTCGTGATAGGCTTGTTCTATTTTACCACAAAGTTCTTCCCTGCTTACTATTCATCTCGTCTCTATTTGATAAATAAAGAACTCTTATCTTGCCGATAAACGGAACAGTCTACCTGAGCCTAGCCATAAAAACAAGCCACGGTATGTTTTGAGATTTTTTATTTGGCAAATAGCGATGAAATAAACTATATACATCTTATTCTCACTGTTCCCCAGAAATAAAAATCTAATGGTGTAATATTGGGGAACCTAGGAGGTTAGGGTTCAAAAGGACTGTTTCTTCTTATCCAGAGCTTTGGAAAATGTTCCTTCAACCACTAATAAACAATTCTGGAATTATGAACGCGCCATCTAGTTGTCATTTTGATTGAAGAGAGCATTTATGGTGGCTGCAGTTCCATGACTGATAGCGACTCTAATGTCTTATTAGATTCGTAAAGAATGTCTTCGGTTAAATTCTGCGTCTACTTTTGTGCTACTACGAGCCCCACCAAATAACCTTATTATTTCGATTTTTCCTCTTAAATGTAGACTCATATTATGATTGTAAACTAGAACTTTACACAATATGACTGAAAGTTTTGTCAGATTGATACTTAATTTAATCATAGTTTTTGTTTTCATGTTGTCCTATTACACCGAAAACCAAAATTGTAATCGTGTGTAGATTTTCCTGCAAAATATGGAAAAAACTAAAAATTTTAATTTAGTAATGAAGTTTGATGATGGGTTTGGCCCAAACTTTGATTTTGAACAACTTTTTCTAATTACTTTCTTCGATATCCTCAAAGCGAAGGAAAATATCAGGAATAGGTCCCATTTGGGGTGCTGTTTTTGTCTGAGTTTGTTACTTAAATTTAAGTTGGTTACCCCAAAATGTAACTCTTATATAAGACTACAATTGTGCCAAAGCTCAAATCTGGATCTGATCCGGTTTCATTTTAAATGAGACACATTGTATAACTAAGGTGCACTGCAGTTTATTTATTTTAGATAGAAAAATACAAAATAATTTAAGGGACCCTAATTACATGACCTTGAAGGCAGTTTTTATTAATTAATCTAACATGCAGGAATTTTGATGAATATCCCAGCTAACAAATTTGTTTTAGATGTTCTAATACTGAAGTTCTCGGATTCTCCTGAAATTTGTTCTAATATATGCAAAATTTTGAATTCTGCCACGAAATTTTCCTATCCATTGGAACCCGTGGGCTTATAAACCCTGTTTATTCTATTAGATTTAAAATCTTAACGGAAAAGTTACTACTATTCACATGAAATTTGGAAATCTGAAATTGCTTGTTTATAAACATTGATGAAATAATTGTAATTTTCTTTTTTGTCCCTTTAACTACTAACACTAAAATATAATTTTATTAATATTTTTGTAATAGGACAAAGGAATCTGTTTACTTTAAATTAAATTTGAGTTATGTAAAATTATAATTATAACATTTGAGATGCTATTAACATTATAACGATATGTGTTTCGCAATAGACAAGTAGAAATTATTACTGGTTCTAGCTTTTGCTATTTTAGTTAAATATATATAACCAATAAAAATGTGAAAGAAATTAAACTGAACCTATCTTTTACCGCCTTTTATGTAGGCAATTAAACAAACCATTAATATTAAGAAAACATGTTCGGACATTAAATTTGACATAGTAAATATGCATTTCTACCTGGTTTTTAAGAATCAATTATATTTTGTTTTATTACTTTCTGTCTCTGAGGGGAATTAATTCCCATGTTATATACTTACCGCTCTTATTATCCATAAGATCATGATATCCATCTACTATATATCTAATAACTTGAGTCATTTTTCTGAAACAAAAAGAAAATACATATTAGTTTCTTGGCTTATTACTGTATTACGCAAATATGAATGTAAAATGTTACTACATGGTGGAACTTTAATTATCTATATAATGTTCTGATGCATATTTATAAGTTTTATAATACGTTTGGCTATTAATGCCATGTTTTTTTTAATAAAATGTAAAATGTAAAAGTAATCTTACCAAGTAGGCTAGTACTTTAAAACTACCTTATGGGTGAATATAATACGTTATAATATATTATTTTTTTAAGTCCCAATGTGGAATTTGGATAGAAACATACTAAAATTATGCACAGCAATTAGCTGTAAAAATTTTGAAAACTATAATTTCTTCACGTGAAGATATTAAAACGTACACCGAAGTTTGCAGTAACTTAAATATGATATATTAAGTTCAAGTTATAATGATCAAAATCCAAAAGAGGTTTAGACAGCACGGTACTATTTAAGATCTCCCGAAAACAGGACATACTAAACCTGTGAACGATGAAAACAACTTGAACGTTTCTTACTCGTGTATAAAAATATAAATTTTACGTTACGAGGGATTCAGATAAACATGGCATCTAACAAATAGCAACAAGTATCATCCCTTTAAAGTTAAACTAGCGCAAGAATGAATCTAGCCAGATCGATGTGTTCAATATTGCCAGGAAATGTAGCAGAAACAGGAATTGTAGATAAAACAAATGGAATTCAAAAAACCCAATGATGTGATGTTTTCTTTAAATAACGTTGCAAACAGGAAAAACTGGAGATGTTGAAACACTGGTAGGTGGAACTCAACATTTGAGGCATGTACTTATATATGCATAAAAGTTAAATGTATAGAGGGTTTTGTCAAATTTTGGGAATTGTATTGTGGAATTTTGGGAGGGATATTGTGGTATTTTGGCAATGTATTTATTTCAGGGAACTTTGATGGATTTGTCCCCTCGATCACCAAATTTAAGTCTATTGGATTTTTCTCCTTTGGAGTGGGCGAAAAGTAAAGTTTTACAAAGCTGATAAATCTCAATGGATTAGAGGAACAAATACGATACCATATAAAAGAAATATATCTAAGTATTTTTACTAGAGTATGGATGAAAACTTTTAGTAACTTTTTCATTTGCGCTTGAAACATAATGGTTGTAGCTTCATGTATTTAATTTAATTTAGTGATTTATTCTTTATTTGCATTATATTTATTACTACACTGGCGTTTTCTTAAGTTTAGGTCTTTTGTTAGGTTCTTTGTTAATATTTTGTTAATATACTTTTGTTAATATTTTGTAAAAGGTGGCCCAACCAAAACGCACGATGTTAATTGTAAATAAAACAAAATGTTTTCAGAGAATTATCTTAATATTTTTTATCATGGTAGAAGGATCTATGACAATTATGCATGAAACAAAATATCGGCCAAATGCTCGCCGCAGCTTCGGTGGCATACCTCTATCCGATGGTCCATATTTTCAATGACTCTGAGACATAATTGAGGTTCAATGTCGTTAATGTGCCGAATTATCTCATCCTTTAGCTCTTAATTGTTCTTGGCTTATTGACGTACACTTTTTCTTTTAAATATCCCCAACGAAAGAAGTCCAACGGTATCAAATCACATGATCGTGGCGGCCAATTAACATCGCCACGACGTGAGATAACACGGCCATTGAATTTCTCGCGCAAAAGTGCCATTGTTTCGTTGGCTGTGTGGCAAGTGGCACCATCCTGTTGGAACCACATATCGTCCAGGTCCATATCCTCAATTTCTGGCCACAAGAAGTCCGTTATCATCTCGCGATAGCGAACACCATTCACGGTAACTGCTTGGCCGACCTCATTTTCGAAGAAGTACGGCCAATGACGCCGCCAGCCCATAAACCGCACCAAACAGTCACTCTTTGTGGATGCATCGGATTTTCAACAATCACTCGTGGATTCTCATTTGCCCAAATGCGGCAATTCTGCTTGTTAACGAATCCACTGAGGTGAAAGTGTGCCTCGTCGCTGAAGATGATTTTCTTTGTAAAGTCACCATTCATTTCTGTCTGTTCAACCAACCATTCGGTGTATTGACGACGCTTGAAATGGTCAGTAGGCTTCAGCTCTTGAGTCAATTGAACCTTGTAAATGTATAAATTCAAATCTTTATTCAAAATTCGCATCAGTGATGTTCGTGAGATGTTCAATAGTTGGGCACGACGACGAATCGAGGTTGACGGCTCTTCTGCTACACTATCGCGAACAACAGCAATGTTTTCCGCAGAACGAACTGGGCGAGCATGCACAGGTGTTTTCACATTTCCTACAGACCCGGTTTTCTGAAATTTTCACACAATTCTTCCGATTGTGGACACATTTGGTCGATTATGCTGACCAAAAAAGTCACGAAGTGCACGAAATGCATTTTGATTTGAACGCCCATTTTCGTAAAAGGCTTCAACAATCTTAATCAACCTCTCCATGGTTGAATTTGTCGAACACTGAAACAAAGAAATGCCAAATTAAGCTGGGCAAAAAACTTGACGTTAAGGTGTGACTCACGTGCATTATGGTTGGACCACCCTTTATATTTTCAATTACATCAAAGTGTTTATAAATAATACTTGTAGTTAGTACAAATTTCTTTAGCCTTTATTTGAAAAATAAATATAAAGTAAATATTACAGTAATCAAAAAGAGCCCATTTCATATGTCATATCCTGAATATGGATTACCTCATCTAGGTTATTTACACAGAAATATATTACTTAACAATGTATGTATACTATTAAAAATATTGAATTTAAATAACATCATAATTTAATATCATGCTACAACAATTTAATACAACATTTTAGTATAGTAATAATCTGTTGACTATCCTCAAAAATTAAACATTATGTACGTACATTTGTTGTTTCTATTTATAATTAATTTTCTTTCATTTCTTGTTTTATTCATTACATTTTGGTTAACATTGGATGTAGCAATACTGAATGTAGTTTTTTGTTCGTGAAATCCTATCACTTGTCTTCTTTATCTTATCTAACATCTATTACCTTAAATTTTCTAAATAAGGTATTCCTAAAGGAGTTAATTGATTAAATGAGTAATTAAAGGTTTAGGGGAATGATGAGTACTCACTGGATTTTATACTTTATATAAACCCACTAAATATATGTAGTCAATATATAAAAGAGTATATATACAATAATCGGTAAATTATTCGCCTAAACATAAATATATAGATAGCGTAACAATTAAAAAAAAAATTAATCGAGTCTACATTTAGAGTATACGTGAAGCGTATTCAGTCACGAATGAAATATGAAAAACATTATTACTGCAATCTTGTTCTAACAAAACCCTGATATTAAGTAAAGCAAGAAAAAGTATTCAGAAGTTATTAAAAGTATAACAAATAGTTGTTTATTTTCCTACGCGAATAATGTCAGCGTTTGACTGAATGGAAGTTTACTAGACGTGACGTAGTTGAGTTTGGCAAGACGGGCATGTTATTAACAAATCGTTTTTAATCCGTAAAATTTTGTTCATTTTTTGTTCGTTCTTTGATAAAATATGTAACAAATGGTCGAATAAAGTGAATACAATACTATGAATTATTTGATATTCTGTGCAATCTTGATATTTTACAGTCTTGATAAATATTATTTAGAGATGTATAATAAAGCTGAAAAGTCAGGAATTTGAATTGGAAACTCAAAAAGTATTTTAGTATTTTTATTGATATTATATACGAGTATTTCTGGATAAAAATAAGGAAATGGAAATAAGAAAATCGATAAATGATCGAATGAATTGGTCAATGATATCTGAATTTATTTCTTTGATCTGCAAATCCACAGTTATTATATTTAACAGAAGAAGAAATAATAACGAGCCGTCTATAAATTTAAATAGTATACATTTCTAAGTAGTAAGATACGAAAAACTTGTAAGACTAACTTCCAATAGTAGACTAACATAACATATATAGAACATTAAAGAAAATTGTTCTTCTCGCATAAACATCCTGAAGACACTGCTACATAACCATTGTGATACTGGTAAGAAATCCCAAACTATGTAGATTACTGTAACCTAGTTTATCCTGTACTTAACCTAAAGAATCAGTAACTGAAAAGTGCATAACTCTTCAATACGTTTTAGGTAGGAGCCTTCAGATATAGTCCTGTTGTATCTCTTTATTGCAAGTCTCGTCGACTTTCTCTTGTTAAGGCGTGAATAACTTCTCTTGTCATATTCCACCCTCTTCTTGTCATATCAGCTGAACATCATAATTCAGTTTACAGTCTCTTCAACTTTACTGTACAATATAGCTGGGACTGAGTATGGCCGAATAGAGCTGATTTGTCTCTTTAGATGTGGAAGTTGGTAGTAACCAACTTCCACATCAGAGACAAATCAGCTCTATTCGGCCATACTCAGTCACAGCTATATTCAGTCCCACAAATACTAAACGTTTACAAAGACATCTGCTAATTCTCTTTCATCCGTATCGCCTTGGTCTAAAATGTTACCTGCCACTTAATATACCTTTATGAAAATATATGCACGATTCTTTCAATATTATCCTCAAACAACTGGATAATTTCAGAAATAATTAACTCTGAATCATTTGCTCATACCCTATACATTGATGCATAAAACAATTAAAACGGTATTGACTATTCCATCACTATATTAATATTACCATAGCGAAATATCTATTACTTTCCAGCTGCAGCGTTCATGCTTGTGAGCTCTATAGTATTCTTATGGTACTCAAAGCAGTAACAAACGTGAAAGAGAGAGTAGCAATATACAGATTGACTTGCATCTATTCACTCCATAAGAAACATGTACACCAAAACGCCTCTAATAAAAGATATGCGATATGTGTCATATGTTCATCCAAGGTGTCTCTATTACCATACCATCACATGTCGATATTACCAGCAATGAAAGGGCTGACCAATCACCTAAAGGTGATCAAAAGTCTGATCTATCGGTGCATCCCAACTTTAGAAAGATCTAAAAAATATTTTGAAGCAAACTGTTATAAATAAATGGCAAACCACTTGGATCGCTGATGTTAAAGAAAATTTTGCTTTTACAGTATAATAATACATACGATCACATTTTATTATACTACACATACAAATTTTGTAAATCGTTATATTCATTAACCACGAGTAGTTAGGGCACTTACAACTTAAATAAATAATAGAAAATTAAAGATAAGGTAGACGTATTTCAGGATGTTTCAAAAAATCTAATATTAATAACAAAATTATTAATATTGTGAGAAGATTACATTACATTTTAATTAACGCATAAACCTAAATTCAATTTTGCTTAACTATCATACCAAAAAAGAATAACATTTATCATTGTTTACATTTTCTATATATATATTTCGAGAACAATGAACCTTCAAACAAGTTCAAGGCCCAGTAAACATGATGGATAATGTCTCTGTCTTTTATTTGATGTGTAGAAAATCACTTAATACTGAGTGATTTTCTACTAATTCTTATAATGTCCAAGAAGAAGGAAATATCTGGTTATAATTTAGTTTTATTAATTAGAGGTCAAAACATTTTTATATACATCATTTATGACTGGAAAGTTTCAAGTCATTCTTGGTGTTTTTTTTTAATTGTATACGTCACCCAAGGACTATGCTCATAAATATTTTATAAAAGGCAAGTTTCCAGTTACCATATTATATATTACTACCAGAAAGGAAATTCCTGTCTGTCTTTGTATTTATATGTATACGGTATTTGTCAGTTTCATTTATAAAAAGTGTATATAAAATTTAGGTTGAAATTGACAAGAATCAATGGCGTATCTATTCCCTTTACAGACAATGAAACATAATTGCAATATAATGACAAACTTTAGTTTTTATTAGTAGAGTGTTTTTATTAAATGAACAAATGTAAGACTTATGCTATATAACCATATATACAAACAACACAAATTTACTTCGATCACAGGAAATACTAGGCAAACTTATTAATTTCAACAGATGGTATACTAGTACGATTTGGAAACTAAAAGAGTAATCTCAGTTATGTTGTAAATTGTAATTGTTTAAAATGTCTTTCAAGTTATTTTAAAGAACAAAGATTATGATGAAATTGTTAAATGGCATTACCAGGAGCAGACAAGGAGACTAATTGAAGTTTTACTTCAGTAACATATAGTCGGAAATCGATATGTTATCATATGTTACTGACATAGATCGTATCGATAAAGATGTTTACCCCACAAATTTCATTCGGCATTTGTCCTGGATCGGCGTACCGTGCACGGTACTGATGAGAACTAATAAGTTCGAAACAGCTGTATGTCGTTCGGTTCCAATCCGGGACAAATGTTGAATCCTACCTGTGGCGGGTTTTATTTTTTGAAACAAGTTTTGCTTAATGAAATATTTCCAGGTCGGCCGTACCAACGTTGTTACAATTCTAACATTATTAGCAACTTGAAATGCACGGCTGTGTTAATTATAAACACTACACCAATCAATTTATCCTAATCAAATCAGTGCTGAAGTATTAATATTCATGAACTGCTAATTAACCCAGTACTTACAATTAGTACTTCTGAAATGTTGTTTAAGTAGAATTTGCGCCACCAATATTTAGGACTCTTCAAAAAAATGGACCCAAGATTTTTATTATTGGCTATGGATACAGGACATGTACATAAGTTGTGGCTTGTGAGTTATTTAATGATAAGTATCCTGACTATCCTGAATGACATATTACACGAAAAATCTGTAAGTAAAATGGAATGAAAATATAGAAATGTTGGTGCAGTGAGACAATTATATATACCAAACGTCGTACTGCTGTTTTAGAAGATAAACAGTTAGATGTATTATTTATTCTGTGTGCAGGAAAATTCTCATCGACTACGCCTAAAAATGGCTACAATGTAGCTTGATAAGTTAAGTGCCGTACTGACATCGTCAATAACTTACAAATGTGTTACTAATTTTAGAGATAAAATAATAATGAAATACAATTTTGAAAATAGTATTTTTATTATTATAGTTGTTCGTTTATAAAGTTTTGTTGCTTCAGGAATTGAAAATTCCTACAGTTCTGAAAATCAGTATTTAAGTAAGGGAACAAAAAACTGCTTTGTTTATAATGGTTAAAAAATAAAACCTCGCATGAAACATGTGTATACAAACGTATTAGTGGTTATACAAGAACTCGCCGAAAGAAGCTAATAGTCTTATATGGTATGTGTTGTTATACTGTCTTACTAAAGATAGCCATGCTGACATTTATCATCGTGCATTTGTTGCACAAATTCAGTCAAAATTTAATTTTTGTTCCACTCTGCATCGACCGTGAAACTAAAATAGATAGGTCCAACTATTCTTCTACCAGAAACTTCCATCCAAATATCAGTTTTGAGGAATTTAATTTAGATTCAATATAAATATTCGTATTATCAGAGCCCCTCATTCACACATAGTGTGAATTGGTGTATTCTGAAGGGTCAAAAACGTATAGTTTGTGTACAACTGTTTTATTAAACTAAACGATTATTTATAGTTGCATTAAGAAAAATTCGCACTTAAAAATGAGCACAAAATGAAGCGCCTAGAGAGTTAACAGTTCCTAACTTAATCAAGAAATTTGAAGAGACGAGTTATGTTATTTAAAAGGCAACACTAATATGTCCTCGTCATGATGAGTCAGATGAAAATATTGCTGCAGTGAGAAGAAGTGTACGGTAGTATCCAAACACATCAATTCAACGTCGTGCACAACAATTGAATCTGTCAAGAGCCACTACGCATTGAATCTTAAAGAAATATCTGCATCTGTCAGCATATGAAATTCAGTTGGCATAACTAAAAGTTACAGATCATTTACCATACCGTACATTTGTTAAATGGGTGTTAGAAAATGAAGAAAATGATGGTGATTTTTGCAACAAAATTTTGTTCAGTGATGAAACACATTTTCATTTTGTAGCACACGTCAGCAAACAAAATTCTCGACTTTGGGGTGCTCAAAATCCACATGATTTTCATAAAAGAGATGCACAGTTTGGTATAACAGTCGTTATATATTGATGATCTCTCTTTGACAAATACAAATGGCGCGCAATTCATTCAGCAATTGAGACACCCTATAGACAAAATGTTATGGTTAACAGATAGTCTTTCATTAGCATATTAACCAAGCCATTGGCAGTACGTAAGATGTCTGAGGTGATTTGCCGAAAAAGAGTTAGATATGCAAAAGGGAACAGTTTTCTTTACAGTCTTCTCCCATGTTCCATAAGAAAGTTCAATTTCTTGCGACAGACGCTGCCCGGTGCATTTAATTAATTAGCACATAAGTTCAAAAATAGACTTCAGTAAAGTAAATTTTGTGTTCTGTAATGAAAACTATAATTCAAAAACTGTTTTAATACTACAATGGCAATAAAAACGTCACCAAAACTGCTTGACAAATTTTGATAATGAGAAAATGATTGACATAAATGCACGATTCTAGCTCCGACAATTGTTTTAAGATATTTAAAAAAAATTAAATTACCAATATGAAAATAGATTGAAACGAGTTTATTTAAGGAGATTTAGCGTGTATTTGTTGTACTCTATAAAATGTCCCTGGCATTTGATTTTAAGCTGACGGATGATTACGTTTAGTACAAAATATTTAGAATTCAACTATATAAATATTATCACCTTGATTAGTTTATATTATAAATAATATTACTAATATCTATACACATATAATTGTAATCTAAGTAGACTCAGAAAAAATCAACATACAACATTATTTTTTGGTTAAAATATTCATATGACAAAATTATGTATTCGTTTCTATATATAGGGTGTCTCAGTATGAACTATAGGATTTCTGTCAAAGATAGGACGTCAATATTTAACGACGGTACTCTATAAACCATACGACGTCAAGAAGTCTGAGTCTCTGAGCACCATTTACTGTGACAACATTACCAGCTTCACTTTCAAAGTATGGTCCAATTATTCCACCACTCCAAAAACTCTATGGATGCATTTCTTTTTCGTGAACAGCATGTGAATTTTCAGCACCCCAAATTCGACAATTTTGTTTGCTAACGTATCCGTCAAGATGATAATATTCTTCACTGCCGAACAAAATTTTGTTGGAAGAATCACCACCAGCTCTTTTATTCTCCAACACCTAATTAAAAAATGTACGACGTTGTATATAGTCCGTAACTTTTAACTGTTACATCAACTGAATTTTGTATGACGACAGATGTAATTTTTTTTTAAAATCCCATACGTGGTGGCTCTTGACAGATTGAATTATTGTGCATGATGTCGAATTGATGTGTTTGGATACTCCCCTACACTTTCTCTCATAGCAGGAATATTGTTCTCTGACCAACCACGACGAGGACGTATTCATGTTGCCATATCAATAACAAGACCTGTCTCTTCAAATTCCTTGATTAAGTTACCTTTTAACTCTGTATGGGCTTCATTTTCTTCTAATTTTGTCCGAATTTTTCTTAATACAACTATAAATGATCGCTCACTTTCATAAAACAGTTGTATATTAACTATTCGTTATTGAACTGTTAATCGCGGCATGTTGATGTCGTATAGTTTGTAGATGGCAGTCGTTAAAATTAACGCCCTATCTTTGACATAACACAAATGGCGCACAAATCAAATCCTATGGTTCCAACTGAGACACACTATATATTCTGCTACAGACTTCAGACTTATATACGCTAATTATACATTCTTTCTCTGATTTAAATTACTTTGTAGTTATTACTTTAACATTTTCTCCCACAATGTTATACACCAAGACATCATTTATAACGTTTCTATCAAAAAAGGAAATTTGGAAATTAAATATTAGCCAAGTTTATTAACCATGAATTTGCTTTCATATTGTTATAAAATGTTAAACCTTTTACAATTAGTTCCATTATTTAATTACCATTTCATCTGTTGTTCTATTTCAATATTCTGCTTTCCTTGTATTTCCTATTCCATTACTTAAATATTTCTAAAGAATCTTCCGTTTCGTCTGCAATTTCTTTTTCGATATGTTTTTGAATAATATTATCACTACACTCTAGATACAATATGGGTACTATAATTAGGTTGCAATTAGCAATAATGACTAAAGTTATATTATCGGAAAATTTATATATACGCAGTTGGTATATTATTATTCATTATTTTAAAACCATTATTAAAATGTTTGTATTTGAAATAAGAAAAGTGGTTTCAATTTGCAAAGTGCACGAATATTTATCATTTTTCTTCGTCACTTATTCTCAAGTATGTCTATATTTTATATGACAGTTACAAAAGTTGTTATATTGACATTAATAAAAAGCCAGTGATCAAAAACAAGTAATTATATAAATTATTAAGCGACATTTGAACTTAACATATTATTTAACATAAAATTAATATACAAAGAACTCATAAATTACACATGAAGTCGGATTTGGGACGATTTGTCTCAACAATGTGGATTTTTTGGATTTTTTTATGAAATATTACCGTTTCGTTTTTGATAAGTAATATTAGTATATTACATAGGTATAAATAATATATGTATTCATGTCTATAATTCCTATTTTTTATGATTCGTTAACGAACATGGGCTTTTACATACGTAATAAATTACTTTAACTCTTTTTTAGACCATTGTTTTGCAGAATTGCGTCATTTATATTTATTTGCTTAATTTATTTCACATAAATATGACTCCTCCTGTGCTATTCAATTTTTTTGTTCAAATTAAAATTTATTAAAGTTCTATAAGCAAATCTATCGAATATACATTATAATAGCTGTACTTTCAAAACCATTATTTAAAAAACCACTACGACGCATTCGTTTTAAATTAATCATAAGCATATAATTACTTACATACATGATAAATTAAATTAAACAACTTAAAAGAATGCAATAAATCACGAATGAGCAACGTCTTGTGCACATTTAAAATTTCCTTAAAAAAAAAGTCCTGGTCGTACATCCATCAAGGTTGCAAAACGAAATCAGTCGTACAAGAAAATTACATAATTGATTTAAATAACCAAAATTTCAAAGTTCAATATCATTAAAGAGGTGTGCTATTATTTATGTCAAGGTTAAATTAATCTCATAACTTATAACGAAAATGAGGGAAACGTAAGAAATACTTTCCAGTAAAATGGATGTAGGTAGATTGTTTTTCACATAGCCATATTCTAATTTACCCGTTTTGTTTCTATGCAATAATAGAAAATTATATATAACATTTATTTTGCTAAATTTCTTACTTACTGCCCACTTCAAATTATTGTGTCTTCTAGTACCTATTCAGACTCTTGAGTATTATATCTAATTTCTCACACATTTTAGTTCAAGAACGGCGTATTATAATTTCAAAAACTGACAAAATTGACGGAGTAGTAACGACGACGTTTGCAATGTTTGTACAGGTTATAGTTTATTTATTTAAATAAGTACTACTTAACAGTTTATGTAGTAATATGTAATAAAATTAATGCTTATCACATGCATTTTCACTTGCGATTTTGATGTTGATGTTGGATACGTTGCTTAATTTACCTTTGTATTATTTACTTTTAATTCATTAAGGCCACATTTTGATGCATTCTTACGTCTCTTTGTATAGCTGATCGTAAAATTTCACACATGTAGTTTCCATTTTGCGTAAATTTGTAATTTTATGTGTAATCACAATATGTAGTTTAAACATATTTTTACATAGGGTGGTCATATTGAAATATAAGTAGGGCCCTTTTGAAATTCGAAACAATTTATTTGGAATAAAGTCTTGGGCACGTCGAGGATATGTTATGGTGTATTACTCTTAACATATAATCGACGTGTCGTAGAACTTGTTTCAAATAAACTGCTTTGGATTCCAAAATTACTCCATTTTTGTCAAATATTATTGGTTTACTTTATTTCGGTGTCTTTTCAGCAGGTCTTACACAAAAGTTTACAGCAAAAGGATCAAATAGTGCATTATTTCAAAGGTTGTAATTCTGTAGAAATCCATTTTCTATATAATAAAAAATTTAGTGAATCGGCATTTCCCTAACTAACGGTTGCTATTAAGTTACTAAGATTAAATGTCCTTGAACTGATCTCAAGTCCGCTTTTTTTAATTGACTGCAAGAAGCAACCCAAACAACTTGAGAGTTTACATTAAAATTATGGTTTACTTAATTACAAGAGATTAGAAATTTTATATTTATCTTAATTTATGGTAAATAGCAATCCATTATTGAATACAAGGAATTTGTTTGTTGTGTCAAGTCTTAACTGAAAAGAGATTCAACAAGTTTAAAAGGTCCAGAGATTCTATACTTACAACATCAACAGAAATTTTTTTCTCAGTAGCCTTTTAGATTATTTTACTTCAAGAATCTATTAATGAAAATTAAATATATACAAAAATATTAATTATATAACATTAATTTTATTTTTTAGATGAAATATAGAAGAAGTATAGAACACCAATTAAAGAAGTTAAAAGTATATCTAATTTTGCTTAGACATTTTTAACCATTTCCAGCTCAGTGATTGTATTTGGCGTAATACAACTTTTACTAGTGTGTAAGTCTGGTTGCATGAAAATAATGTTATAATTTTATATAATACTGCACCTTAGAACTTCTAAATGGCGCCACAATGATATTATACAGATATTATTAGTATTTGGCGGGATTACTCAGTGATCTTGTTTACTTGGGTGTGTTATCCAGTGTACAGTGCTGTTATTGTGTACGAATTTATTTAGAAAATTGTGGAAACTGTTAATAATTTTATAAACTTTTTGTTTAAAAGTAAGTACAATCATTGTATCTTTATGATTATATACTAAAATATAGATTATGCTATAATATATTGTAAAAAATGGTCGTCCAGTTGTTATGATTCCATTTGGCGTCAAAGGGCATTTGTAGCGAAATTGAAAGAAAACATGCTTTTTACAACTTATTTTTAATTTTTGATTGAAAATGTAATTTATGATTATTTGCGGACAAAAAATTTTATAGCATATATTTTTCAGTACAGAATAATGACTCGGCCAGGTCTTACGGAATAAGAAGAAAGGCACCTGCTTTTTCTTTTAGAAGGGGATGTTTCTGATGTCGATATTGAGGAATCTGATGGTGAAATTGACTTAGAAACTCCAGATATATCCAATACACCTGATTACACTCTACCATTCGAACAAAATATCGGTGTTGCATATGAAGTAAATGAAGAAAGTAATGATGAAGAAGATTACGATTCTGAGAATGATATACCATTGTCGCTGCTTTTTGAAAAGGAAATTAGTTTGCCCCAAGATGAGTTGGCCAAAAATAAAAATAAAAAGAAAAAGAAAATTGTGTACAGATGGCGTCACAAGTATATTGATCCAGCAGTTTCTGATTGCACTATCAAATTTTCAGACCCACCTGATCCAGAAATAATGCCACTAGTGTATTTCAAGTATTTTTTTGACGACCCCTTGATTTGTTTCATTGCTCTACAAACAAACTTATATTCAATTGAAAAAACAGGAAAATCAATCAAAACTAACCAAGATGAAATAGAGCAGTTTTTAGGCATACACATCCTAAGTGGTATTGTAAAAATGCCCAGCTATCGGATGTATTGGGCTGAAGCAACTCGCTATGCTTCTATTGCTGAGACAATGAAACATATTTGATAAACTGCGCAATATCTTACACTTGAATGATAACTCTAAAATGAGACCACGCAGCAGTTCAGAATATGACAAGTTATTCAAAATTCGTCCTGTAATAGAAAGTGTTAGAGCCAATTTTGCAACAATTGAAACAGAAGAGCATAATTCTGTTGATGAAATTATCATTCCCTTCAAAGGAAGGAGTTCCTTGAAACAATATATAAAGAATAAACCTCATAAATGGGGCATAAAAATGTTTGCTCGAGCAGGATCAAGTGGTATTATATATGATTTTGAGATTTACATTGGAAAGGGAACAGTAAACGAGATATCTGAACTTGGCATTAGCGGCGATATAGTGATGAGACTATGCGAAAATATTCCAAAAAATCAGAATTATAAAATATATTGTGACAATTGGTTCACATCACCAAAACATTTTCTCAAACTGAAGGAACTTGGGATACTTGCTGCAGGAACTATGAGAAGCAACAGGCTATCAAAGTGCAAGCTAAAAACTGATAAGGCTCTGAAAAAGAAGGGGAGAGGTTATTTTGATTACCTTACTGACGTGGAGAAAAATTTAATTGCCGTAAAGTGGCATGATAATAAGGTTGTTCATCTACTGTCAACATATAAGGGAACTAAACCTGTTATGCTGTAAAACGGTGGAGCGTTGCAGAATAACGTTATATTGAGGTGAAACATCGGAATATTGTAAAGCAATACAATATCTACATGGAAGGAATAGACTTGCACGATATGTGTGTATCGCTTTACAGAATTAATTTTGTGGTGAGAAGATACTATTTGCGAATTTTTTTCAATATTGTTGACATGTGAATAGTCAATGCGTGACTCTTGTATAGACGCCATATGAGCCAAAGAGATCAAAAGTGCAAACAGCTAACTGAATTTCGATCCGATATTGCACATGGACTTCTCAAAGCAGGAAAAGAAATAGACGTAAACGAGGAAGACCATCATCAGCTGTGTCTTCTCCAGTGTCAACACCGCCACTTAGAAAAAAGGCAAAAACTTATGTTCCGGTAAATGATGTTAAATATGATGGAGATGGACACTGGCCTATTCATATCGAGCCTAAACAAAGGTGCAGACTTTGCATTCATGCTTACTCGCGAGTGAAGTGTGAAATGGCTTTGTGCTTCACGAAGGACAAAAATTGTTTTAAGTTGTTCCATTCTAAATAGAACTGTAAAATAACTACAACACATTCTATTTTATATTACTAAATGAATAAATGTTTTTGTAAGTTTACAAAGTTCTTTAATCATCAATAATGTTCTAGGACAAAATCTGTATATACATAATATCTGTTCATATACAATTACCCTAATGATGCCATATGGCTTCATTCATTTTTGGACATTTGGGAGGGGACTTTTTTTAGTTTTTTTCTTAATATCCAATCCAAAGTACATATTGGGGATTTCTATTAACTTGGAATATTTTTCCTGTTATTTCAATTAATTTGGTCTGGAAAGGGTTAATAAAAACGAGTAAGCAAATCGCAATAACGTTGCGCCGGCCCCTCGCTCATATAGAAAGTTTCTCCGGAGCATGCTTCTAGAAGCTTCGGATCAAAAAACAAAAGTTATCACGTTGTTAGCAAGGGTCAATTTATTATATTCATTTTGTCAAAATGCCGAAATTCGAACGAAAAACATTTTGTACATCGACCTAAAAATTTCTGGACACACACACGAAAACAGGCGTTTAGAAAATATAGATAGAAACTTAGATGCATGCATGTAATTTAATACATTTGCCGAATAACATTACTTTGTTAAGTCGACATGAGTAGAATCATGCAACATGTATATTGATGACAATAAATACCATGAATTATTTAACATGGCGGCAAATATGTCGAACTCCAAATTAGTATTCGATTATAAATAAAAAGACTCAATAATAAATTATACTGTGTTATAGATATAGATAAGATAAACACATCGATCATAGACATAAAAAATAGTTTCGTAATTTGCAGTAGAGAAAGTTATGACTAAGTTATGTATACCTACTGATACAAATCAAGTTCTTTGTTTTCCTCTTTGCAATACAGTCTTTTTACTGTAAACTGAGGCTGATATTGTATATTTAGCTCGTCAAGAAAGTGCATCCTTTTCCCCTCGAATGCTGCCTCACTCTTTCTTCTAAGCATACCTAGAGAATCTCACACTTTTTCATATTTTTGATTAGCAGTACAATTAACAGTTTCGTGATTTTTGTTAGCAAACGCTACGGGTATATTATTAGCGTAATAATGCATTGTTGGATTATTGCACACATAGATACTGTACTCGGTACTCCAGTAATTGCACCTAATCCATTCAATAAAGGAATAAAATCTATGCATCTATTTTGCTACTATACTATGTTACTAGTTTTTGTCTTATGGAGTAGAAAAAGGTATTGAAAAGATATCGTAGAAAAATTATAAAAATGCCTCATCTTTTTGTAGAAGACATGTGGTTAATGATTCTTTCGAGAATATCAAACTATTTTACCAGATATAGGATATTATTAAAGACTATGTTTTTAAAAAATACAAATTGCTCCATTTGTGTATAATTGTCATAAAGCTGTAATTCTAGTGTCAGATTAAATCTAGTGAGAATACGATGGGCATTCTTGGAGCTAATAAAAGTACGAGTATATTTGTGAGCGTATAGTAAGTTTATAAGCAATTAAATTATAGAGCTGAAGATAGTTTCTTTTAACGTATAGTCACTATGTGAATTATTATTTTACTTAGGTGGTGGCGTGAGTATTTCGTCTCAATTTTTCTTTCAAGTAATAACATCTTTAATTTAATGTTTTTTACACATTTTGTGGCGTATAAAATAACACTAATACGTTACAAAATGATAACAAATACATTAATAGTTAAAATAAAGTTCACTACACCACAGACTGTAATTATATAAATGCAAAGATAAAAGTTTAATCAGTTTCATTACTTGGAATAACTAGATCTAGTGAACAAATTACTGCTGCTTGGAAAACATTCAACAAAGGATCATATTGATATGGCAATATTATAAAGTCTACATATGAGTCTACATACATTCTATTAAGTGTATTAAAATCTATATGAGTTTGTTGCTGTGTTTTATTGCCTATTTTTTTATTATCATTTTAGTAAAACATTCAAATTAAATCCATTTTATAATCGTAAATAACTTTTAAATATACATGCCAATAATGTAAATAATTTCTACATAAATATTATAGTTCAGTTCGTATCGACATTAATTTAAAAATTCTTCGCCTTCTGTAAACTTGCCTATCTCAATAATCCTCGAAAATCTTATGTTCATTAGTAGTGTACAATATATCTGATAATATGTCCTACTAATACGTCAGCAATGCTATTGAAATTGAACTAATTCTGAAGTGAAACTGATCACTGACGAATGGACCTTAATAAGTCGAAAATGCCATCAAGACTGAATTGACTCTGAACTCAGTCACTGATATACAATAATCCAGAAAAGTAATGTATAAATTCAATAAATTTGGTACTAATGTTTTCTATTCTCTTTGAAAATTACTCGGACATGTCAATAGATATATTTAAAACACCACTTCGAGAGATACCCTTTAATATTATTATTTTTTTACATGTCATATTAAAACATATCATGGCGTCACTGACGTTTTTTAATTAAAGTCCCTTTTATTTTTTTTTGGGCCATTCGAAGTTTATTGTTTACGCACAGTAACACCAAAATAAGGAATTTATTACATAAGAATGATTGTGAGCGAATTTTCGAAATATGCAAGAAATAAAAAATGTTATAACAGAGTTATTATAAAATTAAATAATTCAATTTAATGTTAGACAGTATTAGCATACGAATTATCCCTTTCAGTGCTTGTTGAATGTTTTGGATTAGATTTTTGCTCGATTGACGTTCTTTTAGTTCAGATTCAATTATCATTACCAATTTTATCGACTTTATACATTACTTTTTGAACTCATTGTGTGCAAATAGATATAATAGTCGTATCATATTTAAATCCAGCCAATAATTTCTATAAAATTAGTAAAGATAATATCGGATACATTACTATGGATTAATAAAACATCTAATGTATATGAATCATTATTACATTGCTCAGATTTCAGTATATATTACTTATAAACGAACACATAATATACATAAGTATTATTCATATTATTATTTGTATTGAATTGGACAGTTGAAAAACTCAATTGTATTGAAAACTCATCCGAATAACAATTACTTATAATAAAATTCTAAATATTTTAAAATAACGAATAATCTCATTTGCCAATATTAAAAATTTTCCATCAGTATTACGAATTATCCTATTTGTTAATAAGAGGGAATACAAAATAAGACGAAGTTTCGTGTTTGCCATTTTCTATTGTAATAGTCATTAACTTTCGTTATCAATCAATTATCATATTTAGTTCTATAATTCTATGTAGATTTTGGCCTGCTCTAGGGGCTCGTGATATTTCCAGCAACATCCCTTATTCACATTGTCTTTTAATTATTAAAATGTGTATCCCTCTTCTGCTCCATCCATCCATCTTATTCTAGGTCGTCATTTAGCTCACTGTCCACCAGGATATCTTGTAGTTTCTTTTTTTGGAAAGTTCGTTATCAGTCAGACATCATCACTAAGTGTCTTGCCCATGTATTTTCACATAACCTACAATATCAGGGAAAGGGCTGGAACCTTCGATGTGGAAACAAAAACAGAAGACCAGTTTTCCACGAACACTAAAATATTACACGTTACTCGACGCGTGTTTCATCAAGCAAGTTGATACCATCAGGAGATTATTAAAAGCTCTAGTTTCTATCGAAGTTCTATAGTTACTATCGAAGGTTACTAATAGATAGTCCTTTTAAATAATTTCCTCACTTTTTTGTTATAGTCCAGGCTTCTGCATTATATATATATATATATATATATATATATATATATATATATATATATATATATATATATATATATATATATATATATATATATATATATATATATATATATATATATATATATATATATATGAAAATCGGTCTCATTAGTTGTTTATATATACTTATCTTTCTTTTTAGTATTTTTGTCTGTAAGCTAAACCGTTTTACGGACCTTATTCGAGAGGTTAATGCACCTATAAATTTCTTCAATTGCTTTGTTATTATTAATTACTGATCCCAGTTATACGAAAGCATAATTATCAACCATACTTTATGTTGGGGATTTGACGGTAGAAATTTTGTGGAGAATACGAGTAGATCTAGTTTCATCCACATTGATGATTGAACCGATATTTTTCCCAGCAGCCACCCAAGCTATCAAATCCAAATTTCTAAATTTCATCGAAATAAAAATACTGCCATTAGTAAATTCTCTTTTCTTACGTCTTGTAGTACGTATTCTCTTATGTATTGTCTTAAAGGCTATCCTCTTCTATCTTATGATTGGTGAATTGAATGATTTTATGGATAATTTAATATACATATGGTATAATCTTCATATCTCTAAAGTAAACGTCTTTTGGCAATTTTTTATAGTTTTTATGTCGTTTCAAAAACTCTGAACAACTTTTCTGTACAAAATATTAGATAACTAATTCACTATAATATAATTCACAATAATAATAATATATAAAAATTTATGGTTAAAAATGTTTTAAAAACTAACATACTTTACTATACTATATTAATGGGCGATACCGATATCTATGTCATTAAAGTAACAGTAATCAATATATGAGTATACTTTTTACTTAAAGACGATAGGTTTTCATTTATCTTGTTAATTTTGCCTATCAGTGTAATTGGGCCTATTATTTACTGGAGGTTACTAATTGTAAAAGTAAATAATTGCCACTATCAGTCGCATAATTTCAAATTATATTTTCCATGACAAGTAATGTGTGGATGCATAGGAATACTGTCGACACATATTTTGCCTCGCAATAATTTTAAAAGATATGAATTCAGACCTACTATTTTTATTATTTTCCTTCAATGTGTGTAATGAAAAATATTTGTTGCCTAACTTTCTTACAGATAATATTCTTAAGCGATGTTTAAAACCACGAATTTGCTTAGTGATAATTGGTTTACTATGCAAACCATAACTAAATTAAATCAGTGTTTATCTCCATTTTTTATATATATTACGGTTCTATTATTTTTTTATTTATCAAAATGAATAAAACAAACCGAATCTTTACCTAGATTCCTCTACTTATGGTACAATTCAGGTACATTATTGATTTTTAAGTAAAACGTAAAACTGTTTTCAATGAATATAATAAGAACAATTTTCGTTTACATTCTCTATGATACAATATATGTGAAAATTGTGGTAAGCTGTAACGAAAATATTTCGTAATATATTTATTTAAGTAGTCTTTTTTAGCGAACATTGTCTAATATACCGGGTGTCCAAAAAGTCTGGAAACGGTCAAATATGTCGAGAAATACACATTGGATCCAAAAAGTCAACAGCACTGCCTTAATAATTTTAAAAGTGCTATCCAATGACACCAATTACAACCCCCCATCCCCTTTCCTTGTGATGGGGCGGGGGGAGGCTCTAAAATCTTAAATGGGTACCCTTATTTTTTATTGCAGATTCGGATTCTACGGCAAGAATTACGTCAAGTTTGTCTGAAGCATTTTTTTTTATTCGTGACAGATGGCGCTCTAATCGCAAAAATATTTTCTTTCGTAATTTCTAAAAGATTCTACGGAAGAATAAAAATCCATTTACTTAAAAATAGCCATTCAATGGTGTTAAATTTAATACCCTCCCACCACCGTGGAGGAGGGAAAGTGGAAGGCATTTTTCAAATGCTAAATGGAAACACTCATTTTTTATTAACACTGACTTAGTTTTCCACAAAACACCAAAACATTATATACTACATTCAATGCGCGCTTCGCCAACAAAGTTGGCATCATCTAGAGATGATTAAAAATGTTGTTAATGATTAAAAAATATTTTTACTAAACGGTGCCACGAACGATGATAAGAGTTTGGAAGTTTGTGTAAGTGTAAGAAAATATCCATATGTCTGTTAGAATGGTTGCCTAACAAACGGGCATAAGCAAATCAAGTGTAAATAACATATTGAGATGAGATGAGAATCCTCATTGGATGAGGGATTCCCATACACAATATCCACAAAAACTGAATATTTGAGCTGGAATATTGTGCAACCGAATTGTCGGGCCGTTTTTCATCGATGGTAATTCGACAGGTCAAAAGTACGTCGATTTATTTGAACATGTCATTCAGTAGGGGGGCTTTGCCGTTATAGCCTTGGCGGTGAAAGGTAAGGGGACTCGTCTAAAACAAGCATCGTGATGGTGATAGACAAGGGGACTCACCTATAAATATTTTTGCGATTACAGCGCCATCTGTCACGAATCGAAAAAACGTTTCAGACAAACTTGACGTACTTATTGCCGTGAAATCCGATTCTGCAATAAAAACTAGGGGTTCCCATTTAAGATTTTAAAGTTCCCCCCGCCTCAGCTCAATGGGTGGGAGTGAGTGCTTGCGCTTGATATCATTGGATAGCGCTATTAAAATTATTGAGGAATCGTTTTCTACTTTTTGGATCCATTGTGTATTTCTCGAGATATTTGACCGTTTCCAGACTTTTTGGACACCCGGTTTCTAATTTTATTCGGGTATATAATAGTAAATACACTGTAGTACAAGAAAAAGTATTTCCAACATTCGACATTTACCATGATGAATAACATGAATAATTATATTCGTAAAACTATTTACTTTTGTATAATTAGTTAATTATCAGTTATCATCCAAAGTGGTATAAAAATGTGTTCCAGGAATTGTAATAATGTATGTACCTTACAGTATTTACTTTTTACTTTATTTCATTTTTAAAGGCATAATGAAGTCATTAGCCTTATAATAGTATAGTATATTTAAAAGGTAGATAGAGGATATGAGACAATATATATTGCATCTATAGAAAAAATTGACAACATATAAATAAAATAGTATAGACTATTTGTCCTAAAAAAATTAATTTCACTTTAATTTTCCTTAACATTAACAAAACAAAAATACTGCAAGGACAACTTATATACACTGTGTTTAATTGATATTTATATTTGATTAAATATATGTATAGAAAGATCGGATATTGGTATGTCATTGAACATACATGGGAGATCAACAAAGCAAATAATTTCTTCAGTATATCTACGAATATCGAAATATTATATACACATAAACACTTACACACATCCAGATATAAATACAAATCTAGATTGATTAAGAAATATAATAATTAAACTAAGCTATGTTGAAATATATTTTACCAACTCTGAAAATTGTACTGAAAATAATGGTCAATGTCTCAATTTTAAATTTTAAAATTGTTAGTCTAGACAAATATACATTTTGTTCTTTTGCTCAAAGCCTGAGACTGCAAAGGATAAGATTATACTTAGAGGGAACAAACACACTCATGGTTAGGGAGAGACGCCAAACTCTTGCCAAATAAGAAAAATGTTAGAGGCTTCAGAAGAATGCGCAATTACGTTCGATGATCTTGGTAGAAACAAGTCACTGTGAACAATTCATCGCTTTAAAAATTTTCAGCTATAATATCCCTAGAACATTGATAATGTACGAGATAATTTTATGACAATCGAAAGCACGTTGCTTGGTAATAGTTCGACGCCGAAGGCGGAGATTGTCATAAAATTATGAGGCATTTGTCAATGTCAGAGGGATATTCGGTGAGAAAATTTTTCGAAAAAATAAAATCAAACAGTCGGAACACCAACAAAACAATTATTTATTTATTAAAAGTACAGTTGGTAAAGGTACAGTTACTAAAATTTAATGCAGCATTAGATTGGTTATTTTCTTCTACTATAGAAGATCTATTACCACGCATAGTATTTATGATCTTATTTTGGTGTTCTTGATCGATGTTTAAGATGGTTTTATAGAATTTGAATTGTTATGACCAGTAATTTTCAGCAATTGTTGTTTTTGCACACCACTTTTTGTTAATTCACTAACAGCAGTTGACCTGTTCGAATGGTTCGTTATCTTTTTGTTCTTTACATTCAGGCCAATAGCCTCAGCAGACGATTTAGTCCATCCATTAATAGTACTTCCAACAGGGACATTGTCGTACCATCTATCGGTTTCCGTTTTCCAGTGTTGATTTGGTTTGAAGAACAGCCGTGGTGAGGTAATATGTTTGATATCAGTTTATGAAAAAGGCGTACAGGGCATTCTTGACTTTCACTATTGGTAATCAACCATTTACTATTTGTACAGCTTTTTGAACCGCCTTGGCAAGTTTTACTGAATACTGAATTATATTTAATGCAATTTGTTGGAGAGCCATTGTTATTTTTCTCGATTTGAAAAAAATTGAAGAGACAGGCAACTGCCTCGCCTCCTCTCCACGCTAATTCTACAGCAGCAATATGGTAGAATTTACGCATAAGGCCTTCAGGGGTATTTTCATCCCAGAACAATATTATTTGGTTTAATTGTAATTGTAATAATTATTTGGTTTAATTGTAATAATATGAAACTGAACTGGTATTACGTTTGCATGAATCTGCTTGCAGTTTCTTCCTGGTTGCATCGCGGGCATCTCGGGCATCTCGGACAGGTTTAAATACTAAGCTCTTAAATGGGTCAATCATAGTCTTATAGTCATTATAGTATTTTTCTTGTAAAAGTTTGCACGAAACGTTCCACATAGTTTTTACTGTTGCTTCTTTGAATTCTGTTCCATTTTTCTTCATCGTATTGACCGCCCAATATTTCAGTATCAATGCCAATTCTTCTACGCTTCTATGCTCATTTAATTCATATTTTCATTCATGGCAAAACTCCATAAATATTCCCCATGTGTATTTGTGACTCTTTGTGGTATTTATCGGAATTTCTTCTTTGATTAGCACGTCTATAGATTGAGAATTGGCATTGCCAAAACGTGACATTTGAAATTTATTTGGCAGTTATTATGAAGTTGTCAAAGTTAAATAATTTTGTTGTTATAGTGATAGAAAATATCCCTGGATGGTGTTATCAGTGTAATGTTAAAATGGTCGAGTGATTTGTGTCACATGACAAGAAATAACGAAATTTAATTGGTTGCTAGAACTGTAAAAAATTTTCAGCTATAATATCCCTAGGACATTGTGATAATGTACGAGATAATTTTATGACAATCGAAAGCACGTTGCTTGGTAATAGCCCGTCGCTGAAGGCGGAGGACTATTACCAAGCAACGTGCTTGAGATTGTCATAAAATTATGAGGCATTTGTCAATGTCAGAGGGATATTCGGTCAGAACATTTTTTATAGATTGAGAATTGGCATTGCCAAAACGTGACGTTTTGTAATTTATTTAGCAGTTATTATGAAGTTGTCAAACTTAAATAATTTTGTTGTCATAGTGATTGAAAATTTTCCTGGATGGTGTTATCAGTGTAATGTAAAATGGTTGAGTGATTTGTGTCACATGACAAGAAATAACGAAATTTAATCGGTTGTTGTAAAGAACTGTAAAAAGTTTTCACTGTAATATTCCTTGACATAATTCATTACCGTCATGAAGTTCTAAATATCCTTGATATCCTTTTCACGTTACCCTAATGTTTTTAAACGCTGTGGACACAATTCAGAGTCGATAATGTGTGAAGAACTGATTAGCAGATAACGGAAACTATATTGTGCATATTTAATTTAACTGAACTTTGATTCAGATAAACAAGTCGTCAAGCCTTTCATTATTGAATTGTATCTACGATAATTAATAAATATAATGACGTAACTCCTTGGTGCTGGTTTAGACCACCTACTTTATAATAAATATGTATTAAAACTAATCTAAAAAAATAACGATGTCTAAAATTTTAAGTCTATTTGATTGGCATTGACACCATTTCCACTACAGCTCGCTGTAGGCAAACATTTGTTAATTCAGAAATTTTCTTGATATTAGGAAACGCGCATAACGGTATTCTGCATCAATAAGTAGAATAAATATTGAGAATTATAGAATTAATTATTACTTTTAGCCATTTAGACGGGCTTCGTTATTTGGCTAAAAAATTAACTGTGTTAATGAACTAACAGGACTTTAACAAAGTAAAACATACTTATGAAATAGTGCTGCTGAAGTACTGCTATTATTAGATAATGAATAAAATTCATATTAAACTAATACAGTTTATCCCATTAACTTAAAAAAGTTATGATTTATTTTAATTGGATAATAATTACTGCGGTACCCAATAGAATAGTGAATATATTATATGCATTGATGAAACCTTCCGGTTTAAATTTCCAGTAGTTCAACAGATATATGATAGCAAAATATTGATTAATTTAATGAGTGGCTGCTTAAAAGGATGGCATTTTACTTGGGCGAAAAACATTTTAAAGTACGAGTATATTATCTAAATCAAGATTTCATTTAACAATTATTTTAAATACGTGATCATTTAAAATTATCGATATAATTTCTCTCTGTATATAACTCTATATAAATAGAGAATTTAAGAAAAAATATGCAGAAAAATCTGAATAATTTGCAAAAAGATGCAAAATTAGTAACATAAGTATAAACAATAGTATGTTTTTAGCTCGACACTACAAAATATAGCGTTATTAGATTTTTTTTAGCATTAGAAATTTATTTTAAAAACTTATCGCTTTTCAAAATACATCAAAATAAAGTTATATAAAGTGTTATGTTCTTACCGGACGACAAAACCTCAAATCTATATTGCGTTTCGACATTTCGTCGTGAATAATGCTGAATACTATTAAATGTATTACTCGTGCAGGCTTATGATTAATTAATTAATGGAAATTTTTAAATTCCTGCGTGATATAACAGATAAAATTGCCTGCAGTTATTTTATTACAGAAATGGTTACATTTCCAGAGTAATTCTAGTAACTACGCAATATTGTATATTGGCAAGTAATGTAGAAAACAACGATTTTTTACTTATAATAGTGCTGCACAATTATGACATCAACGTCGATTACTTTTTGAAGCACATTTCATACTGAATAATTTGAGGTGGATCACGTCCTTCTGATGAACTCTTTGATATTGTTTTAACAAAAAATATCAAATGTAAATAAAGTCTGGCAATATATCTCATAAGGCTCATAAAAATTTATTATTCTAATCGGATAAATAATATATCATGTAAGAAAGCATAACGATTATCATCTCTAATAAACTGGTCAAAAACTTATATTTATTGTAAGATCATTATATTATTATCATTAACAATCTGGTTTCCAATTTGGTTTGGTTAACAATTGGATATTTAAAATCGATCCATAAATGCTGACGCTGCAAAATTTTGTCATCGCCCAGTACAGATCTGTTGTCTACCGAGTGTTATTATAATCCATATCTATATAAAGGACTTGGTTGTGCTAGAAATGAGCTTAGTTAAAACACCAAGTCATTTTTTGAATCCAGTTATTTAATTTACTTGTTCTCTAAATAAATAAATAAAGACGTAAGAGAACATGAGACCTTGTTATGACAGCATGTAAATAAAAAACGAATAACCGTCAATAAATAATACTTTTTCTTTTTAATTTAAATTGACAGTAAGCATCATATTTTCGGATTTAGCTACTGGTAAATACGATGTTAATTATATGTATATGATCGAAACTGATGGATGATGGTAGCACATTACTTACATATATTCACACACAATCCTCTCTCTCTATACGCCGCCGTTGAATTTAGTATAACTATGGGAAAAGGATATAAAAATACAAATAAAAAATCTCCAACGCTAATCTTCGACTTTTTATAAAGTGTAAAAAAATGATCATGGCAATTTGTATAATATAAATTTTTGTTATTATTTTGTAATTATAATATAAATAAATGTTTTTATGAAAATTAATATAATAAATTTTTTCTGATTTCATTGATAGATTGTGATATAAGTATATAATATGTTCAGACATAAGTATGCAATTGCTAGTAACATTCAAAAAACTAATTTTACAATAACACCATGGGCGTTATTTACGGAAATGTTTGAAATGTTAGTGAGACTCTATGAAAATATTTGTGTAGAGCATTATTTCATTATGATTATCTTTGTCTAGAGTGATAACAAAAGAACAAAGCTGCAATATACTCTAGTTTATCTCCATAAATATGTGTATATCATTAAGTTGTGGTGATATTTATAACACTATAGTTTCATTGCGGCTCTCCGAAAATCACTCAGAAAATCACTCTGACATTCACTATTTCCTTAAATATATAATATTTAAGTTAAATACATTATATTTCCTTATTATAAATTTAAAATAAACCAATAAGAATGTCTCAATTCATTATAGAGCGTATTAACTTTTTATTTCGTTAATTATTGAGAACCGTTAATATTTTATAAAACCAATATTATACCCTTGGAGAGTGATTGATGACTATGTAAATGTTATATTACAGTAAAATCACGTGTTTTAATTATTGAAATATCATTAATATGGAATATATCTGCATATTCTCGTGCTCTTGACCTCAGCTATTAACGATGACGAGACAATGTACATAGGTATCGAACACAGGTGCTATTTTTTAATGTAGAACAATGTAGGAAATAATAAGACAGTAATATAAATTAACCTAATATGAAGAATTTGTTTATAATTACCAAGACTACGTAATTCACAAAAGTATCTAGGACGTATATATAATTATTTTCTTAATTCTAACATTTAAAAACTAGTAATGAGCCCTATATTTACATCTGGCATTTCATACATTATTTTAAAAATTGCAAGAATGGCGTAAAGTCAATATCTGCAGTAAAATAAACTTTCTAATGTTGAAATCCACATAGTTGCGGCACGTTATTAGTGGTGTTGGCTTCTATAAGTATAATCAGTTTATATGTATGTATATAGATTCATAATATCATAATGTTTATATTTAAAGTCCGTGGAATAAGGTAAAGGCTATCTAACTATATAAATCTGGGATTTATATAGATTATCACTCTGATCAGCGTATTATAATATGTATTATATTATTTTATGCTTTGTTTATGTTTGTAATTATATTAATATACAAGGTACTTTATATAACCTGAAAATTGCAAGAAAATTAGATTAATGGTCATTTTCCATGAACGTGTTTCCCAATTTTTGAGTTTTATGGAGTTAAGCTTTTAAATTAAATAAATATGAATGTTATGTTTGAGTAGTTTATAGGTCGTGAAGTGCGGCTTGTGTAAACATAAATTTAACAAAAATAAAATAAAACTGTAACATGTCTTCATAAAGACTAAGAAGAAGTAGAGAAACAGAATCGTTGTTTTACTTAGAGTCTCAAAACATTATATTGGCATTACGTTTCCAACAAATAAGTAAATTATTAACGTAGTGGTTATCAAAGCTAGATGTTAAAGTAGTATAAACCCATGCTGTAATGTGACTAGCATTTAACTGTAACCACTATATAGTAATACTAAAAATTAAATCACACTATTTATTTGTTACACTTCAGCTGAGCGATATACTCGTAGTATCGTGAGTGAGCCGATTTTAATTATAAAAGAAAATAAATTAAAATTTGTGAAGTTACTAAAAACGACAATCTATGAAAAATCTTAAAGCTAAAATGACAACATATAACATTCCGGTATATATTTTAAAATATTCTGCGATGATATTTGGTAAACTTTTCTAGATAATACTCTTCCAGATAAACTGAAAAAAAGAGTTTTTATTTACTTAAATACGTTTTAAATTGTGACCATTCTATATAATTTCTCTAAATTATCTGAAATACTGTTATCAGAGTATATATCCTCTTGAGCCAGTGATATAACTACTCCAGAGCAACAGGGATTAATCCAAATGAGGTGGACGGTATCAAACCTTGTTTGTAGCACCCAATTTATTCCTGAAGTTTTAGACCGGAAAATCTGATGGATATTTCAACCGATATTTTCAAAGCATCTGATAAGTTAGGCCACGGCATACAATTATGTAAATTACATAAATGACCTTAATATTTCTCTCTTTTATTCATTTAGATCTGATTCGAGCCACCGGGTATAACTTTTCCAAGAAAGTGCGTACGAATATTATATCACAGATCGGGTCTGCTAAAAGGTTTTATATTATGGCCTCCACTATATATTCTTTCCATTAATGATATTGTTGATGCCTCGATGCTAATACCTTGTTTTATGCAGATAATTGTTAAAATACATATATATTCCCTCTTAATGCCTAGTAGATAATGAATCGGCTGCTTTAATGTATGATGCATAATAAATTAATAATAATGGTGCATAATACATCGACTATAAACATAAGGATCATATTCTGAGTAGACTTGATTCTATCAAATATTTTATTATAGAAATAATTTACCATTCTGTAGCTTAAGCTTACAAAATG
Organism: Rosalia funebris; assembly: GCA_037954035.1. NCBI lineage: Eukaryota > Metazoa > Arthropoda > Insecta > Coleoptera > Cerambycidae > Rosalia > Rosalia funebris. The sequence continues at coordinate 14,548,221 of JAZFAV010000007.1, forward strand.
CTAGACCCAATGACTAGGTAAATTCAACTTTCAACTCCTCGTATTAATGCTTTGCAGTCATCTCTGTTTTATTACTTGCCTTTTAATAGACGCTGAGCATATGACTGGTTTATTTTATATTATGTTTCTGTTATAGAGCATGTGTCTAATTCTGATATGACACAGTTCTGTAAAACATTAAATGCTTTGGCGTTCTATAATATTTTATTTGCAATTTTGCTTTATTACTTTGTGTTAGATACTTTTCTGTTTTACTATATTTAATTGTTCATAATGTACTAAAAATGTATTCTTTTGTAATGTGTGCCCCTTTTTATCATTTCTGTTTTCATTATATAACTGGACCGGTTCGATTGGGTGATAATAAACAAATAAATAAATACCTGTGGCGGGTTTTATTTTTTGAAACCTTATCTGATCGTGCAGAAACACTAGAAAGGGATCGAGGATCGCTTCTGGGTATAATTCAATGCCTGGCGGGGCTTTAGCCCGAGGAGTAGTTGTTTCCTAGAGCGATTATGTAATAGCTTTGCTATTCGGGAACTATTTTGATAGCCGCTTGGCGGCTTGGTGGTTCCTTTCTCGGTTTCCGACTTATATGTTACTGACAGAGATCGTATCGATAAAGATGTATACGCCATACAGTTCATTCGGCATTTGTACTGAATCGGCGTACCGTGTACGGCACTGATGAGAACTAATAAGTTCGAAACAGCTGTATGTCGTTCAGTTCCGATCTGGGACAAATGTCGAATCCTACCTGTGGCGGGTTTTATTTTGTGAAACCTTATCTGATCTTGCAGAAACACGAGAAGGGGGTCGAGGATCGCTTCTGGGTATAATTCAAAGCCTGGCGAGGCTTTAGCCCGAGGAGTAGTTGTTTCCTAGAGCGATTATGTAATAGCTTTGCTATTCGGGAACTACTTTGATAACCGCTTGGCGGTTTGGTGGTTCCTTTCTCGATTTCCGACTTATATGTTACCAAATAAATAAAGATATCATGTAGTAGTTAGACATGTAGTCTTTAAAATACTAAGCCCTATTTTGTTAAATGCAATTTAGAAGTAAGAAATCGGCGATATGTTTTTCACAACATTATAATAAATTTAAGCTCTATTTTAAAACGACCGAGTTGGGTTTCGGTGGAAGGGAATGCTAAGGGAACATTTGAGAGTAGAACATATATTACAACCATTCAAATTTAAGACGAGTTCAGGAAGAGATCTGAAAACGCTTGTATTGTAAAGACATTAATCGCCAGTGACGTGTTGTTGGTACGGAAGCATGAATACGGAAGCATGTTAGTACGGAAGCATGAATGAAAAGTACTTGGTCAGTTTAAAATTTTTTGTTGTAGTACCGTCATAATACCGTCAATATTATGATCTACAATTTTGTATACCGAAGGTGCCATAGCACTACCATTCTTTAATTACTTTATAACATAAATCAACATCAAGCCATTTTGTGCATCATGATAAAAAAAACTCTCAATCTAAATATCTTATCTATAGTATCTATCTTCCAAGTATTCCTAAATACCCTTTATATTCATATAATATTTCATGTGTTTGGCTACAATATATACAGCAGTATAACAATAAAAACCAACAAAACTTGTTTACAAATGTAAATATCTTTAAATTGTTTAGTTACAAAACAATTTGTACAATCACATAGAGATTCGCGGGTACATCTTGCATGTACAGGTGTTTATTGATTTAGTTTAGGCAATGAGCTCTAATTGAGCAATGAATCTCGAAATATTTGAAATCACAGATACCGCGGTATACATAGAGTTTCTAATCATTGTGAAATTTTTTACGCTGGCCAAATTTCTATCTTTATTTGCTTACAAAATAGGTCCGCAAGTATAATACTAATTAATTCATTTTAGTAACTTGGCATTTAGGCATATTCCATTCCGTGTCCTTGGATTCTAGATGTGTGAATCTTGTGTTTTATTTACTTTCCTATAAAACGAAGTAAGTACCATATGAGTAGTACGGGAATTAATTAGGACCGTATTATACTTGTTAATAGTGCCGAGTGTCCACATTTCATGGTAATAGAAGAATTAGAATTTACAGGTATTTTTTTAAACATATGCATATAAATTTCAACGTTATTCAATAAACCGTTGAATTTCGAAAAAAAAAACTAGACACGTAGGAAAAAATACGTTTTAAGTCTTCTTTTTTATATTTTATTATTTTAAAGAGCAGAGAATTAATGAAATGTAAAACAGTATATTTAATACAAATTCTACCATAGAACGTTAAAAAAAATATTTGTTAAATAGGTTCGTGTAACAAAAACTAGGAGGTCAGAAGAATAAAACAGAAATAATCATCTATCTGGATTAATCTTTTTAATTTGTTATATATATTATCAAAAATAAAAGAAATATTTATTATATTTTGAATTTATCTCAATTGCTATGAAGCACTTGGCAGGGAAGGGATCGGTGGAACTCTTATGGATACCTAATATATATGCATAATGGCATATGGCATAATGGCATTAAGGGAAATCTAATTGCAGATGACCTTGCCAAACTAGGGACCAGGGAAGGCCTCTATGGACCAGAACCTGCAGTGGGAATAAGTCGGAATCTGATCAGAGACCGCATCAATGGCTGGGTAAGAGACCAGCACAATAAAAGATGGAGAGGAGTAACGGGTTGTCGAATAACCAAACTCTTCATCCAATACTCAGAGATTGAGAAATAGGCCCAAGAATTCATTAAATTGAATAGGCACAAAGCCAGAACCCTGGTGGGAATCATGACGGGCCACCATAGTAGCCTGAATGCATATAAGCACAAGCTGAGGCTGATTGACAGCACAGCCTGCAGATACTGTAAAATAGACGAGGAGACCTCGATTCATCTTCTTTACACCTGCCCCACACTGGAGGAGAAGGGGTATCGTATATTAGGGACCCCTGTTATCCTAGAGGAGGCGAGGCTTAAGGCGGGGGACGTGCCTAAATTGCTCCTTTTATGGGATAGCATTTTTGGATGATGACCCGGATACGAGGGAATCGCCAAGGGACTACCCATGCGATCAGTGGCTGATGAGGCCCAAACCTATAATATAATAATAATAATAATAATAATAATAATAAGCAGGAGGGGCCGCACAACATCCATCTGGCCTTTGGTGAGTAGCGACACCACTTACTCCAGCTGGGGTGCAAAACCGGACCGGCAGCACGAGCGCACCCGGGAGGGGATAACATATTCCCCTCTAGTGTCGGCCGTGGGCTTACTGGGCTAACTCCCCGGTAAGCCCGAACTTCTTGTTCCAAATGGCAGAAGAGGAGGCCCCCACGATCGACCCCGTTCGGATAGGGGTCATGGGCAAGGTGGTGGGGCCCAAATGGATGGATTGCCTGGAAACGACGAACGCCAACGACATGGACGCTTTGAGTGGACCGACGAGCTGAGGGACGACCTGCTGCATTGCTATGAAAGCAGTGAGCCCATACGGAGGGGATACATGGCACGTATGCATGCCCTGTGGTGTGAATTACACCCAGAGCATGATGCCTTCACGCCGCAGAATCTGCGTGATTATGTATCCTATCTTCGTAGAAAGGGCTATGTGAGGACTGCGCCCCGATTGGCGAATGAGGTAGCTGAAAGGCTGCCTAATGAACCAGTTGAGGATGCGGTTTTCACCGTTCCACCAATAGTAGAGGGCCTCAGTACCAGAAGGGGGTTACATCGCATAAGACCCCCTAGGCCACAAGACCTGGCCAGAGTGGATGCTGAAGTTCAAGCATCGCTTCCAGAAGAGGCCGACATCTGGCACATAAATTGTGCCCTGTACACTGCCGCCGAGAGCTTCTCTCATATGGAGAGGGCGAACAACTCTTCCTCTCCGCGAGAGAGAGCGGAGTGGCGTGTACGGAAGATGGAGGCCAAGATCCAGTCGGCAAGACAACAGGTATCTCGTATCCAATGTGTGATGGACTATATGGCGGCCAATAGGCCTTTCACGCAAAAATTACGGCGAATCGCCGCTAATTTAAGACGCGTCCATCACACACTTAATGAGGTGGTGCTGCGTACCATCAAACAGCACTGCCTTGATAGGATACGGATGCTAGTGACATGCAAAAAGTCACTAGTGAGGCGGGCGCGAAGACTGGCGGAAAATAATTTGTTCCGCCAAAAACCCTCGCGTCTATTCGAACCGCCTCAACCTGTTGTCGAAAATCCACCGACTGTAGATCAGGTGGAAAACTTTTGGAAGGCGCTGTACGAGCAGAAGCTCCCACTCCAAAGAGACACTCCAGCCCTGGCACACTTTGAAGACTTTTGCGAAGGTCTTCAGCGACCAGAAGAAGTGTGCCACCCGATAACCCCTGAAGAGGTTCAAAGGGCTCTTGCGGGCTCTAAGAACTTTGCTGCTCCAGGTCCCGACGGGATAAATAACTTCTGGTGGAAAAAATTACCTAGTATCCACCGCCATTTAGCCAGAATTTTTACCACCTGGCTAAATGGGGAGCAGCAAATTCCTTCTTGGGTTGTTGAGGGGCGAACCGTGCTAATCCCTAAGACCGGAGATTTGTCCAACCCAAAGAACTACCGACCGATAACCTGCTTAAACGCCTGTTACAAGGTGTTTACACGCATCTTGTACACGCGAGTACTCCTAGCAGTTGAGCCGGTTTTCGAGGGGATATACGAACAACGAGGGTCTAAGAGGGGTGTCGCTGGCTGCAAGGAGAATCTGTTGATTGACAGATGTATCACGCAGGACTCCGTGCAGTACAAGCGAAACCTTTCCATGGCCTGGATCGACTACCGCAAGGCATTCGATATGACATCGCATGAGCTAATAATTCACTTGCTCCAATGCCTTTTGGTGCCCGGTCCTATAGTGAGATGCATTCAAGAACTGATGCCGCTCTGGAGGACTCGGTTTACCATAACATCGGGTGATACTAGAGTCCGGACAGAGCCGGTGTCGTTTAGAAGGGGCGTGTTTCAGGGAGACTCCCTTAGCCCCCTTCTGTTTTGCATCTCACTGTTGCCGTTGTCCGTGTCCCTCAGGAAGACCCGTGGCTATAACTGCGGCACCCCCGGCGATCGGAGGCATAAGGTCACCCATCTGTTTTACATGGATGACCTAAAACTTTATGCCTCCGGAGAAAGGGAATTACGCCAGTCCCTGAGGGTGGTGCAGGAGTACACGCAGGCCATCGGGATGGAGTTGGGGTTGGACAAATGTGCACTGGTTCATCTCAAGAGAGGACGAAGCCGGGAATACGCAGAGGATGCGCAGCTAGTAGACGGAAGCATCTTACATCACTTAGATGCCGGAGAGTCGTACGCCTACTTGGGTCTTGAGCAACGCTCCACCCAAGAGGTAGGTGTCGTAAAAAACGCTCTCCGCGGCAAATATCAGCACCGCCTCCGACAGATCTGGTCTTCAGAACTGTCGGGGAAGAACAAGGTGTCTGCAACAAACATGCTTGCCGTTCCGATCCTTGTCTACTCCTTCGGAGTAGTCAAATGGACACAGGAGGAGCTGCGACAACTCGACGTAGTAACCCGAAAGAGGATGCATCTCAGTAGGAGTTTGCATCCTAGATCGTCCGTTCCACGGCTATATCTCCCACGACATCGCGGAGGTCGTGGACTCTTGAGTTTGGAGTGTCTTCATAACAGGATGGTTCTGGACGGAGCCTGTAAAGTTATCAGGAGTTCGGATCCCCTTCTCTGCATGGTCCGAGATCACGAACATGCAGGGATAGGAGCATTTTTATTTAAGGCAGCACGTAGAGCAGCCGATGATCTCGGTCTCGTCTTCGATACCGAACGGGCCAATCACAACTCTGTCACCGAGTTGGAACCCGTTCAGTTAAAAGCCCAAGTAAAAGCTGCAGAGCATTTAAAAGCTCTGCAGCTTCACAAGGATAAGCCCATGCACGGGGTCTTCTATAGGAATATTGAAGCCCTGGGCTTATCCGAAAGGCTGACCTTTGCTTTCTTAAGGTCAGCCGGGCTAAATTCAGAGACCGAGGGATTCATCATGGCTTACCAAGATGGTGTATTTAACACGCTCGTCTATCGGAGTCGTGTCATGGGTATGGAGGTCCCTGATGTCAGCTTCAGGGCCTGCCGTAGGGCGCCGGAGACATTGATGCATTTACTGTCGGCTTGTCCGGTATATGCAGTCTCGGCCTATATCCATAGACACAACGCAGCGTTGCGGGTGCTTTATTATCATTTAAGGCACTCGTATCAGATAGACGAGACACCAGTGCTGCCTTACGCTCTGGGGGATATTGAGTCCGTTGTGGAAAACGAGAAGTGCCTAATATATTGGAACTATTCGTTTTCCACCGTCAGGCAAATACAAGCCAACAAGCCTGACGTAGTCCTCCTCGACCACCAAATCAGGACAATGTTCGTCATCGAGTTCTCGGCACCCGGTGATGGTAACATTGTTTTGAAAGTGGAGGAGAAACGGACAAAATATCGAGATTTAATCTTCGAACTTCGTAGACTCTATCCAGACCATACTGTTAAATTGAAGGTACTGATTATAGGAGCCCTTGGTGGAGCGAGAGATACACTGCTTTCTGAATTAAAGAACATACCGGCATGCCGAAACTCGGCAGAAATCTTAGCCGGTCGCATGCAGAAGGCCGTAATTCTCGGCTCACTACGTCTACTCAGGGCACACGACTCGGCCCAGTAATCACTAACCGAGCGGACGCGAGGAGTGATTGCTGGTATTACCAGCGCACCTTCTGTGTGAGTCGGAGCCACAGAAAGGGGTGACTGGCTTTTAGTAAAAAAAAAAAAAAAAAAAAAAAATAATATCTCAACTTTTAGTTCAGTGTAACTTACTTTACCTTGGCTTATTTTTAAACGTTACAATTACATTTCAATTCATAAAACATTCATCTTAAATACTTTAAATACTTTCATGAATTATACATTATTCGTTCATTAAAAAAGTCGTAAATCATCTGGTCCATTCTTATATATATATATATATATATATATATATATATATATATATATATATATATATATATATATATGTATATATATATATATATATATATATATATATATATATATGTATATATATATGTATATATATATATATATATATATATATATATATATATATATATATATATATATATATATATATATATATATATATATATATATATGTATATATATTTGTAGTGTCAAGTGGCTCTATAAATCTAAGCATGAGGGGTTAAGAAAACAACTTGGATTTTCAATCGCTCTTCTTAATAAAATAATACATATATAAATAGTCAAAAGCAGTAATCTTGCGCAGCCTCAAATCTGCATTCATCAATATGCCATCAAAATACGTTAGATATATTTAATAATTTAGGTGTTTGTAAGATATATTTCCTCCAAATAATGAGTATGTACAAAAGACGGCTAGAAGATTAGAAGAACTGGGGTTTGTTCTGCTCATTTCCATTTTTATATCACAAAGTATGCCAAATATATTAAAGAATTGTTTGGGATTTCCTACACTATTAATGAGAGCGTATTCATTTAAACATTTATATTTAACGTGCAAATTCTTACTACATCGCTCATTCTCTTTTATTAGTATTATGTAGACGTATTTAAAGTATTAAATACAAAGCCGTTAATAAATACGCATAAAGTATGAAAAAATTATTGTGTTTGTCTAACAAAACCATTATATTGCATATCAAACGTGTCATACATTATAAAATTCGTACTACTTGTTTATTTTGTTTAGAACATTGAAAATATAATAAATATTTTAATTATGTTTATATATGTAGTATATTTAGTAAATAATTTAACCAGCTTAAGTATGAATTTATTTTGATACTTGTCCCAATTTATTAATATAGGTCTCATTGGCGCATAAAAAGTAACTAAGGCAATTATTAATATTACATTTAATTAATGAGCACACTTAATTATCAATTACAGTTTACCGTGATTTCATTAGATCCAAGTTACATATAATTATAATATTTATAATTTTAGTGTATGGTTAAAAATGTAATTCAAGTATGTTACTGTTTTTCCTTTTCCTTGGAAGTATTTGAATACTCTATGTGATAAATTGTTAAATATACTTTTTTATTTCATAATGAATAATTAGTTAAATGTCTCTACTAGCTATTAGCTCCTAATACACTGACAAGGAATGTATGACTCTTTTGCCAGTCCGTCTCTGTTTAACCATCTGATATGTGCACACGTACATAGTATATAATTGTGTGAGGTATTAATGCTGGTGTTTAAATAATTATAATACAATTTTGTCAATAAATATTTATTTAATTTTGCAACGTCTTGAATACACAATTTAGATACGGGCGGCATAATAAATAAATTAGTAAGTGTGTTTCGAGATTTTGTAAAATACTTTGGGATTTTAGACCCATTACCTAATCGTCGAAATAGATCAATTCTTTTTTAAAATTAATACAAATAAGTACAACGGAAATGAGTAAAACAACTACTACGTTTTTATACCACTACATTTTCACAGAAACGTGACTGCAGTTTCGACAATTATGTCATTTTCAAACGATGATTCAACTAAGAATGTTTCGTTTCATTGTTTGAAAATGACATAATTGTCGAAACTGGAGTCATGTTTCTGTGAAAATATAGTGGTATAAAATCGTAGTAGTTGTTTTATTCATTTCCGTTGTGAATTATGAACTACCACAGAGTAACGGCTTCCTCGATTAATTTCTTGAAACAAATAAGTAGTATAAACAAACGCTATTAACTTGTAAATAGTTATTTTCCTTACAATGATAACATGAAGATAAACATTCGTATATTATTTCTGGATATCACGGAACGCAGAACTATTATAAAATTCTCAAATCCTTAATTCAGACGGAGAAAACACAAATATATTAGCATTAGTAAATATTCCTAATAATTGAATAATGATCAAAATTAAAAGTATTTATAGGGATGAGATTCCGTTAGAGTATTTCAAGGCAGAAATGTAAAACAACTGTGAGGATGACTTGGACACTGTCCGTTTCTAAATAGAGGCCAAACTGTTCTGTACATTCAACCAAAATAGTTAATTATAATGCTCAGAATTTACGTAGATTATATGCATAACAAAAAATGTGTAAACGGAAAACGTTTACAAATGACTCGATGACATCATTATCACCAGTTCGGATCCTCTTTGTCTTTAGAATTAAATGAACTTGAATTTGCACCATGTCCAATTTGAATATTACAGATGTTCAAATTGGATAATAGTCTAATGAACCTAATTTTACGCAAAATTTAAAAAACACAAACGTTGTTATAGGTTTATATTTAATGTAATTTACCACTGTTTGTGAAATATCATACGGGGTTAGTTAGAAGGAGCGAATAATGTCGTTGCTTACAATATGATTTCCCGTGTATCTATCAAGACCTAGTGATCTTAGTGATCATGTAGTAGATCCTTGTTGTCCAATTTAATGATTTAAAAATACTTGCTCTCGATATGGGTCATTGGTGAGTATTAACTCCATCATCACGGAGCATCTTCTTGTTGGTTGAAATACATTGAGGTTTGGACGGACACATCGGAAAAAAAATTGACAGTATCTGGTACAATACTTAGGTTTAAGTTCATCAAGTTTAGGTAAATACTCACAGTAATATTTCTTTGCATGGAATATGGACTTATAGCTCGTCGACTAACAATATATTATGACTATTAGCACTCGATCAATAACGACAATAATGTCTGCTTTAGGTGAAACATCCCATTTGAAAAACTATATTCTTTGTGAAATGTTGATAATCATTTGCCATTTTCATTATTGTTCTACAACATTGAATTATGTTCTGTGTAATTAATTACCAGTAGTTATCAATTATTAATTAGTTTTCAGCATTTGAATAATAGACGACTGATTTATATAGCGAAGCTATTCTGGCGCTAAGAGTAATGTTAGAGAAAACAATAGAAAAAGGAAAGAACGCTTATATAGGATTTGTAGATTTAGAAAAAGCTTTTGATAACGTAAGATGGGAAAAAATGTTCGAGATACTAAAGAGCGCGGGAATGAAGTATAGAGATAGGAGAGTAGTACACAATCTATACATAGAGCAAACTGCTGTTATAGAAGTAGAAGGGGAAGAAAGGGAAGTAGGTATTAGGAAAGGAGTAAGACAAGGATGTACGCTATCACCACTAATTTTTAATCTGTACATCGAAGAGGCGATTAATGTGGTAAAAGATAGAGTAGATTTCGGGATTAAAGTACAGGGACAGAAACTAAAAATGCTGAGATTCGCGGATGATATAGCAGTATTAGCATCTAGTAAGGAGGAACTAGAATCAGCATTGAACGAAATGGAGGCAGTGTTGACAGAGGAATACGGAATGAGGGTGAATAAAAACAAAACTAAAGTGTTCGTGTGCAGAGGGCGCGAGAGCAGAGCAAAAACGAAAGTACAAATTAATAATGAAAGATTGGAGGAAGTTAAAGACTTCACTTATTTAGGAAGTAAAATAAATTGGGATGGAAGAAGCGATAAAGACATAAAACAAAGAATAGCGCAGGGTAGAGTAGCTTTTAACAAAAAGAAAGCACTTTTATGCTCGGGGGTAATAAACTTAGAAACAAGGAAGAGATTTTTGAAAACATATGTATGGAGCACGGCACTTTACGGCTGTGAAACCTGGACGGTAGGGGAAGCAAGTAGGAAGAAATTAGAAGCTTTTGAGATGTGGTGTTACCGAAGAATGATGAAAATACCATGGACTGATAGGGTTAGAAACGAAGAAGTATTGGAGAAAGTCGGCGAGAAAAGGAGTATGTGGAAAAACTTAAAGAAGAGAAGAGATAGAATGGTAGGCCACTTGCTGAGACATGGGGGAATAGTCCGCGATATTTTGGAGGCAGAAATAGGAGTGAAGAAAGGCAGAGGTAGGCCTAGATTAGACTACTGCTCGCAAATAGTAAGGGATGTAGGTTGTAGCACAATTAGCGAAATGCGTAGGTTAGCACAAGATAGGAGAAGCTGGAGGTTAGCGTCCAACCAGTCTTAGGACTGATGACCTAATGATGATGATGATTTATATAATTATCCATAATTACAATATGACATGTACTTTAGTTTCTTAGCCGTAGGTAACAATTGTATTTCATCTGTCTTTTATTTCTTGGGATCTCTGTCAATTAAAATGAAATAAAAAGTTTTTATTTCATTACGTTTCAGTTTTAATGACTGTCTTTAGAAAAATTACAATCGTCCATAAACTGCAGACTATTTGTGAGTTATTTTTATTACTACTTACATTGGTATATTTGATACATAGTTGTACTCAATTAATGTATTTTTAAATATGAAGTCTGGCTGTTTTGTGCAGTGTGTGATTATTTATGTTATTGTTATGTAGTTTGTGTGAAGTACTTGTGAAAAGCCCTACCTTATTTGTTGGTCACAGTATTTCACAACTATCCTTATCGTCATTAATATAAACAAACATACACCAGCCAGACAGAATCGCACTAATTATAGAATGGGTAATCTAGACTACTGTAAGATTACTGTTATCTTCCGGATCTGCCAGATTATTGTACGTATGGACAGTAATCTGACGTTCGGTAGTTCTTTTATTTTTCTGATTTTCTTCGTAATTCAACAGGCTAAATAGTATTATTCGAAAAAAAACCACTTAACAATTACAGAAACTACGATTTAAAAAATCTGAAGAATAAATTAACTATCAAATACCAATTTACTGTACTCATTCTACAATTTATACATACTCATTCTACATTCTACAATAACCAGCCCTTATTGAAGTGTATAATATAAAAAAGTACAAATAGATAAAAAGCACCTGTAATTTCAGGATAAACCTGGGGGATAGACGGATGTACTCTATTTTTTTCTATTTTGTGTAAAACACTTTGGCAGCACTAAATTCAAATATAATTCTGTTTGATTTGGTATGTATTTGATTGTGTTTTAGGTTTTGACAAGAATAATTATAATATATTTCAGGAGCATATACTGGATATTTGCATATTACAATTGTCAGACAGATTAAATATGTACTTTATAGTTAGATACCTGAATAAAATAATGTATTATATGTATTTATTATTATGTTTTCTGGGTTTGGGGCTCATCAGCCACTGATCGCATGGGTAGTCCCTTAGCGATCCCCTCTTATCCGGGTCATTATCCAAAAATGCTATCTCATAAAAGGAGCAATTTGGGCACATCCCTCGCCTTAAGCCTCGCCTCTTTTAGGATAACAGGGGTCCCTAATATAAGACACCTCCTCTCCTCCAGTGCGGGGCAGGTGTAAACAGTATCTGCATGCCAGGCTGTCAGTCAGCATCAGTTTGTGCTTATATGTATTCAGGCTACTATGGTGGCCCGTTATGATTCATTCCAGGGTTCTGGCTTTTTGCCTGTTCAATTTAATGAATTCTTCGGCCCATTTCTCAATCTCTGAGTATTCGATGAAGAGTTTGGTTATTCGACAACCCGTTACTCATCTCCATATTTCTTTATGCTGGTCTCTTGCCCAGTCATTGATGCGGACTTCGATCAGATTCCGACTTATTCCCACTGCAGGTTCTGGTCCATAGAGGTTTTCCCTGGTCCCTAGTTTGGCAAGGTCATCTGCAATTAGATTTCCCTTAATGCCATTATGCCCAGGTATCCAAAAGAGTTCCACCGGTCCCTTCCCTGCCAAGTGGTTCAATGCTTCATAACAATTATAGACCAGCTTCGACTTTGTCATTGCTGAATTCAGGGCTATCAATGCCGCCCTGCTATCTGAGCTATTATATGTAAATGGAGACTAATTAAACAGATTGTAGTTCTAACTTTTTTTCACTAAAAAGCGGGCGATTTTAATGATTTATTCATGTTTTAAATTAATACAGATTTATTATAAATTTTCTTGAAGAAATATTACTTAATATAATTGGGAAATAATTTGCCTGCTAAATGTTTCCTTGAGGTACGAAAATTGTGGTAATATTATATACCATGATTGAGTCCTACTGAAAACTTTAAGTAGTTCGGAAGTAGTAAAATCATTATCTTTTTTATAATAAGAAACAACTAATATCAAACGCTAGTTCGTTAGAGAATGTATCATAGATATACAAATGTGATTATAAAAATTGTAATATAAATAAAGAACAACAGTATCATGTTTGAGGGAATGACACTGGAATTAACCGAATATTTTAGCAAATAAGATCCTCGTACTTTATAATAATAAATGTCAATAACATATTGACCATTTTAAGATACGTGGCGTTAGAATAATGCAATCATAATGACTATTCTTTACAAAGAATTTTAATTACCTAACATCGATGGTAAATGATCGTACACAATCTATACGTGCGTAGTGTCGAAATTGTTCAAGGTTTGTAATACAGATTTTTAGTAGTGAAGAAATCCTGTTTGACTTGGCACACATTCTAACTTATCATCACTTTATGCCAGTTCAAACTGATGTAACAGAAGCGGCTAACTAATTAACGCACAATATGGAACTAAAACACAAATATTTGTTTTATTAACAAATAATCTACGTATGTGTAAAAAATAAAGATTTTTTTAAAGTATTAAAATATCTAGTATGTGTAAAAATATAAAAGATTTTCTTCGGAATATTCCCAAACATTTTCTACCTCACATCTATAATTAAATCGATTATAGAATTAAAAATGCCAATCACTCCACGTGCATATATATTAGATTGAGGTATTTTCCATGCATCTCAGGACCGTACTTAGGACTTGAATTGCTGTTATAGTCAATTTATAACATGGTTGAATATCTGGGATTACTTTTTTACAAATTGCAGTTTTTGTTTAATAGAAATATTATGACGATTTTAGTACACAGCCAATGATTTCAGAGCGATACCATGATTTCAAAGTAACGAATGTTATACGTTATACTAAGCGTTTACATCACGTTATACTAAATTGCCCTATTATTGTTTGTATGCCACTAAACTTTATGCATTATGAACATGACGTTGACTGACTCTAAACTAAAGCATATTGTGTGTTAAAAATAACGTATAACATTCTGAATATAATAATACGAGGACCTATATAACATTCTTAAGCCACGTTTCCCATCGTGTTAACAGAAGCTCAAGAGGCAGAGGTAATGTAGGGTGTCTCAGTTGGAACTATAGGATTTGAATTACGTTCATTTGTGTTCTAGGGCGTCAAAGATAGGGCGTCAATATTGGCTGTCATCTACATACCATCCTACTACTGTCATCTACATGTCAATATGCCGCGATTAATAGTTCAACAACGAATAGTTTGTGAACAATTATTTTATGAAAGTGAGCGATCATTTACAGTTGCACTAAGAAAAATTCGCACAAAATTAGGACAATATGAAACGTCTACAGAGTTAACAGTTCGTAACTGAAACAAGAAATTTGAAGAGACGGGTTCTGTCATTGACAGGGCATTACCAATACGTCCTCGTCGTGGTCGATTAGATAAAAATATTGCTGCAGTGAGAGAAAGTGTACGGGAGCAGCCAAACATATCAATATGACGTTGTGCACAACAATTGAATCTATCAAGAGCCACCATACATCAGTTTTTAAAGAAATATCTTGATCTGTCAGCATACAAAATTCAGTTAACACGATAATTAAAAGTTACAGATCATTTACAACGTCGTACATTTGTTAATTTGGTCAAAGATTACAGAATTCTGTAAACTTTGATTTGGTGTTAGAAAGGAAAGGTGATGTTGATCTTTGCAACAAAATTTTCTTCAGCGATGAAGCACATTTTATGTCGACGGATACGTCAACAAACAAAATTGTCGACTTTGTGGTGCTGAAAATCCACATGCTATTCATGAAAAAAAAAATACATCCACAGATATGCACGGTTTGATGCGCATTTTGCAGTGGTGGAATAATTGGACCATACTTCTTTGAAGATGAAGATGGTAGTTTTATCACAGTGAATGGGAAGGCTATCGTGACATGTTGGCGTCGTATGCTTTTTAGATGACAGTTATTAAATATTGATTCCCTATCTTTGACAGAACACAAATGGCGCGTAGTTCAAATAATAAAATTCCAACTGGGACCCCCTATGTTATAGAATTATAAAAAAACCCTTAGCTCTCCTGCCTTATTCCAGCAAATATATTTTTGGTAAAGAATGTAAGGTAAGAATATAAGGCAGATTTTAAAAAGTCGTCTTAAAATCTGATCTGATGACGCCCAGTGAAAACTATCAGTCAAATAAGGTATGTAAATCATGTAAGAATATTAGTTACTTTTTGTCATATATCATAAACAAAACCACTTAGTAATAAAGCCTGCGTTTAAGAGAGCATTTGTATTACATTAACTACGGTTTTAGCTACAGTAGTAGCTATCCTAGTTTTAGTACATTTCAACTCTGTACATCAAAAAAGGAAGCAACACACCTTTTAATGCAAATCAGCCTATAAAAACATGTACCATTACTTAAGTGTAGATCAGTTGTTTCATACACAGTACCGTACAGGTGTTGTTCCTTCACGCTTGATTTAATAATATCCATTATAGTATTATACATCCATGACAAAAAGGTTCTCCGAACGTACATCAATAGTTTTGCAGTCAAGTATTCCTTCACTCTAATACAAAGTGATGATAAAGTTTGGTATATTATTTAAAATTTCATTACTAGTTGATTTATTTGGAAAAACATCAACATAATTTCTTTAATAAGTGACTAACGGATGTAAACATTATATTTTTAGATGTTGAATAGGTGAGCTGAGATGTCGTAATAATATTTTTTAAATCACAATCCCCTCCTTAAAGTTTTTCGAGTACAGAATACGGTACCCCATATTAGCGATTTGTTATTTACAATAATTATAAAATAGACCCTCTAGTTTTTCTTTAAGGAAATAGGAATGAAACAAATACGACTTTATTTCTGACAGAAATTTTAAAGTTGTTCAAAATGTTATCGAATAATAATCTGATATTGACTGGCATGCATGTAAACACTTTATATTTATAACGTTCAATAATTTAATTTCCGAGCTGATATTTTCAATTTAGATACGATTTTATTACTTCAGACTCATTCAAGCAACCTGAAATTCAGAAAATTATGTGTACTATTAAAATAGACCCGCGATTTTAAGTAACACCACAAAAAGTAATCCAAGGAGTTAAATCAAATAAACGTGGTAGCTTTCAATGGAACTTCATCGCTTTACCCATCTATCAGGGAAAGTACAGGATATTTCAATAGGGTCTCTCAAAATTTGTTAAATTATACCGGATATGTTATAAAAACAACATCTGTAAAATTTATT
Organism: Rosalia funebris; assembly: GCA_037954035.1. Taxonomy (NCBI): domain Eukaryota; kingdom Metazoa; phylum Arthropoda; class Insecta; order Coleoptera; family Cerambycidae; genus Rosalia; species Rosalia funebris. The sequence continues at coordinate 14,564,605 of JAZFAV010000007.1, forward strand.
GTGAATTGTTCGGTAGTGTATGTCAAATCACCATAGAAGGTTATAGCGTTCAACAACGTATAAATCATCAAATTTTCAAAATCAGTACTGCAATCGAGAAATGTTCTGCGCATTACTTGATTTTGATCAAATCAGTCAATACCTGTATGTCACCGAAACTAAAATTTTATTGAAAACATCGCTGCTGTGCATGAGAGTGTACGGGAAATCCGGAGGCAGAACTTGGCCTTTCTGCGACTTCAACTGGGAGACTTTTGCATCGGGACTTGGGTTTGCACCGGTATAAAACCCAACTGACCCAGGAGACCCAGGAATTTAAGGTAAATAACCATAGACAACGCCGTGTGTTCGCTGATTGGGCTCTAAATCAGTTGGAAGTTGATCCAAATTTCGCCAAAAAAAATTATCTTTAGTAACGAGGGTCATTTATGGATGAATGGATACGCGAACAAACAAAATTGTCAGATTTGAGACGATGCCAATCCACACGAAATACCAGCACCATATGCATCCCGAGAAAGTGACTGTTTGGTGCGGATTTTGGTCTGGCGGAATCATCGGGTCGTACTTCTGCCAAAACGAAACTGACATTGCCATAACCGTCAACGGCGAGCGCTACAGATCGATGATAGGTAACTTTTTGTGGCCTAAACTGAATGGTATAGATACCGACGACATGTGTTTCCAATAAGATGACGCTACGTGCCACGCAGCGCATGCCACGATGACCATTCTGCACGTGAGCTGGCTACCAAAATTTTGCTATTTAACGCTTTAACTCTTCTTCCTTTGGGGCTATCTTAAATCACAGGTCTATGCGAATAAACAACAAACAATTGATGCCATCAAAGTTCACATAACGAACGTCATCTAGCAAGTTCAGCGAGATTTATGCGACAAAGTCATCGAAATTTGAACCTCCCGAGTACGTGCTACAAAGCAAAGCCGCAGCGGATATTTGAATCACGTTATATTCCATACTTAATACCATAAAATATTCTTTTAAATAAAAAAAATTGAGTGGATATCTTACAAGCAACTTGTTTGATTTACGTTTAAAAATTGAACGTCCTTATTGAAAGACCCTTTAGTAGACGTCAATACCAAAATTATCTTACAGTTCTCAGACAGTTTTGATGTAGAATAAATAATTTTCTGTTACTTTTTTGTAAATGAGGAAACATATTTTATTAGATATTAGGTTACCGTATTTAGTCAAAACGGCTTTTATCAATGTTTTCAATTTTGAAAATTGATCAAATTGATGTATAGTACGAAATTAATGTTTAGTCAAAATGTCTACCAGATACCAGATCTCTGATATGAGATACTTGACGAGATAGTTGCAAAACATTTTTAGTTTTGAAAGTTAGTATTTTACAATCTTAATTTTCACATCTCCTTTTTTATGAACACTAAATAGGAAGACCCTAGTATGGGGTACCGTTGTACTCGGGATGCTTTTTGTTAAAAATGAGGTGGTTGCAATTTAAAAATACAATTATAACAGAAACTAAGACGGAATTTAAAAAATAATAAATGTGTACGCCAGTTAATATCTTTTTAAAAAACATTAAAGGATTTCAATTTTAAAAAAAATCATTTAATAACAAAATTATGAACTTCACCACGATTCTATAATAAACGTGTATATTAGCTTGGCATCTCAATATCGTACTAAACATTAAAGTATGGCTTCTGAATGTCATAGTAAATAAACAACATACTTATACATATATTACTGTAAAAAACAGAAGTCTTGAACTTTGGAAAATTCTATAGTTCTGTACAATATACTATTCCATTTTTGCGTATCACACAAATTGTATGTATCGAACAAAAACAACAAGATCTTCTGTATCTTTTAATTACTCTTTACTCAAATGCGATTTCTCTCCGTAGTTTATCCGTACTGAAGATTATTAGATTAATTACTAATTTAAATGTTTATCTTATAAGAAGAAATTACTACACTTGCATCTCCTCTTGAGAAATCCTAAGTATCATTGTGAAATATTATTTCCATTAAAATATTTCTTCTAGAGACAAGTTGTTGCTAAATTTAGATAAATACTATTAATAAAATATTATGAATTTCCGTAATTAATTATAATTCAAGAATGATTGCTAAAAATATATGGTGTATTATCAATAATAATTTAACTCTTTGATACTCCATTAATTTATATTATTATTTCAAATATAGCCTAGGGCATTATATTAGATAAGAGTCATTAATTGCGATCCATATGGTATTAAAATATCTCTTTAGTTTTTGAGAACGAAAAAAGTTTTCTTTAATGTAATATTCTTATTTACGAGAATTTCTGATTATATAAGACGGTTCACGTAAATGTATAAATTATGAAAATGTCTTCGTTCAAGTTGTAGTTAATAAATACCACCACCCAATAACACAGGAGTTCCTTAAGGGTTAATGTTGTTACGAATCATGTATTAGTCATATATTACGAATGCTGCCTTTTAAGGTTTTACAAAAAGTAAAAGAGAGACAAGTTCAAAAAAAGTGTTTTATTGCTTTTCGAAATATTCGCCTTTCAGGTCAATACATTTTTACATACGTTTAAGCCAATTCTGGAAACATTTTCTCCACTCTGAAGTTGATATCGTAGAAACATGGTTTTGGAAGGCTTCAACAGATTCTTGAGTTAATGAAAATCGCTTTCCACGCATCTCTTGTTTGACAGTGGGGAACAAGTAAAAGTCATTAGGTGATCAATCGGCTGAGTACGGGCAATGCGACATTAATTCGATATTTTTTCCCTTCAAATCTTCAATTGTTTGACTGCTGTATGGAAGTTGGCATTGTCGTGATGAAGAATGATGGTCCGTTTTTTGTGGTTTTTCCGTTCTTCATCGAAAACCGTTAGCAAAAAAATTGTATACCATTCAGCATTAACAGCTCTTCGATCTAAGAGTCTAAAGGAATGGTTGCGACGTGGCCAGTACATTCGAAGAACCAAACGATCATTTTCTTGGAAGTGCTCCGTGAACAAACCACGTTAGTGGGATTCGATTCATTTTCAAACACCCAAACAGTAGACTGTTGTTTGATTTCCGATTTATGTGAATATATCCACATTTCATCTCCTGTAACAATGTTGTATACGAATTTTGCACGTCGTCGGTCGAATTTTTTCAACATTTCCTGACACGAATCAACACGATCTTTTTTGCGCTTCGATCAAATTATGCGGAATCCATCTGGAATAGATCTTTCTCACAGCTAAATGGTCATGCAAAATTGATTGTATTGCAGTCTGCTATATGCCAAGAGACACTTCTATCTGTTTGTAAATCACATGCCGATATTCTTTAATCATGTTGCGCATGGCATCGATGTTTTTTGGACAACCGATTTTGGTCGAACCTCACGACACTCATCACTGACGGACGCACGATCACGACGAAATTCTGCAAATTAATTGTAAACAGTCTTCTCTGATGGTGCTTCATTACTAGAAGTTGCACGAAGTGATTCTATGCATTGTTGTTGAGTACGGCCTTTCTTAAAATCATAAAAAGTCATCCAACGCAAACCTTCACAGGTAATCTCCATTATTGCACAAACTTGCTTCTTTTAAACGTCCACTATCAACACATTACTCGGTTAAATTTCTAAGTTGACACTGGCGGCTTCGCAATAACAAACGTCAAGGTTCACGAATACAGTGATGCCACATCTCAGTAACGTCATCTATTAGTCGATTGTAAAAACTTAAAAGGTAACCGTACCAACCAGCCATATAGACTTTTATCAATCCTCAAATTGTACGAGGTTTGTTTTAAAAGTAAGGTTCCCATCGCGATAGCTCCGCAAGGAGAAGTATTAAACGAAATCTGACAACACTGTCGTGCGCGCCGTTTCTATCTCTCTCGGCCCCCATCTTCGCTGTCCAGCTACGCCGCGCAGAATTGGACAGACAGCCGCCTGCGATGGACCTCCCGATTTCCGTCACCGCCAGGTGCAAAATAGGCGCAGTGATCCGATTTTTGAACGCAAAAAAGGTTCCACCCATAGACATTCATCGATAGTTGTCTGAAGTTTATGGTGAAAAGTGTATCACCGTTCAACATGTCCGCAAATGGTGTAGGGGGTTCTCGAGCGGTCGTACATATATCCATGACGAAGACCGGAGCGGACGACCGTCGATTTCCAACGAGACTGTCGCAAAAGTCGAGAGTCTACTGCTCGAAGATTGGAGGATCACCATTCATAAACTGGCTCATCATATTCCTGAGATATCTGCTAGCTCAATTGACAGAATTGTGTCAGAGAAATTGTAGTATCACAAGGTGTCCGCCCGGTAGATCCCACGAATGCTCACAGATGCGCACAAGCAGCAACGCATCGACTGTGTTCTCCAACTTCTTCCATCCACCATCGTCACAGACGACGAATCGTGGATGTTTCATTTTACTCTCGAAAAAAAGGGACAATCACGCGAATGGCGCCACTCAAGTTCGCCTAAATCGAAAAAGCAAACGCAATCTGCGGGGAAAATCATGGCAACTGTGTTTTGATCCCGTAAGGGAATATTGCTCATCGACTTTATGCCTCCCGAGACAACAATAAACTCAGACAGGTATTGTGAAGCACTAAAGAAACTCAGTCGAGCCATCCAGAACAGTCGGAGAGGAAAACTGAGCAAAGGTGTGAATCTGTTGCACGACACCGCTCGTTCTCATGTCTCTCAGCAAACCGAGAATCTCCTGAGCAAATTGGCTCAACTGTCATTCCCCACCCTCCCTACAGCCCAGACCTAGCCCCTAGTGACTACCACCTGTTCCCAAAATTGAAGGAACACTTGGGTGGATTGCATTTCCGGACCGACGATGAAGTCAAGAAGAGGTTAATCGCTACCTCAACGGATTGGCGGTAGAGTTTTATGACATGGGGATACAAAAGATGGAAGAACGTCTACAAAAATGCATCCAGGAAAATGGCGATTATGTAGAAAAATAGGTAGAAATATCTTCAAGCTTTCCAGCTATGTAAATAACTTTGATAATAAGCAATGCTGTCTATTTAAAAAAATGTGGGAACCATATTTTTGAGACAACCCACGTATGAGGTATGTATTTTTCAGTTTTTACAGGACCGAATTTATTCAACATTAATTGAAACTATTGTTCGTATGATAAATACCAATTTATATTTAAACCAGTAATGAGTCACCTCATTCAAACGTACGCATATATAAAAATGACCTATTCTTTAAGTATGGACCTATTTATTATCGGCACTGGTGTGGGTAGTAGTATGAGTTTTCTGAATTATAGTGGGCTGTATATGATTTCGGCAAATATAAATCGACAAGTTTTGCGAAACTCATTTAGTCAGTAAAAGTATATCCGAGATTTATAAAGAGTTAGTGCAATCGTTATATAGGTCTTAAGAAGATTTGGTGTACAAATTTCATGAAGACAGGACAGGCATTAGTGAAGGTCCAAGTGGTTTACGCAATACGGCGATGGAGAATAATGAACAAATTACTGCAGTGATAGAAGAACGAATACACTGGACTGCGGTTGAAATTTAGTGCTATTATACATCACATTGTAACAAATTTCTTCGATATACGCAAGTTCACCTTTACTTTCTCACGGAATACGTAATTGAACAAAAATGGGATAACATTTTCCAAAGTCCATCAGTAAAATATCCACCGGCAACATAAAAATATCTAAATTGTCGAGCTGGATTTGCATACTGACACCTGTCCCAAGATTTATCTGCCACATTAAAAAGTCAATTTCAAGATGGAAATAACTAAGGACTGTTCCAAGGAGTACGAAATTTGAGAAGAGGTTACAAGCTGTCCTTCAGAAACAACGAAAATATTTGCAGTTATGTGTAAGATTCTTCAGTTACACGGCTGTGTTTCATATCATCTATTCTAGAACAAATAATTTTGTATAAATTATATATCAAACATGAGATAAATTATTAAAATATAATTACAAAACATGGCATATTTCATGATTTAAACCATTTTAAAGTTAATATTGTACAACTCTGTGTAGTATTTTATCCTTCCTGAAACACAAGAACGACATTGGAGAGCAAGTTTCATTCCGTGAAGGAATACCAACGATATTGTCGATAAAAAACGAAATGTACATAAACAGAGCATTAGATATGACTCGCATTTAAGCACAACACTTTCCATTTTGTTTGTGTTATTACAGCGCGAATACTGACTGACACACTTCTTTGAACTGCAACTGCAGACATTATATAACTGCTCAGCTCTCGACTTGTTTAAGTCAAAGTACCACATTCTCTGGTATTTTATATCGCGATTAACCATTCAAAACAATCTACTAGGTTATGTTAAATATTATGCAAATATAGATGAGAGATGGGGGACCGACAAGATTGATGTTAAAGAGAAACTTTTCGATAGGAAACCTTATTCTTTAGCAATACTTTATTGTACTTGTAAATTTGTTTTGTTGTAAGGGGGGATATTAAAGAATGTGTAATGATCTTACTGGATTTAGTCAACCTATTTATAGGCAAGTTTATATAACAGCGACTGTACGGCTAGGAACATGTGTAATTATGTGAGGCGATGCGCGGTCTTAACCTAACGGAGTACATTTACTTACACTTTCTGAAATTAAATTCCAAATACAACGCAACATGTTAAATCGAGTACATCGATATGTAATAAATTTCTTATGCCATTAACATTTGTTGAAATGTTTTTAATAAGCTTGAGAATATGTATTTAAAAATTCAGTAGTTTTAAAAAAGCATAGACAAAAGAAGTTATCTAGAGGAATGTAGGTTATCCACATAATTGACTTTTTTTTTAAATCCACATATGTAGTTTCATGCAAATAAATCTTACAAATGTAAGCACTGTTAAAGAAAATATATTTTGTTATAGGATTATGTCTGGACCAAACTAATCATACATAAGAGACTTAATATAATAGTGCAATGTAACAATCAAAAATGTATATTGCAAATATACTAATAATCTCAAATATTCGATATTTGAAATATGATGCAGAACTAATAGAAGTCAAGCTCTTATACTAGCTACCTTATATTAGCTTTAAGAAAGATAAATAGGAGATATAATTTATAAAAAGATTATATTTAGCATATTAACTCTTTTTAAGGACAGGAATGACAATCTGAAGAGTCACCACCTTATCAGTGGATGAAACTTCTTATGTGTTCTGTTCTCCTTATGTGTCGAAAAACAACTTTTTTCTCTCAATATTATTACGAACCGTCTTACGGACAGAAAATAAAATAGGAAAGAAATAATTTATCATTAAAACCATCTATTGACTTTTCAGCCAATCCTCATCTAACTCTTTCAAATAATACTCAAACTTGAGGGTGGTTTGGGGGATGCAGCCAAATCAGTGAAATGCTGTCTTTCACAGCTAATATTTCAAAATCGGTTGGTTTCTCAAGAAAAATTGTTGAAAATGAAATTATGTAATAAAATCTCTATAAGATGCATGTACCACGAATTATTCACAAAGAATTTTTATTAGTTTCTCAGTTATTTTTTCAAAATATGTACTTCATGATTTAAAATTTTACGTATTTCTATCGCATATCCTTTTCGAGCACCAACTGTCATCATTATTGACAATGCAAGCAGCTGCTTGAGCAACGACTTTCAAAACGCATTTTTGCTGAAACATAATGAGAGCACGTATGTAATTGATCTATAAGGAAAAGCCTTAACCGATCTCCATAATAAGGAGCGTTCGATTTTACAGCTGGTGGAAAAACTTATATGCCAGAGAACCGAAACAACTACTGCTGATGATGTCGGTGTGCTGATATCACAAAGCGCCATCAACAAAACTCATCATCGAAATGAGGCAGTGCTTATCGTCAAGCATGCTGTTGATCCTCTCATACTTATTAATCACTGTTGTAAGAAAGTAGTGTTATAGGGTAGTGTTCTCACGATTTGCAGTTCTTAAAAGCTTTGGAAAGCTAAAAAAGTTATGCTATTTATTCATGCACTTAGAGGTTGCGATATCACTTATATTTTTTTCTACAAAGGAAAAACACAAACCATAAAATATAAACTAAATAACAGGATTAAATAATCTATTCCTGTATTAAATAAGTCCGTGCCAACATTATTAACAATTAAGCAAAGAATACCAACCAGCATACAACACAGACATATCTGAAAGAAAATTAAAGGAGTGTGAATATTGCACGATTTTGCCAGATTGCATTAGCTACTAATAAAATTGATAGAAAGAAATTAATTTAAAATAGAATAACTGATTTAGTTATGATAAATCTAAGAAGAGTCATCAGAGTGACTATGGTGTTTAATTGAAACATTCTAAAATTAAATTCTGGTTTTAAATAGAGTTATTATATAATAATTTTAAGACTAATATTATTCAGTCACGTTTGTCTATATAAGAAATGGGAGTTATTAGTTAGGAATGTACGTAATCACAATTTTGGCATTGATTTAATTAATAATTATTTTAATGGGGAAATTTCATGTAATGGCGATATAATTTTTTATTTAATTAAAAAGTACGTAGCTAATTGCATTAATTAAATTAAATAAAAATTAGGTTAACTAAAATAAAGTAGGATAACTGAACATTCTGCTACATAGAAATATAATTTATCCTCGTCAAAAATAAATCAGCTGTTGTACAAGTTTGTTAGATTTTTTCAATTTTGTTAAAATTTCCGGGAAATGTAGGTTGTTGTTAGCATACTGCCAGGATTATCATAGAATATGCCGAGAATGTTTAATAAATTCATACATACCGTCATTCAATTAAAACTAAGGATTTGTTGGAATAAGTTACATGCTGAAATTATCCTACACAATTTAATGTAGTTTATATAAAAAAATGGTTCACAAATGTTTGGCCATTTGTCTCGATGCGATAGATCCCGGACAGAAACTAGATAGTATAGGACTACCTAGTTTCCGTCCGAGAATTACTTAGTCAAGAAAGAATGCAGCAATATTACATAAAATTTTGTAATCCATAAATAAAATTTCTCTTTACATTATAGTAAGACATCAGAGGGGAATTCTTAATTATGAACCGTAATCCCATATTCAATATCAGGAGTATTTTCTTGAATAATTCAATAAGAGATTAAGTTTGCAATTGATTAATGGTAAGGAATAGGATAATTATAAGACTAATTTTTCTTTCATGTTATCTTCTATCATAATAATTATGAATGCATAAGTACTTAGGTTTATAAATTTTTATATACAGGATTTATGTATCTAACTAATAGTACTCGATATTAAAAGACCTAAGATATAAATAAACTGAAAAATGTAACCGATAATAACCGCTCTTGAATACATATTATACAGTGTACTTGAATAAAAGGTTATATACAGGTACACCTAATAAAAATGTAGTGACGTTATATACGTTCTTGATATTTCTTTCATCTTTCAGGAAATATGCTGTTTTATTCTTATATTTTCTAAGGACATGGCAGATTTAGATTATCAGTAAATTAAACAAGGAACGATATTAATTTATTTAAACATATTAATTTTTTTTTCTTTGTATATTTACTTTAGTAATTAATGTAATTATGTTTGCGTAACCTGTACAAGTGCGAACAAAATAATAAAATATGATTTATGCAGAAGATTTGTTAATTACTTAAAATGAGTTTGTACAATAGATAATTTTTTCAAAATTCAATCTTTTGAAATTCTTAAAACCATTTTCGTAGGTTTTACTACCAATAACTCATTACCACGTTTAGACATATTTCCTTCTTTGTTTAATTTATGACACACTAAATAAATAAAACACTATCTATTTAATTATAGATATTAAATCCATGTTTCTGGAATAGGATATGGTTTACACATGAAAATATGGATGAGTATTATTAAAAGTTAATACATAATAGAGGTAGAAAAGATGAAAATTATCTTAATATCTTAAGACTTGCGTTAAGTACCATACCTAATTTATGGCGATTCAAATATTTCAAAAACTCTCTCATATAATTTCTAGTTATCCACCCCCCAAATCATTTCTGTTTGAAAATTTAAATAAATAATCATAAAATGTTAATGAAAAAAATCATTGGATATCCAAATTTCGTATGCTATAGGTGTTCCGACGATATTAAAGGCAGAGAAATGAAATTTCTATGCAATCTTGTTATGTTTTTATTACACAAATTTCTAGGCAAATAATTCCTTACTTTATTTGTTATGATATACCTACTTGTAACATATTGTTCTAAACATATATTTAGAGTTAAATTCTAATTTTCCTAGCAGTTATAATTTATTCACATAAAAATAATGTTTAGTAAATTCGACAATAACGTTAAAAATGTCAAAATAAATTTCGATAAAAATGGAAAATTTATTAATTTCTCTTATTGGAATATACAGTCTAATATATCCATCTCTATCCGTGTCTAAAGTTTATTTCCCCTTCTCCTTAACTTCAATTAGGGATTTCCAACTAAATACGAAAATAATCACAGATAGTGTTGTAGAGCCATTTTGAAAATTATTTTTTAAATAGCTTTGTGTTTTCATTAACAGTGTGTGAGTCATATCTCATTTGAATCAAACCGCTTCAAATATAAAGATTTAAACGTTTGCATTTTCACATGTGTATTTTGATTTTTGAAAAAATCGATTAAGTTCATTAGTGGTAATTATCAATTTTTTTAAACAGTGCCTCCCTGTAAAAGAGAAGTATCAGGTCTTTTTCTGCAGAAATCAAGCAAAAAATTACTTAGACGTTTTTATATATCCGAATTTTATTGTGCTTCCATTTAAAAATTCGCTTTACTTTAATTTTGATCTACGTTAATAATATGGCACTTTACTAATACTTTAAAAGAAAATATTAATGCAACTCTAATTAATTATTGGCGAGACTGTAAGAAATCTACATACATGCAGCTGGAAGAATTTTCAGTGAGAGGTAGCCTAATCATCCTGTCTCTAAAGCGTACTTACAACAAATACAGCAGAAGCTTCAACGAAGAGGTAGTATTCAGGATGAAGGACAAAATAAACTGGACTAGGCACTGCAGAAAACCAACGAATAAATATTGTTGCTGAAACGGTCGTGAATCCCCCACAATCTATACATAAAGTATATGCTATCTATGTTTATGTAGTATTTACACAAAGGGTTGCAGAAAACGGGTTACAATGAAGAGTTGCAATGAAGTATCTGCACAAAATTGTACAAAAGGTTCTTATAAATGATCCCAATCGCAAACTTCTATTTTGTAAAATTAATCACAGGAAAATAGCGAACCTAAATATTCCAAAACAGTTCTATTTTGTCGATGAATCTACCTTCCTTTCTAAATGGTAATGTGAATACTCAGAATGTAAGGTACTACAGTAAACGAATCCTCATATCTTTCGTGAGAACCACACAAAATTTCCAGCAGAAGTCAACATATACATAAGCAGGGATCTTGGGCAATCACAAAGCTGGACCTGTGTTTTTAAATCAAAATTTAAAGGGAGATGTATATTTGTAGAGATGTATATTTGTTACAGAATGCTATCGAGCCTGAGGAAAATATGGACGAATTTCTAGATCTGGAAATAATAAGATAATGCTCCTCCACACTATTATGATACACTGTATAATATGTACATATACCTGTCAATAGATCATAAAATAAATAGGTAGTTCTTATTAAAATTAATATTACTGGACCACATAGCGACAATTCTAATTCAATGTAATTGTTGTTTTAATGTAAAATACAAGAAGAAAATTTCTTAAAAAAATAATCATGGAATAAGTAATAAGTGTGATGCAATTCATTCCTCGCGTAATAAGAAGGGTTAACTATTATTTTTGTTACATAGTACGTCAATAAGTGGATATATTTTTGGTTTTTCTTTAGAGAGGTCTAGAGACATCTGAATGTTGAAATTTCTCCAATTGTTAGTAAAAGGATTATAAACCAAGAATTTTCTCACATCGGTGGAATGTCTTTCCTACACCTATTTGATAATTATATAACTGTAATTTTTATTAATGATACGTAATTAAGAAATTTAGAATTAGGTCAAATAAAATGGATCGTGGTCGTAATCGAAGAATGGATGGACAAATTAAGATTCCATTAAAACGTAAGTGATGCAACATTTTAAAAATCGGCAAAAACATATTTAAATAAATTAACAATAAAAGATTAACGGATGGCAGGTAGCATCTGATTATTCTGAAGAAATAACGTGACATGCTATACCAAACTTGTCCAAGTTAAAATTCATAGCGTTAATTTCATACATTTCCTAGGTTCTTAAATATTATGGTGTGTATAAATAAATCATTGCTCAGGAAATAATTTCAATCACGATTTCAATGACAAATAATACTGGAGTATTTTTATTACGCGAACGTTTGTGAAATGGAAATGAATAAGACTTGCCTTCTCGGTTATGTATCAAATACTCATTATTATGGTAATTTATGAACTAGTGTATATACAATATGTACCATGTGCTTGATTGATTATATAGGAAGCCTTAGGTATCATATTAATAAATATAAGGATCACTAATCACTACTGCTAGCAAAGAAATTTCGGTAATATGTACTGATTAAGGGATTTATCAAATTATTAATAGAAACATTGTTATATTTTTGTTTATAACTAAATAATGATTACTGTTGTACACTGACTATTTATTATATTTTTACCTTGGGATATTTTATTACATATGCCTGTGGAATAAATATATTATAGAATATATTACACATTATAGAGCTTTATTGTAATTTGCCTTGATAATGTTTAAATTGACGTAAGGATCTATCCCCATAAATAACATTTTCAACCCTTAGATAAATTACCGTCTGAACACATTTTCAAAACTTAATAAGTTATGGTCTATATGACTACTATTTATTTCAAAGGTTTTAACAGGTTACTTATTAACTCGTATGGTACTGATTTGTCTCTGTTTATCAATGTACCTGTTTATCAATGCATTTTAGAGATATTTCGTTAATTTTTATATAATACAACAACCTTCTCCTCAGCATCACTTTGAAACCAATTTAACTGTCCGTTATACCGAAGACATATGTAGATACTGATGAAGAAATTAGATATTTTTACTTTTCCGCGCTCAACTATACGTGAAAAATTAAATGTAATCGTGTAAAAAAATGTTTTTCTAGCGTTTATTTTTCGTTTTTCGGCCTACAAATAAAAAAATGGTTTTTAAACGATTTTGTGTATGTGTGTGTGTCGTTGTCGTCGGCATTAATAAAATTTCTTGTTAGCACGATAACTCAACTAAATCGTGTCGAATCGATCGGGTTTTGACTGATTCTGATTAGGAACGTCTACCAGATGACATGTATTGATTTTGAGGTGGATAGGACATATCCCACTCTGTCCATGTGTCATAAGAAAGTACGATGATGGACTCTTTGAAAAATGCAATACTGTTGCATAAAACATATATTCCGCATTTATGTGTTGGTTTATTTTTTCTCGGCCAGTAAATTTCGAGATAAAAATGTTCTACGTGCGCAAAACTCCGTTTTAAGGTTTTAAAACTGTTTATTTACATTATCAATGGATGTTTATAAAATTACACATTTATATTTCCATAAAACTTCAGTACAATATACAAAACAGTTTAAAAAGTCGATTCATATAGAAATAGTCTAATTCAGATGTTTAGTTTATTTTTTCATGGGTGTTTAAATAGAGCTGCCAATACCAGTAGTAGTAATAATTATCAAAATGGAATGAAATATGAACTCAAGAGGAGTTTCCCGAAATGAACCTCCTCACTGATAAACAATAGGGAATACATCCGTATTTTTATATCCAGCAGCGTTTTCAAGTTTCACAAAGAAACATTTTAAACAAGGGATTCTAATTCTACAAAGGGAGAACAAATTCTAAAATGAACATTAGATTAGACTCAGAATTAACATACATATGTATGTATGTATGTATGTATGTATGTATAGCAATCTAAGAAGATGGAGTTAATAACAATTTTAGTCACCTAAACAGAACCGACTAATATTAATCAGAATCAGTTGAAACCCGTTCGATCCGACACGATTTAGTTGAGTTATCGTATTAAAAAAAAAATTGAGCGACATTGAGAGTATGTCCTATTCACCTCAAAATCAATAGGTGTCGTCTGAGAGACGTCCCCGATCTGAATTATTAAAAACCTGATCGATCCGACACGATTTAGTTGAGTTATCGTGCTAACAAAAAAAAATCTCAAATAGACCCATGGACAGGGTGGGATGTGTCCTATCCACCTCAAAATCAATAGGTGTTATCTGGGAGACGTCCCCGATCAGAATCAGTGAAAATCCGATCGATCCGATACGATTTAGTTGGGTTATCATGCTAACAAGAAATTTTAATTCCGACAACGACACACACACAGACAACATTTTTTAAAAACAATTTTTTTGTTTTTTGGCCGAAAAACAAAAAATAAGCGAAACATTTTTTTTCATTTTTCTACACACGGTTACATTACTTTTCCGCTAGTATAGTTGAGTGCGGAAAAGTAATAACGCTACTCGTATATAATATCAGTCGGTTCTGTTTAGGTGACTAAAATTAAATATTATTTTCTAGCAACAAACAGTTGCGCAGTTGTGAAATAAAATGTTTTGAAAAAGAAGCGCTTAATAGGTTATAAGGAAATGTATTGTCATTGTAAATATTGGTAAATCAAAAGTACAACGAGATGTTTTCTTTCCCAACGAGTGTAAGTGTTGCTTTCAAGAAGCTATTTATAGTAAGCTGTTTTTATACAGAATTTTCGTTTTATAAATATTATAACTATTCGACATTGAGGGCACCCGACAACTTTTTACTTTAGTACAGTTAATCATAATATGGTTACATTATTATTATTAATCAATCGGGTGTTAGGAAATTTCAGGTCAAAGTCATTAAATATGTAAATAAAACTATTACTTCGTATAAGCATATTATATAAATGATGATTTCGCACTAGAAGTAGCTGGAATAAAAATATTGATAAATAATATGTAGTTTCTTTAGCATTACGTTTTTACCTAAAAATTAAACATACTCATTATTATTACAAAACTTATTATGAGGAACATTTTACATTGGTCATAATTTGTGTGTGAAGAACTAAATATTATGGGATATAGATAAAATAGATTTATGGAATAGATCAATACTGTATTTAACATTGTACATAAGTTCTCTAGAATTGACGCAAGTTGGAAATATCAGGTAAATGTATATGTATAAATAAAAAATAAAGAATTAAATACATCGGATTCCTTGTAACACCAAAGCTCAACAAAATCACCCTCGAATATTAATAATAAATGAATAAGAAATGCTCATAAGGAAACCTACCACCTCTTATTATAGACAACATTGCGGATAGCAATAAAGCAATAAGAAATAGCTTTGATGCAATAGATAATAAGCAAGTACATTAAATTCTTTAAGAACAGCATATTTTTTAAATCGTCGTTCATACAATGTAACTCACTTTCTTTAAATTGGAATAAAATTTTATTCCAATAATTTTTTTTACATATTACAATTTTTCTATAAAATTTTACTATTCTGATCTCGTATGAAAGATATTAATTTAAAGTATAGAACAATTAATTTGCAACTGAATTAAAGCTTCAATTATAACATCAAGATAAAGTGACTCCTATACTGAAAGAAAAAATATGGTTTACTATTTGTAAAAAGAAAAAAAATATTGTCGCCCAAAAAATAGGAGAACGAATATTATGATTTTTTTTTAATAATTTATTAAGTATTAATAATTATTGTAATACTGTTTGGGTGCGATACTGTTGCACCTAAACATGAAAAATGAATCATATTATAATTTCCAATGCCTACTTGGAAATTTTGTATCAAAGATTTTCAATTATTACGTATGATTTTAATAAATAATTTAAAGTGTATATAAATAAAAAATGTAAAACAAATCTTTTTCTATCCAATAATTAAATTGACCTCTTCATAAAACATTAATAAACAAGTCTTTTGTTGTGCATTTTTTTTTAGTTTTTCCTCATTAGAGTCCTCATTAGAAATGAGAAGAATGGAATTAAACACCTAAAGACCATATAATTTGTATTATGGTGTTAAGCCAACTAAATTTCAGGGAAATGTTAAAAAAATAGGTTCATTGTATCTGAATTCATAAACTTTAATGCAGACTCGGATTATGTCAAAACATACAGAGTGTTTCATTTAAGAACCCAAATACATTTTTGACATGTCACTCGGACATGTCAAAATATGTAAACGAAATGCCACTTAGACATGTGCCCTTTAATTTTTTTAAGTCGTATTTTAAAAGATATGATGTCATCGATATTAGTTTTTAATGGGAAACTTCATTTTGGTTGTGCCCTTTGCAAGAATTCTTTTTTTCGTACATAAAATAAAATAAATGACTGGTTACATAAGAATATTATTAGGTTATAGTTAAATGGCTTAATATGACAAGTAAAAGGTTAATACAAGAAGACAACAGAAATAGAAAAAGCAATCAGAACGAAAGAAATACTAACAATACACAAATTAATTCTAAACATTCAATAAACACTGAACGACATAGTTCCTATTCCAATAGTCCCCAACGTTAAGTGTAAACGAAGGATGTTATTTTATTTCAATCACTTTGTTATAACCCTTTTTCTTTTGAGTTTAAAAATTTATTTTCTCACAAACGTGTTTATGTAACTAACTCCTTATCTTACGTTACGTAAAGAAAAGAATGTCCCATTTTTTCCAAATAAAAACATTAGTCCTGGGAAGACCAGTATTAATAATCTCCAAATGGTACCAACTTGGTTGGCCAAATGCGTTTCGAGAAACATCTTTCGGTGTTCATAAAAAATTAGTCCTCTGGTTTTTTTTTTAATATTAGTACTCCTTTTATCGAATTTATACATTACTTTTCAGATCCATTGCATAATCAAAATCATTATACATAAGGTACAACTAATAAAAAAGATAACAACTTACAATTGAACTATTTAATACATAATGAATATATATCACTTCAAGATACATGGTGTGGTGTAGTTTTTCTTCATTATCTTTCATAACTATACAACAGCTTTCATATGTATTTATATTCATCATTGTTTTTTTTTCTTGGGTTTATTGATTTCCTAATTAAATAAACCATCAATTTTTTTTACTAATTATGTTGACGTTCAGGGATATATGACCAATAAGCAGAAACGTTAGGAGTCAATCGGGAGACATACTGATCGGAAGAGAGGAGAAAGCGGATAGATGGAAGCAGTACTTAGGAAATTTCTACGAGCGTCAGGAATTAGGAGAGATATTAGAGAAAGAATCTAGCATCGATAGGCAAGATGTAGGAAAACCTATATTGAGGGAGGAATTTGAAATAGCTCTAAGGGGGATAAAGAACAATAAAGCGCCGGGTGTAGATAAAATACAGGCGGAAATTTTGAAATGTGCGGGACAGAAAGTAGTAAATAGGATGTTTGAACTGGTAAAATACATATGTATTTTACCATCATCCGGCATCTCGCCCGTTTCGTATATACGAAACGGGCGAGATACCGGAGGATTATAAGAAGAACATTATCGTTACTATACCGAAAAAGAGAGGAGCCGACAAATGCGAGAACTTTAGAACGATTAGCCTAACTTCCCATGCGTCAAAAATATTAACCAGAATAGTGCAGAAGAGGATGGAAAATAGAGCGGAGGAAATACTAGGAGAAGACCAATTCGGGTTTAGGCGAAATAGAGGAACTCACGAAGCTATTCTGGCGCTAAGAGTAATGTTAGAGAAAACAATAGAAAAAGGAAAGAACGCTTATATAGGATTTGTAGATTTAGAAAAAGCTTTTGATAATGTAAGATGGGAAAAAATGTTCGAGATACTAAAGAGCGCGGAAATGAAGTATAGAGATAGGAGAGTAGTACACAATCCATACAAAGAGCAAACTGCTGTTAGAGAAGTAGAAGGGGAGAGAAGGGAAGTAGGTATTAGGACAGGAGTAAGACAAGGCTATCACCACTAATTTTTAATCTGTACATCGAAGAGGCGATTAATGTGGTAAAAGATACGAGTGGATTTCGGGATTAAAGTACAGGGACAGAAACTAAAAATGCTGAGATTCTCGGATGATATAGCAGTATTAGCATCTAGTAAAGAAGAATTAGAGTCAGCGTTGAACGAAATAGAGGCAGTGTTGACAGAGGAATACGGAATGAGGGTGAATAAAAACAAAACTAAAGTGTTAGTGTGCAGAGGGCGCGAGAGCAGAGCAAAAACGAAAGTACAAATTAATAATGAAAGATTGAAAGAAGTTAAAGACTTCACTTATTTAGGAAGTAAAATAAATTGGGATGGAAGAAGTGATAAAGCTATAAAACAAAGAATAGCCCAGGGTCGAGTAGCTTTTAACAAAAAGAAAGCAATTTTATGCTCGGGGGTTATAAACTTAGAAACAAGGAAGAGATTTTTAAAAACGTATGTATGGAGCACGGCACTATACGGTTGCGAAACTTGGACGGTAGGGGAAGCAAGTAGGAAGAAATTAGAAGCTTTTGAGATGTGGTGTTACCGAAGAATGATGAATACCGTGGACTGATAGAGTTAGAAACGAAGAAGTATTAGAGAAAGTCGGCGAGAAAATAAGTATGTGGAAAAGCATAAAGAAGAGAAGAGATAGAATGGTAGGCTACTTGCTAAGACATGGGGGAATAGTCCGCGATATTTTGGAGGCAGAAATAGGAGTGAAGAAAGGCAGAGGCAGGCCTAGATTAGACTACTGCTCACAAATAGTAAGGGATGTAGGTTGTAGCACAATTAGCGAAATGCGTAGGTTAGCACAAGATAGGAGAAGCTGGAGGTTAGCGTCCAACCAGTCCTAGTACTGATGACGTCATGATGATGAATCATCAGTTTTCTTTTCTTGGGTTTATTGACTTCCTAATTAAATAAACCATGAACATTTTTTTACTAATTATGTTGACGTTTTGCCTTCTATTTAAGGTTTTTCCAAAACATAACAGAAAAGCAGATCACAATACATATACCATTGTGCATATTTATACTTTATTTCTTTGTTTCACGAATATTAACAAGTTGGATGCCTATACGGCAAAAATAAAAAAATAAATGAAATATATTTGTGATACTATTGCCATCAATGTTTTCAAAGAGCTTCAAATAGGAGAGGAACCGTTAACACAATCAATATAAAACAATGACATAATTTCTGTCTCCTTTTTATAAAATTTTAAAACCAATAAATCCAAGAGAAAAAGTAACTTAAAATTAGTTGAAAAAAATAAAAATCTTAAATTTATTTTTTATAACGAATATATATATATATATATATATATATATATATATATATATATATATATATATATATATATATATATATATATATATATATATATATATATATATATCTATACAGTAATACAAAATATGTTACCATTAAACAATAAAGAAATTGATGCCCACCCATTTTCAACGACATTTGATATGGCTGAAAATTTTTTAATTAAAAAGTAGCTAACGTAATAAAATTCTGTAAGATCATACACTGGAATTTTATGTGTTTGAGTTGCTATTAATATTTAGGGGGAATCCCCCTATATTCATATTTATCTATACACCTGTATTTGTTATTCAATGACATTTTCTAAATATCTGCTGCATTAAAGCAGTAAATATGTTAAGATTCACGATGCACAAAATAAATGTGTTTATTTTATAACGGAGCACAAAAGAACAATTATATTATCATTAGTAGTGTATATCCAAATTCTATATCCTTTACCTACATCATTTATGAAAAACTTAACACCATATATCAGTATTAAATATTAGCTATATATACGGAATATGTAACCTTAGATTCCAAAATTTCTCTATTGAATAATTTCTTATATACAAATATAAATTGATAGTATATAATGTTTAATAAAACAACTCAAATGTTACATATAAAATTGATATCTTTTAATGTAGTTAGTTTTATTAGCAGGATACATTTTATGAGATAAAATATATTCTCCAATATACAAATTGACCTTTCCGAATTCATTGAATTGTTGAGAAATTAGATAGTCCTTAAAGTACTCCCTAATGTGATACCTTAATAGCGTTGCCTAGAGGTTTCCTTCCACTATTTTGAAATGAATTTCGATTCGATTAACTTTATTTCAGAAGCAGTTCAATGTGCCACTTTACGTTATACTGTTTTAATAACCGTAATTACATATTTTTCCTATATTAATATACAAACATATAATTTCCAGTAACGATTACATTTATATTTGTAGACATCTAACGATCTTTCGGTGGTATATAATGATTAAATAATGAGGTCTTCACAGTATAATTCCTCATTGCTATTCCCTAATATAAAATTTCGTTTGATATGTGAACTTTGCTTTATTATGTTTTTGCACAAAGTAGTTAGAAGCATTATACATAGTCTTATCTTATTGTTAATTTATTTTGATATTTAGGTGTTCGTAATATACTTTAAGCGTGTTTGTGGTAAAAATATGTATAATGCAGTTGTTACCCCCAAAAATATAGTAACAGATAATTATACATATATTAGCACACTACGCATATAACGTAATTATATAATGCTTTTCTGAATATCTTATATTATTACAAGTCGTTTAACTCGCAGTAATAGACCATGCTGGATGACAGAAATTTCCAACGACATTGGAAAAAATAAACTAACAGTATAATGTGGTAAAACAACTATCATAATATAGATTTAAATCATTGTGCACCTTTAACATGAAGACAAAAGATCATATATACATATCAGATCATATATATAAAAGATCATATAACTGACAAGATCAATCAGTTATTATCAAAAATGGGAGTAACGGTCACATATATGTACTTACTACCGAAAACAGAGAAGCATATTAAAAAAGGCCAAAATTTTATATTTTAATAGCCTTTCTAATGTAATTGTATAGTTTATTTAATCTTTATTTGCCAAATAAAAAATCCCAAACGACTCTTATCTCATACCGTGGCTTGTGACTTTCAGCTTGTGGCTTGTGGCTTGTGGCTTGTGGCTTGTGTTTATAGCTGGGCTCAGGTAGACTGTTCCGTTTATCGGAAAGATAAGATATATATATATATATATATATATATATATATATATATATATATATATATATATATATATATATATATATATATATATATATACGTTTAAGGATTTGATAAAGTCCGTAATACTTTGTATAAAAGTTACATACTGACAAAAAATATATAGATAGAAAACAAGTAATTTCGTATTAATTAAAAAAAATGCACCAGCCCTCAGGAATGCTCACTCTTCTAAAAATATAAAATTAAGTAATATAGCGCCATTACCTTATAAACTTCTCCTATTAGAAATTTAGTAATAAAAATTAATAAACTTCTTCTATGTGAGTATTCTAGTCGAGACAGAGCGTTCAATTTTTAGTAAAGTAACTTTTCTATGCCAATGAATTTTCTATTAAATTAATTAATGTACTTGTTTATCCTTAATTTATGAAAGGATGAACTGATTCCATTATCAATGAAATTTTTGAATATATTTTAAATTCTACATAAATTAAGGTCCTCTATAATTCTTTTTTAGCTCGCAGCACTTCAGAGTTTCATTATTATTCAAAATTACTGGTTTTATATAAAAATAATGATTTCATTAATAAACTAGTTCCATCTAAAGATCGTAGTATAATAAAACTAGCGGTTTTCTATAAATAAGAAGTTTGAAAATTTTTTTAAAATTAGTTAATTAACTCTTGTGGTAATTACAGTAATTTTTTTCTATAAAAGTCTAAAGAATTACAAAGAGTTGAATTAGAAAAAATTAAGGATTTTTTTAAATTTTTAGTTTAGTATTTTAATATTATATTCATTCTATTTCAATACTATAAAACGTATAAGGGCAATATTTTATTTTAAAGATCTGTAAGAAGTCTCAATAATCTTGTGCATGTAAAAATATTTTAGTCCAGTGAGCTACATATACATATTTTAGAATCCGAACAGAAACAGAGCAGAATCAGAACAGTATCATTGAACAACATTGTATTAAACTGTTCTTATTGCTTCAGGATAAGCCAAATTGGAGACCCTATATAATTCAGAAATTATTTTCCATTTTTATATTATTTCGCAAAACTGATAGTTTTTGGTGGCGATTTTTTGTGGTACCTTTATTTTTACCTGGATTTTTGTAAAATTCATAAATTTCTACAAGAACTGCTATCATTAAGTCTATTAAGTAAAATCCCACACTATAATTTACGTATATGCATTTGACTTACTATACGGGTTGTTGTTCCTTTATCTATGAAATATATGAATTAACAAATTTCACTTCACAACAACCACATTATTGACTATATTATAAAAAGGTTTCATGTAGTATCGGCATTAAAAAATCAAAAGAATCTATCCTAGTTTATCTTTTATCCATATTTTTTGGCAATTATTGTGGAATAATAAAAATGACTTTTTCTTCAATACTAGTGCAAAGTAGTACTGAAAAATAAAATAAAAGAAAATACGATGAGTCAAAAACGTTTCTAAATTAGTTAATCTATATGCTAATACAATGTCAGTCCTTAAAAATAACTTACAAACAAAATTTAAATATTTTAAAACTGCATTTACTTGGATTTACTCTCTATTTCTGATTTAGTAAGAACGATAATAATGATAAACAAAAGATACCTCAGTTAATTGTCAACGGTATTCAAGAACAAATTTAATTTATTAGGAATATTCCTATGGATATTTGTTATATTGATATCTGAACTATATGAGATGGAATTTATTTAAAAACTGTTTGTGTTGAAATGAAATGATGTTAAAAATTATGAAAGTTCTTCTACAGAAATAGATAAAATAGAAGTATGACAAAGAAAAAGGAAAACTATAAGTATTCAAGTTTTTTTCCTAATATAGGATCAAATTTTATGTTTCAATTATCCTACGTTTTATTAAAATATGCATCTTCTTTATGTAGTTCTCTACCAACATAACTTTCTGTTTTCATCCAACGCTATTTATTTGAAGAATATAAAAAGGAATATGGTGTAAATATTTTAGGCATTTAGATGTGTTTGTAGTTTAATTAACTTGAAATTGGTTTTTTGTATTGTAGAGAAAATAATATCAATAAATATAATTTATAAAATATATCTAATATATTATAAATGACAACATGAAGAACGTAGAGATATTATTTTTATTAATAATAAATCAAAATGATCTCTTTCACTATTCAATACATTTATAAAAACAACAGTATTTTGTAAGACAAAAGGGGCTCACAGGAAAAAATGACAACACATTTTCGTTAAATTATAAATATTGATATTTGTACATTTACGATTTTTTGAAATTATTCTTTTTTTTTCTGGTAAATTTTTTCCAAGTTTTTAGGTATTTTATTTAATGGTTCACTTCGTATAATTCTTTAAATACTTTTTACCTTTGAATCTAATACTTCTGAAATTGTTTTTCTTTTCAGGAAATACATCATTTTACAATAAAATATTTTCGCCCGAACATATTTTATTTTTTCTTAATTAAACGCCCCCTTGACAATACTAAAAAACAAAATAAAACTCACCCTATTTAAAAAGTGGTATCACAGTCACAAATCACTAAATACGCACTCAATACCAACTATAGATTTCTCGAAAGTTGTGTTGTGTACGCACAATAAAGGTAAATGCAATAGTCCGGATTATAATAGCAGTTCAGATTCTGTCACGGCCAATCCGCGATACAACGTTCTTACACACAAGCTTTGCCGGATTGTCGTAAGCTTACTTTTATAATTTCTCCCCACCTGCAAGGTAAATTACTTGACCTAACCTAAACTAAGCACGTGCTGTTGGTGTATACGCATAATTCGAAAAAAATTCATTGGATATTTTCTGTTGATAATAGTCAAAAAGTGTTTAAAATTTGTAAGGTAAAAGTGTTATCAATAAGCTGTTTCTAACAAAGTTTTTATACACATGTATTACTTAAAGATATTGTACATATGTATACGAACTAAAATAAGGATAAACTGTATGAATAAAATAACGATAAACTAAATGTCTATTAATAAGTTACAGTAGATGTAATAAATATTCCAAAATATAAATAAAGTAGATATGAATATCATAAAGTTTTCTCGTAAAATTATATTCAAAAATACTGCGCAGAATACTCTCAACAATAATAAAAGCCTTTCCTTTTACTATTATTACTTCTTATTGATTATTGCTTCTGATCGATCCAGCCAACTGTTGCTAACTGGATAAATAAAACAGCCATTAATATTTAACGATTCTATTGAAAAAAATTTGTAATATATTCGATGATACTGCAGTTCCAATGTCTAGAAAATCCATTTTCTTTCACTTAAAATTAATAATCATGCAAATATTTTCCGTTAGATACAGATCGGAAAAACCTATGGAATTTCGATGTTATCATCACAGAAAACAATTGTATACCTGGTACGATATTTAAATTGATAGAATTAACATATGTTTTAAGGAAACTTTGTCAACAAAAATGCGTGAGTTTATATGTAGATCTTATAATATAAAAGTAATCTTATTATAATAATTACCGTTAAGGGGGGTAATCATTTGTTAGATCTATAACTAGGTACCTAATACGCAATGAATAAGTTTTAATGTAATTGCATGTAAAGGTCGGTAAATGTCTTATACATGTATATACAATCTATTCAACAAGAAAAGAACCGCGATTTTTTGAGAAATGCGAAAGATATTTATTTATATTTTTTTTACATAAAGTACATTGAAAGTACTAAGGCCTTTTTAATTAATAAGCGATAAAATCGCTGCCGTTGTCGAGAATGGCCTGGCATATTCTGCGCATACTTTCGACCAGTTTTTCGGCATAATCAGTGGAAAGAGAACGCCATATCTTTCGAAGAACCTCTGAAATCTGCACCAAATCGTAAACAAGTTTACCTGCAAACTTGCTCTTCACGACGGCACATATATTTTCAACAGATTTGGCATCAGGAGATTTGGCCCTCCCAATCTCCTGATGCCAAATCTATTGAAAATATAATCCGTCGTAATTATCTCCTCTGGAGAGGCGACTACGATATTTCGGATCATTGTCCTCTTGTAAAATCCATATCGTTGTTATTGGATCAAATCATCTTGTGCGCTGATATTAGGAGGCCACGGTTGTAAATTTGGGCCATCTTCTCTGCGTTCAAATTCTTGGGAGAAGCTCCAAGCAGCCGAATCCACGCTCCGAGAAACATCCCCAGGCATTGACTTTTATAGCGTGTTTGACAGTACTGAATAAAATTTGTACCGCGAGCAGACCAAGCACGCTTTACCCGAACCCACGCCTAGAAAGTCGTTTCATCAGAAAACATTACGTCTGACCAATCGCGATAAATATTTGCCCAGCTCATGCGTTTTTGCATGTGTGCTTCGGAGAGCAGGGGCTTCGAGCTCGTAGGACAGTAGGTACAGTAACTTTGCCTCACGAAAACGCTGCCTGGTCGTATTTATGTTGATGTTTGATGTTGATTTATGTTGATGTTATGTTGATGTTATGTTGATGTTATGTTGATGTTATGTTGATGTTTAGTTAGTTTAACCTTGACTTCGCGCAGTCGCAAAGTGGGATTAACTTCGAATAGCTGCAAGATCATTTTGTCCTGCTTCCCAGACGTCGTTCTCATTCTTCTCGTTCTGGAAAGTCATCGACGTATTTTGATTGTGCATACCGGTGCACCCATTTCGCAATGAACTTTTTCGACTTTTTAAGTATTTTAGTGGCAGCGGCATAAGATAATTTTTGTTCTTTCGGGAGTGTGCACAGGAAAACCGCCCCATACCGTCTCGCGTACACAGCACCCATTTTGAAAAACATCTGCTCACTGCAACGTTTCGAGCGACAATGAAATTAATTAATATAATGGCGACGTAGTCCACCGATAGTAAATCACGCCGAGAAAAAGAGAGAAGGATATCTTTTATTGTTCTTCGAAAAGTGCCCCGCTTCCTTTCTTGTTCAACAGACTGTATGTATGGAAACTATTGAATTATGAAGTATCTGACTACGGTTGAGGATATTCTGCTCTTATCGTAAACATTTCAAGGCCGATGATGAAGCGGCTACTTCTTCAATATCCTTCTAAAGAGACACCACTATATATATATATATATATATATATATATATATATATATATATATATATATATATATATATATATATATATATATATATATATATATATATATATATCAAGAATTCACATGCCCATTAACTATTTTTAATCCACATTAATATTCATACTGTAAAATAAATAGAAAATATATTTTTATGATAATATCTACGCTCATTGGAATTTGTGTGATCATATTCAAACTTATGGTAAACGTTATAATCATTACAATTTTGATAAAACAGACAATGATGAATTTCGCTGTATTATTTAATAGACAATGAGATAAATTTCTGTTAATTAGAAGAAAAATCGACTAACTCTAACAAAATATCTGCATTCAGGATTGGATTCAAATATGTTGCATTACTACCACAGTAAAGACTGTTTTGCTATGTAAGATGTTTTTTAAATTTTGTAAGATGCTTTACTAATAATTAAAAGAGAGTTACGCAAACTATTTTTCTATTTCGTTTATTGTCTTCAACCGACGTTCTTACTACTAATCAGTGTGCTTTTAAAATGAAAAATTGTTACAGTTAGTATCTCACTTTCGCATTATAGAGTTAATATCTTATTATATTATAAATGGTATCCTGAAATGTTTTCTTCATTTATTTGTTGAACATTTCGGAAAACGATAGTGTACGCGATGATAGTGTTTGAATGTGTGCGCGCATGTGTTTATTAGACACCAGGCCTTGGAAATTCAGTTGAAGTGGATCATCTTACCAGTGAGCAACGTACCATGTATGTCAGAAGCTTTTACGAAAACCATCGTCCTTTCCTATTTCGTCGCATGTATCGAACATTACCTTTTTCATGATATTAATCAAGCTCCTTCAGCAAAATTAATCATATCGTGGGTTGCCAAATATGAAAGAGAAGGCACTACCATTAATGAAAAACAACGGGTCGACCCAGAAATCGTTGAGCGTATTCGTGCAGTGATACGTAGCCGTTCTGTACGACAACATGCAGCAGCCTTAAATTTTGAAACCCACTATCACGACATCCTAACAAAGGATTTGAACTTTTATCTTTACAATATTCAATTGGTGCAAGTTTTGAAGGTTGAAGATTATACAATCGATCCGCTTTTGTTGACAAGAATTGTTCGAAAACTTTAAAGGTTTTAATAATACCCACATTTCCACGGGCACATTTCCATTTACATGGATATGTAAATAAACAAAGTTGCCGTTACTAGTCTATGAAAACCCTTGATAGAAGTACCAAAATCCCTTACATTCTACCAAATTAATAGTATGGGCGGCAATGAATGCATCTGGTATAATTAACTCTTACTTTTATGAAAATGCAAACGGTGTTACACTCACTGTTACTTCTCTTCGATGTAAAGATGGATCAAATATTTTTTGACACCAGCACTTTATTTTGCCGTATTTAATGAAGACACATAGTTTTAGCAAAATGGGGCTACAGCCCATACTGAAAATTCATCAATGAAAGCCATTAGAGCACTGTTCCCTAGAAAAGTGATCTCTAAGTTAGACAGACATTAACTCGCCACCCAAAAGTCCTGATTTAACGCAGATGGATTTCTTCTTATGGGATTATTCTAAGGTGGAAATCTAAGGTGTAAACTGACTCTTCTAGGACTTTGTTTTAGTTATTCCTCCGAGAGTTGCCTTTTAAGTTTTTCAACAATCAACCAATAGATGGCGTTACTGAGGTGTGGGCATCATTGTATTCGTGAACCTTGATATTTGTCATTGTGAAGCCAATGGCAACTTTAAAATTTAAATATTCACTATCAACACACTACTCGGAAATTTACCGAGTAGTGTGTTGATAGTGAATGTTTAAAAGAAGCAAGTTTGTGTAAAATAGAAATCACTCGTGAAGGTTTGCGTTGGAGGATGTTTTATAATGTTAAGAAAGGCCTTACCTCAACAACAATGCATAGAATCGCTCCATGCAACTTTTGGTAATAAGACACCATCAGATAAGACTGTTTACAATTGATTTGCAGAATTTCGTCGTGGTCGTGCATCCGTCAGAGATGAATGTCGTGAGGGTCGACCAAAATCGGTTGTTGTCCCAAAAGACATCGATGCTGTGAGCAACATAATTAAAGAAGATCGGCATGTGATTTACAGACAGATAGAGGTGCCTGCTGGCATATCGTAGACTGCAATACAATCAATTTTGCGTGAACATTTAGCTGTGACAAACTTTAGCTGGAACAGATCGTTCCAGATGGATTCCGTATAATTTGACCAAAGCGCAAAAAAAGGCTCGTGTTGATTGGTGTCAAGAAATTCTGAATAAATTCGACCGAGGACGTGCAAAATCCGTATACAACATTGTTACAGGAGATAAAACGTGGATATATTCATATGAACCGGAAAACAAACAACAGTCTACTGTTTGTGTGTTTGAAAATGAATCGAATATCACTAAAGTGGTTCGTTCACGGAGCACTTTCAAGAAGATGATCGCTTGTTTCTTTGGATATACTGGACACGTCGCAACCATTCCTTTAGAGGATCGAAGAGCTGTTAATGCTGAATGGTATACAATTTGTTTGCCAACAGTCTTCGATGAAATACGGAAATATAACAAAAAACGGCGCATCGTTCTTCATCACGACAATGCCAGCTCTCATACAGCACGTCAAACAACTGAATATTTGAAGGAGAAAAATATCGAATTAATGTCTCATTGTCCGCATTCACCCGATTTATCACCTAATGACTTTTACTTGTTCCCCATTGTCAAACAAAAGATGCATGGATAGCGATTTTCATCACCTCAAAAAGCTATTAAAGTCTTCCAAAACTATGTTTCTACAATATCAACTTCAGAGTGGAGAAAATGTTTTCAAAATTGGTTTGAGCGTATGCAAAAATGTATTGACCTGAAAGGCGAATATTTCGAATAACTATAAAACACTTTGTTTCGAATTTGTTCGTTTCTTTTTCACTTTCTGTAAAAACTTAACAGGCAGCCCTCTAAAAGCCAGAATACACGAGGAAATGCACAGAATTGAATTAGCATTGTGTCGATGAATTATCGCAAGTTTTATGTCACGCCTTGATGAGATACATTAGCATGAAGGAAGGCACTTTAATGATATTATTTTTCATACATAACTTTTCTTACATGGTAAATATAAATGAAAAATAGTGAATGTAAACATTTTCCTTAATAACCGAAATTTATTCGTCCAATAAGAGGAGAACATTCCAAGACACTTGTTATTTTTCTAACACCCAGAGCAAATAAATGTGCGATCACTATATAAGGCTTTATTAAACATAGCAAATACTCGTTTCTTTACTGCAATTGCATTACATCATAAGAATTGAAAAATATTTCTTAACACCTGCTGATAGTAGAAATAGAACAACTATACAAATACAGTAGAATCAACTTCGGTATTAAATTAGCCGCGTGCTGCATAGTATTTGATTAGGAATAGAGTGGTGGTATATAACTACGTAGGAAGGGCAGTAATATCGAACAAATTAATAAATTATACAGGTTTTAAAATAATTTATGTACTTAATCTGTATGTTCTAATATTGTAATTTACAAAATTCAAATATTCATATAAATTTGCCCAATATAATGTTCTACTCCATTAATTTTAAGTATAAACGAAACTTAATAAATTTCTACTCTCAAAGTTGAATTTTAAATGTTCTATGAATATTTATTTAGTATCATATTAAACTTCTATATATCTATATAAACTTCCCATATATAACCGACCCTAACGATTAAGTTCCACGACTAACCATAATATGAAAATGCATAGTTGAATATATGTAAATAAACCTACCTACATAATTATGTTAAATCGGCAAATACTAATCTCAATAAGTAATTTATTAAAACATCTCTCTCGGAGCCATATATGAAATTAGGACCATAATTTCCAACATCATAATTGCTCCGAAGTCTAATGGATACTCGGATGACATAGTCATATTCAACCTATATTAATATTAGGTTTATGTTTTTCATGTATTTATAAACTCATCTCAACTAAACACTTTTTCTTGGTGCAAGGGCAAACCTCTTGAAGATTGAAAGTCATACCGCCCAATATCCTTATTGCCGAATATATCCAAGCTATTCGAAAAGCTCTTTTTGTAGAGACTCAAACCTATCATTGAGAACAATCAGCTAATCCATGTCATCAGTATGGATTTCTTAATAAGCACTGAATCAAGTGCATCGATTTACCGATGTAATTCAGAGAGCACTAGAAGGTAAAAAGGTCTGCGCAACAATATTCCTAGATGTGGCTCAAGTATTCGACTGAATGTAATATCAGAGATAGGAATCCAAGTTAGAAAAATATTTGCCACAGCAAATGAGTCAAATTCTTCGTTCATGCATCATTGATCATCAGTTCAGAGACAAACATGGCGAAGAATACTCTGACTTCAAGAATATTGATCAGAGATAGGAATCCAAGTTAGAAAAATATTTGCCACAGCAAATGAGTCAAATTCTTCGTTCATGCATCATTGATCATCAGTTCAGAGACAAACATGGCGAAGAATACTCTGACCTCAAGAAAATTGATCAGAGATAGGAATCCAAGTTAGAAAAATATTTGCCACAGCAAATAAGTCAAATTCTTCGTTCATGCATCATTGATCATCAGTTCAGAGACAAACATGGCGAAGAATACTCTGACCTCAAGAATATTGATGCTGGAGTACTTCAGGGTAGCGTCCTTGGACCTGTTCTCTATCTGCTGTATACCAACGACATTGCACAAAACGACGGAATAGTCATGGTAACATTCACTGACGACACCGCTCTGCTCACTATCCATCAAGCTATTCAGTCAAGCTACAAAAAAACTTCAAGTAACAGCAACAATATCACCAACAGGATAAAGAAATGGCTCATCAAACTAAGTGAGGTGAAGTTGATTCACGTCAATTTTACCGACAAGAAATACGACTATACACCAGTGATAGTCAACCAGCAAACAATCCTGCATGTTGAAGAGGTAAAGTATCTAGACATGACTTTAGATGGAAAACTACGATAGAAAATATATGTGAAGGAGAAACTTGAACAACTAAACTTTAAAGTTAGATAAATGTATTGACTGCTAGGACATCATTCTGAGTTGTAAATACACAACAAACTGCTACTATACAAATAAATCCTGAAAACCGTGTGGACTTATGGAATCCAATTCTGGTTATGCATGAAGAAATCTAACATCAAAGTCGTTCAGACGCTTCAGAGCAAAGTATTTGGCAGTAACGAAATGACCATGGTATATCCAGAATGAAGACACCATCGCGATCTGAAGATGTCTATCGTTAAAGATGAAGTCAAAATGTTTTCAGGTAAACATCAGAGAAGTTTAGAAAACCATGAAAATGTCGAAGTAATATCACTACTCGAAAACAAAGGACTTACTCGACGGCTAAATTAGTGTAGTGACAGTGAAAGTGTCTAGAAATTCTAAGTGTATATCTATCACATCAAGAAATTATATGGAGTTATATGGAAATGTTGTATGGATTATGTCGCTGGACGCTCATCTACTGCTAGGTCTAGATATTGGAAATCATTGTTAGATAGATTTAATACAGTTACTAATGTTCAACGGCCTCACGGTGTTTTTATAAAATAAAAAAACCTGGTGCAAGAAGTCTTATACTGACCTTTATAGTCTGGATTGTTTTAAACATGTTCCATTGATAACAAAACATTTAATTTTCAGAGATAAATTAAAATAAATAAAGGATTTATTTGCCTAACAGGAGATCCCATTTACAGGACAATAATAACATAGCCAAATAAACAAAAAAAAAGTACTGTTTCTCTCTTTATGTAAATATATAATACATATAGGATTGTTACATACTAGGACTATTGCTAAGTATTGTCATGACTTAAAATAGTGTAGAAAAGTTAATATCGACATATTCACAAATACTATTAAAATTTTACATATTATGATTGTCTATTTCAATAATCTATTGTTTCTTGGTGTCAAGCAGTGAAAAAATATATTATGCCATGTTTCTAATCTAGACACACTGAGATAATATTTCAGCTAACTTATTCGAATCGGAGTTTACGCAAACGGGAACATTTTTGTAAAAATGTAACAGTAGTATCAGTGTGTTGGTCTTTTAAACTGTTGAAATTAAATGTTTTTAGTAGTTTCTCATTTTCTATGCTTCTAGGAGAAGATACTCCGTATCATATTCCAACTTGCTTGTGACATAAGAAAAGTACTATATTTTCAAAGCTTCAGGGTTGGTAAACTGTTTACAGTTTCTAAACATAAAGCCTAATGTCCTAAGGCTCTCAGATAATTTGTTACTACAATAAATATGCTATTATTTTTTACTTTATTACTTATGTAATTATCATACTTATTTAATTTGATTTTGACCTTGATGTAAAAAGCGATAGAACAAATTTGATGCTATTAGTTATCAAGTGTTATAAAATTCTTTAATATATTATCCTTTTCGATATTCTTTAATAACAATTTTGTACAACTAATTTTCTGTAACTTACTATTTGAGATTTTCCAATAACGAGTACATCATCGTTTCAACACAACATTGCATATCATAACAAATGTCAAAACTTTCTCTATTACCTTCTCCAGCTTATTGCATTATGTGGCCAAATTCACAAGAACATTATGGATAATATCTGGAGAAATTAATACAATCTCATATTACTGTTATCTTCTATCAGCTATCAAGGTTATCGAACTTTTTCATGTCGTTTATGCGTATTGCAAATAAGTCGGCAAGGTCGTTCTCTTGTCCTATGATTTCCACCATCTAAGAAAATCTTTCAGATACATTTCATTGGGAAATTATTTAGTAATGATAAAATGAGGTAGTCTCAGTACTCTTTTCAATTTTCAATTTGTACTTTATTTTAACAAAAGATACTATTAAACAGCAATTAGACCTAATTCTAATTTAGGTTCGTTAGGTTTATATTTAATAAGCATTTTCAAGAATTAGTCGGGAGGCGGAAATATCGAGGCGGAAATATATGTTGGACAAGACTGCAACAGACTACATCTTCGGAATCAAGAGCATGGTTGGGGCTCAGCTCAGGGGGTTTGCGGAAGCATGCTCAGAGGGTTACTGAAATTTTCAATTATTTGGTCAGATGAAGCCAATAACATCATCAATAAATCTCTATTCGACTTGAGCCCGATTACTGAGGCACTTCTGCTGGCGACAGAGAACCACCTTCGCAGGTAGCTCACTCACGGTTGGACGTCGGGATCTTTTTTGGGTATTATGCTCTATAAATCTGCAACAATTTGTTGTGGGTCTCCTGTGTTTCCTTAAAGAACTAGCCGATTAGTACAATATGGTGTTTAATTATTTCACAGCTATGTTCCAATATATTGTGTACAGTTACATTCATTGAAAACCGCGGATAGAGATTTACGGAACGCATTGGTTTCAGAAGCATAACATTTAAAAGCTTTGCCTTCTCGAAATTTTACGGATAATTTGTGAAAAAAGAAAACAATGAAAAACTCCAAACGTAAAAAGTTGCAAAAAAAGTAAAATATATTTTGGAAGTAGATAATTTTCCGAACACAATGGAACAAAAATCACTTTGAGACGTTTTGAGACTTACTAATTTCATTTAATTTTTAGTACAAAACTATCAACAATTATGTCAAAAAATAACTCTTTTTTCATTACTTCAAAAATTAAATTGATTTTTTTTCTTAGCCGTGTAGTGTGTAACGCAGTACTTACCTATCTCATTGAATCCCACCTCAAGGGAAGATATATGTAGATGCAACTTTAACATCGACATGACAGGACTAATATTGTTAATGATTAATTTTGGTAGAGAATCTCACTAGGATAATACCATCTTCAATTAATATTTTCCAGAATTACTTCAAGACTCGATAAAGTTCGTCCTGTTATTTCCTAACTGCTGACGCTAATGATTCTGAATATGACTGCTTTTGTGTGAAAAAATGGATAATATAAACGGGATGATTGATAACATATTTGAGCAAAATGTTAACCCTTAGACAAGTATGTGTGTCTGAAAGGGATATAAGATGTCTCTGGATATGACTGAGTTTGTGTGAGAAAATGGCTGACATAAAGGGGATGATTGATGACATATTTGAGCAAAATTTTAGACCTTAAATCAGTACGTATGTTTGAAAGAGGCATAAGGTGTCTGGGACTATAACTGATTTTGTGTGAAAAAATAGTTGACATAAAGGGAATGATTGGTTAGATATTTAGACAAAATTTTAGTTGAGTGATTGTGAAAAAATAGTATAGTATAGAAAATAGAGAGGCGATTGATAGCAAAATTTTAGTTATATAAAGTATAGCTGTTATATGTACACTGTCTGAAATGTGGTATAGAATTATATAACCGCAAGGCCGTAGTATAATTTTACGACCCGCTGGCTGATATGAGTTTTCATACCAGTAAGTACTGGAGTAAAATGAATTACCCCACCTTTTGGTGAAAATTAATTTTACATCTTTTAATAAATTTATAGTAAATTATGAGGCATCCAAGTCAGCAGCTCTACTCATACGTACAGTGCACTCGATGCCTGATGCCTGATAGAAATTAGATCGACAATGTTCTACCACATACGAAGAAAATCTGTAATAAAGATGGCGATGTGACCATTCACATGCTAAAAGCATCTTTTACTGGGGAATACATAGTTGCAGATGCCATTCCAGCAGTGGGTCCTTACCTACATCTAATCTACTTAAGGGGGTTACATCCACCTAGAATATTCAAAATTTTCGATAATTTTTTTTTATATATTATTATGACGTGAAAGCTTGAGAATATATTCTGATAGTTTAAAGTCGATATCTTTCAAATTTACAGAGATATGAAGCTTTCAGTCACGCGGTTGAGGGCGTGAATACATTTTATACATTTTACCATCAA
Organism: Rosalia funebris; assembly: GCA_037954035.1. Lineage (NCBI taxonomy): Eukaryota > Metazoa > Arthropoda > Insecta > Coleoptera > Cerambycidae > Rosalia > Rosalia funebris. The sequence continues at coordinate 14,599,856 of JAZFAV010000007.1, forward strand.
TATTGCGTAAATATTGATAACTGTCGTAACATTATTACTAACTTTAATCCAATTTTATTTGATAACAAATTAACGCTTACGTTCAAACTAACATCTTTTGAGGATCTTATCAAAACTATTAATAACTTTAATTCAAATGTCCATGGAGTTTATGGAATTAGTACAGAATTGTTGCTTGGAATAAGTCAACAAATATATAAGGTGTAGCATAATAAATTAAACTAGGTAATAAACTAGGATTATTGTTAATATTACTTTTCCGCACTCCACTATCAGCGGAAAAGTAATGTAATCGTGTAAAGAAAAAGTGAAAAAACAAATTTTTTTTTGGGTTTATTTTTCGTTCTTCAGCCTAAAAACCAAAAAAAAAATGGTTTATAAAAATTTTTTGCTGTGTGTGTGTCGTCGTTGTCGTCGGCATTTATTCTTGTTAGCACGATAACTCAACTAAATCGTGTCGGATCGATCGGGATTTAACTGATTCTGATCGGGGACGTCTCCCAGACGACACCACCTGATTTTGAGGTGGATAGCACACACCACCCCCTCCCTTGGATCCATTTGAATTTTTTTTTGTTAGCACGATAACTCAACCAAATCGTGTCGGATCGATCGGGTTTTGACTAATTCTGATCGCGGACGTCTTGTAGATGACACATATTGATATTGAGGTGGATAGGACACACCCCACCCTATCCATGGGTTATGAGAAAGCACGATAGTGGACCATTTGAGAAATTTGTTTTGCTAATACGATAACTCAACTAAATCGTGTCGCATCGATCAGGTTTTTACTAATTCTGATCGGGGACGTCTCCTAGATGACACCCATTTATTTTGAGGTGGATAGCACGACGGTGGACTATTTGAGAAATTTTTTTTTGTTAACACGATAACTCAACTAATTCATGTCGAATCGATCGAGTTTTGACTGATTCGGATCGGGAACGTCTCCCAGATGACACCTAGTGATTTTGAGGTGGATAGAATACAGTCTACCATGTTCATGGGTCATGAGAATGCACAATGGTGGACTATTTGAAAAATTTGTTTGTTAGCACGATCACTCAATTAAATCGATTTTCTGGTATCGCGCTATTTGTATTGTCAAAGAGAGGACGGCAATATTTAACTACTATCATCTACAAACCATACGACGCGCGACGTTAACATGATGCCAGGGCATATTGACCATCTAGAGTTTTATTGATTAAAAAGCTCCACATGTGATAGAATTTAAATGATACACGAAAATGGAACAGTTTTCCTAGGTAAAACTGTTCCTAGTTTCATTTTTATTTTTTCTCGTTAAAAAAATTGAGACCTATAAAAATCGTTTGGCGCATTATTATTTTTCGTATATTTAATATATAAAAATATATTGTCTGTAGAATAATATATCAATCATTCTGTATAACGCTCATCGGCAAGAAATGTGGAACTCCAAAAACAGAATTTTTCAGGGAAGCCATAAAGTAAAACGACTGGGAAACGGAAAACTATGTGGGGATCATCTATAAGATTCTAGCTAACTTTTTTCAATGTCAACTAAGCTTTATGTCACTTTTACAGGCCCTCAGGTTTAAGGATTAATATTCGGTGTTAATAATAAAATAACCAATTTTTGACTTGTCAGTTTTCTTGCAGATGAGCGATATATACATGTACAAAATCCAAATTTTATTCTTTATTTATTTTAAGAACCTAAAGACATGCAGCTTAGCTCTTTAATATTGCATTGTTATACGTATATTATAACTCATTTTACGATATTTTCATACTTTTCTTACCCACATATCTATTTCTATGTTAAATAGTATTTCTTGGGCATGCTAATATTAAACTGAAACCAATAATAAGAAAAAAAATTATATTTTCATAATATCAGAAGAAACTGTTAACAAGAATCCCCTTAACATTTTCAATAAATAACTCAACACTTATCTTGATGAATAGTAATAGAAAACAGTGTCTTTAATTATGCCAAAATTATTTCGTAATTTAAAACAAACAATCATAAATCGTAATCGTAAATCATAAAAGAAATCATTGTAAAGTTCTTGTTAATTGGAAATTAATTCGGTAGTGTTTCAAAGCGTAATTATAGGTTGATTTTTAATTATATAATTTATAGAAATATGCATAGTAACGTAATCATTCTGTAAGTGGTGAGGTTCTGGAAGCATTATCAACAATTAGGTACTTTATACAGCTCAGAAGATTAATTTAAAGTGTACTTTCAAGGATTCACAATAAAAATAATTGGCATAATATTTTTAACTGTAAATATTATTTACTTACACACATTTTGTTTTCATTCCCATATAATTAAAATCAAATAATTTTATGAGTAATGAACTGCCACCTGATAATGACTTCATATATAAATTTTTTGTGATGTGTTTTTTACTTTTTTGTTATGTTGAATTGACGCAAATACTGTTAGTAAATTTGATTAGTCAAAATGGAAATATCTGTTGTTTTTTGATATTGGTTAAAAATTTGGAGAGATAAAAAACAAAAGTATAATTTTGACATATTATACCAAAGAAAATATTGTTTAACATATTAGCCAATTAAAATAGGAATTATTTATGAGTCATAATTAAAATTCACTTAATTTGTTTTTTTTTTATTTGATGGTCTTTTATATTATTTTACCATAAATTTATGTATGTATTCTGTTCCTTCGATAGATACTTAGTTACTTTTAACCAATATGAAGTAGACTTTCATTATTATCTGAACTAATTATTGAAATTTATTTCCTATTAGGATTCTATACACCATAGCTGATGGACAATTCTGTACTGGTTGGTACTACAAATCGACATTTTTCTACAAAAGACAGGTAATGAAATAACATTAGTAGAAAATTCTACAAAAGTTAAAAAAAAATAATTCATTTGACATTCTGTGATTATGAGGAAATAATGAATTTCATACAAGAAATTATGCTTCAAGTATACCGTTTTCAATCATGGGAAAGAGTCACATACATGATAACACTATCGCCATCTGTCTACTAAATGGAAACGCAACTGTTTGCATAGGATGCCAAAACACCTCAATTCATCCAGAGAATAATCCCGTGTAATTTATTCTCAATAGACAAAAAGACAAAATAAATGCACTAAAATTGCATATCACGAATTCATCCGTATTGAGTACTGCTCATCAAGAATAGGAATAAGTATGAGATTCTCTAGGTGTACGTAGAGAAAAGAGTGAGGCAGCATTTGAAGGGAAAAGGATGCACTTTATGCGCGACCAAATCGAACTTTGTATACATATACCCATATTCATCGATATTCACTCTCAAGTCGACTGACTAAAGACCAGCCTATTTATTGCGCACCTCGTGGGCGGTCCGATATCATAGTTTTGAGACTTGTTCCTATGCTTGATGAGCTTGTATGCTTCCTGAATACGCTGCACTGAAAACTCTCAATATGCATGAAATTTCCGTATTCAGTTTGCGTACGTGAGATCCCTAAAGGATATATATAAATTAGATGGGACAAGTTTATACATAAGTCGACTTCTTTCTCCTAAAGCCTCAGGCCGTGGAGGGGAAGATTATACATAAACACAAGCACAAACACACTCATGCTTAAAGAGAGGTGTCAAACTTCCCCAATTGGGACTCCATACAAACATACAATGATACTCCAATACTGGGCCCAGTCCGCCATCGAGGCGGACATGTAGACCGCAGTACAAATGAGATTATCGCAATCTCCTTTATAGAAGAGTACAATAGTTCGCCCATTTATGCAGCGGTGACAGACCAGCGTGAATGCACTTTTATATCTCCGTATCGGACATCTGAGTTCATCGTATTCTCAAATTTTCTTGTAGAATTTATCCCTGACAAGGTTTTCGTGTACACCTTGCAATAAATCAGGTGGGACGATTCTCTTGTATAGGAAGGAGTTGATGAAATATTAATTCATCTTCCATCATTGGGATAATACAAAATCCTCACCACCTGCAGAATTAGCATCCATCTTCTTATGATTTAAACTTTACCATATGCAAGATGAATACAATATAGTATTGATGTTTAACGAAAAGCTTGTTTTCTGTTATTTTCTTTGAATCACGAAAAAATGGCTCACCCGCATGACGCATGACGTTCCAAAAGTAATTAAGTATACTTTTTTTATTTTACAGAGTAGATCATTAGCGAGGTAATAATTATGTGTAATGAGATAATAATTGTATATACGTCATGATATCTACACAATACACAGATCAATCAACACGCGATATGACGTTGATAAAATGCCAATCAGCCGTACGAGACGAATTCAATAATATCCATGAGGATATTATTGGATGTTATTCATATTATCCTAATATTTATTATATCGAAATATGTGTATGTCTAAAGACCATCTATTTTTTAAATAAGTACGCATAAGCAAGTACAATGACACGGTGGCCATCTAACTGATAAATATTGAAACGCAATTCACTGGGGATGACATCATTGTAAATTCAATTCCCGTAGTAGGTCTTCATTTGCCATAAGTTCATACATGAACTAGTTATTATACATGTACTAGTTCATACATAAGATAATTATCTAAGAAAATAATCACATCTAATTTCAATAATAAATGAATTTAGCAACAAAAAAAATGAAAATAAATTATATAGACGATGACAATTGTCTTGAGGATTACTACCTTTGAGGGGCTACATCCACCTAGAAATATGAAAAAATAGCCGATCCTCTGGATGAATTCTCTTGGGAACTATTAATGATAAATAAACTTTTTTTACTTTTCCGCACTCCACTATACGCGGAAAAGTAATGTAATCGTGTAAAGAAAAACTGAAAAGACAATTTTTTTTGGGTTTATTTTTCGTTTTTCGGCCTAAAAACAAAAAAAATGGTTTTTAAAAAACTTTTGCTGTGTGTGTCGTTGTCGTCGGCATTTATTCTTGTTAGCATGATAACTCAACTAAATCGTGTCGGATCGATCGGGTTTTGACTGATTCTGATTAAGGACGTCTATCAAACGACATCTATTGATTTTGAGATGGATAGAACACACTCTACCATGTACATGGGTTATGAGAAAGTACAATGGTGGACTATTTGAGAATTTTTTTCTGTTAACACGATCACTCATTTAAATAATGTCGGATCGATCGGGTTTCGACTGATTCTGATTAGGGACGTCAGTAGTATAGCAAAGGGGCTATCAGACCACCCTCGGATTTGTCCGCGGACATTTGATGCGGATGGCATGTGGTCATTGTTAATCTGAAGAACTCTTGGCGCAGGTATAAAACAGGTCTGTACAGATATAAAACAGGTGTGTATCGGTTTAAAACAGGTATGGTAACCTGTTTAATGACGTCATGTTTCTTTCCTAATACCACTATACCTGTTTTAAACCGATACACACCTGTTTTATACCTGTACAGACCTGTTTTATACCTCCGCCAAGAGTTTTTCAGATCAACAATGACCACATCCCATCCGCATCAAATGTCCGCGGGCAAATCCGAGGGTGGTCTGATAGCCCCTTTGCTCTACTACTGACGTCTACCAGACGACATCTATTGCTTTTGAGGTGGATAGGACATCCCACCCTGTCCATGGGTCATGAGAAAACACGATGGTGGACTATTTGAAGAAAGTAAAACTGTCGCATAAAACACATATTCTGCATTTATGTGTTGGTTTATTTCTTCTCGGTCACTCAATATCGAGATAGAGATGTTCTACGTGCGGAAAAGTCCCTTTTAAAGTTTTAAAACTGTTTATTTTGGGTTTATTTTTAATTTTTCGGCCTAAAAACGAAAAAATGGTTTTTAAAAATGTTTTGCTGTGTGTATCGTTGTCGTCGGCATTTATTCTTGTTAGCACGATAACTCAACTAAATTGTGTTGGATCGATCGGATTTTGATTGATTTTGATCGGGGATGTCTTCCAGACGACACCTATTGATTTTGAGGTAAATAGAACATACTCTATCATGTACATGGGTCATGAGAAAGTACAATGGTGGACTATTTGAGAATTTTTTTTTGTTAGCACGATCACTTAATTCGCTTGTGTCGGATCGATCGAGTTTCGACTGATTCTGATTAGGGACGTCTACCAGACGACACCTATTGATTTTGAGGTGGATATGATACACCCCACCCTGTCCGTGGGTCATGAGAAAGCACGATGGTGGACTATTTGAGAAAAATTGAAAAAAGTAAAACTGTCGCATAAAACACATATTCTGAATTTATGTGTTAGTTTATTTTTTCTCGAAATAGAGATGTTCTACGTGCGGAAAAGTCCGTTTTAAGGTTTTAAAACTGTTTATTAAACTGAAGATAAATTTATTGTAAACATGGTGAAACGAACACAATTTAAGAATATTTAGAACCGGAAAAGATATGCCCACCGAAAGTGGAGCGTCTATTCCGCGACCCGATTTGCGATGACCCATCTCCTACTAAAATTGATCATCTCAAATCAAAGACAGTAAGCTATCATGAAGTTAAGTGCATGCGAAACATATTGACGATCGCCGTTTCCAAAAATTATTCTTAAAAAAAAACGGCATATGAAACTGAATTACGAAAATTCGGTAAGAAAACTCAGTTATTATCGTAATTTGTTTAAACAATTTTGGTTATTTTTGAAAAATGCGTTGTTCGTTAACAAAATCGTTGTTCTGTTAACTGGCCTTAATCGTGACTGTACCATATTTCAAAAGAATCTGTCGATTGGTTTTCGAGATATGACAGGCACCGTTTCAGATTCAAAGGACGATGGACTTTTTTTTTAGGATGATGAATTCTCGTGCTTGTTTCATCATTCTTAGCTCGAGAAATTTTGTGCCTATACATTATTACAATATATCAGGAAAAAAATGCATGAAACAATCATTCCTCAAGTATGTCGCTGATTAGTTAAGTCGATAATTGTTCAGCGCCTGAAGAGAGCGTTCATTGAGGGGCTGCGCCCCTCAATGCATTAGTCGCCCTCAACCGCGCGACTGAAAGCTTCGTATCTCTGTAAATTTCAAGGATATCGACTTTAAACTTTCAGAATATATTCTTAAGCCTTCATACTATGTATAATAATATATAAAATAAGTTATCGAAAATTCTGAATATTTTAGGTAGATGTAGCCGTAGCCCCTTATGTGGTTTAGACGTAAGTGAGGACCCACTGCTGGGATGACACTTGCAGGTATGTGTTCCCCAGTAAAAGATGCTTTTAGCATGTGAATGGTCACAGCACCACTTTTATTACAAATTTTCTTCGTATGTGGTAGAACATTGTCTATCTAATTTCTATCAGGCATCAGGCATCGAGTGCACTGTACGTATGAGTAGAGCTGCTGACTTGGATGCCTCATAATTTACTTATGGCCTATGTGATCAACTACGTATAGTTTATACTAATTTATGTAATCCGTCATAAATTTCCCAGTTAGTATTAAACATTTGAATTACCTTTAAGTATTTGCAGCATTGTGTAAGTCTCAAAAGTCGTTTCCGTAATCGTGAGTAGTGAAAAAATATTGTTATATAAAAAAAGACCGTTCGGCATCTAAAGATGTTATACTTGCATAGTTAAAAGGGTCTCTGAAATTATTTAATGGATTGGTGTCAGTACTGTTACTGTCAATGTCTTAATCTGGATGTTTCCTTATTACACCATCAATTTTTTCTCTAACACGAATGCCCTTCTCGTTGTTTAAACTGTGTAAACCCTCTTGCACGTCATCTACTATTTGCAGTAATTCTCCTAGGATAATAAACAATTTTGGAATTTATTTATGACATTCACCAGTTCTCCATAACTACTCTGGATTATTTTAAATCTGCCTCCATTTGAGATCTTAAAATTTTATCTAAGTTTCTTTAATGCCAGTTAACTCATTAGTATATGAAATGAAGGACTTTTTTAATTTTCCAAATAGTAAAACTCTGCCTCTAATCATATCCTCATCATGTAAGAACAGGCTGTGGAGATAGTGGCATACTAGGACAATTTATAAATTAAAAAATTAAGAATCCAGTTACATGCGTAACACATTCGAATAATTTCTGCTGTAACATGTGAAGCATGAAGTATACGCGTAGTATGTATCAAATTAGCGTAAATCTATTGTAATGTAACATATATTTGAGGAAATGGCCCATAGAAAATATAACTGCGGGGTTATTACTAATAAATATTAACATTTGATTTGTTGAAATTTAAAATTTTTGCAATGTCGTTAATATCGGTTATATTCGGTAATTATATGATAAACTGCTTCTTCGGTATATTTTACTAAGCTTTTACTGGCTCGCAAATACTAGTAGTAATATTTACTAGTAGTAGTAAATACTGGTAGTAGGAACTACTAGTTGGCCATAAAATGTTTAGAATCTATTGCCTCTGTGAAGGTTAACCACAGTTTTCTTAGAGCGTATTTGGGATTCAATATTATTGATAAGGCAAAAGCCAATATGTGTACAAAACTACACATATGGTAAATGTTCTTGCAACTAACGACATAGTTCTTTTTTCAATATAGATAACGGCACATTACATAAACACATTGCTTTATACATAAAGATTTCTTAAAAGTCAACAAGATTCGAATACAAGCCAAATACAAACTAAAAATTCACATCAGTTTTAAGATCGAGAAATTGTCACATAAGCATTATTTCATGTACACAATCGGGCGTTACTGCAAACTTTTGTTGTAAAGGTGATATAGAAATATAAATATTTACACTACCACAACTACTAAAACAACAGATGATAAAATAAGACAGTAATACTAAACTGAGTTGATTATATCTACATTGATTAAAATATTGAAGACATTTTAATCGATGTAGGCCTGCTGACAGTATCTCAGCTGCCGTGAAGTTACCCGAGTATAACACCACTGATATAGTACCACGGTAGACAGCTTTACTCCATGAGTGTCAACAACAATGAAAACACGATATACAGCTAATAAAAAAAGAGTGCCCATAATTCTACGATTAATGTTGGTGTAAGTAATAATACAAGTCATTAATGCGTCTGTGCTTTGTTATTGCATCGTGAAATATGATTGTACAAGAATTACGGAATGCAGTTAGTGACATTGATCTCAACGCAATTATATAAAAACTACTTGGTAATCATGCATTCGATATTCACCGAAAGTTAATGAAACCGGTAGAGAAATCTACACCTCGTCAAGAATAGGAACAAATCTCTATTGGACCGTCCACGAGGTGCGCAGTAAATAGCCTGGTCTAAGTAAATAGTCGAGTGCTGCCCTCACTGTTCTTTCTACGCATTCATTTGTTTAGTCCTTATTATATAAGGTATTTTCAGACGGTTTGGAGTATAAACTCCTTATTTCTGTAGTTTATAAGAAATTCAGTTTCGACTTTCGGAATATAATTTGGCAGACACTTTCAATACTTAATTTACTGTCTTTTTTATTAATTGTAATTTTTTGTTGTATTGTTCTGATTTATCTGCGAAAATAATGTTTATTTCTCAAAATAATTTGTATGTAATCAATTATTTTGAGTACCTACTACAAAATTTGACAAAAAATTTTCTCATAAAGAAAAGTTCTTAAATTTTTTATCAGATAAAGGTATTGCTGTTTAAAAAGACTATGGATGACGTAATAACTTATAGTGATGTAAATACAACTCTATAATATTTTTCTATAATTGTTTACATGGTGCATTCTTTACACATTATTTAAATTTTCTTTGGGTCAAGTGTAACAAATCATAATTTACGTGTAAACTAACATCACCGGGTATACATTATTGAAGGACACAAGAAGTGTTTAACAATTAATGTGGTATATATTCGTATTCGCTATTAGAAGTAAATGGTGTGTCACCTCTTTACCTAATATATACTGGAAGGACACAAAAAAGTGTTTCTTTAAATATAGGCACTGCTACTGTATAAGTGCTTTTGTTTGTAACATATGATTTCTTTTGCGATTAATCGAGTAATATCTGAAACTAAACTTTGCTTTGTTAAGCTTCTCAAACGTATTCGAGAATCTCTGGGATTCCAGATACAATTGTTCCAAAATCCCTATAACCTGTTGAAATTGTATTAAATCAGTACTGTACTCGAATAAATAGTTTAGTCAAATTAAATCATCATTATTTCGCCTAATAACTCATATGAGATGAAATCGATTAAATTCATTTCTCCTCAGTATACTATGTACTATCAAGAAGACACTTTCGATATGTTTCCCTGAAATATAAGTAATAATAAATAGATTTTTCAACTTAATTATACTCTTCATCTCAAAATGGTCACCCTCTGTTGATCAAAAACATAATTAACTCAAAACTTATGTCAGTATTGCATATATTTCCTGTAAATGTATGGAAAGTGATTTATTACGTTCTTTCTTGATTGTATATATTTTACTTTTACGGTTTACAACTCTCTGTACTTCACTAACTTTCGAGATAGTTTGTAGAGTTCTTAATGCATTTTTTAGGGTTTGTTTGCTTTTATTTGACAAATACAAACAACTTCTATGAAGTAAGGTATTAATTACTATCTCTACAAGTAAATCAACGCAGGATATTACAATTATGTTTGTTAATAAGGCTTTACCAAAATGGTGGGTGTATATTCGAAGTATTAAGATAAAATTAGATGAGATAAGTACGCCGTTTATATACTAGCTTATAGATATTTATGATGATAAATTTTAAAGGGCGTTAAAAAGGACGCTAAACGCTATTTTAGTGTTTCCATTGTACATAATCGTAATTTATCATACAGGATAAGCTAAGTTAAGCTTTGTAGTCATTTTAGTTTTGCTAAATATATTATAATTATGTTGAAATAACTTTATGTAATGCAATACTGTCGTAGAATATATACGGAATTTACCCATTTAAAGAGTTATTTTATAATTTATACACACGTTGAGGGGGTCAATGTTCCTATTTAAAAATTAAAATAGAATGGCCTAAAGGGTTTTATCTGTGGGGTCCTGTGAGTATATGCAGCTATTACATTCATGTATATAATTTTCCAAATCATTAAAATAGTATTAATATGTGACTCAATACAAGTCATGATTAATATAGATTATATCGCTTAATGGAAAACCCCCAACAAGCACCTATTTTATAAATTAACGTGAAAATACATTTACAAAATAATAGGCACGAACAGAGTGAATCTTTTTCTGCGTATGGCAGGACCGTACTTAGGTTCCATTCAATTGATGTAATAGAAGTGTGGGCAGCAAAAGCGGGTAGGTACATAGATCTCATGATATACGTTCTCAGGAAGAATTATTATTCAAATAACAGAAGTAGATCAATCAATCCACTAATAATTTTTCTACATTTGTTTTGTGTAATATTGTTAATCGGGCACGATCCCAACACACTTCTCACAAATAAGAAATAAAAGAATTAATTCAGCACCAATGTATACATTTAAAACGACACTTTTTTACGCATAAACTATACTTTTAAGTGTAGTATATGTATAATATGATTACAAAAAAGTTCACAAGAACATGTACCACTTTATTTAATTGTTGGTTAATTGCTCCATTGACAGTAATACAGAAGCGAATTGAGTTTATTCGGAAAGCAGGAAAGTTTTCATTCCATGTAAAAATAACGTAAATAACGCATAAAAGGTGAAATTAATACAGTTATCAGTCTGGTCTGTAAAACACCGAAAAAGGCTTTTCTCTCGTATTCTTTTGTAAAAAACAGATAGATATGTGCATAAACATATAGATGTGCATGTACAAACATGCTTCGTGGCATATACTTGCATTAATTGTTTTATTACAGTGATGAATATTGAAAAAATACATATATATTTTTCATTATACTACGTGTTGCTGAAATGAGTATTTACATTGTCAAAGCAGTTAGAATAAATTTAAGTAAGACGGTAACATTAAGTAACATTATTATAAGTTTCCTATAAAGTTCTTCCTAAGACATCTACAATTCCTTAAATTTCCTCCCCCCTCCCTTCACGGGAAGTCCTGAAAACTTAAAAAAATTGATCACAAATTATGAGATCTTGATCAATTTCTAAACAATTTATTTCAACAATGTGTATTACACATCAAGAATATGAAAAAGTGTGAGATGTTCTAGGTATGCGTATAAGAAAGAATTAGACAACATTCGGAGGGAAATGGATGCACTCTACGCACGGCGAGATTGAACTCTGTTTATATATATAAAGGGTGGTCCAACCATAATGCACGATGTTAATTGTGAGTCACACCTTAACGTCAAGTTTTTGTCCAACTTAATTTGACATTTCTTTGTTTCAGTGTTTGACAAATTCAACCATGGAGAGGTACACAATTGAGCAGCGCGTTAAGATTGTTGAAGCCTTTTACGAAAATGGGCGTTCAACTTAAAATGCATTTCGTGCACTTCGTGACTTTTTTGGTCAGCATAATCGACCAAATGTGTCCACAATCGGGAGAATTGTGCGCAAATTTCAGCAAACCGGGTCTGTAGGAAATGTGAAAACACCTGTGCATGCTCGCCCAGTTCTTTCTGCGGAAAACATTGCTGTTGTTCGCGATAGTGTAGCAGAAGAGCCGTCAACCTCGACTCGTCGTCGTGCCCAACAATTGAACATCTCACGAACATCACTGATGCGAATTTTGAACAAAGATTTGAATTTACACACTTACAAGGTTCAATTGACTCAAGAGCTGAAGCCTACTGACCATTTCAAGCGTCGTCAATACGCCGAATGGCTGGTTGAACAGACAGAAGTGAATGGTGACTTTACAAAGAAAATCATCTTCAGCGACGAGGCACACTTTCACCTTAGTGGATTCGTTAACAAGCAGAATGCCGCATTTGGGCAAATGAGAATCCACGAGTGATTGTTGAAAAGCCGATGCATCCACAAAGAGTGACTGTTTGGTGCTGTTTATGGGCTGGCGGCGTCATTGGGCCGTACTTCTTCGAAAATGAGGTCGGCCAAGCAGTTACCGTGAATGGGGTTCGCTATCGCGAGATGATAACGGACTTCTTGTGGCCAGAAATTGAGGATATGGACCTGGACGATATGTGGTTCCAACAGGATGGTGCCACTTGCCACACAGCCAACGAAACAATGGCATTTTTGGGCATCTCACGTCGTGGCGATGTTAATTGGCCGCCACGATCATGTGATTTGACACCGTTGGACTTCTTTCTTTGGGGATATTTAAAAGAAAAAGTGTACGTCAATAAGCCAAGAACAATTCAAGGGCTAAAGGATGAGATAATTCGGCACATTAACGACATTGAACCTCAATTATGTCTCAGAGTCATTGAACATATGGACCATCGGATAGAGGTATGCCACCGAAGCCGTGGCGAGCATTTGGCCGATGTTTTGTTTCACACATAATTGTCATAGATCCTTCTATCATAATAGAAAATATTAAGATAATTCTCTGAAAACTTTTTGTTTTATTTACAATTAACATGGTGCGTTTTTGTTGGACCACCTTTTATATTCATCGATATTCACTCTGCAAAGGTTTCGATCCGACTGGATAAAGACCAGGCTATTTACTGAGCAACTCGTGGGCGGTCCAACATCACAGTTTTGAGACTTGTTCCTATGCTTGATGAGCTGTAATAGAAAACATTTCAAAATTATATTCAGGGGTATCATAAAATGAGGTGATCGGTGGTAAATTTAACCCAAAATTTTAATACTTGCATCATTCTTTCCAACTTATAATACGATCATACAAAAAATCATTCATCCTTTTACATTACTCTTATTGAATTTCAATGGGATTTACAGCGTACACATAAAGTCGATTTGAAAATTTTATGAGAAGCTCTAAAATGTACTTTTTATTAGATAACAAAATTGGCCATGGTACACTTTTCAACCATGATAAATTTAGCAGAAACGTCAAGTATTGACAAGATAGTGAAAACTCTTCAAAATTAGGAGAATATTTTGAATGTGGTGGAATTTAACTACAATTAGTAAAATTTGATCAATTACTATTAGATAAACGCGTTTAAAATCCGGGCCTTATCCAAAATGTATTTAGAGCATCGTATGTCGAATATTATCTTCAACGATGTTCAACGACCACATATAATCTGAAGAGAATCTTTAAACACTAAAAGTATTATATTAACATTAGTTTAAAATAAATGCTTAGGCTTCAATTCCAACCATTTGTTCTACATGTAGGAGACGACATAAACGATAGGACATCTCATCCTTTCTGGAAATTTAAACGGAATAATATATCGGGAACTCTTTTCTACTAAGTGCTTAGAGGATATTCCTTTAGTAAGAAGAGGCACCTTGTGGTACATATACAACATACATATTTATACTAATATCGAAAGTGGTTAAGTAAACACATTCCAACTTGATGGATAGGGTGGAAGTGACACTACCATAAATTGGCTCCCGCGGTTGTCTGAATTACATCCCATGAATGTTGTGTGGCTCAAAATAAAAGGGAAAAATACATTTTGAAGCTGCCACGAATGAAGAATAGCTTCGTTCATTGAACAGAATACTATACAGTTTTAACGAGTTCACGGTAAATCACAACCTAAGGACCTTATCTGTTCTTCAAATGAGATTATTTAAGAATATTAGGTAAAATTTCTAATATATTTAAATATGAAATATCAATTTTTCTTGTTTTATTGTTATTATTTATCACTGTTAATTTTCTGTATTCTTATTACCATTAGATTTTACGTATCTATTTTTCACATATTTTGTTCTGTCTGCTTTACATAATAATTTTAAATAGTAAATTGATTTTATTCTATTCCATTATTATTAGAAACTTGAACATAAGATAGTAAAGCTTAAAATAATGTAGAAAGTATTTTTTTGCGAAAGATTTGATGCTTTTTTTTGTATTACAGTAGATCACAACTGTATTTATAAATATCATAAACAATAAAAATTTATCTTTGAGTCCCAATGTCCTACCAAGTTGACATCAACATTTTTTCAAAAAACGTTAAATAAAAATTTCAAAAAATACTACGTGTCTACCTCATTCATAAGTACCAACATTCACAAAAAAAAACGATGAAATTGTCATTATTTTAATCCCGGGTCCGAGGAGATTGTACATAGTTATATATAACCGTTTTACATTTGTCATTATAGCTTCTATAATTCTAATTATATAAAAATATATTTACTATTGATTTTAAGTGTATGTTTAAATAAGTATTAAGTGTATGTGTGAATAATACATTGTTTGTCTTTTTTTATTTATTTGCTTTACATATTTTTGTATTTATGTTGTATAGCTTGCATTCATCATGATGTATAAATTACTAATGTATCATGTAAAATATCGATGTAAATTATATGTACCTATTATTTCTGCATACATATATCATTTCTTTATATTTGGTATTACATTATCCATTATGGTATCGCATACCCGCGACAGAAATATTTTCCGAAAATAACTTTAATTGGAGGAACTATGTATCCCGATTCCCACTGGGTTACATATTCCTTCCAAATCTGCTGAAAATGTGAGTTGTAAACGAAACGCTAACCCATAAATACAGGACAACATACAAAAATCATGGAAAAATTTAAATATTGATATATCTATGACAATGTGAATGATTGATCACAAATTTATTAGATATAAGCAATTGGTAAAATCAATATTTTAAACCAGATAAAAAAGCACCTCACAGGGGTATTTCGCAGGGGAGTGTTTTAGGTCTCTCGCCATTCAACATATCAATGGCTAAAACACGATACATCGTATCTACAAAAATAGGTGGTATAATGACGCAGTGAGAACTTGTAACTACATCATTTATGACAATAATAATGGCATATTGATTAGCTCTCTAGGATTTACGAAAAATATATAAAATGTTTGTTGATTTTCAAGTAAATTGGCTGTCAAAACATTTTGTTCTTCTGTGAAGTCGCCTGTCAAGATGACTTCTTAGCCATCGATATATATATATATATATATATATATATATATATATATATATATATATATATATATATATATATATATATATATATATATATATATATATATATATATGTTATATAAAATATTTAATTGTATACATTTTAGACTTAGAATACTTAGAATAATTTCAGTTAGGTACCATTTACATTGTATCATATCTCAAGTAACACAATCTTTGCTTTTTCTTATCAGTTGTTTCTCATAGTTACTTGATACTATTCGTGACTTATCTTATTCTCAAAAACAAAGACTTGCTTATGGTCAGCAACTCACGCCTAACTTCTAAGAATACTCATGGCTAAAGCCATTCCCATGCAGAGTCAGCAAATGACAGTTTATATAGGCGAAAGCGTGCGACCAGAAGTTAGTATCCGGCAGACCGGCATAGTATCCGGCAAACTAGCATAACTCATTTCAAACCTCCGGTACTCACTTAATATTATTGTAATTTCAAATCCTTTATAACAAAACGTTCAATTGTGTATTTCAAAAATAAATTGTTTTTAAAAATTGATTTTTATCGACCACGATATAAAAATCTGGCGCAGTCGTTCGGATTTTCACACGTCATTAGAACACGGACTTTCCTCACTATCGTCGTGGAATTCCAATTCCTTAGTGACTACAAAGAACCTCAAGAAAGAAAACAATTTTTACGAAGAACGCAAGAAAACCCCAAGAAGAAAATCGCTCCAGAACACGGAATCGCCTAACTGGTCCGAACCTCTTGAATCCCGGAAGATCAGCTGTTCCCAGGTGACCCAGTTAAAACACGGAATTTGCCTCATTAACTGCGATATCCAGGCCAGCGTCCGGATGAATTTGATTTGGTAAGTGCATTCATATAGAATTGTCACGCCTTATCTCAAACTTCTCAAAGTGTATATTACATTATACGATTATACTGTTAATCGTCACATTTTAATTACGCGATTATACCGCTAATCGCATCACTTACATTTTATCTACATCTAAAAATAAAGTGGTATAGTCCAGTCGCTATTGCTCCTATATTCACTTTACCCCCTAATTTTACATTTAACGTGAAAAAATATATAAACCTATTTTTTATTATTTTATTTAAATTTTTCTAACCGATTTATTAAAAATGGCAACTGCCAACGTAAATAATCAAATTGAAGACCAGGTAGAAGCTTATAAACTTTCAGAAGTATTTTCTATTGTACCCGAATATGATGGAAATCAGATCTTCTTACAAACATTTTTAAACGCTGTTCGTTGTGCCTTCCAAATGTCTGTAGGCAACCAGAAAACATTATTGACCCTCCATGTCAAAAATAAGCTTAAAGGTAAAGCTGCTGAATTAATTAATTCTTGCAACCCTGCAACATGGGACGAGATTAAAATATTATTAGAAACTCATTTCGGAGATTCTAGGGATCTCACATCCCTCATTCAAGACCTTCAACGCATTTCACAAAATCAGAATGAATCCGCCTTAAATTTTATTTCGAGACTTCAGTCACATAATGCGAAAATGCACGCTTGTGTTCAGAAACAACCATTGACACCAGAGCAAAAATTAGCACAATCTACTTTAATAGAGACGATAACATTAAATACTCTTTTAACAGGGCTAGATCCTAAACTTGGCTCAATAATTCGTGCTGGCAATCCTTGTAATATGCTAGAAGCAATATCCAGAATTAAAAGAGAGCTACAGCTTTCGTATTTTGAAAACCAAAAATTTTCTCGTTCAGTAAATACATCTCAAATTAAGAAGCCTCAAATGAGTGTACAAAAAGTCTGCTCGTACTGCAAACGAAACGGTCACACTATAAACGAATGTCGCACTAGACAAGCTACCCACCAATTTAATAATAATAATTCTACGAATTTTTCTAATAACACTTTTAGGCCAAATTTTCATCAACCAGGTCAACAAACTTTTCCAAGACCTACATTTACCCAAAATCAACCTAGGCCGATGTCTACAAATCAGCCAAATAATAATTTTCAACAAAACAAATTTATGCAAAATAGACCGCTAATTTTTAGACAAAACCCAAATTTTCAGAGACCCTCCGTGATAAGATCAAATCCAAATTTTAATGAACAACGTACGCATCATTTAAATGAAACTGTGGATGATACTGCTCATCCGTACTATGAAACATATTACACAAATGATACTGCTCATTTGTACGAAAATGAACAATACGGAATGACGAATAGTCCTGATTATTCAAATTCAACACAATATTTTCAGCCCAATTATCAAATTGATAATTAGGAATATAATTATACTGCTCAAAATCAAGACTCATACGACGCTACTTTTAACGATAATACTCAAAATTTCGATACTACTCAATATCCTGAAAATTCAAATACCCAAAATGTTCAATTAGACCCCCAGTCTTACGAAGACCCGCCGAATCAATCAACCGCTTTAAAACAAATTCAAGCTCAATTTCAAACGATGAACTTAAATCAAAATCAAAACAGCCAAGAACAGAAATTCATGTAAATAGGCCTTTACTCACCGTAAATCCTCACAACCTATATTATATAAAGGACATAACTAACACTTTTAAAATATTAATAGACACAGGAGCAGGTATTTCAATTTTTAAGCCAAAAACATGTCTAAATTATCAAGAAGGTCCCCTGAAAACGTTGTTATACAGGGTATAACCGATCAAAAACTTATAATTACTGAATCAACATTAATTCCATTCGCTGACAACGATCCACATAAAGTATATATCTACAATCTTGATATTACTTTCGATGGTTTACTAGGCTCTGACTTCCTAGAGCATTATAATTGTGTAATTGATTTTAATAATAGACAACTCGTAACGAACTTTAAAACAGTACCTCTATTTAAGGTCGAAGACCTTTCTCAAGATTTTGATTTGCCGCCCTCCATTCCAAATCAGACTAAAGAAGTGAATCATCCTCTTCCAAAAATTTCTAAATTCGATCAAAAACTGACTACAGTTGAAAACAAAAATTTTAGTTTTCCAAATTATAATCAGACATCTCCAAAAGTAATCCAAAATTCAAAATAAAATTTGTATAGGTCCTCGAACTGAACAAATTTTCAAATTTAAATGTAATCTTTTTAATACTGACGCAATAATATGTAATCAAGAAATAGAAAAGGTTCGTATACCGAATGCCCTTGTGAAAATTAATAACCAAGGTGAATTTTTAACAACAGTTATCAATGCTAACGCTATAGCAAAAACTATTGACTTCTCTAAATTTAAAATAGAACCTATTCAAAATTTTTCAGGGTTTAATTTAAATGACCAAATTCAAAATTCAAGTCAATTTATTGATAGAAATCTTGAAATAAGAAAACAATTAAGACTTGAACATCTAAATAAAGAAGAGAAAGAGTTATTAACTGAACTCTGCCTCAACTTTTCGGACATATTTTATCTTGAAGGAGATAACCTCACTTTCACTAACGAGATTAAACATTCAATTGATACCGGAAATTCGAAACCCATTTTCACCAAATCTTATAGATACCCGCACATCCACAAGGATGAAGTGAAAAATCAAGTATCTAAAATGTTGAATCAAGGTATAATTAGGCCATCAGTTTCGCCATGGTCCTCCCCTGTTTGGGTTGTCCCGAAAAAAATGGACGCCTCTGGTATACAAAAATGGCGTGTTGTGGTGGATTACCGTAAATTAAATGAAGCCACAGTAGGTGATAAATACCCTTTGCCCAATATTTCGGATATATTAGATCAACTCGGTAAATGCGAATATTTTACGACTTTAGATCTCGCCTCTGGATTTCACCAGATAGAAATTAATCCCGAAGATATTTCCAAAACTGCTTTTTCTGTCGATAATGGTCACTATGAATTTGTTAGAATGCCCTTTGGATTACGAAATGCCCCTAGCACATTTCAACGTGTTATGGACAATATATTATTAGGAATTCAAAATGAGCGATGTCTCGTCTATATGGACGACATTATCATTTATTCACCCACTATTCAGGAACACATGTCAAGACTTACAGACGTATTTAAGAGACTACGAAACGCGAACCTCAAAATTCAACCTGACAAATGCGAATTTCTCCGGAAGGAAGTCGCATATCTTGGACACATAATAACCCCTGACGGTGTAAAACCAAACCCCGACAAAATTAATTGTGTTGCAAACTTTCCGCAACCTAAAAATCAAAAAGATATTAAATCGTTTCTCGGACTCGCAGGTTATTACCGCCGATTTATTCCAAATTTTGCAAAATTATCCAAACCAATGACAAAATTACTTCAAAAAGATGTTCCAGTCCTTTTTGACAGTGACTGTATTACTGCATTCGAACAATTGAAAGAAGCTTTAACCACTACCCCTATACTAAATTATCCAAATTTCGATGAGCCATTTGTACTGACAACGGATGCTAGTGCATTCGCAATTGGCGCAGTTTTATCTCAAGGTCCTATCGGTAAAGACCTCCCCATTGCATATGCTTCAAGGACATTATGTCAAGCAGAAACTAAATACAGCACCATTGAACGTGAATTATTAGCTATTGTTTGGAGTGTAAAACACTTTAGACCGTACCTCTTTGGCAGAAAATTTAAACTCGTCACAGACCATAGACCTCTTACATGGCTTTCTTCGATTAAAGATCCAGGCAGCCGCCTTGCGCGCTGGCGTTTAAAATTAGAGGAATACTCCTACGAAATTGAGTATAAACCAGGTAAGATAAATAAAAACGCGGACGCACTATCGCGAATAAAAATTAATTATTTCAGAAATTGTGCAAAATTACAAACAAAAGTTTTAAATTCAAATTCTGATGATGACGATAACGAATCTATCAGTACTGACGAATCCCCTGAGACAATTGTAGAAGAACTCCAAAATTTCGTAAACTTGTATAAAACTCAATCCCTAATAGATTACAACAAAATCCAATTTACTAATAATCAGTTGTTAGATAAAAAACATAAAGATATTGTTACATTCTTTCAAAAAGATAAATTAGCAGATTTACACTATAAAATTATCGAGGATATACTCGAAGAGCAACCCGATTTTATGAATAACAAAATTAACATAGTCTCTAGTAAATCCGTTAAAAATCGTAAATACTATATAATTATTTTACCATTTGAACCTGATAGTATAATAAAAACGCTTTTTATCACATTATTCAGAGGACAAGACAATTTTGAAGAAACAAAAAATTATTATATTGAAAATAATCTAGACCTACCAACTTTAGAAATGTTTTCCTATATTTATTCTGGGACAGACATAAAACTTACTATTTGTCAAAATTTAGTCAAACGACCTGACGATGACCAAATACCGATTATAATTGATCAACATCATTCAGGAAAATCTAAGCTTCATCGAGGAATCAATGAAACCATTAGACGAATCAAAGAAAAATATAATTGGCCCGATTTACTAAAAGATGTCGAAAAATACATTCAAAATTGCGAGACATGTCAAAGAACAAAAATTTTGAGAAAAAATTTAAGTAGTCCTCTAGTAATTACGGAAACCCCAAAAACACCGTTTGAACGAGTTAACATTGACATTCTAGAAGTCCCCACTCGGAATTATGTTTTGACCATCAGAGACGAATTAACTAAATTTACTCAAGCATACCCGCTTGAAGACAAAACCGCACGATCGACAGTAAATACTTTACTTGTTTACTTCCAACACTTTGGCACACCCCTTCGCATTCACTGCGACTATGGAAAGGAATTCGACAACACCCTGCTTAGAGATCTTTGTACCCTCTATGACATTAAACTGACGTATTCCAGTGTTAATCATCCGCAATCCAACGGATCGGTTGAACGTTTCCACGCAACCTTATTAGAGATGATTAGAATAAATAAAACAGAAAACCCTCACGAACACCCTCTAACAGTACTCCCATATGCTGTAATATGCTACAACAATTCCGTCAACAAAACCCATGGATTCTCCCCATACGAATTAATTTTCGGTCATACTTCCAGCCGACCTCCAGAAAAATTATATAATGAAAACCAGTTAATTTCAAAATATATCAGAGACCTCAATAACAGAATTTCTCACTACTACAAAATTGCCCGTGAAAAAACCATACTGTCTAAGCAGAAATCAAAAACTAGGTTTGACAAAAATGTTCCCGAAAATCAATACGAATTTAAAGTCGGAGATAAGGTCTACGTGAAAGAGTCACAGATCAAAAACAAACTTAGCAATAAATTTAACGGTCCCTTCGAAATTCAAGAAATACTAAAAAATTCTGCAATCCTATTAAACTCTGAAACAAATCAAACAACTAAAGTAAATTTTGACCGAATGAAACCCTATTTTGAAAATTAAATTTAATTACAGGTTTCTCCTGCTGATAGGGACAGCAGCATCCCAATACTCAATAACACCCATAGAAAATACAATCGGAGTCTATTATCACCATGAAAGCGATATTTATGTGACAAACAAGCATTGGACCCTCCTTGTTCACAAGAACATTTCAGCTCTAAGATTAGCTTATCAACATAATGAACATATTCTTGAAAATTTAATACATGCCGTCAGCCCTATTTTTGAAAACATGAATTTATTTCGAGGCGAAGTAAAGATCCACATCAGTTTATTAACACAAATTTCTGGTAATATTAAAGAAAAATTAAATGAAATTAATTATGATACAAAACGCTATAAACGCGGTATTTTAAATGCTATTGGTTCTGTATTTAAAGCAATCACAGGCAATCTAGACGCAGAAGATGGCGAATATTACACAAACAGTATTAACAAATTAATTACAGACGAACATCAAATTGAAAATTTATTAAAAAGTCAAATATCCGTAACAACATCGGTAATAAAGAATTTCAACACAACTATTCAAAAATTACAACTAGACGAAGAAACATTTAACAGAGACATTAAATTAATATCTGAGACAATTTACAGAACTAAAGAGAAACTCAAAATTTTCGAAGTAAAATTAAGATTCCTAGAAAAATGCGAAATATTAATGGAAAGCTACTTGTACATTGAGGATAAATTAAATGACATATTAAATTCAATTACATTCGCGCGTCTAAAAATCATTCATACTTCTATTATAAATCCTAGAGATCTGATATCCGCATTACAGGAGATCTCAAAACTTGCATCAAAATAATTTACCACTTCCAATAAAATTATCTGATGTTGGTAGATATCTAGATATCATAGAACTATCAGCATTTCAAACCGATTCAGATTTAATATTTGTTCTAAAAATTCCTCTTATTGATCAACAAAGATTTTCCTTATTCCAATTATTCCCAATGCCTATCCTCAATAATAGGACTGGTTTATATCATGTTTTGTCAACCAATCAAAAATATGTTGCGCGAGACGACGATTCTATAATGTACATTCCTATGTCAAATCTCGACGGATGCAAACCACTCGTCTTTGGACAAAAACTGTGTTCAAATTTGTTCGCCTACCCCATTGATGACAACGCCATCTGCGAAGCCAAAATTCTGAAGAACACCAGGACCCTTCCGGAAAATTGCCAGACATCTTTAATATTTGCAGAAGGATACAAAGTTCACAATCTAGAAGACAACACTTGGCTTATAATCAATTCTGAACCCCTTCAAATAACCATCTCATGTCAAAACCGAAATTATAAAACTGAAGTCATTTTCAAAAATTCTATTCTCAAGTTACAACCTTATTGTAGTGCTTTTGTTGGTGTTACCAAAGTCCAAGCAAACTCTAGAGACACTACTGTAACTCATGATGATTCTCACCCTATTCTAATCCCTTACAACTGTTGTGACAACATTCCTAACGATCTGCAAATTCCAAAATTAAAGCCTTTAAAATTAAACAATCTCAACGTTGAAGACCTTGAAGTTGCAAAGCACAAATTAGATGAATATTCCAAAACCCTTGATGATTTAATCAACGAACCTTTTGTCAGGAAACACATTTCTTGGTTTACCTATTTCATAATTACTGTCATAATTCTTCTCGTCATCCTATACTTCACATGCAAATGCAGAAGAAGAAGAAGACTTGCTATTTCCCTAACGTCCAATTTACCTCCACCACCTCCTGGACAATCAAAACCCGTTGGACGACTCACCAACTTTATTTCAAGAAGAAGGCGCGCTATCAGACCAACAGACAGTTCCCCAGAAGATATTGAACTAAATTGAGACTTTATAGTGATTTTGGAACTTTAACATTTTATATTTTGTGACTAGTGTTCAAGTGAACTGGACTTATGTGATTATTATTATTTTATTTTGTTCATTTGATTTTATTACAATTTTACTTTATATTATTATATTGCTTATTGCATTTATGTTGCACTTAATAGCAACTTTCATATTTTTGGAACTTTCTGCTTATCCAAAAGTTGCTGTATACCACCAACTTTTCTATAAGGGGGGGAGTTGTTATATAAAATATTTAATTGTATACATTTTAGACTTAGAATACTTAGAATAATTTCAGTTAGGTACCATTTACATTGTATCATATCTCAAGTAACACAATCTTTGCTTTTTCTTATCAGTTGTTTCTCATAGTTACTTGATACTATTCGTGACTTATCTTATTCTCAAAAACAAAGACTTGCTTATGGTCAGCAACTCACGCCTAACTTCTAAGAATACTCATGGCTAAAGCCATTCCCATGCAGAGTCAGCAAATGACAGTTTATATAGGCGAAAGCGTGCGACCAGAAGTTAGTATCCGGCAGACCGGCATAGTATCCGGCAAACTAGCATAACTCATTTCAAACCTCCGGTACTCACTTAATATTATTGTAATTTCAAATCCTTTATAACAAAACGTTCAATTGTGTATTTCAAAAATAAATTGTTTTTAAAAATTGATTTTTATCGACCACGATATAAAATATATATATACTACTCTGACCGGAATAGTATTTTAAAAAATCATTCCACAATATCGAAATACAAACAAATTCTGTACTAAAATTAATAGAAAATTCGATACTAGAACATAATAAAATGCTTTAATTACTTGTTATTAAATAAAAGGAACAACAACTTTATTATATTTAAGACAAGTATATCAAATATAGTTAGTGATATGATATTTGTACAAATATACGAATACAAAAACAAATCTTGTGCATTGTGCATGGTATTACTTTCAGAGAATCATGAAAAAGTAAATTTAAGAAATTCAGGTATTCAACAATTGATATAAAGTAAGTTTCTTGAATATCTATCAAACAATATATTAGAAATTTAAACGATTATAATAATCCTAGACATAAGCGTAACTGAAAGAGAGTCGCTTTATACTAACTTACAACTTTATAATAAATTGCCATTAAACATAGTAAATCATAACGCATCAAAATGCTGTTAAATATAGTTTATAAGTTTTTCTTAAAATTGGAATCGCACTGAGTAGAAAAATTTTTATATCAAATAATTTTTAGTTTTTCTATGAAAATGTGCATCAGACATATCTTAACCCATTGTATGTACTTTTGTATAACTTTATGGCAGATTTGAAAAAAAATTATTACTATTATTACTAAATTTTACAATTAGTTCAACCGCGATTTTTATGAATACATCTTTATATTATATATTTTTATATTATTTTGTCATATCATTGACTATTGAGGATAGCTGTTGCATTTGAAAGAAACGTAGGTTATTTTAATGCATGTTAATGAAGAACAGACCTTGTGATGGTTCTAAATCAGATATGAAGGCAGACCTGTGTTTATCAACGGAATATTTGTACAGTTTATATTGCAAAGGATATATACAAAAAGTTTGTTTACGAGTATCATGAAATCAAAATAAAATTCCGGTTTTTCACTGCAATCCCTTCCAGCTTATTTTCGTTTTTAATGCGTAGAATATAATCTAGTGCGTTAGTAGTAATAACTATGTTTGAGATACTGCTCTTATACATATCTCAGACGATATTCTTAAGGCCACTGATAATAATTTAGTGACATGGTTGGTCTTTCTAGATTATAGTAAGGATTTTGACGCCTTGAACCATAATATTTTATGTATATAATAAGTTTAATTATTTTGGTTTGAATACCACAGCTACTTTTTATATTTACATCTATTTAACTGAACGTACACAACAAATCGTTGTACACTCTAATGTATGTGATATCTTGCGTATATATTATGTAGTCCCTCAAGGGTCTATACTCTAACCTCTATTATTTTTCATATATATTTCTGATTTTTATAAGTATCTTAAAGGCTGCAGCATACATCACTATACTGAAGACTCTCAAGTGTACCTTAGTTTTACTGATAATGATGTAACTTTATCAAATGAAGTAATTAATAGTAACTTGAATTATTTGTTAAATATATCTACTGCTCATAGATTAAAGTTGAATCTAGATAAGTTAAATTTTATAATATTTGGCCCAAAAAATAAAAGAATTAAGACAATATCCGAGATATAAGTTAAATTAGGAGATATTTCTCTAGATATTACTTACGAATGTACATATAAATTCGTGTCTATGACTTGAAGACGAGATAATATTTACGAAACATATAAATGTTTTATGTGAAACATCATATTACTTTAAAACAAGTTTATCTGTGATTGGATATATGGACCTGCTCTTAAAAATATAGATATGGTACACATACAAAGAATTGACAATACTTGTTTTAATAAAATTACATGTATTATGTATAATACAAGAAAATTTAAAATATAACGTTCCTGAATATGTATATATAAATAAACAGTTTTAAAACCATAAAACGGACTTTTCCGAAGAATCTCGAAATTGAGTGGCCGAGAAAAAATAAACCAACACATAAATGCAGAATATGTGTTTTATGCGACAGTTTTATTTTATTTAAATAGTCGACCATCGCGCTTTCTCGTGACCTATGGACAGGGTGGGGTGTGTCCTATCCACATAAAAATCAATAGATGTTATCTGGTAGACGTCCCAGATAGGTAATCAGAATCAGTCGAAACCCAATCGATCCGACACGATTTAATTGAGTGATCGTGCTCGAACAAAAAAAAATCGAACCAAAAAATTTTATCAAATAGTCCACCATTGCGCTCATTCTCATGACCCATGAACATGGTAGAGTGTGTTCTATCCACCTCAAAATCAATAAGTGTTGTCTGGGAGACATCCCCAATCAGAGTTAGTCAAAGCCCGATCAATCCGACACGATTTAGTTGAATTATCGTGCTAACAAGAATAAATGTCGACGACATCGACAACGACATACACACAGCAAAAAAATTTTAAAAACCGTTTTTTTTGTTTTTAGTCCGAAAAACCAAAAATAAACCCAAAAAAATTTAGTTTTTTCAATTTTTCTTTACACGATTACATTACTTTCTGCGTTATTTATATAAAAATGTTAGAAATTCCACGCCACGCCACTATCTTATATTCGTATCGTAGAGGTTTTATTTTTCAGACTTGTAGGGAATATAACTATTTTTCTCCTGAGTTTAAGTAATATACAATCTTACATTTTAAGAGAAAGTTCTTAAAAAATATTTTTTACAGTTTTCTGTTTCTATATGGTGTTTATGAGTTTTTGTTAATTATGTATGTTTGACTACAAGTATGTTTATTTCTGTTTCAAAATAGAGTACTATTTTTTGTTTCATGTATATGCTTTTGATACGAGGTTAAGTTGAAAAGCAGTTTTATACCTACTGGTATGCAAAACCTTGCATTTAAACTTAATATAGGACAAATTATTCTAATTTATATGTAGTCTCCGTCTCTGGTAGTCTCTGACTCACTTGTTCGTAGCGGAACGATTTATATTTGCTTGATTTAAGCTATAAGCTTCTGTAAAACTAAAGTAACTTTCAATAAGTGTATACAGTAAGCAGTAATTTTATAAAAACAACAATACCCTCAACACTTGAAATTCCTGGTATCCAAACTCATCATTAGGTCATAAGTCCTAAGACTGGTTGGACGCTACCCTCCAGCTTCTCCATGTAAGAAAAAATATAGTGTTGCATTTGAAATAAGCGAGTTTTGACCTTTCTAACTTCATAGGAATTAGAAGTCATGATGTCATTAAAAGGTCTGTATAATTTTCTGGCTACAATAATTTGAACAATTATTTTTGAATAACCATTAAAAGATGCAAGTCATATTTTTGTTGTAAACAACTAGAAAAATACTGAGGGAGTAAAAGGTTAAATAGAGGTTACAAATTCACTATTAAGAAAATAAGTTCTTAATGACATTGCAAAATTTGGATGTCCTGCATATTCTTCCATATTTTATTGACATTAATTTTTTAGAAAAATATAGCGGTTGGAGAAGAGGTTATTCATTTCTTATATATTCAAGCATATTCGAGATATTTTAAACCTATCAGGTGAACATCTTGTAGATATAAGGTAAAACACCCAGTCATTAGCCACCTATGGCTTTATTAACCTCCCAAATGGAGTAGTTTCCAATCTAATAACATCTGAAAGCTTTTATTTGCTGATCTAGCAAAAAATTTGTTTATATTTATGTTAAACGTGACAGCAAGTTACAGTTTAGTCTACATAGATACAAAAACAATTATTTAATGCATTAGTCTCACAAAATTAGTGATTTGGATCCAAAAACCAATAATTAGCCCCTCGTTGAGGTAATTATTGGCCGGAGTTAGAATGTTATTAGAAACATTTTGTATAGTATAGTATAGTATAGTATAGTATAGTATAGTATAGTATAGTATTTTATATTATTGGTGTAGTTACATTTTCGTACGCAAGCAATCAAGAACTGCCATGCAAAGTGGCAGTGATCAATCTTCACAGGGTTCATAAGCTTCATTAGTAGATTCGACATCCAGAACCTGAATTTCAAGTGTTTGAACAAACGGTTGTTCGTTTTCTAAAATAACTATTGGCATATTACTGATATCGAATGTAAGCTGATCAGAGTCCTCACCGAGAATTTCTGCTTTATGCTCATTTACCTTATCATCCATATCATCCAGAACGTTTTTCTGTGATAAAGGAGGCGGCTTGAAATTTTTCCACAATTTAAATAAAATTGATTGTTCATCTTCCTCCATAGTTACGTCATATGTTCTAAATTCGTCTATTATATTACTTCCAACAATATTTACAAAATCTTTATAACTTAGAAAAGTGTTTACTGCATTATCTAACACTGTTCCTTCAGAAACATAGATAATGGTTTATTTTGACCCCCTAAATACTTGGAGAAGTCTATTGCGTTCACATTCCAGGGGTATAACCCAGTTGCTCTAAACCCATTCTTAATGGTTTGTGATTTGGCAGTCCGGTCTATAGCTAATTTTAGTACAGGTGCGAAATATTCCTTGGTTTGCAAAGGATGAGATTGTATCCACTCAACTATTGCCTTTTTCCATCCACTCTTAATGGGCTTAAAAGCAGCGACATCTGCTGGTTGAAGTAATCTCGTTGAGTTAGGATACAAACATATTAAAACAATTTCAAGCTTTCTACATAAACAACTAAGTGTGTACGTTAAATGCGTATTGTGCCCATCTAAAAATAAGATTACTGGGAAAGTGGTATTATTTTTTTTTCATATGTGGGTATAAAATGTTTTCAATATAATCGCACATAACTTCAGCCTTCATTCAACCTATGTCAAAAAGACCCATTCTCCGGGAACAGACTTCGCAACATTCATAGGAAGCCTTTTGTAAGGGTAGACTATCATCGGGGGTGTTAGCATCCCAGATGCTGGAAAAGTGAACATCACTGTTAAAGTTCTTTTGGATGACGCATACTCCACTTCATAAATATTTTTCCCCTTTAGAACAAGGGCTTTATTATTATTGGGGCACAGAAAGAAACAGGTCTCATCAGCATTCATAATACGGTCTGGATCTTGAAATAATTCCATTAGTCCTTTTTCTTCTAAGAACACTTCTATTTCACTAAACCATTTTCTGCTGTCATTTTCTGAGACGTTGGCGCTGGCCGCAGTTACTGCCTCTGCTGTTCGTTCAGCAATTTCTGGGTTCCTTTGTAAGAAAGTTCTGTACCACACCTCCCCAGGACGATTGTAAACATAGGATTTTTTCTAGGATTCTTATCCAAAAACTCCTTTACTGACTCCTGAACATTTTCTTTACGACGCGAAAATCCTCGTTTATGGTTTTCAAATATCCAATTCACTAAAAATTTTTCCTCCTCGCTTGATAGGATAGGATTAGGGCCTAAACTTCTTTTTGCAAACTTCTGACTTCTTCTAAATTGTAGAGTAGCTCTTGGAATCTTATAACATCTTGCTACTTCCCTGATTGAAAATCCATTTTTACTTCTTGTAAGGCCCTTTGTAAGTGGTCCTCTGAATACTTTTTCTGGTATTTTTCACCATAAATAATTATTGGCATATTTTTCGAAATAGGTAGGATATATCGGGTAAAACAACCTGTAAATAAATTTGTTTTCAGTTATTGGCCCTAAATTTAATTAATTATTGGCCGCCGGACAACGACTGGTAACATGACATATACCCTAATAGATATTCTAATGTATCGAAGTGATTGTTTGGTGAGTAAATATTATTCAAATCAACCCAAAATACCAATAATTCTCTCTATTAGTTTTAGTATTTCG
The DNA here is from genome assembly GCA_037954035.1 of Rosalia funebris. Lineage (NCBI taxonomy): Eukaryota > Metazoa > Arthropoda > Insecta > Coleoptera > Cerambycidae > Rosalia > Rosalia funebris. The sequence goes on from JAZFAV010000007.1 coordinate 14,630,488, forward strand.
GTTATTGGCTACCTGGCCAATAAATGGATATAGATGAATTATTGTAATATTAGTTATTGGCCACTAAATTCTACCACAAATTATATTAAAACAACATTACAATAGTAGGTAATATCATACATATCAAACATTGATAAATGATAATGAAATATTAACCAGAAAAGGCTTACCAGAATGGGCACTTCCGAAGCAAATCTTCTTATAGAGAACGTCTGACTACATTAGCAGCTTACCACGACACGACAAAGTAAGGTTCTGAGGAAAATGGCGTGAAAATCTTTCATGGAATTAGCTAAAAGTAAACATCGATGTTGCCAGATTTATCTCAAACCGAAATTACCTATGCATTATTTATAATGATCTTAACAATTTAATTTTTATGTTAGTGGCCAATAATTGCCTTAAAAATTAGGAACGGCCAATGACTGGATGTTTTACCCTAATAATAGGATGGCATTATCATTCAACTAATACCTAATTTATCTGGAAATTTCTATCATATTCATGTATTGGATATAAAAAATTGACGTTAATAGAAATTGTGGAGTTAAATTTTCCGTTTTCAAGGGTATGACTTACATTTTCTAATCAAGAGATAACTTAGAGAAATACATATTTTACATGTACTGTCCATATACATATGTATATAGGGTGCCTCCTATATACATATGATGCGCGTCACTTGTGATACGCCAAAGATAGGGCGTCAGTATTTAGCAACTGTCGTCTATAAACCATATAACGTCAACATGTCGCAACAGTTCAACAATGAATAGTTTGTATATAACTGTTTTATGGAAGTGAGCAATCATTTACAGTTATATTAAGAAAATTTCGCACAAAATTAGGACAATATGAAGCCTCTACAGAGTTAACACTTCGACACTTAATCAAGAAATTTGAAGATGTGGGTTCTGTCGAGATATTGATAAGGAAAAAACCTATACGTCCTCGTCGTGGTCGGTCACATTAAAATATTACTGCAGTGAGATAAAGTGTACAGGAGTATCCAGATATGTCAATTTGATATTGTGCAGAACGATTGAATCTGTCAAGAGTCAGCACGCATCAGATTTCAAAGGGAAATCTGCATTTGTCACCATATAAAATTTAGTTGACACGACAATTAAAAGTTACACATCATTTAAAACGTCGTAAATTTGTTAATTGGGTATTAGAAAAAAAAAAGAATGTGATGCTGTTTTTGCATCAGATTTTGTTCAGCCATGAAACACATTTTCATATTGACGGATACGTCAAAAAACTTAATTGTCGAATTTGGGGTAGTGAAAATCCACATGCTCTTCATGAAAAAGAAATGCATCCACAGAAATGCACGGTTTGGTGCAGATTTTGAAGTGGTGGAGTAATTGGACCAAACTTCTTTGAAAATTAGCTGATAATGATCACAGTAAATACAAGCATAACATACAAGTGTTATTGCAAAAGGTGTACGTATACATGTATTATGTTTATATTAATTTATTAGTTAATATATTAGCTATGGAGTATTTGGTAGAATGTGGGTTACCTTAAAAATACAAATTTAAGTGAGAAGGCCACTGTGATGCCCGAAAAAGTAACCGATTTTTAAGATTTTTTTTCACAGTTTCAATTAATAAAGGGATCAGATTGCTGTTATTTTATTAAGTGTATTGTACCAAAGGTTGGTTGCGGCTTGACCTCTAATCTTATTAACCTTACCAAAAAGGTAATGATTCAACAATATAGAGTCTTACACAAATTATAATGAAAGGAAGTCTTAAATTTATGCGATATATTAATATGTGTATATGTGTAATATAAATTTATCTGATATATTAATATGTGAGTTTTATCGTGAAATGTTCTTACTTAGAAAAGAACACTAAGGAAAGAAAATTGTTTCTTACCGTACACCTGCCTCTTCTCACTGGTGGTGATGGTGCCGAGTCCATATCAGAAAAAATACTCACTTGGTTCACTTTACCTTAATTACTCGTTATATTCGAGTTACCTCAGAAATATTTATATTAAAGTTAACACAAGCCAACGAGAGAGAAACACTGATTTAATTAACAAGGAAAATGTTTAATTTAATAACACATAAAGTTAACAAATATTTAAAAATAAATAAAATGACGAAAATGAGATAGTTACGTTACTGACAAATATAAAATAATATTGAGAACTTACGCAAATAAATTAAATTACAGTTTTATAGAGTTCTACCGAGGTAATCCGAAACTAACAACAAAATTTAGAAAAGTTGTTACAATGGTTAACTTATTTATTGAAAGAATACCGAAACAGAACGGACAAAACTTGTAACTTTCTTCAAGGGCTCAACATCCCATAGGGGTGGTTTAATTGAACTAGGCCAGTATTGGTTGAGATCTTGAAGCTTCCGTACTTCGACCAATAATATTGATTTTTGGTATACCGTCTGTACAGATGTCGAATATCGACATCTCTTTTTGTACGAACAAAATATGGTATAACTAATTGTAAATAACAATTAGAGATGCAATTATATAAATTATTAACTTTATCGTTAATATCTTCCCTCATATCCCGCCACGTAACGTTTACATGATCAGTTTATGATTGATCCATTATTATACAAGGAGTGGAACGTCATTTTATTTTGATTATTTACAAAATGGTGATGGATTGACTTTTTCTTATTTTTAAGGCTCTTTTTTTATTAAAGCAGTTTTTTTGAAATTGGCTACGTACAGACTCACTCACTGCGATTACAAATATTTAAAAAATAAAAATTGGAATTCATAAGTTTCAAGTATTCGTTGCCACAATGTCGAAAAAAGTTATTTCGAGAAAAATGTCTTTAAAGTTTTCGTTATATTTTGCTTGATATAAAGTTAGGTATTTCCTAAAATATTGATACTTATGTACATTACACTATCGAGTCCCGGGCCATATGATGGTACTTCATCAGCTATCCAGTGTCATCTTTGTCTTTTCTGCAAGGGACTGGAAAGTTTTGGCAGAGCGTCTGGCAGGGACGGTCGCGCTAACTGCTCTCACTAAAGTGACCTTAACTTAGTGAATTTTCAGAATTTTACCTAAAATACATATTTTTTCTAAATATAATTTTACCTAAAATACATAATTTGGTGATCGTATATAAAGTGCATAGAATGCGTGCTATTTCAATATGATAGTCTATACTCTGATGATTAAGCATCTGGTTAGACCGGTAGTGTAATTTTCCACGGAATAATTGCAACACATCTACGCTTACACCTGAAATGAAATCACATACGTAACTATAAATTAATATTTGTAAGACTAACCAATTAATTGGGCTTGAACAATTTCACGTGATAATTTCATAATGTAAGATAATGTTAGTCGACACAGTACAAAGCATCAGAATGATATGTTTATTGGAAACGAGTGTTGTTGAAAATATTTAACATAGAAAATAAAATAATTTTTTGAAGATGTAATTACGTAAAACATTGTCAAATATGCTTAAAATAATTATTTAGCTGCCAGTCTTAATATTTCCTAGACATATTATATTTTCTGAAGTATAGAAATAGACTTTCCTAGATATAGAAATATAGAAATATAGAAGTATAGAAATCATTTACTGTATTTTTAGGTTCATAAATATAAGATAATCGTACTTCAAAGAACTTTTCATTTGAAAGACTTACGAAAAATGTAATTGTTCAACAGAATTTTTTTAGTTAACATGGACAATGTTTTGTCGTCTACATTTTGAGGTGGATGGCATATACATATAGTGTGCCCCTAAAATATTTTCCTCCCCCTTTAACTTTGAAACTGAGAGACTTAAAACAATGAACATTGGTATACATACGTTAATGTGTAAAAATAATGTCTTAGTTCATAAGTAACCATATAATCATGAAATATGGCGTTGCGGCGCCATTTTGATTTTTTTTAATCGCAATAATGCGAGAATAATACTTAATAATCAACTCAACCGTTGTTTTTATTTTGATACCTATGATTTGACTTTTAAAACAATCGATTAAATTTAATATTGGAATACTATCAAACGTTTTTACATATCCGAATTTTATTTTGTGTTGTATACATTAAAAATAAATTCTAGATTAATGGAGAATAATATATTTAGTTCACAAATATCAATATGATACAAGTAAAAAGTGGTGTGAGATATATTTAAATAATTTTGAAATACATGCTCAATCTGTACACATCCTTCTTACTGACAGTGCAAAATGCTATTTTAAAACACTTCTCTCGCACATTCTAGTATTTATGTATACATCTGCCTAATTAACCTACATTATTCAGTAATTCTCTGCCTCATTTTAAATAGCCCCATAGAAATAATTCCAATGGCGATAGATATGCCTACCGAGTGAGATCACTCCCTTGTATCCCGGCATTAAATCCACCTATTGGAATAGTGTTCCTTGACATAAACTATTACTGCGCCATATTAGTATTGAGGAGCACCATCTTGTTAAAAACGTATTTCCAGATTTCAAAATTCATCAGGATTTTCCTCTATTATCTCCAAATTTAGTGACTCAATACTGCAACATGTACAAATACAATTATTTCATTATATTTAGAATTAATAACACAGGTCCAACTATGTAATTACCCAAAGTTTCTGATATAAGAATTCGTATCAATCCAATATCTTACATAGTGTTCACATTACCATTTAGGAATAACGTGTATTCATTGTTGAAATAAATTACTTTTAAATATTCAGGTTCACGGGCTATTTTTTCTATCACTTCACACTTCACAAAATTGGAGTTTACGATCGGGATCATCTGAACCATTTGTAATTTGTAGGAGGTGAAATGTTTGTTGGTTTAAATCCCCTTGCAGAGTTTTTGCAGATACTTAATAAACAACTACAGTTTTAGATGTAGATTGTGTAGGATTTACGACCTTTTCAGCGACAACATTTAGTTGTTGATATTCTAAGTTGCAATATCTGGGCATCTAATTTGTTTCTCCTCTCAAATTCTCCCTATTTTCTGAAATGTGTGCAATATTTGTCGTAAGTATGATCTATAGACAGTAAGATCGAAATATTTCTATTTGAAAATTGTTTCAGCTATATGTTGATATCTTCCAGGCTCCTCAATAATTAGAATCTCATCAACTGCTTTTTCTAACGTACCTATCATGTTATTAGCATCAATCAAAGGTACGTTAAAGCGAATTTATAAATGTAAACACAAAATAAAATTTGTGTGTGTAAAAATGTCTTTTACCCCAGTCAATTTAGATAAATCGGTGGAAAATAATCCTAGAGTTTTGGAAATGGTCTTAAACGCTTCTTTAACGTTAATGTGTGTAAAAAGTCCTCGAGAGTGGGGGATGAGCTCGAGGAGGAGGAGGGGTTTAAATGTTCCTTTTTTTAGTTTTTCGCTTATATCTCGGAAACTATTACTCCCACAGAAAAATACTTGATATACAAAATTGAGGCTGACAAAATTTCCTACAAAAACTGTCATACACATTTCTGTCCTAGGACTAACCTGTTAAGTGTTCCAGGACTGACAAAAGTAACATCATTTCAAAAATTGTGCTTTATTCGCATTTAAAACCAAATTACAGTCTACAATTGTCTTGTACATTAATATTGATGATTTTAATTACATTATGAGTAAATTTAATTGTAGCCAGTTAGTAAATTGAATGTATTGGGCCAAACAGTTCATTATAGGGTGTCAAACGAGACTTATGGGGTCGTCTTCATATGCTGAGTTCTCATCTTGAGGGTCATTGGTGCATGCGCTCTCACAACCGCATATTGAAGAGCAATGAATGCCTCTTTTAAGACATCCACAACGTGTACCACCGCCTTTGGTGCAGCTACAGAATATTGTTGACGGGATAGCAGCTGGGGCAGCGTGATGCAAGGTAGGCAAGGGTTGAAGATCTCCATCTGCCCCTCTCATCCATTCCAATCAGTAGGTGGCAGCTTGTTGCTCAGCCATTCCTGATCTTGCAAATAGACTCTGTATGAATGTTGCAGTGCAGAGCCTTTAGTTGGTGGTAGAGAGGTGAGGTCTGGCCTCACCCTTGTGGTGGATTTTAGGAAGGCTAAGTAACCCTGTTTGTCCAGGTTTGTCACTCTGGAATTGTACATTGCTAGGAACATCTGTTCCCCTGCGTCTGCGACTTCCTTGTGTGTTGAAGTGTTGTGTAAAATACGTGGTATATACAATACAGGCTGCTGTTCGTCATGAATAATTTAACAATCGATGGCTTGCCTTTTCGGAAAATTGCAGAGGTTGTATCACAGCCGCTAAAACTGTGAATGAACAAGATGCTCTTGGCAAAGTCATGTTTCTGCAATTCCATGGAGGAATAAGTTTTGCTTTCCTCATTTCCCTTACCTGGTTTGAAAAACTTTATCTCTTGTTCCCTTGAAGCTAAAGCAATCAGCAGGACCACCAGATCCACATCTTAATCTACCCTCTAGTTGAGAGACGCATCTAAGCCCCCTCACTTCGCTTTCACAACATCACACCATTCGTCTGCTTCTCTGTAAAACTTCAAATTTGATTTCTACACACACACACACTACTTTCATATAAAGGTTTACCGTATACAAATGAAATTAGTTTGGAAGGATTTTGAACGCTGGAATATGCAATTTGACTTAGCATCCAAATTTCAGAAGCTCATAGCTCGGCAACCGTACGTCTTAGGACAAAAATGCGTAAGACTATTTTTATGGTAAATTTAAACTTCAATTTTGTGAATAACGTGTTTTTTGTAGCAGTAATAGTTTTCGAGATACAAGCGAAAAACTAAAAAAAGGGACATTTAAACCCTTCCCCCTCCTCGAACTCACCCTCACTCTCGGAGACTTTTGACACACATCAACCCAAGTTTAAAGGAAGCGTTTAAGATCATTTCCAAAACTCTAGGATTTTTTTTCCATCGATTGCTCTTTTTTTGTCTAATTTGGCTGGGCTATTTACGACGTGCCCTTTTTGGGCCATATCTGTGAGAAAAAACCTAACACTTAGCTTTTAGAAAAAAACACTACCTAAAAATGAAACGTTACTCGCACAGTGGTGCTATTTAAAATAATTTTCTATTGTTGATTATCATGTCACTATTTATTAATTAAAACATAATTTTTACACGTTAATATATCTATGCTAATTTTCGTTCTCTTAAGGCGTTTACTTCCAAAGTTAAAGTAGCGGAAGAGACTCTAAATGCGCCCTGTATACACACAATATTGTGAACTCATTATTTTACTGTTAATACCCCACGGGGAAAATTTTTCAGTTCTCTATTTATCCCCTATTTATTACGAAATTATTTTTTATCTAATTTCAGTATCCCCATACATATAATTTGAAGAATTAAGGTATTGTTAATGAAATTATTTAAGGTATCTTTATTTCCTGCTTGTTATCCTGTTCGTTGCATACGAATAAACTTTGCAATGTAATATATAATTAACATTATTCATTTAAGTTAGTAAAATACGTGCATAAATATATGTTCCCTAAACTACAAATATATGAAATGAAGTATTCAAATGAGTTGTAAATTATACACTCCTATGCAATATGCTCATCATGTTAAAACATATAATAAAGATTTATGAATAATACCGTTTGCGTTATGTAATCAAATGTATTCTCTAAATATGATACCAAGTACTGTGAAAACCCGATCATTGGTTTTCTTAATAGGTAAAAATTACACTATAATCGCCATGAATTATGCATATTCCTTTGAAATATTTTTTTCAAATTCCTATTATTTTATAGACAGCAGTATAACAATGTAATATGTCGTTATAGAAAAAATAAATAAAAAACTGATACAATATAATGCGAAAGTTAAGAATTATGTAGGATTAATTTTATTTAGTCTGTATATTTTTAAGCTGAGATGGTAATATTTTACAAAAGTTTCCCAAATTTTGAATAATAATGAGTTTTGACTGAATAAATGACTATTGTTATTATATCCCCTTTAAGGATAAATCACCATAATGAATAGAAATAACAATTTAACATTTTAATTATTGTTTTATATTCAAGAGACTTAATGTTGTACACAATATATTTTTAAACACAACCATCATCATTGTAGTGCATATAGTGTGCGCATTTATGCTGATAATAGTGGTAACAATGTACTGTTATTGCACATTGTGTTTTGTGCACAGTAAAAAAAATGTGGTGCAGTTGGTTTCATTCCGAGCGACGGTAAGAATTGGTCTAGGTTTTTTCACATGACTACTTGACTATCTGCTCAACTCAGAATTGACATGAATGTCTATAAGCATGGCCAGATCTTCTGCAAGTACATTATTCCATAATTACCTCGCAGAAGACCTCCAACTTCCCTGGATTAATCTGGGGTGATGATGCCAGTCGCTTGGAGCTGGCCTAGATTTCTGGTCGAAATAATCCTGCCATAGGTTCGATTCCCATATAAGTTGGTGGAGTGTGTCTGTATGTGTCCGTGTGTGCAAATGTTGAAGGTTAGGTGGAAGAGTAGCTCTGAACTAAACCTCGTCTCCGTAAAAATACAAGAAAAAAATACCAAGTTTAAACTATCTGATACATAGTTAGCTAAGTCTTCCACCTGGTAATGATGGGTTAGAAAAAGAAAAGAGAATAATATATAGAATATATAGAACAGAAATAATAAGTAATTGTACTAGTACTGCAATGTACCATACTTGAGGACGAAATGGTAGTTTTTTAAAAATATTTCCTAAATTTGAAAAATAAAAAAGAATAAAGTAAAAGACTATTACTATTAAAAGATGATCTCAAGTTTTTACTTCGGTTTAGATTGTTTGAAACTACCAAGAGATGGCGTTTGGCACGTTCTACTGCGGTGGAACGTAGCAACGTCTACTAGATGTGAGCTTTATCTATCAAAGGTATACTTGTTTACACTGCACTGACGAGACTCAAGATAGAAAGGTCGAAACCGGTATGTCCATTCCGGTATGTCCATTATGTCCATTCGGTATGAGCCACAATTTACCACAGAGATGAAAAGACTTCTTAAAGATTTGAAAATGACATTAATGCATCTCTAGCAACAAACTGCAACAAGTATTATAAAATAAAATTGAAAACAACCAGAGGTCCGAGAAATCGCATGAAATCGATTGTCAAAATTGTAGTTAAAGCATGTTAGGCAGACAAAAAGGGTAATTTTCGTCTGCCTAATATACTTTTACGGCTATCTATGCTGACAGATGCAGATATTTTTTTTAAATCCGATGCGTGGTTCTTGACGGATTCAATTGTTGTAAACGACGTCAAATTGATGTGGTTGAATACTCCCATACACTTTCTCTCACAGCAGCAATATTTTCATCTCACCGATCATAACGAGAACATATTGGTGTTGTCTTATGAATAACAAAACCCGTCCCTTCAAATTTCTTGATTAAGTTACGAGGACCTATTAACGCTGTAGGCTCATAATTTTGTCCTGATTTTGTGCAATTTTTTTTAATACAACTGTAAATGGTCGCTCACTTTCATAAAACATTTGTACACAAACTATTCGTTGTTGAACTGCGGCATGTTGACGGCGTATGGTTTGTGGATGGCAATTGTTAAATATTGAAGTCCTATCTTTGACAGAACACACATGGCGCGTAATTCAATACCTATATTTCCAACTGAGACACCGTATACAAAGAAACAGGTTATATTTGTATTATTGTCACTAAAGGATTTGACCTAATTGCTACCGGGCTAATATGTAACCAATAAAGAAGCGAGGATGCATATGGAGTGGTATCAGGTTATGGGAGTAATCGCAACTTAAAATGTGACATTTTGTTTTTATATATACTAAAAATAATTTTTTATTATCATTTGTAGACGAGGTATACTAGTGTTCTACTGCGTTCACAAACTTTTTTTAATTGGCGGTTTATACAACCAAGGAAAGAGAGCAGATTATTAGATGGTACTATGAAAATAATACTGCTTACGAAGTTACTACTTACATTTACGTATGAAGGTAGAACTATTCCGATGACTCCAACAACTATGAACATCGTTCGCAAGTTTAAATCTTCAAGGTATGTGTAGAATTCGGTTAAATGAAGAATATGAATCCATCTTCTTGCAGTAGGTAAATAGCTATCGAAACCGATGTACCTGATCGAACAGTTCAAAATGAATATCATTGCTACAAGGTTGTCATTACTCAAGAAATTATTTCCGAAGGATGTATAAGACAGACGACGTTTATAAAAGTTCAAAGAGAACATCACATCATACAGAAAGCCAACTAAAATAACAATTTCGTAAGACATATCTGCAGAGGAAAGTTAATTTTTGTAACATAATCATCATAATCCATCTATAACTGTACAACTGGTCAAGGAAAAATAATCATTTATGTTTGCCGTTACAGACCTAGTATTCTCGAAAAGTTAACGTGTAGGTTGACAGTTATCCTGGAGAAATGCATATAATAAGTTTCATAGTCATTAGAAATTGTTAATGTAGTATACTCAATAATTAAGAAATTTAAACTTTAGAAGTGAACATTCACATGAAATAGCACTATGGTAATCTATCTGCTAAATAGTATGGTATGGATTCTTTGACGGTCTCCTTTCCATGGATACCGTTAGAGATTCTATTCTCTTTTGAACATGAGGGGAAATGTCCGAACGGGAAGAGAACCGTTTCCTCCAATTTATTCTCGATGGGCATATCAGACATGAAGTGATATTCTATTTTGTTTTCACATATTGTATTGATTTGTGGTAGAGATATTTATCAACTTAAGAACGAATAATTAAACGCTACTTCCTATATTACTTGTATCTAAATAAAGAGAGTAACGTACTAGTAATATATTATAACTCCTGTAGAACGTTACCCTATATACAGGGTGTTTACTAAACATACGGCAAAAATTCAAGGAGTGATTCCTTGAATTGTTTTAGAAATATTTTGTCGTTTGATGACTTTCGGGAAATCACTTAGTTTCGAAAATACAGGGCGATAAAGATTTTTTGACAATAAATAACAATATTGATATTTTAAAATTATTAGTAACACAAGAACGCGCTCACGCGACATTTGACTTTTTTGACATTTTTTTTTTTGACATTTGACATGTTTGCGAGCTAAACGTTTCTCAGTGAAGTCCTCTATCATGGATCGCTACACGAATACCGAGGTGATTGACATGCATTTCATGTATGGATTTGCCAATGGGAACTCATTACAGGCTAGGCGGTTGTACAGTGAACGATTTCCGAACCGTCATGTTCCTGATAGAAAAGCCTTTCAAGGTATTCATCAACACCTTCATGAAACAGGCACAGTTCGAAAAAATGGAGGACCAGGAAGGTCAATAATAGTAAGAACGGTAGAACTAGAAGAAAATGTGTTGAACATGGTAGAGGAAGATCCAGGTACCTCTACTAGAAAAATTGCAAATGCTTTGAATGTAAGTAATGAAACTGTGTGGAAAATTTTGAGGCAGCAGTTTTTGTACCCATACCACATGCAACGAGCTCAAGCTCTTATTCCTGCTGGTTTTCCTCCGCGTATTGCATTTTGTCAATGGTTTCTCCAAACATTGGTTCAAATCCCACAACTACTATCGCTGATTGTTTTTACTGATGAAGCGAATTTCTCGAGAAATGCAATAATGAATTTTCACAACAGACATGTGTGGGCTGAAAAAAACCTACATGAGGTAATTCGAGATCGTTTTCAACAACAGTTTTCATTAAACGTTTGGATTGGAATTGTGGGTGACTTCCTAATTGGACCAGTATTTTTACCAAGAAGACTTACCGGCGAGGTGTATCGTAATTTTTGAGAACACTCACTACCTGGATTTCTAGAGGATATTCCATTGGCTACGAGAAATTTTATGTGGTTTCTGCATGATGGTGCACCAGCGCATTTCAGTTTGGTTGCTCGTGCGTTTATAACAGCAACATATGGAGATCGCTGGATTGGACGAGGTGGACCCCATTTATGGCCTGCTCGATCCTCGGACTTAAATCCCTTGGGTTTCTTTCTATGGGTCCATCTGAAGTCATTAGTTTACACTACTCCAATAAAAAATGAAGAAGATTTGAGAAATCGAATAATTGAGGGATGTAATTTAATAAAAAACAACTTGTGTTTTTGAAAGAGTTCGGGAACCAATGAGGAGAAGATTGGATGCTTGCATCCTAGCCGGTGGTAGTCATTTTGAACAGTTCTTGTAAATTAAAAAGCTTTCAATGTCATATTTATGTAATAAAATATTGTTATTGTTGAAAAACCTTTATCTCCCTGTATCTTAGATATAAAGTGATTTCCCGAAAATCATCAAAGGGCAAAATATATTTAAAATAACTCAAGGAATTACGTCTTCAATTCTTGCCGTATGTTTAGTAAACACCCTGTATAATAATAAATAACTAAGAATAAAGTATAGTTTAACTTTTTAATAAAACATTTCATTTCATTTGTTTAAAAAAAAATTGCTATCCACTTACTTAATTACCAATTTATTTATTTAGTTATTGTGCTATCCTCTCAAGTTACCGACTGTGTCGACTCATAGTAAAGTTTCACATTTACTTCGATTTAGAAAATCCAAGTACTTATATTTTATACTTCGTAGAAATACTGATAAATTCAGTTGTGTAAAACTTCGTCTGCTTCTTTTATTGTCCACTACCAATTTTATTATTTTATTTTGTTTTACACAGTTAATGAAATTGTTCCAAATACGTTCAAAATACCTATTCGCAATAATGATTGTGATCTGATACTGTATTTGTAATTAAATGTTTGACTCCAAGTATATACCAGAACTAGTAAAATATAAATAATTATAATGATTTTGTACTTGAACTTCAATTTGATAATTAGAAGTTTCTTAGACTAGGGTTTATTTTTCGTAATGAAGTTTTAGGTAGACATAATATTAAATATCGATCCTATGAAATTTATAATCGGATCAATATCTTAAATTAAAAACATATTTGAGCGTTAATTTGAAAGTTTATTATTAAAATTTATTATTAAAAGACTAAATATATCTTATGATTATGTGTTTTAGAGAAATATAACAGTCTTTTACTTTTCCGCACTCCACTATACTAGCGGAAAAGTAACGTAATCGTGTAAAGAAAAAGTGAAAAAACAAATTTTTTTTGGATTTATTTTTCGTTTTTCGGCCTAAAAACCAAAAAAAAATGGTTTTTAAAAATTTTTTGCTGTGTGTGTCGTCGTTCTCGTCGGCATTAAAATTTCTTGTTAGCACGATAACTCAACCAAATTGTGTCGGATCGATCGGATTTTGACTGATCCTGATCGGGGGATGTCTCCCAGATGACACCTATTGATTTTAAGGTGGATATCACGCACCACCCTCTCCCTTGGGTCTATTTGAGAATTTTCTTTTGTTAGCACAATAACTCAACTAAATCGTGTCGGATCGATCGGGTATTGATTAATTCTGATCGGGGACGTCTCCCAGACGACACCTATTAATTTTGAGGTGGATAGGATACATCCCACCCTGTCCATGAGTCCTGAGAGCACGATGGTGGACTATTTGAGAAATTTATTTTGTTAATACGATAACTCAACTAAATTGTGTCGGATCGATCGGGCTTTGACTGATGCTGATCGGGAACGTCGCCCAGACGACATCTATTGATTTTGAGGTGGATAGAACACATTTTACCATGTTCGTGGGTCATGAGAAAGCACAATGGTGGACTATTTGAGAATTTTTTTTGTTAGCCCGATCACTCAATTAAATCGTGTCGGATCGATCGGGCTTCAACTGATTCTGATCGGGGGTGTCTGCCAGACGACATCTATTGATTTTGAGGTGGATAGGATACACCCCACCCTGTTCAGTGGTCATGAGAAAGCACGAGTGTGGACTATTTGAAAAAAGTAAAACTGTCGCATAAAACAGATATTCTGCATTTATGTTTTAGTTTATTTTTTCTCGGTCACTCAATTTCGAGATAGAGATGTTCTATGTGCGGAAAGGTCCGTTTTAAGGTTTTAAAACTATTTATTTAATAATTGCTCTTCTTTCAATACAAGAGGCTCCCTAACATTAGGCAATACACTATGTGATGTAGCGAATGTTTTGTAGTGAATTGGTTCATCAAAAGTGGTGTAGCTTTAATGTCAGTCGGACTATACCCAACTTATATCCCTGAACTATTTTGATGCAACCGTATTAAATAGGAGTATCTGCTTTATGTTACTCAGCTAAGCATAGCGAGTACGAATTCATATGTAATTTTCTTAAAGAAATCATAATATGTAATTTTCTTACAGAAACGTGTAGTACTTTAATGAACAAACTTTAATTGAAACTTAATTATTATAGTTTTATTTACTTCACCACCAAGTTTTCCACTATCATAATAGAATTATAATTAATTTCACTTATGCTACTTATTTTCCTCCCGTTAATAATCTGTTACAGCCACAACTAGTTGTAAAATATAAAGAATTATTTTGTAATAAAACAAAATAAGAATATACACTGAGATAAATTAAGATATAAATAAACTAGCTGCGAATTTTTGGATTTTTTAAGTAAAATCCTGAAATATGTAAATTTGTTATTCAAAATTATATTATTTCAGAAGGATTTTACTTTCCATTTCAACGCCCACGAATTGTCAGTCATTCCTTTAATTTTTTTTAACGGAATTGAAGTTCCGGTGATGGCTCACTTGAAAGGATTTTTAATTCTTTATTCAGCAATATTATGTTTATGTTCTATTTTTTTAGTAAAAAATATTACATTTTTACAATTTCTTCTACAAATAAATTTTTATAATCAACTTAACTTCCACTGAGTTTAAAACAATGTTCAAATTAGAATCAAATACTTACAATATCAAATAATAGAACCGATCTTGTAATATTTCTATTTGACTTTATTTGGTCTGTTAAAATAGATCTTCGGCTTTAAATGATCTCATAAATTAAATCGAAAGACAGGTTCAAATTAAGAGAACAAGTTGGTCACTTTATTTCACTGCATCTACTAATTGACTTATTTAGAAAAGTCTGATTGAGCTAACCTCTCATTTTCACTGTAAAATACGGTGTAACTCCATTCTGTTTATACCAAATGTTTTGTTAGTTTTTAATCTACCTAATATTTCTGTCATTAGGGTTTTCTGGAACTAAGAATTTGTATACTAAGAAACCTAAGTAACTACACGAATTACTGGGCCAACATAAAAATGTGGTCCGACAATTTGATTATCTATAATACAACGGGTATTATAGATACCAATTGGATTATCTATAATGTGGCGTGTTTTAGGTATAGTTCGAGGATCGCTTTTAGGTATAATTTAATGCCTGGCGGGGCTATAGCCCGAGGAGTAGTTTCCTATATCGATTATGTAATAGCCTTGCTATTCGGGAACTACTTTGATAACCGCTCGGCGGTTTGGTAGTTCCTTTCTCGATTTCCGACTTATATGTTACTGATATAATACAACATTTATGTACGTTTCAATATTCAAAGTATCACACGTAGCGATCTTATATTTAAGAAATATAGAAGGATAAAGATAGGACGATATTAGGATAAAGGATAGAAAGATATCAAATTCTACCTAATGACAAAATTTTATATAGAGAAACTATTTAGTAGTGCCTAACCATAACTACAGGTTACACAGACGGATCTTTCTACAGAACCTGAAAATTGTAGGAGGGTAATCCTCTTAAGGACCAGAGATATCACTTATATATTTTCCCTCAATAACGTCTCGCCTAGACCATCAACTTCCATGGAAAATTTCAAAATACTTGCACAATAAATGGTGATGTCACCAAATGTCCTAACAGAAGATACAAGTTTCCTCTAATGATTCCCAGATAAGCCAGTGCTACAGTTCTACTAGGATATGTTACTTGTTGCTAAAAATATCCACAAATGGATTTTCAAATGATAAAAAAGTAACACAGTCACATTGTATGTGCCACATAGAAGTCCTGTCACAAGATACACTTACTTACTTTAAAATTCTTTTATTACTTTCTAAATGACTACATTTGTATGATATAGTACGGTATTTTAAGTTCTATTGCGTGTCCTGGACACTTACACCTATATATAATAATTAAAATGCACACATATCCAAGTTGTGGCTACAAATACATACATATATACATACATATAATATAAATATAAACACAATATAAATATAAACACATCACAAGATACAAGTGTATTCTACAAAATACCAGTCAAGTCAGTGCTGTACTTCTTTTCCCCCAATGCCTTATATTATTTGGGGATCGCGTCTTAATTTATTTGTTTTATTGCTGCGTGTATATCAGTGGTGTGATCGGAAGTAGAACGGGTCCAAAAACATTCAGACAACTCATCCAAATTAAAAGGCATAGGTCGTAAAGCTAAGCGAATACTTATTTTTTAACAGAACGTGAATGTCGCCACATGGGAACTACAGTTTTGTATCTTCCAATATCTGCGAAATTTTTTAAATATTTTGAGGCAATTGTTATAATACAAACAGTATATATATATATATATATATATATATATATATATATATATATATATATATATATTTACTAAGTATGTAAATAGTGATAATTTCTTAAGTGAAATTAGTACAAATGTGAACTCCTCTCGGTCTATGAAAGATCGACCTCTGTATTAGATTTGAAAATAATATTTATCAATAAGATACTATAAATTATTTCAGCAGGATTTAAATTTACATAAGTCTTATCATGCTATTAGTTTTAGAATACATAAATATTTTACTTTTATTTTTTCTACTCGTAATAACATGGCGCAGAAATACAAACAGAATCGTTTTATTAATTAATTCAGTCAATAACTGAGAAACTTCATAACTTATTCATAGGTAACCTATATGACATAATATGGCATCCTTCTTAGCAAAAGTACCTGTGATTGTCGGTGTTGTAATTGTAAGATCTACTGCATACAAAAGGTACAGTATGAGCCCAAGTACACTGCCCGGTGGCATCCCTGCGTTTATAGGGAATAATGATGTTTGCTCATATTTTTGTATGAAATGCCTGGAAATCAGATATATATATATATATATATATATATATATATATATATATATATATATATAT
Organism: Rosalia funebris; assembly: GCA_037954035.1. NCBI lineage: Eukaryota > Metazoa > Arthropoda > Insecta > Coleoptera > Cerambycidae > Rosalia > Rosalia funebris. Next base: position 14,647,629 of record JAZFAV010000007.1, read on the forward strand.
ATATATATATATATATATATAATTTGAAAATTTCATAATAATGGTAGAGGGTAGATTAAATTTTATTTTGTAAAATAGACCCTTCATCCTTCATACCTTGTCGATAACTTGAATTACATGGAGGAATACAGCTGAACAATATTTCCTTGATTCTAGAGCATTACTAATTTGATTCGCAAGGTTGTATGTTTGTTCTACAGTTCAATGCTATGGTGTAAATCCAAATTGGTGTTCTTAAATGAGATTGTTCTCTCATCATCATTAGGTCATCAGTCCTAAGACTGGTTGGACGCTAACCTCCAGCTTCTCCTATCTTGTGCTAACCTACGCATTTCGCTAATTGTGCTACAGCCTACATCCCTTACTATTTGCGAGCAGTAGTCTAATCTCGGCCTACCTCTGCCTTTCTTCACTCCTATTTCTGCCTCCAAAATATCGCGCACTATTCCCCCATGTCTCAGCAAGTGGCCTACCATTCTATCTCTTCTCTTCTTTAAGTTTTTCCACATACTTCTTTTCTCGCCGACTTTCTCCAATACTTCTTCGTTTCTAACCCTATCAGTTCATGGTATTTTCATCATTCTTCGGTAACACCACATCTCAAAAGCTTCTAATTTCTTCCTACTTGCTTCCCCTACCGTCCAGGTTTCGCAGCCGTATAGTGCCGTGCTCCATACATATGTTTTCAAAAATCTCTTCCTTGTTTCTAAGTTTATTACCCCCGAGCATAAAAGTGCTTTCTTTTTGTTAAAAGCTACTCGACCCTGCGCTATTCTTTGTTTTATGTCTTTATCGCTTCTTCCATCCCAATTTATTTTACTTCCTAAATAAGTGAAGTCTTTAACTTCCTCCAACCTTTCATTATTAATTTGTACTTTCGTTTTTGCTCTGCTCTCGCGCCCTCTGCACACTAACACTTTAGTTTTGTTTTTATTCACCCTCATTCCGTATTCCTCTGTTAACACTGCCTCCATTTCGTTCAATGCTGATTCTAATTCCTCCTTACTAGATGCTAATACTGCTATATCATCCGCGAATCTCAGCATTTTTAGTTTCTGTCCCTGTACTTTAATCCCGAAATCCACTCTACCTTTTACCACATTAATCGCCTCTTCGATATACAGATTAAAAATTAGTGGTGATAGCGTACATCCTTGTCTTACTCCTTTCCTAATACCTACTTCCCTTTTTTCCCCTTCTACTTCTATAACAGCAGTTTGCTCTTTGTATAGATTGTGTACTACTCTCCTATCTCTATACTTCATTCCCGCGCTCTTTAGTATCTCGAACATTTTTTCCCATCTTACGTTATCAAAAGCTTTTTCTAAATCTACAAATCCTATATAAGCGTTCTTTCCTTTTTCTATTGTTTTCTCTAACATTACTCTTAGCGCCAGAATAGCTTCGTGAGTTCCCCTATTTCGCCTAAAGCCGAATTGGTCTTCTCCTAGTATTTCCTCCGCTCTATTTTCCATCCTCTTCTGCACTATTCTAGTTAAGATTTTTGACGCATGGGAAGTTAGGCTAATCGTTCTAAAGTTCTCGCATTTGTCGGCTCCACTCTTTTTCGGTATAGTAACGATAATGTTCCTCTTATAATCCTCCGGCATCTCGCCCGTTTCATATATGTATTTTACCAGTTCAAACATCCTATTTACTACTTTCTGTCCCGCACATTTCAAAATTTCCGCCTGTATTTTATCTACACCCGGCGCTCTATTATTCTTTAGCCCCCTTAGTGCTATTTCAAATTCCTCTCTCAATATAGGTTTTCCTACATCTTCCCTATCGATGCTCGATTCTTCCTCTAATATCTCTCCTAATTCCTGACCCTCGTATAAATTTCCTAAGTACTGCTTCCATCTATCCGCTTTCTCCTCTCTTCCGATCAGTATGTCCCCCGATTGACTCCTAATGTTTCTACTTATTGTTTCTATATCCCTGAAGTTCCTCTTAATTATTTTGTAAGCCTCATCGGTCTTACCTACTTGCAACTTACCTTCTACTTCTTTGCATTTACCCTCTATCCATCGTTCTTTCGCTTTTCTACATTTTCTAATGATTTCCCACTTTATTGACTTATAAGTTTTCAGTCCTTCTTCGTTGTTCTCTATGAGTATTATTGTAAATCTGCACATTAAAAGCACATTTCAATCTGAACATTTCAAAAACCAACAATATAGGTAATATAGTGGATAGGCCTATAGAACGGCATTTCTTCTGGTGGTTTCCTGGTTTAGGTATAAGTATTACCTAGGCAACTTTTAATGGCTCTGGGAACTATCTTAAGCTGCTAAAAAGTATAGTAATAAAATAGTAGGCCTTTTCTGGTAGTTTCTTTTAGGATTTGTTTTGTAATCACATCAAAGCCCGGTACTTCCTTCGGATTTAAATCTATTATGAGCAATGTTTTACTTGACTTCTTTGACAGCATTTTTTTTATTTCAAAATCTATTTCAAACGGAGCTTCTAAATATTTTATTTGTCTTGTTCCTGTTCTGTTGTTGATATATCATGGGGAGTGATATATCTTGGCTAGATGTTAAACAAAGCAAAGTGCTGTTCGCTATCATCACGAGCATACTCCCCATTTTCTTTTCGAATTGGGGCACTGTGCTGTTGTGGCTGTTTAAATATTTTTGTTGCTCTCTAGAGTGAGTACTGTGTTTTTTAATAGCTGTTAAATTTGAGACATTATGTTGTAATATTTATTGTGGATTTATTTAGGTTGTTGTGGTTATTGTAGATTTATTTAGGCTCATTTTATCTTCTAAGGTCCTCGTTCTTTGCTATTTGTCGATTTTTTCTCTTTTCCAAGATTTTTTCCTTAATTATTAATGAGCAACATATATTATTTATGCTTAATTCTGCCTGCAGAGTACTTTTATTCCACATCGGCTTCTGTTGGTAGTAATAGGTTACAGTCAAGTGTAATGTTTACTATATTTCTGAATGTTTGCTAATTTCTCCTTTTATTGTGTAGTGTGTTGGTGTTATGTTTTATTGCTACTTTTGTAGTTATACTAATCATAACCGGGGAATGATCTGATGAGAAATCCTAGTAAGATTTAGCTTGAATGTACTTCCTTAAATTCTTTTTGTGGCACAAAAATCGATCAGATCAGGAGTTTTTCACATATCTGTCGGTCAGTGCGTTGGTTGACTAATTGAAATATATTGTAGGTTGATTTTATTAATAGTTTTTGAAAACTGTCTATCTCTTATTCTGATTAACCTTGATCCTCTTTGGGTATGTCTCGCATTATAATCACCTCCTGCAGTAAAGCAATTTCTCAGTTTTATAAAATCTACTGAACATTTCATCTGTCTGGAATAGACTTGGTACACCCTGTTACTACCAACGAGGCTCTGGCGACCGAGTATAGGCTGTATAACCTAAATACCATCGATAGAGTAAATGCTGTCAATACAAGCTGGTCTGGAATCTATATAGTCGGCAGCCCCGACACCGGACTCGGGTGCAGAAGGCTAATAACCTACTCACCTTAAACCATATTATTACAGAAACTTATGTGAAGACTCTATATGAACTCTCTAAAATAGCGCAAGCGGTGAAAGAATTAAATAGCTACGGGTTGTGTTTTCTGGGAATGTCGAAAGTGAGATGGCTAGGAAATGGCGAACATCACGTGCCAACAGGAGAAATTCTGCTATACAGTGGAAAAGAAGAAGGAACCCATGAGAGTGGCGTGGGGTTACTCCTTAACAAGCAAACAAAAAAGAGTCTCATCTGCTGGAATCCAATAAATGACAGGATACTATCAGCAAGATTCTACACAAAATACCGAAAAATAACAGTCATGCAATGTTATGCTCCTACAAATACATTTCCTGCAAAAGAAAAATTCATATTCTATGAGCAACTACAACAAATTGATTTGAAACACTCTCTGAGGTCAGACAAGGATGCGTACTCTCCCCCTTCCTATTTAATATTGTGTTAGATCACATTCTATCTAGAGTCAATAGCAATGCACAAAGTATCCACTGGACCTTAACCTCCAGCCTGGGCGATCTGGAATATGCAGATGATGTGTGCCTTATTGGCCAAACTTTTCAAGAAACAGCAACTCGGTTGCAGATACTTCCAATAGAAGCCAGCAAGATCGGCTTAAAAATCAACATCAATAAAACAAAATGTATGAGAATTAACACCAGATACAATGCCCCATTTCATATAAATCACATAGACATAGAGGATGTTGAGGAATTCACCTACCTGGGAAGTATCACTACAAAAAGTGGGGGTGCAGAAACTGACATTCGTAGTAGAATACGAAAAGCACAGCAAGTCTTCAGTTCACTCGGCCCAGTGTGGAATTCCAGACAATACTCCACACAAACAAAATTACAAATTTTGCAATCAAACGTCAAGTCAGCTCTGTTATATGGTTGTAAAACCTGAAAAGTCACAAAGGTACTATCACATAAACTGCAAGTCTTTGTCAACAAGTCCTTACGAAGAATACTTCGTATATTCTGGCCAAACCGCATATAAAATGACGACCTTCTGCATCAAACAGGGCAGAAGGAAATTACATCTGAAATTAAAAGCAGAAAATGGGGTTGGGTGGGGCACACACCCCGCAGATCCAACAATAGTGTTGTGGAACAGGCTCTAGAATGGAATCCACAGGGATCGCGGATCTAGAGAAGTAGGAAAACCGGTACAGACATGGAGAATAACAGTGATGAACGAGTTAAAAAGGACAGAAAAGACATGGAATGAGGCCAAAGTCATGGCGCAAAACAGAATCAGATGGCGCGCTTTTACCGAAGCCCTATGTTCCGTGTAGGAGTTAAAGGACTTAATATATACTGCTGTTAAAGTAAGTAGTAGACGAGTCCAATCTTGTATTACAATACATGCTGTTTCCAATACAATATATCCAACAAATACACAGTATCCCAGTAAAATGAAGTGCTTTGTCAAGTATGACATACCACAATGGTCATGTCTAAGTCAAATTCTTAGCTTCGTCTGATTTCACAATATAAATAATCAAAATACAACAAATACCTAATACCTCAATACAATAAAATTTACCTTAATATGTCTTAATATTATTGATTATCTGGTGATAAGGTCGATTAATGTTCAAATGCTGTATTCGCGGTTTATACCAAACTTTGATTCTCAAAATTAAAACATTACATCCAACTGCTAAATAATCATAGACTATAAAAACTGTGCACCCTGTATATAATTTTTGAAAAATTAGAAATTCAATTGCGGGAATGTGTACTAGACCTAACCAATTTAGTCTTTTTATTTCAGTCGAACTATTTTATGAAGCCCAAATAGTTCCTGCTTTCATAGTCATCATCAAAATAATTTTATATGGAAAATGATGCAATTAAGTAAATAAACTACCTCAAACAAAGGGTTTAGCGAGAAAACGGCTTCACTTATAGTTTTTTTATTCTAAATGCTTTATGTAGTTGTCATCAAATTTATTTAAATGTTTCTAATATCATACATATGTCATCCTTGAAGTTTAAACTCTGTGGAATTTTTTTAAATGATGTATCGTGAAATGAAAATTATTTCAAACTTGAGTAAAAATGAATTTGCTTAAATAAATATATTATTATACGAAACTGATTATCATTAACAAAGTTCATTTCCTTAAATTACCTATTCTTAAATTATGATTTTATTTATAACATGGAAATTCCTTTCACCTAAACAACTACTCAAAAGATTATGATGTGTCATAATTAACTATAAAGGTAGACGCTTACATTACTTAAGTTTATTAATTCAATTTAGACGGCAACCAAACAACGTACATAAAGAGGATACCTAAGCGTTAGTAGTTTTTATTTTTTTACAGTTAAACTCATTTGTAGTTCTATTTTGTTATTTTCAAACTAATTAACTTGAAGTACATTACTTTTGTCATATTGCTAATAGTACTTACATCTATTAGTAAATTAAGAGAATTAGATCAAAAACAAACCCAAACTCCAAATTGCAAAGATGTAGTGTCGTGTTCCTCAAAATAATATAATTTATATGCTAGTGATAATTTTCCTAAGTATAACATCTACGCACTGATTCTTAAATATCATTTTGAAAATGTTAGTACATATTACATTTGATACTTTAGGTACTTAGTAACCAGGTACGTTACGTAGTTATAATACAGGGCGTCACCCATCAATAATTTGGCATAATCCCGAGATATCAAAAATTATCTTAATTAAAGATGATCAAATTTAATAATAAATGTCGCAACAAGTAATACATTTTGATTAATAACACTGAGGAACAAGCTTTTATTACATTTATTACAGCACTTATTTAATTGCAAGGCTTAGTTCAAATCTGTCGGTAGTTTTTCTCCGTAAACTCTATACAATTCGACATCTATATTTTACAATTCGACATTTTCATTTTCGCGAAATTTGACGCTTTGGATAATGACCCCTAACAACTGATGAATACAAAATTATTAGATACTCCTATTCGGACAAAAAAGTATGTTTGTAACATTTGCGCCTGTGGAACTACTCAGGGCAATCTCATTTGATGCTTCAGCAGTAGTCTGCCATCACATTCTTGTACCAACGCCCTTGGAACAACATTCTTCCATCTTCAAGAGGTCTTGATGGAAAGGTTCCCACTATTTGTAACGTACAGCGCCAAGGTTCTCTGGGAACTGATCGATGTGACTATAAATAGAACTCGACACACTCATATTGCAACCAAGATTTCAAAAAGCCAACAGCATTGTAATAACCATAATCTCATGGTTAGGAGTTTTTGTTACTAAGGTAGATTTGTATAACTGATACGAAAGATGGCTACCTGCTTTCTGCTTTCCATTAATCTTACTGATGGTCTTCACCACAGACAAGAGTACGTATTTGAGGTTCGTTAAATACAACTACTTTTATGTTCTGAAAAGTTAGAACAGGGAAAGTAGAAACTTTGTGGCGAATCTTTTATTTAAGTACCTTGACAGACTATTTCATTATGCTAAGCTTGAGATGTAATGGTGACAACATGATATCTCCTCGGCTGACATTCACAGTGTTTGGGTATATCCACTTCTAGAGTTTCACGGTTGGGCCACTTTTTCTGGGTCTAGTGTTTTTTTCGAGCTAGAGTGTCCCATATGCAGAGAGAGTATGGAAACATCGTAACGCCTCTCTATTAACCTAGGAGAAAGATCACCATTTTCAGATTCATATAAATGGTCCAGTTGTGTTTGTGACATTTGAGTAAATTAATAACCATTTTTATGTCATTATGTTCTTCCTGCAAATGCACCGACTGACCAACTGGAACCACCCCATAAACATTGCCATTATTTAACAGAATACCCTTTGAGAGCTTTTGTTTAGAGAAAAATACGTTAGCAGAGCTGTATTTAATTTTCATGCAGTTTTGATATTAATATCTATATACCGTTGTAAATATGTAAGTCACAACTCACGTATGCAGATCTATACTATATATTTACACACGTACGAAAGTGTACGTGTGTAAATAGATAAACATGTACATAAATACAAACTACTTGTCCACAAACAATTACACTACACCTCAATGCCCGTATTGAGTGAAAGTTGAGTAACAATAGAATTTTCTTTAAATGAAACTATTTCATATTTAATGCTGTTAATACAAAAATATACTAATAAATTAACGCAGCATTTCTAAGGACACAATACCCTACACAACAAAATATCAGGAGCTATAGGATAGGCCATCATAGTTTTCATGTATTAACATAATATGATACGCTCTATATTCAACATCAAATTTCTTGGAATTCAGAGCATTTAGCGAAATGTTCCATGTTCCAGAGTCGAAATTAGTGATGAAAATATTATTAAAATCTGTATTAATCTGTATTTTAAATCTGTATTATACTCTCTTCTAATAGCGAATGAAAAAAAAATCCTCGATGTAATTCTTTGTTTGTTAAAACTCTCAATCACGTCTGGTGAAACTGTTGTAATTTTAAACAGTTTTTATATTATAGTTACATTTCATATACGGTTTAAAAGATGTTTCTGCTCGTTTTGGAAACTATGTTGGTGTTATTGCCCAACTGACTCTGTGACTTAAAAAAATACTGATAAACAAACTGTTCGTGCAAAAGTTGTTAATGTAATTAAATTTCCCAATGTACGAAACATGAGCCTCAAAGCCCTTGAAATATCTATTTCAAGAAAATGAACCTTCTTATGAAATGTTCCAAGTTATTATACAGAAATTGAACATAAATATTTAAAGAAAAAAAATTATACGATAGAACGGATGTTTTCTATTCCAAGATCATCTTTGATCAAGATAACTTTTGATATATGCCTATTTTAGTACTTTAAGTAGAATTCAAATGTGATAAAGTTGCACAAAGATTTTACAGATTTGATTTTTTCCATTTTTGTTCTGTATAGGTAGATCTTCAGCCAGAGTTTCATTAAGCTGTAGTATTTGTGAATTACAACTCTTAGTAAATAAAGTAATATTAACATCATTACCATCATCATTAAATATTCGTCAATCAAACTAGCCGCGAGCTAATTGAGAACTTGATTAAATCTTCTTAGTTTACAGATGAATTCCATTTCAAACATGATCTTGTTACTTGATGAACATCACTTTTCAAGAGATTACGAAACGTTGACATCTAGTTTGACATGGAAACATTAAACTCGACTAAGGAATTATTTAGAAAGCTACCCTAAGAAAGACACGTGCAATGGATGCTAAAATGTTCAAAGATCAAATAAGGTATCGTTTCAACACGAGATCGATCTAGGAACGAAAAAGAGTTGGGAACAAAATATGCACAAATATATTTATTCTTCAGACATGTGAACAAATACGCAGATAATAGGTGTATCAATATTTTATAAGCTAACACATATCATAATATTATATATAAGATGGCACAGCTGACTCTGATTAACTAATTCATAGTAGTGATACCTGTGACACACTGAAGATGACACAGTCTGTATCGTATTATATATTATAACTATTGTATAGCCAAATATTATAACTATTGTATAACCTATAGATAGAGAGAGCTATGATATACCAAAAGAGTGTGATGAATGCAAAATAATATTTTTTTCAATAATATCAATATATGTATGTACAAGTAATCTTGATTTATTTTTTTTTGAAACCATGTTTTACTATTATAAATTCAAAAGCTATTTCTAAATATAAAAATATTGTAAATAAATTGAATTAGTCTATTTCACGGCCATATACATTAATATTACAACAAAAGAAACAGGAACAAAAAGAATATTCGAACTTATTATTCAGATTGTGTACAGACCTAACTTCTGCATGCAATAAATGGTTTTAATTCTCAATTGAAATACTTGTATGTGACATTTGCATCGTATAAATGTGAAATATTAAATGCATATTATCGGCCCTCCTAGACAGGGTCTGCCAAAAAATAAATTACATGAAAACGAGTATGTAATAGTGTTGGTGTAAATTGATTGTTTTTACTGTTTTAAATTTGGTGGATAATATATTTTTCAATGAATATGCATTGCTTATTATGATTTGAAAAAATTCTTATTTATATTGGTATATTGTATAAATGAATGCGTCATTGACAATAATTTTACTTTAAAATCGTACGGAATAATACATTCCATTGGAATAAATAAACATGTACTAGCTATTGAATTATTATATTTATATATAAAATTATCCACAAATGTTAGTTAAAGAAATATTCTTAAACATATATTCTACCAAGTAGGCTTCTCAGCCTATACGAACTGAACTCCAGGGGAGTTTAAGACCGAGATTAAAACAAAGAGACAAACTAGATCGTAAATATCGAAATTATAAAATACTCGTAAATGCATTTAGTTTACATATAAGTGTTATTGTTTCTCACTGCATTCATCATGACTTGTACATAAATGGAATATTTTAATTTGGAATGGAATTCAACAACTTACGTACATACTTGACATTATTCTATGCCGCAGAATGACAGTATAACATATATAAAAAGCTGGCCATTACTGTGTTCATATTCCAATGGGAAGGACCTACATAACATTATTATAACAACGCTCTGAATCAGTGGAATGTAAATAGATCTCTTAAAATGTTTAAGATTCGACATTTATGTTTATTTGTAGATAGGCTGATTTAAGCCTAGCAATATACATTGATATTTGTTCAAAGTCAAAATAGGGTATATTATTTGATATAAAAATAATGCTTAATTTAAACCAACAGAGGATAAATATGGCATGTGATTTCTAATCCCTTTTCTGCCTCGCTTGTTTGTTGTAAACAGGCGTCGAACATGATGTTGCTCTCTTAAAATTTTAGGTACATTTATACGTTGATCTACGAAATGACACACTGTACGAAAAGAGAGATGATAATAGACTGGAATAATAAGAAGGAGAGAGTAAAACTATCTAAACCACGTTGGAAACATTCAAGAATACTAGAACTTCAAGTCTCAAGATGGGCGAATAGCAGTCCTAAGTTCGTATTTTTGAAATGGTTTCTGTTTAATTAAATATTATTACTCTCTTAATTTTACTATTGCAACTTATTTCTGTCTTTTTCACTGTTCACATGACATGCCGTTTCGTACATTTCGAGAATTGCAGATTGGTCCAGACGCTTCTTGAAGATGTTCAAAAGTGTTTTTAAAATATGTCAAATCCAAGTCTATTATAGTATTATACTTATAGGTCCCTGCCATCATATTATAAGTCATATGAAAGAAACTAATATTTCGTTACTTATCGAATGCTTGCACAGTTCATATACTACTCGTCAAGAATACGAAAAAGTGTAAGCCACTCTATGTATGTGTAGAAGAAAGAGTGTGGAGCATTTTTCCTTCCAGCATTTGGAGGGAAAAGGATGAACTTTACACGCGGCCAGATCGCACTTTATGTACATTCATACATACTCGATATTCACTCTGCAAAGGTCTCAAAGCGACTGGAGTAAAAACTAGGCTATTTACTGCGCACTTCGTGGGCGGTCCGATATCGCAATTTTGAGACTTGTTCCTATTCTTGACGAGCTATAATGTTTGAGAAGGATAGATTGGTATATCATTTAGACTGTCGCCAGAATCAGAAGTACAACAAAAACAATTATGGAAAACATCATATACCATATAGTGAATATTTTAATATTCAATGAAGAATTTACCTATTCATCTGTTGCCTTGTTACAAGAATATCTTACAATTAGACACATATGATATTACCTAATTAGACCTAATGACTAAGATATTATCCTCTTAGAAGAAGTGTGTTATATTAATAGCAATACAATACTTCTGAGCTTACCATTGGAGGAAAGTAAAATAATAATTTAAATGTTTTTAGATCAAGAACAACTTGGTGATCCAGGCTTGATTTATATTGGTTTAAACGCATTTAATACATGCACCTGTAATATTAAAAAATTTGAATTGTTAAAATTTTGCAAAATAAAATCAAATAATACATTATAAATAAGCCAAGATATGAATTTCAAAGCACACTTAATCTAAAACAAGAATTTAATACATTTTTTAAGTTGTAAATCCATATTATTTTGATTTTAACTGTAATATATGTGTTTTATATCCACCTACTCTCATTCTACTAAAACAAAAATAAACTAAACCTTTGTTGAATACACTTTTAAATTAGTATCGTGTTTCTTATTGACATTTCTATAGAGGTTTTTACATTTTGGAATTTTATTTTGTGTTTACGTTTAAATATTTGATTTAGCGTACTTTTCTTTAGACAAGCTCTATATAAGGTTAGCCATAGGCCCTAATATAGAGTTCATAATTCATTTATAGCTTGTTGGTACACATTAATGATAATAGGAGAGGGTTGGAACTTTGAAAGACGGAAGGTATAATTTTTCTGACTTTGTATACCAATCACTAATAGCCTCACTATATTTCTGCATAGTTAGTGAACGGAAAATAAAGAATGTACTCTAGATTATTGCACCACTGTTTCTAATACCTAATCTTCTAAATATAATGATTTTCAAAATACAGTTCCTTTTATGTGATATATTCACAAAAGCTTTATGATCGCCAAAGTAAAGCTCTTTTTGAATAATGGCTTCTATGAAGTACATTAACTTAAACTCAGAAATAAATCTCTAACAGCCATAGCCACATATTGGTATATCATTTAGACATGTATATTCTGCCCTATATTATCGTATGTTCTATCGGTAACATCACGGAATACTTTTACACGCCACTGATTTGAGATAATAATATATAGGTACATATCTAGTAAAAAGTATTGTAGGTGTTTGATGCTCTAAGACATCAGTGAGACCTAATTTCTGATACAGCTCATCAAGAATAAGACCAAGTCTCAAAACTGCGATATCGAACCGCCCACGAGGTGCGCAGTAAATACCCTGGTCTTTACTTAGTCTCATTGAGACCTTTGCAGAGTGAATATCGATGAATATATGTATATTGAACGTGAATATATACAGAGTTCGATCTGGCCGCGCGTAACGTGCATCCTTTTCCCTCCGGATGCTGCCTCACTCTTCTACGCATACCTAGAAAACCTCACACTTTTTCCTATTCTTGGCAAGCAGTATTTAGTTGTAAACTGATAGTAATAAACATATTTTTCCAACAAACCCAAAATTATTCAAATAGAAACAATGTGCATGATCATTTAAATATGTATTTTATTTATTTAAACTAAGAACTCCCCCCTTGGGATCGCAGGACCTTGTAGTTGGTGGGGTGGCTTAAGGTTACCGATGACCCAGTAGGGAAGGATATATCGCGGCGTACTTATGGATGACCGAGATGGAAGATCGCCGATTGGCGTTCAGATATCTCTAGACCCTAGTTGGTGAGGTACCGAACTAGCTAGCGGTCCCCCGGGCGAGAAGGGGCACCCTCGTATGAGGTTTCATATAAGCCTTGCACCAACAACGGGGCTCTACTAGTGTCGGCCTTTGTTCTTTAAGTACTCGTAGAATCTATATGGAAGTTGACATAAACCTTAAAGAAGCCGAACTTGGCTCTCCCGAAAAAGAGGCCGAGGGAGGTGGAGTACGGAGCAGGCTCCGAATCAATGTCCAACAGTCCAACATCTCCGATCACACTCAAATGAAATAATATCACCGGAACGGAGAAGAATAGGAGAAGGAAGGCCAGAAGCCGTTGTGGCCAGTGCTGGGACACCTACTAAGGAGTCAAGGCCGGGCTGTCGCGAACTCCTAGAACAAGGTGGGGGATGCTCCTGGAATCGAGGTTTTAAAGTCGAAAGGTAAGAAGCGGACCCCGAACATGATCGAATAACTGGCGACGTGAAGCTTGAATGCTCCTATCTAAGCACATACTCTTAGTTAAGCTAGATTGTAACTAGTTTGAGAAGGTAAAGAGAAGTGTTGTGGAGACGACGGAGAGAATCCCTGTTAGGAAGGTTTAGCTGCACTTGACCCTGAAGAACAGGGCGATGATCGTCATATGTGCTAATGAACGCTCCAGGGGATGGATGGAGGAGGCGACCCCTAGGCTAAAGCCTTGGGAAGGAGCTTTGAGTCTTCGGCTTGCCGGGACTGGGGAACTTCCCAAGCTTAGGAGGTCACAGTCTGAGTGCCCGGGAGGGGGATGGAGTCTCAGAAGGTACTTGTTACATTCTGGGGGGAAAATCTCCAGCTCGACACGAGAAGATGAGTCATATACAGGCACGGCGGAGTCTGAAAAAAGTTTTTCTCTTGCCGCCGAAGTGGACAAGGCTTCTCTTGGGGTACTGAGATTTGGCGCTCTCAATTATAAACCCCACCTAGATATGTGCGTCTATCAAAATGCAAGGTCAACAGGTGTAGTTAAGAGCCATGCAGTGAGAGTACAGGAGAAGAGTCAGCGTCAGCGGTCAGGATTACACACTGCTTCGGCAAGTGCAGGGCAATCTGGAAATGGCTGGAGATTGAAAGATCTAATCAGACGAAACACCCAGGGAAGCAGGCAGTGCTACTGCTGGGCTTGATGCCTAGCAGCGACTGGACGGGAATGGGGTTGCTAACAGGCACTGTCATTTTAACTATCATCTTAGCAAAATTGAATTGAGTGTGAACAGGGAATTCAAATGGGATGAGGGAGGAGTGGAGACATCTGAATATATGCTATGCTAGTGCCCGGCTCTGGCACGTCGTAGGCACCTTGCGTTTGGATCCAAGAGAGCTGAGAAAGATTAGCCTGGAGAGGATATTGAGTCCAAATCCGTACTTCAACGCTGATGGCTTTACGGGGAGATACAATGGGAAGTAGCCTTGCGGAACTTCATGGCCCTCGTTGGACAACTATACCTAAATGTAAGCCAAGAATTGTTTTTATAAGTAGATGCTCTTAACTTTGATAGATCGTAAATCAAAATAATTATAGACTCATTTTGAATATTTCAGATATATGTATAGATGTTGAAACTTGAAAACTGTAACTTAAAAGAAATATTCATCATCAACCTATTTCTGGATATTTCTAAACCTATGGCATACGTACAGTCAAATAATTTTCAAAATCAGGGTATTATAAAAATATCAAAGAGAAACTTGGCAGTATATCTGACTGAAGGGAAAATTATATCACTCTAACGTTCATATTAAGGAGTTGTATTCTCTTCTAATAATATAAATTATCCATATCAATTATAGTTAATTAATTTGATAGAGATTATATTATGATGTATTATGATCTGCACATCATTTTTAACATCAGAGATAGCAATATAGCATTACTAAGGTAGAGCACCATTATTAAGGTGGATATGAAATACATATCCACTTCCAATATTCCACTAACACCTGATTATTGTGGAAGTAAAATAGATCAGGAATGTTAAAGGAAAATAACATTCCTACAGCAGTTGAATTCATTTTAATGGCGATGTCATTGAAAATTAGGTTCCAGACTTGAAATATTATTTTCGAACGAGGGCCGTCAAAGTGCATTCCTATTTCCTGATTAGTAACTCTGGATCATATTAATGTTTAGATCTAGATCAGTTAATTTTGAATGAAACTAGATTCACAGATTATTATTATCACTAAAAATTCTAAAACCATTATATTTCAAAATCTGAAGTTTGAAAGATAATATTCGAGGACCTACAGGAGGTATGCATTTAAAAACACACCATTTGTGATACTTTAACATACCTATTTAGATTGCACATTCAAGAAAGTTTATAAGGATGATTTTGATGTTTTTATTTTAACTAAATGTTAACAATTACCGAGAATTGTTAGCATATTTCTTAACGTTATTGTGCAAGATGATGGGTCTTCTATACATTGATTTAAAGGTTATATCACGACATAATGCTGACATGACCTGTGTCTTCCCATTTTTAAATGATCATTAATTGTGTGGTAATATGGGTTATTAATTATATTGTCATTACTCCTGAACAAGTATAAAAACTTTCTATAATAACAAGTATAATAGGGACATATAGTCGCTGGGGAAACAATGCCAATTTGAAGTAATACGTCAATCAAATTAAGTCCGTTAACGTTCTGATTAATTGTTATTTATTTGGCAATATACTTGTTTCGTGTAACTAAAGATGAAATAAAAAATGGTTAAGACTGCTCGTTTTCAGATATAAATGTTCAATATGGAAAATAAAACAACCAAAAGTATTAGCATCCCGATATCTGTTTTTTAAAACAATATCATGCTTTATTTTCTTTGAAATCGTTGTTGTAAAGTAACTTCAAAGGCATCTAGTTAAATTTATAATACTTATATATTCATAAAGAAGTAGGATATGTATATTGTATTTTAGGCGTCAACTTTACATTCAAATAGAGGGGGTTAGCTACACAAAGTTGCAAGAAGGGTATTGCTGTCTTCAAAAGTCTCCAGAACAAAATTTACAAAAGTAAATTTTAACTGAATGTTTTATCTATTTAATTTTAACATTGGCATAAATTTTCTATTTCTCAAATTTTCAAATCTTGTAACTTTAGGAAAACTAAAAATCAAAGAAACTGATTAAATGTATCTCTTAATTTCGAAAAATAGTTGTGTTCATAATAATTTACCAGCGTTTTTGTATATTCCTAAGTGTCCCAACCCCTTTGAAACCATGTTGTAATTTAAAATTCTCCTCGATATATGTATGTTTACAGCATTTCATTCAGACACGATACTTATTTATTATTAATTAATAATGTGCAATTGTCCGGACTATATTATTACATAATAAACAATGTAATTTATCATATCACTTTCATTATTATTTTATTTATATTATATAATTTTATTACTTATAATGACACAAAAATTATGTAGCAAGAATTTGTAATAATAATTAACAGAATGAGGAAAAGAATAAAACAGTAGTTATAATTCAAAATTTCTTTACAGAACATCAATGTAATAGTTAAGAAAATATGCTTTTATATACACATGTATAATGATGTTATATATATACTTTTATCAATATTGAAAAGTGATATAAAATTACAGGATTAGTATAAAAGAGAGTTGTAATTATATTGATTTAGTACTCATTAAAAATAAATGACTGAATTTTCAGAAAACCGATTATATCTTCAGAAACCGAAGTTTGATAACAGTTTAAAATATATAATATCTGAATATTCAAATAAGCACACACAATATTTTTAAAAGTTGTAACATTTTTTTAATTCCTTGATCGGATTTCATTCTACAATGGACATCTAAGGAATATATGCTTTGTGTGTTCAGCTTCGAAAAAATTACACATATTACATTGAACTGTTTGATTGATGATACAACAATTCTTATTGGAGTAAAAGATAGTTCTTCATTTAAATGCAGTGTAAACTGTATTCATAATCGTGTAATATGCGTGGGAATTTTCTGAAGTAGATATGTTGTTGTACTCGTATTATTTGAAAGGAAGGAGTAATCATTCCTTACATTAAATTCTGCACGATATAAACATTGAGCTGTGACTATCGAATAACCATTGCGATAATAGGCCCGTACGCAAAAAGCGTGATGGTCTCCCGGGTACACTAAATCCATGACTACTAAATCTCTAAAGAGTAATGCAACAACCTATCCTTACTGCGCCCCTCGGAACCGCGCCGTTGCATGGACAGCGCAGATACAAATACCCCCTACCCTTTCTGGACACCCTGTATAAGGTCTCTTATCTGGTGCTAGTCCAGTAGGTAGTATGTTTTGAAAGCGCTATATTAAATTCATCGAGATTCACATCGGTATCTAAAATAGGGTAACGGGCGCCATAAAATAATGTCCAGAATATTTGGTTTACAAATGCTTTCATAGAATACGTCCTATATATGTTGAAATTAATATTTGATGGCATAATTATAAAGGTATTAACTGTTTTTCGAAAGTTTTCTGATCTCTAGTATTACTGAGTGTATTTAAAGTCACTTTGTCAAAAATCATTTTTATCTACTTAATAGTTTGAATGAAGTGACAGCAGTTTATTTTCTTGAATTTGTCTAGTTTTTGATTAGCTAAATGGTTGATGATTTTTTTAATGTCCTACAGAGTTTACAGATGGTAAACTCTGTAATCAAAACTTAAGTCACACGTTATGTATTTATGAGATCCCGTTCACTTCAATTATTTAATTCGTCAATTTATTAAAACTAATTCATACATATTTATTTTTGAAACAAACCTACTACCTACTCATGTATAATTTTCCACTGACTAAAATATGTGCTTCCGGCATATCTTCTGCATTTGCTTTTTGTTTGTTTGTCTGCTTGTAAACAACAGACGAAAAAAAATATGCTAAGCGTACAAAACCAGTGGAATATACCATTACTAGAATGTTATTAAAACCAATCTTTGACCTTTCGTTTTTTTTTTACATAACGGAAGAATTTGTGACTCGAATTAAGTTTATTATCTACATTCAGTACGGATGTAAATAATTAGTCCCACTACAATAGTATGAGGGGTAGAAAATTGAGGAGTTAAACAAAAACCCGTGATACTATTACTAGTAATATGATATCCAGTTTACCGTTTTTTAAAGTAAAATGTACCTGTACACATGACGTATTTATTAAATAAGGTATATACAAGGTATGCCTTTCAAAACATTCTGGCACTCTTTTCGTAATTGTATTTTTTTAATAACATTGAAATATGTCGACTTTATTTTTAGAATGAAATTTACATACTTATATTAACCATTTTATTTCACCCCTAATCCAGAAATAAGAGCTCCTTTATCGGTTGAAATACTTTAAATAGAAATATCGTGAACAATCTCTAGAATCGAACATTTTGTAATATTTTTATTAATATAAATACTATTTTGTTCATCGGTCACAGATAGGTAATATGGAATACTTATTTTAATATAAATTTAGCACTAAAATATTCTAATTAAGAAAAAAATTGCAAATAAGAATGTGTATTATTTGCTACTGAAAAATATATAACAAAAACTACTATATTAAGCAAAAGTAGTAAACTTCATGCATTATTAAAATTAACAATGTATAAAGAATATTAAAAAGGACAGTCTAAGAAATATACACAATACAAAATAAATACTGAAATAAATTTTGAAAATCACGAGTATTGGTATAATAATTAATGAAGTACTGTCATGCAATCATTACAAAATACAGTCACAACTTGTGATTAGAGCCATTAGTTTCGTCAACGGACCAGAGGCGTTACTTTCGCGACCTCGTAATAATTCAAATAAAATAACTAATTTTGAATAATAAAATAATAATAAGCACATACAGGTTATACATTATAGTTTAGCATCAACAGCATTAACTATGTTTCTAAAGTTCTATCGGAGATAGAATTTTTTCACCAATGTTGGCAGTGGTGAAATAATGTTCTTATATGGAGAAAACGACCATTCCATATCTAGTGCTGTAATGTGAAGTAAATAAAATGATTGTTGCAATTATGTAACGATGTAAAGGATATGTACACATTGTACATGCAGGAACACTACATATTTGTATTAATCTGGCATAATCTGAAGCTTTTCTTAAAACGTCGTCAAACTTTACTATAACTTTCCTTGTTAGCAACTGCCTCTTTATGATCAAATTGTAACATTACAGACTTTATTTAGTGGAAATAATGAAAATAACCATTTTTCCTGACGAGAGAAGATCGATTTTGGTGGTTCAGGTATATAGGGATACTGTCCTTGAAATTCTCTGATACGTTTAGGAGGTTTGAGAAACACCGCTTTTGTGATGATATTAATACATTTACACGTGGATAAATTCTTATATTATCCAAGATACAATACGAGTATATGTTTCTTCAGCTGCAAGATGTAGCGCATGAATTTTACACGTAATATTCAAGAAGTTATCAAATTCTTGTAGGGTAAAGTGCACAATAATTCACACCGTGATAGTAGTTAGCACCTCAACGGAGATTTTATCGTTAAATAAGATATCGAGTGGATATTTTTCCCATGTCTGTGATGAAAATCGATTCACTATCGATCCCTAACATCGGGACAATAATTTTTCGGCGCTTGCTGAGGCCTACGAAGGTTACAACATTCTCAGTGTTTCGGACGATTCAACTCTCCCATTTCGATAAGGACAAAGCACGAACAATCTGCGTGAATAAATCATTCTGACTGCTTTTTCTTGTATTTTTTATTGCGTATACTAAATTTGATCATATTGGAATAGGTTAACAGCATTCGTTGCTAATTTAAATTTATTTACGGATAAATATAATGCGTGCCAATAGTCTAAGATCCGGCAGATGATTCCTGCAGGAATTTGTTCTTTTGATGAAACTTGATTCAATTGAATGATTAATGACAATGTAATACATTGCTGCCGGGTTGCCTCTCAAAAATTAGCTGCGATTACCTTTAATTATCTGTGTCAAAAGAGGTAACTTCTGAAGACAAGGAAGGCACGAATGAAGGTTCTGATATAGATGAAAGCTCTGATAATTCAGATGAAGTTGATAGAAATTCAAAAGAAGCAGAAGGAGATGAATAAAAAAAAATTTAGGCTTATTAAATTCATGTTAGAAACATATATTTCTTAAAGTAAATTCATTATTTGTTAAAAAAATATGATTTACATTATTTCAATAAATAAAATTACGTAATAATTTTTTCGTAATTAAATTATTACGACGTAAGTCGTAATCATTTTTTAATGTCATTATTATGAAATAAATATTTCATTGCCCTGATTGACCAATATTTATAAATTGTCGTTTTCAATCGTTGCAACTGAGATACGATAAGTTTTGATAATATTTTATATAGAAAAATTACTTTAATTACACAACATTGTATCCTTGTTTACACTCGTTTGCTCACACTCATCTAAAGTGAGAGTAATTAATTCAAATCATGGTAACCATTACTTGCAGCCATTTCTTTACAGGCAACCATGCCTGTATTATTGTGTACAGCAAAAATTAAACTTCAATTTAGTATAATACTTTATTAAAAAACACGATGAGTGCAAATAATTTAACAATAATACATCTGTTTACATCTGGATACCTAGATGTGGTGGCTGACTGAGAGCTGTCAATTTTTTTTTTAATTCTTCACATAATTTTATTTCAAATAACGTTTAATTTACTTAAAAAATATAGTTACAATTCATTAGAATAAATTAAGTACAATATAATTAATTAAAGGTAATCGCGGCTAATTATTGATAGGCAACCCGGCAGCAATGGATTGCATTGTCATTAATCATTCATTTGAATTAAGTTTCATTAAAAAAACAGATATCTACAGAAATAAGCTGCTGGGTCTTGTTTTGCAATTACTCTAATAAATATTACTATGAATCTAATTTTGACCCCTCCAGTGCCAACTACTGTTATTAGAAAACTTTTAAAAAATTTTATTTTGTCTAAAATATATTTCCTTAAGCTACAATACCATAGGATTCGTTTTTGACTCAATTGTCATTCATTCTCAAAGTTATTGGCACCATTTTACACATTTATTGGCAGTGCCAACTACTGCATTATTTGGCACTGTAAATGCTATGATAATTCATGATATAACATTATAATAATTCATTAGGCATGCCAATATATATAATAACTGGCATGCCAATGATTGTCACACTTTTTCGGTGATCTCTGCATGCCACGAAAAGACTTTTTCTCTTTTTTATCTCACAGGAAATGTCAAAGGTAGCCCAGCGACAGGAAAAGTCTATTAAGGATGCACTTTATACCATCGAAAAAGGGATTTCCAAGAAATAGGCATTCAGGATATTAGGTATCCCAAGGCCAACATTGCAATTTCGATTGAGAGACAAATTAAAAAAAACCTGGTAAAGGACCACCAAGTGTCCTTCCCCCGAGGAAGAATCACTTCTTATGAACAGGGTAGACTATACTAGGTAGGTAGGGTAGAAAGAGATGACTAGACATAATAATGAGTGTGAGGTAATGTTTGAATAAGGACCCCCCATCGCAAACATCGTTTGAAAAATAATACCCCTGGGCCAGGTTGGATGAGACCATTTCTGAAAAGATTTCCTGAAATATCTCAAAGAACTAGCGAATACGTAACTCAGGCCAGTTCGTGTATTAACAAAGAAAATCTACTAAAATTATTTGCTACTGTCAAGGATGCACTGAAAGATGAACACGTTTTTGACTTGGTATTAAATGAACCTAGAAGAGTTTTCAATGCTGATGAAACCAACTTTCAAATTAATACAAAGAATCCAAAAGTTTTGGCAGAGAAACACTCAAAAAATGTATATGATGATGGCAAAATACTTCCACCCATGATGATATACCTTTACAAACATTTGCCAAAAAATATTTTGATGTCCGTTCCAAAAAAATGGGGAGTAGGGCTGAGCGACTCCTGATATATGATAGCTGAAATCTTCTTCAAATATACATATATAGAATTATTTTGTACTGTACCTAACTGAAAATCGTATTCAACGACCAGCTATACTTTTCGTCGACGACCACTAAAGCCACTTAACTTATGTGTCAACTATGCGCTGAAGAAAATATTATATTGATTGCTCTGTATTCAAACGCAACGAAGATACTTCAACTACCAGATGTGGCCGCCTTTTTTCCTATTAATACTGTGTGGAAAGGGGTAGTCCGTTTGTGGCGAATGGCTCACCCTGTTGATGCGTTTACGTTGAAAGATGTGGCGCCATTTTTGAAAGTGGTATTGGAAAAGATAATGAAGTCAAACCCATTAAAAAATGGGTTTAGATCAGTTGAACTTGTGCTATGGGATCCGTCTGCCCTTGACTATTCGAAATGCAACGAGTCGAAGTCGAGGTGCAACGACAGTCAACATATGTGTAGGTCTCCAAAATGTTGAAAAAAGTTTGATTCTACATGACTTCAGGAAAATCGTTGGTGATGATTTATATTTATCAATTCATAGACATACATTAGTTAATGAAAAATGTTGGATGCATAAATAACTTTTCCATATAAGCTTAATAAAAGTGACGAGTAAGCAAATCGCAATAATATTGCGCCGCGCCGCCCCCTCGTTCATATCTAAGGCACCTCCGGAGCATGCCCCTAGAGGCTTCGGATCAATAAATAACAACACACAGTTACCACGTTGTTCGCAAGGGTCAATTTACTGTATTGATTTTGTCGAAATGCCAAAATTCGAACGAAAAGCATTTCGTACATTGACCTAAAAATTTCGTGACACACACACGAAAACATCCGTTTAGTAAATATAGACAATGTTGGCAAAAATGTTGAATGCATAATTCCGCCCTAATTTATTTTGTTTTGTTTATATAATATTATTTTTGCTTCTGCTACGAGAATGAATCAGCCATTTTCTAAGCGGAGTTGAGAAAGAGAAGTATAGGGAGAGTCATTTAAAATGGGGGTAGCTCTGGGTAAGACGGTGAAATTGAGGGTAGCTCTGGGTAAGACGGTGAAACCAAACTGTAATACTGACACTGATTTTAAACTTCCCTCTTGATATGATATGGTGTCATTTTCCTTGCTAAAGGGAATAATGAGAAATGAAAGCACTCTTGTATATTATTTTCCATATTCTCTTACCTAAAACTGGCATAATTCTAGAAAAAAAGCAACCAAAAAAAACAACTTGCACTCATTTCTTGCACTATTTCTACGTACTAATTTTTTTGCTATTTATTTAAATCAATTCAGTATAATTTATATATTTATCACAAGAAGACAGTAAAAATGAATACGTGGTATATGCTATTTGGATTTTTCTAAACTCTTAATAGTAACTTCTGACTTCTTCATTGAAAAAACTTTTTACTCTTAATTAAGTTGTTTACTTATTGTTAGTCATATTTAGAGATCTTCTTCCTTCCTCAATCACACCCGAAAATATTTCCCCAGTATACTCCTAAATATACTGGGGAAATATTTACTCATTCCAGTAAAACCATTAGGTCTTCATATTGTAGGCATTATTTTTAATGAAAAAAGGGTTATAAACTAGGTGGTCACAATCACATTAACACAATAACCCTCAGCATTGAATAAAACACATACGTGTAGAGTACCTACTACATAGTAAAGAATAATGTCTTCAAATTAATTCAGCCTTTATTTGCAAATTAAGACCCTTTCAATATGCCCCGGAAATTAAGGGTGTAATGGATAAATTTTAGAGTTAGTTTTCTTTATAGACCAACAGCATAACTATCTCTAAAATTATTTCACTATTAGCTAAGTATATTTAAGGGACATTTGTTGAAGGGTCTCTTTAGATTTTTTCTCGATAATACATTTGAATTTGTGAATTTGAAAACACAAGAAAGTATGGAAAGATCAATGTAATATTGAAAAATAAAAATAACGCGATTTATTACATTATTTGTTATATGAGCTAGCTAACTGAACGTTGTTACAGTAAAACTGATGTAAATAAAATAAAAGAAGTTGTTTTTATTAATTCCAATGAACCTGCCAAAGGTAAAACGCTCTTTTTTAAAGTTGAACAAAAAATATTTTTATGAAGCAATAGTTAAAACTCGTTCAAGTAGCAAATCTTGAAAATTTTAGCTGAAATTCTGCCATTAATAATTTCGCCTCTTGTGGGTTGAATTTAATGGTGAGTGATTTGGTTTGATTAAAATTTATTATAATTAATTCATATTTCCCATATTGTTATAGATTATTGAAAAGCTTCTCCACAACCTATGAGATGAAATTCTTGAATGAGTTTTTACAAATAATAAATTAAATTTATTTGAGTTATTAATTTTCCAAAAGAAAGCAGCTAGCTTTGTAACCAAAATCGTTTAATTTGGAATACATTTTTTGAAATATATAGCTCTGATCTATTTGAAAAACTTGAGGGCTTTCGATGGAGCCCATAAAACCCAGAATCCTTATTACAAAAGTGTCCATTAAAACATTTAGTAAATAAGTATGACACTCATAAGTTATTTATAAATACAATCAGTTTGACTCAATCGCTCACTCACCTTGTGTAAATACATTTAGACTCTTTTGTTTATTTCTTATATAATAATACCGTTTTAAACTATAAAGAATAAGTAACCTAAAAAACTATTATACTGTCTACTGTCTATAAAAAAGTTCAATAAATGTACATTATAATAACAACAATACAACCGGTTAATAACAACCGGTTTATAATACAAACTGTTTACTATATTAGAATAAAACATTAATTATAATGAACTTGCTCTTCTTTTTTTTTGCTTTATTTATTAAAGTAATATTAATAATATTATGTAATCTATTAATATTACATACATACTGACATTATAATTGTTATGCATCGTATACCTCTTATTAAATAAAGCAGATTTATGAATGAATAAAAAACATATTAAGAATCAATTCAAACATTCCATGGTGTAAAACCACAAGAAATTTAGCTTGGCGTCAGGGCATCTTGTGCTAATAAATAATTAAAATTATTTCTAAACGTAAAATGTATTTTATATTAAAATAAATAGCTCTAGCTGTATATTGTAATATTGATGATATCAATAATATGTTTTACAAGATAGATTAATTAGTAACTGTTATAAATACCAGTGTGTACGGAGTGGCTCTTCAAAACAAAGCAAGGCATATTTCAACGCAAAGCAAATTATTCGAAGTGGTAGATTTTGTCTTCTGGAGAGATATTTCCCTGAAAATACCATTACCAATAAATCACAATCAACCGACTCTTAAACAAGATTTCACCAACTCTTAAAGAAATGTTTTTCTAAAGTTTTAGTTGATATAGAAAGTTATTTATTGTATTGTATAAAAGCTCATAAAATTCACTAGAAATTGTTCTTCGAATTATTAAAGAAATATATTTAACAGAATTTAAAATTTAAAAAGGACAGAAGTAATTTATGCACACATCAATCAATATTCAATGAATTTTAAACGACCACTAATTTTATTCCAAAATTGTATAGGTTTTGAAACTTAATGAAAATTAGTTTGACAGGTGATTGCAATTTTAAGGAAGTATCAAGCATGTTTCTATAATGTCATAATTGTTATTATTTTTGTTATACAAGACACTAATGTCTAAATATTTTATAAAATCTGCACCAAACACCATGAATAGTTCTTTTTTAGAATCACTTATTTATAATTAACTACAACTGCGTCTTTAGTTTTCGGTGGGTTATCCTGTGCTTATATCCGATTATGTACTACACATTTGTATGAAACTAAAAAATAATATTTATGCTTTGGTTTTTCCGATAATTAAAATATGCTTTCTACTATATAATTAATATACCAACCACAGTCATTCATAATTTCTACAAAATAATCATATATGTATACGCGTAGAATGTTATCAAAATATATTTTTGTAAGTAATGCGATATTTAAATTTTAGTCTATTAAAATAAAACCTGTATTTTCCAAACGATATTAGATTACTGCAGTATCTACGGGGAATAATATTCGTCTACAACATATGTATAGACGAATATTAAATGCTACTTTCGCAGAATATAGATATATAAAATGGTATACTTCAAACGCTTACATCTTAGTAAACGGTTTTAAAACCTTAAAACGGACTTTCCGCACGTAGAACATCTCAATCTCGAAATTGAGTGGCCGAGAAAAAATAAACCAACACATAAATGTAGAATATATATTTTATGCGACAGTTTTACATTTTTCAATTTTTGTCAAATAGTCCACCATTGTGCTTTCTCATGACCCATAGACAGGAAGGGGTGTATCCTATCCACCTCAAAATCAATAGATATCGTCTGGTAGATGTCCCTAATCAGAATTAGTCGAAACCCGATTGATCCGACACGATTTAATTGAGTGATCGTGCTAACAACAACAATTTCTCAAATTGTCTATCATTGTGCTTTCTCATGACTCATGAACATGGTAGAGTGTGTTATATCCACCTCAAAATATTTAGGTGTCGTTTGGGAGACATCGCCGATCAGAATCATCCAAAACGCGATCGATCCGACACGATTAGTTGGGTTATCGTGTTAACAAAAACAATTTTTTCAAATAGTCCACCATCGTGCTTTCTCATGGCCCATGAACAGGGTGGGGTATATTCTATCCACCTCAATATCAATAGGTGTCATCTAGGAGATGTCCCCGATCAGAATCCTTCAAACCCCGATCGATTCGATACGAATTAGTTGAGTTATCGTGCTAACAAGAATAAATGCCGACGACAACGACAACGACACACACACAAAATGGTTTAAAACCCATTTTTTTTTGTTTTTAGGCTGAAAAACGAAAAATAAACCATAGAAGAAAAATTTTGTTTACACGATTACATTATTTTTCCACGTATAGTGCGGAAAAGTAAAAATAAATTTTCAATAGAATGTAAAATAATATTACGATTACTGACTGTTATAATATTTTAATACCAACAAAGTAATTTTTGTATAGTGTGACCCACATAAAATGGCAACACCTATGCAAAACCCATACTTTACTACAAATTGAAATACATTTTTTATGACTTATCAAGTATCGAGACTTATCAAAAGAGTATCAATAAGGCTATTACCGCATAAAGTTTCAGAATTTAATTCAAATTTTCAAGGCATTCTCTGATCATTTTTCAGATATAAAAGAGCAAGAAGAAAATTAATTTGTCTCCTGAAATGCATTTTATTCATCAAATATTTTTACATGTTTTATGGAAAATCCGTCATAAATAATTAAGAGAATGAATATTACTTATTACGAGTATATCGCGTAATAAAATATATAATATATAATTATTAAAAATGATATAAAATGGGAATTACTATATTATGCAAATAGTCAGGTATTAGATCACACTCATATTTGCAATTTTCCTCGCAAGCTTTATACTTGATTAGTTTATTATTTTTCCAGGAGAACTCGTACTTAGACTATTTTTAAGTAGATGGCGTAGTTTCACATCAACTATATATTTCCAAAATAATACATCAGAAGCAAAACACCCCATCACTTATGGAATGGGAGATCATGTAAAGAGCGGTTCACACCTCTCGAACACCAACACCCACTTATCTCAAGCCATCATCAAGTGCCAGGGATGGGCGCTTATGGGAGATATCTACTGTATATTAATATGAATCATTAAATCAAGTAATAATTTATGGGAACAATAACAGTAATGCACGCGATATTTTGTTCAACATTAAAATGTTTATTGAGGGTATTACAACTTCTTTATCCACTTTTTTATACATTTCTTTGTCCATTTAACGTCCATACCACAAAATTATGTTAATATCATTTAGTTCCAGAACTGAACGTTGGTAATCCTGATCGCTGATTTTGTGAAATCATAATAAAATAGATACCGACTTATTTGGCATACGTACATTAGTTAGTTGATGAAATTTTTCTCAAACATTTTTTTAGATTCAGAATTAGGAAGATTTTCCTGAAATGATGAGAATCCTAACAAAATATTTGGTATTATCGAGGCGGAACTACACCATGTAGATGGAAGAACTTGAATCAACTTCTTCTCAATGGAAGGATTGATTCGCTGCAACTGAATGGTCGGTCGATATTCCTAATTTTCCCCCACTGGATTATTCTCTATGGGGTCAGCTAAAATTGAGGGTCTGCATTGATACATTCATTAACTATACTAGAGCATTAATTACATTAGGTTAAATACTGT
The DNA here is from genome assembly GCA_037954035.1 of Rosalia funebris. Lineage (NCBI taxonomy): Eukaryota > Metazoa > Arthropoda > Insecta > Coleoptera > Cerambycidae > Rosalia > Rosalia funebris. Next base: position 14,675,799 of record JAZFAV010000007.1, read on the forward strand.
AGATAATGTAGAAGCAAAATAACATAATAAATTTATCAAATCACTCCAAAAACGATACATTTTTCGGATTCGGATCAATTGGCTTCCAAATTCATTTGGCTTAAGTCATTTCATCTTTAAATTCTATTCGTAGTGAAATTTGGAATATATCTAATAATTTTCATTGAAAGAAAAATTGGAAATTCAAAAACCTACTGAAGTAAGGAGATAATCCACCCCTTCTGCAAATCCCAAATTTGCAAAGGACTAAACAAATTAGGCAAAAACAGCTATTCTCCTGGCTATATGCCATCGACGAGCGCTGAATTAAATGGCGAAATTTGCCGTATTGTATCTAACAGCTGTATCACGAGACAGATGACACTTTGCATCTTCCTTGTGGTTTTCGATCAATCTGAATCACTGTATTTTAGTGCTAACTTTGTTAGACAAAATACGGCAAATTTCGCCATTTAACTCAGCGGTCATCGATGGCATATAGCCAGGAGAATAGCTGTTTTGGCCTAATTTGTTCAGTCTTTATTAAGGCATTTGCAGAGTATAAGAGGATGGAGTATAATAATCTCCTTACTTCAGTAGTTTGAAAATTACCCTTTGCCAAGTAAAACTTTGCATTATATTAAAAAACCTCATATTGATAACTATAAAATTATAAGAGCCTCTCTGCCCTAAGGGAAACCCCCTTTTAGATGGGGCACACCACTCTCATTCCATTTTAAAATGTTAAAGGGATAACTATGACATTAACAGGATTAAAGAGGAGGGATACAGTTTTGTTCAAATAACATAATTTAAGAATTAAGAATTACGTGATTTTACTTAAATAATACGTAGAAAATTAATGTATCCATTACTTACGAACCACATTGTGTAAAAGTTCATGATATAGAATTACAAATGAGAATAGAAATCTTATGCTATTTTAAAAGTGGTAATAGATGATTATCTTCTACCGTAAGCTAAAGATGACTAGATGCGAAGAAATAAAGAGCGATGGAGATGAACAATTTTCTCTATACTCAATATCCTTTTTATTAAATTACTACAAATTTAAATCAGAAAATCTGATTTTAGGTATTTCGTGAATATTTTCTAGCTCCTGTAACATAAATATCATTTAGCTGTTTTAGTATTTTCACCGGTTTGTATTTTTATGATTTTCATTATTCATTATTAGTTTCCTTATTTTCATTAAACTACTAATATGTTAAATATGTGCATAGATGGATGAGATATCAAAGTACCTGCATCACAATGACTTGCTTGGAATTAGTAAATAAATATTCATTTTATTGTCATAAATTATCATACAAAGCGAGTCATTATATATCATTTAAGCGATACAATTTAAGAGTTTTGTTATTATTTCATCGAATTTTTGCTATATATCGTATTTTATATTTATCCTTTATCATTTTTATGTCTATAATTTGTTTTTATCTTTAATTATGCTAGAGAATTATATCTTATATTAGAAAATTCACCGAAATGATGTTTCTGATTTATATTTCCTTCTAAACTAAACTATATTTTCAAATATTAAGTATTCTAACAACTACTTAAAAAATAATAGCTTTAATAATCCATCCATAAAATGAGTAGTCATTCTTTATCAATATATGTTTGAAATATTTTATTTATTTCAATGTATTAATAACTTTTTGTTTTATTTTAGAGGTAAAACATATATTTTCTTATTGTACGAGTATATTACTTTTGAGAGAGCAAAAAATATGTTACTTTTGAAAATTATTATTTACATATCAAGTCATATTCTTTCCCTTCAAATTAAAAGCCTTTAAGCGTTTTAGAAATCCATTAGAATAGTTTTAGAGAAGTCATGATTAAATGAACCAATCTAATAGATAGGTAGCTGTAGTATTTTTCTTAAAATCAAGATGGTATCTGCAGTGAGTTTCTTTTAGATGTGACAATGGATTTAGTGCCAGCACGAACACTAATGGGCTTAAAGTATCACCACGGAAAATGTCTCCCCATTTTGACCTCGGCAATATTTATTTAATTCACATGAAGTGGCGTGTTCCATTGAATTATGAGTATTATATGGCTCAATAAGTTATATATTAGTGGATGGATTAGTGTATATTTCCAGAATTTCTTTCAGCAGATTCGAATGCTTCGTTGTAATCAATATAATATATATTTAGATTTATGTTCTTAATCCAAGTTTGGTTCATTATTGCTGCATGTATGGTAAGCTGCTCCTTGTACTCTAGTGTTTTCTTCATATAGCCCTTCTATTCAATTGGGATGATGTTGCTTACTTCACAATGATAGTATATCTCTGTATATAATGTGGCAGTCAACATATTGTAAATACCTACAGATAAGTTATAGTTAAGTCTATATTCTTTGGTATTTCTCCTTTTTTGCACAAAAGAGAAATTTTCCACATGGTGGTAAACTTTCTGGGTTCCGTATTACGCTGTTAAATGTCTTCGCTAGTACCGATGGGAGGTATGTATAAGTACTTTGAACCAGTAATAGTGGATGTTGTCAGGATCCAGTGACTTGTAGCTACCACGCTCTTTGATTGTAGTTAGTACGATCCAACCATATACGCCAGTAATTGTGAAAAAGATCTTCATTATGAGCATCCGGTTGTCTCCGGCTCTTATTTGGTTTAGCTTCTAGATCACGACAAAATCGTTTCTGTTTGTTTTAAATCTTTCTATTCTGTTTTTCTTTTCGTTGTCTTATACCCAGTCCAGCCCCGTTTGCTTTTGTCTGAGTTCACTGTTGTGGCATTTTAACTTTTGATGTAGATCAGAGGCTGCTTTTCTATTTTCGTGTAGCTTTCATAATTGGTTCTAATTTCATTGCGATTTTCTTGCTTCTGTTCCCATTTTAATATTTTCCTATGATGTTCACTTTTGACTTTAGACAGTCAACCTGTTTAGTTAGTCGGACGAAGCTGATTCCACTTTAATATTTTTCATCCAAGGTCGTCGTATGTAAAACCTTCCTCCATTTATTTTTGTAATGGTTATAGACGCAATGTATAATGGCTAGCATAAAAAATTTTCGGTGTTTTCGATTTGGATGATGACAGAAGCTGAAGAACAGAGCCTTTCGCGATTGTGGAGGGTGTTACAATAAAATTTCAATTGGGCGCCATATTGGCTGTCATGATTCGATAGGTCAATAATTGTAACATGTCGATAAGAGACAGATAGGAGTTAGTAAACATGAAGCGATACACGATGCAACAACGCTTCCTTATTGTTAAACATTATTATCAAAATGGTGAAGGCTTGGTTGCTACAATTCGTAAACTGAGTCCAATTTTCGGTAGAAATCGATAGAACTATGAATAGAATAATCGAAAAATTCGAAAGTACTGGTTCAGTTATTGATGTAAAATACAACACGAGCTGAACGAAACATCACGTTAGTTCGCGAGAGTGTGGCCGAGAGTCCACGGACTTCGATTCGTCATCGTGCACAAGAATTGGACATTTCAACAGCCAGTCTTCACCGTATTCTCAATAAAGATTTGCATCTCCATGATTTTAAAGTTTAATTGACTTAACAACTTCCGGATCATGCATAGCGGTGAGAGTTCACCAATTGGATCAATAAGCAACAAGAACTGAATGCCAATTTTGTGAACAGAATCATCTTCAACGACGAGGACAATTTTTATCTTGATGGCTTCGTTAATAGGTAAAATTGCCGCATTTGGTGCTCAGAAAATCTAGAAATGATTCATGAGAAGCAAATGCATCCCCAACCTTTCACTGATTGGTGGGAAGGAATCGTCTGAAAGAATCATTGGACCATTTTTCTTTGAAAACGAGACAGTTAATGCATTAACGGTAAATAGTGAACGTTATCGTGACATTATTATCCAGTTCTTTGTGCCCCAATTGGAACATATTGCTCTTGTGGATATGTGGTTTCAGAAAGACGGTACGGTACCACTTCCATACCACCCATGAAACATTGACGGTCTTGCACGCGTCTTTTCCTGCTCGTGTCATCTTCCGTTATGGTGACCAGAGTTGTTCGCCAACATCTTGCGATTTAACACCTTTGGACTTTTTTCTATGGAGTTTTCTGAAGTCTTAGGTCTACGCTAAGAAACCCACGACCACCCAAGCATTAAAGACCGAAACTGAACGCTGTATCAACGAAATACCATTCCATTTATGTAAAATGGTTATGGAAAATATCGCCAGAAGAGTACTCGTGTGCTTCGAAAGCCATGACGGCCATTTACCAGACGTGTTGTTACATACATAATTCCCAAATATCTACATTATAAATCAATATTATATTTCAATAGATTGCTACAGATAACCATGTTGTATTTAAAATTCACATCTTACGCTTTTATTGTGACACCTTTTATTTTACATTTTAACAAATTTTATTTATTATTATTATTACAAGGAAAAAGTGCACAAGCATAGATTATGTCAATTAAAGCTGAATTATAATTGTTAATACAAAATTAATGTTCAAAATTAAGTGAATAAAAGGGAATTAGCGGTTATGAAAATGGTAGTACAAATATTCCTTAAATGAATTTAAAGAGGGAGCTGAAACCGTACTGTCTGAAATAAAATTCTATTCATTGCATCCACGATTCGGGAAGAAATTCTACCATGCAGTTGTGTGAAAATCTTCTTTCCTTAGTTTTTTAGCTATGATATGATATAAGGCTCCTCTGTAGTATTCGTACAATCTGTCATGAAGGATTCTAATTCTACCGTGAAGAATTCTAAATATCACCACGCGGACATTGTCCAAGAGGTTGCAACTTTAAACGATTCAATAGTACTTCATAAGGTACATTTCTTTATATTTTATTTTTTCTTTATTTTTCCTTGTACTCCTTTAAAATGATAATCTATTGCTTGAGTAAGTAACACCGGACGAAAACAGCAAATTTCATATGAAGTGGACCAGGTAGAATGTGTTTTATAAATTGTTAAAGAAGCCTCAGGAGACAAGTTTTAAAATGATCTTTTAATCTTATATATCATTTGGTTGGCTTTATTTATTACTCTTGTAAATTGTAAACTACAGGACAGGTACTGAGTGATCGATGCAAGTTCGTTGCCACTGATAATATATGGAATTTTGGAATTATGTTTAGCAAATATACGACCGACGATTTGGTAACATGTAAGGATAAAAGCCATTTTGGATGTCTGAAACGTAGACGAAAACTAATTAGGGCCCAATATGGATCTCTGAGGTACTCGACTTAACAGATTGCGATGTTTAAAGAAAACTTCTACTCTAACTTGAAAATGTTCAAGTTTAAAGACTATTTAATATCTATACTTTATCAAAGGTGGAATAACAGTTTAAGTACACTACATTTACTAGTTCTTCGTTTCTAATATGTATTCCATTCATCATAAACTCGAAGATTAGAAACAACAGATCCACCAAGTAAGAATACACTGATGAGAGGATATTATGATTAATAAGAAGCGAAATCAATTTCGTAGATATTTCGCTCAATAATTTTGCAGAGGAATACGTCAAGCTTATAGGGTGATGAATACAATAATGCAGGTCATAGAGGTGTTTGTGTGCCATTGTGTTCTCTGACTGATCTTTAATTTTATGAGACAAAAATAATGTAACTACAATTTTAGGGTAATTACCTTCCACGTTTCCAAAATATGTACCTATTTCAAATTTATGTTAAAAAGTCTGAAACTTTAAAATGTGAAACATAACTCTCTAGGTTTTTGTTAACTACAATGTAAAAATAACAAAACATATTAATGCAGCTTACAAATTATGAATTATGCATATGATTTAAGTACATATTTAACATATAATTTATTTTTTACCTTTTATCTAACAAAAAACATTGTTTTCAATAAATGCTTAGTCAAGTTCATTTCATTTGAATTTTTCAAAACAATACCGCATTTATTAAAATATGCATACAATGTTAATAGTTAAAAATGAAAAACATGCATAAAAACAAATCACAAGTATGTACGTTTGTACTTGCTAATTATAATATAATTACCTCCCATTTTCTTTTTAATCTCAATGCCAATACTAGGGTTAAATTAAGTTAGTAGTCAGGTTAAATTGTTCAAGTCTACACGTGTTTGTTTTTATGATGAAATACATATGTATTTCAGTTTTTTTTAGAAAGTATTTATTTTTTATACTTAACAAAAAAATTATTGTATGGGTTCAGACCGCGACCCGAGGGACCAAAATATTCTGTGAAAAAAAATAAGTAAGTGAAGTAAGGCCCAATTAAGCGGAACTGAATTGGATCTTGCCGTGCAGTTAATTTTTTTGTGAAAATATCTTATCCAATTATAAAGGGTCTTTCAATGAGGACGCTCGATTTTTAGACGTAAATAAAACAAGCTGTGTGTGAGTTATCCACTCAATTTTTTGTATTTGAAAGAATATTTTATGGCATTAAGTACAGAATGTAACGTCGTTCAAATGTCTGCAGAGGCTTTGCTTGGTGGTACGTATTCAGAAGGTCCAATTTTCGATGACTTTGTCGCATAAATCTGACTGAATTTGCTGGCGTTCATTATGTTGACTTTGAGGGCATCAATTGTTTGCGGTTTATTCTTGCACATCTGCGATTTAAGATAGTCCTAAAGGAAGAAGTCTAAATGTGTCAAATCGCACGATCGTGATGGCCATTTCACGTCGGCGCTGCACGAGATAAGCTTGCTCTCAAACTGCTCATGCAGAATGTCCATCGTCGCATGCGCTGTGTGGCACGTAGCGCTGTCATGTTGGAACCACATGTTGTCGGTATCCATCAGTGGCGGCTCGTCAGGGTAGGCAAGGTAGGCGCCGCCTACCTTTAAAATGTCATTTCTCATAACAGCGCAATTACAATGAACTGTCAACGTCCCTGATAATACAGAAATATTTAATATAATTAATAATAACTATTTTATACTAATTAAATTATCTATCGCCGTCAGCGGCGCTGGTGCCGTAAACACTCTTTATATACACCACCGCAGTCCGCACGGCGCCGCGCTACACCGAATTAAATCATTTTATTCCTAAACAGAACAACCAGACCAGGCTAGGTTCTCCATCTCACCGCCTGAAAATCGATAGCTAACACGTCAACCAGATGTCGGTAAGACGACAAACAGCGTTGTTGTAATGGCAAAATAATCGCAGCTCAGACGTCTGCAGCCAATTATACTCTTTAAATAAAGCAGTTGAAGGCGAATGCAATCGTCGCCTGAAGTAGATCGGCGTTCTTCGGCAGATCCGAAGACGCCTTCGCATTGAATAAGCCGTGACATTACTGGGGATATTGGGTTATATATCTATTGTGATGATCAATTTGAAACATTAAATATCGAGTCAATGTTGAAATATTTTGTGGAATATGAATTTGGAGAAATATTTCCAGAGGTTTTTAAACTTATTGTTTTAATTGCTACAATTCCAGCAACAAGTACATCGGTTGAAAGACATTTTTCTTGTTTAAAACGTATTAAAACGCATAGTCGGAACTCTATGAAGAATGTCCGTTTATCGTCGCTTGCACTTATTTCAATTGAAAAGGAATTATTTAGCACACTTCAGAAATCTGATAACTTCACGGAAAATCTAATTTTACAAATTTTCATTAATTAAAGATAGGCGCATTAATTTAAATTATAAAAAGTAGTAGGTATCCACTTCGTCAGTAATCGTCAGTAATCGTCAGTCAATAATGGCGATGGTTAAGGAAGGCCGTGAGGGGAGGAGGAGGCCTATACCCTAAAGCGCCCTAAAATAATGTATTATTGCCAACCCAATTTACATAATATAGGTATAATACTCAATAAATATATTTCGTTTATTCCAATTTATTTATACCCACAATAACTATTATTATTCACGAATAACAAAGAGGTATTAAGTTCAAAAAATCCTTGTGAAACTCTATATTTTTGTATAAATAAAATTCAATCATTGAAATTCTGAAGTACCAGGAAAACGCGTGACCTTGAAAATTTTTAAAATCCCTCCTCCTCCCCTCACAGCCTTCCTTAACCATCGCCATTATTGACTGACAATTACAAAGTGGATACCTACTTGGCGGCGCCTACCTTGCCTACCCTGACGAGCCGCCACTGATGGATACCGACAACATGTGTTTCCAACATGACAGCGCTACGTACCACACAGCGCATGCGACGATGGAAATTCTGCATGAGCAGTTTGAGACCAAGCTTATCTCGTGCAGCGCCGACGTGAAATGGCCATCAAGATCGTGCGATTTGGCACCTTTAGACTTCTTCCTTTAGGACTATCTTAAATCGCAGATGTGCAAGAATAAACCGCAAACAATTGATGCCCTCAAAGTGAACATAATGAACGCCAGCAAATTCAGTCAGATTTATGCGACAAAGTCATCGAAAATTGGACCTTCTGAATACGTACCACCAAGCAAAGCCTCTGCAGACATTTGAACGACGTTACATTCTGTACTTAATGCCATAAAATATTCTTTCAAATACAAAAAATTGAGTGGATAACTCACACACAGCTTGTTTTATTTACGTCTAAAAATCGAGCGTCCTCATTGAAAGACCCTTTATAATTGGATAAGATATTTTCACAAAAAAATTAACTGCACGGCAAGATCCAATTCAGTTCCGCTTAATTGGGCCTTACTTCACTTACTTATTTTTTTTTCACAGAATATTTTGGTCCCTCGGGTCGCGGTCTGAACCCATACAATAATTTTTTTGTTAAGTATAAAAAATAAATACTTTCTAAAAAAAACTGAAATACATATGTATTTCATCATAAAAACAAACACGTGTAGACTTGAACAATTTAACCTGACTACTAACTTAATTTAACCCTAGTATTGGCATTGAGATTAAAAAGAAAATGGGAGGTAATTATATTATAATTAGCAAGTACAAACGTACATACTTGTGATTTGTTTTTATGCATGTTTTTCATTTTTAACTATTAACATTGTATGCATATTTTAATAAATGCGGTATTGTTTTGAAAAATTCAAATGAAATGAACTTGACTAAGCATTTATTGAAAACAATGTTTTTTGTTAGATAAAAGGTAAAAAATAAATTATATGTTAAATATGTACTTAAATCATATGCATAATTCATAATTTGTAAGCTGCATTAATATGTTTTGTTATTTTTACATTGTAGTTATCAAAAACCAAGAGAGTTATGTTTCGCATTTTAAAGTTTCAGACTTTTTAACATAAATTTGAAATAGGTACATATTTTGGAAACGTGGAAGGTAATTACCCTAAAATTGTAGTTACATTATTTTTGTCTCATAAAATTGAAGATCAGTCAGAGAACACAATGGCACACAAACACCTCTATGACCTGCATTATTGTATTCATCACCCTATAAGCTTGACGTATTCCTCTGCAAAATTATTGAGCGAAATATCTACGAAATTGATTTCGCTTCTTATTAATCATAATATCCTCTCATCAGTGTATTCTTACTTGGTGGATCTGTTGTTTCTAATCTTCGAGTTTATGATGAATGGAATACATATTAGAAACGAAGAACTAGTAAATGTAGTGTACTTAAACTGTTATTCCACCTTTGATAAAGTATAGATATTAAATAGTCTTTAAACTTGAACATTTTCAAGTTAGAGTAGAAGTTTTCTTTAAACATCGCAATCTGTTAAGTCGAGTACCTCAGGGATCCATATTGGGCCCTAATTAGTTTTCGTCTACGTTTCAGACATCCAAAATGGCTTTTATCCTTACATGTTACCAAATCGTCGGTCGTATATTTGCTAAACATAATTCCAAAATTCCATATATTATCAGTGGCAACGAACTTGCATCGATCACTCAGTACCTGTCCTGTAGTTTACAATTTACAAGAGTAATAAATAAAGCCAACCAAATGATATATAAGATTAAAAGATCATTTTAAAACTTGTCTCCTGAGGCTTCTTTAACAATTTATAAAACACATTCTACCTGGTCCACTTCATATGAAATTTGCTGTTTTCGTCCGGTGTTACTTACTCAAGCAATAGATTATCATTTTAAAGGAGTACAAGGAAAAATAAAGAAAAAATAAAATATAAAGAAATGTACCTTATGAAGTACTATTGAATCGTTTAAAGTTGCAACCTCTTGGACAATGTCCGCGTGGTGATATTTAGAATTCTTCACGGTAGAATTAGAATCCTTCATGACAGATTGTACGAATACTACAGAGGAGCCTTATATCATATCATAGCTAAAAAACTAAGGAAAGAAGATTTTCACACAACTGCATGGTAGAATTTCTTCCCGAATCGTGGATGCAATGAATAGAATTTTATTTCAGACAGTACGGTTTCAGCTCCCTCTTTAAATTCATTTAAGGAATATTTGTACTACCATTTTCATAACCGCTAATTCCCTTTTATTCACTTAATTTTGAACATTAATTTTGTATTAACAATTATATTTCAGCTTTAATTGACATAATCTATGCTTGTGCACTTTTTCCTTGTAATAATAATAATAAATAAAATTTGTTAAAATGTAAAATAAAAGGTGTCACAATAAAAGCGTAAGATGTGAATTTTAAATACAACATGGTTATCTGTAGCAATCTATTGAAATATAATATTGATTTATAATGTAGATATTTGGGAATTATGTATGTAACAACACGTCTGGTAAATGGCCGTCATGGCTTTCGAAGCACACGAGTACTCTTCTGGCGATATTTTCCATAACCATTTTACATAAATGGAATGGTATTTCGTTGATACAGCGTTCAGTTTCGGTCTTTAATGCTTGGGTGGTCGTGGGTTTCTTAGCGTAGACCTAAGACTTCAGAAAACTCCATAGAAAAAAGTCCAAAGGTGTTAAATCGCAAGATGTTGGCGAACAACTCTGGTCACCATAACGGAAGATGACACGAGCAGGAAAAGATGCGTGCAAGACCGTCAATGTTTCATGGGTGGTATGGAAGTGGTACCGTACCGTCTTTCTGAAACCACATATCCACAAGAGCAATATGTTCCAATTGGGGCACAAAGAACTGGATAATAATGTCACGATAACGTTCACTATTTACCGTTAATGCATTAACTGTCTCGTTTTCAAAGAAAAATGGTCCAATGATTCTTTCAGACGATTCCTTCCCACCAATCAGTGAAAGGTTGGGGATGCATTTGCTTCTCATGAATCATTTCTAGATTTTCTGAGCACCAAATGCGGCAATTTTACCTATTACCGAAGCCATCAAGATAAAAATTGTCCTCGTCGTTGAAGATGATTCTGTTCTGTTAAAGAGGTATTAAGTTCAAAAAATCCTTGTGAAACTCTATATTTTTGTATAAATAAAATTCAATCATTGAAATTCTGAAGTACCAGGAAAACGCGTGACCTTGAAAATTTTAAAAATTTTCAAGGTCACGCGTTTTCCTGGTACTTCAGAATTTCAATGATTGAATTTTATTTATACAAAAATATAGAGTTTCACAAGGATTTTTTGAACTTAATACCTCTTTAACAGAACAGAATCATCTTCAACGACGAGGACAATTTTTATCTTGATGGCTTCGGTAATAGGTAAAATTGCCGCATTTGGTGCTCAGAAAATCTAGAAATGATTCATGAGAAGCAAATGCATCCCCAACCTTTCACTGATTGGTGGGAAGGAATCGTCTGAAAGAATCATTGGACCATTTTTCTTTGAAAACGAGACAGTTAATGCATTAACGGTAAATAGTGAACGTTATCGTGACATTATTATCCAGTTCTTTGTGCCCCAATTGGAACATATTGCTCTTGTGGATATGTGGTTTCAGAAAGACGGTACGGTACCACTTCCATACCACCCATGAAACATTGACGGTCTTGCACGCATCTTTTCCTGCTCGTGTCATCTTCCGTTATGGTGACCAGAGTTGTTCGCCAACATCTTGCGATTTAACACCTTTGGACTTTTTTCTATGGAGTTTTCTGAAGTCTTAGGTCTACGCTAAGAAACCCACGACCACCCAAGCATTAAAGACCGAAACTGAACGCTGTATCAACGAAATACCATTCCATTTATGTAAAATGGTTATGGAAAATATCGCCAGAAGAGTACTCGTGTGCTTCGAAAGCCATGACGGCCATTTACCAGACGTGTTGTTACATACATAATTCCCAAATATCTACATTATAAATCAATATTATATTTCAATAGATTGCTACAGATAACCATGTTGTATTTAAAATTCACATCTTACGCTTTTATTGTGACACCTTTTATTTTACATTTTAACAAATTTTATTTATTATTATTATTACAAGGAAAAAGTGCACAAGCATAGATTATGTCAATTAAAGCTGAAATATAATTGTTAATACAAAATTAATGTTCAAAATTAAGTGAATAAAAGGGAATTAGCGGTTATGAAAATGGTAGTACAAATATTCCTTAAATGAATTTAAAGAGGGAGCTGAAACCGTACTGTCTGAAATAAAATTCTATTCATTGCATCCACGATTCGGGAAGAAATTCTACCATGCAGTTGTGTGAAAATCTTCTTTCCTTAGTTTTTTAGCTATGATATGATATAAGGCTCCTCTGTAGTATTCGTACAATCTGTCATGAAGGATTCTAATTCTACCGTGAAGAATTCTAAATATCACCACGCGGACATTGTCCAAGAGGTTGCAACTTTAAACGATTCAATAGTACTTCATAAGGTACATTTCTTTATATTTTATTTTTTCTTTATTTTTCCTTGTACTCCTTTAAAATGATAATCTATTGCTTGAGTAAGTAACACCGGACGAAAACAGCAAATTTCATATGAAGTGGACCAGGTAGAATGTGTTTTATAAATTGTTAAAGAAGCCTCAGGAGACAAGTTTTAAAATGATCTTTTAATCTTATATATCATTTGGTTGGCTTTATTTATTACTCTTGTAAATTGTAAACTACAGGACAGGTACTGAGTGATCGATGCAAGTTCGTTGCCACTGATAATATATGGAATTTTGGAATTATGTTTAGCAAATATACGACCGACGATTTGGTAACATGTAAGGATAAAAGCCATTTTGGATGTCTGAAACGTAGACGAAAACTAATTAGGGCCCAATATGGATCCCTGAGGTACTCGACTTAACAGATTGCGATGTTTAAAGAAAACTTCTACTCTAACTTGAAAATGTTCAAGTTTAAAGACTATTTAATATCTATACTTTATCAAAGGTGGAATAACAGTTTAAGTACACTACATTTACTAGTTCTTCGTTTCTAATATGTATTCCATTCATCATAAACTCGAAGATTAGAAACAACAGATCCACCAAGTAAGAATACACTGATGAGAGGATATTATGATTAATAAGAAGCGAAATCAATTTCGTAGATATTTCGCTCAATAATTTTGCAGAGGAATACGTCAAGCTTATAGGGTGATGAATACAATAATGCAGGTCATAGAGGTGTTTGTGTGCCATTGTGTTCTCTGACTGATCTTCAATTTTATGAGACAAAAATAATGTAACTACAATTTTAGGGTAATTACCTTCCACGTTTCCAAAATATGTACCTATTTCAAATTTATGTTAAAAAGTCTGAAACTTTAAAATGCGAAACATAACTCTCTTGGTTTTTGATAACTACAATGTAAAAATAACAAAACATATTAATGCAGCTTACAAATTATGAATTATGCATATGATTTAAGTACATATTTAACATATAATTTATTTTTTACCTTTTATCTAACAAAAAACATTGTTTTCAATAAATGCTTAGTCAAGTTCATTTCATTTGAATTTTTCAAAACAATACCGCATTTATTAAAATATGCATACAATGTTAATAGTTAAAAATGAAAAACATGCATAAAAACAAATCACAAGTATGTACGTTTGTACTTGCTAATTATAATATAATTACCTCCCATTTTCTTTTTAATCTCAATGCCAATACTAGGGTTAAATTAAGTTAGTAGTCAGGTTAAATTGTTCAAGTCTACACGTGTTTGTTTTTATGATGAAATACATATGTATTTCAGTTTTTTTTAGAAAGTATTTATTTTTTATACTTAACAAAAAAATTATTGTATGGGTTCAGACCGCGACCCGAGGGACCAAAATATTCTGTGAAAAAAAAATAAGTAAGTGAAGTAAGGCCCAATTAAGCGGAACTGAATTGGATCTTGCCGTGCAGTTAATTTTTTTGTGAAAATATCTTATCCAATTATAAAGGGTCTTTCAATGAGGACGCTCGATTTTTAGACGTAAATAAAACAAGCTGTGTGTGAGTTATCCACTCAATTTTTTGTATTTGAAAGAATATTTTATGGCATTAAGTACAGAATGTAACGTCGTTCAAATGTCTGCAGAGGCTTTGCTTGGTGGTACGTATTCAGAAGGTCCAATTTTCGATGACTTTGTCGCATAAATCTGACTGAATTTGCTGGCGTTCATTATGTTCACTTTGAGGGCATCAATTGTTTGCGGTTTATTCTTGCACATCTGCGATTTAAGATAGTCCTAAAGGAAGAAGTCTAAAGGTGCCAAATCGCACGATCTTGATGGCCATTTCACGTCGGCGCTGCACGAGATAAGCTTGGTCTCAAACTGCTCATGCAGAATTTCCATCGTCGCATGCGCTGTGTGGTACGTAGCGCTGTCATGTTGGAAACACATGTTGTCGGTATCCATCAGTGGCGGCTCGTCAGGGTAGGCAAGGTAGGCGCCGCCAAGTAGGTATCCACTTTGTAATTGTCAGTCAATAATGGCGATGGTTAAGGAAGGCTGTGAGGGGAGGAGGAGGGATTTTAAAAATTTTCAAGGTCACGCGTTTTCCTGGTACTTCAGAATTTCAATGATTGAATTTTATTTATACAAAAATATAGAGTTTCACAAGGATTTTTTGAACTTAATACCTCTTTGTTATTCGTGAATAATAATAGTTATTGTGGGTATAAATAAATTGGAATAAACGAAATATATTTATTGAGTATTATACCTATATTATGTAAATTGGGTTGGCAATAATACATTATTTTAGGGCGCTTTAGGGTATAGGCCTCCTCCTCCCCTCACGGCCTTCCTTAACCATCGCCATTATTGACTGACGATTACTGACGATTACTGACGAAGTGGATACCTACTACTTTTTATAATTTAAATTAATGCGCCTATCTTTAATTAATGAAAATTTGTAAAATTAGATTTTCCGTGAAGTTATCAGATTTCTGAAGTGTGCTAAATAATTCCTTTTCAATTGAAATAAGTGCAAGCGACGATAAACGGACATTCTTCATAGAGTTCCGACTATGCGTTTTAATACGTTTTAAACAAGAAAAATGTCTTTCAACCGATGTACTTGTTGCTGGAATTGTAGCAATTAAAACAATAAGTTTAAAAACCTCTGGAAATATTTCTCCAAATTCATATTCCACAAAATATTTCAACATTGACTCGATATTTAATGTTTCAAATTGATCATCACAATAGATATATAACCCAATATCCCCAGTAATGTCACGGCTTATTCAATGCGAAGGCGTCTTCGGATCTGCCGAAGAACGCCGATCTACTTCAGGCGACGATTGCATTCGCCTTCAACTGCTTTATTTAAAGAGTATAATTGGCTGCAGACGTCTGAGCTGCGATTATTTTGCCATTACAACAACGCTGTTTGTCGTCTTACCGACATCTGGTTGACGTGTTAGCTATCGATTTTCAGGCGGTGAGATGGAGAACCTAGCCTGGTCTGGTTGTTCTGTTTAGGAATAAAATGATTTAATTCGGTGTAGCGCGGCGCCGTGCGGACTGCGGTGGTGTATATAAAGAGTGTTTACGGCACCAGTTTATATTTTTGTATAAATAAAATTCAATCATTGAAATTCTGAAGTACCAGGAAAACGCGTGACCTTGAAAATTTTAAAAATTTTCGCCTGCGGCGCAATTTTTTAATTTTTTAACTAAACTGGATGATATGGATACTACGAGCCGCCACTGGTATCCATATCATCCAGTTTAGGTTAGATTAAGTTGCTTATCATCGATCTATAGTGCTCACTTTGACAGTTATCGCAATGTCACTTTCATTTTGGAATAAGTACGGACCGATGATTCCGCTAGACTAAAATCCGCATCAAACAGTGACTTTCTCGAGAGGCATTTGATTCTGATGTATCCTGTGTGGATTGATACCGTCCCAAATCCGACAATATTTCTTGTTTACATATCCGTTCATCCAAAAATGGACCTCGTCGCTAAAGATGATTTTGTTGGCGAAATTTGGGTCAACTTCCAACTGTTCCAGAGTTCAATCAGCGAACACCGTGTGTTCGCTGAATCGTTGTCTATGGTTGTTTACCTTAAATTCCTGGGTCAGTTAGATTTTATACCGGTGAAGACCCAAGTCTCGACGCAAAATTCGTCAAGTTGGAGTCGCAGAAAGGCCAAATTCTTGTGGACGACGAAAAATGGACTGCCTCGGGTTTTACCATACACTTTCACGCAGTAGCGATGTTTTCAGCATACCTTACGTGACATACTGTTGGAGTTGGCTGATTATTTATCAAACCGTTTGACTCGAATTTGGCCACCAAATGTCGAATAGTTGACTCAGCGGGACGGTTGTGGCGAAAATAAAAATCACGTAATGCTCGGAACGTTTCTCGAACGGAGCACTGATTTTGAAAATAAAATTTGATAATTTGCACAAGTTGTTGAACGCTATAACCTTCCACGGTGATTTGCCATACACTACTGAACAGTTCACGATAAATTTGACAGATATTGCAATAATAACAGAGCCGCTATAAGCTAACAAATTTCAAGCGTCCCTATTGAAAGACCCTCTAGATGGGCAGTTATGACATGGTGATGATGATACCGTATTCTGGTATCGGGTAGATCTAGTTCATCAACGAAGAGGGGCGACAGAGATTAAATCAATACACCTTGAAGAAATATAGATAAATTGTGTTAATACAATAGGTTATTATTACAAAATAACGGTACAATAACCCTATCACCTATTATTCCAACCCAACATTAATTCTTTTGGGCGTTGGGTAGGTATAACTTTTCATATCCAGTGAGGGTTTCTGTCAGTCCAATGTCGATAATTGTATCCATTAACTTCACAATTTAGAGTAAATGTACTGTCGCGAACGCCTCGAGCGATCCTGAACGCCGGGAATATTCGAAACCATCAAGAGTGAGTAGAGTTGACTTCCCGTTCTATACTAGAAGGTTCGCCAAAGTTCTTCATCTAGAAATGTCTGGAGAGACGTTCTACTGCCTATATAAGAATTGTGTCGTCCAGCCAGGAGTTAGTTAAATCTGGACCGCGATAGTGAAGCGATACGGTGCGAAGAAATTGACATTGTGTGCGAAAGTTAGTTTATAAAGTTAAAGTAGAAAGAAAGTTAGTTAGTTAGTTGGGCTTGTACATAGTTGATTTGTAAATAAGTGTTCGAAATAAAGAACTTTCCAGTAAATTCGTTACAGTACTTTAAACAAAAAACTCTCAATTCTAAAGATATCTGATTATAGATAAAATACATTATTAACTCCCTTAATAATTCTGATATACCTAATAGTTCGATATTTAATTCCTAATTATGTTATGATTATTGCAGTAGTTAGTAGAATTACTTAAGGTTGTTTATAGCCTTAATGGCTATGAAAATAAATCGTAAAATCATGAAATATAAATAGTTCATGAAATCGTCTGAAACTTTCCGAAGGACTACATTTTCAAAACATTTTTTTTACCGACAAGTTAATTTTAAATATTCTTGCCATTAATATATTTTTTGACTTTTCTCTTTCGTTTACTCTTAAGATGTCATTAGCAAAATAATACAGCCATATTATATAAGTTCCACCAAGCGCTACGAGCGTATAACCTGCTTAAAATGCTATAGTTATTTTTTTACATATGAACACACCTTCAGTCGTCATGGTTTATTCTATGAATAATCTGAACTCATAATTATGTATATATTAATGATTTCCATTATTTTGTCTATTTCTGTGTATATCACATATGTTTTTCATGGATTATAAAGGATACTTGATGCCATTTTTGCCACAGTGTTTAGAGTTGTATCTTAACTTTTTTCTAGTTGTATAGCACTACTGAACTTTTAATTTATATAACTCGTCAAATGAGTCTATAGAGTAAGATTAGAATATTGGCTGGTGGCTGGTCTCAACTTATAAATACATTATTTCAATTCCTGTAAAATTTTCAAATGTTATTCTCCCAAATGACATAAACGGCTCGATAAACCCGAGCTGTATTTTTCCATAACCTACATAATTCTATCCTGGGTAATAAAAAGATCAACGAGATCAAGAGAAAAAAATCAAACGCAACTGTTATAAATAATTTGTATACCCTTATTTAATTCAAGGCTCATCACCAAAACCAGAAAAGATACTCCTAAGCTGGAAATGTTGACGAAATTGCACTCTTGTATTGGGGTAAGGATCTTTTACTTTCCTAACATGTAATATACAAGAAACCCACGGTCTGACATCCTATCCAATTGATGATATATCATCTATAGAATCCTCCTCTAAGTTTATATAGCTTCTGTGAGTCCACTAACATGCAAGCCATTAGAAATTATAAACGAGCTAGCTTACTTTCTATTGATAAACGTGTGTGCCAAATAAGCCCAGGCTTATCCTTGTTATCACAACCAACTTCTTAATACTCCTTAGTAAAGCTATTAATTTGTAGGTAATATATTAACAATATATTATATCACGATTTTTCTTTCGGTTTTATAGAAGAATTATTAATAAAGTGTTTATTTTGGCGAGCTACAACAGAGACGGACTAACAATTGATATGCTACCTATTGTTATGCTAGCAATGACATTGCCACCGCATGTTACACAGAGGCCTGTTATAGGTTTGGTTTCATCTCATCGCTGTTTTCACTGTTTACGTCGTGCGTTTCTATGTTTTTATTTGTGCAACAACGTGGAAATTAACAATCCACGAGACAAAAACTCAGACCAGAATTATTGCTAACCTGGATTGATAGTAACTCGATCTGTTTGCGGACATGTTGCGGTATTAAAGGAAATGATATATTTTATAATGCATGTGAATTATGAATTCGTCTAAAAATGTAACAAGACATGTGAAAAGCTATGCTTCGTCTAGCAGTCACGATAACAACATTATATTTTTCTATGACATGAGATAGAAAAATGTAGCCTTTTTTACAAGCTATATTCCTTTACACAAACTGAAGAACCCTACACTACGCTAATTTTTAGAAAAATATAAGTTTGGACCAAAACTTTCCTAATCCAACTATATACAATAAGAAAGAAATATGTTGACCATGTATACGAAGACGTATTGTAAAACATTCGTAATAAATTTATTAGGTATAGGCGGAGCAACTAACGCATACGTTCAATGACAATTTGATGCGTTAAAATCTAACAATGCCAGTGGCAGCTATTTACTGGCTTCTAAGATGTCTATGAAGTTAGCAGAACACAATTATGTCATATGGGGAATTAAGTGCTAATTAAATGCGCAAGAAAAAATGTTTGTGTTCACATATATTTTTTTATCGCATCTTCTGCTAACTTGTAAAAAAGTTAGCAGAACATTAACCTAAAATAACAAATTCGTGATTTTTAACCTCGGAATAATAATTTATTATATAATTTATTATTTTAGAATGAACATGGCCCAAATAACTCTAAGTTTAGTAGAGTACATTAACTATGTTGGTGGAAATATAAATTCAAGATGTGTGGTTGAAGGAGAAGAAGTTTTAAATGCTGGTCACATTATTTTACATGGCAGAACAGATTTTAGCTCTTCTCACATTAAGTTGGTTGCCATTTGTCTGCAGACTAGTGCTCTGCAGTCCGAACCCCATCAAATTAGTGGAGAACTTATTATTTTAAATGGGTCGGCTGAAATAAAATTAATGGTTTATTCGTGTAAAGCGGGTGGTGGTAAACATTGCAAGCATATATCAGCGTTTCTAATTTTGCTGACCAGGTGTGTTTTCTAAGAAAAAGCAGCATATCACGTGAAATCAATTAAATACAAAATACTTTACCAGCAATAATTTTATGGTTTCTATCTCTGTTTTATTTGTTTCAGGAAAGATCTATCCAAATTAGAGGATATATCAAAAACACAATTGACCTGCGCCTGGTCAAGTAAGAAGGGGCCTTATTAAGGGGAAGAAAAAAGTACAAAGCAGTGACGATTAAAGATATGCCATGTATCCGAGCCAAAGGGAATGTTGTTTCAGAACAGAGTGATGTAGATTCTATGTTGCTGTATTTTATTTAAAACTTGCCAAATTCTACCATTGCGAAGCATCGGTAGGTATGCTTTTTTCAGTCACAAAAACTATAATAGTGTAAAAGGATGATAAATATAGCAACAACAAACGATAACAACAATAACACATGAAAATAGCCAAAAATGCTGTAAAATATCGAAAATAACACGACCAAAAAGTGAGGTTGGGAAATCATGTACTAGAGATTATTTCAGAATTCGGTCGCCAGAGGTCATATCGCTTCTCTTGAATTCCTAATAGAGAAGGCGGTAAATAGAGTGCGCCATGTGCTCTTTGAACCTGGTTTGAATAGATCGTCTGGTCTGTCCAACGTACCTTTGACTACAGTCGTTACAGCTGATTTCGTAAATCCCCGACTTATCATTTGTGTTAATTTTATCTTTTGGATTGCCTAAAAGTTCTTTTAATTTATTTTTTGACGAATGAACTACCGTCATTCCCATATCTTTAAAAATCTTACTAATACTGCGAGTGAATCGAGGATCGATACATATTTTTCTGGGCGTTCTCTTTCAGTTTTAAAGGTCGAGGAATTTCGAAGTGTTTCTTTATATCTACGTTTCCTGATCATTTTTTCAACTGTATCAATAGAATATCCATTACACTCAGCTATATCCTTGATTAACGCTTTTTCTTTTTCAAACCTCTCTTTATTGAGAGACGATCTATTCAAACCAGAATCAAAGAGCACATGGAGCATCTCAAATATGGTAGAATAGATAAGTCTAGTGTTGCCCAACATGCCTTCGAGAACAACCATAAGATAGATATTAGCAACTTAAGATTAATTAGGAATGTAACAAATGCAAGACAGTTAGATGCATTTGAAAGTTTAGAAATAGAAAAATGTAAAAATAGCATGAATAGTGACAGAGGGCCTATTCCACATAGCCCGCTTTATTGGCTAGTTACTCACGACTCACTGAGCCGCGGCCGTCACGGTCGTGGTTTGATGAGCCGCAGCCGTGACGGTCGTAGTTCAGTGAGCCACAACTATGACGGTTATAGTTCGGTGAGCCGCAACCGTGACGGGCAGGATTCACTGAGCTATAGTCAATAATTTAGGTATAAATAGGCATTGTTAGAATAAGATTAGTTTTAATCATCTCCAGATGATGCCAACTTTGTTGGCGAAACGCGCGTCGAGTGTAGTGTATAGTGTTTTGGTGTCTTGTGGAAAACTCAGTTAGTGTTGTCTTCACACCAAAGGTTCTAACCTACTCCAGAATAACTTACTTAACCTTAAATTAAATTTTGTAAGCGCTGGTAAGCGGCTATTTATTTGATTTGTAAAATTTGTTTGTGAGTTTGTCGTTTATTCGTGTTAACCATTTCTCGTATTTTAAAAATAAAAATGAATGTGTTTTGTTTTCAATGTGAGAAAGAATTCTCCAGCCATTCAACCTTTAATCGCCACAATAGAAATGTGCATAAACAGATAAGACGTAATTATATCGTATATACAGTGCCCAAAAGATACTTGTGCTTAGAGTGCAAATTATATTTTAACTTTAATAACAACTTGCGTTAGCATTTGAAGGAAAGACATGATCACATAACGGAATTGGTGAATTTGGAATTTAAAAACGTTTCAGGAAAAATTCTGGATCCTTTGGATAGTTTAATATACGATATACCATATTAGGTCTATATTATCTATGGTTATAACAAGAATTTGTTTTTAGATTTCAATGCTTGGCTTGTCCAGGGGGAAAACAAAATGATGTTCAGTATTGCAAAGTCAGGGGAGTAAATCAAGTTAATGAAACAGAACGACTTTACTTTGAGTGTGTCCGATCCTTCCGAAAGTATTAATTCACAGAAGATCGTAAAAGAGCTCTTAAGTCTCAAGGTTCATGCAAAATGCTGTATTCTTGTACTAGCCAGATAATAGTAAAAAAAAAAAATGAAAAATGATATGTTGTGAAGTTTGAAGACATACAATACTTGCATTTATCACAAGGAGACAAAAATGTTATAGCTTCTAAACTTATTTTGGGAGTTCCACCAAAAAGGTAAATATATGAACTTATATAATAATACCTATATAATTTAAGAATTCTTGAAGATGTTCGAGACAATGTAAGTGAGGAATTAAAGAGATTCGACTTGACAACTCGTGAAAATATCAGGAATATTAAAATATGTTACGATATTGACTTGAAGGATGGCTGTAGACACAAAGACAATGCAACAAGTGTTCATATGTGGGTATCAGAATGTCTTTCATCCGAGGAATCATCTTCATCATCATATTGTTTTATAAACAACAGGGTATAAAAATAGAGAATTATCCAGAAATGACAGAAGCAGATTTTTGCCTTATTTTCATGAATGGGATTCAAAAAGATATTTTAAAAAAGTTTGCAAATAGTTTAATTGCAATTGACGGGACACACGGAGTTAATTCATATGATTTTGAATTAACGACTATTAATAAAAGATGAATTTGGGAATGGATTTCCAACAGCATTTATGTTTTCAAACAGGAAAGATACTTTCATTTACAAATTATTGTTTGAAAAAATTAAAGAATGTGTAGGTGTTATTAAAACAAAAGTTTTTATGTCTGATATTACAAATACATTTTTTAATGCTTGGTGTAGTGTAATAGTACCTCCATTAAATCGTTTATTGTGTGCTTGGCATGTCGATAGAGCCTGGCAAGTTAATCTTAACAAAATTAATGATCCTGATAAAAAATCTTACACTTACAAAATTATTAAAGAGATACAATATACTTTAGATCCTGAAACATTTTTAAATAATATAAATAATTTTTTAAATAAAATTTTAAATGACAGATACCTATAATTTTGGAATATACTTTCAACAAAATTATGCTAATAATTTTAAAGAGTGGGCCTATTGTTATAGAAAAGGCTGTGGGGTAAATACCAACATGAGCATAGAAAGTTTTCATAGGGTTTTAAAATATTGTTATTTAGATGGTAAAAAAATCAGTCAATCTACATATGAGTGACGTCACGGGACGAGATGCTCTATTTATCGTCTTCTAAAAAACGCGCCAGATTAACTTTGGTTGCGCCAATCCGATCAATCAGCACAACGACCAATTAGCGCAACGCCGCGCCGGGTAATGCTTTTTACTGTAGTCTGTATATCTATTATCTAGTAAGCATTTATGAACAGACTTCAATAGACAAGTTTTTTATATATACATTTGTTTTCACTTTTTTCGGTTTGCGTATTTATTTATATTCACTATTGTTTTGTGATGTATTTTCTATGAACGGTCTCTGAAATAGACTCTTTAATTATTAAATACTTATAACTATTATATTTTTACTATTCTAGTCGATGTCTATCTATCCCTTTTCGTATGATATGTTGTTACGTATCTCGAGAATTCAGACCAGGATTTCACTTCTTGAGATGTACGAAACTACATTTTGATGAAAGAGAGATATAGAAATAGACTGAAATATTGTAGTAAAAAGAAGAGAGTAAAAAATCTAATCCACATACGATACATTTCAAGAATTCCAGTCCAGGGTTACAATTCTTCAATAAAACGACATATTGTACGAAAAAAGAGATGGAATTAATCTGAAATTATTCAGCTCGGAACATGAAATCGAATATTCGTTTCATGTTAAGTTTGTTGTTCTATCTCAGTCTATTTCTCTTAAAGTTACATATATTGTTATCTCTCTTATGTTATAGTTGAATTAGAACGAGTATTCAGAATGTGATTGTGATTCTGTGGTGTTGTTCAACATAATCCACGTGTTCTATGATATAAATTATCTACGGGAAAAACGTGGCTCCTTGTGTTTGATAATTATAACTTTAATTTTGCAATTTTAATTTAATCTATAAACATGGTAAAATTAACTGCCGAATTAATACAAAATTCTATGCAGTATATAAATCCAGTTAAGGATAGAGAACTTGACTTAAGAGGTAACATATTACAGTTTGTATTAAGTTGTTAGTAAATAACGCATTTTATAGGTTATCGGATACCAGAAATTGAAAATTTGGGAGCTACCGGTGATCAGTTTGATACCATAGATTTTTCAGATAATGATATACGAAAACTTGATGGTTTTCCATATTTAAAACGCTTAAAATGTTTACTTCTTAATAATAATCGTATTGTGTAAGTTATTTCCGTAATGTTTGGTATATCTAATATTAATACTATTTTTTGTGCAGTCGTATCGGTGAACATTTAGAAGAATATATTCCAAATATGGAGAGCGTTATTCTAACTGGAAATCAGATTGATGAACTTGGAGATATTGACCCTTTGGTTAGCCTAGAAAAGCTTACTAGTTTAAGTTTATTACACAACCCTATTACAGCAAAACAACATTACAGATTATATGTGATATATAAGCTTCCTCAATTGAAACTCCTTGATTTCAGAAAGATTAAGATGAAGGAAAGAGAAGAAGCTAAAGTACTATTTAAAAGTAAAAAAGGTAAAGAAATGCAGAAAGAAATTATGAAGAGAGCTAAAACATTTGTTCCCGGAGGAAATATGGCAAATATAGCTAAAGCTAAAGGTAATTTTTTTTTTCTACAAGTAACGCAATATTTACAACTTCACAAAACAACTAAAAATGAAAAGAAATACTAGTAACTAGAATGTTCTACACATACCAGTATTTTATGCTTTTAAAATGTTTATTGTACATGGCATATTGTAATTAAGCATTCTTATTTATTCCCATATCTAGGTTTTGTTCAATACACCTCTTGTTTAAATTCTATAACTAATTATTTTAATTGGTGAGTTCCATTAAACAATTATAGAATAGTATTGATTCTTTTCATATCAAGTTTTACCTACTTTTAATATCATTGTACGGTTCTAATAGTGGTTGATTTTATTGACCTTATAAAAAAGTTCTATAGAACATAAAGATAGAAAAAATTAAGTTATGAAATATATGTCGTATAAAGTGATCTCAAATGAATGAAAACATCTCAAAATATGGTTTAGAGATATAGACAGTGGACAAACTAAAATATATATTGCATATAGATTAGAATTTTTACAAATTTTGTATGTATAATTTCTACTGGTTTATGAACATTTCTAGGATTGACTGATGAGGAAGTGAGAAAAATAAGAGAAGCAATCATTAGGGCGAGTTCATTAGAAGAAGTAGAAAGGCTTCAGAAAATTTTACAGGCAGGTCAAATACCAGGAAGTGAACAAAATTCACGTAAGTAAAATTAATTATAAATAATTCACATATGCAAAAATTTTACTAAAGAAATATGATATTAAAGATGACAGAAATTATCATCCATAATAATAAATTGTTGATGTTTTCTTTTCAATATACAGTGGCCCACTTTGGTACTGCATGCATCGCTATATCAGGTACTATTCGAGATAGAGAGAGTTATAATTTTAGTTTTCACTGCATTATCAAATTTTAGCTATTATCGGTTTTTAAATAATTGCAAAAAACCAGGATGATTCCTTTACAACAATGCCTCATATTTCTAAATTTTAGTATGTACATTTTTAGTGTACCTTAAGGTACTTTTGCCTGTATTAATAAATAAAATTTATGGTCTTTTCTAATAAAATGGTGCATTAATTTTTATTTTTGATTTGGACGCCATATTGGATTTTTCTACGATTCAATAAAAAAAATTATTCTCTTTTGAATGATGTATTACTACATTTCATCGCTATTTGCCAAATAAAAAACTCTTATCTTGCTGATAAACGGAACAGTCTACCTGAGCCTATCCATAAAAACAAGCCATGTTTTGAGATTTTGTATTTGGCAAATAGCAATGAAATAAACAATACATGGTTAGAAAATTGTAGGATTTGGGGCTGTAAGTTGTATTTAATTTTTTTCTATGTTGTCTATGACACTTAACGAAGGTATAACATAATCAAACAGATTGTATGCTGTCAAAGTTTACCCATTCCTAGTTTCATCAGTTTTTCTCGTGTTAAAAATTGGTTATTACCAATTATTACTGTATTTAGCGTTCGTAATTATGCCGGTGAAATGTACAAACAAAAAAAGATAGATATGTT
Organism: Rosalia funebris; assembly: GCA_037954035.1. Taxonomy (NCBI): domain Eukaryota; kingdom Metazoa; phylum Arthropoda; class Insecta; order Coleoptera; family Cerambycidae; genus Rosalia; species Rosalia funebris. The sequence goes on from JAZFAV010000007.1 coordinate 14,702,168, forward strand.
ATTTTAAATCAAATAGGAATATGGCTAAAGCCTCAAGAAGGTATGAAAGCATTTACCCACAACGTAACCAATCTAATATCTGGTATTTTAGATACCTGATCAAGATCATAAATTTGCTAGGCTGTGGAAGTTTTCAACAAAAAAGAAGTGAAAATTGTAATATTAATAATGAAGTAAGAAAAGAAGTGAAAATTGTAATATTAATCCTTTACAGGATGAATATCAAATTGGCAAGAGATACTGAAAACATCTGTTAAAAAATGTTTACGTAAAAATCACTTTTATACATACAAACCGATCATTGTTCAGAGATTGAATGAAACTGAATTTGGAAGGCGAGTCAGATTTTGTAAATGATAGCAATAATGCCATCAAGATCCAAATTTTTTGTCAAAAATATTATGGACTGATAAGACTAGATTCAGAAATTGCAGCATTTATAACATATAATATGCATTATTTGGACATTAGAAATCCTCACATAACCAGCCAAAGATTTCAAACCTGATTTGGCTTTAATATCTTGTGTGGTAAACTTAACATATTTCCTTACATTAAAAAGCCATTAAACATTTTGTAGGAAACCATCTAATTGGACTCTTCATTTTCAATCGTAATTTGAATGGTGACACTTGTTTACAAATACCGCACGAAAATATAAAACCTGCTGTCAGAGAATCTCTTGGGGTATTACAAAACTTGGTTTTAATATGACGATTGTCCAACTCGTAACAGGCATATTGTAACTGAATATTTACAGGGTATTTTTAATGAAAGGGTTAGTGCAAAAAGTGGAAACATTTTGTGGCCAGTGAAATCTGACCCCAGCCCTTTTGACTTTCAATTATGAAGATATGCAAAAAATGAGGTATGCTCTTTGAGGCACCAGAAAATATGTTGGTCCTTAAAGAGCGTTTCCAATACCTTAGCCTCAATTAATAGAAATAACTTGACAAGGGTGTCTAACTTTATTTTGAAGAGGATTAATAAGTATATCCAGCAAGAACAACTACATTTATTGTTCAATATGTTGCCCACATATTGAACAATATATGGAGTATTTACTATTGTTATCTTTTGAAGGTTACTTGTTAATAGATTAAACATTATTTTTCTAACATATTTCATGGCTTTGAAAAATAAAATAAATTTTACAGCCCCAAATCTTATAACTTTCAGATAATCTGATACATCATTGACAAAACAATAAAAATGTTATCAAATTAGCAAAATCTAACATGGTGTCCATGTGAAAAACAAATGTTAATGTCATTTTACACAGGTTTATTGATTTTGTTTGTTAATACAGCTAGCTCTTTTAAAAAATACCTTAAGAATGTACTTGCTAAAGTGCCACCACATCTTCACTTCAAAAGATATGAGGCATTGTTGAGAATGCATCGACCTGTTTTTGCAATTATTTAAAAAAAAATATGTAAAAATTTATAATGCAAAGAAAAGACAAATAAAATTATTTGAAACTTTCCCCATTTAATAGTCTCTGTATCTCTGATACTACCCAAGATAGTAATGAATGATGATACCATATACATATCTCTTTTATTTCGTTGTTCGAAATTCAAATATTTGTTTCTTAAAATCACAGAATCCGCACTCCACTATAAGCGGAAAAGTAATGTAATCGTGTAAAGAAAAAGTGAAAAAACTAAATTTTTTTTGGTTTATTTTTCGTTTTTCGGCCTAAAAACAAAAAAAAAGTGGTTTTTAAAAATTATTTGCTGTGTGTGTGTCGTTGTCGCCAGGATTTACTCTTGTTAGCACGATAACTCAACTAAATTGTGTCTGATCGATTGGGTTTTGACTAATTCTGATCGGGGACGTCTCCCAGATGACACCTATTGATTTTGAGGTGGATAGGACACACCCCACCCTGTCCATGAGTCATGAGAGCACGATGGTGGACTATTTGAGAAATTTGTTTTGTTAACACAATAACTCGACTACGTCATGTCAGATCGATCGGATTTTGACTGATACTGGTCGGGGAGGACGTCTTCCAGATGACATCTATTGATTTTGAGGTGGATAGAATACACTCTACCATGTTCATGGGCCATGAGCAAGCACAATGGTGGACTATTTGAGAATTTTTTTTGTTAGCACGATTACTCAATTAAATCGTGTCGGATCGATCGGGTTTCAACTGATTCTGATTAGGGACGTCTCCCAGACGACATCTATTGATTTTGAGGTGGATAGGATGATAGAGATGTTCTACGTGCGGAAAAGTCCGTTTTAAGGTTTTAAAACTGTTTATTTCATATTGAAATCTAGTTCTCTAGTTATTGAATTTCTCAAATTAACTTCAGTTAATAAATATTTGCATGTTTATCAACAGGTTAGGTCTATCAATGAATGAGGTGCTAGTTCTTATTTTAGTTACAATCTTTAGAAAATTGTGCCTGATTTTCCAATAATTGTGTTAGGTATAAAATAATAATTCTTCATATATACATACTTGTATATGTTTCATATATACTTAGAAATAGGTATCAAGTGTATTATATAACAAATGTATAATTTGTGGCTCAACATACGTATTCTTTAATGGTATCGGAAAGTTTTTTTTGTGGGATAAAATTTTAAACCATTTTAATTTCTAAAATACTAGGGAAGGTAGACTACATTAGGGATTTAATGGTTATGTTAATTCAACTTTTATATTCACATTTTCTTTTATAGGACACCAAAATGGTCATCTGATGGAATATGAGTAGGATTTCAATCAATAAGCTGTTGGTAAAGTATATTAATAGAATTGGAGAATTTCCACTTATTTCCAATTTAGAGTTAGATTTATTATTATTTATGGTACATTTTATTAACAGTACCTTTTATAAAATAGGCTGATAAGAACATTGTTATGACTACTGTGTAAACTAATAAATGTGTAATTATATTTTGATGGTTTAATGAGGTTGAGAAGCGATGAAATAGAAAATAACTTTTGGACGAAACTGAACTTTTCTAAAATAATATTACTAAGCGAGAATATTTTGTAGGAAGATTCTACATTCATGTTTTATTGTACACTGAAAAAGTAACAATGATCTATTTTTAATTTTTCGATTTAATGTAGTTATTTATTTATTTATCTATATAGAGAAAATTATTACCTCCGCTATAAAGCAAAACACATTAGACATATCTTAGAACTATAACAAATAATGAATTTACTTTGGTGTTAGTTTAAGGACAATATTCCTTGTTAACAAAATTTGGAAATTTAATTTTTCACTTTTAACTACAAAATACATATAGTATGATGGATATACTAAAGTTTTTATAGATTTGAACTATGAGGTTATGTGTAAAATTGAACAAAGAGCCATATAGCTTGTTTCTATAACAGAAAAGCAATTATAATTATGTGTTCTGAGGTACAGTCATCTGAGGTACATTTTCAGATTTACTAAAATGTCAAGGATATAATTAACACTTGTTGTGCTACACCATCAATTATTTTGAATCTAAAGAATTGTAAAACTATACAGGTTAGGTTTCATTTTTGATACTTCATACAGTTTTCTTAATAAAAAAATATTCAAGAATTTCTGTCCCTTATTTATATTTAGGTATGCTCAGAGGATATACTGTTTTTTTGTCATATTGCCCATATCATTACAGGTAGGTAATGATATGGGCATGTATGTATTTAAAACTATATAATACTTTTAAAGACATTGTTTTAATACAACACATTTATTTGAATGCAGCTGTACATCCATATTTTCATAATGGTATAATTGTCGATATATTGTTTTTTAATTGAATGAAAACTCAAAATTTCATTTTCTATGATGTAGTGTTACACAGATTTTCCAATTGGAATGATCGGAAATTTTAGGTAAGTAAAAATGGAATAGTCAGTATTATAATGGAATGAACATTTTTAAACTTAAGTGAGCAGCAGAAAATAGATTCTGAATTTGTGTTCAGATGAGAAATAACATACCCTGCTGACAATGATAGCATTGCTATCGAAATACGCATATACAGGTGTATAAAAATATAGGTTGTGGTTAAGGGGAATATAATGTGTTGTATTTGTGAATCTTACAACAATATTATCCAGTAGTGGTGCTTTTTAATGCTAGCTAATATTATTTTAAGACAAATTAAATATTTTGTGTGTGCATGATATCTGCCATAAATAACATATGGAAATAAAGCTGATGACATTATTTTTTACACTATTAAAAAAAAACTCGGAATTATTATATATTTTACTAAAATATTGTATCACATTTAAATCTTAACCTTTAGTAGATTACACATTTTGTACTCCTAAATCATAAATTAGCATAAAGTTCTACTTAACGTAACTTTTAATAAATCATAGTGTTTCCCACTCCTGTCTTCAAGAATAGTGTCCTTCTTGCAGTACTGCCAACTGAAACAAAATTATAATAATAAAATTAAATATAATAAAAAGTATAGTGAGTGTATTAAACTGTAAAATTTAAATAATGTTATGTAATGTAAAAATTAATATCATTTATTAATTTCCCTGTGTTGCCCTTACATAATGTGTTCACTCATTTTCTTCGTATTAGATAACCCGTCATTGAAAGTTTCAATATTATGATTTTTCTGTTTGTATGTCTAGAATTTTTAAAATTTGTGATGCAAAAAAATATAGAATTGTTCTAAATTAATTTCTGGTAAATAATAACAATTTTTTATACTATACATATAAATTAGATTATATAATTTATAAATGGATGTACATAAACTTTGAGAAATAAGTGTATACTCAGAAAGGGGATAACGAAGTTAATAAAACTGTTTAACTTGTTTAAAAACAAAAAGAATTAACCATTGTTGTCGACAGCATATTGCTTATGACATTTATTATATATCAGTATAATGTGTACTCGACTTTCGTTCCTATTGTTAGTTTAAATGTCAAATTTGACATATGGACATGTCATCTTTATGCAGTAAATGAAGATATTACTGGAAAGAAACTAACAAAAATTTTATCTCATGTTTTAACACTAATACAAATAAAAAAGTAAAATAATGATATTTATTCATCGTCATAATCCTTATCTTCAGTTGACAAAGCAATAATTTCTTGCCAAAATTTTGAATCAGGTATGAATTTTATGGTTTGCATTATATAAGCCATCTTCTTTTTACTTATGGGTATCTTCTCCAAATAAGCTTTTTTTGTGTGAGGTATTTCCAAGTCGAAACGATCTATTACCAAGCAAATTGTAAATTCTCGGTAGATAACTTCTTCAGCAGAACAGATAGATGACGGTATGACGAAGTAGAAAATAACATTTTTTGACTCCGTGGGAAACTTTTCCATAGGATTCGTTACTTAGACAAGTTCTTTTATAAGGTGAAGACCACCAACTCTTATAATCTTACACTAATTCCTTGGAAACCGTCACAATTTGGAATTTTTTTGCATTTTTTTTATGCTTTTTTAAATCGGTTCGCTATATTCTCGGAGAGTCGGTAGAGTCTCGCATTTGTTAAGTACTCTCTTGATTAGACCAATATCACGCTCACATGGCATGAAGAAATGCCCTCTCATAGGAAAATATACTTGTATTTCTTCAAATCTTTGAAATTCTATCAAGCTCATTAGAAATCGAATGATTGTGTTGTTCTTATTTTGACCACAATTGTCACAGAAAATGTGAATTTTTTTTATTCCTTGTTCAACGGCGTGATGTAATGTCTAATAAAATAACATACATCATTTGTCCCTTTTCTGGCTTTCCCTTCGTGGCATACATAACAAATCATCTGTTTTGATTTTAAATTACGTATTCCGAATGTACACAGTGTAAGCTGCCGTAGTTAATATAGGTCCTGTATGGGTATTTGAGGTAATGAAACATGAGCTATGTAATCAATACAAATTGCTAGTGTTATCGTTTTCCTCATATAGTTGTTTTATCGAGTCTAAAATTGCATAGAATTTTTTACTACGAGGCTTATGGACGAGAAGCTCAGTAACAGCAACCCATTTCATATATTCATTTAACGTTTCGCTATTAATTTTAGCATTTAGCTTCTCGCCGGTGCTGCAGATATATTTTGCAGGACGGCCAAACTGGCACAACCCTTCCAGAATAATTGGTATGTTGTTCACCACGCAGTTTATCCCTTTTTATTATGTTTCTTTTATATTTTTCTGCATTTACTATACCTTTTTTTCGTACTTGTTCATATTCAACCTCACTTTCAGAACTGGAACTCATTTTAGAGAATGCCAGCATGCTACTTACGTGAATAAGAATCAAAGTGTTTATAAAAGTCTATTGTATGACGTGTTGCGTGTTTACTGCAGAAAGGCAATATCTCCTGGACAACCCCGTTTCTATAGTAAGCGTTCGCGTAAAATTTGGCTAAATCACGGGCCATGTCTCATTTTTGCAGCAAACATGCGTATAGGCGAGTAAAATAGGCATGTGCAAAAATGTCATTTTGGTATAAAATTGGACATGTCCCCTTTCTACAATTGAGGACCTTGATGCAAGAAGGGGATAAGTCAGAAACGTAAATTTTTCAGGAGAGGCAAACAATTTTTATTTTGTATTTTATTTTTTAATTCAATTTACGCTCAGAATACATCGTGTAGAAAAGACAAAAAATCGAACTAAAAGTGAAATAAGCCTAAATAGTCGAAATAAGTGAAATAAAGCTAAAAAATAAAAGAAAACATATTTTGGTGCAAAAAAGGGATGAGTCATAACGTTAACATTTTAAACGCAAAAAGTATATAAACTCAAATATATTATATTAATCATTCAGAATTAACTTCCCTTCCTTCTGTGATCGATGGAGATTCTTCCAATGGTTGATTAATACTTTTAAGAGCATTGTAGAAAGGCATATCTGCTTTTGTAACGCACTCGGAAGCCAGTTGCATAACATTTTTGTATTTAATATCTTTCAGTGGCAACGGAGCATCGTAACAGACTCCATTATTATCGAAACTAATCGTTTGATTAAATTTAAGCATGGTAAACTGCAAAAACAAAGCTCCACTTGCAGAAATACAGCATTTTATGTCATCCGAATACTTAGAGTAACGAAATACTCTGTAGGTACTAACCACAAACTTTTGTTTATCAATGTTTCGTGGTATCGGTAGCGAAAATGTCTTTACACTGTTGACGTAATCCTGAATCATATTTTGACCAACATCTACAACTGAAAATTTCCTTGAACAAGCTTTTACCAACTTTATATACCCCTGTGGTAGATAGATTCGTTCAACAACTCGTTTTCTCTTCTCGATGATACCGAATGCTCTGTCACAGGGTAGAAAGCTGTGGCCCGGTTCTGGAAAACGATGTTCTATGGAGTCGAATTTCCCCATTTTACACAATGCAGTAAGATATCGGACTATGGTGCTGTTCTTGTTTTGTGCGCAGCAATTATCAGAGAATAAATACAACTTTTTTACGTCTTTGTCCAATATGTTTGTTATATAATGCTGCAGGAAACTTATGATGAAGTCATAAGTTTCCTGCAGCAGACCCCTTAGACCCCTTTTTAACTGTAGTTTCAGTATACATATAAAAATGTGCTGTTTTATTTTTCGCTGAGTGGATACAAAAGTTGTACATCCACAACTGCCTTAAGTAAAACGCATCTGTTGAAGGTACTTTTGGTAGAGGCAAATTTTGCTGAAAATCGAAACAAAGTACTTCAATTTCTCTATTTTCTTGTGCTTCCTTTGTATGCTCTTTTAGCTCCTTATAAAACCACTCAGATTTTTTTAAATGTAAGTCCTTTTCTGTCTTTATTACTTTCTTTTCTTCTGCGTCTAATGTACTTTTCATCTTGTTTTCCAACAAGTCACATTTTTTGCATGTATCTGTCCTAGCTGTGCCAAAACTATAGTTGAAGTTCTCTTTGAAATATCGAAAATAATAATCATAGGACACAAGGGGTTTAACTTTTTCACCTCTCTGCAAAAGTTCGAAGCATTGGTTTTTGTATTTTTTAAGATACAGTGAATGCATTATCTTAATATTCAAGTCTGGAGACAAATAACATCTTTTGGATTTTTTGCGGCATAATGCGACTCTCGGTGTGGAAATGAGCTGATATGATCATGAACATGCTGAACTACATCTTCTGGAATAGTATTTGGCCGTGTGGAATGTTTTCCACGCAAATCTATTGGGGGAGTAATATTTGAAGTTAAGTGCGTACAAATACGCTCCAGCCGCCTCTTTCCAATTCCATGTAAGCCACATATAGCCATTTTGCAAACACCTTCCTCAAAATCGGGTAGTTTGATCTTATATTTCAAAGTAGACTGGCGTGGTTTGGGATTCTCCTGACGAGGTCGAGCTATGCGTTTGGTCGAAATGTTCACTAAGCTGGCTAAATACGCATCTTGTCTTTCCTTGTCGCATATTTTATTAAACGAACTGAATATGTTCTTTCGGGCTGCTGCCGTTGTTTTTAAGAAACAATTTTTCTTACAGCCACAACTATTGCTCTGCTTTCTAGCAGGAACTATATGCCCACCAGTTCCTATGTATTGCTCGCCTTTTGCCCGCTTACATTTGTTAATGTTTCTTTTCCACTTGTCAACTTTTCTTTTCTTCTTTCTAACACTGTTTCTATTGCTGGGACCTGCTTCCTCGTTACTTGTAAAACTCACTGAAGAACTATTTTAGGAGGACTCCTCGCATAAACTTCCTGAGTCCTGAAATGACTCAGATTCTTCCGATTCCTGTCCCGACATAATAAACACGTGTTTGCTGATGCGAGAACAAAAGTAACCTACTCAGACATAAACCACTATTATTCACTAAATAATGCCGGATAACTAACAAGCAACGATTTGCCGGGACGCGGCGGCATTACATACTAAGCTCCCCACTACCGTCTATATATACCACATAGTTTGGTGCAAGAACGGCATGAGTCTTTTTCGACTCATCCCCTTCTTGCATCAAAGAGATCAGGGTATGTTTAACTTCGTTTTTGTTTGCTTGACTTGTCTCACTCATGCACCAAATGATAGCCAATTTACTCTAGATTCGAACAACGCTGAACTCAATTTTGGTAAAATTATGACTTATCCCCTTCTTGCATCAAGGTCCTCAATTAGCGATTCATATGTATGTAGATTGTTTCATTACTGCTTCATCACTTACCACATTCAACATTATGTGGTAAGGAAACTAAATAGTTTCTCTTAAGTGTTAATTTTGGGAATTATCAACTTCTCTCTAGTTTCTCAAAAAGTCTTTTATCTTTTACTAAAGACTTTTGTGGAGAGAAACAACTCCAGTTAGTCTTATTGAATTTAATTTCATTCACTATATTGTACTGATAAATAATTACCTTATACATGGTTCGTATATTAATTTATTTGGTCCATTAGTTTCCTAATTAAGATAAGCTTAAGAAACAAATATTGAGGAAGAGGTAAAGTTTTATCTCCTGCAAAACTTTCAGTTTAAATATAGTTTCGTCATAAACCTGTATTATTTCTTTCATAGTGATGACTTACCTATTCCCGTGCATATCTCGAACAACTATCCTGTCAATATACAGAGTAGGAATATAATCAGTACGATTTTTCTTCTTATTCTCCTCGTGTTCTAAATCAAGATAACTTATCCTTGTTGTAATGTTCTCGACAGTTTCATTTAAGGATTTATATTCGGCTACTGCTAAACCGTTCATTCTTGTACCAGTCATGATATAATCCAAAATCCTGAAATCATATTTTGCAAATATATTTTTTTCGGATTGATGTTAAAATAAAAAGGAAAAGTGATATTAAAAGTAAAGACTATCAATACTAATAATATAGAAAGCAGTGAAAAGTACTAAAAAGTTGCCAGGAGAATAGATGCCAGGAGATATATACATGGCAATATTAGTATACTCGTATATTTAAAAAAATATGTGTGCATGATATATTTAAAAAATATATATTATGCATCTTGACTGTCTAGATCTTGTATATAATGTCTACAGAGATCTAGTATAATACGAGTAATCTATGTGTGGAAATAAAATAAGCTAATAAAGTAATAGACTAACACGTTCTTAATGAAAATGACGTTAGGTAATTGTAATTTCATTGCAATTTATAATTATTGTTATTCTAGGATGATATTGAAACAAAAGTAACTTTACAACACATATAATTGATTATTTTTAATATACGAAATATGATACAATGTGCTGTTCATATTGTTGCTATGAATGCTATAAAGTTCATATTGTTGTTAGTTAAATTAAATAAATCATGTTTTACATTCGATACCTGAAATGTTGAAAAAAGATTTTTCTCTGATTTACTTATTTCATTTCTGGGATTAATGACATGAGATGCCCCATCTCAATATCTTTGTATGGCATATGTAAAGTTTGAAAAAGCCTTAGTGAGATATTGTTTGCCCATGGCATACAATGTGTGCGTATTATCTATCAGACGTATAACAATTATTCAACAAATATTGTTGAATAAATGAAGTCAGTTTTCAGTCTACATTTAATTAAAGCGTCTAATAAAGCCTTTTTTGTGTTATCCTTGATTAATATTTACATTAAGCAAACATTCAACTGTAGACAGCACTCATAGCTTGTGAAAATATGAATATATTAAAAAAAATTGCTGGTAGAAAATTAGAAATCGTCAAAATCATTCCATATCCGTTTTTATACTATTGACCATAATGAAATACTTTATTATAACTATATTTTATTTCTTGAGTAAACATTTTATCATAAAATGATTTAAAACTAAAATTATATCTATACAGTATGTCCCTAAAGTTTGGAACCAAATTCTTCAAATTAAAATGAACATTTCATAGAGAAACTTCTCGGACACGTTGAATATTACTTTTAAAATCAACCCCTGAAGCCCTAAGAACCCGATTTAAAAAATCAAATACGAAGATACTTCACCCTGTAATATCTTAAAGCATTTCTCGATCCTATATCTATAAAAAAGACATTTATTAATAAAATTTAATAAGTTGGTTGATATATAATGGAAATATCCAACAAAAATCTTTTCAAATGGGTGTCTATAATACGGTAATAAGGAGTTAAAACAATTGATAGTCGTTTGTGTTTAACAATTAAAATCAAACTTCTCAGTTACTACAGTTTATAGAGTCAAATGGCAGCTGTTTTTAATGTGCCGAAATTAACGTAAAAGCGGCTAATTGAAATCCTGATTATGGTTAGATGTGGAGATAAAGTAAGAAGTGAGCGCGAAGTTTGTGAGATGTTTATGAATATTTATCCCGGTCAACAAATTACACAATCAACCGTGAGTAAAGTTTATCACAAATTCAACAAACGGACTTTGTAAAAGCTATGCAAAGACCAGGCTGATCCAAAACAAGAAGATTTGAGATTTCCAGTAATAAAACCCCATTAATTCGATGAGAAAATTAACTGGGCAGCAAGACATTTCGAAATTAACAGTTCATCGTTATGTAAAGAAATAAAAATTGACTTTTAAAGTCCGTAATCGAAGAGCTCCTACTTGATGATGCTGAAACAGACGACAGAAATTTTTCGAAAGTGTCGAACATAACTGAAGAACCAAAACTTCTTACATAAAGTATTTTTCTTAAAGGCTACATTTTGGCTTAATGACAGCGTAAATAAACAAATGACTACACACTGGAGCGACATAAATTGGATTTAAAGGACCCATTATGAGAGACCACAAAAAGTGAATGTTTAGGCGTGAATTATTGACGATAGAATTTTGTGGCCATCATATTTAGTCGAGACAAATGTGAACAGTGGATGTGTATTTGATTTTTTTACAATTAGAATTATTGACAGCTTTAATAGTTTTGTTCTTACACGATGATACACCCGATTTAGTTCATGAACATATTTAGTTCCAGCAGCAGATGGTGCTTCTACACATTATGCTACAAACGTTAGAAGATTTTTAAACGGAATGTTTTCAAACAAATTAATAGGCAGACGAGGCGCAGTAAAATGGCTCCCAAGATCTCCCGACATAAACCTTTTAGATTTTTATTTATGAGGTTACCTGAAAATTAGAGTTTACGTGAATTGGTGGGAATACATTGAATAACTGAAGATTAGAAGAAAGGAGGTTATTCATGAAATTCCGCTCAACACAATTAGTTCTTCTGTTTAACACTGCTGTCTAAAGTCGAATAGGTTACTAATAAATTCAAAATAGTTGTCACTTTGAACAACTGTAGAAATGTTTTTCCAACACTGAAAAAGGAAATTCCAAAAAATCCCTTCATTTTTGAAGAATTTTGTTCAAAATTTTAGAGGCTGTGTGGTGGAATTTAGCATACTTATTTCAACATTTTAGAATCCACAGTTGCTCATGACTTAAAGCTGTTTACACACCACTTATTGCTATTAACTAAGTACTATGATTGTACATATTTATTTTTAATTTCCGAATTAAACAAAAAATATTCCGTTATAATTCGTGCTACAAAAAAAAAAAAAACATGGCTTTAAGTAGTGTATTTTTTGCTTACATCTGCAAATTACTCACTCGCATTTAATTTGAAAGTTGACTATATGTTGCAGATAAAACAACTGTAGTTGTAGAATACCTCTTGTGTAACCAGTTTTCTGGGAAATTTGTACTGAAGCTTGCAGCTGTGTTCCTGAAAAAATGTCTCAGTTATATAATATCAAATTAAATATGTAAAGAGGTAATATATATATATATATATATATATATATATATATATATATATATATATATATATATATATATTAATAATTATTAAAAGCAACTCATATTTTTTTACCTATACATCAAACATCAATAATATAATCATTTGAAGGTAGTATTATAGAAAATTATGATAACAAATATAGATTGGTTTCTTTCTTGAATATCCGATTGCTTAATACCTGTAAAACTTTGAAAATTACAGATTAAAATTATATGAAAATTATATAAATTAGATAAATAAATATAAAAATTATATAAATAATTTAAAATTAAAGTTATTTAATTTTAACAGAAATAATCTCTGAAAAAAATTCTAAATAGAACCATGTTTTCCTCTATGAGAGAAGGTAAAAATATAAACTTTCTTCTGTAATAAAATCCGAAAATTACACATTATTTTATTAATAAAAAAGTCATAATGAATACAATAAAATATTTCTTAATTCTTCTTAATTAAGAAAAAAGTTACCTATAATTTTACTTATATTGTATTTCTAACTGCTTTTAAATATACATATATTTTTGGCATGTAAAACAATGGGGTTTAGAAGCAAAATGATATATTTTCATACTTACCACAAAAATGACTAGAATCTCTTGTAGCAAAATACATAACTCCTTCTCCTTTGACATTCTCTCCAAATCTACCTACATCAGTTCTGTATGTAGGGTCCAAAGACAATGAGTTATTGTTGTCCAACTGTGGGAAACAGTGACCCCTTTCAAACGAAGGCAACCCTCCAGGGCAACTAAAAGCTGTAAATTCGCATTCGTCCTTATTCTCTTTCATCTTGGATACCATATTGCTTACAGATTCGATGAAAAGGTGAAATGCTCTAATGTGGCTGCAGGCGACTTCCCGGGTTAAACTACCTTCTGTAAGCATAAAAATGTGTTGTAAATATTTATTTAATATGGTGACTTAGAGCTTAATACAGGGTATTTTTTTATGGAAATAAACCTGATATTTTAAATTATATGAAATTTTGTAAAAAACGTCGATTTAATATGAAAAGTTTTTTTATATATAAATGTGGAATTCGATGACTCGGCATTCCCGACAACTGTATACATCCTAGAGTTTTGCACTTTATGTAACAAAAAAACAGGTTTAGGGGAGAATGGGGGAATTCCGCGCACGGGGTAATTCTGCGCATAGTAATTTTTGCATTACAGCTTATTATTTCAAGTTCTGAACATAGCGCGCCATCTCGTAATAGCTTTGCGAACATCTGCTCCTAACTTAACGGCATTTGTAATGTTAGCTTAGACGAGGTCGCCACTTTTTTATTTTCCGGCACGCTGATGTAATTTCGAGTAAATTTGGAAAAGTGATAAGAGCCTTTTGTTATTAGTTTTCAGTAAAACTATTTCAGGAGTATTATGCTTTATATGTACATATGATTTTCCGCACACGAACAATTAATTATGTTTTGTCATTAACTACCAGTGATAGGTTAAGTTAGGTGACACATGACGAGGAAATACCGCGCATCTGTGGAGGGGTAATTTCGCGCTGCGCAGTATTACCCAACCCATATCTCTGCATTCAATAAGCCTGAAGTTGAACGATTTTTTAACAATCTGTTTACTGTTATTGAAAAATTTTAATTTTCTGAGAGTTGGATTTATAATGTGGATGAAACGGGTATCTCCACGGTCCAAAAGCCAGCAAAAATTTTGGTACCAAAAGCCAAAATCAAGTGGGGTCCGTAATTTCGTGGGAAAGAGGAAAAAATGTGACCGTAGTATGCGCTGTAAGTGCTTCGGGTCAGTTCGTCTCCCCTATGTTTATATTCCCGAGAGCACGTATGAATCCACAATTAATGAGAGATGGACTAATTGGAGCGGTATATAGATGTTCAAAGAACGGTTAGATAAATGAAGAGTTGTTGTTCGACTGGATCAAACATTTTCATCAGCATGTGAAGGCTTCGGAAGAAGACCCAGTGCTCCTCATATTAGATGATCATGGGAGCCACATTTCTTTGGAGATTTATACGTACTGCAGATCACATGGAATTGTTATGGTGTCACTTCTCCCGCACACCGCTCACAAGCTCCAACCTCTTGACTTGAACTTTTTTTGGGCCACTAAAAATGTGGCTCATGGCCACTGCTTTAAATCGTGGATGCGATTTGTATCTAAGAAATCACGCTCACGAAAAGATACACACATTATGAACTTGCTTCCATTTTTAACAAAGCCTACCTAAGGGTTGCCACGATGGACACAGGAATATCTGGGTTCCGCGCTGCTGGAATATGGCCCACAAACTCTACTAAATTCTCTGATGATGATTTCAGCCTGACAGATCACCCAGAAGTTCCAGATATACAAATCGAAATTAATTTAAATGAAACCGACGTTAGTAATCGAGATAATATTTTGGAGCAGTCAACTGTAACTGTTGAAGTCGGGCAGAAGTCTAAACCCCAACTGGAACCGTCGAGATGTAGTGAAACCATGTACAGAATTCCACTCAAGAAAAGTAAATGGCAGTCAAACCAGGAAGCTGAACCGCAACCTGGAACGTCAGGAAGTGTCCAAGCACAGTTTACATCATCCTGTTCCAATGACCCGTCTTCATTAAAAGTCCCTATTGAAAAGCTAGCACCATTTCCTGGCCTAATTGAAAACAAAAGTTCAAAATCACGTGCAAAACAACACTCAGAAATTTTCACGTCCACGCCACTAAAAACTCAGTTAGAAATAAAACACGAAAAGAGGAATTTAAAGAAAAAAGGTGAAGAGTTAACAAAATCTGGAACTAAGAAAAGAAAGGCGGAAAAAGTGGGAAAACTGGCTACCAAAGCAAAGAAAAGACCTTTAAGCAAGAAACCTGGCTTAAGATACATTTTGATGATTCTGACTCTGAAAGCCATGATGAAAGTCAGTTATGCGACGATGTTGAATTAGATGCTGTAGATCCAACTGGAAATGCTTGTTGTGCGGTGAATTCGGATGAGACAAGGAAATCTGGTACCGTTGTGTAATGTGTTCAAACTGAGCACATTCCGAATGTAGTGGTTGGGATTCAGCAGTTAATTGTACATGCAATCTGTGTACCAAGGTTGAAAAGAAGAAAATCAGAAAATAAAAGCCTTTTTATTATTAGTTTTTTTTATAAAGCGCTTGTGAGAATTCGTTTTATTTAGAGTTTATTTGTTCCTACGCAACAATAAAATTTTCTTTATTATAATTTCGAGTTTTCAGCTTTATTTAATTATTGCGCAGAATTACCCCATCGCATGCGCGATATTACCCAGTCCGTGGGGAAATACCGCGCAATGACAGTATTCTAATTTTTATTTCTTTTTTCACATCGGTTCTTCGAAGAACCTTTTTTTTTGTGGTAATACGATGCCCAATAGGTGTAAGATTCCATTATTAAATTATGAAAGTTTATGTGTATATAGGGAGGTTTTTTTGAGCTTTTCCCTTAGGTGCGTGGAATTCCCCCAATCTCTCCTAATAAACAACTCATCTACTTTAAATGTGCGCAGTGTGGCATGTAGCAAACTATTTTTAGTACAAATGAAAACAGAAAAATTAAGTTACAGAAATAGAATTTTGATGAATGGTTCAAAGTTGTAAAATATAGTACATAATTTTCTAAGTATCTAATAATGAGCGTATTATTCAAAAGTGTAAATTAAAAAAAACTGTCTGTAGTTAAACATTAGACAGTGTCTTCCATTTTCTATAGTTTAAAGGATAATTGTAAACCTCTCCATGTTTATCCTAACTTTAAAATTATATAAATATATTTCTGAATCGAAGACAAAAATGCAATAACGTTTCAAATGAAAATAAGCACATACATATAAGCGATCTACTATTTATGCAGATATATTAATTTATATTGAAATTATATGCTACTTAATGTAAAAAAAGTACTCCACGGCGGGGAATCGAACCCCGGTCTCCCGCGTGACAGGCGGGGATACTGACCACTATACTACCGAGGATTTGATATTGTAATATTTAAGAATTTTTTTTTTTGAAATTTATTAGGTATTTAATTATCTCTAAAACAACATATAATTTTATTTTTTGACAATTGACAATACAAAATAACAAAAAACGAGATAACGAAAAATGTAAAACCAAAATAATAAATTACATTTTATTGAATAACTGATTAAACACACATTTATGTTTGTTTATAATCTCATGTATTTTACTCCCCTTCCTATATTCTTATTTTAATAGAAATCTTTAATAGAAAATGACCATCCACTTTACTTAAAACTAAATCCCAAACAGACAATTTTTGGTCACGGGAAAATTAATTACCAGAAAATAATATTATTGTTCCCTCTAATATGTCAACCATTTTCAGGGTTAATAATTGGACCTTTGAGGGTAATGGAGATTAATAATTTTTCATTTGAGATGAAATAATTTAAAATTATGTCTGTGTATGGAACTATATTTCGATTACGATTAAATATATTATTAAAAGGACAATGCCTCTATAAAATTATCTATGTACCATCGAGAATTAATATAATGATATACTTTCAATAAAGCATTATTGACATATTGGTAACAAAAATAAATTAATTTTTGAAATGTTTATACTCTTACCAAGATGAGTAACCAGAATTGAGCTTCTTGTATCTACGCATCCAGGTTGTTCTTGACCACCGTTAGGGAAAAAATCCACGTGACCTATTGGTTGCCACAAGCCAAATCCATCTGTGACGAACTGAAATATACAGATGTTATGGTATATGTAGATGAATGCAAGTTATATAGTTTGGTTCCTAAAAATTAGAAACGCATCATACGTAATTTTAGTTCATTATTCAACGTTTTACGTATATCTAAAAGGATTAAAAGGGCAAAAACTATACAAAATGTAACTTGTAAAATGAGGTATCTAAAGGATCTGCTCTAAACGCAGATGTATGTGTATGTGTAATGCTGTTGACACATATAGCTCATTAACAGAAGTGTCTATAACTAATACATATCGTGTTATTCAATATGACGGTAAGACAAATGTAAAATATAGGTAATAGTCCAGGCAACGAAGGAAAAATAGCGGCAATAATTCACGTAGAAGCCAATTTCTGCACAGTTGTAGGGGAAGGTGTCCTTTACAACATACTAAAAGTACTGATGGGTGGGAGTGAAGCTAAGGGGAGGGGGGGGGGGCTGTAAAGGAGAGCCTCATTTACCGTGGTTTGTTTTTATGGCTAGGCTCAGCTAGACTGTTAAAATGCTAAAATCAATATAAGAAAGTTTTTTATTTGACAAATAGCGATGAAATGAATTGTATATAAGTACTGCTCATTAAGAATAGGAAAAAGTGTGAGATTTTCTAGGTATGCGTAGACGAAAGACAGCATCTGGAGGGAAAAGGACGCACTTTATGCGCAGCCAGATCGAACTTTATGTACATATATATTCATCGATATTCACTCTGCAAAGGTCTCAATGCTACTGGGTAAAGACCAGGTTATTTATTGCGCACCTCGTGGGCGGTCTGATATAGCAGTTTTGAGACTTGTTCCTATGTTTAATGAGCTGAGTCTGATATCGTATTTCATTTTATTATAATAATGAAGTAATAATATAGTTTTAGTTCAAACTACGACTAATGTCAATTTAGTATAATTTCAAAGTAAATTGTTATATTGTATGTATATCGTAATTATTTGTATTTAAAATGTACAATATTCAGCGGCTTTTAAAAAGTTTGCACAAAATGGCAAAAATGTTTTCAATGTATTTTTACGCCCATGATTTATATATACTTGAAAAGCAAGGAAATATATGTTAAATATACTGGCAATATTTAGTGTAGGAAATCCATTTCTTCAAATTAACCTCAATCATCAAAAGCTCAATCATCAAAACAGTAACAAAAGAAAAAACGCAATTTAAAAAAATGTAAATATTTTAGGTAACTTTTATTACTTCTTTTTTTTTAATAATAAAATTAATTATTTTAAGTTCTCTTCTAAAGTGAATAGGTAAAATTTTACATATTTTCTCTCTTTTTCATTTTACAATTTATTCAGTAATATTGATGATAAATGGCAAAATGTTTCATATTTAATCGCACTAAAAACCGTACATATTTTTATAATTCTGTATAGTACATGTCAATTTATTGATATATACTACTAGAAAACTTAAATATCTAATACCTATTTCACGAAACTTACGGGAAAACGTCTGTTCCAAAACATCCCAACCTAAAAAACTAACCGAAACACTTAAAAGAGTAGCTGTGCGCCGTACTCTCAAGCATAGATGAATACAAAAATTATGTCAAAGACAAACATCCTGATACAATTCTGCCCACATCGGCAGTTTTTTTTTAGTCCACATAAAATATTATCCATATTCATTTTTTAAGTTAACAATCATAAAATGGTAGCTTAACGACGTGGTCTTAAAACTGTAGGCCTTGTGAAATTATAATAATGATAATGGACACTTTCAGACTATAGTAAAATGCTAATAATAAGGTAATAATAAATAAAATAATAATAATAAGTAATGTAAATAATAAATGTGTTTTATCGCAAATCAAGTCACGTTTCAACACTATGTGCTCATAATTGAATACATAAGATGATCATGTATGTTTAATAGTCTGCTGATGATGTAAAGTGAGCTAGCAAAATGTAATCGAATAACGTTTAATGTTCGTGGAAAACTGGTACCATAATGTTAAGAACAGGTTAGGTTAGGAACATTAGCATACTCGTATATCCATTAAAGGGTAAAAATAATATTTTAGTTAATAAATAGTGATATAATATTCAAAGATTGTTTTTATATTGACGTCATGATTTTTGAAAAAATCGATTAATGTTAATATTGAGATATGAGACCTATTAGGCAGTATTTCCCTGTAAAAGTTAAGTGTAGGACTTCACCTCATAGAAATCATGCAAAAAGTCACTTAGACGTTTTTATATATCCGAATTTTATGTTGTTTTTACATTAAAAAGTAATTCTAGGTTAACGGAAAACAATAAATTTAATACACAAATAACAAAATGATCAAAGTAAAAGGTGGTATCAGGTATCTTTAAAGAATTTTAAAATAATTCTTTTCTCACCCATTCAAGCGTTTCTGTAGAAATTAACCTACATTCTTTAGTAACTATCTGTTTCAAAACCTCAATATTAATGGACTGGCTACTGTATTGAATCCTGGCGTCCAATCAACCTATTAGGATACTGTTAATTGAGATAAATTCTTACCGTGCTATAATAATATGGAGAAACACCATCCTATTGAAAAATTATTTCCAGATCTCTAAATTCATCAGGATTTTCATACCTTGGAATACTAATTTTCTCTCGAGAGGCGGGACGAGTGAAGTCTCTCATAGTAAATTATTTTCAATGCCTATATATATCTTCTAGCCTCATCAAAAATTAGAATAACATTGTATATTTCTTCTTAAGTACTAGGTTTTGAAAACTTTAAACTCTTGTTCTCTTGGATCTAAAGCAATCAGCAAAACCAATAGATCCACATTTTCGCTGATGACAGTAGTAGAACAACCAGATTCTGCTTTTTCCAATGCGCACTTCACTATTGTTTTATCAGCATCAGCCTGTCTGACTCCAATTCCCTCAGCAATCATTTTCTGAGTCAGTATAGTGATGGCCTGATAGGATGAACCTGGCCTTATTTTTTTCGTTACTTAAAAGTGTTGTTGTTGAGCCGTTACTGCCATCTCTTCAGTAAAGTCAATATTGACTCAATCGGTGATGGTGGTGGTTAGACGTTTTTGTTCTGCACATTTTGTGCTATCGACAGTGTGAAAATAGCCATCAAAAATAACAGTGCAGCATTCACCATAGTGTTTTTAATGTAAATCACATATTGATTAAATATCACTGAGAAGGTTGATTCTGTACCCCACTTGACTCGATGTAGAAGGAATCTGTCATCAATCACATTAGTGTGAAGCTTAAGGTCTGGAGTAACGGGGTGAACAGGGAAAATATCATATAATGCAAACTTATTTGTCTTTTGCATCCCTTTTTTATTAAACAGAGATAATGGAAAAGGTACCAGTTCGTAACGGAGAAAGTCTTCTAGATTCTCGTCTTTCTTTGGAATGGAAATTCTTTGGTTACTTGGAAATAGCTGCTCGTTGGAATATTAGAAGAGGATCAACCACCTCCCAACGTTGTGAATTTTGATAGTACTGCTCATGGGTGCCAATAATGAGACTTTATATGCAATTTGACTTTCAAATTTCAGAAGCTCATATCTCGGTAACCGTACGCCCTAGGACAAAAATGCGTAAAACTACTTTTATAGAAAATTCCATCAGCTTCAATTATGTATATAAAGTATTTTTCTGTAGGAGTGATAGTTTCCGAGATATAAGCGAAAAACTAAAAAAAGGGGGCATTTAAACCCTTCCCCCTTCTCGAGCTCACCTCCCACCCTCGGCAACTTTTGATATACATCAATCCAAGTCTAAAGGAAGCGTTTAAGATTATTTCCAAAACTCTAGGATTTTTTCCCACCGATTGCTCTTTTTTTGTCTAATTTGACTGGGCTATACACGTAATGTTCAAAAGTACACTAAAATGAACTTTTAATGTAAGCACAAAATAAGATTCGAGTATATAAAAATATCTAAGTGAATTTTTGCGTGATTTCTGTCAGAAGAAAACTGACAATGCCAATATTGAATCTAATCAATATATTCAAAAATCGAAAGGTGTCAATATAAAAACAATCTTTGAATAGATATTTAAAGCATCTTTCAAATGAGGTATTATTCGCCTACTGTTGCTATTTATTTCATTTGCAAAAATAAATTTCAAAATTGTTACGCAACGCCATCTTTGATGATTACATTACTATTTATCAACTAAAACATTATTTTTATACTATGATACAGTTTCAAAATTAAAAGAAAGATAGAGAACTCTAGACGTGCACTACGTGGTTTTCCATAAACATTTGTTATGAATATTAGATGATAAAATTTGGACAGTATGTTCTCTTCAATCTAGTCAATATGTCTAAAAGGACGACATTCGCAAACATGTTTGGGTTCAATTTTGGGTTAGTGAAAAATGCTGATTCGTCACTAAATAAAAAAGAATCGGAAAAAGATTTCCCTCTATTTGACATTATAATTAAAATCTGAAATTTGATGGAAAGTTTTACTCTTTGTTTTTAATAAGGTATTCATTTTTTTCGTATGACCTTTGTATGTATACGAGAATATTTTTTCAAAATTATACACAAAATTTTATGAAAATGTGCTATTGCCTGTATATTGGTTCTGAAACTATCAACAATATGTTACTTGAAATTTGATTGTTGGTAAATAAGCACTAATTTATTTTCTGAGCGTATTTTTAATTCATCTGACTGCTATATATTATTTCTGTTCAGTGGTGGCTCGTGATTAAACGAAACGGGTGTTCTGCACAGGGCCGATCCTAGGGTATCGGCCGCCCGCGTGCAAATTTCAAATGTATCCAAACTACTGGCGCCGTAGGGGCCGCAAGAAAATTTTGAAATTTTTCAAAGTCACTCGTTTTCCTGATACTTCAGAATATTCATGTAAAATCCGTTTATACAAAAATATAGACTTTCACAAGAAAAAATTTTGGAATTTAATACCTTTTTGAAGAACATTCATGTTTGCCGTCATATTCTTTGGTTAAGAGAAAAGGCTTGTAAGGTAAATTTTCTACTAGAGGGTCTACAACACTTAAAATATTTTCCGAAAGAGTTTCAGCGTGACATTTTGTAGGTTTCAGGTATGTCCAAAAACGTTCAATCGGATCAACATCGAGAATGTATCTTAAAACTACCACTAACTGAGTTTTTGCAGATACATCAGTTGTTTCGTCTGCCATAACTGCCAAAGATGAAGGTTTGTTAATTTCTTTAATTATTTCTTCATGACATACTTTTAATATACAGTCTAAAAGATCATTTTGTATTTCTTTAGAGGTTCCTTTAAAAACTGAAGCATTTTGTAGATGCTCGCTTAAAGTTACATCAAGCTCAGCAGAAAAATTTATCAAACCACGAAATATCCCCGGGTTTTGAGAGGTTTCAACTTCGTCATGTCCTCGCAGCGCCAGTTCAAAGGCCCCACAAAACTTTATGCAGTTTATAATTTTTGACAAAACGTATCTCTTTTTTGTCACATTATGTTTTATGTCATTATGCTTTTGCACATTTATCCAGTAAGCTGAATCTAGCTGCGCTTTAATATTAGTTGTTCCTAATAAAGCTAATTCCATTGTATTATGTAGATAGCTTTTGGAGTTGTCGTGTTTTTTTATTTTTTCAGTTAAGTGCACCAAATCTGTCACCCCTACCTCCGTCCATGCTTTATCACCGCCAAAAAGTAAACAAGGAAAACAAAATAACGCATTATTTTGTTGCACCCACAAATCCAATTGTTCTTCGAATAAATGTCTCTATTAAATTGACGTTTATATGCTTTTCCGCGGCTAACACCTGCAGTCTCAATAACAATATCGGGCAATGGCCTACCATTGTTTTTTTGAATCAATTTTTTCTTCATAAGATTATTTAAAAAATCGCTTCACATGAACTAAATTATAAACTAAATCCATTGTCACTATCACAGTATATAAATATTAATAATTAGTACAATAAATCACTACACAAATTCACAAAACAGTATTTAAAATCTCAAATTAACACGAAATACGAAATGGTACGATTTACGCCCGCCCGAGTAGGAAGGAATAAACATTCATGATGTTGCCCTAGCTGGAAAAAATACAGCTCACTGACCGTGTACATTCGCGCATTTACGAGCGCCAAGTGTGGATTGTCGCGGGAGTTGAGGGGGAGGACGGGTAGTTCTCAGCACGGCTCGTGCCGAGCCGTGCTGAGAACTACCTCGTGTGGCCCAGTTCAATGTACCGCGACGCGCTCGCGTAGAGACCCAGATAATTCATCTGGTCTACTACTCAATAGAGGACGGCGGACAGAATGTGACTTTAACGCAATAATTTGGCTAGCTGCACCAACTAACCAAATTATTTTATTAATAAATTTTAGTAATTATTATGTCGCGAAAATATACAAATATATAATTTTTTTGGCAGTTCTGCAGCTCTGCAGCACCTATACACCAGCCGCCCCTGTTTCTGTTATTATATGCATAATGTTGGATGTTGCTGAGTTGAGTGGAAATTGGATGTTGTTGAGTAAATATTTCAACTACTTAAACTACCAAAAAGCATAATATTTTAACTACTAAAGAGCAGTAGTCTTGCTCGACCTGATTCCCTGATTTAAAGTCATCCCTGATGGCAAAATGCTGCTACAGATACGTAGAATTATATCAAGGTATTAGTCGATACTTGACAATGAGATACATGACGCCTCTATGATTATTTAATTTTTTGATATTTAATGGTTAATAGGATTACAAAAAAGTCTTATAAGCCTAATAATGCCAGTAGTGCAATGAAAGCATCGAACATGATACAAAATTTGTTACAAATAAATTACCAAAAATGTGTTCAATGATAATGTTATTTAATAAATTTAATACAATTTATTAATTTACCAAAAAGAAAAGGCCGGCAAACAAAAATCTAAATTTGTCTATCAAATATTAATTAACAGATGTGAACTCGTTTAACAGTTTGTCGAGAATTAAAAAAAACATATATGTTCTCACTTCTTGCTCCTAAACTAATAATATATAATTGTTTTAATATATCGAAATGATTAGCATACACACTTGGTATTTTTTTTCAATCGATGTAAATATTTTGATCGCCACTGGTATACTATACATACCCCTACAACGAATATTTGTATAATAATAATAAATACGCCTTACCGGGCTAGAGTCAGTATGAATGACGTCCACAAACTTGGCGTCGCTTCTATCTAGTTTCTTGTATTTTTCTTTTAGGTAGTTGTTTCTAAACAAAGGACTTGCTGCGTCTAATCCTAAATACAAACAGGAATTGTGTTTATTATTATGTTTATTACAACTGAATACTAGATACTAGTAAGAGTGAGAAATGGTTTTAAAATATTTTAATATGCAGTGATCCTTAATGAACAGATAATTAACAAATGTGTTTTTTAATGAAAAATGGATGTTCTGATAAGTGTGGCTTAAATTTAGTTTTTTCAGTTTAACCGAATTGAAAATTCAATGTGAAAGTCTCATGAAATATTTCCTTTTTGTTAAATAGGAATATGTTACCATTTTATTTTATGGTAACAAAAAAATTATTTATCTTTCAATTGTCTATAGTACTTAGAAGAATTACTCTAAATGGAATTACTGTGGGTAATTCATATCTACTGTTATTGATAAGAGAACTAGGATCGTTCTTCTGCCATCTGTCATCTGAACATATAGTTGGTGACTCTTTAGAATAAAAGATTGTATTTACTTTTTCATAAACTTGTATTACATACCATTTATGACATTTTTATGTGTTACGCTTATAGAAAATTCATAAAACATTCATTTTTAATAATTCGTATGTAACATAACAAAAGAACATAATGAGATATTTTCGATGCATTCCTCTCAAATATATGCAATAATGCATTAGTCTTGGAGTTAGTTATACTTTTATCTCTAAATAATCATACCCTCTATTGGCTAGAAGCATAATTAACTAAAAAATTTATTTAGTATTGCCAACATTTCAGTAAAATTTATTGAAAGTGATGTTCCAAAAATTATTTCTGGTAGTCAATATTATGTGATGTCGATATTCTTGAGGTATGCTAGTGTGATAGGATATTACATGAAAAAATTAGGAGTTCTTATTTCAATAACATTCTTACCCACTTTAAAGGGGAATATAAAGATAATTTTTTTAGAATTTATGTCAAATATATGTATAACATTTACATTAGAGAGATGGATACACTAGATTATACACTAGGTATAATTAATATGCAAAATGTATTTATTTGCATAATTTTTTAAATACGCACATTGAGAAATGGCGTACTAGAAATGGCGTAACAAAATGACGTACTTCTATTTTAATTTACTTAGATACTTATAGGAATACACAAGTTTGTATAAAAATACTTTAGAATGGCTTATGGTGGTAGATATTTTGAAAACCTCAATGTATTTAGCTCCTTTATGAGATATACAAGAGCTATATTTCAAGTGATTCAAGTTCGTCATTCACATTTTGTTTCGTTCAACATTTTTTAGCGTTTTCAATGTAAAATATTAAAAAAAAAGATCCTGGCACATTCGAAGGTCTAGTTTGGTTACTGGATTTTTGTTTTCTAAATATTAATAGTATTATTTTAAACATACCAATGAGCATATTTACTAAAAATGAAAACGTCACAGTGGAATATGACGATTTTTTAAATTTTAAAAATTAAAACATGTTTTACAGATTACTAAATATTGCATATGTACCTTTATATTTTAATTAATATGATTAAAATATTGTTTTGTTTAAGGGTAAAAATTTGTGTTTTTAAAAAAAATATGCCTTTTTTGAATGTGAAATAAAAATACCGGGTATTTCTTGTTCCTAAGGAACAAGGAATACCCAAGAAAGACCTTGAACACGTCTGTATCTCAGTTACTAGTGGGTTTACTTACAATGTAGGTTCCTTAGAACTTATTTATAATAGCATATGAAATACTGAAATGTGAATAGAAATATTTTACATCACTTCTGGTTTCGTTACCCTGTATTTTCAGGGTGCAAGTTTTAAAGAACGATGAAGTGTAGGAAAAAATTCAAATAGAATTACATCTCTAAAACAAAAACAAATCGGCTATGAGTAAAACTCTTTTTAATGATCGACCTTATAATTTTACAAAACAAAGAAGCCTTTGAAAGACTGCATAAAACATAAAAATAAAATGCATTAAACACGATTCTCAAGCATTACCCCATTATTATTGAGGCCAATATTATCAATACAAGACTCAATAAATGTTGAATCGCTATAATATATAGTTTTTTTGTATCTGCCATCTAATGTAGCCTCGGCCAGCACAATAAAAGATGGAGAGGAGTAACTGGTTGTCGAATAATCAAACTCTTCATCGAATACTCAGAGTTTGAGAAATGGGCCCAAAAGTTCATTAAATTGAACGAACACAAAGGCAGAACCTTGGTGGGAATCATAACGGACCACCATAGTAGTCTGAATGCATATAAGTACAAGCTGAGACTGACAGCCCGGCCTGCAGATACTGTAAAGAAGACGAGGAATCCTCGATTCATCTTCTGTACACCTGTCCCGCACTGGAGGAGAAGAGGTACATTATATTAGGGATCCCTGTTATCCTAGAGGAGGCGAGGCTTAAGGCGGGGGACGTGCCTAAATTGCTCCTTTATGGAATAGCATTTTTGGACAATGACCCGTATAAGAGGGGATCGCCAAGGGACTACCTATGCGATCAGTGGCTGATGAGGCCCAAATCCATATAACATAATAATAATAATAATAATGTAGCTTCACAGGAAACAGTCTAGGAAATTTAAATGGGGAGACCGTGAGGACTACCGGAAGGGACCATTGTTTGCAATTAATATGTCATCGAAAACGTTTGTTAAATATTAGTTAACTGCAGCGACATTACAACGCGAAGTTCCGTCGAACTGAGAAAGAAAGTGTCTTCTTTTCGTAAGATGAACGTTATCTAAGACATAATTGTTAACTTGACGAAGAATGTTTAAATAAGTGTCGCCATTGAGATTCACATCATGAAATATTTAACGTCCAAGAATTTTGAAAATGCGTTTCCTTATACTAATATTCATTTTCAGTAGATTTATGAAGTAGATACTATAGATGATTATGAGGATTAAACATTCTTTTATTCATAAAATTGGCTTCATCACTCCAAAATATTTTTTTAGAAATTCAGTTTTCCCGGGCTCTAGGAACAAATCACCCACAAAATTGGATTCGTCCTTGTAGGTCACTAGTGTCCAAGTGTCGATGACATGCGTATTTGTGGGATGATAGTAATTTTTTAATAAAATGTTACGTATACTTGTATACAAAATATCATGTAATGTTGACAATTATCAGATATTACTATTTTCTGTTACTAACAATAATACCTCCAATTCAAATTCTTCTGTCACTATGGTAGTTGGTCACATTTTCGGCACCTTAGTTAATGTTCCAATCCTTTTCAAATTATTCCAGAGAGATTTGATAATTTTTTAATAAAGTCTCTCTTTATGCAGGTACTTTAAATTAAATTGTTTCAACAGTTTTTTCTAATTGTTATTACACTCGCCAAATGAAATTATTATTTCGAACATGTTTTCATTGCTATAATATTCTTACATAATTTACATTTTTAAACGATATTATACTAAATAGGCAAGTATTCTGTCTTAATACGAACTACTTTGTCAAAATTATTGTCGTTCACAGTAGTAGTTACAGTATTTTTTACGCCCTAACTTTTATAAGGCGAGATAGCTCAGTGCTACTCTTCTACCTAATATCTAGACATTTATACAGATAAACATAAATACGCTCAGCCGACTGATATGAGAATCTAACCCGCGCCCAAATTATTCCCCACAGGCAATCCAGGCCAGCTCCAAGTGACTCAGCATCGTTACTCTGTATCAACCTATTGAATTTGGAGACCTTCTGCTAGGTAATTATAGAATAATTTCACTTTAGAAAATCTGAAACATCTATGTCATTTCGGATTTAAACTGAAAATCAAGCGGTGATGTGAAAAAGTCTCGAACAAATCTTGTCGCTCTTCGGCATTAAGCCCGGGATGTTGACGCGAACTTAGTTGGTTCATTGTCCGCTACATCATGTGACAGACATCGTATTTCGAAGTTTTTTTTTTGTCATAGTCGAGTTATTGATCTTAAGAATATGGTTACATTTGAGAAATTATTTATAACTGGTCATTTCAGAAAATTTCAGAAAGAAATTACAGCGTATGCCATTTAAATTCGAAAATTAATGCAATTTCGGGTGAAATCGGGAGTGATATAAAAATCAATATAAAAATCAGTCAATATAAAAAAAATTCTGAAGGACATATCTATATCGTAAACCCACTATTAACAGACATACGAAGGTGTTTTATTTTAAAAATATCACCCAGTATATGCATACCTCATAGATTATGGATCTATCTGGTATCCTGGTGATGAATCTGAGAGTTATCAATGGTAAAATTTCAGTTTGATTTAATTAATGATTACACAAGGATAAAATATTGTGAAATAAGAAAAATAAAGATGATACGAAATAATCACCACATTATACCATAATGTGGTAATTATTACCATAATTATGCGGAGCAGACTAGAGAAGGAACATTTTCTAATGTTCGTCACTATAAAGTGAAATTCTATTTCTATTATAACACGAAAATTATTACGAAAAAATATTTGAGAAATAACAGGAATAAAGAAAAACTACAATTATATATATAAATAAATATATCTAAGTCTACATGTTTAAAATTAAATGAATAAAAATTCATTTAAAGAGAAATAAAATTAAATCCATTTAATTTATTACATGTTACTATGTGGATGAAATGTGATGATGTTGAAAACAGAAAAGCTATGAGTGATAATAAATCTTAAATTAACATAAAATTGCTTAGTTTGCATTTTAGTATACTAAAGCCTAATTTAATTTTAATTAAAATGTCTAATATACTTTAATATATCTAAAGAAGCATATATTCGTTAAATTTGTTTGTCAGTTTTAGAAACAGGTTAAGATTTAGGATATATTTTAAATTCGGGAGACATTGACACATTTAGAACATTTGAACAAAAACTGACAGAATTTCAGACTTGATATATTTCCATTTTATAATTTTCTCTTATGGTATATGTTTACTAATTCTGTACTTTACAAAATAAATTCTATACTATTAGTAATTCTATTATAGTATTTTATTATTAATTTTTGTATGTTCTTATTTTCATTTTATTCTTTTATCATAAAGTTTAGGTTCTTGTCCTAGCACATCTTTCACACAATACAACATAATAGTTTAGTATCATTTCAAGTTTAAATGTTCATTTATATATGTTTTAACCTACTGATGTAGGTCGAAGAAAGTGAAAATAGCGATCACTTGGTAGACATCTAGAAACTTCGAATATGAATTATTTCCTCATTTCTCGCGTTAATTTAACTACTTTCATGAACAAGTCTTGAGATAATTGTATTAAGGTGTCCATTATTTCTTTTCTGTCGCCGGTATTCCTTGTATAGATGCCTTTTTATGATTTGTCTTAAAATATTAATTTATAAGAAATGTCTTAATAAATATTTATTATATAAGTATAGAAAATAATACATTTGTATAATAATTTATAAAATAATCAATAACTTATTTATAAAATATTTGTTTATTTATAATGAAAACAAAATGAACAGACATATTTTTTTGGGTATTGATTCTTTTCATATGTAGCATCTTTTTACTATACGATTTCAACATGTAAATTTCAACACAAATCATTTTGTAAAACTCAAAGGGATACCAAAATTTGTTGTTGTTCAAAATTGAAGTCTTTTTAAAGAATTTTTTGGGTAGATCTATTCAAATAAAGTACTGTGAGTGTTAGCAATGTTATTTTCAGCAAGACGGTGCCACATCATATACAACACGAGACACTACAGCTTTTCTTCACGAGTCTTTTTATAATTTATGAAGATGAACATTGTAAATATCATGACCACTTCTGACCAAGTTACTTGATATTTTGGTATATATTTGGAAAGAATTTAGTGTGAAACTTTACATATTTCGCACAGTATATGAGACGATCAATGCCTGATAGTGATAGAATAGTTGTACAAACTTGGTCTATCTACTAGCTATCTACTAATTTGCAACTACATACGAAAAGAGAATAGTGAGTTAAAACATTGAGATATTACATACAAGATAATTAGTTTAAATGATTTTCAACTAGGGATTAATGTCAGCTAATACCTGTTATTCTCTCAACGAGGTGTCCTTTATCTTTCAGAGACTCCGATGCTGTTCCACACACGTGCGCCCCCAGAGAAAATCCGATTAAATGTATGTTATTTGGATTCAGACCTTTGTCAACCATATCTAATAACAACATACCCAATTGCCTTCCAACTAGTTCGGTATTAGCGGCGGCGTTTACGTACTGTGGACCTCTAGCTCCGATATGCCAATCCATTAAAATAATATTGCAATCATACTAAAAAAAAAATATATATATTAAATGAGGAGACTGAAATATTTAATAAAATAAGAAATACAATGTTGAAGTTTTATTTGAATACTACAAGAGAACAATCTACTAATAATGCAGCAACATTTTTATGAGTATTTTAAAACATTATACGCGTATATATTTATATAAATATAAAATTATCTATTAAAAATAAAGCTACTACAGATAAAAAAAGCAACAAACCAGAACGTCCAATGAAAATATTCATCATATTAATTGTTCACTCTTTTTCGGATAGTAACGAACAGAGTAATATTGGTTTTATCTTAAGATACCAAGATTATATAGAAGGATTAAGATGTTAGGAAGGATACTTGGGTGATTGTTTAATCATAATTATTGTATTAACATGGCCGTGATAATTGACCTTAGCAATTTGACATCAGAAAATACTGACGGTTAGGTGTTATAGGGAGCACCTACAAAGTTTTATGATATGCCAGTATTATATTTAATCGATTTTCTAAAAAATCAAAATATGCACTGTTGTCGTATAAAAATAAATTTCAAAATGGCGCCGCAATGTCATCTTTGTTATTATCATCACTATTTATTAACTAAATTAAGGAATAAGTACTTAAAATGATAGGGAATCATCGAATATTATGAAAGATGAAGTTGAATAGACTTGCTAGAAGTTAATTGTGTATAATATTCCGACTCAGGTATCCAATTGTAAACAGATGGCCCGGATTTTTGGAAAAGGGTATCATCGATTTATTTGATACATTCCAGTAGTTACTGGTTTTTAAGTAATTATTTAACTAATATAATTAACTATCAGTTAGATCAGTTTGAATACTGTTATCTGAAGTCCCGTTTCTTCAGTGAAAGATATGATTGGACTAAAGATATTTTTTTCATAATCGCCTTTTACTGTATAATATATTTAGCGTTAAGAATAAATTATCAAGCATGTCTCTATCGTGTACATGTTTTAGAAATAAATCTTTCTTCAAACAGTTTTGCACAAGTATTATAATTAATATAGATCATCATCATGAGGTCATCAGTCCTAAGACTAGTTGGACGCTAACCTACTTCTACCTCTTGTGTTAACCTACGCATTTCGCTAATTGTGCTACAACCTACATCCCTTACTATTTGCGAGCAGTAGTCTAATCTAGGCCTACCTCTGCCTTTCTTCATTCCTATTTCTGCCTCCAAAATATCGCGGACTATTCCTCCATGTCTCAGCAAGTGGCCTACCATTCTATCTCTTCTCTTCTTTATGTTTTTTCACATACTTCTTTTCTCGCCGACTTTCTCTAATACTTCTTCGTTTCTAACCCTATCAGTCCACGGTATTTTCATCATTCTTCGGTAACACCACATCTAAAAAGCTTCTAGTTTCTTCCTACTTGCTTTCCCTACCGTCCAGGTTTCGCAACTGTCTAGTGCCGTTGCTCCATACATACGTTTTCAAAAATATCTTCCTTGTTTCTAAGTTTATTACCCCCGAGCATAAAAGTGCTTTCTTTTTGTTAAAAGCTACTGGACCCTGCGCTATTCTTTGTTTTATATCTTCATCGCTTCTTCCATCCCAATTTATATTACTTCCTAAATAAGTGAAGTCTTTAACTTCCTCCAATCTTTCATTATTAATTTGTACTTTCGTTTTTTCCCTGCTCTCGCGCCCTCTGCACACTTTAGTTTTGTTTTTATTCACCCGCATTCCGTATTCCTCTGTCAACACTGCCTCCATTTCGTTCAACGCTGATTCTAATTTCTCTTTACTAGATGCTAATACTGCTATATCATCCGCGAATTTCAGCATTTTTAGTTACTGTCCCTGTACTTTAATCCCGAAATCCACTCTATCTTTTACCACGTTAATCGCCTCTTCGATGTACAGATTAAAAATTATTGGTGATAGCGTACATCCTTGTCTTACTCCTTTCCTAATACCTACTTCCCTTCTTTCCCCTTCTACTTCTATAACAGCAGTTTGCTCTTTGTATAAATTGTGTACTACTCTCCTATCTTTATACTTCATTCCCGCGCTTTTTAGTATCTCGAACATTTTTCCCATCTTACATTATCAAAATCTTTTTCTAAATCTACGTTTCCTTTTTCTATTGTTTTCTCTAACATTACTCTTAGCGCCAGAAGAGCTTCGCGAGTTCCCCTATTTCGCCTAAACCCGAATTGGTCTTCTCCTAGTATTTCCTCCGCTCTATTTTTCATTCTTTTCTGCACTATTCTGGTTAAGATTTTTGACGCGTGGGAAGTTAGGCTAATCATTCTAAAGTTCTCGCATTTGTCGGCTCCTCTCTTTTTCGGTATAGTAACGATAATGTTCCTCTTATAATCCTCCGGCATCTCGCCCGTTTCATATATGTATTTTACCAGTTCAAACATCCTCTTTACTACTTTCTGTCCCGCACATGTCAAAATTTTCGCATGTACTTTTTCTACACCCGACGCTTTATTGTTCTTTAGCCCCCTTAGTACTATTTCAAATTCCTCTTTCAATATAGGTTTTCCTACATCTTCCCTATCGATGCTAGATTCTTCCTCTAATACCTCTCTTAATTCCTGACCCTTGTATAAATTTCCTAAGTACTGCTTCCATCTATCCGCTTTCTCCTCTCTTCCGATCAGTATGTCCCCCGATTGACTCCTAACGTTTCTACTTATTGGTCCTATATCCCTGAAGTTCCTGTTAATTATTTTGTAAGCCTCATCGGTCTTACCTACTTGGAGCTTATCTTCTACTTCTTTGCATTTATCCTCTATCCATTGTTCTTTCGCTTTTCTACACTTTCTAATGATTTCCCACTTTATTGACTTATAAGTTTTGAGTCCTTCCTCGTCTCGTCTGTTTTTGTAGCCTCGTCTCTTTTATATTAAGTTTAAGATTTCGTCCGTTATCCAGGGCTTCCTAGCTTCTCTTTTCTTGTGTCCTAAAACGTCCGTAGCCGCGGAATCTAGACTATTCTTGATACCCTCCTACTCA
Source organism: Rosalia funebris (assembly GCA_037954035.1). Classification (NCBI taxonomy): domain Eukaryota; kingdom Metazoa; phylum Arthropoda; class Insecta; order Coleoptera; family Cerambycidae; genus Rosalia; species Rosalia funebris. Next base: position 14,736,110 of record JAZFAV010000007.1, read on the forward strand.
GTTTCTGCGTTCTTGATTTCGTCATTACTCGCTTTATTTATTAATTGATCTATATAGATATACTAATATAGATACACTATATTAATTAACACAGTTGGAATTATTCTAATTTCCATAGAAAATATTAGGGTATCTATTCCGATTACCTTGCATATAATTATATACATATTAGTGTAATGACATTCTCACTCCATAACCTTTATCAGAATATATAATAAATAAGCAATAGTAAACATAATAAATTTTGAAGCATACATTCTGTCCTACTTCTTTCGTTTTTATTTTTATTATTTGTATAATTCATAGTATTATTTTCAATTTTGGTACATTAAACTGAAACACAAGAAATAGAAACTGGAATTTATAATAGCCTATATGGATGAAACAAGATCACAACAAAGTTTATGCAACTTATTTAAGGTGCCACCCAGATCCACCTACTAGGTGATCTCCCACTAGCTGACTTAAAAATGATTCATCAGAAAGCTGATGATTATGTTACAGATACTATTGTAGAGTGAAATCAGATGTTATTATTCTTTCACAGAGTACACAAAAAAATAAAACTAGCGATCTCTAAACATGCGTTGAAAAGGAAAGGTATACATACAACATTAGTTTAATGTAAGTACTTAAAGATAGTCTCAATCGTTGACTCTAGTTTTATGAACTCTCGCCGGCTTGTGTAACAACAACTCACAACATAACAGTTGCATTAGAGCACAGATGAAAGCGACTTCAATAATCTAAGTGATAAAATGTAATAATTGAGATAATTAAGATAATAGTATAATAACGCTATAATGTTAAATATTCGGAATAATATTCCGAATAAGAATTTACATTATATAATTCTGTTCTTGCCTTTACAACAACAGAATCTCTTTCTTGTAGACAGGCTGATAACAGACTCATGGCAGACTTGCTATTTTCAAACTATTCATCATTATGCGTTATGTATTGAAGAGTGTTGTGTGTTATTGCTTGCATATCTTTTATATTTTTTCGAGGACATTTTTCTAAACCTGGAGGGAATGTAATTCGGATAACTCATATCATTAGATGCCTGTAATTGGGTGGAAGGCCCTGGTATGCCTGCAATGTTTGACAATTCGTTATTTGGTGTAAATACGTGAGTGGTATCTGTAACACTTTATATCTGGTATTTATTTTGCATCCTTTTAAAATAATTCCAATTATCCAAGGTTTATTTACTTACAACTTCGTAAAAAAATGTTAGTAGATTGCAATCACACGAAACCTCATGGACAAACAATTAACGCATAGTGATTTAACATGGTTATACTTGTTTATTGCATAACAAGACTGGTGAAATGCGTATGTGTAGGTCATTGCAAACATATCATGTAATGATGATTTGTTGACCTCTTTTAACATGTAAATGAATAATGCAAATCTCGAATTATTGATTATATAGTTAACTAAAAAGTATGTCGGTGTTGCGTATTGCCCCAATGCTTTATTATACTTGCTGCACTTTCTGCAGATAATAACAATAAATAAAACTGTAAAACATGCACCGAGAAATGGTAAATTATATAAATGCAGGTGTACTGAGTTTATACATAATATAGACTAAATTTCTAAGCTTAAAGTAATGATTATATTCGAAAACTTTGATATATGCAGTTAGTACTTTAATTTTTTTGTTTCAATATTTTTAGCCTTAAGCTATGCCCTGTATGCATTTCCATTTGATATACATCTTTTTTTTTGTTTTAATTGCAATCCTATACATTATATATTTGTTATGCATCTTTGTTTTTTACGAGGGCGAGATTTAGCTTAATGTTACTCTTCCATCTAACCCCCTACATCCACATGAACCTACACAGACACACGCAGTCGACTTGTGTGAGGATCGAACCATCACCTGGCGTAATAATGCTTTTTAATATGTCATGGAATTTATGGATATGGCAGGTTCCAAAGATTAGATTATGAAAGGATCTTGTACGAGGGTGAAATAAATATAAACGAGACTTTCCCGCTTCGTGGAGTGTTGGGTAGGGATGTTAGGAAGGGGGAGAGCAGGTGGGCGACCTCGCTCGTTCCTTTCAGTATCCGCCTTCGTCAATTGCGCAGCGTGCTATCATCAAGTTTCTCGCTACGGAAGGTGTAAAACCAGCTGAAATCCTGACGAGATTGATTGCGCAGTTCAAGGAAGAGACTCTGTCCTGAGGTAGAGTATTTGCATGGCAGAAACAACTTGTAGAAGTTGTTAGAAAGTTCAAAATGAGAGCCTCCATCCTCGCACCAGTATCACTAGCGACAACATCGTCCGCGTTCAACAACTTCTTGAGAGTGACAATCGTCCGACCACCAATGAGATTGCATCTAAGGTTGGAATAAGTTATGGAAGCACTTTTTCGATCATCACAGAGCAGCTAGGTTGTAAGGTGTACGCAAGGTGGGTTCCTCGCCTTCTGACAACTGAGCAGAAATTACATGGTTTTCAGGTGAGTGAGCATTTCCTGGCGAAATTTCGGGAAGAGGGAGAATCGTTTCTCACTCACGTTATCACCTGCGATGAAACGTGGGTGCACCACTATACCCCTAAGTCGAAACAGTCGAGCAAGGAGTGGAGACGTCAAGGGTAGGCTGGGCCAGTGAAAGCCAAGTCAAGGCTGTCAGCAGACAAGGTTTTGGCTACAGTTTTTTTGACCAGCATGACTTGTTGCACCTCGATTTTTTTCATGATCGCAAGACCACTAATGCGGCGTACTACTGCGACATTTTAAGCGAAGTTTGACTAGCATATCGCCGCAAACGACGTGACATACCGATGAAAGAAATGAGACTACTCTATGACAATGCTCGTCCCCATATAACAGCCCTGACCAGAGAAAAGTTAGAGGAATTGGGCTGGGGCACACTTGAATACCCTCGTTATAGCCTCGACCTATCGTCCTGCGACTGTCACCTCTTTGGTCCTCTCAAGGAAGCCCTGGGAGGGCAAAGATTCAACGATGGGGCAACGATGACGAGGTTGAGGCCTACGTGCGCAATTGTCTGGAGACACAACTAACTTCATTCTATGAGCAGGGCATTGCAAAATTTCCTACACGCTGTGAAAAATGTGTTTCCAGATCAGGAGATTATGTAGAAAAATGAGCTGTTATTCTTTTTTTTTTTCAAGTTCAAATAAAAGACATTAAAAAAAAGTCTCGTTTATATGTTATTCACAGTCGTATATAGGAATTTGTATTTATATAGAAAAAGTTATTGTGGTTCAACTTGGAAACTTGACCTTAAAAAGGTTAATTCTATAACAACTAAAATAATTGGCATCAAATTAAGAAGCGATTGTTTAATATAAACCTGAATTGATACAAATATCGTTGAAGGCACAGAAAATAATTTATTTCCATCGAGCTAAAAAAAGATAAATTCATTTATGAACTCACCCATGCAATAAATAATTTTAAACACTCCACCTAGAACATAATATGTTCATACTTCTTTATTGCTTAATGTTGTAATTAAGTATTACAAATCGACTTTAATAGACTTAACACAATATAATTTTTGTCATTATAGTAAATTTTAATTTTTGCTGTTAGTATACGTGAAATAACTATACCGAATTACTTAATAATATACAAATCTAAGTTTAATTAACGAGTATTAAGAAAATCAATAGTGGTTTGGTCTTGATTCAATTTTGCATAGAAATTATGTTAATATTATTTAAGTGAGTTTTATGGAAAGTATATAATTTAGATATTCAGTGTAATTCATTTCTTTAAAGGAAGAAATTTCTGAATAACGTAACCATAACAATTTGTCGCTAGACAGTATTTATGCTGATTATAAATATGCTTTCTTGTATACTTGATACTTTGAAACTTCGTTATTAGCCTACCAATCTAATTGTAAAACTAAACACATATATAATTTAATGTTATAATTCCGACGCTTTTACGATCGGGCCTGACCTGATGCCCTATAATAAAAGATTTGATTTAATTGATTTTTCGGGATTTGAAGTGTCCATGGTATTTAATCGTTAATAATGTATCGCAAAGCAGTTCGCCAAATAGTGTCAAATGCTGATAAGCAATTTAATATAATAGAACATATGGTTTGTATAATGATTCTTTGAGTGTGCGTCACAGGTAACAATCGTATGAATCAATCAGCTAACATTTTTGAACAGTGTCGTGCCGGAAACACATTTAGGATAACAGTACAATACAAATCCGTCAACCTATGACAGAGTAATGAAAAGGTTCTCCACAAAAACATTAAATCGAAGTGATACTTCCACCAAAGTAAATGAAATAAATTCAACAAAAATCAAAACAAAAATTAAATTAATTTTACAGAAATATTGAGACGCTAATGAATAAAATTATACAATAAAGCTAAGACGTGACTTCATAATTGCATTTTATTCGGCAAATTATTAACGGTCTATGCCGTACGTAGTTGATTGAAAGATATGTCGCTAGACATACGTGCTGGTAATTGTGGCATATTGGTAACAATTGCGAATCGTGTAGCATGTGATCCGTGTATCGTTACTGAATTGACACGTACGATTCATTATATAAATTGTAGATCAACATACATGAAAAAATATTCGACACGGCACTGTATTATCTAATTAAATATTTATCATAGAATATTTTTAATATTCTGTATTCTTAATCTAATTAAATTATCTGAATTAATCTTTTTTCTTTGGCAAATGAAACACTTGAATTCTTCCTTACCGGATATCAAAAATGATTTTACCCAAATCAATATTAGAATGCTATTGAATCAGGCATACTTACAAAAAATTAAGAGTAGATTTAGAATATTAGATTATAATAGCTCACATCATATTTCTCTTGTACTGGTTCGGTACAAATCGGGTTTCTGATAAGAATAAAATAGAAGTTTTCAGGTTGTATTATGTTTGTATTGTGAGTCGCATCTCACAATACAAACACAAACTACATTATAAAACATGCACCTGCCATATGGAACAGGAAGACTGCAATTGCACATAAAATCATCTCATTTTCACATTGGCGTAACTTTGTCAAATATTATACAAGAATGTGTAGATAAAGAATTGTATATCAAATTTTAACATACAGAAATTGACTTTCCTCTCCTAAAGCCTGAGGTTGGGAAAGATTATACAGATACGAGGACAAATAGATTAATGCTCAGGGAGAGAATCAAGTTTAATCTCTTGGAACTCGAAATCAATGCAATTACACCCCCAGTTAGCACCTTCGATCATAGTACGAATATAATTGTTGCAGATACTGTTATATGATAGATCACCTCATCCATGTAGTGGCATACTTTCGTAAGCTATGGGTTGGACAACTGATCTGCATGCCCACCGTATTCCAAATTAGAGGCCAAATTATCTAATATAGCCACACAGATATTGCATTTTCCATTTATACCATGAGATGTTGCATATCTGCTCTATTCTTAAAGAGAAATAACAAATGTATTATTGAATATTATTGAATTTAATATTCAGTTATATTTTAAAAATAAATATGAAAAAGGAGTATTATGATTATTAAAAACTAAAAAGGCAACTATTCTCAAAAACATAATATTGAAAATAGCACTCATCACTGAAATCATTTTTAGAAGTATGACATTAATTTGAATGGCTAGACAAATGTTTAAATTAGGTAATAAAGAAGTTGCAGATTATATATTATATTTGCAAATAAAATACAGAATTTCTTAGTTACACAATTTAGGAAATATTAAAATAAGGTTTACTCATTGAATATTTTCTTAGAAAAATAAATAATAATACATCACATCAAATCTAGAATTATAGTTGGTAATTAAATTTATCCTCTTCAATATATCCACCGATCTCAAAACACTGCATAAATATCTGAAATCTCAAACCAGTGCTATAATATTGTAATTCAGTCATCTGTAGGGCGATATGGCTTCAATATTTCAAAACAATTTGATAATAGATATTGACGAAAAATATAAATGTTGAAGTTTCGTTATGTACCTCATCCTTCTTCCTTTCCTGCTTCCTTCTATCTATAAATAAACAGTCTTCTTATATAATCTTTACAGATAAATGTCAGATTTTCTTCAATGAGGTACTGTACTCGTATAATTATCGATTCTGACCAAAATCATCATTTAGTGAATGTGTTCGATTATCCAATATTGATTATATAATTTACATAACAAATAGGGAGATATGTAACATCATCTAAAAAAGCAGTTAACTCAATATTTTCCAAGTTTCATTCTACTTGTTCCACCATAAAAATTATTCCAGCATTTTCTAGATACAAAGCTTATGTTTCAGTAAGTATTATGCTTCCACAAAATATTTTGCACAAACGAATAAGAAATACCTATGTTATACCTACATTGCTATGTCAATAGAAGCTTGTGGGTATGCTTCGAGATATGCTAGAACAGTTATTTCATTATCTTAATTTTCAGCTTATTGATCTAGAACTTATCTCTGTTGTTTTAAAAGTACTAATCTCTAATAAATTAACCTCAATTCTTCTTTTATTTTCTTTCATAGGTGGCAAATTCGGATTTAATTTGTTGAATTCTCCATTCAATGTCTAAGAATTCTATTGCGTTCTCCATAAATATAAAATATATTCAAATAATCTACATTGGAACAATTTTTCTGCATAATTGATATACAACCGTATTTTGATAATATGACAAAATAATTTCGAATAATACATATTTTGTGTCCATGGCACACTATACTTGATATTGAAGTCAATTTTTGAGTTATATAGAAAACAGTTTTCTAAATAACTCAAAAAATGTACATGTTAGTTACAGGAAATGCCTATGTAGATCGAAAGGAATTAAAAAAAGTTAAAGAACCGAAAAACCGAATTATATAATACAGTATGTTCTATTTCAAATATGTGAATTAATTTATTTATGTCGAATTTAGTGATGTTCAACTCCCTTTCTGAACACTTTGTACATTGGTAGCATTTGTACATTATACAGAAGCTCCACATCTAATAAATTTTAGCATGTTTATTGGACTGCGTCATAGAATAATTTATTGATATTCATTCATTTATGTTTTTATTAAAATCGAAATATTAAAAAAACTATTAGTTTTGGGAATGATATTAAAATCTAACTTAAAATATTTAATATAATTGAATTCTGGTATACAAGTTATGATGTGTGATGTGTGGTTTAAAATAATTCAGTTAATGCCGACTTACAAGGGGTACAATCAGAAGTGATATTATTTTCATCAAACAGAGCACACATGAAAATCCAAATATGTACACACTTTCAATGGCATATTTCCTAAAGTTTCCCAATTACATTTAGTACGCCACTCACCGTGATGTACTTTATATATAATGGACGCTTTTTCTATTAACACACATTTTGACAAGACGTAGGTACCTCATTTTTGCTCGTAAGAGAACAGCAGACCCTCTACAACAAAGCTGCCACATATTAATGTGTTTAATTAAAATGCGGTTTTAATTGCAGTAGAAATTCAACACTGAACAAAATTACTCTAGAAGATATTTCATTGCCGAAATATATTATGTTCCACCGCATCCTGCACAATTAATAAGGAATATACATATCTATCAAACACTTTCACTAACTCTTTGCAATTATTGCGTACACTTTTACTAGTACGCCAATTTTTATATAAACTCGTTAATTATGGTCAGTGGCGGCTCGTGATGAAATGAAACGGGTGTTTTTCACAGGGCCGATCCTAGGGTATTGGCCGCCCGCGTGCAAATTTCAAACATATCCAACCTACTGGCGCCGTAGGGGCCGCAAAAAAATTGCGCCGTAGGGGAAAAGTTTGAAAATTTTCAAGGTCACGCGTTTTCCTGATACTTCAGAATTTTTATGTAAAATCCGATTATACAAAAATATAGACTTTCACAAGAAAAATTTTTGGAATTTAATACCTTTTTGAAGAACATTCATCTTTGCCGTCATATTCTTTGGTTAAGAGAAAAGGCTTGTAAGGTGAATTTTCTACTAGAGGGTCTATAACACTTAAAATATTTTCCGAAAGAGTTTCAGCGTCATATTTTGTAGGTTTCGGGTATGTCCAAAAACGTTCAATCGGTTCACCGTCGAGAATATATCTTAAAACTACCACTAACTGAGTTTTTGCAGATACATCAGTTGTTTCGTCTGCCACAACTGCCAAAAATGAAGGTTTGTTAATTTCTTCATGACATATTTTTAATATACAGTCTAAAAGATCATTTTGTATTTCTTTAGAGGTTCCTTTAAATTCTGAAGCATTTTGTAGATGCTCGCTTAAAGTTACATCAAGCTCAGCAGAAAAATTTATCAAACCACGAAATATCCCCGGGTTTTGAGAGGTTTCAGCTTCGTCATGTCCTCGCAGCGCCAGTTCAAAGGCCCCACAAAACTTTATGCAGTTTATAATTTTTGACAAAACGTATCTCTTTTTTGTCACATTATCATTATGCTTTTGCACATTTGTCCAATAAGCTGAATCTAGCTGCGCTTTAATATTAGTTGTTCCTAATAAAGCTAATTCCATTGTATTATGTAGGTGGCTTTTGGAGTTGTCATGCTTTTTTATTTTTTCAGTTAAGTGCACCAAATCTGTCACCCCTACCTCCGTCCATGCACAAATCCAATTGTTCTTCGAATAAATGTTTCTATTAAATTGATGTTTATATGCTTTTCCGCGGCTAACACCTGCAGTCTCAATAACAATATCGGGCAATGGCCTTCCATTGTTTTTTAAATCAATTTTTTCTTCATAAGAGTATTTAAAAAATCGCTTCACATGAACTAAATCCATTGTCACTATCACAGTATATAAATATTAATAATTAGTACAATAAATCACTACACAAATTCACAAAACAGTATTTAAAATCTCAAATTAACACGAAATACGAAATAGGTACGATTTACGTCCCCCCGAGGAGTAGGAAGGAGTAAACATTCACTGATGTTGCCTTAGCTGGAAAAAGTACAGCTCACTCATCGTGTAAATTCGCGCATTTATGAGCGCCAAGTGTGGATTGTCGCGGGAGTTGAGGGGGAGGACGGGTGTGCCGAGCCGTGCTGAGAACTACCTCGTGTGGCCCAGTTCAATGTACCGCGACGCGCTCGCGTAGAGACCCAGATAATTCATCTGGTCTACTACTCAATAGAGGACGTTGGGCAGAATGCGACTTTAACGCAATAATTTGGTTAGCTGCACCAACTAACCAAATTATTTTATTAATAAATTTTAGTAATTATTATGTCGCGAAAATATACAAATATCTAATTTTTTTGGCAGTTCTGCAGCTCTGCAGCACCTATACACCAGCCGCCCCTGATTATGGCCACTAACTGACTTTTGCAACATATATCTATTCCTGTCCCACGATACTCAATTAATACATAATGTGCTATAATGCAAAAAATCCCATTACTACCCGCTACACCAACGTTGATAATAAATTGATGAGTACTTAAAAGGCAAGTCACCTTTATACCTGCTCTTATTTAAATGAGATAATCTATTAAGAGTCAGGTATAGACAAATCCTTTAGTATATTGATAAAAAATCATAGATTATACAGTGGACGTAAAAGAATCTATCCAGTATATCAAAACACGATAAACTAATTATTTTTTGCAACAATATATAAGTAACCACCACATCAGTAACACCATGTTATATATACATTTACACCAAGATTAAAAAAAAAAATACAAAAATTTATACTTACTAATTGCAAATATGCATTCGTTAATATTAATGATCCCTTTTCATTCCACCGGCTCATGTAACCATGCACTATGAGTTTTAGAGGTTTTGTGTAATTAAACGATGACTCCTCTAAGGATTTTCCGTTATCATCGTAATATAGTATTTCTGGATGAGAAAAATTTATACTCCTAGTAAATAAGAAAAATTTGGTTTCTAGCTGTTGGGGATCCTCGGGTATCTTCTGTAGAGGAGAATTTCTGTGGGGTAGATTGAAACAGCCAACAACGTCTGAAAAATATTTATCAAAACATTAATCAAAGTGATATAGTTTTAATGTTCTATAAAGGTTACAATGATTACAATTTGTATAGTGGATCATTGTGTGTGCATCAATTTAGTGACGACACACGAATCTCATGCTACACCACTCGCAATTGTTACTAATATGCCACAGTTACCAGCACGTATGTCTAGCAACATATGTTTCAATCACCTACGTACGACATAGACAGTTAATAATTTGCAGAACAAAATGCAATTCTGAAGTCACGTCTTAGCTTTATTGTATAATTTGATTCATTGGCGTCTCAATATTTCTGTAAAATTTATTTTATTTCTGTTTTATTTATTTTGATTTTTGTTCAATTTAATTCATTTATTTTGATATAAATAGCACTTTCATTGAATGTTTTTGTGAAGAAACTTTTCATTACTCTGTCATAGGTTGAGTGGCGGTTTTGTATTGTACTAACTGCTATCCTAAAATGTGTTTTCGGCACGACATTGTTCAAAAATGTGAGTTGATTGATTCATACTATTATTACCTGTGACGCACACGAAAAGAACATTACACAAACCATGTAACTATCTTTAATGCTAATACAACATAAATATGTTTAAATGAAGATTTTTTTAAATGTATGATTAAAATAGTTGCCACAATATTTTAAAAATATAGGTGTGTATTGCTTTTTGGTAAAATTTATTGGGATTTGTTGGTTAACTTGTATATTGACTGATTAGTAAAATGATTTTGAAATGTTTTCTGAAGAAAATAAAAAACGTTGTGTTACTGTGATTTTTCTTTACCTACAAATCTTTAGTTCTGAATTACAAATTTTAATGTGGGTCCTTTTTTCAATTATCGATAATCATAAATTATTACGCATTAAAATTGTATAATTAATAACAATTTTTAAAGACATTTTCCAATCCACCTCGACACAACTTAAAACAATAAGACTACGAATAGTTCTTTCAATCTCTTGGTCCCAAATTCATAGCAGGAGGAGATTTTAATAGTAAAAAGACACTCTGAGGTACACGGCTTATCACCACCAAAAGTAGAGAACTTGATAGAGTGATTAACAAAGAGAAGTATTCATTCTTATCAGCTGGAGTATGAGCTGATAAGAATGAATACATATTGGCCATTGGATCCAGAAAAAGTATATGATATTCTGGACTTTTTGAAATCATACATGGATGTCGAGGTAATCTTTGATTTATCGTCAGATCACACGCTAATAATTGGTACACTCAGTTCATCTCCAATAAACATAAAGAAGATGCAGATACTTGATAACTCAAAGACTTATTGGGAAGTATACAGGAACACAATCGAAGAAAAGATAACTCTAAGAACGCCATTTAAGCAATCTATTAAACTGGAGGAAGCCAATAAAATATTTATAACTATACATCAAGATGCGCCAATCAAGCCACTATACAACTAACCGCACAACAGAAAGCTGTAAATGTTTTTGTAATACAAAAATAATATGCGAAAAGAGCAAAGCTAGGAAAGAGTGGCACCACAGCCATAATACAGCAAACAAAGGTCCAATAAGCTCAAGTCTAACTTAAAGGAAACGCAAAATTCATCAGTCCAAGATTACATATCCAATTTGAATAGATATGACAACTTTATATGGCAGCTTATTAAATCATCTATAAAACCATAACTAAGGATCCCTCCCCTATACATCAAGTAGATCCGAACCCAAGTCTCTGGGCTCGAAGTAACAAGGAAAAATCATATCTGTTTGCTTTGCTAAACATCTCTCAGATGTTTTTACTCCTAACTCCTGATCTAAATCAAGAAATTTTAGAATTTTTAGTTAACAATGTTTTCTACAGAAGATATCCCTGATCACCATTTGGTTTCCAGCATTCACACTCAACTATCCAACAGTATCACAGACTAGTACATGAAATAAATACATTCATAGAGAACAAACTCTATTGCCCATCAGTAATTTCTCGACGTTAAGCGTTCGATAAGGTCTGACACGAAGGACTGTTATATAAAATTAAACTCTCTCTGCCAAATTACTTTGAACTATTCAACACTAGAGTTAACAACGAAGTTTCGAACGTGATGCCAATCAAATCTGGAGTACCACAGGGTAGTGTACTAGGACTAGTACTTTATTTCCTATACACATCGGATATACCAATGGCAGATAATACAACATTCGCCGATGACACAGAAATACTTCCTCAGCACAGTAATGCTGTCATTGCATCCGAATATATTCAGCAACACCTACATCTGGTAGATTGGATAAAAAAATGGAAAAGAAAAATCAACACAACAAAATCCACACAAGTTATCTTTACTCTAAGGAAAAAACAATGCCTGCCAGTTACTTTTAATGGTACTACTCATATAATATCAGAAGCCTCATTCGTAAGATATTTAGGGATGTACCTAGATAAAAAATTGAAGAAGAAGAGTTGGAGAGAGCATGTAGCAAAAAAGAAAAAACAAGTTACTTTAAAATTTAAAAACTTATACCTGCTAGGGTAAGAGACCCAATAGTTGGCATCAACCCAGTTATTGGCATTTCCATTAATATCGGTTATTTATAAGGTTTCTTCATATTATATACTTTTAGTTGACAAAAAGTCGTAAAGATGGCACTCTTTACTAACTAGGTAATACAGATTTATATGTGTCATGGCGCATAGAATCTCAAGGTATCATTTCACAGAGAGTCGTGTTAATGCAAGTGATAAATTTAACTGCTTTTGTTAGGTATGTGAAAATCCTAGAGGTATGTAGACAACCATTATTAATATTATTCTGTATTGATTCTTTATATACACAAAATTAAGGCATACAGGTGTCATTTTCAATAAATATTTAGCAGAATATATGGCAAGATAGGTTAATTTTACGGATGCCGACTACTCGGTATGAAATAATTTGAGGGAGCAGTTATTGGCGCCTGGCCAATAACTGGATTACTTCATATTATGTCTGTAGCAGTTATTGGCAGTATATAAATTCAACATATCTTTTTTTAATTTAACGGCGACCTATTAGCAACAAGTTAATATATTATGTGTACCCTATACCACTATTCCGATTATTCAGATTATATCAATAATTAAATCAGTATATTATTTTTATTTCGTTGCAGAATAAAATAATAAAAAATGCCGAAGGTTAAAAAAAATTCTAAATACCGCAAATTATACACCGAAGGGGCACTTCAAAATGCCATTGAAGCTGTACACAATGGAATGCCTAAATCTAGAGCTGCAGAGAAATACGGTATACCACGGCAGACCCTTCAGTACCGAATGGGGGACAAATTTATAAAACCCACCCATGGGCCTGTTCCCATTTTGACAAAAAATGAAGAAGATTTATTAGAAAAATAGGTTTTGGAAAGTCACAGAAAAGGATTTCCACGAAAACGAGATGATGTTCAGTCAGCAGTCAAATATTTTCTAGACAAAAATCCTCGGCGAAACCCTTTCAAAGAAAATACTCCAGGCAAACACTGGTATAAAGCATTTTTAAAAAGACATCCTCTGCTTGTGCACAGGACTCCTGAAGGTGTTACACCATCGAGTGCTAATGTATCTAAAAAGGACATAAGTAGCTGGTTTCAGAAAGTAGAAAGTTATCTTGAGGAAAAAAACTTTGCAAATATCCTTCAAGATGGATCAAGGGTTTTTAATGGGGATGAATCCTGTTTCTTGCTATGCCCTAAGGAAGAGAAAGTTTTGGCCCCAAGAGGAACAAAAAATGCATATGAGGTAGACCAAGGAGTCACAAAATCTAATCTGACAATAATATTCACCTTTTCCGCATACGGTTCAATAACACCACCCATGATCCATATAAACGCCTTCCAGCAAATATTGCTGCTAGCGTTTCAGACGACTGGGGTATTGGTACGACCGATAATGGATGGATGAAATCGGAGGTGTTCTATGAATATATTTTAAATATATTTCATAAACATCTCCAGAAAAATAATATCCAAAGACCTGTAATATTATTTGTTGATGGTCACAAAACCCATTTAACATATGAGCTAAGTACTTTATGTACTAAATTAGATATAATTCTTATTGAGTTATATCCTAACGCAACAAGAATTCTACAACCCGCCGATGTTGCTTGCTTCAAACCCCTAAAAACACGATGGAAGTAGGCAGTATTGGAGTGGAGAAGGCATAATCCACTAGTTCAGTTGAATAAACAACATTTTATACTAGAAAGAGCCATTAAAAGTTTAAAACAATCTACCATAAAAAATGGCTTTAGGGTTTGCGGTCTATTTCCTTGGAACCCTAATGCCATTGACTTCAGCAAGTGTTTGGGAAAAAAGAAAAATGATGAAGGCCAACGTGATAACTTAAATAACAACGATTACAGTTTAGAATATCAAGATTTTTGTAACATTGTCGGACCAGCCAAACTTCAAGACTTAGAATCGTACGATGATCAAGATCAAGAATCAGATGAAAATTTTCGAATACTTTTTAAAATTTATAAGAAGTTTAAACCATTAGACAACACCAATGTTATAGTAGACGATCACAATAAATCCATCATCCAAGTAGAATATACGAGTACAGCTAATGATCAAAATCAATTTACAGAAAAAGACTTTAACGATATGCCTATAATAATCGACGTTTTTGGAGAAGAAGAACACCCTGAAATAGAAGACGTCCCCAGTTTACGCCAATCGACCGTGAATGACATTCTTGAATCCAACGTAAACGTTCATCACCAATGTTGAGGTAGATATCACCAAAATTCTTGTATCCGAATATATAACCGAAACTCGCGAACCTGTCGAGAATAATCGACCCATTTGTGATCAAGATAGATTAAACCAGTTAATTCAGGAGACTTCTAGAACATCATCTGAATTAAAGGTCTAACGTGGCCCAAAACCCCTGAATGAAAAAATAAGAGACAGGTAGAAAGACTACCTTTCATAATAACTTCCACTGGTTGGAAAAATATATATAAAGATAAACAGAAAGAAAAAGAAGAAAAATAAAAGGAGAAAGAAGAAAGGGCGCATCAGAGAGAAGAAAAAAAGATAGCCAATAAAAAGCCAAAGCACGTGAAAAACTAAAGTTCCATTGAAAACATAGGAAAACATAATATGAACAAGAAAAGAAAGGAAGTAAAAAGCTCAGGTTCACTTGAAAATAACGAAAACAAAAAAATTGAGAATAAAAATCTCGAGGACAATACCAGAACAGAAAGAAAGCCAAATCCTGTTAGAAACTCAAGTTTCACGGAAAATAATAAACTACCTCCACAGATAGTGGTGAACCATCAACGTCTAAATCGGAGCTTCCTACTAATAATGTGCTATGCAACAAAGGACTTTGTTTTATATGCACAAAAAATTTTTCTCTGATTAATTATGGTGTAAAATGCCAAACATGTTCAAGGGCATATCATGCTAAATGTCTAAAAAAGCAGGGTACATACCAAAACTTTTATAAATGTCAAGTTTGCATAAGTAGGATTATTTAGTATTAAAATTTAGTATTGTTTTGTTCATTAGTCTAAAAGAGTTTATTGCAATAGTGCAAGTTTATTTCTGCAATATTGATGTAATCTTAGTTTTATTTTACCTGATCTTTACCAAATGGATACCTAATAGAAGTAAAAATAAATGTTTCTTGCGTTAATTTGTACCTACTAGAATTATTGTAGTCCACTAAAAAAACTTATTTAATTAGTATATACTACCAATAACTAAATTTATGCCCATGCCAATAACTAGAGATTACTACCAATAATTGGTAAATGCTACATCAGAGACAAAAACATTATTTTTAAATTATATGACTAACTTTTTTTTTACATGTTATAGTTAATTCTGTAGAAAAATGATCATGAATGTCATAACCGAAGCGATTTCCAAATAACTAAATTTTTAGTTGTGTAAAAGCGCAAACTATAGATGCAAGCTGCTTAAGATGCCAATAACTGGGTATTTTACCCTACTCGAGAGAAAATCGCATCTGTCTTTATAAAACAAAGTTCTAGTATATAAGGCGGTGATAAAACTTATATGGACAAGTAATAGAACTCTGAAGATGCACCGGAAAGTCGAGAATTAATACCCTTCAGAGAGCCCAATCCAAAATACTCCTAACAGATGCACCGTGGTATGTATCAAATAATACACTACATGGCGACCTCGGCGTTTCCTTCATCAGTGATGTAATCCAGGATAGGAGTAATAAACACCATAATAGACTCGAAACACACTCCAATCCACTTATGAAACCACTCCTTTGCCAAAAAAACTATAGAAAATTAAAAAGATTACCAATAGAATACCAGTATATATAAAGTAAACTAAAATGCAAGAGGGTTTTTCGCTGGAAGTATTCTCATCCCGTCAACTATTATAGAACTCTCCTTATCGGTTCTATGATATCAGATTAGCTTATAGAAGGTTTTTTCTGATTGCTGACATCTTGAAAGAAAGAAAAATCTGGCGAAAATTAAAATAAGGTACTGCCAACGTATTTTTTAAATCAAAAGTTTATTATTTAGAGTTACAAATTTCAAGATTTGTTTTGTAGTAATAGATAATCATATATAATTTAATATAATAATAATGTATTAAAAATGTCATTACTAATTAAATTCTAATAATGAATCTATGAGAATATGGCATTCGTGGATGTTTGGCTTGAGATTTTTGTTACTGAACTATCATCACTGTCATCAGTAATACTAAATATCCATTATTAATAGTCACTTATTTATCTGATAAACGACACATGTTTGACACATATAATCTTAATTAATTAGTAATAAATTTGTAGCTATATCAACTCTATTATACATGATCAATATATCTATAGACATTTTTATAAATAATCATGCTTCCAATTAAACTACAAAACTCCGCAGCTATATTAGCTACATAATGATTTATTCATGCTCAATATAGTTAATGTACATTTGCATAAATAATCATCCTTCCAATGAAACTGGAAAACGCTGTTTCCTGAAATTTCGAAAAAAGAAATAGTATGCAGTATGTCCCTAAACCTTGGAACTTTTTTTAGAAAAGCTTCTCAGCCACATTAGTCTTCATTTTAAAACCGCTTTCAACTCCTCGCCATCACTCGGTATGCCCTGAGAACTACAATTTAAAATTTAGGCTAGAAATACAGCCCATATAAAAAGAAGATGTAGTTCTATATGTAAAAATTACTATCGAAAATGCGCATGTATGACATTTGTCATTACATTTCGTAAGAAATTTACCATTAAAAAAGATAAGGGTTTTTATGACGACGCACATTTTGGTTTAAATGGTTATTTATATATACAAAAATACACAAAATTATATTTAAGCCGGTAACATCTAGAATAATTATAAAATTGTGAGATAGTTCCAAGTGCTTCTGCATTAATATTTTAAACTGTTTAATAATTGATTTCAGCTTCTTTAATGACATTTTTCTCATATATATTAGAGGAATTACATTACATCATCAGTTTTCTCGTAGGGATAAACAAATATGTCAACTAGCAGGAGAGTTAGAACAGAGTGGCCACAAGATGCCATAGTTTAATCACACTTTTCAATTTATTGAATACTGATACACATATTTCTCTGTAATATATTTAGTGAATATAATTACAGTAAGGTGAATTCCTTTACAATGTTGAATCCTAAGTGAAATAATGTACATATGAGAGTACTACTGAAAATACAAATTTACACTTTCACAAATTCTAAATTTACCGATAACTCAGTTGTCCATTGGTAATTCCTAAATGGTACATTTTACCATTTACATATTATTATCATATATACTGTTTTTACGTATTACATAGTGAAAAGAGAAAACTACTTGGTGAAGCAGATAGCGAGCTAATATGTATTTTAATATAGGAAATAATTGACACAAGATGTACATGTTCCACTAATATCCGGTACGTGCATGAGTATTGCTTGTGAACAGTTTCTATTTAATTTTCTAGTTTTGCAATTTCACATTATTGTCGTTGTATATTTCATATCCGTAAACCGAGGTATTAGGAAATATTCTTTTCTCTCGTCATATAAAATGTTCATTTTTATATAATATACGAAGTGCTCACTAATTCACTATCTTCAAAATTATCCACAAAGTGCTCTGTACAAATGCAAGAGCATGTACACATGCTCCGTACAAAAATTATCTTTAATCGAGCTCGAATATTTTTAATGGAATAGAGAACGGTGAAGTTATATAAATTCCATTATATTTCTATAGTCAACGGAAACGTTATTTTATATTTACGTGTTACCAGTATCTCTCGTATTCCATACAGTCGAATTAGCTATGCAGAGGTTAGGCTACACTTTAGACATATTCTTTATGTTGGGTTGTACTTTTTATTTCAAGTACTGAAAGAGGGAAGGAACCCTTTAGTCAACCTCCTCAGTTATTGCCATTACATTACGTATTACATTAAAATTTGAATGAGACCTTTTGGCCCATTATTAAATTCGTAGCTTTATTCGTTTTTCAAAAATAGGGGTTGAAACCCCTAACTCCAAATCGTTTTTCTACGAAACTATGATAGACGATTTTTGATTGAAACCAAAGCGACATGGAAGCTACGAATTAGTATTATATTATATATTTTTATTATAATTTTCCAACCAACAATGAAGCAGCAAGAAAAAATTAAAAAATTAGGGGTGGCTTTCCCTGGCTATTTCTCGAGGTACACCGACTGAAAAAATCACGTATAATCAGTAAGTATTAGACTATAATGCATAGCAATTACATAGATGTGCGATGGGTGGACATGTTTGAAATAATAAAGATTCTATGCACTATAGTGTATTCTGGCCAACCCAATAAAAATCTCTAAAATTAAAATAAAAACAGCATTTGTCATAAAATCCTAATAACTTTTATTTTGTAAAAATAAGTAAAAATATTGAAATATTTCAATATTCGTCACTATTGTCTTCTATAGTTGTAACATTTGTAACATCAAATATGTGTGTTAATATTTCAGCGGGCTTACTGGTTTTTGATTGATAACGGCCATTAAATAAATAAATATATATTGATAAATAAATTATTGATGCTACATGTGACGTATACAACCTATAGTTCTATTTTCATTAGCACAATTACAGGTGTATCTCTTTATGCCCTTATAGTTGTTCACATTTGGTTCGTATTCAGTAAAACATTGATATGTCTTGCTATTGATGTGTCGAGAACGAACTTTCATCCTTATTATATTGCTATTTTCTTTTTAAGTACTCAATATTAATTACATTGTTGTTACTGTTCAGCACCTCAGCGAGGTAACATATCGCTTATGAAATTTGATATGTTATGTCCTGTAAAGAGTATTTTAAGATCCTTTTCAGTTCATTCTGGAAAATTAATGAGGGAAGTGGAAGACAGTGTTGTAAAAGGTTTTTTTGCGGCGACTAAATTTTTTTCCTTCAATTAGATCTTGTAATGTATTTTGTTCTGTTTCACCTTCTCTCATTAATCAATTATGGTGTCAGCAAGTTCCGAGTCCGAGTTCAACCTTTTCCCAAACATATTGTGTAAAAATCCAGCAATACGGCACAGCGACTTAACTACAAACAATAACTTGTTATCCAATTAACGTTGCCACGCCTATAGTATTTTATTGTAAATGCTGTTTTTATTTTAATTTTAGTGATTTTTATTGGATTGATCAGAATACATTATGTGCCTACCTGCATACAACTTTTATTATTTATAAAAATGTGTTCCACCCATCGCACATCTATGTAATTGCTACGCATTATAGTTGAATACTTACTGATTATACGTAATTTTATTGGTCGGTATACCTCGAGAAAGAGCCACGGAAAGCTACCCCTAATTTTTTCAATTTCTTTTTGCTGCCTCATGCCTCATTTTCTTAATTGGAAAATTATAAACGTTTCATAACGCAGCTTTTAATTAGTTATGCATAATGTAATTCGAAAATATGGAGGAAAAAGTTTTATTTTGCTACGTCAGCAATAAATAATGCACATACACAATAATAGTCAGCATGTATTCACACGCATCCATGTCTTCTCATGTTTCCTTCCGATAATGATTAATGAATGAAACTTGAATGAAATATGAGTGAATCTCATTTGAATGCATCGGTCATACGTATATCTAGTAGGGATTTTTTGACACACGGTGTACTATATAGTGTATTATTGATAAATAATTGTATAAGATATAGAGAATTGATGATATAAATAACTTTTTAGCCATCAAACATATAACTATGTATATACTACAGAATTTTTAATTTTTTAGATTGACCAAGTTCAAGTTAATATCGTAAATCTATAAATCTTAAATTTATTTACTTGAGTCTTATACTCGTAATATTAGTAATTACCCTTTTATATAGTATTTTAATCTTGTATATGCAGTAACTTATGATTATATACAATTTTTCCCACTCTGTAATTGGGATGGCCTATGGGATCATGTATATAAATAAATAAAGAAATAAAAATGTAACAAACTTCATTAAGTAGCACTTCAGTTCAAATATAGACTTTGATCATATAATGTTTGTACTCTGTGATGAAACCACTATTTAAAAGTCCATGAACTACACTGAACTAATATTTAATGTAGTTCATGTGTAACGTATTAGATTAGCAAAAATATAATAGCAAAAAGATTATACTAGCAGGAAAACTTCACCAGAACATTTTGGCCGATTTTTCAATGCAATTAAAAAATGATTAACATAAATACATGATACCTATATAATACTCCACCAAATATTTTAAAATCCACCATTGACTTTGACCAAAATAATTTTTGCGTGGTTTCAATATTAGGAAAAACGTTTGTATTGATAACTACATATTATGATTATATGTTGATATGTGTATAGGTTCGTTCAGATTTGGTTTTAATAATTACTATTATTGTGGATATAAAACAATGAGCTCACCGACGATGATGAGAACAATATTTTAGAGGATGTGTTAGATTTGTAAAAGGATGTGGACTAGAAACAAATTCGATAAAATTTAATAACCTCTCTTGACTAGAAACACTCGGACTCGGAAGTCAATTTCAGGTCCTGGTTTCCACGTGTCTTAACAATTGTGTTACTTTAAAAGTTACTTCCACTTTTCCATACATCCATAGATGATAAAAATGAAGTAAATCGCCATATTTTTATTATAAATAATTTTGATAATAATTTACAAAAGTAGATTAGATACTCACTACGCTATAAAAATTGTCTGAGTTATAGATCCCGTTCAATGGTTACACGTTTACTTCAATTCATTTTTGAACTCGTATTTTGTTGAACATTTTCAATATTTTGTGGTAACATTAGTTGGACTTCCTACTAGCGTATTTCTTCTAGCCTTGAAGAATGTTCGATGTATTCACATAGCATGTGTATTTTAAATAACCATAAAAATAAATAGATAGGGGCTAAATAAGGTAACACAGACGCCACTTATAGGCCTCTTCTTATTGGGGATTGATACATTTAGAAGTCAATGAACAGCAAGTGCATCATGGAGAGAGGTATCTTGCTCTCTCTAAAATCAAATTATATCGTTTAGGATGTCAAGGTCCAGTGAGCTAAGAAACAGAACAACTAAAACAAGAATAAGCTCGAACCTAAGAAACTGTAAGTGGTGTTTTTCGTTTACTGTTTTTTCAAAGAAATAATGAGGCATACTTAGATTGTAGTGGATTCTCAAATTTTTTACCTAAACTTACAACTATATGGTAACAAATAAGTTATTTTCATGTATTATAGTAAATCATCTAATTATATTAACATATTTATGAAAATCATATATAATCCCTAATTATCAGTTATGTTTTTGCTCATTTTCTTCAAAAATGTCAATAACACAATAGGCTTATTCTTTTGTATTGATCTTAGTTACTAGAGGGCACTCCGGTATTATATAGATAACGTTATATATAAACAGCATAAATAATATAGTTTAGTATTATTCAATAAGAAATAAGAATTTATTGTAGGTTAGCATCGCCACTTTACATCTTAAAATGAGTATTGAATGGGAAACCTTTCATTTTAGAATAATAATTGTAAAGTGTTCCTCTTTCCAAATCATTTTTTAACCGTTTCATAAACATAATCCTGAATGTGCAATGAGATATTTAACTCAACACCAAGTATCTTCTAAGGTTGGCCTTTTAAATCTCGAACGTGACCAAACTCTTTTTTTTTTCTATTTTACTAATAGTTTATCAAGTATTGGTAGGCAATCATGACAATTTTTATTAAATAAATTACGTAGATCATACTCGGTATAAATCCCATCTTTAAAACTAATTATCATAAAGAGTTCGTTCGAATCGTTATTTTTCAATTACATAAATGCATTCTTAACTAGTAAGGTATAAATACTATTCATAAGAAGAAGAAACTTTATGGGTTTTCTAACAATGTCTTTTATCGTTATTATTTCAATATAAATCCAAGGTGTTGTGTTTTAAAATAATTGATAACACTTCTGAGGAAACTGCAATCGGGGAAACTGATACAATTATACTATTTCAAATTTATAATACAAATGTCTGAGCGTTTCTGCGAAAATAGTTTGTTAAAATAATGTCAAATTTGTTCCATTTATTATGTCACTGTATATTTTCAAAAGTTTTCAGTATAGTTTTGATTACTATCTTTATCTAGAGACACCCTCCGACATTTTCGTACTTCAAATTGTTTCTTTGAGATTGTTTAATAATTGCAATTTATGTCAAGGTGCACGCTAACGCCAGTATTATCCTTGACAATTTTAAAATATGATTTAGTCAATTCTTAAGAAATCGATATACGCTTTTTGACATCCGCGTAGTAAAATGAAAGGTCATGGAATTAATAATTAGGTTAATATTCGTATTTTAATAATTAACTATTTACTAAGTAAACTTAATAACTTATGTCGTACCCACATTCTCCAATGAATTTAACAGTAAACAGGAATATTATGGTATATATTTTATATACATATTTTTATATTGTATATATTTTTAATACATACAAAATTTAAAACCTGATTATTTTTTAGCCATTCTTCTCTGCGATCATTTACATTGAGTTCAGAGTTCATAAACTACTTATGAACTATATGAACTTATACTATGAGAACTTACTATCTTAGATGAGAATATAGGTTTTAAAAATGAACGAAATGACCTAACACTGTCTCC
Organism: Rosalia funebris; assembly: GCA_037954035.1. Lineage (NCBI taxonomy): Eukaryota > Metazoa > Arthropoda > Insecta > Coleoptera > Cerambycidae > Rosalia > Rosalia funebris. Next base: position 14,759,364 of record JAZFAV010000007.1, read on the forward strand.
TATAGAGATATCTACAATAATATCTATGTCTTTCGTATGAAGAATCTCGTACTGTGATTTAAAGATCTGAACGCTCCTGATAGCGAGTATGTTTGTTTTCGTCTCTAACGAAGAAAACTCGAACACAAAAAAGTGATTAGCTGAGAAATTATGTTCAATAAGAAAAACGATCATGATAGAAATTATTTGTTACATCAAAGAGCTTTTAAGGGTAATATACCCTTCCCAATTTCTTTACGAATTTGAATTTTAAGAAAATTTTCGATAGTAAGGTAATAAGAAGAGGGAGGGTGATTGTCCCGTGAAATATTTCTGGATCAATTTCATTATTATTAGATAATATGTATAATTTAATAACCATTAGTTTCAATAAAACATGTTTTCTCTTAATTCTATACTGTTACTGAAATTTATATTGAAACAGAAAATAGTACAGAAGATGAACATGATTCACTATGAAATATTTCACTATTCAAAACTGCCTAAATTAATATCCTATATATGACATATCGTTGTATATATGTTATCACATTATATTATACAGTGAAAGGTTTTTTTAATTTTCGGTTTCACGTTTCTCCTTTGTTAGGGGTATATACATTCATCAAGAGGGTAGATAGAATGATAGTTAAGAATAAGGCTTGTGATAGAAAATTACTACGGACCTAAGTAAAAACTAATTGGCTAGGTAAACGTAGTTGAACCCTAACAGACCCTTCGTTTAATTTAGAACTGCATAATAACCACAAGCAATATAAAGCTTTATATTGAAACGTAGCCTGTTGGTGATTAACCTATGTTTTGCAATTTATTGTGGGGTAAATATTCTGCGTCTGATATTGTATATTTATTCACAATACATCATTAAAGTTTCGCGTCATAACTTCCATCATTTTGTCCTAATTTTTTTCTGGTTTATTTTATAAATATATGAGGGGATATTAAAAAGGGGGATGATTTTCAGATTTTCAGAAAACACTAACAACTCATCATCAGTCTTAACTCTTAATATCAATATTTAGAATTATAGAGTTGATACTGTAACACTATTGATGTTTATAATAAAGGAAAACCATAGTAGAATTTAAGACAAAGGGAAATCAAAGAGGACTCACTGTTAATACCTGTATTCATTATATTAATAGTAAATTAATATAATTAATTATCCATTTTAAAAATCACATATAAGATGTGAAAAGGCTTGTTTCAACATACATATTATATTCCGGTTTCATCGGACTCAAATTTTAATTTTTTTAATGTAAATATAGTGGATTTGTTTTCTTTGTAAAAAAAATAATGATTGAATATCTTTCATCATCATTAGGTCATCAGTCCTAAGACTGGTTGGACGCTAACCTCCAGCTTCTCCTATCTTGTGCTAACCTACGCATTTCGCTAATTGTGCTACAACCTACATCCCTTACTATTTGCGAGCAGTAGTCTAATCTAGGCCTACCTCTGCCTTTCTTCACTCCTATTTCTGCCTCCAAAATATCGCGGACTATTCCCCCATGTCTCAGCAAGTGGCCTACCATTCTATCTCTTCTCTTCTTTAAGTTTTTCCACATACTCCTTTTCTCGCCGACTTTCTCCAATACTTCTTCGTTTCTAACCCTATCAGTCCATGGTATTTTCATCATTCTTCGGTAACACCACATCTCAAAAGCTTCTAATTTCTTCCTACTTGCTTCCCCTACCGTCCAGGTTTCGCAGCCGTAAAGTGCCGTGCTCCATACATATGTTTTCAAAAATCTCTTCCTTGTTTCTAAGTTTATTACCCCCGAGCATAAAAGTGCTTTCTTTTTGTTAAAAGCTACTCGACCCTGCGCTATTCTTTGTTTTATGTCTTTATCGCTTCTTCCATCCCAATTTATTTTACTTCCTAAATAAATGAAGTCTTTAACTTCCTCCAATCTTTCATTATTAATTTGTACTTTCGTTTTTGCTCTGCTCTCGCGCCCTCTGCACACTAACACTTTAGTTTTGTTTTTATTCACCCTCATTCCGTATTCCTCTGTCAACACTGCCTCCATTTCGTTCAATGCTGATTCTAGTTCCTCCTTACTAGATGCTAATACTGCTATATCATCCGCGAATCTCAGCATTTTTAGTTTCTGTCCCTGTACTTTAATCCCGAAATCTACTCTATCTTTTACCACATTAATCGCCTCTTCGATGTACAGATTAAAAATTAGTGGTGATAGCGTACATCCTTGTCTTACTCCTTTCCTAATACCTACTTTCCTTTCTTCCCCTTCTACTTCTATAACAGCAGTTTGCTCTATGTATAGATTGTGTACTACTCTCCTATCTCTATACTTCATTCCCGCGCTCTTTAGTATCTCGAACATTTTTTCCCATCTTACGTTATCAAAAGCTTTTTCTAAATCTACAAATCCTATATAAGCGTTCTTTCCTTTTTCTATTGTTTTCTCTAACATTACTCTTAGCGCCAGAATAGCTTCGCGAGTTCCCCTATTTCGCCTAAACCCGAATTGGTCTTCTCCTAGTATTTCCTCCGCTCTATTTTCCATCCTCTTCTGCACTATTCTAGTTAAGATTTTTGACGCATGGGAAGTTAGGCTAATCGTTCTAAAGTTCTCGCATTTGTCGGCTCCTCTCTTTTTCGGTATAGTAACGATAATGTTCCTCTTATAATCCTCCGGCATCTCGCCCGTTTCGTATATGTATTTTACCAGTTCAAACATCCTATTTACTACTTTCTGTCCCGCACATTTCAAAATTTCCGCCTGTATTTTATCTACACCCGGCGCTCTATTATTCTTTAGCCCCCTTAGTGCTATTTCAAATTCCTCTCTCAATATAGGTTTTCCTACATCTTCCCTATCGATGCTAGATTCTTCCTCTAATATCTCTCCTAATTTCTGACCCTCGTATAAATTTCCTAAGTACTGCTTCCATCTATCCGCTTTCTCCTCTCTTCCTATCAGTATGTCCCCCGATTGACTCCTAACATTTCTACTTATTGTTCCTACATCCCTGAAGTTCCTCTTAATTATTTTGTAAGCCTCATCGGTCTTACCTACTATCTGAATACCTACTACTGAATATCTTTATGTAACGAAAATTAAAAGTATTGGAAATAATAACAAAAATAGTAAGTATTGTAAATAATAAAATTGTAAATGTCTTTTTTTCATGTTTATATGCAATATTGAAACAAATATTTATTATAATATAATGACATTATTAAAAAAAAAAAATTTCAGATATTTAGCAACAGTTATTCTTTCCAAATAATGATACCTGTATTTTCTTTTCCTATAGAGTAATTTAAATTGTTATAAGTATAATGGATTTTACTGGAAACAAATTGTAGAAAAGAGCAACTCGGAATATTTGCAACTTATTTTTATGCTTTAAAATAATATCTTCCATATGATACTAGAAGTTTTAAATTCTCTGGGATTAATTTCCAATGAAGTCCATCATATTTACACAAATTTAAATCTTAAATTATCACTGTAAAATATTATTTATCAGCAGTAAGAAGTCTTGCTTCCAAACAAGAAATTAACCATATCATTTCTAATGCTTAATTGAAAATTTTTCATTGTACAAAGATTTCAATTATTATATTTGAGGAAAATGTCAAAAATTTAAGCAGATAGCAACTTTATGCAGAATTAGAATTTATTAAAATATACAAGGTGTCATTTAAAAATTCAAAATTGATGATGACATTTCCGGTAAACTCGGAAGTATATAATAGTGATTAATGATCATGTTTATCAAAATAAGTCCACTGACGTCTCATACCTAAGTTTAAAATGTATTTGTATTAAAAATAAATGACAATTCTGTTGACACCTGGTATATACATATTTAAAGTAGCTTCTATAATATTTCATAATTGATCCAGTTTAAAATTAATGTTATAGCTAATATAAATAGTGTTTCAAATTTGGTAAATTCACGAATTCATTTTTTCTTAAACCCACGCTTTAAGGTGACAGTTTCCGCTGCACATTCGGTTCTACGACCATTCTACAGGTTTCACCTTGCGAATTTTCGTGTTTGGTATGCAGTGAACGTACAAGAGTCTTTTCATCGTTCCGTTCTATAATATCTGGTAAATGATTAGGTGAATGTGACAAAATAAAGTAAAAGGGTTTTTAATATTGAAATAGATAGTTTAGTGATCAGTGAAGTGAGGTAAATGGTTTAATTTAAGAATATTTAATTAAATTAACTTACTTTTTTACTTGCTTCAGATATAAATATTTGAAACAAATAAAGAATTGAGATAATATAAAACACCTGAATTATTTCTCAAAAATATTAAATGTTATTTTCCATATATTACCCTGATTCAAGGCAAATTCTAAAACTAAACTAAAACTAGTGAATTATTGGTATCTACAAAGTTTTTATTAATATTATGTAACGTATTTATTGCAAATAAATCAAGACTCAAGTAAATAAATCAAGTACTAAAACAGGGTGCTCGTTTCTGAGTTTATATCCATAGGCACGAAGAACTTGCTCATGAAATAGCTAACATCTAAATCTACTTAATTTTAAATATTTCTTTCACAGCTTGCGTCACAGGTCGTAAGATATCAATTGATTTTTCTCATATAGTGCAATATCTGAACTTTTCTCTTTTAGATAGGCAAACAGTTTTATGGTAATGTAAGATGATCGACGTATCATTAAAGGAAAAAGGTACATTGTATTATCTACTTTTGTGATTATGCTTTCCTAAAGTCTAATTGTTCCTAATGATTCCGACTGTAAAATGAGCGATTTATAAAGGCATTAATTACTCATTATTCTTAATTACAATATCTGTAATTAAGAATATGGGGATTGCATCTGATATTCACTCTAACAATAAATTTATGCGTGTCTAAAAAAATTGCGTACAGGAAAATATTTTCATGAGCATACCTATTAACAACAGAAAGAAAACCTTTAAAAAAGATCCAAAAATGATTTGTATTTTCAGGAGAAGGTTTCTTAGGTATATTTTGAAAAATTTTATTCAAAAAAGTATAAAATATAGCTGGAAAAGGAATTATAACTTTAAGGAATCATTACTAATCATAAATAATGTGTGCATTCAATATAATGGCTAATCATAAAAAGTGTGTGCATTCAATATAATTGTAATTGTTGTTTTAATCTTTTATTTAATTTCATTGCTTTATGGGATACCTTATCAATATTATTTAATAAGACATGTTTTTTTTCCAAGAAGGGAAAAATCATTTAAAAATGATTATAGCAGAAGTACAATTATACACATTTACAGTACACAGTAATATAGAATAATGTGATAATAACACTACATTAAAAGAATAAAGAAGAAAGAAAAAAGGGACTCTATATATTACTGTATAGCAAATTTTGAAAAATTCTCATTAATTAATTAACAGATATTTTGGTACCACCTGTAGGTATTATGACTATTGTACTGTTTTACCATTATTGTAATGTTGTTTGTATTATTGTAGATGATGTGATCTTTGAAAATAAAAGTAATGTCTTTCTGAGTAATATTAATAAAGCATTCCCTAAGATACAATTTGGTTCAATAAAAGAGAAAACTAACAAATAAAATATTGGATACATGGCTTATAGTTGGTATCCCTCCCTAGGGGCTGTAAGACCTTGCAGTTGGTGGGGGGGAGTCTCGGGCTGGAGGGCGTTCTAAAGGGTCCATATCTGTATGAAGGAATTATGCATAAACAATAAAATCGTCAGTGTGTATCCATCAAATCAGGGACATTCCGGTAATATTGATAAATAACGAAACATTGAACCGGAATTTTACAGCAATTATATGTGCGATTAACAAATTATACATTAGTAAGTGCAAAACTCCTTTTGTTCAAATAAATAGATTTTAATATATCTTTTTGTATTGTGCAATAGTTAATACCACAAAAGCTGTACCTGTTTAAATAAATAGATTTTGGTATATATTCTTCTATTTTACCTACATTACCCCTAAATACATATTCATTCATAATGACCAAATGTTTCAAGCATTATACATAATTCCGGTTAATTTTTTATAATATTACCGGAATGTCTCTAATTTTATGAATTCCTAATGCGCTTAGTTATTATGCATAATCACTGACAGCTTCAGTAATTACGCATAATTCCTGAAATGTTCAGCTATTATGCATACTAACGCGTTTTCGGATATTAGCGGTAACATATACATAATTCATTGTCAGTATTTACAAAATCATACTTCTTTCACGCCAAGTTATAGTCATAGTTTAATGAGGATGCTGATTACATTAGATGCCATTCTGTGGCTTAATTTTATTATTATTCTTTTATAATGAAGATTTACTTCAATACCATTAACCTAATTTATATTATGTTGTTTTCTCTAAGAGGTAGTTTTAAGCCCAACGAGAAGTAATAAAATAGTGTGGTGTAATATTTTATAGATCATCTACGTAAGTACTAATTTTTCTTATGGTCATTGATTTAATTTAAACACAAAAGTAACGGAATGATTTGTGGTGATTTTCGCATAAAACAAATGGATATTTCACTTGAAAGGAGATGCGTAATTGTTATAGAAATCACTGTGGAAGAAGCCACCATACCAGTGGGCCTTTTTCAAAACATGAAATTTTAAATACTATAAGTTTTATAATACAATACAGTTTAATTTAATTGAGGTCGAGAGTGTTTACATCAGCGGTATTGTTTTTATATTCAGTTTCTCAGAAATCTGCAAATTTGTATAAAAGGTAACAGTCATGCAGGATTACCATTCAAATTGTGATATAACATAAAGTATTGTTTATTTCAAAATGTTTATATGGATCCACGTAAAATTCATTTTATGCGATAGCTTCGAGAAGTCGTTTAGAATCGTGCTGTCGAATGTGTTGAGCAGAGATTCGTGACAAAATTATGACGAATGTGTTAAAACATTGCATAGAAATATAAAAGCTATATAACAGAATAGTTTATTGTCATTTTGTCAATGAAAATATATATATTTTTGAATATACAGGTTGTCTTATAAAAAACACTCAAGCCATAGGTTCAATATTTCTTGTCCGATTAAAAAGAAAAAAAAATTGAAACTACGACCTGGTTTCAAATGTGATTTAACGCCAATGTTAATCCTGGGAAGGGTCCTTCAATGAAGCAACAAAAACAGGAGACCAGATTTCCACGAACACTCAAATATTACACGTTTCTCGATATGAATTTCACCAGCCAAGTTGGCATTATCGCTAGATGATTAAAATTGGTTTTTATGATAATTAAAACTAGCTTTAATAATCTTCCGAAATGCCAACTTGATTGACGAAACGCGCGCTGAGAAACGTGCAAAATTTCTGTCTTTGTATAAAATTGATATGTTTTTGTGAAAGTCAATGTTAAACGATTTTTTTAGATCAATTAAGAAAATATTTAGCAATGACTAGAGATTGTTTCTAAAATCAGCGATATATAAAACAACATAAGTTTTCTGTAATCTTTGTTGAGAAAAATAAAAATATGAATCCATGAGTTTATCCATGTTATTAAGTGTGCTACTAATGGATAAGAATTATTTAAGAATTATAAGAAAGTGGATAAGAATTATTTAAATGTTTTCTTTATTTAAATTTTGTATAATTTTCAAAGAGGTAGTTTAAATAACATTCACCCGTTTGTTGAGCATGGCATACTTGATAATATTTTTCAAAATACTACACCTACTCAAGTTGTTGCTGTCATCGACAAATTCCAATTGAAACATAAGTTGACTATCACGTAGCACTTGACATTGACGATAAAAAAATTAACATATAGTATTTGTGGAATTATTTATGTAAAAATTTGTTTTTTTTTTAACAAGACAAGAAACGTTAGAGTTATGACATGACTTAGGCCGTCTTTTATTAGACAATCGATATATGGTAATTTTAATCTGTAGCAGGGTCTGCTAGAGATAGGCATGTACTAGTGGTTTATGTGTACTGATTAAAAGTAAGGCTCAATAAATTTAGTTTTCATCAGATTGAGGGTGCTATTTAAAATACATTGACATCAGTATGGAAATACATAAAAAGAGTAACCATGAGGAACGATGAGCGTTTAAAAATTATGTTTAACATTTCTGTGAGTTTAATGAAGAATTTGTTAATTGAGGCATTTCACAACTACTCAAATATATTTTCATAAAAGTAGTTTTCTATAATTATTTTTTTATAATGAATAATTCATATTTCTAGTTATATCTTCGAGTAAAGTAGTATAATAGATGTAATAACTGGGCAACGCTTATGTCATAATGATTTATCCAAACACTGATTGTATTTTAATTTGATTTAAGGCATTTGATAACTGAAAAACTACAAAGCGCTACTTTCTCAAAAACTTCACCCTTATAAAAGAAGATTCATTTAATATATTGTTAAACTTTGAACATATTTAACTAGTTAAATTTTGGGAAATTAATTTGCACCTATCATAATAATAATAATAATAATAATGCCTTCATTGCCCAACACAAAATATCCATTTATAGAACAAAAATATAGAATACAAATAAATACATGTAGATGTATAGTACACAACTAAAAAATAAATAAAAAAACCTAACCTCAAAATAACTTTACTAAGCAAATACTTACTTACTTATGTTTGCTTACTTTAATAAGCAAACTTCGTTAACATATAACTTAGACGACAGTAAAAAGTCGTTATTTCCCTAAAGATAGTAACTCGTTATGAGTACAATTGTTCAAATCACAGGTGTTAGATATTGCATCAAAACTTTGTGACATTATAAACACTAGCCATTTTAACAGCATGTTAGTTCTTGCAGTGTTGCAATAAAACATACTTTCCTCTTTAGAAGCTATTCTAGTTATGCATATACTAAACATGCTTACTAGTGTTGACGTATTTGTATTATTATGTAACAGTTTAAATCAAAATGAGAAGCTAGTAAGCACCCTTCTGGAATTCAATGATTGGATGTCAAATCCTTGTAAAAGCGGAGCATGATCCCCCTTATTGGATAATAATTATCTATACGAAATGACAAATACTTTAAGCAACGCCGTTGAATATTTTCAAGTTGATTCATGTGGCATACATACCGAGGATACCAAATAAGACTAATACTAATAAGACAATATTCTAATTTCGATCGAACTAATGCAAAATACAAACATTTTAAGGTAGCAGTATTATTAAACAATGTTGTTTATAGTCATGAATTAAGGGTTTTATGTGCATTAAGAGCCACATGGTTGATATACTCAAAGAACGATATTTTATCATCAAAGTGCACGCCAAGTTCGTTAGTATTTACAGAATATATTAAAACTGTACCACCAAGAGAATAATGGTATATTATTCTTAAAGGTGTACGAGCAATCTTTTACATTTTTGTTTTTATAGATAGATTAGATCACGATTATACTGATCGTGATCAGTGTACTGATTATGACGTCAAAATTAAATATATTTTTATTATTGAATATCTAAAAAAATTATAAAACCTATTTTCATAAAACTTCAGTACACTATACAAAACAGTTCGAGTAGTAAATGTATCAATATATAGTTTAATTCGGATGTTTAGTTTATTTTTTTCGTGGGTGTTTAAATGGAGCCGGCAATACCTTTGAGAGCAATAGTAGTTCAATCAATTGATTTAGTTGAATTGAGTCTTACTTAAAAAAAGGATTGTTAGAAATATGGTGAGAGGAATTTGCCACCACCTTAGAATTAGCTATGACTTTACCATAATTAAAATTTTAAATTATGATTATGATTATTACACATTAGCTGCTAGTTTTAGTAAAATTTATTGAGTATATAAAACTGTTTCCAATTAAAATTAATACCAATTATTTTCACAAACTTACCATAACAGACCAATTGGGTATTTCTTTCGCGATATTCATCCAACTTTTCCTTCAGTCTATTCCTTAGCTTCAAAGCCGCCCTCATGGGAAATCTCTTCAATCGCGCATTTTGTAAAATTTGCGCGTAATTTACGTGCACAAAAACTGTCAATAAAATTAATAAGTTCGTAGACAACATATTTTTTAGAATTAAAAACAACACTGTCGCATGCAAATGTGATTGATCATTGAAAAGTTAACAATCATAGCTTAACGTTTTTATGTAATGTTCCGGATCTCGATCGCACTATTATCTGACGGAATGATGCGAACGCCGATGGAAAAAACACTCTCCTACCACTTTCTCTTCGCCTGGAAAGTATTGCTGAGGCAACAACCTGCATATTAACACTGAACTATGAATGTAACTTGCGTTAATATTTATTATCAAGATACCTACTTTTGCGTGTTTTGTGCGCCTACATGCGAATTATATTTTACGCTAGGCTTGTTTAAATATTTATTAATAATTTATCGAGCATGCCAAATTTAGCGAAATCAAGGCATCTAAGACTTCGGTATATATTTTTTTCAAATATTGATCCGTTTTATAATATAATGAATAGATACTTTTGATGTCTCGAAAGCAAGGAATTTCAATAATTATGTAATACCTACAATGTTATAAAAACGAAACTTGATGCAGAGCAGATTTGTTGTGAGCTACTTTTTAGGTTGTTGTGCCGAAAACGGAACTGATCACTTTCAAAATTATTTTTACGTAATAAATATATTGTATATATCATTTCATTTTCCACTTTCATTTCATCATAAATATATAAAATATATCTATACAATATATGGTAAGATTAGTGTAATTGTTAAGGAAAAATTAAATAAAAAATAATTCCAATACATGTAGTTGAAACAATCAGATTTAATTGATTTTGATATAGTTCTCGCTTTAAAAATAAATCTAATTTTCTATTTTCGCACAGAGTTAGATATAAAAATTTATAAGTTAAATTTAACAAATTTAACTTAAAAGCAGTAATGACTTACAAGTAATGTTTTGGTTTGGGTCAAAAACTTAAAAGGTTGATTTATGACTACACCACGTTATATTTTCCAGAATCGGGTGACAAGATGGTGGCAAATAAAATTGATTTATGACTACACCAGGTTATCTTACAAGGTTCCCAATCATCTGCAAGGACAATTTTCTGGAATCGAGTGACAAGATGGTGAAAAATAAACGCATTAAGTGGCCTGTAAATGATGAAACTGTTTGTCAAATTTTACGTTTTTGCCGAACTATTTCTTAGTGTGCAGCTTTGTTTGACGCGTTTGTTAAATAATGTACGTGTTGGATGGAAATCTGAATTGACGGTGTGTTTCAAAAATAGATTTGAAGGTTTGCAGCGGTGTTTGTCAAAAAAGTTCTCAGTCGTCGCCTTGCAATCATGGAGGATACTACGCCAAGTGACATTAGGGACAAAGAGTTTATCTGCATTTCATCTCCATTTATCGAGATATGCCGATGTAATGGAGAATAAAATCGAAAGATTACAAGGACTAGAACAAAAGAAGTGCGGTAATAAAGAAATTGTAGATTTATTAAAAATGTGTCATTGCAACATTACCGAGGAAGGAGTGAAAAAAAATAATATTCTAAGAACAAGTTTCAAGCGCGAAAGTAATAAAATGAAAATGTCAATGCTTTCTGGTTCTGGTACTGATGATCTGTATGTATCTTCATTATGGTACTACAAGGAATTGTATTGTATTACTCATTGTATTGCGCTCGACACGATATCGTCACGACCGTCATGACAGGAAGAAAGCAGAAACTATAGGCAAGTTTGACAAAGTTGTTGGATATTAGGTTTTATTTGAACTATTGTTTGATAAAAACGTGAAGTTTGACCAAAAAATTTGCTAAATTTGATCGTTTACAGGGCGTTCTAGGTTTAGGTACGCATTAAGACCGGGACACACATGACTGCACATCGCCCGCTCCGTGACAGCGCCGCAAGTCGGCCAACTGTCGATGATGGTGATGGGAAACCACACTTGTCCGCATCTGATCCGTATGTCAGCCATGCGGCCTGTCTCATGATTGCAGTTCAGTATCCTTTTTGAAGCTCACGCAGCCGCTTCGTACTAACAAAATGTTGAGAAGTTTTACAAATAGGGAATTAGGGATGGTAGTACTTGCTTTGGAGGAAGAAGATGTTAATTGGAGAGATTTAAAATGATCATCCTGTAAATACGACACCCTAAGCACTGTGGAAATTTAAAAATACCTCCCTGTATATTAACAGATCTTTAAATTAAAATGCACCCTAATATAAAACGCCCATTATAAAAAAATAGTCATTTAATCAATTGAATAAATTAGATAAAATTGAAACTTAAATTTAAAAAACCACCCTGTAAATACTACCACCAAGAACCGTGTATGTGTAAAAAGATCACCTCGGATATCTTAATAATATAATGAATGTATTATTAATATATGAATTGTATATGATATTTAAATGATATAATGAATGTAGTATTAATATATGAATAGTATATGGGTATTATTAATTTAAAATTTTAAATATTTGCAATAAAATGGAAAGCAACAACAAAATTCTCAATAGGTACACCGCACCGTGTCCGTCAAAAAGTAAACTAAACTAGTCGGGGACGGTGCGGTGGTGTCGGGTGGATGTCGGTGCAGCTGTCGGTGCTGTTAAGTGGGGACTACGTGGTACTTTTCTATCGCTTACTTCTCCACCGTGTGATGTCCAACACACGGCCGTTGCACGGTGCGGGCGCGTTGCGGTTATGTGTGTTCCGGCCTTTAGGTAGGAAAACTTTTCGTAATCGATCAATTGCTAGACATTTATTCTAATAATAAATGAAAAACATACGCAGGTACAGCTTAACGTTATTAATTGTTATTGACATATTATTATATCGCATTAAAAAATAGGAATTCTAACTTCTTTTAATCTGTTATATTTAAAGCTTCAATTTTATTTGTAGGTTCAGATCTGATTGGATATCGATGTTCCTTAATATAGTTTTACAAAAACTGTGATCTTGGTTTGCATTTATCAAGACATATATAAAAGTTTCTTATACTCGTACTGGACAAGACAGAAATTGTTAAGACTGTCTATGCTTACTTCAAAAAATTGCCTTGTCTTTATATTTTTTCATAGAATATTCATATATATTTTTTTAAAACTGTGTGAGCTATATAATATCTAACGTTACATGAAACAGAACAATTTACCGAAAAGCATTTTAACGATTGTATGAAAAATTACGAAATAACTGCTGAGAAATAATGTCTTATAATTTACCATTACATGTGAGAAACCGTATTCTTCAGCATTCTCATGCTATCTTAGAATACATAGAGCAATCTAATTAGTTCTAGCAGCGTTCTAGAAACAACACATAGTGCGATGATTTTTTTGTCTTATAGGACACTTCCTATACGCGTGAGCATCCATATTCTTGACAAAACTTTTGACCATTTTCGAGGAACCACCGGATCATTTGTATTCTATTGACCTCATTAGACTTTCTTCAGGTAATCTTCAACTTGCTCATTCCTCATATTCAGTAAATTGAGGACCATACTCTTGTTGTTTTAGACCCGTATTACAATAATTAGATATATGCAAATTTAAGAATTAACAGTTAAATAATGTGATGAGAGTAGTAAAAGTATAACTATACATGGCCACCCCCCACTATCATCCTCAACCTCGAGATTATTTTCTTCAAGACCAACTTCAAGGTCGGGCATAACCCCGACATTCCTTTTTTGTGACTTACTCAAGGATACATATTGTGCCTTAGTCCACTCGAAAATATTCGCCAAATTATCATTGACTGAAATATGGATTGGCTATTATCACAACCACTATTTTTTTTTATTTTAGTACATTTTAATTTTTATAATAATCATAGTGGATGTCTTGTAATGCATCTTTATATGGGCAACATTAATTTACATATACATTTCAGTAAGTTTTCCCTCTTCAAGATTGCATATAGGATAATTGTGCCAGGTACATGTTATCCCTGTGAAAAAAAATATTAAAAATCATTTATAAAAAATAAAAAAATATTTTTTCGGCCATACAGTGGCCTTCTCCTTTAAAACAAGACATACTGTTGTCCTTGTTTGTGCTAAGTGCATTTATGAGGATATCTATAGATTTCATTCTTTTATGATTTTTCCACAACGCACTTTATAGCATTTATAGTAACAACGAAGTCGGTTGCAATATATCAGACTAGACTAGAACTGGATAGATTTGTCATATTGATAATGTACATGAAAATACTCTTTGTCAACTCTCAATGACAATCAAACTGATGAAACGTTTTCGAATCTTGCTTTGTACCACGTTTTCTTTATATTATATTTTTATCTCCATCAGTTTAAATATGGTAAATTCTTTTTATATAAAGTGTTTTAATCTCAAAATTAAAATTTTATTAATTAGACAAAAAAAAGTATATTCGCAGTCAGATTCACCTTTATATTGTAAGCCCCACGGCAACTAATAACAGCTTATTAAGATTTTCCGTCATCTCTTTTTTATATAAGGTATGAAAAATATATCACCTCCTATTATTTTATATCTGCAAAAAATTGAACGATAAGATTTGCCTTTTATTGAAGTCATTAAAATATGAAATTTGATGAAGGTGAAAGTGAAGGGAGGTAGTGACTTTTCTTTATTCATTTGAATTAAAGTTCTGTTTTATTTAAATCAAAAACATGTACAGTGTAGATATGTAGTGGGCGTGCATAAACAATTTTCTGGGCATATTTTGTGTTTTTGTGTGAGTGATGGAAACCAGTCTAGACGACTGGAATTAGGGAAGGAGTTAAATAGGTAAGTTTAGTGTTTACGTACTTTAGTTTTAATTAAAACTCAAAATAGTTTTTGCAATCAGCAAGAAAAAATTAGCAGTTGAACGAGATTTCTTTCATATTGGGGATACACATATCGCGTATAAAATTTCATGGAGAATAAATATAAGGACTTTCTTTGTTAATAAAAATTCATGACTGACTTTGTTGTAAGCAAAAAGAATTGTTTGATTTAATCAGACATAATACCAATATATGAAAGAAAGCCAACAAGCAAAATAACAAATTATATTAGTCATATTACATTGTCTGTGAAGTAATTATATACAGATGTATATTTGTGAATTAGGTACGTAAAAATATATGTTTTTTTGAAGGTAGGTTCCGAACGAGCTGGACACCGTTTATCGTAGAAAAGGTAAGACTTTTTCCTATAATAGGTAGTGTAACAGAGTAAATAATAAAGAATTACATAGAAAAACCACTATAGCTGTAGTAATATATAATATATACTTTCTGTCGATTAAGTTAGTATCTGCAGGGCACGAATATAAAAAAACAGCTTGTATTTTTTTCATACTCACCAACGTAATGTGCGTTGTGACCGCTATAAGAATAATTTTCACAGTTTCCTGTATTACGTTAAAACGTCATTCAATGACAATGATGAGTTGAAAAATTATGGATAAACTTGAAAAACACAATAATAACATAATTTATGTACATGTGAGTTACTAATATGACCAATCTAATCTAATCTGATATATTGCACCCGACTTTGTTGTCATTAAAAATTACTTAAATGCTATACAGGGCGTATATATGAGCTAAGGTTAAAATAAACTTTCGTAGCCACAGGTATATTATCATAGAATAATATCAAGAGTAGTATTTTAGTTAGGGAAGTACTTCATTTATGATCTCCCGAAATAGGTAATAAAAACGAAGGTAATTGGATAGTAGCACTGTGCAGTGTCTAATACAATAAACTTGAATATTTATTAAAAACAATGGTAGTAATGATGTCCTATTTTAAAAGTAAAATTTTTATTAAATGTTTATTAAATAGCAAAACGTTTATGAAGTACCATAGAAAATATATTTTTTCAATATGGAACCAATTAGCAACTCCTACAATACACAGTAATACGATATCAATAATAGCAGTATAAAAATATTCCAGTATATTTAATTTTAATATCAGATAATATTCCAAACTTTTATAATAACATTGATGGGGAACTAGTGTATTGTACATACATATATGTAGATTTATTTCGGTGAGCACTGTCCACAAGGGCGCAGAGATGACACCGGTGTGATGTTGTGTGACACATCTACAGAATATTTGCCGGTGCAAATGGTGTTTACCCACGATGCTCAAATTCGGCCGGTCTTGTATTTCATATTGGCGCTATCCATCCACATCCACATACATAAATGTAATTAGGATATTCGATATTATTGTTCTCATCTACAAACACATAAATATGCATACGATACTTGGCTTTACGAGAGACATTATATAAAAATAGGATAAGATGAATTTCAGTTTAAAAACGTATTAACTCTATCTCTCGAAAACAACTGTAGGATATATCCTTTCACGGCGGATAAAATTCAATAATAAATTGAACAATGTACCAATAGCTGTTTTAAAACGCAACTGAATATTTAAGAAAATCGAATTAGATGAATTTTCGGCTATGTTTAAAAACGAATAAAATCTGAAAAACACGATATAGATGTCTCCAGTGGACATAGTAGTCAAGTAGGTCCATATTCATAGGGAATATGTCACTTCGATGTGCCCATTAAGGGGATGATTTAAAAGGCAACTGAACTTTGAAAAAAAAATCGATTTAGATGAATTTTTTGGCTATGTTCAAAGTTGAATAAAATCTGAAAAACACGATGTAAAGCAGATGTCTCCAGTGGAAATGATAGTCAAGTAGGTCTATTTTCACAAGGAAGGTGTCACTTCAATGTGTCCATTAAGGGGATGTTTTAAAACGCAATTGAACTTTGAAAGAACGAATTAGATGAATTTTCGGCTATGTTCAAAGATGAATAAAATCTGAAAAAGACGATGTAGAGCAGATGTCTCCAGTGGACAAAACAGTTATTGGTACCTTGTTCAATTTCGTATCGAATTTTATCCGCCGTGAAGGGATATATCTTACAATTGTTTTCAGAGTTAATACGTTTTTGAACTGAAAATTCATATTAATCAATTTTTTATAAAGTGTTGTCCCTCCTACCACGAGGTATTGTATGTATATTTCTGTGTTTGTGGATTAGAACAATAATATCGAACACCCTAATTACATTTGTGTATGTGGATGTTTTGGAACAATCACTGTATTTTAGTGCTAACTCTGTTAGACAAAAATACGGCAAGTTTTGTTGTGTAATTCAGTGCTCGGCGTTTGGCATATAGCCAGGAGAATAGCTCTTTTGACCTAATTTGTTTAGTCCTTATTATACGAGTATAATGTATTTGCAGATGGGTTGGAGTATAAATTCCTTATTTCTGTAGTTTACTTAATTAAATTTTATATTAATTCAATAATTATAAAAAAATATTTTACAATTTCTTAGGTCCTATATGTTTCTGAATGGAATACTGACGTCATGAAAATGTTCTTAATTAATTAATTTTTAGATTAATTAAATAATTATAAACATATTTTACACAAATTTATCTGATATTGTGAGATGCTACATGGATCTGAATGGAATGCTGACGTCTCGAATGGGTTATCAGTATTAATTGATTAAAATTTAGATTAATTATATAATTATAAATATAATACTGTACAAAACAATTTGTTAAACATTTTTAAGATTTGGTTATCCTACATCTACATATTTCCTTTATGTCTTCTGAAGATATTCATTGCCATAGGTATCCTTCCCGTAGATCATCTCGTGGTCAGCATCCCATGTTGTCATAGATTTTTTCTTATATTGTGGATATAGCAGATTTCAAGTCAGTTGATTTTAATGTAATTATAGAGAAATATTATACAAAACGATTAGTGAAACATTTTTGAAATCCTGTATCCACTTACTTTAAAATGAGATAAATACATGGATATGGGAAATGATCCCATTTCCCATATCTTGTTACTTGGAAAGTGTGTATTTTTCCTTAAGACAATTCAGAGAAGAAGTATTTCATTTTCTCAGATTGAATGATTATATTATTTATATATAAATTTTTAAAAATGGTAATTAAGTTTTCGATACAAATGTAACAGGAATAGGAATACGCCATTCAATTTTGAAATTGACAAAAACAGATGTCATACAAAAGCCTACTTCATTGGTATACACTCATACATATTATTGATATACTCAGAATCATTCTTCTTCAGGAGTTCTTTAGCGTTTTGCATTTTATACTTTTTTATTTCTGTATTTGTATTACAATTTCCAAATCTGTTGAATTTTCGTCAAACATAATTAAATCGTAATATAAAATAATTTTGTTGAAAAATTGTTCTGTTTATTTACTTATAAATAAATGATTACGAAAACACAGAAAAGTGACAATTTATATTTCAAAGCTACCTTTTATATCACACCATAACATGAATACACATGACCTATTAACTGGATTTTTACTTGATTGAGTTTGTGCAATTATTTAAATATTTTTTTATTTAAAAAATGCCTGTTTGCCATTAGCTCATTATATTTTTTAAATTTGCATCCTATTAAATTGCATTTGAGCAATTGCAGTGAATAATGTTGAAAGAAATGTCACAAATATTATATTAGCACTTATTTGTTATACTTAAAATAGACAACAAAATATCTATTAAACGGATGTACTGACAATTGGTTATTGGCAATTTTTCAAACTGACTTACTAATTGATTTTACAGATAGATGAGCGATATTACATGCTCATGCTTTATATCAAACCACTTAGTTATATTCACTTTTTAACAGACAAATTACACAGATACGTAATAAAACTATAAATAGTCCCTCTTTTTTCACTTTATGCTTCAAAGAAAAGAAAAACAAAAAAGTACAATAAGCAGAATTTGACATCCTTCTCCTAAAGAGTGATGCTACAGAAATGACAGTTACGGTTATAGGTGAGAACAACCACCTTTATGTTCACGGCGACATACAAAACGCTCTTCTTTGTGACCCAAACCCCAGTATATAATAACGACCACAGTACTGTGCTCCCAACAAATGACAGATATATTCCTCTATAGAAGAGAAATTCAGTTATCCACCCACATTTCGAACGAGAGCGCAAATGTTTGACTTTCATTAGCTGCGTACCAAACATTGAACTAAATGCCTTCCGCGTTCTCCAAGTAAAATTAGCCATATTTGATTAGTGGTTGTCATCAAGTGTCATATTATCATGAAAACAGGAGACATAAAAACTGTTTCTCACATGGGCATTAATCCATTTAGGATAACGCTGGATTACTCAGCCATCTCGATGAGACCAAAACACACACATGATCAGGGAGATAGGCCAAATTCTTCCAATAGGGACACGAATCCATGCATATAATGATACTAACAGTAATGGGCCTGGTTTTCGAACTACAGCATAAATTACGTTATTGCAGATATCTCTGTAGGAAAATTACCTAGGTTACCTATCTACTTTTAGGGCGCTAGATCAAGGATACTGAGCCGAATGCCTATCACATTCTCTAAATAATATTAAAGTGATATCTGATGATGTTTCGGTATTAGGTATTACGCTATTAAGACAGATGTACACTTTTCCTCATTTGAATACCAACCCGGTTAAGACGAAGCTGGATCTCAGCCATCATCTCAAGTTCCTTCTTTCCGGACCGTCGACAGAAAATACATCAGGAATTAATCAGTAATTTATATTTCAAATGCGAAAGGGAAAATAATAAATATTCCTCTCTGAACCGATAACACAAGTAAATTTTCTTTATGATAATTCATGCAGATGAATTGAACTCTTATTAATAGTGGAAAGCAATTAGTATAATAATACAATGAGACTTTTTCGATGTACGACTAACCCCATTTCATATATTTTTTCTTAACTATTATATATTTGTATCTGTTTTTAATGCCCTCCTTACTTTAGTATATATGCTAGATATATTGTAGACTGATACATTATAAGAAGGACATTATAGGGTATTCGAGAGAATACCCTGTAAAAATATAAGCATCAGAATTTGCTCTCTTATAATGATAAATCTTTTCAGGCATGAACTGCACTACGTAATATGTATCTTACTATTGAATCCATCACATATATTAGTTGTACCCCATAAGTAGTACGAAAAGAAAAACTTGAAAAAAACACAAACTACAGAAATTTGTGTTTAAAAAAGAAACTACTAATCTGTCCAATTTTACAATATTCTGTAATATTTCCCTCATTTTAAATCAATTTAAGAATGCCTACGATATTCGACGAATGTCTTGATGTTGCTTCCTATCTCCTGTGACATCTCGAGGATGACTGTTGTGGCTGGTCTGCTACAACCCTACATATGCGGGGGTATTCACTGTATTTAATTCATATGCGGAGCTTTACAACATTAATGTGTGCAACAACTATTTAACCGCAAAAAGTTAATAATTAGTTATATTTTTATTTGAGCAAAATATCTCGAGGAGACATTTGTAAAACATACTAAAACTCAACTAAAAAACTCGTTGAATTACTGTATAGCGTGGTAATAGTTCGAGTTCGAGTGGCATTCGAATCCCAACTCCGACATCCCTTGTAACCCATTCAGCCGCTTCGGCTTTGAATCTGATAGTATAACAGTTTTACTTTAATATAAATGATATGTTAATTTTGTATTCCTATTCTATATATTTTTTATATATGCCCAGTCATTTGAAAATACTTAAATAATCGATCGATTGTATCGAGCAAAAAGTGAAACCATAATTTGTCGAATATATACTTTGGAATTATTCCTGAACATAAGTTTGGACAATTGATGTTATTTTAAGTTTATCCATCAGTTACTTTCTAAGTATTTTAACTCTATTTTTTTAAGCGAGGCTTGTATTTCCTAAAGGAGTATATTACCAGTGTTTATTGGTTCTAATTTATTTTAAATACATAATTAAATACTGCTCGATTGTAGTTCACTGAAATATATTTTATTAACGTAAAAATTATATGTATTTATTTCAGAAAATTGTCACTTTTTAACCTTTATATCTTATTTATCCTTATAATTTATAACTTTATTAGCCACATTTAGTTCGGTTAGTTCCTCTCGCGGATAAGGTTACTTTGGCTAGATTTGGCTGGGCATCCAATAATTTTACCATTAAAACGCTTTACATCTGTCGTGAAATCATGTTCGATTTACAATTATCGATACTAGTAATTTACAATCAGGATGTGTATATTGCCTGTCACACTCTACAGAAGCATTTTTCAACTATAACAACTTAATTATTATCCACAAGAACAATTGCTTCCGCAACATGTAGATGATGAGATTGATTAAGTAATTGCTTTCTGCATACCCATGTATATGAAGGTTATATTAATTATGATATTTACATTCTCAATATGTCGTTTTCAAGGCAAATAAATCTTAATATATACTTATCACTTATCGTTTACTTAATATATCATATTGGGCAGGCGGAAAGAGTAATTGTATCTAGGTTTAAGGAGCACATGGCCAATTTAAAATATGGAAGATTAGAAAAATCTTTCTCTGCCCAACATGCTTGCGAAATCAAAATATGTAGACTCCAGTAACTTAAAGTTAATAAAAAGTATTGTATAACCAACAGTAAACTGTTGTACACAGTAAACTGTGGAAGGTAGTAAGAAAGCTATATTTGGTAATAACTAATAACATAAACAGAGACAATGACCTTGTCCCTAGTAGTCCGTTGTTCGATAATTGACGACATTAATGGATGACTGAACCGAATTTTTACGTCATTACGGTTCACTAACCACGAATGGAAGTGGTTATGAGAATTAAGTATTATAAGAAATGGTGTAGTCAACCGAAACAAATTATTTCCTGATTGTTCAGTTATCAAGAAGAAAAATCGTTACGTTAAATGAATTTTGTTAGTAAACGGTGCATAAAGCCGAAAAATATTAGTAAACTGTACTGACCCTAAACAAAAATTTTTGTTTGAATAGAGATTAGAGGTATTTTAAAAATTAATTTTAATCATCTCTCAATGGTACTAACTTGATTGGCGAAACTCACGTCGAGGAACGTGTGTTTGGGGGAAGCTATTGGCCTCCTTTTTTGATTGCTGCATCGAAGGTTCCAGCCTCCTTCCAGATATGTCAGGTGTTAATCAGTGTAAGAAGACCATTAATTTCAAGATAATCATTTATATTTTTTTTAATAATCAATACTTTACGGAGATATTTCTGTATATTGCTTCAGATATCATTACATAGAGTTATGTAACTATCAGATAACTGGTGAAAAAGTAATATGTACTTACAATTAATTACGATGCAGTGAAATATGAAATGAATATAATTTAATTAAGTCGGACATATGTATGTATGTGCAACTCGAAGAAATCTCGTTAGTAACTAGTTAAGTCGTGTAAACAATTACGTATTATGAGTATATTTTTTTTGCTTTCCAGTGTAAATAACGTACTATTCGTTTTAAAATACTACGTCTGCGTCCCCAACTTTCCCATTTATAAACTATTGTTAAATTTATAATGCACAAGCTATAAACCCATCATCTTATGGTTAATTAACAATGGAAGTTTCGCCAACTTAGCAGTGGCGTGCACAGCACATTAATTTTATTTTTCATCTATTAGTATCTATTAAATTGTATATTCTAATGTAACACAGCATGAATGGAATTTATACGATATATATAGAAGGAAATTAGATCTTGCCGCCACTTTCTTTTTGTTAATTTATAGTCTGTCATTTTAGGAAATAGTCAGTTTCAATTTACTGCACTATCTACTAATTATATACATGAAGTGTATACATGAAGTAAGGAATAAATTCATTATTTCAGAACACAGAACAACTTATTCTGGGAAATTTTTCGGACACATCAATTTTTAATTTGTACTTAATTTTTTTAGCTATGATTTAATCGGCTATTTTGGTTATGACGTTATGTACTGTCTTTTAAATGCAATACCATCAATTTAATTATTTTTAAACTCTCTACGGGAAGCCGATTTGAGAAACTTAAGGCCTAGAGTTTATAAATTCGAAGCTATAAATAAGACAGGCCAACAAAGATTTTGTCTTAGTTACATAAGCATACACCAAATATATTTTGTTATGTCTGTGACTGTTTTGTTGTAAAGAAGATTAGGTGTAATACTACACTACTATTACAAAAAACAATATTATTCGTACTTTAAAATTAAGCTTGGAGATCAGGATAAGCCCTGGGCACCCCATATCGTGTGCAATATATAAGGATTAGATAAGGATTAAGACATTGGAGCAATGGAACAAGGAAGTCCCTTACTATTGGTATACCAATGGTGTGGAGAGAACCAACAAATCATTTTGATGATTGCTACTTTGTTTATGTAAAGTAAGTGGATACAACACCAAGAACCTTAAAAATATAGCATATCCTATTGTTATATCCTCCATTAGACCAGTTGCACATGGACCAGATATCCCTATTCCGGGAAAAATTGGATGAAGTTGCAAGTTCATTTTCTGCACGCTCTCAATTAATTTTCTGCGTGCTCATCTGGACTACTTTCCAGATAATATTGGTGCCTTTAGTGAGGAAGAAAGTGGAAGGTTCCATCAAGTCATAAAGAAGATGGAAAGCAGGTACCAGGGTCGATGGGATGTGGCGATGATGGCAGATTACTGCTGAATGTTAAAAAGAGAACATCCAATGAGTGATTACAATCCAATGAATGAAAAACTACAGTTTTTTGTTAAAAGAGGGGGATTTTCAAAGAAAAGAGAAATTAGAGACTCAATACTATCTGTGTTGTTTACTATGTTTTTTAATATTCATGTAATGTTATGTCTATTAAAATGTAATTTTTCCTTTAGCTTTTAATTTATTCTGATTATTCAGTTAATTAAAAACCTTACGTGAGGGGAAAAACGGAAGGTAGATAGGAAATCAATTAATAAATTACTTATAATCAGTAAATATAAATCAAATTAACTTTCAAAAATGTCAAAATTTGTAGGCCTGCGTAATTATTACAATTTTGAAGTTAAATAATTTGATTCTTTGTGATATTTTACAATAAAAATAGTAACTTAACAGTAAATAGTAACATATAAATTCACTATTATTGCGATATTGTCAGATTTACCTTAATACACTACGTTTTTTTCAGCTACTCTAAAGAAAAAAATCTAGTAGGTATAGATAGGGTGACTTTGGTAATAGTTTAACGTCTTCCAGTCTACTTTCTAGGCTGAAGATATCTTGAACAACTGTTATCGAACAGTTAATACATAATGCGAGGGTGCACCGTCTTGCTGATACTATAGTTTCGTCACAAGTTTTCGTCAGGAATTTTACAATTATTTATACTCGGAGAACAAGGCCACTAAATTGGAAATATTCTTATAAAAAACTGAAAATATATTGGTCTATTTATAGTGACATCGAAGAAGTAGGCACCAATTATTCCATTTTTAACTATTTCTGTATAAACACATTCACTTTGTGGATACTGTATGTACTGCTCTTGCATCCATCGAGAAATTTCATTT
Source organism: Rosalia funebris (assembly GCA_037954035.1). Lineage (NCBI taxonomy): Eukaryota > Metazoa > Arthropoda > Insecta > Coleoptera > Cerambycidae > Rosalia > Rosalia funebris. The sequence goes on from JAZFAV010000007.1 coordinate 14,783,833, forward strand.
GCTCAGTATCTATAGTTTCACCATTTAATGTGAAAGTCATTGAAAAACATCTATTTTTAATTTTTGAATGATTTGAAAGGGATTGTAATTGTACATATTCATTGATATTTGGTATAATTTCATTCCTCGATCCTGATGATCATCAAATACCTCTTGTACACGATGAACCATAAATGAATGCCAGTTTTCTAGTTACTTAACATTTTAAGTACTGAAAAAGAAAGGATATCATAATTTTAGTCGTTGAAAATTGTCGAACGCTATTGTATGAATTCTCTTCCATAACCAACAAAACATTCAATTTAATATCCTCAGCAATAGCTGGATGGTCTTTGGTAGATATCTACGGAACCAGTTTTTTTATAATAATATATCGTTTTCAATTTTGCTCACTATAGATTGATTTATCGATCTATCTGGGTACTTAGTGTTAAACAAAACACATGTACGCTTCTCATTACGTTTGCACTCCATACCTTTGTAATACCTTCAAATGTCGCTAAACTTATGAATTCCAGGCCATGAGAAGAGTATTTCATTTTAAAAGCCACTGTCCATGGAGGGATGAGCTCCTGTTCCTTTCTATTTTTCAAATATGAAAAAATGGGGTGTTTAATCAAAAAAACCAAGTAGATAACGCCTTGACCTAACCATAAATGAGGTCATAGCAAAATATAATAGTAAAAGAATGCACAATTAATATTAAAAATTAGCCCGTTCTAGGAATTCCTCAAATTCTAAAGTAATTCGTTTATAACTTAAGTATTTGTATCTACTATATATAGTGTTAGTATTGACATCACGGAAAACAAAAGATATGTTAACAAAGAATATTTCGTTTGAAATAACCAGGACGTAATTTACATAATAAATATGCTTTACCGAAAAGTCATTAATAACTTTTATTTAGGACTATTTATCATATAACCATAAACAAACTATGTCGAATTGTAAACGAGTTTATTAATATTTTAAATATAGCTCTTCTTAATAAAATGATGCGACCTTTTCACAGAATTTCTTTTACTAATTCTTCTATACATTGTATTGTAATACAATGTTTCCATGTACTCCACTCATTTTACTCTTTTTATTATGTCGAAAAACTTTCTCTTTTCTTAGTATTTGTGTTATTAAAGCATTAAATAATTACAAATATAGATATATAATATTTATACATGGTCTCCATTTATTTAGGTACTGTCTATTTACAAATAATCAAAAATAAATAGAAAAATAACATAATATACCTGAGGTTTTGTTTATAAATTAATTACTTAGACTAATTTGTACCAAATCTCCAAATTAAATTCTTAAACACTGTTAAACAAAAATAATTCTTTGCACAACGAATAAGTTACCTGACACATGAAACATTACAAAACCAGGTCAGTTAAGTGACACAAATATTCTGATAAAGGGTGGTCCAACCAAAACGCACGATGTTAATTGTAAATAAAACAAAAAGTTTTCAGAGAATTATCTTAATATTTTTTATTATGATAGAAGGACCTATGACAATTATGTGTGAAACAAAATATCGGCCAAATGCTCGCCAAGGCTTCGGTGGCATACCTCTATCCGATGGTCCATATTTTCAATGACTGAGAAATAATTGAGGTTCAATGTCGTTAATGTGCCGAATTATCTCATTCTTTAGCTCTTGAATTGTTCTTGGCTTATTGACGTACACTTTTTCTTTTAAATATCCCCAAATAAAGAAGTTCAACGGTGTCAAATCACGTGATCGTGGCGGCCAATTAACATATCCACGACGTGAGACAACACGGCCATTGAATTTCTCGCGCAAAAGTGCCATTGTTTCGTTGGCTGTGTGGCAAGTGGCACCATCCTGTTGGAACCACATATCGTCCAGGTCCATATCCTCAATTTCTGGCCACAAGAAGTCCGTTATCATCTCGTGATAGCGAACACCATTCACGGTAACTGCTTGGCCGACCTCATTTTCGAAGAAGTACGGCCCGATGACGCCGCCAGCCCATAAACCGCACCAAACAGTCACTCTTTGTGGATGCATCGGCTTTTTAACAATCACTCGTGGATTCTTATTTGCCCAAATGCGGCAATTCTGCTTGTTAACGAATCCACTGCGGTGAAAGTGTGCCTCATCGCTGAAGATGATTTTCTTTGTAAAGTCACCATTCACTTCTGTCTGTTCAACCAACCATTCGGCGTATTGACGACGCTTGAAATGGTCAGTAGGCTTCAGCTATTGAGTCAATTGAATTCAAATTGAGTGAATTGTAAGCGTGTAAATTCAAATCTTTATTCAAAATTCGCATCAGTGATGTTCGTGAAATGTTCAATTGTTGGGCACGACGACGAGTCGAGGTTGACGGCTCTTCTGCTACACTATCGCGAACAACAGCAATGTTTTCCGCAGAACGAACTGGGCGAGCATGCACAGGTGTTTTCACATTTCCTACAGACCCGGTTTGCTGAAATTTGCGCACAATTCTCCCGATTGTGGACACATTTGGTCGATTATGCTGACCAAGAAGTCACGACGTGCACGAAATGCATTTTTATTTGAACGCCCATTTTCGTAAAAGGCTTCAACAATCTTAACGTGCTGCTCAATTGTGTACCTCTCCATGGTTGAATTTGTCAAACACTGAAACAAATAAATGTCAAATTAAGTTGGGCAAAAAACTTGACGTTAAGGTGTGACTCACAATTAACATCGTGCATTATGGTTGGACCACCCTTTATAACAAGAAGTGACTGATAAATTTGTCACTAAATGCAGACTTTCACGAATGAAGTACATATTTCCAGATTGTGCTGGGGTCGCTGTAGAATTCCTCTTGGCATTTCGCTAATTATTCTATCAACTTCTTCAAAAAAAAAACTAATTGTAAGACATGATATTGTCTTCTACTCCTCGTAATATTCCGTGGTTCTGCTCTATTTTCATCATTACTAGCTGGGTGATCTTAACTTTTTGCCCTACCGATTTTTGACAAAGCTAATTTTCAAATATTGCTTAGACAATATTTGTTTGTTTTTATTCTTCACAATTTCCAGCGACTCAAATAATTCTTGGACAATAATGAGAATCTCTATTCAATATTTTGATAGAATCATAACATCTTAGAGTTTTTATGTACCTATTCTGCTACTGCTGACTTATTCTAATCCAATTATACTGCTATGTTCTAATTACGCGTATTTTATGTTCCATAATTGTACACTGTATATTGCTGCCTGTTGGACCAATGTAAGTCTTTCTAGACACTTAACCCCGTATACAGATTTCGTTAATAATTCTGAAACAGTATTCTTGTTAAAAGGAACTGCATTTTCACAACTGTTTGTAAAACTTTCTTGTATAATATTTTCTTCAGTCTGTTATTTCAACAATACATCGCTCGGTGGTCGTTCATGGTTTTGTATTTTTGGTTGATTATAAAAATATGGAGAAGTTCCTTACAAGAAAAAGGTAATGCGATTCTAATTATTGGCGAGACTGAAAGAAATCCACATGCAGAAATCTACATGAAAGAATTTTCAATGAGATGTATCCCGATGGTTGAATCAAAAGGCAATTGTCAAAATAAAAATATCGTTTGAATAGATATTTGAAGCAGCTTTGAAATGAAATATTACTCGCATACTGTTGCCACTTAAATATAAATTTTGCGCCGTATAAATAAATTTAGGTATCCCATTTCTACTAACACATTTTTATACTTATGTAGCCCATTTTTAAATCTGTCCATAATATATATAGCCCAACTTTAGTCCTTTCATATCTCTTAGTTACAAAATTAAAGGGGGGATACACATGCACTTAGAGGGCATCGGGGTCTTCATAACATAGGGGCGTATCAACCAGATATAGATTTTACGGGAAACGAAAGAAAAAACGTTTTAAGTATTCTAGTTAGTATAAAATCTTTTTAAATTTGGTAAGTATGTGACAATTGTTTTCAGTTTTTAGAAAAAGTTAGAAACAGTATTGTTGATACGCCTTTCAATATTATTGATGCGTTATTGGAAAAGTAACTATAATTGAAAAATATCTGATTTATTTGTTATGAAATATAATAGAAATAAACTAAGTTTTGCGGCTACTGCATCATTTTGACCTTATTTTGTTTCTCAACACAGTTAAATAAGTTTCTTGGTCTGAAGATTCTTCATTATTAGAACGGGGCAAGTTTTTATAAAAACTCATGAAATATGAATGGTATTACCCCCTATTTGCAAAGTTCCTGCAAATTGTCGTATTTCTTTTTCTCTGTACTTTAGATATAGAAGAGGGTTATATACAGGAAAGGTATAGAGTCTTTGATTGTCTTATCCGTTGACACAGATGGACGTCTTACTTTCCTTGGAGGCATATTCAGTTGATAATTGTTATTCTTAATGTACATTCTCATACAACAAGGTGTGGGTTATTGCCTTATCAAATGGAATGGATCGCAAAATTTTAATAATGTGTATGTCACACATTTGTTAAAAAAAGTTGTAACGAAATTGAAGAACATCATGAAAATATAGATTTATGAGAGAAAGTAACAAACTATAAAGTATAAGAAATCATACTCCAAAAATTATTTCTATACTTACCATTATTAATATGTTACGAATATTATATATCTCATAAACCCGAACATTTATGTAAAAAAAAGAAGAAACACCTAAATTGTTATAATGATGTAATTCCTCCCTTTATTTGTAAAAACCACTAATATGTAACAATGTATTGTAATATAACCGTTAAATAATTTTTATTTGCTGAAAAATATTAGGAAATTTTCTAACGTATGCATTTGGACTGGGCCAAAATTGTTAATTATTAACGTTAACAATAATTTTTCATTTCTCGTTAAAAATTATAGGTATATGGTGATATTGCAAACAGATTCTTACCAAAGTATATTACACAATAGATCTAGTATTTGTACTTCTCCTCAAATGCTGATTTTTGTGATTTCTTCGTGCCTCGGTTTCTTTTATCATTTTCAAAGATAAATATAGTTGTGTCACTATCGTTATATTTGTCCTTATTTGAAATATTACTTGCTATTGAGTTGATTATACCGTGTTATATGTAGTTTGTTGGGAAACAAACACCAGATTACGTACTTTAATATCTATAATTATTTTACTTAAATTAGCAACGTGAATCTATCAAATTAAGTATTTTTTCTCAAATAACTTCCTGGTTCTTTACTTCAATAACAAATGAAGTAATCTTTTATGTTTGTTGCAGAAACTACGTAAGCGACTTTAACGAAATTTGTTCTGCTATAATGCGAATAATGTTTTTATTATATTACCCTGGGTTTATTTTGAAGTAATCTATTAAACGATTATAATCGTTTCACACAAAATATTTTTAGCAGTAATAATGCAATAATACAAAAATATAATAGATATATTTTTAACAAATCGATTCAGAATCTTTAATTACAATAAATAATGATGAATGTATAGGTTAGTATATTATTTGTTTTATATACATATGTCTGTATATATTTCTGGTGTTTTCGATAATCTACGCGATAACCATAAACATTTAATTTCTTAGGAGGAAAATAAAAAGTTCTACCTCATACCGTAATATCGAATATATCGTACATATAGCTAAAAATCAGGTACAGTAAATATTAAAGAAGTATTTTATGTACACTTGAAATACACTATAATAGATTTCTTCAGAGAACAAATTTTATTACATAAATGTTTAAGAAATACTGATGTTTATGCACAAGAAACTCATATTTATATATAAAGAGGGTAGTCAAGTATTTTTAAGATAAATATTTGATAATTAAAGTATATATATGTTACGGCTAAAGCCCGAATATTGAATAATACTAGAATTACCCGGATAAAGTTATAATTATCCAAATATAGTGGATAAAGTCGGTAATTCAGATAGCGTACGTTGCTCTTCGGGCATAAACCGGTTAATACTAGAATTTTCCAACGACGCTTGGACAAAACACTATAATCGTTCATTCGCGTTCCAGAGTTGACAAGATGACTGATTTAGAAGTGGTACGTTCTTGTTTTAAAGAGCGGTTTCACGAAATGCTCTGCGATTCAGTGTCGCGTAAAGACTCAAATTCTTGTTGCATGAATTCTGTCCAATATTGTGAGTTTTTGGAGTCAAGTAAAAATAGCAAAACAAGCAAAATCTAAATTGGCACTACAGTATCGACGATTAAAAAGGTTTGATGTTTGTGTGGTTGGTGGTATTAAGAGACTCATTTCTCCAGTGGCTGATGGCGACTGGAGTGACAAATATTGAAATCAAAAATGACAGGTATTTTGTGAAAAACGAGGAGATTTTTGACATACTGCACGAAATCCACTTGGCTATTGGATACGGAGGAAAACACCGCATGCTTAAGGAAGTGAACAATAAATATAAAAATATAACTCAGAAAGTTATCATGGTTTATTTAAAACTTTGTATTGCATGTCAGAAAAAAACAGAAATCCATTAAGAAGGGAATGGTTGTCAAACCCATGGTATTTTCGTAATATTTCTTATTCTTATGTTAGAATAATTCTGCTTTTATGTTTGTTCAGAAAAATAAATAAGTTTTCCTCAGAATAATTTTATTTTTATATTCTATTACATACGTGCGAGATTGGTCGCGTTTGTGCTTTAAATTAGTATCCTCTACGTGGTTTAGCCATTCCTTCTTGGCGAAATCTAGAATTACCCGGATAAAGCAAGAAATCATTGAATGCTTCGCGTTTTATCCAGTCGGTTTGGATAATACGTGAGATATCTGGTTAAAACTAGCTTTATCCAATTACGGGCTTTAGCCGTAACATATATATCTTGAAGCCAAAACAGGGTTTTGCATAGTATTTAAACCAAATGAAGGAAACGTGTATATACAAAAATATATATACATTGACTTATCTCAAAGTAAACCTATAAAAACAGTAAATGTAGCTCGACAATATAGGGTGTCTCAGTTATAATATTATTATATCATTTGTGTTATGTCAAAGATAGGGCATCAATCTTTACCGACTGTCATCTACAAACCATACTATGTCAACATGTCTGGGTGTGTCATTACCAGTTTCATTTTCAAAGAACTATGGTCCAATTACTCCACTACTCCAAAATGCGCAGTAAACCGTGGATCTCTGTAGATCCATTTCTTTTTCGTTAACAGCATGTGGATTTTCAGTACCCCAAATTTGACAATATTGTATGTTGACATATCCGTCAAGGTAAAAATTTACTCTACCGTGGAACAAAATTTTTTTGCAAAAATCAACATCATCCTCTTTCTTTTCTAACACCCAATTAACAAATGTATGACGTTGTAAATGGCCTGTAACTTATAATTATCGTGCGAATTGATATCGTGTGAATTTTGCATGCTGATAGATGCAGATCTTTCTTTAAAATCCGATGGTGATGTGACAGATTCAATTTGCTGTGCACGACGTCGAATTGATGTGTGTAGACACTTCCATACACTTTATTTCACTGCAGCAATATTTTCATCTGACCAACTACGACCAGCACGTATTAGTTGGTGTTGCCTTATCAATAACAGAACTCGTGTCTTAAAATTTTTTGATTAAGATACGAACTGTTAAATCTGTAGGCTCTTCATTTTGTCCCAATTTTGTACAGTTGAATGTTTCTTTATTCAACTGTAAATGATCGCTCACTTTCATAAAGCAGTTCTACACAATCTATTCGTTGGTGAACTGCTATTCGCAACTTTTGACGAAGCGTGGTCTGTAGACGACAGTTGTTATTGACAATTGTCGCCCTTTAAGAGAACACAAATGGCGCACTGGTTCCAACTCAGACACCCTATAAAGTACTATTTCAAATATGATAGTTATGGTAAGAATTTACTTGCGTTGTTTAAAGTACTATTTCAAAAATGATAGATATTTGGTTGCGTTGTTCACGAATTTATAAATATTTTCTAGACTTACACTAGCACGTAATAGTTAAAGATAAGTAAAATTGGCTTCCACATATTCTATTCAGACATGCCGAAATATTTGCTCTTTCACAAAATAATTGTACACAAACTATTCGTTGTTGAATTGTTAATCGAGGTAAGTTGACTTCGTATAGATTGCAGATGACATTCATTAAATATTGACGCCCTATCTTCAATAGAATACATATCACTCGCAATTCAAGTCCTATAGTTACAACTGAGACACTCTATATCATTCGTCTTTAGTAAGTTACATGTGATATAAATACTGCACTATATTATTTTTTATTTATAACTGAATTATGTTGATAAGTTTTAATAACATATGCGGTCGCGAAGTCAATAGACTAGTAAAAACTAGTCTAGACTTAGTAAGAAAAGAAACAATTGTCTTTTATTCCTAACTATTCAATATGTTATAGTCTCCATAAATGTATTTATATAGAGATATATACTAATAATATAGTATAGTATACTTTTAATACAATATAAAAATATATTGACGATAACCTCTTTAATTAGAAAAAATTACAAGAAAAAATATCATCATCATCATCAGTCCTAAGACTAGTTGGATGCTAACGTCCAGCTTCTCCTATCTTGTGCTAACCTACGCATTTCGCTAATTGTGCTACAACCTACATCCCTTACTATTTGCGAGCAGTAGTCTAATCTAGGCCTACCGCTGCCTTTCTTCACTCCTATTTCTGCCTCCAAAATATCGCGGACTATTCCCCCATGTCTCAGAAAGTGGCCTACCATTCTATCTCTTCTCTACTTTGTCTTTTTTCACATACTTCTTTTCTCGCCGACTTTCTCCAATACTTCTTCATTTCTAACCCTATCAGTCCACGGTATATTCATCATTCTTCGGTAACACCACATCTCAAAAGCTTCTAATTTCTTCCTACTTGCTTCCCCTACCGTCCAGGTTTCGCAACCGTATAGTGCCGTGCTCCATACATATGTTTTCAAAAATCTCTTCCTTGTTTCTAAGTATATTACCCCCGAGCATAAAAGTGCTTTCTTTTTGTTAAAAGCTACTCGACCCTGCCCTATTCTTTGTTTTGTGTCTTTATCGCTTCCTCCATCCCAATTTATTTTACTTACTACATAAGTGAAGTATTTAACTTCCTCCAATCTTTCATTATTAATTTGTACTTTCTTGCTCTGCTCTCGCGCCCTCTGCACACTAACACTTTAGTTTTGTTTTTATTCACCCTCATTCCGTATTTCTCTGTCAACACTGCCTCCATTTCGTTCAATGCTGATTCTAATTCCTCCTTACTAGATGCTAGTGCTGCTATATCATCCGCGAATCTCAGCATTTTTAGTTTCTATCCCTGTACTTTAATCCCGAAATCCACTCTATCTTTTACCACATTAATCGCCTCTTCGATGTACAGATTAAAAATTAGTGGTGATAGTACATCCTTGTCTTACTCCTTTCCTAATACTTACTTCCCTTTTTTTCCCCATCTACTTCTATAACAGCAGTTTGCTCTTTGTATAGATTGTGTACTACTCTCCTATCTCTATACTTCATTCCCGCGCTCTTTAGTATCTCGAACATTTTTTCCCATCTTATATTATTAAAAGCTTTTTCTAAATCTACAAATCCTATATAAGCGTTCTTTCCTTTTTCTATTGTTTTCTCTAACATTACTCTTAGCGCCAGAATAGCTTCGCGAGATCCCCTATTTCGCCTAAACCCGAATTGGTCTTCTCCTAGTATTTCCTCCGCTCTATTTTCCATCCTCTTCTGCACTATTCTAGTTAAGATTTTTGACGCATGGGAAGTTAGGCTAATCGTTCTAAAGTTCTCGCATTTGTCGGCTCCTCTCTTTTTCGGTATAGTAACGATAATGTTCCTCTTATAATCCTCCGGCATCTCGCCCGTTTCGTATATGTATTTTACCAGTTCGAACATCGTGTCCTAGAACGTCCGTAGCCGCGGAATCTAGACTGTTCTTGATACCCTCCCACTCACTCTCTGCGTTCTTGATTTCGTCATTACTCGCTTTATTTAATAATTGATCTGATTTCTCCTGGAACTTATCTTTCATATTCTGATCCCTCAATATGTCTACATTTATACGTTTCTTATCCTTCCGGGTTTTCAAATTTTTGAACTTCAATCTAGCTTTCATGACTACCAAGTTGTGGTCGCTGTCTACATCTGCTCCTGGATAACTCTTACAGTCTTTTACTTGATTTCTAAATCTGTTCCTAACCAGAATGTAGTCTATCTGATACCTGTCTATCCCTCCTGGCATTTTCCACGTGTACCGCCTCCTAACGTGATTCTTGAACAATGCGTTCGCGGCTACCATCTTGTGCTTCTCACAGAATTCTATCAGTTTGCTGCCTCTCTCGTTTCTGTTTCCTAATCCATAAGAACCTACAAATTCTCCTTCTTTCTCCTTACCTACAACTGCGTTAAAATCTTTCACTATTATTAAATTTTCATGACCCTTCACAAATCCTATTACCTGCTCTATGTCCGAATAAACGGCTTCTAACTCTTCCTCACTGTGGCTAGAAGTAGGCATGTATACTTGCACTATTACTGTTTTCACTGGCTTCGAATCTAACCTGACCATCATTACTCTCTCGCTGTATTGTAGGTAACTATCTACACACTGTCCTGCGTTCTTCCGCATAACGATTCCTACTCCCGCGTTTCCATTTACTGATCCTGTGTGTATTACCCTATAGTCACCGCTCCAAAAATCTTCTACTTCCGGCCAGCGCATCTCACTTATACCTACTATATCTAATCCTAACCTATCCATTTCTATCTTCAGATTCTCTAGCTTCTCTGCCTGTCTCACGCTTCTGACATTCCACGCTCCGACTTGTGAAATGCTACACCTCTTACTATTCCTACTATTGCTCACGATCACGTCTCCCGGAACTGTTCTCACCCGGAGATCCGAACGGAGGACTATTTTACCTCCGGTGTTCTTTGCCCCAGGAGACACCATCATTATTTGGGATAAGCCTTTTGTTAGCTGTTCTAAGGATTATAATGTGGTGGTTTCCTCTTGCTTTTCACATAGCAGTCGTGTGTGTTATAGCACCATACCAACCCCCACGGTTTCTGCCACTATGACTACTGAAAGAGCTGTTGCCCTCCTTCAGGGACTTGTCTTAGTCTGGTTTCTCAATAAGAAGCCCCCTACCATGGTTAAACCTATGGTACGGCTCCTTAAATCATTAAAACGCGCAAGCCGACCCACCCGTTCTAGTTTGCATTAGAACTTCGTCAAGGTGCAAGTCCTTGCAAGAAAAAATATGCAAGATTAAAAATATTTACAAGAAAAATGACTTCTGAAATACTGATAATTTTGGAAGTGAACTCTACAGACACAGGAAGTCTTCACTATTTTAATATGAACAGTATAAAAATACATTACCTTTCATCATCGCCTTTTTATTTAGTTGTATCATAATCTACGAGCATGACGAGCATCACCTAGATTCTTAACTTGCAAGTGCAGTAAACAGGAGTAAAATAAAAACGAACGTTGGTATTGCTCAACTGAATGATTTATTCGTTATTTTGTTAGTACATATTAGGAGGGTCTAGCCATTTGAAAAGCTATCTTAAATACTGATAATTTATAGTTTATCTTTAACATCTATATTTTTCATATTTCCAGAAATATTCTCACAAAACTTTATAAGCAAAAACAAAAATAATTCAGATAATAATATCAGTAACACGATCATTATTGTCTAGTAAAAATGTTGTAACTGAATTGTGAGGGGTGAACCAAAATGGCGAACAACTGCTCGATGAGATAATTTTTCAGTCGATAGTTATGGTTATTTCTTATACAGCGTTCCACTCCACTTTGGTACAAGGTATAAAATAAAACAAATGAATGACGTGACATGGTGTTCATGATTATTGACATTGGCTGTTAAAGCACACAAAAGCACAAGCGTGAAGCTTTCTGAAGACAACGATTTGATGATGTCCCATAAAATTTTGTGACAATATTAAAGAAAATATTTGTATACATAACAATTTAATAGTCTATAGGGAGAGGAATGTCTACAGTTCGTAAAATATTGGGTTATTGTATAAATAAATACTTTATAGGACTGTGTTGGAATATACTAGTGCGGCTGTTTCGTTAAAAATTAGTTGTATCAAAAATTAACCCTGCTTGGGATTCCCCGCTATTTTACGAACAATTTTTCTTCAGCTAAATAAGGTGTAAATGGTCGAGGTTTTACATAATTATTGTACACACTTCAGCCGTCATTTATAGGAAAGTATAAATTCTATAATGATATGTGCATACAACATACTTACATACTCCTTTTTATTCACGCCATACAGTGTAATTTCATAGAAATGATTAAAGAAATGTCACAGTAATGAAAGTGTTATGAACATTATGTAATACTTTTAGTTATTTTGATGTATTGATCACCCATTTATAAATTTTTGTGGTATTTAATATATACAGTAAAGCAACTGAACAAAAAGAATTAAACAAACGAGTCTAATAACTTAAATACCTTTAGTTGCTTAGATGACACAATACATGACGGCATAACAATTATTAATCCAAAATTAAACCATTTATTATGATCATTTCCTTGTGCCCACTAATTTGTTGCAGTATGTTTCAATAAATATAAACATTATGTTCATTAAAATGAAGTGAAATCTGCCAATAGTCAAGCGGTATCGCAATAATGAGTATTAAATACTTGGTAGGTATAAGAATATAATAAAAATTTTGAAAGCGAACAAGTTTTTGTTATATTCTCATCTATACCTTAAACAAACATAAATTTTTAATGGTGATTTTCAATTAGTGATCGTTACATTATAAATTTTACATATAGTAAAGATAAAAAAACAACATTTGACAGTAATATGTTATGAAAATAGCTAAAATAAAGCTATATTAGTAACTACCCTATAGTTACTAATAAGATTATAACAAAAATATCAATGAAAGAGTCGATCATAGACTCAAAATGAAATACATATTAGAACATTTAGAACAAGAAACATATTAGAACATTTCCAAGAGAGTAAGCGAGCAAAGAAAAACCAATATTTGAAATTAAACATTCAATAACGGACACAGCTTTTTAAACCGTTCACAGCAACGTTTTTCACATTTACGTCTTTCAGAAGTTTTGTAGTTATTGATTTTCAATTTAATTAAAAGTATTTAAATGATGCATGATAAATTTAGGTATCAAATTTCTGCTGTTAGAGCCCAGGCTATAATAGAGAAAGTTTAACTTAATAGTGATAATAAATCCATCCCCTGGGTCAAACTCTCCCCCTTAGGACTTAAACCCAATAATACAATATTACGAAAAAACTATCTCTACTAAAACTATCTGACCACAGTACTAATACCATTATTATAAATACATCTATACTAAAACGCTCCCATGATCTCCCATAAGCTCCCATCCGCAGAAGCTTTTACGTGAATAATATTTTTCTTGATGCACCAATTAAATAAAAATTTATAAAACAAGATGCACCAATTATCTAAATAATCTAGAAAAACTTCCTTGTTCTAAAAGTGTTCAGTTGCTACTAAATAATCAATAATTTGTCTACAAAATGAACAGGTAACAAAGAATCGGTATGTTCTTTCAAAAATTATCGATTGCATCAAGTTTTGCGGAGCTTTTGAACTAGCACTTCGAGGTCATGATGAAAAAGAAGATTCCTCAAATCCCGGAATTTTCAGAGGTTTAATAAATTTCAGTGCCGAATTAGATACAGCATTGAAAGATCAGTTTGAAAAATTTGTTGTTTTTACAGTTTTGTGATACTTCAAAAACAAGTCATAATGACTTGTTAGATTGCATATTAGTGATTGCTCAAGGATATATCAAAATATTTTGAAAGCTGAATATGTCTTTGTTATTTCTGATGGAACTACGGATATAGCAAATCATTATCAGATGACTATAGTATTTAAATACATTCTACCAGACGACACTCCAGTTGAACGGCTTTGGTGTTTTATTAATCCTCCTGATCATGATGCTGTTAGTTTATCAGAATGCATGAAAACTATTTTAAAACAAGTGATAGATAAACCAAGAAAACTTATTTCACAAAGTTACGATGGCGCAAGTGTAATGAATGGACATCATTCAAGTGTTCTAACTCTTATTCGAAGTGATTACAAATATGCCTTTTATGTTCATTGTGACGCCCATCAACTAAGCTTGGTTTTATCTCAAGCAACAAGGCAGAATCAAGAAGTGAGTGTTTCTTTCAAATTTAAATGACATTACTAAGTTTTTTTCTCATTCTCCGCAACGAGTGACAATTTTAGATGAAATTGTTGGTCAAAAAGTTCCCCGGTTTTCTGCCACCATATGGAACTTTAAGAGCCGAACAATAAGTAGGGTATATGAATATCGCGAATTGTTGATAGCATGTATGGAAAAAATAGAAGCAACTTCAGGACAAACTGTGATAATTAATCAGGCAACTGCTATTTGTTGTATGTTGCAGGATTCAAAGTTTGTGTTTTAGTTAACAGTATTTTATCGCATAATGCCGCATGCTGATATTTTTGCATAATCAACTACAAAAGACAGTGACGAATCCAGTACAAATACACACAGCCATAACATGTTTTGAGGATTCTATTAAAAAAGAAAGACATAATATAAAGACAATTGAAAGTGAAATTTCTGAGTATACCATTTAGACTAAGAGACACCGTATAAATGAAAATTCATATATCTCAAAAATTGTAGCAGTCAAGGAAATTTGTGGCACTATAATTACCCATGCAAAAGAACGGTTTTCTTTTACTAAACATTTAATTGCTTCTGTACTTCTTGCGTCAGATAGATTTTCGCAATTGGAGAAGAGTCTTCCATTGCAGCATTTAGAAGCCACAGTAGAGGAATACCCATTTTTAGATAAAGTTCGCCTCCAGACAGAGTTAAAACTAATTTATAGAAAACCTGATTTTAGGAATATGAGTGGTGCTATTCACCTATTGAAATTCGTAACAGATAATAATCTTCAAGATATATTTTCTGCCACCTTTGCTCTATTACAAATAATTATTAGGTGCTATACCAATGACCACAGATGAATCAGAAAGAAGTTTTTCAACACTGAAGCATATAAAAGCATTTTTACTATGTTCTATGAATCAAAAAAGACTGACTCACGGCCTTAGCAATGTTGCTTAGCAATCTATTGAGAAAAAAATTATACAAGGTTTGCCAGAGTTTAGCAAAGCTGTTATAACTAAGTTTGCTGTGAGCAGGAATAGAAGAATTGACTTCAAGTAATGTAATACAGTTTAGACATTAGGTGAACAGCGACTGTATAAACAAAAAATAATGGATTCCTACTGCATGTGAATATTTTTATTATGATAGTACGATAAAATTTTGCATGTTCTTGATTTTGTGAACCCCCTGTGCTTACGACCACCAGCCGCCACTGATTTCATGTCGATTGTTAAAGAAATATCTTTAACTAAAGTAAAACTTATATGTTAGTTATATGTTTCTAAGACTTTTAACCAATTTAGGTATTCATATAATCTGGATCGTAGGATTATGGGGAACATTAAGATGTTCAGACAGATGATGGAAATTCTCTAGGGTTTTATTATACTTATAAACATATAATTCCTGTGGATAACTTGATTGAACTCCATCAAAGTGAGGAGCACCACCATCACAAAGGATTTATGTATTTAAACAATAGAGCATTTCGTCCTTTACATCTAGACATTACACAATTAGTTAGATGATTAATATCTAAACGCAACTAAGGAAAAAACAAAAATAAATCGTATTTTACATTTTCATCATTTTTACAGCGCATAAAATGCTTTTGTGAATACTTGTGACAATTTATTTAATCACTCCTTTTTGATATATTTTTTTGGATACGTATTAGCCCAGTGCTTGAATAATAACAATCTAATAATAATTTCACTACTCGTCCTAAAATTGACAAAACTTAAAATTGACTAGAGTATCTCTCTCCACAGCACACAGTCTCTAACATAATAATATACACTTTAGCCACATCTACTACTTAGGCGAAGGTGACAACAGGATTTCTGATATAGCCTGCGTACCCATTTATTTGTGTGCATTATGAACATCAAAACCTAATACCTGCTTGCGTCTAGCATCGCAAATTAGGGATAAAAATGCAAAAGGGTCATGGAATTGGTTAAGTAAAGGCAGCTGAGCATATTGTTGTAAAGCGAAAACGCTTTTGAGGCATAGGAGAAATAATATGTCTCAGTTACTTTGTTCTGGCTTTCATTTTACTACTCATGTTAATAAGTACTATGGAAATTTCGGAAAAATAGTTTCATCAGCATTTGGGAAGATGAAATAAGAGGTCATCTATGTCACTTAAACTTCTAGAAGAATTATTTCCAATAGGTGTTTCCGTTCAACATTTATACACTAAGTTGTGTAAACAATTAGAAGTACTAAAGTTAAAGAACAAATTTCGCTTATAATGATTGTAAATAAAGCTTTTATAATACATTTGAAAACGTTGACTTTGCTGAAGAATTGTCAAAGAAGAATTCTAACACAGTTAATTTCTGATTAATATTTCTATGATGATGCACAAGATGGAAGTAACTTCAGATATATATGAACTATAACTGTTAAAAAGACAAGATCACAGTTTTAACCAAGACGGTGATATTAAGTTGACATATGACATATTATATTATACACGATGACATCACAGGTATCATCTCTAATCTGTGTTCCTGTTTCAAAAATTCTTTTCGATCTTCGCAAACTCCAACAAGTTTGAATTGAATTAATATGTATTTAACCAAATTTGGATAATATAAAAGTAGAAGCAGTATTTTGATTTTCTCGAAAAGGTCCATACCTCTTCGAGAATATGAAAGAAACTTTAAGTGTTATTGACGTAGAAAGCAGATTTTGGTAAGAATAAATTATATGATTAAAATATTTAGATATTAAAAGTAAATGAATAAATATTTTGCTTGACTAACAAATATACTTAGTTATTATCATATTAACCTATTCACAAATTGTCTTTGCAGTGTTTAACGGCACGAAACTGATAAGACTGCAACAAATGACTAGTTGATATGGTCTTTTACAGATAGAACAATAGTAGATCGTGGACATTTATTGGAAACATCATTAGTGCAAAAAACAAAAAAATCTATAGTTCTGAAGTATGTACATATAAATTATTTGTAAATATCCTTTCACTCGGAAAGTGTCCATTAATTATGTATACATCAGGAATAATGAATTCAGTTGGACATGGCAGTTTATTTACCTTGCTGGATAACCTATTAATGTTCGATATCCTATTAGTTATTAAGTTATTATATTACATTTGGTGTTTTTGTATCATTTCACTCATGATAGCAGACTACTATGACGGTTTAATTTAAATGGTTTTTAATTTCACCGGTGGCCAATATTATATATATATATATATATATATATATATATATATATATATATATATATATATATATATATATATATATATAAAATAGTCACATTGTCCTTTTTCCGACTTCATTCTTAACTGTGTTAGAATTAGAAATTAATTATTTAAGTTGCTGTATACGCATTTTTTCAAAAATGACTTTAATAGGTCTATTCACATTGACCTGATTTGGAACGTGACCTGTATTCACCATTATTTATAACTATAACCGATTATGTATTCATTCTAAATATATATATATATATATATATATATATATATATATATATATATATATATATATATATATATATATATATATATATATATATATATATACAGGAGGTAAAGTACTAAAGGGCTGTCGAAACTAAACCTCTGAAGTATTTTAAATATTCTGACTCTGTAGTTCAATAATGAAGACATAAAGTTTAACATTTACACAACATAAACTATATAAACTGACGACATTCCTTCCTCCATTTCCAGTTATAAATATGTATCGTATTGTTTGCTTAATCCACAATTAAGTTTGTTTTAAGCAATGAATTTAAATATTAATATGTTCGACAATTGATTAACATGATCGCCTCGTACACAAAGTTTTAGAGATAACAAAACAATATTATAATAATTTGAAATATTTTTCATTTAGTAGTTGTTAAAATTTATAATTATTAAGATACACTATATATGATATTATTATACTCATATAAAGGATACTGTTTTAACTCCTCTTGATCATGATGCTACTTGCATTACAACACATATGCAAAACTGCCTTTAGGGCGCAAAGCAGACGTTCCACGTTTTATTTACAGAAGATTTGTATAGCTTTTCCTGAAAGTGTGACTAGAGGTAAGTATGGAAGAAGCATTTCATATGCATCTGGAACGTCCTAGACTAGATTTATTCGAAGATCATTTATTGCCATACAAATATTTAGAAAATACTAAACATACGCCCAGTAATACTAATAATTATGTACATGGAGAACATTCATGTATCTTTATAATAAACATTTTATCAGTAACAGAACTATACATACGCCGTAAAACACCTAAATAAATTTTTGCATGGCAATCAACAGAAGTAAACAAACACTGTACATATATAAATTACAAATACCAACAATCAACTCAAAATAATAATTGTCTAAAAAGTTACATCAACTTTCAGTTTATATTTTGTTATAATAAGTATATACATCTTAGAATGTACAAAGATCAGATCCCCTTTAAGCGATACCATTTGAGATATCATGGAAAATTACAAATCTAAAAAAAGGAAATAAAATCACACCTACGAACATGTGAATAACTTAATTGCGTACAAACTTTAGCTACAAATACCAGATGAAATCTGCCTAAATATACGTTACATGGCAGTGACGTTTTTTTTATACATTAGTACTTATTTGTGCAATTGTCTGAATAAATAAATCGGGAGACACGATGAGTGTATAACATGTAAGAATTTTACCAATGATATATTTTCATAAAAAGCTTGTATGTGTCAAATGTTTATATATCATATATTTATTTATGTACTAGTTATCTCAAATGTTATGGAAATGAGGAAACTAATTAAAGTCCTTCCTTTACCTGTTAATATTTGGCATATGCCTTAGGTGCAAAGGAATATCATCGCTATTTGCCAAATAAAAAACTCTCTTATCTTGCCGATAAACGGAACAGTCTACCTGAGCCGAGACATAAAACAAGACACGATATGAGATAAGAGCCGTTTGGGATTTTTTATTTGGCAAATAGCGATGAAATAAACTATACATATCAATTAAGTTAGTGACCTGAAACAAAATATTGCTTTAGAAGAAGTGTGTTGGTTTGAAGAAAACTATTTCTTAGTCTTGTTGGCTTCCATATCTTTGAGATTCGGCCAAGAATTCAGTAAATTATTATTTTTACATCTCATTATGTTATAATTAGTCACGGAGCTACATAATACTATAAAGTATTAATCAGATGCAATTTACTGATTTTTTTCAAAAACAAATAAACGAGAAAATAGTAAATAATATTACGAGGGGAATAAGTAAGATAATACTATGACATAATTCGAGTTCGGTATATATTCGAATTTTATAGGCATAAATGCAATAATAAGGCATAATGCTCTTTCGTACAAATATTATTTGTAAAAGGTCATAACTAGACTATAATATTTGGCGCCAAGTTATATTATTGTAACAAAAAATGAGGTAGTTGGTAGATAGAGTTAGTAGGTTTTATTGACAATCGGAATTACAAAAAAATAACGCTATAATAAATTATAACATTTCTGGCCGAAAATTATCAAGAAATTTAAGGAACAACGAAGGAGCTATGAAGATTTTATTGCAAATAAGGCATATTAATTTATTGAATGAATTATGACAACTCAAGGTAATTACGGTATTTAGTAATAAGAATATAAAACAATGTTGACATTTTATAATGAAATGCGAGAGTACATAAATCAATAAAGGAACTCAACTAACTAAGGAAAGAAGGATTATGACTTGTTTTGGACAATGAATCTCCGTCTGTTCTTGGAATGGTCATTTATTTTTTGCATAATGAAAACTAACAACTGTTTCAAGATACATAATCTACGAGAGTTAAGCGAAGATGGTCCAAACAGAATAATGCAGTTTTGTGCAATGGCAAGTGATAATAAAAATGTTGCATACAACATAGTTTTTTTTACGGGAATCAATGTTTGCCTGAACGAATTTTAAATAGACATATCACCGTTACTGGTCGAGTGAAAATCCCTATTGAATGATATATGGAATATCTGTCACAGCTGCCACAAGAGCTGAATATATTGGCTAGTGTTGTTGATCAACAAACTATAGGAATTCCATATAAGGAAAATTGATAACAGATTATCTAAATAGTTTGCATCATGTGGTATTCGATATGGTAAATTAATATCTGATGATGATCAACCTGAACTTATGATGTTCCACCATATTATGGAGTTAATGTTCGCCGGTGTCTAGATTAGGAATTTCTAGGTCATGGGACTGAACAAGAGGACCCATTGAATGACCACCATGAACAGACTTAAATCCTATGAACTATTTCTTCCAGGGATCATTTAATAACCTTGATCTACAAAGCAAGCCCTATAAACCTACAGGTGCTAGAAGGTTCCAGAAGGACTAGTTAATTATAAAACCAGTATAGTAAATTAGCATCCTATAGTTCATTTATTCTTCAGTTTGTTTCATAACTAAACAATGTAAATGTTATTATTTATCGAAAAACGGTGAGTTACTTAATTAACAATGTAGTAACGGAATTTCAAATTCAAAATATTGTGATGTATATGTATATTGAAATAATGTTTCAAAGAGTGCTTCTCTGAATATGCTATTGTTTTTTAAAACGGTCTTTCCCAAAAGTCCTATTTTAGGAAATAAAGCGGTCATGCACTACTTTTGACTAACCCTATATAATAGAGATCTTATATTTTAAACTAGTTTTTCCACGCTTTAAATTCTTAATATCCTATCTGTAGAAACATTATATTTTTATATTTCTAAAAGGTATCCAGTTCACAAATAGCTATAATATTTTAGTTTTCTCATTTGGTTTAGAAAATGCATGTATATTATATAAAGAATAATTTAAATCGCTTCAAGGAAAACAATTGTAAAATTCTTACATGTGTCAAATATTTTAGTCGCATTTATAATATTCGGTGAATATCACACTTCGAAGATTTAAAAAATAATTAAATTGTGCAACACGCAACAACCATCTCCTAGGGTTCCAATTAGATATTTCTTCTATTTCTTTAATAAATATTCATTTATCTACCAACTAAAATTATATAATTTAAGTATTAGATAACAATGATCCTAATAATTAGTTTGATTCTAATAAGCAAATACATATATAATTCATATATATATTTATGTATAACTAAGACGTTTCTTTTCGTATTTATAGTCTTATTTGATGGTGATACAGGTTTAAAAATGGTAAATACATCGATCGATGGGTGATTCTTAGTATAATATACCCTAATTTTTGTCTTTTAATTGTGCTGCCACAATGAAAAGTAAAATTATTATTGGGCCCAAACCGCGAGAATTCAGTCGCTTTGTTCTCCATCGCCTTCCACGTCTTTCTCTCCCACCTCCCTGGTGTTGCTGTCTTCCGTCTCTATGCTACTAGTAGGCGTTGGAGTTTCCTCGACGTTTAATAAACCGGTAGAGCTGCTGGATTGTGTGACATTTGGGCTTACATCGTAAGCGCTACTTTTACCAGGACTGTATTTTAAATCGGAAGAATACGTGGTACTTAAATAACTAGTCTTCTCGGGATATTTGCTTCCTATGGTGTTATATTTGCTATCAGAAGCCATCATAGTTTCGGGATTGTAACTGCTTGTCTTTGTGTTCATTGTAGAATATTTCGAACTTTCACTGGAATACGTATCGAAAAATGATTTTACTTCCTTAGTAGATCCAATTGTGTTAAATTTATCACTATAACTCATCTCCCCAGGAGTGTAACTAAGATAGGCGCCCGTTAAAAACGGATTGGTACTAGCGTACGTTGTCGGTTGAGTATAACTGGAAGGCTGGGAGTAATTAAAAGCGTAATGGTTGCTGGTAGGAGTACTAGTACTTTGTAAGCCTGATAAAGTGGAGAACGACGGTGTCGTACTGCCAAGCGTCACGTTCAATCCAGCCGAGCTAGCTTGCATGGCTGGAGAACTGGATCTCGAAACTTGACCCAAAACCGATGGAGAAGCTCTACTTAAACTCGTAATCGACGGTGAATTCCTCGGCCCAGGTGAGTTACCTGAAGTCGCGCTGGTCATAGAAGGAGAGTGCCTTACCCCGGGGGAGCTGAGGGTAACTGAAGGTGAAGATCTCATCACAGCTTGTGAGGAAGGAGATGCGCGGATGGCAGGGGAACTAACACGGTTGGGCAGGCAGTGTTTAACGGATTCAGAGCCGGACTGGGAGTCGCTACTGCTGCTTGGAGAGCCTGGAGAAGAGACTATCACTTGGCGCGGCCTGAGACCCCCGGCCGACGAGGATGCCGCTGGAGGACCTACCCGAGGAGATAGCGGCCGGTAAGGACCTTTGCTTGCTGATGATTGGCCCTATAACATAATATAGTATTTACGTTACACAAGAAAAAGTATTAAACTATTTCTTTCGAAGAAGTTATTAGATCACATTCATTAAATATATTTTTTTTGGAAATAAATTTGGAAATAAAAAATATATATGTATTATGTATATATTTTTATGAAAATATAAGTGATAACTTCAGGATGTTTTAGTTGTGATGTACTAAACGTTGCTGGTAAATACAGGAGTTACATTTATATAATGACTTATAAATTTTCACTTTAATTTTATGTTTTCTAAGGGAGGTGCAAGGGATTATTGGTTTTCTTTAATATGTTTCTCTCAAGAAAATAAAGTATAAATTTCACATTTGAACTCAGCTTCCTAAAATAGAGTAAAATTAATATATCCACCTGTTTTATAGACTAAATAATGTACAGGATGTTATTTTTATTTAGTGCAAGATAGATATAAAAAATAATACTTATAATAATTTATTGTAGTGCAATTTTTCTTCAACTAATTTTTTTTAATTATGTATCACATGTAGTCTTATATATTTTATTTAAAATGATAATTTTAAGGTATTTATATTGGAAAAATACTGAGTGAGGGGAGTTACATGTTATCTATTCGTAATTAAACACATTTGAATATTATAAAGTCTATAACAATATCAAATAAATTTTGTACCATAACTGATATTTATTCTCAGACTCAGACTATATTTACTTCTTACATAGTTTCATTCAAGTTTATATAAGAAACAATGATTACTTCACTCTATTTACTCTAAAATAATCTAAAATATCTAAATTGTACCTGATTGAGCTTTTAGTTTGATGTAGATGTGATAGAAAATTCTACTTAAATATATGGTACAATGTAAGTATAAACTTTCATAATATTTTTTTAAAAACTGGTTATATTACAAATATTTAAATTAAAATGATACTCGAAAATCATTGTTTGACTGTGCATGCTTTAACTTTGCGCAAGTAGTCTTTAAAATGTTTAACACGTCTGTCCATGATGTAACCCTATGATGTAAGGATGTTCTAAGATAAATTCAGAAATCATTCATTCACTTCATAATAAAAAATGGTTGTTTTTATTTAGTTCTTAAAACCATAGTAGCATATTTAACGTAAAAATAAATGTATCTCATTTTATACAAAATAGGTAATAATAAAGTATGAATAAGGAATATAGGCTATTGAAACTATTCTAATTAATGGGGTTACATTAATTAAATAGAAAATTTAATTTTAGATAATAATATCCAAATTTAGATAAACATCCTTTAGACAACAATACGCAACTATTACATTCGTAATAATAATTTATTATTAACGTTTAGCAGCAGCTTCTATTCTTCAGTGAAGTCTACTTTTGTCATAGTTGTAATAATTCTGTCAATATATTGATCAATGTGATGCATCAAGGTATATGTGGAAATTTAAACTTTAGACCTTAATTGAGCTGTATTTTCATGAGCTCAAAATGGAATTGATATGATATTTTATGACTATCTAGAATTTCATTCTAGAAGTTCTATTCCTCCTATTGTTATGTGAGAAATGGATCTAGTTCATCAAGTTTATTAGGCACAGTATTATTTACAGATATCCTTCCTTATTTATCTCAATGAATAGAATTACATTAAAGAATTTGTGGTTTTCATCACAAAACCCCTATTTCCATGATACGAAATTGTTCTGGAGGTGTAGTCTGATACTTAATTTTGTGGTTTTATAAGGTCTTCATACATGATTTACGTATCATTTCACTATATAAATAGTATAATTTGACTTAACATTCGTAAATAGTAAAAGCATTGCTAAACATATTAAATTATAGATTAATTACAGACTACTAGAATTAATGGATACAACAGGAATTGTTTAACTAGAAATATGTTTGGTTCGTTAGTTAATATTCTTTTAAAAATAGATGAAATGTGATTTAACAACTTTTTTTTAACTTATAAGACACAAAATGTCAACGAATATTAACCTTTTACTTATTTGAAATTCCAAAGTCAAATAAGTAAAAAGTCATATCACCAACTTTGTTCATGCTAGTATGATTTTGTAAGTTCCAGAAAAACGCCTCTTATTGATAAATATGTTATTTTATGTTTGTTTGTTAGAATCGAACAAATTCCAGTACCATTTGGAACTATATATTTTTGTATCGATAAGTAGATAAATTCTTACATTAGTTATTTCAACTTGGATAACATTTCCAATTTTAAATCAAAATTTATCCCGCAAATCTATCCCACTTCAGATTATTGGAATATACCCTAGAATTTTCTCTTCCTATAATATATAATGAGTAAGCAAATCGCAACAATATTGCGCCACCCCCTCGCTCATATCGAAGGCACCTCCGGAGAATGTGTCTAGAGGCTTCGAATCAGAAAACAAAAGTTACCACGTTATTCGCAAGGGTCGATTTACTATATTAATATTGTCAAAATTCTGAAATTCGAACAAAAAGCATTTCGTACATCGACCTAAAAATGTTGTGACACACACGAAAACAGACGTTTAATAAATACAGATAATCAAGTTGATGTAATACATACTGGCTTCCACAGGGCATTTTAGAGACTTAATTATATTATAACTACTTAGCAAATTAGATAGTCGACAACGTTCACGCAGAAATTAAGTATGCCACAGGGCTGAATATTGGGCCCACTGTTATTTGTTATTCGTTAGTGAGTTACGTTTATCGACGACATATCAAACTTTAATTTGGTCAGATATTTGTTATTAAAAGAATTTAAAACTGTTTTGTGAGGTTACATGTGAAGAGAACTGTGTACATCTTCAAAATGCCTTGAACAATATAAATCCTTATTACGATAATAGACGAGGCAGTTCTAGTTGAGTAAACGGTCAAAACGGTTAACAACTAATAACTTCCATCAGCCTGAAATACCAAATTAAAAAAAAAGAACTAATGTGTCGATTCAATGAGTATACAATTTGTATAATGGATCTTTGCGCGTATATCAATTTAGTAACGACGCACGGATCACATGCTACACCACTCGCAATTGTTACTAATATGCCACAATTACCATCACGTATGTCTAGCCGCATATGTTTCAATCAACTACGTACGGCATAGACAGTTGATAATTTACCGAACAAAATGCAATTATGAAGTCACGTCTTAGCTTTATTGTATAATTTGATTCATTGGCGTCTCAATATTTCTGTAAAATTTATTTCATTTTTGTTTCATTTATTTTGATTTTTTTTGAATTTATTTCATTTAGTTAGATGGAAATATCGCTTTCATTGAATGTTTTTGTGGAGAACTTTTTCATTACTTTGTCATGGGTTGACGGATTTATATTGTACTAACTGTTATTCTAAAATGTGTTTTCGCCACGACACTGTTGTCATGTGTCAGTTGATTGGTTCATACGATCGTTATCTGTGACGCACACGCAAATAATCATTACACAAACCATACCTTACATTTTGTGACAAAAAATATCGAATCGATCACCAGGGCAAATAAAGCAACGTCGAAGACGTCCACAATATGTCTTCGCTAATTTGAAGGAGATAGAATATGGCGGGTCGAGGGTTAAATCTACCGTGCATCGACGACCAATGGGAAATGATCCATCTATGTTTGCCCTTATTTTTGTAGTGTTCGTAGCTCGGTGACTTTGACTATATAATTAATAAGTGTCGATAAAAAGACTAAGAGGGTAAAATAAATACTGCTAGTTTATACACATTGCACCATATATTTGCTACAACATCAACCTATATACTTACGAGTATCTGGTGTGATGGGACCTGTGGCTGTGGGCCTCGCGGGCCCGAGACTGCTGAGCGAGGAGGAGGAGGAAACGGAGCCGCTGAGAGCCGAGACGGCTCGCGAACCACCTGCAGACCCGGAGGACACGCACTGCGACTGTCTCCACGCGGCCCGGGTGGCCTGCCGCGCCGACCTGTCTGGAAAGGCCCCCTCTAAATACCAACAACACCCCCACACATCGATACTAACTACTACAAGGCCCACTAGAGCTACTCCGTTCGGATCCGAATGAATTGGGGGGTGATTTTACTGCGTGTGATCGTGTACGTGAATTTCGAGAGGAAGCTGTCAGTAACTGATGTGCCGTGGGTGTTTTCCTTGTAGGATTATTCGGAGTTGAGTATTAAGTTTTTCAAGTTTTGTTGTGTACTGTGAATATCACGGGGTATTTTATTGTAGTCTTTTTATTCCGAATAATCCTACATTATGTTTCTACAGTACTAATTCCTAAAGGAGTTTTATTAGTTTTACTGTACCAAAATATTGATGATGAGAGGCACTGAGATGATTTGAAGTTGTGCTAAATTGCAAAGAAAGGCGTTAAAATTATATATTTGTATTACATGCATAACCAAATTATTTAACTCTACTAGTTGCCTTTTCCAAGTGATATAATATAGTTGAAGTTATGAAACAATGGTTTACAAAATATTTGAAGAATCTCGTTCAAGAAATTGAACTTTCTAATGGAACATGTATCCTTTATACGAGATGCAATAATATCAACCCCTTTTACTGGAAGGCCATCCCAAGGGTGTTGTATATTCAAATGGTTTGTTAATAGTTAGTGAGTGGCAACATTACATAACAAAACATGTTTTATGGTGAAAATTAAAAATATCGTCTTTCGGAACATCACAATTTTCAAAATATACGAATGTACAAAACACGAATATTTTATACTATTTCCATTATATCTTCACAAAATTTATGTTTGGTTTGTACTTTCTTATAAAATAATTGGGACCTTTTTTCAATTGTACTATCAGTACAAGACAGTACAGAAACAACATTTTGCCTGAATTTGTTCAACAACTATACTACGATAAATTTATTACATGATAATTATCAATAAGGCGATCTAACAGCGCATAGGAGAAACACTAGCTGTTTTCCAGCGGTCTTTAATGAGACAGGTTAATAAGTTTGAATAGACAAGATGAGTTTCCTTCAAGGTCTCTCTGTATGGCCATTATGGACAAGTTTGTGTTTCCTTATTTAAAATGTGGAATTCTCTAAATTTCGGCTAACTTGCAAGAACTATAACAAAGAATTGTTGAAGAATGTAGAACCGCAACGCAGTTGTACAAATACAAAATGCTTTTGATAATATGAGGTGCTCAAATTTATGCATTGTATAAGGCGGGGTATAGTTCTAACACTTGGACTTAGCTTCTGTTGTTAATAAAAATGTCAGTAGTCTTTAATTTTTATTTTTAAACGGCATTTTTATTTCATCTCTAGACGTAAAGATACATTTCTATGTTATTGATCGTGTCAGTGTGGTTTGTACCTCGATAAACTTTGACAGGATTATTTCAAAGGGTAGAATGATAAGGTAAAGGTATAATAAGACAAATGATTTCCATTACATGATCACCCTTAATCAAGATAATTTTTGATATTTTGGTATTTCCTTGCTGCTAATATATTTCTTCTAACCCCTAATTACCGTGGGGATGCCTTTTCATAGATTCATATGAAAATGGGTTATAAATTAACCCATTGGTTAATTTAACCCATTAACCATATGGTAATGGGTTATAAGGAAATGTATTTAAATAAATTTTAAAATAATGTATGCATTAAAATGATTCGTCATTTCTTAAAAATAGAAAATAAAGATGGGCAGTTTATCTGGTATAGCATAATCGGTAGTATCGGTACAGCTCAACCGAACAACTGTCTTAATATTTTTAGGATGAATGCTCCAAATTTTCTAAAACTAAAAACTAAATTGCTTAAGCGATCCAATGTTGGACGAGATTTGATAATTTTAATACTAAATACTGATTTAATACTAAATACTATACTGACAATTTTAATACTAAAGAAACATAGCGGTTGAAAATATTTGAATATTTTCAAAAGAATTAGATGATAAAAGTATATTTATCATATTGAAATATAAATATATTTCATAAGGCAAAATATAAAGTTCAAAAATCATTGGTAAAATGTTAACGCCTTTCTTTTCACTAACTGCAAGTACACCAGTAAAAGCACATTCTGTCCACCACTACACATTACCTGAGTGATGTTTGGGGGTAGGCCATATCTGTAACAAATACTTCAGCACGTTGATGGGCTGGGGATAATCTAGCTCGGGAAGTTTTGTGGCAGTTGTTGGCGTCATGGACTCATTGGAGTGAAGCATGAGAGGAGGTGCAAGAGCCGTCGCCAAGTTTTGAGCCGACATCTTATTTCTGTCTGATGCAGACACCACTAGGGCCAGGTGATCCATGAGGAATATTAAAGTAGCCTAAAATATAAAAACAAATTATATTAAAATGATGATTTAGTCACGCTGAGATATGAATAGAAAAACCCCTTTACACCAGAGAAATTGAGACTTGGATTTCTTTTTTTTTTATATTTTTGGGATATATAATCATGTCTTTAATCTGTACATTCAAATAAATTTTGTTATGAAAAACCTATTATATTTTTAAGTCAAGCATAATATGCCGCTATGCTACTAAAAGCACTATGTTTACATTGGAACGTCCTTTAAATCTTCAATAGTCCATGCGTTATCTATAATATAAGTAACTCGCAGGTGCAGAGATGAAAATCAAGTGCCTTCAAATGCACTGTTACAGCGGGTTTCCATGGTAATGTGACGTCACGCAATAGCCTACGTCCATTTAGTCCGTCTTCTCCCTCTACCTAGGTGAAGAGTTTCCCGATATTTTATACGGTATCTGCACAGTGGACTTGCATCTGTTTAATGTACTGAAGCACGGTTTCTTTTTGAATTTGAGCGATTTATTGAATTTGCGTTGTATTTTCATCATTTTTGGACTTGTTTTTTTAATTTTGATGTGTTCATTGACCAACTGAGTGATCGTATAATTAGTGATTATTCAACTTTGATGGTGACAATATTAAATGAAACAATACTTTACATTATTTATAATGAATCTAGTTAACGATATTATTTGTAATTTGTTGGAAACACCGTTCTGTCGCTGGAAAGACGAAGATTAAAGGCACGCTTTAATGCAAGGAAGACCTACGACTGATTTATCAATATTCGCCAAAAAAGAGATTAAGAAATCTGGCAAATATTATAACGTACATAAACTTCAAATCTGCTTGGTTCACAAATTCTAAATGGGTATGTATGTAGCAGTCCAATGTTAAAAAACTATATTGCTGGACCTGTTTACTATTTTCTAATAAACAGTTGGTTTGAAACATGGATGGATATGTAGATATTTTAAATATTACGAGGGCATTATATAAATATATCGATTCTGCCCAGATATTCTATATGATATCCTACAAAAAGAATCATTAGATATTAATTTTTCTTATATCAAATAAAACAGTCACGTGTAATATTGAACAAATCGAGAAATGGCGACTTTTTTAAGACAATTTTTAATAAAGCAAGTAGAATAATGGAAGTAGAAATTACAAAACGACAACACGCTGGTCTTTATATCAAAGCCATTAGTACAATTACATCTATATATATATATATATATATATATATATATATATATATATATATATATATATATACATATATATATATATATATATATATATATATATATATATATATATATGTATATTATATATATATATATATTTATATTATATTTTAATGGAAATAGACGTCAGGTTTCAGGACTGTGAAAAGTTGCAACCTGCTTGCCTCGCTGATACTGCAAAATTTGAACAGTATAGCACGTGTTTCCCTTCTAATGCTTTTGAAAATTTGGAACAATTTTATGGAAATATATTTACCAAACATTAACGACTTAAAAAACGAAGATTGCCTGTTATATAGCGATGAAAGTTACATAACTATACCGCTGCATGATTTGCTCAGATTTTTACAGAAGCTTACAAACTGTCTTGAATACTTTTATCTGGGTATTTCTTCAACAAGTGCTTCAGTGGAAAGAGGCTTTTCGTGTCTTAAACGTATAAAGACGTATTCAAGAAATACCATTGCCCAAGAAAAAATTCTTATCAACTGTTTCCATACAGAAAGAATTGTTGCTAGAACTAACGAAAGATCAACCATTTGATGAAGATATAATAGATGACTATACCTGACTAAAGAATCGAAGAATTGATTTGGTGAAATAGCTATAAGCTTGTCTATAAGTAAGTCTTAAGAAAAATTAATCTACTTTGTTCTAACTGTTTACACATCCTAACTCTTCACTTATTTTCTAACCCGCGAGCCACCACTGCCCCTTTAATAATGCCTGAATGATGGGCAAGTCAAACCATTCTTAGGCAATAGCGATGGTAGTCCACCTATGAATCGTTGTTACCAAAGAACAGCGCGCGCGGCTTATAGGAACAAGAACATCATTTCTTCCCTTCGAAGATATTGGTATATATTTAATTATACTATAATAAAATAAGTCGTCACCAAAATTTAGATCGGACCAGCTAGGCAAAGTCTAAAGATTAATAATAATACAATGAAATGTATCGAAGTAATAAGAACGCTATCCCATAGATAAATTTTACGTCGTGGAAACCACGAACTTGAATAAAAGAATGAATTCTTATATTTGGGATCACAACTCAACTAAACTAGCTGTATCAGTACATAAATTCAGATCAGAATTATTAGTGGTAATCGTTGTTATTATGCGTACTCTAAATTGATAAAATTAAAGAAATTATAAAGAGAATGAAAATTAAAAACACGTAACAGTTTTGACTTACGAATCTGAGGACTGGACACTAACGAAACAGAATGAACTACTTCTCAGAACATTTAAATGACAAATTTTAAGAATACTTTTTCAACTAGAACAAACGGAGCATTGAATTTTGTAGAATACAAATGAACCATGGTCTAGGAAACCTGGTACATAGATAGAATTGTTATATGAAGGTCCATATAAAGCAGAGGAGTGGCTTGATTTGGACATGTAATGAGAATAGATGAGCAGAGAAAGAATGTCCCATATGGAAGCCACCAGCTGGGAGAATGAGAATAAAACCAAGAATAAAGTAGATCAGTGATATTGTAGAGGACTTGAATCATTAAAAAGGCATAATTCACAATGAGTTTTGACGCCAGTTGAATAACGAATATACATTTAATTATATTAAAAATTCATATAATTTTTTATGTATTCTTAAAATATTGAGAGTATTTTTACAATTTTGATGTGTACTCTGTTTTTCTTAGTCTCGCTGTAACTTAACATAATCTATATGAGTACCTGTAATATCAATATTTGAAACAGCAAACTTTTGGAATAAATAGCAATTTAAAAAATAAACTTGCGAAGATGTCATTTTGAATTTAAAGTATTTTGATACGTTATTGTAATAGGCTTTATTTAATTATTTCCCTACTGCTGCTGCGTTATTAGTTTATAATGTTTAGTCACTGTCGGTAACTTATATAAATATTATATATGATAGTGAAGGGTTAAAAAGCATGAAAATCTAAAATATATTTAAGTGAACTTGAGTACATTAAAATATGTAAACATCCACACATTATAGTGATATTGGCGCATTCACCATTTTCTAAATGTTGCTGACAGGCCGATCAAGCTCTGCTGGACGGCTTTAGTAAATAAATTCATAAGAGAACTCTATTACTTTGACCTTTCTTGCAAAATATTATTTCCTATATCGTTTCACTATAGAGAAAACAGGAGTGTCTATCTTAACTGATAGATTAGATTAGTAATATTTACTATAGTAATTAATCTAGTGTTCAGTTTTTGACAATTGTAATCACTGTGTTACAAAATCTGCAAAAAATTATGACACTTCTATTTTTCTAATTTTAAATTTACTACATTTACTTGAACCGTTATTGTCAACACTTATTTTTTACTTTTTCCTTCTTACTTTTTAACGAGGCAATAAACTTTAGGTTCTTTTTTGTAATTCTAAACAATATTTACTTTACTTTTGAACTTGTACATACAACTTGTTTATAAGTACAACAACTGCATCATAAATTCCAGTTTTATCTACACGTTTTATAAAATAAATGATAAAATGTACCTTTATTCGTAATAAACGTTTATTTCATACGTAAAATTAGGTATAAATAGTTTATCTATTAATATGTTAATACATCCAATGTAAGGTAAATTGGATATATCAATAATTTGCAAAAATTGTTAAATTCATTAAAAATTTCCTACTTGTGTACAATATTTATCATTTTCAATTCAGTAATTTACAAGTCGAGAATCGAGAAAGGAACCACCAAACCGCAAAGCGGTTATCAATTGGTTCCCGAATAGCAAGGCTATTACATAATCGCTGCATGAAACAACTACTCCTCGGGCTAAAGCCCCACCAGGCATTGAATTATACCTAACAGCGATTCTCGACCCCTTTCTCGTGTTTCTGCTGGACCAGAATTTTTTGAAAAGAGACCCCACCATGGATAGGTTTCGACATTTGTCCCGGATGGAATTCGAACGACAGATAGCTGTTAGACGACATATAAGTTACAGACATAGATCTTATCGATTTAAATGAAAACCCCACGGATTTGTTTCGGCGTTTGTCCTAGATCGGCGTACCGTGTACAGCACTGATGAGAACTAATAAGTTAGAAACAGCTGTCTGTCGTTAGGATTCCATCCGGGATAAATGTTGAATCCTACCTGTGGGCCTCTTTTAAAAAAAAAATTCAATTTAAATTCAAGTTTAATACAAATTTACATGTTTTTCTATAAATAGGATTTTACGATATGAATATTTTAAGTACTAATTACCAAATAACATTTCATATAAGCAGTATATAGTGCGATACACTATACGGCTCGGTTCATACAAAACAGAGCCGTACTTATTTTCGATTAGATGAGCTAAGATATCTTATCATTACAATATAGAAAAGCTACACAATGAATGGCCTAAATAGAAAGCAATTATAGACTAAAATTCACAATGAATTGTGACCCCACTTAAGGGCGAATATACTGTAACGAATTTACTAGAAAGTTCTTTATTTCTCGAACACTTATTTACAACTCATCTATTCACAAGTCCAACTAACTAACTAACTTTCTTTCTACTTTAACTTTATAAACTAATTTTCGCACTGTATATCACTTTCTTCACACTGTATCGCTCACTATCGCGATTCAAATTCAACTAAGTGGAACGTCTCTCCAGACGTTTCTAGATGGAGAACTTTGGCGAACCTTCTAGTATAGAACGCATTGGAAGTCAATTCCGCATGCTCTCGATAGTATCGAATATTCCCTGCGTTCGGGATCGCTCGAGGCGTTCGTGACAATACATTTAATTATACAAAAATTTATATAATTTTTTATTTGTTGCGGAACTATTGAGACTATTTTAGAGACCTTAGTCTCTTTGTATTAAAATAATCTATATTTTTACCTCGTCCGAGTTGTGCTGCTAAAATACGGATCTACATCCATCATCTGCATTACGAAATTACCTGTAATATCAATATTTCGAACAGCAAACATTTGAAGTAGATGGTAATTTTTTAAAAAATTATGAGGTTGCCAGTATGATTTTTTTTTAGTTTATGAAGTATTTAGAAACGTTGTCTTATTTTATTATTTCCCGACTACTATTGTATTCTTACTTCTATGGGTAGCTTATCACGTATAGTCGATATATGTGATGGTGACGAGAAACAGGAAAAAATTGTTTAAATTAACTTGAGTACAATAAAATATACAAATACCCACAATGTGGTATTGGCACCTTCGCCATTTTAACCGATGTTACCTGGACTGACCAGGCGCTGCTGGCCGACTTCAGTTCAGAGCATGGCGCAACTGAAAGCATATTGATGGCTTTAATCTAATCCTCTAGTCTAGTGAAAATGTAGAGATTAGTTGATGCTTAATGCACTTGGTTACGTTAAATGAATTTGCCATATTGAAATTCTGTTAGATCAGATAAGACCTATTATCATTAAAAGATAGAGGAGCTACACAATGTAAGGCCTAAGTTGAAGGGAATCATTAAAAACGCTACAATTCACAATGAGTTGTAACGCCAGTTAAAGAGCGAATATCGATTTAATTATATTAAAAATTTATATATATTTTTTATATATTTCTGAAATACTGACGCTGTTTTATCCTTGTAATTTATATCCTATTTTCCTAAGTGTTTTTATAAGTTAAAATAAGCTATATTTTCACCCCGTTACGAGTTACGCTATAAAAATACGGATCTACATCCATCATCTGCATTTCGAGATTACCTGTAATATCAGTATTTAGAACAGTAAACAATTGAAATAGATGGTAATTTAAAAAAAGGGAAGGTGCCATTATTATTTTTAAATTATTTAGATACATTGTTGTCACAGGCCTTATTTAGTTATTCCTACTGCTTTTCTTTATTATTATTTTCTAATTTTTAATCACTAAGGGTAGCTTATCATGTACAACTGTTATAACAGATGGTGTGGTGATGGGGTTAGAAACATATTTAATTTAATATGAGCATAATAAAATATACAAATTACCACATACATAAATGTGGTATTGGCGCCTTCGCCATTTTGTATATTGCTAGCTGGGGCTAATGAAGCACTGTTGGATAACTTCAGTGCAGAGCAAGGGGCAACTAGAAACATATTGGAAGGCTTGACTTTAATCCTCGTGCAAGCAATGTGACTATTTGATGATAATGCTCTTGATTAAGTTAAATAGCTTCATAAGAAAGAGGACCTATCCAATAGACCAGATTCAAAAGAAGACCTATCTTGCAAAATATTATGTCCTATATTGCTTCTCTAAAGAGAAAATAAGATTATATTTGATATATCTGATAAATTAAATGCAATTAGCGATACTTACTCTATTAATCTAGTGTTCAGTTTTTGAGTTATAATTATTGCGTTACATAATATGCGGAAGTTTTTTGTTATTTCACGACTACTCGGCAGTTCTATTTTTTCGCCTTTCATTTTACTATGTTTACTTGGAGCAACATTCTGAACTTACGTAGTATATTATTTTTAACGAGGCAATAAACTTTAGATTTTTTTTTGTAATTCTAATTAATATTTACTTTATTTTTGATCTTATAATATACATACAACTATATCTATTTTATAAACGTTACATATATGTATTTGTTTTGTAAATTCCTGGTGCATTGACACGAACGGAAATTCGGATACCGTTTAATCGGGTAAGTTTAATATAAATTATACATATGTTCTCCTATTTTTTTACAAATAAGATTTTACTTTCTATATTCTAAGTACATACTACTTTCTAAATAACATTTGATATACGAGTAGATAGTGTATGATGGGATACAAGCCATGGTTTATGCAAAATAAAACCGTACTTAAATTCGGTTAGATTAGTACAAAGGGGAAAAATAACTACCTTCTAAATAACTAACATTTTAAGACACGCACGGTGTTTTATAGTTAATATTGTCACAAAGAGGAATATATAAGTAACTTACTAAATACTCAAAGAACAATGTATAAGCCGAACACTAATTTACCTATTTTGAAAATACAAAACACCAGCTCCACTAGCGAAACAAGTATGCAAATAACGAGTAGATATCTAACCAACTGTTGCAAATGGCAACTACTCTTTCTACTATACAACTAAACTATTTTACAACTAAAACTATTTTATTCTTAAATAAGAAAAATCGGTTCGTCACATGATAGCGCGTGGCCTGTGTATAGGTCGGAAGAAAGATATGTCTCCCACAAAGCGTTTAATACACTGATTATTCTACCATTGAAATCCGAGTATTAATTAAACATCAATACTTCATACGTAATCCAGCTCTATTTCTTAATAATTAATTACAATTTTGCCACATATAGTAAAGGACTTACCCTATTTATCCTAGGTAGGCAATCCAATATGGAGAACATAAGTTTAGCATTACCCTCGGGGTCATCGGGTAAACAGACGCCCAAAGCATCTACCATCATTTGATAAAGACATTTGGTAAATAATGGTTCTGGTAATTCTCGTAAGTAGTCCTTTAATACGCCAGTTATAACATTGATATCCGGCACGTTGTCGGGACTTAAATCAACAGAACGGCTGTTCCTCTCAAAAGCTTCCCTTAATATACGCTTCTTGGTGGCCGAGCCACACAAACGATATAGTCCTGAAAATAAATGAATATGAATAAAATATAAAAATATGATTTAGTATGGATTCCAGGAAAAGCGGACATGATTATGTTAATGGTAGTATATTGAATAATATTGACCAAGTAAGGAGCTTTGCTAAGACGATTTGCGTTACAATAAGTAAATTTTTTATTGATGTTATATTATTGTCAATTTGGAAAAACAGATTCTTCTAAAATACTTCTGTAACCTGAAGTCACCGTTTAGTTATCCGAGTACCAAAATACGCCGAAATGTTATTACTTATATTATTTTTACCAAAGGTTACTAAATGATTTCTTGTAGTAAATAAGGATCCTTAATGTATTATACACTTATTAGTGGGTAAAAAGTACAAATATATGATAAATATAGTTCCTGTATACGGTAATATTATACTTTTCACACCTTAGTTCGAGTATTTCTTAAATTCTATGAAAATCGTAAATTTTGTATAATCATATACACCACTTCTCCAGTCCTACAGTTTACTGTGGTTGTTTAAGTCATGTATAGTAGTCGCAGTTATTTGCTAACAGTAGTAATGTTTCTGCGTACAAGGAAGATATTAACGGTACAATAAAGAGTTATCTATTACCTATAAATCAAATCTATTAATTTTGAAATAATGTACCGATTAGTGGTAAAAAAGTTTTGAATTTTGACAATAAATAAAATGTTTTTTTGAACTTTCTTTAAAATTATTTTTACTGTGGCAATAGTGAAAGAGTATATTCTGACGAGCAGCAGCAGAGCCAAACTCAGATCATTAACATAAAACAATCGATAATTCACAGAAAATACATCATAATACAACAGTGAATGTTAATGAATATTCGAATAAACATAAAACCTGGTAAATAAATGTATAAGTAATAATATTTACCAACACATGTCTCTGTCTCGGTTTCTGATATTGCATGGAGATCGATGCCGATAATGAAAGTTTATCACTAGTTACTTTCATTTGTAAGTTTTCTACAGTAAAACCTCGACGCCTATTACTTAACAGTAGTTTACGCAACAAAAAAGTATTTTTAACGTCTACTGCCACCAAAGGATAGAACGAGAAGTTAACTATATACGGACTGTACTTTAGTAAAGTAGAAGATAACTCTTGATGTGCACCTTTTACAAATAAACACATGTATTCCAAACGTAAATACATCTTGTTACTTTTTTAATATCTGTACTGACTTCACGTGTGTTCTGGTTGTCTATTTTTTGTTTAACGCCATCGAACACTATAAATTGTACTTGTAATGGTAAGCCATATGTTTCCAGTTCCTTTACTGCAGCAATTAAGATTAAATAGTTACTATTAATGTCATGGACATCGTATACTCTGTAGTTGCAATAAGTTCTGTACTATCTGCACGACATTGCTTTCATTATGATAAAACCTAAAGATAACAGGATTTTGTTCATCAAAATGGTTATCATAATAAGCTACTGCTTCTAATCAACTACCTCATCTTGTAACAAGTGTAATTCAAGAGGTAAAAGTATGTCTGGCAGAGCTTCTCTAAATGTATCTCACCGAGACGTTTAAAAAGTCACATTCGCTATTACCTTGTTAACTAAAGGAAAACTCACTCTTATTGTTTTTGCTATTTAGGTATTCTACTATTTCTGATATTTTACTGGTTACGTGCATGAGTTGCATACATAAAGTGTATCATACATGGAAAAGTTTCCATCTGCTTTTTGAATATATGCTGCTGCATCTGTTAGCATTACTAATACTTTCCAAGAATTGTCTTGATCCGACTATAACACTGAAAACACTCAGTAAAAAATTGGTTTGTAATTGCTCTGTCTAATATTTTAGAACCCACTAAATGTCTGTTACCCACCAATTAAAAACATTTTGACTCTACGTCTGTATGCGTCGTTGCTTCGTCTATAATGAAGTACACAAATTTTCCTCAGCGTGGTTTCAAGTGTTTTGCAGTATGTTCTTGTATATCGGATCAACATATCTGTTTCGTAGTGTAGTTGGATTAAGGAGTTTTTGGTCTATATATTGTTCTAGAAATTGGCATAGTATGGGATACTTGGGTTTATGTAACGGAATATCACTTGCCAAAAATACTACCATGGGATCAAAGAAAAATATAATGTCATCTTTATCGTGACCGACAGACGAAACATGAATGTTCATATATGTCTTGTTACATTTCTTTTTGTAGATAAATTAATAATTCGTTCACATGCATTACAAAATAAATCATTTTTAACCGACTTCAAAAATAAGGCGGAGGTTCTCAATTCATCTATATGTACATATATATTTCTTTCATGTATGTTATGAACCAATTTTAATTATTCTATTTGCGTTGGGTTCAGTATAGCTCCAAGATGGCCCCTTCTTAATTTTATTTGTATTGGACCTTGGACTTTGAAGATACACAACGGAGCTCCTTAGTCAAGTAGCCGTCGTTTTCTCATTTGCAGAGCATTCTTAGTAAGCCTACTAATCACTTAAAATTGTGAAATAATAAGTTTAAAAAGAAAATCGACTTCATAAAAAAGTAACATAACTAAAAAGCAAGAAATAAATGTTTTCTACAACAATTTAATACTTACTTGTTGTTCCCTTTAATGTAATTAAGAAATTATTGTTTATTATGTAATTATTATTAATTGTTTTATATAATTTTGAAGTCGGTGCCATATAATATTAGAAATGCAAATACAGGCCCTCGGCAATTTTAAATGTAAACTCGTTGTTATAGTAGTAACGTATATATTGTTTTATGTTTTACTTGGCACCGACTTCAAAATTATATAAAACAATTAATAATAATTACATAACAAAAAATAATTTTATTTCTTAATTACATTAAACGGGACAACAACTATTGTTGTAAAATTGTTGTAAAAAACATTTATTTCTTTATTTTTAGTTAAATTACTTTTTTTAAGTTGGTTTTCTTACACTTATTATCTCCAATACATGTCCGCAAACAATTCCGAGTCACTATCAATCACGGGGTGCACTAATTATGTTCGATATTTTTTGTCTCGTGTCATACAAGTTTCACGTTATCGCACAAATAAACACACAGAAATTCAAATACACAAAGTGATACACTAGGCCGCGTAAACAGTGAAAACAGCGATGAGATGAAAACAATTTCAGCTCATAATTAAACAATGTTTAAATAAACTATTTCGTATATTCGTAATGAAATATACAAGGCTACGTCGTCGAAATTAAGCAATTGTCGATATTCTTCGAGGCGATTACTATACCATTAGTTGCATATTGGGAGAAGTTACCATAATTAACAGATCAGAATCGTCCAATGAGACAACTGTAAGAGTAACAAGAGACTTAACCTCTATGTAACATGCGGTGGCAATGTTGTTACTATAGAAAGAGACATCTGTTATAGCTCACCGGAATAGACGCTGTAGTAATAACCTATTTAAAGCAGATATTTTTTGGGTTGCCTAATTTTTACCTGTACTTAATATACATTTATCGCAGTGTATATATTTTTAAATACACAATTTCTAGTATTCACTATTCTTGATAAACGACTGTTATTTGACAGTACCTACTGCTTATTAATTAGAAGTACTTTTTATTAGTTCAAATGAAGCCGGATGCTATGAAAGCTGTAATGTAACAACTACACATATTCACCTATAATATCCAAGCCTCTCCGTTCTACTTCTTCCACGCATCTCTTAATAATAATAGGAATATTGTATTGAGTACTAGATACTAAGCCTGTCGCAACTCCCCCTGGCACTCCACCAGTCTTACTTTCTCGATTTACCTGAAAGAAATTAATGAGACATTAATAATCGTATTAACACTAATATGATCATTTTATGTAATCCAAGTACGTACCACAGTCTCCAAATCTAGTCCAAATAATGGCGTAGTTCTAGATAACGTTAATGTAGATAGACCCCTCCTTCGATAAAGTGT
This sequence comes from Rosalia funebris, assembly GCA_037954035.1. NCBI lineage: Eukaryota > Metazoa > Arthropoda > Insecta > Coleoptera > Cerambycidae > Rosalia > Rosalia funebris. The sequence goes on from JAZFAV010000007.1 coordinate 14,824,519, forward strand.
ATGTGAATCGGTGTGCCTCAGTCTCAAATAAAGTGTGCCTGAAACATAGCCCAAATGTGAGGCGATAAATGAAGGTTCTTGTTCAGTTATTTTAAATAATTTCTTCAAAAATACCGAAATTAGGGTGATATTAACAAATATCATATAATGTATGCCTACTGAAGCCATGGAATTGCCACACAAAATGTAACTTTAATTCATTAAAGTTTTTCGAGTACCCCATATTACGAGTTTTCTATTTAACACTTATAATATAGACGTCTATTTTTGTAAAAAATATATAAATAAAGCAAATACGACTTTATTTCTACCTATATTTTAAAATTGTTCAAAATGTCCTCCATTAGAATTTTATATATTTCTACAGATACAAAAATATGATGCAAGAAACCCAAAATAACATATATGGAAATAGCATCACTCCAACTACTAGAAAAGGTTTGTTTAATAGCATTATAATAACAGGAAACTAATAACTGTTAGTTGTTAAAAACAGGAGACCGGTTTTTCATGAACAGCGAAATATTAAACGGTATTCGAAGCGCGCTTAGCCGACCAAGTTGGCATCATCAAGAAATGATTTACGTTCACTGTCAAACCCTCATGGTCCGCTGACCATAAATAGACAATAGTTACCCAAATTAGGCTATTAGTGAATAGTGCATGAAACTGCGAAGATATTCATTTCACGCATCTCCTGATGATACCAATTTGGTTGGCGAATGAGCGTCGGGTAACGCCTAATGCGTCGATACCTATTATTGCAGCCTAGATCATAACTCCTATTTTTGTTGTTGCATCGAAGGTTCTAACTCTTTCTATGAAAAATTATACTTTGTTGTGTGTTTGCTTTCATTAATACCGCCTTATATATTGAGACTGTTGAAGTAACAAAATTAATTCTACATAAATTTTTAACGCCTACAAGTTCTCTTTGCCAATCTGGACAAAGAAAATAGTTGGTGATTATGGTGGTGAAGTATTTTCGTATTCATGTTATTTCATACAGCAATTTACCCTTCTCATATCTGCCCTAATGCGATTGTATTTTGCGATCCCTATAATCCTTACTTACACTTCTTGTATATAAATTCCTGTCCATACAAATTTCATAAACGTCTGGCTAGTACAATAATACTTATCTCTGGCGACTGATATGGGACGATCAGATAGTTTAAATACGTGTCATGTTGTGTCATGTATAAATGTGATGTAGGTATCTGGCGACATAACATGTTATTTACGTTTCTGTCGCTCAAAAAAAAAAAAAAAAATTTCACAATGTCCGATAAAATACATTAATATATTAAATTATGATAATATAAGTAGGTAAATTATTTAATGCAAATTGTTGAGCTCTTAAAATGTTATTCATTTCAAGATTATTTGTTTGTCTTTTATCATAATGTTTCGAGAGGTATATCACTCTTTTCTTCTTAAGGCTTTCTGAAAGTGAAGAATATGTTGATTGTCTGGTATTTATACAGTGAATCCGAAAAATAATACATAAATCCGATAAATTAAATCCGAGTATCTTTTTTTCTGAGAATCACTCGTCATGTCACAAGATGTATTTCAAATGCTATTTTGAGAGTTACCTTTTAATTGTTTGGAGCCTCACTTTTTTATTTTATGAAATCGTTGATAGTTTTTTAATGGAAAACCTTTAAATTTAAACGAATTTAAATTTCAAATTAATTATCAATTATTGAAAAAAATTTATTTGTACTAAATGTTAAAAATGTTGTCCATTCATAGCTTGACAATATCCAATACGGTGAATAAATTTCTTCTGTACAATAATTGACGGTGTTATTAGCTTGCTTCGGGTTCTCTCCTTCAAATATTTTAAATTGTCAAATCTGTTGATGTATACTTTACTTTTCAAATAAACTCACAAAAAGTAGTTCAGTAGGATTAGGCCTGATAACCTAGTAGGCTATCTTATGAATTGTCTCCTTCCTATACAACGATTTGAAGACATGGAATCTAAATATATATGAACAGTATAAGCATGTGAGAAGGAGCATCATCTTGGTGAAAAAGTTAATCATCTGGGAAGTGAGGTTTCCGTGGAATAAAGAATAAAATTAATAATGATGGCAATAAATCAAACTAAAGGAATTCAAGATATCTCTCCCAATCAAAGTTTTGTAAAATAAATATGGACCTAGTATTCTTCTTTTGATTATCCTTCACCACATATTTAGTTTCTGATGATATTGACTATACACCTTCATTATCCAAAGAGGATGTCTATTATCAAATACCAACAATTTTGTATATTAATAGTATCATTCAAATAAAATGTAGTTTTGTGGGAGAAGATAAACCTCTACATAAATTTAGTATACTGTTGATATAATTATTGCATTGTATCGCAAAATTGTCGAATTCATGTACCAGAGAACCTTTGTAGGGATGATATTTGTGCTTCCAAACTCTGTCATAGATAGTAGCCTTCGATATGCTTAAATATGCACTACTCGCTAGCCACTAGTATAATATATAGATCGTCTTACAAATAAATATATACAAAATATCAATCTAAACATTCGAGCCTGTAGTGCGGCGACCAGTTTTAGGTAAATTTCGAACGTTACCAAATTCTCCAAATTTGACCAAGATCAGGATCAGGATCAGGAAAAGGTTGATCGGGACGATCAATTATTAGTATTATCTAATAAAACATTAAATAATATTTGAAGAGTATTTCCATTTCTTTAAATTGAGTTGTCAATTTTTACTACTCACACTTTAAATGTGATAACTACACAACAAGTAATAACTCCAATTAGAATTAAAAAATCTTCGACGGAGCAAAAACCAATTTTAAATATTCAACAAACACCAAACGATATAGTTCGTATGCTAATACTACTCAACATTAAGTGTGGACGAAGGATTTTGTTTATTACCCGTTTATTTGATATTTGATAAAGATTTGATAAGTGTTTTGAAAGTTATTAGTTTAGAAAGATATTAAAAACCAGTCCCTTATTTTATTTCATTGTACATAAAAACAGTTATTTTAAATCGCGTAATTGAAAAGAGGACTTTTCATTAAAAAAAACGCGAAGACGTTGTACTTTTTAAAAATACGGCTCCAAAAAATTCGAGGATAGCTCTCAATGTAGCATTTCACATATATCTTAGATAACATATCCAAATGATTTATAAAGCAGTTGAGTTAGTAAGCAGTTACCATATAGCTAGTAATCGACTAAATTGTAGTTGTTATGATTTTTATATATTTTTGTTGCTTCTTTGTGTAAAATTTGGGCTAGGATTTTCTGTATTTCTCGTGGGATCTTGGTTTTGTCTAATCTTGTAGTGTGCTCTATGTCCATCCAATATTCTACTACAGCGATTCCTTCCAGTAATTTTTGTTGAGGTGACTTCGATGGTTTTTTGCTCTCGAGATGTCCTATCCACTTGCTTGTCCTATATGCACTTTTCCGTACATAAGGTGTATGCTACTTAATACAGACCTTTAAAGATCTTCATAATTATATGTTTTTCGTCAATACTAATGATATCTTTTTTGTATTGTTGAGAATAGTGTTGATATTTTTCTTAACAGACGGTGTATTTTATCAGGATATCTTTCCACATACCGTTAGTGTGTAGTAAAGTAAGCAGTATCAGATAATATATATTATTTATTGTATTTAACTTGCACATAATATATCATGCAAGTTATAAAAAGGCCCCCCTTCATACCATGCCTGATATCTAGGCTTAACCTGTTAAATTATTTAGAACCTCTAGCTTCTATGTTGAATGGTAATATAATTTAATATTTCGGTATCTATCCATGTGCGTTAATTCCCGGTACACTTTATATCTCAAAGTGCCATATGATATTCTTTAAGCTATTTAAGCTATATTAGGACATATTCTGTGTCCAAATAATGATTTTTTTGTTGATGGTATTCCATTAATCTGATATTGCCATGTCATATTTCAAACGTTCCCTACCCCCACTCTCTCGGGCGTCGTATTTTATAGTTAAATGAAAATCCCAATTATAAAATCCTGGTCACGGCACCAGGGAACTACCCCATACCCCCCTATATTACTTTATCTTATCGAACCCCAAACTAAATACGTCCTCTAGCGAGAGCATTCCCCCCTCAGAGGTTATATTGATATCACACCTGCAGAATATGATACCAACGAACCCCTGCTACCCCTGGTTGACCCCCCCCCCCAGAGAGTGGATGTACGAGTTCGAAGATTTGGCCTGATCGTTTAACTTTCTCTAGTGGTAGGAACCTTGTTACGTTGTGTTTTAATTCTTACTCCCCAGATTCTTTATATAAAGTTTGGTATTACTTGTTTTAATTTTCTTATTTATGATCTGCTCTGGTTAATTTAATCTAGGATTTCAATCAATTTAATTTAGGATTTTACTTATTTGAATTTATGTCTGATTTATCTTATATGATTTAATATTAGAAGAGGGCGATGAAAAGGAAACTCAAAATCCACTTTAATTTACATTTATTATCCAAACTTGGATATATGGAAGTAATGTTCTTGACAAACAACTGAACTCTGTTCTTTGTAACGGAAACCTCCGTTTAATTGAAACAATGGCTGGCGTATGCAGAACTCTGCCATCCGCCGAGAGGGACTCCTCTCGCCAAGCACTCTGTGAGTTTCCCCACTGGGCAGACATTAACAAATCTAAGCCCAACCACGAACTTGCAGTTAGCAAATGGCTTGTTGTCATAGGTTGTGTACCAAATCACCCCAGTAAAGGTATAATTTGAGCAATGGCGGGCATACGCAGAACTCTGCAATATACCGAGAGGGACTCCTCTCGCCAACACTCTATATAGGTGAGACACTGTCTCTGTAATGGCTTCGTGTCACGTACCCCCTCGCTTTGAGTTACCCAGGTAGAGACACTAGCCGGTGCGACGATTTAACCTTCTGTGGTGACAAAGTACGCACCCTAGAGCGCTAAGCACTAATTATCATTATCATTTTAAACCACAGGTAAACGCCACCGATGATACGAAAACCACCGAACGATGTTCACCCGTAGTAACTGCTAATATAATTTTAAATGTTGCGGTCGACCCTAGACATGCCAATGCCCCCGTATAGAGACGCTAACAGATGTTCTACAATATGCAATAAATTTTGAACTGAGGATTGTTAGTCGGTCATGAACTTTCCTGATAGTATTATTTACATTGTCGCAAATTAGGTCAATACAGGGACGTAGGTCCCAAAAGAAAAATATGAAATATAACAGTGAATAAAAGATAAGTGAAACTATAACAGTGAATGGATAACAAGCGAGGGAGTTATTATTATGACAGAAATTATCTAGAAAGTATTGAATTCTAGGTGAGTACCACAGTGAAATAACGACGTAGATATAGAGTCATTAATTAAGTAAATACCCCCCCCCCCCCTTTTCCGATAATGCGTGTTCGCGATAATTTGACTATTACTGGAAATACGAATGATTAAATACCCTCACCTAGCAAGGAGCCGATAGGCAATGCGTCAGAGACTTCTCCCCCAGGTTCGCAACCCCCGCTCCCTGTGACGCCCATGGCGGAGGGCCCCAGACGTCTCGGTGGACGACGGAACGACCGCCCAGAGCCTACGAAAAGCCGGCCCCGTACTTCCCTAGTGTACTGCGTAATTCGAACGGCGAGACCCTTCCGAGGCGGTGAGGTAGTGGATACGAAATATGAATTTCGGATCGGCGGTCTTCTATGCTCTGGAACTTCAGCTACTAGCGTCTTCGAGCTTCCCGGTCCCCAGTCTTCGGTTCTTCTGGTCTTCTTCGGCATCCTCTTCCCGGATTACTTTCAGTATCCTCTTCCCGGATGACCCCCAGCGGCCTCTTCTTGGGTTGAACGTTTCAGAATCTTCCCGGCTCCCAGGCTTCGGCTCTTCGGGTCTTCTTCGGTATCCTCTTCCCGGATTACTTTCAGCTTCCTCTTCCCGGATTACTTCCAGCATCTTCTTGAGTTGATTTTAAACTGTCCTATTATCTCGATTCCCTCCGTAATTAAGCAAAATCTCGGCGTCATGTGAACGAGAACGCATATTCCCGAAAACCTCAGTTTGACGGAAACAGCTAGCACGCGCCGTACCAGTGTAAGCGATTTCTCTAAGTCGACATTGTCTTTAGTTTCGTAAACATATAGTCCCATCCTCTGGACTCCGTTCCCATATGAAACCTTAACGCATAAGGGCGATAGTCGTTTTTCGAACTACCTGCATCGATAGCCTGAATATCCGGTAAGGGCTTGAAGTTTGTAGCCGAGATGCATTTTTACTCAAATATTCTGCTTTTATGATCTAGATATTTTCTATTAAATATTTTAAAACTCTACTTTCGTTATGAAAATTAATTTAAAATGTGCCTAAATCCGTTTACTACTTAATAAGTGATATGAAAATAATTTAAAGAAAATTTTAGAATATGAATTAATGAAATGAAAAATAATTTCGGTAATATTTTATATGCCAAATTCATTTAATAATGTTAAAAAAAAAGTGGAAAATACCGCATGATCTTATAGCCCGGGTACGGGACATTTCATATTTATTTTGCCATGTCATATTCCTTTCATTTTATTTTATTTTAATTGGGCAAAATGGTCTATTTTAATCTTATTTACTCGAGATTTACTCGAGAATTTATTGGAAATGATCTCAGAACTATATTAAACTAATATCAAAATATAGAATCATACATGATACGATTCGCTCAAATATATCAATCCAGTTATCTTAGATTTATATTGTACTAATTATATAGTCATATAAAAAAATGTATATTTTTAACATAAAAAATGGAAGGCTTTTTCATGAGATGACGCCAACAAATAGTTACTAACAATAAGGTGTGTTAATAATAAATATCTTCACAATACAGAATAGAACTGTAATACTCTATTATATAATATAAAATTTATCCCTACTACTCCTTATATATTTGATCGACATAAAAACTCCACCAAATACCACTCATATATACTTTTAATATAGGCCATTATAATATTATCAACAATTAATAGAAATATACATTTAATAAATTATGTGATAAATTAAAATTAATAGATTCACATTAAATTAATGTAAGTAGTATACTCCTATAATATTTTATTAACGAGATTAGTCGACTTTGGTGGCTCATAACTTAAATGAAATGAAATTCTCCTTGAACTTCCACAATTATAATTATAATTAAGAAGCAAATATCTTACTTAAAATATGAAAGATTTGAAAAACCTGCTGATGCCTAACATGTTTTCAAAAACAATCATAGGATCTAATAACTTCAAGTTAATAAAAGGTGTAACTAAGGGATGGATAGATGTTTTTAATGGTTAGTTGCCTTTGTAACTATCAAGATACTAAATTCAATATATCATAGACAAGATATATGCGCTATATCTAATAGTCCATTATTTTTATTGATACCGTGAACAATAGCATTAAAGATACAGTAAACTGAAAATTTACCTTTAGGTACTGTTTACTAGTTATAAAAGAAAATTAGTAATAATGTATCCAAGCAAATCCACCGATAAAAACAGAAAATTGTAGATGGGCAAGAAACAACTACGAAAAAGCACAAATATTCACTAAACACCTTTATTTACACCATTTCCATAGACAACCTTAATATAAGAACATGATATATTGGAAAACCTAGATGTTATCATATCGGTTAAGTTCTTCTTCAAAATTACGGCCCACGAAGTCAAAAATACCATATCATAAAAGAAATCAATACAAAAAAGCGCCTGGATTCGACTTAATTAATTCTCCAAGAACTACCAGAGAAATGTTTTAAACTTATACCATTATATTCATATAATCATGATTTCTAAACCTGAAAAAAAACTAGAAAAGGTCATATAAGCCTCATATAAACCAATAAGTTTGCTTCCAATACTCTCAAAAATTATTTGAAAAGATGTATCTGAAAATTTTAAATGCCATACTTGAGGAATTGAACATCATCCCAAATCACAGTTTGGATTTAGAACCAAGCCCGGCACCATTGAAAAAGTCAATAGAATTTTCAATGTAATCAACGACGACCTTGAAAAAAAAGGTACTGTTCTGCTGTTTTCCTATATGTCAGCCAGGCGACGTCTGATAAGTTCTGGCACGAAGAATTATGCTATAAAATAAAGAAACATCTCTCTTATCAACACTATCTAATACCGAGATCTTATCTTAGCAATATGCATTTTCTGGTGAAACAAGGCTGTGCATATAGGAGTCTACATCCTATTCTATCTGGTGTACTCGAAGCAAGTGTGCTGGGAACAACACTTTACTTAATCTATACGGTTGATCTATCTATATCTATATTAACAGTTGCTACATATGCAGATGACATCGCAATATTAGCCTCCCACACAAATCCCATTCAGGCATCAAAGAACCTTAGAAATTAGCTTTAACAAAATCCAAGCATGGCTAATAATATTTTGAATTAACGTCAACCATTTCCATCCAAATCTGCACATATTACCTTCACTTTGAATATATTAACTTGCCACCTGTAGAGCTAAATGTTGATTACCTGGGTATGCATCTTGATAGGAGACTAATATGGAATAACGTACATCATTACTAAAAACTCAACTTGGTCTTAAGTTCGGGCAAACATATTGGCTTCTCAGCAGGATATATCAACTCTCATTGGAAAACAAATTATTATTGTACAAGGCTATACTCAAGCCGAATTGGACATGCGGCATTCAACTCTAGGGTAGAACAGCTAAATCCAACATAGAAATATTACAACGTTTCCAAGAAGTGTTACGTATAATAACAGACGTGCCGCACTATGTTCCAAACTTGGTAATAACACGTGATCTTTCTATTTCCTCGATCGAAGATGTTATCAAAATATACAGTGCGAAATATAGTGTCAGACTTGTCAATCATCCCAAAATACTCGCCAACAAGATTTTAGTCAATGTAAATGAAGTAGATACTTAAGCTAACATGATTTATACCTGGGGGCTTCATTAGAAGATTTTATTAGTCTCAGGCATCTTATAAACATTATATGCACCTATGTAAACTTGTACGTACATACAATCATGTTGGATGGTTAGTTAGTTATAGTTAATTATCTTAGGAATAGAGACTGTACACTGGTATAATACCCTTAATATATTTCCTTTATTTTGTCAGGAACGAAGCTTATAGTTCCCCTGGGACAGGTTGTTATATTCACAAAGTTAAAATTAAAAAAAAATAATAAAAGAGGTATTAAATATAAAAGAGTAGTGGGACGGTAAATTAAAATATTTTATTTCCTCACATTGCACTAACCATAATTAAGGTATTAATACACGATGCATGACACCAAAAGAAATATATGAACAAACCTATTTATAACGATGTCAACTTGAGTACAGAACTGACTTTAATTTGGTGTATATGCATATGCATGGTGTACATGCAAAGATAAATTGTAAAAACATCTTTTGTACGTTTGTTTTCAACACTTAAGAATAAAATATGTTTAAAAACATCTTTCATTCTAAAGTGTTCTAATCTATGAGTATACCACGGAGGGTTATTTAGATGGCAGCATTTCCATGTTTAATAAAATAGACGTAAATATTGACCATAAATGAAATATAGATAGTGGTTCATTCATGCCATGAATATCAATAATATTAGGAAAAAATTGAGAAGCTATCTGAGTACTCAAACTCATTATATTTTTTTAACCCTTTCGAATAGTTATCAGATTAATACTTATCCTGTATATTATTTTGGAGGGCTAGATTAGTAAATATATTTAATACATTTTTTGGAGAAAAATAACCTTCTCCAAAAAGTGTAATTTTTAGACAATTGCATAAAAATTTATTGTGTTTAAATTATGTACATTTAAATTCATGATATTCTAAACTTATAAACCTACGCGAAAATTGTATTACAGAAATACATAATTTAAAAATAAGTTTAATTGTTACATATTTTCTCTATAGATCAATATTTCACAAGTGCCTGCGTTAGAAGCTTAATTTCCATGCGACATCTATCTGGCTATAAATTTACATGACTTAATTTCGATAACACTACATTACGCAATGGTATATCTAAGGATAAACAACTCAATAAGTTTACTCAAATATTGTATCAAACCGATGTGGATGTTCTCTTCCTTTACCCATTCAATACAGATAAACAACTTACCAATATAATCGACACGTATTTCGGAACAAACACCATAGAGTACGAGTACATAAAGTGTTTACCTCTGGGTTCAATTTTAAGAGCCAACTGGTGTATTGGACCAGACTTGAGCAGAGTGGGCAAATAGACGGATCCCTTGTAACACAATTTGTGCCTGTATTGCGGGTCCCACGAGTAAATTAGCAGATCGAGCTCCTTGTTGTTGACCAAATCCAATTCGAAGCTTTCGTCCCAATCGAACACCAAATCGCCAGTTCTCACCTGTATACGTTTTAGTATATTATCTATTTTATGTTTGGAATTACAAATAGGGGAGCTTGTGTACTCACCACGGTCCGGGCTTTGTGCACCCTGTCACATTCCAACACACAGTAAAGGTCTCTCAATCCTGTTGAACCTGAAAATAAGAATGTTTCATCATGAGATTTTTTACGTGATTCTGCTTCCTCTTCGTAAAACTCAACACAAATACTTTTTAATGTATTTTCTGTTATATTTGAAAAATTATTATTTACGTAGTATTTTATGTAAACCATTTAAAAAAAAATCTGACATGCTAGTTTGTTACAAAATATTATAGAATAAAGTAACTACCAATACCTAAGAATCTTATGAAATGACAGGGAATTCGTACTTTGCTGTTTGAAACAAAATCTGTAAAAATACGAGTACCAACGATACGAAGTTTAAGATATTGTCATGTTATACTTATAAATAAATCTGCACATCGTAAGTGATACATCGTTAATGTTGGTCTCACTCAAATAACTCAGTGGTAGTGAAATTACCGTCGCTTAGACTTGCGATACTTGAATCCATGTACGTACAAGCAATTTAACATATGTTATATAAATGTAGTAATACATATTATATACATTATTATACTTTATATGTAGCTGCTTATATAGGACGCCGCCAATCATGAGGCATCCAAGCGGACAGCTCTACTTAAAACTGATATATTTGAGAACTTACTGTGGTAAAATTGAAGTAATTACATAATGTTTAAAATCTTCCGAGAAAAAAGTTAGTAAATGGTTTGTTCCAATAAAATATAATTATCATTATATCCCTATTAAGCACTATTTTCTTCACTACACGTAACCAAAAAGGTGAATAATAAAGTGAGAATAACCAGGCAAGCCCATTGTATGAAATAGTATGGTGGATATACCTTAAATATAACTTAATAATTTAGACTTTACATTGCTATGGCTCATTCGTATATTCAATTAACTCAATAATTCACTAATATATTAAACAATTTTGGAAACTAATAATCTAAATTAGTTCAAAAAAATTTTGGAAAATGTTTGAAGATGGGTAAGTGGATTCTATTAATTGCAACAAACATATATTGTCCTTTTTGCTAGATATTCTACTTTTAAGAAAGTCAACGGCGACTCCCCCTAGGAGTCGCCACCTTGTCGTGGCGGGGGAGCTTAAATGTGGAGCTAAGGGCGAAAGTCGAGGGCATGTCAAAGTACAAACTAAGTAGCGACTCACCCCCAGGTAATGTGTCGGAAGACACATCTCGGGATTACTGGCGAACCCGGGGGTACTGAACTGTGGAAGAGTGAGCGCCGCTCAACCACTACATAGCGTAATCGCGGACCACACCTCAACGACTTCAGCAGGGCATGACTAAAGAATGTAGTGTGTATACGTGATCGGGGGGCCTGCCTTTATCGGCCGGCTCGCGAGGAGCTTTATTATAAACCTCTATAATAAACCGACAGCGAAGTCGTTAAAACCTGCGGGGCACTAGGCACACCCCGTAGTATAAGTGCCTTCTCCCCGGTAAGGGCCCACTGCCGAGGAGTGAGATTTATTTGGACCCAAGATGTGGGAACTATATGGAAAATAAGAAGGAATCAAAAGGAACGGGAAGTGGAGTAGGAGAAAGAGACAGAGAGGGAGAAGGTGTTGAAGTAGGAGGAGAAGCAGGAGTAGGAGTAGGAGCAGCAGTTAGAACAGGAAGCTAGGAAAGAGCAGGAGGAGTTAGGGAAGGAGATGTAGATGGAAGAATAGGAGGCCCGGAAAACGCGGGAGGAACAGGAAGTGCAGAAAGGGCGGAGACTAGAAGGGGTCAAAAGACGAAACTGAGTACTCAGACCCTTGTCAGAGCAGCTAGGGCGAAGAGTATCAGAATGGTGGCTCTATCTGTTTTAACGTCCCCACCGTCGAAGTATAGAGGGGGCAAAAAGAAACACGCCCAGGCAGGGAGTGCTGCACCGGGGACGCCGGAGACGGCGACCTCCCCTAGGACACCAGTGGGAAATGTGGCGACAGTGAGTCCTGAATGGGATGAGGAGCAGGCCACGTCGGTGTGGAAGCCGGAAACAAGTGAAGTGGTGACGGGGAGGCCGACTCCTCGCAAGTTGGAAAGAAGTCAGGAAGAGCAATTGGCTACCAAACTACGGCGGCTGATAAAAGAGGCCGACAATCAGGCGAGGATCCTTCAACGATTAGTAAAAGATAACCCTACTACGAAGAAGGAGATCAAGGAGACAGTCGCAGCGGCTAGGAATATCTCCAGCCAAATAATGACGGAGCAGTGCCAGGAACTCCTTCAACGTCTAGGAAGATCACGGATGGAAGGCGGTACTATGGCGAATATGGTCGACGCCTCCACGCAAACGGTGGAAGGACGTAACATGGTGGATATGGTTGATGCCTCCATGCAAACTGTAGCTAAGGGTTCAAGGGTAGAGAAGATTCGAACCGCCCTCAAAGAAGGACAGACGGAGGATTTCAAAGTCCTGGAGGGGGAGGAATGGCCCGAGGCAGCCTTTGAAAAGACCAAAGTGGCGGAGGGGACCTCTATAGGCGACCTCCCCACAGAGTGGGATTTGGTGTGGTGCGGGGCCACTGATTTATCGGTGGACGAGGGCATCCCCAAGGCTACGAAGGAGAAATTCTTCGAAAGCCAGGAGGTTGGTGACCAGGAGGTTCCTGTTGGGGAAGTAGCATACCTGCGTCACCTGACAGCTAGACCCTCGAAGGAAGGGGAAGAGAAAGTCATCAAGGATAGGTATGCCTATCACTTGATGGTGGCGGTGGAACCTCTGACACCTTGCTGGAAGCATTAGGTCGTCTTAAGGACTTGATGAAGAAGCAGGGAAGGAAGAGGTTGGCGTTCCCACCTCACAGGGTTACGGAATGAAGAAGAATCCGTAAGGTGGCCGAATTCATCTTTCGAGGCGAAGAAGTAGAAATCTCTATGTACCCCCTGACGAAGGCGGGCTAGGAGCGACAGGAGGGAAGGGAGAAGGATCCTGAATGGAAAGTCGTCGAGGCAAGACGAAGGAAGGGGAAACCTAAGGAAGATGGAGCTGAGACGGCTCCTAGGCGTAGCAATAAACCCGCGGCGGTCATTGTGAAGGTAGGAAAAAGCACGTACTCCGATATGCTAAGGAGAGTTAAGGAGAGTGTGGATCCGAAGGCCATTGGAGTGGAGAGACAGGGTCTAAGGAAAACCAGGGAAGGAGAGCTCCTCCTGAAGGTTAAAGGAGGGGGAGCTAAGGCTGACGTCCTTAGAAATGAGATTTTAAAAAGAGTACAAGGGACGGAGTCTAGGCCGATGGAAAACTCAGCAAGGCTTTCTGTGAGGGACATTGACCCACTCGCTACGGAGGAAGATGGAAAGGAGGCACTGAGGGAACAACTAGGGGATGGGGAGATCTCCGTTGTGTCCCTAAAATCGGGTCCGGCAGACAGTCGGGTAGCTGTGCTAGAGGTCAGCAAGGCGGGGACTAAAAAGCTCCTAGACAAAGGGAGAATACGTATAGGTTGGGGAAGGTGTAGGGTAAAAGCCAGACCCTTCCAGACGAAATGTGTGAGATGCTGGAGCACCGATCACTTCGTGGCCCAGTGCAGAGGGGTGGATAGGAGGCGGCTGTGCCTCAGGTGTGGACAAGAGGGACACAAGGTGGTGGAATGCAAAAATGCCACTTTCTGTTCTATTTGCAAAAAGGAGGGCCACAGGGACGACTCGGCTAAGTGTAAGCAAAGAGTCGAGACCGAAGAGGAACAGAGGAAAGGAAAGGGATCGCTAGAACGTTCAGGGTCATCCAGGTCAACCTAAATAGGTGCCGGGCGGCCCAGGACTTACTCTGGGCGACGATGAGGGAAGAGAGGGTGGATGTGGCCATCATCAGCGAGCCCAACGTCAGAATGACCCGGGGGAAGGGGTGGCACGTCACGAGGGAGGTGGATGCTGTAATTAGGGTGGCGAACTCAGGGCTTTTCGTCGCCGGTTCAGGCCATGGTCCTGGATACGTGTGGGTTAAGATAGGCGGGATCATCCTGTGTACCTGCTATTTTTCTCTAAACGGAAGGCTAGAGGAACTTCGGTCCTCGCTGGATAGTTTGGAGGAATTGGTGGCAGGCGCGGATGATGACTGCATCATCGCGGGCGATTTCAACGCCAGAGCCCCCGAATGGGGGGGGAGCTCCAAATACCAGGGGGGACCTGGTACTGGAGTAAGGCTGAATCTGGTCGTGTTAAATCGTGGGACACAGCCAACGTTCGAAAGGGGGAGATGGACGTCGAACCCGGACGTAACGTTCGCTACGACAGGTGTAGCAGCCAAAGTGATGCGATGGAGTGTATCTGACAAGGAAACACTCAGCGACCACAAATACATCCTTTTTGAGGTCGGTGAACGTGCGGGTCAGACGCTTAGCGTGACCAGGAACAGAGGTTGGAAGCTGAACAGCTGGGACAGGGTTAGTTTCTGTGGGTTCATGGACGATGAAAGAGAAAATGGGAGGACCAGGGATCCCAAATCTTTGGTTGAAAGCATCACGAGGGCGTGTGACGCATCCATGTACAGAAAAGGGAGAAGCACACAGTCCCCGAATATATATTGGTGGACAGAGGAGATCTCTGCCCAAAGGAAGAAGTGCGTTGCCGCACCACGGCAATATATCAGGGACAGGGCCAGACGAACCTGGAATCCTAATGAGCAGGGAGAGGCGGAGGTAACGTATAAGGCTGAAAAGAAAAAGCTGAGGGACGCTATCAAGGCAGAGAAGAGGAGAAAAGGGAACGAGTTGTGCGCCGACATAGATAGAGATGTCTGGGGTAATGGGTACAAACTGGTGGTGAAGAGGACGAATAGTCACCAGCAGGAGATTCCTCTAGAAAAGATGAAAGAGGCGGTGGACACGCTCTTCCCCGTGAAACCGGTGGAAGAATGGGAACGCCAACCAGGAGCAGATCTCGATCCGCTTACGGAGGAGGAATTGCTAAGGGCTTGTGCCAAGATTAAAAATGGCAAGGCGCCTGGTCCGGACGGTATTCCCCCTGAGATCCTGAAGGCCGTAGTGGAGGAATATCCTGTGGAGGTGCTGCGAATCATGAATGACGTCATGAGGAGCGGCGACTTTCCCGAGGGATGGAAGATGACCAGGCTAGTTCTAATTCTCAAGGCGAACAAGCCGGTGGAGGACCCCACATCTTTCAGGCCGATATGTCTGATCGATGTGTTCGGAAAACTCATGGAACATCTTATCCTAGGAAGACTCCTAGGTGAGTTGGAGAGAAAGGGAGGCCTGTCGGAGAACCAGTATGGGTTCAGGGCGGGGAGATCTACGGTGGATGCTGTCATGGTCATAAGAACCATTGCACATGAGGCGTGGGAGTCCAAGAATTTGTGCGCGTTGATCACTTTGGACGTGAAAAACGCGTTCAATTCGGCCTCATGGGGAAAGATCATGAGGAGGCTGCGGGAGCTAGAAATAGCACCGTATGTTGTAAACATGATCGCCAGCTACGTGTCCTGCAGAGGCCTGATATTGATGGCCGGGGACGGTAGCGAGAGGAGAAGAATCTCGTGTGGAGTGCCACAGGGGTCGGCTATGGGTCCTACCCTATGGAACATTATGTTTGATTGGGTATTGAGACTCAGAGTGCCCAAAGGAGTGAGGGTCTTGGGCTACGCTGATGATGTCGCGGTAGTCGTTACCGGAAGAAGTGATATTGACGTGAGGGAAAACGCCAACCTCACTATCGAGAGGATCAAAGGACGGGTTGAAGAGAGGGAACTGACTCTGGCGTTGAAGAGAGAGAACTGACTCTTGTTGGAAAAAACGGAGGCAATCCTCCTGACAAGGAGGAGAAAGCTTCCGTGCATCACGTTTCGAGTAGGAAATACCGAAATCGTCCCGAAGCAGAGTATTAAGTACCTGGGTGTCTGGATTGATAGTTCTCTGTCGTTTAGGGAACATATCAAACAGATGCTGGAAAAGGCTGGCAAAGCCGTTTCGGCCCTGGGTCGCTTGATGCCAAACATCAAGGGCCCCAGAGTGTCAAAGAGGAGAGTCCTCAGCGGGATAGTGCAGTCGATTTTGCTGTATGCTGCCCTAATCTGGGTGGATATATTGAGAAGAGACAAATGGAGGAAAGACCTCACCAAAGTCCAGAGAAGAGCAACGCTAAGAGTTTGTAGCGCATACAGAACCGTATCGGCAGCGGCAACGTTCTATCCTGGTGATAGCCTGTATACCACCCATCGATCTTCTGGCAAGGGAGAGATGGGAGGTGTACGGAGGCGTTGACAGAGGTGCAGCAAGGGAGAGCCTATGGGAATACTGGCAGGAGAGATGGGAAGCGGAGCCCCGAGGGAGATGGACGAGGGTGCTAATCCCGGACATAAGGCCATGGTGCGAAAGGGCACATGGCGATGTCGGGTATTACTTAACCCAAGTCCTTACTGGGCACGGCTGTTTCGTGGACTATCTATTGGATATAGTCAAACGCGAGAGCAGAGAGTGCTGGTTCTGCGGAGAGGTCGATGATGCCAGCCACACAGTGTTCAGCTGCAAAAGGTGGACAGGAGAAAGGAGAGCTGCAGAGCAAAGGATAGGACGTGCTATCATTGCGGACAACATGATCCCAATCATGCTCGAGAGCAGAGAAAAATGGATAGTGGTGGAGCAGATGGTAACGTCCATCATGAAGGAGAAAGAGAAGGAGGAAAGGGTAGTGGGGAATGAGTAAGTATCCTGATTGATATGCCGAGGAGAAGTAAAGCGAGAGCAGTTCCTCTTCGGCATCACACTGATAGGATAGCGGGGGGTTTTTAGTCGGTAGGCGTATACGAATCGGACACTACCTGGCCAAACAATAACAGAAAACCAGAGGCCAGGTGTCTTTTGAAGATTTTCCCCTCGAGAAAAAAAAAAGAAAGTCAACATGCCATAAAAAATGAGGTAAAAGATACAAAAGATATAAAAATTTTTAGTGTCAAAAAAATAGGTGAATAATTAAAATTGATCATTGAATGTGTCATTGCATTGAACTTTGTTCTCTCTATAACATATACAGTGAAAGATAATCATCATCATCATCATTAGGTCATCAGTCCTAAGACTGGCTGGACGCTAACCTCCAGCTTCTCCTATCTTGTGCTAACCTACGCATTTCGCTAATTGTGCTACAACCTACATCCCTTACAATTTGCGAGCAGTAGTCTAATCTAGGCCTACCTCTGCCTCTCTTCACTCCTATTTCTGCCTCCAAAATATCGCGGACTATTCCCCCATGTCTCAGCATGTGGCCTACCATTCTATCTCTTCTCTTCTTTAAGTTTTTCCACATACTTCTTTTCTCGCCGACTTTCTCCAATACTTCTTCGTTTCCAACCCTATCAGTCCATGGTATTTTCATCATTCTTCGGTAACACCACATCTTAAAAGCTTCTAATTTCTTCCTACTTGCTTCCGCTACCGTCCAGGTTTCGCAGCCGTATAGTGCCGTGCTCCATACATATGTTTTCAAAAATCTCTTCCTTATTTCTAAGTTTATTACCCCCGAGCATAAAAGTGCTTTCTTTTTGTTAAAAGCTACTCGACCCTGCGCTATTCTTTGTTTTATGTCTTTATCGCTTCTTCCATCCCAATTTATTTTACTTCCTAAATAAATGAAGTCTTTAACTTCCTCCAATCTTTCATTATTAATTTGTACTTTCGTTTTTGCTCTGCTCTCGCGCCCTCTGCACACTAACACTTTAGTTTTGTTTTTATTCACCCTCATTCCGTATTCCTCTGTCAACACTGCCTCCATTTCGTTCAATGCTGATTCTAATTCCTCCTTACTAGATGCTAATACTGCTATATCATCCGCGAATCTCAGCATTTTTAGTTTTTGTCCCTGTACTTTAATCCCGAAATCCACTCTATCTTTTACCACATTAATCGCCTCTTCGATGTACAGATTAAAAATTAGTGGTGATAGCCTACATCCTTGTCTTACTCCTTTCCTAATACCTACTTCCTTTTTTTCCCCTTCTACTTCTATAACAGCAGTTTGCTCTTTGTATAGATTGTGTACTACTCTCCTATCTCTATACTTCATTCCCGCGCTCTTTAGTATCTCGAACATTTTTTCCCATCTTACGTTATCAAAAGCTTTTTCTAAATCTACAAATCCTATATAAGCGTTCTTTCCTTTTTCTATTGTTTTCTCTAACATTGCTCTTAGCGCCAGAATAGCTTCGCGAGTTCCCCTATTTCGCCTAAATCCGAATTGGTCTTCTCCTAGTATTTCCTCCGCTCTATTTTCCATCCTCTTCTGCACTATTCTAGTTAAGATTTTTGACGCATGGGAAGTTAGGCTAATCGTTCTAAAGTTCTCGCATTTGTTGGCTCCTCTCTTTTTCGGTATAGTAACGATAATGTTCCTCTTATAATCCTCCGGCATCTCGCCCGTTTCATATATGTATTTTACCAGTTCAAACATCCTATTTACTACTTTCTGTCCCGCACATTTCAAAATTTCCGCCTGTATTTTATCTACACCCGGCGCTCTATTATTCTTTAGCCCCCTTAGTGCTATTTCAAATTCCTCTCTCAATATAGGTTTTCCTACATCTTCCCTATCGATGCTAGATTCTTCCTCTAATATCTCTCCTAATTCCTGACCCTCGTATAAATTTCCTAAGTACTGCTTCCATCTATCCGCTTTCTCCTCTCTTCCGATCAGTATGTCCCCCGATTGACTCCTAACGTTTCTACTTATTGTTCCTATATCCCTGAATTTCCTCTTAATTATTTTGTAAGCCTCATCGGTCTTACCTACTTGCAACTTATCTTCTACTTCTTTTCATTTATCCTCTATCCATTGTTCTTTCGCTTTTCTACATTTTCTAATGATTTCCCACTTTATTGACTTATAAGTTTTCAGTCCTTCTTCGTCTCGTCTGTTTCTGTAGCCTCATCTCTTTTGCATTAAGTTTAAGATTTCGTCCGTTATCCAGGGCTTCCTAGCTTCCCTTTTATCGTGTCCTAAAACGTCCGTAGCCGCGGAAGGTAGACTATTCTTGATACCCTCCCACTCAGTTTCTGTGTTCTTGATTTCGTCCTTACTCGTTTTATTTATTAATTGATCTGTTTTCTCCTGGAACTTATCTTTCATATTCTGATCCCTCAATATGTCTACATTTATACGTTTCTTATCCTTCCGGGTTTTCAGATTTTTGAACTTTAGTCTAGCTTTCATGACTACCAAGTTGTGGTCGCTGTCTACATCTGCTCCTGGATAACTCTTACAGTCTTTTACTTGATTTCTAAATCTCTTCCTAACCAGAATGTAGTCTATCTGATACCTGTCTATCCCTCCTGGCATTTTCCATGTGTACCGCCTCCTAACGTGATTCTTGAACAATGTGTTCGCGACTACCATCTTGTGCTTCTCACAGAATTCTATCAGTCTGCTACCTCTCTCGTTTCTGTTTCCTAATCTATAAGGACCTACAAATTCTCCTTCTTTCCCCTCACCTACGACTGCGTTAAAATCTCCTACTATTATTAAATTTTCATGACCTTTCACAAATCCTATTACCTGCTCTATGTCCGAATAAATGGCTTCTAACTCTTCCTCACTATGGCTAGAAGTAGGCATGTATACTTGCACTATTACTGTTTCCACTGGCTTCGAATCTAACCTAACCATCATTACTCTCTCGCTGTATTGTAGGTAGCTATCTACACACTGTCCTGCGTTCTTCCGCATAACGATCCCTACTCCCGCGTTTCCATTTACCGATCCTGTGTGTATTACCCTATAGTCACCACTCCAAAAATCTCCTACTTCCGGCCAGCGCATCTCACTTATACCTACTATATCTAATCCTAACCTATCCATTTCTATTTTCAGATTTTCTAGCTTCCCTGCCTGTCTCATGCTTCTGACATTCCACGCTCCGACACGAAAGATAATCGACAAAATATTATTTATTTACTATTAGTCATATTTTAGTATTAAGATTTATGAAGGAATGTATGCGCAGAGGGCAATAAATAATATGTGTTATTTGTATATTTTGAGATACTTTATTATTATACCGATAATATTACGTCCAATATTCTCAGTCTACTCTTGACAGTTTAATATTAGACAGATACAATAATAGACAAGATAGATACAATTTAACATAATTTAAGACTGAGACCTAGGAGAAGACCAATTCGGGTTTAGGCGAAATAGGGGAACTCGCGAAGCTATTCTGGCGCTAAGAGTAATGTTAGAGAAAACAATAGAAAAAGGAAAGAACGCTTATATAGGATTTGTAGATTTAAAAAAAGCTTTTGATAACGTAAGATGGGAAAAAATGTTCGAGATACTAAAGAGCGCGGGAATGAAGTATAGAGATAGGAGAGTAGTACACAATCTATACAAAGAGCAAACTGCTGTTATAGAAGTAGAAGGGGAAAAAAGGGAAGTATGTATTAGGAAAGGAGTAAGACAAGGATGTACGCTATCACCACTAATTGTTAATCTGTACATCGAAGAGGCGACTAATGTGGTAAAAGATAGAGTGGATTTCGGGATTAAAGTACAGGGACAGAAACTAAAAATGCTCAGATTCGCGGATGATATAGCAGTATTAGCATCTAGTAAGGAGGAATTAGAATCAGCATTGAACGAAATGGAGGCAGTGTTGACAGAGGAATACGGAATGAGGGTTAATAAAAATAAAACTAAAGTGTTAGTGTGCAGAGGGCGCGAGAGCAGAGCAAAAACGAAAGTACAAATTAATAATGAAAGATTGGAGGAAGTTAAAGACTTCATTTATTTAGGAAGTAAAATAAATTGGGATGGAAGAAGCGATAAAGACATAAAACAAAGAATAGCGCAGGGTCGAGTAGCTTTTAACAAAAAGAAAGCACTTTTATGCTCGGGGGTAATAAACTTAGAAATAAGGAAGAGATTTTTGAAAATATATGTATGGAGCACGGCACTATACGGCTGCGAAACCTGGACGGTAGGGGAAGCAAGTAGGAAGAAATTAGAAGCTTTTCAGATGTGATGTTACCGAAGAATGATGAAAATAACATGGACTGATAGGGTTAGAAACGAAGAAGTATTGGAGAAAGTCGGCGAGAAAAGAAGTATGTGGAAAAACATAAAGAAGAGAAGAGATAGAATGGTAGGCCACTTGTTGAGACATGGGGGAATAGTCCGCGATATTTTGGAGGCAGAAATAGGAGTGAAGAAAGGCAGAGGTAGGCCTAGATTAGACCACTGCTCGCAAATTGTAAGGGATGTAGGTTGTAGCACAATTAGCGAAATGCGTAGGTTAGCACAAGATAGGAGAAGCTGGAGGTTAGCGTCCAACCAGTCTTAGGACTGGTTGTGGTATGACCTCATGATGATGATAAGACTGAGACATTGTGGATGAAATGTATTTAAAATTTTTGTAATAATTATTATTCTGTTTTGCATTCATCATTGCATTTAGAAATAAATATTTGCACATCACATTTGAGGAACGTTTTGTAGGAGGTGTCACCTGAATGACATAAAATATAAATGAACATTTAAAGCTGTCTTAAAAATCAAATTTAGAAAAAATACATTTTTACAAGAGAAAATGTGAACTGTAAATATTGGAAAAAAATAACAATTACGACGAATTTTAATGACCACATTTAAATTTACATGAATATATGCTTACTTTTCTTATGATAATATATCAAATTCAGATATGGTATACAAATCAGATTCTTTTTGGTTATGAAGAGTATGATTCTAGAAATATGTCGTTTTAGAAATACGCTTTCATTCACATAAACACAGTATTTTGTAAACTATTGAACGCAGTCAATCATGCCGTATACTCGAACAATTTTGCCACTACCATCATTATTATAGAACTTAAAACTCGTGCACTTTTTTCTACCTATTTTAAGAGTAAATATAGTGTTTTCAGTTAACTATGATCCCAAGTCCCTGTAGATTTGTTAGAAATATAATTGTCTTCACAATAGGAATTATGCAAATATTACTCTCATACTTTCAGACGAGGATTAATAATAAATCAAATAATCTGATGTATTAATATCTGATTATATTTTTGGTAAGACAATAATAAATTAGGATTATATACTTCTGAAATATATTTATGAAAGTATTTGGAATGTATTATTTACTAAAAATAATGTACACCTGTATGCAGTTAAAGAGATGAAAAAGAATATATTCTTAAGAAACCTATAGTGGGTATTCATATTATAATTTTTCTCTTACAAATAAAACACAATAAGTACGAATAATAAAATAAAAGATCATTATTATTATTAGATATATAAAACACTATTATCCGCAGAAGCCTAGATGAGATGACATAAAATAACAAACAAATACTTTTGAACATGCAAAACGAATAGTTAATAATGTATTAAATGAAACTGTACAGGATTAGCCACACACAATTCAATTAAATCTAATGCATAAAAATATTTGGATTACTAATTATTCGAAGGGATACTATAACAAAGCATTGTGGATTTATACCAATTTTATTTTATTTTTTCACACTGTAATGCATTTAAGATACCGCAAGATTATAGTAAAATGATTGAAAGTTTTCAAAAATAAGCATACCACCTTCATAACAGTGACGTTACAGAATATAGAGGATAAATATCTAAATATAAAACAAGAGATTCTTCCTAAGATTCCTTTTATGACAAAAGGATATGGGACAAACTACCAATTTACACAAAACCAAATTCCAATATATAATCGTAGTTGTACATGTAATTATTTGTTTGTTGTAATTTGAGAGGTTCATGAAATGACCGAAATGATAAATAATTTATCATCTTTTTATCTAAATATTTTCCTTTACTAAAATATCTGCAGACAACTGATTCTTGATCTACCAAAATGAGGAATATTTTTTTTATTGTAATACTGATTGTACTGATTATATAAATTTAAATTTATATAACTAATAACATTTAACATTTTGAAATACAGACCAGGAAACTGCATTAAATAACGTTGAATTATTTCAGGATCATTCATGCAATAATAAGACTTATTTTTTTAGTAAGGGATTCTTATAGTTTATATAGTCATATGGTTTGTTTTTACTTTACTTCATATAGTTCTTCATAGTATCTAACGAAATTTTGATGTTATATTTATTTCAAATTTTTCATCTGTAAAGTAATTTACATGAAGATTTCAAGTAAATCTTCATGATAACCTTGGAACGGTGACAAATCAGTTTTGATACGAGAATGTGAATAACATCATATTCAAATACTAAATAAATATTAAATACTATTAAATATTAAATAATATTCTCAGCAATCCATCTGGTGTATAAATATTTTTGAAATACTGCAGATAGGCTTAAGTATAGTACTCTATATTAAATATAGAGTACGTACTATACTGATTTCTTCTTAACCGATAACGGTAATGATGTGCATTAAAACTACTAGTAAAACCAATAACACTAACTGAGTTTTCCACAAAACACCAAAACACTATACATTACAGTCGACACGCATTTCGCCAACAAAGTTGGCATCATCTGCAGATGATTAAAAGTTGGAGTTTTAATCATATCCAGATGATGTCAAGTTTGTTGGCGAAACGCGCGTCGAGTGTAGTGTATAGTGTTTTGGTGTTTAGTGGAAAATTCAGTTAGTGTTATCTTCACACCAAAGGTTCCAACCTACTCCAGGTACTAGTAAAACCGTTAAATATTCGTAAGAATGTAGTTTGAATTATGCTCAACTAAATTTTAAACTAGATATGTATGTAAATTTTTAACAATTTTAACGTTTAATCTAACCTAACCTAACCTAATTTCTGTGGCCACGTTAATGTTAAATATGTTAAAGAAACTTTTAAATATCCGTCAAATATTATTACAATGATCCAATCTTCACGATGTTCTTGGGCGTCTACGTTATTTAATAACAGCACCAGATCATTTAAATATTCGATACAATAGCCTTTTTACTCAGTCGATGATCCAGATAAATTGTATTAAACAAAATCTAAAGTGACACACTGGGCCCAGAACTCGGGCTGACGCCACATGCTTAGGTTCAAATCTCATCGAGGATAGTTTCACACCTGTGCATGTAGATGTATATATCCTTCTCCTCCCAAATCTGAGGCAGAGATTGGTGGAAGTCAGTATCTATGCATCCAAACTTCATTTTTTAATAACAATAATGATAATTTGACTATATTTTCAATGAGATTTTAAACAAAATCTATAAGAGGTATTTCTGATAGTACCTTCTTCCTTTGAATATTATAATCTAAAAAAGTCTCACATGGACATTTTACATATGCATTAAAATTTAAAAACAAATCTTTGAAAGATAAACCAAATAAATGAATATTAAAATACAAAAGAGAACTGTTAAGTAAACTTAATAAACCTATCAATCTCTTAAAACATAATATAACTATTGAATTTAAATTGAGTCATAAACTGTTCCATAATCTTAAACAGTAACATTAATGTAAATTTTTTGTTGATCAGCTGAATAGTTCTAGGTTCAAGATCCTAATTTATTCGATGCTCTCAAAAAATACCTACAAACCTGTTTTGAGATGAATTATTTGTGGCTACCCTGTACCTACCGCTAATGCTTGGTGAAGCTCCACTTGGTGTCACCGGAGTGGTGGCAGCGGAAGTACCTGTAGACGCCCTAAGTCCTCTCCCCGCAAGAAGATGTACCCACAGCATACCGCTAACAGGTTCATCACTTGATGCTGAAATCGTATCAGCACCTGCGGTCAGTGATGAGATCCCTGGAACAAAATGTTTATATCAAAATGTCTGAATTCATATTACTATTAGGGTTCTAATTAATTATTGAAAAGTAGGGACAAATAAAGCATTTATATTTAAACTACAGAAATAAGGAGTTTATACTCCAACCCATCTGCAAATGCCTTATATAATAAGGACTAAACAAATTAGGTAAAAACAGCTATTCTCCTGGCTCTTATTTCTGTAGTTTGAATGTTACCCTCTGATAGTAAAACTTTGCATTATATCATTGATATTTAATTAATAATTCAGTAATAACTAATCAATTCACAAATACTTTATAGGAAGCAGTCCTCTTTTTCGATCTGACACGAGGTCATGCAATATATCGTCGCAACTCGTTTCTCATATCTAAAAATAGAGCAACCTTATTGTTGTTAATGAAGCTATTGTTCGGAATATACACACACCGTCAAAAGCCTTGGACCCCCGATGTTGTGCAGTAGTAAATAATTTAATTTTAAATATTGTATTGGTTTTTCAAAGTATGTTTTTCTAAATGTATTTTTTTTTGTAATACAGGAATAATTTTTAAAAATTTAGTCAACTAAAAAACAATGAGAAAAAAATTTGCAACTTTTAAGTAAATTACGATTATGAGTATTGTCACGAATGCCTCGAGCGATCCCGAAAGCCGGGAATATTCGAAACCTTGAGAGTGTGCAGTATTAACTTCCAGCGCGTTCTATACTAGAAGGTTCGCCAAAGTTCTTTGTCTAGAAACGCCTGGAGGAACGTTCCACTGCCTATATAAGAATTGTGACGTTCGGCCAGCAGTTAGTTGAATTTGGACCGCGATAGTGAGCGATATACAGTGCGAAAGTGATATACAGTGCGAAAATTAGTTTATAAAGTTAAAGTAGAAAGAAAGGTAGTTAGTTAGTTTGACTTGTGAATAGTTGAGTTGTAAGTAAGTGTTCGAGAAATAAAGTAGTGAAATCGTTACATTGGTGTCAGAAGTTGGGATAGAACGTGGTAGAAAGTTCTGGAACACTTGGTTTAGTTGGAGGAGAAATCCCAAGTGTGGCGCATCGCCGAAGCCATCCCGGCGTGGAAAAACTCAAAATCAACGTTCCGATAAGGCCTGAGAATATTCTGGAAGGTTCGACAAAGGACGAGAAAACCCACGAGTGACATATCACTGAACTCGTCTCGTCGTGAAGAGGTTGAATATCGACGTTCCTAAAAGGTCAGAGAACATTCTCGAACATTCCATAGCAGTCAAGAAAACCCACAAGTGTGACATATCACTGAACTCGTTTCGTCATGAAGAGGTCGAATGTCGACGTTTCAAGAAGGTCAGAGAATATTCTCGAACTTTCCATAGCAGTCAAAGAAATCCACGAGTGTGACATATCACTCAACTCGTCTCATCCCGAAGAGGTCGAAGATTGACGTTTCGAGAAGATCAGAGAACATTCTCGAACTTTTGATAGCAGCCCTAAGTGTGACGCATCACCGGAATTGTTTCGTCAAAAACAAGACGTCTAACTGGGTTTTGGTACATTTTTTAAAGAAAAGCGAATTGGATGCCAGTAGGAACTAGAAGCCAAGCCGCTGCCATGGAGGAACAAATGAATGGGCTACTAGCAATGTTAGCTATATGAAAGCAGGACAAGATCAAATGAAACAAGAAATAAAAGCAGGACAAGATCAAATGAAAGATGAAAGGAAGCAAGAAATGAAAGCAAACCAAGAGGAAATGAAAGACGAACTTAAAACTGTACACAACGCAATGAGAATGTTTCAAGAGGAGATAAAAGAACAAGTCGCGATGGACCTCCAAGTCTTACGGGAAGATACAGAAAAAAAAAGCTAGAAGCGGGGCTAGCTAAACAGGAAGCAGAAATAGACGAGATACGAAAGGACCAACAACAAGCCAATCAGTCCTTAGCATCAAAAGTGGAAGAGATCCAAAGAGAGGTTAACCGACTAAGAATACGTAATACAAGTGCTGCACCTGGGGTCCAACAGCCAGCCAGAGTAACAGCACCAACTTTTGATGGCTCGATTCTTTGGTCGATATATCGACAAAACTTGCAAGACAATTTGAGGCTGCTGCTTGCGCAAACTATTGGGACGATCAGGAAAAGGCTATAGCTCTTATCGTCGCCTTAAGAGGGGAGGCTCTCGATATACTCCGATCTATTCCGGAAAGTCAACAGAATTTTGCAACAATAGTAGATCGTATGGAGATGCGCTACGGTGACAAACACATGCAACAAGTCTACCAAATGCTACTGAAGAGCCGAAATCAAAGAAGCAGCGAGGCATTGCAACAATTTGGGGCAGACGTCGACCGACTAGTACAGCTGGCATACCCAACAGCACCTCAGGAGTTTGAAAATCAACTGTGTGTGCAAACATTTATCGATGGCTTCAGAGACCCGCAAAGTAAGCATCGAAAGGGCACGTGCGGGTGCGCATGGCCGAAGTCAACGGCGAGGAAGAGACCAAGCAGGATCAAATTGGTAACTTCCTGCTGGAGCTGAAGAAGGCTTTGTTGGAAGACCGAGAGCCACGCAGACTAAGGTGCTGGAATTGCGGCCGCATGGGATATCTTCGATGTGATTGCCGAGCTCACGAGAATTAAGCGAGAAGTAGAGACAAGTAGTCGGAAAACTAAAAGCAGCCGACTTTAAGGGGCGCAAGTTGGCTGCACTCTCCCACCAAGACCCATCGACAATCGTCATCAGCAAAGTCAACAGCTGTGGATCACTGCTCCTCGAAGGCACCATCAACGGCCACAGTGCGAAAATGCTTGTGGATACTGGAGCATCAAGAACTTTTATTTGGCCTTCTAAGGCGGTTGCATGGCGAATAAAACCTTTGAGAAAGAAGCTGTTGTTGAAAACAGCGACAGGCGAAACCACAGAAATCCAAGGAGAATGTGACGTGGAGTTGCAATTAGGGGATATATGCATTGTACATCGGGTCCTGATAGCACCCATAACTTATGATGCCATCCTTGGACTAGATTTCATGGAAGAACACAACATCCAGCTGGACCTAGGGTCAAGTACAATGCGCAGCAGAAACCAGGAGATAGTAATGACTAACTCTAGGAGCGACGTCACCACAAGCAGGGTAGTGGTGCTCAAAGATGAACTGTTACCAGCTCATGCTGAAAGTGTGCTCCATGTGGAAGTAACTGGCGTTGATGAAGGACTGGTGGGAGTGGTGGAGCCTAATAACCCGGACTTGACAGAAAAAGCCATTTTAACTGGACGGACACTTGTGAAGACGGGGAAGACAATTCCAGTAAGAATTGTAAATTTGAAAGACTTTGAGCAGAAGATCACCCGAGGAACAGTGTTAGGAACGTTCGAGACGGTCACACTAGTTTGTAACTGCGAAGTGGAAGAAAGAAAGATGCTCATAGAAACAAGCAACTACCAACTGCGCTTCGTGCATTATTAGAACGCTCTAGTACCCACTTACGTAGAGAACAAATTGGACAACTAGAGACACTATTGGCGGAATTTAATCATGTCTTCGCACTCTCCGAAAACGACTTTGGCCGAACTAGCATGGCCTATCACCGGATTGACACAGGGTCGGCGCGACCTATCAAGCAGGCCCCCAGAAGAGTACCTTGGGCTAAGCAGGAAGAAGTCAACGACTTAATTAAGAACATGGAAGAACAAGGTGTTATCGAAGCCTCTCAGAGTCCATGGGCTTCTCCCATAGTCCTCGTACGGAAGAAGAATGGGTCAACAAGGTTCTGCGTCGACTACAGGAAACTCAATGACGTCACTCAAAAAGATAGTTATCCTTTGCCACGGATTGATGACACACTAGATAGCCTATCTGGAGCGAAGTGGTTTTCGACGCTGGATTTGAAGAGTGGTTATTGGCAAGTGGAGCTGCATCCGAATGACAAGGAAAAAACCGCTTTTACTACCGGAAATGGACTCTGGCATTTCAACGTAATGTGGTTTGGTCTGTGTAATGCCCCCGCCACTTTCGAGCGACTGATGGACACTGTGTTGCGAGGACTAAACTGGAAGATCTGCTTGTTTTGAAACTTGTTTTGTTCCTCAAAACTTGAAAAGTTTTGAAGAACATTTGACGAACATGCGAGAAGAAGTGTTCAAGAAGTTGGCCGCTGGAAAGCTAAAGTTTAGCCCACAGAAATGTAATCTGTTCTGCTCGGAGGTCAAATACCTTGGACATGTCATCAGTGCAGAGGGCGTAGGCACTGACCCAGAGAAGACGACAGCGGTGCGCAACTGGCCAGTTCCTAAAGACCAGCATCAATTACGGAGTTTCTTAGGTCTCTGCTCGTACTACAGAAGGTTTATTCGAGGATTCGCCGATATCGCGAGGCCCCTACATGAATTAACAGAAGATGGAATTATTTTCCAATGGGACGAAGCTTGCGAAGAATCCTTTGAGACTTTGAGGAAAAAACTGACTACAGCTCCAATACTAGGCTATCCACAGTTTGACAAACCATTCATCATAGACACTGATGCCAGCAGCAAGGGAATTGGAGGACAAGAACAGGATGGACAGGAGAAAATAATTGGCTATTTCAGCAAAGCCTTGTCCAAACCCGAGAGAAACTATTGTGTAACTCGACGGGAACTTCTAGCCGTAGTGAAGACTTTGGAGCATTTCCACAAGTACCTGTACGGACGAAGATTCCTGTTAAGAACCGATCACGCTTCTTTTAAGTGGCTACTCCAATTCAAAAATCCAGAAGGGCAAATTGCGAGATGGCTTCAGCGATTACAGATCTTTGATTTCACCATTGAGCACAAAGCTGGAAAGCACCACCACAATGCTGACGCCACGTCTAGAAGGCCACGTGCAAATGATAACTGCCAGCACTGTTTGAATCTGGAGCAAACGGACGGATTCTCTCAAGTGACTTGTTGCCTAACAACTGTACAGCCGGATGAAAATTGGGATGCCAACATACTAGCCGAGGATCAAAGGAACGACGAATATTTTGGGCCTATAATGCGTTGGAAAGAAACAGAAGAGAATAGACCATTATGGGCGGATATCAGCTACCTCTGCGCAATTACGAAATGTTATTGGGCTCAATGGGATTCACTGGTTATTGACGGCGAGGTTCTGAAAAGAGTTTGGGAAAGTCCGGATGGTGCAAGGAATCGACTACAGATCGTGCTACCCAAGAATAGAGTATCCGAGGTTTTGGAAAATGTTCACGACGGATCAGGAGGAGGGTATTTTGGAGTAGCTAAGACCATGGGTAAAGTGAAGGAATGATTCTACTGGGTAGGAAGTCGGTCAGACGTAGAAGATTGGTGCAGGAAATGCGACATCTGCGCTAGCAACAAGGGCCCAAACAATCGGTGCCGGGGACGCATGAAGTAATACAACGTCGGTGCTCCCTTTGAGCGAATTGCTATAGACGTCGCCGGGCCATTTCCACGCACTGAATCGGGAAATCGTTACATCTTGGTGGCTATGGATTACTTCAGCAAATGGCCGGAAGTTTACGCCATATTTAACCAGGAGGCAACCACTGTAGCCGAGCAACTTGTCGACAATTGGATCAGCCGCTTTGGAGTTCCATTAGAACTACATTCCGACCAAGGCAGAAACATTGAATCGGGTATGTTCCAGGGAGAGTGTCAGTTGCTCGGAAATCGAAAGACCAGAACAACACCATCACATCCCCAATCGGACGGAATGGTCGAGAGATTCAATGGTATACTGGAGACCTATTTGAGAATGATGGTTAGCGAGCACCAAACCGACTAGGACCAACACATACCGATGTTCCTGTTGGCCTATAGAACTGCTGCCCATGAAACTACTGGGCAAACACCAGCCCGCATTCTCTTTGACAAGGAGTTAAGACTGTCGGTGGATTTAATGTTCGGAAGACCGACTGATCAAGCGATGACAATGATGATCTCCAGGAGGCTCATAAGTCCGTGCGAGAAAAAACCAGATTTGAAAGCGACCGAATGAAGACAAGGTTTTACCGAAGGACGAATACTGAAGGTTTCCAAGAATGTGACCTAGTCTGGTTATACAATCCGTCTCGCAAAAAGGGCCGATGTCTGAAGTTGCAGAAATCCTGGGAGGGTCCTTACAAGATTGTGACCAGAATAAATGACCTAGTTTACCGAATCCAGAAAGGACCACGTGCCAAAATGAAAGTTGTTCACATCGACCGCTTGTCACCATTCCGAGGGCGATCTACTAATCGGGACGATCAGTACTAGGAGGGGGGGGCAGTGTCACGAACGCCTCGAGCGATCCCGAACGCCGGGAATATTCGAAACCTTGAGAGCGTGCAGCATTAACTTTCAGCGCGTTCTGTACTAGAAGGTTCGCCAAAGTTCTTTGTCTAGAAACGCCTGGAAAAACGTTCCACTGCCTATATAAGAATTGTGACGTCCGGCCAGCAGTTAGTTGACCGCGATAGTGAGCGATATACAGTGCGAAAGTGATATACAGTGCGAAAATTAGTTTATAAAGTTAAAGTAGAAAAGGAAGTTATTTAGTTAGTTTGACTTGTGAATAGTTGAGTTGTAAATAAGTGTTCGAGAAATAAAGAACTTTCTAGTGAAATCGTTACAGTATTATGAAAAATTAACAACATATATTCTTTAACAAAGTAAACTACAACCTAATGGTTAGTATGGCCTCCTCTGCTTCTCAGTAACATATTGACATACCTGTGCATTGAAACAATCAAACGGTTGATCATTTCTTTAGGAATATTGTTCCACTTTTCTATTGCTGTTGCAGCTAACTCTTCCGTATATTGGGGTGAGTTCACGCGTTTGTGAATTGCTCTAGAAACAAAATCCCACATGTTCTCAATGAGATTCAGATCTACGGAATTAGCTGGCCAATCTAATCGGGTAATATATCCCCGTTTGAGTACCTCTTGAACCGTTCTTGCGCGATGTGGCCTCGTGTTGTCGTCCATGAAGATGAAATTGTCACCTAATTCGTCGCGCAAGAGATAAATAATGGGCCTCATAACACTTTCAATATAGACTTGACTTGTCATACTCTGATTTATGGAAGTTAATGGTGTACAGCGATTGAACATTATTCCTCCCTAAAACATTACTCTCCCACCATTGTAGGGAGCAACCTGACGGGGAAAATTTAGTCTCTCTTGACGACCTGGCCCTCTCCAGACCTTTTGCCTATTCTCATCATTCACCAGTCCAATTCTCGTTTCATCTGTCAATAAGACCCATCGGTACTGCTGTAAAAGCCAATCACTACGTTCCCGTGCCCACTGAAAGCGGGCAGGTCGATGTTGTGGAAGTAGAGTGGGTATCCTTAAAGGCCTTCTTCCACGTAAATTTGCTCGATGGAGTCTTCTACGAACTGTCGAGGTCGATATAACAAGGCGAAATGTACCTTGAAAGCCCTAAGGGCTGGAGCTGAAGCATTTCGGTGTCTATGGGCATATTCATCCAAATACCTATCCTGCCGTTCATTTGACACTCGAGGTCGACCACTACGAGATATTTTTTCCACTGTCCCTAATTCTTGATACCTATGCACTATTCGCACAACAGAAGATCTAGGAATGTCTAACATCTCGGATATCTGATGATTGGAATGTGCAGCATCATGCAAAGCAATAATTCTTGCCCTTTTCAATGTAGAAACCTCACGTCCTGACATTATAACGAAAGAAAAGTGTCAAAGTCGCTTTGCTAAATATTTAATAAAACTGACTAATATTTAAAAAAAATTATTTATTCAACAATATTTTATCTAGCAATTTATTTGATCTTGCTTGACAGCTAAATAACTTAACATTGTTGTCTAGCAGCGAAAACAAAATAAACGTAGTCGAAATATGAAATATACGGGGGTCCAAGACTTTTGACGGTGTGTATATTTGTAAATACACTTTGTGTTCTATTTATATATTGATATTTAATGAATATATTTAGTGAATTAGTGATATTTAATATATAATATTGAATATTATACTTATATGAGTTAGTTTAGTAAAAATAACATAATATTATAACTCAAGGAACTCGCTTGTCGAAAAATATATTTAATAATAATGTAGAAATTCATGGTTAGAATTTTATTAGGATCCACAAACATTACTCAGATATAATATTTTACAAGAAATATAGTTACAGGTATGAAATGGTAAAAAAAAAACTCAAAAGCTTTAAAACAGCCCTGGGTAAGATTATTACTTAAAAATATGTATAGACCGCTCAAGAAAAACTCGTTAGATTTTATACATTTTTATACATTTATGTGAGTACTTATATATTGCCTTTATATGACTGGTGTATGGTGGAGATGTAAATATTAATATATTAGATACTCACGACCGAAATACTATATTCTTTAATGAAACTATTAAGCATTACAAAAGGATTTGAATATTAAACAAAACATTTGAACATTAAAATTAGAGAACTCTTTTTTCACGAAAAGTATCGGAACTATCGGAAAGTATATACCGGCTCATAATTTATTATTAACATATCTACATTTTATTTATTTATTTATCTACATAATTGTTATAAATTTTTTTTGTGAGAGACTGCTATAGAATGAAAAAATTTTCTACATTGGTCTTTTTAAGATGGGTTAAAATAGAACACTTAGGTTAATGTGTTAAATTAGAACAGTCCCGAAACTTAAGTTTTAAACTCAGTACTAGACCATTTTATTCTGATATACATATTACCTTTATAAACATGGAAATATATTCGATGGATACGAGAAATAATTCCGATAATATGAGAGGCTGTAATATGGTCAAAACATGTGAAACTTGGTTGTTGTAAATCTGTCTACCATGTATTGGCGCTCACATACCACTCCAATAGATCCCTGTGATGAATCAGCTTAATAATGGTCTACTATAAAATTTTTAAAGTTCTTAAAAATCTCCTTATTTTTCTTTTTACACTGATTTAAATGACCTGACCCTAAATACGGCCCTGTTTTACAATAAGTATTCAGCACTCTAATTCGTATATATAACGTAAAATTAGTACTTAAATAGTGATTTACCTGTAATAGAAGTGCCTCCAACCATACCGGGCTTATCAATCTTATATTTAAGGAATTCAGCAGGATTAATATCAAGTTGCCTTTGTCCTCTTGGTAACGTACCACTGGGAGTAGGTACCGGACTGGGAGCTGCGCCTGCCCTAACAGTATCCAAATCGAGAAGTTGTCGCATTCTGCGCATAGATGGAGATCTAGAACTATTCAGTGCTGAAAAAGAACAACTTCGTTATATTTTGCGATTTTCTAAGTCTATATAATAAAACTAGCTAAAACTGTAAAACATATGTGTATACATCAATATAATAAATATAAAAATGTACATAAGTGGTAAAAGGCATTTATTTATAATTATAAATATGTGCTATATATAAAGAGCTATGGGAACAAAATGGGGACTGGAATTAAAGCAGATTCTTTGGATCTACAACGCTATAATTGTTCCAAGGCGAACCTACTCGACGATAATATGGTGGAGTAGGGTAGAATTGAAAACGGCGCAGCGCAGCCTTGATAGGCTGCAGGCTCTCTTCCTTTGGGGAACCCGTGCCGCAGGGAGAAGCACCCCGGTCGCGGCCATGAGGGTCGTGCTGGGAATGCCATCCCTTGCACTCAGGGTCAAAATGGAGGCAAGTAGGGCTGCCTACAGGCTTAGCTGCACGGGGAAATGGAACACCAACAGTGTGTTTCATTGTGAGTTAACCCGAGGTAAGCTTAACAAGAAAATCTGGGGTAATCCCCAGAACAAAACCAGCAAGAAGCTATACTGGAATAGAACTTACAAGATGCTAATACCAGGAAGGGACGGTTGGGACGACAAAATTTGCGCGGAGGAATTTATGGAAAGGAATAAGACAGGACAAACAATCTGGATGTGCTTGAACAGCCAGGCGGCACTAGCTGCCTTGGCTTCCGTAGAGCATAACTCCAGATTAGTGGGGAAAACAAAGAACTGCCTGAATAAGCTTTCCAGAAGAGACAAACTCTACTTAACCTGGATACCGGGGCATTCCGGGTGAAAAGGGAATATGGGAGAATGAGAGAGCAGATAGACTGGCTGAGAAAGGAACCACACTATGTTGTCCTATCAAAAAACCAGTTGGAATGTCTTACCAGTAAGGGTTAAACTTACTGAGATCCCACTATGAGAATCAGCAAAGTAAGGAATGGCTGGAGCCTCTCGGCTGCCGTACTTCCAAAGCTCTAATGGGGCTGGAAATAGGAAGATGAGCAGATGAGTTGACAAAATTCAACAAGACCAAGACCAGGATTGCTGTAGAACTGATAACGGGACACGGCAACCTGCGACAGCAGAGACACAGGATGGGCAAAGAGGAGTCCCCCCTTTGTACCAGATGTGATTTAGGGAAGGAGGAGACTTCCTATGCGTGTGTCCTGCCAGATCATCTGAATGACATGACTGAGCAAGCCGGAATTATTACCGGACGAAATTAGGGATCATCAGCTGCAAGATATCATCGGCTACAGTTTAGCAGCGGGGTATACTGCCGCACCCTGAGGAAGATAATGGGATAGAGTACAAAAGTCAAGGCTAAGTGCTCGTATGCGTAAAGGTCCGCTAGGTTAATAATAATAATAGTAATGATAATAATGTGCTATATTGCCATTACTATGATACTATAGAAAGACTGTTAGATTTTACTGAAATATAGCTTTCAATATTATTGTATAAATGAGTATGGTTTCTCAATTGTTCTAATTAAAGCAGTTTTCGATTTCAATACATAATAGTTGTTACCTATTAATCAATAGCTTGAACTTAAAAGCAAATTTTCAACGGAATGAGCTATATAAATAAATATGTTATTCCTTAAAAAGCTCTTGTAGCAAAGATGTTACAGGATAAGTATGTTTGTGCTTCCACACACTAGGTTCTGGCCGCCAATTAACAACGGTATAAAGTTGAATTCCCTAAACTCATATACTGAAAATAAGCCTTATGGCATGGGGATTATGAAGCCGAAAAGAAAATTTTTTACAGAAAACTGCTAAACTCTTGATGAGAAAAGATATTATGGGGTTCTGAATTTAATTGATTTTAAAACCAAAATATATGGAATCATTTTTGTTAATGAGTTCAGTGTTAATGAGTTAATACATTATTTAACACCGTTCGCTAGGTGTTAAATAATGTATTTGTAGATAACAACTGTATTCATTTATGTTATTATTTCAACTGTTCCTGCAATCCTCGACTGTTGTTAGGATTATATTTATATCAGAATACTAACACTGTATAGCTCCTATTATTGATATAAGAAAAGTAGTGCGATGTCGTCCTAACCGACCCTTCCTAACTTGACGTTAGGAAGGGTCTTCAAGTCTCAACTCTCTAGGGTTTAAACCTGCACACACTATCAATTACGTCTTAGAGGGTGTCAGGATCAGTTATTCAAGGATTAAGTTCCAACTATCCAGCTTCCAATAACGAAGATAGCCAATAGTACATTATCCAGCGGACGAGTTTAAGGAACATCTGCCGGCTCGCACGGGGATTATTAGTTTCCAGTATTGGAACCTCAGAGGATATTATCAAACCACCCCGGTAAATTCAGTAGAGTATTAAAAAAAATAATTTTTAAAATGGCAAACGAAGCAATAGTGAGTCATGTGTCAACATAAAAAGTAAATGATAAAATGTAGTGCGGGGTAATATTCTTATTATTTGACAATGAACTTACTGGGTTGCAAATAAACGTGTTTTGTTTTTTGGTACTTTGTTTCGAGGTATATTATTCTACGCTTGAAACTTTCACTTTGTGTATACCAAATATTAATATGTCGAACATACAGATTTATGACAACTGTCTTCTGAAGTGAATCTTAATTTTGAATTTGGAGTAACTTCTATAAGGAATTTTTAGTGGCGAATGATGTATTTATGTATGAATATTGCCCATTACGTATGCACTGAAGATATTTAATTATATATGTATTATTATTCTGATTGTTTTGCAAATTTAAATGGTATACTAGAAAGAGTCGAAGAGTACTTTTCGATAAACAGTGACAATAGTATCCCACGAGTACTCAGTTGTATAGGCCACCCATAGTATATGAGTATTCCTATACCAGTAGTATGAATTTTTCTAATTTAAAATCTGGAAAATGTAGGTTACTTGCATATAGATAGCACTAGCAGTGGCTACTGAGAGTTTTCAGTTTCTGTTAATCAAACTATTAGTATTAGTAGACACAAATTTAAAATAGATAAGGTAATATATAGACGTTAAAATATAGTCCCCATTATTGAACCCCCTAATTTTACCCATCCCATCCTTTAATAGTGAAGATTCTGATAAGAAAATTGTGGTAAGTTGATACAGTTCATCTTGTAGTTAGTTTTAGCAATAAGAAAAATTAGTACGAGACAACAAATTAATATTTAATTGGACTTTTATTTTATTGGATTCGTTATAACAAAAAATTAAACAGATTAGTTGTATTCACAGTTTTAAAACTAAAGAAAATCATAACTTTTATTATGATTTCAGGTGATTTCAAGTTCATACCCTTAAATTTATTTTGATCAAAATCGGTTCTGTGGTTCTTGAGAGGAAAAACCTTTTTTATTCTTCTTCACTTCCATAACTCCTCTAAAACTTATCTTTCAGATATATAATTTTGATAAATTCAATCTTACATCATTGTCAGCTTGGAGTAAAACTATCAAAAGAATTCATGATGGGACACCACATTCATGCTTATCCTCACTCGCTCAAATTTACTTATAATCGGATGATATATACATGGCTATAGAACTCACAAAATGTATATGTTCTCTCTATACTAGGAGCCTTATTATTTAATGCTACAATACATATAATAAGATAAATCTATAAGCAGGAATACATATTTTGATTAACTGAATATATATCACATAATGCTTTATAGTTTTACTATGGCAATCATTGACTGTACCTTAGCTTATAATCTAATATTCAAACAAGGTTATAATTTACAGGGTCATATATTGACCCTGTGTGAGTTGCTGCTGCTTTAAAATAGAACCGTTTTATTTACATATCGTTCATATCTTCTATATACATATATAACTGCTGAATATGAAGAAGAAAGTCAAGTTATTTGTTTGAAAATTATTCTGGGTGATTTAATCTCGATTCGCATAAACTTTATGTGATGGTAAAGCGGCCACGGTAGTTCCGATTTATTACTTAGGATCAACTGGGTTCTCGCCACATTGATTGATAAATCTAAAATTCCACATCCCTCTTAACAAAATAGTGGTCAACCTAAAGTTGGGTTGACGAGGGATCGTATTATTGATTAACCTTTCGAATTTAGGGATAGAATTTACATTCGTCATGCGAGAGCACATTGCAGATAAATTATGGGAGACCTCCATTTCGCATTTCTATTGTGATTCTAATGTAATGTGTCAACTCCACAACCAATATACCATATAGAGCTTTCTAAGGGTATGGAATAACAGCTCTAAACTTGCAATAATATCTAAAAATAGTTTAAATAAAAGATATTTGATATAACAATATTTTGTCATATATAGTGAGCACGTGAAAGTTGGAACTTTCACGTGCAAATTTTAAAGCTGTATATATAGCAATTAATAAAATAGAACGGGAACTGAAACTTCGATATTTTAGTACAAAGAAATTTGATTTATTCATAAATTTTGAATAATGTAATAAAATATTGCATATACAGGGTGATTCAGCTAACCCGTTCATTAAAAGTTTATGAACTTCCCATTGGAATTCATTTTTTAAAATCAGGGGTTAGCGAGGAAGATCTATTCAACTAAAGTATTTTTGCTTTTCTGACACTTCCGATTATACCGGAAGTAGTTATCAACTTCCTTATTTTAAATAGAATACCCAGTATATTATTACATTTTTGAATTACTCTGCTGATTTTAAGTGAACTTTCTTAACAATTCCCTATACCTATCTTCAGCAGTTTTTGAGATATTTTAATTTTTTTGAAAAAATTAGGTTTTGTAGTATCCCATTGGAATGCTCGTCACTTATTCAAAACAAAAGTTATAGTAACAAATTCTGGGCTGTAACTAGGCGGACTATTAAGCTTTCAGGTGATATGTAGCTTGATATTTTATTATTTACAGGGTGTCCAAAAAATTTAGTTCATTCTGACAAACTTCAACTGCTCAAAAGTCAATTTTCTTAAATGAAATGCCCTGTATTTTATTGCTTTCTGTGATGGAGAATTAAGTTATATTTCAATCTGTATTAGGATTGAATATATACCCTATACCTATCTGCTACCGTTTTCTTGCTATCGAGGTATTTTTTATTCGATACCATAGTTTTCCATTTTATTAATTTACTTCTGACCAGCGGGCCATGAAAATTAAAACAACGTAACATTTATATTAATTTTTTATCATAAACAATGGTGCAAAATTATTGAACAAAAAAAATCATCATGAATGAAAAGCATATTTTAAACGATTTGGAACTTACATTAGCCTAAACAATAAAACATAATAATAATAACTAAATGTTAACAATTGGGTCTTATTGGTGTAACAACTGTTCTATGTACCGTCCGTTGTGTTCTAAGCACAATAAAACTCGTTTATTAATCCCAACGGTCGTAGATTTCAATACCATTCCTTCATCTAGTTCGGTGAAGGCAGTTCTAACTCGTTGTAATAAGTCATCTCTGGTATTGACGGGCGTTGAGTAGACTTTACTCTTGATATGGCCCCATAAAAAATCAAGGGGTGTTAGATCGGGTGATCTGGGAGGCCATAGAGCCAGACCATTACGCCCAAACCAGGGATCTTTAAACATATTTGTTAACTCATGGTAAACTTCATGGGTTGAGTGGGCTGGAGTGCCATCCATTTGGTACCAACATGTATTTAGAATATTTAGTTGCAAATTTTCCAAAAAATTTGAAACCACCGTTCCAAGAATTTATAGGTATTTACGAGAATTTAAATTTTCATCATACACTTCAAAACACACGCGATTATCCATCATCAAACAAAAAACAGAAACATTTCTTGGAATTTCAACTACTGAGAGATATACAAGACACAGTTTTCGAATATGCAGAAGTTTTTAATTCTATGAAGGACGATATGGACGTACGCTATATTAACCAAAATTAGGCAACAACAATCATCAGTGTACTAGCATCAATCTATATAAATGTTTATTGTAAAATAAACCACAAGCAATAATACATAATTTCCCTATGTCAATCTTCTAATTTTCTTAGTGCCTCCAATTTATTGCTATTTAATATCTACCCCTACTGTAGGGATTAACATTCATTACCACTCTCAACCATAAAATGACTTATATAATTGAGATATAATGAATATATTAAGATATAACAAGGATGTTTAATTTCAGCAAAATTATCTAACTTAAATGTGGTTCATATAGTGAAAAGAAGACGGAAAGAAATATACTTCGGATTCATAATCTATCAAAGCCTTTCTTTAATCTTTTTAGGCTAGATATGTAATTTTTTATATGTTTTATAATCTTCTAAGTTACCTAAGTTTGCATAGAATATATGTTCTTTGATTTTGTAATCTCAGTTTCTTTAAATTTTACTACATTCGGTTAAAATAATTCTTCATTCGATAAAAATCCATGTTTTATGTGAAAAAATCGTTTTTGTTAAATGCATGAATAATATTTTATTAACTTAAAAAATATATATGTTCATATTTTTGCATCATCGCTTAATTAATTCCCAAAATATATACTCTGGTATATCTCTAACATGCTTGAATATTTTAAAATAAAAAATCAAATATTTAAAGAAGATTGTCAGCTATTGGAAAAATAAATTATGTATCTTATGTATCAGTGAAGTTCCAAATTTGAAAATAAACAACTGTAACAGGTAAGAAAGATAATGAAAGTTGAAAGAAAAAAGTTATTATGAGATTTATTCGCGTTTTACATATAATTGATTAGAGCTTAAAGTTTATTCTCTTTCATAGAAAGAAATATTGTTCAATGTATTATTTTTACCTGAATATATGTGTATGTACTATAATTATTTTATCTATTAATACGAATAACAAACGTAAATATAAATAGGGAAATATACGCAAAGAACAGAGAATGTCAGTAATATAGAACAAGTAAGATTATAGATACAAAAGTGAAATCTGAATATCTTTCTTTTATATATTACCTGATGACGAAGACGTGATATGTTGCGTGGATAACGACCTAGCTGGAACAGTGGGCTGCTGGGACCTTGTAAAATGTCTGTCTAATGTTGATGTCGTTCCCGGTCGACCATAACTGCTATACAATCCACTTTCCATCTGAGAAAACCCAGAGAGAATTGTAAATATTCAATCAATACATTATTTTATACAATAATATTCTATTCCAATTACAGAAATATCACATAACTACTACACTTTCATA
The DNA here is from genome assembly GCA_037954035.1 of Rosalia funebris. Lineage (NCBI taxonomy): Eukaryota > Metazoa > Arthropoda > Insecta > Coleoptera > Cerambycidae > Rosalia > Rosalia funebris. The sequence goes on from JAZFAV010000007.1 coordinate 14,866,262, forward strand.
ACTTTCTTTGCACAATGCTCAAGTTCATGTGTGATGAAACTATCTACTCGAATTACGTAAGACACTCACCTACTAGACAAAACATTTTTGTAGTAGTATATAACAATTACGTGGATAAAATCGGCAAGAGCCAAATAAACAAATTAATACCAACATCAGTGACGGTTCATATCAGTACAGTATTAGTTCAGGTTCAATATCAGTTCATTAGATTATTTTATTTTTGGTTAGTGTTTTTTTTAATGATTTTATCAACTTCTAAGGTCATTCGCCATTATTATAGCAACTGCATAGGTTCTTCCAGTTTTATCACTAAATGAGCTTCATAAAGAAGTCAATTAATCTATTAATACAAGATTATTAATACAAGTCCATTAATACAAGAGTTGTAATCATCTCCAGATAATGCCAACTATGTTGGCGAATCGCGCGTCGAGTGTAGTGTATAGTGTGTTTGTGTTTTTGTGGAAAATATGTCAGTGTTATTAATACACGTATATTTTCTTAATTATTATTTAGGCATATAGCAGAATCTCGCGGCATTTGTAGTCTTTGTCTGAATATCACATTATTAGAGTGCAGCACATGGTTCTCTGTAAGATATGTATTGCATACCTCACACCGGGATTGTCTAATTTCTAAAAGCAGAAAGGTTGTGTGTGTGAATAGTGTGTGTCTAATCTTTATCCTTGTAATTGTCACCTCTTCTCTTCTAGTCAGACTAATCGAAAATCGCCACAATTGTACACTAGCTTTGACACTGTTTAGTTTTATACTGCTGGAAATCCATTGACATTGCCATGTCTGTGTTACAATTTTTCCAACTTCCATTTTAACATCCATATGGTGACTGAGAGTATTTTTAACAGTTTAGTTGCTTCTCTTGCTGTTTCTGCTAATTTATTTCCACTTATTCCTGCTATGTTCGGGTATTCATACAAAATGGGCAACATTGTCATTAGCTGCCAGGATTAATCTACATAGATTCGGGATTAGTTGGATAAGATAGTTGCATAAACATTAAATAGGTTTGATAGAGCTTATAGTAAACTTATTGAATATAAATGAATATATATATATATATATATATATATATATATATATATATATATATATATATATATATATATATAAACGTCGTATGTTATGGTTGGCACTCAATATACTGCATAACTCGAAGAATAGCATAGTTCAGCCTCGTATATTGAAGTGTAGTTAGAAAGTGTCCAGGAGAAAGGTATACCAGAAGTAGCAAAAGCTTACGCTACTCCATGTTCGATTTTGGAATCATCAGTATATACCCCAGTAGCTAGTTTTCCTAGTGGGGAATCATTGAGAGATAAACCATAAGGTAGATAAGAGCAAGTTGCTGTTATTTTTATATATCATATACTGCAAGTGTATTTGAGGTACATCAATCCACTACGAAGAGATTTCATGAAGACATTGCATATATACATCGAATAAGTTTATGGAGAACCTGTTCAATGTTGCAGCTAATCTTGCACAGGCTAATTACTTACTTAGTAATTGTGGACGGATTTAATATATTTTATGTCTACTTTCGTCATCTCATAGTTCAGATATTATAGTTGAGGCTTAATGCGTAATTTAGGAGAAGCTGATTTCTTCTGAAGTACTGAAGGTATAATTCCGGTGTCATTGCTTAATGCCTCCAATAGACTTATATAAAAATAGTCTACTACGAGTCTTAATACAATACTTTGAATAAATTCCAACTTTTAAACTTGACAGTTCGAGCAAAGTTATTAATTATACATCCCTAATCAACTTTTGCTCGTATTAAGATTTCAGTCAGTCGAATTAACATGCCCCTATCATATTATCAACTCAAACTTGACAGGGTTTTTTAGTTGGTATTATTTTAATAAACATCTTCATGTATGTATTAATTCTGATAACTCATAATTGCTATTGATTAACGATATTGAAACATATATACTTAATATATAATTTGGCACACAGAAAGCGGACAAAAACTCAGTAGTCAGTATTTGATTTAAATATCGCCTATAATAAGTCCTTTATATAAGGCCACTTTAATAAGGCCATTTTACTGTACACCTGATGTCAACGATATGATATGAGTGGTTGTGAATTCTACCAAAAGTAAAGCCTCCTTATTTATATTCGCCTAACAGAACTCTAAGTTTTAAATATAACATTTTCACGGGCAAGAAATGCGAATTTTATAGTGTATGGATGTAACTTCGTATTTTTTGAACGATCATCTCATGTCTCGTCTCTGTGACTAAATCTCATGTAAAATATAACAATATTAACTGCATACTTTTCGTTTTAACATATTACGGTTAGTTATTATGGTGTGATACCCTATGGTTATGGTAAATGGAGATTTAGTTCATAATTTGAGAAATTTTTTTAAAGAGTCTCACGATATTCATTGATGAGCTAAGAAACTGAAGCGATGTCATGATCGCCATGATGTATATAAACCGTCATTAAATAATTCTGGAAACAAAAGAAAATAAATAGTTAAAACCTTAAAACGGACTTTTCCACACATAAAACTTCTTTATCTTGAAATTGAGTGATCGAGAAAAAATTAACCAACACATAAATGCAGAATATCTGTTTTATGCGACAGTTTTACTTTTTTTAAATAGCCCACCATTGTGCTTTCTCATGACCCATAAACATGGTGGCAAAGTATGTTCTATCCATCTTAAAATCAATAGGTGTCATCTGGGAGACGTTCCCGATCAGAATCAGTTAAAACCCGGTCGATCCGACACGATTTAGTTGAGTTATCGTATTAACAAAACAAATTTCTCAAATAGTCCACCATCGGGCTCTCATGACTCATGGACAGGGTGGGGTGTGTCTTATCTACCTCAAAATCAATAGGTGTCATCTGGGAGACGTCCCCGATCAGGATCAGTCAAAACCCGATCGATCCGGCACGATTTAGTTGAGTTATCATAATAACAAGAAATTTTAAAGCCGACGACAACGATGACATACAGCAAAAATTTTTAAAAAAACATTTTTTTTTTTGGTTTTTAGGCCGAAAAACGAAAAATAAACCCAAAAACATGTTGTTATTTCACTTTTTCTTTACATGATTATATTAAAAATTATCACGGGTTTGTAAATACATGGATGGCAATATACAAAGTATTCTTGACTGACTGGAAGTACAGTGTAAAATAAATTATTTTGTTGGCCGTGTTTATTATTTACAACTGAAGATGTTTGTTCAAAATGGGAGTACAATGATTATATTTATCACGAGCAATAAGAATAATGTTCTAAATATCTAAGTCATATTTCAAGTGCTTGTAAATTACACGTTTTAGGAAAACAAAACATTGGCAAAATTTATAAATTCATGTCATAAACTCGACATTCAAAATTATAATAATTCCGTGAAGAAATTCTTAAAAAATTAATTGATATTTTCATATTCTTTATACTCAAGGTTTAGCGTATCGTGATCATAACAAATATATCCATTAAATTAGCATATGCACAAGAGAAGTAGTAGAAAATGTTTTGGAGTTTTACTCTGGAGTTACTTAGACTAGTGTAAAATATTTTAAATTTATGACAACTACATTGTTTTTACTTGATTTAAATACTAGCAGAACATTTTCATTTATCGTGATTGTTTTATGGAGCTTCTAAAATTCTCGGACGACCTAAATCTACTTGTAACTTCGTGTATCGGATAACTTGTTTTCGTTTTTGGTTCGTTTAAACAAAATTGACAGTATTACATATTTTCTATAGACACTGTTTTCTATAGGCGGCTGAATGAAATGTTCTTTTCTGATTCATACATATTTTCTTCATTTAAAACACAACAGGCATCATAAATTATCAATAATTGTTGACAATATTGAAAATAATAGAAATATTGAAATAAACCAAATATACTCAAAGTTATTTTTTAATCAGAAAGCGGTCATTTATAAATATACATCCACAAAAATCTATTAATTTAGATAAACATTTTTCAACTAACTGCTTTTATAGAAATATAAATTTGGAGCAGAAATTTTGTTAAACTTATGTTTTTAAGTATGCAACTAATTGCAATAATTGATATTTCAATTTTAATTTCAGCTGTTTCAATTTCAGTTTCATTATCTATGAAATAATTACACTCTCTCTATGATATAAAGATTTTGACCGCCTGTATATGCAACAGAAATTGTAAATAAATTATGCAGTATCTATATGAGCAATACAATAAACTACCGTATATTTATTATTTGATTGATCAGTTATACACCTGATTCATATATTTTTACTACTGTCATATAATTATATAATATGATATAGAATAATAAATCATTTTATACTATTACTGTTTAGGTAAAACAAATATTGAAATAAAAATATTTAATTTAGATATATCCACTTTAATTGAAATCCTGAAAACGTTTTGCAATCCGTTTCCAAGAAAATGTATTTCCATTCCATAATATGCAAATTTAATTTCAGAGAACGTAGATCGATTTTCAGGAAGACGCAGATAGTACTTTTAATTGCTTACCTATACATAATAGCTTAATTAAACAATCACGAACACATAATTTTTCAGTCAATGCAATTGTTTTATATTCGTCGCTCTCGGTACATTTAAAACAAGGATTTATATTATATAGTCACATTGTCACTTATTTTTAAATTAGCATGAGAAAAGAAATGTGTGAAAAAATTATTTTGTTATATACAATTTTGAAGTATATATCTGGATTATATATTATACGATTAAATTACTGTATCCCAATTGTTATATTCTTCTGGTGAAATATTACATATTACTTCTGTCCTTTATTTATATGCATGAACATGGAAAATAATAATTACCGGTAATTTCTTCCATTGCGGACAGTTATAATTTAAATCGTCTGTACAATGTCGTAGATAAAATACATTTGAATATGTACGATGCTATAGTAAACATAGATTCTGTTTAAAGGGATGCATGATTTCTCAAACGAAAAGTATTTGAGATTGATAGAACATTATTATGTACAAATAGCCTGGTGTTTACTCGGTCGAATTGAGACATTTGCAGAGTGAATATCGATGAACATATATTGAATGTGAATGTACACAGAGTTCGATCTGGCCGCGTGTAAAGTGCATCCCTTTCCCTCCGAATGCTGCTTCTCTCTTCTATGTATACCTAGAGAATCTTAGACTTTCTTCTATTCATGATAAGCAGTGCAGATTGGAATAACACTGTACCAACGAAAATCTTATAGAAGAAAATTTATGAAAACAATGTGTACTAACTAAGTAACGTTAGTACTAATAGTTAATTTTTAACTTATTTTAGTATTAATGTTGATATTTCTTTGTACTGACTATATAAAATTAAACGCATACGAGCATATCGTAGAAACATGTGTAATTACTATTATTTTTGTATGTTTAATTTACTTATATTACTCATATGATTAATACTACTAACATTGCATAATATATCAAATGATTTTCTGTAGTTTTAATTTGCATTGACATTTTTGCCATTTCAGCTCATGTAAGTAAAACATAATTAAAAATTTGTCCATCCTATATGTCTCTTAATCCAAGTTTCCTTCAAATGCTGTTTTTAGTTTGTATTTATGGCTAATTCTTCTTCTGCGGTTCAATAATATTCAGCACCTTCCAACTATGATGATTTACAATAGATATTCGTTGAGAAGAATAAAAACTTTTTCATCTATTTATTTTTCGGAGTGATATAAATTTTTAAAATGTCACTTCCGATATCGATTATCCCCTCACAGATGTGTTCTCTTATCCAAGTTCCTGTCAATTTCCTCCGTATCAGAATCCTATTCAATATTCCTTCCTATCAATCTGTCATTAGTCCTTTCCCAAATAACTTTCCCAAAAGTTATTTCCAAAATGTACAATGTATTTTTTCTATAATCTTGATAAGATGTTGAATATAAATTTATTGAATATTATACGAATATTATTTAATGAGTATGAAAACTTTTGAAAGAATATCATTATCATATTGGAGTGTCCGCTGATTTTAATTCCATCTTTGCTATTTATTAATACTTCACTTCTAAAGTGCAATATATCATCTGTGCACATTTTCTTAATAGGTTATAATTTGCAAAACGTGAGCTACAAGACCTTCTAGATATACTAGAATATTGCATCTATTTAATCAAACAGACCTGTTTTTTTTTGCCAATTACAAATGTTATCAATAACATATATATATGTTATATAACATTTATAATAATAAATGTTACATAAAATTTTCCAATCACAAATGTTATCAATGATGCTGCCCACCGGGAATGTTGCATTAATGGTGTTACATTCTGGTACCTCTGCCGCAACTGAGATTCCGTTACGTAAACTTAAGATATTTAATCGATATAGGTGCAAGCAATTAACGGTAATTCAGTTTAACTTGGCCATTGTATTTGACCACCTACATATTATATAAATGTAGTAATACATATTAAATAAATTATTATACGTAGTTGCTTATACAGGGTGTAAGAAGTGTAACTGTCATTATTTTAACAGTTGATGGTTTGGACCTAAATGAATAAAAAAGTGTTATACTACATGGGTGCTGAACTCAAAAAACATTAACGTGACACTAAGCACACTATGGGACACAAAAATAAAAATAAAAAATGTAAGATTTGTGGAATTATTTAAATAGTAAAGGGCTTGTGGCCAATGAAAACTATTTTCTACAAACTAAATTATTTTGAACATAATATTTTATGTTCAAAATAATGTTTATGCTGTATTATTTAAGAACATTAACTTTCTTGCTTGCTTAGGTCCAAACAAGCAACTGTGAATATGATGCCAATTATATTTCTTACACCCTATACACTATATCAGACTTATGAGGCTTCCAAGTGGGTAGCTCTAATTATCAGCTCTAATCATCACCTATATTACCAACTGAGTCAGACATATTTTTGAAGCTTATGGAAATAACCTAATTAAAAATTTTATTTTCGTAATTTTGTACATCTTTTGTACAAAAGTATGTACAAAAGTTTCATATAAAAGTTTTTATACATACAGATTATTCATTTAAGTTCAAATATAGTTTTAAATATTATTGAAATACACAAGTATAGATGGAACAAAAAAAAATTATAAAACGTATGCGCGTATGTCATCTTATTTAAGCATGGGTATATATATATATATATATATATATATATATATATATATATATATATATATATATATATATATATATATATATATATATATATATATATATATATAAAGATCACATTGTAAGTATGCATTCATTTACTGTCTAAAGCATTAGACAGCTCATACAAATTCCATGAGCATAAAATGAGCTTTAGAGAGGAATGTCACTAAGAATCTTTAGGTTGGAGACTCATAATCGCCACAGTTCTGTATTTTGTTATGGAACCAATTCCCTGATTCCTTATTATGACCTTCCCAAACTATGAGTGTTGTTAGTCATTAACAAGTGTATTAAATAGTGTTGAGCTCTTGAACTAATGAATTGAAGTTCAGGTTCTGTATAGGAACGGCCAAAATATATTTTTGCGGTGTGTAAATTTTTGGATAGCCTTATTACAATAAGGGCACTTATGTACGTTACGTCATTTTTTCGCTACTGTTGTTCTTGAACACTTTCTTTTCGACACATATATTTGAATGAGATTACCTATTAGTTTGCGGAAAGTTATTTTATTTATTTCTACTACTATTGTGCACTTTATCCCTAGAATTTATCAGCTTCTTCTTTCATGCAGTGCATTTCACTATTTACATTGTTGTATATTTTTTAATGTTTATTAGTTTACTTTATCGCGGCCTTAAGATAATTAACTTAATAGTTCATTTCATTCATAGTTTGTTTCATTCATAATAAAGACTTTCTAAATCAGAATATTATCACAAATATTCAACAAACTTTAAAGCATACGAGTATATTTGTGCTTCCGATATTTTTTCTATTTTCATAGTTTCTTCTTTGCTTTTAATTTCTTAATTTCTTCTAATAATTCTTTCAATAAATTCCATGGCTACACCAATTTTTGTAGTCGCCATAAGCTCAATAAAGTTTAAACAGTTGTATTGTTTTGGTTAAGTGACGCTCCATACACATCCCATATTTTATGTTTTTCTTTGTTATGCTATTTTTATGCTTTTCTTATGCTATGTTAAATTAAGTTTGTTGTAGCTAATTCCCTTTTCCATTACTGAATTCCCTTTTATATCGTTTTATAAAGTAGCCTTCTTTATTCTATAGTCGGTGTATATGTTTATTTTACATTAAAATTCGTTTTCATATAACAAATTTTTATGTTCCAATTTGATACCTCATGTTTTATTACTCGCTTCTATCAAAAAACAATTTCGTATACCACATTTATTTTTAAATGATTTAGTAATTTAAAGTGGCATGGCTAAAGTTGATAATACATAGTATCAACTTTAGCCATGCCACATTCTTATTTGTTACTTCGATTATTTTTAGTAAATGAAACAATTAAACAGAAGTTTTAGACATTTTAACCTGCTTCTGAACTATACTGTAGAATTGTGCGTAAATATAACAATATTATAGAAATATAATTGCTTAGAATCAAAGTGTTGTATTTTTAATTTAGATACATTTTAACATATTTGTATATGAAAATCAGTTAAAGAAATGTGAGACTTTGTTAAAAATATAGTACCTTGTTTTATACTGCAATTGGTTAAAAAATGCATTGAAGCAAATTTATTAAGTTAGGTAAAATGCAATAAACTGAAATAACCATTTAATTAGGTATACATTATAAATTCTCTTCACTTAGCAATATATGGATTAAAACATAATTATCTCTAAAATTCAATTTGCTTAATTAATAACATTTAACATAATCTCTCCAAAATTAATTTGATCGTCGTAATTGTATATAGACCACTACAAGGCATTATATCAATAATTTATTTAATACTCACATTTTTCAAGGCATCATGGATATTCTCAGCACTGTACGTAAATCTAGCTGCTCTTTGTTGGTTCAGAACGTCCCTAGAGGCTCTGATCTGCTCATAAATAGCCGAAGTGGATGGGGTGCGGCTGAGCCATTGCCGGTACTCATCTGAGGAGAACACACTAGATGACGAGGGTACCCTTCCTTAATAATGAAAATGAAATACAAGATGGTTTCTATAGATTACCTAAGTTACTGCGATGTTATTTCTAATTATATGAGAAAAACAAAAGTAGAACATGAAAAATCCGAATTTCAGATTCAAAGTTTACTTTATTACAATATAAAGAATGTCCGGCAAATAAGTCCTGAATAATGTAATATATTCAGAGGCACATATATAACATAAACGTAAGTAATTCATAACATAACATATTTCCTGGCGGTCCCCGTTATCTATTAACAACTTTTCAATTAAAAAAGAAATACATCATAAATCACTGATATGAGTTTAAATTTCAGAGACATTGTAAATACCATAGTTTTTTATAAAGTATTTTCTACCGCGTTAAAATTAAACTGTGTTTCATGCATCAATCTAGTGTATTTAGTTAATTGTTAAATGTGTTCTTAAATATATTTAATTAAAATTATTTAAACTAAATCCATGTTTATCAAACTTAAAGAGTATTAATATCAGAGATCGTTTATCAGTATTAATATGATTTATGAGCTTAATAGAAACTTAAAAATTGAAAAGCATAAAAATTTGATGATGATGATTTGTCGATAACAACTTAGTACCTATTTTTAGGACATGTTACTTATTCTAATAATCTACATATTTTGGAAACAAATTATATAAATTCCATCCCTTTCATTCAGAATTATGCCAAGAATTTGCGTTTCTCTTGTGCCTTCTAAATTATTCCAGACCACCCTGTATATACACATCGACGTATCTGTAGAATACCGAATAAAAATTGGACGGTTTGATTAAAATTTTTTTTCCTATATCTAAACATAATAAATTGGTGATGGTTAATTTTCACAGTTTCACTAAAATATGATTGAGCCCAGAATTTTTTTGAAATCCTATCAAATTAATGACAGAAAACACGCACGACAATGTCGTATATCTTGTTGTACAAAATTGGAAAATATCCACATAGTATTCCTAAAATAAATAGCACATTTTCATTTTTGATTTATTACTACGTTAAAAGCGGAAAGTAACTGATGTACAGCATAAATATTTGTTCGATGACATGATAAAAGAAAATTTGTTGGCATAAGTCATGTTACATGTCACGCGAAATACACTATTAATAACATACGAAATCCTTAATACTGGTCAAAAATATCGATTTGGGTGCACGTAACAGCTGTATATAATTTTTATATGTGCTTTTCCTTTTAACTTTTATACACGTACCGATTTCTTGCGGCTTATAAACTTATTAATTTTTGGTAATCCAATCATATGTAAATTAATCATTTGCGATATAATTGTGCATCACTGTTTTATCTGAAATGGTTTCAAACATATTTCTTTTATGCAGTTAATTATTAAATCAACAGAAACTCCTACTATATGCAATTTTATTGATCTCTTATATTTTATAAAACGATCATATTACCATAACAATTAATTTTGTTACCAATACAATATTTAGATGAAGAAAGTATTAAATGTAGTGGTGAACAAATACAATTTTCCATTACAATTTTGAAGACGATTCTAAAATGTTTGTTCATGTAAGAAATTCAACGTATATTTAAATTTAACTAGTTTTATTTTAAATTTAGTAGGTATTTAGTAGGTATTTCCGATCCGATAGGACTTTCACCTTGACGAAGTTCTAGTGCAAATTAGAACGGGTGGGTCGGCTTGCGCGTTTTAATGATTTAAGGAGCCGTACCATAGGTTTAACCATAGTGGGGGGGTCCTTATTGAAAAACCAGACTAAGTCAAGTCCCTGGAGGAGGGCAGCAGCTCCTTCAGTAGTCATAGTGGCAGAAACCGTGGGGGTTGGTGTGGTGCTATGACACACACGACTGCGATGTGGAAGGCAAGAGGAAACCACCACATTATAATCCTCAGAATAGCTAACAGAAAGCTTATCCCAAATTAATGATAGCGTCTCCTAGGGCAAAGAACACCGGAGGTAAAATAGTCCTCCGTTCGGATCTCCGGGTGAGGACTGTTCCGGGAGACGTGATCGAGTGCAATGGTAGGGATAGTAAGAAGTGTAGCATTTCACGAGTCGGAGCGTGGAATGTCAGAAGCATGAGACAGGCAGGGAAGCTAGAGAATCTGAAAATAGAAATGGATAGGTTAGGATTAGATATAGTAGGTATAAGTGAGATGCGCTGGCCGGAAGTAGGAGATTTTTGGAGCGGTGACTATAGGGTAATACACACAGGATCGGTAAATTGAAACGCGGGAGTAGGGATCGTTATGCGGAAGAACGCAGGACAGTGTGTAGATAGCTACCTACAATACAGCGAGAGAGTAATGATGGTTAGGTTAGATTCGAAGCCAGTGGAAACAGTAATAGTGCAAGTATACATGCCTACTTCTAACCACAGTGAGGAAGAGTTAGAAGCCGTTTATTCGGACATACAGCAGGTAATAGGATTTGTGAAGGGTCATGAAAATTTAATAATAGTAGGAGATTTTAACGCAGTCGTAGGTGAGGGGAAAGAAGGAGAATTTGTAGGTCCTTATGGATTAGGAAACAGAAACGAGAGAGGTAGCAGTCTGATAGAATTCTGTGAGAAGCACAAGATGGTAGTCGCGAACACATTGTTCAAGAATCACGTTAGGAGGCGGTACACATGGAAAATGCCAGGAGGGATAGACAGGTATCAGATAGACTACAGTCTGGTTAGAAAGAGATTTAGAAATCAAGTAAAAGACTGTAAGAGTTATCCAGGAGCAGATGTAGACAGCGACCACAACTTGGTAGTCATGAAAGCTAAATTAAAGTTCAAAAATATGAAAACCCGGAAGGATAAGAAACGTATAAATGTAGACATATTGAGGGATCAGAATATGAAAGATAAGTTTCAGGAGAAAACAGATCAATTAATAAATAAAGCGAGTAAGGACAAAATCAAGAACGCAGGAACTGAGAGGGGGGGTATCAAGAATAGTCTAGATTCCGCGGCTACGGAAGTTTTAGGACACGATAAAAGGGAAGCTAGGAAGCCCTGGATAACGGACGAAATCTTAAACTTAATGCAAAAAAGACGAGGCTACAAAAACAGACGAGACGAAGAAGGACTGAAAACTTATAAGTCAATAAAGTGGGAAATCATTAGAAAATGTAGAAAAGCGAAAGAACAATGGTTAGAGGATAAATGTAAAGAAGTAGAAGATAAGTTGCAAGTAGGTAAAACCGATGAGGCTTACAAAATAATTAAGAGGAACTTCAGGGATATAGGAACAATAAGTAGAAACGTTAGGAGTCAATCAGGGGACATACTGATCGGAAGAGAGGAGAAATCGGATAGATGGAAGCAGTACTTAGGAAATTTATACGAGGGTCAGGAATTAGGAGATATATTAGAGGAAGAATCTAGCATCGATAGGGAAGATGTAGGAAAACCTATATTGAGAGAGGAATTTGAAATAGCACTAAGGGGGCTAAAGAATAATAGAGCGCCGGGTGTAGATAAAATACAGGCGGAAATTTTGAAATATGCGGGACAGAAACTAGTAAATAGGATGTTTGAACTGGTAAAATACATATACGAAACGGGCGAGATGCCGGAGGATTATAAGGGGAACATTATCCTTACTATACCGAAAAAGAGAGGAGCCGACAAATGCGAGAACTTTAGAACGATTAGCCTAACTTCCCACGCGTCAAAAATCTTAACCAGAATAGTGCAGAAGAGGATGGAAAATAGAGCGGAGGAAATACTAGGAGAAGACCAATTCGGGTTTATGCGAAATAGGGGAACTCGCGAAGCTATTCTGGCGCTAAGAGTAATGTTAGAGAAAACAATAGAAAAAGGAAAGAACGCTTATATAGGATTTGTAGATTTAGAAAAAGCTTTTGATAACGTAAGATGGGACAAAATGTTCGAGATACTAAAGAGCGCGGGAATGAAGTATAGAGATAGGAGAGTAATACACAATCTATACAAAGAGCAAACTGCTGTTATAGAAGTAGAAGGGGAAAAAGGGAAGTAGATATTAGGAAAGGAGTAAGATAAGAATGTACGCTATCACCACTAATTTTTAATTTGTACATCGAAGAAGCGATTAATGTGGTAAAAGATAGAGGATTTCGGGATTAAAGTACAGGGACAGAAACTAAAAATGCTGAGATTCGCGGATGATATAGCAGTATTAGCATCTAGTAAGGAGGAATTAGAATCGGCATTGAACGAAATGGAGGCAGTGTTGACAGAGGAATACGGAATGAGGGTGAATAAAAACAAAACTAAAGTGTTAGTGTGCAGAGGGCGCGAGAGCAGAGCAAAAACGAAAGTACAAATTAATAATCAAAGATTGGAGGAAGTTGAAGACTTATTTAGGAAGCAAAATAAATTGGGATGGAAGAAGCGATAAAGACATAAAACAAAGAATAGCGCAGGGTCGAGTAGCTTTTAACAAAAAGAAAGCACTTTTATGCTCGGGGGTAATAAACTTAGAAACAAGGAAGAGATTTTTGAAAACATATGTATGGAGCATGGCACTATACGGTTGCGAAACCTGGACGGTAGGGGAAGCAAGTAGGAAGAAATTAGAAGCTTTTGAGATGCGGTGTTACCGAAGAATGATGAAAATACCATGGACTGATAGGGTTAGAAACGAAGAAGTATTGGAGAAAGTCGGCGAGAAAAGAAGTATGTGGAAAAACATAAGCATGAGAAGAGATAGAATGGTAGGCCACTTTCTGAGACATGGGGGAATAGTCCGCTATATTTTGGAGGCAGAAATAGGAGTGAAGAAAGGCAGAGGTAGGCCTAGATTAGACTACTGCTCGCAAATAGTAAGGGATGTAGGCTGTAGCACAATTAGCGAAATGCGTAGATTAGCACAAGATAGGAGAAGCTGGAGGTTAGCGTCCAGCCAGTCTTAGGACTGATGACCTAATGATGATGAGGTATTTAGTAGATTATTTTAAATTGAACTAGCAATGACAGTTCACTGAATGAACTATAACTACTATAAATGAACTACACCTATATAAAGTACGAGTGCAAACTATCTAGAGCTGATTTCAACAATCATAATCAATTGATATTCCTTCGACTAAATTTTTAATACAATACAAATATTTAATACAAATACAAACTGATATAACCGGATAAAAATCACATTAGTGTCAAAATCAAGTAACTAAAAGTGTCAAGAAGCCAAAACTTATGTCAAAGGTTCATGTCTAAACTGCCTGACGAAAATATTGAATATCAGGTCTTTGTCTATAAATATGCCCTCATTAAAATATTATATATAATAAATAATGTATTTATAAACTCTACTCCTGTGTTGGCTTTTTTAACTGAGAATTTTGTTAATGTCCCTAAGAATCCCAAGAGGTCGTTCGTAGTCCTAACAATAAAGCAGACACAAAGTTTGTAATTAACGTGATGTGTTTCTTAAATTAACATTAAATTATTATCAATTGCAATTTGCTAGTTCAATATGAACTGCAGAATCATATTACATAGTTAATGTAGTAGATGATTTAAAAACTAGATTTTAAATTTAAAAATCCTTCGTATATATTTCAATCAGCTAAGTTTTCATAACAAAAACCATAGAACATGTAGTGATTGTAAGCCAAATATATCAATTCATTGTACAATTTTGTACAGTTTAATAAAAAGTATCTAGTCTCGAAAACTCTAATACATTCTCTTTATTGTTTGTCGTCTAATTTTTATAATTCTCCTGGAAATAAAAAACTGATCATGGGTGTTGGAGTTCCTTTACGTTTGCATCTACTCAGTGAACGATTTTATTGGATTTTTCATTTTATAAATTATTGATTATTCATTTCAACAACTTCGTTTCATTTAAGAATACTACACTCTCGTTTAAAAATATGTTTTAGTCATGAATCTACTACATAACCTATTCTGTACAATCTAGTATTTTAAACATATTTAATTCTATTTAAGCTGAAAAGTATGTTTATTTACATTTTTTCTGTGATAATCATTTTGACAATTTCAATATGAATTTTGTTATCCTGCAGCTTAAACTTAGATTAGATCTGATGGGAAGTATCTGACTAATAGAATTCCAGTTATTTAACATCAATAATATAGTATTAGTTAGTTAAATTTTTCTAAATTTCAAAGTTAATATATATACGAATTTTGTTTGGATAAAAGCGATATATGGCAGAAAAATTGGAAATTTATCATAGCTATGTTTGTTCAGTTGTTACTTTGTACTATTATTTCAGTTTGATATATAAGTAGTTTCCTTCCTTTATCGTCTATGTGGTATGGACATAACGGTTCTTTGGTGTAACATTTTTCAATTATTAGTTCAACAGTATTTAATAGTTGATTAATGTCGAGATTTATTCTGAAATAATTAAAATACTTCTAAAGATCGAAAATTTCATTTCAGATTCCTGACCTCTCTTTACTCATTTTTCGTTGTAACAATTTCTTTAACTGTACAGCTACTACAGTTCTAATTTTGCTTTCTCTTTTATTTATAAGTTTAATTTATTTCATAAATTAAACTAATTGCAATTAATTATTACATGATGTCACAATGCAAATAGTACTAATGACTTCTGCAAACTGCTTGTTCACGTTTTAAGTATTTTACTCTGTCACAAAGTTATTTAAACATATTCCCCTCCATTCAAAATTTCGGGTTAATATGTCTGAACTGAAATAATATTAATATTTTGACTCATGTCAAAATGTTAATATTATTTCAGTTGTCCATCAATACTTTACAGCAATAAATATCACCATCTGACTTTTTTTGAAAAGTATGTATAAGAAATGGAAATACTGTTTTTATTAAATTTATCTGTTTGAGTGCTTTAAACTTTGAACTAAAGAGAAGAATATATGAAAAATACAGTATAGTTTAAAAATCATGAATCTATGCTATATATTAACGGTCTTATATACATTTTAATTTTGATTTTTATCTAACATAGTAACTAATATTTCATACTATTAAGCCGTTGATTAAATATCAATTTTGAGATCCTTACCTCCCTTATTTTTATGGCTTTCGATCAATTACAACAAACTCGGCCATTCAGTAAAAATTAGCTAATTTTTCGTGAAGCTACTCGGTGGAATGTTTCTCGCTTCCTCGAGGTAACATGCTGGTGACACAGACACATTACGTCTCGTTAAGCCAGATATTAATGGTGCTCTACGTGATTTAATGAGATTGTTTAAACGGCGTGCACTCCAGAGATCCGTCGAGAGCCAGACGAGTGTTCTCGCCGTGTAAATAGGCCATTTTTGATTAAGTGGAAGCCATTTAATTGAAGGATGATTCGCTACCGATAAATTCTATTTAAAGGGATTTTCAAAACTGTAATGTGACATTACACAATTCGGTTTTCTTTAGTTATTTTTAGCATCATTAAAAAATGCAATAGTGTTTTGCATAAATCAATAATAGCATAATCGTTAGATTGTGAAAGCACGAATAATATTTTTTTCTAGTGTACTGAACTAGTTAAAGAGAATCAGACTTACTCAAACCACTAAAAAGTTAAATTCAAATATTCCACAATATCTCCTCTTTAAGGAAGAAGACAAAGCCAAGACAAAAACAAACATAAGGAAGCAAGGTCGCAGCTTAAGAATACTATCTTAAAAGTTAAAGAGGAAGCATGAAATAAGATTATAAAAGAAGTAGAGTGTAACGTATGACAAGAATGGTACATAATTTTAACGAGGTTCCTTACATAAAAGTCACAAATACAACTAGTAGAAGATACGATACAAAATAAGTAAAAAACTATTCCACACATTCATAAATACACAATATATCCTGGTTTTTAGGGAAAAAGAATTACAAAATGCAGCAAATAGAATCAAATTAAAAAAAGTATCTAGACTTGGCTGCATCCTACCTGAGGTAATATATAGAATGAGACAAAAACTACCAATGAACGTCTAATTTCCTCGAGAATGGAAAACAGCCAGTCCAATTTTATTAGAAATCTGCTTAAATCAAATTATAGTAACATAGTATCTCTCCAGACTGGATTTGGTAAATTGAGGGAGTAGCTATTAAAGCACCGATTAATAATAGAAATTAACAGATGGACTATTGACAAAAACGCAGTATGGACTTATTAAAATCAAATTAAGTTATAGATGTTATGCCTAGAATAATAAAAGAAAAGTGGGAGCTATTAAGAATGTAACCTCAAATAAAGCAAGATATACATGTTAATTGCAACATTTATTAAGAATGCCATTTATTGAGCATCGTGAAGTTACATTGTGGAAAAAATAGTAGAAAATAACGTGAATAGTACTTAATAACGATCACTTTATAGACACATTTTGTAGGCTTTAAGGTTTTTATAAATAAATAACACTTTTCCTCATCTAACTATTATATTATTAGTTTTAATGTCGTAGGAATTTTAACATTTTTAGTATATTTTGTGTACCCACAAAGTACTCACCATTACGTACTTGTACACAAAATTCTAACAGAAGAAATGTATTAACAAATCAGCGATGCTTTCATATACGTAATTTGCATAGTACCATCTACATTATTGGTACATCAAAATGTACATAAAAAAATAAAATTGGGATATAGTTGAACAACACATGCTATTAAATTTGTACTGTATATTTGTACCGCACTGTATACCGTTAGGGCGATCTGACACCTTTTACTATACAATTCCTAATATTATTTTTCATATCAGACAAAGTGTACATAATATTGTACAAGTTTAATTATAAGTTCTTAATAATTTAATGAAATTCTTCATTGTTCATATTTACCATCGGCTTTGTTCTGAAATATATTTTAGTATTATTATTATTTTTTTTTTTATTTTTTTTTTTTTTACTAAAAGCCAGTCACCCCTTTCTGTGGCTCCGACTCACACAGAAGGTACGCTGGTAATACCAGCAATCACTCCTCGCGTCCGCTCGGTTAGTGATTACTGGGCCGAGTCGTGTACCCTGAGTAGACGCAGCGAGCCGAGAATTACGGCTTTCTGCATGCGACCGGCTAAGATTTCTGCCGAGTTTCGGCATGCCGGTATGCTCTTTAATTCAGAAAGCAGTGTATCTCTCGCTCCACCAAGGGCTCCTATAATCAGTACCTTTAATTTAACAGTATGGTCTGGATAGAGTCTACGGAGTTCGAAGATTAAATCTCGATATTTTGTCCGTTTCTCCTCCTCTTTCAAAACAATGTTACCATCACCGGGTGCCGAGAACTCGATGACGAACATTGTCCTGATTTGGTGGTCGAGGAGGACTACGTCAGGCTTGTTGGCTTGTATTTGCCTGACGGTGGAAAACGAATAGTTCCAATATATTCGGCACTTCTCGTTTTCCACAACGGACTCAATATCCCCCGGAGCGTAAGGCAGCACTGGTGTCTCGTCTATCTGATACGAGTGCCTTAAATGATAATAAAGCACCCGCAACGCTGCGTTGTGTCTATGGATATAGGCCGAGACTGCATATACCGGGCAAGCCGACAGTAAATGCATTAATGTCTCCGGCGCCCTACGGCAGGCCCTGCAGTTGACATCAGGGACCTCCATACCCATGACACGACTCCGATAGACGAGCGTGTTAAATACACCATCTTGGCAAGCCATGATGAATCCCTCGGTCTCTGAATTTAGCCCGGCTGACCTTAAGAAAGCAAAGGTCAGCCCTTCGGATAAGCCCAGGGCTTCCATATTCCTATAGAAGACCCCGTGCATGGGCTTATCCTTGTGAAGCTGCAGAGCTCTTAAATGCTCTGCAGCTTTTACTTGGGCTTTTAACTGAACGGGTTCCAACTCGGTGACAGAGTTGTGATTGGCCCGTTCGGTATCGAAGACGAGACTGAGATCATCGGCTGCTCTACGTGCTGCCTTAAATAAAAATGCTCCTATCCCTGCATGTTCGTGATCTCGGACCATGCAGAGAAGGGGATCCGAACTCCTGATAACTTTACAGGCTCCGTCCAGAACCTTCCTGTTATGAAGACACTCCAATCTCAAGAGTCCACGACCTCCGCGATGTCGTGGGATATATAGCCGTGGAACGGACGATCTGGGATGCAAACTCCTACTGAGATGCATCCTTTTTCGGGTTACTACGTCGAGTTGTCGCAGCTCCTCCTGTGTCCATTTGACTACTCCGAAGGAGTAGACAAGGATCGGAACGGCAAGCATGTTTGTTGCAGACACCTTGTTCTTCCTCGACAGTTCTGAAGACCAGATCTGTCGGAAGCGGTGCTGATACTTGCCGCGGAGAGCGTTTTTTACGACACCTACCTCTTGGGTGGAGCGTTGCTCAACACCCAAGTAGGCGTACGACTCTCCGGCATCTAAGTGATGTAAGATGCTTCCGTCTACGAGCTGCGCATCCTCTGCGTATTCCCGGCTTCGTCCTCTCTTGAGATGAACCAGTGCACATTTGTCCAACCCCAACTCCATCCCGATGGCCTGCGTGTACTCCTGCACCACCCTCAGGGACTGGCATAATTCCCTTTCTCCAGAGGCATAAAGTTTTAGGTCATCCATGTAAAATAGATGGGTGACCTTATGCCTCCGATCGCCTGGGGTGCCGCAGTTATAGCCACGGGTCTTCCTGAGGGACACGGACAACGGCAACAGTGAGATGCAAAACAGAAGGGGGCTAAGGGAGTCTCCCTGAAACACGCCCCTTCTGAACGACACCGGCTCTGTCCGGACTCTAGTATCACCCGATGTTATGGTAAACCGAGTCCTCCAGAGCGGCATCAGTTCGTGAATGCATCTCACTATAGGACCGGGCACCACAAGGCATTGGAGCAAGTGAATTATTAGCTCATGTGATATATCGAATGCCTTGCGGTAATCGATCCAGGCCATGGAAAGGTTTCGCCTGTACTGAACGGAGTCCTGCGTGATACATCTGTCAATCAACAGATTCTCCTTGCAGCCAGCGACACCCCTCTTAGACCCTCGTTGTTCGTATATCCCCTCGAAAACTGGCTCAACTGCTAGGAGTACTCGCGTATACAAGATGCGTGTAAACACCTTGTAACAGGCGTTTAAGCAGGTTATCGGTCGGTAGTTCTTTGGGTTGGACAGATCTCCAGTCTTCGGAATTAGCACGGACAACCCAAGAAGGAATTTGCTGCTCCCCATTTAGCCAGGCGGTAAAAATTCTGGCTAAATGGCGGTGGATACTAGGTAATTTTTTCCACCAGAAGTTATTTATCCCGTCGGGACCTGAAGCAGCAAAGTTCTTAGAGCCCGCAAGAGCCCTTCGAACCTCTTCAGGGGTTATCGGGTAGCACACTTCTTCTGGTCGCTGAAGGCCTTCGCAATAGTCTTCAAAGTGTGCCAGGGCTGGAGTGTCTCTCTGGAGTGGGAGCTTCTGCTCGTACAGCGCCTTCCAAAAGTTTTCCATCTGATCTACAATCGGTGGATTTTCGACAACAGGTTGAGGCGGTTCGAATAGACGCGAGGGTTTTTGGCGGAACAAATTATTTTCCGCCAGTCTTCGCGCCCGCCTCACTAGTGACTTTTTGCATGTCACTAGCATCCGTATCCTATCAAGGCAGTGCTGTTTGATAGTACGCAGCACTACCTCATTAAGTGTGTGATGGACGCGTCTTAAATTAGCGGCGATTCGCCGTAATTTTTGCGTGAAAGGCCTATTGGCCGCCATATAGTCCATCACATATTGGATACGAGATACCTGTTGTCTTGCCGACTGGATCTTGGCCTCCATCTTCCGTACACGCCACTCCGCTCTCTCTCTTATTATTATTATTATTTTTTTTTTTTTTTTTTTTTTTTTACTAAAAGCCAGTCACCCCTTTCTGTGGCTCCGACTCACACAGATAGTGAGCCGAGAATTACGGCCTTCTCCATGCGACCGGCTAAGACTTCTGCCGAGTTTCGGCATGCCGGTATGTTCTTTAATTCAGAAAGCAGTGTATTTCTCGCTCCACCAAGGGCTCCTATAATCAGTACCTTCAATTTAACAGTATGGTCTGGATAGAGTCTACGGAGTTCGAAGATTAAATCTCGATATTTTGTCCGTTTCTCCTCCTCTTTCAAAACAATGTTACCATCACCAGGTGCCGAGAACTCGATGACGAACATTGTCCTGATTTGGTGGTCGAGGAGGACTACGTCAGGCTTGTTGGCTTGTATTTGCCTGACGGTGGAAAACGAATAGTTCCAATATATTCGGCACTTCTCGTTTTCCACAACGGACTCAATATCCCCCGGAGCGTAAGGCAGCACTGGTGTCTCGTCTATCTGATACGAGTGCCTTAAATGATAATAAAGCACCCGCAACGCTGCGTTGTGTCTATGGATATAGGCCGAGACTGCATATACCGGACAAGCCGACAGTAAATGCATCAATGTCTCCGGCGCCCTACGGCAGGCCCTGCAGCTGACATCAGGGACCTCCATACCCATGACACGACTCCGATAGACGAGCGTGTTAAATACACCATCTTGGCAAGCCATGATGAATCCCTCGGTCTCTGAATTTAGCCCGGCTGACCTTAAGAAAGCAAAGGTCAGCCTTTCGGATAAGCCCAGGGATTCCATATTCCTATAGAAGACCCCGTGCATGGGCTTATCCTTGTGAAGCTGCAGAGCTCTTAAATGCTCTGCAGCTTTTACTTGGGCTTTTAACTGAACGGGTTCCAACTCGGTGACAGAGTTGTGATTGGCCCGTTCGGTATCGAAGACGAGACCGAGATCATCGGCTGCTCTACGTGCTGCCTTAAATAAAAATGCTCCTATCCCTGCATGTTCGTGATCTCGGACCATGCAGAGAAGGGGATCCGAACTCCTGATAACTTTACAGGCTCCGTCCAGAACCATCCTGTTATGAAGACACTCCAAACTCAAGAGTCCACGACCTCCGCGATATCGTGGGAGATATAGTCGTGGAACGGACGATCTAGGATGCAAACTCCTACTGAGATGCATCCTCTTTCGGGTTACTACGTCGAGTTGTCGCAGCTCCTCCTGTGTCCATTTGACTACTCCGAAGGAGTAGACAAGGATCGGAACGGCAAGCATGTTTGTTGCAGACACCTTGTTCTTCCCCGACAGTTCTGAAGGCCAGATCTGTCGGAGGCGGTGCTGTTACTTGCCGCGGAGAGCGTTTTTTACGACACCTACCTCTTGGGTGGAGCGTTGCTCAAGACCCAAGTAGGCGTACGACTCTCCGGCATCTAAGTGATGTAAGATGCTTCCGTCTACTAGCTGCGCATCCTCTGCGTATTCCCGGCTTCGTCCTCTCTTGAGATGAACCAGTGCACATTTGTCCAACCCCAACTCCATCCCGATGGCCTGCGTGTACTCCTGCACCACCCTCAGGGACTGGCGTAATTCCCTTTCTCCGGAGGCATAAAGTTTTAGGTCATCCATGTAAAACAGATGGGTGACCTTATGCCTCCGATCGCCGGGGGTGCCGCAGTTATAGCCACGGGTCTTCCTGAGGGACACGGACAACGGCAACAGTGCGATGCAAAACAGAAGGGGGCTAAGGGAGTCTCCCTGAAACACGCCCCTTCTAAACGACACCGGCTCTGTCCGGACTCTAGTATCACCCGATGTTATGGTAAACCGAGTCCTCCAGAGCGGCATCAGTTCTTGAATGCATCTCACTATAGGACCGGGCACCACAAGGCATTGGAGCAAGTGAATTATTAGCTCATGCGATGTCATATCGAATGCCTTGCGGTAGTCGATCCAGGCCATGGAAAGGTTTCGCTTGTACTGCACGGAGTCCTGCGTGATACATCTGTCAATCAACAGATTCTCCTTGCAGCCAGCGACACCCCTCTTAGACCCTCGTTGTTCGTATATCCCCTCGAAAACCGGCTCAACTGCTAGGAGTACTCGCGTGTACAAGATGCGTTTAACACCTTGTAACAGGCGTTTAAGCAGGTTATCGGTCGGTAGTTCTTTGGGTTGGACAAATCTCCGGTCTTCGGGATTAGCACGGTTCGCCCGTCAACAACCCAAGAAGGAATTTGCTGCTCCCCATTTAGCCAGGTGGTAAAAATTCTGGCTAAATGGCGGTGGATACTAGGTAATTTTTTCCACCAGAAGTTATTTATCCCGTCGGGACCTGGAGCAGCAAAGTTCTTAGAGCCCGCAAGAGGAGATGAAAGCAATCTGAAGGTGAAGATATTTCAGTAAAAAGTTTATAATCATCTGCAAATAATAACTGTTGGCACGATATAACTTCCGGAAGATTATTGATAAAGAACAGGAACAGAAGAGGCCCCAAATTCGACCCTTGAGGTACACCCGATGAAGAAGAGAAATAATTAGAAGTAAAGTTTTGGTATCTGACCGCGAAACTTCTATTGGACAAATAGGACCTAAACAAGTCCAACAATGAATCTGAGAAGCCAAAACTTCTGAGTTTAAGGAGCAAGATATTGTGATCAATCTGGTCGAAAGCCTTTTGAAAATCTGTATAAATGGTGTCGACTTGTCCTCCCCTGTCCAGGATTTCGGAAATGTATTGCGAGAACAGAGCCAAATTTGATATAGTCGACCTCCTTTGCATGAATTCATGTTGGTGTGATGATAGAAACTGCTTAGTAGAAGCATATAGCACATTGTACAGCGCCGTCTCAAAGACCTTTGAAAAATTGCACAGCAATGAGTTTCCTCTGTAGTTTGACACATCATTAATATTGCCTTTCTTAAATGTGGGACAAATGCATGCCTCCTTCCACCGCGATGGAAAGATTGAATGTTTCAGAACGTTGTTGAATAGGATAGACAAAGGCTCCGTAAGTGCATATGCACAGTCTCTGAGAATAAAACTGGGTATTCCATCAACCCCCATAGTGAAGGTATCTTTACAACGTTTGAGACTTAGTAGAACATCCTCGTGTTCCATTCTCTGGACAGTAATTGATAATCCTGGATTTACCTCAGGGAACCGAGCGGAGTCAGCTGGAAGCGACTGAATGAAGACACTGTTGAAGTAAGCACCAAACGCATTTACAATCTCTGTGGGATCAGAAAACTCTATATCATTGTACAGCATTAGTGAGGGGATACGGGCTGATCCCTTCTTTTTTTTAATAAAATTCCAAAACTTCTTTGGGTCTTGATAAAGGGACTGTTCTGCTATATCCCTATACGCCCTGTTAATAAGACGTTTACAGTTCAAACGGTGATGTCTAAATAGCTCTTGATAATACGCCAATTTAAACTTCTTGTATTTTTTATGTAGGTAAGCTTTAGTACGGAGGGAATTAATCACCTCCGTTGAAACCCAAGGCGGATAGCGAAATTGTCGAATGCATGTATGAGATGTGTATTTAGGTACCGCTATATCAAATAAGCCGTATAATTTCTCATAAAATTGCGAACACATATCTTCGACATCATTTATATCTGATAGAAACGACCAATCAGTATGACAAATTAGTTCATACAGTAAAGGAAAGTTTGCTTTTTTAAAATTAAAAGCGTTGCTAGAACAGTTCATGGCGAAGCTTTGATGTGATGGAGATGAATTAAACATATTATTAAAACTAATTAACAGTGGAGGATGATGCAAATCTTCCTCAAGCAATGGACAAACAGATTTTTCAACTGAGCACTTGAAGTTAGCAAACACAAGATCCAAAATATGATTATACTCATTCAGAATGTTATTACACTGATTTAACCCGTGAAATTCTTTAAAGTTGTATAAACTTAAACTGTTCCCATCTGCCAAACCTAAGGAAAAATTAGGCGAATTAAAATCGCCTACAAATAGAACACAACCTTCTTGCGCTAAGCATTCCAATGCACTAATTGCGTCAAGGAACTGTTCCAGTTCCTGAGTTGAAGTACGTGGTGGCATGTAGGGAACATATATAAATAATTTGTTATACTGACTATTACTGATTTTCACCCCCACCACATCGATGGATGGAACCACACTTTCAACTTCAGTCAGGTTTTTAGTATTGGCACCTTCGCCACAATTTAGAAAATTATAACATGAAATGTAATTTGAAATGTTTTCATTATTTATCATATCATTAACTTATTACTAATAGACTAAATTAATTATCCTTTTTATCAGTACCAATATTTGGACAATTATTATTCATTAGTTTTATATTTATCCTAGTAAATGTATCATCATAAACTTATAAAAATTAGCAAATTATTTATCTCCCTAAATATATGACGATAATTTTAATTTTCAACACAAAATATGACCAAACATAAAGATATATATATATACATATATATATATATATATATATATATATATATATATATATATACATATATATATATATATATATATATATATATATATATATATATATATATATATATATATATATATATATATATATATATATATATATGTATATATATATATATATATATATATATATATATATATATATATATATATATATATATATCTGATCCGATGATCCGATAGGACTTGCACCTTGACGAAGTTCTAGTGCAAACTAGAGCGGGTGGGTCGGCTTGCGCGTTTTAATGATTTAAGGAGCCATACCATAGGTTAAACCATAGTGGGAGGGTCCTTATTGAAAAACCAGACTAAGACAAGTCCCTGAAGGAGGGCAGCAGCTCTTTCAGTAGTCATAGTGGCAGAAACCGTGGGGGTTGGTATGGTGCTATGACACACACGACTGCGATGTGGAAGGCAAGAGGAAACCACCACATTATAATCCTCAGAACAGCTAGCAGAAAGCTTATCCTAAATTAATGATGGCGTCTCCTGGGGCAAAAAACTCCGGAGGTAAAATAGTCCTCCGTTCGGATCTCCGGGTGAGGACTGTTCCGGGAGACGTGATCGAGTGCAATAATAGTAAGTGTAGCGTGTCGGAGCGTGCAATAGTAGTAAGTGTAGAGTCGGAGCGTGGAATGTCAGAAGCATGAGACAGGCAGGGAAGCTAGAAAATCTGAAGATAGAAATGGATAGGTTAGGATTAGATATAGTAGGTATAAGTGAGATGCGCTGGCCGGAAGTAGGAGATTTTTGGAGCGGTGACTATAGGGTAATACACAGGATCGGTAAATGGAAACGCGGGAGTAGGGATCGTTATGCGGAAGAACGCAGGACAGTGTGTAGATAGCTACATACAATACAGCGAGTGAGTAATGATGGTTAGGTTAGATTCGAAGCCAGTGGAAACAGTAATAGTGCAAGTATACATGCCTACTTCTAACCATAGTGAGGAAGAGTTAGAAGCCGTTTATTCGGACATAGAGCAGGTAATAGGATTTGTGAAGGGTCATGAAAATTTAATAATAGTAGGAGATTTTAACGCAGTCGTAGGTGAGGGGAAAGAAGAAGAATTTGTAGGTCCTTATGGATTAGGAAACAGAAACGAGAGAGGTAGCAGACTGATAGAATTCTGTGAGAAGCACAAGATGGTAGTCGCGAACACATTGTTCAAGAATCACGTTAGGAGGCGGTACACATGGAAAATGCCAGGAGGGATAGACAGGTATCAGATAGACTACATTCTGGTTAGGAAGAGATTTAGAAATCAAGTAAAAGACTGTAAGAGTTATCCAGGAGCAGATGTAGACAGCGACCACAACTTGGTAGTCATGAAAGCTAGATTAAAGTTCAAAAATCTGAAAACCCGGAAGGATAAGAAACGTATAAATGTAGACATATTGAGGGATCAGAATATGAAAGATAAGTTCCAGGATAAAACAGATCAATTAATAAATAAAACGAGTAAGGACGAAATCAAGAACGCAGAAACTGAGTGGGAGGGTATCAAGAATAGTCTAGCTTCCGCGGCTACGGACGTTTTAGGACACGATAAAAGGGAAGCTAGGAAACCCTGGATAACGGACGAAATCTTAAACTTAATGCAAAAGAGACGAGGCTACAAAAACAGACGAGACGAAGAAGGACTGAAAACTTATAAGTCAATAAAGTGGGAAATCATTAGAAAATGTAGACAAGCGAAAGAACAATGGATAGAGGATAAATGCAAAGAAGTAGAAGATAAGTTGCAAGTAGGTAAGACCGATGAGGCTTACAAAATAATTAAGAGGAACTTCGGGGATATAGGAACAATAAGTAGAAACGTTAGGAGTCAATCGGGGGACATACTGATCGGAAGAGAGGAGAAAGCGGATAGATGGAAGCAGTACTTAGGAAATTTATACGAGGGTCAGGAATTAGGAGAGATATTAGAGGAAGAATCTAGCATCGATAGGGAAAATGTAGGAAAACCTATATTGAGAGAGGAATTTGAAATAGCACTAAGGGGGCTAAAGAATAATAGAGCGCCGGGTGTAGATAAAATACAGGCGGAAATTTTGAAATGTGCGGGACAGAAAGTAGTAAATAGGATGTTTGAACTGGTAAAATACATATATGAAACGGGCGAGATGCCGGAGGATTATAAGAGGAACATTATCGTTACTATACCGAAAAAGAGAGGAGCCGACAAATGCGAGAACTTTAGAACGATTAGCCTAACTTCCCATGCGTCAAAAATCTTAACTAGAATAGTGCAGAAGAGGATGGAAAATAGAGCGGAGGAAATACTAGGAGAAGACCAATTCGGCTTTAGGCGAAATAGGGGAACTCGCGAAGCTATTCTGGCGCTAAGAATAATGTTAGAGAAAACAATAAAAAAAGGACGCTTATATAGGATTTGTAGATTTAGAAAAAGCTTTTGATAACGTAAGATGGGAAAAAATGTTCGAGATACTAAAGAGCGCGGGAATGAAGTATAGAGATAGGAGAGTAGTACACAATCTATACAAAGAGCAAACTGCTGTTATAGAAGTAGAAGGGGAAAAAAGGGAAGTAGGTATTAGGAAAGGAGTAAGACAAGGATGCTACGTAAGTACGCTATCACCACTAATTTTTAATCTGTACATCGAAGAGGCGATTAATGTGGTAAAAGATAGAGTGGATTTCGGGATTAAAGTACAGGGACAGAAACTAAAAATGCTGAGATTCGCGGATGATATAGCAGTATTAGCATCTAGTAAGGAGGAATTAGAACCAGCATTGAACGAGATAGAGGCAGTGTTGACAGAGGAATACGGAATGAGGGTGAATAAAAATAAAACTAAAGTGTTAGTGTGCAGAGGGCGCGAGAGCAGAGCAAAAACGAAAGTACAAATTAATAATGAAAGGTTGGAGGAAGTTAAAGATTTCACTTATTTAGGAAGTAAAATAAATTGGGATGGAAGAAGCGATAAAGACATAAAACAAAGAATAGCGCAGGGTCGAGTAGCTTTTAACAAAAAGAAAGCACTTTTATGCTCGGGGGTAATAAACTTAGAAACAAGGAAGAGATTTTTGAAAATTGAGTATGGAGCACGGCACTATACGGCTGCGAAACCTGGACGGTAGGGGAAGCAAGTAGGAAGAAATTAGAAGCTTTTGAGATGTGGTGTTACCGAAGAATGATGAAAATACCATGGACTGATAGGGTTAGAAACGAAGAAGTATTGGAGAAAGTCGGCGAGAAAAGAAGTATGTGGAAAAACTTAAAGAAAGAGATAGAATGGTAGGCCACTTGCTGAGACATGGGGGAATAGTCCGCGATATTTTGGAGACAGAAATAGGAGTGAAGAAAGGCAGAGGTAGGCCGAGATTAGACTACTGCTCGCAAATAGTAAGGGATGTAGGTTGTAGCACAATTAGCGAAATGCGTAGGTTAGCACAAGATAGGAGAAGCTGGAGGTTAGCGTCCAACCAGTCTTAGGACTGATGACCTAATGATGATGATATATATATATATATATATATATATATATATATATATATATATATATATATATATATATATATATATATACACATATATATATATATATATATATATATATATATATATATAATTTCAATGACTCTTCATTTATTTACCAATTCACTATTGAATAATTTACTCAATATAAAATAGTTTATTGAATATATATTTTATAAGGTGCGGTGATAATACTATATAGAGCATTACTGTAATTACTGTTACTAGGTAAACTGTAAACATTTTGAACATCTTGTAAAATAAATAAATATAAATACATAAAAAATAATATAGGATTTTGGTAGTTCTGAAACTAAGAGGCTAAATGCTGACATAAATTGCACTAAATAAATTTGTTTAGTGCACTGCTTGTACGATTTTGGTGAAAATTTTCCCCAAAATAATACTGAGATGTAGAATGACTCATTAAATTTAAATATGTAAAATACATAGTGTATTCCATGTAAAATACATAAGTTATAGGTATTTTCGGTAAAATCCAAAGTGTTAGAATAATCTCTTTAATGTAGACTGATTAATCTCTTTAATGTAGAGCTTAGAAAATAGTGATAAAAGGAAAGCACCGCGAAAGAAAAAAACGGACAAATTTCCATTACTTATTCTGGCAATTGACTTGAAAATGGCATATTAAAAGAAAATAACGAAGTCGTGGGAGTAACCTTAATATTGCTTGTTACACTCGGTATGTATTACTGCGTATATTGTAACAGAATTATTACTGCTGTAACTATATAGGCAATATAAGCTACATTATAATAACTACTACAATATCTGTATTATATCAATATTTTATAGGTCACAACTTACTAAATTTCAGTGACACTCGGTAAAGTAACTGGTTGTTAAAAGTCTATCTCCGCACGCTACCAAGCAAACAATTTTGGAAAAAATGTGTTTAAATATATTGTTATAGTGCTTTGATGCTTCCTCCTGTTCTGATGGTTACATATCAGAAATAATACCTCAAACATATTTAAATAAACATTAAGTAAATAAATGTATCGAGGGATAATGTTCTGTTAGGAGCAACAACTCATATAGACTTTAGTCACTTTGTAGACACTGCGGGAAGTGCAGGCAGCAATAATCGTGGAAGTTGATCTTCAAAATCTCATTCAGACGTCGTGAGAAACTACTACCGACTATTACTATACTATACTATGGACTATTGGGACAATATGGGCAGTGTGATGGGAACTAGCGATTTCGAGGACTTGACAAAATACTTGTTTTGCATATTAATAGTTGGTTGTTCTTGCATTGCAGGGATGCGTGGATTGGAGACTCGAAAACTCGGGAGCAATCAGCTACCACCGCAGGATTGCATTCCATGTGGATACACGATAATAGCAGGAGAAAACATCCAAAAGAGCAAGGTTATCGAACTGGCGACCTAACAATGTACTCGAGGAGTCAGACAGATAGGCAAGTGTGAAGAAATCCAAACAACGATCGTATCTGTCGTAAAATTGGCGTCACGTGGACGGATGTGTCACCATCATCCAACCAGAGCGATGAGGCGCTCTAAGTCGTGACTGTTGAGGATAGTTCGGTAAACCGGTCATGCTTACGTGATGTTAGCGGCAGGGCCACCGATTCCCCGATCACGCGACGCGCGACGCGGAAAAGAAAGCAATAGAGAAGAAAGCGATACCAAAGTCAACACCAAATATTCACAGTTATATACAAGTTAAATTGGCATCTCCACTAAATATTTAAAAAACTAGTTACTGTAAAATGAAAACAATTCTTAAATACTTTTTAATAATAACACATTTTAAATAGATATTTTGCTGTAGTCAAGCTTACTTATATATTTATTTCTTCCTGTATAACCCATAATCATTACACATAATAGTTGTACATGACCACAATGAATGAGTCGTTAGAAAGTATGATACAGTGCCAATGAAACAATAGATAAAGATCTACGTACATACATTGAAACAACATTGACACCTCCGCCATTTATTTGAATATATACAATGGGACCCCAACATTTGCGAGGAATCGAGACTGAATATGTGTCACGAATGTTAAGTTTATTCACCTATGCATAAGGGGGATATGGACCGAAGTCAACAGAATTTCAGAGAATTTTTCATAAAATAATGTAATTGAAGTGCATAACTAGGGTAACTTTTTAAAGTAACTAGTGATCCTCGCTTGCTGGGCCTCATCCCTTAATGCGGTCAGGAGGTCGCGGTATAGTAACGGAGCTTTATAAATCTGCTCACGAAATTGCAGGCTCCATTCAGGGTCGGGATCCTCATCTAATTCTATGTTGATTGCCTCTTCTGCTCTCAACAGCAACATATCGACCGTCTAATAGAAGAAAAAATACACCTATACTAATAGAACTTTCACCTACTTTCAATTTATCTATTGTTAATTTACCTGTCAGCTCCAATATTTTTTTTTCGTTCAGGTGTAAATATCGGAGAATCATTATATGCTGCCATAACTACTAATTTCGTATTGCATAATATTAATTGATTAATTGGTAATTTCGTGCTCTATAAAATTAATGTATTGAACATACCTACGGTAAAACAAACAAATACCAAACGTTATATAATAAGTGCATAACAACTAACATAATATAGGTAAACAATCAACCAGTTGATACGAAAAGCCAGCTTGGGAACGCCAATATTGAAACCAAACTCGCGAATATGTATGAAACTGGGTACCTATTTTTTCTTTCGAGAATGTTGAATCCGCAAGTGTTGGAACGCGAATACAGTGGTGTCAGACTGTATTGAGTCAGTAGTGTTAATTTTTAGATAAATATTACCGGAATAAAAAATTATCTTCTTCGAAAGTGAAGTAGTGAAATAGAAGTGGAGGATGAGGCAGCGTACTCCGTTGATTGTCGGACCTGCGCTGTTCGAAGTCAAGCAACGGATTGCGCGGGTTGCGACTTGGATGGGTGACGCATGGTCTTATTCTCATGGTGCCGCGGTGGTGCTGACTTGGTATTTGGTAACAGGGTGGCAATTGGGCCAAATACTGGGCACATTATCTGCGTGAGTTCGATTCTCACAAAAGGGAACTTGGCACTTTCCTCAGGGCTGGATGTTTGTCCGTGTTTATATGTGTAACCTTCCCCTACACAAAACCTGCCTGTAGGCTTTCTGGGGAAGGATGTTCTAATTTCTGTGTGTCCGGACCAACTTTTAGAAGGTGTTTATCGTGATTTATCTCATTCTTTTGAACATCAATGTGTTATTAATTTCACAGATAAAAGGAAATAAAAGACTAGTAACGACTAGAACAAATTGTTAAAAAAATCGTTTCTCTTCAAAATTACCGTATACTTAAAAATGAAATTTCAACAAATTGCGCTTGTTTATAAAAACTTATCTTCTATCTTCTTGTTACGTTAAATGAGTATAAAAACGATAATCTTCAAAACTCGATATCTTAAAAATTGGTAAGTTTAATTATGTGATGCGCTATATCACTTGTCTTTAGACTAGCAGCAGAATTAAAATATTAAATAATATGCAGGATATCTAATTAAATAAAAATTAAATTTGTTTTGCCATAACTTTTTGACAGATCCTCTATACTTAATTTGTCTTTATTGCAATAAACTTCAACAATGTCTAAAACTTTTATATTTTATATTTTCCGCCATCTTATTTTAGAAAATAATCGACCGTTTTCACACATATCTTCCCAATTCTAACTCTACCTGTATTGTACTACTGTATGAAAATTGAAAACATACAAATAATATGTACTGCTGGGTCTGTGCAGTAACACTTGTCCAGCCAGGTCTCGAGATCGCACGTATGCGAGATTCTAATGTATTCCATAAGCTTTTCCCTTTACCCAAACCATTAATATCTTATATACCAAAGCTCTGAATGTCACATTATTGATGCAGTCCCTATTTAATTCGCGTTATGGATGACAGATAAGCGATAACTTACAACCTGTTTTATATAACAATTGTGATGCCATTAATTGGGGTTTTTGTGGTAGTTATTAATTGTCATACATATACCTTAATAATATACTAATATACTAGCAGTATACTTATGTGCGACTCATCTGAAGAAGAGTGAAAAATAATATTAGGGGAACAGCGAGATTGAAGAGAATGTGGAGATTATCGAAATATAAATGAATAACAATACTTTATGACTAATTGGATAAATATTATATTATTCACTGATGTGTTCTAACTGCAGGTATAATAACAGTGCAAATAGCTGTAATCAAACATTTTTCACATAAAATGAATAAGTAAATTCATCTCTTAGAAAAAAATCCTTTGTTTCTTATAAATATCAATTTGAAATCTAAAAATATCTGGATATTGAAGCATTAGACTTATCAAATAAAACATTACCGTTGTAGTTGTTTTTAAAATTAGCATCATTTTTAAGATCACTTTTATATATAAAATGTTTTAAATAATTGTGATTTTACAAAAATAATTTCGTCTGTGGAAAAATAATAAATTGATTGAAATAGAACCAGAAAACAAAAACATAAATATATTAATACATTCTTTTAGATTGTACATTTGTATATTGCTACAATGAATAAAGACAAATTACTCTTTGTTCCATCTTCAGTTAACTGCGTTCTTAGTTCAAAATCTTAAAAATGTTTTAATTACATGTTGACTTGAATCATTTTAGTAAATATATTTTCCACATGTTTCATATTGACTTTTAGTCTTCTCAAATATAATACAATAGTAGTTTTGTATATTGAAACCTATTAAAGTAACTTAATTATTTTGTTATTTATGGTTACATCATTTAAACAAAATGTTAGATGATTTAAAATACGGATTGGGAATACGATGGGCATCTAGGCCAGTTGCCCAACATGTAGTTAAATAAAAGTGCAGCAAGTTGCTCTGCAGCCACTAATGGACAGGTAGTATATCGTCCCCTACAGAGGGGGCTGTAACGATGCCATTCGTACTGTCATCCGGAGTCCCAACAGGAAGGCTTGATTGTTAATATATTTACAAGGAGTAGTGCGGTTTGAGAATTCTAATTTTGGTTCAGCGTTCGTGTGATGATGACGTATATTTAAGGTAACACTGACTTAGTTTTCCACAAAATACCAAAACACTACACTACACCCGACGCACATTTCGCCAACAAAGTTGGCATCATCTGGGGATGATTAAAATTAGTCATCTCCAGATGATACCAATGGATGATGTCATGATGGAAATTTAATCATCTCCAGATGATGCCAACTTTGTTGGCGAAACGCGCATCGAGTGTAGTATATACTGTTTTGGTGTTCTGTGGAAAACTAAGTCAGTGTTATATTCACACCAAAGGTTCCGACCTACTCCAGTATACTTAAGGGGTTCATTTATCACCATGATTGCAGAAAAATAACGAATAAAAAATTTCTTATATAGTAAAAATATATAAACTCTTCTGATGGCCATATGATTTAGACAGTGGCGTTCTCGACTCATCAGCCAAACGATTCGTGTTCGATTCCTATTTCATGTATTTATTTCAATTTTCTTATTTATTGTTCTATAACTTAATTAAAAACATATATATTCTCTTTGACTTTAATATCTTTTTTTCAATAATTGTTTTCGCCATATTTCTATGCGATAAAATAACAATTCATTCCAAACATGTCGATCCCTAACTACAAGTATGTATAACTTTTGTATATACAACTAACAATAAGTAGAGTACACATGTTTGCAGTTACATGCATAGACCATGCTGTAAAAAATTATATTAACACTCAGACTTAACGCGACATAATTATTTTACAGGAATTAGCCATAAAAAAATTATATAATTATTTTTATTTAATTCGAATATTTTTGTGGAATGTACAGAGTTCGAGTTAGAAGACTTATATTTAAAAAGCGAATAATAACATAAAATAAAAAAATAGTTAAATAAACTTAATTTTTTCTAATTTAAATAAAAAAATACCATAAATTAGAAAAAAGTACATGGAGTGGTAATCAAACTTGCCAGCTTGCGAGTCTAAAAACCTACTACGTAAACCATCCAGTCATTTGGTAGGTAATGTTAATGCAAGGTTTTACTTCGCAGAGGGTAATTTTCAAACTATTGAAATAAGGAGATTATACTCCAACCCATCTGAAAATGACTTATGTAATAAGGACTAAACAAATGAAGTCAAAACAGCTATTCTCGTGGCTATATACCAAACGCTGAGCGCTGAATTACATTACAAAATTTGACGTATTTTGTCTAACAGAGTTAGCACTAAATTACAGTGATTCAGATTGTTCCAAAGCCACAAGGAAGATGCAAAGTGTCACCTATTTTATTTAACTTAATTTAAATTTAAGTCTTAACTTGCCGAAAATACGATCTTATTAATGGTGTGTTTGTTTCTTTCCTGTCTGTATTTACTCGTTGGGCAATGCAGTTAGCGTCGCATTAAGTTATGTTTTTAAACGGCATATCTATGAACTATTTTTAATATATTTTATATGAAAATACAATAACTAAACATGTGTCAAACTATAAATATTTTTATAAAATGATCAATTCCAATGCTGTTTTAACGCGAACCTCCATTCGTTGTCAGCTGTTTGGTGATCCTTGAAATTAAATGTACTGCCCACCTATGAAGATAATTAAAAACGAGACACGATTTGATCCTCCGGTGAAGATAGTAACTCAAAGGCTGTCACGAATAATTATTCAGATGGAAGAAATTATTCATGCATTGTATCCAGACAAGAATTGAATCCTTTCAAAAAATAAAACCCGCCACAGGTAGGATTCGATATTTGTCCCGGATCGGAATCGAACGACATACAGCTGTTTCGAACTTGTTAGTTCTTATCAGTGCCGTACATAAAGTTCATTCGGCATTTGTCCTGAATCGGCGTACAGTGTACGGCACTGATGAGAACTAACAAGTTCGAAACAGCTGTATGTTGTTCGGTTCCGATCCGGGACAAATGTCGGATCCTACCTGTGGCGGGTTTTATTTTTTGAAACCTTATCTAATCGTGCAGAAACACGAGAAAGGTGTCGAAGATCGCTTCTGTGTATAATTCAATGCCTGGCGGGGCTTTAGCCCGAGGAGTAGTTGTTTCCTAGAGCGATTATGTAACAGCTTTGCTATTCGGGAACTACTTTGATAGCCGCTTGGCGGCTTGGTGGTTCCTTTCTCGATTTCCGACTTATATGTTACTGACAAG
Source organism: Rosalia funebris (assembly GCA_037954035.1). NCBI lineage: Eukaryota > Metazoa > Arthropoda > Insecta > Coleoptera > Cerambycidae > Rosalia > Rosalia funebris. Next base: position 14,902,413 of record JAZFAV010000007.1, read on the forward strand.
AATTGAATATAAAATGACCAGAAAATTATTCATTCCAACGGTACCCAGACTGGAATTGAACAAGTTACCATAATAAGTATCAAAAAGTAATGAAACCTTGTAAACAAAAGAATAACGTTCCGAGCTACAAAATGCAATTAGCCAAATTTGAGGAGAATAGTAGAAACTATTCGACAGCTGTATGTAAATGCAGTTATACTGCATGTATTTGCGTCAGAAGTCGAAAAGTACAATTGTAAGAATAATTTTTCCTATCCGACCAAAGAGGTACCAGAAACATAATCATCGGGCCTGTTCATATATTTCTTGCCAAAAAACTTATACAAATGGCGCAAAAGAAATCAGAAGAAAATGTACGTTTATATGCCAATGTTATAGTGAAATATTCGTATTTACCGGAAACAAAGCTATCACACCGACTATGGAACATAAGCCGACTATCTCTTCACAGAATAGCAGCGGAGATAAGTCTGTCGATAGAGAATCTATAGTGGCGAGGCAAATGGGAGTAGCATTACCATCGTTAGCTAGAACGTCAGACAGTTACCATATATCAGACAGAGATGCTGCTGCAATTTCCAGTTTTGTCAAGTAATTGATAAGAATAAACTGATAACACAAAATAGTGAACTAAACATTTACTGAACAATAGCAAAAAGTACACTTTTAAATAGCCTGTACTTCAATGGACATATGAACAAGACTCTTACTCTAGAAAAAATAGGAAAGGAACTCCATAAGAAGACAAAAGTAGAGGAGCACATTTCCCTGGTGAAAGAACCAGGTTCATCGTACTTAGGTCACCTTACTCCTAAATCTGACTTATTAAGTAACATTTATCAAAATATAATTGCACATTTAAACAAATTTAATATGTTGACTGAAGAGATAGTTGCTATTCGTTATGATGAAACTGTCGTTAATACGGGGTACAAAACCTTTGGAGAAATGAACTCCCCATTATTGAATTTCAAGCAGTAATTACAGAGGATATTTCTGAATTTGGCCACATGAACGGAGATGATTTCAACTCATATCAAAAATATATATTGCAAGTATATGTATAAGGTAACTAACTAAGTCTGGTTTTTGCGTAGAAGATCATTCGCATAAATATTCTGGAAACTACAACATAATAGATGGGTAATAGCTGCCAACAGAATATTGCATCTCTACTTTTCAATAGAAGACTCTTCTGTGGAACTTAAAAGTCTTGTTGGGTTAATGGTTAATGTGTATGTTAAAATAAGGTTTAAAATGAAGACAAGCTCTCTTACACAAACGGTGCAGCACATTTTTTGGAAATGATTCACTATTCCAGGTAACTTCCAATACAGGTCTTCACATTGGCAGCCTGTTATTCAGCGAAACGCGTTTTCTGAAATTCTCCCCCTAGCCCTATGACTTCTGATAATCGTAAACAACAAAAAGCGTATGGTTAGACTGAGACGTGGGATTAAATCACGACAGGATGAAACGAAGTGAGATAATTTAGCATTTTAGTCTAGGAGTTACTCATCCTACGTAGTATTTCGGAAAAGGAGATTTCTATATACGTGAATTACAGGTGACGCAAATATTGATATTCCTAAATCTCCTTGCCCTACACAGAGTATATGTGTATCGAAAGATGTGTTAATAAAGTTACTGAAGCTGGAGCCTCAGTTTTTGTACCTGAAAATCGAGATGGTTTCATTAGAAGCAGGTTGAATTCTAAAGTCATAATGAACAAGTTTGAGTACAGAGCCAACTACAAGGTATCGAAAATTCTATAAAGGTGCCCCAACGGACGGGTGGTTGGGAGCACATGGGTGGGGCTGGAGGTGCAGCCACCTCCTCATGGTGAACCCTGGATTGTTTTGAAAAACTTCAAAGTGAAGTAGGAGCTGCACAATTACTCATTTAATCATTAGATCCATTTAGACAACTTATTTAAATTGTAGTAGCCAATTTTGTTTAATAATTTGAATTTTAAAAGAGTAAAATAATTTGTGGCACCGGTAAGCATCAATTAAATTTCGTGAAATTTTGTACATGCGTTGATAAGAACTCAATACAACTTTTTAGATGTATTAAATTTTAATTTTCATTTTGAATTTCTTATCAAGGGCCCTCTGAGTTCCCTATAAATAAATTCGTTTAATAAAATTTATCAATGCTACTGAGCAGAAAATACAAGTTTTCTACACTATTAACTTTCGATTTAAAGAAATCCGAAATTCACTTTTTTCGGCATACCCTAATGTAACGTTATAGTACCTAAATCACAGCATAAAATTTATTGTAATGCGTTTTACTATATTTACATATATAGCTTCTAACAGCATTGTTAATGCATTAAATTTGTATAACATTCATTGTAGTGAAGATCAATTATTCATATGAGAACGTAAATTGTTTGAAAATAATTAGGTAAACATATATATAGAGCGCCCAACATGAATGCCTGTACATACAGTGCGATTTCTTTAAAAGCAAACACCACAGTATTTTTTTTTGAATATTGGATCTACACTGCACTTCTTTGGGAATAAATATTATGTCGAGGTTAAACTATTTAATAATAACCAGAAACAATCTATCATAAATTTTACAACACGTCTGGTTTCGCAGAAAATGGCTAACATTCGAATTTTAAATAGGGCACGCTGTATATTTTTAATAAATTCTAAATAATTTCGCAAATAAAACTGCGCGTTCTATATCTCAAAAAATAAATAACAAATTAGCCGTAAAACAAAAACTCTGTGTTTCATGTTAAAATTTCTCAGAATATTTGTGGCCTTGAAGTAATTATTACATAATTCTGTTTTACAAAATAAAACAATTAGGAGCTAGTTTTAAGAAATACCACCACTTTTATTATGGCAGACTCTTTATAGAGCTTGTTAAGTCGTCCCCTAAACATCGCATGTTCCGGAATAACTTATTTGTTTGAATACCATCTGCACCCGATTTTTCAATGATTATGTATTATCCCACTTATTGTTATAAATTCGATCATATGGTGTCTTCTTTGATTTCTTCTACGAATCATTTGGTTCATACCAGAAAATCTAGAGGATTTAAATCAGGGGACAGTCCTGGCAATTTGATATTTCCAAAACTTCTAAAAATTTATTGATTTATACAAATAATGATTTCATGTAGCCCAGTAATGATAGTTATGCTGACTGAATACAGCATTATTGATGAAATGGGGCTACATTACTCTAAACTCTACTCTAAACTAACTAAGATTAACATGAGATTAAACAACGCAAAACATTATCGATTTATAGTTATTACTGTCAGGGATAATCATTTGCTTCGATGTATTTCTTACATAGAGATATTGTTCTGTTGGTAAAATTGTTTAAAACTGATTAATCCACAATACTGGACAAAAAAATGAGGTAACGTTTAAATTTCGAAAGATAGAGTAACAGAAGTTCTCAAAAATTCACAACGAAAGTTTAGTATAAACACAGATACAGTGGTTTTTGCCTGAATAGAATATTATGGTTTTTATTTCATACTGATATTTCAAGTAATTTCCATGATATAGCCGAAAGTGTGGTATTGGAGGACACCTTGGGCCCCGTTTTCATTCCTTCAAGTCAAATTTCAGAACATCAAATCAGAATATCTATCTTATTTTTCAATTTCCTGAAAATATTTATCAAAATCGAAGAGATATGGATCTGCCACTTCGCCTGGTAGATTTGAAAAACCTTCAGATCAGTAAATAATATAACATTAATTAATGCATATGATTGCACCACCTTCACACACTGTTTCACTTTCACACACAATTAATTACTGTTAAGGGTTTTTTTAATAATTGTACAAATTTCTGTAAGGATAAATGTCTAAGAATCTTGTACTGAATCCAGTGAGGCAATGTCAAAATATAATTTTAATTCTAATGGTCATCAGTCATCAGATATAAGTGCAAGATCAAAGGTAGAAACCTTTGAGCTTGCACCAGCCGTACGTACCCTGACTCCTTTGAAAAGTGAACCCCGAGTATGCACTGGGTTACCAGATTTATGAGTTCTAAAGTGCGTACTCGGAAGCATAAAGTTTAATATTCTCCACTTACCTCGGTCTCTCCGTATCGAAGGCATTTCAGGTGCGGAGAGTGCTCCGTCCGATTCATCTTGCAGAAGGGATACGCTCCTATCTCCAAATCTTTTATTCATTGCCAATCTAAAAGAGAAACCATTATGTAATAACAGGCCATCCCCCTTTTGATGCTAGCAGGGTGTGTGGTCGTTTTAGGTAATTTCGCAGTAAAGTTCGGGAAAACGCGAACATCAAACGAGGGTAAAGATTAAAGATTCCGTATGCTCGTAATAATGCGAATATTTTTGGCGTTAAAATAACATTTCTCGTATCTTGCTGCAGAAAATAAAGTAGCAATAAAAGCAATTTGAAGTATATTTTTAATGACATATCCTTTTATTATCCTCTACGTGCAGTAAAAACCTTAGCTGTCGATATTTAACAGTATATCTTCCGCGAAAGATAAAATTAAAGTCAGATTTTTATGATAAGTCGATGTTTCACTCTATTTTTTAAGTGTAGACAGATGAGGCGTTGTACAACACCTCATCTATCAACACTTAAATGGAGTAACAAATTAGCTTTTCTTGGTTTGTTGTTGACATTCAATGTTGAAATATATTTGTGTTGAAAAATATATAGTGTTTTTTATTTCGGAAAACCAATTTAAGTGAAATAATTTTCAATACCCTACTTGGGTATTGTGGGGTGAATAATATATGAAATATAAAACGTTATCTCCAAGTACTGTATATAAATAATAAATCAACCAGTTTTAAATACTACAACAGTTAAGTCTAAATGCTGACTATGCAAATCTTTCTAATGCAATATGTTGTATACATAATAGTTCTCATAATATATATTAACTGTAAATATATCACTATATTTGATGTATATTAACCATACATTTCAGAAAAGAGAACCCGCCACGGGTAGAATTCAACATCTGTCCCAGATGGAAACCGAACGATAGACAGCTGTTTCGAACTTATTAGTTCTCATCAGTGCCGTACATGGTACGCCGGTCCAGGACAAATGCCGAATCAAATCCGTGGGGTATCATCTAAATCGATTCGATCTATGTCAGTAACTTATAACCGTACATATTAAAATATGTATAGTTAACGAGCAAGCAAGAGTTATATATTCAACGAGCAAGAGGAAACAAAAATACTAAATATTATTTAATAAATAGATAATGATATAATTATCGTTGCTTATTATTAGTTGAATATTTTCAGTTGTAACGGACGCATTTCTATGAAACTAGTCGAACAAGTACGATAATCATCGATGGCCAGACCAGCATGAAATTCTAACTAACGTCAGAGATTCAAAGACACATTGTGTAGCACTTACGCGCCAATTATAATAAAGACTAAGCAAATTTTCTCTCACTGCCTCAACTTAAGTTATAATAAGGAAAAGTACGAAAAAAAAAAGCGAAAAGCTATTGTGTTTCGTATTTTCAGCTACTTACTTAATAAATCCGATAGCTGAAACATAGTCAGAAACGAAATAGTGAAACAAATCATCATTATGGATTTTACATTTCATATTAAAATAATATTGAGTATTTTTAATCGCAAAAAAATTATCACAACGTTCATCTTATTTATTTGAATAACTAGAAAAACATTCTGAAAAACCTCTTGAGTTATACATATATTTTTTTAAATAGTCAATTAACTTTAACCAATATTAAGAGCCATTTAAATTATCCACTAAGTTTAGCCCGAAATGTAATAATCACTAATCACCAAAAATTTTTTAATAATTTATTATCAAATTAATTACTTACTTTTTTATAAAAATATGACGAAATGAATAAATTGCAAGCAGCATTCCAATTTACTAATATTAAGTTATTTAACATCAATCATTTAGTATTATGTAATATACACATAAATCCATATGAAATATAAGAGAAGACGTATTTCTACGTTAAAATAATATTTTGTTTAATTATTGTAAAACTTACAGTGTATAATGCACATACCTGTGATGCATTTAAGAAGATGGTTTTTTTGCGTTACGCATGAATTATAAATGACATTATACCTTCATTATTTTTCACAACCACCTTAGATTCTTGAGTCAGGATATAGGGTCTCTACCAATATTTCTCTTGATCATAACTTTTCTTGAGCTACTAATTGGAAAAGTGTATATTGGGACCCTTAGTCATTATATGGATTATGTACTGAAGCATTCTTTTCTTTATGGTATTCATTATTTCGCACAATTTTTGCATTTTATTGAGGATTGCAGTATTAGTGATTCTACCTGCCAGGGTATATGCCACATTTTGTGGTAGCACCACATTTCAAAAGTTTACAATTTTTCTATATGAGTTCATTTTTCAACTCCATAGAAAAGCGTGGAAGGCATGTAGCCACACAGCATCCTGACCCCTATATTAACATCCCGATTAGAGAAAATCTTTTTCATTTTCATAAACATTGATCTGCCTATATCTATTCCTGCTCTTATTTCCTTAATTTGATCAACCGTTCTTTCTATCTAGATTCCTAGGTATCTAGATATCAATATGCATATTTTCTATGACGGCGTTCGTTACTATTAGGTTATGCTGATTTTGATTCTGTTAGGATTTTGTAACCATCATTAGATTCGTTTTACTAAAATTAATTTTTAGACGGTATTCGTTACATCGATTGTAAAGTTTGTACAGACGGTGTTGCACATATCTAATAGTGCTCATTAACAGGATAATTCTCACATCCTTGCGTTGCGCCACGGTGAATCTCTATTTCCTCTGTTAGTTGGTATTCCACATTGGTATTAGCCCTTTGACCCCAGTATAAGTTACTGCTTATTCTAAGGTTGCACATCATCTAGGCCAATGTTTTTACCGACGACTAGTTGATGCAACTTATAATGCTTCATTTCATCGAAAGCTTTTTCAAAATCAACGTAACATGCATACACATCCTAATCTATTAGGATGTATTTAGCCACGTTGGAACAGAAAATCAGTTCCAAAGAGTACTTCTCTCGTCTCGAGTTTTTCAAGTACTTTAAATACATGTTATATTATAAATAGTATTACACAAATAAAAATTAATTTCTAAATATGTTATTTTAAACTAACGTATTCCAAATACCTTATTCTGAATTTATGTGCATTTTTAATTAAAGTGAAAATATTTTAACACTAAATATATAGTTATTTAAATGCATAAGTTAAACATTTACTTATTGGGTTATCCAAAAAGTCGTTTCGTTTCTCAGAGTTAACCACTTACGTCACGGCCTATGATGTCATGTACACAGCTGCGGCCTTGAAGCCTTCCTCCCTTTTTAACCTTAATATTTAACTGTTGTTTACTGTCGTTAAGGCGCGTATACATCTGAGCACGAACGGGAATGAGACAAGGCGAGGCCGAACGAGTATGCAAGTATGTACGTGCATACGAGACGCGGCAAGACTCCTCGGCCTTGCCACGAGGCTGCTCAGCGACTTCAGCGTCTATCTGTTTCGAGTCGGTACTTCAGAGGACCATTCGGTGCAGTGTAGACGGTTTTTTGTGTGCGTCGTACGAGGCAGTTTGTGCCCGACGATGCTGCACTCGCCACTACTACATCTTCCGCCATTTCTTCACTGGAACGTATGAATGAATGGATGGATCACTGCCTCCAACGTTGCCTCATATGATTACCAAAAAACGCAAACGAGGCATTCGCCTCGCCTCGTCTTGCCTTGTCTTGCCTCATTCCCGCTCGTGCTCAGATGTATACGCGTCTTTATACTCCTGAATTTGTTTTATAATTGCTGTGTGTGAGTTTAATTGAAAATGAGTGAAACCGAGCCTTTTAGGCATGTGATGCATTTTTATTTTAAAAAAGGCAATAGAGCCGCTGAAACTTTCCGCAAACTGTGTTCCGTGTACGGCAAAAATGTTATTCAAGGTCGAACTTGTCTAAAGTGGTTCAAGAGATTTCCATTTGGCGATTTTTCCAAATCCTCACGGACGCCCCAAGGTCATGCCGACTTAAAGAAGTCGTTCCCGAGCATTTAAGAGCCAATCCATATGTGAGCTTTTAGAAAACATCAGGACGTCAAAATATAGTGTACAGAATCACCTTAAACAACTTGGGTTTGTCATTAGACTCTATGTTTGGGTTCCTCGCAAACTCCAATTCCAGTGAATCCAATTAAGTGGATCGCATCAACATCTGCGATCCACTTAATTGGATTCAGCCCACAAGTTTTGTTGTCCGTCTGGAGAGATTTTAAAGAAATCATTAATTTTGAGCTACTTCCGAGGAATGAAACAATAAATTCGGACGTTTACTGCGAACGACTACAAAAAAAAGTCATGCAGGAAAAGCGCCCAGGACTTGTAAATAGTAGAAGGTCGTCTTTCATCACGACAACGCTCGACCTCACATATATCTGCAGATCTAGAGGAAATTGTTGGAGTTATAGTAGGATGTTTTACCCCATTCATCGTGTTCTCCAGACCTCGCGCCCTTGTATTTTCACCTATTCCACTCCATGGATAACAGTGTACAATACTTAAGATTTGCCAATGATGAGGAAGTCAGAAATCATTTAAAAACGTTATTTGCCAGCAAACTGGAAAGTTTTTATGAAAATGGTATTATGAAGCTTACTGAGAGGTGGGAGAAAGTTATTGAAAATAAAGTAACGTACATTATTGATTAAAATAATTTGTAATAACTATAATGTTAATAATAAATACATGAAAAAACCGAGCGAACTTTTTCGATAACCCAGTATATTCTTTGTATACTAACAACGTGTAATATATTATGAGTTAAAACATTGAGTTATTTATAAAATAATACAATAAGGTTTAACTAACTTGTTAACATACGTTAGTTACATGCATAAGATAAGTTAATTAATACACTTAATCAATTAAAAGAATTACAAAATGTTATTTTTGCCAAAAATATTAGAGGTGTGAAAACTAAATATTAGAGGGGTAAGGGGATTTATTGAAGTGTATTCCCATTGTATGTGACTGAGCATTTAGACGCAATATATTAAACATGAAAAAAATCCCTAATACACAACAAAGACAGTCCATAAAGTTTATTGCTTTCATACCTCGTCGATCCCCTGGTATCTCGCGGAAGCGAGTTGAATTTGGTGCTAATGTCGGTGGAAGTCAAGGAATTCTGCCTTCCCAGTGTCGGTATTGTGCTATGCGGAACAGCCGAGGTACCCTGATTCCTGTGAAGTAAATATGATGGCGGATATAATTAATTATGTTGGCAGCGATGCTTTTATATACACATGGCTGATCGCCGATAAAAATGCATGTAGAATGTTTAGTTGACTCATCAAAATGAACGGCACAAATGAAGAAAAATGATCGAGAATGATGAGGATTAAGTAGGTGTTTAGGCTCGATTATATTTGATGTTTCATAGTGGGAGTGACATACTAGGTGTATATTTAATTTGTACAAATAAAATGAGATATTGCTATTACTCAAAAATTACTCAAAAAAAACTACTATAAAAATCCTCAATTTTTATAGTACTATTGATATTATAGGAATTGAAATTTCTTCATTATAAGATGATTTGAAATTACTGACTAGATACAACCACATTCTGGTTATTAGAACATTTATATTAGTATTCGTTTATTTTAATTTAATTTTACATGAATAATTTTTTATTTTCTGTTGACTATGGTATTCCTTTGTATCATGAATTATCAGTAGTAATTATGAATATTAATAAACTAAATACTGACCAAGATGGCTGTCTACATTAGAATTTCTGATAGCAAAAAATGTAAGCACTAAATGTAACGTGTTTAGAATTAAATTTAATAACAATTCGATACTTATACAGTCTGTCCTAGTTCTTTATCGCATTTAACTATACTTCATATTTAAAGATAATAATGCCCTTTTTTTAAAATTGCAGTACAAAAAAAGGTTATTTGATTTGATATCCTAATCAATATTTTATCATTGTTAACCATTATTTATTCTAGAATTTGGTTGTTTGACTTTTAAACTTACAATTAGGTATGTGGTTTTAAGTATTAAATAATACCTACTCAATTTAAAAACTCAATAATGATATACAGTGATGAAATTATTGAAATATCATAATACGAAATTTAGGAATACATTAAATAAGCCAAAAAATTAAAAAAGGTATTTACACAACATTTTACATCTGAAATTTTAATCATGTTAGAAAACAGATAGGTCAAGGTAATTTAATTAACTGTTGATGATAATGATGATGATGTTGACCGCGATGATACTCATAATTTTAAATAATGTTTGACTGTACCAGTATCTATATGTCTATAGCAACCGAAATTTGATTCTGGAAATATTGTGAGAATGAATTTTGTGACATGACATGAGATTTTTTATGTCTCCCTGTATTTAAGTTTAATTATCAAGAATGATATTTTAATAAATAAATTGACGATATCAATTTGTGCATCTAAATTGCATTGTTTCAAATTCAATCAATCTATCGAAGTAATCATGAAATCTACATAATGAAATTTAATACAACTCTATTTATTAACTTCCGAAAAATAGGGAATATCTGCATAATGATTACAATTATATTTTTTTAAACTATACCAAGGGAAAAATGTTGCGTATAAATAAATATTTCTGCGGAAAATAAATATTTGAATATCAATTTGGTTCGTAATCAAATTATTTACAGTAATTGCTTTGAACTTATAAGTTAATATAAAAATATGTAAATAAATCAAAGAAAATTATATAAAAGTTTTCTCGCAATTTTTCTTTACTGTATTTTTTATTAATAATATTTATTTTTGTATTTCTTGTTAAGTAGATTTAACTTCATATCACTGAATTTAATATATCCTTTATTGAGGATGAATATACACTAATAACCAACTAATGAAAACAATCCCTATAAGAAAGGTTGTGGATTTCCAAATTCGAATCCAGTTAACAATAAATTAGTTGGAAAAGTCTAGTGAACTCTAGTCTAATTATCGCTAACAAACCAGTAATATAGTCTTAGATTCCTTTAAAATCATTAACATAGCTAAATGTAAATAGAATAATATTAACAAAAATAAGGGCCCTATATGTAATAGTCCGTTGTTTTGATTGATACGGTGCATAGCGACATTGATAAGTAAATTTAAAGTTTATGGAAAAAAGTTATAGGATATTATGTATTAGAAGGAGTAGTATAGTACATAAGAACATACATATTATCTCTCCATTGTTTTCTAATATTAAACAAAAATAGTTTTAAGGAATGAAGATATGTGAATGGTGAATGGTGCATGAAATCAAATAAAATACACGTAACTGTTTATTGAACCTACACAAGTCTTTATTAAGTATAAATAGTTACTAGAATCAGTCTATGGGTTAGTTTTAATCAACTACTGATAATGTCATCTTGGTTAATGATACGCAACTCGAATAACATAAAGTATTTCTGTATTAATGGAAAATTGGTCATCCAAGATGACTATGCCACCAATTAATATTGGCGCAAAAATGTTTACAAACGATGTGAATATTTGTTACCTGTAATAATAGTATCCTCTAGATCCTGAGGTAGCCTCGGTATCACTGGAATAATCTAAGCTCCCTCTCGTCCTCCTCATCGTGCCGGTGGTTCCGTACTGTGAACCAGTAGTTCCATATTTAGATTGGGCCAGTTGAGCAGCCACAGCTGCTTGATCAACGAACCTCTGATTGTATCTACTTAACGTAGATCCAGATTTAAGGCTGCTCCTAAGCAAGCTGTGTCGACCTGCTTGGGTAATACTAGTGTATTCGGGGTATTCGGTTTGGGGTAGGTGCTGATCGGAACCGGAACGGGGCATAATACGACGACTGCCCGTGCTTGTGTGCTGGACGTAGTAGTGAGATGATGGACTTTGTTGGGAAGATATTCTGAAAATAAAGATAGGGTTAGTATATGACTCGTTTTTAGCATGATTAGGTTAATAGGTTCAAAGAAGGCAATTACATGCATTAATATGTACGATAATTATTGACGTTAGTTCTTAAAATTATTACAATATCATAGAGCAAGGTTAAAAGAAAATAATTAATTTAGTTCAATATTAAAATAAGATACAATATAAGGTTTATAATGCGCACAATTCTATCCCCCTCTTTTTCATTGGCATTGGACACACGGAAATTAGACATCCTTCCCCCAGAAAGCCTACAGGCAGGCTTGTGTAGGGGAAGGTTACACATATAAACGCGGACAAACACCCAGCCCTGAGGGAAGTACCAAGTTCGCTCTGGTGAGAATTGAACACACACAGACAATGTGCCCAGTATTTGGCCCAGTCGCCATCCTGTTACCAAATACCAAATCAGCACCAACGCGGCACCATGAGAATAAGACCATGCGTCACCCATCCAAGTCGTAACCGTGCAATTCGTTGCTTGACTTCGAACAGCGCAGGTCCGACAATGAACGGAGTACACTGCCTCATCCTCATCATTAGCTTATTATGTTAAATATTCATACTAATTATATGTTTATTTGTTTTCTGTTGCATTTAAAGCGTATATTTAGCGAGCCGCAATAATGTCGATCTCAGGTGACTATTATTACACAACAATAGTTCACAGAACATACTAGGCACTTTTCTAAACATTCTGCATTAAAACCTCGACAACCTATTATTTAACATTAAAACGCAATGAAAAAGTCGTTGCAACGTCTACTGCTGTCAAAGGGGTAAGCAAAAAAGTGGGCGGAGTAACGGCTCGCTCGTATTCTAGGATTGACCAATCGGGGTTTGACTTCGGTTATGCCACTTTTTGGTGTGTGCAATTGGTTGACGGTCGAGCCGAACCGAAAGGTATAAAACTGACGATTGGAAACTGAAAATGCGAAACCTCAATCTCTCTTAGTTTCTGCCGTCAAGTTACAGATTGAACTTCTACTATCAACAGTGGACATCGAACTTTTGAAAATTTATGTAGCCGGGCCCCACATGAATTGATCAATAAAGGGAATTCAGTACTTAATTTACAGTACTGAATGAATAGTCACCAACAACCAATAGTGTATTGAGGACCGAACGCTAGGCACGGACAGCGAAACAGCAGCGAGGGATCGAGCAACCGCGCCATGAGTTGGTGAATCAGATCCAGCACCATCAGATCGCTATGCGCCACCACTGCTGCGAGTGCCGGCCCAGAGAGAAGCCAGTCCAATGGGGAAGCACCCAGTCAAACAGGGAACAGAAAGTGAATTCATTCCTTTCTGTAATTCTCTCGTAGCTTACGCCCACCGACAAGCTAGTTCACCATCGGGAAGAGCGCACACCCCTGAAATTGAAAATTGGAGGTACCAGAAAAAGAAGGACGAAACACCCCAATGAACCAACAGCAGGCTAGAGGGTAGAAACTCGGAGCGGTTGCCCAGTTGCGCCCACCGTGGGATCCAGCACCTCAAGATTAGACAACCAGGAGAAAATAAGCACAGATGCACAGATGCCAGACCGCAGTGCGGTGAACCTATCTTTGAGGCATCATTGAGGCAACCTGCTGAGCTCCATTCCGATCCGCGGGTCAAGCTAAACCAGCGAGATGCGCCCCGGCAGCATTATAGGGGACGTAACCATAGAGAGAGAACACGCCCTCAACAGACTTATGATGGAAGAAGTCGATAACAATGTCACAAAAAGGTAGTATCAGAAGTTAACTCTGTGTAAACCATAGTATTAGTAGGACCATAACTCTTGATGCCTATACTTTAGAAAGGAACACATATGTTCCAAACGGCTGTGTCCAGGATTTTTCGTAAACATATCTTATAGTTTGCTTTGTTGTATAATAATTCACGTGTTTATGATTGTTTATTTTTTTATTTAGCAGCATCTAATACCATAAACTGTTCTTGTAACGATAAGCCATATGTTTCCAGTTTCTTTATTACAGTAACTAAGATGGAGTAGTTATTATTAATGTAACAAATATCATATTGTATGCCTTTTATGTAGTTGCAGTAAGTTCTGCAACATATTTATGGCATTGCTTTCATTGGAATCAAACAAAGATAACACCTTTAGTTCAAAATGTTTATCACAATAAGCTACAGCTTCGAACTAGTAGAGTAGACTTTTTTATACTTGCTACTACCTCGTCAACTAAAAGGAAAATTTGTTATTATATAGGACTTATTGCCTTTAATGCACATGTCCGTAGACAACTTCGAGTCACCATTAATTTACATTTGCAGTAACTCTGGTTTAGAGTTTTGTCTCATAGCATATTAATTTTCACGTTATTGCGCAAACAAAAACACAAATTTTAAGACACAAGGTGATTCATATTGCTGTGATAACAAGGATCAGATGAAAACAAAATTATAACAGGCATCTGTGTAACATGTGGTGGCAATGTCGTTAGTATAGAAACAGACATCGGCAGTGTATCGACTGTTAGTCCATTTCTGGTGCGGTGCACCGAAATAGACGCTTTAGTTACATTATAAGATAGACTCTATAATTAATTACATTACTCTATAAATAATTATAAAACTCTACTCCATTACATTACTCTATAATAATATTATAAGATAGAAGCTATAAAACCTTAAACCCCTAGAAAATATTACATGAAAGGGTTACAGTAGTTGACTCAAGTATAGTTTATTTCATCGCTATTTGCCAAATAAAAATCCTCAACACATACCGTTGCTTGTTTTATGGCTAGGCTCAGGTAGACTGTTTCATTTATCGGCAAGATAAGAGAGTTTTTTATTTGGCAAATAGCGATGAAATGAATAGTATTGTATCTCCAGGCACGTGATTTATGTAAGTGTAATAGGCCCATTCCTTCAAACTTATTGTTAGGTGAACTAGTACTAATCCAGGAAGAATTACTGTTATCAATAATATATTTATATCACTGGCAATCTGACATTTTCTTATATATTTTTTCAAGGACTTTGGGTGTTTACGGACAGTTTATGTCTACGTAACATTTAAGGCTAACTGCATCCAGTAGTAACACAAGAATTTGCACGTTTACTTTCTTCTATTTTTAAAATTATTAGTTCTTGCCTAAATAAAAAGTAATTTGACCTAAAGGTTTCACAAGAAATCGAATTATCATTTTAAGGATCCTTTGGAGGTATTTTTATAATTGTATATATGTTTATTTTATATGTAGAGAAACAGATGATTTACAATATTCCGATATTAAATGAAATCACAACAATATGCCTTAAGGATTCCATTAGATGACCCTGAAAGGTTCAGGGGTTGTTTGTGGAAACTAATTCGGAAAATATTATCAGTTGTAAAAGTAAACATATTTGAGCATTGCTGCCAACGATGCATTACCCTAGGTTAAATGTTGGATGGAAAATGGAAATGGAATTTCTCGATTTAATTCGAAATAGTTAAAAATAAATAAATAAATAAATATATATATATATATATATATATATATATATATATATATATATATATATATATATATATATATATATATATATATATATCATCATCATGAGGTCATCAGTCATAAGACTGGTTGGACGCTAACCTCCAGCTTCTCCTATCTTGTGCTAACCTACGCATTTCGCTAATTGTGCTACAACCTACATCCCTTACTATTTGTGAGCAGTAGTCTAATCTAGGCCCACCTCTGCCTTTCTTCACTTCTATTTCTGCCTCCAAAATATCGCGGACTATTCCCCCATGTCTCAGCAAGTGGCCTACCATTCTATCTCTTCTGTTCTTTATGTTTTTCCACATACTTCTTTTCTCGCCGACTTTCTCTAATACTTCATCGTTTCTAACCCTATCAGTCCACGGTATTTTCATTATTCTTCGGTAACACCACATCTCAAAAGCTTCTAATTTCTTCCTACTTGCTTCCCCTACTGTCCAGGTTTCGCAACCGTATAGCGCCGTGCTCCATACATACGTTTTCAAAAATCTCTTCCTTGTTTCTAAGTTTATTACCCCCGAGCATAAAAGTGCTTTCTTTTTGTTAAAAGCTACTCGACCCTGCGCTATTCTTTGTTTTATATCTTTATCGCTTCTTCCATCCCAATTT
The DNA here is from genome assembly GCA_037954035.1 of Rosalia funebris. NCBI lineage: Eukaryota > Metazoa > Arthropoda > Insecta > Coleoptera > Cerambycidae > Rosalia > Rosalia funebris. The sequence continues at coordinate 14,918,534 of JAZFAV010000007.1, forward strand.
ATTTTACTTCCTAAATAAGTGAAGTCTTTAACTTCCTCCAATCTTTCATTATTAATTTGTACTTTCGTTTTTGCTCTGCTCTCGCGCCCTCTGCACACTAACACTTTAGTTTTGTTTTTATTCACCCTCATTCCGTATTCCTCTGTCAAAACTGCCTCCATTTCGTTCAACGCTGATTCTAATTCCTCTTTACTAGATGCTAATACAGCTATATCATCCGCGAATCTGAGCATTTTTAGTTTCTGTCCCTGTACTTTAATCCCGAAATCCACTCTATCTTTTACCACATTAATCGCCTCTTCGATGTACAGATTAAAAATTAGTGGTGATAGCGTACATCCTTGTCTTACTCATTTCCTAATACCTACTTCCCTTTTTTCCCCTTCTACTTCTATAACAGCAGTTTGCTCTTTGTATAGATTGTGTACTACTCTCCTATCTCTATACTTCATTCCCGCGCTCTTTAGTATCTCGAACATTTTTTCCCATCTTACGTTATCAAAAGCTTTTTCTAAATCTACAAATCCTATATAAGCATTCTTTCCTTTTTCTATTGTTTTCTCTAACATTACTCTTAGCACCAGAATAGCTTCGCGAGTTCCCCCATTTCGCCTAAACCCGAATTGGTCTTCTCCTAGTATTTCCTCCGCTCTATTTTCCATCCTCTTCTGCACTATTCTAGTTAAGATTTTTGACGCATGGGAAGTTAGGCTAATCGTTCTAAAGTTCTCGCATTTGTCGGCTCCTCTCTTTTTCGGTATAGTAACGATAATGTTCCTCTTATAATCCTCCGGCATCTCGCCCGTTTCATATATATATATATATATATATATATATATATATATATATATATATATATATATATATATATATATATATATATATATATATATACTGGTAAAATACATATATATATATATATATATATATATATATATATATATATATATATATATATATATATATATATATATATATATATATATATATATATAATAAAAAATAACTAATAAACTGCTGTTTTATACAGGCCTTATGGTTATATCTGCTGACTTCTATATCTTATCAGTGATGATGCCATCTTATAAGTTACAATGATTTATATAATATGTATTATTGAATTTATATATGTAGATATTAAATACAATAATGTTAATTATTAATAAACTTCTATTTCTATTACAATAATGAATTGATGAACTTAAACCGTATTTATAATAATTTTTTGTTGACTTAAAATTTATTTATTTTAATTTCTTGATCAGTCTTCCTCATGAAGATACTAAATATTCAGTATTACACATTTTATCCATTTGTTTATATTTTATTTAGAATTGTGTTACATTACTTACTCGAATTTTAGTCAGGTAATATACAAAATGTCGATATTAAATATAAGGGTGCATTAGAACGCTCTAGAATTCGTATAATTTTAAAATATTTAAGTTCTATTAATATTTTAGTTACCTAGGAAAATGAACTAGATAAATCATTCATTTGAAAATAAAGAATATGAAAACCGGATTGTTCCTTTACGAGTGGCCACAAATATGTAACAAATCACAAATCCAAAGAAAGAAGATCAACTGAAACAATGTTTCATAATTATTATATGTTAACATTTTTAAAAGAAAGACCATTTTTATATACTGTCTTCATTATTTTGCCACAGTGTTATATATCAGGCATATATTTTCAAACGTTAATGAACATGGAAATTTTATTTACCTTAAACTTTAGCTTATCTGAAATATAGAATAGATTTTTACATAATCTATTCTACTAATTCTACTTTTAGCAATCTATTAATGATAACTAATTATATACCAGTGCCCTAATATTAAGAAAAAAATTTGTGAAAGTTTAAATATGGTATATAAAAATATTTAGAGATGTATGTATGGCAAATAAATATTTTATCACATCATCAACCATTATGGTGAAAAATAATAAAAAAAATATATATAATAGAACTAAGTAAGTCCACTGTTACTATAATAAAATGTAAAATTAAACATGAGACAAACAGTTACAAAGAAAATCATCTGCAAGGCAGTACGAATATGGGTACGAAAAAGATTGAATTTTAAGATAATGAGTATCTAAACATATGTAAATCAATGCTTATCATGCTCATGAAAAGCACCTAAAATACGATTAAAGTAAGTTTTTTAAAATTCAAGGGAAAATATGTCTTTTTTGTTAAAATGAACCGATTCATTAATCTTTCCAATGAATGCCTTTTATAAGTCCTTTTATATTTTCCCAGTCGCATTAGGCGTTAGGGAGAAACTTTTGTAATACTTGCATATTTATACAAAGCCATATTTTTACTGGCGTTATTAAGAAAGTTCAGTGCCTACTAGTCCAATAAAATTTTGAAATCAGAATACGTTACTTTAATAAAAGATCTCATCTTTCTGAAGAGGGGTGAAAAAGAAATAAATATTTATATATAGCGGCAAAATTTATTTATATACGACATTAAAAGTTATATGTTAAAGGTTTATACATAAATTGTACGTTTGAAGTTACTGCGTGGATCCCAAATAAAATCACAAAAGATTCTCATTTTGTGGACTTACAGTAATAAGGTTCTAGCTATTTTCTTGTGAACTACATCCATGAACATAGTGTTCAGGGATGTGATTTGAATGTTGACAAACTCATAACATTACAATAATTAAACGATAAGCATTGTTAATTTCTATTTCCTTTTACTCAGTAGTTAACCGACTTTTTGCTGACACGTTTTCTTCAAAGAATAATGATAATATCATTAATAAAATAAAGAATAAAGGCTTGAGTTAGAATCATGTACATCTAAAATGATAAGTAAGTGAAAGTGAGGTTCTGTGAGACATAATTTGTGTCGAGGAAACGAAATCCTGGACCTCGATTTAATTATACTGTTTCTCGAAGTGACGTATTCAGCACGTCCCTCTGGGCATACTCTAGCCGACCCTGTGACGTCATGATTTCGTACGATAGCACTGGATCAGAGAGTATAAATTACGGAGATTTTGGCGGATTCGCTCTCTTGCTTAGCAGCGCTTCGAGTAGCCTATATTATCATATACGCAATTACTTGTGCAACGCTAAGGCTTTACTAGTACCTGCGACCTGCATATTTTATGTGGCCCTGCCCATAAAATTTTTAGATTTGAAGAATAATTATTAACATTCAAAAACCCCGGTTAAACATTATAACGGATTATATAGATTAGTAATATTACCACCTACTTATTACAACAGTAGGTTTTAAGGAAGCGGAGGTTTGTAAACAGAAATTGTCTTAAAGAAATTGTCTGAAATTGTCCTGTGATCACGTATATAAGTTACCATCAATATACGAGGTATATCATAAGATCGGATATACGAGGTACGCTCGAAAAGTGAGTTTTTTGACCGCACCCAACGAGGATGGAAACTCGCAGCAGCAGGAAGCCCGCGGAGCCCAAGCGAGACCCGGCTACCATTGCAAGAGGAATCAACCCCCGCGCAATGGAAGGGGATGAAGACCGAGCTACAACCTCGAGGAGCGCCAACGAACAGCGGTCCGTACCCACACCAAGGGGCAACGCCGCCAGCCGGATCGTGGAAGCATCTCGGCGCGCAGTTAGAGTGTCGACGCCGATGTCATCAACGGGAGCACCTGTGCTGGCGTCGCCACGGCATGCCACGGAGGGGCGTGAAGTGGAGGGGATATTCCACGAAGGGCAACGTGTGCGTCGAGACGAGGCAAGGCCCTACGTACTCCGCACACGGGCACCCCCGTCACCTACCATCTCCCATCCCCCAAGGGATGAGAGCGAGAGAGAAAAGTGTGACGGAGCGAGGGGAGGAGCCTTCTATGAAGAGAAGAGTACGCGACGTCGACATTTGTTAATAAAACAAAATCGAACAAAATGAAATCGTATATTTATCTTATTCAAAACACTTATGATAAAATTGTATAAATAGTAAAACATAAAAAGCATACATTTTCAATCGTAAATTCAAGTAAAATTTGGTAAAACAATGAGAAGACAACTAAAATTCTTTAAACTTTTCACCGCCTTTTAATACAGCCACTGTCTCTCCATGTTTGACAAGACGAATTATGTATTTTGTCTGATATCAGACAGTGAGCCATACTATATAATACCATGGTAATGTATTAATTGTGTACTGTATAATACCATATGTAATTGAAAAATATATTGTAACTATTTTTTGATTTTAATTATTGCAGTTTAAAATATAAAAAAGTATAATAAGGCGCTTGAAATAATTAATATAAAAGACAAGAATAGTTACATTTATGGCCGGAACAGGTTTTGAGTAATTATAAAAAAAATGTAATACATATTCTGGATATGTAATGTATGTCTTATGTAATCTATAAAAATATATCCATGGTCTAATTATAGTTTGGATCCTCTCAAAAATTTTAATTTTTTTATGTCTTCTGAACATTCTCGTGATCTTGCTTTCCTCATGGACAAAAATGAAAATCAAAGGAATATATAAAAACTCACCGAGTTTTTTTTTTTTTTTTTTTAATTCACCTCGATTTGCTTAGGCCATACATATAGTAAACTATAAAGGAGCAGTACTAAACTAGCATCCCAAAAAGCAACACGCTAATTGTGATGTATAAAAAAAAAGTCGTCGAGATAGAACTGTAGATTGGAGAACAGAGAATCAGGCTCAATAAGGCCATCAAATAATTGAAGATTTGGTTGGAATAGGTCCCACACTAGGTACCATTCAAAGGCAACTACAAGCAAGGCTTGCGCGATGACGGAACTAGCCAAGCTAATACCAAATTTGAAAGATCCTAGAGACACAAGGAAGGTAGAATAATGGTCCACTTAATAATATTATACAAAGCTCAAATATGGGATTTAATGACCAATGGACAAAGAAATCTAGCTCTTCATATAATAATAAGTGAATATAAGAATATTTAACGAGAAACGGCCCTGATTCTGGCTACTGCAATACCAAAAAAAGTAATAACAACGAAACGAAGCAAGTAAAAAAAAGAAAAGGATATAACACAAGTGGTTAGTAAAGAGGAAAAGAGAAAAGAATGGAAATGTTGAAAATATGACAAGAACAATGTAACAGAGCATAAAAAGACAGATGGACTAAGTAATTGATACCTGATGTTCAAAAATGAATTAGTGGAAAGCATTGAGATATAGATTATTGGATTATACAGGCCGTTATCGAACATAGACATTGTAACAATAACCTAAACAGGATTAGGAAAATAGAGAGAGGAATACATAAAGTTCAAATAGGAAACTGGTGATCTATTAATTAAATGTTCAAAATGAAATAAAAAAGAAAGACAATAACAGAATTAAGAACAGTACCAAAAACAGAAAATATAATAAGAACAATGATGGAAATGGATGAAAGGGTAGAAGGTACAAAGGAGAAACTGGTGATGCAGAGAATCTATTATTTAATTGTTCAAGATGAAAACCAAATGGGAGACACCGACGAAATTAAGAACAGAAGAAATAGCAGAAAATATAATACGAACAATGATGGAACTGGAGGAAGATTGGCAGACTAGCAAAAGCGATTAAAGCAATGATGTTGGAAAATCAAAATTAAGAAAGAAAAGGAAAGTAAACAAGCCACTTTGTGAAGAAATGATGGTGAAGGAAAACGGATCTCTCTTATCCAGTAAGAATGTGCCACTGTCATAAGATATAGTTTTAGAGGCCTCTTTGGAAGATCTTCTCCCGCCTGCGCAAAAAGAAACTACCTTCATTGTTTAAGTCCTCATTAGTTAATACATATATTTACAGATGTAATACATATACCTATAAATACCTCTAACTTCATTCTTATCAAGTCTAATCGCAATTAATCATAACTAAAGTTTCCTGTAAAGAACATCTACGACTGAAAAATTGTAATATCATCCTATCACAGTCTAATTCGACATTAAATAGTTGTTTACATTAATCGGTACTTCACAGTTGAGACGCTTATACAATTTTATTTGGACATTAAACAATATAGTTATGTTATACAAAAATCGTAATAATAAATCTAAACTTTTATAAAACTATATAATTATCTCAAAACGATAGCACCAGTCTTTAGAAACTTCGATGCTTACAAAATCTGTATTGAAACTATTCTGAACTCTTTAAATATCATCGCTAGTCATCAAGTGCTAAAGAAATATAATGCATAATTATACTGTACATCTCTAGTAAATTTAAATTATTTTGTAGAACGTTAAGTCATATCTGGCATTCAAGAGTAACACAATGAGAACCACATCCAGTCGCTTATCTGTAAGCTAATGCGCCCAATTTATATTTCAATCTGTAGGAGAAGACAATAGTCAGTGAGTTATTTCAAAGTATTAATTATAATAATCCTGAAGGATTATATCAATCCTTTAGGATTCAATCTTAAACAACACTGAGTAATGGAATGTGTACAATGTTTTTAAACTCCACAAAATTAATTTGAGTAGACATCCCCGTTCCAGGTCAAATCTCTTATTGTAAAGGTATTATGTGCTCTCAAGCAGTTATTTTGCACACAAATGGAATTATATTAGTGGAAGATATGGCGAGTGGTGAATGGCTTTTGTTTCCATTAAATTCCCGAACTTATTGTTTGCTAAACTCCCTCCTTGTAAGCTGCATATATACATTGTGTTTCTATCTCGTTCAGATGAGTACATAATAAATAATATTGCAACTAAAATATCGTTATTTCTGTTCAGAATAGTGAATGAATTATTGGAAATGTTTGTCCATTCTTAAAATCATTAACTATATTTTATACACGCCTACTTCTAGCCACAGTGAGGAAGAGTTAGAATCCGTTTATTCGGACATAGAGCAGGTAATAGGATTTGTGAAGGGTCATGAAAATTTAATAATAGTGGGAGATTTTAAAGCAGTCGTAGGTGAGGAGAAAGAAGGAGAATTTGTAGGTCCTTATGGATTAGGAAACAGAAACGAGAGAGGTAGCAGACTGATAGAATTCTGTGAAAAGCACAAGATGGTAGTCGCGAACACATTGCTCAAGAATCACGTTAGGAGGCGGTACACCTGGAAAATGCCAGGAGGGATAGACATGTATCAGATAGACTACATTCTGGTTAGGAAGAGATTTAGACATCAAGTAAAAGACTGTAAGAGTTATCCAGTTATCCAGATGTAGACAGCGACCACAACTTGGTAGTCATTCAAAATTGGTCAAGTTCAAAAATCTGAAAACCCGGAAGGATAAGAAACGTATAAATGTAGACATATTGAGGGATCAGAATATGAAAGATAAGTTCCAGGAGAAAACGGATCAATTAATAAATAAAGCGAGTAATGACGAAATCAAGAACGCAGAAACTGAGTGGGAGGGTATCAAGAATAGTCTAGATTCCGCGGCTACGGACGTTTTAGGATACGAGAAAAGGGAAGCTAGGAAGCCCAGGATAACGGACGAAATCTTAAACTTAATGCAAAAGAGACGAGACTACAAAAACAGACGAGACGAGGAAGGACTGAAAACTTATAAGGCAATAAAGTGGGAAATAATTAGAAAATGTAGAAAAGCGAAAGAACAATGGATAGAGGATAAATGCAAAGAAGTATAAGATAAGCTGCAAGTAGGTAAGACCAATGAGGCTTACAAAATAATTAAAAGGAACTTCAGGGATATAGGAACAATAAGTAGAAACGTTAGGAGTCAATCGGGGGACGTACTGATCGGAAGAGAGGAGTAAGCGGATAGATGGAAGCAGTACTTAATAAATTTATACAAGGGTAAGGAATTAGGAGAAATATTAGAGGAAGAATCTAGCATCGATAGGGAAGATGTAGGAAAACCTATATTGAGAGAGGAATTTGAAATAGCACTAAGGGGGCTACATAACAATAGAGCGCCGGGTGTAGATAAAATACAGGCGCAAATTTTGAAATATGCAAGACAGAAAGTAGTAAAAAGGATGTTTGAACTGGTAAAATATTTATACGAAACGGGCGAGATGCCGGAGGATTATAAGAGGAAAATTATCGTTACTATACCGAAAAAGAGAGGAGCCGACAAATGCGAGAACTTTAGCACGATTATCCTAACCTCCCACGCGTCAAAAATCTATAACTAGAATAGTGCAGAAGAGGATGGAAAATAGAGCGGAGGAAATACTTGGAGAAAACCAATTCGGGTTTAGGCGAAATAGGGGAACTCGCGAAGCTATTCTAGCGCTAAGAGTAATGTTAGAGAAAACAATAGAAAAAGGAAAGAATGCTTATATAGGATTTGTAGATTTAGAAAAAGCTTTTGATAACGTAAGATGGGAAAAAATATTCGAGATACTAAAGAGCGCGGGAGTGAAGCATAGAGATAGAAGAGTAGTACACAATCTATACAAAGAGCAAACTGCTGTTATAGAAGTAGAAGGGGAAGAAAGGGAAGTAGGTATTAGGAAAGAAGTAAGACAAGGATGTACGCTATCACCACTAATTTTTAATCTGTACGTCGCAGAGGCGATTAATGTGGTAAAAGATTAAAGTACAGGGACAGAAATTAAAAATGCTGAGATTCGCGGATGATATAGCAGTATTAGCATCTAGTACGGAGGAATTAAAATCAGCATTGCACAAAATGGAGGCAGTGCTGACAGAGGAATACGGAATGAGGGTGAATAAAAACAAAACTAAAGTGTTAGTGTGGAGAGGGCGCGAAAGCAGAGCAAAAACGAAAGTACAAATTAATAATGAAAGATTGGAGGAAGTTAAAGACTTCACTTATTTAGGAAGTAAAATAAATTGGGATGGAAGAAGCGATAAAGACATAAAACAAAAAATAGCGCAGGGTCGAGTAGCTTTTAACAAAAAGAAAGCACTTTTATGCTCGGGGGTGATAAACTTAGAAACAAGGAAGAGATTTTTGAAAACATATGTATAGAGCATGGCACTATACGGTTGCGAAACCTGGACGGTAGGGGAAGCAAGTAGGAAGAAATTAGAAGCTTTTGAGATGTGGTGTTACCGAAGAATGATGAATATACCATGGACTGATAGGGTTAGAAACGAAGAAGTATTGGAGAAAGTCGGCGAGAAAAGAAGTATGTGGAAAAACATAAAGAAGAGAAGAGATAGAATGGTAGGCCACTTGCTGAGGCATGGGGGAATAGTCCGCGATATTTTGGAGGCACAAATAGGAGTGAAGAAAGGCAGAGGTAGGCCTAGATTAGACTACTGCTCGCAAATAGTAAGGGATGTAGGTTGTAGCACAATTAGCGAAATGCGTAGGTTAGCACAAGATAGGAGAAGCTGTAGGTTAGCGTCCAACCAGTCTTAGGACTGATAACCTCATGATGATGATAACTATATTGCAATGCCGTGTTTCTACGATCGCCATCTACGAAATGAACAGTGTCTCTAGTCCAGGTTGAACTGCGTCTGTAATTATTATCGAGTGACGTTTCGGTCCCCATTTTGGAGATATTTTCAAGAAATACGGATTTAAGGAATAAAGGAACATTAGGAAGGGTATTAATTCTTACCGAGGTATCAATATGCCTACTTGTCGGTTCGAACTTTAGAAAGGAATTATTTTTAAGAATAGTATGTAACTTGCCCTTGGGGTCTCAACCTGTGTAATCCCTAGGGCTTGTTACCAGTTCTTGCAGAGGCCTCGATCTGCCTACTCCTCGGTTCGAACTGTGGTGCATACGAACTGGTGGAACTGTGGTACAGTACGAACTGGGCCGTGAAGCCGCGGATGCACAAGCATCATGCTTTTGTTTACTACACGCTCTTAGAGACCGGTCGTCGCGTTATCGCTACGCAACGCAGGACGCCAATATTGCAAGGTAGGGTAATCTACCTACTCGGAAAACGACCGTGAAGTGGGTGAATAACCTGGATCTTTGGGACCTGGGAACATTCCGGGTCTGCAGGGAACGGTAAGAACTCCCGAAAAATGAAAAGACTTCGTGCAGTAGTGGAAGCTATCAACTGTACGGTATACTTGTACAGGTCAGTACGACGAATTCTACATTTAGACTTCCACTTCCACCCATATAAAATCATGGTGGTTCATGAACTTTTTCAAAATGATTTTATATGGAGGTTTCTATTCGCAGAAACCATGTTGGAATTGCTCGCACATAACACCGTACTGGTAACGAGTAACGAGGCGCATTTCCACATATCGAGCCACAATTCACGCTGCGAATAAATAAAATTTCTAGTATTGGTCGGAGGAACAACCCCGTGAACTTCACTAATGAAAATTTCATTCGGACTGAGTTACTTTGTGGTGTGCAGTAATTCGATTTCACATTATCTGTTTTTATTTCTTTAAAGATGGACGCAAAACGACTGTCAATATACACTGTTATGCTCATGAATTTCTTCTTCCTGAACTGAGAAGACGTAACATAAATGTCGAATTTTGTTTTGCGTTGAGTCAGTTTTACCCCTGTGGCCCCTTCTTCTCGATTAAAATGCGAGTAGAGATAATCTGTGTCCGAAGATCAATTCGAAACACTTTAGGTCAGCGGGTATGACCGAGGGATCAATCCCGGAACACACGGAAGACGGTAAGGTAGGTGTACTGTACCCTGGAGAGATCAGTCCCTCAAAGGTACAGCGGTGTGGGTAGAAAAGGATGAGCTTTTACTACGCGGAGAGAAAGAGAGAGACAAAGGGGACTATTTCGAGGAAGATCAATTCCAAGAAAGTAGTGCGGAAGGTATTATGTACCTTGGAGAGATCAGTCTCACAAGAATACAGTGGTTCACGTAGAAAAATATCAGCTTTTACTACGTGGAGAGAGAGAGAGAGTACTACTCCGAGAAAGATCAGTTCCAAGAGAGCAGTGAGAAAGGTATTCTGTACCTTGGAGAGACCAATCTCACAAAGATACAGTGGTTCACGTAGAAAGGGATAAGCTTTTACTATGTGGAGAGAGAGGACTACTCCGAGGAAGATCAATTTCAAGAGAGTAGCGAGGAAGGTAAGGTAAGAGTGGATGAAGACGGAGCGAGGTTGAGGATAAATACGCAGTAGTTCGACTTTAGACAAGCAACAGCCTGTCGGAACTCAGAGTAGTTGTTCAAGTCAAAATCGAGACTGCCGTTAGACGGCCGAATTGTCCATATTTATACGCTTCCAGGTAGAGGGGACGCTCCCTTCTCTAGCTCTGATTGGCGAATGAGTTTTTCTACGCCAGCTTCCGCGCCTCTGACTTACGTCACCTGTTTTCTATTTATTATATAACTTAAACGGTTTATACACATTTTAATATTCATTTCAACGTTAATTTTACATTACATCACAATAAGCATGCATGCAGTTTATTTTCAGCAAGACGGAGCTACTTGTCACACTTCCAGGGAGATTATGGCCTTCTTGAGTCACCGTTTTCCTCCTTATTTCCCCGTGGGGCTATATCGAGTGACCTCCACTGTCGCCGAATCTGTTGTCCTGTGATTATTCCTTGTGGCGATACCTCAAAGCAAGAGTTTTCCTTTAGAAGCCACGTACCCTTGCCAAAATTTCTGCTTCAATAACAGGAGAAATTTAAATTATTCAAGCCGATGTGGTACAGCGGTGCATGGACAATTTTTCTACTCTTTTATGGGAGTGCTTCCAAAAAATGGTCGCCACTTAGATGACGTTATTTTTCGCTCCTAATTCCTATTTACTTTCGTTGAAATATAACAGTATTTATTCGAGTATTTCGAAGATAGTATAACAAAACAATAATAAGAAAGCTTTATGATAAGTAAGTACTGAAACAAGAGATTAATTGAGTTTTTTTGTTGACTATAATAATTTTACAAATAACTAATTTCTGGCTACTTTAATAACGATATACTTTCGCTATTAAAGTTTGTGTACATAGAAATTTGGATCCCTTTGCTAAAGCCTATGGACAAAAATTTTACACATAGAGACGTGGAAAAACACACTCATCCTCAGAGAGAGGTACCAAGTCACTGTTGAAGCTCGAAACTAAGATACATAGACATCCTCAATAATGACCGTATCGGACGATCCACGTCAGAAACTAACCTGAATGCCCACCGTATTTAATATAAAAGGAATGCTAATATTAACAAATTAATATTAATATTACTATACTATAAGCTTTGTCATAATCAGATCTATTATGACAAATTAGTGTAATGAAGTAGCATGTTCCTTCTTAAAAATAAAAGTAAGTAATGACGAGTATAATATTATATTAATTTTAAAATTAATATTGCAGTATATATATTTTTTTATTTCATGAAAGTAGTAAGGTGTAAGATATACAGATCGTAGGATATACATGCATATTGTAAAAACTATTTTTATTTGGGACAGTATTTTAAGAAGGTTATTTAGTAGAGAACCAGCAAAGTATTTAATACAGCCATGATAAATGATTACTGACAATAAATTGTAATAGAACGTTGTTTATGAGAAAGTCTAACTGCCAAGCTTATCCTCACATACACTACAACCGTTATAACTTTACCACTACATCACAAACGATATTCGTACGAACTAAGATGAAAAATCAAAATCGAATGACTTTTTACGTAATGTAAATTTACCGCCTTTACAGTCAACTATATTACCGGCACCAAAGGAAACTAGAAAATGCCTTTCAAATAAGTTATCATGGCGACAAACTTTATAATCCAAGGGCTCAAACGAAAAAAGTACTTGCAAAAGTATTCAGGTCATCTCCGATGACCCAAGACACGTAACATCACCTGTCTCTTGTTTACCTATTATAACAAATGCGTTCATAGGGATAGCGGGTTGTCTGTAATATTACCGTATGGTGGTGATGTAGTAGTAAACTTATAATGGTTTTACTATAATCAGTAACTCTATTTCTAATAATATCTCCATCGCATCGATCAGAAATTTCTCGAGTCATATTTAATTTTGAGCTGTACTATTCTTGGGAAGATAAGGGGAATATAATATATTGTTTATTTTATAATAATCTACTTCAAATTAGAATTTGTATCTTTTGAACTTTAGTAACACGTCCTAAAATCTAATTATTGTTTAATATTATCAACATATTTAATTTTGAGCTGGAACCATATAAAGGGTTTTTGAAGAACTTCAACGACGATATTATATCAAGAAGTAATCTGCTTCTACTTACATTTAAATTGAACTGTTTTATTTTGTGCAATACATCTAAAAGCGTAATATTAAAAAATGAAATTAGGGAAGTCAAAGAATGTTATATTACTGAATATGGTACACAGGAATTAAAAACCCTTTAATTTAGGAATTAATTCAGGAATTAATAACCAAATAAAATATCACATGCATCCTTATTACATTTAAATGGAAACAGTAGGGTAACTGTCACTCTAGCGGGCTAAAGAGAATGGTATAAAATTCTGCTCAAATAATATCAACATTAACAGTTAATGTATTCTAGTATTTTACCAAGAAATCTGAAGAATATAAAATTATATAATTATTAAATGAATACAGTCGAACGCGGGGGATCGGGACTGAATATTTGTCGCAAATTTTTAAGTCCGCGAATGTTGAGTCTATTCACCTATGCATAATGGGGGGATATCGACCGAAGTCAAGAGAATTTTTCATAAAATATTGTATTTGAAGTGCATAATCATGTAAGCTGTAATACAAATAGGGTAACTTTTTAAAGTAACTAGTGATCCTCGCTTGCTTGGCCTCATCCCTCAATGTGGTCTGGAGGTCGCTGTATAGTAGCGTGGCTTTATGAATCTGCTCACGAAATTGCAGGCTCATTTCAGGATCGAGATCTTCATCTAATTCTATGTTGATTGCCCCTTCTGCTCTCAACAGCAACTTATTGACCGTCTAATAGAAGAAAAAACACACACCTACACTCGTACAACTTTCACCTACTTTCAATCTATCTATAACTGTTAGTTCATCAGCCTCAATACTTTTTTTTTGTTTAGGTGTAAATATCGGAGAATTATTACGTGCTGTCATAATTACTAATTTCGTATTTTATAATATTAATACATTAACTGGTAAATTCGTGCTCTAGAATATTAATGGATTAAACGTACCCAAGGATAAAACAAACAAGTACCAAAAGTTATATAATCAGTGCATAACATAATGTAGGTAAAATATCAACCAGTCGCAGTTAGTACGAAAACCGGCTTTGGGAATGTGAATGTTGAAACCAGACTCGTGAATATTGAAACTGGGTATCTATTTTTTCTTTCGCGAATGTTGATTCCGTGTGTGTTGGAGTTCGAATGTTGGGGTCCGACAGTATATCTATATAACTGTCTAAATGTATGTAATTGTCTTTGTGATAAATATCTATGATAAATGTGTTATCGCAGAGTATCTAAACACTGGTGATAAGTTTAAATGTAGATAAATGAGGGTAGTTCTCATGCTCACATTCATTTAATCATTGTCATCAGAGTAACCGCAAGGGTACCTGATAAATTTCTTGCAACCGCAGCAAATATCGATTACATACTTGCGGGAAAATCTCTGTGAGTCTAATAAACGGTTATGTAGTCTCGCGTACTAAAGTTGCATTTTCACCAAAATGTATTTCATTGTGACACTAAGGTGATAGTGAATAATAAATACTGTAAAATGTTAACATATCATCATATGGAATGATTAAATTATAACATGGAAGACATAGATGCATGCTAATATGTTTAACTTAACGCAGCGCTATACATACAGTGGGCACGTAAAGGTTGGAACAAATTCGTAAAATGTCCAGATGTTTTTTGTATGATAAGCTTTTTTGGTTACGTATATCTTTTATGATGTTATTACTGTTAGAATTGTAACGTTATTAAATAGCAATACACATATTATTATTTAATTCATTACAATTTTTTAAATGGCAATACCCATATCTGATAAAGCCATTTAGCGGGCACCTTTTGTTACATATGGTACGTCAAATTTAGTGGTTGTATGACTGTTTAAAGAAATTTAATCATTTAATGTTTAATATGATATATAGGGTATTTATAGTTGGAAATATAGGATTTGAATTGCGCAACCATTTGTGTTCTGTCAAAAATAGGGCGTCAATATTAACGTCATCTGTCATCTACACACCATACGATAGCATTCTTTATTTACTGTAATAGCATCAGCTTTATTTGCAAAGATATATGATCTAATTACTACATCACTCCAAAACTCTCACCAAACCATGAATCTCTGTGGATGCATTTTAAGCACCCCAAATTCGACAACGTTGTTTTCTGACGTATCCGGTAAGATGAAAATGTTCTGAACAAAATATTATTGCAAAAAACAATATCACCTTCTTTCTTTTCTAACACCCAATTAACAAATGTACGGCGTTGTAAATGGTCTGTAACTTTTAATTATTGTGCCAACTGAATTGTTGATGCTCACAGATGCAGATCTTTCCTTAAGATCCGTTGCGTGGTGGTATGATAAATTCAGTTGTTTTGTACGACGTTGAATTATCGTATTTGGATACTCCCGTACACTTCCTCTTATTGCAGCAATATTTTCATCAGATCTACCATGACGAGGATGTATTGACGTTTCCTTATCAATAACAGAATCAGTATCTTCAAATTCCTTGATTAAGTTACGAACTGTTAATTCTGTAAATGGTTCATTTTGTCCTAATTTTGTGCGAATTCCTCTTAATTCAACTGTAAATCATGGCCCATCTTCATACAATAGCTGTACCATCCATTTCATCGCTATTTGCCAAATAGAAAACTCTCTTATCTTGCCGATACATGGAACAGTCTACCTGAGCCTAGCCGTAAAAACAAGCCACGGTACGTTTTGAGATTTTTTATTTGGCGAATAGCGATGAAATAAACTATACATAAATTATTCGTTGCTGCACTGTTGATCGAGGCATGTTGACGTCGTATGGTTTGTAGATGGCAGTTGTTAAATATTGATAGACTATCTTTGACAGAACACAAATGGTGAGCAATTCAAATCCTATAGTTCCTACTGAGACACTTTTCTATTATTTCGTTCCGACACTAGTTGTAGATAATTTTCTTCAATTTAGTTATCTACTGTCACAGGTCTTCAAGATGTGGTGAGTCAAACGAAATAACGATTTAAAATTGATGATGATTGGCTATAGAGATAAGATTCCAATACAAGCTGAAGTTTGTGAGTTATTTAATAATAAGTATCCTGAATGACCTATTGCACATTCAACTGTGTGTAAAATAAAAGCAAAATTTGGAAATTTTGGTACCCACAAGTAAACCATAGGCCGTCCTACCGTTTCGAAAAATACACAGTTGAATATGTCTAGTTGTGCGGGAAAATCCTATTTAACCAACTCGCAAAATTGCATCGACGTTTGTAATGTGTCAGTCATCTATTTTGAAACGTCTGAAAAAGAAGAAGTAGCATCCATACAAAGCTCTATCGATATAGACAGCGGGATCAAACTACTGATAGAGCGATGTAATAATTATTGATGCCAAATTTCCTAGCCTGGCAGCGACTGTTTGCTCTGACGAGGCCTTTTTGTTTGAATGGTTCAGCGAATAGGTAGAATTATAGGTGTTGAAGCTCTGAAAACCCTCATTGGATGACAGAGGATCACACGCATAGGATTCCAATGCAAGCTGAAGTTTATCAGTTATTTAATAATAAGTATCCTGAATGACCTATTGCACATTCAACTGAATGTAAAATAGAAGAAAAATTTGGAAATTTTGGTACCCACAAGTAAACCATAGGCCGTCCTACCGTTTCGAAAAATACACAGTTGAATATGTCTAGTTGTGCGGGAAAATCTTATTTAATCAACTCACAAAATTGCATCGACGTTTGTAATGTGTCAGTCAACTATTTTGAAACGTCTGAAAAAGAAGAAGTAGCATCCACACAAAGCGCTATCGATATAGACAGTAGGATCAAATTACTGATAGAGCGATGTAATAATGATTGATGCCAAATTCCCTAGCCCGGCTGTTTGCTACGACGAGGCCTTTTTGTTTGAATGGCTCAACGAATAGGTAGAATTATAGGTGTTGAAGCTCTGAAATCCCTTATTATATTAGACAGAGAATCACATACACTTTACAGAGAATGGCAACGTGTTAGCAGGAATTGTTGATATCACAATTATAGGACCATTATTTATTAACGATGCTGATTTATTCAAACTAAAAATATTTGCAATTACTACAACACATAATTCCTTCACCTGTGGCATTACATCCAAATAATGAAAATCTTCGAACACCAGAACATTCGATGTAGTACCAACATGATGACGTGCCACATTTTTAACAAATTATGCATGATTAAGCACCGTCTTCTCCAATAAGTGGAATGGTAAAAGGGACGTTATTGAATGGTCAGTTAGGTCTCTGACCCTAATTCCGTTGCCTTATTTCTTTTAGATTTACCTTAAATACAAGGTTAATAGACCAAATGCTCATTGAGACATTAACGGATATATTCGGGCTTCATAATATGATGTGATGCAAATGCACTAATTTGTGGGTTTTAATCAATAGTTATAATTTTCGTGAGATATTTTGAAAAATGTTAATAATACCTAACACAATTAATTTAGGTAGTATTATTTACACATTCTGATCCGATAGGACTTGCACCTTGACGAAGTTCTAGTGCAAACTAGAGCGGGTGGGTCGGCTTGCGCGTTTTAATGATTTAAGGAGCCATACCATAGGTTTAACCATAGTGGGAGGGTCCTTATTGAAAAAACAGACTAAGATAAGTCCCTGAAGGAGGGCAGCAGCTCTTTCAGTAGTCATAGTGGCAGAAACCGTGGGGGTTGGTATGGTGCTATGACACACACGACTGCGATGTGGAAGGCAAGAGGAAACCACCACATTATAATCCTCAGAACAGCTAGCAGAAAGCTTATCCTAAATTAATGATGGCGTCTCCTGGGGCAAAAAACTCCGGAGGTAAAATAGTCCTCCGTTCGGATCTCCGGGTGAGGACTCTTCCGGGAGACGTGATCGAGTGCAATAATAGTAAGTGTAGCATTTCACGAGTCGGAGCGTGGAATGTCAGAAGCATGAGACAGGCAGGGAAGCTAGAAAATCTGAAGATAGAAATGGATAGGTTAGGATTAGATATAGTAGGTATAAGTGAGATGCGCTGGCCGGAAGTAGGAGATTTTTGGAGCGGTGACTATAGGGTAATACACACAGGATCGGTAAATGGAAACGCGGGAGTAGGAATCGTTATGCGGAAGAACGCAGGACAGTGTGTAGATAGCTACCTACAATACAGCGAGAGAGTAATGATGGTTAGGTTAGATTCGAAGCCAGTGGAAACAGTAATAGTGCAAGTATACATGCCTACTTCTAGCCATAGTGAGGAAGAGTTAGAAGCCGTTTATTCGGACATAGAGCAGGTAATAGGATTTGTGAAGGGTCATGAAAATTTAATAATAGTAGGAGATTTTAACGCAGTCGTAGGTGAGGGGAAAGAAGGAGAATTTGTAGGTCCTTATGGATTAGGAAACAGAAACGAGAGAGGTAGCAGACTGATAGAATTCTGTGAGAAGCACAAGATGGTAGTCGCGAACACATTGTTCAAGAATCACGTTAGGAGGCGGTACACATGGAAAATGCCAGGAGGGATAGACAGGTATCATATAGACTACATTCTGGTTAGGAAGAGATTTAGAAATCAAGTAAAAGACTGTAAGAGTTATCCAGGAGCAGATGTAGACAGCGACCACAACTTGGTAGTCATGAAAGCTAGATTAAAGTTCAAAAATCTGAAAATCCGGAAGGATAAGAAACGTATAAATGTAGACATATTGAGGGATCAGAATATAAAAGATAAGTTCCAGGATAAAACAGATCAATTATTAAATAAAACGAGTAAGGACGAAATCAAGAACGCAGAAACTGAGTGGGAGGGTATCAAGAATAGTCTAGCTTCCGCGGCTACGGACGTTTTAGGACACGATAAAAGGGAAGCTAGGAAGCCCTGGATAACGGACGAAATCTTAAACTTAATGCAAAAGAGACGAGGCTACAAAAACAGACGAGACGAAGAAGGACTGAAAACTTATAAGTCAATAAAGTGGGAAATCATTAGAAAATGTAGAAAAGCGAAAGAACAATGGATAGAGGATAAATGCAAAGAAGTAGAAGATAAGTTGCAAGTAGGTAAGACCGATGAGGCTTACAAAATAATTAAGAGGAACTTCAGGGATATAGGAACAATAAGTAGAAACGTTAGGAGTCAATCGGGGGACATACTGATCGGAAGAGAGGAGAAAGCGGATAGATGGAAGCAGTACTTAGGAAATTTATACGAGGATCAGGAATTAGGAGAGATATTAGAGGAAGAATCTAGCATCGATAGGGAAGATGTAGGAAAACCTATATTGAGAGAGGAATTTGAAATAGCACTAAGGGGGCTAAAGAATAATAGAGCGCCGGGTGTAGATAAAATACAGGCGGAAATTTTGAAATGTGCGGGACAGAAAGTAGTAAATAGGATGTTTGAACTGGTAAAATACATATATGAAACGGGCGAGATGCCGGAGGATTATAAGAGGAACATTATCGTTACTATACCGAAAAAGAGAGGAGCCGACAAATGCGAGAACTTTAGAACGATTAGCCTAACTTCCCACGCGTCACAAATCTTAACTAAAATAGTGCAGAAGAGGATGGAAAATAGAGCGGAGGAAATACTAGGAGAAGACCAATTCGGCTTTAGGCGAAATAGGGGAACTCGCGAAGCTATTCTGGCGCTAAGAGTAATGTTAGAGAAAACAATAGAAAAAGGAAAGAACGCTTATATAGGATTTGTAGATTTAGAAAAAGCTTTTGATAACGTAAGATGGGAAAAAATGTTCGAGATACTAAAGAGCGCGGGAATGAAGTATAGAGATAGGAGAGTAGTACACAATCTATACAAAGAGCAAACTGCTGTTATAAAAGTAGAAGGGGAAAAAAGGGAAATAGGTATTAGGAAAGGAGTAAGACAAGGATGTACGCTATCACCACCAATTTTTAATCTGTACATCGAAGATGCGATTAATGTGGTAAAAGATAGAGTGGATTTCGGGATTAAAGTACAGGGACAGAAACTAAAAATGCTGAGATTCGCGGATGATATAGCAGTATTAGCATCTAGTAAGGAGGAATTAGAATCAGCATTGAACGAAATGGAGGCAGTGTTGACAGAGGAATACGGAATGAGGGTGAATAAAAACAAAACTAAAGTGTTAGTGTGCAGAGGGCGCGAGAGCAGAGCAAAAACGAAAGTACAAATTAATAATGAAAGGTTGGAGGAAGTTAAAGACTTCACTTATTTAGGAAGTAAAATAAATTGGGATGGAAGAAGCGATAAAGACATAAAACAAAGAATAGCGCAGGGTCGAGTAGCTTTTAACGAAAAGAAAGCACTTTTATGCTCGGGGGTAATAAACTTAGAAACAAGGAAGAGATTTTTGAAAACATATGTATGGAGCACGGCACTATACGGCTGCGGAACCTGGACGATAGGGGAAGCAAGTAGGAAGAAATTAGAAGCTTTTGAGATGTGGTGTTACCGAAGAATGATGAAAATACCATGGACTGATAGGGTTAGAAACGAAGAAGTATTGGAGAAAGTCGGCGAGAAAAGAAATATGTGGAAAAACTTAAAGAAGAGAAGAGATAGAATGGTAGGCCACTTGCTGAGACATGGGGGAATAGTCCGCGATATTTTGGAGGCAGAAATAGGAGTGAAGAAAGGCAGAGGTAGGCCGAGATTAGACTACTGCTCGCAAATAGTAAGGGATGTAGCACAATTAGCGAAATGCGTAGGTTAGCACAAGATAGGAGAAGCTGGAGGTTAGCGTCCAACCAGTCTTAGGACTGATGACCTAATGATGATGATGATGATATTTACACATTATAGATGACTGTTTACATGCCCTTATTCCCAGTGTGTGGTTATCAAAATAACAAACATCACTTTTCAATGAATATATTAGTACAAAAAAAAACAATAGATACACTAATCGAATTATAATTCCAGTATTTTTACAGTAGTCCTCTAATTGACTTCATGTTGATAAACAACATTGATCAGCAGATATATTGTAAGGAATTCAGTAATAAATATGCCAATAAATATGTATGCCTGTCAATGCATGAAGAACTCAAATAATAAAAGTGATAAATATTTATATGAAAGTTTCTCTCGCAACAAGATAGTTTCCTCATAACATCAGTAGTTAAATTATCCAGGAGTTTTTCTTGTAGGATTGCATAAAGAGAATTGAGATTATCTTCACAGAAACCATAATACAGAGGAATTACAATGGATAAAATACAGAATGATAAAGGCAGTAGATACTCGAGAGGTCAAATATAGATAAGTTAAATTAGTAAATTATTTGAACAAAATTCCTGGTCCCAAGTTATCCAGTGCTAAGCGTTTATGTTTTATTTTGTACAAGTCGAACTTATAATGGCTATAACTCTGATTAACTATACTAGGGAACACATTCAGTTTTTGCTCACTGTTCAATTTATTTTGATCTTTTAAAATCACACCAGTAACTATTTTGTAAAGTTTATATAATATGTAAATAGTATTTAGCATACCCTACGGTTACGTCAAGAACATTCTTATAGCAGTCCGGTTAAAAAAGAGAATTTTTATCCACTTATTTTAAATACTTACTTTCATAAATCTTAGAATTTATTGCTTTTAATAAAAAAAAACATTTAGTAGTGTTTTTAATGGATTCGAACTTATATATAATGTACTGTTCACGTTTCACTTCACTACATACCTTTTCACTAATAGATTTGGATTTTAAGAAGTTTCAAGACTATCAAGTTTTGAAGAAGACTCAAATAACATGTGAAACATTAACAAATAAAGAACTTAGAGAAGAACAATATTTCATGGTTCAAGTAATAATAAATAAATAATAAAGTAAATTCCCACTTGCTACTATTAAATGCTTACGATTTTTTTAAATTATGGCTATAGGTCTTTTTAGAGGTTACTGGAGGTTTAGGGGTTATTAAACATTTTATTGGGGGCTTCAATTTCTTAAAATTAATGAAAATAATTGAAAGTTCAATATATATTTGACCTACAACTATTCTACCTTAAATTATATAACGTTTAAATCATTATATATAATTATATTTTCTATGATGATCTAAATATGGAAAAATTATTTTCCACGTGATTCCGAAATTGCTCACATTATAACAAAATTTATGTACTTTGGAAAAATAAAATGAAACTTAAAAAATACAACTATCGAAAAGCCCTCAGCATATTACTAAAGCCCCCCTTCTAATTTAATCTTCATTCAGTAGAATAATAAAATGTCATTCCCCAAAGAAGCTTCAAATGGTCATCACTTTTTGTGCAAAAAGTAATGTGTGTGATAAGTGAAGTAATAAATGAAGTAATGACTGTGGTGACCACAATATTCTGTGTTTTGGAGGAACTGTATTGTCTTAACTCATGCAAAGGGCTATTACAGCAGAAGAAGTATTCAAAATTTTAAACTAGTGACTAGTAGAATTAAGACATTGCTTCCTTAATTTTCTTTAGTTCATATCTGATTCCATGGATCTTTTATTTACTTCAAGATTTCAATAATAGAAAACTCAGACATGTTAAGATATGGGTGATGCAGAAATTCAAGGGGGTGCGAAGTAATGTTTCTCGAACTAATCGATTTTACCATCTAATTATTTTTCCGAAAGGATACAATTATTGGAATATATTGGAAGATATTTAACAATGGAGATTCATCATCATTAGGTCATCAGTCCTAAGACTGGTTGGACGCTAACCTCCAGCTTCTCCTATCTTGTGCTAACCTACGCATTTCGCTAATTGTGCTACAACCTACATCCCTTACTATTTGCGAGCAGTAGTCTAATCTCGGCCTACCTCTGCCTTTCTTCACTCCTATTTCTGCCTCCAAAATATCGCGGACTATTCCCCCATGTCTCAGCAAGTGGCCTACCATTCTATCTCTTCTCTTCTTTAAGTTTTTCCACATACTTCTTTTCTCGCCGACTTTCTCCAATACTTCTTCGTTTCTAACCCTATCAGTCCATGGTATTTTCATCATTCTTCGGTAACACCACATCTCAAAAGCTTCTAATTTCTTCCTACTTGCTTCCCCTACCGTCCAGGTTTCGCAGCCGTATAGTGCCGTGCTCCATACATGTTTTCAAAAATCTCTTCCTTGTTTCTAAGTTTATTACCCCCGAGCATAAAAGTGCTTTCTTTTCGTTAAAAGCTACTCGACCCTGCGCTATTCTTTGTTTTATGTCTTTATCGCTTCTTCCATCTCAATTTATTTTACTTCCTAAATAAGTGAAGTCTTTAATGGAGATTAGTATTTTGAAAAATTATTCTAACTCTATTTAATTATTAAATTCCTCAAAATGTCAATTCTGAATAAGGCTTCATCAGCGCTCATTTCTTCATTAGCATACTAAGCTAATCAGATAAATATATTTTTAAGCAATTTTTGTTAATTAAAATCATATATTTTTTAGAAACCTATTATATACCTCAACAAAATAAAACCTTTACATAAAGATTTATTTACGTCTAAGTATTGCTTATGTCAATAATTAAACAATGGTTTTTTTCTATTAATTTCTATAATATATTTTGCGTTTCAATTTTGTAGCCACATTGAAGACTTCCTATTATATAATCCTCCCGATTATATAATAGAGAATTATGTACTTCTTGGCAATATATCTTACCTTGAGGTAAGGGGTTGTGCTCCTGCCGACATCCTTCTGCTCAGGCCGAACGAATGCACCTTCTCGGCCAAGCTTTCCAAAGTATTTGGATAGCTTCTCTCGTATGGCTGGAAGTGTTGCATGCTGGATTTGGGCTGTTCAGTGATCACAGGCGGTGGGGGTTGGTAACCCCAGTTTGCATCAGGCGGACGGCTGTTATAATACAAATCCAGGCCGTTCGTGTCAGCCTGCTGAGTGGTAGAGTGACGAGAATCCAATGTAGACAGACCTAGGCCTAGTCTGGAACGAGATTCGCTCATTTCTCTTCCGTCACCAGTGTGCCTTTGTCTCATCGATTCTCTGAAAATAACATAAAAAATGAATTATGTCGCTTCATGCGACAGGCTGTTCCGAAAATATTATTTAGTATTTCATATTCTTCTACAAAATGGGAACCTGGTGCGTCACTACGAAGCTTAAATTTTATATAAATGCTGACTGATACAGGGTGTATATTAACCTAGTGTCATAACTTCAGGTAAATGGATTACATGGATTATTTTTTATGCAAAGCCACTAATACAAAGTGTTAAATATTTTAAAGAACATTACATAGATGGTTAAAGATGCTCATTATTGCAAAATGATGTCCACAACAATGAAATTTTTTAACATATCGCAATAACAAAAATATTTTCACATCAAAATTTCCAATGTTTAAAATTTTGGATCACAACAAAATATTTATTTAAAAAGAACCCTTTTGTTGAATCTGAACCTGTTACGATTTGTTTCTGTTAATAGAAATTTTTTTTTATATTGTCATTTGTTCACGTTGGTTCAATGGATGAGATGATATTTCAATAGCATGCGTTGTTATTAGAGCTTTACAGCAGGAATAACATGTTCATGCCTACTTGAAACATTAACACACGTAAATTTTGTTTATCGAGATTCACGTAGGTAATATAATGAACAGATAAATATTCAGATTAATACTACAATATAATTGGCAATAATGCATATCAGAGGTAAATAATAATAAAATTAATAGATGTATGTATCTCTTGTCAGTTACTTGACTTCTGAACAAAGGTTGAGACCTTCCATACAGCAATAAAACGGGATCAGGTTTTCACAAACAACAGTATCTTATGCATCGTTCAACTGATGTTTCCTATCTGATGATTAAAACTGAGATTTTAGAGTTTCATCTTCTGATGATGCTAACTTGGTTGGCGAAATATGCATCGTGAATATGTTATATATTCACGATGCTTTCGAAATTTTAAAAAAGCTAGTTTCCTGTTTTTTTATATCAATTGCAATACAATTTAATAGTTATTTAGACATTTTAAGAAAGAGTTATTAGCGGTAGGCTTTTTAGAAAAAAAACTGTAGTAGATATATATCTTATAATTTAATCTTTTGCATAAGTATACTGCTGGAGAGCTTCTACAAAATCCAGTATTTAAAACAAGAACAGTATTGAATTGGTCAATTTGTATTATTAATATTTAAAATTTCACTTAAATTTATTTTCCCAATCTATACATTTCAGAAAGTCTACAATTACGGCGGAGATTTAAAAAGCATAATTTATATTTTACACTTAAAAGAGTGTTATATACATATATATATATATATATATATATATATATATATATATATATATATATATATATATATATAGGGTGGAAACCTTAACTGAAATAAATTCTGTAACATAAACCTGGAGGATTTCTTTATTATAGTATCTGTAAAAGGAATAAAAACCTACCATTTACATTTGTGGTAATTTCATCGCAAAATATGTTCAAAATGTACCATTTAAAGGTACCGTTCCTCTCGTCACAAAAATCTAATCGATGATAGAACCCTTGTCTCATATTCTCTAGCACCTCCGGAGCTATTTGTCTGACTTCATACCTTATTCTTTAGTACGGAACCTCAAAGTTGTTAGATTTTATTTCAAAAACCTTGTTCTTCAAGTACTCTCATAATAAAAAATCCAAATAGGTCCAGATATTTTGGTGATCAGTCAATTGGACCTCGTCGTTCAATCCACCTATTTTTAAATATCTCGTCCAAATATTAACGGCCCATTGCAGAATAGTGAGGTGGAGCTACACCTTATCTGGTGCCAAGTGGATCTGGATCTAATTCATTGGGCAAAACAAAGATGGAACCAAATTTTCTTGAAGGAAATTTAGATGTATTGGACCATCAGTGTCAGTTAATTTAGAATAAATGTAATTTAGTCAGAAATACTATCCATTCTAAGAATTAGGGATCATCATTAGCTTACAAAACTTAATTCTGAGATACAGGTTATCTAAAGTAAGTTCCGAAACCATTTCTATTTTATATTACATCCGATTATTTTAGAATTATTGTATTAGTATTAGAATCACGAAACACTAATTAATCTTAAAGTCATGGGACTTTCTAGAACAGAAAGCAATAAATTTAATTTGGCTTCAGTCAACAATGCTTTACTCATGTTTAGGTAAATCTCTCATATGATCAAACTCTCACTAATGAGACTCAATTTTACTGATTGGATCAGTAAAATTAAGATCAGTAGATCACCTGAGTCGGAATCTTTTGCCATACTTAATCAACATATCAATAAAACATGAAGAGATTCCTTTAGATAACACATTTTGCAAATAAGTTTTCAAATGTAAAATTATAAGTGTCGTGTGAAAATTATTACTAATACAAAGACAAAATACGGGGCATGATCAAAAAACAAAACAACTAACACAAGATAAAGAAGTGAATATGAGAAATGTGTATTATCAATATTCTTCATAATTAAAATGTCAAGAAGAATGAAATGGCAAACATTTTGTACACTTCTTACAATGCAGTCACGACTATCAGTAAAATTGTATGTTTATTATTTTTTAAGTTAACAATTAAAAAACTTTTGAAAACGAGATGTGCGTTGTATGCCTTTCTATTCGACATTGCAAATACTATGTATGTCATTCGATATACGCTTTTGTTTGAAATACAAAGTTGGGGCACTTATTTATATCCGTCAGAAAGAAGAAAAATAAATATAATTACCCCTTAAGTGTGGGCAACCAGAATTAAAAATGTACATGTTTCAGGAATGTTTACCGAAAATCTCCACATCCGACTTCAGAATTTATTCCAGTTAAGAGTTCCATCCTGTACTGCATTCAACCATCAATATTTATTAACGTTATTGTATAATATTCGGACTTAATGTATAAATCTTAAATATTTTTCCTACCTGTGATCACCGCCAAGATCGCCTTCATCAGTTTCGTCTTCCCGCAAGTCTCGCTTTATCACAACAACGGGAGGGGGTTTATGTTCGGACCGGGGCTGTACACTTGGAGATCCTTGCCCACCTTTGGTACCCTTTCGCTGCCTGGTAGCCAGTACCAGTCTTCTGGGTATTGACATAATGATGACCACATCATCGAGGCTCATTCGCGTTACGTCCACCAAATTAACGGCCAATATTTCGTCACCAACCTGAAAGCAAACAACATATTTGCAGTTGTGCTGTATACAAAAGGATAGATAAGTAAATAAATGTTGTTTCTTATTTTCAAGCATACCAAATGATGTAGATAATACAACACTTAGAAGTAACTAATATTTATTGATGAAACTATAGACATAGTACGAGAATCAGCCTATAAATCTTCACTGATCAAATTTTAAAGGCAGTTGTATAAACAGTTGGTACTTTTGACTATGTATGTTTGTACTTCATTCAATACTTACAATTGTCATAAATGGCATTAGTTGTTTACTATAGTTAGCTTTTATTTATTCGCTCTTTTATAATAATAATGGATCAGTACAATACAATACAATAGTTAACGATGAAGATAGTTACAATAACAATGAGAAGAGTATATCAATAAATAGGTCTCTTGGATGCTTTTCATTCCACCTACATTGTGTATTAGCACTTACTGTAGACCATAGACGTCAACAATTGCAATGAAGTATAGAATGTGTCAAGTGGAATATAGAATGGAATGATAATATACTGGGGTGAAAGGGGTGAAAGTATAATATATTATAATATACTATAATACTAGCCCAAATGTCAACCTCACCTGCTAGTGTGTTAACTGTAGTTATCCGGTACACCCTGCTAGATAACCGACGAGGCTCTGACGACCGAACGGCTGCCGGAATAAGCAGTCCCCACCTACAAGCCAACAGCTTCGGGTGGAAGAGCTTGTAAGTGTAAGGGCACTCTTTTGTCCTGGAGTTAAGAAATTAACTCCGAAGGCGGAGGAACCGATGAAACGGTCAGCGGCATAGGATACAGAAGGCAATGGGAAACCACTGTATTAAAGATCACCACGATTCCCCAGGTAAATCATCATGACATTAACTGTTGAACTACAATCCACTACTAATCATGGACATCGGATGCCAAGATTCGGCAGGAGAGGACAACCACGTTCAAAGCAAGAGGCCTCTCAGGTCGTAAACATGCGAAAACCTCTCGGAGAAAACAGTCGAACAAGAAGATCCAATATGAGAATTTGCACATGGAATGTCAAAAGCCTGTTTGCAGCTAGAAAACTTGATAATGCGATAAAAGAAATTAAAGGAATGAAAATAGATTTACTAGGAATCAGTGAATTAAGATGGCCTGAATCAGGAACCTGCAAAAAATACAACACAGTGATATATTATTCCGGCAATGGCTTGGAAGATACACATCACAGAAATGGAGTAGGTATCCTGGTAACAGCAGAACTGAATAAATACGTGACCAACTTTGTACCAATCTCGGACAGAGCAATCTTAATCCAAATAAACACTCATCCATTTAAAACTAATGTACTACAAATCTACGCCCCGACTGCAGATAGAAAATATGACGATGAAATAGAGAACTTTTACGATCAAATTTATGACATCTTACAGAAATTTAAGAAACACGAAATTACATACATTATAGGCGACTTCAACGCAAAGGTTGGAGAAGGTCCAAGAGGAGAAGCGGTGGGTCCATATGATCTTGGAAACCCTAATGAACGAGGACAACGACTGTTCGAGTTCTGCGAAGACAACGAAATGATAATTACAAACACCTGGTATAAACTACCCAACAGACGTTTATACACTTGGAAGGCCCCCTTTGATGATGGCAATAACCCTGAGACTTCACGAAATCAAATAGATTATATACTCGTGCACAAACGTTTTAGGAATGCTGTCAAAAGAGTCACTACATATCCGGGAGCAGATATTGGATCAGACCACCAACCTCTTGTAGCGGATATTAAACTACGCTTAAAAAAATACCAACGACCAAAATTAAAAACAAATACTTTTAACTTCGTAAATATAGAAATGAAAAACAAAATAAAACAAGAATTTAATAACAAAATAAAGCTTATCGACAAACAGCTAGAAGACCCAGAAGAACTGTGGTGCGAACTTAAGATCAAAGCCAAAGAAATCTACACAAATAATGAATATAAAAAGGACTCAATCAAGAAAAATAAATGGATGACAGAAGATATCTTAAAACTAATGGAACAGCGAAGACTAGCAAAAACAAATGACGCAAAGTACAGGTATCTACAGAAAAAAATTAAAAAGGAGATCAAGATGGCCAAAGAGAGATGGATGAGTGAAAAGTGCGAAGAAATGGAAAACATAATGTCCAAACATGATTTATTCAACATACATAAAAAGGTGAAAGAAATAAGCGGCATATTTAAAAAAGGAGTTCCCCCTGTACAGTGTAGTGGACAATAACAACAAAATCATCGTTGATGAAGAAGACATCAAAACAGAATGGCAAACATATATATCAGAGCTGTTTAATAATGATAGAGATAATGATATGGTACTGTATCAACATTGCACAGAAGGTCCAGAAATCATGAGATCTGAAGTAGAACATGCTATAAAAAATGCAAAAACCAAAAAAGCTCTAGGACCGGATGAAACACCCACTGAGTTAATAAAACTGATAGATGAAGAAAATATAAAAATAATAGTTAAACTCTTCAATGCAATATATAACACCGGAGTGATCCCCTCAGACTAGCTCAAATCCACATTTATTGCAATTCCTAAAAAACATAAAGCAAGAAAATGCTCAGAATACCGACTGATTAGTCTAATGAGCCACACCCTCAAAATCTTCTTAAGAATAATACACAGCAGAATTAGACTCAAATGCGAAGAAAACATGGAAGAAACTCAGTTCGGTTTTAGGAATGCACTCGGAACTAGAGAGGCGCTTTTTGCGCTGAACGTCCTATTACAGAAATGCCGAGATCAAAGAAAAGACATTTTTGCATGCTTCGTGGATTTTGAAAAGGCATTTGATAAAGTGCAACATACCAAATTAATAGAGATTCTGAAAAAGACGGGAATAGATGATAGAGATATTCGTATCATTAAGAATTTGTACTGGAAACAAACCGCTAACATTAAGATTGGAAATAGTCTTACTAACGAAATATCCATACAACGAGGAGTTAGACAAGGTTGTATTTTATCCCCAACTCTATTCAATTTATATTCTGATCTTTTATTTAAGACAGCACTTGAGGATCAACGACATGGAATAAAAATAAATGGTGAATTACTTAATGTAATTAGATATGCGGATGACACAGTAATCTTGGCGGCGGACAACATCGAAAGTCTGCAAATACTGCTGAATCGAATCCACGCAGCAGGGGAAGGAATGGGCATCAAAATAAATAAAAATAAAACCAAGTTTTTAGTCTGTAGTCGTAACCCTCACCCAGATACGAAACTAGAATTAAATGGAGTTGAGGTTGAAAGGGTCCACAAATTTACATACTTAGAAACTATCATAACAGACCAACTAGATCCAGACAAAGAAATAAAACGCAGAATTGCAATGGCCAAAACAACCTTTCTAAAGATGAAATCATTTCTTTACAACCACCATCTAAATTTAGAAATTAGACAAAGGATGGTCAAGTGCTATGTTTGGCCTGTACTGTTGTATGGAGTGGAGGCGTGGACGCTTAAAATATCAACAACTAATCGCATAGAGGCGCTGGAAATGTGGATACATAGGCGAATGTTAAAAATACCGTGGATAGCACATATCACAAACGAGGAAGTGCTGAGGAAAATCAACAAAGACAGGGAACTATTCAGGACTATCAAACGTAGAAAAATTACTTATTTGGGTCATATATTCAGAGGTGATCGATATCGTATTTTACAACTCATCCTCAAGGGAAAAATAGAAGGTCGACGGGGTGTAGGCCGAAAACAGATGTCTTGGCTGAGAAACATCCGAGCCTGGACAGACATACGAAATGCAGGTCAACTTTTCCACATGGCAGAAGATCGAGAAGCCTTTGCTATGATGATCGCTAACGTCGGATAACTCTGATATGACACATAAAGAAGAAGAGGTAATATACTCGTATTCAATAACGTTCATTTCTAATTGGATTGTACGACGGCCATATAAAAGTGGAAACACGTTGATAAGACAACGTGTGCAATATTTTGTAGAACGTCATGCACACTATATTATGGAAGTTATGGTATACAGAGTTGTGCCATAGAGAGACAGAAGTTGATCCTCACTCGAAGAAACATGAAAACTTTGAGGGAAAATGTGTATGGAATATTACGCGAACAAACTTGTTACAGTCCCCTTGGCATTAATTTCAAATTGTTTAGAACCAAAAATTTTAAGCAAGAATCTATTATCTCATTCGATCCAGCCTCAATAAGTTAAAGAACAGATGGTCAATCTAAGTCCAATTCCCAATTGAATTCTATTCCGTAATCCATTTCTTTTAAATAAATTCTCATTTTGGTAAAACTTGAAGAAAGAATCGGTCACCTCAGTCGATCCTTGCCTCAACAAGATAAAAAACGCATGGTCAATAAATGTCCAATTCCTTACTGAATTTTGTTCGATAATCCATTTTTTTACCTAAATTGTAATAATATATTTCCTATTAATATATTAACATATATAAAATATCGACCGAATGAAACATTCTCGAAGCTTTCAGGATGTGAAAGATTTAGATATACTGGGTAAGACGGACACACAATATATTTAGACATACCGAATAAAAAACGGATTCGTCAAATCATCAAATTCAAACGCATCAAAATCGTCTTTATTTTTAAGGTTTTTACATATTGATATTGCAATTAACAGATAATCAATAATCTTGTGCACTATATCTGCACTGATATGCACTTCCGGTTCAATTCGAATAATCCGCCTCATAGACTACTGTACTTCTGGAAATTCCATTAGTAACATTTCTGTCAAACTATCAAAAATATTTTTTGGGCTTCATTTTAAGACAATTGCAAGCGAGATGAGATTACATAGAAATCTGAAATCTGATAAAGCTAATTTCAGCATTCACTTCAGTGGCCGATGTTAAGCTAATAAAAATCAAGTTCACCGATGTGTTATCTACTAGAATAGTTTTCAATAATATTATTCATATTGTGGAGTTGGTCTGCATATTTAGGTTCGAGTCTTAACGGCAAGAGTTTGCTGCCTATACCTGAAGATGGATGGGTTTGTGTTCATTTCTAAGTATAACCTTTCCATCTGCAGTCCAATACTATAGGAGATGTAAATCATTTTTCTTTATGTTTCTATATTTAATAATTTTATTTTTATTCCAATTTAATAAAAATTATTAAGTGAGATTGTTGTGAATAGAAAATTTGACATTTCAAAAGTCGGTGTTGTTTGGTTGATCACCAGTCGTTCTCAGTTAACTTTATGAATTTGATTCAAGATGCCGCAAATGTAAAAAGGAATGAAGAAGTTGCGTATTATTTATTAATTTTCGAAAAATCTCGAGAAACATAGTTATTACTCAGAACAGATTCATTATACTATTATAATTTACTTTACGATACCTTTTACACAAAATGTACGATAGTTTCTATTATGCATGTATGTGTAATATTTGCTTTTGTTTATCCAATAACCCGAATTTAGGTAACTGGAAAACTTTCTAGTTCACACAAAGAGAAAATAACTTTTATTCAGAAAGGAGGAAAACAAAATACGGCAGTGGCCCACTGATTGTGAATATTGGTTTAAAAAGTTTTGAGAATATGATCGAATTATAAATTCGAAATTTCTCGGCATCTCCATAGATATCTTAAGATATTAAGATATCTATGCCTAATATATGTAGGTCAGTTCAGAGATCCTGCATATTAGATTTCAATTATATGCAGATTGTTCGATTTAAAGAAGAAATTTAAAATACTGTATAAAATTAATGGTACCTTTTAATGTTCACAAACTATGTTAAGAAATTACAGATTGCTTTAATAATGTTTCAGGTTTTAAAAAATGTTAATTTTAATTAATTTTTCTTTAATTTAAATTTCAGAAGTAAATTCAAAATAGTTAGGCAAAAATAATTTGGATTGACCCGAAAAACACATGGAATCCTGTAGTCCATAAAAAATAATATTCGATTTGCAATATAAAATATTTCCGTATTTCCGATTGAAAGTAATACAAATACAGAGTACTTTAAATTGATAGAACCAATCGGATTGACCCCTACCCCGATTGATTGATCCAAATTGATTAAGGAGGCGTGTATATATATATATATATATATATATATATATATATATATATATATATATATATATGCAAATTTTGTAAATGTGCTTTAGAAATAACTTTATTTCGTAAAGTGTGTATTTCATGCAATTATCCTTGATGTATGTGACATCACATAGTAATTTTATATTTCGTTCGCTCTTTATACGACTGAGTTCTACATTATTTCAATAGTTTACGATAGTAACTGCCCATGAAACACAACGTTCGTGAGAAGTTGCAATATAATACTCATTACAGCGAATTGGGTGTACAACAGTTAATCCGCTAAGTTTGTTAAATTACTAAAGTAGCGATTTTCGTCTTTGTAACTTGATATGGGTATTAACTCCTATAAGATTTCCAGTAAATACACTTTGCTTTGCGAGCCGCTACCTATCTCTCTTTATGTACTTTACCGTATATTGTTGGACACTAAAATCCGGCAAATTATGTGCATGCATGCATAGGGTGTGTTGAAGGAGATTAGAGTAGCATATCATATAGATTATCTTGCAAGTGAGATCATTGTATGCTTGCAAATAGTATACTTTATAACTGTTACATACTTTTATAAATAAGGAATTTGTATTACATGATGGGAATTTTTTATCCTATCCACCGGTTAATTTAGATAGATACATTGAATACGGTGAAGTAGAATTGTATTTCTAGTTATATCCACATAACTACCAGGAATTTAATACTTATGGTATATTTCGCCATATAGTTTAAAAAAAATTTCTTAGCAAATTACTGTTTTGAAGTAAAATAATAATATATTCATGATAAGTTAAACTAAAAACCTTTTATACCCATATTTGAGTATATATGTATTTTATTTTGTACAATTGATTTTTTGTCATCATTCTATTATACGAACCGTCAAATTTCGCAGAAATAAAAACGTCAAATGGCAAAAAATCTAGAGCTTACAGAGCAAAACTACCTACTCATAGATTTGAACTCGGTGGCTTGAAATTAAATAAAAATAAGTGCTGTAATAAATGCAAAAAAATTGTTTCTCCGTGATGTAGCTTCCTATTAAACATTACTTTCGAACATACCTATGTCATAATTTTTCAGAATTAAGCATACCTACGAAAAGACTTAAATTTTATTTATAAGAAAATTATATTATTTTGATAAAGAAACAATAAAAACCTTACTGGACCTAAATATCTACCGAATTAGACTATCCAGGCAAACAAACTTAATGTAGTTACAAAAATATATGAGACAATAGCTAATCAAGAGTACAATTAGTGCAGCTAGACTGTACTTCACATATGTTTCTTTTTCGTTTCCGTCATTTACCTCTTATTGATTTTGTAGGTGAACTAAAAATAAATCACAATTTTTTCTATATTATTGTGAGTTATATTATCCCTAATATGTTTTATGATTATTATACGTCTATTTTTGATGAATTTTATACGTATAATTATTTTTTCATAAATGACAATTTCTAACACTAGGACACTAATTTGAACCATCATTATAATAACATTCCATCTACAATGCAGGTGATTTTAAATTTTTATTTTATTTCTTTAATTTAATACAATATAATAACATTAAAAATATAAATAAAAAAATTTTGATCTTGTTCGACTGTGAATGTAACATTACAGTAGTTTCTAATATTCTTTTTAAAGAAGATTTTCCGAACTAACTTACTATAATTTTCAGTTGTGTTATAGCATGCACAAAAATGAGTTTATATAATTCACTTATAACTTCAGGAAGGCAAATTTTTCCCTGATTTACGCTATTTTATATGAAATTGACTGGAACCAGTTAAACAAGTTTTGTGACATCCATACTGCTTGAGATCAATTTATCTAATATTATATCCCATATTTTCGATGTCTGGAAAGCGTATTCCTAAACATGGTTTCCTTACATGGTTTACTAATGACATAATCAAAAATATTAGACATGTATAGAATTTATACAAATCTCAGGATAAACTAGAATCTTAAAATAACTTTAGAGTACTACGGCATAAAATAAAAAATAGTACACACAAAGTTCACAAAAATTACAATAAATGAGTGGAAACTTAATTATGCTTATGTGAAGGACTTATCGAAACAGAGTTGGCCGTTGGAAAGACCATAACTGATGATGTGATTTAAAAATTGTAGGTTTTTTATTAGGTCAGCAATCAGAATATACAAGGTATCCGTGTTTTCTGTGTGAGTGGGACCGCAGAGATAGGCGACAATATTGGGAGAAAAAGGATTGGCCTCGAAAAGAAAACTTAACACCTGATTCAAAAAATGTTATTTATGCAAATTTGATTGATCCGTAAAAAATATTTTGCCACTTCATATTAAATTAGGATTAATGAAGCAATATTTAAAAACTATAGATGAAAATGGGAATTGTTTTAAGTACGTATATGGCAAATTTCCAGCTACATAGCAAAATTAAAGGAAAGCATTTTCGTAGGACCACAAATAAGAAAGTAATGCAGGACCAACAATTTGAAGAAACATTGACAGAAATTTGAAGAGAACCTTGGATATGCTTTAAAAATGTAACTGAACAAGTTATAATATGAGCATAAAAATTCACTGTCTGCATACTTATCTGAACTACTTTCCAGAAAATCTTGGTCTTGCTAGTGGCGGAGCAAAGTCAAAGGTTCCATCAATACATAAAGTAGATGAAAAGGAGGTACTAGGGTTGTTGGTATGTGGCGATGGTGGCAGATTACTGCTAGATACCGAAAAGAGAACTTCCAACGAATTATTACGCAAGAAAAACTACAAAACGAAGTTTTTTGTTAAAAAGGGATTTTCAAAGAAAAATAGAAATTAGGCCCTCTAAACTATTTATGTTGTTGATTTTTACTATGTTTTTTAATGTTCCAATGTAACGGTTCCAACTTTGTTGTAAGAAGTAATTAAATTTTACCTAAAACTCTTTATTTTTAATTTATAAACACTTAACGTACAACCGTTATAGACGGTACTATGCCACTATAATAATATGTCTAAAAAGTTTAAAAAAACACCATCATGAAAGAATGTAATCAGACATTTTCAATTCATTACCCTGAAATATAGGGAGTAGTGAATACATTTTCTACCTTTCTATTGATCAAAAGCATGATTAACCTAAAAATTTATTCGAGATTGCCTATATTTCAGAAAAATGTATTGACAGTATATTATTACTCTCTTTCTCTATGGTACATAAATAAAACTGTAGTCAATATATAGGATTTCTTTTTATCTTAAGTAAATAAACAATAATACAAACTGATATTTCCCATGCAATATGTCATGACTGATCTTACCTTAAGGCATCCGCTATTGTATACCGCTGACTCGAGGGCAATCCTTGATATAAAAACACCGTCATTTCGGTCTATTCCGTTTCCTTCCCTTATATATAAGCCTAACGTTTGGCCGGGCCTTTTCACTATTTCTACAAATTGAACTGTATGTTTGGTATCTTGCATGGACAAGAAACGTTTGGCGGCTTCACCGGCTGTCCGTCCCAGATGCCGAGCGTCCAAAATTCTAACTATCATCTCACCCCGCCTCTCCACGTGCTAGAAAGAAAATGGTCTTGTGGTTACTGTTCTTAACGAAATAATATTACTAGTATTAAGTCTGCATCCCGAGTAAGAAATCTTTTATAAACATCATTATATTGTAAACATTATTATGTTATCGCGTATGTAATGCAATGAAGACCTGCCATCTTTTGATATTCATAGGAATGTTCAATTCCACTAAAGGGAGTTAACCGTAATGTATTCCAATAACTAACAGTATTAAAATGACATACCCTAGGGCCCTAGGCAATAAGCAATAACTAGAACAATATCACCAAATATGGCATTTTTTAACATCAAGTAAATATAAATTTAAGATATTGAACTATCTCGATGAGTATTATTTACGGTAATTTACAGCAAGTCGAAAGAAAATCAATACCTATCGAAGACTATGGGAACAGTATCATTAGAATTTATAAGTAGCAATATTAATTTTACCTCAACTTTATGAAATTTATGGAATTTTAGTTATAATGCTGAAGAATAACCATATCTACTCATCGTGGTATTAAATACTGTGGTAACAATTGTATTACTTACATATGAAAGCATTAAACTTTCTTGGAAACGGTTTGGAACCTCCTATGCAACAACAAAAGACCAATTTTCCATGAGATGATCAAAATTAATTTTTGAACTACCTCTATGTCTATTTAAATTTTGTTCAGGTTCGGTAAAGCGTTATGCACATTTTTCCGGTTTTATGCACTGTTTACTAATATTTGAAAATCCACATTATTTATTTCAAAATATTTCATTATTTCAATTATTTGTGTTATTATCATGGGACCGACAGTATGCCCGCCCGTACAGGAGGAGAAGTTATAACGTAGATGGACTACACCCACGTAGCTGTGTTGACCAATCACGGAACTTGGCTGGAAATCATGCTACTTTGGTGACGTGATTTCCTAACGGTCATTTTCCGGACAGTGATACAAGAATATTTATTCAGCTCAGGTCGAGCAAGTCGAGAGTCAGCTTTAGGACAAGCGCTGCGAGCTTCAAGATCTAGTAGGCAAACCTAAACAACGCGGAGTACCAATAGTAGACATCGGAAACTGGATCTTTCATATGGACGACCTCCACGTAGTTTGATACATATAAGGAATTCGATACATTATTTTCAAATCTGTAACCGAGGGATTCAGTGGTTTCCACCGTTGATAACTTCGTAACAGCAGAAGTCGACCAGCAGAAATCCAGACATGGATCTCCACCGTCCAACGTGAGTGAGTGTCACATCGGAGACGAGGACCACAGGCTATAAGAAAGATGTAGCTAAACGGAGAATATTGGTGAGTTATTTTCATGTTCACTCTAGGTTATGTCCATCGACCACCCTAGCAGAGCGTCGCAGAGACACGGGGTGTTCAACACCAAGTCAAAAGAACCAAGCGAAATAGCGAAGAGCAAGGAACAACCCTTAAGAAAAACTCAGAAGCAAGCGCGCCGGAGTTCACCGGAGGCGCAATCAAGAGGGCAAGGATTCTGGAGACACCCGACGAAGGCGATGTCGAGGGCTAATCAACAAACAGCTTCGTCCGGTAGAATCGAGGACGAAGACGGCGGGTCGGCAGAAGCCGTCAGTCAGCACCGGTTCGACATTATGATTAGCATAAGGAAAGATAAAAATAATCACGCTATCACGCTAATATAAAGGGAGGCATCGTTACTCGACGACTACTTCATCGAAAGAAAATTCTAACTTTATCGTCAATAATTCCAGCTCATCCATTCATTTATTGTGAACAATAGGCGTATTTTTTTGTAAAGCGATGAGGATTTCGATTATACAACATGCTACCTATTTACTATTCATTTCATCACTATTTGCCAAATAAAAAACTCTCTTATCTGGCCGATAAACTGAACGGTCTACCTGAACCTAGCGATAAAAACAAGCCACGGTATAAGGTAAGAGCCGTTTAGGATTTATTATTTGGCAAATGGAGATGATTAGAGATTCATTTAAACAAAATGTTGTTCCATTATATTTTTAGGTCTATATCTTTCCATCAACAACTCCTTAATTAAATGTGCCTAAAATACATGAACAGTAATTCCACATAAATTACATCATAACATTAAGAGATGTCACGTGTCAACAAGTAACATATAAAGACTGTAAAACTAATGATCTGGTACGTCGTCATCAATGCATTTAAAGTCTGAATTTTTAATTATTTTCTAAAAGGTTTTTCAAAATCTAAATTATTTCTTATTATAATGTACGTTGCAGGTAAAATGAATATGGCTGAAAGAAGCATAGTCTATTTTACTGGTAATATAATATTGATTTTGAATAATTAACCAGTTAATGTGAACTTTACTTTCATTATTAATTATTTTAGCATTCACTAATAAAATATAATTATAAAAGTATTATACTCGTATATTCAAATTAAAGTTATCAAAGCATATGATTATGGCACCACACATAAAAGGTGTTTTCAAATATCTTGAGTAAGGTTGACATATACTATGAATATTTGAATTTCTGTAGTTTAGTTACACAAATTATACATGCACAATTCAACTAATGCATGCAGAAGAGACGGAGCCATAGTATTTTACCACCACTTCTACCTAAACGTTTCAGCAGTTAGGCACTGAATGATTCTTTAGTGTTATTTATATAAAAAAGACTTATACTTGTAAAAATTCCCCACAGCAATAGTTCTCAAGAGAGAAATTAGGAATATTAATACTTGTGGTGCCGAAATATACATATCGGTGCTTTGAAAGTATCTTGATAGCGAGACTTGTCGTAAATGTGACACATTAAACAAAATAAATTTTATTTTTGTTTATTACATAAAAAATTCTCGTGTTTTTACTTCAATATTTTGTGTTGCATTTTTATAGAAAATGCAATATCCAAGCCGGAGAGTTTCATATCATTCGATATTGCAAGATTTGCAAGATTCACTAGTATCTTATAGAAAACTTAAGATTTAGAATAAGTGCCACTGGAAGACATCAACGGAATTAACATGAGGAAATAGAGATAAGATTGAAAATAATTGTTCTGTAAGTGTTAGACAAAAATTTAATATCAGAATTCGAAAAATCGTGTATAGCGCTCTCCAGAATGTTTATTTTCATACTCATCATCAGAAGATACAAGCATTACAAATAAGAGAGTTTTAGCCACGTGTGGAAATATGTAGGCAGATTTTAGGATATCGGTGTATCTTACATAGATTATGTACATTAGATGGATGGATCTCGGTTTAACAATAGTCGTATAAGAGATTTTAAAAATATGTATTTCTCGGGTGACCGTAATTAGCAGATAAGGTAAGATAAGGTAAGAGGATAATTAAATGCAACTTTCAACATAAGTTCCCTTAACCCTTAACTTATAGGCTGATGTAATTAATAACACTTGAATAAGGACCATTTGTGATTAATAATCAGATTACCAAACAGCATGAATGCAAATAATGTTCTTAATTTTGTACAAAATGAAATAAGCAATTAACTAAATTAAATTTCATTAGAAATTAGATAAAAATGATTTTGTTTATCAAATTGCACACCTATGCATCTTCAACTTCGGACACAATATTACCACTTCATACTTCTTAAAAAAATTTAAATGGAGTGTTCCTTCCTAAGAACATCATCCTGTTAAGCAATGTATAGATCAAAAATTACCAGCAATATGCCGAAGATCCAGTCGCCAGTACGCCAGTAGCCACACATTTTAACATATTTTAGAAAATTATTAATTTTTCGAAAACCACACACCCCAAAAATATTAAATTTTATCACAATATTACTACATCATCTTTATTAAGGACCCTTAGGTCTTGAATAACCGGCAAGATAATCAAGATATAAATAGTCTCCAGTATTCAATCACATGTTTCAACATATATAAAAATAATTTTTTTCTAAACCTGTAAGGCCATACAACTTACAATTTGGATACAGTATTACCACCCCACTCTCTTAAAGATTCGTAGGTCCATATTGACTATCGAGGCTGACAAAATGCAGTTTCAGCTTCAGATCTGAAAAATTAGGTTGATTTTCCAAGTGGATAGTTCATTCACTCTATCTTTTATTTTGAGAAACCCTGTGCATCGGTAAATGTATAAATATGTGTTAATTATCACATTATTTTCTTCTTGAATTAAATGAATATACAAACTAAAATGTATGTAAAGTGGAAGAACATATTTATCTATGTCAGTACAAATAATAAACCTCAATCGTAGTTATAATTAAATATTTCATTACACTAATTATAGTTAAACGATCATCCTTTTGCTTATATGTCAGCGCTATTCACAGACAGGCAAACTAAAATTAAATTGGAGTAGGAAGATGTGTAATCGGCATGATGAAAATTGTTAATCCTATTACGTTCACCGTATTTCCAGACTCACTGAACTGAGAAGATTAAAAAGGTCACTCGAATGGTATGCATAACATAATTTTCTTAAATTAATACGATTTAAAAATATCTTTTATATATGCATCGGATTAGTGATTATTAATTAAGTTGTTTTATTCACAGATTCTAAAAGTACTTTGGCTATGACCTTTTGGAAATAAATTTATTTACTTATTTAATTCAGTAGGAGGCGAACGAGACAACTCTTTCACACTTAAAGAACATTTTATTTAGTGCTAATAAATTACGCTTATCACAAATTAATGCTGATTTTGGATATGGAGGATAAATATAAGTTTCTCTTAATCAAATAGTAATTTCCAATAGATTGGAAAACCTTGATTATTGCAAACTTATTAGATAGGATTTAATATTTTCATTTATTAGATGTAACATTTGTTATGTGACATAAATATTACATTTGAAACTGTCAGTTAATGTTTAGCATATCAGTGGTGATACATAAATGAATCTAGAAGTCTGAAAGAAATTAATCTAAACTTGTCTACAAAACAGATGCTGTCTTTAGTATAAAATATTTATGTATTTGTGAAAACTACAAATAAATCTCTATGGTAAAACTTCGACAAGTAAATGCAATATTTATATTTAACCTTCATTTGGCTCAATGTTGTATATGCTACTTAAAGTATATATTCAGAATTTTGTATTCAGTATATAGTAATTATGCACCTGCATTGCAGATATCTATATCATCTAAGACAAGTCGGAAGATAACTGAACAAGTAAATTTAGATTATACAGTTTCTGTTAAAGGGGAGTAGCAAATTTTCAGATATGTTCCTACGTTATTTTTACTAATACACTGCATCATATAACTACAACATTTTCAATGTCGTAAAAAATAATCCTGAATTGTACTTTTCACTTTCCTTCGTCCTCTATTTTATTCTTTAAATATTTCATATTTTGGACCTTACTCTCAGTTTCCTTATGGGTTATGTTAGTTGTTAAATTTTTTGCAAATAATTAGTTTGATTGCAAAGAATCGTTAGTTCACATTGCTCGTCACTATGTTCTCTTGAATATTGTAATATATCGTCCAATAGGTTTACCAATATTGTAATAGAATTAGATAGGATATTAGGATTTTATTACTAATAAAATTATATAGGCATATATATTTTATTTAAGGAATTATCGTATAGTTTATGTACTCTTCGATATATTCATGTAATCAATTGTATTAAATTAATGAGCGCTAACAAACTATTTGATAAACGTATTCTTCAATATGTTTTTGAATAGTCTTGAATACGTAGTCTTGAATATAAAACCATACCGATTTTGAATATATGAATAAATATTTTAAAAAGTCACGAGATTTTGTAATTATCATAATAAATGCAATTAAATCATTCCTTATTTTCTATTAGGTAGATTTGAGTTACAGTCTACCATTTCTCTGACAGCCTCAATTTTGGAATTTCATTGGCACTACTAAACACTGACAACTTCAAACTTTACTTTTAGAATTACTTTCGTAGTCAAATAATCTGGAGTATGTAATAAAAAGTTTGCAATATGCTAAGTTTCTAGAACTTAGTTTATTAGTTAGTTTCTCGAACATTTATTTTATTTATAACCATTGATCTGTAACCAGTTGATGTTACAAAACTTCTTAATCTCTATTCATCTTTGTGAATTTTATAATTTCTTTATATGCTTATTTGAAATCGAATAATTTTTAGGCAAAGAATGTACTTTTCAATGAATCGAATACTTAAGCAATGTAATTATAAATTAGTGTTTTACAACAAAGATGTAGTCTAATCCACATATTGTATATTTTAGCGCACGTTACTTGGAATCCCACTAGTAAGAATGTACTGTATCAATGACAGGCGGAGCTTATGGTACAAATTCCTTATTCATTCTTCAATTATTCAATGTTTGATTTGAAAAATATATACTTGACAAGTGACCAATATTAATATTGTTTTGTAGTGTCATATTTTTCAATCGCTAAATAATTTTTATTGTACAGACTTATGAGTATATAGATGACAGTAGCCTTTACTTAATACGTTAAATATAATTTTCTTTATGTTCAAGTTCACAATAATACAAATTAAGTAGGTTTTATTCAGAAACATGCACTTCATAACTTCCTGAAGCACATATGCATTCCTATTTGATTTGAAGTGGAAATCTAGCATTTATATTTTCTTTTTCATACCTCATTGTAGCCTACTATTCAAAAGAATAATTAAATAACATTTTGACAGAACTTATGCTTATAGTTGAAGTTCGCAATTACCTTAATCAAATATATTTCCAACGCTAGCCTGTAATAATCAATGAAATACCACACACAATACCTTTAATGTTTTTATTATAGGGCTATTCTTTATAGACATACGTAGAAAGTTTAATCTACAATATAACTATTCCACATAATTTCCGACAGGAATAACAGGCATTCGAGCTGTATATCACGATTTTGTCTTTATTGGGAATCATGAATGCATCATACTAGATGCCTGACGTTGATCTATAACATAGGAAGTGACCATACACATAAAAACTATATGACCATCTGCTTGCTAACCAAATTAGACGCGACAATTTTCTTATAGAATATTTCATCTGATGTAGCTAATGGCATATTTGATACTCTACGCGGAGTGATTTGTTTGACTATGTAGTCGGTAGATGGTTATAGTACTATTCTACATTCCTAAATATTTAAATAGAAGAAATCTATTTAACCGTATCAAAATATTCTGCAAGTCATATTTCTAGACATGGTG
This sequence comes from Rosalia funebris, assembly GCA_037954035.1. Lineage (NCBI taxonomy): Eukaryota > Metazoa > Arthropoda > Insecta > Coleoptera > Cerambycidae > Rosalia > Rosalia funebris. Next base: position 14,962,652 of record JAZFAV010000007.1, read on the forward strand.
TACAAAATGAATAAATTCTTCTATACCTAACTACATTCTACTATTCTACCGCAAACTGTTTAGAAGTAGATAATAGGGGAAGGATGTGAAAATATTTTTTAAAAGCACCCTATATTTAAGATCAATTTAAATTCGAAATAACGCCGAATGGGAGAGAAAAATAATCTAATGTTTTTGTACAAAAAAACGTTCTGGTAATAATAAAAATGGAAAATTATTAAAACCGATACTTTCAATATTCTGACAAAAACCTATCGATTTGATATTAAACTTGACATTATTACTCTATTCATATAAGACACATCTAAAGATTTTTTTTAATTTTAATGCCAAATAGTCGTCTCAGCTTTCCTAATTACCTCAATAGTTTAACAATGTTAATTTTAATTGACTGGCCACTTGTTATGCTACTGTTGCTTTTCGTAAGTTCGCCATGAAAATGTTATCAGGAGGGGCTTTGAAGTAATTTATACAATAAAGCGTTAAGAAAGATAAAATATCGTGCCTTTCAAACCGCGGACGCCTTTCTTTATAACAACTGGAATTTACTGTCGGCATTTTCACAAGCTGCTTTATATTGTTACGCTAAGGGCTGTTTAGATTATCCAAGAAGTGTAAGTTCTTGATAGGATCTCTTTTATGATATGCAATGACTTGGATGGTATAAATGAAATAATATTATCGCGAGCTGATCTCTGTGTCTGGGATTATAATAGACCGGAGAACAATTGAAGTATTTATTGCGAGATTTGATCATAAAGTAGATAAAGAATTATATAAAATTTTATAATAACAGTAATTGAGACATTGCAATAATAAAGGGGTATCTGTATTTTGTTAAACTGCATTAAGAAATAAAATATAAATATTTATTCTCTTTACCTAATATTTATAAGATTTATAATTTTTAATATTTGAGTTCTTTCAATAAATAAATTAATAAATACCATACAAGGAACAGAAAAGGTTACTATTCAATTGACATCGATAACAATAATATGTATATTCTAATTTTTTGTCAAGAACAAGTAAAAAAAGCAGCAATAATTTTTCAAAATTTATTTTCCTCAAAATCCTATAAAGTTTTCACAATATGTTTGATATACATTTTACAAATATTAATTTTTATTGGATGTCATTATCCGTGACATCGCTGTTCTGATTATTCATTTCATCGAAGCTGAAGGAGTGATACTATTCAAAATATTCTTGAGGAACATATTGTTTGACCAGGTGCATAACATTGTAATAATTTGTCTCTTTAGTCTGCAAAAGGTGGGCGTATAAATACATTTTTCTGTATAATAGGGCATACATTAGGACATCCTCCTCGCATAATAGAAATCAGGGAAATTGAGATAATTGATGATTCAACTACACCTTACAGAAGTTTTCTACTCAGCAAAATATTAAAAAATTCTATACTGCTATATTTTAAACTTTTCTTTTTCTTTTGACATTGTACGTTTTTGAAAAATGGACTAAAAGCTCCAGTAAAAATAAAAATCATATCCTATGATACAGAAACTGCTATAACATTTTTGGACTGCAATTTGTGTAAATAGTTTATATATTCCAAAGTTAGAGATTATAGGTAGAGTGTTTCACTTTACACACATGCTTTTCTATAACCCCAAATTATGTACCCATGATAGAAAACTGTGTCTAGTTCTAGGAACCTATATACAATGTTCTCAAAAGGACCATTTGGATGAGGGTATATAAATACTGAATAAGGCGGTTAGTTTTATTTCAGTACTACAATTCTATAGAGGTAGGTATGAAATTTGTATTTCCTTATCTAAAATGTTCTCAAAATAGCGGTCTAAAATCTTTATAGTCTCATTATGAGTTTCATTGACAGTTGTCCCGTCGTACATGTAAACATGTGTTTTACTATTCTTTAATGGATGTATACAAAAGTTATACATCCATTATCGTCTCAAATAAAGTACGTCATCTGAAAGCAGTTTTGGTAAGGGAGCATTTTATTATCGGTCAGTGCAAAATAATTCTATTTTTGGGTTATTTGTAATCAACTCTTGTTTGTCTCAATGTGCGAAAGTAGACGCTCTACTCCTTTAGCTGAGATTCCTTACAAAGTATAAAATGTACTGTAAATGTGTAAAATGTAAATTTCTTTTTAGGTCGAATGTACCCAAGAGCGAGGCACTAATGAGTAACTAACCAAAAGTTAATTTGTATAATGTGGAAAAAAGGATCATAATTTGCATTTTCTATATGTCATCGTATCGTGTAATCCGAAACATTTTTTTTTTATTTACCTTCGATTCTTAAACGTATTGGCTTTCGCTTAATTAGCGAAAATCAATACATTTAACCAGGTAAGTATCCTGCTCCTCTATATCTCCTATTCCATTGAACTTTTGTAGTATCATTGCAAGAATTGCTACTGACATTTTTTCGAAATATTTATATTTATGTACTTCTAAATTCATTTTCTGATTTTCTTGCATGTCTCTCTTGAACTGATACGTTTCTTTTCCTTTATATTCAGTTAGTTGATTTCTAACTTTCTCTCCCACTTTTCTTCCTTTCTTTTTTTTTTCCTTTTTTTACAACAGGAAGTTCAACAATGTTACTGTCTTCATCTTTACTTGATAGTTCATAGATGATTTTCACTAATCAATACTAAATGTGATTAGTGAAATCTGTCACTAATTTAATTTAATCCAAAATTTTACAACTTTTTTTCATTTATCTTAATATATTAATTCATATATGGAAAATATACATTTTGTAATAAAATACTAACAATTCTGTACAATGATTGATTTCTTTTACATCTAGACACAAGAGGGGAACAGAAACGAGAAATGTCAAAGCGTGTACAGCCTCCCCTTTCTCAAATTATAGTTTCTAGTCGTCTTGTATAACATTAATTAAATTTAGAATATCATTATGGTTAATTGCTGTCAGTCTTCAATTACCACTGGATTTATTACTAACAGATTTGCAGATTCAGGAATTAGGGATCGACTTTTTATACTTTAATCCTTTTGGAATATTCCTTTTTCAGGATCGTACTCTTGAACGATTCATGAAGTCATTTTGACATTATCATGAAACTGTTACCTATTATTGGGGTACAAAACACAACACGAAGTTTCAAGATTCCCCTAATCATCATTAAGTTACCACTAAAAGTTTTGACACAATATCACACTGGACAAACCTGTTTCCAGGTCTACGTAGTATTGATTGCCATCCGGAAATACCAAGCAGAACCTGAACTCATCTGGTAAAAAGAATTTGTACCCATTCCTCAATACCCCAATTCTGCTGTTCTTAGGCAAAGACAGTCCACATCACTCGATGTTATATGGTCATCGAAGTCCACTTAGGAGTCTTCGTACAAGTAAATTATATTCAACGAACCTTCTTCTTACACTTCCTTCACGAAACAGTATACTATTTGCAACTTGCTGCGTGCAATAACTTTAATAGATCTTCTCTTGCTGAAGATTCTCAAAGCAAGAAAACGGTCGATTTGAGTAGTTGTACACCTTTTTCTGTCTAATTTATTTCTTTCTAGTATATTCTCCAGTTTCCCAAAGCAGCTCTATAGTTTTCCGAATACAGCATCTTGAAAATTTCATATCTCTAGCTATGTAATACCGCCACTCATCAATTTTAATCAGAGCAAAATATTCTGGCAGATTTTTTAAAACACGAATCTCATTTTTACTTACGCATGCCACTAATAACATGCCGGTTAACAACGATAATAACTTCTAAACTTGGAATTTCAACAAGAGTTATGATGATAACCCGCAGATATATAGCCACCTATAGCAACCAATAAATGAAAAAATGTATTAAAAATTAATAAGTATTTACATTAAAATTATTTTAATCGAGCTAAATGATTGTACTTGTCCTACAGGGTATCGTAAATATAAATAAAGAAAAAACATCATTTGTTCCCTATATAAAACTATATGTCAACTGTTTCTTTTTATTTGCAAGAATCAAAATTTTTCCTACATAAATCTTGAAAAACCTGTCTATAAATTAAAAAATATAATTTAAATCATATTACGCGGACAAAATTTATAAGGCATCAAACTTGGATGGATGAACAATTTGAATAGATTGATGAATGTGAATGAATAAAATGCCAATGAATGTATTTCAATAATTAGTTTGTAGATATTTCATAGTCTACTAACTTCAAATGTAATTCGAATTGAAACAGTGGTTTGATGTTTATTGCCGGAAATCTGATATCTGATGTGAATATTTTTCTGAACATATACCGTATTTAGAAAAACATACACATGTAAATATAGCAGTTATCGATCTTCTAATGAGAATTTTTATTGGTTGTACATGAATTATCTTAAATAGTAGGTATTATTACCTTTTATTAGAAGTAATAAAATTGGAACATTAGTAGCCGCACGGTTCTGTTCGGCTGTGCAGCATGATTGATATTAATGTATTAATGAATTAAGAAATAATACACCTAGATGAGAAACAGCAATATTATTATAGTAATTATGAAAAATAATATTATTCTAAAATTAGTAACTTATTGTTTTATTTTAATTAAATGTTTCACTTTATTAATTGAATATGCTCCATTAACTGTTATACTCTTATAAGGCAAGCAATGCCCTAAAACATTTAATTTAATTATTAGAGTATGATTACATTCAAATAGACATATTTTATTAATTGATTTAGTATAACAAGTTATTTCCACTAAGAGTTATTCATTATGTCTCTAGTTAAAGCAAAACATCTTCTTGCATATTGTGTTAACAATAGTGTGTTGACAGTTTAAATAAAAATTTAAGTAATTAGGGTAGACATAATTCATTAAGGTACTTAATGTATTACTAAAATTATTGGTTGATCCATTAACTACATCTCTTTATGCATTGATTTATGTTCAACTCTTAATCATTAAACAAAATATATTTACACATACTTCTTTTGAATACAGCTTGACGTCATAACAAAATATTTTTTAATTTGCCTTCCTCTGCATAAAGATTACTTGAATAACTAAATGTTGGAAAAATAACAAAATATATAAAAATGTATCGCTGCATATTTCCATTCATCTTCTACATTTACTAAACGGCTGTTTGCGTGTGTGTGTCACAAAATTTTTAGGTCGATGTACGAAATGCTTCTCATTCGAATTTCGGCTTTTTGACAAAATGAATATAGCAAATCGACCCTTACGAACAACGTGGTAACGTTTCTTTTTTGATTCAAAGCCTCTAGAGGCATGCTCCGGAGGTGCCTTCGATATGAGCGAGGGGGCGGCGCAATATTATTGCGATTTGCTTACTCATTGTTATTAAATCTGATTCAAACTTATGAATTTTAATTTTAGAAGCGCGCATATTTTTTTACATTTATTTGTATTATATACCCCTACAAGAATGTGCCCCTATGCTTAAAATTTCCTATACAGAAATATTAATCCCGGTTACTAAGAAGATTCTATATGTTTAAATGTCTTAAAATATATAATGACTTATCTGGATAGTAACAGATTGGTCGTGGCTGTAACCAAAGATGACACATGTATCTTATGCAATGGTTGTGGCTAAATTGTACTTAAATTAATTTATAGTATTGAATAAGAGAGTACAACCGCCGCTTACTAAAACTAGCCCATTTAGGTTTTCTAGAACTGTGAAATATTGCCATAAGCGGTAAGTAGTAAAACATTCCACAACAAATTCGAATCGGTATTAAAAACCTTTAACGCAAATATGGGTCTCGCTATTGAATTGTTATATTAAATTCAAAAACAAATACAATGTGGTATCACAAATATTAAATCAGATGCAGTGAATATCCTTTTGAAATCATGATACATCACTCTTATCACGTGTTATAGAGTGATTCTGCTTAGGCTCAGTTAAACAAAGGAAAACACAAAACACATGCTTCTAATAAATGAATATATTGATATATAAAGTGGAAATATAAAAAATGATGTTTACTAAATGAACGCTATACAAAGACTGAGAGTGATAGGAAGGATGACGTGCGCTATCTAAACAAAGAGTCATGCGTAGGCGCACTTACAGAGTTTGTCTGTGAAAACAACCGAGGCGCGAAGTTGAAGTTAATGAATAACACCAAAACTTCCCCTGGAATCGGTTGTACATCAGCGATTAGTTCAAAGTATATAATCCAGTCAGTTCCTCGCTCGATGACAAGAAGATACGTTCCTTGGCTACGCCTTTGGTCATCAAAGAAGCATCAAGTGTTGATAATATGCGACGTAAAATTCTTGGAGGACAAATGCTCTCGTATGATGACGAATGTTAAAGTTGATCCTGAGGTGGACATGACAGGTGACGACTCGACATAGGTCCAATAACTCATGAAATTCGAATTTCCATAGAGATCTTCTTCGAAAGACGATCGAGGGTCTACGCAGTCCGAAGATGACGAGGATTTCTTTGGTTTCAGGAGCTCACAGTGTACAGACTCCGAAGATGATGAGGACTTCCTTGGTTTCGAGAACACAGTCGAATCTAATGCCCTGAACTTTAATACAACCAGTTCAGATAGAATTAATCCACAGGACTCCAATTGTGATGAAGTCTTCGATCGAAACATAAATCAAGAAACCTAACGTTGAGGTTGAGACGACCCAAGATTGTTAAGTCTGGTTCGAGGGGAAGACCTCGAAAGCAGCATAATATTGTTGTGAATCAGAGTGAGGACATCGAAAAAGCAGAGCAGACTTTTTTCTCTAAAATACCTATAAAGGAAGCCATGAGCGACTCCGATGCGAGTGAATGGCGCAAAGCTATCCCTGAAGAAATGAACTCTATCCTAAAGAGTGGGACTTGAACACTTAACGATCGATCTAAAGGAATAAAGTCATAGGAAGTCGAATGGACCTGAGAAACAAGTTGCAACCAAATGGATTACTTTAAAAACGAAAGGCACGTCTAGTTGCCACAGAGTTGAGCCAGCAACCCGATATTTATTTTTCAAGAGCAGTCCCGAAGATAGGAGATCTTATACCGGATATGTATTTATGCTCAATGGCGAGCCAGTATTTTAAGACTCTCGGAGGCAGCGAACCGTCGCCCTCTCAACGACGATATCTGAATATATGGCGCTCGCCGAAAGCGTCAAGGAGGCCATTTTTCAGGCATCGGATTACTTGACCAAAGGATTACCCAGAGCTAAACCCGAGATTTGCTTAGAACTGGCTGGATTATTTACTTTAAACTAATTGCTGATGTATAACTGATTCGAGGGGAAGTGTTAGTATTATTCATTAACTTTACGCACCTTGGTTGTTTTGACAGACAAACTCTATGACTCTTGCGCATGACTCTTTGTTTGTAAAAACAACCAAGGCGCGAAGTTTAAAGTTAATGAATTAACTCCGCGTACTGTTAGAATACTAACAGGACGCCATAAAGTACTATAATTATAACATAAATATTGACTGTACAGATACAATCTAAAAGGGAATATTCGAATGCAAGTGTTAAAAAGTCATAATTAATTATTTAGTAAAAATGTGATTACTATTGGATTCAATTTGTGAGACACAGTAAACCATGAGAATTAATTCACTCAAAATGTTTACAAACGGGCATTGTTCACTGTACAACTAGACAAGCCAATTGATGTTTGAAATAAATGGCCACATTTTTATGTCATGTGTGTTAAACAAATCCAATTCAATGGTATTAAAGGAAAATATTTATTGGGTAATATTGAATCACCTCAAACAACTAGTTCTGAAATATTTAAATGGCATACAAAAAAAAACATTAAAAGTAAATCGAATTGATTGGAAATACTAGTTTGTGTCAATTTATAACTAAGTATGTGGTGATATGCGACTAAAAACATTCTGGTGGTGGATTACGAATTAATACAGATAATGCAATCGTGTGGAAAATTAGTGACTAGGTTGCTACAATAAATTTAAGGAGTAGAAATATTTCTCAATCGTAAATATTATCCTAGACACACTCTCGTAATATATAAGAATAGGTACCTACGTGCTAATATTTATCAGACATATTTTGATTTGAAAATCGATGCCCTCAGTGTACAAGGCAAATATATTATATAAGTACAGAGATTTCTGTTTTATATAACTTATATCAGCAAGTATGTGTGAAATCACCTAAACACCATCAATATAGTTACCAATAAAAGAAAGACCGTTCAAGTGAGATCGTTAATGTATAAGGGCTTAATCAAGACAGGGAATATGTTCGCAATAGTGCATTGATAAAATAAAAAGATATGTTGATAGTTTTGATTAAGAGCTAAATACTTGAATTTTGATTACATTATACGATCCTATCTTTAAATCTATCTATTCACGAAATCGCTATCAGATAGACTCCTGATTTCTATAAACAAGATTTTGTAAATAAGCAGTTCCCTATAAATATTAGAGAGTAATATAAACTTTCCTCAAAAATTATTAGCTTTCTAAAATTAAACGAGTAAGGATAAAGGTAAAACGATAAGGTAAAACGAGTAAGGACGAAATCAAGTACGCAGAAACTGAGTGGGAGGGTATCAAGAATAGTCTAGCTTCCGCGGCTACGGACGTTTTAGGACACGATAAAAGGGAAGCTAGGAAGCCCTGGATAACGGACGAAATCTTAAACTTAATGCAAAAGAGACGAGGCTACAAAAACAGACGAGACGAAGAAGGACTGAAAACGTATAAGGCAATAAAGTGGGAAATCATTAGAAAATGTAGAAAAGCGAAAGAACAATGGATAGAGGAGAAATGCAAAGAAGTAGAAGATAAGTTGCAAGTAGGTAAGACCGATGAAGCTTACAAAATAATTAAGAGGAACTTCAGGGAAGTAGGAACAATAAGTAGAAATGTTAGGAGTCAATCGGGGGACATACTGATAGGAAGAGAGGAGAAAGCGGATAGGTGGAAGCAGTACTTAGGAAATTTATACGAGGGTCAGGAATTAGGAGAGATATTAGAGGAAGAATCTAGCATCGATAGGGAAGATGTAGGAAAACCTATATTGAGAGAGGAATTTGAAATAGCACTAAGGGGGCTAAAGAATAATAGAGCGCCGGGTGTAGATAAAATACAGGCGGAAATTTTGAAATGTGCGGGACAGAAAGTAGTAAATAGGATGTTTGAACTGGTAAAATACATATACGAAACGGGCGAGATGCCGGAGGATTATAAGAGGAACATTATCGTTACTATACCGAAAAAGAGAGGAGCCGACAAATGCGAGAACTTTAGAACGATTAGCCTAACTTCCCATGCGTCAAAAATCTTAACTAGAATAGTGCAGAAGAGGATGGAAAATAGAGCGGAGGAAATACTAGGAGAAGACCAATTCGGGTTTAGGCGAAATAGGGGAACTCGCGAAGCTATTCTGGCGCTAAGAGTAATGTTAGAGAAAACAATAGAAAAAGGAAAGAACGCTTATATAGGATTTGTAGATTTAGAAAAAGCTTTTGATAATGTAAGATGGGAAAAAATGTTCGAGATACTAAAGAGCGCGGGAATGAAGTATAGAGATAGAAGAGTAGTACACAATCTATACATAGAGCAAACTGCTGTTATAGAAGTAGAAGGGGAGGAAAGGGAAGTAGGTATTAGGAAAGGAGTAAGACAAGGATGTACGCTATCACCACTAATTTTTAATCTGTACATCGAAGAGGCGATTAATGTGGTAAAAGATAGAGTGGATTTCGGGATTAAATTACAGGGACAGAAACTAAAAATGCTGAGATTCGCGGATGATATAGCAGTATTAGCATCTAGTAAGGAGGAACTAGAATCAGCATTGAACGAAATGGAGGCAGTGTTGACAGAGGAATACGGAATGAGGGTGAATAAAAACAAAACTAAAGTGTTAGTGTGCAGAGGGCGCGAGAGCAGAGCAAAAACGAAAGTACAAATTAATAATGAAAGATTGGAGGAAGTTAAAGACTTCACTTATTTAGGAAGTCAAATAAATTGGGATGGAAGAAGCGATAAAGACATAAAACAAAGAATAGCGCGGGGTCGAGTAGCTTTTAACAAAAAGAAAGCACTTTTATGCTCGGGGGTAATAAATTTAGAAACAAGGAAGAGATTTTTGAAAACATATGTATGGAGCACGGCACTTTACGGCTGCGAAACCTGGACGATAGGGGAAGCAAGTAGGAAGAAATTAGAAGCTTTTGAGATGTGGTGTTACCGAAGAATGATGAAAATACCATGGACTGATAGGGTTAGAAACGAAGAAGTATTGGAGAAAGTCGGCGAGAAAAGGAGTATGTGGAAAAACATAAAGAAGAGAAGAGATAGAATGGTAGGCCACTTGCTGAGACATGGGGGAATAGTCCGCGATATTTTGGAGGCAGAAATAGGAGTGAAGAAAGGCAGAGGTAGGCCTAGATTAGACTACTGCTCGCAAATAGTAAGAGATGTAGGTTGTAGCACAATTAGCGAAATGCGTAGGTTAGCACAAGATAGGAGAAGCTGGAGGTTAGCGTCCAACCAGTCTTAGGACTGATGACCTAATGATGATGAAAATTAAACTTTATGCAATGGATCAGAGGATTTGCTAGATTCAAAATGACCAAAACACAATCCTCTGATGGAAAAGAATTAACAATCATTTTCAGAAATTGCGAATAAAACATTATGTTAATACCCGTCGTACACGCTAGGGTGCTATGATAATAGCAGATACGCAGTAATCATTTTAAGATAAAACACCGCAAAAGTGAAAGGCATGGGATTAATCAAAATTAAGAGATTATTTAGCCTTAATTTGGCTTCCTGCAGAATCACGTGTTTTGCATTTAATAAAAATGGCAATGTAGCTGTGAAGGAGTACTTTTTCCAATATAAGCCTATTACGAGATATCTTTCAAAGTAATGTAACCATTGCAAAACACAACTATGAAGAGAACCCTAAATTAGTTTCATAAGGAATAACCCTGTAAGTTTCTTTTTCATGAAAATAATTTTATCCAGTTCATTTATTTCAGATTAACTTGGTAATGAGTCAAAATATACTATGAAAATGATAATATTAAATTTCACATGTCATAATACATGAACAATTAAGAAATGTATAGAATGATATATTGTATCCTTCATAAAGATAATGACGGTTGATAAACATAATATCTTGAATATAACTTGAAATAGATACTAACATTTAAAAAAATACCTTATGTTTTACAATATATAGTGACCCCAAAAAAATAATTGATATATTATTTCTTTAAATCTGTATACTATACATATTTCTATTTAAGCCTTGATTTTTGAAAAAAAAGTTTATATCACGAAAATCATAATATAATTTATGTATACTTTGCTGCTGTTTGAGATATTACTTACCAAGGTGAATAATATTGCATAAAACAGAATCCTTCCGTGTTAACTTTTAATGAAGTGAATCTATTACTTTACATTTTATTGATTATATTTTTTTATTACATTTTTATTACTATAATTCCTATAGTAACCACGTTCATGAAAAATATTAAAATTATAATTATCAAACATTGTATTTAGCGCTTATAATATAGGTAACAAAATAGCAACCGTATTAATATTTATAGCAAAGTCTTGTCAAAAGTCTTAATTTCATTTCCTGAAATCGAAGAATTATTTATAACGGTTTTACCATATATAAACATTCTCCCTATAGTTACTTATAACCGAATGTGTTATTAAATAAATGATTGAAAAAAGTAATATGCACTTAAGTGTGAATAATTTATAACATATATAATATACTTATATTTTGCTGAAGGCCTATCTGACAGGTTCATATCTTTTTAAGTTATTTATTTTCTGCTATATTAGGAAACAACTCTGAAAGTTCTAAAATGAGTTTTCGAAAATATAAAACTGACAGTGATTAATTTAGGTAAATTGGAAAAACTAAATAAATGAAGAATATGTTGAACCATGAGTCCCAAATATTTAATGTAATCTAGAACACCCGAAAAAGACAATAATCATTTTCCTTTTGTGCAATTATTTTAACGATCGTTTTGTATATATTTAATAAGTGGCGGAGGTGCCAGTGTGATTAGTTATTATTAGCTTATGTGGATATTATTACATCAGTTTATATGGATATGTTGTAATTAAACTTTATTTAATATATTTTTCATATAATTTCATTTAATCCCGTACCAATACTGTCAAGAATCATATAGTGCGTCCAGAAATTTGTTTAAGCGTAATTTGCGTTTTGATTGATTCTAATAACGTGGCACGTACTTTAGAAGAAAAGTGCGATTCCAATTATTGATGAGACTTTGTATTGAGAATAAATATACATATAGCTGAACATATGCTCAATGAGAAATATCCCTAGCCCTGTACGGTAGATACAGCTAAAGTTCTGCATCTGCATCTGCATCTCAAACTTCAGTTCTTTTGGGAGTATCTGCAAACATGGTGTAAAGGATTTTGAACGAACAAAAATTTCACCCCTATAAATAAAAAATTGTTCAACAGTTCATAGAAAGCGAACCTGATCCTGATCGCAAACATAAATAATATCATGAAATGATATTAGCGAAAGTAACCCGCAAACCTGAATATTCAGAAACAATTTATTTTACCAACGAATATTTTTTTTAATTTATAATGGTTATCCTCAAATTCTAAAGTACTGCAGAAATATAAATTTCCATATTTTTAGTGACACATATTCATTATTTCCAGAAAAAAAAATGTAGGTATCGATCTTGGGTAAGCACACAATAGTTTGACCTACGTTTTTAAATCGAAATTTCAAATCGGAGTGCAGCAACGGCTATAGACTATAACTCGGAAAAAGTCAGTCTGCATAAAAAATCCAAACTTCAAGTGATAGTAAATAGACCGCGAGGAAAAGAAATAAGAAGACAGAAGAGCATCCCGGGAGACCCAGGTCGGTGGTGATTCAACCAGCCAGGACCAAGGAAGGTCAGCCCGGACTCACCCCTGTTTGTCACTGCTACCACGGTACGAATGGCATTCTTATCTTTCACGAGGGAGCGACATTAGCAGGGGAAACGGAGGAATAATAAGATGTGTAAAGAGCAGTAGTACTGCTCGATCCAAGTACAATTATCTGAACCCACTATCCGGATGGGTGTGCAAAATATCTTTTATTCTTTAATTCGGCCGGGCGGAGAACTATGTATTTTTTAACAATATTCAAATATTCCATTATTAGGGAAGTCCTTGAAATCAAAAGAATTTACTATTGGTAGTAAATAATCATAATCAGAGCCTTCAATGAAAATATTCATAAGTCCTTCTCTTAAAAACTCCAAATTATTTTGCTTTATAGCCTTTTGATGTACATTTCAAAAATGCCAGCGGTTTGAAGTATCTCCCTATATCTATGTTATTTTTAACATTCATGGTTGCCTTTAATATGATGTAAACAGACTAAAGTGTATAGATCTTCATAGTTGTAGATCATTTAGAAAAATAGGCACTTAATAAATGTGTCTACATTTTTTTCTGAATAATAATTGATGAAGCGTTTATATTTTCCGTCAGATTTTTTCCGAAACTTCTTCGACAGTAAATTTAATACGACGTTTTATGCCGCATCTACAATTTCTACAGGAATAAGTACTTCTGGATCACTATCGCTATTATTAACATAAATGTACTTATTCAGAAAATGACAAGAACTTTAAAACTTTTAATTTTTTTCCACGTACGTTACACCAGCTGATTTGGCATCATCAAAGCATCAATTTTAATCATGTCCCAATGATGTTAATTTGATTGGTGAAACGCGCATCGAAAAACGTGTAATTTTTTCTGTGTTCGTGACTGGTCTGATTTTGTTGCTTCAGGAATGGTTCCAGCCCCTTCCCAGGACTATGTAATTTATGATTTTTAATAAAAGTCCTGAAACATTGTCCTAATTCTAAGGAAATTTTAAATTGTTTATTCAGAAATATAAGGTTTTTTGAGGGCTCCAATTTTTTTTGTTTAATAAAAATCTAATTTTAATACTGATAAATTTTATTGTAGACATATATTTAAAGCGAAGCAGATTGAATATATTTCTGAGACACAATACAATCTATATTCCCATTACTCACCATCAATACTTGAACCCAGTTATATAAGTATATTTCAATGGTAATGCTATATTTGTCTATACTAGGGTTATGTTATTTTTTATTGAAATAACATATCAGTTTGCATTAGAATAAGAAAGAAATACTCTGTTCATGGTAGATTTATTGTCAATTATTTGAACAAAAAAAAGTATTTAATATACCACGTTTTTAAAAGAGACTAAAAGTATAAAATAATTTCTCTTAGCCCTATACATATTCCTAACCCCATACAGATAATCCTGAGAATTTGTGATTGTGAATTTTTAATAGCTATAAAAGTACTTATAAGATTTAATATGAAAAACGTGGGGCATATACAATAGATAATTAATGCATGATTAAGTCATTAACAATTTTATTGCACTGCATATGGTATGAACTGTTATGTAAATTTTCTCAGCGACAGCTACTCTCCACACCCCTTACAATTATATATTGCATATGCCTCAAGTTTTTCATTTTAAATCTTACTAGTATTTTCATAGCTGTTAAAAATTCACTATTCACTTCACGAAAAGACAAAGAGAAAAGTGACTGCCGGATATCACAGATCGGTTGCGCCCAACGACAGGGTAAAAGCGTGGTATATTACGTATTTTATTTATTTATTCAAATATTTATATTATACTATTTAGTCCACTTTAAAAACGTGGTATAATAATCCTTTTTTATTCAAATAATAATTTTTTCCAATCTCAAACCTGTTGCAAACTGTTAGCAAACTCGCTTTCTTCAACTATCATCCAGCTCTGAGATAGGTTTAAAGTTTCAGATCTATAGCTTATCGGGAAGTTAGCTTAAAATCCATAGCAAAATGTATACGAAACAGACAGACAAACAAGAAAGCGAGTTAATAGAAACATGGTAACGTGAAAAAATGTACATACTCGCAGTTCATTAAAGTATCGATTGTAGTTAAGGGGAATATAATAAATGTATTGTATTCGTAAAACCACAGAAACATTGCGCATTACAAGTGTATAAAAATATATCCGGGATGTTCGGAAGTGTTAGTATCAACTGGGGGCCTTTTGAAGTAGAGCTCAAACATAATTTTATCAACATTAACATTTATATTATGCGTAAATGATAATAGAACATTAAACTACAACCGATACTTAATAATCGATAATTAAAATATTAACGCATATACCGATTTGTACTTAATATTGATGATTTTAGGAAGAGAAACTATATAATACAAATCTGATAACTGTAACCTTAAATACAGTTCTTATTTTATTGCAATGACTCATAAGACATGAAATACTACATTTTTCTTATCATATATGCAAATTCTAATATATATTATATTTAAAAATGATTATTAAACAAGAGATTATTGAACAAGCGATTTTCAAATAAAACAGTCTCTTAAATGATACTGTACGTACATATACGGTAGCAAATTTTTAGTTTTTTACTTTTCAGTGGTAGTCTTTTTAAGTGGTAGTCAGTAAATCAAATAATTAAATAAGTACAATTATAAAAAAAAACCAGGATTTTCTTTCTATATAAATGGCAGGCCATGTAGTAAATCTTTTTGGATATCCTTTATATAACCGACGTACTGTTTCTAAAAAATTCATACGCGCTTGTATTATTACAATTTTTAATTTGTATATTATAATTTTAATTTGTATATTATAATGCAATAACAAATTCCGAAGTTCTTACACGTATGAGCAAACATACAGAAATTACGACAACCTTAAAGAGGAGATAGTTGGAATATTTTGGACACATAATGCGACATCCGGAAAAATATGGAATCCTGCATCTCCTAATCCAAGAAAAGATAGAAGGTAGGAGAGGCTCCGGAAGAAGGGGAACATCTTGATTAAAGAACTTCAGGCAATGGTTTAACAAAACAACTGTACAACTTTTCCGCTCAGCAGTTAGTAAAGTTATGATAGCTAACATGATCCAATCTATGATCGCTAATCGTCGATAACCGTCAAAGCACTCCAAGAAGAAGATATTATAGTTACTCTATATGTATAACACAGAGTAATACAACATATCATCGACATTTTCTAATATCAAAATATTAATGCACAAGCCATTTAAATATAGCACATATATGCAGCACAGAGGCATCAGAAACATAATTATAATAAAACGGATTAAAATGTATATAGCCTCTACTAAACACCCAACATTTTTTCGATGCCGGCTAGCTAGTTCAGAATTTACCCCAGCGCGATAAATCAATATTAATTACATTAAGCTGTTTGTATCATATATAAAACACATAGATAAAATGTAAGTAAATATGTTACACATAAAAGACACCTAAATCGATTACTTTCTTCTGGTACCCTTGAAGTTTGCTTCCTAATAAAAAATTCAATACACTAACCAAACAGGTTAAGGCTATGACGATTATATGAAAATAATACCTTATATTGCTTTTACTTATTTTATGTACACTTAATACTTTTTGGTTTTATGATTTATGGCGAATATATAAATTGTTTAGTTATGTTATAACAACAACACATCTCTAATGTATAGTATGCACGATTTTCTGTTAATGTTTTTGAATATATTATGTTTTACAAATGTTTTAGGAAAAATGTGAAATTTTGCTAATTCTATTAAGTCCTTAATTTTGATTATAATATACAACTCTTCATGAAAAGAGAAATTAACTAAATAATTCGTTTTCATATCATAAATACTAACTAATATAAAATATTTTTCTCGATTAACAGTAAGAAGTAACTTATTGTTATTTAATTTTCGCATATCAACGCAAGAAGAATTTCATTGTGGTCAAATCAGGTGAACATTGTGACTATTTAAATGGTCCTTGTGGTCCTATTTATCTGTGAGGGAAAATATCGTCAAGAAATATCAAACATCAACACAAAAATGAGGAGGAGCTCCATCTTGTTGAAACCAAATTCCTTGGAGAGAAATCATTATCCTCATTATCTGGATAACAGTTAATGCCTAGAACGTAAAAATTCTAAATGTGTGGCGGCAAATGAAATGTGGCCTAAATGACTGTTCTATCATTACAGCTTATGAGTTTACTATACCTTGGCACTAACTATGCGACTCTTGTCTCCAATCAAGATTCCCTTGGAACAAACATCCGCAGTTCTGACCATGTACTATTCCATTCAAAAAACAAGTCGCTTCATTGAAAGCTCAATAAACTTTAAATATCTGGGATATCCATCACAACGAAACGTATCTTCACAAAATTGTATGTGATGTGGGTCATCCTCAGTCAACTCCTATACCAAATGTGTTTTATAAGGATGCAATTTTGTAAGCAGCTTTCCAACTGTGGCATGGTCGACAGCACTATTTATATCCAGTTGCTTGGTATAAATGTGAGAGTATTCTTGGACTTCAAGCAATATATTTCATTTAGTGTTTCACGGGACTCGAGGTCTGCCTTGCTGAGTTTGTAAATCTTTTACATCGCTAGTTTTTCAAAACATTTGAACTAATATACTTATTGTTGAACTTGAAATAGGTGATCAATCGGTATGTTCTCGATGAAGTAACTAACAAAGCTCTTCGTGAGATCTTAATCCGTCACCATATGCAATCATTATTAACCCTTCAATTCTTTCCCGTCCAGTTAAACGAGCTATTTTCATTAATGGCTTATTGTTTATTAAAGATAATCTTAAAAAACTCTATGTGACATTTATTTTTTGACAATAGTATTGATATAGAATGAGTTTTATTACTTCCTTTCCTAGAAATTGATCGAGGAAGCCGTTACTATGTTGTAGTTCATTCCAACGCAATTGAGTAAAAACTAATAAGTTCTTTACCACTATATTTACACAAAAATCGTGACTGCAGTTTCGACACTTTCATATCATTTTCAAAACGATGATTCAACTAAGAATAAAATACAAACATTCGGTTCATATAATAATATATGCTATCCAATTACACAGAATAAGGGAAACAGGTAATTAAGGTTTACTGAAAAATATGTTTCATAAATGGTGCAATCCCAATCATAAAATTCCTGAACATGGAATTTCCAGGAATATTATTAAGAACTATTATACAGGAGATTAATTAATTTTGGTGACAGTAAAAAGAGGAGAATATAATATATCTACTTGTTATTAACTTGTTAAATGATCTTGACAAGTTAATATCCTCACTATTGTTGTATTTATAGATTTCTATTGCTTCTAACCAATTAAGTTTTAAACCTTTGCTGGCATAGTGCAGGATTTTCATATTATTAATATTTGGGAAATTATGTCCACTTTCTAAGATATGATTAGCAAAAGTAGGATCTGTTTTCTGTAACCTAAAGGATCTATTATGATCAAGGTACCTATTTTTAAATAGGTACTAATTTCTACTTCCTCTTTTATGAGCAGTAAATTTAAAAGATTTCGAAAATAAAATATCTACGCTGAATTGCTGAAAAATGGAACACCATAACTATTTAGGTTACTCACTTACATATTTAATGAATGTTTAAATGGACAAGAAGTTCCTAGAATATGGGGAGAAGCACACATGATTTCTATACATAAAAAGGCAACAACGACAACTGTAAAAACTATAGAGGCATATCAATAACGAGCACGGTAAATCCACTATATGGAAGAATATTTCGAAATCTTATAGAAGAAGAATTCTCTGACGAAGAAGAACAAAGTAGTTTTCGAGCAGGTAGATCCTGTAATGACAATTTATTTTGTATGAAACAAATCATTGAAAAAAGAACAGTCACAAACCAAGAAACTCATATTTTGTTTGTAGATCTAACAAAAGCGTATGATAATATATCAGTATGTAAACTGTGGGAAACAATAATGGACACGAATATAAATCACACACTCATCACGGCAGTACGAAATCTGTATAAATATTCAAATTCCAAAATTAAAGTGGGGAAGATACAAAAAGTTTGCGACAGGGATGTTGCATCTCACCCACTTTGTTCAAGATATACATCAAGAAAGCTCTGTGGAAATGGAAACAGATATGCCACGGAATAGAAATACCTCTATCAAACTCAATCATTTCCACATTACAGTTTGCAGATGATCAAGCAGTACTGGCAGGTGACAAAGAAGATCTAGAATACATGACTAGGAAACATACGAGGAATGGGGTCTGTCAATGAACACCCAGAGAACAAAATATTTGTGCATAGGCAATGACAAGAGTGACTTACACATCAACGACTTGGAAACAATAGAAGGGTGCAACGAATATAAGTATTTGGGAACTATGCTTGATTCAACGGGAACAGATGATAAGGAGATACGAGCAAGAATAATTCAATCAAAAAAAACGAAAATTTAATATTTACAACACCCTAATAAAAAGCATCTTAATCCATGGGGCTGAAACATGGAGGCTTACGGACAAAAATAAGAGGAAGATTGAAGCTATGGAAATGGATGCTCTGAGAAGATCGGCTGGCATATCAAGAATTCAAAAAATAAGAAACGATGAGGTACTTCGACAAATGGGACTTACAGATACTATAACCTATGATATTGAAAGAAAACAGCTTATATGGTATGCTGACGTATACCGTATGGCAGATTCTAGATTACCCAAACAAGCCATGACGTGGATACCAGCACATCGGAGAAAAAGAGGTAAACCAAAGAGAAGCTGGACAGAGGGAATAAGAAAAGCCGTGAGTGCCCGCAACCTACAAGACGGCTAATGGGAAGATAGGAAGAAATGGAGTATAGAAATCGAACAACGTCGCCGAACGTTCTAAACCGAACACACACACACACACACACACACACACACACACACACACACACACACACACACACACACACACACACACACACACACACACATACACACACACACACACATATATATATATATATATATATATATATATATATATATATATATATATATATATATATATATATATATATATATATATACGGTAGGTAAGTTACTAAGTTACGATACAAAGGAAATGTTTAGACCACATGTCTACTAGATTCTTCATGCCTCCGTAATTGCAATACTAGTTTTATATTTCAAAGTAACCGAATTTTACAAATTTAAGTTTAAGATTCTCTAATTAATTCGAATTAATTTGTCACAAAAAAGAGGATTACAATTTAAGCAACCACTGATGATGACGTTACAGGTCAAAGAGAATCTAAAAAATTTGTCAATATATTTTAATAAATAAGAATACCGAATATAAAAAGAATATTTAATAACAAAATTATGAATATTATGCGAAAATTTGTCAAAATTATACAGCAGCTAGGCGAAAATTATACAGCAATTTGCTGTATAATTGAATAATGCATAATAACCAGGAGAATAGTACGACCTTGTCGGTTATTTATTATTATTTAATCGTCTATAGACAAGCGTAACTCTCATGGCTTAACTTGATGAAGTTAAATAATTGATTTCGCGTATGTTTCAGCGGATGATCATCGAAAATTTATGGCCACACTGCTGTAGGTTGATTCGATACGTAATGTAAAGTTCTATTATGCTGTCTAACATAAGCAAATTGTATAACAACCAACATGCTGTAGAATTATACAAAAAGATGTATGAAAAAAACTTTTAAACCTCTATCTAAATCAATAATAATATTATATAAATTCTTGGTTCATAGTCGTTTTAAATATTTCAATAATTCTGAACCCTTTTATATTAAATATTCAGAAATATTACAAACAAATCAAGCAGAATTTGTTAA
The DNA here is from genome assembly GCA_037954035.1 of Rosalia funebris. Lineage (NCBI taxonomy): Eukaryota > Metazoa > Arthropoda > Insecta > Coleoptera > Cerambycidae > Rosalia > Rosalia funebris. Next base: position 14,983,470 of record JAZFAV010000007.1, read on the forward strand.
TTCCCTTACTTATAAATTTTTTAATTATGAACACGAGGATACCATAACGCATTATAGCATTTTGATGTTATTGACGCTATTTCGATAAATACTTAATAACAAAATTAATTCCAGTTTTTTTATTATACATCTTGATTTTAGTATAAGGCGATATGTTACCCGCACTTGCATTTTGTTTTACTTAGGTTAATTACAGGAATCTTGATTTAATTAATGCAACAAAATATAATGTTTACTTTAAAAACGTTCACATATTTAATTCGACATTTAACCAGGTCAAACCTAAAGTTACTTTGCATTTGTTCCCAATTAACTTTAGTTTCTATTTTTCTGTTTTTTTTTTCTTTTGAATTTTCAATAAATTAACTACCAGATATCCAAACTCCATTTATGGTTTTAATATTATTTAATGTTTGTTATCTGGAATCAAGTTAATTTTCTTATGTTCTACGCATGCTGCCTTGTTCTTTTTACTATTTATGTTGATGTTACTATTGTTATAATAATCATTTGTAACCTAATTATTGGAATGTTTTTAAATTATATCGGGATATCTTATAACAAAATAAATAACAATATATGACTTCTTTAATGGCTACTTTTACTTTTGTATGTACAATAAATAAAGGGCCACTATAAATTATCTTTGTATCATGAATTACTCTGTCCGTTCTTTTACAGCACATTAACGTCGAGGTTTTCCTTGCCCGTGAATTAGTTAAAACCATTAATTAGTTAAAAACATTCGCTATATACAGGTATATACATTATTTAGCAGAACTTACAGGGTGTAAAATATTACGAAAGTTCACTCACCTCCAACGCAGCTGCTGTCGAAGCATCGTGATCATTTTCTACTGTTTCTATCTGCTTGAAAATTTCACTGCTGATTCCGGACACCTGAAAAAAATATATATAAACCATTTACGTTTTCAAACACAAGTATATACAATGATAATAGTCCAACCATAATTTAATTCTCATACTAGGGATAAAACTTTATCTCGGATTTTTTAAGTCATAAATTCGTCTAGAAGAGAGAATACATTTCAGAGATATCAGCGTAGATAAAAATTTTTTTTATTTGGCATTTGGCTTTATTTACAATCTACACCAATTCAGAATACTAAGTAAATATGTAATAAGTTTTGCGTATGGAAGGGAAATATTTAATGACGTTTCACATTATTCAATTATAAATTATTTTAGTTTTGAAGCAGATCTGTTCTCCAAGTTTTAACAAGTCTTTTTGCGCCGGGACCATTGTTGAATAGCTCCTCTACTAGCTCATTTTCATGATGTATGATAAGTTCGTTGTTTAACGTAGTGGCTCGGTAGGTTTCATCTCTGATGAAAGGAATCTCCAAGTCATCGTGAAGTGTCTGATTATTTACGTACCATGGAGCATCCACTATCGATCTTAGCACTTTAGACTGAAATGTTTGGATGATCTTCACTGATGTTAGAATTTCGCAGCCGCATAGATGATGTCCATATGCCCATATAGTCCATTTGTTGTGGAGAGAGACTTTTGATTGTCGACCTAGAAGCCAGTACATTTGCCGGAACTTTAAGTCAAGTTGTTTTCCCCTAGTTTGGATATGTTTCCAAGTAAGACGTTTGTCAAAATGGAGATCAAGGTATTTTACTTGTGTTGCAATAGGTATACGTACGCTCTCCATTCTTACAGGTGGGCAGATATTGTGGTGCGTGGTAAACGTTATTGGGATTGACTTGTTTTGATTTACTTTTGTTCGCCATTGTATGTACCAGTCATTAAATATATCTAGGTGGTGTCGTAGATTTTGAGAAGCTCTTGCAGGATCTTCGTTTACAGCAAGTATCGCTACCTCCTCGGCAAAGGAAGCGATTTTGATGTTATTGGTTTCAAGTATATCACCTGTGTATAGTAGGAAGAACAACGGTTCGAGGATACTACCCTACGGAACACCGATAGAAGATAAATAATAAACTAAATATGTTGTATGCAGCATGATGGGCATTCTAGTCAGTTGTACAGCGCGGATCCATAAAAGTGTCACGGCCACTAAATAGATGGATAACCTATCATATTCTCCTATGTGTGCAAAACAAAAATATTGTTTGTTTATTTCTTAATAAAATACTCTATATGTACATTTTTTTAGACTCTTAGACTCTGAAATCTATACGTATTTTATAGGCCCAGTTAATATTTATTTTCAAAAATAATTAATATGGTAGCAGTAACTGAAAAGCCCGCCTTTTCCTTTGCTATTGATCTAGACCACCCTTTATTAGAGATAAACCCCCTTTGCCGCCACAAACGGGAGAGATAAAAGGGTGCCTTTTACTTAACTCGGAACGCTCGGTAACGGCCATACTAAGTGAGCCTCTGTTAAAAATTCACAGTACCGTATCTCTTTATATACATGAAATTATTTAGTCCGTACTCTGGAAACTGTAACGGATATACGTATAATGTTGAGGTTATTCGAGAATGAAAAGTTAGTTCTAATTATTTATTTATGTAAGCATGACATTCTTAACAAGTGTGTTTCTAATGCTATCAATAGTTTCTTGAAAGGAATAATGTTAATGCATTTTCAAACAATTTCAAAGAGATTTCATGTTGCATTATTTCTATAAAATAAATCTATGACTGTTTTACTTTGACTTAAATCTCCGAAGATATGATATTCACAACAATTGTTTAGAAGTTAATATTTCTCTACAGCAGACATTTTACTAAATATTAAGTATGGTATATCATCGTATTCATAATAGAGAAATGATTTTATTGTAAAGAGAAAAATAGAGAATGTACTTTGAAAATAAAGAAATTTCGGGTGATATCTTTATAATCGACATTTCATACAACACGGTATAAAATGTACACTTGTATAAAAAATTATATACATTAACATCAATTTGTGTTGTATAGAAAGGGAACCAGATCTATTGTCATTTTATAATTAAAACATTACCGAATATGAATAAAGAAAAACTTTTTCTTTAAAACTATTATGAAATTAGGTTAGAAATATTTAAGTATGTTTCATGATACGAACGCTATGAAGCACTACATGAACGAAAGATTCATTTTCGGCAACACCCACTTTCAGCAGAATTTACTTTCAATTAAATTATTACTTTTATCATAATATTTAAAATTTTGCAAGTGATCGTTTTATAAAAGTCGTATATTGAAAGAAATAATGTGTAAAATTGTATACTACAATTGTACCAAACGGAATATATATAGAATAGTCCAGGCAACGAACGAAAAATAGCGGCAATAACTCATGTAGAAGCCAATTTCTGCACAGTTGTAGGAGAAGGTGTTCTTAACAACATACTAAAAGTACTGATGGGTGGGAGTGAAGCTAAGGGGAGGGGGGACTGTAATGGTACCTTTTTTCAGTTTTTTGTTAAGAACTCGAAAACTACTGCCTCTAGCGAAAACATGCCTAACTAATTAATCTACATAAACTTCTCTAAAAACAAATGTTCTATACAGTTTTCACTAGAATCAATACTTAAGGAGATATAGAGGGGAAAACATTGAAATTTTTTAAAAAAATATGTATTTATTGTTAAAAACGAAATGTTTATTGTTAAAACTGAAATAATTCACTAATAATAAATAATAACAATAATAATAATAAATGAAATAAAGAAATTTGTGTCCAAGGATGTATCTGGAACATAAATTTTAGTCATTAATTTTCATCATCATCGATGCTGTCTTCGATGGGGGCTCCGTTCGTACACGAGTTGGGGCACACGCCGCAGGCACCGGAACAGACAATCCCTGCTTTGCGGCAACCTCAGCGCGCCCCACACCTAGTCGTGCATCGGCAAAAGATCATATTTAAAACGGAGTCGAGTACCACAGGGTTTTTCGTGGTAACTGGGTTGAGGATCCCATCTTCTCCCCTGGCCCAATCCCATTAGGTAGATGATAGGGGGTTGCCGAGCCACTGTTGTATCTGTAAGAAAATAATCAGAACAACGTAAACATTTAGCACAAATTGATATTTGTAATTTAAAGAAACCAGTATTTAACAACTATATGTAAATGGATTTACCTGTAGATATACTCTGAGAGAGTGTTGCTTTGAAGCTCCTCTGGTTATAGAAAGAGTGGCCAAGTCTGATTTGGGTTTCGTTGACGCTTTCAGAAATGCTTGAGTGCTGATGTTTGTTCAAATATTCTTTCTACTTTCACTACTTTCGCTAGAGGTAGTATTTTCGAGTTATTAACAAAAAACTGAAAACAAAGGATCTTTACAGCCCCCACCCCCTTAGCTTCACTCCCAGTTATCAGTACTTTTAATATATAATGAGCTATCATATTCTACTATACTCGTCGAGATGGGTACGACAATGTCTTTCAAACTTTGGTCGGACTGTTTTAATGAGAAGAAGTCGGCACCTCTTTTTGATCATATGTGTATATCCTTGTCCTCATATCTATGTGTAATCCTCCCCTCCGCAGCCTATTTAGAAAATATGTAAATATGATATTTCGGGTATTCCTTTCCTCCCCCCTGGAGTTTATTTAGAAAATATTTAAATATGATATTAGAAGTATTGTATTGTAAATTGTGATTGTACATTTTCACAACATTAATATATTATTATTATTATTAATAAGTAAATATTGAATGAGAAATTACAAGTTATAATATGCGTTTGTTCACTTCAATGTTACAAAATACTCAAGTTATTATTAAAATTCTTCTTCTTCCATAGTAGGTCTATGACCTGTTACTCTTCGATGAACATCGGTACTTTAAGCTGGTTATCTATTTTTTACGAAGGTTAGGCAACTAATCTGGCCCTCTAACCCTCCTCTTTCTTCCGGGCTTGGGACCGACAACTGCTACTGGCCTACTCAATCCACCCAGCAGCACTGCAGACTGAAAATAGCAACAGCACAAGGTGTTCTTAAACTGTAACCCACTCAAGTGCTAACTGCGTCCGACGTTGCTTGACTTGCACTATTAAAGTTAAACACATATTTCAGTCATCCAGGTAATTACTTTAATAAACTTGACCCCACTCTTAACGCTTGGCTCTTAGGATATATAACAACATTCCAGACCAGGTTAATTAGTTGGAAACCAATATTGGCTCAAGTTTTATCAAATGTTGTACGTATGTACAAGCTCGACAAGAATAGGAACAAGTCTCAAAACTGCGATATAGGATTGCTCACGAGGTACGCAGTAAATAACCTGGTGTCTACGCAGTCGCATTGGGACCTTTGCAGAGTGAATATCGATTAATACATACGTACTACAGAGAGTTCGATCTGACCATGCGTAAAGTGCATCCTTTTTCCTCCGAAAGCTACCTCACTCTTTCTCCTACGCATACCTAGGGAATCTCACACTTTTTCCTATTCTTGACGAGCAGTACTATATATACATACTGTAGAACAATTATATCGCACGAACTACAATCTACTCCTCTGTGGAACTCCACAGTTCGACCCAAGGAGTAGGCAGATTGATACCTCGGCAAGAACTAGTAACGAATCCTAGTGAGTAGGCAGATTGAGGCCTCGTCAAAAACTAATAGCCTTTCCTAATATTTCTTCAATCCTTAATCCCTTATTCCTTTAAAATTGCTGCATATGAAAACTGTCTCTGTAATTCATGTATAAAGTAATATATCATATGTAAAGTATACTTTAATTAATTTTCATATCATTAAAATTAATAAACTTTAACATTGGCAGTAAAATAAAAGAACGGTATAAAACAGAATTATCTAAAAGTAAATATCAGAATATACTGCTGCATTGTATTAATATCAATTATCATCAAATTCTTATTACAAAACCACATCGTAGAACCGATATATCCTTTCTAGTGAAGCGTTCATTTTAAACAAATGTTTAGTTAAATAAATCACCCAATTACAGAAATAGTATTTGTCAGTTCAACAACATATTAATTATACACTTAATAAATAAAACTAATTACTTAAGTAGTCCTTTGGCGCATATGCCGTAGGTAACTGCCACGAGTCCGACGTATCTCATTAACAATTTGTAACAGATCGCCAGTCCTTTACCACAAATAACTAGACTTACTCTGTAATTAAATTCTGCTAATGGATCTTGGCGGAAGGTCTAGCCGTTAATATTCTGACAAAAACTTGATTTGGGGTATCTTGTTTACGAGAACAAGCCAAGAACAGACGAATAATGGAGCTGAACAAGTTTTTGTCTATATCCTTAAAAAGTGCATGGCGTAATATATTTTTTGTGCAGACAGAATCTTGTAGGAAATTTACTGCAATGGTGAATATCGAAAACTAAAATTGGCAACAAATATATTAATTATTAAAGCAATGCATTTTTTTGGATCTCTCCATTATATTAATATATCGAGATAAAATTAGTTTGGTCAATAGTATTTAAAAGGTATTCGTTGGTTTCAAAATTATTGTCGAACTATCTGGTATCGTGCATTGACAAAGTACAAAATTTACATAATTTAAGCCTATTTTCGAACTGGTGTATTAACTAATGGAATTTGAGAATAGTCAATACAGTCAATACAGATTCTTATGCATGCTTTTATTGGAGTGTTTCACGAAACTGATTCTGTGACTCATAAAAAAGGGTTAATAGATTAAGCTGTTCATTTAGACGAAGTTGATGATGTTCGTCAGCTTTTGAAGACACATCAGTCTCAGAAACTAGGACGCATGATTGTAAAGAAGAAAATAAGCATGAATTCATATAAAATGCAATAATATCAATCCTTTTTGCTATCAAACCACTTCAGACGTCTTGTTACTAGAGCAACCTTTTTAGACATATAGAAAGATTTTTCTAGAGTTTGGTATAGTGGCCTAGTATACAAATTAATAAATATACACAAAATACCCATATACCTGTCTAATCTAATGAAATCATACTTAGAAGACTGAACAATCTAGGTAAATATAAATAATAAACTATCAGAAGAAAAGGAAATTAAATCAGGGGTACTGCAAGACACTGTGTTGTTACCAGTATTGTTTTTCCTATACACATCAGATATTAAAGAACACCTTACTACACACATTTAGTCATAAGCGAATGATACACTAATATATGTGAACTCATTTCATTCACAAACTGCCAACTGTTAAAAACAGTTTTAAAACCTTAAAATAGACTTTTCCACGCGTAGAACATCTCTATTTTGAAATTGAGTGGCCAAGAAACAATAAACCAACACATAACTACAGAATATGTGTTTTATGCGACAATTTTACTTTTTTCAAATAGTCCACCATCGTGCTTTCTCATGACCCATGGAGGGTGGGGTGTATCCTATCCACCTTAAAATCAATAGATATCATCTGGTAGATGTTCCTAATCAGAATCAGTCGAAACCCTATCGATTCGACACGATTTAATTGAGTGATCGTGCTAAAAAAAATTCTCAAATAGACCACCATTGTGCTATGTTATGACCCATGAACATAGTAGAGTGTGTTCTATCCACCTCAAAATCAATAGGTGTCGTCTGGGAGGCGTCCTTTGTCAGACTCTGTCAAAACCCGATCGATCCGACACGATTTAGTGGAATTATTGTGCTAACAAGTAATTTTTAAAATGCCGACGACAGCGACATCGACAATGACACACAGACAAAATTTTTTAAAAACCTTTTTTTTATTTTTAGGCCGAAAAACGAAAATAAACGCTACATTATTTACGTTACATTACTTTCCGCTCTGGTATAGTTGAGTGCGGAAAAGTAACAAAAATAAACAACAAAGACATTAATGAATAACGAAAAATAAATTACCTAGGAGTTATATTAGATAGGTAACTTAACTTCGAAATGCATATTTCCAATAGCTTACAAAAACATATGCTACCCTTAGCACAGTATACACCCTAGCCTGCAGAAGTAGCAGAATGAACATAAAATAAACAGTTTTAAAACCTTAAAACAAACTTTTCCGTACGTAGAACGTCTCTATCTCGAAATTGAGTGGCCAAGGAAAAATAAACCGACACATAAATGCAGAATATGTGTTTTATGCGACAGTATTACTTTCTTCAATTTATCTCAAATAGTCCACCATCGTGCTTTTTCATGACCCATGGACAAGATGCAATGTGTCCTATCCACCTCAAAATCAATAGGTGTCGTCTGGGAGACGTCCCCGATCAGAATCTGTTAAAATCTGATCGATCCGACATGACTTAGTTGAGTTATCGTGTTAACAACAAAAACTTCTAAAATAATCCACCATCGTGCTTTCTCATGATCCGTGGACAGGGTGGGATCCTATCCACCTCAAGAGACACCTCAATAGGTGTCGTCTGGGAGACGTACCCGCTCAGAATGAGTCAAAACCCGATCGATTCGACACGATTCAGTTGAGTTATCGTGCTAACAAGAATAAATGCCGACAACAGCGACAACAACAACTACAATGACAACGATGACAACGACATACACACAAAATGGTTTAAAAACCATTTTCTGTTTTTTTTTTAGACAAAAAATATGCCCTAGAAAAATTTTTTTTTCACGATTACATTACTTTTCCACGTATAGTGGAGTGTGGAAAAGTAAAATAAATGATATTATATGAAACAATATTTCGATTAATATTAACATATACGTCTGCACTGTATGGTATATCAAACACAGAATACAAAAGACAACAAACAATACAAAATAGAATACTACGACTATTAACTAACTCAGACAGATATACAAACATACGAACATTACATAACAATATAGGAATAATGTACATAAAGTCGTTTAATACATTTTCAGCGTAAGGGAGATAATAAGAGGAATAATAAGAGAGGCAAATTATTCTATAGTGAAGTCTAATACTCCAGAGATACACGAGATTCCGTATAGCACTCTGTTAAAAGCAGATATAATTCACAAAATTCGAGCATATTAAATAGAGACAAAACAAAATAAAGCCTTGATAATTAACTCAAGTACTTACTGTTTAATAATACAGATTAATGCTCTTTTGATATAAACATATAGAAGCAAAATGAGAAAATATACTGAAACAATCTAGAACGTTATCGAGATTTACCGAATGTATTTAGTGAAAGGCAGAAGTAAACACATTTCGAGTCAACACTATTGGAATTTCAGTAGATCGGCAGATATAATTTGAAAACGCTTTCTGTTTTATACATACCATTTATCTCATTTAAAATGAAGACACATTTAAGCTTTGACAAAATCCTAGTCCTATATAAGACGTATACTTCGAGGCAACTCGAAGTATAAGGCAAACTTAAATTTAAGTAACAAATTGAGACAACGGCAGCTCCCCAAATGGGGTCCATTCCGATATCTTGTTTCGCATTGAAAATATCACAAAGAGTTATTAGAAGAAGTTACTCAGAATCTAAGCCCCAATATTTGGCTCCAATTTGAGCACCAACAACAAATTTTAATACAAAACTCGCATTTTTAGGATTTTCAATTTTTATTTTGTGATTTTGGTTACGATTTTGGATTTCAATTCATTAGGATGCCATGAAAACAAAAACTGTGATTAAATTCAATGTCAATCTGACAAAATTTTAAGTTACATTGTGTAAAATTCTAGCTTACCTTCGTAAAATATATCTGTATATAAGGGAAAAATCGTCATAATAAGGTTGTTGGGTAATGGGGCTCGTAATAGCAAAGAAATAGCTGCAGAATTTAAACGAAGACGTCCTTTACTAATTACTATTAGTCACGGAACTGCAGCCACCATAAATGCTCTTTTGAATGAAACTGGTAGTGTTATTAAAAGATCTCAGGTTTCCCCAGCTTTTGATAAAAAGTCTAAAATAGTAGAATATTAAATTTAGTTATTAGCAATATCAATTTTATATTGCAATCAAGTTTTCCGTGAACTAACTTATATATGAGAATGATCACCTATCATTACGAGTTAATATGTCCGATTCAAGGCTGCATTTTTAAGGCTATTCTCGTTCTATGGATACAAAAGATTATAACTTTTAGTTTGATAAGAACAGAGTGTCGTAGCTTATACGCTAGTAAAATATATGTTTTTTTAAACCTTGAGTAGATCGAAGCCTCAGTGACATATACTATAAATGGATTTTTTAAGGATTTGTTACTAAATGAAATGAAAAAGAAACAATCAAGACGTTAGTGTTCTATTGTTAATTGTGAAAATATAGAGGGTCAAGAATCAGAATTACAATTTTACCGCTTTACTGGACAATCTTACGAATTAGAGAGGAAAAGGAAATGAATTGTAGCAGTGCGTCGTCAAAGGTAATTTTTTTTTGAGACCTCAAATCATTATTAAATACATAAAATATATAATAATTTTCGTTTTGTTAAAAAAAATACAGGTTCTTTAGGCTTTGCATATATAACGACAGACGAAATGAAGAAATTTACTGGAAATTTACTAGACTTTTTTCTTCTAAATTTTACGCAAATTTATTATTCCTGGAAAATATAGTCAACCTGCATTTTTTGAAGAAGTTTCTGCTGAGAACAGACTTAAAGCTAGATTTATGAGTTGAATATATCAAAATTCTATGTTCTACTGTTGGCGGTGTGTCAGTACGAAGTGCAATCAGTTCAGTCCAATCAATTCTTGTTCGACAATTTGGGTAGTTTAAAAACTTCGAGGAAATGTTTTTCTAATAGCCTCTTTTGATGGCCAAAATATCCACGTTTTTGTTTTAGCAATTAACGCTTTCAAAACACTTGAAAAAATGTTTACAGCAGAATTAGGAGATACTGTAAACAAACAGTCAGTTACAGCGAAAGGTAATCCAAGTTTCATCTTCATATGAGATATCAGAAGTTTGTTCTCAGCAAAAACCTTTTTAAAAAAATGCAGGTGGACTATCTTTTCCAGGAACAATAAATTTGAGAAAAATTTGGAAAAACAAATATATTCCAGTAAATTTTTCATCACTTCGGCAATTATTATATGATTCATGTATTTAGTAATGATTTGAGATCTAACAAAAAAATTATATTTGACGACGCACTGCTACAATCCACTTTCTTCGTGCATAATAAATTTTAAACAGCTGTCTGTCGTTCGGATTCCATCCGGGACAAATATCGAATCCTACCCGTGGCGGGCTCACTTTTCGAGAAAAGCTCTGGTCGTGCAGAAACACGAGAAAGGGGTGGAGGATTGCTGTCAGGTATAATTCAATGCCTGGCGGGACTTAAGCCCGAGGAGTAGTTGTTTCCTACAGCGATTGTCACCACTTGATAACCGCTTTGCGGTTTCGTGGTTCCTTTCTCGATTCCCGAACTGTAAGTTACAAATATAGAAGTGAATAATATCCCTAGTCGCAGTTTTACTGAATTCAATGAAAACTATATATTACCTAAATACTAAAGTGGCAGGTTATGACCAAATTCGACTTTTTTTATCAAGGATTGTAAATATATTTTTCTTTATTATAATAAACCTGTCCTGATATTGTTTAATTTAATTCTGAAAACGAATGCATTTCTTAATATATGAAAAATTGTACGAATTTGCTCTATACTTAAGCCTGGTAATTTTGCCGAAATGTTGCAATATCTCTATACAATCGCATTTACCCTTGTGTTAATAATTTGATATCTCTATTGCGACACGACATTATAGAAAACCGTTCAGCAGTTACTAATTTAGCAACCTCGTCTCAATACGTGTCGAGAAGAATTTATAACCAGGGTCAAGTTGACGTTGTATACACGGAATTTTTCTGAAGCTTTTAATATGATGGATGTTGATTTAGTTGTGTGTAAACTGCAATATATTGGATTTAGTGAGCCCCTTTTAATATTGTTCATATCGTATTTTATAATAGTTCAAAATATTTCTGTCTAATATTTGAAGTCCTATAATTATCGAATCTGGGACCATTGTTATTTTTATAATTTATTAATGATATTGTCATTATTATAGATTAAAATTTTGTTTTATTTGCTGACGATCCAAAAATTCATCATGATGCCAACTCCACTGAATATTGTATATTTATTCAATATTATTAGAAAAAAATTAAATGTAATTGTAGAACTAATCGACTTCCAAAGAAAATGTTGGGACTTGTACTGAGGAAATGTTGGAACTTGCGGAATACTATAATACTCTTGTGAATGTATTATTCATTCATATATAAAGGAATATGTTTCCGTTATCTAGTATCTATACACACAACAATTAAAGACACTTTTAAAGAAAATAATTTGAAAATGTTTTCATAATCAAACATACAGATTTTATGCAGAACAAGGTTTTGATCGATGATTGCTTGCAAGTATCATCTACACATATTTAATGTGTTTTATATATCAAATTTGGTTACAAATTAATGCATAATATACTTTTATGATCACCAATATATTCAGTGTGCATCAACTTGAATAAAATTTGTTTGGTGATATATTAAAAGAGGTGTGAAACATTATAAAGTGGTATTACCGCTTATTTAAATTTAATTTTTAATTAAAATATATACAATGGCAATTCGCTATTAGTAAGGAACGTGATATTATTTTATAAGTAGTTTTATTTCTTATTTTTCATTAAATTGTCCCATAATTGGATTTTCGTAATCTGTTGGGCAATAAAATGTAAATTAATTTAATATTTGGAATTTACGTAATATAACTTGAGGAAAATTTAATGCTTTACTCACTTTTACATTTCCAATGCGAGTCTAATTAAAAAACAAAGGTTAGTCCTGCGTAGATGAAACTATAAGTTAAAAATAATATATCTACTTTAAAATTATTAAAAACTAATAGTTTGCTAAATGCAATATAAAAATATACTGCTTGGCTATAGTATTAGTATTAACAATAACAGAAGGGCATTAACTAAAGTTATATAATTAACCGCTATTTGACTGATTGACATTTTAATAAATTCTTTTTTTTTTTTTTTATGAAAGTGATATAATTTTTCACCAAAGATCTATTCAATGATTAACTGCTGTCATTACAAGAGTAGTTGTTGCTGTTTCAAAGCAAGCAGAAAGCAATCAACATAGTAATAATAATAAAACCAGTTTTTCACGAACACCGAAATATAACATACACAGTACTCGACACACGTTTCGTCAAATAAACTCGCGTCATCAGGAAGTTATTAACTACGGATTAATCATCTGATGATGCCTAACACTGTAATAGATGATTAAAACGTAGTTTTAATCATCTCCAGATGATGCCAACTTTATTGACGAAACACTCGTCGAGTGTAGTGTATAATGTTCTTGTGTTTTGAAGAAAACTAAGTCAGTGTGATGATGTTAACTTGATTGGCGGAACGCGCGTCGAGTACCTAACATATAATGTTTCGGTGTTCCTGGAAAACTGCTCCTCTGCTTTTATTGTTGCATCGTAAGTTTCCAGAGCCATCATAGTAGTATTTCATCTGCCTTGGTAGAGCATTTTTTTTTGTTTTCTGTTTTGATGAAAACATTCATCCATCTCTTCAGTAAATTATCCAAGATTGTATGGAAAATGTCCAAATGAGAAAAGAAATAAGAAATAAATATTCATCAACGGTGTTGATGAATAATGTGTTATTATTCATGAATGTTACTAGGAATTGAAAAATTAAATCTAAGTATTGATACAACAAATGATTCTTTTATAAAACTTACTATTAATATTTAGTTCGATATCAATTAGTTTCAACCGTTAAAAATATGGTAGGCATTATTCCATTACGTCAAATCTGTTGAAATGTCTAAAACCAATTTTTCTTTCAAGTATAGCCCAAAGGTTTTGGGGTTACATTCTAGATAACAAAAAGGCTTTTGCAACATATTTACTAGATTATATTACAATAACTTCATTATTCTTCGTTCGATCGCTATCATGTTGATATTTTACAAGTACAGATAGAGTTTCTTCAGCATAAAGCTGTATGATATTTTTCAGTATATTAACATATACTGGCTATATATTATATAATTTTAGTGTTAACCTTATTTGTTCATATGTTGTTATTTTAATAATGTTATTTTAAAAAAAAATAACAAATAAATATTCAACAACAGATTTTTATTATTTTTTAATGACATTTGAGAGTTTTAAATGGCAAATCTAATTGTAAATTAGAAATTAATCAACATTTTTTAAACAAAAAATATTTTTTTATAAAATTTGTTATTAAAATCTAATTGAATATCACTTAGCTTTAATAATATTTAGCTTTAATATCATTGCCTCCATTAAACACCTATATGTATCTATTTCAATTTCTACCCATGTTCGTCTCATAGTGTCACACATTTCCTCAAAAATCGGGAACATCTAGTCTGATCTCTAGACAAATTGCACAAACTTGTTATCCATACATATTATAGTGGCACTGGCACCTTCGCCATTACTTAATACGAGTAACATATTTATAATAGGTATATGTACATTGAGAATTGAAACCAGAATTAAAACTCCATGTGCATTAAATTAACCCCATTACATTAAAAATATAGGGGAAATCAGGACTAACCGGCATAACGAGTAAATTGACATAGAGCTTCTTTTTTCTATCGTTGTAAATATTGAATGCTAGTATCGCAACAGTCAGATTATCTAAAGACATTACATCTTCCACTGTAGTTTCAGTGTGATAAGAACTACTAGAGAGGAAGAACTGCAAGTTTCCTAATTTACAGCCTGTTAAGTTTTTTTTTTACTTAAAGTTTTTGATATTCTGTTATGCTCTAGAAAATTTCGAGGTGTTTTAAATAGTTTGGATGGGTAGAGGAGTCAATAAAAATTATATCCAAGTATTGGATTGCTTCTTAAAACTTTTGCGAAACAGTGAGGCAGCCATCTTGTCAAAAAGTCCTGTTGTGGTAACTTGGCATCTTAGCTTAGGGGCATGTTGGCATAGAGGACGTGAGTTATGTTAACACCCTTCTCACTAACAATTTTCAAGGGCAAATACGCTGCAACTCAAAAAATAAGAAGGGAAAACGTTCTTCAGAAGGGAAAACGGGGAAATTATTCTGGAATGATGAAATCTGAAGATGACATGTCAAATTTAATAAGTTATGCTGAGTCTGAGGATAGCCTTGGTTTCCTATTAGACACAGACACTGATACTGAGATATTTCGGAGCAGTATTAAGTGGATAACCTGATGGTGGGGAAGTATAGTGCTCGGCTATATCCTGGAAAGAGAATGGAAATCGATGGTGATAAATTATTCGTTTTCACTTTGGTGAAAGAAAGAAAAATTTTGAGATATCCAGAGATTCCTGATACGATTTGGTACAACAGCAGCAAGATTGTGCCAAATTTAAAAGCACCAGTTCAATTAAACGATCGACCTATTCTATTGGCGGACATGAGGCTGTGACGATGACTTCCTTGCTGTTTTTCATTTTTTTACATGTAACTTCTCTTTGCACATTATTTTCTTAATTTATTATATAATAATATTGATGCTTAACAAAAATTGTTTTCTGCATTTTGTGATGAAATAAAAGTTTTGCAGTTACTGACTTATGTTTATTCCTCAGATTATATCAATCATCATGCTATGCCAACTTATTATGCCAACTAGCTCCACATTTAGGGTAAGTTGGCATAGTAGTTTAAGTTTTTGTAAACGACTTTTGACTAATTCAACATACAGTTTCAAGTCATATTTTTATTGTCAATTAATCGCTAAAGAGTACTGTCAGCATAGTACTATAGTACACTGTCAACAGTATCGGTCACATAAGCGGTAAATATTATAGGAAAAAATAGGAAAATCAAAAACTAAAAACTATGCCAATTAGCCCTGCTTATCCCTACTTCTTTTATTATATCTGTATTGAATTATATAAGTTGAATCTAAATATAATGCTGTACAATGGTAATTTTGATCATTGTGCAACATTGTTCTTGTACTGGGCGTTGCACTATATGCGTTTCGTCTGTATAATATGTTGTATTATACAGATTATGTAGTACTATAAATTGACTTAATTTATAACTTGAATATTTAAGAAAAATCATATAATTATCATTTTGAATTTAATATATTAATTGTGTGATTATTAAAAATCTTTGATCAAGATCAAAATTTCAAATAGTATATGTAGGTCTAAGATATAAATCTGTTTCGAAATTTGCGTGCCAATTACGGGCACATTAAATTTTTTTACGGCATAACTCATTGATATATTGATAGGAATTATGATTTTTCGTTATTTATTAAAAAGTTACCCTTACAGTATACAAAAATTAAGTGAAGGGATATATGTACGTAAAAGTAAATCCTCATAAATCTATTTATATTATGTTACTTTATAATACAAATTGTATAAGATTACAACCATACACATTCTCAAATATAGGCAAATTTACAAACACAACAAATTTTAAGATTCCAGCCGCTATGAAAAAAAGAATTTTTACCTTTTACGGAATTATTGTACAACCCGTACACACATTTAAAGCTTTCGTATTTTACAGTTTCTAAGTTCCTTTTATACAAACCACCTACGGCTATCTCCGGATGCTTAACTTGTTAATTGCTGTACTTGAAAATATAAGCCTCCAAAAGGCATAATAACACAAGTATAATTTAAATTTTAAATTAAAGTTTGTTTTAATTAATGGAATGAACAAACCACTTTTTCTGGAGCGATAAGCAGGTAACAACGTAAATTGGTTCTTCGCCTTTTCTCTTTCTTTCACTTATCTTGAATCTCTGATATTTTTCCCCCTTTTTTAACAATTAAGGTGTGGGTTTTCACATCAGAAGTAAACGTGACGTGTCGATATAAAATCTAAAACTTTTATTCACGTCCATTAATATTCGTTTATATACATACAGATAGTGTACAACTTATTAATGAATTATTATTTAATTTAGTAACGATTTAGTTGAAATAAAACACACCCACAGTCAATTTTTCCATGAAATAGACACACGTATATATTTTTAATAGGTAACAATAAAAATAAATAATAATAAAATATATTAACTATTTTAGATACAAAATGTATATATGGTAATTCATATAAGAATTAAAAATACAATACGTTAAATTACTAAATTATGTAAAACAAAGATTCATAATTATTTGGAAGATTTAATTATTTAGGTTAGAAGAATAATCGAATTAACTAATAAATCATATTCAATATAGAATATAAGTGACTGAAATTCAGGCAATGAAACTGTATTTCGGTATTTGTCCTGGATCGGCGTAACGTGTACGGCACTGACGGGAACTAATAAGTTCGAAACAGCTGTATGTCGTTCGGTTCCAATCCGGGACAGATGTCGAATTCTACCTATGGCGGGTTTTATTTTTTGAAACTTTATCTGATCCTGCAGAAACACGAGAAAGGGGTTGACGATAGATTTTAGGTATAATTGAATGCCTGGGGGGGCTTTAGCCTGAGGAGTAGTTGTTTCCTATAGCGATTATATAATAGTCTTGCTATTCGAGAACTACTTTGATAACCGCTTGACGGTTTGGTGGTTCCTTTCTCGATTTCCGACTTATATGTTACTGACATAGATTGCATCGATAAAGACGTATACCAAATAGATTTCATTCGGCATTTGTCCTGGATCGGCGTACCGTGTACGGCACTGATGAGGATTAATAAGTTTGAAACAGCTGTATGCCGTTCGGTTCCAATCCGGGACAGATGTCGAATCCTACCTGTGGCGGGTTTTATTTTTTTAAACCTTATCTGATCGTGCAGACACACGAGAAAGGGGTCAAGAATCGCTTTTAGGTATAATTTAATGCCCGGCGGGGCTTTAGCCCGAGGAGTAGTTGTTTCTTATAGTGATTATGTAATAGCCTTGCTATTCAGGAACTACTTTGATAACCGCTTGGCGGTTTGGTGGTTCCTTTCTCAATTTCCAACATATGTTACTGGAATTAAACTACATGAAATATGTAAATAAGAGTATATATACATAATCAATAGCTCACCTTCGTCTATTTATACTTTCACTTGAATTAAATAAAAGTATGCGTTATTAACCTATGTGCACATATTTTCAATATGATGACTCCAAGAGAGTTTAAAATCAAATGAGTGCCGTTTTGTAATCCAAAGTTACTACTAGTTTTCATTCTGTTCAACATTAAATATTATTCTATTCAGTATTCGTTCTTATTCTATACTAACTAGGTTTTATTCAGGACTAATTTATCCATCTGTGCACAGGGACTAACCCTTGAAATGTATTACCCACGAGTATTTACAGTAGTTCTGGCGTATATGCACATACAATTATTATAATGCCATCTGCAAATACAGTTAGATAATTAGTTGTTATAAAATTATTATCATCATCATCTCGGTATACCTTTAGAGGTCTGCCTATCATATAACTGTCAAGCTAAAATAGTAGGCTTTTATGGTAGGCTTTAGTTTCTTTTTCATTTGACAATGTTATCAAGAAAAAATCCTGTATACTACAATACTTACTATTTTCATTAATTTGATTGATGTGAATGTTGATTAAATTTTAGAAAATTCTGTACAAAAGACGCATCAAAGTTGAGGTTTACATATATCGAATACCTGTGGAATATGAATTATCACACGACTAAAATTTTCAAAGTAACAAAAATCAAAAATTTAAGAACTACTGTAATAAGAAATAGTATCAGATGGAGATTTTAAGTAAATTTATGAAAGTTATATGTCGAGTTAGGATAAACAGAGACACTTACTTTCAACTATTCTAAATGCTTTGGTAGTGATGAAATAGACTAATAATTTAAAGGAAGTCCAAATAACATATATGGTAGAAAACTTTTGATAGCATCAATTATACTAGATTTAATAGAAGTAGCAAATAAAATTACAGTGTATACAGGGTGTAACATAAAGGTTGGGAATAAATTAAACGGTGGATTTCTCAGTAGGTAAAAAAATAGATTTTTTTCATATGAAGTTATGCTCTACGAGTTTTCGTTTTCAAGTTACAGGGCGCTAAGAAATTTGAAAAAATTTAGTTTTTCTTCAATAACTTTCGAACATTAGAAGATAATGGAACGAAAGTTTAGCCGTAACTTAATTTGATAATGCCCTAGTAACAAAAAAAAAATGGACTTCGTAAGTTACTCGGTGGCGTGCGCAGTCATTGTACCGTAAGGTTTTTCGAAGAAAATTGTGAGACGCCACTGGTAAAAACGTTTTTTAATATTTATTTAAAATCATCTTTTTATTTTAAACAAAATAACCTTCTCGCATTTTATTTGTATCTTTTGTTATTTTCCTGTAATTAAAACTTTTGTAAACACAATTTCTTCTCACTGCTAACATAGGAGAATAAAAGAAATAAAAAAATTATCAAGTATACTTTGATTCATACATCAAAAATAGTTTTCAGATATTTTCGGACAAAACATCATTGTCATTTAAGATATTTAGCTTTCCATATACGATTGTACTTTGGTTTAGATCTATTAAAAATGAACTACTCATTTCAAGAATTAGCAGATATGCATTTTATTTATGGCCTTGCCAACGGAAATACTGTGATAGCTGTGCGTCTGTATGTTGAACGTTTTTCAGCTCGACGCATTTCAAATAGGAAGACTTTTTCGGGAATTCATGCGCGTTTACCTGAACTGAGGCTCGTTAAAGTCTTGCACGTCGCGCGGAAGACCGCAGAATGTAAGGAAAGTACAACTTCAGGAACGGATCCTTCAGACGGTCGATGCGAATCCTGTATCAAATACTAGAAGAATTGGAAGAATGGAGAGAGTAAGTCATATGACTGTCCAACGAATCCTGCATGATAATTTGTTATACCCATACCATCTACAAAGAGTATAGGCATTTTCTGCCGCGGATTATTTACCCCGTCTTAAATTTAGTACCTGGCTTTTAAATAAGTGTAATCAGAACTTATTATTCCATTCATTAATTTTATTTACCGACGAAGCTGGATTTACAAAAGATGGTATAGCTAATTTCCACAATAACCATCTGATGAAAATCCTCACGGAATACTACAATCCCGGCACCAGCAACGATTTTCAATTAATGTTTGGGACGGAATAATTGGCGATTTTTTTCTTGAGTGGTCCCATAGTACTACCAAACAGACTAGACGGCTTATCGTATCTGGATTTTCTTCAAAACAGATTACAACCTTTATTAGAAGAAGTCAATTGAAATACGCCAGAATATGTGGTTCATGCATTATGGCGCCCCAGCTCACTTTAGGTGAGAAGTGAGAGAACACCGTAATGAAACGTTCCGGAATAAATGGAATAAATCGCGGAGGGCCAAGATAGTGGCCTCCCTCGTTCTCCCGACCTTAATCCATTAGATTATTATTTGTGGGGGCACTTAAAAAACATAGTTTATTCCATTACCATTCCTGATGTGCAGACTGTTCGTCAAAGAGTTGAAATGGGCTGTCAGCAAATTCGAGAGATGCCTGGTATTTTTTAACGAGTAACAGAATCCATGAGAAAGTGCTTCGAAAAGTGTATTGAAGTTGGGGAGCAACATTTCCAGCACCTTTTTTAATCATGTTTGTTGCTTATTACTTGGAACCGAAAATCCGTAGAGCATATCTTCATATGAAAAAAAATTATTTTTTTTTGCTGAGAAATCCACCGTTTAATTTATTCCCAACCTTTGTGTTACACCATGTATAACAGGTACAATACATGAACGGTACAAAATTGACATGGATTAGTAAATATGAAGAAATATTATTACTAAGTAGTAAATGAAAGAGAACACTTAATAGGTTTCACAAAAATTACAAACTATATTTACAACAATTATTTCGGCTTTTATGCCATTCTAAAATAGTAACAAACTTTTACAGTAAAAGCTTGTTACTCTTTGAGAATGGCATAAAAGCCGAAATATAGTTATAGATATATAGTTTTCAATTTTTGTAACACCTACCAAATGTTTTCTTTTATTTACTAGTCAACAATGTTTGAAAAACCTTTCCATTTCTGCAATATTACTAAATTATAATAAAGGGCGGCAATAAATGTTGAAGATCATCGTGAAGTACATATAATTTAAAGGAAAATATACGTCGACTCAATTTAAGCTAATATTGTTAGTATCTAATCACAAATTTAATTATTTAAACCCTGCGTTTTCATTTGCAGGGACAACTTGAAGTGCTATATTGTAGTAACTGTAAAGATGATGCAGCATTATTTACCCAAGTCACGTTTTAGCAAGTTGTACTTATGAAATTATATAAATCTCTTATAAGATGCTTAAAATTTATTGAAATTCATTAGCTATTAGAAGGGAAAACGTAAACATTTAGAATTCATTAAGTATATCGAATAAAACAGACGTTTAATTAAAATCTAAATGAGGGATTTATTTATTATATTCCCTGTCTTTTCGGTGATAGATAACTTCCTTTATAAAGACAATATACTACAGCAAAACAAGCTGACGCGACGTCGTAAACGGGGTATTTATTTGTAAGTATTATTTACTTGTCTTAGTATTTGAAGTATAAAGCATATTCAAATTAAAATACATCATGAGTACAAAATATGAACTACAAAAATTGTAGGGTAAATAATTGTAATTTCGCATAGAAATTGGCCTATTTTATTTTATGCCTCAACCTGCAGAGGGACGACCTTAACTTTTTGCGGTTGTCCTTGGTTCATGTCAAGATCGACTTAAATCTACTAACCAGAACCTCTCATTTTTTACAGTTTGGATCGCTAAAAACAAAATTTAGCAGGTAACGATGTAATTATGTACCGATGTCACTAGGATTATCGAAAATAATCCCTAGATTCACTTCAAGGTACAATATATTCTTTAATCAAGAAGCTGTTATCGCTTATTTGGTACAATGCAGTTATAACACATTCAGGGTTACAAACTCCGAAAAATAGTGAACGTAACTTGGATTATGCTGTTAGTCTTTAGAGTTATATTGGGTCAATTTGAATTCATTCATTATCATGAGGTCATCAGTCCTAAGACTGGTTGGACGCTAACCTCCAGCTTCTCCAATCTTGTGCTAACCTACGCATTTCGATAATTGTGCTACAACCTACATCCCTTACTATTTGCGAGCAGTAGTCTAATTTAGGCGTACCTCTGCCTTTCTTCGCTCCTATTTCTGCCTCCAAAATATCGCGGACTATTCCCCCATGTCTCAGCAAGCGGCCTACCATTCTATCTCTTCTCTTCTTTATGTTTTTCCACATACTTCTTTTCTCGCCGACTTTCTCTAATTTTTCTTTGTTTCTAATCCTATCAATCCACGGTATTATCATCATTCTTCGGTAACACCACATCTCAAAAGCTTCTAATTTCTTCCTACTTGCTTCCGCTACCGTCCAGGTTTCGCAACAGTATAATGTCGTGCTCCATATATACGTTTTCAAAAATCTCTTGCTTGTTTCTATGTTTATTACCCCCGAGAATACTTTCTTTTTGTTAAAAGCTACTCGACCCTGCGCTATTCTTTGTTTTATATCTTTATCGCTTCCTCCATCCCAATTTATTTTAGTTCCTAAATAATTGAAGTCTTTAACTTCCTCCAATCTTTCATTATTAATTTGTACTTTCGTTTTTGCTCTGCTCTCGCGCCCTCTGCACACTAACACCTTAGTTTTATTTTTATTCACCCTCATTCCGTATTCCTCTGTCAACACTGCCTCCATTTCGTTCAACGCTGCTTCTAAATCCTCCTTACTAGATGCTGCTATATCTTCCACGAATCTCAGCATTTTTAGTTTCTGTCCCTGTACTTTAATCCCGAAATCCACTCTATCTTTTACCACATTAATCGCCTCTTCAATGTACAGATTGAAAATTAGTGGTGATAACGTACATCCTTGTCTTACTATTTTCCTAATACCTACTTCCCTTCTTTCCCCTTCTACTTCTATAACAGCAGTTTGCTCTTTGTATAGATTGTGTACTACTCTCCTATCTCTATACTTCATTCCCGCGCTCTTTAGTATCTCGAACATTTTTCCCATCTTACATTATCAAAAGCTTTTTCTAAATCTATAAGTCCTATATAGACGTTCTTTCCTTTTTCTATTGTTTTCTCTAACATTACTCTTAGCGCCAGAATAGCTTCGCGAGTTCCCCTATTTCGCCTAAACCCGAGTTGGTCTTTTCCTAGTATTTCTTCCGCTCTATTTTCCATCCTCTTCTAATCGTTCTAAAGTTCTCGCATTTGTCAGCTCCTCTATTTTTCGGTATAGTAACGATAATGTTCCTCTTATAATCCTCCGGAATCTCGCCCGTTTCGTAGGTATATGTATTTTACCAGTTCAAACATCCTATTTACTACTTTCTGTTCCACACATTTCAAAATTTCCGCCTGTATTTTATCTACACCCGGCGCTTTATTGTTCTTTAGCCCCCTTAGTGCTATTTAAAATTCCTCTCTCAATATAGGTTTTCCTACATCTTCCCTATCGATGCTAAATTCTTCCTCTAATATCTCTCCTACTTCCTGACCCTCATATAAATTTCCTAAGTACTGAATTCATTACATGATCTTATATTTCTTACCTTAAAACTTTTGGAATTAAAAATTATGTGATTCGTTTTATTAAAAATTCGTCAATTTAAAAAATAACTACCTTGATGAGTTGATAATTTGTCAAATAACTTAAAGACTAACTAAAATCTATGAAAATAATTATCTTGATATAAACCTGTGGGTACTATTTTATTCTCGTGAGATTTACTTTATACAAGGTAATTGGACCTACAGTAATGGAAAATTTACACAAGATATATCTGATCAAAGACCGCATCAATGACTGGGCAAGAGACCAGCATAGAGAAAGATGGAAAAGAGTAACGGGTTGTCGAATAACCAAACTCTTCATCGAATACTCAGAGATTGAGAAATGGGCCCAAGAATTCATTAAATTGAACAGGCAAAAAGCCACAATCCTGGTATTAATCATAACGGGCCACCATAGTAGCCTGAATGCATATAAGCATAAGCTGGGACTGACTGACAGCCCGGCATGCAAATACTGCAGAGAAGACGAGGAAACCTCGATTCATCTTCTTTACACCTGCCCTGCACTGGAGGAGAGGAGGTGCCTTATATTAGGGACCCCTGTTATCCTAGAAGAGGCGAGGCTTAAGGCGAGGGACGTGCCCAAATTGCTCCTTTTATGGGATAGCATTTTTGGAAAATGACCCGGACAAGAGGGGATCACCAAGGGATTACCCATGCGATCAGTGGCTGATGAGGCCCAAACCCATAAAACATAATAATAATACACAAGATATGGAAGATGACCTTTTATTTGACACTGAAAATTTATAGCATCAAAAATTTCGCAACTTATTCGATCCATTATGATCCAAAACTCAAGTCATCAAATTAACTACATTGACGACTTGATAACTTTTAATTTTGGCCTTCTATCGATATCCCTAATTCTAAAAGAATAAATGGTTAATGCTAAAAATTATGGTAAAAAGTAACATAATAACACAATTTTTTTTATTGTAAATTTTTTAACCTTTTCAACGTTTAAAGTCTTATAGGAAATTAGTAATAATATTCTAAAGCAGATTTCACCTTCAAATAACCTTTAGGAGCCATGTTTATCATAACATATGAATGAACAATTTTCCATTTTTTCGAATTCAGGTACCAAAAAGATATTTCAGTTGGTATATAGGAGTTGAAATAACTCCTAACTATCTTGAACTCTAAAGCCAAAGTCCACGAAGTCCTCATATTCTAACTCCACATTTGTGTTAAATGTTTCTGAATTCACGTATTCCACAGTATTCATTCTTTCAGTATGTTTTCTACGATTCTTTTTCGGTATGTTGTCATGAATATAAAATAAAAATATCCAATATTCTAGATTATTATAAAAATTATGTAGTTTTCATATACTAAATACTAATATAGATTTGCATTTAGCTAGATCGAGAAAATACAATTAAGATTTTCTTCAACAAATTAATACTTCTTATTATTAAAATCTAAATTTTCAAAAATTCAGTGAAATATTCTATGTAATATCTATTTAAACATAATAACTTTACTGAACTGATTCCACAGCACTCTATCAGAGACATTGTTGATTAAAAGTTAATATTCTAATCATTATTTTAAACATATGATAACATCGTTAGAGATAGAAGTTTCTTAGAAGCAGAATTACTATTAATTATGATAATATGAAAGCATTGGTATTGTATTGCAATACGATTTTGGTTTCCTAAGTTGCCGAAACATATTATAAAAGTATCCAATATGACGTGCTCTTCTTGTGATATGAAGTTACATATAACGTGTATTTAACTGAAATTATTCAATCATACATAGAATACATTCAATCATAGATAGACATATATCGTATCGATAAAGATGTATATCCCGTAGCGTTCATTCGGCATTTGTCCTGGATCGGCGTACCGTGTACGGCACTGATGAGAACTAATAAGTTCGAAACAGCTGTATGTCTTTCGGTTCCGATCCGGGACAGATGTCGAATCCTACCCGTGGCGGGTTTTATTTTTTTGAAACCTTATCTGATCGTGCAGAAACACGAGAAAGGGGTCGAGGATCGCTTTTAGGTATAATTCGTTACATAGCAGGGCTTTAGCCCGAGGAGTAATTGTTTCCTATAGCTATTATGTAATACCATTCCACCGTACCTTACCATTCGGGAACTACTTTGATAACTGCTTGGCGGTTTGGTGGTTCCTTTCTCGATTTCCTACTTATATGTTATTGAAATTATTCAAGTTTTGTCGATATTTTTTATGCTCTAAGTTGAAGTTCGTATAGTATTTATAATAAATTGATCAGATGAAATAGGCCGAAATAATGTGTTTTGAAAAAAATTTGTAGCTACACCAAATGAAACAAATTTCATTGAAATAGTTGCGCAGTTTGTACAGTGGCATATTACTCAAGGTAAAATATAAAAGCCATCATTAAAATCTTATTATACTGATATTTGAACAAAGAACAGATTCTATTTATAACAGTAATAATAATAACATGATAGTAAATCGTGTTTATTTATGAAAAGATGTATATAAACATGGTATAAACAAATTTCTCTCACAAAGGCGACATCCAACCAAGGGTTATTCAACTGGTTATTCATTTATAAATTAAACTATTAAAATATTTCAGAAAGTAGATACGCCATTTTATAAAATGTATCATATTTTGCAAATTTTTTGTCCACACTGTATATTATGTGACCAAGAAGAGGTCACTTTCAATTTCCTTTGTAGTTACTATTAACATATGTCAAAATAATTTGTTGAAAAATAAATGTGAATATAAACCTCACCTTTCTAAAATCCCCTTGGATGACCATAGGCGGCGGGTGAGCGGTTCTTGCGTTTGGAGCCGGCGGAGCCCGCAAAGGGGACGCTGTGAGATCCAAAGCCTCGCGCCCATTATCCTGGAAAAGAACAGAAATATGTAACGGTGATAAAACTCTACATTAAAAAATCAACAATACAAAAATGGAACATTCTGGAATGTTATTATTAATTATTTAATTATCATGTACTTTTTAAGTCACGTTTTCTGATCTACGGTATTATTGAAGTGTCAACGACGTTCATTCATTAACCACAGTCGCTTGGCCTCTGCTCAAAGGGTAATAGTAGAGAAATTGATTTTTTAGTGTTTCCGGTTTTGTTTTGCCTCGTATCAAGAATTCCTCACGATTTACTGGTGATATTTCCCAAAAACACTTTTTAAAAAAAATGGCGGAGTTGACAATATAATTTAAAGTGTTTAGATCTTCATTTCTTTACTACCATTATATTTTGTTTCGTAACCGCTAATCATTGCAGCCATATATAATTATTATATATGGTGGTTATGCAGTTAGAAAGGAAGAGATAGAGTACAAAATTTGTTTAAGGTAGTTTCTCCGGGAATCCACTTTTCCATAGAATTTCATCAAGTTTCGGGTACATATAAATAAGAAAATAAAGGAAATTTTTGAAATGAAAAATTTTTACCTGTACAATAAAGCAGGTATTCACTATCAAATTTATAACTTTTTGCATGGTTTCAGTGTATCAGTTGAGTAAAAGTTACACATTTTACATAATAACTTGAAAAGTGTTCTATATACTTTTTTCCAAAAACTCATCTATATATTACTTTATTACGAATATTTTAAATTAAAGAAATCGATTGTTGCCCGATTTGTTAAAAAGATAAACATTTTTAAAATATGCCAGTTTAAGCTTTGCTCAGTAAGTCGAGAACTTGTCAATTAGCGTTTGGCAATGCAGCGGCATGCATTTTACCAGTCGCCACTTACGTTATTATTTCACATTGGTCACAAACAATATCTAAAACTGAATTTAGTCCTAAACGACTTTTATTTTTTATTTTCTCAAATGGAAAAACATTTTCACATTCACAACACCTTAAATTTTTGCCAAGCCCGCTCAATTCAACAATGCTTAGGTCCAATGCTTAGATTAGTTACTTTGTTTACATTTCGCAAGATTCATTTTTGCAATACAATTTAAACGTTTCTGTATTGCTTTCCGCTTTGCAAATTTTCTGTTATTGTCCCGCAACTGATCACGACAAAAACTCATTCTTAATTTTTCTATAAATTTTATTTCACGCTCCGAAAATTTTTACAAAGTTAGGTTAAGTATAAGATATACATAATCACATAGATTAATAGACGACAGAACGCAACTTTGTCATGTGTTTATTTTCGCCGAATAACCATGTAGTTGTGTGTATACATATACATGCAGTGTCTGGATAGAGTACAGTCTCTGAACAAAAATAATGAACACTAGACTACTGATATTCCATATATTTTACGTTTACTCGCACATTTATTTTTGGACCGAACGGTATCGGAGAAACTACCTTAAATAAACACGAATAACCAAAAAATTCATACATATTGAAATGACAATAACATCTCTGTCAATTATTTAAAGATTAACACTGACTTAGTTTTCCACAAAACACATTTGTGTAGTGTATAGTGTTTTGATGTTTTGTGGAAAACTAAGTCAGTATTATCTTCACACCAAAGGTTCCAACCTATTCCAGTATATTTAAAAATTGTTTGCCGGCATAGAGATCTTTAAAATTACGTATGTACATGCTATTCTAAGCGTTTCGATTTGATTTGATTTTTGTATTCATTATATGTAACGTTGTGAAACACAACCAAAGTGATTACAATAGTATATTCGATTATTGACGAATGTTGACGAATGTCTAGATAGAAACTATAATACAGTAGAATAGGTGTTAATGTGCATATTAGGCTCAGAAAAGAGAAGACTTTATTTACTTGCAAATGGAAATAATAGACGATGAAGATGCGCGACTTCAACTGTTGGTAATGAGCACTTTACAGAATTTTAGTATAACATAGAATAATATTTTAATGTTAGTGATAGTTGTGGCTGCATATATGCGGAAAGCTGCTACTTTCCTCTAACCCATTTATTTAATTTGTTGCACATATATACTTCATGTGCTTCGCTATGTTGCAGAAAATATTCAACGCAATTATCCCATATTGATAAATTAATAGCTCTTTAGGCTCTATATTTAATATTATCAAGTACTTTTTGCTACTTTCAAAACTGACTTTTAGATTTCACACATGAGCGACGATTTGGAGAAAGGCATGTTCAAAAAGAGGTAGCATATACGGTGGACCTAGCAGCACGTGCCACAAAAACAAAGTATCATATATTTGTTTTTAGGTTAAATACTATTATAATTAGAAAACATTTTGCTATATGTTAGCACACATTGAACAGTGCCTAAGCAATAGACAGTAATATGAGTAAACTACAAGTATTATGCGCATGTTTGTCCGACATCACTGGTCGTGGAATATTCATTTTCAGGATAAAGGGCAATATTCATTAAGAGATGTACACGTTTCCATAAAACCACCATGGAAGAAATACTACTGACGCAGGTGTATATTGAGAATCTTGGATAGCAGACAATTCGACCTTATATGTCGAATTTAAACCCCACAGAGAAAACCCAAAGTAATGCAGAGTAAGTAAAAAGAAATGTTTGTCCTTCAGTTGTGAAATTTTAGAATACAATCCTATTATATGTAACTAAAGCATTCTAAAGATTGATAAAAATAAAAAAGGTAGACATAGTGTATATAAATAAGTGTATTTAGCTAGTGTATATAAATAACAACCGTATTACCTTATGCAACCGTATATAAAGGAGGACTTACGTAGAGAATTCCATTCATTAACTTTTGTTCCAGTAGCTATGATTACGATCATTACTGTTATACATTTTACTTATAATATTTCCATCAAAATGACATTGTTCGGTATGTTTCAATTAGTCTTGATTTTCTGGCATCTTTCATTAAAAAAAGTGCCATATCAATTCTTCACACACATTAACAATTTCCTGTGAACAATGACTGTTCATTGTTCACAGGAAATTGTTAATGTGGAATTATGGTTTCTGTAAACCATAATTCCACATTTCACGTTCTGAATATTCTGAAGTCAATTACATAAGAATGGTAGAGAATTCCATATATAAACTAAACGGCAACAGAAAAACGAAAATCGAAATTCTGAAATGACTATATACTAGATGTTTTGTAATATCAGTAGTACATTAAATTTTTTACGGTTCTCCCTATATGAATCTTGACTCCTCAAATGAGTTCAAAGCACGTTTTGATCATACGAAGGTATCATAAGCCTTTCATAGCCATATAATTTAGAATATTATGTTACTTAAATAATTATAGACAATCATTATAGAATTAAGTGAAATAAAACTAATATAGATATGACGAATGTGTCTTAAAATTAAAATTTTTATTAAAAACTTATCAACCGGAAGATGTAAAAGTATTTCAATCATTCAAATGAATTAATGTAATAAAATATTTTCTGGTACTTCAAAAATATCTAAACACGTGCAAATGCCCTGAGCAACACACTCAGCACAGTGGATTAGTTATGAAAAATCAACAGTATTATTTAAATTATTTACAAATAATAACAATCCTTATTCAGGTAACAGAAAAATTTTAAAAAATGTAAACACGAGTATATTTTAAGAATAGATTATGGCATCAAAATATTTGTATATTTTGTATATATTTGTATATTTGTAGTCCAGAACAATTAAATAACATTATATTATAATTATGATGTGAAATGAAAACTATTAAATATACTATATAAGAATTCTCTCTTTAATTAGAGAGGTTACTCCCTAAATTAATAACTGTATTATAAAAATACTGTGGAGTAATAATGTATTTAAATTAAATGTGTTTTTTCATCATTAAATGTTGGAAGACTAGAAACGTTTGAGTAGTAACTGTTTCAAATATAAATTACATTTATTGATGTTGATGTCATCATTATTAACATATTAAATTCATATACAAATGTTCATAATAAAATAGAATATATAATGATAATAATAATCGTCCACTAAATAATATAGATCAAGTACCACCTGGCGCAAAAAGGTTATCCACGGCAAATATCCCACCCTACTAGACGGGAGGGATCGACAAGTGGAGCTCTAGCTCTCTAGTGGAGTAATAACTGGATTGGCTAAATACAGAATATCTGTACCCAGAAGCCCAAGGCTTCAGGGTAACCATCTAGAACGGCATGATGACTATTCGCCATTGCAAGAAGTATATATTAAAAAAGGAGGTGGACGATAAATGCACTGAGCAATGCACAAGAAGAGACAATCTATCATGTCGTTGAGAAATATCCGGCCCTATTTGACTATGCACAGAGCATATCTAAGAAGACATAACCAGGTCGGGAAAGTGGTATATGCGAATATGACCTGTTGTCAAACCCGCCACCATACTCTACATATCAGCCGCAGCCAATCCTTGAGAACAACAGCTATCTGCTATATTGGGACAGGCTAATAATCACTGACGGTATAGTGGACTACAATAGGCCAGATATCATCCTCATTGATAAAGAGTAGCAAAGAAAACACATTATAAACACCAAGCCCGTTGACCCAAATCATCAGACAAACGGAAGCTGAGAAGATTAAAAAATATGAAAATGTTGCGATAGAAATTAAGTATATTGGAGGCATGTATAGAGTATAAATTACTGTAATAGTCATCTCGTCAATTGACGTAATGATCAAGAGCTTAAGAACTAATATCGAACACCTGGAACCTCCTAACTACACATATTTATTCCAATGCAGAAGAGCTTCATATTGCAAACATGCCACATATCAATGAAGTTCTTGAACTAATATTAATCAATAGATAATGTGTGAATAGGGATAACAAGTGAATAAGGATATTGTGAATATTTACCACTCGAGCCCAACTCATGAGATAGTTTCAGGAGTAGGTAAATGTTTTCCAGAAATTCTAAGGAGAAAATGCTTTTGAAGCCGATAATAATAATAATTAGGCTAGTAAGGCGTTGTTGTGGATGGTACACTGGCGCTTTTCTTACTCGTATCAGATCCGTAAGAGAACTGTCCAACAAACGAAACTTGAATAATAATTATCAATATAATGCAAAGTTTTACTTGGCACATCTTATCTTTACAAACTACTGAAGTAGGGAGATTATTATACTCCACACCATTTGCAAATGCCTTCTATAATAAGGACTAAACAAATTAGACCAAAACAGCTATTCTCCTAGCTACATTCCCACAACGAGCGCTGAATTATGTGGCGAGATTTGTCGTACTTTGTCTAACAGATTTAGCACTAAAATACGGTAATTCAGTTTACTCGAAAACCACAAGAAAGATGCAAAGTATCCTCTATCTCAGGATATCACTAACTGTTAGACAAAATACGGCAAAATTCGTCATATAATTCAGAGCTCATCATCGGCATGTAGCCAGGAGCATAGCTGTTTTGGCCTAATTTGTTTAGTCCTTATTGCATAAGGCATTTGCAAATGATGTGGAGTATAATAATCTCCCCATTTCAGTAGTTTGTAATAAGATTATTATTATATTTAAGCAGAAGAAGACGCACAAGATCGATTTGACTTTTTGTGAGTAGCTACAACGCCACCTCCAGCTGGGGTGCAAAATCGGACCAACAACACTAGCGTACCCGAGAAGCGAAGTAGATTCTCCTCTGATGTCGGCCGTGGCCTTACTGGGCTAACCCCCTGGTAAACCACAACTTTTGGTTCCAATCGACACTACATGCAATTCCTCACAATCCATTCGGATAGAGGTCATAGGCCAGATGGTGGTTCCAACTAGATGGACTGCCTGATGACGACATACTCGAGCTACAAGGATGCTTTGAATCGACCGACGAACTAAGAAATTTTTTCACAAAACGAAAGCAGTGAGCCCGCAACGAGGGGGATACATGGCACATATATTATGCATGTACTGTGGTGTGAATTACGCCCAGAGCATGATGCCGTCACGCCACAGAATCTGAGTGATTATGTATCCCACCTTTATAGAAAAGACTATGTTACAACTGCACCGCCGTTGGTGAATGAGGTAGCTGAAACCAAATGAACTAGTTGAGGATGTAGTCTTCACTACTCTGTTATTAGAGGGTCTTAGTACCAGAAGGGGGTTACAGCGTATAAAATCCCCTAGGCGATAAGACCTAGCCAGAGTGGATGGTGAAGTTCAGGCAATGCCTTCAGAAGGGACTGATATCTGGTACATAAATTTTACCGTGTACACTACTGCCGAAAGATTCTCCTAATTGGAGAGGATGAACAATTCTACCTATCTACAAGAGAGAGCAGAGCGGCATGTATGGAAAACCAGCATGTGGAGACCAATTATATACAATAACATTATTATCAATTAATATCATAATTTTGTTATATATAATACATAAATATACTTTTACTTCTTATAAAGTCTTCGCTTTAGTTTTTTATTACATAACAAGCATTGAGGCCATTTATGGGGAAATTAAGTGACTTAAATCTCTCTTCTTCTTCTTCTTCTTCTTCCATTCACCACTTGATTCTTCCATTCTTTATTGCCAAGCTCCGTTATTTTGTTCTTCTCAATTAACTTACTATTGTTTGAAAAGTTATCAATCGATAGAATGTTCAAGTAATTCGTTATATGTGTACTATCTCCAATCAGTAGCGAAATTATTGTTTGACTTTTGCTTGTATATTCTTGTTTTTCATTATTTTTAACTGTGCATCGAAAACTTCGTTTTCTGCACGTTTTCTACACATAGGTGAAGATTTGTGGACAAATCTAGTTTTAGCTCCTTTTAGTCAATATAATGAGAAAATTATTTCCTTTGCTTTTTCCTTAAGTATGATAACAACACTACATCCACAGATTTATTTTTGATAACACGTTATTTTTGAGAATATATGTCTTTTAAATCCTCTATTGCGATTGATATGTTTAGTGTTTCTGTTACTCATACTATAAATATATGTATTAGCTGAAATTCAGGAGAACGTAGTCAAAAAATAAGGCAACTGCACTTTTTTAACTCTTTATCTATAACTTCTAGCTTTGCAGATACATTCGCATTTTTGATTTCCAACTTAGTAAGCCCTTAATTTTCAAGGATTCTTTATTAATTTCATATTTGTTTTATTTCGTTGTAAATATCTCTAGTATCTATATTGTTAAATAAAATGCAGAAAACCTTTATATCATTCTTTCATCGCCTCTTAATATATGTGTTCATTGCATATGTACAATCTATGTATATTTCTTTACCACGAATATATTTGCCACACAAGGTTATTTGAACCGAGTGAACAATGTATAATTAAATGGGATATCTTATCAGTCGAAAAAGTTATGTAAACACTGCTAATTATAGATATGCACATACATTTTTACCAATTTCTTGTCACTGTGTATCGTATATGTATTATTTTAGGATTCTTTTGAATTGCCCTTTAGAAACCGTTTTTAGACATTGTAATCCTGGCAAAAGTTTAAACCTTTATCATCCACAATTGTCAAGCTTTAATGAAGTTAATGTACGAGTATATATGGAGAAGAAATTAATATATATCTCACTAAACAAGAACAGTGTTGTATTGAATTCAAACTTGTGAACTCATGAATTCATGTAAATGATGAACATCCTTTATTCCAAAAATGATTTATACCTCTATCCGATCGATCAAATTGCGGTATATGCACTGTGCAAGATGCATTATTCTCTTGATTATCCGCATGCTATCGAACACCAGACGGGATATCCTGTCCTAAGGAAGGATTAAAAAATTGTTCGCATGTATTCGACTGACGGTGTCACGATCCAAAAGAATTCCTATTTACCCGGTTGGCTGATGTGACCTCGATCAATCTCCTTCTTTTAAGTCGCGGTGAATGATGTCAAGGACCATCAACAATGCTCGACTATATTAGTATAGATATACAACAGGCCTTTAATGTCAAAAGACACAGGAAATGTAGAAGGCTGTTGACGATTTTTTTTCCTCTGAATGTATGTATGTAACAGATATTTGTGTACAAATCATTTATCAAAAATCAGTCTAATCCACTTTTTAATTTATCATATATTTTCTCTATTATAAAATTATTGGTATTATTAAAATATTACTTTTCCGCACTCAACTATACTAGCGGAGAAGTAATGTAATCGTGTAAAGAAAAATGTAAAAAAATTTTGTATTCGCTTATTTTTCGTTTTTCGACCAAAAAACCAAAAAAAAGGTGTTTAAAAAATGTTGTCTGTCTGTGCATGTCGTTGTCGTTTTCGTCGGCATTTATTCTTGTTAGCACGATAACTCAACTAAATCGAGTTTTAACTGATTCTGATCAGGGACGTCTACCAGATGACATCTATTGATTTTGAGGTGGATAGGACACACCCCACCCTTTCCATGGGTCATGATAAAGCACGATGGTGTACTATTTGAGAAAAATTTGACAATTTTGCATTAAACGAAAAAAACATATATTCGGCCTATATCATATACGAACGAAGGAGAAAAAAAAATTATTTCGTTAGATCACAAATGTATTGATACGGCACTGAAGCAGTCGCCAATGAAAAAAGTAAAACTGTCGCATAAAACACATATTTATGTGTTGCTTTATTTTTTCTCGACCACTCAATTTCGAGATGGAGATGTTTTACGTGCGTAAAAGTCCGTTCTAAGGTTTTAAAACTGTTTATTTATATATTTTTTAAGATAGAACTGTTGAACAATGAGAGCTTAAATCTTTTTAATAGGTTTTTTTGAACTGCTAGTAACATCAAAACTAATGCTCTGCGACTAAAAATTTAATTGTTCAAAGTACCACATTTTTATAACAATAGACACCTAATTATTATTAAGAAAGAATATATTCTTTTCGCAACGACGTCTTTTAATATAGGGCGTGGTGATAATACTTCGCATAGGTAATATTTCGATTTCTTCTTAATTCTGATACATCTCAAACTTTATTATGTTTTATTATCAGTTTGTTACGTTTTATTAAGACGAAAATAAGAAAAGATAATTCACCGTAAGTTTAAACATATATTGCATAAAACATAAGTTTTTCAAAAAACGTTTAATAACAAAATTATGAATGCTCTGCCAATGCTTAGCATACTCTATATTAAGTAAATGTTAATAAACAAAGGCATAAATGTAGAAGAATCCTTCATGTGAAGGATATATTGACCTTGTGGATGTGCCTTTTGATATTATAATTTATGGATCTGTTCTCGGAATATCTATTTGAAATATTTCATTTACATTTACGTTATTATCTCAGTGACTACTAAACAGTATTAAATAAATTTTAGTTTTTCAATATTATCAATTTACAATATTTATTATTACTATCTATAAATAATTTTATTTTGGTCAAAATATTTACAGCATAAATAAACTTGTAAATACAGGGTGAAAAGCATAACTGGAATAAACTCGGTAAATCAGGTATGGATCATTTCAAGAAAAAATCCTAACACAGGTCGATTTTTTTAATTTTGGTTATTCATGCTATTAGAAGATAATGACTTTTACTTATATTGACCCTGGAGAATGTAGCCGCTCCGAATTTTCTTTTTCAAATATAAGGATTATATTGAGTGTATCGAATATATCGAATGACACATTATTTGAAAGATTTCATTAAGAGGAAATGCTACACATCTTATCTTAATTTTTGTATCTGCCTTTGTTCTTTTGTTTTGAAACTCTTTTTAAACTTAGTATAGAAAAAATTGTGTTATCCTACCCCGCCTATTTTTATACTACTGTTACTTTTCATATTTCTTTTGTGATTTTATATCGAATTTCATTGCAAAATATCCTATTTAACAGAAGCTCTTGATATTAAAATTTTAATGATAATTGAGTATAGCAAAAGTACTGAAATCAAACAGAGATCTCTTTATTATTTAGGAATAAACATACAGATATACCACCACCTATTAGCAAAGGTTGCACGTGTGGCCAATCAAAATCAAAAATCGACATTCTTCAGAAATTTGTATTGAAATCCTCCAAATTTAAGTAACAGAATGGGTTTTAGTTAAGGTTTTCACCCTGTGATAATACATTTGGAACTACGATTGAAATTATTTTAGGTTTCTTGGACTATAGAGAGAACCTGACTAACGATAAAATAATCATGTAATTTCCTCTTCTTGTCTTTTATATAAAATGTAGACATTTTTTCATACGTAGAACATCTCTATCTCGAAATTGAGTGGCCAAGAAAAAATAAACTAACATATAAATACAGAATATGTGTTCTATGCGGCAGTTTTACTTTTTTCAAATAGTCCACCATCGTGCTTTCTCATGACCCATGGACAGGGTAGGGTGTGTCCTATCCACCTCAAAATCAACAGATGTCGTCTGTAAGACGTCTGTAATCAGAATCTGTCGAAACCTGATCAATCCGATACGATTTAATTGACTGGCCATGCTAGCAAAAAAAAATTCAAATAGTCCACCAATGTACTTTCTCATGACTCATGTACATAGTACAGTGTGTTCTATCCACCTCAAAATCAATAGGTGTCACCTGGGAGATGTCCCTGATCAGCACCACTCAAACCCCGATCGATCTGACACGATTTAGTTGAGTTGTCATGCTAACAAGAATAAATACCGACGGCAACGGCAACGGCAACGGCAACGAAAACGACAATGACACACACACAGCAAAAATTTTGTAAAAACCATTTTTTTTGTTTTTAGGTCAAAAAATTAAAAATAAACCCAAAAAAGTTTTTACTTTTTCACCTGTAAAAAGTGAAGTTCCGCACTTGAGTGCGGAAGACATACAACTAAAGTTTGTAAAATAGTGTTTACAACTGATATGGAAACTAGGCCTTATATTCATTCCATTTTAGTAATTCTATTTACCAATTATTTTATGAGGATATAAACGTATATTCATATTCGGCACTAATAAAATAAAGTAATTATCAAATCATGTCAATCGCAGATTTAAAACTTTTTTCGCTGAAACAAATTTAAACCACAAAAAAAAAGCACTTTTTATGAAACAGGGCTTTTCATTCTACCGGCGAATAAGGTAATGGAATACTAAACTTATGAAAACCTGAAAACACATTCATGTATGACTCATTAGTAAAGTAGCGAACAACGTAATATAATTGAGAACATGGTCACATTTCACCTGCATATACCTGAAAAAGTTAGCCGCTGAATTTGAAGCGAGCATTTTCAAATACGGATTTTTGTAACAAACGAGAAAGTCAGAATATATTGATGAATATGAGTTACATAACTTTGATGTATGAGTTTGGCAATACCAGCAAATATATTTCATTTAAAAATTTCTCAGTTACACCGTTGTATTGGGTGACGTATTCCAATCAACAAATATATAGTCAGTGACAAACAGTGAAATACATACTCTAGATGTGCTTGTCTTTACGATATGCTATGAAATTACACATATCACTTGAACAACCAAACTGGCAATTTCATGTATAATGAATAATAGTTTAACTCAACGTATAGAGGAATTAATTAAAAAAAATTATTTGGTTACAGCTCAGCAATACTTACAATGTGTATAATTTAATATGTACATAATCTTTGGTGCCACCAACATTTTTATCATGTTTCTTTCATCAATTTGCCAAGTATAGCTTGTATCCGATCTTGTCTCAATTGATGCATCATCAGTTATTAAGCGTCTCTGTGACACATAAAACTTTTAGGAATGAAAGTGTATTCAGAATCAGCTTATAGTGACACCAAAAACATCCTTATGTATAAGTAACTGGAAATATATAACCTAAAGTTTTCATTTATTAAAGGGCATTTTGTAAGATACATTTCTTCATATATACCGCATCGTCTGAACAACAGAAATTATTCAAATTTTCGGTTCAAGTAATAGTGAATTTGTATAATATGTTGCACCTTATGCAAAATATAAAAATATTGTACAAAATTCATTTTTCAAGATTGTCAATTATACGGAATAATAATAAAAAGGTAGATGTATATAATATGCCCAGAAAAGTAAATTTTATTGTGAATCTACCAATGTTAATATTCAATAATCTAACAAGTTTTATATACACAGTAAACAAATACTAACAGCATAACAACTGTTTATAAAAATGTATTATTTTAAGTTTTCATATTATGCATTTTAATTTTTTGTTCTGAGACTGATTGTAGTTTTTTTTTTTTTGAGAAGTCGTCTTTATGGTGTTTTTAAATTTAAACAAACAATAGCGACAAACTCATAAAATCGCGTTGAAGCTTGTAATGTGTCAGTCATTTATTCTGATATTCCTGAAATAGAATAGGTGGAATAGAATAGGTTCACCATACAAAGTGAAATTAGGTCGCAAGCATTGAAACGATGATTTCGGTGACACAATAAACTGTTTGAATGATAGAGCTATGTAAACCTATGCAATTCCTATCTCTCAAACCAGGTTGTTTTACCTTTTCAATAAATCGAATTTATTTTTCAACTAGAGAAAGTGTTTATACTTTTTAGGATATTTTAAACGTTTATTCATTTCAAAATTTAAATTATTTCCGAAGTTATAGCAATTAAAAGTGAGCAGGGGAACAAAGGGAGAACTTTGAATTCTTATAAGCATAACAATTATTTTCCTGTAATTGTTCAAAGAGGAACTGAGCAGGTATACAATAGATTAACTGATATTGATTTGTTAGAAAGCTGTTTAAAAGGATACACTCAGAATAACAACAAAAGTCCAAACGCTGTCATTTGGTCTATGGCTCCAAAAGTGCATTATTGTGGCACAAAAATTGTTGAGGTTGCCTCTTATATTGCAGCTAGTATATTTAATAATGGATATACTAGTATATTACAAATAATGCAATTATTAAACCTTGCAGATAGCCCAATCGTGCTGCAATTCACCGAGAACTTGGATTTTCAACGAACATCTATTATAGTCAACATAGAGCCCAACAGGAGAACAACAAAAGAGGCCGGAAAATTGAAAAGAACTGCTCAAAAGGAGTCGGAGGACATCGCGGTATCAGTAGAAGAACTCATATATGGTCCAGGAATCGCAGATTGAAGGTAATTTAAAAATATATATTTGGTTTTAAGGCGCTGACGCTGTACTGCTTTTTTTGCATTTTCTTCGAAACTACTTTTTTCAAACTGGTGTACAAGATATCTGAAGATTTACCTAATCGATGGTGCTAAAACTTATAACACATATTCTTTGTAATATTATCTAAGATGTTGCCACGAATGTGTTGCATAAGATTATTTTGAATGTGTGCCACGTTCATAAGTTTATAAATTTTTGAAACCTTAAAACTTCTATAAAAATCAGAGTTTTTTTTCAAACAACTGTCATTTTTATAAAATTAAATTTTTTTAGCTACATATAGCTAGTACCTTTATAAATAAGAAGTAAAATATTTTTTATTTTTCAGGCGATGCTTAACAGAGGATTTTCAGTAAGGATTTTTAAAAGAAGATTCTAGTTGATAGCTCATATCTCCATCATTATTTAATTTCTTTTATTCGTAATTATTTCAAATTATTCATAAAGCTACTATGTATATATGTAAAAAAAAATATTTTATATAGTTAAAACCTGCGTCAAAAAAAATATTTTGTATCTATCTCTCCCTACGCTAAGGTGACGTAACCCCTTAATAGTGCATTAGTTGTTGGAAAATATGTGGAGTTTCTACAATAACACATAGTTTCCTCAATTGTGGCACCGCACTCAAATAATGAAAATACCCAAATACCAGAATAGTCAGTCAGTCATCAATGTGGTGGCGCACCACCACATTATTCACAAGTTGTTTGTGAATAACAATACCTAAGTATTACTCCAATTGGATGATTGGTAGAAGATGAGCTATTGAGTGGCCATTCCGATCTCCGAATCTAACTCCGCTAGACTATTTTTGTAGGATTACTTTAAATTCGAGGGACATATTAACACACCAAAAAGCCCTATTAAAGCACTATAATATAGCACTATAAGTAAGCCTAACTAACTTTGAAATGCTACATCACTTTTTTATAAAATTTCTGTTGAACACTTTGAGATTTAACGGTTCTTCGTTTTAGTTCACTATTGTTTCCATTCGGCTTTAGTTAAAATTTTTCTGGTTAATGTACTAACATATCTTTTGTTTTTCAAAACAATTATTTGGTAACCTATCACAACACTTTGTACGCCCACTGTATGTAAAAATTTCTGTGTCATCCCCTAAATGAGCATTACAGTTTATCTTCATTCTAACTGAAACTTAGATAGAATGTTCACTTCTATTTGAAATTTACTTATATTGGTAATTTATTTAAAAATTTTAACAACTGCATCCCAGTCATACACGCCTTGTTCAGACATTCTATAAAAATACTATTTCTGATTATCTTATAATTACCCTGTAATTCGAATACTTCATCTTCTTCTTCTTGTAGCTCATAACCCTTGCTGGGTTTTGGCTTGCTCTACTATGTTCCTCCATTTGGTTCTATCTACCGCTATTCTCCTCCAGTTTCCTAATCTTAGAGTTCTTATGTCTTCCTCTACATCGTCTATCCACATTTTCTTGGGTCGCCCTTCTGGTCTTATGTTTTGAGGTTTCCATTCAAGGATTCTCTTCACAATTCTCTCGCCCTTCATCCTGTATACATGTCCTAACCACATTAACCTTTGACTTTTTATGCATCTTACTATATCCTCTCCTTTTATAAGTGCATCAATTTCGTGATTCATTCTTATTCTCCACATACCGTTTTCTTGCGCTAGGCCGTATATTCTTCTAATGATCTTTCTCTCAAATGTTCTTAATTGATTTTCATCATTGTTTGTTAGTGTCCATGTTTCACATCCATAGGTTACTACGGGTCTTATAAGTGTCTTATAGATTGTGATCTTAGATCTTCTATTTATTATGCTGCTCCTTATTAATTTTAAATAAGCATAGTAGCATTTATTTCCTTTTAGAATTCTTGCACTTATTTTACCTTGGACGTTACCATTATTGTCAATTTTGGTGCCAAGGAAATTGAACGTCTTGACGCTTTTAATCTGACCGCCGTTTATATTAATATTTGGTAGTTGTATTGGGGGATTCCTGCAGAAATACATATATTTCGTTTTGTCTTTGTTCACTTGTAGGCCTCCTTTATTTACCTGTGGCTCAAGATCTATGGCAGTTTGATTCAAGAAGGC
The DNA here is from genome assembly GCA_037954035.1 of Rosalia funebris. Classification (NCBI taxonomy): domain Eukaryota; kingdom Metazoa; phylum Arthropoda; class Insecta; order Coleoptera; family Cerambycidae; genus Rosalia; species Rosalia funebris. The sequence continues at coordinate 15,025,113 of JAZFAV010000007.1, forward strand.
GAGGTCACGTGCAATTATCGTAATATCGTCCGCATACCCAAGTATTTGTGTGGATTTATTTATGATGCTTCCAGCTCTATTCACTTTTCTGATAGCTGTTTCTAGTACTAAATTGAAAAGCATTGCCGAGAGAGCGTCTCCTTGTTTTACCCTGGCTTTCACCTTAAATTCTCCTCTGAGCTGCAGTTATACTCTTATAGTTGCTGTCGAGTCTGAAAATTAGTAAAAGTGGTTGAAATCACCATTTCTACCATTTTTACCAATTTTCGGGGTATTCCTGGGAGGGTTAAACTTTGTAGCATTTTCTTCCTATGTACTTTGTCGAATGCCTGTTTGAAGTCTATAAACAGATAATGCATATCTATGTTATGTTCATAGTATTTCTCCTGTATTTGTCTTAACGTACACAGGTGGTCTGTGGTTGATCTATTTTTTTCTGAATCCACATTGGTATTCGCCTAGTATTTCTTGTGAGTAAGGTGTCATTCGATTATAGATCACCCCTGATAATATTTTATAAGGGACATTAAGTAGTGTTATTCCTCTATAATTACTACAATTGGTCTTATCACCTTTTTTATATATTGGGAGGATAATTTCTAGTTTCCAGTCCTTTGACATCTTTTCTTGCTCTCAGATGTGTAGTATTAGTTTGTGCATTTGTCCCCATAGTCTCTCTCCTCCGTTCTTTATTAGGTCCGCTACTATTCCATCAGCACCTAGTGCTTTCCTGTTTTTTTAGATCTTTTTTTACTTCCGTTATCTCTTCATACGATGGTGGTTCTACTTTCGGTTCTGCACTATAGTATGTTATTTCATTTTCCTCTTCCTGTTGCTGCTGTTCTCCTTCTAGTACCTCTTCAAAATATTCTTTCCATCTTCTAATTATATCCGGCTTTTCTGTTAAGTTCTTTCCGTTTTTGTCTTTACAGATGTTTAATCGTGATGCGAATTCTTTTGTATACACTTTAACGTTGTTGTAAAATTTTCTGCTTTCAGATCTCTTATTACTTTCTATTATTTCTTCTATTTTTTTATTCATTTCTTCTCTCTTTTTTCTTCGTCAGCTTCGGTTTGCTAATCTTCTTTTATTGCTATATACTGTAGTATAGAAAGTAGTTTTGTTTATTTATTGATCCACTTCCCTTCCTTTTTATCTCTTGTAGTGCTGTTATTCCTATCTTATATTTTGTTAATTTTTCTGCTATCATATTCATTTTGCCTATCTGCAGCATTGTCTCCACGTTCCACGTTCCAAATCTAATTTCCAAACTCTTATCCTTTTTCCATATCTTGGTCCGTTTCCTAGATATCCGTTCGGTTTCTTCATTTTGAGCCTTCGCAACGAAATAATTTTTCCGGGGTAGGGTTGTTAGCCCTGCGCCCAACCCCCTTTTCGGAGCGCCATTTCTCCCGCTCTCGTCAGCCCTGACCCTGTGTCCCACTGGGGTTAGTTACCCAATCTTCTACAAAGTTGCTCAGGTTTCCGGGGTTCGCCAGCTTGGAGGTGAGTGTCGGAATTGGGTAGGAGAGGCTATGCGATGCTATCCGGTTGCATCATGTGGTACGCGTGCACTACCCCCTTTGAATATTTTTCTGGTTTTTTACTAACATATTTTTTGTTTTTTAGAACAATTATTTGGTAACCTATCACAACACTTTATACGCCCACTGTATGTAAAAATGTCATCCCCTAAAAGAGCGTTACAATTTATTTTCATTCTAACTGAAACTTAGATAGAATGTTCACTTCTATTTGAAATTTACTTATATTGGTAATTTATTTAAAAATTTTAACAACTGCATCCCAGTCATACATCAGTAACACGCCTTGTTCAGTCATTCTATAAAAAATACTATTTCTGATTAACTTATAATTAGTCTGTAATTCGAATACATAAAACTAATAATTGCATTTTTCTCATGAATATTACAGGGCTTTATCCTTTTGCCTATGCCACCAATTACCCCTCAGTGAAATCTCCTTTCAATGTAAGTCTACTAATCAGATACTTAATAGCCAGTATTGAGGCTTTTATCGCATCATTTACGAGAGCATTGTATGCCTCTTCTCTACGCCAAGCACTTACTAAGCGGATTATTACACATGGTTCAACATTGAAAATCTCATCTCCTAATACCTTTGATAAAAAACAACAAATTTTCTTTGCAAAATACGTTTACTTCAACTACTTACATATTGTTTTTTGCACAACTGAAATCTAATTTTAAAATTTCTTGTTCTTTAGATAATTAAGTTAAGAGAACATAGCTTTATTACAAACAATTTCACTGCGAACTTTACGTTGGCAATAAATTTAAAAGTACAGCTACTATCCTAACAACACAATTTTGATATCTGGGGGAATACCAGTAATATGAAGATTTATATTTTACAAAATTGTATAGTTTTACTTAATTTAAAATGATAACACTGGGAAAAAAATTGTTTATATTCCCACAAATTTAAGATCGGTTTCTGAGTACTCGAGGACCTTAATTTCATATTACTTCTTCATATTAACTAAATTGGATACTTTTGTTAAAATAATGGAGACTCCTAAAATTTACCAGATGATTGGCGGCTTTTCATGGATTGTTCTAAAAAGGGCTTGAAATGTGTATTACTGCACAATGGAAATAAGTTTGCGTAGACTCTAATCGGTCATTCAACAAAACTTACAGAACAATACGAAAATATTAGTATATAAAATGAGTTGGTGCAACGGCTATATCACGCTGAACAACGATCCTCTTCCGATCACCGGAGCCAAGCAACGTCGAGCGCAGTTAACACTTGTATAGGTACCGCTTGAAAACACCACGTGCCGTTGCCATTTTCAGCCTGCAGTACTACTGGGTGGATTGAGTAGCCCAGCAGTACTGCTGCGGGCCCAAGCCCGGAAGAAAGAGGAGGAGAAGACTAGAGGACCAGGTTAGCTGCCGATCCTGTGTAAAAACAGATAAAAACCAGCTCACAGTACCGATGATATTCAACGAAGAAGGAACAGGTCATAGATCTACTTTAGACGAAAGAAGAAGAAGAATAAATGAGTTGGTATTAGAAAAAAATGTTATTATTCTCGGCATCACTGGTTTGTTTGTGTCGATTTAAAAATAATCACTATACTTCTTGGACAGCAAGATGGATATACTCAATATGCTCGTCAGCTCTGTTTATGGGATAGTCGTGCAAAACAAATACATTAACAGCAAACTCTTTGGACTTTGAGAGACGCTACGACCGTTGGAAAAGCCAACATTGTTCACGAGCTATTAATAAAGATAGTCGAAATAATACTGCCACCTATTTACGTCAGACTGACTTTAATGAAATAATTTGTAAATGCACTGTATAAGTCATATGATTGTTAAATACATTTGCCAAGTATCTCCAGCATGTATATGGAAAAATTAAAAGCAGGCATTTTTGAGATTCAAATTTTAACAGATCTATTATCGGTGTAGAATCTAATGTATGATTTACTCGTAGTTATGTATCTGTAATTCAATCTGAAACTTTTTTAAACAATCACAAGGCAAATCCAAGAACTAGTACATAATATGCTAAACTGTTTTACAAGAATTAGGAGCCAATATGAGCATTAAATTACGTTTTTTGGAGTCACTTAGACGAGTTTCCTTCTAACTCAGGAGATTATAATGAGGAACAAGGTGAATAAGCCATTCACCATCAGGATATCCAAATAATAGGAAAATTTATGAAAAAATGATGGTGGCATCGTCACATGATAGCCTATTACTACTGGAGTTTTCAGAGGGAGTATTCACAACAAGAATATAAAAAAACGTAGAAAAAAATTTTCTATAATTTCTAATATTTTCTGCATCAACTATTGTTTATAGGTACTTCTTGTTATATTTCTATATAAAAAAAATCAAAATAAGAGAAACTGCTTGTTTTACTTTGTTTTATTACTTTGCATAAATACTTAGGTATGATGTATATTTAAGAATTCATATTTATCATATATATTTCAAGAACTAGAGGCAATTAAGATAAAATAATGCTATTCTCGTATGCGCAAAGTAATGCAATATTTAAAATATGATTCGCTCGATTCTTTCGATTTTTTCATTCCATATTTAGTTCAATTAATAGCAATTAAATATATATAGGAGCTAACCTGGAATCCGCAAAATCTATTTTTTTGTCACCAACGTTGTCTTTATTTTTTTTAAGAAAGAAATATCAATAAAAATAGTCTCACCAATAAAAGGTATTATTATATAACTTCACTAAACTATTATAAATAGTTAATTCCCCAAGGTAATACAAATTAATTAAGAATGTTAGTAATATTTTTTTAATAATTTACTAGAATTTTTGTCAGCAAAAGACAACTTTACGATATAAAATGTTATATAAAATTAGTTTATTAATTAATACAAGTACAAACAACTGTCTCATTATTTTTTTTCAGAAAGTTCATTATATGAAATCTGATATTAGCTCTTGTTAACTCATTAATTTTTTAAAACTCCAGCTAATTATAATTTTAGTTGTTCTTTCAGTCATTGTTCTTTCAGTCCTCCGAGACACGGAAACAGCGGCGTACATAAAAAATCGTTATTTAGTTAATTATTGCTTAATGAAAGGCGGCCTACTCATGCAAAAGACTATTTAATATCACAAAGCGGATGTCAGGTAAAAAAATAATTAATATTAAATGTTGTAAAATGGCTTTAATGGTAATATACTTCCATGTAGTTTTACGATAACTTCTTACAGGATAATGTCATTCTTCTTAATGTTATCTTTTGTGTCTTCATTTATATCTTACTCTTTAGTGGGGCATTATTTCTCGTTTCTTATTTTTCGTTTTTAGCATCCCTTTTAACATTGTCTTATGTTAATATGAGTAATGTATATGAATAATAACGGTTTATGGTGGATATTATATAGATACTATATTTTTCAAACATAACATTTAAATTAAATGTGTTCATATTGTATACTATACATGTTTGTTTTTTATAAATTAAAAATTCCCTTGATCTTTAACCTCTAAATTTTTTACCTTCACCTAAAAACCTTTAAGTTTTTTTCTTAACCATTGTTTTTGACCATTTTCTCGTAATTATTGTACTTCCACATGCTCGCTAATATTCGCAGAGAGCGTATAGTTTATTTCATCGCTATTTGCCAAATAAAAAATTGCAAACGGCTCTTATCTCATACCGTGGGTTGTTTTTATGGCTAGGCTCAGATAGGTTGAGATAGGTAACATAAGAGAGTTTTTTATTTGGAAAATAGCGATGAAATGAATAGTAAATAAATATCACTTTTGTTATTAAACAGAAATGTAAGAATAATATGGCTATATAATTTTTAACCAGAAATCCTTGTAGATAGTCAACTACAAACTGTATACTATTTTATTTTCAAATCGATTATCTTTTCTAAAATATATTTGATTACTTATAACGCTAATCCTCAGAAACGTATTCATATTAAATATTATATTTTATTATACCCGAATATGTTTAATTCACATTCAATTACTTAATTTAATACATAATACAATCCTGCCATAAACAGCTAAAGGCGTACTATTTATATAAATTAAAAAAATATATATTAAACAATAATGATAAAAACATTAATATTTACAAAATACCATGCTATATAGGCTAATATTATACAGCATAATACCAACAAACGTTTGTAAAAATAAAGCTGCAATGCAGCTTGTAGTAACCGAAACGGTTGGTAACACATTCTAGTCCAACATACGGTATATCGTACTAAAGATAAGAAAACTAATACAGTCTATAAATACATGAACTGTATCAGTGACAATTTTCTAAAAACAAACGTTTTTAACAAAGAAAAATCGAACATTTCGAAAACTGCTTGCATGGAGATGGAAATGTTTCACGTCCTATTCCTTATAATATTTCACACATTCACAAGAAATGTTCAATGTTGCCACCAGTGGCCGTTTTATTGTAGGTGCATTTATGCAGTGAGCTCCCTTAAAAATTCCTAAAAATACATATTAGGTGTTTACTACACATTACATTATTATATCATATTACATTATCATTATACATAGAATGTTCCGATATCTAACAGTCTGGCTTACGGCTTGTTAGATGTCGCGAGATTCGCCAGCCCTAGAATTTATCAGATTTATCTACGGAATATTAAATCTGCAACTTAAATACATAGGGAATTCAATTTTCCTATTGCACACATCAGAAGACCGTTTAACCATGTGTTAGAAATAAAGGACTCGGCCGCGTGAAACAGGAGATATTATATACGTATCTTATGAGACTTGCGTGCATTGCACGTGATATACATGCGAACTGTATGAACCGTTTCCGAAAATGTTGAACTTTTTAAAGAATGCTGAAAATGTATATTTGACACTGCGGGAAACGATTACAATACAAAAAATCAAGCTCAAACGTTATTGGGTTATTTAAATAACGGTTACTTTAAATACTGGCTCGCGTTTTTCGTCAAGGTCATGACTCATTGTGAAATTCTTTTTAAAGAGTTTCAGTCTCGATCATTGGATGCTGTCAAGATGAGCAGTTTGAATAATTTTGAAGACGCAATTATAAGAACCCATACAACTAATTACTCAAAATCGCCTGAAAAAAATACAAGACGATCCCATAATGACATATAATTTTCTGCACAAACAAAGGAAGTTTGTGGTATATTAATTAACTAAACTAAAGACAGATTTGAGTTCAGAGCGTCGGAACTATTTGTCCCCAATAAATTTAGTGACTATGAGAAACAATTCGCCATTCAAGATTTTGACGATGTAACGGAAACTTATGGATTTTTGGACAAAGTTAAATTGAAAAGTGAATTAACGATTATATACAGCAGGGAAGATTTTCGTGAACCAGCAAGTTGCTTAGCAATTATTTATAGATCGAAACCTGACGGACTGTTTTAGAGAAACTGTTTTATTATTAATATTAATTTGTACCATACCCATGACAAGTGTTGAAAGTGAACGCTGTTTTTCGACGCTTAGACGAATTAAAAACTTTTTGAGAAATACATTAGTGCAAGACACACTAAATATTCTGTATGATAAGTATGGAGAAAATGTTAATTGCAATGATTCCAGATTTTAATAATCTTGTAATTGACGCTTTTGTGAATTCCGAAAATAGACGAATGGATTTCCTATATAAATAACCTCAGGCTTGGACATAGGTTAGTTTATTTTAATTTTTTGTTTATCATTATTTTATCGATTTACTCCCAGACAAAAATTGTACCGGCCGCCATTGGTTGCAACATCCTTCGTTATGATAACAGCCTGATGAATTAGAAAACTTAAAATTAAAAATTTCTTTGCGTAATCATACAGCTTGATCTGTAAATAGAATAGTCGCAGAAGTATTGTCTGTGTTGATTGTTAGTTAACAATTTGCATAATTCTACATGATGAGAATAATCTTGTAGCAAAGCATAAACTCTTTGTACATAAAACGGATGTATCTAATTTTCCCGGAAGATGCGCCAAAAACTCAACAAAGAAATGCTCGATTGAATCATTCTCAATCAGATTAGGATATCTCCCTAATCGTTAATATCCTCCTTCCGTCAATGATATCCGAGTCTGCCACAATACCCTAGAGGAGATTCTGAGCTACTAATTCCACGCGCTCTTTGTACAATGGCTACAAATGTGCGGTGGCTGAAAAAAATCAGCCACCGAAAAAAATTCAGTCAACATTGAACTAGTTAGTTTATGGCGATATATTTACAAAAATAAATACATGGCCATAAATTAATTAGTTGAATGTTAATACGTTTCGGAATTAATGTTAAGCAATATTATCTAGACAATTTCGGAAGAGAAAATGGTGACGCACCGGAAGTGTGCATATTACAAGTGACTAACGTGATAATATTCAATACTTAAAATTTTTTAAGCTAAAATTTAACTCTCGGCCGGTCGCGTTGTTGCACTCGGTGCCACATTTTTCGCTTTTGCATTTCTATTTTTAGCTCGGTGATAGGTTTCCCCTTACAATTGAGGTATTTGTTAGTCAAGCCTTCCTGAAACAAGTAACATTTTCCGGCCGACTTTTTCCCCATCGCGTTGGTCGCAATTTGGTTGAGAAGTGGTTAGCATCGTAGACCGCTCGCGGGAATCTTTATGACTTCGAGAGTTTATTTTATTTTGTGTAATCCGCGACCACCTATGTGAGTTTTTATTTTTGATTTCTACTCTTTTTTGTTTTTTTTTTTATTGTGCCTTTGTGATAGGGCCGGGGAGGAAACAATTTGAACAATTAATTTAGACCATGTCCCTGCAATCCTTCAAGAGTTATCAGACGAAGAACGTGATGCAATTGATAATGAAATTGAAGTGAAAATGAAGAAATTCAACTTGATGACCACTTCAGTGAGTTAGAACATTCCGGTTTTGAAATCGTCGAACATGAGAATCCTTGTTCTTTTTATGCTGGAAAGGACAAAAATGCTAAATGGAACAAGTTGCCAAAGAATAAAGATAAAACCAGATCCAAGAACATTATAAAAATTTTGCTAGGTCCAGAAAAAGATGTTCGTATCCACACCCCTCGATGCTTTTTTCATATTTTTTGACCACACAATTATTGATCAAATTGTATATTTTACGAACATATACATCGAAACAAAGAAAACAAATTACGGGAAAGCTCGTGATTGTTTCTCCCTCTCGTGTTCTCCCCATTTGTCATTTAATTTGTTGATTACATTAATTCGAGAGATAAAGAAAAATCGCTAAATAATCACATTTTTGTGAGCGTTACACTTTGTGCAACGCGCGACCGTTGGTGTCATAGGAAGAAATGCGACCGGCCGAGGGTTTTAAAGGTTAAAATTTGTGTTATATTTTATACTAAAAACAATTTAGTTGAATATAAAACTTACCAAGTTATAAATTCAATATCAAAGGACGTAACAAATTTTCTTTTGAATCAATTGAAGACTGTTGTATATTTCTATTGTAAGTTCTTGTTGTAAGTTCCTGCTATAAGTTCTTGTTGTAAGTTCCTGCTATAAATTCCTGTTGTAAGTTCCTATTGAACTTGGCACGCGCTCAGATATCAACTCTTTTATCAGTGAAGCCGACAACCCCGAACGATTGTTTATACCAAACTTGACCCCCCTTTTCACATTTATGTTTTTAGTGAGATTCTTACTAACTAACCGCAGTCACAATTTTTAATAATAATCACAATAAACGAAGTACATGTAAGTCACTACAGTTTAAACACACGCAAGATATTATTTATTTGTAATACACAATATCAAATGCAACAAAGTTTCAACTACTGAAAAATGACACAATTGTGTTCGTTTGCATTACAAGGCGCAACTACAACTAAATTTGGAGTTTAAATGATACCAATTTACAAATAAAATATTGTTTTAGTTTCAATTTTTCATGTCACATGTATTTTATACGTTTTTAAAGGAAGATAATTTACATTTCTATCCTACATTTTACAATCTCGACCTATCACTGAAATAGTCTACTTCAGACTTATAAAACCTGTTCTGTTTTGAAATAATAACAGTTTAATTGAAATGCTGATGAAAGGTTTTTTAATGGAACAATGTTTGCCTGATGACATTGGAATGAGGAAGCTTCAAAATTCAGAGTGGTTATATTTCACTAACCCGGCCTGATGTCTTAAATTACATTTGAGACGTAATTTCATTCCTTATCTTTCGCAACATTCTCCAGCATTCCAGGAAGTTTTCTTTTCAATTACACCCAACTCTGTGTGTAATAAGGAAAAGTAGACAGTGAGTCCGAACTAGAAAGAAATATATTTTTAAATACCTGGAAGGCGTAATGCTCGATCAGTTTCCAGGACTTGTATTTGATATAGAAATGTTGTAAAAAAATATTGAAAATGTAAAAATGGGCCCATTCCCATATCTCTGGATATTTTTAATATATGCTAGAATGTAATATTCTGTTCCATTTAATAAAACTAATGGAAGCATCACTCAGCTTCTGGTTCAAACGAAAATCAACATTGCTTGGTTTTAGCCTTTCCTCCAGAATACACTATATAAGGTTTCTAATTTATTTTCGAATTTCCCCGTAAACACAATAAAAACTGATTTTTTTAATAAGCCCACGTTTCTGATAATTACACATATTATATTTAATGGCTTCCCGATCCATAAAGATTTAGGTTCTTAGATATCTTGTTATCCCTAATTGTGCACTAGTGAAAGAAATAGTACCTAGTTTTTGATTCTTTCAATGTAAAAATAATGAAAATCAAGCTGTAGAAATGTTACATAATTTACTGAAAATAATATTGAATGCATATCTCCTGCTGCATGGAAATAGAGATGTTTCACGTCTTATTCCGTAATCATATATATATATATATATATATATATATATATATATATATATATATATATATATATATATATATATATATATATATATATATATATATATATATATATATATATATATATATATATATATATATGTTATATAAAAATACAGTTTATGTACATTGTTAACTTTAGCTATTATCTTGTGAGAAGGTAATATGATATTCTGGGAATCTGTTATCGTTCTCTTTCCAGACATCATACGATACCTACTTAACCTTTGATAACATTGTATACTTCATTTATCACTAAATGTGATGGCTTGGAGTATTGTCAAGGCCTTCCCAGAAAGCCACGCTTAGCCACGCGTTAGCGTCAGCATTTTTAAACTTATAAATTATATCCAAGCCAGCACAAAGTCAGTCTAGATTGTAAACTCATTTCGTCGTCTACGACTCATTTCTAAATTATACAAAATTATAAATAAAGTGTTTAATATTAAAAAATTGTTTTTAAAAAACTTATAAGCTGAAATAGCATATAAGATATATATATATATATATATATATATATATATATATATATATATATATATATATATATATACCTGTATAGATCCGAATCTGGAATGTACGGTGGACATTAATTATAACTAAAAGGGAGATATGCATGCAATATTATTTTAGTGGTTGACATGTTCGCTTATCGTGATAATTATTAAGAATTGTAAATGTGGTTAGTAGGAACAATGATGCTTAACAGTAATTCGGAACAGGTTAACAGTGAACTAGTTTATTTATGGCTATATCTTTACAGAATTCAGCCACCGCACATTTGCAGCCATTGTACAAATAGCACGTGGAATAGATAATTCAAAACCTCCTCTGGGGCATGGTGGCGGACTTGGACATCATTAGCGATAAGGAAAGATATCCTAATCTGGTTGAAGATGATCGAATCGATAATCTGTTTAGCATATCTTGCGGGAAATTAATTACAACCGTTTTATGTACAAAGAGTTTATGATTTGCTACAAGATAATTCTCATCATGTAGAATTATGCAAATTATTAACTAACAATCAACAAAGAAAATATGTCTACGACTGTTCTATTTACATATAAAGCTGTACGATTACGCAATGAAATTTGTAATTTTAAGTTTTCTAATTCGTCAATGTATTATTATAACGAAATAGGTGACAATATTGAACATTTTTTGTCAATGTGTGAAATGTGATGGGGAATAGGACGTGGAACATCTCCATATCTATGCAATGAGTTCTCGAAATGTTTGATATTTCCTTGTTAAAATAGGTTTGTTTTTAAAAAAATTGTCACGGATATAGTTCACATATTCATAGACTGTATTATTTTTCCTATTCTTAGTACGACATACCGAATGTTGGCCTAAAATGTGCCACCAATCGTTTCGGTTACTACAAGCCGTAACGTTAATGTTTTTATTTTTTCTATATATATATATATATATATATATATATATATATATATATATATATATATATATATATATATATATATATACTATCTTCCGCATGCAACACCGGAAAGGGTCAGTAATCTAGCGACTACGTTTTAAGAGGAAGGGTCAGATGAGTAGTAGCATAATTTCACTGCGAGATGTAGCGCATTCTCGCTTACGTATGCTTTATTGTAAGTTGAATTAATATTGTTATTAGAATATACCGCGTAAACTTCCTTTGCGTGCTGTAGTGGAAAAGTGAGTAAGTGATTTTCACGGGATGCCTCTTGACGACACTGAATTGCGGCGCATTACAGAATTCTTCGCTGAGAAACATAAAACTCGTTTAAGTGGTGATTGGAGTACTAAATAAAATCAAATCCAATTTAACATAAACCTAGGTAATATGATGATAATTTGCTATATGCCATGAATGATGCTGACAAATGCAATGTCTAGACAATTGCTACAGAATTATATATGTTACTATGTCTACTGAATCAACACTAAACGTTAGCTAAAAGTCCTGGATTCGCCTCGGACTTTTACATCATGTACTCGCGGACATTTGTTATAATGCAAAATGATCCTTTCGGATTTTTCTTAATTTTTGTCTACAAAAACAGTTTTATAGTCATTAATACACCTTATTGCTAGTATTTGATAAGTGCCTATTCCCATTTAGAATCTTTAACAAAATTTTAAAAAATTTTAACATATTAGTCAAAAACTTAAATTTATCCCATTTTATAATACAATTAGACGATACAATTTTCACTTGAATTTTGAATTTAGATTTCGATGTACTGTTATCGAAAATGTGTTTACGATATCTTTACTTGAAAATCATTTTTTCTTTAATCAGAAGAATCACTACGAAATTCTAAACAGAGCTACAGGGTAGGTTCAGAATATTATTTATTATTCCCTTTCACTCTTTCCCAATCCTTAACCCTTGGATTCTACCCGAAGGCTTCAATGGAAAATTGATACGTTAGTTATTGTCTTATTGATTGTTCTTCAGTTAAAAATTGTTAAAAATCGTATTTAAGTGGATAAATATAAAATTTTGACGAGCGACCTCAACAGATACATTAAAAATTATGCAAATTTGATTAACACTAAATAATAAAATCTATTTTGTTTCTTACTTTAATAATTTTCTTAAGATCAATTTCATCGAATAACTTCAGCTTACTATTATATCAAATTTGTAGAAAATTTTCTCCAGTGGAATTCCCATTTTGGAAAACAAATGACAACTTTTGATATATAATTATAAAAGAATTGCAAGCTCTATCAAACCATATATAGACATCCATTTAAAAGTATTTAAAAACAGAATTGACGTTCAATCATGGGTTTCAATGAGCCTCGTGAGATCTTCAATCCATATTTCTAATTTCAGACTATTAAATGGCGGATGTAAAATAAATTCGTTTTCTCCCGGGATTTCCATAAATATATTACAATACTAAATTTTTTTTAATACACCGTTAAAAAACAATATTTCACAATGTTTTATGACAAACCAATTTGATGTGGATAAAATAACTCCTCAGTAAACCAAGACCAATTGCTATGATCATTTAATGGAATTATGGTTTGAAGAACTATTGTTACTTGGTATATAATAAATTAAAATTACATTTGAAAATAAATTACATTTGATTAAAATAGCCTTTTATTTAATCAATGCTTAGTCCATTGACGTGGACAATAAAACATTATTTACAATATTTTTCCATTATTTTAAGTACAACAATAGAACAAAAATGTCTTCTTTCGAATAACAGTATCAGTTTCTCAATATTTTTATACTAAAGTCAATCCTCTTTAATTTTAAATCTACAAACTTTAAGAAAAACTTAAGATTATTATTTTTGTTTTCACAGTTTTAGTCAATATCTATTTTACTTAGATTATCGCATTATTTAAAAATACACAATAGTAAGTAAGTAAATATAACTCATACATTTTTTATATTTTTATTATGTCAAATATCAATATTTCACAATTTTTATAGAAATAAATTTGGTACTGATATTATGACTTCATTTGTAATTTGCACACATATCAGTGTTTAGTCAATTTATTTAAATAATTTGTTTCATTAATCGTATTGAGTGAACGTACTAAATAGGTTAAGCATATTATAAAGAATGCATAAGCGTATTATATATTATTTTTACGTAAATATTCACTTTATGTATATAGATTATGTGTAACTGCTTGTGCAATATATGTTATATTATGCCTAGAGAGCTATTCATGACCCACCTTAAAACATATTTTCCGAATCTACTATTCGTAACACTTGTACTATTTATTTTTCACCTTGTAGCAGGTAGCTATTCAATAGCAATGCGCTAGTTACATTTTAGGCTGAACGAACGGGTTTGGTTTTAGAGTACAATGTGGCTTTGTATAACCCACGCAATAGTCAACATCAAAGAAGTTTAACCTAAACAAATTCTCGAGACTTCAGGAAATTTTATTGAGAAAAAATATTTAAACCTCAACTGGTATCGTGGGGTATATTGACACCCCAGTGACTAAATTATTGTAAAAATAGCATATTTATGTATGATATTTCTTTTCTGTTTCAGGTATTCTCCTAACTTCAGGTTGTCTATAGTGTAGTGGCAGTAGCTATTGGTGAAAAGTGACTGTTTGTGAAAAAAACAGGGATCGGGGTGTGCAAGTACCCCACTATACCAGTTAAAGCAGTGAATTGTATTTCAAGGCAAAATGTCGCGTCGACCTTTGACGGAAAGTGTGCTGAAAAAACTCGCTGAAAACTTTTATGAAAGTGATGGGGATGAAGTTCTAGAAAACCCACTCTTTACAGAAGAAGATAAAGACTTGAGTGATGGTGTTAGTGAACACAGTGAACATTTATCGGAATCAGAACAGGAGGCAAATTCGTCAGATGAAAATGAAGAAATGCAAATGGATAATGTACCTGATTCGACCTATTACTTTTATGGTCGTAACAGGTACAAGTGGTCTAAAAATCCACCAGCACGGTCCCGTACAAGACAGCACAATATTATACACCTACTTGGTACTAAGAGAACGGCAATGGTAGCGAAACCTTCGACTCCTTATGAAGCTTGGTTTCTTTTATTTGACAATAATCTTTTGGATCTGATAGTTGAACATACCAATCAAAAAATAAGCGATTTGAGTGTTAACTATGGAGACACAGCAACTTTTGTTGACCACGTAAATAAAATAGAATTGAAAGCACTACTCGGATTATTGTTTCTGGCAGGTATATTCAAACCTGGACATGAAGATGTTGAAAGCCTCTTTGCAACCGATTACACTGGGCGGGATATCTTTACAGGGACGATGAGCAAGAAACTATTTTTATTTTTATTGTCCGCTCTTCGGTTCGATAACCAAGACACAAGAGAAGCCCGAAAAAACGGTGAAGACAAGCTTGCACCAATATCTGAGATTTACGGAATGTTTAACGAGAACAGCAAAAAAACATATACATGCAGTCAGTATGCAGTTGTTGACGAAATGTTGGTTTTCGTGGACGGTGCTCGTTTAGAGTATATATAAAAAGCAAACCCAAAAGATACGGACGGAAAATAATGTGCATATGTGATGCAAGAACTCACTATTTGTACAACTTTTTTCTTTATTGCCGAAAAACTAACGAGCCCAACCCACGAAAATTATCGATACCAACACTCAGTGTCTTGAAATTGGTAGAGTCCATTATAAACTCAAACCGAAATGTTACTGGAGACAATTGGTTCTCTTCAATACAAGTTGTTGATGAATTAGGTAAAAATGGTCTTACGTACGGAGGAACAATGCGAAAAAATAAGGCGGAAATACCCATTCAATTTCAACCAAAGAGAAATCGTGTTGTGAAGTATTTTGGTTTCACAAGGGACAAAATACTGGTGTCCTATATGTCTAAAAAAAATAGAAGTATTATTTTGATTTCATTTATGTATCATGATCAATCTATAACTGAAAACCACCATAAGCCAGATATAATAGATTTTTATAGCCCCACCAAAGGTGGGGTTGATGCGATAGATCAAAAGTGTGCTGTGTTTTCCTGCCAGAAGCGTACAAGACGATGGCCTATGGCAATTTTTTATGCCCTGATGGACATATCTAGAGTAAACAGCTATGTGTCGTTAAAAGCTTCAGAAATAAATATGAAAATGAATCGACGGCAATTCACTATACAATTGGGGAGGTCCCTTATCTTTGATCATTTTGAAAGAAGAGTTGAAATCCAGGGGTTGTCAAGAGACCTTCGTAATATTATCCGGAAGGTATTGGGATGAGGGGGACGCTTGTGAAACGGCACCAGAAGAAACAGCACCTGAAGAAACAGCAGGGCCTACCAGAAAATATCAGAGGTGTCCTCTGATACGTATACCTCTGCAAAGAGCATTCTCAGCCAGCGGTGAAATGTGTAAACTGTAAAGACAGGTAAAAAGACACCTATGTTAGCTTTCTTCTAAAGAGGAATAATATCTCTTTTTTGTTGCAGGCAGTAAGAATGGACCCTAATGGTGAACCATGTACAGAAGATTTATTTCTATTTCCATTTTTTTATTTGTTTTAATGCTTAACAAGAATTGGTGTTATTTTACTTGTAGTTTGTGCAATATTCGCGCAATTTTGTTTTTAATGTTTTGCGAAGAAATAAAACTGCTTTGCCTTATCTTTATCTGTTTTCTTAATGTATAGCCATAGACATACAGTGGAAGCATTTATAAAAAAACCATTCTTTGTATTTTTTCCTTATTAATATATGTATGGGGTGTTCAAATACCCCACTATACCAGTTACCTTTCGGGAAAACACGATAACAGTTGAGGGTTAAAATTCCCGAAAAATATTATTTAAAAAGGTCACTGTCGAAGTATACATTATAACTATCTTGTAGACATTTAAGTGAATCTACATTAATACTATATCTATTTCACAACCCTGTCATTTTTACCTTACGACGCAGACAAACTTCAATATTAAAATATGCGCACATTTATAAGTTTTACTTCCTTGTGTGTTATCAGCTTTCGTATGGAAACTGTCCCAGCTATCACAGTTAAAATTTAGGGTACACAATGTAACAGATCAAGAACTGGTATCAGGTTTTAATAATTCGCATATATAAATCAATAGCAATTAATAAATAATAAGTTATGTTTTAGTGGACATTTTTTTTTAGAAATAACCAGTTAATCTGTAAACCGTTTACAGACAGATTTCGAGTTGAACTGAAGTTTCATTCCAACGTTTGGACTCTCATTGCAATTTACGCAGGCCTCAGTTCATCCATTGTCCAAATAGTTGCTCTGAGAATGTTATTTACAATGAATGACGAAACGTTAACATAAGGTTACAGTTCGACACAGGATCAATCTAATATCAAATCAAAAAACATCGACACCAGTCCGTGCAAGCTTTCTTTTATTTTATTGAAATCTTTATTTTGAGTGATACTTTAACCGTAAATCGTCCTATGAGAGGCATATTAAAACCCTGTATAATCATATTCATTTAACTCTCGTCCTGAACTAAAAATATTGAACTAAAAATAACTTCAAAAGGTTTTTCCGAACTTCCAGTGCGTGTGTTTCGTTCGAGGTTCATAAATTTTAATATGTTAATGTCCATTACATCAAGCTCGTTGTAGCGGGTGTTCTAGAGATTCTAATGAATGAGTAATAACAACCTTTTCCATTCTGTATGCTTCTAACATGCATGATGCATTCATTAAAATGGTGAATAACGTATGTGTCACTGTATATCGTAAAACTTTAAATCAATACGAAAATGCCTACGTCAAAATTTAACGTGAACTAATTACATTAAACAAATATAAAACAAAGATATATCTCATTTCACAGTATTTTCATTCATTCATTATGTTTGCATAAACGTGAGGAGACGTAGAATTAATATAATAGTATATGGCTTTATAGTAAAATTTATGGATAACATTCCAATAGTAGTTGTTCCAATAATATACAATGCGCATTAAAAGTCCTTCCTCATATTTAGCTTTGGAACTGAGTAGACTAAAATATTAAAAATTTGTATAAATGTATTAAAGTGTAAAAATCATATTAAACTTAATAAAATAATAAATAGAAACATAATCTTCAGAAATGGCGTTGCGGAGTCATTCGTGTCATGGCAACATGATGCCAGTAACACCTCATTTAGAAGCTACTTCAAGTATTGATTCAAACGTTTTTGTTTTTGACATCTGCTTTAATTTTTGGAAATCTGTTAAACTTAACAGTGGCATAATATCGAACTTTTTAGGTCATGTCTCTCTGTAAAAACTAAGTACCAGGTTCATTATGATAGACTCATTTATTTTGTGTTTACATTAAAAATGAAAACCAATAAATATAATCTACACACAACAAAATGATAAAAGTAAAATGTATCAGATATGTATAAATAATTTTAAAATAAATGCTCAAAATGTGCACCAAGCAAGATTAAGGATCGCTATTTTTAAAATTGTGTGTCAGAAATAGTAAATGTAGTTTTCGAGTACTTTTAAGATTGAGATAAAGTTTGTTATCGATTAAATCAGTCATTTCATGTTCATATTTTCTTATACTAGGTATTCGCAAACTTAAAACAACTATTTTGAATTATTTGTAAATAAATTATATTAGTATTTCTAATTTGATAATGTTATTTAAAGTCGAGCACACTAAGAATTTAGAAAAAATAAGGAACTGCACAAGTTAATATTTCATTATGCTCCTGTGTGGGTAAATTTATTTTTAATAAGTAATATGTGAAATTCAACATAGAAGATTTATATGTTTAATAATTCTTCCTTATGAGAAGAGACGCAACTTTTTAATCAAATATCTAAAGAAATGTCTCACAATTTGAAGTTTATGTCTGATATTGTCTTAGTTCTACTTTTAGAGCTTTCGCTTATTTATATTTAACTTTAATCTGTGAGCAACCAATATTAGTAAATAGTTAAAATAATTATCAGTTAATTAGTTCATTTATTTAACAGACATTTGATCATCATCAGATAAGATAAGATAAACTTGCTCAAAAGTTAATATAAAACGGACGTAAAATAATAGAAGTTCGTGTGTATCCCCGAGGTACTCCATAACTTATAAACAAGTCTGTAATATTAAAATAAATATATAAGCATATTATACGAGTATATACTATTATGGTTCGAGATATCTTAAACCTTGCTGTAGTCTCAAAGAATATATCAATTTATAACGAGTGACATTGAGAATGTCTTGAGGTATGTTTAATAACAGCAATAGAGCTATATTATGGTATAATTTGGATCTCAATGGGGTATAATCATTCAAATATATCACTAATATTAACATATATTAAAAATATATGTTACGAGTAGTATTTGTGATTTAACACCATTTATAATGTGTTTCAGATAGTTCTCAGAGTGTTAATGCAACGAAGATGAATTAGTTCAGTAACGCCGATAGGAGGATGTTTCGAAAATATATAAATACATCTGTTAATAATGAAAGTTATATGATTGAACAAATGATGTACCACTACTTTAAGTATGTTATCGGAACCAGTTTCGTGACTTTTGGTCATATTAATATATTTCATGATATCTTCAATACCAACAGCATAAAAATTAAAAAGATTTTTACTTACTGACAAGTAAAAATATTTTATAAATGAATAGTTGACACAGCTAGGGTGTAGATAATTTTGGAGTTATATTATTAAAATTTAGTATAATTACATTAAGTTCTCTCATATTATCACGAAGGATATATATTCCGGAATGTAAAAAGTTTAGACAGAAGTCGACAGTCTTCTACTATGTATATCTTTAGGCGCGAAGGAAAATATTACATATACAGATTAAGACAAACACACATGCTCGGAGGAAGCTGTCAAACTTCCCCCATTGGTACAATACATAGAGATACGTATTTATTGACATGCCCATTAAGATTTTTATTAAAATATTTAACAAGTATAATGCAATTGTTTAATTATACAATAAATAAGTTGGTTAGGCGCTACAATGATCAGGAAATATATCATAAAAATTACATTTATAACAGTTTCTTTACGATTGAATTCGCTTATAAAAAAATAAAAAACCCCGTATACGTTGACCATTTGATTATATTTTATGTTATATTATATGAATGTTATAGTTATATTATCCATAAAATCATGTACGGGTTTGATGTAGTTAAGTTAGGGTTCACGTTGCCAGAATTATATAAAAATAACATTCGTACACAGAAGGATAACGTAAAATGTTTGATTGATAGTCCAATTAACCACTATACTTGTACATATAGGAGGAAAATTATTAATTTATATATTTTTATGTTTGATGCCCAAGGCAGCCTTCGAAAAGACCAAAGTGGCGGAGGGGAAAATAGGCGACCTCCCCACCGAGTGGGATTTGGTGTGGTGCGGGGCCACTGATTTATCGGTGGACGAGGGTATCTCCAAGGCTACGAAGGAGAAATTCTTCGAAGGCCAGGAGGTTGGTGACCAGGAGGTTCCTATTGAGGGAGTAGCATACCTACGCCACCTGACAGCTAGACCCTCGAAGGAAGGGGAAGAGAAAGTCATCAAGGATAGGTATGCCTATCACTTGATGGTGGCGGAGGAGGGGAACTTCTGAAACCCTACTGGAAGCATAAGGTCGTCTTAAGGACTTGATGAAGAAGGAAGGGAAGGAAGAGGTTGGCGTTCCCACCTCACAGGGTTACGGAATGGAGAAGAATCCGTAAGGTGGCCGAATTCGTCTTTCGAGGCGAAGAGGTAGAAATCTCCATGTACCCCCCGACGAAGGCGCGCCAGGAGCGACTGGAGGGAAGGAAGAAGGACCCTGAATGGAAAGTCGTCGAGGCAAGACGAAGGAAAGGGAAACCCAAGGAAGATGGGGCTGAGACGGCTCATAGGCGTAGCAATAAACCCGCGGCGGTCATTGTGAAGGTTGGAAAAATCACGTACTCCGATATGCTAAGAAGAGTTAAGGAGAGTGTGGATCCGAAGGCCATTG
Source organism: Rosalia funebris (assembly GCA_037954035.1). Lineage (NCBI taxonomy): Eukaryota > Metazoa > Arthropoda > Insecta > Coleoptera > Cerambycidae > Rosalia > Rosalia funebris. The sequence continues at coordinate 15,046,012 of JAZFAV010000007.1, forward strand.
GAGTGGAGATACAGGGTCTAAGGAAAACCAGGGAAGGAGAGCTCCTCCTAGAGGTTAAAGGAGGGAGAGCTATAAAGGAGGGAGAGCTAAGGCGGACGTCCTTAGAAATGAGATTTTAAAAGGGTAGAAGGGACGGAAGCTAGGGCGATGAAAAACGTAGCAAGGTTTTCTGTGAGGGACATTGACCCACTCGCTACGGAGGACGATGTAAAGGAGACCCTGAGGGAACAACTAGGGGATGGGGAGATCTCCGTTGTGTCCCTAAAATCGGGTTCGGCAGATAGTCAGGTAGCTGTGCTAGAGGTCAGCAAGGAGGGGACTAAAAAGCTCCCAGACAAAGGGAGAATACGTATAGGTTGGGGAAGGTGTAGGGTAAAAGCCAGACCCTTCCAGACGAAACGCGTGAGATGCTGGAGCACCGACCACTTCGTGGCCTAGTGCAGAGGGGTGGATAGGAGGCGGCTGTGCCTCAGATGTGGACAAGAGGGACACAAGGTAACGGAATGCAAAAATGCCACTTCCTGCCCTATTTGCAAAAAGGAGGGCCACAGGGCCGACCCGGCTAAGTGTAAGCAAAGGGTCGAGACCGAAGAGGGACAGAGGAAAGAAAAGGGATCGCTAGAACGTTCAGGGTCATCCAGGTCAACCTAAATAGGTGCCGGGCGGCCCAGGACTTACTCTGGGTGACGATGAGGGAAGAGAGGGTGGATGCGGCCATCATCAGCGAGCTAACGCCAGAATGACCCGGGGGAAGGGGTGGCACGTCACGTGGGAGGTAGATGCTGTCATTAGGGTGGCGAACTCAGGGCTCGTCGTCGCTGGTTCAGGCCATGGTCCTCGATACGTGTGGGTTAAGATAGGCGGAATCATCCTGTGTAGCTGCTATTTTTCTCCAAACGGAAGGCTAGAAGAACTTCGGGCCTCGCTGGATAGTTTGGAGGAATTGGTGGCAGGCGCGGATGATGACTGCATCATCGCGGGCGATTTCAACGCCAGAGCCCCCGAATGGGGGGGAGAGCTCCAAATGCCAGGGGAGACCTGGTACTGGAGTGGGTAGCAAGGCTGAATCTGGTCGTGTTAAATCGAGAGACACAGCCAACGTTCGAAAGGGTTAGCTGGACGTCGAACCCGGACGTAACGTTCGCTACGACAGGTGTAGCAGCCAAAGTGATGCGGTGGAGTGTATCTGAGGAAACACTTAGCGACCACAAATATATCCTTTTTGAGGTCGGTGAACGTGCGTAACCAGGAACAGAGGTTGGAAGCTGAACAGCTGGGACAGGGTTAGTTTCTGTGGGGTCATGGACGACCAAAGAGAAAATGGGAGGATCAGGGATCCCAAATCTTTGGTTGAAAGCGTCACGAGGGCGTGTGACGCATCCATGTCCAGAAAAAGGAGAAGCAGGCAGTCCCCGAAGATATATTGGTGGACAGAGGAGATCTCTACCCAAAGGAAGAAGTGCGTTGCCGCACGAAGGCAATATATCAGGGACAGGGCCAGACGAACCTGGAACCCTAATGAGCAGGGAGAGGCGGAGGTAGTGCATAAGGCTGAAAAGAAAAAGCTGAGGGACGCTATCAAGGCAGAGAAGAGGAGAAGGTGGAACGAGTTGTGGGCCGACATAGATAGAGATGTCTGGGGTAACGGGTACAAACTTGTGGTGAAGAGGACGAATAGTCACCAGCAGGAGATTTCTCTAGAAAAGATGAAAGAGGCGGTGGGCGCGCTCTTCCCTGTGAAACCGGTGGAAGAATGGGAACGCCAACCAGGAGCAGATCTCGATCCGCTTACGGAGGAGGAATTGCTAAGGGCTTGTGCCAAGATTAAAAATGGCAAGGCGCCTGGTCCGGACGGTATCCCCCCTGAGATCCTGAAGGCCGTAGTGGAGGAATATCCTGTGGAGGTGCTGTGAATCATGAATGACGTCATGAGGAGCGGCGACTTTCCCGAGGGATGGAAGATGGCCAGGCTAGTCCTAATTCTCAACGTGAACAAGCCGGTGGAGGACCCCACATATTTCAGGCCGATATGTCTGATCGATGTGTTCGGGAAACTCCTGGTACATCTCATCCTAGGAAGACTCCTAGGTGAGTTGGAGATAAAGGGAGGCCTGTCGGAGAACCAGTATGGGTTCAGGGCGGGGAGATCTACGGTGGATGCTGTCATCGTCATAAAAACACTTTGCACATGAGGCGTGGGAGTCCAAGAATTTGTGCGCGTTGATCACTTTGGACGTGAAAAACGCGTTTAATTCGGCCTCATGGGGAAAGATCATGGGGAGGCTGTGAGAGCTAGAAATAGCACCATATGTTGTAAACATGATCGCCAGCTACCTGTCCTGCAGAGGCCTGATATTGATGGCCGGGGACGGTAGCGAGAGGAGGAGAATCTCGTGTGGGGTGCCACAGGGGTCGGTTATGGGTCCTACTCTATGGAACATTATGTTTGATGGGGTATTTAGACTCAGAGTGCCCGAAGGAGTGAGGGTCTTGGGCTACGCTAATGATATCGCGGTGGTCGTTACCGGAAGAAGTGACATCGATGTGAGGGAAAACGCCAACCTCACTATCGAGAGGATCAAAGGATGGGCTGAAGAGAGGGAACTGACTCTGGCGTTGGAAAAAACGGAGGCAATCCTCCCGACAAGGAGGAGAGAGCTTCCGTGCATCACGTTTCGAGTAGGGAATACCGAAATCGTGCCGAAGCAGAGTATTAAGTACCTGGGAGTCTGGATTGATAGTTCTCTATCGTTTAGGGATCATATCAAACAGGCGCTGGAAAAGGCAGGAAAAACTGTTTCGGCCCTTGGTCGCTTGATGCCAAACATCAAGGGCCCCAGGGCATCAAGGAGTAGAGTCCTCAGCGGGGTGGTGCAGTCGATTTTGCTGTATGCTGCCCCAATCTGGGTGGATATATTGAGACGAGACAAATGGAGGAAAGAGTTTGTAGCGCATACAGAACCGTATCGGCAGCGGCAACGCTGGTGATAGCCTGTATACCACCCATCGATCTTCTGGCAAGGGAGAGATGGGAGGTGTACGGAGGCGCTGACAGAGGTGCAGCAAGGGAGAGCCTATGGGAACACTGGCAGGAGAGATCGGAGGCGGAGCCTCGAGGGAGATGGACGAGGATGCTAATCCCGGACATAAGGCCATGGTGCGAAAGGGCACATGGCGATGTCGGGTATTACTTAACCCAGGTCCTTACTGGGCACGGCTGTTTCGCGGACTATCTATTGGATATAGGCAAACGCGAGAGCAGAGAGTGCTGGTTCTGCGGAGAGGTCAATGATGCCACACAGTGTTCAGCTGCAAAAGGTGGACAGGAGAAAGGAGAGCTGCAGAGAAAAAGATAGGACATGCTATCATTGCAGACAACATGATCCCAATCATGCTCGAGAGCAGAGAAAGATGGACAGTGGTGGAGCAGATGGTAACGTCCATCATGAAGGAGAAAGAGAAGGAGGAAAGGGAAGTGGGGAATGAGTAAGTATTCTGAGTGATATGCCGAGAAGAAGTAAAGCGAGAGCGTTTCCTCTTCGGCATCACACTGATAGGATAGCGGGGGGTTTTTAGTCGGTAGGCGTATACGATTCCAACACTACCTGGCCAAACAATAACAGAACACCAGAGGCCAGGTGTCTTTTGAAGATTTTCCCCTCGAGAAAAAAAAATGTTTGATGAATGTTATGTTGCATATAAAACCCTATATCGATTGACGATAGGCAAGCTAATGTCCAAGTTGACACAGTTATATAAAAAGTTAGATTGTCAGATTGACACAATTAATTAAAATGTTGAATTAAAAGTGTCCTTAATAATTCAACTAACCACATCCACAAGTATACTGCCCATAAAATTCAGCATGAGTTGGGGGTAGTTAAAGTTCAAGTTGCCATAATTACAAGTGAATTATAAGTAATTGTCATCCAAGAAAACAAAATATCAAAAATTAAAAGTAAAATAATGTAACATGTCTTATTGATCATCAAATTAACCACTTCTGTAGTCATATTGTCCATAAAGTCTTATATTAGTTTGTGGTAGGCAAACTATAAGGTGAATTCAACTGTCTCAAATTTAATTTATATAGAATATTTAGATCCCATATAATGACAAAAATCTCGAAAAAGAATAAAATAGATTATTCTTTTCTTATCATAACATTCTAAAACTATAAGCTTTAACGCTTCAAAATATTATATGAAATTAATATTATGTGCAACCACCATCATTGTATTCCATTATGAAAAGCTTTCAAACGTTTTCTTATGATTATTATATGATTGAAGTGTATGCTGAATTAACTAAATGTAATGGTAAAAATTTTTTTATCCCATATTCCAACTTAAAATCAATAATGTATACTAGTGTAAAGTCTATTATATTATATGTCTATTTTCTGTAAAAAACTATATTCATATTAATATGAACTATGTTTTTATTCTCTTTTGAATATTTATTTTCCATTTCTTATTTCTAATAATAATGAAATTACTGATTTTTTATTAGTACTTTGCATACTATGTGTGTCCCTAATGTATGGCAGTCGAGAATCTTTTGAGACCTTCAATCTTCTTAGAAAATTTTAAATAGGTAAAACTTCAACTTTATTAGATATATATTGTACTACCCAATAAGTTGACTTTTCGGTTGGCTACTGTATTTTTTAATATAATAAATTTTTAATTTAATATAATAAATAATTAAATAAATGTATCAGCATTTAAGTGAAGTTCTTCAGACTATATATAATAATTCTTGCAATATTTAATATTTAACAAATAATATAAACAATAAATTATAATTATAGAAACGTTACTATATTATGATATATACTATGAATCTTTCATGAAAATGGAGATCAATTGTGTATATTTATTATCACTAGTTTTATTAATATATTTTGCAATTTTCTCGAATTAACGTTAATAAAAAGCAATATATTAGGATGCTTAATTTCAGTAACACCAACATCCACAATTTTGAACTAAATATACTACTATAAATTCAATATATTTGCATACAGCAAATAATTAAAGTACTACATACTATCTATCAAAATATTTAACTAGTACTGTAACTTCCTATGTACTGTAGATTTTTTCACACACTGTAAAAACTTGGATGCCTTCCACCAGAACTTGTACTATCAACATTTCTTAGATATAAATAATTCACAATAAGGACAGGTGAATTAAACTATGATCCACAGCAGTGGCGGCGACAGGGTTGGGCACGGGTGGGCAAGCTCCCAGGCAAAATTATTTTCACTCAACCAGTCGGCCAACCTCTTATAACATTACTATATCACATCCGCACATAAAATAATATATTTAACGCCCTCGCCCACCCTAGATATTTCCTGCCTATTTTCGCCCAACCGCAAAATAATGCTAGCGCCGCCACTGATCCGCAGATAACGTATTAACCAGAAGTATTGACGAATTGAGAAGTAAGAACTATTATAGAATTAATCTTCACAATCCGAATAATCTTGGAAGTACAATTACAATATAAAAATGACTTTTTAATACTTATTACATATTTTAAACTATATTGTAAATATTTACTTTCTCATTTGACACAATTTAGTCACGCTATTGTTTTCATATTATTTCGCTTTACCAGTATTTAGAAAATTGTATCTTATAAAATTTAAAGTAATCGCAATTTTTATTATTCACGTCACAGACACTGAGAAGCAAAAAAATATATAAGGGAGAATTAACGTAGATTTTGCTTAACGATTTAGTGCCTTCGAGAAGATCCAGACAATGACGAACTTAGTTTATAGATTAAAGTCTCCTTCTCAGTTGAAATGTCACTCAATAAAAGATTAATAAGCCAGGGAGAACTCGGGTTCTATGCAAATTCACTATATATAATATATTTTCGCTTCTCTCGTTCAAACGAATATCAATTGACTGAGAGGATTTTATTATTAACTTCTAGAGTACGAATTACTTTAGTAACATTTTCCTTCACAAGAACTTACACTAAAACTTTTACTATGTAATATATAGCAAAGCTATCAACAAATAAAAAAATGAATCTTTCTACAATGTCCTTTCGTTAGATCATCGTCAAGGGTTGCATATTATAGACTATTGTGTATGCTGCATATTGCATTCCAAATGTTTTAATGTTCATTGTAGTATAATATGCATAATATCATTATAATATGTAAATATAAAAATATTATTATAAATATATAGGTAAGATACAAAGTGGAAACCACTGTTGGAACACAATTATTTTTACCTTTTAGCTCACTCGGACAAGGCGAGAGGCTAATCTAAGACGTACGTCTTCTAAAGGTATATTTTTATATAAAACATCCTGTAGATTTTTAGATTATTGAATTTTCGCTATTGATTTGATTTTAGCGACCTATATAACTTCGCCGTTGCCTGTCCCAAGCCAGGATGCGAAAGAAGGAGGGGGAGGAGTAACAACTTCGTAAAAAAAACAGGGTTCATCTGGCCCGGATGATATCACCCTGTAAGGGCTCCAAGGCTCCTACCTAGGGTTGCGGGTCAAGAATGGTCACTGGTCTCGAAGGTAAAGGGACACAGGCTGACCTTATTTAGCGGAGAGAGCAGAAGAACCGTCAAGCCAGTGGGGGGAAATTGACCTCCTCGGTCCGGTCAGACAACCAGTTTAGAGTAAGAACACCTCGATTTCAAATCACCCGGTCCTCCAGGTCGGGGTTTGGGGCGATGGACCTGCACTTCATCACTCGCGAAAAAGCTACTAATGCAAAAAATCTCAACAAAGCCTCGGAAAAGGACGGATACTCTAAATGACGAAAACTGGCAATGAAAAGGATAATGCGTTTTGGTACCTGGAATGTACAAAGAATAGGAACAAAGGCCCATGAATTCTTGAAAGAAGTTGAGAAATACAACCTGGACATAGAATGACAGAAACAAAAAGGAAAGGGAAAGGGACAGAAGAGAAAGGACAATATGTGTACATATATAGTGGTGTTGCAAAAGAAGATAGGGGGTTGGGGCGATGGACCTGCACTTCATCACTCGCGAAAAAGCTACTAATGCAAAAAATCTCAACAAAGCCTCGGAAAAGGACGGATACTCTAAATGACGAAAACTGGCAATGAAAAGGATAATGCGTTTTGGTACCTGGAATGTACAAAGAATAGGAACAAAGGCCCATGAATTCTTGAAAGAAGTTGAGAAATACAACCTGGACATAGAATGACAGAAACAAAAAGGAAAGGGAAAGGGACAGAAGAGAACGGACAATATGTGTACATATATAGTGGTGTTGCAAAAGAAGATAGAGCGAAGAGTGGCGTAGCAATAGCAATAAAGAAGAAATTTAAGAAAAAAATTAAGACATGGAAACAGATAAATGACAGAATTCTCGCAGTGGAGATGAAAATTAACAATTATCTGCTAGTGGTAATAGCCGCATATGGACCAACAGAAGACGCAAGAGTAGAGGAAAAAGACTCATTTTATGATGAACTGACAAGGCTATTGAACAACATTAGTAACCGCAAGGAGGTACTTCTAATGGGAGACCTGAATGGTAGAGTGGGAAAAAAAGGGACGACCCGGTGATTGGGCAATTTGGAGAAGATGACGTTAACGCAAATGGAGAGAGAATTATTGAAATGTGCCAGAACTGCCAACTAAGAGTAACAAATGGTTTATATCAGCATAGAATGATACATCGTTATACATGGGAACAACCCACTAGAAAACTAAAATCCATTATTGATTTGAAATCCATTATGAAAAATAATCAAACAAGAGTCGAAACTAAAAATGATGGACGTAAGAGTTAAACGCGGCCCAGAGTGTCGCTCAGATCATCACCTGCTATTAGCAAAAGTAGATCTCAAATAACGACAATACCAACAAAGAGAACCAGGAGACGCAGGAGATGCAAACGAGGAAAGAAAGGCGGAGGCAATACGATACAATCTCGAAAGTCTGCGAGAGGACTCGACAACTTTCCTATATCAAATACGTCTCGCCAATAAATTAAGCACTGTACAATATGACACTGCAGACAGTATGTATGAAAACATAAAGATATGCATACATGAAGCAGCTGGAGATGCTTTAGGAAAAATACACAAAAACGAAATTAATAACAAAGTACCCTGGTGGAATAACAATTTGGAGACCCTTGTAAAAGAAAAGAAGACACTCCACAGGAAAAGGTTGGAAACAAGAACACCCGACGACATCTCAAGTTACCAAGCAAAAAGAAAAGAAGTCCATAGAGAAATTAGAAAAGCTCAAAACGAGTACTGGGAGAAAATATGTGTCCAAGTAAATACGAACATAGGAAACACCAGAGCAAACAAAGCTTGGAAAGTAGTCAATGGTTTGAGAAAACAGAATAAAGACACAGCAGGAATCAGCCCAATTGGAATTCAGGAGTGGAAAGAATATTATAAAGACCTGCTGACAGAACAGATACCCGAATACATAACGCAGGAAAGGGAACAACAAGAAACCAACGAGAGTCACACTGTACAAGAAATAATATCACATGAAATAAGAGAAGCCGTGATACAGATGAAAAATGGGAAAACACCTGGCCCGGGGAACATAAGTGCGGAACTACTCAAAGCCGCCCCCGATATACTCATGGAGCCACTGGCATGTATATTTAAGAAGTGCCTAAGTGGAGACGCGCCACCTCGAGAATGGAAAAGAGCAACAATTACATCTATATACAAGAAGGGAAGTAGACAAAAGTGTGCGAATTACCGAGGGATTAGTGTCATATGTACAGTGGCAAGACTGTATGGGCGCGTGCTAAAACAGAGAATCGAAGACGAATTTAGTGAGAGCGAGGAACAAAATGGATTTAGAGCAGGGCGCTCATGTATATACGGCATATTCACTGTTAAGAACGTCATAGATAAGAGAATAGAAAGGGGAAGAACGGTCCATATGGCGTTCGTAGATCTCCAAAAGGCATACGACACCGTGCCATTAAATAAGTTATGGCCTTGTATGGAAAAAAGTAATATCTCCAGAGCCTATATTCACACGGTGAAAAAACTATATTGCTAATGTACCAGTGCAGTGAAAGTTAATAGTGAAGTCTCCGAAGACTTTGAGGTATCTAAAGGCCTGAGACAAGGATGTACACTGGCTCCGCTATTATTCAAGATTTATTTGGAAGAAGCACTAAGGCATTGGAAGCGAAAATGTGGCAGTATGGGTATACCCATCGGTGACGAAGTGCTATACACTTTATTGTTCGCTGACGATCAAGTAGTAATAGCTACAGATAGAGAAGATGTAGGCTATATGCTGCGCAAACTAAAAGAGGGGTATGAGAAGTGGGGCCTCATCATAAATACTGAGAAAACAGAATATATGATAGCAGGCAAAGAAAATGATCAAAGCGACCTAAATCTAGATAACTGCATGATAAGACATTGTTCCTCATTTAAATATTTAGGTGTAACTCTCTCCTTAAACGGAAGAAGCAGCGAGGATATTTCAAATAAAATAGGACAGGGAAGAAGAGCAATCCGGCAACTAAACTCACTGTTGTGGAGTAAAAATATTAACAAGAAAACTAAAACCACCTTGTATAAAACTATTGTGCAGAGTATTTCTACATATGGTTCCGAAATATGGGAATTGAACAAAAGAGACCGCCAGAAATTACTATCCCTCGAAATGGACTTCTGGGGAAGAAGTGCAAGGATCTCAAAATAAGACCACGTTAGGAATGAGAGAATACGGGAGATCATGAATGTGAAAGAAAATATATTGGACATAATTAGAACAAAACGACTAATATGGTATGGATACCTTCAACGCATGGAAAACAATAGATGGCCCAAAAAAATATGGAACTGGATACCACCAGAACGCAGAAAAAGAGGAAGACCACCTAGAAATTGGAAAGAGGATGTAAAAGAAGCTATGTAGGCCAAAGGACTTAAGGAAGGAGATTGGCAAAATAGGGACTACTGGAAGTTGAGATGCAAGAAGCGGCTAAGGCCGTAGAACCTCGCTAATTAAAAAAAAAACTTGGTTGATAGTTTAAATGAGTGAATAAAGAGTAACATTTATGTAAAAATTAAAAAGTTAGTAAAATCGAGGTTTTTAAAATCAAATTGATTTATCTATAATACTCGTCGTCTTATTTATGTATTTATTTTGTACTTTATTATTATACCTTAGGTAAGTATTTTGATAATGAACAAAAACTTGAATCTATTTAATAACTTATTCAATATTTCTTACTTCATAATATTAAGTATGCTGCTGTACCCAACATCTCTCATTGAACTATATCTAAAATTTATACACAGTTGAAAGCATTTCAGAAAGTGAAAACCAAACGTCATTTCTTGTAATGTGAAAGCAGATATTTTATTAAATACTCCAATTAAAGATAATCTAACATCACGTTTACGTCAAATTGCCCTAGAAAGTTACATTAGCTGCATAACTGTTTAAAGGGTTTATATAAAGGCAAACTTCATCCCTTGAAATGACAATTGCCTAGAAACATAGAAGAGAGCATAAATCGTAGAATTCTCTGCTGTGAACGAATAATATACAAGTGGGACAGAAGTGAAGTAGTTCTTGATTCCATTCATCAATCTTAACACTAAACGGGAAAGTAAGTCAGCAGAAATATAAGTACTGGTTATAGTCAATACATACAATCCTCAATAGGTTATCATTTGGATAGGTATAATCAGCATGTCAACTATATCATTGATAATCAGAGTTCCTTTTTAACGGAAGCTTTAAGTTGTAGCTCCTATTCTAGCAAAATTATACCCAGATCCACTAACGAGAAGTCTGGGCTTTTTGATTGAAATTATCTGGCTTTAACTAGAGGAGAATAGACATTAAGAAGAAATTAATAATATAAAAATATGCATGGTGTTTTATTTAAATAATAGGATTTCTCTCTTGAACCTTAAAGAGAGGGGAAGAACCTTGAAGGACCTCTCTCTCTTATAATATTCAAACTTCACACTGTTATAAATATACAATATAGATTTATCTTCTCTAGTGTTTTAATATATCTCTAAAATAAAGTCAAACATTATTTTATTCCATAAATAGTTTTCACCCTGCATATTAATCATGAATATATTTATAATATTTATGGTATCTCTGACGATGGCTTAGTAAACCAAAACGTTAGGAAAATTTAATTATTTCTTCCATGGACTGCAATTCCTAGATATATCACATATTAAAGTTCAACAACCAAAAAAAAAAAAAAAAAAAGTCAAATGAAAAAGTTTACTAATAAATCGTTCCAGCTCAAGGTGCTGTCAGTTTAAAATGATCCTACCAGAGTAATTTCCACATTGCTTGTAATATAATAGGTACCTATATAATAACTGATTAGTCGTATATTCTTTGTATGGTGTGAAAAATGGTCAACTCAGCCCAGATTCCCTAATTCAACCAGATATCACTTTTATATGTCCCACACAAAGCAAATTGGCTAAAGTACTGCCCTTCGACTTTGATGAAATTTTGCACCCAGGTAGTGAATTCAAAAATAATAGCATTAATAACCAGCCTATAACAGTCAAATAATAGCATAATAAAGGTACCATTAAGTATTTATACTTAATGGTACCTCTGATGATGCTTCAATAATGCAAAACTTTCTAAATTCTGATTATTTGTTATTGTGATTTTAATACCTAGATTATGTCAAATATTAAAATTCAATGGTCAAGAAAAAGATAGCTAAAAAATTTACTAAAATAGTATTCCTGTTTTTGGACATTTGCGCCAAAACATTTCCCACAGTTTTTACAGCAGATTTATAGAGAAGCATTTGGGAGTATTATGACCCTTTTCAGATTAGTTTTCTACATTTTTTGTAATATAATATGTGTATAATACGTGATTTTCGATAATTTCATTTTAAAAAGTAAAGTTAACGTGTTTTGAAGTTTTTCCAAAAATTGTGAAGTATTATGAATATTATGTTAATCTTTATCACCGTGCTATATATATTTTCATCTAAGGTTCAAATCGCTTAACGATTTTTAGAAGAAATAGAATAAATTCTCCCATTTTCTAAAATATTTCTGGAGAGGTATTCTGTTATATATTTAATATAGATAAAATCTTGGAAATAGTTAAGACTTTTTCATTGGTAGTTAACAAAGATCCATTTCTCAAACTGGTAATAATAGTAGTTTATTTATTGCATATGTATACAATCACACAAAGTAGCATATTAATATATATATATATATATATATATATATATATATATATATATATATATATATATATATATATATATATATATATAGCAACATATTAAATACATACTCTATATATCGTACTAAAAATTTTAAAATATAATAAAATACTGAAAATCTAAGAACAAGTACATAAACACAGAAGACATGTATGATAATTAATTAAAATATGTGATATACGTATAGACAATGACCAACGTGACATAGAAAACAGCCATATATGAATTAGACATTATAATATTTGAACTATTTGCACATCAACTATAATTTAATTATAATGCATTAATCTGTGTATACAATAATAATAAATAATAGTGCATTTATTTTCAATGATTAATACAAAATTAATACAGAAACGTTTTTGATTACGTTGACGCTTTCGGCCTTAAGCTGCTCTTCCATGTAACCAACCAAAATGAAGACTTTAATAAAAGTAACCAAAACAAAAGGCCATGACTGATTGCAATTACTAATATTATTGAAAATTATGTAAAAGAAATATATGGTTTAAATAGTCATTTACTATTAGTTTATATTAAATAAGTAGTTTTAAATTTATCCAGTTTTTAAGTTGTTTTCGGAATGCATGTATGTTTGGAGCACATTTAAAAGAAGCAGGTATACCATTAAATACTCTATTTGCATTATAACTAAAACTTCTTTCACTCTAAGCAGAACTATGTTTAAAAAACTATGAAAAAGATAATAAGGTGTATATTTAATTTAATAATTAGATAAGACATGTGACATACAAATCGTTTTTCCAACTATAGCCAATTAGAAAATTTTTACGTTGATTAACAGAAGTTATAATTTGATAGTTTTTACAATAAAATCAGGACTTTCCACTACATTAACACTGTCTATCTCAAATATCAGAAGCTGTGTTTTATGTTCATTAAGTACCAATTTATGTTCATTAGCTATACTAATAATTGTTTTTAAATCTTTGTTAATGCAACTAGCAACAACGATAATATTGGCCTGGCTAAATGAGAAATACAATTATGTGTCATCCGCGTTTTTTTGAATTTTACAATAGTGTATGAATGAATAAAAATCCACTACATAAACAGAGAACAATATTGGACCAATAATACTATTTTGTGGTACATCCTGTCTAACTAAACTATATGAAGATTTCTGACACTTACCCTTTGTTGGCGATTTGTTAAATAATTTTTGAAAAACAAATTTGCTTTGCCAGTAATACCAAAGTAGTTTAGTTTATTTAACCAAATAATGTAGTCCAAGATATCAACACAATTATACAGTAATAAAAAATATTTTACATCAGTTATGTATAGAATTGTACAGAGGTAAAACATTTTTTTATATATGTGTGATTTATTGGTAGAAGATACAATTAAAAAAATTACTATTAATTAGTTGGCAGTTGTATATATGTCATTTACTGTAAAGTCAAAAAATATACAGATGTATATAATTCACTATTATCAATTATTTTTAAATTAGATGAGATAGCATTATATAGTTTGGGTCCCAGAAAACTGCAACATCGTTGGCCAATACTTCTTCGTATTTAGGGTATTTCATGTTTAGTGTGTTTGTTTTATTTATTGTTTCGTAACTATGTGACGTACACTAACTAGTAGTTATTATTCGTAATATCTAATAATAAACAATGTGAGAAAAGTAACCTGATGCTATAAACTCTGTTTAGCTTAAAATCTATATTAGTAGAATACGTAATATCTTCATTTAATATTTTTTAAGATCCATTTTTGTAAAATTTTAGTTGTTCTAAATATCAGTCAGACACACCTCGTCAACTAGAGACTCCATAAGATAAACGTGACTGAACCGATGCATGGTAAAGTAGTTTCAACTGATTAATAGAGAAATGATTTTAGGTATTTAAATCTTGATGGTAAATTGTTCATTAAATTATTTTATCCTATATCAAGTATTCATCAAATATAATCCTGCAATTACATTTTATAGTTTCGGCCTGTAACATACGTGTCCCATCATTAACAACTAAAAGTTCCCAAATTCCAATCACATACGATGTAAAATGTAAGTAGAATGTTATTGAATGTTCTAGAAGTGCTTATACGTCATAACCCTAAATATTTTTGAAAGGAATAGCAAAATCATTAAAACAAATATTGCCTTCTGGATCAGAGCAGGGCATACAATGAACCTGCTGATGGCATTAAAAGGAAGGATCTCGAAATTGCGGTATCTATCATTCGTTATTAAGAGTCACTATTAATCATTGAAAGTTTACCATGTAGCAGGTAGAGCACATATAATAGAATAGTTAAATATTCAAACGTCACGTAATAATTCAAAGGCATTGTCACCAATCGAGGTACGTTGCATGTAATAGGTTGCTGGGAATTCGTTGTTAAATAGTAAGTAGAAGTGATTAATTAATTTTCCTAAAGATAACTTGAAATTGCATGTTAGAAATTCCATTTCCAGCACAGTATAATTTATTAATATTATATAGTATATTAATATTTCTTAATTTATACTAAATATTAATTTATCATTACTATTATTACAAAATAAAATAACCAGATTGGTAACTTATGCTCAGTTATAAAAAAATTATATCAGTTGTATAAGTACAATATGAAATAAACAGTTTTAAAACTTTAAAATAGACTCTTCCGTACGTAGAACATCTCTATCTCGAAATTAAGTGGCCGAAAAAAAATAAACCAACACATAAATGCAGAATATGTGTTTTATGCGACAGTTTTACTTTTTTCAAATAGTTCACCATCATGCTGTGCTTTCTCATGACCCACGAACAGGGTGGGGTGTGTTCTATCCACCACAATATCAATAGATGTCGTCTGGTAGACGTCCCTAATCAGAATCAGTCGAAACTCGATCGATCTGACAAGATTTAATTGAATGATCGTGCTAACAAAAAATATTCTCTAATAGTCCACCATTGTGCTTTCTCATGACCCATGAACATGGTAGAGTGTCTTCTATCCACCTCAATATCAATAGGTGTTGTCTGGAAGACATCCCCGATCAGAATCAGTCAAGACCCGATCGATTCGACATAATTTAGTTGAATTATCGTGTTAACAAAAAAATATTTCTCAAATAGTCCACCGTCGTGCTTTTCATGACCCATGGATAGGGTGGGGTGTGTCCTGTTCACCTCAAACTCAATGGTGTCGTCTAGGAGACGTTTCCGATCAGAGTCAGTCAAAACCTGATCGATCCGACACGATTTAGTTGAGTTATCGTATTAACAAAAACAATGTCTTAAATAGTCCACCATCTTGCTTTCTCATGGCCCATGGACAGGGTGTGGTGTGTTCTATCCACCTCAAAATCAATAGGTGTCATCTGGCGGACGTCCCCGATCAGAACTAATCAAAACCTGATCGATTCGACACGATTTAGTTGAGTTATCGTGCTAAAAGAAAAGAATTCTCAAATAGGCCCATGGACAGGGTGGGGTGTGTCCTATCCACCTCAAAATCAATAGGTGTCATCTGGGAGACGTCCCCGATCAGAATCAGTCAAAACCCGATCCATCCGACACGATATAGTTGAGATATCGTGCTAATAAGAAATTTTAATGCCGACGACGACACACACACAGACAAAATTATTTAAAACCCATTTTTTTCCCATTTTTCTTTACACGATTACTTTTCCGCTAGTATAGTTAAGTGCGGAAAAGTAAAAATGTAATTTAAATCTAATTAACAACTGAAATAAAATAGAAATCGTAATAGTAATTAATGTTGAATAGAATTTAAAGGATTGGAACGAAATTAGTGGTCAGAAAAATAATAATCCAAATGTCTTTAATAAAAGAGAAGAAAGCACACTGGCGGCAATATTCCAAAATGCGGAAGAGATCAAAAGTTTTTTTCACAGTCTCAGTATTACCTAAATTTTTAGTATAATTGTCACTACTATTAGATTAATTTACTTTAATTAATTTAATTTTAGTACATTATTCAAAAAATAATCAAATTATGATGAATAAAAATAAAAATTCTATTTCGTATACAATCAATACAATGTCTAACTTCTATGTTGGTTCAATTGCATTGCACGTATCCCTTGAAAGTTGTTCACAAATGTCTGCCAATATTTTAGTTTATAGATTTACATGTATTTAAAAAATATATATATATATATATATATATATATATATATAGGTCCATTTGTCCAGTTTACATAAGCAGTTATTCTATAAATGTCATCTAAGCCGATCTAATAGCACGTAGAAAAGTGAGTGCTGCATTGTTCGGATACCTCTGCGGCAGCCGAGGTGCCGTCGTATAGGCTTGATGTAGTTAAATTAATTTAAGTACAACCAATTCACTTTGCTTATAAGTTTTCAGTAATATTCGATAATTTGTGTATAATGTGAGAAGGCTTATATGAGCATTTCCTGATTTAAAATAAGACATGTCTCAAATAATATATTTTATTTATAATCGAAACTTTGTTAATAAAACGTTGTTATTTATATTGAACAAAGAAGTATTTCTTCTGTTTTGAAACGAATATTCGAACTGTATAGAAATTTCCCAGTAGTATATCCCGACGTACGTTACATGGACATGCACGGGACACTTAAAAGTAATATTATACCTCACATACATAATAAAGCACTGTGTTGGTATCTTTAGTGTGAAGATAGCCTTTGAGTTTTAATCATCTCCAGATGATGCCAACTAATGTTGGCGAAATGCGCGTCCAGTGCAGTGTATAGTGTTTTGGTGTTTTGTAGAAAACTAAGTTAGTGTAACGTGTTTATTAATGAACAAGGAAACTAAATCTGGAAATAGAAGATACTCTGTATCCAAACTTATAGTACATACACTTGATCCACTTCGACCTTCATCTATGTATTTACTACCCAGCAAAATATTATAAAACTGCACCCATCGAACAAATCAGCATCTATTTTAATTGCATTACAAAAATTTAAAATTTCAATACATCAGATGTTACTATTTCTTAGTGATGGCATCGGAATTATGCCTTCTACGAACTGTTCTCACAAAATTATGTGATCTAATTTAATACAAATTCCGTGTATACTTCGCGCGTTCCATATTTCAGCAGAGATTATTCGAAAGTGTTATTCGACTGTAGATGAATTATTAGCCCACATCAATTCGGTGACAATAAAGCGGTTTTTCTCAAATCTCCCAAGTAGACACAGGAACTTAATATACTGTATCCTAGTACTCCAGAACCTCCACAGCCGATTCTTACACGATGAGAAACATGGTTAAGAGACAGCATTTTATTGATTGTATTGATTGTAAAATTCTCAACTTATAAATTCGATGTTAAAGAATCAGCTACTATTAGAGAAAGTCAGTAAAAATTTCAAAACATTTAAGTGATAGAAAAGGTGTTTGTGTTGAAGAAAATATTATATAATAAGGAAAAAATAAATTTTTTAATAATTAAGTAAATTATTTAATGGCCAGATATCTTTTGTGTTATCTAAATATTATTCAACTATTCCCTATCCTTAGATATCAAACGGTCATTTTATTTATAAGATTTTACCGCACTGGAAATAATTTACGCAGTTACTTACATACAGCACTGCCACTGATAATTCATTTAAAAGTAGCCAAGATAGCGCAGCTCTATTAATAATATTTTATTAAAATAGAAAATATAATTTTGTCTAGAAAATGGTACTATTTATTAATACCAACACAACGATTAGGTTGTAAATAATTAAAACACAAAATAATCTCTACTAATAGTTAATTAATAATGATTTTGAAGTTACCCAACAAATTTTATTTAACTGTCCCAGTTTAAGTAAAATGTTTTTTTCAATACTATAAAAAAATGTTACAAAATATTTCAGCTACTTATTTGTAATTCAAAGTATCACAAATAGCAGTTAAATATTATTGATTGCAAGATAACACTAACTAATATAAGTTGTAAAGTTGCGTAGAAAAGCAGAAACTGTATTGTATCTAAATACTTTATAGTGGCCATGGCGCCTCCGCCATTTATTTAAAAATGTTTGTTAGCTATGAACATCGCCGAAAGAACTACAAATTTAATTCCATGAAAGTTTTAACATTTTATTACCCAAATCTAGAAATTAAATTAAATGATATTAATCATCTAGCGTCATAAAAAATAGAGAAAGCTAATAGATAAATAGTCAATATTCAAGCAACATTTTGTCTAAAGGAATGGAATGGAATGGAATGGAAGATGAGATACAATTAGTAGCCGTTAAGATTTTGATATCTTTCGATTGATATTGATTTTCGATATATTGATTTGATGAGTCGATACATCATTCGATTTTCTTCTTTGGAAATATCTTAAAAAGTTTTGTCATATGAATATTTATTATTTTACCATATAATATTAATTATGTTATTACAGATATTTTCTTTTATATTATATGCAGCGGTTTTTCAATCAAAATATTATTTGAGATAAATAATAAATGCCAAGCTTCATTTTTGTCAAAGCAAATGAAGTATATTGCTAACGATCCTTGTCTCTATTTATTAAACGGCTGTTTTCGTGTGTGTGTCACGAAATTTTTAGGTCGATGCACGAAATGCTTTTCGTTCGAATTTCGGCATTTTGATAAAGTCAATATAGTGAATCGACGCTTGCGGACAATGTGGTAACTTTTGTTTTTTGATCCGAAGCATCTGAAAGTATGCTCCGGAGGTGCCTTCGGTAATAGCGAGGGGACGGCGCAATATTATTGCGATTTGTTTACTCGTTTCTATTATTATCTGATTATTATCTATAATTATTCGCAAAAACATTCTATAAATGTTATTGAATATAATTAAGAAGCCTTATTAAAGAAGTACTAAGTCAACCGTTAGGACAGGAAACATTTTAATTGGCTAAGTCTTTTTTGCGCAATTGTAAAGAAAAGAGATATGGTAGGGTGTTCGTAAAAATATCCTGATGCATTATTATCTAAACAAGTTTTATTTGCTCTTATTTCTTTCTTCGAAAATCAGTTTCTTTCTGATATGATTTTTGTTTAAAACTGGTTGCATTTCTATTAGCAATTTCATGTAAAATAAATGCTACCTATATTTAGGTATATATATTTATGTAAATAAATGCTACCTATATTTATTACTTGAATTTTAAAATTGTCTATTGAATCTACCTAGACAGCGTTTTATTATTTCGAGCACTTCCAAAAAATAAAGTATTCAGTTTCATAATGTGATCCTAAAGCAGCAACTATAGGGTGTCTCAGTTGTAAATATAAGATTTGAATTACGTGCCATTTGTGTTCAATATTTCAATTCCAATTTTCAAGTTGGGCTTCAATATTTAACGACTGTCGTTTACAGACCATACGACGTCAATATGCTGATATTAATTATTCAACAGCGAATAGCTTATATGCAACCATTTTATGAAAGTGAGCAATCAGTTACAGTTGCATTAAGAAAAATTAATACAAAAATAGGACAAAATGAAGCGCTACAGTGTTAACAATACGCAACTTAATCAAGACATTTCAAGAGTCGGCTTCTGTTATTCATAAGGCAACACTAATATGTCCTCGTCGCGATCAGTCAGATGAAAATATTGCTGCAGAGAGAAAGTGTATGGGAGTATCCAAACAAGATGTCGCGTACAACAATTGAATCTGACAAGAGCAACCACGCATCGGATTTTAAAGAATGAGGTGCATCTGTCTTCGATAGAACACAAATGGCGCGTAATTCAAATCTATAGTTCCAACTCAAACACCCTATACTATTAAGGAAAGTCAATCGAAATTAAAAATGCTTATATTGAAGTGGGTTTACAAATTATTTATAACAATCACAATACCACAATAGTAGACGTAATAGAACAATTACAAAATACTTCATGGTCACTAGTGGAGTCACTGCAAATAGTGGACAATGTACACACAAAGCTGCATGCTTTAAATAACGCAAATATTGATAGTATTATAACAAAGCTTAATAGTATTTTAGAGAACGATTTCAATTAATTTTACTATATTAAGACAAATCCATAGCGATTGCGCAACTATAGATCAGTTATGGTATGCAAATATTACATCACTAGATGTCGAATGGTCGTTTCTTTATATAAAAATATTTATTCATTATGGTGAATAATTTTCGATGAAACAACTACAGGAACATACCTGATATTGCAGATCTACTACCAATCTCATCCAGCTTATGATTGTGCCGTTTAATATGAGAAATTATTGACTATTTTTTAAGTTTTAACTTAATATTACTTACGTTATTGTGTAACGTACCTACGATAATGTGTACTCCTCTGATACCCGAACCATTTAACACATTCCAATTATATATCATAATAAACGATATAGTAACACATTTTCTAGAGTTTAAGATGTTCAATTAGAAATAACATTACCTGAAATGAGTTCATTCATTAGATTCAGTTTATTCGCTATACGAGGTCTGACT
Source organism: Rosalia funebris (assembly GCA_037954035.1). Taxonomy (NCBI): domain Eukaryota; kingdom Metazoa; phylum Arthropoda; class Insecta; order Coleoptera; family Cerambycidae; genus Rosalia; species Rosalia funebris. Next base: position 15,066,721 of record JAZFAV010000007.1, read on the forward strand.
AAAGATAAACCGAACTGGCCTCAAAAATTTACAGGAAAACCGTCTGTAAGATAGTTAGGCAGCTTCTATGAACTTTTTTTTTCTACTTCCCCCCTCTGAGTACCACCACTGAACCTTAGTTGTTTAGTGAAACTGTAGCAAATGAAGAAATGGTTTTTATTCAACCTTCTTTGTGTTTATTGCCGCAATCATGTCCGGCTTAAAATGAACAGTGTGTCCCTCAAGGACAAACACTGAACCAAATTTACTATTTGGAAGTTCTAAAACCCTTCGAGAACGAGTGATGAAGAAAATGCCTGATTTGTGTCAGAAAGGAAGGTGGGTGCTTCACCAAGACAACGCCCCAGCTCACAATGCTTTCTCGATTAAGCAATTTCCGGCAAAAATAAACATTCCTGTCCTCGAGCACCCAACGTATTCGCAATATCTAGCCCCATGTGATTTTTACCTTTTCCCAAAAATTAAAACTGAACACAAGGGAACACATTTTTGTACACTACATCACTAGATGAGGTAAAAGAAAAAGCGGCAAATCTTTTGAAAACTATTTCACCTGAAGACTTCACACATTGTTTTTCATAATGGAAAATTCGTATTGAACGGTGTATGAATCAATATGGGGAGTACATAGAAAGTGGTCACTCTTAAGATGTATTAAACACTAAATAAATATGTGTTTGATACTCAGTGTGGTTTATTTTTAGACAGACCTCGTAATTTTCTAATACTATTTATTCAAAACCGATTTAATCTATGTCTTCCTTGGGTGTAGAATATGCTACATAATATTTTTAATCTTACACACATTTTTAATATTTTAATTAATATTTTTATTTTGCACGTATTGACATGAACTACTAATTCGATTTAATTTATTAATTCCTTAATTCAGTATTAAATTTAAAAAATGTTTTTTTTTTTTTATTTTTGGTGCTAGAAATATTTTCCGTCACGCATTTTCCGTTTTAAAGTTCTTTTATATGTATATATTTTTGTCGTAAAATTTTTACTGGAGTTTTAGGTTTTACTTCTTCCCAAAAATCTTATCAAAAGTTAAAATTTCCGAAAAATTGCGCTTGCGAATATATTCCACACTTTATACCTCACTGTAAAACATAAATCACTTCACGACCGTAATACTCTGTCCGTCAAAGGCAAAATTTCCTCGGATTCGCTGGTTTTTCCTGTGACATAACACATACATCATGTAAATCAAACTTCCCCATGTATCATGAATTTCGCGTTGTACATACGTCCACTATACCAACAGCAGCAAACACAGCAATTAAATTTTATGAAGCTTTGAAAGCGTGTATTTGTAGATTCGCGCTTTTTGTTTAATAAATTGCCAGAATATATCGTGTTCATATGTTCAAGAGAATTGCATTTATTATTTCAATCAAAACCGAGTAGAGCGTTTTCCAAATGTAATTATTTTTAAATTTCGTTGATAGAATATTAGTTTTTATGAAAGGGAATTTAAAAGAATGTTTTGAGTACTCTCTTTTATCTATATTATGCAGACATTACAATGTATGACTTTTACTCGTATTAATATACAGTAAACACGCACAAGTTGGTACAACTTTGCGCATTTTTCCGTCTCCTTATATTTTTTATGTCATGACTGTTGAAGTTAGAACATCATCGACAGTTTTTTAAACAACACGCATGTCTCATGATTCCACTAAGATAACACATTTTCTTATGTATATTTGCGTAAAAGTTTGCGGTTAGTTATAATATAAAATTTGGAAACAACAAATAGTTTAGAAAATCAATCAGAACATCGAACTATTGTAGAAACTCCGAATATTTTTAATTAGTTAATGCACCGTAAATAAAATAAATAAACAGTTTTGAAACCTTAAAACGGACTTTTCCACACGTAGAACATCTCTATCTCGAAACTGAGTAGCTGAGAAAAAATAAACCAACACATAAATGCAGAATATGTGTTCTATGCGATAGTTTTACTTTTTTCAAATAGTTCAACCTCGTGCTTTCTCATGACCCATGAATCGAGTGGGGTATGTCCTATTCACCTCAAAATCAATAGATGTCGTCTGTTAGACGACCCTAATCAGAATCAGTCGAAACCCGATCGATTCAACACGATTTAATTGAGTGATCGTGCTAACAAACAAATTTCTCAAATAGTCCACCATTGTGCTTTCTCATGACCCATGAACATCCTAGAGTATGTTCTATCCAACTTAAAATCAAGAAGTGTCGTCTGGGAGACGTCCCCGATCCAAATCAGTCAAAACCCGATAAATCCGACACGATTTAGTTAAGTTATCGTGCTAACAAGAATAAATTCCGACGACAACGACGACACACAGATTGATCCGTCATGACTTAGTTGAGTTATCGTGTTAACAACAAAGATTTCTCAAATAATCCACCGTCGTGCTTTCTCAGGACCCATGTACAGGGTGGAATGTATCCTATCCACCTCAAAATCAATAGATGTCATCTGGGAGACGTTTCCGATTAGAATCAGTCAAGTCCCGATTGATCCGACACGATTTAGTTAAGTTATCGTATTAATAAAACAAATTTCTCAAATAGTCCACCATCGTGCTTTCTCATGACCCATGGACAGGGTGAGGTGTGTCCTATCCACCTAAAAATCAATAAGTGTCGCCTGGGAGACGTCCCTGAACAGAATTAGTCAAAACCCGATCGATTCGACACGATTTGAGTTATCGTGTTAGCAAAATAAATTCTCAAATAAACCCAAAGGAGGGAGGGGTATGTGCTATCCACCTCAAAATCAATAGGTGTCGTCTGGGAGACGTCTCCGATCAAAATCAGTCAAAACCCGATAAATCCGACACGATTTAGTTAAGTTATCGTGCTAACAAGAATAAATTCCGACGACAACGACGACACACAGACACAGCAAAAAAAATTTTAAAACCATTTTTTTGGGTTTTTAGGTCGAAAAAACAAAAAAAAAACCCAAAAAAAATTTTTATTTATTCACTTTTTCTTTACACGATTAAATTGCTTTTTCGCTTATAATGGAGTGCGGAAAAGTAAAACTGTGTACAATTGTGGTTTTGACTGCTGCCACACGCTAGGAATTCAATCAATTAAATTTGTCTTTACCAACGTGTGCTTTTTTTTCTTTCCGCTATCATCCAATGGGGATTTTAAGGGACCCAATTCCTGCAATTCTATATTTACTAATATTCAATAATATTTACTATCAATTCAAATTCAATAATATTTACTAAGACATTTAAACCAATTTTATTTTTAAAAGATTTAGAATTAGCAAAAGTTTCCAAAAAACAAAAAAAACTTCAACGAATACTCTGAGCGAAAGAAAAGAAAACACGCTATTAAAAAGTAAATTAATACCGTTTTCGAAATACCAATACATATAAATAAAATGGAAGGGTGTATCTGTGATTTCCAAATAACTACTTTTATCTTATTTATTTGCATTATACTAAAACCCAAAAACCTTTTTATAAAATTTTTATCTGTCTGTTTATGCGGAATAATCTTCTAAACGGCTGGACCGATTTTGATCTAGCTTTCATAGGTAGGTAGTAGTCATTGCATGGAGTACTATCTGTTACTTTTCATCCCGAAAATATTTAATCTGTGCAAAAAAATAAAAACCTTCGAAATTGCGCAGTATAAATACATATACAGGGTGACTGGTACCGCGACGTATTCTTTGAAGAGGTGTTAGTAGAGACAATTTGCAGTCAATTGAACCATAATATGCATAATACCATTGTTGATAGTTTTCGAGATATTTAAATTTTTGTGTTTTCTGATAAATGTACTATCTAATATTACTAATAAGCAAAAATGATAGTTTTTTGTAATTTTTTTGCTTCTACCGTTAATACACATAGTTCATGCTATGTAACAAAAATTATGTTAAATAGTTTGACATAACAAAAATACAAGAGCTAATACCTGCAAGGGTTGTTTAAGAAACCTTAACCTAATTGTACATTCACCAGGATTTATTTAAAAAACTTGCAAATACATTAAACGTACAAATTATTTTAAATTATGCTACGTATAAATTATCCTATACTTCATCACATTCCGAATGAGGTATAAAGTTTTAAGAAATTTCCTGTTACCTCTAGGAATAATACAAAAATAGAGTCAGCAGGTAGGCTTAATGTTATAATAGTATTCTTATTTGCCTAAAAAAAAACATTTCTTTTATTATTCTCTTATTACAATTTTCTTATTTCGCTGATATTTGTGAAACTCACTGAGGTTTAATTATCAATATTAATTGATTAATTAATAACTAAAATTGTTACCTAGTTAGTTCATAGAAGAATTAATTCATGGCATTCTATTAAATTATGTATCAGTAATAACTATGTGATCATTAATGTATTATTGTTGATAAAACGTTTGTCATCGATTAAATACGAACGTCAACCAATATCTATGTAAAAGGCAACAGTTAAAATAAAGTTAATTAAGTTAATCAAGTTTAATGTTAAATTAAAATATTAGTAAAAATTAATCCTATGGGAAAAAAGTTTTGTCTCAATCACAAAAATGCAATGTAAACGTAGCCTAGTTACATAAAAATCCTGCTCAATTGACTTTAATGAACTTATTTCTCATTGTATAAACTACAATAGTTCTCATGTAACGTAATACGCGAATGAAAGAGCATCCTTAAATTTATTATGATGATCACATAATTAAATCCTTTCATGCATTATCTCAAACAGTAACTGAATTATAACCACGTTCAGGATAAATTACAGAATATTAAGAGAAAAAGAATCCCTTGATGTTCTGATATTTTAATAATAACGAGGTAATAAATACGAAAAATACATACAAGCACTAAATAATATTTCATCGGTTCAGTAAGATTTCATAGATGAGAAGAATTCGTATATGTTACTCACTTAATAAAATAAAAAACTGTTTTTAAAAAGTTATTTAAATAAACACTTATATAAGATATATATATATATATATATATATATATATATATATATATATATATATATATATATATATATATATATATATATATCTATGACATTATTGTCATCTGCTTTTTGCTGGAATACGTACCTAATATTTTATTATAATTACTGTTCTTTAAACATATTTGTTTATATTATTATTTATTATAATAATACCTGTTTATCTATAATCACTATTATAGATATAATATCTATAATTATGTAATTTGTTGGTGTTAATTATTAAAGAAATTGATTTCTTAAGATATATATCATCTGTTTTGTTTTTTACAGTTTTTAAAACGCCTTAAGTGTAAGGATCCAATCAATAATAGGAAATAAATAAACGTTATTTTAATTTTTTTTCTTTTTGTTAAATTTAAGGACCAATAAACCAAAGAATAGAGCTATAACCAAATGTTTTAAAATTGGTTGAAAAGAAAAAATCTGAGTAAAAATATCAAAGAAAAAGAAATATTTTATGTGTTACCTAACTCATGCTGAACAGATATTTTGTAAAATAAGAAAGAACATAATATTCTTGAAAACATAGACACATATTTGTAATGGACAAAATACACATACCATCAACTAGTTATGTAAGGTATACAATACTCAAAATGTTAATTCAAATGTATATAAACAATATATTTTATCAGAATAATACACCACCCAAATTTATGTACTTAATTTTCATCAATAAAACCTATTATTTTTAAATGAAAAACAAGTAGATTCACTTACATTATTTAACAAATGATTGTATTCATCGGGACTTCAAACAAACTTTCCATAGTTACTCGTAAATTTTATTATGGTACGGAAATTGTTTCCGTATTATACCTATGTATATATTTGTAACAATTATGTATTTTTAAACGACGCTGCCATTTCATTATTAACAATTGAAAAAGATCATGATAGGTAAAGGAATCTATGTATCTCACAAATCTATATATTATGTCAATCGTTATATCATAAAATCATAAACCAGTTGTGTTGAATCGAATTACATTTGTTACATTTAACAATAACATTATACCTCTATTCTTTTCCATATTTATTTTCCTTAAGTCATAACCCTATAATAAATAAACTTCAATGAAAATATGACTATAGTTCTATTATAATCAGTTACTTTACTATTTATTGATAAAAGGGTGTGATGTTTTGAAAACAGAACATTAACTTTTTTCTGTTTTGCTTATGGCTACCATGTAATTTGAATGACGGTGTATGAAAATTACAATTTTTTTCATTATACTTATATTTCACTTTGGAACAAATATCGATTTTGTAATTATCTCCAAGTAAATTTAATATAATATCTATATTCATTTATAAATAGTTGAGAATAATATAAACTTTATTGCCTTCGTTGTCGTTAAGTTTAATTTACTATTTTAATCATGAGGTATTTATCGCGAGCATTTATTTTGATATAAGTATATCAATGTATTTATAATATTTATGCACATAATAAATAATAATAAATATAAAAATATATAACTAATGATCAAATATTATTAATTTTTGATATTTGTATTTTATTACATTTGACGTGTTGTCACGTACCCAATACGTCTTTCAACTAATGGAAAAATGCTTTTTGTAAAACATTTGAGATCTCAAAGTAAAATAAAAGATGTATATAATTTGTGAAAATTTTTAAGAAAAACAACGAAATATTATAACTGTTATCATCTTTACCATACAGATCTTCTTTTTAATAATAAGAAAATAAGAACAAATCGATTTCCGTCTCCTAAAGCCTCAAGTTGGAGAGAGAAAATTACAGATAGATACTAGGATAAACACATGTATACGTAGGGGTAGTATCAAACTACTACTCCCCCCACTCCATTGGAACTTAAGTCAATCTAACAATGACTCCCTCAATACTAAGGCCAGTCCACAGTATCAATCACATTGTCGCAGTTACCACTGTAGGAGTGATGTTGTGCTAGTGTAGAGATAGTTATTAACGGGAAAGATACACAGAAAGAGAGAAAAATCAATTATCTCGGACGACCAATAGACAGCTTAAATTTAAAGTCTATACCTCGAATTATTTAAGAAACACCTATATTGGGCTGAGTAAATTATATCCGCGAGTCAACAGAAGTAGCAGTATGAACACAAAAATGAACTATTGCTACACAAAAAGATATTTAGATTAATACTGATATGCCTGTACAGTATGACATGGAATATCCAACACACAATACAAAAGACCACAAACGACACAAAACGAATTACTAAGATTATTAACAAATTCAAATAGATACATAAATATACATTACATAATACAATAAGACAATATATAAAAGAAACAGCGCGAAAGTTCTATAATACACAAATAAATACTCACAGAGAAGCATCACTGACAGAGAATATTAAACAAACATAGAAAAATAACTAAATAACGGACAACACACGCATATGAAAAGTATTTACATAAAAACCTAGACGGATAACGTAAGACTAATACGAAAAACCCAACAGACGATATAGGCAAACCCACAGATAAGGCCATGAGCCAATACGAGAGCACCGTCGATAGGATTGGTAAATACGTTAACCACATTAAACGATAAAAACAATCATAACTATATTAAATGAACAAAAAAAGACATTGATTCCAGTTCACTCAAGAAAGTGTAAAACAAATCAATAGAATGATCCTGAATAGTTTTTTATGCCTTTTCCTATAAAAAAAAATGATTTCAAAAAATAAAACCCGCCACAGGTAGGATTCGACATTTGTCCCGGATTGAAACCGAACGACATACAGCTGTTTCGAACTTATTAGTTCTCATCAGTGCCGTACACGGTACACCGAGCCAGGACAAATGCCGAATGAAATTTGTGGGGTATACATCTTTATCGATACGATCTATGTCAGTAACATATATTTAACATTTAACATTTCTGGATTTCTGACTTATATGTTATCAAAAATAAATGAAACGAAATAAAAATAAATATACTACAAATTAAAAATTAAAAAATAACATTAAAAAGGCATTAATATAAATATAATTATCGATTAAATGGAGCTAGACTTAGAAACTAGTAGATAAAATCGAATATTCAGGAAGTCTAACCATTGACCGAGTGCAACATACTTGTACGTAAATGCAAATTAAGTGACACTTGTCAAACAAATATTGTAAAATATAAACTGGACTTGATATTAATAACGAATAAGGAATAATTTCTATATTCTATATCATAACGTAATAGGTTAAGTTTAAAAATGAAAAAATAGGAAAAAACAACAAATAAAATATTTTAAAGCAAGAAGGTAGTTATTACTTCCATCCCAGGCAACTGGCCTGAAAGCGAACAATATTTCTAGAGCTTTTGTTTATTTTTTAGTTTTCATTTTATCATTCTGAGTAATAATATTTTAAACATATAAAGTCCCAGACAAAATTAACGCATCAGCAAAACTTTTTATTATTTCTTATAATTTTTGGAAGACTTAAATCATAGTACATACGTAATATTTATCATTAAATGATTTCAATGAATTTTTCATAAAGAATGATATTATCGATAAAAAAAAAACATAAATAACTAACAGAAAGAAACAATAATGTCAAATTCAATGAAAACGATGTTGAGTTGAAATTAAGTCGTAAAAATTGGAATTCTGCATTGTTTGTGTGGGCGTGCTATTGATCAATTGGTGAATGGTTTCCTGAGGAATATTCTCCTATTCGACAAGAAAGAGTTGTTCTAGTTCTCTACGAATCATAGGGGCAGATATATGACACATGACTAATCGAAATATGCATTTATGGATCTCTCCCTATAGAAACCAAATCCGTGCGACCATCATAACAAATTCCTCCCAAGAACATTATTGATTCACCAATAAATGGGATCCTCGGAGAGATATTGCAGTCAGCAAATCCTTTTCCTGACTTTCATCGGACTCCTTGACGTCCATCTGGTGAACTGAGGTTTACTCTTGTTTCGTCTGAAAACAAAACTCGCTTCCAATCATCTATGGTCCAATTTACGTGTTCTCTTGCTTATCGCCCTTGGTGCGATAGCTGGTCCTCCGTCTGTCCGCCGGTCTATTCAATCCTCCTTCATTAAGCTTTCTCCTGACCGTTCGTTCAGAAATTTTTACATTTGGAGCTCTGTTTAGCTCTAAACTGGCAGACTGTGTTTCTTGAGACGACTTGCATAAGATATCGCTCATTTCTTGCATGTGTAGACTTCTTCTTATTCTGGCATTCTACAGTAACTTCCAAGTTCTTTGAAATATTTAACTGTTCGACTAATTATTGATTGTCTAACTTCTAACAAATTTGCCACATATCATTGGCTACGTCCCTCGTTAACCAGAGTTATAGCTTTCGCTGCTTCATATTGTCTAAGTTGCGTGAACGATTTATTTCTTCTACCCCAAGTATACTGGATAAAGTGTTTCATTCACTTGATAATATTGAAAATTCAAAGAAATCACTAGCGTAACAAAATTCATTGCCTTTTACAAATTACTTTAAACAATGGTAAATATATTATTAGCAAACAATCATCTTACTTTATGTCTGTCAAACTATTGGTGTTTATCGGTTGCGACAGAAGATAACTTAGGCCACCTAACAAAATATTTAAGGATTTAAAACTTTGATAAAAACATATTGAGCGCATATGTTTATATATATTTATAAACAGTCATGGCCATCAAAACATTATTTTACTAATACAACAATTATTTTTGCTTTGTTTTGCTAAATAATAACTTTGCAATGATACTAATGACAGTAACGCATTTTTTGCCTTTACCTTATCCAAAAAATTATACATAAGAACTATTTTATAAAAATTAATTTACTTTTAATACAATTATTTTTAGTAATTCCATTGATTAGTTGTTAAACCAAATCAACAATATCAAAAAGCAAAGAAATATCTACGGAAACACAATGCCACAAAAAATCTATAAAGAGTTGTTTAAAAAATCATCATAAAATTGTATATGTATTGATTTGTTGATTGGATAATTTGCGTTCCATTATGTAACGTTTCATTGAAATGAAAGACAAAAATGACAGTAAACTGTACTTTTATAGAAAATAATAAATAAGAGTACAATTTACAGAATAATACAAAGGGGTTTTTAGTAGTAAAGTATCGCTAATAAAAAGCCGTATTCAAACAATCCTTAAGATATTTAATGAGCCATATTGTCACCTAATGAGCCATTATTTGACAAAAAAAAATATTCGAACAACGCAACTAAGGAAAATTTATTCGTCAATTTATGTTCCCAAAATGAAATCCCATGACCTTGTACAATATAATATAAATTATATAGAATGGTAAATAAATGGAAACGATTATAGAAAAATAATAATGAAATAAAGTGACGTAAAAATTACGTAGAAAATATTTATTTATTTTCATGTAAAGATAGATTTTTTTAACATAATAATATAGATCAAGGAATAAATATTTTTTTTAATATGTCGATATATTAAGAGCCAACAAAATCTCTATTATTCTAATATAAAAATTCAAAATTAAAGTTATGGATATTGTTAAAAAATTCTGTTAAACTGTTTTGTATATAATTTTACTTATTTTTATATTCGCTTACAAAAACATTTAAAAACACAATACATTTTATTCATATAACTTTTCTGAAGTTGTAAAAGAATGTTTCATATTGTTTAGCAATAATTTACGTCAGTGCAAACAAAAAAAATTTGTAAATATTTTAAATAAATGTGAGGAACGTTCTTATAGTTTATTTAATCGCTATTTGCCAAATAAAAAATTTAAAAATATAACCCTGGCTTGTTTTTATGACTAGGCTTACCTGAGCCTCTGTTTATCGGCAAGATAAGTGAGCTTTTATTTGGCAAACAGCGATGAAATAAATAGTACATGATTATTAGTTTATTGTATTTTAATAAATGGCAATTTCAAAGTTACATAATTTAAATATTATATTAGATCTTTATTTCAATAGATATATTTAAGACATAATGATGGTATTCAAAATTATGAGATCAGTAAACGAACACCATGAAAATTTGTGATATATTCTAATTCGTACATTTCATATATGCATATGAAGTATGGAAGAATACTTTATAGTCAATTGTCAATTTCTTTTTAATTTTCGGTAACATTAATGATTTATTCTGTAACAAACCGCAACTGGTTTCCCCCATAGAGAACTGAAATTTACTAAATCTATTATTTTTGATAACATTTTAAAAAATACGAAATTTATTAACCGGTTATTTCTAAAATATTTTGTGTAAATATGTCGTGTAAAAATTTAGTCCTTGATTATATATTTTAATTTTCTTATAGACCCATATTCTTTTAATCAAGAAAATCTAATAGTGCTTATATTATAATGAATAAGTCATCTCCTTATATCACACTTAATCTAGTTACAGTTAAATATCTAATCAGTGTTAATTTCCATCTACATAAATTAGTCGATATAAATCTGATCAATATCCATACAATTAATATCACTAAAAATAACCTTGTTTTAACTATTCCAAGTTTTTCAGCATAAACATGGCATTCGAATTTAAGAAGAATCATTTGTGTTACATACTATACTTTTTAAATTGAAGATATACGTACATAAAATATAGTTAAATATACCCAAATAATTCTCTATATAATTAAGAAAAATAGTTTTGTCCTTGATACTTTTTACTTAAATAATGCGTAAGTATTATTAGCTTACTAAACACTGAATTATGATTTAGATACACATCATCACAGCACAAGTACCTTTTCATTTTGGTGTTGGTTTTCCATGATTTCTTTACACTTTACTTGTACCGACGAATAGGGCTAATAGAGAAGCCACCAGGAGTCCCTAATTTGACCCTCAGATTTCTTATTGTGAGGTTACTTGAAATCGAAAGTGTGTCTCGATTGGAACCATAGAATTTGAATTGCGTGCTGTTTGTGTTCTGTCAATATTTAACGACTGAATGTCGTTTACAAGCCATACGACGTCAACATGCCCGGGTATCTCATTTAAAACCATACGATGTAATAAATATGGTCCAATTATTCCACCACTCCAAAATGCACTAAACCTTGCAACTCTGTGAATGAATTTATTTTTCGTGAACAGCATGTTGATTCTCAGGACCCCAAATTTGACAATTTTGTTTGCCGACGTGTCCGTCAATATTAAAATGCTTCAAGTACTTCAGGGCTGAACAAATATGTTGTTGCAAAAATCAACATCGCCTTCTATCTTTTCTAACACCCATTTAACAAAATATAAGACATTGTTAATGGTCTGTAACTTTTAGTAATTGCGTCAACTGAATTTTGTATGACGAAAGATGCAGATCTTTCTTTAACATCCGATTCGTGGTGGCTCTTGACAGATTGAACGGTTTTAAACAACGTCGAATTGATGTGTTTCCTCCTGTACGCTTCCTCTCACTGCAGCAATATCTTCATCTGACCGACCATGACGAGGATGTATTAGTGTTAGATAATATATAACATGACAGAATAATAACAGAACCCGTCTCTTCAAATGTCTTGATTAAGTTACTAACTGTTAAGTCTGTAGGCGCCTCATTTTATCCTAATTTTGTGCGAATTTTTCTTAAAGCAACTATAAATGATCGCTCCCTTTCATAAAACAGTTGTACATAAACTATTCGTTGTTGAACTATTAATTGCCACATGTTAACGTCGTATGGTTTATAGATGACAATCGTTAAATATTAACTCCCTTTGACACAACACAAATGGCACACAATTCAAATCATATAGTTCAACTGAGACACCCTATATAGTTTGATAGGCCAATTAATTTAGAACATTTGAAGCAATGAATTCGCATTGAAATGAAACATATTGGTCCAGAAAGTATTGAACGCTCAACACATAGTATTTACACGTATATGGCCAATGGAGATTGTTATTAGAGGACACTTTACATAATTTTACAATCTCTGTCAAAAATAAAGTCGTGTTTGCTTTATGTGAATGTTTCTAAAGAAGAACACTATCTTCTATACAGTAAAGAGGAAAACCTTAAAATGGAATATCATTGTACTGGGAGTACTTTAAGAAATTCATCTTTTTATTGCAAGAAAAGGGTTGAACAAAAGATTGCCACAGCTCAAACACAAAATCTAAAAAAAATATTTCTTATGTCAATCTGTAACTTTAGAAAATAAGGTTGACATTATTCAGTTTTCAAAAAATCATTTAGTAATAAAATTATGAATATTTTGAGAATTTTTTTCACAGCTATGTATGTATACTCACTCATCAAACTATTGTAATTATAAGTTATAACTCAATCTACCGTTAATAAAATTAAACATATTTTGTTATGTTTATTTTATATTGGTACATTCCATTTTGTGCTGCATGTGTGAAAATCGTTAAATTAAAATTATTTATTTTCGATAAAGTAATCGTAAAACAACTATTATGTTATTCATAACAACTGTTATATTATATTAATCATATTACTACATAAATTATAAAATTTGCCAAATAGTAAATACTCATTTTTTCTTATATCTTTTACTAAGTATATACTTCCTATACTCCAACATTTGTTCCTATATTTTACTGAAACTCCGACTATTATATGCAGAAAATAATTATTTTAAATATGTTTTATTTATGAGTATATCGCACAGTCTAACAGAAAGAATTTTAATTTTACTTACAATTTTGTTACAGATCTGTAACTTTTTAAACTCGCTTGAAAGCTAAAACTCCCAGTTAAATAATTATTTGTTAGAAGTTGACGTTATGAACTAGTTTAGCAAAACAAATATTTAAACTTGACTAATTACCAAAATCTACTGCAATAAAAATATGGTAAAACATGAAGGAGCATGTCTCATCAAACTAGGGTGCTTCAGCGGAAGCTGTAAACGATTCTTAAAATGTTAAATATTATTTATACAATAATCACATTTACTATTTCTTAATATGGTATTTCAATAAGTTCCAGCATTTCTTTTTCAATCAATCATTTAACTCTATGTTTTAGCTTTTAAATAGAACTAGAAACTTTAAAATCTATAAACATACTTCTATTTGCACAACCAAATACAAATTTGGAAAAATAAATTGTAAGCACAAATAAGAATTCCGTTTTTTGTATTACACAATATACAAATTGATGTAAGTAAACTATAAGTAAAATCCTCTTCTCTGTACATTAACTAGATTACTTCTTCGGAAGAGAAATATGTAATATGCTAATGCATATGCACCTAGTCAAGACTGCAGTATCGAAATGAAAGTCACCTGAACCGACGCATGCCATTTGACGTTTTTCATTTAAAAATCATTTAAAGAAATAATCACATTCACATAAAAGTTTTCAATGAAAAAATGGGTCAATATAAAGCAGAAATAATGAATGTGAATGACTAACATCTAATGCATACACATAAATACATTCTAAAGCTTTTAACTGACACTGACATAACAGGGGCTTGACATTTCCATCTAAAACTGCATTTTAAAAACCCATGCATACTTCCATTTTTAATCTAGATACATAGTAATTCCTTGTGACGTGAAAAAACTGTTGTACCGATGCACGCGCTTTTATATTTATCTATCAAATCAAATTTGAATAATCATTACTCAATCGAAAGTTGTAAACCTGAAATGTATCGTCTATTAAATTGCACTGATAAATCATAATGACAAACATAATTTATTGAATATGAACATGAAAGCGCACGACAACCAATAAGTTTTAACACAAACTACTTACAAATGTAATTCGTGATCTAACCCTACCAAATTAATCCGATAAGTACATTTTTAGAAGCTTTGAATAAATATTGAAAACTTAAGTGGAAATCAAATAAGGCGTTAATTCATTTAACAAAATTTAAGTCTATAAATAAATCTCCCAAATTGAACGGGTCACCCATACTATCCGGCATAATTCAGCGCTAGGTAACACCAAATATAACACACTCGATTTACCACATAAAAATGGCGCCATTTTAAAAAGCCACAACACCAATCACTAAACAATTAAAAATAAACATTAATTTCATTTACCTTTCTAGTAAAAAAGCAACCTTTGCCATTTTTATCACACATTAACTAAATCAACGTTCTCGTAACCGCCAACTTGATTTTCCTGCCTGGTTATTGATCTTCATAGTGTGACGTCGCCTACGAGTAGACTTGCTCGCGCACCCACTACGTGCCGTCCTATTGGATGAAAAGTTATGCCCGCCAAATTTCATGTGTCAATTCAAGTTCACGACAAAATTGTAGACATGCGATTCTGATGGATTACGGTTTTATAGTATAGCATTTATTAAAGTCGATAGGGTTTAACAGAGAAAGGTAAATAGTCTTTTTTCGTTCGGTACATTAATGGATAAAAGAAATGCGTGAACGCTTTGTAACACATAGGAATATACAGTAGTTGTCAAAAAGCGTGTCGTAAATTCATTAAAGTGGAAATCATTTTTGTTTTCTTAACATTCCCAGAAGTATCAACATTATTTTATACAAGTTCATGCAAAATTATATATAGAAGATATAAAGAAAGAGGTCAACTTACTATACTATATCACAGTGACACCAGATTAACGTACTTGACATCTCTTCTCATATGATTTCATAAATGTTCAATGGAGTTGAGATTTGGGCTTCTGGTTGGCCAGTTCGTTACCGTAATTACACTTACAACTGGAGCGAAAGGATGAACTTGGTTCTCTAGGGTTTCCGTGATATACTGCTCAGCCATCAAGGCCAATGTAATGTAAATATTAGATCCATTTTTGCTTCCTTGAGGTATTCCATCAAAAATAATTACCGATCACAGTAAGTTAGGTCTGTTGGTCTGTTTATTGCAATAGGCATACCATTCGCCAGGTTTGCGGTACGATTTTAGTCTTTTGTCATTACTCTAGAGGCAAAAACGTGACTCGATACTAAATAAAACATTTCTCTGTCCGTCTTCGCCCCAAGACGGACAGAGATATTCTCTAGAAAATTTGAGTTTCCCGTGTCGATGATTTTCCTCCAACTTTGGACCTCTCGATATCTTCTTAGAATTTCGGATATCACCTCTTGCGTTCTGCCCGCAATTTGCGCCATATCAGATTGAGATTAGCACTGTTCAAACAATAGATGACATGAAGATAATGTCATAGCCTCCTAAGATTTACAGATGCATTCAAATTTTAATGAATATACGTATACTAGTACTTTTGAGTTTCCCTGTATGACAACGCTTGCAGTAAAGCCGAACATGCAGTAGTAAGCTAGGGAAGGAATTAATAATTTGTAAATATAACTGTATTGACATTGCTTAAATTCATTGCGCATTAGCGAAACTATGGGTATTTATAGTTAACTTATTTTTTAAATATTCAATTGTTTATTTATTACACATCACATTTTTTAATAGATCCATTCGTCTGCAGGAATAAGGAATAAACAGGAAAATAACCTCACTTTCCTATACAATAGTGATAGTTCTAATTTCTATCATATTCATCATGAAAGATATTACAAGACATCATCCTCTTCTTTGTCACCTATTTCAATAATCCTATCATTTATGCTGCCATCATCACTAGTTCTAATATGATAATCGTTAGTTATACCTCTTTCTTTAATGTTCGATTGTCTAAGTAAATAAAATTATTATTTTATGATTAAATGTTTCTAAAGTGTTTATAGAAAATGGCGTATAACTCTTATCCATGTCATTGTATATTCTGTAAATGTAAATCATTAACTCTTAAGTCCCTTTGGTAACTACATATTGTGGTTAAAAAGTTCAAAACCTAGATATCAAGAAACGTGGGACAGGTTACGTTAATCCATTAACATCAGTTTAAAATGAAATTCACATATTATACACATTCTTTCTTCATAAGGTCAGTATTGGAATCGGGCGTTAAAGAAACTATTCCACAAATAAATATGTCAGGCTTGGACTTTATAATTTTTTAATTCATTACTTGAATAGCTTACATTGATATTTAATAAATATATGGTTGAATTAAGTCGACCACTCACTGAAAATTCCAAAAACATTACATATAACATATATTTTCCAGATAACTATAGGTCCACAGTTGTTATAATTACAAATAGATTAATAGCCTACTGCGAGTGTAACTAACTAACTGTAATACAGTTATATAGTGTAAGTAATATAACTGTAATATCTTTTCAGAATCCTAATTTGTACTTCAAGGTCGATAGTCAATACTTAAAAAGTAATCGATATCAAAAGGACGTTACGATATCGAGAGGATTTCGATAATGGAGCATGCACTAATGCTGTAATGTATGACTTTACCTTTTGTATAGATGCATTAGTTCAATATATATATATATATATATATATATATATATATATATATATATATATATATATATATCAATATGTTAGTACAAATAATAAAGAACGAGGATTAATACATGACAACAATAGGTTCCTCAAGAATCGATCCTAGTGACCATCTCATTTTTAATTTATATAAATGATTTACATAACTCCTAACTAATTACTAATGAACTAGGTAAAATTAGTTATCTACAAATAAATTAAAACTGAATGAAGAAAATATTCAAAACATTCTCTTTATTACATACAAATATAGATAAAAAACGACACCAGTAAAACTATTAGGAATTATATTAGATTCTAAATTAAACTGGTAATATAGAACACATTTGTATTAAAATATAGAGGACCAGTTTTCCACGGACATCGAAAATTACGCGTCTCTCGACGAGCGTATCGCAAACCAAATTGGCATCCTCGAGAGATGATACCAACTTGATCTCCTGTTTTTGTTATTGCATCACAAAGGCCCCATCCCCTTCCCAGAACATTTGTATTAGAACTATCCAAACAAATTTTTCGCATTAGGCAATTAAACTAAATATTACCACCTACTACATTACGGGTTGTGTATATTCCACTGGTGCACATATATATTTACTAAACGGCTGTTTTCATATGTGTGTCACGAAATATTTAGGTCGATGTACGAAATGCTTTTCGTTCGAATTGCGACATTTTGACGAAATCAATATAGTGAATCGACCTTTGCGAACAACATGGTAACTTTTGTTTTTTGATCCGAAGCCTCTAGGGGCATGCTCTGGAGGTGCCTTCAATATGAGCGAGGGGCGGCGAAATACTATTGCGATTTGCTTACGCGTTTATCTTTATTATTGTACCATGCTTTAGGGTAGCTTAGTATAGCATAGAATATATTTAAATTACAAAAATTCGCAATACGAATCATAGATTAAATGAAATATAACATATCGTTCTTTTTGATTCTTAAAAACCATCAAATTATTCCTTTATCATATAGCTATATATAGATATTTGAGTGTCGTATTTTGAATTTGAGTTACATTGTGAATTATGAATATATGTACATATGCAATAAATATTAATTATTAGTATGTTTACTAGTAAAGTTTATAGAG
Source organism: Rosalia funebris (assembly GCA_037954035.1). Classification (NCBI taxonomy): domain Eukaryota; kingdom Metazoa; phylum Arthropoda; class Insecta; order Coleoptera; family Cerambycidae; genus Rosalia; species Rosalia funebris. Next base: position 15,085,188 of record JAZFAV010000007.1, read on the forward strand.
TCACAGGTGCTGTAACTCTATAAATTTTAAAGTATATAATAATTAACATATATGACGTCAAATGTACCTGTTTTGTGTAATATTGTCAATAAATTTAAATATACACAAACAACCAATAGTATCATTAAGAATATATACATGTATATGATGAAAAATATATACATACATGTACATATATGTATTACAAGGTCACTTAATGCAAATCTCTTTATTACAACTATTCTTGTCGCAACTTAACGCCAGTGAAAGAATAATGAAAGAGTTAGAAATAGTAACAACTGTATATTACTATAATAACATATAATAGTAGAGAAATAAGGTGTTATTGTGACTGCCACAATCCCTAACCCCATCAGATTTACACAACATAATTAAATCTATCAATGTTATACTTTAGAATACATTATTCACGGTAACCGTGTTTAACTTAAGTGTATATAGAACAGAAACAAAATTTGAAAAATTATTATATTAATAAAAGTTTATATCCATAAAAGTTGTACATTAAGTATGTACTTTACTATAGAAATTTGACATTATCTGTTGGTTATATAAATTACAGAATTGGCTACGGCATTGATTTTTTAATTTAATCACCTCGTACTTCTTCCAATGCTCATATCAAAACTAGCTATTTATGTTTTATTTTAATTTTATATTTGCATTTGCAAACAAATTTCTGTTGAGATAATTTCGAGAAAATTATCCCTATTAAATAATAAAACCTAGGGATATTCAATCTGCGCTCCTATCTGGCCATTTAATTAATTCTCTAATTGTAAGTCTATTTCTGAGCCAGGAAGTCCTTATTAGGGATTCTCATATACATTAACGTCATAATGTGTAAGAGGGTCACCACAGTCTTGCTGTGGGTAAGCGTTATTGACTACTGGTAAACCGTTACTGTCTCAAATAATTAAAACATGGTTGCAATTTATAAAATGATTTTCTGTAAAAATATTACAATAAAAATATATTTTACTTTAGTAATTATATCTTATGTTTTATTTTATTCTTATTATCTTTTTGATATTATAATTACACAGCTTGCATCTAAAGATTATTTCTTACGAAATAAAAGCAGTTATTGTATTTACAGACCTATACATTCAAATAAATTGTTACCTCGATACCTAATAATACAATGGAAATAATTGTCACTGAGGTTTAAGTAAAAACAGCATGACATGTACAGAATCTTCTGCGAATTTAGGTCGCATAAAAATAAAACTGTCAATTTTCTTTCTTCTTTCATCTAGATTTGGTTTTCTTATTAAATATAAATTCTATTTTCATTTTTCTTATCCATTTAAAGTATATTTTAACTTAGAAATATATTAATCAATATTAAAATACTATATTAATAAGCATACGTTACTATCTATCTGAGAAGTTATGTTTGTAGTTAACATCAAAACGACTTGTTTCCATTTGCAAGTGATTTGCTTTTATTACTTCTTCTCTGTTATTTCTATAGTTATCTGTTACCACGTTTTTCTAAACTTATCTTTCCCAAGCGGGTACTTGGGAAAGCGTTTTGTTTCCATGGATAGAACGGACCTATTCGGCTATTTATGTGATATGAGATAATCTGGGAAGTTTGTGGAAACGAAATTCAACTAAGATATCTAGAAAATTCACAAGAAATTTGTCAAACTAACTGTTCACCAACTCATCTGTATATTTAGACAAAAAAATTATCTATGTATTCTAACAGAAAATTATTATATTTCAGACCTATTGTATTTGTTTGCTACAAAAACCTTCTTCTTTTATCGCTGCTTTACTGCTGCACACATAAATGGCGAATGCCGAAATTTAGTGTTTGAAGGAATTTAGATTACCAGTGGCGTACTAAATAATTTCGAACAGGCTTTAAACTACATTAAGTGAAACTCTAAAATTATATTAGATTACGAAGAATGACCACATATTTTGCTTTTGGAGTATTAGAATAGGAGCACCTAAAAGAGAAGGGTAAATTAAATGGAAATTAAAATCATTAAAGAAGAAGGATTTATCTTTCCGACCGATTATTTCGACCTATTATCCTGCAGCATTTCGCACAATTGGCTCTCATTTTTTACAAAAACGAATACTACACCAGTTAGTAGCCAGTAATGCAATTGGCAAAATTCCTTGTAAAATTGCAGAGTATTTAAAATTAAAACACCCAGAAAATTTGACGGGGAATTGCGTCCTCAAAACTTCTGTCACATTATTAGATGACGTAGTAGATGACATCTTGGCCCTAAAACCCTGCGATGGTTGATAAATCCTTTACAGTGGCAGAAGGATACGTCGAGAGCTCAACAAAATATCTTAGTTGTTGTTAAAAAAATATTATCATATATCCAGCAGAAATATTAACATTGGACTTGAAATGGTAGAAAGTAGAAAGACCATTAAAAATAAAACAAACATACACCTTCAAAAGAAATCAACATTCAATACAAGAAAAATTGGAATATGAATAGCGGCAATTAACATAAAGAATATCAGTAACTCCAATATTACTATTAAATTTTAGTATAGCTTAGAAATATTTTTAAAATGTAAAACATTTTGATATAAACTTAACTTGTAACTTTTATAAAATTGGAATTATTTATTTTACTACAATAGTGCGGGAAAGAGATATTACAACAATGAATATAGTGTATGTAACCTTAATTACAACACTAATTGTGTAATTGATTTAAACCACTACAATCAATTCGAAATATTAAGGATTATAGGTTAGTCTACTATTGGAGGTAAATTTAAAAACTTCGGATTCATTTCATTTTTACTAAATAAAATAGATCTGAACAGTTTTTCATTGTCAATTATAAAAAACGCATCAAATTTAAATATAATGAAAGTATTATATAATATTCAGTTATTTCCAATTATTAACTCAAACAGATTATGCAGTAGCTAAGTAGTATTTGTTTATAGAAATTCAAATGTTAATATTTATACAAATTATACAAACAAATAACACTTTTACAACTTAAGCCTATTTTGACATAGTATAGTACCTTTGTAAAGGAAGTTATGTATTATCGAGAAGACAGGTAATATAATAAATAAATCTCTTATTTAGGTTCTAATTAAACATCTCTTTTGTTCGATCTACTTGATGAATTCTAAATGTTTTTCTTAGAGCTATAGAATTTCAAGCCTCTTATTAGCTCATGTAATTTCATAAGCACAACTTGCTGAAACGTAAGTTAAGGGTAAATAATATTGGTTGGTTTATATTTTGGATTGGTCCAGAATGTATTTGGTCCTTTTACTCCACAGAAAGTGTGGAAATGGTTAAGAATGCAGCATCTTCGTCCTAAGTCTCATATTAATATCCCGAATAATGAATAAGTTTTTCATTTTCTTAAATATCGATCTGGTTTTTTATATTCTTACTCTTTTCTCCTTTGTTCGATCATCCTATCTCTCTACACCGGTTCTTAGGTATACTGGGTATACCGTGGAAATTTTATAACCACCATTAGCTTAATATTACTAAAATTTATTTTTAGATAATATTCGTTACATGGATCATTTATTTTTTATTGAAGATATATTGATCATATCGTTCTATTAACGAGTAATCTTGGAGACAAGACTGCTCGTCAATAGAATGGTGTCATCAGCATACCTCATGTTATTAACAACTTCTCCATTTATAGTTTTTCCAATTGATTCTTCTGCCAAGATTTCGTTAAAAGTAGATTCATTCTAAAGGTGAATAGGCGTGGTGATAGAAGGCATCCTAGTCTAGAATACGGCGAAAGTTAATTTCCTCCGTTAGTTGATTTTTAACTTGTTTTAACCTGCCTAATCAAGTGGGTATTTGCCATTTAGCCCTACTCTAAATTACTGATTATTCTGACGTCATCTGAATCAATGTTTTTTCTTAGAGGTAGTTGATTTAATTTATCATTCTCTACTTTACCAAAAGTTTTTTCAAAATCGATGCAACATGCCAACACGTCTTGATTCATAACTAGACAGTCTTGTAAAAGAAAATCCAAAGAATGTTTTTCTTGTCCCAAGTCCTCCCCAGGATCCAAACTGTGTATTGCTTATATCTTCTGCAAGCTTTCTGTATGTTCTTTGATGAGTGATGTATGAATGGTCCAACAATATTATTCATACTGTAGTAGCGGACTGATGCCAGTACAAAAGGTGTCGTATGCTTGAATTCGAATCTTTACGGGGGATGTTTAGCACATCTTCCTGAGCATGAGTGTGTTTGTCCTCATCTCTATATATATGCAACGTCAGTTATTTCAGATTTTCTATATTTAGGTATTAATATAATCTTTACATATTACATACTATTAATATGCAAAGTATTTCGTTGATAACTTCTAAAATCGATTACTCAAAAGCTAAGGAAAACCATTTTGATTTGGTAAATGGTGGTAACATTCATAGGATTAAATGGAAATACGGTGCCCATAATATAGTCTACAGTCGCTTACAGTATGTAATCAAAATCTCGAACCAACCCAAAATATAATCCAACTGTCAACACGTTGAAACGCAAAATAATTTTAATAGTACCTTTTTTATTACCATATATTTTTTAATTTTTCTGATAATTTAAAAGTAAGTGTTGTGGTTACTATGAATTATATATGTAACGAAATGTGTATTATATATTTTCATGTTAGCTGTATTGTCATTTTTATTTGAAAATATAAAACTAACTAAGGAGCAACAAACATTAATAAAGCTGCAAATGAAAATCAAAATTTACGTTGACCATTTTAAACCATTATTGTTAGTATTTATCACACGTTTTCCTTTCATTATATAAAGCATGTCTTCGTTTACATAACAACTTGATATTATTTCTAAATTATGATTCTATAATAATTATCTCATATCACATAAATAGCCGAATAGTCCGTTCTGTCCATAGAGACAAAACGCAAAGAAATCCATCTTAAATTATTTACAGTTCAACAATACAATATAATTGGTATTGTGCCTAATTGGACCAATTAATAAATGACCTCAAATACAAACAAAACATATAAAATACAAAAAAGTAGTATCGAGGATCACTAAATATTCTGCATTTTTTTTTCATTTGCAATCTTTATTTACAACACTGACATAATTATTTTGAAGAACACCATTGCACAAAGACATCGTACTTTCTCATAATGCTACCTGGATTTTTTCGTCAATAAGCTGAAAGTTACTTTTTGAATAAATTCAAAAAATTTTTGATTTTGCTAAAGGGTGGTCCAACCATAATGCACGATGTTAATTGTAAGTCACACCTTAACGTCAACTATTTTGCCCAACTTAATTTGATATTTCTTTGTTTCAGTGTTTGACAAATTCAACCATGGAGAGTACACAATTGAGCAGCGCGTTAAGATTGTTGTAGCCTTTTACGAAAATGGGCGTTCAAATCAAAATGCATTTCGTGCACTTCGTGACTTTTTTGGTCAGCATAATCGACCAAATGTGTCCACAATCGGGAGAATTGTGCGCAAATTTCAGCAAACCGGGTCTGTAGGAAATGTGAACATACCTGTGCATGCTCGCTCAGTTCATTCTGCGGAAAACATTGCTGTTGTTCGCGATAGTGTAGCAGAAGAGCCGTCAACCTCGACTCGTCGTCGTGCCCAACATCTCACGAACATCACTGATGCGAATTTTGAATAAAGATTTGAATTTACACGCTTACAAGGTTCAATTGACTCAAGAGCTGAAGCCTACTGACCATTTCAAGCGTCGCCAATACGCCGAATGGTTGGTTGAACAGACAGAAGTGAATGGTGACTTTACAAAGAAAATCATCTTCAGCGACGAGGCAAACTTTCACATCAGTGGATTCGTTAACAAGCAGAATTGCCGCATTTGGGCAAATGAGAATCCACGAGTGATTGTTGAAAAGCCGATGCATCCACAAAGAGTGACTGTTTGGTGCAGTTTATGAGCTGGTGGCGTCATCGGGCCGTACTTCTTCGAAAATGAGGCCGGTCAAGCAGTTACCGTGAATGATGTTCACTATCGCGAGATGATAACGGACTTCTTATGGCCAGAAATTGAGGATATCGACCTGGACGATATGTGGTTCCAACAGAATGGTGTCACTTGCCACGCAGCCAACGAAACAATGGCACTTTTGCGAGAGAAATTCAATGGCCGTGTTATCTCACGTCGTGACGATGTTAATTGGCCGCCACGATCATGTGATTTGACACCGTTGAACTTCTTTCTATGGGGATATTTAAAATAAAAAGTGTACGTCAATAAGCCAAGAACAATTCAAGAGCTAAAGGATGAGATAATTCGGCACATTAACGATATTGAACCTCAATTATGTCTCAGAGTCATTGAAAATATTGACCATCGGATAGGGGTATGCCACCGAAGCCGTGGCGAGAATTTGGCCGATATTTTGTTTCACACATAGTTGTTATAGATCCTTCTATCATAATAAAAGATATTGAGATAATTCTCTGAAAACTCTTTGTTTTATTTACAATTATCATCGTGCGTTTTTGTTGGACCACCTTAATAATTTTCTGTTAGCATACATAGATAATTTTTTTGTCTAAATATACAGATGAGTTGGTGAACAGTTAGTTTGACAAATTTCTAGCGAATTTTCTATATAACAGTTGACTTTCGTTTCCACAATCTTCCCAGATTATCTCATATCACATAAATAGCCGAATAGTCCGTTCTCTCCATGGAGACAAAACGCAAAGAAATCCATCTTGAATTATTTACAGTTCAACAATACAATATAATTGGTATTGTGCCTAATTGGACCAATTAATAAATGACCTCAAATACAAACAAAAGATATAAAATGCAAAAAAGTAGTATCGAGGATCACTAAATATTATGCATTTTTTTTTCATTTGCAATCTTTATTTACAACACTGACATAATTATTTTGAAGAACACCATTACACAAAGACATCGTACTTTCTCATAATGCTACCTGGATTTTTCGTCAATAAGCTGAAAATTGCTTTTTGAATAAATTCGAAAAATTTTTGATTTTGCTATTTTTTGTTTGCATGAAACTGATAAAACTTCATGTTGTTGACCATTATCTATGTGTTTAGAAATTTGTTTAACATTTGGAATTTGCAAACACTACTTAATTTTAGTGAATATACGAGTAAACATTTTTTTAAAAACTGCTGGTACATACATATGTATTTGTCTTTTGCTTGTAAAATGATAAGGTCACTAACAATAAGATAGAGTTTATTAAACAAGAAATTAATCTTTAAAGATATTTAAAAACCCCAGCGTTTAGATAAAATAACTCGATATATAATAATTTTTCTTCTAATTATGTAAGATGGTACTGATATAAATAGATATTATAAGTTTTCATTAAAAGGAATCTGTACATATACGGATTACATATATGCACATAATAGTACTTCTGTACGTATTTAAATATTAAAGCGTCATAAAACAAGTGAATCCAGAACGGTTATTTACATAATATTTCGAAATATATAGCAAAATTTAAGAACACAGTTTTACAGTTTCTTTAAACAAATATTTATAGTCAGTTCCATACTCATAACCGTCAGCGTTTATAAATATTTATCTCATCTTGACTAGTTTAGTACGTTTCTGTTGCTTAGGGTGAAACTAAAATCGCCTGTGCTTCTTTGAAATACGTTCTAGAATACTCGAAAATGGTTATTATCATTTCAGTCGGTTGTTGAAAAGTTTTCTGACTAGGTGGATACAAATAATTCTCTAATAGGTAAAGCCGACTTCCTCACCTTATTTTATTTCATGTTAAATTTTTTTATTTAAACATAGTATTTAGTTAATTTAGTTATGCGGTTAGTACCGAATCATGAAACAATTTGTCGATATTTAATTGTAAATCATAATTTCTCTTCAATGCCTCCAGGAAGATAGTTATCCTTTACTTTTTCTGTTAACCTTCACCCAGCTACATAATTTCACAACATTAGCAGTCAGCCTAAGCTATAATTGTACCTTCATAGATTTTATATGAAGATTCTGGCATAGATATAATATATACACGATAAATGAATAATATTTTGTATCTATGCATTGTGTATAATTGTAGTGTACTTTGGAAATAACAGTCATTTTACTGTAGTCAAATTAGAAGATATAAAAAAGAGGTAAGAATAATTTACGAATGCGCGCATTTTGTTACAGTAAGATAAAATACATAAAAAGAAATACAAGGCGTAGACTACAAATATAGTAAACTAAATTAAATAACTTATTTTTATGTTTTTATATACTTGCAGGTATATGTACGTCCGACGAAATAAGGTGAATGATTAAAGAATATAAATCTGAATATGAGTACAAACAAAATGTTGCATCTGAAGATGAAAACTATGCACCACAGGCTAATATTTTAACTGGAGATGAATCAAGCATTGAACAAGAAATAGGCATAGAACAAGAAGAAGTATACGACTCAAACGGCAGTGTTGAGGATGAGCCTGTCCCTCAAGGAGTAAGCGACATTTGGATTGCTACAAATAGAACACACACAATGACATAGTGCGCCACTACCAACTGCAGAAACCAGCTCTCGTGACTTTCTACAGTTTCTACAACAAAGTGGTAGGCGGGCAATAATCAGCAATCCGTATACATCAAACACTGTTCAAATCAACCATGACTCCAAAGATGTATGAGATTATATTACGAGATATAAATGGATAGGCCAACAGAGTTTATGAGGCTTACAATAATCAACTGGTATAATGGTTTCCTAATTCTTTCAAATGCCTGCCACAAAAAACAAACAATTCGGGTCATGAAACTAAATTCGATGCATTTTGGGCATACTGATTGCTATTGGTGTGTACAGAATTAACAAGTAGAATGTAGACAAAGTGTGAAAAGTTGATTTTCTGCCTATTTTATGTGCAGATAAGCTTCAAGATAATGCGATGAGATTTATCAGATTTCAGCATGAAAATATATATATATATATATATATATATAGAGCATGTGGAAAATGGATCAAGCCTTACCAATATGGGATACCTGGATAATGTTGAATATAAATTAGAAGAGCGCCTACAAGTCATATAAATATATCATCATCCCCGATCAATTGTCTCCATTTAGGGGTCATACCAAATTTACAAAGTATATACCTTTTAAACAGGCCAAGATTCTCTTCGTAACGCATTAAACGCGTACCTGTTGATCATCTATTGATTATACTAATCAATAGATGATCTTTGTGGTATCGTTCACACAGACACCTCCAAACAGGTGTCTTTCGCGTTAAGAAAATCAACATTTTGAGCATTTTTGTCAAATAAGTTCTTTTACACTAAACACCTTTTTGGTAATCCACCCCGTTTCGAGAATTTCAGAGCATATAATGTAGTAATTTTTACATAGATCATTTTTATTTTATTTCAATATAAATCAATTATCCATCTTTATTTTCTTAGGAATACCGATCAGTTGAATTAATAAAATATAATTTTGTTAGTACGTTTCAGTTTTCTATAACCATCTTCGAGAGTTACAAAGTTTATATATATTTATTTTTATTGCCTACATTTGTGTGTGTTACAATAATACGAATATTTTAAAATTTTCATCTCTTGTTCTCGAAAAATAGAAAGCAAAATACACGAACAAAAATAATTTTTAACAATATAACTGACGATAAGGATATCCTCAGACGAGTGAATTATAACACAGGTCAATAAAATAAATTGTTCTGGGTTTCTGTTCTAATGCTTAAATTCTGATTCTAGACATCGAAAAACACTTAAATTTCCATTTTTAGCTTTTAAAGTTTGATTTTGTCTGATTTACGCCGATAAGTCAGTTTTAAAGATTTTAATTGATTTTATGAGCAATAGATGGTAGCACTTTGATTAACCCGATCGCAAATTACATATTATTTGTGAATGGCACAGTAGTGAGTGTTTACTTGTCTATCACAGCTGTAACAACCACCCTTGTGTATTACTAAATAAGAAAATGGCATAAGACAATGTAAACAAGACGTTAATTCATTCTGTTTTATTAAAATAAAGAGCAAAAAATTTGCTTTGGCGACAAATGTGAAACTTTTCGAAGCCTATGAAGCCTATTTTAACCTCAAAATCCGGAATCAAGATAAAAATTGGGTACTTCACTTGGCCTGTGTTAATTGCAAAAATACTTTAGAAGGCAAAAAACTAAAATTTAAAATTTTTAAAAATATCGAACAAACTTAAATTACAATTATTGTTTTCGTTATTTTTAGCCTGGTATCGAGGAGAAAAACGACACATGAAGTTTGCAGTACCAAGACTTTGGAGGAAACCTAGTGATCACGTGCAAGACTGTTATTTTTGTGTCGTTAATCCAAGTAAGCGTCGATTCGGTGAAAACGCTGAAAAAAATGTTTATCGTGATCTTCCTTCAACGTTTTCTCCAATACCTCATGGTGAAAATTTTCCCGTTCCATCGCGTTCAGAATTAGATAACTTCGGAGTTCAATCGTCACAAAGCTCAACAGAATGCAGTACACCGCTAACAAACACCGATGATAGTGAATTCATGATTAAGTCGCTGACCTTTGGACCACATTTTATTAGCTCAATTGAATTTAAAGAATTAGTACGAGACCTAAAATGCATGAAAGCATGAAAGTTACAAACAAAGAAGAAATTATTACTGGACAGAGGGTCGGTACCTCAGAACCGGCACAGGAAGGGGTGGTAAAGCAGGCTCTTCCTGGGTCGTCATCTAGAGACTGCAGCGCACAGGCGGTAGCGAACTAGGCCGACGTGCGTATTCCAATTACTGGCGAAGATAAAAAAAAAGCTTGGATGTTTCAAAGGGGCAGCAGGATAAAGAGAACTCCAGAAAGGAGGCACTTTATGTCGGTCCTTGAAGATATCGAAAAAAGGGGGCCAGCCCCCAAGGTGAACTTAAAACTGAATGTGGCGCTATTCAGTGCGGCCAATCAAACTAACAGCGAACAGAAACAAAATGATACTACACTGAACAAGGTTGGAAATGAAAAAGATGAGGATACTAGGGGGATAACGCAAGTAAGCAAGCACAAAAGGGGGCGAATGTTCCCAGATATATTGAGCGAAAAAATGATAAATGAGGGAGAGGTATTCAAAGAGACTCTGGATATGATGTTAAAGCAAATTAAGCTGCTGGAAAAGGTAGTGGCCGAAACTTACAAACCGAGGAAAGAGTTCGTGGAGATTAGCGGTAAATTGGCCTACTACACGAGAAAGATACAAGGTCAGAGTCAAAAGGAGTGGATGGAAAATGTCATAGGAGGAAAGGACCTTGAGCATGTGCTAGAGTCAGAAAACCAGAACCTGTAGAGAAACGCGTCCTTGAAAAGGATAGAGCGGGAGAAATGAGCATGGGGAAAAAATCAATTAGAACTCAGGCGAATCCAGATGACATAGATCAAGAATGGGAAAAAAAAAGATTAAACTAAATTAAAAAATCAAGACCGTACTCGATGCAGAGAAGGAACTAAATCAACTAGTGCAAATAATAAATGAAGAGTGGATAGACGATTGGTACAAAAAAACGAAAACAAAAGGCATTAAATCATATCAAGCGGAAGCGGATGAGAATGTTGCATTGCTTGTGGACCCAGGAATTAAAGAAAACGAGGAAGAATTAAACATAATACGGTGTCACTACCCCTCTGTAATCCCTACAGTACAGGTAGGACTTCAAGAGGGGAACTTGGAATATGTGAAAATGCAGGTAGAGATCGTGAGCAGCAACGGTAAAAATGCGCAGACACACTATAAGAACACTATATACGCCCTTCCAATGAGAGAGAGCCACAATGGGACTGAGGATGTGGATATTATGTATAAATTATGTACGCAGCTAAGAAATGAGGTGCAGAAACAAATCAAAAAACGCCTAAAAATACTCACAATAGGTAAGCTAAAACTCGAATACCTGCGGAAATGCGTAGAATACGTATTCCGGGAGGAAGATATAGAGATTATTCTGGACATGAAGGAGCAAGAAAAAATATATAGAAGATCCGTAGCAGAGGGGCGCAAACAGAGGAGGGCAGATACAGGGAGGGAAAAAATAACAGTTAAGGCTCAAGAGGACAAAAGTTACGCAGATTTACTGAGAGGTGTTAAAAACTCCGTGGATCCGAAGGAGATAACGATAAAAACTATTAAAAGAACTAACAACGGAGATCTCTTCCTGGAGGTTCTAGGTGGGAGAGATAAAGCCGTAAGTCTTAAACAGACCATACAGGAGAAAAACGAAAACACAGAAGTAATAATTAAAGCGAATGAAGCAACGATTCATATCACAGATATAGACGCGAGCATAGATGAAAGTGAGCTACGACAAGAAATTATAGAAACGGAAGATATATTGGAAAGTCAAATAAGAATTATATCTTTAAGACCAACCCAAAATGGAAACCAAAACGCCACGGTGGCTCTGAAAAAAGAAGTAGCCACGCGAATAATAAATAGAGGCAAAATAAAGATAGGATGGGTACTGTGCAGGGTACGGAGGAGGAGGAGAGTCAGTCTGCTAAGGTGTTTCAGTTTCCACCTCTTTGGACATATAAAAGAAGAGTGCACACAAGAAGATAGATCCGAACTGTGCCTCAAATGCACAAAACCAGGACACAAGGCAAAGGACTGCCAAAATAACCCAGCATGTATAGTGTGTAAAATAGAGGGCCACCGATTAGACCAAACTAAATGTCCGCAGTTCAGGAAGTTAATAAGGGATACAAGGAGAAACTCATCAAACGCGGGCAGTGCATACGGACATGATTAAAATACTACAGACAAACTTGGGAAGATCGAGGGTCGCTCACGATTTGGCTTATGCTACGGCGATCAAAAGAAGTATTGACATTTTGATTGTAGGTGAACCGAACAAAAAAATTGTGGAAAGTAAACAATGGATTAAGAACAAAAGGAGAGATGTAGCCATCCTATTCATAAACAAAAGACTAGAAGTAACCGGGACGTGCTCTGAAGAAGAGTACATCAGAGTGTAGGAAAAGGAGGGAAAAGCAACAAATAAAAAGAAAGAACTGGACTTGTAACTGGGACACCTTTAGGGAACTTATGACCTGGAAAATGGAAAAGGGGATAGAGATCATGCAGAAGTTAGGGACCGCTGGGAGAGAAGCATATCAAGGCAGTCAAGTAAGAACTGAAAAATTACAAACACCCTTCTGACGGAACACCGAAATAAGAGATCGGAGTGTCTAAAAAGCAGAAGAGAAGCTACACGTGCGGCGAGACAGAGACTAAGAACTGAAAATGAAGTTCATGAAATATATAAGAGAAATAAGAAAGAGCTGCAAAGGTTAATTAACAAAACGAAGCAACAATGCTGGGAAAACCTGTGCAAAGAATTGGAAGAAGACATATGGGGTACAGGATACAAGATTGCAACCAAAAAAACTAGTAGGGCATGCCCCTTTCAATCTGGCTACAGAGGAGAAATTAAGAGCAGCAAGAAAACTATTCCCAAAACAAAGTAAAAGATGGCAAAAGACAGCTGTTGTTGGGGAGGTAGAACTGTTTACAGAAACAGGACTTAAGAGAGCTCTCAAAAGAATGAAAGCAGGAAAAGCACCAGGCCCGGATGGGGTTCCTATGGAAGCAGTGAAAAAAATAAAAATAGAGGAGATTGCCCCAACAGTTCTACTTAACCTAATAAATGGGATTATCAAAAAGCAAAGCTTCCCTGAAAATTGGAAGAAGGCAAGGCTAGTCCTAATCCCAAAAGGAAAACCAGAGGATATGAACCTCAGACCAATCTGTCTTTTGAGTTCTTTTGGCAAATTATATGAGGGCCTGGTGAGAGAAAGGCTGGAAAGGGAACTGGAGGAGACTGGAGGACTTTCAGATAATCAGTACGGTTTTCAAAAAGGAGAATCAACTATACAAGCAGTGGAAAAGGTTATAGAGATAGTTGGGGAGCGAAGGGATTGTAAGTAGGCAGTTTTGATCACTCTTGATGTGAAAAATGCTTTTAATACAGCATCATAGAATTACATATTAAGGAGCCTGCAGAAAAGGGGGATATCAAGGTATCTATTAAATATAATAGACAACTACTTAGGGGATAGATCTCTGTACATAGAAAAGGGTGCTTGCATGGAGATTACAGCAGGAGTTTCACAAGAGTCGGTTCTGGGTCCCACTCTGTGGAACGTACTGTATGATGATGTTCTGAGGGAGAAAATGCCGGAAGGAGTGCATACACTAGCCTATGCGGATGATCTAGCAGTAGTGGTCAATGCTAGAAGTAAAACGGAACTGGAGTGGAAAGGCGATGAAGCTCTATAGCAAATAAACAACTAGATGCAGAAAAATGAGCTAGAACTAGCCCCTCATAAATCGGAAGTAGTCATACTTAAAGGGCAAAGAAACAGGGAAGATGTGTTCTTTAAATGCGAAGAAGCCCAGTTACATCACAAGAAAAGCATAGTGTACCTTGGTATTACTCTAGGCGAAAACAGGAGTTTTGGCCAACATATAAAAGCAGCGGTCGAAAGGGCTAAGAAGAAAGTAACCGCCTTAACCAGAATTATACCTAATATAAGAGGTCCAGGGTCAAAGAAAAGGGAATTGTTGTATAATGTGGTGCAGTCAATCCTACTATACGGAGCACCTATCTGGTGTGAATATATTAAAATGAGGAAGTACAGGCAGACGATAGTTAGGATCCAAAGAAAAATGCTCATTAAAATCACAAGCGCCTATCGTACGGTTTCGGCGAAAGCAGTGCAAGTGGTCGCAGAAATAATACCCATTGACCTGCTAGCAGAGGAGAGAAAGGCTGTATATGACAGGAGAGAGGAAAACACACAGCAAATTAAAATACTAGAAAGAACACGCACAATTCAGAGGTGGCAGGAGTTATGGAACGATACATTAGATGTAGGGCAATGGACAAAGCAACTTATACCAAATTTGTGTGAATGGGTGAAATGTACACACAGGGAAGTGGATTATTTCCTAACGCAAGCACTTACGGCGCATGGCTCATTTAAAGTGTACACAAAGAGAATTGGAAAAACGGAAGACGCTAACTGTGAGTATTGTGGACAGGTGGATACTGCAACTCATACACTTTTCGAGTGCGAGAGATGGCAGGTTGAACGAAGACAAACCAATCAGGAGCTGGGGACGATATTAAACATAGAAAATATTATTCTGAGTATGATAGAGAATACGGAAAAGTGGAAGCGGATACACTTATTTATAAGAACGATAATGAGAGAAAAAGAGGCGGAGGAAAGGCGACTGCAACAAGGTAGAATCTAGATAATGAGAGGAAACAGATGAACTGACACCACCTAACCTGATGTTATGCGATAAGCGGTTCCGGGTTAGAGAGGGGGATCAAAAAAAATGGGTGGTTTTAGTGAGTATGCCAGGACAGGAAGTCGCACACAGTACTGGAGAAAAGGTAGAACAAGTACCCTCAGTCAGTGCATAAAGCATTTCCACCCATCAAAAAAAAAAAAAAAAAGTACGAGACCTAAACCTACCGAAGGATAAAGCAGAGATTTTAGGTTCACGATTAAAACAATGGAATTTGCTTAAAGATGATGTAAAAATAACTGATCAAAGAGAGCGCCATAAAATTTTTTCATGTTTCTTTTACGAAGGAAGCCGGGATTTGTTACTGTAATAGCGTGACTGGTTTGTTCGAGGAAGTCAGAATACCATTCGTACCATCTGACTGGCGGCTTTTCATCGATAGCTCTTCGAAAAGCTTAAAAGTAGTTCTTCTTCACAATGGAAACCTTTTGCCTAGTCTTCCTGTAGCACATTCTGTATTGCTCAAGGAAAGTTACGAAAGTGTGAAAATAATACTCGAAAAGTTAAAATATGCAGAATACCATTGGCCAGTGATAGGCGATTTTAATATGGTTGATTTTCTGATGGTAATGCAAGGTGGATATACTAAATACCCTTGTCATCTTTGCTTATGAGATAGCAGAGCAGATTCAGTACATTACCAACGGCGTATATGGCCTGATCGAGTATAATATAAGATGGGAAAACATAATGTGAAGTCGGAACCAATTGTAGAGCCTAATAATATATGTCTATATAATGTCTATATAATCTACATATATAATGATGCCGCCGTTACATATAAATTTAGGCCTCATGAAACAATTCGTCAAAGCTTTGGATCCAAGTTCTGAAGCTTTTGCACATTTAAAGGGATTTTTTTCCAAATTAACTGAAGCTAAAGTTAAAGCGGGTATTTTCGTTGGGCCGCAAATAAAACAAATAATGAAGAGTGGTGATTTCACAAATCTGCTCAATGCTTATGAAAAACAAGCCTGGGAGAGTCTTAAAGCAGTAGTTGATGGTTTTCTTGGAAACAATAGAGCTGACAATTATGAAGAATTGATTGAAACTATGCTTGTAAGCTTTAAAATTATGGGCTGAACGAGAACGTTTTCACCAAGATGTGATTTACATTGAACCACGTTACCAAGGGCAGTACAACGAGAATATGGGACATTACATTTGGGGTTTAATACGAGACAGTCCATACAAACATAAAAGAAACACTAAAAATAATCATTTTTGAACTTGATTTTTTGTTATTTTACATTTATTTGCTATTGCTTATCACAAATCTTGAATAAAAAAGACTTGAGTGTTCAGCAAAAACTTTTCTAATCGTAATTTAAAATAAAATTATGGAAAAATATATAAATCTGTCATTTCTCTTAAAAATTCGAAAAATTGCTCTAGTTTCTATAAGGTGGTCCAATCAAAACGCACGATGTTAATTGTAAATACAACAAAAAAGTTTTCAGAGAATTATCTTAATATGTTTTATTATAATAGAAGGATCTATGACAATTATGCATGAAACAAAATATCGGCCAAATGCTCGCCACTGCTTCGGTGGCATACCTCTATCCGATGGTCCATATTTTCAATGACTCTGAGACATAATTGAGGTTCAATGTCGTTAATGTGCCGAATTATCTCATCCTTTAGCTCTTGAATTGTTCTTGGCTTATTGACGTACACTTTTTCTTTTAAATATACCCAAAGAAAGAAGTCCAACGGTGTCAAATCACATGATCGTGGCGGCCAATTAACATCGCCACGACGTGAGATAACACGGCCATTGAATTTCTCGCGCAAAAGTGCCATTGTTTCGTTGGCTGTGTGGCAAGTGGCACCACCCTGTTGGAACCATATATCGTCCAGGTCCATATCCTCAATTTCTAGCCACAAGAAGTCCGTTATCATCTCGCGAATTGTTGGGCACGACGACGAGTCGAGGTTGACGGCTCTTCTGCTACACTATCGCGAACAACAGCATGTTTTCCGCAGAACGAACTGGGAGAACATGCACAGGTGTTATCACATTTCCTACAGACCCGGTTTGCTGAAATTTGTGCACAATTCTCCAGATTGTGGACACATTTGGTCGATTATGCTGACCAAAAAAGTCACGAAGTGCACGAAATGCATTTTGATTTGAACGCCCATTTTCGTAAAAGGCTTCAACAATCTTAACGCTCCTGCGTAATCTGTACCTCTCCATGGTTGAATTTGTCAGAAACTGAACCAAAGAAATGTCAAATTAAGTTGGGCAAAAAACTTGACATTAAGGTGTCTCACAACTAACATCGTGCATTATGGTTGGACCACCCTTTACAAAAGCAAACTTTGATCAAAAAAAATATTTTCCATTATTTTTAACGTAGAATAAACCAAAATTTCATATGCAGAAGCCAGACCCAAAAATCGACGTGTTCACCTGTGTAATAGTCTATTTTTGAAAATTGCATTGCATCACCACTACATACGAAAAGGTAGGTATGTGAATTTTGTCGCAGATAACAGTTACATATGTTCTTTACTTATAATAAAGTGAGACATAAATCAAATACGATGAGAGAAGAAAAGAGGTAGCTTCATTAGAGCTAAGTGAATAATTCTCACGTTTGAGAAATAGATATATCATTTAATTCAAATTATATGCAGTTATAAAAGATCTCCCATACTTTCTTTATATAATAACAATCCTAAAATTGTAGTAAAAGTGAAAATTGCCAGCACTCAACAAGCAGTAACTGAGCTCGGTCTCTTTAAAATATTTTCCTACCTAAAAATTTTTATGGGCCAACGTTTTATATACGTACCGCCTGTGACTTAGGTAGAATTTGTGAAAAAGTTCTCGTAATAAAATATCTTCTTTGTACTTCCTTCTCAGTAATAACTTTATTCGTATCACATAAAACATAAAAATACTGAGGCAAGATATATAAACTTTTTTATTTTATGTTAATACTTACCGAAAGCAGAAAACCCTTTCAGGCTATCCTTATTATTATCATAGTGTTTTTGCAACAATTTAACTTTTCAATAACCAATTATTTGATTTTTAATATTCTGTTCATTTTCATAAATATTGTAAACTGTAATAATAGTTTATAGTAGGAAGAGATAATATAGAAACATCATATTAATATTTTTGTAAACGTAGATTGATAGATTTGAATAACATACTGGTATTATTCATTTCATCGCTATTTGCCAAATAAAAAACTCTCTTATCTTGCCGATAAACGGAACAGTCTACCTGAGCCTAGCTATAAAAGTAAGCCACGGTATGAGATAAGAGCCGTTTGGGATTTTTTATTTGGCAAACAGCGATGAAATAAACTATACTATTAATAAAAGATTTTTATTTAAACGTAAAAAAAAATAAAATCTAAGAACCTTTAAAATATCATTTAAAGTCTCATTTAAAATTATAGAATTTTTATAATTGTCTCTAATCTTTATAGCATTGCCTTAGTTTTCTCTATAAATAGGCGAACTACATTTCAACAATAGAGAGTATTATGTCTCCAAAATAATATTCATCTTACTAAAAAAGGCATATAACCTATTTCAATTAATATTAAAATCAATTTAACTGTAAATGCATTTACACTTTATTTTAATTCCTTTCATTTAACTTTTTTAATTTATATTCCTTAGAAAATGAACGTAACTTTTGTGTTTGAAATAAATCTAACTTTTTTTCAAGCATGATTATTAAATCTATATATTCTTTAAAAATTAACAACTGATTTATTTAAGATATTAACAGATTATTTTCACACAGTTAGCTATTCTTTTGTATTGTAATTTTGAGCAAATGTTATTTACATTACAGAACCCACAACATTTTGTACAATATATGATATAGTATGTACAATATTTACATTAGTAGATAATAACATTACTACATGATTAATTAAAAATATACAACTTAATAAGCTTATGTACCGATACCATCTACATTAGCCACTTTTTCAAGACTTGTCTAATATGTCAAATAAATATCTGAGCACTTTAATATTACAGAATAATAAATTATAAATTTAAATACGACATACATAAGTTTTGTAAAGATTTATCCAACTAAAATGTTTGTATGATGAATACAATCAAATTTATTCATATATTCATGAAATCTTACATTTGTATGATTTAATGAGATCGAATTAGACTGCGTAATTTATATGCAAAGTATAATTTTCAAATTGACTAATTTTAATCCTTCCTATTACATTTTCCACTAGTGAATTCTTGATACAAGTAAAATCAAATGTGAAGAACAGGCCAATACTTGCCTAATTATTATATTTACTTTCGTAGCAACCGAGATACCATCGCGTAGACGTGAGATATTTGAATCGATGTAGGTGCAATCACTTCAGTATAGCTTTGTCATTTATATTTCATCTCTGTGGGACGGAATCTTCATAAAGCGTAAATATACCGAAACTTTTCAGTAGCTTACAACTGTTTATGTGGAACGTGATAAGGTTTACATAGTACTGTCTTAATTTAAATTATGATAATAATATATCATAATTACAATCACAATTACAAATCAAATAATATATTTGGTTTGTAATTTATCCTTGTCGTCCCTTAAGAAATCTTCAACTACAAGGCGTGTAAATAGTGCAATGCATAAGAAAGTGGCCAAAGACTTTATAATTTTAGCTTCGATATAATTTTTATGTAGTTTTCAAGTAATTTACCGCTATATATACAGAAAAATAAACCAGTTCATCGGTTTCGGAATAAATATAATCCTACATGGAAATTACCGAGTCGAAATACGTTACAAATAACAATCTGCGAGATAATTTTGAAATACAATTAAAAACTGTAGTTAGCAGTATACAAGATGGTATTTATTTATTATTATGTTATATGGGTTTGGTCCTCATCAGCCACTGATCGCATGGGTAGTCTCTTGGCGATCCCATCTTATCCGGGTCATTATCCAAAAATGCTATCCCATTAAAGGAGCAATTTAGGCACATTCCCCGCCTTAAGCCTCGCCTCCTCTAGGATAACAGGGGTCGATAATATAAGGTACCTCTTCTCCTCCAGTGCTGGGCAGGTGCAAAGAAAATGAATCGAGGTTTTCTCGTCTTCTTTACAGTATCTACAGGCCGGGCTGTCAGTAAGCCTGAGCTTGTGATTATATGATTATATGCATTCAGGCTACTATGGTGGCCCGTTATTATTCCCACCAGGGTTCTGCCTTTGTGCCTGTTCAATTTAATGAACTCTTGAGCCCATTTCTGAATCTCTGATTATTCTATAAAGAGCTTGGTTATTCGATAACCAAGAGAGATGCTCAGAGATAACCCGTTACTCCTCTCCATCTTTTATTGTACTGCCCAGCAATTGATGCGGTATCTAATCAGATTCTGACTTATTCTCACTGTAGGTTCTGGTCCATAAAGGTTTTTCCTGGTCCCTAGTCTGGCAAAATCATCTGCAATTAGATTTTCCTTAATGCCATTATGCTCAGGTATTCACAAGAGTTCCACCGGTCCCTTCCCTGCCAAGTAGTTCAATGGTTCATAGCAATTATAGACCAGCTTCGACTTTGTTGTTGCTGAATTCAGTGATGTCAACGCCGCCCTGCTACATGACAGTAGATTGTAGAGAAAACTCTATTCCTAACGTTACACTTGAATTACACTTGAATTACACTTAAAAGTATACTTGATCTGCATTGGCAATCAGCTGCATATCTACTAGCCAGTGAAAGATTAGAAAGATGGACTAACGAACCAATTAAACATTTGCTATTAACTACACTACAAAAATTTCACCTTGCAATACAACATTTCTTAGCGATGGCGTCACAATTATGCTCTCTATGAGCCGTTCTCTAAAAAATATGTGTTTCGAAATTTAATATATGTTAAGTGTATTCTTCATGCCTTAAATATCATCAGGAACGATACTGGAGTAGTTTTGAACCTTTGGTGTGAAGATAACACTGACTTAATTTTCCACAAAACACTTTGTTTGTTTGGTGATTTGTGGAAAACTAAGTCAGTGTTATCAGCAACGACCCAAAAATATTATCCAGATGGAGATTCATTAATATGATAACTCACACGAATTCGGTTTTTCTCTAGTTTCCCAAACGCACTCGGAAATTTTGTACTATTCTGGTATTTCAGAGCGTTCACAGTCGACTATTGCATGATGAGGAGAAACAGATTTTATTATTTGTAAAATAATATCCTTCGATACTAAATAATCAGCTGCCATGTAAGCGTCAGATAAAATTTCAAGATACTCAAGTGGAAGCAAATTTTAAAACTATTCATAATAAATTTTGAATAACTTATTCGTATTAAAGAAAATTTTGATTTAAAGTGTAATAAGGAAATATTAAGATTTCTGCAGATTAATACAAACGTATAATAACAGTGCTGATACGGATCCACTAAATAATTTTAGAGACTAAATAACAACTATGCAAATGTTACATTTTATATTCCGAAGAATCGGTTTCTTTAGACATTTTTACCACACCAAACATCGTTCATGGAAATTACTTCATAGATATACGAAATGATGTATTTTTAATATTAATTAAGTAAATATTACACATTATATAAATTATTGCAACTTATACATCGCTGCCATGCTATATACGATCCGCCACTGATGAGAGTTCCAAGTGGGCAGCTATATTACTTATTCTAATGGACATTATTAATTAATACCATTGGTCTGCTACTTGGCGAACAAAAATTGTTTCATACTCATAGGTTTTTCCAATTTGATATCTTCCAATCTCTAATAAACGTTATAGAAACTGCAATTCAATTATTCAGCATCACATATGATAGTCTAGTATTCAGCACTTCAATAAATACGTTCTATTCATGTATAAAAAGCATGGGACAAAAAAAGTAAACCATTTTAATTGCTTATATTTTTTAATTGTATCCATTTTGTTTCAGAATTGTAAAGAAAACTTGGTAAATCCATGATGGATTTACCAATATGGATGAACCTATCAGAACCGCAGCGCACAAAAATTGACAAGATTCATTTTCTAAATCATAAATCCACAATTTTAACCCGGCGTTGCACCTTACCTGTTCATCAGCGTTGTACCAAGACCTTGCATGTTCTAATAGCAGAGATGCGCCCACTAAAAATAATTCCTAATGTTGTCGCTAAATATTGGAGAAACGGGAAGTGTGAGAGATCCCTCTAAAATAGATAGATCACAGTGAACTGAACTTGGCCAGAACTAGCCTGAAATGGATATTGAAACTTGATTTGCACTTCTTTCCTTACAGAATATAGCTAACTCATGGAATTAAACTTCGCGATAAGCAACAGCGTCATAGTACAGAGTACTTCAAAAATTAACTGCAGAAAACCCTAATTTTATTCGTCAATTAATCATGGGTGACTCCGTACACTTTAATATAAAGGGACATGGTAGACAGAATGTGCGATTGAAACATAGTGCACTGAAAATGCTCGAATAATTCAAAGAGGGAGGCCTGTATCCAATCCATGTAACTGTTTGGTGTGAAATTACTTCAGCTAGATTGATCGGGTCATATTTTTTTGAGGAAATAATATCAACGTATTGACCCTCAATGCAAGAAACTCTATTTCCTAATAGAATAATTTCTCTAAACTTACACCTGAACTGACCTTCAGAATCGCCCAACTTAACAGCGCCCGATTTCTTTCTCCGAAGGTACTTAAGGGAAG
Organism: Rosalia funebris; assembly: GCA_037954035.1. NCBI lineage: Eukaryota > Metazoa > Arthropoda > Insecta > Coleoptera > Cerambycidae > Rosalia > Rosalia funebris. Next base: position 15,108,272 of record JAZFAV010000007.1, read on the forward strand.
GAGTATACAAAAATAAACCGTGGACACTTCTGAAAGTGCAAGACAATATTAGAAATAAAATTCGGACAATACCAATAGAAACTTTGACGTTAATGATGGAAAATGTAATAGTTAGAGCAACACTGTGCAAAGAAGAAGAAGAACTCGATCACCTACGAGACATTTTTCATAAATAAATCTGCAAGGAATATACTTTTTTTATCGTTTGAAAAAATATTGTATTGAACTTATTACATACATTATTTGAAATATAAATGGGTTACCTATTTTTTGGCCCACCTTGTATAATGTATTGTAATTTTCCATAGAACTATTCCTTCTTCTATGAAAATCGGAAATCCTCACACGTATTCATATTCTTAACAAACCCTACTCATTAAATTAATTCTAAAAATCTATCTCCTAAAAGCGATTGACATATTTGACTATAACATAAAATAAAGTTAAGTAGGGTTAGGAGGAAGTCGGAAAATACTTGTATTAATAAACCTTCTCAATCAATTTTATTATTATTTATTTCAAATTTTTCGTGGAAGCAAATGATGGGGTATTTATTATATATGATAATGATATTGTATCAACCAACCATTTTATTACTATCACACTGTCTAAAAACAGCTTAGTTGATTTATATTCATGTGGTTACATTTGTGTGTATTCCTTAATGCACTCCTCAATAATAGAGCTATCTATTAGTCCCAAGTCTCATATTTATCTTATTTAACTTATTTCTCTCTTTCGCTAGTTGTTAAATAAATAGGATCTTTCAATTGTATGGGTGTTGCTCATTTTTAAATTATTTCAATTTAGATCGAAGTCAATGATCAATGCGATATATGTATTTAGCTTTATTGGTATATAATCTATAACTAAGTAGCCATGGATTATAAAGAAATACTATTATTTCAATACTTGTATTTTCACAATTTTCCTGATATATAAAACTTCCACGTTGGGTTAAAAATATTAATAGTTATTAAAGAGAATATGAGTATTATTTATTTTTTAAATAGTTAGTTATAAATGCACCTTTAGGTGTAAGAAAATAAATAACTATTAGGCTCATAAAACATATGTATTAACAATAATTTATAGAAAGCATCTGATGAAGGTTTTTTCAATAATAACATAATTACTTTTGAATTTTATAGGACTGCTTACTTCATTATTTCTTTTTCTATTATAGATTGTCACGATTACGTAAGTTATCTCGATATTATGTCTATAAGCTTTGCCAACGCTGATGATATAAAGAAACAAATTTTAGTTGAGAAATATCAGTCACAAAACTCTAAAGAAAGTCTCCTGTTAAGAATCAGTGTATTAGAAACCATTGGATGACTAATAGTAATTATCTAAAAATAGTTACACATTGTCAATATTAGATTTTGTTTAATATTAATTTAATTGAAAATTGCATACAATCACAATTGGTAAACTTTCTGTAGATGTGTATTACACCAGGTATGTTTTTATACGCATTGATTTAATGAAAATGATAGTAACATTAAATGGCACATTTACTACTCTGCCGATATCTTTCTAAAATACTTCTATTCGAGAAAACTCTACTATAAATTCAATTATATTTCACTTTCCTTTCTTGGGAACTCCGGTCAGATAAATTAATAGAAATATTTTTGCTCTTACGTTTCATTACATGTAAAGCTCATAATAAAATATAGACTATGTTATAACTTATTTTTATCGCTAGCTACATTTTTTGTATATGTTATTTATTAATATGAACATTTTATTTTTAATTTTCGATTATGGATGAAGATTTTTATGCAATACTTGTATTATACACATTTTCGTTATCTGAAAATAGTTATAAAATAGTTATGAAGGCCTTTTAATTCGCAAATAAAGGTTTACAACCATATACAGTGTGGAAAGAAGTATGGACTATCCCTAATAATTTGGCAGTCTTAAGGTTCAGGTCTGGAACGCTTGAACACGTCGATTTAGTTTTCCAGTTTCCCACATTCTGTTATAATTCATTTGTTCTTTTTATTGACATCTGTCAATATGACGTCATCGACGTTTTTCTTAAAGGACAATATATGGCGTGTGATACATCATTTCAAGGCTCTTGTTTCACTCAGTATGTTCCTAGATTTTTTTGCGATTCTATCGTGCTGTTTCAAAATGACGACCGTTCAATTGAGAAAATTATCTTAAATTAATTCCCAGTAAAAGAATAACTTTTTCTTGTTCTATCAGAAAAAGCGCAAACTATTGAACATAAGTTTACTCATAACTTCATAATGACTACTCGTATCTTTTTAATTCACCTCTAGCTACTTTTATTTATTTTAAAATAAAATAGGCAAAGGCGTATGATTTTGTCATTAATCTTTGGACGCTTTTAAAATAGTAAATAACAACATAGCTATGAATATAAACTTTAAACAAAACCACTATTATAGGTTATATTCTAGAATATCCTTTGAAAACAGCAAATGCTTTACACAGCGAGTTACGACAAACGTCGTTTGTCTTTTCCTCCTATTTGCACACTGAAAGTTTTCGTGTGGCTTTTCTGTCTCCTAGTAGCAACGCAGCCATACATACTTTCTACCCTGTACATACATACATGGTAGAAAGTAATATATTTGATTATGTGCACATACAACGTTAACAGAAATATCGAAAGTTTAATGGATCCTAATAAATAAAATCTTATTACAATATATAGGATTTGATGTAAATATCTACTGTTAATTCTCACGTTTTGAAACCTATTCTATTAATTAGTGTGTACTTATATGAGAGGACCTTATTCCTGAACTTTATATACAGATGTAAAGGAACCTAATCTTTCGCGAAATGATGTATATTACTTTGATGATTAAGAAAGTAATATATTTGATTATGTGCACATACAAAGTTAACAGAAATATCGAAAGTTTAATGGATCCGGTAAATTCTGAATCGAAACAGGCTACAAACAGATTCAGTCTTCAAAACATCGTCTACAATATCAGAGAATAATAATGAAGGATGCTTGTAACAAATACACATATATATATATATATATATATATATATATATATATATATATATATATATATATATATATATATATATATATATATATATGTTTGTAAATCTTTACTTCTTTATACTGGTTACAGTAGACATAGAATAAGAATTTTATGCCTCATAATGCTAATGTGTTCAAGCATGGTATATTTAAAGTTAATACGAATATTGTAGTTCGAGTTTTGGTACTGAATTCTCAAATATTCAGATATGTATTCCTTAATTATTTTCTCTTTTTCATTTAAATCAGTCTAAAACATCAAATTAAATTATGTTGAGCATATTAAATTTTACTCTTACGACTAAAGAAGAAAATGTAATTACAAAATGTTAAGTGTTCTTTTTGAAAACCGGAATAGCGTGTTTTCTTATTCCCGCATATAACGTTTTGAAATTGGATCATATGACGTTATCATATCTCCAGCATACAGCATACACTGAATGAGGACCTGAACCCACTGCCGCAAGCTAACCACCTCGCAAGCGAAAAACACTTTAGCTATTGAGGTGAGCATAACAGGTGAAAAAATAATACCATCCCTAAACAATGCTTGTCGTAGTTTACAGCTATGAGTGAGTAAAGAGCAATAGTTTTACTTGGCATACATCCAAATTTGATCATATTTGCCAGAATATTAACGTGCGTCGTTTCCCTAAGAAAAATAATCATACAGACTTTATTTTGTCAAGAATTTTTATATAGAAATACTCAGAATAATAAAATACTCTTTGTAACCATGTTCTCCAGCAAGTGGCCATCGGACGTGGTGGTTCAGGAATGTCGCGATACTGACATTTCACAGTCAGTCTCGAATACATTTAGGAGATTTTAAAAACACCGCACAAAGTGCTGTTGTAATCCATTTCGTCCCAGCTCAACAAAAGCTTATCACAAACTTATTAAACATATTTTAGCACTATCGTATTTGAAATGTGTAAATGCCCATATAAACTTATTTACTTGATCAAATGGTCTTTTCTTGTCCCATGTATATTTAGCATAATGAATTAATAGTTTGCAACGTGAAAACAGTCGTATCAAAATACACAGTGAACTACTAAACACATGCTTAACAACTACTGCTAAAGTGAACTAAGTTCATCAATTGAGCAGAGACGCTGATGCACCGACTCACCTTCCCCATGTGTGCACACATATGCGTCAACAATGCATCGCTGACAAAATCAAGCAACTATAAGAATAAATATTTATTGACAGATTTGAAAATAGGACAAGGAATGCAATTTTTAATGTTTTATCCAAGATAAGTTTCCTTTAAGTATTTATTTGATGACCTATGACCCTGAAACTATAATTCTGGTATAAAAAATATATCGAAATATACACCTTCAAACAGGTTTTCGGTTTAATCTTCAAGAAATGCAATTAGAAATATTATAGCCCTTCTCTGCATATTCAACAATGTTAAAACGTCATGAATGCCTGCCTATTCTGAACATTTGAAATATTTTCCTTATTTTTTTATCTTTGTTCTCACATAAAAATAACAAACTTGTTACATATCATTCTAAAATTAATAGAGGACAAATGAGATTTTAACAATTCAATTTCCTAATTAAACGCTTAAATTTATGAAACCTATTAACATTAAAACTTATTACGTATTTTTTTTATTAAATAAATTGGGAGAGCGGATTGTATTGAGGAGGAGGAAGAGGACTGTATTGTTTATTAAATTTAAAACTATGTAAATGAGCTTACATGAAGAGATTAGATCCATATATGTAACACAACATTCTTAAACCACAAGTACATTATTGACAGAAAAATACATGTTGAATATATGTAAAAGAAAAGTAAAAAAGACAACAAAAAAATAAAAAGGTGCCAGTTATTATTCACTTAATATAAAGGAAATAAGTTTTAGGAATTGCAGAATAAAGCCACAATATCAATTCTACTTTAGCAATTATGAAACTGTTGAAGTTATGTATAACTGGATTAGACTTATCATTATAAATAACTTAAATCTTTACACAATTTTACTGAAACTAAAACATCCATTAATTTTCTTGCATACTATTAATTAATTCTATTTTTCAAATATTTGTAAGGACCTTTAACAAATATACAGAGTGTCCGCAAATTACACGACAACGCTTTACTGTATATTCTTGATGATAAATAAATACGATCTACGAAAAAAAAGTTTAATAAGAAATTCTTTAGTTTCTAAGTTATAGGCTTTCAAAGTTGCTCAGAAGTAGCCTTTTAAATTAGAGTACTTGTAGTACCCTAATTTAAAAGGCGATTCCTTCTTCAGAGTACTCTTGATTTTTAGTATGCTAGGAAATAAGTACTACAGATATATCGTTTCTGATATATAAACATCCTTTAATTTCGTTTAATCAATTTCCTTAACATGGACAACCATGAGAAACCAAAAAAATGTTTTTTTTAATAATATAGTTCTGACCCTACCGACAAATATAACTAGCTTCTGCAGGTTTAGTTCTGGAGTTTTAACAGAATCATTGAAATTGATTCTGTAAAATCATTTGAACAATTTGTTGCGCATGATCTTAATAAATATCATCAACTATATCACAGCAAAAACAGATCATTTAGAAAATTCTAAATGTTCTATTTCCACTAAGTTACTCTTCAGCAAGAGATTCCAGACATATTTGAAATATAATATGGACATACCTTTTGCTTATTTAATTGTACAGCTAGGTTTAACTAACGCGAATGTGTTACAAATCACATTCAAAGAATGCTACCAAGTTAATTTAAAATAAATGTATTCTATGTGCAACTTTTCAGCTACAAAATTTAATTCATTTATTTTTTATTGTCCTCAGGTTTCTGTCATAAGGCTGCGTGTAGCTGTCCTATAGTTTTCCATCATTGATTGATACTTTAGGAAATGTATCATATAAAAATGTCAAAGCACTCAGCAAACTTCTCATGAAGATTCTTAGGCTCGTGGCTTTTTTAATGAATAAATAACTCGTTTCTCTTTCTTGCAATAATTATTATGTCATATCTTTCTATAATTATTTTTGCTAATTTTTATTTAAAAATGGTTATATTTATAGTCAGTAGCATATTTATTATTACTGTTAGTTACTCTAATTTATTATTTCTATTATTTCTTTTGTTATATACAGCAGACTGCATTTGTGTAATGAGGTCCTAGTTATAACATATTTGTAAGCAATACAATTATTGTTATTATTATTAAAATATTAAATCAAAATTAAGTTCGATATATTACAATAATTCCTCATCTAATTTAGAATCACTCTCCTTTAGTTACATGAAGAAATTTACAGAATGGTAAATTTGATAAATTAAATATTTACGACGCAGCCACTGATAAGGCACCCAAGTGGACTACGCTATTTATATCATATAGTATATATTTAGTTAACTTGAATCCAGGTATAAGTTAATTTACATATTTTGATCACCATCTCATTTGAAGAGTGATATAAAACTATATCATATTACATGAAATTACTTAGAGAAATCAATTTGGCAATACACACGAGAATACACAGCAATACAAATAATACATTGGTAGGTATTTGGTTAATTTCCCTAGAGACCGAATAAATATTATCTTATTACAATATGTAGGATTTGATGTAAATATCTACTGTTAATTCTCACGTTTTGAAACCTATTCTATTAATTAGTGTGTACTTATATGAGAGGACCTTATTCCTGAACTTTATATACAGATGTAAAGGAACCTAATCTTTCGCGAAATGATGTATATTACTTTGATGATTGAGAATGAAAGTCAGAGAGATTAATTAAAAATGAAAGTTTCCGTAGAAAAAGTACACATAATATTTTTCAAAATTGTATTCGAGTAGACTAGAATATTGTGTAATGTTGTTTTTAGTTACTTCCTGGAAAAATAAACGTCTATATTCATACAGTAAGCATTTACTTAGCTACATTTTTATATAGACAAAACAATTTGTGTTGGTGACTATGGCATTCTTTGCAGTACAATGGTGGAAATTAATAAGTGTTAATGACAACATAATATAACTTATTAAATTCTACAATATAAACTTCTTCTCCTAGACTAGAACAATAAATTCAAATAATAGTCTAATATGTATTCTTTTATTCAAAGTAAAGTATACGAGTAAACCCAGTAACAGACCTGTTCTTAAAATCCAATCAACGAGCACTAATGACACTGGTTGTTCTTCTGGTATTCGTTAAGAAGAAACCTAAAAATATAGAACCCCTAGGCCATGGTTATTGTATTCTGTTATAATATACAGATCAACTGTAAGATTACGTAGTAAATAGTAAGAATAAATAAGTAAGAGTAAATAAGAAAATTTGTGCGAGCTATTAAGAGATTAATAAAAGTACGTTTCAAAGTAATATTAGAATCCCACTAGAAACAAATAAGCCAGTTTATAACAAATGTAGACAATCGAAATTTTTAGTATTGGAAGTAAGATATCTCGATATACCATAGAATATTGTTAATAATATTCATCGTTGTACAATGTTTTAATAAATGGATCATTGTATTATACACGTCGGTATTATAAAATAGTAGTAGACCATCCTAGTATTCATGATATAAATAATAAACGGTTTCAGTATTTAGGAAGACATTTCACTTTTTCTATTTTTTCCGCGGCGACATAGACTACAATGGTCAATAGTCGCACCCTCCATCTTCTTATATTCTTTTTTATTTTATTTTCCCATATAAATTAAATATTCTTATATAGGTGTATAGTTTATTTCATCGCTACTTGCCAAACAAAATATCTCAAAACATACCGTGGCTTATTTTTATGGCTAGGTTCAGATAGACTGTTCCGTTTATCGACAAGATAAGAGAGTTTTTTATTTGGCAAATAGCAATGAAATGAATAATATATACGAGTATAATGCAAGCGACTAAGTATGTTACTGATAGTGTTATATTTTGTTAAACCGGCCGGTCATTTTCAAAAACGATAGTGTCTCTCTTGTGTGTGAACTATCCTGTCCTAAAAAGTCTTGTATATTATTTGGCATTTTCAGGGTTTCTCTAATTTAGTTATATTTTGATCAATGTAGCAGAATGTGTTTAATGCTTAGGTACATCTTGGTGGTTGTTCTCCTGCGAATAGATAGGATGATGTAAGGCGAATGTGGCCTATTCTTAGACGTGTAAGGACCACATGTTCACGTCTATTGAGGTCACATAGCCTTTCCCATTTTTGTGTCTATGGTTTCACTGCCCTAAGTTTAGCGTCTGCTTCGTTCCACTCTATTTGCTATGAATCGACAACCCCACCAGTGACCATAAGTCTTACATCTGAAGACTGTATCCGTGCATTGTCTACATACTCCATGTTCGAAGCTTTACGGACGGCCTTATCGACTAATCTATTCCCCGGTATTGCTATGTGGCTCGGCGCCCAAATAAAGGGACCTCTTTGTTTATTTTGATCATTTAATTTAGCAGGCAGTTTGTATTTTCAAGTATTGGGTCTCTGAAAGAGGTGTTATGTAAAGCTTGAATAGAACTTAGCGAGTCACTTATGATGAGTATTACTTGAAACTCAACTGTTACTGCGAATAGTAGTGCCTGCCATATACTTTGAAGTTTTGCAGTGTATACAGTGGTTGCTGGAGATTCAGACCATTTACGTGTCTCTGTTTGGCTGTAGAAGGCGATTTCCACTCCTTGGTTTGTTTTGGAGCCATCGGTCCATCAGGGGGCCCCCTGATTTTTACTTAATATTTCTTTCAACTTACTTCTTATGATCATAAGATTAATCTAATTTTTAATTTTTCTATTATTTGAACAATTTAAGTGCTTGATTTGAAAAACAATTTAAGGGTTTAAAAATTTTACATACATTGAAAAATTTAATAGAATAAGCAAAATAATTATCTTTGTTTATCTTTTCTTTAAATGGTCATAAACTGACTGAACTTTTATAGGAGTTCTTATTTATTACTGAATTCTGATGTAGAATATAATAAAGTAAATGCTGATAACAGACTACTTATTACATTACAATTAAAACGTACGTTTTAATTCAGATAAATACACGATTTTATTTTGCTAGAATATATTATATATCCAAAAATATAGAAGTCTTGATCGTGGTTATTGCATTACATCATAAAATTAAAATCAGTGTTAAGAACAGGATGCACACTAACTAAAGAAAAATTAATAAATCGTGTTAATTAGAAACGAAAGTTTAAACTTATGTTCTACCTAGATAAAAATAAGTTAATTTATAGCAAATGCAAGTAATCAATAACTTCTGAATGGAAATAAAATATGTTGATGGTTGAAGGTGCACGACGTAGAATATTATTAATAGTTTTCATCGTTTAAGAATTTAGTTTAAGTTCAAAATTTAGTTTATATCCAAAATTATTTCAGATGCATGCAGTCATAATACAATAGTAAATAGATCTTCCTGGTAATAACAATATAAGTAATTTTTCAAAAATTACCTGAATTTTACAAGTTCTTGGTTTTGAATTTATGTTCTCAATAGTTGCTGGTGACCTTAATCGAATAAGATCTTATCATAGTCATATGCGGATTCTATAAGCGGGAGGATAGACCACAGTCTACCTCCCTTTCTCGTAGCTTGAGGGCACAACATGTACTGAAGCCACCATATTGGGCCCATTGCTCTGCCTTCATCAGAGCAACCACCAACTTGTCGCCAAGCACCGATCTCACTGACTCAGCCATCCCACTGTGTGAATATATAGAAGAAGTTTACTCGGTGGTAGTCAGATGTTTTTGACCAATATTTCTCCAGAATAGCTCCTCGTTTTGTTAAGCATGCACGACAGCACTTTAGAATATACTTTACAGTCTCATTCTCTACACATAGGAGTGGCGGTACAGTCCATAATATGGAGATGATTGTTGATACATGTTGATACTTGATTTACAGAAGATAGATTGAAGTAATATTTCTCTACTTTGTTCCAGGGTGTATTTAAAAGTATTTTTTCTTGTTAAACACTGCTGGTTTTTAACCACTTGTTCCTGTGGAGCTTCAGTGTATAGTCTTTTGGCTTCGGAGATGCTATTGCTGGTTCCACACACAACATAGAGCCTTTAGATCTACGGGGTGCAAAGTATCCACCTCCTCATTTCCACGATTTTCTATGTGTCTTGCAGAATTAGCCTAGAATTACTCCTACAATTATTATTTAGGGTCATCAACGTGCCCTTACTGTCGGTAAAGATGTCGATGAATTAATTTCCTGATTTAATTATTGCCATGGTCACCCGTAGGACACCCACAACCTCAATTTGCAATGCTGTGGGGTGAGCACCCAATGATTCCCTGAATCTGAGGTTTAGATTTTCAGAGAAAATTCCATACTTTTGTAATATTGTTGAACTATGATATAAGATGGTACCGAGGTCTGAATGGTACTTATAAGCACTAGTGAAAAAACAATATTATTGAAACTTGAAAACAAACTATACTCGCTATATAACAAACCCAAATAGATTACAAGTAATTATTTATATAATGAGGCACGAGTTAAATACTGATTAATTAAATAAAGTGATTTCTGCGCATAAATAATTTATTTGAAAACATATAATGTATTCATCATCATCATGAGGTCATCAGTCCTAAGACTGGTTGGACGCTAACCTCCAGCTTCTCCTATCTTGTGCTAACCTACGCATTTCGCTAATTGTGCTACAACCTACATCCCTTACTATTTGCGAGCAGTAGTCTAATCTAGGCCTACCTCTGCCTTTCTTCACTCCTATTTCTGCCTCCAAAATATCGCGGACTATTCCCCCATGTCTCAGCAAGTGGCTTATCATTCCATCTCTTCTCTTCTTTATGTCTTTCCATATACTTCTTTTCTCGCCGACTTTCTCTAATACTTCTTCGTTTCCAACCCTATCAGTCCACGGTATTTTCATTATTCTTCGATAACACCACATCTCAAAAGCTTCTAATTTGTTCCTACTTGCTTCCCCTACCGTCCAGGTTTCGCAACCGTATAGTGGCGTGCTCCATACATACGTTTTTAAAAATCTCTTCCTTGCTTCTAAGTTTATTACCCCCGAGCATAAAAGTGCTTTCTTTTTGTTAGAAGCTACTTGACCCTGCGCTATTCTTTGGTTTATATCTTTATCGCTTCATCCATCCCAATTTATTTTACTTCCTAAATAAGTGAAGTCTTTAACTTCCTCCAAACTTTCATTATTAATTTGTACTTTCATTTTTGCTCTGCTCTCGCGCCCTCTGCACACTAACACTTTAGTTTTCTTTTTATTCATCCTCATTCCGTATTCCTCTGTCAACACTGCTTACATTTCGTTCAATGCTGATTCCAATTCCTCTTTACTAGATGCTAATACTGCTATATCATCCGCGGATCTCAGCATTTTTAGTTTATGTCCCTGTACTTTAATTCCGAAATCCACTCTATCTTTTACCACATTAATCGCCTCTTCGATGTACAGATTAAAAATTAGTGGCGATAGCGTACATCCTTGTCTTACTTCTTTCCTAATACGTACTTTCTTTCTTTCCCCTTCTACTTCTATAACAGCAGTTTGCTCTTTATATAGATTGTGTACTACTCTCTTATCTCTATATTTCATTCCCGCGCTCTTTAGTATCTCGAAAATTTTTTCCCACATAATGTATTATGTATGATAAATATATTATCACTTTTCGATTTTTCAGTTTAAACAGAGAGAGCAGAAAAAAATTACTTAACGAAGACTGATTTGAGAACGTAAAGCAATGAGTCAGATGAAGTAATCGGACTAAATGAAAGAATACATGTTCCACCCAACACTTATTAAAGAGCTAATAATAAATCATAAGAAAGGTAAATCAACTAAATGTTTCATTCATACCTAATATAATCATTCAAAAATTAAAACAATTACCCAAGAAAAACACTGTCACTCTATTAAACGTCATAAACAAAATACTGAAACTACGCCACATCATCGTAATCTGTAAAGAGACAGATATTTTCGATCTTAAATCAGGAAGTAGCAACCTCATTCTTCGAGATCGAACATCTTGGTAATACTTTAAATAAATATAGGAAATAAATGTAGCACATAAGATAAAAGCCACTAAAACACTGTCAACTGTACCTTCTTAGGGCGCATGTAGCATTCAACACAGCTTCATATTAAGGGAACTCGATAAGGGGGCCTGCTGAAATTAATTCTTCAAATGGAGATGGTGTACACCTTCAAACTCTTCAATCAAAGCACTATATAAGCTAGCTTCAGATTTCATGAATTGAAACACTGAATTAAAACCAAATATAAGATTTATTTTTTGTTAAATAGTTGTATTACTTTTTAATTCTATTCTCGTTTCTACATACATAGTATTAAAATATTTTCGGCACAAAGAAATCGACTCCCCCCATTGGAATTCAAATCCAAATATATGACACCCCAATTGTGGGTCCAGTCTACCACCTCGGGTCACTATATTATTAATAAACTATTTATTGTTCTTCTTTTCTGTTATTTACATTTTTAATCTTAATATCTAGGTACTTTATTCAGTGTATTGAATACTATTAAGTCAAGCATGTCTTGCTTTATTTTATTTTTATGACAGTTGTCGTTATTGTTTCTAGTCACTACAATTTTACGGACAATCCGATCTGTGATTATGATCTAGATTTTATTTATTCATTACTATGTTCGTCTATTTTGTAGCACCAGATGTTTCCTTTATTTATGCTGTTTCTGTTTTAATTTTATTATTTTTATTTTATTTGTTTTATTGTTTGTATTTTTCAGTTTATTTTGTAGCTGTAGTTATTTCAGTTGTTCTGTATTTCCAGTTCAGTTTGCATTTTATTTATTTTACAGGAAAAAAGGCGTATACAAAAGCTGCTTTAAAGACAATTAACCTGAGTGCCCATCAATGTATGTAATTCTCGATGTATACTTTCTGTATAGCATTAGCACACGTATCATTGATATGTTACTATAATACAATACACATTAATAATACGAGCAGATTATTTATTGTAATTATATTTTTTTGTTATTCTCAAACGCCCATGTGTACTTATTAATGCAAATGTTTTAATCTACTTATTTTGTTTATTTTGCGATTTCTTGAGAACTTCTATTCTATTCTAATAAAGGATCATTTTGCCTAACAATGGGAAAATTTATAATTTGATTTAATACTGCGCCTTCGGCAAAAATTCTCATAATTTTTGATTGCTTTTACTAAACTTAATTTAATATTTTAAAATATATTTTATTTCTTATAATAATTTATAATGATATTATATCTCTACTTCCATCTCACCAGTGGTGGCTGGTCAGGGGAGGCAGAGGAGGCTAAACCTCCTCTGCAATTTTAGAGAAAAAATACTTACCTATATAAGATAAGTCAAAATATTTTTATTCTATTTTAAAATTATTTTCAGGTTATTTAAAAAAAATAAATAAATATTTTAAGGAGTGTTGATTAGCGTTATTTCTTTAATATAATTTACTTTTTTGTATATTTCAATTAATAATTATTATGATAATAATTTAATAACTGTTTATTTCATATATGATTAATTTAAATATGCGCCTAGTTTGCCAAATTATGTATTTCTACGTCTCATGTTACGTATTTTACCACCCGCTCATCGACAGGCGGCTAAGCCGCTGCAAGCCTCCAGTTAAATCTATTTCCATACGTGACGAATGACCTTTAGCCTAATACAGAGTAGTTTTCATTCCTAAATCGCCACTAATTCACTGGCAGCTAGCAGCCAGCACTCCCACTCCCATCTGGAATGCTTACTACAAAATAAGTCTCTCTCCCTTGGACCTATCTCAGTTCGACGCGGTGGGGGACACCTGTTTACCTACAAAGAATACGTATTTTATTTTCCTTTATTTATTATTTTTCTGTGCGTTTTGCTCGTACTATTTTAATTTATTTTGCAGAAGTGTTATTTAGTTTAAGTGGGACAATATGGCTACCGGCGAACAACCCACAACAAGAAAAGTAACGCTCTGTAGCACTACCTCAAGGGAAGTGGGGAAATGTGCTAATTGTGCTGAAAGTGACAATTTCGAGGTTTGTTTAAAATTTTAGGTATTTATCGTAAATTTCACAAACTAACTTTTGATTTATAAACAATATTTAACTTCAATAAAGCATATTTTGTTTATTCCCTTAGTAGCTGTAATTCGTAAGTAAATATGTAAGTAAATAAAATTATAATTATTTCGAAAAGGTAGCAAATTCCAAAAGTTATTCTCGCGAAAGTCTATATTTTTGTATAAATGTATTTTTTTATAGGAGATCTAAAGGTTCAGGAAAATGCGTAACCTTGAGAATTCTAAAAATTTTCGCCTGCGGCACCATTAAGGAGTGTCACCGATAGATATACATATTCTGCCTCCCCTAAAAAAAAATTCACGAGCCGCCACTGCATCTCACCTTTGGTTAAAGTAAAATTTAGTTGTAATTATTCAAATTACTATACTACCTGTAGAATAACCTCGTCGTCCAGCGAAACAGCATTTGAATATGTATTTTTATAACATCAACACAAATAATTAATATGCATCAAACTGAGTGTAATAAACTGGCTTCGCCCTTTGTAAATATTTATATTTAGTGTATAGTTACACGCAGAATTCGCATTTGAACAGATGTTGTAGTACGTTGTAAGTATTTTATAGTATTCTATTTTTAGAATACTCGTGAGAGCCCAACATATAAGCACTTTTCTGTGTCGATAAGTTTATAAAATTTCACATTCTCTAATTAAGGATACTCGTATCTAATCAGTGTTCTAAATAAAGAAACATGTCAGTCTATTAAACTTACTATTTATCTAGATATAAACTGTTCGACTGAGAACACGTCAATCAATAGTTAGATACAAATATTTATCTGCACAGTGTTGGCCATTTCAGGTTGCATTACAGGGTAAGGGCAGACTGCTGTTAAATGGAGTTGACTTCGAGCAAGGGAGTCAGAAGCAACTCCACCACCCCCCTTGGTTTCTAAGCACTTTAACGCTGTAGTAGAGAGAGCATTTTTATGATTAAGTAAATGTCATCTAATAAATTTTCGGTGTTTACTAATCCTTTACTGAAGTAAATTGTACAGGATGAAAACTTTAACTGGAGTAAATTATGTAACTTTAATATTGAGGACTTCAATAAAAATTCCTGCAACAGATCAATATTTTATTTTGGTTGCTTGCAACTTGGAGTTTAGGGTGACAACATTTAGTTATCTTCACCCTGGAGTATGTGTAATCACCTCCAACTTTATTTCAAATATAAGAGTATGATAGGTGATAGATCATTTGAAGTCGAGAGAGAGACATAATCAAATGCATGATTTTATGTAATTTGAATTATGAATTACGTTTAATTCATAATTAAAATTAAACAAAAGGTGTAAAAACCTATGTAATTAAGCGAGGGTATTTCATAAATTCGAGTTAAAGTGTTTTCTCTTAAAACAAAGCAAATACTAAGTTCCTGTTAATGTTGTAGAAAAAGTTATGTCATGTCTTGTATTGTCATTTGGATTAGCCATATTCAATATCGTAACTGATAAACTGGCAATAGATAGAACTGTCTAACTATAAAAACGTATATAGTGTGTATGATCCTGTATATGAGATAATATATTGAAAATATATTGTACAGGATATGAATGTGATATAGTCCTCCTATATTAATTTATATGATATACATACCCTATCGTGTTATATTCATATCACATATTATGAATTCATATAGAATGGATTCATTCATATGAATTCGTACCATATAGTTAGTTCTATATGAATTCATTACATATAGTTCTATATAAATTCATATCATATAGAACTGTATGATATGAATTGCACACAACCATTTCTGTAGAGTTTTGTTAAAGATAGGGCGTCAATACTTAATAACTTCTTCTTCTTCTTCTTGTTCTTTCTTATGTATAAGCAATTTGCTTGTTTTTCTTCGTCTCTTTGCCTGGTTTCAGTCTATTGCGAGGTTGTCACTCCATCGTTTTACGGGGACTTCCGATGTTCCTACGTCCTATTGGTGATTTGTCCCTCGTAATCTTTACTATTCTATCGTCGGTCATGCGGTTGATGTGTTCATTCCATTCCCTTTTTCTTTGTAATACCCAGTCATTTATGTTATCGATTTTACACATTCTTCTGATATCCTCGCTCCTTTTTCGATCCATAAGTGTCCTTCAAGCTATTTTGTGCACCACTTCCATCTCTGCTGTTTCCAGTATTTGTTTTGTTTTCGAGGTTTCTGACCTGGTTTCTGCAGTATATGCTAGTATGGATCTGATTGCTGTTTTATAGATTCTGGATTTAAGTTTGATTCCTATATCCTTAGTTTATTGTTCCATATGGTACTGTTAGGGCATGCGGCTGTTCTTGCTGCTTTCATGGCTTGCCCCTCACCTCTGTTTCAACATCCCCGTGCCTGAATATTTCTATTCCGGGATACTTGAACTTCATATCCTGTTGTATAATTTTATCGTCTATTTCTAGTTTGCATCTGAATGGTGTTCTAGATATAGTCATGGCTTTACTTTTTGTCGCTGATATATTCATTTTAAACTTCTTCGCTGTTGTGTTAAATTGGTGCAATAGTCTTTGCAAATCGTTTTCGCTTTCAGCTATTAATACTGCCTCGTCGGCGTAGCACAGTATTTTGATTTCCCTATTTCCCATTTTGTACCCTTTTAATTTACGCACCTGCTTTATCAGCTCGTCCATAATGATGTTAAATGGTAGGGGGCTAAGAGAGTCGCCTTGTCGGATGCCATTGCTTACTCCTATTTTTTCGGTCAATTCACCGTTTATCCTAGCTTCAATCGTATTAGCCTGATATATATTTTTAATCGTTTTGATGATGTTTTGAGGTATTTGTCTGTCGTAAAGTAGGTGTGTTACATCTTCCAACTGTATGCCATCGAACGCCTTCTCTAGATCGATGAAACACATGAAAGCTGAACGGTTATGTTCAATTGACTTTTCAATTACTTATCTTATAACAAATACTGCATCCGTGCATGACCTTCCCGACTGGAATCCCTGCTGTTCGTCTGCTAAGGAAGTGTGTTCATTAACTTTACTTAATAACTGTCACCTATCACACTTAAAAAACGACAAACCATACGACGTCAACATGCCGCGATTAACAGTTCAACGAATAGTTTGTGTACAACAGTTTTATGAAAGTGAATGATCTTGCATTAAGAGAAGTTTCCACAAAATTAGGATAAAATGAAGCGCCTACAGGGTTCGTAACTTAATCAAGAAATTTGAAGAGACGGATTTAGTTATTCATAAGACAACACCAATACGTCCTCGTCATAGTTGGTTAGATGAAAATGTTGCTGTAGTGAGAGAAATTGTACGAGAGTACCCAAATACAACAATTCGACGTCGTGCACAATAATTGAATATGCAATAGCCACCGCGCATCGGATTTTAAGGAAAGATCTACATACGAGTATGTCAGTATACAAAATTCAGTTGACACAACAATTAAAAGGTACAGACCAAGTACAACGTCATATTGTTAATTGGGTATTAGGAAACAAAGACGATTATGCTGATTTTTGCAACATAATTTTGTTCAGCGATTAAGCACATTTTCATGTTGACGGATACGTCAGCAAAGAAAATTGTCGAATTTTGAGTGCTGAGAATCCACATGTACACGAAAAAGAAATGCGTCCACAGAGATACATGGTTTGGGGCGCATTTTGGAGCGGTGAAGTAGTTAGACCATACTTCTTTGAAAATGAAGCTAGAAGTATATCTCAGTAAATAGGAAACACTATCGTGACATGTTAAATAATTTCTTTTTCCACTAACTGATTATTTGGATTTAAATAACGTGTAATTTCAGCAAGACGGTATAACGCGTTATACATCACGTGCAACTATAGCTCTGTTGCATACCAAATTTCCTGATCATGTTGTATCACGTAATGCTGACAACAGTTGGCTTACAAGATCATGTGATTTAACACTAGTGGACTTTTTACTTTGTGGCTGTGTCAAGAAGAAAGTGTGTGGCACCCAGCCAACAACAATCAATGATCTCAAAGCACATATTCAACGTGTTATTCAGGATATAGAGCCACCTTTATATGCCCGTGTTATGGACAATTTTTCTAAATGAATGACATCTTGACAGATGAGTCGAGACGGTCTGAACGTATTAACAATGTACTTTTCCATTTGTAGTCATATCATCTACATTTTACATTGACAAAATGAAAACCTCAGTTTGACAGATATTATTAGTTTTATTAAATTTACTAATTAAAATTCCTAAATTACATCCTATATTTCCCAATGAGACGCCCTATATAAACCCATATTTAGTTAATTTAAGTTAAATGGGATGCAGCATGAAAAGTTTAACAGATATATTTAAGAAATATTCGTATATTCAGTATATCTCTACATAAACTTCCAAGTAGATAGTGGATAAGGATACGGCACTGACCCACAGTTCTCTGAATCGATACGCCGACAGGAGAAGCCTCCATGTAGGATTTAAGAGGACTATATATCAAACTTTGTACTTCAATGTACGCATATTAATACTTCAAAAATAAATACCGAGCCGTACTCTCTAAGACTTACAACTTTATGTAATTTAAAAGCAGCCCGGAGCCACTGTGGTTGGATAGGGTCATCTATTACATTTACACGATACAGATATTATGAGGTTAATTTTGTCCCGAATAATAGTCAGATCTATATTGCAGACTAAAGATGATTTAATGTACGCTCGCTTCTCTCACTGTTGTCGAAAAGCATAAAGTTAATAAAAACACATGATAGATACTGGCTTTACAAATATAACTATTTAAAGGGCCACTTAAATATTCATTTTCATATTTTTTGTCTATAAAATGACAATTTAATTAATAAATGTGTAATACAAATAATAGTAATTTTATACATATATGTATAAATATTCTGATTTATCTGAATCTACCCCCTCATTTTCATTCACAAAATAGTTATAAATTCAATATCTGAAAATAACTGTTCAGATGAATGATGCTCCTTGACTTGATTTATTATCAGGTATAGTAAAAGTTTATTCCAATGAACAATACCCCGATAGGTGAATTGGCCGATGGGGTACAATAGAGTGGCTTGTTCGGTATCCAGATCTAATGTCCTTAGATTTATTTTTATGGGGTCATCAAAAATCTAAAATATACACCACATAACCCGCTAATATCGAGGCTTTGAAGCAAAAAATTACTGAAGAATGTAGGTTAATTAACACGTGAACGGGTGAGAGAAGAGTTTGTTTCATAACAGGATTTCGTACTATAACCAAACAGAAGGTGCAAGTTTTGAGTACTTATTTTAAAGATACTTTTAAACTTAGATGCCAATTTTTATTATTTTGTTGCCTTGTTTTCTATAAAACGATTATAAAAATTAACCATTCCTAAAAACAATTGAAGCTCCTGTTTATTGGTAGGTCGTCGTGCATTTTTAACTACCTTCACACGCTTCTCCGTTGGTCGAACTCCCACAGTAGACAAACCTATAACCTAAAAATGTTATTTCGGTTTTACCGATTTCGTATTTCTCTTTTTTAACCGTTGCTCCAGCTTCTTCCAATTTTTTCAAAACTTGTATAAATCGTTTGTCATGTTCCATTTTATCCTTTTCCATGAGATAAACGTCATCTAAGTATATTTTTATTCCAGGAATACCCAGGAGAAGCTTTTTCATGCACTTAAAATAATCTGGAAATAATTAAACCTGGAAATAATCCAGGTGCAGCGTTAATGCCAAAAGGTAACCTCTTTACTCGAAACAGCCCTTTGTGTGTATTAAGAGTTAGGACTTTCGCTGTGTCATCATCAACTCGCAGCTATTTGCCAATTTTTATCGTGAACTATACCATGATCTCCATTACTTGATGGATGATATGGTGAAGTCATACTGTACTTAATTAAATTTTTGTCGTAAAATTCGTGAAGTTCTTTCAAATCGAAAGATCGTCCGTTATCAGAAACTACCCTACTGGAATTCCCAACTTCGAAAAGATCCTTCGCAAACTTTTAATGACCTCGCTCGAAGCTATAAATTGACGTGGAATCGACCACTATCAGAAAAACGTGTCCCTGATAAGGTCCTGCGAAATCCACATGAATCGTAGACCATGAATTTAAGGTAGGCTTCAAATATTGTCGCGGTGCTTCTTCCGGATTGTTCTGGTGACTTTGGAATGTCTGACTAGTCGCTACATAATTCTCAATGTCCTAATAAATGTTTGGCCACCATACATAACTTGTTTCGCACACTTTCATGGCCACAAGTCCAGGATGATTTGCATGAAGTTTCGTGAAGATTATCCTAGTTTTTTCTGGTGCTATCAGATGATTCACCTACAATAAGCAATTTTTATACACTGAAATCTCTGACTTTCTTCTCTGGAAAGGTTTATATTTTTCCTCCAACTCGTTGTTTGGCCATTCATGCCAAGTCCAGTATCTCCCGTCTCTGAGTGTCATGTCTTCACAGCTATGTTTTTGTATCTTCTCAATAGGAATACGACGGATATTCGACTCCAGCAGTAGAACATCCCCTAATAAAATATCTCATCATCCACTATGTTATGTATGTATATGTAAATTTTTATTATGTTTCGTTGCCAGATGCGTATTAATAACACTTTATTAATATAATAAGGTATTATATATGGTATATAATTTATAGTAATTATATAAGGTTATATAATTTATAGTATAAACATTGTGTAAAAACTAATCCATCCAAGTCCAATATATTAATTTTCAGTTCAAGACAGAAATGGATTTAAATTAAAGAGCGCATAAAAATCCATTGCAATCTACACAAAATATTAGTTACCTCATAAAAAATGTTTTGGTCATATTAATCTTCTATACGGATGTAAACACATATTAAATAAAATAGAGACAAATTATATTACATAAGGCGTTAATTCTAAGCTATTTAAATTATGCTGATATAATATATCATACTTTACATTGCAATATATAATGCTAACCGAATTTAGAAAACACAATATTCTTGTTTACAACTCATATTTGGTTTATCACGGTGTTCACATATCTTTAAAGCTCAAAGAAATCACTTTGTTAAACATAAGAGGACTCATATCTTCATAGTGCTTGACTCTATTTAAACATCATATACTTTCAGAATCCTGCTCGTCTATAAAATAAAGTTACATACTGCTCGTCAAGAATAGGAATAAGTTTCTATCGGACCGCCCAAGAGGTGTGCAGTAAATAGCTTGGTATAAATTGTCGAATGCTGCCCTCACTTTTTCTTCTACGTATACATAGAGAAATCTCACACTTCCTCCTGTTATTGACGATCAGTACCATCTGATATTCAATCACGCTATTAATACGCGTGGAAAATTTTTTTTAAGAAATCGATTTCTTGCAATATTTCGAAAACTTTAATTTCAACTTCTCTACATAGACTATGTACAATAATATGTATATAAAAAAATTAAAGCACAATTGTTCAAACTATTGCTAAGTGGTCAGCTTTTCTATATGCATATTTTCTATACGAATTCTATAGGTATCTTTTTGCTGTTTTTTATGTATCTTTTATGTAATTCTTTAATATGATTATTATTATATTTAAAATGTAGTACATTAATTGTCTCGATTTCATTATATCGAGTACTTGTTTCTTTCTATTAAAGATTAATTGTGTTTATAAGCAATTAATATCATGATTATTTCATAGTACCGTAAACCGGGGTTACTTGTATCCTACTTAATTTTAGAGATATTTAAAAAAATCTTGGATCAAACGAAAGCTTTACACCTAAGCTCAAGTAAATTGGAATATGAACGATTTCGTTAACCTCAATAGGAATCAGAGGGCTTTTATTAATGTTACCCCTCAATCTAGGATAACTTTGAACAAAGATATTTTCCCCATCAAAAACACTTGTTTAGGTGCTTATATCAATATTACCCCATTAAAATACCGGCCTAAGTGGAAAATTAAAAAGGAAGTCCAATTATATAGAACTTGGCTACTAAATTGTTTTCTTTTTAATTGAAAAATCCTTCCAAAATCAGATTTTTCTTCTAATGTAGGTAGTAAGATTTTCTTCAGTTGCTGTGATTGCGGTTCATAGAGTCCTTGACTTGTTAGACCTGGTTGGCAGACTTGGTCCATTGTGAGCTGATGGTCCTCATTGTATGATGATTCAAAATTGGGCAGACTCACTTTCAGCATATGATACGTCATCACTACTCAAGCTTGAGTTTGTGGAGGATTGAAAATAATAAGAGGCACACCTGGCTGCTTTTATTTTTTCTTAGCTTCGTATTATTCGCTTTCTGATAATTCCCAGTTTTTTCTTTTCAGTAAAAGTTGGAATTACTGTGAAGAGTAGATCTCTTTTCCAGGCGGTACCATTAGTTTCTTTTTCATTATTTTTGTGCTACAGATTCACAACGAACAGTGTTCAGGTGATCCACAAAGCTCCACAATTTACCCCGTCAATCTACATGTACACAAACCTGCGTTAAAGTTACCTCGTCAATTGCACAAACTTCACTTACTAATTTGTATACAATAGGAGAATTGACTTGCAGGAATGATAAAAACCGAAAAGTGTTCCTAGATAGTTTTGTGATTAGGATATAACTTACTTGAAACAATGACTCTGAAAATATTTTCCTGCCAGAGGAGGTTTGGAGGAAGTTTTAAAGACAGATTTTATCACATATACAGAAAAATGGCGCAAAGTTTGCCAAGTTAGCCACTTGGAAAATATGCAGTGATTGCATTACACTCTACTAGTAACCCTTGAAATAGCGAGACTGGTGGGAAGTCGCTGGCATCAAAACTAAGCCCGCCAGAACGATATGGATTCAAAAAACCTGATTTTATAAAGTTACCCCGTCAGTTCAAAGTAACCCCGCTTTACGGTACTATACGACTTTCAACATGTTATTAGAATATAATTTAGTTGAACATTACATTTTAGTTTTACTATGTTGCATACCTTAAAAAAATAGAAATAAAATTAACATGGATTATGTTAGGCTAAGTAAAACGTTAAATGGTAGAGCAGGACCTCATTGTATTTACATGCAAGTTATTGAACTTTTGGATACCAGCGGTAAGTTAACTCTTCATATTGTTGTATTTCAATATTTGTTACAACGTGATTGGTTTCTTACTAAAGATAATAATATTATTATTATATACAAACCCATAATAGTTGCTAATTTCTATCAATCACAAATTTTATATGGCGCATTGATTTAAAACCACACAAACGGGTTTTTATTAAGAATAAGAGGTTAGAAAATATATACATAGCACAGCATGAATGACAGGAATAATAAAGAATGAAGTTAATGGACTACTACCTACAAAGTCACACTATGAATCCCATATGAAATTAACAATTTATTGTTATTCCTAGAGTACTTGTATACCTGTAGTAGCATATTAAATAACGGTAGTAAAATTAACCTAATTAAATAAATAAATAATTCCATATACATTATATAATCATGAAACTATTTTTTATAAAACGGTTATGATATTTAGTACGTCAAATATTAGAAATTTAGTAGTATTTTATATATACTTTTTAGGAGGCTATAGCTTCTACATTCAGAGAACGTGATTTTATTTATCCCTTTTTTATGAAACGTTGACGTATCAAGATGAAAGTCAGGTTCTGCTCGGTGGAAGGAACTTTATACGAGAGTAAATGATCCCAAAATTACAAGTGAGGGTGAACGGTTTATTATTCCTCATGCGAACTAGAGCGGCGGGCTTCATCCAAATTTTGGGCTATTATTTTCAAGTAGAAATACCAATCAGCGCAATAGCGTTATAAATGTTGTTGACTTATTCATAGACTGTACCCGGATTAGAAAGAAAATGAGTGATAAATCAATTTGTAAAAATTTTTCAAATAAAGTTTATAGCGATATGTCATTTTATAAAATTTCTGCGATTTATATTAACCATCGTACTGTTATGTAACATTTCTAACACTACCTGCATCTATAGGTTATACTAGAATATATATTTGATAATTTTATTTACATTCATAATTGCACAATTTTTCATTTAAATCAAAACCTTAAACATGTCGTTTAAATCTGTTTTATTTCAAGTAGCAAACAAAAATTATATAAAAAATATAGAAGCATACCCACAATGTCTTAACATCTATGGCTAAAGTAGGAAGCACTATAAAGAATTCGAATTGAACAATGCTCTTTTGGTTTCTACAAATACATATAAACACATGCATTATGTTGTTCTTAACCCGAATTTATATTTTAATGAACCTGTTTATGCATATTTAGATATCAATACCATGTCATCAGCAATTTATTGTATTTATGCAATTGTAATGCTGACAGTTCTACTTTTATGTATCCCCAACGATACTACCAATAATACTAACAATACCCACCAATAATGCCTACTTGAACTATATTCACTAATTTTAACTATAAAGACCTTCAGTGAAGATATTGGCATGTCGTTCGGATTGGATGAATACGTAACGATGAGAGTCCAAAAAGGAAGGGTTCAAGAAAGTGGAGAACCAATAGAAGAATTTATTAACCTTAGATAAAGCGAGACCTATTAGTACCTAGGAATTGCCTAGAGCAACTGCACCGATCACACCACCTTGAAACGCCAGTTCAAAGAAAAATACATGGACCATCTGACAAAAATCTTGAATGTATCAATAAATGTACAGGCCATGACTATGGCCATAAATTCTTGAGCTGTTCCAATTCTCACGTATTCAATCGGCATATCAAAATATAATAATTCAAATCTGAACGAGATAGACTAACAAGCCAAGGATTTACTAAATTTAGGAACCACCATTCGCGATCAGCCGTAGGGAGACTGTATACAAAGATACATCAAGGATGACAAGACTAATTAACATCATAGAGTTGTGCAAAAATCAGGAGAGAGATATCAAGAAGCACTTCCAAGACTCCGATAATGCACTACATCAACGTTCATGCAAATTGCTGGGAAATATACTGCACTGAAATTCGATAAGAGAAACGTCCAGTTTTCGTGAATGAGACCAGTCACATGAGACGAACAAGTAATCTACAATATATATCCCATCCTGTTAGTTGGAAAAGGCGTCGACAAGCAGAGCTCGCTGAACTAACTGAAGAGCGTGCCAGCTATTGAAGACTTAATGGTAGCAGTCCAAGATGATTTGATATTCACTCACAAATACAAGAAATATATATGAAAGAAGAATATGGAAGATAAGTACTGTAATTTCATTAGATCATGGCAAATAATCGACCACATAATTGAGGAATATCAAGCTCTGACAGAATCAGCGTACCTGAGATAATACAACCAAGTGTCGAAAATAGCATAAAAGCACAACCTGTTGTGGAACCTACCACCATACTACAAGTATCAGCTGCAGCCAGTCCTCGAAAACGACTAACGTATATTATATTGAGATATGACAATAATCGCTGACAGAAGAGTGGATTACAATAGGCCAGATACCACCCTTATTGACAAAGAGCAACGAAAAGTTTATATTATGGATATAGCGTACCTGAACATCGAAAACCTGGGACCTCCCAACTACATATTTAAGCCAATGTAGAAAAGCGCCATATTGCAGACCTGCCCCATAACGAGGAAGTTTCGGAACCAATACTAATAGACAAGATGGAACGGGCTGTGTTAGAATTAATGAATTATATCCCCTATCGTCCGAACCGGAGCAGAATTTCTTAGAATATCTCAGGTGTAGGTAAATGCTTTCTCAGCAATGGTGCTGAGATATTGCACTTCAAGTTCATAATAATTATTATTATCTTTACTGAAGTACGTATGAGAGATACGTGATAAAGAAAATATTTTTTTTTTAGTTCTTGATAAAATACATAATTAAAAACGAAAGTATATGTAAATTACTGAACAGAATAGATTTTTTTTTATAAAATTTGGACACACGGAAACTAGACTTCCTTCCCCAGAAAACCTACAGGCAGGCTTGAGTAGGGGAAGGTTACACATATAAACGCGGACAAACACCCAGTCCTGAGGGAAGTGCCAAGTTCCCTCTGGTGAGAATCGAACTCACGCAGACAATATGCCCAGTACTTGGCCCAGTTGCCACCCTGTTACTAAACACCAAGTCAGCACCACCGTGGCACTATGAGAATGAGACCATGTGTCACCCATCCAAGTCGCACCTAGCTATTCGTTGCTTGACTTCGAATAGCGCAGGTCCGACAATGAACGAAGTACACTGCCTCATCCTTATAAATAAATAAATTAATTAATAGTTAAGATTATTAACTCAAGTACATAATTAATTTTAGTTTCTCCTTAAAATAGTTAATGGGCTCAATATGTTTTAATTCCTTTGTTAGTGTATTACAAAGACCACATTAAAAGTGAAACTGCTGTTAAATATATTATAAGAATCTAAATCTGAGTTTGTTTTTCAAATGTGGTGATGAATATAATGATAATATACTTATTGAAAAAAATCATGTACAAGTACAGACTCCTCTCTTTAGAAGCCTTAAGAAGGCTTAGTCTACTTTGTTAAAGTAATTAATGACAACAATTTATAATATATCGACAATTTACTGTCTACATTTCTGACATTACTGGATATGATAAACCATGTATTTAATTCTTTGGATATTAGTTTTTTAGCCTAATTACACCCTTTTGTTTAAAATCCTAATTTCATATTACTTTATGGGTTTCAAACCTACATTTCGGGTAAATATTAATTTAAAAGAATTAATACAGACTTTTCGATACCTGGAATATTATACATGGAATCAATTGAAATAGGAGTTATGTTTTGTACTGAGGTCATATTTATATTTTTTCTGCAGATATTTTAAATATTTGCTTAAAATGCAAACTACATATGTAGGTACGTTAATCTAGTTTTTTACCTTCTGATTCGTATGCAGCTTCTCAAATTGTAAATAACTATTTAAAAACTATTTTTGGTTGGATATTAAGAAATACATCGATTATAAATGCTAATAAGAGTCACACTATCATTTTTAATACACCACATCAAGTTCACAACACGCATGAATCAAATATTAAAACTAATGATCAAGTAATCGCTTCAACTAGTATTGTAAAAAACCTGGAGGTTTTATTTGATTCTACATTGAAAGTTTCTAGTCGTATCAACAACATGTAAAGAAGCATTTTTCTTCTAGCAATACTCTTTTAAAAAATAATTAGGCACAAGTTTTAAAATTTTACTTAGTAAAGCTATGACTTTATCTCATTTATATTTTGCAGATATTGTGTTCACACCCTGCCTATCACAAGAGGACAAATATCATTTAAAGCAAACTTAGAATGCCTGTATGAAATAGTTTGCAATCATACCGTCATGTGATCATATTTTTCCTTACATGCTCGTATTTAATTTATTGAACAATTGTAGCATCTGTCTTAAATATTATAAAGATCTATACACCTGATTATTTATGTAACAAGTTAATGTGGCGCACTGATACCCGCAATAAAGATTACAATACAACAATAAAACAAATAGAAAACAAAATTTCCAATATTTCCATCTCATCGAAGTGAAATCATCTTTTTAATATGTCGTATATCGTCAATAAATTACCTACTCAATGTCATAATATGTCAGTGGCAATAGTCAGAAGTAAATTGAAAAAGAATATACCTACATAAAATTTGCAGTATTTTAATATACGCCTATTTTAAGTTGTATTCTTATTTTTCAGTACGTTTATTTTATATTTTCATGCACATATCATCATATCGTTTCCATTACATCGTCTTCATGTACGTATGTTTATAATCAATTAAAGATATTACTTAATTTTTAAAATTCTATGCACAAGTATTAAAAAATTATATTTAAAATTTTGTATATTTACATTTTGTATACATATACCTGCACATATTACTTTATATCTACTCCACATATACTTACTTCAATTACATATTTCAGTTAATAATAATATATATATATATATATATATATATATATATATATATATATATATATATATATATATATATATATTGCTAACTATCTTGCTAATCTAATACGAGAAGAATGAAACAAGTTGCATAATTTTGTGTAGATAAACAGGAGTTAGTGAATAAATAAAAGTAAATAATAGATGAAAATAATATAACTCAGTCGTTTTCACAATTTTTGAAATATAACAAATTTTTTTTATGAATTTCAAGAAACTTGTTTCCCTCAAATTAATATGACCCAATATATTTAATATGTGTTATATTTTTCCTTTGGTACATGCCCAAATTATCTACATAAAAAACCAATATAAAAATGTAATTTTATATTTGATGTAAATTGCTTTTTGACTGGCTCTATATATAGTAAATATCGCATGTATATTAACATGTGTACTATATGTAAAGAACTGAGATATATTTGCATACACCTTATATACAACATGTTGATAGGTCTGCCATAACATCTCCCCTACACATGTATATTTGCGAATACTTCCCTATTGCACACCTGTAGAATCTTCAGCTTTAGAAGACCTATTATATTCTTGTTACCAGTATGTTATAATAATAATAATTCCTTTATTGGCGAACAGATAAATCCATATTTATATAACAAAAAATACAAATAAATACATACATTTTATATCACTTTTTATTTATTTAACTTTTTAAAAACAATTTATTTTTACTTTACGATTTTGAACATTTTACTATGTCAAAAAAGGAGTAACCGACTTCTATAATTTAATTTAGACTTGTTCGACGTTTACTCGACGACTAATTGAAGATTACTGATATGTGAAGTTACGAACTACTTCCGATTACTCAATATGCGGATTACTGAAGCTACTAATGGTTGTTTCTCTATTTAAAACATTTCTGTATGCTGATGCTGCAGGAATGTTCTAAGAAGTGTTTTTCTCAAGACTTTTAGCAAGTTGCAATAATTGCGATAAAATACAATGTAGGTTTATGATAAGCACAAAAGGTTTTTAGTTACGCGATAACCGCAATGACTTTGGTATACTCTTTTCTGGACATAACATCCTGTATGCTAATGGCCTGTTACAATGTATATTACAATATTATAAAATACAGTATTAATCTAAGTCTTAACCTAATATAAGAGAGGATTCTATATAACATACATACGTGTACAGTATATACCTAAAGAAAATAAATAACAACGGGTTACCCTCTAAATAACTTCGATATAAATAAGCAATCGATTACTTCAATAGCATATAATTTATAGGACAGTAAAAAGTTGTTATCCACACTTGATAAACATATATTTTTTGATTATATCTTAAAAGGCTTTACAAAAGCTCTTTAAGCACAGAAATTGAGTTTATTCCCCTAAAATCTCCTACCAAGATGAAGAAGAGTTTAGAAATATTACACAGAGAAGAGAGAGTTTCTCCCAACTTCCTCCTATTGCAACACCTCAATATCCTCCCGTTTCAATGCAACTGAAGCATACAATCACATACTCCGTCACCCTGGACCTATATTAACGATATGATCGCAAACACTTCCGTAGGAAAATAAGTTCAAACGTCCATTTGTGTTGAAGACATAAATACTGTATTTATTTACCTATGAAGTTATCGAAAATATCCTTACATTTTTACCATACTGAAATACAATAAACATCACTTACTAACAGTAAAGTTTTCTAACCTAATTTCCTATTGAAAAAATGAAATAGGCGAGAAAATCTAATGTCAATATGTGAATATACAAATGCAAATGTACACATATATACCACTGGATAATACAGCGAAAAATTGACTCAGAAATATCACCGATTCGATGTCGTGTGATCTGGCTGTAATGATAAATAAGATTTAGTAACATTGATTTTTAATTTTCTGTATAACATTGCATTTTTTGTGACCAATTTTTACGACGTAAAAATATATCATAAAAGTTCAGCTTTCACAGATCAGTTAGTTTTCGTACCAGGTAGTAATTTTTTCAACGCGTAATTACGTCATGTTCTTTGTTCGACCTCCCTCCTCCCTTTTCCATGACAAGAGATAGCACCATATACCTGAATCTGAAAAACTTGAAATAACCCCGCAAAAACTAATCTTGCATTTTAATGAGTTTAAAAATAATCAGGCGGCAATATTAGGTCAGTTTAAAACAATCGGTGACCGTGAATGGTGCGTAAATGACTTTAGTGTGGTGATAGTGAGTGTGGTTGGAGTATCCTGTCAAAATTAAGACGAAATATTTAAGGAACAGTCTACAAAAGGTAAATGTAACAAATGACCATAAGATAATTACTTCTTTGAACGTTGATGTATTTTTTAAAATTACTTATTACTGATATATATTTCTTTTATATACAGGTAGGTCCGAAAGGAAGGAGGGTTTCGTCAATGGTAAGTTTTACATTATTACTCACTATGTATTTATATTATTATTCGCTAATCGTATTAAAATTTACATACTTTCATTTTGTAAGTATTTCAAGAAATTCTCTCTATTTAGATATTTATGTAATATAGATCGTTTTAACTAATCATATGATGCTAGAGCAATGTCTTAAAATACATTGAATTAAGGACTCTATTAAAATTAAATTTTAATTTATTAATTTAATTAATATTAATTTCTCAAATCTAAGTTTTAAGTACCATTGAAAATTTTAAATATAAACTACACTAATTTTCAAATTATATTTTCCAAAGCGTCATACATTTTGAGTATACTACTATAATAAAGATTATTTTAATGATGCTCTACTTTTTTAGAGTTCAGCTTGTTTTCCATACGTATACTCGTAATTTAGAAAAATGTTAAAGATATTTTATTAAATGCTCTGCTTATTTACATTACATTTCTATATCTATAATAGAACGCTATAGATATAATAGCGTCAATCATATATATTTAGATGTTTTAAATAAAAATCTACATATATCTGTGTACATAATTTTATGTGCTGAATTTTTATCAAGCTTATATTCCTATTTCATTTTTTAGGATAATATTGTGTAGTTTATTTTGTATTCGTAACAGAAAATACTATTGCCACTAATAGTAATGGAATATATTTTATGTATTCACACAGTTATATTAAATAATTACAGTTGCAAATAACTTTAAATGCATTTTAAAACTGAGGCATTAACTCTTTCATTACAATGCTCAAGTTCGTTTTGTATATTTACAATGATATGCAAAGAAATAACTAAAATAACAACGTACTTTGTACAATGGTGCCCTTGAAAATTTATATTATTTTAAGTACTAATTATCAACAATACCCAGTTCTTCTATATGACTATAAGAAATATATACATCACGTGAGTGTTCCGATTTACTTTTTGCCAAATCAATTGTATTAACATAATTGCAGTTTCTATATTACTGCTATCAAACATCGTAAAATAATAGAAATAAGATACAATAAATACATAAGATTTACTACAAGTCAGTTCTTTTACATATTTAAATATTAATATCAGGGTCAAATTTTGTACAGAGTACGTCAATTTTGACAGAACTTACAGATATTTGAGAAATCTCAGAAATTGAATAGGATGCGGTTTTCCATCACTTTTCCTTTTGAGTTTAGTTTTTCATAAAAGTAACTGGATATTTAAGACATATCTTATTTCTGTATACCAGGCTGTTTCTGTCTACAGATATAAAATTCACAAAAAATTTTATAATAGTCTGGCTACATTTAAAATCCACATTTTTAAAAAGATTTTTAACATATTTTGGAACTGGAAATATAACAACCCCTAGAATGATTATAAGATTTTCAAATATTAAGTTTGAAATGATCGACATCATAAAAATCTAGCTTCAGAATAACTACCGCTTGTGACCTATATTTGCTATTGCAGAAATATTCATTTGTAGATCACTTTTATAAAATACTCATATACGATTCATGATAAATCAATTCTTATAGACATCTCAAAATTAATATTGAGAAGTAAAGCGATATACAAAGGGTGCCATTTTTAAAGAACTTAGGAAAGAGATATCTGAAAAAGTAGAATCGTAAGCAGTATTTCAAATACTCCTTTCCTTCGAGTTTATGTTTAGATCAACATTTAAAATATCTATTATTTAATGCATCGGGAAATTTAATACATAAACAGAATGAATATTTATGGAAAATACAAGATAAATATTGACTGTGATAGTTTGAGTAGATTTATAGTGCATAGTTAATAAGAATTTAAATGTTTGTTGCAACTTGCATCATTTATAACATAGCAACCCCTAGAATCATTGTAATATTTGCAAATATTTAATCCAGAATGATCTGTTACATTCTAGAAATCTAATTTCAATATTACATACTATAACTTGGTGACATACATTTGCTATTGCAAATAATACTCTATACTGGAATATGTTGCAGATTACTTACAAGCAACAGTTACAATTTAAACTTTAACTTAAAACTTACTTTATTAAATGTAGTAGAAATATAACATTACGAAAATAATTTTTGTTAAATGTTAAAATAACATTTCAATTGCAAATCGTTCTATTTTTGATTCTGTTTGTTATCGACTTTACTTAGTAAAAACTGTAGCCACAGTGTTTTGTTTACAGAATAGTAAAAACATAATAATGTTTTAATTTATTTCCCTCTCATGAAAATTAACTACTAGAAAGCAACGGATACTTCTGTTTTTTTATTAGATTATTAATATGTATTCTCTGATAAATTGCATGTAGTGCATTTGTCTATGATTTTGTTCATTACAATAGTTGATGATCTTCATTTTATAAAAACTAAGAGCGGTTTTAAAATATAAAAACCGTATTCGGAAACTTATTTTTTATTTTTTATACTTGAGATTATAAGAATACTATTTCAGATATGTTTAAATCTTCTTAGAAAATGATTTGGCAGTAATGTCTAAGAATCTGTTAAAAATAATATATTTTTTACATAGTCATCATCATCATTAGGTCATCAGTCCTAAGACTGGTTGGACGCTAACCTCCAGCTTCTCCTATCTTGTGCTAACCTACGCATTTCGCTAATTGTGCTACAACCTACATCCCTTACTATTTGCGAGCAGTAGTCTAATCTCGGCCTACCTCTGCCTTTCTTCACTCCTATTTCTGCCTCCAAAATATCCCGGACTATTCCCCCATGTCTCAGCAAGTGGCCTACCATTCTATCTCTTCTCTTCTTTAAGTTTTTCTTTTGAAATGATTATTCGAAATTGAATAGTGACCTATGACTAAGAGATCAAATCACAGACATAATTTAAATATAAACTCCCAACAAAATAACTTTTCAATAGACGTCATTGTAAAATATGGACAGAAAAGAAAATTTGTAGAAAATAAGTACAAGTACAGTTATAAATTATTAAGAAATCGCTTAGAAATATTCTAGCATAGCATGAATCACGAAAATAAATATGTTTTTCATAAGTAACTGAAATAGAATATACAAATACACAAACTTATAACTAAAAGCAATTGGCTAGAAAATATTAGTAAAAAACTACCCCTTTAATAACTTTCAAGTGTTAGAGGTAAAGTAGTAAACCAACTTAAGCGGAGAATAACAATATATGAAAGATTTATTTTTTATTGTGAATTTAGTAATGAATTAAAATATTTTTTCTATGATTAAATACAAAGAACCAGTTAACTGCCAGTTGATTTGAATTTTAATTAATAATAATATAGGTATGTTTTTCTTTATCTTACAGATATCTTAATATCTATATATTATTTATATGTTATTTAATTCTTTTAATGTTAGGAAATAACCTTAAACTATAATATTATATATTATTATTTAAAACGACAATATTTATATTAACAACAGTTAATATACACCCAACTTAAAAAAAGGCTTCTCAAAATTCAATTTCGCTTCACAATTTGATTTAAAAAAATCTACAATATACACACCCATTTTTCCAAAAATTATTCTCAAATCCTATAGAAACTAATTGAATTGAATAATGTTATGAATTTTATTGATGAAAATTTAAATTACTTTAATACAATGTAGAACCCATCTATAGACTAAAATTATGTTTAGAATTATTTTAAAGATTTATCAAAAAAATTGTACGTAATTTCTAAATGTAATTTTTATATCAAGGGTTATTCGTATAAGTATAGTATAAGGAAGGGCATTTTTTAAAGTAACAGCCTACATATTGACTTGTTGTTAAATTATCCCTATAAAATTGATTTACTATTTAAATATTATTATTTATCTAAATATACTAACTGAAATAAATAATCAAAATATTCTCCATTCATTTGTTAGCAATCGAGTTTAAGCTAGGCTATATTAAAGCTATTATCTTTCGCTAAAACTTATTTTTACTTGCTTAAATAACTTTAAACTTGTTCGCGTTCAGTATATGTTTTTATAATATAATTTTAATCTTGTATTTAATCAAACTACTTTTATTCAATCAAAGGTAATTTTAGTAGATGTCGATAAAATACTAACTTCAAAATTACCGAAGAATAGCACGAATGTATTTATAGATTATTAAGAAACCGCTGTATTTTCTGCAGTAACATACATATATCACAAGAATAAATATTTCTTTTCCAATAGTCAATTCAAATAAATCATAACAGTACTCAAACTTGAAACGAAAAGTCAGTCAGTGTTACTTTATTCTAAGTGCCTTTACAGATAATAAGCTTTAATTAAAGAACGTTACCAAAGAATTTTAGTAATTCAAATTTTAGAAGTAAAATATTAAACCAAGTTAATCGGGAACTAACAATAAATGAGCGAAATAATTTTATTGGATTTTTTGTATTTTTATTCTATTAAACAGAAAGTATCAGTTAACTCTTGGCTGTCACATTTTAATAATTAATATTATACATAAGTATGTTTTTCACTTACATCAAAACTTAAAAGAAATTCCGCTTTAATACATTTTAAGTTTCAGAGGTAAAGTATTAAACCAATTTAAGTAGAGAAAAGAGATGGGTAAAGCAATTATCTTTTATTGTAAATATAATATTAAAATCTTTATTCTATAATTAAATAAAAAGTATCAGTTAACTATTAGTTTATAAATTTTAATTAATAAAATGATATACATACATCTTTCTTTATTTTATATTATAAGTACCTATATATTTATATCTTAATTAATATATTTAAAGTTAACAAATAATCTCAAACTACAATTATATCTTCTTGAAAGAACAATAACGACAATATTTATAGTTACAACAATCATTATACCCCCTCAACTTAAAAATGGAGTTTCTCAAAATCTAATTTCTCTTTATAATTTGATTAAAAAGTAAATCCACAGTGTACACCTAGTTTCCCAAAAATTATTCTCTAATTCCATAGAAACTAATGCACTTCGTATATTGTGAATATTATCAATAAAAATGTAAATTATTTTAATACAGATTTGAACTGACTTAGGGAATAGAATTATGTATGATGTATTTTAGAGATCCATGATTAAAAATCTTACACGGATAGATTTTTAATTTAAGTGATATGTCTTCTAAACGTAATTCTTATATTAGTGGTGATTCAAGGAAGTGCAGTCTAAGGGAGATGATTTTTAAACTAACATCCTATATATTATCAAAGGTTTCCTGATGAGCTTATTTCAAGGACCTTATAACACTTGTAATATAACTGATGGATTAATGAAAACTAAACTTCTTTTGTTTACCATTTGAGTATTGCTCTCATAAATCTACTATTAATCTGCTGTCTGCATTAATCAAAATAAATAATCAAAATGTTTCCCATTTATTCGTTAGCATTCGACTTCGAGCTAGTCTATATTAAAACTCTTAAATTTCATTAAAACTTACTTTTACTTGCTTGAATTGCTTAAAATTTGCTTAATTTGTTAAATATAATTTTTATTTAATATGTGTTCAATATAATCTTTTATAATATAAGTTTTATCTTAAAAAGCCTTATATTAAAACAAATGTAATTTTGGTCTATAAAATATGAACATAAGAATAACAGAAGGTTAGTATGAATACGTTTACAAATTATTAAGAAACCGCTTCGAAATTTTCTGTAATAGCATAAATCACAAGAATAAATAATTTTTCCATAATATGCAATTCAAATAGATCATGTAAGTACGCAGACCATAAACGAAAAGTCAGTTACTGTTGCCTTATTCTAAGCGCCTTTACAGATAATACATTTTATCTAGAGAATATTAGTAGGAAATTAGCATTTTAATACTTTCAAGTTTTAAAGGTAAAATGTTAAACCAAGTTAATCCGAAAATGATAATGTATAAGTAGAAAAAAGTTAATCATTTTAATTTGATTATTTATTTAATTCTAAATTCTATAACATAAGAGAAGAAGTATCAGTTAACTGCTAGTTGACCATTTTCAGTTAATACATTTATACATACATTACACATTACATTTTTAGCTAACTTCGAAAGTTAAAAGAAAACTTTTTACTTAAGATTGACAAAAAGTTAATTACACAATTCTCGCCTTTCTTCTTCTTGAAACGTAAAACTTACGACATTGATCACATCGACAACGCTCAACATATCTCCGTACTCAAGATGGGGTATTTCAAAATGATATTTTTGTCGTTATATTATTATTATTACGCTAAATTAAAATAGCTTTATACCGTGCCGTGCGTATCTTCCCTTTCCTTCCCCTCTATTTAACTTTGGAACTGAGGGACCCAAAAGAACGAAAATTGGCATACATATTTTAAAGTTTTAAAATTATTTTTAAGTGGCAACAGTGTGCAAGTGAAAACTCATTTGAAAGCTGCTTCAAATATCAAACGCTGTTTTTATTTTGACATGCGTATTTGAATTAAGAAAAAAAATAGATCGAATTTAATACTGGCATACCATAAAATTATTTAGGCAGTCTCACTGTAATATCGCCATATTAATGGATAATAAATTTCCTTTTATATTTATATTTTATACCGAATTGAATGGACAAATAGTATTCAAATATTGTCTTTTTAAGTTTTTTTTTATAAGTTTTTTTCTGATCGAAATCATGCAATTAGTTACTTAGACGTTTTCACATATCCGAATTTTATGTTATGCTTATATTTTAAAATTTGCTTTTAGGTGCTTTGATTTAATTTTAAATTGATTCTAATTATGTTATGTTAGGCACCTACTTTTCAATGAGAGATATCAATGAGACCCAATCACGCTATTAGAGAACTGTTGCAGAATGTATGTTAATTTTTGCAGAAATACTTCGACGAGTGAGTGAAGAGTTTCATAATGGGATGTTATACTATCAACAAGAGGGATGTGGACATTTTGTTATTTTTTAATTAAATTTATTGATTATCATTACAATAGAATGTATTTTAATTTAAGCAAGATAACGTGATTTCTGTCAGAAATACCTCACAAATAGACGTTACATGTAAGCACTACCTAAATAGT
Organism: Rosalia funebris; assembly: GCA_037954035.1. NCBI lineage: Eukaryota > Metazoa > Arthropoda > Insecta > Coleoptera > Cerambycidae > Rosalia > Rosalia funebris. The sequence continues at coordinate 15,145,844 of JAZFAV010000007.1, forward strand.
TTGATGGTATACCCATATTAAATTCAATCTATTTTGAGAAATCCAAAGACATGTTAAAATAACAACAACGTTTGAATACATATTTGAAGTAGCCTCCAAATCGTGTTACACAATATTAATATTTAAAAGTAATTTTCAAAATAACACCACACCGGCTTAACATCTTCAATAATTATATCACTATTTATTAACTTAACACATTATTTTACACGTTAATGTATGTATACCAATTTTCACTCTTTTATGTTAGCCCCTCATTAACATTGGAATGTAGAGTTAAATGTTAAAGAGAGTCTGTAAAATAGTTGACTATATACATATGTTATATTACAACTTAATTAGATTTTTTCTTCACATAATCTATACACAATACTTTTACGCACAAGACCAAAGGAATTCTGTGAGTGACAAAACAACTTCTATGTATATTCCAATTTTTATAGTAACTCTTAAATAAATTTTTACATACAATAAATCAGATTAATATTTAAAACAGAATTAATAAATATAATTACAATTTATGATAGCATCCACCCTTATAGAATAGTTATTTGAAAATTAATTCAATTACTTAGTTTAGTACAAGTTTGCTTTTGAAGGAATTATATGACAGTTTATCATATCATATATATCCTTGATTATGGTAGAATGTAATAGCAGAAGAAACATTTTTATGTAAGACTAATATGACTAAAAATATCGATGTTGTTTATTTTTTTAGTTCATGTAAAAATATGACCTCTTTATACTTTTCGAAAGATTATTCTAACAATTTGATAATTCCCCGAAAAGTCATAGTTTCCTAGTCATCTTTTGAATATATCCTTTCAATTTAAATTAATAGCCTCGTGAGAACTATTATAGGACAAGTTTTTAATTTTATTTTTGAGTATTTTTTACTTTTTTTCTTATGTTTGTTAAGAGATGAAAACATCCACAATAATTAAAATCTGATAGTATTTGTTAATATTTTATTCAGATTCATATTAAAGCAATTTCTGAAAAGGTCAGAGCTTTTAAAAAAAAGTTCTTAATAAGTTCAATAAATTCAAGTTCACTCTTCAATAAATTGTTCTCATGAAGATCAAATTGTAGATCACAGTGAAAAACTATTTCTTCATTTTTTCGTAAACTATAGATCCCAAAATTTAAACAGCATTTTTGTTTTAAAATTAGTTTCAATCTTTTCACTATGACTTTTATTTACAAAATAAAATATACTTACCTCTATTTACCTTTAAATTATGTTTCCATGTAACATACTAATGTTAGTTAAATTATCATTTTCAAAATTTTTATCATATTTATTAATATAGTTATGTTCATTTATGCGAAACCATAATACATTTTCTTTATTACTTTTATAATTTTATAATTCTGTAATGATCTTAAACGCTTATTTCTATAAAATGTGCAATTCTAATATAACACCTTGCAACGCAACAGATTTATCTCCATTTAAATGTTATAATAAATTTATATTTTATATTATAAATTTCCAATTATACTTACATTTTATACCTAATTAAATGGGTAAAGAGTAACGTAAATTAAATTTAAATATATTGTATAACAGGCTCATTGATAATATATCAATATGTATGCTAATTCATAAGCATTAGATTGTACGCAATATAAAATATTGTTAATCTATTATAATTCGAATCGTCAATAAACATAAGTCGTATAAAAACATTTTGCTCTTATAAAACTGATTGAGATCCTTATCTATTTCTTTATCTACGAAGATAGAGAAGAAATTGTTTTAATGTTATCCGAACTTTTATTGTTCATAATTGTTGTCTTTCATTATTCAAAACGTGTGGTATTAACGCTTTCCATTCTAATTTAACATCAAAATTATTAAGAGTACTATCATGATTTCATTATATTTAAAAGCTTTCTTTTTCATATAGACTTTTAGCCAATATAAAATTTTGCAGTTATTTATAATGATTTCTATCTGTAAACAATATATGACTTTTATATGTCTTTAAAGTTTTATCTCATTCCTTCATACTTCATACTTATTGATTATTGGACTACATTTATTACCTTTATTAAACCATCTAACTTCTTATGAATTCATGCTTAAAAAATAAAAACGTTGCGATGTTATGGAAAAGTGATATTGTATTATGCATGCTTTCATAGTAAAATATTCAATATTTTCAGTTTTTCAAAATTTGTCTGCTAAGGTATTAATAAATACAAAGATGTATGTATTCGGGAACTTCAGCACTCATCGCATTAAAATACCGTCTAACGGTATCTGGAACTTTATTACCATTTCTCTCTGATTGTCTATTCATTTGAACCATAAACAATATGCAGACATTTTCAACATGTAAGACATATTTTACGATGATACAAAACCTACTAATTAGTAACACAGTAAAATAACTTATTGAAATTTATTAATTCGTTTCTAAAACACCATGTACCTTTTCGCAATATTCATTCTCACTTTATTAATAATTATACGAAGTTTATATCTGGAACAACTACCTGAAATACATTCCCTATTTATTACGATTTTAATCAATATCAATCTCAATATAAAGCTAACAAGTTACCAGAAACTGTTTAGGTTATATAGTTATAACAAGAAATGTTTATTAAAAGTTATTCACTTTACCTAATTGATTCAATTATACCGATTTGTTCTGGCTCTCAGCCGAACAAAATATCTACCAGAAAGCAAAATTAATTAATGAGATTCTCCGCCCCAAGGGTAAATAAATCATTTCGCTTTATCTAGGGTACGTTCGTTTGAAGAGTTAACTTTGATTTTTTAATAAAAATACCAACCGTTTTTTTTTTGTTATTGCCATATATAGCGATATATGATATTCCGAAACTAGAAGGCACTCATCACTATCAGTATGTATCAGTCATCAGTCTAGTCGAGTCAAGTGCGCATAGCAGTTAACGACAGAAAAAAAAACATTCTTTTTGTAGCTCCGTACGCGGACGTATTTAGTAAGGAAATTAACGCGGTGTGCTTAATTCCTATATTTCAATTTTCTAGTACAAAGTACAGTGATTTTCTTTCAAGTTCGCGAGTGTATAAGCTGTCTTTTATTCACCGTGAACAATTATTTCTTCAAGTTATTGTGTGCAACCAGAAGCTGTTGCGAATTCATTTCTTTCAAACATTCCACTGTTCAACGAGTCAATCTGACAATTACGTCAGTGTCGTTCATTTCAAGTGTAATACAACTAAACTTTAATTCGGTTTCTCATACAACCTAGACACAGTGTCGCGCGAATTTCTGGAACGAATTTACGCCTCGTTCTCTCGTGTAGCACCTGTACCACAAACTCTTTTTTGTTAATATACTCTGTTGTTAATACCGAGTTTTATTAACTGGTCCTTCAATTCTTCAACCCTGAGCTAATTGTGACGTGGAATGGTTTTTCACCTATGGTAGCGAATTAACAACAACAACAATAAAAATACACAATCAACAGTCCACTAGCTACTCGCCGCTTCCACGCCTGGCGTGGAAGCGGCGAGTAGCTAGTGGACTGTTGATTTTTTTTTTTTTAACAATAGAGTATATTAACAAAAAAGAGTTCGTGGTACAGGTGCTACACGAGAGAACGAGGCGTAAATTCGTTCCAGAAATTCGTGCGACACTGTGTCTAGGTTGTATGAGAAACCGAATTAAAGTTTAGTTGTATTACACTTGAAATGAACGACACTGACGTAATTATCAGATTGACTCGTTGAAAAGTAGAATGTTTGAAAGAAATGAATTCGCAACAGCTTCTGGTTGCACACAATAACTTGAAGAAATAATTGTTCACGGTGAATAAAAGACAGCTTGTACACTCGCGAAAGAAAATCACTGTACTTTGTACTAGAAAATTGAAATATAGGAATTAAGCACACTGCGTTAATTTCCTTACTAAATACGTCCGCGTACGGAGCTACAAAAAGAATGTTTTTTTTTCTTTTCTTTTTCTGTCGTTAACTGCTATGCGCACTTGACTCGACTAGACTGATGAATGATACATACTGATGGAATAACTGTTGTTTCTACGTCGTATATTGCAACGGCTAGCCACGTGCTAAAGACAGAGAGGGTGACGTGCTTGTTGCTACAAGAAATTATTTCAAGCGGGACAGGACCGGCTTTTAGAATTTGTTGACGGACTCTTGTTGGAATATGAAATTCCAACATACTGCCCCCGCGGCTGAAGCATCCTGATTCAGCTGGAATTAACAGTATTAGAAGAATGTAGGGAAAACTACGAGACAATGGGAGAACTATGTAGGTAGAATTTCTTTTTTTGAAATTTCCTCTGGAAAGGTAATCTGAAGGGTTGTTGGAAGATTTGACGTACCTCTACTGGTAGTCAAAAGTGAGTTCTTGTATTTGAGCCACCCTGTTAGACACAAAGGTTGTCCACCTGCTCGGATGGCCTTTGCACCAACAAAGCGCTATTTGGGAATCTGTCCACAAGTTTATGGATTTGAAATTGAATTTGTTGTCGAAAATTGATTTGATTTTCTCTGTTAACTTAGAAAGAAGTAGCATGGCACACAATTCCAATTTCGGAATAGTGGTTGATTTAAGGGGAGCTACACGGGACTTGGCAGACACTAAACAACAGGAAACAGATTTGTCCACATAAATCACACGAAGGTATACACAAGCACGGTAAGCGAGGACACTTGCGTCCGAGAAGCCATGTAACTCTATCTCTGAAACTGGTTTGTTAATGAAAAATTGCCTGGGAATTGCAAAATCCCTTAATTGTGAAATGCTTTCTAGCAAATTGTCATATTCGGAAATTAGAGAAGAATCTGATATACTGGTGTCCCAGTCTAACTTCTGAAGCCAGAGCTTCTGCATTAATATCTTACCTTGGACTATGACTGGATTTACTAATCCAAGAGGATCGAAACATTGAGATAGTGTAGAAAGAATTTTTCGCTTTGTGACCGAAGTGTCACTTGGAAGAATGTCAGGTGTGGGAATTTGAAAATTATCTGAGATCGGGTTCCATTTTATGCCCAGAACCTTGCAAGGAGCTTTGTCTAGATTAATATCAAATTCGGAAGTAGAAGAAGAAGAAATCCATTGCACCTGACAGTGTTCTAGTTTTCACAAATGCCATGCATTTATCATGTTCCCCTCAACTACACTGAAAGAATGACCTATTAGCTATTAATAAAATATTTATAACGATAGCCTATAACTTTAATTATACAGGGGTAGCAAGCGTCATTTGGTACGCTTAATTAATAATTTTGTTGCTGTTCCTTTAATAAAGTAAAATTACTGTTATTAGTTAACCATCAATTAATTATTCATATCTGACCTTATTACTACAAGTAGTCTAGTAACACACGCATATTCTATTAGCTATAATTAAACAACCTAATATGTGGTAATTTTTATTGAATAGAGGTAATAAGTTTATCTAAAACTATTACTCGCTGACTTTAACAAAGGCAGCAAAAATCATACTGTATATATAGAATGGTCCATTTAAAATCGAGGCACTACTCTAATATTTGTATTTTTTGGCTGATTTAAATAATTTTAGATCGGCTAATTTTGACTGATATAACCTTTTTTCTAGATGATAGGCTTTCATTCTACTGTTGTGCAAAATTTCACAATAAAATTTTAAATCTCAAGAGCTAATTTCTAAAGTCAATAATTGAAATAAACAGTTTTAAAACCTTAAAATGGACTTTTCCGTGCGTAAAACATCTCTATCTCGAAATTGAGTGGCCGAGAAAAAATAAACCAACACATAAATGCAGAATATGTGTTTTATGCGACGGTTTTATTTTTTTTTTCAATTTTTCTCAAATAGTCCACCATCGTGCTTTCTCGTGGACTGGGTGGGGTGTGCCCTATCCACCTGAATATCAATAGATGTCATCTGGTAGACCTCCCTAATCAGAATCAGTCGAAATCCGATCGATCCGACACGATTTAATTGAGTGATCATGCTAACAAAAACTATTTTTCAAATAGTCCACCATTGTGCTTTCTCATGCCCCATGAACATAGTATAGTGTGTTGTATCCACCTCAAAGTTATTAGGTGTCGTCTGGGAGACGTCCCCGATCAGAATCAGTCAAAATCCGATCGATTCAATACGATTTAGTTGAGTTATCATGCTAACAAAAAAATTCTCAAATAGTCTTCCATTGTGCTCTCTCATGACGCATAGCCAGGGTGGGTTGTGACCTATCCACCTCAACATCAATAGGTGTCGTCTGCGAGACATCCCCAATCAGAATCAGTCAAAACCCGGTAGATCGGATACGATTTAGTTGAAGTATCATGCTAACAAAAAAGTATTTCTCAAATAGTCCACCATTATGCTTTCTCATGACCCATGAACAGGGAGGGGTGTGTCCTATCCACCTCAAAATCAATTGGTGTCATCTGGGAGACGTCCCCGATCAGAATCAGTCGAGACCCGATCGATCCGACACGATTTAGTTGAGTTATCGTGCTAACAGTAAATTTTAATGCCGACGACAACGACAAGACGACAACGATACACACACAGACACAATTTTTTAAAAACCTTTTTCTTGTTTTTAGGTCGAAAAACGAAAAATAAACGAATAAATACGTTATTCCCATTTTTCTTTATACGATTAGGTACATTACATTCCCGCTAGTACATGTAGTGGAGTGCGGAAAAGTAAAAGTTTACCAATTTTCTTACCTCTAATTAGAATAGAATTTTATTAAAAAAAATACGAGTTTCTAAGAAAAATATAGCATAATTAGAAATTATATTGCTATCAAAATATTTCCAGTTATCCTTGTATAAATCACAATTTTTGAAGTAATATTTTTGCAATGTTTATTTTAAAAATTGTCCATGAGATTATAAAAATTTCTAACCAATAATTATTCATAATATTGACAATTTTCGTATTCTTTAAACACGGTTTTGGTTTCTATTACCAAACTTTGCAAATTCTTCAATTTAGTTGCATCAATAATGAAAAGTATTGCTCTGTAAGTACAGTATCAAATAAGTATGAGCGATAATTTAATGCTGAAATAAAACTAAATACTGAAATAAAACTTTTCTGAAATAAAATTAAATACTAAAACTTTGTGGTGATAACGACAGGTTCGAAAGGAAACTATGTCGTATTTGTAATAATAGAGAAGCCTCGAGTATTACCAACGTTACCTTTTGCCGAATAAACAATATTTTTAGTCAATATAGAGTTGTATATGAACATATTATAAATAATGATAATTTATAATAACAAAGACCAAATGCTGAACGAATTCGGAATTATTTTACCGATAATCTAAGAAACAGTTCAATAATTTAAAGTATACACGGCTGTCCTATCTACAATGTTAGGAACGTGGGGGAAAAAAAATTCCTAATCGATGGACACGCGAAAATAATGAGTTATTAAGGTTTTCTACCAGGTCCTCCAACTTGATTCCTCCTAGATTTTATTTTCTATAGGGGATTTGTTAAAAAAATTTCTACTATATGTACCTATCCAACGGAGGCTATTTGCCTGAAAGGGTGAGACAGATTTACGCGAAGATACATCCAACGAATTAAGTATGTAATATTATGAAAGCAAACATTAAAAGACGGTATAATAAATGTATTGAATTAAATGCGGATTTATTTGGAAATACAAAATTTAAAGCACACGTCACTGTCATGCCAATTAATTCTATTATTTTCTTTTGCTTTTGCTCTTATTATTAATTATTAATAGATTAATTATTCTATTACAAAAATAGTAATTTTTGAAATTGCTTTAAAATTGATAAACTTTAAATTGTTATTTAATAAAAAAATATGTACAGTTTATTTCAATATCAATTTATTACTCTGTGCCTTAATATTGCCTTCTTCTAAGTTGTGGAGAAATTCTGGTTTAAAGACCTTTATAATTATTGTACTTCTTGGATTATGTTTCTCGGATTATCGGTAAATTATTTTCGAATTGGTTCATTATTTGACGTTGCTCTATTCACTCGGCCAACAATAGCTTTGATAATAAAAATAATTGCAAAGCATGTTAAGAATAGTTATTCTTAACATGGAGCTGCATATAATTAAAGCATGTTTAAAGGATACAAATATGGCCAATATTATGAATAATAGTTGATTTAAAATTTTTACAATTAGACTGATAGCAATCTAAAAGAGTATTGTAAAAATATTATTTACACAGTCGTCATTTATGTAACGATAATTCGTATTATTTGGATAACATAATATAAATTTTAATTATGTTATATTTCTGTTAGAACCTATTATTTTTTAATGAAATTTCGGCCGCACCCATTTGAAAGTATTCTAAATTCTATAGGGTGGTCAGATTAGGGATAAGAATACTGCTAACATTTTTTTTGCATTTTTCGCGTTTAAATATGATTTGAAATTTGCCATCTCAGTAAACTAACCTCTATCATTTAGAGAAAATCAAATCGTCCAATAAATAAATGTTCTAGAGAGGTGCTCAGCTTTTACATGGATATGTGTTTACAGAACTGAAGCAAATAAATAAAGAACATATCCATAAAATAATTTAATGCCACAGTAAACTATTTAATTGGTTATAACTTACAGAGTTCTATACGTAGCAGATATACCAATACCACATCTGAAATTATTACTTCGATTATACTTCTACATAAGTCACATGTACTATAGTCATCTTCATCGCATGATGGTCCATTCAATTCGGTAATAAAAGTAGTTTTCATCGAACCTTGACATTTTTTTATTCCTGGGAATGGTTTTTATAATATTACGTTTGTGGTCATTAATGTTCATATTCCCATTGCAAATATTTGGTTTGGCTTTTAATTTCAGCAGTTGGGAGCCATATTTATATCAATTATGTATATAATATAAACTAATAGGTATAGAACAAACTTTCAAAATTTCAAAAAACTGCTTCTCCTTTATCTCAACATAAACAGAAATTATTGAGTTATAAAGTATTGTGATAATGTTTCGAACTGTATCCATAATTGTATTAATAAATCATTTTTAAAAAATCCTGTTGAGTATTTCTGTTGATTCTATTTCGACATAGTATTTCTTAACTTGCAGCCCCTATTTTTAATATAAGTGCATTTCTGCCTTGTTCATAAGATAGAGGGTGCTTTTTTTTGTGACAAGGTAACAAATAAAGCCAATCTGACTTTGTATTGACACAAATTTTAAAGTTGTTCAAAATATCCTCCATTAACCATTTGCCATTGGTCGATATGCATATAAATACTTTTTAACTGAACACTCTATAATCTTCAGGCTATTATTTTATTTTAGAGTCAATTGCTTCAAATCCTCTACTTTATTTATTCTATTAAAATAAATCTGCGGTTTTAAGTGAGACCACCAGAAGAAACCCAAGAGATATAGATCAGGTTAACGTAATTTGCATTCAGTTAGTTCTCACCATCCTATCTATTTGCCAGGGGAGATATCGTCAATAAACGACTAGAGATCAACATCAAAATAAAGAGAAATTCCATCTTCTGGAAACAAATGCTTTGGTGGGAAATAATTATCATCCTTATTGTTTAGATAAATGAAAAATGTTCAACTTATAAATTATTAAATGTTCAATATAAAATGTTTAAACGCATACCGGCCACTATCAGGTTGTTAATGGAGGACGTTTTGAACAACTTTACAATATCTGTCAAAAATAATGTCGTGTTTGCTTTCTTTGTATTATTTTTCTCTTATAAACGACAAATAGGATACCCATAATAAGTGGTACCGCCATACTCTGAAGAATTTAAGAAATTTATTTTTGTTAAAAGAAAAGATGGAATTGGAATTCAATAAAACTATGATAAAATCACATCTCAAACAAAACATGTGAAGATAATTAAATTTTTACGTTAGTCGATAGTCGGTTAGCCTTTTTAAAAAAACACTTGACGTGTTGTTTCCTTTTAAAGAAGTAGACTGATGAATTTATAAATTAAATAAAAAATTATTTCAAAAATAGTAATAAATATTGTGCGATACTTGTACATCACGCTGTATTTGGTTTATACTACTCATCTTACAGTAACAAATACACCTAAATTCAAATTATCACAATTGAATTGTTTTCTTTGTTTACGGTACACTAAATTTAAATCCAACAAGACATATATTATTCGACTGCTCTTGTTCCATATTTTGAATCACAATTTACTCACGTATTAATTGGTGTAAAGAAAATGACGAATAATAAAAATGTTTAAAATTTTGAAATATAAGCTTTATGAAAATTTTATTCTTTCTTTAAAAAATACCTAATTGTGGTCCGATATTGATGAGGTAATACAAGAAAGTTATTATTGTCAAAAATATTATATTATTTCCTAGTTTACAATTTCAAAATTTTACATTTATCATTCGTCATTTTCTGGAAAATAATAAATGATCTATATATACTATATTTTATTCATAACTATAATACATGTATAATAGTATCCCTCTCCCTTCATCTCTGTTAGCACCTTTTGTTATTATAGTTATTAAGTGATTATATACTACTATAATTATATAAAATCAATCGTACTTGAATCTTGCAATTCTGATTAATCTGAATATGGGCAGTATTTGGCCCTTCTGTTTATTTTTTATGTGGAAAGAAAGAGAGGAGATGAATATTCATATGTTGTATTTCTCGAACGGAAGAAGCTTTTTTAAGGATACATTTTTAATCGCTAGGTTTTTCTATTCAATTTGCGTTAAACTAAGTTTCCCATTCATAGTTCTAAAATTAGGGTTTCATAATTTGGCACTTGCTTTTCAACATGTGTTTTTAGTTAATGTGACTTTTCTATATAACTTTCTATATACAAAACTCAGTTATTAACCTAATATACATACTAGTGATTACAAAAAAAAAATTATATACGCATTAATATGTTTGATATGTTCCCCTCAGATATGGGCAAACTAAATTAAGTTCAGAGTTAATTAGCTTCCTCTTCTTCAAATGGTCGCACCCTCTATTGACTAATTATTAATTCTATAAAAAACTTAATTTATTATTCTTCGAATTTTCGAAAGTGTCCTTATATTCTTTCTCGCTGATATATTTCTTAACTTTTCTTAGTGGTGATGATAAAAATATAAATGTATAAATATATAAATTATAATAATAATTTAGTTATTTAAATACTTATCCAACAAATACAAACCCAATTGACCCAATTCTAGGATACGGTATACAATATCTATATTTACTAAACGGCTGTGATTTTTCGTATGTGTGTCACGAAATTTTTAGGTCGATGTACGAAATGCTTTTCGTTCGAATTTCGGCATTCTGACAAAATCAATACAGTAAATCAACCCTTGTGAACAACGTTAACTTTTGTTTTTTGATCTGAATCTGCTAGAGGCATGCTCCGGAGGTGCCTTCGATATAAGTGAGGGGGCGGCGAAATATTATTGCGATTTGCTTACTCGTAGTATATATTATATCTTAACTAAAGAAGACTTATAAATGCCAAAATGAACTCTCGTTTATAAGAGAGAATAAATTGTATCATAAATTAATATCACAAAAGATTAATATCAAGAAATTAACATAAAACACAAAAGGATCACTGTGACTAGCTATAGAACAGTATTTCTTATTATCTGAATAGTAGAGAATAAAATATTAACCCTCTTCTCAATTTTACAGTACTATCTAATCTATTTGTACAGGAAGATTCTATATGAATGTTAGTACACAGTATGGGAAAGTTTAGAATATTGTTATTTCTTGCTGATATTGTCGAGATCCTAATTTGAATATTGCCTAAAATATGCTCATATAAAATATGAAAATCATTGTCTAAGCTGATGTTCATAATTTTAAATAAATAGATAATTCATTGACTTGCCTTTCGTTTTACAAGCTCATTAGAACTAAATCGTTCCAATAGCGAAATGGGTGAAACTTTCACAGGGGGTATACATTTAATATACAGAAGGTTTTATAAATCATCTTAAAACATTTAAAGTAACAATGTGAGTTATATAGATCGGATACAACTGAAACATGTTCTAATTTTGCGCGAACAAGAACACTATCAAGGAGTACACGCATAAATAATCTTCTTGAATATCTTACAATAAAATCTAAACTATGAGGTGATGTCTATTTTAATTTATAGGTCAAATTAATAGTATTTATTTTCCTTCTGAAAGTCATGGCATTACATAATATATTACAAGAACTTGTAAACTATTTCAAATACTGAAAATATGAGGAAGCACTGCTGAAATATACAGAAATTAAATCGCATACAACATTTCAATTTTGCAATGATTTATTTTGCATTTTTTTAATTTTGCATTTTAATTTTGCAATGCAAGCATTGCACATTCAAACACATTTGCAAGTATTTTTGGAAGTATCACAATGTTTAAATATGTGAGGCAATAATTAAGTTATGATATTTTCTCAATGCAGAAATATATATTGAATAACATCCTAAAAAAATGAGGAAACTATAAGCAATTTTCAATTTATTGGCTCATTTGGAATTAATGTTAAATTATGCTAGAAATTATCAAACCTGATTTCATTGCGTTGTCTGTATCTCTTATGATCTACACTTTCAAACTAAATTATTTACAAAATAGAATAACTGATGATAGATTGAATTTAATGGTTTCATTAAGTTTTAATAATTTTGATCTTAGGAGCGTTCGCCACTAAAAGTTAGAAATTATTAAATTAAATATTAAACATAAAATTTGAAATAAATGTAAAGTAATGAATAAATTAGTTACAAATTTAGAGAATTACTTTTGGAGAAAACTTTCGATCCCGTCAAATTTTATTTTTTACACATGTTTCAAAAAATAATTAATATATACAAGGTGATTCGTGTAGGAAATATGATGTCATCGATATTTTTTTAATAGCAACCCCCTTTTTTATTATGGAATGTGAAAGAACACATTTTTTTACTTGTGCTACGGTAATAATTACATTAGCGTCAAGTGGATGAAAACATTAAGAAAAACAATTTGGCGATTTCGAAATACTAAATTCAATGGCAATGATTATATTTTTTTATATCAACTAACAATAAATTAAATATTAAAATTGTGCATCATTTGCCTGATAGCAGTTGTAACGACTGGCCAGGTTTTTTATTACTGTCATATGAAAATTTGAAATCGTACTTTTATAATTATAATAGTTTTCTTTTGGTTTTTGGAGTTATTTCTTTAAAGAATACATTTCTTATACATATATTGTTTGACACGAGCAATGCAATTGACGTGTTTATATTTATTGAGTAGTTTAATCATTTTGAACAAATAAAAGTTAAATTGAAAGGCCGACGAAGGTCGAATAGAAGTGAATTGAAAATTGACGAGAAAGAATTGAAATTCTTTGCATGATCAGATTTGGTGACATAATGTGCATCATCTAAATAGAAGTAGTTGAATTATTCAATGCAATTCATTCTGACCGCAAATCCATTAGCCAAAGCATGGTAAGCAATTTTGAGCCTAAATATTACGAATTGGGGCATATTCTTGATCTTACTCAATCTAATTGAACCCCACTATTAGTTTAATGTTTTGTTAGCAATGCAGCAAATGATTTATGATTTCTGATTCTGATTTCAAAATAGCAGCGTAGTATACAATACAGGGTGAGCGAAACTCGATGTTTCAGCTCTATTATATAAGAAAAGGAAAAACAATAGAAAAAATTTGAAAAGTGGTTCTTAAATAGAGTTGAATAAGGTCCATTTTAAGCCTAATTTGCATATTTTTCCATATTTGGAAACTGAAGTAATGACGTCATTGAATTTGTTTTCCCAGAAATATACATATATTTTGGCACATTCTAAAAGAGCCAATTTTTGTGAACAAATTATGTGAAGAAAACAATTTTCTATCTTTTTCCGTTAAAAAATTATACGCAAATTAAAAAAAAAGTATTATCAAAAATTCACAATCGTCACGATTTAAACAAGTAGCCGTTGGAAATAAATAGCAAAGTCACATCTGTCAATAATTAATCTAATCGTTAGCAAATACTGTTTTGTTGTCATTTGAGCTCAGTTATATGAGCTCAAGAGCAGCTCAGTTATACGCCCAGAGATATGACCGGACGTGTTATTCCAAGCTTAAAAATATTTGCAAGATTGGAACGCAATTTACGTGCAAATAACGAGGAATTTTCTTCTCGAAAAGGAAAGAAATTGTTAAAAGAGTCAATTCTGACAATACTGTTTTGCATTATTTTGAAGACCATCCAAGGAACTCGATTCGGCGGTCGTAAGTTGAATTTAAAATATAGTTCGGTACGAAACACTTTGAAAGAAAATAGTTATCACGATTATAAAATTCATAACTTAGAACACTTGTCAAATCAACATCAACAACGAAGAATTAATTATGTTGCACAAGTGATGGTAAACTTAGCGATCAATGACAATCGGTTCTTTCAGCATGTGTTGTGGACGGACGAATGCCGTTTTTTTAGTAACGGTAAGCACAATAAAAAAAAATGAACATTTTTAGGCTACTGAAAATCCATATTTTGTCAATCCGATTGAAAACCATGGACACTTCGGAATTAACGTTTGGCGTGGTATTATTGATGGGCATTATTGGTCCATATTTTTACAAAGAAATTTTAAATAGTGAGCTATATTTGCAGTTTCTTCAAGAACAATTTCCTGTGCTTCTCGAAAATGTGCCATTACAGCTGCGAGCAAACATGTGTTTTATAGCATGACGCAGCTTCACCGCATAAATCAAGAATTGTCCAACAATATTTAAATGAAACGTACGGAGAAAATTGGATAAGTATAAATGGTGGGCGCACATTGTGGGGTGGGGTGGGATGGAGTGGGGTGGGATACAGTGGGCGCCTAAATCACCGGACTTGATCCCACTAGACATCTTCATGTGGAGAACTTTGAAAAATAAAGTTTACAGAACACCATGTGTTAACTTCGAACATTTAAAAGAAAAAATCAGAAATGCTTGCAATGAACAATGATCTAGAGAAATGTTTCGTAAGGCTTCAGTGAGAGAAGTAAGGCGGAGATTGGATAAGTGTTTAGAAGTAGGAGGTGATCACATTGAAAATTTGTTGTAGTGATTGCGTACATACTTTTTTTACTTCTGTGGTAACAGTTATGTGTTTTCTAATGTTAAATTAATAAATAATATTAATTAATAGTGTTTAATTATTGACAGATGCGACTTTGCTATTTGTTTCCAAAGGCTACTTGTTTAAATCGTGACGATTTCGAATTTTTTACAATACTTTTTTATACAAATTTGCTTATAATTCTTTAATGGAAAAAGATTAAAATTCCTTTCTGTACTGTAGAAATATCAGCTCTTTTTAAATATGCCAAAATATGGGTATGTTTCTGGGAAAAAATAATTCGATGACGTCATTCCTTCAGTTTCCAAATATAGAAGAATATAGAAATTCGGTTTAAAATGGACCTTACCCGATCTCATTTAAGAACCTCTTTTCAGACTTTTTCTATCGTTTTTTCTTTTCTTATAATAGAGCTGAGACATCGAGTTTCGCTCACCTTGTACACAAAATTCTGGAGATAGCAAAGCGCCATCTTTATAAGGTATGCCTTATCCATGAGCCGTCTGAAGACGGTTTTGATTAGTGAAATCAATTTTCCGAACAAATACAAGAGCTATACGATAATAATAACAATTTCCTAAAAAAAAAACATCATTTCTTCTGACGAGTTTACTTTCGTTTTGAACGGCCATGTCAATAATCAAAACTACCGTTATTAGACTACCGAGAATCCCCGATAGATGATACAGTATCACACTCAATATCCCTAGAAAGTGAATATGTTGTGCGGCATAGTTGACAAGTTGCGGAAGAATTGTAGGTCCCCATTTCTTTGACGTGAATCGAACTGGTGCTAAAATATTAAGATATTTGCACTTTCTTGCACTGTGATCTTATTCCTGTACTAACAACTTTATCGTATTTATTAATTTTTTTTATGTAACACCTATACTCATGGTAATATAGGTATTACCGTGACGTATGTAAAAAATATGCTCTTTCACGTTCGGTAATTGAAAAAGGGGTTTTCCGTTGAAAATATATTAATGGGGGCAAACCTTCTATATGAATCCCGTATATATCAATTATATTTAAAAAAAATACGCACTTCAAACTAACAGACGTATTCGAGAATTTTTCCCAAAAGTTCTTCAATTTCTTAAGAAATTGAAGTTCTTTGATTTTTTAATGAATTTACTCATTATTTTACGGACACTCTGTATACTCTTGATTAAAAAACGGCACAAGAAGTTAATTTCAATGCTTGAATTCCACAAGTGCAGTGCAATAAATATATCTTATATCTGGTTAACTATTTTAGAACGTTTTTGTGGCATTTCATCTGGAACTCCTTTCCGTCTAAAATTAAACGCGATTTATCCATTATTGCCCGGATTGCACAGGTTCCGCTCAATCGGAGGCGTAATTGGTAGTAAGAGTAATTGTGGATAGTATTTTGTCTAGTGTCAGGGTTTATAAAAAAAGGACAGTATCGACACTAGCCTTAATGAACACTGCTTTCAGATCTACGTCCCTAGAAATCTGATTAGTGGATTACAATATGTCTTCGTACGGGGTAGACCACTTACGGTTCCACTTATGTGTTTAAATTATTTGTCATTTACATCTTGACAATGTGCAAGTCAAAACTGAAATTTTTGTAAAGATTCCTTTGTTCAGTGCTTCAACATTAATCGGTCTAGCTTTTCTCGAATTCTGTGTTTTTATGCTTCTATCTAGTAGTATTTTATCTATTAAGATATACCTTGAATGTAAGGCAGCCCTAAAAAACATAGTCCAGCAGAGTTAGATGCTGAAATCTAGTTGACTACTTACTTAGAATAGCTTTTCTTCTGCCAATCTAGTTATTGGGAAAGACAATGTTTAGATGATCACGAATACAAGTCACAATTCGTTGATGTGGTATCATTTTGGTACCCTATTGACTATTCTACTAGAATTTGGGGGTTTTCCTTATTTGGATGCAATATTATCAAATGAACTATGTACTGCACTAATTGCACTTTGCATAGGTGCCACTTATTATTTTTCAGGAATTTCAAAATACATTGTTCTTATGTAAGATACATTATTCTAGTAACACATTACATAGATGTATATCTTCCGAGGCGGCAGGACGATATTTGTATATCTCTGCTATAACTGTATCACGCAGTATCAAAGTGTAAAAATTTTGTTTTGTAAATTTCTATGTAAATATTTTATTTACAGTTGATCATAATCGATAGGGACATTCCGGATATCTATTACTAAATAAAACACAAGAGATTAAGTTGTTTCTGTTTTTACAAACTTATATCCAATTGCATTAGATCTTCCCCTACCGACTCGACCTGTTCCAACAAAACAAGGCTACGCTTATTTATGATGTGACTGTAAAAGCCTACTTAATCGAGATTTTTTAAATGGGATTGAATAGAGAGATATTATTGAGTGGTCATCTAGATCATCAAAACGTTACACTGTTAGGTGTTATTCTATAGAGTTAACTTAAGAATAAAATATATACAATAAAATATCAACACAGACCACAACACGATGTATTAAAACTTTTACTCGTAGTAGCACCCCTGAGTACAATTAGTGCAGCACATAGTTCCCCCACTTGATAATACTGCATCCAAATCCAAATAAGGGAAAACCCCAAATACCAGAACAGTCAATATGGTACCAACATAATGGAGCCAGATTATTCATGAATTGTGACTCGCATTCGTGATTACCTAAACACCGTCTTCTCGAATAAGTCGATTAGTAACAAAAACACTGTTGAATAGCTATATCTCCGCATCTAACTCTGCTAGACAACTTGTATAGGGTTACCTTAAATCCAATATGTCTTAAGAAACCAAATAGAGGCATTAAGGGGCAAAATTCGGGAAAAGTAAGGCTAATTAACGCTGAAACACTGAACAACATTTTACAAGAATTTCAGGTTCGACTTGGACATTACCAAAAGATCAATGACAAATAATTTGAACTAAGTTAATTGTTTTTATTTGTATTATATATTATTTTTCATAACGTTACCCTGATCAAGTTACTAAAATATGTTGTGTTTCTCGAAATAATTATTATATAACCTACCACAAAATGTAATGCATCATACGTTAATAAATGTGCTCTCTTGAACAGCATCATTAAATGAGGATAATGAATGTCATTAAAAACACTGTCGATAACATCACTCTTCAACAGTAATGAAATCAAAAAAATACTCGAACACTAAAAATGGACATCTGGGAACCAAGATTGACCTGTCCAAACATATGTCCCTTATATGCCCTTCGAAATTAGATTTTGGATTTATTTTATTATTTCTTATTATTATTTAAGTATTCATTTTATATTAACTTATTACATACGCGGTATCTAACCTTCTTAAAAACCTAAAGTTCTGATTTCTAAACAACCCATGATTACTGTCTTCACTTCGCAGCAAACTCATTTTTTGTAGTTACTTAATTTAGGTCAGATACACCCGGCATGTAAACACCCTATATAATGTAAAGAACATAACATGTACCTATATTACAATTATTAATTTGTTTTAGTTTTATAGTAGTGTAGAAATCAAAAGCTAATGTTCTTTATTTAAACTATATATTTGTTGCTACAGCAAAAATTTTAATAAAGAATAGGTATAATATAATTAATGATTCATATAGTTTGTACAGTTTGTATTGATAATAAAAAGATGATGAAATTTTAATAAAAAAAATAGAGAGTGCACTTAAAATAATTTTGGAGGTAGTATCTGAAGTGAAATATTTTTCTGTCATTAAAGTTTCCTGCTTATATATAAATGCGAGTTTTTGCGGTTTTGTCCATTTCTTATTTTTGAATATCAACATAAATTTCGATTTTCTCAATCGCAGAGGTTTGCTACAAACATATGATATCTAGTTCCAGACTTTCTTTATTATTATATTTATTACCATGTCGCTCGGCAGAACAAAATTCAATCGTTTTATCTGTCTATCTACCTTTATCCCATATATATTATATTGTAAAATAGATTTTATTAAATAAACAATAAATTATACTATTTATTAAATACAAATAAGTAGTAATGGTAACAGTGGTTCTGAATTCAAACTTGGTTGACAAACAGAGACTGGCAAACTTTCCAATATATCAATTCTTCCCATTTTTGTAATTGTGCTTTAGTACATTCCAATTACAAATTCTGTGTTGCCACATAATCAATCTTTGTTATATCTTATTAGTATCCTATTAATTATAACTTAAAGTGATATTACTTAATGTTGCTATTGTTTTATTTTCGTTTATTGTGTTTTCGGTCAATTATTCGTTGTACTTTTATTCCGTTATTCGCTGAGCTAAGTTTAAAACCTCTTGGGTTAAAGTTCATTCGACAGAATAAACAAAAAATCATTAAGCCAATCGTCAAAAATTGAATTATTTCTTTTACGTAAAATTAGGTTTAGACGTTTATTGAAAATATTAACAACAAAAGGTCAATTGTATTTTCCAAAATGATTTTCTTATCCCAGAAATGCATAAAAGTACAGTTTTTAGAATGTATTGTTACATTTTATCATTTTTAAGTGTTTATATATGTGACTCCAATACTAAGTAGGTATATAAGATCTACTCAGGTTTGCTTACAGAAATCCTACAAATAGTAATGATTTTATACCTTATCCAACACTTAGCAATATTAGCTTTGCCTTTAAAAAAATAATTCTTGCTTCTAGTCATTTAAAGTGCAGCTTTACAGTCATCTACAATTAGTACTATCTTCCATATTACAACGAAAGGGTTATACAAATTTCATGTCAATTTCAAACAACATGAACTTGCACATATTTCTGCATTATTAGCGACAATTTTATGTAACAAATCTAAAGCAAAAATTTGAAAGATAATTTGAAAGATAGTATCAAAATAATCGAACTGCTCCTATCGTAGAATTACTACAAGTTCTTATTTCTCACGGGTATTTTAAAATACTACAGCCGGCAACAACGTATAGTATTGTATTTTAATTTCTAACGTGAGTACGCCACAATTCACGTGCCAGTGATACATTCATAATGAGCCAAGAAAGGGTAGAACCGTTGAATGACTACATACCTCCCGTATTTTTCATTCTGTTCCGCTGGGGCTGTGGTGCAATTTGCATCGCATATCGGTTTAGCACGTTAGTATAGCGTGAAATATCTCAGTATCGATTAAGTTCATATCTCAAATTCATTATTATTTAAGAACTCAATTTATGAAGTGATATATTATCGCTAAAGGTATTTAAATAGGTCTGATAAATAAACCAATTAAAAGCTGCAATTATTTCCGCCAAAAAGAAATATTTAATATTTCTCTCCATACAAATGGCAACAGTTTAGTGTTCCATTACTTGCATTGTGTTCCATTAAATGCCATTACTTCAATTAGAGATTACTTCATTGATGAATATAAGTTGTCTATATCCCATATGACCCATCTTCATGATCACTAATAGATGACTGTGTAAGTGATTATGAATAACAGTATTTCTAATATTTTATACATTTACATTTATAATAATAGTACAAGTATATATTACTGACTAAGCTTCCGATCATTTTAAAGTAAAATGCTTTAGAGTATCTACAATTTAGCATATTTATATTGAGTAAATGAAAATCACATAAAATCGGTTTCGTATCAAAAATCGTTTTCATATATAAATCATCATATAGTACTGTACCACTTTAACTGGCAGTGACTCATATTTAATCATTTGGAACGTTGCGGTGGGGAATGAGGGAAGGGGTTGGAAAACCATAGGCGGGTCATGGAAAAAGGGGCAAAAATTTTAGAAATGTGAATAGAACTATATTTGCATCAGAGATATGGAATATAGAGTGGAAAGGCTTTCACTGTTTTCCATACCGCCCAAGAGGTACAGTGCAATAAGGTGCGTTTTTATACTGGTATCTACAAGAGGCCTTATCCAGTAAAAAAAAGGTATTCACGAATAAAAAGGCAGTCAAAGAACTGTTATATCGCCTAAGGTTCGAAAAGGCCCTCGTTTTTATAATTAATCTGGGTCTGATGCTGACTTGAAATCACTGCCGCTGGTGCTGTCGTCTCCCACATTAAAGACAAGTGGTTCAACTAAGACATCCGCTGCTCCTCCTTGGTCACATGGTGAATGTATTTCTGCCACAACTGTGCAGTTACACTGGCAAAGCTTCGTGGAATGACTGCTTTACCTCAGGTAATTTTAAAGCGGTATTCTTTGGCTCCACTTCACCCTTCACTTGCGCCTAAGCTAGTTCAATAGGGTAATACCATGCGCGCAAGCCATTTTATCCACTATATACTTCACGTACTGCTTTTTGTGTGCGCGCGCAATTTCTAAAATCTGCACTTTGAGGAATGTGTCATCATGGAATGTTTTTTGATGTTAGTCAATCCATAAGTTGGACTTTGCGCCACCGCTGAGGTGGGTTGGCTTTCTAACCGTCAGCTATGATACGGCGCTTTGTCCATGACAATAACACAGCTAGGTTCTACTTTCGCTAAAATGGTTTCGAATCCTTTTTCTATAACCGCACTACGCATGCTTTCGTGGTAATAGCCCGTTTTCTTGGACTCAAATGTTAACAGTCCCTCTTCTACGAAACCGGTTTTACTTCCGATATGGGTAATTATCAGTCGGCGCTCCTTCCCAGCAGGAGCCTTTAATCCCGTCGAGGACCCTTTCAGGAATGTTTCCCGTCAATTGGTTCAATGTTCAAGTCTTGCCACACTTCAGAAACTGTATATCCCTCGTTGACTCACGTTTCATCCATTTAATAATTCCTAATTTTCTGTAAATATTTTCCTCGCCACATAACAATTTTATTACTGTTCACTTTTGCGACTACGCCGTAAAAACCGAAAATTTAAGTCACGGATGGTACGCCTTAGTACTCTGCTGGAAATATGAGGAAGACTCTCATCATTAGCGACTGCGACTTGAATTTTCTTAAAGGTTGGCATCTCGTTTCGATAAAAAGAACTATGGGTCAACCGACGAATGTCGACGAATATATCGTGTGTTCATCCAAAACTATCTTCTTTCTGTCCCTCGCTTCCTTATTGTTAGTCGCCGCTGCGAGAGGCACTGAGTCTCCCTTCTTCTGCTCCTTTAAACCCCGATATACAGTCCTAACTGACACTTGAATTAAACCACTACACAGTTCCACTCCATCAACTATCGATTGTGTCAGGTTACGTGCCATAATTGCCTCGTACACACGGCAAATCATTTCACGTTCTTGGGGCGTTAAATACACACATTTGCGTTTCGGTGTTGAAAGCTATGTTCTTTATTACAGCTGGCTGAGGGCTCCATTTTAAACGCCGAATACCGGAGAGAACACCGAATGCTACGCCAATGCTTGAGCACGTGACAGCCAGTGTCACGTGCTCTCGAAATATTTGCATACATCGAAGCTACTCGGAGAAAACGTAAGTGCCTTTCGGCTCTCTCCGCACTGTTTTCGAGTGTTCAGTGTGGCTCTTTCAATTCAGATGACACGTCGATCGGTACTCCATTTCGTGAAACGGAAGCTTCAGCTTGCTTTAAAAGCTTAATAACTGCATAGAATTTATATGTACACTTCGTAGTGATAGTTTCTAATATTATGTATGAGTCACTGCCAGTTAAAGTCGTATAGTACTATAGTCAATCAATTATTATCCCACATACAGTGTTTTCGTAAAGTAATGAATAAATTCATTAAATATTCAAAGAATAATTTTTTGGAAAAATTCTTGGACCCGTCAAATTTTATTTTTAGTTGCGCACTTTATAAAATATTATTAATGCATACTGGGTGATTCGTGTAGGGGGTATAACGTCATCGACATTTTTTTAAAGTCAACCCTATTTTTTTATTACGAAATGTGAAATATCTCGAATGCAACTTAATTTTTTTGTACACACTACGGTAATAATTATATTAGCGTTAGTTAAGGTCAATAAAGAATATTAATAAAAACGATAGTGCAATTTCAAAATACTAAATTTAATAGAAATAATTATCTGAAAAATCAACTATTATTTGATTTTAATTAAATTTTCAAATTATGCACATGAGACGGATTTCAGTCGCGATTTAGCTTCACAACCAAAAAAAAAAAGATTCCTAATGTTCCCTATCACTTCAAAAAACAAGAACAATACGCCAACTTCCTCTCTCCTCTGATTGGTTGGATGCACCCAATGAAGTCGATTCTTACATTCCCGAATTTTTCTGCGACAATGAATGTACCATAATGCCATAATTTTACAGAAATTATTATTCATGAGACTGGTTTTCGTTTTGCTCATACTCAACAGCGCGTTTTCGCTGACCGAAAGTTTTCGGTTTCGATCAACCGAAAAGTTTTCAGTTGATCTGGATCAGGTATACTGAGCTCAAACAACGGCAATAAGTCGTTGTATGTGAAAACAATTTTACTACGATAAATTACCGTACGTCTTTTTACCGAACGTCCAAAACCATTGTGTGTAAAAGGAGCCTTACGTTCCTTTCACGCACAACGGTTTTGGACGTACGGCTTAAAGAAATACAATAATTTATCATAGCAAAATTGTTTCCACACACGACGATTTCTTGCCGTTATTTAAGCTCAGTAGCTGCCCTCTCCGAATCAACGCCCGGATTATCTTCTTCAGCTCTCCGTATTTTGTCCCACAATACTGATCTATCCTCAATTAATGCCATTAAAATATCGGATTCAATATTTTCAGTCACATTAGTACAAAATTGTTTCGAAATTCTAATCAAATTTTCCATGAGGGAAGCTGAAATGTGACTAAAAATCTTGTGTGAAAACCTGCATTTGGTGACGTATGACACTATCTTCTTTGAAAGGCATGATCGCCGTTTATTCTAGTGGCAACGACAGTAACTGAACGGCAAGTCCACGGTGCTGTGCCGTTACCGTTCTGTGTGAAAAGTCTCATGCGCACCTTCACTCCTCTAATTAAGTACACGTACGTCGCTTTATCTTACATGCAAAACTATTATGTGTAAAGAGAGCCTTAGCTACCAATAACGTTATTTTATTGCGTTCAGATAAAAATTTTAAATTGTACTTTGTTAAATAGTTTTTGGATTTTTAAGTTATTTCTTTGAAGAATACGTTTTCTTATACTGTGTTTGGTAAAATCCACGTATTGTAAGTGTGTATCCAGTAGTTACTGTCATTAAGCCCACTACACACTATGAGTCGATTCGTCATTCGTGTTGCGTGATTTGTCTAGTTCCTTGTAGTTTGTAGTAATTCGAAAATCAAAGTCTAACATTTATGCATCGATTCGTTATTCGTGATTAGGAATGCGTGATTCGTTACAGTTAGTAGGGAGTAATTCATGAATCACAGTCTTCAAAATAACGACGTAACGGAAAGTAACGACGACGTTAATATAGGTAATACTATCACTTTTCCGCACTCAACTATACCAAAGCGAAAAGATAATGTAATCGTGTAAATAAAAATGGAAAAGGAAATTTTTCTAGCGTTTATTTTTGGTTTTTCGGCCTAAAACCCAAATAAAAAAAAGATCTTTAAAAAATGATGTGTGTGTCTCGTCGTTGTCGTTGTGGTTGCCGTTATCGTTGTCGTCGTTGTCGTCGGCATTTATTCTTGTTAGCACGATAACTCAACTAAATAGTGTCGGATCGACCAGGTTTTGACTGATTCTCATCGGGGACATCACCCAGACGACACCTATTGATTTTGAGGTGGATAGAACACACTCTACCATGTACATAGGTCATGAGAAAGTACAATGGTGAACTATTTGAGAAATTTTTTTTGTTAGTACTATTACTCAATTAAATCGTGTCGGATCGATCAGGCTTCGACAGATTCTGATTAGAGACGTCTACCAGACGACATCTATTGATTTTGAGGTGGATAGGACACACCCCACCTTGTCCATGGGTCATTAGAAAGCACGATGGTGAACTATTTGAAAAAAGTAAAACTGTCGCATAAAACACATATTCCGCATTTATGTGTTGGTTTATTTTTTATCGACCAATATCTCAATTTCGAGATAGAGATGTTCTACGTGCGGAAAAATCCGTTTTAAGGTTATAAAACTGTTTATTTTTATAAATATATGTTTACCTTTTGAAACAATCAAATGCTAACCCGAAACAAATATGATGGAGTGTATATTTTGGTAAAAATTTTCATTTTGACAGGTCATTCTTCTTGTTTCTTTTTTTATTATTGCTCAGATCCTACAATAAACCCAATTGCTCTATTTCGAATATTACATCTAAAACGCCTTCATACGACTAGTACTTTTCTTGTGAAATTGCTTATTTATTTAATTCAAAGAAGATGCATCAAAACCAGGCGGAACTCTGAAATTAACCAGCATATACAAACTAACGCTTACAAACCACATATCAACGAAGCAGTATGAATCAAACATGAATTTTCTAAACCCCAGTTCTTTTTAAATATGCGGTCTTTGGTATTCACCAAGTTACCGCGTCCAAGAGCGAATCATTGAGAACACACGAAGCAATTCGTTGTTCGGGAATTAATTTTTAACGAATACAATTCTACACACCTTACAGGAAATGCCGCAGGCTTTAAAATTTGATATCCTTAAATTACTTTTCGTGGGCACACTTAAAGAGCAAGGTATACGTTACTAGGTCGGAGAATTTAGAAGATTTAAAAGCACGAATTCTTGAAATCGAAATTCGAAGTATAACGTATACTTCCTGAAGTTATGTATAATATAATAATATTATAAAAGAGTGTTTTAATCGCGTTGGTTACTATCAGGTAGCCAACGATTCACAATCTGAATAAGTCGATTAAATAATCATTACCATTAAATTTATTATTTTGAAATTGCAAAATCGTTTTTGTTAATTTTTTACCTAACCTATACTCACGCTAATGTAATTATCACCGTAACGTATGTAAGAAACGTATTCTTTCAAATTCCGTAATAAAAAAAGGGGTTACCAATAAAGAAAATATATTTATGAAGTCATTCCTTGTACATGAATCACCCTACATGTATTTGTTATATTTTAATAAATTCATAGTATAGGACATACTAGTTCGGTGTAAAATAAACGCCACAAGGCGATAGTAGAATTTTACCATTCGCTGAGGTGAATTTTCATACCAGTAATGTAGTAAGATTAACATGACGTCTTGTGTAAACTTCACCACTCTTTGGTGTAAGCTTTATTTAAATTTAACATATTTTACTATCTTATATGAATTAAATATTTTTAAAAACACACGCAACTAAGAAGAATAAAATTCTATGAGTCCGAGAGTTTTTCCGAAAGTTATTCCTTGAATTGTTAACTAATTTATTCATTACTTTACGAAAGCCCTGTATATTAGTTTTAATAATCTTGGCTAAACAAATACCATAGGAATAATAATCTATCTTACTCGCAGTAAAATGTATTATAGTATATTCTGGTCCATTTATATTAGTTTTATACCTAAAATGTATAAAAGTTTATAATGATAGTGATGTCAAATTTTACCAGTTACACTGAAGTTAAGTTTTATATCATAAATAGTGAGTTTACACCATTTTCATACCATTAAAAAAATGGAAAAGTTTTACTACAGCCGATTTTTAGCAAAGTAATCCTGGCACATAACCCCGGCAAATAATTTTCTTCTCGCTTGTAAAATGTACTTACAGAACTGATATTCTTAAATCTGAATAAAAGTTAATAGAAAATAATCATAGGGAACATGAATCTCCCCCGCATCTGTATTAATTTCCAGTAGTTAAACCCAGTATTTTACTTATTTTTCTATTACAATATTGTTCTGTCAGACATGTCCTTAGACTGCCAACTGAACAAACAAAATACACATTCTTTCTTTTTTTTTTCGACTTTGAAAACAGTTGAGGAGCTCACTTGCCTTGATTTTAAAGGCGATATTTCTAACGGTGATAATATAAAACTGTAGGCTAGCACAGTAAATTAACAGAAATCTTTCTGTTAATTTACATTATTATATAGAATACTCTGGATTATACTAAGTTTTTCTACAAAATTAAATAATTATATATTTCGTTATTACTATCCTACCAGGTGTGTATACTGTACCACTCTTTATGTACCAATGGTTGGTTGCCGCTTGACCTCTAATCTTATTAACCTTACTAACAGGTAAGAGTTTATTAATAGAGGCTGGTACAAAATTATAATGAAAGGGAGTCTTATATAAATTTATCTTATACATATTAATACGTGGGTTCTCTCGTGAAATGCTCTAACTTGAAACTTGAAACTAAGAAAGGAAATCATTTCTTACCCAACACCTGCTTCTCGTCATTGGTGGTGATTGTTCTGGCTCCACATCAAAACAAATAGTCACTCGGTCAACCTTACCTTAATTACTCGTTTTGTCGAATTACCTCAGAAATGCTTACATTAAAGCTAACACTAGCCAACGCGAGAGAAACACCGATTTAATTAACAAGGGAAACGTTTAATCTAATAACAATGAATAAAATTAACAAATATATAAAAAAAAGAAAAGAAATAAAATAAAATAAGAAAAATGAGATAGTTACAATGTTACAAATACAAAATAATATGGTAAACTAATATGGTAAATAGTGTAAAGTTTAATAATGTTCTACAGAGGTAACCCGAAGCTAGCAACAAAATTTAGAAAAGGGATAATACTTATTAAAATGTTTACTGAAAGATGACCGAAACAGAACTGACAAAAATTATAACTTTCTTCAAGGGCTCAACATCCCATAGGGGTGGTTTAAACGAACCAGGCCTATGTCGAATATCGACATCTCTCCTTATTATACAAACAAACATGATAATTAATTGTAAGATCATAATATGCAATTCTGTACATATGTATATATAGATTAAAACATTGATTAAACCATTGATTAAAACATTGATTGTTAACTTTATTGTTAATATTTTCCCTCGTATCCCGCTATATGTCGTGATATTTTATGATCAGTTATGATTGGTCCATTATACAGAGATAAATGTAACGAAAGCTCTCCATGGACCAATCGGCGGGCATTTTATTAAATCCTATAGCCTTAATTATTTTAACTTAGTCGTTCCTCTATTTCAATTCATTTATAATGTAATATAATTTCCTTTGATGAATTGTGTCCATTCAGACATCTGTTGGGTGGCCTACTTGAATCTTTAAAATAAGCTCTTTATGCTGTTAACCCTTGTTCTGGGAATTTAGAAAAATACACGCCAAATATAACTTTCTCGACACATGTTAGAAGAACGCCATTCACTTGTCCATTTGTATCCAGGCAAATGTTAGGGCACTCTTCAGAATATCGTCGCCAACTTTCTAATAAATTTTGATTACCACAATGGTGCTTTACTAATATTAAAAAAAAGGTTACTCAGAATAGAGAGCTTAATGGCAACCGGATGTTCCCTCAACTGCGGACCTGCCTGAAAGGACACTATACAGGGGGTTTCTATAATAAGAATATTACACGAGAGTCATCTTGTTACAATACTGTGTACATATTTTAAATATTTGTTTTTAACTTTTCGTCTCTTCATCCACATTAGTCTTGTTTCCTAACTTGGCAAAGCGAAGAAAACTTTAGCTATAGTATTTATAGCCTTTTAAAGTTACGTGACACCCTATTCTACCGTCTACGTAAAAAAAAGTTTACACATATTTTCTATAACAATTTATAATACTAACATGTCTGATTTCTTATTCACGACTGCTTACCGGGCGAAGAGCTACCGTTCACAAGTGGAGGGTAAACAAAAAAATTCTACCCTTACATTGTACATACTCTATATCCATTTACTCAGTAAAAGAACTGTTTACTATAACTTGTTACTTTATGAACGTTGTGTTTACTTCAATACTTCTGTATATTTGTTTGTTATTGAATAGATCATATACACAAGCATTACCAATGTTTCTGTTCGTTTTAAGATTATGTTCGTTCTTAATCTTCTCAACTAAAAGCTTTATTTTTAGAATTCTGAATGTAATATTTTCAGTTCTATTAAAAAAATATATAGATATAAAAGACAATACAATATATATTCAAACAAAGGTAAATGCAAACTGAAACAGATTAATAAATAAATAACATTATTAGTGAAAGTTAATATAAACTTAATATCATATTGTACTCAAGTAAGTACTCTAAGACTATGATAAATTAAATTATAATTAGTAATTTGAATTCAATTAAATGAGACATTGTGTGTACATGCGTAGAAAATGTTAACTACTCAACTGAACATATAAATAGTCAATAATTCCAGTTCAAATTCTCCAAACAAAATTCTCCAGTAATTAATTCTGCATGTATCTTCTTTACAAAGAATAACTTTAAAATAGTATTAAGTTTGACTAATTTTCCCTTCTCTAGTCATTTCTTAAAATTAATTCCGATTAACCTATAACAATGAAAGTTTTATACAAAAAGATGTGTTAGAAATCTGATAACTATAAAAAGTGTATTTATTTATTATTTATTATATCTCTTTATATATTTATTTATTTATTTACTTATCTATTTAGTGTACAAGTGTTCCATTAAAATGCAACTAGTGGTCAGAAAACTATAAAATTGATATAACATAAATAAAAAGTAAGAGAACAAAAAGAAAAAAAATATTTCCTACAAAGAACAATAGTGAAGGAACAATATAATATAAGAAACTAACTTGAAGAAGAGGACATTAATCACAAAAATCTTAATTACCGAAAATGCATCAGGACAGTTACATTTGTTAATTAGAACTTTACGTAAGAATAAAACAGCAAAGTACACCCATCGGTGTGTCAAATCAATAAAATTGAACTTACACAATAAATCGTTCTGTACAATACCAATAGGTAGATAGATGCCATCAAGGATTGTAAGAGAAGTGTTTAAAATATTTTCCCTGATTTTTTTCCAACTTATATGAATTTCGTAATTGGGGCCCCAGATAACCGAAACATATTCTATTTTAAAAATTTAGTAAATAGTATCAATAAAGTTGAAATATCTTTAAAACATTTTGAATTTCTAATAATAAAACCAGGGTTTCTATTAGCATTAACTACAATATGATTGATATGAAGAAAAAAAGATAATGTAAAATCGAAACAAAATAAATAAAATCAAATCTTTAAAATTATTTGCAGCGAGTAACTGCTTCACTATTATATAACCAATATATATATATACATATATATATATATATATATATATATATATATATATATATATATATATATATATATATATATATATATATATATATATAATATTAGTTTTGCATATAAATCACTGAATTTGAATATATCTATAGGTAATTTGTTATATTCACACTACATCAGTAACTCAGTTCTCAGATCACTCATTTTCGATAGTAATGGGGTAAATAAATCTTACTATCTGCATATAGGAGAACAATAACTTGAATATGATGACAAATCTCATTAATAAATCAAATGAGAAGTAAAGGGTCAAGAAACAAGTCTTGTGAAATACCTCATTTTGCCCTAACTCGAACTAAATCCGAGCGAATTCACGTTTAATATCATGTTAGAAAGATATGAACATAAAAATTTATGAAGTTACTGGTTAGCTTAATTTTAGATAGTTTCTGTGATAAAGGACCATAATCGAGTCGATTAAGGCTTTTGACAGATCTGTATATATTACATCAACTATAGGTCTATGATTTTGTGTTTCAGTCTTGCCACATTTTCTGAAAATAGAGAAAATTTTGTTATTTAAAAATATCTGTTAGGAGATAAGTAAAAATAATAGCACAATCCTTTTAACAAAAATACCAGGAAACCATCTGGGAATATAGTTAATTTGGTTTTGGATATTTTAACGCTATGCAGACATCTTCTGTAATAATTGGGATGTAAAGTTATGAAAAATTACATACGTTTTCATCTATTTAAGAATTCTGAGGAGATAACAAGAATATAAGCGAATTAAATATAATCAGCAAACAGAGTTTGCTATTATTTGACTATATGTGTATATGTTTTGTGTTGAGTCTTTTCCATTTTATAAGAGGCCTTTGCTATTAAATAGTGTATTGGTAAATAAATAAAGTAAATAATAATTGCACTATACTAAAATTTTTTAGATCAATAGCATAATACACCTTGAAAACATCATAGTTAACAAAAGAATATCCTCACTTTTACGTTCTACGGTAGGCCACGTCAACGTCCACCAGCGCTTGATACTCTCGAATGTTTTTCTTAAGTGACCAGATTTTAGTTACTCTACAATTAGTCTCGTCAAATAACATGCCATTTTAGCATTTAACGAACTTTGCAGTTTAATTATCCTCGAATTTCTCTATCATGTCCAAAATTTTACTGAAAATGGTGGTAATTTTATTAAACGGGGTATATGATGTATACATTCAGACTCCCTACTTCCATTTCTCATTATATTTTTAGATAACATTGCGGAATTAAATTATGTATATTGTGATATATTTGAATTTTTATTAAATCTTTGGGAATATAATAGGACCTGCGAAATAATTAGTTCTTGCCTCAAAATTGTAACATATATCATGAAATAAATTGCCTACTTTATGGCCGAAAATACCCCTATTACACATCGGTTAGAAAGTTTTCACATAATAACCTTTCTCTGTCTTATTTTAAAGAAGAAAAATTGTTTCCAATATTACCGCCTGCTACATTTTTTATTACATAGAATAAATTATAATAATTAATTAATATTGCCTAGGTTCTGCCGCCCCTAAACGACGGTGTTATTACTACACCCATTATCGTGTCCTGTCATTATTTTTGGCCTCGTTATTTTTTTGTGTTTAATCTTTGGTAGTAATCGAAATGTTTAAAATTAAATTTAACGTAATACACTTGCGTGCAAAAATACGATCGATGGCGATAGTAGTTATGCACTGATAACAATCGTACAACTTCCTAAATATAATTAACATGGGTGTTTTGAATGACTTATTTTTTCATATACTATTACTATCATATTGATGACAACTGGAGGTCTAATTATCGATGTACTCTAATTACTAGAGTTAGCATAAACTAAAAACAGAGAGCGTTGATGTAATGGATACTTAAATTAATTCGTATCGCGAGTGTGGAAAAAAGTATGGACTTCCCCTAATAATTTGGTAGTCTTCAGGTTTTCTGGAAAACGTTTGGACAAGTCGATTTAGTTTTCCAGTTTTCCACATTCTGTCAGAATTCACTTATTTTTTTATGGACATCTGTCAAAAATATGACATCATCGACATTTCTTTTAAATGACAATATATGGCGTGTGATACATCATTTGAAAGCTCTTGTTTCACTCAGTATGTTCCTAAACTTTTTACGATTCTGTTGTGCCATTTCAAAATGGCGGCCGTTCAATTGTGGAAATTATCTTAAATTCATTCCCAGTAAAAGAATAACTTTTTCTTGTTTTATCAAAAAAAACGCAAATTATTGAGCATAAGTTTTATTATCAATCAAGCTAAGAATGCGTAATATTAAATGAAACAAAACAAGAACACAACAAAGAACAATCAAATAAAATAATAAACTAAGAATGATGTGTTGAGAATAAAACACATAAAACATATTTCAGTAAATGCTGAAAGTGACGACCGTCGATAACTTGACAGTGCCCAAGTCTAGAAACAAGTTCTTCTTGAACATTTCGTATCTGGTGAAATTTCTCGTATTTCCATTCTTATGCGGCACTTTAGATCATCAATATCTCTTGGTCTATTTAAAATAACTTTATATTTCAAATAACCCCACAAAAATAAGTCCAAAGGAAGGTGACCTGGCTGGCCATTCAATGGGACCCCATCGACCAATCCATTTTTTTGGAAACATGAAATCAAGATATTCCCGAACTTGTGGAACTTACACAGTGGGACGACGGTGCTCCATCTTGTTGCAGCCAAATTTCTGGACTGGTCAAATCGGGACTATTGTGATCAGGATAAAGAGTGACTAAAGTTGGAAAAAGTTCAAACTGTAATAAATTCAAGTAGGCTTCGCTAGTAAGATTTTCTTCAAAGAAAAATGGTCCTATGTAACACTCTATCTTTCAATATGCCGGCCCATACATTAAGTTTCTGAGGTGATTAACAATGAGCTTCTTGAATCCAATGTGGATTTTCTTTGGACCAATATCGGCAATTTTGCCTATTTACAGTACCCTTAAGGTAAAAAGTTGCTTCATCTGAGAATAATATATTTGCGGCAAACTTTACATCTTGATTACAAATTGATTGCATGATTTCGCAAAATTGCAGTCTTCGGTCGAAGTCATCCTCATTTAATTCTTGTACCAGGCAGACTTTGTATGGGTGGTATTTTTCTTTGTGCCAAATTGTTTGCACAAACTTGTGAATTATTCCCACATCTAGTGCTAATTGCCGACTGGCACTATGCGGATTTTGTTCAACAGCCAATAGGACGTCAAGCTAAATATTTTCATCTACCTTCTGCCTTCCATATTTAGGTAAATTTTGAACATGGCCATGTTCTGCATATTTCCTTAAAATCTTGCTGACGGTGGATTGCGAAATCGGCATTCGATCTGGATGAATTTGATTGAAAAATTCATATACCTTGTTAATAGATCTGCGACAATCTCCGTAACCAACCATCATAAGAATTTCAATACGGTTTTTTTCACTGAGCGACATTTTTGGTTTATTAAAAAAGAAATTTTTGAATTACAACGCAATGACAGTAAAATCTTACTAATGTTCAACCTTACCACTTAATCAATACTGGCGTTCAAAACTGCTATTGCAACAACATTGAGATATCAAATTTTTTTCCCACCATGAACTTGAAAACAAGCTCAGGTCAAGAAACTTAATGTAAGAACAGGCATTAAAGCATAAAGCCTTAGGACTGTCTTAGTGTGATTATGTTTGCTTTGTTTTCTGATAAAACAAGAAAAAGTTATTCTTTTACTGGGAATAAATTTAAGTTAATTTTCAAAATTGAACGGTCGTCATTTTAAAACGGTACAACGGAATCGTAAAAAAAATCTAGGAACATACTGACTGAAACAAGTTCCTTCAAATGATATATCAAACGCTATATATTGTCATTTAATAAAAATGTCGATGATGTCATATTTTTGACATGCCAATAGAAAAACAAACAAATTCTAACAGAATATGGGAAACTGAAAAACTAAATCGTTTTCCATAAAACCTGAAAACTACCAAATTATTAGGGGTAGTCCATACTTTTTTTTTCACACTGTAAAATGTTCGAAACAAACAAAATGTGTAGTAGCGCTAGTTAATTTAGCGGTTATAGAAAAAAAAAGAAAACCGGCATTGGATGTTTTCTTTGAATAGAGTATGTAGAGTAAAATGGGTAATACTCGTATATTTGAAATATAACAAGCATATTGATACCTCAATTTTATAAGAAATATTACATAATGAACCTATTGTTAATTAAAATTCAATAATTCGATATGTAATTGTGCAATGGCAATATGTTTAAATCCTGCTGTGCATAAAATACGGTGTTACAGGCTGGAAAATACACAACAACGCAGCAACATTATAAGTCCTGAATAATAAAAATCAAAACATTTTTGCTAATAAGTACAAATTATAGCCCTTAATGCGTATAAAAATATCGTTGAAAAATTCAGGCGAATGAGGAATAAAAAACAAAACAACCTACTTAACAAAAGTATTGATATCGACAATAATTAAGAAACTGTTTCAAACGGGGACAAGAAAAATATGACAAGACATGAGGATGCTAAAAGATTTGTATTTGTTAGCTACTATGGAAATTAGGAACATGCAATGGATGTACAAAAATATTGTAACGACAGAATCTGTACATAATCAATTATGACAAAAATTGGATCATTCTATACGAACAATAAGAAGATGCATTGTAAAAATATGTTTTGAAAACAAACGCACTTAATTAATAAACAAATATAATAAATATCAAAGAATTGTAAAATGACGGCTAGACTACTTAGATAATATCTAAAGGTCTAGAGGAAAAACAAATTAATTTATAAGAATATGGACGGATGAATAAGAAAAGTATGTAGTAGATAGATATTTCTTCGAATAAAAGAAGTCAAATTATCATTTATCGTTACATATCTATAAGTAGGTGGGTGGATGAATAATGGTCTGAAATTATGTGCAATAAATATAAATATATTTAATAATTACTATAGTTAACCCTATCCCACATTCTTTATTTATCTTCGAACAGAACGTTGCATATTTGAAGTTTTTATGTTTGCTATATTGTTTTAATTAACTTTTTTTAAGACCTCTACCACGGTACCTAAAACCCATCAGAGGTCAGTACTTCAGGGGAGTGAAGTCAATATCCATGTATCCAAATTTAAAAATAAAGAAAAATGAATTTAATATCGCCTTTCTCTTTTACTTTTATACATTTTAAGAAAGAGTTGGCGATAGTAAATTATTTTTAGTTTATTTTTAAATTTGGATACATGGGTATTGACTTCATTTCCCTGCAGTACTGAGTTTTGATGAATTTTTAGGTATCGTGGTAGAGGTCTTAAAAATGTTTAAGAAATTTATGTATTTCATCATCATTATCATAAACAGTAAAGAAGTCCTGATATGAGGCTGTGGCGTAAATGTTTTAAATTAAAATAAGTTTTCAGAATATTCTCCATTTTCTTTTCGTTGAAAATCATTAGTAAATACTAAAACAAATTCCTAATTTTCTTTAAAACTTCATTCGTCATCATTCTTTTGAAGCTTTCTATATTATGTGTATTTGTTGTATAGCTTTTATTCTCAAGATAACTTCATAGAAAACAATCCAATGCTATAAATTTGGTTACATGGAGACCCACTTACAATTAAAGCATAATCGAGTGTTGTCCCATTTTTTTTGACACCAATCAATTTTACCTGGAAGGAGTGGATCTAGTGCACTTAGACATAACTTTGGAAAATACACACAATTTATCTCTAATGAGATTTAAATATTTTTTAGCTACCAAATTTCCTTTAACAAAAGTTTATCTAATAACGTGATTACTGATGATAGGTCATTAATATTCTAATAATGTGTATTTGTCTCGCATATCCAATGGAAATTCTATATAACCAATACCGATAGTTCTGCTAGTTTCTGTTTCTTTATTCAAAGTAAACTTTATTCATCTAAAAAAAAATGGAAGCGACAGCTACTCCAAAGTCAATTAGTCACTTAATACTACAAATCTATGATTGGATAGGTAGATAGGCAATTATCATAAATTATGTGAAATAAATATAAGCATATATTTAGCAACAACTGGAGTTAATCTTGTCACGCATTCTTCATTTCTCTTCAATTGGAGAGAACACCCATTAATTTTTTTTTAAGTTTTTTATATTGGCTATATCCTGTTAATCAACTTCTTTTATATCTTTTAAGGAATAGTTATCAACGATTTTTTATAATATTAAACAAAAATTAAATACAACTACTGTGGTAAATTAGTGGATATACTAGTATATTCCTGTAGCTTGACGTTACATGTCTGTTTGGCTTTTAAAACTTACTTATTAAATATTGTATGTTAGCTTTATTACCTCACACATCATTGATATATGAATACTACATATAATATTTATAAGATATTTTAAAATAGATACTCAAAAACTATACAAACTTTATACAAAAGTCTATTAAGAAAACTTTTCCCAAAATTTTTATTTGGAAAATATGCTTAGTATATAAAACAGGAAGAGGTGTCTATTACATGTCTACTACATGTTAGGCAAATAAAAGACTATTCCACTACAAAGAGCGTATGCAAATATTAGTAGAATTCGAAAAAATGTCTCGGTCGGTTTCCAATATCTCCAGCTTATGTATATCCTGGATATAATTATCGAACTTGGTAAAGAAAATAAATTTTCGTTAGATAACTAAGTGAAACAAAATGTATTACATACACAAATTTCATATTAGTATTTTTATAATTTCTTAACATTGGCGCGTACACCATTTCTAAGCCACATATTTTCCACACATTATTTTGAAACAAAATGGAAACCACTTACAGAATAAAATTATTTTTGACTTTATTTTAGGAATTTATAATAAATACTCAAATAAGTTGATATTTAATCAAAAACGAAATTTTAACTATATATACTGAATTTATAAAATTCTTGATAAATTAACTTTATCGATCAATAATAGTTTTGGTATAGTCGATTTTTGATCTTTATTTGAACATTATATATTCATTTAAGTGTATTAAATTAAAATAAATATTCAAAGTATTCTTCATTGCTTTGTTGAAAATTATTAGTTTGTAGTAAAACTCCTGCTTAATTTTCTTTATAACTTGAGGTGAAATAATTCTTTAAGATCTTCAACATTATGGCTTTGTTGCATTAATTTAAACTTTTGTAACCTTATTCTAAAGATAATTTTGTAGAAAATAATTTAATAGCGTAGATCTGATTATCTAGATACCCATTTATAATTATAGCATAATTGAATGTTGTCCCATCTTGTTGATACTTGAATATAACTTTGGCAAAATACTAACAACTAATGTCTAATGAAATTTAAATATTCTGTGCCTTGTCGAATTTCCGTCAACAAGAGTTTAACCAATACTATGTGCCTAGAATTATGTCAGTTCACTTCTCTATTCAAAGTAAAACTTTTCCGCCTGAAACAAATTGGAAGCCAAGGCTATCTCACAGATAATTAATTATTTAACACTGCAGATCTATAAGTAGATGGGTGGATGAATAATTGTCTGAAATTATATATTATTATTATTACATTTTTCATTTCTCTGCGATTCCACAGAAGGCTGCATATTTGAAATTCTTTTGGATTTTTTATATCCACTATATAATTTCAATCAACTTATTTTAAACCTTTTAATAAAGAATTGACGACGATCAAAATTTTGTTCTTTTTTGAGTTTGAATACATGGAAATGAACATCTCTCTAAAGCACTGGATTTTTGGGTACCGTGGTAGAGTCCGAAAAATTGTGTTTCATCAAAATCATTGTAAACAGTAAAGAGATAGTAACGCAAAGCCATAGCGTTATACCTTAATAGGTAAAATATTCCTCAAATTGCGCTACTTTTATAATTAGACTTTTTTTTTCTTAAAAATTGTCATATTGATGTCCGGATTAAAATTTTCTCCGCCCAGATATTACTTCTTAATTTTAGATACATCAGATACGATTGACAAAATATTTAACTAGGTTCAACACAGAGCGTACTTAGTAATTACTCCCAATTTAAATAAAATATACCAGTAATTTATACTAAGTATAGCAGTACCTTGGTACTGCTTATATATTTCTATTAAGATATGCAACACATATTTGTCTCAAGAAAATCTTTATTGGTTTCACTGATTCAACAAGGATTCAATCAGAATCAGTGTAATATAAGTAAATGGAATGACACGATAGGACGTTATCTTTTGGCCCTTGCGTCTTTCATCGAAATATGAAGACTACATTCAATATTTGTAAGAGATTTTAAATACAAACTATACAAACTTTATATAGAAACGTATACAAGAATGTATTAAGAAGACATTTCCTCGTGTTCTTCATCTGGATAAAATGGATAATATATAAAACAGGAAACTGTGTCTATTATATATTAGACAAGTAAACGATTACCCCATTACAACAAGCGTACGCAAGTATTAATAAGATTACGAAAAATTTCCCCATCCGTTTAAAATATCTACTGTTTGTATTTTGGTGTTAACGATCGAATTTGGTAAATAAAATAAATTTTCTTTAAATGACTGCGTGAAACTACATATATTGTGTAACAAATATGAAAACGTTAATGTAAAATGTACTTGACATTGGCGCATGCACCATTTTTACAGTATATTTATTTCTACGCGTTAATTTAATGAAAACTACTTACGGAATAAAATAAATTATTTTTGACGTTATCTTACTGCATATTTAAAAATGTTTGTCCAATACATCCTTTTAATCGACTTCTTTTAAACCTTTTAAGAGGAAGTTGCCAATGGTAACAATTTTGTTATATCTTTTTGAAGTTGGTTACTGAGAAATCGATTTAATTCCCCTAAATCTAGAGGTTTTTACTGTGTGTTTGGCAACCATGGTAAAAGTCTAAAATAGGTTTAAGAAATTTGTATATTTCATCACAGTTACGGTAAAATGTAAAAATGTCGTGACATAAGGCTATGGGCGTTATGAAAATCCAAGGAAATTAACATTAGTTCCTCTACTCTCACCCTTTCGGTGAATGTAAGGCGATAGCCTCTCGCAAAGTTGAAAAGCGTTGATTCTTTAGTCATAATATTGAACAGCTATAAAACAGTCCTCAAATACCGCTACTTTTTGTAATTCCGCTATGTATTTATTAAAAATTGTCATATTGATAGCTCAAATTTAAATATTCCCCGTCCCGAGTCTTACTTCTGAATGTTTGGTACATACTAGAGAACTGGAAGTTGTATTTTATTGAGGACATCCATTAAGGAACATCAGATCAAATTGTAGTCCCTCAAAAATTTTACCTAGGTTTAAAGAAGGGTACTTAATAATTATGTTCAATTTAAACAAAATAAGCCTACTTTAATACCGCCTGCTTCTATTTCTATTAAAATATTCACTGAAGGTGTCAATCAGAATCAATATCAAGTACGTGAATAGACTGATATAACCAAGTTATTTTTAGACCCTTACTTCTTTAAAAAAAAAATAGCTACTTAATCATTTATAAATTATAATTTCTACATTTCTACTTAGTTCCAGCTTTAGCATATTCAGCAAATGACAATAAATTAAACATTAATGAAGACTTTTGTGACTCGAAGATGTAAATCTCTTATAACCTACCTCGGAGGACAATATAATTCTATTCCATATTGTACGTAAATATAAATATTTTAAATCATTGTTAAAGTCCGAAGTTTTTTTAATATTATCTACTACTTCATTTACATTTGCATTGGTTAATGGTAATTAGCATTTTTAAATTATAACTTATGTTTTATTTAATAACAATATTAAAAAAAAAATTAAATACAACTTTCATGGTGAATTAGCGGGTGATTATTACTGTAACTTGAAGTTACATGTCTGTTTGTCTTTTCAAACTGACTTATTAAGTATTACAGACACATACAGACTTTATACAAAAACCTTTAGAAAAATTTATTAGGAAAACCTTTCTTTATATTCTGTATCTGGATAGCATAGTATATAAAACAGGAATCAATTTCTATTACATGTTAGGCAGATAAAAGACTACGCCACTACAAGAATAGTACCAAAGTATTAGTGAGATTTGGGAAAAATTCCGACGCCAACTCTGTTAGATTCCAGTATTTCCAGCTTATATCTTGGCATTAATGATCGACCTTGGTAAATAAAATAGTTTTTCTTTAAATAACTGTGCGAAACCAAATATATAACGTACAAAAAATATATAAGAAAATTAATGTATAATCTGGGTAACATTGGCGCATGCACCATTTTTAACATTACATATTCCCATAAGTATTACTTTAAAACAGAATATAAATAACTTACTGAATAAAATTATTTTCGACGTTATTGAGAAGATTTATATGATACACTCAAATAAGTCGACTTTTAATATAATACAAATAAATATACCGGGTGATTCAAGTAAGTGTAATGTAAGAGAGCTGTTCCTTATCAAAACACACTGTATATTTTAAGATTAATAAACTCCTGATCAATTGACTTCAACGATCTGTAATAGTTTCGGCATAATTGACTAATTAGTTGACTGCAGGTATTAAACCATCAGATTGTTATTTGAACGTTGTTTGCTTATTGGAATTAATTAATAATTATCATCATGAGGTCATCAGTCCTAAGACTGGCTGGACGCTAACATCCAGCTTCTCCTATCTTGTGCTAACCTA
Source organism: Rosalia funebris (assembly GCA_037954035.1). Taxonomy (NCBI): domain Eukaryota; kingdom Metazoa; phylum Arthropoda; class Insecta; order Coleoptera; family Cerambycidae; genus Rosalia; species Rosalia funebris. Next base: position 15,186,909 of record JAZFAV010000007.1, read on the forward strand.
CGCATTTCGCTAATTGTGCTACAACCTACATCCCTTACTATTTGCGAGCAGTAGTCTAATCTAGGCCTACCTCTGCCTTTCTTCATTCCTATTTCTGCCTCCAAAATATCGCGGACTATTCCCCCATGTCTCAACAAGTTGCCTACCATTCTATCTCTTCTCTTCTTTATGTTTTTCCACATACTTCTTTTCTCGCCGACTTTCTCTAATACTTCTTCGTTTCTAACCCTATCAGTCCACGGTATTTTCATCATTCTTCGATAACATCACAACTCAAAAGCTTCTAATTTCTTCCTACTTGCTTCCATTACCGTCCAGGTTTCGCAACCGTATAGTGCCGTGCCATGTTTTCAAAAATCTCTTCCTTGTTTCTAAGTTTATTACCCCCTAGCATAAAAGTGCTTTCTCTTTGTTAAAAACTACTCGACCCTGTGCTATTCTTTGTTTTATATCTTTATCGCTTCTTCCATCCCAATTTATTTTACTTCCAAAATAAGTGAAGTCTTTAACTTCCTCCAATCTTTCATTATTAATTTGTACTTTCGTTTTTGCTCTGCTCTCGCGCCCTCTGCACACTGCCTCCATTTCGTTCAACGCTGATTCTAATTCCTCCTTACTAGATGCTAATACTGCTATATCATCCGCGAATCTCAGCATTTTGAGTTTCTGTCTTTCCCCTTCTACTTCTATAACAGCAGTTTGCTCTTTGCATAGATTGTGTACTACTCTCCTATCTCTATACTTCATTCTCGCGCTCTTAAGTATCTCGAACATTTTTTCCCATCTTACATTATCAAAAGCTTTTTCTAAATCTACAAATCCTATATAAGTGTTCTTTCCTTTTTCTATTGTTTTCTCTAACATTACTCTTAGCGCCAGAATAGCTTCGCGAGTTCCCCTATTTCGACTAAACCCGAATTGGTCTTCTCCTAGTATTTCCTCCGCTCTATTTTCCATACTCTTCTGCGCTATTCTGGTTAAAATTTTTAACGCGTGGGAAGTTAGGCTAATCGTTCTAAAGTTCTCGCATTTGTCGGCTCCTCTCTTTTTCGGTATAGTAACGATAATGTTCCTCTTATAATCCTCCGGCATCTCGCCCGTTTCGTATATGTATTATACCAGTTCAAACATCCTATTTACTATTTTCTGTCCCGCACATTTCAAAATTTCCGCCTGTATTTTATCTACACCCGGCGCTTTATTGTTCTTTAGCCCCCTTAGTGCTATTTCAAATTCCTCTCTCAATATAAGTTTTTCTATATCTTCCCTATCGATGCTAGATTCTTCCTCTAATATCTCTCCTAATTCCTGACCCTCGTATAAATTTCCTAAGTACTGCTTCTATCTATCTGCTTTCTCCTCTCTTCCGATCAGTATGTCCCCCGATTGACTCCAAACGTTTCTACATATTGTTCCTATATCCCTGAATCCCCTGATTCCTCTTAATTATTTTGTAAGCCTCATCGGTCTTACCTACTTGGAGCTTATCTTCTACTTCTTTGCATTTATCCTCTATCCATTGTTCTTTCGCTTTTCTACACTTTCTAATGATTTCTCACTTTATTGACTTATATGTTTTCAGTCCTTTCTCGTCTCGTCTGTTTTTGTAGCCTCGTCTCTTTTGTAATAAGTTTAAGATTTCGTCCGTTATCCAGAGCTTCCTAGCTTCCCTTCTCTCGTGTCATAAAACGTCCGTAGCCGCGGAATCTAGACTATTCTTGATACCCTCCCACTCAGTTTCTGCGTTCTTGATTTCGTCATTACTCGCTTTATTTATTAATTGATCTGTGTTCTCCTGGAACTTATCTTTCATATTCTGATTCCTCAATTTGTCTACATTTATACATTCCTTATCCTTCCGGGTTTTCATATTTTTGAACTTTAATCTAGCTTTCATGACTACCAAGTTGTGGTCGCTGTCTACATCTGCTCCTGGATAACTCTTACAGTCTTTTACTTGATTTCTAAATCTCTTCCTAACCAGAATGTAGTATATCTAATACCTGTCTATCCCTCCTGGCATTTTCCAGGTGTACCGCCTCCTAACGTGATTCTTGAACAATGTGTTCGCGACTACCATCTTGTGCTTCTCACAGAATTCTATCATCCTACTACCTCTCTCGCTTCAGTTTCTTAATCCATAAGGACCTACAAATTCTCCGTCTTTTATTCTCCTACACTATTATTAATTAATAATTATATAAAAAAATATTTAAATTTAAATTAAAATATTCAAAACGTTCTCCATCTCCATTCTCCTGAAAATTGTTAGTTTGTAATGAAACCCCTGCTTAACATTTTTTACAAAATGAGGTGAAGTAATTCTTTGAGATCTTCAATATTATGTGGCTCTGTTGCAATCCCTTTATTCTTAAAGTAATTTTACACACCAAATTAGATAGCGTAGGTAACCTAGGTGTCCACATACAATTCGAGCATAATTGACTGTTGTCCCATTTTATTGGCACTTGGATATGACTTTGGCAAAACATGAACAATTCATATTTGATTAGATATATATATATATATATATATATATATATATATATATATATATATATATATATATATATATATATATAACCTTAACTTAATTCATCTGAAAAAATAGAAAACAAGGCTACCTCAATTAATCATTACCTAAGTCAATTAATCATTTAACACCGCAGATCTATGAACATATGGGTGTATGGATAATTATCATAGTCATTCCATAATTACGACGTAAACACCCTTCTAAAGAATGGGTAGTTTTATAACGTAACAGCAAAACATATTCCTGCTAAATAAATATACAAAAGAGATTTTATCTCCTGCTCATAATAAAGCTATGACATTAAGGTGCCTCTTCCTAGTGACAAACACTTTCAAATTTCAATGGCAGTAGTTAAGATCGTCTAAAATCTATGCTAAAGATACATCATTACATACAGATATATCATCTAAAGATACGAATGTGTTTAAGATATGATATTTTGATATTGTGTAAAAATAAGTGGTAATATAGCTTACTGAAGAAACCCCACGTTCATTGAGAGCACAATAGTAAATTTTTTAACAATTGCCATCTAAAGGAGTCTTTGGAGAAAATGTTTAGATTTCCACAATTTCTGCAATAGGATAACTATTAAATACTTTTAAGCATACTGTTGAGGTACAACTACTGTTCTCCAAACGTTTCCACGGCTGATTTATCATTTGTTATTCAAAATTCACATTCAAGTTGTTAATATTCATTTCAAGTTTTGTTAGTATTTTTCCTTATTAAATGCCCGATATTAACATAATCTACACATAACATATTAACATAATAACACTTTAACGAATATTGCCTAGAGGACAATGTTTGTTTCGAAATGACCATCTACACACCATTTTCATATGGTCGAAGATCTGCCACACTTGTACAATAAATGAGACAGTCGGATTAAAACAGATATTGTACCACATTAAGCGTTAACGTAACATTATCGTAGATATCCCATCTGGGCTTTACGCGCATGATTGTCGAGATTAATGGATTTACAATTATTCCGTGAATATAAATGTGATGTTTTCATGCTAAACAAGGAAAACTTTTCCCAGAGCGTCCAATGATAAGTTTGACGAGAATAATTGAGCGAGCATGTTTACTCTCTGTTTGGCTGTCGCTATTACGATGCCACATACTCATTATTTAAGTTTAAGGGTATTAGTTTCTGATTGTTATGAACATGAGGTGCGTAAAAGCTGATTTTCGATTAACGAGCTACTACACTAATGGTGGCACGTATAACTTCTCCTGAAGTTCCTGAATAATATATTGCATTCAATAAAGCAAAATGTTTTATGTAATTAGATACAAATATTCAAAAAGTAATAAAATTTGTCCAACATAGTAACTAAATAATTGTCTGAAAATAAAGTACATCTTTATCAATACTAAAATAGTTACGTTATATGCAAATAAATTTGTATTCATATGCTCATTATGCTTCATTTTATTTCAAAATGAATTATTTACAATAAATAACTTCCTCTTCTAAGTTGAGTTGACTATGATAGTAAAACAATTATAATAATATAATCATATACATCAATATTTTTTCGGGGTGGCTTTTGTGAAAAAGTTATTTCTCATTTATTCATTGTACATTAAATCAATTGTTAGAATAATATTTTGTTTGCGTAATAAGTGGAGTAATTGAGTCAATCTGCTTGGTAGTCGTATTCCGACAGTATTATCATTCAATCAAATTGTATAGAAACTTAATTATAAGCAAATGTCTTTTCTAAATAAGGTACATATGTATATATTTGTTATTCGATGCCACATCTAAATATATGAATTGTTTATAATAGACTCTCTATTCTAGCTTGAGTTGATTATGACAGTAAAATAAATATACCAATATAAAAGAGATTTACATTTATCAATACTCTTTCGAAGTGTATTTTGTGAGAAAAGTTATTTCTCTTTTATTAATTGTACATTAAATCAACTGTTAGGATAATATTTTGTTTAAGTAATAAATGGAGTAATTGAGTAAAGCTCCGTGGGTATGTGTATTCCAACAGCATTACTATCCAATCAAATTTTATTAAAACTTAATTATAAGCACATATATTTCCTAAATAATGCGTATGTACCTATTTGGTATTTGATGCCACTTCTAAATACATGAATATAATCTTACAACATAATTCCCAATAATCGATGACAAATAAGTGTATCAGAATGAAAATTAGCGTGGTTTTTTGTGGTAAGTGACAATAATCGTATTGTTTATCCATAGAGTAATTATGGAAATCCAATGGCATCTCGAGGGTGTGTTATAATAACGACGTGAGATGTGGGAAATAGTAGAATACCGTTACTTGTAAAGAAAATTATTTCGTCTATAAAGGCAAACAAAGCAAAATAGTGTGTTCGTTTTAGGATACTCACATAACCTCTTAAATTTATCACATACACTATTATTAAAATTTATTGAAAAATTATGAGATTTTCCAACATCGTTTTTTGAAATTTTTAAATCGGGCGTCGTCCTACCTAACAGTTTAATGTCTGTCCTTCGTTTATAAGTTATTTATTAGTCTATAAAAATCAGTATTAGTCAATAGAAAATTAACTGAATTTATTTTAAACGTTTAAAGAAAGATACAGCTAATGATCACAACACGTTACGGTCACCCACTAGAATATTCCCATTTCCGATGCATTCTCATCGAATTTAATTAAACATTTCCGATGTCCAACTGCCAACAAATCGTAGGTACTGTAACCGCTCAACCAAAAAGTACGACTATATACGACTAACTCCGAGGGTGATTAAACATGTACCAGTAGCCTCTGTGTCCCGATAGATATATAAGTAGATAGACAGATAAATAGACTTTTATTAATATAAACAATCATACAGTGACGTAAGAAAATTTGATAATACAATTATAGCAGATATCTTAAATAAAATAATTACATCTGCACTTATTACAAATAGGACAGAAGAAAAAGGGATACAAAATATTAATTAATGGCCAGACATTCATCTACTGCATAGAAACCATGAAAATAAACTCATTTACCTACTGCTGTAAAAAATGAATTAATATTTGTAATATATTTTTAAATTCCTATCTATTGCATGCAAATTAAGTAAAAACGAATTAAGTTTTGAACTGTTCAGTCAGATTCAGTCACAAGTCAGATGTATCAGTGACTATGTGATTATTAATTAAAATTATATCATTCTAATTTTTGTTTTTGTGTAATAAATTATTACTTATTATTTTTCACACCATATTTTTGAAATAATTTTGTTGAAATTAAAACTTTTGGTTTCTGATAAGTTGGCGATAATTTTTAGAATAGATATTAACCCATCCTGTTGCATATGCAGTAAGTTTGAGTTTATTGAAGAATACCCTTAAGCTCTTTTTTACCCCCATAGTTTGTTGTTTCATTTACTTATATTTTTTTGTAATGTGTGGAAAACTTACATCATAATGATTTCTAAATATTTTGACAAAAAACCTCAAACTGTCTTACTGCAGTTTGTTCAATATAAGTTTAGTTCCATTTGTCATCTTCTAACACCTGTTTAAACAATATCGAAAATGTTCTTTGTAGAAAAAATATAAATTTATTTCATCAGTCTCATGATTTATGCTAGTGGAATATGAAATACTGCCCTACTATTAAAATTGAAATAAAAAGATTCTTCACCATTCTCTTTCAACTAAATATTTACCATATTTAGTTGAAAGAGAATGGTGAAGAATCTATTATCTATGTATTAAATATTTTCCCAAAATATATTTTCATTCAAACATCCGAATTGCTTTGTCAACTGTTAGAACGTTTTAAATCCATCTTTTCTCCTATCATGTTTTATAAAAATGAAACGAAGTAAGAGCGAATATAATGAAGTAATACAGACATATTTTATCTTCCTTTGAACCACTCTATGTATGTAAATATTCACAAAAACTATTAATTAATTATATTTTGCTGTAAAGTGTCTTTTGGTGCACTTTATGGAAAATAAATTCTCCTGTCTTTTGTTGCTGCATCGAAGGCTCTAATGCCCTTCCATTACTCAGCTATTGTTTTATTTTAATAACGCTAAAGTTATTAACGTTAAAGTTATTATTAACGTTATAGTTATTTAGATTCTAAAAATTTTGACACCGCATTACACCTTCTTCTCTATCGATTTTCAATTATTTAAGTTAAACATTTATTACCGTAATTGGTTATTCGATGGGTAATCATCTACGAAATCTGTTCGCCTACGCTGAAGCGGTATTAATATCATTGAAAATACATGTGTCAGTATACTGTTTAGAATAAGAGCACTTAATGTTTCCGAACTGAAAGAACTGAAAAGTAGAAATTGAAGAAAGTTTGTGTTAAAAAAATTCGATATGTGCATCAACGTAAATGATTCCACGTCACACCACCTTAATATCTAGATTTCTCTAAATGCCCACATTTTCAACTTAAATATTATTAAATATTTAATAAGTATAATTAGTTGTTATATTTTTTAACTTATTATATATTAAATCCAAACTAATACTCCTTTTTGTATTGTCAGAATCCTATATTTCACTGCTTTTCTTTTCAACTACATAGATATTTTAATTCTTGTATTAAAACTATATTTTTGTACAAAATAATTTGTAGAATTAATTTGAAACGTGACAACCATAGTCTATTTAATATTTTTTGTTAATTACAGTAAGAATAAAAGCATTTCTTAGTGTTAAATCTCACATAGATAAAACATAAGTAAATAATAAAAACATATATAAAACTTTACTAATTATATTACTAATATTATTTTACAATATGTTTCAAGAATGTAACGTACGTAAGTAATATTATAATACATGAGTTTGGAAATAAAGATTCTTTATGTAAACATAACCTCCATGTTAATGTAACCAGCTCTAACACGTTCTGAAAATATTAAAAATCTTAAGGGCAGTTTGATTATAAATTGTCGTTCTCTGGGCATATATACTATGTGGCTCTTAATGCGTATAAAACCTCTGGTTTCATGATTACAAACACGACATCATTAAATAATACAATGTTTATTTTTTGTGGTAGTTCGTTCGAAATAAGAATATTGTAGCCTTATTCTACATCCAGTATAAGATTTGACATCCAGTTACTGAACTCGAGAAGGCTCATCAGCTTTTCATTTTTATTTAAATTGTTTTACAATAGTATATATGTAGCCGCGTTATTAAGCATATTTAGTTTACGCATACCTAGACTAGGCTCTTGAGAGGAAAGTACGTTTTATTGCTCGACTGAAAGAACTAACATACTGTGAAAATCGCAAGTATTTATAATTACACAAAATTTTAGTAATATCCAGTACCTGTGACTTTAATAATTGTACTCGTAATGAGTTACTATGTTTAAGGAAAACGACAACTTTTTCCTACCGTGTATGTTATATATTAGTGAAGTACTTCATCGTATATTTATTAAAGTTATTTAGAGGTTATATTGTTCTTTATATATTTTTAGTTATACACTGGACATATTCATTTCATCGCTATTTGTCAAATAAAAAACTCTCTTATCTTGCCGATAAACTGAATAGTCTATCTGAGCCTAGCCATGAAAACAAGGCACGGTATGAAATAAGAGCCATTTTGGATATTTTATTTGGCAAATAGAGATGAAATAAACTATATATGCATTTATTTGTATTTATATTTTTGTGGATCTGTTGGGTAGTAAAGGCGTTATTATTATTATTATTATTATATTAGTATTATTAATATTTAATTCATTAAAGTGCAAAGAATATGTAAAATTATATAAATTATATAAATTAATGGTAATAATTATAGAAGTTAATTATATAAATATCGCAATGTCAGAACAATATCATGTGTACATATATAAAATAAAAAATATAAAAGAACATAAAAGATAGAATAGAAAATTATTGACCGTAACTTAAATTTACATTACCGAAAAAAAATCGATTAAAATTTAAAATATCGATTGTGAATTTTAAATAAGTCCATTCAGGTTACCTTCAAGAAAATACGGCCTGTAATACCTAAATTATGTAAAATTTAGGTATTACTTATTTAGTATTTAAATTATGTAATATTTAGGTATATTTTTGTGGACATTGAAATCACTCTGGTGTTCGGTAAAGATTTTATAACCGCATATTAATAAGTTTTACTATCCACACATTCATTACGTAGGTAATGTACATAGTTTTTTCCGAAAACAAAATACTAAAATCTTAAAATCCCCTATTTCCTGGACTGAAGTTGCTTTATACGAATATTATTTTTACAATTTCTGTGTTATAGTCTAATAGTCTAGTCCAGCAGATCCTATAAACTATTCCTAGATCAAATGCATGATGCATTTTCATTTACTAACAAAAACTGACTAGGCTTCCATTTCTCTTTTTTTAATATATTTTTAATATATCGCAGAAAAATAAAAATTTGAATCCTTACAAAAAAATCCAAATTATTATCTTTAAAAAACTAAAGCTTTTACAATATTGCAGTTTGTTTTATTAGGTTATGTATTATGTTATGTTAATATTTGTAAAATTCCATTTGTTACTTAGATAATGTCACAAATTCATCAAATATGGTGATCAAAATATCCGTACGTGTATGTACAGCGTGATGATAAAGTTTTGCACAATATCCATATCCTTGTTACTAAATAATTTTCTGAAGTACTCGAAAACATATCCACAAAACTTTTAATAATTTAAATTAGTCAAAAACATCAGTAGGAAGACAATCTTTTGATATCGTAATTTTAAACGAAAATAAATTTGATTACAACAAAAAGAAGGTAACATTATCACTTGTAAAATCGTATTAGATATATTCTTATAGATATTCCGTTAATTGTGTATATGTGTTAATTGTGTCGTAGATATAAAATTAGAGTAAGGACATTAGTACGTAATTTCCATTTAATTGAATATAAATAATATTAGAATAGGGACATTAGTACATAATTTGATATAATTTGATATATCATAATTTATAGTTAACATTAATTTAAATTAAAACATATATTGACAACAATAGATAATTTTAAGGTCGATAATATTTCAATTGGGATTTTGTTGATAGACTATTGTTTATTTAGGATAAATTTAAATAATAAATATGACAGATCATCTTACAAATTCTAGTAATTTAGGTGATAACGATTGAATTTATTTGCGAGAGTATGTAGATATGAAATAAAAGGAATATAGAAATTCTGAATTTATTGGGCCGTTACTTCATGAAAATCCATATTTATTCAAAATTAAAACCTTTGTTAGTTGGATTTTCACTTTTTGTTTGTTAAACATAACAATTGTTTCGCGAACACAGTGGCTTCTTCAGATGTTGAGTACATAGTTATATAAACTTAGTTATTTAGACGCAGTTTCACAATGTAAAAGTTAGTTTATGTACTCAACATCTGAGGAAGCCACTGTGTTGACGAAACAATTTTTATGTTTAACAAATAAAAAGTGAAAATCTAACCATCAAAGTTTTTAATTTTGTATAAATATAGAAATAATAAATAAATAAAATGAATTAATGCCCAGTAGAAAATTATGACATTATTTTTGCATCCGGAGAAAAATTATATAAAATACATTTTTCATTATATTCCCTCCATTAAAGAATATAGAACACCCCCTCCCTCTGTTCATGTTTACTTATTCCACTTAGGTCACGAGCTAAAGCAACAACCAATTTCAAATATGTTCAAGTGGCAGTCGCTGATGGAGTATGCGTCTTCCAACTAGAAAGTTTTTGATGTTTTTTCTGCTAAAAAAAGAACGGGTTTTCTGAGCCCAGGCACATTACTAAAGTTTCATATTACATGTTTTCCGGGATATAAGTGGCGGAAATACGTTCTCAACGGTATGTTTTGAGTTACTTGCGAAGAAGTTTCACCCACAAAAAGATGGCCGCTCATCTCAAGATATTAAGACGTAGGACTGTTACATATATAAGTATCATTTCACGGGAGAGTCCGAGTAGTTGACTCTGCAACAAGATATTATTCAGATGAATATTAAAAATTCTACTTCCCCTGGAAATGGGAAATATACTTTTGAGATCCATACAGCAGCTGTGCATTTACTATGTATTAAATTATACTAATTATAATATAATTAAAAGGAATACATTTACTGTGTGAAATTAAAATAGAATTGACACCTTCACCAAATTCTTAAATATTAGTGGATTATGTACATTTTATATAGAATAATAAAAATGTATATAAAATAATTTATCTCTTCAAAATTGCTCACTATTCATCAATTTTTTTCAAACATATTGATATCCTGTAAGTATACAATACATTGTCGTGTTTTTATTCCTCGAAGAAATCATAATGCCCCAATTGAATCATGTTAATTTATTAATTTCCTATAAATACTAGACACTACGTACACATTATTGTAGTGTGTTCTCAGTAACCGATATTAAGAGGAACATACAGTTTAATTTGAAAACTACCCACCGCCATTATTTCTGTTTGCAAAGATAATGGCTTGATGAATAATTCACAGTATAAAATTCTTCTATAATTTTAAAGCGTTTAAATGCATTGTTGAAATAGACATTAAACGACTCTTTTCTATCATAACTACTAGTTATTAGTGGGGTATAACGGTTATATACAATGGGTAGATATGTTAGAAATAATGCCCCGAACATATTTAAATCCATCTAAAATCCATCCATAACAATTAAAATTGCAGTGGCGCCTCCGCCATATTTTTAAGTATTGTTTAATGTGCGCATAAAATTACATATTGTCCACATATTATATATTACTTAAATAACAAAAATGTATATAAACTAATTCACTACTTCAAAATAGAATGAGTATTCATACAAATATTTTCAAACATCTCTATAACTCGTCAGTACGTACATTGACGGGTTTTTATGTCTCGAAGAAATCATAATATCTCAATTGAAACATATTAAGTTGTTAATGTCATATAAACAACAAACGACATATACACCAGGCATGTCCCTTGCCAATAACATATTCCCAACATGAGCATTTCCGGCAAGCAATTTTGAAAGCAATATGCATTACTTTCACTTCAAAGCTACATTCTTCCATTATTTCTTTTAGGAAGGAGAATGAGCTTCCGAATAACTTAGTGTATAATATTCTTCAATTATTTTGAAGTGTTTAAATATATTGTTATAATAGAATAATGTTGTGTTGAAAGACTTTTTCCTACTATCCTTAATAAACTCTAGTTGCCACAGAGAAATAACGGTTATATATAATCGGGAGATATTAGTAAGAATACCTCGAACACATTTAATTAATTGAAATATAAATGAAAATCTCTCCACAAGCATTAAAATGACATATTCTTAAATGTTTTTGTATTAGTTTGTTGGGTTGTGCTGATTTTATATAATACACAAAATAAGAAAAATATATATAAAATAATTCATCATCATCATCATCATGAGGTCATCAGTCCTAGGATTGGTTGGACGCTAACCTCCAGCTTCTCCTATCTTCTGCTAACCTACGCATTTCGCTAATTGTGCTACAACCTACATCCCTTACTATTTGCGAGCAGTAGTCTAATCTAGGCCTACCTCTGCCTTTCTTCACTCCTATTTCTGCCTCCAAAATATCGCGGACTATTCCCCCATGTCTCAGCAAGTGGCCTACCATTCTATCTCTTCTCTTCTTTATGTTTTTCCACATACTTCTTTTCTCGCCGACTTTCTCCAATACTTCTTCGTTTCTAATTCATCACTTCAAAATTGCTGAATATTCATGCAAATTCATACACACACTATGAACTCATTATTATCTCCAGATTAGAGACGTTAGAGTGTGATTCAGTGGTATTGAAAGAAATACAGAGTGCTTTAATTTCAAAACAGCCCACCCTCATTATTTCTATTAGCAAGGAAAATCACCTGAGGAATAATTCACTGTTAACATTCTTCTATAATTTTAAAGTGTTTAGATACATTGTTGTAATAAACAAAGGGATTCTTTATTACTATCCTTAATAACTACGGATTAGTAGAGGAAAGAACAGTTACATATAATGCGTAGATGTTAGAAAAAATACCCCGAACATATTTAAATGAACTCAAGTTTAACCGAAAATCCATATACAGAAATTAAAATTTTTAAATATTGGTGGATTTTGTACATTTTATATATTATATAAAATAATAAAAATATATATAAAATAATTCATCACTTCAAAGTTGCTAAATATTTATCCAAATTTTTTCAAACATATCAATACCTTGGGAGTATATAATACATTGTCACTTTTTATGCCTGAAAGAAATCATAATGTCTGAATTGAAACATGTTACGTTGTTAATGTCCTATAAATACCAGACATTATGTACACATTATTATCTCCAGATAGTGTGCTCCCAGAAACTGATGTTGAAGTAAATATACAAAACTACTCAACTCCATTATTTCTGTTAGAAAGAATAATGACCTGAACAATGATTTACTATATAAGATTATTCTATAATTTTAAATTATTTAGGTACACTGTTGTAATAAACATTAAGAGGTTCTTTTCTCCTATCTTTAATAGCTACTAGTTATTAGAGGGCGATACGCTTTGTATATAATGGGTAAGTGTTAGAAAGAACGCCCCGAGCATATTTAAGTAAACTCAAGTGCAATCGAAAACATATCTACAAAAAGTAATGTAGCATTGGCACCTCCGCCATATTTTAAATATTGTTGAGTTTTGCGCGTTCTATATTATTATAGAACAAAAATATATATAAAACAATAGTTCAAAACACAATAAATATTGATACAAATTTTTTGAAACATCTCGATAAGTTGTGTGTACATTGATGTGTTGATGCCTCGAGGAAATCATAATATCCCAATTAAAACATGTTAAGTTGTATAAGTTATACAAACACCAGGCAACATGTAGTCATCATCATATTTCCTGTTGTGGTATTTTCTGGGCAAACAAGATATTTTAATTTAAGAGGCACATACCTCTATTAATTCTTTTAGCAAAGAAAACAACCTGGTGAATGATTCATTCTTCAATAATTTTAAAGTGTTTAAATACATTGTTGTAATAGAACTATGTTGTGTTAAAAGATTCCTTAGTACTATATCCCTAATAACCTCTAGTTCCCACAAGAAGATGCAGAACCTTTATATATAGTGGAAAAATCTTAAAAATCAATACTCCGAACATATTTAAATAAACAGAAACACAACCCAAAATTCATCCATAATAATTACAATGCCAGTGGCGACTCTTCCATATTTTAAAATGCTTTTGTTGCTTAATTAATTTGAAAACTACCTACCACTATTATCTCTCTTAGCAAAGAGCCTGATAAATGATTTAGTGTACAATATTCTTCTATAATTTTAAAATGTCTAGAGACATTGCTGTAATAACCATTAAAGGACTCTTTATTACTATCCTTAATAACCAGTGGTTAGTAGGGGGTAATGACTATGTATAATGGGTACATTTTAGAAAAATATACCCCGAACATATTTAAATAAACTCAAATATAACCGAAAATCCATTTACTAAAATTAAAATAGCATTGGCGTCTCCGCCATATTTTTAAACATTCATAAAATAATTCATAAAATAATTCATTGCCTCAAAATATCTGAATTTTCAATCCAAACCTTTTCCCGAACATTTTTAAATAAACTCAAATACAACCGACAATCCATCTAGAAAATATACATTCTACTCACTGTATAAAATTATTCTATACTTTTAAAATGTTTAGATACATAGACAATAGACATGAACAGATTTTTTATACCATCCTTGATAATTATTAGTTATTAGGAGGCGATAACTGTTATATATATATATATATATATATATATATATATATATATATATATATATATATATATATATATATATATATATATATATATATATATATATATATATATATATATATATATATATATATATATATATATATATATATATATATATATATATATAATAGGTAAATATTAAAAAGAACTCTCCGAATCAGTGGCGGCGTAGCATGGGTTGACACCCGGGACGGTTTTCTATTGAGCACCCCCAAAATAAAACAACAGATTAAATCACATTGTCAAAATCTACTTTCCTGTCCTTTTCAATGGACAATATGGAAATATTGGTAAGTCACGCTTGGCTCATTGTGGATCTTAAGTAAGATTTTATCAACACTAATTTTGAGAAACTTCTTTCACCAGAAGCCACCGAAACACAAATAGTTAAAAAAGATCTTAGACACAGCGCTAGACTCGGAACAGAATCAGAATAGTCACATTGTACAATGAATTTCAGAAGTTCCAAGGTAGTCAATTGAACCGCTTCTTGGAAAGAAATGCTGGCGGCTTCTAAGTGGCGCCTCAGTCGCAAAATTTCCAAAATAATGTCATCTGCAGAAAATTCATCATAGATTTTTGTCAGATTTGGAACTATACCACGAAGTTCTTCTTCTGTTGACGTAAGAAGAGTTTTAGGCTGAACAACACCAAATGTTATGAGAATGTCATCCATTTCCTTGTAACGATGGTCTACTTCTTCGTAAAATCTATCAAGACATTCTAACATAGCTCTCTGCAGCTCTTCTGGCAATGTTAGTCCAGCGTCTTGGGCCATTTCTCCTGGCATAAGTTTTCAAAATCTTCTCCTTCCTCTTCTTTCAATCGAAATATCCAAGTCCTCATATTTTTCAGTTGCGTAGGAAATAGCTCTTTCCGCTATTTGGATACGTTGGCTTCGAAGAAAAATTTTTAGGGCTTTGATTTTTATGACACATTTTTCCAGCGATAGCCCAGATGTTTGTATATACTTTTGTGTCTGGTTAATTTCTTCTAGGACTTCACACCAAAAAGAAAAGTAGCATAAAAAACTGATCGCGATAAGCAAGAAGTTAATCGTGACGACTGTTATTGTTTCGTAGTCGCATCCTCACCCAACCTCAAAATAAATAATTTTTCGCGCGCTTGAAATATGTACTTAAAATTCAAATTTACGTAAAACGTTTTCAGTTTTCGGATACTTTCCTGTAAATTATTCACTAATAAAATCAGACTTCCAAAAAAAAACAACACGTGTCGTTTGGTTCACGTTCTTTGAAAGTTATCTTTGAATTTCGTTGAAAATTTTCTACAGGAATTCAAAAATTTTCAATAAAATTCAAAGAAATTTCTTCAATAGTCTCTTTAAAGGAAATTCTTTGAATATCCCCTTTAAAGAAATTTCGTTAAATTTTCTTCTTAAAGAAAATTCTTTGAAATTTTTTTAATAGACATTTCTTGGAAATTTCATTAAAAACTTTTTACATATATTTTTTTACATACAAGACTTTCCACAAATTCCAAAGAAATTTCTTCGAGATTTTCTTTTAAAAAAATCGTCTCGAAATGTGAAAAATTTTTCTCAAATATTTGTCACCCCTTGGTTCTTGGCACCCGGGGCGGACCGCCCCCCTCCCTTTATGCCGCCACTGCTCCCAATATCAATTAAACAAACTCAAGTACAATCGAAAACACATCTACAAAAATTAAAATGGTGTTGGCGCCTCTGCCATATTTTTAAATATTGTTGGGTTGTGCGCGTTTTATATATTACGTAAATAACAAAAATGTATATAAAACAATTCAATAGTTCAAAATATAATACATATTCATACGAATTTTTTGAAACATCTTGATAACTTCTGTGTACATCGATGTGCTTTTATGGTCATCACCATTATGTATAATGTATACATGTTAGAAGAAATACTCCCAACATAATTAAATAAACTCAAATATAACCGAAAATCCATCTACTAAAATTAAAATAGCATTGGCGCATCCGTCATATTTTTAAATATTAGTGAATTATGTACATTTTATACAAAATAATGAAGAAATTCATAAAATTATTCATTGCCTCAAAATATCTGAATTTTCCATCCAACCTTCTTCCCGAACATTTTTAAATAAACTTGAATACAACCGAAAATCCATCTACAAAATATACATTCTAATGAATGACTCACTGTATAAAATTTTTCTATACTTTTAAAATGTTTAGATACATTGACATGAACAGATTTTTTGTACCATCCTTGATAACTACTAGTTACTAGAAAGTGATAACTGTTATATATAATAGGTAAATATTAAAAAGAACCCTTCGAACATATTTAAACAAACTCAAGTACAATCGAAAACACATCTACAAAATTAAAATGGCATTCGCGCCTCCGTCATATTTTTAAATGTTGTTGGCTTGTGCGCGTTCTATATATTACATACATAACAAAATGTATATAAAACAATTCAATAGTTTAAAATACAATAAATATTCACACGAATTGTTTTAACATCTCGATAACTTCTGTGTACATTGATGTGTTTTTATGCCTCGAGGAAATCGTAATATCTGAATCAAAACATGTTAGGTTGTTAATATCATATAAACACCAGACAACATATACACATCATTATCTCCAGAATGTTGTAGTATGTTCTGGGCAAATAATATTGAAAGGTGCTTTAATTTCAAAACGCCACACCCCTATTATTTCTTTTAACAAAGATAACGACCTGGTGAATGATTCATTTTTCAATAATTTCCAAAGTGTTTAAATATATAGTTGTAATAGAACAATGTTGTGTTAAAAGATTCTTTAGTACTATCCCTGATAACCTCTAGTTACCACAAGAAGCTGTAGAGCCTTTTTATATATAATGGGAATATGTTACAAACAATATCCCGAGCATATTTAGATAAACTTGAAACAACCGAAAATACATCCATAATAATTACAATGCCAGTGGCGACTCTTCCATATTTTAAAATGCTTTTGTATTACTTAATTAATTTGAAAACCATCCACCCCCATTATCTCTGTTAGCAGAGTATTACCTAATGAATGATTTACTGTATAATATCCTTCGATAATTTTAAAATGTCCAGAGACATTGTTGTAATAGACATTAAAGGATTCTTTACTACTATCCTTAATAACCAGTGGTTAGTGGGGGATAATGACATTATGTATAATGGGTACATGTTCGAACAAAATACCCCGAACATATTTAAATAAACTTAAAAATAACCGAAAATCCATCTACTAAAATAAAATAGAATTGGCGCCTCTGCCATATTCTTACATATTAGTGACATCCGAACCTATTTAAACAAACTCAAGTACAGTCGAAAACCCATCTAAAAAAAATAAAATGGCACAGGCACCTCCGCGATATTTTCAAATAGTGTTAGACTGTTCACATTCTATATATTACATAAAATAACAACCGTATATACAAAATAATTCATCACTTGCACAAAATTGCTGAATATTCATCCTAATTTTCTCGATACCTTGTGAGTATGTAATTGTGAGTTTATAAGTGTGAATTTCTATACCTCGAAGAAATCATAATGCCTCGATTGAATCATACGTTGAGTTATTAATGTCCTATAAATTCCAGATATCATGTACACATTATTATCTCCAAGTTGTAGTGTGTTCCCAAATTCAAACATTAAAAGGAATATACAGTACTTTAATTTTAAAACTGCGCACTTGCATTGTTTCTGTTAGAAAGGAAAATGACCTGTTAAATGATTCACTGTATAACATTCTTCTATAATTTTAAAGTGTTTCGATACATTGTTATAATAGATATTAAGTCACTCTTTTCTACTAACCTTAATAAGTACTAGTTATTAAGGAATGATAACAGTTATATATAACGATTAAATTTTAAAAACAATACCCCGAACATATTTAAATAAGCTCATGTACAATCGAAAATACATCTACAAAAATTAAAACATCATTGGCATCTCCGCCATATTTTTAAGTGTTGGGTTGTGCGCGTTTTATATATTGCATAAATAATAAAAGTGTATATAAAATAATTCACTATTTCAAATTAGAATGATTATTCATACGAATTTTTTCTATAACTTGTGAGTACAGAATGCAATGATGTGTTTTCATGCCTGGACGAAATCATAATATCTCAATTGAAACGTTAAGTTGGTAATTTCATATAAATACCAGATAACATGTGTAATATTATTATCTCCAAATGGTTGTAGTATGTTCCTGGCAAACAGTTTTAAAAGGAATGTGCATTGCTTTCACTTCAGAATTACCCACTCTCATTATTTCATTTCGCAAGGAAAATGACCTGACGAATGATTCACTGTATAATTCTAAAACGTTTAGATACATTGTAATAGGCACTAAGGAATTTTTTGCTACTATCCTTAATAACTACTAGTGACTAGGTGGACACAGCTGTTATATATAATGGATAGATATTAAAAAGAATATATTTAAGTAAGATTAAGTATAACCGAAAATCCACCCATAAAAATTTAAATGACAGTGGCACCTCCGCCATTTTTAAATATTGCCTTTTGAGTTGTACGCCTATATATTACATAAAATAACAAAAATATATATAAAACTATTGAATACTTCAAAATTGATGAATATTCGCACAATTTTTCAATATATTGTGAGAATACAATACGTTGTGCATTTATGCCTTGAATAAATCATAATACCTCAATTAAAAAAGGTTAAGTAGACAATATCCTATAAAGACCGGACACCACGTACACATTACTATCTTCGGATTATTATAGTATGTTCCCAGCAAACGATATTGAAAGGAATATACAGTGCCTTACTTTTAAAACTACCCACCGCCAATATCTCTTTTAACCAGAAAAATGACGTGCTGAATGATTCACTGTATAATATTCTTCAATACGTTTATAGCGTTTAAATACACTATTGTAATAGGATAATGTTTGTTAAAGAATTTTTTACTGCTATCCTTAATAACCTCCAGTTACCACCAGATGATAACAGTTATATGTAATGTGGAGATGTCAGGAAGAACGCACCAAATATATTTGAGTAAACTGAAATACAATAAAAATTAATCTATAAAAATTAAAGTGACATTGGCACCTCCTCCATATTTTTAAATGCTTTTTGATGTTAGTTTGTGTTAGCCTTTGTATTAGATTGTTGAGTACATTTGTACATTTTATATATCACAGAAAATAAGAAAACGTATATAATATATTACTTCAAAGCTCCAGAATATTCATTCGAATATTTTCATACATCTCGATATTTTGTTTTCCCATACCATGATACCAACGCATGGATATGCGTTGTCTTGTTTTTATACCTCAAGGAGATTATAATGGAAACATGTTAAATTGTTAATGTCCTATAAATACCAGACACTATATTATCACATTATCTACAGATTGGAGAAATATTGGTGTGTGTTCCCAACAACCGATATTGAAGGAAATATATAATGCTTTAATTTCAAAACTACCTACCTCCCTTATTTCTGTTAGCAATGGAAATAGTTTGATATTTATAAATAATGGTATAATACACTTTGATCAATTGATAAATCAATGTATAATATTCTTCTACAATTTTAAAGTATTTAGCTACATTGTATTTAGATATAAGTACAAGTATAAGTGTTTAGATACGTTGTAATAAATATTAAAAGATTCTTTACTACTATCCTTAATAATTACTGGTCAGTCGAGGATAACAATCGTTATATATAATGGATAGATGTTATAAAATTCAACTCAAACTCAAGTATAACCGAAAATCCATTTACAAAAATTAGAATGACATTAGCGCCTCCAACATATAGTTATATATTGAGGTATTATGCACATTTACATAAAATAATAAAAATATACAAAATTCAAAATTGCTGAATCTTCATCCAAATTTTGTCAATCATCTCGATCTTGGGAATATATAATGCATTCTCGTGTTCTTATGCCTTAAAACAATCATAATAGCTCAATTGAAATATGTTAAATTGTTAATGTCTTATACACGGATACCAGAGACACTATGTGCGCATTATCTTCAGATTGTAATGTGTTATCAGCAACCGATATTGAAAGAAATAATCAATGCCTTAATTTCAAAATTACCTACCAGCATTATTTCTGTTAGCAAGAAGAATGACCTGATGAATGATTCACTGTATAAAATTCTTCTGTAATTTTAAAATTTTTAGATATATTGTTGTAATAATCATTATGGGGTTCTTTTAAGGTAATAATCATAACTACTAGTTATTATTCAATGATAACCATTATGTAATGGTTAAGTGTTAGAAAGAATATCCCGAGCATATTTAAATAAACTCAAGTACAATCGAAAACGTCTTAAAGTAGCATTGGAATCTCCACCATATGTTTAAATATTATTGAGTTATACTCATTGTATATATTATATAAAATAAGAAAATGTATACAACATTTTTCATCACTTCAAAATTGCTGAATATTAATTTTTTGAGATTTTTTAAATATGTCTATACCTTGTGAGTATATAATTGTGAATATATAAATGTGAATTTTTATATCTCAAAGAAATCATAATGCCTAAATTGAAGCATATGTTAAGCATAATATCCTATAAGTTCCAGATATCGTGTACATATTATTATCTCCAGATTGTAGTATGTTCCCAGAATCCAATATTGAGAGGAATATACAGTGCTTTGATTTAAAAACTAAGCACTCCCATTATTTCCATTAGCAAGGAAAATTACCTGGTGAATGATTCACTGTATAATATTCTTCTATAATTTTATAAGTATTTAGATACAATGCTGTATAGACAGTAAGGTACTTTTTTCTACTATCTTTAATAACTACTAGTTACTAGGGAGAGATAACCATTTTATAACAGGAGTTGCTGTTAGAGAAAATACACCTAATATATTTAAATAAACTCAAGTATAACCAAAAATTCATCCGTAATAATTAAAATGGCAGTGGAACGTCCGCCGTATCTTTAAATATTATTCGTTCGGTTCTGCATATTTTATATATTACATAAATAACAAAAATGTATGTAGAATAGTTCACTACTTCAAAATAAAACAATTATTCATACGACTTTTTTCTTCTTCTGAATACATAATACATTGATGTGTTTTTATGTCTCGAGGAAGTCATAATATCTCAATTGAAACATGTTAAGTTGTTAATTTCATATGAATACTAGACAACATGTACATATTACTATCTCCAAATTGTTGTAGTATGTTCCTAGCAAACAATATTAGAAGGAATGTGTATTGCTTTCACTTCAAAATTACCCACTCACATTACTTCTTTTCGCAAGGACCTGACGAATGATTCACTGTATAATTCACTTTTCTATAATTTTTAAACATTTGGGTACATTGTAATAGGCACTAACGATTTTTTTACAACTATCCTTAATAACTACTAGTCACTAGGAGGACACAACTGTTACATATAATGGTTAGATATTAGGAAGAATATTTAAGTAAGCTTAAGTATAACCAAAAATCCACCCATAAATTTTAAAATGACGGTAGCGCCTCTGCCATATTTTTAAATATTTTGTGTTGGGTTATACACCTTTTATGTATTACATAAAATAACAAAACTATATATAAAATTATTCACCACTTCAAACTTGATGAATATTCATACAATTTTTTAAATATCTTGCGAGAATATAGTACACTATGTACTTATGTCTTTAAGAAATCATAATGCCTCAATTAAAAAAAGTCAATATTCTATAACTACCGGACACATTATTATCTCCAGATAATTATAGTATGTTCCCACCAAACGATATTGAAAGAAATACACAGTGCTTTAATTTTACAACTACCCATCCCCAATATCTGTTTTAGCCAGGAAAATAACGTGTTGAATGATTCACTATATAATATTCTTCAATAAGTTTAAAGCGTTTAAATACATTGTTGTAATAGAATAATATTGTGTTAATGAATATTTTCTGCTATCCTTAATAACCCCCAGTTACCACCAGGTGATAACCGTTTTATTTGATGGGGAGGTTTTAGAAAGAATACCCCGAATATATTTAAATAAACTGAAATATAACCAAAAATACATTCATAATAATTAAAATGGCATTGGCACCTCCGCCATATTCTTAAATATTTTTGATGTTAATTCTTGCTAGCTTTTGTGTCAGTTTGTTGGATACATTTAAACATTTTATATATTACACAAAATAACAAAAATCTATACAAAATTATTCATTACTTCAAAGTTCCTAAATTTTCATTCGACTTTTTTCACACATCTCGATTTCTTGTGAGTATATAATACATTGTCTTGTTTGTATACCTCATAAATCATAATTCCTTAATTGAAAAATGTTAAGTTGTTAATGCCCTGTAAGTACCAGACACCATGAACACATATCTCCAGATTGGAGATATATTGGTCTGTGTTCCCAACAAAAGATATTGAAGGGAATATGGAATGTTTTACTTTCATAACTACCCACTTCTATTATTTCTGTTAGCAAAGGAAATGGTTTTATGTATCACTGTAGCAATGGGATAATGTTGAAAATTTTAATAAATTGATAATCTTTGATAAATTGATAAATCACGGTATAATATTCTTCTACAATTTTAAAGGGTTTAGATACGTTGTTGTTGGAATAGTCATTAAGGAATTCTTTACTACTACCTTAATAATTACTGGTTAGTAGGGATTAAAACCATTATACATAATGGGTAGATGTTACGGGATAAAAATACCCCGAACATATTTAAATAAACTCAAGTACAATCGAAAATCCATCTACAAATATTAAGGTGACAGCACCTCCACCATATTTTTATATTAACGGACTGTGCATATTTTATATATTACATAAAATAATAAAAATGTATATACAATAATTCATCGCCTCAAAGTTGCTGAATATTCATCCCAATTCTATCAATTATCTCAATATCTTGTGAATATATAAGAATACATTGTTGTATTCTTATGCCTCGAGAAAATGATAATACTTCAATCGAAACATATTAAGTTGTTAATGTCTTATAAATACCAGAAACACTATGTGCATATTATTATATCTCCAAATTGTAGTGTGTGTATTATCTCCAGATTGTAGTGTGTTCCCAGCAATCAATATTGAAAGGAATATACAGTGCTCTAATTTCAGATCTACCCACCCCCGTTACTTCTGTTAGCAAGGAAAATGACCTGATGAATGATTTTCTGTATAACATTCTTCTATAACTTTAAAATATTTAGATACATTGTTGTAACAGTCGTTAGGGGATTTTTTCTACTAACCTTAATAACTATTAGTTGTTAGGGGATGATAACCCTTATATATAATGGTTAAGTGTTATAACATTATATATACACATTATATATAATGTGTAAGAAAGAATACCCCGACCATATTTAATTAAGCTCAAGTACAACAGAGAACCCACCTACAAGAATTAAAATTGCATTGGCACCTCCGCCATATTTTTAAATTTTGTTGAATTATACTCATTGTATATATTACATAAAATAAAAAAATATATACATCATAATTCATCACTTCAAAATTGCTGAATTTTCATCCAAATTTTGTCAATTATCTCGATATTTTGTGAATATATAATACATTGTCGTATTCTCATTATTCGAAAAAATCATAATACTTCAATTGAAACATGTTAAGTTGTTAATGTCTTATAAATACCAGAGACACTATGTACGTATTATTATCTCGAGATTGTACATAGTGTGTTCCCAGCAACCAATATTGAAAGGAATATACAGTGCTTTAATTCCAAAACTACCCACCCCCGTTATTTCTGTTAGCAAGGAAAATGGCTTGATGAATAATTCACTGTATACAATTCTTCTATAATTTTAAAATATTCGGATACATTGTTATAACAGTCATTAATGGATTTTTTCTGCTAACCTTAATAACTAATAGTTGTTAGGGGATGATAACCATTATATATAATGGTTAAGTATTAGAAAGAATACCGCGACCGTATTTAATTAAACTCAAGTACAACCGAAAACCCACCTAGAAAAATTAAATGGCATTAGCACATCCACCATATTTTTAAATATTGTTGACTTGTACTCATTGTATATATTACATAAAATAAAAATATATGTACAAACTAATTCATCACTACAAAATTACTGAATATTCGTCCAATTTTTTTCAAACATCTCGATACCTCGTGAGTATATAATTGTGAATATATAAATATGAGTTTTTATATTTCGAAGAAATCATAAGTCTCAATTGAAACATACGTTAAGTTTAAAATCCTATAAATTCCAGACACCATGTACACATTATTATCTCCAGATTATAGTGTGTCCCAGAATCCGATATTGAAGGACATATACAGTGTTTTAATTTCAAAATTACGCATTTCCATTGTTTCCGTTAGCAAGGAAAATGACCTGATGAATGCATAATATTACATTCACTTCATAGTATTCTTCTATAATTTTTAAACATTCAGGTACATTAAGGAACTTTTTACAACTAATCTTAATAACTACTAATGACTAGGGGGAGATAACCATTATATATAATCAGTAGAGATGGTAGAGGGAATACCTTTAACATATTTAAATAAACTCTAGTATAATCGAAAATCCATTCATAACAATTAAAATAACAGTTGAAACAAGTTATTAGTGTTCTATAAATACCGGACACTACGAGCTCATTATTCCAGATTGGAGATACATTGGTGTGTTTCCAGCAACTGATATTGAATAGATATTCAAGGATTCTTTACTATTATCCTTAATAACTACGGGTTAGTAGTTATTAAGGATAATAGTAAGGAAGATAGGCAGACAACCGAAAATCCATCTATAAATATTAAAATTTCATTGGCACCTCCGCCATATTCTTAAATAAACATTGATAGGTTGTGCACATTTTTTATATAAAATAATAAAAATGTATATAAAACAATTTATCACGTCAAAACTGCTGAATATTCACCTAAATTTTTTCTACGATCTCAATATCTTGTGAGTATATCACAATGAATATATTACAAATACAATGATAAAAATACGACAATATATTGTCGTATTTTTATGCCTCGAAGAAATCATAATGCCTCAATTCAAAAATGTTGAGTTGCTAATATCCTATAAATACAAGACACTATGTACACATTATTATCT
Source organism: Rosalia funebris (assembly GCA_037954035.1). NCBI lineage: Eukaryota > Metazoa > Arthropoda > Insecta > Coleoptera > Cerambycidae > Rosalia > Rosalia funebris. The sequence goes on from JAZFAV010000007.1 coordinate 15,212,510, forward strand.
CCAGATTGTAGTGTGTCCCCAGCAACAGATATTGAAAGGAATATACAGTGCTTTAATTTAAAAACTAGGCAGCCCCATTATTTCTGTTAACAAAGAAAATTACCTGATCAATATTTCACTGTATAATATGTCTATAATTTCAGAGTGATTCGATACATTGTTATAGTAGATATTAAAGGATTCTTTACTACTAGACTTAATAACTATTGGATGAGAGTAATAACCATTATACATCATAGGTAGATGTTAAAAAAAGTATCCCGAGCAGTTTTAAATAAAGTCAAGTACAACTGAAAATGTATCTACAAAAATTTAAATTACATTAGCACCTTCGCCGCATTTTTAAATTATTGGTAGGTTGTGCATAACATTAAATAAAATAATATAAATATATATAAACTAATTTATCTATTCAGCATTGCTGAATATTCATCCAAATTTTTCAAAAGCATTAGATATCTTGTAAGTATACAATATATTGTTGTTTTGTTCCTCAAAGAAATCATAATTCCTCAATTGAAACATATATTACGTTGATAATGTCCTATAAATTCCAGATACCATGTACACAATATTATCTCCAGATTGTAATGTATTCCCAGCACCCGATATTGAGACCCGATATAAACTCAAGTACAACCTAGAATCCATCCATAACAATTAAAATGGCAGTGAAGCCTCCGCTATATTTTTAAATACTGCTTATTCGGTTGTGCATATATTATATATTACATAAGTAACAAAAATGTATATAAAATAACTCCCTACTTCAAGTTATAACGAACATTCATACGATTTTTTTGAAACATCTCGATAACTTGTGAATACATAATGCATTGACCTATTTTTATGCCTCGACGAAATCTTATTTCAATTGAAACATTGTTAAGTTGTTAATGTCATATAAATACCAGACAACATGTACACATTATTATCTTCAGATTATTGTAGTATATTCCCGGCATACAGTATTGAGGGGAATGTTCATTGCTTCTACTTCAAAATTACTCACTCCCATAATTTTTAAGCAAGAATAATGACCTAAGATAAAACAATGTTGTGTTAACTGATTCTTTACTATTATCCTTAATAATCTCTAGTTACCACAAGAAGATAACCGTTATATATAATGAGGAAATGTTAGGAAGTATACCCCGAACATATTTAAATAAACTAAAATATAACCGAAAATCCATCCATAATAATAATTGAAATGACAGTGGAGCCTCCGCCATATTTTTAAATGTTTCTATGTTAGTTCTTGTATTAATTTGTTGGATTGTGTACATTTTATATATTACATAAATGAATACTTATCCGAATTTTTTCACACATCTCCATATCTTGTAAGTATTTATATTGTGTTTTATACAGTCGTGTTTATGATTTACATTTATAAATCATAATGCCACAATTGAAACATGTTAATTTGTGAATGTCCTATAAGTACCGAACACTACGAACTCATTATTATCTCCTGATTGGAGATATATTTCCAGCAACTGATATTGAATAGACATTAAAGGACTTTTTATTACTATCCTTAATAACTACGGGTTAGTAGGGGCAATAACCATTATAATATAATAGGTAGATGGTAAAACAAAACAGGTACACAACCTAAAATCCATCTACAAACATTAAAATGGCATTGCCGCGTCCTCTATAATTTTAAATAAATATTGGCACATCTTGCAAATATTGGTAGACTTTATACATTTTGTATATTATATAAAATAATAAAACTATATATAAAACAATTCATCATTTCAATATTGCTGAATATTCATCCAAATTGTTACAAACACTTCAATATCTTGTGAGTATATCACAATGAATACATTACAATACAATGAATACATTGTCGTATTGTTATGCCTCCAAGAAATCATAATACTTTAATTGAAAAATGTTGAGTTGTTAATAAGTTAATAAGTTGTTAATAAGTAATGTTCTATAAGTACCAGACACTATGTACACATTATTATCTCCAAATTGTAACGAATTTCTGCATTGTCCAGAATTTTTAACGAATTTATTCATTACTTTACGAAAGAACTGTATATTCACATGTAATAACAATAACTAATAGTAAAGGTATTTAATATCAATTTAATTAAATGTGTTATTTACCATTTGGACAGATGACGTAAAATATGGATAGTATATGATATTTTCCAAACGATATAGGAGCAATATATTATCTGACTGTCTATATTGCATGGCTATTATCTCAAATTGAAGTTACTGGTTTGTCAATTCTCTATTAAAATGCATCTAATTAATCAATTGGCTGTTTCATTACAAGGATAATATGCGCGAATAATTGATATAGAACACGGATGATTTGAAACAAACCGTAAACAGTATATCCCGATGTGTTTGATCCGGTGTATGCATATCACTAATTTCAATCTTTGAAATGGTTTGCGCTCACTGCCATATCCAATTAGTAATCATTTAGCCTGTCTGTGCAGATAACACAGTTATCGTTTAACCCGCAATTTCTTAACGTAATTTAGCTGGCGGTGTGTACATTCAGAGGGACGTAATTTGGTGTTTATTATAAATGTTAAAGGATATCGACCGCAAGCCATTTAGTTGGAATCGGCACGATTCTTGAATGCTGATTCGTTTTTAAAATTATATTTAGCTCAGCCGAGATCATATAGGGCATGAGATAAGTTTTGAACGTCTGTAACATTTAAAATATCCATTCAAAGTTTTACAGAAAAATTTCCGTAGTTCACTTTTTCTATATTCTGAAGATATTAGTGCTTTATTTATTTACAATTCATTTCATCGCTATTTCCCAAATAAAGAACTCTTTTATCTTTCCCATGAATAGAACAGTCTACCTGAGCCCAGCCATAAATAGCAAGCCACGGTATTAGATAAGAGTCTTTGGGATTTTTTATTTGACAAATAGAGATTAAATAAACTATACATACATATCTGACAAAAAATCCCATTTATATAATACCAAGGATGCTGTATTGTAGATTTTAGATGAAACAAGTAACACTAACAAATACAGGTGCATGCACATAAAAAGATAAATTATACAATAAATTACAATAAGCAATAAAATCAGACAAAATACATAGATATATACCAATTAAGATGAAAAGAAATTCTTATAAGTTAAATCTTTCTTAAAGTCTTTTCAATATTTCATAAGTTAATTCTTTATATACTTTACGGCGTTTTATTTTCCCAAATAATTGTGTGTATTATAAATGAGACTTCAGATTATTATTTCATATTCTAGTCATCTAATAAATAACACCCAAACCAATCGGAGTGTCTAACTATTATTAAGTTTTTTTAAGTTACGAGACATTAGTTCAAAGTTTGTATAGTCAAATGACGCAGTATACTTCATGCCTTTGTACTCGTAATATCACATCATCAGGATCCCATGATTATAACACATAATCATAAATATCACTTCTCTTGTAAATATCCTGACATTATATTTAAAGGCGCTTATGGAAAGTGCGTTTTCAATACACCACAATTTCCTATTGTCCAAGGCTCCTTAAAGATGTGCACAATCTGATTCAAATATAGTCAAATAGTACAATTTTTAGTCCGCAGTGTATAACATTTGACCAGATTGAAATTTGATATGATATGGGCGATAAACATGATAACTAACAATAGGCACAAGATGGAACATTCAACTGATGAACATATGATTGACTGAACTCAGGAAGTTCGACACAAACTCATTGTTATATGACTCAAGACTCCTTGAAATTATTGATCAGAATTGCAACTCTATCATTCTTTATACAAATAGGTCAAACATTGAACAAAGAGTAGCTTCTCGAGTCTAGGTGAAATATAAACATGGAGCCAACACTACTGGGCAAGTATTTTTCTTGTAGAACGCTATACAATAGGGAGTAAACTGAACTTTGCTGGACATATCCATAATACGTCAACTCTGATATTTTCAAACTAAAAACAATTATAAACCAACAATAGATCCAAGTAGATGATATTTTCCAAGCAAGGTAAGGGAGGAAGTGGCAAGTACACGTCTTAGATTAAGACATACTAATCTCACGCATTCCCGTCTATTACAGATGATAGAACAACCCAGATATGTGATATATCAGGCGGGGTCAACTATATATCATATATTACTATAATGTAGGGAATGTGAAGACGTGCCTAATACAAACGAATTGTCAAACACGTTAAGGAATGCGTAACAGAAAATAGGAATATGTATTGAAGCTAATACAATTTCTTAGAAATATCAACCTACAGAAAAAATGTGGTCAATGACCACTCATTCTATTATAAAAAAGATGTCGACGCCACTATAAAAGAAATGTAAATAATTGTGTCATTCCTTACTTTTGCAAGAAAATTACCCACCCTAGTCATAGTACTGTACGAATTGGTATCTATTTTTTTACTATGATCTTCTTAACACAATAATGATAGAATTCAGATAATCCAAATCTTTCTAATTTGTTTAATAAAAGAGTTTAATAGAAAACGCCTTGATGAAGTTAGTGTATATTACATAAATTTGATTGCATTGGCCTAATTTATTAGCTATGTATTCGAACCTTGGCACAAGATGGGTGACTGTGTACATTTCTTGTCTCAAATCGATGTTATATGCATAATATCACACCAGAGACATAATTATAGATAAAATCGTGTATAGTAGTTTTACAGAGTTGCATATAGTAATTATGGGTCGTTAATTTATTCTTACTCATATCTAATAGATATGATCACTATAAAATTTTTTCAAATCTTCAGAAAATTATATGAGGTAACTATTATGTTAAAGATAACGGCTAATTGTTTTATAGGAACAAAAAGATAATCTGTAAAATAATGCGGCAATGAAATGGATCTCCATAAGCCTAGCCGGTTTAATTTTTTTTTAATAATAAGAGAATTTGAAGACACAATATTCGCATGCTTAGAATAGTTGTTACAAATTTGAGGTCTGTTGAAAAATGTCTAGGAGTAATTCGCAATAAATAATTATTTTCAATGGTTTCATTAGTACATGTCATTAAATATTTTCCAAAACTTGTTTGGGTTACTTCTAATATTCCATTCATTGATTGTATATATAATTAATGTGGTTTTTTTTTAATTCATTTTTAAATTAAAATCTTAATAATTGCAAGTTGTGAAGGTCTTTGATATTACCGTATGTTTTATAATATCTTCAAGCATAGACAGCTGCAGTAATATTTCCACAAGGGAAAAGAAGTTAGAACGGTTTGCATAATTAAAGTAAAATATATTTAAAAAACAACAAAAAATATATATTCTAAAATACATCAAAGAAAACATATTACAACAATATAGCAAAATTAAATAGAAATTTCAATACCATTTAAAAAAGACATAATATTAAAAGTGTATCATCATCATTAGGTCATCAGTCCTAAGACTGGTTGGACGCTAACCTCCAGCTTCTCCTATCTTGTGCTAACCTACGCATTTCGCTAATTGTGCTACAACCTACATCCCTTACTATTTGCGAGCAGTAGTCCAATCTAGGCCTACCTCTGCCTTTCTTCACTCCTATTTCTGCCTCCAAAATATCGCGGACTATTCCCCCATGTCTCAGCAAGTGGCCTACCATTCTATCTCTTCTCTTCTTTAAGTTTTTCCACATACTCCTTTTCTCGCCGACTTTCTCCAATACGTCTTCGTTTCTAACCCTATCAGTCCATGGTATTTTCATCATTCTTCGGTAACACCACATCTCAAAAGCTTCTAATTTCTTCCTACTTGCTTCCCCTACCGTCCAGGTTTCGCAGCCGTAAAGTGCCGTGCTCCATACATATGTTTTCAAAAATCTCTTCCTTGTTTCTAAGTTTATTACCCCCGAGCATAAAAGTGCTTTCTTTTTGTTAAAAGCTACTCGACCCCGCGCTATTCTTTGTTTTATGTCTTTATCGCTTCTTCCATCCCAATTTATTTTACTTCCTAAATAAGTGAAGTCTTTAACTTCCTCCAATCTTTCATTATTAATTTGTACTTTCGTTTTTGCTCTGCTCTCGCGCCCTCTGCACACTAACACTTTAGTTTTGTTTTTATTCACCCTCATTCCGTATTCCTCTGTCAACACTGCCTCCATTTCGTTCAATGCTGATTCTAGTTCCTCCTTACTAGATGCTAATACTGCTATATCATCCGCGAATCTCAGCATTTTTAGTTTCTGTCCCTGTACTTTAATCCCGAAATCCACTCTATCTTTTACCACATTAATCGCCTCTTCGATGTACAGATTAAAAATTAGTGGTGATAGCGTACATCCTTGTCTTACTCCTTTCCTAATACCCTTTCCATTTTTTACTTCCCTTTCCTCCCCTTCTACTTCTATAACAGCAGTTTGCTCTATGTATAGATTGTGTACTACTCTCCTATCTCTATACTTCATTCCCGCGCTCTTTAGTATCTCGAACATTTTTTCCCATCTTACGTTATCAAAAGCTTTTTCTAAATCTACAAATCCTATATAAGCGTTCTTTCCTTTTTCTATTGTTTTCTCTAACATTACTCTTAGCGCCAGAATAGCTTCGCGAGTTCCCCTATTTCGCCTAAACCCGAATTGGTCTTCTCCTAGTATTTCCTCCGCTCTATTTTCCATCCTCTTCTGCACTATTCTAGTTAGGATTTTTGACGCATGGGAAGTTAGGCTAATCGTTCTAAAGTTCTCGCATTTGTCAGCTCCTCTCTTTTTCGGTATAGTAACGATAATGTTCCTCTTATAATCCTCCGGCATCTCGCCCGTTTCGTATATGTATTTTACCAGTTCAAACATCCTATTTACTACTTTCTGTCCCGCACATTTCAAAATTTCCGCCTGTATTTTATCTACACCCGGCGCTCTATTATTCTTTAGCCCCCTTAGTGCTATTTCAAATTCCTCTCTCAATATAGGTTTTCCTAAATCTTCCCTATCGATGCTAGATTCTTCCTCTAATATCTCTCCTAATTCCTGACCCTCGTATAAATTTCCTAAGTACTGCTTCCATCTATCCGCTTTCTCCTCTCTTCCTATCAGTATGTCCCCCGATTGACTCCTAACATTTCTACTTATTGTTCCTATATCCCTGAAGTTCCTCTTAATTATTTTGTAAGCCTCATCGGCCTTACCTACTTGCAACTTATCTTCTACTTCTTTGCATTTCTCCTCTATCCATTGTTCTTTCGCTTTTCTACATTTTCTAATGATTTCCCACTTTATTGCCTTATACGTTTTCAGTCCTTCTTCGTCTCGTCTGTTTTTGTAGTCTCGTCTCTTTTGCATTAAGTTTAAGATTTCGTCCGTTATCCAGGGCTTCCTAGCTTCCCTTTTATCGTGTCCTAAAACGTCCGTAGCCGCGGAATCTAGACTATTCTTGATACCCTCCCACTAAAAGTGTATATATGTTAAAAAATATATTGTAAGAACTAAAATATATTCAACAAAACAAAAATATTAATATCAGAAAAAGATATGTACCATATGATAAAAGATAATGAGACCCTTCCGAGATATTCTCCTGAAATATATGAAATGCCTAATCACATTATTTTTGAGTTAATTATGCGTTTCGTCAATAAAAAACGTATTCATTTTTACACTCGGGATATTATTAACTCCAAAAATTGATTTATTATTTTATTTTTTACACATGTGAAGATTACTATAATATAATAGGCCGCAATTCCAAGGAAGCAACTACAACCTTGTTCCTTTCGGACGTCCATTAATTCAAGCTTTGTTTTAGCTCAATTTTCTTAATAATTCATGAATTTAGTCAAGCTGAATAAAATTTCGATTAAGAATAGGATTTGGTAGAATCCTATTCTCAAATCCTTTAACTAAGAATATATTCGAGATATTACTATCGTCTACTATATATGAATCAAAGCTATAAAAATTATCAAGTGCACTACGTTATTGAGCAAAGTAATTATAGTTCTTCTATTTACAATTGGGTAAATATATGCTGCTATAGGAGATCAGAAAGAGAGATTTATAGAAATCATATAAAAATATAGATACATATATTTTCCATATTTTCCTGTATCTTATTTTATAATTTTCTTGTATCTGCAAATCATAAAATGTATAAATATACTTAACTTTGACATCTTCACATTATCAATATCTTTCCCTCTAATCACCATTGCGTACTTTTTACTTTTATAGTGCGTATTGTATATTTTAGGTCATTTTTGGTCATTTAGATCATTTTTAGGTCATGAATCCTATGTTACATTGTATATAAAAGGTATCTGCATAAGAAGTATCAAAGATTTAATCTGTATTTAATATGATTTGCAAATTTTGGTGAAGACAACTATAATACAGATTTACAAAACATACATTTGTAAAACATATTGTATATAGATGATAATAATAATTAAGTTAGGTTTCATGCTGACTAAAAATAATTGCAATTTTCTATACCAATTCTCCACTGTATACAGTTTGTATCAGGAAACCACGAACACGATTATTTGACTGATAACCTAAAATAATTAATTAAAAAACGAACAAAAGCATTAACTCACTATCAAATTAAAAAAGAAAAAGAAAGAACAAAAATATTGCAAATAGTTCAAGCCACTAAGACCCTTCAAATAGGATCGCCTGATTTTCTTTATCAAGAGGTTTAGAAAATGTCGCTTATTTGTAAATAAGTAATAATATGGCCTTTACGATGTATTATCCTCATCTTAATTAGGAGACAAAAAGCAGGAACAACCTTAATTACCGTTTATGTTGAAATTATTCAAATTTACTATATGGATGTTTTGCGAGTTTTTAACCATAGTCATGACATATTTTATTTGTTTTACATTGCCTTTCTTAGGATTTCGGCAAATTAATGTGAAATAATTTTTTATACCACGTAACATTTTAATGACCATCATCAGTATAATAATTAATAAACTGTCAAAGAATTTTCTTAACTGTTTTATATAAGTGTAGAGTTGATAGATTAATTTTCAGTGACAGAAGTATATTTATTGACTTAAATACATTTATTTTTTTACACATTATATTACAATATTTATTAGTGTCACAAATTACGTTTATTGTTACTAATAACATAACCAAACACATAGCAAACCCGATAAAATTTTAAAATACATTATACAAAAAATAATTAAGTTCGTTTATTTGCTACATACTGGTAGCAAATAAACGAATTGGAAGTAGCCGCAACAAAAAATTCTATACAATAATTTAAAAAAATTGTTTCAGGGCTTATCAATTATTTTAGCCTAACTTGTGATGGATATTGAATTTTAAACGTTAGAATAAACACCTTTTTATTTCAATTTAATTGGCTAAGAGCCTAGGGAATACAAGACAAGTAAAATAACATGCATTTGTAGTTTTGAATTTACTAAAACTGTTAATACAATTACTCATAAGTTAAAAATACTCTTAAGTATTAATGCAATTATTTAAGTTAAAAATACAGATTAACAGTTCGCTATCACTTATTTATAAAGCATATCCTCATGAGCAAATTATATCTTCAATGGTACAGCAAGGATTATTGATAGAGCCTTTGCTATTTAGAAATTTATCTAAAATCAACATAAATGGTATCATTCGTTTTTTACACATGACATATCAGTTTACTACTACTTTTACATTTATGGTTATATACATGCTACTGATGAACTATAGAGAACATACCAGTATTACATAATTTATGTTTAAATCCATAGAAGTATCTTTCATTATTTATTGTTCAAAATATTTCATGGTTCCATGTCATCGTTTTTGGTTCAAAAAATCATTCTTAGATATTATAAATAAATATTGTGGTAAATAACCAAAGCAAATGTCTTTGAAAAAGATATTTTGAGAAGTATTCAAATTCATGGCAGCTAATAGTGCGGTATTACGATAAAACATGTAAAAGTGGGGTAGATACCTATCTAGGATAAATTCCCAATCGAAGTTAGTCCACATTAATGTGAGGAAACGTAGGTACAATACCATTTATAGATAAATATTTTTCATGTAAGTACAGTACATATCAAAACTTATGTACAGAAGCTCGACTTTAGAGATATGCCTTCCAAGTAACACAAATTTCTATTTATAATTTTTGTCATATTTAGGTACTTTAGAATATTTTCTTACTCGGTTTATCAAGTTAAAATAGTATTAAAATCAAAGCAGCAGATTCTACAAACATTAAGATTATATAATAGATTGTCGTTATGTCGTCAAATCAAACAGTTTCTCAAAAATATGTTGTAGATGTCTACCTCCTGTAAAATTATAATACAGGGATATGATTATAAATGAGGATAGTAGCGTACAGAAAATATGTAGCTTTCTTCTTTTATTCTAAGGTAGCAATGTTGAGAAAATACATGGTATAAGAAAATCTACTACGGATTTCTATACAGAAGAGTTACAAATCGCCATAAAACTCTAAATACAAATTCTTGAACACTAATAGAGATAGCAAAATGTATATCAAACAAAACATTAAAAAGGCATGTATGCTTGTTACCAACATTACGGCAAAAATACGTTAGCAAATTATCTTTCCTAGAAAATGAAAACGGTCTTGTTAAGCACATAGAGCAATTACAAATTTCTGGTTTTGCATCGAGAGCAGTGATTATACATAGTATTGCGTGCAATTTTACTAAGTCAACTGAGAAGGAACACGTATTTGAACCAAAATAAGATGGATATGAAAGGGCAGATCTCGTTTAGTTATAGAAGAGACTTCGATTTTATAGAATAACAGATATATTACGAACTATACACTAATCGAAATAAATATACTAGATAAACATAACATAAACAATGTCGTCTGCATACAAAAAAACTACGAGTCTCTACAATGTAAGTTTTTAAACCACATATATTTACTGTCGTATTGATCGTTTACTTGACTTTACCATCTTAATCTTCTTGATGTCATATTGCTGACTAACTTCCCAAGAATCCCGATATAATTTAAAAAGGTACTTGCACTCTCGCATCGCGTACGCGATTTGTTATGGTTGTAGTCATTGAGCGTTGAAGAATAAATGATCACGCATGATAACGAAGAAATGAAAAACCTGGGAAACCGGTGACAACTATAAAAATTGGGTTTTATGATTTTTAAACAGGCGTATATCCTATCAAGGGGAATGTAATTCTAGATTACTTTACTTACTATTTCTCTTTATTCTTTTATGTCATAACTAAATGATAACTTTACTACTGAGGAACCAACTGTAGGCCCAGCTTCCTTTAAAAATAATAAAAAATATGTATGTTTATCTAATTATGCAATTAACAAAAAAGTTACAAGTGTACTGAGAAAAAAAACTTATGAGAATATAGAATCTACAGCTATTCCTTCAAATATGCAATTTTCTGGCCATTCTAAAGATACTGCATCGAAAATCTTATATGAAATAGCTCCAATCCCTCATATACCCATCAAGTTAAAACTATAGCAATTAGCTACAATTTTAGTACACGATGCAAACATTATTAAACCTAAAATTCAAAATAAAAATAGGAAAACTACGGAAACAGAAAATAAAGAAAATAAAAACAATAATACGTAGATAATTCAAAAAACATCAAGAAAAGAAGGTTTACATAAAAGATAGTTTTGAAGGTAATAATAAAAAAGGCTGCAAATACTAAGAATCCAATGAGAATTATTATCAAACATCGTAACATGTAGACTAGATAGAATGCATAACCTGTTGGTTTGTATATGGTGAAAACTGCACCATATACAGTAATCGTTCTAATCAATGTGAAAAAATACATAAATTAAATATTATTGCAAAACGAAAATTATAAAGTGGTTAGTTAAAATGATAACACTGATGTTTTCAGAAATACTTAAGTTCCGTTAAATAATGTATGTATTATATTTTATTTACTTATTTTATTTTGCATATTAAGTTTACGTAAGTAGTAAATAAATAAATCTATCTCATAGAATCTATAACTATCGCTACAATACATAACCGTAAAATTATGCTACAAATAAATATGTTAGATGGAGTGAATTTAAAACGTATTAGGGCAATATTAATAATCACGTTTGAAACTATTTAAATATTTCAGGTTCGTTAATTTTGAATACAAAATGATAAGATATATATTCTTAGTATATACAACTATACCACCCTTACACTACTTTTACATAGTCCAACAACTGTCTACATATAGTTCTATACAGATATATGATATTTTTCAATATATTCTAAGAATTCTGCCTATTTTTATCTAACACTTAATTCTAAAGGGCCCCCTGTATCGTTATTTTTATTTCCTTTATATTAAACATTACGTTAATTCAATAACAGCTTACGTTATTAATGCAAAATTATCTGGGTTTATCAATCTTTGAAGTCAATTTTTGTTGTCGTATAATATTTGTACAAAGATCATTCGTTGTCAAAGGTTCCGCCTCAAAAAGATTCCGAGGTCCTTTATTTTCAATGATATAAACATAATCACAAGAAGCACATGATGGTAGTCGCGAGTACATTGTTCAAGAATCACGTTAGGAGGCGGTACACCTGGAAAATAGCAGGAGGGATAGACAGGTATCAGATAGACTACATTCTGGTTAGGAAGAGATTTAGAAATCAAGTAAGAGACTGTAAAAGTTATCCAGGAGCAGATGTAAACAGCGACCACAACTTGGTAATCATGAAAGTTAGATTAAAATTCAAAAATCGGAAAACCCGGAAGGATAAGAAACGTATAAATATATAGACATATTGAGGGATCAGAATATGAAAGATAAGTTCCATGATAAAACAGATCAATTAATAAATAAAGCAAGTAACGACGAAATCAAGAACGCAGAAACTGAGTGGGAGGGTATCAAGAATAGTCTAGATTCCGCGGCTACGAACGTTTTAGGACACGAGAGAAGTGAAGCTAGGAAGCCCTGGATAACGGACGAGATCTTAAACTTAATACAAAAGAGACGAGGCTACAAAACAGACGAGACGAGGAAGGACTGAAAACTTATAAGTCAATAAAGTGGGAGATAATTAGAAAGTGTAGAAAAGCGAAAGAACAATGGATAGAGGATAAATGTAAAGAAGTAGAAGATAATCTCCAAGTAGATAAGACCGATGAGGCTTACAAAATAATTAAGAGGAACTTCAGGGATATAGGACCAATAAGTAGAAACGTTAGGAGTCAATCGAGGGACATACTGATCGGAAGAGAGGAGAAAGCGGATAGATGGAAGCAGTACTTAGGAAGTTTATACGAGGGTCAGGAATTAGGAGAGATATTAGAGGAAGAATCTAGCATCGATAGGGAAGATGTAGGAAAACCTATATTGAAAGAGGAATTTGAAATACCACTAAGGCGGCTAAAGAACAATAAAGCGCCGGGTGTAGATAAAATATAGACGGAAATTTTGAAATGTGCGAGACAGAAAGTAGTAAATAGGATGTTCGAACTGGTAAAATACATATATGATACGGGCGCGATGCCGGAGGATTATAAGAGGAACATTATCGTTACTATGCCGAAAAAGAGAGGAGCCGACAAATGCGAGAACTTTAGAACGATTAGCCTAACTTCCCATGCGTCAAAAATCTTAACCAGAATAATGAAGAAAAGGATGGAAAATAGAGCTGAGGAAATACTAGGAGAAGGCCAATTCGGGTTTAGGCGAAATAGGGGAACTCGCGAAGCTATTCTGGCGCTAAGAGTAATGTTAGAGAAAACAATAGAAAAAGGAAAGAACGCTTATATAGGATTTGTAGATTTAGAAAAAGCTTTTGATAATGTAAGATGGGAAAAAATGTTCGAGATACTAAAGAGCGCGGGAAAAAAGTATAGAGATAGGAGAGTAGTACACAATCTATACAAAGAGCAAACTGCTGTTATAGAAGTAGAAGGGGAAAGAAGGTAGGTAGGTATTAGGAAAGGAGTAAGACAAGGATGTATGCTATCACCACTAATTTTTAATCTGTACATCGAAGAGGCGATTAATGTGGTAAAAGATTGGATTTCGGGATTAAAGTACAGAGACAGAAACTAAAAATGCTAAGATTCGCGGATGATATAGCAGTATTAGCATCTAGTAAAGAGGAATTGGAATCAGCGTTGAACGAAATGGAGGCAGTGTTGACAGAGGAATACGGAATGAGGGTGAATAAAAACAAAACTAAAGTGTTAGTGTGCAGAGGGCGCGAGAGCAGAGCAGAAAGGAAAGTACAAATTAATAATGAAAGATTGGGCAAGCTACAGACTTCACTTATTTAGGAAGTAAAATAAATTGGGATGGAAGAAGCGATAAAGATATAAAACAAAGAATAGCGCAGGATCGAGTAGCTTTTAACAAAAAGAAAGCACTTTTATGCTCGGAGGTAATAAACTTAGAAACAAGGAAGAGATTTTTGAGAACGTATGTATGGAGCACGACACTATACGGTTGCGAAACCTGGACGGTAGGGGAAGCAAGTAGGAAGAAATTAGAAGCTTCTGAGATGTGGTGTTACCGAAGAATGATGAAAATACCGTGGATTGATAGGGTTATAAATGAAGAAGTATTAGAGAAAGTCGGCGAGAAAAGAACTATGTGGAAAAACATAAAGAAGAGAAGAGATAGAATGGTAGGCCACTTGCTGAGACATGGGGGAATAGTCCGCGATATTTTGGAGGCAGAAATAGGAGTGAGGAAAGGCAGAGGTAGGCCTAGATTAGACTACTGCTCGCAAATAATAAGGGATGTAGGTTGTAGCACAATTAGCGAAATGCGTAGGTTAGCACAAGATAGGAAAAGCTGGAGGTTAGCGTCCAATCAGTCTTAGGACTGATGACCTCATGATGATGATGATGATAAACATAATCTTTAATAATCCTTTGGATGGAAATTTAAGAAAAATCTTGGGTTAATTTAGATTAAGAGCATTAAGAAAAATTGAAGAAGTCTTTAAGTAAAAAATTAAAAACTACCTTGTGTTATGTTATTCATATGGCATCAACTAATTCCTTAAACTCCAATATTCTTACTTTATTTCTATTTTGTTTCTACGTAGTACTTAGAAATAAATCATAGTCACTATTGAATAGTTTCTTTAGACGCACCTTTAGTGCACTGATATGTTTATGGATTTTTATAAAACAAAACATGAATTTCCTAACCCACAAATATGTTTAAATTCAATCAAGAGTCCAGGTTCAGCTACTATATAATAGCAAACTGGGGTATCAGGTAGATGTGGTTTGATATGATTTTTTATATTCATAAGAAATTAAGATAACGTATTTAAAAATCGTGTTCAATCATGTCAGGTGATCGTGTGTGGAATAAAACGTTAATATATTTTGTATTAACAATGTAGGAAAAACTTTATAGAAACAAGGCGATTTGATAGTAAGAATTACACAATTTGACCATAAATTTTGGTCAAATCATATTATACAATATAAAATTACATCTCTTGTCCTTATTTACGCCTGCGTCGTCTGTTATTGTGTCAACTTTGTAGTTACTATAGTAACTTTTTGTTTTTCTTCAGTTAAATTCAAATCAATTGAACAGATTCCAGAAGAATGTTTCTGATTAGCATCATGGTGTGCTTCATGAAAACCATCGAGAAATACTGTAATGAATTACACACATTAAGTACGTTTCCCTGGAAGACAGACTATAATGAATTAATTTAAGTTACGTAATGGCTTTTGGTTAATAGAGAACGTGGCCATTTTGAAACCAGGAGCATAGGTAACTCTAATATTAATTCATGACTGGCTATACTGGAGGGTGATGTATGGAAAATATCATTTATCCTCAATGGTACATTTCAATCATAAGTTCTTTTATACACGAAACAATGTATTGCTAGTTTTAATGGGCGGCTTCACTAATACCATGCGAAAGAATAAAAATTGATTGTGAACCACAAATCTATATTATATCAAATGAAAGCTTTTTCAATTCTTCATTGTAGTTATTGTACCAGTTAAATTCTTTAATTAAATTATAAAGACTATTATTACGTTCCTTTTGAATATATAGTCCATATAATCATGTAATATATGAAGTCGTCTTTGATAAATTAGTACCAGTGTTTTTATAATTCTTTTCTATCATTTGAAACAAACTGTACTATTTCCATATCTTGAAAGAACTGTTGGGTATTATGTCTAATATAAGCATCCATTGTTAAAGAATTAAGAGATAATAAGTTAATAATAAATATCCCGGACCTTGGCGGATGACATAATTTTTATTTGGGATCATATTTTTACTTCATTTAAATTCACTCAGCAATTTACAGTGACTAAATTTAGATATTAAATAAACACATTATTTTTAAATCGACTCAAAATAATTCTACTCCACATTTGAATACACATCGTATACTATATATAAAATTTATGTATATTTATTTATTGTACCATACAATATAAACCATTATGCAATTAAAAAACTTTAAATCGAATCGGGCTCTCAGTTGTACTGCAAATTTAATTATGCATGTTGACTATAAATTGTGAATTGTATTAAATTTTGTTTCAATTTTATTCCACTGATGCGGGAAAACAAACACAAAAATATAAAACTTGTTATGAAAACATGGGGGAAATTCTTTTTGATAGAGTTATTTCATTTTGGCTTATTTCTGCTATCCAGGCCTACCATCAACCCCAGGAGATAAACCTGGATAATTTTCTAGCCCAAAAATTTTTCAGAACCCCTATTCTTGGAGTGGATTAGGGATATTTTAATAGCTTAACATGATGTAATTTTACAGACAATAGACTGAAAGTTTTACGCCCTGTCTGAGGAATGGTATATATTCTACCAAACCTCTTCCAAGTTTGTGTAGCTTATTCGAATACACTGGCATACAAAGTTGAACAATATTTTATGAAATTAACATAGCAATACTATTATTAGTTTAGTTAGCTATGTGATATGTGATATAGTAGTGTGATTTTTAGGATTTAGAACTCAAAGGGGAAAAGCTATATAACGCTAGTATGATCTATTTCTATATAGGTATATAACGCTACTATACACAATATTATGTGACTTCGTGGTCTGCAACCATTTAGTGTAAACATCTAAAATTTGACAAACAAAGTAATTAACAAACTTCTTTCCTAACTAACAAATGTAATATTTGGACAAGGGGAAACATGAATATTTTTCAGTAATAATTTCAAACCGCGTCCCGTGATACCTCAGTTGAAAAATATAAAGGATAAAACAGACAGAGCGCTTCTTGTCGAGTTATTGGGCAATCGACTCAATTATCCATTGACCAAAACATTATTTTGAGCGTGGCTTCATTTCTCGCATCGATCGATTGAGCATAAATTCCCTAAAACGCGAGAGACATGCTCGTTGAGTCGACACATCATCCACGTTTTGTTAATTTTCCCTTAAACGTGATAACGATAGGAGCAATTCTCTTCGAATCGATAGTTGAAATGATTTAACGTCTGTTAATTTTCTTGCATTTCAATTACCACATTAAAAACTCTGTTCGAAAAAGACTCTGTCCGACTCGTCCTGTGTTTGAGTCGACTCCACCCAAATAGATGAATAATAATATCCATTTAATGTCCATCACATTTCCCTAACATAGCTCCGTTAAATTTTTGTCCATTAGGTTATTTAAAAAAATCTCCCCAAAATAAGAACATACTCGTTAAGTCGATACATCAGTCGATATTCTTTAATTTACCTTTAAGAGGTATAACAAACAAAGCGGTTCTAGTCGAGTCATCGGTTGAAATAGTTTGACGACTAATATTATTATTTATTAATTTAATTACATATAACATTCAAAACACTGTCGACTTCATCCAAGTAGATAAGTCAATAAATGAGGGCCCATTAAAAAGTGATCACATTTCCTTAACTTAGCTCCTTTAAATATTATTCAATAAATTATTTAAAGAATTTGAACTATAACAAGAGATAACTAATCCATCCCCGAAGCGATTATTGTCAAGTTACTATAGTGAGTGTTTTGAACGATTATCGTAATAAATAGTAACAGTTATACGAGTACAATAAATAGTATATTTTTCTGTTATATTTTTATCTAATATTATCAATTTTTTTAATAACTCTTGGAACATCATAGATATAACTTTATATTGCCATCGAGCTTTCTAACATGGCCTGAATCCCAAAAATATATATATTTTGCTACATTTCTTTATACTGCCCTGTCGGTTAAATCCAATCTTATTATAACCTACATATATTCTAAATATTATTTGACACTTTAATGATGAGGCATCTTTCTCGCAAAATAACTTCCCTTACAATTATTCACGTTACAATACACCAATCCATTTAAAAATTCTCCAAAGCAACTCATTTCCAGAGAGTCTTTGTCACAGACGACTATACAATAGAGACCGCCAGACGCCGACCTATATACTTTTATTAGGTCACTAGCTAATATGCCTACACACTGGAAAAATACCACTAGAGCTGGCTATCTTGTATATATCGCTTAGTTTATTCTTTCTACATATACAATTCAGTTAAATAAGTATATTACACAGAAGCCTTATATAAATACTCTTTCTTATGTGTTACTACTATAACTTATTTTTAAGGATCCACTTTGTTTGTTATTTAGTATTTATTATTTACTTATGTACAGTATGTATCTAAAGTCCCTTCCGTTCCTTTAACTTTGAAAATGAGAGAACTAAAAGAAGGGAAATTGGCATATACACATTATATAGTATAAAAAATGTAAAACTGATATTTCAACTAATAAATGATAATAAAATTTTCAAATATGGCGCTACGGCGTCATTATAAAAACTATTTTAAGTAACAACAATATGCTAATAATTTGGAAGCTGCTTCAAATGGTTATTCAAAAATTATTTTTATTTTGTTGCTTTAGATTTTTGAAGAAATCGTTTTAAACTCAATATTAGCATATCGTCAGACTTTTACTAACTATATTTTAGTGGCACACTGTATATTCCAAGATAAGAACCAGAAGATAATCTGTAAACACCTGATTTTTATTTGGCTATCTTTTTTAATTTTATCATTATTGCTTTCTTATAAAATTTCCTAATGTATTATTAGTCTCGAATGTATTCAAACCACGTTTTCTTAAATGAGTTGAAATTATTTTGTGTTGAAGGACCAATATAAGTATTTCATAATAGGCCTATGAAAACTATTAAAATTTAAAAGTGTTATTTTTTACTATATATTTTTTACATATTTACATGGGTCATATTCACCACAATTTAAATATTTTAATATTACCAATCATAAATTAATAACTTGGAAGATATTTCAGACTCAATATAAAATTCCTGAAGACACATTGCCAGCCTCGATTAAGTTGTGGAGGCAGACAGGCGCCGACCTATATATATTTATTGGGTCACTGACGTATATACTGGAGAAACATCACTCCGTCCAGACTAATTTCTTTTGTCTAGACCATGAATCCTTAGATGAGAACGAAAATGGAGTATATAACAGTACATCTACCACAACTTAGTGCTAATATAGAATGAAGGATTTCGTACAAGGGACATTAGTTTGTCCCCTTTCGATTTTGTTCATTTTTTGATATCTTGTAGAAAAATAAGAGACATATATTTTGTGTATTTGCTGTAAAATGATTTGAAGGGCTAAATTACCCCTCGAAGCTGTAGGAAGGCGATTTTGCAGCTTCACATTGTTTTTAAATAAGCAGACACATAAAATCGCGGTATAAATTTTTTAAACTGTGCCATTGACCTCCCATATCACAATATGTTTTAAATCCACGGCATCCTAAATATACCACCGGAATTGTTCCACAATGTTATATGTAATGTCTAGCTAGTATACATTATCACTTTAGTTTTGTAGGAAACATCAGATTTTCTGTTGACTTACTTACTGCCAATTACTATTGTGTTTCCATACATTTTTTTAAATAAGTGGGTTTATAAAATAACGTTTTAAATTGCTATTTTAATAATAAATTAAATAAACACAGGAAACTAGTTTTCCACGGGTGCCGATATATTACACCTTACACGCAGCGCACTTCGTTAACCAAATTGACGTCATGAGAAAATAATTACAGTGAAGAAAAAAATTATTATTTACAGTTTTTCATAAAAATGTAAATAATAATTTTTTTTAATAGTATTTAGTAATTTAACCTAAAGATAAATGGATCTATATTATTTTAAAATGTTTTTTACTTTTTTCGCTTGATATCCTTTTTTAAAACAAATCTCCAAAATAATAAGGTTTTATACATATGGCTATTAGGAAATTCTTTCTTTTTTAAGTCATAGTGACTATCTGATGTAAAACGGTAAAATAAATGTTGAATATCGCGAATTAACATATTTATGCTGATGGCATTATGTTGTATATATTACTAGTATAAATAATGCAGATCAATAGTACTTCATACAAATATTTTATTATGAGAGGATAAGTATTGAAGTAAGCATATTTAAATGTTTTTCTTCTTTTGTGTGGTTTGTATAAGTTTTAATTATAAATTGATTAAATGTTTTACTATAATGTATATTATAATATTAATTATATTAAAAATAATTACGTGTACACGTATCCACTCATTCATCATGCATCACATTCATTTTAAAGGAGAGGTGGATCTATCTCTCTCTATCTCTCTCTGATAAAGAGACAGAAAGAGAGATATCTCTCTGATAATTCATGCTAATCTTTTCCGTTAAGTTTCAAAACTTCAACGCTTTATGCTCACTATTGAATTTTGTGAAGCACATTTGTCTAACAGACAAAGTATGAGCAGTTATTATCCTAAAAAGTAATACATTTTCTCGAGTTTCTCGATAATATTTTACAATTTTTAACAGAGTCGGACGACAACACCGTTTTACTATCAAAGATAGTCAGAAAATCTACACGAATTACTAAGGTTACCAAATCATGCCTCAGTTACCAGACATTGTTTCAGGCGACACCTGGCCAAGTTGGTTGTGATGCCACTATCTTTCCAAATTTTAGTAGCATCTAGGCAAATAATTTTTTAAGAATTGGAGGAAAGTATTGTTAGGAAAGCTACTTTGTTGTACTCAATATTTAAATAGTATGTTTACATTATTTAAATAATATGTTTAGTATTCTTATTGCCTAGCTTGCTCTACTCCCATCCATCACATATAATATAATTTTACATGGTTATAATCCATCCGTAATAAAAATAAATGTTGGAAAATTAGAGTACAGTAGTCCTAAAGAAATATTTAAACTTAATTAATATCCAATAACATACTCATTATTCAGGCGACATTGGCACCTCCGCCATTTATTTAAAAATGTTTGCTGGTGTAGACACGATAATGTTTAATAGAAAATATAATAAAGCTCCATGAGACAAAATAGTGAGACAAAATAATTAACATTTTTTTAACTTCAGCAATAAAATGTCTTTATCATTAGAAATTCATGACAAGATAAAAATTATCTAAGAACTATCGATTTCTGGAAAGAAGTCATATTCAAAACGGTTATGTCAAAAATAGACAAATACAGTTGGTTTTAAGAATTATAGGCAGTTTCACTAATTTTCTTCCTTTTAGCACACCATTACTTAGTCAAACCCGACATTTTTTATGGTATGAAATTTAATATAGGATATTTTCATATTTGCTAGTGTCACTGTATTTCGCTGCTTAAAGGTTACAAACAATTCAAAACCCCAAGACATAATATAATAATTTAAAATATATAGGTGTATTAGTGTAATCAAATAGTTGGCACTAGAGAATACTAATAATATTCATTAAAACTGATTATATTAATACATAAAAATCGAAAGAAGAATCGAAAATATAAATATTTCCGTTTTGATGGAAGTTTTTTAAAATAATTAATATTAATAAAATTACTAAGAATATAAGTAACACTACATTTATTTATAATTTCATGAAGTATGTTTTAACCCATATAATTGTATATTAATTCCATGAAATGACACTTTTTAATATTATATGGAAAGTGTATAAACTTCATGACCGAAAATCTCTATAATATAATTTTCTTTATCATTCCCGTATTCTAGAATCGAAAATATGTAATACAAAAACTGGTCAATTTTTACAATAAGCCATCAACTAGATAATTACCGGTATTCAGATGTTGATTTCATTACTAAAATATACTAAAAAATTATTTTATTTTACTTTTCCGCACTCAACTATACTAGCGGAAATGTAATGTAATCGTGTAAAGAAAAATGGAAAAAAATTTTTTCGTTTATCTTTCGTTTTTCGGCCTAAAAACCAAAAAAAAAATGGTTCTTAAAAAATGTTGTCTGTGTGTGTGTCGTTGTCGTCGGCATTAAAATTTCTTGTTAGCACCATAACTCAACTAAACCGTGTCAAATCGATCGGGTATTAACTGATTCTAATCGGGGACGTCTCCCAGATGACACCTATTGATTTTGAGGTGGATAGGACACACCCCACCCTGTCGATAGGTCTGTTTGAGAATTTTTTTTTGTTAGCACTATAATTTAACTAAATCGTGTCGGATCGATCGGGTTTTAACTAATTCTTATCAGGAACGTTTCCCAGACGACACCCATTGATTTTGAGCTGGATAGAATACACACCACCCTGCCCATGAGTCATAAAGTAAGCACGATGGTGGACTACTTGAGAAATTTTTTTGTTAATATGATAACTCCGGATCGATCGGATTTTGACTGATTCTGATCGAGAACGTCTCACAGACGACACCTATTAATTTTTAGGTGGATAGGACACACCCCACCCTGTCCATGGGTCATGAGAAGGCACGACGGTGGACTATTTGAGAAATTTTATTTGTTAACACGATAACTCAACTAAATCATGTCGGATCTATCGGGCTTTGACTGATTCTGACTGGGAACGACGACACCTATTGATTTTGAGGTGTATAGAATACACTTTACCATGTTAATGGGTCATAAGAAAGCACAATGGTGGACTATTTGAGAAATTTTTTGTTAGCACGATCACTCAATTAAATCATGTCGGATCGATCAGGTTTCGACTGATTCTGATTAGGGACGTATACCAGACGACATCTATTGATTTTGAGGTAGATAAGATACACCCCGCCCTGTCCATGGGTCATGAGAAAGCAGAGAAGATGGTGGACTATTTGAGAAAAGTTTAAAAATTTTGTTGGTTTATTTTTTCTCGGCCACTCAATTTCGAGATAGAGATGTTCTACGTGCGAAAAAGTTCATTTTAAGGTTTTGAAGCTTTATTTCATAAAGAATTACGGTAAGTGTCACGTCATTAAATTGAGTTAATTTTGTCACTGAATATCTCAATATTATACGAAACAAATTATTAATATATATTATTTTTATATTTAAATATGTTTTCTTACCATATTATTTTATATACTTTTAAATAATTCATCTACAAATTATAATTGTTTTATTATTATAAATTATGACCACTTAATACATTTAATCGAAATTATATTATATTTGTAACATTTCTCATTAACTATTTGTTCGATTTTTAATACTAACTATAAATGTGTATTTCACGGATTTTAAAATACCTTAGTATTTTTAGAGCATATTTGAATACCCATAGATAGTTTAAATATGTAAATAATACAATATATTTATATCTTTTATATGTTTATTAGAACCCCTCTCCCCTCCCAGAATATTACCTCGCTCCATAATATTGATTTTTTAAGATATAACTTCCAAAGTTCGGGAATTTTAATAACAAATGTATAATTAAATAAAACTTGACTGGTCATCACGGCATTTTAAAAATTTAGTTTTTCACATGACTCCGTCATAAATCAAAAGCTATCATGCATCAATGCTACTATGTCGGTGTTGGTGTTAAGTAATGTGGTAAAGGGTACCTTAACTTGGGTTCACAGGCATCAGTAGGTTAATGGTAGACATTTTAAACATTCGCCATAACTTTTTGGTATGTTAGTTAATTACTTTTTTGCCACTTTTTGAATTTTTATGAAACATTTGTCAACAAGTAGTTGTTTCATTTATTAAATCAGCAACGCAGAAACCACTTTCCTTGTGAGTTATTTCTGCACTAATAGTTATACTAGCATAATTATCCACAAGGATCCAATACTAAAAATATTTACATCGGAAATCCATTTCCGATATGATTAAATAGTTATAACAGAAAATTCAACCGACTTAATGTCGCTATTTTTATTTCCTCTACCTGATTTTCCAGCATTCAAGGGTACCCAGATGCTGATCTAAACTAATTTACGAAACTGGTGAAATTTTCTCTGTTGGAATCACTGGAACTATGATATCGACAGCTCAATATTATTTTAAATGACGTTTTAATAAAACACCCTTATCTGATGTCATTTATGAAAACGCGATTTTTTACGTATGGACATTAAATTTTGTGGTAGATTACATAACAACTATTTGATGACTTGCATTTGTAGACTTCACGACAATTTTACTTATCTACGGTCACAAGTTTTCAAAAGATGGTGAGTTTAAGTGAAACACGACAAATTGGAATTACGACGATGATTGGCTAGAACCCGTAGGTACACAAGCTGAGGTTTGTGGCTTATTCAATAATAACTCACTTGAATGACCTATTACGCAGTCTATTATAAAGTGGATTATCTAAACACCTTTTTTTCAATACGTGGATTGATAGAAAAGAAGCGACTATCATGATATTGAGCGGCTAGCTAGATCTGCAAAAATAACTCCACTGGACTATTTTGTGTGGGGTTACCCTAAATACAATGTATATCTTAACAGACCGAATATTATTGAGGCTTTTTAGGACAGAATTTGTGACGAAGTAAGATTAATTAAGGCTGAAACTCTAAATAACGTTTTAGAAGGATGTCAGTTTTAGACTTGTATATTGTTAAGACGTGAATGACAGACAATTGGAACGCTTAATTTAATGATTTTTGTTTATATCAGTTATTATTGTTCATGATATTGTTCTGATCAATCTACTAAAATATTTTTTGCTTCTCAAAATAATTGTTATGTAAATTTAACAATATACGTAAGAAAATGTGCTCTCTTAAATAGTACACTCTTAAATGGTATATCAGATAAAAATTTACCATTTTAAAAAAATTCGTTGATGACATTATAACCCCAACAGTAATAATGTTGAAAGAATACACGCATACCAAAAAATGAGCATCCAGAAACAGAATCGGCATATCAAGGCATTTTCCTACTCAGCCAGTAACGGTTTTATCGAATTTGTTCCCATCTTTACGTGTTCACTGTATTATGGTAAATGTACGTTAATCCTATCAATAGAAATATCCATGAATATTTGCCAACTTATGCCATATTACTTAAAAATAAAAATCTCTATTATTTTTTTTTTTTATTATAGTTTCTAACACCAATCAATAAATTAGCCAATTAAATTTTTATAAAGTGTTTATTTACTATTCCCTGTAGCAGTTGTAAATAATATAAATACACTCCCAGACAAAATTAACGCATCAATGATACTTCATATTATTACTTTCATTTTGTCGAAGATTTGAATCAGAATACCTTAAATACGTGATATTATAATTAACCAATTTCAAGTAATGGTTAAACAAATGAGAATAGTATTATCGAAAAAAAACATAAATAAATAACGGAAAGAAACGATAATGTCAAATGTAATGAAAACGGTGTTTATGAAACTTTAGAAAAAATTTTTGAAGTAAAATTAAATTGTAAGAATTTTAATTCGGGGGGGTCTAGATTCTTCTCTAGCTCTTATCACTACTTCCATTCATCTAATCATGCTACTAATCAAGTGGTGGTTTTCTGAATAATATTCTCGCATTCGACACCAATGATTTATTCAAGTTCCCTAGGTATCATAGGGGCACGTATGTAACGCTTAACTGATCGTTTAATGCATCCCATAGATGCTCTATTTGGTTCATATCTAGTGTCCTTGATAGCCAGTCCATAGTTGGAATATTCACAAATAGAAGATATACCAGTGCCTCTCGAGCAACGTGCAGTCGAGCGTTATCTTGCATGAAAATTGAATTGTCCCCGACAAACGGAATAAATGGCATTATGTTTTTCTTCCATTATGTTTTCTATGTAGAAATATACATTCATACATCTCCTCCGTATAGGAAACTAATCCGTGCGACCATCGAAACAAATTTCTCCCCAGAACATTATAAATCCACCAAAGAAATGAGATCCTTGGAGAGAAGTTGCAGGCAGCAAACCTCTCTCCTGGCCTCCACCAGACTTATCCTGACTCATCCAGCTAACGTCCATCTGGTGAGTTAAGACTTACTTTTGTTTTATGTAAAAACAAAACCCGCTGCCAGTCGTCAATGGTTTTATTTACGTGTACTCTTGCAAAATGCAGTCTAATAACTCTATGTTCTCTGGTGAACAGTAGTGCAATCGTTTACTGTCTAATCCTACTTCATTAAGCCTTCTCCATACCGTTCGACCAGAAATTGCTACGTTTCAATAAATTGTAAAAAATAATGAAAAGTTTGATTTGTTAATTTTGTCCATAGGTGTTTATTGCGCCATAGATAAATATTTAAATGTGCAGTATTGAACCAAAATGTGTTGTATGAAATGTGTAAGATAAGATAAGAATAAGTCATATTTAATATAGGGTAATAATGTAACTTTTGAGCGCTTTAGAACCCCATATCTCAAAAAGTAAAGGCTCTTTTAACCTTATGTTTATATCCAGGGGAAAAAAGGTGCTTATTTCGACACATTATCTCTTAAGAATCGGATGTGTTGTTAGAATTAATGGAACTAAATATATTCACTTTTGATTACATCAAATACTTCATCGCTAATATACGTACAACTCAATTTTCTCTTTGGTAAAATATCACAGAACCCTACGTTATGTTACAACTACAAACATGTTACAAATTTAACTAGTTCGAATTCCTCTACATCGACCAAACTTTTGAATTAACTAAGTTTCTGATATCAGGCCGGACAAACATAGGGCCACTATCGGAAACATTCATTAAAAACTTACCTTCCTACGGCCACAGCAGAGCATGTTGCGCGTGCGTGACCGACCGGATGTGATCTTCGAACGCGCCAATTTCCGCCACTGCATACCAGATCAGCTCTGGGATGTCGCTCTGAAAAATAACACTCGTATTAATTATTTTTCGAGACACACGCGCCATTATACGTTATCGATGATTGATGACCGACAAAGAGGCCATATTGTTGATTAAAGCAAAACGGGGCAAGCTTCCTTGCCTTCTTTTGTCCGTGAAATAATCTCTGGACGTGTGTCGGTGTGCATGTGAGATACTCATTTGTCGATATTTCGTTCTGAATAATTTGCTGAACCGAAGTGCCCAGATTTATAGAAAACAATTGTTATTTTATAGGAAATTGCAAATTATCCTTTTGTAAAAGATAATCCTTTTCATGTAAAAAGAAATTTTCATAAAATTGGGACACATCATATTCTGCGCTATATCCATTCTTTCTCAGTTCTAGAATGTTCAAATTTGCAGCAGAATTTTTATTATTTTTTAAAAAACTATGTATTGGTTAACAGAATTTTACACAGATGCGTGTCAATGTGGTATTTGAACGCTTCATGATATACACTATTAATCATCTTTGCCATTCGTGTAAAAGGCATCTAAATATTTTAATGTATTAATCATAAATAAAGCTGCTCACCATACTTGCTACATCCGTCAAGATGTCGTCGCGTGGATTTTGCGATATTTGAGTTTATATAGGTACAGACAATTCAGTTTAGCTTTGTGTCGTGTTTAACCTGTTATTTTGTTCGTAATGGCAGTGCAAATTTGAATATTTTCTTTGTAAATTTTGTACATGTAAGGTAAATATGCCATAAAATGTGGAAGTATTTCCATGGGAATTTCTTTATTTAAAATATGACGGATCATATAAATCGCGATAGTTTCCGCCAGGATATGTGTTATCTGGAGGTAAATATGTTAATAATCCACACAAAGCAGTTGCCTTCAAATCTCCCAAACACACTCGGAAATTTAAAAAATTGTCCTGGTATTCAAGAATCTCCATGACCGATGGGGAACATATTTATAGACAGCGTTTTATTATTTACAACATTTGCAACGGATAAATTCCTTCGTTTAGAGAAATACAGTTCATTGCTACCATTAGAAAAGGATAAAATTTCAAAATTCTCAAGTGGAAACAAATTTTAAAATTAGCCATTAGTAATTACACCGAACTAGCGGATGCCATAAACAAATTACAGAATAATTCATCTTCATTCTTAGGTAATCCGAACGACATTGATCTTCAGAACTACTTAAATGAATCAATCTACGTTCACCTAGTGCCAAGTGACATTGCAACTGAATAATTCGCATCGAACTTGGAAGAACTTTTATATAAAGCAAATATCTGTATTTACCTCATGTACTAACTTAATGGAGTTAAACGTCAATGTTTACCAGTAATAGGTTGTAACTTATTAGTTAAAACCAATTATATACCTAAGAGTATTGGTTGATAATAATCTGAATTAGTTTAGTCACATTAAAAGCTTAATAAATATTATACACGGTGATTTTTGATAAAAATCATTCAGGATTTTGAAAGGGTCTTATCGTACGCGTTTACAAATAAATTGTTTGTTCTTTGCAAAATTTGTCTAACAAATCGGTATTCGTCGTCGTCGTCTTCTTCTTCTTTAACCTGTCCTCGTCCACTCCTGGACATGGCCTCTTCCATATTTTTCCACCGCTGTCTGTCCTGAGCACTCAAAATCTACTTCTTGCCGGCTTTCCTCTGGACATCCCTTATCCATTTACCAATCCTTCGATTACGCTTTAGCCATTTAATGTATAATAGCTAATAGCAAATACTTACTCGATACATACAATTCACAGCTATACAATACAATGCATAGTCTTCTTTCTACATAGTTTATTATTTTAATAAATATTCAGGAAATTATGTTTTATTTACAAGAATATTCATAGTCAGAGAAATTTTATATTATAATGTAATCTTATTATAATGCGATGATGCTATCTCGTCTTCGTGATCGTAGCTATCTGGACTTTATTGATAACAACTCGGAATAGTTGACTATTATTACAACCGAACAAGACCCTTAGATTTTTTAGTCAGGATACACATCGTCTACCAATATTCCTCTTTATATTAATATTTCCTTGAACTATAAATTGTAGAAGTGTGTATTTGGGACCTTTCATTATGTGGCCTAGATATTGTAGCTTTCTATTGTTTATAATATTAATTATTTCGCACTATTCTTGCATTTGCGGTAGTACTACATTCCGAAAGGTTGTAATTTGTCCATTATCTTTGAGAGTTCATACTTCAACTCAGTTTCTTCATACTTTGAGAGTTCACAAAAGTGTGTAAAATAGGTACCAATACACCATTCCCATCTTAAGTTTTATACTAATATCTCGATTAGTGAAAAAACTTTTTCATTTTCATATATATTGATCTGCTATCTATTTCTATTCTCGCTTTTATCTTCTTTATTGTATCACTTGATTTTTCTATAAAAGTTCCTAGATATCTATATATCTGCATATTATTATCTATGATGGTGTTCACTATGGTTATGCTTATCTGGTTTTCATTCTGTCGGGATTTTGTAACCACCATTAGATTAGTTTTACTAAAATTTACTTTTAGATCATTACATCGATCACTTAGTTTTCTTGGAAGGTGTTACATGTCTTCAAGATCGCTCGTTAATAGGACGGTGTCATAGGATAATAGGACATTAATAGGATAGCATACCTCATGTTATGAACAACTTCTCCATTTATAACTTCTACATATTCCTACAAATTCTTATTCCAAGGTTTCGTTAAAAATAAATTCGCTATAAAGGTTTGAATAGGAGGGGCGATAGAATGTATCCTTGGCCTTACGCCACGACGAATCTCCATTTTCTCCATTAGTTTGTTTTCAATTTTTGTATTATCCCTTTGTCCCCAGTATAAATTACTGATTATCATGAGTCTGATTTTTACGTAGGAATAGTTGATGTAACGTGTCATGCCTCCCTTTATCAGACACCTTTTCAAAATCAATGTAACATGCAAACGCATCCTGATTTATATCTAAACAGTGTTAAAAAACAGGACTCCTGTCCCGAGTCCTTCGCGAATTTCAAACTGTGTATTGCTTATGTCTTCTTCTGTAATGTAATAAATACTGCAATTGTGTACATACTGTGCACCAAAAACATTATGTGGTATTTTTTACAAGTGGTTCTTGAGAATATTAGAAGCTTTTTTAAGGTCATCAATCCACCAAGAAACAAAAACAGCAATGTTCAAATTTTAACCAACAAAATAAAATATAAAATTGTAACTATTTAAAGACAACTTTAAAAGTGACTTTCGTCATGTAACTGCTCGGTGACCATAGTAAAAAAGTAATAATTAACAAACATTTTGCTTCGTCTGCTTTGATTTCACAATATTATATAACTATAATATAACTTTTGATTACAGAACTTTTATTATTGACAATTTTAACAAAAGAAATTTGCTCTTGAACTAATAGTATCCCAGTATATTGAATACATGTTTGCTTTTTATGGGATGTGTGCTAATTACTAGTAATAAGAAATAAACTAAATGCTTAACTTTTTCTCATTCGGAGCAAACTTTTTGACGGTTGCTATATATATATATATATATATATATATATATATATATATATATATATATATATATATATATATATATATATATATATATATATATATTCTTTTAAAGTTTTGATTCGTAATTGAAATATATTTTTTTGAAATAGTTCCCGATTTCAATTTACGTAACAAACAACCATTCTCTATTCGATTTTTGGAATATGTTACTTACATACGTATAAAGTTAATTGTTATGTATGTATTGTATAATAAAGATTTCTATTTCCATAAT
This sequence comes from Rosalia funebris, assembly GCA_037954035.1. Lineage (NCBI taxonomy): Eukaryota > Metazoa > Arthropoda > Insecta > Coleoptera > Cerambycidae > Rosalia > Rosalia funebris. Next base: position 15,243,472 of record JAZFAV010000007.1, read on the forward strand.
TCCTATTTCCTTAATAGACAATTTATTTAACATTCTATATAATGAAGTATTACTTCAGTTAGGGAAGTAATATGACTGTTAGCTTTCCTCAGTAGCGGTACCTAGAAAATTATGTATTAAAACTAAGTATTACTCATACTAGACGATGCTTTTTTCATTTATTACAGAAATGGATTAACCACTTTCCGTTTATATAAACGAAATTGCATCAGAATTTTAAGATATTTAAAGGATGTATTACAAGGTAGGGGCACGTTTTAAAAAGGAATGCACCAGGAGGGTTGCGAAGAAGAGGGCACAGTTTAAATGCGGGTAGCTGAAGGTAAAGAGGCAAAACTTAAATTGAAACCAACCCTGGTTTTAAATTTCCTCTCCGATATCTGAATTTACGTATTTTTAGTCTGGGGATCATTTGTCTTGGTTTGGTAAAAGAAATAATGGAGTTGATTAGTTTCAAAATGCATTGTATAGTATATTTTGAGAAGAATAAGGATCGGCTATTCAAATAGATTACTCAGTAATTGATAGTTCAAAAAATCTAGTTGTTTTTAGGTGTGATTTCAACAGCAATATCGATAAACCAATGTATTTTCAAGCGATTTTTATTCCGTTCAAGTTTTTAGTATTTATTTTGACAAGGAATTGGCTCAAATAGTTTATTTTAGTATCTGCTGAATGGCGTAGACTTTCCATCATTGCCGAATTTTTACATAAATTCGTAAATTTTTCCTACTTACAAACTCGATATGACAGGATAACAGGAAGAGTAAATAGAGAATAATATCAATTTTCTAAATAGAGATTGTGTTTGTACCCATCAATAATATCTACATACTTGCACTAATATATACAAACAAAACAAAATCTTATCACAGGATTTGCGATCTCATACTTTTTTCATTTAAAGCTAAAAGTTATGAGCTAAAACTGATTTGAGTAATAATCAACGACATTAAGGAAACAGAGATCAACACCTTACTAATAGCATTTCACTGCTAATAAACAATATTATTTCAGTACCATAGTAGGATATAAAAATGCTTTAAAAAATGCATAACTTGAAAATGGTAAGTTTTTTAATTACTTTAATCAGTTTTCATAACAATATTAAAAATATATCTTTAAAAATCAATAATCTTAGATATTACTGAAATCAAACTAAACAATTTTACTATGTATATTTTCATTTTTTTTTTTGTTTAATCAATGGCAGTATAAATCGAAGCATAAATGCATAAAATAGAATTACCTAAATTTTTTTGTTGCAACGGACTGATTTTTTGTTTTTCGAGTACTTCTAAATTAGGTAGGTTATTCATTTATAGCTCTTGATTACGTTTATTATTCGGTATTTATACCTAATTTATCTATTCTTGAAATAGTAATAAACATTTATTAAAACTGTTAAAATTATTTTATGATATAAATATTTAAATATGTACATACATGAATACTAAAATTGTATGCATATGCTGGTACCATAATATGCAAAAACTAAGACGGATGGAAAATAGAAAATATCAGGTTAACTCTGGTGATACTTTGTTATAAAACGTTATGAATAAATCTCTGAAAATTTTCAAATGCTAATTTAAAAAAAATAATAGTTTTGTTTTAATTCACAACCTTTACTTTTACACAAAACTTTACTTCCTTCCTTTAAAGTCCCAGGCTGCGGAAGAGAAGGTTATACATAGAGACGATAACAAACACACCTATACTCAGGGAAAGGTGTCAAACTGTCCCCGTTGGGACTCGAACCCAAGCATACAATGTCACTAAAATTCTAGATCCAGTCCACCACCTCAGACTAATACGAATCCCATTATCACAGAAACCCATATAGAAGAAAACATCGTCCATGTAGTGGCTTATCCTGAGTACTCATCGTGCACCCAATACAATATATCATATTCTCAATATATCAATACTGATGCAGAAAGTTTAATAGTAACATTCGATAATCAAAATTACTTTTTGTACTACTACATAGCCTAGAATGATTGCTACATTGTTATCACATGATGGAAAAATGTTACACTATTAGTAAAAATATATTACAGGTTTATCATAATATTGACAGATTTTACTTAAACTCATTTCCCTTTTCTATATTTAATTTCTACTTAATACGATGTTTGACATTGAATTCTAAATATAGAATACGAATTATTGTAATTGTGTTACATATTTTTTAATCCAGAATTTGAAAGACCATTGAATTATTGAATAAACATTTTACGATATTTCAGTCGTAAAGTGGGTAGATATGAATGACGAATTTGTTCCTTTCCGGAAGACAATCACAATATTGGCTCAAACCATGAACATCCCTAATGACGTCCATTTTACATTATATAAGCTCATACTTACAACCAGAATTTAAAAATTTTTCGGGGTACAAAATAAAAAAAAAATACTTTTAAAGGTATCTGATGCTTAGCTTAATATTTTATATTAATTGGATTATATATTTTCACTTCCGGAATTTTGAAAGGGTATTAAATCCTATAAATAAATGATTAAATAATTGGATTATACCAAAGAAGATAGATACGCAAATATCAATTTATTTATAATTTCTATGGGTGATTTTTACATTTTACAAAGTGGGTAGATGTATAAATATTTATTTATTTCACATTCAAATGTTGTCTTTAGATTCTATATAAGAAGATGCTTAACCGCATTCGAGAACTACAAAACTCACCTTAGGAATCTTCAATACCTTCAACAACCAATTTTGGACCATAACATTATTTTATATTTTATTTGAAAGAATTTAAAGTTCCTTAAAAACGTGAAATAATAAATATCACCTCATTTGCTATAGTCACCAATGGTTTTCATAAAAACTGAAACTGAAAAGTTATATAAAATATCTGATTTTAATTGGCAAATATTCAAAACCTTGTATTAATATATGATGGGCAATATTATCTAATTGCGAAAAAACATTTCACATTTGTATTGTAATAGTAACACAATCAAAAAAGATATATGTAACAATGTACAAAAGAAATGTGCCATCAGTAATTTATTATTTTATGAATGAAACTCCTAATAACACTTGCGTACGTTACTGAGTGATAATGTATTTATGTTTCATATAATTAGTTTCAGTCACGTAAATCAGATTACAGATTAAATTACGTGAGTCGATGTAAGTGCTAATTCCCTTATTACGGTATTTCCGGCATTTGTGGGCAATTTGTACTTAGTTTACTTTGTTTCAGTCCCACAGATATTAACTATATCTCTTACAGCGACCCAAACACATACGAATTTATTATATGTATAATTGTAAGTTGATAGTTTAATAAAAAATATCAATATACATTTTCTTAAGAAACTTTTAGCTTTTCTTATGAAACTTTTAGCTATACATATATATGTTTTAAAAGTATACAAAAAAATAATTTTGTTTTATGTATAATTTTCACAAATATGCATTTAGTTTAATAATTATATAATATTATGAATAAAGACATTCATTGTAAAGGACGAAGTAGGGAACATATAAGCACGTAAATAAATGTTTTCCTCGATTATTCAAATTTCTTGGAGGTCTCTGTTAATTGTTTAGAAATATAGGTAACCAATTTTTTCTAACAATCTGAAATCAAGAGCATAAACACTTACTGCCCCTTTTTGTTAAGTAGAATTTGGTCACCTATATCTGAGACACTACTTCGCGACAGCCTTTGTTACTATTCATTTGGTATATTTAGACACCTTCTTACATAAATAAATAAAAGAACGCAATCATAGAAACAAATCATATCAACAGATACATTTACGACACGTAATCTCCTCAAAATATAAATCAAACAGTTGATCATGAGACCTATAAACATCCATAATTATGATAAATGTTATAAACGATGTTATACACCACTCATGTAATACATATTATACAGTATATTAATTAATCGGGCCTATGATATATCTTATCTTAGCTTCCTGAGGTTAAATGAACTTTATTAAAGCAAAATTAATTTTGAAGAAAACCTTTTTTTATTGATTTAGTTACATTTTAGTAATGAAACGGACGATCATAAGATTTGGTACAAATGTTCCAAGGAGTAATCAAGAAATTATGACAGCATAAACATTCGCGTACATTATAAAATACCATAAAGTTAACGGTAAATTTTCTTATTTTTTACCACATTTTCTATTATTATTTTGGGCCATATGAATTGAGATTATTATAGGGAAATTAATTTGACAACAATACTGTTGATTTGTCAGTGAATTTTCAAGTAGCCATTATATAATATAGTATCTAATCAAATTACCTTTTGTGTAGTAAACTTGCATTAACGCTTTTATATTATCAACATTAACGATGAAGTTTCTATTTGTCACATTATCATTATTAAACCAATTTAATCAATTTATTTCAACGTTGAGAATATTCTGTTTATTTTTGGTACTCTATATATTATTTTCTATCTATTTTTCACTTTTTGAGAAGATGTTTGTCCTAATTCTAAAATAGTTAATATTATTGTTTCTTATTCTCAAACGTAATTCATTGAAGGATTACTGCAAGAAGGTGCAATTTATTATATCTAAAAATGCTGAGATTCAGTTGCGGTGTTGACAGAGGAATACGGAATGAGGGTGAATAAAAACAAAACTAAAGTGTTAGTGTGCAGAGGGCGCGAGAGCAGAGCAAAAACGAAAGTACAAATTAATAATGAAATATTGGAGAAAGTTAAAGACTTCACTTATTTAGGAAGTAAAATAAATTGGGATGGAAGAAGCGATAAAGATATAAAACAAAGAATAGCGCAGGGTCGAATAGCTTTTAACAAAAAGAAAGCACTTTTATGCTAGGGGGTAATAAACTTAGAAACAAGGAAGATATTTTTGAAAACGTATGTATGGAGCACGGCACTATACGATTGCGAAACCTGGACGGTAGGGGAAGCAAGTAGGAAGAAATTAGAAGCTTTTGAGATGTGGTGTTACCGAAGAATGATGAAAATACCGTGGACTCATAGAGTTAGAAACGAAGAAGTATTAGAGAAAGTCGGCGAGAAAAGAAGTATGTGGAAAAACATAAAGAAGAGAAGAGATAGAATGGTAGGCCAGTTGCTGAGGCATGGGGGAATAGTCTGAGATATTTTGGAGACAGAAATAGGAGTGAAGAAAGGCAGAGGTAGGCCTAGATTAGACTACTGCTCGCAAATAGTAAGGGATGTAGGTTGTAGCACAATTAGCGAAATGCGTAAGTTAGCACAAGATAGAAGAAGCTGGAGGTTAGCGTCCAATCAGTCTTAGGACTGATGACCTCGTGATGATGAAACCATAACCACCTTAACTAAAAACTGGTATCTTCAAAACTAGAAGAAAATTCAAGTTTTGAACAGAAGAAAGAACATCCTGAAGTAAATGCACTACAGTTATCTACAGCTACTGCTCTAACCTGCACAAAGAATATGCAAGGTTATTCAACCACAGCTAGTCTATCCATCACTATACAACTGTATAGGAATTTCTATCGAAATTTTTCACATGTATTAATTTTTTGACAGTTACTCAATAAACAAAATAATAAGTCCATGTTATATGGGTGCTAATTACTACTGAGGTAACTTAGACTTGCCAGGACTTCAATAATCGTCCTAGGCTACCACGAAGTCTAGAGCTCAGTCCTCTAGATTTTAGTCTATAAGGTCATATGGAATCAGTTGTATAGAAATATTCAAGAAATATCAGGGAATAACTGTTAAGCAAGGTTAGTGAGGCCAGAAATTAAATACAAAATAATGTGAATTCATTTTTTCGGGACACAATATTTTGATAAACACTATAAGTATTAAAGTAAATAGTTAAACACTATAAGTATTGAAGTAAGTAGTGCATATTTTGAGAACCTCTTATAACCTGTGCAAATACAGTAAAATAACATTAATTTAGATATACAATTTATGTAACTATTTAGTTTAACAAATTTACAAGTCATATTTAATGCGTCATTCATTTTTTATTAATTATATTTAAGTTCGCTTTTATCGAAAACAATGCATTTCATCAAAATAGGGCTACTATATCTTATTTATTTCAAATCAGTGTTTGTGTCATAGTTTTAAATCATATAAATCGAATAATAATCAACCCCATTTAACCTCAAACTATGTTTAAACTGGGTTTTATTACTTTTCTGACACTTTGTACATATTATTTATTTACCAATATCTTCTATGAGAAAATATATAAGTAAATCATTATTTTGTGTTCCCTAATTTACTGAACTCTGTAAAATTAAAAAGGTCTGTTCTTTGGACGAAATGCGACTTCCACCTAAAAGATGTGTGTTCTATGTATAATAATTTTAAGAAAATATTAGTACATTTTGTATTAAATATATATGAACTGTTCTAACTAGCAGTAGTTGATAAATATTTTAAACGTTGTAGGAAAAGACAGTCATTGAACAAATAATAATTAGAAGTTTTATTTTATAATATAAAAACCACCTTTTCTCTTGAGCGTACATCTAGATTTACATAGCCTTTCTAGAAATTATATTCCCCTCCGCTACCACTTTTCTGTAAATACAATCAAAATAAAAGGAATGGCGGGTGTTGTAATTTTAGTACTAATAATAGTTTAGTAGTATTTAATAACAGTTTAGTAGACAAGCCAAGGGATATTATTGAGTTGAAATTAAAGTTTATAAAACACGATAATTTCAACTGAATAATAATAAATAGTAATTCATGTCTCCACATAGCAATTCACTATATTCACTGTATTGGTACATGTGAAAATAAAGAAAAATACAATAACATAATTAATTTATGTAACCCAGGATAACGAAAGCAACGATAGGAGCACCTGGAATTGGTAAATTGATAAATATATGGATAGATGAAAAATAAACATTTATAAAGCATTGAAAGATAATAAATAGTTATTATTAACAAATAAAACAACTGGAATATCATGAACGACTATGGATCTTACCAAGTCAACCAAGTACTAAAGAGAAAGAAGGAAGTGCATGAGCACTATTTATAGACACGAGCACTATCTCATTCATTTGTATTCTCAAAAAGAAAATCAAAAAGTTTAGACATACAGTAATCAACTTTCTTCATCTAAAGCCTCAGATTGCGGAGGGGAAGGTTATTCATATATATGAGGACAAACATACCCATGCTTAGGGGAAGTATTAATCTCCCTCCCCTTAAGAGCTTTAAGTTTAGAACCCAAGAATGCAGTGGCAGACTATTGGACCCAGTTCACCACCCATCCATGTTGGAGAAGCATTTGTCCACATTTGATAGAACTATTCCATCTTTCTATACAGGCTGCTTAGACTTATTCGATATTGCTTGATGAAAATCTACTAAACTTTATGTTTTGCATTTGTGTAGTTTTCTTTGACTACCTGCCTTTCTCCATAAAATTTTTAATATAGATATAATGTCTTGTCAATTCAGACTATTGTCTCGAATTAAGTCGATATAATAAAGTAAAGAACCATTTAAAATTCAATGTATCTTGTATCCATGGAAGGTACATTATAATGAAAAGTCGGTCACACTCCATAAATAATTTCATACTTTTAAAAAACATTTTCATCTACAATACATGCTCGTTATTCTACACCAGGGGCGGCTGGTGTATAGGTGCTGCAGAGCTGCAGAACTGCCAAAAAAATTAGATATTTCTATATTTTCGCGACATAATAATTACTAAAATTTATTAATAAAATAATTTGGTTAGTTGGTGCAGCTAACCAAATTATTGCGTTAAAGTCGCATTCTGCCCGCCGTCCTCTATTGAGTAGTAGACCAGATGAATTATCTGGGTCTCTACGCGAGCGCGTCGCGGTACATTGAACTGGGCCACACGAGGTAGTTCTCAGCACGGCTCGGCACACCCGTTCTCCCCCTCAACTCCCACGACAATCCACACTTGGCGCTCGTAAATGCGCGAATTTACACGGTCAGTGAGCTGTTTTTTTTCCAGCTAAGGCAACATCAGTGAATGTTTACTCCTTCCTACTCCTCGGGTGGGCGTAAATCGTACCTATTTCGTATTTCATGTTAATTTGAGATTTTAAATACTGTTTTGTGAATTTGTGTAGTGATTTATTGTACTAATTATTAATATTTATATACTGTGATAGTGGCAATGGATTTAGTTTATAATTTAGTTCATGTGAAGCGATTTTTTAAATACTCTTATGAAGAAAAAATTGATTTAAAAAACAATGGTAGGCCATTGCCCGATATTGTTATTGAGATTGCAGGTGTTAGCCGCGGAAAAAGCATATAAACATCAGTTTAGTAGAGACATTTATTGGAAGAACAATTGGATTTATGGGTGCAACAAAAAAATGCGTTATTTTGTTTTCCTTGTTTACTTTTTGGCGGTGATAAAGCATGGACGGAGGTAGGGGTGACAGATTTGGTACACTTAACTGAAAAAATAAAAAAGCACGACAACTCCAAAAGCCATCTACATAATACAATGGAATTAGCTTTATTAGGAATAACTAATATTAAAGCGCAGCTAGATTCAGCTTATTGGATAAATGTGCAAAAGCATAATTACAATGTGACAAAAAAGAGATATGTTTTGTCAAAAATTATAAACTGCATAAAGTTTTGTGGGGCCTTTGAACTGGCGCTGCGAGGACATGACGAAGCTGAAACCTCTCAAAACCCGGGGATATTTCGTGGTTTGATAATTTTTTCTGCTGAGCTTGATGTAACTTTAAGCGAGCATTTACAAAATGCTTCAGTATTTAAAGGACCCTCTAAAGAAATACATAATGATCTTTTAGACTGTATATTACAAGTATGTCATGAAGAAATAATTAAGGAAATTAACAAACCTTCATTTTTGGCAGTTGTGGCAGACGAAACAACTGATGTATCTGCAAAAACTCAGTCAGTGGTAGTTTTAAGATATATTCTCGATGGTGAACCGATTGAACGTTTTTGGACATACCTGAAACCTACAAAATGTGACGCTGAAACTCTTTCGGAAAATATTTTAAGTGTTATAGACCCTCTAGTAGAAAATGCACCTTACAAGCCTTTTCTCTTAACCAAATAATATGACGGCAAACATGAATGTTTTTCAAGAAGGTATTAAATTCCAAAAATTTTTCTTGTGAAAGTCTATATTTTTGTATAAACGGGTTTTACATAAAAATCAGGAATAAAGTATCAGGAAAACGCGTGACCTTGAAATTTTTCAAAATTTTGGCCTGCGGCGCAATTTTTTGCGACCCCTACGGCGCCAGTAGTTTGGATACGTTTGAAATTTGCACGCGGGCGGCTAATGCCCTAGGATCGGCCCTGTGCAGAACATCCGTTTCATTTCATCATGAGCCGCCACTGTTCTACACTACACTAAAACTTTTATTATATTTGTATTAGATAGATTTACATGACTAAAAATGACAATTATGAAACTAATTGCTTCCTTATTCGTTATGACAATGAACATCTCAAATTATTAAAACCATTTTTCATTACCGGATTATTTTTACTTGGATCATAAAACGTAAATATAAAAAAAAACTAAATTATTTATGTTCATGATATATTACTGAAATATTAATAATTTATTCTTTGCATGTCTTTAATACTCTCAATAACAATTTCAAATAATTTGCAGTAACTAAATGTAGGATATTTTTGTTTATTCTGCTCTAATAATATATATTATGTGAAACTTTTTGTTTGAGCGGAATATCATACTGAAAATTTCTAGAACAATGTTAGTTCCTGTTTAGATAAGCGGTTTTCTATCGCCGTAAAGAGTTATAGGAAAAGTTTCAATAACATATTGGAATTGCCAATATAAAGTTTTAAATGCAAGTTAAATACGACTTTTGAACATATGTAGTTTATGTTGTATGTTGCTTTTGATGCACTGATATAGACCTTGTTTATTTTTAGTCGTCTTCCGTATATCCTAAATAATTTTATCTCTAACACTCGTTATTCGTTAACTATTAATTATGAAATATAATCGTTAAAAGTTAACAGGTGCATAAATATGCATAAATAATTCAAGGTCTCTTGATATGAAAATGTTTATATTAAGAGAATTTTTATATTTTATATTAGAATTCGGTTCTCTGTGTTCAATATGTCAACGCTTTTGAGAAAAAATAAATATAAAAAATTAAGTTCAGTATTTCTTTGAGAAAAGCATACATTTTAATTTGTAATCAGAAGGAAATGGAAACGCCATATTGCACATTATTCTTAGAAATTGTGGATCCTATTACTGAACAACTGAAAATAAAGTTTCTAAATTTCATTGAGTTAAAATTTGTTGAATTATATTTATTAAGAAGTACAGTATGTCTCAATATCCAAAAGAATGATGAAGAAAAATGAAGATGATACTCCTGAAGTTAGATAATAATCCAGAAACACCCTTAATTATCACAAAATCCAAGTTTTTCTGAAGACGTAATAGATAAGTTTGCTATCGTGGATAGAAGGATAAAATTACATTACAAATAAATCTATTCATAATTGTAGACAACTAGATTTATTTTCTAGATGTTTCCTAAAATATCTCCAAATCCATCAAAGCAAGGAACCACACCAACACTTGAACAACAAGGAATATAATTTTTGAGAGAGGTGTCCCATACAAGAATCTCAACTCACACCACTGAATTAGACACTATATATACAAAAGAGAAATTGTATAAACTAATAAAGACGGTAAAACAATGTACCATAAAAATATTTGCGTTAAATTAACTTATTACTTAAAGGTACTCACTCTCATCAGAATGAGATTTATAACATCGTGATGCGGTTTTTTCATTTTACACGACCTTCATGAACAGGCAGAAACTCCGATCGACTGAAATAAAGCCGTTACTAATGCATCAAAAGGAAAATTATGAAAGGGAATGTAAGGCTACAAATTCCTCACCCTAGCAAAGCCACTATGGCAACATGGAAAAAACTTATAACTGCCAGGAATATATACAAAACGAATTAGAATTAGAAGAGATCTCCACAAGTCGTATAAAGACAAAATAATTCCACAGAACTGAGAAACTAACTTTTACAAGTTTATACATTCTTAATTATTTAAACAAATCGGGAAGGAGCTAGAACCTTCAAGGCAGAAACAGAAGACCAGTTTTCCACGAACACGTTTCTCTACGTACGTTTCGCCAACCAAGTTGGCATCATCGGAGGATGATGAATACATCTAGAAGAAACTTGATTAACTATTATATTATTGGCAACTTCAACTTTGCAATTTTTGAATAAAGAACATAATGGTAATAGGTTGGTTTGAATTATACAATTTGTTCTATTGAAGTAAATAAATTTTCAAATATAAATAATCGTATTATGGAAACAATTTGTTCAATTAAATTAATAAGTTAAATCTGTACGAAAAATACTTTTTTATTCTGGAATTAATGTCTTTTTGGTGCAAGTTTAAGTGTCATTTTGACGCTTATGAAACACGAATAAAAATGTCAACATTTAATGGGAGTTTCGAAACAATAAAGCACTCCATTTACTCTTATTAATTATAATATTTATCCTTGCTTTCAGAAAAGCGAATAGTGATCTCAGTAAAGAATGTCTTATCTCGAAAGACAATTTTAAAATTATTGTTCCATTGTAATATATATTTTATTAATTACTTCTGTTTATTTCCCACGAAAGTATTATAACGAGTTACTTGCATCATCTTTCCGTGTACCTTAAATACATAGCTACTAGTATACGTATCTGTTGTACTCTTTTTATAAGAAAAGTACGAGAAATTTATGTTTGCGTGTTATAGACATTTCGTTGCATTTTCGCGAGAACTAATGTAATAAGATAGTTTAAAATTTTTATTCAAATTCGAAGAAACTTATTACAGAGTACAAGTCTAATGAATATGTTCAGGAAATTACTAAGTATGGGTACAGTCCTGTAACGAAAAGCGTTACAGAAATTTAATTTTAAATGATGATAGTTCAAATAGCTTTGCACGCGAAAATACAAGTACATATAGAATTCGTTTTTCTGCTATTAATCTGTGAAGATTTTTAACTAGTAGTATACTGGTATACATATTTTATATTATAAAGAAGATTGCTTGCAGTTTTCTTCTTTCGTTAAACTCACTGATTCAAGTGTATTTTTAAGATACCTATTTCAATTATGCCCACTTAAATCCTAACCACAGGATTTAACTGTGATCGTAAATACCTTGTTAAATTCTGTTTTAAGACTATATTATTTTAAAAAATGTTTAGATTTTAAAATTTCTATTTTAAATCACATGTACTATTGCGATTATATTTTGAGCGCCTCTTGTAAATTACAGAAAAATATTTCAATTCAGTAAGATCTAACATTTTATTTTAAACTTTATGAGAAGATTTTATTCTTATTATCCTGTACGCATACCCACTACTAATTACTTTATAAACTTGTAGAATTTGCGCAAAGTCACAATTTCTGTGCATTGCTTTATTATACGCTATTTTACATACGATATAAACAATCTATAATAATATTTTATCTGTTAGAATACCTTGGCTAAAATACCTTCTGTTTTAAATATATAACTTCTGTGTATATGAAATAAAACGCTGTTTTAGTCATATATACTATAAATATTATGTATGAGCACATCTTGTAAATTATAAAGAAATCAAAATACTTCAGTTCAACATTTATTTTCGAAATATTTAACATCCATCTTATACAAGGTGGAAATTTTAATTGGAATAAATTGTGTATATCAGATATGTGGGATTTTAATAAAAATTCCTGAAGGATCGATTTTTAATTTCGGTTGCTTACTCTTAAGGGGTAATGGCCTTTAATTATTTTCACTATGAGGGACATAACCGGGTAGTGTGGTACATCATTTGGAAGGTTGTATGAAGAGAAATACAACACATACTTCCTTTTCTTAACGTTTTCTGTTACAGGGAATATTGATAACACACATTCATTGCCTTCACTCTAATGTCTTGTCTTAGTTCTTTTGTTTTGAAACCCTACTGAATTTCAATTTAAGCAGGTAGATTTGATCTTCTTCCAGGACTTCAAAGTCCTGGAGGGGGAGGAATGGCCCGAGGCAGCCTTCGAAAAGACCAAAGTGGCGGAGGGAAAAATAGGCGACCTCCCCATCGAGTGGGATTTGGTGTGGTGCGGGGCACCTGATTTATCGGTGGACAAGGGCATCCCCAAGGCTACGAAGGAGAAATTCTTCGAAAGCCAGGAGGTTGATGACCAGGAGGTTCCTGTTGGGGGAGTAGCATACCTGCGTCACCTGACAGCTAGACCCTCGAAGGAAGGGGAGGAGGAAGTCATCAAGGATAGGTATGCCTATCACTTGATGGTGGGGAGGAAGAGAACAGACCTGGAACCTGTGAAACCCTGCTGGAAGCATTAGGTCGTCTTAAGGCCTTGATGAAGAAGCAGGGAAGGAAGAGGTTGGCGTTCCCACCTCACAGGGTTATGAAGAAAAATCCATAACGTAGCCGAATTCAACTTTCGAGGCGAGGAGGTAGAAATCTCCATGTACCCCCTGACGAAGGCGGGCCAAGAGCGACAGGAGGGAAGGGAGAAGAATCCTGAATGGAAAGTCGTCGATGCAAGACGAAGGAAGGGGAAACCCAAGAAAGATGGGCTGAGACGGTCCCTAGGCGTAGCAATAAACCCGCGGCGGTCATTGTGAAGGTTGGGAAAAGCACGTACTCCAATGTGCTAAGAAGAGTTAAGGAGAGTGTGGATCCGAAGGCCATTGGAGTGGAGATACAGGGTCTAAGGAAAACCAGGGAAGGAGACTCCTCCTGGAGGTTAAAGGAGGGGGAGCTAAGGCGGACGTCCCTAGAAATGAGATTTTGAAAAGGGTAGAAGGGACGGAGGCTAGGGCGATGAAAAACGCAGCAAGGCTTTCTGTGAGGGACATTAACCCACTCACTACGGAGGAAGACGTATAGGAGGCCCTGAGGGATCAACTAGGGGATGGGGAGATCTCCGTCGTGTCCCTAAAATCGGGTCCGGCAGACAGTCAGGTAGCTGTGCTAGAGGTCAGCAAGGCGGGGACTAAAAAGCTCCTAGACAAGGGGAGAATACGTATAGGCTGGGGAAAGTGTAGGCTAAAAGCCAGACCCTCCCAGACAAAATGCGTGAGATGCTGGAGCACCGACCACTTCGTGGCCCAGTGCAAAGGGGGTGGATAGGAGACGGCAGTGCCTCAGGTGTGGACAAGAGGGACACAAGGTGGCGGAATGCAAGAATGCCACTTTCAGTCTTATTTGCAAAATGGAGGGCCACAGGGCCGACCCGGCTAAGTGTAAGCAAAGGGTCGAGAGGAAAGGAAAGGGATTGCTAGAACGTTCAGGGTCATCCAGGTCAACTTAAATAGGTGCCGGGCGGCCCAGGACTTCCTCTGGGCGACGATGAGGGAAAAGAGAGTGGATGTGGCCATCATTAGCGAGCCCAACGTCAAACTGACCCAGGGGAAGGGGTGGCACGTCACGAGGGAGATGGATGCTGTCATTAGGGTGGCGAACTCAGGGTTTGTCGTCGCTGGTTCAGGCCATGGTCCTGGATACGCGTGGGTTAAGGTAGGCGGGATCATCCTGTGTAGCTGCTATTTTTCTCCAAACGGAAGGCTAGAGGAACTTCGGGCCTCGCTGAATAGTTTGGAGGAATTGGTGTCAGGCGCGGATGATGACTGCATCATCGCGGGCGACTTTAACACCAGAGCCCCTGAATGGGGGGGAGAGCTTCAAATACCAGGGGGGACCTGATACTGGAGTGGGTAGCAAGGCTGAATCTGGTCGTGTTAAATCGAGGAACATGGCCAACGTTCGAAAGGGGAAGGATGTTGAACCCGGACGTAACGTTCGCTACGACAGGTGTAGCAACCAAAGTGATGCGATGGAGTGTATCTGACAAGGAAACACTCAGCGACCACAAATACATCCTTTTTGAGGTCGGGGAACGTGCGGGTCAGACGCTTAGCGTGACCAGAAACAGAGGTTGGAAGCTGAACTGCTGGGACAGATTTAGTTTCTGTGGAGTTAGGGACGACCAATGAGAAAATGGGAGGATCAGGGATCCCAGATCTTTGGTTGAAAGCGTCACGAGGGCGTGTGACGCATCCATGTCCAGAAAAGGGAGAAGCAGGTAGTCCCCGAGGATATATTGGTGGACAGAGGAGATCTCTGCCCAAAGGAAGAAGTGCGTTGCCGCACGAAGGCAATATATCAGGGACAGGGCCAGACGAACCTGGAACCATAATGAGCAGGGAGAGGCTGAGGTAACGTATAAGGCTGAAAAGAAAAAGCTGAGGGACGCTATCAAGGCAGAGAAGAGGAGAATGTGGGACGAGTTGTGTGCCGACATAGATAGAGATGTCTGGGGTAGCGGGTACAAACTGGTGGTGAAGAGGACGAATAGTCACTAGCAGGAGATTCCTCTATAAAAGATGAAAGAGGCGGTGGACGCGCTCTTCCCCATGAAACCGGTGGAAGAGTGGGAACGCCAACCAAGAGCAGATCTCGATCCGCTTACGGAGGAGGAACTGCTAAAGGCTTGTGCCAAGATTAAAAATGGCATGGCGCCTGGTCCGGACGATATCCCCCCTGAGATCCTGAAGGCCGTGGTGGAGGAATATCCTATGGAGGTGCTGCGAATCATGAATGACGTCCTGAGGAGCGGCGACTTTCTCGAGGGATGGAAGATGGCCAGGCTAGTTCTAATTCTCAAGGCCAACAAGCCGGTGGAGGACCCCACATCTTTCAGGCCGATATGTTTGATCGATGTGCTCGAGAAACTCTTGGAGCATCTCATCCTAGGTAGACTCTTAGGTGAGCTGGAGAGAAAGGGAGGCCTGTCGGAGAACCAGCACGGATTCAGGGCGAGGAGATCTACGGTGGATGCTGTCATGGTCATAAAAACCATTACACAGGAGGCGTGGGAGTCCAAGAACTTGTGCGCGTTGATCACTTTGGACGTAAAAAACGCGTTCAATTCGGCCTCATGGGGAAAGATCATGGGGAAGCTGAGGGAGCTAGAAATAGCACCGTATGTTGTAAACATGATCTCCAGCTACCTGTCCTGTAGAGGCCTGATATTGATGGCCGAGGACGGTAGCGAGAGGAGGAGAATCTCGTGTGGAGTGCCACAGGAGTCGGTTATGGGTCCTACCCTATGGAACATTATGTTCGATGGGGTATTTAGACTCAGAGTGCCCGAAGGAGTGAGGATCTTGGGTTACGCTGATGATGTCGAGGTGGTCGTTACCGGGGGAAGTGACATCGACGTGGGAAAACGCCAACCTCACTATTGAGAGGATCAAGAGATGGGTCGAAGAGAGGGAATTGACTCAGGCGTTGGAAGAAACGGAGGCAATCCTCCTGACAAGGAGGAGAAAGCTTCCGTGCATCACGTTTCGAGTAGGGAATACCGAAATCGTGCCGAAGCAGAGTATTAAGTACCTGGGAGTCTGGATTGATAGTTCTCTGCCATTTAGGGAACATATCAAACAGACGCTGGAAAAGGCGGGCAAAACTGTTTCGGTCCTTGGTCGTTTGATGCCAAACAGCAAGGGCCCCAGGGCGTCAAAGAGGAGAGTCCTCAGCGGGGTGATGCAGTCGATCTTGCTGTATGCTGCCCCGGTGTGGGTGGATATATTGAGAAGAGACAGGTGGAGGAAAGAGCTCACCAAAGTCCAGAGAAGAGCAGCGCTAAGAGTTTGTAGTGCATACAGAACCGTATCGGCAGCGGCAACGCTGGTGATAGCCTGTATACCGAGAGGTATACAGGCTATCTATATACTGATGGGAGGTGTACGGAGGTGCTGACAGAGGTGCAGCAAGGGAGAGCCTATGGGAACACTGGCAGGAGAGATGAGAGGCGGAGCCCCGAGGGAGATAGACGAGGGTGCTAATCCCGGACATAAGGCCGTGGTGCGAAATGGCACATGGCGATGTCGGGTATTACTTAACCCAGGTCCTTACTGGGCAGACTGTTTCGCGGAGTACCTATTGGATATAGGCAAACGTGAGAGCAAAGAGTGCTGGTCCTGCGGAGAAGTCGATGATGCCGGCCACACAATGTTCAGCTGCCAAAGGTGGACAGGAGAAAGGAGAGCTGCAGAGCAAAAGATAGGACATGCTATCGTTGCGAACAACATGATCCCAATCATTCTCGAGAGCAGAGAAAGATGGGCAGTGGTGGAGCAGATGGTAACGTCCATCATGAAGGAGAAAGAGAAGGAGGAAAGGGAAGTGGGGAATGAGTAAGTATCCTGATTGATATGCCAAAGAGAAGTAAAGCGAGAGCGGTTTCTCTTCGGCATCACACTGATAGGATAGCGGGGAGTTTTTTAGTCGGTAGGCGTATACGAATCCGACACTACCTGGCCAAAGAATAACAGAACACCAGAGGTCAGATGTCTTTTGAAGATTTTCCCCTCGAGAAAAAAAAAGATTTGATCTTATCTCGTATTTTATCTTTATGTTTGATGTTATTTTATTACTTGTCATTTGTGATTTTATATCTGAAAAGTTGATTGTAAAATGTGTTATTCAACAGAAGCTCTTCATATTGAAATTGAAATCTTAATTAGGATACTGACCGGGTATGGCAAAATATGCCAAACTCAAATGAGGTTACTTCATTATTTAGGGACTAACATCCAGACATACCACCCATTAGTTACAATCAGTCAAATGGGAGTTTGGTCATGTAAGATAGTATTTAAAAAAGGCAAAGTATTGTTGATGATAAAACCATATTGTTGATGATATATGTTTTGTTAGTTGTTAAACAAAGTTACGTGATTCCGACTCGACAACTAGCTTGTGATTTTAATGCTAGTCATACCACCATTTTAAAATAATTGAAAGGACGAATACACCATTACATTACAATACACCCTACTTCAATTCATTTTGTCTCTTGAAAAATAACGTTTATGAAATAAAACCTGAAAACGTTGAGGTAATGCAGTAAAGAATAGGATATGAAATCAGATTATTCCATATATCAGAGAGGGGGGGAGAGAGAGAGAGAGCATATAAGACATCGGTTTTATCATCGATTTTTACCAAGAAAGAAACGGAACCCACTTTGAACTTCTTCGAGGATCAAGTAATGGTTAATATAAAAAGAATGTTTTTATGTTTTACAGATAATAATTTGAGAAATTTAACATACGAAGAATGCGTTGTATTACGCTCCTATACGATAAATATCCTACAGATTCTGTTAATTAAATTCCTTTATAAAATAATAATTATGACAATAACTATTACAGCTTATTGCAACCTCATTTCTAATATGCTTCAATTCCTTAACAACATTAGTTCGCTAAGAAATGATAAAGATGTACGGCACTTTGTATTAGAAATATTTGTCTTTCTTGAAATTTGTCTTTCACTTCCAAATACTTACAAAAAAATGCCCTGAGTGGAAAAAGGACATTGTCGACCATTAATTCTAAAGTTGAATTGAATTAGCTGATCCTAAAAGGGGATTAACTTTGTTGCTTTTTACTTCAAGAAAATTACAAGTATAAACGAAGTTATATGTAGCCTAGACTGTCAACAAGAGCAAACTCTTTTGTTTTATTTTATGTGTATGTTATTTTGTGTTATTTTTTAAAAAGTATAATGTGGCTTAGCGCAATAAGCACAAAGACAATAACTAATTTTATAATCATTTATCGCCAATCCATATTAGTTATTTTCCTCCTAACAATGGAGGAGAATTATTTTTAACATCCCTCAAAACGTACTCTACATTAAATTAATAGAAATCAATTTATAATAATCTTTATGTATAATCTTTATATTTAAAATTCTAACTTTATATTTAAAATAAGTGGGTATTGGCCTCGACTATCGAGATTTCTTATAGATCTACTGTATCGCTCTTGTATTCGTTTTTCGGGTCTTATGCAGCTTTTCCGTTTGTATCAGATTTCATGCTCTGATAAAGGTTCCTTCGTTTAACTATCAGACTTTGGCCTTGTGTCTCTTTAGATTATTTTTCCTCTGATTCCCCATAAATCGATCTAAGTTGGAGGAAGTTATACACACAAACACGGCAGATATTAATATTCTGTGGCAGATGCCCACACAATAGTTATGCTATGTATGTTCTAAGCTGTCACTCTGTTACCCAACAGACATTACTCAAACTAATATATCACACCATTCATGTGGCTTTTGCAATTGCTGTATACATTGAACAGTGCAGTTCAATGTAATGCATTCGATATAATATACTACCATGACTATTCTTATAAATGTAACTGGGAATAAAATATTGTCAGAATAATAGAAACGGTCACCGCCACCTTTACTGTGATATATTATGCATATTGAGTTTTATTTTCCCCTTAGGGACGTCCTCCTCCTATTCTCTTAATTTTAGTTTTAATCATGTCAGTTGATAGTTCAATGAGAAAATTTTTTATTATTCAAGAATACGTTCTTTCATTAAGTGGCCTATCTTTGCAATGAAAATTACCACAAGATAGATGCTTTTGAACAAAGTTCTAGCAAGACCACAATAGTCCATATTTTATCATGATAAGCAGCTGATTGCCTTTAAAGTCACAAAATAATAAGAAAAGATGTACATGATTTTTCTGTTCTATTCCTCTTGTATTTTACAGATAATATATAAAATTATCTAAGTCAAAGGTAGTCGTAGATTTTAAAGTAATTGTCGGTCGTAGCTAGTACGAGTATTGTGTATTTATATGACTAATTTTTTAATTAGCAAAATAAATCAAGCATTTCTGATGAAGTTTTTTAATTGTCTTCCATTTTACGGGAGCAAAATTTAACTTACCTACTCTTCGACCTAGCCTCCATACAATTATACGGATTCACACATATATTCAGCAGAGTGATATGGGAATCGAACCCAAGCCCTATTGATTCTGAGCCGACAATCTAGAGCCACGCCAAGCCATTAACATCATTACTCCGGATTACTTTTTTTCTGCTATGGTTGCTTTCACGGCAAAGCATGAAATGTACATGATTTAACCCTACTTACGAACTAGTAGTGGAATTTGGGGATACAGTCAGCTTTTATGTTTAAACTATTTTCGAATGACTATAAAAAAGAACTTGGGCATGTCCATAATACTACCTCTAGGATAAGAGGCCCATATTAAGTCCTTTTGCCAGAAGACCATCCCAAACTTGCAAGACTTGCGTACTGCATAGTGCTTTGTTAATAATTTAATGGATAACGATTTGCTGAAGCTGTTTCTGACCAAGCGTGGTTTTATCTTTCAGGGCATGTCAATTCTCAAAATATACGAACGTACCCACTGATAATCCGCATACTTTTGAAGAATCTCCCCTACATCCTGATAAAGTTTTATATGCTTGGATGTCAGTTTATCACAAGAATAATTGGACCCGTTTTTTCAATTTCACCGTCAATACAGAGCGGTACAAAAACAACATTGAATTTGTTCATTAGCTACACCACAGCAGCTACAGATGAAATTTAGTATGGCCATTTTCAACAAGATAATGCAACAACACATATTATAGCATTTCTTCGACAATTTTTATTGACAATATTATTGACAATTTCAGTATGCCATATAACGGATTTTGGTAGAATTATTTCAAAAGGATAATATGTATAAACGAACGTGGACATTTTTCATTTCATAACTACCTTCTACAAAGATAATTTTTTATATTGATATTTGCTGTGTAATTACATAGTGAATAAACATTTACCATTACTAAATATAGAAGTCTAAAGGTATAATTGCATATTACACTGTAATTTTACCTAGTCATCATACATACATTAGTAGTTAATTTATTATTTCTTTGAATAACTTGAAGTTTTTTATTAGATTATCTAATTTACCATAAGCTAGGATTCAACGTGTATTTTTCAATTTCTTACATTAATCTATACTGGATCTGGAATAATGACGCTGTACAATGAACATTATCGATAATTTGTATAAAACCTGCGTAAAATCGAGTTGGAGATGGCAATTATCAGGAAGAAATCTTAATTTTTATGACATTGCAATTCCTTTAGCGTATTTGTTAGAAAGTTTCACAACATTTTTAAGAAATCTCTAACAGTTGCAAGACAATAGAATAATAGCTTTTGCATTTTGAATTTTTTTTTTTTTTTTTTTGAGGTATTTGTTGGTACAAATTTCAAACATCACAAGCCAGTTTCTAATAACGGTTGTAATATGATAAAAAAAATGATAATGTGGAATATTGCAGGAATTACTTTGAGGATTAATTAAGAAAATATAAAGATTATAAACTATATAAAGTGAATGCAGTAGGATCATTTCAATGATATTTATAACACGAGTAAGGTATTTGAAAAGTTCATGTGATTTTGTCCGTAACTGTAATTCTAAAAAACATAATTATCTAAGATCATACGTAAAAAACGTAAGAATGCGCTATTGATTAAATATTCAGAAATAACACATTAATGGGATCAATTTTAACCGAGCTCCACTAAGACTTATCAAGAAAAAAGAATAAAAAGGAGCTGTTCGTGTCGTTTAATACCCTTTTACACAAAAATGTAATCAAATAAAGCTTTGGTTAATGCAAATAGTATAATAAGGAAAGCGAAGAAGCTGGACTAGCAAAATGTTTTTATACGCATAATATACTTGTATGTACATCTAGGGATACGAGTATATAAAACATGTAAACATACTCTGAATACACATGTATGAAACAAATAAGATGTATAAAATATAAACGTACTCTGGATATATATGTATGAAACAAGTAAACGTACTCTCTTAACTAATATGGCAATTTTTATGTTCCTTTGAAATTTTACGAAGGCATTTAGTTGAAAAATTAAAATTGAAAACGAGAACTCATTATCAAGTTATCACAATAACTACCTAATAAAAAAGATCAAATCATTTGTGGGTTAAATAGTGTAATGGACAATGTTCCGGCCTTTCCGTGGAAAGTGATAGCTAAAATTAATCGGTTTTTTTCACATGACTGCTTGACTTTGGTTGAAGACCAAATTGACGTGGATGTTTATAAGTATGGAAAGATCTTCTGAGGGTAAATTATTCCATAATTATCTCGAGAAATACCCTACATTAACCCGTGGTAACGATGCCAATCGCTTGGAGCTGGTTTACATTGCCGGCTCAGGGTATCCGGGCGTGGGGTTCGATTCTCACATTAGTTGGCTAGGTGTGTTTATTTGTATCTATTAAATGTCCGGCGGTTAAGGGAAAGAATAATATTAGACTAATTCACGCTCCCGTAAAAATAAATAAAAGCGCATTAGAAAATCGAACATTAATTTTAAGAAATACCAATTAATAATAAATAGTAATATTTGTGTTATTACTAAATAATAATATTTTTTCTTTTCCCAACAAACGGTTACAGGCATAACTACATGATGTGACCATCAAAACATATAAATAAAATAAATAAACGGTGGATTTTTCAGTAAACAAAAAAAGTTTTTTTTCATATGTTATTAAGTTATGCTCTACGGGTTTCCGTTTCCAAACTACAGGGCGCTAAAAAATTTGAAAAAAACTTTGTTTTTCTCTAATAATTTTCGATCATTAGAAGATTATGGAACGAAATTTTAGCCGTAGCTTAATTTGATAATACCCTGGTAATAGAAAAACATATACTTGATAATGTTTTTGTTATTTTCATTTTCCTATGTTAGCAGTAGAGAAAAATGGTGTTTACAAAAGTTTTAATTACGGGAAAATGACAAGAGGTACAAATAAAATGCAAGAAGGTAATTTAAAAAAAAGGTGAATCTTAAATAAATATTTAAAAAATGTTTTTACGAGTGGCGTATCACAATTTTCTTCGGAAACCCTACCGTACAATGCGTACGCACGCCACTGAGTAACTTACGAAGTCGATTTTTTTGGCCTGTAGTTAGGGCATTACCAAATTAAGCTAGGACTAAACTTTCAGTCCATTATCTTCTAATGTTCGAAAGTTATTAGAGAAAAACTAACTTTTTTCAATTTTTTTATCGCCCTGTAGTTTGTAAACGAAAACCCCTAAAACATAACTTCATATGAAAAAAAACTTTTTTTTTACTGAAAAATCCACCGTTTAATTTATTCCCAATCTTTATGTTACAACCTGTATAAAAAGTAAATATGAATTAAAGAAACATTCAATAGTGACAATACGTCACTACATTGAATTTACGAAAATATATCTATTGCAACGTTACGTTAATAAAACATTAAGTCGTTGAAATATTGTTAAAACTGTTAAATTGAGTAGCTTCTTCCTTTATCGGTTTTGTTAACGTACACACAGCCTTATAATATTAAAGTATATATGCAGAAGATTAGAGAAGATTAAAGCATAAGTGCCGATATAATCGCCGATCCAAAATATGGCTTCCGTTCATAATATCTATTATACAATACTTAAAGGTGAGTCATTCATACGTGGATATGTCGTCTTCTTGTTTGCTAGTTTCTTATTCTTAAAATGGCAAACATTGTTTTGAGTTTTAATGGAAAGTAAAGTTTAGATATAAAACTGGTATTAGACAAAGAATAGTGTTTGGCAATAGGCATTTTAAATAGACGAGAACTGGGTATGAGAATCTATGTAGATTTGTTGACTTTCCGTTGTCCAATAAAGTTAATTCTTCCGTCGGGTTATGCCGTCATCGAAAACATCTTGACAGTTTGCGGATCATTCTGTCAACTTCCAACAACTTCCATTCTTCCAACATCCATAAAGTAGTCTTTTTTTTCTCCATGAAATTTATAATTCGGTAAAATTTTTTCCAATAGGTAGTTCGGTAAACCCTGTGAAATTGAGTCAGCGTGCTCTCCAGATTTGACCCCGATTAATTATTTTATGGGGTTATTTAAAATCAAAGTTCTACTTTAACGAGTTAAAAATGATTATTTCAAAAAAATAGAAGAAGGCAAGAAGTTAATCTAAATAGTCTCGAAACCGATGCGAAATGTTTTAGAGGAAAATAATAAAAAGTGTCCTTATTATTGTCAAGAAATAATCGGCCCGAGGTAACACTTATGTATAACTCTAAAGTGGCTAAAGTGGAAGATATAAAATTCTTCTCAAATGGCCTTATCTTGGAATTAATAGTTGGGGTGTTTCAGGATAGTACTTAAATATCGTAAAATACGAATATTAAATTAATAATATTGCGCTTATTAAATGTATATAATAGTAGCCGGTGTCTGTCATCTCATATTTAATAACATTAAATAATAAAATTGGCGACACATATAAATGAAAAATATTGTCATTTACAACATTATTCGTGATTTCAGAAACCCGTTGTCATCGTTTGTCTAAATGAACATCAAAAAGCGAAACGTGCATGAAAAGCGAAATTATGCAGTCCCGTCGAGATAAGCACCCCAATGAAAATTTCTTTCAGCTTGGCCTAGTATCATTATGTACATAACGATAATTATAAATCGATATTTTACTCATCAAGCCCATATATTAAAATGTAATTTAGGTAAACTAGGCCTGATACATGTATGTATTTGTTTTTATTTACTTTGCAACCACATGAATAAAAGCTAAGGTGTTAACAAAAAGCGACTTACCTATGTACATTCATGATCACCTGTTCTTAAATATTTTACTCAGGAATTTTCTGTGCCTTATTATGAGTAATATGGATTGCATTTTCGTGTACGGTGATTAATTTTCGTATAGAATCCAACAGACTGTAGTAGTAGTGCCAGTGTTACAACTTAATCAATATTTTCAGTCTGGGTTGTGTATTTCATCAATTCAATAGCATAGAATCGAGAAACGGCATAAATTTCATTAAGTTCACTTAAACGAAACGTCAGATTCCTTGTAAATTATTGTCACATGAACGTAGTAACAAATAAACACTTCATATTGAATGAAAAGCCGAGAGGAAAATGTCGACGAACTGGTGCAAACGATTGGTGTGGTGCAAAAAGAACGATACAATCGAATTACGCGATCTTGGACGGGTTAAACGAAGCACACTAACACTTATGACATTCTAATCAACCCCTAATTAGTTAATAATTAAGTGAAATGCGTTTAAAACGGCTTGATTTAAATTTAGAGCAACCCCGATAGCTATACTACTCGGCCCCCTCCCTACTCGAGCTTTCGCGAAGGCACACGAGAGGAAAAGCTTATCGTGATGCGCGATTTCACATTTTACGCGCTGAAAATATTATACATCCCTGCCTGCTAAATTACACCTCTAAGCTTTCACACCCGACGTTTTCTTGCTTTCTGTAAATATGACTCGACAATCATTATTCGTGTACAATTCTGATATATTTAAATACAAATATATTCTCAGAAATATTTCACTTTAAACGAAGAAAAATTTAGTATCTGAAGCATTATCCTATGAACGTGAAGGATTTTACAATTACTTCCACTATGCTTATTCATTATTCATACTAATTAAATATAATACATAACGCATCATTGTTAAACACGCTGGACAGTTTAAATATATAAAGTGTAATTAAGTTCTAATATTCATAATGTCTATATTGTCTATAACAAGTTATCATAGCATATATTTTTAAATCCCCCAAACTCTTTTCCTGAATCTTCATTAAGAAGAGAAACAATATTTATGGAATTTTTATAGTCGTCAAAAGAGTTTCTAATTTTGTGCATCATGCCCTTTTATAGTTTAAACTATTTAATATTAGTTTGAGCTCTAAATATATTCGTTCGATCAAAAATATGCAGTGTGATGAGAAAATGTCTTACAATATTAATAACTGTGTTATTAAATGATTTTTCTTTAACTCTGAAACATGTTAACCTAATATTTACCACATTGAGCAAGAGTGTAGAGTAAATGCAACTCCACCAGAGATGGCACTTTTTTTGTTTTTTATTACTAAATGGTAAACCAGTATACTAAACGGGTATACTAAATATACATTTTACTTTTCCGCACTCAACTATACTAACGGAAAAGTAATGTAATGGTGTAAATAAAAATGGAAAAAAAAATTGTTTCGTTTATTTTTCATTTTTCGGCCTAAAAACAAAAAGAAATGGTTTTTAAAAATTGTGTCTGTGTATGTGTCATTGTCGTCGGCATTTATTCTTGTTATCACGTTAACTCAACTGAATCGTGTCGGATCGATCGGGTTTTTAACTGATTCTGATCGGGGACGTCTCCCAGATGCCACCTATTGATGTTGAGATGGATAGGACACACCCCACCCTGTCCATGGGTCATGAGAAAGCACGATGGTGGACTATTTGAGAATTATTTTTGTTAGCACGACAACTCAACGAAATCGTCTCGCATCGATCGGATTTTGACTGATTCTGATCGGGAACGTCTCCCAGATGACACCTATTGATTTTAAGGTGGATAGGACACACCCCACCCTGTCCATGGATCATGAGATAGCACGATGGTGGACTATTTGAGAATTGTTTTTGTTAGCACGATAACTCAACGAAATCGTGTCGGATCGATCGGGTTTTGACTGATTCTGGTCGGAGACGTCTGCCAGACAACATCTGTTGATTTTGAAGTGGATAGGATACACACCACTCCGTCCATGGGTCATGAGGAAGCACGATGGTGGACTATTTGAGAATTGTTTTTGTTAGCACGATAACTCAACGAGATCGTGTCGGATCGATCGGGTTTTGACTGATTCTGGTCGGAGACGCCTCTCAGACAACAACTGTTGATTTTGAAGTGGATAGGATACACACCACCCTGTCCATAGGTCATGAGAAAGCACAATGGTGGACTATTTGAAATTTTTTTTGTTAATACGATAATTCAACTAAATCGTGTCGGATCGATCGGGTTTTGAGTGATTGTCATCGGGAACATCTCCCAGACGACACCTATTGATTTTGAGGTGGATAGGACACACCCCACCCTGTCCATGGGTCATGAGAAAGCACGACGGGGGACTATTTGAGAATTTTTTTTTTTTTTGTTAGCACGATCACTCAATTAAATCGTATCGGGATCGATCGGGTTTCGACTGATTCTGATTAGTGACATCTACCACACGACATCTATTGATTTTGAAGTGGATAGGACAGGGTGGGGTGTATCCTATACCCCACCCTGTCCATGGGTCATGAGAAAGTACGATGGTGGACTGTTTGAGAGAAATTTGTCGATTTTGCATTGAACGAAAAAAAAACATATATTCGACCTGTATCATATACGAATGAATCAGAAAAAAAATAATTTCGTTTGATCACAAATGTATTGATACGGCACTGAAGCAGTCGCCAATGAAAAAAGTAAAACTGTCGCATAAAACACATATTCTGCATTATGTGTTGGTTTATTTTATCTCAGCCACTCAATTTTGAGATAGAGATGTTCTACGTGCAGAAAAGTCCGTTTTAAAGTTTTAAAACTGTTTATTTTTGTTTCAGTTATTGTACTATTTTTATTTTTGTATTGTTTATTTGTGACTTCGTCGTTATTTGTTCGCCTTCCTTAAATAAAAATGAAAACAAAGAAAATTGTCTACTCTTAACAATAAGAGTGAACAGGAATGGGTAAACAAGATTTTGCATCATTTTAAGAAATATGAGTTCTTTCCTATAACATATTCATTAATTATTTCTATGTATTATTATTATACTCTATATATTATATACTTCTGTTTTGAGTTAATTTAGATCAATATTTTTTTATTTCATTCTTTTTTAAGCCTTAATTTACATGATATGTCTTACACTAAGAATATAGCTCATTTAAATATAAGATCACTTATATCTAGTTTTGCAGAACTTGAAGAGCTATTAGAAAATCGTAGTTACGATATAAATTTCATTTCGAAAAGTGGCTTTATATCAGATAATACTGTTACCATTACCAATTTATTTAGGAAAGACAGAAAGCATACTGATTTCAAAGGAGGTGGCGGAATAGCGATCTACTGAACAGTTATTGGTAACAGTTGCTATAAATAACATTAATTATTATAAAGGAGTTATATATATATATATATATATATATATATATATATATATATATATATATATATATATATATATATATATATATAGGCAGCCTCGGCAAAAATTAGTAGATAATAACTCTCGCATGTAGTTTTCCATATAAATGTCATCATTGATATTCATATAATATAAATGGTTCTCAACAATGCGATATTTTATTAAACCCGCCCATACAATGAACTTCCAATCATTCTGAAAATTAATTTCTTTACACTGATACTGATTTGCAATAGTCGAGTAGTTATGACGATTAAACATTACATTATTTATAAAATCGACTTCATCGCTCTACAAAATATATTTCTTTAGGCTTTAGGATGAAAGCACAAGAAATGTAGGTAATTCTAATTCGATACTGCTATTCGGGTTTTCTGTTATTAACAATATCTCCAATTCATGTTCTTATGTCACTATAATAGTTGGTTTTCTTTTTGACATTAAAAATTTCTAATTCATTTTCAAATTATTGCAGAGATTTAATGGTTTTGAAATAAAGTCTCTTCTTATGTAGATATTTTAAATTAAATTGTCTATACGTTTTTTTTGTAATTTTAGTACACTCGCCAGAGAAAATTATAATTTCGAACATTGCTATTATTTTTTTGATGTGTTTTCATTTTGAAATTATGTTCTACTAAATAGGTTTATTTCAACAGGAACCACTTTTTCAACATTAATATCGCCGAGTATTTGTACTTTGAAATACTGTGTAGTCACAGTATTTCAAAAGCGTCTTTTAAAAAAAAAAAGTTTGGACACAGAAATCAGAACATCCTTCCCCAGAAAGCCTACAGATAGGTTTTGTGTAGGGGAAGGTTACACATATAAACGCGGACAAACACCCAGCCCTGAGGGAAGTGCCAAGTTCCCTCTGGTAAGAATCGAACTCACGCAGACAATGTGCCCAGTATTTGGCCCAGTTGCCACCCTGTTACCAAATACCAAGTCAGAACCACCGCGGTACCATGAGAATAAGACCATGCGTCACCCATCCAAGTCGTAACCGTGCAATCCGTTCCTTGACTTCGAACAGCGCAGGTCCGACAATGAATGGAGTACGCTGCCTCAGCCTCGTCTTTATTTTGTTAAATTATGAATATACGATCGACCAAGTACATTAAACAGTTTTTGACTCATTTTAGAAATATTATTATATTTTAAGAATTATTACAATTGATCGTTATATCAAATTGCTCAAAAAACTACATGGTGTTTCATTTAAAATCAAAACTTAATGGAATTTCCGTTGAAACCGGAAGTAATTTAAAATATTTCTATTCGCCTCCTTTCAGTAACATTCATTCCAATATAAAAAAAAATATTCATAACCTCTGTTTAAACCCTCTATTAACAGAGATGCAAAGGTATTTCTCAAAAAGAGAATCACCCGATATATTTGTTCATTGTAAAATTATGGTTTACCATAATTAAGAAATTATTATTCTTTTTGTATAATCTTTTTTTTTGTATGTTCACAAAACATATATTTTGGATGGACAAAATAGAACTTTACGTGTACCAAATCCCGTTGAATACTAATTTAATGTCACTATTCACCTGTCTCCCTGATGCCCCTGATCTAACTATCTATTCACTGTATTTTAATATAATACCTAGCATCAGATAAGCAACGGGCAGTATCTATATTACACTGGATTGAAACAGACAAATATCGGTACAAGCACGTCCACGGTTATACAATTCAATTTAAATATTCGTTTGAAATTCTATATCGTACAGATTAGCTGCCCTACATGATGTATTTAAAATTCATACAAGTGTATATTGTGGAGTAATTCCATAACACTGACTTAGTTTTCCACAAAACATCAAAACACAATACACTACCCTCGCGCGTTTCGCCAGCAAAGTTAGCATCATCTGGAGATGAGTAAAACTCCAGTTTTAACTCCAGTGATTAAAACTGATGTTTTGTGGAAAACTAAGTCAGTGTTATCTTCACACCAAAGGTTCCAACCTACTCCAGTAGTAATTCCGTAGTTTTACTTGCTTACTAGGCTACGGAGGGCAAGCTTGCACATGAAGATTCAGAAAGCGATGCCAAACTCCTCTAGTTGAGAGACGAACCCCAAAAGTTTGTTTAAAAGAATCTTATATTTGTTTCGGCATATCCAAAATAAGCATTTATTTATCATAAACGTAATCCACTATTAATTACAACTCCCCTTTATTTTGTAGCTGAAATTTTATTTCACTTTTCATTGATTATAAAGGTATTTGTAGTATCATCATACATGAATATATATATTTTTTAATATTAATATATATGTATGTATGTTTCTTTTAATAAGAAGATAAGGAAGGATGTAATGAGACATTTGCGTTTTCCTAATATATAAACAATAATGATTTAATTTCGGAGTTAATTATATTTTTTATCAATTAAGGCCGCAGCCATATTGAGAATAAGAGTATAATTAACTTGATTTTTATGTATTACAGAGTATATACGTATCAAATGTATATCATTTAATTCTTTCTTCATGGTACTAAGTAAGTGCTGTTCTATTATCCATAACACTACACTATTTTACGTAACTGCTGCTTTTTTCTATTAATTACTACTATGACACTGATTCTTGTATCTTGATAAATAGAAAATTTATTATTAATATTATTATTTTGTAATACTATGTGCCTATCAATATACAACAAATTTCATTCATTCCTCTAAAAATCAGTACATAATATTACTTTTATGTATATTAAACAATTAATAAATCATTTTCTTTCCGATTATCTATTACCTATTTTGCCTATTGCTTAAAATGACTACGCAATGTAAATCAGACACATAAAAACGTATTATGTCAATATTATGCCAAATAATGAAACAAGTTAATTGTTAATTCAAATTAAATTGATATACGTATTTAGTTCATGCTTTCAATTTGATAGGCAATTTTATTAGCAATGATATATTTGTGTGTATACTTGTCCGATAAAATAAAACCTAAATTTCAATAAACATGAAGTAAATGTGTAAAATAAATTATTGCTATATCTTTTCATATAACTATCATTAGATTTTCCTTGTCTAAAAGATAATGTATATAAAGGATACTCTTACATATGTTGACATTAGTTTGTTTTTTTTTTTTAATTTATATGTTACTTATATAATTACATACTTATAATAAGTATGTAATTATGTAATTCTATAATATTATTATTTAGCGTCTTCAGAAATTTGGTTTTACTAAACAAATCTATTTAGTATGAAACTTCCTCTATTCTTTATGTTTCCACTGCTTAAAAATACAGGGGACCAGTATTTCACGAATTGTAAAAATGACCAAAAGAACAATAAAAAATCTTAAAGTAAGATTACTTTAAAATCTTTTATTGTCCTTTTGGTCATTTTTACAATTGTTGATCTGAATTAGTGCTAATATATAATGATATAAATGTAGGAATACTCAATCGAAATATTTAACAATCCTCGTCTTTGGCAAACGTCTTTCAGACACACCCGGTATGCTTTGAGGCGCCCAGTCTATGGAATGACCTCTTAGAACTTTTAATTTTTTTAAATTGGCTGTTATTATGCAGCTCCCTTTGATCTGCAATTATCTTTCTCGTAATGCATTCGCTGTTGTCAATTAATGTTGCTTTTATGTTTCTGTATTTTGTTAATTTTTTATGTTTAGTATTATAGGAAAAATGTATAAAAAACCTACTTTAAATTACCACGAAATGCCACGAATACCGAAACATTATACGTAACTGGAGGCATGTTTTATCTACCATCAGTTGACATATCCAGGAGATCATTAAAACTTATTGGTTTTAATCACCTCTTGATAATGCTGACTTGGTTGCCAAAATACGCGTGGTATTACATATAATCTTTAATACATTTAAAAATGTTATCTAATAGACTTACGCCTGGAGATTTAGCTAGCACGTCTACGAATAAATTTAAGAAAATTAAACTATTAAGTATTAAATAGAATTCTAAGAATATAGCATATTCTATAAGAAACATTACGTACAACTTAAGTTTCATAATTTATTAGCCAGGAAATACCTCCAAAATTATTAAAAAGCCTTCAGATTTGTACAATTATATAGTCGTAAAATTAAATAAAAATCAGTCAGGCCTTCTTCAGTTTTACTTGTAAACTTACTTTCTATGCTTTTAATGTTAATAAGCTCAAAGAGATAAATAAAAACTCCAGGGTTTCCGCGTCTTGTTGCATGATTAAACCAGAAAAAGAATGCAGAGGTATCCTCTTTTTGCTAATATTTAAATTATGAAAATCAGGAATATTCGTACAGTATAGTCTATACCAGAGGTCTCCAAACTATGGCCCGCAGGCCAACACCGACCAGCGAGCACCACCAATCCGGCCCTCAGTACCAGTAGCGAGCCGGAGATGCCCGGTATACGACCCGCCATAGTTTATTTTGATTACATTTTAAAATTTCCAATGTAACTAAATTATACAAAATAATAATGAGATGTTTTTATTTAACGACCAGTTGAGAAACACGATAACTGTCATATATAATGAATTGAACATTTTAACTGTAATAAATTATATAAAATTTATACTAAAAACAATAATTCACATAATGAAATTAAACATTATAATTATGATTAATAAGATTTATGTAGTTGTAACTTTCCACTGACAATTGTTTGCAGTTGTGGATCAAATTTACTGGTGGAAATTATCATCAGCGACTTCAAATGTTCATCAGTTAATTTGGATCTGTAAAGATTTTTTGTACATTTCTTCACACAGATAAGTAGTACCGAAAGGGGAAAAAAGCCACGAGTAAATTTATGCCACTGATCAAGCTATGTGAGTGGAAGACCTGTATAAAATTCCAGCAATGGTGACTTTAAATATTTTCTTTCAAAATATCGCTACACTACAAATCCAACATTTCATCAATAATTCAAATTTGCATGTAATTCAAAACTACATTATGTTGGTATGATAAGCTAGCTAGGTTTTAGCCCTTGGGACATAGGAGAAAACAGTGTGACCCTTAGGCTAAAGAGTTTGAAGACCCCTAGTCTATACGGTCTTACTAATTTTAACTTCTTAAACATTTATAATAATTTATGTTAATAAACATTATTTAATTAGTGATTAATGCTCCGTAGAATTGTAAAATATGTTTTCAGCTTGTGAGTATATTATAATAAATAATAGATATTATTTATCTAATAAATAAATACTATCTAATATTATAGTATAAGTTATAAACAATTTATTATGTAATTATTTTTGCCACTGAAAATTGAAGGGTGTTATTTTTTTGAAAGGTAAATTTTAACTAATGTCGTCAGAGGATGCGAAATTTCCATTTATGTCACATTATGCTCATAATTTAAAAAATATAATTCTGAAAAAACAATAATAATCAAATCCGTAATAATACCCAATTACCATTAATATATTAAGTTAAAACAAATGTATGTGGATAGAATGATCCATATAATTAATTGAAATATCATGATGGTATCTTTCTATGACATATAACCATTCTATATGACGAATTCATTCTATATGATAGAATAGTTTAATATGTTATTATTAACCATTAACCACAAAAACATTAACCATTCTATACAATAGAATAGTTAATATAGATATTATTCAATACATATAGTTTGCAGCGGGTTGCGGTCCATGGAAACAAATAGAAACAATGCTTTCCTTTAAAATATCAATACATGTTTATTTACATTAGAAAAAAAATATTTCCTAAGAAGTTGCTTCTACTCAGTGAAACTACAATGGCTCGAAAAACCTTAATAGAACCACTTACAATTTTCAATAACAAAGAAAAAAGAATACTGATACAGCATTCGAGGTTAATCCAAATTAATTCTTCAAGAGAGACTTACAGTTTCTCGATAATGGCTTTTCTGCTTAATGTAGTATCGAAATGTTGGTTTCTATGTGGAGATTTTGTTTGATATCCATTATCAAATTTCCTTCATATAAAAAGATATTAATTAAATATTGGAAAGAGGTCTACACTTTCATTCCTTTCTAAAGCGAGAGAATAACCGAAAAAATAATGAGAAGATATCTTTTCATTATTAGATAGTATGCGTAATGTTGTATTCCCCATTTTATAGAAAAAAAAAAAAAATAGGAATATGTAAAAAATGTGAATATATCAGTATATGTAGAAAATGTTTGTATGTCAGTTTTAGCTGGGTGTATCTCCTCAGGGGTGAACTCTCATATTCATCTTATTTGTTACTCCATTCACTGGAATCATTTTTTACTTAATTTTAAAACCCCATCTAAATGGTTCAGTATAATATAGAAAATACATATGTATGTATACTTCACTAAAGTAAAGATTGTATTAACCTAGCTGTCCAGGCTGATTGTCGATCTCGATGTAACTGCGTCTTTGTCAAAAGCTCTTAAGACTTAAGACAGATACCTTGACGATTACTTTTGTATGCATCAGATATATATTTGAATGACCACAAATTTTTGTGGTACATACCTACGTACATAAAGTACATACGTAAAGGATTTTTAAGCCTTTTAAAAATATGCTTCAAAATCCTTTACGTACCTTTATTATTTGATATTATAGGTGTAATGTGGAAATTTAATATTATATTTACATTTTTCATTTTTACTGATACCAGTTACGCCACTGTTACGAGACCACCACTGAAAAAAATTCGATATATTCCACGCCCATGCCTGTGGCTAATTTTTATTTTACGTATATATAAAATTTCATTAGTACATAATATCTCAAATAATTTTTAACGCAATGGTCTTAGACGTTTGAATTTGAAAATGCAGAAAAAATACATAACTGCTTTTTTAAAAACAGCATCTTCCATTCATTCTCAAATGAAAACACAGAAGTAAACAACATGGCGTCTGTGGTGTCAGAAGATGAAAATTCTGAAGATAATTTTTCAGATTATTCCCAATTTTCCTTAGCATGGGAAGAAAACATGTGTGAGAAAAATGAAAGCAACCACTCCAAAACAATTCAGAATACAAAACCTAATAATATAGTGAATAATATTTTAAATAGACAGGTATGTTTATTCCACCTAACCTAAAATTTAACGTCAAAAATAATTATATATTAATATATTTTTTTTAGGTATATGGAAGATTCACCAAAAATCCTAAAGCAAAGACTGAAAGAGTATTTAACAGTATCCATACAAAATGTAGATTTGCCCTAAATTCATTAATTAAAGATCCAGACACATTGTAAGTAAAAATAATGTTTTAACTTAAATATTGACTATTTATTATCGTTTATTTTAGCAATCACATATTTATGGGGTTTACAATGTGCGGACAATATTTTATAAGTTATACAGAAAAAATGTATGAGGATTTGGGACCTCTAAGCTTTAACACATCTTATGAATATGAATTATATTTGTGGAGGTTTATCCCAGGACAAAAATTAAAATTTATTTCAAAACATAAAATATTTAAACACTTGAAGGGGTCTGATGTGTTAGATAGAATTATGTTTATGCAGTTTCCTAAAGATCTGTACAAAATTGTATGCTATGGATTAGCGTGAGTATAAAACTTGTATCTCATTTTGAGCGCATGAATAAATTCTTGAATGTGAAATCGCATATCTTAAGATTGTTACTTTACAAAAGAGGCATTTTAAACATGTTCGCACTTTAAATTGTGGAGAAAAGTCTACTTTTCTTTTACATTATGATGATACATATGCTATTTATTAAATTCAAATTAAAATTACAGTTGGGCATGTACTCCACTTCTCCAGCCACAACAAACACTTGGGCAAATTATTGTACCATCTATAATTCCTGTGTCATTTGTTTATTTTGCCATATATACTCTTAAATTTTTTTTTCACATGAATTTTCAGGGTCGAGTCGAGTTGTTACTCAACTCTAGTTAATTTCAGGAATATTGTCTGGGTGTTTCCTTCAAATCTTGATATTGTACACTTATTAATAATGTTTACTAAATAATATTCAGTGATTTAAAGCTGGTTCAGTATCATAAAATCATGAAATTATTGAATTTAAAATTTAGATAAATAATCAGACATTTAATATCCTATAGTGTAATATATATGTATAAATATGTATAATTAAAGTAAGTAAGGCGTAATAGGTTCACATCGTTTTAATTAATATACATAAGGTTTATAAACTACAATGTTCTAATCATTGCAGTCTGTAAATAAATATAAATTTAGACATTTCTATCGTCCCAAACGATCATATAATTGATAAAAAATGTCCTTGAATTTGTCTCTAAAATGAAATATCTACTAGTCATGGCACTTTAAGGATAACATTGAAAAAGAAATGTTTTTTTGTGTCAAAAAAACTTTGAGGTTAATTTTGGATTGTTCATACCCAAAGTTTTTCTTTTTAAATAAAGTTATTTAAAACAACTTATAGTTGGCCAGTTCTTAACAGTTATAGTTATACAGTTCCAGGAGGGAATGTCTACATAATGCATACATGATAATGAACGTACATTTCTGGATCAAAAGTATAACATTTTGAATGCTTCATTCCTTTATAAAAATCTCATATATATAAATATGAAATATTCAATAATACAAAATTATTTCGCATTGTATTACAATGCGAAATAATTTTGTAAATAACCTCCATTTTGTAAGTAATTTATTAAATAACCTCCATGCTAAATTGAAATAAGACACAAATCATTTGATCCCACTGTTTTAATAATTGCAATTTCCAATATCTTTCATAATTTATTGATAATGCGAAAATTAAGGATCTTGCAATGTGAAGAAAAATATTGGCATTGACTTATAATGAGAAGAATACAAAATATTCACTGTGTGTTTTTAATATATGGCTCTAATAAGAATCCTTTCAATGAGCATGAATGTAATATAATAAAAATTATTTAAGCTGCTGTTCTAGTTTTTTAATATTCTTTCAGGGCAACAAATCCAGATTTAGTTTACATTTCAATTTTAACCCTTCCATCACCAAAAAACTGTAAACATTGTAGTGGTAATTTTTCACCTACTGATGGTAAGTTTCTTAGGAGATGATACATATATTTTAGTTAAATGCTTTATATATAAAGAATTTGTTCAAATTATGGGTTTTTATTAATGGAACCGATATCTGTATGGAAAAATAATCTTAACTTTTGGTCAAATATTTACCAAATGTTTAATAATTATTTCTTTAGTATTACCTATTTTAATTTAGTTTTTTAAAGTACTGATAAATATAAGGTATATAATTCTACTCAAAAACAATTTTGACTTATTTATAAGTATTTGAAAATGTTTAGACAATAAATATCTACAAAAATAGTGCAAATTTTCTGTAACAATTATTTTTTTCAAACTGTATTTATTATGTGTTCTAAATAGTTTAACATTTCTACATGATTTCAGTATGTATTTATGTTTTTGTTGCTTTATTTCGTATTAGTATGTAATTTCATTCTATTTTCAGAATCTGTAAATCAAGGATGGTGTGTAAAACATGGGTTCATAATCCACTACATGTTTTCTATGTCGCAACCAACCCCAACCTTTGATCCAAACATTTCCTTAGCATACCCAAACCATTTAGTTATTAATACAGGACATCACATTCACATATTAAATGTCTCCACATCAGAACCAACCCAACCAAGTATGTCTTTCCCAAGTTTGATCAAAGAAGATGAAGTAAAGTTGACCTCTAATACGCCAACGCACATGTTTAATGATGCGTTAAGTGAAGTATCTGAATCACCTAGTGAACATTTTGGATCTAATAGTATAGTCGATGCCATATTAGAAGACTTTAGCGAATATGACTTAGAATCTAGTGAATGTAACAAACCTTTTCATGAACTAAACATAAGTTGTGAACCATTAAATGTCACAGGAAAAAGTTATCACAATACTCTAGTCCAAAATATTGTAGATCCACGTTTGAAACGCCTGCAAACTACAAGCAAGGAATATTTATTCTCGGTGCCTCAAAACTCCAGTACACAAAAGCCCTTGGAAAAAACCAAAATTGATAAGAAAATTGCTGAAAAAGCTTACGAATTTATTGAAGAAAATGAAAAATATGAAAAAATCAGTTCTTTTAGGAAGAAAAGACTGGCTGAAAAGAAATATGAATTTTCAGAAGATAACAGTGAAAACATCGTACCTTTTAATTCGCTTCGTCGAGAACGTAGGTACTTATACAGATCCCAGAATCGTTGCATTCGTTCTCCAGATTTTAGCTCATTATTTTTAAGTCCTAGATCATCTGGGTTGAGATCACCTATGCAGTCTCCCAATTCCCGTAATGGTCAATTCTCTCCTAGTGGCACCCGTAACTTGTACTGTCCCACAATCCGTAACTCACCTCATCATTCCAAGTCCCCCATCAGCCCTAAAGATTCGGCTAGAAAATTCTATGTATATTCTCCTAGTCTGGATAGTGACTGTTCAGATTCCGATTCCAGACTAATATTACGAACGTCCAATGTTTCTACCTCAAGCGATAATAGATTTAGCCCCAATGGACTGCTTATTGTTGATCCAAAAATGGAAACTCCTAAATGGATCAAGAAGATCGTTCGTAGGTATTCTAATGGAGATTTTGAGAACAGCTCTTTGGTGTCTGGGCAAAGTAGAGGTAAATAACAATTATTTTTAAAATAGAATATATGTATAATATGTGTACATATTGTATTCTATTCTATTATAGTAAAATAGATATAAAAACTTTACAAAATTTGTTTTTAGTGAATAAAGATATGTATACTTTTTTTTTAATGGCGACCCCTATCTGATGATGCCATTTAAGGGAGCACAATGTTCTTATTTATGATGTATCAAGTTTTATGTTAGGCTAGATAAAAGTTGTTTTGAGAAACAAAAATATGTTTTGGTAAATTGATCAGAATAATGAACTGAAACGAACTGTATTTTGAAAACTTGTGCCAGTAGATAAGAAAAATTGCTATGTAGCCTAACAAGTGCAAGTAATACAAAAGAATTCTCAAAACAGTAGGCACAACTAGTATCGGGGTGGATTCCAAAAATGGAACCACATGCAGTTAAATAATTTTTTCTCAACAGTTATGTAGTTAGTCTACTACCAAATTCGAGGCACCATACTTAGAAGAATGTGTTTTCAATAGCATCATCAGATAAGGGTGTTGCCATTTAAGAAACTCTTAATGACATCATAGCTCCAATATTGATGACAAGGAAAAATGTGTACCAAAAAATTTTAAT
Organism: Rosalia funebris; assembly: GCA_037954035.1. Lineage (NCBI taxonomy): Eukaryota > Metazoa > Arthropoda > Insecta > Coleoptera > Cerambycidae > Rosalia > Rosalia funebris. The sequence goes on from JAZFAV010000007.1 coordinate 15,282,773, forward strand.
TTAAAAAACATCTAACAAGTATTTTAAAAAACACAAAATCGACTTGTCTGAGCATTTTTTCCCTGCATGCCTGGTAGTGATTTTATAGAATTTGTTCCAACCTTTACATGCTCACTGTACTGCTCATCAAGAATAGGAATAAGGGTGAAATTCTCTAGGTATGCGTAAAAGAAAGAGTGAGGTGGCATTCAGATGGGGAAGGATGCACTTTACATATAGCCAGATCGAGCTCTGTGTACATATATATTAATCGATATTCTCGAGACCTTTACACTCTGCAAAGGTCTCGATGTGACTAGGTAAAAACCATGCTATTTACTGCGCACTTTGTGGGCAGTCTGATATCGTAGTTTTAAGACTTGTTCCTATTATTGATGAGCTGTATGTAATATAGATGTTTCCTAACTCAGTTATCTTGATAATTATAAACAGGAAATTCCTTTATAGCGATTAATAATTAAATTTTACCTGTTTTAGATGATTATAACATCCCAATAGAAATACCAATGCTGGTCCAAAATTTGACAGAACAACATTTAGATGTAGTTCCAGAATTTAAATCAGATCAATTGACTGAGATGCAGTTAATCGTTACACAGAGGTCGTTTGACTGTGAACAATTTGTTCAGCGAAGAGCTCAGAAGTTGTGTTCTGAAGCTCATTTAGAGTTTTTGCACTGCGAGGATTATGACATAAAAATTATTCACGTAAGTTTACTATTATTATAATATGAAGTTTATTTGGAGATATGAGGGAATGGAATAATAATTGAAGTAATGGTTTGATTGAAGATTTTTTTCTGATTACCTTTCTTTGGTGCTCACATATATTTTTTAAGAATGTTAATGGTATATCGAGTTCATAATCAACCTTAAATATCTTTTGTCATAAATTCGTTCCTTAAACGAATAATTTAATATAGAAAAATTGCAGTGTTTAATAAAATAACAAAAGTTATATATAAAATGGTAAAGTAATATCTCTATGCATTCTTCAATGGTTACAAATTGGTGAACAGGACAAAAACATGAAACGAAAGAGTGGTTGACGTGAAGTTGAAGTAAGTAGGGGTTCAGGGAATGCATTGAAGCCGATAATGAAAGTAGGAGTGGGTTTATGTAACCTCACACAAATATTCATCCCACTCTGTCATTTTCCTATTTTGTACCATTTCATTTGTAAACTTATTGTATATGTTAAAAAAAATATCATGTGCAGCACAGTACACATGATAGAAGTGAATACTTCTTTAGAATAGAGAATGAGAGAGATTAAGAGTGAGAGATTGAAAGAGAGAGTGAGAAAGGGAGAGGGATAATTTCAAAAGAAATATAACAATATAAAATTTGTGTAAAAAATATTCGGTTTATTCATTATCTACACTATCATCGCTGGTGGTTCAATTGGTAATACTGATATGATTGGTTTGTGATAACTAAAATATGAAATATATGTTCGTGATTCGATATTTTCTAGATAACGTGTAAAAATTGCATCTATTGTTGTTCGGGATTTTGTTGTTGATTCTTTGGGATTGTTATTTATAAGCAGACCAAATGTTTCTCGAAGAAAGTTAATCAACGTCAAAGAACCATTGGATCCGAAATTTACATTGAAATCTCCCCCGAGAATCAAAGGGATTTTGTCTTCGCCTCTTCCAAGTGCATTTGCACCTGTGTGGCTGTAAACCAGTAGGGAGCGGTGAATGAAATATATTATATCTTCTAGATTTTAACAAGTTAAACGGTTCAAGGATATTATCAAATAATCACAGAACACAGATGTAAATAACGTAAATAATTACGAAACACAATGATAAATATTCGGTACACACGCGTGCTGCTTCAGCTGTTAATATATAGCGCTGGACGCGTACATCTATAACGCGCGCATGCGCGACATTAGGGAGATGCGGATAGCCTAAACTGATATATATGATGTATAGCTCTCTTTCTCTCTATGTTATATCTTTTTTCTCTCTCGTGTAACGAAATCTGGAAACGTTACATTTTTTCCAATTCACTCTCCATTCTCGTCAAATATCAGAACGCCGCCAAAGAAGTATTCACTTCAAAAATATTGACTATAACATTGAATGAATAAATTATGTAATAGTGTAAATTTATGTAAAAATAATACATAGGCATATAACAGAAATTACACGAGAATTTCAGATGTACTGAATATTAATACTGTTAGGATAAAGTTCTCAAATGATTATTTTTTTTTATTATTTTAAATACTACATTATTTAATGTTAGTCTTGTATACATGAAAGTAATATGTGTAGGTTTTTTTTTTCTTAAACAAGAAATACTTGGAAAATAATCCCTGCTTCTATTTTTAAATGTAGTCAGTGTATATAAATGATCGGATTTTTAAACGGTCAGTGTATATTTGCATTTTCATATGCAATGTAAAGAAAATGTGTTGATCAACTGTCGATCAAATTCATTAAAACCTAGTCTACATTCAAGACCATCCTCAGTTAATTACCTTAAAATTATGTAATTGTACCTTCAAATATTTATTTCAAAATTAACGTTATTTATATTAATGATTAATTAATTATAATTATCATTAAATTATGTTATTTTTTCTAAACAGCGATATTTCTGATTTCAATAAATCTATTATTTTTGATCATAAGTACACATCAAATATGAAACAAAATTAAATTCAAAATTCATCCATCCATCAATTATATATAAAACATATTCAGAGTAGAAACCACTTATGAAATGAAATTATGTTTGGCCTTATTTTAGAGATTTAAGAGATATGTTTGCACAGGTCAGTTTTTTACCTAAGAGCTATGTCATTTTTCTTTCAAACAGTATTTTCATACTGTTCATATGAATCATACTGTCTTAATTAAATAGGGGGTAAAATCTATGTAAAATATTTATAAAAATTAAAACCTAGGCAACAATCTAGTGATATTTTAGTAAATTGTCTGCTGATAAAGTTAATATGTGTATAATAACGCGATATTTAACAGAATCTCCCAATGTCTTCAATATCTTAGAAGAAACCATATATAAAATCACTCTCCAGTTCAGAGGACATATTAAACATTAAAAGAAAACTCTGATTTCATAGAAGACAATGTGAAAATAGACGTTAGTAAAATGTTAATAATAAAATAAAGTACTCAAGATAATCCAAATGACGTTAACACCAAATTGCCCTATAGACTAACAACCAACATCACTGTTTTCAAGTGTCTCCATATGGAATTAACAGAAGATAATAAACTGTAGGCACCAGTCAGCAGAGAATCCTAATTGAATAAGTGAGACACATGCATCCTCAAAGGATTTTTGGGCAGATATTATCGGCAACCACGTTGTTTCATTTTTTATTGAAAGTAATTTGACAGCTGAAAGATATTATGAAAAATGAAATTTAAATATACTGGGTTCGACCATACCAAAATGAACTGTTTGGTATCAACAAGACAGAACATTTTATATTAGTATAATTATACTTAAACAAAACCTTTCCTAATAAATTGATTTACCAAAGAGATGCTATTACGTGACCACCTAGATCACCAGGCCTTATGTAGTTGGATATTTTCTGTGGTGTTATCTTAACGCTAAATATATGCAACAACATTAAAAATCTCAAAGAAGGAATACAAATAGAAATAAAAACGTTTCATCTCGAGTTTTACCTCAATTTTTAGAGAAAATCAGTAATGAGTTTTACTACAAACAGGTTACTGCCAATAAGTAAGTGAACATTCCGAACTAAAGTCTTTCAACAATTTCATTTTAATTCCGGTAATTAACTAATCAATCAATTAGATTACAACTATTTTTGAAAGTAGCTCATTAAGGAGTATTTGGTAATATAAAAATATACAGGGTGTTCTATTAAATATCGTCTATCTTTTACTCCACTTTCATGTATAGTTAAAATTTCGTTTAAGACATACCATTTAGGTTGTCCACCATTTAGACAAGACGATCTGCCTGAACCTTTAAAAATGTCTAAAATAGTGCAAAAAATAATGTTATTCCATAAGTGGTTTCCACGCTGCATAGTTAACAATTTTAAATATTAGTCCTACCTCTATATATCCTTCAAATGATGCATTTATTTCATGTAAAATTAAATAAAATATGTCGGCGAACATGGAATCTGTAACTATTTTTAGTATAATTTAGACTGAAAATGTAACTTTACAGGTCACACAAATATAATATGGCAACAAATACTGCTCAAAACATTTTTTTAAAGACAACAGTCTTTACAAAATTAATACCAATTAAACTAAAATTATACTGAATTATTAACCTAAAACTAAAAAACAACATGTCTGTGATCTAAGATATAGTGAGTCTGAAAAGTAACGTTTAAATTTGATACAATTAGTGCCAATGTTTTCTTTTTCAAAATCACTCAGACATATCAAAAACTATTTGAAATGCCACTTTGAAACCTACCCTTTAATTTTTTCTAAAGTCCTATTTCTGAAAGTTATATCATCGATTTTTTTTTATGGAAACATTCATTTTTTATTGTACCATTTCAAAAAACTTTTTACATTCAGTGAGTAAAAAGAAGGATGGGTTACATAAGAATTGTTTTGAATAGTTTTGCAAACTAATGAAAATGTACAGCTTGACCACGTCGAAACTTTGATTTTTTATGGATTTGTTTTATTTAAATAACATCGTTATAATGCTATATTTCCTACTGATTTCAATTCATTAATAAAAATTCTGATGTAACCAACCCCTTATTTTACTGTACTACATGAAAAAAAAATTCTAAATGCCACAATAAAAAATTGAACTTTCTATTAAAAAAATATCGATGGTCATAAATTAAAAAAAACAGCTTGAAAAAATTAAAGAGTAGCTTTCAAAATGGCATTTTAAATACATCATGTGACATATCCGAGTGATTTTCGAAATTACATTACTTAAAGACACTACTTTTTGGGCTCATTGAGTGAGATCATTAGTTGATTTCACCATATAGTAGTGCTTAAAAAATAAGCTTTAAAACAAGTAGTCTAAACCACACGGTAATATCTGTATACCGCTGCCAATGTAGAGTAGAAAACTACTGAAACTGTTATTAAACTACTGACATAGTACTGGAAATTACGCATGAGCCCTTTACTTATATTTTAGAGTACTGTACCTTTGTTCAATATATCGAAATAATCAAGATTAATCGACAATAAATTAACAGAAAATCATCAATTACATTGCAGATTCTTTTGTAATTGATTTTGTTCCATGGCTAATAAACCACAAACCTGCTGAAGGTGTTAATGATATCAAAAGCCTAAAAAATGTATTCTGTAAATACATCATATTACAAACTGTGTTTGACATTCTTTAGTAATTAAAAATGTGCTATATCAAAACAAATTCCTGAAAGTCAATGGTATTAAGTATTTGCACACTATATTCATACTATATCTGTTTAACGTAATTATTTGTAATGTATTGTTTCAATTTCAGATTTGTCCAATAAACGGGCATATCCTTTGTCAAGCCATAATAAAGATTGGTGCTCTAAAAAAAAAGGAACCGTATGGTAAACCTGAAAATTTTACTGCTAATTTTGTTTTTACATGGAGCATTGAGACTGATGCGTTTGACGTTATCGAGCTTGTAGAACCGACAAAGTTGCTACCTTCCAATGAAGTGGAGGAGATACCAACTTATGAAATGCCAAAAGACAATTTTAGGGAAGTTCTCGTGATGGATTACTATTATGCCACATCGAAAACAATTCTCAGGGATTATAACAATTATTACGAAGTTTGCTTGGGATCTGCAAATGTAGCTATTAGATCACATATTTTTATAACAGAGGAATACTCAAGTGATAGCGACTGAATCTATGGATGTATTTTATTTATTTTTTTCTAATACAAACCAAGCAAAATTTGCAATTTTTTTACATGATTTGAAAACTGTCTTTAATGATATAGACTTTTGAATTTGTATATTTAGTTGCATACAGTAATAAGTTGAACTGTGATTTTAATGTTGTGAAGTTTAAAAATAAAAGTAATTTATAAAAACTTTAAATAGTGATCAAGTGCAAAACGGAATTTAGTTATGTTGTATGTCTGACAAATACATATTAATACAACACAGTCTTAGCCTTATCCATTTTATTAGCGGGCTTTACACTTGGACGCTTTCCTGCTGGAAAGGGCCGCAAACGGGAAAGAGCGTGGGAAGAGTGTCTCTGTAAATGCGGCGTTTGGAGTAGAGGATTCCACGTGCCTAGAGTTAGTAGTCTAAAAGGTTGACGCGCAAGTCCACACTCCTTTGACCTGTTGGGCTCTCTTGTATCATTTTCGTTCGTTGTGTTTTCTTCAATGTTTTCTTTGCTTACTTTGTGATTCATTTTCGGGAAAATGGATGTTCGACTGTGGTCGAAAGAGTTAATATCCGATTTTCTATGCTTATATAAATCATTGCCATGACTGCGGAAATGCAAGAAAGCGACGAGTATAAAAATAAAAATCTTCATGAAACCGCATTGAAATATTTATGCAAGTCGCGTGGATTCCTTGAAACAAATAGGGATTTTATATCTAAAAAAAAATACAAAGCCTTCGTGGCTGATTTCGAAAACTGTGCCATGTCCCCTAAAACTGCTCGTCTGACGACCACTCCACGCTCCGGGGATTGTGTGCGGTATTCCTCTTTACACATGCGTTCTTTTCGTCGCACCATCAAGTGGAAATGCTTTCGTCTGGGAAAGCGCGTTCTCCCTTTTTTGGCTCCAAATCTATCCTATACGATTAGTCGCGCGCAATCCTTCACGCTCCAGGCGCGAGGGAAAGAGTGTAAGTGTAAAGCGCGCTATATTGTCATAATATTCATAATTTTGATTAATACACACACAATCAAGGTTATAATGTCCACTACAGTTGCTAAATAACATTAGATTTATTTTATTTTATTTCGCATATAAGTTAACAGGACATATTTTCCAATTACATGATCGGAAAATAATACAAAGATTACAAATAAAAAGATTCAAAACATCACACAACATATAGTTTATTACCTTATTAGGATTAATCCTAATGAACAATAATATTATAAAAATGCCAATATTGGTATATATGTATGAAGTAACTTAACATTGATATCATTCTGGGGAGGATCTGGAATCTTCAATGCAGCAACAAAGAGAGGAGGCCAGTTTTTCACGAACACAGATTACACGTTTCTCGACGTGCGTTTCGTCAACAAAGTTTGCATCGTCGGGAGATGATTAAAACTAGCTTTTAAACTACCTCTAGCTTCTAGTTATACCAAATTTTTTGTTCAGGTTCAGTAAACTTATGAATATTTTCTGGGTTCATGCATTGTTCACTAATAAACGCACTCAACCTGATTATTTTTTTCATGGTCAGTAAACAGTGAAGGAATAATTAGTTTCTGGTTTAAACTATTTCCACTGGTTAGTGACCTGTAATGATGTAAACATTCGGTTCACTTATCCATTAATATCGTCATTTACCATATCAACCAATACAACGGACTGTTAGGTATAGAGCCATTATTTTCATTCATGTTAGTATCACATTTAGCTATCTTAATACATTCCATGGCATCTGATAATCTCTTGTTGCTAATTTTTACTAACTTTAAGTTACTACAGTCTATTATATGATTGTTTTCGAAAACATGTTAGACAACGGAAGATTTTTCTAATCTTCCATATTTTAAATGAGCCATGTGCTCCTTCAACTTTGTTACGATTGCTCTTTTTGTCTGCCCAATATACTTTTAACTACAATCTTCAAAAAAGTGGTGCAATTTTTTTCCAGAAGAGCATAGTAATGTTCTAAAAATCTTTGAAAACTGTTTTGATTTCGCGGGTAAATTGAGGTTTGCATGGAATTGAAACAATTTAACGATTTTTTAAATACTCCCTAAGGGCCGTGGAGTTAAGAGTTGCCCTAAATCCAAGTTTTCTAATGTATGACTTATGTGAGAAGGATACCCATTACTTCTATATGTGTCCTCGGTGATCTTTTCTTTTTCGAATCTATCATTACTAAATGAAAAACTTAGTAAACAATGGACCAAAAAACTCCGTTTTATGTTGGTAACTATAGCGGCAGCCAATATTGTTACCAACATAAAATTGCAAGAGTCAAATGTATCTAATAGTTATAATTTCCTTCCTATATACATCAAATTCTTATCTATTTCCCTATTTCTGGTTATTAATTTTATTATAAATAGAAATTAGAGGTAGTACAAGACTAATCTCAATCATCTTCTAATGATGCCAACATGGCTGGCGAAACGTGCGTCTAAAAACGTATAATCTTTCGGTATTTGAAAACTAATCTGTTTTCTATTAACATCATTATAACTATCATTACATTTAGATCTAATTTCTGCCATACTAAAGGCAATGTCACAAGTATAGTATATTTTATTATAAACCTACAGACGATTTATATTACATGATCTATAATGATCAAATTTTAACAGGTGCCTTCAGATAAAATAACAAAGATCGAATAGAGAAAGTTAATATTCCCCAATATCATGAGAAAATCCATTTTGTTGTTTAATAATTTAAATAAAAATGACACTATTGGGGTCTCCTGTTCTGAAAACTTACAAATCAATTTTAAGGCAAACCATGATCAAAACTAATAGTAAGATAAACACACTCTATAGTATACACTAAATACTTTAAAAACTGGCTTTAGATACACTCAAGGGTAGAAACATGGTTATAAATTTATATAACATAATAAGCTTGCATGTCCGAATTTCAATTGCAGGAAAGTATTATAGAGAAGCCAAATAAATTCCTGATTATGAAACTTATAGACCAATATGCAGATAGAATGATCTATATGTTCACGGAAAGTAAGTTATTACTCTGATGCCTTTTATCAACCTTAAATTTATTAAAATGATGTGAAATTGATGATTAGATTCAATGTGCTGCAAATAATCAGAAATGAAGTTATCAGCCACAATGTAATGATTGTAAACAAAGAAATACAAAATCATGCTATGACTTACAAAGTACCGATCCCAACATGTTGTGTCCCAACTTTGTAGAATACTCATTGGAAACCATATACTTAAATGTTAGAAGGGTAAGTATAAATCCTTAAGAAATATAAATTATGTTATTGAATTTGTCAAAAAGGAAAGCCAATAAGCCACATCTACCCTGAGATGAATTGTATTAGCTGGAGTAAATAAAACAAAAATAGGAAACCAAGTTTCCTCGAGCACTGAAAAACTACATGTTACTTGACGTACGTTTCGCAAACCAAGTTAGCATCAACAGATGATTAAAACTAAACTGCAAACTACCTCTTCTTCTTATAGCGCATCTTCTATCGGAGGCCTGCTATCATCACAGCTATGTGGACTTTATTGAGGGCAGCTCAGAATAGTTAACTCTTGTTACAACCAAACCAGCCCATTAGATTTTTGAGCCAGTACACACGGCGTCTACCAATATTCCATTCCTGTAATCTTTCCTTGAACTATCAATCGGAGAAGTATGTATTTGGGGCCTTTCATGTGTCCTAGGTTTTGAAGCTTTATTTTCATTATGGTATTAGTGATTTTATTAATTATAAACTACCTCTAATCTTTATATAGCCAAATTTTGCCCAAGTTCATTAAACTGTTAAGAATAATTTTTTTTTTTTTTTGGTTTCATACACTGATAAACTCACTAAATGCAACTATTTTTCTAGAAAGAAATATGTTTCAGGTTACTGCACCACATCTAATACCTAATTTCTTACAACAGTTTCCATTCTTGGTTGGTGAACCATAATGAAGTAGACATTCAGTTCACTAATTCATTAATGTTGTCACTCACCATATCAACTAACACAACAAACTGTTAGGTATAGGTCTTTTTCCGGTCAACTAGAATAACAAAAAAAAATTTACTGCAACATTCAATAAGTCAACATAGATGTGTCTATTCAGTTCAATTTATATGTATCCAGCACAGATCCACATTGAATGAATATATTTGTTACATAATTTAATTTAAATTCAACTTAAGAGACCAAGCGTTATGTATAAACATTACAAAAAATAATTACTTCTACCGCCAAAGTAGATATCAATCTAGTAAGTTTTTGAATGTACGTTTCTAGTAATGAATGAGAACCAGGTATTAGCTCATATTTAACATGTTAATATTGTTCCTACAAAGGACAATAGCGCCCAAATCAATATAAAGAAATCTGTACACAGCCGGTTTGTCACTCAAAGGTATCAAATTCTATAATTCAGATAGGCTAGGGTCTACTTGCATTTAACAATAGGCCTGGCCATAGAGTCAAGCCCATTGTGTCATATTTGCTGCTACATGCATGCATTAATGAAGATGTTTTATGGTAATCTATATTCTACAATTTCATCTTCGGAATCCTTGACATATAATTGTCTGCACAATCTATAGTATGGATTGGTATAAACTGCCCAGTTACGGACAATACTTGCCCATAATGTCCCCTGACTGTACCTATTCCGATTATAAAATAGTATGAGACAAACTCAAGTAGAAGTTTTACTAAAATAGCCATCAATATACTAAAATGTATTTCTAAGAGAATTCAAACATTTAAAGTCTTTTTGACACATGATCATTAGCATATCTGGTCCGAATTTGACAAGCCATACGTAGTCAAATGATTACTTCAGTGGTTGTGAATAAAAAGATATATTGAAAATATGTTTGTACTATAATACTCTAATATTGTTTTAACCAAAATGTTTAATCAAAAATTAATATTTCTTAGTAACTACCACTAAAAACTATCTACCACAAAGTAAACAAAGCAGGTATCAATAAAATAATTTTCCCACGTGTAGTCATTATTTTGGCACTAATGTTTTTAATTAACACCTATAAAAGGAATCTTACCAGCATTGCTTGATTTTAGCTACTAATTTTTAATTACAACAAGTGATAGAAAATTATAATAGTCAATATTTAAATATCAAATAGTATATTTTAGTAATTCCTCTCTAAATCACCCCTACTCTATGTCTGCATGAGATTAGAGGATTTATATTATGCCATATTTAAATATGAAAACATACTGGCCATATTATACATAGGTATTTAAAGTTAAAAATAAATGGGTGCTAATTTTTAACATATCCATAACAAGTACTCTGTGACCTAAAACTATGATTTCCATAGAAACAAATAAAACATTAAACTTCACATATTTAACTAAAATTTTTGGCAAACCCTCTTGAAATTCCTAGTAGAAAATTCAATATTTCATTGAATCTTAGCCCTAAATTGCAATAGAAAAATGGCTGACTGCTGCTGTCCTATCCCTTGTACAACAAGCTGTCCCTGTGCACCTTGTCCGTTTGTACCTTGTGCACCTCTTGTACAGCCCTCGTCTCCATCTACCCTTATATACGTGCCGATGATTGCACAGTGTCCCTGCCCCTGCCCTTGTCCTTGCCCACCTTTCCCATGTCCGTGTTGATGTTGCAGATAAATGGAGAAACATTTTATGGTGGTGCTGTATTGAAGAGTATGACAATAATGTGATAAGTTATTTTAAGTTAGTGATTTAGTAAAGCAATATGTATATCTTAAGAAATGTAAGCCGTAACTTATGAAGTATTAAAAATATGTGCTTTATATTTTTCTTTATCGAGTTTTTAAAATATTTTATCTAGATCTAAAAAAATCTATTTTTAAGTGTAAAATCAGAATAGTTTCTAGAAATGCATGTGCACATGTATAATCACATACGCGATTAAAAATATTGACTTGAAGTCAATATTTGAAGTTGATTGACCTTGGCGTATTGATCGCATCGTATTTTCTATCAATCAATCTTTTTTCGATTGACTTTAAATTTTGGATAAAATATACTAGAGTCAATAGAAGGGTCGCTTCTTCGTCTTTTTCGTGAAGTAAATATTCACGAAAGCGAATATTGAGTACGGCAGCAACAGTGCCAATATAATAGGGCTCAAAGTTCTGTCTTCTTTCGTCAAAACCCTTTTATTTTGTCACTTTCCTTGTGCAAGTCCATAGTACGGTCCTGAAGGTTCAAACTCTATTTTTGGAGAGCGTCACATCCGTCCTAGATCCAATAAAAATTCTGTAGATGCAGATTTTCCTTTCAAGCCAACATAAGTGCATTTATCATTTCTATATCTTGTAGGATCGTGCATTGCTTCTTAAACATTATTCCACGCAGCCAAAACTATCTGTAAACTAGATGACACCCATCGGATATTCAATATTCTTCAAATTTTTAGTTCATTCCCCAGTAATTCTGGATAAATGATTTACGTCTATTTATTCCTGAAGTTTCCTTGACAGTATCACCTACTGATCTGATAGTTCTAATCTGTGATTGGCACAATGCCAAGTTATAATAGAAGGAAAACATTCTGACGCATTCTACATTAGGATGTAAATGTGGAGTGGAAAAAAATACCGCCATGACGGTATTTTTTCCACTCCACATTTACATCCTAATATCACAGTAATACCGTCGCAAAGAATAATTTTTGTTAAATAATTGCATAAGAGAACGGAATCGAGTCTCCTCTGCCATTACTTGTCCTACCAAGTCGTGAACAAACTTATTGGTGAATTCATTCCAACACCTTTGATACAGCGATTGATGATTCTTTTTTGCTTATTGTGATTGATTCATCAATTATCAGCAAAATTTTATCGTTAGATTGAACAATTTCTTCAACCACAATTTTCTTGATTTCTTCACTTATATTGCACTCAGTGGCGGCGCTAGCATTATTTTGCAATTGGGCGAAAATAGGCAGGAAATATCTAGGGTGGGCGAGGGCGTTAAATATATTATTTTATGTGCGAATGTGATATAGTGGTGTTATAAGAGGTTGGGCGAAAAGGATTTTGCCGGGGCGCTCGCCCACCTTTGTCGCCGCCACTGTACACAGTACAATTAGTTAATGAAAACAAGATTTTACAGGCTATATTTAAATAATTTTCATGAAGCAGATTAAATCATTAATTTATTCCACACCTAACATACATTTTCTACAGTACAACCTTCGTTGTTAACTTTAACATCTACTTCATGACACTAACATACCTAAAATTATAAAAAAGATTAAAATACAATTATCTACAGATAAATGTGCTTTCCACATACCAATTTAGGTGGATAAGGACAAGGATTGCATGGTGGACAACAAGGAACCAAGAAATAGTCTATTTTCGCCATCGGACTAGGAATACTATATGGAAGATAATAACAAGGCCTTGCAAGACAACTCGAGACACTAGCGGTTGGTGGGCAAAGGGGGCAAGGGCAACCCATAACTGTAATTTTCACTTCGACTTTCAGAAGAATGTCAAAAATAACTTTTGAAGTTTGATCAAATGAATGTTAAGACAGCCTTCTAGTTTTGGGCATTGTGTTGGTATAATGTTCCTGAGATTATACTACAATCTTTTGAAGTCTTATTTATTTTTTATTATTCTAGGACTGCATTAGGGAAATAGTCAAACCTAGCAATACTTTAACAGCGATATATATACAAAAAATCCCTGTTATCAAATGTACAGAATAATTAAAGCTAAACTAAACAACCTTTATCATAAAATACTTCATATATCAAACATGCCTGTGGATACTATAGATTCCCGTAATTCTCGATAATTAGTAGGAATATCTACTAGATAACTAAATGTGCATTCTCAAATGGGAGTAGACGGCATATTTATAAGAAGGATATATATCTCAAAATTTTTGTTATTTCTCCAGGATTGTTATTCACTTAGTTTTCGCCTTTCACAATACCCATTACTAACATTAAAATGCCCTACGGTCTCAGAAAACCAGCAACTTACCGTAATGTTACATATAGCGGAGACTTTCCGAATTGGTATTTCTGGAGAGCGCTTTCATTGTACGATTGATTTCAAAGTTTTCGTTCAGCCCATGTTTCGGAACACATTTGTTGGTAACTTTGTCTATTTACAGCAGCTTATCAATAATAGGAACAAGTCTCAAAACTTCGATATCGGATCGCCCACAAGGTGCGCTGCAAATAGCCTGGCCTTTACTCAATCGAATAGAGACTTTTGCGACTGAATATTGAGTGTACAATAGAGAATGTGAATGTACACAAAGCTCGATTTGGCCGCTGCGCTGTAAAGTGTATCCTTTTCCCTCCTAATGCTGCCTCGATGTTTGTTCTACGCATAATCAGATCTCACACTTTTTTCTATAATTGATGAGCAGTACTTAGAATGATTTCCGGTTGCCGGGGAGCGCTTTTCGTTATCGCGTCGTTTATTTGAATTATTATTTATTCACTTAAATTTTTATTATAGTTGTATTATCGAAATTTTTCCTCACACGAATCTTTTGTTTTTCTTTGATATCTTACAAACTGAATGAAATATTAGCCTCTGCGTCATAACATATCAACCCGTTTGAGAAAAGGAAATGAAAAATGAAATGAATTTCAATATCTTTGGGAGAAAATGAATTTTAATTTGGAACCGACTTATATGTTACTGGAACCGCAAAAAAAAGAATTAAGGTTGACACTGTGGGTGATATGGAAATGTAATCCATCGATTATTCTTAGAAATCATGGGTAATATTCAACAACCGAAAGTCTATTTTAAATTTTGATTATTAAAATTTGTTGAACTATGTAAGCTTAAGAACTACATTATGTCTAATTTTCCAGAAGAAGCTTTTAATAGCCTAGAACTAACTTACGTCAATTTTTTTTGATACTATGGCATTGCATTCACAGTTAAATATATTTATGAAGATGTAATACACAGGTTTTTACCAACGTGGATATGAGGATTAAATTACATTATAAATAAGTCTATTTATCACTGTAGGTAAATGAATTTCTTATTTTTTACTTGAAAGATGTTCCTCAAAATAAATTATCCTTTCGTACTCATCAATTTAATGGAGCCACAGCGACACTCATAAAACATCAAATAATGTAATAGAATTTTAGGGACACTTCCCCACAATAATATTACCACACACCACGGTATTATATCCATATCTAGGTGATTTAGAGACAATTATACTATTATTATTCTAATACAAAATTCCATATATCTAGGGACCGTATTACAACCAAATAGTACCGCACATTATAGAACTAATCGGTCAGAAATCGTAAAAGTTTCGTGCCGCAAAGTTGTACTAAAAATATAAATATAAATACTCCTACAATACAATTCCTAGAGATATACAATACAGTCCTAAGATTCAAACTTTTAAGAAAAATATAAAAAAGTATATAGTATCTACTATTAGTGCCTCGTTACAAAATCCATAAATATATAAATATATTGATAAAGTACATGCATACCGTAACATATCATACTCACCTCACATATTAACAGAAATATTTTTAGTAATATATTTATTATTTCTATATTAACTACTTATGCTGTCACTATTATACAATCGGTATACAGCAAATTCATGTGTATTAATATTATACTTTTAAAACATAATTTTGAATAACATTTAAAACTAACATTTCAAATTATTTTATACTGCATATGCTTTTTTTGGATTGTTTTATTCAAATTTTATTCAAACTGTTTTTTCCAGTAAGGCATTTATTTATAGTGCACAAAAAATTTGAAAAAAAAACAATACTCTACACAAATTTGTCAGTGAAATATATTTTTACCTTTTTACCTGCGACTCATCCTTTACCTAATTTATAATGTATGAATTTATGAAGTATTTAAAGTAAAATAACATATATCGCATAACGTCACTTTATTTAAACTTTTGACTTACACTTTATTTACAATGTCGTCACAAGGTACAGAACGTGTCTTCCATTACAATTACTTCTGTAAATATAAAATTGTTATAGACGTATTTGAATAGACCTAAAAATTTAAATGCATACCTGTTTCTTCAGTGGACATGGAGGAACTGGAGAAGAAATACAAGAGGGGTGAAGGAAAAACGGCACAGTATTAATCGGTTGGAACCATGTTTCACACCTCTGAGTGGGCATAACATACGGCACATAATCAATTGGGTATACGATAGACATTGTGTACAGAAAACTGAAAATTTTTGAGCAAGAATCTAAACCTATTATTTGTTTGACGTCTATTTTTGTTATTAAGGCAATGTGATTTACTGGAAATTTGTTGTTTTCGTGCATCGCCATAGTTTCATCAAAATTCATTTATAATATTCAAAAACTGACAAACCTTTTAGCTGTAAATTCAAAATTTTAAGTTGTGCTCTTATAATATAAAAAAATGGCTTGTTGCACTCCAGTGTGCCCTCCTTGTGCACCTACTCCTTGCTGTGTTCCAGTAACTGTATGCCCCTGTCCTCCATGTCCACCATGTCCTTGTGACCCGTGTTGTGTTCCCTGTACACCTCAAGCTTGTGTCTATGTCCCTGTAGTAAGTCCTTGTTGTTGTACTTGCCCTCCGTGCTGTGGACCATGTATACCACCCTGTGGCCCTGTATGTCCGCCCTGTGGTCCTCCATGTTGTGGCCCTTGTTAATATGTACAGTGAAGAAGTTGCCAAATCAAAAATGGCATTTCGTATTAGAGGTATCTGATACTTCTTATGAATAAAATATACTACTGGCGATGTATATCAGTGTATCTTTGTGTTTATGGAGGCTAAGCATGTAATTACGACAACATAATTGTAACTCTGTTTATAAATACAAAATAAGCTATAAAAATGTTTTATTTCTAGATATGATCAAAGCATGATACATGACTAAAGGAATGCCTATCTGAATATTTATATTTAGTTTTCGATTTAAAACTTTTCAAATAAATATTACTAAGGGGAATCAGAAAACATGGATAATAATCTTTTTACGAAATTATATGTAGGTATGTTAATAACAAGAGTATCATGTTCAAGTTGACAAAGATGTAAAGTTTATAACTTTTAATGACCAGTTTTACATTAACTGTGGTAATTAAAAAATTATTATGACTATGTAATGTATGGCTATTAAAAGGTAAATTGCAATTTAAAGAATTTAAATTATATATACATGCTTTCCGTTATCATTGAGTATAGGTAGTTGCGACAATTTATACATACTGTATATATACTGATGATTTATACTAACTATACTGCCGTCCTAAGCCAAAAAGGCATATCTCAATATTTGTTCATTCTGAGATAAAACGCATTTTATGAATTCCAAAATAGCACTTACACAATTAAAGTTTTTATTTTGTTTTTTTGGGGGAACAGGATACAAATAAAATGAACAAAAACTTTATACCTAAGATATTCAGAAAAATTTGTTATTTTTGTTGAAAGCTGAGATACGTCTAAATGGCTAAGGATTAAATGTAAAAAAATAGATGCGTGGATTTAACATCAGGCTAAATTGTTTTCTGTCTCATCGATTTAGAGTAAACTAAGTAATAACAAAAAACAAGCATTAAATATATAAAAGCACTTTATTAAAAACTTAAGAGACAAAGAATTATTATCTTATTAGAGAATTATTATAACCTTAAATAATTATTATAACCTTTTAAATTGGTTACTTATCATCCGAAACTGGAAGATTTTCCCAGAAGTGCAACCGATTTTTTTTTAAATTCCAGATAAGTTTTTAATTATATTGGTTTTTTCTGCATAGACATTCCCAGATCTATGGTTTGTTTTTTAGGTTGCGGAATAATTTTTATTTTTGTTATTTTGGACGATAAAAAATTAAGATCGAATGATGAAAGTCATTTTTATATATAATATTATATGATCCCCTATGAACAGTCACTTGCACCATATCATGTACATATGACCTCGGCTGAATGCGAGATAATTTGTATTGTAAGGAAAAATCGTCCCAAATATAAAAATATTGTAGTTCCATTGGAAAGATTTCAGTTTTAGGCGCAGCATTTTTTACAGCTTGTACAAAATCAGCAAAGTCATAAAGCCCATTTTCTTCATTGACAGTTCAACTCTATGATGAAAGGAATCGGCGGCCATAAAAATATGGCCTGGCTCAAAGTAGTTTATAATAATAATTTCATTTGCATATACTTCGTCGGAATTATACAACGGAACAATACAAAGTAAAAATGAAAATAAAGCCCAATTCTTATTTTGGGCAGTGCAATTGTCGAGCCATAAAGTAATTTTTGAAACATCTTTCTTGCTAACAAGAAACTGGTAAAAAGTGCTGATCAAATCTTCCTTATTACGTTTAAACAAAGCTTCATGCCAGAGAGCTGCAAATGGTTTGTAGTTTCTTTTCTTTCCAACTGGCACAAAACTTTCGTTGTAAACTGTCAAACGGTTCGTGAAAATTTGCGCTTTTAAACATTTCGAGTCTTGGAAGCATTATGACTTTCCAAATCTGCATAGTACACAATTTCTCCAACTACTTCATCTTTTTCAGCATCTTCTCGATATTTGGTTCGAGATTTCGTTGCTCTGTTTCTCTGTTATTATGTTTATTCCATGTCATGCAAGCTTGACACTTTTCATCTAGATTGTCTTTTGTATGACTTTTATCATGTAAATTAAACACGTCGCAACTTTCACATTCCTCGTGTCCAAGTTTAGCAAGAGACACATTCATGTTCTTTGCCACCACTCGATATTTTTCGCGCGAACAATTAAAGTTGGAATTTTTAACACGAAAATTTTCATACATTACGGTAAACGTAAGATTGGCAAGTAGAGGCGATGTGGAACATGTTCCACATCGATAATGCGAGATCGTTGGGCTGAATGAAGAAATGTGCTGACAAATGATTTCGTCATCAATTTTATTCTGGGGCCTTTTTGTACAGCTCATGTCCGGTGTAGGTACTACAAAATTTTTTTCATGCAATAAAGCTGTACGAACAAGCTTGTCGTTGTTTCTATTGAAACCAAGGGTTGTGAGAAAAAAAACTTTACATACGGAATATGAAGTGTCGTTTTTATTCTTCAGAGTATAAGAATCAGAGTAATTTCTTTGATAATTTTCGCCTCCACCAGCTGCAGGAGTTGTCATTCGTTGCTTTACTGGAGTTGATGAGACGTGATGCAATATGAAAGTCTTCTTTCATATTGCATATGAAATACCTTAAGAAATTCTCTTCTAAGCTCCACTATTTTTTGCATACACTGCCTTGGACACTGTTCCTTGCAACCATTTTTCACATCATGTTTTTTCACAAATGAATCATATTTCTTCTTGTTTTTCTTTCTTTCACTGATGCTTCATATTTTCTTCTTTTCCGCACTGTGCCCTTTTTAGTAACATGAATATCATTTGCTCTGCCACCGACGTTGGCAGGAGGAGAGCCAGTCTTTGGCAAATTCTCCACTATTTCATTTTCGTTATATTCAGGTATTGCTTGGAAATTGTCTGCATGCTTAGCTTCTGTATTCGACAAAACATCGCTCATAATAACACCAAATTGGTTACCCAAATTGCCTGTTTGTCCAGCATTAGAAACATTTTTACTTGACATTTCCAGTGTTGGTACCATCGGCTGATGGGTAATTATTTTCAGATGCAGACGTATCTCGCTCAAGGGGAGTCAAGGTCAGCTGAGAACTTAACGAAATTCTAAGCGAAATGAATGCATATCTGAGATGCGCCTAATTTGCTTAGTATCATTAGTTACGTCTATATAGCTAAGGTTATGCTTTTATTTTTGAAATGCGTCTTACTGTTTTAGCATTATATTTGTGCCAAGATACGGAAACTTCGCTAAGGAAATGTGTGTAAAGCGACCTAAGTATGTCCACTGCATGAAATATGTTATTTCCGTTAACACCGAGATACGACTTTTTAGCTTAGGAGGGCAGTATAAGTAGTATACTAGTAAACATGTATGATACACACTTATTATTCTTCGAATTTTTAAAATCAATTTAAAAAATGAGCAGATATAAAGACACCATTTTGTAAAAGCCCTTTCTTACAATTTGGACCCAAAAATCGACTTCCTTCCTTTAAAGCCGAAGGTTGCAAAAGAACGAATTATACTTATCAATGAGGACAAGCACACCCATATTCGGGAAAAGGTTCAAACATAGGACTCCGAACAAAAACTAAAAAATTGAACAACCCTCTTTAGTACTAAAACCCTCGCATACAACGTCACTACTAATATAGGACTCAATCTGCTACTGCTAGGAAGACAACTGGGATTACCGACACTTTTATAGGAAAAACGCCAAATCACCCATTCACCATTAACCGTGAACACCGAAACATGAGTTTTATTGCTATATCTATTGTATAGCTATATGCAGTCACTAAACTGAATTCTCACCATTTTCTCAAGTTTACGCTTTTAATTCCTGAAATTCAAATAAAAAATATAATACTACTAAGTAGACAGATAAAAATTTCTGCTAAGAACTGCTTGGTGTAATATGAGATTATTTTATCTCTATCACGGCAATGAATCACTGGGTTCGCAGCATTGCACGGATTAAAATAACTTTATTAAATTTTACTTACAAAAGACAATACATAAATAAACTTAGGTGAACGGAACAACCTCTTTGGTTTTTTAATAAAATGCAGAAGTCATAAATTTAAACTATTTTATTACAGACATCTTTCACAGTTTTTATAATTTATAAATATAATCAAAAGTATATTAATTTTGAAAGAACTTGCATCTTGCCTTGACGGTCCTTGTTGACCAATTTTTGAATTACTTGCACTAACAGTTAACAGAAGACAATATCTTCAAATTTACACTCCACCGGTTTTCAACAGCACTGTAGAAAATAAGAAAATGAGGATAAATATATTACATAGGGAAATATATATATGATTTACCTTAGGTGGACAACATGGTGCACAACATGGAGAACAGCATGGAGAACAGCAAGGACCACATGGTAGTACGCAAGGCACATATACGCACGGGTAGCAACATGGTAAGCAGCAAGGTCCACAACATGGAGAGCAACAAGCAGGAGGACAGCAACCCATTTTATTTGGTTTTATTTACTGTATTATAGTGAAATATGGTTTACTTATAATTTTGAATATCTGGCAAAAAATTTGTGTCTGTGTCTATATTTGTACTGTTTGTTTAACTATTACTAAGGTGATGCATTTTTTTTTTCATGACTTCCGTGATATTATCAAGAATTTGTCTAATTAAACTCTTGATTAGAAAATAAATGATAAGGATAAGAAATATACTCATATTCAAATTGCAACCTGTATTTAAGCAAAATGAAAAGTAAGACTATTTATTATTCTATAGTATAATAAAAATGTGTATAAACAGCTAAATAAGTATACCTGTATAAACAACTTTGATTTAAATTGAGAATCATGGCAACTTTTATAATTCTGCAATAATTTGGCAGAAATGTAAAACAAAATTGTAAACAAATTTTTGTGTATTTTCATTAACCATTTTTTGGTGTTGTCAAATTTTAGTTTTCATTCAATGTTCCTGTTTGTCTAAATTATTACGTGTGTTAGTTAATTTATGTTTTTAAAATGCCTTGTGGAGAAGGCGCTTTATTAGGACAATTAAAGGATCTGGTGGGTCAAATTGAAGGCAGGTAAGTACTTATTTATCATTTTCACGTATTTATAATATAAATTTCAAGGCATAAATTATATACAGATCACCATTATTTCGAGGCCATAAAGTACAGGGTCCATCAGAGAGATATGGTGTTTTTGAGAAGAATAACACAAGCTTATTTTTGAACGAATTTTAAAGTTTATTGTTTTTATACATTAGTCGTGTATTGTCATTGAAGAATATATAACATAAGTCAACTCCATACTCTTTTCGAGCAAAGGAAAGAGCTCCAAGAATTCGCGGTTCGTCTATGTAAACTTTAGTTTTCAATAAGCCCCATAAAAAGTAGTTACAAAGTGACAGGTCTGGTGACCGAGGAAGTCATTACACATCCCCACGCGACGAAATCAGGTGCTCAAAGAAATATTCCAAAGAACACCACAGAACGACCAGTTTCAATGAAAGTGTTGACCATGGCTACTGGAATAGCATCCCGCAACGAGTAGATATCCTGAAAACATTCGCTCTACGCAGGCGCCCATAAAAGTCGTCTCAAAAACACCATACCCTCCCCCCCCCTCGGCGGACACTGTACTTGCAAATAGACTAAAATTAATTTCTGAAAGTTAGACCTGAAATTATTTAAGTAGAGCAAACAAACCTGATTTTCCAAATCAAGTTTAGTGGACTTTAATAGCTCTTGCTGAGTACAGCATTAAATAAAAAAATATATTTTCGAAATAGTTGCTGCGATCCATGTCCTTCGCCATGTCCAGCACCTTGTCCAACTGTAGTGTGTCCGCCAACAACAAGGCCAATTGCTACTTGTTGTATGGTATGCCCACCACCAATATTAGCGCCAACTGTCCCACAACCAGTTAAGCCACTTCAATTACCATGTCCCGTTGGAGCCGGACAGGTAAGAACAGGTATTTTTGCATTAAATGATGACATGTACAATGTGTATAAAGTTTAAGAAGATCAATATTTCGAATTTATTCTTTATCAATTACATTTTTGGTGTGCTGGCATTGGAATACAGTAAAATGCCTCCCCCATTATTGAAATTTGATTTCTACTCTTATGTAACTTTTTGATACATACCTTACTTAGATTTTCCTTCCAAGAACAACAATTATAGCAAATTCATAATTTTAGGGTGAAATGTCTCAGGCAGAAGCTGAACGAACACGCTATGCCAACTTTTACAACAATTACAATATTGACTGGCATCCAGATTCAGGTTGTTCTTCTAAATCACCGTATGTAGAAAATAGGAAAAACAAATGTAAGGGTGTTACTACATTTGGAAAAAGTCCATGTTGTGAGGATTACATGAAAAAGAAAAAGTATTGTCCCGACAAGGGCTGCCCCACAGGTTTCAAACCGTGCACCATGAAAATGACTCCTCCTCCTGGCTGCCACCCTTGCGGTGTTTGGTGTGCTGAAATTCAACCGTGCCCACCTAAGATGAAGAAAAAAGTAAGTGCTTTTTATGTACCAGGACCATGTACTAGACCCTGCTGTAAACACTGGAAACCCAAAGATGGGGAATGCATATATGATCGTCCTTGCAAAGCACATTGCTATAATCATCCACCTGGAATGAAAGCAAAGCATCATACATTTTAGTTGTTCACTGGAATATTTTTGTTTTAGAAACAACCAGGTTGCTGCTAGACTCTGTCGGCTTCATATACTATAAGTACGAAAACGACGTTAAATAACAATTTATTCAAGAAGTGGTGTAAAAAAAATAAATATTTTTATGATGGTAGTAGGTATTTTTACGATAGGAATATTTCACTGAGCGCTGATATTTTCTATACATATTTTTTATATTGTGAAAAAATGTATAAACTGTTGAGACAATCACACTTTATAACTGCTCCCAATACTATTAAATACTATCTAAATCCTACTACCCGAATAAAAATATTAAATTCGCGTAGATTTATTTGTCCTGTGCTAATGTATATAATACTATTCGTATTAATGTACGAGTTACTTCACTAATTTATATACCCCTTCATATATCTGGGTTTAGAGAGGTTATTGCACAATTACATAAAGTATTTGAAAATGAGGGTCTGTATTTAATCTGATCTGTCTCTAGATCTGTTTCTTTTTGAGAAGTAGTAAAATGAAAAGTTTGGTATTGCATAATACTGAAAATTAACAAAATCAAACACTGGTTTTAAACAGTTACTGAAGCATATGTAATAAAGAAAATGCGTATAAATGTTTAGAATCATATTATACCAAAGGTTTGAAAAATAAGTATTTTGAGGATTTATTTTGGTTGTCAAATTTACTGATGTATGATTTCATGATCATGGTCAGCTAGTTCAGAAAGTACAGCACAATCACATTTGAATATCAGTAATTAAACATAGTTGATTAATAATATACTAGTAAAGAAATATGATATCATAACATGAAGTGAGGTTTCAAAATTTTTAAATCTTTCTTTTTATCTAAAAGTTATTAAGTATATGTATACATAATTTAGTTCAATTGTACATAAAAACAAGTAAATTTTCTATACACAAAAGAAACAGAAATTGGAAATCTTAATGTAAACTAATACAAATTAAAACACTTTCTGTTCTTCTGCATTTTATACTATGTAACGTTTTAAAATTTTACAATTTTATCTGGTTTCCTATCATTGTTGAATTTGGGATGTACTTACTTTGTTTTAATAAATAGATGCAGTATTTTAGTTGGAAACTAGGCCGTAGTTACCCTTGTTTCATTTATTTAAGCTGAATTTAATATGAATTGATTTTATGTGTAGGAGGCCACTGTAGTTTAAAATTAATTTTTGAGTTTTTAAATATATCGAAGCTTTCAGTATAAGCTATAAAATCCCACGAATTTTGCAGTTGTAGAGCTTTCATAATTTTAATGTCTTTAAGCCAATATTTATAGTTATATTTAGAAATATCTGATGTAGATTAAATATTTACTATGAACAGTATATAAAATAATTTGAACTAGATATCGCGACAATTTTTAGTATGAGATCAATAATTAGGTTAAGTAGAAAAGGTTTTGCTAAGTGATATAATAAATTAATGTAATGCAAAAAATGATTCCATTTTTAGGTATTGAAATAAATTTAAAATATTATGGTAGGTGATTTTTTTGTATATAATTATAGATTTAGTTAAGAACAAATAATATTTAGTTGCACACTTTTTTGTTTACAGTGGCAGCCCCTCAAATTTAATAGTGCCAAGCAGTGGCATGTAGGGTAGAATTAATTTAATTAAAAATTAGTGTTAGCTATTATGGGATATCTATACAAATTTAATGGTTGGTTCTTCGTGTTAAAATTATGTCCCTAAACATTCTACTTGTACTATAGTATTGATATCGAAAACTATATACAAACAAATAACATGAATTCTGACAAAAATTTTAGTGTTAAAATGGGACCTGGCACAGTTTAAATTCCAGGAACTGCAGCTGTACCTTATAAACTTTTTTTTAAATAATTCTTATGGTTAATATTTGCCTTTACTGATTCAATATACCTATTTTAATATTTAACAGAGTAAATATGGAAAAAATTAAATGTTATTATATTCAAAACTTTAAGAGCTGGCTTGTTGTTTATTATTTTGGTTGATTGTGAAGCAAGGTTCATGCTGAAAAATGAAAGTAACTATTCTTTCTTTGGAAATTAATATAAAAAAAAATATGTATATATAAAATTTCCATAATTAATTTTTTCAAGTTCACTGTTGCACTATCTGAAATAATTTGTTATTTTGGCTTTAGTAAAGATTAATTCACTGCTTAATATAAATGTTTTTATAGCTAATGAATTAACTTACAAAATTTAATTAAAACACATATATTAATAATGCATGCACCTAGTAGTATGTAATATTACTAGTAATATTACAATTATGTAATATCACTGCACACCTTCTAGAATAGTGTGTACTTCTATATCTAAAGGGGAGTAACTAAAATAACAAACTTATACAATTTTGTGACAAGTAATTTGCCAAAATTCATTTTAACTTTCATTTTCAGAATAATTTAATATGACTGATTTAGTTAGAAGTCAGCATTCATTGTTTTGAATAACATGCAGTTTTTTCCATATTTCCATGTTTATACCATTATTTATATTAAACTTTGACCAGAGTTTTAGTTGTACCTCTGTAAAAAAATAGTTTTGCCTTAATTAATCTAGGTATCAAGTTCAATATAAAACCCATTTTGGTAATATTAAATCTGCATCTCATCACGCACATCGTCAACATTAATTTATTCTCTCTTCACAATGTTGCAAGAGACTGGTTCCACACGATACCAGTTACAAATAATTATATAAGAATATTGTTTGGTTAATACTTAACCACAACTTTTAATTGTTTAATAAAAATTCAGGGTACTAAAGAATTGACCAAATAATGAAAAATTTTAGAGATTAGTGTCAGCTGAACATTTGTGCTTGGTTGTCAAATTACGTGATAATATATTTAGATACATATAACATAATCCTTATTAGTTACCATAAAGCTGGTAGAATTTGAAACTTCCAAAACAGGAACTATGTAAGTACTGTTAAGGAATGTTAAACGATGGTCCATCCGAATATTTAATATTCTAGTATATTTATTACCTTTTTACTTACATTCCAAGTGTCTCTTATTACATTATCTTAAAAAAATATAAGTTAAGTATCTATTTTTACTTGTCTTTTTTTCTGGTTAATCCCATCGAAACAGAAACACATACAACTAGAAAACAATTATGCTATATATATATTCTCAAACATCCCTGATTTGTTTGAATTATAGACTGAGTTTTATAATTATATTATACAATGCCAGACTTTTTACTGTAGTTACATATCGATGTACTACATCAAAATTATTGACTACCTCATGAAGTTGTTAAAACAAAGAAACTACATTCCTGATACATAATAGCCTCTCTAAAATCGTAGTTACAGCACTGAAAGGTACTAAACCTAGTGTAATACCCTAAAATATATTGTTTTGGTATTCTTTTACACACATTTTCAACTACAGAACCGAACAAATAATAACAAATCATTTAATATCCAAATTAGTGAAGTAACTTATTATTTATTGCATATCTAATGTATAACATTTTGTGCTAAATAATGATGAAAATATAAATTTGGAAAAGTACGGAAAGGTTTTATTATAACTAATTTAAATGAAGTATATTTCTTTGATCTCCACTATTGATATTTATGCATCCCATGTTCCCATTTATTTTAATCAACCGTTCATACTGAAATATAATTAAGTATATATGAAAAAGAAATCAGCAATCCATCTGATGGGGTTCAGTTGTGTTTGATGTACCTACACAGTCGGAAAATTCGTTAGTACTATCAACCTATATGTGACTGGAGTAAGTTAATAGACACTAGTAATGACAGAGTGACGACGGTTAGATTTTATATTTTATGATTTTCACCTTGTACATCTTCACCTGCAAATGTATTTATGACCTGTTGGAAATTATTTGTCCTATTATTAATCCTGTTCTTTCATGTGAATAATAAAGATAGAGCATAGCTAATAAGATTGAGTAAAACAATCTCCTTAAGCTGACAGGAAAATATCTAATAAAGTTCCATAACTACAGCTATGTTATTTCTGTCTAACTGCCTTACAAGAGTATTCTTTTCTTTCTTATTAAACCAAACCATGAAATTTTCCAACTGTATATACAGTGTAGTCCTTTTATATAGTATACATTCATTTTAAACATTTCTTCAATTGTTTTATTTGTGGTATCAAATATATCCCTCTCTACCCTAGTTTATTCCTCTCTGAATTACCACTGAACTCCCTGAAAATTTTAAATCCGAAAGAGGATCGTGCTGCACCTCATTTGAAAGATTTTATAACAACAATATAAAGTTTTTCCGGTAGTTTTCACTTATAATACATTATGTTTAATTGTTCTATCAAAACATGAGAGAAAATTAATTTAATAAAATTGGTCCACAAAATAGTTATCTTACTTTTATGACTCAGATATCCTAAGATGGTGTAGTGGATGGTCAAGTGATGCTGCGGCCTTACACACTGGGGCCCTGGCTTCCACTCCGAACGGTAGCAAGAAGTTAAGTTCTTTTTCACGTGACTACTTAACTCTCAATTTATATGCCAGTGTGGTTAGATCTTCTAAGGCTAAATTATTCCATAATTACCTCATAGAAGATCTCCATGTTCCTTGGATTAATCCGAGGTAATGATGCCGAATTACTCCAAGCTGGCCTAGATTGCCAGCTCGGTGTAATGCAGGTATGGGTTCGGTTCCCACGTAAGTCGGCTGGGGGGTCTATATATCTGTGCGAAGTTCGGGGATTAGGTGGAAGTATAACACTAAGCTGAACCTTGTCCCCCTAAAAACAAAGGCGAAAAAAAACACCTTTGCTGAATTTTTAGGTATTTAGTTCATATTAGATACACTATAGAAATATATAACACTATATATATTTCTCTTACTTTTTATTTACAAACATTATGTAACTTATAGGCCAGGCATGATAAAAGCTACATTATCTAATGTATTCATTAACTGTTCCGGACTACAACAATTTTCCTGTAGTTCGGGAACTTGTTGAGTAAGACAAAGCAATGGTCCAAGAGCACATAACAGTGAATCTAGCAGAACAGACAGACTTCCCGATACTGCAATTTGACCCTGAAAATACATAGTATTAGAAACATAAAACCTATTAACAAAAATGTACCTCATGCTCTTTTAGCCTCTCTCCAATGATCGTCAAACTTTCTCCAAGAAGTTTCAAATGTGCGGCAACATCAATAGGTTTTATACCGGTAACTTTATATGGACCTTCCTTACCCCTTGGGCTTGGTGGTGACACATTAATATTCTCATAGCCGCTACCACTAATTTGAAATGCAGCTAAAGGAGCTGGTGATGTTTTGGTTGCTGGTAGTTTTTTACTGCCTGTTTTTGGAAGTGCTTTGGTAGACTTATTGAAATTACCAGTAAATTGCTCTAATTGAAAGGTAAAATTACACATTACACAATAAACTAATAAAAATAAACAATAAAACAATTATCAATAGTAGTTTTGAAGTCATGTAAAAGTATAAATATATTAAAGAATAAACATTGACACA
This sequence comes from Rosalia funebris, assembly GCA_037954035.1. Taxonomy (NCBI): domain Eukaryota; kingdom Metazoa; phylum Arthropoda; class Insecta; order Coleoptera; family Cerambycidae; genus Rosalia; species Rosalia funebris. Next base: position 15,311,472 of record JAZFAV010000007.1, read on the forward strand.
TGCAAATTATATTAAACCGTTCTAGATGCCCACTTAAGTACATAATAAAATTACATATTTCTTTGTATAGAAAGGTGAATTTTATCATTTTAAATTGTTATTTAAATAAGATGTTATCATTTAACATCTAAAAAAAAAAACATCTTTCTTATATCTATACAGATATGCATTTAATGCTTACCTTTCTCCTTCCCTTTAAGTTTATCTGCTTTAAGTATCCTTCCATCCTTAATAACCAATTTCTTTTTTGAAGAATTCGTATCTAGTCTCCGAAAACCACCTCCCTCATCATCATAATCACTATCTGACTCTACAGATTCGTCTATACTAGACTCAGTAGCATTCGCAGGATGTTCATATTCACTATTGTATTCTGATCCACTTTCTTCCACATCATAGTTATCATAGTTCTCATCTTTCATGTATGTCTACAAATACATAAAATAGGTTTGTGAACTTACTTTTATTCCAATAGCTACAAAGTAAACTAACAGCTAACAGGATATTAAATATCAGTCAACATATGTATCAAATAGCTGTGTCCATATTACCTCGAAGACAATACAAAACCATATATTAACTGACATAATTATAGGGTAACACTCTAACAAACTCTATATTTAAACGTATAAGATATTTAAACATTAACCTCATCCAATTTTTGTGATTTTCTAGGTGATGGATTATCATAGGACTCAGGTTTTCGCTGTGCTGTGGATGGCTTTTTGTTGAAAGTCCTATCTATTTCGTCAGGTGATTCAAAATCAACTAATTTTGATGATTTCTTTCTTACCCTACCACTCCTAGATACACCCGTTACCTCCAGATCTAAAAGTTTAAAAACAAATATACAGGTTGCCCAGAATATCTTTTAGTCAATACGTGTTATTTGAAAAGATAAAAATATGAACTATTTTCACTTACAGAAAAGACCTTACTGATTGTGAACATAATACTTTACTGTTTTCCTTAACAAAATCCCAAGACTAGGCCCTTAAGAAACCCACCAACTGAATCCCCAAGAAAATGAATCCCCACTTGATTCTGAACATTTTCTGGACATTATGAAATAATTAATGTTTTATTTATAATTTCCCACAGAAAAAAGCTTAACTTTTAATTTTCTTTTAATAATTTTTATTTACTTAACTTAGTCAAAATATGGAATACCAGTATTATTTATAACAAAGTTAGGTTTCAGAGAATGCAAAACAGGGGGCTACAAGGCTGGTCCTTTGGAAAGTTATGCTCCTTCAATGAAGAAATGTACTTCAAAATATTAAATATGTTATGCTTCTGTGTTCCAAATGAAATTTTTAATTTTTTTAATATAGGTTGGGAAGCAATTTGAAAAGAAAAAGATCGAGGTTATTTCATACGGGTTTGCTAAGATTAGAATCAAATTAACAGAGAAATAGAAAAATGTAATAATATATAGGGTGTTCCATTTAAAATACGGAAGTTGTGAATCGTTCTGGTATAACTGGAAGTGCGACCATCTTAACTACAAGATTATTGAAACAAGTACTAACATCCATAACCAACAGTGGAATCCCAGAATTTGTATGCATTGCAACACAAATTTGTTCACGTCATTTGCCTGCCAATAGTGTACGCAACTGATATTCTATGGTCTTTCAAAATTTGACTTGTGGATTAAAAAGTGAGGGTATGGTCCAGTATACAATTTTCTGTATACTAGTCCTGGACACAATTTTCTATTTATTTAAATCAAAATAAATGAATGATTAAGTTATCACATCAATCACTGACACTAGTTTTCATGTTACTCATTTCAAATCTGAATACCCTAATAAAAGTTGTATTTATTATTCATCGTATCGGACGAACTATTTCAATATTTTCCCTTAAATATAGTTGTTTCATTATGAGTACCACTTATTTTTACAAATATTTAGTACACAAAATTTATTCACTCTAAATAACAGAACATTGTTTAATTATTTTAACAATTGCTTTAAGTAAGTTTATAATTCTATAAAAACAAATCAGTGGAACACATTTTTTAAGGAATTAATATTTTCATTATTAAATTTATCTGAATTTTAATTCATATTTTCAATTAAATTTAGTATATACATACTATTTAAGAAGATGCCGAAAAGTGTATTCATATCGTACAAAAAAATAATAAAAGTACTATTTCTTAAATTTTAACCTCCAAAGAAAAGTCACGGAAGGTATCCATTATTAAAAATAAAATATTGTTGCCAAAAGTACAATTTCTGGTGTTCTACTTTAAAAAAACAGTCCGAAGTGATTAATACTATTTTTATCAGGGTGTTCAAATTTGAAATGAGTTACTGTATATTTATTTATGTATCACCAGGTAACCCACGACATATTACATTAAGAATACAAATTTGCAGTTTTCCTGATTCAGTAGTTTAAATTTAACACTATCTACTTATCAAATTATTCATTACTTCTACACCTTACCTTATTCATTACCTCTACACAAATCTTAAGTTTTTGATAAAAATTTGTATTTATTTATTAAACTTATAGTATAATTGCCAAAGGGAATTTTCTAACAAAAGGGGTTATGCCAACAAAAAAATATTAATACTGTATGAACCCAAAAGCAAAGTATCTAGTTTTAGTATAAAAATTGGATTGTTATTCAGTCTGTATTATCAATAGACATTGATACCTTTTCTTAATTGATATAATTTTTTCATGGTGAATTAAAACAACTTTTACAAAACTGTTTTAGGAAACTATATTAGTATTTTTTATAACAAATTGCATAAAAATTAATAAAAAATATCATAAGTCATCATCTTGCTTCCAACCATCCTCGTCGCTTATAAAACGTCTCTTAATAGTAGTATTCATATAAGGCCTTAAAGCCCACTCCACATCTGCAGAATCAGCGTTGTCCAATGTTCCTAGTTTTATTTCATACAATCTTAATTGAAAACGTGGCCCGACTTCACTCAATTCAATCTGTAATTAATTTGTATTTTAGATTATAAAGTTGTAAATCGTTGGAAAAATCAAGTACATTATTTTTTATATAAATGAAACTTACCTGTTTATCTACAGTTTTATAGGTATGATGTCTAAAACTAATGTAATCATCATGATTGCCAAATGTGATAACTCTTTTAGAATCTTCTTTTGGAACAGGAAATAAATACTTCAAAATATTCATAATACGTTCACCTAGCTTTGTTTTAAAATTGTGAAATACTAAATGAGGATACTGTTCAGATACAGTACCAATATCTGGTATATCATGTCTCATAACCACATCAGATATATTAAAATATGCGGTTGGGCCATATGGAAGATGGCATATAATTAATCCATCTGCAATTCCTCTATGTTCATGAACTATTATAAAATCTGTGACATCATTTGCTCGACACGCATGGATTAATTGCTTCATTTCATAATTACCTCGATTCATTCTTTGAGCATTAGGGAAAATTAAACGTAATTCTTTAACAAACATTTTTAACCGAGCACTAGGATCTCGCGAGGTTGTTATAACTATTTTTGGGTCTTCTACACCAGCATATCGATATTCATCGTCTTGTGAACTAGCTAATGCTCCTCCACTTTCACCACCAATCTGAACTGCTGTATTAGGACCGCCATCTTCCCATTCTGTTTTTTTGGAATAATATAGAGCTTTCTTTTGCAAATCACCATGTATTGGTATATTTTCTTCTAAACATTTCTTTATTTTGCCTTTTTTGTCTCGAATAGACTTTTCCCTATCCTCAATTGTTTTTCTATATAAATATTCACGCCGCAGGCGCGCTTGTCGGCGTAACATTTTTATTTATTTCTTGAATTCGTCTGTTTCGAACTAACACGAGGTGCACGATATTCATACACAAAACAGAATACACATAACCTTACATTTCACAGAAAAACAATCAACTTTCAAAAGTCAAAAATTTATGTATGGGGGAAAAGCAATTACACCAGCCAAATTTTCATATCCCTAACCAAGATAATTTAGAAATATCGAAATGTTTTCTTATAAAAACAAAATAAATATTATTTAACTTTATACGTCTATTATATTTCTATTCTGAATAAGTACGATTAAACTTTAAATACCAGTTATTAGGTAAATAAAATGTAACTCTCTAGTTAGGGGCAAGACTTACCTTCAGATTTTTGTTTTTTATTTTGAATGTTTTCCATTTCGATTTTTTAAATAAGGTATTTGAGATATTTGAGTTTGAAATACTTTAAACAATTTATTGTAAAACTATAACTTCACACTTATAAGAAATAAACAAACCTTGAAACCTACGTTTAGGAAAATCCAGTACTGACAACTCCTTGAGAAGAAATATCGGGCATTTAATAGGTGTTTTTTTTTTTTGCACACTTCGAGTTACCATGGTTTTATTGGCCACCGGTATCATCGCTTGAAAATGTCGCTATAATAGAGATACCCGAGTACAGTTAGCTTCACCTGGATCAACTACATACGACACATATGTATATTTAAGAGTAGAAAATTTTATACAATTTCAGATAGAATATATAGAATGTTAGATTAGTGATAAACGTATGGGTAGTGAACAGTGCCGGAACTTGAGCTGAAAATGCCCCGGGGCAAAACAAAATGTAGGGGCCCCATTTAAAAATTACTTGTGGTATTAATATAGAAAAAATGAAGGATAAAAATCACTGTATTTTGTCCATAATAATTATGTTTAGATATTATTCATTACAAACAATTGGTTGAAGTGTTAACTGAGTAAAATTCGTAAGCCGAAACCTTAAATCATAAGAAAAAAGTTTCAGATTAGCATACTTGTAGATTTTCTTATTTTTATCACCTTAATTAATTCATTTTGATGATTATTTTCTAAATAATATTTTTAGGAATCTTTGTTCACGTGTTTTTCAATATTTTCTGATGGGGTTGAATCATTTTCCCTTTTCATTTTCTGCCAGGGGGCCTCCTCGCGTCGGGGGCCCCGGGGCAATGCCCCGGTTGCCCCATTGTAGTTCCGGCCCTGGTAGTGAAAGTGTGACATGGATGGAAGAGAACGTGTTCTCGAGAGGCCGAGAGATCTGAGCCTAATATATGTACCTACAATGTTCTTTTAGCGTGTATATATATATATGTATATATATATATATATATATATATATATATATATATATATATATATATATATATATATATATATATATATATATATATATATATATATATATATATATATATATATATATATATGTGTGTGTGTGCCTTGGCAGTCATTGTAGTTTCAATACTAATAAATAGTTCGTATAGCTTTTAAAATAACATTATTCTAAAATAGTGATCGATTTTTCATATGGATTTCCCAGAATTACTAGACATCTATGAGATGAAATGAGATATAAGTCTGTGTCCTATTCAAAATTCGTACAATTTGTTCTGTATCTGATAAGTGACAGCAAATCTTATATCAAAGATTCAACTTAAAAAGCCTAGGTTATTCGTAATCGATAAATTTTTATCAGGCCTTGTAAATTCATGTGACTTAATATAGTATTCCAGTTCCCATTAAAATATTCCACAAAAATTTATTAACAGATTAAACACTAACTGCAGAATTGTTAAAATCAATGATGGGCATAACCGGATTATTTTCATAATTTGAATGAATTAATAATCTGATGTTCAATGGAAGGATCAGTTGAATGATTAATTTTTTATACTTTATACTATAGATAGGTGGCAATAGTGTGATGTCTAATGCTTGGAATTATATTTTTGTATTATCAAAAAGTAAATAAATAATGAATGTCTAGCAAACAGCTAGACATTAATTATTTTCAATATATTCAACAAATATTTATAAAGGGTGGTCCAACCAAAACGCACGATGTTAATTGTAAATAAAACAAAAAGTTTTCAGAGAATTATCTTAATATTTCTCATTATGATAGAAGGATCTATGACAATTATGTGTGAAACAAAATATCGGCCAAATGCTCGCCACGGCTTCGGTGGCATACCTCTACCCGAATGTCCATATTTTCAATGACTCTGAGACATAATTGAGGTTCAATGTCGTTAGTGTGCCGAATTATCTCATCCTTTAGCTCTTGAATTGTTCTCGGCTTATTGACGTACACTTTGTCTTTTAAATATCTCCAAAGAAAGAAGTCCAACGGTGTTAAATCACATGATCGTGGCGGCCAATTAACATCGCCACGACGTGAGATAACACGGCCATTGAATTTCTCACGCAAAAGTGCCATTGTTTCGTTGGCTGTGTGGCAAGTGGCACGATCCTGTTGGAACCACATATCGTCCAGGTCCATATCCTCAATTTCTGGCCACAAGAAGTCCGTTATCATCTCGCGATAGCGAACACCATTCACGGTAACTGCTTGGCCGACCTCATTTTTGAAGAAGTACGGCCCGATGACACCGCCAGCCCATAAACCGCACCAAACAGTCACTCTTTGTGGATGCATCGGCTTCTCAACAATCACTCCTGGATTCTCATTTGCCCAGATGCGGCAATTCTGCTTGTTAACGAATCCACTGAGGTGAAAGCGTGCCTCGTCGCTGAAGATGATTTTCTTTGTAAAGTCACCATTCACTTCTGTCTGTTCAACCAACCATTCGGCGTATTGACGACGCTTGAAATGGTCAGTGTAGGCTTCAGCTCTTGAGTCAATTGAACCTTGTAAGCGTGTAAATTCAAATTCAAATCTTTATTCAAAATTCGCACCAGTGATGTTCGTGAGATGTTCAATTGTTGGGCACGACGACGTGTCGAGGTTGACGTCTCTTCTGCAGCAGCAATAGTTTCCGCAGAACGAACTGGGCGAGCATGCACAGGTGTTTTCACATTTCCTACAGACCCGGTTTCCTGAAATTTGCGCACAATTCTCCCGATTGTGGACACATTTGGTCGATTATGCTGACCAAAAAAGTCACGAAGTGCACGAAATGCATTTTGATTTGAACGCCCATTTTCGTAAAAGGCTTCAACAATCTTAACGCGCTGCTCAATTGTGTTGCTCTCCATGGTTGAATTTGTCAAACACTGAAATAAAGAAATGTCAAATTAAGTTGGGCAAAAAACTTGATGTTAAGGTGTGACTCACAATTAACATCGTGCATTACGGTTGGATCACCCTTTATAACCGACCTGCTAAATACCACAGTATTAATTACTACAAAAATTACATTTTTGATCTACTTTTCTAATGATATATAATTATTTTCATAAAAATGTATTGGCAACTGTGCCTTTTCTTGCTGGTCCGGTAATACGTTTTCAATTTGTTCAGAACAGTTCAGTCATATTATTTTAAAGGTAATTTCCGGTTGTTTTCTTGAGTACTTGAATGCAATAATCAGCTTACATTGGTTATTTTAAAATCAGATGTACCAAAAATTCAATTATTTTATCTTAAATTAACTTATATTTGGTAAGATTTATACTATATATGGCCTCAGATACGTATATACAAATATTCTATCAAAATATAAAAATTTTGTATTCCAAATGAATTACATTACAAAACAGTGTATTGGAAATGTGAAATAAAATATACAATGTATTTATAATTTTAAATAAATTTAATAAATGAATTTAAAGAAGCAAACTTTGCTCATATTCATAGATCACCTAGTCAACTTAATGCAACCTTAAGAAACTCATTTTACACAATTTAAGTGATAATTTACCCAAAAAAAAATATTTTATATACAAAATATTTAATTTTTCCATAGAAACATATATTTATATAAAAATTATAGCCCCATATAAACTAATATAGAATTTATTCTTTATAAGTCCAAATTTTAATTTCACCATCATCACTGCATGAGGCTAATATGCCTATACTCGCAGGATTCCAAACTACACAGTTAACATCTTGATTGTGTGCTCTATCAACAGCACATACTAGACTAAATGTTGGAGCATTTGGGTCAGATCCTTCATCTTCTTTAAATATTCTAATAGCATCATCTCCACATGCTGTTGCTATAAGACCTGTATTAGGGCACCAACTTATATCATAGATTGTCCGACCATGATAACCAGCTAATGTACATACACATTTCCAGGTGGAATCATTGTCTTCAGTCGCAACACCTTCAGGATTCCCAGGAGCATACTCCTTCCAGATTTTTATGGTTTTATCATCACCACATGAAGCTAACCGCTTACCATTGTTTTCAAAACTAATACTCCACACAGTTGATTCGTGTCCCTCTAATGTACCACAGCATATCCAATCCCCATCACTAGGTTCATCTCGAAATAGTTTTATCATGTTGTCATAAGAGGCAGAAGCAAGTAAGTCTTTCTCAGGGTGAAAAACTACCTACAAATAGAAAAAGGTTAATAAAACATTATTCAATGATGACAGTTAATAAATGCATAAAATATTGTTTTTACGCATATACCTTTTTTACATCTTGTGAATGAGCATTTAAAACAGCTGCACAATCATATTCATCTTCATCGGCTACTTCCCACACCCACACCGACTTATCTCTACTACAAGTAGCTAGTAGTTGACCAGACTTAGACCACGTAACACTCTTGACTTCATTTTCATGTCCTTCGAGTGTAGCGTTGCATTCAAACTCACCATTTTTTTTATCCCATATACAGGTTGTTGCATCAAAACTAGCAGATGCCAAGTAATTACCACAAGGTGACCAAGCTACCTGTCTTATAGTACGTCGATGGCCATCAGTAAATACTACTTTATTACCCCATTTTCCAGTTAAATCTTTGGCCCATAGTCTTATGACCTTTTCTTCGCCACAAGAAGCTAAAACCTGCCCCTTGGGATGCCAACTCAAATTCCAAACCCTTCCAGCATCTTTCTTTAAAGTCTGAACCAGTTCCAATTTCACCATTCTTTTAGGTTAAAAAGTTCGCTGCATCATAGAACTGAATACGAATAATATCAGTCAATTTACAGTCACATAGTTTCAGACTGGTGGGAGAACATTGCCACCACGGTTTCAGAATAGTAAACTTGTGGTCAAATGAATTATGTTTTTGATGTCCTGTGGAATTTATCTTCGGGGGTACATTATTTCAACACTGGATGTATCCTTATTTATTGTTTGTCTCATTACTTACAGAAGCTGTATGTCTCATGTTACTGAAACTGTATGTTCAGTAATATATTTACTGAAGTGTATGTCTTTAAACACTTGTTCAAACAAAATAACTTTAAAAAAACCTGAAATATCTCCTACATGTGATCTAGTGAGATTTTTTAAATTATATAGTGTGTACAATGTGAGTTTGATCTTGCCGCGCGTAAAATACACCCTTTTCCCTGCAAATGCTACCCCACTCTTTCTTCTACGCAACATAGAGATTCACACTTTTTCCTATTATTGATAAGTTGTAATTCAAGATATAATATATACAATTCAAGATAGAAACTCGAATTGGTATATAATTTAATAATTCCCAGATTGATTTTAATATTTTGATATCCTTATTCTTCAATTCCCAAACGATTATTTATCAAGTTTATTCATCTCATGCCTCATGTGCTTTAAACCAACATAACTGCCAGTAGTCACATGAATACGTCATAGCGGTGACGACATTCTTTTGACAGATTCGTTTCGTTTAGGTATCTTTTCCATCCTTTCCATACACTGTTTTTGCGCTCACTGAACATAGAATTTAATAGCGAGCGAGCAAGCAAGCATGTCGAAAATAAACCATTTCAAGGACGAGTGACTCCTCGCAGGAATAAAATTCGGACAATTTGTTTGCACGCGGATCCATGACGTCATGAATATAAGGAAATGTCATGTATTTTACCACTTCATATTACTTCATAATGTTTATAACCTAAAGGAGTAACATATACATGCGTGTTGTTTACAAACTGCTTGTAAAGTAAAACCTTTGCTATCTATTAATTGTTCTAAACCTAATTACGTATAGAAAGACTTTGTTTCATTACCAAGTAGCAGCAGTAATAACTGTTTTCTTAATTCTAAGTTAGAAGTTATTTTAGGTTTGAATACCAAATTTAATGTAACTGATGGTGATAAATCTACAATTTCAAAATATTTAGATAAGATTATAGATACATATATATATATATATATATATATATATATATATATATATATATATATATATATATATATATATATATACATATATATATATATATATATATATATATATATATATATATATATATATATATATATATATATATATATATATATATATATATATATATAATTTGTATGGTCAAGTTAACTTTGATGTGAAAGAAGTAGTTAATGTAAATAAGCAAATTGATCCTCAAACAAAATGTTTTCTTCCAAGACTAAGAAATAGTGCCAGATTACCCTCATCTATTGCCCTTCGAATCAAAAATGTTAAAATCTAAGGACTATCAAAGTGTAACGCAGAAGTTCTTAATACACAAACAGGTTTTGATCATAGTTATAGTAATATATAAGTTCCATAAAAAAGAAGTCAATGAATCAATACCTTAAAGAGGTTGATTTATGCGAGTATTATTTAATTTTTATCAATTCTGTATATAAACAGTAATAGTTTTGTTAGTATATAAATAATAGCAACTAAGGTAATGTTTATTTAGTTTTTAATTATATTTTTAAAATATAATCAGTTAGTAGGTACTTTCAGTTTAAAAGTTGATCGACATCCGTGTCAACGGTTTAAAAGTACCGCGCAAATGAGCTGCAGACGACGTCATGGATCGCCTGTAAACAAATTGTCCGAATTTTATTCCTGCGAGGGCACTCGTCTTCAAGGATGATGAAATAAAATGTACACGCAGGCGCAGCTGCTACATTCGATTCATCTGACAACTGAACTATTTGCAGAAGTCAGGTCAAGGGTCAGGTAAGCAAGTAAATATCTGTAAAACGTTAAGGGGTACATTAGTCGATATTATTATATCGGTTAATGTCAATAATTTCGCTGGCGAATAAACAGAAGGTGGTTACATCTTCAGACAATGTCCAAATAATTCACTATTAAATTATAATTCCACTATAAGAAATGGAACAACTTCCAGTAGAAATCGTTGAGAAGATACTCACAAATCCAAAAATATCAGTAGAAGACGTGGTTCATTTCTCGCTGACATGCCATCATTTTCAAAATGTTGTTACGAACAGTAACAAAATTTGGAAAACCAAGCTATTTCAGAAGTAAGTATAATAATCATAACTGTAATAAACATCTAATGTATATTATTTTAAGATGGCCCCAGTTGAAAAGTGTGTTGGAAAATAAACATATAGTTTTTCAACATGAAGTTCGATATATTTATGAACTTAAGAAGAGGACTCGTAATATGCTGGAGAAAATGCCACCGAAATTTTATAAAAAATACGAAATATCTGACTCGGATTTGCATGAATGGAGTATGATTTTGCATGAACGGGAAGAAGTATATAATTATTTGGTTATGGATCTTATGGATATCGTTAATTTGGATGCAACTATTAAAAGTATCGAAGTTGTCCCTCTAAAGTACGTAACCATCATATAAATATATTATAAGTGTAATGAAGAGTTGATAAGACAGATGTTTCTCTTTTCTTTAGAGAGCTGCTTCTCTTTTTCTTCATATGATATGTGTGTGATGCTTGTTAGTATTTTCGTTAATATTTATTTTTAATTAAAATATTAATTTTATGGAAAAGCTTATATACCTTCCCTGTCATAGAATCTAAAGTAGGCATGTCAAACTGAGGGTCATATAGGTCACATTTATATTATCATGAGGGCTGCACGTGATAACTAATTGGTCATTCAATAAATCTTATAGAATATTTTTATTACTTAAATTTAGAAACATACAATATACATATAAATGGTTTAATGACTATACTCTGGTTTCAAAATAGTGGGCAGTAAGGTATAGAACACTATTTTTATGAGCTGGTAATACGATTCAACAAGTGTCGTGTCTGTTTTATGTGTAAATTGTAAAGACCACTCCCTACACTCTGTAATTTCTGCTCACTTTAGTCACGTGTGATACAAGGCACGTGCCTTGTCTATTTGCCTTGTCTGGTCCACATGTTGCGATTTGCTTACTGCTTACAATTTTGAGACCGGAGTATAACTCCTATAACATTCATAGCTGCAAAGTAATAAAGTAGTTAAACAAAAAAAAAAAAAAGGGAAATTTTAGACTGCAGTTGTGTTTTGTGTTACACAGGGATTTTGTTGTAAGATCATGCATGATATTCATAGTTCTAAATTAACTGATCGGTTCGTTACAGTGTCTGTTGTGCCGTCTGCAGGTGTGCTTGCAAAGTGCCAATGTTTGACTTGCTTGACCTAAAGTATCATATGTCTGCAGAGTCTAATGATATTTCTATTTTAACCGATAAATAAATTGAAAGTTAGTATATATGATGATATATATGATCGAGACTTGATACATTGGATAAATTTATTAAAACCTGTTGCATAAAAATAGAACATTGTAAAGATTATTGTTACAGTATTTAAAAAAGTGTTAATATAATTTTTATTCATTCTAATATCAGTGTATATTGTAAACATGTATATTATATTATTTATGAGATTAGAATCTCCAAGCAAGCAATATATTGCGTAGACATTTTAATCTCCTAATGATTGACTAATATAATTCTGAATATTTGAGAGTTTCACATATTTGTAGTACCCCTGGTAATAAAACTCTGCAGTATTATGCAAGCAAAGTTCTCAGATACATACGACAATTGCACCTATCAAAAGTATGGAACAATTACATATCATTACCACAGTCGAGGCAAGTTCTCGAAATTGGGGCTGTTTTTGTAGCTCAATGGTGCCAACCCAATATAGAAGTAGCTTTTGAAGATATAACTGCTAAATTGGACCATATCGCAGAAAAAGTAAAAAATGTTCTGCGTACGTCTAATCCTGGACATTCCTTATTCAAAGCCTCACAAGATGATCTGAACTTGTGGCGAATTGAAAATAGACTTGAGAATCAGTGGAATGTTAATGAATGCCGTCAGCTTATTTCTGTGATGAGAGAGGTCCTTTTTCAGCAAATGGGTTTCAGTGGAAATAACCAGGCTTACTATATGCCACAGAATTCATTTATAAACGAAGTTCTTGAAAAGAGGCAAGGACTGCCAATAACATTGGCTATAGTTTTTGAAGGTGTAGCCAGACGCTTAGGTTTACGTTGTGAGCCAATTAGTTTTCCAGCTCACTTTTTACTAAGATTTTGTGAGAGCTCTGACCCAGATTCAGACTGGTATTATATTGATGTATTTAATGGAGGCCAGGTGGTTAGAAAAGGAGCTTGTCCTCATAGCAGATTTTCAGGCTCTCGAGATCTATTTCCTATAGCCACAGCTGTGCAAGTAGTCGAACGGATGGCGAACAATTTGGAAGTGTCTGCCCGACAACATGCACATCCTAATGGGAGAATTACAAGACTGCGTTCGAGTTTGGAATTGCTAAAGTTGGTAAATCCGAGAGATATATCGGCACTTGTCAGCTTAGCCAGGCTTTATATGCTTCACAATATGGATACTAAACCACTGGAGCATTTTCTTCTCTCACAGGAATTTGAGGTTCCGGAACAAGCACAAAGGTGAGTTAAATAGTATTAAGATAGGTTTCTAACTCTGATTGTAAAATCTGTAATTTTGATTTTAAAATTTTTAATTCAAGATAATTGTGAGAACGAAATTATACATATTTACGCATTATGAGATAAAAAGTTTTATATTGACTTCTGATATCATTGAAAATCCATGTACTCAAATTTTGAAATAGATGAAAGGTGAACATAACGACCTTAGAAATGACTAAGACAGTAAATGCAGGTGTTTTATTCTACAATTAAAATCGAATTCAGTACTGGAAATGTTCATGGAAAAGGGAGATGTTAACATTTTTTAGCACGTTATTTGGAATTTGTCTTATTATTTATATTGTGTTATGGGTTTACTGTGACTTTCAATTTACTTTCATGGTAATGAGTATTTAATTGAATTTCAGTGAACTATTATTCTATATATGTATACATCTTATTTTACAAGGGAAGATCTAAGATTTGTATACAGTGAGCACGTAGATGTTAGAACAAATTGGAACGAATCTCAAACAGATTTTTTTTTGGTTGATTCTTAGGTGCACTTTTTGGTATATTTATTTGATATCTTTTGATATCATCACTATTGGAGATATAGCATCATCGACAGGTTTTTTAAATAACAACATCTTTATATGAAACAACTTAAGAGAGCAATTTTTTTTTATATATAATTGAATTCTGTGGTAGGTTACACAACACTTGTTTTGAAAAATAAATACCATTTTAGTAAATTAAAACAGTATGAAAAATAAATATTAATTCAATTAAGTGTTAATAATTGAATTATTGTTGATAATTAAGTAATTAAACCATTCAATTAAGTGTTCACAGATTATCTAAAATTCTTGTAAAATGTTATTTATCATATTATTACTAATTAGTCTTACACTGTTCAAGGTGGTTGGATAAGTATTTTTGGTTACAGCTAGTAACATACTCAACTATATATCTTTCAGAATGGTATGATGATATTTGGCATGATTGTCTCTGTCAAAATTTCAAAATTGGGTTTTTATTGTACTTATAGTTGAGTGTTTTATAGGTTCTTCAGGATACTTATTATTAAATAACTTATAAACCTTAAATTGAGTAGCTTTTTTTTTCATAGCCAATCACCATTAACACTTCAATTCGTTGTTTCACTTAAATGCACCAAATTTTGAAAACTTGTGTTAAGCAGTTAAGTAAAACTATTGTATAGCCTAACACATGCAGGTAACCAAGTAGCATAAAACAATAGAAAACCTTGGAAAGAAAATTCTAAAAAAAAAAATGACTTCAAATAATATAAAACTATAATAAATTTAAATACGACAAAATATAAAATTCTTGAAAAAATAGCTATAACCAGTGTTGGACTGAAAGAACTTTGTGGAAACCTCCTTTGTGAGAAAAATTAAATGTATTACTTCTCATTATAAAATATGTACATTACTTTGTAAGTATGTGTGCACGCGCTTGTGGATGTGTATATATATATATGGGTGTGTGCGTGCGTGGGTCACATCTACATGCACCATGTGACTACAAAAGTACAAGCTCCATTTACCCAAGAAAATGTTATAAACATTACTATAAACGATTGTGATTATGAATGTATTTTAAAACATTTTGTTGTATTCATTCTTTGTTACCTGTTGTTGAAAATTTCAATATTTTAGGGCTATGTGGCAAGTAAATATTTACAAAAATTTATAAAATGAGAACTTTGTGACCAACATATATTTGTCTGGTAGGTTTGTTTCTCTAAGAAGAAAATCAGTATGTATATCCTGGAGTTGCAAACCTTATACATCAGTTTCTTCTGTAACTTTTCAAGAGTTTAGTAAAATGTGTATGGTCTTGAATACAATTACAGTAGAACTTCGGTAATCCGGACAGATATAGTGTAGATATTTGTCCGGATTGGTGATTTGTCTGGATTACCGAAGTTCGATGAACATCCTTGATTAACATTTATGAAGTCAAGCTTATTTATTCCAACATTAACTTAAATGTTTTACAAATCGGTATATCCTAAATATAAGGACACAGATATGTACATATACTCATACATACGTATAAACTGGTGAAAAGAAATGTATTTCAAGTCAAGAAGTCTCTGATTTTTTTTGAGTAATATTTTCATTGTGAAGCTTTCTTGCTAGTTTTAGATTTTTTTTTTCATTAAAAGGACTTCTCGATAATTGAATTTGTTTTCTTCCACCCATTGCACACATTTTGAAAAACTGTACTACTTCTGAATGTTTGATTTTTGTCGGAATTTCAATAACATATTTTTCTTCATCATTTGTGTTTGATTGTACCACTTCAATTATTTCTTCGTCACCAACATTATCAGCAGCTATTTCGTCCCTTCCTGTCACCCAGTTTGTAATTTCTTCATCAGCCAGTTCACTTTTCGGATCTATAACATTTTTTTCAAGTCATTCATTTTCGTAGCTTCAAGTAGGAGTCTTTTTCTTATATCGGCCAGCAAAATATCATCTTCATCTGACACCAATTGAGCTTTGTGGCCAGTGTCCGGATTACAGAGGTAAAAATCTGAAAGTGTCCGAACTGTAATGGGTGTCCGATTGACTGGAGTATCCGGTTTACGGGGTGTCCGAATTGCCGAAGTTCCACTGTATTTATAATAGTATAATTTGTTGCTTCATTATATTTTACTTAAGTTCTTCAATTTGTATTATACAAATCCTTTCCTTATCGTGCAATATTAAGCCTGATTCAATATCATAACTATGACCTGACAGTTATAATATTGACATTTATTCTGTGTTTATTCAATAAAAAATGTTTTCTTTATCTAATGTTTCTAATTATTCTGTGAATCTAAAGGTGATTACCTCCAAACACCACTATTAAGGTTCCTCCATGTTCTAGTCTGCTTAAAGAATTTTATATGATGGGAAAATTTTTCATTTTATTGATGATATTTAATTCATTCAAAAACTGGAATTCACGTTCTTAGAGTTAATCTCAATTTTCAAATATTTGAGGTATTTTTATTGAAGATATTGTGGACTACATTTGGTTTAATTGATCTCTATATTTTACTATTTTAAACACATTTAACTCATTACTGCTGATAAGTATAGGTATATTTTTATTTAAATTTTTACATGAAAGCCATTTTGACAGTTTTAAGATTACATTTCATTATCCTACAGCTTACTACACTGAGATTAGGGAATTTTCAAGTTAATTAAGCATTTTTTCAAATAGCAATTTTAAACCTTGTTTATTACACGTCATTAGTATTAAGTTATTTTGTTAGTCAACGTAATTATGTAGTGGATTTTCACACATCCAAATAATATAAAACACTTCACAAAACTATTGTGGAAGGTAAGGCATAATTTGTCTAGTCGTTCTAAGGTCATTGAATAAAACAATTTTATTGAACTATATGAGGAATATGTTTTATGAATTATTATACCACTGCTTCTTGCCATAAAAATGTAATGTTACAGATACTAACAAGTTTCCCCATATAGTATCTTTTTTGAAACTCAGGAAACCATCCCTTGAAACATAATTTACTGTACCAATTTAATATTTTTAAAAGGTGGTATTTCCATAATTTTCTAAAAAAAAAAATATAAGAATATATTGTGTATATTTGTACTATATTTTAAATAAAATATCGACATTAGAAAGTATTTTATAAAAAATCTCAAGAGTTGTCCACATGCTGAGGGACTACGAAGCACACCATGCTCGCAATGACGCTGGATTATTTGATCAAGTGGAGGCAGCCCAGCGTACTTCAAACCTTCTTTACTCTGTTGGTATGGTAATGGAGCATATGACTCTCAACTATAAGTGTGTTATTTATGATTGGGATCCGGTATGTTTGGCAGCAGCTGAGTGGCAGGCCCAAAATAATGTTGACAAACTGCATCTTAAGGATGATCAACCTTTCTATAATGTTCTTGTGGAAGATGGATCTCATAGATATGTGGCCCAAGGTAAGCTATCATAATGACAATACCTTAAAACCATTTTTTTAATTAAGTTACATTCCATAGACTACAAGTCACAAAGAGAGGAATTATATAAAACAATTAAGCAAACGTTTAATTTTTTGACAAGGCTCTTATATTTTAAGTATAACCACGCCACTGTCTATGGAAGAACAAAGTTTGAGTATGGATAGAGGGGGGTAAACCCTCCTGCCCCTGGTCATGTCCGTTTTATTTATAGCTTTCTCGTACCAATCTAATTATATCTTAATGAAATTTAGGCATCTATAAAAAATCTATGATAATTTGAACATTTCCATTACATTGCCTGCTAAGTTTTGTTTGCCAATTTGTAGGTTTTTTTCCCACTGTTCTTTGCATGTTGTTTGAACAAGTTTTGTGAGAGAGGAAACACACTATTTATTTAAATGTATTATCAAGCAATCCATTAATAAGTTATTATTTTAAAGTAAATTATGTGTGTTTACAATGTTTATTTAAAAGTATTTAATGAACGTAAATTAAATAAATGGATAAAGATGTATTGACTAATAATTAAATGAGATTACAATATTTTCATGAAATTGTATGTATATTATATAATTACTAAATTATAAGTCTAAATATTAAAGTAAAATTAAAACATTTTTGTCTTCTGTTTATTTGAATATTTTTTCATGTAATAACACACCTATATATGTAGATTTTGGTTCTGGCAAATTAGAAACCATTAAAAAGAAAATAAGTGAATACTTTCCAATTTCTTCCTTGATCAGCAAAATCTTATAATCATATCGAACATATTTTTTTTTCAGAAAATTTGAGGCCGACATCTGACACAGGATCGATTCATCTAAATGATGATGTCGGTAGGCATTTTTCTCACTTTTTTGAAACTCATTATGTCCCCAATGCAGAAAAGGAGAAGGAGTATCCTGCCGATAGAAAAGTGAGACATATGTACTATCAAAAGAAAAAATTAGAGAGCTTTAAACTGTAATTCCTCTGTAGCTTTAATGTTTTTATTTTAAAAACACATGATTCTCATAAGATATTTATTTTATTATTGTTGATGTTAAAATTGTTTTTTTTTTCAAACGTCATGAAAGTGAGAATTTTTGAGAAATGGATTGCCAACATTTACTTTTTTTTGTGTATTTGTAAAAGACCGTTACTTTTACGTGTAGGAGAAGAAGTACAAACATTCGTTTCAGTTTAGTTTACAATTTATTTATGCTGTTTTCATCTTTGACTATAAAGAACTAAAATAACAGTTTGACAATATCTTATTGTATATGTCAGATTTCCAAAGATA
Source organism: Rosalia funebris (assembly GCA_037954035.1). Taxonomy (NCBI): domain Eukaryota; kingdom Metazoa; phylum Arthropoda; class Insecta; order Coleoptera; family Cerambycidae; genus Rosalia; species Rosalia funebris. The sequence continues at coordinate 15,330,372 of JAZFAV010000007.1, forward strand.
TCATGTGGTGTACAATATAATGTTTACATAGTCAAACGTAATAGCATATTTAAAAAAAATCCTTTGAAATAAATGTAAAACATTTATTTATTATGATAAAAAAAAGGAAACATTTGTTTTGTATGGATTTTATTTAATGGCGCTTTCAATTTGTAACTGGCTATTTCCTCATTTCAAAATCATTAAGCCAGCTTTGAGTTCTATTCCTTTAGTTACCTTATTGTTGGCATCTAATAGCACCCATTGTTGTTTAACCCATCATTCTCGAGTGCTCTGATAATAAATAATGGGTTCCAAATTCTCTATAATACTATGTTTTTTTTAGAATCATATCTCTGAGATAATGAATCAGTATGTGGTAATTTTGAAATAAAAGTACTATAAAAACAGTTAATTTTGACATCTGATACATTTTTTTTCTGGAATTTTTGACAAGAATCCTAAGGTTCTAACATATACGAGTCGTATATATTATATTAAATATTACTAAATGCACCTATGTAAATGTATCAGTGTGTAAGTAATGTGTTGTTAGTGTGTGAGGACATCCATGTACTTAAAATGTAATTAAACAGTGACAGTTAATCATGTAGAATTTCCTGCAATTTAGAAATTTTCTGTCAGCTGTTATCTTTTATCATGATTATATAGGGTTATATTCGCACCAATATTCCAATTTGCAAAAATTACTTTGAACATTCGTGGTAGTGAATTTTCATTAGATCAACAAGCTTGCCATATTTTTACCTATTGACATATTAATTTCAAGTTTCTTATTAAAAATTGAATGTGCAAATCCCAATGTGTCGTTTGAAGAAAAAGAAACGTGTTTTTTGGAATAAACGTGTCTTTCTGTGCTTTGCCTTGATTGACTGACAAGCTTAGAAAGTGAAGATTTAAGGTTGCCACATAAAATATGACTTATTCCTAAAAACACAATATACCATTCTGTTACTAAATAAAAATGCTGCTAATGTGGTAATCTTTATTTTAAAAATGTAAACATTTATTTTTCAAAAATACAATTATAAAAATATTATTGTTTCTTTTTTAATAAACATTGCATAGGTATAAACTCTTATAACAATTAAATAATATTTACCCGTGCTATTTTTGGAATCGAGATATATTCATTCAGAGTTTGCTCTGAAAGTTCATAGTGTTACTGTCACTGATTACTTCATACCACCATTCAGGCCGAGACATGGCACCAGGGTTCTGCATTAGGGTGGTTTGGAGATTTTCATAAAGCTGCAATCAAGTTTTAATATGTTAATAATTTCCAAAATTGTTTAAAAAAGTTTTTTTTTATTAAAACAATTAGAAGACTTGTATAATGCCTATGGAAAAATATATAAAAATATATATTGAACAAAAACTCTTTAACCAGTTTTAACATGCCAGTTATTGACAAAACTGTTTATAAATAACATTTTCTGATATTAAAATGGACTTATCCATTATTAGGGGCTTTAAAAACCTGATGGACATGTAGCCTCTGCTTCCAGATCTGTTTTATGTTTGTTTATTTGTTATTTTTTGCACATTTGGCGCTTACTTGGATTTCTAATTAAGCAAAAAATGTTCAGTATCATATGTAGGTTTAATTGTTATGGCTTAAAATAGTTTTAAGCCATTTTATTGCTTGTAAATTTGCTAAAAACGTTGAGTTCGCTAATCTTTCCACAGGTAGGTGAATTACTGTACATATACAAAACAGCAGTAAACCATACATGTATAAAAATATGTATTCTCCATTATCAGAAAATATATATGCATAACTTCTATGCATATATATGCATAAAATCTGCAATTTGGACATAAGTGTATCAATATATTTTGCATTTACAAGAGATTTAGATTAGACATAATTTTTTTTATACTTTTGCATGCCTACTAACATAAAATACTAGCAGTTTGGTTCTTTCTTGAATAGGGTGACCACATAAAGATTGACGATCATCATGGTTCCTGTTACTGTTATGTATTATTTATATATATTTTTATGTTATATTATTTATATTATATAATTCATATATAATTTCCATTGTTCTTGTTAATTGAATAATTTTTCTTTCACCATAAAAATTCTCGTAATATTTTTTTCATGCCCAAGTGTGAACTTTCTTGGTGTTTTGAAGCCGACTTGATTGAATTGAGAAAGTACAAATGAAAACAATTCGAGGGGTGCTATAAAAGTATATTTGATTTCAACAATTCAAAACTGGATCAATACATCACGAGATCATTGTTCTAACTCCAACTCCCATGGTACAATTGATGCAAAATAAAATTGAGATTGGAAAATTGATAATAGATATTCTGGGGTATAAACATTTTAAAATATTCAATAAAATCAATGTGAAAGGAGAATAATGGATGCAGAGAAAATAAATAATACGGAGATTTTTTTTTAATAGCAGTAGTGATAAGGACAAGAAAATATCATCTTAAATGGAAAGATATATAAAATTTATGTCTATAAATTTTTTTTTGTATATATTGCATGCATTTTCATTGTGTTGATTTATGAGTAACGGTAAAGTATTCTCAAACAGAAAATCACAGGGCTGACGAATTTGCCCTGTGTGCACTTCAAACATATGAGTTGACCCTTAGTTGAACTAGCAATGTGTCAGAGCAGCACTAGCATACTCATACACCTGAATTTTAGTTAACTTTGGAATTAACTCTAAAACCAGCCGTTTTTCATCACAAATTATAACCACATATTCTCCGTTAATACGTGTTGATAAATTATCAACCCAATTAAACTGTGTTTAGTGGCTGTTGCATTTTTTATGTTACTTAGTGTATATTGAAGACTGGTTTCGATTTGAGATTTATTTTTAAGGGGGTCTCTTCTCTCTCTGGAGGGTCTTTTTTCGGGCTATATTTTGGGAATGGATTTCTCAGAAACTACAAATGATATTGAACTATTTTTTTATTTTTTCCGTTACAATGTCTTTTTTCCAAAATATATTGGTTTTCTCCCTCAGCCGTTGTAGGCTGCTACGTAGCCCCTGCTCCGAGCAACATAATATTTTCTGGCCAAGATTGTAGCATTCTAGTGTATCTGGTAGCAATAATGATATTTACTTAAAAAGCATTGCTCCATATGAATTCTAAACTAGAGCTATCTCCACTAAATAAAAATTGTGAGCGTGAGAGCATTTTTGAATTTATTCCGAAATTTTCGCTGTATGACACAAAAATCGTAAAAAAATTGCACCATCTACAGTTAAGATTCTAGTTTAGGATCTACAAAAAACTGCGCTGAATAAAAATAAAATAAAAATCAAGTTAATCAGTCAATTAATCTCTTCGTAATCTTGGCCCAATACTCTTAAAATCCGTTTTCGAGAAAGTTTTTAAACTTTGAAAAAATTTTATTTACAGTTGATCTGGAATGCCTGGGTCGTAAAGTAAACCCTCGTCATCGTAAAATGATTCCAGTTGAGATGCTTTTGCCTTTCTTCAATTCAGGCCGACTTTGCAGCGTCGGCGTCGGTCACTCGCTTCTCGGAATATTCGATGCGCGCCCTGTTATGCCGAAGCGCCAACATCTCAGTCAGCTATCCCACGACCAGTCCCATTATGTGCATAATTTTCAGTAAAGGCTTGTACCCTTCATTGAAAATTATGACGCCTATATAATTTCATTGCAATTTCAACTGTCAGGTGTTTTGGTGCAAATGACCAGATGACGGAATTCACGGATTCATTATTTTGTGGGAGCTCCAAGACACCTTTCTAATAAATTTTCCGATGATAAATCCTCGTAGATGGGTTTGATTGCTTGCAGAACTGCCTCACTCAGGGGTTCTCGGGAATGTTTAAAGGTCCTGAGCTTTTTGCAGCTTCGGCTTTACGCCAGTTGCACCAGCTACTTTCACCCGGCAGGCACTTTTCATGTCGTGGATTTTTATCCTTGTGATTTTGGTACCACTCATCGTAATCTTCAACGTTTTCGTGTTTCTTATTCGCCCACACACTGCAATGTTGACAAAAACTTGATTTTGCCAAAGCATTGATAACTTTTTTACGATACGCAACTAACGTTGAGACGCCAAATAACGAGAAAAATCCAGACTTTTTCCTCTCGCCTTACTCCACGCTTTTTTTCTTACACTTTACTTCACGCTTACAACCTTGAGAGTCATTGGCATTCGATTGAAAAATCTATGCCAAGGGTCTGCATTGTCTCACGGCAGTTGCCGCGCAGCGCGCATTTCAGGCTCCGGGGGTCACCCGGTTTGCGGCCATATATCTTAGAGACTTCGACGAATTCAGGGATATCCTTTTGCACAGTGATTCTAGGATAGTTGTACTATAAAAATATACAAAAAAATCGGTTTTTTGAAAATTTCAGGGAGAGATCCCCTTAATACAAGTTATATCTATATGAAGAATTTAGTTTAGAAATATATGTCGGTACAACTTTAAGACGGTAATATTTAAGGCCAACTGTCATAATTTAATTATTAAATAATTGTTACAGTATGACATATAGATATATGCACATATATCTATACAGTATGACATGTACATTCTTCTTAGCTCTATCAGATTCTAAAAGGAAGGGGTTGCTGAACTAAGATCAATTGTCTGTTGTAAATTATTATAATTCCTGTTTTAAATTTTAAGTATACAGCCTGGTAATAAAACTTTGCTGAATATTCATAATTTGTTATTGATTTTTTTGAAAAACTGAAACACGTCGACTTTATTTTTTAGAAAGATATTGCCGGACGTGAGAATATTATTTTTTTTTCAGATTCTGTATTTGATCTGCGATGTCATCATAGTCCTTTTTAAATTGCAACTTCTTTATTGAAAAAAAAATTCTTAAAATGTAAATAATATATGTTAATTAATTCTTAAGGTGCATTGGTCCCATATTAGGGGTTTCTATTTACCATTTAAAAGACAGAAATTGATGAAACAACTTTAAAATTTTTGTCAGAAATAACATTTGCTTTGTATTTTTTCAAAAAAAAAAAAACTTACTTTTCCATCTGATTTTCCTAGTACGGAGTTGATAACATAATCGGGGGGTGCCAAACTATCAATAACTGACACACTATCCGGTTTCAAATCTTTGCATAACATCAATATTGAATCTTTGATACACTGAGAAAATTCTGCTTGTGTAGCATAGCCACCTTGGTAGAAATATACCAAATGTTTATCTAAGCATGCTAGACCATACAAACTTCCTAATCTATTCAAAGTTGGATACAGTTCAGGTGCAGCTGTGGAAATCTTTAACCCGTAATATCTTAGAGCAGTGTATTCAGCATAGGCACGAGATACTACTGCTGCACGATATACTTGTGAATCATTACGAGCAGTGAATTTGTCTGCACCAGTGGCTAATACTTCATTTTGTCGCCTTTCCATTTCCTCAAGTAGGTACAAAATCAACCATTGGTAACAATCCACAATAACTAAAAAGTGTAAAATTTTATAACATATTCATTGAACGAAAGAACATTATAAAAAGGAGGTTGTTGGGCCAAATATTACCATACTTTAAGTGCTGAATGTAGTTGTAATTGCTACAGTCTTTGTTGAAATGTATTAAATTGTGTCAGCATATATGCAAGAGAAAAAATTTCTCTTAAATGTGTCCAAATCTGTGCACTTTTTATAATATTCTTTTGTTCAATATCATATTTTAATAGATTTTTCAGAAGATGAAAATTCTGTTTCAGCTTTAATTGAAAAGAGGAAAACATTTTGATATACTTACATTGTGGTGTTTGGACATCTTCCTTTCTTCTTATGTTGTAACGTTTAACCCTGATATTAATATAGTCTACTAAAAATGTGCAACTACCTAGTGGGGAAGACAGTTTACCTCCTGCACTAACTGTTTGCCATTGTCGCAAAAGCCAGTTGCTGGTTTGTTGGACTAGCACATTATTGTCACCTTCATAAGTTACACAAGGATCTATCGTGTCACGTAAATCTCCTATTCTTGCGGCTTTGAGAAAGCCATGACCTCCGCATGCTTCCCTACATTCCTGAACAGCATCTCTGCACGTCCAAGTTAGAAGTGGTTTGATGCATGATACTAAGGCGTGAATTTCAGACACCATTTCACTCTGTAACGAACAATGAAATAATACTATATTCTCATATCTTTTGTCACATGTAAACTTTTATTTAACACACTGTTCTGTGGTAGTTAAAGTTCCTTTTTGAGTTTTGTATACAGCGGTCTATTTTTTTTTACAGATTTTTAGGATATAAGGCGACAATTCAAAAGACGATTTAATTGATAAGATAATTACTTGAACATAATTTGGATTAGAAACCCACAACTTCTTTATGAGGAGCAAGATATTTAAGTTAAAATAGACAACAGGTTTATGTCCTGCAAATACAAATTGTAGTATGGATATTATGGATAGTCTATTGCTACACAGGTCTTTATTAAATCATTTTACCTTAGTTTCCATTTTAGATAAATCAGAGTTAAAAGAATGCCAAATTTGTATGTATTAAAGTTGGTTTCGGGATCTATGACGGTTTTATAAATATTCGCAGTTGTTATATATAATAATAATAAAAATGAAATTAACTAGTTATTAATTAGTCCAGATGAGGATGTAAATGTGTATATAGTTCAATTAGTTTCAGATGATCGGAATAACTGGCCCAAATAACTCTTAAGTAAGTGAAGATATATTTTTGAATATTGCTTTTTATTTTGACTATATTATGTTTTTAAAATCTACAATTATTAATTCCATGAAAGCATAAGTTTCTCTGTATTGCCAGTTATCTTACAAGTTTCATTATTTATTTATTCGCCGAACTTCATGGAAATCAGATCTTCCCAGTAGGAAACTGCACTTGTCAGTTAACTGTCGACACAGAAATAGAACACATTAAGTATATACGTTTTTTTTTATATACAGTGCTATTCAAAAGTCCCCTCCCCCCCCCCTCTTATCTTTTTAACGATTATACATAAACTAGTGAAATTTGGTAACTGAATATTAAGGGTTGTAAACTTCCCTACTAGTGATGATAGATGACGTATGCGTCAAAGATGACGTCACAAGGTCATTGTGACCAATAATTTTAAATGGAACCCTATGCCAAGCGACACCTCTTTTAAAAGGCATCGAAAAAACCTATTCAATGATACTAATATTGTGTCTGTTTACGGCAGTTTTGACAACTGGCTTTCAAAAACCGCAAAGCTGTGATGAATTAAATCAGTTAATAATAAAATTTAAAATTCAAGCTCCGCCACTGGTTAGTTGGATAGTAAATAATCTGACGTTTTTGCAAGTCTCCCCAATTTGATGTTTTTTTAGCTGTCAAAGTTTTTATACATTTAATAATTTGTGTATTGTTGATCGAACGTTTAACTGTTTTAGTATCTTGTGGTAATTTTAAAATATTTGTACATTCAATAATTTGTTAAACTGTTGTGAGCTGAACGTTTAAGTGCTTCAAGAAGAGAAATGGCACGTGTTTTAGGTGATAAAGTAGCAGCGATCCTAATACTTGGTGAAACCGGAGAAAATATTCATGTAGCAGAACGCATTTTTAATGAAAGGTTTCCCGATCGCCCAGTTTCGAGGATTTATTTGAGAGAGCTTCTTCGTAAGTTTAAAACAACGGGTAGTATTAATGATGCAAAACGATCTGGCAGACCATAAATTTCTGATGAGAAAAAAATTGATATACTGGCAGAAGTAATAGTAAATCCTAGTTCTTCAACAACTCAAGTTGCATCAACCTGTGAAATCAGTCAAAGTACAGTGCACAGGGTGTTGAAAAAAAAACAAATTTCACCCATACAAATTAAAAATGGTTCATCAACTCTCAGACAACGATCCAGACCGAAGACTGCAATTTTGTGAAAATATGGAGACTAAAATCAACCAACAGCCAGACTATGTCAAAACAATTTGTTTTAGTGACGAAAGTACTTTCTATCTAAATGGAAATGTAAATACACAAAACGTGAGATATTGGAGTGACGCAAATCCTCACATGTTTCGTGAAACACATACTCAGTATCCCGAGAAGGTCAATGTTTGGGCAGGTATATTGGGAAACCACATCGTTGGGCCTGTTTTTTTAAATACCAACTTAACCGGTGAGGTGTATCTGCAGATGTTGCAAAATGCAATAGAACCGTTAATTTTTGAAATTTTGGAAGATAATCAAGATGAATTCGACATTTTGGAAATAACATTCCAACAGGATGGTGCTCCTCCACACTATTACCACATCGTTGGGCCTGTTTTTTTAAATACCAACTTAACCGGTGAGGTGTATCTGCAGATGTTGCAAAATGCAATAGAACCGTTAATCCTTGAAATTTTGGAAGATAATCAAGATGAATTCGACATTTTGGAAATAACATTCCAACAGGATGGTGCTCCTCCACACTATTACGGTGCAGTAAGACGGTATTTGGATGAAGAATATCCTGGTAGATGGATTGGACGACGAGGTTCAATGGAATGGCCGCCTCGATCACCGGACCTCACACCTTTAGATTTTTTTCTGTGGGGGTATCTTAAATCGAAGGTTTACGCCACTCAGCCTGACAATATTGATGTTTTAAAACAACGTATTGTTACAGAATGTAGGGCTATTTCCGCAGACACATTTGAAAAAGTACGAGAAGAGTTTCGCAATAGGATGTTTTACTGTCAGAAAGTAGATGTTGGAATATTACATTCAACAATAATTATTTTAGGTTTAAAAATAGTCTTCATGCGGTGCCTGAAATTAAACATAAACATTAGGTCAGCATTTATGAGTTCGGGTAACTCAATATCGAATGTTTAACTGTTCAAATGTCGTTGAAATAAAAATTGATTATTTAGCAAGTCAGTCTGAAAGATTATACGTTAGAATACACATCTTAATTTCTTTGTACGTAATTTAGTTGTTATATAGGGTATCAATAAACTCGTATTGTCCTCAAATTGTATCTTTAATTATTTATTCTCCCAAGTACTTCGAACAGGTTATGGGTCCAGGTGCGTCGCGTAAGCTCACTTGTAAGGGAGAATAATTAAAAGGTACATCGCGAGTGATAACTATTGTTGTATAGACAACTGGAAAATGGCGGAAAGTGCTAAGTATAACATCGAAAAGTTGAACGGGCAAAACTACCAGTCCTGGAACTATTTAGTGAAAATGTTATTAATAAATGCGGATTTATGGGATGTAGTTTCGACTGAATTACCAACACCGGAGGAACGAAACGGCACCTGGCAGAAGAAAAATGACAAGGCCTTATCAACCATAGCCTTACTTGTCGATGTTAGTCAACTAGTGCATATCAGAAATAAGGAATACGCGCATGATGCGTGGGAAGCACTAAAGGAGTATCATCAAAAATCGAGTTTATCTAGCATGGTTTTTCTGTTAAAGCAAATTTGCAGGCTATCGCTAGATGAGAATGGTGATATGGAAGCACACATAAGTTCATTCTTGGAATTATTGAATAAACTGGCCGCTTTAGGGGAAGAAATTAAGGACAGGTTTGCGGCAGGCATTTTGCTGGGAAGTCTTCCAGACTCATACAGTTTTTTAATCACAGCGCTGGAAAGTAAGTCATTGAGTGAATTCACGCTTGAATTCGTAAAAAGTAAATTAATCGATGAGTACAGGAGGCGTCAAGGAGCTTTGAAAAGTCAAAACGAGTCAGCCATGAAATCAGTATATAATAAAAGGATCCAAAGTAATCAAACTGCAAGTACAGATGTAAAGCAATGTTACTTTTGCAACAGGAAAGGTCATTTTAAACGGGACTGTTTCAAGTATAAAGCGTTTAAAAGAGAAAAGGCCAATAAAGTTACTGAAATTAATACTGGTGACAGTGATGAAGCGTGTCTTATGGTAAATTCAAGCTCAAATGACGTAAACAGGGATTCTGCTTCGTGGTATGTGGATTCAGGAGCTTCGAGTCACATGGTAAACTACAAAGAATTTTATACCCAATTTGACGGTAGCAGAAAAGGCGTTGTGAGGTTAGCGGAGAAAGGGCAACACTCCAAGGTTCAGGGTATAGGAACAGGATTCATCAAGTGCGCGAATAGTGCGGGAGTGAATAAGCTAAAAATCGACGACGTGTTGTATGTGCCGGACTTAGATTCAAATTTACTTTCTGTGAAAAAGTTAACTAGTGCGGGGTATAACGTGCAGTTCGACAACAATAACTGTAAAATTGTCTCAGGCGGAAAAGTGATTGCGAGTGCAAGGCCGGCGCCCGACTTGTACAAGCTGTCAACTGTAGAACAGGCACTGAGCATCGTGACTGAACACTCCAGTAACTGTCAGCATACGTGGCATCGACGTTTTGGGCACAGGGACATAGAAGCAGTCAAGCGCTTGATGGAAAGAAAAATGGCAATCGGGATTAATATTAAGGATTGTAGGATTAGGGAAACTTGCAACTGCTGTGTAAAAGGTAAAATTATTCGTAAGAGTTTCCCGAAATTTTCTCAAAGCAACACATTTAATATACTTGACTTAATACATACAGATGTTTGCGGTCCCATGAAGACTGTTACTCCAGGGGGTAAACGGTACATTCTTACTTTAATAGACGATTTCTCAAGATACACAACTGTGTATTTACTGAAACATAAGAATGAAACTGAAAAATATATTAAAGAGTTTATCGAGTTAATGAGTAATCAGTCAGGCAGGGTACCAAAGGTTATTAGGTCAGATAGGGGTGGCGAGTACGTAAATAATGCGTTAAGGGAATATTTAAGCGGTAAGGGCATAAAGATACAGTACACGGCGGGGTACTCTCCAGAGCAAAACGGTGTTGCAGAGAGAAAGAACAGGTCGCTAGTCGAAATGGATAGGTGCATGTTAATCGATGCGAATTTACCAAAGAAATTTTGGGGGGAAGCAGTTGTTACAGCCAATTATCTGCAAAATCGACTACCTACTCAGTTAAAACAGAAAACACCGTTTGAGTTGTGGCATAAAGTCAAACCTGATGTGTCGAATTTGCAAATATTTGGATCTAAAGTGTATAGTCATATTCCAAAGGAACAAATTAAAAATAAATTTGATAAAAAGGCAGAATCACTAATTTTCGTAGGATATTCTGATGAATCTAAAGCATATAGATTGTTAGATTTAGATACAGGGCGTATAAAAATTAGCCGTAGTGCGATATTTCCTGAAAGAAATATTCGTGTTAAAGAAAAAAAGATAAAAGATGAAGAAGTGACTATTGAGTTCAAAAAGGAGCAAGAAAGAACGGAGCCAAATGACACTGGGAGACATGAGGCCGCAGATTTCGAAAAAACTGAAGAACTAGAAGAAGCTACGGAGGAATTTAATGTATATGAAAGTTCAGGTACAGAACAATCTTGTGGCAGCGATAACAGCTATCAACCAAGTGAAGAGTTCTACATAGAGCACGGAGGTGATCGTAGATCAAATAGAATAAATAAAGGAGTTCCACCTGAGCGCTACACAGCAAAGTTAGTTGAACTTCGGGAAATAGAACCTAAAACATTTAAAGAAGCTCTTGCCAGCAGTGATAGCGAAAAATGGAGGAAAGCTATGGAAGAGGAAATTAAATCTTTGAAGAATAACGAAGTATGGGATTTAGTACTTACACCAGAAGACAAAAACATCATATCTTGTAAATGGGTGTTTAAGCTAAAGACAGGTGAAGATAAGATCTCGAACAAGTACAAGGCACGATTGGTAGCGAGAGGTATTAGTCAGAAATTCGGTGTGGATTACGATGAAGTGTTTGCGCCTGTAGTGCGGCAAGCAACTCTTCGAATATTGTTAACAGAGGCATGGAATCAAAAACTAATAATAAAACATCTAGATGCAAAAACAGCATTCTTAAATGGAGAACTAACAGAAGAAATTTACATGGAACAACCCGAAGGATTTGAAGAAAGAAACAAAAATTTTGTTCGCAAATTGAAAAAGAGTTTGTACGGGTTAAAACAATCTGCTAGAACTTGGAACCAAAAACTTGATGAAGTATTGACAAGCGATAAGTTTCGTAAAAGTAATATAGATGCATGTTTGTATATTAAGGTTATTGATGATCAAAAGGTTTACATAATAATATACGTAGATGATATATTGATTGCAGCAAGAAATATCGGAATTATCGACTTGTGTGCAGAAAAACTTAAGCGTCATTTCGAAATAACAAGTTTGGGGTTACTGAAAAATTATTTAGGCACAAAGATTGCAAGAAACGATCAAGGAATATACAGTTTAAATCAAGCAGAGTATATAGACAAGCTATTGCATAAGTTTGGAATGAGAGATTCAAAAGAATCAAATATACCATTGGATGTTGGATATTATAAACTTAACGGACGGGAGCCTATGAAGAACAGTGAAAAGTATCAACAAATTATTGGAGGATTATTGTATATTGCAGTGAATACGAGACCAGATATATTAGCTAGTGTAACCATATTAAGTCAACGCAACAAAAATCCGAGAGAAGTAGATTGGAATGAAGCAAAAAGGGTGTTGAGATATTTAAAGAAAACAAAACACAAAAGGCTAATATTAGGAGAACACAGTACAGATAATGTATTATATGGGTATGCAGACGCCGATTGGGCGGAAAATAAAGAGGATAGAAAGTCAAATAGTGGATACATATTTATGTTTCGGGGTGCACCTATTAATTGGGGATGCAGAAAGCAAAGTTGCGTATCACTATCATCGACCGAAGCTGAATACATAGCACTGGCCGAAGGATGCCAAGAGGCAATCTGGTTAAAGCAGGCGATAAAGGAGTTTACGAATTTAGAACCGAAAGTGGTTATGTACGAAGATAATCAAAGCTGTTTAAAGCAGCTAGCAAACCATAAATTTAGCAATCAAACGAAGCATATTGATACAAAGTATCATTTTTTAAAAGAATTGTATGAAAATCAGGTTATTGTATTCGAGTATTGTCCGACTGAAAAAATGATAGCTGATATGTTAACCAAGCCGCTAAATAAAGTAAAGCTAGAACATTTAAGTACCAAGGGTGGTCTGGTTGACTGATTGAAAAATAATTATAGTTGCGAGGGGGTGTTGGAATATTACATTCAACAATAATTATTTTAGGTTTAAAAATAGTCTTCATGCGGTGCCTGAAATTAAACATAAACATTAAGTCAGCATTTATGAGTTCGGGTAACTCAATATCGAATGTTTAACTGTTCAAATGTCGTTGAAATAAAAATTGATTATTTAGCAAGTCAGTCTGAAAGATTATACGTTAGAATACACATCTTAATTTCTTTGTACGTAATTTAGTTGTTATACAGGGTATCAATAAACTCGTATTGTCCTCAAATTGTATCTTTAATTATTTATTCTCCCAAGTACTTCGAACAGTAGATGGAGCTCATTTCGAACAATTGCTATAAGTAGGTACTGATTCTTGAATCTGTAATTAAAATTATTATCCAAGTTTACTGATTACTGATTTAATCCATCAAAACTACCATAAATACAAACGATATTAGTATCATTGAATACGTTTTTTCGATACCTTTTAAAAGAGGTGTCGCTTGTCATAGGGTTCCATTTAAAATTATTGGTCACAATGACCTTGTGACGTCATCTTTGACGCATACGTCATCTATCATCACTAGTAGGGAAGTTTACAACCCTTAATATTCAGTTACCAAATTTCACTAGTTGATGTATAATCGTTAAAAAGTTAAGAGGGGGGGAGGGGACTTTTGAATAGCACTGTATATATATATATATATATATATATATATATATATATATATATATATACATATATATACATATATACATATATATATATATATATATATATATATATATATATATATATATATATATATATATAAACCGCAGTTTTTAGGCGAAAGGTCAATTTTGATTTCCGTTTTTGCTTGCATTAATTTCTTTATGTTGTCACTGTATGTTGTTATCCTTAAAGATGAATACAATTCAGTTGTCATGTACATTTCAGGTCAATAAACTAGGTGTATAAGGCCCATATAGAGCAGATGCATCTCTGAAATAGTTTTTATCAAATATCTCGTTTATGGATTAGCCTATAAGCCAAAATATAGTAACGTCGTTATTAGGGTTGCGACACCTTTCAAATGATGCATCTCTCAACCTGTTAGCAGTGTTCCCATTTGAATATTTAAGGGGTAGTTGTTTGAGGGGAGGGGTGTTAATGAGAGTAACGGGTTTTATCAAAATGTATCCCTTTGAAAACAAAAATTCACATACTATAAAATTATTATTTCAACAGTTATTCAGGGTGTTTCGTTTTAAAATGAGACACCCTGTATATATTGAGCAAGTTTTAGTTTAGCCAATAATGCATTTCTTGAAAAGACCAATCATTATTTTTAATAAATTGAAAAGTTTTGGGTAGGTAACATAGTGTTCTACTATGTTTATACATATAGTAAATAACAAATTCTCTGTTTATGATCTCAGATTAAGGAACTGTAATTATAATAATCATTCAAAAAGTTTTCTTATTCGACAGATTTTTATGAACATACCCTGAAAGAAATTTTTATCGTTTTCTAATGTTTGATGAAAGTACTTAATGAGATTTATTACATTATAATTTTTAATTGATCTGATTGTTATATTTCAAAATATTTTTTCAAAACATTAATCTTATGACAAATCATTTCATTAGTGACAAATTGCATAAAAAAATAAAAAAACAGTACTTGGATATAAACGAAATTTAATTAGTTTAATTTAAAACCAAAAAAAATTTTTTTTTAATACAAATTTATCATGTGAAATGTCAAACAGATATAAATCTTTTCTTTGCAGATAATTCTAGAATATAAGGGACGATTTGAAGAAGTAGATATTTGTTGCAGTCAGCGAGATAAGAAATATAAAATTTTCCAAAATTGGATTACAGAAGAGATGAGTGAATTGTGTGATTTTAATATTTTAATGTTTTAAGGCACATAGTACTCTTTTTTGCTTTACATTCTATAGCCATGGAAATAATACTTTTGGGTTACATATATAAGACTTATTTTTTTTATTATAGTAAATCCAGTAAAGAAAATTGGAAAGTAAAGAAAGTTATTTATACATACCAAATCCTCCAATTCCGTTGACGTGGCTGATTTGTCAACAACGTGAAGATATGTGTCAGTAAAACCATTAACAAAAACTCGTAATACTGTTGCTGCAGCCAAGTAAGGAAATAAACGCCATTGCTGAAAACAAATTAATGATAATGATATTTTGAAACATTAATGAGACAATCGATATTACGCAAGTAATAAAATAACAGATAATCCTACATCAAAAATATAATAAATCAATATTGGAAATACATACATGCAACTGGTATTCAATGATGGGTAATTCATTGTTGTTATTATTTCCTTCACCGTTAGGAGCAAATTGTTTCCTTATGGCAGCGTACCGTATTGCTATTGTTATAGCACATATAAGATTATTTGAACTTTCCTGTATGATTCCTACTCTTCCCATTGACAAGTTTTCTAATGCAGCACCCAATATTCTACCAGGATCAGTAAAACTACTTTCATACTCCCCCGCAGGCGTTACATCAGCAGTTCTATTCAACATATTTTCTCTAGGTATCCTGTAGTGATTGAACAAGATGAAACTAAAAAAAGTACATATTGTAATATGTAAAACATGACAGCTAAAAAGAAAAATAAAATATAAAATACCAATTACATAATGTAAATATTTTTGATAGACAATTTATGTAATTTATTTACTATTTAAAAGTTTTATATGAGAGCGTATATTAAAATTTAAATTGCAATACGTCATGTGTTCAAAATTTATTGTTAAATATTTATCTAATATTTTCTTATACATATAATTTCGTATACATACAGGTATGTATCTCACTATTAGCCACATTATTTTTTTGCTGTTTCTAATCTTATATTTGCAGATATAGGTGTTTACGCTCAGGTGTCTGATTATTCAGATTCAGATTATCCTAGAAGAGGGTTAGAATCTTGGATGTAGCAACAAAGAACAGGGAACCAACTTTGCAGAAATACAGAAAGATTATGCGTCGATCAACACGCGTTTCGTCAACTCAGTTGCCATTATTAGGAGATGATTAAAACTAACTTTTAAAACTACCCATAGTTTATTAATACCTAAGTTTTGTTCAAGGGGTTCAGTAAATCTATGCGAATAATTTTTTTGGTTTCATTGTTTATATGTTCTGATTTACTGCGCTAAATACTCGGAATACCAAATCTTACATCTATTTTTTTTTATTAAACATTTAGTTTATTGGTCCGTTCATTTCAAAATTCACTACTGTGTGAGTCAAAATTCTTTTGTATTCAATAACCTATATTTTGAACAATGTGATAGTACTGCAATAGGTATTTTTGTTGTCTTTTATTGTATACCTCTTCATGAGTAGATTTGAGACAGAAGTCAAACAATAAATCGAATATTCCCCTAGACTATGGCTCAGATATTTGAGTGATGTTTTCATAGTTGTTTCAAAATTAAACAACCATCGTGCATCAAACAATGAACTACTATTTGTAGATCTACTGATCATTAGAAATGGGAAAATATACTAGAATTTGATATAGATCTACATAAAAGTAAATTATCAGATGCGCAAACTATTAGATATAGAAGCACTATTAGATACGTGACTATCATTGTTATCAATACAAGATGGCAAACTTAAAGTTTATGCTGTATAATTTGCTAAGTTTTCCGTTTAATAACAATGAGTTGAAAAACCTGAAATTAAAAATGTAGCTAGAAATAAGAATATATTGTAGTCATATGTTAGATAAATTAACTTGAAAACGCAGATCTAGGCAGCTCTTTATAATTCTACGGCTTTTTGAAAAGCCTCGAAAAATGGCAAACTTGCGTTCATCCTGTACAAACCACAATTTATCCGAGGATTTGATTGGAAGTATATTGGGAAGGCGAAAAGAACAATAACTAGGTTCAAGGGCACTTATCAATTATGGCCCACTTAAAGTATGGCAAAATAGAAAAATCTTTCGTTGTCCAAAATGCTTTCAAAAAGGAGTCAGAATAGATTCAAGTAACTTAGAATTAGTTAAAAGTATAACATAACATACTATTGGATATCTTTGAAAGTATCAAGATAACTAAATGTGTTAATAACATGAACAAAAGCAAAGGCTCTATACCTAACAGTCCATTGTTTTCATTGATATGGTGAATGACTGACGACATTAATGGATCAGTAAATTGAAAGTTTAATTTCTTACATTTACTAACTGTGAAAGAAACTAGTTATAAGACATAATGTATTAGAAACAGTGGTGCAGGAAACCGGAACATATTATTTCCTCACTGTTCACTAATCATGAAAGAAAGAAAATAGTTACAAGGAGTGGGGCTATTAGTGACCGGTGCATGGAACCAGAAAAAATATTGGCAACGGTTTACTGAACTAGAATAAAACTTATTATTATATTATAAACTGAGAATAGGTATAAAATGTATCTCTATTTAATAGATACTAGAGATAGCTATAATAGTTTTAATAATCGTCTGATAATTATTTTTATTGTAACGTTAATAAATTAATAATATATGAATAAATAAAAATAAAGAATAACGAATTAACTTAAAAGTTTAGTAATACACAATCATTTTCAGTACCTACATACCCATTATCTATCCCATGTACGCCTATTTTTTCACCCATATCTCCAACTGTAATTCCTGGGTAAGGAAGGAGGGTTTTTGGATTTCTTACAGGTACTACGAAGGCATGTAGCCCGTGGCACTGTCCTTTGGTATATAGTTGTGCAAATAAAAGTGCGAACGTACATTGCTTTCCTACAAACATATTTTGCTTAATCCTGCAATGGATGCAGTTAAAATAATATACACAATTTACCTAAGTTTCCTACCCAACACTTTGCGGCTTCAAAGTCAGGAGTATGTATTATGAATTCTTGTGTAGTAGGATCATAAGTAGCCGTTGTCCGCATTTGTTTGGTGTTACTGCCATGCGCTACTTCCGTAAGAGCCAAACAAGATAAAACCTGAAAGTTTAATTTCCTCTTAATAAATTGCAACTGGACCCTTAAATGTCATATACATTTAATTATACATTTGCGGGAGTATTTCTTGAAATTTGAAGATCAATTGGAAATAGTACAATAATTTTAATACCAGGGAAATGATATCTGCTTACCTTATTACTATCAAATGAAGCAAAATTCTGATGCCTCTCTGTTCCTAAGGTTATTATCGTGTTTCTAAATAATCCAACCCCTAATGCGTGTTTTATAGACACTTCCGGAAAAACAACAGCCAAAGCCTCATTTTTGGTCATTAGTAACCTAGTCTAAAAATATATTATTCTGTAATGATTGTATTTGTATATATTATTTTGTAAGTATTTGCGCTTGTACACTGAAGGACAAAATTATCGTACCACCTTAAAATTTTTAATGTATTTAATTTATATTTTACACATCAAAGATATTTTTGATTGAACAATAAACCATTTTTCTGGTACGATTCACATCCGTTAAATGCCTTTGCATTTATTGGAAAATATTTTTGATAAAATTCTGAAGAATATTTTCCCATTTTTCGATAATAGTCCGTTCCAACTCTCCAGGAGTGCTAGGACCTGGGTTCCGCCATCGTACATGTCCTACTTTCATCTTATTTGTAAAGAGAACTCTTTCCCTTTGCTTCTCCCAGTTTTCCACAGTTTCCCAGGCTTCAATTCACAACGTGCGAATTGAAGCCTAACTATTTTTTGACTTGTAAGAAAAGCTCCACGGGCAGGATGTCAGACTCTAAGGTTATTTTCATTAAGCCTTCTTACAGTCTTACTGGAAATATAACCTGTTTCCCTTTCCAGTCTCATAGTCCCTGACTGGGGTTATTGAAACAAAAAACAAATAAAAGCGTTTAAGACACAGAATTAATTCAAATTAAATCAATTAAAGAAAAGAAACAGGTGAAAACGAATTTTAAGTGTAGTAGAAGAAAAAGGAATTAAAGTAAACGGTATAAGAGTAGACAAAGCGTTATATACAGTTTATGTTTAAAACGAGATGATGTTTACGTCCCGACGATGGACTTCTAAATACCAATAGTTAATTAAAATAATGGAGAATATCATTATATCAGTTTTAAACTAATAAAATTGAGTGGTGCGATAATTTCAGTAGTTAGTGTATAAAAACACGATTTCTTTATGTATTGAGTGATTTGAATCTAGCGAGTAAAAATATATGGAGTAGCAGTCAATGAGATGATGATTTATTGAATGGGATGATTTATGATATCCATGAATGTTTTTAATTGCATCTTTAGGAGTAAATGCAAGTAGATATGCAAATAGATGGAGATATTTGAAGAGTCTGAAGATAATGGTGTTTTTTCAACAAAAATTGTAATTTCAATAACCAAGAACTATTAAGGTCTATTTCTGGCACAACCGAAAGCGTTACATACGTGACATTTTCAAACAGAGTATCAAATAGAGCCTCTATGAAACCCCCTTTTGACAAGTTTCATTTCAGTCTCAATTTCCATTTTGAATTTCATATTATTTGTAGTTTACCAAAACATTTAATGGCCCATTTACTTGTGATGTATTCTATATCTAATAGATATACAGAATATACCTAGCCATAATCTATAGCCAGATTCACCAGATGGCTCATTAGAGATATAATCAAATGTTATAGTCAAATGGAATTCAGCTACAGCTGATAAAATTTATTTACTATGGGGAGCTTTTCCTGAAAGATAATACTTAGCCTTTGCTTAAGGCTCCAGGTATTTAAATTTATCTATTTACACTAACTGATGATAGTATCAGATCATGTTTAATCATCTTTATAAGTAATATGTAAGTTAAATGTAATATAAAATATGTAAGTTAAGTCAATTATAAGAAAAATGTATTTTTTTATTAATATATTTGTTTATACTGAAGCTTTGGGGTAATGCATATTTTATTTACTGCTGTAGGTTATTAATTATACCTGTCTATACCAGGTACTTCCTGTTATCATATTTTTATTAAATAATGCATTATGTATCGTCGTTAGTGGAACATATGCCTTTCAAAGAGACATAAACTAGTTTATTTAGGCATTAGTACTTAATATGTACCATCACTACTTAAATATTAACCGATAGTTTTATATCAAAGGCAATATTTATTTCCAATAAGAAATATATTTACTACCTAATAAACAAGAATATTAAATTATGTTTAATATGCTTGCAATGATCAGGGTTTGCTAATAATATACTCAAGTTATTATTTCTTTAAGACAAACATATTTCTTTTGCTATATATAAAATCAGTATTTATTTGTTATAAATGTAACTTGGTAGCAATAAATAAACCATTCCCTTAGTGTTCACGTGTGTAGGGTGTTAACAATATCATTTTCTATTCAGGACTGGGCACACGCCCTATTTAAAAATAAAGTTAATCTCTTTTATTAAATCTTGAAGTATTTGGAAACTCGGCAGGTTAATGTCAAGATGTTACTTTGACAACAAATGCAGATGGCAAGTTTTATCTTGGTGTGTTAAGACTAGTTATCTCTGTTTGGTCAATTTTGCAATTAAAGTAAAGTGCTCGAAAATCCCAAATCAATCACGTTGTCTACATGATATCGAAGCGGCTATTCAGTGAACCATTATATTATCGATATAACGTGTCACACCCTTCACTCACTTTATAACATAACACTCCCTCGATTCAGGAAATAAGGCACGAATAGAAGGCAATTTTTTGTTCTAAATAGACGATTGTTATTTTAATGAATATTACCATATTTGGCAGCATTAATCTGAGAAAATATCAGTAATAAAATGTTTGATTGGTATACAAAATAACATAAGAAAGGATAACAAACGGCCTATAATTGTATTTCATTAACATGTATTTTATTGATGTCAGTGTACAACACTGTAAAAGTTAGTGCCATTTTCGATTTCCAAAGTGGCAGACGTCGGACTGACGTAAATTTAGGTATAGTATGATGTATATAAGCAGTAGCGGCGCTAGCATTATTTTGCGATTGGACGACAATAGGCAGAAAATATCTAGGGTGGGCGAGGGCGTTAAATATATTGTTTTATGTGCGAATGCGATATAGTGGTGTTATAAGAGGTTAGGCGACTGGTTGGGACATAAACATTTTGCCTGGGCGCTCGCCCATCCCTGTATATAAGTATTGTAAATTTATATTTCTAATACTATTCAAAAGGTACATTAATAATACGGCAAAGATAGTGGGTATTTACCATTTATTTTTACTATATATAAAGAAGAACGGGGTAGGTATATATTATTTATGATATTAAAGGAAACAAACTACAAGCAGAATAAAACAATCAAATAAATAACAATTATTGGGTCAGTAATATAGTATAATCAGTAGGTACGTAACCCAACATTGCTTGACTGTAAGATTAAAAATAATCACAAAATCTAGGATTTCCCTTATATTCAAATAACTGGCTTATGAAAATTGTTTAAAGTTCACAAAATTAAGCAAACGGTGTTTTTCTGTAGTAACACCCCATATTTTACCTAAGACAATTAGATAAATTGAAGTATGCTTAGAGAATACAGTGACCCCTTATTAAGAAGTTTGCTGCCTTGAAACAGTTTCATACTAAAATACCTTATGTTTCGTTTCTAGATAATTACTTCAATCACCTTTTTTCGCTGTTTTTTTAATAGTCATTGTTTACGCCACACCATACCAAAGGATAATACAAAATTTTAGGTGAAATATATATAAATATTCTTTTAGGCATTTGAAGCAGTCCACTATTTCTTTGTAATATTTGTATTTATAGATTACGTCTCAAATATCCATTTATTATACCTAAGTATTTTATGGATTCTGTTTTTGTTCTTTTGGATTCTACAAACATTTTTACATCAACTAGTAAATGGTCCTAGGTTTGATAAACCAGATGAATATGCGAGTAAGTATTTAGTTTTTCTATGGTTTAACGTTAATTTATTATACTGAACAAATTTTCAATAAGGCAATAGTTTTTTTCTGCGTTTACTTTTGAATTATGCCACGTATCATTTTGATAAAGTATTACAGTACCAAGGCAGTGCCTTGGGGAACTTTACAGTTTACAATTGTCATTGACGATACCGTGAACAATATATGCATTCAATTTTACGTATAAATAGTTTTAGAATTGTATATATTATATACATTATCTCTGTTTCTAATATATTTATGATATACAGAATCAAAGGCTTTAACAAAGTCAATAAACATGCATAACTTTGGAATTTGTGTAATATGAATAGCATGATTATTTTCGAAATTCATTCTTTTGTAGATCGTCCTCGTCTAGAATCATACCTATTGGTATTGCGTTGTAAAACAAGTTGTGTGTGAGATATCCATTCAATTTTTATTTGAAAGAATATTTGATTGCAAATATAACGTTGTTCAAATGTCCACCGCGATTTTACTTAGTGGCACGTATTCGGGAGGACCAATTTTCGGTGACTTTGTCGCATAAATCTGGCTGAATTTGCTGGATGGGGTTCGTTATGTTGATTTTGATCGGTATCAATTGTTTGCGGTTTATTCGCATAGACCTGCGATTTAAGATAGCCCCAAAGGAAGAAGTCTAAAGGCGTTAAATCGCGCGATCTCGGTGGCCAGTTCACGTCGCCGTTGCGCGAGATATCCATGTCCTCAAATGACTCGTGCAGAATGTCCATCGAGGCATGCGCTGTGTGGCACGTAGCGCCGTCCTGTTGGAACCGCATGTCGTCGGTATCCATATCATCCAGTTTAGGCCACAAGAAGTTGCTTATTAACAATCTGCAGCGCTCGCCGTTGACGGTTATGACAATGCCAGTTTTGTTTTGGAAGAAGTACGGACCGATGAATCCACCAGACCAAAATCGGCACCGAACAGTGATTTTCTCGGGATGCATTGGGTGCTGGTGTATCTTGTGGATTGGTATCGTCCCAAATCCCACAATTTTGCTTGTTCACATATCCATTCATCCAAAAATGGGCCTCGTCGCTAAATATGATTTTTTTGGCGAAATTTGGGTCAACTTTCAACTGCTCCAGATCTCGATCAGCGAATACACAGCGTTGTCTACGGTGGTTTACCTTAAGTTCTTGGGTCAGTTGGATTTTATACGGGTACAGACCCAAGTCCTGACGCCAAGTTGAAGTCGTAGAAAGGCCAAGTTCTTGTGAACGACGAGAAATTGAGTGCTTCGGGTTTTCCCGTACACTCTCACGCACAGCAGCGATGTTTTCAGCAAACCTTGTGTCTCGGTGACGTACGGGTGTTGGCTCATTATTTATCAAACTGATTGACTCGTATTTGGCCACCAAACGTCGAATAGTAGACGCGGCGGGACGGTTGTGGTGAGGATAAAAATCACGTAATACGCGGAACGTTTCTCGAACGGAGCACTGATTTTGAAAATAAAATTTGATGATTTGTACACATTGTTGAACGCTATAGCCTTCCATGGTGATTTGCCATACATGGCCGCTATAACCTAACAAATTTCGAGCGTCCCTATTGAAAAACTTATATGTATGTCTTATATGATTACCATATGTCTATAAATAACTAAATATATAATAGACTAAAATGTATAGGTACCAGAAGTATTATATTAAAATTTTATATTCGATAAATTATGCAAGTTTATAATTCAAATATTTAGTATTTAAATTTTGAAACAGTCAACAAAATATTACTTTGAAATCCATCTTTACAAAATTACTCACCCTTTCTTTGTAACGAGTTTCGGAGACGTATTCTAATTTACAATCGACATATCGTTTCAGACGTAATGCCGCAAGTCTCTTCTTTCCATCTGTTGAAGGTTCTGTCAACGGATTTTTAAATAATGGATCGTTTTCCAGAAATTTCCACATTTGCATCTGAAATATGAAAAGTTAAAATAGATAAAATTAAATGTACAGTAAGTAAATGTTTGCTGTTAAAATTTTCTTAATGGAATCAGTAATTATAATGTTCATGTAATCTGATAATCATAATCTGGTAGAAGAAATGTACGCGACTTTTATCTTGTGTTATAGCACTGAAATGATTTTTTATTTATCCACTGTATTTTTTTTTACATGGTAGTCTTACCATTGCTTACTTTTTATGTATTCTATTGAATACGAGTATATCCCTTCAAGCAAGAGAGATATTTTCCACATTTATGCAAAGAAACGTTTATAAGACCGATCGCACATATTAGATAATAAAAATAATGTTAAGAAAGACAAATATATCTTGGGGCTTTCTAGCTTTTCAAGTATAGCTAATGTTTTGTAATTGATTAGTGATCTTATTGCATGGTCAATAAAATAATAATTTCTCAATAGATCCATTTGCTTTTACAGCAAATTCACTTTAACAAATTTCCTGTAACAAAACGTAACTTTGTTTATATTTTCATTATAAATGCATTAGTAATGGCACTTATAATGAACCTATTTTCACCGATTTTCAAAATGATGTCGATCAAGTAGATTATCAATTATTAATGTTAAAACTTGCTATACGGTATACATGGTTATTTATCGGAGTAGTTTAAAACCTACATTCTGAATCGTAAACAGAACTTCTACAAGCATATACTCGTACATATTATACCTAAGGCGTTCTTATATTTATATCTTTGGATCTTTAGTAAGGACTTAAATCTAACATTAGGTATACCCCATGGATTACATCTGGATCTACTATTTTCTTATTTCTTATTAATGAAAAAAAATCTAATTAAAAATAGTAATATTATTATGTACTCTTTCTAGATTGAATTCTTAGCGAAACACCCTGAAGTCTGCACTGTTTTAAATACACAGGCGGTTGAAAGACGCCCTTAACTTAGAATATACTCTTTATACTGTTTATATCAGTAACATTTATTATTTATTGACATCTACAAAATGGTTAACTAACGTAACATGCCTTCTTAACTAATTTGTAAAGGCAATAAGCAACAAGTAAAAAAACTTAGTGCCCCGAATATCTCAAAATGCAAAATAACTACTTTTTCGAGAAAACGAAGTTGATAATAAAATATAAATATCACAAATAAACACTTAGAAAGAGTTTCAGCTATATTGGATTTGGGAATTGGATTTCGTTGTTTGGTATTTGACATATTTTGATCTTATTGTCAGCAAAGCCTGTAGATTTAGAGCATATGGGTTTGTTATAAAGTAACGTAAACATTTTCCAGCTATAACATTATTATTTAATTGTCGAACTAATTGTCATGTACATCTGCCGGAAAAAATACAAAACAGATTTGTAAATTTTTCAATGTTCAGAGTTAATATCAAACCTAATGATATGCCATACTGCATAAACCTTAGCATATTTATTACTGTGTTGCCAGAAGTACATACAGACGTAGAATGAAGGCAGAGAAGATTTTTATATTTAAACTACTTTACAATACAATTGACTACCCCTTTTTGTGTAGTTAATTTTCTTTAAATTCCCCCCTTATGTGATCACCCCAGCAGCAATTTTAGACGTCGCTACGTACCAACTACTGCCACTGAACTTGAAAGTATTTGTCGTTAGCGATGGTAAAATGTTACAGCTTCATTTTTTTTTCTCGAGGGGAAAATCTTTAAAAGACACCTGGCCTCTGGTGTTCTGTTATTGTTTGGCCAGGTAGTGTCGGATTCGTATACGCCTACCGACTAAAAACCCCCCGCTGTCCTATCAGTGTGATGCCGAAGAGGAACCGCTCTCGCTTTACTTCTCCTCGACATATCAATCAGAATACTTACTCATTCCCCACTTCCCTTTCCTCCTTCTCTTTCTCCTTCATGGTGGACGTTACAATCTGCTCCACCACTGTCCATCTTTCTCTGCTCTCGAGCATGATTGGGATCATGTTGTCCGCAATGATAGCATGTCCTATCTTTTGCTCTGCAGCTCTCCTTTCTCCTGTCCACCTTTTGCAGCTGAACACTGTGTGGCCGGCATCATCGACCTCTCCGCAGAACCAGCACTCTCTGCTCTCGCGTTTGCCTATATCCAATAGATAGTCCGCGAAACAGTCGTGCCCAGTAAGGACCTGGGTTAAGTAATACCCGACATCGCCATGTGCCCTTTCGCACCATGGCCTTATGTCCGGGATTAGCACCCTCGTCCATCTCCCTTGGGGCTCCGCCTCCCATCTCTCCTGCCAGTGTTCCCATAGGCTCTCCCTTGCTGCACCTCTGTCAGTGCCTCCGTACACCTCCCATCTCTCCCTTGCCAGAAGATCGATGGGTGGTATACAGGCTATCACCAGCGTTGCCGCTGCCGATACGGTTCTGTATGCGCTACAAACTCTTAGCGCTGCTCTTCTCTGGACTTTGGTGAGCTCTTTCCTCCAGTTGTCTCTTCTCAATATATCCACCCAGATTGGGGCAGCATACAGCAAAATCGACTGCACCACCCCGCTGAGGACTCTCCTCTTTGATGCACTGGGGCCCTTGATGTTTGGCATCAAGCGACCAAGGGCCGAAACAGTTTTGCCCGCCTTTTCCAGCGTCTGTTTGATATGTTCCCTAAACGACAAAGAACTATCAATCCAGACTCCCAGGTACTTAATACTCTGCTTCGGCACGATTTCGGTATTCCCTACTCGAAACGTGATGCACGGAAGCTTTCTCCTCCTTCTCAGGAGGATTGCCTCCGTTTTTTCCAGCGCCAGAGTCAATTTCCTCTCTTCGACCCATCCTTTGATCCTCTCAATAGTGAGGTTGGCGTTTTCCCTCACGTCGATGTCACTTCTTCCGGTAACGACCACCGCGATATCATCAGCGTAGCCCAAGACCCTCACTCCTTCGGGCACTCTGAGTCTAAATACCCCATCAAACATAATGTTCCATAGGGTAGGACCCATAACCGAACCCTGTGGCACTCCACACGAGATTCTCCTCCTCTCGCTTCCGTCCCCGGCCATCAATATCAGGCCTCTGCAGGACAGGTAGCTGGCGATCATGTTTACAACATACGGTGCTATTTCTAGCTCCCGCAGCCTCCCCATGATCTTTCCCCATGAGGCCGAATTGAACGCGTTTTTCACGTCCAAAGTGATCAATGCGCACAAATTCTTGGACTCCCACGCCTCATATGCAATGGTTTTTATGACCATGACAGCATCCACCGTAGATCTCCCCGCCCTGAACCCATACTGGTTCTCCGACAGGCCTCCCTTTCTCTCCAACTCACCTAGGAGTCTTCCTAGGATGAGATGTTCCAGGAGTTTCCCGAACACATCGATCAGACATATCGGCCTGAAAGATGTGGGGTCCTCCACCGGCTTGTTCGCCTTGAGAATTAGAACTAGCCTGGCCATCTTTCATCCCTCGGGAAAGTCGCCGCTCCTCATGACGTCATTCATAATTCGCAGCACCTCCACAGGATATTCTTCCACTACGGCCTTCAGGATCTCAGGGGGGATACCGTCCGGACCAGGCGCCTTGCCATTTTTAATCTTGGCACAAGCCCTTAGCAATTCCTCCTCCGTAAGCGGATCGAGATCTGCTCCTTTACAGCTTCATTACCAATAGGAGACTATAATAGGGAAGAAATTTGATTTAGCTCTTACGTTACGCCAATTATCCCGATACAAGAGCGCACAGCCCGTAACCACCGAACAGAAATTACAACTAGAAGATCCACTCTAAGTTCCGCCCGCTAAGTTTCCCTCCTTACCCCGTCTCGTCATTCAGCGAGTATAAGTTGACTAGCACGCCGCGCATGTACCCAAGATCCAGGTAGTATAACCCTCATAGACCCCCTTTACAGGTCAAACATAACGTTTTATTACAGCTGAGCCCTATTGCTCCACTAACCATTTTATATCAGGGGACCCTACGGCCCTTTAACCATTTTCTGTTACAGGAAAGACACACGACTTCCCTCTCACACACCTGAGTAACAAGACTCATTCTCCTGACGGCGCGCGATTCAAGCGACGCGGTTCGCCCGCATTGTCGTGGAATATCGCGAATTCCCGGGTATCGGGAAAATCGCGGGAAAACAAGGCGACCAAAGCCGAGAAGTCCCTACCAGCGGGATATAAAGGCCTCAGGACCAAAGGAGATAAAGAGGAGCGAACCGCTGCCAGTCACGCGGGTCTTGTTTGCGGGCGGCACTTGCTTCTCGCGTAGAGACCCGCGAAAGTGGAAGCAAAGCTCGGCCTACCTTCGTACGACGGTCCCGGTCTACACGATACCGATAGGCGAGTAAAAAGTGGTAATCTCGTTCGACTTGCCGACAAAACCCACCAAGGGCCTGCCAATATTGGCGCATGTACTCGTATAGGATCATACGAAGTATCCCCCATATACTAAAGAAGACCGCCGTTCAACAGCTGCATGGCGGCATACCCTTTGTGAGCGAATGATAAAAGTACCGCCGGAGAGTGAACCTTCTAGTGGTAATTTCTGTTCCATGCCGTAACTAAGGAATAACTACAAAGCGGCGTAGATACCACTACTTTAATGGAAATTCTTTGGACTATTGGGTTATACATCTAAAAAGTATTTTACTATTATTTTTTAGTCACATAAATGCCATCCTAAAATGCTGGAGGTAAATGCAACATTGACTATTTCAACGTTGTGGATATACAAAAATTAAAACTCGTACAATTTTTTTGTGAAATATGATCTTGATACATGAAAAAATAAACATCGGTTTAATAGATACATATTTTTTAACAAAAAATTGTTTTCTAAAAATTACCGCAAAAAACGCATGACCGCACTTCATAGAATTTTGAATAAACCTCGTTATTAATTAACTAAGTATAATTAATTACGAATTAATTATATATTTTGGGGGTGCTGAGTACACATGTTATTTTTAACAGTTATCAGAAATTAGATCATGGCGTCCAACGTTTTGTAAATAAATATGGCGCATACTTAGAAAATGGCATTCTAATTATTTTGGTGTGCTGTTATTACTGGAAGTCACTTTCAAAAATTGGTTATCGGTCGCGCAAACATAATTTGTACTATTTATTTCATCGCTATTTGCCAAATAAAAAAACTCATCTTGTCGATAAACAGAACAGTCTACCTGAGCCTAGCCATAAAACAAGCCACGGTATAAGATAAGAGCCGTTTGGGATTTTTTATTTGGCAAATAGCGATGAAATAAACTGTACTCTAAACTACTAGCTAATAACTTTAAAGGTCTCTGCCCACTACACCGTACCATACTAGGACCATAACCGTATCGACACATGCAAATATAATTTGCATCACTTTGTAATCAGACAACATCCACTAGACCCTGCCATAACCGGACCACTGATGCAAATTATATTTGTTTGCATATGTCGATCCGGTTACAGTCTTAGTATAGTACGATGTAGTGGGCAGAGACTTTAGTGGATCAGATTCCCCACAGAGAAGATGTCCCTACAACGTATTGTAACTGCTACCTCGGAACTAGTTATCGCTACCGAAGTGACAAATATATAACACTACACAGTTATTGGTACTACTGTATTCTATTGTTCTAATAACATTAAAGTAATTTAACTTAATGACGATATACCATTCAATATATTTTAAAAGTTAATTGGAAATAATAAACCTATATGGTTCCAATAGTCGGTGCAAAGAACTATCAATGACTACAATGTCCTAGTTTAAAGTGACTTTAACTGTAATGTATATTTAGTACAAATAACGTAATAATCACCCACGCTACCCACTGGTAGTTCCGGTCTCAGTTGGAGCTATTTAAATGTAGCTGGGACAGATTTCCTGAATTAATTTAATAGAACTAATTATGATCAATATAGTCCAGTAACTAGATTGCATACAAATTTAAATGAATGTCGCGAAATCTGTATTTTTGGGATGTTATAATTGTTCATGTATGAATTGTGGTTTTATGAAAGACTATCTATTTTTGCACTTAGGTTATATAAATTTGAATACATGTTTATGCATACACTTGTCCTTAATTGTTGCTAATATATATTTTTTAATACTAAATATTTAATATTTTTTTTAAATACCAAATCAAACCATTTGATCAGCTATCAAATGGTAATTTTTATACTGCAAAGAATGTCAATCAAGAGAGTTGGAAGTTTTTTGCTGAATACGTTTCTGTCAGTAATAATTAATTGAACAAAAGTGCTGCCATACAGTCTCATAGTTTATTCTTTCTTATTTGAATTTATAATTTTCATGTTAAAATAATTCTTATTTTGAAGACTAAAGAAATACGTACGTTACTATTATATTTGTTTTTAGTATAACCTACTTTCATTGTTACGTATAAATAAATAATTATAAATTAGATTCATTCAGTGTCATTTGAGAAGAAAATGTATAATGATTTTGCTAGAATTTTGCAAAGCATTTAAAACATATTATGCATATTGCGTATTCTAAAATATATAACTACATAGTAGGTAAGTAAATGTACGTATCAATACGATTTATTTAGTAAATACTGATTTCAAAATTATTTTGTTGACATTAAGTAAGTACATAGTCTATAAAACAGTATAGCTATAAATTCATTTTGAACTCGAACAACGTTTAAGAGTTAATTTAATTTAGAACTTGCGAAACGAGTATATATTTTAGTTTGAGCGTGTTATTTTGGAATTACAGGGTAATTCATAACCACAACCTCAATATTAGACACGTACCAACTACTGCCATTAAAATTTAAAAATATTTGTCACTATAGTCAGGGCACACCCACAATGTTGCAGATAAATGTAACATTAAATATTTCAGCATTGTCGATGTATAAAAATTTCAATCCTCACAATTTTACTATGAAATATAATAATGATAGATGGGAAAATGACGAAGCGTCGACTCAATATATATTTTTTAATAAACATATGGTTCTTAAAAATTACCGTAAACCGAGGTTACATTGACTTTGCGGGTAATTTTGACAGTTTTTGAGGCTACATTGACACAGAACGTTTTTGTGTGTTTGACCTTCAATTTCGCGCGAGACAAGAACGCAGGGAAGGCGGGAGGGGCGGTAGCCTCTCACTTTGCGCCCGCAGTTATAAAAGTTGCACTAGCTAATAACATTATTTCACAACTCTTGCACCAAATTCAACTCATATGCTACAGCCCCTAGATGTTGGGGTATTCGCTCCCATGAAAAAACAATGGCTTAAAGTTCTTGATAAATGGAGGCAAGAATCTAGAAGAAAGGGGTCGATACCAAAAGAGCAGTTTCCATTGTTATTGAAAAAGTTAATAAACGCTATTACTTCCAAATTAAAAAACAATTTGCAACGCCCCTTCAGATCTTGCGGACTTTATCCATTTGATCCCCAAGCCGTGCTGCGAAAGATTCGGTCGGAGCAGACACAAGAATCAGGAAGAGTTCTCGACAATAGCTTACTCGAACTCCTCAAAGAAACGAGGGGCTACAATTCAGAGAGATTGCGCCACAGAAGATGTAAAAAAGTCCTCTACAGACCAGGAATTCAATTGATTAATGCTGAAGCACACTCTGTTGAGGCAACACAAGCTGAAGCGACTATTGGGCAAAATCAAGAGGGAGCAGTTTCTGAGCAAAACGAAGAGTAAGCTATTATTAAGCAAAATAAAGAGAATATTCTAACAGCTGCATCAACTTCTGGACTTTCCCAAAGACCTGCTGGATCTATACCCAATTCAAAAAAAAGAATAAGATACAAGGCGAAAAAACTTTATGACAGTTCTAGTTCATCTGAAGAGGAAAACATCCCATCTACAGTTAGTGAAATAAAGAAAATAGAGACGAGCCTAATCTGTGCACAATTTGAAAATGTGGACACAATTACTATAATTCAACAAAATACTGGATCTGCTGCGTCACCTGTCTGCAGTGGGTATGTGGCATTTGTAACAGAGGGGCTAAAAAATTGACTACCGAGTGTGAGCGATGTGAAGATTCAGGTTAATTTTCTACTTTTTATTTCTTATTTTTGTAAACGTTGATTAAGTTTAAACGTTTCTAAGATATTGTTAATAATAATAATAAAATTCTTAATTATTTATAATGACTGATCTTGAGAGAAGACTGATTATAAGGTTGTAACCAAAGTCCTATTAATGAGTAAGAAATTGTTTAAATAAATATCAGATTTTTCTTATTCAAAGACTTATATATATATATATATATATATATATATATATATA
Organism: Rosalia funebris; assembly: GCA_037954035.1. Classification (NCBI taxonomy): domain Eukaryota; kingdom Metazoa; phylum Arthropoda; class Insecta; order Coleoptera; family Cerambycidae; genus Rosalia; species Rosalia funebris. The sequence goes on from JAZFAV010000007.1 coordinate 15,362,615, forward strand.
TATATATATATATATATATATATATATATATATATATATATATATATATTGTTTAAGAGGTCAAATAAACCCGTACTATTTTTAACTTTGACTTCTATTCATAAATAATGCTATGTCAAAGTAACCCCGGAGTAGAGGTTACTTTGACACCTTTTTAAATAAAAAAAAAATAAAAAAAAAACTGGGGGTCCAAGAGGCGCCATTTCTCACAGATTTTAAAACCAAAGGTTCTATTGGTTTGATAAGCTATAGTGAGCTCGAATTAACGCCTTAATTGTTTGTAAAACCAAGAAAAACCTCTCAAACTATGTTTAAGTAGCACCGGTTTACGGTACAATAAAAAGCAAGAACGTACATTCAAATTTAGTTGTTTTTTTGTATTATAATCACTTAGTATCAACATTATTTTCAACGGTATGAGTTTATTGTGTTTTATTTCGGTACATTAAATATATTTATTATGTATTTATTATATATTTATTATGTAAAATTTATTTATTACTTAGTTAATATACATTTTTATTTATTTAAACATACAATAAATCATGTTAACGATTTTTTTGTTTATAATTTTAATTATTCAATATTAATTAGGTACTTGAAACCAAATCTTGTACCATTAAAAAAAGATCTACAAATTAACAAACTTGTTATTGGAATATTGTGAAAAATTCTTTAAAAACATATTGAAATTAAAATAAGTAAATAGTCTTTTTTTAACAATCATTTCATTATATAGTTGTATTATCTCTCTTTAGAATCAGATTGTCTTTGTATGAACATACCTTTAATTTTAGTAGGTCTGCATCTTCAAGAAACAATTTCATTTTTTTCCAATCGAATTTCGCTTGCTTCCTATATCGATCTAGAGGGCCTGGGGGAAAGTCCCTTAGGATTAATTTATCGTGTTCCAAATCCATTTTCTGGTTGCTGTTCTGGAAAGAAGCAAAAATAGTAAATAATAACATAGTATCCGTACATTCCTATAGAAATATAAAATATAGGGGTTTGCCTTTGATTTACAGCCGTTTATTTATACATCCTAAATTTCGCATTTGATTTGTAGTCGATATTGTAACTATGTTTTTATACGTTTTCATAATTTCTAGAACCACAAATACATAGAATACCTCACTGAAGAAATAGAAGATTTGGTTTTTATATTGATTTATGAAAACATGTTTATAATAAATAAAAATAAAATTATATAAATTATATATAAAAATTAAAATAAATTAAATTTATATTATTCAACATTTACACCAAGTATTTGAATATTTTTGAAAACTTGTATATTTTGAAATATAAAGTACATAAAAATATTTTTATATATCTTTATTTATTACAAAATCATCTATTGAAAATAAGATGTTTTCTACATATTTAATTTATTCATGTACATTTTTCACTAGTTCATATCAAATTAAAAATTTAAAATATTTAAAAATTTTCGTTTGGTCTAGTAATAAGATACCTACATTTATAGTGGTTACCATAGCGCTTAATGTGAGTATATACATATATTGCTCTCGCAATATGGTGGTTACATAATGTAAATAAAGTTTAAATCAAAGCGCTGTTTAACATCTGTCTGGATAAGTATAACCTTACTCATTATACCATGGGTCATATGGATTAAGAAGTGTCTTCACGAAAATAAATCAACTCAGATGGCTCAAACTAGAAAATATATTTCCATACCATATGTTCCTACTTGTTAAACATATTTTAACTACATCTTTACCCCCATATTTGTGCGAAAAACTTGTGCTTAGGAATGAGCTGCATTGCATAAATATGCGCCACACGAATAAAATTTGCAGGCCTAGATTTCAACAGCCTTGTATATACAATCATTTATTTAAATGCTTTTAAAATTGATAACAATTTAAATGACGAGTGAAGGTCTCTTTTCCTGAATAACTTCCCAAATAACGTGAAATGATTATATTTTCTATGCACTAGTATTCTCTATAGTATTGTCGATAATAATTAATCATATAATTACAAATTTTGTTTCCTTGAACAAATTGAAAGTATCGAACCTTTGTTTTATCTCAAAACAATCTATATAAGTGGCTTATATTATGTTAACTCGCTCTAGAGTTATACAATTAAATGACGGTGTAACTATCATATTTAGTTAACATAAGTTCTCTTTTTGTTTATAAATTAAATTTCAAATACGGGGTTGAGTAAAGGTAGCTCTGGCCAGACTTCGCTCCGTAATAGTTTAGTTGGTATGTTATATTTAAAATACTCCTTGATAAACTATATTTATTATTATTATTATGGTTTTAATTAGTATTTTTTCAAACAAAATTAATGAAAAACATTGACCCACTGCTGAGATTATCCGAGGAGTTAGGTTTGGACGATTTGGGAGATAATTCACTCTATCCCAGTTCGTATCCGTAGCAGGTCACTTTTTCATTGTAGCCTTTATGCTTTCCTTGCAAGTAGAACAAACCTTGCACATGACTTTGCGACCCCTGTACACGGCTGTAATAATCAAAAGCACCGGTTTGCTGTTACATACATTACTTCTCAATGATTGAAAAAATATTTCTCAATACCTGCTGATACGGGAAGTACCCGTATAACATGCTGTAGAATGAAGAACCAGTTTTGGTGTTCGACGATCATCTTGACGCTGAATAATATCTGATATAATTGGGTTTAGGCCGAGCAGTACTACTGCTCTTTACCCTCCCGTCTTAGACAAGCGGAAGCATTTTGCATGCTTGTGTCGTGATTAGGAAGGAATGAAGTAATAGTTTATCATTATAAGATGGTCGAGTCTAATAAGCTCTCGACACACAGGATATAATATATATATATATATATATATATATATATATATATATATATATATATATATATATATATATATACAAGTCGGGAATCGAGAAAGAAGCCACCAAACCGCAAAGCGGTTATCAAATGGTTCCCGAATAGCAAGGCTATTACATAATCGCTGTAGGAAACAACTACCCCTCGGGCTAAAGCCCCGCCAGGCATTGAATTATACCTAACAGCGATCCTCGGCCCCTTTCTCGTGTTTCTGCACGATCAGAGCTTTTTTGAAAAAAGACTCCACAATGGGTAGGATTTGACATTTGTCCCCCCGGATGGAATCCGAACGACAGACAGCTGTTTCTAACTTATTAGTTCTCATCGGTGCCATACACGGTACGCCGATCCAGGACAAATAACGAAACAAATCCGTGGAGTTTTCATCTAAATCGATAAGATCTACATATATCTGTAACTTATCGGCGTACCGTGTACGGCACTGATGAGAATAAGTTCGAAACAGCTGTCTGTCGTTCGGATTCCATCCGGGACAAATGTCAAATCCTACCCGTGGTGGGGTCTCTTAAAAAAAAAATATTTTCCACTTGTACAAAAATTTTAAAATTATGTTAACTGAGAAGTGGAGAAAACTCGCAAAATTTCTGTTGCTATCTATATTTTAATCTCCGTTGTAATATCTACGAGTATTATTAACATATATTCCAAGTTATAATTTAGTATAATTTGTGTCTGATTTTTTATTTTTTTTTACTGCTAATCTAGAAAGTAGAATTTTTTTCTTTATTATTTGGTATGATTCAATTATATGAAAATGGCTTCAAAGAGAAGTGGAATTCTAATGAAGTCCAAATTCATATAATTCATTAAAAAGGAATATTACATTTTCAGATTTTCAAATCCCAAATAGGAATTACGAACAATGGCATGGAAATTAACCCGTGGAAGAGAAGATACTTTAAAGGCAGATGCCTCAATTTTACATAAGAAATCCCCATTAATCCTAACGCTGTATCTTCCTTAAGTTTGATTCAGGAGTCAAACATTCAAGAACATAGTTGCCATTTAAATCGAGACATATGACAGTAGCCCATTATGTGTAAAATGAAACTTACAGATTTTATAAATTGTGGAACACAAACAGATTATATCCAGGAATCCAAAATTACCTATGTCAATGTTTCAATGCAGACTGAACTTAATCACAACACAACAATGGAATGTTCAAACTAAAACATGTAATTTATTAAATTCATCACTCAATAAAAGAGAAAATGAGTAAGAAAATTAAAAGGCGAAGAAAAAAAATCTAAAATATTAAGCAGTAATAAAGATATATTGAATAGATCTATTGAAGCATTAAAAAATATGAATAAAACAAGACAAATCGCAGAAACTAATTAACTGCTGAAAGGAAGCATGTAATAAATTCTTGCCTTTATTTTTTGGAGAGATAATGAAGTGGATTTGAAGAATGAAAAACCATGCTTTATCTGTATTTTATACAAGTTCAAGTATATACAAACGTATGGTGGAGAAACATAATTTCCTTCTATAGAAAGTGATAAGGAGGATGGTAGAAAACTCACAAGTCACTAAGATTAAATTATTCTATTTCTAAGAATTTGAAGTTGAGACTACAGGGAGACACTGATAAAGATAAAATGTGTGTATTATGAAATTTACAGTATAATATTCAGCAAAACAAAATAATATGTTTTAGAGATGGAGATATAAACTCAAGGTGGAACCCACCAGTTTTTTATAGATATAATTTGCAAGACAGGACACTTTTTAATGGACCAGAATCCTAATGGATTGTATTGATACAATAACAGAAATTGGATTGTATATTGCAGCTCCTATTTCAGATATGGGTTCTAATTTTATTCAATTGTCAAATAATCTAAATAATGTAAATACTGAAAATTGTTCTTTTCAGTTAAGTAATAGAAGATACCACATTTTTGATACTCCATATTTGCTGAAAAGTGTGCGTAATATGCTATTAAAATATCTAATAGAATTTGAGGGTAAGGAAGCAGCATGGATATCAATTGAAGTTTTGTATGATTTAGAAAAATATAAAGATTTAAAAATGGTTCCTAAGTTGTCTAATGCACACATATATTCAACTGATTTCCAAAAAATGAAAGTGAAATATGCCACGAGTTTTTAGTGCCACTGTAGTTTCAGGTTCGTATAATTGTATTTTATTTGTAAAAAAGTAAAAAACAATGCTTCTAGCCATATCAACATATATAACTGATGAAGACCTGAATGATTTAGCAATGGGAATAAATCTATTTAACCACCTCTTAATACCATAAGTATAATAAAAACAAAGCAATTTTAAGAAACCGTATTAAGGAACAAGTACACTTTTGGGAAAATATATTCGAAAGTCTGACTGCTATCAGAATAATTAAGCAATCTAATGGAAGTAAGGAAACTACGTTAGATATAAAACCATAACTTATTTTCAGACTAGACTCGTAGTCAAGAGTATTATCACTTTAAAAACTGACACAGTGGAAAACTTCTTCGGATAATTAGGCAGCAGGATGATTATGTAAAACCAACCCTAGTTCAGCTTGTTATTGCTTTCAAGAAATTGTTTTGTTTGGATTTACTGGATTGTATAGATACTCGTACATTTATCTGTGCAGCCGATGTCGATACATTACTTATAACTGATATTGTCCCTGAAATCAGAGTAGCTAATAAGTAAAACATTTCTCGTGATAAATCTCCATTCAAGGTGAGAGGCATGCTCCTAGGGAAAATGCTAGCTTCTTTTTTATGGTTGCATCATTTTTGTTTTATTTTTTGTTGAATACTGGTTTTGATATAATAAATGTCTGGTAAGTGGATCAACTACAAGGGTTATTGTGACTTAAGAAGAAATTATTTACCATTTACCAACAAAATATGTGATGCGATACCTTAGTGGATATCTTATTAGAAATGTTTATAAAACACATGCGATTTCTGAAGGATACAGCAAAGAATCTGTTGAATTAGGAGCCACAGTGCTATTCGCTCACTTTTCTCACTCGAATGTTTTACTTTATTTCTAAGTTATTTTCTGCAAAATATATAATGTGCTCTATTTTATGCCACACAGAAAAATGTGGGGAAAAGGGAGGTATATTTGGTAGTTTCCTAAGTCATTCGTTGAATATGGAACAAATTCTTATGACAAATATTAAATATATTGTGAATGGAAAAACTGAAAATCAGCTACATAGTTTATTTAAAACAGGGCGTTTTGAACATCCATTGCAATTTTCCCCAGAAATATTTGTTGAAACTGTTTATCAGAATGAGACCTTTTGAGACAAATGCGTTAAAATTTAAAATAATAAAAGGAAGAATTTGAAAATTTTGCATCATACTTAAAATAATAGAAATGGTAATACTCACAGAATAAAAGTGAAATAAAAAAGTCTTCTACCGAGCAACGATTTACTTTCAGGTTACTATCTACCATAAAGGGTTACAAATATGTAGGGCTAAAAAGGGTTTAAAATATTTTTTTAAATAATTCTTTTTGCTTCATGTACTCAAACATTATGGACCATAAAATGATTATAAGAAGCAGATAATAATGTAACAAAAGGGTTTCAAAATATTACCAATTGCAAGAATTAATTTCCCTTGTTTTTTTTGTATCTAAAAATCTTATTTTTTCCCATATTATATGGTAACTTTAGTCTTAAAATGGAAAATAAATTTGGAGATTAATGGCAAAATTTTTATGGGAAATACCGCTAACAGAAAAAGAATTGAAATGAACTGCTACTGGATTTTCATGGTAGAAAGTTATTTACTATAAGATTTGGAACAGAGATGCCATTGTTTGCCTCGTATTGTTTGCCTCCTATTGTTTGTTTTAATATAGTAGTTTTGCAATATATAAATTTTTTGAACTTCGACGTTTTATTTGTTTTAATATAAAGATACAGAGACATACTACATATTTTAATATAAACAACATAGTTGTAGTTAATAAACAAATAAACCACTTCAACACAATCATCTGTTGTGATAAATAGTAAACATAAACCGTGTATTACTGGTTAATGGTTTATGAACAATAAACATAAAACAATTGACTTTATCAGTTTTCTATTACCTGAGTGTGTTTAAGGCACTAGCATACATTTCATGTGTGTAGAAAATTGCCTTACTTAATCTAAAGCTTGATATTATTTTACAAATTGTAATGAATCATTTAGAACAATTATGGAAAGTTGCGCATTATAACTCAAATTTGCCTTTCAACTATTTTAGTTAAAATAAATATTGATTACAGAAATGCTCTTACTTTTGATAATATTTGCATATCTTACAAATTTTTATTAGTTCTTCCAATTTTACTACGACAGCGAAAAAGCATACTCGTATATTAGTTTATTTTAATTTATACTGAATTAATAATTATTTTATTGATATACGGAAAATCGTAGGTTTTGTATATGTATAAACACCCTAATAAAACAGGAGAATACAATTTAAATTGTTTTAATATACTTATTTTAAATAATAAATATCAGATATATCTAGTAACATTTAAAGTTTACTAACCATGGTATTCAGGCTATTACCAATCGATAAAGGATTAAGGACTTACTTACTGCAATAAGTCATTTACTAACTTCTGGTAGAAATAATACAAGGAATGATATTTCCGTGCAGCTCAAGCAAGTTGCTAGGGCAAATAAACAGCGATTCAATATTACCAAACTGTCTTAGCAAAACAATTTTTTTGTGCTAAATTGATGACTATATAATCTTAACAAAAAATATACTTATTGTAATGCAGATCATCTTAGCAAAGCTATTTATTTGGTCGATTTATCTCCAAATCGATAATAGTCGATAATGCCATGTAGTACCAACTAATGTATTATATATTATGATTAATGTCATTACACTCTTAGTGAAATCTCATTCTAAAGTAAGATCACTTTTGAATTGTGAAAAATTTCTACTTTCCAATAAATCTCGCCCCTAACTGTTTTTTAATACTCTGTACACTTTGGTAGCCTTTGGTATACTGTACTCTTCCTTAGATATCCTTAAAAATGTATTTTGTGGGGTTTAATTTTTCGATCCGGCCTCAGTTAACCCATTCTTCATGCCCATCAGTTTGGAAACCTTTTCAAATTCTGTCGGATATATTTAAGAGATTATTACATACGCCAGTTCTTTTTACCCGAGAACGTCTCGCCCCTCTATCTGGTGTACACCTTTCTTCACTGAACTTACTCCAAACATCAAAAATAAAAGTGGAATCCCATGAATACTGAAAATATTCTTCGAATATCTTGAATTCTAAGAGTGTGACACGAAATCACTGTATTCCTGTACTAGCGGAGTCGTGTACTGTAGCGGTTAACCAAGATCATTATTAAAGCAAGATTACCTTTTGGGTCTTTCAATGTCAAATTTCTTGTGTATGAAACAATCTTTTACTAGCTTCTATCAAGTAACATCTATAACGTCTAGGTTTAGATGCTTAGAACGTAATACGATGTAGACGACGTCATCCCAAGTCTAATCCTAATCCTAATTTATTTAATTTATGAGTTCCATTAACCAAATTAACAGGAGTTTTGAAAATGGAATTGTTTTGCTCAATTATTAATGATAAAGTTTTAAAAATTTAGAAAGTAATGGAATCTTCTCGTGCGGAGAGGGAGGCTACACATAGACACGAGGACAAATAGATCCGTGTTTAGGGAGCGATGTCAGATATCTCCGTTGGAACTCGAATCCAAGCATGTAATGGCACTCCCAATATTGGGCCCAGTGCGATATCCTGCACCACAATGATATTGTTGTGGGCACCCCTATTAGAGATCATGACAGGTCACTTATCCATGTTATAGACGCAGAGGAAACACTTGACTTTCATTAGTTCTACGACGGGCATTCAATGGAATGCACGTCGTATTTTGAAAATGCAGTTATAAACGTTGTGTCAAGGAAATGTTAAATAATGTTAAAAAATCTGCATCTACCGTATTTTGTATTCAATAAATGATGACTTAGATAAAACAGAATATAATAGCAAACATTCTATATTGAAAATAAATTTCACGGTATTATATTAGATCTATAAAATTAACATCAATTAAGTCACCTAAGAATTAGAAAAGGATATATTTTAAAATTCATTATTATATTCTGTTCTACACCTATGTATCTTTGAATTCTGTTGAATCCCTCGAATATTGTCAAATCTTTAGAATATTATTGATTCATTAGAAATTAAACATTTTCCTTGGCGTTCTATAATTCATAAATCAAGTTAATGAAGATATTATATATAGTTTAGTTAAGATACATGCTCCCCAACATGTTTGAACGTTAACGTTTGGAACAACAAGCAACCCAGGGAAACAACTTTAAAGTTTCGCTTTAAAAATGCTTTTGATTTTCAATGATTTCTTCTCTTCCTAAAGAGATAAATAATTATAACATAGTTTTTGTAGCCCCTACCATTATTAATTTATACACTTTAAGGAAGGATTGCATTTTCTAAGGAAGCAATTTATGAGGTTCGTAAGACGCAGATCAGTTATAATTACTATTGTTGTTTTAACTATTTGTTCGATGGGAGTTATTAGACTGGTGGAGAATAAGGATTATTCTCTGCCACAAGAAAATGTCCTCAGGCATGTGCAGATTGTAATTATTATTATTATTGTTCTTCGAATATTAATATAACTACAGCCAAGCGTTGTTCAGTATTATGGGTTCTAGATTCCCGGATAGAACATTATTAAATTCTTACTAATGGATTTTACAAGTTGAAGTTTATTCTTTATTGACTCTTCACAAATATATTAACAATTCTACTACTAGACTAGAGAAAATATTCAGACATTGTTGAATTGGTTCGATATTACGTATAATAAATAATAACACTATCTCCTAGATATCTCATGCAGTGTACATAAACAATTTCATTTCAATGCAATATAACGCGTATTGAAAAGAAAAGAGAGTTAATTAGAGAATTTTCACTAGATAATAAAATTAGTAAAAAATTTATATTCCTTTAGTAGAAATTTAGTACTGAAACTGGTTTACCATTAAATTTATCTGCTGAAATCTAAAACTATTGACTGAAATTTCACCAGCGCTTTCAAGGCTGCTTTAATTTTCAAGACCTACTACAATATAAATGTCTTTTTCAATATTGACTTGAAATAAAAACATTCTTCGTCAGTTGCCATACAATCCACAACAAGAGCGATATAGGTTGTCATACAACCGATCTATATAGTCGGTTGTATGACGGTTGTTATACAACCAATAACAAAAATAGAAAAAGAAATAAGGATAAAGTAATATTAATGGTGGTATTATTAAACACACCTTATATAAGCATGGGCGCCTGGAAGGGGGAGGCCAGTTGTTCCCCCCTCCTCCGGAATTGCGACCTATTAAAGTATAATAAATGCCAAATGTATAAAAGACTGAATAATTAATCAATTTTTGTAGTTAATTATGTTCTTAGTCTCAAAAAGAATACGTCTTCTATTTTGAAATATACGCTTTGATCAAAAGCGTAATGAACTCAAACATTAATTCAGTATTTCCTATATTTCAGGGAAATAGATCGAAAGTGTCTCATTACTTTCTTCATCATATGATACATATCTAGTTCTGATATTGATATTTTTATTGAACATGTTTTTTTTTTGTATTTTGTAATATATGCTTTGAATATTATGTCTTCTTGTAAATGTTTATTGATGTTTGTATTTTAATATTTCAATTTTATTTTACTAATTTGTTGTAATATGTTTTATTTGATGTTTTTCAGGATTTACATTTTTCTGTTTTTTTAATTTTTTATTTTAAGCAAACCTAAATTGTATTCCCGTGTGGAAATACTTTTGCGAACGCCCATGTATGTACAATGTACAGAGTTATCAACATAACATTCTACCCTTTTAACTGTTTTATTTATTGAAATAGAAAAAAATGGTAAATACAAAAGTTGTTGGAAATTTTACTGCGATCTCAGTAAAAACATAAATTGGGCCTAGATCTCCGAAACGCGAGATTTGATTGTTTTTCTAAATACACGTCTAAGATCGCAGTAAAATTTCCTACAACTTTCGTATTTACCATTTTTCTATTTCAAAAAATAAAACAGGGGGTAGAATGTTATGTGAAAAACCCTGTGCATATTGTGAAATGGACGAAGTTCTAAAGTTCTGCAAAGGTACAGGGTAATTCTTAAATCGACGTTTATCGGATGCTAAATAAGCTAAACTAAGTATACTCTTAATTCCCTTTGAAACTTGGATTCTAACTAAGAATTATGCGGTATATTGTATCAGCTAAAAAGAAAAAGCAGATGTCACGTCTTGTGTCTCTAACTGCCATGTGTACATACTAAAAACCTAGTAGAGGAACGTTGTGAAAAATACTTTTGTCTGAGTTGCATCATTCTCTGAGTTGCTTGTTACACAGAAACAGGCTGGCATCAAAGAAGCATAAGCGACATTTATAAACGTATCTATATATATAAAACAAAGTCGTGTTAGTTACACCGTTTATAACTCAAGAACGGCTGGACCAATTTTTATGATTTTTGTGTTTTTGGATTTGTCCTCGTCGGGAATAGGATAATAAGTATTAAAATATGATATTAATCAATAAAAAAAATAAGAATAAAAGAGGCAAAACATCAGTGATAATAGTGATATGTTATAACAAAACGCAACTGACAGCTCTCATTCATTCTGACAGCTCACGTTCATCGTTCATTTGTTATAACAAAACGTAACTGACAGTTCACGTAATGTTGTCTATGGTTTGTTTTAAAAATATCGCAAAGTTGACCGGAAAAACGTAACTGACAGTTCACGTAGTGTTATCTATGGTTTGTTTTAAAAATATCGCAAAGTTGACCGGTAATGTGTTTGTTCTGTGCATGAATTAAAAATAATGGTTTTGTGATATTACTATTAACAATGCCGCGACCGAGAAGATCTAATCTTTCCCGATAAAGCCGTAATTCAATTAGGATTCGAAACATCGCGAATGAAACCACTGAAGAAGAACAAGAAATTGCACGAGAAAGGCTATCAATCGAGAATTGAAACGGGAACGTGAATATGATCGCCATGAATTAGACTTAGTAGTTCAAACGAATGTACCCCTGTTGAATCCCCAACAGAAGGAAGTCTATGATACATTAATGAAAGCAATTGATGATGGAAACGGTGGTTTATGTTTCCTGGATGCCCCTGGTGGAACTGGTAAGACATTCCTCATGTCAGTAATTTTAGCCACTGTTCGTGTGAGATCCAACATTGCAGTTGCAGTTGCTTCTTCTGGAATAGCAGCAACATTATTAGGAGGATGAAGCACGGCTCATTCAGCATTAAAATTGCCGCTAAATCTTCAAACTATTGAACAACCAACATGTAATATTGCAAAACACTCCGCAATGGCCAAAGCTTTAGTAGCATCGAAAATCATTATCTGGGACGAATGCACAATAGCGCATAAACGCACATTGGAAGCACTTAACCGAATATTGAAAGATCTACGCAATGACTCGAGATGTTTTGGAGGCGCAATGATTTTACTGTCTGACGATTTCCGCCTACCAGTAATTCCAAGATCAACTACTGCCGATGAAATAAATGCTTGCCTCATCATCAAATCTATGGCGCTATATGAAGAAACTTCAGCTGACAACAAACATGAGAGTTGCATTGCTGAATAATACATCTGCTGAAGACTTCTCTGAACAATTGCTGACTATCGGTAATGGTCGAGTTCCTGTCGACGAATCGAGCGAATTGATTTCACTTCCTCCAAATTTCTGTAATTTTGTTTCATCGAAAGACGAACTCATCAACAAAGTATTCCCAAACATCATTGCTAACCACAAAAATAGCGAATGGTTGAGTGAACGAGCAGTTTTGGCAGTTAAGAATAAAGATGTGGATGACTTAAACTTCGTAATTCAAAATGGAATCAATGGTACACTTCATTCATTCAAATCTATTGACTGTGTAACAAATGAAGATGAAGCCACCAACTATCCTATTGAATTTTTAAACTCCTTGGATGTGCCTGGCTTACCACCGCACAATTTACGACTAAAGGTTGGCTCGGTAGTAATCATGCTTCGAAACCTAAACCAACCAAAACTATGCAACGGGACGCGTTTGGTGATAACTAAACTGATGATCAATGTGATTAACGCGACGATACTCAAAGGAAAATTCAAAGGTGAGGAAGTTCTCATTCCGAGGATTCCGATGATCCCAACCGATATGCCGTTTGAGTTTAAACGACTTCAATTTCCGATTCGTCTTGCATTCGCTATGACGATTAACAAATCACAAGGCCAATCCTTGAATGTTTGTGGTCTAAATCTAGAAAATGCATGTTTTTCTCATGGTCAATTGTACGTGGCATGTTCACGAGTCAGAAAACCATCTTCTTTATTTGTTCTTGCGCCTGATAACAAAACGAAAAATGTCGTATATCACAGGATACTTCACTGAAGAGTGCAACCCACCAATTCCCATATATTTTATTATACTAATATAATAAAAAATTGAACTTAATAATTTTGTATTAATTTTAAAATCCTAAATCTACTCATTCATTGACTGTTAGGCGGAACGAAGTTCGCCGGGTTCGCTAGTGTATATATACAATTTGATAAGAGCTAATGAAAGATTATTACGTATATTATGTATAAGCCAGGTACGTTATACATATAATTTACGATCCTTCTGATAATTTTTAACGTAAAATTATACTGTGTGTAATGCTTTGCCATATACTTATAAATTTATAGTACAAAATTTTGGTACAAGACCTTTAACAAGGTGAGTTAATCACTGTAAAAATGATGGGTCTGACATGCAATATTGCACAAATGTTTTAATTGTAGACAATAACAGAAATAAATTCAGAACGATTGTTGTTGTGTTTGTTGATCTCAAAAAAACAAATAATTTTTCCAAAATTTTTCAAATTAAAAATTTTTCTACTGATACGCTCTTTAATTTCAATAAAGCCATTTTAAGACTATCAATAAGCTATAAGATAACATAAACTTATGCTGACTTGTTGTAAGAGCTTTGTGCAGATAATGTGATTTGCAAAATTATAGGGGTGTTTTAGAAAATGTAGGGTTTTGTAAGTCAGCGAATTATGGGAATGTTCTTATTCACATGAAGAGGATAAAATTAAGAAAACAGGTAATATTTGTTGAAGATGTAACAGATAAACTTAGTATTTTTATATTTATTAATATATTTAATATTTTATTGTTTTGCTAAAAAAATTTATTGTTAATCTGAATATTATTTGCATAATAAATATAATTGAGCCTTAGTTAATTTATGTGTCACTTCCTACGGGCACTAAAAGACACATGGCTAATAAATAATGGCAATGCGTCATAAAACTACTGCTGTGCAGTGGCGGCGACAGGGGTTGGCACGGGTTGGCGAGCGCCCACCCGCAAAACCCTTTTCGCCCAACCTCTTATAACACCACTATATCACATTCGCACATAAAATAATATGTTTAACGCCCACCCTAGATATTTCCTGCCTATTTTCGCCCAACCGCAAAATAATGCCAGCGCCGCCACTGCTGCTGTGTCATTCATTCCATGTAAATATTCTGCCTATTTAGATTATGTGTAATAATAAAGTGAAAACTAATTTATTTCAAACAGTTTTGTGGAAATCCTTATTTTTTTTTTAATCATTGTGCTTTCAACAATTTACGAGAAATTTAGAATTAAGATAGAAAACTATTACCTACATTAAGGGAAATACCGCATACTATTCATATCGATCGGTAAATCCAGAAAAAACGACTGTAATCTCTATCATTGGCTAATTCTGGAGTAGGTTGGAACCCTTGGTGTGAAGATAACACTGACTTAGTTTTCCACAAAGCACTATACACTACACTCGACGCGCGATTCGCCAACAAAGTTGGCATCATCTGAAGATGATAAAACTGAGTTTTAATCATCTCCAGCTCACCATCTCATCCATGTTTTGTGGAAAACTAAGTCAGTGTTATTGGTTAATTAAAAACATTTTAATGACATAAACGGCGAATCCAGCTATATATGACCACATAGTAACAAATGCATGAAATTTCGATGGGCGATCTATGTTTTATTAAAAATTTAAAAATTTAGTAAACAAAGTTTTTCACAATTTTGATTGCAATATGAAATTTTGGTAACGAAATAAGAAAAAACTTGTCTTTTTGTTGTTATCGTTGATGACGCCTTTGTTACTAGGAATTTTATTAATCTGTCATATAAGTTTCTTTTTTATTATTTTATTTAGTCATTTTGAGTTTAGCCGATAGGCTTAGTTTTTACTTATATAAAAATATCGCGTTTTAATGAATGAACGATTTCAGAAGTAAACGAGACGGAAACATTAGTTCTATAAACTGAATAATATCAAAAAAAATTAAGCAACAAGAAGGAAGAAGAAAGATAAGAGCGATTTTGCGAAGCAGTTTGGAAAAAATGGGGGTACGAATACGAGGAAATTTGATAGACGCCATCAGATTAGGTGGATTGTCTAGACTTTCTTAAGATAAATGTTATGATAAAGATGGGAGACAGTTCGGCGCTTAAAGGTATTTTCCAGCATGTAATTCTTGATTATGACTATTTAAGTAATGAATTTATGAATAAAAAATTGTATCTATAAAGGAGGTTAAAAGAACGTCTATATTTTATGTCAAACATCATTTTGTTGATTGAAAATAGTTGATATTTAAATTCAACAATACACCGAACGAAATGAATTCCTGATAATTTCGAGATAACTATATTTTTTAAGGGTGAACATAAATTGTATATATTTTTAGAATAAAAAAGTACACTCTAACAACTTGTACTGTGTGAAGTATTTGGACGATGATTATTTTTTTATATTTTGATGACTGGTATTTTCATTAAAAGCTGTTGTTTTGAGTAGCCTATTTACTCCTATATTAAAAGCCTACCCTACACAGGTTGTTCTAAAGTAAACCGAATTTTTCTCTAGAACAAAAACTACAAGAGTTGTATGGGATAATGCATAATCGATTATGTTATAAGAAAGAAATTCTGTAGCCTTTGTTCTAGGATTACTTTCACTGTAGCGGTTATGGATGCCCTAATTTTTGGAATGCCTGTGCTATGAGACTCTCATATAATTTTCAATTTGGGACAGAGAGTCACAGGAAATTAGATATAACGAATATGATGGTTGGTCGAAGTCTTTTTAGGCGACACATTTACGAAAATTCACAATTATTAACACAAGTTCGTAAACGTAATTACTTCTAATGTTCTTAATGTCTCGATAACGATACTCTTTTAACTTTTAAATTTTAATATATGCATCTTAGGGCTTGATGGATATATATATTTGGATAATTTATGATTCTTCTTGGGAACCGCATTTTTATTATGATTACTAGTGACATAGTAATTACATAAATATTAATGTATTAATAATATGTAAAACGTAAAACAACAATATGAAGGGCCGATAAAGAATTTGTATTTATTTGTATTTAATACTTCAATGAGATGTGATTACAATCTTGGATGTCTGTAATATCATAAGATAATAATCGGGTGTTTTAAAAAATTCTTACCGAATTAATTTGTCTTTTGGTAATCATCCTAACACCTAAGACATGACGTTACTATTATATATAATACGATAAGGAAAAAACCGTATTTATATTGTGTAGTGATTAAATTTGAGATATTATTGTTGACTAATTCTCAAATAATGTAGTTTATTGTTACAGGTAGATGATTAACACAGAGTTCTTGGAACACTATAATAACATTGATGGCTTAACATATGTATCTAAATTTTCTTCGAGAAGGTTTGGTTCTGTCTTTGTCGACTCTCTCCGTCTCTTCCAATGAATTAGAACGAGATCTACCTGACGCCACTATGCCGTAACCGTTCATCAATATTTAGACGAGATATTTCAA
This sequence comes from Rosalia funebris, assembly GCA_037954035.1. NCBI lineage: Eukaryota > Metazoa > Arthropoda > Insecta > Coleoptera > Cerambycidae > Rosalia > Rosalia funebris. Next base: position 15,379,467 of record JAZFAV010000007.1, read on the forward strand.
AATAAGTGGATTGGATGACGGAGTCCAATTGAGTGATTGCCAAGATCTCTAGGCTTTACTCCACTTCATATCTTCCTGTGGGGGTCCTCAAAAAAACAGGTTTTTGAAAGCGACATTGTGCGGCAAAGAATAAGACATACAATCAGGCAAATCACTCCGGATATATGTAGCTACATCATAGAAGAGACGGGTTTTATTTATCGACTAACGTTTTGTCAAGAAAGAAACGGTATCCATTTTGAAACGATCATTAATATAAAAAGAACAATTTGGAGAAATTTAGAACATCGTTTACATACCATAGGGTGAAGATCATCAAAGGTCACTGTTCCCTTGGTAGGGAGATGTGAGCAACTAAGATGAACAATCGACCTGTATCAAAATTTTTTATTGAAATCTTCCATAATCGAGTTATAGAATTTATTCCGGTTAAAGTGTCCACCTTGTATTAACGTAGGAAATATGTATGATATAATTTGTTACGTATGCTTAACACGATCATTCTACTATTTCGTCTACATGCTCGTATGAATCATGTATATAGATAATATTATTAAGTACATACCAGCGCCAGCGTTGAGTTTTAATCTATACAATAAATATATGAAGTACCGTAATAGCTAAAACTTTTATCTCTGCTGACGGGATGTTTTTTACTGCAATTTCAATAAATCAATTGCAATTTATGTTATTACTGCAATAATGTTTTTACTTTTCTGCACTCCATTATAAGCGGAAAAGTAATATAATCGTGTAAAGAAAAAGTGAAAAAACAAAATTTGTTTTTGGATTTATTTTTCGTTTTTCGGCTTAAAAAAATGGTTTTTAAAATTTTTTTGCTGTGTGTGTCGTCGTTGTCGTAGGCATTCATTCTTGTTAGCACGATAACTCAACTAAATCGTGTCGGATCGATCGGGCTTTGACTGATTCTGATCGGGGACGTCTCCCAGACGACACCTATTGATTTTGAGGTGGATAGCACACACCACCCCCTCCCTTGGGTCTATTTGAGAAATTTTCTTTGTTAGCACGATAACTCAACTAAATCGTCTCGAATCGATCGGGTTTTGACTAATTGTCCATGGCTCATGAGAAAGCACAATGGTGGACTATTTGAGAAATTTGTTTTGGTAATACGATAACTCAACTAAATCGTGTCGGATCGATCGGGTTTTGACTGATTCTGATCAGGAACATCTCCCAGACGACAGCTATTGATTTTGAGGTGGATAGGATACACCCCACTCTGCCCGTGGGTCATGAGAAAGCACGACAGTGGACTATTTGAGAAATTTCTTTTGTTAACACGATAACTCAACTAAGTCATCTCGGATCGATCGGGTTTTGACTGATTCGGATCGGGGACATCTCCCAGGTGACACCTATTGATTTTGAGGTGGATAGAACACACTCTACTATGTTCATGGGTCATGAGAAAGCACAATGGTGGAGTATTGGAGAAATTTGTTTGTTAGCACAATCACTCAATTAAATAGTGTCGGATCGATCGGGTTTCGACTGATTCTGATTAGGGACGTCTACCAGATGATATCTATTGATTTTGAGGTGGATAAGACACATCGCACCCTGTTCATGGGTCATGAGAAAGCACGAGGGTGAACTATTTCAAAAAAGTAATACTGTCGTATAAAACACATATTATGCATTTATGTGTTGGTTTATTTTTTCTCGGCCACTCAATTTCGAGATAGAGATGTTCTACGTGCAGAAAAGTCCGTTTTAAGGTTTTAAAACTGTTTATTTATTAAGGTTTTTTGCATTATATTTTTTCATTTTTGTCCTAGATTTATCGTCATTTAGATTTATTTAAATTATCGACATATTCCCACTAAAGTAGTAAAACTACTGGGAAGATATTTGATACGTTCATCATACTAAAACAGTATAGTGTGAATTATAAACGGCCCCCAACCCCTGATCTTGTAGTGGGGTAGGGGGTATAACCTTTTACTTGTCTAACGTGTAATAGACAAGTAACTTACGGATTTACATCCTATCCGAAGGATAATACGTCTTCTACACAAAAAAGTTGGTGCGTAGCTTCTGCGAATCCACTGACATACAAGCCGCTGGAAGTTATAAACGAGTCAGCCCGCGGATACCCATCCTAGTAATAGCCACGCCGGCTGTAGAATATTATCGATGATTGTGCGCCACTTCATTTTCATTTTAAAGCGTTTTATTGACTATTTATATACAGGTTATTTTATAACATACAAGGGCAGTATGTAATATATATTATATAATCTTCGGTGTTACCCGTATTCATATGTTTACGCATATATAAGGGGACATCTCGTCTTCTGCTGACGGTCTTTCCTTTCTATAACATAAAAAGGGAGTAACAGGGCCGTCCGGTCGATCTTTGACCTCCTTCTCGTTAATTATGATGATTGTGCGCCAAGGCAGCCTAGTCTACCGTTCGCCCTTGTCTTTCATATTCAGTTTTATGGAATTGATTTATCAAATCGTTTTATGACAAAATATTATTATAAGAGTTACTTAACATTATTACAATATTCCCTACCGCGAATCACGTTATTTTCTCATTAGGTTATTATCATACATTATGAAATTGTTTAAAATTGTTTCGTAAAAATATGATCCACTTTTATAGAACATATCGTTTGTGTGCTTTTTTATAATTATAACGATTTCCATGTTCTTATAATCGCGTATCGAAGATTATAACGGTTTGTCCTATGTATACTACAAGTTAGTTTATAGACATCGGATATATTTTCCACTAACGTTTTATCTTCTACCATATTCCTATAAATCTATTGTTAACTGTCATTTATTGTATTACGTTCTTCAATATACCGAGATATCAAAAATTACCTTGGTTAAAGCTGGTCATGAATTTTAAAATACTTGTCATGAGTTTAATGCATGAATTTAAAAAATTTCGTGCATTTATTATTGTCAACATTTATTTGTCAAGTAATTATGGTAAAGTTTTGTTGCTATTGTAATCTTAAGCAGTTTTTGAATTATGAATTTCACGACAGAGGCCAAAATATACATGATTGAAATCTATTCTCTACTAGTGTACTAATTAATGGAATTTGGGAATATAGTTTGTTTGGATAATTTTCACGAGCATTCCCTAGACTTAGTAGTACTACTAAACAATTTTTATGCGTAGTATTAGTTGCAAAAAAATGCGTTGATATGTTTCGTGAAATAAGCTCTGACTGATAGACTAACGCGTTGGTAGACTAACTGTTCATTCAGAACATGTTGAAGACAACTTGTCAACGTATAGAACAAAACCCTACGAAACTTTGAAATGTCTCAAGAAATTGGACTTTCTCGTGGAACATATTGAACGATTGTAAAGTAGAACTTAAACTTGGTGACAGAGAGTCCCAGGTGACTTGCGTACAGTTAATGATTTGTTAATAGTGTGTGTAAAAATGTTTAACATTTTTTGTTTTGACGAAGTATGGCTTCATCTCTCGAGTTACGTTAATGTTCAAAATAAACGAATGTGGAGCATAAAGAATTTACATTCTTTCTGTTGAATCGCCACTATGTACTCGATGTAAATTTGGTGTTTGAAGAGTAGTTTTTCGCAAAAGAATAATGGAGCTTGTTTTTTTCTAGTTCATCGTCAGCGCAGAGGGGCACAGCAGCAATATTTTGACTGGATTTGTTCATAAATTACACAATGGAAAACTTCAGCACGGTTATATTCAGCACGACACTGCAACATCACAAACGACATGAAACACTATAGCTTTTTTCCGCGAGTTCTGACATTTCCGCACTCCACTATACACGAAAAAGTAATGTAATCGTGTAAAATTTTTTTTCTAGGGTTTATTTTTGGCTCTTCGGCCTAAAAACCAAAAACAAAATGGTGTTTAAATCATTTTGTGTGTGTGTGTGTGTGTGTGTGTGTGTGTGTGTGTGTGTGTGTGTGTGTGTGTGTGTGTGTGTGTGTGTGTGTGTGTGTGTGTGTGTGTGTGTGTGTGTGTGTGTGTGTGTGTGTGTGTGTGTGTGTGTGTGTGTGTGTGTGTGTCGTCGGCATTTATTCTTGTTAGCACGATAACTCAACTAAATCGTGTCGATCGGGTTTTGATTGATTCTGACCGGGGACGTCTCCCAGATGACACCTATTGATTTTGAGGTGGATAGGACATACCCCACCCTGTCCATGGGTCATGAGAAAGCACGATAGTGAACTATTTGAGAAATTTTGTTTGTTAGAACCATAACTCAACTAAATCGTGTCGGATTGATCGGGTTTTGACTGATTCTGATCGGGGACGTGTCCCAGACGACATCTATTGATTTTGAGGTGGATGGAACACACTCCACCATGTTCATGGGTCATGAGAAAGCACAATGGTGGACTATTTGAGAAATTGTATTTGTTAGCACGATCACTCAATTAAATCGTGTCGCATCGATCGGGTCATCGATTCGGCCTAAAAACCAAAAACAAAATGGTGTTTAAACCATTTTGTGTGTGTGTGTGTGTGTCGTTGTCGTCGGCATTTATTCTTGTTAGCCCGATAACTCAACTAAATCGTGTCGGATCGATCGGGTTTTGATTGATTCTGATTAGGGACGTCTACCAGATGACATCTATTGATTTTGGGGTGGATAGGACAGACCACACCCTGTCCATGGGTCATGAGAAAGCACGATGGTGGACTATTTGAGAAAAATTGAAAAAAGTAAAACTGTCGCATGAAACACGTATTCTGCATTTATGTGTTGGTTTATTTTTTCTCAGCCACTCAATTTCAAGATAGAGATGTTCTACGTGCGGAAAAGTCCGTTTTAAAGTTTTAAAACTGTTTATTTTATGACTGGATGATAAGTTTGCATGCTCTAGTATAGTTTCCTCCGAGGTCTATTTGTTTGACTATTATAGACAAGTTTGTGTTCCTTTACTTGAAAAACAGGATCTTTAGAACTCGTGTAAAAGATTTGCAAGAAATGGAACTAACAATGATTGAAGAATGTACAACCATAACGCTATAAATGCTACAAAATGCTTTTTTGCATTAGTAAAGATATGTATTATCTGTCATAATAGCATTAAGAGATGTGTAAACTTCTACTCTGAAATGGCAGGGGACATTAGTTTTAATTTCCTGCCAAATTAAAGGGCAGGGGACAGTTACTTCAACTTGTTTTTCTTTTTTGTTAATAAAATCGTTATTAGTCTTTCATTTTAATTCTCAAAGTTGTAGGTCATTATTATGTTATGTCTATAATCAGTAACAAATTTGCATGTTATTAATGATATCGGTATGGCAGATACAATAACTTTCAGCATATTTGACCGCATTATATGAGTTACTGTCATGTGCGAGTCGGTCAGTAGCTTGCATCCAAGTTACTTCAACATTTTTTTTGCTTTCACTCGCCCATCGCCTTCTCCCACCACCCACAGGGCAGTAGCTCGCACGCGACCCGGACGTCAACTCGCACGATTTTGCGAAATGTCAGTAGCTCATGCTCGGTATATCTGCACATAATGAAATTCACACTTGACTGCAGTCTCTGGGGCAATACTTGCTTACCTGTTTCATAGCAGCTACTCTCATCGTATGATCAATCTAGGCCAGTCGAGCTACTGCCATGCGAGTATCCAGTAGCAGTAGCTGTCTACTGTCACATCAGCAGCGCGTACTGTGTAACCAGGCCTTTAGATGCTACAAAACTAGCAGTGGGTAGTTATTCCGTGATGTGTTTTAAATATACTACGTTACAGTTAGAACCAGGACATTCCAGTCGTTGTACAATTCTTTCCACTGCTCATGAGAACCATATAATTGCATTACTTCTACCTATACTGCAACTTTTTAAATATATTGAATGATATATCGTGACCAAGTAAAATTACTTTAAAGTTATTACAACAATGAAGTAGTATATAGTAAAACTAACAACCACACGGTGTTAGTCATCACTTAAAAGTGTTTAGTATAGTCCAATCAATAGATAACGGCCCAATGTATAATTTCCCAAAATCTTTAACCGGAAAAAAATATATGGTCGTATAGAAACATTTCTTGATATTTCCAGTCATTTTTCTTTATTACCAAGAAAGTACAACTCTTAGCGAAAGAAATGAGCCCCGATTCGTTTCCATAGGACCATCCGTCGAGCAAGAGGAGCCGATTTCCGAGATGACCTTTTTTTTTTCGAAAAATCGATATATCTCGAAAAATTTATAATTTATATAATGCAATATTATATAATTTTTAAAAAGATACTTCTTTAGATCGCCAAGGGCTATATTTATACCAAGTAACAATTCTCTAAACCTTAATTTGCAAGAGATACGGCGAAAACAAAAATTGTCGATTTTTGACGGTTTTTTGGTTTTAAAATTTAAAATTTTGGATTTAAGAATACTAATGAATAGGTTTTTTTTAATACCTGCAACTTTTATTTACTTATTTATTTATTTTTTAATTTAACTTTTTCCTCCACGAACCTTAGTTTTTCTTTTATTTGCAAAAAACATTTTTTTCAACTTTACGAATTTTTTAGGTTAAGTTCCCCGTTAATGCGTCAAGGACTAAAAACGATATCTTTCTTAGAATTTCCTTTCCTATGCGACCATATATTTTCTTTCTGTTAAAGATTTTGGAGAGGCCTTATACGTATTGATTGGACTAGTATTTGGAAATAGTTTTCAAAAGTAGCAGGTACGTTATAGGAACTTTGCCTGATCCTTTTAACTATGCAGTAGTAATTTAAAGTGAAAATTACGTTTGCATAATCCATAAACAATTCTTGAAAGTGACACTAATCACTGCGCACTAATTAACTATAAAGTTATTTTTTAAATATACATACGCCACATTTATTTATAAACCGTTGGACGCCATTATGTTGAATGAAATTTGTTATGATTGCTTGTGCTTGTCTGCTGTAGTTTTTAGGAAACAGATGTTTGTTAAAGAATATGTATTAAGTCGGCGTTTCGTTATTTTTCTATCATTATCTTATTTCACAAAACAATTGTGAGAATTTTAAAATTTTGTACATTGACAACACTATAATAGTCAATGTTGCCTTTATATGTAACACTGTATTAGGTAGCATTTATACATACAGAGAATGACAGTAAAATACTTTTTAGATGTATAAACAATGAAAGATTTACATAATCGAAAACAAGTTCCACTAAAGTGGCGGTACACAGCTTCGTAGTTAATCCGTAATTACGATGTAAGCGTCCTTGTAACGGCATAGTTGGCGTACCGTAACGGTTACGTAAAAATTATTTTAATTTCGTATCCGTAATAAAGCCATGACATTGACATAGCCCTTTACTAGTGATAAATACTATTTAAATAAAGTTTCAATGACAGTAATTGGTACGAAGTAACGTTTGAAGTTGCTGCTAGGGTGTCCTGAGTTTTTAGAATAAATATAATTTCTAGAGAAAGTGAGTTTAGAGAATTTAAAAAAAAAACGTTAAAGTTGCCTTTTTCCATTTGTATTTATTTAGGTTTTTTAAAAGAGCCGGCAAGGGAATCGAATCTTCATTATTCAAACAATGCGTATGGTTATTATAGGTACTGAAATAGGCATGTTTTAAAAATATGGTTAGTAGGATTTATTTTAGCAGGCAGTTAGAGGACCCATCGTTAAACCTCATATTAACAGGGAAAAATCAGGTGGTAAAATATCACAAATATAAAAAAAGACTGATAAATTGTCAAGATATTATTGTCACTTATATTTTAAATTTAAATCGAAAATTATCGATGCTATGAGTATAATTTTGTTACCAGTCTAAATGTTATACTCGAACCAAGTCGTTGAATCCTCGAAAAAAAAAGAAGTTTATCAGTAATTTGTCAAATGTCATCAGTAATTTCAAAAACTTACTGATGATGGTGACGTAGTTCAAGGACAAATTAAGGTCAAATCTTGGATAAAATAATCGAATTAAAAATTTTACCCTAATATGTATACTGGTTAAACAAATAAGGAAAAATCCTCTACAGAAAATTCGTCTGGGCGTTCTCTTTAAAACAGTTCTACAACATTATATGCGTATTGTATAAGAACCAAGTGTAATAATAGAAAAACTAAGTGTAATAATAGAAATAATATGGGAAACAAATTTATTGGCAAACTATAAATTGCCTTCAAATTAAATAGAAAGGAGGGGGTACACTTTCTATAGAAAATTGGCCCAAATGATTCATTAAAAATCAAACTTGATGAGTATAAAAGAAATCTCTGTATTTGGGTAAAACAGGAATTGATCTCTACATCTACCATTAAATAAACGGTATCTATTGTAACGTTTCTATTAAAAGGAAATGCCAAAGTCGACCTGTTTCATGATTTTCAGCAAAAGTTCATACACTTCAAAGCATATGAAAAACGAAAGTGAAGGTTTATATAAGCTATATATCCACAAGGAGAACTCTAATATTTTGAGGATTAGAATTCAGTCTCGTCATACATCTTCAAAGCAACATAACATGTGGATTGAGTACAGTACTTCAACTGTGTTTTCCTGGTACTGCCAGTGTAAAGTTGGAGCTCGCACCATCGGCTGATGTGCTCATGTAGCCTCGGTGATTTGGTTTTTGGCATACGATAAGTATATTGAAAACAAACGACCAAATATCAATTATGACGAAAAACGTGATGGATGCTGCCATAACGGAAGTAGTAGAGCAAAGGGGCTCCCAGACCACCCTCGGATTTGTCCGCGGACATTTGATGTGGATGGCATGTGGTCATTGTTGATCTGAAGAACTCTTGGCGCAGGTATAAAACAGGTGCGTATCGGTTTCAAACAGGTATGGTGGTATTAGGAAAAAAACATGACGTCATTAAACAGGTTACCATACCTGTTTTAAACCGATACACACCTGTTTTATACCTGTACAGACCTGTTTTATACCTGCGCCAAGAGTTCTTCAGATCAACAATGACCACATGCCATCCACATCAAATGTCCGCGGACAAATCCGAGGGTGTTCTGATAGCCCCTTTGCAATACTACTAACGGAACAGTCCGATATTGATGAAGATAGTGACTAATTACTGCAAAAATATAAAAATATCACATTATTACACGAAATTGCACCACAATTTTGAACGCTTTTTATGTATTTTTAAATCAATGTAAAAAAAATATTCAAACAAATCTAATTAAACACCCTATTTTCGTTCATATTGCACTGAGTAGTCATTAAAAGTAATGTAAATGTGACTTTATTAATCGGGCAGTTTTTATATGGAAAGTGTACCCCCTCCTTTGATTATGAAGAATTTTTCATATGTCATTCATGTAGAACAATCGAATAATATAATAAAGGACTAAAAGGCAATTTTAATAATATTTCTGATTTCCCATCCTCTTCCGTTTCTCCTAAAAGTCATGCTGAGATTGCATGATTGATTCCAAATTGAAAATTATATTTTTTTTAATATAGGCTATTAATAGATGAATATTTGATTTGGCTAAATTCCAACATAATGTTTTATTCTTTGAAGTCAAGTAACGTATATAATTAATCAGGAAAAGGAACACTCTTTTCTACGAAATAGATACATTTTGCCAACACAAATTTAAAATAATCCAAATAATACCACCAGTTAAATTATACTTATTTAGTTACGCTATCGATCTATTTATATTAAAAGTTTTAACTGTAGTCTCTACGAAAATCTTCATCGTAATTTCGAGTATAGCACCCAATAAATATTCAAAACCATATTGATTATCAGAAGCGTAGACGATAAAATGAAAGACTTTAATCTACAGTAAGACCAAAATCAATCAGATGAGATAATGTTGTATTATTGATCTACCCTGAAAAACAATATGTTGTTTTATGGTGAAATATTTGCTGTATTCAATTTAATATCATAATTCTGATCGGATATAAATTCGAATAAGTTGAATCGTTGATGCTTGGGTTGCCCAAAATTTTATTTTTTTTTTTTACCCAAATGTTACCGAATCACCTTAAGTTTTTTATTATTTTGATATATGTATTTGGGCGCAAACAATAATGTGATGCATAAAGTACCCAAACTATTGCAGTCGGAAATAAGTAATTCTAGGACCGTTTGGATAGTATTTGAATATATTTATTTGATAGTGTGGCTTTACTGGTATACATAAAAATTAAATAATCTTATTCCATTTACCCTGGTCATGACTCTTCAGAAGTACTACTACTAGAAAATTAGTTTTACCATTAATAATTTCATATTTCTGGGTATGCATATTCTTGTTCATTGTGTCAGGCATATTCATACATATGGTAGCTTGCGGAGCAATGTTTGTGTATAAGATAAAGCTAAAATTATAGGCTGTGACTAGAGTCCCGCCTCGGTACCCAGGTCAAGTCCCGAATAACGTCATAAAATGACGTTTCGGAGCTGATATTCCTTACCGACTCGGTACCAGCATCCGGTCCCGAATAACGTTATTAAATAACATCATTAGTAGCTTTATGGGATCTACCGCCCCGACGCCATACCTCTCATCCAGTCCCGAATTTATTTTAGGAGAACCGCACCTTCGTTAGTTACAAACATTATTTAAATACTCGTACATGGTATACATGGTGTCCGGGTTGTAAACATCCAAACTTCACAGACATGTAGACAATCTCATTCTGAGTAAAAAACTTCCTATAAACATACCTATTACCTGGCTTCCTAAGGGAGATACAAGGTGTTGAAATTCAACTATTTTTTTACTTTTTTTTTCATTAATATTTTCCAAAAAGATGGAGATAATTTTCAAATTTTTTACACTTATTTACGGAAGCAAGACTAATATATCCTATTGTTTTCGTGGTCAATGATATTCTGGATGTTCATTTCTGAGGTCCGGGCAATATTTCAAACACTAGAACTTTTTTGTCGTATGCCACTGACGTGTGTCTCTATACACCACTTTTAAAGCATGATAAATTCTCAATCTGTTTGCTTTCTTGTAAGTTTGCGATATCTCTAACGATCTGGGTCCCGAGGCGGGACTCTAGTCACAGCCAAAATTATATCCACAAACACTTCATGAACTGTTCAGGATAACTAAGTAAGCCGATTATCATTTTTAAATTATATTACAACTACCTCGACCTCTCCAAAATCTTAGGAAGACCAAATTTGTTTTTAAGGATGTTAGATTATCCAGCAAAGTGCAGACCTACATATAAGCAGACATACATTTAAATAATTGACGATTAGTCAAGAATTTTCATTATCAATAAACAGGATGTTCCACTAAATGCGGAACAATCTGGGCATTTCATAGAAACTAAAAAGAAATAAGTATTTTTGTTTTAGTTTTAGAGAGATACGAGGGTGGGGTGAAAAGTTTCCGGTTTGATGAAGAAAAACATTTTTTGTTATTTTATTATTCAACATAATATCCATCAAGTCTAATACATTTTTCATAACAGTGCTATAATGCAGTCATACCATTTTTTTTAGAACGATTTGTCAAGCTCTTCAAAATACGCATTTACAGCATTGATGACTTCCTCTTTGCTCACAAATCTTTAACTTCCCAGCCATGTTTGGAGGTTAGGAAACAGATGATACTCTCTGGGGGCTAAATCTGGTGAATACGCTGGATAGGGAACAATTTGGAACTTCAATTCAATAATTTTAGTCATTGTAATGGCTAACGAATGAGCAGACGCATTGTTATGGTGAGACAAGAGCTTTTTCTTCGCCAAATGAGGTAGTTTTTCCTTCATTTCATCACTCAAATAATTTAATAACTCTGCGTAGTATTCACCTTTGATGGTTCTTTGGGGTTAGTTCACCTGCTCCAGTCAATTCTTTTGACTGCTGTTTACTTTCAGGAGTATAATGGTGGACCCCAAGTTTCATCAATAGTTATAAATCGACGCATAAATTCGCTGGGATTTCGCTTGTACAATGTAAAATTTTTGGTCGAAACAGTCTTCCGGCGTAATTTTTTATCGATAGTTAGCAAACGCGGCACCCACCTAGTACAGAGCATCTTCATGCAGAAATGTTGATATAAAATATTGTGTACATGTTCAGTTGACATTCTAGTAGGTTCAGCTATCTCAGTCACTTTCAATCTGCGGTCCTCTACCACGATTTTATGAATTTCCTCGATCATTTCGGCAGTGGTAACCTCAATGGGGCGGCATTCTGAGCATGGTTCATCATTAGTGCTCGTGCGACCTTTTTTAAATTCATAAATCTACTGTTTGGGGATTCAATATGATGGAGAAGAGTCTTTCAGTGTTGAACCCATTTCTTGCTTGATTTTAAGTGGTGTTACGCCTTTCAAATAGAAGTATTTGAAGACCGCACGTTTCTACAATTTTTCCATTTTCGCGTAAGCAGGCGAGGTGTCTTACTCAATAGGCTGTCATTATATAAGCTAGTCAGGGATAGTACTACAGAATACGAGTCAAAAGTTAGATCTCTGGCTTAAGCCGGAAACTTTTCAGTCCACCCTTGTAGTGTTATATATTTTATATAATATAAATTTTCCAGTTATTGCCGTGTTATCCTATTTTATAAAACAACCTATTCCAAACTGTCAAAGAACACTATAGGTACAAAACTATTATTTAGTCTTGGGTCCTCACAATGAATTCCGTCCTGAAACGAATTAGATCCTCTAATTTGTTTCCTATGCACCAAATATAATCCATTAATTTGTTAGAGATGTAGATAAACCTGATGAAGAATGATGAATAGCATTACTATGATTCGAATGCGAATTTTAATGTATCTATATTGTGATCATGATAAAGATTACCATAAACAATACTGATCTACAAGTGAATGTGAATTATCTTTTTATAATCATCATCATCATGAGGTCATCAGTCCCAAGACTGGTTGAACGCTAACGTCCAGCTTCTCCTATCTTGTGCTAACCTACGCAATTCGCTAATTGTGCTACAACCTACATTCCTTACTATTTGCGGGCGGTAGTCTAATCTAGGCCTATGTCTGCCTTTCCTCACTCCTATTTCTGCCTCCAAAATATCGCGGACTATTCCCCCATCTCTCAGCAAGTGGCCTACCATTCTATCTCTTCTCTTCTTTATATTTTTCCACATACTTCTTTTTTCGCCGACTTTCTCTAATACTTCTTCATTTCTAACCCTATCAGTCCACGGTATTTTCATCATTCTTCGGTAACACCACATCTCAAAAGCTTCTAATTTCTTCCTACTTGCTTCCCCTACCGTCCAGGTTTCGCAACCGTATAGTGCCTTGCTCCATACATACGTTTTCAAAAATCTCTTCTTTGTTTCTAAGTTTATTACTCCCGAGCATAAAAGTGCTTTCTTTTTGTTAAAAGCTACTCGACCCTGTGCTATTCTTTGTTTTACATCTTTATCGCTTCTTCCATCCCAATTTAATTTAGTTCCTAAATAAGTGAAGTCTTTAACTTCCTCCAATCTTTCATTATTAATTTGTACTTTCGTTTCTGCTCTGCTCTCGCGTCCTCTGCACACTAACATTTTAGTTTTGTTTTTATTCACCCTCATTCCGTATTCCTCTGTCAACACTGCCTTCATTTCGTTCAACACTGATTCTAATTCCTCTTTACTAGATGCTAATACTGCTATATCATCCGCGAATCTCAGCATATTTAGTTTCTGTCCCTGTACTTTAATCCCGAAATGCACTCTATCTTTTACCACATTAATCACCTCTTCGATGCACAGATTAAAAATTAGTGGTGATAGCGTACATCCTTGTCTTACTCCTTTCCTAATACCTACTTCCCTTTTTCCCCTTCTACTTCTATAACAGCAGTTTGCTCTTTGTATAGATTGTGTACTACTCTCCTATCTCTATACTTCATTCCCGCGCTCTTTAGTATCTCGAACATTTTTTCCCATCTTACATTATCAAAAGCTTTTTCTAAATCTACAAATCCTATATAAGCGTTCTTTCCTTTTTCTATTGTTTTCTCTAACATTACTCTTAGCGCCAGACTAGCTTCGCGATTTCCCCTATTTCGCCTAAACCCGAATTGGTCTTCTCCTAGTATTTCCTCTGCTCTATTTTCCATCCTCTTCTGCACTATTCTGGTTAAGATTTTTAACGCATCGAAAGTTAGGCTAATCGCTCTAAAGTTCTCGCATATGTCGGCTCCTCTCTTTTTCGGTATAGTAACGATAATGTTCCTCTTATAATCCTCCAGCATCTCGCCCGTTTCGTATATGTATTTTACCAGTTCAAACATCCTATTTACTACTTTCTGTCCCGCACATTTCAAAATTTCCGCCTGTATTTTATCTACACCCGGCGCTTTATTGTTCTTTAGCCCCCTTAGTGCTATATCAAATTCCTCTCTCAATATAGGTTTTCCTACATCTTCTCTATCGATGCTAGATTTTTCCTCTAATATCTCTCCTAATTCCTGCCCTCGTATAAATTTCCTAAGTACTGCTTCCATCTATCCCCTTTCTCCTCTCTTCCGATCAGTATGTCCCCCGATTGACTCCTAACGTTTCTACTTATTGGTCCAATATCCCTGAAGTTCCTCTTAATTATTTTGTAAGCCTCATCGGTCTTACCTACTTGGAGCTTATCTTCTACTTCTTTGCATTTATCCTCTATCCATTGTTCTTTCGCTTTTCTACACTTTCTAATGATTTCCCACTTTATTAACTTTTATGAAGTTTTCAGTCCTTCCTCGTCTCGTCTGTTTTTGTAGCCTCGTCTCTTTTGTATTAAGTTTAAGATTTCGTCCGTTATCCAGGGCTTCCTAGCTTCCCTTCTCTCGTGTCCTAAAACGTCCGTAGCCGCGGAATCTAGACTATTCTTGATACCCTCCCACTCAATTTCTACGTTCTTGATTTCGTCATTACTCGCTGTATTTATTAATTGATCTGTTTTCTCCAGGAACTTATCTTTCATATTCTGATCCCTCAATATGTCTACATTTATACGTTTCTTATCCTTCTGGGTTTTCAGAGTTTTGAACTTTAATCTAGCTTTTATGACTACCAAGTTGTGGTCGCTGTCTACATCTGCTCCTGGATAACTCTTACAGTCTTTTACTTGATTTCTAAATCTCTCTTAACCAGAATGTAGTCTATCCCTCCTGACATTTTCCATGTGTACCGCCTCCTAACGTGATTCTTGAATAATGTATTCGCGACTACCATCTTGTGCTTCTCACAGAATTCTATCAGTTTGCTACCTCTCTCGTTTCCGTTTCCTAATCCATAAGGACCTACAAATTCTCCTTCTTTTGTTAGTTGTTCTGAGGATTATAATGTGGTGGTTTCCTCTTGCCTTCCACATCGCAGTCGTGTGTGTCATAACACCATACCAACCCCCACGGTTTCTGCCACTATGACTACTGAAATAGTTGCTGCTCTCCTTTAGGGATTTGTCGTAGTCTGGTTTTTCAATAAGGACCCCCCCCCCCCCCCCAGTATGGTTAAACCCATTGTACGGCTGCTTAAATCATTAAAACGCACAAGCCGACCCACCCGTTCTAGTTTGTACTAGAACTTCAAGGTGCAAGTCCTATCGGATCGGTTTATAATCATAAATGCCAAAAAAGTGGACTAAATCGTACTACTGAAATTCATAATCAGAAAATAATTTTCTAAAGTATAATTGTGCAGGTGTGGAGAGAATTTATTTCTCTTTCTTCCCCGAATTAATGCGTTACGAATTGCAATACAAATTAGGGACGGAAAAAACGGAATACTTTTCATAGTAAAAATGTTGAATAGGCAAAATAAGTGTCTCATGTTCTATTATGATGTATTATAATATATAATATCATATTAACAGTTTAAATTTTCGAATAAATAGTTATGATACTTTTTATTACCATTTTGTTAAATTTTTAGAAATATTTACTAATAATAATTAATGATTTTATTGTGAACATTCACAGTAATTTACAGACAAATATAAGTAATTTGCTAAATTAAATATATGATATAATTAATGTAAAGACGTTGGAAAATGGAAAATTCAAAACCTGCCAAGGACAAAAGCTTGTTGTTCCACTCAATTACATAGTGGATATTAAAAGTTTATAGTGTTAACGTATTGTAAATCGATCTTAATACTTAAAAAAAGGACCACACTTTACAGATTTGTGATATTTTCGATATTTTATATCGATAAAATTAAAATGAATTCAATCAAATCTGAAATAATTCAAAAAACTTTAACCGTTTTGATTTTTTATAAAAGTCTTGACTTTGTTTCACCCTAAATGAACAAACACACTTATCTAAAGACCTCCATTAGTTAAATGTTGTCTTGTTCTCGTAAATGGATATCGAATGGTAATTTACACTTTAGGTCATTATATTTATGAGTTTTAATCTCTTTGCATAATGTTTTTATAGAAATTACACATTTTGATAGGAAAGGAGCATTAGCGTTACTCTGGTTATATTAAAGATTTTCAAGTAATGCAGCATTACATTATTTAATATGAGATATCTTAATACCTTAGTCGACTTCTGCATTTATCTGTGGAGTTCAATTCGACTCGGTTAGATCCTCTTTTTATTCGAAAATGTGGCACCTTAACTGGGTCATTTATTTGCATCGCCTCTTATTTCTCCTCCATTATTAATTTGGAATTATATTGGTGCTAGTAACAATAAGTAATTGTGTTGTTCCATATCTTCGGTTTTTATTTAATAGTCTGTTTCTTTTCACTTTTATAAGAGTATTTTTTAATGCTCGAATATAATTTAATAGATTTTCTAACATGAACAAATACTGTAAATTCTAATACAGCGTAATAATTATTAAGTTCTTATTCAAAAGCGTAGATCAGAAATGTAGAAATGTAAAAGCGTAGAAATAAAATTAAAATAATATTAACACATTATTCTTGAAGTCGTGATACAGATTTGGCAGGTATACTATAATTGTATAAATATGGCCACCTATTTTATTGCACTGGACTTATTTCTAACAACACGGATAAAATATGTATTACCAATCTTGACGCTATGCTGTGAAACAAGTCCGAGTATAATTACAAACTTTTATGATGTTCCAAAGTTTGTACTGTTGTAAAAAAATTAGGGTAAAATATCTTTTAAAACTTACATTTTAAAAACTGAAGTTTCATTTACATTATAAATAAAATAACTAGAACTTAATTGTTTTACTTTCATCTATATGAATTTTTGAAAAACAAGTTTTAAATACCTACTAATCCTGTATTAAAAAATATGGTAAATAGGTAGGAGACAAAATTATGATAATACGAAAGGTTTAGAATCCATTGGGTCCCTTGTAAATTCTTCCTGAGAGAACCTCTGACCTAAGCCGTCAAACCAGCCTATATTTGCAAAATAAATGGTGATGTTTCCTAGGAAAAATTCCATTAATCGACCATGTTTGGTCAACGTTCTCCAAATATTAATTCTCAGGTGGTTGAAAAGGCGGAACAGTCACATAATACGTGCTGCAAAATTTCATCATCATGTTCACATTCTTTACAGAGAGGCATATCGCTCAATTTATATTATGAAAATGTTTCCTCATCTGATAGTATCCATTTCTGTCACAAGATCATGACATTGACATTGATATGACAAGAATTCCCTAGAGAGCTGACAGTTTTCCGTTTCATCCCAGTTTCTTAAATCTCTTCTATATATTATCGATAATTGCCTTGTTTTACTAATGTTATCTGTAGTGTATTAAGTGGGACGAGGAGGAGATTTCAAAGTATTCAAGGTAATCATATAAAAAGTATTCCGCATTCTGATTCTTCCTTCTCAAAGCCATCTTTGAGGATATTAATTATTCCTTCATTGACATTCATTACTCCTTCATGGCTTCTCATATCTATCGATTAATTAAACGAATTGAGAAGGGATGCTGGCAGAGCTCACCTATAAAAGAGGCATCGTATCGATAACCTCACTCCGTAGGCAGCCGCCTACTTCGCATCCCTCGTTTGGCTGTATACCAATGGATTTGACGCTTACCATCCATCTCCCTTAGATAAACATTCAATGGTGGTTGGTAAACATGGTATAGCAGAGCAATAAAAATACCATAGTTCTTGTGTCGTTCGCATAGCTTCAGTTATGCTTAGACAAGCAGTTATTTGCATACGACTAAATTTATCATTGCTTATATATATATATATATATATATATATATATATATATATATATATATATATATATATATATATATATATATATATATATATATATATATATATATATATATATATTTCCCTTTTTACACAAATTTAATTGATATGTTTAGAAGTACAGGGGTCTTTATATTGTCCTGTTTCTTTTACTCAGGGTTGCTTGCATTATGTCACAATACCCTTTTGAATTATCCACTAAGCAGTATTGTTGAATGATCTACGTATACAAGATTGTAGATGTCTTCGGAGTTGATGCGGCGCAAGAGTCAATCAAGAACTAGGCTCTCATGAACTTTTCTGACCATACCTCGAAATTAAATTTTTAGTAGGTATATCTCTTTTTGTACAACTCTTTTTGAAGGCATGTTTGAGACCCAGATACTAAGGATCAGGGGAATGTTACTGCCTGTTAGTGTTGGATTTCTCTAGGGTATATGTATGTTCATTTTCGAATGCATGTTGATAGTTCCCTAGGATAGTTCCTCACTTACAAAAAAACGCGCCATTTACTCTACCGCCAGGTGGTGTAGAAAAGAGTGATTTTATGTCAATACTAGTCAATAATAATACTAATCGTAAGCTTGTGCACCTGGAATGCTGACGAGTATTTATAACATGTAGAAACTTTGATATGGCATATGATTTCGATAACTTTTCCGCAAGAATCAAAAAGGGCTCCACTTTGAGTGGTCGTAGCATTGTAACGGTTCACTTTAGAGACAGACGGTAAAGAACTTTTTTGTAGCAAATTTACTCTAGATTATTTTTTATAATAGTATTTTGTTGATGAAGTTGATGGTTTGGGAGATATTTGTAAAAAACCGAAAAATGGTACCTTCTTAGGGCCAGAAGGGCCAACGCTGACTTCGCTCGAGGGGGAAAACTTGGGAGAGTAATATCTGGGTCCAAATAAAGCGATTAAAGCAATTTCCAGCTTTCCACTAATTATTTCCTTATTGAACTACCTGTCGTCTGGCCTATACTCTAATCTGGAATATTCAAGTGAACAAAATAATGTTTTTAATGATTTTCACTTGTGAGTTTTTACAGTTTCTTACAATAAACCTTATTTTTTCTTTGTAGCTGACCCGACTATATTGTTAATATGTTCACTGAAGTATAATTTATATTCAAACAGTATACATAAATCTTTTGTGGAATGTTTCTTGCCTACTTGGGTAGTAGCCCAAGTAGAAGTAATTGGGTATTTACGGAAATAATTAATCATCTACAAATAGAAGTTTATTGCATTCAATAATTTTAATGAGATCATTAGTAAATAACAAAAGCAAGAGTGGTCCAAGATTAGACCCTTAAGGGAAATCGTGAAGCATATAATATATACTTATTTGATTAAGATTTGTTGTACACAACAAACTGGGGTTTGTTATTTAGGTTCTATGAACAATCATTTTAAAGAAAATAAAAGAATCCAAAAATCGACAATTTTAAAATAATTATGACATGAATTTTGTCGAACGCCTTTATTTATAAATGTATATACCATATTGTTCTGATTGTATTTATAGAATATATTTTCTTTTCTAGTCTTAATAGAACCTTTTCCTGTAAGATGTACGAGTATATGTATGGTCCTAAAAAGGACTGAAGATAGTGACACAAGAATTAACATTTCTTGTGTATAGTTTTTGGCACTTTTTGCTTTGACACGGCTATGAATTAAATAACTTACCTTTGTCACTAATATACGTGGCAAAATAGGCTGTAAATTTTGAGTTTGCGATTTTATTTACCTGCGTAGTGCAGGTAACCGAGAACTTGATCTGAAATTAACTGTTATATCTTCGTAACAGTGGAATTATTTTGTGGAGGCATTGGCATAATCTGTAGAAACTACAGTAGAAACTACAAATGTAATACATTTAGTAGTTTGTGTTCTCAAAAATAAAGTACAGTGATTATATCGATTTAATTTAGGTTAATTAAACTTAAAAAGGTTTATTAGGGTTCATTTTAACATTACTACATCCACCGAAAGAGTAATAAGGATTGTGAGGAATATTTTATCATATGACTTCTTTGAAACTAAATATGTCTTATTTTTGATCATGAAACCGTACCACAAATGTTGAAATTACATTGACAGTAGTTAATTTTTACACCAATATTTAATAATATCATAATAATAATTATTTATTTACCAAGATGAAAATAGGCACATATGTACATATATTAATATATATATATATATATATATATATATATATATATATATATATATATATATATATATATATATATATATATATATATATATTAATATATGTACATATGTGCCTATTTTCATCTTGGTAAATAATCACTTTTTATTTATTAAACTTAAAAATTATTTTATTTCACTTTATAATTCTGACTTTTGTTTATGTGGAAAAATGAGTAGCCTCCTACTGAGTAATTATTACTGAGTTATTATTCGATGCTTACTAACGCTTCTCTTGTGGATTTCTCTATTTAAAACCTTGCTGTCGCTGAGGTGACAGAAAGATTCCAAGAAGTGTTTTTCTCTCAGAAGTGTTCCACGAAGTTTAGCAACTCGTAATGAAGTGATTAAAAACTAATTTGTGATAAGGCACGATTTAGTGGACCGATTTAATTACATGATAATCATAATGACTTTAGGTACCTATACTTATTCTTAGACATAATATCCTATATGTGAATAGGGTAGGATTTTATATAACATGTATATAAGATATAAACGATATACCATAATAATACAGGAAACGTAACGCAGCAAAACAAATATACAAGCAACAAATCCATGAATACTTAAATGTGGGTAATAAAATTGCTATAAAACCATATTAGACAAACAGTGCAAATAATAACAAATATATTTTTGTATTATTAAAATTATAAGGACAAAAGTAAAAAGGTTATAGGTGTATGCAATTATTATCTATGATACGAGATGTTTAAACAATTACGTATATTGCATAGGTAACATAGATAAGAATACACATATACCTAATGAACTTTGTATGTGTTATATATATATATATATATATATATATATATATATATATATATATATATATATATATATATATATATATATATATATATATATATATATATATATTTCTAGCAATTATCATGTTGTAGCAAGTACATAGGTGAATTAGTTGTTAGTTTCATATTATATATGTATTAATATTTATTTATTTTAGGGCTTATTTTTCTGTCAACTATTTTTTTCATATTGGACTTAATTTTTGAAATTAATCATTCTAATTTTTAAAGGAATGCAAGGACAAACAAATAGAATAATATAAATAAAGTTTATCTGGTGATTTTTTTTTATTTTAGGGATGATTAGATGCAAATTTTTTTCTTGGCCTTGTTTCGATTTCATGTTCGGCTCTATGTAGATAACTGTTTGTAAATAAGATTTGTTTAGAATTAAAAATGTTTGCTTCTGATAGTATCGATGTTGGTATATTTAAGTAAGTATATTTTTTCCGTAGATAATACTTAATTAAAAATAATCAAGTAGCCACTTTTGTATGATTTATATATATTTTTTTTCAAATGATTTCTAGTTGTTTAAAAGTAGTATTCGGAACTCACTCCATGGAAATTTTTCGTTATTAATGTGAAGTTGCAATGTTTTAAGATGACAATTTTGAATTGTATCTATCTGTGAAATATTTAAATTTACTTTCTAAGCATCTTAGCTTTTTTATTACATAATTAACATGGTAATGCCACTTTAGATGTGAATATGCAATAACTCCTAGATATTTTATTCGCCACATTTATGTGTGATATATTTTTACCTATTTTAATTTATAATTTAATGTACCTTGATAGTTTAGTGTAACATGTTGCGGAATTCTTTTCCGAATTCCTGTTTTAAATTAGTCCAATTGTCACTTTTGTAAAAGGCGGCAGTGTCTTTGGCAAAACTGATAATTTTATCATTAATTCTGACGTTACATAGATCATTAATGTTAGTGTTAAATAATATGGATCCTAAAACCCTTCCTTAAGGAACATAGAATTCTGTGTTCCTCGAAGTAATTGTAATACAATCATTAATACAATCAAAAGCACAGAAGGAATTGTAATTCCTTCTGTACTTTATATTGTATTTACTTACAACTTGTTGTTTCCGCTGATGAATCGCTGGTTTAATTTTTTGAAAAATAAAATAACTTTCAATCCAATATACTATGGAATCAAATTTCAATTACTTTGCAAAATTTTCGAAGTAATACAAACCGATAATCATTTAACGGGTTTTTAATATAATTATATAGAATTATAAAAAAAAAACTACAAATACAGTTTCAACTGTAAAAATAAAAGAGTAAATAAACGATAATACTTAGATTAAATAGCAAGTTAGTAATAACGGGTGTTTCTTCTGCATCTTCCGTATTTACACCTCTTATTAATAGAAATTAGTGTAAAAGTTTTTGTACATTTTTAATCAATACCATACTGCACGTTCTAAACGTGTTTCAAAAGCTATGTAAAATTAGAGAAGTTCTGAAAAAATCCACCTTAAATTCAGATATTTTCTGGAATTTAGTTTAGAAAAGTTTGTTATGTTTTTTTAATGTTGAAATATTGAAAAAATAAGAAACATAAACGAAATACTTTCTACTGTTTCATACGTTAATTCAATATATTATTCGGATATACAAAACTGTGTGTAGATAATGTCATTTTCAAACCATCTTATGACTTCTTTAAAATTAACACTTCGAAAACAGCTTGGTTTTAATTAAGATTTTCTTAATCAGAAACAATTTTTCCATACATTTATCTTAACTGTAATGTTATGGTTAGGTTAGAACACAAAATATTTACATAAAATTTTTAATTTTAAAATTTTATGTAAAATTTTAAAATTTTTAATTTTAAAATTTTATGTAAAATTTTAAAATAAATATTTATTTAATTAAAATTTTATTAAAATCTATTTTAATTTTTTTTTTAAATTGAAATATGTAATTGAATTTTTTTTTGTTTTTTGATTTTGAGTAGCAACAAAAATAAAATTTAATTAAAAAACTTGCAGAAACATTTAAAAATTTATATTGCTTCGCTTTTTTCATATTGTATGTACTCTTAGATAATTCCTGTATTTAAAAAATGTTATTTCGTTAAAAAATGTATTTTATATATGTATTTATTATGTTCTTACTGTAAATTAAGAAAAAATGTTGGAAAAATTATTTTATGGCTTTATGACTGAATGAAATCTATTTTTAGCAATAGATATAAAAATTTTATATAGCGCATAACTGACATGTGTGCAGATTAATGTTTAGGCAAATTAAATAAATTAGACAATCATCAGGAATACATTTGAATTCATGATGTACGAATTGCATTACCGAACGCTTTAATTTACGTCCCCTCATGATTCAAACATGACTTACCTATTTATTGTTGACTGAAAAATGCATGTAGATGACAAGAACAATAAAACCGCCCTTCACTTGTTGCACAAAAATAGAGAAAGAACCACTAAACACACGCACCCTAAAAATGCCGGTAATATCGACGTAACCTCTCTAGAATAGTGACTGACTATCCGCCTAACGGAATAAAACACGCCGATGTGATATGGGGACCTATACTACGGATGTTGCCTCGTCGGCTTATAAAGAGGTTAGTTAACGATTATACAGGTCCGGCTGGTAAATATTTAGTACCCCTGGTAATCGATAACTTTGTTTATCCGAAATGTGTGCCGCAGCTACGCCTTTAATAATATTAATGGTGATTTGGGGTTGGTGTCGGTTCGTTATTGTGATGAATAAATGTTTTTTTAAAATATTTCATGTGTTACAATTATTTACAGGGTTTCCTAGAAATACGGAATAAATTAATATTCTTAAAATTATTTTAACATTAATTTTAGCAACACACAATTAATTAAACAATTTTCCACGAACACCGAAAGATCATTACAGAAGACACGTTACTCGACTAGCGCTTCGCCAACCAAGTTTTAATGTGTATTCTTTATGTGTTTGTGGAAAGCTGGTCTTCTAATTTTATACTTTATTTAGTAAAGCGAATGACTACTCCGATGGATATCTAAATATAGCCCTTGTATAGTCTTTAAGACTAGTCCCCGTATATACTCTTTAGGATATCAATTTGGAGAATTGACGTGGTAAAGATGTTAAACCAAGTTATGCTAATTTAGTATCGTATGAAATAAAATTATTCATTTCATGACATGTAATAACTACTATTACATTTGGTTTTCGTTTATTCTTTCTTCTGTCGTTTATTTTATTTGGCAGCGGTGGAGAAAAATTAAATATATTATATCTTTCGTTAGCTTACCTTATTATCTAGCTTTTCTTAGATTTTCAGTTTAACTCTCCATCTGTTTTTGTTTTATATCCAATGAAATATAGTGACATTGTCATCTGTCTTTTTTCTTCTGTTCTGTCTTCTCGTATACATTTTTACTATCACCTTACAATAAAATATATTTTTAGCTTTTCTTAATACTATGTGCATTGTGCATTATTTCGACAAGGAAGTCTCATAGTTTTCTTTCTCGCTATCTTTATACCTATCATTGTCATTATCCCATCTTCACCTTGCCAAGAAGACAACATACCTTCTCTTGTCTTCCTGTATAATTCGTGAATGAGATATTAGTAGATTATTTATTATTTTTGTATCTCCGTAATCATGATTTATTTTCGCATTGTTACTTTTCCGCACTGAGCTATACCAGAGCGGAAAAGTAATGTAATCGTGTGAAGAAAAATGAAACAAAATTTTTTTAGCGTTTATTTTTCGTTTTTCGGCCGAAAAAAATGGTTTTTAAAAAATGTTATCTGTGTATGTGTCGTTGTCGTTGTCGTTGTTGTTGGCATTTTAAAATTTGTAAGCACGATAACTTAACTAAATCGTGTCGAATCGATCGGGTTTTGACTGATTCTGATCGGGGACGTCTACCAGATGACATCTATTGATTTTGAGGTGAATAGAACACACTCTACCATGTTCATGGGTCATAAGAAAGCACAGTGGTGGACTATTTGAAAAAAGTAAATCTGTCACATGAAACACATATTCTGCATTTATGTGTTGGTTTATTTTTTCTCGGCCACTCAATTTCGAGATAGAGATGTTCTAGTTTTTGGTAGCACGATTACTCAATTAAATCGTGTAGCATCGATCGGGTTTCGACTGATTCTGATTAGGGACGTCTACCAGACGACATTTATTGATTTTGAGGTGGATCGGACACACCCCACCCTGTCCATGGGTCATGAGAAAGCACGATGGTGGACTATTTGAAAAAAGTAAATCTGTCACATGAAACACATATTCTGCATTTATGTGTTGGTTTATTTTTTCTCAGCCACTCAATTTCGAGATAGAGATGTTCTACGTGCGGAAAAGTTCGTTTTAAGGTTTTAAAACTGTTTATTTTTGAGATAATGTTGTTGCCGTGTTTTGGTTACTTTGAGAATTGACATACCTGATTTTGCCTCGTCTTGTTATTTGTGAATTAAATGCTGATAACTTACCTTATCGTTGTGTTAAATTTGTTAGATCAATCATCTTCAAAATGTTGTTGGTTAGTTTTATATATCGAATTATGAATATATTCAAGGACTTATCTCTCCAGTATGTTATCTACTGCGTTTGTTATTTTTAATTTAATAATTGAGCTGTCTATGCGGTTATCAATAAATTCAGCATCGACGCAAAATATCTGATCTAGCAGTAAAAATTTGGTCTGCTTCCTCAGTAACATGAAGTAATAATACTTGACACTACCTGATCTGTTTTATTTATAAACGCACAAAGCAACTTATCAAATATAAGATAAATTCAACCTTTAAACAGTGCAGCTCCTCAATCTTCTATTTTCAAATTTATTCATTGCTATTCTCCACAAATAGTTTGTCTTTTTGCACATGGACGCTGTGGACGCCTATCCGCAAAAAATAAGGGGTTAAATGTATATAAAACTACAAAAGTAAGTGAAGTGACTTTTAACCCTCAAGAGATTGCGACTGCCCTATTTAGGCGCACATGGGTATGTCATACCCGTATTTTTTCAATCATTTATGTCTTCCCGTTAACTTGATCTATTTAAATTTTTATTTTGAATCGATGATACCTCAGGTGATGTAGAAAAAGATAATATTTATGGAATTATTGAAAAAAGAGTGTTCGTGAAATGAAAAAGATAAGAAAATAAATATTAAAAAATTATTAAAAATTCTCAGAATATGATGTTTTATTAAAAAATATATTTATTTGGTGAAGTAAAGTTGAGCGATTCCGAAATAATAATTCTTAGTTAAGCATAAGAAGTAATTTATTTTTCAGTGTAGCGACGCGTTAAACTGGCGCATTAGCAAGGATAATGAGTGTGCCTCGATAGCTCAGCGGTCAGAGCAACCAACCGGAAATTGGGAGAGCCGGGTTCGATTCCCGGTCAAGGCATAAGCACTCTTTATCCTTGCTATCGCCAAAGTGGTGACCCCGACGTGATGTGATTCTCTCCAGTACATCTAACATCCCTTACATCTCAAATTCGCGGATTCGATTCCCGTCCTATCCATCGCCCTATAGTCCCGGGGTTGCCGAACAACGGTTTGTAAGAATGGCGAACGCGGTCACATTCCGTTAAATTGTATCGAGACAAACCATGTCTCTAGGGAGGGAGTACTGTAGCGACGCGTTAAACTGGCGCATTAGCAAGGATAATGAGTGTGCCTCGATAGCTCATCGGTCAGAGCAACCAACCGGAAATTAAGAGAGCCGGGTTCGATTCCCGGTCAAGGCATAAGCACTCTTTATCCTTGCTATCGCCACATCAGTAATAAAATACACGTAAAAGTATAAATATTATCAAATATTAAGAAAATAATTGAATACTATAGTCCACAGGTATTATAGCAGCATGATCCCTACATATAGGAAAATCACACCTTACACACTTATAACATGTTTTTCGATCCAAATAAGTGGGACAATAACCACAACATTTACTTTTTCCATTTTATTCTCAGCTATTAAATCTTTAGGGTCTTAAATTTGGGGCAAATATTTATAATCTAAAACAGCTTCTATCTCATCAAAGTCCTCAGGTACCTTATACAACGGTTGCATTTCAGACGCTCGACGAGTACGAGAACACGTCTCCAATTTGACCTGAATTAAAAATAAAAGAAATGTATAAATAAATATTGAGAAACCTTAAAATCAAATATTTCAGTAAATAAGCTGGAGAATGTGGTAATATTAATTTACTTACTACAAAAAGTGCGTAGTAGCAGTGTGTAAAGTTATAACGCAGTAAGATAAAACTGAACGATGTTGAAAATATGTCAGGTGTATTTTAGAAGACTAATTTCAGCGTTCTGATAATATAAACACTTAAAAAATACACTGAAACGCTTAATTTGCACAAGCGCACTGGGTGGTGTCTAACCAGAGACTTGCTATACTGGCGTATAGTTCAGTTAGAGTTTTCAGATCTCATGATGGTTCAAGCGAGTGATCTGTAGTTGGGATAGTAGACTATTTCCCCACATCTAAATTAATCCCCTCCACTTTACCATTTATAAGGTACAAACAAATATAATTTTCCCCCGGGTATCCCATATCCAGTGTGCCATTTGAGGATTCAAGGATGAACGATTTTGCTATAATAATTGTATCCTTTAAATACATACCAGCAATAAATTGATTATAAAACATTTATCATCTATGTTTTTATAAAAACTTTGTCCTCAAATAAAATCAACCTAGGCAAGTATAAACAATAAAGTCAGTGCCAAATTGTCCTAGAAATTAACATCAGCCATACAATTATCTTGAAGTGTCACCATAAAAAAATCCTAGCGCCAGGAAACTAACAAGAAGAGTATCCAAATTGTAGAGTCTAGTTTTGCGAATAAATAATAAACGAACTTTCAGCTCGTTCATCATTGAAGAAACGAGCTGTTGGTTCCAGTATTTTTTTCACAACTTCCACGTTAAATATGAAAGTATTTAAACATAATTGAGGTGTAGGCGTTGGTTACCAGAGAATCCTCATTGGATGCATGAAACACATACATACAAAGTTAAAGTTTGGGCAGGTATTATTGAGAACCATATTATTTGTTCAATTTATAATAACTATTAATATTAACCAAGTGTAGTAAATCCGCTCGTATCAGGCAAAACGATTTGGTCTCTACAAAACGAGGCAACATGCCATTATGCTGTAATTATAAGATAGTACTTAAAAGAAATCCTTTCTAATAAATGGATTAGATGACAAAGTGCAATAGAGTCACCTAGATCACCATACCTTACGCCGTTAGATTTATTCTGTGGGGTTATCTTAATAATAAGATCATATAATCATTTGTGCTTTCAAAGGAAGAATGCAAACAGAAATAAGGAGTATTTTACCGTAAGTTTTAAAGAAGTTAGACAAACGTTTGACTATAAATTAGATTATTATAAACAAGCAAGTGGAGAATATTTTATATATTTATTTTAATTTAATACATTTAAATAACGTTCAAATAAAGTGTGTTTAATTAGACAACAATGAGTTAAATCATGAGTTTCAGGTTGCTGAAATCAGTTCATCGAAAATAATTCAATGATATACAGGGTGTTGCATTAAAAAATAGTACTGTACTGGTTTTATATGAACCACCTTCTCTACAGTGATGGTCTTACAATATTTGAAATTTTGTATAAAAGACGCTCCTTTTAGATTAAACATTAACTAGAGTTTCTCATAAATTTCTAAAAAAATGTCAAAAATAATTTGTTGTCAAAATAATAAGTGGTTTCCACCCTATATAATATTATATTTTAGCTGTAGATATACATATAAAACAAATACAAAATATCAATGGAAATAATTTTTATATAACGACTGTGATACATCTGTATTTCATACAGAAAAAAAAAGTCAGTAGTTAGTCTATAGTCATACTCTTAGTTTGGTGTAGATATATAGAATTAGGTTGCCATGTAGATTGTAGAACTACTGAAGGGCATACATACTGAGAGCTTCTAGCAGGAACAGCACTTATAATGTAATTCTATTGAACTATTGATTTTGTTTATTTAGTGTGTAATCCATTATGAAAAAGTAGTTAAATATTTCATCCATATACTTGATGTAAATATCTGAGAAATTAACTTGAGTCAGTTATACAAGTATTAATCTGAGAATCACTTAGTTACGTAGATCTATCTATCTCATATACTCGTACATTATTAATTAAGTACATTGTGCATGTCTACGACATTTACAATAATTATTTGAAACAAATAACTAGATATTCCTTGGTAGAAAATACATACATCATACTTTTTAGAAATGTTTTAAAATATAATATTCCAACTAACTGCGTTAACGAGGTAATATATTATTTCTATCTGAATATTCTTTTTATTTTACTAGATTTTACAAACAGTTAATATGTATCCTTTACTGTTTCAAGAAAATAGACTATGAAGTGGAAACGTAGTTTTCAAAGAAATTGCGTAGGAAACTTTACATCAGGTTTTATCAATTATGCAGTAAAATTTTGACCGCTGCACGCATGAAGTTTTCCTTTTGTCGTGGTTACATTTCCCGTGACATTTCAAACCTCATAACGACTATGATAACATTGTTTTATTGTCAGGATGCTATTTTTATCAATATTATCTTTGTAAATGTGACTAAATGAACTATAAAAAAATCTGATTTAGTCGACCGTTTAATGAAACTAGTAATTAAAAAAATCTATTCATGACGTACTTATACGTGCTTGGTTAAAAATTAAGAAAACACGTCACATATAAGTATACTGGATTGAACAAAACAATGATTAGTTTTAAACGAAGACATAAGGAATATAAAAATAATTAATAATAACGATAAATGTCTTTATTCATCATAATGAACGCAGGTTTATTAAGCAATCATATATTAAATACCTATAAATAATAGTGAAATGACGAATTTCGATACCTACGTCTCAAGAAAAGTTGAGTAGTCGCTGTTACACTTAACCCTAAATTAACAGGTTAATTAAATAGTAAATATGTTCAGAATAACAAGAATATATAACTAATAGCTATATATTAGCTAAGAATATATAACTAAGGCTAATAACAAAAATTATATTTTAACAAATCGGAATTATGTTATTAAGGACTATTAAGAAAATTTACTTAAAACTATATTGCACAATATTAATTATTATTATAAAAAGGAAAATAAATAGAAAATCTATAGAAAAGCATGGCAATGGCTATTTAATTAAAATTGGTAATTATTTCTTACTATAACTATTTATTTATTTATTTATTTATAAGGTTTCAATTAAGGCATCAATGGCTGGGCAAGAGACCAGCACAATAAAAGGTGGAGAGGAGTAACGGGTTGTCGAATAACCAAACTCTTCATCGAATACTCAGAGATTGAAAAATGAGCCCAAGAATTCATTAAATTGAACAGGCACAAATCCAGAACCCTGGTGGGAATCATAACGGGCCACCATAGTAGCTTGAATGTATATAAGCACAAGCTGAGGCTGACTGATAGCCTGCATAGTAGCTTGAATGCATATAAGCACAAGCTGAGGCTGACTGATAGCCTGGCCTGCAGATACTGTAAAGAAGTCGAGGAAACCTCGATTCATCTTCTTTACACCTGCCCCGCACTGGAAGAGAAGAGGTATCTTATATTAGGGACCCCTGTTATCCTAGAGGAGGCGAGGCTTAAGGCGGGGGACGTGCCTAAATTGCTCCTTTTGTGGGATAGCATTTTTGGATAATGACTCGAATAAGAGGGGATCACCAAGGGACTACCCATGCGATCAGTGGCTGATGAGGCCCAAACCTATATAATATAATAATAAATATTCTTAAAAATATATTATATATCTTTAACATGTATGTTACATTAATTGAAAACCTTTGTAAAACTCTGAAGAAAATAGGATACTCTGTAGGTGAAACAATGACGGCAAATGAATTTCATAATTAAAAAAAAGTTTTAAAAAAGTTTAGACACACAGAAAAGAGACCCACTCAGGGAGAGGTGTCAGACTCTCCCCGCTAGTACTCGAACCCAAGCATACAGTGACACCCCAATACCAATACTCTCCCTGCACCAATCCCCAACCTTATTTAAAGCTCCCTGCATTATATCGAGGATCAGCTCCAGGAAAGGGCCCTTCGTTATTATTACTAAGTCATCGGCATAGCCAATTACTTAGTGATCCTTTAACTTTTCAAGCAGCTCATCTACTACTGGCACCCACAGAAGGGGGGACAATACCCCTCCCTGTAGACAGCCCGAGTCGACCCGGCCCTCGATGGTAGTCTTGCCTTTATTGGCAGTAAGCTGTCTGTTTCCCTTTTAAGCTGTCTGTTTGTTTTTAAGAATAAATCATTTGCAACTTTTTAGAGCCACGTGAGTATTATGCACTGTATTCAAAATACAAATACACATATTTTTTATATTATTTCATTATTATAATATAATGTACTCCTATAAAACAAGAACATTTGAAAATTACACATTACAATGGCGTCAAGTGCCATTTTTCATAATTTCATTTATCTCTTTTTGTGAGTAATATTTGTAACATTATCACAGTATCATGAAATGATCTAATAATAAGTGTCAATGTGACGTTTAATACTTTGTACTTCATTCAAAAATGGCACTGGGATAAGTGCAATGCTTAGTTTTTGTGTACTAACGCTACCTTATCTAATGTCAGCCATAATAAACACGTGTTTTGAAATTTTTTAAATTATTATCATTATAAAGTGGTTGTTATGTATTCAAACTGTCGCAAAAATGGCAGAGATTCATTTGGAGAAGAACAAGGGAAGTAGCAAGAAAATCCTATCTCATGCGATAAAAAAACTAGTTTAAAGAAAACAAGAACTTAACCTAGAAGTAAATAGGTTTTACGCAGCTTACAAGCACATTTTACATGTATCTAAATAAATTATTATACATTTGTTTTAAGGTATCATGTAAATGTCAATTGACATGTCACTGTTTGAGCTACGAGAGGCGAATGTACTTATTTAACAATATCATTTAACGGAATTGTACCGTATCATAAATCATATTATCCTCAGGGGCTTGCTATTTTATTAGCAAGTACGGGTATGGCCAACCCGGGGTACCTGAGCCCATTGTCCCTTACGTTAAAAGATACCCCAATCCATGCTGTCATGCGACCTGTGGCAAAGGGCGCATGACACCAGTGGTAATGGTGCCTCTAACTGTACCTTTTGGGTATTTGGTACCCCTTGCTCTATATTATTTAGTTTTACTGTGGCATGTGGGGCCATCGTATACGTAATTTGGATTCTATTAAGAACAAGCATGGGGGCACATCACAGCGCCTCTAGACAAGCCACTTTCGGTGAGGTGGTGATGTAGTCTCTTTGGATTACCAACCAAAGAGAACCCTTGTCATTTCCAGCAAGAAATTCCATAATAAACCAAAAAAAGTTTTGATGCTGTGGCGTATAGATGTTGCACCAAAATGTACGCTTACTCCGGGATTTCTCCAGGTGTTATGCGATGTTGCCGATTATTAACAAATAAACCCTTCGTTATATCGCTTGAACATTTTGCTTTCTACCGCTAATGGGCATGTTAAACAGGTAAGGACAATAGCAAATAGTCTCCTTGTACAAATGAAAGAGATTACGCAGATCCTACATTTGTTAGCACACACGAAGCTAATAGAGTTAATTTGTTATCTATTGAGATCTTCTAGTCTGATCAGAGACTGATACTGTATGGAAAATGAGGGAGCAAAGTGCAGTTGCTTGTGTTTAACATGTTTGCAAGGTGGTGGGCGGAATTAATCTGCCTCCCACATCGTCACCTTTGACCGACACATTCTTTGTCTATCTGTAATTTTAATTCATCGTCGTAGATGTGTGACCCAATATACCATATCTGCAATGCTGTCGCTGTCAGAGATTTGGTAGCATTTCGGAAAGATATAAATCCTCTCAGGTATGTACCTGTGGCATCTTCCACACGGTGACTTCGGCTACATCTAAGGGCATAAACTGCGGAATAGCCCATTTATGCCGATGGTGGTGTTGCTCTATTTACAAAAGGGAAGAACATATTAAGGTAACTACGTTAGTGAGCGTGTAACCTGTGGGAAAATTGTGTCGGCTCTTAGAGGTACCACAGCTACATACACTCAAACGACACACCAGCCGTATCACCCAACACCCATTAATAGTGATAACGTGGTAGAGCAGCTTATTCAACTTACTTGTTACGCCGACCATAGAGTATATTTAAGTGTAAGAAATAGGGTTCCCTGTCAAATTACCTTTCTACATCCTCTACCAACTCCTACCTCTACAGATATTGTCTACCAACATGCCTTCTCCCGCTGCTTGTTCATCAGTAGAGGCATCTACAATTTTTGCATTTAAGAATCAAATGAAGAATGACATAACCTTAGAATCAGCCTCAACCTATCGCCTATGATAGAGGACAGGTAATTAAAAGGAGCGATAGCTGTCAAACTAAAAAAACTTGTGTGAAAGAAAAGCCTAACACAAGGAAACAAGAGAGGAAGCACACCACGCCCCACAGCTGAAACTTTTATATTTGCTTGAGTTATTCACCACTCGGTTTCTTGTATTTAACTACCTGTCTTGGACAGGTAGTTAAAAGGGGCGACAGATGTCAAAATGAAAAAAAAAAAACGTGGGTGACCGAAAAGCCGAACACAAAGCAACAAGAGAGGAAGAACACCTGTTCCACGCACCACAACTGAAACTTTTATATTTGTTTGAGTTATTCACCACTCTGTTTCTTATATTTTATATTGTAATTTTTTATATGGATACACAGGTATATATTTACATCTGCGTGTTTAATACTGATTTATTTACCATAAATCTGTTACAGACCTACTGTTACACACAACAATGTCATATTGCTGTTTGTATGTGTAATTTTTAATTATTTAATACAATAAGAGGTTTAAATTTTCTGTTGCTTCTACTGGAACAATAATAGTATGGTAGAAGTGCCTAATGACTAGAGCTCTTTACTCAGATGTCTTATCAGTGACGGCACTATATATAGTGAGCACTTAAAGGTTCTTACAAGAACATGCTCGGATAGGTCGATTTTGTTTTTTAGAGAGATGTTTTGATGGGAATCGTATTTTTGTAAACATAGACTTTTTCGTACGTTATCACGGTTGGAGTTACCATGTCATTCACATTTTCTTTCTTAAATGACAATACCTTTATCTGATGAGGGCATTCAAAAGGGCATATCTTTATACGTATTATGCTGTAACAATATGGTAATTGTATATTGAGTATCTTACGTATCTGAGACATGAGTGATGGCTATCTTTCATCGTTAATATTCATAAATGCGCTATACTGGAGTAGGTTGGAACCTTTGGTGTGAAGATAACACTGACTTAGTTTTTCATAAAACACCAAAACACTATATACTACACTCGACACGCGTTTCGCCAACACAGTTGGCATCATCTGGAGATGATTAAAACCAGTTTTAATCATTATAAATGCGTTACATAAAATGTGCTGAATGTTGAAGGTCACTTAGGCTATAAGCTAAATTAATTTGAGGCAGACGATTTAGGTAGCATATGAATAATGCCAGTCAATTTAAACAACAACGAAATAATACAATAAACATAAGAAAAAGCAAATGTTTATATAAAAAGTTAAGCAAAACAAACCTAAGAAAATTAGTTATATATAACTTTTCAAAAACATTAGGATAGAAAAATCTCAAATTTATAGGAAAAAAAACTGTATTACGAATTAATTCAAAATCTAGTTACTCGCAATTTTATATTTATTTTTAAGTTATTTAACATGAATCGTTACTCAGCTTCGGAATTTTTCGAAGAGATTATTAAGTTTTTTATCGAGAAATTTTTCATCATTTATCACTGAGCCGCTTCTAAGATGAACGGACTTCTATTAAACTATTGATGATATTTAGTGAATCATCCACTATATACTGATTTAAAAATAAAGCCTCTTAATATAATAATTGCTGAATATAATTTCTTATCCACGGAGTTGTGAACACGTAATTTTAGAAACTAAAATAATGTGTATAAATAGAGGCTTACAATATTCCAAATGCGGTCCTGGAATCTCCGAATTTCACGTGCTCAGATGAGTCACGTGCTTCATGTCCAATGCGGATTTCAGCCATATTCCCCAGTTTGCGTGGGTGCGATGTTGTCAGAGTGATGCATGTATCTCAATAATTGCTACTATCCTATAAAAAACGTTTAACAACTAAAGGAACAACAATTTTATCAGAATTTTACATGTCTTCAACAATGCGAAAAAAGTATAGTTAATAAATTATTTTATAATATAATATACATGTAATAGTTAATTTTATTGATTTACAATTTCATATATCTTTTTTAACACATAGACACTATCAGGATTACTCTCTATTCTTGTTTTAACAGTTTTAAATGGATTTAAAATTTGTTATATTCACACATCTCACAGAATATGCATATTTAAAAAAAATTGCTAAAAATTTGCTAAATTTTGCAAATTCTCTTTTATAATCGCCTTGAAACAATATTATATCTATATATAGGAATGAGAACTATGCGCTGATAAATTTGTTCTGTGTTAAAAGATGTTTCTGTAGACAAAAAATTTAGTAATTTGTCCAGTACAATTACATTCAATATATGAGACCTTATATTGGGACAAGCCCAATATTTTTGAAATAGTACAATGGCGTATTAAAACGACGTATTTCATTTATTTTTTTAAAGACAAACATAATATGTTCTACACTATTTTAAATGTCTTCAATCCTGATAATCCAATCGGTATTAACAATAACTTGTTCTGTTATTGGACATTCAAATATGCTGACAGCTGAATATTGGAACAAACGAGAACAAATTTAAATTTAATACTGGGTCATATCACTTTTAACCTTAACGACTGCTCGAAGTCTAGCAGGCATAGTATTAACAAGTAATTGACCATTCACGAGAAACGTTGTATCAGATTTCTAGCAGTTTTGTTCACAATTCAGGAGTGGTGCGTTGGGGATGGTTTTTTAAAGATTGTATCATCATGTGTCATGCAGTAGATCAGATCCCGAATGCTGGATGGATGAGATAAAACCTCTATATTATTATATACAAACGTTGTTTTTTTGGTATATTTTACCATATAGGATAAAATTCCTATATCTTGTTGGAATATAAAACACTTTTTGTGCACTAAGATTCATTTCAAGATATCTTGGTATTTTTAGTGCCTAATCTCCTCGCCATACAACACTAATCTATGATATTTCGTGCTTTACACACTATACAACACTAATCTATGGAACTTTACGGTCCCCTTTTAAACATGTCTTTATGGAAAACTTTTACTTTATTTCGTATTATTCGTTTACGGTGATCTCCAAAGCATACATCAGATTTTGATTCATCATTGTATATTATTCTATTCAAGTCATTTTATGTCTACAAGAGTTTGGATTTGGTCTAATTGTATCGATTTTTAATTTGAACCTCTGTCAATAGCACTTTTTGTTTAATCGAAATATTTAGGCAGTAGATAAACCATGTAAACAGGGGCGGCTGGTGTATAGGAGCTGCAGAGCGGCAGAACTGCCAAAAAAATTAGATATTTGTATATTTTCGCGACATAATAATTACTCAAATTTATTAATAAAATAATTTGGTTAGTTGGTGCAGCTAACCAAATTATTGCGTTAAAGTCGCATTCTGCCCGCCGTCATCTATTGAGTAGTAGACCAGATGAATTATCTGGGTCTCTACGCGAGCGCGTCGCGGTACATTGAACTGGGCCACACGAGGTAGTTCTCAGCACGGCTTGGCACATCCGTCCTCCCCCTCAGCTCCCGCGACAATCCACACTTGGCGCTCGTAAATGCGCGAATTTACACGGTCAGTGAGCTGTATTTTTTCCAGCTAAGGCAACATCAGTGAATGTTTACTCCTTCCTACTTCTCGTACAGTTGGCGAGCGTAAATCGTACCTATTTCGTATTTCGTGTTAATTTGAGATTTTAAATACTGTTTTGTGAATTTGTGTAGTGATTTATTGTACTAATTATTAATATTTATATACCGTGATAGTGACAATGGATTTAGTTTATAATTTAGTTCATGTGAAGCGATTTTTTAAATACTCTTATGAAGAAAAAATTGATTTAAAAAACAATGGCAGGCCATTGCCCGATATTGTTATTGAGACTGCAGGTGTTAGCCGCGGAAAAGCATATAAACGTCAATTTAATAGAGACATTTATTCGAAGAACAATTGGATTTGTGGGTGCAACAAAAAAAAATGCGTTATTTTGTTTTCCTTGTTTACTTTTTGGCGGTGATAAAGCATGGACGGAGGTAGGGGTGACAGATTTGGTGCACTTAACTGAAAAAATAAAAAAGCACGACAACTCCAAAAGCCATCTACATAATACAATGGAATTAGCTTTATTAGGGACAACTAATATTAAAGCGCAGCTAGATTCAGCTTATTGGATAAATGTGCAAAAGCATAATGATAATGTGACAAAAAAGAGATACGTTTTGTAAAAAATTATAAACTGCATAAAGTTTTGTGGGGCCTATGAACTGGCGCTGCGAGGACATGACGAAGCTGAAACCTCTCAAAACCCGGGGATATTTCATGGTTTCATTTAATAAAAATTCTGAAGTATCAGGAAAACGCGTGACCTTGAAAATTTTCACAATTTTCGCCTGCGCCGCAATTTTTTTGCGGCCCCTACGGCGCCAGTAGTTTGGATACGTTTGAGATTTGCACACGGGCGGCCAATACCCTAAGATCGGCCCTGTGCAGAACACCCGTTTCATTTCATCACGAGCCACCACTTCATCATGTAAAGAGAAAATTTACCTTATAAAATCCTAAACTATAGTTATAACTGTATTTTCGGCAACTTATTCTAAAAATATTCAATCTTGTTGCCCTGTTCTATTGAACAGGAAAGTAATTTCTGGAAAGGTACTTCTTCTCGCTGACTTACCTGTTGTAAATTATTTTTTTTTAATTTATTTGATTAACAACTTTAGTCTTCCTGAACTCTTACCATAAACATCAACAGTGGCAGAATCGTCATATTTGTTCACTATATTATATACTCTGGTTTTCAGAATAGTCAATACATTAGAAATTTTATGCTTTGTCTTACATACATGATATTGCATGTAAGGCAAGGTGGATTGTAATTTGATGTAAGGTGGATAGTAATTCCACCTAATTCTTTGTCGGTGACGTTTGCACGTCTCATTATGTTAATTAAATCACAACAACAAAATAAAATCAATTATAAATCAAATAAAAACTTTATACCAAATGACAACTGAGCACGAACAAATTGTAATTTTTAATTTTTGTTGCTATAGATCGAACTTGATGAAAAGTGCTAAAACCTTTTGAAGATTCCTCTATTATTTTGAGTAAAGTATCATATATAATGCTAATTTAATACTATAAAAGTTTTATTACATCGATTCTACTAAATCATCTTGTGTTAGATACTCACTTTACATTTAAGTCCGAGATATACATTGTTAATATTGACAATTATTTTGTGGAGGATGAAAAAAATTATATTCACAATTTACAACTGTTGGACAATGTCAAGGAATCCAGATATCTCAAAAGAAATTTTAGCAGCATCATTAAACTAGCAGTTCATATACCTGGTGATGGTTTTTTTCATTTCCGTTATGATAATTATATTCATGCAAACTTGTAGTATATAGTACGGCCCTTTCAGACATTCTCTTTGAGCGAATGTGTTCATTCAGATGTCTTTTAAGTACAAACAAAAAATAAGCCCCCCGGCATCCCCCTTCATACTTTTGTATAGTTATAGAACCCGGAGTAGTTCAGTCGTGTGACTGTGCTACTCCGGTATGTAAACTCGACACTTAAAAAATTATTTACCTTCTTTTGGGTTCATACTTTTGGATAGAATCAAGTAAAAAAATTTCAAAAGATCACATAGTCTCCTTTACTCATTTTTAGAGTTCCTAGTGGTCGACTACTGTCGTGTTTGGTGAGGCGTCCTGCTCAGATGTGTGAACTGCGGCATGTTTGGACAGGTACACAAAATTCCTGATTTATCAAGGTAATATACAAACAC
The DNA here is from genome assembly GCA_037954035.1 of Rosalia funebris. Taxonomy (NCBI): domain Eukaryota; kingdom Metazoa; phylum Arthropoda; class Insecta; order Coleoptera; family Cerambycidae; genus Rosalia; species Rosalia funebris. Next base: position 15,418,837 of record JAZFAV010000007.1, read on the forward strand.
CTTTGCGAAGTCTAGAACAAGAAATCGATTTTTGGACTTTTGGCAAGCTTTTCAGGGATCCAAAACCTGAACGCCGCCAAAAAAGGTAATTGTGACTGAAATAGCAATAATTGTAATTATCTTTTTTCTCACTTCAGTCTTAAGCTTTTACATTCAAATTTCACAGTTATACGACTTTTTCTATGGAAAGGAAAGAGTGAAGTAACCAATGATTATTTCTCTAGATTAGTCATATTTATAGAACTTTGTTTTCTTTTGTCAATTCCAAAAAAAAGAGTTAGATTTCGATAGGAAATAAAAAAATAGTCAGCGGTTTAGCATAATACCTATTAGTTTTGTTTTTTAATCTAATTATAGCCACATGCCAATTAATGTTTTTGTTTGCAGATTGTTGTCTGTCGCAGGTTGCTTTGTCGGCTGTCGTTTTTAATGTGGCTCCTTGATGTGGCCGTCCATCAGTATTATTATATCCCCAGCGGGGCCGGCTGGTGTATAGGTGCTGCAGAGCTGCAGAACTGTCAAAAAAATTAGATATTTGTATATTTTCGCGACATAATAATTACTCAAATTTATTAATAAAATAATTTGGTTAGTTGGTGCAGCTAACCAAATTATTGCGTTAAAGTCGCATTCTGCCCGCCGTCCTCTATTGAGTAGTAGACCAGATGAATTATCTGGGTCTCTACGCGAGCGCCTCGCGGTACATCGAACTGGGCCACACGAGGTAGTTCTCAGCACGGCTCGGCACACCCGTTCTCCCCCTCAACTCCCGCGACAATCCACACTTGGCGCTTGTAAATGCGCGAATTTACACGGTCAGTGAGCTGTATTTTTTCCAGCTAAGGCAACATTAGTGAATGTTTACTCCTTCCTACTCCTCGTACAGTTGGCGGGTGTAAATCGTACCTATTTCGTATTTCGTGTTAATTTGAGATTTTAAATACTGTTTTGTGAATTTGTGTAATGATTTATTGTACTAACTATTAATATTTATATACTGTGATAGTGACAATGGATTTAGTTTATAATTTAGTTCATGTGAAGTGATTTTTGAAATACTCTTATGAAGAAAAAATTGATTTAAAAACAATGGCAGGTCACTGCCCGATATTGTTATTGAGACTGCAGGTGTTAGCCGCGGAAAAGCATATAAACGTCAATTTAATAGAGACATTTATTCGAAGAACAATTGGATTTGTGGGTGCAACAAAAAAAAAATGCGTTATTTTGTTTTCCTTGTTTACTTTTTGGCGGTGATAAAGTATGGACGGAGGTAGGGGTGACAGATTTGGTGCACTTGGTGCAAAAAATAAAGAAGCACGACAACTCCAAAAGCCATCTACATAATACAATGGAATTAGATTTATTAGGAACAACTAATATTAAAGCGCAGCTAGATTCAGCTTATTGGATAAATGTGCAAAAGCATAATGATAATGTGACAAAAAAGAGATACGTTTTGTCAAAAATTATAAACTGCATAAAGTTTTGTGGGGCCTTTGAACTGGCGTTGCGAGGACATGACGAAGCTGAAACCTCTCAAAGCCCGGGGATATTTCGTGGTTTGATAAATTTTTCTGCTGAGCTTGATGTAACTTTAAGCGAGCATCTACAAAATGCTTCAGTATTTAAAGGAACCTCTAAAGAAATACAAAATGATCTTTTAGACTGTATATTGAAAGTATGTCATGAAGAAATAATTAACGAAATTAACAAACCTTTATTTTTGGCAGTTATGGCAGACGAAACAACTGATGTATGTGCAAAAACTCAATTAGTGGTAGTTTTAAGATATATTCTCGCTGGTGAACCGATCGATCGTTTTTAGACATACCTAAAACCAAAGAATGTGGCGCTGAAACTCTTTCGGAAAATATTTTAAGTGTTATAGACCCTCTAGTAGACAATTCACCTTACAAGCCTATTCTCTTAACCAAAAAATATGACGGCAAACATGAATGTTCTTCAAAAAGGTATTAAATTCCAAAAATGTTTCTTGTGAAAGTCTACATTTTTGTATAAACGGATTTTACATAAATATCAGGAATAAATTTACAGAAGTATCAGGAAAACGCGTGACCTTGAAAATTTTCAAAATTTTCGCCTACGGCACAATTCTTTTGCGGCCCCTGCGGCGCCAGTAATTTGAATACGTTTGAAATTTACACGCGGGCGGCCAATACCCTAGGTTCGGCCCTGTGCAGAACACCCGTGTCATTTCATTACAAGCCGCCACTGATCCTCAGTATTATTATATCCCAGTATCCCATGTTATTATTATATGATGTTATATGATTTACTATTGATATAAGTAAAATGCTTGAATACATTTTGGCAACGTCACAATTATTATTTGCGGAAATGTGCGTTCGGCTAAAATATTATTTATCATAAAAATTCAATCTACCATCCATGTATTATATCACGCTGAAATAGTCAATGTTGCGATTATTTGTAACATTAAACATTATATGTATGTTAGTGGAATAGTCTGCACACCATTCATATGCATACAAAATGACTTTTTAGATGTAAATACTTTTTAGATGTTCAAAACATGAAAAGGGCTACAAACCAGTAGACAACAAATACCAAAACCAGTGTTTATTATAAATAGATAAATCTTCATGCCCTTGTGGTTGGTGATAAGTTTCTTTAATTTTGTTATCAATTAACGTCATTACAATTACGGAGGGTGATTGGCTCCTTACGGTACAACAGTATGATACCAATATTAAAAAAATTAAACAAATTTTGGAATCGGGTAATCAAGTAGATAACAAACATCAATCAGTATGAACTGAAAGGGGACAAAGTGTATAAAACTACAGAATTCGGTTCACGTTGGGTTGTACCGAAGGCTGCAAGGTTTCAAATTGTCCGATTAAATCATGATGATATTGGACATTGTGCGGTTGACAAAACATACGAATTAATTGCGCGTAAATATTGGTTCCCACATATGCGGCGTTTTATTATAAAATACATAAGGAACTGTTTAAATTGTTTGTATTTTAAAACAGTAGGTTCTAATAAGCCTGGGTACCTTAATCCAATTCCAAAAGTAGCCCGACCGTTCCATACTATTCATCTCGATCATCTGGGACCATTCATTAGATCAAAAAGTGGTAACACTCATATATTAGTAGCAGCATATGCGTTTATAAAGTTCATTCTAATTTACACCGTTACAAGTACTAAAACTGAACATGTTGTCCACGCTATAAATGATATCATAAAAGTATTTGGAGGTCCCAAAAGAATTATCAGTGATCGAGACAAAGCATTCACATCCCATCAATTTGAAAACTTTTGTAAAGCGAAAGGCATATCACACTACCTGAATGCAGTTGGGTTACCGCGGGGAAATAGCCAGGTTGAGCGCTACAACCGAACTATTCTCGACTCTCTAGCAACTCCAGGGGCAAATAAAAATGTTGGTAGTTGGGATGAAAATATAATAAATATACAACTGGGATTAAACGGTACACTAAACAAGACGATAGGTGCTTCTCCCAGTGAAGTTGTATGGGGTTTCGTATCTCCGGCGAAGTCATTCAACAACCTCCGAAATTCGAAGAAGTTGTGGATGTTACATCCTTGCGGAAAAATATAGTTGATACAATGTCTGAATATCAAAATAAACAAAGGATATATTTTGATTCCAAGCGATGCAATGCCATTCAATATCAATTCGGCGATTTAGTGTTACTATGGGTGATGTGATCTCCGGCAACAGGCAGTAGCCAGAAATCGTTGCCAAAATGGAAAGGTCCCTTTAGAGGAACAAAGGTAATAGGTCAGGACTGATACGAAGTCCGGGAGATACTGGGAATGGCCTGGTCACAGATTCCCTACACTGGGGTGGCCGGAGCAGAAAACATGAAACTTTGTATTCGATTTTAATGCATTTGTATTAGAGGTAAGATTAAGAGGTACATGGCCTGGTCACAGATTCCCTACACTGGGGTGGCCGGAGCAGAAAACATGAAACTTTGTATTCGATTTTAATGCATTTGTATTAGAGGTAAGATTAAGAGGTACACTATTGGGTAGAGTAGAGTGACTCCGTTCTCGGGACTAGGGGAAACCCAGTAGTACTCCGAGTGTGCCCTAGGGCCAGATTACTCAGACGAGATGGAGCAGATAACTCGGTACTCAGATTTACGCACAGTGTGGCGAAAGGATTTGCGAATAACCGGTGCACAGGATTTGGTAAACCCTCTCGCGCGGGATTAGCCCATAGAAATCACTAGGGTATTAAGTGTCTAGACATTTAGGATTAGTAATGAATGGGGTGCAAGAATGAAAAAAAAAACTGATTTAACCATGTTGATTTTTAATAATTTTGTACTATTTCGCGCAGGTCCTGCATCGGCAATCCGTGGGAGTGAGGACACTCCAGAGTCAGGAAGGGCCGAATGTTATCAACTTTGGCGGGTTCCCATGGATCTTGTCCACGCGATCGATGACGATCTCAACTTGGTCAAGGCTTATGCTGATCCAGCAGGAATAGGCGCGAAATATAAACATCAGGGAGATGGAAAATGCGGAGCGACACTTATTACTATTACAGTTGACACTATAAATTCATAATCCAAGTTTTGAACTTAAACTATTTTTGTAGTTGGTAATTTCTTATTTTTAATAAAAATTGTTAACAATTTCTTTTTTAAGATATTTATTATTAGTAATGTGGACCTTGAAGACAAAGCCTGAGATGATTTAGTGTACACAACATTAATTGGAGATGGTGTAGGAGGAGACAGAGTTGGAATTTGGGCGACTCAGTCTAGATAGTGAAAAATTTTAATCTAGTGCTGGTGAGGGGTTTGAAGTATAAAGAGATGAAGGCCCAGATGCAGTGTAACTATACGACGACATATGTATTTATGTATTTGTACGAAATGTTTACATAAAGTGCCAAGTTCAGCTTCGCTCCAATATAATACTGCTGCATTTACATTAGTATTTGTTGGTGCTGGTTTCGATGATAACAAACAGGCTTTTTGGACGAGCTCATTTTATTTTCCTAAAGGTCTAATTTTAATCCTTCGAGAAGGAGGAATGTTCATGGACGAAAAGGTCCAACCGGCTGTTTCTTCTGAAGAATTTCTTTGTTCTTCAACTCCTTGTAAATCTTTCTCTCCAGAATTATCCTCTTCTTCAGATTGTTTTGATGGCAGGGTCTGAAAATAAAAATATCATTCAAGTATTAATGATTTTTTTTGTTCAGGTGTCAACTATAGCAGAAGAATGGAAGAGTGTTGGTGATGTATTTCGAACCCTGCATCATTTTACAAGTGTGTCGGCTCAATTGACGAGAAGCACATAAAAATAAGGCATCCACATGATTCAGGATCACTGTAATATAATTATAATGGAACCTATAGTATTATCCTTGCGGCTATTGCCAAGACAATGCCACGAATAAGTTTATTATGGTTGACATTGGATGTAATGGACGGGTATCAGATAGTGGTGTCGTTTTTTACACAAAATTCTGGGAGCTTTTACAATATGATGGCTTGAATTTACCAAAACCGTCACCACTACCTAACACCTCGGAACCATATCCGTACATCTTTGTAGGGGACGAAGCTTTCGCGCTAAGTCCTAATTTATTGAAACCATATCGACAAAATTGCAACAAAGGAAGAACAGATATATAATCAACGACTATCGAAAGGTAGGTGTGTAGTTGAATGTGCTTTTAGGATCCTTGCACCAGGTTTGGAGTTTTTTTATAAATATATCAGTCTCAGTCCAGAGAAAATTACAACGGTGACAGCAGCATGCTGTTGTTTGCACAATTACTTAATAAAAAGAGAACCACAAATTTATTCATCGTTCAGTTCCAATGGCGTCGTTAAATCCAATGTCGTTAAATCATTTTGATTTAACGACAATGCAGCGCAGTATGTTCCGGAACTCATCCAAGTGCGCTAAAACTATAAAGGGTAAGTTTTGTAGATATTATAACAACGAGGAGTAAAATGCAAATAATTATTTGTAATAAAACTATCACATAATACCTTTTGTACTTACTCAAATGTTCAGTCTTTTTCAAAAAGTGCACCGTGTGAAAAGTCCACGATTTTGGAATATACACTTGATCCGCACCAAGTCCCGAACGTTTTAAATTAAAAGTTTTTTTTTGAGTCCTTTTCTGTAATTCGATCTTGAGGAGTTTACTTTTTCCTTATATCGTCAGTTGTTGCATTCTGTTTAACTCTCTTATAAATTAACAATAACTGTTCATAAGCCTGCGTTCTCTTCAATTTGTTTCAATAATCATTAGTTGAAGAGTCTCATATTTCTGGTAAACTTTCCAAATTCAGTATAAATGATTTTAAATTTAGTTGTTCCGTTGTAAGGGATGAATCTGACGCTATCTTAGGCTCTATGCTTTCGTAATCAGACATTGTACAGAGTTATCCACATAACATTCTACCCCCCTTAACTGTTTTATTTTTTGAAATGGAAAAAAATGGTAGATACGAAAGTTGTAGGAAACTTTACTGTGATCTCAGACATGTATTTAGAAAAACAATCGAATTTCGCATTTCGGAGATGTAGATCAAACTTATGTTTTTTTTTTAATGGAGCATCCTGTTTAATTTTCGATTTTTGAAATCTACGTGCATTTCTAATTACAACAATATATCCACGTTGTATCTTTGCTCTAGTAGTTTGCACAGTATCGCCCTTTGAAATATCGAATATCAAACAAAATCAAGATCGCCATGGAAAATTTGAAACAATAATGACGAGAACTGTTATTCATTAGAATAACATATCATGTTATATATACGCTAATATTTATCGCGTGATTCATGAACTGGCCACCTATTTCAAGATTTCTAGATATCCTGAGACCGTATTTCGTTCCATCAATATTGCCCTCTACATAATCGATAAATATCACGATCTAAAATCGTGATAAATATTGAGCGTGTAGCGTTCGCCAAAAAATATTATGAAATGAAAAATAAAGATTATTAAAATGGAAATTGAATTGAAGAAGAAACAATTGAATGCATATAACTTAACAAAGAATACAAGAAATTGAAAATAAAATATATGGCTGATATAAATAATTTATAGAAGGGATAATAGATAAAGGAATATTAAAATATGTTTTATATATACAGGATATCTCGGAAATAGTCGTGACAAATCGTGAATAATAAAAATGTATAATTCTCCAATCAAGTTTACATAGCGTAATATAAATATTAACCTCTTATGACCACCTCATTTAGGAATCAAACTATAGCACTTTGACTTTTGTAATATCTACTAATATATTCACCTGATACGTATGTTACAGCAAGTACATATAAATATGTATATCAGATAAGAATATAATGAGACACATGTTCTTAAAATAATAGCAATAATTAATTAATTTCTGGAATTAATTACATAATTGGTCTTAAATTAGCCCAACCAACAACAAAATAATTAGCTATTATCAATTATTTCAATATAATTGAACATAATTAGGTAACTAAAAACATTATTTATAATATTATCTATATTTTAGGAAAATACACTGAAGGTGCATTACATTTCACGTTGTCTTAATCTTAATAGTAAGTTCAATTTAATGTCATACTATTTTATGTGAATTATGTAATAAAAGAGTACACGATTGGTGACAAATAGTCAAACCAATGCAGAACGACCTTAACTTTATCTAAATAGTGGTTAAAAGAGACTAATCCATTCATGCTGAATATGACATACTTATCGATATATGTATGTATTCCCTTGATCGATACACAATAACATAACTAATTATGTTCTTGATCTCAAAACGATTGCGCCCTCTATTAATCGAGGATATAATGTAAACTCAATGTAATTCATTACTATCTATTGGCGAAAGTCAGAGAGTGGGCGACATTTATCGTTGTAGAAAGCAGTTGTTGTAGATGTGTACATCAAATAGTTTAGGCATTTAAATATTAAGGTTATTTTATGTTCAAGATTTTCCGTTTACTTATTTTTTTAAAAGTATTGTTTTAAGTGATAAAATTTGTTTAATTGATGAGAAATATAAAATTTACATTTTGCAACAAATCCCACAGTATATAGCGTGTATATGTATGGAAATGCTCGAAAACAATTTTGTAATGTAGACTATTTCGAGTTTAAGTATTAATAATAATAACGAGTAAGCACATCGCAATAATATTGCGCCGCCCCCTCGCTCATATCGAAGGCACCTCCGGGCATGCCTCTAGAGGCTGCGGATCAAAAAACAAAAGTTACCACGTTGCTCAAAATGGTCGATTTACTATATTGATTTTGTCAAAATGCCGAAATTCGAACGAAAAACATTTCGTACATCGACCTAAAAATTTCGTGACATACACGAAACGAACAGCCGTTTAGTAAATAGAGATAATAATAAACACAGGTAGAGCCGTTCCACTTACCTCGCTCGCGGGGCGGAAAAGGTTTAACCCAGATGAGTGCACAACACATACGTATATCATGTATACAACCTTCATTCTCATTTCACATAGAAGGTTCAAACCAGTCTGCTACATGCAGCCATAGTGAATACAGACAACCGTATTACCCCATTAACCTCCACTCACCGGTTTGCCAACCGGAGACTCGAACCACCGAACAAAAGTTACAACTAGAAGGTTCACTCTCCAGCGATAGTTTTATCTTGTGCTTAGAAAGGGCATGCCACCATTCAACGGCGGCCTTCATGATCATTAGTATATGGTGCATACTTCGTATGATCCTATATATGCCCCACGTGTTAGTTAGCTAATTTTTGCTGGACGACGAGACGGGGTAAAGAGGGAAACTTAGCGAACGGAGCTTAGAGTGAACCTTCTAAAAGAATCTTCTAGAGTGAACCTTCTGAATGCAGGCGAGCAAAGAATAACGAAAACCAGGAAAGTCAGTCCCGAAGATCAAAACGTGTTTATCAAGTTCTCGCAACGGGTTTCAGATATTCAAAAGACGTCCTTTTGCTGAATTTTCTTCAAACAATTGATGCTGCTTATTACTGCGCTCTCTTATACCAATTTAAAACCGCTTATTGGAATAAAAGATGACGACAACCCGTCAGGGATGTCATTTTACTTCAGGGCCGATCTGGCAACCAAACACGTCGGAAATTGAAGGAAATCTTCTGGGAGATCCTTGAATACTAACCATACATTCCGAACGTATCGCCGTGTGATCTTCACATGTTTGGACCGTTAAAAGGGGCTTTAGAAAGGGCAGCGTTTCATTAGCGATGTCTGACGATGCCGGAGTGGAGCCGTTCATGTGCAATCAGACCCGGAATTCTCTTTCTACAGTGATGGTATAAAAAACTCTCAATTCGATGGGAATAAATGTGGAAACAAAGGAGCGACTATCTAGAAAATTACTTAATTGTACTTAATTAAAATAAAAGACTTAATTTTTTGGTCTTGAAAATATCTAAGAAAAAAAATTCTCGTTTATATTTGAACGCCCCTCGTACATCTATAATTACCATTTCTCTCCCTCCAATTTCATACTATCAATTTCATAGGGTGGTTGAGTACCTAATACTAGATATTTGTAAATAAAAGATAGTTGTACCCCACGTAAAATTATATGATCTGCATTTAAAACAGCCTACCCCTATATATCTCAATGGTATTTCAATAGTATCTCGAAACAAACCATTTCGTTTACAAGGTTATACACAACAGACTATTGACATAATATTTTGTTTGTTTTACTTTAAACCTGTTTAAGGTATAAGTTATAGTAAAATAAGTCCTAATATACAGTTTTACACCTTATAGTACTAGAAGATGATTAGAAACACTTCACCTTATTGGTTGTTCACCTCTATTTCCGACATTGTTAATTTTGCGATGCTATCTGTTAGTCAATTAATTTTGCGAGTAGCAAACGCATTCAGAATGTCTCACTACAGTATTTCTCAATGGTAAATGAGTCCATGGATACTTATTGTTAGTTGTCTAATAAATACCTGCAAAACTAATACTGATATACCATTATATACCATTGCATACCATAAACTTTAAAGTTCGCTACGTAATAACACTGATAACGGTAAAGTGGTGATAATAAACCCCTGAAAGAATATTATTTATTTATCTGTTGTGTATTATATGATATATGCATATCCTAGGTATATACATATACATATTTTTTAAATTAATTTAAATATTTTTGTGACATTAAGGTATCAAAGAAGAGTTTCTAGACACTTATATGAACATCAAGCTAGCAGACGAAGCTAGCGGACACTAGTCAAAATTTTTGGTTGCACTTGTACACTCCCGCATATAGTTCAGGAAGTGTAAATTCGATATTCTCGATCACTCCTCTGATTGTCAGTTTTGTTAAAAAATAGTTTGTCTACTCTTGATGTATTTGTAAGCGCATTGAGAAGACTTTCAATACTGTTAAATATCGATTTTTTTAAAACGACAAATACATCCGTAAACAGGAAAAATGGACTCGGACTTCATTGGCGGAGTTTCAGGGAAGTCGAAGAAAAATTGTCGAGTCAAAATTCCTGCTGTCCCCAAAATGTTGTCAAAAGTGACAGTGAATTTTCTGTTACAGTTTCTCGACCGGTGACAAAATGACGTGTGACATTTTTTCAAACGACAAATGTACCCATAAATAGAGAAAACTATTTTCGAATTTGCAAGATTTGGCTGGCAATGTTTCAAGGAAGGTGAAAAAACACTTTGGAGTCAGACTTTGACAGCATTGAAAGTCTAAAGTGGAGGGGGAAAATGTTCTGGCAATAATTTTTATAAATAGGGAATACTATCGAAAGTATTCTCCTGAAATTTTATGACTATTACTTTAAATAAAAGGTGGTCCAACCAAAACGCACGATGTTAATTGCATATAAAACAAAAAGTTTTAAGAGAATTATCTTAATATTTTTTATTATGATAGAAGGATCTATGACAATTATGTGTGAAGCAAAATATCGGCATATTTTGGAGCACCAAATGCTCGCCACGGCTTCGGTGGTATACCTCTATCCGATGGTCCATATTTTCAATGACTCTGAGACATGATTGAGATTCAATGTCGTTAATCTGCCGAATTATCTCATCCTTTAGCTCTTGAATTGTTCTTGGCTTATTGACGTACACTTTTTCTTTTAAATATCCCCAAAGAAAGAAGTCCAACGGCCAACGGATCGTGACGGCCAATTAACATCGTCACGACGTGAGATAACACGGCCATTGAATTTCTCGCGCAAAAGTGCCATTGTTTCGTTGGCTGTGTGGCAAGTGGCACCATCTTGTTGGAACCACATATCGTCCAGGTCCATATCCTCAATTTCTGGCCACAAGAAGTCCGTTATCATCTCGCGATAGCGAACACCAACTGCTTGGCCGACCTCACTTTCGAAGAAGTACGGCCCGATGACGCCGCTAGCCCATAAACCGCACCAAACAGTCACTCTTTGTGGATGCATCGGCTTTTCAACAATCACTCGTGGATTCTCATTTGCCCAAATGCGGCAATTTTGTTTGTTAACGAATCCACTGAGGTGAAAGTGTGCCTCGTCGATGAAAATGATTTTCTTTGTAAAGTCACCATTCACTTCTGTCTGTTCAACCAACCATTCGGCATGGTTGAAATGGTCAGTAGGCTTCAGCTCTTGAGTCAATTGAACCTTGTAAGCGTGTAAATTCAAATTTTTATTCAAAATTCGCATCAGTGATGTTCATGAGATGTTCAAGTGTTGGGCACGACGACGAATCGAAGTTGACGGCTCTTCTGCTACTCTATCGCGAACAACAGCAATGTTTTCCGCAGCACGAACTGGACGAGCATGCACAGGTGTTTTCACATTTCCTACAGACCCGGTTTGCTGAAATTTGCGCACAATTCTCCCGATTATGGACACATTTGGTCGATTATGCTGACCAAAAAAGTCACGAAGTGCACGAAATGCATTTTGATTTGAACGCCCATTTTCGTAAAAGGCTTCAACAATATTAACGCGCTGCTCAATTGTATACCTCTCCATGGTTGAATTTGTCAAACACTGAAACAAAGAATTGTAAAATTAACTTGGACAAAAAGCTTGACATTACAACATCGTGCATTATGGTTGGACCACCCTTTACATTAAACCTTATTTCTCACCCTCTTTGTAATTTTAGGGTGATATATCCCAGCCGAAGAGGGCTGTCAGAATCGAATTTTATTGTTCAGCAGGTAGGTAGGTACGAGTATAGGTATAAGATTTAGTGTGTAAATTTTCATGACTGTTGAAATGACAACTCAAAATACATTACTGGCTCTTGGTCTACTAACTCCATCTGATAGTTTGACGTTCATATTCTTATATGTTAAAATGAATTTGGAAACCATGAAGAGTCTACATTCTTGATTTTAATTCTCCAGGATCCTTGGATCCTTGGACTATGGTAGATTGTGCGGCTGTAGTAGACTTAAGAATAGTACACAGTTTTATGGGTGTTAGGCTACTAAATCTTGTTAAATGATTATAAATTATTATATATATTTAGGTTAAATAATAATAATTAAATAAATATAGTATTATTATAAGTATTACACTATTGATATATTTATAAAAATTACGTAATATACAATCTATGTAACATAGAACTATGTTTTACTAAACTTATTGTATAAGCCGAAATAGCTCAGTTGGGAGAGCGTTAGACTGAAGATCTAAAGGTCCCTGGTTCGATCCCTGGTTTCGGCAGTATTTTTTTTCTATTAGTATTTTTTTTATCTATCTTTTTAAAAGCAACACTGGTTGATGTTTGATAAATTCATTCATTATATTTTATGTATTTAGTCGATAAGTAAGTGTTTCAAATTTTATTTATAGGTACCTTTCTTTAGCCCGATAGAAAAACACTTAACTAGTAGATTGTGTTCACTTCCAGTTAAGAAATATATGAACTTTTAGATATAATCATCTGTAAATTCAAATTTTGGCTGAAATTGGGGTCCAAATTGCGAAAACCTCTGAGTTTACGGAAGATAGTATTTGATTACTTAAAAAATACGTATTACAGATGACAAAATGTTTTAAATTCAGATAAATAGAGCTATAATAATAAATAAGGTGTTAAAATAATTTTTATTCCTACATTCAAAATATATATAAATAAAATCATTACGATTATTTATTTACAGCTCGTTAAGAGTAGGAAAAAGCGTGAGATTCTCTGTGTTGCGTACAAGAAAGAGTGAGGCAGCATTCGAAGGGAAAAGGATGCACTTTACGTGCGGCCAGTTCGAACTCTGTGTACATTCACATTCGCTCTATATTCATTCTGCAAAGGTCTCAATAAATAAAGTAAGTAAAAACTAGGCTATTTACTGCGCTCCTCGTGGGCGGTCCACCATTGCAGTTTTGAGACTTGTTCCCATTTTTGACAATCTGTATATATTTCTCTGAAGAAATATATTAAACTAAAACTCATTTATCATGTAAGCAATTTTCTTAAACAAATAATTACTTCAATATAATATTTTCCTTTGAATATAATATTTTCGATTCGAAAGTGCTTCAGATGCTTTAAATTATTTGGCCTAGTAAAATAGACCCACGATTTAAAGTAACCGCTCAAAGGGAATTCCAAGGAGATAAAATTTGGTGAACGTGGTGGTTATTCAGTTGATTTTCATTGCCTTATCTATGAATCTGTCACGGAAAATATCGTTAAGAAAGTATCGAGCATCAACAGCATCAACTAAGGAGGAGCTCCTTGTTGAAACCTATGCTTCATTAGGGTCGACTTTTTACAATTTTCCAACTGTGGAAATGGAATGGTGATCATCATTGAAGTAGAAGTATGAGAATATTGCTGAATGTGTTGGTCAAGTCATCCAGTGGACAACGCTCTGGCCTTTTATGTCGGAATTCCGGGGTCAACGCCGAGTGGCAACCAGAATTGGTCGTTCTTTGTGAAGTCGAAATGACATGGATGTTTATAGGCATGGCCAGATTTTCCGAGGGTTATTCCATATCAGAGAGCCTCAAATTTCCCTGGATTGATCCAAAGTAACGATGCGAATCGCTTGGAGCTGGTCTAGATTGCCGGTTCGGAATAATCCAAGCGTGGGTTCGATTCCCATATCAATTGGCTGGTCTGGATGTTTGGGCGTGTTTGTATGTGCGCGTATGAGTATTCAGGGATCGGAAGAATGTCACAGTAAGCTAAACCTTGCCCTTGTAGAAAATAAAGGCGAATAAAGAAACTTCAAATAATATGTTTAATTTAATAGTTTCATTGATTTGAGGCCTGTCTTGTTGAAATATTTTTTTTACATTATCAATAAAATGTATGTCAACTTATCGTATCCACCTATTTAAAGATCAATTTAAATCTAAAATAAATATATTTTTAATTATCCAACCACTGTTAACACTTCAAGTATCTCTTTCCTTCTCTCTCCCTCTCCCTCTCTCTCCCAGTTAAACGAACATTTTGCATGTACAATTTATTATTTGTTAAATATAATCTTTAAAAAATTCGCTTAACAAAATCAATTTGATAGTAACAATAACAGAATAATTAAATCATTTTAGTGATCTGATATTTTTCAGTACTGTTAATTTAGAATAAGCGTTGTTAGTTTTTTGTCTACGATGCCATTAATTTACCGTCTTCAATATAATCCGATTTTACTTATATTTTAATTTTCAAAATAAAATTAGTGACGAGAAATCATGAAATCAAAATGCCTACCAGATGCCCAATACGAGATACATTTGTAGTTGCAAAACGTTTTTATACGTTAGGAGACAACAATTTGAAAAATAAAATAAAGACGTCACGAGTGAAACACAAAATCTTAATAATATAAGATTTTTGGGTCATTCGATGTTTTTTAAACACTAATGCTCAAAGTTTTTCACCGATCACTGAGCTATAAACAAAATTCTCACGCTTGTATATCTATTCCATAATGTGAAAGGACTCATGTAATGACTTATTTTACTAAATTCAGTAACTCCGCCTCTGGTAGAGACTGGGTGGGTTGAGTAACTCAGTAACTGCCAGTGCCGCTCCCAAGCCCGGATAAAGGAGGAGGGTTACAGCCGCAGGTTGGCTCTCTGCCCTGTGGAAAAAAATTAACTGCTAAACATCCCACACAAAAGCCTCAGAATTCAAACGTATTAAATGGAAAACGACAGAAGCAAAGAAAACGGTTAACGAATATTAGATGCTGGAACATACAAGGACTAAATACAAAAGACGACCAGATATTTAGAGAATTCCACACATACGACATTAAGATAGCAGCACTCAGCGAAACAAAGGAGAAAGGAAGAGGAAATAGCTACAAGGATGAGCACATATTCTTTTGGAGTGGAGTAGAAAAATCAAAATGGGCCAAAGCTGGTGTAATTATTGCAGTAAAAAAGGTAATGGAAAAATATATAATTGACTGGAATTCAGTAAACGAAAGGATCATAACGGTTGACATGAAAATAAAAGGAAGAGAAATTGAAATATTTGGCATCTATGCTCCCACCGACGACTCAGATACAAACACAAAAGACAGATTCTTTGACAAACTCTCTGAGTAATTAAATATGACGAAAAATAGACAAGAACTAGTATTGTTAGGCGACCTAAACGTAAGAGTGGGTAAAGCTCTTGACAGTAAAATAATTGGACAACACGTAGAGGGCGTAGTCAATGGAAATGGAACGAGATGGATAAAGCTTTGTGAACAATACTCGCTGAGAATCCTAAATGGATTTTTTCAACACAAAAACATACACAAATATACTTGGCATAAAAAACAAAAAACTTAAAATCAATTATTGCCTATGTTGTGATTAAACAGGACACTTCTATAATACCCTATAATGTAAAAGCTTGAAGAGGAGCTGAGTGTGGTTCAGATCACCTACTAGTAAAATCACCCATTGAAATAAGTTACAATAAACATCTCATATATCAAGAACAAAATACAAGAGGGAAGCCACAAAGCAATATAACACAGACAGCTTAAGAGATGAATCCATTAATTTCCTTTCCAAATTACGTTTAGCACAAAAATTAGAAGAAGAAATAAATGGCACAGCAGAAGAAATGTACGAAACATTAAAACACAAAATTCATGAAGCAGCACTGGAAGCCCTTGGTGTTAAATATAGAACGGAACACAAAAATTCTTGGTGAACAGATGATTTAATCCAACTGGTAGAAGAATAGAAAAATTTATATCTTAAGTGGTTAAATACAAAAGACGATGAACAGCGAAGAAACTATAATCCACATAAATGTATAGTGAAAAAAGAAATTAAAAAACAAAAAACAAAACATGACAAACCAAGTGTGCTGAAATTAGCTCAATGGTAGGAGGATCTAGGTCTAGAGAAGCTTGTCGAACTATAAATAGTCTTAAAAGAAACATAAATGAAAGAAGAAAAATAAATTCCATTAAAATAGAACAATGGAAACGTGGAGAGTATTTAGACACGCAACTAGATATAGACGAAACAGGAGTTAACGGAGTAGATACCATTAAATTAAAAGAAATAAAAACAACATTACAAAAAATGAAAAATAATAAAGCTCCAGGACCAGGGGATTTACCTATTGAGTTAATTAAACACACCACCGCAAGAACGTATAAGTTTCTTTGTGTAATTTTTAACAAGTGCCTGGCAGGGGAAATGATTTCAAGAGATTGGAGGAGCTCTTACATAAATCCATTTATAAAAAGGGAAACAGGAGCGACTGCACTAATTATAGGGGTATTAGTATTACATCGTCCATTGGAAAGCTTTATGAAAGAGTCCTAACAGTCCGAATAGAAGAGGAAGCTACGGAAATGGAAGAACAAAGTGGACTTCGACCTGGGTCATCCTGCGTGGATAATATTTTTACAATAAAAAAACTGGTAGAAAAGAGACTAGCAAGAGGAATGGAGCTTCACGCTGTTTTTATAGATTTTCGTAAGGCATTCGACTCCGTCCGTTTACAGAAATTATGTATCGCAATGAAAGAAGCAGGTATAAGTAGTGTACATATACTCGTTTATATAAACGCCATAAAAGCATTATATAGAGAAAACTAAGCGGTTGTTAAGGTCAGAAATCAAACTTCTGGAGCTTTCTCACAAACAAAAGAAGTTAAACAGGGCTCTTGCCTCTCTCCAACCATGTTTAAAATTTATCTGTGCAGCGTTTTAAAGCAGTGGATAAGAAAATGTAGTCCCATGGGGATATGGATAGAGGACATTCACTTGTATACAATTCTCTTTGTAAATTAAGTAGTTCTTGCGGAAGATCAGAAATACATGACTTACACGATAAACAAAGTCATAGAAGAATTCACAAAATGAGGTTTAGAGAAAAACATACAAAAGACACAATACATGACTATAGGAGGCACAGAACAAGACATCAAAATATAAAGAGGAATAATAAAAAACGTTAGACAGTACGAATACGTAGGAGTTACAATAATAAGACGGAAAGGATAATAAAGATATACTAAAGAAAATAGGAAAAGGAAAAAATATGATTAAAGCACTACATCCAACCCTGTGGAGTAAGAATCTAACAAAAAAACAAAAAGAAATATATATCAGGCTATGATTTAGCCAGCACTGACGTATGGGCCAGAAGTGTGGGTTATAGATAAAAATGTGTCATAAAAACTTCTCTCAACCAAAATAATGTACTGGAGAAGATGTTTCGGTTTAACTTTACTTGATCATGTAAGAAATGAGACCACCAGAGAAAAAATGGAAGTAAAAAAAATACGATAATGGACGATATAACTGAAAACCTGAAATACCAAAATTGGTATGGACACCTGCAACAAATGAACGAAGAAAGAATACCATTAAAGGCTTGGAACTGGATACCAGCACAAAGAAATAAACGAGGAAGGCCACGAAAAAAATGGATTTCAAACATCTGTACCACAATGGAAAATAGAGGACTTCATGAAGGAGACTGGAACGATAGGAAACGATGGCGTCTGGGATACGAGAAGCGATACTAAAAGTTGCAAAAACTCGCCATATATATACATACTCGTATACTTCTTTAAGTTTGTTAACTTATGTTAAATGAGTTGATAACTATAACTATAATGTGAATGTGATATCTATATTTAATACTGGAGTGGGTAGGAACCTTTGGTACGTAGTTTTCCACAAAACACCAAAACACTATACATTACACAGACTACACTCGACGCGCGTTTCACCAACCAAGTTGGCATCATTTGGAGATGATTAAAAGTCGTTTTAATTATCCGTAGATGATGCCAACTTTGTTGGCGAAATGCGCGTCGAGTGTAGTGTATAGTGTTTTGGTGTATTGCAGAAAACTACATCAGTGTTACTATATTCAATATAATATCTGCGGATCCAACACAAACAATTTAAAACCTAATAATTAAGAACAATTCGCTAACATCTAAAGGCTCCTCTACACGTTGGCAATGCGTTGGCCAACACGCTGGCCAATGCTTGTTGGCCAGCGTGTAGAGGGGACTATTTGTCGTATTGGCGGCATTGGCAGAGCTGGCCCAAGCGTTGGCGACCGATCCGTCGTGGTGTCGGTTTTTTAAGACACATCAAAGGGCGCTGGCTTGGCGCTGGCGGGCGTTGGAAGTTACGTCCACACGTTGGCTGCACTGGCCTAGTATATGAACAGCTGCCGCAGGGATAGTAGGGAGATATTTTAATTATTTAATAAATTAACTATTATTTAATTACTACTAATACTATTAAATATTAAAAATAAAGGTAGTATTTAATGAATAAACTGCAGTAGCTGCTACTCTCATGACGTCCATGTTGCTGTTCATATTGGCCTGCGTCGAAACAAACTGAACGTTCTTCCAACGTGTGGACAGATATTCCAATCTCCTTGCCAGCGTGTTGGCCAGCAGGTTGGCCAACGCATTGGCCAACGTGTAGAGGAGCCATAATCTTGAATTAAAATGATCCGGGACGTTAAAAAAAAACACTGTATATTGACACACTCTATTTTGACAAATGTAGCCAATAATGATGTGGAAATTGTGTCTTATTATCTTGTACCAGTAACTTCGTTGTTGTAATAAATTTTTGTTATCGGAAAACGGCATGCTTATTAGTTATTAGAGATGTTAAATATAAAAACACAAGGTTACATTTTAGTTGACTATCTATTTATACGCATGTAAACCGTATCCAATTAAGATTTTATCTTGATAATGATAAGTCCTAAAGACTGATAGTATATTTAATGTCATCGTTAATCGAGGAAATAAAACATTAGCGTGTGCAAAATGGTAGAAATAACTGATATCTTAATTTTGACGGCTTCCGTTGTATTGATTACATTAATAAGGCTAGTTGATAGAAATCCTTCGCCGATTTTTGGAGTTTATCGAAGACGTAACGGATTTTATTGGCTTAAAGTTGCATTTATGTATTTAGTGTTAACGTTTAAAAAGGTAAGCCTCATGATAAGTACATAAATTGTAATAAAACAGTATGTATTTTTATTTTCAGTTGCGGCCCGTAAAAAAAGAAAAGTTGGAACAATTTTACTCGCTTATAGAAAAACCCCAAACACTTTCGAATCATGAACAGGTAACACATTTTTGGGTCTCATTTTTGCAAAAATCAACGCATTGTTTAATCAAAATACGCAAAACGCCTTTACTATTTTAAGTAAAGTTTATTTCTGATAAGTAAACGCCTTTATCTGACTCTTATTTGTTCAACATAAATATGCTAAATTTATACTTTTTGTATAGTCTTATGAGTTATTCCTATGAACAGGTGTATTCTTTGAAAGTACAACATTTAATATTGCATTTAACCAATCAGTTTGATACCTATTTGGTTTTGGTATCCACCTGACTCCTCTTCTCATGTATCTTATTTAAAATGAAGATTATGTTTATGACTATTTTTGACTGAAGATTTGATCTTTGGCACAATTATAGTTCTATACAACTACGTACATTTCAAAGCAACCAGCTTAAAGAGTAATAAACAGAGGCAACGACAGCCTTCCAAATAGGGCCCCTCTCCGATATTTTGTTTCGCGTTGAATATATGAAAAAAGTTATTAGAAAAAGTTTGAGCCTCAACACCAAATTTCATTACGAAATTCGCATTTTTAGTTTTTTTCAATATTTTTCCGTAGTCCACACACGGTTACAATTTTGGTTTTCAATTTAATATGATGCCATGAGAAAAACTATGTTTCAATTAAATGTTAATATAGATAAAGCTGTGAGTTATATTGTGTAAAGTTCTAGTTTGCAATCGTAAACTGCGTTTGCATTTAATGGAAAAAATCGAAACAATAAGGTTATTTGGTGATGGGTAGTACCAGAGAAGTAGCCACAGAATTTAACCGAAGACATCCTTTATGAGTCGCTATTCTTCATGGAACTGTAGCCGCTATAAATGCTCTTTTAAATGAAACTGGCAGTAGTAGTAGAACTATGCATGTACCAGACCACTTTCGGCAGCTACCAGACCACCTCTTAAACAGGTCTGTACGGGCCTGAAAAAGATATAAAACAGGTCTTTACAAGTTTAAAACCTGTTCAGACTTGTTTAAGATCTGTTTTATAGTTGTTTAAGACCTGTTTCAGATCTTTACAGACCTGCCTTATACCTGTATAGACCTGTTTTGTACCTGTTTCAGACCTGTACAGACCTGTTTAAGATGTGGTCTGGTAGCGGCCGGGGTTGGTCTGATATATACATAGCTCTACTTCTGTATTAACCCATAGTTTTATTTCAAAGTTTATATTTACTTTACCTGAAAACCCGGAAGGATAAGAAACGTATAAATGTAGACATATTAAGGGATCAGAATATGAAAGATAAGTTCCAGGAGAAAACAGATCAATTAATAAATAAAACGAGTAAGGACGAAATCAAGAACGCAGAAATTGAGTGGGAGGGTATCAAGAATAGTCTAGCTTCCGCGGCTACGGACGTTTTAGGACACGATAAAAGGGAAGCTAGTAAGCCCTGGGTAACGGACGAAATCTTAAACTTAATGCAAAAGAGACGAGGCTACAAAAACAGACGAGACGAAGAAGGACTGAAAACTTATAAGTCAATAAAGTGGGAAATCATAAGAAAATGTAGAAAAGCGAAAGAACAATGGATAGAGGATAAATGCAAAGAAGTAGAAGATAAGTTGCAAGTAGGTAAGACCGATGAGGCTTACAAAATAATTAAGAGGAACTTCAGGGATATAGGAACAATAAGTAGAAACGTTAGGAGTCAATCGGGGGACATATTGATAGGAAGAGAGGAGAAAGCGGATAGATGGAAGCAGTACTTAGGAAATTTATACGAGGGTCAGGAATCAGGAGAGATATTAGAGGAAGAATCTAGCATCGATAGGGAAGATGTAGGAAAACCTATATTGAGAGAGGAATTTGAAATAGCACTAAGGGGGCTAAAGAATAATAGAGCGCCGGGTGTAGATAAAATACAGGCGGAAATTTTGAAATGTGCGGGACAGAAAGTAGTAAATAGGATGTTTGAACTGGTAAAATACATATACGAAACGGGCGAGATGCCGGAGGATTATAAGAGGAACATTATCGTTACTATACCAAAAAAGAGAGGAGCCGACAAATGCGAGAACTTTAGAACGATTAGCCTAACTTCCCATGCGTCAAAAATCTTAACTAGAATAGTGCAGAAGAGGATGGAAAATAGAGCGGAGGAAATACTACGAGAAGACCAATTCGGGTTTAGGCGAAATAGGGGAACTCGCGAAGCTATTCTGGCGCTAAGAGTAATGTTAGAGAAAACAATAGAAAAAGGGAAAAACGCTTATATAGGATTTGTAGATTTAGAAAAATGTTCGAGATACTAAAGAGCGCGGGAATGAAGTATAGAGATAGGAGAGTAGTACACAATCTATACAAAGAGCAAACTGCTGTTATAGAAGTAGAAGGGGAAAAAAGGGAAGTAGGTATTAGGAAAGGAGTAAGACAAGGATGTACTATCACCACTAATTTTTAATCTGTACATCGAAGAGGCGATTAATGTGGTAAAAGATAGAGTGGATTTCGGAATTAAAGTACAGGGACAGAAACTAAAAATGCTGAGATTCGCGGATGATATAGCAGTACTAGCATCTAGTAAGGAGGAATTAGAATCAGCATTGAACGAAATGGAGGCAGTGTTGACAGAGGAATACGGAATGAGGGTGAATAAAAACAAAACTAAAGTGTTAGTGTGCAGAGGGCGCGAGAGCAGAGCAAAAACGAAAGTACAAATTAATAATGAAAGATTGGAGGAAGTTAAAGACTTCACTTATTCAGGAAGTAAAATAAATTGGGATGGAAGAAGCGATAAAGACATAAAACAAAGAATAGCTCAGGGTCGAGTAGCTTTTAACAAAAAAAAAGCACTTTTATGCTCGGGGGTAATAAACTTAGAAACAAGGAAGAGATTTTTGAAAACATATGTATGGAGCACGGCACTATACGGCTGCGAAACCTGGACGGTAGGGGAAGCAAGTAGGAAGAAATTAGAAGCTTTTGAGATGTGGTGTTATCGAAGAATGATGAAAATACCATGGACTGATAGGGTTAGAAACGAAGAAGTATTGGAGAAAGTCGGCGAGAAAAGAGGTATATGGAAAAACTTAAAGAAGAGAAGAAATAGAATGGTAGGCCACTTGCTGAGACATGGGGGAATAGTCCGCGATATTTTGGAGGCAGAAATAGGAGTGAAGAAAGGCAGAGGTAGGCCTAGATTAGACTACTGCTCGCAAATAGTAAGGGATGTAGGTTGTAGCACAATTAGCGAAATGCGTAGGTTAGCACAAGATAGGAGAAGCTGGAGGTTAGCATCCAACCAGTCTTAGGACTGATGACCTAATGATGATGATGATGATTTACTTTACATAAAGAAATATGTTTGTTACCTAATAAATAAGAATACTAAATCCTATCTGTTTGAATTGATCATAGTTTTCTAATATATATATATATATATATATATATATATATATATATATATATATATATATATATATATATATTATTTGTTTAAGAGAAACTTATATTTCTTTCGCCATATCTAAAGTCAGCATTCACTTGTTATAAATATAATTTTTAGCAATAAATAAAACGTTCTCTTGGTGTACTCTATTGGTACTATATTATTTTGTACTTACACCGAGAGAACAATGTATTTATTAGTTACGTTTACCTTTATGACAATTAAATACTAATTTTAGACATGAGGAAATAAATATCAGTTTTTCTAACTAACGAATATCTTATATTTATCTGGGGGAGGGTCTGTATCCTTTGATGCAGAAACGAAAACAGGAGGTCAATGTTTCACAAACAATGAAATATTACATGTTTCTCGACACGCGAGATGCGCGTCGCCAATCAAGTTGGATCCATCGGGAGATGATTAAAACTAATACATATAACTACAGTTTTAGACGTTTCCCGATTATGCTAACTTGGTCCCACATCAGACGATTGGGTGTACGGTTGGGAGTATCTGTGTGATTATCCGAGGGTGAGCTAACCCTCGTAATCGTAAAAATAAAAGAACGAATGGTTGATGCTCAGTTTATTTTTTTTAAGCAGAATCAATTACTAGAGTTATTAGCTCCATTGTATCATACAAATAAATTTCATTACTATGGTCCTATTAATATTAAAATTTAGTTACTCAATAAATATTTATCATAATTTACAGGAGAATCCAATGGTTTTCATCAACGCGTATCTTTATTACAACTTATTTTCTATTATTTAAACATGATATCAAGTTGAGTCATATATCATATTTGGAAGATTATGTTACCTATATCTATTCCGAAATTTCTTACATTCTAATAGGGTATGATCACAATAAGGTTAACTCTGCATGTAGGGAATATTGGTTATATTTATATGTACCTAATAGCAAGTGGCTCGATGTTACGCGTTTATGCCCTATTCTGGAACGGATTAGTATTGCCTTTTCTCTACGCGTTATATATAGGATCCGGCAACAGAATTGAACAGTTTTTAATAGGCCACTGTTAAGAAACAAAGAATATATTTGGGCTAATTATTATTACAACTAAAACACAATTCTGGATATTTCTTATAACACTTAGTTTGCAAAGATTACATCCCTAAGATGACCACCGTCTTCTTCTGTAAATTGCTGCAATCTGTTTCTGAAATTAAACATAACGCGTCTGAGTAAATATTCGTTTATCGAATTTATCTCTTCACGAATCCTTTCTTTGAGTTCCAGAAGTGTTTGGGGACGGGCAGAGTAAACTTTGGACTTTAAGAATCCCCATAGAAAAAATCCGGGTCCGTCAGGTCCGGTGACCTTGCGGGCCATGCAAAGTCGCCAAACCTTGAAATTAGGCGATTCGGGAACATAAGTTGTAAAACAGCAATGGACCGTCTAGCTGTATGCGCTGTGGCGCCGTCCTGTTGTAACCATACTTCATATTGGTCCATTCTTTGAAGTTCCACAGCCACAAATGTTTCCAACATCTCAATTTACCGAAGTGAATTAACTATAACGGTGTGGCCGTTTTCTTCAAAAAAGTATGACTCGATCACATCAAATCTGCATACTCCACACCACACTGTTACCTTTTGGTCACAAAGTGGGTGAATTCTTGCATTGTTGTTCAATGTTTCAAGGAATTGGCTGCAGAAATTGAGGAGAATAACTTTATCAATAGGGTTCAGCCTCTGGACTATCTGTTTGGACTGTCTCTGAACTTTATACGGATGAAATTTCAAATCCAGATTTAAAATTCGTCGCATACTTCGATCTGAAATTCACAGTGCAATTGATTGCCGAATTGCAGAATGTTGTAGACTCCGTTCAATGGCTACTTTGGTTCTTTCAATATTACTTTGTGTACAAACTGTACGTGTACCTCCGACATATTTTGAATTTACACTGCCTCTTTCGTCAAAATCTCTTACCTATCTCAAAATTGCATTTCTTGATGGGACAGCGTGCACTGGCAAATTAAATTCACGGCGAGAACGCCTCTGGGTTTGCACGATGGACAGGGTCAGGATAACCGATTTAACAGCAGAGACCCGTTGATTAACCGGCCAATTTGCCATTATAACACAAAACCTTCAATAATAAAATACAATTTTATCACTATTTGACGTTTGTCAAGTAAACAGTATTTCCACAGCAATCTATTCAAAACCATTCAATCTTGTTGCCGCACCTGGTATTACAGGACAGGAAGATTTTCAGGGTTCTGTGAAGGTTTTGATATTTTGTGTCATTTTTTATATCTTCAGCTTACTATAAATTGGTTTTCTTTTATTTAAGATGTGCCTCGATATCGTCTGATCGAATAGGAATATTTTGCGAGATGCCATTCTTGGCTGCTCGTTTTGTTGCTTTGTCTTCCGTTTAATTCGTGAAGCCAGTATGACTTGATTGAGATCTATAAAAATATACGTTTGTCTGGCTTATGTAATATCTATCTTCTGGCATTATTTTTTTTGTAGTAACAGGTAATAACTAAAAAAAAAATATTAATGGTCTTCAAAAACTGAGTGAGTCGGTACATATAGTGCTATCATTCGAAATCTATCCACCTACATTATTTATTTTAGCGAGGAAAATGCTGTCTAGACAAAATACACATAAATTTAGACATCGAAGTGGAAGTTTATAATAAGTTAAAAAAAACAACTTGAAAAAAAAAGTAATTTAACTAAAAAGCAAGAAATAAATGTTTTGTACAACAATTTAATACTTATTTGTTGTTTCGTTTAATGTAATTAAGAAATTATTGTTTATTATGTAATTATTATTAACTGTTATATATTTTGTTGTATTGCACCGACTTTAAAATTATATCAAACAATTAATAATAATTACATAGAGGAGTAATAAATAATACTTTCTTAATTACATTAAACGGAACAACAAATAAATATTAAATTGTTGTAAACACCGTTTATTTCTTGCTTTTTAGTTAAGTTGCTTTTTCTTGGAATAGTTTTTTTAAATTATTATTTTACAGTTTTAAGTGATGGGTAGACCTACTAAGGATACTTTGCGAATAAGAAAGCGACGACTACTTGAATAAGGAGTTCCGTTGTGTATCTTCGAAGTCCAAGGTCCAATACCAATGAAATTAAAATGATACCACCTTGGAGCTATACTGAACCTAACGAAAAATAATAATGAAAATCGGTTCATAAATACAAAAGTTATACCCGAATAAATATAAAAAAATATATATACAGACGAATTGAGAACCTCTGCCTTTTTTGAAGTCGGTTAAAAACCAATGTCTGTTCCAGTTTTGGTTTCACCTCCTTATTCCCAGTTAAACCTACCTAAAATTTTTTAATGGTACTCCTATCTTATAATTTACCCTTTTAAAGGTCTTAAAAATGTTAATTAAACTCTGATGTTTAGAGAATTTATTTTGAAGTTGATTTGTTGTCGTAACATAAGCAAAAATGCAATATTGTAATTGAAATGCAAAATAAATTAATGGAATATTCTAAGGACTGTGTTATGAATTTAATGAACATTGAAAGGATGTAAGTACTATAATATAGGGGTGCCCTTTAAAATTTTTAAGTGCGGATAGCTAAGGGTAAGATGGTGACACATGATATTGATCTTAAACTTCACTTTTGATATCTAAATTTACATATTTTTTATCTAGAGCTGATTTTCTTTACTAAAACAAGTAACGGAGGTGGGTAATTTGAATTATAGTTATAAATGTATTGTAATTCTATCATGTGGCATAGAGGAGAGCTGTGAAGTGTATACGATAGTCCATGAATAGATGTTCCAATTGATAGATATTTAACATATTATTATGTCTGCATACATTTATTTCTGAAAAATTAATCACTTATTAGGTAAGCCATTTCATACTTCACATAAGAAATGCATTTATTATCTAATAATATTGAATCCCTATATCTAATATGTTTGCATTGAGCAGGATTTGCAAATGTATGCGAAGTTATTATTTGTTTAAGATAGATCTATATTTTCTTCGCCTTGTTTAAAATCAGTATTTACTTGTCATAAACGTAATCCCTTAATAATAAATAAATCGTGTAATATCCTCAAGTCTTACCTTTACAAAGTTTATTTTACTTTATAACTTTGTCCTGCGTTACAAAGTTTTAGTAAATTCGAAATTATACTGCAGAACAATTTTTTTTTGTCCTATGAACTAAATGAAGTAGGTAAACTTTGTAGTACTTTTTACAGTTTCAATTGTGTTTTCAGATTCTTTTTATCAGGCAGGATTTAAAAGTGCTAATGTAATTAAACTTTGTGAAGGTATATATTATTTATCAATAAAGGACGTTGTGCAAAGTGATAAATGATAAATTTACTTAAAAAATGGACAGATATTATTCAGCGTTTAGCAATAGTCTGCCGTCAGCAGACTCGTCCTTGCGTAGTGTCCATATTTCAAGGAGGTACAGGCACAGGTAATTCCGAGCTGTGGGGTACTAGTCTCAATGCAGATGGTATATTAGGATATTTTACACTGCGTTTGGATTTAGAAGTTGTACCAGATTTATTTGTAAGATAGAAATTGTAATGAGAAATGTGGTCTGTCTATTTCCTTGAAATCATAGGAATGGAAAAAGGAATATGTCATGCACCTTTTGCGCACGCTGTAAAAAGTCAAAAGTTTTGTTTTGATCATCTATTTTACTTTATACTTTAAATAGTTCTCATAGCATTTTTAATGAGGGGTGTTAAAGACCGTTATTGATATTTGAATGTCAATTCGCCGCAGATGTAGCGGAAATAATGCGGGTGGTTTATACACTTTTTTGGAATATTTAAAGGTGGGTGATTGATATATTCACACATAATCTAGCCGCCAACTGCGAAATAATTGATATTTAAGAATGGAGACTGCTTGCAGATCTCAACATGTCAAACAATAAGTGTTCTGAAGGACAGTAGGAGTTAACTTTAATAGATTTGAACTTCCAAAAAGAAATTATTGCACTATATACATAATAATGCCACTTATGGTACATGTACACGTATATTCTATTTGTACCAACTGAATATATTGGAACAATAATTTTGTTTAATTGATTTGATGCAAAAGTATACGCTAGACACAAAAATTAAGGGACGTAAAAAAATCTTAAATTTTTATGTGATTTTCAAAGGGCTGTAATTCGGAGAAAAAATGTCGCAAAGCAATTAAAAAACAAATTGAAGCTCCAAGTTTTCAGATCTTGACTTCAAAGGATCATTATGGCATACAAACGATGATCATTTTATACGATCATTATTTTCCTAGTAATTAATTACCAGTCAAAACTGACTTTTTGCTTTGAATGACGATAACCGATAAAAAATCGTCATACAACGCTTTTAGGCTGCTCAAATTAAAGACGATAAAATTATCTAAAAAAACATTATGATCAAACCACTGAAAACAATTATTGAAGTCCGTGGACCTCTTGAACGGCAAGCAAAGATTTGGATTTTTTTCCGATGGTTTTGTTGGAAGAGCTACTGATGTTAAAAAGTTTTGAACTCTGAGTTAATCTGAAAATTAGAAACTTGGAGCTTCAATTATGTTTTTTTTTAAATTGCTCTATAACTATTTTTCTCCAAGTTACACAGCCATTTTTATATCACCTAAAAATTTAAGATTTTTTACATTAAGTTTTGTGCCTAGTATATATGAAACATATATTCTCGTACTTGGGGCAATAATCTAGTTAATCAGTGTTATAGGCGTCGTATAACTGGATGACTTAATGCCGACGACCTGGACGCCGAAGGCAAAGTTTGTCTGCGACCGGTACTACCCTTAATGTTCCAGATGCTCCCAGATGATATTTGTTGCTCGATCGACACATACTTTTTTGGATTAAAATGATTTAAATTTTAATATAAATAAAAATGTCAAAATTTACTTCTCGTCAATGCAGTGTAAACGAGTATACCTTTGACAGATGAAGCTCACATCTAGTAGACGTTGCTACGTTCCACCGCAGTAGAATGTACCAAACGCCATCTCTTGGTAGTTTCGAACAATCTAAATCGAAGTAAAACCTTGAGATCATCAGTATAATGCAAAGTTTTACTACGTAGAGGGTATTTAATATTCAAACTACAGAAATAAGGAGTTTATACTCCAACCTATCTGCAACCCAAGATAGAAAGGTCGAAACCGGTCTGCAGTTAACAACATACTGAGATAGGTGACACTTTGCATTTTTTTTGTGGTTTTGAAACAATCACTGTATTTTAGTGCTAACTCTGTTAGACAAAAATACGGCAAATTTTGTCATGTAATTCAGCGCTCAGTGTTCGGCATATATCCAGGAGAATAGCTGTTTTGACCTAATTTGTTTAGTCCTTATTATATAAGGCACTTGCAGATGGGTTGGAGTATAAACTCCTTATTTCTATAGTTTGAATATTGCCCTCTGCGTAGTAAAACTTTTCATTATACTGATAATATTTTAATTGTTTAAGTAGTATGTGAAATGGCTTCTAGACTAGGTTGTTGTGGTAGATTGTTTAATAATAAATAGTAAATATTGGTGTCGTTCAAAGTTTATAACAATAATTCTTAATTTTTCCCTAAAATTTAAATGATGATCTGATTTTCCAAGAAAGTGATGATTTGATCTTGTGGAAGCGTGGTATACAGGATCCTCTGCAATTTTACCAGAAAAGTAGAAAAATGGTACGGACAAATTTCAAACACTTTAAAGCTTAGTATATTGAAAGAAATTACGAAAATATAACAGAAACAATAATGGTTACATGGGTATTTTATTAGAAAAAACAAAACGTTTAATTTTTCAGGCAGTTTATGGGCTGAGTATCCATGCCGATAGCTACATTTTATACATTAACCCAATTGATATTTCAAAGACTGCAACTTTTAATTTCTTTTCTTAAGAGACATTGGATATTAGCCGAAGAAGTCGAAAATTCAAAAGAGATATATACAAGTTTTTTTTTGCTGATGTAGTTTACTTGAATGTAAAAGCAGCGCCCATATTTGGAACAGTAGGGGCGTGCGTAAGAGAAAAAGTATATAATATGAAAATATATGATATTCAGGAACCAGGTTCATTTATTATAATCGCACAATACGAAAACTAATCATCCACATAGTTTTACAATTACTAGTCAATAAAACGAAAAAAAAACCAACTCTTTAGGGTTTTATAGAAAATCCTTGAGATTACGAAAGTCATCTTACTTATTCTTTGTCATGTGCAATAGCAAAATCAACAAAATAGTGGGAAGGAACACAATAGAAAACTTGGCCCTGCAGGTTTGCAAAATGTCTAATTAAATGTCATATTTATTTTTCTACAGGAATATGTGTTCCGAAGAAATTCTACCAGTATTATTGGAAACAAGTGATATTTGAGACTTTAAAGGACATGGCGGGGGATCTATTCATCTGTTATTGAGGGATATGTCAAAGATTCTGATGTGAAACAAAATTCAGTTTTCAAAACAAATTTTACATGAAAATGAACAACATAATTCTACCAGTTCTGCAGGTATCACTCCTACTGCAAAGAATATTATTCTGGTGAATATATTGTAACGAATTTTCAGTCAGTTGAATTTGGTAGACTTGTTGCATGTGTTTATCACCGTAGCGCATCTCCATACGATCTACTATTGTTGTAAAATTCTGTTGACTTTCCGGAATAAATCGGAATATATCGAGAGCCTTCTCTCTTAAGGCGACGATAAGAACTAAGCCTTTTCCTGATCGTCCCAATAGTTTGCGCAAGCAGCAGCCTCAAATTGTCTTCGATATACCTACCAAGGAATCGAACCATCAAAAGTTGGTACTGTCACTCTGGCTGGCTGTTGGACCCTAGGTGCAGCACTTATAGGACGTATTCTTAGTTGGTTAACCTCCCTTTGGATCTCTTCCACTTTTGATGCTAAGGATTTATTGGCTTTTTGTATCTCGTCTGTTTCTGCTTCCTGTGCTGCTAACTTCTTTTCTGTTTCTTCCCGTAAGACTTGGAGGGCCATCACGACTTGTTCTTTTATCTTCTCTTGAAGCATTCTCATGGCGTTATGTACAGTTTTAATTTCTTGTTTCATTTCATCTTGTCTTGATTTCATTTCTTGTTTCAGTTTATCTTGTATTGCTTTCATTTCATCTTGTCCTGCTTTCATTTCGCTTTTTCCTGCTTTCATTTCATCTTGTCCTGCTTTCATTGCAACTAACATTGCTAGTAGCTCATTCATTTGTTCTTCCATGGCCGCGGATTGGCTTCTAGTTCCTACTGGCATCCAATTCACTTTTCTTCAGAAATTTTCTAAAGCCCAGTAGACGTCTTGTTCTTGACGAGACAATTCCGGTGATAGGTCACACTTGGGGGTTTTCTTGACTGCTATGGAATGTTCGAGAATGTTCTCTGACCTTCTAGAAACGCCGATCTTCGACCACATCACGACGAGACGAGTTCAGTGACATGTCACACTTATGTGTTTCCTTGACTGCTATGGAAAGTTCGAGAATGTTCTCTGACTTTCTCGTAACGTCAATCTTCGACCTCTTGAGGATGAGACGAGTTCAGTAATATGTCACACTCGTGGATTTTCTCGCCCTTTGTCGAACCTTCCAGAATATTCTCAGGCCTTATTGGAACGTTGATCTTATTTACAACTCAACTATTCACAAGTCCAACTAACTAACTAACTTTCTTTCTACTTTAACTTTATAAACTAACTTTCGCACTGTATATCACTTTCTTCGCACTGTATCGCTCACTATCGCGGTCCAAATTCAACTAACTCCTGGCCGTACGACACAATTCTTATATAGTCAGTGGAACGTCTCTCCAGGTGTTTCTAGATAAAGAACTTTGGCGAACCTTCTAGTACAGAACGCACTGGAAGTCAACACACGGCGTTTGGGATCGCTCAAGGCGTTCGTGACAATATCTGTCGCTGCAAACACCCTAACAACTTTCAATAGTTGTTAGAACTGTATAATTTCAATACTATTCATGATAGATAAGAATAATAATAACTTATAAATGTGATATTTTCATTTTACATACCGATATTACCGATCACGTAATAAGTAAGTAAATTAGCAATTCGTAAACTCTTTTATATCACTAATTCAGTCATAAACATATTGAATTATACGATTCTGCAAAAAAAAAGACTTTCGTCGCCAACAATATAATGCGGCCACATCCATATTCCTATTATAGGTGTAAAAGATCAAACCCGCAAAACCAAACTTCCAGGATATTTTGGTTTAATTATTGTCGTTGGTACATAATATTTGTAAGTATCCGTCGCACCATTATCACTTTCTGTGTTCAGTATGAACGAATACAATCTATTCTCTATATTGTGGTCACTATACTATATAAATATCATTTATAATTAATTTAAAATTTTTTGATAATTGGAGAGTTAATCGACCGATGGTGGCCCTAGTTTCGCTGTAAAATCGCGGAAGTAAACATAAATTTATTCTTGTCGTTTATGCGTTTTAGGTTATTGTACATTGTTTGCAATAATTTGTGTTATAACAACTTAAAATGATTATAGAACAAGAAACATATTCTACTTAATCGATATTCCCCAGCAAATACACATTTTCTGTTCTTTGTAGTGCCTAAATTTCCAGCAAAGGTTATATTGGGACGATTAACTCGACTTGAAGAAAGTGACAATATAAATAGTACAAACATGATATGTCATAATTATTTGAATTAAAGGGCTTGGGCCGGCCTCATAAAATCTCAGTTCTCAAACATTATAACCCTTATTTTATTGTACTATTCCAGTCATGGGCAAATAA
The DNA here is from genome assembly GCA_037954035.1 of Rosalia funebris. Taxonomy (NCBI): domain Eukaryota; kingdom Metazoa; phylum Arthropoda; class Insecta; order Coleoptera; family Cerambycidae; genus Rosalia; species Rosalia funebris. The sequence continues at coordinate 15,451,688 of JAZFAV010000007.1, forward strand.
CGGCCCGCGGGCCAAGTGCGGCCCTTCGGGGCTTCGGGGTGGTCAATCCGGCCCGCGACATGGTTTCGAATAACCCCTACAATTACACCTAGGATAGGACAAAATGTATTTTCTGCGTAGTTAGAATAGAATGATGGTTTCCTTCTCATCGCGTTTTAAGTACATTATTATCTGAGTTTGCACGCAACCTCGCGTAGGGGTAGTGCAATACGTATGTTGCTCGGCTAAGTTCGGAACGAATCGGGGGCTACCATTTTAGTTTCGTCTGTTCTCAAGGTTAGTGTAGTTCGGACAGTCACATAATCAGTGTCAAGTCACCTCTGCAGCTATGTGTCTGGCTTATGTTTCTATAGTTTTGCTTTGTTGGTAGTGTTTTTCGACATTTTTTGTCATTACAATGGCAAGTAAAAAACGTAAAGTTGATTCAGAATGTCGTGTTTTTAAAGATGAATGGATTTGGAAATACTTTTTCAAGCCTATTACGAATAAATCTGTGTGCCTCATTTGCAATGAAGCTGTAGCCGTATTCAAGGAATTCAACCTCTCACGACACTTCATGACAAAACATAACAACGCCACTTATGAAACTATGTCCGAAGAAGAACGAAAGCAAAAAGCAGAAGCTCTACGTAAAAAACTGTCAGGTCAGCAATTTAAAAAAAAAACAAAGCTGTTCTCAAAAGCTAGCTACACATGTCAGTTACATTGTGGCATACAATATTGCAAAATGTAACAAAGCATTTTCTAATGGCGAATTTGTAAAAAGTTGTATGCTCCAAGTATGTGACATTTTGTGTCCTGACAAAACAAAGGATTTTGAGACAGTAAGTTTGTCTCGAAAAACAATTACTTCTAGAATTGAAGTAATTGATAAGCAGTTTGTCTCACAACTGGAGTCAAAGATAAGCGAGTTTAAATTCTGTTCTTTTGCGTTTGATGAAAGTACGGACATAACTGACGCAGCTCAGTTACTGATATTTATAAGAGGTATTGATGACAACTTTTGTGTTACGGAAGAATTACCTTGCATGCGTTCATTGACGGGAACGACAAAAGGATTAGACATTTTTCAAGAATATCAAGAAACTATCACGTCTTTGAAAGTACCTTTGACTAATATTTGTAGCATTACTACAGATGGAGTACCGAATATGGCAGGGATGAAATCTGGTTTTGTAGGCATATTTAAGGAATCATTTCCTGGGAACAAAGTTGTGTTTCTTCATTGTGTCCATACATCAAGAAGTTCTAGAATCTGCTCTAGACATGAAACATGTGCTTGATGTTGTTATTAAGTTTGTTAATAACATTCGTTCACAAGCACTCAATCATAGACAATTTCGAGAGTTTCTTGACTCATTGCAGTCTCAATATTCTGATGTACTTTACTACACTAAAGTAAGGTGGCTCAGTGCAGGACGGGTTTTCAAACGAGTTTGGTATCTAAAAGACGAAATAATATCTTTCATGGAAGAAAAAGGAATGGACGAGTGTAAACATTTAAAAGATATTGTATGGCTTTCGGACTTTGCATTTTTTACAGATCTTCTCAGTCACATTAATAACTTAAACCTTAAACTCCAGGGAAAAATCAATTAATCAATGATATTTGGAGTCATATTAGGGGTTTCAAACTGCAATTGAATCTATTTTCCAAACAACTAGGCAAGAAAGACTTTACTCATTTTGTAAGGCTAAAAACTATTGCAGTTAGGGAAGACAAACTTAGGAGCTATGAGAAAAGCATGAAATGTCTTCATGAAGAATTTGAACGAAGATTCCAAGACTTCTCCAAGTCTTTATAATAACGCCTGCGGCCGTATACTTGTAAATATTACCAGAATCTAGGAAAAATATCAAAATCAAAATATCATGGGTAATTATTTGGTTATGTTAATTATTTGGCTATACAGTGCTGATTTAATCTCATTTTCGGGATAAATTTATTATTTTTAGGAACGTAATGCTGTTGATTTTGGAATTCCTAAATTGTTTGGATTTTTTCGGGAGGAAAAGTATTGGGGTTGTCTCTCACATGTTGTTATACAATACTTTAAAGAATCATAGTACCTACGTAATATTATAATTAAATTATTTCAATTAATGTTTAACAAATTAGAATGGTACTATCGGGAAAAAAACAAGAATAAACAACAGAAAGAAACAATAATGTCAAATAAAATGAAAACGGTGTTAATAAAACATTTCTTAAGGCGCCTTAAGAAACGGGTAGTCTACCAGTTTAGAGCTAAACAGAGTCGTAGCAGCAGCTCGAAATGTAGCAGTTTCTGGACGAACGGTCAGGAGAAGGCTTAAAGAAACAGGATTCGACAGTAGAAGATCAACTATTGCACCACTGCTCACCAGAGAATACAGATTTACTAGACTGCATTTTGCAAAAGGACACGTAAATTGGACCACTAACGACTGAAAACGAGTTTTGTTTCCAGGCGAAACAAAAGTAAGTATTAGTTCACTAGATTGACGTCAACGAGTCTGATGGTTGCCGGGAGAGAGGTTTGCCTGCCATATATCTCCGAAGATCCCATTTCTTGGTGGATCAATGATGTTCTGGGAAGGAATTAGTTTCGATGGTCGCACGAATTTGTTTCCTATACGGGGGATATCCATGAATGCAGGTTTCTACGTAAAAGATGACATTTGCCCCGTTTGTCGGGAACAATTTCCTCTTTATGTGAATATTCCAACTATGGACTGGTCACCAAGAAGTCCAAATAAACACCATAAAGCACCTATGGGATGCACCAAAACGATCAGTTAGGGACCATATACCTACCCCTATGATTCTTAGGTAACTCGAACAAGCCCTTCTTGTTGAATGGTAGAATATTCCCAGGAAACTATTCATCGTTTGATTAATAATATGGCCAAATTCTTACGATTTAATTTCACCTCTAATTTTTTTCTAAAATGTTTCATTAACACCGTTTTCATTTTATTTGACATTATTGTTTCTTTCTGTTGTTTATTCTTGTTTTTTTCCCGATAGTACCATTCTAATTTGTTAAACATTAATTGAAATAATTTAATTATAATATTACGTAGGTACTATGATTCTTTGAAGTATTGTATAACAACATGTGAGAGACAACCCCAATACTTTTCCTCCCGAAAAAATCCAAACAATTTAGGAATTCCAAAATCAACAGCATTACGTTCCTAAAAATAATAAATTTATCCCGAAAATGAGATTAAATCAGCACTGTATAGCCAAATAATTAACATAACCAAATAATTACCCATGATATTTTGATTTTGATATTTTTCCTAGATTCTGGTAATATTTACAAGTATACGGCCGCAGGCGTTATTATAAAGACTCAAATTCAGCAATATTAAAAATGGCAGACTTTACTCGCCAAGAACGTTCCTATATGCTGTTAGTTTATGGTCTATACAATTAAAATAGCGTGGCTGTATGGCGAAAATGTAAAAAGATTTCCATGACTAATTGTGATATCAGGTTTATTTAATCGATGTTTAGATTATGTAAAAACAGTTCAACAGTACAACAGTAAAACAGTTCAGCGAAGTCAAAAATAGCCCTTAACCAATTTTAAACATGCAATTTAAAGTCAACAGTCTCAAGCATGTCTTAAAATTTGAAAGAAAGTGTTTTTTTATTAATTTCATAAATGAAATTTACGTTGCGAAAATAAATGTGTAGCATGTGTATTTTGATTTAATGTGGCTGAGTAAGTACTAATAGGTTCTAATAGAGTAAGTACTATTAAAGTAAGAGACTTAAGATTCTACTTTCCACGTGCAAAAAGTATCTATCACGATTATTGAGAGAGAGTAGAAGAGAGAGATTAGTGTAAACCGATGGTTGACAGGTCACGGAATATTAGCGTCAACTGCGCTAGCTATTTAGAAATAGTACATCAGTTTTTCTGTATCCTTTAACTTTATAGTTTTCGAGAAAATCTCAAATATCATCGATTTTTCACCACCCTATACACAATATATAGAGTTTTTTTATATTGAAATATAATCATAATCAATATAAATAACATAATATTGAATATTATGTTATTTATATGTTGTTAGTTATATGTTGAATATTATGTTAGAAAATTTGAATATTAAATATTCTAATTTTCTATCGTAAATAGAACTTATTATTACCCTGTGAAATCATTTTATTGTGTACTGTATATAGCAGAATAATTTACTATGATTGCCTGTACTTATCATAGTAGATGTCAATAAATGTAAGTAAAGAAGTATACAGTGCGTTGTTCCAAAGTTGTACGAGCCTATAATTCTTCCTATTTATTTTTAAAATTTGAATTTTTCTACAGTATTTCAAATATCTTTTGTTATCTCTTACATAGGCCGCAGATAATCTATGAATTCTGGAAATAGTGGATAAGGTAGCATAGATAACGATTTTACAGTAATTTGCAATGTTTTTAAATGTTAATAACAAATGTAGAAACAATTACCTAGGATAACGATGACCACAAATCAAGAATATATCGCCATAACCATAATATATCGCTCATCTCTTGCATCTATAGACTTCCTACGACCTTGTTCTGAGGTTCTACAGTAACTTCCAAGTTCATTAAAATATTCAAATGTTTGACTATTTGTTGATTGTCTAACAAATGAGGTACATACCCCAGGCTCTGTCCCTCGTTACCCAGAGTTACCGCTTTCACTGATTCCAGATGATATCCTAGGCCACCTACATAAAATGTGTAAGAATTTAAAATTTTGAAAAATTGTAAGAAATAATGAAAAGTTTCGTTGATACGTCAATTTTGTCCAGGAGTGTATTTTGGGGATTTAATATTATTTTCAAGTTTCTCGCGCACAGATTGTTAATGTATCTACAATGTACTGGGTCATTTCCATGTAGGATTATACTTGTTCCAAAACTGTCGAAATAGTTATTTATTCAATATAAATAATGATACAATACACGGTTACAGAATAAATACAATATAAATTAAATCGAAGATAAATTCGGTGTAAGGCCTTTAGCCATTTTTTCTTATTTATGTGTTGTACTGTTTACATGTTTTATACCAGTGGCGGCTCGTGAATTTTACAACTGAGAGGACAATAAATAAATATTAATTAAGGTATATTTTTAGGCACATACATTGTTACATTTTTAAGTAGGTAAATCGCAGCGTTTTAAGCCAGGTTTTAAATATTAGAATAAAATTGTTAAATTAGGTACATATACCTATTTAGCTTTAATTAATTTTCTTGAAAACAGAATCCATACGCCTTTCTTTGCGTTGGGCGAAACGGTCGACAACAAGTTCATTGAAATTTGTGGTTGAGGTTATTAGTTGTTTTTGAATTGAAGACACTGCTAATGCACATAGTCTAATTTCTTTCACGGTATTTCTTGAAAATGTTTTTATTCTTTTTAAAGTAGAAAAACATCGTTCACTCTCGGCTGTCGTCATTGGCATTGTACACAAAATTTTTGCGTTTTGTATATATTGCGTTTTGTTGATTTCATCGAGTATTAAATTACGGCAAACATCGTAATTACAATCCAATAATTCATTTTGTTTAGTCTTTGACAAACCCATAAACACTCTGTTATTAGATTTTTTGATATGTTCCTTCAGAGTACCGTCGATTCCCGCAAGCAAATTTACCAATCCACGAAAAATTCCGGAGTTCGTACTGCCTTCTTTGCTGTACGTGACCCGTAGTGCTATTTCAAACATTCCACAAAATTTAATACAATCAATAAACTTGCTGAGAATTTGTCATTTTTACCTACATTTTCATTTTGTTGGATAATATTTAATCGATATGCATATTTAATTAACACATGATATTCAATTATCCTAGAATTGAATATTCAATCACATTATTTAAATGTTTTTCACTAATTTTATGCCTTTCAATTTTTTCACTGAGGAATTTCAAGTCACAAATTCCCTCAATGGTCCAAGAAGGATCGCTTTGTAGAAAATTTCGAATTAAACAAACGAAACAAAAATATGCATTTCGAACATTACATCCATACAACCAATCTGCTAAATCGTACATCCTTTTCTTAAATTTTCTCGTATATATTTTGGTTCCTGATATTTTCTGGAAAATTGTCATATTCGGCCGAGGACATTCCAAATTTTTCATTTGAACCTTTATCTCGTACGTGAACTCATTTTTATCTATTAATTTTAAAATATTATCTACTGAATTATTCATCATAAATAAATAGTCCCGTAAACTCGTAAACAGCAATAATTGAAACTATGTAGTAGGTTTAAGAATGTATATAGCGCGACCACCACAACATACTCTCTGAAGGCCGCTTGGCTTGGGGCAACTTGGTTTTAGCCCAAATGATGACGTAATTCGACGGACTTACCTTAACTGCATGCGATACGCTTCTCACCTCCGACCATCCCGGGTGGCCCGGGACTACTTCGTATGTCACCCTGCTGTACACTCGCTGTAACCAGTAGTATACCCTCATTCATAAATTGGGCGGTTCCAACAATGCAGCCAATTAAAATTAAATTTCATTTAAAATAATTATAAAAAAATAGAACATCAATTGACATAATGATGAAATTTACGCAGAACTTGAATTAAATTATTAATAAAATATAGAATTTTAAGAACTTAGGAGGAATTAGTTGGGGGGGGGGGCACTGTCCAATTGCCCTCCCTGCATCAGCCGCCACTGCTTTATACATAAATATTTCACTAAACGCCATTGCTTCGATGACAAACCAAACATACTGAGGCCCCTCGTATTTTAAAACAAAATATTTCTATATAAGTTTTTCAGATTATTCGTAAACAGTCGCATGTTACTGCAAACTTTCGGTATACTTACGGTACACGAAAATCATACAGACGGGATCGACATATAAATATTTGCACTGCCCACAACAAATAAGATAACATGTAGTCAAACATGACGGCAAAGCTAAACTGAATTGTTTGTACATTGGTTCAAGTATTTCAAGTCTACGCAACAGCATCTCATATGCTGCGAAGTTACCCGAGTGTAACATGATTGATTTTATTTATAATGCGACACTACATGTTGGCTGTCGCTTGACATCGTTTTCTGATTTTTACTACATTGCTATATTGTATCCGTTTCATAATAATCAGGATAATCAGAACTTTGCCTTCAATCTTCCACTAAGAATCAATTAGCTAGTCTATACTTAATTTTGTTGAACCTTTTCGAGACAATAATTTCGAATGTTTTCTAGCCAATCGATGCCGTCTATTTAAATGGTGCTAACGAATGTGGTGATCACCTAAATGTTGGTTTGGCTCGACGAAAAAAATTACTGGTAGATGGTTTTATTTATCTAAAAGTTAATAGCTCCAGTTATGGATTACTTGAATCGCCAAAATTGCCGGACACAGCTCTCTATAAGTCAGAGGAAAATGAAGAATACTCGGCAGAGGGCATACAAATCGTCCCTGTGGAACCTATGAAAAGATGGAGACTATTGTATGAAGGAAAAATGAAAGAATCTAATAACGCTAATGCAATACATAACGTAAAAATTGATGGCTTGTGGACATCAGATTTGCCTTGCTTTAATTTCGATGATGATATGGATCCACTTTGTATGGCTAAGTCTATGGCTTACGAAAACTGGAGCCGAACATATTTTGAAAATTTAAAGTGGTATGTTCATGTATAAATTGTTCACTTTGATATTAATAATCAAATAATTAATTTCTAAATAAAAATATGTCTTCGATGGCCCATTCGGAACTTGTCAATCACTTGTTCAATAACGCTTTCGCGATGTTTGTTCACTTCTTCTCTATACACACATACATAAAGGAACCACCAAACCGCCAAGGGGTTATCAAAGTAGTTCCCGAATAGCAAAGCTATTACATAATCGCTCTAGGAAACAACTACTCCTCGGACTAAAGCCTCGCCAGGCATTGAATTATACCCACTCGATTTCCGACTTATATGTTACTAACAGAGATCGTATCGATAAAGATGTATACGTCATAGAGTTCATTCGGCATTTGTCCTGAATCGGCGTATCGCGTACGGCACTGATGAGAACTAATAAGTTTGAAACAGCTGTATGTCGTTCGGTTCCGATCTGGGACAAATGTCGAATCCTACCTGTGGCGGGTTTTATTTTTTTAAACCTTATCTGATCGTGCAGAAACACGAGAAAGGGGTCGAGGATCGCTTCTGGGTATAATTCAATGCCTGGCGGGGCTTTAGCCCGAGGAGTAGTTATTTCCTAGAGCGATTATGTAATAGCTTTGCTATTCGGGAACTACTTTGATAACCGCTTGGCGGTTTGGTGGTTCCTTTCTCGATTTCCGACTTATATGTTATTGAGTGACTATATTAATGAATCCAAATATGGAGCAAAAAAGATACCTCACATAGTAGCACTGTGGAGTGTCTGATTCATAATTAGCTCGCTGAACCTGGCAGGTCGCGAGCCTAGGAATTTTTATTTCTATATCCAGTCTAGTCAAATCTGTATTTTCTAAAAATTATTGTGAAGATATTGTTCAGATTTTGATCGGTGTACCTGGAGTATTTTGAGAAGTTCATCAATATGATTTTTTACTCAGATCAAGTTTACGTTAACAATTTGCAGTTGATTTCAAACTGTCTTCAATTTGGCAGAATATTTGGTTATGATAATTCCTATTTTTGCTGAATTTTATTATTGATGTTGCACAGTTTAGCGTATTTGCTTTGCTTTTAGTTTCCATATTAACTTTATTGCTATTTGAGAATCGTAAAAAAGTATTCTCAATGCCAAGAAATTTTTCGCCAAAAAATCTAATTGATTTATATTTCTTAGTCCAACGCGTCTGGCACAACGTTGGAACAGTGGGAAACTCTTTTCGTCGATTAGGACTATCCCTGGAAAAATTAATGGTTTCTTTGATTTGTATCTCCTAGACATTGCTTAGACCATTGACTACTAAATTTAACTTATGAGATGAGCAATGAAAAACAGTTTCCTTCGGGTATTTACCCCTTATACGCTTCCAAACCCTATTTTTGTGCCCTGCCATATCCAGATTACAGCTTTTGTAAGACTTTAAAGTTGTATCAGAGATTCCAAGAGCTTACATAATGTTCGTGCGTTGCTATGTCAAAAGCACATACTAATCATACTGTAATAATATACAGCTGTGATGAAAACTTCCGAAATCATAATAAATCGATGCCAAGAGACTTTATTATTTATAAAAAATATTATTTGGCGAAGAAACGTTTTTGTTAAGCCTTGTTTACACCGGCCGTGTCAAGCTGTGCCACGCATACCGCTTTGCTCATAAGGACACTAAAATGCACAAAAGCAGGTAGTATGGAGGGCCTGTGGTGATTGAGCAGATCGTGCTGTCAACTTGTTCCATTGTGCTTTCGCGCATATATCATTCGCTATGAATAGCCAAACATCATAACATAATATAATTATTGGTAGTTGGGTCCCACAATTCTGATTTCTGGGAATAGGGTTCTATCAATTTCTCTATGATCGTGGTTCAGTGGAAACTCATTCGCTGATTTAAAAACAACTGAACTAGAGAACACTTTCCTTGGATGCACTCTTCGGATGGAATTTGTTGATGTTCGAAGTTGCACAATATTGCACGGTTTTCCGTTAGAATAGTATACTATGTTTCAGGAACCACCAAACTCATTATGAACAATTTGGGACTTTAAAGGCTACAGTTACTATCGATGATGTTATTTATAATATCGAATTAGACACCCTTCGAGATCACAGTTTTGGTATTCACCGAGAATGGAAGCAATTTAAGCGGTATAGTTTACATTTCTTCACTGCAGAGAATGGAGATCGATTTTCATTAGGACATATTTGCCTACCAATATCGTTCTCACGGTAAGTTATTTCATATCTAGACGACGTTTATAATTTAAATTCAGTTGTATGAAATTACCAAAAATTAATTATCTAAATTAAGCTTATTATCTTTTACTTTAGCTACGCTAATATTTATTTTAGGTTAACGGTTGGTTACGTTTATTCAGCTAAGAACAGGAAGATGTTTCCAATACAAGCTTCAGATCTAGAGCTTTATCAACAGGGAGAACTAGGTACTCCTCCAAAAGATTATGCTTTTAGTATTACTGCAGGTATATATGAGTTTGTGAAATGGGGAATAATTTTAAATATATAACATTTTTTTTTTTAGGCGATGAAACATATACTGTTAAAGTAAACGTAATTGATAGTCCGTATTTTTATTCAAGCAAAGATTGGGAAGCGAAGATATTCGAAACGCTGTGTACATTCGAAGTAAATGGTTTAAAAGGTTGGGGCGGTGCCGAATGGCAATATAGAAATATTGAAGGAACACGCGTTTCCAAATAGTTGAAGATTTTTTAATAAATATTTAAAATTTTTTACTTATATATTAATTACATTTGTCCTGAATCGGCGTATCGCGTACGGCACTGATGAGAACTAATAAGTTCGAAACAGCTGTATGTCGTTCGGTTACGATCTGGGACAAATGTCGAATCCTACCTGTGGCGGGTTTTATTTTTTTAAACCTTATCTGATCGTGCAGAAACACGAGAAAGGGGTCGAGGATCGCTTCTGGGTATAATTCAATGCCTGGCGGGGCTTTAGCCCGAGGAGTAGTTATTTCCTAGAGCGATTATGTAATAGCTTTGCTATTCGGGAACTACTTTGATAACCGCTTGGCGGTTTGGTGGTTCCTTTCTCGATTTCCGACTTATATGTTATTGAGTGACTATATTAATGAATCCAAATATGGAGCAAAAAAGATACCTCACATAGTAGCACTGTGAAGTGTCTGATTCATAATTAGCTCGCTGAACCTGGCAGGTCGCGAGCCTAGGAATTTTTATTTCTATATCCAGTCTAGTCAAATCTGTATAATAATTTTAAATATATAACATTTTTTTTTTAGGCGATGAAACATATACTGTTAAAGTAAACGTAATTTATAGTCCGTATTTTTATTCAAGCAAAGATTGGGAAGCGAAGATATTCGAAACGCTGTGTACATTCGAAGTAAATGGTTTAAAAGGTTGGGGCGGTGCCGAATGGCAATATAGAAATATTGAAGGAACACGCGTTTCCAAATAGTTGAAGATTTTTTAATAAATATTTAAAATTTTTTTCTATTATTAAATATTTATTTTAAGTTTTTCATATAAAATAATTTGTTTTATCCTATATGATAAAAAAAAAAGATTTTCTGATATACGCAAGGAAAATTTAACTTATATCAACGGGTCAATATCAGTTAATATCAATCAATAAGTATTTTTTTTAGACGTCCTAATAGCCCAGTTGCAAACTATAGAGATCTATAAATACTTTGAACAGGAGATATTAATAATAAGTTCTAAGATTAGTAAAATAAATGATTAAATGATTTAAATTGATATACTAGAAATAATATAATACACCGAGATATCAAAAATTATCTTGTTTCAGTTGGGTAATAAAATGAAAAACACAGGGGCGTAGTGCACATGGGTGCGAGTGATGCGTCGCACCCCTTAAAAAAATTGTAAATTAGTGTTATTTAAAAGTTCAATGGATTTATTCAATTATTACATTTTTTTAATTATTTCAAACCGACCGCAAACATTATTTACTTTAAACGCAACCATCAACTTTTTATTTCAAATCGGCCGTGAAGACGCCCGAAATTATTGGACTCCCGCGTTTCTTGCTGCAGTGCTGAAATGCGATGGTCCACGTTACATCTAAGTTACGCATTAGATGGGCGAAAAGGTCAGTGTTCTTACGCAGTCAACAGTGGAACCTCGAGTGGGTGTTGCCGTTATTTCCGAACTCAGTTATGCGATTATGTGAACGCATCTTGGCGACTGTCGCTATAACATAAGGAAGATTTGGAAGCGCTGTTTCAGGTAATTGCGGAATATGAAAATGAGAAATGGGATCGAGAAACTGTTATTTGTGCTAGAGGCCTTTTAACTTTATTGCGTGACTTTGATTTTAATTTTTCCTTACCAGTGTTTTCTACAATATTTCCACATTCCGAGAGTCTATTTTAAATTCTACAGAGAAAAATATCAGATATTAGTTACTGCAATAAAAAAACCGCCGATTTCAAATCACATATTTAAAAAATGAGAAAAGTCTTTGCTATGTTAGAAATATGATCAATACATCTCAGATGTTGGTTTATCTGTTACCCCAAGGTATTGAATATTTCTTCACGGCTTTTTCACACACATACACACACACACACACACACACTCGCGCGCGCGCGCACACGCACACACACACACGCACGCACACAAACATCCTTTGATATTATTTCCAAGTTTATGAAATGCTATCCAAAATTGTTCAAAACTGCATAAAATGTAAATTTTGTGCTCACTGGTGAGAACTATAGTTCAAAAACTGCTAAAACATTACAATAGCAAGAAAAAGTCATCGGAATTGCTTGACAGATTCTGTCATTAAAAAAGTAATTAGATATAAATGCGCGATAGCTGCTACACTACTCAGACAATCATTTTAAAATCACGCATAGTTTTTACTAAGATTATTTTTGATATCCATAAAAGATTCTAAATTTATCATATGTTAAGCTGTCCTGTGTTGCATATGTAAAGAATGCTGGTGCAAACAATGAATTAGGAACAACAAATATACGTACAATAAATAAATCGGACCCATATACTCGTATCACATGGGACCAAAAGACGACGACTGCTTGCAAGGATATTACAACGCATTAATTCGTGTATATTTATAAATACCTACTCTATTTAAATAGTATAACATAATATCAAAATCATAATTGGAAATATACATTTTAAATGAATGAATAGAGTAAACAATGAAGGAAGTTACACAAGATTCTCCATGGTAGTAGGTAGTAGTCATTGTGTGGTGTCAAGTTGTCTACAGTGTGAAATACGATTTGAATGAAAAAAGTACTATTTGGATTTGTAAACTGACTATTATTTACCTTATAAAAGTTTATTTAACCGTTTTCGAGTGCTTTTCATCAAGAATAGGAAAAAATGTGAGATTCTCTAGGTATGTGTAGAAGAAGGAGTAAGGCAGTATTGGGAAGGAAAAGGTTGCACTTTATGCGCGGCCAGATCGAACCTTGTGTACATTCACATTCAATATATACTCATTGATATGCACTCTGCAAAGGTCTCAATTTGACTGAGTAAAGAGGTGATCCGGTATCGCAGTTTTTTTTTTGTCGAGGGGAAAATCTTCAAAAGACACCTGGCCTCTGGTGTTCTGTTGTTATTGGGCCAGGTAGTGTCGGATTCGTGTGTACGCCTACCGACTAAAAACCCCCCGCTATCCTATCAGTGTAATGCCGAAGAGGAACTGCTCTCGCTTGACTTCTTTTCGGCATATCAATCAGGATACTTTTTAAATCTCCTCCCTACTTCCACTCTCCGAGTTGCCACGATTATGGGTTCGGGCCCAGCTCCCTTTCTTCTTCCTCCTTTTTTCTCATGATTCTTTCTACCATTCTCTCCGCACACATCCAAACATTCGCACTGTTACTCATCTTTCTAAATAATTCCCTGAAACTTCCCGGCCGGCCAACTCTCACCATACACTCTTCCCTCTCATCCGTCCACCTCGGGCACCTAAGCAACGTGTGCTCCAGGTGGTCCCTCTCACCACAGTACACACATTCATCACTCTCAACTTTCTCTATCCTACACAGGTATTCCCCGAAGCACCCGTGGCCCGTCAACACCTGCGTGAGATAGTACCCAACCTCACCATGCTGCCTCTCAACCCAAGGCCGGACATCAGGGATGAGAGCTCTCGTCCATTCCGCACACGTCTCTCCCTCCCATCGCTCCTGCCATCTCATCCATAGCCTTTCCCTTACATCCCGCCTTCCACCTCCCCGGTATACCTCCTCCCTCTCCCTCGCTAGAAGGTCGATCGGATACATACCGGCTATTACGAACGCCGCAGCACCAGACACAGTCCTATACGCACTCGCCACTCGCAACGCCGCCCTTCTCTGCATACTCAAAACCTTTACCTTCCACTTCTTCACATTCATAACATCCACCCACACGGGAGCGGCTTATAGCATTATTGAATGAGCCACTCCCGCCAGGACCCTCCTCTTAGCAGCCCTTGGTCCCTTTAAGTTGGGCATCAGCCTTCCCAGGGCCGCCACCGTTCTCCCCACCTTGGTTAGTGTCTTATCGAGGTGAGTCCTAAAACTCATCACTGGATCCAACCATACTCCCAAGTATTTTAAAGCAACACCCGGCTCGATTCTTATACCTCCCACCGAGAAGTCAATTGGCGGTGGTTTCCTCTTTCTCGTGAGGATGATGGCCTCTGTCTTTTCTCTGGCCAGACTGAGCTTCCTACCCTCCACCCATCTCCTGATCCTCTCAGTAACCAAATTGCCATGCTCTCTTATGTCCACCCCCTTCTTCCCTACCACCAGGATTGCCAGATCATCGGCATAGCCCAGCACCGTTGTTCCCGCCGGGACCCTAATCCTGAACACACCGTCGAACATTACATTCCACAGGACCGGTCCAAGTACCGAGCCCTGTAGAACTCCACACGCGACCGTTCTGGTCTCCTCCCTTCCATCCACCGACCTCATGACTATCACCCTGTCTTCCAGGAAGCTTCCAACTATATTATACACGTATGGTGCCACCTCCCTCCTCCCGAGAGCCCCCCTAATAGCCTGCCAGTCAGCTGAATTAAAGGCATTCTTAATGTCCAGGGTGATGAGTGCCCCCATCTTCCCCCTCTTCCAGGCCTCCAGTACCACCTCCCTAATTTGCGTGACCGTATCCACCGTAGATCTTCCGGCTCTGAACCCATATTGGTTATCCGAGAGCCCTCCACTCCTCTCCAACTCCTCGAGAAGCCTAGCTAAAATTAGGTTCTCCAGCAGCTTCCCGAGGCCATCAGTCACGCAAATAGGCCTGTACTCCTCTCTCCCTCCGTCCGCCTTCCCATCCTTCCTCACTAACACAAGTCTGCCCCTCTTCCAACATTCAGGGAAGATCCCGCTCATCATAACACCATTCATTATTCACCCGCGGGTGATCCTCAGCGACCGCTCTGACGACCTCAGCAGGTATGCCGTCCGGTCCAGGAGCCTTGCCCGTCTTTACCCTCCCTACCGCCCTCTTTAGTTCGTCCATTGAAAGCGGAACAACCTCCCCCTCCACCTCTAGCCTCCTCCATAATGCCCTCTCTCTTGCCGGGAATAAGTCCCCCACCACCTCCCTCATTTTTTCTAGTGATGGTGCCTGTTGGTAGGCTCCCGTCCTCTTCATCACTATCCTATAGGCATCGCCCCAAACGTCCAGATCCAAGTCTCTACATAACTCCTCCCATCTCCTGCGCTTCTCCTCCTTTATTCGCTCCCTGAGTCTTTTTCTCTCTTCTTTATACACCTCCTCCTCTGCTCCCCTTTCCCCTTCATCCGTTCCACTGCCCCTATGCCTATTGACTCTTGTGAATCTCCTTCGGGCTACGATGCACCTCATCCTCTGGGTAGCGATCTCATCTGTCCACCAGTAGATACTGTTGGACCGCTTTACTCTCCCCCTTTTCCTCATCATGGATGCATCGCACGCCCTCTCCACGGCTCTCGCTAGCGTTATTGGGTCTAATATCCTACCCTCCTCCTCCTGCCTCGTAATACTGGTCCGGAACGCCTCTCTATCCCAGTTGGTCGTATACCACCCCTTCGCCCTGGTCCTGTTGATGTTGACCACCCCTTCCTCCCATACATCGAATATAATGTATTTGTGGTCGCTGAGGGTTTCCTGCTGTGAAACCCTCCAGTTCCCAATCTTAACTGCCGCCCCCTCCGTCGCAAACGTGATGTCTGGGATGGACCTGGCTCTCCCCCTCACAAACGTGGGGGTCGTACCCTCGTTCATCACTACCATGTCCAATCTTGCCACCCACTCCAGCACCACTCTCCCCCTCTCGTTTAACTCCTCCATTCCCCATTCTGGGGCTCTAGCATTGAAATCCCCCGCGACGATGAAGTTGCCCCCTACCCGGGAGATCAATTCCTTGATACTGTCCAATGACGCCACCAACTCCTCGATTGGGGAGTTAGGGGAAAAGTAGCAGCTACAGATGTTAACTACTGCGGTATCGCAGTTTGAGACTTGTTCCTATTCTTGATAAGCTATATACTCTATATAAAAAATAAGTTCATTTATTTTATTATTATGTCCATAATAAACTAAATTCAGGACGTTCATTAAATGTAATATTAAATCCTGAAGACGATTGCTATTGCTGATTATATGGGGCTATATGATTTATTTCTAAATGTTACTTCCCAAACTGTCGAAAATCTGGGTTGTTAACCAAACAAACATTAAAACCGCGAGCACAGAGCATAACATACAAATTCTATTAAAATTGGGCTATTATATCAGGTCATGCCAAGATGTTCTGAAATCCAAATACCTACCTGAATTCAGAAGGTCTCCATCTGAAGATCTTTAGAATTATAAGGAAGTTCCTTACATTTACTAGTTTTCCGGTTTGGAATAATTTAAGTTTAGGTTCGATTGCCACATTAGTCAGTAGAGTATCTGTATGTGTTCATGTAACTGTCTGAAGTGGAAAAATTGCTCTAAGCTATTCGTTAAAATTGATAAATTTTATGAATAAAATAAAAAATAAAAATGCTCTTTGTTAGTTTTATGACATATACCTAAGATAGATATTTTTCTCAAGTACTATTAAATATTAAAAAAAAAACGTCAATCAGCCATAAACAAACGTGCGAGACAACCTAACCAACAAAAGTCGACGGACAATAAATCCTTTATCTGTTACCTCACAAGTTACTGTGAGGTATTCCTCACAGTAACCATAATTCTGACTCAATTGAGTAAAACAACTACTAAGTTTTATACCACTATATTTACACAAAATCGTGATTACAGTTTCGACACTTTTTGGATAGACAGATAGACGAGAATATAGTATCTATCTATAGTATCTAGTAGAGTTTACTTGTAGTACTAGTATATTTAATTTGTATAACTAATTAATATTAATATAATAAGTATACATATATAATATTTATAATAGGTATTATAAGTAATATGTATAATACAATAAGTAATATGTATATAATATACATATTACTTATATGTATACTTATAACTTGTATAACTAGTATATTTAACTTGATAAATGATCAAGTAGATATACTATATTCTCCCCTTTTTACTGTTACCAAAATTAATTAACCCCCTGTATAATAGTTCTTAATAATATCCCTGGAAATTCCCACAATTTGATGGTCGGGATTGGACCATTTATAAAACACGTTTTCCTGTAAACCTTAATTACCTTATTTATTGCCATAACCCTTATTCTGTGTTAATTGGATAGTATAGGTATATATTATAAGAACCGAATTTTTGTATTTTATTCTTAGGTGATCATCGTTTTGAAAATGCCATAAAAAGTGTCGAAACTGCAGTCACGATTTTGTGTAAATATAGTGGTATAAAACTTTATACCACTATAGTAGTTATTTTACTCAATTGCGTCGGTAACGGTAATAATGTAATTCAATTTTCAGCTCCAAGTTTAGTTTTATTAAAATGATTACATTTTAATAAACATTTGCTCTGTGTTTTTACCTTTTCACAATATGATACTGCTTCTAATATGTTTCTCCAAGAACTTTTGTTTTACTGACCTTGAAAGTATAATTTTGAATAAAAAGGAAATGGACACATTTACAGAGATTTGTTCTAAAAACTTCTTATCGACTTAAAAATTATAAAAATCATGCTTAAAATACCGCTTGTATAAAATTACAATTATTTCAAAACAAATTAGTGGCAGGCAAATTATTGAGCTATTATGGAAAGCGCGAATAGATAAATGAAACTCTTCATACACTTTTATAAATTTATTGTACCAATAATTAACTTCATCATAATGAAACATTTTGCTTTTATACAATAAATATGAAATGTGGAAATCTATTATTTGGTCCTAACAATTTAAATACATACATCACCAAATCTTAATGTTAAATAAATATATTAATAAACACTCAAAAGTAACAAGAAACAAAACAATAACATCATATACATAAAAAATATACACAGGTTAGCAGTATTGTACTGAACAAGACTCATCCCATATTCTTTAATACTGGAGTAGGGAATAATATTATGTAAATCACAACCTATAAAAATTAAATATAGAAAAAATAAATGGCTTCATAAAGAAAATATATTCACATGGATAAATCTAATGTATACGTTATTGTAGCTATCAGGGCTAAATTTATACAATAAAAAATGCACAGGAGCGTGTATTGTGTAAACCAGACCAAAAATATATATAACAAAAGTAAACATAAGAGAAATATCAGTTATTTGAATAAAAAAAAATTATGACGCACCAATTTACATATCGACAACTTTTAAATTAAAAGGAAAGTTCGTCTCACAATTGTGAAGAACTCGTACTCTCGTCTTCAGAATTGCTTTCAGAAATCATAGCTTCTCCTGCTAAGTGCTTAGGGCTAGGTAAGGCTTGTGCACCATTTCGTCTATCTAGCTCACTTGGCAAAGCAGGCAGCTGAATGTCCACCTCGTGGTCTTCGTCTAAATCTAAATTATCCTCCAGTTTCATACTGGAATGAGAGGACTCACAATTTTCATCTAATTTTTCCACATACATTTTAGGCGTACTAGTAACACTACTTGCCCATAAAAAAACATTCTCATTTTCACACTCACCATTTCTAACTGTGGCTGATCTAGGCCTGTCAATATCACTCCTGTTTGTTGTAATTATAGCACTGGAAGAAGCACTTTGACTTAAAGGGTTTCGAATACGTGGACGTTTGCTAGAAGGAGACTTGGTGGGAGTATTTTTTGGTGGTGTGGAATTTCTAAAGCTTCTTCTTACAATTCTAGATGCTACTACTTCTGGACTTTCATCTAAATCTAATACATAACTGACTGAGTCGGATTTTTCCACTACGCCCTTCACTTTTGGTGACGTCGGTGGAGACAAATCTTCAATTTCAAATTCTAGTGAAGTTTTAGATTTTCTAGACCTAATGGAATCCTCTACGCTTACGTTTGATCTGTTGGAATATGTACGTTCACGGAAAGATAATGTACGCTCTAAGTTTAGTCTACCGGAGCTATGTCTTTCATTGAAACTTGAACTGAGTATTGAACGGTTGAATGCTGTTTCTTCTGCTTGTTCAAGTACTTTTGTTATAACCTCTTTGTTCTGTTTCAGTTTCCATTGTAGTTCCTCGTTATATTGAGATAGTCGCCTCTTTTGATTGGTTTCCTCTTTGAAGCTTTCTTGTAATTTAAAATTTTCCTGAATTAGATTTCTGCAAGAAAAAATATTATTTTAAAACGATAAATAATTTATAATATTATAGGTTAATATAGAAAATAATACACATCATTAATTATTAAGTTAACTATTAGAAGTTCGAATTTATTAATATTTAATTTTTGGTTTTGGAAATTTATGAAAAGGTATAATTTAGAATACTATATACAATATATTCATTAATGTTCACAAATCACGTGACCTCTTGGTTACCTTTAGATAGTTATTTTGTTATATTTACATTAGTTGCACGTCGTCTAGAATTTTGTTAAATCCAAGGCGACATTTGCGCAAAATTATAGTCGTATAATAGTCTGGTTAACAATCGGGCTTTGATTAACTATAATAGTTGTGATAAAAATGTAGTCAATTAAATGTTATGTTGTGCGAACTATAAAAGATTGAAAATACATCATATAATAATAATTTACTTATTTGACATTTCTGTCATTGTTTACTGGTATTTCTTGCTTCTGATTTTATTTATCTTTTCCGTTGTTTATTTACTTTCATATTTTATTGCTTATTTGTGTAATTTGTTATATAGTTCTTTTAAGGACTAAATTGTTTGTATTATTTTGTTCCTATGGTTGAAGTAAAATTTTTCGGTTAAAGTATAGAATAAATTTTGATAATCATGATGATTTTTACGTTCGACCAAGAAGTCTTCATTCCAATGGCTCATGGTGCAATGTAAAACCCGGATAGAACATTTAGTTCAATTAACCTGTTCTGTATTTATTTTATTATTTTAAATACATTTAACGTGTTACAATTGGGTAAGTTCAAAACAGCTATTTTGATAGTTTTAGTTGTATTAATCTGCATCTTGTATTGCATTGGGCCTGCGAAATTTGCAAATTAATTATTACCAATAGCTTAACGTCTAAATTTCATAGTCAAGTGGTTTGTGAATATTAAGGAAGGCACTGTATAAAAATTAAGTACATACCAGGAATAACAAAAATGCTAAATTATTTTTGAAAAAAATAATTTATCATAAATTGTATAAAAAATCAATCATTACGTATAATAACAATGAGAAATTATTTTAGCTTAAAGAAAAACAATATATTTTTTAAAGAGAAACATATTTCTGGTATAATGATATTTTTTATATAAAAATTTATATCAAATCCAATTCTTGATGTTGCTTCAATAAAATATATTTTTATAAGTAGTGTTCAACAACATAGATTATATTAAAAGGTGATAATTCTTACTGCTCATATTCAGATTTTCTTTGCAGCTGCAACTGAAGATCTTCACATCTTGCGTTGAGCAACCTTGCTTTTTCTTCAGCACCAACTAATACATCTGCCTTTTGTGTTGCCTCAGCTAATGCTTTACGGAGTTCTCCAACTTCCTTCTGTTTTAATTCAAGAACCGCCCTTAATGACTGGACTTCCTGTAATAGAACCCATTAAGTTTGCAAATAATTTCCAAAATATTATATTATTAATTCCTACTTAATGCAAAACAGAAACACGACCAGTAACATTTGTATTATATTTATAAAGAAATAATGTATGTGTTACCCATTACTCACATTCGTTCCCACAAACTTTTTAATCGTCGTTTAAATAAAATTAAAAATTGAAATACCTGTATGCCAATGCTCTTATCATCTCCATAACTTAGTAGCCTGTCATTTTCTTCCCGTAGCCTTCTATTATCCTCTATCAGTCCTTTAAGCCTCTCTTCGAAATCACTCTTCTCTTTTGATATCTGCTGCTTCAATTTTTGATTATGCTCTTTAAGGGCGATTTCCTTACACTCATAGTCTTTTTTAAGCTTCAAGCTCTCGTGATTCACCTTTTCGATTTCCGACTGTTTTTCGTCAATGCGTTCTCTAATAGACTCATTTTCTTCTCGAAGGATGTCCAGGGACTCTTCGTGAGTTCTTTGAAGTTTATCGAACTCTTTTTTCAGATTGAAGAGCTGCTCTTCGTGTTGTTTGCAGAGGTTTTTCTGGGCATTTTCTTTTTCGGCTCTGAGAGATTGCTCTAGTTCGGTGTGTCGACCATTCACTGAAGACAATAAATATGGTAACATTCACTAAATATATCTGTGTAACTGTTATACTTAGAAATACTGTAATAGTTACACATAACAAATACATACATAGTATTCAAAATCTTATATTATCATATACAAATAAAAACTAAAACAATGATTTATGTTTATTATAAAACTATCTTTAAATCTATACTGGAGGTACAGTATTTGGGAAGGAAAATAATATATATTCTTGATAGATCATTTAGAAGTTTAAAATTATCTAAGAATTTCATATATCGTATTTCTCTCTCAGATAATGTTAGAAGGAGCTAAGATTCATAAATGTGCAACTTGACTTACATTGTGCAACTTGATTTTTGTGTGTTTCAATTAATTCCGTAATGTCATTTCGGCATCGTTGGCGTTCTTCTTCGATTGCTCTAGTCTGTTTTCGTCTCTCCTCAGCTAATGTTTCTTCTAGCTGTTGGCAGGATAACCGTATTTCCTCAGCCTCTAAGCGGAATTTTTCCACTTGTCGTCGAAGGGAAGGTACTTGGTAAGCTTCGACCTTAAACAGAAAACAATTTAATAGTACGATACTTCTGCATGATTATCGAATAATATTGATTTGTTAAGTTTACTCGTGGGGATTATAATCTACTGTTGTGGTGTGGCTTACTGTCATTGATATAATTGTTATCTATGGTTTATGAATTGTTAAAATGGTACAGCAGAATTTTAGTTATTAATTAAAAACGAGTCACAGTTGAAAATCCTTGATTGTAACTAAGATTTAAGAACAAAGTATATAAGTAAATGCAGCACAGTGAGGGTTTTATTTAAAAACACGGGCGCTGGCAAAATTTACAATGGCTTGTATCATCAAATTAAAATATTTAAAAAACAAACCAAAAAATGTGTATTCTAAAATACATCAAATAAAACATATGGCAAAATAATAAAATAAACTAGAAATGCCAATACCAACATTTAAAAAAGGACATGATATTAAAAGAATGTATGTACATATATTACAAAATACAAAAAATAACACATATTCAACAAAATAAAAATATCAATATCAGAACAAAATATGTACCATACGATAAAAAAGTAATGAGACATTTTCGATACATTTTTCTTAAATATAGGAAATACTTATTTAATTTTTGAGTTAATGCTTTTGGCCAATGGAAGGCGTGTTCATTTTGAGACTCAGAACATAATCAACCCCAAAAATGTATTATTCTATTCTTCTATAGATATATCTGGAGTTAGAGTATGCCACAGGGATAAGTGCTAGTTGAAGAATACATACAAATATTTTGAACATGATGCTTTATGGGAAGGGAGTCGATTTCTCTCCAAACATTAAGATAGAGAAAGACAGAGAGCCTTTTATAAAATTCGTGTTTGAATTACACTAAAAGTATAATTCAGATGGGTGCCTGCTGAACTGTATTGCAGTTTTCAAGGATTTGAAATAACATAATTATTTTCATGTGCAATTATGTTTGCAAACTCATACTTTACCAAAGGAAAGAAAAACTAGAAAAATGAAGGAAATTACTTTCTTATAATTTGATCACCTAATATTTCAATAAAGTTTGTTCTTAGTATCTTGTATAATATAAACATTTTAATTTCATTTTTTCGTAATGATTTTCTTGTATTATTTCCTTTCAGTTGAAATTCAATATTAATTTTTTCAAACATTAGGCCACTATTCTTTAACAACCATTTTAAATTTCAAAATATTAATCTCAAATTCATAATATTACCGATGTGACGATAGTATTTTCTTTCCAGTGAGGTATATCATAAGAACTGTCTATAAATATATTTTTCTAATTCAAATATATTAATTTGCCTTTATTTTTAATATATTATTGATAGTAAAATATTTGAATTTTAACACTAAAATTGTTGTTTTTAGTTTTAGAAAGCCCGGGCAAACACTTTTATCAAAACGTGCTTACAATTAGTGTAGGACTCTTAAGATTTTTTATTTACCGTGACTAATTACCGTGAATATCAAACTAAATTAATTTTCAGTGTCAAAACATATCAATGTCATTAAACAAATAATTATGGTATATTCTTAATTCAGCTTCAATACTGTTTTACTAAATGTTTTTTTAACGTAATTAATCCTAAAAATTGTATATACATATTCGTTTACTGAAGCACTGAAAATGAATTATATAGAAGATATGTATGCATGAAATATAAAATTTTATTTGCAAAATTAATACATGACTAACTTTATTTAACATACAGTTAATTTATACGGTTGATAGGTACAAGGACACAATTTGTTTATCCGTATATAAGGACACAATTTGTTTATCCGTATATAAGGACACAATTTGTTTTCGTTTTTTATTTGTAAATTGTATTAAGGTGCAGTTCGCGCGACACCGAATCGGGATTTCTTCGGGGAAAATCCCATAAAAATATAAAGAAACAAAACGATACACAAATTTACGCGAAATGCAAAAACACACGGTCGCAAATTTTTATTAAATTTTGAATGCGGTGAATTGGTTTATTGAACAGGACCGACAAAAGCTACTCTTTGCTTCCTGTATATTTAGCTAATATGATGAATAAGTTTACTTTTGATATTCTAATTAACTTACTTATCTATCTGTTTGATAAGATAGCTAAGTATGTATATTGAAATGAGTAGTGAGTAGTCAGTTTATTAAACATTTTACACATTAAAACTGAAAATAATAAATTATATTAACTGAACAATTGTTACATTGATTAAAAAGAAATCTCTAATCCTTTGAAGTTGCGTTTTCGGGGCTATAAAGATACTGTATGATATACATAAAGTGGATGTTAATATCGTGATTCCTATCAGATTTTTTTTGCAAAAATTGTTTTACCTAATTTCAATTCTCGATGATGGTAGAACAAAAGTTGGAGATTTCTCTAATTTAAACACTCGATTTAATGAATTTATGCAGTAGAATACGAAGGCGAATCATACACTTTACAATTTGTGGCGTTATTGTGCTTTTATTGTTGAGACTGTTACGTGGTATTATTATAAAGTAGATCTTTCAAAATTGATTCAGGCACTCCAATATTTACACTTGGTACGTCTTTTTCAAACAATTTTTCTTACCATGTGAAATCAGAGAATTCGACTCTAAAAAATGCCTGGAGCATTTATATTTATTGTATATTAGCTTTGTTGTGGTTTTTTACCTGTCACAGGGTGTGACATCTAGGTATATAATAGTAGGTACATAAAAATACGCGCATATTCGAATGCAACGTTGTGTCAAAATTTCAAATCAATCGGTGAAGAACTTTCGGAGATTTAAGATTTTGCATAAACGAACATTTACATTTTTATTTATATCGATTGTTTCTGATCCAAATGAACTACTCTTGCAAATTTTTCATAACGTTGTTTAGTTATTCTACAAATTGGTTTAGTAGACACGAGATAAGATAAGTATGCATCTGTGAAAACTTATATTTGACTCTAGTAATAAACGTTTTATAACATTGCATTGCTTTACGCAATGTCTATGAAATTAGCAGAGCAAAGTTAGCAGAACACAATTATGTCATATGGGGAATTAAGTGCTAATTAAATGCGCAAGAAAAAATTTTTGTGCTCACATATATTTTTTTTATCGCATATTCTGCTAACTTGCAAAAAAGTTAGCAGAACATTAAAGTAAAATAACAAATTCGTGATTATTATTCCGGGGTTAAAAATCAGGAATTCGTTATTTTACTTTAATGTTCTGCTAACTTTTTCGCAAGTTAGCAGAATATGCGATAAAAAATATATGTGAACCCGGAATAATAAATTATTATTCCGGGGTTAAAAATCATGAATTTATTATTTTACGTTAATGTTCTGCTAACGTTTTTGCAAGTTAGCAGAACATGCGATAAAAAATATGTGAGCACAAAAATTTTTTCTTGCGCATTTAATTAGCACTTAATTCAACATATGACATAATTGTGTTCTGCTAACTTTGTTCTGCTAACTTCATAGACATCTTTACGCAGCAAGTTATAATATAGACAACAATAATTATACCGCTAATAAAAATGTTTCATATTTTAGTTTTTTCGACTAAATTTTTGTTTCATTATTATATTCACAATCTATAGCCTATTATAACAGTATTAGCAAAATGGCCAAACAAATTTTGTATCTTTGGAATATTTCTTACATTTTGAGGTAAATACGAACTAAAACTAAATTTCTTAATATTGTCTCTATCTTAGATACTTTAAAAATATAATTTATGTGAGATAAAAGCTTGTAGAGTACCTTAAATCATAATAATGTTATATGAAAATATATATAGTTTGACCGACGATAGATACATTTGGCAATGCTGAACGTAACTTGCTTTGTATTTGTTTTTTTTCTCAAAATTGTCTATTTCTTATCTGTTATATTAGAATCAATACCTTTCTCATTTCAGTCTAGGTAAAAATGGCGGACATTAAATATTTGCATTAATTTTGAATGTGCAGTTGTCTAGGCTTAATCCTGTTTCGTGATATATTTCTGTGGAAAATTCATGAACAATAAAACAACTGATTTGGACGATTTTGACTTTGAATTTCGAATATAGTAAACAGTAAAAAATTTAAGTCGATTAGTGGCGCATGGTACATCGAATCCAGTTAACACCGATTCGAAAAAATACTAATTTAGGAAAAACAGCAAAAACCTGTGAACTAGCCGTTAGGTCTGTAGTTTCATGGAAATTGTATCATGTTATATGTAGTTTCATGAGAAGTATCATTAAGTACAAAAATCGCGTTATTATGAACTTTAGCTGTTGTCGCATGTTTTGAGCAACTTTTGGGTTATCTAAAATATAATTTTCCACTTTGAACAATTTCAATCATTTTGGCTGCCAATGGTCGTTACCAATCGATAACGCCTGTTTTATTACAATTCCAGGCATATTTATTACACCACGTCCAATATTTTCAGTTTCCACAATTTGCTTTTGCTATAAGCCATTTTTTATACCTATATAATAGTGCCTACATGGTCTATTCTTCATATAGCAATAACTTCTGAACTCTCGTCATTATACTATTTTGCATTATTAACGAAATTTACTACGAATCTACGTACCTTGAGACAATTTACTTTCAAGTGCATGCAGACTATTTTTGAGCGTCATTTCGTTTGTGATTTTCCAACCTCTTAGGTATTTTGAGTTTATATAATGTAATTGAGAATGTGATAAGGAGTTACAACTTCATCAAGCTAGAGTTATTTTGAGGTTATTAGATCAACATTTACTTACAACCTAAACTAATTAACTTGCAACTGATTTGACTAATGCAAATAACTATTAATCATTAGATTGCTATATTTACAAATATTATTTTATTTTCATCCCTTATATGAGTTTTTTTTTTCATGATTTGTTCGAGCTATTTACTTGATTATAATATTAAGTTGATAATACTGATGACTAATGTTGGCGATAAAATAAATATTTACCAAGTTTTATTTCGAGAACTGATAGATTAGAAAGATGTGTTCTATGTATTTATTGTCTTTTTTCTCTAAAAATGGTTTCAAGCAGAGAATACTAGTTTTACAAGAAGATAGTATGAGTATATTAATCGTATATATGTCTAATCTTAGGGTAAGGCGTATATAGAAAGCGAAGAAAATGTAGTAAGATGTACATATTATAAAGATAAACTTTTATAATACATATATTGACATACTGGAAAATATTATTGTAATTTAACGGAAATAGTTATCAAAGAAATCCGCATACATTTAAGCATCCACGTTTAGAGCAAGTTGGTTGTTGCTACAAGGGGAAATAAAGGTATAATGCTTTGGGCTAAAATAATTATTTATACATACATTATTTTCAAAGTTAATGGATTATGTTCATTTTCAATTTATTTGATATAATACATACTCGTATTATTGTTATTAATATACTCATTTACAATTTCTTGTTAAAATTTCTAATAGTGTATAATAACGATTTATTACACGACACAATTATCATAATCATATCAACATCAGGTAACAAATCCTGATCTAGATATAACGCCATAACAGTTTAAAAAAGACAACATACCTATATAAAAAAACTTACAATTCTTCGAATTTTTCTCAGCCTATATTTATTGTGATGAAAAATTCCGCTGATATCTAAACCCATGTTCATAAAAATTTATACTTCACAGACACAAGACAAAACTAACTGCTGCGTAAATCAGATATTCACCAAAAACTATCAGACGAAGTAGCATTCATCAGAGAACGTCTTCAACTGTAATACTGCCGTGGTACAATGTTTGCTTTTAAATTAAGACTGGGGTAACTAATATTTGGATGCCGTTTTCCTATTGGCTGATTATTTCTAAAGCTTTAATTGCTGGTTTACTTAATAAGCTCCTGTTGTATCCTTAATCCCTAAATACTTGTACCTGTTATTTATATTTTATTAATGTTTAATATTTATTAATGATATATTAACTATTTATATGTATATTAAAAGGGGCATATAATGAGTTAATTACGCGATTTATTAATTACTATAGTATTAACAACCTTCAACTAATGAAAAATCTGAGGAAAACAAAAAAGTAATTTTTTTATTTATGCAAAAAATAACACTGAAGTCTTAAATAGAACAACTGCATTCGGTTAATGTTATGGAAGTGAATATAAGAATAATGGTTGAAATGAAAGAATAAAATAGACAACAATCACGCGGTCAAGATTTTTATGAATACTTAATAAATAATTTGTGTTGGTAACAAAATTCTGTATTTCTGCACTTTTCACATGATATAAATTAACTTTGTATATATGTATGTATTTTGATATACTTTTTTATTTTTTCAATCAATTTCTTCCAACACAGAGGTGTATAATCAATACCATGCAAATACATTTTAAGGGAAGTAAAAAAAATATGGGGGGTTCTCATTAATAAGAATAACTACATATAAACAAATATATACATATTATGTTTTCATTAATATTTTATGTAGCGTAATATAATTCCTAAATGACTAATTAAATTATCTTATGTAGTGGGGTATTGCATTATACAGGACTTTAAGACACTTTCTGGTATAACTTTATATGTACATATCTCAGATACTAAGCAATACAGAATAAATAATTAAAGTGCCTCATGAAGTAAAAAAAAACTACGGTAATGGTAACATCCATAATAATATATTCATCACATCACATTCACACATCACATACAGTGAGTAGGTCATGGTAGGTTATTGCATGTTTATAATGGGACTTTTATTAAAATTTCAATAAAAATAGGCGACTCCACAAGGAATACGAAAATATGTTTTTTATGCAAAGAGATACATTAGGGTAAAGCAATAGTGGATAGGATACGAAATATCAACGTTGATTGCGCTAGCTGTATTCGCTATGAACTTAACAATTTATTGATCCGATCCAGTGGCGCTTGATCGTAGAGAACATGAGGTTTTTTATTTATTTACTGGATTGCTTTACAATTTAAGTTTTAGGTTTCTGGTAGTGGGGTAACTATCCTGTTAAAGTTATACCAGAAAAATATCCTGAAACCATGTAGGGTTAAGGAAATAGCAGATATTTAATTGTTTTTTTTAATTTATTTAAGAAGTATTGTACAAATATTACAATAAACAAATAATGTGCCTAATCTATTTTAACGGGTGTTCTTAAATATTGTAACCAACAAATACACCATTGTTCCTTATATATAACACTATAAATTATTTTTATAGTGTTCCTGTGTAATACTATTTTTAATAAGCCCTAGTAGTTATACCTACACTGAGAGAACGATTTATTTATTGTTAATGAATTACGTTTATGATACATAAATAATGATTTAGGATATGACAAAAGAGATGTCCCTTATATACAAACATCTAAAGTTTCCCTTAAACAAATAATAACGTTGAAGATATTAGCAAATTCTGACTGATACCTTGTTATGTAAAAACATATTTGTTGTGTAATAAATATTAACTTTTACATGTTGGTTCACATTTATTATACCAAGTGAGGTATAATATACATATATATATATATATATATATATATATATATATATACATATATATATATATATATATATATATATATATATATATATATATATATATATATATATATATATATATATATACAGGGTGATTCAGCTAACCTGTTCATTAAAAGTTTATGAACTTCCCATTGGAATTCATTTTTTAAAATTTGGAATCAGGGGTTAGCGAGGACGATCTATTCAATTAAAGTATTTTTGATTTTCTGACACTTCCGATTATACCGGAAGTAGCTATCAACTTCTTTATTTTAAATAGAACACCCAGTATATTATTACATTCTTGAATTACCCTGCTGATTTTAAGTGAATTTTTTTTCTTTATAGGGAATATAATGAGGGATAATAAATGTGCCAATAAATAAATGTACCCAAATCTTTAGGATAATACATTTTGATTGATGTTAAATAAATCAAAAATTATCCACTTCATACCAAATACTTATTTCAGTAGTTCTACTATTATTTTCGTTGAAAAATGCAAAATAAAAATAAAAAAAACTTTTAATGGAACATGTTTTATTATACGTCCTTTTGATAAATTGTATTCCACTAACGACATTAGTATTTTAAATTACTTCTGCATAATTGTGTTACAAATAGATAAAAAAAATATTTGCAACCCCTAATATTTACTTACGAAAAAGTAAGTAAACGTATGTACATCAAATATGGACCTGAATTAACTCTAAAATCGAATTATATTGAACATCAAATGAATATCAAAACTAAGGTAATCGACGATACATTTTAATCGTTGTTCGACAGACCACTTCAATTCACTGTCATGCTAGAGCCAATAAAATAAACAGTTTTAAAACCTTAAAACGGACTTCTTCGCACGTAGAACATCTCTATCTCGAAATTGAGTGGCCGAGAAAAATAAACCAACACATAAATGCAGAATATGTGTTTCAATACGTAAATCAATACGTTTGTGATCGAACGAAATTTTTCTCATTCATTCGTATGTGAGACAGGAATTTATGTTTTTTTTCGTTCAATGCTAAGTTCTCAAATAGTCCACCATCGTGCGTTCTCATGACCCATGGACAGGGTAGGGTGTGTCCTATCCACCTCAAAGTCAATAGATGTCGTCTGGTAGACGTCCCTAATCAGAATCAGTCGAAACCCGATCGATCCGACACCATTTAATTGAGTGATCGTGCCAACAAAAAAAAAAAAATCCTCAAATAGTCCACCATTGTGCTTTCTCATGACCCATGAACATGGTAGAGTGTGTTCTATCCACCTCAAAATCAATAGGTGTCGTCTGGGAGACGTCCCCGATCAGAATCAGTCAAAATCTGATCGATACGATACGATTTAGTTGAGTTATTGTGCTAACAAGAAGTTTTTAAAATGCCGACGACAACGACACACACACACAGATAAAACTTTTTGAAAACCATTTTTTTTCTTTTTAGGCCGAAAAATGAAGGCCAGATTTTTTTCGATTTTTCTTTGCACGATTACATTACTTTTGCGCTCTGATATAGTTGAGTGCGGAAAAGTAAAAAATATATAACCAAACAAACTAATTTATGAATGTCTTTCTACGAGTATATGGTATAGTTTTTATTTTATTTGGCATCAAATTGATTTTGTCAATATATGTAAATACTGTGACAATCATAAATACCTAAAATATCGTGAATCATTATCATAAATACTACGACCAGAGACTTGGATATTGCATCTCTCTTGTTACATATTATAAATGATATATAACAATTTGTCCCTACTTACAGTGAGTATTTTTAGTTGTATTAAAATAGAAATGATCCCTTCATAACCGGAAAACTGACCAACCGTTATTATATTTAGATACATAATATGTTTGGAGAATGTAAATTTCAAAATAAACTAATTTCCCAATATAAAATTAGTTAATTAACTGTTTATTTTTTATAAGATTTTATGAAAATATTACTACGAAAAATACTGTACACTTAGACTACTTGGCATTATGTTAGAGTAGATTACGTTAAATATTTATAACTGTATGAATTATTAGCAATGACAGTGAGATCATATCCTTTTTA
Organism: Rosalia funebris; assembly: GCA_037954035.1. Lineage (NCBI taxonomy): Eukaryota > Metazoa > Arthropoda > Insecta > Coleoptera > Cerambycidae > Rosalia > Rosalia funebris. The sequence continues at coordinate 15,483,242 of JAZFAV010000007.1, forward strand.
TATCCATTACTACATTATTTTTGAAATGTTATATGCGTATCATAAATTTTTGATTCAATGAATTTACTCGATTGACAAAATTTGTAATTTTGGTGCCACAGTTTGGTTTTGAGACCACAAAAGTACTAACAGTGTCACGCAATTTATTTAATATGATATAATTAGACCTCTACATTTCAGCGCCCCTAATAGGCATAGCCGACGATTTTGCACAGCTGCCCGGGGTATGAAGGTGTATCGATCGGCCAACTAGTTTCTCGCTGACACTAAAACACTCGCTGAATTAATAACGTGGCACCGATAGGTCGTGTATGTTTTCGATTTTATTGCATTGTCACAAAAGCACCCAAACGTAAAAGACTACATGGAATATGAGCATGGAGCTATGGCCTATACACATCGTTATACAGGTTTAATATACAGTGATAGTTGGGTGAAACGTATATTTTGCGTATTTTAGATTTAAATGTTTATAGAGAAAGGAATTGCTACCATTACATATAGTATATATATACGGGAAATATAATATATATATATATATATATATATATATATATATATATATATATATATATATATATATATATATAACATACGACGATTTTTGAACGATTTTATATGTACGTTGCGTTCTTCTGTTGGATTTCCTTCATGACTAGAGAACAATTAACGCTAACGAGAGTGCAGTAATAGCACTTTCTTGAATTAAGTGAAAACCGCGGAGAATATATTTTGGAAGACCCTCGAAGACCCACCATACAGTCTGGACGTATTCCCATGTGATTTTTACATGTTTGGACCGTTAAGAGGGGCTTTAGGAGGACAGCGGATGTTCTGGAGTGGAATCAATGGTCTGTAACCAATTACTTCCGTGCGTAATTGGCTCCAGATCCATCCTCTTTCTTTTTACAGTGATGGCATAAAAAGAACTCCCGATTCGATGGGAAAATGTGTAAACAAAGGGAGAGACTATGTAGAAAAATAAAGTATTTTTGGTAAATTGTTTTGGTCTTCAGTGAATCTAAAAAAATAATTCTCGTTTGTATTTGAACGTCCCTCGTAATAGGATCCATGAGAAAAATAGAGATGAGTCTTGACGGAAACAGTATGTACTAAAACATACATATATTTGCCATATCAGTGATATAGTAAATATCGGAAATACAACTTTACTCCATTGAACTGAAAAACTTAGATTTTATTTTGAGAAAAAAAATACGTAGGATTCCATTTAAGTACATCAGATGTGTGGCATTTAACAGGGATATATTTATCTCATTTTAAGACTTCTACATCATAAAAGAATCCATGCACATTCTCCATATACAGGGTGACCACGAGATGACGCTCGCCTCTATATCTTCTTGGTCTTTCAAGATATAAATCTCAAATTTGGACACGTCAAATAACGGCTAAATATGGATTAATTTGACCGATTTATCTATTTCTCTCGCTTCCGGTTTCGCCGGAAATGATGCCAACTTTGGATTTTTAAATAGAATACCCTGTATATTTTTACATTTTTGCATTCAGGAGGTCATTTTGCATACAACTATGGCATATTGTGATAAGAATATTAATGACTAACATTTTTATGAACAAATTTAATTTTTCATCTAGGCGGCCGTCACCCCAAAAAATGTTTTGTTTTGCTTCAATAAATAATCAGAAAATACAATTATGACATTATGCCATATGACATTTGTGTTATAGGCTCCTAAACATTTCGGATATTGTTTTTCCAGAATAACTCATTTCTTTTAAATGCCACCATGGTGGCTCATTACGTTATTTCAATAAAGCATTTTATTGGTACCAAACATTCCACTATTTATTCATAAAAATAGTGCATGTGAATATGATAAATGATAACAAATGAACGAATGAAATGATGCAATTTAAAAGTAATGAGTTATTCTGAAAAAACGATTTTCGAAATGTTTAGGAGCCTATAACATAAATGTCATATGGCATAATGTCATAATTGTATTTTCTGAATATTTATTGAGGCAAAACAAAACATTTTTTTGGGGTGACGGCCGCCTAGATGAAAAATTAAATTTGCCCATAAAAATGTTAGTCATTAATATTCTTATCTCAGTATACCATAGTTGTGTGCAAAGTGACCTCCTGAATCCAAAAATGTAAAAATATATAGGGTGTTCTATTAAAAAATCCAAAGTTGGCATCATTTTCGGTGAAACCGGAAGCGAGAGAAATAGATAAATTGGTCTAATTAATCCATATTTAGCCGCTATTTGACATGTCCAAATTTGAGATTTATATCTTGAAAGACCAAGAAGATATAGGGGCGAGCGTCATCTCGTGGTCACCCGGTATATTCCATATAACGATTTGAACTTTACCTGCTTCTATGTCACATCTTCATGAGAAATTATAATGTCAGTTTGATGTATAAATATACCGCACTACAAATGTATTAATATTAAATACGTTTACTTTTTAATTACATCACCATTTGGCAAATATCAAATATATCATGTGTTTTATATATTTAGAAAAAACTGAAATGTGTTGGGGTCAGTTTTCTACTTACTTCAAAACTTCTACATTTTAGAGAAACAGTTTCATAATATGCATTTCATTTGCTTCAACATTTTATTTTTTGTATAAGAAGTTGGCGGGATAATTTAGTCTATTAACATGTAATTTTATTAATATAATACTTACATTGAACACAAGATGTTGGACAAGGACGGCAAGTGCTTCGGCTACTCGGGGCACCTGTTGCTTAGCGGGAGCCCGGGTTTGTGTGGGGGGCCGAACGGAGGGCGACGTACGACCCCCTTTCACTGTACCTCTGCCGCACTCTGTAACAAAAATGTGCTGTTAGATATTTTTTAGGATTATTGCAATTTTGAACGGTTAAATGTTTACTTTTTTTAATATTATGCAAGGTGTCCCATTTAAAACGAAATATCCGGAATAACCGGAATTTTTTTTCAAGAGGGAATATTTTGAGAAAAAAGTAATTATTACTGATACCCCCTCCCGTAAACAACTACCATATTAAAATATTCAAACAGGAACACGGCTCGAGTGATACATAATTTGAAAAGTCTCTCAATCCTGATAATGAGTATTTCGTTTCAAATAGGACACCTTATATAATTCATATAGGGTTCATACATATGGTCAGAGGGTACAATTGTGTAAATATTATATCAAAACTCCAAAACCAAGACTACTCGTAATATCATGCTTATTCAGAAAAAAAAGGAATATAACGTAACTTAGTTTTTCCATGGCTTTTAAAATTAAATTTATAATACACATATTTGGCATTCATATCAGTTAGAAACTACTTATCGAATAAAATGATTTATGGTGTTATCTTCGATTTACAAGAAGCGCTAGAACAGGTCGATTTTTGGTCTAAGAGAAGATATATATTTATATACTGGGAAGGAAAAACCAATTTTCTACGGATATCGAAAGATTATACGTCTCGTATTATATATCTCGACGCGCGTTTCACCAACTAACTTGGTATCATCGGGAGATTATTAAAACTAAGCTTAAAACTTTCGCCAACCAAGTTTTAATAATCTTCCAACGATGCCAACGTGATTGGCGAAATGCCGGTTAAGAAACGTATAATCATTGGGGAAAACTGGTCTCCTGTTTTTGTTTTTCTTTTGAAGATATACATATATAGGGTGTCTCAGTTGGAACTATAGGATTTGAGTTGCTCGTTATTTGTGTTCTGTAAAAGATAGGGCGACCATTTACAGTTGCATTACGGAAAATCGCATAAAATTAAAATAAAATGAAAACTACAGAGTTAATAGTATGTCTTATCAATGAACTTATCAATATATTTGAAGAGACTTATAAAATTGAAATTTGAAGAGACTTTGCTGAAAATCCAGTTGCTGTTCGCGAAAAAGGAATGTATCCACAGAGAAGCACGGTTTTGTGAGCATTTTTGTGGGCATAGAGTGGTGGAGTAATTGGACCACACTTCTCTGAAAATGAAGCTGGTACTGTGGTATGCTATCACAGTAAATGGGGAACGCCATCTTCACATGTTGACAGCCGTTAAATATTGACACCCTCTCTTTGACAGAACACAAATGGCGCGCAATTCAAATCCTATAGTTCCAACTAAGCCACACTACAGAAATTTTTTTAAACCAAATACACAGGGTGCAATATAAAAGAGATTTTTGTAGTGTCATTACGCATATTTTTATGTTATTAAATTTTCTTTAATAAGTGACCCCATTCCCTAACTTCAACGATTTATAACTAACTTGGCATCTAACTGATTAGTTGGTGAGATTGTTATAACAGTTATAAAGTAATTTAATACCAATTTGTGCATGTTATAGACAGGGAATGTCCTAAGTAGATGTCGTTGTTTCAGGGGGTAATTCTTTGTCAAAGAATAAGACTTAAAGTTTACATCTACATATGTCATATATTCCTAATGTAAACGTTTCCCAAGAGTAGTATTAAAATTCAGTTTCTCTATTTACTCGAATATAGAAAGACGAATCAGATAAAATGCGCCGGAGCTAATTTACACAGTGTGACTAATTTTTTTTAAATATATAAACATAAATAAATTCAAACTTGACAAATTATGCAATACGATTAACGTTTCTATTCAATTAGCTATTGAAAATAAGGCGCATCCTTAAACATATTGCTCATCTTACTATTGCATATCTGATGATGATTATCTATTTAACGAGAACATTAATCTTGTACGTAATGATGCATAAACTATTTGTATAAGCGTAAATGTGGGGTAACTGACCCTTAACAATATAGCCATTAACTTCTCTTCTGCTCATTATACTTCGCAATAAATCATTAAATAAAAAATCACTTGGAATTTTAAAGCAGTTTATTGTTTAAGAGAAATAGAAATGTTCTGGAAAATTCGACAATCATCCCAGGCATAAGTGCAAGATATCAAATAATCAAAATTGTAGCCATTACCTATCATAGCTGTTCGACAATTAACTGATTGTCTGTCAATAGACATTCAGTCGGCAGTGCGACAATTCACTTTCAATTAACAGCAATATATGAATTTAATAGCTTATATATTTAGTCTTATGAGTTATGTTATTAATGATGCCAGATTTATATTTTGTTATCTATAACCAACATCTTTAACCAGGTAGTTAATGAATGTTATATATTAATGCTTATTTGAAGCACTGGAGTAGGTCCGAACCTTTGGTGTGAAGATAACACTAAATTAGTTTTCCACAAAACACCAAAACACTACACTCGACGCGCGTTTAGCCAACAAAGTTGGCACCATCTGGTGATGATTGAAATTGAGTCTTAACAGCTTTAATTACCTCTAGATTATGCCAATTTTGTTGGTGATACGCGCGTCCAGTGTAGTGTATATTGTTTTGGTGTTTTGTGGAAAACTGAGTCAGTGTTGGTTATTTGAAGGTTATATATTGTGATTGAAAACTTGATTTAATTTTAATAGGAGGTACTCTTTGATAGAATATATTACTCGTAATATGTTTATACGAAAAGTTAAACAAAATGATCTGTCGTAACGAGAGCTTTCTGCTGTGAAGAATTGTGCACTTTTTATCGCTGGTACAGATGGTACTACGCGCCAAAATTTTGCCCAAAATCGGTATATGTAATTTAATAGCATCAGGGTCTGTATAACAACATGCAACGTTGTTATACAGACCCTGTTGTTATACAGAACCCGTCGATTCCCAAGAGTTGTTATTCTCTACCTGCTATCGTATTAATGTTTTGGATTAGACATATTTTTCAAATTGTATCTTTAGTTAAGTTTTTCTGTTTAAAATTTGTATTTGTTTGAAAATTGAAAATACCTATTGTTTCCAGTAGATGGAAAATGACATGTTTAATATATTATCAATTATAATTTATTATTTTATTTCGAATTTACCAACGTATGTATATATTAATTTAAAGCTGTACGTCCTTTTATACCTAATTGTTCTTAAAATAATAAAGTACGAAGCGCCAGTATTAAAACATTCCATGAAAGTATCAATTTATATTTATAGAAAAATACATCAAATTTATTTGATGCCATTTATTACATATTGTATTTTTCAGCAAATGCAACTCCAAACGACGAATTCACAATAAGTTTATCATACATAAAAATGTGATAAAAGTATAAATAAGTCTCTATCGGAACGTCCATAAGGTGCGCAGTAAATAGCCTCGTCTGACAAAGCCGAATGCTGTCCTCACTCTTTCTTCTACGCATACATAGAGAAACCTCACACTTTTTCCTATTATTGATGAGCAGTACCACGTTTAAGTATCGTATTAAAGTATACAGAGTGATGCACAATAAACGGCTAAGGCTGCAGTGTCATTACTTATGATCCAATTTAAAAAATTTAAAAACAGAACTGAAATATAGTAGTATAATCTGATATACTATATACAGTATATTTTTAATGGATCTCGAATTATTTACAACGATAATCAATTTTTTTTTAATGGCATTAATAAGGCATACCGATTGGGAAAATTTTTAATGTGCATTACGTGGACCTCTCAAATCACTTGAGAAATAGACTTGGATAAATTATAAAGCTATAATTTAAGGAACATTCTTTGCCGTCTTCAGCGTCATTATAACAAGCATAGGTCACTAGATAAATTGGAAAACTGAAATTTGGCGACTTTTTATGTCCGCTATAACTTTTTGTTTCTGATGCTACGCTGAAATTGTTCAAGCAAGTATAAATACATCATTAGTGTCTTTTCATCATGTCCATTTTTTCTACCATTACTCATTTCCATGCAACGGCATGCAACTTTTTTCTTATGGACGCCATAGAGAAACAGAGAAAAAATTAGACAGAGAATTCAAAAATATTACATAGTTTCAGCGTTTAAAAAAAAAGAGGTCCATTAAAAGTGTATTGCATGCTACACTAGTATGTTTTCAGTGATTTAATTTTTTAATTTTTAAAATCGGACCATAACTAACAGTGCTACAGCCTTAGGCCTTGGTGTGTAGCCCTGTATATAAAACGAGTATATATTTTTGACTGAGTGAAACATCATCGTTATTAATCCATTTATAGTATGGCGATTTAAAAACTTACAAATCCTTAATTGAAAAAAAAATATATATACAAATTCTTTACTAATATCATGTCTCACAATAGTAATAATGAAAGACTGGTAGTTGGAGATCACTTTGTCATACGTCCTTACACACACAAAGCATCTCAATAGCTTAAGTAAAATTTGCAAAGGCATCGTATACGAGTATATATTAGTTGAGAATGAATAGATACTACTTTGTATCTAAGATATCTGTCTTATTTAAACACAAATATATTCTAGCTAATTTCTATCCACGAAAAAGGCATCCGTATATAGATTCTGGATTCGGTAATCTGTGTATATTCTAAATATATGAATCATAATATTTACAGATCTTTACCAGTATTATTTAAGAAATTAAATGAAACCCATTTCTTTATAGAGTTACTGTTGTATCATAGTTAGAGTACAGGGAATATTTATTTCCCATTCACTATGAGTAAGGCTACAAATATGTATAAAATTACATTGCAAGCATTTTTACAAATTTATTAAAAAAAAACGGTGAAGTATGGTTAATTTCATTTCCCCAAAAGTTGCAAGCGTCAATCTACATAGGCCTCAAGTGTGCCTAATTATTAGTATGTAACCTTGGTGGGCTTTTGAAACAGTTATAATTAGAAACGGAAATCCTCAATGAACAGGAAGACGGAGGTACGTGTTTCAGAGCGCACACCGGCAAGAAGTAGGAATGCGAAAAATTAAAGAAAATAAGCCTAGCTTTTATGACCCGCCACCGACACAATGTTGTTTATACAGGCGTCAGCACCTTCTAATATGTTGTTTATTGCGATTTATTTTGTAAAACGTCCGGTTTATTTTGTTGAAAAAAAGAGTTTCTTCTCGACATCCTACAGAAAGACAGGTAGGAAGAGCGCGCACATGACTTGAATGTTGACATGTTGATGGTGTAATATTTTCTATTCGTTTTGGATAAACCTGTTTTTCCAAACCTCGATCTGTTTTGACCCTGACAGGTTAAAGTATCAGTTATTATATAATAAAATGACAGTTAATAGATAAATGTATGTAATAGATAAATATTCTGTATATATACATACATATTAGATAATACGGTTCAAAATAATCATAATAAATTTATTAAAAAAAAGTACAAATCTTTTCCAAAAGAAAAGTATATATTAACGAACAAAGTTGATTTATAGTTTATTTCATCGCTATTTGTCAAATAAAAAATCACAGTTTTATCCCATATGTCCATATAGGTCTCAGTATGATTTTATAGACGAGTAATTAATTTTCAAGGGACACTGACTTCCTACGTATAGTCAGTACGTTTCTCTAATTTTTATGTTGATTTGTTGGTTCTTTCCTTTAATGTGTATAGACCAGTTCAATTCTCTGTCTAAATGAAGTCCCAGATTTCACTTCTTCTTTTATTAGTATGGGAGTACTGTTTATGTATGTTGATACGAGTATTGCATTTTTTTTTAGCTGTATATTATAATTTTAATGGTAAAGAAACTCCTAATAACCTCTCTAAACACAAGAACTGAAAAAATTTAATGTTATACGTCATTCCAGCCATTGAAAAAAGTTGTTTCAGTAAAAAAATAATTTAATAACAAAATTGTGAATATTGTACTAACTTTATCACCATATATCTCTGTATATATATTTATACAATCATATTAAGACTTATACACAATGCAATAAGCGATACTAGTAGTGAAAGGTATTGTGCGAAAATCAGGAACTAACATTTTACTGTTATAGGGTGTTTACGAGGTTAGATTGTTTTATCCTGCTTTTATTTTTAAAGTTATAAGAAGACGATCATTGCTGAATCGGTTTTCAAGTCCACAAATTATACAAGATAATATATGTATAAAACAGAAGATAGAATTGCATTCAACGTCAGTATTATTTCTATATATAATAATTAATCCTTATTCCTGAATATAAAGTAATACTTTCGATGGAAGTAATCGGTAATGCTATTGCGATATTTAATACAGTAAAAGAAATAAATTAAACAATGATAAATAAAAATAATCCTGTTAAAACGTAATCAAAATGATGGATTTATAAACAATAACTAATGAAATTAATAACAAATAAAAAGAACGAACCATAATAATACCTAAAATAAATAACAATACCCCTAGTACTATTGTAGCCAAGAATAGAAGTACTTGAAGGACTGGTGATTATTTCATGATTTTATACACCACCTCTTTGTTGGAAACAGTAATACTTTTGCAAAAAATTTATTTTTCTAATGGAGACTGTAATTTAGCCACAAATACCTTTAATAGAATATAGAATATCGTCTTGACATAAATCAGAGGACATTTACATGGAAGTCATAGAACTCTATTTAAACCGGATGTCTTGACAGGAGATATATAAATCTGAATACGTTAATAATATTTTCGACACGCTCAATTAAATTTATTTCTGATCGAGTTATCTGCTGCCAGCGAAAAATAGACTGATCTTCATATTGATATGTAATATATTATCGTAGCAATCATAGAATATGTTTTACGTTTTCTCCTTGCATCTTTGGCCAAATAAATTAATAAAGAATGTATTTATATAATTATTATATTTAATTATTTGTAAATAAGTCAAATATAAATAATACCCTCAAATTTTAACAGATTTTGGAATATACTCATACATTTGTTTGTTATTGGAAATGCTTTGTTTGGTATTTGAATTATGTACATTTTTCATAAATGGTCTATTGAAATTACATATTCTTATTAGTTGCAGTAAGAGATAGTTCTACAGTAAAGCACTTTTCAAAAAATAAATATTCACACGTATAACAATAACCTTTGGAACACCAAGAAATTGGACTGCTCGTAATTTATTAATAATTTTATGAATGACGATTTATTCTCCTTATTGCTAAATTTTTTTGACAATGCGTGGTTCTATCAGGTGGAGAACTGATAATCCGCGTATTGTTGTTGAATCTCCATTATATTCTCACAAAATTGCCATTTGAATAGCAATTTCTCACAGAGAATAATTGGCTCCGTTTTTCCTCAATTTCAGCATTAACGCAGAAACATACAATAATAAAAATTTTACTGAATTTGTTCAATAGCTACACGGTAACGAACTTGGATGGATATTTTCAACAAAACGTGTAAGGACACATACTACCTATCAAACCTTTTCTCACGAGTTCTTTTAGTGATCGACTCATAAGTTTGCATCAAAAGTTGTGTAAGGTTTTCTTGTTTCAATATCATGGACTATTTTGTGTTCATTTATAAATAATAATAATAATAATAAATTGTGGAAGAATGTATAAGGTGTTACAATAAAAGCGCAATATGTGAATTTTAAAATGTAGATATTTGGTAATTAGATATGGAACAACACACCCGGTAAATGGCCGCCATGGCTTTGGTGGCGCTTGAGTACTCTTCTCGCGAAATTTTCAATAACGGTTTTGAATACAAGTGGTGCAATTTGTTGATACAGCGTTCAACTTCGGCCTTCAGTGCTTGGGTGGTCGTGGAATCATTGGCATAAATATGAGACTTCAGAAAAAAACTTATAGGTGTTAAATCGGAAAATCGTGGCGGCCAATTCTGATCACCAGAACGGGCAATTCGTGCAAAACCGTCAATGTTTCACGGATGGTATGACAAGTGGGACTGTCCTGCTGATATCACATGTCCTCAAGAGCAATATCTTCCAACTGAGGCACAAATAAGTGGGTTATCATGTCACGATAACGTTCACAATTTACCATTAATGCATTACCTTTCTTGTCTTCAAAGAAAAATGGTCCAATGATACCTTCAGACCATAATGCATACCAAACAGTGACAAGTTGGGGATGCATTTGTTTCCCATGAATCATTCGTGGATTTTCTGAGTCTCAAGTGCGGCAAGTTTGTCTATTATTAATGAAGCCATCAAGGTAAATATGGGCTTCGTCGCTGAAGATGATTTTATTCACAAAATCGGCATTCACTTTTTGTTCTACAATGAACCAATTGGCGAACTCTCTTCGCTGTGCATGGTCTGTTGGCAGAAGTTGTTGAATCGATTGGACTTTGTAAGTATGGAGATGCAAATTTCCAATTCTTGTGCATGATGACGAATAGAAATCCCTGGACTCTCGGCCGCACTCTCGCGAACTGACGTGATGTTTTGTGAGGAACGACCACTAAGAGCTTGTGTCATGTGTTTCACATCAATAACTGAACCAGTACTTTAAAATTCTTCCAACTGAAAATTGGACGCACTTTACAGATCGTAGCAACCAAATTATCATCATTTTGGTAGGAATGCTTAATAATAAGGATGCGTTGTTGTATCGCTCCATGTTGAGTAACTGTATTTCTCCTATCGACCTGTCACTATTATTGACCTATCGAATCAAAACAGTCAAAATGGCCCGCAATTCAAATATTGCGCTCTTATTGTAACACTCTATACAAACTGAACGCTAGATTTGCTGCAAAATGTCTTTGATCACATAAAGAAGCGTCTAAACTTATGCACTGAACGCGAGTCATATCTAATATGAAATGTTATTAGGATTTAATTTTAAATTTACATACATTATGACATGCAACTTGACAAACTTATTTCATAACTACATACAAAATTATTTCAAAGAATTATTTCGTACGTTTTTCATTTCACGACCACCTTCTTCCTAGATAATTTTTGATATCCCGGTATATTTTATGAAATTCTTAAAATATTTTTACTTACTATAAATTCATAAATTGCCATGAATTTTATACCTGCTTTGCCAAACCATTTATTTATCTAATTACTTATTGTATGTAAATTAGTTTCTTGAAATTGCTTGGCTTAACTTAAAACATCTTATTTTTCACAGGTTTACACACATCTATCTAGTTATTTCCTTCTTGCCATTATGAATATTTCATGAATACAAGAGACTGCAATTTCCATAGTAATCTAAAGATCTAAATTAGAAGAATAATTTGAACTAAGAAGGAAGTTACATAATGCGTAATATACATTTATTTTTCACTAAAACGTTGTTATGAGAGCCTGTGTGATAGCAACGTAGATTCCGTTCCTAAGCAGTACTTATATTTAAACAATTGTATGTTCGAGATATTGTTATATCGTTGTAACAACAAACATAAGGATAGGTACCTGTTTATATAGAAAAATACTAGAATCAATGTTTCACCGTCGAAACAAGTATTTCCCAGAAGTGCTTATGAACGTAATAATGATTTGTGTAAATACATATTAAAAATTAATTATTTTAGATTTCTGAGGGTTGAATAGTTACTTTAGAAGAATATAAAAAATAAAAGAATAAAAAACAATGGAACTTGGATTGCAAAACTAACAACAAATAAAAAAATACAAGTTTATAAGTAAAAAGTCAAGAAATACAAATATCTCAATTCATTAGGTTAATTTTCCGATACGAATTGTTTTCTTTCAAAATTAACAGTATGTAGTTTTGCCAGTAGAAACTAATCGATTTAAAATTGTTAAACTAAATCATAAAATCGATTTGCATGATTATTTTCTGTGGGGATTTTGAAAATGTAGATAACAAGTAGAGAATTCAGAATTAAGAAGAAAACAGAGATCCAATTTTCAATTTAAAAAAAAAATAAAAAACGTTTACCGAATGTCATTTAAAGAATTATACGAGAATTAATCATAGTTTAGAATATCTACCCAACAAGTGGGACTTATGGGAATACAAATTAATGGAATTCAAGGAATATACCGAACAAGTACTTTAATTTTATGAAAAATTATCTGAATTAAAGACAATTCTTAACAAAAAACTTAATGGAGAAACTTCCAACTGTTTTCAAATTTACCTGGGAGTGCCACAAGGAGCTATACTTATTCCTCTTCTGTATGTACTATATAGATCTGACTTACTAACTTCAAGATAAATAACTACTGGAACATTTGCTGATGACATTGCAACATACAATCTTCAATATTTTCTAGGAACACTTGAGGAATGGTCGGAAAAGTGGAAGATAAAAGTAAATGGATCCAAATATTTTCATAAAAAATTTCCCATTAGAAAAGAACGTTGTTCTGCAATTCATCTCAACTCGGAAATCGAACTTCAAGTAAGAACCGTTAAATATCTTGGTCTCCACCTATACAACAAACTTACCTGGAAGGAAGAAACACGTATCCAAAAAGAAAAAGCAAATTGACTTTAAAATGAAAGAAATTAACTGGTTGATTGGTTGATTTGGACTGGATGAAGCCTAAATTATCAATAGAAAATAAAGTACTTCTATATAAAACAATAATTAATAGAACTCTCGGGCTGTGCAGCTAAATCATACATTAATATTATGCAATGATCTCAATCGAAGGGTCCTTGTACTACAACAGATGCAATCGGGTATATTTCAAACCAGATGTTACATACAGACTTGAATATCTCCGTATATAAGCGAATCCATAATCACCATCTGAAACTCGAAGCACATCCCAATCCCCTTTCTAGAAACACTATTACATCCAGTTGAGAACCGAAGATTAAAGAGATGTTGGTCAGACTTAAATAGAAGCTGAGGTGACTTCGCTGGATTTGCACCTCCCCAAATCATCAGTGCAAGTACCTACTCCTTGTACAAGTTACCACTTTACCTTAAACATGGTATTGTATCTGATTGCTAATAAAGTTAAAAAAAAAGTTCGAGATCGAAAAAAGTTACACATTTGAAGAGGCTATGACACTGTTCAGTAGCAAGCATTTAAAAAAATATATTATGACTGATTGTTATTGTCCGTAAGTCAATTAATCTTGCATATATTTTTTTATTTTTGTATGAATCGGAACTCGAGAATATATTGACGACAAAAAAGAATCTGGAAGATGTGATCGTTTAACTGTTAGTATAAATAAACCTTTACGTCAGCTTGCTATTCAGATAAATCGGTACTGATCTAATTTATCTTACTTCAAAGAAATACAATTTGTAGTTTTACAATTTGGATCTAAAGAAGCAGTTGCCATCAAGGAAAGTTAAGCGAAATTTGTAAATGCTCATAGTTAAGTAGATTTATAAACTATTTGTAATAATTACAATGGATTAATAGTAGCAATAGAGAAACTACAAAACCGTTCATTGTTGTTAGCGCAGTCCATTCAAATAGTAGATTCTGTATACACACATAGCTAAATGCTTTATGTTATGCAAAAAGTAAGTGTTATAGTAAAGTTTGATAAGGTTTTAAAGAAATATTCAAATCAATTTGTGTACACAGAACAATGGAGACGAATAAAATACTGTAATAATTATCGTATTTATTTAGATTTTTTTCTGAAACTATTTTATGATTTGTATTTGTTCCATTAACTAGCAGTGGCGGCGCTAGTTTTATTTTGGGATTGGGCGAAAATAGGCAGGGTGTATTTAGGATGGGCGAGGGTGTTAAATATATTATTCCATGTGCGAATGTAATATAGCGGTGTTATAAGAGGTTGGACGACTGGTTGGGCGAAAAGGATTTTGACTGGGCGCTCGCCCACCCCTGTCGCCGGCACTGTTAACTAGTTAACAAAAACGCTAATATTTTCGTTTTACTACTCGTATATGTAGTTAAAATAAAATTCAATAGCAATCGTTTTGTTTTTCCGATCTTCCATAATTAAACACAACTGTGGCTCCCAACAGACCACAATGTGTGGTTTCACATTTACATCAACACTTCTACGCACTATTATTTAATATTTACTCTCATTTTTCTAGTTGGACTATTTATTGCCAAACAAACCGAGTTTTGTGCGTCATTCACGATCTATTAAAAGTATCGCTTCCTTACGTAACAAAATTCGTGCTGGCTATGTTTAGAATAGACAACAAGAGCCAAGTTCACAGATTTTTTTTATTTTGTGTATCAGTAGTGTACGTGTACCAACATCAAATTTAATGGCGTAGTTGATTTATTTTTACATTGAACATGTTTAAAGAGAGATATAAGATTAGTGGTCGTGTTCAGAAATAGACGTTGTATGTACCTGGAATCGACATTGAAATTAACAAAACAGCACGACTGTATAGCATTGGTGGATCTATCGATATAAATAAGTTTTATATATATTTTTTTTTTTATGGAGAGGGCAGTATTTTTTTGCCAACGTGCGAGAAATATATCAATATTATTTATTTGAAGGAATGACATTCAATGAGAATGAAAGGAAAATACATTCAACTTAAACCAAAACCGTTATAAGTTTACCACTACGTCACCACCATACGGTAATATTACAGACAACCTGCTATCCCTATGAACGCATTTGTTATAATAGGTAAACAAGAGACAGGTGATGATACGTGTATCTTCGGTCATCGGAGATGATCTGAATATATCACCGACAACTGTTTTTATATTTTCACGCTGATCGGTGAGAAGACAAATAGTAACATACGTATTAGATTAAAAATATGAAACTCTTCTATTGACTAACGCAGTAGATAATTTTCGACAGATATTAATAGTTGCTTGACATCTGACTGCTAACCTCGTACAGCTGATGATGATTTTAGATAAGAATGAAATTCTTGGCAGGTCTTTTTAATATTCATTTTTGTTATCAACATGGCTTTGAAAACAGACACCTGAAGGTGATATTTCAGATGTGCATAATTTATTCAGTAAAGAGAATACTCCTTCTACTGGTGCGTTTGTTCCAGGCAGACACAAAATATATTCTCTCAAAATGTTTGAAAAAAGTTTGCATGATTTAGATTATTAGCGTGGAAATGTTTAAATACTGCCCCTCAACGTTTTTCGGTTGAAATATTTAGATTATTCCAATCTGCCACTTTTTGAGATGTAATGAAGTCAGAAATGAGTCAAAATTCATCAAATATTTCTATATCTGTATTACAATCAAGGTATCCTTTTTCAATCAAAACATCTAACACCTTTTATCTTCCCACGCAAGTTTTTTTTAAGTTTGTCCAATTAAATATCTCCAAGCTAGTCTTTATTAAAAGCAGTCCATTGATCCAAATATTCACAGCTTGTCTTGTAAAATTCTGTAGCTATAGTTCTCACAAGCTGTGCGTTAATATTAAAGCTATCTTTCAACTTTTTGAACAAACTATGAACTGTACATGGTAGGAACTGAGTAGTCTGTTTTTGAGCTAAACTTTCTTTCAGTTGATTAATTTCATTTGCGGCTGCTATTGCTCTAATATTTTGACCTTAAATTTTTAACACAGATTGATGAAAGCTTGCCGACTCAACGCACATGAAATGAAGCCATAGTTCTGACATTCGGATTTTCAAAAAAGTTTTTTAATATAATAGGACATTTTTCGATGCTCAAGTAATATATTTTTAATAGCTCGTACATTTACAAAGCTCTTTTGATGGCAGGCATTAGTGTAAACCATCTGGTCTTGCTATAGCCCAGCATCTTTCGATATTCGGTGTAAGTTTTGCTGCAAAACTCATTTAGTGCTTCAACTTGAACCATGTAAATATAAAAAAAAACGAATAAATATTTACTATTATACCTACGTTAGAAGTCTATAGGTAGACCGTCTGGAGTTAATTGGATTGCGTTGTGAATGATATGGGCTCCGCATCCGATATCTATTAACGGTTTTTCGAGAGATGATTTTAATTTTGCGTACATTATTGACTCCTCGCCTAGCTACTTCGCCGAAATTACAGTTGGTGCCGCCACAAAATGCCGCAATCTTTGTAGACAAATTATTTTCTCTCAATACCTGTACTAAGCAATTAACAATGATATCTGAACTTTGACCAAGTTGATCTTGGAGATCTAAAATTTTTACCTGTATTTCTTCATATGCGTTATAGATTTTGAATTTTTATCACTGTTGACCGTTCTGTAAGTGAAAACGGGACAATTCGGTGTCCCGAAGCTTTCCTCGGAGACACCGGGACAGAGTAGCGAAAAAAGGGACAGTCTCGTTCAAAACGGGACGTATGGTCACATTATGCATCTCCCTTATCCATTTCGCGCTCTCCAAAGCATCTACGTCTACAACAACCTGAAGCCTGCACTTAGCTTTGTAGAGAACCCAGTCTAGGCTTGTGTCATCGTTAGTCGTAATCCCCTGTATCCGTATGGTGAAATGTGTGTTAGCGGACAATAATACGAGTAGTGCGGAGGACGAGGAAGCCCAGCGCTATCTCGTTCTAACCGAGGCCTCCGCCATTATCGCTACTGCGCCGTGTAGTGCGCCGATTCCAACTCATAGGACCATTCCGCCATCCAGGAATTACGCATATCATAGACGCGACCGCATCTCCGACTTGCTCCACCATTATGACGTCGCTCTAACACGATAGCGACCCCGGATTATCCGCGCAGCGCGGATGGTGAAGAACTAACCGTAAAACTCGCCCTAAGAAGACCCCTGGAGCTAGACGCTACTGACAGGCCAGAGACGTTCTTCGTAACCATCGACAGGCCGACTACAATATACGAGGTGTGATAAAAAAATACGGTGAACGAATTATTATAACAGAATCTGCTGATGCTACATATGTGTGAAATAATGCGTCCAATAGCCTGAGCCCTTGATATAGTCAGTGTCAAGTTTGGACAAGTTGTGACTTGTCAATAGGCTTTCAGAGCCGGAAGAGTCAGGACGTGTTTACCGCGTTTGTCGTGCATGGATTTCGATCAACACATTAACTTTAAGTTTTGTTTTGAGTTACAAAAACGTGCCAAAGAATCTCATGAAAAGTTAAAATCTGTATATGGTGATAATGTGGTGACTCTGAAGACTGTTTACAAGTAGTATGAGCCTTTTAAAAGCGGAAATGAGTTGATTGAAGACGAGCAACGGTCGGACGTTCTTCGATTTCAAAAACAGACGAAAATATTTCAAAAATGGAAAAAAGTCTTCAAACGTTCAAATAGACGAATAGGCGATTGACTATTCGAGTGATTAGTGAAGAACTGAACATCTCGTACGGGCCAATGGCTTTATCCTTCATCACGACAACGCATCATGCTACACCTCGTATCTCATCCGCAAGTTTTTGGCTGAAAAAAAAAAGATTCCTGTCTATCCATATCCCCCTTACTATCCGGATTTAGCACCATGCGACTTCTGGCTCTTTCCAAAACTCAAAGCCGTGCTAAAAGAAAAACGTTTTGATACCATTCCCAACATTGAGAGGACAACGACGGAGCAGCTGCAGGTTCTTCCCAGAAATGCTTCCAATCATGGAAACAACGTTGGAATAATTGCATCGCTAGCCAAGAACAGTAATTTGAAGGACATAAGTTCAAATTTGAAGTAAGCTTATTACTTTGTTCGTAATAAAATTCACCGTATTTTTTGATCAGTCCTCGTATGTATATTAAAATAAGCCTATTTACTTTTCACACGTAATTCATCGATTTTAATATTCCAATTAAAAAAAATTACAGGCTGATACATGATATCGTTGATACTTGATATATTTACTAACGTCGAGAACTCCCTGCAAAATATTATGGTCCTTCCTAAGACAATCCGAAAAATTTTACAGACACAGGATTACTGAAATTATTGGTGTTCCAGTAATGTAGAAAACCGTTTAAGCATTTATTTTTGTTAAGGCAAATGCTTAACAAATCCATCACTACATAACAGAATTTACGATTATACGATCAAAGTCACTTACAATTTGTATTAACGCCTTTATTACTTGTTAATCAGAATTTTAATTCTAGGAAACAATTTTCCGTCTCCACCCAGGAAGAGAAAAACTTAAATGAAACTCTAAACGTAATCATCGAATTAATTACATATACATTTTACGCGGCGTACACTGCACTTGAATGTTTTAGGTCATTTTGCTTTCACAGAACTTTAAAGAGCACGTCTAAAATAAATGAACTCGAGTAGATATATACCAAACAAGATTTTCGATGCCAATTTTATTTCGCATAAGTAAATGATGGATCCAATTGGTCGATGTGCAATCGAGATTAATCCACTTACTTCGAAATTGTTTCGCGTTAGGATAGCTATTTTACATTTTGCAGTGTTCGTAAATAATTGGGGGGTAATGTTGCGTGGGGTTTGGCAAGCGGCCAGTTGGGTTAATAGAACAACCAAATTGTGATTAATTTCCTCCATCAAACCCTAGGAATGATCAGTAATCGAAAACGCCCAATATTGTATAGCTTTAAATAAATTCGTCATCAGCGATGTATAAAAATATAGCACTGGTGGCTAGTGGTGGTCATTGCTTCACGTGTATTTACGAGCCCAGGTTCATAATAGTTCGACCATGCATAATTTTACAACTGTAAAACTAATAACACTCTCAAAACTATTTTATTAAAGAAAAATATTGATAACAGAAACAAAGTATAAACTTTTAACCTAAATACGTTGAAATATTACTACGTTATGATGTGTCAATGACAAGTTTTTGTCAATAAATAAAAAATATTAAGATTCACGTTTCTAGCGTTTTAAAACAAAATAGAATCTCAATTATTGCCAAAGTGACACGGATATTATGTGTTCTCTAAAATTCTCTAAAAATGGCACGTGGCGTGGCATTAAGTGACGATATGCGAAAATCAATTGTTCATGCACATAAACAGGGAATTTCGGCTCTAAGTCTACAGTGTAAGGCACTATCAACTTGTATACAAAAACTGGATGCACAGCCCAAAGGAAGAAAACTGGTCGATCATTTTATTGACTATTTGGTTAGGAAAGTGAAGTTCTCTGCGTCTCTTATGATCTGGGGGTGTATGAGTGGTATGGACGTAGGAAAATTGCATTTCGTAAATGGTACTGTGACAGCAGAAAAATATAAACAAATTTTGACAGATAGTTTATTGCCGTCAATACCAATATGTCAAGTCACTGACGCGCAATACATTTTCCAGCAGGATAGTACTGCGTGTCACACAGCAAAAACAGTCAAAACTGGGTTTACAGAACATAATGTCATTGATATGGAATGGTCCTCTAGCAGTCCAGATATCTCGCCAACATTGTGGCATAAAATAAAAGAAAACAATTGCGCAAATATCTAGCCCGTTCAGTTAACGGTCTACGCACCAATTTTAAAAAATTTCGGAAAGCACACTTCTTGAAGAGTGTGCTAATCTAGTAGATGCAGTGCCTGCCAGAATTAAAACTGTTACTGTTAATAAAGGTGATGTAACAGTTTTGATGAAGCGGGAGAACTATTCTGAACCGCGAATCTTAATGTTCTTTGTTCTCAAACTTGTCACTGACGCATCATAACGTAGTAATATTTTGTCGTATTTAAGTTAAAGTTTACATTTTGTTTCTGTTACCAATATTTTTCTTTAATAAAATAGTTCTGAGAGTGTTATTACTTTTATTTAAATATATTAGTTGTAAAGCTATGCCTGGCCGAACTATGAGTCTGGGCTTGTAATTATTATTAGTTCACAGACAATATTTTATTTGGTCGTCCTGTGACTATTTTAGTGAACAGGTGAATAGATGAATAATTATTCATCTATTCTGCAACTGCAGATAAATTTTAATTTATCTGCAAATACTTTGAAAATAACTTTATTTATTTAACTAATAATATAGCGCATTTTAATTAAATAAAAAAAAAACAATGCGTATGTTAATTCATAAAAAAGAACGTTCCTAATACGTATTTTAAAATAATAGTAATACGTATTTATAATTTCCTTTTGTATTTATATCTGCTTTATAATATATCTGTCTATTTAATTATAGTTCTTCCTTTAGGCTATTACACATGATTTATCGATTTCACATGATTTATCGACAAAAAAAAAAAACAAATGAAACACAATTTCTAAATAGAGCCTAATGTATTACAAATACATTTTAATTCACTAGATGCTAAACGTTTCAAAATACTAGTAATGTAGTTAATATATTCTTTTTATTTAAATGCACTAGTTGGCATACTTGTTTCTTTGTGAGCATATCTAATATTAGTACGTACATATGTTTGTCTGAAACTGCTCCAAAATGTAATGTTGTCTCCCTTCACAAAATTTCTCTCGAAAACTGGAAAAACTATGAAAATTTTGAGATTAAGAAAATTTTAAAATAAATTAGGCTAATTTGAAAACATATTCGAAAATATTACGAAAAATGCGAATTAAAATTGTTGTCACCTTTGTACTTGGTCATATCGAGTTTTTTTTTTGAAAAAAGAAAACGTCTTAATCATTAACTTTATTTCAACCACCATCATTAATATTTTTTTTCTGGAAGACACAGGTCAATCAAATCGATAGTTCCATGAGAAAGTTAGACACATATTTTAAATCCCTTTATAGTTTAAATTGCCATATAAGAAAACGACTGTTATCTACCTTAGAAAAACTAGTCATGCTCCTTTAAATATTTCTGTTTCTCAGCGTATATTTTCTTAAACCACATCAATCATCAAGAAATAATGCAATGAGGAACTTTCGGTACATTTTCCTGAAAAAGCGACAATATTAAATACAATTTTTATTTAAACATGTCTACATTTGGTCAATAAAGCCCGTACCATTTAAAGACCAAGAGCATAATTAATTATTATCGGTATATTATAATTTCGGAAAAACGTAAAGTTTGGTTATAATATAAACGGTACGTTGACATACCGACATAGTATTGATTATAATAATTCGAGTGAATCAGAAACTGGTTCAGTGAGATCACAGTCGACCCAGTAATAATTACTGAATTACCCGTTTAAATTGAATTATTGTCGAAATAAAACCACGATCCTTACAGGAGAACGCCACTGTACCTCTATACAAACTACTAAAATAAGTCGTGTATACATTAAGCCAACTTATAACCTTTTCGGTAACAATACGTATCAAGACGTATGTCTCAAATAGTTATTTTACTTTACGAACGCACAATAAAAAAACGTAATAGCTTACTCCTTTATTTATTTGTTTCCCAATAATGGGTGTAGGCTTGGAGGATTTTACAAAACTATTGAATTAAAAAGGTTAACAAGCGGTAATCAGAGAATACCATCACGACTTAAGAATAAAAGGTGCTATGCATAATAAATAAAAATTATTTATTTATAGTTTTTCAATACCGTTTCTTAATTGATTATTAGTGAACAGTTATAATTGAAGGTAAAAACTCTCATCTAGGAAGAAGTTGTCCAAGGTCGTAAATATACAGAAATTGCCAAAGAGTTTTATCAAACGGGGAAAAATCCGTTTTTTTTATTTGTATTTCTTAGGGCATTATTGTGTACGTGTGTAAAAATTGAATGACATTTTGAGTTCAATATAGTCAAGAGATTTTTAATTTAGGAGGAAAATGTGTTTTTTAATTCATCAGATAAAATGCAGCAATCCATACAATTTTTGATATGCCAATAACGATTAAGAATAAACAGGAGTTTTAAGAAGCACACTACTCATAAATTATAATTCTCATAACTCTTATTGGTAATTTCTTGGTACCTAGTATTAAAAATGATAGGAAACAGTACACATTTCCTTGTAAACGAAATTAGAGTTTCAGGATTTTTTAATAATTCTTATAATTACAGTTGACTACTATTTATTGTTTTCAAAAAGAATCGAAATTTTAAGTTTGACCATCAAGATTAAGAAATAACTAAACTAATATAAAACTGCAATTATTTGCAGTAAATTTTAAAAATATAATATATGTTGTTACTAGTAAATGAATATAATAAAAAACTAAAAAACATAAACATTATGAGTTTATTCCAAATAAAAGTTTCTCCAGTATGTTTTACATGTATTCATACGCGTTTTTATCATATTTGAAAATTAACTTGTACTGTTTTAATTAAAACAATTACCCCTTATTTCAAAGAAGTATGGTACATATTTTATTACATGATACATTATTTTTTAATTTTTATCTTAATGTTATTATTCGTTCGTGTAGGAATAATGAGGGAATTAATTAATTTAAATATATTCTCGCACTTTTTATTCTTTTAACATAACATTCTCGATTTTAAAATAATATCGCAATGACTAATTAAATTATGTTTCCTTTTTAAAATTGGAGATGAAATGAATGAGATGTATGCATGTTCATAATTTCGAAATAATACAATCAAAAATTTATGTAAAAACTGTTATGCGAAAGTATATTTATACTTTTAAACTATTAATATTTAGTATTATATCTAACATGACATGTTTATTTAGGATACATTTTTTTACAGTTAAATTTTGTTTAATAATTTATTTTACGACTATAGTAAGTATATATCCTACGAATTTAATTCAGAATAAAATCTCCATAAACAGTTAACTATAACTGTAGTGTTAATTTAACAAATATCAAAATAGTCTTGAAATTCGATAGTATACAGTGAAAAATACAAACTAGTAAATAAATAATACAAACTTCGGATGTAGCTAGTCTCCTTGGGTGTATCAAGGTATAGATAGCTAATAAAAATGTTCATAAATTATTACTTATTGATATACAGGGTGATTTGTTAATTCGAGCCAACATTTTCAATGTGTCTATTTTCGAAGTAGGTTGTAGGTAATCAAATTTGGCATGCACTTGATTATAGACAATTACAGAGCCCATTTGAATATAAGAAAAACTAGGACCGGACTAACTTTTTATTTGTTAGGACTAATTTTTATATGTTTTATATAACAGTTCACCCTGCAATCATGTCTTAAACTTCGATATAGGAATTAAAAACTGAAAGGATAGTCAGTTAAAACTGAGTTGGTAAGATTTTTTGTCGCACTTTTCTGGAAATGTAGAAAAATATCCAAAATATCAAAATAAAATTTTACATAATAAATTAATCTAAAGGATAATTTTATTCAGAGTTGCAATTATAATAATTTTACAATCCTAGTTAATAATTTAGATATACTAGGACTCGCTT
The DNA here is from genome assembly GCA_037954035.1 of Rosalia funebris. Taxonomy (NCBI): domain Eukaryota; kingdom Metazoa; phylum Arthropoda; class Insecta; order Coleoptera; family Cerambycidae; genus Rosalia; species Rosalia funebris. Next base: position 15,507,206 of record JAZFAV010000007.1, read on the forward strand.
AAATCATACTTTATGAGTATGTCTGTAACAGAATTTTTTATAGTTGATTCTTTTAATCGATAATTGTAGATAAATGAAATATTCTAACTTACTGTAACAAATAACAAGTTTTAATTACATTAATTAAACAAAGTTTGCCAACAATGAACTACAAGCAAGAGATTAACTTATTTGAGTCCTACATGTCTTACACGTAATAACTAAGTGGGTAAATATTGTGACATTAAAAAAATGCTTGTCAGATTTACCACAGTCTATTTTTTTTAATTTAATATATACGAAACGTTTTCCTTATTCCCTTTAAGTACACAATAAAATTTATTTTCTGAATAACACAAATTTATAAACCCTGGTTGAGTTTCTTTTTAAATTATATTATAAAATAACAATGTCGTTATAAATTCGATATAAAAACTTACCCATAAAATCTGATCCCGGTATATTTGAATTATTAACTAGGGTTAAGGTTATTAAAAATGCAATTTTATTATAGTTCCATTTACTGTAGCGGTTGTAAGGAAATATTAATTAAAATAAGGTTTAAAGTACTGTGTGAAATTTTATTACGAAATTTAAGGTTTCTTTCTACATTTACACAAAAGTGCGACAAAGATATACCCATTCATTTTTATGTGCTATCCTAGTACTTTTGCATTCCTATATCACATTATATTTAAAAAATATAGGGTGAACTTTTAACATGAATATATAAATGATTTTCTTTTATAATTTGATACGATACTAATTGTTTTCAGTTTTTGGATTCTGTAGTGGCCAACTACCGCTTGCATACCAAATACGAGTATAAGCCAAAGAAATATACCAAAGAAAATAACACGTTTTATAAGTTTTATTAGCCATTCCTGACTCACACAAAGGTCTATCTACAATCAGAATTTGTATAACTCGTCATTAATCACCCTGTATATTTTGTGAGCTATGAAAAATATATTTAAAAATTAGTATTTTCCAGATGTTATCTTCTGTTGTTAATTTAAGTTTGCTGTTAGAAATAATCATGTAACGATTCTGGGATAGACTCGCCTGTAAGGCGAATTGCTTGTGTTTTAACACGATAATTTATCTAGAGTAAATATAAAAGTCCTCCATTGATTAGATTACACATGTCTATATAGTGTCGACTAATAATTCACAACTAAAATAAGGAAAATACCTTACAACCAAATTTCTTACCTGTACTATCGACATACATAACATCCAAATAAGTTCGAGGATTAAAAAAGTTCAACAATCAGACAGCATTTTCACACTCGACGGACCGGCACTGCGGCAATTTAAATTTCCCTATTGTTTCAGAAACCATTATAGACAAGCCATTATTTCACAACTGACGACGCCACGTGTAACATCCCTTCATTATTGCGTAAAGTCCATCAAGAAAGTATTTTTCACTAACATATTCCTTTATTGCACGCATTCCGTCACAGTGTGTTTCCGCCAGCGGAGGAAGAGGGTCTAGTTGGATCGTAAGATAATAGACGTTTCTCATGGGAAACGGCTTCTATTATATTATAATTTTTAATAGAAATTGTGTGTGAGTAGAATGAAACAATATAAATCTACAACAAAAAATAAATAAACGGCGGCTTTGCAACGTATACAGACGCTGCAGGAAATGCAACATTCGTTCGACGAAAGATACACTGTTTATGTTATTATTTTGAAAGACAACAATTAACATTTCTTATGGGAAGAAGTAGCCTACATTAGACGTAACTTGTTCGGACATTTACACAATTTATTATTTCTACTATTCTGTTTTTATTTAATTTTGTTAATTTTGTGGCACTATCTTTTTTGCTATATTTAGTTGGTTTTTCAAACGAGCATCTTATATATTATTGATTTTTTGATTAAGAATTATTTTATAAATGCAGTGACATCATAAATGATTTAGATCGTTGAAAGAATTTTGGATACTGGATGTACAAATGCGGCAACTTTTCCTGTGGACCTAATGTGTTTGAAACGTATTTATGATAATACCTAGTATAATTATGTAGTATAAATATAGTTTCGGTTATACCTACGTACATTATTGCAAATTTAAAATTCAGATTCTCTTCATGGATATAGATGTTCTTTAATAGCTGATGTGACTGTTCTGCAGGAAAAGTATACATGAAAAAACACTAGACATACAATTAATCCCTTAAGCACGTACTAATTACCTTTTAATTAAATTGTATTACTAAATGTTAAACTACATTTTGTTATTATAATTATCATTACATACGACATAATTATGGTTAGTTATAATTATGAATTAGAATAAAAAAATTCAAAAATATAGGGAATATCGTTCAGCTTTCAATCGAGTTGGATTGGTGACGTTTTAATGTATCTGCAATTGTATATTGTCGATTGCATGCGAATTTTATACCAACGTCTTGATTACAGATATCTGACTGTTAATGTATAGGTATGTCAATTATTATTATATACTTTTTTTATTTGTAACATCAATTAAACATTTTATACAGAAACTTCTATTTGTTTTGGTTTTTGAAATTACTATGAAGGTAAGGTATATTTACAATCTTATGAAAACTGCATAAAGAACATCATGGCTCTTCGAATATGTCTGAGATCTACTTTTTGGATCTTTTACCTCAGTAGGTTAAGTGTAAAATGAATTAATTTAAATATGTGTAATACAAACCGAAAACATAGAAATCTTTTGTACTCTTTCAGCTCAACAAAAGAGTAAACTGTTATGTCAATATATTTTTTGAATTCTATAATATACAAAATACTACAAATTGAGTTCAAAACGTAATTAAATTTAATTCCACAAATAATCGACCTGACTTTTTTTGACAAACATTAAACAGAATTTAATTATATCGGTAGAAGAATTGTCTTGTACCGATTTTTTTATTTATCGAGATTTTCTATGCATTTATCTTGTATTGCAAAAGAACACGATAAAACTTCATATTTTAATATTTTTTTCATTCCCCCTGCTTCGCTTATATTTATTCGATTAATTACTCATTATTTTTTGCAGTTTTTGCAGTTTATATTTTATATTCGCGTTATAAATATATTTATAATAAAGATAATATAAAGCAACGAAAAAACATATTAATATGATTTATAGTTTGTGTTAAGTTGTCGTGTATTTCTAGTATTTAATCCTTCATATACTGAAATATATGTATGTTAAAATATATAAACAACAATAAGTGTAACACTATCCATTAAAATAATAGGAGTAATACAAATTTATGATATCTTATTTGTAGATTCCGAAATATCTTAATCAAATTTATTTTCTCGAAACGTGATTTTCTCAACTGATACCACGCTTAGTTTTATTTTATTGAAACATATTACACACCTTACTACTTATTCATAAAATAATACATAACTGATACAATTTATATTTGTTTATATTTATATTTTTGGACGGCAAATAAAAGCTGGAAAAACAAATTAAGTATAAATCAGGAATAAGTAATCAATAAATATGTTTTTAAATGTAATTATTAAGTAAAATTTTCATCAGTTCTTCTATTTCCAATATATCATAATTCGGCAACATACGAAAATGAACAACAATAAGATATATTCTTATGTCTTGTATTATGAATTAAGATTATATTTTGGAAGTACTAAAAACATATCAATAATAAAATGCTTTGTTAACATCATCTAACTATTAATCTCACTTGAAGAAAAAAAACTGTTTCCAGAATTTATAACAGAAATATAATGTAGTTTATGATTTAATCCTGTAATGTCATTTTTTGATAATATTGTACAATAGTCAAACGGAATACTTTTTTATGTATGCACCATTGGTTAAAATTTGGTGAAAAAAATGTGTTACAAAGTAATATTCTTTCTTCATTGTGGCGTTGTTGAATTAATGCCATGGCGAGTGAATTTTTCGGATTTAAAATTACAATATTCAAAATATACAAGGCGCTTTATTTGAAAATCAGATGTTAGAGTATTTCTTTTCCTAAATTTGAATTTTCTCTTGAACTCTATTTTTACTTTTCCGCACTCCACTATACTAGCGGAAAAGTAATGTAATCATGTAAAGAAAAAGTGAAAAAACACAATTTTTTTTGGGTTTATTTTTCGTTTTTCGGCCTAAAAACAAAAAAAAAAAGGTTTTTAAAAAATGTTTGCTGTGTGTGTGTCGTCGTTGTCGTCGGCATTAAAATTTCTTGTTAGCACGATAATGATTGATCGGGTTTTGACTGATCCTGATCGGAGACGTCTCCCAGACGACACCTATTGATTTTGAGGTGGATAGCACACACCGCCCCCTCCCTTGGGTCTATTTGAGAAATTTGGTTTGTTAATACGATAACTCAACTAAATCGTGTCGGATCGATCGGGATTTGACTGACCCTGATCGGGAACGTCTCCCAGACGACACCTATTGATTTTGAGGTGGATAATCCACTCTGTCCATGGGTCATGAGAAAGCACGACGGTGGACTATTTGAGAAATATTTTTTGTTAACACGATAACTCAACTAAATCATGTCGGGTCGATCGGATTTTAACCGATTCTGATCGGGGACATCTCCCAGATGACACCTATTGATTTCGAGGTGGATAGAACACACTCTACCATGTTTATGGGTCATGAGAAAGCACAATGGTCGACTATTTGAGAATTTTTTTGTTAGCACGATCACACAATTAAATCGTGTCGGATCGATCGGGTTTCAACTGATTCTGATTAGGGATGTCTACCCGACGACATCTATTGATTTTGAGGTGGATAGGACACACCCCACCCTGTTCAATGGTCATGAGAAAGCACGAGGGGTGGACTATTTGAAAAAAGTAAAACTGTCGTATAAAACAAATATTAAATACTAACAACAAATAATATTTCTTCTCGGTCACTCAATTTCGAGATAGAGATGTTCTACGTGCGGAAAAGTCCGTTTTAAAATTTTAAAACTGTTTAGTTTTACTATGTATCTGCCACATAGTACGGTCTGTGTTGAAAATAAATTGTATGAGATTATTTGGGAATTTAGAATGCTATGCTATCTTTTCCTGCTATGAATTTTAACCTATGGCACTACAGGTTAAAGTAATCATACTTTCAGCTTTTTCAGTTTTTAGTGTAAATGCTTTCCAAAAATATAACATAAATTATATCCGACATTAAACAGATATCACATTTCAACAATACTCTATTGAAACTATCAATACAATTGATAGTTACTTTAATATAGAAAATAAAACATACTTAAGAGAACTAAAACAATAATATTATACAAACAACATGCCTTCGTTTCATATCAGTTTACAGATATTTATGAATTATGTAGATACATCATTTATTTATTAATTAATATTTTATTGTCCATTAATTTCTTGTCATTTAAAAATCTACATATATTTCTAGTCTTCATATATGTACATACTTCCTTCATTTATTAATTAATATTTTATTGTAAATTAATTTCTCGTCATTTAAGAACCTACATATACTTTTATTCATTTAATATAAACGTCTTCACAATTCAGCATATTATAAAAAATTTAACTTCAAGTATTACTATTTCTTAGTGGTGGCGAACCGCTTATGCTTTCTATGGGCAGAAATGTGTGTCCTAATTTAATACATATTATATATATATATACTTCATGCATTACATCTTACAGCAAAAATGATTGGAAAGTGTTATTCGAGTGAATACTCAGAAAATTCATAAATAATATCCTGGTATCCTTCACGATTTTTACACAATGGTGAATAGGGCAGCGTTCTATTATTTGCAACATTAAAAAAACAAAGTTCTTGGTTTTAGTCTTACACGAAAAAATCAACCCTCATTAGAGCAAGTCAGATAACATTTCAAGATGCTCAAGTGGAAACAGATATAAAAGATATTCATAGTAATTATAGTGAATATCATAAATAAGTTACAAAATATTTCGTTATCCTTAAGCGTTGAAAATAAATTGCATTATTAGCAAATTTAGGCAGTTCTGAATCTTCTCCTGTTATAAATTAAAACTTGTGACACTACATACATATAACCAATATTTCATAGTGTTCATACTATCTGAAAATATAATATACATTATAATGAGAATTAAACTAATATCGCATTTCAACAGTACTCCATTCCAACTATCACAAATTTATTGCCACTTAAAAATAGAAAACAAAACATACTTCCTGCCCCAAAATAATAATATAAACAGTATGTTCTTCGTTTCATATCAGTTTATATGAACTTCTTTCATTTATCAATTAATATTTTATTGTCGATTTATTTCACATAATTTACCGTCTATATTTTTATTCACTTCATATAAACCTTTTCACAAACTTAACTAACACGCTGTGTTTCACTGAAGAAGTACCAAACTTCCACTTAATAATCACTCAAGTAGTCTCTAGATTTAAATCAATTAAGACCATTTAAAAAACATAACCAAAACAGCCGCTAAATAGGCACACCGCATTCAGCTAACCAACGTAAATTTTTACAGTGTAGTTGCTAGCAACCGGCCAAGCGCGAATTTCAGCCTGAACTGAGGTAGAGCTTTGGCACAAGACCCTACGGGAGTCGAGTAAATAATTCAAAGTTCGCCAGCGTGTAACATAACTGAATTTGAACACCATTTGTTTGCTTCTTTCGTTCATTCGACAACCGCTACATGCTAGAAGTACCATTAAAGTACGCCATTGTCATAAATAATGAGCTATACCAAAGCTTTTTATACGGGGTATGTTGAAGAATTGAAGCAGGGACACTATCGTGTTTAATGATATGAACTGACGAAACTATAGCAAGTGAAGTTAGTTGTAGACTAACTTGGTTGTTGTAGACTAAGTTGTAGAACTACTAAAACAAATGTGAGCACAAACTGTTGACCATGGAATCTCCAGTGATAGAGCAACTTCATTACAGAATATTTGCCAACATTCAAACAAAATATACTGCATCACAATGAAAAATTATTAAACTTATGTGAGTAAAACTTTTGAGTCGATGTAGGTGCAAGAAATTTAGTTATTCCATATAACTAAATTATTATTTAATTATTCCATTACATATTTTTTAATTATTATTTAAGACTGTCTCTGCCGTAGTGTTTGACCACTTGTTGCTTTCTTCGTTCTGACAATGTATTCATATTTCTATCTCGTGTGACTTTCGTATAGCGTAAATATGTCGAGAAGTTTGCAGTAACACGCGACTGCTTGCACACAATGTAAGAATGTTTATATGGCAATTTCCTGATTTAAAATATGGCAGGCCTCCAATAAGTTTAGCTTATAATCGAAGCTTGTTGATCTTTAAGAAATCTTTATGTAAGTAGCATGTATACAGTGCCATACATAAATAAAAAAAAATCAGCAAAATACAGCATAAATAGCTAAAGGCCGAATTTATCTTCGATTTAATTTTTATAATGTGTTCCTGTTATGTACTGTTATTTATATGGAATAAAGAACCATTTAGTAAGTTTTAGGACAAATATTACAAAGATATTTACCATTTCTGAGATCTGTACCATCAACCAAAACTTGTAGTGACAACCGATTTTAAATATTATGTGGCTGACATTAGTGAAATATTAGAAAAATGTACTAGAGAAGCAATTCAACATTAACTTTCAATACTTTATTACTACTTCGTAGTGATGACGCCGCAGTTATATCTTCTACCGGTGATTCCCTTAAAAATGTGTGTCCTAATTTAATACACGTGATGTGTATCTTCATGCATTGCATCTTAAAGCAGATATGATTTGAAAATGTAATTCGGATATACTTAGATGCCTTAATAACCTTTTTTTTTGTTTCCTCAAGGGGAAAATCTTCAAAAGACACCTAGCCTCTGGTGTTCTGTTATTTTTTGACCAAGTAGTGTCGGATTCGTATACGCCTACCGACTAAAAAACTTCCCTCTATCCTATCAGTATAATGCCGAAGAGGAACCGCTCTCGCTTTACTTCTCTTTGGCAAATCAATCAGGATACTTATTCATTCCCCACTTCCATTTCCTTCTTCTATTTTTCCTTCATGCTCCACCACTGTCCATCTTTCCTTGCTCTCGAACATGATTGGGATCATGTTATCTACAGTGATAGCATGTCCTATATTTTGCTCCGCAGCTCTCCTTTCTCCTATCCACCTTTTGCAGCTGAACACTGTGTGGCCCGTATCGTCGACCTCTCCACAGGACCAGCACTCTCTGCTCTCACGTTTGCCTATATCCAATAGTTAATGCGCGAAACAACCGTGCCCTGTAAGGACCTGGGTTAAATAATACCCGACATTGCCATGTGCCCTTTCGCACCATGGCCTTATGTTCGGGATTAGCACCCTCGTCCATCTCCCTCGAGGCTCCGCCTCCCATCTCTGCTGCCAGTGTTCCCATATGCTCTCCCTTGTTGCACCTCTGTCAGCTCCTCCGTACACCTCCCGTCTCTCCCTTGCTAGAAGGTCAATGGGTGGTATACAGACTATCACCAGGGTTTCCGCTGCCGATATAGTCCTGTATGCACTGCCTGTATGACCCTTAGCGCTGCTCTTCTCTGGACTTTGGTGATCTCTCTCCTCCGCTTGTCCCTTCTCAATATATCCACCCACACCGGGGCGGCATACAGTAAGATCGACTGCACCACCCCGCTGAGGGCTCTCCTCTTTGCCGCTCTGGGGAAACAAACGACTAAGGGCCGAGACAGTTTTGCCAGCCTTTTCCAACGTCTGTTTGATATGTTCCCTAAACGAGAGGGAACTATCAATCCAGACTCTCAGGTACTTAATACTCTGCTTCGGCACGACTTCGGTATTCTTAATAACCTACATCACAAGTGGTTTTCCTTAAATCTCCCAAAGGCATTCGAGAGATCAGAAATAGTATCCCGGTATTTTAGAACCTTCACAGCTATTTTTACACAATAGGGAACATGATGAGAGGTTGCGTTTTACTGTTTACAAAATTTTCGAAAAATTAAGTTCTTAGTTTCACTTCAATGCTAAGGAATCAGCCGCGTTTAGTGAAAGTCAGACAAACATTCAAGATTCTCAAGTGGAAGCAGAGTTAGAAACTATCCATAGTAAATGGGCAGACTTATTGGATATTATAAACAAATTACAGAATATTTCATTAATTGTATTGATGATGACAGGTATTCATGCTAGAAAAAAAGAAAAAAGACAGTATAATAAGGAAAAATTCAGATTCCGCAAGATTAAGATATATTTTTAAAGATAGTGCTAATATGGATAAAAGAACATCTTATACATACAACATCATAACATCAGAACATCATAATCTAATTTAAATAAAAAGGCATAATAAGAACATTTTTTCACTGCACCAGATATCGCTCGTGGAAACAAGGGATATATGAAGTGTTGCAGATTATTCGCGGAGATAATCTGGATATTTGATACCAAATGGGTATGTAAAGTATTACAGGTTATATAAATTATTATAACTCATACGTAATTGTTCATATCCGGCGGCGCCGCCACTTATGAGGCAACTAAGTAGACAGCTCTATTAATTATAGAATATTTGTTTAAATTCGGAAAGGAAGTACTCCAGCATAACGAGAAACCGTGAGTAGAACTTCTGACAGAATATTGCAGGATGGATAGTATATGACTTTAATGCATCGGGCAGAGGAAGCAGATACGACAAGAGGAACAGAGAACTTCTTCCTGTACATGTTTCACACCCCTGTGAAGGCTTAGTGAGACTCAAGTTCCTTGAAATTGGAGGCGAAATCTACTACTTGTGGAATTTTATACTTTTACGGTTTATACTTTTTGATATGGAATTAGTCATAAAATGTTTACACTTGTATAAAATCTAGTGGGAATAGCAATACTTTTTCTATTGAGGGTGAGTATAAATGGAAGTCAAACTTAAGAACCAGAGATAGCCCAGGAAACCCTGTATCTTACGTGACCATAAATTACATCTTTAACTTCATAGTCTTGTTATTACGATCCACTGCATTAGAAATGAAGAGATTACTAAAGTATAAATAGCTTAATTGATATAAGTTTGAAATCGAAATATGTAAGTATTCACATCATCTTTTGTTCGTTTGTTAACAAACGAAAATATTTAGTAAATTCAGTAAGAAGTCTGGAATTTTTAAATTACTTATTTCAGTTCTAGATGAAACCCTTAAACATGTAATTAACGTCTTAAGGACATATATTATTGGACACCAACGTCTTAAGGACAACCGTATTAGTTGGTTCTTGATATTCATTGTATCACTGTATCATTTTATCAGCTCAGACACAGCTTACTCAATGTAAGCTGTGGCTCAGATATCCAGTGATACTTTACAGTAATGTATTCATTAGCAACTGTTACAACTGTATCAATAAAACTTTTATGAACGTCTAGTAGTTTGTAAAACTGAAGAGGGAAATGTAAGAGAGAGTTTGTAAAAAAAGAGGGAAACACTTTGAAATTCATTGAATTACATTTATCTTTCTTTACCTTGTTAATATCTCTATAGGATTTCTTCCGAAATTTTTACCATGTATATCCGTCCGTTTAATTTACCGTCTTGAAGATGGCATTAAGGGAATAGAAATGTCGCGATCGTTTTACTTTATTCTGGCTCCCTTTCTGCCATTTTAGTGTATTCAAATGGTAAAATTTATTTATTTATGCCGTTAAAATTTTTATATATCTAATTATTATGTTCTTATCTAGTTATTATGTTATAAAACTGCTACATTCTCAAAACCTTAAGCTTTTGAAACCAACATTTCAACGTATTCAACATCATCCTCAGGAGATCAAAATGCATAACCGACCTGCATTAAAAGTTAAAAGTCCACGTTTCGATGTATTTAATGTAATCATCAGATATTTTAAATGTATAAATCAACATATACTAATTAATGGCCAAAAATAGTGGTTGCGTATTTTATCGCATCTATCCGTTTGTTTAGCCTGGTTAGTGTCCTGAAGGTAACTGTCTATTTTAGGATATCATTATCTAGTTTTAGACTAGATAAATTTACTAGCCTTTCGACAACGAAAAACACCATTCCATCAACAAAGAAAAATTCACTCTAGAAAAACTTGAAACTTTTTTAATTAAAAATTTTTGTGACACTAAGAAAATCAGCAGACATTCGCTTTTCCCTATATATGTAACGAATTCAATATAAATTACCATTAGTAATTTTGGTGTGTCGAAACTTTTTCTTAATCTCGAAAAGATAGAAAGAGAGAAACTATTAATACATTTTGGAAGAAAAAAGTTAATTATCATTCAATTAACTTTCTGTATTTTCGAAAATTGTATAGAAATAATAAATAACAAATAAAACATTATTTTATTTTTTATGTTTTGATTATTATGTTCCTTTATAGATTAATTATTTGATTTACATTAATGGTAAATGTAAATACTGAAAGCTAAAATTTTAAAATATCGGCATATTTTAGTCATTAAAGTTCTTACGTACGTTATTTAGTAACCTCAAATTCGGTAGTAATTTGAAATTCTTATGTACCACCAATGTGCTAGAATCTTCTGGAATTTGTGACACTTCATTATTTCACGCCTTAATATACTTAATTCGTGCCATCCGCTGTATTATAGGTAAAGTACCTGATTTTGAAATCTCGTACTTATCGAAAGGAAGTCTTTGTGGATATTTCATCATTGACGTTACGCAATTGCTGTTATTTTTACAAATTGAATTAACGTTTTAGAACTCACAATTAGATAAATTAATAGAAGTAGTAAATATTTCGCCGTATCAATTTGCCGTATCGTCTAAATGAAACAAATTTGGCACATTACACTGATACGTCAAGGCTGAAAGTAAACATGTCGGTTCAAAGTACTAACCTGTCATTTTAGTAAACTAATCTCTAGTTAAACCATACACATTATTTAACCCTATTTGATCTTTACAATAGCATATATAGCATGTGTATGTGACGTAATAAATTTTGCGTGTTAGACTCAAAGGCAGGCTAAGGTTATAGTTAATTAAAAATCGTATTTTTATATAAACATTACAAAAGTTGTATATAGAGTGACACAAAAGCATGGGTACAATACAGTATTTCCTAAATGGTTCTATTGGATATTTTTAATATTGACTTTACGAAATTAATATTAATGTTACCAAGGAAATTAGGGATTAAATAAGTATCTACGAGGTCTGATCCAAAAAATTCCAGGATTTATTTTTTATAAATGTACTGAAAATGTTTACAGGTTATTCAACATGTCCCCTTCAAGGTACTTCTCTTGGTAAGCTATTTATTTTTTTACCGCCGTTTCCACTTCTGGAAGCATCCGAAAACGCCTATTTTGAAATACTATTTAGCTCCGTGGGCGATATTTCTTTAATATTCTCAATCGTATCAAATATTTTTCCTTTCAGCGAGTACTTGAGCTTTGAAACAGGAAAAAGTCCACAGAGGTCAGATCGGGTGGAGAATGACCGTTATGCTGTTCTTCGTGCAAAAATCGCGAATGAGCATGGCCGAATAAGCGAGTGCGTTGTAGTTATGTAGTACCCTCCCCCCACTTCTCCACAGTTAAGGTACTTTCCTCCTTATAGCTTCGCGCAATTTTGTCAGAGTTCTACCGTAATGGAAACGATTAATTGTCTCACCTTGTTGAAGAACCTTATAGCAGACAACATATTTCCAGTCGAAGGAAACAGCACGCGAATGATTTTGACATTTGATTTCACCTGACGAGCTTTATTGGGTCTTGGAGAGGTTTTTGACTTCCACTGTGATTGAATATTCATTTTTAGATCGTATTTTTTAAGCCCATGTCTTGTTCTTGGTGATGATACCTTTAAAAAAGTGTTCCATGTCATTTACCATTTCAAAAAATTCCTAGCAAACTTAAATTCACTGTCAGTATTGTTTTTGTTTTTCAGTTATCAGTTTCGGGATAAACTCTATAGCTACATGGCGTATGTGCAGTTTTTTCTGTTAGAAATTTATGACATAAACCAAATGAAATAATAAAATTTTATGACCAAATGAAATTCTACTCCTCGGCCATTTCACGGAAGATTAATTAATTTTGGCAATATGAGCACCGTCCGTCGAGATTGATGGTTTTGTCGAACTAGGATGGTCTCCAAACTATGTCGGCCCTTTTTTAAACCCCCATACCACCCATAGTAAGGAGAACAACTCAAACATTCATCTCTGAAAGTCTCCTGGAACATCTGAACAGTTGCCGTAAATGTTTTTGACCGTAACTGTGTACAAGTTTCAAACAAACTCAATGCACTAGCTTTTGGTTCACGGCTTAAAATATGCGAACGCAAAAAACTTGTTTCACTAAAACAAGGTTTGCAAGTAAGAAGGTTCTCGAGAGTGTTCTGGCTAAACAGTTATACCAATTGCACCGTTTTCCGCCATCCTTCGGCGAGCACTTTTTAAGACTAACAAAAACTTTGTTTAAGGCACATACGATTAAATTTAATATATCCAGTCTTATTTTCTGTTAAAAATACCAAAAATTACGTTAAAAAAGTCACTTGTAAAAGAAACAAACACCTATTTTTTATTTACTCCGGAAATTCTAAATCTGGATGGTAATAATTGGCTAATCGGAATCATATTGAAGATTATAATAGGCATTCTTCGATCCTAATTGATCAAGTCTAAATAATTAAATGCAAAACATAGTAAATAATAAAAGGTAGAGATCCCATATTTTAAAATGTTCGTTTATTTTCTCACATTACTACTCACACTATTGAGTAAATATATGTAACAGGTAAATAAAATATTTCATGGAAATTGCTAAAATGGCCATTATTTGTTCTTGACATTTATCTTTACCTATTTTTTGTAACCTTACACGAACAAATAAACGAAGATTCCGTCAGATCATTTTAATTGATGATTCGATTCCTATTCTTTTTAACACCGTTCTGTAAGAATAATTTTATCCAAAATGCTAAATGAAAAATAAATGTATAGTTTTGTTGAAATAAATGATTTCGACTTCTGATTTTCATAATATGGAAATATATAAGCCAAGAACAACATTTTTAGGGGAAAAAAAGGATTTATGACATGGATATCTAAAGGGTGGTCCAACCATAATGCACGATGTTAATTGTGAGTCACACCTTAACGTCAAGCTTTTTGTTCAACTTAATTTCACATTTCTTTATTTCAGTATTTGACAAATTCAGCCATGGAGAGGTACACAATTGAGCAGCGCGTTAAGATTGTTGAAGCCTTTTACGAAAATGGGCGTTGAAATCAAAATGCATTTCGTGCACTTCGTGACTTTTTTGGTCAGCATAATCGACCAAATATGTCCATAATCGGGAGAATTGTGCGCAAATTTCAGCAAACCGGGTCTGTAGGAAATGTGAAAACACCTGTGCATGCTCGCTCAGTTCGTTCTGCGGAAACCATTACTGTTGTTCGCGATAGTGTAGCAGAAGAGCCGTCAAACTCGACTCGTCGTCGTGCCCAACAATTGAACATCTCACGAACATCACTGATGCGAATTTTGAATAAAGATTTGAATTTACACGCTTCCAAGGTTCAATTGACTCAAGAGCTGAAGCCTACTGACCATTTCAAGCGTCGTTAATACGCCGGATGTTTGGTTGAACAGACAGAAGTCAATGGTGACTTTAAATAGAAAATCATCTTCAGCGACGAGGCACACTTTCACCTCAGTGGATTCGTTAACAAGCAGAGTTGCAGCATTTGGGCAAATGAGAATCCACGAGTGATTGTTGAAAAGCCGATGCATCCACAAAGAGTGACTGTTTGGTGCGGTTTATGGGCTGGCGGCGTCATCGGGCCGTACTTCTTCGAAAATGAGGTCGGCCAAGCAGTTACCGTGAATGGTGTTCGCTATCGCGAGATGATAACGGACTTCTTGTGGCCAGAAATTGAGGATATGGACCTGGACGATATGTGGTTCCAACAGGATGGTGCCACTTGCCACACAGCCAACGAAACAATGGCACTTTTGCGCGAGAAATTCAATGGCCGTGTTATCTCACGTCGTGGCGATGTTAATTGGCCGCCACGATCATGTGATTTGACACCGTTGGACTTCTTTCTTTGGGGATATTTAAAAGAAAAAGTGTACATCAATAAGCCAAGAACAATTCAAGAGCTATAGGATGAGATAATTCGGCACATTAACGACATTGAACCTCAATTATGTCTCAAAGTCATTGAAAATATGGACCATCGGATAGAGGTATGCCACCGAAGCCGTGGCAAGCATTTGGCCGATATTTTGTTTCACACATAATTGTCATAGATCCTTCTATCATTAGGTAATTCTCTGAAAACTTTTTGTTTAATTTACAATTAACATCGTGCGTTTTGGTTGGACCATCTTTTATAATTCCTTAGTAAACAGTGCAGTAGCAAACTGAGGCTTCTGCGAACTTCCGTAATACATCATGAACTTGTATAGGCTTGGTAAAATGTTTTATCTGTTATATTTCATTAATAACAACACAACTGCAAAATGCAAAAATAGAATAGTAGAGTTTAGAAATTTCGTTAAGTTGGACAATAATTGGAGGGTTAGCCTAAAGTTATTTTCTATGCCTATTTACACAGTAAAAGCACAAGAGGCATAACAAAGAAATCATCATATTCATAGTAAAAACAAGAAATATAGGTATACAGAATTGAAAATCAAGGAGTATAAAAGGGTACCAAAACTGCTGCCAAGATAATTCGAAGGAGTGATCCCTACCCGAGGCAACAGAAGAAAAAGAAGTTACAAATGTGTGCGTAGGCGGAAGCAAGTGAATCTTGTTCTAGTAAGCAAATCGCGGACCTAGTCAATGTGACACTATGGGCAGTTCGGTGTATTTGGAAAAAGAAGTTGATACACGTGCCACGAATTAGAAAATATGTAAGAGGTGTTTTTCGACGCCCGTTTGGGGAATCTAAAGGGTATTTCAATAGGGACGCTCGACTCTTAAGCGTAAATAAAACAAGTTGTGTGTGAGATATCTAATCTTTTTTTTTTATTTGAAAAAATATTTTATGGCATTATGTATAGAATGTAAGTCGTTGAAATGTCCACCGCGGCTTTGCTTGGTGGCACGTATTCGGGTGGCAGGTCCAATTTTCGATGACTTTGTCACATAAATCTGACTGAATTTGCTGAATGGCGTTCGTTATGCTGACTTTGAAGGCATCAATTAATTACGGTTTATTCGCATAGATTTGCGATTTAAGATAATGCCAAAGGAAGAAGTCTAAAAGCATTAAATCGCATGATCTCGATGGCCGGTTCGCGTCGCCGCTACGCGTGATAACCATGCCCTCAAGTCGCTCATGCAAATCCATCATGGCATGCTCTATGTGGCACATAGCGCCGTCCTGATGAAACAACATGTCGTCTGTATCCATATCTTTCAATATAGGCCACGAGAAGTTGCTTATCATCGACCTGTAGCGCTTACCGTTGACGGTTGTGCAATTCCAGTTTAGTCTTGGAAGAATTACGGACCAATGATTCCGCCAGATCAAAATCCGTGCCACACCGTGGCGCAAGGCCAAATAGTGACTTTCTCGGGATACATTTGGTACTGGTATATCTCGTGTGGATTGTTATCGTCCCAAATTCGATAATTTTGCTTGTTCACATATCCATTCATCCAAAAATGGGCCTCGTCGCTAAATATGATTTTTTTTTACGAAATTTGGGTCAACTTCCAACTGCTCTAGAGCCCAATCAGCGACACATGGCGTTGTCTATGACCGTTTACCTTAAGTTACTTTTTTTAAGTTAAGTCGGTTGGATTTTATATGGGTATAGGCCCAAGTCCCGACGCAAAATTCGCCAAGTTGAAATCGCAGGAATGCCATGTTCCTGTGAATGACGAGAAATTGACCACCTTAACTTCAGCAGACCTTGCGTTTCGGTGACGTACGAGTGTTGACTGGTTATTTATCAAACCGGTCAACTCAAATTTGGACATTAAACGTCGAATAGTCGACTCGGGGGAGGGAGGGCAGTTGTGACGAGGATAAAAATCACGTAATGCGCGGAATGTTTCTCGAACAGAGCACTGACTTTAAAATAAAATGTGATGATTTCCACATGTTGTTGAACGCTTATAAGCTTCCATGATATTTTGTCATACACTACTGAACAATTTGACAGATGTTGCTTTAACAACATAGCCGCTATAACCTATATATAACAAATATATATATAACTATAACAAATTTCAAGCGTTCCTATTGAAAGAATCTGTAGTTAGTTTCGTTTTAAAAGGCGTTTGTATCGGTATATTCGCGTTTCCACCAACACATTTTCCATTTTGACATCAGAGCAAATTTTAGATGTATTTGTTCATCGTTAACGTCTGAAATAAATGTTATATTGTACAATTAATTTGTGTAGCCTGGCTGCTTCTGTATATAAAATCAAAATTGAAAATACCGACCTTAACAGGTAGATTTTTAATTAACATGAATTTAGTAATTTTTAATTCAATTAGTTTTATCTGCTGTTAGTTTCGTGCGGTGCTGACCTAGCCTACTAGCCCGACTAAAATTGCCCACTGTGAATGACACAAAACTTGAGCATTAAAAGATGAATCATAAAGCTCAGGCTATATTTAATACAGCAGACAATAATGATAAAGAGTAGCTACACTTATAGAAATTAGTGTCAACAATAACAAAGCAATCTTACATAAGAAGAAAACGCTACGAAGGCTTGTGTTTAATTATTTCGTGACTCGCAATAATTCTTAATATATTTCACGCAACTTTCACAGTAATTATTGCAAATGACAAATTTACTTTAACGTTCGGTTTTGTTTAAGAGGTGGCCTACTTGACATTTATTTCTCAGAAATATAAGATGTATTAAAAGTTCATGATATACAGAGAGATCCAAGCTAAATAAAATATGCCGCTCCCTAATGTTCTTGTATATGCCGTTCACGAGTTTGATGTGTACTAACATTTTCAGATAGGATAATCTGTAAACCGAAATTAAATTAATTGTCTGAAAACAAATTTTATATTCATTTGGTGTTACAAATAACTTTTCTTTTGCTATAGAGGCTTACATTGGAATTTATCAACCATATTACTTTTCCGCACTCCACTATAAGCGGAAAAGTAATGTAATCGTCTAAAGAAAAAGTGAAAAAACAATTTTTTTGGGTTTATTTTTCGTTTTTCGGACTAAAAACAAAAAAAATGGTTTTTAAAATTTTTGAGCTGTGGGTGTGTCATCGTTATCGTCGGAAATTTCTTGTTAGCACGATAACTCAACTAAATCGTGTCGGATCGATCAGGTTTTGACTGATTCTGATCGGGAACGTCTCCCAGACGACACCTAGTGATTTTGAGATGTATAGGACGACACACCCCACCCTGGGGTGTGTCCATGGGTCATGAGAAAGCACGACGGTGGACTATTTGAGAAATTTTTGTTGTTAACATGTAACTCAACTAAGTCATGTCGGATCGATAGGGTTTTGACTGATTCGGATCGGGAACGTCTCCCAGACGATACCCATTGATGTGGAGGTGGATAGAACATACTCTACCATGTTCATGGGTCATGAGAAAGCACAATGGTGGACTATTTGAGTTTGTTTGTTTGTGAGCACGATCACTCAATTAAATCGTGTCGTATCGATCCGGTTTCGACTGATTCTGATTAGGGACGTATACCAGACGACATCTACTGATATTGAGGTGCTGCATTTATGTGTTAGTTTATTTTTTCTCGGGTCACTCAATTTCGAGATAGAGATGTTCTGCGTGCGGAAAAGTCCGTTTTAAGATTTTAAAACTGTTTATTTTTTTAAAGGAATAGTGTAAGTAATCATTTATTATATCACGAAAACTGTACTTTATTTTTTAATAAAGCGATTAACAGAGTAGTACCATTTACATGACAAATCTAAAAATGATAACAGCAATAATATTTCTCTTTCGCATTAAATGCTCAAAATATCTATCTTCATTTAATAAACATGTGTAGTTGTCATTTTAAATTATTAAAACATTATATAATTATAATTTTCTCTGTAATATATTGAATTTTGTTAGAAATTGCAATTTTCATATCTTCAAGTGTGTGTAAATACATATATACACTATTTTATTGAACTAAATATAAGAAAATCTAATGGTGTCAAGTCGGGTGATCGTAGGGGTCACGTGTTACGATAATTATTCAATCAAAGGAAATAAAGGTAATTAATATGGAAATAGCAAAGGCGGCTATCAAGAGTAACTAACGGATATTATATACTCGTATATTTCTGAATGCCAAAAAACCCTGTGAATAGTACTCTGTGGGCAAAATTCATTTGAGAGTATGATAAATAAAGGAATGGACTAATAAATGTGATAGGAAGCAAATTGAAAAATATAGAGGTAATTGTAATTGAATAGAGGATGAAAGTGACAGCCGGAGTCCCACAGGGTTAGGTATTAGGGCCAAACCGTGGAATTACACTTGTATTGGAAACGAGTTGGTTACTGGGAATGTCACGTAGGTAGAGTTAACCACTTAATTCAGGCTCCTGAGAAAATTGCCACTTGGGTATACGAATTAGACTACGGACCATAAAAGGCTGAAGCTACACTCTTATGCAGCAGGAGTACCGCTGAATAAAGTATTTAGTTTTGGAGCTCATTTAGAGAAGTTAGCTTAAAGGAGTCAGAGAACGGCAGCAGCCATTGCAATTGTGGGTAGACATCGTGCAAGCAAAAGACGTAGTTAAATCTATTGTATTGTACGCAGCGACTATCTGGATGCATGCAATGAGCTATAAAACATAAAAAAACAGTAACTAATGTATAGAAAAAAGTGCAATGAGGTCTACTGAATCGGTAATGGTTATCGCCAGACACACATCATTTCACTACTACTAGAAGCAACAAGAGTATACAAAATAGAGAATAAGAAGGAGGAAAGGAAGGCAGACAGGGAATAGATGATCAAAAAATGACAGAAAGAATAGAGACATACTGAAAAGAACATTGGGACTATTAATAACTGACATAAAAAATTTGTAACTAAAAACGGAATCCATTTTTTTTTTGTGTATGCCTATTAGTGATTATATATTAGAGATTCTCAAGAAGCAATAGTTAGAATAAGTTTGTAGATATTTGATTTGACACATTTTATAGGATATATTTAAGTAAATCAGTAATTCAGTAGATATCAATTTAAAGCAGGTTATTTAAATATATTTGGATACATCTATATGTATGCTTGGACATCTATATGGTATTAAAAGTTAATTGTGTTAACTTTAGATAAAGAAATTGCGAAAGAATGAAAATTACCCTTTAGTTACTTTGTTTTTATTACTCTAGTTTTGTATGTTATCAAAACAACATTTCTAATAAAAATATAAATTTAATATTAAAATGATATACCTAATAAATGATAGGTTTCGTAAATTATATTAAACTTAAATATAAGTTAAATAAAAAAAAATCTATAACCTAAAACAACAACTCACTGTAAGCAATGATTTTTTTTCTCATGGCTATTTTCTATTTAATATTATAATGGTTGTATATAACCATGAACTATTAATTATTAATGAATACTTAAAATTTGCAAAACTTGTGTGTATATACAGCGTTAACCGCCACCAGAATAGGTAATTGTAAGACGATAACATATGAATTACAAATTAGATAAAAGTGTTGTTTTTAGCTGTTTCTTTTTTTACATATTTGTCATAAAGGACATTCCTTTGATCCTTGTAACAAAATATATCTAACTTATGCAAAAATTTCCGATTAATGTCATCTCTAGAATAATTCAGTAGACAACAATAAAACTGTATGCGAAGTGAATGTCAAAATAGAAAAACTGTATGCGACGTGAATGTCAAAATAGACTAGAAAAGATACCACCTATAGGCTAAAATACAATTTCTTCCATTCCTATACCAATATACACCAGGATCTAGCCAGACGTAACTAGATAATCGTCTAGGATATTAGGATTATCACTTGAAGTATACGTAATATACTTCAAATTGTCACCAGAGAAGTAAAAGGCAAGCAGTATTTATCAAAGGTATTTCCAATATAATTAAATCGACCAAGTCCTGGATATTCAGCATGTATGGCTGCCCACAGAAATATTTTCATAGAAAAAATGTTTATTCTAAAATATATAATATAAAACATATTAGAACAAAATAGTAAAATAAAATAGGAATATCAATACCAACATTTAAGACATGATATTAAAAGTATGCATTACAATATACAAAAATAAAACATATTCAATAAAATAATATCAATATGAGAACAAGGTATGTATTGTACGACAAGAAAGTTATGAGACATTTTTACATTTCTTTTAAGTAAAAGGAATACTCATTTATTTTTTGATCTAAGGTTTTGAATGTTTCAGAAATAAATGTATTCTGCTATTATATAAATAACAATTTTTATATCAAGTGTCTGTACGTGCAGAGTTTGCTAAATGTATCCAATTTAAATGCATATTGTAAAAGCTATTATGGATAATGATTACACGTATTATTAAAATTTAACTATAATAAAGTTAGGGAATACGGTGGGCATTTAGATTAATGCTCGACGTGAAGTTAATAATGATAAATGGGTCGGTCCTACTGTAGTTCGGAGTTATTGGTGGTGACAATATGGTATGGGTTTGAGTTTCAATGGCGAGAATGTTGTACCTCTCCCTGAGTATGAATGTGTATGTTCTCGCCTGTATGTGTTTCTTTCTCTATGAAATATGAGGCTTAGGGAAATGAAAGATATTTCCGTGGTAACATCAGTTAGGATTCGTCAAAGAAATAGGAACGAATAATTCTCCCATCGACTAGGTCGCACCACACATTCACCTTTTGAGAATTTTGAGCATGATACTTCTATCATCCTGGGATTCTCGGTACAATTTCAAGTTTTTTATATGACAGCAATAAAAAAACACCTTATCGGTCACTAAGCCTACTGTCAGGCAGCAAACGGCGCACAATTAGGACATTTAGTTGATTCTTTAAATAATCTGTATTTATCAAAGGAATTTCCAATACAACTAAATTGACCAAGTCGTGGATGGATATTCAGCATACGTGGGTGCCCACAGAAATATTTTCATAGAAAAAATGTTTATTCTAAAATATATAATATAAAGCATATTAGAATAAAATGGTGAAATAAAACAGTAATATCAATACCAATATTCAAGACATGATATTAAAAGCATGTAAGTATGTATATTATAAAATACAAAAATAGTTGAATAAGCATATTCAACAAAATAATATCAATATCAATAACAAGGTATGTATTATACGATAAGAAAGTAATGCGACATTTTTGTATTTCTTGAAATAAAGGGAATACTCATTCATTTTTTGATCTGGGGTTTGAAAGTTTCAGCAATAAACTATATGTATTCTAATACTGACTTAGTTTTCCACAAAACACCAAAACACTATATACTACACTCAAGTGTTTGTATATGCAGAGTTTTGATAAATGTATTCAATTTAAATGTATATTATAAAAGCTATTACGGAAAATTATTAAAATTTAATTCTAATAAATTTAGGGAATACGGTGGGCATTTAGTTTAGTTTAATGCTCGATGCGAAGTTAATAAAAATCTGGCGCTTGTTCCATGTCTACATAAATGGGTGCGCCCTACTGTAGTCCGGTCACTAAGCCTACTGTCAGGCAGCCAACGGCGCACAATTAGGACATTTATTTCAGTTCATTTTTTAAATAATAATCGCCATTCAATTTAGTAAAGGGTGGTCCAACCATAATGCACGATGTTAATTGTGAGTCACACCTTAACGTCAAGTTTTTTGCCCAACTTAATTTGACATTTCTTTGTTTCAGTGTTTGACAAATTCAACCATGGAGAGGTACACAATTGAGCAGCGCGTCAAGATTGTTGAAGCCTTTTACGAAAATGGGCGTTCAAATCAAAATGCATTTCGTGCACTTCGTGACTTTTTTGGTCAGCATAATCGACCAAATGTGTCCACAATCGGGAGAATTGTGAGCAAATTTCTGTAGGAAATGTGAAAACACCTGTGCATGCTCGCCCAGTTCGTTCTGCGGAAAACATTGCTGCTGTTCGCGATAAGGTCGGTCAAGCAGTTACCGTGAATGGTGTTCGCCATCGCGAGATGATAACGGACTTCTTGTGGCCAGAAATTGAGGATATGGACCTGGACGATATGTGGTTCCAACAGGATGGTGCCACTTGCCACACAGCCAACGAAACAAAAAGACACTTTTGCGCGAGAAATTCAATGGCCATGTTATCTCACGTCGTGGCGATGTTAATTGGTCGCCACGATCATGTGATTTGACACCGTTGGACTTCTTTCTTTGGGTATATTTAAAAGAAAAAGTGTACGTCAATAAGCCAAGAACAATTCAAGAGCTAAAGGATGAGATAATTCGGCACATTAACGACATTGAACCTCAATTATGTCTCAGAGTCATTGAAAATATGGACCATTGGATAGAGGTATGCCACCGAAGCCGTGGCGAGCATTTGGCCGATATTTTGCTTCACACATAATTGTCATAGATCCTTCTATCATAATAAAAAAATATTAAGATAATTCTCTGAAAACTTTTTGTTTTATTTATAATTAACATCGTGCGTTTTGGTTGGACCACCTTTTATTTTGAAATGCAAAAATTACATTTTTACATTTTTACACACATTTTTAAATGCGTTCTTTAAAAAATGCGCAACTAAAAATACAATTTGACGGGTCCGAGAGTTTTTCCAAAAATTATTTCTTGAATTTTAAGTGAATTTCTGAACTTGGCACGGACATTATACTCGTATGTATTTACCTCGGAATGAACTGGACCATCTTCAAGAATCCAGAAATTGTGGGGATTACTCTGGTAAGCGCCCTTGACTGCTCTGTATCACGAGCTGTAGTGCTCTAAATTCTACCAGAATGAAACAGAAATTGAAAAAACGGTGAGTATCTCGGTAAGAAAAGCACCTAGATCGTTTATCTCAGTCACTTGAGCCTAGTGTACGTCGTGAGGCACTAATAAGGCTAATAAGTAATAAGCGAGAGGCATCTTAGATATCGAGATCAAAAAAATTTAAGAGTAGTTCTTGGGCCTGCTTGGCCTCCACCCCTCCACCCCTCCATTTAAAGAGTACTACAACTGCTAGAATAATACCGATAATCAAGATTGCGTCTTGATAGTCTATTCTTTTTTATTAGAGTATAACGTACATGTTGCATGAAGTTTTTTTCTTAGGTTTTCTGTATCTATTGTGTAATTAATAAGATAAAATTTCCCCGGCTCTCTGAATTTTGCGTATAGCAATGTATGGTAGACTCGTTTATTAATATACCCCATAAAAGTCGCATTTATACGCTTGAACTTCACGATGTTATTTTCCGTTCACTTATGAATGAAAGGAAAGTAGCTTACATGAACTTGTAATTTGTATATAAAAAGCTTCATAAATCACCATGCATGCACCAGTCGTTCTGGTGAATAATATAGTCCGCTTGTTTAAAGTGTTAATTGTTGGCACCATTGGCGTACTGTATTCATTGTATATATTATACTATAATAAAATATTGCATATTTTATTATAGTATATATCACTTGATATATACTTAAAGGAATTCTAATATGATACAAACAACAATTATTAATATTTGCAAAATATAACTTTATTGAATTATTCACCTTACTGCAATTCTTAGTTTGGGCAAGATAAATAAAAAAACATTTAAGTATGTATCAACATTATGGCGGAACGTTTTTTAATGGTAGCCGTAAAACTTCTTGGGAACTTTAAAAATTCTTTTTATACATATACAGGGTGTTCGGAAATAAAACCTTTATATACTGAGATGCGATTCTAGAGCTTAATCAACAAAAATGCTAGCTACCAAAAGACGCTACGGTCTTTTGACATAGGATTTCTAGGATGAGTTTTTATCGATTAATTATAATAGAAGTAAACACAAAAGGGTCCATGATAATCGTAAAGGAAACTTACTTGCCACTTTATAATAATACTACACTTTTTAATAAAACTAAATTATGCTATATAGATTTTGGATGAGAATGCTGCTTCGTTACGTATTTTTTAAGCTTTTCTATGGAGTTGAAGCAAAAAAAATTACATGGACAAATTTCAAGTCTTCGAAATGTGGTATTACCGCAAAATGAGACGTATACCCTGGATCATTAAGACGGAAGCCCTAAATAAAATGCAGAAATGTGTGAACTAATTAATACCATAAATAGGAGAAAGCTTCAGTCTTAGGACACATAATGAGAGGCCACAAATACACACTACTTCAATTGATAGTTCAAGAAAAGAGGAATATTGATAGACGCTACATGTCCTGGCTCAAGAATCTAACGGACATGATTAGTTGTAACAACAGTCAACTATTTCAATTTGCCGTCAATGAAGTCCATATAGCTGTGATGATAGTGAACCTCCGATTAGAGATGCATTATAAGAACATAGAGTACAGTATAATTAGGACACTTACACCAGCGTTTTTTAAAACAAATCTATAGCTTCGGAAAAATATTGTGTTGGCACTTCTACCAAATACTCATTATCAGAAGGAAAATTACCGAGCGCGCAGATATCTTATTAAATTTAGAGAAAAAAATTAAAGATAGTAATCGCACAGTGTCAATCAAGACTACGTGGGAGACGCTTCAATTAAACAAAACCGCATTACTTTACTTCACTTTGCATTTTCGGAGCTTTATGCCCTCTTGGTTGTCTGAGGACGTCGGGCTATTAATTTCCGATGGTGGCTTTCGTGTTTTTTATTATTTAGTTACAAACATCGGTAGCTATTGTGCTTTCTGTTAAGTATCTTGACTTCTTTGGTGGTGGATACCCTTTTGCATCTTCTGTATTGGTACTGGTTTTACTAGTTTCACTGACACTCCCTGTCTTTTTTGTAATTTTAGAAAAACCGGTTTTCAACTGAGCTAAACATGCCAAATACTTTTGCCTGTATAATTTTTGTAATATTTAATTTACAATAACAGAAACCTTCAACCTTCACTATGTCGAAACAAAATATTGCATAATTTTGATCAGTCCATTTGGTCTCTAATTATCCTTATATATTGTACCGTATTGAATTTGCTTTTTCCGTCCCATCTTCTCTACAGACAGCAATCATTTACTTGTGGACACTATTTACAGTATTGTTTTCTTTAATTGAAAACGTTAACGTTAACACCTAACTCTAACACTTAGTAACACCTTCCAGCTTTATTTGATTAATTTCTTTAATGATAAAACGGTTAAAACTTATGAAACAATTGTATAATTTTACCAAAATCTGGTAGGAAATTAAACAAATTCCACAATAACTTGACAGCTAAAAAATTGTTATTCCAAGTTGTCATTTTCATTGCGTACATTATACAATATTGAATTACAAAATGGATATTATTAAATAGTGACTATATACGAGTATAAACTTCGCCTGGGGTTGGTTACCAGGTGCATTGAGTAGCCTGGTAACTGCCACTGCCGGTCCCAAGCCCGGATAAAGGAGGAGGGTTCCTAGGTCAGGCCAGCCAGCACCCTACCTAGGGTGAAAAAGCACACTGTTCATAGAACCAGAACTTTGCCTCTGCAGGAAAAGATCGAACAGTGTGCTGGTGCGAAAAGGACGAAGAAAAACAAGAAAATTGCTTACATATAAGAAGGAAGACTATATTATAATTAGTTGAATAATTATTTTAAAGAAAACAATTTAATATTTAATTCGATCCAAATTAAAAAAGAATTATAACGGTCTTAATGTATTTTTTTATTTTTCTTTATCTGAACAAGAATAAAAATTTTTAAATTGGTATATGTAAAATATTTAATACACAGTCCGATATTATAGGGACTTCTTTTAGATATAAGATAAGATAATTCAAAACAAATATCAAAATGGGCGACATACCACTCAGTAAAAGATGTTTTCATTATGAAATTGAAATTACAACGAACAAATATTCAGAAACTAATTTTATGCCTACTTCTAGAAAAAAAAAAACTATATATTATATAATGAGATATTTCACACAATGAAGGGTTTGGTAATCTTAATCGTAATTTTAAGAAAGGAATATAATTTTTACGTTGGTAAAATGAATTATGCTAAATCGTGAAAATTTAAATATCTTATCAAACGCATACCTTCATATCTCATAAAACATTTAATGTTATGTAAAGCTTTATATCACTCTGATAATAATTTAAAAATGTTTAACTTGATTTAACATGTAAAATCTATTTCGCAAGCAAATAGGTTTACTAATTCGTTACGTTTTCTTTTGGTAAATATTAATTAGTGATAATTGGTTAACTATTCCTTTCTACTTGAGTAAAATGCATACGAAATTGCCCGTTATTACTGTTATTAATGTCTATTCAAAATACATGCATATTTCTAGGCGAAAATTAGTTGGTAAATGAAAGTTCTTTGCATAAGAGATCAACAGAAAAGAGAATGATATAGAAAATAGTAATTAAGCATAAAAATAATTCCTCATTCTTTTACAGATAATGATTTGTAGATAACATGAATATATATATATATATATATATATATATATATATATATATATATATATATATATATATATATATATATATATATATATATATATATATATATTTAGTTATAGATATATTGTACTACTTTAATTTTTTATATCCTTATTTAATGTCGATCTATTTCCGCTATCAAGGCTTACTGTTGTCTGGAGATCTGGAAGGACACGAGATACCCCTGGAAAATGTTTCCGTACCTCCAGTCTTATAGTAGAGTGAAGATGTTTTACTTGTCGAGTAATAGACAAGGATTTTCGGTCTTACATCGTATCCAAGGGATGATATGTCTGCTACACAAACCTCATGGGATTATAGTGACTCTTGCATTATAGTGCAAGAGTCACTATAAAGTATATATTTTTTTAAATAAAAATATGCACTTCAATCGTCGAGAACTCTTACTGTGGTTATTTTAAGAAAAATGTTTATAATACATTTTAAAAATTCCTAAAATCTAGGTCCTCAAGTTCTCAGACTGTGCATTTTCTGTATCATGTCATTTATCGTGTTAGAAGATAATGAAAATAAAGTATTCAAAATTGTATGTAGATCGAATAACTAAGAACTAAGTTTGTTTGGACATCCAGAAATTGACTTCCTTTCCCTAAAGCCTCAAGTTACATATAAAGACAAGGACAAACAAACAACGTCAATGGACAAACACGTTCATGCTGAGAGAGGCACCAAACTGATACCGTTAAGACTCGACCCCAAGCATATAATGACCCCAATAATGGACAGTTCGCCACCCCGCCACTAAATATCTTCAAAAATCATTAAATCACTTATTAGACTCATAAAAATTGTTCCTATGATTCCATAATAGTCGTCTAATAGTACATATATATCTGATGATGATAAAAATGAATTTTTAAACATCTTGTAATGACTAATTGTTTATCTGCTGTTACAAGAAATAGATAAGAAGTTACTTATCTATTTGTAGAATATTCCAGAATATGAAATATTTTACAAGCGAAAATAATTTGATAATTTTTAATGTAAATAAATTAGAAAAAAGAGACACCTATTTTAGTGACATCTAAAATATTATTTATTACCAATAAGGATAGCTTGCCATTTTATAATTTATGTTATAATATAGATATATTGGTAGATAAATATCTGTGGAGATTAATATTTTGAAATACGTATTCATTATTTATTTTAGTGTAACGTGAATGTACCCTTTATATTTAGCACGACTATGGCAATATCCGTTTTGGGTTCATAAACATTCGCAACAAGACATTTTATACTTTTTATCCTTTCCCGTACATAATACTCGGTGCTTAGTTCATTGTTGCCACAACAGAACGGTGAAATGGTATTAAGTTTCTACGGTTTTAAAATCACTACGGCTTCTCTCCAGAAAGATATACCAATACCAAATTATGAATTCTTTTGGAGAATATTAATAGAAAAGCTTAATATGGATTCACTACAGAATATTACGAGTTTTAAATTACGAACGTATAGTGATGTTTATATTAGTTTTTATTATTTATGTAAGATTACCTTTAATGTGCATCAAAAGCTTTGAAATATATCTTTATTGCAACCTGTTTACTAACTATAAATATTACTATAATATTACTAACTATAAACTAACTATGAAGTATGCAATACATATCAATAAAGCCGATAAAATCGTTACCGGGTAGCCAAGAGAAAATGCGTAGACAGGTATATTTTGTTTTTTACATGAACATTTTTTTAGATACTTGTATATTTTCTAAACATCAACATTGCCGGAACTCTGACATCATCTATAATTCTATTAAATGGCCACATTTTTATCTGATGCTTATTAAGAGAGCATACCTTTTAATTATGGTGCGTCTATTGTTGTGGTACTTTTTACTTTTACGCACTCCACTATACGCGGAAAAGTAATGTAATTTTTGTTCGTGGTACTTTTACATTATTTATCGTGAGTTTCCTTGAGAATTATTCTCTTCTAATAGAATTTCCAAGATTTTGCTTTGTTAGATTACTTGGTTACTGGCGTTTCAGTTTAGGCTACACAACAATTTTACTATTTACTCTCACAAGTTTTCAAAATATGGCGCATTTATGTGAAACGCACAACTGGACTCCGGAGGATACGTTGTCAACACCTTCCTTGATATTGAAGGAGCTTTCAACTTTACATTGAGGGGGGTGATTAGCAGATCACTAGGTAGATGCTATACCCCCAGAATAATCACTGAATGGATAGACCATTTGTTGGGAAACAGACAGCTTATTGCCAACAAAGGCAAGACAACCATCAAGGGCCGGGTCGACTCGGGCTGTCCTCAAGGAGGGGTATTGTCCCCCCTGGTGCCTGGTAGTGGATGAGCTGCTTGAAAGGCTAAAGGATTACCAAGTAATTGGCTATGCTGATGACTGAGTAATAATAACGAATGGCCCTTTCCTGGAGCCGATTCTTGATATAATGCAGGGAGCATTAAACAAGGTTGGGAATTGGTGCAGGGATAAGGGACTCTGAGGTGATGGTGTTCACCAAGAAATATAAGTGGAACAGAACATGTCCGCTGAAACTTGGTGGTCAATAACTAAGCTATAATAGCGAAGTGAAATACTTAGGAGTAATCCTGGACGGGAAACTGTCATGGGAAAAATATCTAAGTCACATATGTTCCAAGATCACAGCAACACTTTGGCAACTGAGAAGGGCCATTGGTAATAGCTGGGGCTTGAAACCAGAGACCATGAAATGGATGGACGAGGCAATTCTCAAACCCAGACTGACTTATGGAGCACTAGTCTGGTGCCAGAGAGCCTGTTTAAAGTCGG
This sequence comes from Rosalia funebris, assembly GCA_037954035.1. NCBI lineage: Eukaryota > Metazoa > Arthropoda > Insecta > Coleoptera > Cerambycidae > Rosalia > Rosalia funebris. The sequence continues at coordinate 15,537,644 of JAZFAV010000007.1, forward strand.
AAGTCAACCGACTTAACAAGCTAAGAGGATTGATTCTAAGAAGTATAACCGGAGCCTCAAGATCGACATCGATCGAGGCGATGGGGATACTGACAGGAATACCACCTCTTGATGTCACCCTGAAAGCGGAAGCTACAATGGCAATGTACAGGGTGGGAAACATGAAAAGGAAGGTAGGGGATCTGAATAGACTGTCAAGAGAGCTAGTTGAGGAGGGGCTCCTATGGATGCCCTCTGACAGTACGGGTGTCCACTTCCTGTTTGACAAGAAATATAAGATCACCCTCACCAGTAAGACCGACTGGATAGAGGTCGAGCTGGATTACCGCTCAATGAAGACATCTGTTACACGGATGGAGCCAAGAGTGAGAACAGAGCGGGCGCGGGGATGTACAGACGACGCGATGGGATAGGTAAAACCTTCCCCCTGGGTAAATACACTACCGCACTCCAGGCCGAGCTAGTTGCAATTACATACGGTGTTCTGGGGGCCGACCAAAATCGGACCCAGGAGAGGATATGTATCTGCTCGGATAGCAGGGCGGCGTTGACAGCCCTGAATTCAGCAACGACAAAGTCGAAGTTGGTCTATAATTGCTATGAAGCATTGAACCACTTGGCAGGGAAGGGACCGGTGGAACTCTTATGGATACCTGGGCATAATGGTATTAAGGGATATCTAATTGCAGATGACCTTGCCAGACTAGGGACCAGGGAAAACCTCTATGGACCAGAACCTGCAATGGAAATAAGTCGGAATCTAATCAGAGACCGCATCAATGACTGGGCAAGAGACCAGCACAGAGAAAGACGGAGAGGAGTAACGGGTTGTCGAATAACTAAACTCTTTATCGAATACTCAGAGATTGAGAAATGGGCCCAAGAATTCATTAAATTGAACAGGCACAATGCCAGAACCCTGATGGGAATCATAACGGGACACCATAGTAGCCTGAATGCATATAAGCACAAGCTGAGGCTAACTGACAGTCCGGCGTGCAGATACTGCAGACAAAACGAGGAAACCTTGATTCACCTTCTTTAGACCTGCCCCGTACTGGAGGAGAGGAGGTGCCTTATATTAGGGACCCCTGTTATTCTAGAGGAGGCGAGGGACGTGCCCAAATTGCTCCTTTTATGAGATAGCATTTTTGGATAATGACCCGGATAAGAGGGGATCGCCAAGGGACTACCCATGCGATCAGTGAACTTTGATTATGATTGGTTATGGAAACGGGATCCGTATGGAGGCTGAGATTTGTGATAGTATGTATGATTATTTACCTATTAAACGCATGTAAGTAAAATAGAAGCAAAATTTTGGAATTTTGGTATTACGATAGCTTATTATACCAAAGATAGTCCTGTTATTATAGAAGATACACAGTTGAATGTGTTACTATTACCTATGAAGGAGAATCCTTATGTCATAAATCAATTCGAAAAATTGTACTGAAGCTTGCACTGTCAGTCATCTAAAATCCTGAACAAAATTAATGCATCAAGGAAACTTCACAATATTTTATGTTTTTGAAGATCTAAAGCATAGCATCTACGTGATATAATTAAATGATTTACCTATATTAATGTTTAACAAATTAGAATGGTATTATCGGTAAAAAACATGAATAAATAACGTAAAGGCACAATAATGTCAAAGGCAATGAAAACGGTGTTAATAAAAAACTTTGGAAAAAAAAATTGGAGGTGAAATTAATCCGTAAGAGTTGCTCTAGTTCTTTTTATTGCCTTCCATTTGTCTGGGCATGTTACTGACCAAGTGGTGAATGGTTTCCTGAGGAATATCCTCCAATTCGACAAGAACGACATGTTCAAGTTTCCTAAGAGTCATTGAGGAGGTGTGGTACCTAACTGGTCGTTTAGTGCATCCCATAGATGATCTACGGAGTTTATATCAGGGCTTCTTGGTGAACAGTCCATAGTCGGAATATTCACAAATCAAAGGTACATCTCTAGTAATGTGGGGCTGAGCGTTATTCTGCATAAAAATTAAATTGTCCCTAACAAATGGGGCAAATATCATTACATGTTCTTCTGCGACGTTTTTTATGTAGAAATGTGCATTTATGGATCTCCCCCATATAGGAATCGTTAGAGTCGTTGACGTCCACCTGGCGAAATAAGGCTTACTCTTGTTTCGTCTGAAAACAAAATTCGCTTCCAGTCGTCAATGGTCCAATGTTCTCTTGCAAAACGCAGTCTAGTAACTCTATATTCTCTGATAAGCACTTCTTAAACTAGATTGTTTTCTCTGACGAAGCTACTTTTTGTTAAAATGGATCAGTGGATAGACAGAATTACAGATATTGAAAGTGAAAACTCTCATTGAATGTAGACGGACACACGCAGTGTCCAGAGAAAGTCAACGGGTGCGCAAAAATTGTTGGTACCCCAATTGTACAACCATTTTTTATTGACGGTGCACCAATTGCTTAAAAGTATTAGGAGTTGCTTCAACAGCACACAGTTCCCGTCACATGTGGTCCTGCATCCAAATAAGCAAATACCAGAACAGTCGATATGGTACCAACATGGTGGCACGTCACAATATTTTTCATAAATTTTGCGTGATTATCTAAACACCGTCATCCCGTACACAACATCATGTAAATGTGGAAAAAGGCATCAATAGCTTTCAGTAAATAGAAATAAGGGAAGTGGGGGAACATCTCTTTTTAAAGCTCACAATTAACAAAAGGCAAGCATTAGTTCTCGCTAATGATAAGTTAATGGGTGAACATATTCTTCAATACGAATAGAGGTGTCACTCTATATTTGGGTTCGAGTCTCAGCTGGGCCCACTTGCACTTCCATTTGATACTACTGCGCAAGCAGTTTTAATTTTTAATAAGCTTTTCTAAACTTTGAACTTTAAATTTAAAAGTCTATTCTTCAATGGTTCAAAGAAATGTTTTATCAAAGAATTATTAACAATTTCAAGTCATTTAACAGGGAAGTATACGAATTGAATTGTGATTAGTGCCCTTCAATTGTATAATATATCTATTTTTAATAACTAATGGAGTTTTGCAAAATTATGTATACACGTCTTATTTGTTTAATGTAGTAAAACTTATGTCACACTGTGGTAGGGTTTATACCATTATCTGTGTTCTTTAAAAATTTTACTAATTCTTCAGTGTAATTAAGTACAATAATATGATCATTAACCAACAATTATGCATTATTATTTATAAGTATATATAAATAATATGTATTTATAAAAAAGTAAAAGATTTCTAAATAGCCGTGTCCTGGTAATATTTGATTAAACCACAATCATTCGAATAACGTTATATTCTATTCAATAAGCAAATAAATAAATGAACTTAAAATAATTTTACCATCCGCTATATTCTTTTTATAAGGAAAAATATATTAGTGAGTGATTCACTATTGTATAAATAATTGAACTCCAAATGTTACGTAAGATACTTTTTGTTGGTTTAGTTTCCTTAATTGTGTTTTAAGTAAATGTGATATAGTAAAAACACACAAACGAACTAAATAAATAAAATCAGTATATTAGAAGAAATATGGGAGAATTTCTCTTTGCATTATTTATAGATAAATGAATTGTATAAGAAAAACAATCACTTTGCGAGACAATCGTGGATATGTTAAATAACAATGGAACTGTTTCCGTATTAGTAAATTTATACCAAAATTTATGTTATTTTACTCTAATAAGATCTACTTCCTTCCTTACTTTTCAATCACGCATCAAGACAATCAGTTTCTATATTGCACCCATATAACATCAGAAAATAGGTAGCTATAGATAGAACAGATGACGTAATGATCATTAGGTCCGCCTGATTCTACATCATTAGACTCCTTCTTACGAAATCAAGTGAAAATCACGATAAAGATTCAAATAAACAATTTTAAAACTTTAAAACGGACATTTCTGCAAGTAGAACATCTGTATCTCGAAATTGAGTGGCCGAGAAAAAATAAACCAACACATAAATGCAGAATATATGTTTTATGCGACAGTTTTACTTTTATCAAATAGTCCACTATCGTGCTTTCTCATAACCCATGGACAAGGTGGAGTGTGTCCTATCCACCTCAAGATCAATAGATGTCGTCTAGTAGACGGCCCTAAACAGAATCAGTCCGACACGATTGACTCGATCGAAACTCGATCGATCCGACACGATTTAATTGAGTGATCGTGCTAACAACAAAAATTTCTCAAATAGTCCACCATTGTGCTTTCTAATGACCCATGAATATGGTAGAGTGTTCTATCCACCTCAAAATCAACAGGTGTCGTCTGGGAGACGTCCCCGATCATAATCAGTCAAAACCTGATCGATCCGACATTTACTTAAAATATAGAATTATATACATGCCAATGTAGTATAATTTTCTAATATTGTAAAGTAGTAATTTCATTGAATAACCTGTTCTGGTTTTTGTAACTTCAAATAAAATACCACAACCTGGACGCCAACCTCATGACATTAACATATATGATAAAACTGAAAGATTAACTCAACTAAGTGATTAAGAATGGTAATAAGCAAAGCAAAACTTATATAGTTCCGAGATTGATCAGTTGCATATTGATACAGAAATATTCAACAGAAATAATTTATGCATTTATTATTCCTATAATATGTATTAAAGCTCAAATTTGTTTTTATAAAATTCCTATAGCGATACACACATGCAAGTATATATAGAAAATTCTATTAAAAGCGATTGATCTAATAAATCCACTCCTTTCGTCTCCTGTCGGAGCTCTGTTTACGTATTATTATATTAGCTTTAGAATTGCCACATGTATCCAAGTAAGTGTGGGTACTTCTCTGAAAAATATTCTAACAAAAATAAATTACCCTATTCGAAAATACGTTAATGGAGAAATCATGTAACTATCGTGTAAAATATAATTCCGATGTTGATAAACAACAGCCTAATAAACTCATAAAGTACATTTTCTTTCTACATCTTTAAATAATATTCCAAATATACACCATTTGTATGTTTTTCAAATTCCATTAACTATGTCTACTAATACTGTAAAATTCATTACAAAACAAATCAAAACACATCGTCTGCTTCACCATTATTACATTACTTTATTTTATTTATTACATATTCATAGTGACGAATAAAGCTGCTACTTCCGTATTGACTTTCCGGCTATTACACATGAAAATCAATACAGAGATATAGCGCAGCTTGTCGCCATATAGCGTGAAGCAGACTTTTTATCGTACACCTATCTGCAGTGAATGCCGATTGAAGGCAGTATAAATTAGTATTTAGTGCGCGTTCATACCAATGGCCAGTAACCAATGCTGTACCGTAGTACAAACACACAAATCAGTTATTTACATCAGTACTGCTCATCAATAATACGAAAAAGTGTGAGATTCTCTAAGTATGCGTAGAAGAAAAAGCGAGGCAGCATTCGGAGAGAAAAGGATGCAGTTTACGCGAAGCCAAATCGAACTCTGTGCACATTCACATTTAATATATATTCATTGATACTCACTCTTCAAAGGTTTCAATTCAACTGATTGGTAGTAAAGAATAAGCTATTTACTGCGCACCTCGTGGGCGATCAGATATCGCAGTTCTGATCTGACTTGTTCCTATTCTTCATGAGCTGTACATCCTATTGTGAAATTTACATCGGAGTTTTCTGAGTAAAAATATGATGATGCTAAAGTAATCAGCTTAATGTGTAATACGAGATTGTTTTGTTAGAACACAGCGTTATGTGAAGGGACATAAACAGTGTGAACTACAGCTGTAATAAAACTAGACACCAGTCGCTACTCTAGGAATTATTCCTAAAAAATGGAAAAAGGTATAAAATGAACCTCTGTTAAATCCTACAATAGGAGGAAGAATATGACATATTATAGCTCACGGCTAGCGAGTTAGAAGAGGGGTATCCCAAAAAAATGCTACTAAAATATCAAAATTGAAAAAGGATATTTGTCTATTGGTATAAAATGAATCCCTGTTAAATCCTACAATAGAAGGAAGAAGATGACATATTATAGCTCATGGCTAGCGAGTTAGAAGGGGGTATCCAAAAAAATATTACTAAAATATCAAAATTGAAACAGGATATTTGTCTATACTGGAATAGCATTGCTTTCATTGTGGGTACACAACATTATGAACTGACAAAACAAATTTCATCATATATTTCGTATGAGTATTTGTTTATCAAATATTTTATTAATAAACTTACTGAATAGTGCTACATTCAACTGCTACTTAGTGCTACATTTTGTTATACTTATAAAAAATTTCTGTTTAACATTAAACTGAAACACGTCCATATTGCGCTCCGCTCTTCCTGTTCGCCTTTTTTAGATTTTTCATCTCTCCATCTATTGAAAAAAGCTACGTTTTGCAATATATAACTATAAAAATGATTCAAACATTTGATATTGCAAAAAATCTATTTATGTAATAGGTATTGACATATGTATTCAATATATATTTAAATCTATAAACTTATTTGCATGCATTTACTTCAGTTGATCTGTATTCTATTTTCAAATAAATAGGTTTGGAGGTCTAGGTTAAAATACGAAAAGAGATTTGAATATCTCACGCTTTCAATTAAATTACGCCCCAAACAGTTTTGTTATCTTCCAGAAATACACTTCTTTTATCTTGTCAACTAATTATTTACAATGAAAACTAATCGGCTCATTCACACGTCTAAGCGGAATTTACGGACGCGTAAACATTTATTCAGAACGAAAACAATTTACTTTTATTTTTCGTTTTCGTAATTGCCATTCTATGTATATATTGTATATATTTAGAAAGCACATGTTTTAATTTGTAAATTACTTGTTAGACTGCCGGCCGCATTAAAAGCAAAGCAGATTTCTACTTAATCCGCCACTTGGAGGCAATTTACTTTGCATTTCAAGTAGACTCATAAGTACCATTCTAATTTTGCGCACATTAGATGTACATAATTTGCATTTAGTATATTCAACAACTAGTTTTGTACTAACACAGGATTATGAATTGATGCGCTAAATAATATGTACAAAAAAAAACTATTAAAATAAACAGAAACAAATCTTTCTGATCGACTGGTGTCTCTCAGAATAAATGAGCGACTGAAGTCGCTGAGTTGTTTCCGAGAAGAAATAAAATTTGTTATACAGGTTCAAAAATATAAAAAACAAGTTTTCCACAAAACGTTTTCGCAAACAAAGTTAACAATCCCAATGCATAATTAACTAAAAAAATATCATGTGCAGCACAGTACATGTGATAGAAGTGAATACTTCTTTAGAATAGAGAATGAGAGAGATTAAGTGTGAGAGATTGAAAGAGAGATAGAGAGAGAGAGAGAGAAAGGGAGAGGGATAATTTCAAAAGAAATATAACAATATAAAATTTGTGTAAAAAATATTCGGTTTATTCATTATCTACACTATCATCGGCTGGTGGTTCAATTGGTAATACTGATATGGTTTGTGATAACTAAAATATGAAATATATGTTCGTGATTCGATATTTTTTAGATAACGTGTAAAAATTGCATCTATTGTTGTTCCGGATTTTGTTGTTGATTCTTTGGGATTGTTATTTATAAGCAAACCAAATGTTTCTCGAAGAAAGTTAATCAACGTCAAGGAATCATTGGATCCGAAATTTACATTGAAATCTCCCCCGAGAATCAAAGGGATTTTGTCTTCGCCTCTTCCAAGTGCATTTGAACCTGTGTGGCTGTAAACCAGTAGGGAGCGGTGAATGAAATATATTATATCTTCTAGATTTTGGTTCGGTGAGATATAGATGGCTGCGATGACGATATTTTTTCATCGCTTCGTACTGAGTTTATATCGCTCTCCCTTGCTCCACTCGCGTGTGGCGTCAGAGTTATACGTACTCGCGCGCATGCGCGTCATACTATATTTTCTTCTGTTGTCTAGTATTCAATGAATACGTAGCTCTCTCTCTTGCTCGTACGATGCTTCCTAAACTATTACCCCTTCAATCAACTTAGACCTTGGACTTAGCGTATGAGTGGGCGTTAAAGACCAAGGACCGCACAAAAGGGAGACGCGGATAGCCTAAACTGATATATATGATGTATCCTCTCTTTCTCTTTCTCTCTAAGGTATATATCTGTGTATTCTGTCTTGTAACGAAGCCTGTGTTTTAGGTATACCAAATGTATAGCTCTCTTTCTCCTTCTCTCTACGTTATATATTTTTTCTCTCTCGTGTAACGAAATCTCGAAACGTTACATTTTTTCCAATTCACTCTCCATTCTCGTCAAATATCAGAACGCCGCCAAAGAAGTATTCACTTCAAAAACATTTTATTTAATAAATGAATTCATAGAGGAGAGAATAAACAATCAACAGATCAATTAAATTTCAATATCTAATCTTCCCTGTTATTTCTTGAGGTTATGACATTATTTGACAAATCCAAAATTAATCTGTCATATGGAATTAAATAATCGCCAATTTTGTTAAAATTGAAACGTTTTGTTTGTTTCGATTTTATTCTGAATGTTTACCAAATTTGAAAGTACAATATTACCCACATACGATCACTTAAATCCTATGTAATCATGTTATATAGGGAACTATTATTATGGTATAACACGATAGGGAACTATTATTATATATTACAGTATATGTTACCTGTATATAAAGCGGTGTATACAGAGTGTAGCCTGTATATACAGAGTGTATCGATAAGAAATCTATTAGACATTCTCGAGTGACAAATTTGATGGATTCCAAAGACATTCCATTTCAATTAAATCGCTTATTTTATATAGAATATAGTATACTTTGTATTTCTTATATATAGCTAAAATGTGTAGTTTTTGAGTTATTTCGAGAAAAGTGGGTAAATCGAGTCTAGTGTGCTATGAAGAATATATTTCGAGCAATTAGGAAGCTTAAAGAATGTGATTTTTATCTTTTTCTTTAGTATTTTTGTTTATTTCAATGAAAGCGTTAAGTAACCTATCTTGTTGTTTTAAATAAAAGTAATCAATAATTTTATTTTTTGTTATTTTTATTTTGTTATTTATGTTATTTTCTCAGTGTTAACATTAATTATTTTATTGTATTTATTACCTTTGTTGTAGGCGCTAAACACAAATTTCACATCGATTTCAATGATGTTTTCAATAACTCACTTAATATAATGCTTTTGCACCAACAAATGAGCAACAAATTTGTCAACGGAATAATCATATACTTATTCTGCTCTATTTGGCTTTAGATGACCCCCTTTTGAGTGGAGTTATTTTATTTGTGGGGCTCTTTACGGACTCATGAGAGTAAACATTGTTTTCCATGGCACGCTAGTAGTATAGCAACAGGTATGGTGGTATTAGGAAAAAAACATGACGTCATTAAACAGGTTACCATACCTGTTTTAAACCGATACACACCTGTTTTATACCTGTGCAGACCTGTTCTATACCTGCGCCAAGAGTTCTTCAGATCAACAATGACCACATGCCATCCGCATCAAATGTCCGCGGACAAATCCGAGGGTGGCCTGGTACCCTCTTTGCTATACTACTCACGCTATATTCGATATTGATGATATTATCATTTTTCTGAATACCTTTGAATAACTGAAATACTGTACATATCGATGGAAAGGGAATACAAAACAAAGCAAAATGGAAATTAAATAAGCAATTTCATCGATGTCAAATTTGTCTAAGTTTGATCTCCTTTTTTGGGCACCTTATACGTTTTGAAATATTTGCAGTTATGCTTATGTACTATTCATTTCATCGCTATTTGCCAAATAAAAAACTCTCTTATTTTGCCGATAAACAGAACAGTCTACCTGAGCTTAGCTATAAATAAACAGTTTTAAAACCTTAAAACGGACTTTTTTGCACGTAGAACATCTCTATCTCGAAATTGAGTGGCCGAGAAAAAATAAACCGACACATAAATGCAGAATATATGTTTTATACGACAGTTTTACTTTTTTCAAATAGTCCACCATCGTGCTCTCTCATGCCCATGAACAGGGTGGAGTCCTATCCACATCAAAACCAATACATCTCGTCTGGTAGACGTCCCTAATCAGAATCAGTCGAAACCCGATCGATCCGACAAGATTTAATTGAGTGATCGTGCTAACAAAGAAAATTCTCAAATAGTCCACCATTGTGCTTTCTCATGACCCATGAACATGGTAGAGTATGTTCTATCCACCTCAAAATCAATAGGGATCGTCTGGAAAACGTCCCCGATCAGCATCAGTCAAAACTCGATCGATCTGACATAATTTAGTTGAGTTATCGTGTTAACAAAAAAATATCTCTCAAATAGTCCACCGTCGTGCTTTCTCATGACCCATAAACAGGGTGGAGTGCGTTCCATCCACCTCAAAATCAACAGGTGTCATCTGGGAGACGTCCCCGATCAGAATCAGTCAAAACACGATCGATCCGACACGATTTAGTTGACTTATTGTATTAATAAAAAAAAATTCTCAAATAGTCCACCATCTTGCTTTCTCATGATCCATGGAAAGGGTGGGGTGTGTCCTATCTACCTCAAAATCAATAGGTGTCGTCTGGAAGACGTCCCCGATCAGAGTTAGTCAAAACCCGATCGATTCGACACGATTTAGTTGAGTTATCGTGATAACAAAAAAAATTCTCAAATAAACCCATGGACAGGGTGGGGTGTGTCCTATCCACCTCAAAATCAATAGGTGTCATCTGGGAGACGTCACCGATCAGAATCAGTCAAGACTCGATCGATCCGACACGATTTAGTTGAGTCTTCGTGCTAACAAGAAATTTTAATGCCGACGACAACGACGACAATACACACAGACAAAATTTTTTAAAAACCATTTTTTTATTTTTAGGCCGACAAATAAACGACAACAATTTTTTTTTCCATTTTCCTTACATGATTACAATACTTTTCTGCTAGTATACTTGAGTGCGGATAAGTAAAACAAGCCACGGTATAAGATAAGAGTCGTTTAGGATATTTTATTTGGCAAATAGAGATGAAATAAACTATACATATATATAAGGCTCATATTCTTAATATATGGTGATTAGACTTTATCATAGCAAAGGTTATTCATCTAACTGTTAGTTTTCACATGATATTTTATTAAACTTGAAATATTCCGGAAACTTATATTTTTACAGATACGAAATTACATTAAAAATTACCCTAAAAATGTGAACAGAATTTGGATGTAACGTAAAAATATGGTATGTTATTTAAATATAAGGTGTCCTATCTTCCGGTATAACCGGAAGTGTCATACGTAGAATTATGTTCATGAAATAAAGAACTTATGAAAATCTCTATTAACAAATCTCCAGTTTCATATTATTTGTAATTTCCCAAAATCGTCTAATAGATGATGTTCTAATAGCGTACATCACTCATAGTGATATAAGCTATGTGTATGATGTACCCCATGTGTAATTTTTAGCAAATATGAAGGTAAACACCTTCAATTTAGATAAATGCATGTAATCGTACATTTCACACTGCATTGTTGGTAACGTAATTATTATTATGTATGAAGACAATAAAACGATGTATATGAGAAAAGTCTATAACAATGGACTATAAGACATCCTGGGAGTGGTTCATAACCTTCGATGTGAAAATAGTATAAACAGCACATCAGTTTTCTGTAAAACGCCAGAACCATAACTGAATTTACAAAGAATTTAACAAGTAATATTTTTTATAAAATTTATTTCAACGCTATTGATTTTTGTTAAACGTTTTAATGATGTAAACATTTTTCTAATGAGGTTGACTTGGCGAGTTTTATAGAATGTTCACGTTTTGTGGAAAACTGGTTTTTCAGTTCTTTGATAAGGCTTAAATATTTTAAGTTACGTATATATTAAATTTCATAGTTACATATTCGTCCAAGATGTCTTTGTTACTTTTACGATATTAGACTTATTATTTCTGAAGTAATATGTTGGTTTATTTTTCGTTTACCATATTTTCTATTCAACATCTTCCTTATATAAAATAAACAGGAGGCCAGTTTCCCGAAACAGAAAGGATACGATCGAGGATGTCGCTCGAGGCGTATTTGGGCAACCACATTGGCAACTTGATTGGAGGAACGCCCTTCGAGCAAAATTGCTTTCAATATTTGTGGAAAACTTGTTTCCTGGTTTTTGTTGCTTCATCGAAGGTTCCCACTCTCTCCTAGTATTCCTTATATGTTGACCGATGTGTTATACAACGACATTTATTGTCAAAACGATATTCAATAAAGGAAATGCGTAGACTTCGCATAATTACGAAGAGATGATTTCTATTTGGATTAGACGGTTACAAGTTTTGAAAACACAAGGATTGCTTTGGGTAATAATTGTTTATTTAAAAAATATGCAGTTCCGGATGACTTCGATTCCAAATTCCAACCGATTCAATAAATTGATGGGAGATATTAAAACATTTTAACACATAATATTCTATGTATCAATTATATAAATTATATATAATTGCATTTTATAAACAAATCACAAGACGATAAAATGGTCCCTAAATTATGTATTTCAACTTGTAAAACAATATACAGTAAGTAAATATTCGCAATCTGCACTAGAGTATTGTGAACTATTTGGAGTGGAATATTCCTCGGAAGGACAAGTTTAATTTTATGGAATTATTTTCAAATTTATATTCTATGATACCTATATCTTCTAGAACTTAAATCTTTCAAAACATACTCTGTATAATAAAAAAAAAATCTTTAATACAATAAAATAAATTTTAAAACAAAATGGAAGAAATGAAATGTCACAAAAGTTTTAAAACTGTATAATGGAATTGATTGATATATCAAAAGCATAATATTAAAAAGCGTTAGCAATTATAATTATTTATACTGTTGATACATACTAGAGAAAAGACAATTTTCTTCAACAAAGATACATAATTAAAATGTTATTTAAATATTCCTCAGCAGGTTTTCTCAAAAGATTATACTAGTTTATTGACAAAACATAAGGTATTTATAAAGAATACATGTAACTTTACCCTGAATAATATCGAAAAGTTGAGAGACTGTTTGTGAGATGACTTAACTTATTGTTCAGGTATGTAAAAGGAAAAAGCAAGCTAGAACATGGTCTAATACTGATATTATAGAAAAAAATAACATTACTATATTTATTACTTAATAAATACCTAAATATTATTTAGGTATTTATGCTATATATTTTTGTCTTTTTGTACTTTAAAAACGATATATTTTTTATTAAACATTAGGTGTGTCTAATTAGTATTTAATAAAAAAAAAGAAAAATTGTTAAAGTACATACTGCCGGAATAGTTTTAATTTAAGATGGAGTTGCGAAAAAATATTTCAAAAGCGAATAAAGTTTTTCATAAAACATTAAAAAACCTTTTTCATGTACTTTCGAAAAAAATGAATAAAACAAACCCATTAAACAATTTCACGGCTTTATTGCCTTATATATAAAAATCGGACACAATATACACCGTTTACAAGATAAGAAGGACCAGCATAGGTGTTTCGTCAATAATAAGACATACAAATTTGACTAAATGACAAAATTAAATATAATGAAACGACTAACATAATGACGTGTGGAAAGGCTTGACATGATTTTTAAAAATCCCAATTTTTGGATTTTTAATTTTATTTTCTTTTATGGTATTAATACTAAAGTTAAAACAAAGCTGGTAAAACTACTTCGTAGCAACTGTTAATGAACATAAAGACTATGTTATATTTTTTTTTCTCTCACCTTTTGTCTTCGAATAACCATTAGCAATCTTATCTTTTAATCCAGATCATTTTATGTCAAAATGTTAGAAGTCTTTTTTATTCTTTTTTATACCAAGCATTATGGTTTCGCTAGTTTTGAGCCAATTTTAACCATAATCACGAAATTACTGGCTCTCATTCTCTTATCATGGTGTTGAGAAATTCAAATTAAAAAAAATAAAATAAAACTTTTCATTTTAATTTCGAAATTTCGTAGTTTTCAATTCAGCGTAAATTTAATTATCAATAATTATTACACATTATAGATATTTACCTAAAAACAAATCCACTTTTTGATATAGATGATACCATGTTTATTTCTTTCACGCCTTGTATTTAAAACACAGAAATGTTTTAAACTAAAATGATCATATCGTATTGGATTAGACAATAAGAAAAGAGCACTCGCACTGAACAATGTTTATGTGGGTTTCATAAATACAACCCATTAATTATATTCTCCTTTATTCCCTTTTCGAATGAATGAAACTTGAATCTGATCTGTTTTGAACTGAACAGTCTTAAGTCCGCATTCGAAGAAAAAACATGTGAGGGTAGCGAAGGGGGAACAAAGGAGAATATTATAAATATATTGGCTTGTATCTATAGTACAGTACTAATCAACTTATTAATGATGCGGTGCAGTACAAGTCCTGATGAAGCTCAGTAAAAAAAAATGTTTGCTTTTGTAAAAAAGAGTTACGAAGAAAATATATTTCTGAGATTTTATAAAGTGTAACAAGGTACATATATTCATACTGTAAGAATAGGTATGTTCTTTGTGTAAAACGTGTAAGTAAGAAATGATAACAGAAGGTTTGAAAACACTAAATTGGTAAACCTAATACGGCAAATGAGTTTTAACACAATGCATTGCCAATGTATTTAATAATTAAACAATTTTCATATATTAAGCATTTTAATTTTCTAAAAACAATTTGTTTTTGGTATATTGGACTATATTAAGTACGTTAGTAAATATATAGTTAGAAACTCCTAGGTATTTTAAATTAGAATAGGAAAAAATAGACAGCCAAAAATCCACAAGCGTGGAAAAAGGCCACCTCAGTAAGTAGAACGAGAAATATTAATACATAAACATTAATAACTAGTGATCTTCTCTGTATATTCGTGTAATTAGTCAATTCTTATAAGGTTATCGTATAGCATTATTAACATTTAGTCTAATTAGATACTCTCGATTTTAAACTACAATAACGTAGTTTTATACTTTCATAAATTAATAATTATAAGACAATTGTAAGAACGCTAGTGTCCAGTATTTAAACTGAAATATTCACATTAAATTGTATCGAAAATGAAATAGAGTATTAAACAACTCCGAATAATCTACTTTGTTAATAGAGAAAATGTGGCTACTCACTGTTTCTTCTGGTTATGCCTCGAATTCCCTCGTTAACACACTCACTACTTTTTGGACCCGAAATTTTCACTAATATTAACGTCATACTGACAAATCCATTTTATGTGTCAATGTAAAGGTTCATTTCATAGTACACTAGAAATTATGATGACATCTGTTAACAAAATTGGGTACACTTTGTGGTTTTATAATTTTCAAATATTTTATATTCGATGGAACTCGAAAGCTATCTAAGATCTAAAAGAAATGAATGAAAAATTATGAACAGATAAAGTGAATAAAAATAATAATAATAAAATTATAAGAATAATAAACATAATTAACAACGCATAATTGTGTAGAAATTAGGAGAAGGATATTAAGAATTTCTTCCAAGATTTTGATGAAGCACTCCACCAGAAGGTAGTCCAAGTTGACCTATGATAATACTGCATCCAAACTCAATGAGGGGACGTCCATATGGTACCACTAACACCAGATTCCACATGGCCTAAAAGGGTTGTCAAATATGTGGCGAATATTTCGCCCTACTAGATGAAGAGGGCATCGACAAGTAGAACTCGCTGAACTGGCTAAATCTAGGAGATCTGTACCCTGAAACCGAAGGCTTCTTGGTAGCGAAGACGGCGTAATATCTATAGTTTATAAAGGGTGGTCCAACCATAATGCACGATGTTAATTGTGAGTCACACCTTAACGTCAAGTTCTTTGCCCAACTTAATTTGCCATTTCTTTGTTTCAATGTTTGACAAATTCAACCATGGAGAGGTACACAACTGAGCAGCGCGTTAAGATTGTTGAAGCCTTTTACGAAAATGGGCGTTCAAATCAAATTGCATTTCGTGCACTTCGTGACTTTTTTGATCAGCATAATCGACCAAATGTGTCCACAATCGGGAGAATTGTGCGCAAATTTCAGCAAACCGGGTCTGTAGGAAATGTGAAAACACCTGTGCATGCTCGCCCAGTTCGTTCTGCGGAAAACATTGCTATTGTTCGCGATAGTGTAGCTGAAGAGCCGTCAACCTCGACTCGTCGTCGTGCCCAACAATTGAACATCTCACGAACATCACTGATGCGAATTTTGAATAAAGATTTGAATTTACACGCTTACAAGGTTCAATTGACTCAAGAGCTGAAGCCTACTGACCATTTCAAGCGTCGTCAATACGCCGAATGGTTGCTTGAACAGACAGAAGTGAATGGTGACTTTACAAAGAAAATCATCTTCAGCGACGAGACACACTTTCACCTCAGTGGATTCGTTAACAAGCAGAATTGCCGCATTTGGGCAAATGAGAACCCACGAGTGATTGTTGAAAAGCCGATGCATCCACAAAGAGTGACTGTTTGGTGCGGTTTATGGGCTGGTGGCGTCATCGGGCCGTACTTCTTCGAAAATGAGGTCGGCCAAGCAGTTACTGTGAATGGTGTTCGCTATCGCGAGATGATAACGGACTTCTTGTGACCAGAAATTGAGAATATGGACCTGGACGATATGTGGTTCAAATAGGATGGTGCCACTTGCCACACAGCCAACGAAACAATGGCACTTTTGCGCGAGAAATTCAATGGCCGTGTTATCTCACGTCGTGGCGATGTTAATTGACCGCCACGATCATGTGATTTGATACCGTTGGACTTCTTTCTTTGGGGATAAAAGAAAAAATGTGGTGTCAATAAGCCAAGAACAATTCAAGAGCTAAAGGATGAGACAATTCGGCAGAGTCATTGATAATATGGACCATCGGATAAAGGTATGTCACCAAAGCCGTGGCGAGCATTTGGCCGATATTTTGTTTCACACATAATTGTCATAGATCCTTCTATCATAATGTAAAATATTAAGATAATTCTCTGAAAACTTTTTGTTTTATTTACAATTAACATCGTGCGTTTTAGTTGGACCACTTTTTATAATGGTTCTTTGCGTGTGCGTCACAGGTAACAATCGTATGAATTGATCAATTGACATTTTTTAACAGTGTCGTACCGAAACACATTTTAGGGTAACAGTTAGTACAATACAAATCGGTCAACCTATGACAGAGTAATGAACAGGTTCTCCACAAAAATATAACGCAAAATGGAACTCAATATGAGGAATACAATAGGAAAATGCTTTAAATAAAACCAAAATGAAATAAATTTTACAGAAATATTGAGATGCCAATGAATCAAATTATACAATAAATCTAAGACGCGACTTCATAATTGCATTTTGTTCGGCGAATTATTAACTGTCTATGCCGTACGTAGTCGACCGAAACAGCTGTCGCTAGACAGACGTGCTGGTAATTGTGGCATATTAGTAACAATTGCGAGTGGTGTAGCATGTGAATCGTGCGTCGTCACTAAATTGATACACACGCAAAGATCCATTATACAAACTATACTAGCAATTACAGGAAGTATATATTGAAAGAGAATGTGGGAGACAAATGCCGTAAATGCAACAGACCTGGAAATAATCGATCATATCATTGGGGGATGTCCAGCACTGGAACTATATCTAGGAAAACATAACCAGGTAGTGAAAATAGTACATGCGAAGATGGCACAAAAGTACAACCTGTTGTAGAATCCACCCCATACTAAAAATATCAGCAATAGCCCCCTGCTATATTGGGAGAGGCCAATAATCACTGACAGAACACTGGATTACATATAATAGGGAGCACAGACAGAACAGAGGTTTATAGTAGGTAGCGTCCTCATTGACAAAGTGCAGAGAAAAGGGCATATTATAGATATAGCTTGCCCGTTGACTTAAAACATCAGTAAAATGGAAGCCGAGATTAGAAAATATGAAAATTAAGCATATCTATACAGAGCCCGTACAGAGTAGAAATTAATTCAATAGTCTTTTTTGTATTACTTCGATAGTTAACACGCGCAATAATCAAGAACCTAGTAAATTATTTCCATTGCCGTTCGAGCCTATCTCCTGAGGTAGGCTTAGGAGTAGATGAATGTTTTCCAGTAGTTTAGCTGAGGAAGTGCTTCGTAAGTCGATAAATAAATATAAAAATAAATTAAGTAATAAATATGAAATATATAAAATAAGGAAATAGATACTAGAAACTCGATTACGTATAATCACGAAGAGATTTACCATATGATTTCCAAGTTTCTATCTAAAGATCTAAAATCTCAAAATTTTGAGGCAATTTGGTGTATAAAGAGATAGATCAATAAAATATTGTATGATAATTCAGAACAATGGTGATGATATAATAAGCTAAGGATGATAATAAGCACCTTAGCTTATTATCATCCTTAGATTATTATATCATCACCATTGCTCATCACTATTTAGTAGAGGCGTAGTGTGACAAAAGAATCTAGGGATGTGATAGAAATTTTACAAGGGGAAGAGGTATAGTCGGATGTATGGTAGGCCATATGAAAATATAAAAAAAAGACACTAACCTAAAATTATTATGTCAAGGTATATATATCCTAATTTTTAAAATGAAGATCACTTCTTCGGTTTTTGTTTGTCCAGCGAAAACGTCTATCACGTTTCTTCAAATGTTGGAGACGATCTCATATCTTCTAACAAGGCACTTTCAATATTTATTAATGCTAAAGCTGACACTCTTTCTTGCTTTTGAGAATTTCGCAGATAAGTCTTTATTCTCTTTAAACGTAAAAGACTATTTGCGTCAAAGAATGTTCCATATATCTATAAAGTATCTAGTAAAGAAGAAAAAAATTCATCAGGAAAACGTTTTACGAATGAAGTAAATTGTGTGGAATATAGATTTAAGAATTTCAGTTTAGAAATTTCACTAAACCGTTCACTAATGTTCAAAGCAATAACGTCCAAAATTTCATAAAACAATCGTGCGTAGGTGCTTTTCTTATCTTCTTCACGAATTGAATTCAAACGCATTCTTTTACTTGGTGGTTGATTTTCTAAAACAAATCTGTCCATACGGTCCTAAATGTCACTAAACTCGTTTCTCATTTTTTGAATATGTGATTTAAAATCGCCGATCTTTTTACTGCAGTAACTAATATCTGAAATTTTTATGTGCAGAATTTTAAACATACTCTCGGAATATGGGAATATTGCAGAGAATACTGCTAAGAAAGAATTAAAATCAAAGTCGCGCAATAAAGTTAAAAGGCCTCTAGCACAAATAAAGGTTTCTCGATCCCTTTCCTCATTTTCATTTTCCACAATTACCTGAAACAGCGCTTCCCAATTTTCCTTATGTTATGGCGACAGTCGCCAAGATACGTTCACATAATCGCATAATTGACCCCGGAAATAACGACAACACCCACTCGAGGTTCCACTGTTGACTGCGTAAGATCACCGACCTTTTCGGCCGACTAATGCGTAGCTTGGATGTAACGTGGACCATCACATTTCAGCACTGCAGCAAGTAACGCGGAAGTCCAATAATTTCGGGCGCCTTCACTGCCGATTTGAAATAAAAAAGTTCATGGTAGCGTTTAAAGTAAATAACGTATATTTGCGGTCGGTTTAAGATAATTAAGATATTGTAATAATTGAATAAATCGCTCGAACTTTTGAATAACACTAATTCGCCAATTTTTTAAGGGATGCGACGCACCACTCGCATCCATGTACGCTACGCCCCTGCTTCTAGATATCGCATTGGTATTCATACCCATGAATACTAATGCGATATCTAAAGCGGGAAATTTTGGTCCAGGTGGTCTTTCGTTGTCGTTGGGTATTTTTCAGTCAATATCCGTCATCAATATAGCTCGAACGTTTATTGATTATTAATTAATTAATAACTATTGTGTTAAAGTTTTATTTGTACGTTGACGCTTTGTAGATTATTTTAATTATTCAAATATTACAGTACTAAGTATCGAACGGTCGTTCTCTTTATGTGTGTAAAAACTCAATTTTTAATAAAGTTTCGATGAAACAACTATAGAAACGTACCTGATGCTACAGATCTCTCACCGATCGCATCGATCTTGTGACACTACTAATTAACACAGTAAATGTTTGTTTCAATGTTTTATAAATTATAAGTTATTTTATGTTACGTATTTACTATTATGTGTACGCCTATGGTACCTGGACTATTTTGTTCCCCTTATCAATATTCAGTATTAAATAAATATGCGATTGTTTACTGGCTATTATACAATGATATAAAGGACTTGAATTAGGTTGTGTTGTCTTCTACTGCACATATACCTATATTTCTTCACAAGACCGTCCTTACCTCAGCCTCTTTAGTTCTATATTAAAAGTTCCGAAAGTTTAGTAGCATAGTATTAAAAGTTCCAACGAATGCTGGACTGATTATGAACAAAACAAATCGATTAATATTACGAATGGATGTCTGTATAATTAGCACTGTAGTAAAGCATTGTTAGCACTGTTTCCTTTGTCTACATTAAAAGTGCTTATCTTTATAAATGTATGAACAAATACTTATATTATATAACTTTTTTTTGTTTTAAAGTTAATAATGATATCATTAGACAAAATATTCTGATGGGAAAAATACTCTTAAACATTTAAAAAGTGAAATATTTAAAAAATAATTGAAAACCAATAACTTTTATTGTTATATATAGGGTGTTAATTAAGTATGTACACAAATTTTAAGGAATGAAACTTTGATTGATTTTAAGACAAAAAGTTCCTACGTCATAAACTGTTTCGTTTTAAAAATACGGGACGATAAATTTTATATTCCAAGAAGGTTTTCCTTTAATAATTAAAAAATGCCAAATCGTATCAAATTGAAGTTTGGTGGACAATTTTAATGCATGAGGGTACTTTCAAGCAAAAGACTATTTTTATCATTTTACCAACGGCATGCGCAGGGATAACCTCCGTGGTTTAATTAAAGAAAAAAATAGTATAAAGAAATAGAATAGTTGATTATTGTTTGATAATCAAAAATACACCAGGTATTTTCGATAGAGTCTGTAATTCAATCTAAGAAAATCTTCTGTTTAGTTTGAAGAAAATGATTTAATTTTCATTTACTGAAATTAATATTAATATTAATTAAAACATAATAAAAGTCCAACGTATTTTCTAAAAAGTTTTAAATGTGTCTTAATCATTATTTCAATACCCTGTACGTCCGAAATTCAATTCTTTTCGACGCATGTTCGTATTTTTTTCTAATTTAGTCAGTAACGTGTCATGTATTTCTTGAAAAAGTTATGGTCGAATTAAAAATAATTAAATGCTTTCAAAATGTAGTCTTTAAGTAACTATAATCTTTAAATAAATTTAAAAAAATTCTGTAAAAGTTTAACATTTCTACGGAAATTAGTTCTCCAAAGTTTTTTCTTCATTTTTCTCAAAAATGGCTAATCAAATCGCAAAATGTCGAGAGATGTCTTTTGTTTACAATTAATTGTTGTAAAAAAATCGTATTAGATTTTTAAAACATAAGTGGTGTACTATTTTGTTCTTCAATTAAACCACGGAGGTTATCCCTGCGCACGCCGTTGGTAAAATGTTAAAAATAGTCTTTTGT
This sequence comes from Rosalia funebris, assembly GCA_037954035.1. Taxonomy (NCBI): domain Eukaryota; kingdom Metazoa; phylum Arthropoda; class Insecta; order Coleoptera; family Cerambycidae; genus Rosalia; species Rosalia funebris. Next base: position 15,559,346 of record JAZFAV010000007.1, read on the forward strand.
TTAAATGTACCCTCTTTATGCATTAAAATTGTCCACCAAATTTTAATTTAATACGACTTGGCATTTTTTAATTATTAAAGGAAAACTTTCTTCGAATACAAAATTCAACATACCGTATTTTTAAAACGAAGCCATATAGGACCTACATTTATAGAAACTTTTTGTCTTAAAATCAATCAAAGTTTCATTACTTGAAATTTGTGTATATACTTAATTAAGACACTATATTATATATATATATATATATATATATATATATATATATATATATATATATATATATATATATATATATATATATATATATATGTCGAAAACGAACAGAATAGTGTACCTTCTATGAAATGTCAAATGGTCTCACAAACCTGATAATGATAATATATCATCATTAAGAATGGTGTCCGATCCGATAGGACTTGCACCTTGACGAAGTTCTAGTGCAAACTAGAACGGGTGGGTCGGCTTGCGCGTTTTAATGATTTAAGGAGCCGCACCATACGTTTAACCATAGTGGGGGGGTCCTTATTGAAAAACCAGACTAAGACAAGTCCCTGAAGGAGGGCAGCAGCTCTTTCAGTAGTCATAGTGGCAGAAACCGTGGGGGTTGTTATGGTGCTATGACACACACGACTGCGATGTGGAAGGCAAGAGGAAACCACCACATTATAATCCTCAGAATAGCTAGCAGAAAGCTTATCCCAAATTAATGATGACGTCACCTGGGGCAAAAAACACCGGAGGTAAAATAGTCCTCCGTTCGGATCTCCGGGTGAGGACTGTTCCGGGAGACGTGATCGAGTGCAATAATGGTAAGAAGTGTAGCATTTCACGATTCGGAGCATGGAATGTCAGAAGCATGAGACAGGCAGGGAAGCTAGAGAATCTGAAGATAGAAATGGATAGGTTAGGATTAGATATAGTAGGTATAAGTGAGATACGCTGGCCGGAAGTAGGAGATTTTTGGAGCGGTGACTATAGGGTAATACACACAGGATCGGTAAATGGAAACGCGGGAGTAGGGATCGTTATGCGGAAGAACGCAGGACAGTGTGTGGATAGTTACCTACAATACAGCGAGAGAGTAATGATGGTTAGGTTAGATTCGAAGCCAGTGGAAACAGTAATAGTGCAAGTATACATGCCTACTTCTAGCCACAGTGAGGAAGAGTTAGAAGCCGTTTATTCGGAGATAGAGCAGGTAATAGGATTTGTGAAGGGTCATGAAAATTTAATAATAGTAGGAGATTTTAACGCAGTCGTAGGTGAGGGGAAAGAAGGAGAATTTGTAGGTCCTTATGGATTAGGAAACAGAAACGAGAGAGGTAGCAGACTGATAGAATTCTGTGAGAAGCACAAGATGGTAGTCGCGAACACATTGTTCAAGAATCACGTTAGGAGGCGGTACACATGGAAAATGCCAGGAGGGATAGACAGGTATCATTACTACATTCTGGTTAGGAAGAGATTTAGAAATCAAGTAAAAGACTGTAAGAGTTATCCAGGAGCAGATGTAGACAGCGACCACAACTTGGTAGTCATGAAAGCTAAATTAAAGTTCAAAAATCTGAAAACCCGGAAGGATAAGAAACGTATAAATGTAGACATATTGAGGGATCAGAATATGAAAGATAAGTTCCAGAAGAAAACAGATCAATTAATAAATAAGGCGAGTAAGGACGGAATCAAGAACGCAGAAACTGAGTGTATCAAGAATAGTCTAGATTCCGCGGCTACGGACGTTTTAGGACACGATAAAAGGGAAGCTAGGATGCCCTGGATAACGGACGAAATCTTAAACTTAATGCAAAAGAGACGAGGCTACAAAAACAGACGAGACGAAAAAGGACTGAAAACTTATAAGTCAATAAAGTGGGAAATCATTAGAAAATATAGAAAAGCGAAAGAACAATGGATAGAGGATAAATGCAAACAAGTAGAAGATAAGATGTAAGTAGGTAAGACCGATGAGGCTTACAAAATAATTAAGAGGAACTTCAGGGATATAGGAACAATAAGTAGAAACGTTAGGAGTCAATCGGGGGACATACTGATCGGAAGAGAGGAGAAAGCGGATAGATGGAAGCAGTACTTAGGAAATTTATACGAGGGTCAGGAATTAGGAGATATATTAGAGGAAGAATCTAGCATCGATAAGGAAGATGTAGGAAAACCTATATTGAGAGAGGAATTTGAAATAGCACTAAGGGGGTTAAAGAATAATAGAGCGCCGGGTGTAGATAAAATACAGGCAGAAATTTTGAAATATGCGGGACAGAAAGTAGTAAATAGGATGTTTGAACTGGTAAAATACATATACGAAACGGGCGAGATGCCGGAGGATTATAAGAGGAACATTATCGTTACTATACCGAAAAAGAGAGGAGCCGACAAATGCGAGAACTTTAGAACGATTAGCCTAACTTCCCACGCGTCAAAAATCTTAACCAGAATAGTGCAGAAGAGGATGGAAAATAGAGCGGAGGAAATACTAGGAGAAGACCAATTCGAGTTTAGGCGAAATAGGGGAACTCGCGAAGCTATTCTGGCGCTAAGACTAATGTTAGAGAAAACAATAGAAAAAGGAAAGAACGCTTATATAGGATTTGTAGATTTAGAAAAAGCTTTTGATAACGTAAGATGGGAGAAAATGTTCGAGATACTAAAGAGCGCGGGAATGAAGTATAGAGATAGGAGAGTAGTACCCAATCTATACAAAGAGCAAACTGCTGTTATAGAAGTAGAAGGGGAAAAAAGGGAAGTAGATATTAGGAAAGGAATAAGACAAGGATGTACGCTATCACCACTAATTTTTAATCTGTACATCGAAGAGGCGATTAATGTGGTAAAAGATAGAGTGGATTTCGGGATTAAAGTACAGGGACATAAACTAAAAATGCCGAGATTCGCGGATGATATAGCAGTATTAGCATCTAGTAAGGAGGAATTAGAATCGGCATTGAACGAAATGGAGGCAGTGTTGACAGAGGAATACGGAATGAGGGTGAATAAAAACAAAACTAAAGTGTTAGTGTGCAGAGGGCGCGAGAGCAGAGCAAAAACGAAAGTACAAATTAATAATGAAAGATGGGAGGAAGTTAAAGACTTCACTTATTTAGGAAGTAAAATAAATTGGGATGGAAGAAGCGATAAAGACATAAAACAAAGAATAGCGCAGGGTCGAGTAGCTTTTAACAAAAAGAAAGCACTTTTATGCTCGGGAGTAATAAACTTAGAAACAAGGAAGAGATTTTTGAAAACATATGTATGGAGCACGGCACTATACGGTTGCGAAACCTGGACGGAGGGGAAGCAAGTAGGAAGAAATTAGAAGTTTTTGAGATGTGGTGTTACCGAAGAATGATGAAAATACCATGGACTGATAGGGTTACAAACGAAGAAGTATTGGAGAAAGTCGGCGAGAAAAGAAGTATGTGGAAAAACATAAGGATGAGAAGAGATAGAATGGTAGGCCACTTGCTGAGACATGGGGGAATAGTCCGCGATATTTTGGAGGCAGAAATAGGAGTGAAGAAAGGCAGAGGTAGGCCTAGATTAGACTACTGCTCGCAAATAGTAAGGGATGTAGGTTGTAGCACAATTAGCGAAAAGCGTAGGTTAGCACAAGGTAGGAGAAGCTGGAGGTTAGCGTCCAACCAGTCTTAGGACTAATGACCTAATGATGATGAAGAATGGTGATTATGATCAAAATAAGCAAATTATCATTGCCATTTAAATATTAGTCCTCTTACAGCTTCCGTAATGATGTATAAAAGTGCATATTATGTATTTGATTATTTGTTTATACAATCTCGGGATTTGTAGTTCGTGGTATAAAAACATGGAAAAGTATTTTATCTCAATTAGTCGCTAATGTTTCGGTTGCGATTTGAGGCTTTCTCGAAACTAGATAAAACACATAGTTATGTTTCCAAATTATATGATAGTTCCATGTTACTAAACTAATATAGTTTTTGTAATTATTATTTGAATGTCTATAAGATTGAAATAGCAAATTTGAAGAAAATAATGTTAATTTATAGCTACGATCTTTTCGTTTTACAAAATAAAAGGAAACATTAACAAAATGGTACATATACTAAATAAAAAAAATACCGTAATAACTCTCAAAATAATTTTCCAATTATTTATAATCATTATTTCATAACGTCTCATTTGTACAAGGCAAATCATCAAACATCTTCTATAATGGGTATTATTATTTTATTGTAGAACTTGAAAAATTATCCAATATCGTATAAAAAAATACACTTCACTTATCTCCCTTTTAAACGAAGATATTGAACTTACATAATTTTGAAGTATATACCGAGGGATAAACTAATTTAAGTAATTTTAAATTTTGAAACGCAAGCACAAACATTTTGTTCGCTTTATAGGTGGAGAGCTTGTAACGCGTTAGTAATTTTTTTTAAATAATAAATTATTGCTACTACTATGTCAAGAATATTGTAACCTATGTATTTAAATTTACAGAGCCATACAATTTTATGGCCCTTCCTACATATAGGAGTTTTCCTATTTTTATCGAATAGTTCTTATGTCAGACTTCTATTTCGAATTTTTCGAGAATGACTAGACTCATCATTTAATTAGAAAATCAGACCAGTAACCACAGAAATATTATGCTCATGGAGCATAACGCATTTGTGGTAGAATATTGTTCCCATGACGCAGTGGACGAAGTGCGTGGGATAACATATTTCTGGGAAATGTTTTACACTTCGTAATTTGCTATTTGATATTTATTGCATACGATACCATGCACCTTTCACCATATCGTATGCACCTTCCACTCAACAATCAATAATAAATAATCACTAATCAATATATTATGATATTACTATTTCTTCCAATTTTAGAAGATTTATATTTCTAAAAACCGAACTGACAGCTGCGCGGGAAGAACAACATTGTAAAAATTTTAATACTCTACTATTGATGCTTATTTGCTGATATGTATTACGTTCAAAACAGCGTTTTTAAAAAAACTCGCAATTTAGTTAATAAACTGACCACACGGCTTAATAGAAACAGAAAGGATTTTCCAGAACGACGTAATTTTATCTTGTATCTAACTAGGTACTAACATAGAAAACAGGGAAAGTTATGTGAAAACTGAATCTGAAATACAACTTAATTGTAAGACGTATTTCCATGTTTGATAACGTCCATTCATCCTTCCAGTGAGTTTAATTTCGTAATAGAAAGTAATACTGTAGCACTTAATTCGTGCAGAAGTTTACACAGATTATTGATGCGTATACTTTAAAATACGTTACAGTTTAATAGGAGTGAGAAAATATCTCGATGGCGATCAGCCACGTTATTATTGTACATGCCATTAAATCGCAATAAGTAACTGGCTGTATCGATCCAATTCAGGGAAAATGAAAAATAAACATTTATAAAATCTGTTTACTTACTTATACAAACAGTCGGATTGCATGAGGTCACACTCACCTGCAACAGAAAAAAAAAATACTAAACAAACTGATTTACTGTAGACAGTTACGATTTTGCCAATTTTAATTAGGCTGATCGTATAAAAAATAGAAATTGAATTGCAACGAAGCACAAAGAATACCGTTATTTAAATTAAATTGTGGTAAATAATGATACCCGTAGCTTAATATTTAATAGTGTAGAGCAACAAATTAATTGGGTTAATGTCCGGTACTATTTGCTCGTATTAAAATACGTCAATAATCTTAGAATAACTATTTACATAATATCCATTTTGTGTACAGGGTGTCCCATGATGAAACAACCGAAATATCCGACGAATTATTTTTTATAGGTAAATGTCGTAACGTCAATCAAGGGTATATCTGTTGACATAAGAGTCGTTACAGTCACTGACACCCCCTTTTGTAAACAATTACCTATTAAAATGTTCAAATGGGAACACAGGTCGAGTGATTGAAAGGTATTTCGACCCTAGTAATGCCAATTGTTTATTTTTGCTTGTCAGCTAATCTATAATCTAGACACTTGTTAATAAAATAAAAACTGTTTGAGAAATGCATCAGTTCCGTCTGAGCATAAAAAAAGTAACAAATATAGAGATAAACGAAAATTTAATTAAAAAAGTAGTTACACGACAATACTTAACCTAAATTATTCACTTAACTATGTGTTCAAAATTACCACCACTAATTTTCACGCAGAAGTACAATTATTGTTCGAACCAAGCAGATCTCTGGTGTTATCCATTGACACTCCTGTACAACTCGTGCCCTCAGCTCCTCTAGATTACCAGATTTAGTGGCGTAAACCTTTTATTCCAATTGTTCCTATAGAAATATCTCTAGTCGTATCAGATCTGATGATCCTGCCGGCTGCTCCATCGCTCAGGAAATTCCTGGTCCAAAGATATCCTTACATGATAATTTGAAAGAGCCGCATCTTGTTGTAAGAATACCCTACCAGGCAGATTGTTATCATATTGTATAGTATCCATATCATATTCTCTACTAAGTTTAAGATTAAGTTCTCTATTTTTAATGTGCGGGAATAAAAATCCTTCCCTATAAAGATAAGGGTTCTCGTCAGACTAGTTCTATCTATTGAGTGCCCGTAAAAAAACTAAAAAACGTATTCTCATCTGAAAAGCAGATTTTATTAACCAAATTAGGATTTGGTGAAGTACTGTCAGACATAGGGTCACAATGTGAGCGACGATCTCAGTCATTCTCATTTAGCTCATAATAAAAGGACTTTATGGGAATGGGATTTGGCAAGTGTAAGGATTCTTTTAGGTACTCCTGAGACAATTGTTTAATATTTTTACATTACGTTCAATCAACGTCTAGGGGTACTTCTAGATGTATTTTAAGTACATTAATTTAACCAGGGTCATAGGTTACGGTACATTTAGAACATGCATTTCTTTTTTTAAACTTTTTTAGCAATCAAATACAATACTATATTTAAGCTAATGTGTTAAGTTTTATGAGGAGTAGGTGCTTGGGCTGTTTTGGATAGGTGAAAATCCAACGAAATCGCAGGAGTTTGTTTTAAGTTTGCCGGCGAACGTCTTCAGTCTTCGGACCTCAAGTGGATGTAATAATGTTTCTAGGAGGGAGTTGGGATATGCTTCGAGTTTTAGATGGTGATTACGGTCAGTCCTTGATGACTTCGGTGACATAGGGAATATTCAAGTCTATATGCAACGTATGGTTTGACACATACCAGGATGCGTTTGTTATGTGACGAAGAACCTTCGATTGAGCTCCTTGATTCGATTGATCACCTTCTTGAGCTCATTAAATCTTCGATTAAGTTCTACTCCATAGGTCCAAACGGGTCTAATTATTTTTATATAGAAGTAGTTTATTTTTTATTGATAATATGGACTCTTGTTTAATCAACCAGTCAATTTATTTCATATTTAAGTCAATTCCTTTTTTGTTTTTAGATGTGTTACTTTCAGGTCAGTTTTCTGCCTGTAACTGTAAATCTAGGTGTAGACCGAGGTATTTGACAGTTGTTACTTGAGGTACGATTGTCTGGTTGAGATGAATCGCAGAACAACGTTCGTTTCTAAAGATAAATGTTGCATGAGAAGATTTGAACCCATTCCCTTTATTCTTCCACTGTTTCCACCATTCCTCAAGTGTTTCTAGATGATATTGAAGATTGTGCGTTGTAATGTTGCGATACGTATCTCTAGATATTAGGACTGTGCCATTAGCGAATGTTCCAGTAGTTATATGTTTTGAAGTTGGTAAATCATATGTATATAGTACATATAAAAGAGGGCCAAACAATTGGAAGTTGCTCCATTAACTTTTGTTAAGAATCGTTAGTTCAAATATGATTTCAGTAAATTAAAGTACTTGTTGGGTAAGTTCCTTTTGATTTTGAATCATAGGCCTGGATGCCAGACTTTGTCAAACACCTGACTTACATCTATGAATACTAATATGCACTTTTGAAAGTTTTTATCAAATTTCTCAATTCCGGATTGACTAAAGAGCAACCAATGACGCGCGTAACAGAAGGGGTTCAATATTTAAATATTAAAAAGTATTTTATAATAATGACATTTGATATTTATAGAAAAAATTAAATATTTTTTAAAAATCTTACAAAAATATCTTATATAAAGAAACGTGTAATTCTGGATATATTTTGTTTATAAGTTATAAAAATTTTGTAAATAATAATTATGAAAGATAAATTCTAGACTAAATACAATAATAATTGACTGCTATATTATTATAAGTATTGCGGCTGTTCTATGTACAAAATTTTATTTGTAATTGTTCTTTATTTTTTGTAATAATCTTTAAATAAAATATAGTTTTACATAATCCTATTATTTTTACCGAAAAGTGAAATGCAACAAAAAATTATATAAAGGACCAATAAAAACTTTAAGTTACCAGCTCTTTTAAGAGTTCACTGAGGTATACCAGTAACTATACTTGTACATTGCTAAAAACATTGTCCAAAGATATTGTCCTAAATCTATTGATATATAATTTGAGTAAAATAGGTCGCTATATATACATCGTCACTTATAATAATTGTAAAAGTAAATAAAATTATGAGCTAGAAATATACGATTACCTGTGAAATATGTAGTCATTTTTCAAACGATGAACTTTGTTGAAACACGAAACAGACACCATATATAAAATTATGACTAGTATTTAGTAAGCATCGTAGTTTATCGTTAAAATATTTTCCCTACTATTCCTTTCTAAATATCACATTGCAAATGATATGCAGATTTTATGTGCAGAATTTGGTATCAATTTTATCGACATATGTATATATTTAAACATACATTAAAGATTATAAATATTTATCAGTTTATAAAATCTGTTTTAATTTAATCGTTTCTTAAGAACGTATAACCTTCCAAATGTTGATTTATATTATATAAGTCATTACATTATTTACTATTGCAGATTCACTTTACAAATTGACATTGTATGTGTTAGGATTGTCTTTACTAGCAACTACATTTTTGATAGTATAACAATTTTACATAATTAATTTAAATAGGTTATTAAAAGTAGTTTCTATAGCAGCGTCATATATCACATATGCATATCTTAGCATGGCAACGGCCATCCCATGTTGAACGGCCGTCCGATCATCGATATCAAGCAACCTCGGGCGCAGGATGGGTTACCGCTTCAAAACACCGCGTGCCGTTGCCGTTTCAGCCGCAGTGCTACTGGGTGGATTGACTAGTCCAGTAGTACTGTTGCCGGTCCCAAGCCCGGAAGAAAGAGGAGGGTTAGAGGGCCAGCTGCCTACCCTCTGTAAAAACAGATCCAGCTCATAGTACCGATGATATTCATCGAAGAGGAACAGGTCATAGACTTACTTTAGAAGAAGGAAGAAGAAGAAGAAGCATATCTTAGGAACTTCCACAGATAAAACATGATATTTATTGCATAACGATTGCATAACTATAATTATTAACTTAAGTATCAAATTTAGAAGAACTTATCTGATAGATTTCAACTTTTATCTACCATTTAATCTCAATTCGCCAAAATATCTGATGAGTTTGTTAAAGCATTCAGTTATAATATACAGTTAATTCCATCATATAATTTAAAAGGATATCTAGATATTGTGAAAGAACATTCATAAGAGTTAGCATTACGTTTACATAGTCTTTTATAAATTTTGATAATGAATTACTAAATTTATTATCAATGTCAAAATTATGAATAAATTTTATTTTTCTTAGTTTAGTATCTTTATGGGCTATGGGAAAGTTTGGACTCCAACTTTTAGATATGAATTGTTTAGCGGTCAGGAAGAAATATACATTACGCGAAAGTATCTTTTTTACGATTTTTTATGTTAATAAAATGAATCTGGTAGTGATTTTTGTTAAGTAATATTAATTATTAAGAAATTTTGATATGAATATATCACTATTGTAGGTACGAGGTAAAAACTAAAACTTTTACTGTTTTTGCAAGTATTATTTTGCAATATTCGACTAATAGTTATTTACAGGAGTTAAAGACAAATAGAATTTGATAGATATCTGATGGTTATAGTTGATAAAGACGACGGTAGGAAGTCTCGAAACAAAGTATAAAGTTTCAGGAGTAATTAACCCATAGTGATATGGTTATTTATCAATTTTAACATATTCATATATGTTTATAAGTTTGATATAACTAGGTAGATGTTATTGTTATTACATACCGAACTTTTTAAATAATTTATTTATTACAAGTTTTCATTTTCCTATTAAATTGCAGGTGATCTTATTGGCCAAATCTATTCGATAAGTGCCTCGCAGAAAGCATACAAATTGCCTTGATGATTCAGGAATAATGATGCCAATTGCTTGGAGCTGGTTTAGATTGCCGGCTTGGAGTAATCTGGATGTGGGTTCGATTCCCACATCAATCGGCTGGGTGTGTTTGTGTGTAAATGTCTAGGCGTTGGGTGGAAGAACAGCACTAAGTTCGCCATCGTAAAAATAAGAGTATATAATAAAATAAATAAAAACAAATTACCTTTTTAAAGATCACATCACATGTGATGTAACAGTTTTTGAAATATTCAAAATTTGCTGATTTTTTTTAATTTGCGTTATCGTTTTTTGAAATCTTTATCTTGGTGAATTATAAAGCAGTAAATACCATATATGTTTCAGTTGTTACATAGATTTACAGCTTTTAGAAAATGATCCGCTAGTTTCAAATTATACGCGGGGTTTTCATAATTTAACAGCTAATATGGAAATGGTCAAGTGATGTACAAAAACATTTTAGTATTGTGACTGTTTTTGTATTTTTATGGATTTGTGCTGAAGATGGGTAAAGGGCTTAAGAGTGGCCTTTTCCCTTTTCTTTTGTGTTATATCTATCAATATAATTTGAATATCAGGAGGTCTTGATGGAACTAATTAAAAATATCTTCCATGAAAAGAATTTTTTTTTCGGAGATTACTCCAGTTTCCCGATAACGATTTTTAAATTTTAATGTAACAGTGGTGAAAAATTACGTAGACATTAAAAAGTCAGAATACTATAGCTTATTTTTTTAAGAAGTACACAAGATTGAAACAAACATCGCTTGTTTGTTAATATAATAAGGTTTTGACCGAATAAATCTATATTAGAGAAAACGTTTAGAAAACATTTTTTTTCTGTAATGGCTCTTGGTAAAAGAAATACCGGTTTCATTAATGTTAATTAGTACTTTGTTTTGAATGTTTCGTTGAACTTCGCTTTGTAGGTACACAGGCCAATTATAAATGCATTTTCGTTTTATTCACCTACATAAAGGTTATTATTAACCAGAAGGCGCCAGACTAATGGAAACGTAAATAAAAATGAAAGTTCTTTTCTTCATAATGTAATTACCCTCGCAATAAAACGTGTGCGTACTTTAGGCTATATTAGAACCTTAAAACGCTGGGAAGATACAATTTTTCCGTTAGATTACTTTAAAGTCACTGTATGATTTTTATAAATTGACAATAATCATTTTAAATGATGGATTTCAATGAAATAAGAAACCTCACTTGATTTTAAAATAAATAAGTTTTGTTTTAGTAGTTTTGTTTGTCGATTTATTGTTATCCTATTTATTTAATTTCATTTTATATTGCAAAATCAACTCAACAGAACATGTTCTCTTAGTTATAGAGTAGGAAAAAAGGCAACATATTATAAACAACATTAAAGAAAGAAATATAAATAAAACATCGTACAACATATAGCTAATTAACGCTAATATTAATAAATAAAAAGATTAGAAAAATGTTATTATATAAATATTATTATACTAGTGCTACTAGAATACGTGTGAATGAACTTAATATTATTGTTTTAAGTGAATATTAATTCATTTACAATTATATCTAATCTCTGTTATGGTAGACGGATAAGATGCAAAAGACACATTACTCATACAGGTCTTCTGTTTTGTGAATTTACGTACAATTTGTATAATGGATCTTTGCGCGTGTATCAATTTAGTGACGATGCATGGATCACATATTATACCACTCGCAATTGTTACTAATATGCCAAAATTACCAGCACGTATGTTTAGCGACATGTTTCAATCAACTACGTACAGCCTAGACAGTTAATAATTTGCCGAGCAAAATGCAATTATCAAGTCACGTCTTGGCTTTATTGTATAATTTGATTCATTGGCGTCTCAATATTTCTCTTAAATTTATTTCATTTTTGTTTAATTTATTTTGATTTTTTTTTAATTTACTTCATTCATTTTGATGGAAATATCACTTCCATTGAATGTTTTTGTGGAGAACCTTTTCATTACTCTGTCATAAGTTGACAGATTTGTATTGTACTAACTGTTATCATAAAATGTGTTTTCGACACGACACTGTTAAAAAATATCAGTTGATTGATTCATACGATTGTTAGCTGTGACGCACGCACAAATAATCATTATACAAACCATAGTTAAATCGATTTATAAGCAAACCATGGTTAACACCAATAGGAAGACAGATACGATCTATAGTATAAATTGAACAGTTCAAAAACTTCCCTTGAGCACTCTAGAATTTGGTTGTTTTAAGTTGGACTCCTGGTTAGATTTCCGTATTTAAGTTTAGATCCCACAAAAGTATCGTAGAGACCTTTCTTCCACTTTAAACGAGTTAAAATGGTACTGCTTAATGCATAATTAAATTTTCATCGTTATCTTGCATTTGGTGAATAATACAACATTGCATATTGTGATATTTAAAGGTAATGTATTTTCAGCACCATTTCTTAACTTTTTTATATGTTAAACTGCACTATATTACATTCTAAAATATTATCAATATCATAGAATATTTTCATATCACCTGCATATGAGAGTCATTGACAACGCAGCTTTATAAATTTATGTCATTAATGAAGATGATAAAAAATAGTGGCCCATGAAAAAATTCTTGGGGAACTTCATAATATAATGTTAACACTCAGATTGTAAATCATGATACTGAACAAATTGTTTCCTTTGTTCCAAATAGCCTGAAAAAAGTTTGCACCATTATGCAAAAACAAAATGTTTCTAATTTACTTAACTATATATTATGGTGTAGCCGATCAAAGTTTTTTGAGAAGTCAGTCTAAATCACATTAAGTTGTTTACTCAACTTGTCTCAAAGCTCCTACTATAGTAAAGCATCTCGACATAAAGAGAATTCTGCTGGGAAATAGAAATTTTTTGGGAAACTTAAAAATATATTAGATGATATAAAACTTGTTTAACATCGTAATGGGCCAATTTTTTATATTTAAGGCACGCATTATATATTTTCATATATTTCAGGAAAACTCGGAAATTTTATAATAAATTAATATTGATAATATATGGATAAATATAGACGCTAAAGGTAGTGAGGAAAATTTGTACAATCTTTAATGAAAACACCGGAAACGGTTCCACAGTAAATTTATGTTTAATACATTTGATGACCAAGAAAATGCCACTTTCAAATTAAAAAAATGTTATTATTAGTTAACTATTAATTAGTTCTAGTTATATAAACAAGTCATATTAATGGATGTGTAACATTAATTGAAATTGCAATTAAATTTGAATTTGAATTTAATTTGTACATGTCAAAATGAGAGGCATATTATAATGGCAAATTCTACTTAGTGCTGCTCCCTGTTTATGAATAGATCACTATATCCCTTTATCAGAAATGTGTCACGGACACAGTAGCGGCGACAGGAGTGGGCACAGGTGGGCGAGCGCTCATTCAAAATCCTTTTCGCACAACCAGTCGCCCAACATCTTATAACACCAATATCACATTCGCATATAAAATAATATATATAAAGACCTCGCCCATCCTAGATATTTTCTGCATATTTTCGCCCAATCGCAAAATAATGCTAGCGCCGCCACTGTACGGACACATTTCTGATAAAGGGATATAGTGATATATTGATCTAGTTAATAAAAAATCAATTGGGCGTTTTGTCTCTATTGAAAAATTGTGCAGTTCAACTTCGAAAAGTTTTATAAACCCTGTTGTTGGGACATATCACCGGCCGCCAGACACCAACAACATTAGTGGACTCCTTTTTTCAGCTATAAGTTCGATGCTATAACACTCAGCTTTATTTCTCAAGTAGTAACCTGTACATTTTTTTATTATATTCTAAATCAGCACTTTATTTTGCATAAACATGGCATACATTTTTCGTTAACTTTTAATAAGAACAATTTAAGTAATATCAATAATTTGAATCATAAAAATTTTATTTACCTTACATCAGTTTTGTATATAACAAGTAATTAAAAAGTTACAGGCATTATGCCATATTTATGCCGGACCATGTATACAAATGAACATAACTGTTCGATAGTACATTTCAATAAAATTCTCGTATTATATTAATGGTAATGAAAAAGCGATAAATCTAATTGTATGATACAATAAATTAGGTTATCCCGTTCCCCATTTATTAAATTAACCCTTGATTAACCTAAGCATAGTATGTATTTACAATTAAATGTTTATCATTCGCTATAAAAAAAAATTTGTTTATTTATCGCCCTATAACTGACGGATTCATACCGTACTAACAAATAAAACAAAACGATGAAATATGTTTTATAATTTGCAAAAATACAATTTTCTATTACACTACACCGTCAATTGAAAACTATCAATATGTCCTAAAAATGCACTGAATGCAAATTTGTTTTACAAGATGGCAAATATATTATTTTTGATCTGGAAAAGACTTTTTTAGTGTTGAATATTTTGTGTTCAATAAATTTTGTTTAATTACATTTTTAAGGATGTGCGTCGTACCTTCGATATATAAGAAACATGTTAGTTCACTTTTAAAGAATTTTGTCTTCATACCTGAAAAAAGAACAAAAGATGCAGAAACTGTTCCACAAAGAAGAACAAAAAAATTTCTAATTTGGCTCGAAACATTTTATGTCTATTCATTTCATCGCTATTTGCCAAATAAAAAACTCTCTTATCTTGCCGATAAAAGGAACAGTCTACCTGAGCCCTGCCATAAAAACAAGCCGCGGTATGAGTAAAGAGCCATTTGGTATTTTTTATCTGGCAAATAGCGATGAAATAAACTGTACCACCGAGAAATAATGTAAAGAAAGAATGAATGACACTTTCGATATATTTTCAAGGCAATAACGAATTCATTTTAGAGTCAATTATGCTTTTCGTCAATAGCAAGTTTGTGACTATTTTGAACCAGGAGCCATATAACCAGTATCTCAGTTCATCTCAGTATGGAATGGTACATAAGAAGATAATGTTATAAAAATACTATTATTGGTAAAAAAAAACTGGTACCAATAAATTTACTAATAATGTAATGAATAAATGTAACTTAGCAAAAAATAATTAACACAATGTGGCACCTATATAACAACAAATTTACCGGATGAATCTATATCTAAAAGCGATATCAAATACTAAATTACTAACTTTAGTATCTTGTCACTATTTGTTTCAATTAAAGATTGTATCCCTTTTTTTGGCTTAAGCAAATTGTCCACTAGACTAGTTGTATTTTCATCATTTGTTCTTTGTGAACATTAGTTTAGTTCTTCTTTATAATATTCCTGGGAGCTGAATATCCTGCTTCTCCACTACACCTAATTCTCCACTTTTCGCGTTTTTTCTTCTCCTTTTTTTTTTGAGATTATATGTCAGGTGGCAATGCATTGTTATCAATTATCCTTAAATCGAACTTTCCAAGTTTTAGACGATTTTCGATATTTTTCTTTACTCCCTCTCTAAGAGTACTCCCCAATAGAAATCTTTGGCAACCCTTTCCCATTTCCTCAATTATTCTGTTATGTGACCCTTAGATATATAACAGAATGATCCAAAGCAGTAAAATGAAGACCTTCACCTTCTTTTTTGAGAGACAGTCTGCTATTTCGTTTCCTTATATTCCTTCATGCTCCGTGAGCCACACCAAGGTTGTCTCATTATTAATAGCTAGTTGTTTTAGAAATTCCGTATAGCCCCAGGCATCAGATGCGAATAACTAAAGAGTCTTTAATGCTAATCTTAATATCTAGGAATATATAGGTCTTTGTTTTCCGTATACCTTTACTGATGCATTCCTGAGTACATACATCTATTACAAGTATATATTTTTAAAATATGGTTGATGTGGTATCATACCCTCGTATATGTGGTATATAAAAGACTCATTTGGGACCTAGTTGTAGTGTTTTGACAGTCCGTTTAGTAAATGGTCTATTAATTGATATAAAAATAAACAGTTTTAAAACCTCAAAACGGACTTTAACAGAGAAAAAATAAACCAACACATAAATGCAGAATATGCGTTTTATGCGATAGTTTTACTTTTTCAAATAGTCTACCATCGTGCTTTCTCATAACCCATGGATAGGGTGGGGTGTCCCTATCCATGGGTTATGAGAAAGCACGAGGTCCTATCCATCTCAAAATCAATAGATGTCATCTGGTTAACGTCCCTAATCAGATTCAGTCGAAACCCGATCGATCCGACACGATTTAATTGAGTGATTGTGCCAACAAAATAAATTTTTCAAATAGTCCACCATTGTGCTTTCCCATGACCCATGAACATGGTAGAGTGTATTCTATCCACCTCAAAATCAATAGATGTCATCTGGGAGACGTCCCCGATCAGGATCAGTCAAAACCCGATGTATCCGACACGATTTAGTTGAGTTATCGTGCTAACAAGGAATTTTTAAAATACCGACAGCTACGACACACACACAGACAAATTTTTTTTAAAACCATTTTTTTTTATGTTTAGGCCGAAAAACGAAAAATAAACGCTAGAAAAATTTTTTTACAGTTTTCTTTACACGATTACATTACTTTTCCGCTCTGGTATAGTTGAGTGCGGAAAAATAATATACCAATTGTATGTAGTACAATAATCAATTACATAATTATATTAATTAGGTCATGATATCACACATTTAATCAGTATGACAGGTTTTATTGGCATTTGATACCATTAATAGCATAGCTTGAATATTATTTGTAACAGTATGTATTTTTTATTAATTATTATACATATATCTAATGATTTTCTTATTAGTATCAACACAATAATACGACATAGCACGGGAAGCTGCATAAAGGAAGGGAATAATATTAAACTAATCAATTTCTTATAATAGACTACGCTACTCACAATATAGCTAAAAATAGAGAAGTATTCTTCCTACTATTTTCTATATTACAAATGACTTACATCCGTACGTACGTATTGTAATTAAAAAAGGATTATGTATGTTTGGAAGGGTAGAAATCATTGTTGTTGATAGAACTTGATGGCAACGTTTCATCATCCATTGCAAGTGATTTCCTCTTATATCTTTTAAATAAAACATGATTCTATTTTTCTTTCCAATATACGAGTATATTACTCTGTGAGTAATTAATAGTTGGGAGTTTGATTAATATTAAGCTTAATACTGCTAGAAACTTTGCCAAAATAATTTGCTAGTCTCTAATTTATGTATATATAAAGTCACATTGAGGCACAATTTCAGTATTATCATAACTTGAGTGTTTTTCTGGATGTACAGAAGATTATCTGCTTTATCAACCGAGATTCAGAATTAGTCTGAATTCTGATTTCTATGATAATCAGAGTCGTCCTAGTTATTCAATTTTATAATTATTGTTGGGACTAAGAACAGACTGACTGAGAAGTAATTATGTAGACATTATTTCGAATTCATATCAGGATATGTATTCTGATTATGCTGTTAATGCCCTATTTACATTTTTAG
This sequence comes from Rosalia funebris, assembly GCA_037954035.1. Taxonomy (NCBI): domain Eukaryota; kingdom Metazoa; phylum Arthropoda; class Insecta; order Coleoptera; family Cerambycidae; genus Rosalia; species Rosalia funebris. The sequence continues at coordinate 15,577,139 of JAZFAV010000007.1, forward strand.
GGCTAATTTTGGACACATAATGTTTTTCCAGGCTGGCCCTAAATATAGTAAACTGTTTGACGAATAATAATTCTCGGTGCGAAGATTATTGGATTCCGCATCCGAAATGGAACGTTTCGTCATCTGTTGCAGGTGATTACCTCAGGGTAGTTCTGTGAATATCTGTATGACTGGTAATTACTTGTAGGGGCAGACTAATTTACATGTATAGAGAAAGTTTTCTTAATGGTTCTAGAATCAGACGAGAGTGAATAAATATCATTATACATTATTTATTTTTCATGTAGAAATCGAAAAAAATATGGATTAATCTTCAAAAACAAACTGGTATTCGCCAAACAAAATGAAATACCTTCTATTATGCGTATTATTTTTATCATGTAATTACGCAATATCATACGTACAAAATACCCTTATCTCTTGTTTGTATGGAGACACGGAGATATTAAACTTCCGCTCATTGGTTGGACATGCTGTATACTGTCATATTATTTTTATATGATTAAAAATACACACCAAATTTTACATTTCAGATGTATCGAAACTACGTTTAATATATGTGAAACTAATATTATATCATAAAATGCATTTAGATAGATAACTTAATTTATATATGTAATTATTGAATAATGTTGTGACTTCCTCGCAATTCTCTATACAATTCTCATAGACTGAATATTTCAGTTTCATTTAACCTTTAACAGCTTCCATTCAAGTAACCGCCTATCTGTTGTGCAATAATTTGTGCAAGTGGCATCTAGCATAATTAATGCCTTAATTGTTTACGTAAGCGAAGTCAATGGACATATAAAATCAGATGATAGATAACTACAAACAAGAAAGTTCAAAATATGTAATAAAATATAAATATTGCCAAACGTTCTAAATTATTAAATATATTTGTGGTAGAGAATATATATCAACATCTCGACTTTTTCCTATGCAACTAGGTCACATTTAATAATATTGATTTAAATTGATGATATTCGATATTTTAGATTCTATTTTTGAAAATTAAGTGCCAAAGACAGTGGCCAAATATATATGTATAACGTAATATGAATAATCGTTAATTTAGAAAAGTGAGAATCATTTTTCTAGAGAGTATGTATTTTGAAAAGTCAAATTTACTATTTAATTGAATAATGAAATGTATTACCTAAGTCTATTAATCGAATATACGTATATTTTATAATATACATGCCTATAATAGGATGATCTCTATTCTCGAATATGAGTTTTATTAATTTACATTAAGAAATATAGCATATACAAAACTATCCACAATACTACGTTATATTTTCTAGTTGTACGTATCCATGTTAGAATTGAATATTAAGAAGCCGCAAATAGTGGATGATGCTAGTTTAATGTAAGTAAGTAATGGGATTTTTAAAATTCGTGAAAGAATAAACAAATATAGTTATTTATGGTACATAGTTTAAAATAGTAAAACTAAGCAATCGTGCCACGTAATCAATAAGTTATTTATATGACTTTATATTGTTTATTTTAGGATTAGATATTCATATAAGAAAACATTAAAAATATTATATATTTAATTTGTTTATTGTATGTTTGTAATATAAAAATATATATTTTCCATTTAATTAAATCGTTCATCAGTGCAAATAACTTGTATTAATGTTTGTACTACACAGTTTGTATCTCTTGTTATGGTGATATATTCTTTATTCGAATTCCCTGTAGCAAACTTAACAAAGCGTAGTATGGATTGATATATATATATATATATATATATATATATATATATATATATATATATATATATATATATATATATATATATATATTAATAGTATCAAAACGTTTTTATATTCAAATGCTTCCAAAAAATTTTCGCCAATCAGATAGTTCAGAAACTATTTTACAAATACCACCATAATCCGGTACTGTCGCATACCTAATGACGATTATTATTAAGAAGTAGAAAAATATGCATATATGCATGAATACATATTATTGCATATATGCAATACAGAAGAATTCCAATTATCCGAACTCCAGCTATCCGAATCGCCAATTATTCGAATCAGTTTTAGGGAGCCAATATTTAAATACATCTATACATATGTACCTATGTAAGTTTTTAAAACATGTCAACATTTACATTATATACCATATAAACAACATTGTTTTTGGCGTAAAATATTTAATGTAATACATTACTACATTATGTATATCAGTAAAATGAGCATTCTTCTAAGAAATGACCTCTTCGTGAATTATCCAATTATCCGAATTCCGAATATTTGGTCGTCCAAGTCGGGTTCGGTCCCAATTGATTCGGATAATCGAAGTTCTATTATAATATATTCCATTCATAAATATTCTTGTATGTTGATCAATATATTTTTTGTATATGGAATATTTCAGTTGCTACCATACATGTTTTTATTGGTATTTATCACTTGGTGCTCCAAAAACACCTATCTTGTATGAATACCACGTGCTGCATATTCACATAGTTGAGAAAGTTACAGGTGTAGTTAATTCAAAGTCAATAGGTTATATTATTAGAATCGGAATAGTTTCTCGAGTGAAGATGTGCACGACAATGAAATTGAAAATTTAAGAACACTCCTACATATCTTCCTAATTAGTTTTCCTTTCCTATCAAATGAATAATAATTATTACTTCTGCTGAAATTGGCTATTGGTTATGATTATCTAATCTTTCAAGGTTTTATTTCGTTAACTATAAGACTTATACTTATTTATACGCCAATAATTAGTGTATAAATAGTTAAACTAATTAGTTTCTTTACATACACACCAATTAGTTTATTTAGGTAATACTCGTTGTAATACCAATTATGTATCCGATATTACGAGATATGACTTTATATGTTTAATTTTACATGGAGTAATTTGTGAATTATATTTAACAAATTTAGAAGTGTTATATGTAAATATGTAATAATTCTAACTCGTAAAATATTATAATTTCCTATAATTTAGTAAAGCACCATTTTTTAACCATACTGTATATTTCTAAAAGAATGTATGTCACGCTTATTGAATCCATAAATATCATACCTACTAACACCGTTTGTACATATAATAATGTTTATAATGTAAAGATGAAATACCAGTTTTTATTAATGTCGGTTACCTTTATTTTTCTTTGGCGTCTTTAGGGTGGCCCACACGTAAGTCTTTGTCTTAATCCTATCGCCATCGTGTGCGAAAATATCAATTTCACTAGTGAACCTGCTCTTCTTCCCCTTCACCCCCATTTTGTTATTGTTATTCACATCAACAACACTGGCACTAAAGAACGACGACAGTTTATGAAGGGGGCCCATCAAGCTTATTGTTATTAACGCGCACTAAAATATGTTTACAACCTGAGCCTGGCCTAACCATCGACAGACTGTCTGGCTATTCACCGGTATCGCCAACTTTCTTCGTTAAATGAGTGGAATAGACTTTCTACTAGACTACCGCCGTTGATGATGTCTGATATTACTGTTTTTGCTCGAAACGCACATGTTCGATTTTATCCTAATTACTGCGACTCTTTGATTGGTGAGGAATCAGATCTTGCAGATTGTTATTTAATTGTTGCTCGTTCAGCGCAAGTTGCAATGTAAAAAAAAGATAGATAGAAGATACCAAAAAGGCAGAATACAAAATTGATGTAAGTTGCTTCGATGTTATCATTATAAGCACTAGGAAATATCTCTTCATGTGATCAACGCCTAAGATCGAGATTAATACAATGTAAGCTGACCTTAATGGCATGTCTCGGATAAAACGATAGGTATATATGGATGTTGTTAATACAGTGAGTTATTTTTGTTTTATAATTTCACAAAAAGGTTGCAGTTCATGATAATGATAGACAAACCGAATGCACTGCATATTTTCCAAAGGTACATACATATATCCAATTTGTGTATTGATAGTTTTTTATTTTAAAACACAAAGAGAAGTAATGTGACTATTTTAATTAAAATGGTAGCTTTGTTAATTGTCAATCATTATCTAATGATAATTTAGTCAATATTTTTGGTCAAATTGTAGAATAACTTATTACTAAAATATTGGTCTATCTAAGTTCGAAAATGTTGTAAAATAGTGTAGAATACATAGTCTAAAAGAATAAATTAAATACTTCACATATTTAGAATACAGTCGTTTTTATAACCCACTGAATTATTTCAAAACTATTCAAAGTGACGTTGCAATAAAATAGGTGCAACAATAATACACGGCACAGTAGCAAAAATAAAATAAAAAAAGTTATTTGAATTTACAGGGTTCGCTGTAAAGAGAAAAAAATATATTTTGCTTGTTTTATTTTGTATTTTCGGTCAATTAAATTAATAAAAAATGCATCAAAATTACGAAATAAAATAACAGGGTATAATTAAAGAAATAGATTTCTAGGTAATAATGTATGCGCGAAAGCTTTAGCTTAAGGTACGCCAAATCACGTGGAAAAATAATGTCACAAAATTCTCACTTTCTATTTATATTTAACTATATTTAATTATTTAGCTATATACACAATAAAGAATTTTAAACTTATTTTGTATATAACTATAACAAAACTTATGCATGTGTCAATATTAGTGCAAAATTTTTGCACTAATTATCTTAATGAAATAAGACAACCGGATTGTCCATGTATTTTTTATATTTCTAAGTTGTCGTATTTTTGATAAATCTTAATTTAAAACTATAATTATTTTAATTAATGTGGTTATTAGATGTTTGTTGGATAATGCATAATAATTTTAATTATGCGATCATTATTTGAATATATACAGAAACCGATTTCCACAAACTTTAATAAATATAAATACTATTATATTTAAGAATTTCACCAGAAATATAGATACCAATTATCCATTCTTAAAAAGCATTAGACTAAAAATTCTTATTGATAATATAAATATGTTAAAGTATATTTTATTGTATATGTCATATTAAAATACACAAAACGGGTGAAATGATTTAAGAGAAATAAATGGAATAAAGACATGACTATAATGTTGAAATATGAATCTGTTCTCCATGTAATTGAATTGAAACCGAAAATATAGATTTTGGACATATAGTTTGAACACACAGGAATAACGTCCTTCCCTTTGTGCGCCTTTATTCGTTACACATATAGATAATGACAAACATACCCACGCTCAGGAAATGGTACCAAACTCTACCCATTTGGACTTGAACCCAAGTACTGCTCGTCAAGAATAGAAACAAGTCTTTATCGGACCGTCCACGAGGTGGGCAGTAAATAGTCTGGTCTAAATAAATAGCTAAATGCTGCCCCCACTCTTCCTTCTAAGCATACATAAGGAAATCTCACACCTTTCCCTATTATTGACGAGCGCTATATAATCACATACCCTCAATACTTGGCCCAGTCCATCACTTGAGACAACAATACGAATGACATTGTTGCAGATACTGCTGTAGAATACGATAAGCCACCCAATCATATCATAAAGTCGGAGCAAGGTGCTGCACTTTTATTAGTTCCGCTAATAAAAGTCGGACAACTGATTCAATTGCGCATTGTGTACTTTTATATTCTACACGATTCTTTTAACTATTTTGATATATTTTATATTCTTTATAAATTTAGTATTGGAATGAACTTTGAACTAATTTTTAAAGTTATGTCAATAATATTAATAATTTTCTACTGACATGGGCAAATTTATGACATATCGATAAGAAGAGAAACATATATTAATATTATTTTTAATAATGATTCATGATAATTACACTATAATTGTTGATTTTTCAAACTCGTATATGAAAATCCAGTAAGTCTACGGTTTTATAACGGTATGAATGTACGTATTATCACGAAATAATGGGAAATACTTTTAAATATATTTTGCTTAAAATATGGACAGTACTGAATTAATTTTGGAATTGAGCAAGGCGGAATTATTTTTGGGCAATAGAGGGCGTGAGCATTTTGGGGCCACGAGTATACTTTTTATAAAAAAAAATAACTCGTTATTGCTCAAAACGTATTAAGATTGTTCCATTAAATTATTTCTTGATGGTACATATTTTTCTGGGTTACTACGAGATACATTTTAAGCATCCTGTATAATGGTAATGTAACCAAAAACGTAATATAAAAATTTCACAGAAGTGTTCATCGCACTAAATAATTTACATAAAAACAATGATTATATAATATTCGACTATAACGAATTTCATATTATTTCTACTTCTATCTGCGGTTATCTGACATACAATGCTTTTCCCTGCTACATATCTCAACGATCTTCAGTGAAAAAATTACCAGTGAGAAGCACAACAATGTACTTAAACCTTGCGTAACCCAAGTTGAAACGGGCGAAGATTCTTTTTCCGTTAACTTACGGTAATTTACTATTACATGGTATCATAATAACTTGGGAACCACGTTTTGGGTACATCATGGCGTTACCTCTCTTTAGAGTATTTAAATTTATGTTAATTTTTTGCTTTTACTTTCTACTGGTCCAACTTGTTCTTCATTAGAGACATAGGATTTCCAAAACTAATTCATTGAAGCATTCATTTATAATAACAAGTAGAGGTCATTGATCGCAGAAGATATATATTTTTTTAATGAAATAAGAATGGAGCGCAAAAAGAAACTGTATTTACATTTTTTGTGATACAATTTCAATATAATTATACTTCCTAAACTAGAATATTTCTCATCCAACTGCTATATTACTTTTTTCACAATTATAAATCCTATGTTATTGTAAGTATGTCACGGATAACGATTGATTGTGTTTCTGAGGTTATACGCTCCAATATGATTTGATAAACAGGTTTATATTTAAAACCAGCTTTCAAAAACATCCACAATTCTTCCGCATTTGGGAACTTTGGGTAACACAAAAAAATACTATAAATATGCACTTACATATCTTAAATTTCGGTGTTGATAAATTATGAGATTTTTTATTTCGGTTGTAACGTAAGATATACAGAGAAAACCTCTATCTGCCTTTCCTCTACCCTAATGATAATTACGTGTTGTCATAATGACTCACAGTCTTAACACCGATTAAATTAATCGCAGATTATGATAATTTACTGAGGTCAAAAATACAAGCCCTTAACCAATTATAAACATGCCAGCAATTTGAAGCTGAATGTGTGAGGAAGTGAAAAATGCTGTTGCGGTTGATGAAAGATATATATTAGTGTAAAGCAATAGTCGACAGGATGCGGAATATCAACGTCAACTGCGCTAGCTATATTCGCTCTAAACCTAAAAATTTATTGACCTAACCCAGTAATGATCTGCCGTAGGGAACATCAGGTATTTTATTGTTCATTGGATTGCCTTACAATTTAAGTTTTACACGTTTGGTAGTAAGGTAAGCTGATGAGATTAATTAATAATTGATTAAAGATGGGGTTAATTCAATATGTTAGATTATTAATGCTTTTAGATTTTAGAGTCATCGTTAATAAATGTACTTGGAAGCAATAATGGAAAGAATACCCAAGAGAGCTTTCGCACGGGTTCATTTCCCTTAATTTTTGTAAAGACAAGACTACAATGTATAACTCGGTTAAAACTTTTCTTTGAATAACTTACTGTCTTTAGTTCTTGCTTGTAATACAAACATACATATATATGTACGTGCTTTTTTAATTGACTACATTACAATTGTACATATTTAGTTCATGTTGTTGCATTTCCACCAGCTTTGATGTTGAAGAGAAGTAACACAAAATAAAGTTTATTTATATATTATCTTAATTTTCTTGATATGTATATCATAAGAGATTATAAAATTGTTTCGTATATATCATAACAAAAAAATAACAGAAATAATATTAGAATATAGCAAATATAAAATATAATTCATCTCTACTTTAATATAGAGTCTAAAGTGTAATAAGTCTTTATTAGTAACTTTAATATGGAGTCTAAAAGGTGATATAATATAGTAATAGAATAAGTTCGATAAAATTGGCATTAAGGTTTTTTTTTATCATTCGGATATACCATAACATGTATTTGAAATTCCACTTTGAGAAAAATGTAATATGTAGAAAACCCCATTCTTTATTGTGCCATTTGAAACAACTTTTTTACGTACAGTAAGGTGTACTGTAAATAAAATAGGGAATTGGTTACATAAGATTTTTTTCGAGTAAAAATTCGATAAAATAAATGAAAATGTAATGACTGTTGAATTTGAAGTAAAATAATGAGCGACAGTTTGCATGCCAACGGTCCAACGTATATTTAATTTTATTTCAAAGACTAATAACGTAACGTTTTTCATTTACTGTTGATTTAAAAAAATAACTTGCCCACAAAAATGACTATGTAATTAATCCATCATTTTACTTTACTGTAAAAAATATTTATTTCAAATGAAGATGGTACAATAAAATATGGTGCTTTCTGAATATAATGTCATAATTTTTAAAAATACGACTCGAAAGTGGTAAAAATATGGTGGCTCCTCTCAAAATGGCATTTAAAGTAGATATTTTGACATGTCATAACGTGAAAGTGAACAAAAAAATATTATTTATACACTAAAATAATACACTACTTTTCAGACGCACTGTAATTCCTTATTTATCAACATGTGTTGAAATACATACTACTGACTATTACAGTTATATATTCCCAAAATGAATGAATTTGCCGATCAACAGAAGCAACTCTTGTTTGATTAATACATCGACCGCCGGCGACGTAAGATGAAATGTTAGTTTCTTATGTATAACAAAAATTATCAGTTAGAACGTGAAATGATAAGTGTCGTCGTGGTAAAGCAGATACATTAATAAGAAAGAAAGAGTGACGTAAATATAATCTTTCAACATTAGACTTTATTGGTCTAATTTTATTGGTTTAATCACTAATGGAATAGTGTTTTATTCCATTATTGTTTTTTGTTAATATTTTTAATTGCTCAATATTTCCATTTTTGCCATTAGTGATTGGACCCCACGGGTTATACACTGATTGTTGTGGGATTCCCGAACCTAATCCTTCAGGTTGTAGGGGCACTTGTGATAATTTGAAACAATTAATTTCGCTCCCCTCTTGGGGAGCGAAAAAGAGGCCAAAGTTGGAGAATGTGCTTCAAGTCAATAGGGGAGTGCCAAACTCTGGGTGGTCGTAATGGCTTTCGTTATGTTCCGTTATTTCCTTTCACACATTTTTAAGTCTAATAATAATAATATTTACTCATTAAATATGTTTACCTGCTCCCTTACTAAAAATAGAATTTTCAGCACACCTGCAGCTAATTTGTAAGAATTAGAACAAATAGTTATTGAAGCATGTGCCATAACGCTAGAAATGCTAGAAACTGCAGTTGGTAGCATAAGGAGGCGTGTACACTTGTAATCCATTATTATTTTGTCTCTAAAATTAATTTGCACATTTGCACGGTATTGATATCAGTATGGGACAGAATTATTTCAAAGAGCTGATAAAAACTGAGACGGACTGACTTGTCTAATGTAATTTTTAATATCTGAGTATATTTTTCTATGTAAATGTAATAATAATTACAATCAACACTTATGACAATAGGCAGGATTCAACTATACCTTTTATCCCATACCCATGAAGTAATGAAGGAGTAAACTACTACAAAAGTAACTAATTTAGTAGCGAATGTGACATCTTATGCGTTTTCGCTTTCTTTATCTTTCGCTTCTGTTTCCGTGTTGAGTTGAAACTAAGAGATTATTCTTTTATGTAGTTAAGGTAACGTATAACTTGAGCTACATATACCCTAGTCTAATCCTAAGTAAGTATTTGTGGGCAAAATTATCACAAATATACCTAATTAAGGCAAAGAAATTTGAACCTGTAACAAAAATAGCTACTTGGGTTGCGAATAAGACAATTATTTTTCTTTATGTAATTATGCCAAACCGAGTCTTTTATGCCTGCCTCCACAATATGTTCCTTGTATCCAAAATTATACTGAAAATAGTTAATCAGGTTGTGAATGAGGCGTTTTAAGTTGTTTTGTATTTGATATTTTGTAATCGATGTAGAAATACGATATATAATTTTTTTTGAAATCGTGGTAACTCTTGTGTCAAGTAACTTTTACCCCACTGTTGTGAAATGAATCGCAAAATTACTGTAAAAAGATTAACTAGATTACGAATGAGGGATCTTAGATAATAGTACGTTTTTTTTTTAATGATTCTAGCAATTTGAACTCTATAATCCTTAATCCCGCATACGACCATATACTTAAGTGAAAAATTGAAATCCTAAGATGTCTGAAAATCAGATATATTAGGATTTATTTTGGCATTTAGCATCAATTTAAAGTTACGATTACTTTTTGTATATTATAATCAAGTCCAAACTATTTATTTGTTATGTGATTGTGGTAACTTGTATCCTAACCCATACACCATAAAGTACTTTCTAGGGAAAAATTACTACACAAATTAGTTAAGCTTCGATAGGGATATCTTTTTTATTATGGATTAGTATTATTTATTGTTTATGTAATTATGGAAACAAGAGCCCTACATCGTATCTGGTACCCCACGAAGTGGTCCCATTCACATTTCTATGTAATTACTATAAATTCCAATAGAGTACAACTAAATAAAACAAGAGTTAGTTAGGCTGTGAATGCTTTATATTATGCTTGACACATTCGACGAACTATTATGAAATAACGATGGTTTTCGTAAAAGCTTCCGACACACATGGCACGTTGTTCACCGGTTAAACGATCCATTGCGTGTGAATCTCCAAGGCGTCATGTCTAACAAAAACATGCGCACACACATTTCCCACTACCGTTTTCCAAGATGTTCAACAAAAAAATGAGGAAAACATTTCAGGACACTTTGTATAAAATGTAGCAAACCTTATTTTGCTCTAGTTTGGTCAATTGTTGAATTTATAATTTCAGTTTCAGTAGTAGTTTAATTACAATTTAGTCTTGACCGAATTTTAAGTACTTTATAATGCGCGAAATAAATTAAATTTCTTCGTTCGCAAACTGATGCCGTGGAACCAACTCGAGCTATTACAGTGTCGATGGTAAATACGATAAACCGTTGATAATTAGTGTTTTCGTTCGTGTCTAACAACTTTATGCATCAGTTACCCACATAGATGGTGTCTGGTGGAGAAAACTTCTAATTATCGTAAATCTCTTTATCGTGCATCGCTAAATCGCATACAAAGTGAATCAGTCAAAACAATAATAAATGCTTTGTGGGTCATAAATTTTGTAGTTTGCGTTATCATGTTAGACGATGATAGGAGATACGTTGTATGTAATTATAATTATTTCTAGGTACATCACTAGCTTGTTCTTGTTGCAAGGCAAGTTATTAGATGCAAGAGTAGAATATTGGCTGATTACTTTGCGGATATTGATTTCAAGTAAAGCTAATAATAATAATAATAATGGTAACAATAATGTCTTTATTGTCTATAAAAAAACAATTTATAGGACAAAAGGAATACAAATAAATACATACATATATGTACCGGGTGACCTATGAAGTTTTGGCCAGTCGATATCTCGAAACCTATTTGAACAATAATTTTGAAAATTGGCAATGTTAAACAGTTGAAAGCATTGTCCATTTTTGGTATAAAAGGAGTTTATTTCATCTGCACATTTCCGGTCACGTGACATCAACTTCAAAATTTTAAATGAAACGCCCTGTATATTATTACAATTTTGTGATGGTCTGTCTAATACCAATCCAATGATACCCTGTTTCTCAAGATTTTGCGGCACTATAGTAATGATAAACAACAGTTTATAAACGTTTCTTTATTTTTATTCAAAAAAAAAAAAACGTGGGTAACTTAGAAACAAAAAAGTTGTCCTAGCAACAGAAAGACATCACTACCTGTCAAGAGCTGTCAATTAGTAGATTTTGTGTTTGTAAAAATAGTAATAAGATTATTATGCCTTTACATTTTAATGTAAATGGTATAATATCTTGGCCGGCTCGCTCCCCAGATATAACACCTTTAGATTTCTCTCTATGGGGATACTTAAAAGGTTTGGTTTACAATACACAGCCTAGAAATTTAGACGAATTGCAAAACAAAATGAGAACAGCGTGCCAAACTGTTACACCAGAAATGATTAGGGCAGCATGTTACACAAATGTTTTAAAAAGATTTGAGTATTGCGTTAATGAAGGTGGACATCAATTTGAGTATCAATTGTAATGATTTTTATAATTATTGTATTTTTCACAATTATTGTTAAAACAAGTTTCGAGATATCGACTGGCCAAAACTTCGTGGACCACCCGGTATATGTATGTATACTCTCATATGCAGTATATATGTAACTCACTAAAATTACAAATGCTTAAGTCGTAAGTGCTGGATATTACATTAAACTTTTTTTACACTGGCAATTTTAATAGTATGTTAGTTCTTACAATCTGGCAATAAAACTGGGGTTCCTTTCGAGAACCTAGTCAAAGTATGCATATACTGAATATGCTTAGTAAAGCAGGTGCATTTATATTTAAATTGTGGAACAATTTAAATAAAAATGAAGGGTTAGTAAGTCACCAAATTGTTGTAGAAGAATATGATAGTATGGTCGTAATCCCTTACCAGATAATAATTGGCAAAATGACAAATACTTTAAGAAACGCCGTTGAATAGTTTTAAGTTGATTTATATGACTTAGATACCGGGAGTACCAAATAGGGCTACAACATTCTAATTTCGAACGAACTAATGTAAAATATATACATTTTAAGGTAGCAGTGATAATAAACGATGTCGTGTTTCTAATGTTGAAAGCAAGGATTTTAGATGCATTGAAGGTCATATGGTTGATATGACCAGAGAACGATACTTTATCATCAAAGTACACCAAGATCCTTAAAATTTTAAGAATGTGTTAAAGCTGTATCCATCAAGAGAATATATATATATATTTGTGACTGCTTCTTTAAGGTATATGGGCAAATTTTGTTTATTACTAATTTATTTTTCAAATGCTACGTTACAAGTATAATCAATTACGTTTAAATATAATATTAACAATAAGTCATCGACTTTTAGGATACTAATGTATACAAGAGCAGAGTGGCGCAGTGGAAGCGTGCTGGGCCCATAACCCAGAGGTCCGTGGATCGAAACCACGCTCTGCTAGGATTTTTTTTCATTTAATTATTTATAGGTCCATTAAATAACATTCTCAAAATAATTAATCTATGTGTATTAATATAATTTTTTATTTTAAAAATATACTTTTAAAGTAAGAACCATGTAATTATATTAAAGCACTTATAATTAGTTACTATTGTAATATAATGGTACACCATAAGGAGTATAAGGTATAGAAGATTAAGGCATTAAGCCATAAATACTAAAGGGGCGATGTGTATGTACCTGAATAAATGTCATAAAACCTCTTAGATGTACCTAATTGTTTAAGGTTTAATATCACAAGTATAGTTTATTTCATCGCTATTTGCCAAATAAAAAATCTCAAAAGATACCGTGGCTTGTTTTTATGGCTAGACTCAGGTAGACTGTTCCGTTCACCGGCAAGACGAAAGAGTTTTGTATTTGGCAAATAGCGATGAAATGAATAGTACAAGTAATATATAATTGACCATTACGCAAATTGTCAGAAATTTTACTTAATCTGAAAGCTTATATTCTATGCTTCTTATATATTTAGTAGGTACATTTGTATATTTTGCTATTATTCTATGGCCGTATTCGGGGTGCTTGTAGTAAAATGATACTAGTGGTTATATTGTTGCCATAGCTACGTTTATTTAGAATAAGTGAATAGCGAGCAAGCTAGTACCGAGAAAGGAGAATGTTTCGGGATGAGTTGCGGGAATTAACTGATTGAAACTTATCGCAAATTTCGATGGCCTGGTGCGACTATTACCAGACGCCATGCTTGTCATAAACCATTGACCTAATCTGCAAAGGTTTTAACATGTGGATGGCTGGGGCATGAATCACGTAACTTATTGCCTGGGATGATCGCATTTATTACCTTGAGAAATAGATGTGTCCTGGTTCCGAGCACTAGTACAATATACAAGGGTTTCTACTTTTCTAATGTTTACAAAACTTAAAACTAATATGTACAAATACCATCACGGCTGTTAATAGGCGTATGTGGAACGTGTGCCCACAATTCAAACATATAAAAGGGAGATTTCCCATTTATGTACCTTTCAGTATATTATTGAGGCTAGTGTGGGTAGTAATGCGAATATTCCTCATTACAGTAGACTATAATGCCTCCTAGACTGTAGAGTATAACCATATTTAGGAAACCCTACAAGCAAATTGTTTACAAAACGTAAACCTAAATTATCGTTTATTAATTATTATTTAGAACACCATCTGCCTGCTACACTTCTATATGTATTGCCGGCTTGGTCCAAGACTCATTTAATGTTTTCTACTCGTCTAAACTTCTATAATTGCACTGCTGATTCCTAATAAGGATAAAATCGAGATATGCAGTTCCAGGATAGTCTGGTGTATCTGAAAATATTATTATATTATATAGGTTTGGGTCTCATCAGCCACTGATCGCATGGGTAGTCCCTTGGCGATCCCCTCTTATCCGGGTCATTATCCAAAAATGCTATCCCATAAAAGGAGCAATTCAGGCACGTCCCCCGCCTTAAGCCTCGTCTCCTCTAGGATAACAGGGGTCCCTAATATAAGATACCTCTTCTCCTCCAGTGCGGGGCAGGTGTAAAGAAGATGAATCGAGGTTTCCTCGTCTTCTTTACAGTATCTGCAGGCCGGGCTATCAGTCAGCCTCAGCTTGTGCTTATATGCATTCAGGCTACTATGGTGACCTGTTATGATTCCCACCAGAGTTCTGGCTTTGTGCCTGTTCAATTTAATGAATTCTTGGGCCCATTTCTCAATCTCTGAGTATTCGATGAAGAGTTTGGTTATTCGACAACCGGTTACTCCTCTCCATCTTTTATTGTGCTGGTCTCTTGCCCAGCCATTGATGCGGTCTCTGATCAGATTCCGACTTATTCCCACTGCAGGTTCTGGTCCATAGAGGTTTTCCCTGGTCCCTAGTCTGGCAAGGTCATCTGCAATTAGATTTCCCTTAATGCCATTATGCCCAGGTATCCATAAGAGTTCCACCGGTCCCTTCCCTGCCAAGTGGTTGAATGCTTCATAGCAATTATAGACCAGCTTTGACTAAAATCTGAAAATACTTAGATGGCAATATTTTTTTCTAAATCATTTTGGCCAAGAAAACGAGATGGATGGCGGTGCTGTGTCACGAAATAGAAAAATAAGAAAGAGCAAAATTTGTGGACATCCTTAAATAATAAAAAAAAAATGTAGAAAATAATTTGAATTGCGTTCCAGCCCTTTATTATTTAGGGAATTTGTACTTTTATTGTTATATTGTTATGTAATGTTATATAACACATTTCTTGTTAGTTTGGGCTCAAACGATTAACTACATATTAAAATAATGACAGTTATACTTACTACTCTTGAGACTGACCCTTGTGTAAGACTATACTCTCAATTGGAATGTACAGTGAAAAATACACGATATCCTGAAACGTTTTCGTCATTTGTTTGTGAAAAGTCTGAGAACATGGTAGTGGTTAATGTGCGTGCGTATGTGTTTGTTAGGTACCACGCCTTGAAAATTCAGTAGCAATGGATCGTTTCACCGGTTAGCAATGTGCCATGTTTGTCAGAACCTTTTACGAGAACCGTAGTTCTCTCATAATAGTTCGCCTCATGTATAGAGGGCGCTACCTCCTTCATGACATTAATCAAGCTCCTTCCAGCAAAATTCATCAAATCGTGGGTCGCTAAGTTTGAAAGAGAAGGCACTACCGTTAATAAAAAAATTATAGGTATTTTTATTAAACCATAAGAGCAAAAAGTGTCGAAAACGTCAAGCGTGTCCATGCAACGGTGGCACATACTCCTCGCCGTTCTGTACGAAAACATGCAGTCATCTTAAATTTTTCGAACACGACTGTCCACGATATCCTGGCAAACGATTTGAACTTTCATCATTACAATATACAACTCGTGCAAGCTTTGAAGGTTGAAGATTATTCAAATTGATCCACTTTTGGGCAAGAACTATTCGAAAACTTTGAACATTTTGATAACATCCTATTCATGGATGAGACACATTTTCATTTACATGAAAATCCTCGAGAAAATCACAAAAATTCCTTAAATTGACGGCAATGAATGCATCTGGAATAATCGGCCCTTACTTTCATCAAAATACAGATCGTGTTGTACTCGTCGTTACTTCTCTTCGATATAGGGATATTCTAGAGATTTTTTTTTATTTTTAATTTCTTCAAAATGCTGCTTGATTTAATGATAATATATAGTTTCAGTAAAATTTATCAATGGAAGCCGTTAAAGCGATGTTCCTTGAAAGAGTGTTCTTGGGGGGGGGGGGGGATACTCATTGGCCCGCCCAGAAGTCCCGATTAACGCCGATGGATTTCTTATTTGCAGGATACGTGTTATTATTCGTAGATTTAATGCTGATAACAAATTTGTAGATAAAGGATTTTTAGTACTTCAAGATTTACCTCTTTTGAGTTTTCTTTAAAACATTCTTCACCAACTAATTCCAGTACTTTGTTGTTCGGCATCAGACATAGTTGTTGTGTGTTCGGCATCAAATATTAATCATTCTATCACAAAATGTTGTTCTAAATGGAACTTTAGTAATATGCTTGCGTCAGACTAGCCTGTAAATAAATCTCCAACCATTCTGGTTGTCAACAAACAATTTGATGATAGTGTGAGTCTTACACGAACATCTAATTCCAGGTAAAAATTTTGGATTTGTTGCAAATACATTAATTACCCTTGGCGCATGCACCTGATGACATCTGGTTTTGAAAATGAATTGAAAACTGTTGTTTACTACTTTAGAAACAAACCTATTATTTATATGCAGAAATACATTGACCTACATCTTTTTCACGTAAGTATAATATTCCCAGACACTCTAAACCTTTCTCCACTTCAGCCAACAGCTCTCCGAATTACTTCGCTACATGTGGGCGTATATCATACATCAAATCGTGCGACAATTCCAAAGAATACATGTGGAATTGTGAAAGTTAGATACAGTTTTATTTAGCTTTAAATGAACGTTTCGTCAAGGGAATATTTTCCTATATATTACTATAAATAAAATATGTGAAATCCTTACACAGTGAAAAGGGATTCTTCAGTTCAACAAACATCTTTGACTCACGGAAATTACTATTTTGACATCCATACATGAGTTGATTTGATATATCGCAGAAATAATTATTTGATAAAAATAATTTGTATTGAATTAAACATTTATATTCTATGTTCGGTAATACTTACGTAAAATTTATTTTTTTAATTCAACAGAATATTATTGACTTAAAAAACATTTATTAAAAGCAGTGATTGTGATGATAATAAATCCATTCAAATTTTTTAACTGTTTGAAATAAAATTCAAAGACTAAGAATATGGGCTCAAAAAATCCTTGTTTTCTGTGTAGTACCCCTGTAAAATAATTTTCAAGTTTCATTATAATTTAATACTTTGATTTATATACAATATTTTTTATTATAAATACGAGTATGTATATGTATATAATATTTTTTATTATATTACATTTCTGAAAATCATAAATATTAGCTTTATAATTTAGTTATTGGTACCGAAAGATCAAAACAGAAAATATATAGCTATAAAATTCACATGCCTAGATTCTCGGTTCAAATCCGAATTGACATGGATGTCTATGCCATAGCCAGATCTTTTAAGTGTAAATTATTCCATAATTACCCTGCAAAAGGTCTACAAGTTCCCTGGAATATTCTGGGGTAATAATGAAAATTGCTTGGAGCTGGCCTAGATTACCAGCTCACAATATCCGGACGTGGTTTCGATTTCCACATAAGTCGGCTGAGTGTGTCTGTCGCTATGACTGTCCGGGGGTTAGATGTGGAAGAATATCTCTAGGCTAAACTTCGCCCCCGAATAAACAAAGGTGAAAAAAAAAATGCTATGCAACAATTATATTTTACTACACAAACTACAAAAATACACAGATAAAATTAAAAGTTCTTTGTATTACTAAAATTTATACTGTATCTACTTGTTTTCGTATTTCTGTATTATTGGTAGTTCTTCTATTTATATGATCTTGGATAACGGGATTACCATCTTAAATGAATAATCATTTTAACAATTCGCTTTTAAACTAGTCCTTGTTTAAAAGCGAAAAAGAGTACCTGTATGATAAGAAAGCGACTATTTTAAACAATGGGACTTTTAAGTAAAACCTTAATTAATGTTCCCAAATAAAACGCTTTAACCTTAGTTTTCAAAAAAGAGGTGAAAAGTGATCTCTTACACTTATTCCCATGTATAGAGTTCCACGTCATTAAAAAAAATGATTGATAAAGAAAACGTTGGAGACATTCAAGCAGGGTTTTCGTGTAAAAAAATGTGTAAGGTTCTATAATTAACAAGAAACTGATATGACTCATGTAGATTATTAATAACAATAAATTATAACAATACTAGTCGCTTTATTAAGTTATTTGCCTCATTAAATGCGTAAAAAGATTGATATAAAAAAATTAAAATCATTCATCACAAAAATTCCTTAAATTATCCCAATTAATGACAATGAATGCATCTGAAATAATTGGCTCTTACTTTCATCAAAATATGGATCGTGTTGTACTCGTCGTTACTTCTCTTTGATATAGAGATATTCTAGAGAATTTTTTGATTTTTAATTTCTTAAAAATTTTACTGGATTTAATGATGATATGTAGTTTCAGTAAGATTTGATTTATCAATGGAAGCAATCAATGGGAGCGATGTTCCTTGAAATATTAATCTTGGGGGGGGGGGGGTATTAATTAGCCCGCCCAGAAGTCCCGATTTAACGCCGATGGATTTCTTATTATGGGGTTATATAAAATTTAAGGTGTATCGCTAATTTAAGGTGTATTTAAGAATTTCATCGCTATTTATCAAATAAAAAATCCCAAACGGCTATTAAAGATTGATATAAAAAAATTCAAATCTCAAATGTCCCCAGAGTCTCCTAAAATAGCTTGAAGAATAATATTCAGAAAGGAGTATATGTACTCTTCAGGGATATTATACACCCTAGTACATGTTCATAATATACGACAGTGTAACTGCTATAACCTTATTAAAATTTAAAAATATCAACAACTACATACAAAATAATTACAAGGCATGATATAAAGGAATATAAAGGAATACGATAAAGGAATATGAATTGATTTCCAAGCCTCAAAAAATATTCTTACAAATGTTGTTTTTATATGTTAAACTTCGCTTGTTCAATGAGAAGCTCTCTCTCAACTTCAAGAAATTCAATCTTATTTAAGGATAAGTTAAAGAACTGGTTACTTTCTATGCCCACAAGTTACATACATAATATAGTACATAACTATGAAATTAGAAACTCATACATATTTAATAGCCCGATATTTTAATTTTTCTATTTTTTTTTCTTGCTTACTTTTTTTAATTAATGCTTTTTTGTAACTACTATATGGTTTCTGATATTTACATAATATAGGTACAATAATTGTACCGATATAGTTATAGGTGCAATTAGTTGTGAATATATATATTTTAAGTCATATGAGCGTTAGTGGTTATTTCCAAGCTCATATTTTTAATAATGCAGAATGTATATAAGATTAAAAAATAAATATGAATAAAGAGGGATAATTATTACTTTTGTGTTCGTAGTTTTTTGCCACTATATCTATTAGGATTTTATTTACATTAAAATTATAAAAAAAATTACTTAAATTATTTAACTGCAATTACTATTGTAATATGAGCTATTAAGTTAAATAAATATTATAATACATAAAAAAGTAATACAAAGAATCTGTAAAAAGATTATTTTGAATAATTTATCGAAAAAGTATCGTATATTAACGTATTAAAAAAAACATTATTTTTCTTGCATGGTCACAGGAATTCTAAACGCTCACTATACGACATTGCTAAACTGGTATGACTGTTTACTGTAGCAGACAATTTAGAGAGGCAGAGACAAGGAAAATAAGTATTCTATTCACAAAAATCATCACATTTGGGCGTGAAATTCGGGATGTTCACACTAAAACACTAAATGTTATATATATATATATATATATATATATATATATATATATATATATATATATATATATATATATATATATATATATATATATATATATAGGAGTATTATAAGCCGGAATATAAGAATTGGAATATTTTAGGTCACACATGTTTCATTGTATGTTTTCATAAATTTGTGTACCATATGAATGATCAATTAAACAGTGTTTAAATGATTTTAATGTATTTTTGGAAAAACTAAAATATATTGGTCTTGTGATAAAACTATTCAGTTTATTACAGATAACACACAAATCTGATACGAGTTTATTATTAACGTCATTTATATAGGGTGTCTCAGTAACTATATTTGCGCTCCATTTGTGTTCTGTCAAAGATAAAGTGTCACTACTTAACGGCTGTCATCTACAAACTATACGACGTCAACGTGCCGCGATTAACAGTTCAACACTGAACAGTTTCCGTACAACTGTTATGTGAAAGTGAGCAATCATTTACAGTTGCATTAAGAAAAATTCGCAAAAGATTTGTACAAAATGAAGCGCTTACAGAATTCACAGTTCGTAACTTGCTCAAGAAATATGAATAGATGGGTTCTGTTATTGGTAAAGCAACATCAATGCGTCCTTCTCGTGGTCGATCAACTGAAAATGTTGCTGCAGTGAGAGAAAGTGTACGGGAGTATCCAAACACACCAATTCAACGTCGTGCACAGCAACTGTATGCTGAAAAAGAAATGCATCCATAGAGATGCACGGTTTGGCGCGCATTTTGGAGTGGTAAAGTAATTGGATCATACTTCTTTGAAAATGAAGCTTGTAATGCTATCACAGTAGATGGGAAAGCTATTGTGACATATTAAACAATTTATTTTTCCACCAAATTCATTATTTGGATTTGAATATGTGGATCCAGCACAAATCACATCATATAGTTTCATATAAGACACCCTATATAATGCTCCCATTTCAAGAATGTATTTATAACAATATATATTAAAAAATATTTTTGTATATATGTTATACATTGAGTATTTTCTTGCTGAAACTAAAAGGTAATAAGTGGATATTCTCTCTTATTATATTGTCTGGAAATATTGCTATTATCACAACTATATTTACGTTTGTTATTTGCCTGAAAATTTGCGTATCTGCTCATAAATATTTCTATCTAATTAATGTATTAGTGTAACTTAACACATCTGTTAACAAAGAAGCCAGATCATTAATAAAGGTGATAAGTGATTAAGAAAAGTCTTAATATGCTCCCTTGGGGAATTCCTTATATAAAATATAATTAATTTATATTAATTATATTTAATATAAATTAATTATATTAAAAACGAAAACACAATTACGCTATAATATATGTAATATCGTAATTGTGTTTTCGTTTTCTTGTTTAATTATTACTTTCTGAGATGTAGTTTGAGACACAAGATTTATAATTAAAATAAAGCGCAAACTTTCACATTACAATTGTTGAAATTAATATATGAGACGAATAAAAGAAACACAAGCGGGTCATAATTTAAGGGATTTTGACTCGTTCCTGTTAAACCAAATATGTATGAGTATGTGTGTATCTATTGATTCATTTTTGAAAAACTACTGATAAGAAGAGGTCATTAGTGTAATAATATTTCTTTTGCAGAGATGAATCATTTAAATGTATCCTATAGCGTTTCTGAAATTCCCATTGTCATGATTATCATTTATTTATTACCCTGTATGTGGATATTTATCAGGATATGTCTAAATAATATTTCCATTGACTGTAAATATAAAAGATAAATTATAACAAACATTTAAATTACATTTTTTCTAAAAATTATTATTTAACATTGCATTTTACGACTGTAAAATTAAGGCCCGTAAATCATTTAGATATGTACAGGCTTCAATAGGAGAAATCGTATGCATGCATTGTACGAGAATATCTTCTATACACGCAAGCCATTTATCGCAATATTTCAAACAATATGTAATGTTCATGTCTTTAAATGAGTTAAGATGTTAATGTGGAGAAATTTCTTTAAAATTTACTTCACTATTCAATGTAACCATGATAAAATATGCTACTACGCCTTCTATAGGGTGTCTCAGTTGGAACTATAGGATTTGAATTGCGCACTATTTGTGTTCTGTCAAAGGTAGGGCATCAATATTTAACGACTGTCATTTACCAACGATACGAGACGTTAACATATCGTGATTATCATAACTGTTTGTGTTGTATGAAAGTGAGCAATCATTTACAATTGCATTAAAATAAATTCGCAGAAAATTAGGACAAAATGAAGCGCCTACAGGGCTAACAGTTCGTAACTTAATGACTAAATTTGAAAAGATGGGTTCTGTCATCGATAAGGCAACACCAATACGTCCTCGTCGTGGTCAGTCAAATTAAAATATTGCGAGAGAAAGTGTATGGGAGTATCCAAACACATTAACTGGACGTCGTGCACAACAATTGAATCTGTCAAGAGCCACCACACATCGGATTTTCAAGAAAGATATGCATTTTTCGGCATACAAAATGTAGTTGTATGCACACAACAATAAAAAGTTACACCCTATTTACAACGTCGTACATTTAATTTGGTGTTAGAAAAGGGACATACTTCTTTGAAAATGAAGCTAGTAATGCTATCACAGTAAACGGGGGAAGCTATCATGATATGTTAAATAATTTTTTCCTACCAAACTGATGATTTGAATTTGAATAACATGTGATTTCAGCAAGACGGTGCAACGTGTTATACAGCACTGGAAACCCTAACTCTATTGCATACCAAATTTCCTGATCATGTTGTCTCGCGGAATGTTGACATCAATTGACCTGCAAGATCATGTGATTTAACGCAACTGGACTTTTTTCTTTGAGGTTCATTTTGTCCTAATTTTGTGCGAATTTTTCTTAATGCAACTGTAAATGATTGCTCACTTTTATAAAATAATTGTACACAGACTATTCGTTGTTGAAGTGTTAATCGCGGTACATTGCGGTATGATTTGTTGATGACAACCGTTAAATATTGATGCCCTATCTTTGACAGAACAAAAATGGCGCGCAATTCAAATTCTATAGTTCCAATTGAGACACTCTATATATAGTGAATTTATGATGAAAGATACAAATCCAGAATACAGAAATATAATTCTAATAACTGTTTGCAAACAACGCTCGAACATGTCACTATACATTTTGAGTTTTATTTCAGGTTTTCTCTGAACTGTTATCAACATCCTGTATTGTTTATAGACTTTTTATATTATTTAATGAAAAGATGATAGTCCACGAATTATCCCATCGACTGTAGAAGTTGTTGAAATTGAAAAAATATATATGGAACTCTACGACACAATTTGGCGCTCGTTCTTAATCATAATTCCTGCGCTACTGTAAATTGTTGGGTTTTATTCAGATTTTAATGTTGATACAAAAAAACAATTGAGGGTCAATGAGTCACAACAACAAATATAGTCCTGTAATAGAACCTGTAGAAAATAGAAGACACATGACGACTTCAAGAAATTTATTGACTAAATTAATAGACATGTGGAAATTTTCCAAGAATTCAACTTCTTGTTGCCGTCGTACAATCCTGTTCTACTTATCACACTAAACAGTTTAAGAAATATAAATAATGCTCATAAGCCATCATACTAACTGTTACGTATTAGGTAACTGCTCTATTACAACTTCTTCTGCTGGGATAATAATGGTACAGTTCAACAGTTTCCTTTCGTAAAATGTACATTTTGAGAATATTATGCTTCCCTTAGGTTTGATATAATAATCGTTCAGATATTGTTCTTAATTATACAGCAAGCGTCACTATAGGCCCAGTAAACTGTACATAGTGAGTGGACAATAGTATGCAGTAATAATGTGAGTAATAATAAATGTATGTCATAGAACATCACATGAACTGAACCCACCGCTACTCAATTATTCTTTAAGAGATTACCTGAAATTTACGCAAGTGTTTGAAGTTTTAAAATTATCATACCATAAATTTTCGTACCAAATATTCCATTGTCAATTACATCAGTCAGCAACAGTTATAACATCATAGAAAAATCTGATGCACAAAAATATGCAAAATTGAAAATAGGCAACTTCTATTGTGAAAATGAAATGAGATGTGTCCGGCAAATTCTAAAAATTCAATAATTTAAAAAGTGAAGTTTGTATACACCGAAATCGACTTCAGTTCCTTAAATCCTTTGGAGGGAAAGGTTATACATAGAGATGAGGACGCGTTCATGTTCAGAAAGAGGTGCCAAACTCCCCTATTGGGATTCAAACCTAACAATAAGTACACAATGATACTCCCAATATTGGTGAGTCCGCTACCTCGAATCACAGTACGAATTACATTGTTATACCCACCTCCATAGGTGAATACGATAGATCAATACTAAAATATTACAATATCTTCTACAGTTAAGAAGGAATGCTTCCAATAACTTAGTATCAATATCAGGCCATCGAATTTTCGGTAGTATGCGGATTAAAATTATCATATTATATATTTATATAATATAATCACTATTTTTTTAATAATCTATGGATTAAAAACATATAAGTATGCAAAATAAAAACAAAAAGAACGTCCGTTTTCAACAAAATACTATAATATCTATATTAATATCTATATTTACTTTGAATTTAAAACATATTAAGACGTTTGAATAGTTGATCATTACAATGAAACTCTTAAGCACATTTTTATATATGTTATTAAATCCTAAATTAAGATTATTATCAATTATAGGTTAAATTGACTTGTTATGCGAATTACTTCTGTATTTCTTCCCTTTATTTTTAAATAAAATTCAAGATACCAAACTAAGACCGTTATAAGTTTACCAGTACTTCACCACCATATGATAATATCACAGATAACCCGCTATCCCTATGAACGCAATTGCTATAATAGGTAAACAAGAGGCAGGCGATGTTACGTGTGTCTTCGGTGGTCATCGGAGATGACCTGAATATATCACCGACAACTGTTTTCATATTTTTACGCTGATCGGCGAGAAGACAAATAGTAACATACGTATTAGATTAAAAATATGAAACTCTTTTATTGACTAACGTAGTAGATAATTTTCGACAGATATTGACAGTTGTTTGACATTTGACTGCTAACCTCGTTTCGTTTTCCGCAAATTCTGTTTTTCCACATAATTTTTGCAAATATTTTTACATTTGAGCCCATGAATTATAGAGTTTGTCGCCGTGAGAACTTATTTGAAAAGCATTTTCTAATTCCCTTTGGTGCCAGTAATACAGTTGACTATAAAGGCGGTAAATTTAAATTACGAAAACAGTCACTCACTTTGTCACAGACTTTGATTTTTCATCTTAGTTCATACGAACATCGCTTGTGACGTAGTGGTAAAGTTATAACGGATTTAGTGTAACTTATACGAGGTGTATTAGATACACTAGTTATATATACTTTGTTGTTATGCAATCAGATCTTTTCTGAACAACCCACACTTCAATAATGGGAATTACAATTAGAATTATGAACTACAATAAAATAGCTTTCGACTAAATAAAATTTATAATATTCCATATTTTGTAAATAACGCAATAGGTTAATTTTAAAACTATTTCTAATAATCGATATAGTGTTTATTAAAAAATGAGACTTTAAAATGTTACACGTTACAAAATGATTTCTTCATAATCTGGAGAAAACTACTGTATCCATATTAAGAAACATGTTATTCTTTAGTATATTAATTAAGGCATTAACTTGCGGAGACTGACAGTAAAACTCAAAACGGATAAAATAATTATACTGCTGCTGAAAACATACATATAGTATTTCAGGAAAGTAGTGGAACTCAATGCATATATTAAGCCTACTACTTTTTATTCTACACGATATCAATATTAAACATTTCAACCAATAGAGAAAATTGTTAGCAACTTGTGGCAATTTACATTTAGATATTACGGTTTATGACTTTAATGTGACCTATTTTTGAAGGAAAATATTAATAGTAATTGCTTACAATTAATATTGTTAAAATAGAAGTCCTTTGCGACAATAGTAATTGTGTTTATGATAGGCTGAGTAGACTATCTCAGTAGACTTTGTTAATTTAATATTTGTTTGTAGGTTATATACAAGGTAGTAACGAAATACATACACATTAGATATACATTTACACATTTATTAAGTTATGAATCAGATTATTATTGACCAGATAGTTCAGATTAACTTTTTTCGTCGATTAGAATTTTACAACATTAAAATTATATAAAATTTGTATTTAAGTAAATATACCATTATTAGAAAAATAGGAGGCAGTGGATAAATAAAAGTCTTAAGTCATTACTTAGTAATTTCTTCTTTGTTTATATTTAATATGATATTCGAAGTGGCTCTGTCTATTCAGTTTAAAAATTCGTGCGACACTACTGTACTAATATTGTGTCTCTGTATATATAATAATTGGAACAAACTAAATAACATATGGCTGCATTTTAGTACTTAGGACGTTCATAGTTAGGGTGCATATGTGAAATATAAATCTTACTTAATTCCATACTTAACAAAATAGAATATTTAATTTTCTAAATTCACTTACTTTTGTAACATCAATATAGGGTAGACGCACCGATTATAGCCACTTTAAGGATTTTCTTCAAATTGATTCAATGTACAGTCAATACACTTATCAGTGGTTAAAATTCAAGGCAATTTTTCAGTATTTCGCATTTTTGATGACGGTTTACGATCGGGATATTGAAACACATCTTGCAGAATAATTGCTAGTTGTCTTTGGTTGGTTTGGTTAATAACTATGTTCTGATGAATTTTAATTGATCGCTTTTCTTTATCGTTATTTACATCGGACGAATTTCTTCTGCCTAATGTTTCCGTTTCAACATTCAAACATACAACTTGCTTAATTTCATTGGATTCAAATGTTTCTTCAGTATTTGTATCAATGTCAGGTGTATTCATTTTATTCTCTCCGTTGTTAATGTATATTTCAGCTGCGGTGCGTTCATTGTATTTATCGGTTTTGACATCATTTGGTATCTCTGTATTCGCTGTAGTTGCGATATTCCACTCTGGGAAAGGGAAGCTAATTTCAGCTTCGTTTAGGTTCAAAGAAATCATTTCCAAGGGTTCCACCTCTAACCCGTCTCACAACCCTTCCTTTTTTACAGGGAACCCGTTGGCGGCATTAGTCAGTATCCAACGTTCAAATTCATCCTCATTTTTTTTGCTAGGATGCATTTATTTCCTACTTGTTCTATAGTGGCCGAAGTTCTTCCACTTAATTTATCGCGTAGTTTTGTCCTAGGCACTCCAAATCTATTACTCGCTGTGGCTACTGCCAATCCGTCACGTTGAATTGCTTGTAGTGCAAGAGTGATTTGATTTTGGGTATACTGATGTTTAGGCCCTTTATTTCTTTGTCTAGCCTTTTCTTTGCCTTTTCATTTTGCTTTTTTGGTGGTGCCATATCTATACGTCAGAGCTTCAAAGGAAAGTGGCTAAAAAGAGAAATATGTTGTCCTAATATAGCCAGTCCTATGACTATAAATGAAAAACATTTTGCTGAGTGTTCCATTTATAGCCACACTCAATAATACTATATCCTGCGAAAAAATTGCAATGTGAAACGTTTTAATACATGCCATACAATATATAAATTCTTTAAAAATAGGTTCAGAACATTTTAACTTGAAATATAGTTGAATACAATGCTTACTTACCTTAAGTAGCTTAAGAAAAACGATAAGAAACCAATAAATGCAGGTCAAAGTAGTATACACACGGGTACACTTTTTAAATTAAGCAGACAATGACCATGCGCCATATGTTGTAACAAACTAGAACATATAGCCGAGCAATAATAGGCCTTAGACAAAACATTTTAAGGACCATAGCTAAATAACACTATAATAATGGATACGATGGCTATAAATGGAGCAGTGGCTATAACCGGTGCATCTACCCTACATGTTATTCAACAATAATAAATATGGTTTATTTTGCTTTTCACCGTTTAGAAAATGCAAGATCACCCCTAACTCCCTAGGCACACAAGTTACTTCTTTAGTGTTAGAATCCCTTAATATCATGTAGAATTATATATCTCGAGTTCTAGCTCTTTATATATACACTAGGTACAAAATTTAAGGGATGTAAAACATCCTAAATTTTTAGGTG
The DNA here is from genome assembly GCA_037954035.1 of Rosalia funebris. Lineage (NCBI taxonomy): Eukaryota > Metazoa > Arthropoda > Insecta > Coleoptera > Cerambycidae > Rosalia > Rosalia funebris. The sequence goes on from JAZFAV010000007.1 coordinate 15,605,545, forward strand.
ACTTTCAAAGGGTTGTAACTTGGAGAAAAATAAAAGTAGAGCAATTTAAAAAAAAGCGAATTGAAGCTTCAAGTTTCTAGTTTTCAGATTTTAAGTTCAAAATTTTACTATCAGCAATTTTTGAGTAAGAAAGCCATCGCAAAAAAAATTGTAAATTTCTGTTTGCCTTTCAAAAGGTGCAAGGACCTCAATAATTTATTATTCAGTGATTTCATCATAAAGCTTTTTTAGGTGATTTTGTCCTCTTTAAATTGAGCAGTCCAAAAGCCTTTGAACGATGATTTTCCGCTGAGTTACCATCGCTCAAAGCAAAAAAGTCAGTTTTGACTTTGGTCATTAATTATTCGGGAAATAATGATCGTACAGAAAGTAGGGTTTTAAAAACAGCAAAGTATTCTTTACAAGTCGTAGTTATTGATTTGTAATAATAATAATAAAAAAATTCGGTGCGAAAATGTTGATTGAAAAGAGGCAAAAAATTGCATATTTAGGAATAATCGCTTATTTTTTATTGTCATATTATATAGGTTTGGACCTCATCAGCCACTGATCGCATGGGTAATCCCTTGGCGATCCCCTCTTATCCGGGTCATTATCCAAAAATGCTATCCCATAAAAGGAGCAATTTAGGCACGTCCCCCGCCTTAAGCCTCGTCTCCACTAGGATAACAGGAGTCCCTAATATAAGATACCTCTTCTCCTCCAGTGCGGGGCAGGTGTAAAGAAGATGAATCGAGGTTTCCTCGTCTTCTTTACAGTATCTGCAGGCCGGGCTATCAGTCAGCCTCAGCTTGTGCTTATATGCATTCAGGCTACTATGGTGGCCCGTTATGATTCCCACCAGGGTTTTGGATTTGTGCCTGTTCAATTTAATGAATTCTTGGGCCCATTTCTCAATCTCTGAGTATTCGATATAGAATCAAGAGTTTGATTATTCGACATCCCGTTACTCCTCTCCATCTTTTATTGTGCTGGTCTCTTGCCCAGCCATTGATGCGGTCTCTGATCAGATTCCGAATTATTCCCACTGCAGATTCTGGTCCATAGAGGTTTTCCCTGGTCCCTAGTCTGGCAAGGTCATCTACAATTAGATTTCCCTTAATGCCATTATGCCCAGGTATCCATAAGAGTTCCACCGGTCCCTTCCCTACCAAGTGGTTCAATGCTTCATAGCAATTATAGACCAGCTTCGACTTTGTCGTTGCTGAATTCAGGGCTGCCAACGCCGCCCTGCTGTCCGAGCAGATACATACCTTCTCCTGGATCCAATTTTGGTCGGCCCCCAGAACACCGTATGTAATTCCAACTAGCTCGACCTGGAGTGCGGTAGTGTATTTACCCAAGTGGAAAGTTTTACCTATCCCGTCGCGTCGCCTATACACCCCCGCACCCGCAATAATCGCTTAACTTGGCAGCATAACTTTAAAAAATGTTAATTGTTGTAGAAAAAAGGAAATAAATTGAATTTTTCGTTTTGACGACAACTCAGCGAAAAATTATCGTACAAGGCTTTTATACCACTTAAATTAAAGAGAATAAAATTATCTAAATAAAGCTTCATGATGAAATCACTGAAAAACATTTATTGAGTCTGTGGACCCTTTGAAAAACAAGCATAAATTTGGACTTCTTTCCGATGATATTCTTATAATTACTAAAAAACTGCTTATGGTAAAAATTTTTTAACTTAAGATCTTAAAGCTAGAAACCTGGAGCGTCAATATATTTTTTTTAATTGCTCTGCAATTTTATTTCCCCAAGTTACAGCCTTTTAAAAATCACCTAAATTTAGGATTCTTTTACATCCCTTAATTTGTATGCCTAGTGTATTTACTATTTAAAAAGAAAACCAACCTCCTCACCAATGTCAGTTATTCCTTAGCTACTATAAGCCAAATGAATAATATCAGGAGGTTTCATTGAGACAAGCTGTAGCCACTATAAATACATACATTAAAGAGGGCGTCATGACACATTAATTAATCTTACACAAAACTAAACTCGCCTGATTAGACGCATTAACAAATTAATAAAGCACGTTACTAACTTCACTCTTAAACACATTCAGAAAGCAATAACAGATACCGTTCATTCAGAATCTATTTAAAAAATAAACATGCCACCGTTGTCTATTATATTTTAATATATACTTTGTATCGCTGTGGATTGTTAACAGAAACCAGTGCGAGTTATATTTCAACTGAAATAAATCTTATTTTACACAAATGGGAAAAATAAACTGTTTCATGAATTATAAAAGTAGTAAGAAGTTTGTTTCTTTTTCTATCTAATTAGTGTGTACTTGTATGTGTATGGTATTTATGTATACATTATAGTGAAATAATTATTATATACTACGTAGATCTATTACGGAGTTTCAACTATCCCGAAGAAGAAAAACATGTTGTATTACCAAAAATAGTTTGAGGAAACAGCGATGAGAGTAATTTGCGTCAGGCACATCCAGAAAGCAATAACAGTGTTCTTTCACAATGTATTTTGAAAATAAACATGTCGAGCGTTATCTATTATATTTTTAATATGTACTTATTGTTAATAGAAACCAATAAGAGTTATATTTCAGCTGAAAGAAAGTTTATTTTACAAAACTGGGGGAAAACACACAGCCCTAGTTTAGTATTGCCTGTTTCATGAATTATAGAAATAGTGGGACGTTTATTTTCTTTCCTACATAATTAATGTGTATATGTATGGTATTTCAATATACATTATAATGAAATAATTACTATATATAGGGTATCTCAGAAATATAGAATTTGATTTTTGTTCTGTCAAAGATGGGGCGTTAATATTTAACGACTGTCATTTACAAAGCATATGACATCAACATGCCTGAGTGTTTCATTTGGCACCATGGGATGTGATTTATGAATAAAAGTAATAATATTTGACAAACAGATTTTTTATTCTTCAATATAAAATGAAGATGATACGGCTACAACTGGAAAAGAATATCGACAATTTTATTTGCTGACCCGTCAAGATGAAAATGTGCTTTATCACTGAACAAAATTTTGTTGCAAAAATCAGAATCACCTTTTTCCTTTTCTAACATCCAATTAACAAATGTATGACACAAATGGTCTGTAAGTTTTAATTGTTGTGTCAGCTGAATTCTGTATGCTGACAGATGCAGATCTTTCTTTAAAATCTGATGCGTGGTGGCTCCTGACAGATTGAATTATTATGCATGATGTCTAATTGATGTGTTTGGATACTTCCGTATACTTTCTCTCACTGCAGCAATATTTTCATTTGACCGCCCACGAAGAGGACGTATTGGTATTGCTTTATCAATAGCAGAAACCGTCTCTCCAAATTTATTGATTAAGTTACGAACGGTTAACTCTATAAGCGCTTCATTTTATCCTAATTTTATGCGAATTTTTCTTAATGCAACTATAAATGATCGCTAATGTTCATAAAACAGTTGTACATAAGTTATTCATTATTGAACTGTTAATCTCGGCATGTTGACGATGAAGGTCGTTAAATAATGACGCCCTACCTTTAACAACACAAATGGCGCACAATCAAATTCTATAGTTCCAACTGAAACAAGATATACTATAATAGGTACGGTTCCCAATTTATACAACGTATCCCGTTTTATTTGAATACTACAGAAGTTTCTTCTATTTTATCCAGATTTTCTTTTGCCAACTATAGAAATATGAAACATATAACCTGCCACGTATTTTCATCTATTACAGAGGTTGGCCTACAATAAAAACGAAAATATCGTAATTCTTATTAGGCACATTGAGAAAGCACATATGGGCCTGAAGGGGAGAGCAATGCACCCTTTAATTTGCTTTCATAGTCACATTAAAAAATGTGTAATAAATTGGTAACCGATAACATTTGTGTATTGTAATAGCAAATAAAATATATCAAACAATGCCTGTGAGTGAATTAAAAAGCAACCTGCAGGTTAGATAATGTATATGAATCTTACTATATTTTTATTGAATTGTGTAGATTCCGACTCTGGCGGGTTAACGTAAGTATTTCAATTATTTGATATATACTCGGTGCAATAGTATTCAGGTACAGGTACCTCTTATATTAAACTGAATGGTCATATTAATATACAAGAGAGGAAACCAGATGAACATTAAATCCAAATTAATATGAAACTTATTCAAATACAAAGAAAGTTTATCCAAATAAAGAATATGTTGCTGACTAAGTAAAAGGTAACTTTTGAGTAAATTGCATGACATTAGAACTTAACAGCATGTTTGTATATTTACGTTAGACAAATGAATGTCAAATAAAAGCGTTTTTGATATCAGTAATAAACTGTTTCTTCGGTGTAGTGCAGATGCATTTGCCTGGAAATATTTTCAACATTATTGATTATATTATAATCACTTATTTTCGCCTCCTAAATTGTACAAATTTTTGAAAAAGATTATGGTAGTCCCATGGTTATAATTATGGGAGATATGAGCATGAAAGTTTTTAAATTATGGACCCTATATAAATACGTTTAATCCATCCGGAATGTAAGGTTAAACAACATGAGAAGGCTATATTTTCAACAAATACTTGCAACCTTTCTACAGTACTAACTGGTGTTGAATAAAACAATCACATGGACGGAAGAGAATCAATCGATTTATAGGACACGAGCCAATTTACTGTGATCCGTCCATACACTCAACTAAATAACTTTGGGTACTTCTAGAGAATTAAATTCAAACATTCATCTTAACTTCCTAAAATATATGAAACGAAATGTATACACTGATATATTCGCCTTATACATTATTTTATGCCCTACCTGCTACCAGCTACTTTCGTTAGTGTGAATATCATAAACAATTATAAACACGAATTAAAGTATTTATGCAAGTAAACAGATGCAAAATGAATTTGCAATTGTGCATGACATTATATCATATATTATTAATAGTTATTACAAAACAGTTAATATAAATATTATCAGTTGCATTCTCACTTTATCACTTGTGATAAAGGTAGGTAAAGCGTAAATGGTATCTCCTAACCCGCCACCTTAGCTGAATGTAATATTAACATATTGCAGGTGTGTATCTAAATATGTAGTAAGTGGAATTAAATCGGTTACATCAAAAGACTTTTAACCTGTAAAAAAACTCTATTATATAGACCCCACACTTACAACAAATAAAGGAAATGAGTGGCAGAAGGAAATTGAACAAAGAAATAACGCAAGTCCACACAGTCCCAGTCTTTTCACTCGGGCAGAGGAAATGTCAGCAGCCATCAGAACATGAATAAAACTTGACAATGACAATGAGTACTTTACGAGAGTAGATATACTGTACGAAATTGAAAACTTTGGAACCTAAGTATTTGAATGAACACTTATTTGTTGCCACAACCCTTGTCCCAACTATCTCATAGTCACGAATATGAACCTGATTACAACTAGGATTTTGTTTGAATAACACACAACGACTATTAAACCACAATGTGTTTAGATTTCGTGTAATAAATACAAAATAAGTTGAAACAGATTAAGAATCTTGATAGATTGGACTATTGAGTATACTATATATACTATACTATAATTATCTCAATAGATAATATTGAGATAATTAGGATTTTTATTCAGCCGTTAACGTTATTCTGAAATAATATAAAATTAGATTCATATATTTTCCTCTGGAGAAAATTGTCACTCTACGTATCACCCGACCAATTTACAATTCATGAAGATATATTGTATTCGCTTAAATTATTCTATCATCGGTTTCTCCATGTTTTCCAGAATCGAATACCTAATTTCCATATAGTCATATTACGTGAAATAAAAACAATGTATTTAATAGATCATAAGAAATAGGTACATTGTGCAATAAATAATAGTGACACTGTATAATTATAGAACATGAGGAAGTATTACAAAAATTATTTTACTTAACAATAGGACAGACAAATATAAAGTAAAAGTCTAATATATGCAGAAATACTATTGTTACAAGTGTATTGTGTAAATTTTCATCTGTTTTTTTTCACTTCTCTAGTCATTTGCATTAATAAGCGATCCTACGTTTTCACTTAGCAGCTGTTTTTCATTTAGAAAAAAAATAATCCTCTCTCTAACCATAGGCATAATAAATAAACACTACCTACCTTTAGTAGTAGCCTGCTTCTTTTCCTTAGGAGAAAAAATCGTTCGTCTCGCTTTGGGTTCGTTTGAAGATGATGGATGCAGTGATGCATTTTTCTTGTCTGCAATGAAAATATCTAGTGAATATACTGTACTAATACAAATATTGTACAAAATAATTAAATATCATAACATTTTCTTATTACTGATTGTGAGATTTCAGACGTCTAAGAATTTGCTAACCAGTTGACTCCATATACTATACATGGGAATTATATTGTGATAAGCAGAATATTTATATCCTTCTCTTTATAGGGTATTTATGTTTACATACATTCTTTTTATATATTGAGTATTTTTATACATCAGTAAAATCATTAGATTGGAACGTAGAGTAACTAAAATTCTAATTACAATAATAGGGTTTCTGTAATTTATATTTATATTTCTATATTAACAATGGAGATATATAAATATATGTATACTTGCGTTAAAGGAAGATACGTATTTAATGATAGTGTAGAGGTTACCAGATCGAAGTATTTTAGATATTATTTTATGGGGCTTTTTGAATATATTAAATAATGTTCAATATTTAGAAGGCAGAAGACTGCAGGATATCCGACCAATCTCACCAGAAATGATTCAAAATGTCCAACGAGAAATACTTATTCAAAAATCTTTTAAAGTGAACGAATAGGAGTCGTAACTCAGAAGTTATTGTATTAAGTTAGTATATAATTTTTTGTATTACTACAAAGATTATTTATAATAAACATACTAAAGACAATACTACAGAAAACATGTTTTATCATCTATCTAGAACCATAATAAAATACAGGATGTACTTAAAATATGAAATTTAAAACTAAACTTTTAACTAAACTAATTAATTCCTAAACTAAACTAACTCCTGTTTTTCGGTAACTTTTCAGGAGAACAGAGAAGTGAAATTCAAAAGTAAAATTACTAAATGAGTAAAAATGTTAAATTTAAAATTGCAAATAATAAGCTCGAGTTTTGCTTGCACAAGTTTCTAAATTTATATTGAACTTCGTTCGTTCGTATCGTGAATTCAACTTGGTTGTTTCTAAGGTAGAGAAAAGCTGTGTGAAAAAAAAACGTGTGCGTCACGGGACGCCCGACAAAAGTGATAACTTCTATGGAGCATATCCCGATTATACATATGCACTTATTGTATATATCCCGATTACTGTTATTGGAATTTAAATGTAAAGTAGTTGAGTGAATTTTTATTTTTTTTTTGTATTTTCCCAGGTGATCCACGGTTTTAATTTATTTATTTATTTAATTCAATTTATTTTTTTTTACAATATGAAATAGACGCAATGTAATGTCAGCATTTCAATTTTTTTTTGGCTATTATAGTTAACTATTATAATTAACTTAAAATTATTATAGTTTTTACATTTATGTAATACAAAATAATAAATAGAGTTTAAATTTAACAAAATTTCTTTTAATTTAATTAAACAAAGTTATTAACGTATTTATAATTATTAATAATTATTTTAATGAAAAAAATTTAAGTAGTGAAAATAATTATTAATTTATTGAAAAATTTTGTTTAAATAAATGGAATTTTTAATTTGAAATATTTTAAAATTAATATTTAAAATTAAAAATTTTAATATTTAAATTATAATACTAAAAAAAATTATAAGTATAATTCAATATACAACGAAATTAACGCTTTTGAAAATATTTATGTTCTATTAAAATAGTATTAAAAAATTTTTGAGTTATTGATAATAAAAATTTTTCTTTATTTATTCATTAATTTAATATTAATTTTTTTTTAATTATGTTTATCAGAACGTGTATAATTATTGTTTTACTATGATATGCTGTAAAATTACTAAATTTACTAATTACTAAATCATAGAGGCGGCCCCGCAGCAGCAGCAACGCTCACATGCACATGCACGTAGATGTAGACAGCGAAAGCACGCAGAGAGGAGGAGATAGAGCTCAAGATCGTGCGAGAAAGGGGGAAGCGTTTGTCCGAAATACGGCTAGCGCTGTGGGTGAGAGTGAAAGAGGAGGAGCCTGCCTACCGCTGCCGTATGCGTGAGAGAAAGGGAAGCCAGACAGACTGGCGCTGTAACGCGTTACGTAACGAAGCGGTTTACCCTCCCATAAGAAGTTATCACTTCAAAAATACATAAAAAGGCAATGAAAAATATATATTTAAGATCCACCGTATGAAAATTCCTCGTAAATTTATCTCGAGACATCAAAAATTATCTTGATCATGGTCTTGAAAGTGGTAATGAAATGGAAAATGTCCATCTTATTATCATTTTGAAATAATTCTGTCAATATTCGTTAAGGTACATGTCACGCTAGTCTCATTAATAACTTGTGAATTTGTTATTGATGCTAGAAATAAAATAATAATGAATTATGTACAAGTTTGAAAATTAACAAACGGTTTGAAATGTCGCCCATCGTATTCAATGCAAACATTTATGATGAGTCTCCTCGTGCTATCAAAAGCATTTTGTAGTGCATTCCTTAACGATTCTTTTTTCTCCTAGTTTAAATTAGTTGTAGGAGTTCTATATATCATATGTTTTAAGGAAGGGAACACACAATAATCCATAATAACACAATAATAAAATAAAATAAAATAGAAATATTAACATTTAAAAGAGGCATTATTTTAAAAATATTATAAAATACAAATTATTATACTTATTAGAAAATACAAAAAATAATATATATTCAATAAAACTATCCATAGTAGAACAAGATATGTACCATATGATAAGAATGATACCTTCAAAGCATTTCTCTGAGATATAGGAAAACAAAATTATTTTTGAGTTAATTATGATTTTGATCAATAAAGAGCGTCTTTATTTTTAATCAAAAGATGATTAACATAAATAAACACGATATTAGCTACGGTAATTATGAATATTTTAAAATCCACAACTACCTTTAAGTAAGATAATATCTCGGTATATATTATAATATTTCGGTATATATTTTCACATATTTGAATTTATTATTAAAATAAGTTATTAGAACTAAACGTTTCTAAATTATCGTTGCGAAACAGATACAAAATTCTATTTATACCTATACGATTTAATATACATTTATTTTTTTATATTGAGAATAAATTCCTTTTTAATAATTATATAGTGTATGATTTGATACATTAATGATGGAGATAACACCACATATTTGTACGATATTCCCTCTATAATTAATTTAAAAAAGTGTGAATATTATGGAGGTCAAATGACAAGATCCATACTTAACGACATTATCAAGTAATAAAAATGTATTTTGAAAAATATTTAGAAAATTAAAAATATCTGTGAAATACCTACATTATTATTACCAATTTATCTCTATGTCAATATCATATAATAAATAAGTTTCTATTAATTTTATCTGTATTTAGATACGATGACATTTTGCAAATGGATTGTAATGAATTCATATATAGGGTGGCGCAATGGGTATTGACGGTTTATAGAGTGTTTTTATGGATATACTAATGAAACGACCAAGGTCAAAAACATATATTTTTATTACACATATAATGCAGTTTTACAACAAAAATAATTTTTTGAAAATAATGTATTTTAAATGGTCACCACGTTTTTCTAAACATTCCTGAAGTCGTGATTGAAAATTCTCTGTAACTCGTAGCATTCTCTGTATCTCCTGGTTTGTCGCTCTGCTTTCTCGAGTAATATTGTCTTTTAAAGCTTGTAGCGTTTGAGGTCTATCTTCTAAAACCCTAGCCTTCAAATATCCCCATAAGAAATCTTGTGACCTCGGCGGCCAATTAAAATCACCATGACGGGATATAAGTCGTCCAGGAAATATGTTTCTTAGAGCAACCATGCAAATTCGCGCAGTATGGCTTGTTGCTCCATCCTGCTGGAACCATAAGACGTTATTTTCTACCCTCAGTTATTGTAATTCAGCAGGTAAAAAATCTGAAGCATCTCCAAATACCGTTGAGAAGTTAGTCACTGTACGGTAATTTTCTTCAAAAAAGTACGGACCTAGTATTCCGAATGCAGACACACCGCACCATACGTTTTCGGAATGCAGAGGTTGTTCGTGAATTTGTTGAGGTTGTTCAGCAGCCCAGTACCGAAAATTTTGTTTATTCACATATCCTGATAAATGGCCTCATTAGACATTATTAAATTTAAAAAATTTGGGTTCAGTACACCAAGAGATGCTCTACACAATTGTATTCGTGCTGGTAAATCTTGCGGTAAAATTTTATGAACAACTTGAATGGATGAAATCGTAGGTCTTCGTGTAAAATTCGATCCAAACTTCTTCGTGTAATGTTCAATGCTACTGTTTGACGCCTTGCTGAACAAACTGGACTCCTTATTATAGCTTGCCGTACTCGCTCTACGTTCTCCGGTGTATGCACAGTTTTGACAGAACCGACAACTTCATTTTTTACACTTCCATGATCACGAAACTTTGCAACCCACCGCAAAATTGTGTTGTGCGAAGGAATTCTACCATGCCTTTGAATGTTATATTCACGCCGAAACTGTCGTTGCACCTCAAAAACAGACTCCGATCGGTGATATGTCCTAACACAAAAGCTACGTTGATTCACTGGCCACGTATCCATGGCTATTAAATGGCATTACATGCGGAATATTTTAAGCGATTGAATATCCCCTCCACTTTACTTATATTATAATTATACCATAGCTTATTCCACATGATATTTACAAGAAATTGTAAATGATGTAAAAATTGTATACTCATAAATTGATATAGAAATTTATGGCACTAGTAGTTTTTCTCAGCAATCGATTTATTCATTAATTTATAACATGACTTAACGTTGCTGATTCACTGCACCTTTTTTAATTTTCGATAGAAAACCAGGGTTTGGACATATACTGCTACATGCAATGCCTATTGCACACGACATTAACTTTGGATATATTTTGTGTATCATTGAGTAGTAATTAGCAAAAACATAAAGCAAACATCTAATGAAAATCATTTTTATCGGCTATTTGGCGGAAAAATATTATAGATTTTTTTACTTTACATAATGTTCTAAGCTCATTTTCATGTTTGCTAATAAAGTCAAAAAAAATATTTTATGAATAGATTTGGATTCATAAATCTTGTGTTTCTTATGTGAAAAATATAAGAGAGATAAACCTTTTATATTTTGGAACTCTCAAATAGTATCTAAGATTATTCTCTAAGCCGACTCTGTGTCAAAACTTATTTTCAGCAGCGCCTGCTAGGTATGCAGCACGCGCTAGAAGTATCTGTGTGGTGTTTGCCTATCCTACACTGAGCCTAGCTAAGATATTGGAATAACTAATATTTTTAAATGTTAAAAACTTATATAATTCAACACATTATGCTTCGGTATAAATATTTGTTTATAACATTACTGTGTACTGTTATTCGCATGTTCTATAATACTTTTTGTAGTAGTTTTTGTCAAATATAAGTTGAAATAAAAACAAAAACGTTTACATACAATTAGGTAATTAATCATTAAGAAAACAAAGCCCTCTTGTCCCAGTAAGATATAACAAATCAAATTTTGTATCTTTTCAAATAAGGTAGATTACGAATAAAAGTGTACATAACCAATCTGCAATATGGTCTGAATATATTGTTAAAATAGAGTTTTTGAATTGAACTTCATTACCGAAAATGTCGAATTTGTTTGTCTAATTATTCCGCACAGTTAACTAGTGTAATATCAGATGCTGAAAAAAGTAATTTAGCATCTGATATTAACTGCACTACAAAACATTAAACTTTGAACACATCAAGTCTTATTTTTTCTTAAACTTCTCGAACTACAGACACACCTAAACAAAATAGAAATTTGGACAAAGAAATGGAAGATAAATAGTATAGAAATTATTACACCCACAAGTACAAAGTACATATCTAGGATGGCACACGGTCAACAAATTGAACTGGTAAGAGCATGCCACTAAAAAAAGAAAGCAAATAGATCTGAAGATGAACGAGCTGTACTGGTCTAGGGGAAGAAAGTCTAAGTTGTTCTTAGAAAGATAAGTTGCCGATATATAAAACTATAATCAAACCTATATGGGCATATGGGATAGAGCTCTGGGGTTGTACCAGCAAATTCAATACAGCTATCATCCAAAGAAGTCAATCTAAAATGCTGCGTATGATCTGAACCAAATTCTCCATGAAGATTTGCAAGTGTCTTACGTCAAATATGTTATAAATGAAAATAGTATAAAACATCACAATAAGCTGGAAAATCATCCAAACGCCGTGATGCATCAACTACTGGAACCACCATTCCCGAAAAGGTTAAAACGGAAATGGCCAACTGATCTCACAAGACACTGAGGACTAGTCACTGGAGGAGCTCTCATCACACTCAACATAGGGTATTAGGAGTATAGAACTCAAACGAGCAGATTAGCCGATAGAATATATTTTATAATTTTTTTTGCTCATAAAAAATTAATGGACTGTTTTCTCAAAATGTGTGTCCTAATTTAATACATATTACGTATCTAGACACATACCAGTGTGTCAGTCAAATTCGAAAAAGAAAAGGGTGACGCACTGGAAGTGTGTAATATTACACGAACTATTTCGAACTACTTCCCCCCACAACTCAAACACTATTAGACATACATACTTGCAATTTTGTATGTCTAATAAGGTCTCCTGGAATACCCAGAATCTCAAAATTCATGAATAAATCCGTATAGTTCTCGAGTTATTAAGGTCTGAAAGGTGTCATTTTTATCACTGACTGACTGACTGATTAAAAACCTACACCAATTCTTAGAAACTTGAAATTTGGCATCAAGGTAGATCATTAGGTGTATACAAAGGAAAAAATCTGAAACCACAAATTATCGATGTTCGGTGTCGACAAAGTTATTGGTGCGGTTAGTTTCAAGTACGAAGTATCAATCAATGCCAATCAATGCAATGAAAAGAGATGGCGCACCATTACACTACGTGATTTGTTAAATTATTTTCTTCTTACTAAATATCAAACATAAAAGGAACATAAATATTCGTAACTAATTATAATAAAATAGGAAATTTATATTTAGGTATACTCACAACAACCACATTGCGTTATATTAAATAAAACTTTTCAAAAATTACTGATACCTATCTCACCAAAAACATAAATGTGAAAAGGGGGCCAAGCTCGGTATAAACGTTGTTCGGAGTTGTCGGCTTTGACGATAAAAGAGTTGAGATCTGAACGAGTACCAAGTTTCATAGGAACTTACAACAGGAACTTACAATAGGAATATAAAAGAGTCTTCAATTAGTTTAAAAGAAAATTTGTTAAATTCTTTGATATTGAATTTATAACTTGGTAAGTTTTATATCCAACTAAATTGTTTATAGTATAGAATAGAACAACTAGCAAAGTCAAATTTTAAGCTTGTATTAAATATCATCACGTTAAACATAGTTTATTGACTATTAAAACTTGCCAAGTTATAAATTCAATATCAAAGAGCAAATTTTCTTTTAAATCAATTGTAGATCGTTGTACATTCTTATTGTAACTTCCTGTTGTAAGCTCCTATGGAACTTGGCGCCCGTTCAGATCTTAACTCTTTTATCGGCGAAGCCGGCAACCCCGAACGTCGTTTGCTCTCAATTTGGCCCCATTTCACATTTATGTTTTTGGTAAGGATACTTCGTGTCTTACGTCTTATAGCAGAAATGATTCAAAAGCGATATCTGGATGCTCACCAAATGGGTCTTTCTCAAATCTCCCAAATACACTCGAGAATTTAATCAACGGTGTCTTGGTATTTCAGAACCTCCACAGCCGATTATTGCACGATGGGGAACATGGTTAGAAACAGCGCTTTATTATATGCAAAATTCTCAAAAAATAAATCCTTAGTTTTACATTTTGATGCTAAAGAATCAACTGCCATTAAAGACAACCAGATTAAATTAATATAGATCTTAAATGACGAAAGATATTCATGTGAAAGAACAATTTTAAAGTGTATTCTGTTTATGAGAGTATATTTTATTCATGCATCTATTAAATAGTTTCAGAGACCGAGAGATCTTAATTATGCAAATATAATAATGCAAGTCTAGATGCCGAACTATTGTCTTCTGTATATATGAAAATAGGCCTCATCATTGAAGATAATTTTGTCCACAAAATCAGCATTCACTTCTTGTTGTTCAATAGACCAATTGGTGAACTCTTCGCTGTGCATGGTCTGTTGGCAGAAGTTGTTGAGTCAATTGGAGTTTGTAAGTACGGGGATGTAAATCTTTAGCGAGAATACGGTGAAGAGTGGTTGTCAACATGTCTAATTCTTGTGCACGATGACGAATCGAGGTCCCTGGACTCTCAGCCACACTGTCGCGAACTGCCGTAATGTCTTGTTATGAACGACCATTACGAGCTAGTGTCGCGTGTTTCATATCAATAATTGAACCAGCACTTTTGAATTTTTCGATTAATCTTTTTACAGTTAATAAACCTGGAATATTATTTCTACCGAGAATTGGACTCATTTTATGAATCGTGGCAACCAAACTTTCACCATTTGTTTCATGTTTAATAATAAGGACATGTTTACTAACTAATTAGAGAAAACAATAGAGAAAGGAAAGAACGCTTATATAGGATTTGTAGATTTAGAAAAAGCTTTTGATAATGTAAGCTGGGAAACAAATGTTCGAGATACTAAAGAGCGCGGGAATGAAGTATAGAGATAGGAGAGTAGTACACAATCTATACAAAGAGCAAACTGCTGTTATAGAAGTAGAAGGGGAAAGAAGGGAAGTAGGTATTAGGAAAGGAGTAAGACAAGGATGTACGCTATCACCACTAATTTTTAATCTGTACATCGAAGAGGCGATTAATGTGGTAAAAGAGTGGATTTCGGGATTAAAGTACAGGGACAGAAACTAAAAATGCTGAGATTCGCGGATGATATAGCAGTATTAGCATCTAGTAAGGAGGAATTAGAATCAGCGTTGCACGAAATGGAGGCAGTGTTGACAGAGGAATACGGAATGAGGGTGAATAAAAACGAGACTAAAGTGTTAGTGTACAGAGGGCGCGAGAGCAGAGCAAAAACAAAAGTACAAATTAATAATGAAAGATTGGAGGAAGTTAAAGACTTCACTTATTTAGGAAGTACAATAAATTGGGATGGAAGAAGCGATAAAGATATAAAACAAAGAATAGCGCAGGGTCGAGTAGCTTTTAACAAAAAGAAAGCACTTTTATGCTCGGGGGTAATAAACTTATAAACAAGGAAGAGATTTTTGAAAACGTATGTATGGAGCACGGCACTATACGGTTGCGAAACCTGGACGGTAGGGGAAGCAAGTCGGAAGAAATTAGAAGCTTTTGAGATGTGGTGTTACCGAAGAATGATGAAAATACCGTGGACTGATAGGGTTAGAAAGGAAGAAGTATTAGAGAAAGTCGGCGAGGAAAGAAGTATGTGGAAAAACATAAAGAAGAGAAGAGATAGAATGGTAGGCCACTTGCTGAGACATGGGGGAATAGTCTGCGATATTTTGGAGGCAGACATAGGAGTGAAGAAAGGCAGAGGTAGGCCTAGATTAGACTACTGCTCGCAAATAGTAACGGATGTAGGTTGTAGCACAATTAGCGAAATGCGTAGGTTAGCAGAGGATAGGAGAAGCTGGAGGTTAGCATCCAACCAGTCTTAGGACTGATGACCTCATGATGATGATGATGTTTATTAACTCCTATTTTTCTCCTATCGACCTGTCACAATTATTGAATCATGACAGCCAAATTGGCGCGCAATTAAAATCTTGTATTCGTATTGTAACACCCTCTATAACTGATACGTAATTGCGCTACTGCAGAGGCTTTTAAGTGGGCAAGTTTATTTTAGATTTATACTGTAAATTAATATAAAATAAACTATGTATAGTGATTTAATTGGCTTGCACCTCATCTTGTACAATGGACGATCAGTGAACTGATATTGCTTCTATATCTAAATTCTTGATATTATTTTTATCTAAGTATATTAATAGTTTAGGTACTATAACATTTTCCATTGACTAAAATTGCCTCTATTGTCGGATGGGCAACTATGATAAATTCCCTCGACATACTTTTTAACCTACCCCCGTAGTAATTCTTTCACCAGCCACGCTCATCCAGTTTCACTTCCTGCTGACACCAACCTGAGCGGCTATATTTGAACTCCGCCAGCTGTGCAGGTGATTTTCACCTGTAGTGACGCAAACCTGTTCGTTTATCGTCCCATCTAGCATGCCGGTCACATCTGACATCGGTAATAGTATGTTTGCTAGTCGGTGGTCCATGCGCATGATGCTGTGTATGGGAAATCGAGAATGAAGGTACCCGACGAGGAGAGATGAATGAGTAAAATGATGGATGGATGGGTGTGTTGCTCGGAAAGCAGTTTAGGTAAAAACAATAAAAAAAACTGTCGCTTATCCGGTTTCTTTCATATTAGGAATGATGGACACGAGAGATTGAAAGTGATTGTACAGGTAATGATTATAAATGAATGAAACAGATGAGCGGAATAATCAAATGGACAGTGAGCGTTGAAATCAACGCTCCAAAATGCGCACCAAGCCATGCATCTCTGTGATCAACTTTTTCTGTGAGCAGCATGTGGATTTTCAACACCCCAAATTCGACAATTTTGTTTGCTAAGGGATCCGTCAAGATGAAAATGTGCTTCATCGCTGAATAATCACTTTTTTTTCTACGGCCCAATTAACAAATGTACGACGTTGTAAATGGTCTATTTTAAACTTTTAACTGTTGTTTCAACTGAATTTTTTAATGCTGACAGATGCATATCTTTTTTAAAATCAGATGTGTGGTAGTTCTTAATGGATTCAATTGTTATACACAACGTCGAATTTGTGTGTTTGGATACTCCCGTACACGGCCTCTCACTTCAGCAATATTATTATGTGACCGACCACTACGAGGACGTATTGGTGTTGCCTTATCAATGACCAACCCCGTCTATTTAAATTTATTGATTAAGTTACGAACTGATAACTCTGTAGACGCTTCATTTTGTCCTAATTAGTGCGAATTTTTCTTAATGCAACTATAAATAATTGCTCACTTTCCTAAAACAGTTGTACACAAACTTTTCGTTGTTGAATATTAATCGTGGAATATTGCCATCGAATGGTTTGTAGATGAGTCGTTAAATATTGACGCCCTATCTTTGAAAAAACACAATGGCGCACAATTCAAATCCTATAGTTCCAACTAAGACAGCACAAAGAAATTAATGACCATGTTAACATTTCAATAAATTTTGCAAAAAATAATAATTAAATTATATTAATATTAATTAAAAAATTAGATATCCCATTAAAAAATATTTTAAATTTGTTGTAAGTTGTTAGAACAGAAAAGCTAATACAATAAAAATATTATTTCTTTTTTCTATTTGTTACGGTACTTACTCTCAGCCGCAGTTTGTTGCTGCTGATTTCTTGGTGACAGCTTGTTGGCTGTGAGGACTTGAGTAACTTGAACCACATCTCTTTGTTTCTTGGTTGACCCTGTAACAAACATATTGAATAATTATCAATTTACCGTATGTGAAACGAACATACGATTTACTTGTATGTAAATTTCGGAATTATATCATCATGTAATGTTATATAATTGTATAATTGTGAGAGTGGCTTTGTTATCCATTATGTAAATGTATGGTTTATATGTTGTATGATAATGGGTAGTTCTTTTCCTACAATTCTTCCCACTAAAAAAATGAGCCTAATGGTACATTTTAATTATAGAATGCATTTCATGATTCTTTTTGGTAATATGTAAAAGGTTTACATTATTTATAGTAAATCATAATCACACTGAACATTTCTGTGTTCCTATTATTCGAATAGGTTTTTTTTTCGTAGACAATGCAATCTATGACAATAGAACATATACTTTATGTAAATATATACAAATTATTTTAAGTATAGGGAGATTGCAGTGATATATAAAACAAGGCAACTTACTAGTTCCTTGTATACTAGAGATAACTGCAAAAAAAATTACGAATGTGTTAATTTTACATTTCTGTTGTATGAAGTATGGCGCTAACAAATATTTTGTGAAATACTGTTATGAAGGAAATTAGAAATTCCAAAGAAATTTTCTTTTTTCCGACTGCGTTGCTCTATAACTGGTGGTGGAATCGACATAGGAATTAAAGATGATTGATGAAATATTAGTTGAGAACTGATTTATCATATTAAAACCTGTATTATCTGTATTTAACTATTATGAAGTTCAGCATATAGCTAAATACAACAATATTGTTTTAATTTGTTTAAATATGAATTCTTGCATAACTGCAACTACAAAATAGTATCCTATATGATAAACAATAGAATATAATATAAAATATGATTGAAGCCATGATTTATTTCAAATTCAAATAAATAACTATATGATTTTTTTCAACAGGGAGTAAATTTCAACTTTTCTACAAATTTGGAATAATGGTTAAAAATGTCTAAATTATTAGTATTATCACTTCACAAATTACGGGAAAGAGTATCTTAAAATGGCGTTAGATAGATTGTATACACAAAGGTAATATACAGTGGATGGTAAACGTATTGCACAATTTCTTTGAAATTTACAAACATTAGTTAATAACTATAATATTTTTTCTATTGCACCCCATAATCTTCTTCATTATAGTACATTTGGCAGTTGCTAAGAAAGGTACATAATATTTCAAAGAATACAAAAAAAATTAAAACTAGAATACACGTTTATTTTATTATAATCGAAAATACAATTACCAACTTTATATATTCGATAATTGGTCGAATTTTAAGACTTCTCATTATAGTATGATTTTAATTTTTTAACCTGTAGTTTGTCAGAGGTTCTTCTTTCAAATATTCGCTGTATAATCAAGAGGGATAAGATTTGGCAACCTTGAAGGTCATTCGGTGGACGGTTGTCTGCCAATACACCTCCAGTTTGCCAGTAAAGTATTGCTTAAAATAACCCATTTAGGTAAAGGATAGTGCAGCACCTTGTTAAAATAGAATGATGACGCTTTAACCTTCCGTTGGGCGCAGCCGATCTGTGAGATCTGGCAGTCACTTTTTTCGTTGCCCTTACGAATTGCCTTATTACGAATATTAACTCGAACTCCCTCACAGCTTCCTAGCTCCAAACCACTCTTCTCGATATGGTGTCGATTTTCTTTTAGTGCATTCTCTGGCCTTGTATGGGCTGGCAATGGATCTGTCAGATGCATTGCGCCTCATAACGTTATTATTTTGACTTTTTTATTTTGTTAGATTTCTTTTATTATTTAAATTAATAATATTTTTGGGATCTCTACACTTACTTATTCTGGCTTATTATTCTTTACATTTAAAATAGGCAGTTACTTATAACTTCTCTTTGTGATTCACGTCCAACATTTTGTTGTTTTTTATATAACTTTATGAGTACTATATAAAAAAATAGGTGGTTGTTCTCTGTATTCAAAATATTGTTCAATACTAATTTATGTGTGTGTTTTGATCTTAAAACAGAAAAAAAAACTTGTCAATAACTGGTTCTCCTATAAAAATATTCCAAATTTATTGTTTTAGAACATGAAATGAGTTCCTTTATGTAAATTTAATTATTGGGGTTAAAAACTAGTGTGAAATATTTATTATTATCTTATATTAATTAAAATAAGCGTTTAATTGAGTCTCTCGTTAAAATCTAAATTGTGTAAGATTTGATATGGGATCTCTCCGATCAACAACACCTCTACAAATGTTATTCAGTGGGTGTTGCTCCGATGCGTTGCGCCCGAATGTGTTTGGATTCAGACTGCGCCCGACGGAAGGTTAATCCAGTTCGTATTAATTTGGAAGTAGTACAACAGCAGGAATGAGCAATTATAGATATATGACATTATCATTATCTTGACGTTAATCGCTTCTGCCTCATCCAGTGAGGATTATTTGTATTCCAGTATCTGCAACGCTGACGGTTAACTGTACCATGTATGCAAAATGTGACTTCATCTGAATATAGAGTATTTTTCAGTAATATTTTGGAATAATGTTCTATAAACCAGTCAAAGTTAACTGGAACCGAATACTGGGATAATCTCTGTTAGGTTCTGAAATGACTGTTAAGATTTTTATAGTATAACATGTCGTTATTTTTTTACGCATTTCTACTGACGGTAGAACGGCTAATACGTTGAGCTGAGTATGCTGTCTTAAGCGACACGCATGCCCATTTTTCTGTACTTATCCCTGCAATCTACATGTATAGATTATTTTACTAAATGTACCATAATTTTATTTGCTTTGAAATTGGAAAACTAATGTTCTCAATAGTATTGATAGATAAAAGCGACTTCTTCGAGTCTTGGTTTAGTAATTATATTTCTCTCTTTAATAAGAGATAATAAAATGTTATATTAGATAAATTTTTAACAAAACGCAAGCAGTAGATAAAAAAATAGTAGTCCTATTTGTTAATATAAAAATGTATAAAACACTTTTTCAATTTATTTTTATTAATAATAAAATTTGTGTTTTCTAGTGTTTGACTATTAAATTATTGGGTATTAAAAATACTTTGGAATATGATACAATTTCACTGCATGATATGGTTTCAGTTATATTAATACGATAATATTCTGGCAGTCGTATAGGCATTTAAATGAGGGGGTGTAAGCCTCTTATTATGACGTTAACCCAATTATTTGGTTAAAAATTGATACAAGGCCGGAATTTATTGCCGAAGAGTCAAATGGGAATCGAGAAATGTATTTCCAGAAGGAAAAATATATGCTCTTCTTCCTCTTTTACACATGAAGTTAGGTTTAATGAGGAATTTCGCAAAAGTTATGATAAAATTGCGAAGGATATTTTTATGTTCATAAATATTTTCAAAACTGACTGTTGCAATTCCTATTTGTATCGTAAAAAAGCAACTAACAAAATACAACAACTTTGACTTACAATTAAATACACAAAAAAAAAAACGGTTTGCACATCCTTGAAAGCTGTAATAAAGGGATTTTAAGGAAATTTAGAATAATATTTTAAACTAAATATACGATTCCATGCAATTGATTATTATCACACATGATTATACTTTACATAATAAAATAATACTCCTATGTTTTATAAACTACAATTTGTCATTTAAATTTTAAATTTCGAAGCCAGTAGATGCTTTCCATATTTTTTTATATTCGCAATAAGACATAACACAAAAACGGCACGTGGAACGACTTTTGTACTAATATATCCTTCAATAGGATCGAAAATTAATACACCACTTGGCACTTTTATTTTGTAACTTTTTTGTATACCAAGCAGTGTTTTATGCACCATTTATGATAACTGCCAAATGTACCTACCAAAATGAAAAAAATGGGTAGTTACCATCTGAAATAAATGCCCATGACTTCATTCGGAAATTATTGTTGGGAAACGTCGATCTCAAGTTGTTGTTTATCAATCAAATCAATCTCTCTGGGGATTAAAAAAACATATTTCATTTTAATTTTAGTGAATTTGTATAGTACATTTGCCATTCACTTAATATGTATTTTGATTATTACTTTTATCGGTAAAGTAAGTACCAACTAAGTATTGCACCTACTTATGAACAAGATATGGTTATTGATTTGTATATCTGTGAGTTTCGCGTATATTATATGAATTATATGTGGCTAAGAGTTACTAAAATGAGGTTACTAAATGTTCGTGGTTTACCAACAATATAAGTAGTATAGCTATGTCACTACCAGGCCACCCTCGGATTTGTCCGCGGACATTTGATGCGGATGGCATGTGGTCATTGTTGATCTGAAGAAATCTTGGCGCAGGTATAAAACAAGTCTGTACAGGTATAGAACAGGTGTGTACCGGTTTAAAACAGGTATGGTAACCTGTTTAATGACGTCATGTTTTTTTCCTAATACCACCATACCTGTTTTAAACCGGTACACACCTGTTTTATACCTGTACAGACCTGTTTTATACCTGCGCCAAGAGTTCTTCAGATCAACAATGACCACATGCCATCCGCATCAAAAGTCCGCGGACAAATCCGAGGGTGGCCTGGTAGTGACATAGCCTTACTACTAATATATCTTATTACATGTTCAAATATCACATTCTTGTGACTATTAATTCGCTCTAACAAAATTTTGGTATAACGAGATAAATTCTAAAATGATGACATTATTATAAAATAGAAGAACTTACTTAAATTGTTTAATTTTCATATATTTATTTTCCTTATTATTTATATATTGCTTATTTATTATTTTATTCAAAAATCGAAATGAACAGCTTTCGACTCATTAAACATAAATTTTAGAATGATTATGAACAAAATCCAGGGCAGCAACTGCTAATGATTTAATATATCTAATGAACACTCACATACATTTATCTACAGATTAGACATTACCATCTAAACGTATTTGAAAGTAAACTTTTCTTTATTTTCAAGCATGTAAGTATCAAGTAATCACATGAAAAATATGTAATATATTTCAAATTTGAAGGTATATATTTGAATAAATCTAGGATACAATATTTTTTAATTTCATAATACTTTTATTCCCTTTTTTCAACTTCTATTTTAATATTTTGGGGCAATGTAATAACATTATTCTTTGAATTATTTATTAGCTTGTTAATAAATACATAATCTACAACAGTTTCTAAGTAATGAAAACATAATAAAATATACTTCATATTTTCTTAATGACTAACATGAAGTATTAATAAAATATTATCCACAGAAAATCACTCTAAGAAATAAAGTTAGTATTTCTCTATAATATTTTCGCCTTACCTCTTTTTCCAAAACTACCAAATCTTTCTCTCCTATCTATCCTCTCGGAAGAAGACCTTGTAAGCTTTTCCTTCGAGGGCTGCTGACCCATCTTTATTTGTTTTTAACACTATTCATTTTATAAAAGTACCTAATTATTTCATCACAATGTCATGATTGATCTACCGTTGACAAGAATTTTCCTATCGTTTCTTTAGCATACATTTTTAGTTTGCAATAATTGAAATTTCCTCTTAAAACGTGTTAATTACACCAAATGTTGATTAGTCTGCAATAAAAACGAGCGATTTAGTACGAATTCGTTTTGCCGTTGGTGTCTCAAATACATAACAATGCTACTGATTTTGTCTCATCTACAGTTATCACAGTTTACGATGTTGAATGCGTCTGATAACGAGATAATTGAAGGTATTCGACTTGAAGGTTTATTTACTGTTATCTTTAGAAGAGAATTGGCATTGCTCATCAGAAATTTATATATCAAAGAGAAGAGTACCGTACCAATTATAGTACCGCGTGCTTCATGTACACCGAGAGAACAATTTATTTATTGTTGATGATAAATAAACGCTGGTTTTGGTTTCTCTTAAATACATTAGAAATAAAAATATCATCACTAATAGTGATGTTCTGATGTTTAAATAAAAGTTACCATGTTGTAAATTACCATATTTCAGTTTAGTTACTTTTCCTGTTAAAAAATAAAAACTTTTAATATATTTCACTAACATCACGTAATATATTATTTTAAATCAGTTATTTTAATCGGTAATATTTACTATTACAAGAACAAGTAAATATGCATAACATCAAATAAGTACTTGTATCCTGAATCAATATAAAAGTAACATGCTGTTCGAGTAATCTATATAATATACAATTCCAAATGCTTAATTAAATTGAATTGTATAGCTCCATCACTGTCGTGTCCGTACTAATATCTGTTTGCGTTATGTCAACGCAATATAAAATGCCACCATTTATAATGTAGTTCAATTATCGAACACATAGTCAGCGTAATGGAAATTATCATTTTGATATATGCGAGGAAACAAATGAGTAGTAAAACCACATTGGTATCAAATATGATTTGTGAAATATAGTATTATATTTTATACTTTTATACTTCCAAAAAATATATGTGCATAAGAATAAATAAGAATACATATAGTAAGCAGTAATATTATAACTACAGATATATTTCCGATAAAGAAAATATCGCTGACTAATTTTGCGATCATTTTATTATTCAGCATATTTGCGTTAAAAATAATTTCAAATAAAAATTTATTCCTTATTGGAAATAAATAAACTGTTCTCTCGATGTAGATATGGAAATTACGTACACTGACATACCTACTATGAGATTCAATAAATTCAAAAGTTCGGACAACAGAAAATATTTCAATCTGAAACGTATGTTTTATTGATGCTTGTTCATACGCAATAAGTGCAATGCGAATAAGTTTTTATCCAAATGGCGAATGAATCTGTAGATATTTTAAACTCTTTATTTTGGCATTCGGTGATTGTTATCGTTATATTGGTATATCGTTAACTTTATCAATGATAACCGAGGCAATAATAAGTATATTTTCTTTATGATTTATTTAATCAATCATAATGTTGCCAACGCGGTGAATTATTCGTTTCTTCATTCAAACTGTGGAAGTGAACTATGTTACAAGTTTAATATGCCGTATTATGATTATAATTAGTTACAGTAATATTAGTGAAAAATATCAAATTATTAAAATTATATAGGTATTGGAATATTTTTAAAAATATGTGGTAAATATTCACGTACTTGAATTGTTGAAAAAGAATTAAATGCAACATATTATAATAGAAGGGCAGTGTACAAAAAAATTAAAGAAATATTGGTAGCTTAAATTAATAACTCAAACTTTTTGTGTTTTTCCTACATTGTTTAATGTGAATGCTACTTCACTGTATTTATTGGGAGATATTGGCATTGTAATTGCACTGCTATAAAGTACTAAATATAAGATTTAATCCCAGATTTTTTATTTTACAGACAGTAACAGTAACTTAATTAGTTCGTATTTCGAAAAATATGTATCAATAATTTATATCGACTGACTATTAGATTGAATATAGGACAAGTTCACCACCTCTATATTTTTAAATTCAATTTAGGCTAGTAAATGAAAGAAAACACTTGGTAGGTTTCACAAAAATTGCAAACTATATTTCTGACAATTGTTTCGGCTTTTATGCCATTCTCAAGGAGTAACAAACTTTTACTTTCTTTGAGAATGGCATAAAAGCCGAAACAATTATTAGAAATATAGTTTGCAATTTTTGTAAAACCTACGAATTGTTTTCTTTTATTTACTAGCCAAAATTGTTTCATCAAGTGCCCAGCGGCCTCTTTATTTCTACAATTCAATTTAGATCTTTAGATTTTTACATTTTCGGATTTTCGAATTTTCAGATTATCCCATTTTTCAGATTTTTTTATTTAGAATGTTGATTTCTCGGTTGTATTATTTTTGATAACGTGGAAAAATGTGATAATATTATTCTTATAAATAACTTTCAGTCACAAATAATTTTCAAACAAAAATACAGATAAAACCTTAAAACAGTTATTAAAAACCGATTTTGGAGACTTAGTAATTCAACAGATCATGAGGTTATTAAAAATAATATCTATATTTACTAAACAGCTGTTTTCGTGTGTGTCACGAAATTCTTAGGTCCACGTACGAAATGCTTTTCGTTCGAATTTCGACATTTTGACAAAATCAATATAGTAAATCGACTATTGCGAACAAGGTGGTAACTTTTGATTTTTGATCCGAAGCCATGCTTCGGAGGTGCCTTCGATATGAACGAGGAGGCGGCGCAATATTATTGCGATTTGCTTACCCGTGTACATATATGTATAACCGTGATGACAACGTATATTGCGAGTGCAAGATCGCTAA
Organism: Rosalia funebris; assembly: GCA_037954035.1. NCBI lineage: Eukaryota > Metazoa > Arthropoda > Insecta > Coleoptera > Cerambycidae > Rosalia > Rosalia funebris. The sequence continues at coordinate 15,631,523 of JAZFAV010000007.1, forward strand.
GTACATTAGTGCTAAGTACCTATTACAAGTATTTAATGTTTGTGTGAAGTTATTTAATATCCTTGAGTATACATTTAGAAAGAGCGATATTATATTTCTATTCTTCACTTTGTGGCATGTTCTATGAAGTAAATCGTATACATTAAGGATTTTAAAATATATTGCTTTTAATGTTATTTTTTTATTTCTTTAAAACAGCTGCCAGTGTTTTAAAGAAAAACAATTGGGATAAATGACTATAAATGCTTCCAAACATATAGGGAACCCTGAATACGTAAACTTATCGATATTCCGTTAAATATTTTACCAAAACACTAAACGGTGTAGTGTTTGTTCTATAAAACAGTAAATAAAAGTAAGTGGTATACTGAAAAGATAAATATATACTCGTATATTACGTAGTTCAAATTACGTAGTTGGAGGAGAGTATCCTCTTTCGACCAAACTACCACTCTTTTATCAGATAATCGAAGCAAGCTTCATTGTTGTGAGAAATTGGCAAAACAGAATACATTCCTTTCATGAGAAGATCGTTTCCTTGGTCGCTCCACTCGTTTCTAATATTAAATGTATTTCAAAGCTAGACTCGAAATCATCTTTCAGACTTTATAAAAAAAAGTACAATCACAATAAGGCTACTTGTAATAATTCGGTTGTTATTATTGACTGAAAAAGGGTGAGAGATGAGTAAACATTTCGAAAATTGATTTGTTTTTGTTGTTGTTTGCATTTCTAGAAAATAATAAATTATATATGTATGGAAACATGGAATTAGATGTTTTAATAAACAATATCCTTTAGTGTTCTGATAAGATTGACAAAAAACGACAATTAGTATACACAATAATTATTAATTATTTATCTGGACTATTCCACAGCTGACACTGGGAAGTCATAAAACCCACAAAATATAAATAAACATATTTTTTCTATACTTCTGTGACTTTTTTATTACTTCTCTGCAGTTCCAGGTAATTAGAATAAATTGAAATATTTTACAGCTAAATAATTATTGCGGAAACAGTTGCATGGTAAATAATTCTCGAAATTACCTATAGAACATACAGAGTGGTCTATTGGACGTTTCTCGGGACCTACAAATAACGTGAACCTAAAAATTTGTCCATATGGGGTTTTAAAGGTGTTCTGTTTGATGAAACTAACGTCGTATATGTGATATTTCCAGTTGTATTAGAAGATTGCATTAAGTTCATTATTTTTCATGCCATACCATATTTTTTATGCTAGATTGGAATTGAATTATGAATATATTCACTATTTTAAGGTTTTTAATAAATTTTAATAAATAACCTGTCTCTAAAATCAACAGTTTCTAATATATTTCGATATTAATGAGATATTTATGATCCAATTCAGTTCAATAACTGGTTCTTATCCCATATGTTTATGATACATGGACTATAATTGCTTCCAAACATACAGAGTACCCAGAAAAACATGTTGATTCGAAGGAAACACGATTTCAATTAAATCGCTTATTTCAAATAGAACATACTGTATTTTATAATATTATTCGCTTCATTTTTTTATTGCTCATGATTCATTTAGGCATTCCTTATACTTAAAGTATATAATTTTGTGTTACTTACACTTGTTTAGAAAAGTGACTGAATTAACATAATTATTGAGTATACGCGTAATGTGCCATGAGGAATATATTTGAACAATTCGAACAAGATTAAAGAATGTGATTGTCATTCCCTTTTTGGGTTATTTTTGTTATTTTAAAGGAAAGTGTTATTTATTTGTTTTAAGTAAAAATAAATTCTTGCTATTTGAAACGAAACAAATAATTTTATTTTTGTTGACTTGTAAAAACCCCTACTGATAAATTTTCAGTTTTATATTATTCCTAGTTTTTCAAACACGTCTAATATTTCACTGGCCATGCTATACCCTGTATATGGGCTATATATAAAAATAATAAGTATAGGAATCTGTATCAAAATTTAAATATATAATATACATAAAAAATATTTTCTAGGTAAACATTAGATGTATGTCACGCGTACATACCGATATACGTATAAGTATGTTTACATACAAAACATTACTTCGTTTGATACTAATAGATAAATAATATAAGTAACAAGACAAAATAAATAAAAATTGATAATAATCATCGAGAATTAAAAACGCAATAACATAAATATGTATTACAAAACATATCGATAATTTAATATGAATAATGTACCCAACACTGCCTTGTATACGAGTATATTTTAAAATGAAACTAATATAAAAAAATTGTAAAAAAAGTATATGGAAAATCTTCCATGATGAAACTAATGACATATCAGCTCATTAAGAATTTCTACAAAAATATGGTTGACATAAAGTAGGTTTCTCTAGTTCAAATTACTTTTTGAATGTTTTCGTTTTAGAATTCTCATCTATATTTGATTATGCAATCAGTTTATAAGTAAATTTTGGCAGACAATCGGGATGCACAATGCCTGCTAATCAATATTATGAGATTGAGGAAATCCGCTGGACATTTATTCTTAATTTAGGGCCGTTGTGTTTTACTAATTTTAAACGATTTTATAATTACAATTTAGGATTTTGTATTCTGTATTAGGCAATAAAACATAGATGATGAAAATTAATATTCTGCATAACCTTTATTCTTATTATTTATTAAATAACATGCCCCTAGACATCTATAGCTTTGTGTACAAAGGCAATAAATAATTAAGACAATAACTAAAATCCATTTATGTTATTATAACTTTAAAATACATTATTAAAATTGTAAATACTTTTGTTGCAGGAACTATACATATCAATCGTGAAAATAATAAGAAACTGAAAGGAATTACTTGAAAATTTAAAATTTGTTGCCTAATTTATAGTTTCAATATTATCTGCCTCTCTGTATTTCAAATCATTTATCAAACATTACACGTAACGTCAAAATTGACCTTTCCGAAATCGATTTGAAAAATTTAAGAAATTACTACTCATATCTAAGATTAAAAAGTCACTTTAAATTATGGATTTTAAATCTATAATTACGATAAAATTAGTAAGAAAAAATATACGTCACTTTAAAAATGCGCAAATCAGCTTGATTTTGATAACGATTATTTTACATGGAAGTTTATGTTAACAGTATCTATTTGTATACTGACACAATTATTTTAAAATACCATTTTAATGTAATTTTTATCAATAACATAACAAGATGAACTCAAAGTGGCAGAGGGGAGCTTACGTAGATGGACAAAACGTATATATCAACTTTAAATATAAGCAAGGTCAACATCATGATTGAATTGATGTAGTGTGATTGATGGCAGAAATGCATATATGTATGTGCACAGAAGTTTATAAGTATACAGAGTTAGGAGATATTTTCAAAATTGATGAATATCTGTTAAAATGAATTAGGGATATAGTTAGAAATTACAAATACATATTTTTTTATTTTAATCGCAGAGTAATGTGCCGGTATTTAAATTTGAAAACTGTTAAACCAAACTTTTAAAAAAAGTTATACATAATATATTAAAATGTACGAAAAACAAAAATACCTAAAACAATGCAAAGAGGAATAAGAATATTTTTATCTATATGCAAAAAGAACTGCAAGTTCTTATTACGGTTGGGCAAGTTCCATATCCTTCAAATATAATATTATTGTAATTGTTGAAAAATTATTTAAATTTAAATAAATATAAATTATAGTACCATCCTTTAAGAATAATAGATTCTATCTGGAAACAAATGGTAATGTGGAGAATCGCAAAATACAAAACCTTTTATTTGAAAGGTTTTAAATACTTATGTAAAAACCAATTTATTAATTTTACTAATATAACAGTATTTAGAAATCGAGTGGCGATATGTTTGCCCAACCCTGTATATCTGCGAGATAAAATTTCAATAAGAACAATCAATGAACAAAATAATTTCCTCTCTAAGAACCTCTCCCAATAGTAAGTAGGTCAATTGTTAAAAATATAAAACCTCGTTGGATCCAAATTATCGTTTGACAAGATTAATCAACATTGAGCAATATATAATAATTTATTTCAATTTGAAAAGTAGTACGATGAATACAATGAGAATTTCCTGTTCAGACAACAATTCGCAATTCTGTGAACATATCAGCTATTGTAAATTGTGATTGTAACTTAAATGTTATAAATAATAAATTTGCCCTTCAGTAAAAACAGAAAAAATGATAGCAAAAACCACACTTATCATTTGTTTAAACATCGCTTATGGATATTTAAGAAAATCTTAACCTCTAAATATTATGATTTTCGATGGAAGTATTTTTGTATAAAAATATTTGAGACACCAACGATGATATATGCATGTTTACTATTAATTTTTGTTGTCGTTTGCTATGTATACACGCAAATAACTCCTAGTTAATTTGTTCTTACAAAGTCACGATATTACATAAAATATTATATAATTTACGACAGATATGTGACATTCGTAGGATTGTATATAGTCATATAAGGACAACGGACACATTTTATAAATAACTTTTACTGCATTGTTTTCTATAAAGTAAAAACATGTTACGCTGCTTACTATAAAAGCGAAGACCGGTTACATAATGGAATAACATTTAAAAATAAAATGCAGTGTAATCTTTAACCAATATCTTAGATCAATATTAGTTTTGTTAAGGTCAGTGTACTGTTCAAACATTTTTGATGAAAGTACGCCATAATAAAAAATTATAGTTATTGCAAACAACAATATTGTTTATTGTTCAGTGTAAATGACGTTTTTGTTTTAAATATGGTATCTACGTATTTAAACAACATCATATTTTATTGTATTAGTTATGTCTCTCTATTATAGCCTGCATCTGTAATTATAACGTGTTACACAAGAATGCATGTCTTTTAGAAAAAGGAAAAAGAACATATAAAGGAGCATGTCTGATGTCTTTTTTTAATTAATTAATATTATAGTTATAGATATATAGCCGATAGCTTATAGATGATAGTTCATAGATAAAATGTAGGTATATGCAGACCAATATTGCACCAATATTAGTACACAACTATAAACTAGACAGAATATTGATGAAACTGAAAATACCATTCACTTATATGGCTCTTTTTTAGATTTACACCAGACTACCTCCAACAAAAGGTAAAACAAATGTACTACAATGAGATTAGTGTAAGGTACAGTCTGATAGTCTCAGATGCCAAGCAACCGTGAAGAAATATACATAGGTCAGACAGGGAAAAGTATTTAATGCAAGATAATACAACATATACGAGAGCCTAAGAAAAATATACTACGGAAACTGGCAATTCATATTTTATACAGGTATACAGAAACCAATATTGGGATTGGAAAATCTGTATCACGCACCCATTATATTATGATGCGTAATATATAAATTGTGAATAAAATATGCGAGTCAACGAGAAAAGGGAACCTAAGAACACATATATTACTAATATTGTTTACGATACACTAGGATCAGGGTGAACCTAAAACCTAGGCAAAATATTTACTGAAAATACAAGCTGCCTATATGGCCCCTAACATTATTACTAAAGGACTACTCCAAGGACAAATGACCAGAAGTTTATAAGATATCATGCAACCTAGAAAAAATTTACATAGGTCAGATAGGAAGAAGTGTTCAATGCAATATAAAATAACATATATGACAGACAAAAAATGACTCACCACTGAAATGACTCACCAATACGTCAAAACATTTCATACAACAAATATTTCAACTTAAGAAACATCAGGCAACAATCAATAGACAAATTCTTTTGGTAAAGCCTCTAACTAAACCGTATCTCTTCTACAAATCAGTTCAAGAACGAAATTGTTGGTCTTGAGATGTGTTTCTTGTGAATGGACATATTAGGCATGTGTTATTTTGAAACATCAAATTCTATAATAGATTGACTATATTGAGACTGATCCATATCTGACTGAATTATATATTATGTCAATAATTACAACTAGTGTTTCAATCATTAGCACAAATGGAACAACGTGTTCTTTTCGCTTACGAGTGTAAAGAGCTTATACCAAGTCTCATTATAGATGTTTTAAGTAAAAAAGTGAATAAAGAAGCAAAGATTTACTCTAAAATAATTTATACTAAATTAATACTCAAATTATGTATTATTGAAGTACACTAATATTTTATTATACTCCCCATACACCTTTTAGTAAACATCGAAAATGACTAGTTAAATATATTATCCTGTACATATATAAATTGTAAATAATTTTGCAATTATAAATAAATATCAGATTAATATATTTGGGCGATATTTTAACACATCTGACAATAATAAATGCATAAAAAAGTGTAAGTATTGTCACAAAATGTGCCTCAATTATGACGGAATACTGTTTTAAATATATGTATATTAAATAATAAAATTATAAATATATGTATATGTTGAATAGTAATATATGTAAATATCATAATATTAATAGGTATTTTATAATTATTATATTGTTTAATCTTTCCCACTATCATCCGTGATTTTATCATTGAGGCTATACTATATTAAGATATTAAATATTGGGCAAAAAACTGACAATTTTCATTGCGATTGAAGACCATACTTCATAAAGAAAAATATTATGAAATTTAGTTATATTTAAAAAGACTATAAAAAGTACAATAATAAACAGTATCAAATTGATAGATTTGATACTGTTTATACTTTAAAATAGGAGAAATATACTATTTTAACAATTGAAAGCGTTTATAGAAATATGTATTTATGTTTTATATTATTTTGTATTATCTAATTTTATGTACTTTACTGAGAGCCGCTTGATGAATTTTAATGTGTATTAATAGACGTAAATACTAATGAATATTTCATTGACAGAACACAAATGTAACGTGAAATTCGACGTGATTACTTGTTAAGACGTAGCGGAGAAGGATTAAAATCACGTTCCATATCTCCAATGAAATTTGTGTACTAGACAGATGGATTGAAATGTCATACTTTAATCTTTGAATTCTATACGCACTTTTGAAAACTAAAATAATACTGCGTAGAAAATTAGTTCTATAGCAGTCTGTAGTACTTATATTTTCTGTTTTTATTTGCATACAGTAATTTTCATAAAGGTATGTAATCGATAAGTATTCCTACATTATTACGTTTTATCTCATAATATTTTCGACTAATTCATAATATTATTTTAAATAAAATTATAGATATTCATTAATGGCTGAGTATGTTATATTAAATAGATTAATTAGATTACATTTTCGTATAAACCAACCAATATCAAGATATCACTTATTAAGAGACTTTTATTAGCATACATCACAGACGAAGCATAATAAAAACCGTGTTCCATTAAATTAAATATGCGAAGGCCATCAAAAGAAGAATTTGATTACCTACACAGTACAGACTGTGAGAAATAAACACTAATAAAGAAATAATGCAGTAGAAAAGAATGGTCAACTAGAAAAAGCAACCTATTACTACTCGTAGTACAACCAAGTGGGCCTATTACAACTCGTAGTACTTCTTTACAATATACCAGGATTAGAGTGCACCTATGAATTAGGCAAAATAATGATGAAACTAAAAATACAAGTTTTACAATTTTGTTCCTGAGAATGTCTTCAATAGACTACCTTGAATAAAAGTTAAATATAAACATACTAGAATGACCGGGAGTTCCATAAATACCATGTAACCCTGAATAAGTTTAATCTAAAGGGTGTTACAATAAGAGCGCAATATTTGAATTGCGCGCCATTTTGGCTGTCATGATTCGATAGGTCAATAATTATGATAGGTCGATAGGAGACAGATAGGAGTTAGTAAACATAGAGTGCTACACGATACAACACGCGTCCATATTGTTAAACATTATTATCAAAATGGTGACAGTTTGGTTGCTACGTTTCAAAAAGTGCGTCCAATTTTCGGTAGAAATAGTGTTTCACATTTTTGGCGATTATATACTTTAGAGTAAAAACTCTCAAATAATCCCCAAATTTTGGCAACCCCCCTATTTTCGGGAGTGTTGAAAACGCTTAATTTTTTGGTGGTCGGGCACAGTTTTCGAGAAAATTAATTTTTAACTTTCCGCACGTGACCATTTTTCCTTAACAAATAACTTTCACTTTCCATTACATGGATACCTAATAGGAGTATTAATCTAAATAGATGCTACAACACTTTCTTTATACATATTATGCATTAAAACCATATAAAACTTACTATTCATTACGATTTTCTAATTTACTTCCAGTGTTTAAAATTTTCATACAACCGTCCATTTGCTATCCAAGCGTTTCGGGTTATAGAGGGCGCCAGGATAGCAAATAGACGGCTTCATGAAAATTGTAAACATTGCAAATAAATTAGAAAATCGTAATGAATAATACGTTTTATGACGAATTTATCGCATGATATCACTTTATGCATGATAAGGATAAAGGAAGTGTTGTAGTATTCACGTATATTATATAATATTAGGTATCTACGTAATGTAAAGTGAAAGTTATTTGAGAAGAAAGTGGTGTCGTGCAGAAAAGTTGAAAATTCATTTTCTTGAAAACTGTGTCCGACCCTAAGAAACTGAAGCCAGATTTTCAGCGCACATATAAGTAGGGGGAGGGACGTAGCGAAACTAATTTGGTGAGAATTTTAGGGTTTTATTCGAAAGTAAATAATTACCCCAAATTCATCAACTGTGATAAGTATAATCGAAATATTTGAATGTACTGGTTCTGTTATTGATGTGAAACATACAACATGAGCTCGTAGTAGTCGTTCAGAACAAAGGGAATTCTCGAGAGTGTGGCCAAGAGTCCAGAGACCTCGATTTGTCATCGTGGACAAGAATTGGACATTTCAACAGCCACTCCTCTCGTATTCTCACTCAAGATTTGCATCTCCATGCTTAGAAAGTCCAATTTATTCTGCCAACTCTGCCAACAGATCATACAGTGCGAAGAGAGTTCACCAATATTGTGGACAAAATCATTTTCAGAGACGAGGCCCATTCTCACCTTGATAGCTTAGTTAATAAGCAAAATTTCCGCATTTGGGACTCCAGGATTGAGTCATGAGAAAGAAATACATCCTCAATGTGTCACTATTTGGTAACACGCTTACAAAGTCAGTTCAGTAAAAAGAGAGTTCACCAATTTTGTGAACAAAATCATTTTCAGCGGTGAGGCCCATTTCCACAGCTTAGTTAATAAGCAAAATTTCCGCATTTGGGACTCTAGGAATGATTCATGAAAAAGAAATGCATCTTCAGCGTGTCACTATTTGGTGTGCATTGTGGTTTGAAGGAATTATTGGACCATTTTTCTTTGAAAACGAAACAGGTAATGCATTATCGGTAAATGGCGAACGTTATCGTGACATGACAGCCCAGCTCTGTGTCTCAATTGGAAGATATTGTTCTTGAAGACATGTGGTTTCAGCAGGACGGTGTCATTTGCTATACCACCCGTGAGACATTGACGGTCTTGAACGAGTTTTTTCCTGCTCGTGTCATCTCCCTTTTTGGTGACCAGAATTGACCGCCATCATCTTGCGATGTAACATCTATGGACTTGTTCTGGTAGGTTTTACTGAAGTCAGATTTACGCCAACAAGCCTACGAATACCCAAGTATTGAAGATCGAAATTGAACGCTGTATCAACGATACACCGCCACATTTATGCAAAACCGTTATGCAAATTTCGGCAGAAGAGTACTCGTATGCCACCAAAGCCGTGGCGGCCATTTACCGGATGTATTGTTCCACACATAATTCCCAAATATTTACATTATAAATCAATAAATATTTCAATATTTTGTCACAAAAAATATGTTTTATTTAAAATTAACAACTTGCGCTCTTTTATTGTAACATTTTTTATAAGATAAAAGAATATATACCAGAGACAATGAAAAATAATCATATTACATATAGTAGAGAGCTCGCTAGGCGTAATTCCTCTTAAAAATGAAATGTGTGGGGGTTTTGAATGTAAAAGCTGCCACTGGTCTTATTTAATAGTTCATAATTTATTATCGGTCTGTGTGAAATTGGCCAAAAATTGTCATGGGAAAAAGGGCGCTATTCAAAATTTTCGAGTTATTGACACTACGTGATTGTCACAGTTGACATAAACATTGTAGCGCAAGAATAATCCCAAAGTCTGTAGCCGTTGCTTCAAAAAAAAATATTTAACAAACGAAAAAGCATTGACGCATATGGCGATTCAAAACTTTGAACGTCTATATCTCGGTTTGAGAACCTTTAAAAATTGTAATTTTTCGATGCATTTTGGTATTTATCAACCGATATCTCGAAAACGCGACCTTAAATCAAAAAACACTTATTGCAATACTGTGAACTGAACTATTCCAACGGTATGTCCTTTATAATTTTCTGACGTCGGATAGCTGAGAAATTTAATTAAACATAAAGCAAATCACAGATTTATTTTCGCACGGCAGCCGACCGTCGATCACCCGCCTGTACGTTGCGCGTCCCGCGCGCTGCAGTTGTCCACATTCTGGATAGTATTTATTTACAAAATATGGCCATAGTATCTCTTATGAAAGGGCTGTTTTATGAGTTCCAAATAGGCTCCTCTGTAACAAAATGACTAAGATTTCGTGTCTGTGATTTGTTTTTAGTTTATAGTAAAGTACCTACATACATATTTCCAGATAGTGCCCAGGTAAGTCCATTGTTGAAAACTTATGAATGATATTAAAAACAACATAACAGACATCGTTTGAATACAGCCTACCATAAAGAAAACTGAAAATGGATCAAAGTGGAAGTTCAACGCCTGAAAGTGAGATCGAGTCAACTTTCACGTTTTACAAACAAAAAGTATTGTTTGTAAAAAAATATTTAATTTGTGGGAAGTCTTCCGGGAATTTTGCAAAGGGTTCTGATAAAACGTTAAGAACTATAAAACAAACGCTACAAATTAGAGACAATATTTGTAAATCTGCCAGCACCAAGTCGTTGCATCAAAATATTGCCAGCACTGAAACTGGGGACAAGAAATTGTTAATTTGGCATAAGTCTTGTTATTGCAGTTATATTAGCAAAAAAAGTATTGAGCTTTTACGTCGCAAATCAGAAAATATGCATACGGAAGAATCGAACATTTCTGAAATCGGACCTTCGGTAACACTACGTATTTTGTCAAAAAAGGCGTAATCAAAAATTATCGCAAGTGGTAACTACGAAATATTGAAACCAAGATAAAAATAATAGCCCAAAATGATAGCTCCATTATGAAACGTATCGGCGAAAATGATTTGATTGCCATGGAAGTAAAATATCATGCGATGTGTTTTTTAAAGTTTCGGAGGGTATTAAAAAAAGTAGGGATCCCCAAGTACCTTCTAAAGTGGAAGGCGAATATGTATATCCTGTAGGAGCATTGCTCTTATCAAGAATTAATTGCTGGATTTGACAAAAGGAAAGGATTTTCTGTTATATTCTGTTATTCGTCTATATATGCTAGATATACAGATCTTGGAGGAATATTATCTAAAAGACAGTTAATCGAAAAAGTAAAAGGTTCATTTTGGTGATGACATTCAGATCATCAAGTCTAAAAGGGCTAACAGATCAGACATTATTATGTCCTCGAAATTTTCATCAAAAGATGAAATTTTACATTCATTTATGGAAATTTCGAAGAATATACTAATCCACCACAAATATTTACGGGATCGTCGGAATATTCCGTTCTGTATAGTGTTATTAACAATATTAAGCTGGATATGAACAAAATTCCCGATTTTGACAATTCAAAAAATTTGGACTTAAACGGCTATCGAAAATATATTCCTGAAGCTTTAGTGTGGCTTATCACTCTTGTAATTTCTTCGGAAAATCATCAAGCTACTGAAATACAAATTTTGTCTTTTTGCCAATACATAATATTTGCATAAATCTACTAACGTTTCATGCTTTTACCGGATGCGATACAAGTCAATTTGCCGGCTTAGGCAAAAATACATTGTTGGAAAATCTATTTAAATTCTCACTACCTGCTACATGATTTGGGCGTAACATTTAATGACAAAACCTTTACAAATATTCACCGTTTTACTCTGCAACTCCATACGAATAACAAAGACATCGCTTCTATCGATTACCTTCGTGGCCTATTGGCTATTTCGAAAACAGTAGACAAATTACCGCCTTCAGAAGATAGTTTACGACAACATTGTTTACGAGCACACTATCAGACCCACATTTGGCTTAACACTTTAACAACGAAGCCAGTTCTTTTGAACTACTGTGACTATGATTGGAAACTTGAAAATTCGAATGTATTTCCTGTTTTACAAACTCTTCCGTCAATACCAACAGATTTGACAATTTTAACATCTTGTGCATGTAAGAAAGGTACTCTCACTTAAATTTTATTTTAAGACCAAATTACACACACCTGGCGTCTTTTCAGATTGCCGAGCACAATGGTGTACTTGCAGAAAGAATGGTATTTCTTGCACAGGATCATGTACGTGTTTGGGACAAAAATCCTGCCACAATGTAAAAACGCCGGTAATGCCTTTTGTTTCCACAGATCTTATATACGATGATGGCGAACCCGAATCTGACGACGAGTAAATTTTGCCATTTAATTTATTAGGTATTGATTGAAATTCTTTCTTTTCCCTCATCCTCTTTGGTATTTATTATTTATATGTTTATTTAAGAATACGTCAATAAGGGATCATGAAATAGTTAAGAATTTTTTATAAAAATATTTACTATCTGTACGATGAATACTATACTAATGATTTTTATAATATTCATCATAATGTGACTTATATGGTTCTATAATTCATATAAAGTGATATTGTTGTTAACAAAATGAAAGATGCGAAGAAACAGCGTTAAATGCAAGTTAAACTAAACTATTTCTCTCCGCAAAATGTGGACAAATGTAGCGCGCGGGACGCGCAACGTACGGGCGGGTCATCGACGGCCGGCTGTCGTAGCGAAAATAAATCTGGGATTTGCTTCACATTCAATTAAATTTCTCAGCTATCCGACGTCAGAAAATTATAAAGGACATATCGTTCGAATCGCAAAGGTTCAGTTCACAGTATTGAAAGAGAGGTATTTTTTGATTTAAGGTCGCGTTTTCGAAATATCGGTTGATAAATACCAAAATGCATCGAAAAATTACAATTTTTAAAGGTTCTCAAACCGAGATATAGACGTTCAAAGTTTTGAATCGCCATATGCGTCAATGCTTTTTCGTTTGTTAAATATTTTTTTTTGAAGCAATGGCTAAATTTGGGATGACAGACTTTGGGATTATTTTTGCGTTACAATATTTATGTCAACTGTGACAATCATGTAGTGTCAATAACTCGAAAATTTTGAATAACGCCCTTTTTCCCATGACAATTTTCGGCCAACTTCACACAAACAGATAATAAATTATGAACTATTAAATAAGACCAGTGGCAGCTTTTACGTTCAAACCCCCACGGGGTGACACATTTTCGGCGACGGAGCTCTTTACTAATATATGATTTATAAATAACCTTGTTGCAATATTAAGTAGTTTTAGATTAATGAGAGGAATGAAGAATACCGTGCCCGAATAGATAATTCCAAGGCCAAAAGAAAACAAGGATTGAATGTTCTATTTGAGTACATATTTAGGTATATGTTGATAAAATGGACAATGATAAAAGCAATTAAGAAAGTGTAAATATTATCACAAAGTGTATACTTCAATTATGATTGAATACTGTTTATAACATTTTTATTTTAAATAGTAATATAAATATCAAAATACAGTAATATCCACTTATAACAAACCTTAAAATACCAGCAAAAATGGTTCGTATAAGCGAAATTCGTTATAACTGATAAATACGAAATGAACTGAACTGTAATCCTTTCTTTTATTTTGGTGCATTGTATCCACAAATTCACTATAACTGTGTTCGTAATAATTTGACATTACTGTATTAATATATGATTATTGAACAGTAAATTCTTTTAATATATTTTTTAATTGCACGGACCTAAATTATTATTTTGGTTACTTTTCCCAACAAAATTACTTAATTATTGGAACTAAATTATATATGTATGTACATATTAAAATATTTAAAATTTCATAAAATATGCCTGACAATTTTTATTGAAATTACTGAACACAATTAATGTAATATGTTTAAATATTAATAGATTTATAATGAAAATAATATGAACTTTAGTTATCCTCAAAAGGAATATAAAAAGTAATAAACAGTATAAAACCTATCAGGGTTCAAGATAATTTAAATATACTATTTTAATTACTGAAAATATACGCATATCGAAATATGTATTGATGTTTATAACTACTTTTGTATTATTTCATTTTCTGTATTTTGCTAAAAGCCATGTGACTCGATATAATGCGTATTAAAAGATGTAATACTGATGGATATTTGATATCGAAACGTGGTACATACCGCGTAAAATAGCGCTCATATTTTATAAAACATATTTTTAAATATCCCTTATATATCCCTTATAATATACTTTATAATATTCCCTATCTTAATGTAATATATACGATTAACGAAAAATTGAAAGATATTATTTTCAATAAAACTATATATTTAAATAAAATTATTATCACATTATTTAGATACCCAATTATAATCTATTTCAGAAAAGTGAATTACATAGGCCTCGGTAAGAACAATTGAGTCTAAACTTTAATATTGGACTATACAGTGGTGTGAAAGAATACGGATTAACCCTTAATTTGGACTACATGAATACAACTTAAAACTGAAAATAATTTTATACATACATATATTGGAGCGGTATATTACATGAAATCAGTCATCAGTATTTAGGATCTCATGTATTGGTGAATAACAAATATTTATAAAAAAAAAACGGGTCTGTAGTTTGTGAAAAATTATAAACTCACTGGAGTTTTTATATTTTACTTGGACTAATACTTGGTCCATTATCCTTTATTTTTATTGCATTTAATAAGCGAATGTTCATACTATTTAAACATTTATTAAATTGTTTCCTCTGAAATTTCATCCCAGATAGCTACAAATCGATACTTCTGCTCTTGCCGTAATACCCCATAAATTTTCTATGGGGTTAAGATCAGGACATAATGCTGGTCATGGGAACCAGTTTCTTGTGGACCTTACAGAATGATGGGTGCATTATCCTGTTGAAATATTGCACCATCATCTTCAATAAGGGTTAAAAATAGTAACAGTAATCTTCTAATAAGTTTTGATAAGCAGTCGCATCCACTTTGCCATTTACAAATGCCAGTTGGCGAAAGCATCTCATATCATGACAGAACCAACTGTTTGAGCTCTATCTTGATATAATTTTTCGCTCCCTTCGTAAATCATGCCAATAATAGCTAAATTCATTCGGTCCATCCAAATATTTTTAATTTGAATTTATTGGTTTAGCTATTATTGGCATGGTTTACGAAAGGAGCGAAAAATTATGTCAAGAAGACCTCAAACAGTTGATTCCATCATGATATGGGCTTTCAAAAAGGGTATGAAAAGCCAACTAGCATTTATAAATGGCAAAATAAATGCGAGTGCTTATCAAAATCTGTTAGAAGATTACTTGTTACTACTTTTAGATCTTACTAAAGATAATGGTGCAATATTTCAACAGGATAATGCACCGATTCTTTCTGCAAGGTACACAAAAAACTGGTTGCCATGGCCACCATTAAGTCCTGATGTTAACCCCATAGAAAATCTATGGATGACAAGAGCAACATACAATCCAACAAAGCCTTGAATGGAAAGTGTTGATGAGTTGAATTGTACCTGCCCGGGACGAAACTCCAGAGCCAACTTTAAACAAATTAATAAATAGTATGAACATTCGCTTCACCAATACATGAGATCCTAAAAACTGGTAATATAAAACTCTGATTTCACGTAATATACGGCTCCAATATATCCATAAAATTTTCAGTTTTGAGTTTTACTCATGACGTAGTCCAAATTACGGGTGTCTATATTTTTTAACACCATTGCATTTGTTTGCCACAACTTTAACAGAAATATTAAATGTCTTAGATCTTAAAATCCTAATATTAAAAAATATATATATTTTGGAATTAGAATTATGCAACCTATTAATCTAAATTAGAGTTCGAATTCTCAAATCCCAATTAAAAATCGTCTATACCGTACCTATATATTCGTATGCTAAGAACAAACCCTATATGTTACGTACGAATGAGTATGATCACAAGCCTCGGCTATTTTAGTAATAAATCTGTATTTATGGGCGTGTATGCGGCAATAAATAAAAAATAATTGTGTTGAGATATTTTTAACCAATGCTAGGCAGTATACCAATATAGACACGACGAAATTACTTTCCAAACTTATTGTTTATTGTCTATTACGTAATGTTTACTTCACGAGAAGAGTGTAACATTCATTTTTCTATGAAGTAACAATAGAGTCCCACGATCTGTTTATAACGAACTGAATTTAGCATAATATATCCGCAGTAATGGTTTTGATATCCTGTTTATGTTATTAATACAGCATTTAACTTTTTCCTAGGTCATAAAAAGCTGGTAATAAGTAGCAAGTAACAAGCAACATTGTATGTATTAATTAAACTTAAGTTTAATACGTATGAGCTTTAATAAAAAAAATAGATTGACTCATTTGTAGTTGCTTTCAAGAACGATTTGCAAATCGCTAAATATAGCTAACCAACAACCAGGTTATTGTGGTTCGTAGATTCGTGTTAGATAATGATAAAGTTGTTATAAGTTACTCAATGAATTTTAATTTATGAATTCATGTCGTCTTTATGGCGTTTTTTTAACTTTTAAGTGTAAACATGATTCTGAGAAATTTGGTTATAAAATATCAATTTAATTATGTTATTATTGAAAATTGCGATAAAATATAATTATTATGGCTAGGCTGACAAGCCTAGGCGAACTTAATATACATACATAGGAAATATTTGTTTAGGAGAATTTTAAGTGGTGGCGTACATTTTTATAGGTATATACAAATAATTGTCAAATGAAAATTCAATACGCAATTCACAATTTAAAATTGGCATATTTGATGTAATCAGTGAACTATGTATGTATGTATATACATTTTGGTATTCTTTTTCTTGATCTTTGATTGACTTTTTGATCTTCCTCTATCAAATCCTCCTGATGTGGTGGAAGTCAATCCAAAAATATTATACTACGACGTGAAACCGTCTTTAGAATAAGTACTAACGTCAGAAAATGTAATGTTTTTGTGCAATGAAAACCGCCAGAAATGTGTAGGTATTTATAAAAGCTTATAATTCGGAGATAAACCTACTAATTGTTAATTAGTAAGTATTAAATTCGAGCTTAACATAAAATTCTTTCAAAATTGTAATTTGTGAATTTTATAATATAGTATAAAATAAAAAGAAAACGCTTATATAGTATTTGTATATTTAGAAAAAGCTTTTGATAATGTAAGATGGGAAAAAATTTTCGAGATACTAAAGAGCGCGGGAACGAAGTATAGACATAGGAGAGTAGTACACAATCTATACAAAAAGCAAACTGCTGTTATAGAAGTAGAAGGGGAAAGAAGGGAAGTAGGTATTAGGAAAGGAGTAAGATGTACGCAATCACCACTAATTTTTAACCTGTACATCGAAGAGGCGATTAATATGGTAAAAGATAGAGTGGATTTCGGAATTAAAACAGAGGGACAGAAACAGCACACACAGAGTTGAACGAAATGGAGGCAGTGTTGACAGAGGAATACGGAATGAATAAAAGGGTGAATAAAAACAAAACTAAAGTGTTAGTGTGCATAGGGCGCGAAAGCAGAGCAAAAACGAAAGTACAAATTAATAATGAAAGATTGGAGGAAGTTAAAGACTTCACTTATTTAGGAAGTAAAATACATTGAGATGGAAGAAGCGATAAAGATATAAAACAAAGAATAGCGCAGGGTCGAGTAGCTTTTAACAAAAAGAAAGCACTTTTATGCTCGGGGGAGCACGGCACTATACGGTTGCGAAACCTGGACGGTAGGGGAAGCAAGTAAGGGACGTAGGTTGTAGCACAATTAGCGAAATGCGTAGGTTAGCACAAGATAGGAGAAGCTGGAAGTTAGCGTCCAACCAGTCTTAGGACTGATGACCTCATGATGATGTATTAAATACTAGAAAAATGTCGTACATACATACAGAAATTTTATAACTATAGCAATCGGTTATTAATATAGAATATGCAATATATGTAGTACATACTAATTTCAGCAAACGATCATATTTAATATTTGATATTTTGTAGGTATTTAGTAAATATTGCTCGTGTAAAATTAGGTTGACATGACTGTTCAAGTATTTATTGGTCGAAGTAGTTGGTGTCCAGAAAGTGTAGAATGAAATAAATTTTATTTTTCAAACAAAAAAAAACACAAATCAACTTATATTGTTTGTAAACTTGTCATTTCTAAGAAAATAATTATTTTAACCTTAATTGAGACATACCATATTAAATACATTCATTAACGTATTTCCTTTTTCACTATTTTAAAATGGATCCTTTAAATCCAACTCGCGACTACCTGTATAATGAAAATGTAGCTTCAATTTGTTTAGCTAATTCACAGTGAACGCAACAGACTACTTCTTCAGTATCACGTACAAACAAAACCATGAGAACGGCATCTTGAGCGGAAATAAGTACAATACTTTT
The DNA here is from genome assembly GCA_037954035.1 of Rosalia funebris. Taxonomy (NCBI): domain Eukaryota; kingdom Metazoa; phylum Arthropoda; class Insecta; order Coleoptera; family Cerambycidae; genus Rosalia; species Rosalia funebris. The sequence goes on from JAZFAV010000007.1 coordinate 15,650,272, forward strand.
CTCACTCAAAGGAAGATCAAGATAAAGCAGTTTAGTAGCTTGTTTGATGATTAACCTAAATCTAAAATAGGCATCTCAGAATAGACTTCCTAATTCGCTAACGTACATGAATATACTTAAGCTAAGTGTTTTTGGAAGTTATATTAACATGGTTATCGATAACGTCGATAGCGTTAAGGGAGTGCCTCGCAAGGTTATATAAGTATTTTTAAATTAGGTGAGGCACCAGCTGGTTTATATTGCACCAAAAAATATGTAAACTGTTTCGACTGTTTTGCACATAGTAAATTTAAAATGATTAACAATGCAATTAAACAGTGGCATGTTTTATAATTGCTTGGAGTCTATATTTAGTACTTATAAGTGCATATTAATTTCGTTATCAAAATATTAATAAACGTTCTATACATAAATAAAGCCAATTACTTTTTAATTATAAGTAAAGTTTCGAAAATTTACAATATCTAATTGTGAAAGTTTAAAAATTGGTTGCAATAATTGCAATTGTCATGAATATGCATTGCAGGTTTGTAATTTATAGATATTTTTACTTTTCCGCACTACAGTATACGCGGAAAAGTAATGTAATCGTGTAAAATTTTTTTTCTAGGGTTTATTTTTCGTTTTTCAGTCTAAAAACAAGAAAATTGTTTTAAAACAGTTTTGTGTGTGTGTATCGTTGTCGTTGGCATTTATTCTTGTTAGCACGATAACTCAACTAAATCGTGTCGGATCGATCGGGTTTTGACTGATTCTGATCGGGGACGTCTCCCAGACGACACCTATTGATTTTGAGGTGGATGGCACACACTCCACCCTGTCTATGGGTCATAAGAAAGCACGATGGTGGGCTATTTCAGAAATTGTTTTTGTTAGCACGATCACTCAATTAAATCTTGTCGGACCGATCGCGTTTCGACTGATTCTGATTAGGGACGTCTATTAGACATCTATTGATTTTAAGGTGGATAGGACACACCCCACCCTGTCCATGGGTCATGTAATAAAGCACAATGGTGGATTATTTGAGAAAAATTGAAAAAAGTAAAACTGCCGCATAAAACACATATTCTGCATTTATGTGTTGGATTATTTTTTCTCGGCCACTCAATTTCGAGATAGAGATATCCTACGTGCGGAAAAGTCCGTTTTAAGGTGTTAAAACTGTTTATTTAATATACACTAAGTGACAAACAAAAATCAATACAAAGTAATAAGTGAAACCTCCTCTATCACTTGCACCATCATTAAATCATCCAGATCTGGATCGAATCAGATGATGGATGATTTCTTAAACTAAGAAATATGTATCTTATACTAAGAAATTTGGACCTCATGCCAGTAATTCCCTAGAGTTTATGGTTGGTGGGTCAGGGAGCCATGGTAGCCAAGAATAAAGACTTACTTAGGAACTCCAATACCAAGTGTTAGACTTTTAACATTACCACCACCAAGAAATTTAACATTACACTTACCGTACGAGAGGATACCCGATAGGAACCGAAATTATCTATTTTTATTTGTTTATTTAATTTTTAAATAAAAAATCTTCAATCTCGTTCAAAGTACTCTCCACTGACACTAGTTTACTTGTCTAATTTTTTATTCCATTGTCCAAAACATTTTTGAAATTCGTCTTCTGTGATGCCCGACAACGCCTCAGTCGTTTTCTTCTTCACCTAAGCAACGTAGGCAAAACGTTTTCATTTCGTATCCCTCTTCATTCGGGGAAATAAAAAAAATCGCAGGGGACAAGGTCGGGTGAATAGAGGCGATGGGGCAGAGGTCATTGCCATTTTTGGTAAAAAATTGGCACACAGACAGGGCTGTGTGAGCAGAGGCGTCAACGTGGTCGAAAAACCAGTCACCCGACTGCCACAAATCAGGTAAATTGAATCCCAAGTCACTCCAGATAGCCCCACAACTGTGTCAATGGTCCGTCATCGATTTTCCAGGATGATTTCGCGAATTTTTTTAATATTTTCATCGGTTCGAGCCATGGAAGGACGATCAGAGCGAGGTTTGTCATCAATTAACAATTCACCTCTTTTGAAACGGCAAGACCATTCAAACACTTGAGTTTTCCCAACAGCATCATCCTTGTAGGCCGTTTTTAACATTTAAAGAATTTCTGTGCCAGTATTTCCGATCAAGAAGCAAAATTTTACGGCCGCACACTATTCACGAGAATCAGCCATTGTAAAAACGACGAGCACACAAGACAACTCTCACTAAAAAATTCACACAAACCGAACATAACCTTTTTTAGCGACGACGCTTGGCTTACTGACTCGGGAATGGTAGCTCTATATGATCTACGATCTTAGCGGCAGAACGCGGTACCACAAAAACTCCGCCCACCATAATATCAGTTCGATTTATTTTGGGTACCCCCTCGTATATGATCGTATACTACCTTGCTGAAATACAAAGTCGAACACCAATCACGATCCATGATGCCATTCATGGGCAAAAGTTATGGTATGAGGACGTTATACGGTAACTTTGAAAGTCTTATGGTCCTTTTTGATGTCATCTTTTGTTAATCAAGATTGACTTACTAATAACATTCAAAATGCAATACTCATTGACTCACCCATTTTACATTACTTAATGGTCGCAATATTTTGAATGAAAAAGAACTATAGATAGCAAAACCAAAACTAAGGATACCCAAAGAAATACAACTCATAGTTAAAAGCACCAATTGTTTTTTCGGGGCTGCCTTCAAAACTTCATCGGCCTTTGCTTGTAAGTTAATGAATATGTACCCGTATCAATAGTGCGTATCTAAAGTCCCACTCTTTACAATTGAAATTGAGAGATCTAAAACAGTGAAAATTGGCATACATATATTAAAGTAAAAAAATATGTTTTAGTTAATAAATAGCGAAATAATAATCATCAAAGATGGTTTTGCAGCACCATTTTAGAAATAATTTGTAAATAGCAGCAGTATGCGAGTAACATCCCATTTGCAAACTACTTCAAATACCTATGTGTAGATAGATGTCTTTTGACGTGTCTTTTGATTATTGATAAATCAAAATTTAATATTGGCGTATTATCACAGTTTTTAGGTAATGCTTCCCTGTAAGTTTCAGACAACAAGGAATATTTAGGATGAAAAAAGGACTGAGCGCCCAGGCATTGCAGAAAATCAACAAATAAATACGAGTATTATGGCTCAAACACCCGTGAATCCCACACAATCTACATACACATATTGCAGCAGTTTGTAGAGTATCTGCAGAAACTGTGAAACGGATTTTAAACAAATAAAAATTTCACCCCTACAAATTACAAATGACTCATCAGCTCACTGAACATGATCCCGATCGCAGATTTCAATTTTGTGAAATCCTATCAGAAAAAATGGCCCGCAAACATAAATCTTTTAAAACAATTTGATTTACCGAACAATCTACGTTTTTTTTAATGGTAACGTGAATATTTGGAGTGTAGAAGAGTACTGGAGTAATACGAATCTTCATATTCTTCGTGAGAGCCATACACGATTTCCAGAAAAAGTTAATGTGTGGGCAGGGACCTGTGTTTTCAAATCAAAATTTAACGAGAAAAGTATATTTGAGCATATTTCGGAATGCTACTGAGCGCTGATTTTGGAGATCCTAGTGAGAAATTCTGATGAACGTGACGAGATCTGGAAATTACTTTTCAACAGGATAGTGCTCCTCTAAAAAGTATAAAATGTAGCAGATCGCTATGTATTAACTTCAATTATTTGTATATAACCAGGTTTATATCTACTAGTTTCGTACTTATTTTTAAAAGGGTGAACTACTTTTAGGGTAAAAAGTAGTAAAGTGTGTAAGTTAAATTTACCTAAATTAAATGTCCAAAACTAATGCGAATAATGTAATTTTATAGACCGCCCAAATAATGTACAAGAACACAACACGTATTATACATTGCCAAGGACCTTTTAGATAAGCGATATCTCGAAAACGCTTAACACGATAAACATAAAATTTGTGGAACTTATATTGAAAGTAGTGGTCTGTGTTTTTTCAATTTTTTATTTTTAATCACGTGTCATCAACTTGACATGACTTGAATAATTTTCAATGGGACACCTTGTATGTATTAGTATATATTTGTAATACTTTCCATATCCTTGTAGACAAATTTGGTGATACCATGTTTATAGGGGTATTATAAAATAGCAAATTTATTGACAGTTGAATAAAAATTATGTACTAGTTTTCATACTTATAGGGAAATGAAATATGAAGAATGTGACGTATATAACAATGAAACTAACATAAAGTTAATAAACTGAAATTAAGACGAGAATTCCCGACAAGTTGTTACTTCTTTTTTTTTCTGTTTATTGGTTTTCTATAAATAACTTGATAAGTAAACAAACTTTTTCTAGTAAAAAAAAAACATTATAGGTAATCTTATAAAACTGACGTGGATAAAAATACGTTCTTTAAAAGTTGTGAATACTTTGTATGCAACTGTCAATATGTTTGATATTTTATAATAAAACCTTGACAAACACGGTATCATCAAATTTGCCTTATAACAGAAGTAATGTACAGGGTGTCCCCATTCTCAAGTTATGATACGTCATTGAAAACAATCAACTGAAAAGAAAATTGAATCACAGAAAAACATTCACCATTACTAGCAGTATCAGCCCACCATCTTTTTGCATATTACTTTATAACAAGGATATGGAAAATATAATAATATACAGAGTGTCCCATTATAAACTCTGAAGTTGATGGCACGTAAACGAAAATAAAATATTTACTTTAAAGTAAATAGAATGTTTAATTACAGACAAACATGCACCACTGCTTGTAGTATATAACATTAATTTCCTAAGCATTTTCGAAATACTGCACGTCTAGAACATCGTGGGCCACCCTGTACATAAAAAATAGTTATAAAGAGGCACATATAGATGGGATATATTTTATAACTGCATTTGTTATAACAATAATTTTTATCCATGGAATCGTTTGCCATTTAAATGAAATTTTTATTTGTGAAATCCAAAAATTAAGGCAATATACATGAAAAGTAATTCAACCAAGAAACGCCTTTGACTGTATGTATAGAAACATACTTGTACACATCTAGAACATTCTTGCGGCATTATACCTGAATGCAACATACATATCACATACAGTGAACCATATTTCCGTTACTGCCCTTGTGAAATAAACTACACATATATATGTATATCTAAGAAACTGCCATGTCATACTTTATTCAAGTAATACCAGTCTGTCTTCCCATAGAGTTCCGGAAATGTAAAGACATATAATCCACCTTACTACGTGCTTTTCGCTTTTCCCACATAATCGGCGCTTATAACAACGTTTTTAAACAACGTAAACGTAAACAGTTACGCATATAATTAGAAATGGAAGCTTCTGACCGTGTGAACTTCACGGCTCTAATGATGAAGATGCGAGAAACCAATACCCTATGTTTACCTTTACGGACCAAACACTTATTCACAGTTGCTATTAGCATACTGGAACCTGTACCGTCTTCAGGTGCACACATTTGTAGTTGTACAATTTGTACGTACGTACATAAATTGAAATATGCACGAACTGATGTTCACAATTAGTGTGTCTAACTAAAAATTATGACATGTTATCATAATGATTTAACCATTTATGGTAAGGTAACGTACACTATGTAATGCTAATTTAATATGTAATTGCTGAAACGTTGCTGTTTTATGACCAACAAATTTTAAATAAATATATTGAAATAGGTTTTGAACAAAAAATCAACAAAAATTAAGCAAAAGAAAGTGACTGTAATACTGATGAACAATGTATAATATATACAATGTTAGAAACGTAATGTAAAAATTTAGTAACGAAAAATCGTGTTTTCTGTTCGAAAATTTTGAAGTTCGTGAAGTTGTATTTGTCAAGAAACTAACACTTTGTGTTAAAACATAAATAGTACTATTTGACTTAATATTTCTAGAAATTTTTGTATGAGAACTCGAAATTATTGATATTCAAGGCGGGTCTTCCAGTTGTACATCTGTTAACTATTTAATATTTACACCTAATTATTATCTGAGAACTGTTTCTCAATATCTTTATTATTAATGGAGTTATTGAACTTTAAATATGTATTTGTTTTACAATTCGCGAATTTATGATCTAATGGGTCGAGTATGTATACGAATGTCTAAAACATTATAAGAGATGCGTTTATAATTCCTATATGTAATCCTAAACACATGTAATGCTAATTTTATATACAATTGATATTTTCTAATACTTGCGGCAAAAAATCAAGGAAATCAAAACAAAAACATTGTTATTATTTCCCTTGAATTATATTTCGCACTATAATCACTTCAGATGTATAATACAACGAATTGCATTATACAATGCATTCGAAAAATATAACTATATACTTCTAAATATAACAATAACGCTCACATACTCTGAAGAGGGATTAGGTGTTATGTGTCAGTTTTAATTTAGATCTCGTTGGTTTAAAATGTGTTTTGTTTATTTAAAATGGAAGAAAAAATTGTATTTTCGGCATTTAATGCTTTTTTGTTACCAAAAAAGAAAAACCGCAGCACTGTCAGAAAAATTTGTAGTATTTACGGTGATGACGTTCTAGGAGAAAGTAAGTGGTTGCTCGCTTCAAAAGTGGAAATTTTAATTTGGAAGACGCCATGCGCTGTGGTCGTCCTTCAACCGTTGATGATGCCCAAATTCAAGCTTTGGACATAAGTAACTTTCACTCAATGACAAGAGACATCGTAGGGACACTTCTCATATCTTATACAAGCATATCAAAGCATCTAGAAGCTGCTGGATATATTTCAATCCCATATATCTGGCGTGATATATGGGTTCCTCACAGATTGACGAAACAAAATTTATTGGACCGCATCTCCATCTGCGATTCCCTCCTGAAAAGTAATGTGAATGATCCATTTTTTAAAATAGTGGCAACTGGGGATGAAAAATGGGTCCTTTACAATAATGTTGTGAGGAGAAAATCTTGAGGGAAAAATAAGGACCCATCATTAACAACTGCGAAAGCTGGGTTGTACCCAAGAAGGTTATACTGTGCATGTGGTGGGATTGGAAGGGGGCGCTTTATTATGAACTCCTACTTCCCAACCACACCATTAACTCCAGCGTGTAATGCACGCAGTTAGACCATTTAAAGGCAGATATTGACCAAAAGCGACCAGCATTAGCTAATTGCAAGGGGATTTTTCACCAAGATAAAGCCCGTCCGTACGTGTCCTTGCAGATGCGCCAATAATTATTGGAGCTTGGCTGAGATGTGCTCCTCCACCCACCATATTCGCCTGACCTTGCCACATCAGATTTTCACATATTCTGGGTTCTACAAAATTCTTTTAATAGAAAATATTTTAATTAATTTAGTGATTGTTAAAATCACAAGCAGAAGTTCACTGAGAAAAAATCTGAGAAATTCTGGGAGGAAGGAATAAAAAAAATTGCCTGGAATTAGGCAACAGATTGTGGAACAAAATGGGTTATATATCATTGATTAAATTGTTTACATGTATGTGAAGTTTTCATTAAATTGACTCTTAAAAATGCTATAAACTTATTTTACAACCCACTGTAACTTCCACAGTTACATATAAAAACGGTTTTTTAAGAATTAAGTTTTATTTAAACATATATTCTAATTTGTGCACCTCTGATCTACTGGATCGAATATCTACGCGGCATTGTTTAAAGTTCGTAATTCGCCCTGATGTAATTTAAAATAATTTCTGTAAAATACACATGTTTCCTGAATTTCGCACAAATGATTCCACAGCAGACAAAAAACAATGCGCTGTTCGAAAAATGCAGAAGAAACTGTTACTGCATAATTATTTTTGCTTCATTTGATGGAAATATTGTCGTTCCACCTTATATAATAATAACTAATGTTTGCGAGTAAATAGTACATTCCAGGATCGGACGTACCTGTATCTGTGAAAAAACGTAGATGTGAAATAAAATAATGAAATCTCCTATTATCAATCAAAGCATCAAATTCATAGTTAAATAAATGATAATAAAAACTATTTTCCACATGCGACACCAGAGAGGGTCAGTAACATGGTGACTACCGCAAGAGGTGTTCCACTAGTTGCATACTTTCACTGTGAGATGTAACATGTGTTCGCTGATGTCGCGTAAACTTCCTTAGCGTACCACAATAGAAAATCTAGTGAGTGACTTTCCCGAACTGTATTTTAAGGCTCTCAAACTATGGTATGTGATACAGTAATATCATGGAGTGGAAAACACGCGGTAAGTATAATTCAACATAGAATTAGTTAATATGATGATAAGTTGCAACCATGGAACACGTTGGCCAATCCAGTGTGCTACAGATTGTACTGATGCAATACTGTTTCTGTACCTGCCGAATGAACTAATATTGTAGTGCCAAAACGAGAATAAATTCAAAGAAACGTAGTTTCTGAGCTACGCGACAATAACGTATGGATGGCTGTAGATGAAATCACTAATGATGCATGCCGAAACATCGCACAACAACACGAAGTATCGATTATTTCCAATTTACAAATGTAGTTATAAAATGACATCCCACCAGTAAAAAAAGCAGTCTAATGACAATGTAGATTCGAATTTTACCATCGACGATCTCGCTACATCTCCGTTGCTGTTTTAAGGAGGATTATGAAGAGAGCTCCCTGTATATTTACTAAATATGCTCATTACCTTAAAGCCTCAGGCTGCGGAGGGTATGGCTACGTATAGAGACGAGGGCATTATTATTTTTATTATTTCCATGTTACTTTAGTAACATAACATGCTATCGTTTAATAATTAATAATGCAATTAATTATATAAGAAAATATGTTACATCTACATTATTACGATTATAAAAGTATAGCGATTATTCATACTCAAACAGTACTTTGTTATAATTATTGCTGGTTACATTTGAAATTCATCAAAAGTCTAACCAAAGTGTGTTTTTTCAATCAGGCGTACAAGTAAATTATGTACAGCAAGTAATAATGCCGGAATAATAGTCAATATTTTATTAGGTGAATGTTGTTTAATCTTGAATATTATAGCACAAACTGTTATTTATTTTTTAAACAAGAGAGCTATCAAGTAGTTCTAAAACAAGAATTAAACATACATATAAAAAATATCTATCAATATTAACTAGCATTATTAATATCCCATCAACTCGATAGAGGTTTAATTTACCTAAAAGCTATTTCTTGTAACTTACTTACAGGAATCTGGACAAACGAGTTGTACGTTAATTTTTGTGTTTTTTAAGATAAACTTATCTTATTTGGCTCTTTCAGCATTTCTAGAAAAAACATGACTGTAGTTAGAGAACTTTCATAGTTATTTTAGAATTTGGTAATTTGAATGAGTAAAAAGTTAAGAATATCTAAAAGAATATATAGCAATGCAAACCTATGTGAACAATAAATTTGTTTAATAACATATATATGGTAATTTGTATAAATTAATTATATTTATACAAAGCAAAGTTAGACGTCAAATTTCCTGTGGTAGAGAAAAAAAATTTATATGCATTTTATTAAAAAATGTATGCGTTGACTATTTACTTTTCTGTTTTGGTAATCAGTTCCTTTATTATTAGTTTATCTGTAATTTAAAGCACTCGTAGTTATATACCAATTACAACACGAAAATTTCAAAACATATTTGCGGCTACGTCAGTGGCGGCTGATAATAAGGTGTACAGGGGCACGTACCCACTTCAATTTTCTAGAAAAAAAAACTGTTCTCTATTAGTTTTGTAATATATTAATAATAAACTTTCTAATATATATAATTATATTTTATATATAAATTTCATACCTTTGAATGATTTTACTAGCATGTAGAATATCAATTCTACATGCTAGACTTTACATCGTGCCACCGTAGTCTGAACTTTTAAGAAGATTTGCGTATCGGAACACGCCATTATGGGCACACGTTTAAATCGCCCTAGAAGATAGTCGTACCCAGTCGTACATTTTCATTAAACGGGTAAAGTACGCTTTGTTAGTAGTTGAATAACAAATGCATTTAATTAAATTGGATAAAATTACATCAGAAATGGTCACATTTTAGGTTTCAAAAAATAAAACCCGCCACAGGTAGGATTCGACATTTGTCCCGGATCGGAACCGAACGACATACAGCTGTTTCGAACTTGTTAGTTCTCATCAGTACCGCATACGATACGCCGATTCAGGACAAATGCCGAATGAACTTTATGGCCTATACATCTTTATCGATACGATCTCTGTCAGTAACTTATGTTCTTGGTGGTTCCTTTCTCGATTTCCGACTTATAAGTTACCGACATTTTAGGTAGCTAACCGTTTCTCGTGGTCGCTTATTTTGTTCGGAACGTAACTTGCAATCGTCAGTCGTAACGTTCAAAAATCTTTAAAAATGAATTCAGTTGATTTTCTATTGACTATAATAAATCAGTAGCTTGTGAACAAAAGGCGGAAATGAAACGGTTAGGTCGACCAACGCTGGAAAATAGTCGTTGGTAAGTCTTGTAATTTTGCATGAAAGTTTAATAGTATACAATAAATTGAAGTGGTTATGGAGATGTCCTAAAAGAACCGAACTGTTTTGTTTTGTTTGTATTTACAGACAAGCTGATTTCCTCTACAAATAACGATAACGTATATGATTTTTATCCCATATCACCCATATAAAACACCTATGAGCCGCATAATTTTAACTAATTTCACCGTAACTGAGTTACGGTGAAATTAGTTAAAAGAAGTCTAAAGTCTTAAGAACAACATGAGGTCTGAAGGTTTTAACCATGCCATAAGATGACAAATATAACTTACACTTAGGATATATTGGAAAGGAACTAAAGAGAATGTAAATCAGGTTATCCCAATGTGATCTATTTTGTATATTTATTTTAATAATGAATTAATACAATTCAGTTGAGGTTTGGCAAATTTAAATATAAATTATTTACAATAATTTTCAAACACATTATTATTTAATAGATGTAATAACTTTTTGACAGTATTTTAAAGACTCAAATTAGACAAATAAAATTAATTAGAATTTTGAGAAAGGCATTATCGAAATATTATATAGGCGCAAAATTATACTTTGTACATTATATTGAGTCTACGCAAGTCACACTGTTTTTCTCAATCAATTAAAGAGCAAAATACCATTTCCTATGAAATTCAAATGTAGGAGCCGCAGTTTATTATACATTGTTTTAACACATGTATATGTTTTCATAAAAGCCTGCCAGGCTTCTTTTGGTAGCCCTTAATACTATTTTTAGTTGTTCTAATGATTTATTGCAAGTCTGTAATTGAATTGTGCTCCATTTACTTATTTTATGGGAGATTCTGTTTACTATTTACTATTTTTATTTTTATTTAACATACGTTGATCCTAAAACATTGAGCGGAAAGCCAGAAGTTTCACTTCTTAAAATTAAAAATATACTGCATTAAAAAATAATGGTATCATTTTCTGTAACAGAAGCAAATTAATGAATAATTACATTCTGTATTTCAGAATTGCTTTATTTTTCTATTTATACAAATTAAAATACGTTAACGCAGAGATGAAATAAAATCATAACATTATTTTATTATTTTTTTCTAAAAGGCCATGTGAGTATAATAAAATCCATGTAGTGAGCTTTGGATCTGCATTTAAAAAAGTTTAAAAACACATAAAAGAGAGCCTTTAATGCACGTTTTTTTACATAATGATATAACGCAGTCATATCGCAGCCCAATACTAGAAGAGTATTTGAAATATGATCATTTGAAAATCGTCTCGTTAAAAACTAAATTCTATAAACTACTTTAATCCTCTATGGTCGTATGTAACTTCAAAGTAACATAATGCATTTTACTTAGAATATTGAAATTATAGGTACATTCCCCCTTTATAGTCCACTGTTGCTTGAAAGTAATGATATGGAACTGAATTTAATAGTATTCCAGCGCCATCAGAAGATTTATGTTGAAAATAATCTCATTTCTAGATTTGTTGGCTACCAAGATGGCGTACAACATATAAATGTGATTTATTTTAATTTTATTTTGTGTAAAAACTTAAAATGTTGTGTAAAAAAAATTACTACTATTTTGTGTAAGGTTTACAGACTTTAAATATTGTAACACTCCTATAGAAATTGTAAATATAAGGACATTATTTTACTTTACTTTAGCAAACAGGTATGTTACTTTTAAGTTACGGTGGGCTATAAGGTGTATAAAAATGATTTTGAATTGCAGCCATACAAATGAATTGTCGTACATTTTATGGGAGAAAGATCAAGCAGAAATATCCTGATATACTTACCAGAATAATAAAAATTTTTTGAAGCTTCTGAAGATTCGGCTTTAAGTGATACTAGTGAAGATGAGGGGGAATTATTAGCAAATATGTGTAATGAGGTTAGCAACAATACATAATTCCTAAGTTAGAGATTCAAAGCAGCACAGACGAAGAACATTCAGAAGTTGAAGAAGATGTGCTTGTATCAGAAAATAAAGAGAATTATCCTCATAACAGTAAGACTCTTTGGGACCCAGAGGACGACATCCCTCTAGCCCAATTTATCCATGGCAAAATTAATAAAACAGAAATGCACAGAAATGAAATGAACCCATCAGCGAAAAATTAACGAAAGCTTGACCTAAATTGGAAGACTAATACTCGGCTGATAAGACCAGTTTTTGCTTAGAAAAATAGCTTGCCAGAAACCAGGTAGTCCTTTAAGTTACTTTGAAAAGGTAGTAGATAGAACTATACTAGAAAAAATTGCACAGCAAAGTAACCTTTATGCTCTTCAATGTGATGTGAATAAACCTCTTTCCCTAACAATCGAGGAATTACAATGATTAATAGGTATTACTTTTATTAGGCCTATTTATGGTTTACCACGAACTCGAATGTTTTGGCAAAGGGAAACCCTGGTATCAAAGGTTTCAGAAACTATGAACAGAAATCGTTGGGAAGAAATAAAAGCCAAACTACATTTCAACGATAATGACGAAAAAAAATTTCATACTGAATAATATACTGAGAATCTTTGATGTCCAATGTTACTTGAAAGTCACATACCTCCCCAGCAAAATGATGGGGTAAATTATTAGTAATTTCTATGAAAAATATTACTTTCAAACATTTTATATGCAAAATCGAAAAAAACAGAATATTAAACATTTTTTTTAATTCGGGCCATACAGGGTTAAAGCTTTTACTGAAATAAATAGCGGGTTATGGTCTTTATAACAAAATAAATGCCAATCGTTTTGCAAGTTGTTATAAGCATATTCAAAATATATTTTTCTTATCACGTTTTCGTATCATCGTTTTGATGGATATCACGAACTTTGGACTCAATTTTGGCTCAGCTTTAGGTAGTTTTGCTTGAAAATGGGTTCAAATTTGTATTCAGTGGACCAAAAACGCCCGGATTAAAAAAGTATTTTGACCAAAAACGTAATTATACCGTTTTGTTGGCCAGCTCCTCACCGAAGTGGTATGCCGATTCCTGGTTCTTGACAAATCAACGTATATATTTTTCTTTTATAATACTTTCTTTGGTTTATTTATTATTCCAGAATTATAAGAACTTGTTGGTTGTTCTAGGTCCTCAATGCTCATGTTCTTATTGTTCAGTTGAAGATCACGACCGTGTGTGTGATACACATGGTCGTGATCTTCAGTTATCTTCAGTTATGCCTACATTACAGTACCGGACAGACTGAAGAACGTATTACTCGTATGCAAAAAATATAAGTGCACTTTACGAACAGTTAAGAAGATACAATAATAGGCACTTCCAATGAGGATACTACTCCGGAGTTATTAAGGAGGGTCTTCGAGTTTAAGGGTTCCTGTGGAAACATTGATCATACATGCAGGAGCAATGCAGAATTATAGAACGTAAAAGGCAGACGAGGCTAGAACGCAGAGGAAATTACGAAGTATAATACTCCTAATAGTTTTAATAAAGAGAACGGATAATTCCTGAGCAATACTTGAGCATTACCGTGATCAAACACTGGTGGAGCAAAAAGTTATAATTAATCGAGAACGACTGCTCTCATACCACATAGCCATGGAAGTGAAGCTGAAGTACTATTCATTTCATCGCTATTTTCCAAATAAAAAACTCTCTTATCTTGCCGGTAAACGGAATAGTCTACCTGAGCCTAGCCATAAAAACAAGCCACGGTATGAGATAAGAGGGGATTTTTTATTTGGCAAATAGCGATGAAATAAACTATACACTGTACAGTATATAATCAGGAGCAGAATATGGCAAATTTAATCTTTGAATTTCACTAAAGCAGGTAATAAGACTATCAGCCAAATGTCTAGATGAATTAGTCGATGATTACCATATAATCCAGAAAAATTGACTTCATTGGATAACGACCGTGAAAGCCTGCAATATGTATAAATTATTGTCACACAAGGCATCGTGAAGGAACTCAACCGAGTTTACTTAACCGCATTTCATACAGATTGCAATGGAACGCGATCATAGCTGATAAATAAGACCAACCAACATTATCCTCCAACACCGACATTCTCGCAATCCAGTTCAGAAAATCTGTATGATTAGGAAATGGGACCGATAACTTGTACCGTTAAATGCTAAACACCGACTACAACCTGTTTCGTATTCGCACTCGCCGATTGAACGTTTATCTTAATTCAAGACGATCAAGTCGTCTATATGAGGAACCGGAGGTGATAAAATAATAATTGTTGGCTTCTATTAGCAGGATAATAGGTAGATTTAAAAAACGTTCCACTCAACATAAAAAAATAATGCTATGAGATAATTGAGATTTATTCTTTGAAAGTGAATTACCGCTATCTATAAAAGTTTCAATAGTTACTTTGTCGTTATACTCATAATAATATCGGATAGGTCGATATTTTATTAATAAGATACAGTAACTAATGTGGCTTTTATATTTTTAAAAACTCATGACAGTTTTATTTCAGAACACATATATTATTTAAAAAAATCGAATGAAATAAAGATATTTTCAACATTTGTAGAAAGATTTTAAAATATCTCTTACAGGCATATCCTTAGCTTTGCTCTATATGTTATAAGTAGTGATTTTCGTAGTAATCATTATAACTTTAATCAAGTGAACTTTGATTTGAAGGTTATTAAATATTGTGGCCGTCCCAATTTAAGCGCGTTCATCAATTTGCTTGCACAAAGAAATTTATGGTATGAAAATTATGTCACATTTCGCCATTTCTGGAATAAAACTTAGATGGGATAGACTATATACAAGTACTAATACCACCAGGCAAGTATTAACATTTACTTGAATAATAATAACCAAAGAAAAAACGAATGTAGTTATCTTATCTCAGTATCGTTTCAAATGGGGATTTGAGACGGTCTGTAATCCGTTGTATAGTTTCTAGTTTTAAAAATTTAGGGAATTGATTATCATCAATCGATTAAGTAGACATAACGATACTCTATTCAGATACATGCCTTAATAATTGTTTAACATATACAGTATAATGAAGCAATTTTTTTGAACAGGATGTCCAAGACGCTACTAACCGCATGTGTATCTGTGCTTAATATGTAATCTATGCTATGTATGAAGTGCATAAATGCACGACAACGTATAGTTTCTATACGTATATAAAATATTTTCGAATAAAATAAATAATTAAAAAGTTACAGGCACTATTCCACACATATGTAGGACCCTTTGGAATAATTATAATGACTTTCAAATAATATGTGAATTATATCAAAATAAATATATTTACTATGTTTCAGTTGGAATCCTAGATTGTGCTTTTAACTTTATTGCAAAAACGTTTTTGTAAGCCTTGGCATATATGTATTTTGAGCCTTGGCAACACTAAGTGTTGTCAGACGCCATCTGGCATTTCAATGGAAGGTTTGACATTTTTGATCATAACCTTCTTCAGAACACTTTATTATTTAAGCGCGATTTGTGTTGTTTACAGTGATTTCAAAATTGTATCACAGCAAAAAAAAAATTAAATTAACTCGTGAAAATTTTTCGTGCGATAAGTTATTACGACTTGGCAGGGAAGGGACCGGTGGAGTCTTATGGATACCTGGGCATAATGGCATTAAGGGAAATCTAATTGCAGATGACCTTGCCAGACTAGAGACCAGGGAAAACCTCTATGGACCAGAGGGAATAAGTCGGAATCTGATCAGAGACTGCATCAATGGCTGGGTAAGAGACCAGCACAATAAAAGATGGAGAGGAGTAACGGGTTGTCGAATAACCAAACTCTTCATCGAATACTCAGAGATTGAGAAATGGGCCCAAGAATTTATTAAATTGAACAGGCACAAAGCCAGAACCCTGGTGGGATTCATAACGGGCCACCATAGTAGCCTGAATGCATATAAGCACAAGCTGAGGCTGACTGATACTGCCCGGCCTGCAGATACTGTAAAGAAGACGAGGAAACCTCCATTCATCTTCTTTACACCTGCCCCGCACTGGAGGAGAAGAGGTATATCTTATATTAGGGACCCCTGTTATCCTAGAGGAGTCGAGGCTTAAGGGGGGGGGGGGGGACGTGCCTAAATTGCTCCTATTATGGGATAGCATTTTTGAATAATGACCCGAATAAGAGGGGATTGCCAAGGGACTACCCATGCGATCAGTGGCTGATGAGGCCCAAACCTATATAATATAATATTACGACTTTAGAGTGGATTATTAAGACATAATGTGGGATTGAGGCAACTTAGGTATTTGTTCGATTAGCATCTATAAAATATTGCATGACCATTAAAAGCTGTAAAAAAGGTTTGTTCTCGTTTAACAGGTAATTTGAAAATAGCGCAAAAACACATTCGTGTCGATTGGTGCAAACAAATACTCAAGAAATACAATGGCGGTGCTTCAAAAGACGTTATAACTTTGTAATTGGTGACGAATCATGGATCTATGCGTAAGGACCGGAAAGTAAACAGCAGTCGATTGTATGGGTGTTTCAAGATGAATCAAATCCAAGAAAAGTTGTTCGCGCTCGATGTATTTCGAAACAAATGGTCGCCTGTTTGTTCGGAAAAACTGGTCGTGTGGCAACACTGTCTTTAGAGGAACGTAAAACAGTCAATTCTGAATGGTACACAACCATTTTTTTGCCGGAAGTCTTCTGTGAAATACGGAAAAGAAACAGGCGCCGTTAGATCATTCTTCATCATGACAATGCGAGTTCTCACACATCTCGTTTAACAACCGAATGTTTGAACACTCAAAAAATCGAATTAATGGGCTATCCGCCGTACAGTTATGATTTGGCAGCCAATGACTTCTTGTTGTTCCCGAACGTCAAAAATAAATTGCGTGGACAACGATTTTCGTCAGCAGAAGCCGGTGATGCGTTCAAAAACCATGTTTTGGAGATATCTCAAGCGGAATGGAAAAAATGCTTTGATAAATGGTTCGAATACATGCAAAAGTGTATAAGATCATGAAGGAGAATATTTTGAAAAACGATATAAAGTAATTTTCAATGATATATTAATGTTTTTTTAATTATTATTAGGCTCAAAATATAAATAGTGCTCGTATATATTTCAGGGTAGTATTGAAACTAGTTGTAGTAATATTATTAACTTGGGACTATCTTTGCTGATACAATGTAAATAACTTTACAATAAAAATCTATATAAGAAATCAGCAATCTGTAACAAATTTAGACACAATAATGTTATTCTACTTTGTGTTGTCTAAGAAATGAATGTCTTCTTCAGTGACAGAGTTAATTTGAATAAGTCAGTTACATAACATTATGACACATCTTATTGTTAGAACAGGTCAACTTAAAATATTTATATTTGTGCATCGTATGATTTATTTTATCAAAATCCATCACTAAATTCATACGTCGTTTGCACTTTGAAAATAATTTAGTCACCTAAATTGCAGACAAAAAATAATTCTCGTTGTTCATTTACGGTCTGTACTACAGAGTATCGTCACTGTTACTGTTATTAAATAAACAAATAACAGTTCGAGTACGCCCATACTTATCTGTACTGATTGTCTTTTAATAAAACTCGTTGACATTCATTGTTATTCAAGGCCAATATTATGTAGGTGATTTACTTTTTATGTTCTTTTTTAATACTCTCTATATTTATACGGTTGTACGTTGCGTAGTAAACTTATTTACATAAAAATAATTTTGTCGAAATAACGATATTTATTATGCGACAACTCGAAAAGTAATTTTATATTCATCCAAAATCAGCTTTATGTGGGGTGCTATTAAACATTAATTAATTGGTTAATAAACAATTCAAGGCAACAGAACAGGACATGCTTGTAGAAGATTGAGAATATTTGTATTTGGCAGTATAATATTGGCATGGTCTTTTATACATCGCTTTTGAAAATTATGCTTATACTCAGAGGCGTATCATAGCAGAAGCCCAAGAAGCCCGGGCTTGCAGCGCAAACATTTCAAGGGGCGCAAAATTTTGGAAATGGATTTTATAATAAAATCGTGTATTGGTCGGAGCAAAAAACGACGAAATTCACGACCTTTAAATTCTTGGAGCAGCGTTCGCTCACATTCTCACAAAATCATAACGAAGGTTTCTCGAATTACATTATAGGCGGCGCCTACCAGAGTGGAAATTCTCTGTGGGCCCAGTACGGGGCCAATATTATTTTCCCGTATATCTTGACATATAGGCGCCTGTCTTGGGCCAATACGGGCATGTCACACTTTTTCAGTTTGGGCCCGTAAAAGCGCCCAAACTAGGGCCAATACAGGCGGCCCAGTCAGGGCCAGTATTATATACAAACGTTAAAAAAAAGATTTTTAAATTTTTTTTGGCTTTTTCCCCTCAATGCTACTTGTACTGTCATTTACTACCTATATTCCCCTTTTTGGAGAATTAAAATACCCAACCCTTTCCGGGATTTGAACACCGATACTTCAGCAGTGCAGTCGGACACTTTACCCCTGAGCTATCTGTAACAGAGATACTAACTACATTTCGAATCGGATACTTAAGTTATACAAATCTTTCTAAAGAGTAGTGCCCTTACTGCATATAAATATGTACCTTCGCGGAATCCTGGAAAGGGAACACTTTCCTATCGATCGCACACAATTGTTGATGAACTGATCATACAAATAGGAAGACAAGTGCAGTGAACCATCGTCGAAGAATTGAAAGCTGCGAAATATTTGTCGATTATTATCGATTCAACACCGGATATCAGCCATATAGATCAACTTAAATTCGTTGTTCGTTATGTTCTTCCTGATGGAGTACCTGTTGATCGTTTTCTCACATTTATTGTTAACACCGGTCACAAGTCTGAACAGCTGGCCGACATAATTTTGGCTCAGTTGAAGACTCTAGACATAGATATAATGGATTGTCGTGGACAAAGCTACGACAATGCCGCGAATATGTCTGGCCAATATTCAGGTTTGCAAGCAAGAATAAAGGATATCAATCCTCTAGCCTTATTACATTCCATGTGCGGCTCATTTACTAAATCTTGTTGGGACTTCGGCGGCTGGCTTCTGTGTGGCTTCCGTCACTTTCTTCGGAATAGAACAACAACTTTACAATTTTTTTTTAATTCAACGCATCGATGGGAGATTTTGAAGAGCAAGCTGGATTCGAAATCTTCTATCAAAAATGTGTCTGTGACCCGTTGGAGTGCCCATGCTGATGCCAGCAAAGCATTATTGTCATCTTATTCTGAAATTGTAAAAGCTCTCCAGGCAATATCTGAAGACGGAACCGAAAAGCCAAATACAAGATTGGAGGCGGGAAGTTTGACTGAAAAACTGAGCCATCTTAAGGTTGATATTATGACCTGCTTTTGGAATAGAATACTAGAGAGATTCAATCAAGTGAACAAAAAACTTCAAGTCGTGAATATTGATCTTGGCGCTGTGATTTTATTGTATGATTCCCTTTATAACTTTGTAGACACTTTGAGAGAAGATTTCGATATATTCGAGGCTGAGGCAATCAAATTGTGTGATAATGCAAGTTAGCTGCATGTCACTAGAAGAAGGAAGAAAAGATGCAATTTGATGAGACAGGAGGAGACGGGGACGTTGAATTCAATGGAAGAGATGATTTTCGCATCCAGGTATTTCTCCCACTGATTGACAAGCTGAAAGCTGAGCTTTCCAAGAGACGAGAGTCGTATTTAGAGATTAATGAAGAATTCGGATTTTTGAGCTCCTTGCCAGTTATGACCATGGAAGAAATCAAAGAAAAATGCTCAAAGTTAATTGAAACTTACAAAGAAGATCTTGATCATAACTTGGAAGGCGAATTGATTCAAATCAAGGACCTAGGTCTTTCGTCTAATGGACACTTGGACTTTCTAAAAATATTGAAATTGAAAAATTTTGACAAGTTTCCTAATCTTGTGATTTTGTTGAGAATGTTCGCCTGTAAAGCGGTGACTAATTGTATAGGTGAAAGATCGTTCTCAGCGCCGAAGAGAGTAAAAGACTACCGCAGATCTACATTATCTAACCTCAAATTCAACGCGCTAGCAATAATGTGCATCGAGAATCAAGTGATAAATGCCCTCACAGTTTTGACAAAATTATCAACGCATTTGCTAACGAGAAAGCTAGAAAAAAGCCTTTTTGAATTAACAATCGTTTTTTTTTAATCATCATCAAGTTTTTGTACATTTTTGAATAATGGTTATTATAATTATGTATTATTACTAATTACTGTATTACTAATAATAAACAGTACACGTTTAAAAGACAGTTTTACAATCAATGTACCCACCTGTTCTATCATTTTCAAAATAATAAAAAAAACAAATAAAGAGAATGGTATATCAAACACTAAAATCAGAAAAAAATCAACGAGGTAGGGGAGGGGGGGCGGTATTTTCTTAAGGCCTTGGGAGCCAAATTGGGTTAATACGCCACTGCTTATACTCGTTAATATTTTCGTTATAAAATAACGAAAAGGCATTTCGTTACACCACAAGGGAAGGGTAATAGAAAAGTTCGATTAATTCTACAATTTACAATTAATACGTAGTTAATTGGTAGCCACGTATGGAATAACTGTTATCAATAATTAACAGTGTAAATATGCTAGTTATCGACTAAACGAGGTTCACTCTTAGTACTTTGTCAAAGTACTCAAGGCAAAATTAGTATTTAAATAATTTACAGATGGAATGATATTTCTCCTTAAAGTGATAATTATGAAAGAAAACATCATTTAAAAGCATATACAATAATTTAATTTTTTATTGTATCTACTACATATTTGACTCTATTGCTAACTCAGATATGGAATAATAAATAGATGATTTTCTCTCATTCCTTGACAATAGTTTTATTGAGTAGCCTTCTTGCGGGATGAAGCTTGATATTTATTTTGGGATTGTAATTATCCGAATCGTAACTATAATTGAAAATAGTAGAGGCCATTCGTGAGACTATATTATACATCACTGAAAAAAGAAAAAGTCTGTCTGACTAAACATGTGGGTCAAATCATACACCTTTGTCATAATTGGAAATTTTTGCGCCTTGATCACAAAATTTACGGATGCCACAGTATTTTTTTCAAAAAGTGATTCTAGACCACGCAAACTATTTCTTGCCTCCCAAACAACCAAGATGTTGACATATACATATGAAAAGGTGAAAATTTTAACTTGGGTATCCCTATATAGAAGCATATAAGTTGTTGCATAACTGAGACAGGAGCTACCAGTGGGTAGTTATTACGTGATTTCTACTAAATATGTAGGTATATGATTACAATTAAAAAAAATTATTTTAAACCAGAACATTGTAGTTGTTATACAGGACTTCTCACTGCCTATTAGAGTCATATAGATCGCCATCAATTTATATTACTTTAAAGTTACAAAACAGTGAAATAGTGTACAGTAGTACCAACAACCGTGTGGTGTTACTTTTTTGTCAGTTGGAACTTTTAAGATTTGTGAAACAGTCCCAAAGTAGCAGTTACGTTATAGAGACTTTATAGACTAGTTATAGTTTTGTTAAAATTATCAACTATGTAATATCGTTTTTACACATTTTTTTTATATATCGTAAGTACATGACGAAATAATTCATTGGCTTAAAATAAAATTACAGTTTTCTGTCTTAATAATAATGATATGAAAATTTACCAAAATCAAGAATGTAAATATCAAAAGGAATGGTGTATTTATTTGTTTAATTATTTTTTCTTTAATTGCTATTTTAAAAATATGAGATAAATACGTAAAAAATCAAATTCAAATTGCGGCTTTTCATTATTGACTTGAATGTTAATAAAACCAATTAATACATCAATGCCACACTTAAGATATGTATATGGTGTAGAGAAAATACAATTAATGAAATAGCTGTATCATTTTCATTAAATAATGTGATATATTAGACTGTTGTAATATCCTTGGCATATTTCGTAGAAATACAATCATCCTCAAAACTGTTTTGCATTAATATAATATGAAATTAATATATATTACTATAATTTAATCAAATAAATTTTCAAAAACAGTTATTATTATTTAATTTAGCAAATAATTATTTGTGTATATCTATATTTATATATCAATATATTTTAAAATATAGTATGGATTATTTTCACCAATATCTTTTATATAGCTTCCTTTCACATGTAATTAATATGGTCATGTTACATCGCCCATTCATCCTCTACATGCCTTTCAGACATAAAACGAAAAATAAAACATTTTTTAATGTTTCCCTCATGAGCACCGTGTGAATGATAATGAGTACATACATTCTTCTGTTTCTTAAGCGAGCCGTGTATTTAAAACCTATATACAGGACATCCTACAATATTTTATATATAATTTTCTGAACTGAATTAAGACTTTTTATTTTAAATGGTTTTTCTTATTTACAAAATAACTTCCATCGATATTGTAAAATTTTCATTTGTAAAGTAGTAACTACATTGATAGGAAGTTTATGAGACTCAATATTATAATGTTCTAAGATATATAGCCAGTGCCAATAACCAGTGGCGGTTTTATTGTAGGTGCATTTGTGCAGTGAGCTCCCTTAAAAATTCATAAAAATACCTATTAGGTGTTTACTATACATTACATTATCGTTATATATAGAATGTATAATGATAATATCTAACAGTCTCGCTTACAGCTTGTTAGATGTCGCGAGAGTCGCCAGCCCTAGAATTTATCAGATTTATCTACGGGATATTAAATCTGCAACTCCAAATACATAGCGCATTCAGTTTTCATCTAGCACACATCAGAGGACCGTTTAACCATGTGTTAGAAAGAGAAGACTCGGGCGCGTGAAACAAGAGATTTCTATACGCATGTATATGAGATTTGCGTGTATTGCACGTTATATATTCGGTGGAATATATAACGGAATTGTAATACGCGAACTGTACGAACCGTTTCTGAAAATGCTGAACTTTTAAAAGAATGCTCAGAATGTATTTTTCACACCACGGGAAATGATTACAATACAAAAAATCAGGCTCAAATGTTATTGAGTTATTTAAATAACGATAACTTTAAATACTGGCTCGCGTTTTTCGCCACAGTCATGCCTCATTGTGAAATCCTTTTTAAAGGGATTCAGTCTCGATCATTGGATGCTGCAAAGATGAGCAGTTATTGGAATAATTTTGAAGACGCAATTATAAAAATCCGGACAACTGATTCCTCAAATTCGCCTGAAAAAAAAAAAAAACAATACGATCCCATAATGACATATCATTTTATGCACAAACTAAGGAAGTGTGTGATATATTAATTACCCAAACTAAAAACAGATTTGAATTTAGAAAACACCTGTTAGCGTCGAAACTATTTTTCCCCAATAAATTTAGTGACTATGAAAAACAATTCTCTATTCAAAATTTTGACAATGTAACGAAAGCTTATGGATTCTTGGACAAAGTTAAATTGAAAAGTGAATTAACGGTTATATACAGCAGGGAAGATTTTCATGAAGCAGCAAGTTGCTTAGCAATTTTGCAATTATTTATAGATCGAAACCTGACGGACTGTTTTAGTGATACTGTTTTGTTATTAAAATTAATTTGTATCATACCCATGACAAGTGTTGAGAGTGAACGCTGTTTTTCGACGTTTAAATGAATTAAAAACTTTTTGAGAAATACAATGGCGCAAGACAGACTAAAATTCACTTTGCATGATAAGTATGGAGAAAGTGCTAATTGCAGCGATTCCAGATTATTAAAATCTGGATTTTAATGGTCTTGTAATTGACGTTTTTCCAAGAACAGACGAATGGATTTTCTATACAAATAACCTCAGGCTTGGACAGTTTATTTTAATTTTTCGCTTGTTATTATTTTATCAATTGCACCCCCAGACAAAAATTACACCGGCCGCCACTGCCAATAACACAATTGCATTACAACGTAGTGTCGACTTAAAGAAATCAAAGCAGAGACAAAATAGCGTATTAAGTATGTACTGCACATATCCCAACTCCATCTGCTATAATTCTTAAATATATGGAGGATAGACTTTCTTAACTTTAAATTGAGGTTCTCTAGTTTAATGATTTTAGATTCTCCTGAGGAAATAAATCGAGTGAATTCATTTTTGGTGACCGGGGTGGTACGGCACGTATGATCTATTTATTGGCATAATTTTTATTTAAATACCGACATGTCACTAAATCCATGTGTGGCGAAACACCATCACACATGAACCAAATTCTAACTCTCCTTATTGAACATCTTCTAAAAATGTGGATGGGACATACTATAAGTTTTCGGTATTCGTCACCATTAAGCCTAGGAGGGAATTAGTGCGAGAACGCCATCTAGCAGCTAATGTTCAAAGTGTCAGTGCTCACGAATGCTAACCAAGCTAACACATTGATTTGGATATAATAACTAACAAGAATTGTTTATAGAACGCAGATCTCTATTACATACAATAGACCACTTTTGCAATTTGAAAACAAGTAATTTCAGACTGCTCTATAACTAGATAGGTGTTAATTGAATTAAGGGCATGACTAAATTACAAATAATCTCAAATATATGTCAAATGATCTAATGAAAGAAAGTTTTTAAATAGTTCCTAAGATAGAATAATTTATGCAGTTTTTTCAAATATCCGTTTATAATCAATTATTTTTAAAATCCAGATACATACAAATCTATCTTCTTCCCCTAATGCCTAAGGTTGTGGAGGAGAAGGTTACATATAGAGACGGTACACCCAAGCTCAGGGAGATGTAACAAACTTTCCCTATTGCAGGCATATTTTATTATTGGAAGATGTCTGCAACAACGATAGATGAACGAAAAAATGCGACAGGTCACTCATCATTGTAGACAAGGTGTAAACACTTGATTTATATCAGTTCTGCATCGGGCATTCAACTGTAGAAAGTCCTAAACATCTGAGAAAACATTTCTCCTGAATTAATAATTTTCTTCAACTAGCATCATTGTATATCATTAGATTAACTCAAAGTAATATCAAGGTATTATATTAAGTAACTAAAAAATATATATATATATATATATATATATATATATATATATATATATATATATATATATATATATATATATATATATATATATTTAATTAACAATAATTTACTATTCTTTCATAAAATTCAATACAAGCTACAACAATATAATATATTTTTTCCATGTCTTTAATCACTTAATAACATTTAACAGAAAATAAGGGCGAATAAGAAAATCATCGCCAATTTTAACCCAAACATTTACCAAAAACTGCTCTTAGAGCATATACCATAATTTTATTTTTAAATAGTACCTTGTAGATTATTTCAAAAGTTGTGTCATGAACACTGTAAAAAATATTAAATTATCTTTCAATCAATGTATACTTTTTTTACATAACTACTAAGCTGTACAAAATGATGAAAAACTTCAAGATAGTGAAAATTTTATGAACATTAAACTAGGCTTTATTTTTAGAGTAGTTATCGTCACAAAAAAATGAGGGGATTAAAGGGGTCATGGTCCCCCACAAAAATATATTCTTGATTCTTTCAAAAGTTAATAACATTATTCGATGGATACTATTAAAAGTATTATACGTATTGAATTTGAATTAATTATCCTTAAAACTGTTTACTAAAAACTAAGTAACAAACACCAGTTTAATAGAAGGCAAACTTCATTTGAGAAAATAGAAGATGGGAATTTAAAATTTAATAACTCGTAAAATTGTTTGCTAAATGTTTCAGCTCAAAATATATATTTTCATTGCATTTTTATGTACACCGATGATGCTAAAGGCTTCAAATTATAAACATTTTCACTTTTGCCTTATACAAACACAAGTCATAACAATACTCGTTGCAAAAAGCAAATTGACGCTAACAGAATTTACATATCTCATGCTTATTTTTATCTGTAATCGGGCGTTCCAACAACTTGATAATAAATAATGTCAATTATTTAATAAACAATTAATGCCATATAGAGGAAGGTATGTATGCCATAATAAATAATGTTGTTAATTTGACATTGAAATTTCTGTTCACAAGGAAGGTTATGTATCGAGAATATTCATAATATTCTCTTCTATCGAGAATAACGCAATAGTTATAATCAGTATTGATGTTAATTACTATTAGTACAGAAAATAACGTCAATGAATGATTACACTATCCAATGTTATTTATTATTCAAAACTAGTTGTTGATCCATTGAGATAAAAGTAAAACACATGCCAAATTATCAAAGTATATTTACTCCCATCAGAGATAGTTGCTATCTATTACACTATTTGTAACATTGAAATTATTCCCTTCAATAAGATATAAGACAATCGGATGTAAACAGAATTTACGGTAATTAAAGAAAAAATTAAATCTTTTTAAATTAAAGATTATTAAATTGTCCAATTTAATATTTGCCCAACTTCAATTAATTCTTAGGTGATCAAAAACGTTTTTGTTAAGTAAGGTATTAACAGTTTTAAGATATGGTATCGTTTTAAGCCTGTTTTTAAAAGCACATCAAAATGTTATTAATAATATTACTTGAGAAAACAAAAACAGTAAAAGAATTTTTACTACAATTAATTGAAATTTTCAAGTTAGTCGAGTTATTCCTTACTACTTCTTTTGGCACATAAATACTAATTAAAAATGTTTACATAAATAATTATTTTTCATAAAAAAACTTTCTTTTGATTTTAATATACATATAGTATATATAATGGAATATATAATATATAATTAACATATAATCATTCTTTGAATAATGATGTTTATTATTAATTTGGGAAGGTTTAAACAAATATATAATACAGATTTAGTCGTGGAATGAATAAAAATTTTAAATATTCTCTGGAAATTAGACGAATTTATAATTTTTAAATTATAGAGAAGAATTTATAGAGAACAATTTATACTGTTCATTATTTAATTTTAAATCATCCTTTTGTAAAATTGTTTTGTTGTTAAACTTTGTTCGAAGTACTTGGGAGAATAAATAATTAAAGATACAATTTGAGGACAATACTAATATTCCAACAAACTTAATCTATTTTTAATCTCAAGTTCTCCGGATTAATATTTTTTAAATTTCTAAATAATATAAACATGTAAATATATAAATATGTCTCTTAAAAGTAACAAATAAGACGGTACCGACCAACAATAACGATCATAAACCCCTGGACAAGTGATGGAAGACGCTGATAATATGGAATACTAATAGTCATACCTTGCTTTACGGTTGAGCTACTTCGAAGGGAAAATATACACGTCGTCTGCGTGATTATAATAGCCTCAAGCATATTAAACGAAAAAACAATAAAAGCACATGCGTTATGAGTCACTGTTGGTAACGGGGTTGCTACGCCCTGGCGCACTGAAGGGTTCGATATAACGCTCCCTCTGGATACGCTGGAGCTGCGCAAAAATAAATTTAATGGGGTTAGGTCAGCATCTCAGGAGCTTGTTCGATAAATCGTTCTCTTTTAAGATTAGCGACAGCTGATAGTGGATAGCGCTCCAGCGGTTTAGATTTTATAGCCTCTGATGTTAGTTTTATGTGAAAATATTTATTATCGTGAATAAGAATAAATTTTAATTGCGTTGTGTGGGTTCGAATATATTTATAATGTACGATACTTTGCTGACTCACATACTTTGTACGATTAAAATTAAAAAAGTCAAAGAATAAAAGGTCCCATAACTTGCTAAGATGTGTTCAATTGTTTTAATTTCACAAGATATTAGTAAAACATAAAAATGCAAGTACAGGGCCCGGCAGAGATATATGATGATTTTCAAAAATCAATAAGTCTGTTATTTTTCAACGAAAGTAATTTTTTATTTTTTCAAACCATTCGTTGCAAGATGCCATTTTGATTTTATATGAAAAATATTAAAAAACAAGAATTAGAAGCGAAAAATAACGTCATCGAAGTGACAATTTTATGAAAAACACTCTTGTAAACGAGTAGAAAAACTGTCGATGCACCGCTGTACTACGTCGGCTGGAATAACTAAAATTTTCCTTCTTATTACGGCAGAATGTTCGGCAAGGGTACGTAAAATCGTGTTCCGAGTGGGGACACTACCGTACCCCCGAACACTGAAATGATTTCGGAAACTGCGTTACATAGCGACAATAGAACGACTGGTCTCTATGAACGTGTCGTGAACAAAAATACGATGCTCGAGCATCCACCGCTCCATGGTGACTGAAATGGCATCTCTTGACCTTCACATACCAAGTATTCTGAAAACATTAGACTCCCCCTCTGAACTGTTATACTCATTTCAAAAACGTCATACATCTCTGCCGGACCCTGTATTTAATGTATGGAGATCCGGATCAACACAGTAAATATAAGGGCTGATTTTATATTTATCAGAAAACACTCCAAAATGAATCTATACGTATACGAGTATCTGAAACGCGTTGCTCTTAAGAAATGTGTGTGATGAAAAGGTGCTTTTTAAATTCAAGGGTCTTCCATTAAGACGTTTCATTTTAGATCTCGCTTGTGGAAGATGGAGTTGACGTATTTAGCAGCTGTCAGGTGTAAACAACGCGATTAATACAGATGGATTGATATTCCTTTGAGCAGCACTTACAATTAGAAATAGTACACACTTACTACAAGTATGGTAAACATTTTGCGGAAATATTGTGCAAAATCCGTATCAGTTTTGATCGCAGCAATGTGATCTCGTACAGCAATTATAAATATAGTAGCTAAATTTAAACGGATGGGGCAGATTACTGATGCTAAGAACCCAACTGGTATTCGGTCAAATCAAATGAAAACGTTGTTGTGTATGGAAGTGTCACAGACAATCCTGGTATGTCTATTGCAAGACGTTCGCAGCAATGTGGCTTTTCACAAACCAGCACGCACTGCATTTTGCACAAATATTTAGGCCTGTATCCTTACACGATCCAATTGACCGTGAATTTTGAAGTCTCCGAACAGTGCATATGGCCGTAAGTTCACTGAAAGGCTGTTGGAATTGCAAGGTTGACGTTAATGTTTTCAAGAAAATTATTTTTAACAATGGGCCCATTTACACCTCAAGGTTACGTCAATAAGCAGAATTCCTGTATTCGGGGCCAAGAACAATCGAGTCGATCAACATCTCCATATAAAACCAGTGAGCTGGTGAGATCTCTGGAGCAGTGCAGCGGCGTCACTGGGCCGTATTTATTTCGAAAAAGAAGCTGGTGCTACCGTTAAAGTCAATGGATCGCGATGCCCAAATGTGCTAACTGACTTTGGACCTACAATTGAAGAACTGGATCTGGATGACGTTTACTTTCTGCGGGATAGGGCTGCCTGTCATACAAACCGTGAAAAGGTATTGTCTGAGCAATTTCCTAGATGTGTCATTTCGCAAGACTTAAATTGGTCGGCTAGATGTGATTTGGCACCGCTGGACTTTTTTCTGTGAGGTTATATGAAGGATCAGATATATGCTAATGTTTTAAAAACGATTCAAGCACTTACATGCAATATCGGAAATGTAATTGGGGAAATAGAAAATTATGTGAAAAATTTATAGAAAATTTCCTCTGTATTGCTGTTTTCAACAGAACCAGAGATGATCATTTAGAAGATATTGTTTTTCATCTCTATTCGCATAGTATGCACTTTGTGTTGGAATAAAAATATTACTATTAAAAGTAAAAATTACTTATTGTTAATTAATTTAAAATAATTAATTTAATTTAATTTAAACCTCTTAGTGAAAGACCCATTATAAGGAATAGTGTTTGGATGAGCGTATACTTTTCTTTGTAATGATGAAGATGAGTATTATATTTGTAACAAAATATTAGGTAAAAGTTATGAACTTATAAAAATTGCTTGCGAAAACAAAACAAAAATACATGAATATTTTAAATTTACCACAATTCATTTACAATATATCGCAATACCTTACAAAGTAAAATAAATGCTATGTAGCTTGTAAATAATATATTATTTAGTTGTTCTTATGGTCTCATAGGATTCCTTAAATTATTTCCAATACTGCTCCTAAAAATGTAATACCAACGTTCAGGAATTATTTCGATTTTCAGAAACGTGTCAATTCATAGGGGATAAACCAACATAAAAGTTCTTTTTAACACTAAAAAAAATTAAAAGGAGAAATTACAAGAAATATTATTTAAATGAGTGTAAACTTCTACATGCAATGATAAGTATGACACTAATAAAATGTTAGGAAGAAGGTATCAACTTCAACTTGCATGAAAAATAAAAAGAAATAGAAAATACGAAGCTTTAAAATATATGTATATATTTTTAGCTGCCGCTACAGTGTTTTGGATGATTTATTAAAATACTTGCAATATTACTCCTGAAAAGTTAATACTAAAGACAAGAACTGTTTCTATTTGTCCACGAATCAATTCTTAATTCCATCATAAACTGAATGCAAAATATTGAAATCTAAAAAAATCTGAAGGAGATTTTTCATACTTTTACAATCCCAGACGATACATAGCAATCACCTGCCAAACATAGACGGGAACAATGGGTCTTATTTCTCTCGCAAACTTACATATCGCAGATTATCTGATCGAGAATATATGTAGGTGCATACTCGATCTAATGTTCTAATAATAATCTAGAAGTATGTGTAACTGTAACTAAATATATCACTATGTATATGCACTATGCAGTCATTATACATATGTATATTATCGATCAAAATTATTGATATAGTTTCTATTATTGACAGATACTTTTATTTTTGAAGGCGCTCATAAAATATATAAGTAGCCCATCGTTAATTCGAGTTATATATGATTATTCTTATTTATTATGATCGAAATCGATTTTAATCTTTCTACGAGTAGCTTAAACAAATGGTACACTTGGTAAACTTGAAAACAAAGATATAATATCAAAAAGGTATAATTTTAAAATTTATATTTAAATGTATAATAAATATTAAGAAATACGTTATTTTGCAACAACTGAAATCATGAAAATTTATTAAACAGTGAAAATAAAAAATAGAAATAAAAAATTATGTAAATATATAAACCTTAATGTTAATATTTCTTAATACTGGTATAAATATAAAAAACCTTTACTAAATAGTAAATGAAATAAAACATTTGGTAGGTTTCATAAAACTACCAACATAAAAAAGTAACAAACTTTTTTTAGTAAAAGTTTGTTACTCTTTGAGAATGGCACAAAAGCTGAAACAGTTGTTAGAAATACAGTTTGCAATTTCACTGAACCATACGAAGTGTTTTCTTTCATTTACTAGTCAAAACTCTTTTCACCAAGTGCCCAGCGACCTCTCCATTTCTACAATCCTTTACTAAATAAATAAATGGCAAATGGAATATTGTGGAGTATTTCTACTGGGGGACATTACTAATAGAACAACTTTTAAAATAACATTTTTGTTATAAAATGATCTATAACAAAAAGTACCATTATTATGTTTAAGATGTTACTGAGAACTAGGTGAATTCTCATTTTCTCACTCACAGTTTATAACATATCATCGTACTAGCGTTACGAAACACATCAACATTCCTGATAGATTAATAACATATCATTCATTTCTTTATTTCAAGAACATATTGGTTGTAATAATCGTTTCAACACTAGCCAATAATATAAAAACACTCGAAAAGAACCAGCAAGACATAATTTAAAACGAAACAATACATAAAATCAAAAAAATATCATCCGGTAACTAAGTCTAAACTTAAATATACAGTTTCATTAATTGTAAATGCAACGAAAATACATGAATATAAAATTCGCAATCGGAAATATATTGCGTAACGTCGAGTGTCAAATATAGGTTATATTCTCAATTTGAAACGTGACATGAAAAGAGAATCATTACATCATTTTGTATATACACAATCCTATTAACGGTTTTCTCTTTGCATAAAATTAATATTATTGACATGGTTAAATCATTATTTAATACCTCATTATAACTCTATGATTTAAATATTTATACAGGATCAATAATATATATTACACAATACATATAATTAAGCATCTCGCTAAAATGGCTGACAAAAAACCCTAGTAAAAAATTAGACGGAGTGAGTTAAATGATGAAAATAATCAACATCGTGATAACTGTAATTACCAGAGCTATTGTTAACCATATAATAGTAATCCAACTATAACATTTATTTAAGTAGTTATTTATTAATTATATTAATACTGTCTCTTTTCAATAAAAAACCTTTAGTGAGTAGCCAAGAAGTTTCAATTTCGGTTATAACAGAATTGATGTCAATATGGTTGGTTTGAAAGACTATGGATCCATACACAGGTCGATGGTAACTATATTATGTTACATAACACGTAACAGAAATATGGAAAAAACTAACGTAAAGTATGTCATTTTATTTCATTCTTAGTCGAACGCTAATAGATATATATATATATATATATATATATATATATATATATATATATATATATATATATATATATATATATATATATATATATATATATATATATGTTATATAGAATCCTCTCTTATATTAGGTTAAGACTTAGATTAATATTGTATTTTATAATATTGTAATATACATTGTAACAGGCCATTAGCATACAGGATGTTATGTCCACAAAAGAGTATACCAAAGTCATTGCGGTTATCGCGTAACTAAAAACCTTTCGTGCTTATCATAAACCTACATTGTATTTTATCGCAATTATTGCAACTTGCTAAAAGCTTGAGAAAAACACTTCTTAGAACATTCCTGCAGCATCAGCATACAGAAATGTTTTAAATAGAGAAACAACCATTGGTAGCTTCAGTAATCGGCAAATATAGTAATCGGCAAATATAGTAATCGGCAAATATAGTAATCGCTCCACAAGTAATCTGCATATTAAGTAATCGGAAGTAGTCCGTAACTTCACATATTAGTAATCTTCAATTAGTCGTCGAGTAAACGTCGAACAAGTCTAAATTAAATTATAAAAGTCGGTTACTCCTTTTTTGACATAGCAAAGTGTTCAAAATCGTAAATTAAAAATAAATTGTTTTTAAAAAGTTAATTAAATAAAAAGTGATATAAAAATTGGCGCAGTCGTGCGGATTTTCGCGCAACTTTAGAACACGGACATTGCCTAACTAGAGTTGTGGAATTCCAATTCCTAAGCGAAAGAACCAATAGAA
The DNA here is from genome assembly GCA_037954035.1 of Rosalia funebris. Classification (NCBI taxonomy): domain Eukaryota; kingdom Metazoa; phylum Arthropoda; class Insecta; order Coleoptera; family Cerambycidae; genus Rosalia; species Rosalia funebris. The sequence goes on from JAZFAV010000007.1 coordinate 15,684,039, forward strand.
GAAAGAAACAGGAAGTTTCAAGAAATAAGAAGAAATAATTCAAGAAGAAATAATTCAAGAAGAAATAATTAAAGAAGAATAAACAAGAAAGAAAAAGCAACCTAGTTTTAAGAAGAAAAGAAGAAGGACACCCAGATAGAACACGGACCTTGCCTCACTGTCTGCGGACCTCTTCTCCACGATATTCAACATCAGCCAGGACAACCCTATCCAGAACACGGATCTGCCTCACTGGAAGTGGACCCTAGCCGACGAATGAAATCGACAACTTGGTAAGTCGCAAAGAATCATCTCGCTTACCCCATTATACAATTTTTTGTGTGTATATTTTTATTTTACGTACAATACGTACGAATAACTGATATAAACCAGTGAAACGAAATATATTTTTTTTCTCTGTCATATAATTTCTATATAATTGAAATATTTTAATTTTAAAATTTTTATTTTTTTTATTATTTTGTTTTTATAAAATATTTGATAATTTAATAACCAAAAAATGGCTGAAGAACATATTGAACCGTATAGGCTATCGGAAATTTTTTCCATAGTACCTGAATTTGATGGAAATCAAATTTTCCTTCAAACTTTTCTCAATGCAGTAAGATGTGCTTACGATATGGCCATCGATAACCAAACAATTTTATTAACATTGCACGTAAAAAATAAGCTCAGAGGCAAAGCCGCCGAGTTAATAAATTCCCGTAATCCATCCACTTGGGATGAGATTAAGTATTTACTAGAAACGCATTTTGGAGATTCTAGAGATCTCACAGCTTTAATTCAAGACCTACAAAGAATAAGTCAAAATTCTAACGAGTCTGCACTAAATTTCGTCTCTAGACTGCAGACTCACAACGCAAAAATGCATGCGGCAATACAAAAGCAACCGCTTACCGCAGAACAAAAAACAGCGCAAAGTACCTTGATTGAAACAATGACTTTAAACACACTATTAACAGGTTTAGATCCCAAATTAGGCTCCATTATTAGAGCAAGTAATCCGAGTGATATGCTTCAAGCTGTCGCCCGAATAAAACGAGAGCTACAACTATCATATTTTGAGACACAAAAATTTAATAGAACTAACAGACCACCCACTAATATTCAAAATTTTCCAAATAAGAAAATTTGTAATAAATGCAAAAGAATTGGTCATACTTCTAACGAATGTAGGAGTACCCAACAAAATTTCGGAACTTTTCAGACTAGACCAAATTACACGCCAAATTACACACCGAATTTTTCGCAAAATTCAAATAATTTTCAACCACGTCAACCATTTAATGCTAATAACGTCAGACCTCAACAAATCAAAATTTCCAACAGTTTCAACAAAATAGACCCTCTGCTATAAGACCAAACCCTAACTATTCGCAACAACGACCATCTATTATTAGGCCAAACCCAAATTTTACCCAACAAAAAACTCATCATATGAATCAAAATTATTGTGAGTATAACGAAAATGACGATACAGCTCATCAACAAGAAATAACCCCACAATATTACCCGGATGATACCGCTCATCCATATAACTTTCAAAACCAATACTGTGAAGAATATTCACCATATGAGAACTATAACACATATGATGATACTGCTCATCAATTTCATGACCCTAACGATCCGACAGAACAAAATACGAATCAGGATTTTCACATCTTCGACCATCAAGACCACCCTCCAGATTCGGAGACAACCAAAATTCAAATTATAAAATGCAACAAAAACCAACAACCCAAAGACAAAAAATTCATGTAGATCAAAACCTCTTAACTGTAAATTCAAAAAATTTATATTATATTAAAGATATTAGCAAAACATTCAAAATTTTAATCGATACAGGCGCAGGACTTTCGATATTTAAACCCAGAACTTGTGAGAATTACACTAAAAGATTTTCGGAAAATGTTATTATACAGGGAATAACGGATGAACGAATTTTTATCAAAGAGTCAACACTTATACCATTCACAGATTCGGACCCTCATAAAGTATATATTCATGACATTGACATAGAATTTGACGGACTATTAGGTTCTGATTTTTTAGAACACTACAATTGTATAATCGACATTAAAAACAGACAACTCATAACCAATTTTAAAACTGTCCCACTATTTAAAGTTACTGACGATTACGAACAACAAGAAAACACGCCACCAAATTTAGAAACCAAAATTATTAAAAATAACATTTCGATCGCCCTCGTACTGAGCAAATATTTAAAATTCAATGTAATCTCTTTAATACGGACGCTATTTTAAGCGGTCAAGAAAAAGACAAAGTACGAATTCCAAATGCTCTTGTAAAAATTAATGAAAAAGGAGAATTTTTAACATCAATAATTAACGCGAATGAAATTCCAAAAATTATACATTTCGATGATCTAAAATTAGAGCCCATTAAAAATTCAAGTTTATTAAATACAAACACAGTAAATAAAAATCAAAATTACACAGATCGAAATTTCGAAATTGAAAATCAATTGCGAATTGAACATTTGAACGAGGAAGAACAATTTTTAATTAAAGAACTATGTTTAGAATATTCAGATATATTTTACTTAGAAGGTGACAATTTGACATTTACAAACGAAATTAAACATACGATTGACACGATAGACACAAAACCTATTTTCACAAAATCATACCGATACCCTCACATCCATAAAGAGGAAGTAAAAACACAAATTTCAAAAATGTTAGACCAAGGCATAATAAGACCATCTATTTCTCCATGGTCTTCACCAGTATGGGTCGTTCCGAAAAAATTGGACGCCTCCGGGAAACAAAAATGGCGCGTTGTCGTCGACTATCGGAAACTAAATGAAATATCCATAGGAGATAAATATCCTCTCCCTAATATATCCGATTTACTAGATCAACTAGGTAAATGTGAATATTTCACAACTTTAGATTTGGCTTCAGGTTTTCACCAAATCGAAATTGATTCAAAGGATATTGCAAAAACAGCTTTTTCGGTAGAGAACGGACATTATGAATTCACTCGTCTTCCCTTTGGTTTAAAAAATGCCCCCGCAACGTTTCAGAGAGTTATGGATAACATACTCTTAGGTATCCAAAACGAACGTTGTCTGGTATACATGGATGACATTATTATTTATTCACCAACAATACACGAACATATTAGTAGATTAACTGAAGTTTTCAAACGATTAAGGAACGCGAATTTAAAAATACAACCCGACAAATGCGAATTTCTCCGCAAAGAAGTCGCTTATTTAGGTCACATAATTACACCCGACGGAGTAAAACCAAATCCAACAAAAATTAATTGTGTAGCTAATTTTCCTCAACCGACAAATCAAAAAGAAATTAAACAATTTTTAGGACTAGCAGGATATTACAGACGATTTATACCCAATTTTGCAAAAATCTCTAAGCCTTTGACGAAATTGTTACAAAAAGACATATTATTCCATTTTGATTACGAATGCCAGAAATCCTTTAAAGAATTAAAAGAATCGTTAACTTCAACCCCTATTTTGATATATCCAAATTTTAATGAACCCTTTATCTTAACGACAGATGCAAGCTCATTTGCAATAGGAGCAGTTCTATCCCAAGGACAAATAGGAAAAGACTTACCTATAGCTTTTGCATCCAGGACCTTATGTCTTGCCGAAACTAAATACTCCACAATTGAAAGAGAGCTTCTCGCTATTGTCTGGTCGGTCAAACACTTTAGACCTTACCTTTTTGGACGTAAATTTAAATTAATAACTGATCATAGACCTCTAACTTGGCTACTATCAATAAAAGATCCAGGAAGTCGCCTAGCGCGTTGGAGATTAAAGCTTGAGGAGTATGATCATGAAATCCAATATAAACCAGGAAAAATCAATAAAAACGCTGACGCTTTATCTAGAATAAAGATCAATCATTTCCAAAAATGTTCAGAATTTCTTACAAAAATTTTAACTTCAAATTCAGACAATGAATCAATAAATTCAGAAATTACAGAAATATCCCCAGAAACATGTACACAGGAATTAGAGACATTTGTAAAACTTTATAAGACGCAATCTTTAATTGACTATAACAAAATTAAATTTACTAATGACCAACTATTAGACAAAAAACACAAGGACGTAATAGTATTCTTTAGGAAATATAAACTAGAAGATCTTCATTATAAAATAATAGAAGACATTTTTGATGAGAACCCAAAATTTGATCACAATAAAATAAATATCTAGCAAAACTGTAAAACATCGCAAATATTATATAATCTTATTACCTTTTGATGCAGATGAAGTAATTGAAACAATGTTTGTTACCTTATACAAGGATAAAAATACTCTCGACCTTTCGAAAACATATTTTGTCGAAAATAATCCAGACCTTCCAATTTTAGAAATGCTATCATTCATCTTCACTGAATCAGATCTAAATTTAACAATTTGTCAAAATTTAACAAGAACACCGGACGAAGATCAATTTCCTATAATAATAGATCAATACCACAACGGTAAAGCAAATCTTCACCGTGGTATAAATGAAACTATCCGTAGAATACGCGAAAAATATAATTGGCCAGGATTAACAAAACACGTAGAGAAATACATTCAGAACTGCGAAATTTGTCAAAAAACAAAAACGTTACGTAAAAATTTAAGCAACCCTTTAGTTATCACGGAAACTCCAAAAACACCTTTTGAGCGAATCAACATAGATATTTTAGAAATTCCAACAAAAAATCACGTCCTGACAATTAGGGACGAATTAACAAAATTTACACAGGCATACCCTCTTCAAGACAAATCAGCTAAATCGACAGTCAACACCCTTCTTTTGTACTTCCAACATTACGGAACACCTCTCCGAATTCATTGTGATTACGGCAGAGAATTTGACAATACGTTACTAAAAGACTTATGTACTCTTTACGACATCAAACTGACTTTCTCTAGCGTCAATCATCCACAATCAAATGGATCCGTCGAACGATTCCATTCGACATTATTAGAAATGATACGAGTCAATAAAGCAGAAAATCCAAATGAACATCCCTTAACGGTTATTCCATACGCAGTAATATGTTATAACAACTCTGTAAATAAGACCCATGGTTTCACACCATATGAGTTAGTCTTCGGACATACATCTAGTCGTCCTCCCGAAACACTATACAACCAAAAAGAACTGATTTCTAAATATGTTCGAGATTTAAATAATAGAATCTCATGGTACTACAAAATAGCACGATCAAAAACGAACCTCCAAAAGGAAAAAGCGAAAACGCGATTTGACAAATACATTTCGGAAAATATACCTAAATTTAATATCGGTGACAAAGTCTATGTGAAAGAATCACAAATAAAAAATAAGCTTCACAATAAATTTAATGGCCCATTTAGAATAAAAGAAATATTTCAAAATTCGGCAATTTTACAAAATTTAGAAACGAATCAAACTACGAAAGTAAACTTTGATAGGATGAAACCTTATTCTGAAAATTAAAATTTAATTTCAGGTTTCTGCTTCTGATCGGAACAGTAGCCTCACAATACACCATATCTCCTATAAATAATACCATCGGAATATATTTCCATAAGGAAAGTGAAGTAGTGATTTCAAACAAACAATGGACCCTATTAGTTCACAAAAACATATCGTCATTGAAAAATGCTTTCAAACATAATGAAAACTTATTAGAAATTCTTTTACACGCAGTCAACCCTACTTTCGAAAATATGAACCTATTTCGAGGAGAAGTTAAAACCCATGTAAGCCTGCTTACGCAAATCTCTAAATCAATACAAGAGAAATTAAATGAAATTTATTTCGACACCAGACGCTACAAACGAGGACTTATTAACGGTATTGGCTCAATATTTAAAACCATCACAGGAAATTTAGACTCTGCAGATGGAGAATATTATTCAGATTGTATTAAGAAACTAGCAAAAGATGAATTCCAATTAGAAAGTTTATTAAAAAACCAAATTTCAGTAACAACCTCTGTTATCAAAAACTTTAATGCCACTATACAAAAATTACAAATTGACGAAGCCACTTTTAATAGGGACATAAAAATTATTTCAGACACGATTTACAAAACAGCTGACAAAATAAAAGTCATCGAAGCCAAATTGAGATTTCTAGAACAATGTGAATTTCTAATGGAGAGTTATTTGTATATCGAGGATCAATTAAACAATATCATAAATTCAGTCACTTTCGCGCGTTTAAAAATAATTCATACATCAATAATTAATCCTGAAAATCTGGTTACATCACTTCAGGAAATATCTCAAAATTTACATCAAAACAACCTGCCATTGGTTATCAAGTTATCTAATATTGCTAAATACTTAGACATAATGGAATTAGAAGCCTTTCAGACAGATTCAGATCTTATTTTTGTTTTGAAAATTCCATTAATTGATCAACAAAGATACACACTTTTTAAATTATTTCCTATACCAATTCTAAATCACAGAACTGGATTATATCATGTACTGTCTTCACAAAGATATATTGCGCGTGACGATGATTCTTTGATGTACATACCCCTGTCAAATTTGAACGGATGCAAACAACTTTATACAGGAACAAAACTCTGTACAAATCTTTTCGCATATCCCATAGATGACAATGCCATGTGCGAGGCACGCATCTTGAAAAATCTAAAAACACTACCCGAAAATTGCGAAACGTCCTTAATATTCGCAAAAGGATATAACGTTCAAAAACTAACCAACTCATGGCTCATCGTAAACTCTGAACCACTTCAAGTCACTATAAATTGTAAGCAGATAAATTATTTTCAAAAACTCCATTCTGACATTACAACCAGAATGCAGTGCATTTGTAGGAGTTACTAAAATACAATCCAATTCGAAGGAAACCACCGTAAAGGAGCTCGATGCTCATCCTATTTTAATTCCATACAACTGTTGTCACGACATTCCCGACGATTTCGAAATTCCCAAATTACAACCATTAAAATTAAATAATCTTAATACCGAAGACCTCGAAATCGCAAAACATAAATTAGACGAATATTCAAAAACGCTGGATAATATGATTAATGAACCGTTCATCACCAAACATATTTCATGGTTCACGTACTTCACAATTGCTGCAATAATCGGCATTGTCTTATTATACATCTGTTGTAAATGCCGAAAAAGAAATAGATTAGCCATTGCTATTACATCCAATTCACCGCCACCTCCACCTAGACCAAGGAAAACATTTAGAAGCTTCGCCAGCATCCTTCCCAGGAGAAGACCATCAATCAGACCAGAAGAACCATCCGAAGAAGATATTGAATTGAACTAATTTTCAGTGCTACAGTGCTAGTGCAGTGCTAGATTCCGTTTCAAGTTTTAATTTTAACTTTTAATCAGTGTAACTCACTTTGTTTAACCTTTATCCCAATGTTTTAATTTAATTATATTTCTATTTCTAATGTAATCCCATTGTCGATTTAAAGAAAAAGTTTATATGCAATTACATGTTTTACGTGCTTGCATGAACTTAACGCCATCGATTTTGTAATCGATTTTTATAAAAAAAAGTTGTTGTATGACACCAACTTTTATTATAAGGGGGGAGTTGTTATATAGAATCCTCTCTTATATTAGGTTAAGACTTAGATTAATATTGTATTTTATAATATTGTAATATACATTGTAACAGGCCATTAGCATACAGGATGTTATGTCCAGAAAAGAGTATACCAAAGTCATTGCGGTTATCGCGTAACTAAAAACCTTTCGTGCTTATCATAAACCTACATTGTATTTTATCGCAATTATTGCAACTTGCTAAAAGCTTGAGAAAAACACTTCTTAGAACATTCCTGCAGCATCAGCATACAGAAATGTTTTAAATAGAGAAACAACCATTGGTAGCTTCAGTAATCGGCAAATATAGTAATCGGCAAATATAGTAATCGGCAAATATAGTAATCGGCAAATATAGTAATCGCTCCACAAGTAATCTGCATATTAAGTAATCGGAAGTAGTCCGTAACTTCACATATTAGTAATCTTCAATTAGTCGTCGAGTAAACGTCGAACAAGTCTAAATTAAATTATAAAAGTCGGTTACTCCTTTTTTGACATAGCAAAGTGTTCAAAATCGTAAATTAAAAATAAATTGTTTTTAAAAAGTTAATTAAATAAAAAGTGATATAAAATATATATATATATATATATATATATATATATATATATATATATATATATATATATTGTAATCCAGAACAATAACAAATTAACACTAAATTTGTCAATTACGACGATTCGATTGTCTATGATATTTTTTTCTTGATTCATTCAGTCCCTTCTCAATTTATACGACAGAATAAAAATTTGTGTTTATTATTTTCGTTTGAACTTTTTTTACGATAATAAATATATTTTCATCTCACCACGATATATTATAAGGAAATCAGTTTTCCAAGAACACATAAAAATTATACATCGCTCGACGCTGATTTGGTCAACCAAGTTCAGTCAGTCAGTTTGGTCAGTCAAGTTAATCAAGAACGAAATGAGAAATTAGAAATTTGGGTAGTAAATAACAATTGTAAAATGACAATAAAGAAAAAAATCAGCAACATATAGAAACACTAAAAAAAAATGTCTGTAGATGATAAGAAATTACATGTACAAATATAATTCCTTAATATATCAATTGTGGAGATAATATATAACATCGAACTTCATATATTTAGTAGTTTTATGCAATTCTATATATAGATGATGCTGTAATTTGCAAGTAGATAAATGTGGACGGTTTATAAATTCATAAATAAATTTAATAGTAAGTCTAGGTACCTATGCGGCGAGTTATTTTTAATGATATGTAATACAGTGGTAAATACAAAATACCTACATATATTTCGTGGATGAACATTTTCCAAAGATTTACTGACATATGGACATGAAATTTATTTTGTTTTAATTTGTTATTTTCAAGGCAGAGGTTTGCTAAACTATGGGGTTTTATATTTATATATGTATATTGGTATCGACCTATCCAAGTTCCCTCCGTTAATTTAGGCCATTTCAACTTTCACTTTGTGAAAAAAACAAAATTGTTATTTAATTGTACAAAAGGGGAGTTTGTTAATAACAATAAATTATAAATTAGATCACAAATTTATAATAAAAATGAAATGAAATTTGGACACAGAAATTTACTTTCTTTTCCTAAAGCCTGCGGCTGATTGTAAGTAAGGTACAAATTTTTTACACGAACATATTTTAATAAAATATTGTAAACGTATAATCTCCAGCCACTAGAGCAAATAAGGCAAATATTTTGTACAGTTTACCTACATATATGGATTATTGCATAATAAAATAAATAGCATATTTTAGTTGCTGCAATTGTAGTATGCAAGTTGATAGTCCAAGTATTAAATTTTATCGAAATTACTTTTTCTTTTCCAAAATCCAATAACTACTCATATGATAATTAGTCACGACTAAGCGATGTGTGGAAGGTATAATGAAAACACGAATACTGACACAAAGCAGACGAAATGATTGAAACTATAATCACCTCTTCATTATGCCAACTTAGTAAGCGAAACACGAGTCGAGTTACGTATAATTTTTCAGTGTTTGCAGAAAACTAATTCCTTTCATGCAAAACAAAACTGCTTTTTATTTTGCATAGAAGTTCTGAACCCTTTCCCATTATAAAGAAAAGGGATGAGAAAAATCATACGCATTAAGTTTTCATATCCAACAATATCAGTGGAAGGTTGTGACACATTGCGCAGAGAAAATTTACTTGAAAATAAAGACTGTAATGCAAATATACAAATTATAATACATGATATGAATTATACATTATATTTTGTCAGTTTATTTACCGTCCTTCACCTAGATTGTTCGCTAATAATCCTAGTATACCATATAATATTCGTACTGAATTGTTCTGAGTTCTGAATTTTATTTTTCAAAAACTATAAAAAAATCAGCAGGATTTTTATATATTCTTAAATGAATGTAGTTTGTAATATAATTATATTTTAAAACGTATTACATTTTTAGAGAGACTGACTGATTCTTGATTTTCTATATATTTAAGTACATACATCATTCTGAATATCCTACAGCAATATGCTTACGATGATATCTCAGTATATTTGGTGAAACTACAAAGCAAATATATTTTAATAAAATAATAATAAAAAACTTTAAATAGATACATGCTAAAATATTAATTAATTAAATAATTATTGTGTTACTATTTTATTTCTAAAAGCATTACCAAAAAAATAAATGCTGTGGTTATATTATTTGATCCTAAAGAAGCAACTACCATCAACGAAAGTCAAGAAAAATTATAACTTATTACGTTATTTTGTGTGCCGTAATTAATATTATGCGCACGCTTATGGTACCCAGGCGATTTTGCCCCCCTACCCATTAGAAATATTTGTGAAGTATCTAAAACAATTTTACTATACTTCAATATTGCTAAGTATTCACCTTGGTAGTAAAACTATATTAGTAATTTTTATTTTAATAATTTTAATAAAAAATAAATGATTTTAATTATTTGTTTTTTATTTACTTTTAATCTTTAAGTAATACCATGTCGAACAAAAACATATATATTACATTATTTAGCTTATAGTTCTTCTCAAAACTTAGTTGATGAATTTTTACTTTTAAATATAATTATTCCCTACTTCGCACTAGCTCTGTATGCATTCAGGGCCGAGTTCACGGCACAACAATTACATCATGGTTTTTCAATTATTTTTGAATAGCGTTTATCGCGTTCACAAGTCCGTAAAACAATTAAGGATTTCGGTCACCTTGGTCTCTTATGTCAAGTGAGAAGTTGTTTTTTAACTGTCGAAGATTATATAAACAACCATTTTTCATTTAGTTTTTTTTGTCTCGTTCTCAGAAAAGTTATTATTATAAACAGTATTAACAGTGCTATTTATATAAACCGAAGATATACAAAATAGTTGCTAATTATCGCTAAGGCTGTGGATGAACGCTGAATACCATTGGCGCTTCTTGTGCATGCAACGAAAGTTTCGTTTCCAGATCAAATCCATAAATCGCTATTCTAAAATAATATAAAAAAAAATTTCGTAATAAAATTTCGTCATCAAATTTCTATTAAATTGTAAACGATGTATTTACTGTAATTTAATTTCTAAACAGTTTTAACGTAACCGTACGATGATAAAGCTGAAATGAGGTAAATGATGGACGAACCGTAGTGGAAGGGAATCAGCAATGTACTTTTCACGGCCATAGGGCCGTAGCTAATCTTGGTTTATCGATCGAAGTGTAAGTACGGTCTCCGCTGCGTTAGTTGAAATATCGCACGTACGACAGCCCAGAAAACATTTATATGCTCACGAAGTGATGAAGTTTATTATATAAGTTTAAGTGAAACACTGATGTTTGTGACCGATGCGATGGTGTTGCAACAATGCGTTCAGTAAGCCGTTCTCTTTTACAACACGGTTGTAGATTGTTACATGTTACGTGTAAAGTGCTTTACATCTTGTGTCAGAAACTAGTCGACAATGTTTTATTAATAACGAGTACAAAAAAGTGCTTCTAAAATCTCTTCAACGTCTTCGCGAGTTTAACAGAAATTGTCCTAAAATTCCCGAACCACCACAGCCTATCCTTACACGTTGGGGAACGTGGTTGTAGGCACTTTTTTATTATGCTGAAAATTTACAGCAAATAAAACCTGTAATACTACAGTTCAATTATGCCGAGGCTGTAGCTATTAAGAAAAGTCAGACACAATCTTAGATATTTTCATTGAAATTGATTTCAAAACTATTCATACCAATTATAAAGAAGTGCCTGACGCAATAGAGAGATTATAAAATAGTGCGTAGTATAAAATAGTTTGCGTTGACATTAGCGGACTCCCTGCAAACAGTGAACCAAATAAATTCACTGCTATAGATAATTAAAAAAAATGAATGCATCAAACAAAAGTTAAGAAAGTCACCGACAAAAGTTAAAGAAAGACACCAATTTTAACAGATTAGTTAGATAAGTGCAAAGAGTATTTTACGTATGCCTGTATTACATCAGTAGATGTCGAACGGCCGGTCTCAAAATATAGGAACATATTTTCACCATAGCGAGATCATTCTATGAGATATGTAAAATGGAAACATACCTGATTTTGCAAAGTATTTACGGATTGTCTCCAGTTCGTGATGATGATGATGCTAGTTCATCACGCTAGTTAATAGGGTATGTATCTACAGTGTACTTATGTTTACTTGTAACATTATAGTGCATTTGTTTCTAATTAGTTTGTATTATTATTGTCACGAACGCCTCGAGCGATCCCAAACGCCGGGAATATTCGAAACCATAAAGAGCGTGTGGAGTTGACTTCCAGTGCGTTCTATACTAGAAGGTTCGCCAAAGATCTTTATCTAGAAACGTCTGGAGAGACGTCCTACTGCCTATATAAGAATTGTGTCGTCCAGCCAGGAGTTAGTTAAATCTGGACCGCGATAGTGAGCAATACGGTGCGAAGAAAGTGATATTGTGTAATACAGTGCGAAAGTTAGTTTATAAAGTTAAAGTAGAAAGAAAGTTAGTTAGTTAGTTGGACATGTAAATAGTTGATTTTTAAATAAATAACTTTCTAGTAAATTCGTTACATTATTTTATTACCCTTGTTATTATGCGTACGTCCATGGCGCGCAGCATATCTCTCACAGCCTTAACTATAGCACTTTGAACTTCACTTCTAAAGACTGTATATTTATCATTACTACCTTGTATTATCGAACCTTCTATATGCACAATTGTTGCATTGAAGTTATTAGTCATATATTTACAAATGGCAATATGACAACACACATAATAACAATTAGTTTAGCCTATCGATCGTTACACAATTAAAGGAACAAGGAAGTAATATATAACTAAATATTAATAAGTATGACGATCCACTTAAACAACAAAAATGAAAGTGGCTTAATTAATTCTGAACAATAATGAAGTTAATTGATCTTAGACATGTTATAATTATCATGTCGAATACCTGGAACAACTTTTCTTGGAACCCAAAATATAACTTGAGAAGATATGTATAAAGCAAATATAACCCACATTTTGTATGTACAATATGTATGTATACTTGTTGATAAAGTTAATTAGATAATTTTGTGCTGCATTTTTTTATACTAAATTTCTTTTCTGCGTACCATATTAATCCACATTAATTATTAGTACTTAATATATTGAATAATTATATTTTCTGTTTTATATAAGACATATTATGCCATAATTTAATTAGTACTAGGCAAATTAAATACAAGGTGTCCCATTAATAAATATTAAAAGCGTATTATATTATTGTCCATATTATTTGTTTCCATAATTATTGCTCATAATACTTTCTGCGAAGGACTTGCTTGCTTTCTTCATAGTAGAGTAGTAATTTTCATCATAACATTCATCTGATTTAGATTCATCGGGATCATTTGATGAAATTTTTATGGGGTGGGGTACCCCATAAAAATTCATGACAAATTTTATTTAGCAAGCAAATATGAATTAACAGGAATTCAGGAATTATATAAATAACAATCGCAAACGTTTTCACTAACATAAATGAAATAAGTGAAAAAATTGTTCATACAATAAACAGATGGTCGTATAGGATATGCCATAACAGAAAACTAGAGAATGCTTATACGAGGTGTCCTGAAATATTTCCCTCATTTGTTTTTTGAACATGTGGGAAAGTGGTAGTGGTAAATGTGCACGCGCATGTGTGTGTTAGACACAAGACAAAGTGGAGCTACTATTCATTTCATTGTTATTTGCCAAATAAAAAACTCTCTTATCTTGCCGATAAACGGAAGTCTACCTGAGCCTAGCCATGAAAACAAACCACGGTAAGAGCTGTTTGGGATTTTTTTATTTCGCAAATAAAGATGAAATAAACTATATAGCCCATACTGCAAATTTATCAATAGAAGCCGTTGGAATGATGTTCCATGGAAATATAATCTCTAAGCGGCGGAGATTATTGGCCGCCCAGAAGTCTTGATTTAACGCCAATGAATTTCTTATGGGGTTATTTGAAATCTAAGGCATACACTGATACTCCTAGGATTATGCTTCAATTAAAAGTCAAAATGCGAGAGGAAATTCAGAGAATTGGACAAGCATTATGTCGGCGAGTTATAACAAATTTTAGGTCACGTCTTAAGGAGGTAGAATACAACGGCATGAAGAAAGGCATCTTGAGGATGTCATTTTTCATACACAACTTTCCCTTAACCATTGTAGATGTAAACAAAAAAATAGTGAATATAAATATATTTTTAATAACCGAGTTCTATTCACCCAAAAAGAGGAAACATTCCAATATACCTGTTAATTTATATTATAATCATATAAATAATCATTAAAGTACAATGTATTATATTTTTTATATATTTTTTATATTCTGCTGAAAATAAAAACATATGAAAAATCCGCAACTTTATAAGAACTTCTGAAGGAAGTTTATAATTTTGCTTAATTCTACATAACGTATAAAATCCTGTATATTTATTAATTTATGAAGAACAGCCATATCCAACTATATAAATTATTTATATAGTTGGATATGGCTCTTATATATTTGGCACATAATGCATAAGGTATTTAAATAAAATCATTTTTCACATTTTAATTAAATTGAAAAATAAAAACGCAGGTGGTAACAAACTACCTTGATTCACAACGGAAATGAGTAAAAACAACTACTACGTTTTTATACCACTATATTTTCACAGAAACGTGACTGCAGTTCCGACAATTATGTCATTTTCAAACGATGATTCAACTAAGAATCGTTTGAAAATGACATAATTGTCGAAACTGCAGTGACGTTTTTGTGAAAATATAGTAGTATAAAGACGTAGTAATTGTTTTTACTCATTTCCGTTGTGAATTATGAACTACCACAGAGTAACGGCTTCCTCGACTAATTACCTTTGATCGTTCGGTATATGAGTGATTCATACTTGTTCATAAAAAATGGCTTTTATAGAGTACTATTCTGAAAAGTTGGAGACTTGTAAAATTAAGATCATTTTTAGTTCTTTTGGAAAACCCAAAAAAACGAATTAAGGCGATGTAAGTATTCATACGATACGATACTCGTAAACCAGAAATTCCAGCAAATCCGTGGTTTAAACTGTGTTGTCAAACCACTTTGTGGATATTTTCCTGCTTAAATGATAAATACAACTTTGCGAATGTTTGTGAATAATGTCAAAAGTCATGCCGAAGTTACTGCCTTGTTTTGGCACATAACGCATTTAAGAAGTGGTTTAAATAAAATACTATAAGTTTTAACTCTATTTCAATCAGAATAAATAGAATACGTTTTATAAAATATTTCAATCGAAAATCATAATGGACATTTAAAACGAAAATTAAGAACGCAATAAAACTTTTAAATGTTATTTCTCTTTTTATGGTACTCAACCATAATAAGTAATTTCGTGTTATAAATAGGTTTTTAGCTAATGGGATATGATGAAAGAAATGCCGTGCTAGTAATAGTGAATGTCATTTGGCATTATAATAATGTACGAGTATTTATAGTTCGAGGATACCGGTTGTTAGTAAATAAATAAGCGAGCCTTTTTATAGCGTTTTTTAGTCGACAAAATATATATTTAGCTTTGATTTGTACTTTGACATAAAAACGTAGTTATTTCGTTAATTAAGATGTACGATTTTTTTTGTTATTAAACCTATTTCAACTAAACTAGGTAGTAAATATTTCATAATTTAAATTCAAGATTCATGATTCGAATGAAATTAGTTTTTTTAGTCTCTTTAAAATTCAGAGAAAGTTTAAAGATTTTAAAATCTTCTTATGAATTGATTTTACCATTCGTCAATAATAATCACAAAATACTTAATAAAACTGATGAAAAATGCAGTTTTTAAAGATATATATGTATAATGCTACCCTCGAAGTTTTACAACGGCTGTCATTTCATTGCAAATTCGAACGACAATTTTATAGTCTCGCCAGTGTGGCGCCGCCCCCTACCTTGATTTTCAGTAGTATCTCCTAAAAACAATTATTTATAATGATATAAGGTTCATTTATAACGTATCATGATGTTTTGAATCTTTCTGTAACGAGTTTTGTAGACATATATATGTTCAAATAAACATACATATTTTTTCCAAATTCTAAGACATATATTCGTATTTTTAAAGACTTAATAAGATAAGAAACAAAAATTAAAATAAACTCATCTAATTATTATTTATATGAATTTTTCATATATCTGTAATGTTTCAATTGATATCAATATTATTTGATATATTGGAAATATCGGGAAGATCCATGGTTTGGTTCAATAAGAAAGAAAAGAAAAAACTCTTGTGTAGGGCAGTTAGAGAGAGAAATAACATATCCGTGGATGCCAAACTTTAAGCAATATTTTGTCAGCTTAAGGAGGTTGTTTTGCATGATTTTACATTGCTTACGCTCCATCTCTACTATTCGCATGAAAGGACAGGATTAAAATAGGACAAATAACTTCCACAGGTCATAAACACACCTGCAGATGAAGATGCACGTACCAGATTGTAAGATAATGTAAAATCTAATCGTCTTTGTCTATCGTTACTGGTATGTATCTATTAACTTACTTTATTCCTCGCACATACAGGACTACGCAACTTATCCACTTTTCGATTGTGTACATCTTTTACTTATTTACAATAGGAAAATAAAAACAAACGAAATAAAAAGACGATGGATAATAAGTACAGACTCAGTGATATTCAAATGACTCCCAGAGAATTGTCGAGCCTGGGAAGCCTACAAACTCCCAATGGCCATAAAATTTTCACTAGAATGTACTAAAAGGCACTCACACACTGGACACATACAGCTCGGGTAATATTTATGTGGTTTTCACAAATACCACACATTTATTATATCCCCCTTTAACCACGACCGATACTTTAACGTATCTGTGTATATATTTTTCGATAGCAATGCTACCTTCGTCAGCAAGATATGTTATTTCTTATAAGAATGCGAACTTGAATTCATAATTTCTGTTTTCGACGATTTTTTCAAGTCCGCATTTGAACAGGAAACAACATATCCCACTGATGAAGATATCAAAAAAATTATACATAGACCCATTAAAATTCTGGTTGTGATAAATACAATATATCATAAAAATTTTATTTCTGTCACTTATTCTAATGTTTAATGTTAACATCGAATAAAGAAAGAATAAACAGTTTTAAAACCTTAACGCGGATTTTTCCGCACGTAGACCATCTCGATCTCGAAATTGAATGTCCGAGAAAAAATATTATTTGTTGTTAGTATTAATATTTGTTTTATACGACAGTTTTACTTTTTTCAAATAGTCCACCATAGTGCTTTCTCATGACCCATGGACAGGGTAGGGTATGTCCTATCCACTTCAAAATCAATAGATGTCGTGTGGTAGACGTCCCTAATCAGAATCAGTAGTCGAAACCCGATCGATCTGACACGATTTAATTGAGTGATCGTGCTAACAAACAAAATTTCTCAAATAGTCCACCACTGTACTTTCTCATGACCCATGTACATGGTAGTGTATTCTATCCATCTCAAAATCAATAGGTGTCGTCTGGGAGACGTCCTCAATCAGAATCAGTCAAAACCCGATCGATCCGACACGATTTAGTTAAGTTACCGTGCTAACAAGAATAAATATCGATGACAACGCCAACGACAACAACAATGACATCAACAACGACACACACACAGTAAACATTTTTCAAAAACCATTTTTTTTATTTTCTTTTAAATTATTTTATTTAGGCCGAAAAACGAAAAATAAACCCAAAAAATAGTTTTTTCACTTTTTCTTTACACGATTACATTACTTTTCCGCGTATTGTGGAGTGCGGAAAAGTAAAAATATGAAAAAGTATTTGTCATATAATAGTAAACAATTTATTTTTGGGATACTATTATGTAAGTATAACAACTTGTCAAATTTTAAAGTAAAACATTTCAAAAACAAGAATGAAAATAAATTTGTATTATGCAGTATTAATATAAAGTATAAAAATGACAATTAAGCTTTATTGAACAATATTTTATATATAATAGTGAAAACTATTGATTATTTTATTATACAATATTTTCCAATGAAAAGTTTATCGAATAAATATTAATTACGACTAAATAAGTAATATTAATTATTATTGAAACTGTGTATATCGGATATCCAAGGATAATCTATGTGTGGGGGAGACAGTAACATAAATACATATATGTATTTTGATTTTTCTATTATGTGTATATAATTATACACGAAGGACTAAGAATAGTAAATGGGGGAAGATCTCACCTCCATATATAGGTACTATTTATATTTATTAAATTATATTTATACTTATCAGATATTAAATAGCTTCAGATTTTACAGAATATTTATAGAGTAGTTACAGTAGTTACATTATATCAGTATCAGTAATACTGATATAATAAATAAATAATAAAAAAATGACTGTGTACTGTGCTACTGTACTAAATATTCATGAATTGTTGTTTATCCTTGGCTGCAGAGAGCGGTTTTATAATCATATAAAATCTAACATATACCTAGAAGCTTTATTTTAGCAGCATGGTACGAAATGTCCATGATCAATAGTTTGTATACATAACCTACATCTCCGACCTACGCAGAATCAATATATAAATAAAATAAGCGAATTTAAATTTAAACGCCAGTTTAAATTTTTGTTATCCGTAAATATCGTTTACTGTTTCGGATTCAAAAAGCCGCAAAATTCCGCAAACATAGCAACCGACAACAAAGCAGAAAATACCTCTAAATATAAATTTACCACATCAAAATATTTATAAACCGTCATCAAAGAAGCAGTAAGCACTCGGCATTTCACATCAGATGTCTATTTATTTACATCACATATTGGGCGCGCCGCGGTCTTAAGAAAATCACAAAAAACCAATTAACACTAATTCCGAATGCATCCTTATAAAAATAAACTCGCTAAATTTATCAATCACAGTTTAAAGTCATCGATGGCACACGCCCCGCGAAAATAGTCCTTACGCGCTCGGAGTATAAGTTGCACCTCACGTTGCATACACGTAGTTAGCGCACGAACCGCGACTTGCTAGACGGAAAACCCGCCGTAATTTGTTGCCGTTGTCGTCCAACGGGCTGGAAACTACTGTTTTGTTGGTCGTCGGCTGCTGGCTGGAACACATAACCCATAACCTCAAGTCGAAAGAAGTCCCCCCGGTCGGTCGGTGTCGCTGAAAATCGCCGAATATTTCGGAGGTCTTTATCTGAGTGAACGTTTTTGCTTATTCTCTTGGAGTTCATAGCGTGCGGCATTTCTTTTGTTAGTAACTTCAAAATAGTTTATGTTCTGATTAACAGAGAATTTGGTGTTGAACATTAGTTACTTACTTATGTTTTGTTTGCAAAGGCAAGGCGACCCACAAGTACCTACGCTTCCACAAATACTTTCAGCGATTAAGACTATACGAGGTCTGTTCAAAAAGTAACGGAAATTTTGTAATTTCGCGAGTTGTATTAGCCCGATTTGCGCGATTTTTTCGTTGCTGTGTTGATAAACATGTCTGAAAAGTATCTGCATATTGTTAACCATATCGGATGTTTAGTCTGTTGTCAGCTGTCAAAATGGTTACATGTATTTTGGTACGATCGGGGATTATTTATTTATTTAAAGAATAGATCAGAAAATTTGCATTAAATTTTGCTATAAGAATGGAATAATGTGCAGCAATGTTTTCAGTAGGTCTACTATGAGTAAAAGAAGGGTTTACGAGTGGTATAAGCGTTTCCAAGAAGGCCGTGAAGACGTTGAAGATGACGAGCGCCCTGGACGCCCCAGCACATCAACAACAGATGAAAACCGTGGAAAAGAAATGATTGTGAACGATCGTCGAATCACAATCAGAGAAGTCGCTAATGATTTTAGCATATCAATTGGCTCCTGACATGAAATGTTTTCGGGTGTTTTGGGTATGAAACATGTAGTAGAATTTGTTCCAAAATTGTTGAATTTCGAACAAAAACAGCGGCGAATGGAAGTTGCTGAGGAGTCGCTAAATAAAGTCAACAACGATACAGAACTATTGAAACGTGTCATAACAGGTAATGAAACATTGGTTTACGGATATGACGTTGAAACTGTGGCTCAATCGTCCCAGTGGAGGTATTCGGGATCGGCAAGACCGAAACAAGCTCGACAAGTACGATCGAAAGTGAAGGTGTGCTCTGCGATTTTAACGGCATAGTACACCATGAGTTCTTGCCACAAGGATAAACGATCAATAAGGAGTCTACCTACAAGTTCAACGCCGTTTGCGTGAAACAATTCGAAAAAAACGCCCAGATTTGTGACGAAATATTCCATGGTTTTTGCGCCACATGCTTGTTCGTGAATTTTTGGCCAAAAACACTAATGACGCTCCAGCCTCCATATTAGCCAGATATGGCTCCATTTGACTTTTTCTGTTTCCAACAATAAGGAGAATCCTAAAGGGCCGTCACATTGCAAGCATAGATGAGATTAAAGGCACATCGCTGAGAGAGCTAAACATTATCCCAAAGATCGCGTTCCAGAAATGTTTCGGGGATTGGAAGAAGCGCTGGCATAAGTATCTAAGGTATCTAATGGGGACTATTTTGAAGGGAATAATATTGATGTAGACGAATAAGTGGACAATTCAAAAATCAAAATATCCGTTATTTATTTAACACACCTCGTATACTGTTTGTCTGTAATATATTTTTGATTTGTCATAACATTTATTTACGAAGAACTCTACTTGAGACACACTCGTGCCTCAAATTTTGTGGTAGGTTATAGTTAAAGTAACAATTAAGTAATAGGTAGGTTATAGTTAAGGTAGGTAGTTAAGGTAACAATTGTTTCCAGAAGTTTATTAAGTTTTCAAATTATAGTGCGCGTCAGTAAAACACAACGAATTGAAATTTTGATGTGAGAGTGAGAATGTAATTACTCCAAAGCTCTGTTCTGGGAGATATACAGTTGAATGTGTTACTGATGTGCAGGAAAATCCTCATCAACCAATTTGCGAAAATCGCATCAGAGCATGAAATATATCAATCATCTGTTTCAAAATGTCTGAAGAAGTAGTAGCAGCCGTATAAAGTGCAATTAGTTCTCAAACTTCTGGAAAATAATTTCGACCACAGAATATAATTTTCTGAGATAATAATGGGTGATGTAATACTAGTCCTCAATTTCCAAACCAGCATATTCTCTTTGACGAAGCCACTTTCTATTTAAATGGCGCAGTAAACAGGCAGAATCGCAGGCATTGGGCCCTCGAAACCCCTCTTTGGATGATATATAGAGGACACCTCCAGGAATAGTCAATATCTTTGTAAGAATTATTGGTATGCTAATCGTAGGACCATTTTCTACTGAAGATGCATTCAGCGGCTGAAAATTATTTGCCCAGTTGCTACAACAACTCTATTATTAATTATGACACTGCATCTAAATAGTGAAAATCTCCAAAAGCAAAGAGTTATTTCTCTGGCACTTTAGGCCAGCTTTGTTTCCACTGGCCAATATTCCACCCTGCTGGACTATTTCTGTGGGGTTACCTTAAATCCAAGGTATATCTTAACAGACCAAATCCTATTGAGGCATTAAAATACCGAATTGGGAACGAAGCAAGATTAATAATTAAAGCCGAAACGTTAAATCATGTTTTACAAGAATTTCAGTTTCGATTTGCGCATTGTTAAGAGGCAGACAATTTCAACACTTAAAACTTATTAAAACTAGTAATATTTTTTGTTTGTCTGAGTTATTATTTTTCCAATTATGTACTTAATTACTAAAATATTTTTTGGATACCTACCACGAAATTTAACGCATCATACATAAAAAAATTATTCTCTTAAATGACATCATCAGATAAGGGTGTTGCCATTTAGAAACCTGTCAAAGATGTCGTAACTACAAAAGTAATGACGTCAAAATACACATATACCAAACAATGCGCATCTAAAAAAACAAAATAAACCTGTCCGAACATTTTACTTTTCCATACTCCACTATACGTGGAAAAGTAATGTAATCGTGTAAAATTTTTTTCTAGGGTTTATTTTTCGTTTTTCGGCCTAAAAACAAAAAAAAAAACGGGTTTTAAACCATTTTGTATGTGTGTCGTCGTCGGCATTTATTCTTGTTATCACGATAATTCAACTAAATCGTGTAGGATCGATTGGGTTTTGACTGATTCTGATCGGGGACGTCTCCTAAACGACACCTATTGATTTTGAGGTGGATAGGACACACCCCACCCTGTCCATGGGTCATGAGAAAACACGATGGTGGACTATTTGAGAATTTTTCTTTGTTAGCACGATAACTAACTAAATCGTGTCGGATCGATCGGGTTTTGACTGATTTTGAAGGGGGACGTGTGAGGTGGATAGAACACACTCTACCATGTTCATGGGTCATGAGAAAGCACAATGGTGGACTATTTGAGAAATTGTTTTTGTTAGCAGAATCACTCAATTAAACCGTGTCGGGTCGATCGGGTTTCGACTGATTCTGATTAGGGACGTCTACTAGACGACATCTGTTGATTTTGAGGTGGATAGGACACATCCCACCCTTTCCATGGGTCACGAGAAAGCACGATGGTGGACTGTTCGAGAAAAATTGAAAAACAGTAAAACTGTCGCAAAAACACATATTCTGCATTTATGTGTTGGTTTATTTTTTCTCGGCCAATCAATTGCGAGAAGTCCGCTTTAAGGTTTTAAAACTGTTTATTTTTCTTACTTGCTTGGTAACAATTTTATGGAATTTGTTTCAACTTTTACATGCTCACTGTATATAGGTATAGGTACGTGTATAATATGTAAATCTAAATATTAACAAAATTATATTTTTGTTGAAACTAGAATACGGTATCTCTGGTAAAATAAAAAAATATTTTTTTAGCTTTTTGTTGATTTATAGATCAACTACAGGAATATGTTAGGCCAACTAGACCGTAAGTTTAATATGAGAATATAATAAGAGTACGTTAATTAATATTAAAAGTTATCTATTAGAACTATAATATTGTTTTAGTTCTGTCTCTCCAAAAAAATACGGTGCTTTCATAAAGTAATTTTGTTAGAAAATCGAGGAATAACTTTTGGGAAAAACCCATTAAATTTTATTTTTAGTTTTGCATTTTTCAAAATATAATTAATACATACAGGGTGATTCGTGTATGAAGTATAACGTCATCGATATATTTTTTAATGGTAATCCTCTTTTTCATTACGGAATGTCAAGTAGCACATTGTATTACATAGCTGTGGTAATAATGGCGTTAGCGTGAGTATAGGTTAGATAAAAAAAAGATCGAATAAAACGAAACGAACCAAGAAAAACTTATCGTACAATTTTAAAATACTAAATTCTAAAA
The DNA here is from genome assembly GCA_037954035.1 of Rosalia funebris. Classification (NCBI taxonomy): domain Eukaryota; kingdom Metazoa; phylum Arthropoda; class Insecta; order Coleoptera; family Cerambycidae; genus Rosalia; species Rosalia funebris. The sequence goes on from JAZFAV010000007.1 coordinate 15,707,558, forward strand.
AATCAACTAATCTAAATGTTTAAGTTGTGCACCATTGGGCTGCTTCATTGTAGCCAGGACGCTTAATGAATTCTTTAAGAATACTATCAATAACTTGAGGGTATACGTTGTATTTCGAGATGAAATCTTGCTTTTAAATATTCCAAATTCTCCGGCCTAGTAACGTATACTTTAACTTTTAAGTACCCTCACAAAAAGTAATCTAGGAGTGTTAAATTTAAATGACAAAGTCACTACTCAATCAACACTCAAAACACAAATCTAAATATTTAAATTGTGCACCATTGGGCTGCTTGATAATAGCCAGGACGTTTAATAAATTTTTTAAAAACATTGTCAATAACTTGAGGAGGTATACGTTGTATTTCGCGATGAAATATTGCTTTTAAATCTTCTAAATTCTCCGTTCTAGTAACGTATACTTTAATTTGTAAGTATCCCCACAAAAAGTAATCTAGGGTGTTAAATAATACCATGAGAACTTTGTTTGATTTCAGTCTAAAATAATATCTATAGTTTAGCATACCTCCGATAAAATTAAAAATTAAACTTGATGGCCGAGGGATGAAAATAAAAGTACACAGAGGAAATTATAAATAACAACAGCTAACGTGGTGAGATTAGCAGCTAAAGTTAATGACCTGAAATATGTTAGGAATTAACAAAAAGAATGTCTCTGGAAGTTCTAAAAGGAGTGACGTGATTATTCTACTTGCTTAACTTAATGTAATGGCAACTATAAAAAGGCACCATCGTACAACAAATAAAGTACAAATACATTTGTACGTAAGTACAAATTTATAGAAAAACTATTTTATTTATTGTGAAGAAAATCGATTTTTCTGTCACTTATACATATTGGTATAGATTTTTCTATCAATATGTTCGACACGATTAATTAAAATCTTTTCTATTTGGAGCTCGTATCAATTGGAGTGCATTCATTTTAATACATACATAACATAATAAATATATTGTCAAATTTATTAAGAAAAACTTCGAAAATCAGACAAATTTAATCACAAATTTTTAGTTATATTTATTTGTATTAAGCAATTAATATTTATATTATTTCTTAACAATGATTTGTAAAAAATATCCTTCCGGTAGATTTGTAATGAAGATATACATATACATATATCACCTAATATTTAGCAACAGACATTTACCAGCTTCAATCAAATGTCATATCTCAAATTTCCTGCAAGGTTCGAATTTATACGTTTATATACATACGTACACCTATATATAATTTCATACATACACATTACATGTTTTCCATTTTTCGCTTTATATAACTCAGACCTATTCCTTAATATAGATCTATGATATGCTTATAGCATAACGGTCAACAATAGTAATTATAATGTAACAGAAAGTTGTAATTAGTTAGATAACCATGGTAATTGTATATACTTGATATGCAAAGCAGAAGTTTCTCTGATCAAGTTTAAGGAAAACAGAAAACGAATTTGGTATGTCTATTTGGCATAATCAAAATAATCAATATTAAAATGAAACTTCTAATCGCCGAATCTAATATAAAGGGTAAACCTAATTTGTTGCATAAAAATCATATTTTTCTTTCAAGGCTAGGATAATTAAATTAGTGCGGATTCCAGTCAATGTGGTGTGCATAACTTTTCTTCGTTTTTCAAATATATATAAAGCGAAAATGAGTGGGACTATTTATATTTGTGTCACGTATATGCGCAATTTAATTTGTTAAAATATGAATACATATTGAAGTCTTTTAATAAACAAAAGCATTAGAATTTCCGTACATCTATTTATGTCTATAGTATATAAAATGTTTATTACCGACTTATTTATTCTATCGGAAATTCAGGCACAAATTAAGTCTGCTTATAATATCCTAGCTAATCTTGAACTCGGTTAATTGGCTCTCATACAAATCATATTATAGGAGTACTCCTATTAAATGGAATATATGATTATAATTCTTTCCTCTTACAGTTGGACAACCTCGCGATCTCGTAAGAAAAACAAATACACATTTAATACATCGGTCAAGCTATGTATTATTGCTAAGATCATCAAAATAAATCAATACTTGGTTTAAGCCCTTTACGTTTTTGTTGCAAGCCCCACGGCAATCGATAACAGCTTATTAAGATCTCACGCAATCCCTTTTTCATGTAAAGTATGAAAAAGATATCACCTGATCTTACTTTATATGTGCAAAAAACTGAAAGTTATAATTTACGAGGCGTTTTATTGAATAGTCGTTAAAAGATGGGACGTGGTGAAGATGTGGAGTGCGGTAGTGATTTTTCTTTGTTCAGTTCAATTAAAATTGTGTTTTAATTAAATCGAAAATATATACAGTGTAAATATATAGTGAGTGTGCATAAACAATTTTCTGGACATATTTTGTGATTTGTGTGTGATGAAAGTGGTCTAGCTAGACGATTGGAATTAGGGAAGGAGTTAAATAGGTAAGTTAAGTATTTAAGTACTTTAGTTTTAATTAAAATACAAAATATGTAGTTTTTGAAGAAAGTATGGACAGTTGAAGGGAATTATTCTTTTTTAAATTGGGGATAATACACATATCCATACATATATTGCGTATACAATAAAGATTAAATACGATTTTTTTTGTTAATAAAAGTTATGAGTGACTTTTAGTAAAACAAATACTTTGATTTAGAGACATATATCAATATATGAATAGAAAAGCCAACAATCAAAACAACAAGTTATTATTGGTGTTATTATATTATCTATACGGTAATTATATGCAAATATATAAATGTTAATTAAATAAAAATATATGTATGTTTCTTTGCAGGTAGGTTCCGAACGAGCTGGACACCGTCTTTCGTACAAGGTAAGATTTTTTCCTGTAATAAGTAGTGTAACAGAATACATAATAAAGAAATACTTCGAACAACTACTATAGCTCTAGTAATCGATGTACTTTCTGTCAATTAAGTTAGGATCTGCAGGGTATGAATATGAAAAAAAAAACACTTATATTTACTGTTAATCAGTATATGATGTGTGTTGTGACCTCTATAAGAATAATCTTCGAAGTCTCCTGTATTAAGACATTCAACGACTCAACGATGAGTCTGTTTAAAAGTGTATGGATAAATATGAAAAACATAAGCGAAATATGATTTCTCTATATGTAACTTATTAATATGACCAATCTATCTAGTTCTAGTCTAGTTATATTGCAACTAACTTTGTTGTTACTATAAATGATATAATGACCGTATATATAAACTAAGGTTATAATAAACTTTCATAGCCACATGTATATTATAATAGGATGAAACTAAACGTAGTATTTTGGTTAGGGAAGTTATTTATTGTTGATCGCCCCATAGGTAATAAAAATGAAGGTGATGGTAATAGACTTCCGGGGGGTCTATCGGGGTTGATAGTAGCACTTCAATGCAGTCATAAAATAATTATCTTGAATTTTTATTAACAGCAATACCAGTAGTGGTTGTAGTAATGATCCTATTTTAAAGGAAATATTTTTGTTATATATTTATTAAATAGTGAAAAGACTATGAAGTACTCGTACCATGAAAAATATATATCTTCACTATGGAACCGATTGGCAACCGCTACTATAATATACAGTAGTATGATATCAATAATAGTATAAATAATATTCCAGGACATATAACTTTAATAGCAGATTATATTCAAAACATCCATAATAATTGAAATGGGGAAATACTGTCTCGTACATAGATATATGTATATTTATTTAAGAGAATACTGCCCACAAGAGAACAGGATGACATCATTGTGTGTAATATGTGATAAATATTACAAACAAGGATAATAAAATCCTATATATGTGTCGCATTCTCCTATAATACAACGAAGATTCTTTATGAAGTTACCGGAGTATACCTTTATTTGGGACTCTTCAAGAGTAATTGTTATTACATACAAACACTTTAATACATTTATTCTAAACTATGAACTTTTATAATAACAATTATGAAAGTAGTCCTCCTAATGTTTACATTTTAATCATACATCTTTGTAAAATAATATAATAATTTCAACGACATTCATATTATTACGTCGACATCCATCTTTGACTCTTAAGTGGACATTACTTTATCAGAACAATGAATATATAGCTATTGTATGTAGAATTTTTACGCTGTATCCGATAATTACTTGCAGATGAAAATATATGTAAAAACTGAAAATTTAGAGGGTTAATTTAATTTTGTAAAAGAATATGCAGTATTTACTATTTGACTATATCGAACCATTTCTAATATTAAACAGATTTTCTTTGCGATATTCTTACGTGGTCCTGAGAATATCTTCTAAATCTGCCGGTTTTTAGAACATTTTAAACAAATGGAAACTTCAATAATGTTGAACCACAGAGAACCGTATATGATCGAAATCAAATATAAATTATATTTTATCATCATAATCATTAAAACAATAATCATTTTGAAATAACGGCATTTCTCTAGGGTTTACTCAATTGCATTAAGGTTCGACGTTGAAATGTCTACGGGTATACATAGATAACTATATAAATATAAAATTACACTTGTGTGAAAAAACTGGTATAGAATATTTGTGCCCCTGTAAGTACCCCCTTGTCCGACATATTGGTTGTTGATTTGGAAAAAGAAGTAAGACAGTGTAATTCTATTCAGTATGTTTCAAAATCATATGTTTTATAACAGGATGTAAAAAATGAAACAACCTGTGTACATTATATCGCTTACGTTATTTTTTTTTTATAAAAACATAGTTTATTTTGCCTGTACAACTAGGTTATTTGAAAGTACTATACTGATCCATTTAAAGTGACGCATTCAACGATTCGTAAACTAATTTCTATTGTTCTTCCTTTTACGAGGTATTTTGTGTCTAATGCAGAAAACTTGTTATTTCTTTGCAAATCAACTAATTTACGGTAGTGATGGAAGTTTCGCGAAATATTAATAATTCTGTTCAATGTTTTTTTGAAAAACTGAAAAATAAATAGACTTTATTTTTTGCAAAGACATTGATTGATGTAAATTTATTTTTTAACGACAATTAATCCCTTAATTTTCCAAGTATAACGGTACCCTACATTAGGGGTGTCCTATTTACCGTTTTGTATAAGATAAAGGGTGTTAAACTTAAAATTGTAAAATACAGTTACATTAAAAAAAAATATTTTACAACTACAGACGTATTTTGTGTCACATACAATTTTGTGAAGATATGTCACGTGATATATGATGAGAATCCCAACTTTCTTAGATTTTTTCATGTTTTAAAGGTCTTTCTAACGAAGCGACCGTTTCCTTATATGGAAAGGTACATGATCATCACCACAAATATTGGTAGATAATCCTTATTATATTCAAGAAATGCATGCAATTGCATAACCAGCGTCAAGTAAAAATATCGATTGGAATGATAGAAAGTGACCTTTTAAGGCTTTACTTCTTTGTACTAAATTTAACTGTTTCTGTTAACCGAGGATGATTATGATCCTCCCAAAGAAACTGTTCTTAACAATAAAGAGCTCTTCCTCATTTTAGTGTTGATTTCCAGTCATATATTGCCGACACTTTCCCTAAATGGCCACTATGTTCACTCGATGTTGACTCCTTTGGATTTATTTTATGGGGTCATTTAAAATCGCGGTTCTATATTAATGGGCCAAATAAACCGAGAAAGAGCGGATGGCCAAATAAGTCTGGAATTTATTGAACGTTTAATACAAAGTATATATACGCGTGTCGACAAATATCATATTGTTTTGTTTTTGTTATCCCAGTTTATTACAATCTATCCTAGTCGGACATTCAGTAATTTATATGACAGTATTAGTTGACATATAGGAGGGGGCCCATTGACCATTTCTCCCTTGAATTTAGTCACATTATTAATGTTTAACTACTGGGTTTTTACTTATAAACTAATTGAAAATCTAATTAGTAGGTCTTCTGGGTCATAACATTTAAGTCTACGGTTACCGATAAGTCTTCAACGAAATTGTGTCACCAAACTGTTTGGATGGGCACTTATTTAGTATAAGTATATCTAATTGTGATTCTTTATTTCTTGTTTTACACTCACTACACCTAGGTCGCGGTTGATCACTTCATTTGGTACGAACCATAGGGCATTTACGATTATTCGCAGCACTTTGGACTAGAATCTTTCAAGTATCTCAATATTGAAATTGGCGGCTGAGCCCCACATTTGAATTCCATATGTCTAGATGAGTTTTAAAATACTTTTGTAAATAAGGAGTTTATTGCTCAGCGTAAGTTGTGATTTTTTTCCAATGACCCGATAAAGTTTGCAAAATTTTAATCCCAGTTTCTTTCTCTTCATGAATATTTTCTTCTGCTTATTTGATTGATTGAGGTGTATTATTAAATATTTGGCTTCTTCGTAGGTGGTTGATTCAGTATGATTGGAGGGCTATTGTTTTTATTAGGGTGAAAGTCGCATTATACTGACTTGTTTTTATTAGCTTTTATTCTCCACTGTTTTTAACCAAGTTTAGATTCTATTTAGGTGATATTGTAACATACTTCTAGCTATTCTTGGCGTTTTATATGTCGCTAGTATTGCTGTGTCGTCCGCGAACGGGTCTGTAGTAATATTAGTACTAGTGGGAAGGTCAGCTGTATAAATTAAGTATAGTACAGGTCCCAGACCACTACCTTGTGGGACACCAGATTTTATCGGTCAGAGCGTGGTTTCTTCATATTGAATTTTTACTAAGAAATACCTGTTGTCCAAGTGCGATTTTAATATGCTATGAGATTATCAGAGAGTACCTTTCTGATTTGAAACAAATTTCTATCAAAAAGTAAAGTCGTATTTGCTTTTTTAATTTTTCCTAAAAACACCCTCTGATAAATGGTAAAGAGGAAACACCTAGTGTATAATATTATGGTTCTCGAAAAACTTTAAGGAATTTTATAAAAAATAGTAAAGTTGCAAGTCAAGAAATACTATGGCGACGTAAAAACTCAAACACAAAATTTAAAAAATATAAAATTTTTATTTCAATCAATACCTTTAAGAAAATAAGGTTAACGTACGTATTTCAGAGTCTCAAAAAATAATTTAACAAAATTATGAATATTGTTCGTAACTTATCACCACGCTGTATACTATCAGTTATGTTATTAAGTAAACAGATAATGCAAAACGTATGTCAAAAGCCGTCGGATATAGTTGTTAGCGGCAATGAAAACAAAAAAAATATTTCCATCGCCAATTCCCAATTAAAAAACCCCTCACGTTCCAACGGCGGATGTAAGTCTGTAGCTCGAACGCAATGAAATATAATAAATAAATAAATAAAGTATGGACTGGTATATGCCCGGGCTGGCTACAACTGTTTCTTGAATATTAATTATATCAAGACGTGTAAGCGTAGGAACGCGAAATAAACTGTTAGATAATTTTCACTCTACAGTGATCTATACCGAATTGCAATTAATGTGGGCGGAAAGTTAATAAGAGTAAGAAAACGCTCTTGAATAATATTACAGTTTGATTACAAGGAAGTTTGAGTTCGGTCACGAAATATAATTAGCTTATATTTACATTAATTATATAAAGACAAACATCTATTTAAAATCTATTAGCATTGAGCGTTATTATTGCTTCAGGCTTCAGGTTTTATACTGATAGTTCAGAGGAATAGAAAATTCTTAAATCTTACTTTTTCATAAACGAAAGTATATCGAAAATGTATTCTTATTATAATAGATAATTTAATTAGAGATTCTAACGAGGTACTAGATTATTTTAACTATTTGGATATATATATATATATATATATATATATATATATATATATATATATATACATAATTTTCATATTATCATCCATTTAGATATTACACAAGGACTTATTTTGAATTTTTTAATTAATTAAGTATAAGCTTACGATTAAAATATAAAGATTTAGACGGATAAAAATTGCTTTTCTTCTCCTAAAACTGCCGAATGTTGCATTTAGACAGGAGACTAGAGACAAATATGTCCATGCTCAAGGATTTATCAAACTGTCCCCGTTGGAATTCGAACCCAGGCATACAACGATACTTTATGTTTCTATTGTTCAACTTATCACTCCGCGTGGCAGTATAAATGATATTGACATCGAATAACGTCTCCATAGGAGCATAAGCTAGCTCACTCGTTCACTTTATGAACGCAAGAGTAAATGCTTGACTTGCTTAACAATAAATTCTTTAAAGAAATATACGCTTCTTTGTAGGTATTTTAAGAATATTTTTAATAAAATTTATTAGCATCTGCAAAATATTGAGCTATTGTCCATAAAAAATGCATTGCCATGTAACATATTTTAAACTTTTTAGTGACATAAAACCAAAATTATCTGTTGTTTGATAATATCAAATTTACTTTGTCCATTGTTAAAAAAAAATTGATAATAATAATAATGCATTTATTGCTCAATAGAAGAAAATCCATGTATACAACAAAAATATGGAATAGAAATAAATACATATGTATGTGTACGGTAACTAACTAGGAAAAATAAAGAAAGGTCACCTCTAAGCAACTTTAACATAAATATACAATGGAATACTTTAATAACATATATCCTATATGACAGTAAAACGTTGTTGTTTCCCTAAATATAGTATGCGTACAATTATTCAAGTCACGGGTACTGGATATTACTTTAAGATTTTGTGCAAAACATACATACTTCTTGAAAGCCTATTGATATTTGTATAGTAAACATGCATAGTAATACGGGTGTATCCTATTATTAAAACAGTTTAAATAAAAATCAGAGATTAGTAAGCACCCTTCTAAAGTTTAATAACTGGATGTCAAATCTTTGTAGAAGTAGAGTATAGTGTCCTGTCCCTAATCTCTTACTGGATAATAATTGTCTATGCGAAATGATAAATACTTTAAGAAACGTCGCTGCATATTTTAAGTTGATTTATATTACTTAGATAGATATTTGGTATCGAAAATACCAAATAAGGCTACAATATTTTAATTTCGGAAGAACTAATTTTAAAATATAAACATTTTAAAGTAGCAATGTCATTACACGATGTCGTGTTTCTAGTGATACAACCAAGCGTTGTATATTCATTACGAGTGACATGATTGACATGTCCAAGGAATCTCTATTTTTTCTTCGGTATATTAAAAATAAATGAGGTTTGAATAATGTTCACACTAAACAAGTGGTGGTTATTACTTCTGAACAAATTCCGGTCATTTTTACCAGGCTTTGTTTCAATTTAATCATTAATATTCTACTAATCATCAATCAGTTTCACTGTTTCAATTTCGTCAAATTTCGCGAAAGCTCCAAGAGGTATTTAGAACAGATATATTAAGGGAAATATACTTCTACTCATACTTTGTAAAAAATATAGTTAAGAATCCTGTTAAATTGAAGAACACAAATTGAAGAACACATTTTTTCAGGCTATTAATTTTCATTTGTTATAATTTGGGCGGTAAAGAACTCAATCATTTTTAACACCAATTTTTCAACGACTCGTCGACTATCATAAAATTATATATAGCAGGCGCGTTTAAAATTATAGATATGATTGTTTTTGTTTTCATATTGAGGTGTTCCATTTAAATTGCGGTGTACGATTGTAGCTGTAATTTCAGCTGAAAGCAACCGTCTAGTATCTTCCACCGCCATATTGTGTTGACCATTTCGAACCTACGCAAGTGCCAGTCCTGACATCACCGAAAATTGTCTCGTACAGTTTTCAAGAAATAAGAAAATCTGCTTAAAATGTTTTCTCTTGTTTCAAACTGTTTACAAATATTAAATGCACTCTTACCGTTTAGCACACCAATTTCTATCCAGATAGTCTTGTTGATTCAAACATAATACATAGTCTCCTATAATGCGCAACTCACACCTACCCCCACCCTTATCGATAATACACTAAAGCTTAGTTAAAAGGCAGATCACCTTTATACATTAAGTGCTTTATAGATTGCGTCTACGTATGAAATACTCATGCAATGTACAATACGGTAATACTAGCGCATTCGCCATATTCTTAAAAATTGATTTGTTAAAAATTATATATAAAACGTATTTCCCTCGTAATAAATCATTGCTCATAAAATAAATATAATTAATTATAAATTGTAAAAAGTATTATATGCCAAAGAAGATTACAAAAATAAAAGAAAATATGTAAGTATAAGCAACAATAGAACTAAATCTTTACTATTCTAATTTATTTTATTTATAAATAATATTAATGGCAGTTACAAATTTAACACTTACATTCACTAACGATTTTCTGTAGTTGTAAAATGTACGCTTTGACATCAATTAAGTTATCAAATTACACAATAATTATCGATTTGTTCTGCTGCCATTTAACTTTTTTTTAATAATATCCAATTTACTTTTAACAATGACATTTATTTATTTAAATTAAAGCTTCAATTTATTTAAACAAACATAACAATGCAAGTTCGATAGCAATAAATATATTGCTAAATTGTTAAGTAATTACTAAAATTGATTTTTCCTCTGTCAGAATATAAATTATAAAAAAAAATTGCAAAAAGAAAGTTGACTATCATTACTGATATCACCAATTATATGTATATAACTATGCAAAAAAGTTGTGTCTATAAATCTAGCATTTATCAACTAAAATGTTAGTATAACGGTGCAACAATAAATCGTGGACAAACATCAGCTTTCCTAATATGAAGAGACACGCACGTGACTATAGTAAACTATTATAAACTGTCCATAATATAAATCAATTTATGTGTGATATAATTGAGTCTATAACTTTATTAGTTTGCGTGATAGATTCCTATAATGTTTTAATACATTCGTCTTACCACGCGTAACATTGGCGCATTCGCCACATTTCAAAGAATAAATTTTTAAGTACGTATATATTCATACATTGAATACGTAAAGGTTCAAATAGTTTCGTTTAAAATTCAGACACTTCTTTCAAGGAAAAGCGCCCGGATTCTTAAATATTTCATTTTAGTTGTGTATTTTTGTAAAACAGACTTTATGTATACAGGAGAATTTAGAAAAAAAATATGTCCAATACTTAAAAATTGGATGGCAGAAGCCGTTACTTTGTGGTAATTAATCATTACGATATATTAAGACACATATATTACTTTGTTTTTTACCACTATTTATTGTTTCAAAAAATAAAATATATCCGACTTATATGTTACTATTTATTGTAACAATAACGGTACTGCAGTTTCGGCACTTAACGTGCTATTTTCAAACGATTCATATAGAATGAAAATTATAAAGGGTCTAATGGTATTTATGACAGAATGTGGTAATATGAAGGTTATACAGTAGGGGAAATATAGCAGGTAGGGAATTCTTGAATAATTTTACAAGTAACAAAATCAAATATCAGGGTTTTTTTCGTTTAGGAATGTTCTATCGGGTTACTAACGTGAAGGAAAATTCAACAATTAGGTTACAATCAGATGGGACGAATATTTTAAGGGAATTAAAATTTAAACACATCAAATAATGGAGTTCGAAATAGATCAACTTGGTATTGGTGATTAATATATCCTTAATCTTAATAGGATATGCTTTATTCGGAGTTACTACATGATTTATAAATTTCAAGAGATTCTAGCAAATTTAATGCATATCCTTAGTATTAAATTTGTTAGAATCTCTTGAAATTCAGAAGTAATGTAGTAACTCCGATAACTATCTTCTTAATGACCAGGTTGATCTTTTTCAAACTAAATTATTTGATGCATCCTTAATATATAGGCAATCCATTGCAATTATATGCAATAGGATACGCATTAATCGGAGTTACTACATTCTTTATGAATCTCAAGAGATTCTAGCAAATTTAATGCATTCTGCTGTTAATATAATCGAGTCTCTAAGAAAAAATCTATTTTTTTGTCATAATTATTCTATACAAAGTGTGTCTCGGGAGGAACGGACCAAACTCCAGGAGTGTATCGTACTAATATAAAAAACTCAAATGTTGTTATCCGATTTTTATTGGTTTTCAAGTTATAGCGTATATAAGAATGTTTATCTAGTATGCCATGTTCGAGGTTTCGAAAAAACATTTGATAACTTTGTTGTTTTGATAAAGTGTCAGTGTATTGTGACAGTGATTTAAGGTTTATTTTGGAGTTTGAACTATTAAAGTATTACAAAATACCACACACGTATTCAAATTTAGAATATGCAAATATGGTGTTTTTGTAATAGGAATGGTAGAGCTGCTGTTGAAGAATATCGTCAACGGTTTCCACATCACAGACATCCTAATAAAAATGTATTTATCAGAGTTTTCAACAAACTGTGCGAGACCGGAAAGCTTCCCAGTGTTAATGTAACATCTAAACGAGCTACTCGACAAGATTTAGAAGAGATAGAAGATATTCTGGATGTACTAGCAGAAGAAGGAACGACCAGCTCACGAAGAATTAGTACTCAATTGGGTATTCCACAAACGAGAGTAGTAAACACTTCACCAGCAAGGCTTACATCCATACCATGTACAGAGAGTACAGCACCTACAACCAGAAGATTATCCTAAACGTATGGAATTTTGTCGGTGGATAAATAATAATCCTCGTGTTGTATCACGCATACTTTTCACAGATGAAGCAACATTTACCCGTGGCGGCATTAATAATACTCATAACTGTCATGTGTGGCCAGATGAAAATTCCCCACGCAACAGTCGAAAATAACTTTCAACATAAGTTTTCGGTAAATGTGTGGTGTGGTTTAGTCGATGATTATTTAATTGGACCTTTCATTTTGGAGAATCGCCTCACAGAAGACAACTACTTAAATTTTTTTACAAAATGAATTACACGGATTACTAGAGGATGTCCTTTAAACATCAGAATGCAAATGTACTACCAGCACGATGGAGCTTCTGCACATTTCGCTCGTCAGGTCAAGGAACATTTGGACGAAAGGTTTCCAGGGCATTGAATTGATAGCGGTATAAAGTAAAAGTGGACACTCGGGATGCACTAATTCAACGTATTAGAAATGCTGCAGCCGATCTTAAACAAAGACGTGACTCAATCAAGAGAGCTACAGGCGCCTTTCGTAGAAGAAGCAGAAAATGTCTAGAGGTGAATGGCGGTAGTTTTGAGTATTTATAACGCTATGATTACCAAAACGTAAATGTATGAAATTTTGTTTATTTTTAATTACGCTATAACTTGAGAACAAATAAGAATCGGATAACTACATTTGAGTTTTTTACATTATTTTCACGCGTACAATACACTCCTGGAGTTTGGTCCGTTCCTCCCGATTCACCCTGTATATTCCAACTTCGTTCTATAAATGCGAATAAAATACGGCTATAATTTACTGTTCTCCGTAGTTCTAAATTGTTCACCAGATAAAGGTAATTTGCGTGAGTGAGTTCACCAGATTAAGGTGAGGCCAATAATATTTAGAATTTCAGTGGGAAAACCTGCCAAGCTCGCGAAAATATTAAATAATTAATATGCATGTCTTATAATTAATTTTGTTATAACAGCCATGTCGACATTAGTGATACTATATTTTTAATTAAAAAAAATTGTTTTAATATAACTCATGTTAAACCTATCCTAAACAACTTTTCGGACAACAAACAGTATAATTCTCATTGACAAGCTGTCGCACAAAGTCACATAAATTTTCCGCATTGCATTCGACTACACCCGCAATTAATGGAACCAATGCCCTATCTCAGTTCCATACATCTATAAATATTATGCTTATGATATTTAGACTTATTCATGTACGACTGAATGGTTCATTAAACTGATTGGTTGCAACAACGAAACGTTTTGTTTTGGTTTAGTGCATTGGCAATTATAATGAGCAAACACAATGGCTTCGTCTATTAAGATGATCAGCTTAAATGAATGATAGAGGTAAAAATCTGCAATCGATGTTCATGAAAACTAATTGCGGTATAGAAATGTTATCAGTTAAAATCTCATTCATATCGGATTCTCTTAGTGACCTATATGATTAAAGTATCGCAATGAAATTTTAAATACGGAGTGTCTTTTTAAGTAGTACCAACTTGTTGTTTCCAACTAATTTAATTATTTATATTATTTGTTCGAAACATTATCACTACCTGTATGTAACTCGGTTGTACTGAACAAATATTACTTGTTTGTGATTAAAAATATGTTTCCGTTTCTATAATAACCTAAGTTTGTAATGTAGGGAATACCACAAAGTAACAAAAATCGCAAATTAAATATAGAACAATATTATTCTAATATCAATGAACTGAAACAAAATAGAAGTTTCAAACAGATGAATAAAAGAAAAAGGTCTTACCTCAAAAATGTTAGTTTAATTCTTTACTACACTTAAGATTTTGTCTTAATCTTATGTAAATCTTGTCTCAAGACTTCTATCTAAGAATATTTTGAGTACTTCCTTTTGATGTACTTTGAAACTTAAATCCCATTCTTACTTTACTAAACCAGGCTATGACATGCGCTATCATAGCTTATAACGAATGTATAGGGTGAGCGAAACTCGATAACTCAGCTTTATTATAAGAAAAGGAAAAACGATAGAAAGAATCTGAAAAGAGCTTTGTAAATGGGATTGAGTAAGGTCCATTTTAAACTAAATTTTCATATTTTTTCGTATTTGGAAACAAGTAATAACGTATACGAATTTTTTTACCAAGAAATATACCTATATTTTGGCATATTTAAAAAGAGCTAATTTTTGTGAACACATTTTGTTAACAAAAAAATTTGCTTCCTTTTTCCGTTAAAAAAATTATAAGCAAATTTTTAAAAAAAGTATCAAAAATTCGCAATCGTCACGATTTAAACAAGTAGCCTTTGGAAACAAATAGCAAAGTCGCATCTGTCAATGATTAATCTAATAGTTGACAAATATTGTTTTGTTGTAATTTGACTTCGAAAAATGTTCACACACAACGAAAAAGTCGATGTTATTAGTTTATGGGGAATCTCAAAAGAACCCTAAAAGAGCAGTTCAATTATACGCCCAGAGATACCCCGAACATGATATTCCAAGCTTAAAAGTATATGCAAGATTGGAACGCAATTTACGTGCAAATAACGAGGCATTTTCTTCTCGAAAGGGAAGAAAAATTGTTAAAAGGGTCAATTCTGACAATATTGTTGCCACTGTTTTGCAATATTTTGAAGACCATCCAAGGAACTCGATTCGGCAAGCCTATCGTGAGTTGAGTTTAAAATATAGTTCGGTACGAAAAATTTTGAGAGAAAATAGTTATCACGATTATAAAATTCATAACTTAGAACACTTGTCAGATCAACATCAACAACGAAGAATTAATTATGTTGCCCAAGTGATTGATGGTAAACTTAGAGATTATTGACAATCGGTTTTTTCAGCATGTATTGTGGACGGAGGAAAGCCGTTTTTTTAGTAACGTAAGCCCAATAAAAAAATGAACATATTTGGGATACTGAAAATCCAGATTTTGTCAATTCGATTGAAAACCAAGGATACTTCGGAATTAACGTTTGGTGTGGTATTATTAATGGGAATCTGATTGGTCCATATATCTACCAAGGGATTTTAAATAGTGAGCGATATTTGCAATTTCTTCAAGAACGACTTCCTGTGCTTCTCGAAAATGTGCCATTACAGCTGCGAACAAATATGTGTTTCCAGCATGATGGAGCTCCACTGCATATAGCAAGAATTGTCCAACAATATTTAAATGAATCTTACGGAGAAAAGTGGATAGGTATAAATGGACTGATACAGTGGGCGCCTAAATCACCGGACTTGACCCCACTAGACTTCTTCTTGTGGGGAACTTTGAAAAATAAAGTTTACAGAACACCATCTGTTAACTTGGAACATTTAAAAGAAGAAATCAGAAATGCTTGCGATGAACTATCTAGAGAAATGTTTCGTAAGGCTTCAGTGAGAGAAGTAAGGCGGAGATTGGATAAATATTTAGAAGTAGGAGGTGGTCACATTGAAAATTTGTTGTAGTGATTGCTTACATATTTTCTTTCTGTGGTAATAGTTGTAACATATTATGTGTTTTGTAATGTTAAATTAATATATAATATTAATTAATAACGTTTAATTATTGACAAATGTGACATTGCTATTTGTTTTCAAAAGCTACTTGTTTAAATCGTGACGATTGCGAATTTTTAATAATACTTTTTTTTATAAATTTGCTTATAATATTTTAATGGAAAAAGATGGCAAATTTTTCTCTTTACAAAATGTATTCACAAAAATTAGCTCTTTTTAAATATACCTATAAAAATATAGGTATGTTTCTGGGAAAAAATTCCATGACGTCATACTTCAGCTTCAAAATATGAAAGAATATGCAAATTCGGCTTAAAATGGGCCTTACGAAATTCCATTTAAGAACCTGTTCTCAGATTTTTTCCGTCAGTTTTTCTTTTCTTATAATAGAGCTGAGACATCGAGTTTCACTCATCCTGTACCTAAGGAAAGGTATTAAATAAAAAAAATTACATAATATATTAGTAAAGCACTGCATCATCATCACAGATCAAAAGCCCCACAAAACTGGTTTAAAATAGTTTTAAAATCTGACATATTAGTGCTAGACTATCGACAACTCTAACTTGTACATTATGCATACAAGACTTTTGTCGAGAATATGTTTCGGTAGAAAACTTTATTTTTAGAAACATAGTAGACCAGAACTTGTTAGTAAACTCATTACTTCTGTGTGGTCATCGAGTAATGCTATAATTTATTCCACAGTTTTTTTCTGTTTAAATATATCTCCCCTAACAAAGACTAACTAGTCGGTACAGCCCAGCATACTGAGTAACGCAAGTTATTTCAATGCCTTACGGGATTTGGTATATTTATTACACCACAATATCGTAGAACACTAAGAAAATTGCAATTATAATTGCCATTGTAAATTTGCTACAAATCATAAATAACCGATGAAATTGTGCTTATTTTAAATAGTACATATCAATCGTTTAGTTCGATCATTACTTAGACAAATCATCAGTTTCCTATATATACAGAGTGCCACAAAAGTACCTAATTAATACATAATTATTTAATACCTAATATTTAATTTAATATTTGAAAGACCGGAAGTCACATAACAAACCTCATATTATTCGTAATTATTGAAAAAATGTTTGCCTAAAAGTCTAAAAATATACAGGGTTATACTTTAAAGAAGCCCATGTTGTCATATCTCGGAAAACAGGATAAATAGTTGAAATTAATTTTTGTAAATTAAATAACTAGGTATTTTTTAATCAAACTTATTGTTCATCCAGACATCAGGTGTTCCCACACATTTACTCCACCCTGTATATTATAATAAATGCATGGAAAGCAAAAGCGATGATTCATTCGGATAGTTCCCGGGGTCTTTAGCTTTAATTATTAATACAATTAAAGATTCTATGAAATTACTCTTATATTATTATAATAACAATTATTACAAGTAATCAAGGAACAGTTAAAAACATATGAGGAATGAAAATATTCATGATATTCGTTCCATTATAACTTTGTTTGTTATTGGATTATCTTAGGTAAGAGGCTAAAAAAAAAAACAACTTTAATATAGTTTTCAAAAACATGTGAATAGAGCAGTGACACAATAACGATCATTCATTAAAATCGCAAGGGTACGTTCAACTAAAGAGAATGATTTTTTTATTTTACAAATAAAATTTTAATGGAAGTTATTATAGTAATCGAATAATATTTAAAAAAATATAAGCGAAAATCTAAAAGAATTTTTGTTTATTGCTGCATCTAAGAAAGAGTTAGAAGCCGTTTATTCGGACATAGAACAAGTAATAGAATTTGTGAAGGGTTATGAAAATCTAATAATAGTGGGAGATTTTAACGCAGTCGTAGGTGAGGGGAAAAAAGGAGAATTTGTAGGTCCTTATGGATTAGGAAACAGAAACGAGAGAGGTAGCAGACTGATAGAATTCTGTGAGAAGCACAAGATGGTAGTCGCGAACACATTGTTCAAGAATCACGTTAGGAGGAGGTACACCTGGAAAATGCCAGGAGGGGTAGACAGGTATCATTAGACTACATTCTAGTTAGGAAGAGATTTAGAAATCAAGTAAAAGACTGTAAGAGTTATCCAGGAGCAGATGTAGACAGCGACCACAACTTGGTAGTCATGAAAGCTAGATTAAAGTTCAAAAATCTGAAAACCCGGAAGGATAAGAAACGTATAAATGTAGACATATTGAGGGATCAGAATATGAAAGATAAGTTCACGGAGAAAACAGATCAATTAATAAATAAAGCGAGTAAGTATGAAACCAAGAACGCAGAAATTGAGTGGGAGGGTATCAAGAATAGTCTAGATTCTGCGGCTACGGACGTTTTAGGACACGAGAAAAGGGAAGCTAGGAAGTCCTGGATAACGGACGAAATCTTAAACTTAATGCAAAAGAGACGAGGCTACAAAAACAGACGATACGAGGAAGGACTGAAAACTTATAAGTCAATAAAGTGGGAAATCATTAGAAAATGTAGAAAAGCGAAAGAACAATGGATAGAGGATAAATGCATAGAAGTAGAAGATAAGTTGCAAGTAGGTAAGACCGATGAGACTTACAAAGTAATTAAGAGGAACTTCAGGAATATAGGAACAATAAGTAGAAACGTTAGGAGTCAATCGGGGGACATACTGATCGGAAGAGAGGAGAAAGCGGATAGATGGAAGCAGTACTTAGGAAATTTATACGAGTGTCAGGAATGAGGAGAGATATTAGAGGAAGAATCTAGCATCGATAGGGAAGATGTAGGAAAACCTATGTTGAGAGAGGAATTTGAAATATCACTAAGGGGGCTAAAGAATAATAAATAGAGCGCCGGGTGTAGATAAAATACAGGCGGAAATGTTTAAATGTGCGGGACAGAAAGTAGTAAATAGGATGTTTGAACTGGTAAAATACATATACGAAACGGGCGAGATACCGGAGGATTATAAGAGGAACATTATCGTTACTATACCGAAAAAGAGAGGAGCCGACAAATGCGAGAACTTTAGAACGATTAGCCTAACTTCCCATGCGTCAAAAATCTTAACCAGAATAGTGCAGAAGAGGATGGAAAATAGAGCGGAGGAAATACTAGGAGAAGACCAATTCGGGTTTAGGCGAAATAGGGGAACTCGCGAAGCTATTCTGGCGCTAAGAGTAATGTTAGAGAAAACAATAGAAAAAGGAAAGAACGCTTATATAGGATTTGTAGATTTAGAAAAAGCTTTTGATAACATAAGATGGGAAAAAATGTTCGAGATACTAAAGAACGCAGGAATGAAGTATAGAGATAGGAGAGTAGTACACAATCTATACAAAGAGCAAACTGCTGTTCTAGAAGTAGAAGGGGAAAGAAGGGAAGTATGTATTAGGAAAAGAGTAAGACAAGGATATACGCTATCACCACTAATTTTTAATCTGTACATCGAAGAGGCAATTAAGAGGCAATTAATTAAAGTACAGGGACAGAAACTAAAAATGCTGAGATTCGCGGATGATATAGCAGTATTAGCATCTAGTAAGGAGGAATTAGAATCAGCTTTGAACAAAATGGAGGCAGTGTTGACAGAGGAATACGGAATGAGGGTGAATAAAAACAAAACTAGAGTGTTAGTGTGCAGAGGGCGCGAGAGCAGAGCAAAAACGAAAGTACAAATTAATAATGAAAGATTGGAGGAAGTTAAAGACTTCACTTATTTAGGAAGTAAAATAAATTGGGATGGAAGAAGCGAGAAATACATAAAACAAAGAATAGCGCAGGGTCGAGTAGCTTTTAACAAAAAGAAATCATTTTTATGCTCGGAGGTAATAAACTTAGAAACAAGGAAGAGATTTTTGAAAACATATGTATGGAGCACGGCACTATACGGTTGCGAAACCTGGACGGTAGGGGAAGCAAGTAGGAAGAAATTAGAAGCTGCTTTTGAGATGTGATGTTACCGAAGAATGATGAAAATACCATGGACTGATAGGGTTAGAAACGAAGAAGTATTGGAGAAAGTCGGCGAGAAAAGTAGTATGTAGAAAAACATAAAGAAGAGAAGAGATAGAATGGTAGACCACTTGCTGAGACATGGGAGAATAGTCCGCGATATTTTGGAGGCAGAAATAGGAGTGAGGAAATGCAGAAGTAGGCCTAGATTAGACTACTGCTCGCAAATAGTAAGGGATGTAGGTTGTAGCACAATTAGCGAAATGCGTAGGTTAGCACAAGATAGGAGAAGCTGGAGGTTAGCGTCCAACCAGTCTTAGGACTGATGACCTCATGATGATGCTGCATCTAATCCTATTTTTTCATATTTTTTTCTACTACTTGCTTAACATTTTAACTCAATTTTAATTTAATTTTCATACTCTCTTCTCTCCTTACCTAATCTTTTCCATTTAACGATCATCATCTTAATATCAAGATTTTTAAGATTCGAATTCAAAATATTACTTGAAGACGTAGAATTTAATATATCAATTAAAATTAAACTCTATAATTCTGTAACTCTAACCAACTATTCTGCTTAAATTCAGCAAAAAATAAATCGAAAATGAGTCTAAAATCAAATTAATAATAAGAAACAACTAAATAAATACTAAGAAATAATTAGGAAAAAAAGAGTTTCTATTAGAATACTAGGAAGAAAAGAATCTATTTTTTAACTGGCCCGTATACGGTAATAATTGTTATTATAGACATTGAATTACCAATTCGCAACTAATGAAGAAGCCGACTGAAAAAATGTTTAACCTGTTATCGCCCACTATTGATTCCTTTACACTTTCTTCAAATTTTTGTCTCAAAATATTCTTCAATGTAGTAAATCTTCAATAGAATCTATTCTTCAATAGATTTATCTTGTTTACATTGTTTCATCTTTGCACGGTTTGCATTTAGATAATATAACCCGATAATGGATAACAAATCTCATTCCATTAGCCAAAATAAAAAAAAAAAAACTAATAACTTACCTACAACTTTCTTTGGCGGTATAGTTGCAGCACTTAGGTCGCTAAGGGAACTGTGGATGCTGCTTTCCACATTACTGCCTACGTTCTTAGGAGTACTCGATGCAGATGTTCGATTTCTTATTCGCCGACTGCAATAATAATTTTCATGAGTTTTGTATATAGAAGTTAGATTGAAATAAAAACAAATTTATTGATATGAGGAACATACTAATTTTTGTCATGTAACTTAAGTTCATGATTTTTGACATTTCCAGATCCTTCTAATTTCTACCATAATACTGGCATAAAGTCATATTAGCTTTATTAGTATTTTTATCAAAAAATTCCTTATATATTATAAACGGTAGATAAGAAAAGCCTAATAAAATGAAAATAGAAATAGTGAAAAAAAATAATAATTACATGTGAAAATAAATTATAAATCATAAGAAGTATCCTATCAGAAGCAAAAACAAGACATATTGGATTGTCTTTTAACTTATGGTTCTTTCTTCATTTTCATGTCATCTTTTGTCTAATAAGAACAATTTATGTTATAATAACCAACCTTTTATTGATAACCGTAAAAGTAAGAAGTTACTTAAAAGCCATTAAAAAGATTACCCGTTAAAAATCGGAAATGAAATTAAAAACTAATGTTCCAAATTAAAATATCCAAATTATATCTACTTGAATATTTTAATTAGCAAGGCAATTAGTTAAGTAATTAACTAAATTAACTGCTCAAATGCAGTTCCTTTCAAATAAATTAGGTAAATTTTAAAACACAAGTTTTAAAAAGATCAAAATTTCACAAAATGTAAAATTTTAAACAATTCATCAAGAAATGAATAAAAAAATATTGGGTTAAACTAAACAAACTATAAATTTAATCACCGATAAACTATATGAAATATAAGAAAACAATTGAATGCTAATCAAGGCCAATAAAACTAATGTGACAGTAATAATTATGCGAAAGTTATATCACGATAAAAGAAATTCAGAAAATACAGAGATAAAAGGTACCCTTATAAAATTAAATTTTTATCGGAAAACAACATATCATACAAAAGGCTGAAGATATCTCCTGCAAAAGTTTTCTTGTCATGTCCAACAAACCTTTATGGTCTGATTAAAACTATTTTGTAAAAAAATCTCAGAATATAGCAGTACGTTCCTTACTTTTATGATATATTATTTTATTAATATACGAACACTCGCCAATTAGGAAATAAGGTTAAAATGGTTTTCAGGGGCATAACAAACCTAATCATAAACACAAATGTATACATAAGTAATGCATAGAAAATATTACACTCATATTATTTATTAAGACAATTACATTCTCGTCTGGCCTTTTTAATATCACATGTAAATAGAGTATAATTAATTTAAATCTAATTAATATTAAATTCATAAATGCAATATTAAATTTTAATTAAAACCATACATTTTTACGGAAATCTGTAATAGCCTCATCTAAAATGCGATATATAATTTTGCTAAGACCCAAGATGACATATTTGATAAATACTTTATACAGTGTGGGACATAGAAACCTGACAGGGTTTGATTGGCGTATACTGTATACTGGTTTAGTCGACGTTACAGAGGTTAAAGAAGAGGATAACGTATCTGATGCCATTTCAGTAGCCAGTTTCTTAAGAAAGGTGAATCTGTTATTACAATTCAGTGATTATTTCGTATGCATTTTGACATATCTTGCCATGATGCAGTTCGTAGTCGCAACGCCATAAAGCTAAGGGATTTAAATTTTCGGCAGAGTGATTCTGCATTGAAGAAAAAACCATCGGGTGCCATTCGTACAGTGCTGAAAGTTCCTGAAATCATTGGAAATGTTAGAGCTGCAGTTCATCAAACTCCACGCTGTTCGGCCAGAAGGCATATTAGTTAGCTTTTAAATTAAAGCCTTAGCAAAATTTATCACAAAGATAAAATTATGTAAATTTCTGAAGCAATGATTGAGAAAGTAACAGGAAATATGCGAAGCCGACTAGATTAATGTTTGCAGAACAGTGGAACACATCTCACTGATGTCCTTCCTTTAAAAAAAGGAAATGGCATACTAGGTAGTGCGTTTAAAATAACAACGATATATCAATGAAAAGTTAAAAAGGAAAGGCTCTATTTCATTTCAAAAACCGTCGGATTTATATGCCCCATCCTGTATATTGAATGCTTAATTACAAATTAAATCTATAATATATTATTTTGAAATAAACATAAAAATGCCATTTATAGCATAGTAATTATCTTTATTTCATACTCTATTATGTTTATACGTGAAAAAAAGAATTTGCTCTTTCAAATTTACGTTACATGTACAAATAACAACGTACAAATTTAACGTATACCTACTTTTCAGACATTGGCGTTCGCTGTCTGATCTCCGGCCTTCTAGTGGGAGTAGTTAAACTAAAAAATATATTTTTGTTTTTAAATGAAGGTAGTGGTTAGTAAGTGGAACATGCTCACATAATTGAAGACCTCTTGTTCGATATCATGTGATCCGGTGAAAGAAAACTAAAAACATGCACAAAGACAATAATAGGCAAGGATGTTTCTAGCAAATACTTACTTTCTACCACTCGGTGAAAGAATTTTTCCGTTGGATATAACGCCAGTTCGAGGTGATTTACTGAAAACGTGCAATATGTACATACTGAAAGTGCCAGTGCTCGACGTACTTACTTATTTTTATTGCTTGGGCTCTTCTGATTCCCCAGTGGCCGGGTATTCTGCTTCCTGTTTTCGTTTTGTCGTTGGGAATTCATTATGTTAATATTTACGTTATTGAACACTTTCGATTTAACCTCCTTTAAATTTGTTTTAGTCTGATCATTTTTAGATATTTTATTCATTACCGCATCCCACCGACCTACCGGCTTTTTTACGGTTTTCTTTTCATTTTGTTGAATTAAATTCGGTTCCATCATAGCTTTAACTTTCGACTCTACGTCCCTTTTAGGCATTTTATATTTTTTCGCTGCGTTTTCATCTTTGGCACCATGCCGCGGTGACGAAATACTTGACGGACTTGAACCCCCAGGACTGGGTGCATTTCGCTTTTTATTATTTTCTCGTTGGGGGATTTTTTCAATATCTTTTTTATCGCTTTTATTTGAACTTTTTTCCAAAATTTCATGTATATTATTCTGACTATTCTCTGATACAGTCTTAGAAGACGTATCCGATGGAGATACGTCAGGCACTTGGTTTGATGTAACATCTTCTTCGTTGCGAGTATTACTTTCTAAATCAGTAAAAATGCCACTAGAATCCATGTTTTCTCTATTATTGACATAAATATCAGCAGCTGCTTGTGGATCGACGCCATAAAGGGTTCCATCTATCACTTGGGCTTTTCTATCTCCTCGTAATTGATTGTCTTCATGATTATCTGCGTCGCTTTCTGTATAAAAATCGGAATCGGTCATTGGATCTGGACGTCGAGGTTGTGGCCTCGGTAAAGGCCTTCTAGTTAAAGGTGAATTATCCGCACCCCTACTAGCAGGTCTTGACATTTCGCCATCACCTTGATACCCAGTATCTAAACTAGTGATACTAGTTATACTTGTTATAAAGCTATTTGTTGTCTTTGATTTAGTTGGTTCCGTCTTAGAATCAGATTCGATTATTATGGGGGTAGGGTCCAATGGCAATTCTTCAGGTGATGGAGTTTGTTCAAGTCGCGTCAACGTAAAATCCTTGGATTTATCCACAGAATCTAATGGCAATTCCATGTTCATCGTAGTATCTGTCTTCAGAGCTATGTTAGATATCATATGCTCATCTATTATACCCAAGCTGTAATCTGTTATGCTGTTCAAATTAGGGCTTTGAAGTTCAGAGCTTTTATTCTCCTTACATCCAGGAACATCAAGAGTAAATTCTTTATTGTTTTGTATGGCGACGTTTATAATTTTTTCATCTAAGATACCTAAGCTTGCATCCCTTGGACTTGGCAGTTCAGATTTCCTGCCGCTCTCCTGATTTTTAGAACTAAACTCACTTACATTACTTTCATATTCTAAACTTGGTGATCTAGTTTGCATATTTGCAAATGTCATACCATCGATCATTTGATCTGGAGTCAGTATTCCAAGGGATTCTTCGAATTCCAGAGAATCTCTTTTACTACTGTCTTCGTCATAATTTGTGTTTTTATCGGATCCGCTGCCAACTGAACTTATTCGTAGTTTTCTGAGTAAGGCTTCCGTGAATTCTCCTCTCACTGGAGTCGAGTGACTAAATTTATTCAAAGCTAGTGACGTTAACGGGGGGCTACTAAAATTTAGAGAGCTTTTCAGTTGTGGTAATGAGGATGGTTTATCAATCGACTCAGGAAGATTTTTGAGTATTAAAGCATCGAGTTTGTGGTTCTTTGGATTAGACGTCTTTCGCCTTTTTATTTCAACAATGGTGTCGTTTAAAAGATTTTCACATGACTTATTAATATGCATATACGTTGTTATATTATCTACAGCGTAAATTTCATTTTCATCAGTCTCAAATGTTTTATTTAGATTTTTATGTCTTTCCATATCAAAATTACAAGTACCAATAGCGGAGTTTACTGAATCCGATAATGTTTTTACCTCATACGTTCTTCTCCTATCTGCGTTATACGTTTCGTTTGGTTCGCTAGTGATCGTTTCATTTACTTTGGGCTTCACTAATTTATCAAAGGTACAATTACTAGGTACAACTCCTTTAATTATTGTCTCGTTAAGCTCATGTGCAAAATTTAACTTAAACGCTCTCTGTTTACAGGTATTGTAAGTTTCATTATCTCTCGTATTAACTATTGTTTGATCTAACTCTTCTGACGAGATTATTGAATTATTTTTATCTAAAATGTCGTGGGTACATGCACTATCCAAATATTTTTGTTGGTTCGAATTAAACGTTTCGTTCGAAACTTTTTTACTAACTAATTCTTTGAAATTATCACGGGAATTCGCGCATAGAGTTCTATCGATTATCGTATCGTTATGTTGCTTAGAAATATTTTCTACATTAATTTTATTCACAAACGTATCAGCGGTATGCTTCGGTTCAATGAATAACATAGAGTACGGCCCTGACACATCATCATTCAACGATTCACAGCTTCCTTCGACTAGCGAAACCTTAGAGAGTGGCGCCATCAATCCGCGACGGTCCGCACACGCGAAGTATCGAACACCGTTGACGATGCCATCGTTTTTACCGACCGCGCTATTCAGTTCGATGCCACACCACACACCTTTCGAGAAATGAACGCTACCGACAAACCGTAATATTCCCTCCTTTTCACCGACACGCACTTTTTTACCGACTTGTTTAACCGTAATTTCGGCGATTTTAGTTTTAGCATGAATCTGGGGTATCCTGGAACCGAATGTTGGAATCCGGCATGGACCCGTCTGAAACAAAATAAACACACAATTATATATTGCAAAGTAAACAGATTAAAACATAAGGTATATATGGACATATATCTATTTAAATTGCAGTTTACAAACTTTAGAATCATATATATGTTACGGTAAAAGTACGAATTCGGTGAATGTGTACATTGTCCGGTCAAAGTGACCATCAATCAAATCAACACGGCAGGCAAAAGTGTACATTTTCTGGCGAATGTGTACATTTGCCTTTATACGTACTCGTACCGTAACATATACATACATACATACATAATGACTTAAATTTATATTTCTTCTATTTTTGTTCTCTTGTCAGTGTGCTTTTATTTGTTATAGGTGGTAAATCTCTAGTTCTTTAAATTCGAATAAATACTCCTCAAAATATTTCAGTTGTATCATTTTTATGATTTAATAGGTAAATTCATACAATAAAAATACGACATCTTAATATTTACAGCCTTCATATAATAGCTAAATCATATATGTCATTTTCGAATGGTTTCTTCGAATGGTTTTGGAACCGTAAAGCATTGAAAGTTGTGATTTAACAACAATCTGTAATAAAAAAACTGAGTTATTACGGAACTTCAGATAATTGAAGATAGTAACAGAAGTATGTAGATAAAGGGACACCTACTACTACATGATTGTTGAAAGAAGAAGACTTAGACTTTGACTATAAGAAATATACTATAATATAAGCAAAATATTAGTTACATTATACTATTTTACTCAATTTAATATCGAAATGAATATATTTCGGTATATGCAGATGATTTACAACCCCATGATGTTACTTCACCTTAATACGCTATTAATATACTTCAAAAGGATTAATAATTGATGATATTCTGGTCTTCTTTCGACAATCTCTTCCAAGGCCTATTTTCAACTGTCCTACTGCCTGTCGCTCGATAGTTTATGAGGCTGACTTATTTGTGAATCTCATAAGACTCTCATATGACACTCGAAAGTTTATGAAACATACTTTCATATAAGTATATGAAAACAAAAGGATAAAAGTCACGATAACAGATCCAAGTCCAATAAATGAATATTTGCATAAATTTCATTGGGTAGGGTGTTTATTAGATACTTACCATCAGATTTAAAAGAAAGGAGTATAGAAAATAAACTTGAACATTCTGAAGCCTATTTATATGTACATGATATTAACACTTCCACACTATCGAGACGTACTCAAGCTTAGATCTTACAAATGCACAATAGAAGTTTTTAAAGTATTGTGTCCCTGATACTACGAATATGAATAGTAGACTCTCGTATGTTTTCATCAGACATAAACTATATACTTTTTCTGCCGCCTCATTAACATGAAAAACAGATAACAGTTGTAGGGCAAATATCACCCTCAAATAGACAAGTGATGTGATGTGCCAAGCCAAGTAAGTGATGTGTTAAAAATAAAAATTATTGGAAAATATTACATTATTAATAGAATATTGCGTTAATACGTTAATACTGAGCACGTTTAGAGATACGGAATCTATATGGAGAATGTTTTACCTAAGTAACTTTTATTGTATGGAAACATATCAATGACTGAAGTGATCACATTTCAAGGCAATCCAATTTTCTTAGCAAACCTTCTTCCTCAATGATTAAGTAACTGCTGTCTTATTTTCCCATAATAAATTGCTCATAAATGGGAAGATTGCAGACTCTTAAACCTTCATCCAATTTATTCAATAACATATGGATGATGCGTTATGTAAGACATAATTGGATTCGAGAATGGAAGTTCTATGCCGCCATAACGGTATGTGATGCAGACATTCCGATAAATCTCGATAACTATTATACATTCGTTTCCGCGACGTAAAACAGCAATGCATTTTAAACGCCATACGTCCTGGGGCAGATTCAGTTTGCGTTAATATGTATTAATAATAATAAATAATAGATAGTGGTAATGCAGGTGCACTGGCCTTAACGGCACGCGACCCTCATATCACCAAATCATATATATTCGTCTTCTACACATATTAAATGCTTATATGCATTCCTACATACAAATGGAATTTAATTAAACAAGCTAAAATAAAACCGTGAAAAATGTAAAATCAAGTATATTAATTTCGCCAAGCACACTGGATTTACTGCGTACATATTAATAGTACCTAAATGAGGGTGGGGTGAAAAGTTTCCCGCCTGATGACGAAAAATGTTTTTTTTTTATTTTATTTTCAATATAATCTTCATCAAGTCTAATACATTTTTCATAATGATGCTATAATGCAGTGATACAATTTTTTAGAATGATTTGTTGAGCTCTTCAAAATGCGCATTTACAGCTTTGATGACTTCCTCGTTGCTCACAAATTTTTTACCTTCGAGCCATGTTTTGAGGTTAGGAAACAAATAAAAGTCACTGTGGGCTAAATCTGGAGAATACTCTGGATGGGAGAACAATTCCAATTTCAATTCGTTGATTTTAGCAATTGCAATGACTCACGAATGAGCAGGTGCATTGTTATAGTGGAACAAGATCTCTTTCTTCGCCAAATGAGGTCACTTTTTCTTCATTTCGTCAATCAAACGATTTAATAACTCTGCCTGGTATTCACTACTGACGGTTCTTTGGGGTTGGTTTACCTGCTCCAGTCCATTGTTTTGACCGTTGCTTACTTTCAGGAATGTAATGGTGGACCCAAGTTTGAACAACAGTTATAAATCGACGTAAAAACTCGCTGCGATTTCGCTTGTACAGTGCCAAATTCTCGGTCGAAGTGTCCTCCGGCGCAATTTTTTAGTTAGCAATCACGGCACCCACCTAGCACAGAGCCTTTCCATGCACAAATGTTGATGTAAAATATTGCGTACACGTTCATTTCACATTCCAGTAGTCTCAGCTATCTCACTCACTATCAATCTGCGGTCCACGATTTTATGAATTTTCTTGATCATTTCGGCAGTTGTAACCTCAACGGGGCGTCTTGAACGTGATTCACAATCAATGCTCGTGCGACCTTTCTTAAGTTCAGAAATCCACTGTTTGGCTGTTGAATATGATGGAGAAGAGTCCTTCAGTGTTGAATCCATTTCTTGTTTGATTTGAAGCAGTGTCAAGCCTTTCAAATAGATATATTTGATGACCGCATGCTTCTCCAATGTTTCCATTTTCACGTAAGCAAGCGAGGCGTCCTTTTCAATAGGCTGTCAAACATATACTATTAGAGCAATCAACTTGAAAGTTATTATACAAGCTAGTCAGGAATAGTACTGTAGAATACGAGTCGAAAATTAGACTCATGACGCTACCTCTGGCTCAGGCCGGAAACTTTTCGTGTCACTCTCGTAATGAGACGTTTTTCGTTTATAAATAAACGAGAAACAATAAATGACAAAATTACATTTAAATATTCAGATGTTTTGCCAGATATCCATTGTTTTAATTTAATGCTATCAGTTCTACTATTACGATTTACTCATTTCTTAATTTGCCTTCTTCTAACACTTTTAATAAGTATTAAAAGTGTTAAGGATCACGGAATTATATTGTGCAAATTCGTTCGATTACCTATAAATTAATAAAATAGAAACAGAAAGAAACTCTTAATATACGCAGTGGTTTAGGTTTACAACGATGAGTCGGGTAAAGAGCAGTTCGCACTGCTCGGCCCAACACCCACTTATCTCACTCAATTATCAAGCATCGGAGATGGACGCGCCCGAGAACTAATTATATTATTTATCCATAAATCAAAGAACTTAATACCGCTAATAGATAATAGAACGCTAAAGATTCTAATACCATTAATAGATGCATATCAATATATGTTTAAAAATAAAGCTTCAAACAGTACTCGTATTATACATATAAGAATATGTGTAAACACATAAATTCAGAAAATATGAGATTTTCAGAAAATGTTAGACACATTTTGTCTCTTTATAATATTAAAGTTAGTTTCAGGTAGTCTATATTCAAAGTAAATTAACAGCGATCCCGGTTTTTTTTTTTATTTATATTTTCCTCAAATATAGGCAAAACATATAATTCTTGAGTCAATTATGTTTTTGAAAGAAGGCGAATATTTTGATTAATTAACCTCAACATTATTCATTATTGCCTATATTTTAAAGGAGCATATCGATAGTGTCTGATTATGTCTTAATGGTACATTAAAAGGGACATCAGATACATATAGATTTTTACAAATATTCTCTACAAAATACAACATAAAGTAACATTCAAAAGTACTTCTGAATGTTACTTTATGTGTTGGATGTTAAAACGATTATCAGACAAGATGGGCAAAAATAATTTGTAAAAGAACTAATCTACATTAAGAGGCATTAAGAGGAGATTATACATTCAATGAAAATTTAAGAATGCTATATTTGTTGTTGCGTCGAAGACTTCAACACAACAACTTTTCGCAGTATCAATATTATGAGCAAGTCAGAGCTAGCCTTAAAAAATGTTTACTATTTCCATTCATGGTTAATGAACCGTAATGAAGTAAACATTTGTAAACATCATTTATGTCATCTTTTACTATATCAACCAAAACAATGGACTATTAGATATAGGACGCTTGTCTGTATTGATGCATTATCATATTTAGCAGAGATTTTCCAAGGCACCCATCAATTTGTTACTTGTTATTATTTTAACTAATTTGAAGTTTCTAGTATATTTCGTAATCGATTTCGTAAGCTTGCTCGACAACGGAAGAGTGTTTTAATATTCGATACATTAAGGGGGTCATGTGCTTCTTTTACCAAATAACGGTAGCTCTCTTCGTATGTCTAATATACTTTTGATTACAATCGTGTCAACAGATTTTATAAATCTCGAACCTTTCGTTGTTATCAATTTATCCTGTAGGATTTCCTAAAGGTAATTGTAATTTGTTTCCAGAAGAATGCTCTACTGTCATTCCTAAATATAATCCTCTAATAAATTGTGGTTCGTATGGAATGAACTCCTTTTTCAATTTTGTGCGAGAGGCCGTGGAGGCGAACTGTTCTAATTAATTTATCAACAAGAATAGGAGAGGATACCTGTTACTTCTAACTCACTTGTATAAATAACTTCTAGGTGACTTATTAAAAAACTCATCTATAATAATTGATGACATATCATGGCACCAATTTTTCTGGCTTGCGTATCTTCAGTAGACAGTATATATTATAAATTCTAGGGTTTGTTATTTGCAGTCAATTTTTTAACCAAAAAGTGATAAGGTTGTTACATATTTTCAGTGATTTCTTAACGTCTAAAATCATTTTTAGCAAAGGGTTTCTAAATAATTTTCGGTAAGAATCATTTTCGATTAAGTTTGTAAGTTTGTCGAAATAGCCCTACTTTAATATAACCACTTTTTTCAGTTTTTTCAGCTTTCTGATACAAAGTTTTTTTTCGCAATCTATTGATAATTTTGTTCTGTTCATTTTATAAATTACTTAACCTAGTTGTCCCCATATGGCAATCAAATGAATATGTATATATTATCAGGGAAAATTTCTAACAATAGGCAGTTGACAACTAGTTCAATATGGCGACAGAAGGTTTTGGTCAAAGAAATAGTGTATCCATTATGTGTCGCAACTATGGTCAGCATGTGATCGCCTTGTGACTCGCTGAAATCTGCAATGCTATTGGTCAGAAGGCCACAAACTGCAAGAAGCATTCATGTGGGTTTAAATACAGGTACGCGCTATTAGAAGTACATCGTTTTGCATGCATTTTGTTGTATTTTATTGCGTTACTTAAATTGCGTATTTATTTGTTTAAAATATTTTCATGGTATTTTAAAGACCTGTATGTTTGCTCCTCGGGCATACCAAGGCTTTGATTTGATAATATATGAGATTCATTACTGAAATAGGTCGAAACCTATGGTGTGAAGATAACACTTAGTTTTCCACAAAACATCAAAGCACTATACGCTACACTCGACGAGCGTTTCGTCAACGATGTTGGCATCATCTGGAGATGATTAAAACTAAGTCGATGTTACCTTCACACCACCAACTCAGTTTTAATCATCTTCAGATGATGCCAACTTTGTTAGCGAAACGTGCGTCGAATGTAGTGTATAATGGTTTAGTGTTTTATGGAAAACTAAGTCAGTAATATGAGATGCATTGATAAATATATTGAAGTAAAACAGGCAGTAACAGAAAGTAACATTCAAAAGTTACATTTATATCGTATATAAATGTGAAAAATAATGTTTCTGTGTAACATCAAGATGGGGTCACGCTTTCAATGAAAACATAAAAACGCCAGGTTTTAAGAATAACAAACCACCTCTTGGCGATTGTTACAAATTAGTAAATTTGAAACAGCCGAAAAGAAATCCGAATCCATTTTTTTTGGCGTCGTAAGAGTATCTGTTCGAAATTTTCCAGCTACTCCAATTTCCTATAAAGGTTTTAAAATTAGATTGTTCGTGAAATATAATTGGGATTAAGCTTAGTCAATATCTAAGCTTTTTCGGCATACTATGGTTATTTTTGTACTGACATATTTTATCTAAATAAGTTACTATACTAAAAGCAAAGGCATTATTTGACAATTTATAGTTAAGTTGCTTGACAATTATTATTGATGTACGCCAAGTAAGATTAGCAACATGCGTCCATCTCAAAAAAAAAAAAAATGTATACCAGTTTGTGGATTTTCCGATTATCATTTAGTGATAATTACGTGAATTGTGAAGGCTATTTAATAAATATCCGTTTTCAAACAAGATGAGGACCTATTTTAATTACTTTAACATTTATCTCATATACATGAAGAGATAGAACACACAATTTAACACCTAGAAACCCAGCGGTGTTCCTTTTACTGTTCGATATAGAAACTTAAATTAACGTGAAGTGATAATTCAATAAAACTTTTCATCGGTGAACCCAATTTGATTTTAATCAATCATAAATAAGCAACCGTATTTATTACTTCCGTATAATCAAGCCTGTGATCACATTCCGTTAAACCATAAATTTTCTTTTAATTAAAGGCAATCGCGTGACTTACAGCTCGTGGACATAAAATTGATTTAATAAGGAAGAATTCTAATAATGCAACTAAATTATTTATGCAGAGACATAGATCTGCGGTAGACTAGACAACTTCTTCGCCAATTTGTGTTATTAAGGGAACATTTACACAAAAATTTTCTGTACAATACACCTATCACGAATGTTATATTTATTGTGAGTTATCTCAACAATGGCGGATATTAAGATATAATACACGATAAAGTGAAAAATACTAATATGTAAGCTCCAGATTTGAATGTGGACATTTCAGAGTCGGACTTATACGTGTTCTGAAATCTACTATAAATACAAACACTGTAAAGAAATATCACAATTTTATAATAAATTATACAATAAAACATTTCATAAGTCATCTTTGAATTATTAGTCGCTGGTTGTCTAACAACAGTAAGTTGAATTTATTAAAATATTTTAATAAATAAAAAAACATTAAATATTATAGTAAATGACACTTGCTGATCCTATTTAATTAAAGTTTTGTACTACCGTTATCAAAGTTTTATAAACAGCTACAAGATGATTTCTCGGTGTACTTAATTCACCACTCCGTATAATTTGTGACCAAACGTATTCTAATTATGGTATATCATGGTTAGTGCCCTAAAGAGTAATAACCTTTGTATTGTCTTGATAAAGCAATAGAAGAATGCTGCAGATACGAATGGAACTTTTTTTTTTGTTTTAAAATCAATGTTCAATAATCATTCATACATCCACTATAATGAGACACACTTTCATGAGAGATATTATTACATGAGAAATACTGTAATGAGACATTTTTGACTCATTTTTATGAGAAATAAGCAAAAATTAATCACCATAATATAGTCGTATATGCTTTTTGTATGAAAATAATCACGCTACGTATTGACCAAGAACATAATAAACTCCAAAATGATTTCACTATATTTCAGGAAAATGTATGTATTTCACTATATAATTTCTCAATTATACATCTAATTAACAGCATTATAAGTTTTATGAAAAATAACTTGTGTAATAAATATATTTGTTAAAATAAGTTGATTGTTGTACTTTTATATAAAACTGTATTCAGCAGCACAATTTAATACTTAATAATAAATTCCCAGAAAAACAATAATTAATATTGCCCTAAAAATAAATGATTTAATGCAATCTAAATTTAAGATATTCGCATAATAATATATGAATTATATAATGTAATGTTTTATTGCCAGATTACACACCCAATAAAATTTAGTACTTAAATAGAACTAATTGTAAATATGAAATATATATCCGGTAAGAAAAAGAAAAATTAGTAATCCTTAGTCAAAAGAGAAAGTATATCACAAAATAAACCCAATTATGTACCAATGTAACGGCACAAGATATTACAATATTGGTATATAACTTCCTTCACCTTATTCTAGTGAATATTCACTGAGAAAAAAACAACTAAAGTCATGGTTATTGGGGTAGATATTTAGATCTTACTAAATAATTACTTTTAAACCTTAGTGAGATGTCTGACAGTTTATGTCTTCTTTCCCCGATACGAAAAATTAAACCTTCCTCGTATTAAATTTAATAGAACGTTGCCGTTAATATCGTTACTTTCGTATGTAATATATATTGATTATATGTATATTATTCCATTCCTATATAATGTGAAACCGAATGTGAAGGTCATCTTTTAATTATTATCATTGGAATATAATAAGGGCTACGTCTCTCATGGCTAATTATATTCTAATCACGTTCATCATGTCTTGTTAAAACCTTAAGGAGAAAAATAGGGAAACATTCTCGACATTAATGCCCTAAGAAGCTCTATATAGAACAGAGGATATATAAACGGATGTAGAATTCTTATAATATCATTTTCTACTGTTGAAAATCTGTCGGTGTAAAACCGAAAAAAATGTCACAATTTCTGGTATAAAATTTAACACCATTGTATTTAGTAAAATTTTCCGCCACTATATTAAACTTTAATATTATTTAAGTATAAAACTAATATGAATACAACAAAATGTAATACTCGTTACTACCATGAGGTAGATTATAATCCCTAAGTGGTAAATATTTTACAAGATGCATGTATGTGGTTTCTATATGGGCATATTAAAAACTGAGGCAATATACATAGGTTCTGAAAAACTGAGGTTCATGATTTGTAACCTTATTCGATGATAATTTCTAAAATTTTAGAAGCAAGTGTTACTCTTTAGGAAAGATAACATTGCTTCTGTTGCTGTTGTTTATTAAAAATAATTGCCTAGAGGACTGAAAATGTGTTGAATTATAAGGAGTGGCTGGAAGATTTCACCGATTAGACTATAACTTATTTGTATTTTGCGAGCATGAGGTAAACAAAGTTATATAAACCGCATATTTTATATCCACCATTTCTTATTTATTGCCTCCTTATTATTTAATAATAATATATAAGTATTACAAAGAATATAATGAATTTTTAATTTCAGTGAAAACTAAATTCCTATGAGAATATTTAGCAGTTATTAACACTTGTGTTGTGAAACCTGTTTGTGATTTTTGAATAAGCAACTTATGCTCGAATAGTTTATGTGTTCTGACGAGAAAACAATAAAGAGTTATACCTACCTAAGTTATTGAACCGATAAATAATAAATGAAAAATTAATATCTATAATGTCAATAAATAAACAGTTTTAAACCCATAAAACGGACTTTTCCGCACGTAGAACATTTCTATCTCGAAATTGAGTGGTCAAGAAGAAATAAACCAACATATAAATGCAGAATGTGTTATGCGACAGTTTTACTTTTTTCAAATTTTCTCAAATAGTCCACCATCGTGCTTTCTCATGACGCATGGACAGGGTGGGATGTGTTCTATCCACCTTAAAATCAATAGATGTCGTCTGGTAGACATCCCTAATCAGAATCCGTCGAAATCCAATCGATCCGACACGACTTAACTGAGTGATCGTGCTAACAGAAAAAAAATTCTAAAATAGTCCACCATTGTGCTTTCTCATGACCCATGAACATAATAGGGTGTCCTATCCACCTCAAAATCAATAGGTGTCATCTGAGAGACGTCCCCGATCAGAATCAGTCAAAACCCGATCGATCCGACACGATTTAGTTGAGTTATCATGCTAGCAAGTTTAAAATGCCGACGAGACACACAAAACCAAATGGTTTTTTAAAAACCACTTTTTTTATTTTAGGCCGAAAAACGAAAAATAAACCCAAACAAAATTTTTATTTCAATTTTTCTTTACACGATTACATTACTTTCCGAAGTGCGGAAAAGTAAAATTAATGTCGATAAAGTTACTGGAGAATTTCGTTGGGTAGGTAGTAAAATAATATTTTATATCTATAATTCTTATCCATTTTCCACTTGATAAGAATATATTTATTTTATTAAGAATATATTCGAATAATATGTGTTTTATTTTATGGATGGATCAGTATCGCTACATTAAAACTGTTTGAATTTCAAATTTTTATTTTCAGTAAGGGCTAAATCGCTTCATTATAATAATTGTCAATAGATATCCAAAAACACGATATCAACAATGTACATTTATTACTTATTAACCTGGAAAAGCATTCGAATATTCGAAGGAATTCAGAATATTTAATTGAAAAGCTCTATAATATAAACGCAACTAGTATTTCAAATATGATATTTAGGAATTATTTGTATGTATATGTATATATATATATATATATATATATATATATATATATATATATATATATATATATATATATAGCTCATATAAATATCTAGGACATGAGATCCGCATAGGAGGAGATAACCAAATCTGTGAAATAGGACGTAGAATTGGCTTACCTTGGGCAGCGTTTGGGAAGCTTAATAACACTCTAAAGTCGAACATTCCAACTTGCTTAAAAAAGAAGGTATTTAATCAATGTGTACTTCCTGTACTTACTTACGGAGCAGAAACTCTTACATTAACAAAGAAGACCGTCAACAAAATACGTGTTGCACAAAGAGCCATGGAAAGGTCAATGTTGGGTGTTTCCCTCAGAGATAGAAACTCAAATGCAAGGCTTCGTCAAATGTCTGGAGTAACCGATACAATCGAACGCATAACGTTGAAATGGAACTGGGCTGGGCATGTAGCAAGAATGACAGACAGACGGTGAACAAGAAAAATTTTAGAATGGAGACAAGACGCCTTTCGACACAGAGAACGCTCACCAATAAGATGGGCAGATGATATTAAAAGGATTGAGACGAACTGGATGAACGCAGCACGTGATCGCAGACGATGGAATGGACTACGGGAGGCCTATGTTCAGCAATGGACACAATTGGGCTGATTGATGATGATGATGATTTAGGAATTGTACTGCATTATTAACGATAATAATAGTAATAATTTGGCTTTATATGTGAAAAAGTCTATATAAACAAAATATAAACAGTTTTCTCTTACAAGAATGAAGTGTAAACAAACTCTACTTAACTTAACCCTGCATATATAAATTTATAGTAAATACAAAGCGAAATAAAATAAAACAATAACCAAGTACTGTACAGGGTTATCCACATAACATTCTACCCCCCTTAACTGTTTTATTTTTTGAAATAGAAAAAAATGGTAAATACGAAAGTTGTAGGAAATTTTACTGAGATCTCAGACATGTATTTAGAAAAACAATCGAATCTCGCGTTTCGGAGATCTAAAATGGTAAAAGACAGTAACATATAAGTCGGAAATCGAGAAATGTTACTGACAGAGATCGTATCGATAAAGATGTATACCCCATAGAGTTCATTCGGCATTTGTCCTGGATCGGCGTACCGTGTACGGCACTGATGAGAACTAATAAGTTCCAAACAGCTGTAGGTCGTTTGGTTCCGATCCGGGACCATCGAATCCTACCTGTGGCGGGTTTTATTTTTTTAAACAAGATAAAAGAGTTAAGAAAAGTACTTTAGTATGTATCTTATCAGTATTCTTCATAACAAAATACGTCAAGGAGAAAGAAACCATACACATTTTGTACACCTTTTACTATGCAGTGACGTTTATAATAAAAATGTTAATTTTTTTAACTTAATATTTAGAAAGCCAGGTATGCGTTGTATTCTTCTCGATGCGACTTTTCAAAGGATGTAGCACTAGACATACCCTTACAGTCGAAAAAATAGTTGTTACGATTACATCCCTCTGGATAAGTAACCGCGATAACAAGTATTACTCTATTAGTGTGCCAACTAGATTTCAAAAGCGACCTGTTGTAAAGGTATTTACTGAAATTCTCCAGACTCAAGTTACAAAATGTATTCCAGTTAACGTTTCTACGCTACATAAATGTGAAAAGTAGTTAAAATGTCGTGAATAATATGTACATAGATAAATTACAAGGAATTTAATTCGATGTGATCATATGCATATATTGTATTAAGTATATTTTTTTATTATATAAAATGTTCTCATGTTCAATCAAAAAAGCTAATTCTTTTTATGTCATTGCTTCCATAGAAGTCTTTTTACTTTCAAACCAATACAGGTACCATTAAATATAATAATAGATCACCTGTAAGCTTCTAGTAAAGTATTATTTTTTTCATTTGCGAATACCTACTCTAAAATTGATTTCTTGAAGATATTATTATATTATTAATTAGTTATATACTTCCAAACTACTAGCAACTCTACAAAACGTATATGCAATGATAGATCTTTAATTATAGAAATTATATAACATTATATTAAATACAAAAGTTTTCGATATTATAACTACTTTCAGTATTATAAATTACACCAAACATGTAGTGTGATGTAATCACAAACACAAACGTACCCTTCCACATATTAGACTGTATAGGTTTCAGTTGCTGTACATTGTTGTACACCAAGTGAAACTTGTAACTACTACAGTGATTACAAAACTATTTAGGTCTGTCGTTAAATACTTTCATTGGATTTAAAGATATTGTAAAGTTGTAAAAAGATTTCTCCTTTGTTTTAGGATAAATGCCAACAACAACAACTAAAAGAGTAAAAACTAACGAGGAAAATTAAGAACTAACAATTAAAAAGGAAAACCTAACGAGGAAAACTAACAACAAAAAGGGAAAACTAACAACTAACAACTAAAAAGGAAAAACTAACAACTAATAACTATAAAGGCAAAACTAACAACTAAAAACTAAAAAAACTAACAATTAACAACTAACACCTAAAATGAAAAACTAACAACTAACAACCAAAAAGAATAACTAAAGAGGAAAACTGTAAAGGAAAAACTAATATGGAAAACTAACAACTAATAAATAGAAATGAAAAACTAACGAGGATAACTAACAACTAACATGGGTAAGACTAACAACTAACATGGGTAAAACAACTAACAACAAAAAAGAAAAACTAAAGAGGAAAACTAACCACTAACAATTAAAAATAAAACTAAAAAGGAAAACTAAAGATGAATACTGTAAAGGAAAACTAACGATGAAAACAAACCACTAACAAATAAAGAGGAAGAAAAAACGAGGAAAACTAACAACTAACAATTAAGAAGGAAAAAAGAAGGAAAACTAACAACTAACAAATAAAAATAAAACTAAAGAGGAAAATTAGAAATGAAAAACTAACGAGGAAAACTAACAACTGAAAGGGAAAACTAACAGGAAAAACTAACAACTAACAAATAAAAATGAAATACTAACGAGGATAACTAACAACTAACAATGAAAAGGAAAAACTAACAACTAACAAGGGTAAAACTAACACCTAACAACAAAAGAGAAAAACTAAAGAGGAAAGCTAACAACTAACAATTAAAATGGAAAAATTAACAACTAACAAGGGTAAAGCTAACAACTAACAACAAGAAAGAAAAACTAAAGAGGGAAACTAACCACTAACAACTAAAAATAAAAACTAAAGAGGAAAACTAAAGAGATAAACTAAAGAGGAA
Organism: Rosalia funebris; assembly: GCA_037954035.1. Lineage (NCBI taxonomy): Eukaryota > Metazoa > Arthropoda > Insecta > Coleoptera > Cerambycidae > Rosalia > Rosalia funebris. Next base: position 15,747,975 of record JAZFAV010000007.1, read on the forward strand.
AACTAAAGAGGAAATCTAAGGAGGAAAACTAAAGAGGAAAACTAACCATTAACAATTAAAAATAAAACTAAAAAGGAAAACTAAAGATGAATACTGTAAAGGAAAACTAACGATGAAAACAAACCACTAACAAATAAAAAGTAAAAAAAAAAAGGAAAACTAACAATAACAAATAAAAAGAAAACTAAAGAGGAAAATTAGAAATGAAAAAATAACGAGGAAAACTAACACCTAACAACTGAAAGGGAAAACTAACAGGGAAAACTAACAAATAAAAATGAAATACTAACGAGGATAACTAACAACTAACAATGAAAAGGAAAAACTAACAACTAACAAGGGTAAAACTAATACCTAACAACAAAAGAGAAAAACTAAAGAGGAAAACTAACAATTAACAATTAAAATGGAAAAATTAACAACTAACAAGGGTAAAGCTAACAACTAACAACAAGAAAGAAAAACTAAAGAGGAAAATTAAAGAGGGAAACTAACCACTAACAACTAAAAAGAAAAACTAAAGAGGAAAACTAAAGAGCTAAACTAAAGAGGAAAACTAAAGAGGAAAACTAAAGAGGAAAACTAAAGAGGAAAACTAAAGAGGAAAACTAAAGAGGAAAACTAAAGAGGAAAACTAAAGAGGAAAACTAAAGAGGAAAACTAAAGAGGAAAACTAAAGAGGAAAATTAAAGAGGACAACTGTAAAGGAAAACTAACGAGGAAAGCTAACTAACGAGCCGGAAATTATACAAGGTATGTTAACTTATATGGAATTAAGAACGTACATGTTGAAAACCTTAACTGGAATACATTTTGTAAGTTAAATATGCAGGATTAAAAAAATCCTGCATAGAAGTATTTTTCAAGAATTTGTGGATTTTTAAACCTGATTGCCCGAATTTAGGGGGTAATGACTTTCAATTATCCTCAACCAGGTAGATGTAACCACCACCGACATTCTTTTTATACATAAGGGTATATATTATATCTAGGGATATTACATTTGAAAATTCGCATCGAGATGAATAAATACAAGCCGCATTTCGTACCATAATTTTTCAAACTATTACCCGTAAAAGAATATAAAACATACTTTTTATATTAACTATTATATTAATAATTACTTTATCGCAAAAATCGTTTAAAATAGATTTTGTACTTTGTTCACTCTCCCCCTTATAAAATCTGGATGCGATTCGATAGCTACATGGCGATTCTGTAGATAGGCACGATAACATGTGACTGCAAATATTCTCTGAGAAAATTATCTCGTATAATTTATTTCCGATGGGGACGGAATTATGTACGTTAGGAATATGCATATTAGTTATAATTAAGCCCATTGTCTTTATTCTATTATACTAATATAATTCATTAATAGAAAATTTTAAATAACCTAGTGTGTTTTACCCAGTTGATAACACTTGATATACTCTCACAAATTGTGTATAAAATATATTTATATATTTATGAAAATAATAAAATAGATAGTCATTTAGACTATTACACATAATGACTGCACTATAAGAAAATGATTGCTGATACAAAAAGGTACGATAACGCGGAAGAGAAAGAGAGATAGGAAATAGAATATTTATAAATATATATATATATATATATATATATATATATATATATATATATATATATATATATATATATACAGGGTGATTCAACTAACCCGTTCATTAAAAGTTTATGAACTTCCCATTGGAATTAATTTTTTAAAATTTGGAATCAGAGGTTAGCGAGGACGATCTATTCAACTAAATAATTTTTGCTTTTCTGTCACTTCCTATTATACCGGAAGTAGCTATCAACTTCCTTATTTTAAATAAAACACCCAGTATATTATTACGTTTTTGAATTACCCTGCCGATTTTAAGTGAACTTTCTTAACAGTTCCCTATATCTATCTTCAGCAGTTTTTGAGATATTTTTTTGAAAAAATTAGGTTTTGTAGTATCCCATTGGAATGCTCGTAACTTATTCAAAACAAAAGTTATAGTAGCAAATTTTGGGCTGTAATTAGGCGGACTATTAAGTTTTCAGGTGATATGTAGTTTGATATTTTATTATTTACAGGGTGTCCAAAAAATTTAGTTCATTCTGACAAACTTTAACTACTCCAAAAAATAAATTCCAATGGAAAGTTCATAAACTTTGAATGAACGGATTAGCTGAATTATATAGTATTATATATATATATATATATATATATATATATATATATATATATATATATATATATATATATATATATATATATCTATATATATATATATATATATATATATATATATATATATATATATATATATATATATATAATACTTAAATATTAATTTATCCCCGAAATAAGATGGCGAAGAAGTTTGGAGTAAATTGTGAATAAACATACTCATATTATATTTGTATAGATTATGAATTTTAAGCTAGTTCAGTTAATTCATTTTTTTCTGAAATGTGGTCGTTTTTTTAACTTTAAGCAAATCTATAATATTTTTGTAACCGTGGTTTTGTGTGATTATCCGACCAGAAAAAGTAAACAATGTTCCAATAATTTAGTATAGAAATTACTAACGTTGTTAGTAATTTCTATACTAAATGAATATACTGATATTGCATTTAGGTCCGAATTTATATTTTGACACGCAGTTAAAAGTTCGTTTGCTAAAAATGGCTGAATTAAATGTCATCTTCATGACATTGTACATTTAAAAAAGTTACAGTTTTGACGGTGTCGGCAGTGTAAATCATAAATAAAATGGGACCCATTACGGAACCTTGTGACACACCAGATGTTATTAAGCATTTTTTCAGAGCTGTTGTCATTAACAGTTGCTATTTGAAATCTAAATTGTCAATACCAAAGTACTGGAATTTAGCACATAAGAATGAATGATCTAAAGTATCAAGAGCCTTAAAACATCGTTAGTATAGTTGTTTTACTGTTATCCAAAAAACTCAATATATTATCGCCAACGTGAGATAATATTGTCATTGGTAATATAGATTACCGAGGTGAAATAATATTACTTTTCATTACATAATCATAAACTTGCATCTGAACTACTTTTTCTAAACAGCAGGCGTAGCAAGTGGCATAGAAATTGGTCTTAAATGTGCAACATTTTATGGATCATTGTCTTTGGAATAATTACTACTAATTTGTACTTATCTGGAAAATATCCCAGTTGAAGGACACAGTCTATTATATGTACTATGTATTTGCATATCACTGAAGAAGAAAACTTAAGCATTTTTGCTGAAATATTATCATAGCCATAAGTGTTAAAACTTAGTTCATCATCATTAGGTCGTCAGTCCTAAGACTGGTTGGACGCTAACCTCCAGCTTCTCCTATCTTGTGCTAACCTACGCATTTCGCTAATTGTGTTACAACCTACATCTCTTACTATTTGCGAGCAGTAGTCTAATCTAGGCCTACCTCTACCTTTCTTTACTCCTATTTTTGCCTCCAAAATATCGCGGAGTATTCCCCCATGTCTCAGCAAGTGGCCTACCATTCTATCTCTTCTCTTCTTTATGTTTTTCCACATACCTCTTTTCTCGCCGACTTTCTCTAATACTTCTTCGTTGCTAACCCTATCAGTCCACGGTATTTTCATCATTCTTCGGTAACACCACATCTCAAAAGCTTCTAATTTCTTCCTACTTGCTTCCCCTACCGTCCAGGTTTCGCAACCGTATAGTGCCGTGCTCCATACATATGTTTTCAAAAATCTCTTCCTTGTTTCTAAGTTTATTACCCCCGAGCATAAAAGTGCTTTCTTTTTGTTAAAAGCTACTCGACCCTGCGCTATTCTTTGTTTTATGTCTTTATCGTTTCTTCCATCCCAGTTTATTTTACTTCCTAAATAGGTGAAGTCTTTAACTTTCTCCAATCTTTCATTATTAATTTGTACTTTCGTTTTTGCTCTGCTCTCACACCCTCTGCACACTAACACTTTAGTTTTGTTTTTATTTACCCTCATTCCGTATTCCTCTGTCAACACTGCCTCCATTTCGTTCAGTGCTGATTCTAATTCCTCCTTACTAGATGCTAATACTACTATATCATCCGCGAATCTCAGCATTTTTAGTTTCTGTCCCTGTACTTTAATCCCGAAATCCACTCTATCTTTTACCACATTAATCGCCTCTTCGATGTACAGATTAAAAATTAGTGGCGATAGCGTACATCCTTGTCTTACTCCTTTCCTAATACCTACTTCCCTTTTTTCCCCTTCTACTTCTATAACAGCAGTTTGCTCTTTGTATAGACTGTGTACTACTCTCCTATCTCTATACTTCATTCCCGCACTCTTTAGTATCTCGAACATTTTTTCCCATCTTACGTTATCAAAAGCTTTTTCTAAATCTACAAATCCTATATAAGCGTTCTTTCCTTTTTCTATTGTTTTCTCTAACATTACTATTAGCGCCAGAATAGCTTCGTGAGTTCCCCTATTTACCCTAATCCCGAATTGGTCTTCTCCTAATATTTCCTCCGCTCTATTTTCCATCCTCTTCTGCACTATTCTGGTTAAGATTTTTGACGCATGGGAAGTTAGGCTAATCGGTCTAAAGTTCTCGCATTTGTCGGCTCCTCTCTTTTTCGGTATAGTAACGATAATGTTCCTCTTATAATCCTCCGGCATCTCGCCCGTTTCGTATATGTATTTTACCAGTTTAAACATCCTATTTACTACTTTCTGTCCCGCACATTTCAAAATTTCCGCCTGTATTTTATCTACACCTGGTGCTTTATTGTTCTTTAGCCCCCTTAGTGCTATTTCAAATTCCTCTCTCAATATAGGTTTTCCTACATCTTCCCTATCGATACTAGATTCTACCTCTAATATCTCTCCTAATTCCTGACCCTCGTATAAACTTCCTAAATACTGCTTCCGTCTATCCGCTTTCTCCTCTCTTCCGATCAGTATGTCCCCCGATTGACTCCTAACGTTTCTACTTATTGTTCCTATATCCCTGAAGTTCCTCTTAATTATTTTGTAAGCCTCATCGGTCTTACCTACTTGCAACTTATCTTCTACTTCTTTGCATTTATCCTCTATCCATTGTTCTTTCGCTTTTCTACATTTTCTAATGATTTCCCACTTTATTGACTTATAAGTTTTCAGTCCTTCTTCGTCTCGTCTGTTTTTGTAGCCTCGTCTCTTTTGCATTAAGTTTAAGATTTCGTCTGTTATCCAGGGCTTCCTAGCTTCCCTTTTATCGTGTCCTAAAACGTCCGTAGCCGCGGAATCTAGACTATTCTTGATACCCTCCCCCTCAGTTTCTGCGTTCTTGATTTCGTCCTTACTCGTTTTATTTATTAATTGATCTGTTTTCTCCTAAAACTTATCTTTTATATTCTGATCCCTCAATATGTCTAGATTTATACGTTTCTTATCTTTCCGGGTTTTCAGATTTTTGAACTTTAATCTAGCTTTCATGACTAGCAAGTTGTGGTCGCTGTCTACATCTGCTCCTGGATAACTCTTACAGTCTTTTACTTGATTTCTAAATCTCTTCCTAACCAGAATATAGTCTATCTGATACCTGTCTATCCCTCCTGGCATTTTCCATGTGTACCGCCTCCTAACATGATTCTTGAACAATGTATTCGCGACTACCATCTTATGCTTCTCACAGAATTCTATCAGTCTGCTACCTCTCTCGTTTCTGTTTCCTAATCCATAAGGACCTACAAATTCTCCTTCTTTCCCCTCACCTATGACTGCGTTAAAATCTCCTACTATTATTAAATTTTCATGACCCTTCACAAATCCTATTACCTGCTCTATGTCCGAATAAACGGCTTCTAACTCTTCCTCACTGTGGCTAGAAGTAGGCATGTATACTTGCACTATTTCAGTTTCCACTGGCTTCGAATCTAACCTAACCATCATTACTCTCGCTGTATTGTAGGTAGCTATCTACACACTGTCCTGCGTTCTGCCGCATAACGATCCCTACTCCCGCGTTTCTATTTACCGATCCTGTGTGTATTACCCTATAGTCACCGCTCCAAAAATCTCCTACTTCCGGCTAGCGCATCTCACTTATACCTACTATATCTAATCCTGACCTATCCATTTCTATCTTCAGATTCTCTAGCTTCCCTGCCTGTCTCATGCTTCTGACATTCCACGCTCCGACTCGTGAAATACTACACTTCTTACTATTATTGTACTCGATCACGTCTCCCGGAACAGTCCTCACCCGGAGATCCGAACGGAGGACTATTTTACCTCCGGTGTTTTTGCCCCAGGAGACGCCATCATTAATTTGGGATAAGCTTTCTGTTAGCTGTTCTGAGGATTATAATGTGGTGGTTTCCTCTTGCCTTGCACATCGCAGTCGTGTGTGTCATAGCACCATACCAACCCCCACGGTTTCTGCCACTATGACTACTGAAAGAGCTGCTGCCCTCCTTCAGGGACTTGTCTTAGTCTGGTTTTTCATAAGGCCCCCCACTATGGTTAAACCTATGGTACGGCTCCTTAAATCATTAAAACAAAATTTAGTTAATCAAATAATTTTTGTAGTTGTTCTTCTGTAAGTAACTGACAGTGAAAAATCAATTTGCTTTTAAGTTTATGCGAGGAAAACCATCGAGTTGAATTTAAACTGAGTTATCTGAAAGAAGAAATAGATGAAAATTAATAATTTTTCATGTCAAGAATTTGCAAATCTACGGGAATTTAATATTCCAATATATTTTTTTTCGTTGAATATTTAAATATTTTAGGCCGGTCCAAAACTCTTTGCCACTTACATTGCATAATACTCACTGTACAATTTCGCAACTTCCTGTGATAGTTCCAGTATTCAACACTATTGTTTGCTTTATATTTACGATGTGCTTTATTTATGTCTTTTATTAAAGCTTTATTTTACGCCAGCTATTAATCATGGAACATAAAGCTATAAGGAGCATATTTATCAAACAGAAATAGTAGACATTCATTTAAAGCTTTTAATTTGTTGTCTATATTATCAATATACATATAATAATTATCTCAGTTTATATGTTGTCAATCTTGTTATTTTTTTGCTATCAAACGCACAATAATTTCAGTATGTAATATACAACAATCTAGGTTTCGGACGTATGGTATTAATATTCAATAAACACTGCATTAGTCGGTGTTCAAATATTGAGTATTTTTAGTTCCAGATTTACAAACTAAACCAGGTCTAAAGTAAATAATGTATATTAATTAGTCACTCAGGTGGGTTCAGTTATTAATAAAACAAAATCTCATGTCAAGACATGCAATCTGAGACCGAATTTGTTTAAGACTGGATATTATTCAGGAATATATAAATATTTCCCAAATCTTCGTTACAACATATACATACTCCAGTATTTCATTAATACAATATATCTATATTAAAAATAAAAATACAATAAAGTGTGTACACTAAAGTGTATATAATAAAGTGGATACAATAAGGTGTATCCATTTTAAGGGCGTTTTATTTTTCTCATAAATAAAACAGCCATTCTGTCTTGTTATAATAAAAGCCCACTTTGAATTCAACTTTTTAAAAAAGTTGAATTCAAAGTGGCTCTTTGTTTATGGTACAAGTACACTATTTAAATTTCTTGTTCCACCATTTAAATACATTTTTGTAATTGTTTTGAAATGTAAATTTTCAAAATATATATATCATAACCAGTAAAATTTGGTTTTCTTTGTCAGTCAAGTTTTCCTGACTTTAATAGTATGTCACATTCGTCTAATGATAGGATCTATTAAACACTAACAAAACCTATAAGCATTACTTTATGTTTTACTTTCAGCGGTAGATATATGTATATCATATCTACCGCCTTTGCCAAATTTTACATATTATTTAAAAAAATTTCCCCATTACTTTACAATTACATAAAGTCAAATATGTAATACCAAAATCTAGAATAAACTCTTTTTGAAACATTAAACATGAAATATTACACAATGTACGATGTTTCTCTGTATAACTAGAATTGCAAATATCTACCCTATTTTGTATTGTTTGGAGATCTGTACAAATTTTATATATTGGTGATAACATTGTACAACAATGGTGGTAACAATTACATTAGTTTCAGGAGTTGTAAGATAAAAAATATGTATGTTACGTACAGGCAGTCTAGGAACATGAAGGTTAATTTTTTGTAACAAGTGTGGACAGACATTTATTTAATAATTTATACAAAAATATTACACCTAAATACTGTTTTCCGGCTTCTAAGAGTTGAACATAAAATCTATTCAATAAACTTGCATGTGGTATATATCTAACTGGAAAAACTTCATCACAGCGAAAACTCATGTATTTAAAGAATTGCCCTTGAACTCTTTCTAGGTTACTCTAGTTACTCTATATAAATATTATAACCTGGCAAACAATAAAACCTTCCATGCAACAGATCCATATTCTAACTTAGATCTCACAAAAGGATGAAATTTTATTTTAACGTGTTTTAAGGTATTGGGAGCCATTTAGAATTTCTTATAATGAACCAAAGTATTTTGTAATAGCTTAAACTTCATTATTTATGTGATTAAGAAAAGTCAGTCTGCAACCAAAAATCACTCCTTTATTACTAACTTTATTTAAATTGATGTTATTAATATTATAATCAAAAGTAATAGAAGACTATTTACGAGTAAGATATTAAATTACACGTACAGATATTGAGTGGTAACAATTTAGTCTGATACCATGTACATATTTAAATTGTTAATATCATTTTGAAGCAAAATGCAGTCTCGCACATATTTTATCTGACGTTTACAGTCATCCGCATCCAACAAAATGTTCGACTTTACACCCTATCATATACCTTTTGTAAACACGATAAATAAAAGAGACCCCAAAATAGACCTTGTGGAACACCTGATGTTGCAAGTATTTCGACAGAACTAGAAACATACTGAACTGTTAGTCTTCTACTACTTATGTATGATTCAAAAAACAATAAGACTGTTTGACAGTCCGAAGTTGTTGAGCGTTTTGAGTAAAATACCATGGTCTAGCCTGTGAAAGCTTTGGAGAAATAAATAAATGGGTATAAATAACATCTACCTGGGAAACTTCATCAAATGCAGAAGCAACAAGCTCTGTAATACAGACCAAATTCGTTACAGTAGATCTACCCCTAATAAATCCTTGTTCGCACTCAATAATTTGAGACCTTGTATGAGAGGGATCCAAGTGAAAGCTCTAGACAGTATAATATTTTCTGCAAACAGAAGATATTACAATTTTGTATATCCATATATTTGTTTTAATCATTCCAGCATATAGACCTAGTAATATTACATTTTTCTTTACAAATAGCTTTTAGATACTTAATGTTAATTTACCCGGCTAGATAAAGGTTTAGATCATGTAATAAAGAAGTTTCATCATGTAATTGTGAGTGAAATACAGGATTTTTTATAAAGTAAGCTTTTACAAATTTTATTTCGTGTTGACAGTGTTAGGAAGACTTCATTACCTAAATCGGATAAACATAAACAATGCGTGAGAATATCGCAGTCTAAAAACGAACTCCAACCAAACACAAAAGTTACACAAGCTGCGATATTTCCATGCATTGCATTATATGTATAGGTAATGAAGTTATGTTAACACTTGTGACAGAAACTTTATAAAGGATTATTACAACTTCTGTATTCATTACCAAAGGTACACAGGCAATACATGACCTGACACTTTATTACGTACTCTAAACTTTTATCTAGTCATTAAAATGTTTTAACGAAAACTATTCTCAAACATTAACCTGCATTTTCATATATTCAGGGCGACCCTCTTAATTGCTCCTAGCAGCAATTAAGCACGAAACCTTCTTCCTATCCTTCTTATAATTACTAGTGACATTTCTGCAGAAAGTCTCTTATTTACGAGAAGCCATGTAGCCATAACGATTGACATATTAACCAATATAGTTGGCTGAAAATTTATAATTTCAAGTATATGTGAACGTTTACTTATTTTTCGAAATATATTTGCGTGGATATTAAACATTTTTGGTGGCGGAGAAAGAAACAAGTTGAATGTAAGGCCATTCTCGGAATATATCATTTGATTTCACCTTGCTCCATTAAAACGTCCCTTGAATATTAAAAACGCTTAACATTTCTAGTGATTTAAATAATCATCGTTCTGCATGAGAGTTATGTCCTAATTATTTATACAGGGTGCGTCGAAAGAACGAAAATTAACACATACAAATAATAACTGCGTACGAGTAATTCCTTATTTGGAAGAGGCTTCAAATATTTATTCAAACGTTGTTTTTATTTTAACATCTGTTTTGATGTTTGAGTAAATCCAGTATATTTAATATTAGCACACCATGAAACTTTCTAAGGGGCTACATCCGCCTAGAATCCCTCAGGGGCTCAGAGCTATTATAGCCTGAGTACGGGTGGGGCAAACCCGAGGTATCCGAGCCACAGATGAAAGAACGCCGTTTATCTGATTAAAACCGGAATGTACTTCGGCCGCTACATAAACCACCATAAGACGTAATGGTTGAAAGCGGCGGTCGAGTACATCGGGCGACTTGGCTTTACCGCCTGGTCCGCGAGGAAAAAACCTCTATAAAAAAACCCTAAGTCAAGGTGGAACAGCATATGCCGAAGACTGTATAGCCAAGAGGGTGATCTTAGTCACTAATATGCGAACTCCGGAGACCAGGCGACCTCCGGTTTGATTAGTCTTCCTGTAGCAATGCTAGGCTCTGCTACAGGTGACCGTGTGTTTCCCCAGCTACTCGTGGGACGTATATGGATCCAAGTAAAACTCTTTTAAAGACTGGTGATACGCCTCAAGAACCATAAAACCCAGAGGACGATAACATTTCTCAACCTCCTGCTGATGCTGAAGAGGTGGAAATGGGTTCACCCAAAGGCCCTGCCATCTCTAAAAACGAAGAGTAAAAAATCCTTGTCTCAGGCGAAGGTGAGCCATCGGACTCTGAAGAGCTGATAAAGTTGACTGACGACTTAAAGATCAAGACGAAGGCACTTACTGGGGCAGCAAGGAAAATATTCAAATGGCTGCTGAAACATGGGCACCCAGTTGAAGAGGTCCGTGTGCTGTCTCAAAGGCCTCTGAACGGAGGCCCATCCGGGAAGGGATCCAAAAGAAACCCCTCAGATGGGTCCACTCCGGAAAGTGGAACCAAAAAACAGAAGAAAGCAGAAGAAGCACCGGTTGTCCAATCCACTTCGGGGCTGAAGCCAGCGCTTTCGTACAAACAAGCGGCTGAATGCATTAAAGTGGGCATTCTTCACAAACAGTTTCCAGAAGCGCTTCTGAGCACACAACAACTCAATGAGGTTCAGAATGCAATTCTAGAACAAATCGTTGAACAAAAAGACGGACCCATCAAGCTAAAATTCCTTAGTCCAACGTTCAAACCCGGATTCCTGGTTTTGTCGTGTGTCGATGAAGCGACCTGGAAGTGGCTATCAGACACAGTGGGAGAAATGAAAACTTGGAGGCAATTTTGTGAGGAGATCAATTGCCCCAGACAATGGGCCTCCAGAAAATCCTATCCAAGGACCACTCAAACGGCATCGGACTGCTTCAAAACTTCGATGACAGTTACACGGAGAGCAGAGAGGAAAGTGTCAGATTGCTACTGCAAACCCACTTTCCGGACTCTATCATTAGTGGAAATAACGAGGAGGCCGATCGGTTTAGGGAGCGCGTCCATTTCGCCCCACAAACCGGATAAAAAGCCTAGCATAAAAACGTTCACACAAAATAAGATCAGATGGGCAATCAACTCCTTTAAACCCTACAAATCGCCAGGAGAAGATGGAATCTTTCCGGTCCTGTTACAACGGATCTAATGGAGCTATTAATTCCACTGACTCCACTACTCAGAGCTAGTTACTGTCTAAGGTACATGCCGCAAAGCTGGCGGGAGATGAATGTGGTCTTCATACCGAAGGCCGGAAGGCGACCAATCGCCCAGCCTAAGTCATATAGACCAATTAGCCTAACATCATTTTTCCTCAAAACAATGGAAAGAATAATTGATCTTCATCTGAGAAGAGAGGTACTTGCAAGGACACCACTCAGTAAGAACCAATATGCCTATCAGTCGAGCAAATTAACTGAAACAGCTTTACATAGCTTTATAAAAAGGATTCACTCACGGAAAAATAAATTGCGCTCTGTGCATTCATAGACATCGGACGCACTTTTGATAACACCTCATATGAATCTATACGCAGGGCTGCGCAAAACAAATGATTTGAATAGATCCAATCAATGCTCTCGTGTACAAAAATCAAAGCAAATTAGGAAGTGACTCATAACAGTGACTACAGGTAAAGGCTGCCCTCAAGGAGGAGTATTATCGCCCCTTCTGTGGTCGACCGTCCTAGATAATCTTCTCACAGAGCTGGATAGCCTTGGATTTTATGTTCACGGATATGTCGATGATATAGTAATTATGATTAGCGGGAAGCATGACAAAGTCATATCTGACCTGATGCAAAGTGCCCTCAATGTCATCAACAATCGGTTCCGGAAGGAAGACCTAAGTGTCAACCCCGACAAAATAGTAATTATTCCATTTACTAGAAGAAGGAAGCTTGCATTAACAGGCTTCGTTATAAATGGAACACAAATTAACTTCTCAAGTGAGACGAAATATTTTGAAGTAATCTTAGATCAGAAACTCACTTGAAACCCACAGTTGCCAAGAGTAATCGAACGAGCAATAGTGGTGCACTGGACCTGTCGAAGACTCTTTGGCAAAACCTGGGGACTGAACCCTAAAATGATTATATGGTCATATTTAACGGTAATCAGACCCATGGTCACATACGTTTCCTTGGTGTGGTGGCCAAAAACAAAAGAAAAGACAGCGCAAGACAAGTTGTCAATCGTGTAACATTCAGCATGTCTTGGAACAATAGGAGCAATGAGAACCTGTCCTGAAACTGCAGCTCTCGAACTCCTGCTTGATCTCCTCCCCATACATCTTCAAGTAAGGAAAGAGGCGATTTTAGGAGCGATGCGACTGCTTCAGACTACAGTACTGAAAGAAGGAGACTTGATCGGACATTTGAGCATCCTCAGGGAGTACGGCTCAGTAGTAACGACTCGACCGGTAGACATAAGGCAACCTAGGTTCAAATTTAGACTCTCATTCGAAGTGGTCATTAATGACCGCCATATGAAAACACACGAACAACCTAAAACAAAAACCAAACAACTACAAAGTCTGCTCATCTGGTATACTGATGGGTCGAAAATAGAAAATGGAACAGGAGCAGGCATTTATGGCCCAAGTTGTAGGTTATCAAAAGCCTTAGGCCGGACTCCTACTATTTTCCAGGCAGAAATACATGCCATAGAAATATGCACTCGAGAATGTCTGAACAGAGACATACGAGGAGCTAGAATTTATACCCACACAGACAGTCAGGCGGTGCTGAAAGCCCTGAGTAGCTGCGTCGTCAAACCCAAAGTTGTATGGGACTATCTGCAACTGTTGAAACACCTTGGAAACCAAAACAGGGTAACCTTGAAATGGGGTCCAGGATATGAATGAATTGAAGGAAATGAGATTACCGATCCTCTAGCAAAAGAAGGTGCAACCTCTACATTTCTTGGATCAAAACCATATTGTGGTATAGTAAAATCATATAAGGGAGGAAATCCAAAAGTGGGAAGAGAAATAAAAACTTTCCCACTGGAATCTAGCTCCACGACAAAAACAAGCGAAAAGGTTTATAACTTATTCGCCTAAAAAGACCAAAGAACTTCTGAAACTCAACAAACTGGAGATAATGCAGATAACAGGCCTTCTTATAGGACACTGCCCTCTAAGGTACCACCTTAAGAAGATGTGCAAAGTTGAATCAGACCTATGCTGCTTCTGCAACAAAGCAACCGAAACTGTAGAACACTCTGCACCTCCATCTGCAGAGCACAAGGCTACTTTATCTAGAACAGGTAGATATTTCTCCTGCAGAGGTAAGAACGGTGGCTCATAGAAGAATCCTAAGCTTCTATAGAAGCCTAGGAATCGAGAAAAACTCGTACATCAGGGTAAGTACAATAGATCTAATTAGGTCGTACTACGGAGAGGCCTAAAGAAACCTAAACGACCCAAACCATATCTAATCTAATCTAATCCAATTGGTTATCGTATCACGGGAGCCTTTTCCAAAATTCGAAAAATTAATAAAATGGCGGACTTTTTTCGAAATACCGCGATTTTTCACCCGTTTTTTCAACTGTTATTATTAATAAAAATTGTGCAAAAGCCAACTACTCAAGACAGGTAAATTTACCGTCAATATGCAATGCATGGGCTATACAATAATTGTCCCTCCTCTTCTTCATAACCCTCTAATCGCGCTGTTACTTGCTCCTTTTGTTCGCTTCTGGCGCTTATGGCAGCGTGCGAAACCTACGGCGTAAGGTCCCACGGTGACACCCATGATATTCTACACTCGTAAAAGTACTGAAGTGTCCTCGTTAAATATCATTGGAGACTCATTGACCTCGTTGTTATTTTGCGTATGAGCTCTCAAGCAAATTTTCCAAAGATAAGTCCTCGTAAGTTGGTTTAATGATTTTTAGTACCGTCTCATTCAGAAAAGTCTTGTGCTTGTACTCGGCAAGAGAATTAGTAGATAGCTTCAGTCCTACGCTAGGTACACCAACTGTCTTTTCACGGGAGGCATTTGTCATGCTGCGGATTTTTATCGGTCGAACTTTTGTGAAAATACGTCGCCCACACTGCGTCTATTGTCATAGACGCATGACATATCATGACATCATATATTTTGTCAATTCAATAATCACTTTATCCGTAAATTTTTCTATCCCTCTACCAGCAATGTTCGCTTTTTTCCATTACGTAATCCTGTTCCCATTCTTTTCTCCGTAAGGGTTACCTTCAAGGCGAGCGCCCTGCGGCGGGAGCTAGATGTCCGGATTTTGCAAAAATGCAAAAAAACGTATCAGTCTTTTTCTGACAAGAATCACGCAAAAAGTTATTTAGACGATTTTACATATTCGAATTTTATTTTGTGTTACAATTAAAAATAAATTCTTGGTTAATAAAAAACAATAAATTTAATTTTTAAATAACAAAATGATAAAAATAAAAAGACATACTTAAAGGATTTTAACACCCCCCTCTTGCTCACCTGTTCTGCGGTAATTAACCTATATTCTTCAGTAATTCTCTGATTCAAAACCTTGATGTGAATATATATTGAATGTGAATCTACACACGGTTCGATCTGGCCGCATAGTGCATCTTTTTCTCTCTGAATGTTACCTCACGCGTTCTTCTACGTATACCTAGAGAATCTCACACTTTTTCCTATTCTTGATGAGCAGGGCAATAAACACTTATTTTCCTGAACAAATAACCTGAATATTGTATATAAAACATTTATTTTTAAAATGGTATGGTATGACTAGGCACATTTTTATATAAAATTGTACATATTGTCTTATTATTACAAGTGTATTTAAACAACATGGAGAACGCCACAAAATGCAACAAGTTACGATGTAATATGTGTAAATTATATGGAAATTAATAAAGTAATTTAAATCTCACCTGTTACACACATACACTTCCCCACATGTTTTATTTATAACGATTCCCACTGTCGTCACTGTATTTTAAAGAGGCAATTAATTTAATAGATAAATATTCTATGAGGAACCTAACCTCATATGTTCTTATGTCTCTTATATGTCTCTTATTATAGAGAAAAACTATAGATGCAATTACTGCATGGGTAAAATGTTTACATACGAAAATGGTATAGATAAATAATGAACTTCATGACATTGTATTTTACAATTTCAACAACATACCTGTGTTACTATGTTTATAATTTGATTTATTCATTATAAATTCTAGGAACTATGGCTGTTAGGTGCAAGGTCGATGTTGCTAAATGGTGAGAATTAGATGGTGAATGATGAAATGGTGAATATTTATTTACTCATTATTGATATACAAGTGGGGGGAGACTATTCCAAAACGGAAAACAGACCACTATTTCTGATGTAAAGTAGTTATTTTTATATTCAATTATATTTTTACGTACATATATTGTATATTAACTGCTGTTTAAGTTCATCATGTTGCTCTAATTATGAATTTGACTATCTTAAATGGATTTAACTATGAGAGATTAACAAGTATAAGTTAAATATTATAAAACTATATTACTACATCAATTTTATAATATGTATTATAACAGATAAATATTAATAATTAAAGCATCAATATTTCAATAGGAATGTTTTTAGATAATCTGTAGCGGTAGACGTATTTAAGAATTTTACAGATATACAATCTGATTGATCGAAACCGCTCATTAAAAGTATTAACAGTATTAATATTATTAAAAATATGATTATTCATCATAATTTTTTCAGAAAATTTCATAGAACGTATTTGTTAATACTCAAAAGATATTTATGTTATGTTGTTAATGAAAAAACCTTTGTTAATGCTCAATAAAGATATTATTAAGGTGGCTTTACTTTCGGGTATACCAGAAGTTTCTAGCAACTTTTTTATTTTAAATGTAATAGTGTGCGTAATTAAATTTCTTAACAAGAATAATATCCTTCCTGCACGCAGTTTGGTTTTCGGACAAATCACAATACAACTACAGCTTTATTGAACGTGGTGAATTGTAAGAGGCTGTGGTGCCAACAGAAATATCTATTTAATCTTGTTTAATCATAGTGAAACATTTGATACTCTTGATTACAACACTCTATGTATTAAATTGGACGTGTTGAATCTGCTGTACTTTTTTTAACTATTTAACCCAGAGATGTCCAGGAACTGCTGTTGATAATTTTGTATCGCTTTGTATAGCGATACATAAACATGTACCACAAGGTGGTATATTAGGTCCTCTATTTTAAAAGAGGATGATCAAGATCATTTTTACGAAGATATCAGGTTACATTGTGACGAAAATCTCAACATCATAATGATTGTTGTTCTTTTTGGCAAAGAGATTTTCAGAGAACTTTTTCCTTGATTGGAACACGGTATATTCTCATAACTGCAGATATTGGATTCAAAAAAATTCTCATTAGATTCAAGAATTGCATAACCAACGTCATGGTAAAGTAAATATTTTTCCTTATTTATTTAAAGAAAGTTTGATTGCTACTAGATCTAGATATTTGGATTTTTTATGTTTTGACTTACTGTCACCATTAGCAGTTGTTTATTCAAACAACTTTGGACAAACTTTGGATGATGAATAAGACAGAGCTCCTCCCCATTTTAGTGTTGGTGTTCTTAACACTATTTTCTGTTAGAGATGGATAGAGCGACGAAAACTAACTAAATGACCAACTCGGTCACCTGATTTGACCTCCTTGGATTTAAGGCAATAAATTACACTCGAACTGGAACATCCGATAATTACTAAATGTTCAACACAAAAGATTAACATGCATGACTATAAAATTCCTGTTAAAAACAAAACTTGCTTAATTTGTATTTTCTCATACAACACGCTCTGTATTATAAAAGTAAATAGGAAGGAACAATTTAATATGACACATTTTGTACCTGAAAAACTTTAAGGATTTCATTTGTATTTAAAATAAGAGGGCTGCAATTTAAAAAATCCTATGATGACGTTATGAAGTCATCACATTCTTGTATGTGTTTGTGTTATGACACAAACACATAATCTAAAAATTATGCTTTAATAAAATTTATACTTTAGTTACTGTATTTCTAAAAAAACAAAGGTGACATGTCTCAAAAAAATCATTTTATAACAAAATTATTTATATTGTGCCTTATCACGCTGTATATATTTTGTGATGAATCATTTTGGTCTATGTACAGCCAATTATGTATAAAATATAACGTTTTACTTCTTTTTTCAAATAGAAAATTTACAGTTTTAAAATTTTTCATGTCTAATAAAGATTTTACATTTTTTTGCCAATTTTCAGAAACAAAACTATAAGCAAGTATACATTAATGTTATATTAATATACATAAAAATGTATGACATATTTATCGATAAACTTTCGAAAAGTATCATAAAATATTTACTCATGATATTCTAAATTATATGTCTGTGCATATGAGATAAAAATACTTATGATTTAACCTACACCTAATGATTAAAATTGAAAAAACCTAAAATTTGCAATCTAAATACAGAAGATTAAAACTAAATTGTAAAATATATGAATTTATAATTGCCTACTACTTTTTGTTTCAACATACACAATGTTAACATTTTAATAAACATTTTTAACAAAACGCTCGGGAATTTTTGTAACAAATCGTTGGTATTACAATATTAAAAAATAAAATTAATATTTAAAATATTTTAAATACCATAACAATATAACATAATAACGCTATCAAATTATTTTTTTATATTTTTTAAATAATTTATTAAACGTTTTAAACGTCATTCCATATTGAGAATATAAAATAAATATTTCTGAAATTTGTCAACAATTAAAACAATTATTGTCTCAGCATTTAACATATAATTTAATTTTGGGCATAAGGCTTAGAATTAAGGTTTTTTTTTTATTGTGGCCTTAACAATGATAATTGACATCAAATAATTATGGAATAAAGACCAGACTCAAAGTCATTCCAATAATCAAGAAATTAATGGACGGTATGGCGCGTCCAATGTAAATACCGTAAATACTATCCAGGAAGAATGTATTACACACTTTCAGAGACACTTTCGGTAAAATGCCTGAACTATAGGCAATAGCGAATTATGTTTAATAGCGAGTTAATTATGTTTTCATTTAATAAAGTGTGACTATTTACAGATCGAGAGTATAATTAACGCCAAAAATTAAATCATTATAGCGTTTTGACGTATTGAAATTGTCTCATTACATTATTTCTTAATGGTACATATGTATATATCAGACTAGATCAACCAACAGTAAGTATTAAAAATCGTATTATGCAAACTTAGCACATCATATTATGCAAACTAAGATTCGTAAATTTGCAGTATCATTCTTTCTGACATACATATTTTTAAGTTGTTAATTTTATACAATTATACGAGAACACGTTATTATTATTTATGAACTTTTATTGAGGTTCTATTACCCAAATTGTCGTACTATTCAAATTATAAATAATGTTAGAGTTTTTGTAGAAATGTGCATTTGGCGATAGCAAGGATAAAAGTGCATTTTGCCTCGACCGGGAATCGAACCCGGCTCTCCCAGTTTCCGGCTAATTGCTCTGACCGCTGAGCTATCGAGACACACTCATTATCCCTGCTAATGCGCCAATTTTAATGCGTCACTACATGTATTTTGAAAAAGTAACTGTAATTTTATGGAACATTGCCTACAGTTGGTAAGCTTCTGGAACACTAAATTTCGTAAAATGCTATCTGCAGTGTAAAATGAAATATATCTACAGTATACCATAACTATTATACATAAATTATGAAGACTTCATCTACAGAATCTACACCATTTTCCTCAACTGCATAAAGGGATTCTTAATGTTTTGCTGATAATGGAATACATTATTTAAATCGAACATCTTAACACTACTATTACTAATATTTATCGACTTAGTTGTCTTCGCCGTATTCACAATTCTTTAAAAACATATAAAATTAATCAGTTGTATAAGTGTATTTCATCGCTATTTGCCAAATAAAGAATCTCAAAACATAACTTTGGCTTGTTTTTATGACTAGGCTCAGCAAGACTCTTCCGTTTATCGGTAAGATAAGAGAGTTCTTTATTTTGCAAATAGCAATGAAATGAATAGTACCTCTTAAGCACTCATATTACATGTCTTTTCTTATTTATTGTTCGATTACCTGAGTGTAATGTGAATGTTCGTTACAATAATCATAAATAAAAATAACGTTTGTTGCAATTATGAAAGCTTACTCAAGTAATAACAATAATTACCTACCTATGTAACATATATTGCAAAAAATGAAATGCAGTGCACGAATCTTACCTTATCGGTAATAATAATTATTATTGAATAGTGATCGTAAGTATTTCTGCAATTATGTTCAATCAAACAAAGGTCGTACTGGGATACCAGACAACCTGGTCGATAATAACTTAATACTTGATGCACCACAATTAATAGTAGGTGGTTTTTGTGAATATTTTAATGGCGTGTACTCTCATTTTGGTGAAACATCAAATTGAATAATATCCCAAATTTTAATATTACTGGATTCAATGAAAACAATGTATTGCATGCTTTAAGTAAGCCAAAGAATAAAATTACCAGAATGAGTGATTTGATCAGGTCATGATCAAATGAAAGCTTTTTTTTTATCAAAAATCATAAATATATTTTTGTTCAACCTCTTGATATTATTTAATTTCGCTGTGAAAAGTAATACCTAATAGCGTTGAAAATTTCACGCATCTGTCCTACACCAATTTCGGTGATAAAACTTTGTTAACCAATTACAGACCTATTTCCATATTATATAATTTAGTTACTACTACTTACTAATTTTATTTACCCTTGTGTTGTATCATGCTGTAAATTCTACTGAAGATTGAATATTTATTCAATTAGAAGAGTCACATCTGGTGTAGAACTAATCGACGTGAATCAAACTAAACATTCAAAGATGTCAAACCGTGAGCTATTCCCTAAAAAACTAAGTACTTGAATTTGAATATAAAATATGAGTGAGATCGTAACCTACATATAAATGAAAGTCAGTAGAAATCTAGAAATTTGTAAATAGGAACTGTCAGAACTTCTGGAATACTGAAACATTCTCTTTAATGTATTATTCATTTATATGATCAAAGGTGAAATATGCTTTAGTTATCTAGTATCCATATTACAACGATAAAAGACTCCATGAATGGAGTCTTTGATGGAATGGAATGAAAAATGTTCAAAGAAACTTTTTAAGATAAAAAAAACACTATTTACTAAATAGTTTTATTTGTTATTTTTCATTAAATTACCTATCTTGTAATTGAATCTGTATAATCTGTTGGGCAATAAAGTGTAATTTAATTTAATTATTGTTTTTAATCGATTTTAGAATTACTTGAAAACGAAATAAATTACAGTTCAAACAAGTCGACAACTACTGTAATTAAATAATAACATGACCTAATTAAATATGTTTATTATTTGCATTTAGTTTACATTTATGCTTGGAATCTAAAACTAAATATTGAAAAATTCGTTTTGCTTCAATAGGTTTTTACTAAGAAAAGAAATTTATTTTGCTTTTCTGATTGAACTATCAAAATAGCAACTAGATAAATGTGAAACCTCATAGATATTTAAAGATGATTTTTGAAGATATTGTATTCTAAAACTTGAAAATCGGCATATGCAAATTATATAAATATGTCTAAAAAGTCTGGAAACATTGTAATTGTAATTGGGTAACTTTTTTCGATAAAGCAACAGTATATTTTCTAAATTACAGCGCCGAATTTGTTTAACGTTATTGGTTAACTGGTAACGAATTTTATTGTTCTTAATAACATTATTGTACATACTTCAAGTGTTGCACATTTTGAACCGGTCGTTAACTTTTTAATTGTAATAAGTTCGTTTAAAAATGTACCTATCATATTTTAGTTACGCCCTCTTATTTGATAGTCCCTAGTGGTAAATGGAAAAAAATTCAGTCTAAAGACTCATTTTAATATTCCATGTCGTATAGCTATAGTATTCACGCAGATAATAAATTAATTATTAATTATCAACCATTTTTGTTATTATTATTAATGATTATTGTACTTCATGGTAATTTCATTTCTCTCAAAAATTTTACATCATTCCTCTCTGTTGGTAGCAGATAATATATAACTTGACGTCATACGTAGGGTTTATAAAATAACTTCTACGTACAAAAAATGAAGAAAAAATAATTTACACAGTAAAAAAAATATCGTTAATAATTGAGCCGCCTTTGATTCTTCTTTGTAAAAAACTTGAATTCTTCAATGACCTAAATTTAGACACATGATTTGTATTTGAATTTTTTTTAATTAATTTCAATCTTCATAAAATGTAAAATAGTAAAATAGTGAATAGTATTCTGCAGTCATGAAGATATGAGATACTATAACAGTTTATGGTAACTTTTACAAATCAGATTTCATTTCAAGTCCATTTACAAAAGAGAATTGAAAGTGAACAGCAGTGATGTTTATGGAAAAATCTTATAGCTGTGTCATGACTAAAAATAGAAATCTAATCATCATTTGAAATAGAAATGGTTCATGTTTGTAATGTATGACATTTACAGGTGTATCGTCCTTTAAACAAATGTGAAATATCCGATACCATAGGCGTGCATGGCACAGTTATTTATACATTAAATATATCTGAACGTGGATGAATGTGAGTTGAAATTGGTGATTCGTATGAAGTATTAAGATTATTAAATACTATAAGCATACATGATTTGAATATTACTTTAAAAAAATAATAGTTTATTTCTCATAAAAGAACATTACATTTCTTTGTAGAATGGTTTTTATGATTAGTATAAATAGTTATTAACAGTGAGTTCACAAAATCAATTAGTTAAGAACTCTTAAGCAGATAATATTAAGACTTATAATCAATTGTATCTATTATCAGTATTAAATAAACGTATTTGTATTTACAAACACTGATATGGATAAAAAAAGTTATCAATTACCAAAACTCTAGGTATCTAGTTTAAACATAATTTAAATACAAGTATGAGGGTAGCCTCAAAACCCTTGTCTCAACCCTAACTACAGAATCCTTCGGAGAAGTAATGATCTTTTATAGAATCGAATTTGAATTAATTTCAAGTATATTTATATAATGCACCCCCCCCACAATTTCTAAGCAATGTGATGGTGACCTGATAATTAAGGAATCATATAGGACAATTCGTAATTGTCATGAATTAATTTTGATCCTGAAAATAATAGACAAAACAGAACCAACAGTTTGCTTTCTTTTTGCCATTATAATCTCAGCGGGTTGCCTAAATAGAAGAGAACCCTAAGTACGAGTATGCCGCATTATAACCTCTGGTTTTTGTTTATTGAAAAGGAAACGAAACTGATTGTGAGTACGATAGACTCCACGAGAAAAACACAGTATTTTTGTTTTTTCCGTATTTACAATAATTTTGTTCAGTGTAGTATACTCGTACTTTTTTAGCAAATTGAGCTTTTTGCATAAATCAATTTCTAATTCATCTATAATGATCAAGTCATCAACATATAATAATATTAAAACGCCATTAATGCTCACAATATTAAAACCACGAGTACCATTAGATTCGAAAAAGTTTTCAATATCCGAAATAAATAGAGAAAACAATAGAGGACTTAGAGATTCTCCTTGTAAGACTCCTTCAGTCACATTAAAAAATTTTAGATAACTTATTGTTAGCCGGAATTTTTATGTAAATTTTTTTATACTTAAAAAGGCTTAATGTAAAAAAAATAGTAATAGCATGATTATATTATTCATTTTTTTAGATCTCGAAATCTGATCAAGTCTAGAACATTTTTACATATTTTCGCATCACAGTTTTATGGATTATGGATTTCTTTTTATTTTGATTTTGAACATGAAAGACTTTTACAGAATTGAGACACTTATTCAAAATGATCAGCTCTTAAAAGAGATTAAAATAGATTGAGTGACATTTGAAAATATTCTAAACAATGTAAATTACTTTGCTTGTTGGTATTTGACCAACGGTCAACTATAACCAACTATTTCATATTAGCGTCTTGCTTTAATTAGTTAACAAGTCAAAAATTAAGTTTTATCTATGGTAACACTCATACTTGAGTGTCATAATGCCTGATGATACTCAATAAGATGATACCATAACGGATTCCAAACCGATACCGTAAACAGCACAGAAGGGGATGCAGTGTAAAATTCACATGTTTGAAGTTCAACACAAAACTCTCTAAACGATTCTTAGAATTAAATAAATGATAGACATTTAGACTTATTGTCAATATAGTTCGTAGCAGCAGAATATTGTACTGGTGTAACCATAAAGCCTAAAAACTGAATAACTAAACAAATTATAGGTAATTTTAGTCGATTTTTTAACGATTTAATGTTACATAACTTCTAAAAAGAGATTTATACCTCTAATCTCGAAATTGAATCCAATCAGTAAATCTATTTTTTTCGTGCTTCTTTTAGCGATATGTGCACGTTGTAAATTGTACAGATTTGTGTGTTCTAAATTATAGAGAAAATATATTCCATTTGCTAGAGTTTTCATATGACTTTTGGTTATTTGTCTGGAGGATATAATATATTTTAATGGCTTCTAGAATCGAGCATATTATTTCCTTATCTTGATCTTATCTTCATTAAATTATTGTGAATTGAAATACAATAAAATCCCAAATTCACGAAATTATGCAATTAGAATATTTGTAGATATAAACGAGATTCGATAAATAATCAGGTGTTATCGGATATTGATCTCATCCAATCGGGTGGCATTATCTTTAGCAGAATGGGTTAGGCATCCAATTATTTCATACAGATGATACTTTTTAAGTAAATATAATAACCTATTAAATAGTAAATGTAATACTATAGTGTTAGAGGACCTATTAAAGTAAGGATTATTGTCCAATTATTGGATGATTGTATAATCATTATGGTTTCATTATCATAGCTCAGAAAGAAATTGATAAAAGTCTGTAAAAGGGGTTATAGAATATCACTTAAACCTTTTGACATACTTCGGGGATTTTTCATTCGATTCTTTGTTACTGACAAAATTAGCTTCAAATTAGCAAAATTGCGACCACTACAGTTTCATTTTACCCAATTCAGTTTTTTTATATCTCAGGTATTCACTGTTTGATAAAAAACTTGACTTGTAGAGTTTGTAGTGACATAAAAGTCAGACATGGATTCTTTAATTTGTCCATGAATTATTTTTTAATCGACTTTTATATGAAGAATTAAGCTAATATTTGTCACGAAAAAATTACGAAAATGGTCGTCAGTGTAACATTTTACGATTTGGCAATACTTTCACGTGCTTGATAATAAGCGCCATTCCTATAAAACTGTTAAACATGATAACTAATTCAGATTTTGCTCTATAAATTCCTTCTTACTGTATTTCACTTTTTGAATTGGGTTCAGAATAATCGCGAGAAAAATGGCTTCGGTATTTGAAAATTTTAAGGTGGCATCTTTATTAGTAGGTGCCATTCAGAAGTCTAATAAAAAATCACTGAAACACATCAAAGAGTTTAAACAATGCTGAATAAAACATTTTTCACAGATTTCATTTTTGTCAATTCTTTTCGTCATGACGACACCTTCGAAAAAACCATAATTATACATATAATTTTGGTGCATTATTATGGCAGTCCTGAAATGACTATAAATCGTAATTACAACAATTAAAAGTTTGATTAAACTTTAATCTTTAAGCCTATTTAATCCTCATCTACCTAATGGTTTATGGATATAGTATGTCCCTAAAGTTTCAGAATAAAATTCATCAACTGAACGTCTTCTGGAGAAACTCCTCGGACACATCGATACTTATTTTTAAAGACATATAAGGGTTGTTTTCAACCCTTACAGGTGTTCTTTTGAAAATAAAAATCGGCGTTTATATCGAAAAATTCGATAAACGTTCATTTCAGTTTAAAGGAACTTTATGTCAAACTTCAGGTATGTCCCTGAAGTTGTACGAGTACGTATGTATCTAGTTAAAACGAAACCAGATCTTCCTTAGAAAATAAATTTATCTTCCTGAAATAATAGTATATTATAGAATGTGTAGTTTCGGTGTACTGCACTGCAAATATCTAAAACATGGTATGTAATTCTCGATGCTGACTGCTCTCGTGGTAGGCAAGTTTATGTTTTTGTTTTGTAATGAATATATATTATTATTATAATAAGGAACACTTGCCGCCACTTCAAGAGATTTTTCAAATTGTCAATATACAATCCTGGACAAAATTAACACGCTGTTTAAAGTGTTTTATAAAGGCATTAAATTCAATTTTTTTTCATTTAATTTAATGCCATCAAGTGAACGAAACACTTTGTTCAGTATACTTAGAGTAGAAGAAATGATCGTCTACGCATCTTAAATTTACGTGTACAACGGCCGCCAGAGGTGCTAGTGGTCTTGCAGGTCTTGGAGTCTCATTTCCCCCTATCTCTTACGTCCCTCACCAACAGTAACAGTAAACATAACCTCGCGTACATGTAAACAAACGCGTAATCGCGAGTTGTAATCAATCTGCAGTGTATAAATACAATAGTGCAAAATGGAGGATCCGCCGAAACCAAAAAACAAAATGCGTTGTGTGAGACGACGTTGCATAGTGCCCGCATGCAATTACGAAAACGGACGTTCCGCAGAAGGCGAAAAAGTGCATTATTTCAGAGTACCCTCAAACGAAGAAAAAAGAGAACTGTGTGAAAGTGCTGTTTGGAATGATTTAATCTGATTACCTTTTACAAGTGTACTTTAATGACATGTAACTAACTGAAGAATAATTCAGTGTTTTTAAAAAATTTTCTTCATTAAAAGATTATTATGATTCGACATTATTCAAAGTTTTGTATTGTTATTTCAATTTCGAAATAACGAATATAATTGCATTAGTCTAAATACACCTTTTCTTTTGCACAGGGGCCATATAAAGTTGTCCGCTTAAAGAGGGGAGCAGTGCCATGTAAAAATTTGTCAAAAGACTCGCTTGGAATTGTAGCGTGTTCTGTCGGAAATGTGCAGTTAAATAGATAGCTTAATTTTCCCTTCAACGATACTTTGACTACTCCCATTTTACAATATTATAATTTGTAGTATATACTACAAACTGTATTTGCCTCTATGAAATAATATTTTGAAATTATTTCTCTTATTTGTAACACAAATATTCATAGAATAAGTTTCAGCACTTTCCAGACAGATTATATACGTATATGTACATATTACCTGTAAATAAAAAATGATTTCAGGAACACAAGAAAACATATTTTTTATAATTGTAAATTAACCTAATTCAATTTCACCTATACGGTAAACAATAATAATAGTTACGTAATACATTGTGGCTCGATAATTTTCCTATAAAATCATTTTGTTATTAATTTTACATCATCCGTTACGGACGTATATATTAAAATTTAAAAACATTTATGTTCAAATTTACCGGCAATTTCGCGCTGCAAGACCTGCAAGACAACTAGCATCCCTTGTACAGTAATTTACTAGTGAACTACCGCAGTGCCAGGGGGCTGTGCAAGACATAGCCAGCAACATGTTGCTAATTTATTAGGAATTAGACAACCAACAATTAGTCGAATAGTTAAACGTTTCTGTTAACTTGGAAGTTAACATAAGAACTGTATAACTCCAGAACAAGATAAGTCTACAGATGCAAAAAAATAAACGATATATCATGCAAGTATCCTTAAGAAACAGGCATTCTACCAGGTTAGAGCTAAGCAGAGTCCTGACAGCAGTTCGAAATGTAGCAATTTCTGGAACAGCCAGGAGAAGGCTTAATGAAGGAAGATAGTAGAAAGTAGAAAGTAGAAAACCAACTATTGCACCAATGTTTTCCAGATAACAAAGACTGTTACTAGACTACGTTTTACAAGAGAACACGTAAATTGCACCATTGACGACTAGAAGCGAGTTGTTTCAGACGAAACAAGAATAAGTTTTAATTCCCCAGATCGACGTCAAGGAATCTGACAGAGGCCAGGAGAGAGGTTTGCTGCGTGTAATGCCTATCTCTCTGAGGATACAATTTTTTGGTGGATCAATAATATCCTGGGGAGGAACTTGTTTCGATGGTTGCGCGAATTTGATTTCTATATATGGGAGATCTATGAATGTACATTTTTACGTCATCATAGAAGAATATGTGATGCCATTTGTCCTGTTCGTCGGGGACAATCTCATTTTTATAACGCAGGATACCGCTCGGTCCCATGTAGCTAGAGAGGTACTGGACTACCTTCGATTTCTGAATATTTGAACTATGGACTGGCCACCAAGAAGCCCAGATATGAACTCCATAGAGCATCTATGGAATACACTAAAACGATCAGTTAGGTGCCACATACCTACCCTTATGACTCCTAGGGAATTCGAACAAGTCGTTCTTGTCGAATGGGAGACTACTCCTCAGAAAACCATGCACTGCTTGAAAAATGGCATGCCAATACGAATGAAAACAATGATAAGAGCTAGAGAAGGATCTACACGTTACTGAATTCAAATTCTTTCAATTTAATTTCACCTCCAATATTTTTTCTAAATGTTTTCATTACCACCCTTTTCATGGTTGACATTATTCCTTCCTATTATTTATTCATATTTTTCCCAATAATACCATTGTAATTTATTAAACATTAGTTGAAATCATTTAATTATATTACGTATGTACCATGATTTAAATCTTTGTCCAGGAGTTTACACAAGTAATGAAAACGACTAATAACTTTATATGGATGAGTTCCCTAACCTAAAACTTAAAATTTCACAACTATTAAAATGAAATACCCCCATAAAATGAAAACTTTTTAATGACGCTTTACAAAATTATTTAAAATAGGCCAATTCGTTACGTGTATAATATAAGCAGGTACAGTTAACAATTGAACCATTGTCTTAAGACCTGGTTCTGTAGATAAAAATATGCCAAATCAAAGAATGCGATTCTTCAATACAACTACGTGCATTAACTGTATAATACTTGTAAAGCTGATTGGAATATTGATAGTTTCTGTATGTTTGCAAGCCAGTCAAACGGCATTCGTCTATAATAACTACGCAGTAAAAAATAAAAATGAAAAGGCATTTCCGCGTATAGCCGTCGATCAAAACACATTAGCTAGCAATTTAATATATGTTTTTCTTTATTTATACGTGAACTTCCTTATTCGAACGAAGATGGAGACGTGTATGAATTGCTTCTAAGCATTATAATGTAAATATTAGAAAACCTAAAACTTAATTTAATAAATTGTATCTATTCTACAATTATATATTTTAGGTATCTTTTATATTTTTACATATATATTTTATTTTTGTATTAAACTCCAGTTTTATATATTTTAATAGTATTAGCTGTATCATCATCGTAAGTTTTGTATTATGATATTGACACTGCCACATTAACAAATATGGATAGTTTATTTCATCGCTATTTGTCAAATAAAAAATTTGATTATTTGACAAAAACATACCGTGGCTTGTATTTATGGCTAGGCTCAGGTAAGACTGTGCCATTTATCGGCAAGATAAGAGTTTTTTATTTAGCAAATAGCAATGAAATGAATAGTATAGTCTATTGAATTTGCTACAATTACTTAAAGTGTGCTGTCTTAAAGTTAAGACATACAAAAATTCATTTATTTCGTACAAAAGATATTATACTGCAGAAGAATATCCGTGCTCAGGGAAAATAAGAAATGTTAGCTTTTCTTGTATCTCAAACCCAAGCATACAATGACGCCCTCAACATTGGGTCCAATTCTCCACTCCGGGCCACAATATAAGTGACAAACACCTTTATAGGAGAACAAGTTAGGTAACCTATTCACTATTCACCTTGCAGGTGCAGGGGTAACTGCTTGACATTAGATTAGGACACAATTCCTGAATTTATCATTGTCTAATCTGAATAAGGGGGAGTATTTATAAGTATCTATGGTGAGATATCGTTATATTTTAGTGTATAGCCAGGAAGGAGAGAAGTTGATGTCTAACATAAAAAGATTATTCTATTCTTACTCTTACTGATCTCCAGATTGTAGGATTGGTTTACAAAATTGCATTATATTCTTCATTAAATATTATATCATGCCGTGGATAGCCGATTCAACCCATGTTCATACCATAACTTAGTAGAAGAAAGAACACGTGTTCTAAAACAATGCTCAAACACACTGCTAGTGTTCTCCCTTTATTTGTTGGCAACAATCTAGGATGTAAGCTATCTCGAACTAAATTCCTGCCGTGTTTTCTATAAAACTATGTTCATATTTTAAGTGATATAGTTAGTTTAAGTGATATAGTGGTATAGTATAGTTTTTATCAATTACTGTAATATTTTTATCAATTTCATCGTTTATACGTATCTTCTATTATATGACTCTTATTATATTGTATTTATTATTACACAATTCAACAGGTTATACCTAGTTACAAAATAGGACAAAGAAAAACATTACAATAGCAAATATAAAATAAAAAGACCAATGACAACAAATTATAAATTTTAGTCGAATATTTATTATATCATATATCAAAAATAACCAAATTGAAACACATTTTATACCATTAATTCATACACTTGTAAATGAAATGTTTACTTTTCCTTAAAAGCTGGTCTAAACACCTGAATACTTAATTTATTCACTATATTTTGAGGTCCCAGTTATTGAATAACTTTGTATACAAAAATTTTAAGAAAATGTGTCATTTTTCCTCAAGATTATTATGTTCCGTGTGACTTAAGATTGTACGTGTATAATTTACACTAAAGTATATGTTCCAAGATTAACACATTCATTGGGAACGACGGTGTATTGAAAAAAAAAACATCAAATGATGACATCAAATTTTATTAGAAACATGCTGGCGTAGAACATAACAACACTTTATGTATTACTGCTAATTTTACAAGTCATATGTCGACTTCTAGCAAACGGATTAAAGAGATCAAAAAGCCATATACATAAGTAAAAACCTTCTAACATGTTTTAAACACAATCTATCAAATAATGTCCCGAATACTGTATCGCATATTCTTAATAACAGGTATGTAGTTAAGAGTTTTGCCATACTAGATTTTTTCTACATATACATATTGATCTGGGATCGAATGGACGACGAATAGCTCAGTTGATGATTGATTGGTCTTTGATTGATTAAGAATTTCTATTGGCAATACTGCTATTAATAATGCAAGATGATGCAACATGACCTGAATGTATGATTGCTAATAACATAATCTATCTTCTAGGCTTAAAATGGAGACATTTTTTAGCACTAACGTAGTTTATAGAGTTCCTGGTATATCAATGTAATTTAATGTATCTAAATTGTATTTTTAATATTATTATCTACATAAGTATAACTCATCACTCATCAGAAAAATAATCTTTACTACAGCTAATATTGTATCTCCTAGTAGTATCCATTAGCATCGTATCATATAAAAACTAATATTAATAACCCTTAAAGAGATTATATCTGCAACTTACTTCGAATGAACTGATATCTGGTGTTCATTATAAAGAATGGAGCTTTGTTTATTTTATTAATTCAAAATATATTTCGTTAAGTTGATTATACAGGGTGGCGCACAAAGAATTGTTAAGGTTGTAGCGTTGTTATTTATAGGTAATTTTAAAAATTAGAAAACAGAATAACCTTGTTTTATTCATACCTCAGTATACTAATGACGATGTTTAATTGTTCTTATATAATATCCTTAATAAGTTAATTATTCCTAGAAAAGGGCAAGAACCTTCGATGCAACAACAAAAGCAAGGGACTAGTTTTCGTTAACGGAAATATTACAATAATCTACTCGGACTTCGGTTGATTACTTCAACCAAGTTGGTATCATTAGGAAATGATTAAAACTTAAAACAGCATTAAAGTAGTTTTGATCATCTCATGATGATGCCAACTTTATTGGCGAAACCCGCGTCATACAACGTGTAATATTTCCATGTTCGTGGAAAACTGATTGCATTCATTATTCGATTATTTTTGATATTAAGACAATAGAGAAGTCATATTTCTTATATATGCGTCTTATGCTATATTGCATGAAGGATTTTAATTATTGTTTTTAACTATTGCATAGTTTGGTATTGCGCAAATGTTTCGTGTAAGTTTAAATAAAATAATAGCAGATCAAATTAATACTAATATACGATTTTGCAACTATAATTAAAAGAAACCTTAACATTGTCTTAAATGATTTTACAATTCATTACTTTAAGCGAACTTTAACACTACAACATTTTTTAACACTAGTAAATTGCTGTATTACGGGGGAAAATGGATATTTGTATAATTATTTATTTAACAAAAATTATTAGGATAAAATAGAATAATCAATAATATATATCAGATTGAATTTTATAGCTTAAATAAAATACATCAGAATATAATTTTTAATTAATACAAGAATTTATGTTTTTTTAACGTTAAAAAAAACTTAAACATTGTTAGTTTACCTACACCTTCATGTTTATATAAGGGTACAAACCTATAATTTACAGAGTGATCTATAATGAGAAAACGTCTTTTTTTTTCTGATAAAAAAATCTGTTTATCTGACCTTTCTTTGCTTAACGTCATACTTGCCGAGATTCATCAATTGGATATTTCATTCTAACAATAATTGGTATTACTGCTGCGGTCAGTGTAATAGCATCTTTGAAGACGTACTAATTATCATGATTCTTAGATTTAACCTGTAAGAAGTTTCGGATTAACATTATTACGTAAGTAGATATATAAATTTGTGTGTAACCTAGACCTTTGATACAGCTTGTCAAACTGCCAATAAAAAAAATTGGCGTCTTGTAAACATACATACAGCTTTAAGTCTGTAAAGTATAACGTATACCAACTATCCCGAATGAGGAAATAACTAACTATTGCTAAATATATTGAATTGATCAGTGATGAAAGCGGTTTACCAGTTGCTACTAATGAATACATTTACTTTTATGGAAACCAGGACGAAACCTGAACAACGAGACCCGCACCACAAAAATATCAATGGATTCTCTTGACCAAACAAAACACAATGCATACATATATGCGCCTTGGACTATCAGTATTGAGAATTGCAAATCATGTTTTCGCCTATTGTGCACACGTCATTGGAGCATACTCGACAGTATCGCTCCCATACAAGCCAAATTATATAGGGTGTCTTAGTTGGAACTATATGATTTGAATTAAATTGGCATTTGTGTTGCCCAAAATAAGCCGTCAATATTTAACGGCAGTCATCTACAAGCCATACGACAGTCATACGACGTCAACATGTCACTATAGCGTTCTCGATTTACTGTGATAGCATCTATAGGATGAGATTTATGGTCCAATCACTCCACCACTTCAAAATGCGCACCAAACCGTGCATCTCTGTGGATGCATTTCTTTTTCGTGAACAGCATGTGGATTTTCAGCACCCCAAATCCGACACTTTCTTTACAGAGTGAAAATGTGCTTCATCGCCAATCACAATTTTGTTGCAAAAATCAGCATCACCTTCTTTTCTTCAAAATCCGATACGTGGTGGCTCTTGACAGACTCAATTGTTGTGC
Organism: Rosalia funebris; assembly: GCA_037954035.1. Classification (NCBI taxonomy): domain Eukaryota; kingdom Metazoa; phylum Arthropoda; class Insecta; order Coleoptera; family Cerambycidae; genus Rosalia; species Rosalia funebris. The sequence continues at coordinate 15,781,372 of JAZFAV010000007.1, forward strand.
ACGATGTTGAATTGATGTGCTTGCATACTTCTGTACACTATCTCTCACTGCAACAATATTTTCAAATGATCGACCACGACGAGGACATATTGGGGTTGCCTTATATGTATATCAATAACAGAGCCCGACTCTTCAAATTCTTTAATTAACTTACGGTCTGTTAACTGTAGGCGGTTCATTTTGTTCTAATTTTGTGCGAACTTCCCTTAGTGCAACTGTAAATGATCACTTCACTTTCATAAAATAGTTGTACACAAACTATTCGTTGTTAAACTGTTAACACTGCATGTTGATGTCGTTTGGTTTGTAGATGTAGATGTAGATGTAGTCATTAAATATTGACACCATATCTTTGACAGAACACAAATGACGCCTAAGTCACATTTTATAGTTCCAACTGAAATATCCTATATAATAATATAATTCATTGTATATTAAAATGATAGCAAGCTTAATCGGCAATATATTTTTTATTTGGACGAATTTTCGTATGGGTTACCACAATGGAAAATTATTGTTATTATTATATAGTCCTGTGAACAGATGTTTCTAAAATATAATTATACGTTTAACAACTCAGTTGGATACTAATTTGATTTTTCTATTCATCTGTCTCCCTCTCTTATATAATAAAATCGTCATTCAATTTAATATAAAAGGTACCTGTACCTGAACACCCATTGCGTTGAGCATTTATTAGATAATTTAATATATTACGACAGGCGTTTTAAAATTGTGTTGGCATGAGGCAGTCAGGTATCGATACACAATAGTGCAGGAGCTAAACAATTCATATAAGATAAGCGCCTGAACTTGTGGATCATATAGATTACACTCGGAAACAATTTTTACTTTTCCGCACTCCACTAAAAGCGGAAAGTAATGTAATCGTGTAAAGAATAAAGTGAATAAACTAAATTTTTTTGGGTTTATTTTTCATTTTTCGGCCTAAATACAAAAAAAATGGTTTTTAAAATGTTTTTGCTGTGTGTGTGTCGTCGTTGTCGTCGGCATTTATTCTTGTTAGCACGATAACTTAACTAAATCATGTCGGATCGATCGGGTTTTGACTGATTCTGATCGGGAACGTCTCCCAGACGGCACCTATTAACTTTGAGGAGGATAGCACACACCACCCCCTCCCTTGGGTCTATTTGAGGATTTTTTAGCATGATAACTCAACTAAATCGTGTCGGATCGATCGGATTTTGACTAATTCTGATCAGGGACGTCTCCCAGATGACACCTATTGAGGTTGATGTAGATAGGACACACCCCACCATGTCCATGGGTCATGAGATAGCACGATGGTGGACTATTTGAGAAATTTGTTTTGTTAATACGATAACTCAACTAAATCGTGTCGGATCGATCGGGTTTTGACTGATTATGATCGGGAACGTCTCCCAGATGACACCTATTGATTTTAAGATGGATAGGACACACCCCACCCTGGCCATGGGTCATGAAAAAGTACGACGGTAGACTATTTGAGAATTTTTTTTGTTAACACGATAACTCAACTAAATCATGTCGGATCGATAGGATTTTGATTGATTCGGATCTGGGACGTCTCCCAGACGACACCTATTGATTTTGAGGTGGATAGAACACACTCTATCATGTTTATGGGTCATGAGAAAGCACAATAGTGGACTATTTGAAAAGTTTGTTTGTTAGCATGATCACTCAATTAAATCGTGTCTGATCGATCGTATTTCGACTGATTATGATTAGGAACGTCTACCAGATGACATCTATTAATTTTGAGGTGGATAGGACACACCCCATCCTGTTCATGGGTCATGAGAAAGCACGAGGGTGAACTATTTGAAAAAAGTAAAACTGTCGCATAAAACACATATTCTGCATTTATGTGTTGGTTTATTTTTTCTCGGCCACTCAATTTCGAGATAGAGATGTTCTACGTGCGGAAAAGTCCGTTTTAAGGTTTTAAAACTATTTATTTATTACTCGATGTTGCAAGAGCTTTTCTAAGTGACTAGTAATATTTTCATTGCTGATTTGAAATCTAAAATTGGTTGTTCACTACATGCTCTGGTTTCTGTTCAATTTATGTTGAATATAGAGCGTATTATATTAAATTAATATATTAACCCTATGATGCACCTCCTATCCTATAACTTCTGACTTTTTTTAATTGGGTATTACATTAAGGGTATTGTACCCTTAGGAATGCTTCGTTATTAGCATACTATTTCTACTAATATCCTTAAATGTAAAATAGTTTCATTAAAAAAAAACTCTTAGTACCTCACTTTTACTCAACACGGGCATCTGAAAATACCGTCTTTAAACAGTTTATTTGTGAGCAAGTTCTTTGGTGCATAATATGTAGGTACGTTTGGACGGTACAATAAATATATTAAATAGGAATTTACTTGAAAAATTAAAGGTTTTCAGTGCACGACACTGTCGTGTTAATTCATTCTTATTTGATTTTGCTTTTGTTCTCTTATATTATTTTATTACAAAAGTAGCAATTTTTAGTTTTGTAAAGATACATTTTTAATTGTAATGTAGTAATTTGTTATTTAATTCGTTATATGTACATCTAATAAAATATGTACATATACGTAACATGTTATTTTAAATACCAATTTATTATTCTCTCCTTAATATCCCTCCTTAATATTTGCATTTAAGAACTGAGTATTTATTGTACTTCTCAGATTGTGCGTCTCGAATTATAGAAAAAATATTTTTGAAATTATTCATTATTTGGTGTTATTTTGATACTTGGCCAACGGTAGCTTTGATAATAAAAATAATTGCAAATCATGCTAATAAGCATGATTTTCCATAACATAGTGCTGCATAGGAATCGTTATGCGGAAGAACGCAGGACAGTGTGTAGATAGCTACCTACAATACAGCGAGAGAGTAATGATGGTCAGGTTAGATTCGAAGCCAGTGAAAACAGTAATAGTGCAAGTATACATGCCTACTTCTAATCATAGTGAGGAAGAGTTAGAAGCCGTTTATTCGGACATAGAGCAGGTAATAGGATTTTTGAAGGGTCATGAAAATTTAATAATAGTGGGAGATTTTAACATAGTCGTAGGTGAGGGGAAAGAAGGAGAATTTGTAGGTCCTTATGGATTAGGAAACAGAAACGAGAGAGGTAGCAGACTGATAGAATTCTGTGAGAAGCACAAGATGGTAGTCGCGAATACATTGTTCAAGAATCACGTTAGGAGGCGGTACACCTGGAAAATGCCAGGAGGGATAGACAGGTATCAGATAGACTACATTCTGGTTAGGAAGAGATTTAGAAATCAAGTAAAAGACTGTAAGAGTTATCCAGGAGCAGATGTAGACAGCGACCACAACTTGGTAGTCATGAAAGCTAGATTAAAGTTCAAAAATCTGAAAACCCGGAAGGATAGGAAACGTATAAATGTAGACATATTGAGGGATCAGAATATGAAAGATAAGTTCCAGGAGAAAACAGATCAATTAATAAATATAGCGAGTAATGACGAAATCAAGAACGCAGAAACTGAGTGGGAGGGTATCAAGAATAGTCTAGATTCCGCGGCCACGGACATTTTAGGACACGAGAGAAGGGAAGCTAGGAAGCCCTGGATAACGGACGAAATCTTAAACTTAATACAAAAGAGACGAGGCTACAAAAACAGACGAGACAAGGAAGGACTGAAAACTTATAAGTCAATAAAGTGGGAAGTCATTAGAAAGTGTAGAAAAGCGAAAGAACAATGGATAGAAGATAAATACAAAGAAGTAGAAGATAAGCTCCAAGTAGGTAAGACCGATGAGGCTTACAAAATAATTAAGAGGAACTTCAGGGATACAGGACCAATAAGTAGAAACGTTAGGAGTCAATCGGGGGACATACTGATCGGAAGAGAGGAGAAAGCGGATAGACGGAAGCAGTATTTAGGAAGTTTATACGAGGGTCAGGAATTAGGAGAGATATTAGAGGTAGAATCTAGTATCGATAAGGAAGATGTAGGAAAACCTATATTGAGAGAGGAATTTGAAATAGCACTAAGGGGGCTAAAGAACAATAAAGCGCCAGGTGTAGATAAAATACAGGCGGAAATTTTGAAATGTGCGGGACAGAAAGTAGTAAATAGGATGTTTGAACTGGTAAAATACATATACGAAACGGGCGAGATGCTGGAGGATTATAAGAGGAACATTATCGTTACTATACCGAAAAAGAGAGGAGCCGACAAATGCGAGAACTTTAGAACTATTAGCCTAACTTCCCATGCATCAAAAATCTTAACCAGAATAGTGCAGAAGAGGATGGAAAATAGAGCGGAGGAAATACTAGGAGAAGACCAATTCGGGTTTAGGCGAAATAGGGGAACTCGCGAAGCTATTCTGGCGCTAAGAGTAATGTTAGAGAAAACAATAGAAAAAGGAAAGAACGCTTATATAGGATTTGTAGATTTAGAAAAAGCTTTTGATAATGTAAGATGGGAAAAAATGTTCGAGATACTAAAGAGCGCGGGAATGAAGTATAGAGATAGGAGAGTAGTACACAATCTATACAAAGAGCAAACTGCTGTTATAGAAGTAAAAGGGGAAAGAAGGGAAGTAGGTATCAGGAAAGGAGTAAGACAAGGATGTACGCTATCACCACTAATTTTTAATCTGTACATCGAAGAGGCGATTAATGTGGTAAAAGATAGAGTGGATTTCGGGATTAAAGTACAGGGACAGAAACTAAAAATGCAGACATTCGCAGATGATATAGCAGTATTAGCATCTAGTAAAGAAGAATTGGAATCAGCGTTGAACGAAATGGAGGCAGTGTTGACAGAGGAATACGGAATGAGGGTGAATAAAAACAAAACTAAAGTGTTAGTGTGCAGAGGGCGCGAGAGCAGAGCAAAAACGAAAGTGCAAATTAATAATGAAAGATTGGAGGAAGTTAAAGACTTCACTTATTTAGGAAGTAAAATAAATTGGGATGGAAGAAGCGATAAAGATATAAAACAAAGAATAGCGCAGGGTCGAGTAGTTTTTAACAAAAAGAAAACACTTTTATGCTCGGGGGTAATAAACTTAGAAACAAGGAAGAGATTTTTGAAAACGTATGTATGGAGCACGGCGCTATACGGTTGCGAAACCTGGACGGTAGGGGAAGCAAGTAGGAAGAAATTAGAAGCTTTTGAGATGTGGTGTTACCGAAGAATGATGAAAATACCGTGGACTCATAGAGTTAGAAACGAAGAAGTATTAGAGAAAGTCGGCGAGAAAAGAAGTATGTGGAAAAACATAAAGAAGAGAAGAGATCGAATGGTAGGCCACTTGCTGAGACATGGGGGAATAGTCCGCGATATTTTGGAGGCAGAAATAGGAGTGAAGATAGGCAGAGGTAGGCCTAGATTAGACTACTGCTCACAAATAGTAAGGGATGTAGGTTGTAGCACAATTAGCGAAATGCGTAGGTTAGCACAAGATAGGAGTAGCTGGAGGTTAGCGTCCAACCAGTCTTAGGACTGATGACCTCATGATGATGAGAGCTGCATCTAATTAATGCATGTGTAAAGAAAACATGCTTTAATTAGATACAGCTTCAGTAATTAATTAGAAATTTTTACAATTCAACTGATAACAGTCAGAAAAACTTAACCTAATAGCTAACAGTCTAAAGTAAACATTAGAAATAAAGTAGAAATTGCAAACAAATATTATTTGCAAAGTTGTGATTTACAGAATGACTATTCGAAATATTTTGATAACAATATAATTTTTTATGTTATTATCGGCCACACCCATTTGCAAGTAGTCTAAATTCAGTCATGTAATCAAATTAAAGATAAACAAATTGTTAACACTTTTTTTTTCTAATCTGTGGTTTTGAAAAAAATTCGAAGTAGCCCTTGAAATTTTAAATTTCATTCTGATATTTTTAACAACTGTAGAGCTACTGAATCTCCATCATTTAACATATTTCTGAATATATTATAAGTTAGTATTTCTGTTAGTTATATATAAAGAAAAACTTATATCTTTTTCGCCATATCCAAAATCAGCATCTATTTTTCATAAACGTAATTAAATAGTAAATAAATTGTTTTTTCGGTTTAGAAATATAAATAGGTATTCAAAAGTATTCATGGTGTAACACAACAGAGTAATTTTTATAAAGTATTCTAAGGATATTGTGAAAATATTCAAAGACATCGATAATAAACTGAAATAATACTTAATAATAAAACTTAATAGTTAAGTTAAAAATACATTCATACATTCATACATTATAAAAATATTTTCAATGCTAATGAAAAAGATATTTTTAAGGAAACAACTGACATCATTCCAAACATTATATCATCTGGAATAAATTATAAAAATTAATATTATACTGACACGTATTCGTCTACCAGGTAAATTAACAGAATCGGAATCACAAACTGATGATTTTCGAAGAGAAAAATCATCTAAACTTTTAAAAAATATATATAATAGAAATTTTTCTCAACATTGACGTGGAAATCAATAATGTACTATGCAGTCCTCATAAAAAAACTAAAAGAAAAAAAAACACCTATCACGATATTGTAGGAATAATCCGATGTTCCTATGATCTGGATGTATGTATATTCTCACTACAATAAGATCATCAGTTTTATAAAATCACTGAACTTATTGAATGAACTATAATATATAATGAGCCATATTTACATCACACAAAAAGATCTCATCATTCCTCTTTGAATAGAAAATAACTAAATTAACATTATTAGTCCAAAAATGAATTAGAATTAGTACATATTATGTAGAAAACTCGCACTTCCCCCGCCACAATATTTATAGGTTTTTCATCCACCATTTAAGCTAGCCACAAATCTTTTATGATAACATTATAGTTTCTACTTTGTATGACAATGAAAACTTAAACTAGTAAGTGTATAAATATAAACTATTAGATAGATGGTGTAAACTCTTGATCCTTTTTTAAATTAAAATTTAAAACACTTGAATTTCAAATAAAATTCAAAATAAACTAGTTTTATTTCTCAAATTTCGACTAGTGCATTAGTATTCAATCTGCAAATACATCATTTAGAGTTAACAATTTATTGATTTATTTGTATATCTACAATATAATGTTTAATTTGTAATAATTTAGATTTTAGATAACTGTCTTAATCTAGAATTATATAATTCTAGATAAACTGTCTTAAGAACTGTGTAGTACACTGACAATCTAGAATTGTATAATTTTCATTTTAAGTAGAAGTAAATTAGCAGGGGCCAAATGCATTACCGCTTAGTACATTTGATAAATACAATGAATTTTGCCTTCAAATCGCTTTTTGGAAAACTATGAAACACGTCAACCTTATTCTCTATAAAGACATTGACTGACGTAATATTTATATAGGGTATAAGAAGAATATTTTTGTAATAAATATTTTATTTTTAGGGATGCACGGCTTGACTTGACTTTCAAGCTACTTGACTTGACTTGACTTGAAATCAAGTCAAGTTCAAGTCAAGTAGTTATATTTCAAGTACTTGAAAAATCAAGTAGTTCTTGAGGACTACTTGATTTTTTCAAGACTACTTGATCTTTCATTAACCATTTAATATTATCAAGAAATAATAATAAAGGAAACCTTGCAATAAAGCCTTTTATTTCCAAAACTAAATCTTAAATTATAATCTATCTAATAAATAAATAATTATAAATATAAAAAATACTAATAATAAACTATTTATTGGGCATATTAATAACATAACATATTATTCTAAAATATTAAACAATATAATAAAACTGATAACGATAAAAATTATTTTCCAATGTATGCCATCTTCTTCTTCAGTAATATAGTAGTAATAGAAAAATTTAAAAGAGGTCTTTAATATCATCATTTGCCATCCACGATCTAAGGCACATGAGGCTTCTAATAGAGTTGTCGCCTAATCGGTTACGGGATTTTGTAATAGTTAGAGCAGTCCTGGAAAACTGCCTTTCAACAGGAGCTGAAGATGCAGGTGTTGATAGAATATCTTTGGCCATTATGGCCAAATTTGGAAAAATATTTTCGTGTCTTTTCCACCTTTCTAAAATATCTTCACAGCTGTCAGCTCGTGAATCAGACAGATGTTTGTTTATTTCATAGCGCCAAGCCATTTCATCTTTTGGGTTAACAGGATATTTCTTAAATAAACTTAGTAGATCGATGTCAAATTCACCGCAATCACTATTTTCATCTGGTTTTGAAGATGAAGATGATATGAGCAGTGAATTGGACCTAAAATACTTTGTTTTGAATTTTTTTTCAAAATACTGGACTGCATCCATCTGCAAGTTCTTTCCCCAATTTGTATTGGAGAATGTTTCCACCTTATGTCGGGAGTCTAAGATTAAAACAACACAGTATATCCAGTTACTTCTCTCGTAATGTTTAATGATTTTGTCCCTTGCCGCTTGAATGCTATATATCATTTTCTCATCAGTTTCATCTCTATCTGGGTTATTGTCGAGTTCTATAGCCCATTTTTCAGGTTTATCCAGAAGCATATTTATACCAATTATCACCATCGGAAGAGTCTTTAATTCGTCTATATTATCACAAAGGATGTTCAAAGCCCTTCTCATATTTAAGCTCCACCATAGCATTTCGAAAGTTGAATTCCACCTTGTTATGACATCAAGTTTTGGCATAGCCATTTTCAAGTTCACAGTATTAACAAATTTTTCAAAGTCTTTACGTAAATGTTCAGAATTTTTAAATTTTTTTGCTAGACTGTGAATTATTTTACTGTTAATGGTAAATTTAGGTCTCCAATCATTTCATCATCTATATCTAATAGAGTATTCTCTGCCTCTTCAAGCTCCGAATCAAGTATTTTGATAAAATCTCTTGCACCCAAATTTAAAATGTGCGCAAAACACACGAAGTGACTATTTTTAGGATCGATGTCGGAAATTAAATTTTTAAGTTCATTAATAAATGTAAAATTGCTGTTTGTGTTATCGGTCGTAATTCCTTACGCAGAATTTGTTAAGTCGTAGAATTGTAATGCAGTGAAAAATAGCTTCGCTGTTGAACTACCAGTATGTTGTCCATGTGCCGGAACACAGTCCAAAAGGATAAAATTAAGCTTCCAATTATTATCGATAAAATGGACGGTAATTTCATAGTACCCTTTCATACTAGAAGAAGACCAACCATCTATTGTGAAAGATTTTTGAATTGTATTTCTTCAAAAATTTTTAATGGTATTTTGTGCCTCCTCAAACGTTTTCATTGTCAGGGACTTCATTTGGTTCTTACCAGGCAAAATTGCTTGAATAATATTGAATAATCATAATTGAATGATTATTTGGTTATCAAGTAATATCAAGTAGCTTGAAATTACTTGATATCAAGTCAAGCAGTAACGATGAAAAATCAAGTCAAGTAGCGGATTTTTGAAAAGCTTGGTTTTCAAGTCAAGTCAAGTAATTTATAAAAACATCAAGTTACTTTGACTTGATGCATCTCTATTTATTTTATAAATTCTGCAATCTTAATGAGCACTAAAAATTATTTCCTATAAATTAAATTATTTTTAACATGAAATATTGCTTTATTATTTAAGGAATTCCATAAATCTTACAATTTTTAATAATAAGAGTTAAATACCCATGTTGTATAACACGTTTTTGTTTGTTTGGTCCAAATATTAACTGTTAAAATAATGGCATTTACACCCTGTATTTTTGAGCCATGATTTCGTACTAATTTTGAATTGCAACCCCCTCTTTTAATTAGGAGTTCCACTTTTATACACAATAGATGGTGCTTTTTGAAAATAATATATATATAAGATAAATACGAGTTTTTTTTCAAAAATTTTAAAATTGTTCAAAATATCTTCACAATTTGACATTGCAAAAAAAAAGGAGCTCCATTTTGTGGAAACTTAAATCATTAGTAGGGAACATCATCAATGTCATTATTTGGATAAAGTAGTGCTAAAGCTGGATCTAAGTGAAAACGTAGAATTTCTAAATATCTAGATCACTATTTGTTCTTTTTTTAAGTGAGGACTTAAAATACGACTTACTATCGTTCCAGTCCATATATTTACTTTACCTCGACGCTGGCTATGTGATTCTTGAATCCAATTAGGATTCTCTTGAGAGTAATGTCTATTTAGTCAAAATGTCTACCAGATCCATACCACAAAATACGTCTATAGCTGCCGCAAAACACTAAAATTTTTTAGTGTTACCGTATTTTATAAGTTTATGTTTAAAACTGTCTCCTCTTACAAACGATAAATAAAAAATTCCTAATATAAGAAAGATACTATTGTACACCGAAAGCATTTTTATTAAAAGGATGAGTTGCAATCGGGGTTATAAAAGCCCTCATCCAATTTAAAAATACCACGAAAATGTTACAACTCGGACACAAAATCTGAAAAAAAATGTACGACAGTTAGTGCCTATTCATAAAAAGTAAGATAGGCGTGTTTCAGTAATGTGACGAGTTTTTAAAAAAACATTTAACAACAAAATATTGAATATTGTACGTATCTTTATCATCAGGCTGCATAGATTTCACAAATTCAGTACACATTTTAGATCATAAATATATAATTATCAGGCGAGAAACCATGAACAGTATGCATTAAATTATTTCAATAAATTGAACAATGTATTAGTCATTATAATATCTCATTGACATTTTTTTTGTAATTTATGATTTGTAGAATAAACGTGACTAGTTAACCTTATATTTATATGAAGAGATGACAACATTCAGCAACATCTTGTATATAATAGTGCACAAAGTATTGCATTAAGAAATATTTATATAGTCATTATATACTCGTACTCATTTAAATTATTTGTATAAATAACTATAAGTAAACAGATAAACGTAAATCAATAGACAAATGTATGTTGGAAGCTGTCGGCGTTTTTTAAGCATGTAATAAATAATGTATTATGGAATGCAGATGTTATGCAATTTTGAGTATTAGAAATATATTTAAGAAGTATTGTTAAAATATATTGCCAAGGACCATGCCATTCTTCATTAAGAATAATAGGTACATAAATGTCTGATATATACTATATATATGGGATGGTTTGAAAATTTTTTATTTTGATTCACTTAATTTTTTGATATTTTTTAGTACCCATCAAAAAAGTCTTTCTGGTTAATTTTGAGATTTTTTTGATTACTTGTTCAAAAAATATCAAATTTTCAAAAAAAAAATAGCTCTTTTGTTGATTTCTTGTTCATAACTTTCTTAATAATGGTCCAAATTAAATATTTTTCTGTTAAATCTATGTTTTTAAATGGCCTTTACAGAAAAAAATACAAAAAATATATTCAAAATGTTTTTGATTAAGATTTTTGAGTTTGAAATTTTAAATCGTGTTTTTGAGAGTGTATTTTTCGATTTTTTTGAAGATTTTTTATTTCAAACTACTATTCTTTTAACAACTTTTAAGACCAGTCCGGTCGTGGGCCCTTCATAATTACTATTTTTTTTCTCGATTTTTAAAAATTTGAAAATTTTTTTTCTCTATAAATCATTATAAGTACCGATTTTTGTTACTGTATACTCATCTTTTACTTATTTTTAAATAATATTAATACTTTTTAATTGTTAATAGGTGTTTAAAATCAATAAGTAAACGTTAAGTATATTTATAAACAATTATAACAAACGTTTTTATTTATTTTCGTGTTCTTTTAAAAATTGTTTAAAAATAATATTATAAATTCTATTTTTTGTTGCAAAGTATTTTTTTTATTTAAATAGTATCTTCTATGACTTTTATTGAATTTAAAGAGTCGCACATCTTAATGAATGATTTTCTCATATGGTAGCGCTGCTGATTGTTTCTTTATACCGACAGTTAGAAGTTCTTTAAACAGACAGTAGTTTGTTTATTTGTATCATAACTGGGGCTAAACCATGACTGGGCATCGAAACCAACTAGTCTACCGAATATTGCTGTCAAATTTTCACCTGAGAAACGCTATTTAGATGCAAAAGAAAAATTAGGTTTGCGATACAATACAGCTAAGTCAATCACAGGGACCCAAAAATTTCATTCAATCATTCCAAAGAGAAACGGAAATATATTAGCTAAGGAGTATTCTACTTCACAAAATAATCGTTTATATAAAGTTTTTAAAAGAACACGAAAATAAATAAAAACGGTTGCTATAATTGTTTATAAATAGACTTAACGTTTACTTATTGATTTTAAACACCTATTAACAATTAAAAAGTATTAAAATTAATTTAAAATAAGTAAAAAAAGAGTATGCAATGACAAACATCGGTACTTATAGTGATTTATAGAGAAAGGAAAAATTTTAATATTTTCAAAAATCGAAAAAAAAATAGTAATTATGGAGGGCCCACAACCTGACCGGTCTTAAAAGTTGTTAAAAGAATAGTAGTTTGAAATAAAACATTTTCAAAAAAATCACTTTCAAAAACACGATTTAAAATTTCAAACTCAAAAATCTTAATCAAAAACACTTTGAATATTTTTTGTATTTTTCTCTGTAAAGGCCATCTAGAAACAAAGATTTAACAAAAAGAATCTTTAATTTGAACCATTATTAAGAAAGTTATGAACTAAAAATCAAAAAAGTCAAGAAATCAAAAATTTTCAAACCATCCGATTTGACGTGGAACGGCCCATATATACAATTAAGTTACTCAATTCTTTTACACGAATAGATATCGTTCCAGTTTATATTATTTTGCCTTTGCAATATCCATACCAAGGTTAGAGTAGTAACGTCAACTGGTGTTAATTAAATTAATAATGTATTATCACATCTTAAATATTTTAGAAAATGTTGATAAACAAAATAAATACTGTACAAGTATTACTTGAATTGTGATATTTTATTTATTTTAAAAACCTAATGGAAAAGGGGAAAATATATTGAATGATAAATAATAATAAACTATACATCTGTTAATTAAATTAATACCTTCATAATCAACAGATTATTTTCTTCACAAACTTTGCGGGACTTTGACATACAAAATACCTTAGAAAATGAATATTGTCCAAAAAAATTGTGAATAATTAATACAGTAGCGCCTCATACATCTTTATATTGGGTTAAAAGTAAATTAAAATTAAGTTTTGGTAAAAAAAATATATCATGACAGTTTTGTTTTTAAACACATTTATTCCACTTGTTATCAATAAACAATATGAATATGAATAATTATATTCTGTATCTTCAATATTATGTTGCCTCCTAAGCACTGTACTTTCATAAACATTTTTCATTGTATACAATCGTATCTTTTTGCAAAATCTTCATTTATACAACTTTTCCATCGTTTACTGTATTCAACATGGTAATGTTTTCGGTAAATATATACGTTTATGTTAGTTCTAGAGATTCTTACTATCTAGTGGGTAAGAACCATGGTTAGTAAAGACAAATGCTTTATCTACTGCACTTACTAATCGTAACAAGCTGTATCTTTTGCTCATATATAAGGAACAAGTATTTTAATTAAGAGTTCTTCAAAGCTGTATAGTTTTCTAGATTAGAAGAGTTTATGCGTGCCTACTCTGCTTCTCTTTTTGTCCTAAAATGTATGAATTAGATGAAAATTTGTGACCTTAGTCCATGAAATAATAGATAATCTCATTCAAATATACGTATAGAAAAAAGTATTTTACGAAAAATAGTCGCGCCGCGTAAGAGTAATAAAATTTTTACAACTTCACAACCTTCGCCCTTAAATCATTCACCTCATTCGCCCTTAAATCATTTTCATTTTGAATTTGAACTTCTATGTGAACGGTTTAAAGCATCGAAAATTATCATAGTCCAGGGAGGAAAAAGCAATATCTGAAGAGGTATTGCTCGTCAAGAATAGTAAAAGTATGAGATTCTCTAGATATGCGTAGAAGAGAGGGTGAGGCAACATTCGGAGGGAAAAGGATGCACTTTACGCGCGGCCAGATCGACTTCTGTGTACATTTGCATTTAATATAGGTACATTCATCGATATTCGCTCTGCAAAGGTCTCAATGCGACTGACTAAAGGGCACGCTATTTACTGCGCACCTCGTGGGCGGTACGATATCCCAGTTTTCAGACTTATTCCTATTATTGATAAGCTGTACATAAAGCTCTCAAATGTTCACTGTAAATGAAAATCGACCACCACAATGCGTGCACCACCTTAAACCTTATTAGGTCACGTCTTACGCTCATCGAACTTTTTCGACCAATTCTACATGGTTCTTGGGGAATACATGGACGTACATGAATCTAATGATTTCACTAATCTCGTTCAAATATACGTTTAGAAAAAAACCCCTAAACCTAATTCACCTCTAAATCATTTTCATTTTGAATTTGATCTTCTATGTGGCGTAAAAATCTATCCAATTCAAAAACTGATCGTGACTAAATGAACGATTTAAAGCATTCAAAATTATCATAATCCGGAAAGGGGAAGGTAATATTTGAAGAATAGAATATCGTTCCGAAGCACTAACTCTAACAAAATACAGGATATATGGGACACTAGGATGGTGAAGCATTTGTGAGGATAAGTCATCAACCTAAATCAGGTCTGATTCCTTTCTTACTCCCATAGATACAGAAACACCTAGTTTTCATACACCACTAATGTTTGCCGTAAATAGAAATTGGCCGCCACAGTGCGTGGACCACCCCGAACCTTACTAGGGCATATCTTGCGCTAACCGAGTTTTTTTCCACCAATCCTACATGGTTCTTGGGAAATACATAAATCTATATAATGATGTCACTTATCTCATTCAAATATACGTATAAAAAAGATTGTACGAAAAGTAATCGCAAATCGATATTGAAATTGACACCACTTGCCATCTCTCACTCAATATATTCACCCCTAAATCATTTTCATTTTGAATTTGAATTTCTATATGACGTAAAAATCTAGCCAATTTAAGAATGGAATCGTGACTAAATGAACGACTTAAAGCATCGAAAACTATCAATTTTCGAGAAGAGGAAGAAAATATCTAAAGAATAACGGGGTTGGTTTTAAGTCAGAATACTGTTTCGAAACAGTAACGCTAACAAAATACAGGATATATTGGACGTAGCATAGTTAGGATACAGCAATATACCTTTCCGCTATAATACTTTTCCTCTTATCATATAGACACCAGGATGGTGAAGCACTTGTGACGACAACTCTTCGGTCGTGAACCAACATTAGGTCTGGTCCGCGTGGTCGTTTTCACCCACTGCCAATGTTTGCCGTAAATAAAAATTGATCACCACATTGTGTGGACCACCTCGAATATTACGTTTTGCGCTTACAGCAATGTTTCGACTAATTAATCTACATGGTTCTTGGGGAATACGCAGACCTATTTAATGCTTTCACTAACTCTTTATCTAACATAAATAGTGTTACGTTACTTTCACAATATGAAATTATACGCAAATAGATTGGTAAGTCTATGTAATCTAGTATCAATTTCCATTAGGTATAAGTTCCGGATTTGTTTGTGTATCGATTTATATAGAAGTCGAGATTTTTGATAAAAAGTTACAAATCTAAAAGTAAAAATATGAAAAGCCTTATTATTCTCCCCAACTATGCATTTTCATTAGATAAATTAGATGTTATCTACATTAAGTTTAATATACAGTTCTTCAACCAGGAGCAGTAAGAAGGTATTGTAAGTACTAATAGATTAGATATAATTTTTAAAAACCAGTTTATGAAATATCTTCAGTACTACTAAGTGGTTTCAAGACTGAATATGCATAATCGGGAGACTCTTTGGAAAAGAAAAGCGTAACACGACCCAAAGGATTTCAATGCACACCACCATATGTTGCAATGTAATATATGTGGAATATATGTACAATAGAATATAAAAAAAATGTATAAAAGGCAAGGGCTTACATAGGAACTTTATGGCGTGTTCTGAAAAAAAAAGCATTGCGATGTTATAAGTGGTCTGAATCTATTGATGATTTCTTGAATATATTTACAGGACTTTTAGAGTTTAAATCAGCTGGTGGCAAAAAGTCCTAAAGCCTTTCTCGCCTATGCAATAATGTATGGATACTGCTTATCACAAAACCAGATAAGAACCCTTGTAATGATAACAATAAGGTTGTCAATACTTTTGCAGGGACTTTTCTTAAAGGATGTCTACCATTACGGGCACATGAAGATTGCCTATATTCCATCGAATTTTAAATTCGTAGTGACTATTTGGTCCTTGATCTTGCAATAAGATATGGACAAATTTGAATGATTTCAGATTTGTAGGTTGTCATATATATAATTAATTTTTTGGGCATAACAAGCTTTTAAGTATAGTCTTATAGTCACAATAACAATAATAAATTTTCTCTTCCATCCGGAGATCTTAATATGAAGAGGAAGTACCATTGTTGTATATCTAAGTGGAAAATTTGTTAAGAAAATTAACATCTAAAAATACAATACAAATGATACAAATGATAATTGATACTAACTGTGCTACAAAACTATTTATTAGATGTTTAATTTGCCCTGAATTAAACCAATACATGAAAATTAAAAATTGTGACTTACATATTTATTTAATATGAAGGATAATTATCCTTTATTTAATCCGAGTAGCTGTCCACAGGGAGGGGTATTGTCCCCCCTTCTGTGGTGCCTGGTAGTGGATGAGCTGCTTGAATGATTAAAGGATTACCAAGTAATTGGCTATGCCGATGACTTAGTAATAATAACGAAAGGCCCTTTCCTGGAGCCTTTCTTTATTTAATGCAGGGAGCATTAAATAAGGTTGGGAATTAGTGCAGGGATAGGGGACTCTCGGTCAATCCCTCTAAGACTGAGGTGATGGTGTTCACCAAGAAACATAAGTGGAAAAGAACATGTCCGCTGAAACTTGGTGGCCAAAAACTAAGCTATAATAGCGAAGTGAAATACTTAGGAGTAATCCTGGACGGGAAACTGTCATAGGAAAAATATCTAAGTCACATATGTTCCCAGATCACAGCAACACTTTGGCAACTGAGAAGGGCCATTGGTAATACCTGGGGCTTGAAACCGGAGACCACGAAATGGATATATGAGTCAATTCTCAAACCCAAACTGACGTATGCAGCACTGGTGGGAGAGAGCCTGTTTGAAGTCGGAAGCCAACCGACTTAACAAGCTAAGAGGGTAGATTCTAAGAAGTATAACCGCAGTCCCAAGATCAACACTGATCGAGGCGATGGGGATACTGATGGGAATACCACATCTTGATGTCACCCTTAAAGCGAAACCCGCAAAGGCAATGCACAGGGTGGGATACATGAACAGGAAGGTAAGGGACCTGAATAGACTCTCAAGAGAGCTAGCCGAGGAGGGACTCCTATCGATGCCCTCTAACAGTACGGGTGTCCAATTCCTATTTGACAAAAAATATAAGATCACCTTCACCAGTAAGGCCAACTGCATGGAGGTTCCAGCTGGATTACCGCCCAATGGAGACATCTAGTACACAGATGATGCCAAGACTGGAACAAAACGGGGGTATATAGGCGACACGATGGGATAGGTAAAACCTTCCCCCTGGTCAGATACACGACTGCACTCCAGGCCGAGCTAGTTGCAATTACATTGGTGTTCTGGAGGCCGACCAAAATCGGACCCAGGAGAAGGTATGTATCTGCTCGGATAGCAGGGCGGCGTTGGCAGTCCTGAATTCAGCAACGACAAAGTCGAAACTGGTCGATAATTGCTATGAAGCATTGAACCACTTGGCAGAGAAGGTATCGGTGGAACTCTTATGGATACCTGGGCATAATGGGATTAAGGGAAATCTAATTGCAGATGACCTTGCCAGACTAGGGACCAGGGAAAACCTCTACGGACCAGAACCTGCAGTGGAAATAAGTCGAAATCTGATCAGAGACCGTATCAATGGCTGGGTAAGAGACCAGCACAATAAAAGATAGAGAGTAACGGGTTATCGAATAACCAAACTCTTCATCGAATACTCAGAGATTGAGAAATGGGCCCAAGAATTCATTAAATTGAACAGGCACAAAGCCAGAACCCTGGTGGGAATCATAACAGGCCACCATAGTAGTCTGAATGCATATAAACACAAGCTGAGGCTGACTGACAGCCCGGCCTGCAGATACTGTAAAGAAGACGAGGAAACCTCGATTCATCTTCTTTACACCTGCCCCGCACAGGAGGAGAAGAGGTACCTTATATTAGGGACCACTGTTATTCTATAGGAGGCGCGGCGGGGGACGTCCTTAAATTGCTCCTTTTATGGGATAGCATTTTTGGATAATGACCCGTATAACAGGGGATCGCCAAGGAACTACCCATGCTATCAGTGGCTGATGAGGACCAAACCCATATACCATAATTATAACCCGAGTATTTAGGACCACGAACATATTCAATTGTTTTTGTGTGAACTAAAAGTTTCAATATAATAAGAACATAATTAACGATACGTTCTTGACAATATTACGGAGATATGAGATAGTTGTGAGGAAAATTATGGAGTATAATAAATAGTATACGTAGTCAGAATATTTTTCAGGATAGGTGACGGTGGTTTAAATTTATCCGTGAATAAATGGTAATTATCCATTAGTTTACATAAAAATTTACATGATTTAATGCTTTTGTATTATAGTTATTACTGAATTTACATAATTACGTTCATCGAATTCCCACAGGTCACGACAAAAAAAAATAATCCCCGAATATTAATTTTGCACGTAATTTTCACATCGCTATAAAAATCCCACTCATTATTAAGAATTCATTTAAGTTGCCATTGTATTTACTTACGTACATATATTATTTACGTATGCATACCATAATAATAAAAAGTTCTTTACATTTTTTTAACTATAGTTAAACTTGTACTGGAGTGGATTGAAACCTTTGGTGGGAAAATAACCTGACGAAGTTCTCCACAAAACACCAAACCACTATACGCTGGCTCGACGTGCGTTTCAGCAACAAAGTTCGCATCATCTGAAGATGATTACAACTTCCCACAACTTAAAATCGTGTATAGCGCTTTGGTGTTTTGCGGATAGTTAAACTATTTTAACTTCTAACGAGCATTATTGCATTCAGTAAGCTTGAAGGGCGCTAAGTAACATATTTTTTAGCACAATACTTCCTAATATTTTTAATAAGAAACTCTCAAAAAAGAATCAAACAAAATATCGACAAATGGTCAGTTATTTCTGCTAGTAGTGTCACTTTTTTACGAAACGTCATACATATGCATGTGTAAAGGCTCAGTATACTATACCCATCGCTTATGTTTATCGGTGTTCGAAGTACTTGGGAGAATAAATAATTAAAGATACAATTTGAGGACAATACGAGTTTATTGATACCCTGTATAACAACTAAATTACGTACAAAGAAATTAAGATGTGTATTCTAACGTATAATCTTTCAGACTGACTTGCTAAATAATCAATTTTTATTTCAACGACATTTGAACAGTTAAACATTCGATATTGAGTTACCCGAACTCATAAATGCTGACCTAATGTTTATGTTTAATTTCAGGCACCGCATGAAGACTATTTTTAAACCTAAAATAATTATTGTTGAATGTAATATTCCAACACCCCCTCGCAACTATAATTATTTTTCAATCAGTCAACCAGACCACCCTTGGTATTTAAATGTTCTAGCTTTACTTTATTTAGCGGCTTGGTTAACATAGCTATCATTTTTTCAGTCGGAAAATACTCGAATGCAATAACCTGATTTTCATACAATTCTTTTAAAAAATGATACTTTGTATCAATATGCTTCGTTCGATTGCTAAATTTATGGTTTGCTAGCTGCTTTAAACAGCTTTGATTATCTTCGTACATAACCACTTTCGGTTCTAAATTTGTAAACTCCTTTATCGCCTGCTTTAACCAGATTGCCTCTTGGCATCCTTCGGCCAGTGCTATGTATTCAGCTTCGGTCGATGATAGTGATACGCAACTCTGCTTTCTGCATCCCCAATTAATAGGTGCACCCCGAAACATAAATATGAATCCACTATTTGACTTTCTATCCTCTTTATTTTCCGCCCAATCGGCGTCTAGATGTTTTATTATTAGTTTTTGATTCCATGCCTCTGTTAACAATATTCGAAGAGTTGCTTGCCGCACTACAGGCGCAAACACTTCATCGTAATCCACACCGAATTTCTGACTAAAACCTCTCGCTACCAATCGTGCCTTGTACTTGTTCGAGATCTTATCTTCACCTGTCTTTAGCTTAAACACCCATTTACAAGATATGATGTTTTTGTCTTCCGGTGTAAGTACTAAATCCCATACTTCGTTATTCTTCAAAGATTTCATTTCTTCTTCAATAGCTTTCCTCCATTTTTCGCTATCACTGCTGGCAAGAGCTTCTTTAAATGTTTTTGGTTCTATTTCCCGAAATTCAACTAACTTTGCTGTGTAGCGCTCAGGTGGAACTCCTTTATTTATTCTATTTGATCTACGATCACCTCCGTGCTCTATGTAGAACTCTTCACTTGGTTGATAGCTGTTATCGCTGCCACAAGATTGTTCTGTACCTGAACTTTCATATACATTAAATTCCTCCGTAGCTTCTTCTAGTTCTTCAGTTTTTTCGAAATCTGCGGCCTCATGTCTCCCAGTGTCATTTGGCTCCGTTCTTTCTTGCTCCTTTTTGAACTCAATAGTCACTTCTTCATCTTTTATCTTTTTTTCTTTAACACGAATATTTCTTTCAGGAAATATCGCACTACGGCTAATTTTTATACGCCCTGTATCTAAATCTAACAATCTATATGCTTTAAATTCATCAGAATATCCTACGAAAATTAGTGATTCTGCCTTTTTATCAAATTTATTTTTAATTTGTTCCTTTGGAATATGACTATACACTTTAGATCCAAATATTTGCAAATTCGACACATCAGGTTTGACTTTATGCCACAACTCAAACGGTGTTTTCTGTTTTAACTGAGTAGGTAGTCGATTTTGCAGATAATTGGCTGTAACAACTGCTTCCCCCCAAAATTTCTTTGGTAAATTCGCATCGATTAACATGCACCTAGTCATTTCGACTAGCGACCTGTTCTTTCTCTCTGCAACACCGTTTTGCTCTGGAGAGTACCCCGCCGTGTACTGTATCTTCATGCCCTTACCGCTTAAATATTCCCTTAACGCATTATTTACGTACTCGCCACCCCTATCTGACCTAATAACCTTTGGTACCCTGCCTGACTGATTACTCATTAACTCGATAAACTCTTTAATATATTTTTCAGTTTCATTCTTATGTTTCAGTAAATACACAGTTGTGTATCTTGAGAAATCGTCTATTAAAGTAAGAATGTACCGTTTACCCCCTGGAGTAACAGTCTTCATGGGACCGCAAACATCTGTATGTATTAAGTCAAGTATATTAAATGTGTTGCTTTGAGAAAATTTCGGGAAACTCTTACGAATAATTTTACCTTTTACACAGCAGTTGCAAGTTTCCCTAATCCTACAATCCTTAATATTAATCCCGATTGCCATTTTTCTTTCCATCAAGCGCTTGACTGCTTCTATGTCCCTGTGCCCAAAACGTCGATGCCACGTATGCTGACAGTTGCTGGAGTGTTCATTCACGATACTCAGTGCCTGTTCTACAGTTGACAGCTTGTACAAGTCGGGCGCCGGCCTTGCACTCGCAATCACTTTTCCGCCAGAGACAATTTTACAGTTATTGTTGTCGAACTGCACGTTATACCCCGCACTAGTTAACTTTTTCACAGAAAGTAAATTTGAATATAAGTCCGGCACATACAACACGTCGTCGATTTTTAGCTTATTCACTCCCGCACTATTCGCGCACTTGATGAATCCTGTTCCTATACCCTGAACCTTGGAGTGTTGCCCTTTCTCCGCTAACCTCACAACGCCTTTTCTGCTACCGTCAAATTGGGTATAAAATTCTTTGTAGTTTACCATGTGACTCGAAGCTCCTGAATCCACATACCACGAAGCAGAATCCCTGTTTACGTCAGTTGAACTTGAATTTACCATAAGACACGCTTCATCACTGTCACCAGTATTAATTTCAGTAACTTTATTGGCCTTTTCTCTTTTAAACGCTTTATACTTGAAACAGTCCCGTTTAAAATGACCTTTCCTGTTGCAAAAGTAACATTGCTTTACATCTGTACTTGCAGTTTGATTACTTTGGATCCTTTTATTATATACTGATTTCATGGCTGACTCGTTTTGACTTTTCAAAGCTCCTTGACGCCTCCTGTACTCATCGATTAATTTACTTTTTACGAATTCAAGCGTGAATTCACTCGATGACTTACTTTCCAGCGCTGTGATTAAAAAACTGTATGAGTCTGGAAGACTTCCCAGCAAAATGCCTGCCGCAAACCTGTCCTTAATTTCTTCCCCTAAAGCGGCCAGTTTATTCAATAATTCCAAGAATGAACTTATGTGTGCTTCCATATCACCATTCTCATCTAGCGATAGCCTGCAAATTTGCTTTAACAGAAAAACCATACTAGATAAACTCGATTTTTGATGATACTCCTTTAGTGCTTCCCACGCATCATGCGCGTATTCCTTATTTCTGATATGCACTAGTTGACTAACATCGACAAGTAAGGCTATGGTTGATAAGGCCTTGTCATTTTTCTTCTGCCAGGTGCCGTTTCGTTCCTCCGGTGTTGGTAATTCAGTCGAAACTACATCCCATAAATCCGCATTTATTAATAACATTTTCACTAAATAGTTCCAGGACTGGTAGTTTTGCCCGTTCAACTTTTCGATGTTATACTTAGCACTTTCCGCCATTTTCCAGTTGTCTATACAACAATAGTTATCACTCGCGATGTACCTTTTAATTATTCTCCCTTACAAGTGAGCTTACGCGACGCACCTGGGCCCATAACCTGTTCGAAGTACTTGGGAGAATAAATAATTAAAGATACAATTTGAGGACAATACGAGTTTATTGATACCCTGTATAACAACTAAATTACGTACAAAGAAATTAAGATGTGTATTCTAACGTATAATCTTTCAGACTGACTTGCTAAATAATCAATTTTTATTTCAACGACATTTGAACAGTTAAACATTCGATATTGAGTTACCCGAACTCATAAATGCTGACCTAATGTTTATGTTTAATTTCAGGCACCGCATGAAGACTATTTTTAAACCTAAAATAATTATTGTTGAATGTAATATTCCAACAATCGGGAATATTGCGGAATAAACTTTTTATTGTACCAGAATGAGAAATAATTAAAAAAACAATGGAGGATCAATTTCTCCGTGAAAGTTCTACCCATTATATTGCTCTTGATGCATATTTTTATTTACCAAGCGGGCATAAACAGTAGATACTAAAAGCTGGAATTGTGTTCATTAAGATTAAATTTTGTACATCTTATAATATTAACTCTCTGTACTATACTCGTACACTATAATATGCGGATATTTCATGAAGAAAATCATCTTCATCAAAGAGGATAAAAAAGTAAATTGATATTTGATGTATATCTAGCCCAGGCTCATAATAGTTCGGCAAGGCCTAATTTTAAAAGTAATATATTTAAATAAATGTAATAACACTCTCAAAACTATTTTATTAAAGAAAAATATTGGTAACAGAAATAAAGTATAAACTTTTTAACTTAAATACTATTGATGAAATATTACTACATTATGATGTGTCAATGGCATGTTCGTTAATAAAAAACATTTAGATTCGCTGTTCAGAATAGTTTTTAAAACAAAATAAATTTTCAATTGTTGTCAAAGTGAAACGGATATTATAAAGTGTATTTTGGATTCGTCTGCTAAAATTTTCTAAAAAAAAAAATGGCAAGTGGCGTGGCATTAAGTGACGATATGCGAATATCAACTGTCATTCGCTGCCTAAATCTACAGTGCAAAGTATTATCAACTTGTATAAATAGATTGGATGCACAACCCAAATGAAGAAAACTAGTCGATCATCCCAAATTTTACGCTTAAATCAACATGCTCTGAAGAGAATTGCAACAACATACCGACGATCCAGTGCAAAAGAAATTATGGTACAATGGAGGCAAGCTATTGGAAAAAAATATTTTTGTATCCACTGCTTAATAGAGAAAATAGAATATAAATTCTACAAGATAAAATTTGATTCTTTATATTTTACTTTTGAACTTACCGGTTTCTTCTTCAGGCAAAATAAAAGCCATTATTAACTAAACGAAACGACAGAAAGTCAATCGATTACAGTGGGCAAAGCATATAGGCACTGATTAGTGATTATCTTTTTTTTTTTTTTGTTAAAGCTTACAAAGAAAATATAAATATATATGTTTATATCATATCATATCATACCTGACAGACCTATCTTCAGTAAAATATATAATAGATTTCTACATTTCTTGAACACTTTGATACCATTTTCCCTGGGGAAAATATTTTTCCCCAATAAATTTAGTGACTATGAGAAACAATTCCCCATTCAAGATTTTGACAATGTAACGAAAATCGGCTTTTTGGGCAAAGTTAAATTGAAAAGTGAATTAACAGTTATATACAGCAGGGAAGATTTTCGTGAAGCAGCAAGTTGCTTAGCAATTTTGCAGTTATTTATAGATCAAAACCTGACGGACTATTTTAGTGATACTGTTTTATTATTAAAATTAATTTGTACCATACCCATGACAAGTGTTGAGAGTGAACGCTGTTTTTCGACGCTTAAACGAATTAAAAACATTTTGAGAAATACAATGATAGACAGACTAAAATTCACTTTACATGATAAGTATGGAGAAAGTGCTAATTGCAGCGATTCCAGATTATTAATGTCTTGACTTTAATGATCTTATAATTGACGTTTTTGCAAATTCGAAGAACAGACGAATGGATTTTCTATATAAATAACCTCAGGCTTGGACATAGGTAAGTTTATTTTAATTTTTCATTTGTTATTATTTTATCGATTGCACCCCCAGACAAAAATTACACCGGCCGCCACTGGTCCTTACTCAATTGCATGGAAACCTTTGCAGAGTGATATATATGCAATGTGAATGTACACAGAGTTCGATCTGGCCACGTATAAGGTACATCATTTTCCCTCCAAATATTGCTTCACTCTTTCTTCTGCGCATACCTAGAGAATCTCACACTTTTTCCTATTCTTGACGATCTGTAAGTTTAAAAATTGAAATTCTTGCCTTCCATATTAATTCTTAACAACTAAGTATTATTAAACCTGCATACTTCAAATATCATATATTAGTTTTGCAATTATGCCCTCATTATATTTTGTTCTTATCATATTTAATAAAAAATACCACATTGCAATCTGTGTACACAAAAACTGATACGATAAGCTAAGTTAATTTCACTTGATTTGTTTCAAAATCACGTATATCCAATTTTAAACAACACGTTTTTTTTTACTTTACATGATTTTGCCTAATCGCCAAATAAATACGGACGTAAAACCTACATACCCATCACTAACGATTTTTCAGATGACTTAAGTGACCTAATGAGTTACATACATTAAAGTTAATTGTGTGAAATGACCCGTATCATTACGAAGGCGTAGTAAATTTATTCATTTAGTTAACTGCTGCAGTTTTTAACTATATATTACCAGAACCCAATGCAAAAAACACTTACTGTTTTTAAACTGTAATTTAGAAAAAAAACAGACATGGTAGATCAGAGTGTCAATGGCATTGTTTAATTCGTGTTCGTGGAGTTTATTTAAAAAACGGGTCGTGTCTGAATAACCTTTATTTAACCTTTTCCTCAGTCGATAAGGTGACGTTGAAGTTATACAAGTATTTTTAGATTACATTAGATAGACATTTACGCTAAATTAATTTTAATTCAAATTACAATCAGCAACCAGGATTTTAGATGATATTTTTGTACGGTATAAATGACGTGTGAGCAACTCTCATGACTAAAACTGTCGTAAACATCTTCAGTGATAAGTGTTTTTGCTTAACAAAAATAATCTATTTTAGTATAATTTGCTCTTATTCTATACTGTCTAGTTTCCAGAGATTTTCAGATGAAACTCTGCTGTCATTTAAACAAATAGCGCGTCTTTTTTGTCACTGTAAACTGTCACTCCGACAAACCGATCCAATTAATTTATATTAATTACACTGGTGAACAAAAAAAAGATTTTTTTTAAACTACAGAAATAAGGAGATTATATTCCAACCCATCTGCAATGCCTTATATTATAAGGACTAAACGAATTAGGTAAAAACAGCTATTCTCCTGGCTATATGCCAAACGCCGAGCGCTGAGACTCTAAATATTTAAATTTAGTTAAAGAAGTTTAGAATGGACAATTACGATTTCGAAACCATTATTTAATATTTTATATTATAAAATACTCTCGACAAATCGTCAGTGTAATACAATAATCTTACTGTATATTCTCCAAACTGTCGACATTTATCAGAGTCAAGTACAGAAAGAGATTTACGACCATTCAAAACTACGAGTATACACGAGAAGTGATAGTGTTGTATACAATTGTCAATAACAAATTACAAATTAGCAACGATAAGAGACAAACATAAAAGTTCCATAATGTAATATCTGAATGTTCACATATAGGACAGCACAATAATAGTTTAAGAAACTCTTTTTTAAAAAAGATTTTTACTCGTTACTTCTAGAACGTACTCCGATTAGCTAGCAATTATGACCCTCCTTTATTATTACGAGTATTACTTCTAGAGCCAATACCATAAGCTAAGACAATAAGGCCGTGTTTAACATAGCACAATAATACTGCTCGTGAAGAATAGGAAAGAGTGTGAAATTCTCTAGGTATGCGTAGAAGAAAGTGAGACAACATTCAGGGAGAAAAGGATGCAGTTTACGCGCGGCCAGATCGAACTCTGTGTACATTCATATTCAATATATATTCATCGATATTCATGCTGCGAAGGTCTCAGTTCGACTGAGTAAATATTAGGCTATTTACTGGGCCGATCCGGTATAGCAGTTAGGGACTTGTTCCTATTCTTGACGAGCTGTATGTATGTGCAGGGCATTTCAGCAAATACTCTGCAATTTATTATAAGTTAAAGTTGCTATAGTTCATAGTAAATATATGATTTCATTAAATCTATGTACAAGGTCTGATGGTTTACCTCTTGTGTCTGCGCACTTCATGATTGAGCATAAGTTTCTGGATAGCTAGTATAGTAGGTGCACTGTGGTATTTAACACTAACAAAATGTTATCTTCTCCCTGGTGAAGGCCAATGGAATGTCATGTTGAATGGCATTATTGGGAATATACCATAGCGTATCCACGATCATTCGCAGGACTTTATTTTGAAACCTCTGTAGCATATCCAGGTTAGAATTTGTTGTTGGTCCCAGAGTTGTATATCATACGTTCGGATTGACTTGAATACGGCTTTGTAGAGTAATACTTTGCTGTATATGGAGAGTTGGGTTTTCGTCTAATTATACAGTACATCTGTCTTAGTTTTTCCTTAAAGTTATTTACGTTTAGCAAATATATGTTTGTACCATTTAACATCGTTTTTTGGTAGTTGACAGCTGTTTAATTCAATTTGTTTTCGTTGGCTATTATGACCCATTTTCTAAGCTACTCTCGTATTTTATTCAAGTTAGTTTGTGGGTTCTTTGATGCTGATATTGTATCTCTGTGGGATGCAAGTACTGCAGTATCATCAGCAAACGTGGAAATTATCGTGGCTCTTGTTATTAGTAAGTCAGATGTAAATGGTAATTATAAAATGGGTCCTAGGATACTACCTTGTGGTACTATAGACTGGAAGGGGTAATGTCAGTATATTCATTTTGGTGTTTGAAATGCCTGTTATGAGATTTTTAAAAAAATTAAACCTCTTCTTAGGCCAAGAAACCTTTCACATTTTCAAAAACAAATGTTAGTTTTTTATTTAAATTCGCTTAAAACTCTTAAATCCAGAGTCTGATTATATGTAACTGAAACTGATAGGTATTTTATTTAAAACATCCCCGAAACATAAATTTTACAAAACCCAACCTCAAAATCTGAAAATAAACAAGATTTGGAAAATTAGATAAAACAAACTTATTATTATTATTATTTTATTAGATAAAACAGCGTTATTGGATAACTTATCCTCCAAAATAGTATAAATAATGACAATTCATTGTCACAGCATGCTCTACAAAATCAAAAACTTATTAATAGTATATTATGCGATGAGCATTAAATTTAATGATAGCTATTAAGACACGAATATGAAAATTACGATACGGGTCGTAGGCGAATATCGTAATGAATACAAGTGTCTAAATAGTCATTAAATGTGAGTTGCATACACAATTTTCTCTACAACCAGTCCTAATAGCAAGGAAAATAAGCAAAGAATTTATTTGCAGAAAGAAAACATTTTCGAAATTTGCAAAGTAAACAGAACTATGAATTGTCAAAATTGATTTTATCAATTTTAGAATTGTCATGCTCATGGCAATATTCGTTATTTACTGATTATCGCTGATGTTGCATTTATATTGGTTATAAACTTGTTTGTATCTTATTGAAAAATCTGTATTTTAATGAATTTCATTATAGTACAGGTAGTAAATGTCTAATAAATCAATAAAAGTATGGGAGTAGAAAAATTATATTTTCGAGTTCAATATTTCTGAAATTCGATTAAACGATGGTTTACACTTTTTTAGATAATTATCAACAATTTTTATTAGTACAATTTTGACAAAAAATATATAATATAATTTTTGTTTGTAATTATTTTGATATAATAGTAGTTTTGTATATGATTTCACCATAAGTAGATGAAGATGAAATAAATGCGTGAACTTTTAAATTCACTTTGTATCAGTGTCCAACATGACATTAATGTAAAATCAATACTATTAATTCCGGTATTAGTCCTTTTATCTATTAGCGACATGCCCTGTTATTTTTTAACAAAGCTAGAAAACAAATGGTATGTATTAACAATTTAGAGGTGTACGCAGTTAAGTAAATATTATAAATAAATGGTGCAAATTGTTACGATGTATTTGACAATGGCATTACTTTCTACGAGAATACAGAACACTTGTGGGTAGAATATTTACACCTCCCATTGATTGAAATGACTTTTAATTGCTTAAACGATATTTATTTTGTAGATAAATATAAACTGTAGATACAATTACATACCCAGCACAGCGTGACACTTACTGGAAGCTGTGAAAGCAACGCGGTATTGTGAAAGCATCGTTAAACAAGTGTATATGTATTCTAAAAATATCTAAATTAACAGTATTTCCTAAAAAGTGGACATCAGATGCCACACAATCAGGAAGATTATTGCGGAAATGTTTACGAAAATAAATAGTATTGTTTCCAAATGGCAAAAATATGCGATAATGTATATAATACTCTGTAAAAAATTAATACGTACATTATCAAATGGTAACGTATGTTATACTTTTCTTAAAATTACTTATAGAAAACCACATGAGTTCATAAAATCATTTCATATTCGAATTACTGAACCAACAATAAATCTTAATTCCTTCAATTTTTAATAAATATATTCATTACTTTACGAAAGCACTGGATGTACAAGTTGGGGCAGAGCAATTGGCTTATTTGAATTTGGCGCCTTGAAGCGATAGTTGCTCCTAGGGAAGTGGGGGTAGGCACATTTGAGAAGGCGGGGCGTAAAATTGTATAAACCAAGTGGAGATACAACTTTATGCCCCGCTCTCTCAAATGGATCTATCGGCACCCTCCTAGGAACAACCATCTCTTCAGAGCGCCAAATTCAAGTAAACAAGTTGCTCTGCCCCACCTTGTATAATATACACATATTGATATATTTGTATTAAATTTGACGTAAATGACATAAAATGTTATTAATAATGACTAATTATTAGTAATGACTAATGACGCATAACATTTAAAATTTTCGTAATAGCACCATATTTGAAGGAATCATAAATCTTTTGTAGTTTGGTAGTGTAATTAAAACAAAAGACTATATCTTCTGTATTAGGAAAAGTTGACGGCAAATAAAAAGAAATACGTAAAAGCAACGATCAACAATGATTTGTAGTGCAAATTTGTTTTTCATCGTCGTTATTTATATTTCATTTAAGCGTTCATTTCACATTCAAATATTAACTTGGCCTTGTTAAAAAAGTGTTTACTTAAAGTTAGAAACGCAGAATACATACGATATAAGTTATGTGAATAGTTCAATCTCCACATGAAAGAGATTTTTTGTATACTAGGATATTTTATATAATATATGTGACAAAAAAATTACAAAATAAATTGTCTAGACACTAATTCATAATAAAAATACATTTTATTATATTTTGAAAACTATCATTCGCTTACACTATTTGCATATAATTTCATTATACATCGAACTTTATCTTACTTTAAATAAATAATTACTTTTTATATATCAAACTAGGATTTATTTAATCCGTCTATGTAAACATATTATATAGGATGTAATAGTCTCATTAATTAGATAGAAAACACAGTTGTTATATGTATAGGTCTTTTATCGTTGTCTAGACATGATGTAATTGGTTTATTATATACAAATAAATACACTAGATGAATGAACAAACAATGTTGACTATACACAAAAACCAGGAGTCTGAAATATATGTTTTTGAAAGACACGTCTTCACTTTCATGTTGGTTGTCTACTCGTCTTTATCATCTTGACGTCATGCGTCGTATTGCTGACTGACTTCCCAAAAATCCACCGCGTACGTAACTTATTATGATTATAGTCATCCAACCATTGAAGAATAAATAAATAGAAATAATACACTAACATATGTACAATATGTGAATTTTCTACATATGTACCTTATTATTGTGTTTAATAATAATAATAATACAATTATATACCTGTAAAATATAGCTTGTCAAGAATAGGAACAAGTCTCAAAACTGCTATTTCGAACCGCCCACGAGGTGCGCAGTAAATAGCCTGGTCTTTACTCGGTTGTATTAAGAACTTTGCAGAGTGAATATCGATGAATATATATTAAATGCCATATGACTATTGCCAATGACATATTATATTAATTGTCAACTCCCAAATCAGTCAGAATTTCAAAAAGGCTTTAGTACTTCTACTTTACTTGTTAATGTAACTGATAACATCAACAGTTCACATGTTACATTTTTAACTTTACTGGATGTGACCAACGCATTTGATCTGTAGTGACGCATTAAACTGGCGCATTAGCGGGGATAATGAGTGTACTTCGATAGCTCAGCGGTCAGAGTACTCAACCGGAAATTGGGAGAGCCGGGTTCGATTCCCGATCGAGGCAAAATGCACCTTTATCCGTGCTAACGCCAAAGTGGTGACCCCGACGTGATGTTATTCGTCATTCCAGTATATGCAACCTCCCTTACATCTCAAATTCGCGGATTCGATTCCCGTCCTATCCATCGCCCTATAGTCCCGGGGGTTATCGAACAACGGTTCGTAAGAATGGCGAACGCGGTCACATTCCGTTAAATTGTATCGAGACAAAACCATGTCTCTAGGGAGGGAGTACTGTAGTGACGCATTAAACTGGCGCATTAGCGGGGATAATGAGTGTGCCTCGATAGCTCAGCGGTCAGAGCACTCAACCGAAAATTGGGAGAGTCGGGTTCGATTCCCGGTCGAGGCAAAATGCACCTTTATCCATGCTAACGCCAAAGATCCTTTGGATTTTAGTTGTTTCAGAGCCAAATTACACCATTATGGCGTTTGTGAAAATATACATTATTGATTTCAAAATTATCTTTTAAGTAGATGTCAATTTACTAGGAGTAATACATATACCTTGATAACAGTATTATACATGAAACCAACTGAGACAGGAGTTCCACATAGTTCTGTGTTGGAGCCACTACTATTTAATTTTTTTTTGCAGACATTTTAAAAATTCCCTTAAAATGCAAACTACATATGTATGTACACTGGTAACATACAACTCTTCGATAGTTCTATCCTCCGATTCATTAACGGGTTCTCAAATAAAAATAATGATTTAAAAACTATTTTTGAATGGAAATACATTGTCCATATATGTCAATAAAGGTGAAAATATCGTTTTTAGTACATCGCATTAACTTCACAACAGGGATGAAATAAATATTAAAATTAATGATGAAGTAATCACTTCAGCTAGTGTTGTAAAAACGTCGGTATTTTGTTTGATTCTATATTGAAAAGTTTCTAGTCATATCAGTAACATACGTAAGAAGGCATTTTTCTCCTTAAAATAGCTGTATTTTTTTAAATAACGTACCCAATTAATATAATATGTCGGTGGCAACAGTCAGAAGTAAATTAAAAAGTGATATACTTAAATATATCTATATTAATAAATATATTAATTATATTATGTATGCTTAGGGAGTGTTGTAAATCAACTGTGTTTATATATTTTCCTTTTGGAATAAATTTGTATTTTTTTGTTTTCAATAAATGTATTATCATTTTATAATTAATCACTAACCTATTGCCTCGTCGTAACCTTTTCTTAAAGTTAATATCACCACAAACAGATTTATGACATTTATTGTAGATAAAATAGATTATTTTAAATACAGGAATTTATAATTTGCCATGTCCGGAATGCTGTATTGTATATACGACGTTTTGATATATTTGCGGCTTAAACGCTTTAATCTCTTTCCATAAATAAGCTAATCCTAATAAACTTGTAATAAAAACAGAAAATATAGAAGTGGAAAGTTGAATATATTCTATAACCTGGATATACAAGATATTTGTTGTGTTAAAATAATAAAATCAAAATTTATTTTACGTGTTCTTTAATCTTAAGATAAAGAATATTCAGATTCTATAATATAAGAATATTCCCATTTATTCTAATTATATTCCCATGTATCTCGTACATTAACGCAACAACTTTTGTAAATGTCTTATTTGTCTTCTACATACCAATTAAAAGTACGATCAAACTTCTCAAGTCTTAATTTTAAATCTTTGTTGAAATTGTCACAGATACGTTAAAAATTTAAGAAATATCTGAATATAATTCAAACTTAAGATCGATGATGAAGACATAAGAGTCACATCAAGCAGGTAACAAAAGATAACAAAATTCAAAGTGGTTTCTCATATCATCTTTTATTCCACCTTTGATTAACCATCGGTTACATAATGCAACTTGACAGATTCAACAAAATACAAATATTATTTTCAATATATCTTTCGATAAAAAAAAAAAATGTTACGATAGTCACACATCCAAGTTTTATTTTTCAAATTAAAGTTAAGAAAATTAGCATTATATGGTAAATAAACACAATTGTTCAGCTTTATTTTCAATTTTAAGTGTTCTTTCGACATAAAAGAATAAGTAATATATATCTTTACATTGGTAGATATTTTTACATAACAAATTTTGATAGCGGAATTCTATGTAAATTTTTTCTAAAAATTTCCTTATATATTTCCTTTATATATTATTATGTAATAATGTCTACATTTGTATATCATCATCATCATGAGGTCATCAGTCCTAAGACTGGTTGGACGCTAACCTCCAGTTTCTCCTATCTTGTGCTAACCTACGCATTTCGTTAATTGTGCTACAACCTACATCCCTTACTATTTGCGAGCAGTAGTCTAATCTAGGCCTACCTCTGCCTTTCTTCGCTCCTATTTCTGCCTCCAAAATATCGCGGACTATTCCCCCATGTCTCAGCAAATGGCCTACCATTCTATCTCTTCTCTTCTTTATGTTTTTCCACATACTTCTTTTCTCGCCGACTTTCTCTAATACTTCTTCGTTTCTAACCCTATCAATCCACGGTATTTTCATCATTCTTCGGTAACACCACATCTCAAAAGCTTCTAATTTCTTCCTACTTGCTTCCCCTACTGTCCAGGTTTCACAACCGTATAGTGCGTGCTCCATACATACGTTTTCAAAAATGTCTTCCTTGTTTCTAAGTTTATTACCCCCGAGCATAAAAATGCTTTCTTTTTTTTTTAAAGCTTACACTTGTATATACCAAAATCAAAATAATAAATGGAGGACTACCGTATAAAAAAAGCATATGACGTCAGTGAAGGCATAGGCGATTCGAATGACAACCAAAATCAATTTGCCTCGAGATTTCATAAGAATAATTTTCCAGAATGTTATCGCCTTCGGCATATTCATGTCTTTGTTGTAAAATACATTTAAAACCACTAATCAACTGAAAAGTTATGTCTTGTGATTTAAAATACCCAAAATAATAATTAACATAGCCTTTTAACTGTCAGCTAATAAGTCGATTAATTGATTGAAGTATAAAAGAAATGTACTTATAAACAAATAGTAAGTCATATAATACCGATAGAGCAAAGTAATAAAAACATTTACTGCCGATTATCTCACGCAATATATTACCTAGCATTACATATTTATTATACAAATATTGTGTTCACTTTCGCTGAAAAATGTCGGGTGTAAGATCTTATTATTCTATTTAGGGTCTTTGCGGACACACTTTATTGACATATTTGTATGCTAAAGAATACATTAATGGGAGATGTTTCTAAACTTCAGATGTTCTATCTAAGAATCTGGCTTAAAAATATAATACAAATGTAATATTATTACATTTGTATTATTGACCAATTAGTAGGAGGAGAGAATGAAATATGTGAACAGGTTTATGAAACATTTAAGAACAAATAGATGGATTTATGTGTGAAAGTGTTTGAATTGTGTCATGTCATAAGAAAATCACTAGTAGTACAAAATGGTGATCATCTGGTAGTAATATTGCGTACTCAAACAGTAATGTAAAATAATTTATATATTTGAGGCATACGGTTTCAAAGTTCTTTAAATCCTAGATAAGCATTTTTACAGAAAATCCAAAAAACGTATAATTTGTTATACCTATATGTGAAATAAAGTTTTTATATGTAGTATATGTGAGGATAAAGTATTTATAATGAATTTTTTCATTGTAAAAAATATATTAGACCGTAAAAAAAGGTAATATGTTAAGTATGTTAGGTAATAAGTAAAACGAAACAACGGATTGAATTAGTTATGAAACTGTTACTGTTGAAATAGTAAGGTTTTTTATTAATTAAGATGAGATTTTTACTTAGTATTGTATTTTATTCCCTTAATACATAAAACATTAAATTTTAAGCCCATCTTCTTTTGTTTCAAAAGTCTCAGCGGCTTCTTCATGATGTGCGTTTTCTTCCTGATCAACAGCAATACTATTGTCAATAATATGTTTGTAAAATGTTAAATCTTCATTGGGAATAATTCTCGAGTTCTGCCCGAAGTGGTTCTTTAAAAGGACATTTACATTTTGTATTTCAGCTGCTTTAACGGAAAGAATCTTTGGCAGATCAGCTCAGGCTTGATTGCACTGAGGCTTTTCCCTTTTTTTAGTACCGATTTGTAAGTACCAAGATCCGACCTGTAGTTGATCTCTCCTTTAACAACAATACTTTTACCTTCTTGCTGGAGTTTCTTCTTGATTGATATATTTTGGCAGCTAAAAACTTGAAATGCCATTGATTCGATGACACACCCATCAATAGCGTTTTTCCAATCAAATACATTATAATCTTTTTCGAGATCAAGTACAGTTGCATGATCTGATAATATTGCACGGTATTCCCTTGGATGAAGAATAACTTCTTTTTCACTTGTCGTTCAAGTTCTCCGAAAACTCTATCAGATGACAGGAAGGAATGCCCAACGATGGGAAATATTATGTGAATAACCTCAACTGAAGATGATGTACAATATAGCCAATGCATAAGTATGTCAATCATAATAGAGTTTTTATTTTGCCCGGGGAATCCATTTAGATGGGTCTCGCAATACTATAAAACTTCGCTCACAGTACAATTAACACATTAACTAAAATAATAGTTACAGCAATTTGTAAACAACATGATCGTATCACAATCAGATGGCTACTAAACACAATAAAGACATGCAAAACACAGAAAGCAATTGGAGCAGTTTTGATCACACCCAACGCTAAAATGTTAGTATACTATTGGATGCAAGAAGTTTTGATACCCATATGAATAGAACGGAATGAAAGAGTTTTGAAACAGTATTTACAAAGGACTGAGAGAGTTTTGTTACTGTAACTGGATTTCGTAATTTAGTTTTGAATGGATGTAGACACATTTGTGACAGATATAATTCAGAATCATACATAATACGAGCATTAGATGGCAGCACCACTGTTACGGGGTTTTTTTTTTAGGACTTGGATTTAGAGACTTGAAACCGGACACCTCATTTATACTAAAAAATTAGACAGTTACATAAATATATATATATATATATATATATATATATATATATATATATATATATATATATATATATATATTCCTACTCAAAAAAAAAATATAATATAAAATAAAAATTTTTATTTTAGTATTTTTTATTATATTAATTATAGAGGTAGCAGTTATTACTTTGAAACAAATATTAGTAATATGAATTGTTTCATATTTAGAAAAATATTTCTTACTCATAAATATAATTTTGCTCACTGTAAGTAATTTTAGAGCTTCCATCCGAATTACAATAAAAAATCTATTTGTGAACTGAAGCAAACATGTTTAAGGCGTATATTAACGCTGGACTGACTGATTTGTAACATTTTTGGTATTTTTGATAATAAATTTCTTCTTACATAAATACGAAGAAATGTATCCTTGTTCTATAAACTATCGTTTGTTGACACAGTCGCTGCATAAAATTATCCTAGAACGAAGATGGTATGATCCATTCAATCATAAATAATGTATTCCTATGAGTTCATAATATTGCAAATGTTAATTGAAGGCTAAGAAAAAATCACAATGCAATTGTTGATTATATATTTTCTATACATACACAACTATATTAGGATAAGCATTATATAGTCTTAATCCATGATCCTACAATATATGCATTATAAAAATGTTACGGTACGACTGACGCGACGGTACCATACTACAGAGAAGACCCACTTTAGCATAATATAATTCAATTACTATTACTAATTACTCGTATGTATATTATAATATATTATATTATAATATATAAATGTTTGAAATAAAACATCTCTGCGTATGGCTACTTTGAAATAAGTTATCACTTTAACATTATAAATATTTAAAAAAACATCTATGTCAATGGCCACTCTGAAAAGAGCTACAACTTTGATATACCCTGTATGTAAAAAATAAAGGGATTAGTAATCTCTAATGACACTTTTAATGACTTCTTGATATGTAATAACTCGAAGATCTACGACAATTTTGCGTCGAAGTGTACACAATATTTAATTAATTTTGTTTTGAAGGTTATCTGCTTTATAAAAATATATTTTCAGTGATGCAATCAATAAATGTTAAAAAATGTAAATTCGATATAAATACTTTAGGTTACTTTAATCGAATTTATACAGTTCATGGGAATCTATTTATTAGTATTATATACAAGGTGATTTGCTTTTAATGTCCAGCAGTTTAAGAATCGCTGTATAAAATTAAATAAACTAAAAATATCATTTGCGTTCGAGTTTTATTCCTTTTTTTATAAACTCTGAGGCGTATTTGCTATTCAATACAATACATTGTATTGAATAGCAATTGAAATTGTTTACAATGTTTGTTGACGATAAACTGATAACGTAACAAAGAGAAATCATAAACAACAAAAAGTTTACCTTATAGTTTATTTATGAACTTCCTAGCTTCCTAATTTTCTTGTAGAAAATAAGAATTTTATGTTTCACACGATTATTTTTATTCCCTACATATTTAAAACTTTTTTAAGGATCTCATTTTCTACAAGATATATTTTAATTATTTGCTTAAACCCAAAATCATTTTTAATTCGATTATATACGAGGCTTGTTTCAAAAGTAAGGTTCCCATCGCGATAGCTCCGCAAGAAGAAGTATTAGGTGAAATCTGATAACACTGTCGTGAGCGACGTTTCTCCCTTTCTCGGTCTTCACCTTCATTGTCAAGCTACGCCGCACAGTGTTGGCCTGATAGCCGTCTACGATGGACCTCCCGATTTCCGCCACCGCTAGGTGCGAAATACGCGCAGTGGTCCAATTTTTTAACGCAAAAAAGTTCCACCCATAGACATTCATCGTCAGTTGTATGAAGTTTATGGTGAAAAGTGTATTCTCAAGTTCGCCTAAACCGAAAAAGCTTAAGCAAACGCAATATACGGGGAAAATCGTGGCAACTGGGTTTTGGGATATTGCTCATCGACTTTATGCCTCCTGGGACAACAATAAACTGAGAGAGGTATTGTGAGACACTAAAAAAAAACTCAGACGAGCCATCCAGAACCGTCGGAGAGGAAAACTGAGCAAAGGTGTGAAGCTGTTGCACGACAACGCCTGTCCCCATGTCTCTCGGCAAACCCAGAA
The DNA here is from genome assembly GCA_037954035.1 of Rosalia funebris. Lineage (NCBI taxonomy): Eukaryota > Metazoa > Arthropoda > Insecta > Coleoptera > Cerambycidae > Rosalia > Rosalia funebris. The sequence continues at coordinate 15,819,876 of JAZFAV010000007.1, forward strand.
TCTCCTAAACAAATTTGGCTGGACTGTCATTCCCCACCCTCCCTACAGCCCAGACCTAGTCCCTAGTGAGTACCACCTGTTACCAAAATTGAATGAATACTTGGGTGGCTTACGCTTCCGGACCGATGATGAAGTCACAGAAGAAATTAATCGCTAATTAAATTTGGAAGAACGTCTACAAAAGTGCATCGAAAGAAATGGCGATTATGTAGAAAAATAGATCAAGCTTTCCAACCATGTAAATAACTTTGATAATAAACGATTCTGTCTATTTAAAAAAAATGTGGGAACCTTATTTTTGAGACAACCCTCGTATCTAAGCAGATATTTTAAATGTAGCTTTGGTGATAATGTACTTCTCTTTGAAACGCAATCTTAGTTAATATATTTTAGTGCATCAGCACCGTAGGAAATCAATTTTATTATTAATTTTAAAACAAAGTGAAAACAATTATCGTCACTGATAATTCACCACATTACAAAAAAAGTAAATACCTATGATATACCTAATGGTAACTGAATATTAAAATAAAATGTGGAGATTTTTTTACAAATAAGTCTATAAAATACTATAAACATTCCTATAATAATACAAGAAAATGAAGATACTAAGAATTCCTTAAATTTCCATTCAACAGTTCCAACTTGAGTATATCAAAACACGTGTATTATATCAAAATGACTGTATCTTTTATGTATTTATCGATTTACTGTCGACGCTGGTGGGGGTAGTAGTACAATTCTTACACATTATAATATTATTTCAGTATCGTGAAAGAAGAATCAACATGAAGTTGAGAAATTAGTGAGAGACAATGATCAACCCAATTATTTATATAAAACACTGGTGTGGTACTCGATAAGTGTGTATCTGGTATTCACTAAGATTTAATGAACGCGTAAGATAAATATACGTATTTGATAGGAAAAGTACAAAATCATATTGAAAAATTCTGTGGGAACAAGACGGATACTAACAATAATGTGTGTTGTTCATGAACATGTGAACATGACAACTCATTACTGCAATGAAAGATATTCTAAATCAACGAAAGGACTAGACTGTCACTGCATTTTCTGTCCAACTAGAAATACCTACAGCTACAATACATGATTAAACAACATCAACATTCTCCTTTCCCAGAATAACCCTACGCCTCCATAAGGCTGTTTAGTTAGAGTTTTTGCTGCTGGCTTCTCACAACTGCTTTATCTCATGAAAATAATGTCCCGTATATGATATTTTCGGTTGTACCGGAAATTGGCATTAACTTCCTTGTTATACAAAAATGGCATACATTTCTAATGCATTTGAATTCTATTCTCTAGCTATTTTAAGGTATGTTTCAATAAAAACCACTCCTATTGTTAAAACTAATGGTTTCTGAAATTTTAATGAAATATGAGAAAATCAATCCATTGACGAATATTAATTAATAAGTTCTGCTATCAAATATACTATCTAAAAATGCTATCAAATATACAGAGTGTCCAGAAATGGAAATCGATTTTAAATACCTTGAATTCCAATTAACTCACTTATTAAAAAAACTCGATCCATCTGAGAATTCCTTATAGTTACAATTTATGATTTTTGAGTTATTAAATAGTTACTAAATAAATGTTCTCAGTATTCACATTAATTATTTTATTATATTCGTTACCTTTGTTGTAGACATTATATCTTATATAAGTTTTTTGTTGAGCAGTATTATTTCCAAAAGACACATTTTTGCAGCGAATTTAAAAAGAATCGTGTATTTTTTATATTCATGTATTTTCGTCTTCCTACTTGATTTTGGATGACCTCCTCCTGATTGGAGTAGAAATTATAGATGCAACATAAGTACATTTATGCTTGAGTTCAAATCCCTGCAGAGGTAATTGACAACTCTCTTTTAACATGCATGTATTTGTCCTCGTCTATAAGTGTAACCTTCTCCTCTGCGGCCTGATGCTTTCCAGGAAAGACGTCAAAGTCTCAAGGTCTGAAGGTCAAGGTGTCAAGTTCTGTTTGTGAAAACTTATTAAATTAAGAATACCCTTTTTTAGTTCCTGAGAGGATAGTACATACAAAAAATCAATAACATTTGATTTACTTTTAGTAAACTTTGCACAGTATACACTTAATACCGTGAATATACAACATACCGTACACCAGAGGCTTAGGGAACGCCCATATCGATGGAAACGGAATGATAAAGCGAATGGCAAGATTCAGAGTCCAAGCCAAATTTTATTGTTTACCTACTTTTTGGAGCATACCGTATGATTCAAATCATTTGAACATAAATATATATGTATACATAAACTCCATACCTCATCAATATATAGTAAAATGAATTGTTACTGGTTTTCATCAATGTATTTGGTTTCACGCTTCACTATCTCAGAAACTCCTATTATTAGAGATACGGAATGATACCACCATAAAAATGTAATGTGCTATTTAAGATAAAGAAATTGATGCCTAATTCTGATACAACCACGTTATTTTCATAAGATAATGTACCTACCCTACTGACGTATTTTCAAAATTATTGGTAGTTTCACAAAAACGTAACCAATAGATCATCGTTATATACCCTGTATCAGTGGCGGTTTCTGCATAAGAGCACATGAGCACGTGAACCCCCAAAGCAAATTTAGAATTCAAACATTACAATAAATATACTTAGTATTATATATAATATCTATTACGAGACCCTAATACAAATATCTAAATTATAAACGTTATTTTATTAGTGTTATTATTTGAATTTGTGGAATGCAGGGCACCGCGTGTTTATTTTATTTGGGACTCGGTTTGTTATATTGTATGTCTCGTTGTCATGGTGACAACGACGGAGCACGTGCTACAAATGGGCGTGATTTACGTCGAGTTTGTGGGCATCTGCGACTTGGCGGGTGGCGGAGGTTATACAATATTTCCGATGAAATGGAGCACAAATTTGGTGTGAACCAGAGGCTAGATTGTGTTGTGAATATTACATTACATCGCTATTAGGCGTTCAGTGAACTACGTGCGGTTATTTTGTAGTATTCTTACGTTATTACGGCATTAAATAAATATCGATATAAATACATATGGACCATAACTAAAATTTAATTAAACATTATGGATACGAACAGTTTTACCGTACAATATTTGAAAGACAGTTTTAATTCTTTGAGTTATGCGCAAAACATTGAAATTAAAAATGCGGGCAGACCAAAACCGGAACTTAATTTGACGTAGACTACAAAGTCCAAATCTAGAGATTTTAACAGAAAGTTTAAAAATGAAATGTATGAAAAAAATGGAATATGAAGGGAATAAAAACATTTTCTATGAATCAAGAAACACTGACGGCCTTATCAATGTTGTCTATTGAGAAAATATGTATACAAGGTTTGCCAGACTTCAACGAAGCTGTTATAACTAAGTTTGCTGAGAGCAAAAATAGAAGAATTGACTTTACGTTCAAGCAATGTAATACAGTTTAGACATTAGGTGAACAGTGACTGTACAAACAAAAAATAATGGATTCCTACTGCATGTGAGTATTTTTATTATGAGATACACAAAACACGCTATATACAGGGTGATTCAGCGAACCCGTTCCTTAAAAGTTTATTAACTTCCTATTGGAATTCATTTTTTAAAATTTGGAATCAGCGGTTAGCGAGGACGATCTATTCAACTAAAGTATTTTTGCTTTTCTGACACTTCCGATTATACCGGAAGTAGCTATCAACTTCCTTATTTTAAATAGAACACCCAGTATATTATTACATTTTTGAATTACCCTGGTGATTTTAAGTGAACTTTCTTAACAATTCCCTATACCTATCTTCAGCAGTTTTTGAGATATTTTAATTTATTTGAAAAAATTAAGTTTTGTAGTATCCCATTGGAATGCTCGTCACTTATTCAAAACAAAAGTTATAGTAGCAAATTTTGGGCTGTAATTAGGCGGACTACTAAGCTTTCAGGTGATATGTAGTTTGATATTTTATTATTTACAGGGTGTCCAAGAAATTTAGTTCATTCTGACAAACTTCAACTGCTCAAAAGTCAATTTTCTTAAATGAAACACCCTGTATTTTATTGCTGTCTGTGATGGAGAATTAAGTTATATTTCAATCTGTATTAGGATTCCCTATACCTATCTGCTACCGTTTTCTTGCTATCGAGGTATTTTTTATTCGATACCATAGTTTACCATTTTATTAATTTACTTCTGACCAGCGGGCCATGAAAATTAAACCAACATAACATTTATATTAATTTTTTATCATAAACAATGGTGCAAAATTATTGAACAAAAAAATCATCATGAATAAAAAGCATATTTTAAACGATTTGGAACTTACATTAGCCTAAACAATAAAACATAATAACAATAATAACTAAATGTTGACAATTGGGTCTTGTTGGTGTAACAACTGTTCTATGTGCCGTCCGTTGTGTTCTAAGCACAATAAAACTCGTTTATTAATCTCAACGGTCGTAGATTTCAATACCATTCCTTCATCTAGTTCGGTGAAGGCAGTTCTAACTCGATGTAATAAGCCATCTCTGGTATTGACGGGCGTTGAGTAGACTTTACTCTTGATATGGCCCCATAAAAAAAATCAAGGGGTGTTAGATCGGGTGATCTGGGAGGCCATAGAGCCGGACTATTACGCCCAAACCAGCAATCTTCAAACATATTTGTTAACTCATGGTAAACTTCATGGGTTGAGTGGGCTGGAGCGCCATCCATTTGATACCAACACGTATTTAGAATATGTAGTGGCAAATTTTACAAAAAAATTTAAACCATCGTTCTAAGAATTTCTAAGTATTTATGAGAATTTAAAAAGTAAATTAATAAAATGGAAAACTATGGTATCGAATAAAAAATACCTCGATAGCAAGAAAACGGTAGCAGATAGGTATAGGGTATCCTAATACAGATTGAAATATAACTTAATTACCCATCACAGAAAGCAATAAAATACAGGGTGTTTCATTTAAGAAAATTGACTTTTGAGCAGTTGAAGTTTGTCAGAATGAACTAAATTTTGTGGACACCCTGTAAATAATGAAATATCAAACTACATATCACCTGAAAGCTTAATAGTCCGCCTAATTGCAGCCCAAAATTTGCTACTATAACTTTTGTTTTGAATAAGTGACGAGCATTCCAATGGGATACTACAAAACCTAATTTTTTCAAAAAAATTAAAATATCTCAAAAACTGCTGAAAATAGGTATAGGGAATTGTTAAGAAAGTTCACTTAAACACAGCAGGGTAATTCAAAAATGTAATAATATACTGGATATTCTATTTAAAATAAGGAAGTTGACAGCTACTTCCGGTATAATCGGACGTGTCAGAAAAGCAAAAATGCTTTAGTTGAATAGATCGTCCTCGCTAACCCCTGATTCCAAATTTTAAAAAATGAATTCTAATGGGAAGTTCATAAACTTTTAATGAACGGGTTAGCTGAATCACCCTGTATATATGTAACAGTCGTTCAGATTTTACCTTTGCAAATTAAGCATGGATAAAAATAACAATCAAAATGAAATTACGTCAGTGTATTTGGTCATCGTATTGTTGCTACAGATCAGAGCATAACAATGCCGGTACCTGTTATACACAGCATTATTTACATTGTTCAATTTCTTATTTTACTTTTTTATTTAGGCACTAAAACAATTATCACGTGTTCATGTACTCATGCTTCATTACCCTAACCTTTCAAATATAATGCAGACACATTACATAAATCGCTAAAACACTAGAAGATCGCATACCTACTTATTAAATAATGAAATTGTACTATAGTTTTAAAATATGTAATAAACTATATAAAACTTTATTCTATTTATCTATAAAAATGGCATATATAAGTTACTCAGACGTCAGATTGATACAATTTCCCCTATGCATATAGTGCAAGAGTCCATATTCTAAATGTGGCGGATGCGCTGGTATATTTAACAAATATTCCTAGAGTTGATTAGATGTCGATAATGTAGAGTTAAATTATTTAATATTACGTTTAAATAAACACACAAATTGGCTAGAATTGTTCACAATTGAAATAGAAACACTCATAGTTCTAATGAAAAATCTTGCCTGCTTACTGGAATATTCAGCGATTAATCCATTTCGAACACAATCTCACTGACAAAGCTAGTTGTCACTACGCATTTAACCGTCATCTTAACTAGAATCCGAACAAGAAACCAAAAATCCAACTTCTACAAACGCGGTCGCAATTTAAACTGAATGGCGTGCTTAAAAACTTTATTATACGCGGAGACTATACTACACCGTGTTCATGTCAATACGGTTGCGCTTTCAATTTTCCCCCACGTCGCATTGCCAAAAGTTCGAGGGGAAAGAGTGCCGTCGCGACGTAGAGGAAAAACGAAGACACGTGAAATTTTATGGTCAAGTAAGACAGACTTGTAAATAAATGAATACAATTAAGTGCGCTCGCATGAAAAATAAATAATTTCTGTTTGCTCTTTGTTTTGCAGACTGGGTTAATTGAGTAAGTGTATGGTCGGCGAGAAACCATTGGCAACGTTTTTAATAAGGCGTGAGGTTATAACGGCATCAAATTTAATCATTTTAACTAGTTACATTCGTTGATGTAATCGGTACGTCATCTTTGATACAAAAAGTTGTCTCCGTTGTATTGTAAAGGAATTATTAACGTGGTTTATTTTATTTAATTAAAAATTCCAACAATAGATAAATTTGTGATAAAAACGTAATCAATCCCATTGCTTATATAGGGTGTCTCAATTGTAACTATAAGATTTGAATTGCGCGTCATTTGTGTTCTGTTAAAGATAAGGTGTCAATATTAGCGACTGTCATCTACAAATCATACGACATCAACATGCCTGGGAGTCTCAGTTGGCACTATAGGATGTGATTCGTGAATACAACTAATAAGATGAAAATGTGCTTCATCGCTGAACAAAATTTTGTTGCAAAAATCAGCGTCACCTTCTTTCTTTTCTAACACCCAATTAACGAATGTACGACGTTGTAAATGGTCTGCAACTTTTAATTGGTGTGCCAACTGTATTTTGTATGTTGACAGATGCAGATCTTTCTTTAAAATCTGATGCGTGGTGGCTCTTGACAGATTCAATTGCCATGTGTACGACACCGAATTGATGTATTTGGATACTCTCGTACAATTTCTTTCACTGGAGCAATATTTTCATCTGACTGACCATGACGATGATATTTGGTGTTGCCTTATCAATAACATAACCCGTCTCTTCAAATTTCTTGATTAAGTTAAGAACTGTTAGCAAGTAAACAACATTAGCGCCACACCCCTGTGGAAATGGTCCACAGGAGACCTAATGGCGGTAACTACGATGCTTGAAAATGTAGGTAGGGTGGTCATAGCGTCAGCCTATCTACCATATGACAGCAGAGACAATCCGACACCAGAGGTAAAGAAACTTGTGGACTTCTGTCAAAAAGCCGACCTGCCTTTGCTGATGGGATGTGATGCGAACTCACACCATATGGTCTGGGGTAGCACGAACACCAATAGCAGAGGTATGGAGCTCATGGAATATCTGGATGAACCCACACTCTCGGATCACTCTGCCATTAAGTTTGATTTGGGATTGGGGGAGCATGAGGAGAGGAAATAGGTCCGTAACCCCAGATTCACAAACTGGGAACAGTTTAAATCGGATCTTCTAGTAAGAGTTCGGGGGATCCCCTCCAGAATTAGTGAGAGGGAAGTACTGGAGGCGGCAGCCTCCCGACTGAGTAGAGGATTGATAGAAGCCTATGAAGGGAACTGTACACCTAAACGAGCTAGGCCGAAAGGCCAGGTAAGATAGTGGAACAATAAGCTGGAAAACCTTAGAGGTAAGGTAAGCAACCTTACCAACAGCCGTACAACCTGGGAGGACTATAGGACTGCCAGGGATCAGTATAGGGCTGAGGTTAGGGAAGCCCAAAAAAGCAGTTGGATTTCTTTCTGTAATGAGATAAATAAGGGAGCTGAGGCAACACGGCTGAACAAGATCTTAGCCCGCAGCCCGGAAGCGATACTGGGATCGCTCAAGCTCCCTAATGGTAAATTCTCGGAATAGGATGAGGAAACCTTAGACCATCTCATCAAAGCACATTTTCCGGGCTTTTATAGACCGGAGACATTTCCGCCCCGCTATTAGGGGCACATAGGGCCTGGGCGGTAAACCGAGAGGGGGACGACAGGCAACTTTTGAAGGAGATAGTCACACCGGCTAAGATGAAGTGGGCCTTGATGTCCTTTGATTCATATAAATCGCCGGGACCGAACGGCATTTATCCGGTACTTCTGCAGGAAACAGAAGAGATAATCCTCGGTCCACTCATAAGGATCACCAGGGCCAGCTTGGCACTGAAGATGATCCCGAAAGTGTGGCTAGGCACAAGGGTTGTTTTTATACGTAAACCGGGCAAAGTCGGATACACGTCCCCTAAGGACTTTCGGCCGATTAGCCTTACTTCATTTTTACTAAAGACGGCCGAACGATTAGTTTACAGGTACCTTCTGGATACTGTCCTAATAGAGAGGACGCTTCAAGGGAGCTAGCATGCTTATCAAGCTGGCAAATCAACAGAAAGAGCTCTGGATAAGGTTGTGTCATCGATACGGCCACAACTGGGCTCCGGAGGATACGTTGTCGGCACCTTCCTTAATATTGAAGGAGCCTTCAACTTTACATCCAGGGAGGTGATTAGCGGAGCACTAGGCAGATGCTACACCCCCAGAATAATCGCTGAATAGATAGACCATATGTTGGGAAACAGACAGCTTACTGCCAATAAAGGCAAGACTACCATCGAGGGCTGGGTCGACTCGGGCTGTCCACAGGGAGGTGTATTGTCCCCCTTTCTGTGGTGCCTAGTAGTAGATAAGCTGCTTGAAAGGTTAAAGGATTACCAAGTAATTGGCTATACCGATGACTTAGTAATAATAACGAAGGGCCCTTTCCTGGAGCCGATTCTCGATATAATGCAGGGAGCTTTAAACGAGGTTGGGAATTGGTGCAGGGAGAGGGGACTCTCGGTCAATCCCTCTAAGACTGAGGTGATGGTGTTCACCAAGAAATATAAGTGGAACAAAACATGTCCGCTGAAACTTGGTGGCCAAGAACTAAGCTATACTAGCGAGGTGAAATACTTAGGAGTAATCCTGGACGAGAAACTGCCATGGGGAAAACATCTAAGTCACATATGTTCCAAGATCACAGCAACACTTTGGCAACTGAGAAGAGCCATTGGTAATAGCTTGAAACCGGAAACCATGAAATGAGTGTATGAGGCAATTCTCAAACTCGGACTGACGTATGCAGCACTGGTCTGGTGGGAGAGAGCCTGTTTAAAGTCGGAAGCCAACCGACTTAACAAGTTAAGAGGATTGATTCTTAGAAGTATAACCGGAGCCCCAAGATTAACACAGATCGAGGCGATGGGGATACTGACGGGGATACCACCTCTTGATGTCATCCTGAAAGCGGAAGCCGGGAAACGAATAGTGGAAAGAAGGTGGGAAACATGAATAGGAAGGTAAGGGACCTGAATAAACTCTCAAGAGAGCTAGCTGAGGAGGGACTCCTATGGATGCCCTCTGACAGTACAGGTGTCCACTTCCTGTTTGACAAAAAATATAAGTTCACCCTCACCAGTAAGTCCGACTGGATGGAGGGTCGAGCTATATTGCCACTCAATGGAGACATCTGGTATACGGATGGCGCCAAGAGTGGGAACAGAGCGGGTGCGGGGGTGTATAGGCGACGCGACGGAATACGTAAAACCTTTCCCTTGGGCATATACACTACCGCACTCCAGGCCGAGCTAGTTGGAATTACATACGGTGTTCTGGGGGCCGACCAAAATCGGACCCAGGAGAAGGAATGTATCTGCTTGGATAACAGGGCGGCATTGGCAGCCCTAAATTCAGCAACGACAAAGTCGAAGCTGGTCTATAATTGCTATGAAGCATTGAATCGCTTGGTAGGGAAGGGACCGGTGGAACTCTTATGGATACCTGAGCATAATGGCATTAAAGGAAATCTAATTGCAGATGACCTTGCCAGACTAGGGACCAGGGAAAATATCTATGGACCAGAACCTGCAGTGGGAATATGTCGGAATCTGATCAGAGACCGCATCAATGGCTGGGCAAGAGACCAGCACAATAAAAGATGGAGAGGAGTAACGGGTTGTCGAATAACCAAATTCTTCATGGAATACTCAGAGATTGAGAAATGGGCTCAAGAATTCATTAAAATGAACAGGTACAAAGCCAGAACCCTGGTGGGAATCATAACGGGCCACCATAGTACTCTGAATGCATATAAGCACAAGCTTAGGCTAACTGACAGCCCGGCCTGTAGATACTGTAAAGAAGACGAGGAAACCTCGATTCATCTTCTCTACACCTGCCCCGCACTAGAGGAGAAAAGGTATATATTATATTATATACCTATATATTATATTAGGTATATTATATTAGGGACCCCTGTTATCCTAGAGGGGGCGAGGCTTAAGGCAAGGGACGTGCCTAAATTGCTCCTTTTATGGGATAGCATTTTTGGATAATGACCCGGATAAGAGGGGATCGCCAAGAGACTACCCATGCGATCAGTGGCTGATGAGGCCCAAACCTATATAATATAATAATAATAAGAAATGTTAACTCTTTAAGCGCTTCCCTTTGTACTAATTTTGGGACAATTTGCTATATTTTTACGTTAAAAAATTATAAGCAAATTTGCAACAAAAAAGTTGCAAAAAAGGAAACAAATGGCATCTGTCAATAATTAAACATTATCAATTAGTATTATTTATTAATTTAACATTACAAAACACACAATATGTTACAACTATTATTACAGAAAGAAACATAGTATGTAGGCAATCATTATAACACATTTGTAATGTGATCCTGACCTCCTATTTCTAAACACTTATCCAATCTCCGCCTTACTTCTCTCACTGAAGCCCTACGAAACATTTCTCTAGATAGTTCATCGCAAACATTCCTGATTTTTTTCCAATGTTCCAAATTAACAAATGGTGTTCTGTAAACTTTATTTTTCAAAAGATCCCCATAAGAAGTAGTCTAGTGGGGTCACGTCCGGTGATTTAGGCGCCCACTGTATTGATCCATTTATACCTATCCAGTTATCTCCGTAAGTTTCATTTAAATATTGTTGGACAATTCTTGCTTTATGCGGTGGAGCTCCATCATACTGGAAACACATGTTTGCTGGCAGCTGTGATGGGACATTTTCAAGAAGCACAGGAAGTTGTTCTTAAACAAATTACAAATATCGCTCACTATTTAAAATTCCTTCTTAAAAATATGAACCAATCAAATGCACATTAATAATACCACACCAAATGTTAATTCCGAAGTGTCCTTGGTTTTCAATCGGATTGACAAAATGTGGATTTTCAATAGCCCAAAAATATTCATTTTTGAAGTGAATACTTCTTTGGTGGCGTTCTGATATTTGAGGAGAATGGAGAGTGAATTAAAAAAAATGTAACGTTTCGAGATTTCGTAAATAACGTAGAGAGAAGGAGAAAGAGAGCTGTATATCATATATATATATATATATATATATATATATATATATATATATATATATATATATATATATATATATATATATATATATATATATATCATTTTAGGCTATCCGTGTCTCCCTTTTGTGCGGTCCTTTGTCTTTAACGCCCACTCATACGTTAAGTCCAAGGTCTAAGTTGCTTAAGGTGGAATAGTTTAGGAAGCATCGTACGAGCAAGAGAGAGAGCCACGTACTCATTGCATATGAGGCAATAGAAGAAAATATAGTATGACCTGCATGCGCGCGAGTACGTACAACTCTGACGCCACACGGGAGTGGAGCAAGAGAGAGCGATATGAACTCAGTACGAAGCGATAGAATAGGATAGATAGATTGTCGCGCATGCGCGCGTTATAGATGTACGCGTCCAGCCAGATGCTATATATTAACAGCTGAAACAGCACGCGTGTGTACCGAATATTTGTCATTGTGTTTTGTAATTATTTACGTTATTTACATCTGTGGTCTGTGATTATTTGATAATATCCTTGAACCGTTTAACTTGTTAAAATCTAGAAGATATAATATATTTCATTCACCGCTCCCTACTGATTTACAGCCACACAGGTGCAAATGCACTTGGAAGAGGCGAAGACAAAATCCTTTTGATTCTCGGAGGAGATTTCAATGTAAATTTCGGATCCAATGATTCTTTGACGTTGATTAACTTTCTTCGAGAAACATTTGGTCTGCTTATAAATAACAATTCCAAAGAATCAACAACAGAATCCGGAACAACAATAGATGCAATTTTTACACGTTATCTAGAAAATATCGAATCACGAACATATATTTCATATTTTAGTTATCACAAACCAATCATATCAGTATTACCAATTGAACCACCAGCCGATGATAATGTAGATAATGAATAAACCGAATATTTCTTACACAAATTTTATATCGTTATATTTCTTTTCAAATTATCCCTCTCCCTTTATCTTTCTTTCTCTCTCTTTCAATCTCTCACTCTTAATCTCTCTCATTCTCTATTCTAAAGAAGTATTCACTTCTATCACATGTACTGTGCTGCACATGATATTTTTTTTATTGGGCTTACCGTTATTAACAAAACGGCTATTGTCCGTCCACAACACATGCTGAAAAAAACCGATTGTCATTGATCTCTAAGTTTACCATCGCTTGGGCAACATAATTAATTCTTCGTTTGTTGATGTTGATCGGACAAGTGTTCTAAGTTATGAATTTTATAATCGTGAAAACTATTTTCTTTAAACATTTTTCGTACCGAACTACGAGTATATTTTAAATTTAACTTATGACAGGCTTGCCGAATTGAGTTCCTTGGATGGCCTTCAAAATACTGCAAAACAGTGACACCAATATTGTCAGAATTGACCCTTTTAACAATTTTTCTTCTCTTGCGAGAAGACAATGCCTCCTTATTTGCACATAAATTATTGCATTCCAATCTTGCAAATATTTTTAAGCTTGGAATAACACGTTCGGGGTGTCTTTGGGCGTATAACTGAACTGCTCTTAATGGGTTCTTTTGAGATTCCCCATAAACTAATAACATATCGACTTCTTCGTTGTGCGTGAACATTTTTCAGTCAGATGACAGCAAAACAATATGTGTCAACCATTAGATTAATTATTACAGATACGACTTTGCTAATTTTTTCCAAAGGCTACTTATTTAAATCGTGACGATTGCGAATTTTTGATAATACTTTTTTTTACAAATTTGCTTATAATTTTTTAACTGAAAGTATATAAAATTTTTTTCTTTACAAAATTTGTTCACAAAAATTACCACATTTTAAATATGCTAAAATATAGGTATGTTTCTGGAGAAAGAAATTCGATGATGTCATTACTTCAGTTTCAAAATATGGAAAAATATGTAAATTTGGCTTAAAATGGACCTCATTCAATCCCATTTAAGAACCTCTTTTCAGATTTTTTCTATCGTTTTCCCTTTTCTTATAATATAGCTGAGACATTCGCGTTTCGCTCAACCTGTACGTTATTGCAAAATCGGTCTACTTTAATGATTAATATTTAAAGTTTGTTTTCGAGTACTTTCCAAGTTATTTTATTGTTCATATTAACAGATATACCATAAATCCATCGGTAATATATTTTGACTTGCAATAGTAAGAACAATTGTGTAAAGTGTGGTTATAAACGTGGATATAGCTTAATCAAACTCGGAAATGGTGGATATGCTATGCTGCTAAATTTTACCTAACGAACGCACTTTCGTGAGAATCTTATAGCGGTTGCGAGATTTTGGAAGTTTTAAAACTCATACTCAAGACATCGGTAGAGATCAAACAAGACGAATAAGAAATGTTGTGTCGGTTCTCCTGGATGCAATTGAAGAAAATCGTGGCATCAGTTTGAGAAGAATAGGTGCCCGATTCGATGTGTCACAGTCAACCATTTCATGACTTTTACGTTTGTAACTATCTTACAACAACAACAATAATGTTACAATGACAATGTGAACAAGATCCAAATTGTTTAAGATTCGTTTTGTGGGCAGATGAGGCAGGATTTACCAGAGAAGGGGTTTTTAATATCCACAATACCCATATTTATATGAATAGTTGAATCGCTGATGAGAAGAAGAGATGTATTAGGACAAAATAAAAAAAAAACTTTAATTAAACATTAAAATATTAAAAAAACTACATAATAATGTTCCATGTGCAAACCTTTGCCAAAAATATTAAATCCAGAAGTCATTTATAAAACGATATAAAAACTAGACCGATGACGATTGGATGAAGGTGATCTGGTCATATGAGACAAAAATTAATCACAATACTACAGATAGTCGCTGTTGGACCTGGAAAAGACAGGGAGAACCAGAGCGAACCTTTTATCGTTTACCTTATGTTACGTTTATGTTGCGTTACGTTTCCACCCTATGGTCCCAAAAGCCAGATAGCTTGAAGATATCACCATATTCGAGTACATATACGTTTTAATTTTAATTTGAATTTCGAAAATCAATTCTACATGGATAAAACAGTTGCTTAAGGATTTTTTTTTATTTGAATACAACTAATACAAAATTATTTATAACTTAACAACATCAATTGTTGATTTAATTATTTATTGCATTTTAATTTGTTTTCTGTAAGTGAAGTTTGATTGTTAATTACGAATATTATCATATATTATTACTAACTATTATGACATACATATTTATATATTTTTTAGTGCACCTAAAGAAATATGGATCTCAATCTTAAATTTCGTGGATTCTTTTTTCAATTATATCACTTTTGCGACTTCTCCTAAGGCAACGTGTATGCCCGACCTTTAAATGGTTTATACACGAAGAAAAATATTTTTAACGAGAACATGTGTTTGCATACGAACTAACAAATATGATGTATGGCCGGAAAATAATTATTTACCGAAGAGCTGATAAATGGTAGAGGGGATGTTAGTAAGACTTGAAAAACCGACAATCCAGCAAAGACTAACCTTGTTCTCTATAACCTTAAATGGAACGGTTCATTACATACATTAACGGTTCGATACATTAAATGAATTGACAAAAAACGGTTCATTTCCAAAAGATAGACAAGTACTAAGTAAATATGTACAGTTCATCATGAATAGGAACATATCTCAAAACTGCTGTGTCAAATCGCCTACGAGGTGCGCAGTAAATAGCTGGTATTTACTCAGTCGAATTGAAACCTTTGGAGAGTGAATATCGACGAATATAATTATATTGAATGTGAATGTACACAAAGTTCGATCTGGCCACACGTAAAGTGCATCCTTTTCCCTCCGAATGCTGTCTCACCCTGTCTTCTATGTACATCAATCTAGAGAATCTCACATTTTTTCCTATTCTTGATGAGCAGTATAATTCGAATTTATTATTAGTATTAAAGCTAGGAATAGTGCCTGAATACTAGTAGATATCTTAATACTTCAAACTACTTTGTCTGTTATTATATGTGGTTAATCAATTACATATTAATTCTGAATATGCTGATTACTATTACCGTTATTCAAAAACTGGGACAATCATTTTATAATATGTGACTAGTCACTATAGATAAACATTTATATTATCTACGTTTATCATATCAACCACAAATAATCCACAATCATCTTAACTAAATCAGATTTCTAATAATTTAGGACGAACACGTACGTGATTAAGATAAAGTATTTTTACTTTATCTTGTAGATGGTTAGTAGTGACCCAAAACTAACCACCTTCAAGTTGAAATTCAAAATTACCTACATCAAGTTAAATAAAAAAGCTACATATTAGCCATTATTTGTTTAAAGGTTTGAAATATGGAAATACCATTAAAAGTTAGACAATATTATTTTATTGAAATTTTAAGTTTTAAAAAGTGTGATGTGATAGGTTGTTTCAGATAAATGTGTATTCGATATAATACATCAACAATCATCAATTATAAATATAATGATAATTCAAATTTGTACAGCTATAAATACACTGCGGGGATGAATCGAGTATTCTAACAAACAACGTGCCCCTCCACGTTTTTGACAAAATGTTGTAGAGCATCGAAAGATAAGGAACAAGTACTTCTTGTAGCTGCCCATAAATGGTTTAAAACAATGAAAACTATTTTAAACCATTCGAAGTTACAAGGCGAGAAGTTATTTCAGAAACAAGGCGAGATATCAACATAGAACAAAGATCATAATATTGCACTTAAGAGGGACTTTCAACTAATGTATACAGCCAGCATCCCTCGCACAGAGGGGAAGGGGTCGAAGTTTTCAGTCTTAAAGAATTAAATTGCTTTCAAAGTGCTATCTATATAATCTTAAAGGTTTATGCAGAGTCAAGGTCTATCTACGATCTCTACTTTGGTGAAGGGTACGGAGACTAGGGTTAGTTGCTAGTATGAATAACTTTCATGTATTGTTATTGTGCCTTATGTGGCTGTACTTTTATATGTAAATTAACTACTGAACCCATGGAATGTTATATATACAAAATATAAGTTTAATATTTTATTTTAAGAAATACCATTTGGGTTTATTGTTGGGGGTTTGTGTGCTATCACAAACTAGTAAATACATATATTTCATCGTTGTAACTATTTCTGTTTGTTTGATCATTGATAACAGTTCACCTATAAAATATATGTATATGCAGAATTATATACAAAGCTTTTCCTATAAATTTTAAACAAAAATGGAAAAATGAGCACATTATCGTGATAATGTGTTCATTATTTTCGTAAATCTATGTTGACAGAATTTGCGTACTGTTAAAATAACAAGTAAATACAAATCTTTACAGTGTATACTCACAGACACAAACACGAAAATATGTATGTAGGTACTATTTTATTTCATAAAAAAATCTTGCTTGGAGCAAAGATGACCGAGCCAAGCTTGTCTCGCTTATCTTGCTGCAAGCAAGATTTTGTTCATACAAATGTCCTAATTACAGAATCATAGTTTTTCGAAGTTCTCTTAGGTAATGCTATGTTCAAAGCCGAACTTAAGAGCGTCCGGCATTAATTGAAACACCAATGGGTATCTCCATTCGCAACACAGAGTTAGCACTCTGAAAAGTTTGTGAAGCGCCAGGCATAATAACGTGTGGGTGGTTTAAAAAATATTTGTGCATAAAGCACTTTTTTGTTTTGGGGACTACCAGAATCGTGCAGACTATCGACCGTAATTACTAATTACAGAATATAGAAAGTAATACTTGATACAATGAAACTATTATTAAATGCTTTATTGGCACATACAGGAATCGATACGTTTTAACAACAAAAATGTCACTTTTTCTCGCTTGTCATATATATATATATATATATATATATATATATATATATATATATATATATATATATATATATATATATATATATATATATATATATATATCATCATCATTAGGTCATCAGTCCTAAGACTGGTTGGACGCTAACCTCCAGCTTCTCCTATCTTGTGCTAACCTACGCATTTCGCTAATTGTGCTACAACCTACATCCCTTACTATTTGCGAGCAGTAGTCTAATCTAGGCCTACCTCTGCCTTTCTTCACTCCTATTTCTGCCTCCAAAATATCGCGGACTATTCCCCCATGTCTCAGCAAGTGGCCTACCATTCTATCTCTTCTCTTCTTTAAGTTTTTCCACATACTCCTTTTCTCGCCGACTTTCTCCAATACTTCTTCGTTTCTAACCCTATCAGTCCATGGTATTTTCATCATTCTTCGGTAACACCACATCTCAAAAGCTTCTAATTTCTTCCTACTTGCTTCCCCTACCGTCCAGGTTTCGCAGCCGTAAAGTGCCGTGCTCCATACATATGTTTTCAAAAATCTCTTCCTTGTTTCTAAGTTTATTACCCCCGAGCATAAAAGTGCTTTCTTTTTGTTAAAAGCTACTCGACCCTGCGCTATTCTTTGTTTTATGTCTTTATCGCTTCTTCCATCCCAATTTATTTTACTTCCTAAATAAGTGAAGTCTTTAACTTCCTCCAATCTTTCATTATTAATTTGTACTTTCGTTTTTGCTCTGCTCTCGCGCCCTCTGCACACTAACACTTTAGTTTTGTTTTTATTCACCCTCATTCCGTATTCCTCTGTCAACACTGCCTCCATTTCGTTCAATGCTGATTCTAGTTCCTCCTTACTAGATGCTAATACTGCTATATCATCCGCGAATCTCAGCATTTTTAGTTTCTGTCCCTGTACTTTAATCCCGAAATCTACTCTATCTTTTACCACATTAATCGCCTCTTCGATGTACAGATTAAAAATTAGTGGTGATAGCGTACATCCTTGTCTTACTCCTTTCCTAATACCTACTTCCCTTTCTTCCCCTTCTACTTCTATAACAGCAGTTTGCTCTATGTATAGATTGTGTACTACTCTCCTATCTCTATACTTCATTCCCGCGCTCTTTAGTATCTCGAACATTTTTTCCCATCTTACGTTATCAAAAGCTTTTTCTAAATCTACAAATCCTATATAAGCGTTCTTTCCTTTTTCTATTGTTTTCTCTAACATTACTCTTAGCGCCAGAATAGCTTCGCGAGTTCCCCTATTTCGCCTAAACCCGAATTGGTCTTCTCCTAGTATTTCCTCCGCTCTATTTTCCATCCTCTTCTGCACTATTCTAGTTAAGATTTTTGACGCATGGGAAGTTAGGCTAATCGTTCTAAAGTTCTCGCATTTGTCGGCTCCTCTCTTTTTCGGTATAGTAACGATAATGTTCCTCTTATAATCCTCCGGCATCTCGCCCGTTTCGTATATGTATTTTACCAGTTCAAACATCCTATTTACTACTTTCTGTCCCGCACATTTCAAAATTTCCGCCTGTATTTTATCTACACCCGGCGCTCTATTATTCTTTAGCCCCCTTAGTGCTATTTCAAATTCCTCTCTCAATATAGGTTTTCCTACATCTTCCCTATCGATGCTAGATTCTTCCTCTAATATCTCTCCTAATTCCTGACCCTCGTATAAATTTCCTAAGTACTGCTTCCATCTATCCGCTTTCTCCTCTCTTCCTATCAGTATGTCCCCCGATTGACTCCTAACATTTCTACTTATTGTTCCTACATCCCGGAAGTTCCTCTTAATTATTTTGTAAGCCTCATCGGTCTTACCTACTTGCAACTTATCTTCTACTTCTTTGCATTTCTCCTCTATCCATTGTTCTTTCGCTTTTATATATATATATATATATATATATATATATATATATATATATATATATATATATATATATATATATATATATATATATATATATATATATTCATTATGTGATCATATTCATAATATGCTTTTTGATCCACTTATGCATGTCTCGCTACACAGTAATTATTTATGCACTAATCGTATTTAATTACAAAACAAGGGTATTTGTTTCACTAGATGACTCATCATAATTATTGATGAGTAAGACAACACTCGAAAGAGAAATTATTCATTCTAGCAACTACCCTTAATCTTCACCTCTTCACCAAAGTAAAGATCAAGGATGGACCTTGATTTTGCATAAAAAATTACAAATACATATACAGGCTCAAGGGAGCTCTTTAAGCAAAGGATGGCATCGCTTTCGTAACTATATTTCACTGGGAAGTCTGTTTTTTCAAAAGTTATTTGATGTAATTGAACGACAAAAAAATTAAAAAACGGGTAACTTTTGATTTCTGATGTAGTATATATAAATTAATAACCACCTACAGAAAGTTAAAATAGCACCCTGAGGTTAAAAAAAAATGTGTTTGAAAACGTCCCCCTCTCCACCGTATATGAGAGATGGCATCTCTTTATACATTACATAGTTAAAGGTTCCTTTTGAGTGAAATATTTTGGTTTTTGCTCTTTTGTGTTGTTTTGTTTGTACTGTTGATTGATATTGTATATCGTTCCTGAGATATGACCAAATATGCGTTTTTAGAGAATGACTTCGACGCTGTTTTCACCCTCTTATGGGCAACTACAAAAAAAAATACATATCTCTCTTAGTCGATATGCTACCTGTATAAACAAAACTTTATTAAAATAGGAGCGGGGCAATTCCGTGACTTTGTTTGTAAGGATTCTAGTTTACTAACCTCCAGGATGACCCAACTTCATATCATTGTTTGTTATCGAGAATATCTAAAAAATTAAGTCAGGAAGACGTTTTCTCGAAACCGTAAAAAAACGAATAAGGCAAAGATGTTGCTAGCTACTTAATATTAAAGGTTTCTATGAAAAAATAATTACTTGACAACTATTTGATAACCATTATATTTCAAATAATTATAATAACATGATTTTGAAAATGCAAGAACTAATAAACAAATAATGTCTTATTTGAAATTAGTTTTTTCATAACCATATTAAAAACAGATAGGAAATACCCAAGGTAACCGTTTATATTTACCAACTACAAAAGCAAGCAAAATACAAATTACTCCAAAATATGATCAACAATTATTTCAGATGGTTATTTTAGTTGAATTTTCATGGCTATACCGACTATATGCGACTACCTCAGCGCAATATTAAAATGCGCGTATTAACATATTATCTGTCAATTATTTGATAGATACTCAGCGCAATGGATACAAGTACCTCTTACATTAAATATGGTCATATTAATATATAATAAATGGAAACAGACCACTAATAATACCAAATTAGGATCAAACTAATTTGTTAAATATAAAATGATATGCTTTCAAAGAAAGACCTATCTGTCATAGGAATAAATGGTAAAATCATAGAAAAAGAATACATTGTTTAATTGTGATAAGCCATAAATTTAACACGGACAAATATATTTCTGATAAGATTGGCCTAAAAAAAGAGTATATTGCTATCATTTTTGGGTAAAAGTGCATTAGCTACAATATAGTGTATTTACGTTTAACTAATGAAGGTAATAATGAATTGCCAAACTTGATCAAATGTGAAGTTACAATAATTAAAATACAATTTCACCAACCAATGATTGATCGATTAGTATAGATTATACTTTTAGTCATAACTCATACTTTTCTAATGCTATTTGCAAATAACCCATGCAATTTCTGGACAAAAGGAAACTTTTGTAAGCTTAAGTATATAGCAGGTAAATATTCCAATTGCAACGCACCTTTCTTGACATAACGATACTCTTGCACTTCTGAGGCGAGTTAAACAAGTTTAAAAATATTTGAGTCGTCGTCAGTGACCGAGACATTTTGATTTTGAGATGACAATCCTCGATCGACGTTAACTACTTGGGCGTTTTACCAAAAATATATAATTTTCATGAAGAAAATTCCGCCCGAAGGATGTATGAAATTATATCTGATTAAGTTTAGGTCAACATTCCAATCCGATTCATAAGAAAGTTCACACGTATCTGAAAATTGGCAGTTAATTAAAAAAATGAAAAATACATACAGAGTGGAAACTACTTATAGGATAACATTGTTTTTGGCGTTATTTTGAAGATTTATAGAACACATTAAGACAAGTCAATTTTTAGTCTAAAAGCGAAAGCCCTCTGAACGAAATTTTAAATATACAGGGTGATTATGGAAGTTCAACAAAAGTGATTATTTTTTTAATTTAACCTAAGCAACTACCCAAAATTAATGGAAAACAGTAAGTATATACAAAGAAGTTGCAAAGTAATATATTTCCAACTTCTCCTTAAAGTCATTTTGTACTTAATAAACATGTGCAAAGTGGAAGTTGGTAAATTCCACGATCGAGCTTTTTTACTTTTCCGCACTCAACTATACGCGGAAAAGTAATGTAATCGTGTAAAAAAAATTTGTTTTCTAGCGTTTATTTTTCGTTTTTCGGCCTAAAAACAAAAAAAAATGGTTTTTAAACAATTTTGTATGTGTGTCGTTGTCGTCGGCATTAATAAAATTTCTTATTAGCACGACAACTCACTAAATCGTGTCGGATCGATCGGGTTTTGACTGATTCTGATCGGGAATGTCTCCCAGGCGACACCTATTGATTTTGAGGTGGATAAAACACACTCTACCATGTTCATGGGTCCTGAGAAAACACAATGGTGAACTATTACTTTTCCGCACTCCACTATACGCGGAAAAGTAATGTAATCGTGTAAAGAAAAAGTGAAAAAACAAAATTATTTTTGGGTTTTTTTCGATTCTGATTGGAGACGTCTCCCAGATGACACCTATTGATTTTGAGGTGGATAGAACACACTCTATCATGTATGTACATGGGTCATGAAAAAATGGTGGAGAAAATGGTGGACTATTTGAGAAATGTTTTTTTGTTAGCACGATCACTCAATTAAATCGTGTCGAATGGATCGGTTTTCGACTGATTCTGATTAGGGACGTCTACCAGACGACATCTATTGAGTTTGAGGTGGATAGGACACACTCCACCCTGTCCATGGGTCATGAGAAAGCACGATGATGGACTATTTGAAAAAAGTAAAATTGTCGCATAAAACACATATTCTGCATTTATGTGTTGGTTTATTTTTTCTCGGCCACTCAATGTCGAGATAGAGATGTTCTACGTGCGGAAAAGTCAGTTTTAAGGTTTTAAAACTATTTATTTGAGAAATTTATTTTGTTAGCACAATCACTCAATTAAATCGTGTCGGATCGATCGGATTTCGACTGATTATGATTAGGGGCGTCTACCAGACGACATCTATTGATTTTGAGGTGGATAGGACACACTCTATCCTGTCCATAGATCATGAGAAAGCACGATGGTGGACTATTTGAAAAAAATAAAACTGTCGCATAACACATATTCTGCATTTATGTGTTTTATCTTTTCTCGGTCACTCAATGTCGAGATAGAGATGTTCTACGTGCAGAAAAGTCCGTTATAAGGTCTTAAAACTATTTATTTATTTACAATATCTCTTGCCAAGAAAGTAAGTGATGTTTATTAGTTGCTATATATTAGTTTGTATATATTAGTTTTTAAATCTCGTAAATATTAGAAATTAGAAAATCTTGTGCATTGTGCTACGAGCAGTACTGGATACCAGGACACATCTATTTCTCAGGGGTAAAAATGTGACTATCCCAGGCAATAAATTATGTTATCTATTGCAACGATACTTGTTAAAACCCTTGAAGATTAGGTTAATGGTTTATGACAAGTGTGGCGCCTAGTAATAACCGCATCAGGTCATTGACTTTTGGGGTAGTTTTAAGACACGTCAATTCCGGAAATTCGCCTCGAAACATTGTCTCCTTTTTCGGTAGCTTATTCCCTATTTATTTATCTTAAATAATCGTAGCCGTAACAATATAACCACTTCAATTATGCTAATTTCGGCAAGTCTAATTTTGCTGTAAAATTAGATGGCTGTTTATATGTTTATTATAAGACATTATTTGGTGTTATTTAAAAACTAGCACATTTAATTTGAAATAGAATTTTATTCTATTACTTTCGGTAATGAATTATACAATGAGTGATTCCGAAGATAATGAAATAGAAAATGCGTGGGAACTGGGATGTGCAACAGTGATTCAAAGAAACTATAAGATGTTCGTCTCGTACAAAAATTGGTGTGCGAGGAAGGATGATGCATAGATAATAAAGTGCTATTGGCATATGTTTTAGTTAAAATGAGGCATTAAAATCGCCTGGTAGTCTCTGGGCGGAATATTCAATGTTAAAAGTACAATTTTCTATAAGACGCTATTGGTATTTCAAAATTTTCTACTTTAATTAGTTATTTGAAAATAAAAAAATATTATATACCAAAAGACGTTAAAAGGTTTGTAAATGAAGCACCCGATGATGAATATCTAATCCTTAAGGTATTTGTGTTTAAATTAGTATATAACAACAAAAGCTAAATACATTTGCAATTTTAGGTAGGAATGACCATGGGAACAGCAGGGGTATGCAGAAGGGACGAATTGTATGTGACGATTGATGACATTAGAAGATCATCGAGAATATCTCATTGTAAAAAGTTCAAAAACGAAAATTAATATACAACAGTCTTTTACCGGAATAAATAACCCAAATGAAGAAATCCACTAGGTATATATTTTTTAGAAAATACATTGAGCTCCGACCAGCTCATCCGAAAATCAAACATTTATTTTTAAATTATCGACACGGAAAATTAGTCAGGAGGGGGACTATTGAAAATTGGCCGTCACAAATCTTCAAATATCTGAAATTAGAGCACCCTAAAAGTTATACTGATACTGGCCATTATTTTAGAAGGACCTCAAAAAGACTGTTGCCTAGTAAAGGTGTTAAGATATTAGGGCTCAAAAGAACGGGGGATATTATTCACAGTAGCCGAGAGCTATGTGGAAGATTCTCTACATAATAAAATCCAATTTGCCAAGAAAATTCTGCAGATGGTGGCCCATCATCCATTACTGCAGATTTCGCTGAATACTCTGAATACGCTAAATACTAATATGGCAGGTACGAGCTCAATTACACTTAATATTTTCTTTTAAAACATCCATCTATGGAAATAAAATTTTAAAACTATGTTTGGACATATTATTTTGTTTGCATACGTTAAATATACATTTTATTTACAATAAATGTAATTATACTGCCGAAATGAAGAGGTTTCAATAAGTAATATATGCATATTCGTAAAATAATAGGGTAGCTGTTAATTGTTATTTATTTTATTTTAAATCTGATGTCAATATTTGATTCAGAAAATATGTCTGCGATCTGTTTTTCTTCTATCATATCTGTATCTGTCATAATGTGCCTACATTCGAAATTATTCATCCCCTTCACATCTACATAGCGCATTTTAAATTTATCTAACATTTAATTATTTTTAGATTGGAGATACCAGCCATCGGCTTAGAATACTTTTTCGTACAATAATAACTTTTTTTAGTCTTCATTTCCTTACCTTATATAGTAAGAAATATATTTCACATTTTTTAATGGGTAATAATTTAATAATCATGCAGAAATGATGAAGAAAATGTATATTATTATGCAAAGGTCAAAGTAACATATCCGCAACATCATCTCTTTACAGTATGCATGCACACGGTTTCATTTCACTATTCAACAGAATATTAGTTCTTTTATCATTATGTAAATCAGTATGTAAAATGCCAAGATATAAATATTAATTTCGTAAAGATCAAGAAACAAAACAAAAGTAATTGAAGAGAATTGCTGTCTGTGTTAAAAGGCTATATTAAAAAATCATAACAATAAGTTAAATTGTTATAACGACTTGGTAAACAATCTCAAATTTCATATAAATCATTTTAAGAAATTGCTGCGGAACTACATGCCTGTGGACTGAAATTCTGAACGCTAAAAGGATATAGAATGTCTAATGGATTTATCCGAACAAAGGAGGGCAAGAGGATTGATTACGATAAAAACTGAAACAGAAGGGAAGTGATGGTATCGATATAGTTTCGGAAAGGCAGATAGAAAATGTGAAATTTATGTGATGACTAATGCAATGCAATTTTTCTTGAAGTAATGAGAGCTATTGGAACTTTTATTGGAACAATATATTTACGTACACTAAAATACACAGTATTACATACATATTAAGCATGTTAAAGTAGGAAATACTTTAATTCTAATATTTTATATATATATATATATATATATATATATATATATATATATATATATATATATATATATATAAATATATATATAAATATATATATATATATATATATATATATATATATATATTATATATATATATATATATATATATATATATATATATATATATATATATATATATATATATATATATATATATATATATATATAAAAAATATTAGAATTAAAGTATTTCCTACTTTAACATGCTTAATATGTATGTAATACTGTGTATTTTAGTGTACGTAAATATATTGTTCCAATAAAAGTTCCAATAGCTCTCATTACTTCAAGAAAAATTGCATTGCATTAGTCATCACATAAATTTCACATTTTCTATCTGCCTTTCCGAAACTATATCGATACCATCACTTCCCTTCTGTTTCAGTTTTTATCGTAATCAATCCTCTTGCCCTCCTTTGTTCGGATAAATCCATTAGACATTCTATATCCTTTTAGCGTTCAGAATTTCAGTCCACAGGCATGTAGTTCCGCAGCAATTTCTTAAAATGATTTATATGAAATTTGAGATTGTTTACCAAGTCGTTATAACAATTTAACTTATTGTTATGATTTTTTAATATAGCCTTTTAACACAGACAGCAATTCTCTTCAATTACTTTTGTTTTGTTTCTTGATCTTTACGAAATTAATATTTATATCTTGGCATTTTACATACTGATTTACATAATGATAAAAGAACTAATATTCTGTTGAATAGTGAAATGAAACCGTGTGCATGCATACTGTAAAGGGATGATGTTGCGGATATGTTACTTTGACCTTTGCATAATAATATACATTTTCTTCATCATTTCTGCATGATTATTAAATTATTACCCATTAAAAAATGTGAAATATATTTCTTACTATATAAGGTAAGGAAATGAAGACTAAAAAAAGTTATTATTGTACGAAAAAGTATTCTAAGCCGATGGCTGGTATCTCCAATCTAAAAATAATTAAATGTTAGATAAATTTAAAATGCGCTATGTAGATGTGAAGGGGATGAATAATTTCGAATGTAGGCACATTATGACAGATACAGATATGATAGAAGAAAAACAGATCGCAGACATATTTTCTGAATCAAATATTGACATCAGATTTAAAATAAAATAAATAACAATTAACAGCTACCCTATTATTTTACGAATATGCATATATTACTTATTGAAACCTCTTCATTTCGGCAGTATAATTACATTTATTGTAAATAAAATGTATATTTAACGTATGCAAACAAAATAATATGTCCAAACATAGTTTTAAAATTTTATTTCCATAGATGGATGTTTTAAAAGAAAATATTAAGTGTAATTGAGCTCGTACCTGCCATATTAGTATTTAGCGTATTCAGAGTATTCAGCGAAATCTGCAGTAATGGATGATGGGCCACCATCTGCAGAATTTTCTTGGCAAATTGGATTTTATTATGTAGAGAATCTTCCACATAGCTCTCGGCTACTGTGAATAATATCCCCCGTTCTTTTGAGCCCTAATATCTTAACACCTTTACTAGGCAACAGTCTTTTTGAGGTCCTTCTAAAATAATGGCCAGTATCAGTATAACTTTTAGGGTGCTCTAATTTCAGATATTTGAAGATTTGTGACGGCCAATTTTCAATAGTCCCCCTCCTGACTAATTTTCCGTGTCGATAATTTAAAAATAAATGTTTGATTTTCGGATGAGCTGGTCGGAGCTCAATGTATTTTCTAAAAAATATATACCTAGTGGATTTCTTCATTTGGGTTATTTATTCCGGTAAAAGACTGTTGTATATTAATTTTCGTTTTTGAACTTTTTACAATGAGATATTCTCGATGATCTTCTAATGTCATCAATCGTCACATACAATTCGTCCCTTCTGCATACCCCTGCTGTTCCCATGGTCATTCCTACCTAAAATTGCAAATGTATTTAGCTTTTGTTGTTATATACTAATTTAAACACAAATACCTTAAGGATTAGATATTCATCATCGGGTGCTTCATTTACAAACCTTTTAACGTCTTTTGGTATATAATATTTTTTTATTTTCAAATAACTAATTAAAGTAGAAAATTTTGAAATACCAATAGCGTCTTATAGAAAATTGTACTTTTAACATTGAATATTCCGCCCAGAGACTACCAGGCGATTTTAATGCCTCATTTTAACTAAAACATATGCCAATAGCACTTTATTATCTATGCATCATCCTTCCTCGCACACCAATTTTTGTACGAGACGAACATCTTATAGTTTCTTTGAATCACTGTTGCACATCCCAGTTCCCACGCATTTTCTATTTCATTATCTTCGGAATCACTCATTGTATAATTCATTACCGAAAGTAATAGAATAAAATTCTATTTCAAATTAAATGTGCTAGTTTTTAAATAACACCAAATAATGTCTTATAATAAACATATAAACAGCCATCTAATTTTACAGCAAAATTAGACTTGCCGAAATTAGCATAATTGAAGTGGTTATATTGTTACGGCTACGATTATTTAAGATAAATAAATAGGGAATAAGCTACCGAAAAAGGAGACAATGTTTCGAGGCGAATTTCCGGAATTGACGTGTCTTAAAACTACCCCAAAAGTCAATGACCTGATGCGGTTATTACTAGGCGCCACACTTGTCATAAACCATTAACCTAATCTTCAAGGGTTTTAACAAGTATCGTTGCAATAGATAACATAATTTATTGCCTGGGATAGTCACATTTTTACCCCTGAGAAATAGATGTGTCCTGGTATCCAGTACTGCTCGTAGCACAATGCACAAGATTTTCTAATTTCTAATATTTACGAGATTTAAAAACTAATATATACAAACTAATATATAGCAACTAATAAACATCACTTACTTTCTTGGCAAGAGATATTGTAAATAAATAAATAGTTTTAAGACCTTATAACGGACTTTTCTGCACGTAGAACATCTCTATCTCGACATTGAGTGACCGAGAAAAGATAAAACACATAAATGCAGAATATGTGTTATGCGACAGTTTTATTTTTTTCAAATAGTCCACCATCGTGCTTTCTCATGATCTATGGACAGGATAGAGTGTGTCCTATCCACCTCAAAATCAATAGATGTCGTCTGGTAGACGCCCCTAATCATAATCAGTCGAAATCCGATCGATCCGACACGATTTAATTGAGTGATTGTGCTAACAAAATAAATTTCTCAAATAAATAGTTTTAAAACCTTAAAACTGACTTTTCCGCACGTAGAACATCTCTATCTCGACATTGAGTGGCCGAGAAAAAATAAACCAACACATAAATGCAGAATATGTGTTTTATGCGACAATTTTACTTTTTTCAAATAGTCCATCATCGTGCTTTCTCATGACCCATGGACAGGGTGGAGTGTGTCCTATCCACCTCAAACTCAATAGATATCTATATATATATATATATATATATATATATATATATATATATATATATATATATATATATATATATATATATATATATATATATATATATATATATATATATATATTTATATATATATATATATATATATATATATATATATTACTTAAATATTAGTGCAGAAAGAAAAGTAAAGCTAAATCTCAATTACAATACTATAATTTATTGAATCTGATGATTTACCTACTTATATAAACGCAGACGATAAAATGATTAAGAACTGTATTTAATAAAACTACCAAGAAGGCACACTTATAATATTTAATTGTGTTTTAATTGGTTTAGCCTATTAATTCACGTTACCAATCTAGTATCTGTTTTCATTAGTTACTAATTAATATGTCAGTAACTTATAAGTCGGAAATCGAGAAAGGAACCACCAAGCCGCCAAGCGGTTATCAAAGTAGTTCCCGAATAGCAAAGCTATTACGTAATCGCTCTAGGAAACAACTACTCCTCGGGCTAAAGCCCCGCCAGGCATTGAATTATACCCAGAAGCGATCCTCGACCCCTTTCTCGTGTTTCTGCACGATCAGATAAGGTTTCAAAAAATAAAACCCGCCACAGGTAGGATTCGACATTTGCCCCGGATCGGAACCGAACGACATACAGCTGTTTCAAACTTGTTAGTTCTCATCAGTACCGCGCACGGTACGCCGATTCAGGACAAATGCCGAATGAACTTTATGGCCTATACATCTTTATCGATACGATCTCTGTCAGTAACTTATAAGTCGGAAATCGAGAAAGGAACCACCAAGCCGCCAAGCGGTTATCAAAGTAGTTCCCGAATAGCAAAGCTATTACGCAATCGCTCTAGGAAACAACTACTCCTCGGGCTAAAACCCCGCCAGGCATTGAATTATACCCAGAAGCGATCCTCGACCCCTTTCTCGTGTTTCTGCACGATCAGATAAGGTTTCAAAAAATAAAACCCGCCACAGGTAGGTTCCGATCCGGGGCAAATGTCGAATCCAAGCCTGTTGGCGGCTTGGTGGTTCCTTTCTCGATTTCCGACTTATAAGTTACTGACAGAGATCGTATCGATAAAGATGTATAGGCCATAAAGTTAATTCGGCATTTGTCCTGAATCGGCGTACCGTGTGCGGCACTGATGAGAACCAACAAGTTCGAAACAGCTGTATGTCGTTCGGTTCCGATCCGGGGCAAATGTCGAATCCTACCTGTGGCGGGTTTTATTTTTTGAAATAATTAATATGTGTACAATAAATGAGACTCGATCAACGATGTACACATAAATAGATAACAGAATTAACATACATTCAACATATTTCAATATTCGTTTTCAAAAAACAATTTCGTAAATTATTGTAAATTAATCAGTAATACAATTAGTATATTTTAGTCCTAAAAAGTCCTAAATATAATCGATATTATTACTTAATACTCAGTGGGGTTTAATATTTTAGGTTATTTTTTACTTTAGATATTCCAGTTTTGTTCATGAGATTAATTGCGGTGAAATAATACACGAATCGGTTTTGTAAGTAGCATAAATTTAGCTCGGAGACTTTATTGTTATAACTGCATTTTCAAATATTACAATACAATATATATGATTTTGATAAGCTGACTCTATGCTGATTCTTCTTATTTTTATCTCAGCTCGATAAATATGGTTTATAACATTTATGTTATGAATTGAATAATAATACATAGGCAAAAAATATAATATACGAGGGACATCACTCCTCCCCCTTTAGAACGGACCATGGGCATTTGTAGGAGCCATTGGGACGTCTTCAATTGGAATTTGGGAATTCTTCCTGCTTCGTGAGATTCTCCGCGTAAGAGCTATTATTTTCTTGCGCCATATTAATATTAATATGAGGCAGATAATGGCGAATAAAATAAACAGGATTATCCATAATAACCCAGATTGATCCTCAGGGATTGCCTCAATGTGATTAACAGAGGATAGGTGCTGACTAGATTCGATTATCCTATTAATATCTTCAAAATGGATAGGATTTAATTTTAGAATGTGTGGTGTTTGATTTGAGGTATTGGCAGTATCAGGCAATGGTGGCAATAAAATTCCTGTTCCTACGTTGGTAATTGAATCGGAAGATAATGGGAACGGTTTATCGTTGATCCACATTTTACAATCATTATTAATGGTAATCAGGGTTGGAGAGCTTCTTCTCTCAGCTCCATTAGTGTCGCATTGGGATCTAATGATAGTGTTGCTCAAAGGAATCAAGAGTATTTGATTTGACGTAACTTGTGTCGTGATAGGTTGTATGATCCTGGTTTTCGCAAATTGACAATTTGATGGCTGTTGACCATGGACGATTGCGGAAATACAATCCTCTTCAATAGGTTCTGGTTTCTCGTTACATATGTAATATCTTTCTACTAAGGGACATTCTTCATCTAAGTATTTTTGACTTATTTCGCCAAGCATTATTACAGGTTTGGGAGGAATTAAGGTAAGGTTAGCTTGGGGAATCGGATAAAGTTTGTATAGGAATATATTTTCATTTGAGAACAATGGCATAGTTACTATGAAATTAAACTTTGGATATTTAAAGAACACTTCTTGGTGCATTAATTTAAAATATGAAAGATCACTTTCTAATTCTAGTAGTTCAGATTTCTGGTAAAGTTGAGAGAGTGTTTTCTTCATAAATTTTACCTCGTTAAGGGTAATAATGGGATTATAAACTGTTCTAAGAGCAGCAAAGGAAATTGCTATATATATTTCATCTACTAATTTAAGAGAGAATTACCATTATTTATGATTTGCTGACTAAGGAATCTAGTATTTGCAAGACGAAAATCATTTTTTAATTCTTGAATTTGGAGCGCAATTCTGTTCTGATTAGTAGATAAAGTAGATATTGTTTCGTTAAAGGTTTTCAAAAGTGGTTGCAGAATAGAGATTTGTAGATTCATTTGAATCTCAATATTATGTTGGTTTTTATCTAGAATTCTGATGTGTTCAATTATTTCAGACTTGTCATCTTCCGTTAGAGTACCGAAGAGATATTTTGATATTTTACCTATACCATCTATCAGTCCTCTTTTATGGATTCTATTAGGGATTAGAGGTTCTAATTTTAATGTAATTTTATTTAATGTGTAGCCTACATGTAGAAAAGATTCGTCAGAACTTATTGTTGTCAGGTTGTTGTAAGATTCATATAGTTTTGCTAAATAGTCCGAAATTATTGAAATGTCAATTTGATATAGGAATTTATGATTTGATTCTATTAGTCTTACGGGTCCTAGTTGAATGGGTAAGATCGGGTTCGTTATTGTCTGGAACGTGGGGTTGTCTCCCTGGTTCAATGTCACTCGTAAACTGAATACGGTGAGTAGGAATAAGGTCTTCAATGTCGTCTTCATCTTCAACCTGCGGCGAAGAAGAATCTTTTAGTTTCTTTCTAGGTTTTTTGATAATATTTTTATGATAGATGCCTAATTTTGTGGTTGCTAAATGATCTTTATCGGAAATTACTTGGGTTTCTTTATAAATAGGTTTTGTTTTTGAGGTAAACTTATCTTTGGTTTTTAGATAAACTGTCTCATCAGCTTGACATTTTACAGGTTCGTCACGTTTCTTATTTAATTTCGAAATAGTTTTGTCTTTATTTTCGGACATACGTTATTTAAGGTTATCATACAATTTCTGGGAGATGTCTTTTTGCTCACTGATATAATCGTTTAGAATGTCGGCTTCATTAATGTCATATGGAATTTTTCGTCTATCTACGAATACAATTTCTAAAGGTGTCAATTTTGTAACCGAATGAATGGAATTATTGTAGCCAATAATTGCTAGTTTGATAATTTGTGTCATGTCTTTGTTTGGGTGTTCTAGTTTGACGCAACGTATTAAATCGAGAAGGGTAGAGTCTTTCGTATTTTGCCTTTTGACATGTTCTACATGAGTTTACGTAATTAGTAACATCGTTAACTAGGTTTGGCCAGTAATATCTTCGAAAAAGTGACGTTTTAACTTCGGTGATTCCTCGATGACCAGTTTTTCCTTCGTGATAGTATTTTACCTTTTCATTTTGTTCTTCTATGTTACTTACATCGTCAACGAATTTTCGTGAGATGCACAATTTTAAATTAGTGAATTTTTGTTGAAGGATACAAATTAGTTTTTTCTCTATTTCTGGTTTTTTAAAGTACAGGCAATAAGTGAATTTAGGTGAAATTAATGATTTAAATAATTTGACAATATCTTCATCAGGGGCTGTTGTTCTAAGGGTTACTAGGTGACGGATCTTTGTTTCAAATGGATTTTCGGATATTGCTGAGTCTATAATTGTGTTATGTGATTCTTGGATTATAATCTGATGATTATATTGGTTGAGGCAATTTTCAGTATAAGGTATTTCCTGAATTGGGTTTTCATTAGCGGAGTGTTGGGTTCCTGCGTCATCTGGTGGATTAGGTAGAGTTATTTCTATATCTTCAAATATTTTTTCAATCGTAGGCGTGTCTATTAATCTTTCTCCAATTTCGTCTCCTATTAACGATACAAAGTCGTCTATATCGTCAATCTTATCTCCTGGGTTGGTCATTAAATCGATTGGATTTGCATCGATTTTTATTCTCGAAAGGCAGTCCGCATTGGTGTTATGTTTTCCCTTTTTGTATTGTATCTGATAATCATATTCTTCAAGTCGGAGTCGCCACCTTACTAATCGACTGTTGGGTTCCTTTAAATTGAATAACCATTGTAAAGGTTTATGATCGGTTTGGATAATGAATTGCCTACCGAAGATGTAGGGTCGAAAGTATTTGCATGCCCATACAACTGCTAGGAGTTCTTTCTCGATGGTGCTGTAATTAATCTCAGCAGGATTAAGGGTACGTGAGGCGTAACTAATCGGATGGTCA
Source organism: Rosalia funebris (assembly GCA_037954035.1). NCBI lineage: Eukaryota > Metazoa > Arthropoda > Insecta > Coleoptera > Cerambycidae > Rosalia > Rosalia funebris. The sequence goes on from JAZFAV010000007.1 coordinate 15,853,938, forward strand.
TTTTGACTAAGAACGGCACCTATAGCGTAATTGGAAGCGTCTGTTGTAATGGTGAATTGTTTCTCAAAATCAGGGAATGCTAGAATCGGATCATTGCATAATAGGGTTTTACAATATTCGAATGTACTAACGAATTCTGGGGTGTGAATTACCTTTTCTCCTTTTTTTAAACATTTAGTGAAAGGTTTGGTTATTTTGGAGAAGTTATTGATGAAACGTCGGTAGTAACCTAAGAGACCTAGAAAACTTTTAATATCTCGATGAGTTTGTGGAATCGGAAAATGTTTAATAGCTTCAAATTTCTTTGGGTTCGGTTTTACGCCATTAGGAGTTACTACGTGTCCTAGAAATTCGACGGATTTGGACATAAATTCTGACTTGTCAAGTTGGATTTTAAGATTATGACGGCGAAAAGCTTCGAAAACTTTATGGAGGTTTAATATATGTTCTTGTAACGATGTTGAGAAGATGATGACATCGTCCATATAAACAAGGCATATCTTATTCTGCAAGTCTTTAAGGACATTATCCATAACTCTCTGGAAGGTACTTGGGGCATTTTTAAGACCGAAGGGCATCCTTAAAAATTCGTAATGCCCTTGTTCGACGCTGAAGGCAGTTTTTTCGACTGAATTCGGGTGAACCTCGATTTGATGAAATCCGCTAGCTAGATCAAGTGTGGTAAAATAATTGCATCTTCCTAACTTATCCAATATATTCGTTATATTGGGCAGTGGATATCGATCTTCAATTGTTTTGTCATTTAATTTGCGGTAGTCAACAACAAGTCTCCATTTCTGGATTCCTGAAGCGTCCTTCTTTTTTGGTACTACCCAGATTGGTGAAGACCATGGGCTAATACTTGGCCTAATGATGTTGTCGTCCAACATTTTTTCAATTTGATTGCGCACTTCCGTTTTGTGCACATAGGGAAACCTATACGATTTGACATAAATAGGGTTTTCATCTTTTGTTCGAATTTCGTGTTTTACCGAATTATGAAAAGTTAAAAGATCACCGGGTTTTAAAAAGATATCTTGAAATTTGTTACAAATATTTAGAGGAGCTTGTCTTTCTTCCAAATTTAGATGATCTAAACGAAGTAAACTTTCGATATTGGTTTTGATACTATCAGAATCAGGGGATTTAATTTTATAGTCGAAAGAATCATAATTTTCAAAGAAGGGTTCGACAAAGAGTGGTTCTTCGAATTCAGCGGTTTGTATTTCTTGGGACATATTATAGATTTCAACTGGGGCATAACCATTATGACATGTACTTACAGAAGCTGGAATGAAAAGATCGTTGGTCGATTGATAAGGGATGTAAATGTCACAATCGGGGGCATCTACTGGAATTTCTTTGATTAGAACTTCATGAGCATTTATTGAATATCGTTTTGAAGTATCATTTGGATGTCTATAATATATCGGAATATTTATTGATTTGTCGAGATTACATAAGGATTGTTCGGAAAAATTAATTGATAATTGGAAATTTTGTAGATCGTTAAATCCTATTAAACCATCATAGTAATCATGGAAGTCATGAAGAATAACGTTTATAAGTTTATCAGAGTTAAACTCTTCAAAAATCGGAATATCTGCTTTGTATCGTGCAGTGGTAGTGCCTACACAAGTTTTTAATTCTGTTTTGTCAATGAAGATACATGAGGGGTAATATTTTTCGATTATCGAGGGACGAATTATTGACGATGCGCAACCTGTGTCTACCAATAATTTCATCGGTGGATTTTGAATAATTATGTATGGTAATGGGCAAGCTTGTTTTAACGCATTTATTTCATTAGGTGGTGGTTTGCTTTCCTCGGTTTTTAGGTAGGGTTGTTCGAATCCATAGCCATATGAAAATTTGATGTTGGTTGACCTTGTACATCTTCATCATAATATTCCTGAATTGGATGTTCAAAGACTTCGGGAAGACTTCTTTCCATATTTGAGTAGTCGTACATTTCTTGCATTTGTTCTTCATATTGATATCCTTCTTGGGAATTTGTTGGGTCTTCTTCCAAATTATATTATGTATCTCTTCTGCTATCCAGTTTCTTGGTGCAGCAGGTTGAAACGTATTATATCGTGGTGCTGTCATTTTGGAAGTTGTCGACATTGGTGTTGGTTTATAAGATGGAACTATACCTTTAGGTTTGAAAGCATTTTGTTGCTGTGGTGGTTTTCCAAAAACTCTATTGTTCGTGAAAAATGTTTGTGGAGGTAATTGTCTTGGTTGAACGTTTATCGGTTGTGATGGGAAAGTTTGCTTTAAAGCTTGCGTTTGGAAATTTTGATGTTTAAATTGATTTGGTATTTGGTTATAATTTTGAGAATAACCTACAGTAGGTCTTGGCATTGCATTATATTGGGGTTGTTTAATTTGAAATGGTGGTATCGTTGGTTTTTGATAATCAGATTTGTTTGAGAATACTGGATTTTGAAAAGATTTACTATAGTTAGAAAAATTTTCTTCCTCATTAATTTTATTAATAGCAGTTTCTAAGGAATCTACTTGTTGTACTCTTATCATGAATTGTAACATTGGACTCAAATATCTGGTAAATGTGTCTAATGGCATTTGTTCGTAATGTTTAGAGTAAAATTCTTTTTCGGGATAAGTTTTATTTGAATGAATTAATTTACTCATTAAGAGACTGCGGAGCTCTTGACATCGTAATCCAAAACTATGATAATTTTCGTTTCTCGATATTTTTAAATTTAAAAGATCTTGCTCTAAACATCTTATATCTCTGATCACCAAAGTTGACTCTTAAAATTTCTTTAATTTGCAACCAATTCTGAATTTCTATCCGTGAACCAACTAACATCTGCGCTTTATCCACTAATTTACTTAAAATTGCTTGATGCATAAAGGTATTTAATGCATCTCTATCCGCATTAAAAAAATGGTTTATTAAATTATCGCAAGAGTTGATGAATGTATTTAATCCAAAAGGATTTCCGTCATATTTTGGGATGTTGTCTATATATAGCCTTAATAGTTGATAGTCTACGCTAGGAATAGATGTATGTGTTTCTCTAGTAGTCATTTTATTAGTTTTTGAAATATTCAAATTTTCTAAGGAATTTATTAAATTAGATAAATCTGAAATTTTGAAAATTTAAAATTTAAAGCAATGTATAAAATAATTATGACACAGTGTGAGAGAATTTATTAAATTAAATAAATTAACTAATTCTCATTAACTAAAACTAATTTGAAAAATCAAGATTGAAAATTAAATAAAACTAAAATTTCTTAACCTACGTATTCTCGTTGAATAGCGAGCCTATTGTTCTCAAAGAATTTTCAGAGAAAATAGGTGGTGAGTTATAACAATGGTCAGGAGCGAAAATAATGCTTGACTTACTTTTTGTTGTCTTGTCTGCACTATCTTCTTGATAAACTTGTTCGATCAATTGGACAGCTCAGCCGGTTGTGGAAAAAATGATTCTTGCCTTCGAAGATGAACTTCTAATTAACGGTCACTCTTGATGTGTTAATTGACAGTCTATCACTTTTTCTACGCGGGATCGCGGCGTCTTCAACTTAGAAAAGTTTATTCGAATCACTCACGAATTTCAGAGGTTCAAACGACACTATATCCCATCCTCATCGCCAGTTTTGTTCATGAGATTAATTGCGGTGAAATAATACACGAATCGGTTTTGTAAGTAGCATAAATTTAGCTCGGAGACTTTATTGTTATAACTGCATTTTCAAATATTACAATACAATATATATGATTTTGATAAGCTGACTCAATGCTGATTCTTCTTATTTTTATCTCAGCTCGATAAATATGGTTTATAACATTTATGTTATGAATTGAATAATAATACATAGGCAAAAAATATAATATACGAGGGACATCACTTTCCGATACTTTAGATATATACAAGGTGCTATTATCAATGGATTGCCCAATTTTTTTTCTAAAGATAAATAAGAATGTTTGACATAATAATTATTTAACACTCATATTTTAATTTCAAAATATTACCACGACACGCTTTTTTGATTTTATTATAAACACAACAGAATATCATTTTCTTATGATATACTTTTATGTTTTTTGGGCAGTTTTGAATACTTTGAATAATTAGTAACATTTTTCAATAAAAGTGCTTCAAATGACTTATTGCATTGTATTTTTAAAAGGAAGCATCGGGTTTCGCCAAACTCTAATTTTATTTGTGACAATGTTTTAATAATAAACAATAAGAGATAAAATATTATAAAGAGTTATCTCTTAAGGAGAACATGCTCTATATAATGAAATCAAACCTGTACAGGATATATCATAAGTATTATGTTTTGTTTTTTTTCTTATAAATAATGTAAATATAAATATTACTCCTTAAGTTTATTAATATGTTTCCATACTTTACAATTAATTTACAATTATTAATCCAAATTAAATATCATAGAATCAAATATACAATGTATGATTAACGTTTGAAAACGGCTAATTTTCTCACAAACTATGAGTGTCATAAAAATATTGAATACAAAAAAATTGTACTAATTGTACATTCAACTTCAATGTTCCTAAATAATGTTTGTTTGTTTTTTTACATGTTCATTAATTAAATAATGTTTGTTCTTTAAATAAATAGAAATATCCTTATTTTTGTCCCTATTTTTGTGGAATATATTTATATATGTATATTTATAAGACATTATTATTATCTTTTACATTTAATAGTAACATCCATCTATGGGAAAAATTAAAACTATCTTTGGCCATATATTTTGTTTATATACGTTAAATATACGTTTGATTTACAATAAATGTAAATAAAAAAATGTTATTATTATGCTAGGAGAATAAATCGTTTTAATAAACAATATATGAAATTGCTTAAAACAATGGGGTAGTTATTAATTCTGACTTATTTTAAATCTAATATGTAGAGAATATGTCTTGTGGCCTGTATTTCCTTTATTGTATCTGTATCTAATGCTGTATGCAATTCGAAAATATTCACCCCTTCACCTCTAAATAGTGCATATCAAACACAAAATGAGAGGAAATTGTACATATTTCACATTTAAATTTTTTAATATGAAAATGTAAGATTAGCTTAGTATACCGTTTCGTACAATAATAATTTTTTTAATCTCTTAATTTCCTCGCAGGTTATGGTAAATATCTGGAAACACCTTATTTTATTACAATCTATGGGTGCCATAAAAAATATTAAATACAAAAGGTTCATGATTCTTAGAAAATACCAGTAAATTTTGTGTCTAAAATTATACAATGATATCCTAAAATGGACAGTTAAGGAGATATTTACGATTTTCTGACATTTGTGATGCAGTACATTAGTTATATGCAAATGCAAGTTGTCTTGGGTTCAATAGTTTCAAACATATTCCCATTGTGAATAACTAAAAACCTAAACTTGGACATTTAGTTCCGAACGTCTCATAAGCTTAGTATATCTTGTAATCTAGCTAATTTCAAGGTAGATAATAAGAGGTAATATTTTCAAATAAGTATTTTAACAGAATAATAAATACACATAAATGTTTTAAATATCAGATTTGTTTAAAGTCAATTTAAATGAAATAGAAAGAATAGTCCTACTCATGATGCGAGGCAATGGAGATCGTGTTCTGTCTTATAGTAAAGCAGCTAATTTATTTAATGATACATTTCCTGACCAAGCTCCTATATGTATGTAACTCTGTCGTTCAGAATATGGTAGTGTCTTGAAGAGGGTGGAACCGTGAACAGTAAGATAGCTGTCAGGAAGGTTTAAAAATGCTGTTAATGATGATAATAGTTTGGAGATGCTGGATTCGGCAATTCGTAATTCCCATAATTTTTTTCAAGGACTAACACATCATCACATTTCTTGTAAAATGGTTCTGAGGATACTTGAAAAATTGAAATATTATGCACATAACATCCATTCGGTACAAAAGTTGCCCAAAGATGATTTTGGTAGGTCGGTGCAGTTTTGTTATGAAATGTTGATAAAAATCATATTTTCCTTAATTTGTTTTTCGTCTTTGTTTCCACGGGTGCGAGGTTTAGGTCAATTCTATTCTTCTACCTAACTCCTGACATTCACACGGATACATACAAATAGACACATCCAATTTATGTGGGAATCGAACCCACGCCCCGATTACTCCGAGGTAGCATTCTAGGCGAGCTCCAAGCGCGTGGCATCATTGCCCCATTCGTTCATTTAAAATCTCTTTATTTCCTATTTTGACCATAATTATGCTTAAATTATTGTATATATAAAGTATTTATATTAAAATAAATTAGCAATGTTGTAATTTCTGCAGGTGGCCTCTGTTTTCTTCCTATAACAGAAACAGGGGGGATAGTGGTGTCGCTCGGTCGTTGTTATGACCCCCTTAGTTTTATTGTGTCCTTTATTATGTTGTTATTATTCCCTACTTACTCTCGCAGAAAGTTTAATTAATGTTTAGACTAGTTAAAATTTATATAATATAAAACCATTTCTTTATATTAATAAAAATAAAAGATTTAAAAGAAAGAGATGAATTAAGATTTTATGTCGTGTTATATTTTATGTATTTTGTTGTTATACATGTTTGTGAAGAAGAATCATTGCCCCAGATTAATCTAGGGAACTTGGACACCTTGTGCGGGGTAATTATGGGATGATTTACCCTCATAAAATCTGACCATACCTATAAACATCAATTCAGATTCAGACCGAAAGTCAAGTAGTCATATGAAAAAAAAAACTCGACCAATTCTTGGCGCCACTCGGAATAGAGCCCGGGGGAGCCCCAGTGTGAAAGGCTGAAGCATTGTCCACTACTAGTTTTCATATATTTAATTTTTAAGGCAACAGATAATAGGACCTTGTTTTATTGCAGGAAACCTCACCACTGGAGAATATTTACTAATGCTACAAAATCAAATTCTCCCTTCTATACAACATGTATTTGGCCCCGATTTCTATAACATTTTGGTTTCAGCAGAAAAGAGTTCCTCCAGACTTTGATGTTAACGTTCGAGAGCTTCTAAACCTAAGTAGATGGATCGACAAAACAAGTGTCTTATACTTCCAGGCTTCCAAACTTTAACCCATTGGATTTATCTCTTGAAGATATTTGAAAAGTATAATTTACTCAACACAACCTCAAGAACTATTGACTATGAATGAATTGAGAAACCGTATCATTGGGGTGGTTGATCAAATAACCACACAACAAATACAGTATTCATTCTATGAATGTCTAGCATACTGTAAAACTCTCGAAGAACGTCACTTTGAATATGTATTAAATTTATTTTTCTTTACCTTGGCAATATCTACTCAACTGTCCATTTTAATATATTAGTGTCCTATAGTTTTAAACGCAAAAAATAGTATGTCAATTTCCGCAACAAAAATACACCATTCCATTAAAGAAATTGGCCTTGACATGACCTTCTAATCTCCCCCTCCCCTCCCCTCCAATAAATAATTAGCACCATCTTACATTTCTAAAAGCAGTGAAACTTTTATTTTATATTCCATAATTTTTTGTGACGTCCACAGTCTTTGAGAAAATCAGCGCTCTCAAATGTTTGCCCTACCCTGTATGCAATGCATGTATGTTTTATGAATATGTCCAATAGATTCAAACAAAAATAAGTCCCTAAATATAACACATACGAATCTCTCACTTCGATGATTAGTATCTAATGGGATTACAACTGGGGAGATACAATGATTCAGCTCAAAAGACATAAATGTATAAAGAAAATAGATCACGACGGACAGTATCAGTCACAAGCAAGGAACACAACTAGCTGATTATTCACCACTTTCTCATTCCCAAAGGAAATGACGCTAAAACCCTAATGCAAAGTGAAAAATGGAAGAACAGGTGGAGATTATTACTGAAAATAGTTGTTGCTTATTTATGTAAATGTCGTCTAATGGGATACATTCATTTTATAAATGCGCTCCTTTATCTTCCTGTTTCGTCTTATGCATGGATCATATTTTTTAAAGAAAAAAAAAACTGTCTCAGGTAAACCACTTACGAAATAAAATTATTTTTGGCATTATTTTAGACATAAAATGGCCCACACCATATTATAATATAGAGGTTATGTATCTAAAATGGTGCGCCAGGCACTGCTGAAAGATCATCTTGATTTTAAAAATCTTCACTGTACTTACTTTTGTATTTGTACAAAATTAAGTACAGTGGATAGCATTAAGTCGTGATCTTAACCTCATAGAAAATATGTGGGGGATTATGGCAAGAGCAGTATATAATCCAACAATCTTCAATTGAAAGTGTTGATGAACTGAAGCGTCAAATTGTAACCGCCTGGGACTAAAGTCCAGAGACAACATTAAACAATTTAATAAATTGTATGAACATTCGCTTATTAAATATAATAAAAAATAAGGGTAAGTCCACCAAGTGTTAGTCCAAGTAAAATATAAAAACACCAGTGAGTTTATAATTTTCAACATACTGAAGACCCGTTTTTCATAAATCTCTGTTATTCATCAATAGGTACCTCGGATCCTAAAAACTCGTAATATAAAACACTGATTTCGCGTAATATACCGCTCCAATACATCCCTTAAAATTATTTTCAGTTTTTAGTTTTACTTATAATGTAGTCCAAATTAAGAGTGAGCCTATATTTTTTCACAGCACTGTATATATTCTTATATTATTGAAGTCAGTTCGCTATGCGAAATACATCCAAAACTTTATAGAACTTAGAAAAACGTACATTTTAGTTTCAGTAATTAAAACAATAAAAGTATTTTACAAATTCATATAAAAATTATTTATCAATAATTATCGATCACTGAGTACAATCAGTCTAAATGAATATAAAGATTCAAGAAAGTATAGATACATATATTAGGAATACGTGGAAGTACTGTTATTGTTACTAAATTATTCTTAACTTTGCTAACTAAAATTCTATACATGGTTTAGCCGTCAATTGAACTATACATTTTACTTCTATCTGTTTTGTTTATTTTGGTTAATAATAATTTTACGCGATATGCGGCAATGGAATTGGTATGCGCATTATATGGTTTTTAACATAACAATTATAATTGATTTATAGCCTTCGACTCAGAGCATGAATTGCTTTCCTTACAATCAGTAATAAAACAGTTGTGCAAGTATGCAGAAAAAACAATACATAATATTTAAGAAGCTTATAAACTAAACATAGGTTTGTTTTGAAATTCATATTTATTGTTACCCAATTTTCATTTTAAACTCGTCTGAACTAACGCTATTTATATCTGTAAATATAGGTCGCTATTCTGTCGTTCATCTTTACGGTAATGTTATCCCAAACTTCAAATTCAAACTAAAAAAAAAATGGATAATGATGTCTCACAATACTACTACCTGATTGACACGTAAAATAAAAGATACATAACTGATAGGAGTATATAAAAATCTGACAATTTTACACCTTCTATCTTGATTTCTTAATTATTATGACAGTAATACCTTTAAACGGACTTTTCCGCACGTAGAACATCTCTATCTCGAAATTGAATGGCCGAGAAAAAATAAACCAACACATAAATGCAGAATATATGTTTTATGCGGCAATTTTTCTCAAATAGTCCATCATGGTGCTTTCTCATAACCCATGGACAGGACGGGGTGTGTCCTGTCCACCTCAAAATCAATAGATGTCGTCTGATAGACGTCCCTAATCAGAATCAGTCGAAACTCGATCGATCCGACACGATTTAGTTGAGCGATTGTGCTAACAAAAAAGATTTCTCAAATAGTCCACCATTGTGGTTTCTCATGACCCATGAACATAGTAGAGTGTGTTCCATCCACCTCAAAATCAATGGGTGTCGTCTGGGAGACGTCCCCGATCATAATTAGTCAAAACCCGATCGATGCGACACGATTTAGTTGAGTTATCGTGCTAACAAAAAAAATTTCTCAAATAGTCCACCATCGTGCTTTCTCATGACCCATGGACAGGCTGGGGTGTATCCTATCCACATCAAAATCAATAGGTGTAGTCTAGGAGACGTCCCCGATCAGAATCAGTCAAAACCCGATCGATTTGACACGATTTACGAAACGTAAACGAAAAATAAACCCAAAAAAAATTTTGTTTTTTCACCTTTTCTTTACACGATTACATTACTTTTCCGCTAGTATAGTGGAGTGCGGAAAAGTAAAAAAAAATTGTTTACACAATTACATTATTTTTCCGCGTATAGTGGAGTGAAGGAAAAGTAAAATCATAATGGGGATATTATTACAGAGAACTGAAACTAACGTTTTTATCTGTTTAGTTAGGACTTTTGACACATACTTCCCCGCACCTAATTGTGGAAAACACGTTTTTATTTACATGTATTTCATAAAACAATTAGTGGAGTAGTATTATGTTTGCCTATTTCCTTTCTCATATCAAAATACAATTATCATCTAAAAATTTTATTCAAAATGTTCTATACAGGGTGTTCACTTGTATATTCATTTTTAAATAGTACGTACATATACAGTAAGAGGTAATTGTTTATATGATTTTAAGATATAAAATAAAAACACACTAGGCACAAAAATTAAGGGATGAAAAAAATAGTAAATTTTTAGCAGCAGCCGTTTTTGAGTAGTCATAAGAAAACCATCGGAAAAAGAAATTGCAAATTTTTCCTTGCCTTCCAAAATGTCCACAGACTTTTTCAATAATTTTTCTTCAGTGATTTCATCATAAAGCTTCTTTAGATAATTTGTCCTCTATAATTTGAGCGGTCTAAAATCCACTATTTTTCTCCATGACCCTTTGACAATCACCTATAAAATTTAGGATTTTTTACATCCCCTAATTTTTGTGCTTAGTGTATATATAACATCTCAATTTAAGAAATTCACAATTTTAAATTTTTAGTTTTAAGTGTATTAAATTTTCTTAAATAACTCAAATTCTGCATGTGTAACGCCTTTGACAGTACCCATGAAACACCTTCATTATTAATCTTTAAAATAATAACGGGATACAAATTTTTTATTTTCGCATTATAGTATTTAATTTTAATTATAATATGTTAGATTATTTTAAAAGTTAATAATGCTGTTTCATGTATGTAGTTAAATTATTAAATTATCCTTAATACAATCATTACATTTTCTGTCATATATTGAACCGTAAGATAATAAAAAAATTTTAGAGAGCAAAAGAGTTAAACCCAAAAGTATATATTTTATTTGCTAAAAGTTAGAGTCATAAGAAAAGTCGGACTTAAAGAAGCCATCTTTTAAAAATAATTATCCATAGATCGGACTAAGAGAAATGAAAACAAAAATAAAAAATACAAAATTTTAGAAATACACATTTCAAACATGTTCAGATAATTAATTAACAATCCGTATCTAGTGACTATCCACACTAGTGACAATCCATAGAGTGACTAAATTAAACTAGATTATTTAAGACATATGTAATACCAAAGGCATATATTTCTTTATTGATAACATAACTATTTAAGTAGAAAAAATAAACGGTAGATTTTATTACAGAATGATATACTTGTGTTTTTGGTAATCAAGTGCAGTCCCACATTTGAAACTCTTTGAATATTCCTTCTGTATATCTCTGTATTATTGGGTAGTATTGGCTGCAATTAAAATGCTTTCATCGAACTATTATTGCAAATAAGTGCCCTATATATAGTTCCAAAATGAGTTATGTATGTGCATTATCATGAATAATGACACATGAAGATCTGTTCCTGTCACATAAACATCTGTTCAGGTTACGGAAACATCAGGCCTTCCACAGGGTTCAGTTCTAGAACTCTTAATTTTATTTTATTTGTTAATAAAAATTGTTGCGAAATTCAATGTTATATATAGTCTCAGTTGGAACTATAGGATTTGAATTGAGCGCCATTTATGTTGTGTCAAAGATAAGGCATTAATATTTAACGTAAAACCCTACGACGTCAACATGCCGCGATTAGCGGTTCAACAAAGAATAAATTGTATACAACTGTGTTATGAAAGTGAGCGATCATTTACAGTTGCATTAAGAAAAATTCGCACAAAATTAAGACAAAATGAGGGCCTACAGAGTTAACAGTTCGGAACTGAATTAAGAAATTGGAAGAGATGGGTTCTGTTATTGATGAGGCAACGTCCTCATCGTGGTCAGTCAGATGAAGATATTGTTGCAATAGAGAGAAAGAAAAAGCGTACGGGAGTATCCAAAGACATCAATTTGACATCGCGCACAACAATTGAATCTGCCAAGAGCCACCACGTATCGGATTTTAACGAAAAATCTGCATCGGTCAGCATACAAAAATCAGTTGACACAACAATTAAAAGTTAAAGACCATTTTCACATCGTCGTACATTTGTTAATTGGGTGTTAGAAAATAAAGAATGTAATTTTTAATTGTTGCATTAAAATTGGTTGGCATTTGTTAATTGCTTTACTTTGCTGTTTTACTTTTACATAAAGCTTTAATAAAATCGACTATCCAGATCTATTTGGTACTATATATTTTAATATATCACCCTTTCAAACTAGTTCTTTTTCTTTATTTTATTTATTAGCAGATATATTTTAGGTATTTAAGGTTATTGTTACTAATACATTGCACTTTTTAAATATGCAATTACGAAAAAAACGAGGAGATTTGTAACTCGATGTACGTCGAAAAACCCTGATTTAATGTGATTATTTTAGTTTGAAAATCATCATTAATAATAAATATGGTTTAAGCAGTTAAAGTTTAGGCTATTATTTCACTTTATCTAGCTCGATAAGTGGTAATAAGGAAATGAAACAGGTGCAAGCCGTCAGTCGGGTATTATACGCATTATATTTATGCGGATATTTTCCTCTGCAGGTCAAATCAATATATAGATTGATGATGTGGGTATGTGTAGCTTCTAGTTGGTATACGGGCTGTGCATTTGTGAAATAAAATACTGCACCAACGATATACATATGTACGTGTATTTCATAAGTTCTAGTTATTGTAACAAGGATAAAGTAATATTTACCAATCACTATTTAAAGTTTCCGATTTCAATTTTACGCTTCAGTTCTATTAACCTTGCAATACATACGTATATATATATATATATATATATATATATATATATATATATATATATATATATATATATATATATATATATATATATATACGATGAAACTCTTTGTGTGTGTCATTGAACCAGAATCAAGTGTAATCCGCAGGCTTTTTTATTGTATCTACTCTCTGTTTTTAACACGGTAGATTTGTGGTTCTTTATAGTAATACTGTTGTGTTAGCTATTGTGTTACGATAGAAGGTTACAGTAACAAAAAATAATAATATGATTTGTTGTTGATACGTTTAGATCTTCTTCTTTGATAGGCGGACAGTATATGCTGTTGTATTTGAGTAACTGAATTAATATTCTAAAGAGGTCTACACACCTTCCGTTTATCTGTGCAGTTATCTGTCGTAAATAACTGTGTGAAAATCTGTACATTTACCTGAACTGAAGGTCTGTAGACTATGTTTCATTTTTCGCCTCAGTTTCGTTCGATTTTTCTTCAGTTCTCTGTTCACTTTCGAGAGGTTTGGTTCAAAAAGCGTTAAAAATAATCGTAAATACAATTCAATAGGTGACAGAAAGAGACAAGCCGCAGTTTGTTGTATAATTGCAGCGGTGTTGCTAGAAGACCTAAAGATGCCGTGAACGTTAGTGCAAAGATTGGTATAAACGCCAAAAGCGTATCTGTTTTTGAAACCGTGGCCATCATGTACATGAACAGGACAACTGAATAAGCTATACGATAAACTGCATAAACTCCGCAGATTATCGTTGCAAAAGAAGGTCCAAATACGCAGATTTATCATCTGCGTCAACACCGATCTAAATTGCGCTGTTCACATAGTTTATCGCTCAGACATGTCACACCTAATAAACTGCGCAGATGAACGGAAGGTGTGTGTAGCCCCCTTAATAACAGGCAAGTCGTTTGCCATTAAGAAGAGTTATGCGGTATTTACATAAGTCGATTTTCGCCGTGCGGCTAGTCACCTCACAAATCGACTCACAAAGTAAAGTCGCAAAGCCACCCCATTTACACAGTTGTCTAGAATCGCAAGCGACTAGCTCATTTTTATTGCCGCTCATAAACTATTTAAAAATATGTCTGAGAACAGTATTAAGGAAATTGCAGCACCGAAAACGATAGTCAATTTGAGATTTGAGATTCAAGAAATCGCTTATATTTTTCTTTAGCCAGAATATAATAAATAATAAACTATTAATTAACGTCCTGAAATACATAAAAATTAAATACTTCTGCTTATTTCCACCGAAATATACTGACAAAGTTGCAATGCTACCTTCATTACATTTAAAATTAACATTATATGGAACCTCTAATTTCATTATAAATTTAATTCAGAAATGAAATGGTTAATAAACCATTTGTGATGTTTCATATATATCATTTTTGTGTTGTATTTTTCTGCTAAGAAGGAACATATGTTAAATAACGTAAAATGTAAAATTATATGTACTTCCAATATTTATGTTCAATCTCATTTACCTTCTGTATTTTTGTTTTTTTTTTTTTATAATTAGTTCTCTAATTTCCTTTCCTTCGTCACAAAAATAAATATGTATTTTATGCATACAACTTGCGTGAAGACTAATATCTAGATGGATCACAAAAGTAAAAACCTTTCTGAATTTAAAAAATGATGTTCTGAATTAAATAAAATTAATTTGAAATTTTGGTATTGAAAATATATAAATTAGCCAACACAAATTATGTCTTTGGAATGTAATATTATTGATGAATTAATTCGTGAGTCGGTGAATTAATTGGGGAATTAATTAGTGGTGAAATTGCTTTCCCTTCTTAACTTCAAGTTTTTAAAACGTTGCCATTATTGTTTTTTCAGCATAATATACAATAAGATATGCTTTATTCCTTGATTATTTTTCATTATTATTACAACACACTGTTCATATATAATTTAATGATTTTACTATTTAAATAATTATTAAAGTAAAGGGCAAATTAGAATTTCTAAAGGCTCTAAGTTCCTATTTGTTCCTTCTAAGTTACTTTGCTGTTAACTTTGATGTTACTTTGTTTAATGAATTCCTCAAAATGCCCTATAATGAATTCTGCAAAAGATCTTTCAGATATATATTTCCCATCGTAGTTACATAACTTGTAACCACATATATTTGGGCGAATTACCTTAACCTTAACCATAACTGAATGTTAATCTTACTCTTTAAGAATATAATTAATCACTGACATATAGGCACTATAATTATTTAGGTAGTCTTAGACATAAAATGTTCATTATCATACTATTATCGGTGGGCTATGTTTCCACTCAATTTAACTGAATATAGATCAATAAATGATTCGCCTTAAACGTTGTCAAGATTGAATGGCATGAAATTTATTACCACTTTCCACTTTCCTTCGCTCTGTTAAGGATTGAACAAACCTCAAAAAAAACTTTTGCCTCGAGGTTGGGAAAATAACTGATTTACATATCAAGGGTGAATATAGATTTGCTGATTCATGAGATACAGTTTCCTCGTGAATTTTGTTCTTTTCTTTTTCTATGCCGCTGCCTTACATCACAATGGAATCAATTTCACAAAATTGTCTTAGCTTGATGCTCGAGTATGTTGATAATATGATGACTTTACAGAAGTATAAAGATGTAAATAAGGAGACTTCATTTGATGTTATATATTGCATTCATATAATATACTGAGTGACATAGCGCGTGGTAATTCTTCCCATTTTTTAAACAATTTCATTTTTAAGTTTTAAAAACAAAATTGTGTAAAAATTATTTTAAATACTTTTTTTAATATCCATTCTATAATAAGTTATTTTTCTAATAACATATGTTACGTGAGCGTTCGAATTCAGTGGCGTCTCGTCAGGGTAGGCAACTGAAGCACTACTTTATAAACAGGAACAAAAACAATATTCTTATTATTTTTATTGTTTTAATATCTATCTTTATTTATTTATTACCATAATTTTGATACTTTTCATTGTCATTAATTATTATAATAATTTTCATCTTAATATTTAATTATTGACATATATATTATTGATGTATTATAACAAATATAATATATTATCTAGTATAAAGATAACGGTCAAATATTCAGTAATATGCATTTAACTATCAATGTTATGTTTAAAATCTATGGTATTCGTGCTTTTCTAATACGCTAACTGTAAAAAAATGATCGGTTGCAATTCTAACTAATTTGATCCATAACTCATTGATCAAAAGAAACTGATTTTCAGTAGTTGTTATCCTATAACCATTATTATTTTTTAGAATTTATATTTATTTTATCATATGATTACTTACAAATTTTTTTATTTTTATAGAATTTTATAGTTCATTTTACTATCCTTTATTATTTTATTATTATTTTCACAAATAGTTTTTCTTTTATAATAATTTTCTAGCAAGCACATCAAATTATTTGTAGCATACAAATTAGATATTAGCTTTACTTTGGTAAAGCAAGAAAGTGTAAAATATATATCTTCCCTAAGAAAGACCTTCCTTAAGAAAGTGTAAGACCTTCCCTTTGGGGAAGCATTTTTGCATAACTATAAAGTTTTTGTTGTATTCGCATATCGAATGGAAGTGTTCCATTGACTAAGTACAGAACTCCTTTTTCAAATTATGCCTCACCAAAACCGTTCAACATTAGCCACCCCTATTCGCTATGAAAACGAATGAAAAACTTTGTTTAATGTTACGCCAAACTTAATTAGACACCAGAAATCAAAATTAATATATTATGAAAGCATTTAAGAAAATAGTTTATTGTAGCCTTTTTGACAATATTACCAAGCTACGTTTACATATATGTAAATTGATGAATTTACATATATGTAAACGTACATGGATATGATGAATTATTTCTTTTTAAGAAAAAAATGCCAAAAATTAAACTGACGGTTTTTAATGAGACCCTAATTATGTGGTACTACATTTATATTCTATATATTATTTCTTTGCTACAAACGTATGGCTTATTTCGTGATTTTAAAAATTATATTACATTTTATATTTATCTTATTAACCATCATCTATGATAAATAATCAAAACTTATATATTATAAAATCAATTTCATAATATTTTTTAATATAACAATTTCAAGTCAAATGCAATAGTACCTAATATTATCATACATAACATTAATTTCTTCCTGATATTTTATTAGAAACCATTCTTATCGTAATGAAGCTTATAGGTAAAGAGACTGCTAAATAATAAAACCAGATATATGATGAAAAAATAGAGCATTTTTATTTTAACTAAAAACTTTGCATTTCCAGAAATATACTAATTTTGTAGTATATTATGAAAGCATTTTAATTGAGAAAATGCCTGTTTTCCTTTAAAATAATTTTTTATACCATTTCCAAATTAAACTAGAAATATTAAATAATATGTATACTTGATAACACATTATCAAATATTTCTGCAAATATGCAGAACTTCGAATCAATTAATTAATAATACTTGTACTGTGATTTAATTGGAAAATAAATAAAGCATTTTTCTTATTTCCATTTAGGTGTTCCATTAAAAATAAAGCAAAGGTTTGAAAAATATGTTTTGAACATCATTTTACATAAATAATAAACATAGATCTCAGTAAACTCCACTAACTAGTTCTTCTTTTTATTTTCTGTAACATCAGTAA
The DNA here is from genome assembly GCA_037954035.1 of Rosalia funebris. Classification (NCBI taxonomy): domain Eukaryota; kingdom Metazoa; phylum Arthropoda; class Insecta; order Coleoptera; family Cerambycidae; genus Rosalia; species Rosalia funebris. The sequence goes on from JAZFAV010000007.1 coordinate 15,871,696, forward strand.
ACTAATATATGTATATGTCATTAACTCATTTAAGTGATTACATAAACTATTAGTGATTATATATTATGAGAGTAAAGCCTAAACTAATCGATTGAACAATATACATACAAAGTTTAGAGAACATAGAACACATTTTGGCTCTACCTTCAGTTTAATTTGTCTCTTACTCATACTCACAGCCGATAGGTAACATACACTTAAAAGCTTCTCATGCTCTTAAAAATCTTAGATAGTAAAGTTACGCCCCTTGAAAACTAATGCAAATAATTCATAGTAAAATATCTTTAAATCGCCCCTAGTTTTTCTCGAAAACTCAATTATTTTAAAATATGTAGATAATGTATTTTATATGGTTATTAATTTAAATCGCGGTTCAATTCGTGGGTTATTCATATATTTTGTTTATTTGTACAATCATATATTTAAATATCATTATATAAGAAAACAAGTGAAAACTGTTAGCACAGATTCGAACCCAGATGGAAACAGAACGCTACATCCGTATTCAGTATCCCATATGTAATTGCAAAATTCCCAATAATTATATTCAATGGGTCTTCTACAATTTAGCGGTATATTTGAGAATTGTACTTCTAAATTTGGCACACCCGATATTTGACAACCCACATTATGCAAAAGCAGTTTCAGCCATCGATTTCCTAGTCAAATATATTATTTATGCTACATCATGAATCTAAAACGAATGACCTGGCATTTTTGACATCACCGGAAATTTAACTCTACAAGATTGTCATATCAAAATAATTATAAAAAATACTTCAAAGCTTTTTTCTGGATTGAGAAAACGATTTTTTTTGACGAATACATAATAAATTTCCTATATGCAAATGCACTGTTATTTTGCCAAGCTTTGTCAAGCTAGATATGCATATATAGATCAATAATAGTTTTCATTTATAATACCCAGATCTACCATATTAATGCAGCGCTACAAATGTTATGTTATAATTGCATCAATAAGCCGACCAACATTTAGCAATCAATATGAATGTAGTTGTTAAAACATTCAGTAGTTTTAATATATGTATTAGATGTTTACGTATGTATATAAGGGCATATATCTACTTTTCAAAATGACATAAACATGTTTGTAAATATATTTAAGACATGTCACTTTATAAACATGTTACCATATGATTTCGCAATTTTGACACTGTTCCGTTTTTCTTTCAATAATGCTGTTTCATTACTTATTCATTATATCAATTACACCGTTTTGAAACTTATGCAAGAGAAATGTCGACATGAGTTCAACAGTTTCTGTTAGCTCTACACTCTACAACAACCAGTTTATTCTTTTTACTCTGCAAAGGTTCGTAACATAAATTCCGCTATTCGAAATCAATCGTCTCTCTAGTAGGTATGCCCTTTGTTTACGGTATTCCCCTAATAATTACTGAATAGAATGTTCCGCCAACCGTAGCACCACGATATAACAAAAAACAACCGGTTTTTTATAATGTGACACAAATCGGATTGGATTCACGACAGGTCCAGTAACGTGAAGAGGAATATGAGTGTTATAATTTAATCAACTGTGTCGCCAGCCTGACTGAAATCTAACGCTAAACAGAATTAAACAAACAAGTCGCTTACCTTTGACATTGTTGACATGGTGGTTTTTAGTGAAATTTAACAGGAACTAGAACTATTTACTTCGGCACTCATTTTACGCGATCAATAGGTACCACGATTACCGAATTTCTTATACCCGCGTCGCGGACGATAATAACCCGAAAGCCGACGAGTATGCGCCGCTATGCATTTTCAGCCTGTAATCACAGATAGTGCTGGAATTAATCGTATAATGAGAACTGATAATTTAAAGCAACAAAACCGGAGCAGTTATATAGGAAAATGTTAAATACTTTGTATTTGTAGATTATTTGTAGTACAGTAGTTTGTATATTTTTATATACCTAGATATACAGATAGCAATTAGAATTACCTACCTACCTACAGTTTTCACTGACAATAACATTAATCGAGACTTAAAAATAAACAATTTAGATAGGACTAAATGTTATCTTTAAATATACAGTAGATATAACTGATAGCATTTATAAACACATATTTGCGATTATTGTAATACAGTATACAGTAATCACTAATCACTCTAAGCAGTACCTAATGAAAACAATTATTAATCAGGAGTAGGTATATGTAAATTTAATGCAATATGGGTAGACCTCTTAAACTCTATTATGGAGTAAAAGTAAAGTACTATATCCTCTTCCCCGGTTTTTAACCATGTTTAACCAAACCAACAATTGCCCAAAGTATCATCCAGACTACCAACGGTGTTCATATATACCTACGCGGTGTCCCAATTCAATATTGAACATCAATTTTTATTTTTAACTAGCTGTACCCAGCCACGCGTTGCTGTGGCTTTTTACTTGTCACAGGTGTCACAGGTCATCTATGTATATTGTATATATCTATATAATTATAGGTATATAAAACACGCGCGTATTCGAATGCAACGTTGTGTCCAAATTTCAAAACAATCGGGTGAAGAGCTGTCGGAGATTGAAGATTTTGAATAAACGAACATTTTACTTTTTTATTTATAATAGATGGATTGATCATTTTTAATGGTTTTATAAAGTTTTACATTTCAGCCATCTTCCTATACATGGTTCGAAATTTGTATTATTTATTTTATTATATCTGTCAATGAGTTGCGCATGAGATAAGATTGTAATTTATCCTACATTGGTGTTTATTTGTCGATTTGATTTTTGAAATAAAGGAAAATAATATTACACTCTTTTGTCGTGATTTTAATTTTTATTGATATTGCAAAATATTATTTCCCTTAGTAAGCAATCGTTCAGTACTAAAACTAGTATATATTATACAATAATAATAGTAACTTTATGGCCCAACAGAGAAGATCCATATACAGGACAGAAATATACCGCGCCTGTAATTATAGTTACTTCGACGTTTCGGCTTCCATTTTGGGGCCATTTTCAAGAAATAATAATAAAAAATAAAAAAAAAATAAAAATAAAAATGCGGCACTGATGAGAACTAACAAGTTCGAAACAGCTGTATGTCGTTCGGTTCCGATCCGGGACAAATGTCGAATCCTACCTGTGGCCGGTTTTATTTTTTGAAACCTTATCTGATCGTGCAGAAACACGAGAAAGGGGTCGAGGATCGCTTCTGGGTATAATTCAATGCCTGGCGGGGCTTTAGCCCGAGGAGTAGTTGTTTCCTAGAGCGATTATGTAATAGCTTTGCTATTCGGGAACTACTTTGATAGCCGCTTGGCGGCTTGGTGGTTCCTTTCTCGATTTCCGACTTATAAGTTACTGACGATCATAACAGATTATAGCGAACGATTAATTATATGACAAACAAAACAATACTGTCTTAAAATCTCAGGTTCATGATTAATTATTAAAACATTATTTTTCATTAACGACCTTCATATTGATGTCCATTATTACGTTTATTCGTGTAGCCCATGTTCTTGTTATTTATTTACGTGATTAATAGAAGTAAATTATTTTCATCTATCTACACTTTTCAATTTATTGTCCAGACAATTTCGACATAAATTAAGACAATTTCAGAATAGAAATTTTCTTGCCTGATACTTATAATATAAGAGTATAATAGAGTAAAGTACTTGCGGCATATAAGGCCCACTTACATAATTTAAAAAGGTAATAAATCGAGTATTTCGTAATATTGAACTATAAAGACAAGTTTACAGTGATTTTCGTTATTTGCACATCTAAAACAATAGAAAAAGTAACACAAAATTAAGTATTTAGAAACATACTTCAGTTTTGTCAAACCCTTTCCGTGGGCCTTATTAAACTACATTGCGGCAACTGTCCACGATCTACTGCTGCCATAGCTACATTTAAGTTTTCTTCTGACCACCTAACATGCTCTGGAGGCATTTGTCGTAATCGAACCTGCGAGGGAAATAGAGAAGGTTCAAACAGACTAGAATTCTTAGTGTCGTTATTGTACTTCGTGCTGTTATTAGGTTAAGGGGGCTAATAAGGCTTTACACTAGTGGGCCATTAACCCTATGACACGATTTTATAAAATTCCACATTAATCAAAATAAACATAATTCTGGATGGTCTAGTTTATTATTTCAATGTTTATCGAAATAATAAACTAGATTACCTAAAGTTTTAACTAAACAAGTTACTATATATTAAAACGGTAATTTAACAACAAAACTGAACTATTTTGTATTTTCGAAAATTATAAATCCATACCACCTCTCCATATTCCTCTCGGGGATGCACCTTTCGCTACTGACAATATGGTTGCTTGAGCGGCCGCGCCTTCTCGCGGGAGCGTTCTATGTTTGCGTAAAGGGCGTAAAGTATGAAGTTGCTTCGAATCATTTTTCCGCGAATTTTCAAATCTGGGCCTTATTACCCTGCGGGCTTTATTTGCTGCAAGTGCCTTATCGTTCGAACATTATAGTATCGCTCAATACTTCACAAAGGCGATTTTAAAAAATGAATAAATTTAAAAATGACATTAATATAAGAATAACGAATGAATAATAAATGAAAAAAAATCACAAAATTTCGACGTTTTAAAGCTTCATACGCGGAATTATTTTGTTACAAAAAATTGTAACAAAATGCCGCACCAACATCATAATGGTCCAAGTTTGTGTCCAACATTGTCTTTGTCTGTTATAAAAATTGATATACAATGACTTTGAATCTTGATGATCAGTGAGGTATAGATATCTTTGGCCAACTAAATATATACTAACAATCAATCTATTAGACTAATGTTTGACATAATTTTATTAACTAAATAACAATAAGTTTATTTTACATTATTTAAATTGAATAATTCACGTTTTAATCAATGTATGTATAATGTTAGCAAAAGGCTTACTGCTATTACGAGACCTGCTGAGTTGACGTTCAGCAAAAAATGTGTAGCAAATTGTTCTTCTCAAAAATGTTATCCGAGTAACAAGAAAAATAGATAAGTTGATATAAATGAAACTACACATATATTTTAAATTAGACATATGAATGGCTTTAAAATTAAAATTACTTTAATTCTTATAATAAAATTACAGATATTAAATGTATATAATATCTGTAATGTGTATGTGTATTTTATTATAAGAATACGTAAATGTCAAATTCTACGTACATCAAAGCAGCTGAAAATATTTAAGAAACTTAACGTACTACAATATCCATACTGGCATGTATATAGTTTTCTTAGCATTACTTTAAAATATTGTATATGTATTATATCTTGTACCATTGAGAAAGATACAGTTAATAGATAAAGAAAGATAATACAGTTTTTTTACATTGCCCTAAGATGCAGGTAATAATGTACATTAATTGTATCATTCCCTATTTCTTTTTAATTTTAATATAGTTGCACTGTCTATTGACCAAGAGCCCTAATATGAATTCACTATTACCCACATTTCAGGATCGTATGAATATATCGAAAATATCACATTACTTTGTTTCTCGATAGTACTTCATCGAGTTGTTAAGTCTGTTAAAACGGAGCTTTCTAATGTAGATATAATGATATCAAGTGTCAAAAAAATAATTTAAAACCGCCACAAACCAGACATTTACACTTCTATAACTTCCATATACACTGAAATTGATCTAAGTACCATTGTTGTTATATCAAGCGTACGGTAAGCATTTATTCGTGAAAATTTAGCACACAAGTGCGTTCAAGTGTTTTGATTGAAGTACTTGTAACGGAATAATACCAGAAACTTTATAATTAATTTCTAGTTGAAATATATGATTAGTAGAATTGAATATTGAATTTTCAGCTAAATACTACATTTTACATTACTAATCAATTTAAATTATAGTCTTAATTTAAATTAATCCCTATATTCTACTGTAGATGATAAATGAACACAACTCAAAAAGGTTAGCACAACTCAATATTTTTATTGATATGCAAAATTATAAAATTATATCAACAGAGTTTTCTTATTTTAAAATCTGTATTTACGAAATGGCTGTTTTCGTGTGTGTGTCACGAAATTTTTAGGTCGATGTACGGAATGCTTTTCGTTCGAATTTCGGTATTTTGACAAATATAGTAAATTGATCCTTGCGAACAACGTGATAACTTAGTGAGGTATTTTTTTTTTATCCGAAGCCTCTAGACTACTCTAGAGGCATGCTCCTTCGAGGAGCATGGCAGGAGGTGCCTTCAATATGAGCTAGGTGGCGATACAATATTATTGCGATTTGCTTACTCGTTTTATATTAATGCACACTAACCTATCGAAAAAAAACTCAAATTTTAGTGTTAAAAACGCTACCAAATCTTCAGAAGAGATAGGGAGTATTTAATCAATCTATACTTGCTAAATAAATGGCAATTGCCTTTGTTTTTTATAGTGAAAATAAATATATAAGTTTAAGTATCACAACATAAATCATTCAAAATAAGATATACTTCATATAAAAAAGTATTCATAGAGAATATGCAGTTGAATAGACACTGTGCAAATTACAAACGTATGCAATTTTCAATTGTGCAAATTGTGTATGTTCTATCATAAAAAATATGTATATGTAAGTACGAGTATATGTATTGGGTACTTATTAGTAACGATTATACATACATATCTAGTAATCCTAACATCATATTAAGCATTATTTACATATCATACTGTATTTGTTCAATAGTATAAATAGTTTATAAATAAAACAATTTACAATTTTTTTTCTCAACATCAACTCTCTAGGCTCCGCAGTATCAGTATGCCTTTCGCTATCGTTGTACATAAATTGATTAATACGTGGATTATTCAATTTAAATAATATAAGCTAAACTTATTAGTTAACAAAATTATGTGAACTATTAATCTTAAGAGATCTAAAGAGATCTACACCTCACTAATCACTAGTCAAGACAAAATCATTGTATTCTTATCATGAGAATATTTGTTCTTGAACTTTTATAATAGACAAAGTTTATGTTGGTGTCAGGTGGAAGGTTGATTGGGATTGATGTTGGTTTTTAGTTAGATTCTGTAGATAATATTGTAGTAGCAGGAAATGAAAGATAGATTGATTGACGACGATACTGATGTATTGCTTATGAAATTGAACCAGTATGACGTTAGTATAACAATTTGTTATCAATTTATTTTAAATTCCGCATATAAAGCCTTAAAACATTGAACTCAAAAGTTGTTTTCCCACAAAACATGCTGTCTTGATTGTATATTTTATATTACAGCATTATGCTTATTAATGTACTTTTTAAATTTATTTTTTTTTATTGCTTTCGTAACACATATTTAAATTTACCTATACCATACTATACTTCTTGAACGATACTCTATTATATTCTTGGACTTATACTATAAGTATAGCACAAGACAATTCCAGTTTTGAAACTATCTTATTGTCTGTCTTAATTGTTTGGCCAAGAAGTTTGAAGAGGGTAGATAGATGAAAAAAAATTCCTTGTGTAAAACAAGTAAATGAAAAACAAGAACATGGCTACAAGATTAAATATAGTAACGGGCATCAATATGAAGGCCGTTATTGAAAAATAATCTCTTACTAATTAATGACACACCTAAGATATGAAGACACTTTTGTCTTGGTTGTCATGTTCGTTATAATCTGTTATGTCATGTTCTTTATAATCTGGTACTCCTCTGTTATTTTCACATTAATTTTATATGTCTGTGTGTGTTGTGATTTCATCTACGTTCTTGTATAGATTTTGATTAAGATGTCCTCAGAAATAAAAATCGAATGGATTAAAGTCGAGTGATCCAGGACGCCAAGCAACGGGCTCTCCTTGATTTAGTCACTGACTTGGATATGTTATTTGTGTGGTGGAGTATCATCGTACTTGAACTACGTCTTAAGTCGAATATCTAGTAGAATATTTTCAAAGACATTTTGTCAGTTATTTTGACGAAACCCCTAATAAAGCACCCAATTCAATTTTACTGGTAATATAAATGAACGCATTAAGTAATTTACTATGATTTTTATCCAAGCATTTACTAACTGAAATTAATTGTGATGGTTAGACAAGATTGCAGAATAGGACTTTTTATCCTCTAAATGATATAAATTTTGCTACTTAATTACACCATTTCGTGTAAATTCTGCTTCATCTAATTGCAGAATTGAATCAATAAAACCCTGGTTATTGTTTAATGTGCTGTTTTAACAACCAGTTCGCAAATTGCATTCCAGCAGAGAAATCATATAGACTTAGAGCCTGTATCTTTCTTATATGAAAAAGATATGGTAATTGTTCCCTAATGACTCTTGACACAACAGATTTTGTGGTATTACTTTTGTGAGAAGGATTTTCTGCTAAGATGTCTAAAACATTTTTCTTTAACTGCACAGTCTGAACTGTTCTGCTCTATTCTGTTCTGTTCGAACTCCCTCTTCTTCTTTTTCTGTGACCATGAACTCCCTGTTGCCTGTATTTTTTTTTCAAATTTACCTCAAACTGTTAGAAAATGAACCTAACCTATACCTAACAACTGCAAATAACTTTACCTCCTTCCCCTAGATGTCAATAAACCCATTCAAAAGTGCTTGGGATTCTATGATTTGGAAATCGCTCAGCATACAACCTTCTAACAAATAGAAGGTTGTATAAAAAGAGTTATATTAACATATTATTCTTACCTAAACTTTCTGTTTTATATTTTATTTAAAATTACCGCTACGTAAGGTTTACCACATGTTAGCGCCACCATTAATATTAACGTCAAATTGCAGAAGCATTTGATCAGGCGTCTCACAGTCGATCTCGTTTTTTGCATTTTGTTTTCATTATTTATAATAAAATTAGTGGAGTGTGCCATAAAATAAACGTTTTAGTTGTAGGGAAGGTAAGCAAATAGTTAACTACAGGTGCATTTCAAAGTCAAGCTTGTAAGTTGTTATTAAATCGTCAAATGCTTTCAATCATGTCTGCTTTATTTTTGTTGATTGGGAAAAAAATTGTTGCTCTTGATAAATAGCGAGTACTAGGAAATGTACAGCTAGTATTAATCGTACAACTGAGCTGTAATGGATCTAGTTTAAGAGTCTTAAGTTGTTGAGTGTTTTCTTACCATGGCCACAGATTATCAATATTATGTGACTCATTTTAACAATTTGTGAGTCATTTGTTCTTCATTAAAAAAAAACAATAAACAATACAAATTAAAAAAATAATTGGAATTAATAAGAAAAAACTAAAACAATACTGAAAAAACATCTTTTCATTTTTTTAACCTATTGTTCATTGTTTTGACATATTAAATACCTACTTATTAAAAAGAGGATTCAGTGATTTTATTGAGTTGTGTATTTGATTTATTTTAGTTTCAATATGGACACCGATGAAGGAGAGTCATCAAGTAGTGGTCCAATATCAACTTTAAATAGTCTATTTTCATTTACTAGTCCTGCAGTGAAAAAATTATTAGGATGGAAGCAAGGTGACGAAGAAGAAAAATGGGCAGAAAAAGCAGTGGACAGTTTAGTTAAAAAATTGAAAAAGCGTAAAGGAGCTATTGAAGAATTAGAGAGAGCACTATCATGTCCAGGTACTCCAAGTAAATGTGTAACTATACCTAGAAGTTTAGATGGTAGACTACAGGTATCACATCGAAAAGGATTACCCCATGTTATATATTGTCGAGTTTGGCGGTGGCCCGACTTACAGAGCCATCATGAGTTAAAACCTTTGGAACATTGTCAGTTTCCGTTTTCTGCTAAACAAAAGGAAGTGTGCATAAATCCATATCATTATAAAAGGGTTGAAAGTCCTGTTTTGCCACCCGTTTTAGTGCCAAGGCATAATGATTTTGTTCCAGGCCATTCTCTACTTCCTTTCCAACAATTGGTAGAACCAAATATGCCACATAATGTTAGTTATTCATCCAACGGCTTCAACTCAAATCACTTGAGCCCTAGTTCGCCTATGTCAAGTGTATCGAGTCCTGGAAGTGTAACATCAAATAATCCACAGTCACCATATGCAAATTTAGCAGAAACACCGCCTCCAGCATACAGTCCCACCGATGAAAGTAATTCAAATACAAATAATAACTCCAGTCCTGAACCAGCACTTGGTACTGACGTTCAACCGGTAGCCTACCAAGAACAACCGTTTTGGGCATCAATAGCTTACTATGAATTAAACTGTAGAGTTGGTGAAGTATTTCATTGCCATTCAACATCAGTTATTGTGGATGGCTTTACAAACCCAAGTAATAACAGTGACCGTTTTTGTTTGGGTCAATTGAGCAATGTAAACAGAAATTCTACCATAGAAAACACCAGAAGACATATTGGGAAAGGTGTTCATCTCTATTATGTAAATGGAGAAGTTTATGCAGAGTGTTTATCAGATTCTGCAATTTTTGTTCAATCTAGGAACTGCAACCATCACCACGGATTTCATCCATCCACAGTTTGTAAAATACCAGCTGGATGTTCGCTGAGGATTTTTAATAATGCAGAATTTGCACAGTTATTATCACAGTGCGTTAATCACGGTTTCGAGGCTGTATATGAACTTACAAAAATGTGTACAATTCGAATGAGTTTTGTTAAAGGTTGGGGGGCAGAATATCACCGACAAGATGTTACAAGTACTCCCTGCTGGATAGAAGTTCACCTACACGGACCACTCCAATGGTTAGACAAGGTTTTGACACAAATGGGTGCGCCGCATAACGCCATCAGTTCTGTGTCGTAATTTGTACCGAAGTAAGTTTTTTTTTTAAGTTTATGAAATTGACTATGATTTTGTCTTTCCCAAAATTATTGAGATGTATTTATGTAATACTGGGATATTCATTTGTGCTGGATGTTGAGTTATTAAGATTGTTTAAATACCTGCTTTATCTTTGGCATGAATTGAGAAAATTCAAGTTCATTTAGGATTGAGAGCTGTTCAATTATTAATGTATATATTATTACGAAAGATAAATTACACTATATTTTTTTGATTTATCGTTTGTAATATATATTACATACAAAAATATAATGATTTCTGGTGCATATTCATAAAGAATTATATTACTTAGTCCCAAAAAATATATATTATGTTATTATTCATGTTCACAAAATTTATGAATATATTTAGTTCATATTTAAACATATATGTATACTTATATGTATATATGTAAACCCAATGTTATGTATTGAATGATGATGTTTGAAACCGAAAAACCATAAAATATTGATACTAATATTATTTCTACAAATTATATTTTATAGTATAAAGATAGAAAAATTATTTTTTTGTATAACTAGGTAGATATATTTTTAATTTGTTGAAATCTTTATTATAGTTTTATAAAAATTCAATCTGAACATATTAAAGTGTGCAGATGTTTAATATTTGTCACTAAAATAGTTAAAAATGTTATGAAAGTTATTGTATTTCATTAGAATTTAGCCTATATAAGAATATTCCTCTGTTAGTAAATATTGGTAATATAAACTGGTTACGAAACAAATATATACAACCAGTGACATATATTTTGATTTAAATATATGAAACCTGTGCCCCATTTAAGACATTTTTTTTTTAAATAATGTGAAGTTTGTAATATTGTATGATCGATCCATTATCTCTATAAGAATCATGCAACAAAAAGTATGTGAAGGACCAACAATTTTTTTATTTAAATTTTAAAAAATGCTTATTTTATTCAACTGCTTGTTTTTGTTTATGTTGGAAACTACATCAAAATAGGGTATGTAAGTTTTGTGGTTTTTATTGGCATTGTAACTTAAAACAAATTTTGTAGAATATAAATTAATGAAAACGGCAATTTGCATACATCAGTTGTCTTAATCTAGTTTATAATTAAATCTAGACTAGAGAAGTACTTCTACTAGGAAAGGAAACTGAAATTCAGGATCACAACTTTCTATTGTAGTAGACATACGTTTCCCAAATAAATATGATGTTCTATATTATATATTCTTGCATATATGTAGTATATATGTATATTATGACAAGACTTTTTAATTTAAACAGAGGAATAGAAAAACCAAAATTGAGGAGTTTTAAGAATTTTTTTTTCTATACTTATAGAATTACATATTAAGATAGAATTAGAGAGAATTAATGAGCTCATTATAAATCTAAATATACAATATTCTTTGCAAATGCAATAAAATATATTTACTTAAATCATTTCATAAATGATTAACTGCACGCTGGTCGTTTGTGTTTCTCTTTTGCCTTAAGATATTTAAATAGAATTATAGTAAATCAGTAAAAGCATATAAGGATTACAAGTATTATTAATTTATAATTACTATACACTAGATTGTAATAAAAATAGTTTTGTCAAATGAAGGTTGTACTTGCAAATCTCAATATTAGAAAAATTATAATGTTATAAATTTGTGTAGTTACATTAATTACAAAAAAAAAACTATCTTAAGGCAAACTATCTATTTATAAAAGCCTAATTTCTATTTCTATTTATTTCTAAAATAATCGCTTGACTAATGTGATGTTTCTATAATTTTCTTTTTTTTTTTCCATTGCCTATGTACTGTTGAGAAAGAATGTAATGAAGCAGTTTCAATATATATATATATATATATATATATATATATATATATATATATATATATATATATATATATATATATATATATATATATATATATTCAATAAATATAGCCAATAATGAGTCAAGTTTAGACTTGACAACTATGCTCTTAGTCCCAATATGGTCAAGTCCTCTATTGATCGAGAACATAATTAACTTCAAAATTAATTCCCTATTGCCCATATTTCAGGGGGATGTATTGAAAGTGTCTCAAGAATTATTTTCTTTCGCAATGGTAGACTTAAACTCTAGGTATTTTAATTAATATTTGCATTTTATGACACTAAACTTATAACTATTAACCCATCTTTGCAAAGAATTTATATCTGCATTTATGATGCCCTAAATTTGTATTTACCAATCAGAATTGCCTTAAATTAAAAAAAAAATGTGCAATATTGTACTTTGTTAATGTTAACTATCATTCAGCATTTTTTTTACTCATTTTTGTTAAAGAAAATAATTTGTAATGTTTAGCAAATAGTTTCAAAAATAAGATGGTATGGTGTAAATGATAAAGACAAGATCAAATCTAAATTTTCTTTAAAATGTAATGTTATCCTTAGAGAATCACAGCACAGTCCATACAGATACATTTTGTCTTGTCGATAATATACCTTTTTTAAAGAATAACTGGTAATATATTTTATTTTATAATTTAATATAAATTTACAATAATTTAAAATGATTAGTCTACACGAACAATTTGTCATAGCATGGAACATAACAGAACCTCTTAACTAAAGTGACACTATTTGATAAAAATAGAAATGAATTTAGCATACATTGAAAATAACCAACATTTTCTTTTTTTACATAAAAGTTTCATTGTAAATGTGAATACATATGCACTATTGTTGAAAAGTAAAGGTGTAATCTAAAACAATTATTTACAGAATGAATATAATAAGTAATAATCAATTTATTAATAATAGTTTATAATGTGTTTGGAAGTTTTACACTTACATTATTTATTATCAGCTTGATCCAACATGTTCACAATATAAATATAATGGATGATACAAAATATTACTGCCCTTAATTGAATCTGTGAATAATTGTACTGTTTAATTTAAATCTGCATGCATATTTGAGTGTTTAAAACAGGTTGTGCAAACGACATAAAAATAATAAAAATGTCTTGGGAAAATGAACTGCCTGCATAACTGTAATATGGCTTTAAAATCAGTGCATTATAAAATTACAAGTAGTTATACAGGAAATAATAAAACAGAAACTCTAATGATAAATTATAATTAAGAAAATTGTTCGTAATTAAAATGTGATCTCCATAGCTGTAATTGTTATTTAATACGAAAAAATAATTGTTCTTTTGCAATTTTAACTTGATCTCACAAATATATGGAAGAATAATTTTATTTGTTTGCTATTGATTATTTAACTATTTCACGATATACATGGTACTCTGCCAAATAGTTTCTTAATTATCTAAAATTTAATAAACCAAATAGACATGAGTGTGGTTGAATTATAGTCATACGTAGATCAAAATAATGGTCATTATCCTTCGATATTTAAAACTTCACCAAAATGACGGAAGTGCATCATAAATAATTATGATGCACTTAGGATTACAATAATTTCTCAAAATCAAAATGCCTGAAACAAAAAATGAAATATCAAGTGTATAAATAATTAAGGCACATATATTTATACTTTTTGCAAATGCTGAACATATAAATGTCGAAATGCATACCTCACTACCTTATTTGGTCACATTGGATTAAATGCCTCAAGGCAGATTCATTTATGGTAAAATCTGTGCCTCTAAAAATAGGGAAAACTGTAAAATATATATTTTTTTGCATATTAATGTTATTGAAAAATAATTGTAAAAGTTGACAACTGTTCTTCAATAATTCAATGTTTGTAATAACCTTACAAATATCGATTATTTGTTTTTTTCCCATTTATGAACAAAAATGTTTTTGCATATTCTTAAAACAGACTACATTTTTTATATGCTCTATTATCTAATTTTTAACAGAATTTAATTATTTGTTCTAAATTAGTAAATAGATTTGTTTGTTTTCATTATTTGTGCTGAATCTTCATTATATAATTTTGCTTCTGAACCAAAAATTTGTATATGTATTTTTTACACGGCAAAACCAAAACCTAAAGAGAAAAGTTATTGCTGTTTTCATTTATAGTATTATTCAATTAGTGAAATTATATAAGAACATTAAGAGGCAACATGGATAAAATTAATCGTTTTTTAACAATGTCTATGCAAATAAATATTTTTTATATATTTTCCCTATGAAAACGTACAGTGCCTCAGCAAATTTTTATAGCTTAATTTTCAGTTTTGTATATTTTACAAAACCAATTTAGAATTTTTGCACCCTAAATTAGTAAAGAACTTATAGTGAGATATATAAATATTTCACTAATATACATATAAATATATTTAAAGAATTATTTTTATGTGTCTATATTAAATAATGTGTCTTTACATGTTCGTCCAAAATGTTAACAACCTGATAAAATGTTTTCATCAGGTATTTTTATGACAAATGATTCTATATCTGTCTTGACTAAATTTTAATCTATGTTTTTGGTAACAATACGAATTCTAAAAAGAATATTATAACAAATTAAAATACTTTTATAGATATTGTAACTGACTTTGAGTTAAATAGTGTAGTAACAACCTGTAGAATTGTAATGAAATTTTTTAATTCTATTCTAAGTATAAACATTTAGATATAATTTGTATAGTGAATGTATCTTTATTGTCTATGTCCTGTATGTGTCCAAATTATGATTGGGTTAGTGATTTGTGTATGTTGCCATTGTCTTGCTTATATTATAATGTAAGTTGATATAAGTTGCAATTTTAATATTCCTCTTTGTTTTTATTGAATGTTTTATATAATTTGAAAATATCTTTAATAAATATATACAATTAATATAGATTTTAATTTTAAAAATAAATATAAAATTAGTTACAATTTTGTTATAAGCTGATTCATTAACTTTCCTCAAAAAAAAAACAGTTACTCTTCAATTAGTACAATATAAATCTGATTATTTCATTTAGGATTATTGCATTTAGGTAAAAAAAAAATAAGATTTCCAAATTGCCTAGTCTTGTACATAAAATCACTATGACAGTGTAATACCTAATAATCAGTAGTAAACAGATTTTTTTTGTAAATTCAAATATTGCACAACTGAAGCAAAAGTAGCAGTAATGAGCTGAGATGTTCATTTATTCATATTATGTAGTTCATCCTATGCGAACATTTGTGCAAGAAAAGTATTATGAAGAACACCTGTGTAATGATGAAATTCTCACATAATTACAAATATTACCCTTCCTTCTAAGGATAGCTTGCAGAGCTCTAATTTGCACACAACCCTTGAAACATCTCTTGGTCATTGCCAATTTGGATTTAAACTTCTATGCTGTAAAAATACCATCTAATTAACTTTTTTAAAGTGTAGAAACTGTCATAATTGAGATAACTGAAGATATGAAGAATAAAGAAGTTGTTTTCAAATTTTTGTCATAAATATCGTAAACGCCTTTTTAATAAATATGTTTTAGGAACTTGCATCATATTGTTTATTTATGTTGTCTTCAATGAGAAAGCGAAGTTCCCACCTGTACAACAAATTCCACATATTGAGTATTTCATTACAATGTGGTATAAGGTTGCATTACAAATTTGCAATAAAAGTTCAGTATTTGTATTGTTTTAGAAATCCATCATGCCAACAACGTATTTGGTAAATTCAACTGCTACATTGTGTGGACACTTCGAACCTGGTTAGTGTTCATCATGCTCTTATGGAATTTTTCACCCTGGTCTTCCACTGTTCATAAAGAATACACAGACGACTAACTTTTTAAGTGGAATACTCAAAAGACAGGTCACCTTTACACATATCCATATTATAATAAGATGATTATAATATTAAATATTTTTATATGATATACTCGTATATATCAAATATACGAGTATATATCATCAAAATTTTCAAAAGTCGATATTGGTAATAGGCTAGCATCTGGATGTCATTTAATAATCTTGTATGCCAGAAGTCTTGCCGAGTAACTTTGTAGGTCTGCAAGTAATTATCATGAAGGTAAGTCATTAAGATAATTATATGAACGCAATTTTGAATGGAATTAGTTTATTCCGCACTCGACTATACCAGAGCGGAAAAGTAATGTAATCGTGTAAAGAAAAATGAAAAATTTTTTTATCTAGCGTTTATTTTTCGTTTTTCGGTCTAAAAACCAAAAAATGTTTTTAAAAAATTTTGTCTGCGTCGTCGGCATTTTAGCGGCAAAATTTCTTGTTAGCACGATAACTCATCTAAATTCGGCCTGTATCATATACGAATGATACTAGCGTAGTATACAACTTTTCTAGCGTCAATTTTTCGTTTTTCGGCCTAAAAACAAAAAAAAATGGTTTTTAAAAAATGTCTGTCTCGTCGGCATTTTAAAAATTTCTTGTTAGCACGATAACTCAACTAAATCGTGTCGGATCGATCGGGTTTTGACCATTCTGATTGGGGACGTCTCCCAGACGATACCTATTGATTTGGAGGTGGATAGAGCACACTACCACAGAATAAGGAACAACTACCATGTTCATGGGTCATAAGAAAGCACAACGGTGGACTATTTGAGAATATTTTTTAAGCACGATCACTCAATTAAATCCTGTCGGATCGATCGGGTTTCAACTTGTTCTGATTAGGGACGTCTACCAGACGATATCTATTGATTTTGAGGTGGATAGGATACCCCACCCTGTCCATGGGTCATGAGAAAGCACGATGGTGGATTTGAGAAAAAATTGCCAATTTTGCATTAAACGAAAAAACATTCGATCTATATTATATACGAATGAATGAGAAAAATAAACACTTTTAAAACCTTAAAACGGACTTTTCTGCATGTAGAACATCTCTATCTCGACATTGAGTGACCGAGAAAAAATAAACCAACACATAAATGCAGAATATGTGTTTTATGTGAGTTTTACTTTTTTCAATTTTTCTCAAATAGTCCACCATCGTGCTTTCTCATGATCCATGGATAGGGTGGGGTGTGTCCTATCCACCTAAAATCAATAGATGTCATCTGGTAGACGTCCCTAATCAGAATCAGTCGAAACCCGATCGATCCGACACGACAAGAATAAACGCCGACGACGACACACAGCAAAAAAATTTTAAAAAGCATTTTTACTTCTCCGCACTCCACTATACGCGGAAAAGTAATGTAATCGTGTAAAATAGTGAAAAAACTTTTTTTGAGTTTGTTTTTCGACCTAAAGAAAATTGTTTTTAAAAAATTGTTGCTGTGTGTCATTTATTCTTGTTAGCACGATAACTCAACTAAATCGTGTCGGATCGATCAGGTTTTGACTGATTCGGATTGGGGACGTCTCCCAGACGACATCTATTGATTTTGAGGTGGATAGAACACACTACCATGTACATGGGTCATGAGAAAGTACAATGGTGGACTATTTGAGAATTTTTTTTAGCATAATTACTCAATTAAATCGTGTCGGATCGATCGGGTTTCGACTGACTCTGATTAGGGACATCTACCAGATGACATCTATTGTTTTTGAGGTGGATAGGACACACCCCACCCTGTCCATGGGTAATGAGAAAATACGATGGTGGACTATTTGAAAAAAAGTAAAATTGTCGCATAAAACACATTCTGCATTTATGTGTTGGTTTATTTTTTCTCGACTACTCAATTTCGAGATAGAGATGTTCTGCATGTGGAAAAGTCCGTTTTAAGGTTTTAAAACTGTTTTTTTTTTCTTGTTTTTAGGCCGAAAAACGAAAAATAAACCCAAAAAAATTAGTTTTTTCATTTTTTATTTACACGATTGCATTACTTTTCTGCGTATAGTGGAGTGCGGAGAAGTAAAAATGCTTTTTAAAATTTTTTTATAAAGATTCGAAAAAGAAAAAAAGTGCGGAAAAGTAAAAATAATTTCATTCGATCAGAAACGTATTGATAGGTCACTGAAGCAGTCGCCAATGAAAAAAGCAAAACTGTCGCACAAAACACATATTCTGCATTTGTGTTGGTTTATTTTTTCTCGGCCACTCAATTTCGAGATAGAGATGTTCTACGTGCGGAAAAGTGCACGTTAAGGTTTTAAAACTGTTTATAGATAAAATTTATTTAGTTAAACTATTATACATGAGATATGTCTATTATTTAAACCATACTTTTTAACCGTTGCTAAAGAAAATACAAAAATTTTCAGAAAAAATTGTGTAGAGCAAATGGCCAATCTGGAGACAATCGACTGTTAAATTCTCGCCTTTAACTTGAAAACGAAATCTCTGAAGTAAGTATTATATTAAACATAAAAAAGGAAGTACTTGATTACAATACTACTGAATTATATAGAAGCAAATGGCAAAATATATACACAAGATGTGTAAAGGTAGTGTAATATTTACGATTACATTCTCTTTATTAATCTCATAATCTTTATAAAATATGAGTTTATATTTAAATATACTATTATGAATAAAAAAAATCATATCAATATTGGCTCTTCCGCAGTTCTGGCCATATACTTCTTATTACTTTTCCGCACTCAACTATACCAGAGCAGAAAAGTAATGTAATCGTGTAAAAAATGATTTTTTTTCTAGCGTTTCTTTTTCGTTTTTCGACCTAAAAACCAAAAAATGGTTTTTAAAAGTTTGTCTGTATCGTCGGCATTTAAAAATTTCTTGTTAGCACGATAACTCATCCAAATTCGACCTATATCATATACGAATGAATGAGAAAATAAATAATTTTGTTCAATCACAAACGTATTGATACGGCACTGAAACAGTCGCCAATGAAAAAAGTAAAACTTTCGCATAAAACACATATTTTGCATTTGTGTTGGTTTTAAAACTGTTTATTTCATATGTAAATCTTACATATGTATGTTCAAAATCTAACTGAATTAATGTAATTGAGAAGTAGTTAATTATTTCCTAGCCATAATCGTTTATTAATATTTCAAACTTATGAAATATAATTGTTATAATATACATATCTCAGTATTCACTAAAATAATTTGTTCCTTTCAGTAAAGATCTAATTAACTTACCCAATATTTCTTTTTCGGCAATTTTTATTTCGAGTGTATTGTGTTATGTAAAAATAAGGCTTTATTTTGTGTCATTTCTTTTATTTGTTACACTTTGACTATAAGAATAAGTACGTAACTAAAATACCTCTTGTACATGATAATAATTATAGGTACAGTGTAACAAAATATACATATGTCTTTGGAATACATACTACTACCACTGTAAAATTAGCTAAGAAATAATGTCGTTAAGAAATCAGAATTGAATTCTCTGTGGCAACAGAAATTTAATGATCAAGTATGACTTACAAATCCTAAGAAATGTTAATTCGTAAATTATGTATTAAAGAACTATACAATTACAATATTAAAGAAAATTAAATTAGCGAATGGCAATAAGACCAGATTCCAGAAGTTTTTGTATTTTTGCTGCAATGTCGGGATTCTTTAGGTGATCTTGTAATGCCCTGGGGTCATTTTGCATTTGTTCTAAGATCATCCTCATGGCAGGATCCCTAAGAATGGATTGAACTTCAGGATCTCCCATTGCACGTTGTCTTATCTTTTCTGGATCACCATCTAAATTAGCATTTTCGAGAGTACAGGCTCTATAGCCTTGTAAAGCTTCAGCGTTGTTAGAATCAATTTCTAGCGCTTTTTGGAATGCTGCGATGGCTTTGGTAGATTGTTGCATTCCTTGTAAGATATGTCCCTTTCTGATCCAACCCTTGATAAATTTTGGATCTAATTCCACACATTTATCACAGTCTTTCAGACCTAAATCGAAGGCAGCTAATTTGGTATAACAGGCAGCACGGTTACTATATAATTTAGCATCATCTGGATTACGTTTAATTGCTTCAGTATAATGTTTAACGGCAGTGGCATAGTCGCCCTTTTTGAATAACTCATTACCTGAAAAAAACATGAAGTTGAATCACAATAAATAATAACTGTACAAGGTGAGCGAAACTTGATGTCTCAGCTCTATTATAACAAAAGAAAAAATGATAGAAATAATCTGAAAAGAGGTTCTTAAATGGGATTGAGTAAGGTCCATTTTAAGCCGAATTTGCATATTTTTCCATATTTGGAAACTTAAATAATGATGTTATCGAATTTTTTTACCAGAAACATACCTATATTTTACTTTTACATTTGAGTATCTTAATATACATTATTTCTTTATTGTAAAAATGTCGAAAGATGAATTTAAAATAATAGTGTAAAAACATTATGAAAAATGTATTCCATTTAATCCAATATAGAATATTGACCATATTTCATGATGTGATAAATAATGATGATGTGATAAATAATTTATCACATGATAGGATCATAACCAGTAAAAAACCAATTCATGGAGACTAATTGATTAGAATATGATTGTTCAAATTTTGAAAGAGAAAACCAATTTTTTGTGGAAAAAATTTCACGAAACAGATACTGTACCAGATGTTTTTATGACACCTGACATCTATGTTAAGTGTGTAATATTCCTCAGTAGATGTAGGCATTAGCAGAATTATCTTTTGTTTGTCTACTGGATATGAAAAATATCCTTGGAAATTGGCATAAAAAATAACTTCAAAGCAATCTAACCACAATTACAGGAATTAAATCACAAAATAGTAAGTTATTTTACTATTTGCACTATAGCTTCATATTATAGTTACTTGATAATAAAAATCAGATTTTGGTGTACCAGATTGTAATGCCTAGTGTAGTATGAACTATGAAAAAGTAGTCGGTCTAGAAGCTAATACCAAAAAAGTTTTGGTCAAATTCGTTAAAGACATTTGTGATTTAAAGGTTCAGGAATTGTACTAAAAACTAAACCTGTATTATCCAGAAAGTGTAACGCATTATACAAGAAATACTTAGAAATAGAATATAATATTGTGTTATCTCTCAGTTTAATTATCAGTTTTATAAAAAGTTTGCATTATGAAAACATTATAAAGAATTTAATATTAAAACTTTTGTAGTTCATTTATACGAGATAGATTCATCTTTCTTAAAGGTTTAATAAATCTCGAGTTGAAGGCTTCCAATTCAACCACTGAAAAGTTTATATTCAATTATGCCCATATAAAACTCCATATCCAACTTGAATGGATTGTATGCTACACTACACTACTACACTACATTTTAGTTTTTTAGAACAGATGTTTATTTACACAAAAAAGTTACTCTGTGAAGAGATATATCACATATTTTGATATTTGATCTAATATTTTCCTTGATAGGACTCATATTATTAAGTACTCATTTGGGTTATGAAATATACATATATTATAAAATTATAAAAAAAAAAAAAAACTAGAAAGATGAGAAATCCAGAAATCTTATGTGGGATATTTTGGACACATTGTGACTTCATATTTTTTCTTATGATAAATAGAAGCCAATCTTCAACATCAATATATGTTGATAAAATAGCATATATACTAGTCAAAGGTAGATATATGAATTACAAGGTTCGCGCCATGCGCTATCCAATATAAGAATTTGACAACTTATTCAAAAGTAAGGAAGAAATGCTGAGGCCATGTTTGATGACATGCCCTAAATATTGAACCAATGTTATAGAGAATAATGATATTCAAATATATGTCTGTAGAAAATCGATAAAAAAATTACGAACTTATGTAACAACTTACAGACATAGTTGTCAAAACAAAAATAAACATATTTTGTATACCTAGTAATGGGTACTTACCAAGTTCCTTTTCTTTTTCAGCTAATTCGGGATTAACATAAGCTTTCTTTTCTTCCTCCTTTACAATTTTCTCTACTTCAGAGAGCAATGTTTTAATTTCAGGTGTTCTATTCTCCGACATTGATTTCTCATAATAAATTTTTGCATTCTTATAATCTTTCATTTTTCGATACGCATTACCAATTCTCATAAATGATTTTGCGATCAACTTGAAGTCTGCTCTATTTTCTCGTCCAATTTCTATAGCTTTCTCACATTCTTTAATACACTGTTCATATTCTTTCTGTTCAAAATATACAGCAGCTAAATTGTTATAATAAGTTATGTCTGTCGGATCATGGTCAATAGCTTTATTATAATGAATAATAGCATTAGGAAAATCTTTTTTCTTGTAATATGTATTTCCTAGTTCTTTTTCAGCACTGGCTAATCTTTTGTTTTCTGGTAAATCAGATTCTGGTTCTTTTTTTGGTTCTGGTTTGGGTTCTGGTTTTTTAGGTGGCGGAGTATAGATAGGCTCGGTGTCCATAGGTTCATCTACATTTGCGTTTAAGCCGATGAGGACACTTAAAGTAGTCAATACGCGTGGGTCTTGTAATTTACTACCCATCAACTGAGGACTACTTTGAAGTTGAGCTAATAATGCCAAGTATTCGGGGTCCTCTAAGTAAGCCCTAGTTCTAGGATCAGCTCTAAGTTTTGGAAGTACATCTGGACCAGCAAATGGATTCGGAAATGACCGGGATTTTTGAGCTTTCTGGGCTCGAACCTGTACGATATTTACATATTTATTGTAAATTAAAAAAAATTTATTAATAAAATATAATTGTAAATAATGTATATAACAAAAATTATTATATATTGACATAACCAAAATCTGTTATAAATATACATATATTTATTGCATGAAAAAATAGAAAGTGTATTTTTTGTATTAGTTCCTGAATGTTAGAACTGTATTGTGTTGAAAGTAAAGTTGTAAAATACAATCTACAATGTCTGGGATGTTATAGGCTCTCTGGGCATTCTCAATTACCATTACATTTACAACTAATTACTCAAAAGAGTAATTAACTGTTATCTTGGTTAAGTTAGCCTAAAAATTGTGACCGAGGATTGGGATTAGTATATGTAGATAAACATATTTACCGAGGGATATTCCCATTACATATTTTAGCAATACATATACATAATATTCATAAAATTTTCCATGCTATAGTACACAAATACATAAGGTTACCAATATATATCAATACCAAATAATTTTGTTCTACATAACTTTATTTTCAAGGTCGTTTCACTTCTGGTTTAAGTTCTCATTAACTTTATTATTTTAAATAGAGTGCAGTGCATCATTATATTCACCTAGTAAATGTTACTTTATAAATTTTTGAGAATTTCTGATACCTATTTCAGTACTTTTTGAGATATTTACATTTATCAAAATCTACCATAGCAGTGTAATGTCCATTGGAATCCTAAATAGTAAAAACGACCACAGAATTTCTATAATATTTAACAGAATTACTACTTTGTGACTTAATCAAGAAATTTGAATAGACGGGTTCTGATAAAGCAACATCAATATGTTATGGTCGTGATCGGTGAGATGAAAATCTTGCTACGGTGAGAAAGTGTAAGGGAATATCCAAACGCGTCAATTAGATGTCGTGCATAATAATTGAATGTCAAGAGCCACCATGCATTGGATTTTAAAAAATATCTGCATCTATCAGCATACAAAATTCAGTTGACACAAATAAAAGTTAAAATTACAAACCATTTACAACGTCGTACATTTGTTAATTGAATGTTAAAAACACATTTGTTAATTGGGTGATGGTGATTATTGCAATAAAATGTTGTTCAGCGATGAAGCATATTTTCATCTTTATGTATATATCAGCAAATAAAATTGTCGAATTTAGGGTGCTGAAAATCCACATGCTGTTCACGAAAAAGAAATGCATCCACAGAGATACACGGTTTGGTGCGCATTTCGAAGTGGTGGAATTGGACCATAAATCACATCCTACCAGGTATGTAAATATGGAATTGGAATTTGCCCACAGATGGCCTAGCTGTTAATGTAGTTATCGTCATACCGCGTCATTGGCGCCAATATCTTGTTTTGACATCCGATAAAGGTTTTTATTTCACAACAATACAATTTCATACAGCATCGTTTTTAATAGCGTTGAACATGTCGAATTTTGGAACATTTGCGGGCAGCATTGATTTTCTGTTACCATTTGAAGAAAACTGCTGCAGAATGGCACCAAATGCTTGTCGAAGCCTACGGTGAGCCTGCTCTTGGTAAACCGGTGCATTGAATGGTTTAAAAAATTCAAGTGGCAATTTTGACGTGAGAAACGAAGAACGTGGAAGACCACCGAAAATATCGAAGAGAGCGAATTGCAATTGATGGATGAGAATGACGCTCAAACGCAACAAGAACTCGCGGATCAATTAAATGTGATATGAGAAGCCGTCTCCATACGTTTGAAAGCCATGGGAAAGATCCATGGGAAAATTGGTTCCACATGAACTAAATGAAAGACAGCAGGAAAACCGAAAAACCATTTGCGAAATGCTGCTCGCCAGGTACAAAAGAAAGTTATTTCTCCATCAAATTGTGACTGGCGATGAAAGGTGGATATACTTTGAGAATCCTAAGCGTAAAGATCATGGGTAACTCCAAACGAACATCGACTGCAAGGCCAAATCGCTGCAGATGGAAGACAGTGCTCTGTGTTTGGTGGGATCAGAAGGGTGTGATCTATTATGAGCTGCTAAAACCTGGCCCAAACGTTAATACTGAACGCTACCGACAACAAATGATCGATTTGAGTCAAGCTTTGTGTGAAAAAGACCTGAATTTCAAAAAAGCCAACACAAAGTAACTTTGCTTCATGATAATGCACCATCACACACAGCAAAACCGGTCAACGATTGAGGCATTTAGTTGTGAAATATTTTCGCATGCCGCTTACTCATCAGACTTAGCTCCGTCCGATTACTACTTATTTGCATCGATTGGACACGCACTTGCTGAGCAGGGCTTCACTTACAAAAATGGCTCGATGACTTGTTTGCTTCAAGAGAGCAACACAATTTTTTGGCATGGACTCCACAAATTGTCAGAGAAATGGGGAAAATGCTACAGCTACAGCTAGCAATGGGCAATACTTCGAATAAAATATTTTTTATCATTTTCATATAATAATCGTGTATTTTCTATACAAATAAATCCTGTTTCATATTTACATACCTGGTATAGATTCAAATGAGACACCCAAGCATGTTGACGTCGTTTTATATTTCAACAGGATGGAACTTCATGCCATATGGCAAAATAACTATCTAAATGTGATAGAAACTGTATGGCATACCATGAAACAGTATTTATAAAAAATATCCCAATTCACTACTACACTACAAAACTACAAGATATCTGAGACAATTTTTCTCCTCGATTGTGCTAGTCTCTAGATACAATACCTGCTAGAGTTTGAGCAGTCTTTAAGACCAAAGATAATGGGATGCAACATTATATTTAAATTTATTCTCGTTTATCCCAACATTTATACATGCCCAATAATAGAATATTATTAAAACCAGTTGGGTTAGTAAAGCCCGAAAATGTTTCAAAATAGTATAGATACAATATATTGTTATATTTGATTAAATGAATACAATACTTCAGTTGTCTTGATAAGCAACTGTATTATATAAAAAATAAAACCTTATCCCAACATATACAGTGGCGGCCACATAATTAGCAACGATATCTTGTTTTATTGAAATTCATTTACTTTTTGACATCTACAACAGAGATAGTGCAACTTATTATATGTACAGAAATATTTTGACCTTCTTTAAGTCAACCCTTAACTCGCCCAATTTTATATCTATTTATAAAACAATTTGTATTTGTGAGTACCCTGTCATCTCTAGTAAGCATGAGACAAATAATTAGCAATGATATGAATAAAAGTTTAATTATTTAAACAAATCTTGAAAACATCAATATTTTGTTGGAAATCCTCTTGGTTGCTGTTTTTTTTTTATCACTTCTTTACATCTTTGATGCATAGAATCTATTAAAGTATGGCACAACTTCACGGGTATTGAATTCCGAGACTTTCTCAATGGCTTCGTATAAATTTTTAAAGTTTTTATTATTGTTGCCCCATACGACTCTTCACTTCATCCCACATATTTTCGATGGGGTTCAGATTAAGGCTACAAGAAGGCCACTCAATAATGTCAATAGATTTTTTCCTTAGCCACTCGTTAACTAATTGTGCGGTGTGCTTAGGGTCATTGTCTTGAACTAACATCCAAGTAACTAGTAAATGCTCATCAGCATATGGCTCTAGAACATTTTCTAATATGTTAATATATTCGTATTGATCCATAATGCCATGTATATGATACAAAGGTTCAAATCCTCTGGATGAAAAATAGCCCCAGACATTTACAATCCCTCCTCCACGTTTAATCGTTAACGTTGTATAACGTGGATTAAATTCTGTATTTGGAGGGCGTCGCACATACAATTTCCCGTCAGAACCAATTTTATTTATTTTTGTTTCATCTGTAAACAATACATTGTTTTTTTCCATTGTTTTATGCTCCAGTTGAAGTGTTCTCTAGCAAATTGCAAGCAGTGTATTCGATTCATTTTATTGACCATCGGTTTCATTCACGCAACTCTTCCAAACAGATTGGCCTCATTCAAAAGCCTCCGAATTGTACGAATTGACAACACTCCTTTTTCCCCAGAAAATAGTCATCGGTGTACATCGATGACCGTGTTATTAGGGTCCATTTTCCCCATTTTCACAATTCGGCGATCCAAGTTACGATCCCAGACGATTTCTGAATCTGACATTTCTTAGGACATTTTCCACTGTTTTATTTTTCTTTATATACTGTATGGTATTAAATATTATTTTCTTTGAACAGTTAATATTGGCCGCTATTTGTCCATATGACCAATTTTGCTCAACTAAATTTTAAATAACTAGCCGCATTTTAGTTGTACAAATTTTCTTCTTTTCCATTTTGTTTAATAAAAATGATTTCAATAAATAGCATTCTCCAATTTTCACTGAACACTGTACCATAGACAACAGTTTAATGCAAATTTAAATGTACAATAATGCCTATTTCACTCTAAAACTACTGAACGACTGTTCGTTGCTAATTACATGTCTGCATGATTTTAACATCACCGGGGAAATACTGCACTAAATGTGTTTTGAGCTAGGAATCGCGACATGTGTTGGTAGCTGAAAGAGTCAAAATAGTTTTCTGTTTTTTATATACTTTTTGTGCAGTTTGTTATTAAAATGTATTTAACTCGCCAAGGAAATGGTAGATCACTATACAGTTGCTAATTATTTGGCCACTGTAGTTGTTAAGGCTTGTATAATGACTGACATTTTCTGTTTCATCCAGTATACAGCTGTCATAAATTTTGAGCATCAATTAATACATGATACTTAAAATTCTGCTTGAATTAAAAAGAACAAGTATAGAAAAGACATCTTTTGTGTAATGCTAACAGGAAGTGACAAAACAGTCCCTCTCTGATTTTGATAAATCTTTGTAGAGAGGAAGAATATTGAAGGTATACATATTTGACTTACAGGGATGAAAACCAAACAAAATTTTCAACTCAGAAACCACTTGAGATACTATGATTCAAAAACCATAACATTCTACTCTATTCTGAGAACTTCCATTTAGATGGACAAATAGGCGCACCTCCTTTAAGAGGGGGTAGAGGGAATTTTCAATTTTTTCTAAAGGGGATCAATTTTTTTTAAAGAAATGTTTAAAGCACAAATATCTATCTATATCGGCACAACAATATCCACGCCCTATCGTTCCCCACTTTATCAAATTGCTAAGGATGCCACATCCTGTACACGACTTAAGAAAACATTAACATTTCACTCCAACAAATGGAGCCAATGTATGGAGGTTTTTTAAATATCCACAATTTCTAAAATTTATTGTTGAAGGATAAAACGTGTATGCCACTATAATAGGTATAATTTTATGTATATGAATATAGAAACTTAATTTGTTTGAAAAGAATCAGTGTATTATACTTGTACAGATAATACCACAATAAACGAGCAGGGCATGGTAACATTAGTTTATTTTTTCCTATTATCAACAATGTAGAAAATCCAAGAATAGGTCACACTTATTTTTTTTATGTAGTATAAGAAAGCACATTACTCTAAATGAAAACCTAGAATAAAAAAGGTAAAAAATGCTGCTCTTTAACCCCCTTATTTTAAGGGATTGTATTTCTATTTGTCCATTCAGTTAGAAGTCCTTTGGGAATAGTTTTTGGTTAATTCATTGGTATTAGTGATTGCCGGATATATCTAAAAATGTGATTTTGGAAGAGAATTTTTGACATTGTTTCACCTCTAAATACCAGCATGTAAAATATATATACAATTTTCTACGGTCTTTGTGTAAAATCTCGTCAAAGGCAGAAAGCAGCACTTCTGTTAATATGCTTATAAGTTTCCCACAGAAAAAGCCTATAGCATTCCTATTTCAAAACAAATTTAGATACAAGGAATTTGAGAATGCGAGCTTTACTATATTAAGCTTTACAATAGTACGATTATTAACAAAATATATACGTTTAGAATCTATCAAGATTCTAGATCGAAATGTATTGGTCTACATACTCCAAATCTTATGCATAAGATAATTTGTCATCGATAAAATTTATACCATGAAGATTCACAAGGTAATCAACAGGAAACAAGGTTGAGTAGGATAGTCCTATGCATGGTACAAAATACTTTGTCAATATCACATATGACAATTATAGGCTCGTGCTACCTTTCGGTGGTAACTAAACAAATTACATCTTGAATCAAATCGAAAAGTTAATTAACCTAAAAAGGTGCATCACGTAATATTTTGTATTAAAACATTTAGTACTCTGTGGGTGTCAACCAATTTGAGCCATTAACTTTTACATAAAAACTAATCCACAAATTTACTTACTTCTGTCAAACCATCTCGTAATTGGCTATTATTTGGATCAATCTGTAAACCCTTCTCATAAGTGGCAATAGCGTCGTCAAATTTTCCTAAATAGGCTAGAGCCGTACCTTTCCTTGAGTAGGCTTTTGACCACTCTGGTTTAATTTCGACAGCCTTTTCAGCATCTTTTAAGGCCAAGTTATATTGGTTTGCTTTTGCATATGCAGCGGACCTATTTGAATATAACACAGCATTATTCGGATCCAAATTAATCCCCTCTGTATAATATTTAATAGCTTCGTCAATTTTATTTTCAGACAATGCAGCATTTCCTTTATCTTTAAGAGCAGTGACCTAGGAAACAGCGTGGTTTAATTAATTTGCAAAAATGTGTAAATAAATTGCTTAAAATATATTTAAAAAATATGAACAAATTGTACAGTGAAATCTTTTAATATAATATTGTCGTACCTGTTCCATTTTACCGGCTTTTTTGCAGATAAACGCTTTTAACAAAACTCGTGAGTCACAAACACGGAACAATTAAATCAAATTATTCTGTTACTTTCGAGAAGATTCTTTCCCACCCTCTATGATGACAACCAATTGTCATAAAGTTTCTATACACCAGGTATAGATGGCGCCACTATGAAAGCCTACAGTATCTTTTATATCAGACATACCTATATAAACAAGTTTTGAAAAGTATCTCACCACATCACACTCATAATTATAATTTACTTTCAGTATTAGTTGAGTAATTTGAGCACATATGTTTAAGTTACCTGTACTAACGACATCTAGTAGACACAAAAGTCTACCAGTGCATTATATTCTATAATTTTTTATTACAGGTATAAATCTACGCTACGCCATAGATTCATATAATCTATAACCGGATCCCATTTCACTTCAGTTCCTCTGTGTTATTTGACAATTTTAATTGCAATAATCAATCAGCGTAAATAATCTCAGTTAAGAAAAACGCAGCTTATATTCAACTCAAATAGGATATCCATATCGGTTCTGAATAAATTCACAGATAATCGACATCATACTTAAAATATGTCGCAAAATAATTGAAAGTTAATCAAAGCTTGTTTTCATTTCAGGAATTTTTATTCAGATTCTTCGTATTTGAGTTACATAATTTATTTCAGTTAAGTTTTCCACCGTCTATAAGAGGCACCTGCATTCGCTGTGCTGAATATTTGACAGATAATTGAAATACGTTATTGCGTTATAACAAGCTGCGTTTTATATATGACGCGGACATGAGGCGGCCGGACATCGCTATATAGCCGACAATGCGGGAGCAATATAATTAAATTAATCATCTGAAATTATACACCTGAACCGACCTGACACCTATTACGGGAAAGCGAACCAACTCGTTTTCTCAAATTCCCAATACTCTGGGGCCAGCCCTATTCGTGACCAGGAGGAACAAGCCGTGCGCCATACCGAGCTGCACAGCCCTAATCCCATCTCAGCGATCAAAATCAGGACGACGCCGACGCTGAGCATCGCGAAAACGTAAATCGCCGGAAAAGCCAACGCCCCCATACCTAGGGACCCCGCTTCGAATGCGGATCCGTGACAGACGAAACTCCTTGGAGGTGTGACAGCCAGCTAAGATGAAATAAACGTAGAAGACAAGAAGATTGTCCGAGGAGGCCTCAGTTGGCGGGGTCTAGCAAGCCAGGACTAGGGGAGGTCAGTCCGAACCCTTCGCTGTTTGTCTCGTTCCTGTCGCACGAAGGGCATACTTTTGCCCTTGGTGAGGGGGCGAGACTAACGTGAGAAAAATTAAACTCACCCCATATGAGGCGGTCTAGGTCTACAGCGATGAGTGGGTTAGAGAATGGTTCGCCACCGTTCAACCACCGAACAGAAATTATAACTAGAAGGTTCACTCTAAGCTCCGCCCGCTAAGTTTCCCTCCTTATCCCGTCACGTCGTTCGCGAATATAAAGCTGCGACTACGAAAACTAGAGAACTCTCTCTAGTCTTCTTGGCTGCGACAATGAAGCGTATCGTAACGCAGCCCCGTGACAATTTAAAGGACTCACAGCGCCAGCGTGACATCGTAACGTCGTCACGCAACATCAGAGCATTCCGTGGCTTGTCGGTTTTTCAGCGTCACATTAAAGGCTTGTACCGCGGTGGCGTTACGCATTCCCCATCCATGTCTGGACGGGACTACAACAAATACGATAGATGGAAAGGCGTGGTGTTACGAACCTCCGTCATGCGTCGATGTCCTGTTGCTGATGAAAAGTATGTGTCCTGTTGTGATATTTTGTCACGATGGTAAGTTACGCGTCGGCGTTACGATACGCTTCGGTGTTGCGTGTTTGGATGTACCTTAAGCAAACTAGGACTCTGTGAACTAGGAAAATGTGTTTCTTAGCTAGCAAATGAGAATCTTAAATCCTCTCTAATATTCACTGATCAGGGATTAGTGATGTATTAGTAAGATACAGTTTAGTTGTAATTCTTTAGTTAGTAAAGTTAAAAATAGTAAACTAAAAAACGTAATTTTATATTTTTTTCTTATTTCTTTTCCCTGTTCCTGATTGATTAGTTGATTTTCTCACAGGTGAAAACTTTGGCAACGTATTAATAATTAAGTTTGTGGGCGAACGCTACATACCATTGGCGTTTAATGTGGGACATTAATATTTTTACTGCAACGAACATTTCGTTTATGAAATCTACAAATTTTAGCTATTCTAAAATAATAATATTCATAAAATTTCATTATTAAATTTCGTCATAGAATTTCTATCAAACTGGAAACGATGTATGGTAATTCACCAAGATAACTGTCTTTTACTTCCTAAAAAGAATTTTTATATGTAACGGTGTGATGATAACGCTGGAATGAGGTAAATGGTCGTTGAACCGTAGGGGAGGGGGATCAGCAATGCACTTTTGACAGTTGTAGGGCCGTAGTTGATCTTGATTTATCGATCGAGGTGTACGTATGGTCTGCCCTGTGTTAGTTGAAACGTTTTAATAATGTGTGTCGCACGTGCAAAAGTCCAGAAAACGTTTGCTCGCCAAATGAAAATGTTTATTGATGAATCTGATTATTTATTCTACTGACCGTACACGGCTGTACATGTCACGTAAATTTTATGCAACATCAATATACATAGAAAGGAGGGCTTCCCCTTGCAAGCTCAATTCAAGTTTCATTTATTGTTGATATTGATAGCCTGTAATATTCCGCTTCACATATTAGATAAAGAACCATTTCGAAAATTTTGGCACAAATACAATACAAAGTTCCAGTTAGCAAGTCGCAGGAAATTATGGAGCGATATATCAACTATATGCGACAATATCATAGAGAAGAACCACATGTAAATTATAAAATAGACGACTGTGGTTATGTGTTGACGAGAAGACGGGTCGTAAATAAATCTATTGTAAATATTATACTTGTATCAAGAAGTAAAAATATTGATATTTGTGACCGATGGTGCCGCGACAATGCGTTCAGTAGGCCGTTCTCTTTCACAACGCGGTTGTAGATTGTTACATGTTACGTGTAAAGTGCATGCTTTACATTTTGTGGCAGAAATTACTCCACAATGTTTTCCCAAGGTAGATGCATTAATAGAGAGTACAAAAAAAGTGTTTCTAAAATCTCTTAAACATCTTGGCGAACTCCACGTCCTTTCGCTTTCAGAAAATTTGTGGTGGAATTCCCGAACCACCAGAGCTAATCTTTATACTTTGGTGAACATGGTTGAAAGCAGCTTTTTATTATGCTAAAAATTTTCAGCAAATAAAATCTGTAACATTACAGTTCAATCCTGCCGAGGTTGCAGATATTAAGAAAAGCCGGACACAATTTCCAGGTATTTCCACTGAAGTTGATTTAAAACTATTCATACCAACTATAAAGACGTGCATGACCCAATAGAGAAATTACAAAATAGTGCGTTGGCGTTAGCAAAGTCCTTGCAAATATTGAATCAAATGAATTCATTGCTACACGCTATAGATTATGCAAATAAGTGAGTCAAACATAAGTTCAAAAGCGTGTTAAAGAAAGACACGTATAGAAAGGTTTTAACAGATTAAGACAAGTTTGTGATGATACTGCTGATAGTGATATTGCATCTACAGATGCATTTTGTGAGTGCAAAGAGTATTTTATGTATGCTTATATTACTTCAGTAGATATTGAACGGTCAAACATCATTATCTAAGACAAATGTGGCAACATACCTGATGCTGCAAAGTATTTACGAATCGTCTCTAGTTCCCGATGATGATGATGGTAATGATGCTAGTCCATCGCGCTAGTTAAGGGGGTAAGTACACCAGTGTTATATTTACTTGTAACAGCTTAGTGCGTTTGTTACTAATTACTTTGTACTATTATTTTATTACCCTTGTAACGATACGTACGCCTGTGACGTGCAGCACATTTCCCACAGCCCTGCTAATAATGAAATACAGGGTTTAATGACAGTTGCTAGCATAACTTTAGCATATTAGTAGCCCCATTACCAAAGACCTAAAACTAAAATTATAAGGCAATCCAATAAAACATAAAAAAACTCATATTCCATACAACAGAACGTCACTTGGTCGGGTCAATAAATTGTTAGGTTTAGGGCGAATATAGCTGGCACAGTTAATGTTGATATTCCGTATCCTGTCGATTATTGGTTTACACTATTCTCTCTTTTTCTAAAATCACTAAAGATTTATTTACCATGTGGAATGTGAATTTTTAAGCTACCTAGAGCATCCACATTAGAATGAAATACATGCTTTTTTTTTGAAAAGCGAAAAACACTGCCTCTCACATTATAAAACACAGGCTTGCAACTCTCAACTTCTAGTTGCTGGCATGTTTAAAGTTAAGGGCTTACATTTTTGACCTTGCTAAACTGTTGTGATCTAAGTTTAATTTAATTGACCTTAAGACTGCGTTATTATTCTGACGAGACCAACGAATAACATAGTCCAAACACCGATTAAATCAATATAAGATTAAAATTAGCCCTGGAAATCTTATTGCATATGCCCGTCATTGGGCTATATTATATTCATTATATAGACCGTAAACTAACAGCATGTCTGCGTATTCCCAGTGAGTAAATTCTGCCACTTTTAATATTACTAAGTTTGAGTCATTATGATAACGCGGGCGGTTGTACAGACATAATTTTTCAGACAAACGGTTTATTTTCGGAAATTCGAGTTGGACACACCAATACACGACCCCACACAACATCAGTGTACAAGTACCAAGTGAGCCTATAAGGTTATTTATTTATAAGGTTGAAATCTTCAACAAAAACTAATATTGTATATTTTATGAATAAAAAAATAAAGTTCGGTCTATGACAACTAAAGGTTATTTATTTAATTGATTATATTTCAAATACATACAGAGCTGGCCAGTTCAAATTTTGAATGGACTGTGTGTCAGAAAAGAAGAGAAATGGAGAAACGGAACGAATTCAGCTTTCGGTCGATTTTAGATACATGACCCGTATATCCATAGAGTTGTTTTGATCATACGATTGGCTCATATCGCATACATATGTTTGCTACTTCTCTTCTTCTCTGTCATAAGTAGTAGTTATGTCACATAAGTAGTTCATTCAAAACTTGAATTTGTCAGCTCTGTATGTTACAATTTACCATAGAATTTTAATATAGGAAGTGTTATTGATTTATCTATATTGTCATATGCCTCTCTCCGAAAATGAGTACTTCTATGAGTAACCTCGATCTGTGACGCGATTGGTTCCCTGTTCTGCGCGTCCATTTTGGAGCGCGTCGATACAGGCACTCTCTGACCTACCTCTTTCTCAGTCGTTCGCTTCGCTTCGTGCCCTACACTTCGCCTAGCTTACGCGCTTCGCCGGTCTTATCGTTTACTCCAGTCTTCGACTAGATTCTGCAGCGAAATTTCTGGTGAACTGTGCTTCACACAGAAATTTTACAGACGTGTTCCCCAGGTTCATCGCCCACATTGAGTAGCCGCAGGCGAGGCTAACGCTTGTATGGATAACCAACGGGAAAACTACTTTGCCGAAGCCATAAGGACAAGGAGCGGTCGGGTTTTAGGAGCCCCCGACGCTCGACGTACGCCGGTGTCGACCTCAACACCCAACCTCAACGAGGGAATAACCAGCCAGCGGGTCTCTCCACCAGCCAGGTTGCGAACGGCCGCATCGAGGATATAAGAAACGATCAACGTTTCGTGGAGAGGCGCATCCACCCCCAGTGCAGGAGCGCGAAGTGGTCCAGAAGTTCGAGAATGGTGACTCCAGCGGGCCGCGCCGACTCGCGCAACACTCAACCTGTGCTAGTACTATCCGTTTCCGCCGCCCGCGGAAATTAAGGAGCGGGAGATCGACGACATGGCGCCCGAGCAGAGACACGAGAATAATTCAGGACTATGGACAATCGTAGAGATGTCATGCACGAGCTGCCGCCACGAACGATCGAAGGATATGATCATCGATACGGCGCCCGTGTGGAGATGCCAGTTGGGGAGCCGGTGCCCCTCATTCCCGAGATCTATGAGCCCTCGAGGCGGCGCGTCGAGGAAAATCCACGCCGCCCGGAACTTCATCGAGGGAATGGCCCGGATATCCCCGGACTACAGGAATTTCACGGCGCGGGGCTATGGAGACAGCCCCCCGCAAATCGGGGACAGAGACGTCCCCTGGTGCCCGAGCACCTGGAAATGCCCGACTTCCATGGACGGAGGTTCGAGATTTACGAGCAGTACCCCCGAGGAGAGCCCCATGGAGATTACGGGCTCTACTACGACGATGGTGCCGTGGCCCCAGATCGCATTGCCATGCGCGCCAGAGGCCGCGAAGGAGGCGTACCGCGCGGCAACCGTTCCGCAATGCGCGCCGAAGCCACCGAGCCCGCCCCCCGATACACGGCCATGGAGACCATGATTCGAGCGATGAGCGAGCTCATGGCCCAGAGCTGCGCAATGCGGATGGACACTTCCCGGCCGCCACCGGATCTAACCTTCGCTGGCCGAGACCACAAAGACCCCCAGGTCTTCGTCGAAGATTTCGAGAACTACGCCGACCTGGTGCACGTTGGCTCCAAGAGGATGATCCTCCTCGCTCGAAGCTGCCTGCGAGGGGAAGCAAGACAATGGGCCGAGACGGCGACGCACCCCCTTGGAGACTGGGCCACGTTCCAGGTGTACTTCCTGGACGAATTCTCGTCGGTGGAACGCCTCGCCGAAGTCACCCAGCGCCTCTACGAAGAGGTGCAGAAGAAAGGCCAAGGAATATTGGCATTCATCGCGAGGAAAGCACG
This sequence comes from Rosalia funebris, assembly GCA_037954035.1. Classification (NCBI taxonomy): domain Eukaryota; kingdom Metazoa; phylum Arthropoda; class Insecta; order Coleoptera; family Cerambycidae; genus Rosalia; species Rosalia funebris. The sequence continues at coordinate 15,908,534 of JAZFAV010000007.1, forward strand.
ACTGTTCGATCGTGTGGCCCCCGAGACACCCGAGTGGTAGAGGGTAGCCCTCATACGAGGACAGCTCCTGCCGAGCCTCCGCGTCTAGATAGGACGTGGGGCTTGCGAAACAACTAGGGAATTAATTAGCGTCGCAACGTACATCGAGCGCGAGGTCAGCGCCGAAGGGCGGCCCTGCCCGGAATAAAATCCCGAAAGAAGGATCCGATGATGACGACGCTGCCTTCTACGCCCCAGCTCCACGTCAAGGAAACCGGCGTCGCAGAGGAAGAGCTGCACGGCGGGAAGACCTGGAGGAGCGACGGGTTCGAGAAACGAACCGCCGCCTCGCCGACATGAGGCCCCAAGAAGATATGAAGAGGCGCCGCGACGTATGGCTCGATCGCCGCCACGGGATCGGCGGTCACAGAGACAGGAGCCACCTCGACAACCACCACCGCTACGTAAGAACGCCCGCGACGAAGGACGTCGTCCCCCACGTGAGAACTGGCGTCGAGATGCCGGGCCAGCGCGAAATGCGCAGCCCGCACCACGAGAAGGCTAGCATGCCCACGAGATGCGACGTGGCGCCGCTACGGAAGGAACGTCGGCGCCTAGAGGAGAAGCGCCGGGAAACGACGATCGGGCTGAGGCCAGGGGCAACCCTCGGACCCGCAATTGAATAGGAGAGCGAGGATATCTCCGAAGAACTCCGTCAGTGGGAGAGCCGCGGTGGCGTGGGTGTTCGACACCTCGAGCAAGACGGTTCCAACCGACGTCGTGATGCGCCCGGAAAATTCCGCGGGGTCAGAAGAAATAAAGAATCCGGGCGTAGGAACGAAATCAAACGACGATACCCGAACGCAAGCGAACCAAAAGCAACCGGAGGTGGATAATAACCCGGAATTAAATCGCGGCTTAATCAAGATTGAGGAAATTAATGGAATCGAAGCGGATCAAGATAATGACCGCGAATTAGATGGAAATAAATTTGGACATTGACTGAACCCGAGTTTAAATCAATGGAACACAAATCAGGATAACGAAGTGGCACTTGGGAATAAAACGAACTTTTGTCAATTGGATACAAATCAGGACGATAAACTGGAATCAAGTCATCGGAATTTAAATGAAATGGAACTTCGAAATGAAATGGAATTGACTTTGATTATATCGAATTTAATCCAACCGAATATGGAACAGAGAAATGAAACTGGACTTGGAATTAAATCGAAATTAATTAAAACAAATATGGACCAATGAAACGAATTCAGACTTCGACATAATTCGAATGTAATCGAACGGAATACGGATCAAGATAGAGAAGCTGGACTCAGAAATAAATCACCTTCAATGGAATCGAATTCGATAAACGAAATGGAACAAGAAGTTGACATCGGACTTGGAATTAAATCAAACCCGATGGAACGGAAAATGAGTACCAACCCGGAATCGGTCGATGCCCCGGAACAAGAAGTTCACCGGGGAGTAAATGCACACACCACATTAGAGCAGGTCAACGACCTGGGTGTTGACATTTATGGAAATTCGGAAAGTGAATCGGAGGAGAACAGCGAACTTCGAGGAATGAAACCGGACTTCAACAATAAACCGTAGTCAAACATACCGGAACTGGAATGCGATTTTAAGGAATCACCATCTGCACACGTCCCGAAGAAAGCACCTGAACCTGCCTACGGAGAAGTTGCCGCTATTAGGGGAGGAACCGCATCCCACTTGAAATAGAAGGGAAAATAGTTAAAGTGTTGGTGGACACCGGCGCTGGCTTAAACCTAATCCGAAGCGATATGGTACAAGGAAAGCAGTGGGAAACGGCCAGAAATACATTGCGACTAGCCGCCAGCGGATTCTATACTCAAGCAAGGGGTGTCATGGACTTGGCACTGACCCTATGCGGTGAACCCGTCAACTTGCGCACGTACGTGGTGGACAACCTACTCGAAGAAGTCCTTGGGCAGCCGTTTCTACAAGAAGAGGACGTCGTGGTGGATTGGAAAAGAAGAACTATCGCATTCGGTACTCGCAGAAGAAGAACCGTATACTGGGACGACCCGAAGGGCCAGGTGAAACCCGCCTTCACACCGGAAGAATTACAGGGACACATATGCGACAAAGTATCCGACCAGCACCGGACCGAATACCTCGAGGAAATCTTGAAATACTCCGATGTCTTCTCCGAAGAACCACGACCAGCCACGGTGTTATCTACGCAGCACAGCATCGTTCTACGCGATACCGTGCCCGTGCAGGTCCCACTGTATCGGTGTAGCGAAGAGAAGAAACGCGTAATCAACACGCACTGCCAGGAGATGCTGGCCCAAGGAGTTATTCGCCCATCACGTTCAGAATATAACTCCCCAGTCGTATTGGTAAAGAAGAAGGGCGATAAGGAGCTACGATTCTGCGTGGATTACCGTCAAATCAACGCAAAAACAGAAGCAGAAGGTGTGACCCTGCCGCAAATCTTCGACACGAACCGCGAGTTGTGAGATGCGCAGTACTTTTCGACGCTTGACTTGAAGGTACTGGCAAGTACCAATGGCCGAGGATAGCAAGTACACTACCTTCTCAACTCCCGACGGGGCTCAATATGAATTTGACATCATGCCATTTGGATTAACCGTAGCCCCCGGAACTTTTCAGAAAATGATGGCTGAAGTCCTCGAGGGATACTTGCATCAATTCGTCAAAGTCTATCTGGATGACATCATCGTATATAGTAAGACCCACGACGAGCATCTATACCACCTTAGCGCGGTTTTGGAGAGACTCCGTCTAAACGGTCTCCACGTGTCTCCGGGGAAATGTAAATTTGGCGCTCGTCAAATTAACTACCTGGGGCACACGATTACATCCGAGCATAATGAACCGTAGAGCCACTATCTGGAGAAAATTAGGGACTACCCAGTACCGAAGACCATTCGAGAACTGCGAGCGTTCCTAGACACGACGGGAAGGTTACGAGAATACGTGCCTAGATTCGCGGAAACCGCAGCTCCACTCACCGACGTACTGGAAGGAAGCCGCGGAATGCGTTGGAGGATGCGACAACAGATCGCCTTCGAGGAGCTGAAGGAAGCGGTGGCCAATCACGCCAAACTGCATCGTCCGCTGCCAGGCGTGGAATTTTGCCTGCAGACCGACGCCAGCTGCATCGGCATAGGAGCCGTATTATTCCAGCACGACCCTGAAGATACGACGAAACGTCGCCTCATTGTCTGCACCTCAGCGAAACTGACGAAGACGGAAACCCGCTACCACGTCAACGAACAGGAAGTCCTCGCGGTGGTATGGGGGGTGAATAAATTCCGTCAGTTCTTAGAAGATACACATTTCACCCTCTACACGGACAGTAGAGCTCTCCTATGGCTTAACACCAATGAGCTACCGGACTTATTGTCACGACACCCACAACCGAAAGATCGTCCGGAAGAACCCGAAGAAGTGGACGATCGCGCATACCTAGCGGTCCACATGCTCCAAGTAAGCGACGACGAGGAAGCCGTCGACGGACCGGAGGCAAGCACCTCTGCACCAAGGGAAATAAATATAGAACAACCGGAAGAAAATATCGAGTAATCGGAAGAACAAGACAGCGAAGGCGAGTTAGGCAGCTACAGGATCAAGCGTACCGGAAGGAACGGAAACGTCTCTAGCTCGTGCTCCGCGAAGGACCGCGAACGGCCGGAACTCGGAGCGTACGAGGCTACTTTTTATCCGACAGTGTAATATGGAAACACGTGGATGGAGATTGACGAGCGTTAGTCGTGCCGCTACATATGAGGGATCGCGTAATGGAAGAATACCACGACTCCCCACTAGCTGCGCATCCAGGCTAGAGCGAGACGCTCCTGGCGATCCGGCGGATATATGATTGGCGAGGCATGGAACGCGATGTACGACGTCACGTGGAAGGCTGCTTGGTGTGCGCCTCGACGAAGGCTCACCGGCAAGATGCTGCGCCGTTACGACCGCGGATCCCAGACACGCTGTGGAAGACCATCCTGGACGTTCTTGGACCTTACCCCAGGACGAAGCAAGGAAACGAGTTCATCATCGTAGTCGTGGATTTATTTTCGAAATGGATCGAGGCGAAAGCAGCGACCCATGGGCGGCAGGCCGAAATCCTCGAGTTTCTGGGAGAGGTAACCGCGAGGCGGGGACACCCAGCGTCCATCGTCACAGACAACGGCGCGCCTTTCCGAGGCCGGCGTTGGGAAAGCTACCTCGCAGCCTGCCAAATAGAACATTACACTGCTCCAGTATACCACCAGCGAGCGAACCCAGTGGAACGACGGGTTCAGAAATTAAAGAAGATCCTACGTACAAAAGAAGCCGCGATGAAGAAATGGGATCAGCTGCTGCCAGAGGCCCTCTTCTCCTTCCGGAATCGCACCAACGCTGTGTCAGGACAATCGCTAGCCGAAATTCTCCTTGGAGTAACCTTGTCTAAATCGGGGGAATGGACGGTACCTGCCGAAGTGCGACCGCTTCCCGACCGGACCGCGCAAGCCAGAAGACAACGGGTTCAACGCGTCCGGGATCGTCAGGTCATCTACGCCCGGAACATATTTCCAGAACACCGACAAGCCGGTGTGACCTTCGACCCAGGAGAACGCGTCATGGTTAGGGAGTTCCGCCGAGACGGGAATCCATTCCAGGCCAAATGGACGGGCCCTCACGAAGTTATCACCCACCACGGCGACAACATCTACACCGTGGAGCGAGATGGAGTACACGTTAAAGTCCACATCGATGACCTTCGGCCCCGACCACCGGAATACCAGTAGCGGACTTGTCGAGAAGCGGAACACACGCGGACCGCCGTCGCGCCCACGACCGCGAGCTAGCGGGGCCCCTCTCCGAAAGAAAGAAGAAGGAGCGATCTGTCGCGATCCGTTAGCCACGTTTGCCACAGCCCAACCATAGGCCGGGGCGTGTGTTGTTCTGACACCGCGCAACGAGGACAGGTAACCGCGAGCACGCCACCTTCACAGCCCAACTATAGGCCGGGGCGTCGGTTTCTCCGCATTACAACGATACCCCCCATACATGTGTAAATATACCCTCCGTGTGTGTTGTTTTTCAGTTTTAGGTTTCAGATACCCCCACGGAGGACCAGCGGCCCATCATCGTAACTTTTATAAGTGGTGCGCAAGTCGAAGCAGAAGCAGCGGGTGCCCCCCCAACTGGGACCAGGGGACAGACAGAGATTATTAACCACAACAAAAAAATCAACAAAAAGTCGTCGCACTCGACGCATTTAACGTCGACGATCACGTAGCCGTGCCATTTAAGTGCCGCCGACCCACGCCACGTGGGCGTCAATCACGATTGGCAGATAAGGAGCGGTTGGGTTTTAGGAGCCCCCGACGCTCAAGGCACGCCGGTGTCGACCTCGACACTCAACCTCAACGAGGGAATAACCAGTCAGCGGGTCTCTCCAACAGCGAGGTTGCGAACGGCCGCATCGAGGATATAGGAAGCCTCGATCAACGTTTCGCGGAGAGGCGCATCCACCCCCAGTGCAGGAGCGCGAAGTGGGGCGGCGCCTAGCCACGAGATCATCGACGACGAGGGCGCGGTATCCAGGAGTTCGAGAATGGCGACTCCAGCGGGTGGCATCGACTCGCGCAACACTTAACCTGTGCTGGTACTATCAGCTTCTGCCGCCCGCGGAAATTAGGGAGCGGGAGATTGACGACAATATCCTTTTAAAGCATAATATTAACTTTTAATTTAAATTAGTACTGTCGTTATGTTTATTACAATTTTAGTTTCGAAATATATAAGAAACCTTTCCTGTGTCTCTTTATCTCTTTGTGATAATATATATTATATTACAAATATTAGAAAGCCTTCAAACTAATCGAAACTGTCTTCTGTTGGGTACATACATCCGGAGTGTAAGAGCAGTACGAACATTTTCCATGACAGCCTTTCAAAGACCTGTTCACCACCACGTGAACAGGCGGTGAATTAAGTTTTCCATTATTAACATGGAATTACTCACTGTATGTGATGTTGAGTATTTTATTATGAATGTTACCATTTGTGTAAAGGAGAGGCAGAATGATGTTAATTATAAGACCGGTCGCAGACTACAGACTTTTTATCGGCCGATAGTTTAATTGGTTGCTTGTTGTTAAACATCAGGGGATCTTCCTAAAATGGTTTACTCTGTAAAATTAAATTTTGATTACCTTGAGTTGGTCTTCGAAATTTGAGATAAATCTACCATTAAAGTTATCATAGAAACATGCAACCAACTAAATGTCGGCCGATAAAGAGTCTGTAGTCGGCGACCGGTTTAACTTTTTTTTTACTTCATGGAGAGCTTTAGTAGTTTTTTTTGGATTGCTTCGTATCTCAGGTATTATATAATGTTATGTATATATATATATATATATATATATATATATATATATATATATATATATATATATACTTTATATAATGTATATATAAAGTTATGCCAGAAACTATCCTGAAACCTTGTATCTGTCCATATTGATAGTTATTTATTTTTTGATAAGTTAAAGTGAAATGTTGAACTGTCTATATTCAGACGTCTATGAGCTGAAACAAAGCATGGTTGTTGATAACGTGATAAGTTAGCCATCTTGTTTGGATTGGTCAATTAAAACATCGGGTTAAAAATATAAGAGCTCGAATATAAAATCGGTCAAAAATATAAAGGTTTACTAATCCAATTTCATATTTTGATACCTATTTTAAATAGCCCTTACAGCGGTTTTTATACTTTTCTAATGTAATGAAATGTAATGTTTCTAATGTTATGTTATGTAATGTATATAAAAAAATGTATGAGTATAAAAATGTCAAAAAATGTCACTGTCAATGTATATTTTTAAATTAGACGAATTATATAATGCATTGTTACAAATTCATGGTTTTCTGTGAAATCGTTTTGGCTCTCTTGGTCAAGAGAGGTTTTCCTTCTCTGATGTATAAAAAAAAATATTTACCAAATCTGCAGAATTTTTCGAGTTTTCTGATTAAATACAGTATGATCAACTGTAGAATAATCAAATATGTGTTAAGATTAAAATCATTAACATCATATAATGTAATTTTTTATACATCAAAAATAAATTTACAAACTAAATAATTGATTTCTTCTACTACATAATGTCCATTTATCTGTAATTACATCTTAATTTTTGTTTTGTGTGGGAATGGTTATATTCTGTTTTGTTTTTCTTTTGGTTATATAATTAATAAAAAATATAGCACTAAATATAATTGTAAATTTTTAACTTCATGACCATGACTCCATGACATACTAAATAAATAGTTTTAAAATCTTAAAACGCACTTTTCCGCACGTAGAGTCTCTATCTTGAAATTGAGTGGCCGAGAAAAAATAAATCAACACATAAATGCAGAATATGTGTTTTATACGACAGTTTTACTTTTTTCAATTTTTCTTAAATAGTCCACCATCGTGCTTTCTCATGACCCATGGACAGGGTGGAGTGTGTCCTATCCACCTTAAAATCAATAGATGTCGTCTGGTAGACGTCCCTAATTAGAATCAGTCGAAACCTGATCGATCCGATACGATTTAATTGAGTGATCGTGCTAACAAAAAAAAATTCTGAAATAGTCCACCATTGTGCTTTCTCATGACCCATGAACATGGTAAAGTGTGTTCTATTCACCTCAAAATCAATAGATATCATCTGGTAGACGTCTCTAATCAGAATCAGTTGAAACCTGATCGATCCGACACGATTTAATTGAGTGATCGTGCTAACAAGAAAATTTAATGCCGAAGACAACGACAACGACAACGACAACGAGAGCGACACGCGCGCACACGCGCACATGGAAAATGATTTAAAAACCTTTTTTTGTTTTTAGGCCAAAAAAACGAATAATAAACCATAGAAAAATTTTTTTTTACACGATTACATTACTTTTCCGTTTATAGTGGAGTGCGAAAAAGTAAAAAGTAGGAGTAAAGTTGTATAGTACATCTATTTAAGATGGCGCCAAATCAAATATTTACGCTTGTCTGGTTAGATAAGTTTTATGCGTACACGCTCCAATATTTAATACTAGTACATTGTTTTGACGACTTCAACAATTAATCTAGGAAATTCCATTTTCCACATTGCTATCACGTTGTTTTGTACACGTGCGTTAAACCGGGAATCCCTTTTATAAATAAATACATAGTTTTATATATAGGGGTAAATTAACGACAGATTCTCTTTATATTTTCAATATTATTAATCTGTTCAATCTGTCCAATCGAAAATGTTTAATCAAAAATCAATCTAATTAACTAGAACATAAACTATACTAAAGCATAAATACGTATATTTTCGAATCACTGTCCATATAGTTAAAAATATTAGTTAAACACCTTTCAATTAAACAATAAACCGATTATATATAGAGCGTCAGGTACTATCAAGAAATAATGTAATAAAATGTTTTTGATATACGTTTCTCTGAAACGTAGGTTATAATTAATTAATTGTTGGAGTTAATTATACCTTTAACCTCAAATTATCTGACTCTGTATTGATCAAATTCATAATTAATTTAAACATTAATTCAGTATTAATCTATATTCCAGGTAAATATATATAGAATGTGCCTCATTACTAGAACTGGCCACTTATCAGTAGAGTAGCGTCGCCATACTTCAAATAATATATACAGCTCGTTAAGAATAGAAGCAAGTCTCAAAACTGCTATATCGGACCACCCATGGGGTGCGCAGTAAATAGCTTGGTCTTTACCCAGTCGCATTGAGACTTTCTCAGAGTGAACATCGATGAATATACACTTGAGAGCAAAACAATAGACTCAGCAACATGCTCCAACTTTGAGAGAATATACACCCTCTCCAGTACCATCTGAAGTAAAGTTCAATGAACTGTTTGAAAGTTCAAAAACAGTTGTTTCAAATGATACGAAATGACTTTGACGCGACTCCAAATTATGCAGATAAACTTGCATCGAAGGAAAGATGCCTCTGCTATTCTACAGAGGGACCTAGCTATGAACACAGGGATAGTACTCATCCAAGAACCTTGGGTGGTGCGGGGATCTATAAAGGGACTGGGTAATTTTATCTGTTACAGGAGCAGTAGTACCAACAGACCCAGAGCCGGCATCGTAGTGAAGCACATCAGCCACACTGCTGTGTGTGCTGTGCCACACCCCTGTGGAAATGGTCAACAGGAGATCTAATGGCGGCAACTATGATGCTTGATAATGTAGGTAAGGTGGTCATAGCGTCAGCCTATATACCATATGACAGCAGGTACAATCCGACAACGGATGTGAAGGAACTTGTGGACTTCTATCAAGAAGCCTTTGCTGATGGGATGTGATGCGAACTCACACCATATGGTCTGGGGTAGCACAAACACCAACAGCAGTGGTAGGGAGCTCATGGAATATCTGGTAAGTACAGCGCTAGATATTTTAAATGTGGGGAACACACCCATTTTTTATAATGATATAAGGGAGGAGGTAATCGACATAACCTCGGGTTCCAAACACCTGGCGGGATACGTGCGGAACTGGAGAGTCTCGGATGAACCTACACTCTCTCATCACTCGGATACTAAGTTTGATCTGGGAGTGGCGGAGCATGAAGAGACGAAGTGGGTTCGTAACCCCAGATTCACAAACTGGGAACAGTTCAAGTCAGATCTTCTAGTAACAGTTCGAGGTATTCCCTCTAGAGAGAGAAGTACTGTATGGGCAGCCTCCCAACTGAGTAGATTGATAGAAGCCTATGAAGGGAACTGTACATCTAAATGAGCTAGGCCGAAAGGACAGGTAAGATGGTGGAACAATAAGCTGTAAAACCTTAGATGCAATTTAAGAAACCTTTTCAAGGAAGCCAGAAAATGTAACAGCCGTACAATCTGGGAGGACTATAAAACTGCCAGGGATCAGTATAGGGCTGAGGTTAGGGAAGCCCAAAGAAGTATTGGGCCTCTTTCTGCAATGATATAAATAAGGAAGCTGAGCTGCTGATACCTTCGGGATACTGTCCTAATAAAGAGACCGCTTCAAAGGAGCCATCAAGCTGGTAAATCAACAGAAACAGCTCTGGGATATAGTTGTGTCATCGATACGAGCACAACTGGATTCCGGAGGATTCGTTGTCGGCACCTTCCTTGATATTGAAGGAGCCTTCAACTTTACATCCAGGGGGGTGATTAGCGGAGCACTAGGTAGATGCTATACCCCCAGAATAATTGCTGAATGGATAGACCATATGTTGGGAAACAGACAGCTTATTGCCAACAAAGACAAGATAACCATCAAGGGCCGGGTCGACTCGGGCTATCCTCAAGGAGGGGTACTGTCCCTCCCTTCTATGGTGCCTGGTACTGGATGAGCTGCTTGAAAGGTTAAAGGATTACCAAGTAATTGGCTATGCTTATGACTTAGTAATAATAACGAAGGGCCCTTTCCTGGGGCCGATTCTTGAGTCACATATGTTCCGAGATCACAGCAACACTTTGGCAACTGAAAAGGGCCATTGTTAATGTTGGGACTTGAAACCGGAGACCATGAAATTGATGTATGAGGCAATTCTCAAACCCAGACTGAGTTATGAAGCACTGGTCTGGTGGGAGAGAGCCTATTTAAAATCGGAAGTCAACCGACTTAATAAGCTAAGAAGATTGATTCTAAGAAGTATAACCGGAGTCCCAAGATCGACACCGATCGAGGCGATGGGGATACTGACGGGAATACCACCTCTCGATGTCACCCTGAAAGCGGAAACTGCAAAGGCAATGTACAGGGTGGGAAACATGAACAGGAAGGTAGGGGACCTAAATAGACTCTCAACAGAGCTAGCTGAGGAGAGGCTCCTATGGATGCCCTCTGATAGTACGGGTGTCCACTTCCTGTTTGATAAGAAATGTAAGATCACCCTCACCAGTAAGATCGACTGGATAGAGGGTCGAGCTGGATTACCGCTCAATGGAGACATCTGGTACACGGATGGAGCCAAGAGTGAGAATAGATCGGGCGCGAGGGTGTATAGGCAGCGCGATGGGATAGGTAAAACCTTCCCCCTGGGTAAATACACTACCCCACTCCAGGCCGAGCTAGTTGCAATTACATATGGTGTTCTGGGGGCCGACCAAAATCGGACCCAGGAGAGGGTATGTATCTGCTCGGATAGCAGGGCGGCATTGACAGCCCAGCTATCCGTAAGTCGCGCAATAAAATTAAAAGGTATCTAGCACAAATAACGGTTTCTCGATGGCATTCCTCATTCTCATTTTTCACAATTACCTGAAACAGCGCTTCCAAATCTTCCTTATGTTATGGTGACAGTCGCCAAGATGCGTTCACATAATTGCATAAGTCCGGAGTCCGGAAATAACGGCAACACCCACTCGAGGTTCCACTGTTGACTGCAAAAAAAAAACCACTGACCTTTTCGCCCATCTAACCCGTAGCTTGGATGTAAAGTGGACCATCGCATTTCAGCACTGCAGCAAGTAACGCGGGAGTTCAATAATTTCGGGCGCTTTCACGCACGATTTGAAATAAAAAAGTTGATGGTAGCATTTAAAGTAAATAATGTATATTTGCGGTCGGTTTAAAATAATTAAAAAATTGTAATAATTGAATAAATCGATTGAACTTTTAAATAACACTAATTTGCCAATTTTTTAAGGGATGCGACGCATCTCTCGCATTCATGTACGCTACGTCCCTGATATTATAACCATTATAGAAGTTCGATATTAAAAAATGAAAATAGTTGCATTCTTTTGAATACCTACTGAATTGCTTAATAATTCGCCCTCGTATAATTTTTAATAACTGTTATCCAACATTCATTACTACAACATCGTTATTGAAGTATAACGATCACCAAATCTCTTTTCAAGGAACAGTGACAGATATATATGGCACGTCCGTTGGGTTTACTTTGATAATACTTCTATGTTAATCATTGGCGCCAAGCGAAAACTATGGTAAGTCCACTACATAATTTACAGGAATTCTTACTATTTTTATGAGAGGAAGTGGTTTTTCTGTACACACGAGTTAAACAGTACGAATAGCAAACATAATAAAAATATGTACTAAAATACTAATCCGTTTTCCCCAGCATTCTTCCTGTGAAAACAAATTTGTAGTTTACAATAATTTTAAAGTGTATCCTATTATGAAATAAATTTTAAAAACTAAACAAATAAAATCTTGCAGCTGTAACAGTTGTCAATCGGTTCAACATAATTCAAAACTATATGTAAATTATACTTGTATTTTAACAATTTTAACATAAAACCTCCACCTTACTTCACCTACATTTAAGACAGATATTTAATATATTCAAGAATATTAATTAATTTATTATTGAACCCATTATTTGTAGATTAATAAATGATAAATAGTAATTTCCATACAATGTATTCACCCATATTATTTACTAAAAGTGAATAATATGGAGAATAACGTTAATTACGTTTTAAATTAACAAATAATTTAATCTTAACTTTTAATTTACATTAATAAAATTGTATTATGGTACAAGTGAACAAGTATTACACATTTTCTGAGTCATTCTCTTTGTGAGTTACTTAATTTAAATTTTCTCATTTAAGGCTTTTCAATCATTTATATTTAAATTGGGCTTGAATGTATTGTGATTATTAAGTGTAAAGAAAAAACTATAATGTAATGACCATGTTGCTATAACTGTAATAGATTATATTGCTTTCATTTTAAAATATAAGACATACATTAAATATATTTAAATTAACATTAACACTCCGCTGGTCACCTCTTGGAGTCTCGTGGACGGTCGCACCGGATCTATGAGATCCATTTACGAAATTCTGATAATTACGGAAAAAACAACTAGCTTTTTTTCTTTTGGTCTTAAAAAATTGGAAATCATATTTTTATAACTTTTATTAAATCTTTTACTAAAAACAAGGCTACTTTTTTAACAAAAATATTATGTCCCGAATTGGAACCAAATGGTCTTACTGTCTTCCATTCTTGACGAGTATCATGATCATCAAATCGAATTTTTCCTAACAAAAATTTGAATCTTTGTAACGACATAGTCAACCTAAATATTTCTATGCCGAAACCATCGGTGCTCCAAAGATCTTCAAAGTTGTTTCTTCCAGCTTTATTCTCTCTAGCAATATACATACAGTAAGCCGATAAAAACCTTAATTTAAGTTTTATTTAGTGCATCCCGAGCCGTGAAAAATTGTCACGAATTGTGGCGATGTACTGATTAATATAATTAACAATCATATCCATCATAGTATCGTTGAACAAGCACATCCATGTATCCAACAGGGTGTTTATATATTTTATCTTCCCTATTACACCAGGAAGTCTTGTAAGCAAATTAATTTTCTCAGTTTTCTTTCTGTTGGTGAATGGAGTTTTTTCCAACTTATGGTCTCAACAAATTTCTTCCCGATTCTCCTTTTGCAAATATAAAATGAGTCGTCGCCCTCTCCATCTTCAGAACGCGAATCTACATCACTCTGTTCAGAATTGGAGTCCTCTTCATGCAATTCTATTTCTTCAGTTTCATCCATATCAGAAGCTTCTTCATCTATATCGTAACGATGGTTCTTCCGATTGGATGACGAAGTGTTTTGTGTAGGTTCATCATTATCACTGTCGTCCAATAGAAGTGCATGGATTTTCAAAATGTCCTCTGATTGTGAAGAAAAGATATATTTTCTGACGCCATTGTGTCTCTGGGGAAAAGAAAAGGAAAAAATTGTTCATAAAATAAAAGAAGTTTTTTTGAAAAAGTACAAATTAGAAGAACAAAACGTGAACGGTCGCATTGGATCTAACAGATCCAGTGCCCATATAACACTGAAATACATTGCACCAAAGAAAACGATCCTTCCACGGTTAATTATACATGAAATCTAAAAATATATATGAAAATGGAAAAAATTGTGTAAAAATGAATACTTACAAATTAGGTCACGTGGGGTTTGATAGATCCAAGTGATTCCCAGTCGAACACTGCAGTCAGTTTCAAGGTCGCAATCACACTGAATTATGTGGCTTCACTAGTCAGGAGGATAGGTGGAGGGAGGACTTCCCATCACCCAGCTCTACTTACATGTTTACAAAACACTACTACGTGGATTTCAGAGATCCGAAGCGACCGACGGAGTGTTAAAAATGTATCATCTTTATCAGGAAAGACTTTGATGGCAAGAAAAGTTGTTACTACAAAAAAACGAATTATGATACGAAATCATTTTTTATTAATTACTTCATTGTCTAGGGATTCAGATGATGGAAGTTATGATGAACTTTTTATGTAACAATACTAATACAACTGGGATATGTCACCTAACAAGTTCTCTTTCATATTCGAACCCGATCTTGACATCAACCCTATTTCACTTCAAGGGTGTTTTGGCTGAATATGTAAACAAACTATGCAAAACTTGAATTCTCCTCTGTGTGTGACCTTTTCCTTCGTAACTTGAGACGCTAGAGGTAGGAAGTTAATTTCTTTGTGTATCCCGTCCCACCTTTTAAAAAACGTTTAATGATTAAGGAATAGAAGTTTTTAAAATATTCTTGGTTCGACTTGATTATTCGAGTTCATGACATGGCTATACCTGCTTCATGCTTTATTCGACAAAATGCATAATATCCCCATTGGGTATTAATAGACGTATTCATCAGTTTGGTTTGCCGGGTAATTTTTCGAGTATCACGATCAGATGTTTCCTCTTCTTTCCTGGAAATATTTTCTAAAACAGATTTCGCTGAAATTATTCTCCAACTGGAAATCCTCACTACAATCGTACGACGTATCTTCACGAGACGTAATAAACAAAATTTGTTAAATAGCTAGGTATCCTGTTTTCTCAATGAAGATGTAAAGGTCTGTTTTCCTAGCCACGCATTTTTTGCGTTTTGTATGACGTGATACGCTCAGCGTGTTACGTCGATCAGTCATCCCCACGAATTTAAGGGGGTATTCTTGTCTAGAGGCACAAATTTTAGGCGTTTTTCTAGTGCGATAAAAAAAAACAAAAATATTTTTATTATCCATTTTTTACCAGTTATTTATTGATATTTTAAGAATATACAAAAAATTTTCAAAAAAAGAATTGTAAATTAAAAAAGTTATAGGCTGGTAAAGTGGGGGGTAAAAAAGGGCGCGTCCTGGTTGACATGATTCCAACTTTTCTACTAGTCATGTGAAACAAGAAAAAGATTCTTAATTCGTAAGAATGTCGTTATAGCCCCTACCTCAGAGAAAAAGAAATTTATTTGTTTGTAAAATGGTGACTGAAGAAATGTAAATTTTTGTCCTTATTTTTTCAATTTTTAATTTTTATAAAACAGTAAAAAAATATTTCGATAGAGGGGAATAAGGAGCGATAGAGGGCTATATAGAGAAGGTTCGTACTAAATTTCAAGTATATCGGTTCATTAGAACTTGATATATCATGTCATTGTCAACCGTGTTGAAAGAAGTAGTTTCGAGATAAAGGTGTAAAGATTTATGCAAAGTTTCAGGCAGTCAGTCAGTCAGTCAGTCATATAAATGGTACGTTATACTTATATTTCGTTAATAGACGCTTCCTGATCCATATAATGAGCCTTCTTCTACTTTAAAATGTAAATTTTCCTAAGTTATTTCTGCTAGACGAGCAATTCTACCTTCTTTAGAAGCATCAGAAGCTCGTAGCTGAGAGCGCTCCGAGTTTCGTCCCGTCTGATAGCAAACGCATGGGCTTCAGGAGCAATAGTGATTCCCATGACGTTCATAATTTTTAAAATTGGTAAAAGGCCTTCATCTATATAATTTGCATTTTCAATTGTCCGTATTCCTGCATGTATATGTTTTGTTGCAAAAGTCCAGATCGATGAATTTAACGATTCATTATTATTTTGGGTTTATGAGCCCAAATGTCGATGTAATAAGCTTTCTGAAGCCAAATTCTCATATATTGGCTTTATTACTTTCAATACTTCGTCATTTAGAGCGGGATTTTCATGGACAAAGTTACCTAAGTAATTATAACTCCGTAAATAATTGGAATTTTGAAAATTCCTTTTGGAAGATATATTCTTAAAGGTCTAAACTTGAACGAAATTTGAACGAAACGGCGATCGAAAAAATAGATTTTTTCGAGATTTTAGACCCGAATTCCCCCTTAATAAGACTGTTTTCCTACAGAGCGCAAGACGTTCCACGTTGACGTGATATGCTCTACACGTTGAGTGCTTCGAGAGTCTATTGCGTTGCACGTTGCGTGATAGTGTCTCGTTGGTGGGATCGGTTGCGATTTTTAGATGTAGTAGAAGATGAAAGGTACAGTTTTTCGAACGTTTCCACTACAGCCAACAATGAAACATTAACTTCAACTGAAGGAACTGACTTTGATGACTTAGAAGGAGATGAGGAAAGTGCTCCAACCGAGCAAACGTTAACTTACTGAACAAACCCACCATTCCCAGAAAGTCAAGGATATGACGACGCTATACCTCAATCCAAGAGGAAGCAAGATGTTGCTCTTAATAAATATTTGCAAGAAAAAATGGGAAGACAGGGAACATTTTCAGAGGTGCCTCGAAGAAGTTGTGGGACCAGTACCCCAAGAGAATGGCAATGAAAATGATATATTTTTTAACACCGTGGCGACTACTGTAAAAAAATTTCGACCTGACCTCGCTACTCGAACGAAAATTTTTGAAATAATTACAGAAACTACTGAACCAGCGGTCGCGAATTTTACATATTTTCGAAGCATAGAGTCTTGTTCTTCATCTTCATCCATAATATGTTTCAGAATAAGCATTTCAATCATTTTCTTTCTTTGATTTTTTTTTATCCATTTCAACACACTCAAACACTATCTGTCGTCAACATCAACTGAATAGATCAACACGCTGTCCCTAGGAAAACACTAAAACACCGCGTAAACATTTCGCGCTCTTGTTAACGTGATTGGGGCAAAACCGGTTGCTGCCGCGCAAAAAACGCGTCGCTAGGAAAACAGGCCTTAAAGGAGCAGAAATGTGATGCGAATTTCCAGAAGCTGTACGTATTAAGAAAATATTCACGATATTTATGCCACGGCTGATGAAAGTTGTGTATTTCAATGCCAACTCAACACTCTGAATGGGATTAGGGTTTAATTTTGGCTAGCAACCCCTATAAGTTTCTAATTCATAAAAAGTCAAATATGTACGATGATGAGGATAGTGTTCCAGTGGTGTGATATATGCAATTCTCGACTGATGTTGTGCAGGATTTCGGAATACAGAGGAACATTAGCAACTTATTCCATCTTCATGATAATCTGTCAATTAACAGCAGAGGCAATACTTGTTCCTAAAATTATATAATGGATTCATGTTAACACTGTTACTATAAACATGTTAAATAGACTATTTCCCTAATACGAATACCTTTCGCGTCGTTGAATATCTGAAGTATTTTGGCTACGTCGCGTCGTTTACTGTTTACGATAATTCACCTAAGGATAATAACGTATTTTGTACTTTATTTTAGGTATTCGCTAATTCCATATAATTAATTACTATGAATAATTTTAATATCTTCCTCCACTCGAGCATATTGAAATTTTATTTGACTTTCTCTACTAACAGTTAATAAATTGAAGACGAATTGTAACATAAAGATTTTAGTTTTTGAAAATTTTGCAAATAATACAACGCTGCTCCTAAGAATATTCCTTATCGTGTAATAATTAGTCGTGGAGATTTTGGACATACCAGAACCACTGTTTATAATATTCCTGAGTGCGTTTGAGAGACTAGAGAAAATCAACGTTGGTATAGGCTAGTAATGCATCTACATCCGGATAATACTTCAACCATTTCTGCTGTAAGATGTAACGCATGAAGTATATACTTTATATGTATTGAGTAAGGATATAATTGTATGTAAGGACAGCGTTTGGTAAACATAACGGCAGTGTCATTCATCATTAAGAAATGGCAATGGCAATATGTGCTGAATTACTTGACTAGTAAAGTGTTTAAATCATTTACTGACTGATAAATAGACAGATGATGGTTGAATCTAATTAATTTTACATACTCTTACGTTAGCTTGCAGAATTATATTTGTTCCAATATTGACGTAATGGTTCCTTATCCAATATAAATAAAGGCGCATTGCACGGACGCGACAAAATGAAATCGATAAAAAGAGATAAATTCCGTGTAAGGTCTTTGGCCACTTTTTTAATTCATTATATATAAAGATATCTTATCAATAGGTCAATTTATATATCAATAAAAAGGTTACTTATTATATATAAAGATATCTTAAAGGTCAGTAAACTTCGATTACAAACCAAAAATATAATTTGAAACTCATGTAATTTAATCAGGAAATTCCAATATAAACCTTTTCCCCATTGTACTCAGTTTTGGGGTGCTGCAGACATTCGGCATATTTACGCTGTATGAAAGTCACGATAAAGCCGTCACGAGATGAGATAAGAATATGCCATGGCGAACAAACCAAAATGTGGTCAAACATGATAGTTAAGCTAAATTAAACTGAGTTACTTGTATATAGATTCCAATATAGAATTTTCGCGACGAGATCTTGCCTGTCGTGAAGTGACCCGACTATAACACCACTGATAGAGATCACTTACGATGGGCACCCTTATTCATAATATTTTTCGGTATATATTGTATGTAAATTATGCCTGGTCTATGATATAAATTCAGTATTACTAATTTGTATAATTCCGGTGTGTGTACACTGCAGTTATCATAAAGAAGTAATCGTTTTTTTCTGATAAATTTGTGATTGTTTCTTATTGCTATCCACTTTTATATAAGGTGTCCTGAAATGTTTTCCTCGTTTGTTTGTTGAACATCTCTAAAAGTGGTAGATATGCTCGCGCATGTGTTTGTTAGGATCATGCATTGAAAATTCAGTTTCGATGGATCGTTTACCAGTGAGCCACGTGCCGTGTGTCAGAAACTTATACGAAAATCATCGTTCTCTCATAATAGTTCGTCGCCTGTAACGAGTGCATTACCTCCTTCACGAATCAAACTCCTTCAGTAAAATTAATGTAGGAAAATAGTTTTAATTTTTGTTTCTAGTTTATTTATTCACATATATTCCTTCCTCGTTACCTATTTCTTTTGTCCCCCAACGCGACACAGTGTTTCTGGATGTTCGAGAAGTCAGTCAATTGGAAGCCGCCAATTGAGGAAAGACGTTTCTAGCATTTTCTTGAGTAAGACGTAAGACGGTTGCCCTGTGTAAAAAAAAGTGCCGATCACGAGTGATAAGACGAGTAATTAAATGGGACGTTACTTTAGAAATTATGTGTTTGTCTTATTACAACATTGTGTTGTATACATTTAGTTCCTGGAATATACTGTCTATCTGTAACATTCAATCCGGCCTTGTTTATTAAATGATTCCTAGACCTAAAAGAAAGCCTACATTAATAAAAACGTTTGTCACTAAATTTGAAAGAGGAAGACATTTCCATTAATAAAAAACCAACGAATCGAGATGGAAGAGCAAGAAGTGTCGGAAACGTCGAGCGTGCTCGAGTAGCAGTGACACGTACAAGCCGCTTTAAATCTTTCGAAAACCACTCTCCATAACTCCTGGCGAAGGATTTGAACATTCATACTTACAGGTTTCAATTGGTGCAAGCTTTGAAGGTTGAAGATTATCCAATTCTACCCGCTTTTAGGCAACAATTATTCGAAAACTTTGAAATTTTTGATAATATCCTATTCACCGACGAGACACATTTCTATTTACATGGATTTATAAATGAACAACATTGCCGTTACTCACCTATAGAAAACCGTCGAAAGAAGCACCACAATCCCTTACATTCTCCAAATTAATGGTATGGACGATAAATGAATGCATCTGGTACAATTGTTCTTTACTTTAATGAAAATGCAAACAGTGTTACATTCATACTTCTCTTCGATATAGATATATGTTAGAGATTTTTTTGGCACCAGATTTTCTAAATTTTGCTCGATTTAATGAGGACGAGGACACATGGTTTCAGAAAGATGGGGCTACCGCCCATACTGCAAATTTATCAATGCCGTTAGAGCAATGTTTCTTGGAAAAGAGAGGGGCGGGGGCGGAACAGTAATTGGCCGCCCAGAAGTTCCTATTTATGGCCGATGGATTTTTTAATGGAGTTATTTGAAACCTAAGGTGTACACTAACGCCTCTAGGACTTTGCTTTAGTTAAAAGCCAAAATAAGCGAGAAAATTCAGATAATTGGACTAACATTATGCCGGCGAGTTATTGCAAATTTTAGGTGGGACCTTGAGGAGGTACAGGAGCCGTGACGATGTTATTTTTCTTAAAAACTTCCCCTACATTATAAATATAAATAAATGTCAGTGAATGTACATAAATATATTTTTTAATAACAAGTTCTATTCGCCCAAAAAGAGGAAAACATCAAAGACCTGTTATTCTAGCCAGTTTATCTATAAGACTACGCTCTATTGGTAGTATTCTCCTTCATATATTCAAGATTTTTCCAAAAATTCCCGACTCGGAAGAAATTTACAATTTTATCTCCAAATATCCCGCATTGAGATTGTGTTTTCTTTCTTTTTGGATGTTCATTGATAACGATGACGATTTTAACCACTATTTCCGGCAACATTAAAATTAAAGGACAAGTTTAAGTGGTGCATTTAAATTTCATTATCACTCATAACTTGAGAGAAAGTAAGTATGTATAAACTGTTTTAAATTATTTTTGTAATTAATGCAAGTAATCTTGTAATCTCCTTATACAATTTATTATGCCGAAGTCATATATTCAGCTACGTTCGTAATCCCATCAAAGCTGAACCTATAATTTATCGACTGCCCAATTTAGTTTAAAACATAAGTGATGGTTGTATCTGTGGCATGTCCGTTATGATTTAGCTTGTTAATATTATTCCATTAATCATTGGCGCTGTGCGAGAATCTCCACAATATAATTTACGGGAATTCTCACTATATATTTTATGAGACAACGTAATTTGCGAGTACACACTAGTTAAATAATTATTAAAGTAAAATAGAGTATATTAAACATATTAATTACTTTTCTGTACTTTCTATCGGAAGTAAATTATATTTATGAGCCCAAAATAACATGAGTTTGCCCGTTAGATATTTTCACGTCCACGCAGTACAAACGGTAAAGTAGGAATAAACTACGCTAATAAATACAACAGATTTCATTTGTACTTGAGAATAATAAGAGCTGTACACATTTATTCGGAATAACAAGAACACTAGTGACAAAAGAAAGCATAAAAACATGAAGTAATTAAATTTCAAATTTTCAGTATCTAGTTTACACTGAATTGTAAAGTCAATTGCTACTGTGTTACGCCACCTCTAATTTTCAAAACAGCATTTACATGCCTAGGCATGGTGTCTACAAGACTCTTAGCTAATTGCAGAGACTCGATCGATGGAAGAAGACACTGATTTAAAATGACTATGTATCTTTAAGGTGCCTTCGCCAAAGTAAAGCCTACCAACGCCATTGGCGGACTTACATCCCCACACCATAATTGAAGCGGGAAATTTCACTTTGCCGAAGACAGACTTTGTTGTGAACCTCGGTTTTCGTTTGAATCACCCTACTCCGCGAATCTCTTATATAAATCTTAAATTTTGATTCGTCGCTCCAAATAATCGACCTCCACTGCTCCAAAGTCCAGTTTTTATGTATTTTGGACCATAGTAAGCGGTTTTTCTTCTGTTTTTGAGTGAGTAAGGTTTTTTTTGGCTAATAAAGAGAAGAGTTACATGTATGCGTTGAAGTATAAATCCAAAATTACCTTATTAAAATTGAATCCAATTCTCTTCAGTGCCCTCGTACAAGTCGATTTATAATACTGCCTGTATGTCGCGTCGTTCCATAGAATTATTAAAACACTGCAATTAGCACAACGGTTTTTCTTTATGATGTGTCCCAAAATTCTTAATTCTGCAGCAGTCACTGCGGTTTTTCTACCAACACGTGCTTTTCCGACTGTGGAACCCGTAACTTTATACAAAGGCACAACGTCCCTAACAGTATAACGGGACAATCCTAATTCTTTTGCAATCTGGTAGTCACTTTTGCCCTGATGGTGCAGTTTTATCAAAATTTTCCGTAAATCTTGCGATAATGCTTTACCACGCCTCATTTCGACTCTAACTGTCACAAGGTCGTTTACAAGACACAAAAAATCATCGGTAGAGGTAGCGTGATCTAGTTTCATACAAAATAATAGTTAGACGCCAATGTTTACGCTTTGACTTCGGTGGCGAGATTTACTCTAATCAGACATTTAAGCACAAATTATATTTTCGAAGGCAATGTTTTTGTTTATTATTGTAGGAATTACTCGAATTGATCCTACTTGGCATTAGAATGGAATGAGAATTATCATAATAGTCTTCTTGTGTTAAAGAGTTTATAGCTCGTTTAACTAAAAAGTCAGCATGTGCGAACTCATGTGATTTTGGGCTCGTATACTAAGGTAAAGAAAATTACCTTTGCTCACTGTATAGATGATTATTAGTGATATTTTGATTCATCCAGATAAAACTACAGGTAATTCATATACAGTCGACTATAATTAAATATTGAACCCATTTTCGTAACACATTACTATGTAAATATTGAATCTCTGTTTTTACACAGGTGATGAATCAGCCATAACAGATGAATCAGAAGAAGAGAAGAAGCTGAAGAAGAATCAAATGAATCGAACTGAAACACAATGACTCAAATAATAATAGTTAGTGGAGAGAATTATGAAGACAGTAGCGATGATATTGATTTTGAGTCATAAATGGTCTTTTTCCACTTTTGTTTGATCACACGTTCTTGAACAGTTCTTAATGTACCCATTCCTTTAATTTTGATTTGTACTGAAATTATTAATGTTTTTTAATACAAAAAATATTTGCTGTACAGAGCGATAAATTAACTATTCACTCACAAACCCATAATCATTAGTTCAAGCCGCTCACACTTTTTATCTCAAATCCTATTGACTGCTGACTAAATAAGTTTTATGGAAATTATGTTTGACTGTTTATTTCGTGAATATTATTGAGTAAACATACTGCAAAATTTCAACTTTTTCAAAGCATTTGCATGAGCTGAATTTTTACGACAGGTATGTAGTAGTGCTGACGTCGCGCTTTCGTTTATTGGGCCGTATTCATAAAAACGAAGGATATTCCCCCAAACATAAGGTAGAAGTATAAGGTTATGATTTAAAGTAAAAGGTAGAAGTATAAGCATTTCCTTCTTTCCGTATTCATAATGATTACTTTATACTTGCGAGGATATCCTTCAGGCGCAAGTAAAAGGTTGACTCGTCTGAGCCCTGAGCGACATGTTAGAATGTGTTCTACCATGTTCTGATATGATGTCCCTGCTTCCTTCATTTCGACTTTCTTGTGTTATTAGAGTTCAGAATTTTTTTTTCAGACAGACAAAATTTTATTTTATTTTCCAAAATTGTAATTTCGTAAATATGTAATCGGTTTAATAAGACATGTAACTCTGCCTGGGACAGCTGCGGGGTGGATTGAGTAGCTCAGCAGTTGTCACTGGCGGTCCCAAGCCCGGGTAAAGGAGGAGGGTTGTAGCGGCAGGCCAGCTCCCTGCCCTACGTAAAAAATTCATTTGCTATAAATCCTAATCAGGAACCTCGGAATAGGACGGAAAACTCAAGAAGACGAACCAAGCTAAGAAAAAGGACAACGATTTGTGGCACATGGAATGTTCAGAGTCTCTCTCTCGAAATAAATGAAATCGTAAATGAACTCAAACATTTGAAAATAGATATAGCAGTCTTGACTGAAACGAAGAAGAAAGGTAAAAGATCGGAAAACTGGGGAAAGTATGATCACTTTTATAGTGGAGTCTCCAAAGAAAACAGAACCAAACAGAGAATATCAATTGTTATACATAGAAGATTCAGAAAGTTTATAAAAACATGGGAACCGATAAATGAAAGGATTATAAAGATCAGCCTCTCAATATACGGATATAAGATGACCATACTAGGAATATACGCTGTAAATGAAGACGAACTAGTACATAATAAAGACATATTCTTTGAACAAGTTAACCAGGAAATAGAAAAAATTGGAACCTTGAGAGAAATAATACTTTTAGGAGATTTTAACGGAAGAGTGGGAAGGAAAAACAATGACACCGTGGTTGGAAAGTTTGGAGAGGAAGTAGTAAATGATAACGGAAGAAGGTTAATAAAAATATGCGAACAATACCAGCTGAAAATTCTAAATGGGTATTTCCAACATCGAGAGATCCATAAATACACGTGGACATAGACAACAAGAAACTGTTATCGATTACGTAATAACAAAACAAAAATCCCGCTTAAAATTCATAGATGTGAGAGTAAATAGAGGAGCTTCTTGTGGTAGTGACCACTACTGCCTTAAAGCAAAGATAGTTGCTCCCATAAGAACAAGAGATCAAAAAGAAAATATGCATGGGGATAAGAAGGAAGTTAAAGAGACAGAGATAAGATATAATTTAAGTAGCCTGGAACAAGAAAGTACGAGAAGACTATACAAAACCCGATTAGACAACAAATTACAACGAACAGAATTTGACAATATAGAAGAGGAGTATGAGTATATAAAAACGTGTATACAGTCGGCAACATCAGAGGCATTAGGGCGCTATGAAAAAGGAGGAAAACAGCGGAAACCATATTGGTGGGATGACGAAATTGAAGTTGAAATAGAGGAAAAACGAAAAAAATATCATGCATACTTAAGCTCAAAAAATATGAATGACAAACTGACATATAAAGAAGCCCAAGCAAGAGTGCGTAAAATGATATGTACAAAAAAGAATGAAAACTGGGAGGCGACATGTTCTAGACTTAACACATATATAGGAGGTAGGAAAATTACGGAAAGCTGGAGATTACTCAGGAAAATGAGACAGGAGCGGAAAAAAGATATCATTTCACCAATACCAGCGCAAAAATGGAATCAATATTTTGAAAAAATGTCATCAGAACATAGAAAAAAATTTAAAAACATAGAAAACGTTAAACCCAATATAGTTACTCAAGGATCTCCAATAAGAATAAGTATATCAGAAGTTAAGGAAGTATGTAGATCACTAAAGAATGGCAGAGCCCCAGGACCAGGAAATATTCCTGGAGAACTTATAAAATATGGAACAGACAAACTATACCATTCACTGAGAGACCTTTCCAAAGATGTACGAGTAGATCAAAAGTACCAGAAGAGTGGAAGGTATCATATATATCCACAATTCATAAGAAAGGGGATAAAAGTAAGTGTGACAATTACCGAGGAATATCTGTTACAAATTCCATCAGCACAATATATGGGAATATATTTAAAAAACCGTATGGAGAACGAATATTGTGAAATGGAGGCAGAAGAACAGGCCGGTTTCAGAGCAGGAAGATCCACAATCGATCACTTATATACAGTCACACAAATCTTGGAGAAGAAGATAGCATTTAACCAAGAAGTACATCTACTATATGTGGATTTAAAAAAACATATGATAGCATTCCTCTGGTAAAACTCTGGGAAACTTTACAAAACACTAATATAAATGTAGAATTAATAAAGGCTGTAAAGTCTCTGTATGATAATACAAGATCTAGAATAAAAATAGGACACAATATAACAACGGGATTTATAGTAACTAAGGGACTTAAACAAGGATGCTGCCTATCTCCTGCACTATTTAAGATATATTTAGAACGCGCATTGATGATTTGGAAAAGAAAATGTCACAGTATGGGCATACCAATAGATGATACATCAACACTATACACATTATCCTTTGCGGATGACCAAGTTGTTATTGCGCAAGATATCGATGATATGGAATATATGACACGCAAACTTATCGAGGAGTATGAAAAGTGGGGTTTAGTGTGAAGAAAACGGAATACATGTGTATTGGAGAACAACAACAAGATCTACTTCTGTCAACCGGGCAATACATCAAACACTGCTATGAGTATAAGTATCTAGGCATGATAATATCAAACGACGGGACACTTGATGAAGCGATTTCGGAAAGAAACACTCAAGGAAGGAGAGCAATTACAATTTTGAACAGCATTCTATGGAATAAACAAATAACAAAAGAAAATAAAAGAATAATATATAATTCAATAATTAAAAGTATAGTAACCTATAGTTGTGAAGTATGGCCAATAAAAGAAAGAACAGAAATAATGATAAGAACCACAGAAATGGACTTTTGGAGGAGGTCATTTGGAAAATCAAAGAGAGAAAGGGTAACAAATGAGAGAATAATAAATATGATGGGAATAACACATGAAATTGTAGATAATATAAGAACCAAACAACTCGTATGGTACGGGCATGTTCAGCGAATGCCAAATGACAGAATACCCAAAAAAATTCTAAACTGGAAACCACAAGGAAGAAGAAGGCGAGGAAGACCACGAAAAAACTGGAGAGAGGGCATTGATAATGAAATTCGGGAGAGAGGTCTGGACGAGGACATGTGGAGAAATAGAGAGGAATGGAGATTATGAATCGGAAGACGGCGAAGGACGTTATAAACCGATATGATGATGATGATTAATAAGACATGTAAAATGCATCACTTGTAAACTTAATTAATATTAAAATTGTTTATTACAATACTCAAGTTTCTTCTGATTTCTTATCCTTGATGGTGAAGAGGTAGTTCATTATCATTACTGTCATGGTTTTCTTCATCTTGTACTGGTGCCTCTTCAGCTGATTCGAAATCAGAATCACCTAAAGTTTTTGCAACATTGTGGAATAGAAGACAAAAACTACTATTTTTGGTACATTTTCCAATTTCACGCTACAAACGTACTGTAAGATAGGAAACCGGCGTTTAAGTTGACTAAAACATCGTTTAATTATTACGCTCTCTTTTACAGAAAGCTTGTTATAATTTAACTTAGCACCAGGAGTAGAATTTCTAAATGGAATAATGAGGTATGGCTTTATCCTATATCCCTCATTACCAAATAGCACAACATTGCTCTTATTTCTTACTTATAATCCCACTTGTGAATTTTTCCATATCCTCGAGTCGTGCACAGATCCAGGCCAACTAACGTCGACATTAGTGAGCATTTCACTGGCATCACAAGTGGCTTGAACATTCAGAGTAGGCTTACCTTTTCGATCGATGTATTCATCTCCATGGAGTTTTGGCTTCAGCTTTTCCCTATATGGGTACAATCAACAACACCAGTATCTGTCAGGAACACTTATACTTGCTTTGCCATAATTTTTTTGCCTCAATTATTTCATTGTTGATTGTTCGAAATTTTTATCCATTCATTTGAATGCGCAATTATGCTGTCAACTACTACATTCACAGTCCGAGATACTGTAGCTTGACTAACCAAGTTCTTGACTAATACCTTTTTGATAGCCAGGGTACATACCTTCATTCTGTGAACTCCCCGAATTTCTTCATTTGTACCTAAAAATTGGTCCACAAGCTACTCTACATTTCTGTCTTCAAAACAGTATAATCCTTTAAATTCACGAACAAGTGCAGATAACCGGGCTTGTAATGTTAAATGTCCCTCACATCCACAACATTTGCCATCGCTCTGAAAATCGGACAAAACAACCTGTCATTACAGAGCCGAGTCTACTACTGACCAAACTCAGCATTTTTGAAGGATATGCTTTTTATTTAAAGTAAGAGATCAATATTATGTATACTCATTTACTTTTTATATGAGTATAAGGATATGCTTGTACTCTATAAGTATATTTTGCAAGCATAAGCATGTCCTTTTCTTTATAAATTCGGCCCATTATGTTGTTTGACATTTTATATTGAGTTCTGTGTAGTATCTACAGAAGAAAACTATTTACAGAAAAATGTTGAGCTTATCCAAAATACTTTAGGGACGATAATTAATTTAACACCATTCCCAGCCCACCACCAACAGGTGTCCCGATATCTGACGTGCTTAGTCTACAGTGGCTTTATATGACCAAAGTAAGATCTATCTAAAAATATCAGCCTTTCCAAAACTATCGCATTTTTTTATTGCGAGCTCTTGAACTGTTACTTAAAAGCAATTTATACTATTTAATATTTATTAAGCAGTAATATTAGTTAATTATTTTAACACTCATAAAAAAAGAAAAGCAATGAACAGCATTTTATTGTAAATTCAGTGCCACCTGAAAGAAGTCAATAACTGCAATTATGTCTGTCTTACAGCAAGAAAAAACCCGGGGCTAACTTACATACATTAACAAAAGAAAGATCTGATGCAACCAAATGCATCTTGCATGTCTGCAATTTAAGAGTCAATAGCCGGCATATAATGTCATGTGTTTCCCAATTTTTTAAGACGTCAGTCGCATCGTTCTTAATGCAAAGGTCGAATGATGGTCAGTTAAATATCCTAAGTAGAATATTCCCATTATGCAGCCTCTGTTAACAACATCCAATAAAATTTACTATGTAACATCCTTTGGGAGGAATTTGGAATTTCTAAACCACAATAATTGAGGATAAAAAATAATAACCTAGTTGGTGTTTCTTTTCAACGGCATAGAACACTGTTAAATAAATTTTCTGGTTAAATTTAGCAATTACGTATACTTAGTTTTATATTAATTATGAATATGCAAACATATATTATTATATAATTAATATTACCTATAAAAACATCAGTTTTTACTCAAAACGGATGGTTTATTAATTAGGTATACCACTGTGTGGACTTTATTATCTTGTCGATTAGTAATGGGGAATCCTAGGATATGGGTATGAGTTTGTGGTACAATGCTAAGATGTATGCAATTAAATGGAAGTTAACATAGCACTTATACTTGGATGATGTATTTTAATTACTCACATCGATAATTTATTGATAATACTAAATGTGGTAAAAGTTTAAATTAGTTTTTATTAAAATAAAATTATGAGATTAAATTACATCAATAGATCGGAGTAATTTTAACCTTTGTCTTTGTATGTAATTCTGAAATTTTTATTTAAGTAAAATATTCTTGTTACTTATATTCTTGTTATTTATTTTTGAGCAACATGAAGCGACAGCCATGGATAACTCATTATCACCTTTCATTGCCAGTCTCTTCGTGAATAGATTTGAAACAGAAGCAAGACAAGAAATGGATTACTTCCCTAGGGTTTGGCTTAGGTATGTGGATGAGGTGTTCGCAGTATTTGACACAAAAGTTGTGAACATTGATAATTTCGTTTCCAAATTAAATAACCGTTTCGCGTCAATAAAATTCACACACGAAGTTGAAACTAATGAGCAAGTACCGTTTTTAGATGTATTAGTTATTAGAAATAGCGAAAATAAGTTGGAATTCGATGTATTCAGAAAAGGCACCATTCTCAGATATATCCCTAATGATTCCCACCATTGTGTTCAACACAAAATGGCGAGCCTCAATTTTCCAGACCATCGCCTACTAAGCTTCCCTCTCAATAAAGAGAGGTTTGAAAAAGAAAAAGCGCTAATCAAGGATATAGCTGAGTGTAATGGATATTCTATTGATGCAGTTGAAAAAATGATTAGGAAACGTAGATATAAAGAAACACTTCGAAATTCCTCGACCTTTCAAACTGAAAGAGAACAGCCAGAAAAATATGTATCTATTTCTTATGCTCCTCGATTCACTCGTGGTATTAGTAAGATTTTTAAAGATATAGGAATGGCGGTAGTTCATTCGTCAAAAAATAAATTAAAAGAACTTTTAGGCAATCCAAAAGATAAAATTAACACAAATGATAGGTCGGGGATTTATGAAATCAGCTGTAACGACTGTAGTTAAAGGTACGTTGGACAGACCAGACGATCTATTCAAACCAGGTTCAAAGAGCACATGGCGCATCTTAGATATGGTAGAATAGATATGTCTAGTGATGCCCAACATGCTTTCGAGAACAACCATAAGATAGATATTAGCAACTTAAGATTAATTAGAAATGTAACAAATGCAAGACAGCTGGATGCATTTGAAAGTTTAGAAATTGAAAAATGTAAAAATAGTATGAATAGTGACAGAGAGCACGACTTACTAAGCCGCGTGACGGTCGTCGTTCAGTGAGCCACAACCGTGACGGTCAGGATTCACTCAGCTATAGTCAATAATTTAGGTATAAATAGGATACATTGTTAGCATAAGATTAGTTTTAATCATTTCCAGATGATGCCAACTTTGTTGGCAAAACGCGCGTCGAGTGTAGTGTATAGTGTTTTGGTGTTTTGTGGAAAACTCAGTTAGTGTTATCTTCACATCAAGGGTTCCAACCTACTCCAGGAGAATTATTTATATAGTTATAAAAAATTAGGTGTATCTGATAATTATGGAAAAACTATTATATACATGATGCTGCTATGTTGGGCCTATACTGTAATACCTATTTACGTATGCCTATTTTGATGAAATTGTATTGAATAAATTACAAGAAAAATAATGTTTTAAAATAACTTTGTAATATTTGGTCGAGTTGACAGTTAAATCGAGTTTAACTTTTATCGGGTTAATCGAGTTTAGTTGACAACTAAATCGACATTTAACTGTCCCAAAAGAGATCTTAAATTTTATGTAAAGTACGAAGCAGAGTCAAATAAAAACATTAATAGGACTTTAAAAATACACTGAATATACTTTTACTTAAAAATTGGTAGACATTTTATATTAGAGATGTAGAAGGCATTACTTATAACTTATAACATACATAGACTTCTTGGTCATTAATTGCATCGTACGCTATTCTGCAAAATACTCTTATACCATTTTCTTACGTGACTTTAATGCTCTAAAGCACTAATCAGCATATATAATAACGTCAGTAGGTGTACAAAATTTTTCAAAGTATATTTATAGTTTTTCCGGGTTTTCTATTGACGTACCAAGGCATAAGCTGATTGATTCTCTTGGATTTGTTTAATTCTGATGATAATGGCTGTAGTTCAGATACACCATGAACAGTACACTGAATAGTACAGGATCTGTTTTACTATAAAATATGAGTATATACAAATCGAACATAAAGATTGTTGATTACTACCCATTAATAAATAGCTGTATATAAGATTTGTGTATCCAATTCTGAACTTTGAAAGTGCGGTTTGTATTGACAAAGGTGGTTTCCATTTGTAAACTTTGGGTTTTATTTCTTTTAGTTTCGAAACTCCTGCATCCTACTTTTTTATGTCAAGATGATATATTATAATATTATCTTAATATATTTATTGCCACTTATAACTTATTGCCATGAATTCCTACAAACTAAGGGTCGAGATGAAAATGACAACCTTTTCCAAGTTAACCAACCATTATGTTAAGAAGAGAATATTTTGTATTGTAATCGCATGTAGATATGTTAGCTAGGCTTTGCAGAGTATATACTGAAAGAATCAGTGCAAATAAGTACATCCTTCCGTCAATTTATTTCTGAGTAATACAAACCCTGCCATGTCACAAAAAGTTCAGTGTATATGCTAGCCAACTTTAGCAGTGTTCAACTATGCGTAGCATTTCCATCTGAACAGGTACTGCTTACACCCCTATCTAATTTGAATCTGTCTATAAGTAACACGTGATATCCTTGAAATGAGATTATTATACTGTATAAATTTGATACTAGTACTTTGCTGATAGTCTAGTCTGTTCTCAAGTGTTCACCTTTTATAATAAAGTTAGAAGGTTCTATTTTCCTTAATGGAATTTCGCATTGACCAACTTTGCATGTAGATAGAATGCTTTTCTGAAATGTCTTCAGTATTTTTTGAAATGTTTTCAGTTTTTAACCTAATTTCTACTCATCGAGTTATGATAGATCTGCGTTCGTATAGAGGACGCTCTTCGTCGAAAATAAGATTGTTTGCTTATAACATATTATAATAACAATTGTGTCAACACAGTGGTGATTTAAAAATGGCAACTCCACCAGAGCACTGCACCAGCATGAGGTAAATTTTATTTTAGTAGTTGGATACCTATTAATATCTGCAGTAAAATAAGGTTATAATATTGAAATATATTTTTGTCAATCCAGTAAGTGTTGGAGACTCAAGTTTAAAAATTGAGCGACTTCAGCAGACTTTCCTCAACCTGGACAAGTAAAACATGTTGTGAGGCCTGAATCGGATGTTTGTAAAATGGAATAAAAAAAAGTGGGAATGGTGTACTATCATCAACGTGAAACCAAGAGAGCATGCGATTAATGTCGTCTGACGTTTTCTTCATAATTCAAAATCTCTCGGTAAAAGATCATGCTATTTTAGGGGTCCAAGAAGAATCATTTTGGAGGACTATTCACCTAATGGGGTTAATGTTGTGTAATGGGTGTAGTCGAGGTAATATGAAAGATAGAGGTATTAACACGTTCAATGCTGATGGCACACGGGGTGTGCCATCAGCTGTTTTCGTCAGACGCCGGTGTCACACATGGTGTGCCACTGGTAACACTTGCTAGCGCTGCTCAGTATTGAGTCGGCTTTTGATGGAGTATATCGTTATCGCTCTAGCCGCTTACGAACCATCTACTTTATTCGTAAACACGACCGGTTTTAGTTCTTTTTGACCGTCTGTGTTATGGATCCCGTTGTTTCTGGACCATCTAGACCGAAGAGAAGTTGTAAATAAAGGGATGATAAGAGACCACTGACGGAAGATGAGCTGTGGAAACTTGCGGAGAGCTTTTTCGACAGTTCAGATGACGAATTATTTGCAGAATCGGAAGATTCTTGGGCGAACGCCGGAGAATCAGATGATTCTGATAGGGCTGAAGATGAGATTATAAATAATGACCCAGGAGAGGATTCCAGTGACGATGGACATTCCGATAACGCACAAACTTTTGTCTGAAATGATACTCTTGCCCTTGAAAATTTTATATTTTCGGGGAATCCCGGCCTACGTGTACCACATCCTGGTAATAACCCATATGATTTCTCTTTCTTATTGGTCACGGATGAATTATTGAATCATATCGTCGAGTATATAAATTTATATGCCGAGGAAGTTTTTCTTAACAAATCAACGAAAGAAAAATGTCGCATTAATGAATGGAGGGATATTAATCTAGAGGAGCTCAAAGCTTTTCTTGGAATTTGGTTCCATATGGGAAGTGTACGGATAAATCTTTTGCAGGATTATTGGGAAAAGTATGAAATTTTTGCGATTCCTGATCTGCAAAACTATATAAGTAGAAACCGATTTATGCTCATAATGCGATGAGCATTTATATTTATTTAAAAACCCAACTAGGGAGGATCATTCTGGTTACGGTGATCGCCTTCATAAAATAAGATTTTTGCAGGACTACTTCAATCGAAGAATGGCAAAGGTGTATTACCCCGGAAAGCAGTTATCGTTGGATGAATCCATGGTTTTGTGGAGAGGGAGATTGGGATTTCGTCAATTTATAAAAGGAAAAAACATAAATTCGGAATGAAACTTTACATATTAGCTGAACCAAATGGATTGACATTACCTTGCTTTGTATACAGTGGTGCTCAGGGAGAATTAGGCGGTGCAGGTTATGCTGACAAAGTAATTATGTCACTGTGTTACTCTTTGTCACTTTGTTTGTTTGTTACTGTTGTTGTTAATAGTGTTACTCTTTATCAACAACTATTGCAAAACCAAACCTATGTTACCGGTACTCTTAGAAAAGGAAGAAGAGGAACTCCCAAAGATGTTGCCAATTGCAAAATAGGAAAAGGTGACATTATAACCAAATACAGTAAGGGAGTAGCAGTAAGTAAATGGCGAGATAAGAGAGAAGGTTTGTTTTTATCGACAGAATTTGAAGAAGAAATGGTAGAATTTAGAATAAAAAAGGAGACGTTAAGAAACCAGAGGCTATTTTATGTACAACGAGCATATGTCTGGAATCGACAGACAACATCAGATGCTTGCATACTATCCAAGCGAGAGGAAAACGCTGAGGTGGTACAAGGAACTAGGAATTCATTTCCTATCTATGATGTTCCTAAATAATTATATTTTCTTCAAAGCATCAATGCCTAATGTCAAGATGAGCTTTTACAATTACCGTATAATAGTACTCAAAACGCTTTTGGCGGAAAACTTACGTCCTTTATAAAGACTAGCCCAACATTTTCCACTCAAGCTGGACAGAAAATATAGGAGGAGATGAAGAGTCGGTAGCAAAAAGAACATTAGGATGATGACATAATATTACTGCCCAGCTTGTGAGAACGAACCAGGGCTTTGTTTAGAGAAATGTTTTTCGGAATACCATAAATAAGTATTTTACATTTACCTAAATATATTTTCGAGTTTCCTATTGTTACTTTATATTTCTAGACTGATGTTCTCTCATATTATAGTATTTTATCTTGCAACCTGTAGTCAAAAGTTTCATTTTATACATTGTTTTCCACATTTCGTTTTTTTTTATAATTTACTTGAAACCTTTATGTTTTTTTATTCAACAATAAAGTTTATTTATTTATTTCCTCAAACATCTTTTTCATTTCATTTGTGACAAGAAAATGTCTATTTTACACCTCGTGTGCCACCGGCTTCTGACAACAGTTTTGCAACCAGAGACCGATGGCGCACGCTGTGTATCGGTACATAAAAACAACCGAAAGCACTCGACTTTTGACATACGCACAGCAAAGATGGCCTTGCTTTAACTACCTGTGAAGGAGACTTGAAAATTATATTTAATTCCAAATACACCATAAAAGACTGTGGTTAGCCATGGACGACACAATATTCTAAAAATATTGTGTGGCCTTTTGTATAGCCTAAATATGCAGACCGTTTGCAGTAGTATGCGTCTTTGTGCACAATGTGAGAAAATTTATACGGAATATTCCTGATTCAAAATATAACGGGTCAAATAATGTATTTGGTTTACAATCGAAGCATGTTTACCTTTACCAAAATTTTTTTTATTAATATGCTGTTAATATAAAGCATATTAATTTTGTTTATGGCAACTCGACTGGCGCAAGGTATTTACTATTTTTATAGCAATACTATACCCAAATACAAATGAACCGGACATACCTGATAACAGACTTGTCATCATTATCATTATGGTATCAATAAAACGGCGCACCTCCTCATTACGCTCTTTTTGTTCGCGCTTAGTTGGATAACATCTTTCTACAACGTTGGGTAGGGCGACGTGGAGCTATAAAGTGGCTATCTCGTTCCCCAGATTTTACATCCCGTGATTTTTTCTTTCGGGGTAATTTAAAAACCGATGTCTATGTCAATAAGCCCTAAAGCATAAATGATTTAGAGGAACGAATTCGAATGGTCCGGAAAATATTTATGCACAATGAATTTATTTTGTGACTAGAATATTATCAAATAGCCGCTTTCTGCCTGCAGTGCTACTGGGTGGATTGAGTAGCCCAGTAGTATTGTTGGTGGTTTCGAGCCCGGAAGAAAGAGGAGGGTTAGAGGGCCAGGTTAGCTGCCTACCCTCTGTAAAAAAAAACATATAAACCAGTTCAGAGTACCGTATTCATCGAAGAGGAACAGGTCATAGACCTATTATAGAAGAAGGAATAAAAAGGGTATTATCAAATAGTTAATGAGCAAAGAGTTTAAATACATCATTAGTTAATGTATTTATTGTTTTGTTTATAAATAAATTAATCTTCACAATTACTTTTTTTTCTGGAAACTTACTTTCTGCAACTTAATAAAATTTTTATAGTAATACTAAAAAAATGTGCTCTTTCACTGTAGTGTACACAAAATAAGGGTTGTCATTTTAAAAAATGAGCATTCCTTTGACCCTGCAAACGTAACCCACTGTACATAGAACTAATGTATTTCAAAAGATGGAATATTTAAAATGCCTTTTGACCTATTGGAGCATTCTTTAAGTACCGATATATTTCATTCTACTTTTCTTTCATGATGTGATTTAAAAATCAGAAGGCTTGTACTTACGTGCTTATTTATAATTGTGCGCATACAAATTCGTAAACCAGCGCATCCGTCAAATATTTAACACTAATGATAATGACCATGGCAATAACAATTTTACTAGCAAAATTTCCAAACATTAATTTTAATTATGTTTCATGGTTTCTTAATGATCTAAAGTATTTAAACAAAAGAAAACTGTCTTGATATTTTAGAAATCTATAATTATTTTATTGTTTATGTATTCAATGTACCGTGTCGATTTATTTGCAATTGTATATCGTAATTCAAGCGAGAGAAGAATGTGTGACTGAACTCTCTACATTTTATTATCTTCTGCCGTTCACTTAAATCTTTGATTTTATTTATTTTTTCTCATAACTTTAGATAGTATAACCATAAATGCTCAGATATATGCATTTACGAGTACAATAATGAACTTTTTGTGTTCATCAAAATTTACATCATATAAAAGTGACTAAGTAAGCTTCGGCATGGTAATATTTTCTTTAAATTTATTTCGTATTAGAATTGATATTCCCAGTTGAAAATAAAGAAGTTATAATTTATATTGCTCACCTCTCTGTAATTATGTAAAGTTACTCTTTGGTGTTTCCATTAAACAGAGAGTACTGAACTCGCTTAAGGGAAACCCCGGTCAAAATATACGTACATACAGTAACTGGTAGGTAATTATTTGGCAAATCAGTTTATTGCATAAAAAGTCCCGCTAGTTTAAATTAGTTCCTAGCCATATGGTGCCTATGTAACGTAAATTCCGCAATAAATAAATATATGTTATCGTGAACTGAAACAAAAATAGTGTATTTGAGAGCATTAAATTAAGAACATATATAAAATTGTATCTGAAATATTACTGAAACTATTAAAAGATCGGTTTTTACATTATTTTCGTCATCATAGTTGTGTATTTTTACAGGGTTAAGCTTTTTGTAAAGATCTTTGTCATATAGATTGTTAATAATGTCTTCTATTTTTTATGCAATTTATCAATAAGTACTTCCAGTTTAATTACAGCTAGGATTAGCAAGGAACCTGATGCTCAATAATAGGCATATTTCTTGTTTGGAAATATGATGTCTGTAAGTATCTCAGCAAGTAGAATTCCGAAAAGATTATTGTACCATCGTCCACTCAGTATTCAAAAATGCCATTAAATAATTTCTAAATCAGAAAGCACCTCGTGACAATGTTTTTTGACATATAGAAAGCTTATGACCTAAAGTGGCGATATAGAGTCTTAAGTAATCTTCAATATTCTCCAGACCATCGTCCGCTGTCTATAGAATCATTTCCTAATGAACATCATTTCGATGTTGGAATAGAGAACCATCTATCATAGTCATACTCTTTAAAAAAGCATATTCCATAGGAACAGACTTTAAGTGTATTATTCTCTTTGACATAGCAGTGAAACATATCACTGTATCTTTTAACCCTATATAGGTAAGTGCCTCTATGTAGACGACCTAGTAATTTAGTCCGATGCAAGTGCTTTTCGTAGTAGACCGGCAAACAGTTTTACTGTATCGGTTCGCCTTTGAACATTAAGACGAGAACATCCATATCATATATGATCAACGTTACAGCACAGTCAAGTCATCAAAATTGGCATATTAATCTGCGTGAAAGAAAAACACCGGGACATAACCGGAAAATAACTTTTCAGAGTGAACATTTCCGAAAAACCTTCCGAAAATACAAAAGTTGTAGAATTTGAATACAGAACCATCTTGATATCTTAACGTTGACATCAAGGTCATTTCAAAATCAACTTTAAGTTTTCAAATAAAAATCTCCCCTACAAATTTTTAACCTCCCGCATTCGGGAGTTTATGGGTAAACATGGCTTCTAAAGGTTATTTTACAAGATCAAATAAAATTAATTTGCAATGATTTTAAATTTTTGACACATTTTTAAATTTTCAATTAATTTTCATCATTTATTTAGTTGCACTTTTACACATTCCCATGAGATGCCTTCAACCTTTATTATTATCATTGAACCTAACCGTCTTTAATTTTGATATATAATTATCAATCGGATTTAATTTTGATATATAATACATACCTGATAGGTTTAAATTTGGTTTGTGCTAGGTGTGTCTCTAGATCAACAACTTTACTGTCTGGATCGATGTCCCATAAGTAAGCACAATACACCTCAAACTATGCACAGATCTAGATATTTAGAATTTTTTTGCACTTATCACAATGCAGTTGCTATTGATATGGATGGATCTAGAATTAAATATTTAATGCATAACTCAATTTTTGTGAATCAAGGAGCACACTCCTCGAACTCTTACCTGAGATTGCTGTACATAGAGCTAAAATGTATGCTATTTAGCATTGCTCTTTTTTTTAACAAAATAGTTGGTTACACAGCCATTCTTGTGCATCTTTATTCATACAGATATCAAGGGTAATGATGCTATGAGGTAGCTAAAAACTCTGCATCCATAGATATCCCGCTAATGAGACCTACTTATATCAAAAATAATAGTTAAAATACGCATTCTTAGAATATGGCAAAGCGAATGGAAAAGCGCTACAGATTTGAATTCCATTAAACCATCTGTTGTGTCTTGAGACTTATTTGCGTTAAGAATTATCACTGAATACATTTCCATTAGTTCTTTTATCTAGTCGACTGAAATATGTAACATTGATGATCTGCAATAAATAGTAATACCTATATGATATGGGCGAAAATAAAAGTATCCAAAAATACATTATTCTTCGGTTACCATTCACAGTATATTGTGCTTCGAGTCCAGGCTCATAATAGGTCAACTATTATATTTAAATAAAAGTAGTAACACTCTCAAAACTATTTTATTAAAAAAAAAACATTGGTAACAGACCCAAAACACAAACTTTTAATTTAAATATGATGAAATATTACTACGTTAAGATGTGTTTATAACAAGTTTGTTAATAAAAACATTAAGATTCGCATTATCAACTAGCAAAATACTGGATGCATAGTCCAAAGGAAGAAAAGTGATCGATTATAAATTTCACGTTTAAATCTCTTGCTCTGAAGAGGATTATAACAAACCGACGATCCAATGCAAAAAAAAATTATGTAAATATTTCTGTATCCACAACTAACATTCAAAAAGGATTTCTTCAAGGTAAAGTTTGATTCTTTATATTTTGCTTTAGAACTTCAAAACGGCAAAAAATCAATCGGTTACGGTGGGTTAGAGAACATAGGCACTGGACTTTATAATAATGGCACCAGGTAATTTGGAGTGATGATTCCAAATTTGAAATCTGTTTAGGTGATACCTGAAAACGTGTGCTGAGAACCCCACAGGAAACTTATCATCCTGACTATTTGATTAGGAAAATGAAATTCCCTGCATCTTTTATGATCTGGAGGTGTATAAGTGGCATGGGAATAGAAAAATTGCATTTTATAGATGGTACTGTGACAGCAAAAAAATATAAACAAAAGTTTGACAGGCAGTTCATTGCCATCAATACCAATATGTCAAGGCACTGACGTGCAGTACATTTGACAGCAGGATGGTGCTGCGTGTTATACAGCAAAACTGTCAAAGCTTGGTTTACAGAGCATAATGTTCCTGTTATGGAATGGCCCTCTAGCAGTCCAGACCTCTCGTCAATAGAAACATTGTGGCATAAAATGAAGAAACAGTTGCGCAAACATCCAGTCCATTCAGTTAAGGATCTACTCACCAAATTGCAAGAAATTGAGACAGCAAGCTTCCCTGAAGAGTGTGATAAGGTGGTAGATACAATGCCTACCATAATTGAAGCTGTTATTGTTAGTAAAGATGATGTAATACAGTTTTGATGAAGCGGCTGAACTATTCTAATACTTCATTGTATACTAATATTTTCTACTAATGTAATACTAATAATATACGATGAAGTATTAGTAAGACGCTAATATTTCATCGTATTTAAGTTAATTTAAGTTTATACTTTGTTTCTATTACCAATATTTGATTTAATAAAATAGTTTTGAGAGTGTTATTACTTTTATTTAAATATATTAGTTACAAAAATATGCCTGGCTGAACTATTATGAGCCTGGGCCCTGGGCTCTTATTCATGTAGTTCATTTTGAACCCCCGCATATATGGGCTCTCATGTTCTGCTTTCCACTAGCTGCGCCTGGTATTGTTGCATCAAGTTGATTCATCTCAAACTTCCATCAATAGATAGCTTCATTTCACTTAACATATTTAATTTATGATATTTCGCATAATAATACGAACTAATTCAATTAACTAATTCATTGAACTAATTTAATGTCCGTTTAATAAAGAGACGAGTAAGCAAATCGCAATAATATTGCGCCGCCCCCTCGCTCATATCGAAGCCACCTCCGGAGCATGCCTCTAGAGGCTTCGGCTCAAAAAAGAAAAGTTACCACGTTGTTCACAAGGATCGATTTACTATATTGATTTTGTAAAATGCCGAAATTCGAAAGAAAAGCATTTCGTACATCGCTCTAAAAATTCGTGACACACACACGAAAACAGACGTTTAGTAAATAGTGATAATAAAGGTGATACAGCAGTATGCAACAATGTAAGTATGGGGAGTATAAAGTGTTATGTTGTTTGTGAAATAATTCTGAAATCAATTTAAATAACTAAATGTGCTTACTAACCATATGACGTAAATAAGAGTTTGTGTACACGTATAGTCAAAATATGTCCGTCATCTTGAAAATGTTCACTGGTATTTGGCCTTAATAATCCATTTAATACTACGATAATTCGTACTATCATAAATAACTAAGTGATCTAAGGTAATTTGTGTATATGTATGTATAATTTGGAACTAAACAATTGACAGGAACATAATTTTTAACTATTTACGTAGTAAATAAAATATAAAACAAATCACGATATAGAGAACGTTCTTCTATTCCAGACGCAAGCATAAATGAAGTTGGCCAAGGTAATAAAAAAATCCCCATGTGAACTAACACCAACGAGGAGATTAGTGGAATATAAACATTACGAAACATCAAAGGAACGAATAATTACACGAAAATACTACAACATCCTTGTAATATTTATTATGACGGTTTTTTTTTAATAAACACAATAAGCTTCGTTGAACCGGAATTATTGTTATTTTTCTCTACTGCATTAAGATATCCACTTGTGGTGGAGAAATTCCGTTTCCAACATCAAAGAATTATTTTCAGTCAGGCCTCTATCAAATTCTGAGAACTCTAGGCGTGTGATCTTTCACGTACCATGTTCCAATTTTATCGTTTAGCAGTAAAGATAAAACTACCACCTGAAAGTGGGAAATACGGAAGAATGAATGCACTGTGACCGGCTATTGGCTTACGCATGAAAAATATTTATCGTAGTAGTGATAAACTTTCATTATCGGCACTGGTCTCCATGCGAGTCAGAAACCGCATCACATCGACTGAGACATATGTTGATAAATTTTAATATTGATATATGTATTTTCCTGTTTTTCTGTTTATTCGAATATTCATTAATATTCATTACTGTATGACGATGTATTTTCTGTGAAAATATTTCGTGGGAAGGAGCTGGAACTCTTGATGTAGCAACAAAAGCAGGAGGTCAATTTTTCATGAATAGTGATTACAAGTGGTCTCCCGATGATACCAACTTGAGTGGCGAAAATTTCGTCGACAATCGTGTAATCTTTCGATATTCGTATCAAACTGGTCTGCTTTTTTTAATAACAATATTTGGTTGCACAAATAATTTCTGATATTTAATTGTGAATACTCTATGTAGGTCAAAATAATTACAATCTAAACAATGTACGTTAAAAGTAATGCAAAAATGTTATTAATACGTATTGTAACATTAATACAATCTTATGTATGTAGCATTATTTCTTCCATAGGAGATTCTTGAGGTTCAGAAAAGCTTAAATTAATCAATAAATTTTAAAACTGTAATAAAATTGAGACTCTACTAAGTATAATTTATTATACAACGGTTTTGTTTATTTATTGTTTGAATTGTAAGTCTGTTTACATTTTTTATATATTTTTTCACACTTCCTAGCCATTCTTTGTCAATAAATAAATTATTATTATATACTCGTATTGTTTTTGTAACGATTAACGAATAATACCGCTTACTTTTTAACAACGGATATTGAAATAATTTTTTTGTTTACCACTTACCAATCTGACCTAGATTTATTTCAGCTTATGAAACAAGTATAAAATAATTTAATAATCATGGATTAGTTAAAGGCGCCTCCCCACTAAAATAGTCAGTTCTGTGGCTCGACGATGATGACTGATATATTTTAAATTAGACAGATATCAATAAGGTGAAAGTGTTACTTGCCCACTGCCACGAATGATCGTGAGATTCTTGCCGAACGAGATGTAAGTGCGAACGATCTTATACTCTCATACTCATACAGTGAGCGCATCGAAACAACCAAAATGTTTATTTATTTATTTATTTTTTTTTTGATGCGAATGTTTTGGTATACGTATATTTTCTTGACGTCATCACTATTGGACTTCGAACATCATCGACAGTTTTTTTAAGTAGCAACACCCTTGCCTGATGATGCAATTTAACAGAGCACATTTTTGTATGTGTGGAGCTTTGTGGTAGTAATCTACTACAAAGCTCGATTCATTATATAATTATAATAATTCTTTCAAAAATCGAAAAATATCTTAGCAAATTAATCATGAAAATTTAACAATTTTATGAAAAATGGTAATTAAGAGTTTTTTTTTTGAAAAAATGCGTTTTTGCAGCCT
Source organism: Rosalia funebris (assembly GCA_037954035.1). Taxonomy (NCBI): domain Eukaryota; kingdom Metazoa; phylum Arthropoda; class Insecta; order Coleoptera; family Cerambycidae; genus Rosalia; species Rosalia funebris. The sequence goes on from JAZFAV010000007.1 coordinate 15,951,350, forward strand.
TCATACCCATAAAAGTGTCCCTAATAAAAGGATTTCCTGAATTCCTTTATCTACGGGAAATATAGAGCCGTAAATGCTAGCCTGCGCATGACATCCTTGAAAGGTAAATCCTTGAAAGTAATCCTTACGGTGACGAAATTGTTGTAGAAAAAAAAACGAATGTGTCGGCTCCGTGGCGAGAAAATGCGGCCAAAAATTGTAAATGCGGAAAAGAATTACGTAATGCAAAAAAGTGAACAAAGTTATTGGTGGCAAAGGGACAGGAAAACTTATGGATAAAATCATTGTTGAACGAACAAAACGTTTTTGTTTAGTGATTCGCCGTAGTTCAAATTTCGTGGGGAAAATGAAAATGCAGTATGGCCGACGTATTTTCACAAAGCTTCAACCGATGAAAATCCGCAGCACGACAAATGCCCCCCGAGAGAAGATACTTAATCTACTTGACGTAAGGCTGAAGCTACTAAATTCTTTTGCCTAGTACAAGCACAAGACTCCTCTGAATAAGACGGTATTAGAAGTCATTCAGCCAATTTATGAGGATTTATCATTGGAAAAGATACTTGGGAGCTCGCACGAAAAATAATGAGTCAGTAAATACCATGATTTTGAGCATGACGCCCAGACATTAGTATTCTGGCTTTATTGTTATTGAGGTAGTGACTCAATTAGCTGCAATGATATTTACCGAGGGCACCTCAGTACTTTTAGAAGTGTTGAATATCATAGGTGTCACTGGAGGGCCTAACGCCATGCCAAGACCTACGCCGCGACCCACGATAAGGCGCGCATGAACGACGCCGAAAGCAAGGTTTCAGACGCTGCCAAAAGGACCAGAAACGAACAAAGGGAGCAAGTAATAGCGCTATTGGAGGGTTGTGAAGAAGAGGAAGGACAATTGTATGGCCCATGCACTACGGATTGACGGTAAATTTACCTGTTGTTGAGTAATTAGCTTTTAAAACTTCAAACGCATTTTTCTCGAAAAGACGATTTTCAAAATGGTGAGCAAGCGTTCCTTAAAACTATTGAACCGATTGATCTGAAATTTCGTACACAAGTTCTTTCAACACTTGGCTATCGTGTGACGTGATATTTTTGAAATACAATTTTTCACTTTTATTAACGGATGAAAAATCGCGTTTTTTCGAAAAGAAGTCCGCCATTTTGTTAGTTTTTCGAGTTTTGGAAAAATCTCCCGTGACACGATAGCCAATTGGATATTAATTAATTCCCAAAAAATCGTTTTTGTTTCAGATAAACTGGGCGATCGGAAACATGCTCACCATTTCTGCAGGCCTCCAATGAAGTGGATATAACGATAGCCATTTTTTTTCAAGAAAAATGTATCTGTTAACTAGTAGGTACTCTAGAATAAAAGGTATAAAAAACGGAATGCTCTATTTCCTGCTCTTTTAACTCTTTGTTCTTGCTCTTTTAAGAATGAACAGAATGCCCCCTTAATACAAATAAAGACCGTTAAATTGAGTGTTTAAATTACTGCCATTTATCTCTTGACTATGTGAAAAACTGAAAACTCAAAACTGAAATTCTTGTAAAACGTTTAATGTTTCAGCCTTAATTGGTCTTACGTCGCATTATTTCGAACTATTTTAAATGCCCCAGTAATATTTGGTATAATAAGATATTCTAGTTTGGATTTAAAGTAATCCAAGGGAATTAAATTAGCTACTCAATAGCTCCTATTCGACTAATCTACTAATAGGAATGTACGGTGTTTAGGTAATCACACACAACTCATCAATAATATAGTAGCGGATCATTTTGATACTATATTGACTGTTCTAGTATTTGGAGATTTTCATTAATTGAAATCAGTATAAGTGAGGAAACGATGTGCTACTATATCTCGGCATAATTTAGACCAGCTAAAGCACCATCAATAAAAAATAGTCCTACAGTTATGGTCCAAATTATTTCTGCCTCGACACATGGACTTTCTTTAAAAACTGCCTGTCGGTCTATTTATCATTCAATGAAGGTTTTAGGACCCCAATATCTGTAATTCTGCCTATTCATTAAGTCATCTAAACAAAATGTGATCTCGTCAAGGAAAACAACCTAGTTTGAGAATTGGGGATTATTATTATATCGCTTCACTATTTATTCTGCGGTCGAAATCATCTTCCCTAATTTCGAGAACTAATTGCTTTATATGGAATTTTTTTCTTTTGTGCTTTTATAAAAATGGTTCGTGCCTAAAGGGCAGGTAACATTGTAAAGAAAACATGTTACAGCAATTAGATACCTGTCACTCAATAATAAATCTCCTTCGCTTCTTGCATAGGACGTTTTGTTTTCTAATGGTATTTAGTTCGGAACTTTATGAAATAAAAATTGTACAAAACAAAATATTTATTAATAACTTAATAGTTGTACTTATTTATTATGATACAACTAGTTATTTATTTAATAACCTAACCCCCTCTAGGCGCTGTAAGATCTTGCAGTTGGTGGGTTGTGGGTTGAGGGCGCTCTGAAAGGTCCATACCTGTATGAATGATGGCACCACTTTAAGTAGGGGTCGTCCAAGCAAATGCGAGTATAAATGAGGCGGCCTCGGTAAAGAGCCTGTCCATGCGAACAAAGGGATGTGGCTAGGCAGCATCTCGGATATGAACCTTTCTTGAGTTTACTCAAGGGAGAGCGACAAGCCCGGCTCACAACTAAGAAACAGCCCCCCATTCAGCCTGGTGATATTGAATGGGTATGACACACACCCCTAAACCGATGGTGTGAGCTACCGAGCCTAACGCACTGGTTGGCTCCCAGGGGATACCGAGAGTCGCAATCAGTGCCTCAGGAGCACCTGGTGCAACTCCTGAATATTTAAGTCACTTTACCCCCGCATGCGGAGCTCTGCGAGGGTGGACCTTTATTTCTCTAGCTACTCGTGGGACCAAAATTGGAACAAACCCCCTTAAAACAATCTTGAAGGATAAGGAGGTCGAGAGCGGGCGTGTACCGTGTACGCCTCCATCCGCCCAACCAAGCAGTAGCTCCACCGCCGATACCCAGGCCACACTCGGGACCTTGACCTTGACCTCTATTGAGGCAAAGGGCGAGGGGAACCTGAGCAAACCGGGGAACGAAAGTAGTGCAACTACTATGAAAAGAATGGGCGGGCACCAGTGTAGGAAGCTGGTTAAAGCTAGACGTGAGGGAACAGCTCCTAGGAGTGTTGGCGACCTCGATGTTCTGTCGAAGCATAGGAAGGACATAATAAGAAACTAATAACAGTCAGTTTTGAACTATTAACTTAATTCTTAAGAGAATTTTTGGAGTAATTCGTTGATTTTTTTAATCTTATATATTGACAGAAGGAAAGTCAAACTCATCCATAAGTTACTTTGATTTTCTTGTTTATCTGGGATATTTTCCATTTATGTCTGTGGTCTACGAAAACCAGAATCAGTACTAGTTGTTTAAAATTTCTTGGAATTACGGGGGATTTACTGTATAAAATTGTGCAATATTTACCACAGCTTTGACAATTTTATTTAATCGCATACTACCAGTTAATTATATGCTTATGTATTCTTTAATATGACTAATTACTTTTAATAATCGGCTACCGGTTAAAATAGAGCCAGGCGGAAAATAATGTTCGTTACCTAAAACCACAGCAGAAATAAAACAGAAAATAAAATAATATGTATTTGTTTAAAAACTTTGTAATTAGTCTTATGTAATGTCATGGTGCATTTATTTATATTAACTTTATACTTAAAGTGTATAAAAATTTACAATTATTATACATTATGGTGTAAAATTTTACCTATGAGCTAGTGTTAAGTTTTATACAATTTTCAAGCCACTAAAGCCATAACAAAGTTTTATCCCGGCATCGGCATGCCGTGATAAAACTTTACATTTTAACTACAAAACTAATATAAATATTTTTTATTATATTATATAGGTTTGGGCCTCATCAGCCACTGATCGCATGGGTAGTCCCTTGGCGATCCCCTTTTATCCGGGTCATTATCCAAAAATGCTATCCCATAAAATGAGCAATTTAGGCACATCCCCCGCCTTAAGCCTAGCCTCCTCTAGGATAACAGGGGTTCCTAATATAAGATACCTCTTCTCCTCCAGTGCGGGGCAGGTGTAAAGAAGATGAATCGAGCGTTTCCTCGTCTTCTTTACAGTATCTGCAGGCCGGGCTATCAGTCAGCCTCAGCTTGTGCTTATATGCATTCAGGCTACTATGGTGGCCCGTTATGATTCCCACCAGAGTTCTGGCTTTGTGCCTGTTCAATTTAATGAATTCTTGGGCCCATTTCTCAATCTCTGAGTATTCGATGAAGAGTTTGGTTATTCGACAACCCGTTACTCCTCTCCATCTTTTATTGTGCTGGTCTTTTGCCCAGCCATTGATGCGGTCTCTGATCAGATTCCGACTTATTTCCACTGCAGGTTCTGGTCCATAGAGGTTTTCCCTGGTCACTAGTCTGGCAAGGTCATCTGCAATTAGATTTCCCTTAATGCCATTATACCCAGGTATCCATAAGAGTTCCATCGGTTCCTTCCAGACCAAGTGGTTTAATGCTTCATAGCAGTTATAGACCAGCAGGAATATAGTTTCCTTTCACTTATTTTTATAAACCACTAGCCATACCCGTCACGCCTTGCTGTGCCGTTTACTAAATTTAGAGAACGGTGTAAGAAAGCATAAGAGACATACAGAAAAACATTATATATATATATATATATATATATATATATATATATATATATATATATATATATATATATATATATATATATATATATAGATAATCTAATAGTTCATTTTATGTATATACGTATATACTTTCTGATAAATATTTGAAATCGATTATAAATTCTACATTATGGATTATAAGATAGAATATTATAAGAAGATTATACTTATTAGATATATAACTCAGGACAAGAGCGAATGGAGAAACTTCTGACTTTCGCCCTATCAAAGCTGGTGTTCCCCAGGGAAGCATTCTCGGACCCATCTTATATCTAATCTATACTTCAGATCTCCCAACATCTGACGAAGACCCAATAACTGCCTACGCAAACCTCTAGGACCAACTTTTTCAACTAAAAGTGTGGCTTAAGAAATAAAAAATCAAAATTAATGAAACCACATAACAACACATAACATTTACCTTAAGAAACGAACAAAGCCCACCATTATGTACTTATATAGGTATCTTATAGAGAATACATGTTCCCATAAAGATTAATTATGAAAATTTGGTATAGAAGGTCTATACCATTTCTATGACATTTTAATAAAAATCATATCAATTATATTTTCCTCAATTGTGTATGATTTCCGTTGTTGTGTTTCTATCCGAAACATATTTATTTTGTGACAATGTTGAAATTTGTATAACTGTTTATTAAATTGTGTTGTAAATCAGGAAACATCGTATTTCTACTATTTGTAGATTAGATTTAAAACTTTACAACGTAGAAAATGTTCCTCTAGTCAATAAAACCATGCACGCCACGAGTTTTATTTTTTGAAACCTTATCTGATCATGCAGAAACACGAGAAAGGGGTCGAGGATCGCTTCTGGGTATAATTCAATGCCTGGCGGGGCTTTAGCCCAAGAAGTAGTTGTTTGCTAGTGCGATTATGTAATAGCTTTGCTATTCGGGAACTACTTTGATAACCGCATGGCGGTTTGGTGGTTCCTTTCTCGTTTTCCTACTTATATGTTACTGACAGAGATCGTATCGATAAAGATGTATACGCCATAGAGTTCATTCGGAATTTGTCCTGAATCGGCGTACCGTGTACGACACTGATGAGAACTAATAAGTTCGAAACAGCTGTATGTCGTTCGGTTCCGATCCGGGACAAATGTCGAATCCTACCTGTGGCGGGTTTTATTTTTTGGTCTCTCCATGTCAACGACTTATCAATGACAACTCCAAGGTACTTGGTCTTGTCCTGCCATTGGATGCCTTTGCCGTTGAAGTTCACATGTCCTTCCGGGGTTTCCCGCGTCTTCTTGAAAAGCACCGCCCTGCTATTTTCTGCATTAATGGCTACCTTCTACTTGCACCAGTCGGCTAGTTCTTGCGCAGCCCGCTGCAGGTACGCCATTGCCATGCACGCTCTCGACTTCGCGACGATCGTTGTGTCGTCATTGTACAGCGCAGTAGCCGTGCGCTGTGTTCTTGGCAAGTCTGACGTGAAGATGTTGAAGACTCCGACTTTGATGGTCCTGTAGTCCGATACAGAGGTCCTTACTCTGGCCCGAAATCGCCTTCTTGTCAAGTAGGACTTGATCAGTTTCACCAGGGCCATCGGGTATCCCAAGTCTAACATCTTGATTAGAAGCCCGTCGTGCCAGACTTTATCGAAGGCCTTGGAGACGTCTAGGAATATCGCTGCAGTCACGTTCTTCCGGTTGAAACCCTCCGTAATGTATTCTACCAGTCGTAGCACTTGCAGCTCTGTCGAGTGTTGAGGTCTATAGGCGAACTGCTCGTCAGGGATGACTTCTAGCTTTTCGGTCTTCTCGTGGAGGTGGGCCAAGATGATTCTCTCTATCACCTTGCTGAGCGTGGGCAGCAAGCTTATGGGTCTGAAATTTGATGGATGAATTAAGTTCTTACCTTATTTAGGTATGAAGATCACGTTAGCAATTTTCCATCCTTCCGGAAAGTGGCGAAAGTGGTTTCCGCAGAACTCCGTTCGTGACGTTCAGCAACGCAGCGACTCCTTTCCTTGGCATCGTAGTTGGTCGGAAGTGGAAACCGCCGTAGTCGGCGTCGCTGATACGACGTACCCTCCTCCTGACGTCATCCGTCCAGTCCTCGTCCAGTTAATTTTCGCGGCACTAGAGCTCCAGGCTGTCTGCGAAAAGCACCGCTTTGTCCTCATTAGTGAATATGAGCTCTTTCTCCGTGTAACGGCGGATGACTCTCTGCGTGCTCCACAGACTGTTATCCGTCGGGTCGAGGGACATGAGGTGGCGATTCTACGCTTCTTGTCTGTCTTCGTCCAGGACTGCTTTGACTCTTCGGCTTAGTTGATTCACTGCACGCCTGTCCTCGGGTTGTCCGGTACGCATGGCTCTTCGATTCTCCACTCTGTGTTCCCTGATGAGGTCCTTGGTGGGGTCTGAAACGAAGCCAAAATGTCGGTCATTTTTCCTTACCGTTTCTTCCATTGTACGTCTCTCATTGCGGCCTGAATGTCCTCGGTGAGCCGAATCGCTGCTGCCTCGACGTCCCGCGCTGTTTCCAATGGAAGGATGACCTCGATGCGGCGTTCCAAATACGTCCGGAACTTATTCCAGTTCGTGTGTCTGGTGATGAAGTCTTCTCTCATCTCCGGTGCCTCATTCTTCAGGTGAACCAGAATGGGGTCGTGACCCGAGAATCCTTCTCTCAAGTTGTCGATGTTCTCGACTTGGATGTTCTGGGCGATGGCGATGTCCAGTACATCCGGTCTCCCTATCGAGTGGTAGGTTGGTTCCAGGGGGCCGACGGGTTGGACTTCGGGGTGGTTTTCAACGAACGTCAGTAGCGCTCTGCCACTAGTGTTTGTTATCCGGCTGTTCCATAATGAGTCCATAGCGTTGAAATCTCCCACAGCAAGGGTCCTGCCTCCCATGGGGAAGATCTCGTCTACACACTCCGTCTGGGACGTTGCAGGATACGATCCGAAGATCGTCCTGTTGTCCTGTTCGGATGGTCGCGATCACCGCTTCCATGCTCTCTGTGTCCGGATGAGGCTGGACGCGATAGACGATGCTTGTTCTGACCAACAGTGCAACTCCGCCGCTGCGCCGGTTTTTATCCTGTCTGTGGACCTGGTACCTACGTACTCGCAGAGGATCGTCTGGATGCAACTTGGTCTCCTGGAGGACCATGACTTGATGACTTTCGAGAATTTATTCTAGTTCAGTCTTTTTTTCCTTTGAGCGTAGAGACATAGAGAGTTCCATGATGCGATCTTGAGAGACCTCCTTGCATCGGGGTATGCTGCCATTTAAAGTACTCCCATGGTTGGCATTTTGGCAAAAAATGCACTTAGAGCCGAGGACATTTGTTGAATGTTGGCCATCATGGCGGCCAACTCCTTGATGTTAGTCACTGCCTCTGGAGCGAGGGCAGCTGGCGTTCTCTGCAGCCCGACTGCCGCGGCATAGAATATTGCTGTCGACGCCGCCCCCTTCGCCGACGTTGGGGTGACTGATGCTTGCGGGGCTGGTCTCATGGTGGATGCGGCAGGGGTAGCAACCCTTCTTACTTGCGGCTTTGCCTTCGGGATCTTCTCACATCCGCAATAATTCGCCAGATGTAGTCCCCCACAGTTGGCGCACTTCGCCGGGGATGTCCTATCCTTGGTGCACTCCGTGGTTAGGTGAGCCTCGCCACATTTCATGCACTTGGGGATTGCCGTGCATCGACTCTGTCCGTCCGAAAGAATCGAGACTGCAGTCTCGCTGCTTTCCAACAGTTGGACGAAGACGAGCGGCATCGTTGTCTTCCTTCTGCGGCACTTTCATCTGGCGAACGGCAACTGGCTGAAATCCTTGACTGCGAAGGTCTTCTGTTACGTCATCCTCAGTGACGCAATCTGGGATTCCGCGAATGACAATCCGCAGCGTTTTGTTTTTTGGCAACGAGTACATATGGTACTCTTACTTCCGGTCGGCGAGCGTCTTTGTCAGCCTCCTATGGTCCTCGGGGGTGGCGGGATGTATTTCCACTCTGTCCCCGATTAGCTTCGCTTTTGTGTGATTAGCTCTGAGGATTCGGCCCACTGCTGCTCAGTTCTCCTTCTTTCGAAGGACGACTGGCGGTATCTTCGTAGGCAACTTCTTCAATTTTGACGTCATCGCGGTTGTCGGCTGCACGGGAACGGGGGACGGCAAGGTGGCCTGCGGCGTCTACGTGGCGATGACGGCTATCCTCGCTTAGGTGGCGTATTTTCCTCGCATTTTCCTGGCTGGGGAGGTCCCATGACGGGACACCCTGTTTTATTGCCGGCTCCGGCTCTCCGTCCGAGCCGACTGCTCTTCTTTTCTCTTCTTTCTGGGGGCGCTGTTTTTCAGTGGAGGGCTCCAACGTATCCATATCCTTCTGGACGGCGAGATGCTCGTAGATCTTCGCGAACTGGACCATGGATTCCTCATGCTGTCGCTCCATGCGACACTTCAGATCCTCGATCTCGATCCGTTGTCTGTCGCAGATCTCCGCCATCTGCGCTAGTTGATTTTTGAGAGCCTCGTTCTCCGCCCGTAGCATAAATTCACACTTCCGGATGAGAGAGCGACTCCTACTTGTGGCCCTCGGCTTCGGAGAGTCCTCCCTCTCCGTCGAGGAGTCCAGGTCGGTATTATTCGAACTATACATGTCACCGCCTTCCTCGGTAATTTCACGTTTTCCCACTTTTGTTTCCTCCCCTTCCTGTACAGCGTACTAGTGGTTTCGATCTTACGATTTTCACCCTACGGCTCCTCGGATGGAACTGAAAAACAAAGAAAGTATACTATCCTAAAACAGAAAAGTGTTATTAGTCCTGGAACAGAACAGTATTAGTAATCTTGAAAATAGAAAAGTATAAATTAAATTAAATTAAATTGTATTAGTAATCCTGACAAAAGAAAAGTATGATTAAACCTGAAAATAGAAAACTATGTCTTAAATTAATTAAATTAAATTGTAAATTAAATCAACTGGAGTCCATCTATTGTTTAGCAGTTACCCACACAGACAAGTCGTTGTTCCAGCTAATTTTCTGTAACCTGAGTATTAATCGGGGCTTTTCCTCGTCGCTTAGGTGATGTCGTCTGAGCTAATACTTGGGGTTTTTCCACGTTACTTGCATCAACTTTGGGTCACTATCAGGAGCACTTTAGTAACTACGTCCTCTCGCTTCGAGATCGCGATCTTGACACAGACAAAAAAAAAAAGCATGCAGATTCTTTAGTGGCCAATATCATAATTTTCAAAGTGGTAAAAGTATTTTTTTCAAGCCTGCAATATGATTGCATAAGTTATTGAAATAAATATCCTTTTCAATAGAAAACAGTGTTCATAAATAAAATGTTTGTCTCTTCTTAATAAAGCTTTTTGTTTTATTAAAACAGTATTCAGATAATATAATCTATAGACTATTCTGCTGTTTAGGGAACTTGAAGGTTGTTCCTCTTATTCTGACATGATGAGGCTCCTCCAATGAGGAAGACATCTAGAATCCTATTTCAGGTCTGATGGCCAGCATCTTTTGAGCCTTCTGCTGTTGCGTTCCTACCCTAACCTCCCATTATAAGTGGTTGTATTAGAGGGTTCATATGCGATTATATTCTCCCGTGGTGCTTATTGCTTCTTTGATGTATTTCTCCTTAGACTGTTAGTATGGGAAGGTCGTGGTATATCGTTTGGTTTGTCACATACGCATCATTTACGTGTCATGGCGCATCAGCTATGGCCCTAAAGGTTTTAGATTCTGCCCGTTATATAATCGATGCGGTTGATTTACTAGCGCAGCCCCGTATGTCCATATTGATTTGATAACAGCTTTGTATATTAAGATTTTATTTTCTAACGACATTTTTGATTTTTTTCACAGTAACCAGTATAGTTCCTTCATTTTTAGGATAGTCAGTTTTTTCTTTTTTTGGATGTAATCCTTCCAAGTTTCTTCCAGCAAGAGTTTGCAGTCGATGTCGGACACGTCAACATTTCATATTGATTTTGGTATTTCTACATTATTCATACAAATATATACGTATATATTACAGACATTATATAATTTTAAATTTATTTTAACATTTATAAAGAATTTGTTCAATTAAGTATCTAATCATTAGAACTGGCAAAAAGGCTGACTTTTAAATGTAAATATATAATTTACAGGTCAATGTAAAATTTATTATAGAATAACTATTAAATAAATATGTAAATAATATACAGATATATGTTACAGGTAGTAAAACAGTAGATTATCTTACTTAAACCAACGTGCAGAAAAAATGTATTACGAAAAGCACAAATTCGAGAATGGACTGTAATTTAATGTCATTTAATTCATTTTAAATCTTGCAATCAACTATAAGCTGGGAGGCTTATAATATAAAGAATAAGAGGTTAAGTCAAAATACGTATATATATACATATATATATATATATATATATATATATATATATATATATATATATATATATATATATATATATATATATATATATATAGATACAGTAGGGATTACCAGTTGTAATAAAATTTCTGCACAGTTCATTTCCTTCGCTAACTACTTTAGGAAATATTTCAGGCAGTATTGCTATGATCCGCCGCCACATTATATAGCCTACTTTGACCATCACTAGCGTCCACCCTAACCCAAGAAAATGTTTCACCTAATTTTGCTCGTTCTTAAGGATTATGCAGATCTGTTAATCGCTTTTACTAACTCTTTGTGAATATGGAATGTACTTGTATTCAGTACCATGCCAATTTTATAATTATAATTTCGTATAATATTGTCACTGTGAAACGAATTTCGTGTATTATGGATTCATATTCACATCATGGCATAATTCTGCATCATGATGTACCTAAAAGGCAAGTCACCATTACACATGCATGTGTTTGAATAATATGACATATTATTTAAATCTTCAAAGGGCTTTAGTTTCCTATACAAAAACGAAGGCCAGGATTTGAATTCTATGAACTAGAAATAATCGGTGTAAATTTTAAGTTCATCGTGAAACCATCTCTTCAACTTATTTCCGTTATAACCTATATTCTTGAATTTTTTATCTCGAATCCATTTTATCTTGAATTTTGAATCAACTAGTACTTGAATTTTAAGATTTAAGTACTATTCATTTCATCACTAATTGCCAAATAAAAAACTCTCTTATCTTGTCGATAAATGAAACAGTCTACCTGAGTCTAGCCATAAAAACAAGCCACGGTATGTGATGAGAGCCGTTTGGGATTTTTTATTTTGCAAATATAGACAAAATAAACTATATATCTGTATATCACTGAGATATTTTAGAAATAACTAATATTTTGTTAATTTACCATAAGATCTGAACTTAGTATTTACCTGTGAGGATATAATTATTTTAGTAAACTGTGTCATGATTTACATAAGTGGCTGACATATTTAACATATATTAAATCCACATTTTACCATATACATAAATGAACTCTTTGTCTTGCTTGTAATTGTTAATTGATTGTAATATGTTTTATTTCAATTACGTATTAAATGCGATAGATCCTGTTGCTGTTTAGATTCCAATAATATTATATCGAGTGTTTTGATGTTAGATTAAAATTATTAAAAATGGTGATAACTACATTTTTGTTTAAATCCGTAGTAATTTCTCACGGAAACTATTTAAAATATTCAATTAAAGAGAGAGTCCGATGTTAATGATTGATATGGACTTTGCTATTTATGTATATACATGTTTTACAACAAATCTCCACTGAGTAATATTCTCTTTTTCAGGTTAGATATAAAAATATTTTCTCTTGTTATTAATTGCCAAACGAGCATGATAATACCAATTAACTATTAACAATTTTCTATCCAGCATATATTAATATGCAAAAAGTCAATTCAAGTTACAATACGTTTTTCTTATGTATTCATTTATATGATCGCTACACCATGATTAGCAATCAGTTCAATGCCTAAATTGTTTGTAGCATAAACACCATTCAATTGTGTATTACATGTTTTAATATCTAAATTTGGGAGACAGTTTTGATATTGCTGATATTTCACCAAGAAATAACTAGCAATGAGAGGCAGTCGTTAAGGCTTCCATGTCTACATTAATTTGGTCACAAGCAATATCAATATAATAAGCTGCAAAATAAATATATAACTGATAATTATCAGTATGACAGTGAAATTCAAAAAATGTCATTTAAATGTGGAAATTAGCTGTATGTATAATAAATAATACGGTTCTAATACAAAACCCTGAGCAACTCCGCTGCTTATACTTAAGGACTCGCAAATATAACCCTTTGTGAATGGCCCACTAAATAACAATGAATTATGAATAAAGTATGCTCTCCAAAATATAATATTGCTAAAAGTATTAGCCGCAGTTATTTTATTAACTTTTCAATTTTTTATTGAACCTAATTTCAGAAGCTTAATATCACTACAATAATGCTACAAAAAATTAAAACTCTCTCTAAAATTAATGCTACAAAAAAAGAAAGTGTTAGACTTACTATAGGTTGTATAGATTATTTTTGTGATAATTAAATAAAATTTAAAACTGATATACAAAACTGTCATATCACATTTTTTTCATGTATTATCACATAGTATCCTGAACACAAAATGGACATCAGACTAATAGTGAGTTTTCTGACTGGATACTGTCGACGTAATCAGCATATGAGTATAATATGGCTGACGATAGGCTTACGATAGTCTGACGATATGACCATAGGTGACGTTTAGATTTTGTCAAGAAGAGGAAGAGGAATTCCAGTATACCTCTATGTAATATCTTACACAGATAGTAGGTATATCTGTGTAAGATATTCAATATCAGGTTCTAACTATTTGGTGATGAAAAACCAAAAGATGATAACTACAGTGCTCACGATTGAGTTTTATACAAAATGCAAAAGCAGATAATGGGTTCTAGCATCAAATAGGAAGCAAGAGGCATATAATACCTTATTCAACAAAAAACAAGAGACCAGCTTTTACAAACACCACGGCATTCGACGCGCGTTTCGTCGAACAAGTTCGCATCATCAGATGTTCAAAATTAACATTTTCAGTGTTTGCGAAAAGTATCCGGATACTTTGTATTTTATTGCTGCATCGGGGATTCTAACCATTTTCTAGAGCTTACTTAGCCTTCGGATTTCTTTGCAATTCTATGATTTGAATTTGAACTTCATGTGCAACGTGTTATACAGCACGTGCAACCATAACTCTGTTGCATACCAAATTTCCTGACCGTATTGTCTCGCAAAATGCTGATATAAATTGGCCTGCAAGATCAGTGATTTAACACCACCGGACTTTTTCCTTTGGGGTTCATTTTGACCTAATATTGTGCGGTTTTTCTTAATTCAAATGTAAATCGCTCACTTTCATAAATCAGTTGTTCACAAACTATTATTTCTTGAACTATTAATCATGGCATGTTAACGTCGCATGGTTTATTGGATAGTTTTTTAATATTGACGCTCTATGTTTGACAGAACACAAATGGCGCGCAATTCAAATCATATAGTTCCAACTGAGATACCCTATATATGATAATAGTATAATAAATTATTGGCAACACTAAGGTTTCGTCCGTAGTTATACATCTCACATCTCATGTTGGTATAATTGTTTTCACTTTTTTTTTACTTTTTCTTACGCTGCACTGACGAGGATTAGAGCTCTAGAGTTTTAAAACATGGATGCAATGCATTTGTCATTGTATTTTTCCCGTTTAATTACGTTTATTAATTCTGAGTACTTTTATTTCAACTATATATGACCTAAATACTCAAAATAATTTCAATTTCTTTAATCCCGTGATAGAAACAACGTATTTGTGTACAATTTTTAAGAAAAGGAAGATGACAGTTTTTTCTTAAACGTCTTTAAGAGACACATGAAATATAGTCACTTCATATTTCAGATTCATCCGAAATATGAAAGTTTATCAAAAACGAGGATTGTTACATAGGACGGCGTTTTTAAAACTTATTTTTGGGACAATTACATTTCGTATCTAAAATACAAAACATTACAGAAGATGACTGGATGCAAACTTTACTGTGTAATTATCTTCACAAAATCAGCTTACTCTATTTAAATTAGAACATATTTTATATTACGTCGATCAATTTAAACATATCAAGTTTTCTAGGTGAGGAGCTGGGTACACGAAAGTACAAAAATGTTGAGGTCGTCTGCAAATAGTATGAAATAAAAATTTATTATGTTAGAAATATCATTAATAAATACTAAAAAAAAAAGTGGCCATAAGTTGGATCCCTGTAGCACTACGAATGTAGAACAAAAATATCGAGAATTATATATTCTTTGTATGACACATATCCTGATCGATTCATATGATATCAAGTAAAAAATACTAAATATACTAAAATGTTATATATAATAACTATATAATAATAAATATATATAATAAAAATACTAAAATGCTAAGCCTGATGTTTTTTGCTTTGTTTAATACAAGTCCGTTGTCAACTCTGTTAAAATATTTAGAGAAGTCAGTGTAAACAAGCATCTACGTGACTTTAATTATGAATTGTATTAGATACATATTGAGAAAAATTATCTAGATTTGTTTCAGTTGAGCGATTTTCCATAAAAACATTCGTACAAGAGAAAATCCCAATTAGTTTCTAATAAGGAATAGTACAAATAAGGAAAATCAGCTTTACAAAAGTCATACTATTTAGAAACAGCACAAATAGAAAAGACAACAAGCCAATTTCCTGAGAGCGAAAGAAAATTTAACACATAATGCAAGATTATGTATATCTTCCTCTATAAGTAATATCACGAATAACTGTTTGAGTTAATATTACGAATAACTAGGTTTTGTATTTTGTTATTAGCGTTGAAAATAATATTGGCTTAAATCATGAAAATTTAAAAATTATGATGCTTAGTCATTATGTATCAAACTGTTTTTCAAGCTATAACTACCCTAAGCCTAAGACTTTTATTTTTTAGTTTTATTTCATCTAATGTATTTATAAAATCTTGTCGGCCCTAAATTTAAATATTACATAAATAAATACTGTAAATTAATTGTATTTTGAAAGTTCGCGGACGTTCATTATGTATACATACATAAACATTCCTTATAAGGACAAGGAAGCACGAATTTCCTGTTCCGTAAAGAGAGAACCAACCTAAAATGATAAATAAAATATAATATATCCGTCATTATTGAGTTATTATGAATTTCGATTGTGTTGAATTAAGCATAAGTACTAGTTACCTATTTCATAAGCCTGTATACTCTGGGGAATTCTATTATTTTGACCCCGCACATTGTCGCGGACAATTCCCTGTTTTTATTGTGTGCAATAATAATTGAACAAAGATTATCAAGCGAAATATTTTGTTAAACATTATTGATTTCCCACAAATATTTACCTTTTTTGTAATAATAGACATGCTGAAGCGGGTGTTTCCAAATAATATATCCTTTTAGATAAAACTGAGAGGTGCAGCTGCAGTCAAGCGTTTTATGAATTATTTAAGAGAGTACGTGACTTCAAATAATATTAACATACTCGTATAAGCATGAATGAAGCGACTGTATACTGTAAAAATTAATACGACATCGAACAAATATATGTATAGGAGGTTAAATGAGATATTTACTATTGAGTAATAAATATATTGTGGGTAATACAACATGTAATTATTTATTGCTCAGTGCTCAGTAAGGTATTGTAATTTAGAAGTATTATTTGTTCTACATTCGTAGTGCGACAGGGATCCAACTTAGGACCACTTTTATTTTCAGTATTTATTAATGATATCTCTAACATAATAAATTTTTATTTCGTACTATTTGCAGACGACCTCGAAGTGTTTGTACTTTCGTGTACCCAGATCCTCACCTAGAAAACTTGATATATTAAAATTGATCGTCGTTGTATAAAATATATTCTAATTTAAATAGAGTAAACTGATTTTGTGAAAATAATTACACAGTAAAGTTTGCGCCCAGTCATCTTCTATGTTTTGTATTTTAGATACAAAATGTAATTGCCCCAAATATAAGCCTTAAAAAATCGTCCTATGTAACAATCCTCGTTTTTGATAAACTTTCATATTTCGGATGAATCTGAAATACGAAGTGACTATACTTCAAGTGTCTCTTTAGTACGTTTAAGAAAAAAGCGTCTTCTTTTTCTTAAAAATTGTCTTGTATACTTTAATGTTAAGACACGCAAAAATTGGATTTTCTGCAAACCACACATAAGGAAACCCACTCATGTTCAGGCAGAGATGCTTCTGGTTGGGACTCGTCGATTACATCATATATGTAATGATTGCCTTTACATAAATGATCAAGTCCACTACGAATTAGATTGTTATAGACAATTTTATAGATAATGAAGTTGGTTACCCATCCACTTCTTGCTGAACTGTAACTTATCATAAATATCTTAAATGATATATTAGTAAATATATTCGTGGAAATCGCACTACACTTCAGCTTGATATGCAGTCCAGTTTCTTCATTGCTTTAGGAGTTATTTCAATGTAGCAATGAATTCACTATGTTCCAACTCCACATTGTGTAAACCACCTAAACCGTCACTAGTGTGACGTCCTACCCCCACGAATATTTTCACACAACCCTGTACTATTTTTAAAGAATACGCAAGTATAGCTTGTCAATAATAGGAACAAGTCTAAAAACTACACTATCGTTACTCAGTCGCATTGAGACCCTTGCAGAGTCAATATCGATCATTATATATTGAACGTGAATGTAAAGTTTATATAATGGTTCTTTGCGTGTGCGTCACAGGTAACAATCGTATGAATCAATCAATTGACATTTTTGAACAGTGTCATGCCGAAAACACATCTTAGGATAACAGTTAGTACAATACAAATCCATCAACCTATGATAGAGTAATGAAAAGCTTCTCCAGAAAAACATTCAATGGAAGTGATATTTTCATCAAAATATGGAGTGTATATTTGCTACAGATTTAGATTAGGTTATTTTTTCCATTGTTTATTATTGACCAGTTTATTAAATGTACTTTAATTTTCACTATATAAGAACACTTTCTTTCAATCAAAAATTTTAGTGTAAATTTTGGTTAAAATGGATTATTGTGCGCGTATTATAATTTTCGTCAATATAATTATGGTAAATTTAAGTTTAAATATATGTGACAGGTTTCGCATATATTTAACAATAATAGATAAAATATGTGTAAATAAGGGCGTAAGTGTATAAATATAAATTCTTTTTTTTATAACTTACGACAGTTTTAGACAGTACGCATACGCGTAGTATGAATTCTTACCAAAATTGTTTTAAATTATTTACCTATATACCTATACGTTTTCATTAACATGTTTCCGAAAATATTGTCGATAATTTACTTATAGTTTTCGAGAGAAATCAGGCACGTGTAAAATGGTTTTAAAGTTGGTAACTATCCACTATTGTGTATGGAATACTGTTTGTACTGTTTCTTACTGGTTAATAATAAATTGTATGCCTTTCATTCATGCAATATCAATTGTTATATATTTAAAATGCAAAGTGAAATATTAATATGACAAAATAAAGAAGACATTTAACAAAAGCGTAGGATTTATTTATCATACATCTGCACTGTTCGTTAGCTTTGTTTGTAATATCTACATTATTATACCTGTATAACTTGTGTAGTGTACTGCTTCTAGGGGTAGAATTACATGGTGTAAGCTATAACTTTGCGTTGAAATAACCTTTACTATAGATATTTCAAGCATCACGCTACATTTTACTCCAATTCCAACAAACTTGCTTGTGTAAATATTGTACTATTTATCTGCATAAAATTGTATGTTCACTTAATTTACAAACTTACTTGTGTACTTGTAAACAGACAAAGCTGTTGTCGACACATTAAATTTGATATTTCAAGGACACACAGAGTACTAATAGAAGTATTGTTATTAATTATCAATTCTAAACATATTTGTGCATCACATACTCTCACAAAATTTGACCTTCAACTACTGCTGCTGAAACTATCACTTTTTGAATCACCGTCTCTCACATTCACGTTAATAATTACCTCCGATATGTAGTCTAGAATACACTCTCGGTTATACCATTCTTCAATAACTTTTTTGGTATGTTTCACAGTACCTAACCATACTTCTAGAACACACTCTTGTAAAGCTCTTTCCCACACTGTAAGAACTTTATCATCACCATAACCATGCTCTCCAATATATGCATTATAAAATGGCTTTGCATTTGCCTGTATCATTTCGATAGCATTAAAGTGACAATGATATGGGGGAAGCCTTAATATTTCATGACCATTTTCACGTAGGAGTTCATCAACTTTGTATCATATATGTAGGTTTCTGATGTTGCTTTTGCTTTGAGATATTTAAAAGTTCTATTTTAAATATATCTTTATTAAACGGTATATTGAACTTTTGAAGCCATTCTATTATTTGAGATTTATTCCATGGCTGTGTAGGTTACTTATCCAACTGAATACTATGTTAAGGGGCGTTGTCCATTATTATCAGTGACGGTTCATTTAAATTGGGAATCAGTTTTTCTTTCAACCATTTGATGAAATTATCTCCATTCATATCCTGATGATAATCTGCCAGTTTCGATTTTGTGGATAAAATTAATGCAGCATTATCAATAAAACCGTTAATATGACCGGCGTATAACACAATAAAGTGCTTACCCTCATATCTCTCTGGTTTACGCACACTTTTTACAGGCTGATCTTGCCATGATTTTGTCTTGTTTCCTTGTGCAAATATCCAGGTTTCATCTAAAAATACACATTGCCTGGAAGTATTGGACTTTAGATTTTCCATGTACGTCCTAAGAAATTCAGTCCGCATGATAACAATATTTGTCCTTTCCAATAGTGCCCTTCGATTGTCATCTTGTTTATATTTGAATCCTGTACTCATCAGAAGTTTACTAATAGTGTTTACTAATAGTTTACTAATAGCCTAAAGGATATGTTTGGTAGTGAGTTCCTCCTTCACACTTCTAAGCGTCACATGTTTTTCTGAAAATAGTCACTTGAATACTATTAATACAACACACTAGTTGGAAAATAACTTACTTTCTTTGTACATGTCATAGATGACACTGCCAATCTCAACTTTACGGTTTTTGGATAAATCATCTGTCTTAGCTTTGATTCGAGGTCTAGATTTTCCAGGAAAGCTTCGTTTCTCTGAGAGCGTATTTTTATGCAACAAACAGTGCGTAAACTGATGCCCAAAGCACCAGAAACACGCCAGAGTATTAAAATCATTTAATAAATAGGTTTATATATAATCAAAGAATAATTTACCTGCTGGACTGAATTAAAAGAAATTAAGAGACCCTTTCAGCTGTAAAATATTTAATTAAACTCGCAACAAGGTTCCTTGCTTGTGAATTCAAGCGTTTTCATGTGCATTCATGCTGGGCATTTTCAGGATAGTTCTGAAAAGAGCTGATTTTATTTTCCAAGTCTTTAAAAATAGGCACTAAATAAAATTGCTACACAAAATAACGCAAAATGGAAATCAATATGAGAAATACAATAGGAAAATGCTTTAAATAAAACCAAAATGAAATAAATTTTACAGAAATATCGAGACGCCAATGAATCAAATTATACAATAAGACGTGACTTCATAATTGCATTTTGTTCGACAAATTATTAACTATCTATGCCGTACGTAGTTGATTTAAACATCTGTCGCTAGACATACGTGGTGATTGTGGCATATTAGTAACAATTGCGAGTGGTGTAGCATGTGACCCATACGCCGCGCGTCGGCGTTGTCACTAAATTGATACACGCGCAAAGATCCATTATACAAACTATATATAGAGTTCGTTCTGGTGGCGTGTAAAGTGCATCCTTTTCCCTCCGAATGCTACCTCATTATTTTTTTCTCATACTATTCCTATTCTTGACAAGCTGTACGTTTTACATTTTTACTAACTCTTTGTGAATATCGCATGCAATCTTATGGATTAGTATATTAATTTTTATACCATTGTCGGCATCAAACTGATCTGAAAACGTGCACATTTGAAAGAGATGACAGCTTTAAAATCAGGAAGGTTTTTAATTCAGATATTAAATATTAAAAATTGTCAATTTTTTTATTCAGTACGTCAATGGGTAATTGCTAGCAGCTGACATATTCATTGCAAACTACAGTTATAAGAACACATATGTCTAATGGATCTATGGTGTTTATTTCGTGTATTACATATACGTGTTACGTTACCCAAACGCATATGGGTTTGAGTTCAAGGCCCAAGGAGAATGCGTTCTCACTTTATTATTTACATTGTTTTATATTGCATAACAACTATTTTAATGATTCCGCGGTTCACTGTGGACCGGAAAATGCTGGGTTTTCCATCATGCACTATTGTGATAATAGCAGTGGCATCAGTGTGATAACTGTATCTTTTCTACGAGTATGAACGCCGACTGGACCCACCAGACAACTATATTATGATGACTGTACGAAATGTTTTTCAATAGGTCTCCCCAAAAAGAATGTTTACATCCGAATAATATTTGAATTTACTCAAATATAATTAAAATAAATATTTAATTGACCAATAATTTCTCCTAATAAATAATTATAAGAAATTAAACAAAATTGTAATGTCACAATATGGAACATTCAATGAATAGTTACGTTTGATATTAATTAGATAATCCTGAATTATGAATCATGTTTTTTTTTGCCTAAATGAGGACTATGCGGTTATACAATCATACACCGAGAGAACAATTTATTTATTGCTAATGAATTACATTTATAAATGCTCATTTTAGATGAGGCGAAACGAATATAAGTTTCTCTTGAATGAATAATAACTGCGAATATATTGTTAAACTATAATTATTGCCAACATATTAGATATGTTTTAAGATACTCATCTTTTAGGTGAGCTACATACAGTGTTTTCATAAAGTAATGAATAAATTCGTTAAAAATTGAAGGAATACGTTTTGGGGAAAATACTTGGACCCGTCAAATTTTATTTTTAGTTGCACATTTCTACAGGGTGAATATAGTAGGTATGTCGTAGGTACCCACTTTTTTATTACAGAATGTGAAAGAGCATATTTCTTACATACGCCACAGTAATAATTACATTAGCGTGAGTATGGATTAGATAAAAACAATTAAGAAGAACGATTGTAGAATTTCAAAATACTATATTCAATGGAATTGACTATGGTAACGATCATTTTAGTATTAAATGCATTAAATTAACCACACCTTTTAGTTAGCATATTTAAGTTAAATAAATGCAGATGACATAAATGCATTTTCTTATCAGAAATAATCTGTTCTCTCGGTGTACAAGCTTTAGGTCTAGATGATATTATAGCTATAGTGTAAATTAAAAAACATAAAATAGAGTATCCATGAAAAAAGATTTAGATGATATAAAAGAATTGAACAAATGAAATATTCATATTTTTTCATTAAATACACAAACTAAATACACAAAATAGACAAAATAATAAAATACTCAAAAATAAATAGACAAAAAGAGTAATGGAATATAAAATTGAAAAATATATATTAATATTTTTAAAAATAGTATATAACACGTACGTTAGTACGTAATACGATATAACTTCCATAAAACAATGAAATTAAAACTTTGAAGTGTTATTTATAAGTCTAATACTTAATATTAATTATAACGAACCTTTATATATAGAACTTTTATCTAACTTTGAATATTATTTGTTTGAAACAAATAATAATTTTCGTTAAATATTTAAACAAAATACAAAACAGAATTTCTTGAAATATGCGCAAGCGCCTTGGGAAAATCCAGGCAGCATTTCTTGAACGAATTGTTAAATATAGGATTGTAGGAAATTCCAGTACATTCTCTGCCCTAATGCAATAATTATTTTTACCTATATATTTATGTATACATGTTGTAATATGGTTTTACAATAATAAATGCAACACAAAGAATATCAATGTCGTAGCATAATTTTAGGATTCGTATTGTATTAACGGGGATATAATGCAAAAAATATTCATTGAGGTATGATCTAAATAGAAATAAACAGATTTAAAACCTTAAAATGGACTTTTCCGCACGTAGAAAATCTCTATCTCGAAATTGAGTGGCCGAGAAAAAATAAACCAACACATAAATGCATAATATCTGTTTTATGCGTCAGTTTTACTTTTTTCAAATAGTTCACCCTTGTGCTTTCTCATGAACAGGATAGAGTGTGTTCTATCCACCTCAAAATCAATAGATGTCGTCTGGTAGACGTCCCTAATCAGAATCAGTCGAAACCCGATCGATTCGACACGATTCAATTGAATGATCGTGTTAACAAAAAAACTTCGCAAATAGTCCACCGTCGTGCTTTCTCATGACCCATGGACATGGTAGAGTGTGTCCTATCCACCTCACAATCAATAGGTGTCATCTGAGAGACGTCCCCGATCCGAATCACTCAGAACCCCATCGAGCCGACACCATTTAGTTGAGTTATCGTGCTAACAAAAAAAAAATCTCAAATAGACCCAAAGGAGGGGGTGGTGTGTGCTATCCACCTCAAAATCAATATGTGTCGTCTGGGAGACGTCCCCGATCAGAATCAGTCAGAACCCGATTCTGATTGGAGTGATCCAACACGATTTAGTTTAGTTATCATGCTAACAAGAATAAATACCGACAACAACGACGACACCCACACAGCAAAAAAATTTAAAAACCATTTTTTTGTTTTTAGGCCGAAAAACGAAAAATCAACCCAAAAAAATTTTGTTTTTTTCAATTTTTTTTTTACACGATCACATTACTTTTCCGCTTATAGTGGAGTGCAGAAAAGTAAAAGTTATTTTCACATTATGCCTCTTTGTGAACTGTGAAGAATTTCGTGATTCATTAAACCTTATACAATTCTTATTCTATTTGAATAAAAAAAAAAAACAATTTGTGGTTTTTCAGACTGATCCGGAGTTTCATGAGATAATAGATTTACATAATGCTGTTAGGTATGCTTAGTACTTATTAGCTTAAAATAGTACTCAAAAAGTCCAATTACATTCCAAAATTTTATTTCATTTTACTAGGTTGTTTATTCATTAAATGAATAATCAACTTAACTAACTAAATATAAGACTTATTTTAAACTGGTACGAATTATCCATATCTTTATATATTCCTTTAAAGAAACGTAATACACAATGTATACAACTTAAAAATAAAATGAGGTAAACATCATAAAATTAGGGACTAAGAATTAATAATAATATAGCATAACATAAATAATGACAGAATATGACAAATTAGATCATTATCAAAATATATATTTTAAAAACAGATTATTTAACATAAATTGAAGATACATATAAAACAATGACATAAATATATTTTATAATCATAAAAGCTCAAAATATATCTCATCGTCTGTAATTAAAACGCTTTAGTAAATTCTGGGTTATTTGTGACAATATTAATAATATAAGAAACAAGATTAATTTTTTAGATATACAATATTGTCATTCTTAGAGTGCAATATTATTTTAATGCACTTAGTATTTAAAATATCGCGATAGAGCAATTTAACAATCATTAGTTACAAGAATTAGCTGGTAATTTGATTCGAAGTACACAAAGATTAATCGGGCACATGGTTCTCATCTCATTAATTTTTTTATAAAACTATCATCTGCGGTTTCTATAATAATTGATGTACCTTCTATTCTGCTACGCATATTGTATGATGTTTTATATGACAATAGTTATATACATTTACAAAGGTTTAAAAATCACATAAGACTGGGAAATTCTTAAGTCAGAATCACAAAAACAACGAAGTTGATACAATGAAGACAGTTGTGAAGATTGGGAGAGGTAATAATTGAGACCTTATGGAAATAATAAAGTAATGACTGAAAGGAAAGAATAAAGAAATATTATTCGAGGAAAAAAAGACTTTTTATCCAGTTTATTGTGGCTTTACAAACTACAATTTTGTTTATTCCTATTTATGAATTTTGTAATTACCTTCATCAAATTCTAAACTAAATATTCAAAATATTTTTGAAAGAAAAATAATTTGACAAAAGTTATGCCGTGCTATATCTTACAATCATAAAATATGCATATTCTTTTATGCATTTATGCAAATATGCATCAAAATTTTTGCAAAGGTTAAATGACATTCTAAAATTCTAATAATTTTTGTGCCCTTTTTATTCAGGCCTGCGATTAGCTTTATGAATATAGAAATACGATTTCGAATTGTGGCCCAAAACTTTTACAAATAATGTCAATTATTTGCAAATTTCACAAATAATTTGCATCTCTTTGTTGTAGATTATTTTAAAAATCATATGCAAATGTATAGTAAACTTTTTTGATTGATTACGGTTAGGTACTCAGAAAGGTTTCTCGAAGATGTTATAATGACTAAAAAATCAGAAAAATGTTTTACCATGAGAATTTCTGTTTGAGGAATTACAATATTTTTTCTCAGCAATAAGCAATTAGAGAATTAATTATACAGTATATACCACAGTAAATTTAAACTAAATGAAGTAAAGTTGTTATAACTATATTCTCACATATTTTTCTCTTTTTTTTTTTAATATTTTTCACTTTATAACCTACGAAGTAAATTCATTATTTTCAAAATAAATGTTTTATTTAAAGAGTGTTCATCAATATTTTTTATTCCAATCAGCCTACATTAGCATTTACAAGACAATGTTTGTCTTAAGAAGCAAACATTGAGATTTCATTAAAACTAATAGATAACATACGTGAAAGAATGTATTGAATGTTGACAAAATCGCTGGAGGATTTCGTTTGGAAGGGTACGTAATGAAGTAATACTTTCGCTGTTATTTATTGCCTTGCTTATTTGCAATAAGATATTAATCTCATAAGAACGTACGCAAAAGCCTTGTGGTTTTCTGTTTACTTTTCCTGTTATTATCAAGGATTTTAATGACGAGCAGCAATGCCAATAAACTGATAGTATGAATTAGATTACATTGCTCTGGATATTTAAAAAAGTGGTTACAAATTCATTTTTTACCATAAAAAGTTACCAAAAAAAAAATTATTTTTTTATAAATTTCGATTTATCTCGAGAATTGCATAAAATACTTCAGAAACCACAATAAAGAATTTGCCTGCACAAGGAAACCACAGAACAAATATTTTACTTAAATATTAACACAGGAAATGTATGTACATAATATATAAATCAATGTTATCACATAGATTAAGATTAATTTCATAATAGTACAAAATATACCCAATATGGGAAATTGCTTTGTTATTACTATTATCGTAATTCTTCTTTCTGCATTTTAGGGTCGCATCCAAATGTATACTTGTCTCTTTTAATTACAAAAAACTACAAATATTTACTACGTACAAAAGTATTCTATATAATTACTAAATACTAAGTTAATACTAAGTTTTTGATGAAATTGGTTATAAATATAACTTGATATACAAAGCGGTGATAAATTTTATATATTTATAATTTTGTTATTAAATTATTTTTCTAAAAACTTAAACATCAATCTTATTTTTTTAAAAGACATTGATATAAATAACCTAAAAAAGTATTTGTTTTAGATTTTGTGTAACGTCATATATAAATTTCTTATATCAATATAAATTTATTTCCGTTTAAATACAAGTTTTTAAATTACAGTAACAATATGGAGTAAATAGTCTTACTTCTTTGATTTTTGTAAACATAGAGGGAGTTTTTTGAGAGAAATACAAATAAAGCAACTATGGCTTCATTATTGACATTAAAGTTTAAAAATTGATAAACATTTAATAGTAACTTATAAGTCGGAAATCGAGAAAGGAACCACCAAGCCGCCAAGCGGCTATCAAAGTAGTTCCCGAATAGCAAAGCTATTACATAATCGCTCTAGGAAACAACTACTCCTCGGGCTAAAGCCCCGGCAGGCATTGAATTATACCCAGAAGCGATACTCGACCCCTTTCTCGTGTTTCTACACGATCAGATAAGGTTTCAAAAAATAAAACCAGCCACAGGTAGGATTCGACATTTGTCCCGGATCGGAACCGAACGACATACAGCTGTTTCGAACTTGTTAGTTCTCATCAGTGCCGCATACGGTACGCCGATTCAGGACAAATGCCGAATGAATTTTATGGCCTATACATCTTTATCGATACGATCTCTGTCAGTAACTTATAAGTCGGAAATCGAGAAAGGATCCACCAAGCCACCAAGCGGCTGTCAAAGTAGTTCCCGAATAGCAAAGCTATTACATAATCGCTCTAGGAAACAACTACTCCTCGGGCTAAAGCCCCGGCAGGCATTGAATTATACCCAGAAGCGATCCTCGACCCCTTTCTCGTGTTTCTGCACGATCAGATAAGGTTTCAAAAAATAAAACCAACCACAGGTAGGATTCCACATTTGTCCCGGATCGGAACCGAACTATGTAAATTATAAGATACTGACAGAGATCGTATCGATAAAGATTGTATAGGCCATACAATTCATTCGGCATTTGTCCTGAATCGGCGTACCGTATGCGGCACTGATGAGAACTAACAAGTTCGAAACAGCTGTATGTCGTTCATACAGTACAGTGATACAGTGATACAGTACAGTGATACAGTACAGTGATACGATCTCTGTCAGTATCTTATAATTTACATAGTTCGGTTCCGATCCGGGACAAATGTCGAATCCTACCTGTGGCTGGTTTTATTTTTTGAAACCTTATCTGATCGTGCAGAAACACGAGAAAGGGGTCGAGGATCGCTTCTGGGTATAATTCAATGCCTGCCGGGGCTTTAGCCCGAGGAGTAGTTGTTTCCTAGAGCGATTATGTAATAGCTTTGCTATTCGGGAACTACTTTGATAGCCGCTTGGCGGCTTGATGGTTCCTTTCTCGATTTCCGACTTATAAGTTACTGACAGAGATCGTACCGATAAAGATGTATAGGCCATAAAATTCATTCGGCATTTGTCCTGAATCGGCGTACCGTATGCGGCACTGATGAGAACTAACAAGTTCGAAACAGCTGTATGTCGTTCGGTTCCGATCCGGGACAAATGTCGAATCCTACCTGTGGCTGGTTTTATTTTTTGAAACATTTAATAATTTCCGGGTTGATATTTTTCATTTTAATTCAGTTTCATTACTTGAAATTGTCTAAAGTATACATATTAAAAAATACTTATATTAAAATAGATACTTACATATATTAAAATAGATCCACGATATTATTGCCTAATATACTCAAACGGAATCGGTTATATCAATATAGTTTCCTTCCGTAAAAGGAAACAGAAATAGACGTTAAACGACTATATTTCCTTATATAAACATACGATTTATCTATCACAGATTTTGTCTTAAAATTAGGATTGAATATTTATAGAATATTTTTAAGAATAATATTATTTGCATTATCTGAAATACGTCGTATTATAAATATTAGAAAACAGTAAACATAAATATTAATTATGTAAATTATTTATACGATTTGTACAGTTTGCAAGAAGTATTACGGAAATCTGAAAGCAGTCTGTAATTACAAAGCAATCTGTACTTCTGAATTAACACCTAAGGTTGTCGAATCTTTTTGAGACACCTAAAACGGAGATTGAATATTTTCTTAATTGTCTCCTATTTTTTTCTTTTCTTTCTAAAACCCAGCAATATCCATTTTATTTTGAATAGAATTTTCAATATATTCTTCGGTAGCTTGTATAGATTTCCAACTCCGTGACATGTCAGGATAGTTACATCATCGCCTGAATCGCACAATAATGCTGTCTATGTCCTTCTGATTGAATGTACTGTATACTCCACAATGTTCTCCAATTTTAGAAACGTAACAATTTAAAACAACACTTTATCTGTTTTATTTATATCAATTAGATATCTAGTACATTTTCAAGTTATATAATTAACAAATAAATGATAATGGTTACACAGAGACCATTAAGCCAACATACTTTTTTAAAATATATCATAAAACCACCAAAACATGTATTCTCAGTAATGGTAAATGTACGTATTCCTGTTTTAGTTTGTGGCATATTTACAACTGTAACAGAACCAATATATTGGAATATTAACAAGGCTCAGTTTCACTAACTTGTACCTTCGATAAACTCCTGCAATGCTCAGAATTGCTACAATCTACAATCATCCAATAACCAATTTTAAATACATCAATTATTCATATTAAAGTAAATTACGTACCTTTTCCAAACAAATCTATCATCTTGTGTTTCTCTAAAAAATTAAAAAAGCACACAGAAATCGACTTCCTTCTCCTGAAGCATCAAGCTGCAGAGAAGAAAGGCACACCTATTGTTATACGAATAATTCATATGAATTAGTCCTGGCGACAATAATGTCTTGTAGTAGCCATCTCCATAGGAGAATACAATAGGTGACTCATCCACGCAGTACAGTTATTGTACTGTAGTTACTGTGATGGGGACTATAAATCCTATTTGGTAAATGTTCTAGATTTATGTAATTTTTACCCGTCATATTGTATTTTGAGAAAAGCAAGCAACTTCGGAAACCTTGAGATGACAACATTTTCTCTGATTACGAACATCGCCTTCAACGTGCCACATTGTTAAGATTTTCATGATTTTTTATTCTTCCGAAATATATGCCAATAATATATAGCTACTTAAATCGGCCAAGCTACTTAAATCGGCCAAGCTACTTAAATCGGCCAACTGGTGTAGTGGATCACCCTTCCGTCTTTCACACCGGCAACCCGGATTTGAACACCGAGTGGTCATATAATTGATTAGTGGTTTTTTCATAAAAGCTACTCGGACTAGGTTCGAGTTCAGATTGATATGAATGTTAGAGGTTATAACCAGCTCTTCTGAAGGTAAATTGTAGGATATACAATTACCTCGCAGAAAGTATCGAAATTCCCTAGACAGATCTGCATATCAGATAATAATGCCAATTGCTTAAAGCTGACCTACATTGCCATTTCAGAGTAATCCAGGCGTGGGTTTGATTCCCATATCAGTCGCCTGCGTGAGTTTGAGTTTGTGTGTGTTTGTGTGACTGTCCAGGGTATAAGGGGCTACATCCACCTAAGATCTTAAAAATTTTCGATAATTTTTTATTATATATGAAGGCTTAAGAATATATTCTGAAAATTTCAAGTCGATATCTTTAAAATTTACAGAGATATAAAGCTTTCAGTCACGGGGTAGAGGGTGGCTAATGCTGCTGCGTACACCCCTCAATAAGCGCCCTCGTCGGGTGCGGAACAATGATCGACTTAACTAATCAGAGACAAACTTGTCATGCATCTTTTTCTTACTATATTGTAATAATGTACACGCACAAAATTTATTGCGCTACGAAAGATGAAACAAGTACGATAATTCATCATCCTGAAAAAAGGCAACGTCCTTTGAATCCGAAACGGTGACATCTGAATCTATTCTCGAGAATCTATCGACAGATTCCTTTAAAATTTAGCAGTCACGCTTTAAGTCGTTGTTAACAGAATGACGATCGCATTTATAAAAAATAACCAAAATTATTTAAACAAATTAAGATAATAATTGAGTATTTTACCGAATTTTCGTATTTCAGTTTCATGTGGCGTGTTTTTTTAAGGACAAACTTCGGAAACGGCGATCGTCAATATGTATCGTATGCATTTCAGATGCATAGGAAGTTCGTGATAGCTTACTATCTTTGTTTTTAGATGATCAGTTTTAGCAGGAGATGGATCACCGCAAACCGGGTCGCGAAATAGACGCTCCACTTCCGGCGGGCATATCTCTTCCGGTTTTAAATATTCTTAAATTGTATTCACTTCGCCATATTTACAATAAATTTATTTTAATAAAATCGTAATAAAAAAATGTTTATTTATCATTAACAGTTCCCAAGAAAATTCGTCCCGAAAATCGACTATTTTTTCATGTTTATAGGTGGATGCAGCCCCTTAAGTGGAAGAGTAGCTGTGTGCTAAACCTCGACCTCGCAAAAATAAAGAAAAATACAAAAAAATATATGTAATTTAAGAATAATCAGCTTGTCAAAACACCACTTGAAAAGCTTATCTCTTTTTTGTGTTCGTGCGTGTTAAATTTTTTTAATATCTCTGACAGCATATTTAACATCACATTTTTTGCCACTTCATTAATTCAATTTGGAACACAACTTGCGGCAGGATTTATTACAAAATCAATTAAATTTACATGACAATTACTTTTATAGCACAATAAAACCTATTTTAATGTTTGTTTATTTTAGTAACTAGAAAAATATTAACTAAACTAAAAATAATATTATTCAATATAATAAATAAGGAATGTTTAAAATAATGTAAAATAGTGTCGTAGTGATGAATTGCGATTTATAAGAAAAATTTAAAATTATATATACTTTTATTTATTTATTTTTTAATGCCATGACTCCAATAGAGAAATCATTATATAAGACACTTGCCTAGTATTTGTTGGTACGAAGTCCGCATTCGTACCACCATCCATCATTACGCACTTACGCAAGATGCGTAAAGACGTATCATAAGTAACTATTCTAATTTAATCATTTTACTCCGCCTTATAATTAGCGCTATAAAAATGTTTTTGCATTAATTTTCAGGTACAGTAGGGAATGATACATTCATAAACTATTATGTATTATTTATTAAAAAAATAATTTTTGAAAATTTGCGATTTCCTTTAATTGATTATCTAAAGATATGCATAATTTGATAGCGGCCGGGCCGCCTCTGTTCACACATCAATGTTAAAAGTTCAGGGCGACGAGAACCTGGAAACTCGATGTCTGGTAAAGTAGAACAGATGCGTGACATTCAGTGAAAGTCTGCATCATGGGTGTTTCCCAAATTTTATAGTGACAAAATGTAGTTGTAACAAAGGAGAGGAATGTCGACCGCAAACAATAAAATTTGACATTAATACAGCTGAAGTTTGTTTTATTACACAAGGAACTTGGGATTTCTGATCATTAACCATTCGTTTTTAATGACTGACATTTTATGATAAGTTACGATAACTGAAACAGAAACAGAACAGATGAGCCCTTGGATCTCTCGTTACGTGATAAACATTAATTTTTGTTCGTATTCAGATAATATTTTCCCTAAAGGAAGTCACGTTTATGTCTTAGCAACAGAAAAATGTCAGCAATAGAATTTTCCCAACTGAATTATTTTCCTTAAATTTTGCATGCCAAAGAAGTATCAATAGTTCAATTTGAAATACCTACCTTCCTTAATTCTCGCATGCCTAGCAAATTTCAATTGTTTGTTTTTTAAATATGCTTAATTAGTCCTTAATTTAAACTGTTTTACCAACTCTAAAATAATCATTTTACACGATGCTGAAACAAGAACAGTATACCTGCAATTATGTTGTTTTTAGTAAATTTATTAAGTATTTGCTTGTTAGCTGTTTCATGGGTAATTGTATTGTGTTTTGTGACCAGATTTATCCATAATTCCGTTTATACAGTACGGTACAAAAGTATGGAATACATTTATGTGTTAAGTATTGTGCAAAATATATTTTTTTACTTTTGATTATTTAAATATATCTATTTTTATTTATATATCCATATTATAGTCATTTGTATCGGTATAGTATCACTGATCAATTTAAATTGAAACATGATACATTATTATTACAGGCTTTTAATTTTCCACACAACCATATCAAAATCCATAAGAATAGGAGAGAAAATATAAAAATTATGTTGAAATATCATTCAAATGCAATAGTTTAAAAAATATATGGCAAACGAAAAAATATATTGTAAGCCTATAGTGCAGAAATAGAAATCTATAATATAAAAATATTAGCTTCTCTATTTTATGCTATTAGTTACTACTTCTCTTTCACTTACAAATTAAAAGAAAATTGCATTAACGAGAACAAGTAGACATTAATTTTATGATATTTCAATGGCAGATAGATAAATGAAAATAATTAAAATCTTATTTAGCAGACTATATGACTAATATAGTCTATGGAATAGACTGTAGACTATTATATATAGAATATAGTCTGTAGACACCGTGGAAGCGATGAATGAAATCGTGCAAATTAATTCAACTGGAATTTTAGAAAATCCACTAAAGGGAGATCAGTCAGTCCAAGTAGATTTCTTAGATGAATCAAACGATTCAAAGTTGTTTACAAGTGCTCATTATATTCATGGAGATTTGTCAGATACTTCTGTGCAAACCTACGTCCCGATATTCTTGCTGATAAGGGATTTCGACAAATAAAAGTAGGATTAGATAAGAGCGGAAAGGGAATTTTGTTAACTATGCCACGATTTCTGGACAATAATAAATTTACTACAAAACAAGTATCAGATACGTACGAAGTGGCACGAGTGAGAATTCACGTGGAAGATTATGCAAAGGATAAGCATTTATAATATCTTAAATAAATTATTTGTTCGTATGTTTCCTTATAGCGATAATTTATATGGCGTTAATTTATATATGTCCTGTGTTTTAGTAAAGTTCCAAAAATCTATTATAAAAGACAGTGATAATAGAACAGACTGGAATAAAAATAAATTGTAATATATTCATAATTGTAATATATATGACTAGGAATAAAACTAATGGTAATAAATATATTTTAATAAATGTAAAACTAATGGTAATAAATATATTTATACAAAATCTATTGTGTGACTAACGGCTCTGAATCCTGATCTCAATATTCTCTCCATATTTTACTGTTTTCTTATGTAAATCTATGACTATGATAATCTGTGGTGATGACTTTGTATTCCTTAATCTTTGTTTTATTTATTTATTGCACTTACATTTTCCTCACAACTGCACTATTAATTACATTTTTAAATTTTGTATGAGCGATTTTGCATTTACAGCAATGGTATGTAACATAAAAGTACCCTTCGTTAGGGATTGCATTCTCCGCTAGTGGCGCTAGAAGCTAGCTCATACATACTCAATAGCTCTCATCTCCTCGATACGGTAGTTAACATTTCAGGATTCCTGATTAAATCATGGGATTTCCCAAGTCTGTTGTCCCCATTTGATGTAGGAGACACACGGGCTTAGGTACTTCGGGCTCGCATACCTGTACTTACTAGTAAACTATGATAATAAACGTCTGAGGGGATTCAAGGAATTGGTTTGATATTGAATATCAAATTGAATACTCAGGTAAACTAATTAGTTTTAAGGGGAAACAAATCTGGTAATTTGGACATGGGGAAAACACGGTTATACTTACAGTAAATCGCGAGTATAGTTGGGTCGGTTAATTATGTTACTTACCTGCAAATAATGGCGAATAAATTACATATCACTGATCAGTATCACTGACCAATGATCATCTAACAAAATACAATTTTCGTTGTGATAATTCTCTGTGAATTGTTTGCAAATATATAATATATTTTCTGTAATCTAAGTAAATTCTAGAAAAAGTTTCAAATTACTATATGTATGTAATATACAATGGCTTTATTTAAAAACTACCCATCCCCATTATTTCTATTAGCAAGGAAAATTACCTCTTGACAAAAAACATTTAAATTTAAGTATCGAAGGGGAAGTTTAAAACAAGTGTCCGTTGCAGTTTCGGTCCCCTCTTTTACAACCAGCAACCTCCGCTTAAAAATTTTAAATAATACCCTTATCTTCTAATCTGATTCAACTCAGTTTATAAATCTAAAATCATTTGATCCAAAAATACAATAACTTAAATAAAACAGTATATTTAATTTTTAGTTTAACGGTATCTTTAACAGTATCTGAAACCTATCTGATCGTGCAGGAACACGAGAAAGGGGTCGAGGATCGCTTCTAGGTATAATTCAATGCCTGGCGGGGCTTTAGCCCGAGGAGTAGTTGTTTCCTAGAGCGATTATGTAATAGCCTTGCTATTCGGCAACTACTTTGATAACCGCTTGGCGGCTTGGTGGTTCCTTTCTCGATTTCCGACTTATATGTTACTGACAGAGATCGTATCGATAAAGATGTATACCCCATAGAGTTCATTCGGCATTTGTCCTGGATCGGCGTACCGTGTACGGCACTGATGAGATCTAATAAGCTCGAAACAGCTGTATGTCGTTCGGTTCCGATCCGGGACAGATGTCGAATCCTACCTGTGGCGGGTTTTATTTTTTTAAACCTTATCTGATCGTACAGGAACACGAGAAAGGGGTCGAGTATCGTTTCTAGGTATAATTCAATGCCTGGCGGGGCTATAGCCCGAGGAGTAGTTGTTTCCTAGAGCGATTATGTAATAGCTTTGCTATTCGGGAACTACTTTGATAACCGCTTGGCGGTTTGGTGGTTCCTTTCTCGATTTCCGAGTTATATGTTACTGAGTATCTTTAATAATTAGCCTGCATGTGTGGATCCCAATCCTATTCCCTCGGCATTAAATATTCTGGGGCGACGTTATGTATACAATTGTCTTCAAATAATTCCAGAAGAAGAAATCCAGTAGAGTTATACTCGTATCTGGATATCTCGCTAGCTATTCCAATGCGCGCGCCTCTTATGCCAATCTATTTGTCAGGAAACCTTTGATCTAGCCTTTGTCGAATATGTAGTGTATAGTGTAATGATGCGACATCCTATTGAAAATATACATTTTATTCATCTAATAGTAGATTATCTTCTTCACTGACTTTTAAGTATAATTTGAAGTTTATTTTTTCAACTAAAATATGTCCTATTACTGCATTTCTCAGAATTCAAACCCAGACGTTGATTTTTTGGTTAAACTGAGTATGATCCTCTCAAAACACATATGGATTTTCATTGTCACAGTATCTACAGTTATGTCCAGTTGGAAAACTATTAAGAAAGAATGTCGCTTCATCACTGAAATAAATATTCTTTATCAAATTATTTTGAATTCTCGCAATCATTATTTCACAAAAGTAAATCCCTCTTTCATTCTCATCTTCGCCGAGTTGCTGAAGAATGTTAATTTTACAATGAAAGAACTTGTATAGAGCCAACTGAAATATTTGTTAACTGAACGACTTTTAGAATTGAATTTGAAGGAGTGATAGAATCAATGGCGAAATGGCCTAAAATCTGTGCAACTTCAGTAAAATATCTCAGCTGCTTATTTACTTTGTTGCACATGGACCCACTCTCTTAATTTTTCCGATAAAGCCGATATCAGTATCCGACATTTTTGTCATGATACCTTTCACTAAAAACTCGAGTTGTCGCACGAACACACCTGTGT
The DNA here is from genome assembly GCA_037954035.1 of Rosalia funebris. Lineage (NCBI taxonomy): Eukaryota > Metazoa > Arthropoda > Insecta > Coleoptera > Cerambycidae > Rosalia > Rosalia funebris. The sequence goes on from JAZFAV010000007.1 coordinate 15,987,405, forward strand.
TCAACATCACAAGTAAAAATGTAACCATAAGTTCTTTCTTATAAAGTATACAGCATTATGAATCCTATCCCTATCACTGCGACTGACATCATTTGATAAACAATATAAAAGTATGCGCAAATGAGTGACAAATTAAAATAGTTTCTTGTCTCACTTTGAATATCAGCAAAGGAAAAGTGATGTGAAAAAACTAAAAGAAACATAAATCTTATGGGTATTGAGTCTGCGGCAGTAATTCCACAAAAACCGTACCTCTTACATTCATTGAACTCATAACACAGTCCTTAGAATATTTCATTAATTTATTTTACTTAAATCATTCTAATTTTGCTTCTATTACGAGAATGAATCAACCGATTTTAGTTTGCTAAACGGAGTTGAATCAGAATTTCTCAGACCTTTAACAGGATATGTTACAAGATAGGGGGATGCCACTTAAAATTTTTGGATGAGAGTAGCTGGGGCTGAAACATAAACTGCACACTGGACACTGGTTTTAAACTTCCCCTTATAAAGGGTGGTCCAACCATAATGCACGATGTTAATTGTGAGTCACACCTTAACGTCAAGCTTTTTGCCCAACTTAAGTTTGTTTGGACACACAGAAATTAGAACATCCTTACCCAGAAAGCCTACAGACAGGTTTTGTATAGGGGAAGGTTACACATATAAACGCGGACAAACACCCAGCCCTGAGGGAAGTGCCAAGTTCCCTCTGGTGAGAATCGAACTCACGAAGACAATGTGCCCAGTATTTGGCCCAGTTGCCACCCTGTTACTAAATACCAAGTCAGCACCACCGCAGCACCATGAGAATAAGACCATGCGTCACCCATCCAAGTCGCAACCGTGCAATCCGTTGCTTGACTTCGAACAGCGCAGGTCCGACAATGAACGGAGTATGCTGCCTCATCCTCTTTGAGGCAGCGTACTCTAACTTAATTTGACATTTCTTTGTTTCAGTGTTTGACAAATTCAACCATGGAGAGGTACACAATTGAGCAGCGCGTTAAGATTGTTGAAGCTTTTTACGAAAATGGGAGTTCAAATCAAAATGCATTTCGTGCACTTCGTGACTTTTTTGATCAGCATAGTCGACCAAATGTGTCCACAATCGGGAAAATTGTGCGCAAATTTCAGCAAACCGGGTCTGTAGGAAATGTGAAAACACCTGTGCATGCTCGCCCAGTTCGTTCTGCGGAAAACATTACTGTTGTTCGCGATAGTGTAGCAAAAGAACCGTCAACCTCGACTCGTCGTCGTGCCCAACAATTGAACATCTCACGAACATCACTGATGCGAATTTTGAATAAAGATTTGAATTTACACGCTTACATGGTTCAATTGACTCAAGAGCTGAAGCTTACTGACCATTTCAAGCGTCGTCAATACGCCGAATGGTTGGTTGAACAGACAGAAGTGAATGGTGACTTTACAAAGAAAATCATCTTCAGCGACGAGGTACACTTTCACCTCAGTGGATTTGTTAACAAGCAGAATTGCCGCATTTGGGCAAATGAGAATCCACGAGTGATTGTTGAAAAACCGATGCATCCACAAAGAGTGACTGTTTGGTGCGGTTTATGGGCTGGCGGCGTCATCGGACCGTACTTCTTCGAAAATGAGGTCGGCCAAGCAGTTATCGTGAATGGTGTTTGCTATCGCGAGATGATAACGGACTTCTTGTGGCCAGAAATTGAGGATATGGACCAGGACGATATGTGGTTACAACAAGATGGTGCCACTTGCCACACAGCCAACGAAACAATAGCACTTTTGCGCGAGAAATTCAATGGCCGTGTTATCTCACGTCGTGACGATGTTAATTGGCCGCCACGATCATGTGATTTGACACCGTTGGACTTCTTTCTTTGGCGATATTTAAAAGAAAAAGTGTACGTCAATAAGCCAAGAACAATTCAAGAGCTAAAGGATGAGATAATTCGGCACATTAACGACATTGAACCTCAATTATGTCTCAGAGTCATTGAAAATATGGACCATCGGATAGAGGTATGCCATCGAAGCCGTGGCGAGCATTTGGCCGATATTTTATTTCACACATAATTGTCATAGATCCTTCTATCATAATAAAAAATATTAAGATAATTCTCTGAAAACTTTTTGTTTTATTTACAATTAATATCGTGCGTTTTGGTTGGACCACCTTTTATATAGAGATATATATTTCTTTACTATACAAAATGTGTTAAAAATAAATCTTACATTGATACTTAATGACAGATACACTAAAACTTGGAAATTAACCCTATACATTACGTCTCCCGAATACTATAGACTCTATTTTTGTATATAGAATTACGAGGGTTCCTTTTCTTCCTTAGTTTTTATTGTTTCTGATTTACAGATAAAGGTTATATACATACTTTTAATTAAATAAAGACGTCAAATATTTAAATTTATTTCTTCTGTAATGTACCACTATATGCAATAACAACAGTGAGCTTGGTTTTCAGTTTTTGTATTATTTAGTTATACCTTGTAATTTAAAAAAATAAATAATTATTTTATTTATCGAGGTACGTATAACATGTTATACATTTTTCAAATTCAGAAATGTCATAATTCTGACTAGTCTACAGTCGAATACTGCCCATTTAAGAAATATAACCTTCACATATAAATAAAAAACGATAATTGCTATGGAAGAACTAAGCACGCCACTGGATTTTAGGTAAAAAAATTTGTGGCATACGTATGCAGAATACCTGAATATTTTCTTGTAAATTAACCTATATTATTGAAATTTTATTTTTGGCAATAACTCAATACCAAAACAAGATGGCAAAATTTAGCTTGTGCCATTTCTTAGTGACATTTTATTCTACTCCAAAAAATTCCGACAATTTAACTTAAATCCAAAGGGAAACTCAGGATTGAGGCAATCTATTTTTCCATATTTTATAGTTTCATTAATAACAGTATTTACATAACAAAATATATTTTTGTAATTAAATTAATTATTATATTTAAGTGTGTATTATTTCCGAAACTATCCTGAGTATATCGCAACTACGGACCTGAATACATGGACAATAGCAATACTATTCGTACAAAGACCTCGTTCATCATGAGCAAATTAATGGTTTTCCCAGAGGAGGCTATTTAAGCATTGATAGACGCAGTTTTCAGACAAAACTTATTATACACAAGAAACCTCTTTCTTGTTTCAATGTTAACGGTATTATTAAATTCGATTTGTTTTATATGCGAAAAGATGACTGTGATATCACTGTAGACTGTAGACTTCTTAGACATGTGGGTGTACATAAAATACCATACACGTATTAAATCAATTACAATATTGTTACATAACCATTTATAAAATAACCATTGTAGTTGTTTATATTTAAAATTATTTTAGGCGAAATTTATTGATTCATTATTAACATTCAATTATGGATAAATATTTTATTTATACAGTGAAATTAAAAAGTAATTCGGGTTATTTTATTATCAGTAAAATAAGATATTTTCTAGTTTCAGTTGAAACAAAACTTCACATAACGATGATTAGTGAAATGTTTAGTATTAGTGTTTTATTTGAGGTCAATATTTTCCAATACAATTCAGAACACTTTTACAATGCAGAATAAAACAATCGATTGTTATTTATAAGATTACGGGTTTTTTTATGAAACGGTTGCATAAGGTAGTGAAAAATATCTATCTTGTTCGGAAGGAGAAGGCTGGGGTATTACAAATGCTATGAGGAAAATATTTCTATGGGGGAATAATGAACAGTCATTTAGATGTGAGTTAAATGAATTTCTTTCAAAAGTCACTTTTTAAAAAACAACAAACGATTTTATTCAACGAATTACAATTTGAACGTAGATTGAACGTAGACTGACTGCAATCTCGTTCTAATAGTTTTGTTACATAAAAATGCTGAATTGATAAAATGTAATACAAAATAATAATACTTGTTATCGAATCTTCCACGAGTTCCTCGTGGATATAATATATTCTTTGTGCACATAACTCCTCCCTCCTTAAGAGACGACTTCAGGGTTGAACAGCACTGAAGACGGTTTTTCTTGGTTACCCTCCTCCATTTTGTTAGTGACTGAACTTTTTGATAATTGTTTTTTTCCATATTGTAAATAAACTAAAACAAATTAATAAAATAATGATTATAATTAACAATAGCCAGAATAGCCAATTTGTTGATGTGTTAGAGGCCTAATGGCTTGGACTAGTTCCTGAAGTTTTTCTATGCGGCTAAGGGATTTTCTATTTGCAGGGGTTGGTACTTCCATGTTGTGAAGTTTCCTTCAATATTTGGTCAGATGAATGGATGTTCTTGAACTGGGGATTCTTTATTAAATATTTCGAGATTATCGGAGTTTAATTTGCAATTTTTTGGAAGGAAAATTAGTTTATTTCCTTTTAACGTAATAAATTGTGATTCCTGACATTTTATTTCAATGTATCTTTCTTTACTGGATACAAATAGGATGTAATTAGTGTTAATTTTGGTGACCATAAAATTTATAGGTTTTGTAGATACTATTTGATATATAGGGTGTTTGCCTTGTATTAATTTGGTTACGCAGTCATCTCCATTTAAATGTAAATTTTCCTGTCTACACAAATAACTTTCTTCTATATGTAAACATTCTTTCTCCATATACTGATAAGAATTTTCTTCTAGATCCACATAGGGTTTGGTAGGCATAATTAAGGTATTACTGGAAGTTGGTACAGGATGTAAGTGATAATATTCGTATTGTATGGGTTTGATAATTGGAAAGTCTATTGCAAAAACAAATGATTTATCAGCAAAAGAACAATTAACATATAAAATTGAATACCAAGATATAAATTTAAAATTTCTAGAGGGTCATATAAATTTTTAAAATTATCTAATTTTTTATCATATAATTTTTTAAGTTTTTTGACTGTTAATATATCTGGATGTATTGTATGTAATTGAGCAAATGTTAGCGAATGAGCTGTTATAGGCTATTACAGCGTAAGACATTAGTTAGTATTATATTATAGATTAGTATTTTCACGGGGGTAACTTTTTGTTAATAATCTAATTTGTTCGATAAGTGTTAAATGTAGTCTTTCGACGATTCCATTTGATTCATAGTGGTTTTTTGTGATAAAATGGGTATTAATTTTGTGATGTTTTAAAATATCTTGAATTACACTATTTTTGAATTCTGATCCATTATCGACTATTACATTTTTGGATGTACCAAACTGGGAAAAATATTGAATAAGTATGCTTGCTTGACTTGTTATAGGCATTGCTTGGGCGAATTTTGAGAAACTGTCACAGATGACTCAACCACCGTGACCATCATCGCCACGTTAAGCTCGCTGACGATGACGACGTCCGACATCTCCTCCCTCATGGTGGCCTACAAAAGGTCCTGGCTCCTGGGCTGCCCGACACCTGTGCAAATTCACCTGGATAACCCGGAACGTATCGGCGACCCTGTCCCTTGTCCCTTATCCCCCTGACGCCTACCTCGTACGCGGGGCACCTAGTGGAGTCTGCTCTATGTCCTTCCACTCGGCAGATGAGACAAAAGTCGTCATTCTGGCACTCCACCACCCTGTACCCCTCCTGCCCACACCTCATGCACATGCCCCTCCTATCTGGCCCCGCGCACTGCCCTGAGGAGTGGTCTGTCCTCCAGCACCTCGCGCATCTCTGCGCATAGGGCTTGACTCGAACCCTACATTTCCCCCACCCTATCTGGATCCTGCTGAGGTCCAACAACTTTTCGGCCTCCGCCCTATCGACTTCCAAGATCGCCGCCTGGCTGACTCCTGGTCTCAACCTGAGCGATGTTACCACAAACTCCCCCGCTCCCAGGTACGATGCAACCATCTTCTTAACCTCGTTCTCGGTCGTCATCACGCCAATGTCCCTTACATGCAACTTTGCTGCATTTTTCATTGCCCTGGCCTCGGACACCCTCCACATTGCTTGCGATTTCTCTGCTTAGAACATCGGCCTTCACGCCTTCCCCTTTCACTTCTAGGAAAAATTCCCCCCTCCTGGTCTTTTTGAGCCCATTTATTTCAACCCCGATCGCTTTGGGATCGACGCTGCTCTGAGCTCTCCTTAGTGTTTCAGCGTAGCTGAACACCCCGTATCCTTCACCAGTACCGCTACCGACTTATAACCCTTTTTTGTGGGACCGGGTGGAAGCGCTCCATTTTCTACAAACAATACATACCCAAGGTATATTTTATGGCCCTAGAACGAAACCTTGAAGAACGCCAGAAAAATAATGAAATCCGGAAAACTTAATACTATTATATGCATTAGTACTCGATATGACAAAATTTGAATAACTATGTATAACTTAATACTTAATAAATCTTGTTTCATTTAGTTTACACAAAAGTAAATTACTGTAATGGAATCTCAATGTGTTAGGTAAATTGGAAATAATTAAATCTAATGCAGAATTGGGTATATCAAATTTATTTCCTTTTTTTATAAATCAGAGCTAAGATTGCCTCCATAAATCCACAAACGTATGTACGTACGTACGTACTAAGGCATATGTTAAACCACATTATAACAACAAGATATTTGATGAAATACATATACAGCCCCTCGCGTGTATTCCGTTAGTGCTCCTTCAATAAGAAATTCTATTAAACAAGAAAGGCCCTAACACGGAACCCTAATGGGCCGCCAGACGAAGCATTAAATTCAGAAAACTTAATACTATTATATGTAATATATAACAGGTGAGATATGAATCCATTGAACTTGAAACAGGTGAAAAGTATATATGTATGTTATATAGAATCCTCTCTTATATTAGGTTAAGACTTAGATTAATACTGTATTTTATAATATTGTAATATACATTGTAACAGGCCATTAGCATACAGGATGTTATGTCCAGAAAAGAGTATACCAAAGTCATTGCGGTTATCGCGTAATTAAAAACCTTTTGTGCTTATCATGAATCTACATTGTATTTTATCGCAATTATTGCAACTTGCTAAAAGACTTGAGAAAAACACTTCTTAGAAACATTCCTGCAGCATCAGCATACAGAAATGTTTTAAATAGAGAAACAACCATTAGTAGCTTCAGTAGTCCGCATATTAAGTAATCGGAAGTAGTCCGCATATTAAGTAATCAGAAGTAGTTCGTAACTTCATATATCAATAATCTTCGATTAGTCGTCGAGTAAACGTCGAACAAGTCTAAATTAAATTATAAAAGTCGGTTACTCCTTTTTTGACATAGTAAAGTGTTCAAAATCGTAAAGTAAAAATAAATTGTTTTTAAAAAGTTAATTAAATAAAAAGTGATATAAAAATTGGCGCAGTCGTGCGGATTTTCGCGCAACTTTAGAACACGGACATTGCCTAACTAGAGTTGTGGAATTCCAATTCCTAGGCGAAAGAACCAATAGAAGAAAGAAACAGGAAGTTTCAAGAAGTAAGAAGAAATAATTCAAGAAGAAATAATTAAAGAAGAATAAACAAGAAAGAAAAAGCAACTTAGTTTTAAGAAAAAAGAAGAAGGACACCCGGATAGAACACGGACCTTGCCTCACTGTCTGCGGACCTCTTCTCCACGATATTCAACATCAGCCAGGACAACCCTATCCAGAATACGGATCTGCCTCACTGGTAGTGGACCCTAGCCTACGAATGAAATCGACAACCTGGTAAGTCGCAAAGAATCATCTCGCTTACCCCATTATACAATTTTTTTGTGTGTATATTTTTAATTTACGTACAATACGCACGAATAACTGATATAAACCAGTGAATCGAAATATTTTTTTTCTGTCATATAATTTTTATATAATTGAAATCTTTTAATTTTAAAATTTTTATTTTTATTATTTTATTTTTATAAAATACTTGATAACTTAATAACCAAAAGTGGCTGAAGAACATATTGAACCATATAGGCTATCGGAAATTTTTTCCATAGTACCTGAATTTGATGGAAATCAAATTTTCCTTCAAACTTTTCTCAACTCAGTAAGATGTGCTTACGATATGGCCATAGATAACCAATCAATTTTACTAACATTACACGTAAAAAATAAGCTCAGAGGCAAAGCCGCCGAGTTAATTAATTCCCGTAATCCATCCACTTGGGATGAGATTAAGTATTTACTAGAAACGCATTTTGGAGATTCTAGAGATCTCACAGCTTTGATTCAAGACCTACAAAGAATAAGTCAAAGTTCTAACGAGTCTGTACTAAATTTCGTCTCTAGACTACAGACTCACAATGCAAAAATGCATGCGGCAATACAAAAGCAACCGCTTACCGCAGAACAAAAAACAGCGCAAAGTACCTTGATTGAAACAATGACTTTAAACACACTATTAACAGGTTTAGACCCTAAATTAGGCTCCATTATTAGAGCAAGTAACCCGAGTGATATGCTTCAAGCTGTCGCCCGAATAAAACGAGAGCTACAACTATCATATTTTGAAACACAAAAATTTAATAGAACTAACAGACCACCCACTAATATTCAAAATTTTGCAAATAAGAAAATTTGTAATAAATGCAAAAGAATTGGTCATACTTCTAACGAATGTAGGAGTACCCAACAAAATTTCGGAACTTTTCAGAATTTAGCTAGACCAAATTACACGCCAAATTACACACCGAATTTTTCGCAAAATTCAAATAACTTTCAACCACGTCAACCATTTAATTCTAATAACGTCAGACCTCAAACAAATCAAAATTTCCAACAATTTCAACAAAATAGGCCCTAAGCTATAAGACCAAACCCTAACTATTCGCAACAACGACCATCTATTATTAGGCCAAACCCAAATTTCACTCAACAAAAAACTCACCATATGAATAAAAATTATTGTGAATATAACGAATATGACGATACAGCTCATCAGCAAGAAATAACCCCACAATATTATCCGGATGACACCGCTCATCCATATAACTTTCAAAACCAATACTGTGAAGAATATTCACGATATGAGAACTATAACACATATGATGATACTGCTCATCAATTCCATGACCCTAACGATCCGACAGAACAAAATACGAATCAGGATTTTCACATCCTCGACCATCAAGACCACCCTCCAGATTCGGAGACAACCAAAATTCAAATTATAAAATGCAACAAAAACCTCCAACCCAAAGACCAAAGATTCATGTAGATCAAAATCTCTTAACTGTAAATTCAAAAAATTTATATTATATTAAAGACATTAGCAAAACATTCAAAATTTTAATTGATACAGGCGCAGGACTTAGGATATTTAAACCTAGAACTTGTGAGAATTACACTAAAAGATTTTCGGAAAATGTTATTATACAGGGAATAACGGATGAACGAATTTTTATCAAAGAGTCAACACTTATACCATTTACAGATTCGGACCCTCATAAAGTATATATTCATGACATTGACATAGAATTTGACGGACTATTAGGTTCTGATTTTTTGGAACACTATAATTGCATAATCGACATAAAAAATAGACAACTCATAACCAATTTTAAAACTGTCCCACTATTTAAAGTTACTGACGATTACGAACAACAAGAAAATACGCCACCAAATTTAGAAACCAAAATTATTAAAAATAACATTTCGATCGCCCCTCGTACTGAGCAAATATTTAAAATTCAATGTAATCTCTTTAATACGGACGCTATTTTAAGCAGTCAAGAAAAAGACAAAGTACGAATTCCAAATGCTCTTGTAAAAATTAATGAAAAAGGAGAATTTTTAACATCAATAATTAACGCGAATGAAATTCCAAAAATTATACATTTCGATGATTTAAAATTAGAGCCCATTAAAAATTCAAGTTTATTAAATACAAACACAGTAAATAAAAATCAAAATTACACAGACCGAAATTTCGAAATTGAAAATCAATTGCGAATTGAACATTTGAACGAGGAAGAACAATTTTTAATTAAAGAATTATGTTTAGAATATTCAGATATATTTTACTTAGAAGGTGACAATTTGACATTTACAAACGAAATTAAACATACGATTGACACGATAGACACAAAACCTATTTTCACAAAATCATACCGATACCCTCACATCCATAAAGAGGAAGTAAAAACGCAAATTTCAAAAATGTTAGATCAAGTCATAATAAGACCGTCTATTTTCCCATGGTCTTCACCAGTATGGGTCGTTCCGAAAAAATTGGACGCCTCCGGGAAACAAAAATGGCGCATTGTCGTCGACTATCGGAAACTAAATGAAATATCCATAGGAGATAAATATCCTCTCCCTAATATATCCGATTTACTAGATCAACTAGGTAAATGTGAATATTTTACTACTTTAGATTTGGCCTCAGGTTTTCACCAAATCGAAATTGATTCAAAGGATATTGCAAAAACAGCTTTTTCGGTAGAGAACGGACATTATGAATTCACTCGTCTTCCCTTTGGTTTAAAAAATGCCCCCGCGACATTTCAGAGAGTTATGGATAACATACTCTTAGGTATCCAAAACGAACGTTGTCTGGTATACATGGATGACATTATAATTTATTCACCAACAATACATGAACACATTAGTAGATTAACTGAAGTTTTTAAAAGATTAAGGAACGCGAATTTAAAAATACAACCCGACAAATGCGAATTTCTCCGCAAAGAAGTCGCTTATTTAGGTCACATAATTACACCCGACGGAGTAAAACCAAATCCAACCAAAGTTAATTGTGTAGCTAATTTTCCTCAACCAACGAATCAAAAAGAAATTAAACAATTTTTAGGACTAGCAGGATATTACAGACGATTTATACCCAACTTTGCAAAAATTTCTAAGCCTTTGACAAAATTGTTACAAAAAGACATATTATTCCATTTCGATTACGAATGCCAAAAATTCTTTAAAAAATTAAAAGAATCGTTAACTTCAACCCCTATTTTGATATATCCAAATTTTAATGAACCCTTTATCTTAACGACAGATGCAAGTTCATTTGCAATAGGAGCAGTTCTATCCCAAGGACAAATAGGAAAAGACTTACCTATAGCTTTTGCATCTAGGACCTTATGTCATGCCGAAACTAAATACTCCACAATTGAAAGAGAGCTTCTCGCTATTGTCTGGTCGGTCAAACACTTTAGACCTTACCTTTTTGGACGTAAATTTAAATTAATAACTGATCATAGACCTCTAACTTGGCTACTATCAATAAAAGATCCAGGAAGTCGCCTAGCGCGTTGGAGATTAAAGCTTGAGGAGTATGATTATGAAATCCAATATAAACCGGGAAAAACCAATAAAAACGCTGACGCTTTATCTAAAATAAAGATCAATCATTTTCAAAAATGTTCAGAATTTCTTACAAAAATTTTAACTTCAAATTCAAACAATGAATGAATAAATTCTGAAATTACAGAAATATCCCGAGAAACATGTACACAGGAATTAGAGACATTTGTAAACCTTTATAAGACGCAATCTTTAATTGACTATAACAAAATTAAATTTACTAATGACCAACTATTAGACAAAAAACACAAGGACGTAATAGTATTCTTTAGGAAATATAAACTAGAAGATCTTCATTATAAAATAATAGAAGACATTTTTGATGAGAACCCAAAATTTGATCACAATAAAATAAATATCTAGCAAAACTGTAAAACATCGCAAATATTATATAATCTTATTACCTTTTGATGCAGATGAAGTAATTGAAACAATGTTTGTTACCTTATACAAGGATAAAAATACTCTCGACCTTTCGAAAACATATTTTGTCGAAAATAATCCAGACCTTCCAATTTTAGAAATGCTATCATTCATCTTTACTGAATCAGATCTAAATTTAACGATTTGTCAAAATTTAACAAGAACACCGGACGAAGATCAATTTCCTATAATAATAGATCAATACCACAACGGTAAAGCTAATCTGCATCGTGGTATAAATGAAACTATCCGTAGAATACGCGAAAAATATAATTGGCCAGGATTAACGAAACACGTAGAGAAATACATTCAGAACTGCGAAATTTGTCAAAAAACAAAAACGTTACGTAAAAATTTAAGCAACCCTTTAGTTATCACGGAAACTCCAAAAACACCTTTTGAGCGAATCAACATAGATATTTTAGAAATTCCAACAAAAAATCAAGTCCTGACAATTAGGGACGAATTAACAAAATTTACACAGGCATACCCTCTTCAAGACAAATCAGCTAAATCAACAGTCAACACCCTTCTTTTGTACTTCCAACATTATGGAACACCTCTCCGAATTAATTGTGATTACGGCAGAGAATTTGACAATACGTTACTAAAAGACTTATGTACTCTTTACGACATCAAACTGACTTTCTCTAGCGTCAATCATCCACAATCAAATGGATCCGTCGAACGATTTCATTCGACATTATTAGAAATGATACGAGTCAATAAAGCAGAAAATCCAAATGAACATCCCTAAACGGTTATTCCATACGCAGTAATATGTTATAACAACTCTGTAAATAAGACCCATGGTTTCACACTATATGAGTTAGTCTTCGGACATACATCTAGTCGTCCTCCCGAAATACTATACAAAAATTACAAATTGACGAAGCCACTTTTAATAGGGACATAAAAATTATTTCAGACACGATTTACAAAACAGCTGATAAAATAAAAGTCATCGAAGCCAAATTGAAATTTCTAGAACAATGTGAATTTCTGATGGAGAGTTATTTATATATCGAGGATCAATTAAACAATATCATAAATTCAGTCACTTTCGCGCGTTTAAAAATAATTCATACATCAATAATTAATCCTGAAAATCTGGTACATCACTTCAGGAAATATCTCAAAATTTACATCAAAACAACTTGCCATTGGTTATCAAGTTATCTAATATTGCTAAATACTTAGACATAATGGAATTAGAAGCCTTTCAGACAGATTCAGATCTTATTTTTGTTTTGAAAATTCCATTAATTGATCAACAAAGATACACACTTTTTAAATTATTTCCTATACCAATTCCAAATCACAGAACTGGATTATATCATGTACTGTCAATTTCACAAAGATATATTGCGCGTGACGATGATTCTTTGATGTACATACACTTGTCAAATTTGAACGGATGCAAACAACTTTATACAGGAACAAAACTCTGTACAAACCTTTTCGCATATCCCATAGATGACAATGCCATGTGCGAAGCACGCATCTTGAAAAATCTAAAACACTACCCGAAAATTGCGAAACGTCCTTAATATTCGCAAAAGGATATAACGTTCAAAAACTAACCAACTCATGGCTCATCGCAAACTCTGAACCACTTCAAGTCACTATAAATTGTAAGCAGATAAATACCAAAACATAAATTATTTTCAAAAACTCCATTCTGACATTACAACCAGAATGCAGTGCATTTGTAGGAGTTACTAAAATACAATCCAATTCGAAGGAAACCACCGTAAAGGAGCTCGATGCTCATCCTATTTTAATTCCATACAACTGTTGTCATGACATTCGCGACGATTTCGAAATTCAAAAATTACAACCATTAAAATTAAATAATATTAATACCGAAGACCTCGAAATCGCAAAACATAAATTAGACGAATATTCAAAAACGCTGGATAATATGATTAATGAACCGTTCATCACCAAACATATTTCGTGGTTCACGTACTTCACAATTGCTGCAATAATCGGCATTATCTTATTATACATCTGTTGTAAATGCCGAAAGAGAAAGAGATTAGCCATTGCTATTACATCCAATTTACCGCCACCTCCACCTAGACCAAGGAAAACTTTTAGAAGCTTCGCCAGCATCCTTCCCAGGAGAAGACCATCAATCAGACCAGATGAACCATCCGAAGAAGATATTGAATTGAACTAATTTTCAGTGCTACAGTGCTAGTGCAGTGCTAGATTCCGTTTCAAGTTTTAATTTTAACTTTTAATCAGTGTAACTCACTTTGTTTAACCTTTATCCCAATGTTTTAATTTAATTATAATTCTATTTCTAATGTAATCCCATTGTCAATTTAAAGAAAAAGTTTATATGCAATTTCATGTTTTTACGTGCTTGCATGAACTTAACGCCATCGATTTTGTAATCGATTTTTACAAAAAAGTTATTGTATGACACCAACTTTTATTATAAGGGGGGAGTTGTTATATAGAATCCTCTCTTATATTAGGTTAAGACTTAGATTAATACTGTATTTTATAATATTGTAATATACATTGTAACAGGCCATTAGCATACAGGATGTTATGTCCAGAAAAGAGTATACCAGAGTCATTGCGGTTATCGCGTAATTAATTATGTGCTTATCATGAATCTACATTGTATTTTATCGCAATTATTGCAACTTGCTAAAAGACTTGAGAAAAACACTTCTTAGAAACATTCCTGCAGCATCAGCATACAGAAATGTTTTAAATAGAGAAACAACCACTAGTAGCTTCAGTAGTCCGCATATTAAGTAATCAGAAGTAGTTCGTAACTTCACATATCAGTAATCTTCGATTAGTCGTCGAGTAAACGTCGAACAAGTCTAAATTAAATTATAAAAGTCGGTTACTCCTTTTTTGACATAGTAAAGTGTTCAAAATCGTAAAGTAAAAATAAATTGTTTTTAAAAAGTTAATTAAATAAAAAGTGATATATAAAATGTATGTACCAAGGCATATGTCAAACAACATCATAATAACACGATAATAAAATATTTGATGGAATACATACAAAGCCTTTCACATATATTCCATCAATGCTCCGTGAATAAGAAATGGATTGCCATCTAATTCAGATATTATTTTAGGTTTAAATATTATAATAGCGTGATCTATCTATCTTTATTTTATAGAGAGCTTGAATATGTGTGTTTAAATAAGAAATTCCATGATTAGAATATTCTGTTGCGTCACAAACATGAGATAAATGTAACTTACTAAAGAAATATTTAAAGAATAATTATTTCAAGTTATATTTATGTTTACTTTTATTTTTAATTAAACTTTATTCAGAGTGGAAAATCATTCTGATCTGCTCTTAAAAGCTGTCAGTTATTCAAAATGAATTCAACTTAATCTCAAACATAATCTTTGGGAAAAGAACCTATAATATAATCGTGACACGGACACATACGGACACACACACACGCCCAGTACATTTTTTAAATTCCAATTTTATTTTGATTAATTATTTTATGATAATTTGTTGAATCGTGAGTAAAAAGGAAAATACATTGACAAGGTTTTATTGCAACCAAAACACATGCAAATTAATTGGCTGAATGCTACTTTGGGTCATTCCGGTAGTGGGTAGATAATGTCATTTTAAATATGAAGTTTCACTTTCATTTCCATTTCGGTATTTTGGTTAGCAGTCTACAGGAAGGTTTTCCCAAATATCACGTACGCTTCTTTAGAAATGCGATTTTGCATTTTTAAAGAGGTATTTTATTAAATATACTAATAGACCTGTGATCTCTTATGTTAATGAAGCCATACATCTGTAATTTATTTATTTATTCACTAATTCATTCATTCGTCCAATAGATCACAATACAGGATATAGGACACGTTTTAAAAGATACAAAGCGTAATATAGAGCGATCAATTTTGTGCCGGGTTTCAATGACGCCGACCACCATCAGCAATCAGTATCCGTCGTCGATATAACCGAACGCTTATTGATTATTGATTAATTATTGTAATACAGTTTTATTTGTTTGTTGTCCGTTGATGCATAATTGTGTGAAATTAATAGTTATATTGTACGTACGTAGAGGTAGCAAACCATCATTAGCTGACACTGGAAAGAGTTCATAGGAGAATTGATAGACTTTTTTTAACACAGACAGTTCGAAAATAATATGTTTAGTTTGCAATACACCTTTGATGTGCTGGCGCAAAAAAAGGCCGTAGGAAACAGGTAAACAATGTATGGCGCAAATAAAAAGAAAGGCGTAAACAAAAATACTGAATTTGTGGATGATTTAGCTTTCATGCTGATTGCGTGTAACATGCCATTTCTGTATTAGATATTACGCATTCCTTCGTTCGTTCTGGAATTGGCAATCGAAATTATTGGAAACTACCAAGTCGGATAATACGAGTATTACGAAATGAGGTATCATCTGCGTGCGAAGTAATTAAAAACAGGATTAAATCTGAATTGCAAAATAAAATACTGAATACTGTGGTTATGTGTGGACGAGAAAATTAATTCTAAACAAAATTCAGTATATTCGTGCTAAGGATTAATGACTAAGTCGTGTTAAGTACAGTAGAAAAATTTCAAGAATTCAATCGGTAATGTTTATAATCGATGCACAGTAGCCAAATCGCCGATTTAGGTAGATGGAATTATTTTATGATCCTATCTTATTGGAAATTGTCCACTGATTTTAAATATACCCCATATATTGGATATCAAATCAAGTCTAGGACGTTTAAATAAACAAAAGACAATAGTTTTTAACCCTCAAGCACTCGCATGTGCTGAAAAAGGGCCGCACTTCTCCAATTTTGTGAAGACCCCGCCTTGAAATCGAATGAACCCGCCATATATGATTGTGTATGTTTTTGTTACGAATTTTGCCATAAAATTGCGCTAGTGTCGCATTTATTTAGTCAGTAGGTGGATCACAGTTCAGTTCCAAAGTTGACGAAATACTTGTATAGTAGCATTCCGTGGTCGTTGTGGGTTCATCCAGTATATGCCCCAAAAACCTGCAAAATATGGGTTGAAGTGTTACACAATGTGTGACAGTAAAACGTTCTACACCATACACCATAAATTTTCAAGTTGAATAGTTAGAAATTTATTGTGGGAAGCAGGTTGATGGTCCATTCATCATAACTATTACACCAGCTATGATCTTGCTGAATGTTTGCTTCAGATTGGACTGACGTGTTTGGAAACCCTGAAGAAAAAGAAGAGGGAAATTCCCATAGAACTTTTCACAGGCAAATCACAGCCTGTTGGGTCAAGTCTTTTCGGATTTCAATATGTACAACTTTTCATTAGTGAGCCATGTCAAAAACAAAAAACAAAGCTGTGCTATTATTTCATAAGGTTTTTCTTTGTTGGATATCTTTACAGTTTTAGCTTTCGGGTATTGAAGTCACGGCCCTGCTAAAGAGAACATCCTGAAACCAGAAACCATCCTGAAACCCTTTATAAAAAATCATTGAAATTTACATTTTTATTCTTTATGAAAACTAAATTCCCTCTGTATAAAAGACATAATGTT
The DNA here is from genome assembly GCA_037954035.1 of Rosalia funebris. NCBI lineage: Eukaryota > Metazoa > Arthropoda > Insecta > Coleoptera > Cerambycidae > Rosalia > Rosalia funebris. The sequence continues at coordinate 16,004,656 of JAZFAV010000007.1, forward strand.
AAAACCTAAAGTAATTAACTTACTCGTGATTTTTGACTAATCAACTCTAATGATTGTCAACGTAAACAGCAAAAAATAAGAGTGATGTCCAAGATTATTAAAAGACACTATCTGTAGGGTATCTCAGTTGGAACTATAGAATTTGAATTGTGTACCATTTGTGTTCTTTCAAAGATAGGGCGTCAATATTTATTGACTGTTATCTACAAACCATACGACATCAACATGCCACGATTGACAGTTCAACAATTAATCGTTTGTGTACAACTGTTTTATGAAAGTGAGCGATCAGTTACAGTTGCATTAAGAACAATTTGCACAAAATAAAACAAAATTAAGCGCCTATGGCTGAACAGTTCATAACTTAATTAAGAAATTTAAAGAGACAGGTTCTGTTATTGATAAGGCAACACCAATATGCCATCATCGTGGTCGGTCAAATGAAAATATTACTGTAATGAGAGAAATAATTGAGGATAAGTATAGAAAGAGAGAATATCTAAACACATTACTTTGACGTCGTGCACAACAATTGAATCTGTCAAGAGCCACCACGCATCGGATTTTTAAGAGAGATCTGCATCTGTCAGCATACAAGGTTCAGTTGACACAACAATTAAAAGTTATAGATCATTTACACATACATACATTTGTTAATTAAATGTTCGAAAAGAAAGAAGGTGATACTGATTTTTGCAACAAAATTTTGTTCAGCGATAAAGCACATATTCCTCTTGACTCATACGTCAAATCTTTGCAACAAAATTTTTAAGAGAATTTGGGGTGTTGAAAATCCACAAGCTGCTTACGCAAATGCATTCACAGAGATGCAGAGATTCACGTTTTACCGGGAGCCGTCCCCGATCCGAATCAGTCAAAACCCGATCGATCCGACATGATTTAGTTGAGTTATCGTGTTAACAACAAAGATTTTTTAAATAGTCCACCGTCGTACTTTCTCATAACCCATGGACAGGGTGGGGTATGTCCTATCCACTTCAAAATCAATAGGTATCGTCTGGGAGACGTTCCCAATCCGAATCAGTCAAAACCCGATCGATCCGACATGACTTAGTTGAGTTACCGTGTTAACAATAAAAATTTCTCAAATAGTCCATCGTCGTGCTTTCTCATGACCCATGGACAGGGTGGGGTGTGTCCTATCCACCTCAAAATCAATAGGTGTCGTCTAGGGGACGTCCCCGATCAGAATTAGTCAAAACCCGATCTATCCCACACGATTTAGTTGAGTTATCGTGCTAACAAAAAAAAAATTCTCAAATTGATCCAAGGGAGGGGGTGGTGTGTGCTATCCACCTCAAAATGAATAGGTGTCGTCTGGGAGACGTCCCCGATCAGAATCAGTCAAAACTCGATCGGTCCGACACGATTTAGTTGAGTTATCGTGCTAACAAGCATAAATACCGACGACAACGACGACACACACACAGCAAAAAAATTTTAACAACCATTTTTTTTTGGTTTTTAGGCCGAAAATCGAAAAATAAACCCAAAAAAAATGTTTGTTTTTTCACTTTTTCTTTACACGATTACATTACTTTTCCGCTTATAGTGGAGTGCGGAAAAGTAAAATACGGACAGACCCAAACCGAGGTCGTAATAGTCAGTAGCTACTCGTGTTTATCACATAATGTGCTTTAGTAAATTGAGCTACCATGACGGCTTAGACTATATTATGTACAACAAGTGCTGAAAATATGATCTGTTATGATCAAAGAAATTTTATATCGTTCATTATAAGTTTATTTGTTTTTTATGAGCGCTGAAATTATCTACACTAAGAACCTGCATTTTTACTTATTATTATGGAATAAAGTAAGACCATAAGCACAATTATCCTATATTCCATAGCTAAATTAATTGTATCAGATTAACGTGGAATTTGTGGTAGTAGACGTCTAGTTAATTAATAGGGTACCAGAAATTGCCGAAAAAAGAATGACTTTAAATTCATTTTAATTACCACAAGTAATTATAATTATTAATCGATAACAGAATGAATAAGTAATTAAGGTAAAAAACATTTATAATCACTGGATAATTGGATAACGTTTAATTTAATTATAAACATTTGTAATTAAAGCGATGGCTTGCAAATTTCTACAAACTATACGTATACTAAACGTCTACGTAAACGGTCTACGTATACTAAAGTTCTTTCCCTAAAATTTCACGTACCTATAGTAAATGTGTAGTTATCTATTTTAATAATGTGGTTTAGTCATTAAATATAATATTAGAAATGTGAATGTTGAAAACCGCAAATTTTACAAAAAGAAAAGATCAAAGTCTTGAGTAAAGCATTATGTTTCGTGGAAATGATTCACAGTATTTTCCTTGCATACCTACTTTGTATTGAAATTTTCTTGAGAACTATGACAACTTGGTTAATTCTGTGAGAACCTGTGTTATTAGTTATTATTAACAGAGAAGTGGCGTAGTTATTAAGGTATAAACCATATATTGATGCAGTTTTAAAGGTTGCTTACTAAAAGAAAAGTATTTTAATTACCCATCTAATTTATTCTCAATAAAGGACATTAGACACGCGAACTGTATATCATGATTTCATCGTCATTAGGAATCTGCAGTGCAGCGTACTTGATGTGTCTGATACCCTAAAAAAATTAGACGGTAGGTTTACCACATTGGATATGGTACTACACAGACAGATTATACAGAGGCACTATGACCTCTCTGCGGTATAAGAGGCATGGTGGACATTCCACTATAGTTACTTAGCTATTTAGTAGACAAATATTATGTTATGATACATTGAGACGAGAATCTCAACTTTTGAAAATTTTCTTTCTTTAACGAAGCGATTCTTTTAATAAAATAGTACCTACATCGTTACATATGCGCAGGTACTGTCTCATGAGAACCCTCATTGGAATCAAGAATTGTTTATTTAGCGTTAAGGTAAACCTGTCGACTGGAATGATAGAAAATTGTTTTTTAATTCCTTAATTCTTTAAAGAATATTTTACTACTGTTGGAAAATTCTAACTTCTACGTTTTGACTTCGTTCCAATATTAACAGTTTTTTTATCCAAACAATAATGGCGATATTCTTCACCAAAGAACTTGGTTTGGAACAAAATAGAATTGGTCATTTTACAATTGATTATTGAATAATTCCTTGACAATACTTTCTCTGAAAGATTTATAGGGTGACGCTGACCAACTGATAATAATGTAACAATATGGATTTCCACAACTCTTAATTATTTTCTAAATTAAATTCATATTTATCAATAAAACAAATGTGTATATTTTCTAGTTTATTTTAGCAAAAGTGGAATACTTGATCCAAGCCAGCAACAGATAGAAGGGGCGTAAGAAGGCGTTACAGTTTTGTAATTTAGTCATTATTTTACAAATACATGTTGAAAAAGATATGCATTAAAGACCGGAGATAAGAGTTTCGAGAATTCCACTTATGATGGAGACCATATAGGCAAGTTAACCTGCATATTGGCTTTGTGGATGCCTGATCTAGGGCCGAATTAAGGTACGAAAGCCAAAAGGCCCGGGAATGAATTCATTGACACAAAATAATGGCTCAATTAGATAGTTTATGTAATTGGAAATCATGTTTTCGAAAACAACGAAGTCCGGACTTGTCTTATCATGTGGTTTCCTGGAGTTCCACTGGTCAGGTCGATGAAATCAATAGGACAAGTAACCGCTATATATACATATATATGTAATTACGGATGGCCCCTCACGTGCTGACTTCACGGGAAATATACTAAGATCTAAATACACGTGAATATACATGGAATAAATAATTATATTTAGTATCAATTCAGTTCAACACCAACTAAGTACTTTTTAGTTACCTATAATAAATTATAACATTATAATCAATACAAATTGAATATTATATAAAAAACACTAATTGTAATCAATCGATGGTCACAGTCTATCAGTAGCCACGACTGGAAACGGGAAGTCACCAACCGGCAGCGGTAAGCTCAACTCTGGTTGGTCAGAGTGAATATGTAGCAACCCCAAGGGCTTACGTTCTCCCCGTAAGGGATATTATGCTAAAATAGGTAATTTTCATCCACCACAAAAAATTACCCAGATTATAGATTTCGGAACAGCCAAATTAAAGGGAGTTTTTTTTTTATCAACCGCGATTAGCTACTGATTACGATTCAGCGTTACTCTGATTAATTTTCCCAAATTAGAGAATTGTCTGTGTATATCTTTGTTGTTTAACTCGGGATTAAATAAGCCTTTTAAAATTACTTGTATTTAGGAAATACTTGTATCTAATCTTTATAATCGAATAGAGGACGGGAAAATTAATCAGGGAATTGTCGGAACCGTAGTGACCGTTCGTTTGCGGGAGTTCGCGGTTGTAATTAATGAGCAAAATATATTCCCCCGTTGTTGTGATATTGTCGTTTCATTTACCGACAACCACCAAGAACGTACCACCTCAACAATGCCAGGGACGCCGAAATAAGGTAAGTCATGTACATATATTTCACCATAAAATCGTGCCCGAACTCACCTTAATCACCATTAAATAAATCAGCTTCCTTTCGATCAATGATTACCGCTCGCCAATCTGATTAAGTACATGGAGGTATCGTGAAGGTCACCGTCAGGAACACTCTTTGTTCGAAGTACTTGGGAGAATAAATAATTAAAGATACAATTTGAAGACAATACGAGTTTATTGATACTCTGTATAACAACTAAATTACGTACAAAGAAATTAAGATGTGTATTCTAACGTATAATCTTTCAGACTGACTTGCTAAATAATCAATTTTTATTTCAACGACATTTGAACAGTTAAACATTCGATATTGAGTTACCCGAACTCATAAATGCTGACCTAATGTTTATGTTTAATTTCAGGCACCGCATGAAGACTATTTTTAAACCTAAAATAATTATTGTTGAATGTAATATTCCAACACCCCCTCGCAACTATAATTATTTTTCAATCAGTCAACCAGACCACCCTTGGTACTTAAATGTTCTAGCTTTACTTTATTTAGCGGCTTGGTTAACATATCAGCTATCATTTTTTCAGTCGGAAAATACTCGAATGCAATAACCTGATTTTCATACAATTCTTTTAAAAAATGATACTTTGTATCAATATGCTTCGTTCGATTGCTAAATTTATGGTTTGCTAGCTGCTTTAAACAGCTTTGATTATCTTCGTACATAACCACTTTCGGTTCTAAATTTGTAAACTCCTTTATCGCCTGCTTTAACCAGATTGCCTCTTGGCATCCTTCGGCCAGTGCTATGTATTCAGCTTCGGTCGATGATAGTGATACGCAACTCTGCTTTCTGCATCCCCAATTAATAGGTGCACCCCGAAACATAAATATGTATCCACTATTTGACTTTCTATCCTCTTTATTTTCCGCCCAATCGGCGTCTAGATGTTTTATTATTAGTTTTTGATTCCATGCCTCTGTTAACAATATTCGAAGAGTTGCTTGCCGCACTACAGGCGCAAACACTTCATCGTAATCCACACCGAATTTCTGACTAAAACCTCTCGCTACCAATCGTGCCTTGTACTTGTTCGAGATCTTATCTTCACCTGTCCTTAGCTTAAACACCCATTTACAAGATATGATGTTTTTGTCTTCCGGTGTAAGTACTAAATCCCATACTTCGTTATTCTTCAAAGATTTCATTTCTTCTTCAATAGCTTTCCTCCATTTTTCGCTATCACTGCTGGCAAGAGCTTCTTTAAATGTTTTAGGTTCTATTTCCCGAAGTTCAGCTAACTTTGCTGTGTAGCGCTCAGGTGGGACTCCTTTATTTATTCTATTTGATCTACGATCACCTCCGTGCTCTATATAGAACTCTTCACTTGGTTGATAGCTGTTATCGCTGCCACAAGATTGTTCTGTACCTGAACTTTCATATACATTAAATTCTTCCGTAGATTCTTCTATTTCTTCAGTTTTTTCGAAATCTGCGACCTCATGTCTCCCAGTGTCATTTGGCTCCGTTCTTTCTTGCTCCTTTTTGAACTCAATAGTCACTTCTTCATCTTTTATCTTTTTTTCTTTAACACGAATATTTCTTTCAGGAAATATCGCACTACGGCTAATTTTTATACGCCCTGTATCTAAATCTAACAATCTATATGCTTTAGATTCATCAGAATATCCTACGAAAATTAGTGATTCTGCCTTTTTATCAAATTTATTTTTAATTTGTTCCTTTGGAATATGACTATACACTTTAAATCCAAATATTTGCAAATTCGACACATCAGGTTTGACTTTATGCCACAACTCAAACGGTGTTTTCTGTTTTAACTGAGTAGGTAGTCGATTTTGCAGATAATTGGCTGTAACAACTGCTTCCCCCCAAAATTTCTTTGGTAAATTCGCATCGATTAACATGCACCTAGCCATTTCGACTAGCGACCTGTTCTTTCTCTCTGCAACACCGTTTTGCTCTGGAGAGTACCCCGCCGTGTACTGTATCTTTATGCCCTTACCACTTAAATATTCCCTTAACGCATTATTTACGTACTCGCCACCCCTATCTGACCTAATAACCTTTGGTACCCTGCCTGACTGATTACTCATTAACTCGATAAACTCTTTAATATATTTTTCAGTTTCATTCTTATGTTTCAGTAAATACACAGTTGTGTATCTTGAGAAATCGTCTATTAAAGTAAGAATGTACCGTTTACCCCCTGGAGTAACAGTCTTCATGGGACCGCAAACATCTGTATGTATTAAGTCAAGTATATTAAATGTGTTGCTTTGAGAAAATTTCGGGAAACTCTTACGAATAATTTTACCTTTTACACAGCAGTTGCAAGTTTCCCTAATCCTACAATCCTTAATATTAATCCCGATTGCCATTTTTCTTTCCATCAAGCGCTTGACTGCTTCTATGTCCCTGTGCCCAAAACGTCGATGCCACGTATGCTGACAGTTGCTGGAGTGTTCATTCACGATGCTCAGTGCCTGTTCTACAGTTGACAGCTTGTACAAGTCGGGCGCCGGCCTTGCACTCGCAATCACTTTTCCGCCTGAGACAATTTTACAGTTATTGTTGTCGAACTGCACGTTATACCCCGCACTAGTTAACTTTTTCACAGAAAGTAAATTTGAATCTAAGTCCGGCACATATACGTCGTCGATTTTTAGCTTATTCACTCCCGCACTATTCGCGCACTTGATGAATCCTGTTCCTATACCCTGAACCTTGAAGTGTTGCCCTTTCTCCGCTAACCTCACAACGCCTTTTCTGCTACCGTCAAATTGGGTATAAAATTCTTTGTAGTTTACCATGTGACTCGAAGCTCCTGAATCCACATACCACGAAGCAGAATCCCTGTTTACGTCATTTGAGCTTGAATTTACCATAAAACACGCATCATCACTGTCACCAGTATTAATTTCAGTAACTTTATTGGCCTTTTCTCTTTTAAACGCTTTATACTTGAAACAGTCCCGTTTAAAATGACCTTTCCTGTTGCAAAAGTAACATTGCTTTACATCTGTACTTGCAGTTTGATTACTTTGGATCCTTTTATTATATACTGATTTCATGGCTGACTCGTTTTGACTTTTCAAAGCTCCTTGACGCCTCATGTACTCATCGATTAATTTACTTTTTACGAATTCAAGCGTGAATTCACTCGATGACTTACTTTCCAGCGCTGTGATTAAAAAACTGTATGAGTCTGGAAGACTTCCCAGCAAAATGCCTGCCGCAAACCTGTCCTTAATTTCTTCCCCTAAAGCGGCCAGTTTATTCAATAATTCCAAGAATGAACTTATGTGTGCTTTCATATCACCATTCTCATCTAGCGATAGCCTGCAAATTTGCTTTAACAGAAAAACCATGCTAGATAAACTCGATTTTTGATGATACTCCTTTAGTGCTTCCCACGCATCATGCGCGTATTCCTTATTTCTGATATGCACTAGTTGACTAACATCGACAAGTAAGGCTATGGTTGATAAGGCCTTGTCATTTTTCTTCTGCCAGGTACCGTTTCGTTCCTCCGGTGTTGGTAATTCAGTCGAAACTACATCCCATAAATCCGCATTTATTAATAACATTTTCACTAAATAGTTCCAGGACTGGTAGTTTTGCCCGTTCAACTTTTCGATGTTATACTTAGCACTTTCCGCCATTTTCCAGTTGTCTATACAACAATAGTTATCACTCGCGATGTACCTTTTAATTATTCTCCCTTACAAGTGAGCTTACGCGACGCACCTGGGCCCATAACCTGTTCGAAGTACTTGGGAGAATAAATAATTATACAATTTGAAGACAATACGAGTTTATTGATACTCTGTATAACAACTAAATTACGTACAAAGAAATTAAGATGTGTATTCTAACGTATAATCTTTCAGACTGACTTGCTAAATAATCAATTTTTATTTCAACGACATTTGAACAGTTAAACATTCGATATTGAGTTACCCGAACTCATAAATGCTGACCTAATGTTTATGTTTAATTTCAGGCACCGCATGAAGACTATTTTTAAACCTAAAATAATTATTGTTGAATGTAATATTCCAACACTCTTTACGATACTCCCCCGGGTACAATGATGGGGCCACTATGTGCACCTGATTTGACTACCTTGAATATCTTCTTATGTGGATGTGTCATAAGTAAAGTCATATTTATTTTGTTTGTGTTTGTCTCAAACATGCCCTCGATCTCATAAATGGTACTTAAATAGGAAACCCCTAATATAGGGGTTATATCACTGTATATGGAAAATTTAAGGAATTAATTTTTGTTAAGAAAAGAGGGAGTTGGAGTTTAAAAAAGACTATGATAATATCACAGTTAAAATATAAATTGTGAAAAAATAATATTTTTACGTCAAGTAATACCTTTAAAACCTTTAAAAAATAATTTTAGATGTTTCAGGGTTTTTCAAAAAATCATTTAATAATAAACCTTTATGACAAATTTTTTATACGAAACTTTATCACCAAATTATATGTAATTTATGTATAAATTGTAATAATTTCAGTCTATAGGAGTAATATTAATAAAATATAATAATTAATAATATAATTTTATAATATTTTATGTCAGAAATAATATATGTAAACGTGTATATTAATTAAGTCTTATTTAATTTCTTACTATTGGAAAATCCGGTATATTAAATATAAAGATTGCGTCGTAATATATATATATATATATATATATATATATATATATATATATATATATATATATATATATATAAAGGTTACTTTACATCTTGTAGGTTGTAGGAGTTTTACGTCAAATCAATGCTAGGTTTTAATACATAATGTAATCCCAATGACTAATGAGTCTACGATTTGCATTCTGCGATGTGCAATGACTTCGAAAATGAACGTCATTAAATTCTTCAGTCCATTAAATTAGAAATTGAGAAACATTATCCTCCGAAACTACTTGTGTATTCAAAAGAAAAGAAAATCAGAAAAGTAGGTAGGTATTCTGACATTCACAATACACGAATATTCCATTGCAATTATGGAAAATCCATGCCATATATTTACAGTTATGCCGGAGTTCCATATTTTCTGCACATATCTAATTGCCCTAACCTTGACGATATACTGAAATAGATCTAATAATAAGAACGGAAACTTTTCTCTGCAACAATTTGTTTACTACTAAAATTCCATGTTACTATTAATAATACAATTAATGTAAAATCCATAAAAGCGAATACTACTAAATACGAATAAATAAACATTGTCTAGCAGAATGTTCCATGAAATATTAATTTCTAATTCATAAAGAAATCCTTGTTTCCCTTGATTTCTTCGGAATATTTTTACATGTAAAAGGTGGTCCAACCAAAACGCACGATGTTAATTGTAAATAAAACAAAAAGTTTTCAAAGAATTATCTTAATATTTTCTATTATGATAGAAGGATCTATGACAATTATGTGTAAAACAAAATATCGGCCAAATGCTCGCCACGGCTTCGGTGGCATACCTATATCCGATGGTTCATATTTTCAATGACTCTGAGACATAATTGAGGTTCAATGTCGTTAATGTACCGAATTATCTCATCCTTTAGCTCTTGAATTGTTCTTGGCTTATTGACGTACACTTTTTCTTTTAAATATCCCCAAAGAAAGAAGTCCAACGGTGTCAAATCACATGATCGTGGCGGCCAATTAACATCGCCACGACGTGAGATAACACGGCCATTGAATTTCTCGCACAAAAGTGCCATTGTTTCGTTGGCTGTGTGGCAAATGGCATCATCCTGTTGGAACCACATATCGTCCAGGTCCATATCCTCAATTTCTGGCCACGAAAAGTCCGTTATCATCTCGCGATAGCGAACACCATTCACGGTAACTGCTTGGCCGACCTCATTTTCGAAGAAGTACGGCCCGATGACGCCGCCAGCCCATAAACCGCACCAAATAATCACTCTTTGTGGATGCATCGACTTTTCAACAACCACTCGTGGATTCTCATTTGCCCAAATGCGGCAATTCTGATTATTAACGAATCCACTGAGGTGAAAGTGTGCCTCTTCGCTGAAGATGATTTTCTTTGTAAAGTCACCATTCACCTCTGTCTGTTCAACCAACCATTCGGCGTATTGACGACGCTTGAAATGGTCAGTAGGTTTCAGCTCTTGAGTCAATTGAACCTTGTAAGTGTGTAAATTAAAATCTTTATTCAAAATTCGCATCTGTGATGTTCGTGAGATGTTCAATTGTTGGGCACGACGACGAGTCGAGGTTGACGGCTCTTCTGCTACACTATCGCGAACAACAGCAATGTTTTCCGCAGAACGAACTGGGCGAGCATGCACAGGTGTTTTCACATTTCCTACAGACCCGGTTTGCTGAAATTTGCGCACAATTCTCCCGATTGTGGACACATTTGATCGATTATGCTGACCAAAAAAGTCACGAAGTGCACGAAATGCATTTTGATTGAACGCCCATTTTCGTAAAAGGCTTCAATAATCTTAACGCGCTGCTCAATTGTGTACCTCTCCATGGTTGAATTTGTCAAACACTGAAACAAAGAAATGTCAAATTAAGTTGGGCAAAAAACTTGACGTTAAGGCGTAACTCACAATTAATATCGTGCATTATGGTTGAACCACCCTTTATAAGTATCTAACATAATATTCGTTTTTCTGTGTAGTGTTTTAACGTGTGAAACATGCTTAAAAATCTAGTGGATCGTTGTTCATATTACATACAACATAAATTATAAAAATATTTGTTTTTGAGCTTACTTATTAATGATAATTATCCAATATTGTTTTTTATTAATTATCACTATGAATCGCTTCATTATTTCTTAGTTATTTCACTCTATAAATATCGTTGATTTAATATTCGATTTATTAAAATTTATGCGGTTAAAAGTCGAGTTTAAACTATTTTTCAGTTCCGATTATTTGTTTGTTTATATTTTACCTGGTGTAGCCGTCTAGACAAAAAATCCAATTATTGCCTAGGAAAAACCGAATGGTAATAATAGATGGAATGGAGTAAACAATAACACAGCATGCAATTTGCCATACCCAATAATGAGACAGAAGACATGGGTGTAAATACATATTGACAATGGGATATAAAACATAATGGAGCAGTATTTGAAGAAAACTACACTATAATAAACTGCAGTTATTAAATACAGGGTGTAACAAATACATTAAAACATATTTATTTTAGCCCCAATATTGCGAGTAGTTTTAGTAAATCTTTTAATCTATTCTCTGACGTACTTTAATATTATAACAGTTAAACATTTTTTCTAAGATCATCTTCGGAAAGGATAGGACTCTTCGATGTAGCGACAAAACTGATCCCCTGGTTTTCACGGATATATTACATATTACTTGACGCACATTTTGCCAACGAAGTTGCATCATCGCCAAAAATAATTCAAATTTATTTAAAATACCTAAAAAAAACGAGTAAGGACGAAATCAAGAATGCAGAAACTGAGTGGGAGGGTATCAAGAATAGTCTAGCTTCCGCGGCTACGGACGTTTTAGGACACGATAAAAGGGAAGCTAGGAAGCCCTGGATAACAGACGAAATCTTAAACTTAATGCAAAAGAAACGAGGCTACAAAAACAGACGAGACGAAGAAGGACTGAAAACTTATAAGTCAATAAAGTGGGAAATCATTAGAAAATGTAGAAAAGCGAAAGAACAATGGATAGAGGATAAATGCAAAGAAGTAGAAGATAAGTTGCAAGTAGGTAAGACCGATGAGGCTTACAAAATAATTAAGAGGAACTTCAGGGATATAGGAACAATAAGTAGAAACGTTAGGAGTCAATCGGGGGACATACTGATCGGAAGAGAGGAGAAAGCGGATAGATGGAAGCAGTACTTAGGAAATTTATACGAGGGTCAGGAATTAGGAGAGATATTAGAGGAAGAATCGAGCATCGATAGGGAAGATGTAGGAAAACCTATATTGAGAGAGGAATTTGAAATAGCACTAAGGGGGCTAAAGAATAATAGAGCGCCGGGTGTAGATAAAATACAGGCGGAAATTTTGAAATGTGCGGGACAGAAAGTAGTAAATATGATGTTTGAACTGGTAAAATACATATATGAAACGGGCGAGATGCCGGAGGATTATAAGAGGAACATTATCGTTACTATACCGAAAAAGAGAGGAGCCGACAAATGCGAGAACTTTAGAACGATTAGTCTAACTTCCCATGCGTCAAAAATCTTAACTAGAATAGTGCAGAAGAGGATGGAAAATAGAGCGGAGGAAATACTAGGAGAAGACCAATTCGGCTTTAGGCGAAATAGGGGAACTCGCGAAGCTATTCTGGCGCTAAGAGTAATGTTAGAGAAAACAATAGAAAAAGGGAAGAACGCTTATATAGGATTTGTAGATTTAGAAAAAGCTTTTGATAACGTAAGATGGGAAAAAATGTTCGAGATACTAAAGAGCGCGGGAATGAAGTATAGAGATAGGAGAGTAGTACACAACCTATACAAAGAGCAAACTGCTGTTATAGAAGTAGAAGGGGAAAAAAGGGAAGTAGGTATTAGGAAAGGAGTAAGACAAGGATGTACGCTATCACCACTAATTTTTAATCTGTACATCGAAGAGGCGATTAATGTGGTAAAAGATAGAGTGGATTTCGGGATTAAAGTACAGGGACAGAAACTAAAAATGCTGAGATTCGCGGATGATATAGCAGTATTAGCATCTAGTAAGGAGGAATTAGAATCAGCATTGAACGAAATGGAGGCAGTGTTGACAGAGGAATACGGAATGAGGGTGAATAAAAACAAAACTAAAGTGTTAGTGTGCAGAATGCGCGAGAGCAGAGCAAAAACGAAAGTACAAATTAATAATGAAAGGTTGGAGGAAGGTAAAGACTTCACTTATTTAGGAAGTAAAATAAATTGAGATGGAAGAAGCGATAAAGACATAAAACAAAGAATAGCGCAGGGTCGAGTAGCTTTTAACAAAAATAAAGCACTTTTATGCTCGGGGGTAATAAACTTAGAAACAAGGAAGAGATTTTTGAAAACATATGTATGGAGCACGGCACTATACGGCTGCGAAACCTGGACGGTAGGGGAAGCAAGTAGGAAGAAATTAGAAGCTTTTGGGATGTGGTGTTACCGAAGAATGATGAAAGTACCATGGACTGATAGGGTTAGAAACGAAGAAGTATTGGAGAAAGTCGGCGAGAAAAGAAGTATGTGGAAAAACTTAAAGAAGAGAAGAGATAGAATAGTAGGCCACTTGCTGAGACATGGGGGAATAGTCCGCGATATTTTGGAGGCAGAAATAGGAGTGAAGAAAGGCAGAGGTAGGCCGAGATTAGACTACTGCTCGCAAATAGTAAGGGATGTAGGTTGTAGCACAATTAGCGAAATGCGTAGGTTAGCACAAGATAGGAGAAGCTGGAGGTTAGCGTCCAACCAGTCTTAGGACTGATGACCTAATGATGATGACCTAAAAAAAAATTTTTTTTTCAGTAAATCATTACGAATATGTTTCACCTAATAAGCTCAGTCATTGTAACTATTCTTCATGTTCAGTGAACAATGAAGGAATAATATGTTCTGGTTAACTGCATCACCCCTTCTAATAACTAATCGCTTATAACTATTTCCATTCATGGTTAGTGAACAATAGTAAGGTAAAAATTTAGTTCACTGATCCATTAATGGCGTAATTCAACGTATCAATCAAAACATCCGACTGACTGACCGAACGAATAATATTTAGCTGTCTCAATACTTTCAAGGCATTCAACAGTTTGTTCTGAATTTCGATTTGGAAATGGTGGGAGAGCAGTCCACACAAGTACCAAAATACTTATATCCTATTCTTGCAAAATAAATGATAACGTCGCCCAGAGGGCGTCCCCTAACATCAGCTATAGTTGGCCACCATTCTCCCAAATGTAGGTAACCCATTGAGAGGGCATAAAAGAAAAGAAAAGTGCATGTTGCATAGTTCCATCCTTCTGTTCATAGCCTCTATGGATGAACGTATTACTCAGCTTCATATTATGAAAGTGTTTCGTTAGTTGACAGTGTTCGATTAGAATTCCGGTCACAAAATATAAGTTCCTGCTAGACATTGCCAACAAAGTTTGTGGTAGGATATCTTTAAAATTCCTTAATCGGATGAAAAGTTTTCTGTTTCATTTGATAGTTCTATTAATTCTCTGGGCATCTTAAATTTAATTATTTATTTTATCGCTGACATCAAGTGTATCAATAGGGAAAGGAATATTTAGACTGAATGTCGCTTTAGTCAATATATTAGTATCCTTATTACCTTCATACTGTCCATGTCCGTTCACACAGGATCGGAGAGAGATATTGTTGGTATGGGCAATATTTGTCAGTGCATGGTGGAATTTCCATACTGCTTCTGTTTTTACTTTATAGTTCGGCGGGGTCAACAATGATTGGCGAATTGGCCTCAGTATGGATTTTAATTGTTTTGGCTCTAGTGGCTGGACTAATAGCTGCCAGCTTCATTTGTACTATGGCTCCATCTCCATCCACTATCATTAACCTTATGATAACAGTTTATAACCACACAACCACTTCAGGTTTCATTCCCCAAGTTTTCCCAATGGTTCTGACATTATTCATAAGGTTTTTAACCCCGCCTTAGTTTCCCTTCCCGGTGGAGACTCCAATTTGATTTTCAAACGAGATGCTAACAAAACCGTAGTGGCGTGTTTAGGAGAACAGCGGGAATTAAGTTCTTCTGTTCCCTTTTCCTTGTGAAGAGGACCGTCTCTGTTTTCCTGGAATTAGTAGAAAGAGTGTGTTATGTGCATCATTTGTCTATTATTCTAAGGGCTACTAACATTTTCTCGCACAGTATTGAACTGCACATATCTGAACCATACTCTAAGAAAATATTCGATTTCCTCTTTGGTTTCTGTCTTAAGCCAGCTCATAATTAGGTTTGAAATAAAAGACCGTTGGGTCTATTCGCACTGTTAAAAAATTCATTATTGAATATGACAACATTTGGACTCATCCAAAAACCAGTTAGAGCAATGTATTCATCGATAGGTTCTTCAGTGAATCCATTTAGTTCGAGTTGTTCCCTGAAATAGTTAAAAGTTTCTGGTATAGGGACACTTATAAACGATTAATGTACATAACATGAGGCCAAAATTTCCTTGTAGCACTTGAATGTTTTTGGCGTTATTAATGAACCCTGTGAATGTTACTGCTATAGGTTGCTATAGGTTAATGAATCAATTACCGAGACGATTGAGCGCACCGATTTTCCTGTCTTATGTAAGTATAATGGCCATTTTTAAATTACCTTTTCTATAGATTCTTTTTGAAATTTTAAATACGGTTTGAGGAAGTACTACTTATGGTTGTATTATATTTATTTACTCGCTTTTTTTCGAGGGCGGATCCAATATAAACGGGACTTTATTTTTTTTTAATTATAGATTGAAAAAAAGGCAAAGATATTTTATTTTTCTACATAGTCTCCTGCTTTACAAATACATTTTTCCTAACGAGAAGGAAGGTTTTTTATCCCAGTATTATAGAATCATGTTGGTTGGGTCAGGAGCCAATTGCACACGAATCCCTCTACGCCCTGGTCATCTTCAAATCGTTGCCCTCCTAGAATTTCTTTGAGTGACCCAAACAAGTGAAAGTCGCCGAGCAATAAGTCCAAAGCCATGGGGATGATGGTCAAGTGGAGTCCAGTGCATTTATTTTCGTTTTTCGACCGTTAGAGCTGCATTATTAGGCCTGGCGTTGTCGTGAAGGAGGATTTCCTGTCAAATCGATTGGTTTCGTCTTTTGCGGTGATATGCAGCCCTCACCTGATTCAGTAGCTCACAATAGTAGCAGCATTGATTGTGCGTCGCTCATGCAAAAAACCAATGAGCAAAATGCCGGTCGAAGAAAAGCGGTTGAAAGAACCTTGCCAACTGACAGTCGAGTCTTGGCTTTCACTGGAGCTGCCTCCGCCTTCCTTCGCCACTCCATACTAGTTTATTTGGACTCGAACGTGTAGTGGTGGACCCACGTTTCGTCGCAGGTGACAATCCGACTCAAAAATGCATCACCTCCTTCTGCAAACTTTGCTGTAAACCTCTGACAGAACTCCAAACATCTCAACTTCTGATCTACAGTCAAAAGGCCATGGACCAACCTGACACACACTTTGCGGAACTCCAGGTCGTTTTTGATGATCGCTTAACAGGTCCCATAACTTATTTCGACCCGGGTACGTTCACCCGTCGATCTTCTTCAAGAATGTCTTGAACCGGGCGAATGTGTTCCGTAGTGCTGGTTCGAGGACGGCGACCGTGTTCCTGATTTTCCACTCGTTCTCGCCCTTCCTTGAACTCCTTAAGCCAGGCAAACGCACGAGTCCTTGACAGTGTTTAGTTCCTGAACTGTGTAGTCAATCTACGGAAAATTTTCGCTGCCTGAACTCATTCAAGAACAAGAATCTTTATAATAATGCGTTGCGCAACAGCGGGGTGCACCTCTCGCTCCCACACCGTGAGGGATATTGACGAACTGGTCGAGAGTGAGTAGTGGCCAGCTCTTCCCATTCGTAATGACCCCACCCAAGCATACTAAAACTTCGGACGCCGTCCTAACAACCGTAGACGTCGAGGAACCAGAATCCCGTTTATATTTGATCCACCCTCGTATTTTGCATAGTGTACTAGATTTCGAGTCAGTTTATTTATTTATCGAGTCCGTTATCTTAATTTACTACTATACTGATGAGTTATCAGATAAATAATATTATTGTGTATTATGCTATGGGTTTTGTAAAATAATAAACACACTATTTCAAGATTGTTATCAAGATATCTATTATTGGCGTTTGATCTATCAATGCTATCAAATGTTCTTTATTAAAATAATATTACTGCAAATAATTATTTTTCTAATAATGATTTCTAATTTGCTAATGATAGCCGAAATAATGGCAGAACAATTTTTCGACAAAATATATAAACTTTTACGATGCAATATTTTCTTGCAGAAACAGATTCAAGAGTTACTTAGAAATTTGATTAAAAGTGAAATATTACAATTATGTCAATATCTGGACTTGAAGTTCTTGGTAAACTATAACACTAAAACTAAAATTAGCAAGTGATGAATAAAGTTGGATATTATTTAGATATTTAGTACTTGAATTACATGAAATATTAATTATAAATTAAATGTGTGGGTAGTTACAACCACAGAAGATATTACAGGAAATGTTTTTAGAAATAAAATACTTCCATCTATAATTGTTATGAGAATAAGAGTATAATTAATTACAATTTTCCAAATGACTAAAACTTTTATTTCTTTTAAACAGGAGGCTATTAAATCTGTTTAGTTTTAATATAGTTTTCTGCTGTAATATTGTGATTTGGTTCATTTTTTAAGAGTTGTCAAATGCGTAGTACTATCTTGAAAAGAAAAACGTTTTGTAATTATAAAAGTTTTGTTTTCTTATTTAATTTTAACACAAATTGTTGATTGTAAATTGTTCCTCTTAATTTATTATAAATCATTGTATTTAAAGCGAAAATAACTCGTAATACTATGTTTTCAGTATATTTGTGTTATATTATGCCTGCAATACATATTTCTCTACTAGTCGCCTCTCTCTAGAGATTATAATGTGACAAGTATCTCACATAGAGCTATAATTGAACACCATATTTTTATACACAACCAACAGCAATAAATATGAGTTCAATTACACTTTAATGTCTAATAAAACATTTTTGATCACATACAAAACATATTATTACTGTTATTATACTGTTATGATTACTGTCGAGTTGTCTTGAGTACTTTATCATGCAGAACTTAATAAGTAATAAAGTGTGAATATAAATGGTTCACTTAACAGAACGGAAAATAATTAAATGTGTTAATAATAGTTGGATATGGTGACAGATTAAGATCTCATGAGAAGGTTGTCAGTTATTTAATCAAAAGCGTTCTGATAGACCAGCTATTATATCAGTAATTAGGCTAGTTCAAAAACTGATGGTATAAAAATGTTTTCTCGACAAGGCAGGTTTGAAGTCAGTAAAGACACTAAATTAAACATATTGCTTGAATACCAAGAATGTACTTACTTTCTACTAAACACAGTTGAAAATATTAAAAAGTCTAACCTTTATAAAATACATTTAGTACAATAGTTTAATGATTTTAATAATTTTTAATTTAACATTAACGAGTTTAATGACAATTTGGATGATGTAAATCGGCGCATACAAAATTGCGAAATAAATCATGTCACGTCGTAATGAACGTCTCATATTTTTTTCCTGACAAAACTACTTTTTTCTTCAATGGAACAGTGCATTCTTTAACTGAAGATATTGATACAAAACAGAATTCTCATCAAATCGGATTCCCATTGCATATTGCATAAAATCACAATAATTGCATAGCCAACATCAAGTAAACTAAAAGTGTAGACTGAAATAATACGCATTGTCTTTTAGGACCTTACTTCTTTGAAAAAAATTTAACTGCTGCTAGGCATTAAGATTTCTGCGTTTCGACGTAGTTCCAGCTTTAGTAATTCTTTAGGATGATGATGTAATTAGTAATTATTATTAATTGCTTTATATAATTTTGAAGTCGATTCCAAATAAAATATAAAAAATAAACAGTTCTAAAACCTTAAAACGGACTTTTCCGCACGTAGAACATCTCTATCTCGACATTAAGTGACCGAGAAAAAATAAACCAACACATAAATGCAGAATATGTGTCTTATGCGACAGTTTTACTTTTTTCAAATAGTCCACCATCGTCCACCTGAATCAGTCAAAACTCGATCGATCCGACATGATTTAGTTGAGTTATCGTGCTAACAAAAAAAAAATTCTCAAATAGTCCAGCATCGTGCTTTCTCATGACAGATGGACCGGGTGGGGTGTATCCTATCCACCTCAAAAACCATAGATGTTGTCTGGTAGACGTCCCTAATCAGAATCAGTCGAAACCCGATCTATCCGACACGAATTAATTGAGTGATCGTGCTAACAAAAAAAATTTCTCAAATCGTCCACCATTGTAGTTTCTCATAACCCATGTACATAGTAGAGTGTGTTCTATCCACCTCAAAAAAATCAATAGGTGTCGTCTGGGAGACGTCCCCAATCAGAATCAGTCAAAACCCGATCGATCCGACTCGATTTAGTCGTGGTAACAAGAATAAATGCCGACGACAACGACGACGTCAACGACACACACACAGTAAAAATTCTTTAAAAACCTTTTTTTGTTTTTAGGCCGAAAAGCGAAAAATAAACCCAAAAAAAATTTTGTTTTTTCACTTTTTCTTTACACGATTACATTACTTTTCCGCGTATAATAGTGGAGTGCGGAAACTACTTTGCTACTATAACATTTATAACATAATATAATTTATAACATAATATAAGAAACTTTGCTACTATAACAACGAGTTTACATTTAAAATTGCCGAAGGCCGGCATTCACATTACTAATATTATATGGCACTGACTTATATAAAAAATTATATAAAATAATTATGTAGTAAGCAATAATTTCTTAATTACATTAAATGGAACAACAAATAAGTATTAAATTGTTGTAGAAAATATTTATTTGTTGCTTTTTTAAGTCGGTTCTTTTTAAACTTATTATTTTCCAATTTCATGTGATGGGTAGACCTACTAAGGATGCTTTGTGAATGAGAAAACGACAGCTACTTCAATAAGAAGTTCCGTTGTATATCTAAAGTCCAATACCAATGAAATTAAGATGGGACCACCTTGGAGCGATACTGAACCCAACGCAAAAAGAATAATTAAAGTCTATTCATAAACACAAAAGTTATACTCTATAAATATAAAAAATATATATACAGACGAATTGAGAACCTCCTCTTTTTTTTTTTGAAGTCGGTTAGAAACCTCTAATATACTCGGAAGCTTTAAGGAATTAATCTTTATTTAAGAAGGAGGAAGTTGAATTAAAAAAAGACTATGACGATAAGAAAATACTATGTCTATAAAAGATACTATAAAAGAGGCAATGACTTTTTTTAGTATTATTTTTATAATCACAATTTGATTTAATACCTTTAGGAATTATAGGTCTACTGTAGCATAACATTGTTTTAATTTAAAATATAGTGAACAAATTTCTTTACCTTTTAAAGTATTCATTTTACTTTATATTACTCATTTTATATTGAATAGTTAATGTGTAATCATATAATTTGTATATCAGCGTGCATTTACATACCTGTAAAACGTTTCCATAATAATTATCTGCAACTTGACATTATAAATATGTACGTACTTAAGATTAAGCGAACATGTCTTCCGGTTTAAAATTGATTTATACATATCCTAAGATAATGAAGGACGCATATAATAATATTATATCCAAAAAATCCATGTACTTAAATTATAAGAACATAAGAAATTAATTAATTAGCCTACGACAGCCATTAAGGCGCACCAGGCAATAAATTATGACGTGGTTGAATTCCTTCACCTTCACCTTTAACGTAAAGCATGTGACCACATTCATTTAATAAGAGGTCAACCAAAAAATATATAAAACAAATAGTAAATAAGAAACAAAATATTTATAAATCTGCATTAAATATAAAGTTTTATTTAAAATTATATAATATTAATTACTGTATTTTTTTAAACATATTATTTCATTGGATAAAAATTCAAAGCAAATGGTAGCACTGGTATTAGAAAATATAAAACCGCAATTAACAAAGTTAATATTACGAAACAGGAATACCTATGCTAACCAATAAATTACAGTGAATCCTTGAAGATATTGAGTTTCAGGAAAAGACGTAACATACTGCCATTATCAGTAGGATGTAGAATAAAATATAATAATGCACTTCACTCAATCAGATGCGGCTGCATAATACTAATTTATAATTATGATTCATTTTGAAATTCCTTTGAACCGTTCACGGTAAACTAATACGTTTAGAATGTACAACAAATACAGTTGTATTTAAAAATGAAAATAGTATTGTTGTTTACGATTATAAATAATTCACAAGGTATATAAACCAGGAATGATGAAAAATAAATGACTTATTGAAATGTGTACTGTCGCTTATACAATATAATAAATAAGTAATAGATAATCTATTTTTTTATATTTAAGTAAAATCACGAAACACTTTATTTTATCCACCCATTCAATCGTAATCAACAATAGGTCTCCATCTTGACTCTAAACTCAAAAAAAAACGCAAACAGATAGACATGAGAATGAGACAGCTAAACTGGCTACTTGGAACAAAATCACAAATGTGCTTAGAAAACAAAATTTTAATTTAGCTCTTATCATCCCCATCTGGACTTACGGCATTGAACTGCGGGGTTATGTCAGTAAGTCAAACATCGTTATACGCCCAACTGTATATCACCAATCAGATGTTGCATCATGACCTCTGAATTCCAACAGTCCAAGAAATGATCAAAGACACCACCACGCCAGAAACACCACCAACTATTGGAAATCCACTCAAACAGCTGTTTAATACCACTTATCCAAAAAATAACGACAGAGGACTTAAGAGGAAATGGCCAATGGACTTTAAATAAGACGTAGGAGGTCTTTCAATTAACATAATAGCTTACAGAATTGTAAATTCTGATTGCTATTCAATAAATTATTATATATTATAAGAAAACGTATATTTTAAAATTTCCTATAATTATTTTGTATATAATTAAGTATGTACTGCAGTTTGGACTTCGGATTCTATAAGGGGAAGGGTAGACAAAGATCATATGCTCTCAAGCCATTGTATTGAGCCCATTGTGCTATCTCCATAAGAACCGCCATTTTGTCAACAACACCAACCCCACACTTTCAACCATTCCACTGTATAGAGGGTGATAGTCTAAAACGGTAGATTGGCCAATTCCGCCTAAAAAATTCCCAGTATAACTTCTTGTTTTATTCAAAGTACGGGGTAGATCTTTAGATATATTTCACAGACTCATCTTCCACATTGTATCCTCTACACGTAGGACTATAGGACGTAGGACTATTAGTATAATCCATAACGTTAGAATACTTTTTTAGCCGAGACAATTTGTACGAGAAACTCAATCAGTGGTTTGTTAATGTGATGCAGGGTATAGATAATAATATATTTGCTTGTCAAGTACTAATTTTATCCCACCTGTCTTTATGGTGCCTAGGCATGTAGTCATTCGTCATGGAATTTCGTATGGGTTCGCAAAACTCTATTGCTGATTCTGCTCCCAGCAAAAAGTTCGTGGAATCCACATTCCCTGTGGGGTCCTTCCCATCTTTGTTTGCCCGAGCATTCAGTGGCTCGCATTGTAGGATCCTCTGGGAATTCGTTCTGCCATTATTTAAGGCCTGATCAACGTCGCCTTATTGCCTGTGAACATTTCTACGGCATTACTACTAATTTCTCTGGTCACCATTAGTACTTCCATAACCTCCGTGCCAAATAAATACTGTGTCATAGGCCACAAGGACTCATTGATTTTTAGGTTTAGTTCTTCTGGAGAATATCCCAGACCTTCACAATATTCGTGATCAATGTGAACCGAGATATTCCTCTTCGGGTAATCGAAGCGACGTACCCCTGCCTCTCAGACCACTGTTCATTTTCCATAGACCTCCCACGAAGTGTCATGCCATTCTTCTATATTGTTATCTCTTAAAAACTATCCCAGCAAAGTTCACCGGTCATCTTGAGTCATTGTACAACAACCACTCTAAAAATGGAACTGTTTATATATCAGTCAGCATAAGTTAGCTGTTCTTATATTACTTGCAAAAAGGAAAATAAAAGTTAGTTACAGTTAATCTGCGTTTTCGTTAACATTGCTAACAATATATATAAGTTCAGCGGTGTCGATCCCACGGCAGTTTCTAAGACTGCTGTGCGTGTGGTCCTCACCGCAAGAGTAATTATTCCACAAACCAATCTTTGTGCATCCTATAATCTCAGTGCCATGTGTTATGCCTGACTTTGAGCCAGCAGGAAATTGCTTCATATATTAGAAATTAGTTTCACAAAATGCATTCAATAGATAGTCCTGAAATTTAATCCTATAATCTCAAAATTACACGACGGTACTTTGTGATAATTTAACTAATTGTAATAATTTTAATTGGCAATTTGTGAATAAGGGTGTACTACTGGTTACAGCGGGGTGACCTACGAAGTAGTCCCGCGCCACCCAGGATGGTGAGAGGAGTTCGTCGAATTACGTATATCTCTGTGGATGCATTTCTTTTTCGTGAACAGCATGTGGATTTTTAGCACCCTAAATTCGACAATTTTGTTAGCTGACGTATCCGTCAAAATGAAAATGTACTTCATTGCTGAACAAAATTGTTTTGCAAAAATTCAACTCCTTTCTATTCTAACACCAAATTAACAAATATACGACGTTATAAATGGTGTGTAACTTTGAATTATGTCAACTAAAATCAGTTGCAGCAATATTTTCATCCGACCGACCATGACGAGAATATATTGGTGTTGTCTTACCAATAACAGAACCAGTCACTTCTAATTTCTTGATTAGATTACGGACAGTTAATTTATTTGGTCCTAATATTGTGTGAATTTATCTTAATGCAAGTGTAAATGATTGTTCACTTTCATAAAACAGTTGTACACAAACTATTCGTTGTTGAACTGAATACGTTTTTTTACACTTCGGTTTTAGTAATCTATTTCTCATTGTTTTCTTTTATTCACTTGTTTTATTAGGAAAAAGTCTACTAAATATGCAACTAAAGGAAATTAGATTAGGAAATGATATTTGATATATAGCAAAAAAATAATAATCTGTAGATGCTGGTACAGTTCATGTTAAAGAAAAAATATCCTTCGGAAACTATGTTTTTGTATCTTGCACAGTTGATAATGTTTATTTGTGTTATAGTAAATACATCAGTAAGTTATTTCAGAGTTAATTAAAAAATTGTTACTGTCTATTTATTAAGGTCGGAAAATATTGACGAAGAAAATTATATCCGCGACTTGTTCTACTAGGTACTAAACATATAAACATTTTGTAAGCATTGCCGAGTGTTGAGCGATAATATAAGTATCTAATATTTATTTAGAAATTACCAACAAAACTATACGGTATGTTTGGAATTGTTATATATTAAAGGTTGAACATATCTACAGTTACAATCATGAATTTTAAAAATGACATTTTTAGGATTTCAAGGTTTATTCGTGCCTGACGTCATTAAAATACTTCTAGTCAGGACAGTTATACACATTATTCTTTTTATATTACGAATATTAGTTTAGTATTATGAATATTATCAACAGCGTGATCAAACTATGTATCCGAATTTACGAATTTGGTATAAAACTTCTCTCTTTGTTAATACAGAATAATCATTCCTGTATCGATGGTACACTATATTTAATTCTAGGATTTAATTCCAGCAGTTCATATGAAACTCTGGTATTATACCAAGTGGTTTAGTGTGGTATAAGAGTCAGATAAATATGCTGGAATTGCCTTCCAGCTACTTCCTTGCTGCTCCAGAAAACTCCCTTGAAAGTGTTTACAGAATCAGAAAGATGTTAATTTTGATCTGGTTGATCATGCAAACATAACCAAAAATATCGTTTAAAACAGAAATAATATACCGCATGATAGAAATGTAAAAAAATACACCTCGAATATTTTTAGTGACGAAAAAGATGATTTGAATAAATATTTGGATATATATTTTGTTGTTTCTATGTTGATGAATCTGCGAATACGTAGTAAGTATTTCCGTTCCTGTATAGCCACACTGACAGTATACTTTGTAGAAATGTAGACAACTTAATATATGACGAAAAGAAATTGAGGATTATAATCATATATGTACTGCTCATCAAATATAGAAAGTAGTGTAAGATTCTCTAGATATACGTAGAAGAAAGAGTGAGGCAGCACTTGGAGGAAAGAGGATGCACTTTACGCGCGGCCAGATTGATCTCTGTGTACATTCACATTCAATATATATTCATCGATATTCACTCTGTAAAGGTCTCAATACAACTGAATAAAGACCAGGCTATTTACTACGCCCCTCGTGGGCGATCCAATATTGTAGTTTTTAGACTTGTTCCTATTCTTGATAAGCCGTGAATTTTTTCAGTTTTTAAGTTTTAACGTTTTTAACATTTGCATCACATATCACTTAAATTATACTTACATTTCACTCAAAGTCAGGCAGGAATTTTCCTACTTAGTTCTGTATGGAACGTTACTCTCAAACTCTATGGAAGAAAGAGTTCTTAATAAATATTTTAATGAAGAGATAATGTTGCACTTCTATATTCTGAGTACATTAATGAAGGAAACCCATATGTTATGTCAAGTCCATACAATCATTAATCGACTATTGTATGTACGGTACAGTTCCAATTCTTCTGAACAATTTATATTAATGTTTCCTCCATACTAAAAATTAATATGTTTTCATGGAATCTTCAAATAAACCTGTTAGGAATAATGCTGAATCGAAGCATACACGTGAACAGTCAGTCATCTTATGCTACACTCAAATAGTGTTGCGAGTACAATTATCGCGACCATTTGAATGATTAATCACGTTAATAACTTCATCAGTCATGTATACCGAGTGACAATGAATTACTTTTACAAGGCCCGATTTAGTCTTTTAACTTATAAATGTTGAATTTCGGTTTAAGATGTAGCCAATTGAGAACAAACAATTTGTTTACAATTGGAAAATATTACTTCGGATTATTCCGAGAATAAAACTATGTGGTGAAGAATTTTAAATATATATTTTTTAAATAATTGAAAAGAGCTCAGAATGTTTCTTTCAAGGAGATATCAAAAGTTATCAATTCTTTCAGAAGCGTTTTTTTATAGATTGTTAATAACATTTGCAAAACATTTTTTGCAAAAAATTTGTCATAACATAAGATAAACTTTATTAAAATTATTTTTTAGGATGTCATCATTAATCTTAAATGTTATGCATTAAAGTGTGTCTTATTACCTACAAGAAATGTCGACCACAATGCACTTTTGCTTTTCTACTTTTAGTTCTAAGGAACATCTCTTATTTTAAACAATACTATTGTTTCTATTTAGTAACTTAATAAAATTTGTAAATAAAATTTAAAGAAAGTAATTTAATTAAATTTTTTTTTATGTTGCCTTTCTTAACCGATTCAACAAATCATCTATTTACGTATATAATTATGGACAGGTGCTCTACCATATCTTGGTAAATTAGATTTTGGTTTTCCTTCAACTTCTTCGTTGGTCTTGGAGCAATTCTAAACACATTTCATTTAATGATTGATCGAAAATCATTGGACTAATGATATATTAATGGTATGGTATGAACATTCCAACCTAATATTCACTCAAAAGCGTTCCTGCAAAGTACATTCGTTTACTAATTGTTGACTTTCCCTGGCCTAATAGCGAATATTATTATATTTAAACGTTCCTAGATTTTCCCTGGCCTACTAACCGATATTATTCTATTTAAGTGTTTCTGAATTAATCCTTAAAAATAATTATGATGAATATATATGATGAATATCATATATATATATTGGTGACTTATTCCAGAATTGTTTAAAAACCATTTGCAATAATTAGGTCGTCCTTTGAATGTCATTTTCATATAAGTGATGGTAATATTGGTACTTAAGTGATTTAAATCCATGGTGTTTTAAAATTTTTCATATTTTGAACTTCAAAAGTATAATATAATAATTTATAATCAGTTCATGAATGGAATCGGTATTACTATATTTGATGCACAATTCAACGTTTATATCCACATCATCGTTTACTACAAAACCTATTATTAGCAGTAACATTACCATTATTTTCGTTTTTAAAATTTTAGTAGATAATTATAAATTCTCCTTAAATATCTACATATTTTTGTATATCGAAACTTTTATGTTCTATATTTGGATATAATTTGTTATGAACTTATTGTTTCTCTTGTACAATATTCTAATAGTATTCCTCTCATCTAATAATTTATTTTGGACAAATGTTTTAAATGGATTCGGTCCATGTACCCACGATGATTTTTAGAAAAATACTCTCCATGAGTTTTTATTTTGTAAGCACAAATTCTTGAAATAGATCAAATTATAGGTCAATCTCGAGGGAGACACATCGTCATGATAAATTCAGATGCACAACTTTACCTCCTTGGTGGAGAGTACACCTTTCCACAGGTATCATGTGACAACCTCATATTAAGGAGATTTTAATTCTCTTTGTAAGGACATCTACTATTCAAGGTTAAAATTGAAAAGTGGTTGAGTTGTAAGCAATTGAAAATCTAGAATTTCAGTTTTTATTAAATTAACCTACCCTGGATATTTTGAAAAATAAAAGGACATTAAGATTCTCCAAAACAAGCCAAATTCCAGTATTCGACACAGTGCACCGAATTAAACAAAAATTCATGAAAACTAAAATTTTATCCGATACGTTGGGCTGGCGCATGAAATGGAAATCATCGCATGTTTGTTGGTTTGTTGCTAAGGTGAAGAAAGTAAACAATAAAATTTCGACAATTTAGTTATTAATTTATTTATTATTAATTAATTTATTAATTATTAATTTAGACAGTGAAGAATCTAATTTGTTACCAGCAAATACTTGTTTTAATAATGTTAGTAATTGTACATTCAGTATTTGTATAAATAAGTGAAATGGTTTGTTTAGATAATAAATTTGTTAAATGTTTGTTGTGTCTAATTAATTTTGATACGGCTGTTGTCAAGTACGACCGGCTTAGGCCGGTAAATTTTATTTACTGGACTCATTTGTTTCTATATAAACGCTAGTTACCAATGCAGTATCCTAAAAAAATAATTAAGTGCCCGTAAAAAATGGCACAAGAAAATACGACACCACTAAATCACCTCATTAATTTCAACCTCAATAATAAATTGCCAGTAGCAGAAGACTGAAGAAATCGTAAAGTTATACAAAAAAAAAAAACCTTCAAATTACCATTCAACTGAGGTATCACAAGATGAGTTATTGCATTCCAGATTCCAGCTAAAGGGTGATCGATGAGCCAAGAGGGTGAGTTGCAAGATCACGAAAGTATCGAAAATTGACGTGCATTAGGGAATTTTATGGTCGTTTTATTTCGCGTCCTTTGGGTGGAAGACGGTCTTTAAAAAAATGTAAAACTCATATTTCAATTACCTATAATCTCAAAATTGGTCAATGTATTCGAACTGCATGTTCGAAATAAGAATTTCCTAATGCAAAAAGTGGAAAGTGTTTCAAATATGCATCCCAAGACGATCCACTTATACAGTGAGCAAGCAATGTTTTTTTTTAATGCGTATTTTTGTATGTACGTATTATTATCGGCATTTCAAAATTTCGGTATCAGAATATGGCTAGGACGCTATCTCAGTGGGGGCCTCATGCCCCCACTGAAATAGCGCCCTAGCCATATTCTGATACAGATTTATTGGTATGTGCCGTTCATTACAAAATATATACATGGATATAATGTATAAGTTTTTGGGAATAAAAATAATAGAGCGTCAACTGGTTCAATTAATCCGACTAAATAAACTAATAATACTACAGACATGGACCAATAACTCGTCTGAATAATAAAAAAGCTTGGACTTTTAACTAAGTGTGCTATATTTACTAGGAATATAATTTATAGGGTATTGTACACCACTGTGGTTACAAATCAGATACAGATACAGAGCTGTCGAAAAGAATACATTGTCTACATTACCTTTTAATTTAAAAGCAAGAGCTAAGTGTAAACTTAATGGTATGGACCAGAGTGCACTCTAAAAAAATAATAATTAAAGCAGCGTAAAATTAATTACATAAATATAAAATTATTTATATATTTAACCATATAACACTAAACTAATTACGAGTATAATTTTTGTTCAATTCGATTTGGTTCAGTTCTATTACGAAATCGATGAAAAATAAACTGTACTTATCAGAATGTAAAGGGTAAGATTATAGCACAGCTGGTACAGCATCTAGTAAGCCCTTCAGAACCAGTATAATGTTCTCTCGCTTCTCGTCAGCATCAACAAATCTCAGCCTCAAATCTCCATGAACAAAAGAATAATTTCTTTCAGCCTTCAAAAACAACAGGTATGATCATGTAAATCATAAACGTAAACGTAGATCAAAGCGTGGATATAAACCAATATCAAAAACATATAAAATATTAATTAGAAAATACACGTTGCCTAATCAACAATCGGCTATCGAGTCATAATAATTGTTTTACAGAAATCAACGGTAAAACTAAACCGCTCACCTCCAACGCCATTCCTTAATACGTGGAGACATTTAAAAAACCAATACAGGAACCATCCACATAAAGCCGTCAAACTAAAAAGTACCTAATAATCTATCACATAATACCAAATCCATAAAGGCTCCTTTTACTGGTGGGGATTTATAATTGCATCAACTTACGTCCAAACATATTTAAGGTCCCAGATCATCAATTTGGATTTCGCCCATCACATTCCACCATACAACAGTGTCGCAGAATGGGAGACGTCATCAAAAATTCAATGAAAAACCACCAGTATTGTACCGCAGTATTCATAGATGTAAGCCAGGTTTTTGGCAAAGTCTGCCATACAGGACTACTATTCAAAATCAGAAGAAATGTACCCAACAAGTACTTTAATTGACTGAAATTATATCTGAACCAAAGACAATTCTTAACAAGAGTTGATCGAGAAACCAACTGTTTTCAAATCTACTCGGGTGTGCCACAAGAAAATATCCTTGGCCCTCTTCTGTATGTACTCGTACTATAGACATCTAATTTATCAACTTCAGGACATAACTACTGGAACATTCGCTGATGACAGAGTCCTAATCCTAGAGATGCATATCCTGAAATTGCAATACACAATCTCCAATATCATTTAGAAACACTTGAGAAGTGGTTGAAAAAAATGGTAGATAAAAGTAAATGGGTCTAAATCTTCTCATATAACATTTACCACTTGAAAAGAACATTGTCCTGCGTATCATCTCAAATTGTACCTCAAGTAACAACCATTAAATACCTTAGTCTTCACCTAGAGGGTAAAATTATCTGGAAAATTATCTATCTAAAAAGAAAAAACAAATTGACGTAACAATTAAAGAAATGAACTTATTGATTAGACGAAAGTCTAAATTATCAATAAAAAATAAACTATTTCTATATAAAACAATCATTAGACCCATCTGGACCTGCGAAGTAGAACTCTGGGTTTGTCCAGCTAAATTACACATTTCTATCGTACAAAGAACTCAGTTGAAGATTTTTTGTACCATAACGGACGCACCCTGGTATGTTTCAAATCACACGTTACATGCAGGCTTGAATATATCTCCTATGTAAGAATATCCCCTATGTAACTATCCAAATCATCAGTGCAAGCACAGAAAATCTATTTAAACGCTTACTCTATAAATTGGTCGGCAAGTCTACATCGACCCGTCTTTAGAAAAGCTTCTACAAAAATTATACCAGAAACGTTGCCCATATATATTTGTTATTAATAGGGTGAATAACATGTGAAGTAAATTAAATAAATGGAATTTAATAAAAGAAAACGTAACAATATACATATATTTTTTAAAGTCTTCACTGTGGGAGTTATAACTTATAACGTCATGAACAATGTTTTGAAATGGATGATATTAAATGAGCCATTTAATAGAAAATATGTATCATATTAATTAACAGAATAACAATTAACAGTTAATTTTTAATAGAATATATTTCCTTTTTTGAAAAGGGGCCCCGCCACGAGTAGGATTCGACATTTGTCCCGGATGGAATCCGAACGACAGACAGCTGTTGTGAACTTATTAGTTCTCATCAGTGCCGTACACAGTACGCCGATCCAGGAGAAATACCGAAACAAATCCGTGGGGGTTTTCATCTAAATCGATAAGATCTATGTCTGTAACTTACAAGTCGGGAATCGAGAAAGGAACCACCAAACCGCGAAGCGTTTATCAAGTGGTTCCCGAATAGCAAGGCTATTACATAATCGCTGTAGAAAACAACTACTCCTTATGCTAAAGCCCCTCCAGGCATTGACTCATACCTAACAGCGATCTTCGACCCCTTTCTCGTGTTTCTGCACAACCAGGGCCAGAAGAAAGCTCTGGTGGTACAGAAACACGAGAAAGGGGTTGAGGATCGCTGTTAGGTAGAATTCAATGCCTATATCAATCCTGCCTAATTCAATACCTAATTCAATAGCTTATTAGCGATTATGTACAGCCTTGCTATTCGGGAACCACTTGATAACCGCTTTGCGGTTTGGTGGTTCCTTTCTTGATTTCCGACTTGTAAGTTACAGAATATATTTCTATTATTTCTTTTCGATGCTGGTTGTAGCAACTTTTATGAAATTCTACTTTTTGCTGTTTCCAAATTTTGTTCTTGATTTTATGTTACTTAACGTAACTTTGAGAATTTATCCAACCTTTCTAAGTTTTTATGTTGTTCTTACTTTACTTGGTTACTTACCTATGTACCTTTGTGTTAGGCTACATATTTTTATTTATCTACCACAAATTTTCAAAATATGGCGCATTTAATTCAAACACAATGAACTAAAATTTTGTTAATGGCTGATTATGGAGACTATTGTAATGGGTCCCACATAAGCTAACAAGATTTATGGGTTATTTAATAATGAGTATCTTGAACGACCTATTATTACATGCTTAACTATGAGTCAAATAGAAGCAAAACATAGAAATTGTTATACTGTAAGAGACTATTATGCTATAGATCCTCTTGCTGTTTCGGAAGATACATAGTTGGATATGGTACTAGCTGTTGGGTAAATTGTCTAATGATGTAATTACTGAACGAAGTAAATGTGGATTGTATCTAAAAACAAAAAATGCTATAGAAAAATTAAATAAATAACTAATTCACTCTTGTTTCAGTAGACTTTCGCAAAAATTTGTAGATATAAGGGGATGCTAAGTAAACTTCGACATTTTAAAGCCATCTTGATAATTACTTTTAGATGATACATTCGGATGTAAATACATTAATCACAAATCGTGAACAGGCATAGGTTCAGGTTTTAACAACTGTCAATATGAAAGCTTGCTTACTATAAATTAGATATATCACATGAATTAGTATACCTCATGCAATATAAAATTTACTATGTACTTTTTTTAGATGAAGTAGTTTCTTATGCAAATTACATAGGCGTATAATTTAACACACCATTCAAAATGTTCTTCATTCATTTTCTGTTTTACGTATAGTATTTTAGTATTTTTATAAAAAAAATTATATTAACCACTAGACTACGTTATTTACGCGTACTCATATTTATCGGAGCACCGGGTAATATTATAATTAAGTGATAGTAGAATGAATTAACCGGCTACTAAAAAAAATATTATTAGAAGAGACAATATGTTTGTCTTGTATTATTTCGTAATATGTAAATAGCTGTGCCAAAAACGTGGTAAAATATATTTTTAATCGAAGTTATTAAACACTCTGTATTATATTAATTTTAACTCCCACTACATCGTGTCTCTTCAAAACTAGGACGTTTTATATGAAAGATTTATGTTTACTTCCAATTAAATTCTTATTATTATACTACGTGTTGAAACGTATTCCAATTTTAAAATACGTATCTGCTACATTATAAATCCAAATTTAATACTATCAATAATTGTTTCGTATCTGTACACTACGTGGTGAGTGTCAGTTTTAATAATAACACCATTATTATTGATAATTAAATACTTTAATAACAAACATAATCACAACAGTAATAGGAAAAAACATTTGTCACCAACAATTTATATTTGGATCACAAATCACTTTAAAAGTAATTAAAATTCTGCATACCAATACAGAAATATAGATGGCATTCTTGAAAATTACGTCAATGCTAATAGCCTGGTCTTAATAGACTTAAATTTTGTGAAAGAACTCTGACGCAAAGAACAATTCCACTGCATATCGTTGGCAAACAAATAACGAAATGTGATACATATTTCCTGTTCACTTAAAATGAATACAAGTATGTTATACTCCGTGGAATAATTTAGTACAGGCGAGACTGTACGTACTGATTTTTAATGCTTAAATCGTATCTCTTATTGTTTAACATATCATTTAAAAAAAATTTGTAAAATAATTATTCATTTAATAATTATTTCTGCATACATAATGGACAAATATTATTTTTCTACATATTCAAATAGTCATTGTTTGCCAAACAAAAATAAAGCATATTTTAAGCTCTTCCAGATTATTTCTAAATATTTTTAAAGAAATCCATTCACTTTCTTGAGTTCTAGCCAAATCATATGTAATATTTTATTTATAAGTTTTAAATACTCCCATATAAATAAATAATATAACACATTTGGAAATATTTCCAGGTGTTGTTGTAAACATCTTCCTTGAGTCCCTTTTCTAGGAAATATTTCATCCTCTTATTATTTTTTAAAGAAATCACAAATATAATTTAGAACAGAATATTACCTTTCTGTTGATTTGTCTAATTCTGATGGCTTTTTGAGAAGTAAATTTATTTCATTCTCTCAAAATCGACTCCCCAGTCAGGGAGGTTATTTGATGTGTTAGTAAACCGTACCACACATTGGTTTTCTCGGAAGACTCGTATCGATATGTAGGTAATATGTGTATAGTTCTCCACAGTACATACCAATTTTCGTTACCCCAAAAGCTATACCTGCTAGAAGTATTGCCTTATTATAAATTAGATAAAAATTGAATATACCAAAGAAACAGAAAACCAATTTTCTAAAAACACCGAAAAATCATACACCCAGTCGACTCGTATTTTGCCAACCAAATTGGTATCATCAAAAGATGATTAAAATCCTAACTTATACCATACCTAACTTCTCTGTCACTAATCTTTTTCTTTACCTAAGTTTCATTTAGACTCAGCAAATTATTAAAATATTTTTTCCCATTTTACTTATTGTTCTTTAAGATCGTATCTTTCGGTAACTATTTTCTTTATGGTTAGTGAACTGCGAGGAGATAATATATTTCGATTTCTTGTACCACTTTAATATCTAATTTCTGATAACTAGTTTTCTATATTGGTTAATAAATAGTACGGAGGTAGACTTTGAAGTTATCATCATTAATGTCCTCATTAACCCTATCAACGAAAACAATCAGCTGTTCTTTGTCTTTGTTTTTGCCCTCATCATATTTAGTTATTTTGATAATTTCAAATACATCAAGCATTCTATTATTGGTTATACTTTTGATCAATTTGCAAGTTTATTCTATGATTATTTTCGAAAGCAAGTTTTCTAATCTTTCATATTTTAAGAGAGCAATGTGCTTTTTTTTTAATTACAATAATTGTTCATTCTATCTGGCAATGTACTTTTGATAACAATCTTAACAACTGAAATAACTCCCAATCGCCGATTTTATTCTTGGGATTTCATAAAAGTTATTACAATCTGTTACTTGAGGAGTAGCGCAAATCTTTGAAAATTGCTTTTAGATCTCTATCATGATAAATTGGAAGTCATCAGAGTTGGAACTCATCAGAGTGGACAGGGTCTCCTCTATCCATTCCTGATAAGAGACCTTGAAGGGTCGTGAACGTACGAAGAGTAAATAGAGTTCGAAGTAGTGTTTCTCCTCATAACTCCAAGATCTTTCAAGAATACTGAAGATTGATAATTTGTATACATTCCATACGAGCCTATGGTCACAGCAATGCGACTTGATCTTTAATACTCATATCAAAGTGGCAATTTGAGACAGATACAGAAGTATTTTCAGTGCTTTGTGGGTTCAATCTCTATTGGATAATATTGGAACCTTCATCCTACTGTTCTGCTATAATGCATCTACTTTCCATGCGTCTAAGTGTAATATTTTCTATGTTGCTTATAGTTTTATGTAAAGAGCTATTAAGTTCCTTGTTTTCTAATAAAGATTTGTTTGTAAGTATCTTTCATGTAGACTTTGGATGTTGACCATTAAAAACAAAAAGTATTTTGTAAACAAACACTGTTTTAATATTTCATTTAATATGTCTATGGGTTCATATACTAAATTATGAACATCAGATCTGAGTTCCTTTTGTATATCTCTTGATAATAAAAATACTTAAAAGACAAACACGATCAAAGGTTCAGACGAGAATGTTCAGAATATTAGGAATTTATACCAGACTGAATAAAATATAACGTTCTTGCCGTTAAAATTATTTATATCTACAATTATAGATTCTATTATTTAAAACAAATAGGAAAAAACAGACTGTGCGACAAAAATTAAAAAAACGTTTATTTGTTTTTCTGCAGTCACACATCTTAACTCTCGTGTAAACAAAAAAGCAAATATCGGTACACTTCGTTATCCTTAATAGTCCAGACAACGAAGGAAGAATAGCGGCAATAACTCATGTAAAAGCCAACTTCTGCACGGTTGTAGGGGAAGGTGTCCTTAACAACATACTAAAAGTACTGATGGGTGGGAGTGAAGCTAAGGGGAGAAGGGGGCTGTAAAGGTCCCTTTTTTCAGTTTTCTATTAATAACTCGAAAACTACTGCCTCTAGCGAAAATATGCTTATATACTAAATTAATCTAGTTAAAATTCTCTACAAAAAAGTCCTATACTTTTTCGCTACGATCAATAATTAAGGAGATATGGAGGGGGAAATATGGCAGTTTTTAAAAAATCGATATTTATTGTTAAAAATGAAATGTTTATTGTTAAAACTGAAATAATTCACTAATAATAAATAATAACAATATTATTATTGTTAATGAAATAAAGAAATTTGTGTCCAAGGATGTATCTGGAACATAAATTTTAGTCAAAATCTGAATTTTCATCATCATCGAGGCACACGCCGCAGGCACCGGAGCAGACAGTCCTGCTTTGCGGCAACCGCAGCGCGCCCCACACCCAGTCGTGCATCGGCAAAAGATCATATTTAAGACGGAGTCGGGTGCCACAGGGTCGTTCGTGGTAACTGGGTTGAGGATCCATCTTCTCCTCTGGTCCAACCCCATTGTGTAGGTGGTAGGGGGTTGACGAGCCACTGTTGTATCTGTAAGAAAGTAATCAGACCAACGTAAGTATTTAGCACAAATTGATATTTGTAATTTAAAGAAACCAGTATTTAACAACTACTGTTGAGTACCGATGTTTGTTCAGGTTGTCTTGATGTGCGGGCGCCTGATATACAGCCAGAAAAAGCTTCTCGCCAGCCTGTTCGATATCCTCAGTTGATGTTGAAGGATTTGTGAATATTGCTGAGATGTCATGGGTGAGGCCAGGATTTGCTGTGAAGAGCTTAGAGATCCCCACTTTGCTCTTTCTATGTTACGCCGAGGTGGTGTCGCATCCGGAGAAGCTATGGAGACCGAGGATCGTCTTGGCAAATGGAAGATCTTGAAGTTGTCGCACCTAAAACAATTTTGTCTCCACCTTCCCACGGCCTGACTTCATGTAGTACATGTTGATATATGGTGGTGCTAATCCAATGAGGAGAACTAACAAGTCCACATCCTCCCCAACTATTGCTATGGTTGGATGTGCCTTATCCAACCCGCACCTCACAATAGTACCATCAGCATCCCCTGTAGCAACAGTTATTTCAATCCCTGCTGCTGTCACTTTCTCGGTGAGCAAGTGGATCAGTCTTGTTTTGTTCCTTTTATTAGCAACAAAATGCTCCTGTTGAACTATGATGGTCATGCTTTCATTAAAGTTTATGTTTTTGTGAGCTCTCTTCGCTTCTGCTCTGTTCGTTTTGTGCTCTTGACATAACTGTAACCATTAAAATCCACCGTACAATGTTCACCGTAATGTTTCTGTACATAGGCAATGTACTGATGGCAAATTGAAGACATGCAGGAGGACTCTTTTCACTTCATGCGGTGGAGAAGGAAACCACCGTCTACCACATTGGTGCTTTGGGTGAGATCGAGAGTTGCGTTATCCTCTAGTGGCAAAACATCGTAAAAATAAGACTTCTTTCCTTTTCGCATTCCTCCTTCGTTGAACAGAGCCATGAGGAATGGAGTTAATTCATATGTTAAAAGCTCTGCTACATCGTCGTCGCTCTTTTTTGCTATGAGAGTTCTTTGAAAAATTGTCAGAGGGTTAACAGTAACTGTCTCACCATTGATTTTAATGCTACTGCTCATACTGTCTAGTGATAAAACCATATTCTTCTGTCCTACGGGGGGGGGGTAATGAGGGTAATTATCCCCCCGGCCCCCAGAACGGACACAAAAGGTGGTACATGCAGTAAAGTCATTAATACGCGGTCTGAGCATAGTTCCTTTATCATTAAAACTTGATTTTTAATAATAAAAACCGATTTTTTAAAAACTGCCATTTTCCCCCCTCCATATCTCCTTAATTATTGATCCTAGCGAAAAAGTGTATAGTACCTTTTTTGTAGAGAATTTTATCTGAATTAATTTAGTATATAAGTATGTTTTCACTAGAGGCAGTAGTTCTCGAGTTATTAACAAAGAACTCCAAAAAAGGGACCTTTACAGCCCCTCTCACCCCTTAGCTTCACTCCCACCCATCAGTACTTTTAGTATGTTTTTAAAGACACCTTTCTCTACAATTGTACCAAAATTGGCTTCTACATGAATTATTTCCGCTATTTGGCCTTTTTTGGTCTTCGTTGCCTGGACTATAAAGTCATATTTTAGAATTACCCTCAACCTAGGGAATGAAATACACTAATGAAACAGTTGTTAACGCACATAATGACATCAACCTTACTCTTACTCTTCATCATCATCATCATTAGGTCATCAGTCCTAAGACTGGTTGGACGCTAACCCCCAGCTTCTCCTATCTTGTGCTAACCACTCTTACTCTTACCTTAAAATTAATCTTCAACAATTTTTAGCAGTATACTGGAGTAAATCGGAATCTTTGCTGTGAAGATAACATTGATATAGTTTTCCACGAAATACCAATACACTATATACTACACTCGACGCGCGTTTTGCCAACAAAGTTAGCATCATCTGGAGATGATTAAAACTGAGTGTTGATCATCTCCAGATGATTCGAAAATTTTTGGCGCAACGCGCGTCGAATGTAGTGTATAGTGTTTTGGCATTTTGTGGAAAACTAACTATTGTAAGTTAGAGTTACTTTTTAACAGGTTTAACAATTGGTAACCGCAAATAAGTATTAAGAGGTAATATACAATAGTAACTAATAAAATCCATCATTTATTAGAATGGAATTTTCATTCGAACGGTAATCATAATAGGAAAACAAATGAGACAATACAAATACTTTCAAGCGTAACCTACAAGGGGAAAACTCTTGGTATCTACTTTGTTAAACTAGTGATAATTCTATGAAGAATAACAATATTTAAAAAGCTATACATGAATGTTAATGAAAACCCATGACTCACGATTTGATAATCCCAATCGGTTTCAATTGTACTTACAGATGTAATATAACTACAGACAATAACTAAACTAAACCAGTCTTTATTTGTATTTGATTCTACAATAATTTACTTGAATTCAATATAACTTCATATTCTAGGTACAATTACAAGACGATATGCAATATCTCAAGTTAGCAATACGCAGGTCTAAAAAAATCATAAAATAAGATACTAAGAATTAATATGTATACTATTAATCGGTTTACATAGATCATTACCTATAAAGACTATCAAATCACATCACTGAGTCATATACTAAGGGAATAGTTTATTTCTAATAATAGAATGTAAATACACAAAGCTGTAGCTAATTTAATGCACTTTACCATAAAGTTATATATAATATACATTGTAAAACTACAATCTACTGTAATTTCTAACCGAAAATATGTATAGATCAACATACTAATTTTTTTATAAGCAAATTATTATTTCTTTTACGTAATGTTTCACATTCACTTTGTTTTACTAACCATTTATCTCTCTTTTATGAAACAAAATGATCATTTCTATTGCGCTGAGTAGCTATCTGAATAGATATGATCTAATAGTAAGAGCTGTATAGTTCAATTAAATTAAGAATTCTAGATTGAATATCATATATGGGGCGTTCCACGCCAAATCGGATTGTTTGAAAAATTTAGATTTTTGATCTCCTTAATTTTTTGATATTTTTTAGTACCCCTCAAATTAAAGATTTTTTTGTTAAATATTTGTTTTTAGATGGCCTTTACAGAAAAAAATTAAAAGAAAATATTCAAAATGTTTTTGATTAAGATTTTTGAGTTTGAAATTTTAAATCGTGTTTTTGAAAGTGAGTGTATCTTTCGATTTTTCTGAAAATTTTATTTCAAACTACTATTCTTTTAACAACTTTTAACATCAATCTGATCGTGGGCCCTCAATAATTACTATTTTTTTTTTCTATTTTTAAAAATTTGAAATTTTTTTTCTCTATAAATTATTATAAGTACCGATTTTTGTTACTGTAACACTCTTCTTCTACTTATTTTAAATTAATTTCAAAACTTTTTAATTGTTAATAGGTGTTTAAAATCAATAAGTAAACGTTAAGTCTATTTATAAACAATTATAACAAACGTTTTTATTTATTTTCGTGTTCTCTTAAAAATTGTTTAAAAATAATATTATCAATGCTATTTTTTGTTGTGTAAAGTATTTTTTTTTATTTAAATAGTAGTATCTTCTATGAATTTCTATCCAATTTAAAAAGAGTCGCACATCTTAATGAATGACTTTCTCACGTGGTAGAGCTGCTGACTATATCTTTATACCGACAGTTAGAAGTTCTTTATACAGACAGTAGTTTGTTTATTTGTATCATAACTGGGGCTAAACTATGACTGGGTATCAAAACCGACTAGTCTACCGAATATTGCTGTCAAGTTTTGACCTGAGAAACACTATTTAGATGCAAAAGAAAAATTAGATTTGCAATACAATACAGCTAAGTCAATCACAGGGGTCCAAAAATTTTATTCCATCATTCCAAAGAGCAATGGAAATATATTAGCTAAGGAGTATTCTAGTTCACAAAATAATCGCTTATATAAAATTTTTAAAAGAACACGAAAATAAATAAAAGCGTTTGCTATAATTGTTTATAAATAGACTTAACGTTTACTTATTGATTTTAAACACCTATTAACAATTAAAAAGTATTAAACTTAATTTAAAATAAGTAAAAAAGGAGTATACAGTGACAAACATCGGTACATATAGTGATTTATAGAGAAAAGAAAAATTTTAATATTTTCAAAAATCGAAAAAAAAATAGTAATTATGGAGGGCCTACGAGCGGACCGGCCTCAAAAGTTGTTAAAAGAATAGTAGTTTGAAATAAACAAAATTTAAAATAATCGGAAACATACGCTCACTTTCAAAAACACGATTTAAAATTTCAAACTCAAAAATCTTAATCAAAAACACTTTAAATATTCTTTTTGTATTTTTTTCTGTAGAGGCCATCTAAAATCAAAGATTTAACAAAAAGGATCTTTAATTTGGATCATTATTAAGAAAGTTATGAACACAAAATCAAAAAAGTGGGGTTTTTTGACAATTTAATATCTTTTAAACAAGTAATCAAAAAAATCTCAATATTTACCACAAAGACTTTTTTTGAGGGGTACTAAAAAAATATTAAAAAATTAGAAAAATCAAAAATTTTCAAACCATCCGATTTGGCGTGGAACGCCCCATATGTAGATTACTTTACCTGCATGTTGCTTTTAAAATCATTTAGGTGCATATTGAGGTAATGTGTTCTTAGTTGTTTTTGTAGTAGGTAAATGTTACATGTTACTAAGTATTCTTATATATTTTTATACAACATAACAGGATGATTTCCATGACCGGATGTTTATAATCTTTTTCCAATTACTGCGAGGAGTATAATTAGAACTAACCTTAATACGCTAACTATTAATGCAAATATAATTAATCTTAAAACTATATACTTATTAACTAGAATAAATCTAATGATGTCCTCCAGATTTTTCTAAACTATTTACACTTCACCCATGGACTAACCTCCACTTTACATAAAACACACGAGATCGATTTATTTGGTTATCTTCAATTTTCAGACAAGATGTTATCCAACACCTGGAGAGCTTTTGCATTCACATAAAGGTGGAGCCTGGTTTCGTGCTTGCCGGCAAATCTTGTAATCTCTTTTACGGTTAGTATCCGAAGACTTCTATGAAGGTCAAAGTTATAAACATACCAGAGGAAATATTTCGTTGAAAATTGAAAGTTTGGATTTCCTTCCAATCAATCAATAGTGCGGTATTTTAAGCTCAGTTCACTTCTTTTCTTTTTAACATGCTCTTTCCACCTGAATTTGGCGTCAAGGTCATCATGTCGAGATATTTTATTGAATATAGCACTTACCTTGTATTTATATACTATTCATTTCATCGTTATTTGCCAAATAAAAAACTCTCTTATCTTGCCGATAAACGGAACAGTCTACCTGAGCTTAGCCATGAAAGCAACCCACGGTATGTTTTGAGATTTTTTATTTGGCAAATAATGATGAAATAAACTATACTTTGTAACCTTTTATGTTGATGTCAGACTTCTTCTGATGCAGCTCCGAGTTTTAGTCTGTCAAAAAGTTAATTGATGCGCTCCAGTGTTTTCATTATGTTTTACAACAAGTTCATCATCGTTGAATCTGTTGTAATTGTAGCAGGTAAGTTCTACTGTTTTGAGTTTGCTTGTGTGTAAAACACTCCAGATCTGAATATGTTTGAATGTGATTTCTTACTCTGCGTTGAGAGTTTATTTCGTTGGATTCGTTTACATTATCCCTTCTCTTCTGGAGCACCTTAGCTATTATAATATTGAGATTTTTATCTAATGATTTAATAATCGGTTAAAGTCTTTCTAATGATTTAATAATTAGGTTAATAAAAATGTATAAGCACCTAAGAAGAAGACCTTTCTTGCTGTAAGTTTATTCGTTTTTATTTTATTATCAATTCAGTGTCATATTATTGTGGAGATAATCACCAGTAATGTTTCACTTGAATACCTGAACTCAATAACCGGATTACATCCATTTGTTTAACAGCCAGTCATCCGGTTGTATTTAATTCAAATGCGCCCATTACTAGTAAAATATATTCAATTAAAAGTTATTTCTTTCTCGCCTTTCAACGAAAAGCATAGTTAAAAGTTGAATATAATTATATTTACTTGGTATGGTTCACATTCTGATTTATTTAACATCAATCTAATTTAATTCACATATTTTATACTAAATACTATAGAAATAAGATGACCGACATGACCGTCACTACATAAGTCATGAATAATATGTGGTGTAAGGGTGATTTATTCATTTTAATAATTATGTACTGTAATACAGTTAATAAAAAGCACAGTCGTTTCTATATCTATATCACAATTTGTTGTGAAAGATTTTTTTATTTACATTTCCGCACTCCACTATATGCGGAAAAGTAATGTAATCGTGTAAAGAAAAAGTGAAAAAACAAAATTTTCTTTTGGTTTCATTATTCGTTTTTCGGCCTAAAAACCAAAAAAAAATGGTTCTTAAAAATTTTTTGCTGTGTGTGTGTCGTCGTTGTCGTCGGCATTTATTCTTGTTAGCACGATATTCAACTAAATCGTGTCAGATCGATCGAATTTTGACTGATTCTGATCGGGTATGTCTCCTAGATGACACCTACTGATTTTGAGGTGGACAGCACACACCATCCCCTCCCTTGGGTTTATTTGAGAAGTTGTTTTTTTTTTAGCATGATAACTCAACTAAATCGAGTCGAATCGATCGGGT
Source organism: Rosalia funebris (assembly GCA_037954035.1). Taxonomy (NCBI): domain Eukaryota; kingdom Metazoa; phylum Arthropoda; class Insecta; order Coleoptera; family Cerambycidae; genus Rosalia; species Rosalia funebris. Next base: position 16,048,079 of record JAZFAV010000007.1, read on the forward strand.
TTTGGCTAATTCTGATCGGTGACGTCTCCCAGACGACACCTACACCTACGACACGATTTTGAGGTGGATAGGACACACCCCACACTGTCCATGGATCATGAGAAAGCATGATGGCGGACTATTTGAGAAATTTGTTTTGTTAATACGATAACTCAACTATATCGTGTCGGATCAATCGGGTGTTGACTGATTCTGCTCGGGAACATCTACCAGACGGCATCTATTGATTTTGAGATGGATAGAACACACCCCACTCTGTTCATGGGTCATGAGAAAGCACGAGGGTGAACTATTTGAGAAAAATAAAACTGTCGTATAAAACATGTATTCTGCATTTATGTGTTTATTTTTTCTCGGCCCCTCAATTTCGAGAAAGAAATGTTCTACGTGAGGAAGAGTCCGTTTTAAGGTTTTAAAACTGTTTATTATATTGATAAATTCGTGTAAGAGATGTTACTTTTATCCATTGCTCTACTGTACTTTTAAATAAACAGCGCTAAACAGCGATATACAAATTGAATTTGATATTTATCGAGTATTTACTGTACTCTATTGTCTAAGTAATCTCTAATAAATTCTAAAGTTACTCTTCTAAACCGTAGATCGTTTTCATCGTCTTCTTCAAATAACTTCATTATAAACTGCATCAAATGCTTTGGCTATATCTAAACATATATTGTACATAATATAACATCTTTATTATTAAATCCTTGGTATATATTATTAGTTAGATTTACAGTTGCGTCCCCTTTGTTCAATTCAAATTGTTTTTCTGATAGAAATTTGTGTTTAAGTAAACATGATATAATTCTCCGTTTTATTAGTTTGCCTGTTACTTTAGCTGAATTAAAAGCAACATATTACGATAGTTTGATATATTCCAGACTTCTCCTTTTTACAGATTGATGGGAATTTCTCCTTTTTAGTCATTTTATTTATTAAATAGGTTTTGTATATAACACATCGCAAATTTTAATATATGTACAGTTATTTCATCTCTTCCAGGATATTTATGTTGCTTTTATTCCATTATCAACATTTCAATTTCGTTTTCATCTGTAGGATAAATATAAATATTTTTATCAAAATTTATGTTCTTTCTTCTAATTAATATTTGTTGAAAATATTAGCAATTTTATTATCTATTATGTTTATGTACCCATTCTAATCGTTAGTACACTTACATCGGTTATATTTTTACTTTTCTGCACTCCACTATAAGCGAAATAGTAATGTAATCGTGTAGAGAAAAAGCGAAAAAAAATTTTTTTTGGATTTACTTTTCGTTTTTCGGCCTAAAACAAAAAAATGGTTTTTAAATTTTTTTTGCTCTGTATGTATCGTCGTTATCGTCGTTATCGTCGTTGTCGTCATTGTCATCGACACTTGTTAGTACGATAACTCAACTAAATCGTGTCGGATAGATCGGGTTTTGACTGATTCTGATCAGAGGCGTCTCCCAGATGACACCGATTGATTTTGAGGTGGATAGCACACACCGCCCCCTCCGTTATCGTGCTAACAAAAAGAAATTCTCAAATAGACCTAAGGGATGGGGCGAGGTGGATAGCACACACCGCCCCCTCCCTTAGGTCTATGTGAGAATTTCTTTTTGTTAGCACGATAACTCAACTAAATCGTGTCGGATGGATCGGATTTTGACTAACTCTGATCGGGGACATCTCCCAGATGACACCTATTGACTTTGAGGTGGATAGGATACGCCCCACTCTGTCCATGGGTCATGAAAAAGCACAATGGTGGACTATTTAAGAAGTTTGATTTGTTAATACGATAACTCAACTAAATCGTGTCGGATAGATCGGGCTTTGACTGATTCTGATCGGAGGCGTCTCCCAGACGGCACGTATTGATTTTGAAGTGGATAGGACACACTCCACCCTATCCATGGGTGATGAGAAAGCACGATGGTGGACTATTTTTTTTTTTGTTAACACGATAACTCAACTAAGTCATGTCGAATCGATCGGGTTTTGACTGAGTCGGATCGGGGAAGTCTCTTAGACGACACCTATTAATTTTGAGCTGGACAGAATACACTCTACCATATTCATGGATCATGAGAAAGCACAATAGTGGACTATTTGAGAAATTTGTTTGTTAGCACGATCACTCAATTAAATCGTGTCGGATCGATCGGGTTTCAACTGATTCAGATTAAGGACGTCTACCAGACGACATCTATTGATTTTGAGGTGGATAGAACAAACCGCATCCTGTTCATGGGTCATGAACAAAACACTAGGGTGAGCTATTTGAAAAACGTAAAACTGTCACATAAAACACATATTCTGCATTTATGTGTTGGTTTATTCTATCTCAATTTCGAGATAGAGATGTTCTACGTGCGGAAAAGTCCGTTTTAAGGTTTTAAAACTGTTTATTATTTTATCATTTAATTTCATTTTTCTAATATTTTGTTTAGCTTTTTTAATTAATTCATGTAGTTTGATTTTGTATTTTTTATAGTTTTTCTGTTTATCTAGGATATTTTGCTTAACATTGTCTTCCTATATAAAGACTGTTTGACAGCCTCTGATCTCTGATAAAAATACAAAAAAAACTAATTTTTTGTATTACATTACTCGTATTATTGTTGCACTTTTCAATTTTTATATAATTGTATTATCGATCTCATTTAGGTCATTTGATTTATATACATCAGTCCAATTTCAATTTTATGACATTCGAATAATGTTGTTTATCTAATTTATTAGATGAACCACTTGGCAGGGAAGGGACCGGTGGAACTCTTATGGATACCTGGGCATAATGGGATTAAGGGAAATCTAATTGCAGATGACCTTGACAGACTAGGGACCAGGGAAAACCTCTATGGACCAGAACCTGCAATGGGAATAAGTCGGAATCTGATCAAAGACCGCATCAATGACTGGGCAAGAGACCAGCATAGAGAAAGATGGAGAGGAGTAACGGGCTGTCGAATAACCAAACTCTTCATCGAATGCTCAGCGATTGAGAAATGGGCCCAAGAATTCATTAAATTGAACAGGCAAAAAGCCATAACCCTGGTAGGAATCATAACGGGCCACCATAGTAGCCTGAATGCATATAAGTACAAGCTGAGACTGACTGACAGCCCGGCATGCAGATATTGCAGAGAAGACGAGGAAACCTCTTCTTTTCTGCACCTTTCATCTTCTCTACACCTGCCCCGCACTGGAGGAGAGGAGGTGCCTTATATTAGGGACCCCTGTTGTCCTAGAAGAGGCGAGGCTTAAGGCGAGGGACGTGCCCAAATTGCTCCTTTTATGGAATAGCATTCTTGGATAATGACCCGGATAAGAGGGGATCGCCAAGGGACTACCCATGCGATCAGTGGCTGATGAGGCCCAAACCCACAAAACATAATAATAATAATTTATTAGATAAACAAAGTTAGTCTTTGTTTCAGATTCGCTCTTCCGAGGTACTTCTAATTCTATTTGGACTGTGATTTAAAAATGACTTGTAGTATTTGTTTCAATAATAATGGATGTATAGACTATATTAATTATATACTCTATATATTCTTTATCATTGAAATAAATATTGCAGATCATTTTCAAATTTTTAGAAATATATAATCTAGAGTTATTTCAGAGCGCCCTGTATACTTGTTGCAAAAATTTATTAGTATTAGTAAACAAAAATTAAAGAAATTCACCCATTGCATTAAGATAATGTTGTGTAATTTCATGGTAAGATTCAAGATCTATATTTATATCGCCAATGGCGAAGTTCGAATCTCTAGAAATTACATCGCATTTTTTTAAATAAATGTTGAAGTTACTTTTAAAGTCATAAAGGCTTGTTTAACTGGAAATTAAATTAATCTATTTAATTTCCAGTCTTTTTGGTTTCTTTGTTTTATCAACTATGATTTGTTTTATTTCTTCCATCTCTCTTTCGATTTCTTGTTTTAGTTCTGCTATTGCTATTTTTAGTAGACTAGCATATTTCTCATTTGCATCTTCCTTATAATTTACATGTTTGTGAAATAATCTCTCATGTTCTTCATTCATATTTCTTTACTTGATAGTATACGGAATTTTTAATATTTTCTGTTCACTTTAATCTTTACATTAATAAGATATTTTAAATTACTTCCTTCCTGTCTAATTTGGTATCTATTTCTATATGTAATAGAACTTATATCCTTTCAAGGTTGTACTTACAATGCAATCTGTTATATTATGCAATTATGCAATTAGTTATGCAATAAATTTCACAACAACAATGTTAACAATACTTTATGCTAAAGCTATTTCCGTATTTTGATATGACAAAGATAACTTTTGATTTAGGAGTTACTATGATATATATTCAATTATGATATATAATCATCACTAAATCATGATATATTAAATTCTTGATATATTAAATATTGGATAACAGTTTTATTTCAAAGGTATAATATTGAATTGAAATCCACAAAAGATAATAAATGTGAATATTAAATTCAATGCAATATGCTCTAAGTTATTATTTGTATAAATGAAACGTTTTTTTTTCGTCATATTCTATCTAAAGTGGAAAATCATTAGAAAGTGTAGAAAAGCGAAGGAACAATGGATAGAGGATAAATGCAAAGAAGTAGAAGATATGCTCCAAGTAGGTAAGACCGATGAGGCTTACAAAATAATTAAGAGGAACTTCAGGGATATAGGACCAATAAGTAGAAACGTTAGGAGTTAATCGGGGGACATGCGAATCGGAAGAGAGGAGAAAGCGGATAGATGGAAGCAGTACTTAGGAAATTTATACGAGGGTCAGGAATTAGGACAGATAGAGGGAGAATCTAGCATCGATAGGGAAGATGTAGGGAAACCTATATTGAGAGAGTAATTTGAAATAGCACTAAGGGGGCTAAAGAGCAATAATGCGCCGGGTGTAGATAAAATACAGGCGGAAATTTTGAAATGTGCGGAACAGAAAGTAGTTAGTAGGATGTTTGAACTGGTAAAATACATATCCGAAACGGGCGAGATGCCGGAGGATTATAAGAGGAACATTATCGTTACTATACCGAAAAAGAGAGGAGCCGACAAATGCGACTTTAGAACGATTAGCCTAACTTCCCACGCATCAAAAATCTTAACCAGAATAGTGCAGAAGAGAATGGAAAATAGAGCGGAGGAAATACTAGGAGAAGACCAATTCGGGTTTAGGCGAAATAGGGGAACTCGCGAAGCTACTCTGGGAAGCTACTCTCTAACAATACTCTTAGTATTGTTAGAGAAAACAATAGAAAAAAGAAAGAACGCTTATATGGGATTTGTAGATTTAGAAAAAGCTTTTGATAATGTAAGATGGGAAAAGATGTTCGAGATACTAAAGACCGCGGGAATGAAGTATAGAGATACGAGAGTAGTACACAATCTATACAAAGAGTAAACTGCTGTTATAGAAGTAGAAGGGGAAAATGGGAAGTAGGTATTAGGAAAGGAGTAAGACAAGGATGTACGCTATCACCACTAATTTTTAATCTGTACATCGAAGAGGCGATTAATGTGGTAAAAGATAGAGTGGATTTCGGGATTAAAGTACAGGGACAGAAACTAAAAATGCTCTGAGATTCGCGAATGATATAGCAGTATTAGCATCTAGTAAAGAAGAATTATAATCAGCGTACAACGAAATTGAGGCAATGTTGACAGAGGAATATGGAATGAGGGTGAATAAAAACAAAACTAAAGTGTTAGTATGCAGAGGGCGCGAGAGCAGAGCAAGAACGAAAGTAAAAATTCATAATGAAAGATTGGAGGAAGTTAAAGACTTCATTTATTTAGGAAGTAAAATAAATTGGGATGGAAGAAGCGATAAATATATAAAACAAAGAATAGCGCAGGGTCGAGTAGCTTTTAACAAAAAGAAAGCACTTTTATGCTCGGGGGTAATAAACTTAGAAACAAGGAAGAGATTTTTGAAAACGTATGTATGGAGCACGGCACTATCCGGTTGCGAAACCTGTACGGTAGGGGAAGCAAGTAGGAAGAAATTAAAAGCTTTTAAGATGTGGTGTTACCGAAGAATAATGAAAATACCGTGGACGGATAGGATTAGAAACGAAGAAGTATTAGAGAAAGTCGGCGAGAAAAGAAGTATGTGGAAAAACATAAAGAAGGGAAGAGATAGAATGGTAGGCCACTTGCTGAGACATGGGGGAATAGTCCGCGATATTTTGGAGGCAGAAATAGGAGTGAAGAAAGGTAGAAGTAGGCCTAGATTAGACTACTGCTCGCAAATAGTAAGGGATGTAGGTTGTAGCACAATTGGCGAAATGCGTAGGTTAGCACAAGATAGGAGAAGCTGAAGGTTAGCGTCCAACCAGTCTTAGGACTGATGCCCTCATGATAATGATTCTATCTAAATCCGCATTTATTTATCATAAATGTAATTCATTACCAGCAAATAAACTATTCTGTGGATGTAGTCAAATGTGAACCACATAAATATATAGATTTTCCCCAAGATGACAGAATATGCTACATATTATTTACCATCGGCATATTTACAATTAAAATTGAGGATTTATCAAAACCTTATGAGGATTATTGTCTTTATTAATAACCAAATATTTATTTGAAATGTATAACGCTTTATAATTCAGTCTTTAATATTTTTTGCATATATCGGGTTTATATAATTAATATGAATATTTTCTTCTCATGAACGAGAAGATACATAAAACGTTGAATTTTTTGTTCATTCTGAAACAAAAACATTTTAATTTACATAAATTACTATATGACGAAATAAATCAGTCATATAGTAAATCACTTATTACTTTTGATATTCTTAAATAACAACTTAATAAGGTGATTAAGTAATGGGGTACAGGGGTGCATATTATTAATTTATAATTTACTATCGGCTTTACCGCGAAGCCGTGACCACCTTTACGTTTATAGTCATAGCTATTTCCATTATTTTATAATAATGCATACGAATAATTTCCACCTCACTAATAACAGACAACCAAATAAGCATACAAGTATTTAACAGAATTATTTTGAAAAAGTAACAAAGATTTGCCGAAAATAGATTTACTTTTCACTTCATTATCCATTCTTGAGGTAAAAAGATATAATGACTTCTAAAGATATATTTTGCTAAATAGGAATATTAACTAAAACACATTCCTTTTACATATCACCTACGAGTATATTTTTTCTGTATTAACTTATGATAAAATGTATGTAAACAAATATGAACACAAATAGCATGTCGAAAAACTACTGCACCAATTTTAAAAATAGTTTAATATGGTTCTGAAAAATAAAATATATATAACAAATTAATGTTCGCTATTGTTATTTAATAATCAGTACGGATCTGTATGATAGTATACTTCTAATATCTTATTTATAATATATACAGCGTATGAAGTTTTCCACGATTTGCGTAATTTTATTATTAAATGATTTTTCGAAAAACTTTTAACCTTATTATTTAAAAATAACTTGACGGTGATAAAAAAAATTCTTCGCATTTTTAGTTTGGGCTATGACGTCATAATAGTGTTATTCAAATTGCGACTCTTTTCCCCTTTAACTAAAAATTAATGCCTTAAAGTTTCCGGATTCCATATTAGGGGTTTCCTCTTTATAAATACGATCTTATTTTTTTTTAAGTTTCAAAAGTTGTCTTCCAATAACAGTCTGTTATATATGCTTAAACCCTTTGTATTGAACGTTAGCCTTAATTTCCAAGCTAATATTTTCCATTTCACACAGATGCGTTGTTTCAAATCCTCTAAATTATTTGCCTATTAAAATAGACCCGTGATTAATCCCAAAAGTAACCCCCCCTCCGATAACTACACAAGATACAATCTAAGGACGTCAAATTAGATAAACTTGATGGCCATTAAATTGCTCCTCGTTGTGATATCCATTTGCTAAGGAAAGTATTGTCAATAAATGGCTGAATAAATACCACTGAATATAAATACCAAAATAAGGAGAAGTTCCGTCTTGGTTACAACAAGATGGAACTTGTCCTTGTCGGAGTCTTGTATCAAGTGTATTTAGTGGAAAACATCATCATCCTCATTGTTTACATCGCTACTAAGAACTGCTAAAACCAATACTTTTACTCGCAGATGGATAGAGCGACAAAGACTACAACCGAGTACTCATATACGCTCCGCATCTGTATCTGTATCGTGTATTGTAACGGCTATGTAACATAGCAATTTTAGAAGCTGCTTTATGTTTGATAACTTTTGAGTTTTGGTCCGCAAGACAGACGCGCGTCCTGGAAGAGGACGCGCAATAAAATGAGTAACTCCTGAGTCAAAAGTGGATCGGATTTCTTCCATTATTCTCTTCGAAAAGGAGTATCAGGCTGCACTGAATTTCGATAACTCCCTGAAGTCAGACATGTCAATTTTCGTTGATGCTTCAAAAAGTTCAAAAATATTCATTGGGAAGGTCTAGATGTAGAATATTTTCTGAAGATCTAAACCTCCGTATCAGTATGTCACTGGGCACTCATACCACAGTATTTCAGGTGAGGTTATGTATGTACTACATCGACCACAAAAATTACTGGTAGTAAAATCAGGTATTTACTAGTAAATCCATCGACATATTCACAGACAGTAGGGCCACTTTGATGTCTCTGAATAATTCCGATGATCTAATAATAATTTCGTCTGATCTTACAATGTAAATAAACAGTCATTGAATGTGCTAACTACACATTACAGCAAACTAGCTGACTACTTGAATCTGTCTTGTATAAATTTCCTAATAGAAACGCTAACATGCATTGCTAGATTACAACAGAATGTTAGAAGTTTTAGATATAAAATAATTATTAAATACTTATTACAAACCACATATAGAACATATTGTAAATATTATAATATAACATATTTTAAAGAATGCCAATACTTCCTGCTGAAAAATTCAGAATAACTCAGGACTTCCAAAAACCAGAGCACTACGTTATTTAAAAAATAAATGTATGCCATATAAAATAAAATTAAATCATCACTTGTAACCAAATTATTACCAACGATACTTACCGATGTTTAATCGGTACAATAATCGTCACTGATCTAATCGAAATCCACACGGGACAGCTCAGTAAATCGACAATGGTGATTTGGATTTAGTATCTGCTGTGGTCTCAGAGCATCCCACTTTTACCATGAACTTCTAATGCCGCTACTATTCTCAATATTCTTTGAACATTGAAGTAGAGCCTTTCAATGATGATATGCCGCTTAGACAATATAAAATTATTTATTTTCAACTTGATGGTGTCCCAGATATGCCTCGCATAAAATAGCTGGTTACTTAAATATTTATATCCAATAGAATTTGATAGTCATCCATCTGTAGATGTATTTATCGCTTAAAAACAATGAAAGTAATGCTTTTTAGGAAGAAATTGTCTTATTTTATGACTAATCCGGCTTCCAAACATATCTCTTAAGATTTTTGGCCTTGTTGAAAAAATCATCTATAGATATGTAATAATATGGTAATTATGCATTATTCGTATTATTGAAACTCCCTCTATATTGTCCCTTCAGGAAAATCCACAGATTTCTGAACATATGATTGTCATTAAGCTCTCTATTCTAAATTACCTTTTTTTAGTATTAGTAAAGAAGAGTTGTGTTCATCAAAATTTGTTAAAAAACTGACCGACGATATTCTGTTGTAAGAGTGCCCTAACGTTTGCTTGAATGTGGATGGTTGCAGGCTGGGCTGAGCTGGGCTGAGCTGGGCTGAGCTGGGCTGTTGACATTCCTTCAGCATATGTAGATAACGGTATAATTGACGTACATTTTTTCAAATTCGGTTTTGCAAATTTGGATTGAAGAAAGCTTAGAAAAAGCTATCAAAGAAGCTAAAAAGAGACATCCACATTAAAAGCTAGTAAAATGTATGATATACTTTACGCAACGTTGCACAGACATACTAAAAATGGTTCTTCAAAAAAAGAAATTAGGCTCTTTTGAATCTATTTTTTCGCCGGAAGAAGAAATCTTTTGAAATATGTTCAAAAAATGGATTTTTTACTTTATGGCCTCACACGAACATAATTTCTACAGATAGCTGGAGAATTAATTTGCCAGACAGGAAGGAAAATCTGAAGTTTTTCTATAAATATATCTAGAAACATCATTGACTTTGAGATCACCGGAACCAACTTCTGTAGCTTGAGTGAAAGGATTTAATCCATAAGCTGTAAATAGATTTTATTATTTGTTAGAAGAAGGTTTAGAAAATTACAACATTACATCTGATATGATCTTTAATATGGACAAAACTAGAGTGAGGACTTCATCGACTAAACCCCCTACAATACTGTCTACCTATGAGGGAAAAATAGATTGGGATTGTTTTCAGCAACGAAAAAGAGTTTTAACTATTTTGTTGTAATCGTAATGTTTGTTTTACTAATTTGTTGCTGCGATGTCACAGGAGTATTCATCCCTCCGTTTTTCATTTTTAAAAGAAAGAGGTTTAATCGAAGACTTTTAGATGGTGCTCCTCCTGGTGCAGAAACAACTACCACTGATAGTGGATGGGTATACTATCAAAAGTTTTTAAGCTGTTGATATTAGACAACCACGGATCACATAAAAGTTACGAAGCACTTGGTTTTGCAACGAAAAACAATATCATTTTTGTCTATTCCCCCTCACAAATCTCATAAATTACAACCAGTTGTAAATGTTGCAGTCTACGACCAATAAAAAAATACTTTGAAATCAAAGTTAACACTTTCCAAAGGGAACACTCGGGCAGAATCATCAATCAGTACGACATTGCGAGACTTTTGCAGGAGCGTATTTAAAAGGGACTGTCCCATCTAATGCAATCAGTGCGTTCCGTGCAAGTGGCATACATCCATTCAACAGGCACATTAATGGTGATAAACACTTTGCGCCTTCCGAGGTTTATCAAATGAATGCTGCAAATATGGCATTGGCAACAAACGTCACTAACCGCAATTCAACAAAACCGCATAACAAAATTCTATTAGGTAACCTAAAGGATGTCTGAAGAGACACAAATTAATCAAATTAAATTGTATTGGATAGAAAGTTAATTGAAATACAGGAGCGACTAAGTTGAAATAATTAATACTATAGTATTTAAGTCAATACCCGCCAATTGGTTCATGGAGAGTTATCATCGTGTTTCTCTTCTCTTATCTGTATAATAATAAGCATGGACCAATCATAAACTGATCAAGTAAACGACGCAACACGTAGCGAGAAGAGAAGAGAATATGTTAGTAATGCATTTTATAATCTATAATTTATTTTACTGTTGCATATATATGATAATTGATGATGCGTTGATTTCCTATTTTGTTCGCACAATAAGGGGGGATGTCGATATTCGACATCTGTACTGACGGTAAACCGAATATCAATATTATTGGTCGAAGTACGGAAGTTTCAAGATCTCAACCAATCCCGGTGTAGTTCGACTAAACCATCCCCACGGGGTGTTGAGCCTCTGAATGAAGTTATAATTTTTCTCGGTTCTGTTTCACTCTTCTTTCAGTAAATACTTTAAGCATTATAATAAATTTTCTAAATTTCATTGCTAGTTTTGAGTTAGCTCTAAATGAGAATGAAGCTTTGCCATATTTTAATCTATTAATTCTCAAATTTTTGGCAGTAACTTACTATTTCATTTTCCTCATTTCCATTTCTTTTTATATACTTGTTAACTTTATTTGTTGTTAAATTAAGCGTTTTTCCTTGCATTAAATCAGTGTTTCTCTCGTTGAATAGTGTTACTTTTAATATAAACATTCCTGAGGTAAATCAAATATAAAGAGTAATTAGGATAATGTGAACCCAAGTGAGTATTTATTCTGATCTTAGAGCCAGAACAATCACCAGAGATGACGAAAGACAGGTGTAGAATAAGAAACAATTGTCTTTCTTAGTTTCAAGTAAGAGCATTTCACGATAGAACTCACGTATTTATATGTATGAGATAGATTTATGTAAGACTCCCTTTTCTAGAACTTCGTACAAGTTTCTCTCTTGATAAACTCTTTCCTTTTCGATAAGGTTAATAAGATCAGAGGTCAAGCCCCAACCAACTTGGTACAATAACTCCTACGAGCTAAAAACTAGGACATTAGCTGCACTTTTCATGCCTGTTATGGTGGGAAATGCAATAAATAATAAATAAAACAAGAAGGTGTCAAAAAAGCATAGATGTCAACTGTTGACAGTTTGAAGATTTAGAATTTTTAAGATTTTTAGAATTTTGTTTCTTAATTCATTTTGTACTACTATTATTGCTATGTTTTAAGGTATGCCGTTGCCACTTTCCATGGCCAATAAAGTTATTCTATTAGTTACATTAGTCATATTTGTTATTATTGGAGTAGGTTGGAACCTTTGCTGTGAAGATAACACTACGTTCATTCTCCACAAAACACCAAAACTCTACACTCAACGCGCGTTTGGCCAACAAAGTTGGCATCGACTGGAGATGATTAAAACACATAGTTTTAATCATTCGTGAAGAAATAAATCATTGAACAGCATATTTAAAGTGGAATCAAATGGTGTAATAACATAAACACCCTATATCTTACTCCTATGAAAAGTTATATGAAAAATTATATAATATATATCTCAATAATTAATAAATGCATAATGTCTTAATATTAATCGACTTAAAAAATTAACTGTGTAAAAATGTATTTGTAATGTTTTAACCTAACACTCGAATATTGAGATACAGGGTCAATTTAAAGTGCACCCAGAAAGTGTAACACTGGTTTTTCTATAAGCTTTAATGTTTTCAAAAAAATTCAAATCTGATTGAATGTAAACCACCTTGTATACATATATTACATGGTATATATCACATGAATGTTATGTGATACGCTTCTCAGCTATCGTAAGTGTGAAATACAATTCATCAAATGTGTTCTTTATAACTAATTTTTATTTATAGCTGATATAATTTCATCATAGGGATTTTCATCGAATTAACTTTTAGTTATATATGCAATAAATTAGAAAAATGAATTTGATTATAATACATTTAAATGAATTTTATTATAATTTAAATGTAATTGTAAGCGTTAACATAAGACAGATAGGTTTTGGATACTATTAACTCTTGCCCTATAACCTTATCTGTTATGTATGAAGACATATCCATAATTTATGTATTCATGCATGTAATGAGATTTAAATATTGATAAAATACATATATTTGCATTTATATACTGTAAATTCCTAGAAAAGTGTATCATTTAAATATAATTCAACTGTATCATTTTACATAAATTGCTGTAACTATAATAGAATGTTTAAAATTTTACATGACGAGTGGATGTACGGAGGGTCCTAATATTCCCTGTACATATATGTAGCTACCACTACTCGTGAAGTTTTCATAAATCAATTTACCTTAATCTCTATCCGAAGTTGCTTCATTTAGACTCTGAAGGGTATTAAAGATAAATTGATTTTTATCGTAAAAATAAGTTGTTCCTTAAATTTGTTTCTTTTTTGTAATATTTTAATTCACAATTTTACATCAAAACAGTTTTAGCAGAATTAATTATTTTATTATCATCAATAACAGTTCGATACGATTATCACTTTTAATATTCGGTTGTAAATAACATGGTTCTTATTTCTACGTACCATTTTACTTTTGCTTGATAATAATCGTAGTAGACCAACATATCAGTTCAAACAAACAAGTTATAATTTGAAATTATTTTGTAGCTTTCAACAAATTGTCAGTGTCGTTCTAGCGGTGAATTTAATTTATACATATAGATCGGTATTATCAATAACTTTCTTCTAAGTCTTGTCAGGTATCAGATCCAGGGGCGGCTCGTGATGAAATGAAACGGGTGTTCTGCACAGGGCCGATCCTAGGGTATTGGCCGCCCGCGTGCAAATTTCAAATGTATCCAAACTACTGGCGCCGTAGGAGCCGCAAAAAAATTGCGCCGCAGACGAAAATTTTGAAAATTTTCAAGGCACCGCGTTTTCCTGATACTTCTGTTTATACAAAAATGTAGACTTTCACAAGAAAAATTTTTGGAATCTAATACCTTTTTGAAGAACATTCATGTTTGCCGTCATATTCTTTGGTTAAGAGAAAAGGCTTGTAAGGTGAATTTTCTACTAGAGGGTCTATAACACTTAAAATATTTTCCGAAAGAGTTTCAGCGTCACATTTTGTAGGTTTCAGGTATGTCCAAAAACGTTCAATCGGTTCACCATCGAGAATATATCTTAAAACTACCACTAACTGAGTTTTTGCAGATATATCAGTTGTTTCGTCTGCCATAACTACCAAAAATGAAGGTTTGTAAAATTTCTTTAATTATTTATTCATGACATACTTTTAATATACAGTCTAAAAGATCATTTTGTATTTCTTTAGAGGTTCCTTTAAATACTGAAGCATTTTGTAGATGTTCGCTTAAAGTTACATCAAACTCAGCAGAAATATTTATCAAACCACGAAATATTCCCGGATTTTGAGAGGTTTCAGCTTCGTCATGTCCTCGCAGCGCCAGTTCAAAGGCCCCACAAAACTTTATGCAGTTTATAATTTTTGACAAAACGTATCTCTTTTTTGTCACATTATCATTATGCTTTTGCACATTTATCCAATAAGCTGAATCTAGCTGTGCTTTAATATTAGTTGTTCCTAATAAAGCTAATTCCATTGTATTATGTAGATGGCTTTTGGAGTTGTCGTGCTTTTTTATTTTTTCAGTTAAGTGCACCAAATCTGTCACCCCTACCTCCGTCCATGCTTTATCACCGCCAAAAAGTAAACAAGGAAAACAAAGTAACGCATTTTTTTTATTGCACCCACAAATCCAATTGTTCTTCGAATAAATGTCTCTATTATATTGACGTTTATATGCTTTTCCGCGGCTAACACCTGCAGTCTCAATAACAATATCGGGCATTACCTATCGGCCTACCATTGTTTTTTTAATTAATTTTTTCTTCATAAGAGTATTTAAAAATCGCTTCACATGAACTAAATTAGAAACTAAATCCATTGTCACTATCACAGTATATAAATATTAATAATCAGTACAATAAATCACTACACAAATTCACAAAACAGTATTTAAAATCTTAATTTAACACGAAATACGAAATAGGTACGATTTACGCCCGCCCGAGGAGTACGAAGGAGTAAACATTCAGTGATGTTGCCTTAGCTGGAAAAAATACAGCTCACTGACCGTGTAAATTCGCGCATTTACGAGCGCCAAGTCTGGATTGTCGCGGGAGTTGAGGGGGAGGACGGGTATGCCGAGCCGTGCTGAGAACTACCTCGTGTGGCCCAGTTCAATGTACCGCGACGCGCTCGCGTAGAGACCCAGATAATTGATCTGGTCTACTACTCAATAGAGGACGGCGGGCAGAATGCGACTTTAACGCAATAATTTGGTTAGCTGCACCAACTAACCAAATTATTTTATTAATAAATTTTAGTAATTATTATGTCGCGAAAATATACAAATATCTAATTTTTTGGCAGTTCTGCAGCTCTGCAGCACCTATACACCAGCCGCCTCTGATCAGATCTCTTCGGCTATTTGTAAATAGCCTACCGGATGATTTACCACAAAATCTACTCAGTGGTGCACCACCGCATTTTGCGTGCAATGCAAGAGAACATTTAAATGAGTAATAAATACCCAGCCAGATGGATTTCCAGAGGAAACGACGGTCCCATTCTATGGTCACCACGTTTACCTGATATAAATCCCTTTGGTTTTCTTCTTTAATGTGTATTTTATGAGTATATGAATACGCAGTGGTGAAGCGTACATTAAGGCTGTAAGGCGCAGCCTACCACATATATACTATTTTAGATAGTAGACCCCATTTTTATATTGCCACATTTTATATCCATACAAGCAGATGAAGTAACTGATGTTTCAATAGAAAACAGATTAGGTGTAATTTTGCGATACGCGAATGTGTTGTGGTGAAGTTGAAGAAAGATTCGTTGGATTTTATGATGTTTCGGAAAATAAACCTGCACAAAGTTTGGCAAATGTGTTACTGAGTGTCCTAAAGAAATGAAAAATTCAGAAAAATAAATTAGTATGTCAGACATACGATAGGACCAGTACCACGGCTGGAAAAACTGGAGGCGTTCATACTATTATCAGACAAAAATATCCACATGCTTTATTTATACACTGCTACGCTCATCAACTACATTTAGTATTGGTACGTGATAGCAAAACTATAAAACAAGTAAAATTATTAGTGGCAAATCTAACTGCTTTTCACAGTTTCTTTAGCCGTTCAAGCAACAGAATGGTTCTTCTCCGTAAAAAAGGATTTCAGTTGCCGCATCCCAGTGAAACACGGTGGAATTTTCATTCACGTGATATCTCAACTATTCTTACACATATTTCCTCGAAAGCCTCGATGCAGCATGGTTTAGAAAAAGAGGGTTAGGACAGTAATACTATAAGTCTAGCGATTGGTCTAAAAAGAAGTTTAAACGATATAAAATTTGTATTTTTGCTACAACTGTATAATAAAATTTTTAAAAACACGTCTGTCTTATTCGATATTTTACAAATAAAAAATACCGATATAAGACGATGCAATATAGAGATGCAAAACTGTTCATCTTCTATTAAAAAATTAAGAACCGAAGAAACTGTACGGATGTGCGCCGAACAGACTGAAGAATTATAATCTGAAAAAAGCAATAGAAGTGTCGATGTCGAATAAGATGGGGAAACAGAGGAATATACAGAGAGCGCAAAATTGAAATTAATGATAAACTGCTTGCACAAATGAGAATTCTATCATTTGAAATTCTTGATAGTGTTATATGGAAAGCAGATTTCAAAAATTACATAAATTGGACTTCTTAGAAATTTCAAATGAAGGAAAATTTTAGTTTTATAGTGCACCACGAAACTTCCTAACAATATTATAGAAAAATTAATAGACTGTTATCCCTCATTCGAGAAGTTAAAGTGGATTTACGGGAGTGAATATAAGAAAATTCCCCCAAAAGAACTATTTAAATTTTTAATAAACAATAATTTCAAAGATGTGTTGCCTGAGACAGTTAAGTTACTATCGTTAATTTTATGTATTCCGGCCACAACCGCTTCTTCTGAAAGTACCCTAAAACTGATAAAAACGTATCCGCGTAATAGTATGACAAACGAACGTCTCTCCAATTTAGCCACGTTGGCCATTGAAAAAGGACTTGTCAAGACATCTGCTGCTCAACAAGAATTTATTTCAAGAATTATAGATGTTTTTGCAGAAAAGAAATCGCGGCGAATTGAACCGATATACAAAAAATATAGGTAAGTTGTTTTTACTCAAAAGGTCAAAATGTCCCCCTCCCTCGTCTAATTCAGGACAGTCTACCCTCAGCTTAAATCGACGCTTCGCCACTGTGAATACGATGAAGAACAACTATGGTACATAATTTGAAAATGTTGTTCCTTATTTTTCTGAATGAAAGATTGAGAAGCCTACAATTTAATTAATTGGATAAGATTTATTTAAGTATTAACAACAGTTTTAATGAAAAAGTATTCGTTTACGAATTTTTATAAATCACAATCTTTTATTTCGAATTTTCAAGTGTAATAAATTATAAAGTAAGTCTAGTTACAATTGAGAATGCGCTACTGATAATAATAAAACAGTTAATTATTAAGATAAAACTGTTTTTATAACTAAAATAATACAAGAAAAAACTTACAATAAAAAATGAATTGGTGCCCTATATTAGTCAAATGAACTTGGTGTAGAGGTAAATTTAGATCAACTTATTTTAATCTCAAGAGCTCCATGTATAGCTCCATTTTGTAGCTCCATGTATGATTCCTCGCCTATAGTTAAATCGGAGACACCCATTGTGACCCATCTGATTTCACATTATTAACTTATATCCTCCAACTGGTAGACCAGTGTTCATCATCAATTACAAAAAAAGTTGTTAGGTGCTCCAGTCTAAACAACAACGAGTAGATGGCTCTAAAATTAGAAAACTTAAATAATCATCTCTTGAAAACTAGTTTTTATTCTAGTCACACCACGAACATATTTAACAGTGAAAAACCTAGACTAAATCGTACTTAGTGATGATAAACATGCAAATTTATATGAAAGGTTAAAGTTAAATTTTTTTGGTCAACGATTATATTAACAATCTTTAAAGTAGATACAATTTATAAGGTATGTGTTATAGATGCATGTTTATTTAAATTCAAGAATAAGGTATTTTAAATGTCAATTTTTCTTATAATTACGGTATATGATAGAAATAATAATTATTGTTGTACGGTTTTATGAATAGCGGTAGTAAAAAAATGTAACTGAATGCTGGTTTTCTAAAACTCTAAATGTACGAGTATACTATAAGCTTTTTCATTATAATGTATTTAAATGTATTGTTGAATTCGATTAAATAAACAGTTAACGATTATTTAAAAAAGTTGTAAACAAATGTGGAATCTATTTATTATAAGTAGTGTGTATTTCTGCCAACAACAATAGTTGTTTATTTATAAATTGTAATAACAATAACTAAACTTTTTTACCTTAAGGAGGATAAATATTACTAAAAATTATAATATGATAAATATAAATGGTTATAAACAATAGATCTCTGAAAATAATTCGTCTTCTTTGATTTGATAACTGTCGATTTTCCAATAAGATTTAGGGCAAAACTAGACGAAATTTCATTCAATTCTATATCTGATGATACTAAAAGATCAGTATCATCGATTTAATAAATTACATATTGTTAAAATAATCTCTTATTATTTATCATATACATCAAATACTCGTATACAGTAAGTTAAGAAACGATATGATACAAAATGGGAAACAGGAGAATGACAAAGTGGGTCTACGAATATGTACGTGAGGTTCAGTAAACTCAATTTGCGTCTGAAATATGATATTCTAATGATGTTCTATCAAAGACATTTTATGTGGTTGTTGGCAGTGGCAATTTTATTGTAGGTACATTTATGCAGTGAGCTCCTTCAAAATTCCTAAAAATACCTACTAGGTGTTTACTATACATTACATTATCATTATAACGGGTGTCCAGAAAGGGTAGGGGGTATTTGTAGATTCAATAAAAAAAACTAGAAGTCAGAAAAAATAAATTTTTTGTTAATTTTTAGACAAGGTTTTGGAAAATTAAGTACTAAAGATTATGTTCTCTAAATGTTGACCCTCACGCTGCTGGCACTCCTCTAACCGTAAACGGAAATTAGCCACCACGCGTCTACACACCTCTCTGGAAACGGCGGCCATTTCGGTGCGAATGTTGTGCTTTCATTGCACTAAAGTTCTTGGTTTGTTTACATACACTTTCTCTTTAAAGTATCCCCATAAGAAATAATCAAGAGGTGTAAGATCAGAAAATGGATTCGAATGTTTGAGAATACCGGTTTGACTGTAAAAATTCGCAATCCAGGTCGCCCGTGCTCTGTTCGAACTCCATAAGCGATTGAAGAAGTGAGAGTTTGCGAATTGATTGAGAAGGATTTTCACGCACTGAAACTCTCACTTCTTCAATCGCTTGTGGGCTTCGAACAGAGCACGGGCGACGTGGATTGCGAATTTTTACAATAGAAGCGGTATTCTCAAACATTCGAATCCATTTTCTGATCTTACACCTCTTGATTATTTCTTATGGGGATACCTTAAAGAAAAAGTGTATGTAAACAAACCACGAACTTTAGTTCAATTAAAGCACAAAATTCGCACCTAAATGGCCGCCGTTTCCAGAGAGATATGTAGACGCGTGGTGGCTGAACTTTTAAAAGAATGGTTAGAATGTATTTTTGACACTGCGGGAAATGATTATAATACAAAAAATCAGGCTCAAATGTTATTGGATTATTTAAACAACGATAACTTTAAATACTGGCTCGCGTTTTTCGCCAAGGTCATGCCTCATTGTGAAGGGTTTCAGTCTCGATCATTGGATGCTGTCAAGATGAGCAGCTATTTGAATAATTTTGAAGACGCAATTAATTAATTACCCAAACTAAAGACAGATTTGAGTTTAGAGAACACCTGTTAGCGTCGAAACTATTCTTTTCCAATAAATTTAGTGACTATGAGAAACAATTCCCCACTCATGATTTTGACAATGTAACGAAAACTTATGGATTTTTGGACAAAGTTAAATTGAAAAGTGAATTAACGGTTATATACAGCAGGGAAGATTTTCGTGAAGCAGTAAGTTGCTTAGCAATT
This sequence comes from Rosalia funebris, assembly GCA_037954035.1. NCBI lineage: Eukaryota > Metazoa > Arthropoda > Insecta > Coleoptera > Cerambycidae > Rosalia > Rosalia funebris. The sequence continues at coordinate 16,068,375 of JAZFAV010000007.1, forward strand.
TTGCAATTATTTTTAAATCGAAACCTGGCGGACTGTTTTAGTGATACTGTTTTATTATTAAAATTAATTTGTACCCATAACAAGTGTTGAGAGTGAACGCTGTTTTTCGGCGCTTAAAAGAATTCAAAACTTTTTGAGAAATAGAATCGCGCAAGACAGACTAAAATTCACTTTGCATGATAAGTATGGAGAAATTGCTAATTGCAGCGATTCCATATTATTAAAATCTTAATTTACATGACGGCATTAAACAGATTACCATACCTGTTTTAAACCGGCACAGACCTGTTTTATATCTGTACAGTCCTATTTTATACCTGCGCCAAGAGTTCTTCAGATCAACAATGACCACATGCCATCCACATCAAATGTCCGCGGACAAACCCGAGGGTGGTCTGGTAGCCGCTTTGCTATACTACTCATGTCATTGATATACTCTTACTACACCGACAGTTTCTCAATAAGTGAATTGGACTCCGGGGTACGATAGAGTAACGGGTCTACTCGATTTCCATATCGAACGCCCGTAGATTTCCTTTTGTGTGACTTAAAATCTAATTGTAAGTTATACGCTACGCAACTGGATAACATTGAGGTAAAGCGGAGAACTATTAAAGAACATAGATTAATTTCCACAGAAACATTTGAACGGGTGAGAGAAGAATTTTATAACAGAATGTTGTACTGCCAACAAGACAGGAGTGCACATTTTAGACATTTATTTTAAAATTTGTTAACGACTTTATTCGAGAAGATACTTTAGGCACACACTGTTTATGTGCATCTCAATCACAATTCGCATTCAAAGTTCGGTTTTAAACCAAGATTTAAGTTCACATTCATAGACGAAATAATATATCCTACTGATAAATATGTAATTGCTATAGAAATATGCATATACAGGTGCATTAAAATATTGATTATTATTAATGAAACACAACACATTTATTATATTCCCCATATAATAATTGTGTTGTATTTTATCATTTTCAATTCCTTAGTAAAGGCCTCCGCTACTTATAGCGTCTGTCCGTTGAATATTTTTACTTAATAATCAATATAAAGCTAATATCAATACTATTACATACATATGTAGTAGTAATTACAATGATAAACAGTGTAATAAATATTACACTGTTTATCGTTGTAATTTTCAAATGCAAAGTAATGAAAGACATATTTTATTATATTTACACTATTTTCCGAAAATGTTTGTATTTTAAAAAGTATTCAGCGTACAGTTTATTATAAAAATTATTTAGAACTAATTAATTCTCCACTTATCGGAGCGGGTTTTAACGAAACGCAGTACTGTAAAGCTTTTTTTTATTAAAGTAATTAACAGTATATTTTTGTATAGGTTCTTTTGGACGTAATTTATTGAACCAATCTCTCTATAGATTTAACTGTAGATGTATCGGATGTTTACAATCTTTAAAAGGGAAAAAATGAAAATTGACCTTGCTAATAAAACTGACCTATCTTAGCAAAGCATGTTGAGAATTGTTGTTAAAATTTGGCGGATGATTATTCACACTTACGTCATCTTCAAAACGTTCGTAACGCGAGACAGCATAAAATTCTCAATATTAAAATCTATAGATTTAATTTTTTTCTTTTTATTAATTAACTTTTCTTAGGTTTTGGTTTTGAAATTTTAGTTTAAACTTGTATAATTTGTTATATCATAACAACACAAATTATAGTTTGAGCAACAAACATTACACAATATAACCAATAATGGCCTTTTCTTACGATTTTCACAATCTTGTAATAAGTAATGCATATTCTACTTTACAATTTATCGTTTATATTTATTTATATAACTCTTGTAATTTATAAACATTTTATCACATACAAAATTAAAATATTCACTGCTTAGATTTTCACTTTTTATTTTAAAATAGCAATTATTGTTTGGCGAACACAGTGGATTTATCAGATGTTGAATACTCGTACATAGACTAAATTTTACAATATGGAACTGCGTTTATATAACTAGGGTAATTCTAGGTTTATTACTATGGGGATTCCTACTATTAAACTATTGTAATTAAGTTATAAAATATCAACCGATGATATCTTTAAACTTTAAACAGGATTAAATTTTATAACACAATTACAGTAGTTTAATAGTAGGAATCCCCATAGTAATAAACCTAGAATTACTCTAGTTATATAAACACAGTTCCACATTATAAAATTTAGTCTACATATACTCAACATCTGACGAAGCAACTGTGTTGGCGAAACAGTTGTTATGTTTAGCAAATAAAAAGTGAAAATCTAACCAGTAAATGTTTTAATTTTGTATAAATATGAATTTTCATCAAACAACGGCCCAATCAATTCAGAATGTTATCACATACTGAAATTCATATATCAGTTTTTATTATTTCAGGTGAAAATAAAACAGTATCACTTCGAATCCACTCAATATCAAAGATAATTACATATATTCCAGCTAGTCAAATGTAATTACAGTCCATAAAATACTCTTGATTAACCAAGGGCCATACAGGGTGTAAGAAATATAACTGCCATTATTTTAACAGTTGGTAGTTTGGACCTAAACAGACAAAAAAGTGTTGTATAGGATGTGTCATTTGGATCTATGTGATTTGAATTGTGCGCCATTTGTCTTCTGTCAAAGATAGGGTGTCAATATTTAACGACTGTTATCTACAATCCATGCCACGTCAACATGCCGCAATTAACAGTTCAACAGCGAATAGTTTGTTTTATGAAAGTGAGCGATCATTTACAGTTGCATTAAGAAAAATTCGCACAAAATTAGGACAAGATAAAGCACTTACAGAGTTAAAAGTATTTAACTCAATCAAGAAATTTTGAGGAGACGTGTTCTACGTGTTATTGATAAGGCAACACCAATCATCATCGTGGTCGGTCAGATGAAAATATTGCCGCAGCGAGAGAAAGTGTACAGGACTATCCCAATACATCAATTTGACGTGGTGCACAACAATTGAATATGTCAATAGCCACCACGCATTGGACCTTAAACCAGATTTGCATCTGTCATAATTCAATTAACACAACAATTAGAAGTTACACCATTTACAACACTGTAGATTTGTTAACTGGATGTTGGAAAAGAAAGAAGGTGATGCTGATTTTTGCAACAAAATCTTGTTATTGAACCGATAAAACACATTTTCATCTTGACAGATACATCAGCAAACAATGTTGTCGAATTTGAGATGTTGAAAATCCACATGCTGTTCACGAAAAAGAAATACATCCACGGTTTGGTGCGCATTTTGGAGTGGTGGAATAATTGCACTATACTTCTTTGAAAATGAAGCTGATAAAATGAAGAGCAAATGATACACCCAGGCATTTTAACGTCGTATGGTTTGTAGATGACGGTTCAGACGGTTGTTAAATATTGACGCCCTGTCTTTGACAGAACACAAATGAAGAGCAATTCAAATCCTACAGTTCCAACTGAGACATTCTGTACATAAAACAAATACATTCTCCGACAAAACTAAAAGTAAAAACTGCAAGATTTGGGGAATTCCTTACATAATAAAGCAAAAATTTATAAAAAAATTGATCAAGGAAGCCGTTACTCTGTAGTAATTCATAATTCCGACGCAATTGAGTAAAGCAACTACTAAGTTCTTGCTGGTTTTATACCACTATATTTACATAAATTGTGACTGCAGTTTCGACACTTTTTAATGTCATTTTCAAAACGATGACTCAACTAAGAATTCAACGATGAATCAACTATTCTTAGTTGATGTCATTCAACTGTCATTCAACCATGATGCCATAATTCAGCTATTCTTAGTCATCAAACGATGCTTCAACTATTCTTAGTTGAATCATCGTTTTGAAAATGACATAAAAATTGTCGAAACTGCAGTCACGATTTGTATAAATATAGTGGTATATAACTATATCAAGTACTATATTAAAAAGTGGTATAAAAACGATGTGATAGAGAAGATTCGGAGCCAGTATCACCAGCATGATGAACATATGATAAATAATTTACTGACAAACCCCAAAAGTAGATCAAAATCAAAATAGGCCTTAATATATATCCCTATGGCACTTAACTTAACATCTCTATCTGGAGAGCAAACTTCTCCTATTCGTACACCAAAAATGTCGATTACAGCAAAATAATTTGGTCCACTTTATTATTTTCCATAAACATCAAAATTTAAGTAAACCACGTGGAACAGGCACTTTCTAAAAAGCGCGAGAGAGGCTTAGTTTATTAATTTCGGGTATGAAAATGTGAAGCACTCCTGATATGAAGCACGTATGAAGATTATTCTTCTAATGTCAATAAATGTACTAATTGTTTAAAATCCAATGATTAATAAAAAGTTAAATACAACTCTGACACAATTCTGATTAAGTTTATTAATATGATCAAGATGTACTTAACAGTCATGTCAAGTATATCTTAATTATATTAATAAACTTAAATCCAAAATTAATTATTGTTATTATACCTAATTTTTATATAAGTAAGTCTGCAATACTTAGGTATAAAAATTGGTCATGTCAACACTCCTTTATTGTCACGTAGTTTCAATGATTTAATGACCAAAATCATTAATGATGATTCTGATACTATTGCAGTATCAGAGACATGGATTTGCAGTAATATTAATACTGTAGATATAAGTACTTCTAATTTTAATTTCTACCGCAAGATAGAAATGGTCAAGATGGTGGTGTTGGTTTTTATGTTACATACATTTCCTGTAAAGTTATTAAATTTAACAATATTTTTTATAACTCATTTCATGAACATTTATGGATAACTTATAATAAATCATAGGTCATTTAGTTGATTTATTGTATACATCACTTTATACATGTTAATAAGGCCATTTCTTATCTTAACAATATTTTACCACTATCGATGACTAATTCGTATTCGATAGGTTCAATTTTTATCCGTATGTTTATCCGTATCAGAAAAAATGTTTAAAAAAGGTACTGTTAACATTTCATTGACTACCAAATGGCGTACTGTAATTATAACATATAGGAATTATCGCAATTTCAGCCACGAATCTTTTATTGACAATTTAAACAATGTTAATTGAGAAGACATTCTTGATTACTATGACCTTAATAGTAGAATGAAGTTGTTGACAGTAGCTATTATAAATTTATGTAAACATCGTTGACTACATACTACCTATATAATTAAGTAGACGAGGTGTTCCATGGCTATTTAGTTTTAAATTAATATTTAAAGAGAAGGATAATCATCATCATTAGGTCATCAGTCCTAAGACTGGTTGGACGCTAACCTATTTGCGAGCAGTAGTCTAATCTAGGCCTACCTCTACCTTTCTTCACTCCTATTTCTGCCTCCAAAATATCGCGGACTATTCCCCCATGTCTCAGCAAGTGGCCAACCATTCTATCTCTTCTCTTCTTTAAGTTTTTCCACATACTTCTTTTCTCGCCGACTTTCTCCAATACTTCTTCGTTTCTCACCCTATCAGTCCATGGTATTTTCATCATTCTTCGGTAACACCACATCTCAGAAGCTTCTAATTTCTTCCTACTTGCTTCCCCTACCGTCCAGGTTTCGCAGCCGTATAGTGCCGTGCTCCATACATATGTTTTCAAAAATCTCTTCCTTGTTTCTAAGTTTATTACCCCCGAGCATAAAAGTGCTTTCTTTTTGTTAAAAGCTACTCGACCCTGCGCTATTCTTTGTTTTATGTCTTTATCGCTTCTTCCATCCAATTTATTTTACTTCCTAAATAAGTGAAGTCTTTAACTTCCTCCAATCTTTCATTATTAATTTGTACTTTCGTTTTTGCTCTGCTCTCGCGCCCTCTGCACACTAACACTTTAGTTTTGTTTTTATTCACCCTCATTCCGTATTCCTCTGTCAACACTGCCTCCATTTCGTTCAATCCTGATTCTAATTCCTCCTTACTAGATGCTAATACTGCTATATCATCCGCGAATCTCAGCATTTTTAGTTTCTGTCCCTGTACTTTAATCCCGAAATCCACTCTATCTTTTACCACATTAATCGCCTCTTCGATGTACAGATTAAAAATTAGTGGTGATAGCGTACATCCTTGTCTTACTCCTTTCCTAATACCTACTTCCCTTTTTCCCCTTCTACTTCTATAACAGCAGTTTGCTCTGTGTATAGATTGTGTACTACTCTCCTATCTCTATACTTCATTCCCGCGCTCTTTAGTATCTCGAACATTTTTTTCCATCTTACGTTATCAAAAGCTTTTTCTAAATCTACAAATCCTATATAAGCGTTCTTTCCTTTTTCTATTGTTTTCTCTAACATTACTCTTAGCGCCAGAATAGGTTCGCGAGTTCCCCTATTTCGCCTAAACCCGAATTGGTATTCTCCTAGTATTTCCTCCGCTCTATTTTCCATCCTCTTCTGTACTATTCTGGTTAAGATTTTTGACGCGTGGGAAGTTAGGCTAATCGTTCTAAAGTTCTCGCATTTGTTGGCTCCTCTCTTTTTAGGTATAGTAACGATAATGTCCCTCTTATAATCCTCCGGCATCTCGCCCGTTTCGTATATGTATTTTACCAGTTCAAACATCATATTTACTACTTTCTGTCCCGCACATTTCAAAATTTCCGCCTGTATTTTATCTACACCCGGCGCTCTATTATTCTTTAGCCCCCTTAGTGCTATTTCAAATTCCTCTTTCAATATTAGGTTTTCCTACATCTTCCCTATCGATGCTAGATTCTTCCTCTAATATCTCTCCTAATTCCTGACCCTGGTATAAATTTCCTAAATACTGCTTCCATCTATCCGCTTTCTCCTCTCTTCCTATCAGTATGTCCCCCGATTGACTCCTAACGTTTCTACTTATTATTCCTATATCCCTGAAGTTCCTCTTAATTATTTTGTAAGCCTCATCGGTCTTACCTACTTGCAACTTATCTTCTACTTCTTTGCATTTATCCTCTATCCATTGTTCTTTCGCTTTTCTACATTTTCTAATGATTTCCCACTTTATTGACTTATAAGTTTTCATTCCTTCTTCGTCTCGTCTGTTTTTGTAGCCTCGTCTCTTTTGCATTAAGTTTAAGATTTCGTCCGTTATCCAGGGCTTCCTAGCTTCCCTTTTATCGTGTCCTAAAACGTCCGTAGCCGCGGAAGCTAGGCTATTCTTGATACCCTCCCACTCAGTTTCTGCGTTCTTGATTTCGTCCTTACTCGTTTTATTTATTAATTGATCTGTTTTCTCCTGGAACTTATCTTTCATATTCTGATCCCTCAATATGTTTACATTTATACGTTTCTTATCCTTCCGGGTTTTCAGATTCTTGAACTTTAATCTAGCTTTCATGACTACCAAGTTGTGGTCGCTGTCTACATCTGCTCCTGGATAACTCTTACAGTCTTTTACTTGATTTCTAAATCTCTTCCTAACCAGAATGTAGTCTATCTGATACCTGTCTATCCCTCCTGGCATTTTCCATGTGTACCGCCTCCTAACGTGATTCTTGAACAATGTGTTCGCGACTACCATCTTGTGTTGATTATGCTTTTCTAATTATAAGTATTTATATACTATACATAATTGTAATCTTACATATGTTTAGAATAAGGTTGTCTTTTAATAAACTGAAAACCTACTTATAGATTTACAGATTTTTGTGTTCCCTAATAATAATGATATTGCCCCTCTAAACGAGTCTAGTTTTCAGCAAATTTAAGTAACAATATCTTTACCAATGTTGATAGTAAAATAACACTATTTTAGTACTACTTGATTTTGGCAAGGCATTTGACAGTTTAGATGATCTTTGCTTGTAGCTAAATGGTCTTATTAGGGCTTTGATGATATTTCATTAAATTTTATTAAAACCTACTAACACAATCGTCCTCAAATAGTTACAATTAAAATAAATACGTTATGTTATATAAGTTTCGGTATGTCGTAAGGTCCAGTCTTTGGGCCATTTGTTTTTTCTCACATACCGCTGATCTGCACAATGTAGTTTTCTGCATATATTACTCTACAGATATGTTTTCGCTGATGATACACGGTTTATTCATCACTTTCATAAATTCACATAATTTACATATTCATGCTGTTTTCTTGAATGTTAGCCGGGCATTTGATATGGTCTGGCATGGACGACTATGCTATAAAATAAAGAAATATCTCCTTTATCAACACTTTCTCATACTGAGACCTTATCTTAACAATATGCATTTTCTGGTGAAATAAGGCTGTGCATATACTAGTCTACATTCTATATTCTATCTGGTGTGCTCCAAGGAAGTGTGCTGGGACTAACACTATTTAATCTATACGGCTGATCTACCTACATTTAAATCAACAACAGTTGCTACATTTGCAGATGACACCGCATTATTAGTTTCCCACACAACTTCCATTCAAGCATCCAAGAACCTTCAAATTAACTTGAACAAAATCCAAGTATAGTTAAAACATGGCGGATTAATGTCAACGAATCCTTTGCACATATCATTTTCACTTTAAACATATTAACTTGTCCACCTTCATCTGTAGAGTTGAATAGACAACAACTTACTCAAGCCAACAGCATCAAGTACCTCGGTATGCATCTTGATAGAAGGCTAACATGGAATAAACATATCATTACTAAAAGAACCCAACTTGATCTTAAGTTCAGGCAAATATATTAGCTTCTGGGTAGGAAATCTCAAGTCTCATTGGAAAACAAATTACTAGTGTAAGACTGTACTCAAGCCGATTTGGACGTACGGCATCCCACTCTGGAGCACAACATCTAAATCCATCATAGAAATATTACGTTTTCAAGATAAAATAAAATGCTACGTATAATAGCAAATGCGCCGCGCTATGTTCTAAACATGGAAATAACATATGATCTCTCTGTGTCTTCGATCGAACATGTTATCAAAACATATAGTGCGAAATATAGTGTTAGACTTGTCAAACATTCCAGAATATTCGCCAATAAGCTTTTAGTCCATATGAGTGAAATACACAGGCTAAAAGATTTATACCTGGAGATCTCAATAGAAGATTTGAATAGTCAGGTATCTTATAAACATTACACATATAAACTTGTACATAAACTCATGGTAAATGAGTTTATGTACTGGTTAGTTAGTTATAGTTAGTTAGCTTAAGAATAGAGATTATACACTGGTATAATACTCTTCATGTCGCTCCTTTCTTTTGTCATAAAAGGCGCTTATTGTCCGGCTGCGACGGATTGCTGCATTCATGGAGTTAAAATAAAAAATAAAAATAACATATTAACTAAACTTGGGTGTCTAATATTTAGTAGCAATGTATCTCAAGATTATGTTAAATCAAATACTGTTTTAAATATCAATGGGGATGAAGTCTTACCTCATCCCCACTCATACAGAAGCTAAAAATTTATGATTATATTTTGAAAATGGATTAAGATTTCACACTCACACGAATTATTTTTTAAAACAATTTTATGGTACTCTTCGTCTACTGTATGTGAATAAACATATTACAAGATACAAGATATGTACATCTACGAAAATGAAACTTTGTCAAAATCTTTTTTTATAAAAAATGATTTACGGAATTGTATATTATTCTTGTTTAACATTTCAAAATTGTAGCTAGTTACAAATCCCACAAAATATCAGATTTATAAATAATTTGAAAAAATTTTATCACATTTCAGTTTCAGTATTTCAGTAAATATAAAAATACAATATACTAAATGATCATCATGAGGTCATCAGTCCTAAGACTGGTTGGACGCTAACTTCCAGCTTCTCCTATCTTATGCTAACCTACGCATTTCGCTAATTGTGCTACAACCTACATCCCTTACTATTTGCGAGCAGTAGTCTAATCTAGGCCTACCTCTGCCCCTCTTCACTCCTATTTCTGCCTCCAAAATATCGCGGACTATTCCTCCATGTCTCAGAAAGTGGCCTACCATTCTATATCTTCTCTTCTTTGTGTTTTTCCACATACTTCTTTTCTCGCCGACTTTCTCCAATACTTCTTCGTTTCTAACCCTATCAGTCCACGGTATTTTCATCATTCTTCGGTAACACCACATCTCAAAATCTTCTAATTTCTTCCTACTTACTTCCCTTACCGTCCAGGTTTCGCAACCGTATAGTGCCGTGCTCCATACATACGTTTTCAAAAATCTCTTCCTTGTTTCTAAGTTTATTACCCCCGAGCATAAAAGTGCTTTCTTTTTGTTAAAAGCTACTCGACCCTGCTCTATTCTTTGTTTTATATCTTTATCGCTTCTTCCATCCCAATTTATTTTACTTATAACTAAATAAGTGAAGTCTTTAACTTCCTCCAATCTTTCATTATTAATTTGTATTTTTGTTTTTGCTCTGCTCTCGCGCCCTCTGCACACTAACACTTTAAGTTTTTTTTTTATTCACCCTCATTCCGTATTCCTCTGTCAACACTGCCTCCATTTCGTTCAAAGCTGATTCTAATTCCTCCTTACTAGATGCTAATACTGCTATATCATCCGCGAATCTCAGCATTTTTAGTTTCTGTCCCTGTACTTTAATCCCGAAATCCACTCTATCTTTTACCACATTAATCGCCTCTTCGATGTACAGATTAAAAATTAGTGGTGATACGTACATCCTTGTCTTACTCCTTTCCTAATACCTACTTCCCTTCTTTCCTCTTCTACTTCTATAACAGCAGTTTGCTCTTTGTATAGATTGTGTACTACTCTCCTATCTCTATACTTCATTCCCGCGCTCTTTAGTATCTCGAACATTTTTTCCCATCTTACATTATCAAAAGCTTTTTCTAAATCTCCAAATCCCATATAAGCGTTCTTTCCTTTTTCTATTGTCTTCTCTAACATTACTCTTAGCGCCAGAATAGCTTCGCGAGTTCCCCTATTTCGCCTAAACCCGAATTGGTTTTCTCCTAGTATTTCCTCCGCTCTATTTTCCATCCTCTTCTGCACTATTCTGGTTAAGATTTTTGACGCGTGGGGATTTTTGTCGGCTCCCCTCTTTTTCGGTATAGTAACGATAATGATCCTCTTATAATCCTCCGGCATCTCGCCCGTTTCGTATATGTATTTTACCAGTTCAAACAGCCTATTTACTACTTTCTGTCCCGCGCATTTCAAAATTTCCGCCTGTATTTTATCTACACCCGGCGCTTTATTACTGTTTAGCCCCCTTAGTGCTATTTCAAATTCCTCTCTCAATATAGGTTTTCCTACATCTTTCCTATCGATGCTAGATTTAAGATCATATACTAAATATAAAAAATATACGATAACAATATACGATACTAAATATAAAAAAAAAATATTTTTAAGTATAACTATTTAACAATTGTGCACAGAAATTTACAAATGAATTCATATCTAAAAAACAAACTCACATTCAAATCTCGCTTTACATTTTAAATGTTAGGGATAACATAGTTTTAGCTATGCCACACCACTACATGAAGTTTTACTTTATATGCGATTAATCTTATAAGGTACTACCAAAAGAATTAAAAGTTGTTGATTAAACCCACAACTTTTAAAAACAAACTAGAATTAATTCTGTACTCCAGTTAATAATCTCTACTATTGATTTATTTATTTATTTAAAAATGCTTTTATACGTACTTCTATTGCTTAAAATTTTCTATTTTGTATTCTATTTGTTTAAGAATCTTTATGTAAACTGTTTTGATTAAATCTCGTTCTTGTAGTTTATTATTATTGGTATTACCTTCCTATAAAGTGTATAATAATAGAAGTTAAGTAACCGCAACCAACTCTGGTACAGTCTAGATATGATTGATCACGAATAAGGAAACTTCGAACATGAATGTGTGGTGTATGTTATAATAATATCTAATAAATGTGGATGTTAGTCACTAATGTAACATGATAAGTTTTATCGCTAACAGCAAACTGCTGTTTGAAGTTACCGTACCACAATATATTTTACGTATTTTTATCATAAGTCTAACGCCACTTTCTTTACGTCGATTAACTAATTTGCAAGAATAGCACACAAACAGAATAAATATTCCTTGTAAGTAAAATATTATTTTATAACAAGGCAACTACACAGCCCAACAAAAAAATAGAGTATATTGAATGGTACTATGAATAGTTTTCCAAAATTTCTTACCTATAACCTCAGAAACCCATAAAGACCAAATTCTCGGGAATTCCCAACAGATTTCGATGATTTCGTATCACGTGTTTAATCAGTCATGTTTTTGAGGTTAGGAAACAAATTAAGTGATGTAGTAAATCTTACTTCAAATTGGTGTTCAGCAAAACAAAATACATAGTAATAGCATAGTCAGTTTCACCACACATGGTACTTCTTTCTGTGGGGCTGTGATAATTTTGTTCCTCCTTCAATTAAATTTCAATCTAAAGCCATTTTTAAGTTTTACAATTAACCGAGATATCGAGAACTATCTTAGTCAAAAATAGTTATAATTACCGGATCCAATCTTTTCTATTATTGTATGCCAATCATTTTTCTATTGTTAATATTTATGAAGTAGTTATGGTATTTTCTAGTTGTCTTGCTATTATAATCATTAGCAGTTTTGGAATTCGTATTATGATCTTTACCGCAGAACACAACATTTATATAGTTGTAGCCTATTTTTATGGTCTAGTTAATGATCATTTGGAAATACAATCAGCGTTTATGTTTGGATAATAATTTTAATAGTAATACCAACGGATTTTTATGTATACGTTAAAAATTTTGTTAGTATATTTTACTAAAAATTACACATTAAAGATAAAAAAAGAGCAATTGAAAAAAATGCCTATTGAATGATTAATTATCATTATCCAAGGGGGTGAAGATAAGATATATATATATATATATATATATATATATATATATATATATATATATATATATATATATATATATATATATATATATATATATATATATATATATAAAAATTAAAAAAAAACATATCTTTGAACCAGAAAGGTATAAAATTCTGCCGAAAAAATTATATTTTAGATTTGAAAATTGACATATTTCAGGATTTTACTTAAAAATCGTAAATTATATAGCAAATAAGTAGTAGGTCTTTTTATCTTCTTAAATTATAATAGATTTAATAGAATAGAATAGGAGTATATAATGAACTTAGCGGAATGTTTAAGAAAATAGTTTCTCTTACATCTCAAAGTAATGGTAAAAGTTATGACTGCATACTTTGATACTTATTTTGATACTTAAAATACTTATAAATATAAAATCAACACATATCTAAGTAAACCATCCTATATGCAATATATTTATAAAAATAAACAACAATACTACATCAAGAAAAATCAAATCACTTTCTTTAAAATCAAATACTTTTTTAACTTAGAAATAAAACGAAGGGATATCACCTCTAGTATGTGTAGATATACACAATAAATTCTATTTATACGAGGTGTAATATAAATATTTTATTAAAATTAATTTTTTATTTATATATAATTATTTTCATTATGTTCAAACTCTTGTAAATTAATTTACTAGTGAAATATAGATATATAATAATTAAATATAAGATATATTTAAACACAATATACTTTTAATAATAGTAATTTATATTATCTACCCCCCTTTCTGTGTGCCACAGACTTCATTATTTCGACATCTTCTGTTATTGCGCATAAGCCATTTTAAACGTAGTAGTTAAAATATCCTTAAGTGTATCCCGCTCGAGTGTTTGATTTTTCGCTTAACAGTAGATACTAGAATTGCTTTTAGAAAGTGTTAATCCTAATCCGAATATCTAAGCCTGATTTGCTAGTAAAATTTGCGTATTTTAGTTCTAGCAAATCATATGTCAAATTATTTAAAATATGGGCCTATTTATGATGGAAATTAAGAGGATCATTTAGAACAATGTTTAAAAAATACATTTTCGACATAAGTCCATAAATTTCACACATTTTTGCGTATATTATTAAATTACAAAGTGATTTCACCTTATTCCCTTGAATGTTGTACAAACGTCTTTGTGGTTTACTATGACTAACATACAGGTAATACGTAAACTGTAATGGAGTGTCCTATGGAGGGCTGACGTTACACTATTTATCTATTTATAAGTATAAAAAACGTGCAAGAAGACTGCAATATATGCATAGTTTATGCGTATTTAAAATTACTTAACGCATTTATTGTCACTGTTTCTAAATTAGATTAATGTGTAATAGAGTAAAGGTCATTAGGTTTGTCGGATATTTCAGTTACTATACGTTCTTAGGATTTTGAAGGAAACGATGACGTATTTGCGTGCGTAATTCAGAAATACGATTAAATTACATGTTTTTGAACACTGTCCTTAAATTAAATTAAAAGCAGTTTACCTTTGTAAACTAGCTTTATTACGGGTAAATAAAGTGTGTCAAATACTATGTCAAAACATGTCAAGGTCATCAAATTAGTAATGTGATCAAAGGTCAATGATTAGATTACCAAGTAGGTCAAAAGGTCAAAGGAAACTCAATGATCGCTTTCAAAATGGATAAAGGTCATGGGGTTAATGATCTCACTAAAGGTTAACGAATGAATTTAAAATGATGGTTTAAGGACATCTTATCACGTGTCCATAAACATTTGCGATATGTTCGTTATCCCTTACTAAACCTTAATAATCAACTTAACCAGTGACTTTATACCAGAGTCAGTAATTCATAGTCTATTTTAGGTGGTTAATGATCTATTTTTTGAAAAAGCTCAAAGTTGACCAATAATTAATTATAACATCAAAATTAAGACCATAAAATACAAAAATGAAATTACATCCATCCAAACCTATCCAAGCAGGAATTCCACAGGGCAGAGTATTGATACCTGTCCTTTATTACTCTATATCCTTGACCTACTAACAACACCTCGCACAACAGCAAGTTTTGCTGATGGTACGACATACGACAATCTTATGTTCAAATACAAACCCAACAATCGCATCAGTACTTCTGCAGAATAACATACCAAGATAATAAATGTGGAGAAGTGGAGAATAAAACCAAATTAGTCAAACTAAACGCATACAACATTCACAATCATTAGAGCAACCTGTTCACCAGTACGTCTTAATAACAAACAAATACTACAAGAAGAAGTAAAGTATCTCGGAATCTACCTAGATAAGAGATTGACCTGCTACATAAAACACTAGACTGCTATATAAAACAATATTAGAAACAATGAGCCATGTGGTATAGAATATGGAGAACAACGGCCAACTCTAATATAGAGATCAGATCAGATCAAATTTCAGATAACGATTGAATAAATTAATTTTAGGCATATTTATCCAAAATAGGTATGTTCTTATTACAAAAACATCCAAAAGCTATTTGACATCTGTTTTATCAATTTACAATGTTTTGTGAAATAATATGTACATGTATTATATTGTTCTAATCTTGACACAAAAATTACATATATTCTGGAGGAACGATGTCCCTAAATAAATGTGATTATGGTGTATGATTATGGATGAGTTTCAAAGAATGATTCTTCATTGCCGTCTTCATTGTTTTTGTAATTTATAATTTTCCATAATAAAGCAATGTTAACTGTATTGTTATATAATATTCTATCATAAATAAAATAATTTTAAACTTGTTAAACTAACATAAGTATTTTCAATTATGATCTACTATTTCTATGTGCTACCGCATTGATTCTCTCAGTCTGCTTGTTTCTCGGTTTTGAATAGAACAAATAAACTTTTTTTCCAAATATTATAGGTAAAGTTGTCACTTGATGAGACTATTCCAAAGGTCCTCTTTGGCCAACCCACCGCCCGAAAGATACTTCTAAATTATATCGGGCATTTTTTATATAATACGAGAGTTCCCATATTGCTGAATAGATTGTATTGGTTGAAATATCTCGAATGTCGAAATTCGGAAATAAAGCGGCAAGTACTAGAATTAAGTTATCGCGGTGAAAATTTAAATAAATATCATGGATCCCAAAAGTGCCTAAGGTCGCAAAAGTTTACCTCCTACAATATCTGTCTCGACATTTAACTTTTGTATGTATTGAGTATGTACCTCAATCAAGTTCGTCCGCCTGCCAGTATCACAGTATCTACATTACGAGTATATCTGCACAAAACGCCATTTAAAGAAAAGTCACTTCTCCGATTTCATGCGTATTGCCTTTAACATTTCCTGTCAGCTTTGAACCGATCAATATGGATTGTTCTTGCTTAATTCTTATAATAGTTTAACTTTCTGTGGTTGCTCTTAAAAATTTTATGAACTGTGAAATTAGACATACCATGTCATCTGCAAGAGTTGTATCCCAATATTCATGAACGGACAACAAAACTTTCAAACTATTTTCATCGTTCACAGGTCTGGTACTATTCATTTCATCGCTATTTGCCAAATAAAAAACTCTCTTATCTTACTACCGATAAACGGAACAGTCTACTTGAGCCTAGCCATAAAAACAAGCCACGGTATGTTTTGAAATTTTTTATTTGGCAAATAGCGATGAAATAAGCTATACATCCAGTTCTCGGACGAACTTTAACAATCTAGTGGTCTCTAAACTTATTTCCAATCTTGCTCACTACAAACTAACTTATGCTTTATACCGGATATTTTATATTGAATAAACAATATAGCAAACTTCAGTGTGCGTTCGAGTGTTATCATCGTATCCTATCATAATTAATATTTCCATTTTTTTTAATTAACGTTTCTAGGTATTCAAATGACTAAATTTGTTATTTCAAAAAATCATCGCTGGTGTCATCAAAATCAAGAATTTGAATAGCGCCATCTACATATAGTATTTGTACATCAAAATGTGCATAATAAAGAATAACATCAACATCCAAGGATATTTCCCAACAATGTACACTTGAGTAAAACCCACACGCTGTTATTGCGTGGTTTTCATGGCTTGTGTGTGATACAGAATCTTCTTCCTTATTATGCGTATCCAAATGTTATGAAAACTTTATGAAGAATCTAACAGTATTAGAAATGATACATTAAGAAAAATTGGCACCTAGGAAAATGAAACTAAATATGTCATAAAGTTATAGAAACAAATGAACAAAAACGCCAACAAAACAGTCAGGAACACTAACTTCAAAAAACTGTACCAATTAATTTTCTACGTTCTCTAATAAAAACCTCTAAAACACAATTTCTTTCAACAGCAAATCCCATACCCATATGTAGCAAATGAGTCATGTTTTATATTATATTTTCCAGATATAGTATACCGTCATCTAATTTCTAAGGACACAAATTCTTGTCACAAAATTGATCAATTATTCATCAAAAATTTTCTCATCATTATAATTTCTAATCGAGTTATAAGTATCAATAATGAAAGACGCAAAAGTATAGACTCCACATGAAGAATTTTATAAAAAAGATAACAAAGTAGAAAATATGTATAATTATAATAAACAAACAATTACGTAAGTGTATATTTTCTTTTAAGTATTCTATTAAGTAATCAATATATGTCTGAGTTTATACAAGTACATTTTTAATTCTCATAATCTAATCGGTAATGACCATATTTTTGCTATGTTGAGATTAGATTTAAAACGGATTTTCCAGTAAAAAAACCACCAATTTGCACTAACTCGCGTCATTATTTTATCAGTTAGACTATTATTGTATATTGTATGATAGTTACGATAAAAGATAAATAAGATACGAAAATAAGGATTCATCTTTAATTTACAGATGTACCATGAATCGGAAAAAAGAAATAAACAAATTTATCGTATTTAGATCCGTGATATCTATAAGTATATAAAAAAGGTTAATATTAAATAGATCGTTATAAAAATACCAATATAATCACTAAACAATAGCATATTTGTTAATCCAAGTAAGCTACTAATTATAATTATTGGACGTATTAGCAAATAAACAAAATGTACACATTATTTCTTTGAAAGGAATTTTTGTTGGACAATAATTACTGGACACATAATATGAGAAGGCAGTATATAAAATTAAAGTTCCTAAAAGTCGGTCAAGTAGAAGCGTGGAGGCTTCGCTCACAACCGGTAATAGGTATCTCTCTAAATTTTCGATAGAGGGAACTTTTGTCCTTGATACACTGTCATAAAAGAATCAATTGTGGTTGATGTTTTATAAGAGAAACATGTTAAGCGCTATAAGTGTGCGGACAGTAAAGACATGTTTGTTGACTGAAAACCATATGACGAAGTGATGAATCTTTGAGGTTGCTTCTCAGAGCAAGGGTTTGATTCATCATCATTAGGTCATCAGTCCTAAGACTGGTTGGACGCTAACCTCCAGCTTCTCCTATCTTGTGCTAATCTACGCATTTCGCTAATTGTGCTACAACCTACATCCCTTACTATTTGCGAGCAGTAGTCTAATCTAGGCCTACCTCTGCCTTTCTTCACTCCTATTTCTGCCTCCAAAATATCGCGGATTATTCCCCCATGTCTCAGCAAGTGGCCTACCATTCTATCTCTTCTCATCCTTATGTTTTTCCACATACCTCTTTTCTCGCCGACTTTCTCCAATACTTCTTCGTTTCTAACCCTATCAGTCCATGGTATTTTCATCATTCTTCGGTAACACCACATCTCAAAAGCTTCTAATTTCTTCCTACTTGCTTCCTCTACCGTCCAGGTTTCGCAACCGTATAGTGCCGTGCTCCATACATATGTTTTCAAAAATCTCTTCCTTGTTTCTAAATTTATTACCCCCGAGCATAAAAGTGCCTTCTTTTTGTTAAAAGCTACTCGACCCTGCGCTATTCTTTGTTTTATGTCTTTATCGTTTCTTCCATCCCAATTTATTTTACTTTACTATTATGTACTACTCTCCTATCTCTATACTTCATTCCCGCGCTCTTTAGTATCTCGAACATTTTTTCCCATCTTACGTTATCAAAAGCTTTTTCTAAATCTACAAATCCTATATAAGCGTTCTTTCCTTTTTCTATTGTTTTCTCTAACATTACTCTTAGCGCCAGAATAGCTTCGCGAGTTCCCCTATTTCGCCCAAACCCGAATTGGTCTTCTCCTAGTATTTCCTCCGCTCTATTTTCCATCCTCTTCTGCACTATTCTGGTTAAGATTTTTGACGCGTGGGAAGTTAGGCTAATCGTTCTAAAGTTCTCGCATTTGTCGGCTCCTATCTTTTTCGGTATAGTAACGATAATGTTCCTCTTATAATTCTCCGGCATCTTGCCCGTTTCGTATATGTATTTTACCAGTTCAAACATCCTATTTACTACTTTATGTCCCGCACATTTCAAAATTTCCGCCTGTATTTTATCTACACCCGGCGCTCTATTATTCTTTAGCCCCCTTAGTGCTATTTCAAATTCCTCTCTAAATATAGGTTTTCCTACATCTTCCCTATCGATGCTAGATTCTTCCTCTAATATATCTCCTAATTCCTGACCCTGGTATAAATTTCTTAAGTACTGCTTCCATCTATCCGCTTTCCCCTCTCTTCCGATCAGTATGTCCCCCGATTGACTCCTAACGTTTCTACTTATTGTTCCTATATCCCTGAAGTTCCTCTTAATTATTTTGTAACGTGATTCTTGAACAATGTGTTCGCGACTACCATCTTGTGCTTCTCACAGAATTCTATCAGTTTGCTACCTCTCTCGTTTCTGTTTCCTAATCCATAAGGACCTACAAATTCTCCTTCTTTCCCCTCACCTACGACTGCGTTAAAATCTCCTACTATTAGGGTTTGATTATTCACATATATTTACCAACAACATTAATGCCCTGAAAATGCGGGAAATCTACCAAAAGTCTGTTAAACGTTGGTTCATCGATAAAAATGAGTATTGAATTCTATAGGAACACAACGATCCCAAACACAGCAGCAATTTCTATATCGAGGGGAAAACGTAATTTTGCATCGTTACATTGGCCGTCGCAATCGCCGGATGCAAAGCCCATCGAAAATGTGTAGGCATATATTAAGCACAAGCATCTTGTAAGACGCACATACACTTTGAAGCAGTTATGTCATGAGATTCGTCAGATTTTGAGGTCCTTGCCTCTAGAATACGCCGTCAATTTGGTCGAAAGCATGCCTCAAAGATGCCAACTAATTACTGCCGCCGCGCCGATGATGACTGGATGCAATATTAACCCAATTTCATCTTTGTTCTGATCGAGTACAATGCATATAATATATACATTGCATTTAAATTAAATGTTCAATACATATTATGTATTGAAAATTTTGTATAATATATTTTTTTATAAATTAACCCTGCCACGCTTCTATTTAACGGAGTGTGTATTTTAATGACTACCTGAAACATGAAAGATTCTAGACAACTTTCTATAATTTGTATTTTTTTATATTTCTTATTTAATATATTCTTTTTATAAATTTGACTGTACTGTATTTGACTGCTTTACTCGTCCAATGACTCACAAGACATTGATAAATTTTAACAGGAAATCTACAGAATATTAAAAAAACACAAAACGCCAAAACGAAACAATTCAAAAGGGGAATAATCTCCGTTGGGAGAATTAAAATATAACCCAGATATCACAACACTACAAACAGATAAAGATAATACCACTGTAGTAATGGACAAACAGGACACCACGACAATGTATGGGCACATTTAGAGTAAATTAAATTATATCTCACAGCTAATATTGAATTGCAATTCAATATTAGCTGTGAGATATCTACAGGTCAGTGCAGCTATAAAATTCATCAATTTACAGGCATATGAACGAACAGTAATATCGACTGTGATGAGACCTTCCAGATTATATGATCTACCTAAAAAACATTCATGATTAGCGGATCTGTTCCAAAAAATAGTTAACAAGATACTTAGCTAATATACTGTAAATATTCATAGAAACTCTTATTCTCTTATAAATAATAGTGAAATTTTCTCAAAAAACAGTATGTGTCCAACGATGATATTTTATTTAGTTTCGAGTTTAGTTATATACCAATCTTCCACCAGACGAGGCAACCTATATCATCCATGAACGGACTTCAAGAAGTCGCCCTGGATCTAACTGAATTATGTTTAAGTATCACCGCCTTTCTTTGGAATGGAAATATTTATTGACAAGTACTCCAATTGACAACAGAGGTTATAAGTATTAATAGAAGTTTAAAATAAAACAATTACAATGATTTCGAAACCGTTGTTATCATACCAGATTTTTTATTAATAATCTCAGCAATTTTAAACCACCGGAAACACATTTTGAAGAAACTAATAGCAAAAATCCTATGAAACATCATCAAACTGAAGGAACTTAATCGGAAAGCTTTGTATGATTGAGTTAAAAAGCATTCGGGTAAGTTGGTAATAAGATCACAGTTAACGTGAATGAAACCTTTCTGGAAACCTTTAATTTAATGCCTTGCCTATCTAGATATTGTCATGCAAGAACAAAAATCAGGGAAAATGGACAGAAGAATGACTGAAAATTGCAAGGTCAATTAATTAACTGTATTATAAAATTTATAATATACTGCCTAAAATGAAATATTTGTCTGAAATTTCTGATAAAAAACGATTTTATATTAAATTTATACATTGCTTATTTGGTCATGGAGCAATTGATTCATTATTGATTAAAATGAAATTAACCGACACATAGTGTCACCACAACTCCATTGGAACTATGTACCTTTTTCGTGGATTAATTTCTAATTATAAATAAGACATCCCTCCATTAGAATCATGGGTTTCTATTTAGGAGCAAATAACTCTATTTAGGAGCGCTGAATAAAATATTTCTGAAATTTTTAAAACAGCCCAAGAGAAACCACTAAATATGTCATTAAGTAGAATTTCCATTCTACGTTATTTACTTCCGTGTCATAATTTAACTATTTTAATTTCCGTTGCCTACCACATACATATGTGGTAGCATATGCATGTGGCAGCATGTGATATAACAAAATCGTCATTACCAGCACTTTGATATGCATAGCGCAGGGGTTCCCAAAGTGTGCGCCGCGGCACCCTGGTGCGCCCTGGAGAGTATAGAAGGGCGCCGTGAGACGCTCTTGTTTACCATTGCCTGGAAACGAAATTTAGGTATTCGCGGCTACAAAATAAACAATCTAGTGATCAAGCTTCTACAAGTGGTGGAGAAGCAAAAAAGTGGAAATATCGCAAATATGATGATAGCTATGTGGACTTTGGCTTTACTTCAATACAAGTAAACAATGAAGAAAGACCACAGTGTGTGCTCTGTTTGAAGATTCTGTCGTCAGAAAGGATGCTCCCAAGTAAGCTAAAACGACATCTTGAGACCATTCACTCTGCTATGGTGGAAAAATCACATGATTTTTTTAATAGGAAGTTGCAAAACTAACAAAAAAAATATCAAGTGCAGCACAGTACACGTGATAGAAGTGAATACTTTTTGAGAATAGAGAATGAGAGAAATTAAGAGTGAGAGATTGAAAGAGAGAGAGAGAGAGAGAGAGAGAGAGAAAGGGAGAAGGATAATTTCAAAAGAAATATAACAATATAAAATTTGTGTAAAAAATATTCGGTTTATTCATTATCTACACTATCATCGGCTAGTGGTTCAATTGGTAATACTGATATGATTGGTTTGTGATAACTAAAATATAAAATATATGTTCGTGATTCGATATTTTCTAGATTGTGTGTGATTTGATATTTTCTAGAACGTCTAAAAATTGCATCTATTGTTGTTTCGGATTTTGTTGTTGAGTCTTTGGGATTGTTATTTATAAGCAGACCAAATGTTTCTCGAAGAAAGTTAATCAACGTCAAAGAATCATTGGATCCGAAATTTACATTGAAATCTTCCCCGAGAATCAAAGGGATTTTGTCTTCGCCTCTTCCAAGTGCATTTGCACCTATGTGGCTGTAAACCAGTAGGGAGCGGTGAATGAAATATATTATATCTTTTAGATTTTAACAAGTTAAACGATTCAAGGATATTATCAAATAATCACAGAACACAGATGTGAATAACGTAAATAATTACAAAACACAATGATAAATATTCGGTACACACGCGTGCTGCTTCAGCTGTCAATATATAGCGTCTGGACCCGTACATCTATAACGCGCGCATGCGCGACAATAGGGAGACGCGGATAGCCTAAACTGATATATATGATGTATAGCTGTCTTTCTTTTTCTCTCTATGTTATATATCTGTGTACTCTGTCTTGTAACGAAGCCTGTGTTTTAGGTATACCAAATGTATAGCTCTCTTTCTCCTTCTCTCTACGTTATATCTTTTTTCTCTCTCGTGTAACGGAATCTGGAAACGTTACATTCTTTCCAATTCACTCTCCATTTTCGTCAAATATCAGAACGCCGCCAAAGAAGTATTCACTTCAAAAAACGTGTTCACTCAACAAGCCTCAGTGCCTAGCAACGCACTGTTAGCATCATTCAAGGTGGCATACAGGGTGGCGAAATGCAAAAAACCTCACACTATCGCAGAAGAGCTTATTCTACCGGCTGCTCTCGACATGGTCAATATTATGGTGGGAGAATCGGCGGGAAACTAATTTCTAAGGTACCTTTATCTAACAATACTATTAGTCGAAGGATCCATGACATAACTGACGATCTCAATCAACAATTAATAGAAAATATGAAAGGCAAGGAATTCGGCCTGCAACTTAATGAGGCTACTGACAGTAACAAAGAGGCACATCTTATTTGTTACGTACGCTTTGTGGATGACAATATTATCGTTGAAGACCTTTTTTTTTTTTGTAAAAGCATTACGGAAAGCGCAAAGGCTCAAGATTTGTTTGAAATTCTGGACAAGTTCATAACAGAGAATGATTTAGATTGGGAATTGTATCGGTGTATGTACTGATGGTGCTCGATCAATGTCTGGCAGGTATGGAGGAATACAAGCGTTTATTCGTAAAAAAGCACCGCATGTTATGTGGACCCATTGCATCATCCATAGGGAAGCGCTTGCGTCGAAGTCAATGAGCTCTGAATTAAACCAAGTATTAGAGCGTGTCATTGACGTAATAAAATACATAAAAACTAGATCACTAAAAGCCAGATTTTTCAAAAAACTGTGCCTAGATATGGGA
Source organism: Rosalia funebris (assembly GCA_037954035.1). NCBI lineage: Eukaryota > Metazoa > Arthropoda > Insecta > Coleoptera > Cerambycidae > Rosalia > Rosalia funebris. Next base: position 16,092,477 of record JAZFAV010000007.1, read on the forward strand.
ACTGAATACACAGCCATTTACATGCTATATTACTGTAGTTCACGATGGCTTTCACGTGAAAATGTCTTATTACGTGCATTCGAATTACGTGAAGAAATTCACACTTTTTTACAAGAAGGTCATCATGCAAACTTCAAATACTTTACCGATTCAAACTGTTTGCTAAAGCTAGGGTATTTGTGCGATATATTTGACAAACTGAATAATTTGAATCTGTCTCTGCAAGGCAATAACATGCACATTTTGAAGTTATTAGAGAAGATTGCGGCGTTTAGAAAAGAACTACAGTTGTGGATAAAAAAAATTAATGAAGATGGCGGACAAGATTGTTTTCCGGAATTGCGTAAATACGCGGCTTCTAATGAGCTTGTTGTCTCACAAAACTTAATGTCTCTGTTCACGGAACACCTTGCGAAGCTCACAGAATGGTTTTCGATATACTTTGCCGAAGACGATGTCGAAAAATATGCGTGGATCCAAGATCCTTTCCATGCACAAGCTCCACCAGAATTCCCTTCGCAGGAAGAAGAGAATCTTATTGAACTCTCTTGCGACAGCAGCCTAAAAACAAGATTCACTTGTTTGGTGGAGTTTTAGATATCGCATCGGTCCAAAATGAATGCCCACCTTTAAGTTCAAAAATATTAAGAATTCTCATTCGCTTTGCAACATCTTACTTATGTGAGGCCGGATTTTCAGCTGTAGCTGTAATAAAAAGCGAATATCGGTCAAAGATAAATGTGGAGCAAAAAGTGAGAGTAGCGCTATCAAACCTTATCCCGCGCTTTGAAGAAATATGTGGAGATCACCAAGCTCACACTTCACATTGATTAAGTTGTCATTGTATTTTATATCCTATTTTTCTTAAATTATAAATGTTTCTTGCATGTTAATGAAAATTTAAAATTTCAGCTTTATATTGCGGATGTGTTAATTTTTGTGCCTATCTACCTAGTATCCTTGTACCTTCTTTCGAGTACTAACGACTACGGGGCGCCGAGACAAAATATTAAACCTGTAAGTGCGTCCCGAACTGAAAACGTTTGGGAACCCCTGGCATAGCGTATTCCTGTGTAATTATTTTGGAGTTTCAGCTATGGACTCTTCATCAGCTTATTATTTCGGTAACTAGGTTTGGGGTTGTTTCCGTGTGAATGAAACATAAAGTCATAATAGACTTAAATTCCATTAGTTGGAGTGTTACATCACCTAAGTGTGTACATGTGAATATATACAAGCGTGGGCAAATGGGCACTTCGACTGTGGGTGTATATTCCATACATGTATAAATTCATAAAACTGTATATAACACATTCGTGGTTGAATGGAAATACATATTCCAAAGCCAAAAAAGATATATTTATCAACAAAATATGACAGAGTCATTGATCCTCTGTTATCTCTAGTAATGACCAGTTTAATCTAATGAGTTAGGTACTAACTAGTTAGTACCTAACTCGTTAGGTTAGGTATGCGAAGTGAAGCTGCAGTATTGGTTCCGATGTCTTGATGATTTCGATATCCGATATCATTTACCAACATGGAACAATATCTCTATTCGTATCATCATTATTGAATTAATGATTAAATTAGAGAACAATGGAGGTCACGGATCAGTTTCATGCCATGTCTTTTTATCGATGAATATCATTTAAATAAAATATTTTTTATGAGAGAAATATATTTTTGAGTGACATTTGAATAATTGCTATTTAAAATGGTTGATCACATTGGATCAATCAAATTTCCCGCAGTCAAGTCTTTAATCAAAATCGTCCTCTGAGTGTTAAAAAAATATGTTTGTAGGAATAAAATTGACCTTTTTAAATAGTATGTACATAATCGATAATGAAATGCTAAAATAATCAGCTAATAGTATAATAATATCAAGTAGATGACACTCTTAGCGTGTTGGTTGCAATTTATTAAACCCGTGTTTCTGAAATTGTAAATTTAAAACAGGTTATATAGCTTTTGAAATATCAGATAGTATGGTAATAGACTTAGAATGTTTCACATCTTCTATATTAGTGGATTTTAATAAAGGTATTATTTTATCGAGCTAATTTAAATTCCAATACAATATATTTACTATTTATTGATTTTAGTACATCAGAAATTATTTCCCTTTCAATTGATCGAACCACGTTATTTATTTGTTTTTATGGACACATACAAAATTTGTATATTCTACATAATTAGCTGAACTATTATTTACAAAATAACAGTTAATATTGGCATCACCAGAAATTTACAATACATTAAATCCAGACCTTATTTTCTCTTTTAAATGCAGCATTTGGATTCTTATTTATTATTTGGATTATCATTTCCTATTCATTCCCTGACTCTTTTAATTGTGTCATCTGTCTTATATTAATTGGCATCCAAGAATATATTTTTTAAATATAAAAACAATGTTTATAAACACATGTATGTGTTGAATTGACTAATAATACTATAATTGAATAAGTTTACTTTCATATTTGTTAGCTGATAAACGTGATAGATTTTGACTGAAATTTAACGTGTTTATATTTCATAATCGCATTGTACAGTAATTGTTTTTTCATCTTGAATATTATAATAAATAATAGGGACATGTAATGAGTTAAAAGTGAAAATGTTAGGTAAAACCAATATTCTTTATTATGTGACAATTCCTTCAAACATGGGAAAAACGAACTGCATGCCACATATTTTATACTTACTTATGCAGTGGAGTCCAAGGAAATACCATCACTTGGGGAACTTTACTTTACAGTTCTCTGAAAATTTTACCTTTGATGCGACTCAGGTATTCGATGAAATTGAAGAAAGTTAGTTAATATACTCTCCGAATCACGTCATACGAAAAAATCAAATATAAGAAAAATTTTAAAAACCCCGACAGTGATACAAAAACGCTTTTTTCCGAAAAAGGATTTGTCTAAGTTATACAAAATATTGAGAAGCTAAACAAATTGTCAAATGCATTATTAAAAACCTTTATTGATATGAATTTATCATTACTTCATAATTACCTATATTTTAGGGGAATTTATCAACGCTATTATATTACATTGTTTGTTATTAACAGTGTTGTGTACCTCCATACGTACCTCATTGATATGGTGATTTCACTTAATATAGTATGTTAATGTGAATAAATATATCTACAGTAATATGTTGTTAATAAAATGTTAAAGATTTTAATGAAATTTTTAGTTTTAATTTTAAGATGAAAAGTTAAAAGTATTAAAAAAATGTTAAAAACAGCATTGTATTTTTTTGGTAAATGTACATTATGGATATTTAATGTGAACTAAATATAATAGTTTTTAAATTTTTAAAATGTTTGGAGACATTTAGAGATAGAAATTAAGTCAAGTTCTTATCTGAGCTTTATATATCCACTACAGTAACTGCTAAATGTATTGTATTAATAAATAAAAAGTAATAAGTATATATATATATATATATATATATATATATATATATATATATATATATATATATATATATATATATATATATATATATAATGTAGTTTTAGAGAATAAATATACATTTCAAATGTATACGTTTTAATGTAAAGATTAATGTTAAAAGTGTTGATAGTGTGTTTAGTTTTCTCAAAATAAATGGCATATCGCAAGAATTTTTATATTATAGTTTGCCCGGTATACATAGACATACGCTCCTTCCTCATATCCTCGCCATTATTTTCCCTACTAACTCATCAAGAGTAGGAACAAGTCTCTATCGGACAGCTCACGAGGTGCGCAGAGTAAATAGCCTGGTCTAAATAAATAGCCGAATGCTGAGCTCACTCTTTCTTCTATGCATACATAGAGAAACCTCACGCTTCTTCCTATTATTGACGAGCAATAAATAACCAAATGCTGCTCTCACTCTTTCTTCTATGCATACATAGAGACGTCTCACATGTTTTCCTATTATTGACGACCAGCATATATCGACACCTACCAGCAAGGAAGAAGATAGGAAGTGATACCAATGTATGAAGATATTCGACCAATATAGATTCTCTACTCTAATAGCTATAAACTCTAATAATGTATCAATAAAGAAGTGCATATCAGTGCAATAACATTCAGTATATGCAACATTCAACCCGGGAGGCCCGTATACATCAACATCCAACGTAACTCCCATTTCCTTGTTTCTCTCCTCAGAACTATTAAGCAACTATCAAAAAATCGGTATTCCTCAAATACAGTTCACTTATTTTGCTAAACCTCATCAACTGGGAATACTCTCAACGAAAAGCAAACTCATTTCAGTTCTATTTTCACCTTCAATTTTCAACTTCGAACTTAATCATAAACCAAAAACAGTGTAATTTAATGAATTTAATAATAGATAATTTTATAAATATTAGTTTAATGTAAACGAGATAGAAATGTATTTTATTTTAAGTTAAATGAGAAATATGGCGCATCCAACTTAATAAGTTAAGCTATAGAAAAATAAAATTACGTCAGAAGCCATTCATTAAAATCATTATTTGAATCATTATTCTGCCATTACTCTTGTATAAACCCTTCTTTATAGTAAAGTATGTATGTATTTATTGCACTATAAGCGATAAGGGATGTAATCGCCCCAACTTTTGTTTTCAAACGTAAGGAGGGGTATGAAGGAGCTTTCAACTTTACATTCAGAGAGGTTATTAGCGGAGCACTAGGTAGATGCTACACTCCCAGAATAATCGATGAATGGATAGACCATATGTTGGGAAACGGACAACTTATTATCAACAAAGGCAAGACTACCATCGAGGGCCGGGTCGACTCGAGCTGTCCACAGGGAGGAGTATTGTCCCCTCTTCTGTGGTGCCTGGTAGTGGATGAGCTGCTTGAAAAGTTACCAAGTAATTGGCTATGCTGATGACATAGTAATAATAACGAAGGGCTCTTTCCTGGAGCCGATTCTCAAGATAATGCAGGGAGCATTAAACAAGGTTGGGAATTGGTGCAGGGATAGGGGACTCTCGGTTAATCCCTCTAAGAATGAGGTGATGGTGTTCACCAAGAAATACAAGTGGAACAGAACATGCCCGCTGAAACTTGGTGGCCAAGAACTAAGCTATAATAGCAAAGTGAAATACTTAGGAGTAATCTTGGACGGGAAACTGTCATGGGAAAAACATCTATGGAAATCGAGAAAGGAACCACCAAACCGCCAAGCGACTTTCGACTTATATGTTACTGACAGAGATCGTATCGATAAAGATGTATAGGCCATAAAGTTCATTCGGCATTTGTCCTGAATCGGCGTACCGTGTGCGGCACTGATGAGAACTAACAAGTTCGAAACAGCTGTATGCCGTTCGGTTCCGATCCGGGACAAATGTCGAATCCTACCTGTGGCGGGTTTTATTTTTTGAAACCTTATCTGATCGTGCAGAAACACGAGAAAGGGGTCGCTTCTGGGTATAATTCAATGCCTGCCGGGGCTTTAGCCCGAGGAGTAGTTGTTTCCTAGAGCGATTATGTAATAGCTTTGCTATTCGGGAACTACTTTAATAACCGCTTGGCGGTTTGGTGGTTCCTTTCTCGATTTCCGACTTGTTACTAAACCATTAGTAAAGACTTCAACTCTACGTATACTGTCTACGACATTAATCATTAAACTAAAAATTTCAATCTAGTGTAAAATTTATTGCTAGTCGAAAATCGAAAAAAGTGAAAGTTCATTCGAAACTTTCTCAACGTATAAATGGAGATTTGTGAGACCAAAAATAATTATTTGAAACAACATTATGAGAAGTACATGTACTCGAAATTTAAAACCTTATATATGTCACATAATCTCTAATTAGAAAGACATATCAAAACAATATGTACATAGTTCAAGAAGATGTGCAGATGTACGAATGTGATTGTGTTTATTAAGTACTTATTTATGTCAATGGTTTTTTTTTTATTAATTTCTGTCAATGATGTTATTTATCAATGATGGGTATTAATTTGATTTATGAATAGAAATCCATATTCATATTGATTTGGATCGTAAATATTTTACAATGGGGAATATTTCTACTTCACATCATGCTAACTCAGACAATAGCTGATTGTCGTATATCTCGGGTTAAAATTTATATCGATAATTATCCAATGCGTACGTACAGTCGCGTCTAAAAATAATGGAAAACAATAAATTTAATTCACAAATAACACAACGATAAAAGAAAAAGTACCAGATATATTTAAAGAATTTTAAAGTGAATGTTCAAAACGTACCCTTCCTTCTTGCTGATAGTACAACATACTGTTATAAAAGTCTCCCATTCGTTCAAGTGTTTCTATGGAAATTAACCAACATTCTTCAATAATTATCTACTTCAAAACGTCGATCTCACAATCAGTGAATTGCTTAGCGTATACCTTAGATTTTAGACAGTTCTATAAAAATAAATTTAAAGTGTTAGATCTGGAAACTATAAAGAGACGGGACTAGAGACTGTAAAAGGATTTCATAAAGCATCATTCTATCCTTTTGGTATGTTTTATCATTCAATCCCATTTTTACTTTTCCGTACTTCACTATAAGCGGAAAAGTAATGTAGTCTGTAGAGAATAAGTGAAAAAACAAATTTCTTTTTTGGGTTTATTTTACGTTTTTCGGCCTAAAAACAAAAAAAATGGTTTTTAAAAATTCTGTTGCTGTGTGTGTGTCGTCGTTGTCGTCGGCATTTATTCTTCTTAGCAGGATAACTTAACTAAATCGTGTCGGCTCGATCGGATTTTCACTTATTCTGATCGGGGACGTCTCCCAGACGACACCTATTGATTTTGAGGTGGATAGCACACATCACCCCCTCCCTTAGGTATATTTGAGAAATTTTTTTTGTTAGCACGATAACTCAAATAAATCGTGTTGGATCGATCGGGTTTTGACTAATTCTGATCGGGGACGTCTCCCAGATGACACCTATTGATTTTGAGGTGGATAAGACACACCTCACCCTGTCCATGGGTCATGAGAAAGCACGATGGTGGACTATTTGAGAAATTTGTTTTGTTTTCATTCTTCTTTACACGATTACATTACTTTTCCGCTAATATAGTTGAGTACGGAAAAGAAATAACTAACTTTTAAATAATGCAAGTGCAAAAAGAGAGCGAGACCTATCACCTAACAATTGCAAAAAATTATTGTATCAGAGGCATCACAAGCACGGACAGTCTAACATCCTCAAATACTCCTTTAGGGAGATTAAGTTATTCAGGAAAGAATTCTGCAGGGTATTGGTTTTAGATAACACTTATTTCACCAAGGAATGAGTGATACGAAATTATTTTATATTAACCAAAGCCAAATAAATTCTCAGTTTGGAGGAGATTAATTAATGTGCAAATCATGTATTAGCTTACATTTCGGGATTTACCTTTTAACCGAAAGTTTTGATTTCGTTTTGAGGAACATACTTACTTGGTAATAAAATTCGCGGCTACATTTGTATTGTTTAATATTCAAAAAAATATACAAGAAATGAGAAGGGAAAAATGTTTTGTGCAATTTTTGTTACATCAGTGGTTAAGGATAACATAAGTGTTAATAAGCATAATAATCATACACATTTAAAATTACAATGCAATAAATTTCGCTAGTACTTTAATTTAAGCTCCAAAAACATTAGGCAGTGATATTTTTTTTATAAGGGGAATTATTGAAAATCTGTTTGATACAAAAAAAAATTTAGTTTTTTTTAATTATAACTTATTGATCTGCCAATAAGAAAAGCTGATGACTAAAATTTAAAAGTTTACCATCAAAATTAAGAAATAAATGAAATTGTAAATTGAAAGTTATAACTCTTTGCAGAAAACTTTATAATAGTAATTAATAATTTCGTTTTGTTTCTAGTAAGTGAACATGGTACTAATAAATAAAAATACATTTTCTCAAAAGTTTTCATGATGTTTGAAAACGATCAAGAAAAGCATTTTTCTCTTGAAATAAAAATTATTAAGTATATTTAATACATGTTAATTTGGTTTTCAAACATGCACCAATCTTTATTGGAAAAATAATAAAAAATCCATAAATGTTTTTGAGGGGGTCCCTGGTCCCTGTATATTCCAGTGACTGTATATTCCATCGACGTTTATTGCTTTATATGTTATGGTTGTGTATTTACAATTAATATATTTATACAAATATATTATCATTAGGTTATTGTATATTTGGGATGTAAAACGTAATATTTTAGTTACTATTTAGGTACAACATTATTTATAGAATATATTTCTATCAAGGGTGTAATGTACAAGAATGCGAGTGATGCGTCGCATCCCTTAAAAAACTGACAAATTAGTGTTATTTAAAAGTTCAATCGATTTATTCAATTATTACAATTTTTTAATTATTTTAAATCGACCGCAAACATACATTATTTACTTTAAACGCTACCATCAACTTTTTTATTCCAAATCGGACGTTAAGGCTCCCGAAATTATTGGACTCCCGCATTACTTCCTGCAGTGCTGAAATGCAATAGTCCACGTTACATCCAAGCTACGCGTTAGCCGGCGGAAAGGGTCAGTGATCTTACGCAGTCAGCAGTGGAACTTCGAGTGGGTGTTGTCGTTATTTCCGGACTCAGTTATGCAATTATGTGAACGCATCTTGACAACTATCGCCATAATATAAGGAAGATTTGGAAGCGCTGTTTCAGGTAATTGTGGAAATGAAAATGAGGAAAGGGATCGAGAAACCTTTATTTGTGCTAGAGGCCTTTTAACTTTATTGCGCGACTTTGATTTTAATTTTTTCTTAGCTGTGTTTTCTCAGTTTTCTGCAATACTCCCACATTCCGAGAGTCTGTTTAAAATTCTACAGACAAAAATATCAGATATTAGTTACTGCAATAAAAAGATCGCCGACTTTATATCACATATTCAAAAAATGAGGAACGAGTTTAGTGACACTTGGGACCGCATAAACAGATTTGTGTTAGAAAACCAACCACCAAGTAAAAGAATGCGTTTGGATTCAATTCCTGAAGAATATAAGAAAAACACCTACGCACGATTGTTTTACGAAATTTTGGACGTTATTACTTTGAACATTAGTGAACGGTTTAGTGAAATTTCTAAACTGAAATTCTTAAATCTAGATTCCACACAATTTACTTCATTCGTAAAACGTTTTCCTGACGAACTTTTTTCTTCTTTAGTAGACACATGTGAAACATTCATTGACCCTTTGACGCAAATCGTTTAAAAATTGAACTTTGAATAATTTATAGTGGTCCCGATATAAAAAAGAGCACTGTGTTTGAGCTTCAAAAATATATTCTGTCCCTTCAACTATCTTCTGTTTTCCCGGAGTCATCAAATTCGTTTAATATTGACTATTCCTGCCACAAGCAGTTCCGCGGAAAGATCATTTTCATTTTTAAAGAGAATAAAGACTTATCTGCGATATTCTCAAAAGCAAGAAAGACTGTCAGTTTCAGCATTAATAAGTATTGAAAGTGCCTTGTTAGTAGATATAAGACTGTCTCCAACATTTGAGGAAAGAGTGATAGACGTGTTCGCTGGACAAGCAACAATCGAAGAATTGATCTTCATTTAAAAAAGTAGAATATATACCTCGGCATAATCATTTTAGGTTAGCGTCTTTTTTTTTATTTTTATCGTTTTCATATGGCCTACCATGCATCCGACTATACCTCTTCCCCTTATAAAATTGTTATCGCATACCTAGATTCTTTTATCACGCTACGCCCCTAATTTCTATGATAAACAGCATTACAGAATAATATAAATAGTTGTTTTGTATTAGTTTCCGTAATTTTATATTGGTATTTGTATTCATTTTTAAATTGATACTAATGTTTTTTTTAATCATTCGGAACGTAATAGATGCTTGAAATGCCACTTCGAAACCTACTCTTAAATTTTATATCTCATTTATATTATGACATCATTGAAATTTTTTAATGGGAAGCCCCATCTGATTGCGTCATTTCAAAGAACTTTTCCTTTGTCTACACTAAAGTAAAATAAGGGATTAATTATGTACACATTTTTGTGAGCAAGTGTATTTTTCCTACCTATGCTTGTTCTATTTGTGTGTATACTATATTTCCAAATTGTTGGATACGAAAGAGAGGACACATAGAATGGCTTGCTAGGTCACCAGATTTAATTCAATTGGATTACTTTTTGTGGGTTTAGTGAACAGTAAAGTATACGTTAACAGACCTAACAATTTAGATCTTTACATAAAGGAGGAATCCGAGTGTGGCTAATAATATCGAAAATGCGGCCAATAATAACGGAAATTATTAAAGTGTTCAGAAGGGATTTATTAACCGTCTTGTATATTTTTATGCTATGAATGAAGTATATTTTAATTATTTAGTGTAAATTAATTTTCTTGTTTTAAATTCTAATAACACCGGGGAACAACAAAAATTATGTTGCCACAAATTCACGATCGGTTTATGAGTACTTGAGGACCCAAATTTCACATTATATTTTCTATTTCTTTTGATATGTCTAAGTGTTAAAAAAAGTACCAAATTTATGGAATTTATATAGGTGCTACTTTTTGGACTCGCTGTACATACACAATGAATTCAAGATAACGTGTTTTTGAACAAAAGTGCTCCGGCATATCCATTTGGAATTGACAATTGATAATTGTGCCATTATATTGACATTATGTCTGTCTTAATGTAAAGCATACAATGAGATCCTATTATTGGATCCATGCTGTCGCCACGAAGACTTTTTAGTTCTTACTATTATAAGAGACTTAAATTGGATTATTATTACATAACACAAACCTTTATTCATTCAGGCATCTAAAATAATAACGGTTAATTATATAATGTCATTTAATATGACATCATTATGAACTGATAATGTTGATCCGGTCTAAATATATGTATACATATACTAAGAAATTCTTTTCACTAAGAAAATAAATTACCATATTAAGAAAATGCTTATCATTCATTCCTTATGAAATATTAGTAGTATATTCAAACTAACAAAAAACTACACAATTAGAAAACTATCCAATTTTTGTTATAACATTTCTACGTATTTCTATCTACTGATTTCATATTAGGGAAATTAAAACAGATGATTTTTTGGGTAGTTAGCAGCCGAAAAGGCCATCTGTAAATGTTCCAATTTTAGGTGTATATCGAATAGCTTGCTATATATAGTCAGGATTTTTAAGTAAAATAGATATATTTTGTCTGGAAATGTCACTTTCGCAGTTCTTCCAACTTCAGATTCACTGATTTCCTGAATCTTCAACTACTTAATTGTTAATCAATATTCTATAGTTAACATAGCAAAGGTAAAGCAGTTTTTTAAGCTTTCAATAGAACCAAGCAAGACTGTAAATTTTGTTCGACTGGATTATTACTGGAATGGCTCTATTCAATTCTGAAAATGTTACTGATCTATTTAATGATTTTGACCTTATGTGGATGATGATTAAACATTTATTATATATTAGAGTACTATTTAAATCCTATTCCCTATCCTATTTTGTTATTCTCATTACAGTGGAGGTTTTAGACCTTCGATAAGAAACAACAAAATTTTCGATCGCATTTAAGAGATATAACAAAAACAGGTTTAATATGGTATATTAATCTATCAACGGCAAGTTATCGCCTTCGAACTTGTTTAGCGACAAGATCATATTCATAAAATAAACACGTTACATGTAAAATGAAATAAATACCTACGATAGCAATAGTTCAACATCAATATTTCATTACGTTATATCCAACAACTACTTTAACATCGTTTCTACGTTGTGTGGTTTTAGATTTTGGATGCACGGAAATATCATTTTAATCTTCTTACCGTAGCTTCGTAAGAGAATCAGCACCCAAATTATTTTTACCATCTATTATTTAATTAACTGCCAGTCATTATTTTTGATGTTACAAAATAAATTTTCTATGAATATCATTACCTCCTAAATCAATCTTGTATAGATCATCTTCTTTACATCCAATACTCGATAGCACATCTAAAATTCTTTTCCTTGGAAAATAATTTTAAATGTCCATAATTAACTATTTTGCAGAATATTACAATCATCGTAAACATAAAATCCTACATAAATCAGTAACATGCCAATTTAATATGATATTGATCTTATTTTAAATATATTTCTCGGAACATGAGTGAATTTTAAATCTTTATATATTTGCAGATAGCAAATTAGAATTTGGAAGTGTATTTCACCAACACATTGATCACCAACACATTGTAAATATTTACTATTTTATGGTATACGCAAGTTTAAGAATTAATGAAATTTAATCTTAGATAAATATCTTTTGAGCATGTTAGTTCGTAGTAATATTAAAAACACTTAATTATTAAGCATTATAGCATTAAAAAAATACTTATAATCATTTATAGATAATCAGAATTCATAACTGAATACAATCAATATACGTTGTACAGATATTCCGCAATGTATCTGAATTAAAAAATAGTGAATAAAGCGCTGTTTAGTGCGCTACTAAAATACATTTATATGTACCCAGATTTCAGTTTATGATTTTTCAATACAATAGAATTAGATTGTCATCAGAACCATTAGTTTTTGTGACAATCTAATTCTATTTACCTTTTAAGACATTATTCTGATCATAACTGAATCTTAGTACTTGATATCAACTATTGATTGAGCTGAGAGCTTATATAATGCTCTGCATAATATACATTTAAATTTTTTAAATGCATAATATACATTTAAAAAATGTCTGTCTAGTCAAAATTATGAAAATTTGTTAATTCTTAACTTATTTTGTAATATATATATATAAGTATTTTAATATATAATATTTAATTATTATCAAATTTAATTGAAATATTACAGTAAAATTAACTGCAAGTCATAAATCTAAGTTATGTATAAACTGCTATAATAAGGTGCCTTGATTCTAATTAGAATTCTAGGAGTAAAGAAAATAATTAATTGAGCTAAAAATAACCACTTGTGTTTAACACTAGGAAAACTCGGAAATATAAATTTTCTACAAAGGTTCACACTGGCTTCAAAAGTTGAATATCATCTGACGTCTCTTCTATATAGAGTGTCGCTTTTTCTTAATTAGTTGAGGGTAACCGTTTCAAGTGTTAGCATATAAATAGCCTCGCCAGGTCAATTTCTTATTGCTTCAGGCATACAGATACTTTACACCAGAAAAACTGACCTTACTTGGATTGAACTTGACAAATCTAGGGGAATTTCTTACTAGAACAATATAATCTGCGTAGTCTAATTTCCACATATGATAGCCCGCGGTAACACCACTGTAAATTTTTCAGAAAAAGGATTGTATCTTATTAGCTTAAAAAATTCTTTGAGTCTTTTAAAATATGGGGTAGAACTTTTGTTTCCTAAAAAATGTTTTTTTCCTTAAAATTTCGCGCTCCTTCCTAAGCGCGGCGGACTGCTCTGAAACGATACCTGCGTCAATTAAATACCTGCTGGGAAGGGATAGTCTAGGTATAGCCTAATGTTGTACCTTTTGATTTCTAATACACAACAGACGTCGTTAAAAAATGTTTACGTTTAGTCAGAAACATTTACAAACAAAAGTACGTTAGTATATGAGTAACACAAAAATGCACCAGGGCAGGAAAGGTAAATCGTATCCAACGAGGAGTCGGCGCAATACGTCATCGAGACGACCGTTGAATAGATTTGACGCTGAGAGCGAATCGAAAGGAGTTAGTGCTTCTATCAGGAAATTAAAAGTCTCTGATGAAGATTTAGCTATTAATTATGAAATCAGCAATTGAATTATAATTTTTTTTACCGTTTTCCCTGTTATTTCGCAACACGTGAAGTGTAAAACGTGTAATTCAAACATCACATTTCATGAAAAAAATCCTCGAGGCTTAGGCTTCAAAATAGTTATCGCTTCTTGGAAAATATGAAAAATGAAATCTGGGCAACCTTATTCCAACCGACGAAAATCCGCAGCACGAGAAGTGCTCAGAGTCTTAGTGTGACTGAAAGAAAGCGCAAGCAGCGAATTCCTTGAACGCTTTCCATAATAAGCCGCCGTTTCCTAAGGAAGCTTTTAAAATCAAACCGATTTATGATTACTTGAACCGAGACAAGTTGCTAAACCGTTGCTTGGGAGACTACACGCAAAACAGCAATAGAGAGTTTCAATGCTACTGTTTGGATATTGGCTCCAAAATCTTATTCAAATGGAAAATATGTCTTGAATATAGCGACTGATATTGCTGTGCGCACTTTTAATGATGGTTTGACTAATATTCTTTGAATTATGAAAGTTTTGGAGATGGGTATCGGCGTTCAATCATACAATTTTTGTCTAGAAGCTGATGCTAAGCGGAACAATCATGCCAAGATATATTTGACAGATTCTGCGAAAGAGGACACGCTCTAACATAAAACGTTGGTGGAAAGAGAATGAGGAAGAACATTTAAATATAGAAGGGCAGATTTATGGTCCTGGGATAACAGATTAATGGTAAAAATTCGGATTCGGTAAAAAAGTCGAATTTTTCATTTTTCCATGTCTATAACACATTTGAAAACTTTAAACGCGTTATTCTCGAAACATGATTCTTCAAAACGGCACGCAGCGTAACTCCAACAATTTTCATTCTTTTCATGCGAATTTTTAACAATAACTTTAAAATAACATTTTAAAGTGAAATACTTACGGAATTTTCGATAAGTTAATTTAAACATTATTTATTAACAAATGATTGTCCTTTTTGTTGAAAATCTTACGTTCTTTATTTAGATACTCGCTAATCATACAAAAATCAATATTTTTGTGTGATTATCAATATTTCACTAGCTATAAACATATAAATTAATAGATTTTTTTTAGATTTAAATTTACAGCAGTTACATTATGTGCCGCAGAGCTCCTTACAATCGACATGTCTCGCGAAAATGGCTCCAGTGTCGCCATTTTTGGATATTCTTTGATAATAATTTTTTATGTTATACTTAAATATACGCCTAATAACTTCCTTAAATATTGCCTTTTCTTATTACCGTCTCATGCGTCCAAAAAAAATCAAAAAGCCCTTTTTTCATCTTATTACAGTGGTATTACCCCTAGTATTGTAACTGAAACATACCTAAAAGTAACTGTAACTATATCAGGTTACAAAGGAAATCAGAATACTGAAAAAAATTATCGTAAAGAAGCACTTCGAATTATGTTCCATCCATCTATAATTTATATACTTACATATATTTACACTTTGATACTTTTATTTGAAGTAATATTCACTGGGTACAGAAAAATTTTATGCTGTATTTCTTTCTTATCTTTGAATTACTTCACTCAAGTATATCAAATAATTGAATAGAAATTCCCCAAACCAGTTTTAATAGCGTCTTTTCAAATCGTTGATCTTTACAGAATATTTAAAGCCTGTCAATAATGTCACAAAAATATCTTATTGTTAGTAGGATTCGAGAAGTTTAATAAATAATTATTAAATATATGAATTGTGGGAATTCTAATTCGGTTAGATTATTATCACTATCCAATCTTCGACTACAGTTATATTCGATATAAATATTCACATATATTTTCCGATTATCCTCAAAAATCCTTCAAAATAAAAGTAACATTTTTAGAAGATAATAATAATAAAATAAATATTCATATCAAAACATTGTTGCACAGTAAACATAATTCTACTTTTTTTAATAAAGCATGTTAAGTATTACTTTGATTTAGGATGCCCACGTAATATTAAACAGGTCAAGTCACATAAATGTGTGCACGGAAAAAAATGTGTTACGATAGGTAGTCGGTTAAAAAAGATGAAACTTATACATAACTAAAAGTATACTCCGAGAACATCCGCTGGGACATTCTCTGCTGACTCCTCTATTGAATTTGATATTATAATGTCCCATTATCCAATACAGCCAAAATTTTATCATTTCAAGAACTGATTATCATTTAGTTAAAGTTTGCATCGTGTAAAAAGTCATAATCCAAAAGGTTAATATGTGGATAATAAGGGGGTTGTTTTCAGATGAATATATGGTTATGTAGTAAAAATCGTGATACAATACGGACGTTATGGGACGTGGAATTAATGTTGAAGAAGAGGAATGCTGCTAATGTTGTTCTAAAATCCTGCAGCATATCTGATTATCACTCCACTTTAATAATGTCTTCTCTATCGTATATGATGCCATGTACTAATTTAAAATGATATCAGAATGCAAAATTCAGCGCATCAATTTACATACACGTATGTTCTACTCTTTGTTGATATAAAATTTGTGGTAGTTGCCTTTCAATTGCTAACCAATATCAATGTTTGTTGAGGGACTTGAACAAAAGCACCCAATACTCATTCAACACCAACAGTTAAGTTTCCAAATTTGTTCCAATAAATTCATGGTAATTTGAACATTTGATATTCCTTAACTAATATATTTCATAAACTTTGGCTTAATATAATAAGAGAGAAATATGGGACAACATGGAAATGACTTCCCACTGTACAATGGGTCACAAAAAAATGTTGACGAATATACCTACAAGAATTTCGTTCTATATTTTCATAAAATCTTTTTCCGTATTTATCCACAGATGATGTAACTACAGGGTATGTCACATAACTTCCCAAAATGCAGTTTTTTGAAATAAAAATTTTGTGATCAGTTCAGATTCTACACCATCTATACTTATTTATACATAATCTATATGTACTTTATATATTTATATTTTGATATTGTGAAATTCTTCCGTTAACTATGGCATTTAAAAAAAATAAATTTTCTGTTTCTTCTCTTTAAAATATCTCACTAAGTAATGATAAATTTCAAATTTGTTCAAATAATCATTATCTTGTTTTAGTTCTCATTTATTTCTAATTATCCTTAAATACAACTTCAATAATCCGAATTTCATAATAATCCGGACAAAGTGGAATGAAGACATATTTTTACATATTCTAAACAAGTGAGAATATTCTAGACTGATAGATATTCTCAATTAATCAGCAACTAATTACACGCTAATCCAACCCATGAACCATAATGCAATCTGTTTGATTAAATTTAATTACCACAAAACCCTCTTAATCAGGGTCTTATCTTTTGAAAAAAGTGACATTTCCATTACTCTGAAGACCCTAGGTTTGAATGATTGGTAGGGTAAAGTACCAGTTGATTCATTCAAAAACGTTGGCAAAAAAATGTAAATATTTCCAACATAACATTATGTATCATTCTCATATAATGAAAGAGGACCTTGGTTTAGTTGCTTATAAAAGCAATATTCAAAATTTTATCTCTATTGATAATTGGACCTCTGGTAGTCCCGAACTTAACCCTTTAGACTACAGTTTTAGAAGGTATGGCCTCCGAATATCCTTGAAACCACCATTAACAAAGGCAGAGTCAAATTTCCATATGTCTTAGGTACGTGTTGCAAGTAACAAATGACCAAGTCGCCCTCGAGGCTTGCGTTAAGGCAAAAGACAGTTATTTCGAATAAAATTATTACATTTAGTAACAATAGATAAGTTGTAGTAGATAACATTAAAAGGTTTAATGTGAAATATAGTGGTTAAAATGTTTTGGTTGTTTGCTTTTTAATTCCGTTTTTATGTGTAAGTATATATGAGAGTACTAGGTATACTACTAATGCGACTACAATACGCGATACCACTAGGTTACATGACTTTTTGTTTTTTTTTTGTAAAGTATTTTAAAAGGTTTCATTAATTCGGCTATTTCACTAATTCAAATAACTTTAGTTATAATCAATCCGCATTATCGAAGTTTTAAATATATCTAAACATCTCATGATCAACTTAGGTGACACAATGCTTTCACGATTTCATGGAATGGAGAAAGCAGGAGCGTAGCGTACATGGATGCGAGTGATGCGTCGCATCCCTTAAAATATTGGCAAATTAGTGTTATTTAAAAGTTTACTTGATTTATTCAATTACTACAATTTTTTAATTATTTTAAACCGACCGCAAACATACATTATTTACTTTAAACGCTACCAGCAAACGCAAACATACATTATTTACTTTAAAGGCGCCCGAAATTATTGGACTCCCGCGTTACTTGCTGCAGTGCTGAAATACGATGGTTCACGTTTCATCCAAGCTACGCGTTGGATTGGCGAAAAGGTCAGTGATCTTACGCAGTCAACAGTGGAACCTCGAGTGGGTGTTGTCGTTATTTCCAGACTCAGTTATGCGATTATGTGAACGCATCTTGGCGACTGTCGCCATAACATAAGGAAGATTTGGAAGCGCTATTTCAGATAATTGTGGAAAATGAAAATGAGGAATTTGATCGAGAAACCATTATTTATGCTAGAGGTCTTTTAACTTTATTGCGGAACTTTGATTTTAATTTTTTCTTAGCAGTGTTTTCTGCAATATTCCCACATTACGAGAGTATGTTTAAAATTCTACGGACAAAAATATCAGATATTAGTTACTGCAATAAAAAGATCGCCGATTTCAAATCACATATTCAAAAAATGAGAAACGAGTTTAGTGACATTTGGGACCGTGTGGACAGATTTGTGTTAGAAAATCAACCACCAAGTAAAAGAATGCGTTTGGATTCAATTCCTGAAGAAGGTAAGAAAATCACCTACGCACGATTGTGTTATGAAGTTTTGGACGTTATTGCTTTGAATATTAGTGAACGGTTTAATGAAATTTCTAAACTGAAATTCTTAAATCTAGATACCACATAATTTACTTCATTCGTGAAGCGTTTTCCTAACGAACTTTTTTCTTCTTTAGTAGATACATATGGAACATTCTTTGACGCAAATCGTTTAAAAAGTGAACTTTCAGTGATTTATAATGATTCCGATATGAAAAAGAACACTGTGTTTGAGCTTCACAAATATATTATGTCCCTTGAATTATCTTCTGTTTTCCTGGAGTTATCAAAATTGTGTCATTTAATTTTGACTATTCCTGCCACAAGCAGTTCCGCGGAAAGATTATTTTCATGTTTAAGGAGAATAAAGACTTATCGGTGAAATTCTCAAAAGCAATAACGACTGTCAGCTTTAGCATTAATAAATATTGAAAGTGCCTTATTAGAAGATATGAGATCGTCTCGAACATTTGAAGAAACAGTGATAGACGTTTTCGCTGGACCAAACAGAAACCGAAGAATTGATATTCATTTTAAATATTAGGATATATTTAAAATCGGCATAATCATTTTAGGTTAGTGTCTTTTTTTTATTTTTACCATTTTCATATGGCCTACCATACATCTGACTATACGTCTTCCCCTTATAAAATTTTTATCACATCCCTAGATTTTTTTACGCTACGGCCCTGGGAGAAAGGGGTTTGTTACCTAAATCAGATAAGTACAATAATATGGTTATTAAATATTGTGCAAGTAGGAAGACAACCAAATACTTTATCCTTGCACTAACACAAATCTAATAAATTAAAATCAAAGGAAGAAGCATCTTAAGTTAATTAACCTCCAACGTGAATCAAATGAGCAAATAAACAAAATAATCAATTTTATTATATATCTAGTGTCTTCTGTGGACATAAATATTAAATCATGCGATGAATTGACTACTGACAGTACTGACTCAACTACTAAATATAATTTATTTTTTTTAAATGTACCAAAACCACTATCTATATCAGTAACACGTAAGTATAAATAGCTACAAGGACGAAAACTATACAATAATGCTATATTTAATACGTGTTGTGTATAATACTTTTTTCTTGTTTTTTGCTTGAATAGAAATGTATTTTTGTGTCAAAAAACTTCACTCACTACTTTTGCATCAAAAACATCATTCAACGACATGCACTTAAAAAAATGAGGTTACCTTTATTACCTGTTCATTCGAAAGTCATTCAATAAAATCGTTAAAGCTTTCCTCGTTTTACGCTTTCCTTGTATGTACTTGCTAATTCCGGCACACGCCACTGTTATATATTCTTGAAGGTCTTCTTGCTATCTCTGGCAATATATATATATATATATATATATATATATATATATATATATATATATATATATATATATATATATATATATATATATATATATATATAGTTATTTTCTTCTTTCTATATAAAATGAAATGTTAATTATATTTTTTTCAAATTGCAGAAATCATGTCAGTTTTCACATTTACATTAATACACTTAGCTTACTTCTGTCTACAGGCACAGTCTCTATACTGTGTTTTTGAACACCATATGAACACACTGCGGAAAACATACAATATGGAATTAATTAATTTTAAGTTATTACAAAAATTTTGGGAACACCAAAAGGCCTAATATTGACTTTATCACTAAATGGTTCATGATATCATTATGAGGTGGTTCCATTTTTTGTTGAATTAAGGCTATTTTTTGAAGAAGGACTAAAGTTGTTTTTTATAACTTAACATTTTAATTTTTAATCATTACCATATAGTAAATAGAACATTTAATAACAGTAATGGAATTTTACCCACCCAACATAAAATGATTCTTGTTCTTCAAAGACAAATTTCTCTTCTGATGAGAGTGGCCACCCTTTTACAAATAATTATACTATACAGAAACAAAGTGATATATTGAAAGAATTTTAATTATCTTTCTGAAGATACTTAACACTCAAGATTTTCCTTGATTGATTAATTTTAGAGTTATAAATAATTAAAAATCGATTTTTTTTACCCACCCTCCTACCTACCTTCTCGGAAAATAGAGTGACAATAAACTTGTCCAGAATACGTTAGTTTCCTATTTTTCCGATATGTTGCTAACCCGCTCGCTCCCATCCCTTCAATATCTCAAATGCGATAATTCACCTTGTGATACCTCAGTTGAATAATAATTTTAACTATTATTCGGCACTGCATTTTTGTATACAATTTTATAATTTTTTGCGAAGTAGGACCATTATTTCTTATTGATTCAGTTTTTACTTTAATGTCTTCCTGTTTACATTTTTTCATTACATGACGATTTTTTTTCTTACTTCGCTAAAAATTCATAGTATATCATTTGACAGCGCACACACTTAACAATTTTCTATCAATATTCATAGGATCTTTTGCACTGCAGCGTAATGCCAGACCAGTAGATCAGTTAGATATGCAGTAGCAGATCTGATATCTGTAGTAAAAGATGTGAGTAATCAGTAAAAGAATAATAAAGTTGCTCAAAAAAATACATGGCTATCATAGTGTGAGCTAAGCATATCATGGCTAAATACATAGGTATCATAAAGTTAGTCTACCATTTTAGATTTCCAAGGGGTGGTCGGTGGGGGAAAGGACATGAGTTGCAATAAAACTTGCAATGCAATTAAGGGAAATGTTTGCAAATACAAAAAGGATGTCGCAATGTTAAGTGACCCGTAGATGATCAATAAGATTATCAATAATATTGACGGCCTGGATTGAACAGCGTGTCAATGTGCTTCAGTAAACTTGTCATTCACAGCCATCAATACTCATTCAATGCAGGAATTGAGAGTGTAAGCGATACCATATTATTATATTATGGTTTCTAATTCAGATTTTGAATCTCTTGCTTTACCTGCGGCAGAATGATGCCAATATAAAGCAATCATCGTCGTAATAAATTCACGTTCAGGGAAATCTGTACCTTCATTAGAAAGGAACTGGTGTGCGGTAGATACGTCCGCCATGTTATCCGGCGGGTAATTGACGGAAATATGGACAATAGCATTCCTAGACGTTCAATACACGCCCTCTCAATAGTGCCTGTGCATCAACAAATATTTATATCAATCTCCGACGATCATTGACAATTCGCGTCAATCTCCTTCTAAACGATCAATCCTCGTCTAAGCTCGTCATCAATGATCGTCTAGGCGTTACTTAAATAATGATATCAAAAATTTATTACGGTTTTCTTATAATGGTTATAATGTTCTGTTAATAGACGAGATAGTGATTTCAGAATTTTCAACTTTTGTTATTATGTAAATTTCCCTAATAGAAAAATTTAAAAATTGAGAATAAATATATATAATATTGCATGGTGTGTATCATTCCGATTATTTTTTTAAATAAATTGTGACAGTATATTTTGAGAATAGGTAAATGATATGTTATATGTATTTCCGTGAGAACATAATTAAACGCGTGTATAATATCTACATATTGGTCAAAATTTTGCTGTTTTATATTTTCAAATGAACTTTAATCATAAACTAAATTATCTAGTAAATGTCGGAGCAGATTAATTTGTTTATTATTATAACTCCTAGAGCAATCTGTCCATATGGACAATAAGCACTTGTTTAACATAACACAACGACATGTATATATTCAGGATAGTTTCAGCAAGCACTCTACAATTTATCATAACTTAAAGTTCGTAGGATTCGTAGTAAGTCAATGATTTAATTAAATCTATGTATATAAAATGTCTGAGAATTTAAACCTATTGACTCTTCACTTCATCATTGAAGATAATTTTCATAAAATAAATAATGACCATAGAAACTACTTATTGCATACTCAAACATTTTTGTTAATGAATAATGCATACTCACACATAGTTAAAAAGTTGAAGCTGAAGTTTCCAAAACATTTTTTTCAATAAATTAAAGAAACAGTATTGTTATATTTCAAAATATTACCATGCACATAAATTTAATCTCAGAATAAATCTTTAATCTCAGAATAATCATTCTCACCTTTATCGGTGTATTTTAGTGAAAATTGCCCTTTGACCATAAACAAAGAAGTATATACATATACAGAAGTACATATATCGATACAAAATATCATTAAAACATATTTGTAATATTTCGAAACATTACGATTTTTTTTCTTTGTATTAATCTTCTCATATCATATAAAAATTCATAGTATAATTTGACAATGTGCACATCTAATAATTTTTTATCACTATTCATAATTTTTGGGCTTTCTTACACTGCAAAATAAGACTTCAGGTTTTTATATCAAACATCGACTTCTACGTCGAAAAGAAATCATAGAGTTGTAAAATTATCATTCAAATACGGTATAATAAAATGAGTCTACCGTTTCAGATTTTCAAGAAGTGGTCGGTGGGGGAGAGGAGGTGAGTTGCAATAACACAAGTTAATTATTTATGGAAATGTTGACATGTTTGAGGGGAATTCATTCTCACATTATTTACCAAGATATTCAGAATGGGTCCTTTTAAACTCCAAAATGACTCAATTTACACCCAGAATGTTGATATGAATAAAGATTCATAAAGAAAGACAAAGACATTCATAAAGACAAAGAAAGTTAAAATCCCTCCAATATGAGGTATTTCTCGATCCCTCGTCCCAATAATAATTTGTGGAAGGGTGGGATCCCAACCAGGGATCCCACCCTTCACAGACAGAGGGACAGTAAGAATGTGCATATGAATTTTCATGCTTATGTGTCCCGCTCCCCTCTAAATTAAATATTTGCCCCTTTGTCCCTTAAAAAACAAGAACTGGGTAATGTTCACAAAATCACCTTTAAATTAAACAATTGTGTATTATGTTCAAATTAGAGATCCTAATTTCATATTAGGTCATTCATATAAGCATCAGATTCCATTCATTAGATTATTCATATAATCAAAATATGTATTTCCTTCTGTAGTTAAAACTATAGTTCTATAATGGGAACATGACTTATTTTAACATAACACATAATTTATTGATAAAAACAGAAAAATAATTTGGGTGGAGTACAACGATCCATACGGATTTGGTCTCTATTATGACTGTCCTAGTGTAAGCAAGGCGCTAAGGTTGAAACTAAAATAAAATTGTCAACTTTATTTCTATTTTCAGGGAACTTAGTTACTTCTCATTATCTTGAGAGGGGATAAAGGCAATGGCGGTATATACTCGTACGTTGATATTCCCATCCAATATGCCAGTCTGTTTAAACATTTTATAGCAATTGGGACATTGGGAGGTAGCGTTTTATTAATACGCATTTCCAAAAATTGCGGTCACATCAAAGAAGGTAATGGGTTATGCTGGATGCAGCTTCTGCCACTTGTCAACTTGTCTTTCCTAGACGTCTGTAAACTGCTACATCCAACAACTGATTCTTGTAACTGCAATATGGGGGCACAGAAAGGAATTACATACTTTTGAGCACATACATAATCCCACGCATATAAGGATCGATAAGAATCACGGTTATTTAGAACGACTAAACATTTTTCTGTGGCTGTAGGTCTGACAGATTTTACAAAAAAATTCCACTATTTACTCATCCATTATTGCTAATAGAATATATTATTTCAAGAGGGGTCCCATTCAAATATCTTATTTGAGTGGGATATTTATCTTCTTTCCACAGAAAGACTAATACCTTTTTTTCTTTTCTTATTAATACTTTGCTTTCTGAGATTACGTCGACTTGCAGGTTCAAATTCTAAATCGCACAATACTCGCTTAATTAAACCAAAAACCGATCATCCAGATCTTATACATGCACTACCAGTTGTCGCTCAATGCTCTTAGAGAACATTGGTTTAAAGCGACTATGCTCTTTTCTAAAAGATTATTTAAATACTATTCATTTCATCGCCATTTGCCAAATAAAAAACTCTCTTATCTTACCGATAAATGGGACAGTCTACCTGAGCCCAGCCATAAAAACAAGCCACGGTATGAGATAAGAGCCGTTTGGGATTTTTTATTTGGCAAATAAGGATGAAATAAACTATACATGGTTGCGTAAACTTAGATACAGAATAGCACATTCTAATGCTGCCCCTCGAATCCAGCTTTCCCTTTTTTATTGGAACTGAAAGTATGAGCGATATCTCCTCCATTCATTTCTTGAGCTGAGAAACAAAACTCGAATACAAAATGAGTATAGTGACAAGGTTCCTACTATCCGGTTCTTTTTACCCGAAAACACACCACTTGATTATATCTAAGCATATATTCAACACAATTTAACCAAAACTGTTATGAGATTAGACATACCATTAAACACCCATTAGAAGAAATCTGTTCAAGTTTTGAAATTATTTTACTTTTAAAAGATATTACAATTTATCCAAGCTAAATTAAGGCACTTTAGTTTTTCACACAGCACAGAGTTCATTTTTTTATAATTCTAAAGTGAAACGTGAAGAATAAAACTTACAGGAACAAATTTCGCAATAAATAAACACTTCCAAACTATCTTGAAAAGGGGCTGAAACTTTCGATGCAGCAATAAATACAGGGGACCAGTTTTCCACTTAAACCGAAAGATTACACGTTTCTCAACACTTTTTTCGCCAACCAAGTTGGCAACATCTGAAAATGATTAATAACGAGTTTTAATCATCTCGTTCAGAAACATGTAATTTTTGGTGTTCGTGGAAAACTAGCCTCCTGGTTTTATTACTGCCAAACTATGATAACTACTAATACCGAGCGAGAAAGGAAGAGCGGCAAATTAAAATTTAAAAATAATTGACTCATTCCTATTGTCCATATGGTTCTTCTTACCCGAGCCTCCCCTACGTATTTAAATAAATAAAATATAAAATAAAAATCTAATTCGAATTAAAAAATGTTGACAGTTAGTGTACGGAGTGAGTGTCTCACGTATTCTTTTTTAAATTATAACAAAAACTTATAACAAGAACGCAGAAACTGAGTGGGAGGGTATCAAGAATAGTCTAGATTCCGCGGCTACGGACGTTTTAGGACACGAGAAAAGGGAAGTTAGGATAACGGACGAAATCTTAAACTTAATGCAAAAGAGATGAGGCTACAAAAACAGACGAGACGAGGAAGGACTGAAAACTTATAAGGCAATAAAGTGGGAAATCATTAGAAAATGTAGAAAAGCGAAAGAACAATGGATAGAGGATAAATGCAAAGAAATAGAAGATAAGCTGCGAGTAGGTAAGACCGATGAGGGTTACAAAATAATTAAGAGGAACTTCAGGGATATAGAAACAATAAGTAGAAACGTTAGGAGTCAATCGGGGGACATACTGATCGAAAGGGAGGAGAAAGCGAATAGATGGAAGCAGTACTTACGAAATTTATACGAGGGTCAGGAATTAGGAGAGATATTAGAGGAAGAATCTAGCATCGATAGGGAAGATGTAGGAAAACCTACATTGAGAGAGGAATTTGAAATAGCACTAAGGGAGCTAAAGAACAATAGAGCGCCGGGTGTAGATAAAATAAAGGTGGAAATTTTGAAATGTGCGGGACAGAAAGTAGTAAATAGGATATTCGAACTGGTAAAATACATATACGAAACGGGCGAGATGCCGGAGGATTATAAGAGAAGCATTATCGTTACTATACCAAAAATGAGAGGAACCGACAAATGCGAGAACTTTAGAACGATTATCCTAACCTCCCATGCGTCAAAAATCTTAACCAGGATAGTGCAGAAGAGGATGGAAAATAGAGAGGAAATACTAGGAGAAGACCAATTCGGGTTTAGGCGAAATAGGGGAACTCGCGAAGCTATTCTAGCGCTAAGAGTAATGTTAGAGAAAACAATAGAAAAAGGAAAGAATGCTTATATAGGATTTGTAGATTTAGAAAAAGCTTTTGATAACGTAAGATGGAGAAAAAATGTTTGAGATACAAAAGAGCGCGGGAATAAAGTATAGAGATAGGAGAGTAGTACACAATCTATACAAAGAGCAAACTGCTGTTATAGAAGTAGAAGGGGAAAAAAGGGAAGTAGGTATTAGGAAAGGAGTAAGACAAGGATGTACGCTATCACCACTAATTTTTAATCTGTACATCGAAGAGGCGATTAATGTGGTAAAAGATAAAGTGGATTTCGGGATTAAAATACAGGGACAGAAACTAAAAATGCTGAGATTCGCGGATGATATAGCAGTATTAGCATCTAGTAAGAAGGAATTAGAATCAGCATTGAACGAAATGGAGGCAGTGTTGACAGAGGAATACGGAATGAGGGTGAATAAAAACAAAACTAAAGTGTTAGTGTGCAGAGGGCGCGAGAGCAGAGCAAAAACGAAAGTACAAATTAATAATGAAAGATTGGAGGAAGTTAAAGACTTCACTTATTTAGGAAGTAAAATAAATTGGGATGGAAGAAGCGATAAAGACATAAAACAAATAATAGCGCAGGGTCGAGTAGCTTTTAACAAAAAAAAAGCACTTTTATGCTCGGGGGTAATAAACTTAGAAACAAGGAAGAGATTTTTGAAAACATATGTATGGAGTACGGCACTATATGGTTGCGAAACCTGAACGGTAGGGGAAGCAAGTAGGAAGAAATTAGACGCTTTTGAGATGTGGTGTTACCGAAGAATGATGAAAATACCATGGACTGATAGGGTTAGAAACGAAGAAGTATTGGAGAAAGTCAGCGAGAAAAGAAGTATGTGAAAAAACATAAAGAAGAGAAGAGATAGAATGGTAGGCCACTTGCTGAGACATTGAGGAATAGTCCGCGATATTTTGGAGGCAGAAATAGGAGTGAAGAAAGGCAGAGGTAGGCCTAGATTAGACTACTACTCGCAAATAGTAAGGGATGTAGGTTGTAGCACAATTAGCTAAATGCGTAGGTTAGCACAAGATAGGAGAAGCTGGAGGTTAGCGTTCATCCAGTCTTAGGACTGATGACCTCATGATGATGAACAAAAACTTATAACAAAAATAAATAATTTACTGAGAACATGTATTATTATTATAACAAATTTTGTGACACTTTGTGTGACATTCAGAACTGAAATTGGCATGCTCATGCTGTATGATTAAAAATCTGCCATTCCATGTCTGAAAATTCCAAATTGCAAATCAATGTTAACGTTGTTCAAACCATACTTGCAAAATGTTAACTCGCTCTATATATGAAATGTTGACAATAGCTTCAACAAAAAGAAAATCTAAAACGATAACAAGCAAAGCTCTGATTTAGTTATTATTGCGAAAAATTATACAAAACACACATCAAATTCATCATTGGCGTAATTTGATTAAATTCCCGCATCCAGTTTAATCCTCCATTCCGGTTATTTAGTTATAACTGGAACTACATCTAGTGAATTTTCTTATCGCTCCACATTGACATTTTTCTTTTTTTTTTTTTTCTAAAGACATTCTGACGTAATAGGAATTTGATGCAACAAGACTGTGATTATTCTTAGTTGTTATTATAACAAAAAAGCGTATCGTTCAAGGAAAAGCGTGTCAGATTTTCAGAAAATAGTTATGTATAACCGTCGGGAATCCTAAACATATATAATTCGAAATAATAAATGCAAATATACTCATAAATATGACGTAAATAACTTTCGACTAACGGTTTATAACTTAAAATCTCTCAGCAGCAAAATAAAAAACTATTCTCTCGAGTCTCGCGCAAAGAAAAACACGAAACACTCAAGTTCAATGCATCCCATTGAATTATTTGACTGTGTGGCCTCCGAAAGATTTGAATAAATATTGTTCGTGTCACGAGTTGTGTAAGATGCAATAAATAATATACTATTATCGAGGAAAACAATAACTTTAAACTGTGCTGGCACCAATTCATCCTTTACGCGCTTGATATGAAATGAAATTGCTGGAAATCCCGGTTTTTTATTGGTAAGTTCGGCCCTGCACCGACAGTTCGAGATTTCGAGCAGCCGCGACCATACAGTAAATTTTCTATCGACGAAGTACTTACCACGCGATCTCTCATTCTAGTCATACACATAGGTAACAGCATGAACTGTTGGTGTGGAAATATTGTATGGGGGATAATTTGTGTTAAAGGGTTTCAGTGATTCTGTGGTGCATTTAATTTACAAAAATTGTTTTATTAAAATTCCAAATGTGGCGAGTGGATTTATTGAGAAAAATTCTCAAACAATACTTGGGTAAGTCTTTTTTTATTTTTATTTCGAAATGGCTACAAAATCAAATATGAATAGAAAAATGCCATCAAAAATATTTGAATATGCGTTCAGTTATCTTAATAGTAATTAACACCTGTTTTCATTTGTTTCTAATAAGACGGGAAACAAAATTTATAAGTAATTGAAGCAATTGGGCATACATGGCCCTTATGAATGGAATGTGGGTCTAGCACCTTCTCAAAATGTAGAATTTTGGTTAAAATTCAGATGTAAAAAATAATACAATTTTTTAACAACAAATGAAATATCCATATTGTATTTTAATACTCCGACATATACCATTAAAATTGAACAAGTATTGAATATTTAATACTTGAAATTAAATGTTAGTCATTAACTAACTATTAATGATTAATTTAACCAATTGTATTATCCATTTCCATACGCATAATGTATCAAAGAAAGTAATGTACTACGATACTAAAATTTACCCCATAAAACACCGGAATTAAAATATTATCGGTATTTTGACCCCGTGCAAAATTAGCTAAGGAAAGCATTCACAAAGACAAAAACGATACCACAATTTTAAACAATGAGATCAAAAACTTTATTACGGGTTTCTTATAATAGTTATAAATACTCTGTTAACAGGCGAGATAGCAGTTTCAGCATGCGCTTTTGTTAAAAAAAATACCTATTTAAAACTTGACCAGTCCCAAGTCAAACAACAGTAGCTTATGTTCCGTTTTTTTTTTGTTAGGAGCAGTGTACTGTTGTTTACCAACAACAAACATTTCCCTGTTATAAACAATCAGTTGAGAATTGAAAGTATACATATATACAGTATTGTCATCATTCCCATATTATTTTTTTAAATAATTTATAGCCTTTAGTATATTTAGGAATAACAACACAATATGTTACATCTATTTTCGTGAAAACTTTATGAAAAGTAACTAGTATAGTTATATATTGTATAGTATATATTGTATAGTATAGTTATATATTGTATAACTAGTATAGTAAATATAGATACATAGTATCTATATTTTAGCCAAAATTTTCCTGATTTGTACGATATTTAGAACTTTAGCCACAAACTAAACTATCATGGGGATATCGGAACAGATAATTTAAATAAAAAAATAATTACTATAGAAACTTTCTACTACACACCCAAAAATTTTCGTTAATGTAAAAACTTCTCGCTGAAGTATCAAAAACATTTTTTTTATACTTCAAAGAAACTAGTTCAAGTATAGTATTATTTCAAAGTATTACCATGCACAATTAATAATCTAATATTACTGTCATCAAAGAATTTATATTTGTATTTCCCATTCGTCAAATTTGACCATAAACAAAGAAGTTACGCACAAAATGTCAATAAAACGAGTGTAATGTAAAAAATTCATCCCAATGCGTAATGGAAACAGTGGAAATAAATACCACAAGGGAATCCCCATTAACCAAGCAAATCACACTTTACAGCGTTCTTTATGTGTTCAACACCCGATGCTTTTTTTTGTTCTCCTACAAAGCGGTTTATCTTATATTGGATAGTATTAGTGCTTTGGTATTTTAAAAAGAATTGGTGATGAATTTGTATAATGACACAGAAACGAGACTCATAAAAGACAAACCGCACGGGAAGCCCCGTCGACAAATAAAATAGAAATTATTGCTTTAGAGGAAAATATATAGCATAACCATAGGCATTGTCTGCTAATGAAAGGAAAGCCAAGCGTTAAACCGCTGACAACTTAGGATTCCCTAATGGGGAAAACTAATTAGAAATTAAAAAAAAAATTTATAAATCACAGAGTTTCAAGAAAAATACGTCGACCATAAAACGAATGTCTGCTTTTTAAACTAGTACCTCACATCTTTACATACGAATCTGCAACAATTATATATTTTAATATATAATTTATAATAAACTTTTACTAATTTAAACAATCGGTACGGTATACAACATTAAATTACTTAAATATTTTTGGTTTCTTTTCAGTGAACACTGAATTTGGAACGTGATTAATTAACTATAAGGTATTTTATTTGTTTAAACATTACGAGATTATTCAGCTGTACTTTTTTTGGATAAATTTTAAATATAAATGTCTCCCGATAAATCAAAAATGTGTTTCAACAAATCATGAATGATCTGAGTACGATATCTTTAGATATCCTAGGAAAATACAACCTGTTAATTAAGAATGCCATCAGATATTACAAATGAAATTGTACCAGGTGGACAAATTTCGAAGTTTTTATAGGGAATCTCGGTAACTATAGGATGTATGAGAAAATAGACATATGTATTTAAAAAAATACAAGTTTATGTTATAGTCCGAAGGTAATAAAGATATTAAAAATCATTTGAGGGCATCTTATTCTATCTTTTTGATTTCTAACTCGAAACGAGATAACCAATTTTAGTTTTCACAACTAACAATAAGTTTCACTCAAGAAAAAAACATCAAGAAGCAAGTCTATTTCTTCCATGCCTCCTAAATAGTCAACAAAAGTCGAAATATAGTCAGTGCATATTTTGAGTGTGCACGTCCTTGGGTGCAAAGTTCAAGGGGAAATCAGATTTTATCAGACCTGAGATGTTCTTGTATTTATAAAAGCATGTATAAAATGTTTACTATAAATACAACAAATGTCAAAAATTGTATGAAAATAATCCCAAAGTTTTAATGCATCATAAAAACACTTTTTTACGTAGCTAGTAATAGAAAATTACATTTTTATTTATATAATACTAACATTTAAATCATTTAATGATTAGATAACAGAAAAAGATAAGTAGGAGGGATATCAGAATTTTGATTAATATTCAACCGTATTAAAAGTGTATTCCCTGGCATTACCTACTATATATGTATATAGTAATATGTAGTATATTGTTATATAAATAGTGAAGAAAAGTACAAAATATTTTAAATAAGAAAGACGAGAATATGATAATGTTGATAATTGTCGCCAGTGATACTTGTTAAAGAATAATATAATATAATATAATAACTATAACAATAAAATTACTTATTTTTAATGTATATGTTTATATAACAAAAATTGTATATATCACTGTATTTACTTCATTGCTATTTATTGGAAAACCGCACACCTCATATTAAATAGAACCTAAATCTTATGTTATAAAAAGGTGATCTCAACTATAAAATTATTTTTTGAATAGAAAAATATACTTACTATAATATTATAAAAATATATTATATTTGATTGTATAAGAAAATATAATATAAAATACTTAAATTAAACTTGGGAATACGGTGGGCATTCAGTAGGGGTAAAACATTTACATTTATATCAGGAAAGTGGTTGGGTACCTATCGCATTCTTCTACATAGGTATCTACATCATTTCCAGTTGTACTTCAATCCGGAACGGCTGACTAAACTCGGTATTGAAAGTACTTGGGTTCAAATCCCAATCGGGAAAATTAGCACCTCTCTCTTTGGTGATAAATATATTTGCCCTCGTATGAATTGTAACCTTAACCCTCACAATTAAAACCTTTTAAGCTTCATAAACCATTTCATTATCTTTTTTTTAATTCCTATTGTTGTTTCTTATTTTGGATATTTTCAAATAATTGATTTTATAGGTAATGGATATACTATTATCAATTAAAAAATTAAACAAAAATTGTGCAACGCTTAGGTATACATACGCAAATTATATACTCCGCTAACTTTAAACAAATTATTTAGAATCTCTCAAAACTCACAATAACTTTGTAATTAAAGGATTTATTTGAAAAATAATTCCTTAAGAATTCCTTCCCCTGCAATGAGCAATATTTAACTTACCTTAAACTTTAACTTACCGATCATTAAGACTTTTCTTCCGACATTAAGGCTTGTTTATTAATGTTTGACATATATTTGTTTCAAACGTTTTTAGACAGATGCGAAGTTCTGCACAAAAAATTTGGAATATATTGATATATTTTCAAGGATTAAGATCTCACGGACTTCTCTATTTTTTTTTTTTATTATCGATGAAAGTATATTTTTTATTACATATATTCATGTTTTTTAACTACTACTATTGTATTCTAGTAAGTTCCCTATGAAAACATATGGACAATGACAGACTGCTTCGTATAATTGGTAGTTGTACTATCGATATGTATGCGATATATGCATCATATGTATATTAATACTAAATATGAAATATCTAAATATAAAATATAGGCATTTAAATAGAGAGAGTTCGAAGAGAAATCAAAATAAAATAGAATTGATGATTAACCATAGACCAAAGAGAATTCAACTAAGTCCACACACACAATTAAACTGAACTACAAGTCATATACTAGAAAAACTATTTATTTTTCTTCTTTTCCTTTCACATTCCTGACCGCACTCTTTTAGGAAAGATTCCGCGACTAAAATTAAAATTTCCTGATATGATGATCTTGATTTGAATACCTTGGTGATTTTCCTGATATTTCTTTGGTTTTTATAAATAATGAAATTCCCTAATTTTTCCAGATTCTTCAGATTTTCCAGATTGATGGTAATCCTGTAATACATAGTGCAATAATTATGATTAAGGAAACCTCAATTTAACAAAAAAGCTGAATTTCTATCGAAATTGTGATTATCGGTATAGCACGTATACCAAGTAAATCTTGTTTTTATATAATAGTCAAATAAAGTATTATATAAAATACTTTATTTGATAGACAATACTTCATCAAAATGAATGTGAACCTTGATAAAAATTAATATTAGCTTCAACTAATTTACCTTTCATAATACACATACTCGTATAATGAGATCACTGAAAATAAACAGCTTATACAGAATGTATTAACAAGAAACTACATATTACAATGCTTTCTATGGGATTTTCGTTGTTTTTTAAAACTGATAAGAATCATCTCTAAAATTAGCCTTCTTAAAAATTAAGAAGAAATTCTCAAGATGGACAATAGTATTCCGTTACACTTTGGGTAGTTATAAATGGTTTTATTGTTTAAAATTTTATACATAAACGTTTAAAGGAGAACAAAAGAAAAGAAATGCATTTTATACTGTTTATTTATTAATAATTTTAATTGCATAGTTGTAGTATCTTAGTAAAAAAATACACTAAATTTAACTAAACACACAATATATATATATATATATATATATATATATATATATATATATATATATATATATATATATATATATATATATATATATATACATAGACATAATTGAAAATTATGGTCATATACATAATATGTAGATGACCATAATATATTAACATACAGATATTAAAATAACATATGTATTACCTTTTCAAATAATCGGAAATTGATGACCGCTTCATATTATTTAGTTTATTTTTATAAAATTCAGACTCACATTTTAATAATAGCTGGGACACATTTGTAACCATGTCAAAATTGTTCACATTAACAAAAAACTATAAGTCTCTCAAAGTTGCACAGACTTCAGATATGTAGGTTATATATATTTTATACTTGAACAATTTCAGGTTCCTCAATATCATCCTCAGTTTTAGAATCGGAAGTAGATTGACTCGTTTGTCGTACCTTTTCAATACTGCCAATGATGGTCAATTCTGCACTTTCTGTTTCCACATCGCTGTCAATTGATGCAAATTCTTTCCAATTGATGCAAACATCGAAATCCATATTAAGGCGTTGGCTAAAGTAATGTTTTCCTCTGTTTCTTGATGAGAACAGCCACTATCTACATATGTTAAAAGCCTCTAATAAAGCAGTTTCTATAGAGCGTCTTAAAATTCTGAATAATGCCTTGGTCCAAAGACAATGTGAAGTAGTGTTTGATGGAAGAAATATAAGTTTGACATTATCCGATGCAATTTTGGAGTGAGATGTTCCATTATTCAGGAACAATACCTCTCTCCTATTCTGCACCTTCATCTTGGCATCAAATTCGTGGAGTTACGTCGTCATGATGTCTGCTGTCATCCATGCTTTTTTTTTTGGAGACCCATTGAAGAGGTAGCTTTTCGATGTATGCTCCTTTAAAACATCGAGGTACTTTACTTTTATCTATGATAAGTGGGTCCTCTTTTTCACCTTCCATATTTGCACAGAACAAAATTTTCGTTGTTTTTCAGTTTCTCTTCCGGAACACTTATCATTTTTCAATGCATATATTTTTGTTGGAAATGCACGATAGTAGAGAATTTGTCTGGATTAAACCCATCCTGTGGACCGTAATCTTTTTAAATGACCATCAACTTCTAGTTCCAAATTTTGATATATTTGACATTAACATCGTCAGATTAACCACATATTCTCTTGAAAGTAATATCGCGCCGACGTCGAAATCTTTCTCACCATCCATTTGATGCTTTGAAGTCGCTTAGCCCTAGGCTTTTCGCGATTTTAAGGGCTTTCGCTTGAATTATGGGCTCAGATATTGGTAAGCGCTTGTTCGAGCCTTACAAAACCAATTGAAAATGTCTTTGAAAAATTTTTATTTTTGATAAAAATTTCTAACTTCTTTTTTATTTTGTAACAATCTGGTCATTTGAGTCTTGCCTACTTTAAATTCTTCAGCCAATTCCCGGGTACTCAAACCACATTTTTCACTTTCGTCGATTATATCAATTTTTTCTTTGATAGAAAGACGCTTCCGTTCACCTGCCATACTCAAATATTTAACGTTAACCGGTGAATGTTCAGGGCAAAATTAATGTTCAAACTAGATTTCATGCGCTTAAGGGACAAAATATTCATAAAGCATTCGTAAAGCAATTTGCAGTACCGTCCTCGTAAAGCAACTTGTAGCATTTACATTTTATTGCCCTTTATTGAGGGTGTTTTTAGCATTGCTCTGTACTAGGGAATTCCAATGATGGGCGCCCGCGGTCGTTTAAGAGAATGGTCGGTATAAGGGGGACAAGAGTATGGGATTTCCCATTTGTAAATTCGGGAATGCAAACGGGTCGTTATACGTAGGTGGTCGCTTTATACCGGGTGGTCGCAAATAGGGGTTTTACTGTATTTTGTTTTCACCATTTGGCAAATATATTTCTTTACATTGTATAAAGTTAACTCACCAATAATATTTTTTTTAATATTACTATTAATTATATCACACCATTAATAGTTGGTATCTGAAGATGGAATCCAATTGATTATAAAATTGGTGGATAATAATTACTTATCCATATTAATGTTATTGTTGTAAGTAGTGAAAACTAATGTTTTTACAAATGACACTAAATTACTTATCCATTAAACCTCAAATGTCCACTTAATCAAAAATCTGCATACTACAATTTTACATTTGGTTCTCTGATATTGTAGAAGAAGTTCCGCTTTTCTATAATTTGATGGTGAGATTTTAACGTTGCAATTGATAATACCCTTAATTTTTTCCAAATATAAATAGACTTGACTGTCTTTTACTTTCTTAATAGAATGTAGAGGAAAGTCGAAGAAGTTACATGACCTCCGCCTTCTATTCTAGCAGTAACTGATCAAATTAAATTTGTTTCCACCAAAATTCTCAAGCGACATTAATCAGGCTTCTTAATTGCCAATTATATACGATATTCCCGTATTGCTAATTACATGCATCTTCAATAAGGAACACGTGTAAGCATGTTTATCGCACAGGCCTGCAGTAATTCTTGTGGACACGCTAAAAAAAGGTATATTATTTAATAATTATTTCGTCACTTAACAAGCCTAGAATTTCCCGACAATCTACAGTGAGCCTTGACCATTAGAATCTGTGAGATTTACAAGAATTTATCACCACAAAATTATCAAACCAAATATGATCCATAGCTGACCACGCGAAGTATTTGAGAAACTTAAAAAATGGTGTGGCAGTTAGATAAAAAATATATTCAGGGCTAGCGGCTAACCCAAACCACTAAAAATATAAGACGATTGCCAACATCCTACAACTACTTTCATAGAAACGTAAATTCACCGAACTGTAAGTAGAAATTAAGGCTAAATGTATCGGTATTTCGAATTCAATCAATTTCAGTTTTAATTGGTTTATTTAACTGTTAACATCATATAATTCTATCATCATATAATCTATATAAGTTAATTTAATCTAGTTTTTGTGGATTTTCTCATTTACACTTCATATTATTTTCTTAAGTCTAAATTTTAATAAGTCCATGGTCTTTAAGTCCCTGCTTTCTGAAAACTGCTTTCATACGATGAAAGCAGAATGTTTCAACAGAATGTTTTTACCGCCGTAGAATAAATCATAAAACAGACACATGGTTATATACACAAACATCCAGTATATATATTTCTTATAAAAATTGAAATGATTAATCAAAATTAGGAATTTATGTAGTCCTAAAATCTAGTCCTACTTAATAATTTTCAATTAGAATTAATTTTATTTTCGAACATAGTTCTCGAAGTACTTCATATCAAAAATGGTTAGGTATGGCGACAATGCCAAACTAACCGATAAATAAAAAAGTCAATCCCTCTACTGAACAGCCTTGGTCGCCCATGGGATAGAAACAACACGCTGTTTTCCATTAAAAATGTAGAACTAAGCTGGTTTCATATTGCTGTATTATTTTACGAAATACTTTACATAACACTCATATTAAGATAGATATTATAAAAAGAAGCAGACTGACTAAGCAAGTAATTCCCGATTCGCAAGCCGACGAGTTCGAGTTCACTTCCACTCCATATAATTTGTTACATTTTTATTTAAATTAAAAATATATTCTCTATATATGGCTCATCGGGAAAAGAATAGACAAAACTCAAAGACTGGCTGTTTTGCGTTAACACTTGAACATTAGTCCTTAGACTATCCCCCAAGAGGTTGAAAAACTGACAAGGCTGAGTCGGCACTAAAAAAAAATTAGCTAGAATCTTATGGATGATCTTTAGATTATTTTCCATTAGGCTCGTTTTGTTTTTTCGCTTTCCTGAAAAATTGTGTTTTTGAACTATACCACATATGCCGATGAGCGATATTTATTCTTTGCCTAAATGATTTCTTCCATTTTTAGTATTCCTCGTATTAAAATTACTATAATATTTTATATTATTTACATACATATTTTAATAATAAAGTACATACACAGTTAAATATTATTTTATCTCCTATGTATATAAAATATTCCAAAATATATTTTACAGTCAATATCTCCGTTATTTTAAATTGTATAAAAATACCTTGCTGATTGAATATAAAGTTACAGTTTATTCTATATATGTCGTAGACTGTCAGTTGTGCGCACAGAAGATTTTATTTTCTAATTGAAAAAAATGTGGAATGGAGATCCACCCATCTGCCGACATCTGATTGGATACTGGATACTGCTACTGTCTAAACTACCATCCAGTCATTTTTAGATTGAATTTAGACTGAATTTAGACTTAATTTTTAATTCGGTAATTTTTATTCATCACTTTAACTTTAATTCATCTGTTAGGAAATTATTTTCACTTTTTGTCTCGGTTAAAGGAAGGAGGGAAGTTAAATACTTCACTTATTTAGGAAGTAAAATAAATTGGGATGGAAGAAACTATAAAGATATAAAACAAAGAATAGCGCAGGGTCGAGTAGCTTTTAACAAAAATAAAGCACTTTTATGCTCGGGGGTAATAAACTTAGAAATAAGGAAGACATTTTTGAAAACGTATGTATGGAGCACGGCACTATACGGTTGCGAAACCTGGACGGTAGGGGAAGCAAGTAGAAAGAAATTAGAAGCTTTTGAGATGTGGTGTTACCGAAGAATGATGAAAATACCGTGGACTGATAGGGTTAGAAACGAAGAAGTATTAGAGAAAGTCGGCGAGAAAAGAAGTATGTGGAAAAACATAAAGAAGAGAAGAGATAGAATGGTGGGCCACTTGCTGAGACATGGGGGAATAGTCCGCGATATTTTGGAGGCCGAAATAGAAGTGCAGAAAGGCAGAGGTAGGCCTAGATTAGACTACTGCTCGAAAATAATAAGGGATGTAGTTTGTAGCACAATTAGCGAAATGGGTAGGTTAGCACAAGATAGGAGAAGCTGGAGGTTAGCATCCAACCAGTCTTACGATTGATGACCTCATGATGATGATAATTTTGTCTCGGTAATAGTGCTCTCTTTTGGTAAATGAATTCTCAAATTAAGTACACGCTATTACCACACAAAAACCAATCCGAAATTAAAATTCTAATATCAACGATCAGGTTTTAATAATACCGCTTTAAATGCGCGCATAATGCAATCTAATTCTTCAAGATATTCGCAATATTACCATTAGTATAATGTTAATGTTAATCTTGTTTTAATAAGCTAATCTTAGTTAAAACCATTACCATAATTAAGAAAATTGTAAAACATTATTTAAATACCTACTATAGATTGTAATAGTGATTGTGAAATCATTGATATACATGTGTGTCATAGTTGATGCTTCTGATTAACGGAAAAGTATAATTTTTAACGAATCTCAGAAAATATAACATGAAATGAATCCCTTTCTATTAATACAATTCAGCATATGATTCATACAATATAGAATGTTATATCAGAGATCTGGAATACATCAACCGATAAGTTGTACTATCAGCATTTTTGAATATATGTATCAACAACTAATATTGGTAATGTTTCCACATGTAGTTCCATCATTAAAGTAGTGGGCATAATAGTTCTTATTTAATCTTCGATTCCAAAGTACAACCTGACAAACTAATCTGGTAGTGAATAATGAAATTTTTCAATTACTATTGCTTTTATAAACTGCTAGATATCAAAGCTAGTAGTAAAGCTAAAAACAAAACTGATCTATTTATCGAAGAAAAAATATTGTGATGTTTAATTATCAAAAATACAGGTTTTAAATATATATTGCTTTCTGTATAAATTCTATTTCAAAAAAATTTTTGTCTCTTCATAAAGACTTGTTATTTAAAAAAATCTATAGTGTTAATATCAGAATATAGTTTTTTACCAAAGAGTTCTTACAAAATCTCATAAGTGCACCATGATCTTTATTTAATAACCAATTCAATTGTTGAGTTTAAACTCAATATAAATGATTAATATACCTAAGCTAAAACTGAAAATTAAATATTTTAAGTTACAAAAATCTTTTTTTTATTTTTTCAAATATTCTAACACAATTTGCAATTCTTACTATCTTAGACACATAAAAGTGGTACGTACACGTTTATTAAAACTCTAATTTTAATCATCTCCAGATGATGCCAACTTTGTTGGCGAAACGCGCGTCGAGTATAGTGTATAGTGTTTTGGTGTTTTGTGGAAAACTCAGTTAGTGATGTGATTACTTAAAAAATAATAATTTTATTTTACTGAATGACATTCTTCGTCGTGAAATTGAAAACAGTAAATAAAGTGACGGATGATAACAATTTACATTTTTTAAATAGTACAACATTCATCTGCTTACTTTCTTCTGTCGTTTAGCATCCAATTATTTTTAATGGGCTTGCGAAAAATGTTGCAATTCTTACATTTAATAAATTACGTAGTTTACAATAAGGGGTGCATAAATACATATTCGGGATACATTATTCGATAAAATTATCAGCACGATAGGTCGCATTACTAATAATTAAGAGTTATATTAGACGTATCCATGTTAATATTCACAGTTAATATTTCCTTAAAAGAAGCCTCGAGTATTCGCCGGAGAATACGCGATGCTAAGTTAAAAGCAAGGATAATTTCATTCACATTTGTCCAAACAGTAAGTAAGAACGTATCATAAGGAGAGTAATAGAATGGTATATGTTAACCCGACATTTTAATCATATACATATTATTCAATATTTCCGATTAAAAAAAAAGCAATACCAAGATATCAAATATTATATTGATAAAAGATATGGATTTTAATACTGGAACTAGTACCGTGCATTTATGTCAATCACTCTTAGATTATAAAACTTTGTCTGGTAGAGATCTCTTGCTCTAATTTTTCTGGGTACCTAAAAAATCGTATTGGCGTGTTTCGGGAAACACGCCAATCTCTGTGGTTCATTAAAAAAATGTGGTGAAGAACCGTGCACACAATTTTTCTTGGCTCACCGTTGACTTTTTTTCAAGCAATTTTACTTTATTATGAAACATACCGAATGATTATAAAGAAGAATCAACACAGAGCGATGCAGAAACAACATTTTGACTGATTTTTTTCAACCACTACATGATAATGAAAATCACTGCGGCCATTTTCAATAAAATGGTGTAACATTACATATGACACAGGTACTATAGGTTTTTCGGCTATTTTTTTATGACCGACTGATAAGTTTGCAAACATAAATTGAGTTTCCTCCGAGGTCTCCTTATTTTAATTTCGCTTTTTTCTTAATAGGAACTATTAGTAGGTAGTCTTCTTCTTCTTCTTCCTCAACCCATATCCATCCACTCCTGGACGAAAGTCTCTCCCAATTCTTTCCATTCCTCCCTGCTTTGTGCACATTGTATCCATTTTCTTCCTGCTATCGCCTTTATATCATCCACCCATCGTCTCTGGGGTAGCCCTATACTCCTATTCGTTTCTCTTGGGCGCCATTCTGTGACTTTACGTGACCATCTGGTGTCGTCTTGTCTAGCTATATGTCCTGCCCATCGTCATTTCATTGTTACTATTTCTTCTATGATGTCTTTTATTTGGGTCCGTTTCCTGATTTTAGTAGTAGGTAGTATTTTAGTTTAATTTTCAAATTTGTAATTATTTTATCCATAGAATGACAACATCTGCACGATGATGTCAGTTTGGTTAACTTTGACCTAATTATAATGATTTCAAAAGAATTATATCAGCAAACAACCAACATTTTCCATTTCATGATAACCTGTGCCCAAGATAGTTTTTGATATCTAGGTACAAATAATATTGTTAAGTATGATACAACACGCCGCCTTAATTAACATTAAACAACACAGTTAAACACTTAATATGTTCTGCTTAATCGTAAACAATATGTTAAATATTATTTAAATGTTTTAGTATGCTTTTTACATACTGGTATAAAGACTTTATAATACCATCAACAATATACAGAAGAAATTTATAGGTACGGTCCTGGCTGCAAATCAACATATAATCATTTACAAGAATTGTCAGGTATTAAAACTTAAAATAATTCTACTTACTTCTATAATAATAAAAGGAGTAATCACTTTATTATTTTACTATTTTATTTATATTGTAAAATTTATTAATAGAAAATAATATTGATTACAAACATATTTTCTTCAATGAACATTTTGGATTATGTCCATTATAGGATTTTTAGTGTTTACTAATTGGGATATTCACCAAATGTTTGCACAATAACAGCGTGAAACCTATCCCTTGAACCGGATACATAATATATTAATTCAGGAAAGCCCGTAGCCCGTAACTGTTATCTGTTACTAATTTATTTGTACAAATTTCAATACTTTCCCTTACAGAACTCGTGGGCGCCAGATTACCCATGCCGCATTCATTGTTAACCCATCTAGATAGGGAATTCCGAAATTGCATTGAAGTCATGAGTTAAATAAATTTGAACAATAACTGTATATAGTATCACCTTGTGCTTGTTTAAAAAAGTGGTTCAAGTAATTAACATAGGCGTAGTTAAATAACAAATAAGTTTGCTCAGATAAATAAATAATAAAAATGAAATTTCCTACCACGCTCTTGATATTAAAATTCTACTTATTTCAGCCAAATTACATGCACTAATGCTATTCAAATAAATATAAGTTGAACTCGAAAATAAATTAAAGTTTTAAAATCAAAATCAGGCACTAATAATATTTATAAGCCACATTTTTATTGACATACACCTATATTAGATAAGATAAAAATCCGAACGTTGAAAAACAAAATTTTTATTTACTCTTAGTAAACTATATCTAGGAGTAGTTATTGTTAATGTTACTTTGTAAAATAAAACTAGTCTCTTAGAAACCCAAAACGTATTTACTTTTATTTTGCATTAAAAAATTACACCGATATTTTTTTATCTCCAAATTACTTTTGTAATGTTGATATAGAGAATGTTAAGAAAACACTTATTTTCGCCAGTGAATGGATTCTTCACTCAAAAAGACATGGTACCTATTACGCCCAATCTTGTACCATTTCTGAGATACAGGATGTTAAACTATTGTATGATTTTTTAATTTTTTTTTTAATACCCTGTAAATAACTTTAGATATTTGTAAACAGTGTATATATACAAGTAATTTGTAAAAATATGAACAACTCTATCAGGGACGTGCGTAAGAAATATGCACTACTGACTTTTTATTTGTTAATGACACATTTATGTAAAAAATTAAATGCATGGAAAATATATATTGATATGTTTCTTCATTTTGGCTTTGTATAGGAGATAACTGTATTTTTATTTTGCTTAAATTACCACTACATTCAAATACAGTGGTCCTTTACAAACTTTCATTTGACGATTAACTGGATTATATTTGTAAAGTCATCACTGTTGAAGTTTTAACGTCATCAACACTTTTTCTAAATAACAACACTCTTATCTGACAATGCCATTTAAGAGCGCATATTTTTATGTTTAATGCATCTTGTTTTGTGGTAGGTTATATACCTAACAACTGTTTTGAGAAAAAAATATTTCAGCAAATTAATCAGAATAATGATTAATACAAACTAAAGCCATCAAAACAATCAAGTTTCCTCGATTAACTTCATGACGATGTGCAAGTTGACACTGAAATTGTTGTATAACGTTATTTTGAGTTTCAGCGTTAATTAGTCAGCGTTATTTTGTTCTGAATTATGTCTATTAATGCCTCAATAATATTTTCTGTCAATATATACCGTGGATTTAATGTAATACCCCAACAATAGTCCAGTGGAGTTAGATCCGGAGATCTAGCTGGCTTCTTTTCTATCAGTCCACTTATTGGTAATGACGGTGTTTAGGTAATCACATCCTAATCATATTCTTGAATTATGTGTTGATGCGCCATTGTATTGGTATATGATGTGTGCAAACAATGGCACAAGTAACGGAACTGGCAACTGTTGTAGCATATTTTGAAAACTTGTGACAATACATAAGTCAAACTGTTGTGTAGCCTAACAGACGCACGTAAAAAGTAACATAAGAACAATACAGAATCTTAGAAAGAATAGAGCAATGCTCAAAAAAGCACGTCAAGTAACATAAAAATAATAACAACATTTAAAAACTGCAAAAGTAGAATTACCAAAAAAAATATATAGCTACAACTAGCGTCGGAACCAAACAATGGAAATGCATGCTATTAAAACTTAAATTAATAAATATCTAGAAACAGTTTTTGTTTTCTACTTGCCGATAACAATATTACCGAATTTGTTCCAACCTTTTTGTGATCAGTATATATCTTCTTGGTTCCTTGATATATGTAACTATTTATTTAATCAGTATTTAATAATGTATCTATGAAAAAAGTCGGAATACAACAATAGG
This sequence comes from Rosalia funebris, assembly GCA_037954035.1. NCBI lineage: Eukaryota > Metazoa > Arthropoda > Insecta > Coleoptera > Cerambycidae > Rosalia > Rosalia funebris. The sequence goes on from JAZFAV010000007.1 coordinate 16,136,818, forward strand.
TATTATTGAAATGTTGAAGTTAAAATTGGCTATTGCCAAATTATTAACCTATGGTAATTATGTTAATAAAATAATTACTCTATCGATACAAACAATAGTAATTCTTTAATTCGATAACTATATATGAATCGTTTAATGTATAAGTAATATTTTACGAAAATACTACCGTGACCCTGGCAAAATTGTATAAAAAATTATAAGTATTTAACTAACAGCTGTACACGCCACTGGAGACATTATTCTAAGTACCATTATTATTATTACTAAAAGTAAAGTATAATTATATAATACATAATTTAAAACGTTCAAAGTACATTAATATAAGTTCAAATTAATAATCACCATATTTTATTTACGCAATTTCTTTAGCATAATAATCGATTGAATTAAGCTTATGTAAAAAACTATTATTTCGGATTTCCATTTTTTTATTGGAAATAATTTCTTGTATACTTTACTGTCAAGAACTGCAAGTTTACAAACTACAAGCTACAATATAATTAGGCACAACTACCTTACTGTATATATGTATGCGCAAAATCAGCACCCAGTTTCACTGTTTTTTTTTTTTTATAAGTAAAAAAAGGTTATTTTACCAAAGTCTCAAGAGCTGTTTTATAATGATCGGGCAATCTTAACAAGTATACCAAAATTGTTACATGGGAAAGTGGGGGGATACCCTGTTGTGGGTAAATTTAAACATTATTTCTTTTGATTAAAGTATATTTTTTATTTATTTCTATTATTTGTTGGTAGTAATGTCATTATTAGTCCTGTGTGTTAGATGTGAACTACGTATTTACGTAAGTAGTAGTAATAGTAGTTAATATTTACATTCTTCTTAAAACACTTCTTTTCAGTTCATAAGACTACGTTGCGTCGGTCGATATCGTCACGAATAATTGTCGATCTCCATTAATCTTCGAATTTAATTATATTTTATATTTCATGCATTTTGACTGGGGTCCTGTCGGTATTAATCAACTGAACTGCATACTGTACTTTCCCTTACACATGCACCCTCATTTAACACTGAATATGGCTAATTGGAAAACCCGTACAGAAATTTGTGATTTATGACTCTACTAAGACGAAGTAACTGTTATTAATATGAAACTCATAGCTCGCCGATAGCTGTCTCACAAATAATACATAATTCAACAGGAATAAACTTCATATAAAAAGCGTATATACAAGTACCAATTGTTCGAAGTACTTAGGAGAATAAATAATTAAAGATACAATTTGAGGACAATACGAGTTTATTGATACCCTGTATAACAACTAAATTACGTACAAAGAAATTAAGATGTGTATTCTAACGTATAATCTTTCAGACTGACTTGCTAAATAATCTATTTTTATTTCAACGACATTTGAACAGTTAAACATTCGATATTGAGTTACCCGAACTCATAAATGCTGACCTAATGTTTATGTTTAATTTCAGGCACCGCATGAAGACTATTTTTAAAAATAATTATTGTTGAATGTAATATTCCAACACCCCCTCGCAACTATAATTATTTTTCAATCAGTCAACCAGACCACCCTTGGTATTTAAATGTTCTAGCTTTACTTTATTTAGCGGCTTGGTTAACATATCAGCTATCATTTTTTCAGTCGGACAATACTCGAATGCAATTGATTGCATTCAGGATTGAACCTGATTTTCATACAATTCTTTTAAAAAATGATACTTTGTATCAATATGCTTCGTTCGATTGCTAAATTTATGGTTTGCTAGCTGCTTTAAACAGCTTTGATTATCTTCACCTGTCTTCAGCTTAAACACCCATTTACATGATATGATGTTTTTGTCTTCCGGTGTAAGTACTAAATCCCATACTTCGTTATTCTTCAAAGATTTCATTTCTTCTTCCATAGCTTTCCTCCATTTTTCGCTATCACTGCTGGCAAGAGCTTCTTTAAATGTTTTTGGTTCTATTTCCCGAAGTTCAACTAACTTTGCTGTGTAGCGCTCAGGTGGAACTCCTTTATTTATTCTATTTGATCTACGATCACCTCCGTGCTCTATATAGAACTCTTCACTTGGTTGATAGCTATTATCGCTGCCACAAGATTGTTCTGTACTTGAACTTTCATATACATTAAATTCCTCCGTAGCTTCTTCTATTTCTTCAGTTTTTTCGAAATCTGCGACCTCATGTCTCCCAGTATCATTTGGCTCCGTTCTTTCTTGCTCCTTTTTGAACTCAATAGTCGCTTCTTCATCTTTTATCTTTTTTTCTTTAACACGAATATTTCTTTCAGGAAATATCGCACTACGGCTAATTTTTATACGCCCTGTATCTAAATCTAACAATCTATATGCTTTAGATTCATCAGAATATCCTACGAAAATTAGTGATTCTGCCTTTTTATCAAATTTATTTTTAATTTGTTCCTTTGGAATATGACTATACACTTTAAATCCAAATATTTGCAAATTCGACACATCAGGTTTGACTTTATGCCACAACTCAAACGGTGTTTTCTGTTTTAACTGAGTAGGTAGTCGATTTTGCAGATAATTGGCTGTAACAACTGCTTCCCCCCAAAATTTCTTTGGTAAATTCGCATCGATTAACATGCACCTAGCCATTTCGACTAGCGACCTGTTCTTTCTCTCTGCAACACCGTTTTGCTCTGGAGAGTACCCCGCCGTGTACTGTATCTTTATGCCCTTACCACTTAAATATTCCCTTAACGCATTATTTACGTACTCGCCACCCCTATCTGACCTAATAACCTTTGGTACCCTGCCTGACTGATTACTCATTAACTCGATAAACTCTTTAATATATTTTTCAGTTTCATTCTTATGTTTCAGTAAATACACAGTTGTGTATCTTGAGAAATCGTCTATTAAAGTAAGAATGTACCGTTTACCCCCTGGAGTAACAGTCTTCATGGGACCGCAAACATCTGTATGTATTAAGTCAAGTATATTAAATGTGTTGCTTTGAGAAAATTTCGGGAAACTCTTACGAATAATTTTACCTTTTACACAGCAGTTGCAAGTTTCCCTAATCCTACAATCCTTAATATTAATCCCGATTGCCATTTTTCTTTCCATCAAGCGCTTGACTGCTTCTATGTCCCTGTGCCCAAAACGTCGATGCCACGTATGCTGACAGTTGCTGGAGTGTTCATTCACGATGCTCAGTGCCTGTTCTACAGTTGACAGCTTGTACAAGTCGGGCGCCGGCCTTGCACTCGCAATCACTTTTCCGCCTGAGACAATTTTACAGTTATTGTTGTCGAACTGCACGTTATACCCCGCACTAGTTAACTTTTTCACAGAAAGTAAATTTGAATATAAGTCCGGCACATACAACACGTCGTCGATTTTTAGCTTATTCACTCCCGCACTATTCGCGCACTTGATGAATCCTGTTCCTATACCCTGAACCTTGGAGTGTTGCCCTTTCTCCGCTAACCTCACAACGCCTTTTCTGCTACCGTCAAATTGGGTATAAAATTCTTTGTAGTTTACCATGTGACTCGAAGCTCCTGAATCCACATACCACGAAGCAGAATCCCTGTTTACGTCAGTTGAACTTGAATTTACCATAAGACACGCTTCATCACTGTCACCAGTATTAATTTCAGTAACTTTATTGGCCTTTTCTCTTTTAAACGCTTTATACTTGAAACAGTCCCGTTTAAAATGACCTTTCCTGTTGCAAAAGTAACATTGCTTTACATCTGTACTTGCAGTTTGATTACTTTGGATCCTTTTATTATATACTGATTTCATGGCTGACTCGTTTTGACTTTTCAAAGCTCCTTGACGCCTCCTGTACTCATCGATTAATTTACTTTTTACGAATTCAAGCGTGAATTCACTCGATGACTTACTTTCCAGCGCTGTGATTAAAAAACTGTATGAGTCTGGAAGACTTCCCAGCAAAATGCCTGCCGCAAACCTGTCCTTAATTTCTTCCCCTAAAGCGGCCAGTTTATTCAATAATTCCAAGAATGAACTTATGTGTGCTTCCATATCACCATTCTCATCTAGCGATAGCCTGCAAATTTGCTTTAACAGAAAAACCATGCTAGATAAACTCGATTTTTGATGATACTCCTTTAGTGCTTCCCACGCATCATGCGCGTATTCCTTATTTCTGATATGCACTAGTTGACTAACATCGACAAGTAAGGCTATGGTTGATAAGGCCTTGTCATTTTTCTTCTGCCAGGTGCCGTTTCGTTCCTCCGGTGTTGGTAATTCAGTCGAAACTACATCCCATAAATCCGCATTTATTAATAACATTTTCACTAAATAGTTCCAGGACTGGTAGTTTTGCCCGTTCAACTTTTCGATGTTATACTTAGCACTTTCCGCCATTTTCCAGTTGTCTATACAACAATAGTTATCACTCGCGATGTACCTTTTAATTATTCTCCCTTACAAGTGAGCTTACGCGACGCACCTGGGCCCATAACCTGTTCGAAGTACTTGGGAGAATAAATAATTAAAGATACAATTTGAAGACAATACGAGTTTATTGATACTCTGTATAACAACTAAATTACGTACAAAGAAATTAAGATGTGTATTCTAACGTATAATCTTTCAGACTAACTTGCTAAATAGACTATTTTTATTTCAACGACATTTGAACAGTTAAACATTCGATATTGAGTTACCCGAACTCATAAATGCTGACCTAATGTTTATGTTTAATTTCAGGCACCGCATGAAGACTATTTTTTAAAAATAATTATTGTTGATTGTAATATTCCAACACCAATAACATACCTAATTAAAGTATGTTTAAGAGCCTGTGATACTCATATCCGGCATGTAAAAGTTGCTACATAGGCTATCCCAATGTTAGAGTAAAAATTCTTACTTACTTAAACTTATACGCTTTGGGGGTGAAAATTGAAAATTGTAGCGTAAGCTGAGAGGTATAAAAAAATTTAAAAGTAATAAATGGGAGGATTCCATTATGTTAGATTCAAAATATAATATGGAACGTCCATAGTGTATTTCGAATATTATTAAGACGTCGTATATGTCTTAATAACCTGATGATGTGCTACCAAATAGTCTATGAAATGTTTTTTGACAATTTATTTGAATGCATATCTTTACAGACGAATGTATGCTATGTAGATATTTCTTAATAATTATACTCTAAGTTAGAGCGCCTATTTTACTAATACTATCAGAATTTGTAACTTTTTGTTCCAAAAGTGAATGGGTTTTCTCTCCAGCTTCTCTCTTTCTCTTTAACTAAATCTCGAACATTTAGCTAAGTATGCCATTAAGTAAAACACTTGAGTAGTTTTACTCAACAAACCAACATACTATATTTGATGTTGAGAGCATTTAATAGATGTTCTCTTTGATTTTGTATCTTGTTAAAAAAAATTAGTCTGGTGCCCCTCCAGATTTAAAAAAAAAGTCGACAATCAATGATAGTTATTAAAATATGCAGAATACTCATATGAAGTTTAATTTTAGCATTACATTCACGTTGTCTACAAATTCTTGATCTTATAGTATTTTTTCAAAAGCCTAGTATATTGCCCTACTTTAAAACATAAATTTACGTAGTCTCAGCTGTCAAAATAATGCTATTAAATTTGTACTATTAAAAGGACCCCACACACTTTAGCGTATTTTGCCTTGCCGAGAAACTATAATAAAGTATTTTGGGTTGCAGTAATAGAGGTTCACCATAAAGTATATATAGTTAAATGAAGGATTAAATGCCAAATAATTTATTTTTTACAAATATATACAAGTGGCACTAAGTTTGTACAGTACTCATGTTGAAGTGTCTTGTATACTTCAAGTTTGCATAATTTTGTTTGCATATTTTTAACTGAACTAGTTAAAATATAAAATATGTATGGATATAAAATGACAAACAATTAGTTTATTGAAGAGGATAATACATGTCTCCTTAATTGAAATAATTGTTAATAATGAAGATTAATTGACGTCTGGGTAATTTAACAACGTCAATTATAAAGATAAGCTGCATGTGTCGGTATAACGAAACGTATCGTAGGTTAGGGTTCAATTCGAATTTTGCAATTCTTACGCATGTTATTCTTAAATCAGTCAGTGACATTACAAGAGGTTAGACAGTTTATTTGCACATCGAAAAATAATTATTAAAAATAAACATGTGCAGCCAATATAAAAACACAAGTTCAGTCACATTTTGTTTTAAAGGACCGAATGAAAACATAAATTGGTTACAATACAAACCCATTGAAAGTAGAAATAATTACTTATAAGTATGTTATTTTTGTAAACCCCATGAATAACATTACATGTTATAACTTTTAAAAACTGGTCTTCATTAACAACTAAATCTAAATGATCACTAAATATGTATTATGATGACACATTATTGATCTTCGTTAACAAATATGTATTTTATGTATTTTCCATGATCAAAAACTGGAGGCTTCAGGAGTATTACCAATTTTCTTAAGTAGACAATATTAAATTATACATTGTAATGTTATAATCTTTAAATACAGAAAAACGTATCAAAAACTATTTTTAATAATTTTGTTACTAATAAAAATATTTAGAATTTTCTTTAAATGATTTTTCATATTACATTATATAACATACAATGTATTATGAAAACTTCATATAAAGTTCTGAAATAAATAAAGGAAAATTGTCTAAATTAGCCTCGTATTTTGTACATTACCATTACCAATATAATATAAGGAAAATTGTGTATCTATGAACTGGCTATATTTAAACATCTTTCGGCAATAACATTACAGTGTGGATACAAAAACTGGAACCTATGAGATATCAAGAAATACTGCATTTTTGCAAACATTCTGAAATATTTCGATTTTTAAATAGAATTAATCATTTCTCGAAATACTTCCGAATGTGTGTTCCGAAATACTATCGATGATCTTTCTTCAACGGTACTAAAATGAAGGTCTAACGAAATATTAAATACAATAAAAGTACAATATCAATTTATGAATCTTCGTTTATTCTATTGCGATCAGTTCTGGATCAAATAACTTTTGGAGACCTCTTTAGACTGTTTTTGAAAGCTATTAAACAGCTTTAAAGATAAGTATATGCTAAAAGTTCATATTACAAAGGAATTACAGGGGATATTAAGATCCCCTGTAATTCCTTTGGATTTCCTTTGCAATATTCAAGTCAATCATACCGATATCTCGATATTTTGCACATTTTCACGGGTGATGTCGGTGAGGGATGACCACCGTGTCCTGATAGTTCTTTCCTGATAAAAATAATAAAGCATTGTGCAAAATTGTTTCCGTGTGCATTGTATGTGTACGCGCTCAGGACGTAGATTTATGGGCCCCTCGTCCCCTAAGCAACCACGAAACTTATCGAGAAAAATATGAAATTCTGTATTTCACTTTTATTTTTTTATTTATTTTTTTAATGATATTAACACTGTATATTATAATATAAATGTTACATATAAAATCTTTCCATAGAAGAAGGAAGAAATAAGATTCAGAGATCTTATTCTGCCTTTACATACGTATTACCTGGAAGTCAAATTAGTGCAGTCAAACTCGAATATTTTGCTAATATCATGCCATCCTTGACTAATAAGTCACAATCCTAAATGTGATATTCTAAATAAAACATGAAAACTAACAGCTACTGCAGGTTGCTCAATATAAGTACATCATTTAAAATAATTATGACGTGGTATGTATTTTAAAATAATGATCAAATTTTCCTTATTGTAAGAATTCGATTTAGTCACTATTACTGCAGAATCTTTTTAACGGAATGATGTGTTTCAACATATGCAATAAAACCGTGGATATTTCCATAACTATTTTATAAACCAATCTACATGATTAAGATAAAGATAATTCATAATAATGCACTGCTGGGTGTCCCAATAAAATACTATTGCGACAATCTATGACGAAACACATTTTCATTGAGGGATTTTTCATTACGTAGCAAAATATTTTTTCCGTGGAGAAATCTATAATACGACAGAAGCCTACCGTTCTTATCAGACCGATACTTCAGTTAAATTAATCGGTATTTCCCTCATATTCCGTACACATTATCTGCATCGTTGCTGAAACTACAAATTGCCCTTGTCCGAACGCTTTGTGGATTTACGCTGACGTTTATTTCCTCGTAATTCCTGCCAAATAGTAGCCAAAAATCGAATGTAATGACGGTACATTGATACCACGTAATAATCGACTATTACTAACAGTCTAAATATGATTAATTCGCTGTATTTCGTTGTGTCTAATAAAACAGTTGCCACTTGTGCGTTTAATGGTATATTGTGGACTTTTTCTTTAGAATTAAAATATACAATAATAGTAAGTAATATATGCTAGTTTGTTTTGTATTTTCATAGAGTGTAAGTTAAACTTTCTAAAGAAGATCCCAGCGGCGCGCATGGGAAATTAAGGTATTATATATCTTATATTTACTAAATAATTTAGGGTAGGTGTTTTAAGGGAACGATATGAATAGAAATGCTATCAAATACTATATTTTTAGGTAAAGAATCTTATAAATGTTTTTAAATAAATATTTTCACAAACATACTCGTACATTCCAACAGACTAATACTAAAATTGAGAACCCAAGGTCTCGTCTATATCCCTATCGTGATCTCTTCAGAATAATACTGGGGATTGTTATAACAACGAATCTTTCCACTAGTAAAGTATTTAGTTAGATGCTTTATCGAATACGACGGTGTGAAATGGTCATGTTAACGGTGTGAAACAATGCCACCTATATATAAATTGTAGAAACAATAAGTTCATCAAGTTATTTCTTGAATAACTTGATGTGGAGCTATTATGTCTATAAATAGCAGGTACAGCTTGTCAATAATGGGAACAAGTCTCAAAACTGCGATTTCGGACTGTCCACGAGGTGCGCAGTAAATAGTCTGATCTTTACTCAGTCTCATTGAGACCTTTTCTTCAGATTGAATATCGAGTGTATCGAGTGTACACAGAGTTCGACCTGGCCGCTCGTAAAGTACATCCTTTTCCCTCCTAATGCTGCTTCGCTCTTTCTTCTACGCGTATCTCACACTATTCCCTATTCTTGACAATCAGTAGCTTCCATACACATTGCAGACTCTCTTACTGAATCATGCTAACATGAATCTCACCAAATTAAGTTAGGAATAGAAATATCAGCTATCGGTACAGTACACAATAAATCTGTATGCTTTAGTTTTGCAGCATCAAAACTAAAGCTTCCATACTTACCATAAAAGGAAAAATTATCTTTTTTCTACTTTACTTTACTTTATTAAAGTATACAATAATTAAATGTACAGTGCCTTCAGCAATGTTCACAAACCACGTGACTAAAATATTTAAGCAACCAGCATTGCGCTATTGGTATTAATTAATTGGAGATTCCCAGACCCAGTCCAAGCTGCAAGATAATAAAATGTTATTTTATTAAATGTCAAAATGGCTGTTATGTAAAAATTAAAATGACAATATGTAATTCTACAGCTTTAACAAGATAAAAGTATTGAAAATAAAATGATATTGGAAAGATTAAAATAAGAAGGTCAGTTCAGTTCAGAAGTCATCAGTTTTCAAGTCATGACGAAAAATATATTAAATAAAAATGTCTCAAATTTCCTGTTTAGAATCTCCTTATGTCTCGCATTCAATATTTTCCTTCGGTCATGAATTGTATACATGGCTGTAGAGGTTGTGTTAAAAAAACGTTCAATCTTATAGAAATGTTCCATCTTCAATAATTTCTAGTTTAACCCTGAAAAAGACTGACAAATTGCGCAAATAAACAATAGAATATGAATGAAAATAGCCAACCGGAAAAATGCTAGAAGATCGCGATGTAAGAGATGCTAATAGGCAATGACAGTAATGTCCGATAAAGAAAATGTTATGATGTGTCCCCAATATTCTTTCTGAATTTGTCAACGCAAAACCTAATTGGCTACACATGTCACATCTTTCATCCAATCGGAAAACAGTAGTTAAGAAGACTACGAGTATTATAAATTTAGAATGTTAATATCTGTGCTATAAGAAAACGTATTATTATAAAATAATTCAAACTTGGCAAACCAGTGTGTTTCTTTCTTATTACTTATTAGAAAATGTCAGGATATTCATATAAATGAAACTCTAAATATTAGGGAATTATGTCATAGCCAAGAATTCTATACGAATGCAATCATTTTAAGCACTTCACCATTCCACATGTAATGTGGAATGGTGAAGAAGAGAAAGAACTGGTTTCTCTATTTTGTGATCTCTGATTTAAGTTATTTCCATCTGAGTTTTTCCGAATTCTCTTTTTTTGTATAATTATTGTTATTGATCAATTTAAATTATTCTACTTACTTATTTTACTTATCGGCCTATATTTTGTACATGTCTACTTTATTCTTCCTATTAGTACCCTTGATTGATAAATTGAATACATTTGTAATCTTACGAATCAGTCCGTTCTCTTTCATATGCCTTTATAGGGAAGCCATTCAAGCAGTACTTAAATACTGTTTCATGACTATAATATTTCATTTAGGATAATTTCTAATAGGCTAATTTAGGATAATTTCAGGTCTAATACTTGTATATAATAAAACTATACTCCCATCAAAAAGAAAAATGATGAAATCTTGTGACTTAAATTTTAATCCTCGAAAACCTGTAGAAGTGATTGAAGTGTTTGTTTTATTGTTTCAATGAACAACTGTGATTATTTACTGAAATTTCTTTGCAAAGCAATTGTATCAAACATTAGATATGGGTAAAATGGGGGTCTAATATTGCGTATAAATAAATATTCTATGATCAAACAGTTTATATTCAGTAATTGTAAAATTGACTAATTCGAATTCAGTTAAAAGTAACTTATTTCCGATAACTAGTAAGGCTGCAAGTTTGTTTTAGAGAATCTTCTTTTCTAAAATTATTTTCCTACACATTGTGTGGAGGACTTTAGATAATTAATAATATTGCATTCCAGTAGTAAATTTTGGCATACATTTTTCATGAACGGTAATTCCGTACCTAATAACAAGGAATATAATCGTGATGAGAGTGAGAGGATATAATATCAATGAATGATGAGAATTATTGTGCTTATCATTTATCATTTGATTAAAGATGTTTCTTAATTAATTTACAGAATCTAAGAGATTATCAATTTTTAAAAACAGTGAATCATACAGTTACAAACAATATGTACCCACAAAAATCAAATAAATTTTCATTGTTTGACGCCACTGATTCACAGTTTTAGTCACTTTACAACACTTATTAACAAAAATGCGAACCTACACAAACGATAAATACATAATTAGCGTCACTGTACATATAAATCTCTCATACATGACGGTGATTGCTTATCTTACTAGTCCTTATTAACGTTTATCTGTTACCTAGTTGGGGTCGAGTCTTGTAATAGTTGCAAGCCAATTTTCACCCTATCCACATGATTTTGAACACGTATATGTAATTCCGATGACAAAATACAACATTTTTATGTCTCGGACTTGCCGATGATATCAGGCAATTTTTTTTTTGAGTCACGTATTCAAATTTTAATTTATTGCAACAAAAATATATACCCGGTCAAAAGATTAACAGAGATTAAAACTATGGACTTTTATATTAAAATGTACTAAAAAGGAGAATTGTCTTTAATTCATAACACTCTAATAAGTTTGGATTTTTAATTCCTTCCTTTTTATATATCTTTTTTAAGAAGGCACGATTGATCTTTACATAGAAAATACTTTATTGATCAAAAAAATTGATCCAAGTATTGGTCCGTTCAATATTTCTACTGTATATTTGGTAAACCATAACAAGTTATTTCTTTTAAATTAATAAAAATTATTTAACGAATTTCCAAAGTTCTAAATTTAAACCTATAATTTTAAATTAAAAGATTTTTTCCATTAGAAAAGCTATCCATTTTTATCCCTTCTCGACTACCGTCCGGTCAGATCCAACGTATTTGACCTCGCGCACAACTGATCTGTGATATTTGAAAGTCCCTACTACTAAATACAAAAAGTTTATTCTATATTATTTTAAATATGTAATAAGAATTCTGTATTATTATTTTTGTATCTTGGGTAGTTACGAACATTATTGTAGTCAATATTTCTATAAATTCCAATTTTTGTTCCTTTCTTTTGTAATTTCTTAAACAGATGATAAGACTGTCAATTTCAATAATGTTCGTTAACTATGAACAGACTGTTGATGTTTAGCAAATGTCCAGAGTTTATGTTTAATAGATTATAATAAAACTTGTTTTGAGGAGAAACTGTTCTTTGATGGATCGCTGTCCTCTTTCTACATGATCAATGCGTTTTACTGCCCTGAGGTCGAATCTGACTCCACCGTAGTAAATGTGTAATTGAAACCACACATAGAATAGGGTTAAAAGAGACATTTTTATATTTTTAAATTTATTTTTATATATTATTAAAATTATATATATATATATATATATATATATATATATATATATATATATATATATATATATATATATATATATAATTAGTCATTTATTCTTATGTTTATTTTTTCTATATTTTATGAGCAGACTCTAGTAACATATACTGCCTTTGTAAATGATAATACCTATATTTAATTTAAATTCTTTTAAACAAAATATAAATTGTCGATATCTATGTATAAATATAAATTTTGTTGTTACCTATTATTTGTATTAGGTGTAGGCGTATTATCCTTTATTCTAATATTATTTATTACTATAGTTATTGTGTTCTTCATGAATGTACTAATAAATATACTTATGTGTCTAAGTTATGGAAGTAATTATCGTTTATAAGGTGTCTATATTATTTTAAATGTAATTAATATTAAGACGATATCTGCACAGCCTACCTATTGTTCTATTTTAGATAAAAAATAATTTTAAGTGAAAGTAGTAGCGGAATTTCAGATACCCACCTTCAAAATATAGTAACATGTAAATAATTGTTTGTTATTTTCCGCACTTCAATTAAGTTCAGTGAGCAAATTATAGGTATTCTATATCTACCTTTCTTTGAATAGTAAAATTTACCATTTGTTTGTTACTGGTTCATATTAATTTAACAGTAACGAGTAATTTGTAAACTATGTCGTACATTGTACTACGAGTATGTATGTATATTGGCGTATTTACCAAGAACGAATTTAAATAATTTTATTTCATGTCCATTAACGCAACTTTTAATAGTAGCACGACACTGCATTGAGCAGTTGTGCGCATGTCTCGGGAATCCCGGTACGCGGTTTCCTTTAACGCATGTTAGGTTGCTAAAACCCACATCAGTTGTCGAGTATTCATGAAAAGTGGAGTATCGTGTCGAACATAACGATTTTCGAAATACGAACGATTTGTCAAAAAGTCCCTTTTAGTGCGAAGTATCTTCACTGTTATTCATTCGTTTGTAAACAGTGCAAAAATTATTGTTGATTAGAAAGTTTTTGTAGCCATTTTGTGTGTTCTTGCTTTCATATTTAATTAAAATGTCAAATAAACAACGAAACACCACCAATTTTCCAGATGCCCCCGGGAAAATAACCGATGACGACAAGTGTGGATTGTACGAATCTTCCAGGACAGATAGTGGTTTTATTTCAAGTGGAAATTTATTAGTGTCTGGTGAGATCGTATCAGAAGAAATACAACCCGAACAGCAGGATTCGGGAATCATAGAGGATAAAAAAGATCAAGATTACATGCGGCTCGATAGTGGTGTTTGCCTTTCTGAAAGTTTTTCGAATCTTAATATAAAATCAGGTCTAAATGACTTGAATTGTCCAAAAATTAAACAAACACCTGTTGAATCGTTCGTGAGATCTGAATTGAAAATTAAACAAGCACCTGCTGTAAAAGCATCCGATGACATCCCTTGGAAACTATACTACGAGCAAGACGAGGATGGAGATACGTAAGTTTTTTTTTTATCATTTCCCTGCGTACATGAAGTGCCTTTGTTTGGGTTCATAGGTTATCTAGATCCCTTATCTATTAATGTCAGTGGCGTATCCAAATTTTACATCAAGGACATTATTGAACAAAATGAGATTAACTACTTTGGGATATCCACGGTCAAACGATTGATAAGATAACCAGTAACAACTATGGGTGGAAATCCCACTGTAAAAATATACTGCGGGAATTTTCACAATGTCGACATTAATTAATTTCCTATTTCTCCAGTACCTACATATATACTTGTAAGCTTATTAGAGTTTTATGAAATGGCGATGTTCTCCTTTCCTTTACGTTGGGAAAACCGAAAAACCTTGAAATCTGATAAAAAATTGCGTGGTTACCTTAGCGTTTATAACTCACACTTCTGTTTGTTGTATTTTTAGAGATTATAAAGTCTTTTTTGAAATTAAATATTAGTAACCTTAGTTTACACTGACCAAAAGGACAATTAGGTATAGCTAGAATTAATAAAATATAAATTCAGTGTAATCGCGTTAAATAGTGGAATATAATTGTAAAAACTGTTACATATCTTTAACATCGCAATTGATTAAATAAGTGTGTTTATTATGCATATTAAATATATTTCTTGGTATAGTCAATGACTACATCACATGCAAGTAAAAGTAAAGTAATTAAAATTTTAATTACATACCCAAAAATATTTAGGAATGCTAATCAATCAAGCTGAATTTATTTCATTACCGTATAATATGAATTATTATTCTAACAGAAAGATCCATTACTATCTTTTGTGAACACTTACCTAGGATACTGTTTAAATATTAACCTCCTTATTTGGTTTATTGTTCGGAATGAAGTAATTTGTTGGTGGTCATTCATAAAGAACCGTGCAAATTAAAGTATTACAAAGACAAAGACGTCCTAACGTAAAACTTTATTTTCTTTTGATGAAATTCATTTTGTTAGCCAATGTTATTTTAAATTGTATTATCACAATTTTCATACATAACCTAATGACTTTCGCTTCATTCTTAAAGTGCATATTTACGAGTAAAGAAAGTTGTAGTTGTCTTTCTCGTTGAAAAGAAAACGCAAGTTGGTAAGGGGGGCATTGCCCACATGTGCCGTGGCCAGCGATGTGACACAAACCTCCTACTTGTCTGACGACGGCGACGAGGACTGCGTTTCATGGGAAATCAGCCTCGACTTTGCGGAATTCCCAAATGTAATAACACGACAATGGTAGTCATTATTTGTTAATTCCTTGTTGATTTCAAAGGTTTCTTTGTGGACTAAGAACAAACTACTTGGGTTTTTAAGTAAGATAACTTGGTATTTTAGTAGATTTTTTTTAAACCATCGTCATTTATTTGCCGAATATATAAATATTACTATTTATGGTTCTAGATATATATTTTTTTATCATTATTTATACAAACGTAGTTAACTGTATTGTGTAGGCATAGGCGTAGCAAGAGGAGCGTAGGTTAACTTCACGACCTCCTATTTTCTATTTGACAATTCTCTCGCAGACTTATCTTGGTCATATATTGAAACGTTTTCATTTCTTAAATATTATGGTTAAAAACTTTAAAATGTTCTGAGTGAAACAATATTGGAAAATGTTTCAGGTGAGGGAGGTTCATTATGTTAATCCAATATTATTTGATTTACGATCATTGATTCATAACGTAGACATTCCACCAACCCTGAATCCCTTGAGGACCAATCCTCAAGGGATTAGGGGACCCTACCTTCAACTCTTAATACCTAACCATCTACTAGATCCTATTTATATATGGAAATTCCGATCTACAGAAACAGGTTTGTAAATTAATTATATAAATATACGTATTAGAAATATTTAAACCCTCGAATGGGGCATATTATACTTTTTTTTTGTTCTATAGAACGATAAGTTGTTACAAAATTTCAAATAGAACTATAAAAACAACTCGACTACGAGTAAACACTTTTCAATATCCTTGGCCACCAATCTTAAAACAAAATAAAGACGTTTTCGAAATACTAGATAAAAACATACATAAAAACTAAATACAGCGTCAAAAATAGGAACAAGTCTCAAAACTGCAACATCAAACCACCCACGAGGTGCGCAGTAAATGTCCTGGTAATTACTCAGTCGCATTGAGATCTTTGTAAAGTGGATATCGAGTATGTATGAATGTACACAGAATTCGAACTATGTATTTCATCGCTATTTGCCAAATAAAATATCTCAAACCATACCGTGGCTTGTTTTTATGGCTAGGCTCAGGTAAATTGATCTGTTTATCGGCAAGATAAATGAGTTTTTTATTTGGCAAATAGCGATGAATTGAATAGTACATTTTCTCACTCTTCTACGCATGCACAGAGAATCTCACACTTTTTCCTGTTCTTGACAAGCTGTACATTAAAACTGTTTTAAAAAAAATCCCCCATTTTTATTAAGCGAACCTTCCTAAGAGGATGTTTTTTTGGAAGATTATCTATAATAACTGACACCCGGTTTTTCATTGCGCGTCTATTTCGCCATTGTTGTAAATCTGTCATTAAATGTAGCGCCACAGAAAAGAGTCCAGAGAAATGGATCGTTGTTTACAATCCATCTGTCATCGAAAATATTTGTTAAATTTGGATGCCAGTAGCGACATGGGAAATCCATCGTATTTTAAATAGTGGTTGATCTCCTTTCTGGTATTTTAAATGTTTCATTAAAATTCAAATGATCGCAGAGAGATTTTGGAGTTTTATAATAGTCATTTATGTGGGTATATTAAATTAAATTGTTTGCACGTTTTTCTATAATTTTTATTACACTTGCTAAATAAAACTATTATTTGGAACATGTCTTAATTACTACAGTTTTCCTGATCTATCCCCATTTTTAAATGAGTGCTACTAAATGGGTGGATATTTATTTCAGCATGAGCCACTTTGTCAAAATCATTGTCGTTAACAGTAGCAATCCACAGTATTTCAAAGGCGTCTTTGTTTTGTTAAATTAAAAGACCGACCAAGTACATTAAAATTGTTTACTCATATCAGAGTTATTTTTGATTTTAAAAATATGGTTCCAGTTGAAAAATTGTTTCCAATTAATCGTTCTATAAAACTTGCACAAAAATGAGCTGTGTCCCATTTAAAATTCAAAAGTTAAGGGATGTAAAATATTTCTGTTTTATCTTTCATTAGCTTATATCCCAATATAAAAAAGGTTTTAAAGAAAAAATCACGTAGTATATAAACTCTATGATTCTCAGGGTACGAGTCAACATGTACGAAAAAAAGGAGGTAATAATAGAACAAAGTTGTGCAAAGACATTTAATGTATAATCCGTATAGGAACATTTCAAGAATCGATTAAAGGTCGATTAGAAAAAATTATTATCCTCGACTTATAAATTTCAATCAAGAATGTCTCCAGCAATCGAGAATAATCTAACACTGAAAGAGGGTTGGGACCTTTGATGCATCAACTGAAACAGGAGACCAGTTTTCCATAAACACCAAATATTATACACCCCAATCAAGTCGCTATCATCAGGAGAAGTTTAAAATTCTAAACTCCGTTTTCATCATCTCCTGATGATTCCAAGTGGATTGGCGAAATGTGCGTCGAGCGATATATTAGTTTCCGATTTTTGTGGAAAACTGGTCTCCTATTCTTGAATCTAACACTGTTAGAGTAATAGTGAATTTTCATGGAAGTCTACGCATGCGTCTCAACGAGTAGAGCCTAAAATGGTTGAGGATATTACTTTTCCCCATTTTGCATTTAAACTAAATTGAAGAAACGTACAAATATTTAAAATCATACTTAAATAATTTAATATCAGATTATAAATACCTTACCAAAAACTTACTTCGAATTTACCTAAGTACGAATAATGCTTAATTGTCATGCCTGATGGCCCTCAAATTACCGTTTAGAATATTATATTGCTGCCCTTTTTTCTTACAAAATTAATGCTAATCGAAATTATTTCTTTTACTGCTCTCAAATTAATTAAACACTTTAAACAAATAAATTATACTACTTATTATAACATTTTATGCTCGTCTACATCACATTATCATTATATTTTTTTTACAAATAGCCTCATAAAAGTATTACGAAAGAGCATGGTTTTTCAGTACGTTTTTATAATCTCGTCCTTGTGGACAAATTTAATACACCAAACTTTTCAACTGGAGTGTTTAATGGAAAAGTGGATACCAGTGACATAGAAAGTAGTGAAAATCGTATGTGCGCAATTATATGTTTATACTGTTTATGCTAGTTACCTAGTGTGTGCAATAAAATTAACGAAGATTAAGAAACATCTGTTTTTTCGTTACTCTTTTTAGCCGTAAATTTAGGTATATTCCGCCTGTGTGTCGTGACTATAAAGCTATAATAACTCATAATAAGTCAAGTGGTACAATTGGGTATTTCTATGAAATTGAAGGTTAAATTTCATGTTCTATGTCTATGAATTGGTCTATATAATAGAGCACGATTTTATAACAAGAATCCTTTTGTTTAATTTTTAATAAACACAATCGCAAGCAGTAAACGTATGTAAGTTGTATTATACTAAAATGATGTGTAAACATTTTTTTAATATAACTTTTTTCCATAGCCCACACACTATCATATTGTAAATATACATGTACGTCAATTTATATTGTAAATGTTCATGTACTAAATATTATCTTGTTTATAGCAGTTTCAAAATTTAATAATTTCTTATCACTAAAATATTCGTTTAAATATAACAGCTCACGTGAATTATTTTTCTATAAGAGAATTCGACTAAAGATGGAGCAATACATAAATGTATGTATACACCAAGTAACCTTCAGTTCGATACTGAATTAAAGAAAAAACAATAAAGAATACAATTATATTTTTGAAATAAATTTCTAATTTACATATATATGTAAATTATTAACATTTAAAAACGGTTTGCTTAATGTTCAATAACTTATATCTTAACATAGTCATTGGCAATGAACTTTGGATGGAGGTTTACAGGAAACGAGTTCAATTACTGCTCACGTACATTGTACATTAAATAATTATGCTGTCATCAATTGATTTATAAATCAAATACCAAAAACGCGTAAACTCTAATTACAAGGAAACAGTTTATCTACTTTCTGATTGAATTCTGATGTGTATAAGACATATCCCGAAAAACCTCTTTGAAAATGCCGAGAAATTACCGCTCCTTACCTTCCAAGAATTTAAAGGTATTGGAAAATTCATATTAATCACTGTTAAAGATAGGCAAAGTATGATGGCCAAAGTATCCGTTCTAACGAGAATATGTTATTTATTTGTTGTACATACATATGTGATGTTGGATAATTTCAGCAGCTTTATTACGCTCTGTGGTTTACTGATAAAATTATAAGAACACAATTTAAATAAATTTTATAATGTAAATAAAAATCATATCACCAAGAAAATTTCCATGTCTCGTATTATTTTACTGTGACGCTTTAAAAGAATAATATATCTAATAAAAATATGCACGTGCCAGCTGTCAAGGTTAACTTTTGCACTCGATTTCGGCTGATCTGTGTGTAAAATAATGTGCACAACAATTTTAATGACGGATTATTTTAAAACTCTGCGTCATTTCTGCTTTTTAAAATGATATAATTATTGTACAAAACGGAGATCCGTAAAGCTAAATAAAAATGCAGCTTGGCAAGTGTCTGGCACGCCCTCTTATTTCCATTTTGCGTGAAATATAATTGACAGGAAAATAGGCAAAATTGTGACAATATGTTACTATTATTTACGTTTTACTGTACGTTACGTTTTGATAGTATTTACTGCCAAACAATGCCGCGTCAAATCCTTATTTTTTAATTTGGATAGCCACTCCTCTCATACTTCTTCCTTAAAGAGCAAAGATTGTAAAAACTATTTCTTCTTCAGGCACCTTCACACAGCCATCGTCGAAGGTTTCGTAGAAGTAGCGTTAGCCTTAATACGAGCAGCTCCTCATCCTAGACTCCTGGATACGCCAAACGATGATTCACAGACGCCCCTGCACCTCGCCGTCGAAACGGCTCAATGGAGGATAGCTCGGTGGCTCATCGTGGCCGGAGCAAGGCCGTGCCCGAGAGATATCCGTGGAGATTCACCACTGCACATAGCCGCCAGAGGAGGTGACGTCAAAAGTATTAAAGCCATCGCTGACCCCGTCCAGCAGCAAGAAAGGGACGCGTTAGCTCTTAATTACCAAGGACATATGTATCAGCCATGCGATTTGGACCAATGGAATTATTTAGGTGAGATTTGTTTTTAAACAGATGATCATAGAAACAACTAGTAAACTAATATACCGTTGTATTTTTTTGTAACTACACGTTACAAAAAAATTATTTTACAAGTGTTAGGTATTTTATAGAAATTATCTTTATTTTACGGTAAACAAGGTAGCATCTCGTTTATTATTTCTTACACAGTGTGTACCAAAAGTAATTCATATTTTTATTCATTTTCAATTTGCAAAAATATATTTAAAACGGGCCAATTGATATCTCCAAATGTACAATTTTTCATAATATTTTACATTCACCTATTATAGACAAATTATTTTAACTATGATCTAAGTTATCTAATTATTTTCTTTGAAAATCTTTGAAAATTTATATCCTAAAACTAACTGAGACAATTCTAAATGTTTTATATACAGTCGAACTTCTATAACTCGAAACTGTTTTATTGTTAGTGCATTTGATTTTATTTACATCTAATTTTTTGACCCCTGTAACTCGCATTTTCTCTAAGTCGAAGACATTTTCTTGCATTTAAAGGGTTCGAGTTAGAGAAGTTCGACTGCATTTGTTTATTTGTGAATTGTACAAAATACCCCATGAAAAGTGATCATTAGACATATTCTTATTAACACTAATTAAAAGTTTACCTAACTTAAATAATGAATTGTGGTAATAACTATCTCTCAATGCATATAATTAATATTTATATACGATACCTATTCTAATAAAAAGAAAATTGCTGATATGATTTTAAAACAGTGACAAAAAAATATTTAATGCATATTGCATTTGGGATTGACATTTAACCGTTTTATCTTCAAGTCTTAAATTTCTAAGGAGCTAAATAAAATGAATTTCATCTACAATAGAGCATTCTAGATAAATAAAACTAAGAAAATTCATAGTACTAACTCTTTTTCCACATATATCCGTTAAATCTACATGATTTAATACAGACATAGTTACAGCATGACATATTTACTAACAATAAATTCTTTCTAGAGTAGCAAATTGTAAAGGATGTGCACTCACATTTTACATCATAGGGAAGCCCATTTCATTGATTCGTGGTACACGTGCATTTATTATTTCAATAAAAAAAAATGGTCGCAGAGCAAATAACCTCGAAAAATAATACAGAAATCGTAATCAATGTTGAGAGACTGAATTACATATGGGTTCATTCATTAATTACTACGGTCGTCGATGAACAATCGTTTGTATTTGTTTAGTAGTTTATTACCTGTTCATTGTGACGATAATAGCTGTTTTCGTTAAATTCTAAGGACTGCATCAGGATCATGTCAAAACTCACAATTCGTATATCGATATAATATTAATAATATATTAACCTGTTAGTCCGAACTGAAAATGGAAAAATACGGTCCACTTATTATGATAATGTAATTAACTACGAACTAACTAATGTAATTGGCTACGTTCAAAAATTGATAAGTTTCTAGAACGTAAAATTCGCTCGTGATAATAGCAGCGTAATACAGGATGTTTACAGACTTGTAGATTTATTTTTGGTAGAAAATATGTTTTTTCAAATTGAATCAAACAGAGCAAAAATAAACTTAAATTATACATATAAAAACTGACCTCTTAAAGAATATTTTGTTAAGAACTGCTATTGAACAGAAGAGTAAACATTTTATTCCCATTTTGACACGTCAATTAAGTATGTTTTTCGTGTACAGGCGTCGCAGAGAAGCAATATTTGGCCCAAATTTTCCACGGATTAATATATACATAAATTCGTTTCTGCAATAATTCGTGTAACATCATTGTAATAATGATAACCAGTGGCGGCCGGTGTAATTTTTGTCTGGGGGTGCAATCGATAAAATAATAACAAACGAAAAATTAAAATAAACTTACCTATGTCCAAGCCTGAGGTTATTTATATAGAAAATCGATTCATCTGTTCTTGAAATTCGCAAAAACGTCAATTACAAGATCATTAAAATCCAGATATTAATAATTTGGAATCGCGCAACTAGCACTTTCTCCATACTTATCATGCAAAGTGAATTTTAGTCTGTCTTGCGCCATTGTGTTTCTCAAAAAGTTTTTAATTCGTTTAAGCGTCGAAAAACAGTGTTCACTCTCAACACTTGTCATAGGTATGGTACAAATTAATTTTAATAATAAAACAGTATCACTAAAACAGTCCGTCAGGTTTCGATCTATAAATAATTGCAAAATTGCTAAGCAACTTGCTGCTTCACGAAAATCTTCCCTGCTGTTTATAACCGTTAATTCACTTTTCAATTTAACTTTGCCCAAAAATCCATAAATTTTCGTTACATTGTTAAAATCCTGAATGGGGAATTGTATCTCATAATCACTAAATTTATTGGGGAAAAATAGTTTCGACGATAACAGGTATTCTGTAAACTCAAGTCTGTTTTTAGTTTGGGTAATTAATATATCACATACTTCTCTAGTTTATTCAGAAAATGATATGTCATTATGGGATCGTTTTTTTTTTTTTTTTTTTTCAGGTGAATTTGAGGAATTAGTTGTCCGGATTTTTATAATTGCGCCTTCAAAATTATTTAAATAACTGCTCATCTTGACAGCATCTAATGATCGAGACTGAAAACTGAAACCCTATAAAAAGGATTTCACAATGAAGCATGACCTTGGCGAAAAACGCGAGCCAGTATTTAAAGTTATCGTTATTTAAATAACCCAATAACATTTGAACCTGATTTTTTGTATTGTAATCATTTCCCGCAGTGTCAAAAATACATTCTAAGCATTCTTTTAAAAGTTCAGCATTTTCAGAAACGGTTCATACGGTTGCGTATTAAAACTCCGTTATATATTCCACCGAATGTATTATAACGTGCAATGCACGCAAATCTCATATACATGCGTATCTCCTGTTTCACGCGCCCGAGTCCTCTCTTTCTAACACATGGTTAAACGGTCCTGTGATGTGTGCAAAACGAAAACTGAACGCGCTACGTATTTAGAGTTGCAGATTTACTATCTCGTAGATAAATTCTAGGGCTGGCGACTCTCGCGACATCTAACGAGCTGTAAGCGAGACTGTTAGATATCGGAATATTACCGGATACATTATAACTATTCGGATATCGGATTACATTATCATTATACATAGAAATGATAATATAATGTATAGTAAACACCTAATAGGTATTTTTAGGAATTTTCAAGGGAGCTCACTGCACAAATGCACCTACAATAAAACCGCCACTGATGATAACAATAAAATAATTTCGACATTCACAGTCATTTTAAGAATGTTCAATATTATAGAATAACAGAGACATACTCCTTGTAGTTGTTGTTTATTAAATCCTACATGTCAGTGCACTTGAAGCAATTTTAGTATCTATAAAACGTATATCAATTATATACATTTGATTAAATAAAAAAAATTTAAAGAAAATAGAAAAACACTTATTTTTTAAAGTGATAGTAATATTAATTAAGCCATTAACTTATTGCCTACGAGATGGATTTCGTATTGTAATCTATTCTTCAATCATTATTTTGTTATTATTTTTTATTTTTCTCATTTTTCGATTGTGGATGGTCCTCTAATTGATATGTTTCCAATCATCCAATCCTGATATATCTGGACATGATATATCCTATCATGATAATCTAGCATGTTTCATAAGTGATCGCGAAACATGATATAATATCATACGTTTACTCTCCATGGTTACAACTTGGTGGACAAGACAGGCGCACATGACGTGAAGTTTAATTGAATATGGATTAAGTGATATTACGTCGAAACCGCCAATGACAGAGGAATCGGATTTATTTAACCTCACGCACATGTTCATAGTTTCATTTTATTATCCAACTTTTTCCTATTTTATACCG
The DNA here is from genome assembly GCA_037954035.1 of Rosalia funebris. NCBI lineage: Eukaryota > Metazoa > Arthropoda > Insecta > Coleoptera > Cerambycidae > Rosalia > Rosalia funebris. The sequence continues at coordinate 16,160,945 of JAZFAV010000007.1, forward strand.
TTGCGTTTGTAACTTATTGTATATATTTTAATAATAAATAGGAATGATTCCCATGTTGATTTGGAGACAATTTATTCTGAATTTTAAACGTATGTAACTTCTAAACATTATGAAAGAACATCCTTTTTTAATTAGAATAAAAATTATTGAGCAACAAGGAAATATGTGACGAATCAATGGAATCATTTGAATCATAATCATAATAGTAAAGATAAATACGCGGAACGCATTTGGTATTTGCACGAATTAACGATCATGTAGGAGACACCTACCGTGTGTGACGTGTTTAATTATCATTTAGTTTAATCATGATGTGTTAATTCAAACATCAGACGAGACGGCTATTAACATTTAAGAAAACAATTAGCATTATAGTACGTTTAAATAGCGCATTGGATTTTTCGCAATTTATCATCAGTAGCCTCGATTATAGAGAAAAAAACAGCATTAATAAAATTTGAAACAGTTTGCGAAAAGACGGATGGAGATGAGGTCATGTGATGAATATAACAAATTACATATTTATTCTATTCAAACTTTCCAATATTTATTCTCTTCGGGAATCCCTGTGTTGTCTAACACCGTTGGGTGTTGGGTTATATTAATAAATGAAATACGAATAATCTTGAATGTTCAAAGTAACGTCGCAGCATTTTTTTTATATCGTTAAATGTGTGTTACTTTTTTGCGCATATATAGACTTTGATCATCATACCATTGAGTAACAAGCAAATTATCATGCAATATAGTTCTAGAATAAATCGTTTATTAAATGAAATTATTGTGTGTTAGAACGAGTTACGTGGCTGTTTGTCGCCGAGTTATCAAAGTTACAACGAAATAAATGATAATGAAATCATGGAAATTTTTAAAGGAGCTTGTTTAGTAGTTGCCAACATAACCACGAATATAAAGAATGTTATCGCACTTATCTTAATGTATAGAGGCATTCGGGTTTATTTATTTAATATTAACAATCAATTGTGGCGTGTGCTTTAACAGTGATAAGAATAGTTCAGTAATGATAGCAATGTCAAATTTATACCAAACATGTTTATAAAAATAAATTATGGAAATATTTGAAATCGAGTTCGGAAACCAAAATAAGGCACAAATTAATACAGGATCGGTTCCCAGATATATAACAGTAATCACACATTCTTTTTCTATACTTTTGCCTGTACTATTTTTACCGTTGATGTCAATAAATACGAATGCGGATCCTTAAGACAGGCACCACGTGATACGATTGCGAATTAAGACAAATTTCCGACCATTGACAATAATTTGTACGAATCGGCCAGTGGTTCATGGGTCATGAGCTCATGAGTCAGCTTGCCGAGTATTTTTCGAGCAACTTTCGAACTTTTCGGCGTAGTGGAAACTAGCTTTTCTTTTCTGCTTCTATAAATTTGCATTTGCACAGACAGCAACATTTTATATCATAATAAGTCTTTATTTTAAACGAACAAATGCGATAACTCTACCCACAATAATTCCATGCATATATTTAATAAGAATGTACAGTTTTGTACCGAGGTACAGTGGTGATTTTATTGTAGGTGCATTTGTGCAGTTAGCTCCCTTAAAAATTCCTTAAAATACCTATTAGGTGTTTACTATACATTACATTATCATTATACATAGAATGTTCCGATATCTAACAGTCTCGCTACAGCTTGTTAGATGTCGCAAGATTCGCCAGCTCTAGAATTTATCAGACTTATCTACGGGGTATTAAATCTGCAACTTGGAATATATGTATGTCTAGGGAGTTCAATTTCTGTATTGCACACATCAGAGGACCGTTTAACCATGTGTTAGAAAGAGAGGACTCGGGCGCGTGAAACAGGAGATATCTACACGTATCTTATGAGACTTGCGTGCAATGTACAAGCGAACTGTACAAACCGTTTCTGAAAATGCTGAACTTTTAAAATAATGCTTAGAATGTATTTTTGACTCTGCGGGACATGATTACAATACAAGAATCAGGCTCAAATGTTATTGGGTTATTTTTTATTTAAATAACGATTCGATTACTTTAAATGCTCGCGTTTTTCGCCAAGGTTATGCCTCATTGTGAAATCCCTTTTTAAAGAGTTTCAGTCTCGATCATTGGATGCTGTCAAGATGAGCAGTTATTTGAAAAATTTTGAGGACGCAATTACATATAAAAATCCGTACAACTAATTCCTCATATTCGCCTGAAAAAAATACAATGACATCATTTTCTGCACAAACAAAGGAAGCGTGTGATATATTAATTAACCAAACTAAATATAGATAACACCTGTTAGCATCGAAACTATTTTTCCCCAATAAATTTAGTGACTATGAGAAACAATTCTCCATTCAAGATTTTGTAAGACAATGTAACAAAAACTTATGGATTTTTGGACAAAGTTAAATTGAAAAGTGAATTAACGGTTATATACAGCAAGGAAGATTTTCATGAAGAAGCAAGTTGCTTAACAATTTTGCAATTATTTATAAATCGAAACCTGACGGACTGTTTTAGTGAAACTGTTTTATTATTAAAATTACATTTGTACCATACCCATGATAAAGTGTTGAAAGTGAACGCTGTTTTTCGACGCATAAAGGAATTCAAAACTTTTTGAGAAATATAATGGCGCAAGACTAAATTCACTTTGCATGATAAGTGTGGAGAAAGTGCTAATTGCAGCGATTCCAGATTTTAATAATCTTGTAACTGACGTTTTTGCGAAGTCCAAAAACAGAGGATGGATAGATGGATTTCCTATATAAACAACCTCAGACTTGAACATAGGTAAGTTTATTTTAATTTTTCGTTTGTTATTGTTTTATCGATTGCACCCCCAAACAAAAATTACACCGGCCGCCACTGCCGAGGTATATCAAAAAGTAACGGGGAAAACGAGATGTTTTGAACCTTATTTGATCCTTATGTACTTACGATTTAATTAAATAGTATTTTATTACGTCGTCAAGCATGGTATGAAATCATTAATAAAATATACGTACAACTCAGATTTATTTAACCGTAAACGTTAAAATATCCAACTGATAATTCCTGAGTGTTTTTATCTGCCACTTTATAAATAAACCCAATTCTTGTTTTAGTAGTCTAATTTAATTATAGTCATTCTATTCGGGCAGGATACATTTTTCAGGCACTTACACTAACTCGTAAATCACAGATAACGAGCAGCTATTCAACAGAAGCAGTTGTATTTGTTTACATTTATGTACCTACAACATTCAGCTTCGAAAAATTATGTAATAGTAAAATATTATTACACAATACCTACTCGTATTTTTACATTTCCGCACTCCACTATAAGCGGAAAAGTAATGTAATCGTGTAAAGAAATAAACCTATTGATTTTGAGGTGGATAGGACACACCCCACCCTGCCCATGGATCATGAGAAAGCACGACGGTGGACTATTTGAGAAATTTTTTTGTTAACACAATAACTCAATGTCGGATCGATCGGGTTTTGACTGATTCGGATCGGGGACGTCTCCCAGACGACATCTATATTGATTTTGAGGTGGATAGAACACACTACCATGTTCATGGGTCATGAGAAAGCACAATGGTGGATTATTTGAGAAATTTGTTTGTTAGCACGATCACTCAATTAAATCGTGTCGGATCGATCGGGTTTCGACTGATTCTGATTAGGGGCGTCTACCAGGCGACATCAATTGATTTTGAGGTGGATATGGGTCACGAGGATGAACTATTTGGAAAAAGTAAAACTGTCGCATAAAACACATATTCTGCATTTATGTGTTGGTTTATTTTTTCTCGGCCACTCAATTTCGAGATAGAGATGTTCTACGTGCGGAAAAGTCCGTTTTAAGGTTTTAAAACTATTTATTTTAATAACAGAATTGCGTGAATCATGTAGAATATGAAACTACTACTATTTTACACAGAAAACAAGAACTTTGGACCATTCACAGAAATAAAATAATTTTATTGAAATTAAATCTTGATAGATTTTCAGAAACATTGTATAGGGGAAATGTATTAATATATTCGAGGACGAGAATATATTAATGACTGAAAGTGAGCCAGATATATGTATACACCATACGATCCAGCAAATTCCTGTTGTAGAAATCTGTGTGCAAACCTATAATTTTTTTTTAAACATCCATTATGGAAACTTGTTCATCTTCTATCGGTCTTTTATCAGTTTTTATCATCTCCCAATGATGCCAACGTGGTTAGCGAAACGCGCGTCGGGAAACGTGTAATCTTGTAATGTTCGTGGAAACTGGTCTCTTGTTTTTGTAGCTGCATCAAAGGTTCCAGTCCCTTCCCGGGACCTTATTGTTAGTCAAGCATATCCTCTTGCATAACAGCCGTGTTACGAACCGACGAAATACTCGAACTTATAATCATTGAGTAAGAGTTAACTTTATAGATTGACGGGGTTGAATTTTGATTTTTAATAGTTTTCGTTAAAAGAAGAAAAGTACAATGTAAGTTTGTGTGGGTATATAGAGGGCTAGATTAGGTAATGAACAAGTTGCAGACCAAACATGATGTTATCCTCAATCTTATAAAGATTACTTTATAAAAACTTAATTTTATTCTTAAATTTAAGTTTTTATGTGATGTGAAACTTGGTTATTTCCTAATTTAAACCTTCATCTAGCCGTGTAAGTTAACGTTATATTTTTAAAAATTATTTTAACGATCAAAACTATTCTCAAATATGTCAACATTTCCGCATGTTCAGATCGTCTCTCTTTTAAGTGGGACTACATCATTCTTCGACGGCACGTTGAAACGGATGCCGCAGTGGGATATTTTCGTTGCTGTCACATATGGCATCGATATCCTAGTAAGTTAATAATTAAAGATCGTTCTGGCAATTTGGAATTACCCGTAAGAACCGCCCGGTTTACCAAAAAACCCATAATCGAACCTACATAAAATTATTTCTGGTTATAGATTTTTTTTCTTAATTTATATCTCGAATCTAACACGTTAATAACTCATTGTGTGGATTTCGTCTTTAATTAATGTTGGATTTTCCTAATTCCTCGGCATATTTTTGCGGTGACCGGCGAAGTGTTGCCATTCTAAAATGCACTTCTATTAATACGACTCAGCCGCAAAGGATTTTTACAGCGCTGTGGACGCCGGAATGCCTGGAGAAACATTTTAAGTTGGGAAAACCAGACGTCTGCCAGTCAACGGTACGAATTCCGCATAGTTTCTGACTCCGCCGTGCCGCACCGCTTCTTGCCTTTAAATAAAATTTCGTGTATTTTAAGATGCCCCATTGAAGTCACCCGGCGAGGTTCATTGCTGTTAATAGAATTATCAACTAAATCTAGATTTTCTCCACAATTAAAAATAGATTCAGAAACTAATTATTCTCAGATGGGTATCGCGTAATCCGTGTTCGTTGGAACTGAAAACCGGTTCGGAATTCTTTGTTAGTATGTCAAATTTCCTAGAAAGTAACAGACTGTTTTTAAAATTCTTCAGAAGAACTATTTTTTATCTTAAAAAAACCATACGAGGCCTGATAAAAAAATACGGTGAATAATTTTATTATGAACAAAGTAATAAGCGTACTTTAAATTTCAACTAATCTCCTTCGAAGTACTGTTCTTGGCTAGTGATGCAATTATTCCAACGTTGTTTCCATGATTGGAAACATTTCTGGAAGGCTTCTTCCAGAAGAGCGTGCAGCTGCTCTGTCGTGTCCCTCTCAATGTTGGGAATGGTGTCAAAACGTTTTCCTTTTTCGAGATCGAAGGACGTCCTGAACGTTGCTTGTCTTCAACCTACTCATTTCCGCTTTTAAATCGCTCATACCACTTCTTGTAAACAGTCTTCAGAGTCACCACATTATCACATTATAATATTTCATGAGATTCTTTGGCACTTTGTTGCAACTTAAAATAAGACTTAATGTTAATGCGTTGTTAGAAATCTATGATGCACGACAGGCACGGTAAACACGTCCTCACTCTTCTGGCTCTGGAAGCCAATTGACAAGTCACAACTTGATCATACTTGACACTGACTATCTCAAGGGATGAGGCTATTGGACGTATTATTTCACACAGATGTATAGTCAGCAGGTTCTGCTATAAAAATTCGTTCACCGTATTTATTGATGAGCTCTCGTATAAGCCGGTGAATGAATTTTGTAAATTTACGACACGATTTGATTGTGGTGGTTATGCCTTAGCTTCGGCCATCTTAATGATCCAAAACTCTCTAAATTATTACAATTAATCTATAATTAACTTAACAATTAATCTATAATTATTATATAAATATAACAGTCACAATCATATACATGGGGAAAATTGTGCCAAATCGATAATTGCATTCAATTTAATTAGCTTGAATAACTCTGAAACTACTCATTTTGAAATAAACTGTACAAGATAGAAATTACATTAGAACTAAAATTTATTGATCAAATAAAGAAAAAAAAAAACGCAAGCAATTCTAGATATTTCAGTATCAGAGCCTACCAACACCTCCGCCACTGAGGGTCATATTTTTTGTCACCGAAATATATTAACCTTTAATTAATTGAATCACATTTATTTTTATGTATTCGGTATAAAGTCGATGTAATATTTTGACGTTCAAAAGAACGCCCTGTATATAGTCAGTTGATCACGCGTTTCGACTTGCTCAGCTACTAAGAGAAATAGGCTAATTCATGTTAGTACCTAAATCACGGTAGTCAGACTATATATTACATGCGTGAATTCATCACATGCTTACATACTATCTATGACTAGTTATGACTATCATTTGAGAAAACTATTAAACCTTCACTTGTATGGACACAGAAATTGACTTCCTTCCCCGAAAGCCTCAAGCTGCGGCGGGGAAGGTTACACATAAAGACAAGGACAAATATATCCATGCTCAGGGACTTATACCAAACTCCCCCCATTGGCACTCGAGCACAAACATACAATGATTGACACCCCAATACTGGGCCCAGTCCGCTACCCCGGACCACAGTACAAATGAAATTCCCACAGCCATCTCTATAAAACAATACGATAGATTACCCATCCATGTTTATATTTCTCTTGCATTTTTATAGGTTCGCGTCGTACAACTAACCATAACGCCCATTTTATTCTTTGAATTACATTTTTCTATATAACCAAGCAGTTATACATATTTTAATATCACGTCCATAAGTTTATAGTAATTTATTTACACACGCATAACAGTGGATAATTAAAATTCACAGCTGACTGAGTTTGTTTCGACGTCACTTTATGCCGTATTATCACATACACAAGCATAATATTATAATACAGTATTTGCAGTCGAGTGCTGTGAATGAATGTGTGTGTATTGTATGTACAAAAGTAATGTTATCCAATATTATGAAATGACAATAGATAATTGATTTTATGCATCGGTATTTCACGTATGAAAACAGGCAAATTTTGGTCACATGGGACTTTTGTTATTATGTAACAACTATCTTGTAATTATCTAACTTAACTACAATCCCATGGTATTAGGGATTTAAATTTTTTGTATCAAGGAAAGCAACTTTTTTGTAGATACCTACGTAAATAGTTTCCCATGCGTTTTATAATTAACTACCACGCAATATTGACTTTTTAAAAAAGGTAATAAACCTACTTAAACTTGGAATAATTGAAAAGATGAACATGCCTTCTATTTTTCATAACATTCATTTACATCGATAGCAAAATGTTATCCAATTAAAAAAAATCAGCATAAGGTGGTGAGGAGAAAGTAGGCGCTTCAATATATTGATTTGATACAAAAAAAACGACCTAGTATTTTGTAGTGTGACGTTACATACGCCATGCGGTTAACTCTTAATTTGGTATGAAATTACTTAATCCACTGTTTAATACACTGATGTATGTTCACCGTTTTTGCATACAGTGTAGTTGTTTTCTCATAGCATTGAATACTAGGAAGTGGAACATATTAAACCTTTCATTAATAAAAAATATTTTTACATTTTACTACGACACGCTATCGATTTAAATTCTAGTACCTCTACTGTGACACCTTGACCTTCTAAAAGTAATACAAAACGGTATTTACTGTTAAATATTAACCATTGTACTAACAAATAACATATTGGAAAACATTTTGATTATGTTAAGCGATCGCGCGCCTTACAGGCAAGGTAATACATTTAAAAAGTAGTTTACTCCATCAGCTGCATCAATTAGGATTTTCCCAAAAGATAACATCACTGTGGTTTAACTGGTCTTCGGGGTATAATATTCTAATCTTTGGGCTTTGTCAGCCGATTATTGGGAAAACCCCGAGTGCATTACACTCCATCAAAATGTAATAGTTGAAAGTACAAAAAAGGAAACGGTGGTAAAGCGTTTGCCCCTCTGCTTCACCTTTAGTGGAACATAAATTGCCAGATCGGAATTCTTAAAAGTTTTATTCGTCTGTAAATTAACACACAAAACAACAAAATAAATTAGTTATAACGTTGCGTGAATTGAGATGTAGGATACGATGATTATGAATAATTCGATTATGTTTCACTCATTTCTGTAAGTTTCTGTGTTTATTTCTATGTACATATTTTGATATATTCATTGTATCTCTAACGTAACATAGGTACAGGAAACCATTAAAACCATACAGTAAATGTTTGGCAACGTATACATGGTTGTAAACTACACTATTTTTGTGATAAACTATTGGGAGGTTGCGTCATAGTGATACATATGATACATGATTTTTCCTTTTAAAGGAATATGATGTCAGTTCATGGATACTCGGAAGTAAGTGTTAATAATAACAACAACAATAAGAACATTAATTGGACCAAGCTGCACCGACATTAAGTATCTGGTAAAGGACTGAAACTACCATAACGGGTGGATGTCTGTTAGAAACATCATCTACAATCTACAAATTCATATCTCAATGAAGGAGGTCAATATACTATTAGTATTATTGTTTCCGAACTACAGGTTAATTCTTAGAATTTCAGAATAATATTTTTGTTACTAAGTGCATGGACTTATATTTATTCATTAATTTATACATATTTCAGGCCTTGAGCGTGCTCCATGATAATTGTAATGTAAATTCAATGACATTTTCGTACGCGTAGTTATGAAATATATCAACATCTTATTTAACGATTTATGTGCTTTGATAGGAATGTGAACAAAAAAAACATTCGGGAAATAATTGGCGGGTGTCATAAAATTCTATTTAATGACATAATTTTTAAATAAACTAACCTTTTTTAATACATCGCTCTCCTCTGAGAATGGAAATTTTTATTTATAATTTATATATGTATTTTATAACATCAAAAAATAATGTAATAAGACACTTCCGATACATTTTCCTGAAATTACGTAATACTGCTTTTGTTGATAGGTGGCGTGATCGTTTTAAAAGCCATAGTCTACTCCAATAATTCATTTGTTATTGCCTATATTTCAGGGGAAGTATTCTTATTCATTACGTTCTTTCTTCATTGTATGTGCGTGGTATACACACCAACAGTACTACGTTGTTTAAAACATGATACACTTTTCATGTCACTGGTCATTTTCACGTAAGAAAATGTGTGACATCGCGGTTATATAACAGGGTCGTAACCATAATGTCATAATCATATCACATCACTACGAGCTCTCACCTTCAGTGGTGTGAAATTTTATTAAAATCGATTTATCATTTTTATAGCTGACCAAGAAATTAACAATTCCGCTTGGCCACTTATAACTGAAATATACAGAAATAAACAAAAACGTACTTATACAAACGCGATTATAAAAAATGACACATAATAGTTAAAAATGTGAAGCATTAAGTGGCGACATGCAATTGCGTTATTGTAAAAAGTAATAACAATAAAAATGTAATGGTATTTAATTATTCTTTAAACAGTATTATATCATCCTTAGGATTTTCTGACAATTAACAATTACAACATTCTCACCAGAAATAATTTAGAGTTTAGAAAACTGAAGTTTCAGAAAACAAAAGAACAAATGAATGATAATTTTATCAATATCGTGTAACATTTTCCCATTACTCGCAAGGAAAATACCAAAACATGGGTATTTTCCGTCGAAGTAATTGCTGAAAATACATACCTAATAAATAGATTTGCTAATCCTTGGTTGTTTCTGGTTATTTCTATGTAGCAAGCTTTAAGTCATCAGTAAAGCGACATTTAGAGTAATCGGGAATATGGGTCCTGTATCGATCATAATCATTCCGATCTAATATTATCCTTGGGTATGCTGCCGCTCCCCCAGTATAGCGCGCCAAATCACGTGCTGGTCTAAATTTAAATCGGAACGCAAGAGGGGATCCATTTTTAGGATCCGTCCATTTTAGGACTGCGGTTGATTCATCTGGGTACTACCTCCTGGTGTTGACGTACACCTTGGGCTAGATTGGGGACGCGAAAATCAACGCGGACTTTTCGATGACGACTCTAGCAATGACCTCAAAAAGTTTTTCTGGTAAACCGTCGTGAAACGGGAGAAACCGTTTAGCGTCGTTCTTACGCCAAAATAAGTGGGCAAAAAATGTGTATTTTACATACAATGAGATCCGTTATTAACTTCACGTTATTTATATATGTCAATTTTATTCAAAATAACATCCCATCATCCGAATTTTATTAATTTTATTAGGGTAACACTCAATATCATTCCCTTATTCCTAAAACGACGAGTTTCTAAGATATTCCGATTTTAGTGAAATGTTACGTGAAACTAACATTTAGATAATTAGCTGAATATGCATAACTTCTGCTATAATAAATAAATCCAGTAATTAATTATTTTGTACAAACTACAAATACCCCCAAATGTACAGGGTATCCAAAAAAGGAGGTCGAACTTCAACAAATTTGACCTTGATTATGTTGATGTAATTGTACTCGAAGTTCCCATATCCGAATATTCATCAATGGTTAATTTTACGCATAAGATTTAATTCAAATCAAAATATATCGGGTCGGGAATTATATTGAAATTTACCCTAAAGTACTAAATAGAATTTGAATATAGCATAAAAATCATGGCATACCTAGCATAAAGCATGGTAAGGAAGATAAGAGGATACCAACTTCCTTACCATGATATACCAACCGATAGAACCGGACGCGTTATATACAGTACGTGACATTAATTTCGTGAGATAAAGCAATCATGAAAGTCCTATTTATAGATTTTCCGTTTCACATTATTTGTACTTTCCCAGAAACGTATAATAGGCCACTCACAGTAAGGCGCCTTATATATGGCTATGCTTTACCATTTTCTTAATTAGTGAAAGTGATCAAAAAATAAAAAACTGATGATCATTAACTAATCTCATGAAAAGTGGAATTCATGAACACATTTTTCCAGTATCTATTTGATACTGGAAATATATCCATTGATATATTTCATAATACCTACTATTTATTCTTTACGATCCAACTTAACTAAAATTTATTTTATTTTTATATAATTTACGTTATTGAGTAAAACTTCACGAAAGTAATATTTATTAAGACATAATAGAATTAAAAATAATCACAGAAAATAAAATTAAATATTTATTGTAAGTAGTTCCGAAACACCCTGTACATACATCCGTACCAAAGTTTGCCTATTGACGTGCGTATTAAACTTCGGTCACTGGAGATACCTGCACTATTTCTTGATGACTTGGCATTGGCGAATTACAATGTGTCTACGTCATTTTTATTTACATTTTCTTCTGGCATTTTGAGAATAGTAACGACGAAAATACTAGTAGTAAATAGATCGGAAAAACAGCAAAGATGGTGCGAAGGTTTAACGTAGATCGGTCGGGTGCAAACGCCCACGAAATCACGAGCGATGTTTGCTCATTCGAATACTGTGCTAATTTTAAATTAACATTGTTGCGTTGCCTGTACACATTAAAATTGTGGGATTTCCAAAATACTTTTGCGATATCGCAATACGTTTCTTACAGACTGTTTCTTGCCGCGCTAAAAAAAATTTCTCCTGGCAGTGGGACGCACGCGTATTTTGGTACGGCGAATCATGAAATTTCACGCACTTTCTTTTACTACTTTTCCTCGTAAATTTACATATTTGTTGTACCTTACTTCTAATTCTCATATTAGAACTGTCTGATATTTATCTTTGTGGTAGTAAGTGCCATTAAGTAAGCGTGTGTAAAATTTACACTTTCTTTTTTATTTGGAATATGTGTAAACTAGTTATGACATAGGTCGTTAGTGTCATTATTTATATGGGTCTTTCACCTCTAATTTCATTTTTTATACCAATCAAATATGCAGTAACAATCGATATATTCAGTTGGAAAACGTTGAAGCGATAAGTTTATTGTGTTTTCGAAAATATAGCACGATTACATCCCCTTACTATATCTTAATGCACTCGTATATGCATATTTCGACTGCAATATTATTATCGTCAGCAGAAATCATAGTTTCTTATTCAAATGTCGGATCTGGACCAAATACTGCATTCTTGTTGTATTTCAAAATAACGCATATGTATTGTATATTTATTTGCGGTCTTGCGTGCAGGGTGATTAAGATTGGCACTGAAAGTAGTAGGCGTTTCTGGCAACTTAAATTAAAATATCTAGAGAAAACACTACGTGATTTTCACGGCGAGCCCGTTGAAGTTATTTTTGTTTTGTCTCGGGTCAAATGCACAGAGTTACACATCAAACAATAAGATATATTTATCGCTATGATAAAACTAATAGAGGGTTATAATTATTAAGTTATATACTCAAATGAAATTAAAATTACAGTATTTCATTTTAACATAGATAATGCGGATCAATATGAAACCATAACAGATAAAATTTACGATAACTTGTTTATATCATATATGCAATATTCAGCAGTTCATCATTAACTTTATATAATACATTTACGTTTTTATCTTTTCATTTCTAGTTTTATTAATCACAAACCTTTTCATTGACGCTAGTTTTGTGTGAATATAATTTAACATGTAAATTATGTAAACAATCGAGTGTAAATAATTTAAAAAGTTATAACAAACTCGTTTCGTTACTACATTCCATTAATTAACGCCATATTTCAAGAGATCTTGGAAAATTTATTTTAAACAAAAAATTCCATCAGGATTTATTTTACGTGCTGTAGATAATTACCAAATTATTCCCTTCCACTTTATCTTTTTTTACTGATTCTATTTTTCTTAAATTGTACTGAAAAAGTAAATAGATTTCGATAATTTTTTGTATCTTTGTTTGGATAGCAAAATTATAATGAAATATCTTTTGTTTCAGGTCAAACATGTGTCCATGTCGCAGCTATGCATGGACATGTAGAAGTGTTGAGGCATCTAGTCTGGTATGGAGCCGACATCAATGCCCGAGAAGGATGTAGTGGATACACAGCTTTACATATTGCTGTTGAACAGAAGAACGAACCTCTTGTCCACTTCCTGCTGCAATGTGAAAAACTTAATGTGGAAGCAGTAACATATGGTGGTTGTAATGCCCTCGAACTCAAAATCCTTTTACCTCCCAACATAAGACAAGCCTTGAGGAATAGAGGACTACCTTCTCCCTATTCTAGTGAAGACGATGAAATCGATAGTGATGACAGTGAGGATGAGGTATGTAAGTCTTGTTTTATTTTGCGTTTATTAGCAAATGCATCACCGGCATAAAAATTCCAAGATATTGTTAATTTATTGTTCTTTTCTTTACAGTTGATGTATGAGAATAGCCGTCTTTACTCGGTGCCCATGGTAAATGCGAGTGCCTAGGATGTTGAAGAAAAAACAAAGCGAATATAGAAATCAAACACGAGAGAGTACCAGTCCAATCTACTTAGCGCTTCCAAAGGCAGTGCTAATACAGATTACGATTACGAGAGGAGGTAGAATTGCCAAAAATTAGATATAACTGTGATCCAAAACGTAGACACGTCATCATGGCATCGTTTAAAGTGTTACTGAAATATTTGTTGTAAACAAATATAAAAAGATCATATAATTTTAGCCAAGTTTTTCACTACATATGGTAGAAGTCAATTATATTTATTAATTGAATATTGTACATAAACTAGATTTTACTGTTAAAATATTCTATACGCTTTTATCATTTGTAGGGGAAATTATTAAGCTCGTGATGTATATCGCGATTATTATGAAGTATATTTGTTACAGTGTGAAGACTAATGAACACAATAATATTATATTGAATTGTTTTCTGTTATAAAATACATTCTCCATTACTCAAAAATATTTTTGTTATATTTATTTGTTAGAAATTATTCCTTTTAAAATTATTTTTTGTATATACTCCATCAAATTATTTAAGTTTATTTTTAGTTATACATATTTTAAATGTCGCATCGTATTATAAACCAAAAAAAAAAAAATTAAATATACAATTATTTATTTCAAATCTTGGTTTTTTTCATCATGTTAAGGCTTGTAAGCTGATGTAAGTATTACTCATATATGTTTATTCTGAAAAGTTTTAAATTGCTAAATTTGGGAAATAAAACTTCTTTTAAGCTCATTTGGAAGTTTAAAATAAAGGTACCAACGCTTTCAAGATAAATGTGGGAATATAGAAAAAATTGTTTTACATTCATATGAAATCCACGCATAGAATTATCACATTTCCACAAAAGCCAGCCACTCATAATTTGTAAAATATACACCTTGGGTAAACGTCAGGTGTTCCATACCGGAATTACTAAACCATAAGTTGAATAAAAAAATAACCTTGATAAGTTTTTTTTATTTTAACGTAGCTTTTATAATAACTACCATAATGACACAAGTTTTAAAGGATATACAATATTTTTAATATCGCTATTTTACATCAACTTGTTACCTCTACCAAGGTCTATCACCAAATTTGGAAATGTTGAGAACCCCCGCTCATGTAATGGAGTATAAATCTTTTATTTGGCTGATATAGCACAGATGGAACCTTCAGTTTTACCTCTAAGAGATGGCATGTCATCTACACAAACCTCGCCAAAGTTTATGTAGCTTCTAGGCTACATAAACTTTGGCGAGGTTTGTGTAGATAACATGCCATCTCTCAGAGGTAAAACTGAAGGTTCCATCTCTACTATATGTGACATAAAAGACGCCAAAAATTATAAGTGATCACCCATCCAAGTGATGGTCGCTATGGTCACTGCTTGCTTTTAACTTTCAACAATGCAATTTCTGTTTTCACATGACAGCTTTTGACCATCTGACAATATCCTAATCAATCGAAGAAGGCTCTTAAAGAGCTTCGAATAGTCTGCGGGCATATTCTTTAAACAGCCATTTGAATGTGTTCTTCTACTGCGGTTCGATGTGATGGCCAACTGATCTTTGACGATTCTAAAGAAAATGGTCTAAGGGATCGAAATTTGATAACTGAGTAATATATCACTTTCAACATACTCAACTCTATAGAACTCATACAATATTTCCATAAAGATGGACAGACAATGTGATAATACTCCATCTTTATGATACCACATCAGAACTAAATGAATTAAGCCTGTAATACATTGATTATGTGTAACTCATTTACTGAGAGGTTTCATTTAACAATTTTCATTTTGATTTTGAATGTTTCTCAAAATCCTGAAAATATGAAAGAAGACAAAAAATAGTCCGAAATTTTAAAAATATCCATTTAAAAATCGATTAAAGCATTCGGGCACTCATTTTCATTATCATTTATTAAAGAAAATGGATGATAATGAAAATAATAGCGATGATATCATACTCAAAGGTGTTAAGGTTTGGTACCATTCATTACAGTCATTTTTTAAACCAATTGTTTATGCAAAATTCGCATGTTCCAATATTGTCAACGTATTGATCTAACCCAGTAGATCAGTATAAATATTAGTTGACTCAAATCAGCACATGTATAAACATAATATTCTGTCTGTATAATTACTTAATAATGATTAAATACTTATAATCTATAACTATTTTAATTATAGTTTATAACAATACAATTTTTATCTATTATTTTCTAATCTTCGTAAATGAACGTTATTATTCTTTCAATTACATAAAATTTAATTTAGCTTTGCAAATTTAACAATCCGTTGTATTCCAATGAGGCATCAAACTAATAACTTCAATATGACAACTCTTGGCAAACAATTCTGGCACGTTGTTTTCTAAGACTCATTTTGTGATATTTTGTTCTATTTTGAACCATAGCTTTTTTATGATTAGCCAAGACAGAAAAAAGCATAAAGCCTTCTTAGAGACGTTCAGGGTATTAACTGTTGAATGAAAAATAAACGCAATATCAAAGATATTCACATTTATATGTGCTATTCAAATATTGAATATTCAGCATAATATATCAGTAAAACCATTGATTGATTCCAGCTTATATTGTATACAGACATCACAGCTTCTTACTTTAAAACGCCAAGAAAACATTGGGATTTATGGTTTCTTTGAATAATCCTGTGATATATCACCAAGACATTTAACATTGGTGTATTTTATTTCAGATTATTTTTTATCATTATGTCAAACATGAATTGAAACTATTGATGTATTTACAACACTTAACTGCAAAAAATCTTTTTTTTTTTTGGGAGGGAGAGGGTTCAAAAAACAAATAACACAACAAAATCCAAAAAATTAACAAAAACAAATTTTATACATACAGATGTGGTGGTCAAAGAAAAACCCATGTGTACCAAATCCAGCTCAGCGAAGGCAAAAATCTCACAGAGCAAAAAGGCAAAAGCTGGCTTAATCCCGATGTTCAAAATGCATAGGGGCTGCGAGTGGGCTGTCTATTGATCTTTTTGGCTTTAAGGATTTTTGATCTAATGGTCCTGATACATACACAAAAAGCTATTGTCATGTGGGTAAGTATATAAGCATGCAGACACGCGCATATTTTCTTTACATTTACATCCGTCTGCTTAGTATATACCTAATGTTTGGAGGGTAAGAAAGCATCAAGGAAGTATGAAACGTGTAAAAATATGTCTTAAAATATTCTTATAAAAAGAAAATTGCAGTGTCAAACAACGTTCATCTGAATCATCAACAAAAAAACTAATGAAAGTTGAAATTCATTGTATGGTACTAATGATTCTAAATTATATGAAATAGGATTCCACATACATATATATAATATAGGTTTATAATCATAATATATAATGGGTTTTCCGAAAATTTGTAAAACAGCTGGATTTTTCATTTTTGACTAAATGAACAAAAATGAATGCATACTCTCTTGAATGTCTTTTAAGTTAGGCTATCAACTTCTAGTCATGTTCCAACTTTTACAAAAAGATTAATCAAACATGCAGAAAATTATCTCAATGAAAGCATTCTAATACAATTCTGAATTGGCTTTTTATGTACGCTACGTTTAATCATATCTAAAAGTATCATTTCAATTGAATATTTTCTAGACCTTATCTACATATTTACATTTAAGCTGTTAAAGAAACCTTTACATTAATGAAATTGAAAAAATAATACATCTCATCAATGATACTTATCAATATTTATTAATTTGGAGATTTTAATTGAACAAATCAAAATTAAATAGATAATTTTTAGGAACTTCAAGTAAATATAAAATAAATGAATGCCATAGAAGTAATGAATGATTTAGTTTACAAAGCACATTAATGTATCATTGTCAATTCATTTAATTTTATAATTGATTAGGAAGCACTACATACATATATAGTTCATTTCATCTCTATTTGCCAAATAAAAAATCCCAAACGGCTCTTATGTCACACCGTGGCTTGTTTTTATGGCTAGACTCAAGTAGACTGTTCCGTTTATCGGCAAGATAAGAGTTTTTTATTTGGCAAATAGCGATGAAATGAATAGTACAATTAAAATAATAGAGAGTGGTGATATAAGAAACGTATATAATAAATAACCCTATATAAAAATAGGTTATCAAATCATTTTACTGGCACTTATAGTTGTACCTTCCTTGTAGCAATTGAAATAAATAATTGCAATAAAGTGTATCCCAATGCAAGTCAACATTTGGTTGTTTATAATGTTAACCTTGATAATTAAGAGGTTTCAAGACGTGTAAATATCTTTTTTGAAGAAGGCTGGATAGCCAAAAGTGAATTGAATACCATATAATAAGTTAAAAAAATACCGACTTCAAGAAAAAAAGGTAACTTAACTAAAAGCAAGAAATAAATATTTTCTACAACAGTTTTATACTTATTTGTTATTCCGTTTAATGTAATTAAGGAATGATTGTTTATGTAACTATTAGTAATTGTTTTATATAATTTTTAAATCAGTGCCAAGTAAAACAAAAAAATATATACCTTGCTACTATAACAAGTTTACATTTAAAATTACTGAGGGCAGACATTCGCATTACTAATATTGTATGGCACCAACTGCAAAATTATATAAAACAATTAATAGTAATTACATAATAAACAATAATTTCTTAATTACATTAAACAGAACAACAAATAAGTATTAAATTGTTCTAGAAACATTTATTTCTTGCTTTTTAGTTATTTTTTTAAGTTGGTTTTTGTTTTTTTTTTAACTTATTTTTTCACAATTTTAAGTGATGGGTAGACCTACTAAGGATGCTTTGCGACTAATAAAACGACAACTATTTGAATAAAGAGTTCCGTCGTGTATCTTCGAAGTCCAAGGTCCAATACCAATAAAATTAAGATGGGACCACCTTGGAGCTATAGTGAACCCAACGCAAAAAATAATTAAAATCGGTTCATAAACACAAAAGTTATACCCGAACATACATAAAGAAAATATATATATATATATATATATATATATATATATATATATATATATATATATATATATATATATATATATAGACGAGTTGAGAATCTCCGCCTTCAGTTGATATATCCACTAAACCCGACTCCGCTGAAGTCGGTTAAAAATGATGATATCCAGTAAACCCTATTTTTGTTTTTCAAATAACTTGGAAATGACATTCATTATGAAAACTCAGGAAGATGGAAAGATGATACAGCACTAATATAATTTGCATATAAATATATTAACATGCATGTATTTAAATACTTGCAAGCTTTTCCTATATAACCAGCATATAAATATATTAACACCTGGAATATTTCTAATATCAGTATTTGTAAATTTTATTTTTTATGTACCCATTATTTTATTTTTTTATAATTCCATATTACTTATACTTGTCAAAGTATAAATATAGAATAATATAAATATAATAGAAGTAGGTATACTGCCGTCATAAGGAAGAACCGCGTATTCAACAAATTTTTCAAAAATGAGATATTATATTTTATGACTTTATAACAAACTTTTTAAACATATTTATTAAGGAAAATACGCGTATTTTAAAATGTTAAGTATATAAGTTTTAGATAACTTAATCCTACGTATTTGCACCACATTGAGCAGTAGTACTAAGCATAAACCATGTATATACCCAATGCTACGAAATACCCGCTCAAACACATAGCGCTTACGTAGTTCTTCTCTAGCAATTCCACATATACGCAGTTATTGCTTAGTATTTTCAGTTTCCGCGGTTTTCTTCTCAAACAGCCAACGCAATACTCAACACTTTTCGCGCGTATTTGGCAGTATATTTTAGTTTATTACCGGACCGCAAACATGAGTCGTGGACGTCTGTTAGTTAATTTGGCATTAAATAATGCCGAAAATGTGGAGAATTATGTTCAAAAGTGTCCTCCCGATATTGAGCAAATTATTGACAATCAGATATGTTATAACATGGATTTACCAATTTTTACTGAAGACAACAATGAAATTGGATTTATTAAAATGTCAGAGAGTTTTTGCATTGTTCCAGATGCAAAAGTTTTCCAGAAAAATATTCTTTATTTTTGCATAATAAAATTAAAATTCACATTAGGTATTACATTATTGTACACATTTGATTTATTTATTTTATATACAGTATGTCTCAGAACATTTCGATACTGGGTGATGCCGTTTTAATGAGAGTTATGAAAAATAAAATTTTCAATATAGGTACTTACTACATGGTTCATGAAAAACTCCAGAATATTTTATTCATTTTTTATTACAATTTCAAATATTAAAGGAAAATAATATAAAAATTGTATCTTTTTCCTCTTTTAGATCTTGGTTCAGCTGAACAATTTCGAGAAAATACTAATCCAGATCCTGAGGCATCATCAATAATAATATAAATTACCGCCAATAATACAAGTTCCTGCATTCTTCCAGATGATGGTAAGCAAAAAGATTTTTATTTTCGTATGATGCAATTAAAATTCACATTTTTAAAATGGAATTAATGTTAAATTTTTAAGTGCTTAGGTAACATTTTTTATATTAATCTTACCATTTCTTGTCTTTTAGATATCTTGAGAGATCAAGGTGAACAATTTCAACAAGAAAATACTAACCCAGATCTAGAGGTATTAATAGAAATTACTAATAATAACACACCAAATTCCAGCAATATCTCAGATGTTCGTAAGTAAATAGATATTTTATTTTCGCGTAGTAAAATTAAAATACTTTGTCAGCATAAATATTCACATTATCAATCGTAGGTAAAATTAAGTAAAAAATAAGTCAACAATGTGTGGAGATTCGTGTGCTAGTAATGTTTTTTTAGTATTCTTACTTCTCTCTTTCTTATTGTAGATTTTGATGAAATCGAACGTCAAGAAGAAAGTGCAAGTTCGGATCTTGAGGTATATAACGACATAAATGGACCCACAGAAACTTTAACAAAGCGTAGCACAGTAAGAAAAAGAAAATTGTACTCTGAAACTCCAGCTGAGCGTAAAATAAAAAAGAAAGCTTTATGCGTAAATAAACATGTTGTAAAGGGTGGTCCAACCATAATGCACGATGTTAATTGTGAGTCACACCTTAACGTCAAGTTTTTTGCCCAACTTAATTTGACATTTCTTTGTTTCAGTGTTTGACAAATTCAACCATGGAGAGGTACACAATTGAGCAGCGCGTTAAGATTGTTGAAGCCTTTTACGAAAATGGGCGTTCAAATCAAAATGCATTTCGTGCACTTCGTGACTTTTTTGGTCAGCATAATCGACCAAATGTGTCCACAATCGGGAGAATTGTGCGCAAATTTCAGCAAACCGGATCTGTAGGAAATGTGAAAACACCTGTGCATGCTCGCCCAGTTCGTTCTGCGGAAAACATTGTTGTTGTTCGCGATAGTGTAGCAGAAGAGCCGTCAACCTCGACTCGTCGTCGTGCCCAACAATTGTGGCCAGAAATTGAGGATATGGACCTGGACGATATGTGGAAATTCAATGGCCGTGTTATCTCACGTCGTGGCGATGTTAATTGGCCGCCACGATCATGTGATTTGACACCGTTGGACTTCTTTCTTTGGGGATATTTAAAAGAAAAAGTGTACGTCAATAAGCCAAGAACAATTCAAGAGCTAAAGGATGAGATAATTCGGCACATTAACGACATTGAACCTCAATTATATCTCAGTCATTGAAAATATGGACCATCGGATAGAGGTATGCCACCGAAGCCGTGGCGAGAATTTGGCCGATATTTTGTTTCACACATAATTGTCATAGATCCTTCTATCGTAATAAAAAATATTATGATAATTCTCTGAAAACTTTTTGTTTTATTTACAATTAACATCGTGCGTTTTAGTTGGACCATCCTTTACTTCCTGGTTGTAATAAGTCGTGTTTTTGTAAATGTTCTGAATTGATAACAGAAGAGAGAAGGCAGTCTAGTAACCATTATTACTGGAATTTATCTTGGCACGAACAAAAAATGTTCTTTTTACATAACACATCCAAGAACGAAGTCCAAAGGCGATATAAACCAAGCAGTGAGAACTGCTATAGGAAAATGTCCACTTACCAATATTTTTTGAAAGATGAGGCTGACACTAAAAAAACTGTTTGTAAGACATTTTTTTAACAACTCTGGGGTATAAAAGAAATTGTGATTGGATTATTAGTAGTATCTACAATAAGACCTCCTCAGGTACTCTAAACATAAAAGACGGAAGAGGGCGAAAAGAATGTTCTAAAAAACTACCCAGAAATGATATAAAAAATCATATAATGAGTTTTAATCCTGTAAATTCGCACTATCGAAGGGAACACGCGCCTTGTCGGCTGTATCTACCAAGCGATATAAATGTTTCTTTAATTTATAACGATTTTAAAGAAAAGTTTCCCAATTTTTCATGTTCATATGATTTATATAGAACAGAAGTAAAAAAGTTAAATATTGCTTTTACCAAACTTGGAAATGAAGAATGCGAAAAGTGCGAAGAATATTCCTTCCATAATGCAAGTCATGCAACTAAACAGTCGTTAGATCATGATTGTGAAATATGTAAATTATGGAAAGAACATCTCAAATATGTGGAATATACTCGGGTATCTTATAAAAAGGGCATTGAGGAAGTAAATAAAAGAAAACCGGACCAGAAAGATGTTCTAGTTGTGTCTGCTGATTTATAAAAAGTAATCATGTTACCGAGAATTGACATATTCAAAAAGGTTCTCTTTACCAAAAGGATAAGTGTTTACAATGAAAGTTTCGTCCCTCTGGGAACACAAAAAAAAACATTTTTCCTTAGCGATCCTGTGGCACAAAGGAATAGCGGGAAGAAAGCAGGAAGAAATATTCAGCACATTTTATGAATTTTTAAAAACTAATAGAGATATAAAACAAATAGTGATTTGGACTGATAACTGTACCAGCCAGAACAAAAACTGGACATTGATAACTTCTTTGATTTTTTTTATTAATAGCCATGAAATCGGCATAGAAAAACTCCATTTGAAATATTTTGAACCTGGACACAGTTACATGTCAGCAGATAGTTTCCATCATCAAGTGGAATTAAGTCTAAAGAAACAGAAAAAAACATACCATTTTAATGACTTCACTGAGGCAGCAAAAACTTCAAATAGTGGCCATGTGTCAACATCAATGAAGTAGCCGAATGGAAAAATTGTTCAATTGCGAAAATTAATAAATTAAATCCTAGACCTTACTTGCGTGAAATCTCAGAAATGATATTTATAAAAGGAAAGCTTTCCCTCAGTTATAGAACTTTTGCAGATCATACATTTACTGAAATTGACATCCTGCAAGAGAAGTATAAAAAGAATATTAACCTTATGCGGCCCACTTTTCGTAATACTCCATGTGGAATAAACTCTGAAAAAAGGGACTCCATATTAAAAAATTTGGGGCCACTGATGCCAGACACTAGACTAGTTTTTTGGCAAAATATTTCAATTTGTAAAGAAAATAATAATAATTAATAGCTGTTTAGTATTGTTCATAAAATATTTTTCTATTTCAACACATCAAAAAAATTAAAAAATTAAGTTGTTTTTATTTACTCTTTTAATAATATCCGTCACAAAAATATGAGTATACCCAGATTTTCCTTAGCATTATGTAAATACGTGCTTTATCTTTAATAAAATGTTTGCTTTTGTGCTTTAAATAAGTCGTATTTTTCAATATTTCTTTATAAAATACGCATTTTATACTTGATTTTTTTACTTATTATACTCTTTTATTTTTGTATTTAATATGTAACTTCAGAAACAAAAAATGTTCACCTAAACCTAATAATGTATGTTTTAATTATGCTTTAACTTTTACGCTCCTTTTACTCAATTTTATTCTTCTGTTGAATACGCGGCTCTTTCTTATGACGGCACTATAAGTAATAATATGCTTCCTAAATTACATTTTTGAATTATATTACCAATGTTTAATTACTGTGGACACCACTCTAATAATAAAACTTGGTTTTCAAGAGACATAACTCTAATAACCTAATGACAATTATAAAAAAATAGTAAATTAATTATCCACTGAAAAATTAATCTTTTTTTATTTAATTATATTCTATTAAGGTATAGTTGTACCTTAAGATATATTACTAATTTTTTAAAAAGTAATGTTAGGAATATCCAGTAATTAATAACTCAAAAACCACACACCATCAACTTAAAAAAAACTTATTAAAAACTGATTAAAACTGATTATTATTAAACTGATTATTAAGAACTGATTAAAATTACTTATTATTAAACATGAACATTGCCACATTAATGGTGAAAAAAAAAAATGTATTGTACATAATATATATATATATATATTTCTCAGCATATGAAAATTAATCTTTCTATTATGATATAGTGAAAATAATATAGGCAATATTAGCCTGAATTTTAAATTATAACAAGTGTCATTTTTGTTCTTTTGTCTTCATGATATATCATCAATAAAAAAAAAACGAAATAGGGTCTTTCCATATCATTGGACAACCCCTTTTTAGATAAAAAGATGACTGATGCATTTACAATAAAAATGTGGAACCTTTAAAATGAAATCCATCAAATTTAGTGGACCTTTCTCAACAGTTATTAAATAAGATCATTCCAATTCAATTTAAAATCAAAAATATTTTTGAGGCACATTTTCCTGGCAAGACATACAGTAAATTTTTATGTTAACTCTTCGTTTAAAATGGTACAACACAATATAATAATAAGATAACCTTCTGTGTATATTATCAAAGAAAAATGGTTAGCACAGAATACCTATACATAGCAGTTAGATTTTATTTTGCCATACCATAATCTATGAAGTCGTTATCATATTTCATTCAATTATAAAAGGATACTTGAAGAATAATAATTTTAAACGTAACATATAAGTTACGCAAACAGGCCAACTGACCTATTAATCGCAGTTATATATAGAGAATATATTATAAACAAAATCGTGGGAATTTCCACATTGCAATACAAGAATTTTACCTTTTACCTGTTTTATATTTATTTATGTGCATATTGAAACCTTTAACAGCTTTAAATTAATAATGCCAGAGTTTAAATTTTAACTAATAAATATACATATGATACATATTTATTTGGAGGGATTTGCGACAATTAAATTAAAGTTATATTATGATATATTTAAAGAATTTGCTTTTAAATGAGTTTAAACTGTATGTTGATTTCCAAAATTTTACAGATATTTTTAATTCTTAAGATCAAAAGAACATTTTCTCCTTTATATTTAATTTCAAGGTAAACAGGAAATATAAATAAATAAGTATGTTTTAATTGTTTTATATTTTAATAATACTTACAACAAAATTATATATCTTATAGACCAAATTAGTTTACTGTTGATCTACTTTATATTTGGCCATAACCGCTTTAGTATCGTTCTTATGAAGATGAGTCAATAATTTGTTTTCGATAAGATCAACAGCTGACCTTGTCATGACTAAGGTATCATGTTTTAACATAGAATAAACATTCAGACCATAGGCAGGCATCAAATTTAAATGTTTTATAGTATCGGTTGCTACTGTTATATTTCTTGGCATGATGTCAGTACTAAAACAAAAATATAAATTAAAAAACACGAAGCAAATCACTATGTACTATCACAATTTCTCACTTATTAAATATGACTTCATCTAAAGTGTTTTATAAATATTCCTAACAAGGGAAAGTTGAAACTTTAATAATGAATCAACAATAGTTATATGTTATAATTAACTAAATACCATGAAACATTGAATTGACATTACAGGATAATTTGTATTACATAGTTCATAAAGTAAACTGTTTTTTTTTTTAGTACTTAATGTTGCAAATCAACACTAACCCTAGAAGCTATTAACACATTTCTGTTATAGTTCTGTCTAAAATATATGTCACCTTGCTAAGAATCAAATATAGATTCTATATACTCTACAATTTATTTAACACTGACTTGAGATGATTAAAACTCAGTTTTAATCATCTCCAGATGATGTCAACTTTCAACAAAGTCAACAACAAACATGTCAATTGTAGTGTATAGTGTTTTGTAGAAAATTAAGTCGATGTTATCTTCACACCAAAGTTTCCGACCTACTCCAGTATAATTTATTTAACAAAAATGTAGTCATGTTCTATATTAAAATTTTGGCTTATCGTTCTTTTATGATAATACTTTCTTATCCTGGTTCATTTAAAGGAATTCTTTAAACACTTTAACTCAATTACCTAAGTAGTTCAGTTTCCATCGTTGCCAAAAATAGTGTCACAATTTTATAAATTTTGAATTAGTTTTTTGGTTTGAATTTTACTATAGTATGCTGATAAAGACATTCAGTGTAACAGCTAAGTGAAGGTAAAAATAAGTTTTTCTGCAAGTTTCCATTTCGTTTCCCCAACTATACACTGTTTTGACATATTATCCTTTTGCAAGGCCCATTCCTAATTTTTGGTACCAAACCACGTTTAAAGAATTTAATAGATCACCCTGATAAATTATCATTGAAATTCTCCATTAACAGTTTCAAAGAACTGAATTATTATTCTCAAACATGGACCTTCATCACGTATTGTATGGTGTACTGGAGAAAACCAAACCCGTTCAACAGGGACCTATGCTGTTAATGACACTTTATATGAATAACACTCTGGGTCCTTGCAGATGTGTATGGAAGAAAAATACTTCAAGTCATTCAATGCATGCCACTCAGTGAGATATTGGTTCTATGATTCCAATGAGGTTACAACAGGGCTGTCATCAGTGTTTGAAATATATTTTCATGTTATAAAATTAATTTGAAACTTTAGCATAAACCTCAATTGCATTCTTGTTGAATAGAATATAAATTTTTCTCAGTTTGTTTATACTAGAAATCGATAGCGCAAGCATGAAAACATTTGATACTATGCAGAGTATGAGTTCTAAAATGTCTCAGCAATACTAACAATATACCTGAGGAATATAAAACTTAGAATTTAGAAATATCATATGATATAACAAGATATTTGTAAATAATTTTTAATGTCATAAATTTGTACACAAAATTCTTTTTAACTAAAGATGGTATTTATCATGAATTAAATCAAAGAAAAATGGAGCATCACTTCCAAAATAATTCATTATACAAAAATTATCGATTTACATCAACATTGAACATGAAATATTAATATACTAATAATTACTCACTCATCAACAAATAAAACAGAAGGACCCCAGTCCCTACTTTTTATTAATTCTTCAATATAAGATGGTTCATCAGTTGGTATCTCCAAATTATATACAACATGTAAATCATCTTGCGCAAATTTTATGGATAATGTGCTGGTTAAACCGTGGACACGTGAGTAAAATGGTAACATATAAAAATGAGGTGTTGGTGATTTCGGCCCATGACTTACTCCACCTCCTCTAAAAAGAGGACTCCTTATAGAACCATGCCGTGCTTTTCCTAAACCTACAATTAAAACATAAATAATCGTAGGCTGACAGGGTATTGGAGACTTTATACCTTTCTGGGGCCATGGTTTTTTACCACCACCCCTGCACTCAAATCGAGATTTTGTATGAGCATAACTAACATATCGATATAATCTCTGCCATTTCACATTTTCATGAATTATATCGATACGAGGATTTGCAGCAAATATAGAAGGATGTAAGTCTAATATGCCCAATTTTCTCTCCTCTATTGTATCCATATTTTCAAGCCAAACTTGTCTTGGTTTTTGATACTTAGGAGGAAATATTAACTTTCGTGGTGTACATTTATCTTCGAAAGAGTTATACGAAGGAACAATAGCAGTTGAGTATCTGCCAGTAGTAGACAGGCAATTACGGAATTTTAAAATATTATTCAACATCGCAATACTTAACCTAACCTAACCTAAAATTATCTCCAGGCCACAGATCATAAAAGCTTTATTCCAGGCAGGAGCAGGAAGTATCCATCTTCCTCTATATATTTCTATGAATATCTCATAGATAAGAATTAGGTGCATTCTATTCACATCCTTTTGATTTTAAATCACATTTAGTTCTATACGTTTTGTTGAAATAGAAGACGCCTGTTATCTTTATTTACGTAATATTTACATACATAAGATCACAGAGTACGAATTCTTAGTAACCAAATGGAACATATTACATAAGATTAAGAAAACCTAAAAGGAGATAAAAAATATTTAAATAAATAAACGTGATACGTGAAATAATATATTGTTAGTGAGGATATAAAATATAACAAGGCTGGTTCTGAAGAAACGCTGGTGTCTAAAGTTCAGTACTACACCAGATGAATGGAAATACTCATTTAAATTTAATGAATCATGATTAGATAGACAGATAGCAATTCTAAATGCAAAACAGGACTAATCTAATGTGGATACATTTCTTTAAATACTAATACAACATAATATATTTTATTCGAACATCCTCCGAGATTCCTCCGGAATAAACTTTTTACTATTTCCAAAAAAAATTATAGTTACTGTAATTATGTAGTTAATATAAATATATGGATATTAATCTCACATTTTAGAGCTAATGTAATTCACACTTCCTTCTACCTTTATCTAATGTTAGTTACACTTAACGAGTTGAACGGTATAATACTAAACGCACCAGAATTATGTAAGAAAAACTTTTCTGTCTTCAATGTAATTCGGGGTTACACTGTGGCAAACGAAATAACTTTGTATATAGATATTCTGTGTTGGGTATATTTTTCGTGTTATTAATTAGGTATTCTGTGATAGTAAAATTCTTTGTGGATATATAATAGCCAATTTATTTTAAGAAACATATTTCGAACTTACATGCATTAAAATGTGTACCATATTACGCAAATTTTCTTCACAAATTATTGCAAATAGTTTGAAACTGACGAACAAAAATTACATATATTCTACCATACCCCTTTTAGAAACCGGACATAGAACATTCAGTAACGATATTCCAGTGTTTGATATGGAAAATCCTTTTGAAAAAGAAAAGCAGCAGTGTATTTTATGTAAATATAACGTTGAAGTGGACTATAAAAATGTGAAATTACTGTCGCAGTTTCAATCTCCATATACTGGTAGAATTTATGGCAGACATATAACAGGATTATGTGCTCAGCAACAGGAAATTGTAGAAAAGGAAATTATAAAAGCTCAAAGTGCAGGTCTTATGGCTACGTACATAAAAGAACCACATTATTTGGAAGATCCGCTGCTATTTGATGTTAATAAACCTGTTCGTCCTCATCGGTATTAATAACTTTTGTAATATAAAAATTATATAACAAAATAGTTAAGTAAATACTTAAAATACTATTTTATTTCATTTAAACATATGATCATATATACAATCAGAAGTGTATTTGTACACTTCCAATTAAAGTTTTATACCTTACTCGATGTAGGCTGAAGGTTTAAACCTACCTTTCTGAAGAAGTAATGAAAGCTTTTTAGATTTACTGTACATTTGTTCATAAAGGATTGAATTATAGTAGCTATGTTACATTATCTACTTATAGAATTATGCGGTCTACAATGAATAGAATTTGTTATATTACAATGAGTTTATTTTGTAAAATGCTGAAGTATTAATTAAATAAAAAAATATATCAATTTATTTAGTAACAAGACAATCCCTATCTACTTTTGAAACAATTACTTTTAGTTCACTATTTTCAAATTTCTTTTCAAAATTCTTTAGATATCCTCTTTCTGAATCACTGTGATTACAAAGAATGACATTTATTCCATTTTGTGTTGCATCTAATACATCATGATGGAGCATTTCTCCAGTTAAGTACAAATCTGCCTTGGTTCCAGCTAAAACTGATGTTCCTGAGCCGGCACAAACTGCAGCAGTACTAATAAATGTTTCTAAAAGAAACGTCATTACTAATGTATTGCAAATCCAAAATTTAGATGGTAGTACACACCTAAAGTTTTATGCTTAGCGATCCCAACTCGTAGGTATGGAATACCTATATGCTCTTTAACGTTGTGAATTGCCTGTGTTAATGTTAAAGGACGTTCAAGTGTTATAATTCTACCCATTCCTATATTAGCATCTTCTGAGTTTACTAAAATTGGTGTACTACATTTTGGCTTTAAAGCAGAAGCTAACCAATCATTTACACCATCTGCCATAGCATCCCAGGTCGTATGTGGACTGAATACTGCAATTCCATTTTTAATACATTTGATTAAAATTCTTTCTTTCCAATTACTACAAAATAAATATTATTAAATTTTGTCTAACATTACTTACCTATGTATTTTACTTAAATAGTAGTAATAGGTTACCTGCAAAAATTAGAACTGTTTTACATATTTGAAAGACACATACATATAAATATTTTATGTTGTAATAGTAATTTTATTAGAGAAGTTAGAGCTTGTTATAACAATTATGTGGAGCTAAGTTTTACTTACTTCTCTGTGATACATTTAATTGGGCGAAATATATTTGGATGATAAGATATAATAATTTGAGCCCCATTATCAATTGCTTCATCAACAACATCTTCCGTTAAGTCAATTGTAAGTAAAACTGTATTAATTAAACTATTCCTGTCAGGTTCTACTAATAGGCCTACATTGTCCCACGTTTCTGCAAGTTTCAAAGGAGCGATTTTTTGAAGTTTATCTATAACTTCTGTCAAAAGTAAACCCATTTTACGGCTATAACTCCTTTCTACAAAACGAATCAATTGACGTACAAAGTGCTTTTTATTAGAGAATATAACTAGTTTATTTAATTTCATTAAACTCAACATAATTATAAAATCAAGTTTTGTTAGTTCGTATAACAAAGCGTTAATTTTTACCAAATATAAATTTACCAATTTTAAATAAGGTTATGTCTTATATCTTTCTTAGTCTTCCCATAAAAATACAGAGGGTCGCGTTCAACGATAGGACGGTAATGGTGCATACTAGCAACGCAAATTCTATCCAAATGATGAGATAAGGGTAATTGTATACAAGAAGTGTTCCTGGGCAAATGCTTACGAAATTTTTCCTACCCCCCTATTTTCCAGGGTGCTGGAGACGAATCTGGCTTCAGTTTCATCCGCTCGGACGCAGTTTTCGAGAAAATGGATTTTCCACTTTTCCGTAATACATGCCACTTTCCTTATCAAATAATTTTCACTTCACACTACGTAGGTAGCTTATATTAATACCAACAGATGCTACAACACTTCCTTTACACATATCATATATTAAACCGTCATAAAACCTATTAGAAACTTTCGATGTTTAGTTACTTCAAATGTATACAATAAATTGCAGTTGGCGTCGTCCATTGTAATTCGTACGCCCTCCGTGTCGTTCGATGAAACTACATACATACAGAGAGGCTCCAAAAGCTAACTCTGAATATTAACAACTAAATATCTGTTATTTTGAAGGATACTAACCTAACTTAACCTAACCATAATAAGTAGACAGTCAGGTTAGGTTAGGTTAGTATCCTTCAAAATAACAGCGTATTTAGTTGTTAATATTCAAAGTTAGCTTTTGGAGCCTCTCTGTATGTATATAGTTTCATCGAACGACACGGAGGGCGTATGAATTACAATGGACGACGCCAACTGCCTGTCATTGTACACATTTGAAGTAACTAAACATCGAAAGTTTCTAATAGATTTTATGACGGTTTAATATATGACATGTGTAAAGGAAGTGTTATAGTATCTATTAGTATTAATATTAGCTATCTATGTAGTGTGAAGTGAAAGTTATTTGATAGAAAAAATGGCCTCATGCGGAAAAGTGGAAAATTCATTTTCTCGAAAACCGTGTCCGAGCGGATGAAACTGAAGCCAGATTCGTCTCCAGCACCCTCGAAAATAGGGGGGTACGAAAAATTTCGTAAGCATTTGCCCAGGAACACTTCTTGTATACAATTACCGGCCATTTTTTATATAATATAAGCTACCTACGTAGTGTGAAGTGAAAATTATTTGATAAGGAAAGTGGCATGTATTACGGAAAAGTGTAAAATCCATTTTCTCGAAAACTGCGTCCGAGCGGATGAAACTGAAGCCAGATTCGTCTCCAGCACCCTGGAAAATAGGGGGGTAGGAAAAATTTCGTAAGCATTTGCCCAGGAACACTTCTTGTATACAATTACCAAATGGCCTCATGCGGAAAAGTGGAAAATTCATTTTCTCGAAAACCGTGTCCGAGCGGATGAAACTGAAGCCAGATTCGTCTCCAGCACCCTCGAAAATAGGGGGGTACGAAAAATTTCGTAAGCATTTGCCCAGGAACACTTCTTGTATACAATTACCAAAAAGGATTGTGCGTATATTTACCTTACCTGATATAAACGTGTATAATTCCAATAGATTTTATAGACATATCGCTACTCTACAGTAGTGCATAACTCCAACAGATTTCATATTCACTATTAAGTGCCAAACTATTTTTGTAAATAGTTTTGTGCTATATAGGTACTCGTTTACAGGTTTACGTATGTCGATAAAAAACTGGTCGACAAATCTTATTCGAATGCGAATTCGACTTTTACCATATTCAAATAAGAATAACATAATCTAACTAATATTGATTACACTACACGCGTCCAACCCTGACGCCTTATGATGGCCCCAGATACATGGGTGTTCTGCCGAGCACTGTGATCCGTTCTTTATCCGACTCGTAGACCTATCTGTAGACCGCTGTAGACCCTGTATTGCATCCTACAGGGTGGGTCCGTCTTTTCCCTCGCTACTTCGTCAAGGACAAAAATATATGCTTTGCGCGGCGGGAGCAAGACAAATAGCGAAGAGCCCAGATTAACCTCCTGTGGTACTTGCTCATTCGTCCCTGCCAGCTGAGACCTTATCAAAATATTCATTCACCGTAAATTAGTATAAATCAATTAATCAAGTCTGTTGACAATTTGATTCGTCTGATCAATCAGTGACTATTGATTCATATAAAAGTTCCTTTGTTTTTATTTTTTGGTTAGCAACAAATTTATCACTTCACCGACTATCAAAATTAGTCAATACAATATGTATATTTTAATTGATCGTTAATCAATAATACGTTTTCAAAAACCAATTCCTGCCTATACATATTTGACATAAAATTTATTCTGATCAATGATTTATATTTTAAATAAAAAAAAAAAAAACATCACGGTATTGTAATGGATAGATTTTAATTGATTATACACATTTAGTTGATTGATCATGCATATTCTGTAATGGTCGCAGCTTCCTTGAATTCAACATCAGTAACAGCAGCAATAGCCAAGAGATTCCTGAATCCATTGGCAATACTGTGTGGTACAGATGCAACGGTTGGATAGCCAATACTTAAGCAAACGGCTGCCAAATTGGCATCACCAGCAAAGAACTTTTCCTTCAGGTCTTCTGGTTTAATATCCAAAATAGCTGGCGCAAATATAGTACCAGAGACATATACTTGTTGTACTATAAGTCCATATGAGAAGGGAGGTATATTCAACATGTTCAGAAGGGTAGCTTCTGAAGCACCAACTTTGTCCCCGGGTTTTAAAATATGTACATCATTGATGATTTCAATAGTACCCTTTTCTTCTTGTCTTCTACGTTTTTTCTGTCTTCGCTAGCTGTTAACCCTCCTATTACCGTCTGTGGCGGGGTCACGTTCGGGGCAGGGTCTTTGGGTATGGGGGTTGTTGATTTGTCCGGTGATTTAGGTCTTCACAACCCCCAGCGTCGTTATGATTTTGATCGCTAGCATTCGGATGATGCGCGACATATTTACGCTCGCTTCACACTGTACGATAAAAAAACCCGTAAGTTATTTTAGTGGAGTAACGAAGAGAATGGCCTCTTTCACATTAGACGGTTACGACAAAATAATACGCGGTCGCCGTCCATTGCCACTACAACCCACGGCACTCGGTCGGACGACAACCGGGTATGTAGTTGCTTGTGGCGAAATGCAGGCTTTCACATTGGATGATTTAAACCGTACCAGTTGCTCTCGGTAGTTCGCTTTTGTAGTTTCGTTCTCCAGTTTGAATAATTATTTTATACATTGTACAATTAATATTATTCACTTTAATAAGCTATTAATTCATAAATATTCACTTTAATTAGTTAACCATTCGGTTTCATATTCATAGTTTAATATTCATTTCTATTTGAATAATGGAAATTGATACAGAGTTTTGATCACCCTTGTCGAAGCCAGGCTCGTGCTATAGGACAACTTTCTGGACATCTACAAATATAGAAATCACTTCAGTAGGTATTGAAAAGGTCAAAAGCTTGCGATGGAAATAAAACCGTGTATTAAACCGTGCATAGTGTGAACGAATTGATATTTGCCGTACGGACAAAACCGTATAGTGTGAAGGAAGCGCGGCGTTTGACAAAACAGGATTGTTATTTAGACTTCCATTTCTATACATAAATAGGAATCCCGTTTCATACGCGTTACATATGAATTTTATTTTATTGCGAGGGAGTACATAAATGATATGTCGCCATCTATTGTTTAGTCACAGAAAGATTCTGTAACTAAACGATTAAAAAAAAAACGTGTAAAAAGAGATTAGAGAGAAGGAGAATGAACTTCCATGCATGTACCATTGTTCTAAGCGAACAATAAAAAATACGGCGGTATACCAGGCGGCGCTGCGACCGTGCTCGGAATACCATTCGGACTATTCTGCGCATGTCGTGAGCGTGTGGTTAGAATTTCAGTCTCCTACTTCCACCGTTTGGAGTTTGAATCCACTTCATGCACAAAACATCTCGATTGGTTTTCCCCGCACGTTCGAGTATGCCATACCGAGCATAGTTTACCGCCGTCTTTCATCTTAGCTAAAAGCAGGAGCTTACTCTCCTTCTCTCTAACCTCTTTGACTTTTAAACCCACTGCATCAGCGGGTTCTGAACTTATGGCTCCTCTACACGTTGGCCAACACGCCGGCAAGGAAATTGGAATATGTCCACACGTTGGAAGGACGTTCAGTTTATTTCGACGCAGGCCAATATGAACAACAACGTGGACATCATGTGTTATTATTGCAGCAGCTGCAGATTATTATGCAGTTTATTTCATTACTCATTGCCGCCATTATGTACCATCAAATACACAAATAAACAATGCAGAGCATAAAATATCTATCCAGTCATACCCACTATCCCTACGGCAGCTATTGACATACTAGGCCAGTGCAGCCAACGTGTGGAGGTGACTACCAACGCCGTCCAGCGCCCTTTGATAAGTCTTGAAAAACCGACACCACGACGGATCGGTCGCCAACGCTTGGACCAACTTTGCCAATACGACAAATAGTCCCCTCTATATATAGAATAGTGAATAGTGGGGTAGTAGGAACCCCACTATTCTATATTCTAAATTTGATTAAATTTCGGGTACACATAAAGAATAAACTTCCGGAAGAGAAATTTTGCCCGTACAATGAAAGAAATATTCACCATCAAAGTTGGAACTTTTTGCACGGTTTGAATGTACCAGTTGACAAAAAGTTACACATTTTACATCATTAACTTGAAAACATTTCTATACATTTTTTCCAAAAACAACTCGTGTATACATTATTACCAATATTTTGAATTAAAAAAAAATCGGTTGTTGCTCGATTTGTTGAAAAGATAAACATTTTTAAAATATGCCAGTTTAAGCTTTGCTCGGTAAGTCGGGAACTTGTCAATTAGCGTCTTACAACGCAGCGGCATGCATTTTACCAGTCGCCACTTATATTATTACTGCACATTCGTTAGAAACAATATCTAAAATTGAATTTGGTCCTAAGTGACTGTTCTTTTTTATTTTTTTAAGTGAAAGAACGATTTTACATTCACATCTTACATTTTTGCCAAGGTCACTCAATTCAACAATACGTCATAAAATGCTCAAATTAGTTACTGTTTACTTTTTGCAATACAATTTAAACGTTTCTGTATTACTTTCTGCTTTGTACATTTTTCTTTATTGTCCCACAACTGATCACGACAAAAAATCATTTTTAATTTTTCTAATAACTTTCTTCCCCGCTCCGAAAAAGATTACAAAGTCATACACAATCACAACAGATTAAAATATGACACAATGTAATGTTGCCATGTCTGTAGTTTCAACGAATAAACATTTAGTTGTGTGTATACGTATACATCCAGTATCTGGGTATAGAGTACAGTCTCTGAACAAAAATAATGAATACTAGAATACTGATAATCCAA
The DNA here is from genome assembly GCA_037954035.1 of Rosalia funebris. NCBI lineage: Eukaryota > Metazoa > Arthropoda > Insecta > Coleoptera > Cerambycidae > Rosalia > Rosalia funebris. The sequence continues at coordinate 16,197,032 of JAZFAV010000007.1, forward strand.
ATATTTTACGTTTACCCGCGCATTTATTTTTGAACCTTACGGTATCATAGAAAGTTTAATAAATCTTTTAGAAAGTTATTCCGTTTCATTAATAGGTAAAAAATGGCTTAATAAAAATAAACGATGAGTTGTTTATAATAAACTTAAATATATAAAATACTTTATTTCATAAGAACCTACAACAATTAAATATAGAATAAGTTAAACAAAACATTTGGCCTACGAATTAATAATAAATAACAAATTAAAAGTATATTTATGCCTATAGTTTATATATTTCATTAAATAGTACATAATCCCTGTAAACTCATTAAAAAATATTTCTTGCATATATTCTGAATAAGTTTACACATATTGTACATGTACAATACTAATTACTTTTGTATCAAGATGAGTGACATTTGGATATTTTCATTTTTAATATCATTTATTCATTAATTTGACCAATGCTTTACTGAAAATTGTTAGAAAATTTTTTCTCAGGCATTACCTTAACAATTTTTCTTAAAAATTTGTCGAACTACAGGATTTCCAAAATAAAATATGGTAATACTTATGAATATTTTATGAAATATGGTAACACTTGTCTTCATTATAATACAACCATTTTGATTTGATATAATTCCAGTCAAATTTATTCTTTCACATAAGGCTTTTAAGTTATCCTAGATATGTATTTACCATTCAAATTACCTCAAATATGAGGAGGTCTACCCTTCATATGTAGTTATATAAATCCATAGAATTCATAACATTTAAGGAGCATTTCTCTTTTTTTCCATTCATTTTTATTAAATGCTGCAAAAGTTCTATTTTCAGTAGATGTTTTGAACATCAATGTATAGCCCATCAATATGTCAGTATCATTTATCAGTCAGTATCATCAGTATCTTAATCATTTATTTTCATTTACCACCATAATTTGAAACAGTATTTTTAGATTCGTCTCTTGCTCTGATATAGGTCTGATTTATATCTTTATTCCTTTTATAATGCTTTCTAACTGTAGAAAGAGGTTTGGGATATAAATCAAAAACCCCAATATTCACTAAATAGTATCCATATCTGGTTTTGATGATATTTTTCAATTCCAAATCATCACTAAAATAAAGTTCTATTATTAACCACAGTATATTTAAAAACTTGCTGCATAAAGATATGGCATTTGCATTTAGAAATTGATTGATTAGAAGTCTGTTATTGCTACTCAATATTTCAATGTTTAAATTATAATGTATTCTTAAAATGTATTTAAAATATAGTGGGTCAAATATCAACTTATAGTTGCAAAACTTTAAATTCGACTCTAATCTGTATTTAACATCTACATATATGGTTTCATAAGAAGATATAATATCGAATTATACGTAAGCAATAATATATTTTACATATAAATTAAAAAAAACTTAGTAAATTATAGCCTTATATAAATTATAAACAGCTTATAGCCTTATATAAATTATAAACAGATCACCATTTCGTAAACAAGAATAGCAAGCCGACGCCGACGGCTAAAATATACATTGTTTCCTGAATTACTGATTATTAAAAAGATACTTATATCAAAGCATGAAATACCTGAGTTTTTAATATACAATTTATCACACAAATACAATTTTTTTTTTCATAGGAAAAATTAAAAGGATATTTTGTTGAAGTCTACACTATCACTACAGGTTGTTGTTTCATTATTTATCGCGAGTTTTGTTAGTCAAATATAAATAACATCTCTACTTCCCAGAACCGCAGGGTGTAACAGGCACCCTGTTTGTCATCGCCGTTAACTTATTTAATAAGAAGTAAAATGATAAATACATGTTTCACAATGAAATTTAATTAATCACACGCACGAAACATGTGCCCTCCGGGACCGCGGGACTGTTTGGCGTCAAGCAAATGTGAAGTTACTTGAAGATGTTACAAATTTCGTTGCTATTTTACATGGGGTAATGTTAACTAGCTATATTTTTACATATCGCGATCTGTTAAACCAATAAAAGGTTTGACTAGTTTCATTATCTTCCTAGAATTCGCAACCGCTTATTTCTTACCATTATTCTTAGATGTACTACAAAAGCATAAAAACATACATATATGCAGTGGCGAAGCGTCGATTTAAACTGAGGGTAGGCTGTGCTGAATTAGACGAGGGAGGTGGGCTGCTCATTTTTAATGCAATATATATATATATATATATATATATATATATATATATATATATATATATATATATATATATATATATATATATATATATATATATATATATATATATATATATATATATTGAATAGTTGAATCGCAAAAACAACTTACCTATATTTTTTTGTATATCAATTTCATTGGTCGCGTTTCATTTTCTGCAATATCTATTTTTGTTTTTGAAATAAATTCTTATTGAGAAGCAAATATCTTGACAAGTCCTTTTTCAATGGCCAAAGTGGCTAAATTGGAGAGACGTTTACTTGTCATACTGTTACGCAGATACGTTTTAGGGTACTTCTTTCAGAAGAAGCGGTTGTGGCCGAAATACACAGAATTAACTATAGTAACTTAACTGTCTCAGGCAACACATCTTTGAGATTATTGTTTATTAAAAATTTAAATAGTTCTTTTAGGGGCATTTTTTTATTTTCACTCCCGTAAATAAACATCAGTTCACCTTTCAATTTTAACTTGTCAAAGAAGGGATAACAGTCTATTAGTTTTTCTATAATATTGTTAGGAAAGTTTTGTGGTGCACTATAAAATTCTTCACTATAAAATTTTCCTTCATTTAAAATCTCTAAGAAGTCCAATTTATGTAATTCTTGAAATCTGCTTTCCATATTTATTATAACACTATCAAGAATTTCAAATGATAGAATTCTCATTTGTGCAAGCAGTCATCATTAAATTTCAATTTTATGCTCTCTGTATCTTCTTCTGTTTCCCCGTCCTGTTCGACATCAGGCTGATCGATCAGGCTAGCTAAATTGCATATCATTCTTCGTGTACCCCCTCTCCCCGAACTGCACCACGGATCTCTATAAAATCCGTTAAAACCAAGGCGGTCGACAGTCAGCCCACTCAGCCCAGACAGCGGCCGGCCAAGGCCTACGCACTGCCGGCTGCCGGCAGCAAATAGGTATGATAATATGAATAGATAATGTTTATCATTCTGGCAAAGGCAAGTGGCAATATAAAAACGGGGTCTACCATCTAAAATATATAGGGTAGGCTGCGCCTTACAGCTTTAATGGGCGCTTCGCCACTGCATATATGATTATAAAACGTAGCACAATTATAAATATTGTGCTACGTGTGCTATGCTAAATACATACTACTAAATATTTGAACTTTTCTCTGTACCAGATTATATCAATTTAATATTTCAATAATTAAATATTAAGATATCAAACAGTGAATGGCAATTATGGATATTTGATGTGGATCATCTTATTGTTTTCGGATTTAATATAAAATTTTAAGTTGCCACATTCTGGTTGGTATTAAATCTTACATGGTATACTAAATTCTATCTATTGACACTGCTTTAAGAGAAACTTTTTGTAATTAAAGTTATTTTATTTAAAATCTGCAAATTCAATATTACAAATCTACATTTCTGAAACCTATCACAAATCGTTTTTCTATTAACTTTTTTTACATTTTTGAGATTGAATCCACAAACATATTCCTTATTGTATGTAAAATAGTGGCAAAATATTAATACAAATAATAAGTTTATATAATATACTTATAAAGTACTGCAACAATGTAATTTGTACTGTGGTCCAGTGGCAAATTGGGCTCAGTATTGGGGTATCCATTATATGCTTGGGTTCGAGTCTCAATGGGGGGAAATTTGGCACATCTTCCTGAGCATGGGTGTATTCGTCCTTATCTTTATGTGTAACCTTCCCTTCTGCAGTTTAAAGCTTTGGGGGAAGGAAGTCGATATCTGTGTATCCAAACTTATACAACATGGTAATAAAGAATAACCAATATTATGTCATTCATCACCGATGACATTTAAATATGTTATTGAGTTTAAATAATTTACATTGTGCTCTTGAAAATGATTCTCATTTTGATGGACCCAAAATTTTAAATCTTTGTTATTTACGATTATCAATATAATTAAAAAAACCAAATTAAATTTTTTGGTATTTAATTAACATTTTTTATTATTCTGGCATTTACCCTTATTATACCATATTTATTGTTCTATAAATCTTAGAAATAGGTAGGAAACCTGTAATTTTTCAATGTAATTGTGGTAACCTGCAATTTTTTAACTTAATTCTGGTGACCTGAAGGTATTCCAATGTAATTGGGGCAATTTCTATTTTTTCAATGCAATTCTGATGACCTGGAGGTTTTTTAATGTATTTGTGACAATTAGCAATGTTTCACTGTAATTGTGGCAACATAGAGGTTTTTCAATGCCATTGTATTTATCAACTTGTAATGCAATTGTTGTGACATGTAAATTTTCAATGTTCTCGCGGTAACATGAAAATTCTAAAATATTTTTAATCGTAGTTAAACATTTTTTCAAAAGCTTCCACTCTATGTAAAAACCTAAGTAGTAGACTAAATACTAGAAAAAATAGTGAAGCTAATAGAAAATAAATAAAAACTTACCTAAGATTATCTTCAATTTTTTTAAGTGTTATCATAAGAGAACAGTCTTTGGCTATTGCAGATATCATATATGGGACGAATGCTATATCTAGTTCATCTTTCATTCTATGAATATTACTTAACATCATTATAGTACATTTCATACAAGTATTCATATTATTTATTCTATCTAATAACATATTCACATAATCCCAATCTTTTAGATTCTCTTTACTTAATAATTTGTTATAATAATAGCTCCCTTCTGTATCTAGCATTTGTATGGATAATATTTTTTCCAAAACACAGCCTTTTGGCAATATGGTATGAACATTTGATGCTTGAATTATTTTGTTCCATTCACAAAATAATTTTTCATCGCATGTTTCTATAAAATTATTAATAAGATTTGTCACCAAACACTTTTGTATCAGGATGCAGAATTCTTCTAGTAATCTAAAAGATATTAATAGACAAGTTAAATACCAATTTTCTTGTATCTATAAAATTATTGCACTTTCTACAATAATTTTTTTCAATTACAAATATTATATATTATATAATAGATTTCTTAATAAGATTTCAAATTTAATTGAGCATGTTTTTTAGAAAAATAACTGATTATTGCTAAATATATTGCTAATAAATTATAGTGGTAATACTTTTAAATAATTTAAATAAATCTCAATTAACAATTGGAATTTGCACAACAATTAAGTAAATCCCAATTGACTGTAATTCTAACTAACTACAAAGCCAAAATTTAAAGGCCTAATTTGATTTTTTTGTATCTTACTTTTTAACAAATTGTAAAACAGAAACGGCGCTCTATGCATGATCCTTTGAGTTTTCTCATGCCGCCTTTACAATAATCAACCAAAATTATGTTCAGCAATACAAAATTTTGATCGAATAATACTAAGGACTACTTTGCCAAGTATTATATCGGTTTAACTGGTTTGTTTTATTATTCAAACTTGATTATACAATTTCATTGTTATACTTGTAATTACATATACTTCCATATTTATAATAAACAGGAAATATAAAATAAACTATTAAATGATTAATTTTTAATAATCTTATGCATATTGGTTCAGCTTCTATTGACCTAAGGCATAATTAACTCAAAAAATAATTCAAGTTTACCTGTATTTCAGAGAAATGTTCCAAAATATTTTATTTTATTCCATGTTGATTGTATTTCTATATTTAATAAACAGCGAGTATTTGGCAATGATTCTAAAGCATATTACTTGACTAATCAAATTTTTAGTTTTCTGTTGTGTAATTGATTATAGCATTATATCAGTAAATATGATAATCGTTATTGTAAAATAATTGTTATAACACTTTTGTTCATTTATCACAAGTATTTTTTGCATACCTATCTGAGTCTTCATTTTCGATGTCAAATAATTCTAATATAAGTTTATCAAAACCCATCTGTACTTTTTCTCCATAACATAGAATGCCATTTTTAAATAGTCTAAAATTATTCTGAGGCGTTTCGATTAAAGACTTTATGGCATTTGTCATCCTTATGGTATTACTAAAAGAAATAAACATGTTTTCTAGTCATGTTGTAGATTAAAAAACTAAAAACATACCCAGAAAATAAATCTTCAGGGCAATATTTACTATATTGTTTTATTTGACCCTTATCCATCTAAAATAAATATTTGTTATAACATACATATATGTATATTGGAACAATACATATTAATTTAATTTCTAAGAATATATTGAATAAAGGCTTTTATTACAACTAAAGAAATATTTTTCAATATAATTAAAAATCTTCAAGTAATAAAATTGTTGTTAAGAGTTCACAACGTTTAATTCTTCCATGAATACCTTTAACAAGATTTTAAATAGTCTTATAACCAGATAATAATTGTGTACCTTCAAGTATTGATTCATGCAATACAAACATTCAGGAAAATGTTTCTCGCTTAATGGTTTCCAACCCTGTTTTGGTTTAATTTCAACTGCAAATGTGTCATTCCTTACTTTAAAAGGTAAATATTCATATTCATTTTGTGATAAGAAGGCAAAATCATCAAACAAGGCTGCTCTTCCATATTGTAAAATTTTAGTTTTACGAAAATCTAAAACATAATTTCATAATTTTATACATGACATTTTCATTATCTTAAAATTTATGAAAACTTATATATTAATAATGTGATATATGTGTACATTCATTTTATGTAATGTTTACTTCTATATATTTGGGAAAACTAATTCAATAAAAGGAATGGCATGGTTTTCTTAAAACAAAAATCTAACAGGAACATTTTACATTCTTCTGGTATTAAAGAAAAACTTGTAACATTCAGTAATCAATAATTGTTTAAAATTCTTATTTACATACATAGAATTAAGTTATGAGTAGGTAATAGTGATTAGTCTAGAATAATATACCTATTTGTCTATTTATTTTAATTTACTATTCTCGGGGAACTATTACTCATAATATAGATTATTTATTACACACTCTACTCATAAATCTTAAAGTGTCGTATGTAATAAATACACGGAATCACTCATACATTTTATTTGTATGTTACCTCCTTTTGGTTATTTTTAAAATATTGAGAATGTGATCCATTGGTAACTACCTATTTAGTAATAACAAAACTGACCTGGCCTATGTTTGTTCAGTTGGTGTTCTAGAATCTTAATTTGTTTTTTTGTTAAAATTATTTGAGATGCTTCAGAGGTATATTTTATACCAATCAACGGCCTCATAACTGCTGAATAAAATTTTAAATCTCTTAATTCATCTTTAATGCCTTTTCCACAATACCAATAAAATATATCACTTATCCACACAATCAACCATCCTATTAAAGTTTTTGGTTTATCGATTTTTCTTATCCGCAATATTTTTCTTGACTTTGGTAAGGACAGCACCAAATTACAATTTCCTTCGCCTCTGTATGTCCATTCAGAAAGCATGTCAAAGTCGGCTATCACATGATTCTCTTTAGAAAGCATGTTAGTCTCAATACAGTGAAAATGAAAACAGAAATCTAGTCGTACAATTTAAAATTTATTAATACGTTCTATATGTATCGTTTAAAGGAAGGTTATCACTTTCTCATTTAATACATTACAGTTAATAAAAAGTTACCTCAAGATTGCTACTTAGATTTCATATGCTTTGAATAAAAAATAGTTTTCTTATCTCAATATTTAACAATATCGACATTGCTGCAAAATATACCAGAACAAAAATTCAAATTTACTCTGGAATTGTAAACACAGAATACCAAAAACAGTGAATAGGTAAGTATACAAAAACCAAGAAGACTAGAGAACTCTCTAGAGTCTCTGGCCTTCTTGACAAAAACTAACGCACAGCGCACAGAGGAAGTGACTCAAGACTGTGAAACACAGATCATAAACAACTGTGAAAAGAATTAGTCTTTGAAAATCACAGAGTATTAAAACATCTACGAGCAAAAGTCTTTTTGCTCGTAGTAAAACATATAAAAATCACAGAGAATATATAATAGAAGAGGAAGAAGTATATTTTATTTCTAACTTCCCGACTAGCAATATTTGAGTAGCATCAGTAGGGAATATACAAAGCTATTGGACTCGATCGGACCTCGAAAATTCACGAACTTCGAACGTTCACGAACTAATTTGAACTTAAACCACGTACTACCACTACGTTCATACGTAGAAGATGAACATTATACATCAACAGATCTGATGTGAGATGTCTATAGCAGTATAATAAGTTTCTATAGCAATATATTTTTTTCTAAATAAAACTATATGAGAGGCTCATGCCATTGGTGTCAATTAATTCATCAATTTGTAAAAAGCTTGTGTATCCAGTGACGGTTGGTGACATATAGACAACTCGTGTTGTAAATATCGGCAGCCCGCTAGCGCGTTTACTTCGCAATGCTTTAAACACGTGTTCGCAACTCGTACCAGGCGCAGACCGGGCTGAAAATATCTCCGTTCCATTGACCGTTCACTTCGTTGAACTGAGCGTGCAAGGTGGTATTTTTGGAAGCAATTTAAAATTTAGCTTTACTTGACTTGTGATTTAATTAATGCCGCAGACGAAGATATAATGTAATTATGTTTTAATTAATACGAATACATAAATTAAATGGAATTACTTTTTATTACGAGCAAAATTTAGTCAGTGCTGCAGCACGGCAGCTCTTATATACCAGCCGACACTGTGTAGATCCTAGATCATTAAAAAAAAAAGACATATTACATAGCCATATCACAAGACATATCACAACAATATCACTTATATTGTGGTTCATTGTAAGTAGAGATGTTTCAAAACCTTATGATCTTTGACCTTCATATGCGCAGAAACATAATTACAGCCGGTGCCTGTTTTCATAATAGACTTACATAGTAGAATAATGGGGATAGTCCCGCCTTTCGCGCATTTCGCGGCTCATAAGGTTTTGAAACATCTCTAACTAAGCTCAATATTGGGGATGTCATATTGTATGCTTAAGTCGATTTCTAACGCGAAGAGTTTTACCTGTTCCTAAACGTGGGTAAAATTATCATCGTCTTTAAGCATCCCTCTCTTCCGCAACTTAAACTGATAATAGGTTTGTTTCTATAGTAGTAACCGACAGTATATATTCAGACGTATGCGTTAAGGTAAATTATTGTTTCAGCAGAACAAATCCCAAATTTTGACCTAGAATTAGATGTTCGTTCAAGGTTTTCTAAATACCATCAAACTGTTTGCTGACAATCACAGTGGTTGGAGATTTATTTCTGGACTATTAATCCGACGCAAACGTTAACTCGGGAGATTTAAGTTCTCTTGTAAATGGCATTTGGTCATAATAATATTAATCTTTTATTTTGAACACTAAAAGAACTATAACATAGCACTAGAATTAATCCGTGAAGAATATATTAAGAAAAAATAATAAATCCTAATAATAAATATATATAAATAACAAAAACAAATAATCCTAAAAATTCAGTTATAAATAAATTATTAAAATAATGATCAGTCGTAACGAATAATATAAAAGTACAAAAGACAAGTTTTAGATTAAATTTATTCCTTTTAAAACCGATTCGACTCCGATATCACTCTTAAAATTACTTTTCCTGCAGTAATAAATCAAAAACTGTTTGTGAATAATTCATAAACACACATGCATAATAGGGATAATTTACATATATATCATAATCATAGACAATTTAGAGAAAGGTAGTTAATTGTAGAAGTATACCTCGGTTATAGTTACTAAGTCCTTGGTAAAAGGTTATAAACTTTGAAAAATAAGCTAACTTGACAAAATAAAAAATAGGATTTACTCTACGATCAAAAATTTTTTGCTCGTAAGCTACTAAGATTTACTCTTTGCTCGTAGGATTTACTCGTAGGATTTACTGGATTTACCTGGGATTTACTAATGTTAGAAATAACAAATATCCCTATATCAGTGAATATCAATTTAGGTTTAGCTTGTGTTCCTCGTGTCCATACAATTTTCTGAAAACGGTATAAAAATAATTACGTAATCAATAATAATAAATGTAGTTAACAAACATATTCTTAAAAGTTTATAATATTAAATTAGTATATTTTAGATGTCTTCAAAACAAATGAAATCTGAATTTACTTTATAAATGTCAGACTTGCTCAATTGAAATCTCATTTTATTTTTACCAATTCATTTATTTTTGGATGTCAATACGCATTTATAACAAAAAAAGTTGAGGTGAGTACTTCTTAAATATTTAATCTTTTTCTAATTTAGTTTTAACAAATTTTATATTTTTTAAGAACAATTTTAATTTACTTCGATTGAACTGAGGTTAGGTGTAATATTGGACAATGCCCACCAATAATCAGGTTTTTTCAATATTCGTGAAAAATGCATGTTGCTTTTGTAAATCTATACATAGTAGCTGTTTTAATGTTTCTTGGTAGTCACTTAATACATATAAACTTCTCTAGGTTGTTTATGCTAATTGTATAATACAAAAAAATATGCATAAAAGGCTAGCCGGCAACACTGGCAACTTTTTTGTCTCTGTGATTAAAATATCTAGTCGGTTGAAAGTTGCCCGCGTTGTCCAAGCGCGCACTGGCAACTGAATAGTTGCTTAACATCAGTTTCAAAATGGATTTCGTCGAGACTACATGCGTTTGTGCTCTTGTTTTAAGGAAGAGAAAAAAAATACAGAAAATTTGGACCCATCCATTGATTAACACAAGGCTTATAGATGGACAATTTTCTATCCAACTTTTTTAAACATTTTTATCTGCATATTTTTTTATTTTTGTATCATATAACGCGGAGTGTAATTTAACAGCTTCAATAAATAATTCGATGTCTAGCGGCATGTTGATTCGGGCACGACAAAATTGCAACTGGAAAATCAAGAGCAACTTTTTAATCACCAGTGTGTGGAGACAGTATGAACATGTGCGTTCTATTTTTCCAGTAACAATTGAGTCACCAGGAAAATAGAACGTTGGAATTTTTTAGTTGCCGCAACTAAATAATCACCTGTGTGTGGGTTCTCATAAGAAATAATGTGTTCTATTTTTATGTTTAAAAAGTTGCTTGACTAAAATTGCCGGTGTGTGACTAGTCTTGTAGTCCATATTTGTTATTTATTTATAAAAGTATTCGATAAATGCCCTAAATATTCAAATGTAATTTATATCATTAACATTTTCTATGAGTTACTAAATTTTTAATATGTAATAAATAAACACCTGCTTTAATGTTATAATATTAAAAAGAAATATTAGGCCCCATTGTACATTTACAAATATTACCAGTTTGATTTAAAATTTTTTAAGTAAACTCATAATTAGACCTGTTTTAAAGCAGTAAGTAAAAAATTCACTGTTTATATAATAAAAGTAATTATTTATTCCAGTTAATAAACAATTAGAATTGCTTCTATTTAAAAACAGTAGAATATTAAATTATTTTAATATTCCAAGAATTGCACTGATCACGAAATATGAATTGGTTGCGACTTTTACTCAAATGCTTTTTTGTTACTTTCTTTGTTCGGTATCCTCTTAAAACTATGAGAACGATTTTTCAATTAAAATTTGTTTATGGTAGACTTAGCAGATTCACTTTATATGTTAGATGATAAACCCATTTTAATTATTAATTTAGCAATTAGCAATTTAGCAATAATTTTGAAATAATAAAAACTATTTGACATGTTGGTGATTTTGTGTTAAATTTGTAAGACCTATTTGATAGTGTTTTAACAAAAATTGAATTTGATTATGAAAAGTATGAATGGTCAAAAAGCACAAATTAATAAAATTGGGCACATATCTGTTTCTTTGCAGGGGTGGTTTATTATTATTATTATTATGTATTGCTTTCTGTTGTGAATATGATTAAAATATAATATGTATATATTCTTTGTTTTTCCTGATAATTTCTGAATCATTAATAAATCGATAACTAAAGTAAATAGAATATATTTAGAAAGCGTATTTCTGTAACTATCTGAATAACGGTTTTATATAGTATTTTTTTATCAACTACTGCTTATTTTTATTGTTGTATTTTGCTTGCTTACAGTTTAATTATTATTTCCTTTGTTTCAGTTGGACCCCATTAACGCATGCTAAATGTTTTGAGGCACTGAGTATAGTAGTCACCTGCATGATATGGCTGCTTATATAAATCGCACGATATCCCTAATGTCTGGAGACGGGCCACACAACCGTCCACCAGTCACATCTGTTTTAACCGATAATAGGGTGCGGTCCTCTCCTGATAATTCTCCTTTGCAGATCTTTGTCAAAGCTAAGAAGAAAATAAATGATATTTTTGGAGAAATTGAGGACTATGTTAAGGACACCGTGGAGTACATGCATGGTAAATGAAAATTGCTAGTACTTTGTCAGTAACTTGTAACGGGCTGTTGAGTAATACATCTTACTTAAAAAAATATGAAATATGTTGTTACAATCAGAAATATGACCTATGATTACTGTTGCGTGTTAGATTTAGTCAATCTAATTGTTCAATAGTAAGAAGTTTGCAGATATTGGGTGAAGATTAGCATATCATATTAATGTGGAATTTCATATTGTTTACTTTTATATAACTTTTTAACAGTCTCATGTTATAAATTTACTAAATTTATATTCTGATAAATTTGCTAGAAAGTATTAATAAACATGTACTGGATAGTGTTTCTGTTGTATTCATAACAGCAAATACAATTCACAGCAACAAATACAACATGTTCATTATATCCACTTTCAGGACAAACAATATTTTAATGCACTTATTATGTATATTTTAATAGCTAGCTATCATCCTCAGCAGGATACTTTTGAACTCTTTATAGGTATGCTTTTTAAAGTTTAAATAATCTTGATTTCTTTCAGAAATTGAAAAGGAACAGAAAATAATAAACAATGAAAAAGTGAAACAAACGGAAGAATTTGTGAATAAAGTACATGGTATTAGGGATGTTCTGTGTAGAGACCATATGAAAGTGGCTTTTTTCGGAAGAACATCCAATGGGAAGAGCTCTGTAATTAATGCTATGTTACGAGATAAAATATTACCAAGCGGGATTGGACATACAACAAACTGCTTTCTTCAAGTTAGTATTAAAAATATTGAATAAGAGAATGTACAACATTAAGTATTTCCATAAAATTTGAACATATGATTGTGAACTTGCAGAATATAGTTGAAGTAACCAAAATTTTAATAATAATTGCCTGAACGTTTTTACAAATATTTACAGTGGGTACTATAGGGTATGTGTAGGCCATTCATTATGATAAATACCTGTTACAGAACCTCTTTAAAATAGTTGATATGTTATAAATAGAATTGTTTAAATTTATTTTAGGTAGAAGGTTCACCATCAGAAGAAGCCTATTTAGTATTAGAGGGCTCTACGGAACATTGTGCGGTGGAATCTGTCGGTCAGTTAGCTCATGCTCTTTGTAAAGAGAAGCTAAATGAATCCACTCTGGTTCGCGTATATTGGCCAAAGAACAGGTGCCTTTTGCTTAGAGATGACGTGGTATTTGTAGATTCACCTGGCGTAGATGTTACTCCTAACTTAGACGAATGGATCGATAAGCACTGTTTGGATGCAGACGTGTTTGTGTTAGTAGCTAATGCTGAGTCGACCCTTATGGTTACCGTAAGTACTTATCATGGAATTTATACACGCCCAGAAAATAAAAATAAACTCTTTTAGGAGAAAAATTTTTTCCACAAGGTATCAACTAGATTATCTAAACCAAATATTTTCATCTTAAATAATAGATGGGATGCATCAGCAACAGAACCTGAATTTTTGGATCAGGTAAAATGTCATTGTTTGTAATTCTTTTTTTTTTTTAATATTTGATTGCTTTATTGAAATCATTATTTTTCCTGATTATTCACGTTTTTTAAGTTAGCAATTAATCAAGCCGTCTTCTATTTTATCATATAAGACTAATTAATAACAAAAAATAATTAAAGTTTATCCAGTACATGAATTTTTAATTGGTAAAGCCATGGGAATATTCCCAAATTTAAAATATTAATGGAAAAATAAATCTATTATGAAGTACGTTACTATAGTAGAGCATATAGTAAAACAAATTTTACCAGCTCTATTATTTCTGAATTTTGACAGCCATCATTCATTTATGTTTTTTTTTTTCATTCTATAACTTTTGTTGAGTTTTTGAAATTAACCCATTGAATTGAACTCAAATACATTTATAAGGATTCTATTCTCCCAGTCTGTCAACTGGGTGAAAATTAATAACAGTTAATTTCACTAAATAAAGTATATTAAAACACCATAATATAGTTAGGAATGTTATATTGATCACCAATATAAAGGGTGGTCCAACCAAAACGCACGATGTTAATTGTAAATAAAACAAAAAGTTTTCAGAGAACTATCTTAATATTTCTTATTATCATAGAAGGATCTATGACAATTATGTGTGAAACAAAATATCGGCCAAATGCTCGCCACGGCTTCGGTGGCATACCTCTATCCGATGGTCCATATTTTCAATGACTCTGAGACATAATTGAGGTTCAATGTCGTTAATGTGCCGAATTATCTCATCCTTTAGCTCTTGAATTGTTCTTGGCTTATTGACGTACACTTTTTCTTTTAAATATCCCCAAAGGAAGAAGTCCATCGGTGTCAAATTACATGATCGTGGCGGCCAATTAACATCGCCACGACGTGAGATGACACGGCCATTGAATTTCTCGCGCAAAAGCGCCATTGTTTCGTTGGCTGTGTGGCAAGTGGCACCATCCACATGTCGTCCAGGTCCATATCCTCAATTTCTGGCCACAAGAAGTCCGTTATCATCTCGCGATAGCGAACACCATTTACGGTAACTGCTTGGCCGACCTCATTTTCGAAGAAGTACGGCCCGATGACGCCGCCAGCCCATAAACCGCACCAAACAGTCACTCTTTGTGGATGCATCGGCTTTTCAACAATCACTCGTGGATTCTCATTTGCCCAAATGCGGCAATTCTGCTTGTTAACGAATCCACTGAGGTGAAAGTGTGCCTCGTCGCTGAAGATGATTTTCTTTGTAAAGTCACCATTCACTTCTGTCTGTTCAACCAACCATTCGGCGTATTGACGATGCTTGAAATGGTCAGTAGGCTTCAGCTATTGAGTCAATTGAACCTTGTAAGCATGTAAATTCAAATCTTTATGCAAAATTCGCATCAGTGATGTTCGTGAGATGTTCAATTGTTGGGCACGACGACGAGTCGAGGTTGACGGCTCTTCTGCTACACTATCGCGAACAACAGCAATGTTTTCCGCAGAACGAACTGGGCGAGCATGCACAGGTGTTTTCACATTTCCTACAGACCCGGTTTGCTGAAATTTGCGCCCAATTCTCCCGATTGTGGACACATTTGGTCGATTATGCTGACCAAAAAAGTGCACGAAATGCATTTTGATTTGAACGCCCATTCTCGTAAAAGGCTTCAACAATCTTAACGCGCTGCTCAATTGTGTACCTCTCCATGGTTGAATTTGTCAAACACTGAAACAAAGAAATGTCAAATTAAGTTGGGCAAAAAACTTGACGTTATGATGTGACGCACAATTAACATCGTGCATTGTGGTTGGACCACCCTTTATAAATGTATATGAAACAACAAAGTTTAGAGGTGGTAAATAACAGACACAGTAAATAGTATTCACAACATACGTTTTTGTCTGCTGCTATGTACTATCATGACCAAAGCTGCATTTTTGTGCCACATGACACCACAGTATTTATAATATATGTATGTTACATATGGAACCCAAGCATTATAAAAAAAAGTTTTATTGTAAGAAATTCATTGTCACTGTCATTTTATAATAATTAGTTTTCATATTTTTCTGACATTTCCACAGTGGTTGTTGTGTTTTTAAGTAAATTGCATACATAATGTGCAATTTATATTGTGAAATAAAAAAAATAGTTTGTATTCTATAATCGTTCAACCTATTTTTGTTTTGATTGGGAAATTAATATATGCGTGTTTTGAGTGTTGTGTTCTCATGGTATTGGTAAAAATTCTACATATTTTAAGTGAAAATATTTTCATCTTCGCCTTTACTGCCAATTATAAATTTATACATTTAGAGAATCTCCAGATATTCAGATAAATGAAAGAGAACTGAATTATATAATTTATCATATTGTTATTGTTTATAATTTAATATTAAGTTCAAGGTACGAAACCCCTATCTGGTTTTATTTGGTAAATAATGTTTGACTTTCATCATCATGTGTTACATTGCTAGATATCTCCCTAAATTGACACTTCCTGTATTTTTTACTGACAATGAGACCTAAAAATATAGTATCTACTCTATATAGGATTATTAAGTTGACTATATAATTAGGATTATTTTCAGTTCAGCCAATGGAATGCTTGCATCATTTTTCATTGTTTTACCTGCACATGTTTTGTTGCCACACACCTCATCTTTGCCTTGCATTGCTTTCAATAGGTTAGGAGCGTATTTTTTAACCTTTCCATAATTGGCTTGTTATGCTTTTCTCTAATTTTTTACCCATTTTGGAATTTATGCTATTAATTATATATTCATTTAAACATATCAAAAGAACCATGAGCCGTTAATTTACTATTGTGTATAATTTAATCTTCAGTCTAGAACCTTTTATACTTTTATCATGCCTTTGTTTATTATACAACTCTTGTCATATTAAACCTTTAATTCACCTGAAAAAAATACCATTAATTGTCTAGTTGAAGTTGAAGTCAAGAAAAGACACTGTCAAAATAAAACAACTAATAAGATTTATCAATTTATATTTTGCAATGAAATATTTCTTTAAATTTATTTAGTTATAATTTAAATAATATTTTAATGCATTTAAGCTTAATATCTATTAAGCTTAAATAGCTGGCTTAGAAAGTGTCTAGGATTATTAAAGAAGCTGTTCTACAGTTAGGTCTACAGTTACACAATACTGACAGTAAAACAGCTACAAGAAGTATTTAATTTGACCACGGCAAGGATTGTTTTGTCCGAAATGAGATGTTTGAACTCCACATTTGTCACTTATGTGGTTCACTATAGATTTTCCAATTTTTTTTTCTGCAGGCAGATTTAGACACTTATTAGATATTTACGTAGACTAAATAGAGAAGTTAAAATAATTACAATTTTAATACTGAATTTATATAAGCTTTTTTTCTTATAAAAGGGCATAATACTATTGACCAGAAAGTTTATGTATAATAAAAAATTAATAGATATATATTTTTCTGCAAGCATTGCAATGAGCAGGAAGAGGTGAGTGAAGGGAAACAAATTCACAGTAATTTATTTAATAATTAGTATTACTTATTGTAATAAAAGTAAATTAGACCAGATACAACTCAATATCCTACTTTTTCTTAAATATATATCTAAATTATACTTTAATTTTATATGAGAATTATTTTAATATTGTTTTACCCCATCCTTTATTTAAAATCATCATTTAGCTGTTTTATTTATTAATAATGTACAGCTAGTGAAATAATAATTATTGGCAAATCAACTATAATAAGGGATGTAATTTTATTAATAGATAACGGGAATGGGTGACAATGCGAATTTACTTTTATTATAAATTGGAATATTATGCAACAAGTGTAGAAAGTAAGTTTTCTCATGCATTATACACTACAGTTCTTTGACTGTATAGTAGGTCCTATGCACAAGCCTTAACCTATCGAATCTGTGAGCCTTACAGGCATGGTGCACACCAGTGTATTAGTATGATTCGGGAACTGAAGTGCTTAGCTCAACAAGGAGGTCTATTTGAGCATTGATTATGTTTGAAACTTATTTTTAGTGTGATAAATGTTCACTCTATAATCTTTTTTTAAGTTTTAGAATCGGTATTTTGTATTTTAAAGAATTATTTTTTTGTTGAGAATTACTCCTATTTCTTTTTTATTTATTTTTTTTTAAGCAACAAAAGCAGCTTACTGTTTACGCGATATATTCGACTTGGCAGAGAGGCATGCAAACCCATCCACTCACTGCGCTGTTTACGGCAATACTGAATAGGTCAGTGGAAAACAAACTATTGTAACCTGTTGCCAAAGCAATATTGCCAGTTTGATTTATTTTATCATGAAAAATTTTGTTTTTTAATATCAAATTGTTATTTACATATTTGGAGATCAAAACGTAAATTAACCCAAATTAAGTATTACCTTTACTATTAAATACCATTTTAATTAAGTATTTCACCAACATAGTTTAATTTCAAATTATGTTGAATCATTTTAATGAACTGTGCTGTGCAAAAGCACAAAATTGTATTTTAAAATGTTAAAAAATGATATTAATACGCATTAGATTTCAAATAAAATTAGATCTGCCAACAGTGTCAACACAAGATATTCATCATGAACGATGGGTAGGTAATGTTAGGATTGACTTCTGTGAAAAATGCACTTGACTCCTCATTCCTGTTCATACTTCTGAATAGAATTTCTGTTTCACAAGTTAGTGTAACAAAATTTTCAGAATACATTAAATATGCAATTGTTTATAGCTGCATATCATTATGCACATCTAATTACATAGGAACAAAAGTTTCGGTCCAAAAATTCAGTTCACCTTTGTAAAGTTGAGAATTATTTTTCTGTAGGTAAGAAGGCAGCATCAAGAAAGAGCACTTGACTTTTTGGTTAAGGAATTGAAGGTCTGCTCTCCAAAAGAAGCTGAAGAGAGGATCTTCTTCATTTCAGCAAAGGAAGTATTACAAGCACGGTTAGCAGAACAAGGCCAGACTGTATCGACACCATTAACAGAAGGATTCCAAACCAGATATTTTGAATTTCAAGATTTTGAAAGAAAATTTGAGGAGTGCATTTCGAAATCAGCAGTTAAAACAAAATTTGAGCAGCATTCACAAAGAGGAAAATACATAGCAAAGTATGTGAAATACATATATGAATTATGACTTTATTTTCATTTTCATTCATGACTTCATTTCATGAATTTTTAGCGAACTCCGAGAAATATTAGATGGAATTTATAGTGATGCCATAAAATTAAAAGAGGACAAATTGAAACATCGTAAAGAACTTACAGATAAAATTAATTATACAGAACAACAATTATTGATCATAACCCAAGAAATGAAGAAAAAGATTCGTACAATGGTGGAAGACGTAGAACAAAGGTATAGTCTATTGCTCCTATAAGTATTGTTAATGTAAGTTTTAAATGAACCTTTCCTATCTAGGGTATCGAAAGCTCTAAACGAAGAAATACGTCGTTTAAGTACTCTAGTAGATGAATTTAACTTACCTTTTCACTCAGAACCCCTGGTACTGAACGTCTATAAGAAAGAACTTCATTTACATGTAGAAACAGGGCTTGGTTCAAATTTAAGAGCAAGGTTATCTACTGCACTAGCCTTGAACATGGAGGCAAGCCAAAGGGAGATGACGGAAAGAATGGAAATTTTAATACCAGAAAATCACAAGGTAGCTAGTAATTTTATATTACCAAGAAGGCAACCGTTTGAAATATTGTACAGGTTAAACTGTGACAATTTATGTGCTGATTTCCATGAGGATTTAGAATTCAGGTAAGAATATATATTATACTTTCATATATACCTTTGCCGATATGTATAGCTCACTAGGCCCCCAAATATAATCAGTGCTACTTTATTGTTATGAGTCTGTAAGGTGTGAAAAGATTGTTACCTTATTAGCTTGAACCTTAAATAGCTTATTATATTTATATTTAAAAAAATACTTTTAATTTAAGCTTTATAGTAGCTATGATCCAAGTGAAATGGTCTTTTAGTCAAGATTAATTTTTGTGAAATGGTAAAGTTTCTCAAAATTAGCTAACCTCAAAATAAGTATAACATTAAATATTGGGTGTGTAGTTGTCTAAAAAAACATTATTATTTTCATGTTTTAGTAGTTTGATAAGATTAAGGAGGTTTCGAGTGGTGAAGGGTAAACGGTTTAGCCCTATGCTCGCCATATATTATGAGTCAGTGTTCCAATTTGCAAACGAAAAATTTTTACCCGTAAATTTTGAAATTAGCACTTGATTGTTTTCCTTTCAACGCATATTCTTCATAAAAACTCGTAAATAACCATATTTCATATAAAAACAAGCATTTTTGCAAATTAACAAATTTACGAATTTGTTATCTGCGAGCACAACACGCGGCAACGCTGCTGTAAAATTCACGGATTTAGTGTCATTTCGTTGGCAGTATGCCGCCATAAAAATTTATCCTAACCCCAAAATGTTTACGTTGTAAATGGCGCTTTGTTTCCAAAAGTCATTAAATTAAATCCACATGGTGTCTGAAACCAAAAGATAATGCAGAGCGAAAAGCGATTGTCGAATCAGTAAAGAAATCGGAATCGTTGAATGTTTGTGTTGGCGAGCCAGTGCATATTGCATCGTTTCCCTAAGTCATTTGGGACAAATGATGAAACGCTCCTCATGTGAGGTGTATTCATCCTTCGAAAATATCATAAATGAAGTGAAATTTGGGCTTGCTTCGGAACTAACTATAATATGTCACAATTGCTTATTGTTGAACAAAGTTTCGATTGCGAACCAGTACAAGAATGCTAAGGAATACAATTATTTGAATAGCCCGTGCTTCGCGGCGTTACCATTATGAGGCCAAACGGTCTTTAATTTGCAATATAAAATAAACCAGATGATCAGTTTTCATGCCGGTTGCGTCATTGAAAGCTACAAAGTACGATGCATCACTGTAACAAACACGGTATTTTTCTATTTTCCCGAAGGTACTTTTGTCCTCATTCGAAAATGTCCCGTCATAAGAATCAATGCCTCTCAAAGAATTTTACCTCTTTTACATTATTTTTTTCTCTTAATCCAAATGGCAAAAAATTCTCAAAAAATTCATGAAGCTCTATTTTAAGCTGAAGAACATGATTTCATTGCAAATTTTCATTGCATTTTATAATTTTTGAAAATCCTGTTGGAACCTCCTTAAGAAGTTATACTTTTAAAATTGTATCAATTGAAGCAACGAAATTGTCAAATCAAGTAACATCCAATCTGATAAACTGTCTGGATCGATATGGTTAAAAAACAGTTTATATCAATTATCTTCTTTATTTTGTTGCCTAATTTGATTTTTAAACATTGTTTGATAAAGATGTAATTGTTGAAACCATAATTACAGAGGTTTGGTAAAAAAAGAGTAGCTTTCTGTTTTTTTGGAGAAGTTATTCAGTTCAACCAGGTAATTAATAACTCAAAAATTCAAGGATTTTCAAAATATTTACTTTCATCTAAGTGTACATTCAAAAGTTCTATAGAATTTTATAGCGTTTATATTTTTCCATTTTTATTATTTTTAGCAACAGTGTTTTATATGAGTAACCCTGTTTTGTCAATGTTTTCCAACAAAATAACCTCATTTCATTAAGTAAATACCTTTTTTTTTTGTGAATATTTGCCACTATTTGTCATTAATACTACATGTCTAATTTAAAACATCCTCAAAAAGGATACAAGTCAAACGATACCAATGACATTTACAACAATGCTGATGAGCACTGTATATTTAACTTTAGTATAGGGTGTCTTTTTTTCCATTACGCATCCGAGAAAAGTTTTACATTTAGTTACAATATCCATGATTAACTTCAGTAAATATAAACTTAATATTTCTTATGAAACGAACGAATTATTAGTTTTTACCATATCATCATCATTAGGTCATCAGTCCTAAGACTGGTTGGACGCTAACCTCCAGCTTCTCCTATCTTGTGCTAACCTACGCATTTCGCTAATTGTGCTACAACCTACATCCCTTACTATTTGCGAGCAGTAGTCTAATCTAGGCCTACCTCTGCCTTTCTTCACTCCTATTTCTGCCTCCAAAATATCGCGGACTATTCCCCCATGTCTCAGCAAGTGGCCTACCATTCTATCTCTTCTCTTCTTTAATTTTTTCCACATACTCCTTTTCTCGCCGACTTTCTCCAATACTTCTTCGTTTCTAACCCTATCAGTCCATGGTATTTTCATCATTCTTCGGTAACACCACATCTCAAAAGCTTCTAATTTCTTCCTACTTGCTTCCCCTACCGTCCAGGTTTCGCAGCCGTAAAGTGCCGTGCTCCATACATATGTTTTCAAAAATCTCTTCCTTGTTTCTAAGTTTATTACCCCCGAGCATAAAAGTGCTTTCTTTTTGTTAAAAGCTACTCGACCCTGCGCTATTCTTTGTTTTATGTCTTTATCGCTTCTTCCATCCCAATTTATTTTACTTCCTAAATAAGTGAAGTCTTTAACTTCCTCCAATCTTTCATTAATAATTTGTACTTTCGTTTTTGCTCTGCTCTAGCGCCCTCTGCACACTAACACTTTAGTTTTGTTTTTATTCACCCTCATTCCGTATTCCTCTGTCAACACTGCCTCCATTCCGTTCAATGCTGATTCTAGTTCCTCCTTACTAGATGCTAATACTGCTATATCATCCGCGAATCTCAGCATTTTTAGTTTCTGTCCCTGTACTTTAATCCCGAAATCTACTCTATCTTTTACCACATTAATCCCCTCTTCGATGTACAGATTAAAAATTAGTGGTGATAGCGTACATCCTTGTCTTACTCCTTTCCTAATACCTACTTCCCTTTCTTCCCCTTCTACTTCTATAACAGCAGTTTGCTCTATGTATAGATTGTGTACTACTCTCCTATCTCTATACTTCATTCCCGCGCTCTTTAGTATCTCGAACATTTTTTCCCATCTTACGTTATCAAAAGCTTTTTCTAAATCTACAAATCCTATATAAGCGTTCTTTCCTTTTTCTATTGTTTTCTCTAACATTACTCTTAGCGCCAGAATAGCTTCGCGAGTTCCCCTATTTCGCCTAAACCCGAATTGGTCTTCTCCTAGTATTTCCTCCGCTCTATTTTCCATCCTCTTCTGCACTATTCTAGTTAAGATTTTTGACGCATGGGAAGTTAGGCTAATCGTTCTAAAGTTCTCGCATTTGTCGGCTCCTCTCTTTTTCGGTATAGTAACGATAATGTTCCTCTTATAATCCTCCGGCATCTCGCCCGTTTCGTATATGTATTTTACCAGTTCAAACATCCTATTTACTACTTTCTGTCCCGCATATTTCAAAATTTCCGCCTGTATTTTATCTACACCCGGCGCTCTATTATTCTTTAGCCCCCTTAGTGCTATTTCAAATTCCTCTCTCAGTATAGGTTTTCCTACATCTTCCCTATCGATGCTAGATTCTTCCTCTAATATCTCTCCTAATTCCTGACCCTCGTATAAATTTCCTAAGTACTGCTTCCATCTATCCGCTTTCTCCTCTCTTCCTATCAGTATGTCCCCCGATTGACTCCTAACATTTCTACTTATTGTTCCTACATCCCTGAAGTTCCTCTTAATTATTTTGTAAGCCTCATCGGTCTTACCTACTTGCAACTTATCTTCTACTTCTTTGCATTTCTCCTCTATCCATTGTTCTTTCGCTTTTCTACATTTTCTAATGATTTCCCACTTTATTGCCTTATACGTTTTCAGTCCTTCTTCGTCTCGTCTGTTTTTGTAGCCTCGTCTCTTTTGCATGAAGTTTAAGATTTCGTCCGTTATCCAGGGCTTCCTAGCTTCCCTTTTATCGTGTCCTAAAACGTCCGTAGCCGCGGAAGCTAGACTATTCTTGATACCCTCCCACTCAGTTTCTGCGTTCTTGATTTCGTCCTTACTCGTTTTATTTATTAATTGATCTGTTTTCTCCTGGAACTTATCTTTCATATTCTGATCCCTCAATATGTCTACATTTATACGTTTCTTATCCTTCCGGGTTTTCAGATTTTTGAACTTTAATCTAGCTTTCATGACTACCAAGTTGTGATCGCTGTCTACATCTGCTCCTGGATAACTCTTACAGTCTTTTACTTGATTTCTAAATCTCTTCCTAACCAGAATGTAGTCTATCTGATACCTGTCTATCCCTCCTGGCATTTTCCATGTGTACCGCCTCCTAACGTGATTCTTGAACAATGTGTTCGCGACTACCATCTTGTGCTTCTCACAGAATTCTATCAGTCTGCTACCTCTCTCGTTTCTGTTTCCTAATCCATAAGGCCCTACAAATTCTCCTTCTTTCCCCTCACCTACAAATATACAAAAATGAAGATTACAATTAACATTTTCCATGCAGCGGTCCCAATGTTATTTGCAGCATTGCCTGCACCTATCTAAATATTAAGTAAACCCCAGTAGTAATTTGAGATGTTGCTACATACCAACTATTGCCACTGAATCTTGCAAGTATTTGCCACTAGTCAGGAGCACATAAATATCCTGGCTTAATCCCGTATGGGAGTCTAAACTGGGGAACAATTATGACATGGGTATTACATTATGCCAACTACTCCCTTAGGTACAGACTGACTATGAAGTGGCATAATACTGGTCTTTTAATGGAACTGTTTTGGACTTTGTTGTAGCTCTTTCCTTATTTTGTACATCTAAAAAATATTTTACTTCATTTTTTACATATGTATATAAATGCTATCTATCATTGTGTTAATACTATTTCTCTACCATATAATTTTTAGTAATATCTAGTGTTACTAATAAATGCAACATTAATTATTTGAATGTTTTTGATGATGAAACACCGCACCGGTTCAAAGCAAGATTTTTTCCCAAAAATTACAACAAACAAGCGTGAAAGTACATCAAATTGTGGAAACAGTATTTTGTAAATTATGCACTATTAATTAAATAAATATAATTGCCTGCCCATTAATTTCATATTTTGGCGCTGTTGAGTACACACCATTATTGATATTATTTTTAACAATTGCCAGAAATTTCATATAACGGCATCATTTAACATAAATCTTAAATTTTTGTCTCTTTTACTGGATAACGTATATCCGCCTCGAGGCTGTTGCCACTTACAACTATTGGACAGATTTAACATTCAATCATTATCTGTTCGACGCAATATTTCACTAATTAAATATTTGTTTAACCTTCTAAATGATAAGGTTGACTGTTCTGAATTGCTTAGTAAGATTAACTTTAGGGTCCCACGTGGTAATGTCAGACATCAGGCGCTTTTATATTGTACTACTCCTAGAACGAATATATTAGCGAAAGCTCCTGTATTTCTTATGTGCTCACTGTACAACAAAATTGCAGCGAATTGCGATATATTTAACGATAGTTTAAAGTGTGTTTGCAATTACTTAGCTAATATAGGTTAAGATGTTGTATGTGGTATATTGCATATGTACGTAAATTGGCACTGTAACTACCTTTTACCGTACTACTTAGGTTTATTAATTGTACTATTTGACATTCTTTCTCTTTTTTGTTATTTTACTTAGTTACTGTATATTTAGTTTATTCCTGTAATTGGGATTTTTTCCTGTTGGAAGAAGAAGAATAAATAAATAAAAAAAATAATAAAATAATGATTTTATAAATAAACATGACATATATTTAGAAAATGATCATAGTTATTTGGTGTGCAGTGATTAGTGAAAGTCACTTTAAAGGATTGTTTATGGGTGATGCAAATGTAATTTTCACTCTAAACACTACTGCATGGTTGATAACTTTTAAGGATCAGGTAAAGTCTCTAAAAGGTAACTACCACATTGGAATTATAAAATTCTAAAAATTTCTAAGTCGAAAATATGTAACATGACATGGTTGTTGGTACTATTGTATACTACTTCATCGTGATAATAACTTCCCTTGGTGATTGATATAGCATTCAATATATTTCAAAAGTTACTCAGCAGTAATAAAGCTAGATGGTTTGAATACGAAGCAGGCAACTATATAACAATTATGATGTTTTGATTTAAAGTGATAATGTTGTACATTTAATACAGATCCCATAAAATTCCTACCGTTAGTTTTGGTCTTAGTTGGGGAAGAACATGGATGCTGCTGGGAAAACTTACATCTTATTGATTGATTCAAGGTCAAATTGATGAATATTTTATTAGAAGCTGCAGCTTAAAAAAGAACCACTGGTAAAAACATAGGAGTGTAGATTTTACTCAGTTCAGTTGAGTTTCTACCCCAGTATCTTACCATGACCCTCAATGACATTTACGTTTTGCTATAAATATGAGTCAGATAATATAGTGCCTTGTTGCGTAGTAAAAAGTAGTAGTGTACGTAATACTAGTGGTTTTCTTTATAACGCTCATCTCTGGGATAATACTAATATGATTTACTTTATAATTAATTAGAAAAAAGGAAGTTAATATTCAAACATTGATTAATATTGTAATATGTAAACAATAGTAATGTTATGTTAGAATGGATCATTGATAAATTGTCTTAAATGTTAAAAACAGTCTTGTTAGTTATTAACAAGAATATCCATGTGCATTCTTGTGAGGTTTTTATAAACTTTTAATATTTTTAATAGGTTCTCTTGGGGTCTAACTAGTTTGATACAGAGATTTTCTGGCAGTGGAGCGAACTTTCTTGCCTTAAAAAATAAACGTGAAAGTCCACAGAATTCTGTCTTGCCCTCTACTCCTACAGATACAGTTGACAGTAGATTGCTGTATGCTAATACGAGCCTGGAAGATTGGTCTTTTCTGTCGAGAATAGCCATAATGGGCGCTACATCACAGGGAACAATGGGATGCCTACTCGTTGCTGGTTTTCTGTTCAAAACTGTAGGTTGGAGAATTATAGCTGTTACAGGTAAGCCGACATGTATGTTTGATTTCGAAAT
The DNA here is from genome assembly GCA_037954035.1 of Rosalia funebris. NCBI lineage: Eukaryota > Metazoa > Arthropoda > Insecta > Coleoptera > Cerambycidae > Rosalia > Rosalia funebris. The sequence goes on from JAZFAV010000007.1 coordinate 16,223,940, forward strand.
AATATGAATTGATCAGTATGGTTCAGCGTTTTCAGTACCTTCAGCTGATTATGTAATCCTGTATGAACTAATTGTATATGCTGCTTTATAGGTATAATAGGCACAGTAACCAATAACTTGGTCAGTAAAACAGGAATTTTCAGATAACTTCTGTATTCTATTAACTTGGTAAGATAAAATAAAAGCAAAGACGAAAACATATAAATCATAACTCGGTTGATAACATTTGTTGTTATCTGGGTCAGTAACAATGTTCGTTCTATATGATATTATTTAGTGGATGATATTGATTACATGGTCTAATATGTAATCAGTATCATCCAGTAAAGAATGGTTCAAGATACATTTCTTATCGCATACAAGGTGAATCATGAGTTGTATAAATATTTTGAATGATTGTAGTGAAAACTATTTTTTAATATCATTATTAACAGAGTTAGTAATTTGTAAGATGTTGTAAGGAGGCTCCTTACGACATCTTGTAAAACTTACCATCTGAAAACTTTGCGTTTATAGATGATTTCTGTCATTGTATGACTTAAGTTTTATTTCGATTTGGATATTTCTGAAACTACCGAGAGATGGCGCCAGGTTACAATTTACTACTGTAGAATGTAGTGGTGTCTATAAGATGTGAAGCCTCATTTGTCAAAGGCATACTCACTTACACTGTACTGACGAGACCCAAGATAAGGTCGAAACCGGTCTACAGTTAGCGGTATCCTGAGATAGAGGACGCTTTGCATCTTCCTTGTGGTTTTCAAGCAATTAAAATCACAGTATTTTATTTCTATGTTAGAATAAAATACGACAAATTCCGCCACGTAATTCAGCGCCCGTCGCGGCATATAGCCAGGGGAATAGCTGTTGTGGCTTAATTTGTTTAATCCTTAATGTTTAAGGACTTGTTTACAGATTGTTGGAGTATAAAAGCCTCCTTACGACATCTTGTAAAACTTACCATCTGACAACTTTGCGTTTATAGTAATTTGTTTTAAATATTTAGAGATACATGCTCAACTTTTGAGAACCTGATAGTTATTGGATTGAGTTCCTCTACGATTTCCAAATAACAGTTTCATGCTTTAGTTGAAATATGAATTGCCAAAAATAAGTTTATTGCAAATAACTTGGATACAAAGAGCTAAAATGTGGACCACATACCTAACAGATCAAATATTGACATTATAAAAGAATATTTTCAGGTATTCCCTGCATTTACATGGACTTTTACTACAATTACATTAAAAACTATCAAATTAGGAACTAGCAATATTTTTAATTTATCTCCTAAATCTGTACAGAACAATCTTTCTGTGGAAGATTAAAAAACACATTTATTTTATTTTTAAAACAGAAGATTCATTTTAACTATTCGTTTTAACATAAAATGCGGAAAGATAAGGTTCACAAGATAAGAGGACAATTGAAATATGACATAAGAATATGATAGTTTCTAATTGCTTATCGTCAGAGTTGGTATAAGTTGCTCTAAAAATTTATGTTTACTTGGTATTATGATAAATGATGATAAATAATACATTTAAGACATGGGAATACCCATACTTTGATTTAAACATCTTTAAATCAAAGTAAGCAATATTCTGGAGATATTGTAAATCCTAGTGTCAGTTTGATATGTGGTTTACAAGATGTTTGTGGCTGATGTGATGAGTACAGTGCAAAATGAATTATTTTGTTGGTGGTGCCTGTTATTCTCCAGTGAACAAATTTTATACAAATTAAGGTATAGGTAAACATTTATCATGAGCAATAAAAGGCAATTCTAAAAGCCAAAATCATGTTTCACTTGTTTGTAAATTATGTCTTAGAAAAACAAAATATTGAATTCAAGTTGTAAACTTGACAATGAAATATATCGTTGACTAAGTAACGTCCCTTTTCAAAATGCCACAAACTGCTCTTGGTTGAATCCAGCTGGAAGGTTCTAGTCAGGAGTTTGTTGCCCTTAATAAGTGCAATTCAATATGGTAGTTGGCCAAATGAAAAAATAAATAACGTATAACTGGCGAGAGAAAAATTGAAGGGATAAATAATTTCATTATTGAAAACGAATCAACAAGTTCTAGAAAAAAAAAAAAAAAAAAAAAGAAAAGAGATTTTGTTGTTGTGGTTAAAGAAAGTAAGAGAATTTTATCAGAAAATATATATTAGATGAAAATCTGGATGAAACATGGGTGAATGATGACCATGCTGCGACCATATCCAGAATAGATGATATTTTTAGGGTTTTATACAGAATTAGAGGCATCATCTGGAAGAGAAAGGCGGTTAATAATAATGCACATACAAAGCAATTCAGAGATTTTGAAACATTGCTTAAATGTATTCAACTGGGGATAAACGGGAGATTATTATGAGAATATGACTACTGCTTGTAAAATGGTTTGCCTCAGTATTGCCTTGCATAGAACCTAATTGCAGTAGATAATATATTTATAACCAGCCCTCTGGCACTGCGGTAGTTCGCTGGTAAATTACTGTACAAGGGGCGCTAGTTGTCTTGCAGGTCATGCAGCGCGACGTTGCCGGTAAATTTAAACATAAATGTTTATAAATTCTAATATACACGTAACGGCTAATGTAAAATTAATAACAAAATGAATTTATAGGAAAATTGTCTGAGCCACAATGTATTACATGACGATTATTATTGTTTACCGTATAAATGAAATTGAATTAGGTTAATTTGCAATTATAAAAAAATATATTTTCTTGTGTTGCTGTAATAATATTTTATTTTCACGTAATATGTACACATATGTATATAATCTGTCTGAAAAGTGCTGAAACTTATTCTATGAATATTTCTGTTACAAATAAGAGAAATCATTTCAAAATATTAATCCACAGAGGCAAATAATATAAGTTTATAGTATATACTACAAATTATAATATTGTAAATTGGGAGTAATCAAAGTATCATTGAAGGGAAAATGAAGCTATCTATTTCACTGCACTTTACCGAAAACAACATGTCGCAACATGTCCAAGCGAGTCTTTTGACAAATTTTTACATGGCACTGCTCCCCTCTAAGTGAACAACTTTATATGGCCCCTCTGCAAAAGAGGAGGTGTATTTAGACTAATGCAATTATATTCATTACTTCGATTGAAATAACAAGATAAAACTTTGAATAATGTCGAATCATAATAATCTTTTAATGAAGAAATTTTTTTAAAAACACTGAATTATTCTTCAGTTAGTTACATGTCATTAGAGTACAGTTGTAAAATGTAATCAGAGTTAAATCATTCCGAACAGCACTTTGCCACAGTTCTCTTTTTTTCCTCGTTTGAGGGTACTCTGAAATAATGCACTCTTTTGCCTTCTACGGAACGTTCTTTTTCGTAATTGCATGCGGGCACTATGCAACGTCGTCTCACACGACGCATGTTGTTTTTTTACTTTCGGCGGATCTTCCATTTTACACTATTATATTTATACACTGATTACAACCCGCGATTACGCGTTTGTTTACATGCACGCGACGTTATGTTTACTGTTACTTTAAGTGAGGGACGTAATATGCAAGACCACTAGCACCCCTGGCGGCCGTTGTACAGGTAATTGCAAGATTGCAGTACGTGATATATAGGGAGTGCCATCCCCCTGCTTATAACAGTTGACGAACAGGAAAGTTGCCAACATTAGCATTGAGAAATTACTACTGAATGAGGAAATGAATTGTATTACTGCAGAAATGCAGGCCAAGTGTATGTTAAATTGACATAAAAACGTGGGATTTCAATACAGAAGCTGAAATTTTGATTGATCCGATGATTGTAACTCTTGATAACAATAGTCTCGGTAATAATGATTCATATTGACTGTTTGTGATTCTGTGAGCTTTTAATACCTAATTTATGGTAAACAGTAAAACTGTTATATAATAATTGAAAAACTATTTAGATTAATCTTGGTCTTTGTTGTTTTTTATATTTAGCTGTCTATGACATGACATGATGTCTATGGTGTACTGTCCTTCACACACTTTACTCGCATAATCTGCTTATATGTTGCTTATGAATTACTTCATATTATTTTATCAGCATACAATAGTTGTAGCGATTAAATTAAAATAGATCTTTTTATTTCGACATTTACTTCAGTATCAAAGTATCAAATTTATTAGCTACATAATTTTGGGTTATGGGTATATCTAGTAGTAGTACTAAGAGAAACGTGCAATATTCAATTGTAGGTGCCCTTTATGGCTGTCTTTACCTTTATGAACGTCTAACATGGACCAATAAGGCCAAAGAAAAATCATTTAAAGAACAGTATGTACAGCATGCTACAAGAAAGCTTAGAATGATTGTAGATCTGACCTCGGCCAACTGTAGCCATCAAGTTCAACAAGAACTCAGCGGCACTTTCGCCAGGTTGTGCCATTTAGTTGATGAGGCGACAAGTGACATGGATAAGCATCTTAAAGAATTAGAAGCTGAGGTCAATATACTAGATAATGCCGGCGGAAGAGCGAAGGTCCTTAGGAATAAGGCGAACTACTTAGCACATGAATTGGAATTGTTTGAGGATGCCTACCTTAAGATTCATCATTAGCGTAATTTGTGAGGTACTGTTTTCGTCTCCCATTTAGTTGAGGATTTTTTGGGCTGCTTGTAGTGAGGTTAATATGGAAAAAATATTTACTTTTATTATATTCAGAAATAATTTGAAAATGATGGCACGTATCGTATTACACGTCAGTTAACAGGTAATCTGTAGATAACCTCATTACATGTAGATACGTTTGTGATAGATTACACGTTTATTGTATTTAAGCATCTATACCTTATTATATTGTTATTTGTTTTATTTTATTTAACAATTTATGTAAGAAAATCATTTTCACAAAGGAAACTAATCAATAAAGGGTAATTTTGTGCTTTTAAGAAATTGTAATGTTTTCCTCAGTTTTTTTTCTCTTCGAAGGAACGATTATGAAACTAGTCCTTAGAAACGAGTGTAAAAAACCATAAGGATTCAATTATCTTGCGCAACAAAAAATTACCAAATCTTAAATAGTTGTTGTTAGTGTACATATTAATAAACTGTTGTTTTTAGAAGGTGTTTTATTATATAAGAAAAACATACAAAAAAAGAGTAAGAACAAATATATCTATTATTTTAATAACATACTTATCATTGGGAAGTTGGTAATATATACAGAGTAATTCGCTATATAATTCAATACACTTGGCAACAAATTAAAATATTGATATGTTTACACACCTAATAAAACTTTAATGAGGCAATTATATTTTTCCGGCTTTTGATCATGGACCATACAGCCTGTCACTATTATTGTCTTAAAACAACTATTGGAATGGGAATAAAAGAACATCTAACCTATATGTTGATTACAACTTACAATTTTATGTTACAAGTATAGAAAGAACAATTAAAAAAATACTGTAAAGATTAGACAAGTACCTTTTGCTCCGGGATTTCTCATGTTTTAAATACAAGTCTATTTTAAAAAAGCAACAAATCTTTTTAAAAAGACCACAGGCAGGAAGGAAAAATATTACAGGTTAGACAGAAATAAAGCTAAATTACAACTTAAGTTTCCTTTAGAAAGCCTATAACTATATAGTTATTCATACATCAAAATTCTATTTAGTTAAAAGTTGCCCATTACAGTATTTGGTATTCTGAAATTTCGGTTTAAATTAGTTATTAGATTGTAAAGTTGGGGACATTCAACATGGTTAGGTTTGCTGCAGTATTACATCTGATGAATGGTATGTTTACACGCCACAGTTTTATAGAAGTAAAAATGGTTGGATTACTAAAACGAAATTCTGTATTTGTATGTAATTTTGACCTGTGATTTTAAGAATAATTATATGTTTAACACACTTGCTGCCAACTATACTAGTATGGTACCGATTATGCTCTGGTGTGGGGTAGGTACGAGGGTGGGGTAAAAAATTTCCGACCTGAACCAGAGATAGCTACCAGGTCTAATTTTTGACTCGTATTCTACAGTACTATCCCTGGCTAGCTTGTATAATAACTTTCAGGTCGATTGTTCTGTTAGTATATGTTTGACAGCTTATTAAATAAGACGCCTCGCTTGCGTAAGTGGAAATGGAAAAATTGGAGAAGTATGCAGTTATCAAATACATAATCTATTTAATACGCTTAACACCACTTCAAATCAAACAAGAAATGGATTCAACACTGAAGGACTCTTCTCCATCATATCAACAGTCAAACAGTGGGTTTCTCAATTTAAGAAATGTCGCACGAGCACTGATGGTGAACCATACTTAGGACACACCGTTGAGGTTAAAACTGCCAAAACAATCGAGAAAATTCATAAGATCGTGGTAGAGGACGGCAGACTGAAAGTGAGTGAGATATCTGAGACTACTGTGTGCATTGAACATGTACGTAATATTTTACATCGTGTTTGCTAACTATCGATCAAAAATTGTGTCGGAAGACTGTTTCGACCAAGAATTTGGCACTGTACAAACGAAATCCCAGCGAATTTTTTCGTTTATTTATAACTGTTTATGAAACTTAGGTCCACCATTACACTCCTGACAGTAAGCAACAGTCAAAACAATGGACTAGAGCAGGTAAACCAACCATCAACGGTGAATACTACGCAGAGTTAAATCGTTTTGAGTGATGAAATAAACGAAAAATTACCTCATTTGGTCAATTACTTCATTAGACTTGATTGAAATTATGTTGAAAAATTAAACAAAAATTAAAAAAACATTTCTCTTAATCAAGTCGGAAACTTTTCACCCCACCCTCATATATCGCTTCTAACATGTGCATTCTCTAATTGGACATTAACAGTGAACATGTTAATGCCGAATTAAGGGGGGATTCGCCTTTTTCAGGACAAAAAAATCGATTTTTTGTTTTTGGCGGAATTGCGTCATTTACACTCTTAAGAAGATCCCTACAAATTTTTAGTTTGAAATTCGTAAAATTGACGATGTTACAGCTTTTACGTCGAGTCGATGCGCGGAGGTAAATTTTCGAGTACGCGGAGATAGATTTTCGAGCGCGCGGCAGGTGTTCGCGTCCCCTTGCTGAGCAGGTGAATAGATAGTATTGTTGAGTCAGGTTTAGGGTAACACAAATTTATTATTTATTCCATTGTGAAATTTCGTAGAGTGCAGACGTGTCATTAGTAGTGCCATACCATGGATAGAAAACATAGCAGAAGTTCTCGAGGACATCGAGGTCTTCGACCTACCAGCAGGTCGAAGAAGAGGAGATTCGCTGGTAACAGATATAGTCAAGAAGCTGAAACTTCGTTTGCAAGTACATCTGCAAAAAATTAGCCACAAATAGTTATGAAGAGTTTCTTGTGGACTCCAGTTTAGGAAACAGGCCATGTTTACAGAATTATAGCTTTTTTATCAGTGTTTTCCACCATTTCTCAGTTGGTTGTTTGCAAAGAGTGCAAAGGGAAAATCAAATTTTGTGAGAGTAGCGCCTGTGGTTTGGGTTTTAAAATTGCAATGCAATGTAAATGTGGTGTCCATAAATTCATATGTGGTGTATATAAATTCATGCCCTTTGATCAACAGAGCATATGAAATCAACAGAAGAATTGTTATGGTTATGCGACTGTTGGGAGTTGGTAGAGAGGGCATAAATTTATTTTGTGGCCTGATGGATTTGTGTCAAGGATTTGGTACAACTATTTACTATGCGTCTTTAGAAAACCTTTACTGTGGAGCTAAAGCAGTGTTTGATCTTCTGAAGAAAAAAGCAGTGGAAGAGGAGAAAAAAGCAAACGAGGAAAATGGAAACCCAACAAATGACATTACAGTGTCTGGCGATGGAACATGGAAAAAGAGAGGCTTCAACTCGCGATTTGGCGCCATAACTTTGATTGGGAAGTACTCCAATAAAATTTTGGACTTGGATGTGAAATCTGCATATTGCCATGCTTGTAAATTGTGGGAATCGAGAGCTGGGACTGTGGAATGTGATCTTTGGATGGAACAGCACATCGAAGAGTGTACTGCAAATCATACTGGATCAGCTGGAAAGATGGAAGTAGACGGTGTGAAAGAAATGTTCCTAAGATCTTGTGAAAATTATGGAGTACGATATGTAAATTATATTGGCGATGGCGATACAAAAACATTTAAAGCATTGTTCGACGAGAATCCATATGGCGAAGATTGTCCTATCAAGAAAAAAGAATGTGTCGGACCGTTTGAATGTGTCGGACCGGAAGAATTGACCGTTTATTATGGATTAGCTATTAGGAGACATCCAGACTCGGTTGATGCCATGTATGAAGGTGTCTGGGCAACTTACTATGATAAATTATCGACAAATGATAGACTACAGCATATGTACTGCCCACAAGGAGTTGATAGCTGGTGTGAATGGCGTAAGGCGAAGCAGAAGGCACCCTTGATGAATATAACCACAAGCCACCTCTTCATAAAGAAGTCGCAGATGCTATTAAGCCCATTTATGAGGATTTATCATCGAGAGAACTGCTGGAAATGTGTTTGGGTGGCGAAACACAAAATAATAACGAAAGTTTCAATTCGACACTTTGGCGACTCGCCCCTAAACACCTACACTGTGGATTGAAGACAATTGAATGTGCGACCTTTTTAGCAGCAAGTATATTCAACAAAGGCGCCTCTGCTATTTTAAAAACTATGGATTCCATTGGGCTTATCATTGGTAGTAATTGCCGCATTTACGCCGAGCAGAGGGATGAGGGGCGTTTGAATCGTTCAACATGGAGGAGTCTCCAAACCACAAAAGAGGCTCGTACTTCGGCTAGAATGGAAAATTTAGAAAAAAATCAATTTCACGAGCAAGAGGAAGGAATATTGTACGGCCCTGGAGTCACGGATTAGCTGTAAGTATTGAATGTTTAATTTATAACTGTACTTGAATCTTTAAACACGTTTTTCTCGAAACAGCTTTTTTGCAATTGGTTTACACAATAACTAAAAAAATCTTAGACGGATCAATACGAAATTATAACTGTATGTTCAGATGAGTTTCGTCTATCATTCGGACTAAAACTAAAACGATACGTTGCAAATTTTTTTTTTTACTTCATGATTTCCGGTCATTTCTTTGAGAGAAATCCTATGTTGAACTTTGATCTGTCACCATTTTTATAAAAAAAAAAGTTTTTACCTTATCTTAGTTCACACGATAACTGCACGTATTTTAAATGTAATGTCATGTTTTTTTTTCATTTCAGATCATTTGATGAAGAAATATCATGTAAACCGTTTGGAAAGGAATTTGCGTGGAGCTACGTTCAATGGGACCCACAACGCAGAGTAGTGAAAAAATAGCATCAATAAAATTTATATAAACAGATAAAACCATAATAAAAACATTGTATAATACACAGATTTAAATTTATCACCAGCGTATTTTTTTTTATGCTGAAAAATTGGCTGTTTTTCGACCCGCCAAAGACGAATCCCCCCTTAAGGCGGCATTCTATCAAGGTTATAGATCACATTACCCTGTAGGGTTTTGTAATTTATTTATTAATTTATGAATATCAGAAAAAATGACTAATGGAGATAATCACCCAGCAGGGCCTTTGTGTCCCAAACAATGAAAATATGATTCTAAAGGAACTTTAACAGAAGTTATATTAGTAGCAATTTTGGAGACAATTGTCATCATACTATGTAGATCTTGATCTGATTCTGATGGGAATGATGATAACTTCAGTGAGGATATTTTAGTATCTTTTCAAATAAATTTTTATTTAGTAGTATTACTTTATTGCTTGTAAACCTGCAATTTTTAGTTTTTGTCCAATTTCTTTTATCACAAATGCTACTATCAGTGTGCAAAATTTGGCTCTACTATCGATCACGTGTTGGCAAGTGGCACATGAAAATTATGTTTAAATCAACTAAATCTAAACAATGATTCAACTAATACATACAAAATACATGCTTAGTAATATTTATAATCGGCCCCTGGGTAAGTATTGTGATCTCCAAGTTGGCAGCACAAAAGTATTAATTTCAAATATTTTTAAGTTGATGGATATTTTTAAGTTGATGGATGCCTTATATCGTGGAAGATTGTCTACAGAAGTAAGTACGCTGACAAATAAACCATAAACTTATCAGGTTTATCTGTACATGCAAGATACACATTAATAGAGTGTTCTAAAAGTAAGTTGAAATTTTGAGACATATCTAAAAACTCATATTTTAAAATATTAGCCTTAATATTTTATGAATTTTTTTTCTTTTTTTTTGAAGAATTATTGTTGAAATGTATGACCTATATATTTAAAAAAGAACATTTTAAATAAGTAACTTACTAACCAATTAAATTATGAAAAATTCAAATGAGTAAAACGTAATTAAAATAAGGAATATACATATTGTTAGTCTGATTAAAATCTTTGATGGAATTAAAGAATGTTGCGTTAAACATATTTTGAATCAAATGTCTTATATTCTTAAGCATGAAAAAACTCAATACAGTCAATACTTTAATTTGTTCTCAAGGTAAGTCAACAAAATACTGTGTATATTTTTTTAATGTAATGATATAACAAATCTTTGGTTGATTAAAATAAATACAAAAATACAGGTATGTATTCATCTGACCTTTTTAATATAAAAATAGTATTAATAAAAAAACTCAGCTAAAGATGAATCACAAATGAATGCCAACTCAAGTTCTCTTCAGAGGTTAAAACTTGGTTAAAAGATTGTCTAGTAATGAAATTTTGTCTAATACTCACAGTCTCTCATCAAGATAGAAATTATCGACATACAGGTACAGCCCGTGGTGGTGGTGGTGTTTTGATGACATTTAATGCAAAGTATAGTGTAACCTTATTAAATACTGAAGATATTAACAATCTTGTGCCACTCATTGATGTAATATGTTGTAAATTAGTACTTTTGTTTTACATGTGTTTGTAATTTATATTCCACCTCAAGTTAATAATGATGATATAGAAATATTTCTAGAAAACTAAGATCTTACTTTCATTAATGGTAAAAATGTGTTATTGCTAATTGCTAGCCTATTTTATTATTTCTCGTTTTATTATCAGTTTGGATATACAAGACAGAATGGCAAAATTTTAGATCTATATATTTCCAACCTTAAATGTATTGTACACTGCTGAAATAATTTATAATATTAAATTGAAAGCTTGTGATGGTACAACAAATATAAGAAAATGCATCACTTAACTGATCTTATTGAATTCAAGAGATTACGAGGCATTAGAAGAGTGCTTACTAGCCTCTCATTTTTATTTACACTATTCCATAATAGCATAGATCTATACACAAACCTAGCCTAGACCCTCAAGAAGAAAGTATATTTTATTGCTAGACTGCAAAAACTAACGTGCTGTTAAAAGCGGCAGTGTTTATATCACAAAATTTTAATGCAATGTCTAACGAAACAACAACTTGTTAATGTCCTGTATGTTATATGTTACTGAAGTATTCCATTGTTTATTTATGTCAAAGTTATTAGAGGTTTTTTTTTTAGTTATAACCTGTACCCCCTTTTGTATTTATTTTTTAGTTATATGCTGTATACATACATATGCATTCATTTGTATTTTTGCCCTATAAATTGATTTTTTCTGTTGGGTAATAAAGGCATGATCAAATCACATCAATTGGATGCAATCAAATTAAAAGGTAAATATCATCATATTAGCTGCAATGTAATTCATATTGAATTTCACCATGTCAGTTTGTTAGCTTCTTTGGACCATTTGTATATTCCACCACGTTTCTTAAACGTACATTCATCAAAACCAGAAAATATTAAGGCATTTCTGACTCCAATGTCTAATATTGACTTCGACGGCGTTTTTGTCCCATTTCGACAATCCAGGAACCTCATCTGAAATTTTTGTTTTTACCTGTTGTCAACCTATTATTTAACGCTTGACTGATAACTTGCATTATAATTGAGTAATAAAGGTTTTTACTTGTTTTTACAGCTTGAAATCAGATAAGTACTGTCATTTATTCATCAATGTCATGTATGTGATTAGCCAATAGCGATGAAATAAACTATTATTTCATCGCTATTTGCCAAATAAAAAATCTCAAAACATACCGTGGCTTGTTATGGCTAGGCTCAGGTAGACTGTTCTTTTTATCGGCATGATAAGAGAGCTTTTTATTTGGTAAATAGCGATAAAATGAATAGTACAAAATAAAAAATATACTAGCAAATGGTGTATATATAGCTAATAATGTGATTTATTATTCATTATTATTTTTATTAACCACCATTCAATTTGATTAAATTAAGCACAAATTTGACATTGAAATGAAACTATTATCAAAACAGGTAAAAATGCCCAGTTGAGTCTTTAACAGCTTAATTATTCTCCTTAATACAATATTTAAATACTTACAATTAAAGGCTCAAAAAATATTTACTAAATAAGTTCTAGCTCTTTAGAGTTGACCAGAATATTTGGCCACATTGACCAGTTTGTAACATAATTTATATTGCCTATTATGTTATTTATACAGACTATTTATGAACACTAAATAATATACTCACAAATCCAAATACTTTCATATTTGTAGTGTTGAGAGTAAAATCATTACAAATTTAGAAAATTGTAAAAGGCAAAAATATGCATTGTTCAATTTTATTGAATATATGTAGATTTGTAAATAGTTATTAGTAGGATAAATGAGCTATTAGTTAATTCATATCTCATGCCTATTAAGATTATCATTAAAATGCTATAATATTGTTACCCCGAATGAATTTATAGCATAACACTGTTACTTTCAAGAGAAATTTCTGGAGGTAATTTCGGAATTTACCCTCAGTATGTCTGTATTTATAAGTATTCATATCAATTCAAATCTGAAAGGGAAGTCAAGTAGTCCTGTAGGAAAATCCAATCAATTCTTGCTACTCTATTTCAAGTTTTACCCAAGATAATGGCATGAAAAGTACTACTCAATCGACTTCATTGCGTATTAATTATTACATTATCAAGTGGTTAACAATATTTTTTGTGATTGTATTATTTTATGAACTTCTAGTGCTTAGTAACAAAATGTACTTACATATTCATCAAGAATCAAATAACTATTCTGCATATTTGTGTTGGACTCAGGGATTAAGCATTCTATCTCTTTGTGACGATCAAGAAATTGATTAAATATGTCTTCAGAAATGTAAAACCTTTCAGCATTACGTAATGCATCAGGGCCAGCATTTTCACCTTCGAGAAGTAGACATTGGAAAACTTTCCACCTACCATTTAACAATCATTAAGTTTTATCAATAGTACTTCAACTAAGATATAATATATATAACAGTGGATTTAGTAAACTTAAGAAATCGTTTTTAATTTGTAGTTATTTTAGAAATTACAAGAAATGAGTAATCATTATATTATATCATAAAATGAGATTCCTAAGAATAACATCATTAAAATTTGATAAAATGACACTACATTTACCTAACGGGATTCAAGTTATTTATTTCCTCAACCATGTCCTCATCATAATTATAGGAATTAACTACGGTATTGATTTTGAATAGAACACTGTACTTATTACACCAATCGCGAACTTTAAATAATTGTTCAATATGATTTTTATTTCCTTGACCTCGACCAATTGCCTGCAATTGAATATATCATTGATCTGGGATTGAAAATAGTGTATATAATTTATACTTTGTTAGTGTTTTCATTAAAAGAATCACAAGAAATTGCCATTATATCAACAAAGTTTCCATATTCTTTGAACCATCTCTCTTTAATTAAAGATCCATTAGATATAATTGTTACAGATGGCAAATTTAGTTCTTCTTTACAATATTTAACCATTTCACCCAAGTGTCTGCCGCATTGAGGCAAGAATGGTTCTCCACCACTAAAATTAATTTTCTCCATGCCTATCGAAATATAAAACAATTAGCATTATTATTATTTAAAATACTGCAGAGGTATCAATTACTATTATACCTAATTGAATATTTAATTTATTAATCATTAAATTGTATTAAAATGTAATATAATTTAATGATTTAATTCATTTAATGAATTATCAAAATAAATAATTGGTAAAGTAAATTGGGCAAGTCACTGTTAATTTTATATTACATTATTACTAAAAAGTTATGTATATTACTATTTAATAATACGAATATTTAGTTAATAATAAAGTAATATAAATTTTGTATTTGCACCAGTAGCGGCTCGTCGGGGTAGGCAAGGTAGGCGCCGTCTACCTTTAAAATTTTATGTCATTTCTCATAACAGCGCAATTACAATGAACTGTTAACGTCCCTGATAATACAGAAATATTTAATGTAATTAATAATAACTACTTTATACTAATTAAATTATCTATCGCCGTCGGCGGCGCTAGTGCCGTAAACACCCTTTATATATACCACCGCACGGCGCCGCGCCACACCGAATTAAATCATTTTATTCCTAAACAGAACAACCAGACCAGGCTCGGTTCTCGATCCCACCGCCTGAAAATCGATAGCTACACGTCAACCAGATGTCGGTAAGACGACAAACAGCGTTGTTGTAATGGCAAAATAATCGCAGCTCAGACGTCTGCAGCGAGTTATATTCTTTAAATAAAGCAGTTGAAGATGGATGCATTCGGCACCTGAAGTAGATCGGCGTTCTTAGGCAGATCCGAAGACGCCTTCGCATTGAATAAGCCGTGACATTACTGGGGATATTGGGTTATATATTGCGATGATCAATTTGACATTAAATATCGAGTCAAGGTTGAAATATTTTGTGGGATATGAATTTCGAGAAATATTTCCAGAGGTTTTTAAACTTATTGTTTTAATTGCTACAATTCCAGCAACAAGTACATGGGTTGAAAGACATTTTTCTTGTTTAAAACGTATTAAAACGCATAGTCGGAACTCTATGAAGAATGAACGTTTATCGTCGCTTGCACTTATTTCAATTGAAAAGGAATTATTTAGCACACTTCAGAAATCTGATAACTTCACGGAAAATATAATTAACAAATTTTCATTAATTAAAGATAGGCGCATTAATTTAAATTATAAAAAGTAGTAGGTATCCACTTTGTAATTGTCAGTCAATAATGGCGATGGTTAAGGAAGGCCGTGAGGGGAGGAGGAGGCCTATACCCTAAAGCGCCCTAAAATAATGTATTATTGCCAACCCAATTTACATAATATAGGTATAATACTCAATAAATATATTTCGTTTATTCCAATTTATTTATACCCACAATAACTATTATTATTCACGAATAACAAAGAGGTATCAACTTCAAAAAATTCTTGTGAAAGTCTATATTTTTGTATAAATGAAATTCAATCATTGAAATTCTGAAGTACCAGGAAAACGCGTGACCTTGAAAAATTTAAAAATTTTCGTCTGCGGCGCTATTTTTAAGGGCTGATGAAGCTCATACGCCGCTATCGCCTACCCTAATATGGATACCACGAGCCGCCACTGATTTGCACCTACAAATATTTTACTTTTATAATAATAAAACAGTTTCAAAGTAACAACACAAATATGCAATTATCATAATACAACAACAATCTGGCTCAAAAGACCAAATTTTAATACTAAACATTCAATGTTCATATTAGTTTGTGTGCTGTAGTAATGCATACATGCGTTCACATGCACCGAAAACAATCATATATTGTGAATAATGAAAATTATAATAATAAATATGTTGATGTTTAGGTAAAATGGATTTTATTTGGATAACTATGTAAGTTGTATTTGTGTCAAATATACAGAAACACGTAATTACGTATTAATACAAAAAAAAAAAATCACAAGGAAAATGGATGGAACGATTACTATACATTACTGGTCTCTATTTGATGTACATTGTGCTAAATACTACCTACTCAAATACGTGGATTTTTTAATTAATATCCAATATGGATAATTAAAATAACATATATCGACCTTAAAAACTAAGTAGTTCGCGGCGCGCTTCAAAAAATCATATCTTTAGTTGTATACAACCAAATTTTACAAATTAAGCTTCATCAGATTCACAAAATATTGCTATTAGAAAAAAAATATTAGGTAATTGTTTGCAGCCGATCTTCGTACTAGTCCGCGAAGAAAATGTGATTTTGTTGAAAATTGCAAATCAACTCCCAAATTTGGCGTGCTGTATTTCGGAAACTATTGGCCGCAGTCAAAAAATGAATAGGTCAAAAAATTGCAGATGCATTTTTTTCGATCCACTCCAAGTAACGCCGCTATCCCTCGAAAAATGCGGCGAGGCCTATGTCTACCATACTACCAAATATTTTTTGTCTGCCCGTTTGCAAGTCAACCCCTGATTTTTGTACCCATTCCCTGGACTAAATATGCCACTAAAATATTTCAAATTATTATTTTCATTTGTTTGAGTCTATCTGAAAGATGGACCATTAACGTTGTTTATTTATGATAATAAGATATTTGGGGAAAACTCTAATGTAACGTATTTTAGCATTAATGTGTAAAGCAGAATATCACGGTTATCATGAATAGAACAACGAAATTACATAAAAGATAAATATAATAAAGGGTATATAAGCTATTAATAAGATATAACTGTTTCTACGCTTTGTAAAGACTTTACCATACTTCAATTTGTGTCCTCACATTGTTTTGTGACAAAAAAAATTGTTTATACGCAATGCAAAACATGAGGTTCTTTTAGTTTCACTACATATTAAAACCTATTTTATTTTTTCCTTTTTCATGCTACTAGAGATAATAAATTAGTTATAAGTAATAAGACCTTCATACATGTAAGTTGATACAATTGAATAGCTATAATAAAAAAAAAAAAATATATATATATATATATATATATATATATATATATATATATATATATATATATATTTTTTTTTTTTTGTATCTGGTCCTTACAATGTTAAACTCCATCTATGTAAAATTGTAATATCCACCAGATAAATATAGCTGATAGTCTTTTGAGTCAAAAGCACAGAATTAGTATTTCTATATAGTGCTACCTTTTAGAATTTATTCTAAAGCTAGCATATTACGTATAGCAAAAATAATTTCCACTAACGGTTTGAAAGTTGAAGACATGTATATACATATGTATTGTATAATTAACTTTACCTGCATCCTTTAACATTTTTAGACCCATCTTAGCATCTTCCAAATTCAACATATATGATGTCTTTGCTGTGTGAAAACAAAATCCACATTCATAATTGCACCTTCTAGTGAAATGATAGTTTACACTTTTTGGAATAATTTCCTTGTCTTGATTACAACTTTTCTCGACATCTTTCTTTTTCTTATTAAATGTTGCATTGAACAGGTATAAAAATGAATGACGTTTACCAACATTGATGAAGAGAATTATTATTATGGTGAGTAATGTAAATAACTCCTCAGTATACATTTTTTAAAGATTCACCACGAACTTCCACACAACGACAACACAACAACGACGATCACAAAAGTAAAATAATCATGTGATGCAATGAAACTTTTATAGTGAATTTTTGGGGAACCCCATGTACACAGATTACCCACAGATAGATAGGAAACTCCTATAGTGACGTCTAGATTTGTGTTTCTAGCGCCATCTATGATTTCTGCACAGAACTATTATGAAAAAAGCGCGAAATTTGAAATAATTGTATGTGAAAATTCTTCCAGTCATTGCCTTTTTACTGCTGAATAAATATTAATCGGCAATAAATTTATTATCGTTTCTTCTGTGATTGAGTATATACATTGGAAACGACTAATAAATTTATTAAGCGATTAATATTTATCCAGCAGTAAAAAGACCTACCTAGTCATGTAACATAAACAAAATAAAAATCTACTTTTTTGATATTAATTTTTATTTAACTGAATTTAAACTGTATATAGGTACAATATTTCAAATATTTTTTATACAAATAGGGTAGTCACATAAAAATAAACTTATATCTTATATATAATATAAATAATTTTATTGATAACTAAAAATATTCAGACAGTTGTTATAGACGTGTAGTACTATAACTTTATAATACGTATTTTAATAGTATTTTATTTGTCACCCATATTGTTTGTATTACTCTACTTATAAAACTGCTTAGGTTCATAATATATATATATATATATATATATATATATATATATATATATATATATATATATATATATATATATATATATATATATATATATATATATATATATATATATATATATATAATGTTAAGACCGAATGTTTTGAACTTCATAAATCTGTCAAATAGTCAAAACAATGAAGTCATCATGTAGGTGGAAGGCGACCGTTGCCGGCACGAGCGGGTCGACATTAGAATATAAGCCACTGACTGCGACTATAAACTGTTCTCGTGATGTGTAATTGTAAATTAGTTATTTTTCATTAAAAACACATAATTAAAGAAAAGGTGCTTTAATGTCTCAGAAATGGGATTAAGGACTATCTCACCTGTATTTTGTGCACGAACTCTTACCTGTAATACTAAAAGACTAAAATAAATGTATTGTGTTATGTGACAAGAGACAAGAACTCATTGTTGTATTGGTGAGTACAAGTAAACTGTTTATTGTATTGCGTTGTCTATCTGCTCTAATTAGTGCCTTGCTACCTGTATTATCGGTACTTTGCATTGTTATAAATATTGTGCAATACCAAAACAATTATGAATCGGGCTAGTCGAAGCCGTGTGCGAAAGCAAGACGCCGCTAAACGTCGGAGCCGTAGTCATCGTCGAAGTCAAAACAATCACAGTCCATCTCGTCATCATGATCGCGATAACAGAGAACTTTTGGAACACCGAATTGCGGCCTTGGAAAGCTGTGTATCAAAATCGCGTAGCGCTCTCAATTCATGCGATGACTCAACTTCGCGTCGATCACGAAGTCCTCTCGATAGTGAGAAAACACGGCGTTATGCTGGGCGTATTGAATTAATTCCCGAATTTGACGTTTCTTCAGAATCATTGACTGTTAAACAATGGTTATCAAAAATCAATGCAATTGGAGAATTATATAGGTGAAACCAAAGTGAAGTTAAAAAATTTACGAGGTAGATCGAGAGACGCAATTAAAAACCGTGCGTGAACAAGCGTTAAATAATATAAACAAAAGTGCCGACAAAACGAAAGCGCGTTATAATAAGAATCGTATTCCGGCAAATACTTATAACATTGGCGACATGGTCATGTTTGAGAAGACGCCGACAGAGAAGGGTCTTTCCAGTGGGAAGTTGGTACAACGTTACATTGGTCCTTTCAAAGTGGTTAAAGTCCTTCCCAACGATCGATATACAGTAAAATCGTTATCCAAAGACCGACGGCGGTTCCATGGAGTGGTCGCGTGATAAACTTAAACTATTTAAAGCACAACTCGTTGACTGACGTAAGTGTTAAACTATTTTGTTTAAAACTGTTATATTTGAAATTGATTACTATTGCTTTTCTTTATTAATATAGTATTTCTTGATACATGCTTATTATGTAACATTTAACAATAAGTCAAGTACACATTAAGTGGGTGATGCTTAATTGTACCTCTGAACTTGGTGTATATTATTGATTATTGATTCTGAATTTATTTTATGACCTATCATTATGGCAAGTCAAGTATACATTGAGTGGGTGATGCTCGATGGTACCTCTGAACTTGATTCTGAAATAATTTGGTTTGTGAAATGTGTTATATAACTTCTTAAGTCCATTTGACGTTGGATTCTGCGCACTCTAAACAGCTTGTTGAGACTCCAAGTAAATTTTTGTCGAGTCCCTATGATTTAGTGTGCACTCTGAAAATTAGTTTATCGAGTCCATTTGATAACGTCGTTTGCGCACTCGAAGTATGCATGGAACCCTTTGAACATTGGACTTTGCGCACTCCGAACTAATTGTTGAGTCCATGAGGTTAAGACCTTTTGTGCACTCCAAATCGCTCTTGTTGAGTCCCTTGTGAGCACTCCATGAGCTTACGTTTGTTGAGTCCATAGGATAATGATCTTTGGCGCTCCACAGCAACAAAAAAAAAAGAGAGAGTTATGCTCTACCTGAATACATTAGACCAATAATATTCTTAATGTTTTTATTTTTGTTTTACATGTTTTCCTTGGCATTGACAATGAGAGGCCCGAGGACGTGCCTAGGCCGGCGATGGCCGAATGTTAAGACCGAATGTTTTGAACTTCATAAATCTGTCAAATAGTCAAAACAATGAAGTCATCATGTAGGTGGAAGGCGACCGTTGCCGGCACGAGCGGGTCGACATTAGAATATATAAGCCACTGACTGCGACTGTAAACTGTTCTCGTGATGTGTAATTGTAAATTAGTTATTTTTCATTAAAAACACATAATTAAGGAAAAGGTGCTTTAATAATATATATATATATATATATATATATATATATATATATATATATATATATATATATATATATATATATATATATATATATATATGTTATCTCTTAAAAACTATCCCAGCAAAATTTACGGGTCGTCTTGAGTCATTGTACAACAACCACTTTAAAAATAGAATTATTTATACGAGTATATCAGTCAGCATAACTTAGCTGTTCTTGTATTACTTGCAAAAAGGAAAATAAAAGTTAGTCACAGTTAATCTGCGTTTTCTTTAACATTGCTAACAATATATACCTATATAAGTATGTATATATGTGTTAACTTATCTGCCGTATTATTATTTTTTAAAAGTTTATCAAATATTATTTGATAAACTTTTCGAACAAAAGCTAACATATGTATATTTGCATTATTTGCTGAGAATACTGCTGACTAGCAATACATAAAGTTTGCTGACATATATGTATATTTAGTGAGAAGTCTAAACTAATATTAGGTATATATCATTTGGCTGTAAATAATGTTGGATAATGTATGCACATAATATACACATATGTATATACATACATATATTAAAATTTCCTTCTGTATTTTATAATTTTTCTGTAGTTTAATAATAAATGCATTAAAATCTGATCTATAATGTTCAGTATTTCTTTTTTATTTGTTGCATATCATGTCATATGAACAAAACCATAAATAATCTAATCTACTTATTATTAATCTACTAATCTATTTGAGTATATATATATATATATATATATATATATATATATATATATATATATATATATATATATATATATATATATATATATATATATATATATATATATATATATATATATATATATATATACATATATGTAAACGTTTAGGGAATATTAAATAATAATCAGGGGTTTTTACCACCTCAGACTTTATTTTTGGACTGTATTCAACATCTACAACAGTACTCGCGAATTCTCTGGGTTAGACTGCCGCCTCACTCCCCAATCGTCCCGCTGCTCGGTCCGTTACGCCTCCGTTCGGCCATCCTCCCGACTATAGCGCGAGGGTCGATATTATTGACTGTTTACATATATATATATATATATATATATATATATATATATATATATATATATATATATATATATATGTATAAAGTAGATTGTGGAAGTATATACATATCTAATTACAGATTTATATTTATTTTATAATTTATAATAGTAGGTATGTAGGTATTTATTCTTTGTCAGTATTTTTATGTTACAAATAGATCTATTTTTCACAGGATACATTGAATTAAAATCACACTACAATCAGCTATACTAAATATGAAAAAAATATAAAACACTTTAATAATAAGTAAACAAAATTTAAAATTAGTCATTTGGAAGGGGATTCCCACATGCTTTAAGAACTACATGACACACATTAGGTTTCTTTGTAGGATCCTAACTCAGTGCCAGAGCTGGAATTCAATTCAAAATAGGCCATGTTAAACTGCATAGTCACATTTATGATATTTTTATCTTTAAATAGTCGATTTTTCAATAAAAAAATCGATGGCTCCAATTGACGGCTACTGTATTGGGCAAAGGGTAGGTTTTTTCCTTGTAATAAACTCTGTGATATATCCGCTACAGGATTTTTAAGACTGAACTTGATTTATAAGACTCAGCTTCGTGATAACCTAAAGTAAGGAAAGATAAATTTATTTATTCCAGTTAATTTCAAAGAAGAATAGAAGGAAAGAATAAAAAAATTAAAAGCCTTTGGGTAAAGCAAAATTTTAATTAATAATGGATCAATAGGACACAAATAGGCATAAGAATAAAGGTGATGATTAAAAAAAAAAGTTTTTATCATTAATGCATAACAATATGATTGAATATATTTCATACCTCCCATAGAGATAAATGCTGACAAAAATAACATTTAATGAGACGTTTATAAGAATTTGGAAAAACCAGGTTTTCATAGAAAAAGTCAGATTTGCTTAATATAGCGCAAAAAATTACATTGGAAGACAAATGTGAGATAATTTTAAAATCCCTGAATGTTTAACGAAAATGAGATCCACAGTCAGAAGGACTATACATACCTACATATACTAAGATTTGCAACTTCAGGAATATATTCCTGATATAAAATGAGGAAATACTTCAAGATCTGAAACATTTTTTGAATGGGATTTATAGAATATAATTAGTATTTGAAACTTATGTTCTTTTGTACAGGCTTTAAGAAGAAATATTGAAGAAAATCTCCATTGAGAAAAAAATGTGAGAAGCTGCATGCAGGATAGGAACGTCGAGAGAGAATATAGAACAAAATAATACCAGTAATTAGAAAGATAAATAGGATGACAGAAATAGAAGATACTGGTTGAACTGAGGAAGATAAGTGGAAATGCAAAGATAAAGACAATCTAACAGAAACGGTGGTTTCTGAAATAGAAAAGTAGTGGTAGTATCCAAATACTTGAGACATTAAAATATTTGGTGAGGGTAAAAGACACCTAAGAAGACAGATGATAACTTTTCAAGACTACCTATTTTAGTTGTTTTATTTCATATATCAAAAACATAAAAACGAATTGCCAGCAGCAGATCATCTGCAAAGAAAATAAAATGGGCAGAACAAGGAACTTAAGAAAAGGGAGAAATATAAAACCCTTAAGATGGTGAGTTGTTGATAAGAAACCTACCTCATGATCATCAGCTGAGAACATTGTAGAAGATATTGAGGTGATTGTATGTTTTCATGATATATAATTTTTATATTAATACTTAGATTTATATGTATTCTTGTATTTTTGTTCGACATACCTTTCTGAATTATGCATCTAAAGAGCTCATCTTTTGTTTTTCAGTATAGATTTATAATTACTATGAATTGAGTTGTTCAATGCATGTTCTATTTAATTGGTAAGAAAGGGAGACTGATCAAGAGTTGCTAGAATAAATACTAGCAAATTCGGTATTATTTGAATTTTCGGCACATATAGACAATGTACTTAAAAATGTCTAGTATGTATGAAAAATATATTTACAAAATATGAAGGTGGCTTTGTCGAATTTATTGAAGTACAAAAAAACTTTTCTTTCCAGTCATTAATTTCAATTTTTAGATGAAGTTATTAGTGACAGATGTACCAGTGCTTATATTGTCAATATAATGACTGTTTTTCTTCTGTTAACACCCAGTTCTGTTATTACACTTAATATACCAGCAATGGAAAAGTAGAGAAATTTTGTTATATAATTATATAAACTACATTGATTCCACAATTTAATGGCAATTACATTAACAATTTATAATTGTGCCAGTTTTAGTCATACTTACCTGTTCTGCAACCTATGTGAAATTGATGAGTTAGGTAGTCAGACCGCTAGTGACAAATTGTCGTTTGGGAGTTGTTTGTCTCAAAACCTCTGGATTTACACGTCTCTGGTTTTACGCATGTATTTATGTTAAAAATGTCCCAACATTTTAATCAGAATTTTTGATAACGAGCAAGCAGATAAACTAAATAATAGTGTCAACTTCCCATGCATCCCTCCTAGACAATTTAGAAATTAAAATAAACTTTGGTCCATGCCTTATTAAAAATATGTATATGGACGATTTGACTACAAAAATACTGAATACTAAAGTTTATACTGTTGTTCAATTTGGACTTTACCTTTCACCTTACACATTAAAAAATATTGACTCTTTGTATGTTTGACAAAACTACATAATTAATCAACACTTCTAAGAGTATAAATTAAACACAGTATTTCAGTGTTTTTGTAACTTATCTTCATTGCACCAATACTAGATTCCAAAGGAATCCAAAATGTGGGAGTGTGCCAAAGAGAATTCTTTATTAGCAGCTGGTACATACTTATAAAGACGTATATAAATATGTATGTAGTAGAATGTTTTTTCTTCATTAAATGTTTATTTGAAATTCTGAAAACTAATTTTCTTCATATGGATGACCCATAGATGAGGAAATAAGAACATAATAATGGTCCCATGTAGCATATTACATTTCCCTAATATTTGGTTACAGAAAAGACCCTTACATAGACCGTATTATTGTGGTTTTTATTTGATGTCTATCTGTTAAAAGCCTTTAAAAATTTTTTCATGAATGACAAAAAATTTCATTCTACGTTTCTCTCTAGATAAATTGGTGTTTATATATGTATAACATAGTACTGTGGCTGGTTTTCACTATTTCTTGATTTTAAACCATTAAGACTGTAATAATATAAAAACAAAGTAAGATCAGTTTTTCACAAACACCAAAATATTAGACATTACACAGACCTGATACATACTTCGCCAACCATGCATCATTAGATGATTACAACAATTTTAATCGTTACTAAGATTTATATAAAAAAATATTAATATGTACAAATATTAAATACATGTACCAATATTAAATATATTACTGAGTCTAAGACACACATAGGATTGTATACCAGAAAGAAGATATTAAATATATATTTTCAAATGATCAAAACTTTATATACAATTAATTAAAGTGTTCTAACATCTTCATTAATGGGATGAAGTTCTGGTACACACTTGATAACTATTAACTTTAAGTACTTACTTGACTTTATAATACCTTAAATGTTAATTAAAAGTCTGTAGTTACAAATCGAAATTAATGAGCTTTTGATATATATTCCCTCACATTTCTTTGCTTTTTATTAAATTTAAAATATAGTGTACTATAGTTTATACATGCATATGCTTTCTATTATTTTAACACACTATTTAAGAGATATACAGTTCTTGGGAGTTGTATTAATTTAGAGAAGTTTACCTGTGAGGAAATAATCTCACTGTTTTTTAATATTTCGTTACCTGTCAGCCCCCTTTTTAGATTTTGAAATTTTGATTTTGAGACCGACTAACCATACCTGATCATAAATTATCCCTTTCAATTCCTCTTTATTTTTTTGTTCTACAACAAATAGGTGTGAAATAATATATCAGTTTATTTCTATTCTGGGAAGGTAAATCAATTAACATATAGATAGTTTAGTGAATATTTTATTTATGCTCTAGATTTGTACTAAATATATATAATATATAAGTACCCTATATAAAAATACATCACTCTACACACAGTTCAATTAAAGACATCATTATATGAATAGTCCCAATAAACAAAAGTACAATTATCCATTTTAATAAGTCACCTCAAAATGTAAATCAATGATATAAGATACACGCTATTTGTAGTACATTAGTACAATGTAATAGATGATGAAGCTTGTTAATGGAACACAGATTTTTAGAACTCCCATTGAAGTGATTTATTAAAATTCATAGGTCTATTTACTTAAAAATGCCCCACTCACTGTATAAACTTTTACCAAGATTTCTAAAGTATCAGTGTTAATAAATATAATCATGATAATCATGGAAAATAACCAAAAAATTTGTAGATAGTCTTTATGATGTTGAAACACAATTATCTGAGAATTAAATTTGTGGGTTACCCATCAAATAAAAATTAATACTGTGCAACAACTTCTAATTATTAATTAACGGTGTAATGAATGCAATTAATGAAAACATTTCGTAAATTTCACAATATATCACAATGTACATCAACTGTACTACATTTAATTCGTTTGTTTCTCTTTCAGAAAAAAAAGTCAAAACTCATGATTTTTTTAAGAAAAATACATTACTTATTTACAGTCTTATACCCTAAGCTCGATCTATTCTAATGCACTTAACAGTTTATTTGTCTTTAAATTTTGATGGTAATAAATAATATCACTTACAAAATATCTAAAGTTAATAGATGAATTTACATATGCACAATAAATAAATAATGCAAAAAATAATACTATATTGTGAGAGTATGCAATCATAAATAATAAATTAATTTTCCTTTTGAGATTGCAAAAATTATCGTAAATCAGATATGGATTATGTTATACCATAAACTGTAATATGTTTTAGTTCTAACCATGCACTGAACTTTAAATCTACCAAATATAAAAACAATATATTTATATAAATATCTTAACACTTGCTCTAGCCTGAGATCTGACCTACGATACTTTTTTAGTATAACAATTAAAATTTGAGTATATTTTCAACTATTTAATAGTGAAAATGTAAATTATATATACAAGCAAGTCAATCCTACACCTGACTGACTTTAAAATAGAACATGCCGCTGTCTTCTTCAGGCGGTTCCTCTTCTACAGTTTCTTCCACTGAACAACTCAAAGAACTGCTTGTGGTACTCATATCATCCAGAAAGTCAAAGGAAGCGACGGCCTCCTTTTCTTTCTCACCATATCGCACAAAGAAGTCTGGACGACCGATGATTGTGGGGCGGGTGAGGGGTATGGTAGCTCGAACTACTGCCATTTCAGGTCTCACCGCGTGGGCTGCAAGTACGAGTAGATGGTTCACACAGTGGTCTCCGTCAATGGGGTGCAGGGTGCCGAGGTAGAAGCTTAAAATCCCCAACATTTGTACTGAGTACTGCTCAGTAGCTTTTGAATAGAGTTTTGTTTACTGATATTCTGTGAAAATCTATTTTTAAAGATAAAGTAACAAACAAACAAACAAAGAAAAAGGGAAAATCGTAATAGGTATGAGTTGATAATCATCAGAGATATAAGCATGTTTTTATTTTGTTGCAAATATTTCCTTATGTAATAAAAATATTTCTTTTAAATAGTGCATTTAATTGAGCAAAAATATGAAGTAGCAATCTGAGGTGGGGTGAACATTTTGGCGAGGCATTGTATTCACATTAGAATACATAAAGAGTACTTCTGATTTGCTATATGTTCATATTTTAAGAATATATATCCATAAGTAAATATTTCGTGAGTTCTAATGATTACTTCTGTGCAAAATCTATGATGTAGCAAGCGACTGAAATAGGCATTATTTAAATATACCATCTATACAAGAACATAGTCAACATTCAATAATGTTGTTGCCTACTTTCATTGGTTAACCCACAAAATGTATGCTGTCTAAATTTACATATGACCACACTTTGATGTGCCCCTCAAGTGTGGGTTAGACTGTGTCTATTTGGGACATAAGTTAATATTTATTGGTTTTACTTACACATGATATACTTACTAGATATATCATGGTGACAAATACTCGTAATGTAATGAGACATTTTACTGAAATATAGGCAATACTGCATTATTTCTTGAGTTAATTATGAGTTTGGCCAATAGAGGACTTGCCAGCATTTTGTGACCAAGGCCATAATTAAAAAAAAAAAATAAAAATTAATATTGCCGATATTTTATGGGAATGTAGAAAACATTTTTTATGTTTTCTACAATCGAGAAAGCATATAATGCTTTCTCGATGATACATTTAACTTGAGTTAAATGTATCAACTTGAGTTAAATGTATCATCGAGAAATGAGCAGCTCTGATCAGAGCTGCTCATTTCCACTTATGCTGAAGTGAATACATGCCTTTTATGTTTTATTTTTGCTCATAATATGTTCAACTCTATATTATACAATAGGTTATTTGATACTTCAAGGGGGATAGTAAGTTTATAAAATATGTTACAAATTTTAGGTTCAATATCCATATTAAATAAAATTTAGTCATTTGTATAGTATTTATAGAAAAAAAAAACAATCTTATTTATGACATGTGTATGCCAGCTTTCAATTTGGTAATGTGTTGGTTATTTAACATATTTTATGTTAAATAATCACTAACCACTAACAATTAAATTTTGATTACAATTCTGTTATCTGAGAAAATGTTATTTGAGGAATAATTGGAATATGAATTAAACATTTGTCAATGATTATCAACACTAATAAATTAAAATATAATCAGTAAACAAACTCATACAACAAAGATTAAATATGTAACAGTAATTTATAAGAAAGTATAATTAGTAGAGAGACTACTGGAAGCTATAGAAATCATAATTAACATATAGATAAGAAAAATAAATATAAATATAAAAATGACCAAGTTTTGGATATGGTTTATAGTACTTCAGTAAAATGTTTGGGATTATAGTGTGATATTGGTCATTAGCGTAAAAGTAATATGTTTTACTGTTCATGCAAATTAGTAGGAAATTTATGGATTTTTTAAGGTTTGCTATTAAGTATTAAATTTTATAAATCTCATACGAATGAAATGTTCTTAAAATATCAGGTTATTGCATTTTTAAATAAAAATTTTAATGCTTTAAATTTCTAGAATTTTTGACATTAAATAATATAACCATCTCCTGTCAGTAAATAAAATTATTTTCCCCTAAATGATAGTAATAATATAGTAGTAATTTTTTAAATCTGTTATCTAGTAATTAAATGGAATAAAAAATAGTATTTGTTTTAGTAACAATTGCACAATGTGAAACGAATTTGATTATTTAATTATCATTTACTTGAAAATTTTCTTATGAAGATTCACTTGTCATTAGATTACACTCAAATATGAGATACATCTGAAACACTTTAATATAACGGGTTTATTTTCATTATATTCTTGTATGGTGTAAATAAGGTTGGTATGCGAATATATTTATCCTCTATAGTTTTTGTGGTGTAATATATAATAATTAGCAACAAAAACAATCACTATTACAAATATAAGTAAATAAGACATAAACTGCTATGTGCTATGAGAATTTTCTGAAAATATAATAATAAGAACCCCTTTCTATTACATATATTTCAGATACCATACTTCAAAAATGAGTGATGTCTCGCACACAGCCAATATAATTGCACGGGCTACAATTAAATATGTCAACTACCAAAATGTTATTCCAAACTGTATTGATTTTGACGTCACCGAATTCTTTACACATAAGATTATTAAATCAGTGTCAGATTATGTACCATAATTATTTCTTTTTTAGTTTATAAAAAAAAAAAAACGGGGTTTTGACTAATATAATTAATATAATTATATTTTGTTTTAGTTGCATGTTAATGTAGATAGTTAGCATGAATTAGTTTGTATGTTAAGCAGGAGTGAGAAATAGTTGTGGTGGGGTATACATACCTACATTATGTATTATGAAACATCATTGTTATTTAGTGATATATAACAATCACAGTACATGTACAAATAGCAACCGTATATAATTTTCATTTCTATAAAATCTATTATTATTATCTAGTACCTTAGTACATTACAATTTAACACCACTTAAGATTTATTATATGTAAAGGTTGGCAGTTCTTCGTACATACCAGGTTCCTAGTTTTGGTTTTGTATATGGTTATAAAACTGATACGTTTTTGCAGAGTACAACTTTAAATATGAGAATAATGTACTAATTAATTATTAAAACATATGTATATATATATATATATATATATATATATATATATATATATATATATATATATATATATATATATATATATACTTTGTGAAAAATTTCTTCATGTTCTACTGTGGAAAAGTAGATTAGGTGTTTTCTTGAATTAGATTTTGACGGTTTAGGGGCGTGAGAAAAACTTGGATGAGACGATCCAGCATATCTGGAATTTCTTCAAAATTGTATTAACGGAAAATGCAATAATGTTAATGTATCTAACAAGTGAACCTTAAGAAAGGAAACCTTATTTTTCGCTAATATAAGAAGAAATTTAAATTATAGCTGCTGAGGTGTGTGCAGTGGCGGCGACAGAGTGGACGCGGGTGGGCGAGCGCCCATGCATAATCCTTTTCGCCCAACTAACCGTCCAACCTCTTATAATACCACTATATCACATTCGTACATAAAATAATATATTTAACGTCCTTGCCCACCCTAGATATTTCCTGCCTATTTTCGCTCAACCACTGGATAATGCTAGCGCCGCCACTGGGTGTGTGACAATAGATTTTTGGATGAACTTGCTAGGTGGCATGGCAGAAACTTCACCAATGTTACATGCCATAAATTCACAGAAAATTCAGAATGAATAGTAATCTCGGATAATTTTGGTGCATCAATTTGGACAACAATAAAAAACATGTATATGTAACCAATACAGCAACCTACATGAAGACATCTGAAGAATGCTTACCACTAAAATATATAAAAGTTTATTACACATGGCATATTTTGCACATTAACTATTTCACGTTATATCAAGTTTAGTAGAAGTTCAAACACCAACTATTTGGGAAGACCTAAAGAACATTATATGTCACAAAAACTTCATCTGTATATACAATAATCAATGCACTAAACATTACCTTTGATATGCACAAGTTTATTTTCCAATTATTAGGACACTTTGGCTCATCATGGGAAAAATTATAAAAATTAGTTCTGGTTCATTATTTTTCATATAAATGGATATTGAAACATACGTCAACATTTAACTTCTCAACATCCTAGAGTAGTTGCTGTTAACTTATGTCTACAAATGACTAGTGTGTAGTACTACAAATTAGTAATACATGTCTTGGATCTGCCCCTGGAAAAACGAGTATGTAGGAAGAACTGCTGGCCATATAACATAATAATAATAATTATTATTACATAAAGTTGCGAGTTAATTTTAAAATTATGAAGTTGTACATTATTATGATATGATGATGTTAAAGGTGATATAATACAATTTAAATTAGTTATTTTTTTGTTAACGATTTTTTTTTTAGAACAAGAAAGATGATACATAAATTGTAGAATTAACGTTTTCTTGATAAGGAAAATTAGTACTTTTAATAATTTCCATATGAATATGTTAGGATGTTTATGGTATGTATTAATCTTTGCAGCAGTTAGTAGATTTTAGGATGTTCAGTTATCTTGGTATTTTATTTGGCATTCAAAATCAATTGTAAGATACAACAAAATATGTTGAAAGTACCTTCAAATAAAAACAAGGGTTAGATTGCTTCATACTATGTTGTTTTACAATGCATCAGTAATTTATGAACTTATTTGCACTGATTTAAGAAAACATCCTCTTAACTGAATATGCTCGAGTTAAGAGTTATATTACTAAATAAGTTCATTTGTAAGATACCATCAAATAAACCACATATTTGATGTTTTTTTAATACTCATATAAATTGGACCCTTAAATCCAAACATTTGTATCTATTCTAATTTCCTCTATGCTATGCTAATTTGCACTAGCTATGCTTAGTGGAAATTTCTAAGTACTACTGCCATTTGTTTAAATAAATTCTTGTGTATGATTTAATAAGGTAAATTTACTAAAAATGTAAACAATCCAAGATAACTTAGATCTACCTACCACCGAAGAAAATCTACTATTGTGCTTTAATGAGACCTCAAAATTTCATGAAAAGCTAGAAAACATTTATTGGGATTACTGCATGCATATTATTGGAAGTAGATAACCCAAAAGTAGTAATATTATACCTTTCTTTTGGCGATGGTACTTGTGGATCCTATGAAGGTGTCCGTAGTCTGGCGGATCTTCTGTTGAATCACTTGCTACACTGCCACCACATGATGATGTTGGAGAAGAGTCACTTGATACAGACGCCATCATAACATCTAACAAATTAGCCCTGGCCTAAAAATATGTATGTATATGTTTAATGAAAGTAATAAAACTCTTATTGGAAAGTTAACAGTTACTACAATGATATATTTATTTATATTTAATTAAATTATAGTACTAATAATTTTACTGTTTATTGCATAATATTAAAAATATAATACTAGAATGTATTCAGGTAAACAAGTCGATAAGAGAAATGACAGTGGGCCATATATTTAAAATCTCGGAATCACCTGTTAACTTCATTTTAGTATTTCAAATTTCTTCAAGCATTAATCATATCACACATTTGTTTCAACATATGACTATACAATTTATGGTGGTATCGCACTGGTGATGGCAATTCTTTGTTCCAAACATTTTAATGATACGCATGAGTTGAAATAAATAGAAGTCTTACTGTAGACTTTGCCTCCCTAAATAGACTTTAGATGCAGATGAGATAGATAGGTTATGCAGATGAGTCAGCTTTGTGAAGTTAATACCTCACAGCATAAATTATATAACTATAAATATAACGTAGATTAGTTAAGCTAGGTTAAGTTTTTCTCCCGAATATTGCTGCCATTAGTTTGACTATTTGCAGCAATAATCACTAATACAGACATTAGTTTTTATTAGTTTGACTACTTGTGATAAACTCGAAATTTTGTACTTGAAAGTTATATTTAAATGGAGTTAGTGTACCATCGAGAAATAATGTAATGATATACTTGATACATTTCCCTATAATATAGACAATAATTAATTAATTTCAGAATTAATTATGCTCTTGGCCTTAAAATAGTTGCATCTTCTATTGACAAATAACAATTATCTCTGAAATATCTTCAATATTGCTTATATTCTAGAGGAATGTATCACGAGTGTGTCATTACATTTTTTCTTGTTGGTACATATGTCCATTCCTCGTAACCATAAAAAATGTTGTTTCAGTTACCCCGAAAATATATTACAATTCTGTAATCCCTATAAAGTTTTGACAAGCGAATTTTAAAAAAATATATTTAAGTACTATATTTTTAGATTTGCGGATTGATGGACATTACCTACAGCATAACAGTAATAATCCATTACAAAAATATACCTTAAAAAGGAAAAATTTAATTTGATTTACCAAACAAACCATATAACATTTGAAATATAAGTAATTAATACAGAATAATCACTGCATTCAAAATTACATAGTAATATATATACAAAAAAAAAAAAAAAAAAAAAAAAGAAAGGAACTAAAAGAGAAGTAAGTAAGACATTTTTATTCAGCAAGAAAATTTCAAATAGAAAGATGTGCAATAACTTTTTTTTCAACTATTAAGCTATTGCATAAGAAAAGTGTACTGCTTGCATAATTTGCAATTACTATACAGCTCAGGTCAGTAATGAAAGAGTTGAAACCATTGCATATGTCTTTTCATAAAAATTTGTTTTTGACATTTTGTTTTGAATAGGTATTAATGTTGTTTTTGGACACAGCTGGTAATACAATATGTTATTTTAAACAGTGAGACATGAGTGGCTGCTGACTTTTACCATTGTGGGGTGTACATTAATTATTTTAAACAATTAATGTGATAGTATACAATAGACTTCACTGGTGCTCTAAGGAATATTAATAGATGATTCAGGTTAGTAATTCAGAAATAAATCAATCTAATTTATTTTAAAAAGTGAGTGGTTCTTCTTCCTTTCAAGTCATTTTATGAATGTGCAAATTTCACAATAATTTTTTTTTTGGGATGTATTTTCTACATAACTAAAAAAATACATCTATATTTTTCCATGTACGCTGTATATATGTTTTAAATTTTACAAAATATTTAAATTGTAAGGAAAATAAAATGTAAAGATGTTTTACCAATTGTGTTTGAAAAGTGATAGGTAGAAAATATTTATAATAATTATCACCTTTGGGTCATTAAGATCAATATCTTTCTCTACATGGATCCAGCCTGTGGGACGACAAGCCTGATCTAATCTATCGCTGCTCCCACTGTCATTTTGTTCCTGATTGGTGGCAATTTCATCCCCACTTTTTATCATTCTATTTAATTCATCTATTACATCTTTGGAAGTAGCTCTTTCATGGAAACTCACTGCTCGATGCGGAGGTCCTTCAATTATATTACTCAAAACGCCGGATGTGCTCTGAGGCAACTTTTCTGAAGTTATGACGTGTTGAGGTGGATTGTTCTGTTGCACATGAACAATCTTCTGCAACATAAAAAGCTAAATTTTATGATGAAGTTGATACAATAATGTTTGGTATTCCTCTTTTAGATTTCCCTTGGTAAAAATATCCATTACAACTGAATGTTAAGTTTTTTTATTATTTTTAAAGTAAATAAAATTGTTGATTTATATATTTTAACACAGATGAATGTCTTGAATGATAGTTTTCATTCAAGATATCATTGTCATCAAAGCAAGGCTTTAAGTAGTATCTATATTATGACTGCTTATGTCTGCACCTAATAAATAGTTGCAGTGAAAACTATTTTTCAATATCATTGTTATTAGCATGGTTTTATTGAATTTTAGTCATCACTACTGCCGCAAATTCGTTGGATATAACTGCTTATAATATTCAGTACGAATGAAGGTAGCCGATAGTTTACACATTAGTGTGTATTAGCTATCAGTTAGTTTTTTTTATTTAAGAGAAATTACACAGGGACAACAAAGCTATGAATAAATAATAAACCATCTATAAAAAAAATTATTTGTCAATATTAGTTGATTCGTGATTTATGGATTAAAATATATCTTAAAATAATAAAAAAACACTTTTAATCTAAAAATAAAAATGTTCCATTTAAGATGTTTTGCATATATGTTATTATGAATAATTCATAATACCGCATTTTCAAGAACTAAAAACACTGCATTTCTCTGATAGAATGTTAACCACAATTGGCACACTTAGATGACAGTAATCAATACATCACAGGGTATTTAGGTAAATTTTTATTTCTTGTCAAATAAATTATCATAATTTATAATAGTGTTCTACAAATTCAAATGCATCACTGGTAAAATTTAAGATATGATATTGAAAAGTTGAACATAACATGTGCGTGAACCTCTCGCTTGATAAGTCATCTTTATCAAAGGAATTCAGTATCAAGATGAGGTGTCTTACTTGGTTGAGCCCCTAGGACTGGTATATTTTAATTGGTTGCTGATTTTCTTCAATCAGTAACTTGAATACGGTAGATAGAGTATACATTTACACTTCTTTGTTTTAAAGGTAGATAAACATCCCAATCTGCACAGTTAAATTTTTCTCCCATTTAGTCTCTCAGTGTTAAGCACCTTCACATACTAATTCCTCTATTAACAGCAATAAAATAAAGTAGGAGAGTCGTAATTCACACAATCACGTGAAATGTTCAATTATCGATATCATATACTTGTATGTGCAATTCAAAAGACTCTGCTCCTTGAATGTCTTTCAATTATTTGAAAGACATACAAATTATCCAGAAAATTATCAAATCATTCAATATATATGCCTCTTTTGATTTGTAACATATTTTTCCATTGACTGTTTAGTTTATAGTATGAACTTTTTCGAGTAATATGACTGCTGTTTCATGTGGCAGGAAAGACATATTGTTGTTTGATTTTCTGGAATGCACAAGGGCTACTAATGCTGATACATGAATATTGTGAAAGCCTGTTGACACTTGCCACTTAGACATAAAAAAGTAGCTTGTTATCCAATAGTATCATGTCCTTCCATGGTAATGATGGACACCACACAGCAGTATAAATTATTTATTTGTTGGAATTACCAGGCAGGGTATTTTTCACCTTCCACATTATTAGTAATCTTATCTAATTACTTTTTAATAGCTCTACACTAAACAATTGTGAATTGAATGATGCTGTTTCTTGATGAAGGATACTGGTTTAAGACATCAGTAATTAATTTATACAAGGAATATACAAATTATTTAAATAATTTAAATAATGCTTAGAATTTAGATGCTAGAAAATTTCTTTGGTTGTAATAGCGAATTTTTATATAGATTTTATTTGTCGTTCCCAATAAACTTTACTTAAAAAATATGCCTTGTACCATCAAGAATGTCGAAATCTTCTCTGGGGAATGTATCAAAAGTGTCTCATTACATTCTTTCTTGATGGTACATACTTATTGTAATATTTGGATTTACATCAACTTTTTCATTATTATTTACATATCTTATTCATTATTTAAATGGTCATATCAATTAAAATTTTACCTACCTTAAGTTTAGGCTTACTGCTTTTGTGCGGTATTTTACTCTTTGGTATCTTGGTTTCTTGTGTGATTTCCTTGTTATTATTATTATTTACAGAAGCACGAGCAGGACTAATTGGAATCCTGGAAGGAGTCTTTCTTCTTGGAATTTTTGACACTATTGTATCTGGCGTGCTCACGCTGGAAGTTAGGGATTCACTTGTGCAATTATTTGTAGAAATATCACTATTAGTTGTATCACTAGATTTAGTCAAGTCACTGTTTGTCATAACTAAATTATCACTATCTAACAATTTGTCTGCATGCTCCTCTTTATCTTTATCACCGTCATTTAACATATTACTTTGGTAATCTATTGACGTTATCTCTACATTAACACTGCTACAAATATCTACAGGATGTTCACTTATGTTAGAACAATTTTCACTCTCCACGTCAATTGGCGTAACCAGACATACTTCCTCGGCATAAGCAATGTTCTGTTTAATGGTCTCTGAGATAAAATCACTATTTTCTTTGTTAATAACACTTTCTTTTTCTTTTAAGCCGAACTCTTCACATAACTGTTTTAATGTGACATAATTTTCATTATCACTTAATTTTGAATCGCTTTTTGGAATACTGTAATCACTATCACTTATTTTTATTTCGTCAATTTGTTGCGGTGGGCCTTCTATGTTGAATTCTTTGGTGATGTCAGTAACCGAACAAGGTCGTGTAGTCCCTTCTCTGGAAGCAACATATTTTTGTTGTTCGGCAATAAATGTTAAAACGTTTTGCAAAGTAGCTTCTCTGTCTCCATTTTCGCTAAGAGCACCCCCTACACTTCTTGATGAAGTTGAAGCTAAGCTTTTGGTGCTTTCAAATTTTACTAACCTGAAACAAAAATAATGTAATTATGTAATTTAAATTACACATATCTCACCTGTAGAAATCCCTTGTAAAGTCAGTGCCAATAGCAGGTATCTCCCCGGTGTCATCACTAGAACCACTGAATGCAACAGAAGACCTTTTAGAGCATGTTTCAGGTTCATGAGAATTACAGCAATCTGAAGCGCCGCTAGACCAACTATTCTCTGGAGAAGTTTGCTGGTGAACAATATTGGACAGTGCATATGGCCATTGCTTTTCACCATTAGGTCCATCCATTAAAAGCGTTACCAGTTCTCTTCCTTCTTTATCCATCATATAACTGGAATTATTCCACAGACATTCATTGGAGTCTTCTTCTAACTCTAAAGTATTATTTTCTTGAATACTGGGTAATGTTGAAATTGAAATTTGCCCAGGAGTAGTTGCATCAACTTTCTTCCATTGCTCCCGGAGATCATCGTTAGACAAACTCAAACTCCAGTCCTCAAGTTCTGCACGATCATATTCAAGCTCTAACATGTCTCTGTGCTGCTGTTGTAATGCAGATCGGGTTTCGTCTAGCCTTAACCAGTGTTG
Organism: Rosalia funebris; assembly: GCA_037954035.1. Taxonomy (NCBI): domain Eukaryota; kingdom Metazoa; phylum Arthropoda; class Insecta; order Coleoptera; family Cerambycidae; genus Rosalia; species Rosalia funebris. Next base: position 16,261,557 of record JAZFAV010000007.1, read on the forward strand.
GATGTATTCTGCATCCCATGTGGTGCATTCTAAGCGGTCTTCTGGTGCACTTGACCAAGAAAGTTGAGATGCTTTGTCCTCAGTACATACTTCTATATTCGTGTTTCCTGTAAGAGGTGAAATCATATAAATGTATATAAGAAAAGTGTTTGATGAACAAATAAGTTTGATTGACTTTAAACTTTTAGTTTTTCATTCAAATAGAGTTTCTACTACTACTACTCTATATAATTTGCACTAAAACTTTTATGTTGATCAAAATTAATATTGGGCTATGGAAACAATTAGTAATACAATGTTTATTCTTTTTGCACTTAAAGAATTTTGGATTTTAAACCTTGACTAATATACACGCAGATTTAGAAGCATATGATACAGGGTGCCCATTGCACTTTCCTCATAACGTAAGTGAACACTTAAATGAGTAACATCTAGGTAGATGGATCAGTAGAAAAAATGATGCTTCCATTCTATGGCGACCACATTCGCATGTTATACTCGAAGAACATATATAAAAATGCATTGCGTAATGCATTAGTATAGTAGAACAGCAAAAAATGAAATAAACTTCCAGTAACATTGGGAATTGTAATTACATTGGTTACTCAATTAAAAATAAATGATTGAATTTTCAGACAACCGATAAAGTTTGACAGCAGTTTAAAATGTCTAAAGTCTGAACCTTCAGATAAAGACACAATATCCCTAATATAGCATTTTTCTCATCATAGAGGGCAGATTTCATTGTATAATAGACATCTAAGGGATATACATTCTCTATGTCTTTAGGTACAAACAAATTACATAGACTACATTGAATGGTTTGATGGATTTTTGGTATAACAATTTCTATTGTAGCAAAAGATAATTCTTTATTTGGAAGAGATTCTAAACTATACACATAATCATGCATAGGAATTTTCTAAAGTAGATACGAGTATGTTGTTATATTATTTGAAAAGAAGAGGTAATTATGGAATAAAGTATCATGAGACTCAGCTGCCTTTTGAAATGAGGCCAACGAAAAATCAGTCCATTTATGCAAACAATATTACCAAAATATTGTTTAATTTAAGTGACCTAGTGACGCCTATTTCTTGGAATTTAATTGCTATAGTTTATAATAACATATTTTTGACAATTTAGTTTTATTGTATTCGTCTCTAGCCTAAATAAATGAACCTTTTGAAAATTAAACCTGAACTCTCTCAATAACATTTGTATATAGTAGACCCCAAATGGCCACACAAGATATAAGAAATTCAAAATGAAAAAAGCTTGAGAAGAGTATGATTTTATTTCTCGAGTAGGATTAATTTATGTATTAACAAAATCGGTGTTGGTAACAGTTTTTGTGAAAAGTAGTCGCCTATAAATTCCTGTAAATTAGAATCTGTTACTTTGAATTTCGATGTGAAATAAAAGTGTCACTGTTTTGTTAAATCGACCAAGTACATTTAAAAAGTTTTTTCTCATAGCCAAGTTGTATTGATTTCAGAAATATGATTCTACTTAAAAATTGTTTATAATTGATTGTTCTACAAAATTGCACAAAAAATACAGGGTGTGTCATTGGAATTTCGAAAATCAATGCCATTTCCAATTAAACTGGAAGTGATGCAAAAATATTTCTGCTCACTTTTATAGCATAGAGTACCTCATATGTCAATATAAAAAAATCCAAAGAACCTATAAGTAGAAAACCCTCTATTAACAGAGGTGTTTCTCTTTAATAAAATCACTCAGTATCACACAAAATACTTACCCCATAAAGAATTTGTTCCTCTGCTCCTCCTAAGGGGATTAATAGATTTCTCAGTAATGTCAAGCAGAAAAATGGAAGGGCTGCTTGAGATAGGTGAACTAAATGTATAGCATGGTGATGGAGCTGTGGTGATCTTTATACAAAGGTGTGAGTCTGAAAAGCTCCTCATTATGTGCTGAAATGGCAGGATGTCTTTACTAGGCGGAAAACTATTTCTGAAAAAAAAAAAGACATCACCAATAAGATATATCATCTGCGACATGTAAATATCTCACCTTTGGTTAAGATTGAGCAGATTTAGAGGAATGTATAGAATATCAGGATCTTTATTGTCGGTGACTAGAAGGCGCGTGTCAGATACATCCGTTTCATCGCTAGCCTCTTTTAAATCTTCTAAACCCCTTCGAGGTAATGTGGTATCTCCTGACCTAGTAACATCAGCTTGCACATCAGAGGACATGGTGGAGTAACCTTCATCTCTGTTACCACTTTCTGGAGATTCATTACCCGTTGTCTCTTCTTCACTCTTTGAACTTGCTTGAGCTAAAAGAATCAACAGAAATACTTGAATTGAAAATAAAAAGAATGATAACATATATTAAATGTAAGGATAACAAATGGTCAAATTGGTGATAGATAAACTTACCTAGCACTGGCCTTGACCTTCTGTATTTAGTTTGAAGTATTGGCAAATGCAAGTTTAAAGATACAGGACGTTTTGGAGGAACCCAGAGGGCAGAATCAACTGCACTCAAGGCTTCCAGTAATTTTTTTGGCGTTACTTCAGTTCCTTTAAGCTCAGTCCACAATTTTGTCAGGACTTGATGTCTTTTCTTATCCTCTAAGGAAAGCCTTGTATCTAAAAATTATTCATTTGTTAAAATTGCATTTTGCCAAATAGAGTGAAAATTAGTGATTGTGATAAGTTAGGCTAGTAACTTACCTAAAATATTAGCAGTGTCAGCTGAGAGCCTCTTGCTGATGTTAGAAACAACATTATTATCACATTTGTCATTATTTGGGCTATCTTCCAAAGCATCTGAATCAAAAGAATTGCAGTGTTTAATATTAAGACTAGTTTGCATTAGTGTTGTAGGCGATGACAGGTCTGCGGAAGTTTCTCTAAGGTCCTTTGTCCTTTCGTCTTCTAAAGACCATCGTTTAGATATAGTTTCTAAATCTGCTGGAGTTGTAGGAGATTCACCTCTAAGCTGATGAACTAACATTGAGGCTAATGCTCTATTCTGTGTCTCAAGCTCCTGAATTTTGTTGTTTAAACAGCCAACTTCTTCTCTTAAACCCTGACGATAAAAAGAAAGAATAAATGCAAAAATCACATATTTTACTTACATTTAAACATAAATAATATTCTATTACAGACTGAAAAACCTTTATTAATACGTCGATGGATTGTCCCTCATAGTAGTATATATTATCAAAAGTGGTATAGATATAGGGTGTCTTTATTTTTTATATAGGGTGTCTCATTTAAAACGAAACACTCCGAAATAACATCAATTTTTGCTCTCAAGGGGACATATTTTTGCATAAAAGTCATTAGTGTCACTGACACCCCCTTTTACATACAATTACCCTTTTAAAATATTCAAATGGGAACATAGGTTCCCATTTGACGGTTTCGGAACATAGGCGACGTTGACAACGGCGGTGGTTTATTTTTAGTCGTTAGCCAACCCTGTCATTGGGATAATTAATCAAAATGTGTTAAAAATACATACTGTTCCGAATGGGTCTAAAAGTAATAAATGATAACTAGATTCACAGTTGTTGGAAAAATAGGCTACTACATCGTGACTTTTTTGGTCAGCATAATCGACCAAATGTGTCCACAATCGGGAGAATTGTGCGCAAATTTCAGCAAACCGGGTCTGTAGGAAATGTGAAAACACCTGTGAATGCTCGCCCAGTTCGTTCTGCGGAAAACATTGCTGTTATTCGCGATAGTGTAGCAGAATAGCCGTTAAGCTCGACTCGTCGTCGTGCCCAACAATTGAACATCTCACGAACATCATTGATGTGAATTTTGAATAAAGATTTGAATTTACACGCTTACAAGGTTCAATTGACTCAAGAGCTGAAGCCTACTGACCATTTCAAGCGTCGTCAATACGCCCAATGGTTGGTTGAACAGACAGAGGTGAATGGTGACTTTACAAAGAAAATCATCTGCAGCGACGAGGCACACTTTCACCTCAGTGGATTCGTTAACAAGCAGAATTGCCGCATTTGGGCAAATGAGAATCCACGAGTGATTGTTGAAAAGCCGATGTATCCACAAAGAGTGACTGTTTGGTGCGGTTTATGGGCTGGCGGCGTCATCGGGCCGTACTTCTTCGAAAATGAGGTCGGCCAAGCAGTTACCCTGAATGGTGTTCGCTATCGCGAGATGATAACGGACTTCTTGTGGCCAGAAATTGAGGATATGGACCTGGACGATATGTGGTTCCAACAGGATGGTGCCACTTGCCACACAGCCAACGAAACAATGGCACTTTTGCGCGAGAAATTCAATGGCCGTGTTATCTCACGTCGTGGCGATGTTAATTGACCGCCACGATCATGCGATTTGACACCGTTGGACTTCTTTCTTTGGGGTTATTTAAAAGAAAAAGTGTACGTCAATAAGCCAAGAACAATTCAAGAGCTAAAGAATGAGATAATTCGGCACATTAACGACATTGAACCTCAATTATGTCTCAGAGTCATTGAAAATATGAACCATCGGATAGAGGTATGCCACCGAAGCCGTGGCGAACATTTGGCCGATATTTTGTTTCACACATAATTGTCATAGATCCTTCTATCATAAAAAATATTAAGATAATTCTCTGAAAACTTTTTGTTTTATTTACAATTAACATCGTGCGTTTTGGTTGGACCACCCTTTACATTTCAGACCATTAAAATATGTAGGTTTAAAGGCCTATATGGAACAGATGCATTTCTGAAATAGTTTTTATCAAATATCTGTATTACCGTCCTTATCAGGGTCGACAGACAAAGGCCCATCGACCCTCTACAAATAATGCATCACTCCACTTATGTTCCTATTCGAATATTTTACATGGGTAGTGGTTTGCGGGAAGGGGTTTCTGTGAGAGTAACAGATTTAATGTCAAACGATGTTTCATTGAAAACAAAAATTGACGAGTAACATTTTGCAATAAAAAATATTTCAATAGGTGCTTTATTATAAATGGGGTACTTTATAGAGAATGCTCAACAATAAAATGGAACAAACATTAATTTTGATAAATTTTTAAATACTATGTACAACTTGAAAACTACATGGTCAATTATTATATAGATTGGTGATTCCCCGTCTTAGTATTCAATTTCTTGCTATGTAGATAATATAGGGTGAAAAACAAACCTCGAAATTCCAGTCTGCATAATGATATGCTTCTTATTTTAATAAGATGTATATATTTTATATTAGCAAGTATTTTTCTCAACATCTTTAATGACAAGTTAAATATGATTTTCAGTGTTCAGGGCGTATTACGTAGGAGTAAAATAACGTGAACTTCATTTTCCTAAGCGTTGGTATGGCTGTAATAAACAAGCAAATAAGATGTTAGTGAGTACAATAGGAAGTGAGACCCTATACTTTGTTTTTTATTTTACTATAAATATATTACAATAAATGTATTATTATAAAAAAAAATAGGTGTCTCATATTCATTTACTTATATGTCAGAGGAGCCTGTACTAATTTACTTATATGTCTTATAATATAACTTATAATATGTTACAGGAGCAAGTATATGGTTATCACAATTATGATCTCATGGAGTCTGATATGTTTTGGTACTTCAAGTCGGATCAACATGTTGGCCAATGATATATGTATATAATACATAGATGAAGAATCTATAACGAATAACAGGTCGACTATTATTCTATTTGGGAAGTTACATTTTCGATGAGTATGGAGATGGCGATTTTTCAAAGACTAACTGTGACTCAGAGCATAGGCGCAGACATTGACACATGTCATTAAAGGATTAAAATTATTATCCTAATATATATCTATATATTATCCTAATAACTTCACTAACTTATTTTGGTGGTAAATATTGAAAGTAACAATGATATCCTGTTTGTAAGTTATAATAATAATGTTAATAATTAATAGTTAATAACGTTTATAATATATCTTGTATACTTTTACTAAGGAGTATATCGTAATATACAAAACAAACCATCTAATGATGTCTACAAGATTAATGTATCATTTGTAATTGGGTTGAAATTTTAGAATTTATTGTATATTTGGCACATATTTTCCCAAACGGGTAAAACAGTATATCATACCTTCTGTGCTAACAATGCTCTTACAACTTGATTAGCAACGTCATCAAGACAACGTTCGTATTGCTTTCTCGATTCTTCAGCTTGTCTATGTAACGCTGCTGCGTGTGCCTGTAAGATTCCCTCAGGATTGTTCTCTTTCCCTGCTTGCTCTAGCTGTTGTCTTAGTGTAGCTATTTCTATATTCAATCGGTTTATTGCACTTTGATATTGTTGACAACGGTTCTGTAACAAAGACATATGCATATTAATAATATGAACAGGTAATAAATTATGAGTTTTTGATATTAATTGTAATTTGTAAGGTTTATAAGTATACTAAATTATGTCATAATTAAAATAAGGTAAAAATTAATATATATATATATATATATATATATATATATATATATATATATATATATATATATATATATATATATATATTTTTTTTTTTTTTCTAATCTCTTTTTGACTTTACAGCTTTGTGTCTTTCAGCAGAGACTGAAACTTTTTCCTTATTTAATCGTGCCAACTTGATTTGACTCAAACTATTATGACTGAGCGGCGGAATTGTGTTACAATGACTTAAGTTCAAAATTTTCCAGATTAGATCAGATTCTAAAAGGAAGGGCTTCGGAAGAAGTGAATGGTTACATTTGGGAGTGGAACAGATATTACAACTACTCAAATTTAATTCATTTCAGACAGAGATCTACAAACGTTTAAGGAATAAAAGAACGATTGATGAAAATGCTTCTAATTTCTATAAGAATATTTTCGTGCAGGTGAAGGAAAGGCACAGGAGGTACTGTAGGTGTAGTACGAGAAAAATTGTGCAGAGAAAGGTCCAGGACATACTGGGTTGCCCGAATGAATCTTATTTCCTTGATTTTAACGTAACAGCTTTCTTCAAACCATTTATAAAATGCGGTAAATCAACCTTATAAGCGATTTAACAGTTAATACCAGTTAATAATTATATCACAAGAAAGATACAATGCTTAATTCAATCGTGTTTGTGTTGGTGTGTCTGGATCTATTCTTTCATCTACTATACTAACTACAATTTAAATGACATAAGGTTTCAACGATTTTGCCGGATAAAAACAAGTTGGTGCTGAAAGGTGGCGAAGAAACAATTTCATATGAAAAGACCTAATATTTGGAGTACTAGTGAAAGAAGTTTTGCCTGCAAAATATTTCTTGTAGAGATGATAAAATCTGTCAAAGTGATGTTGATACTCTGATTGATAAAACAACAAATTTAAGATGCATAAAAACAATTTTTCATTGGATTGATATTTTTCAAATAGTAATGGATAATTTATAATGACTTATATGTGATATACTGTTTTAACTTGTTTTGGTAGTAGTCAATTTTTATCTTTATCTGTCGATACTTCTAAACTCATTAAACGACCAAAATCATTATCTGAATCTCACACTATATTCACACTGGACGACCCTTTTTTTAGTTGTTTTAAATTAAATAAACAGTTTTAAAACCTTATAACGGATTATTCCGCACGTAGAACATCTATATCTCGAAATTGAGTGGCCGAGAAAAAATAAACCAACACATAAATACAGAATATGTGTTTTATGCGACAGTTTTACTTTTTTCAATTTTTCTCAAATAGTCCACCATCGTGCTTTCTCATTACCCATGGACAGGGTGGGGTGTGTCCTATCCACCTTAAAATCAATAGGTGTTGTCTGGGAGACGATCCCGGTCAGAATCAGTCAAAACCCGATCGATCCTACACGATTTAATTGAGTTATCGAATTAACAAAAAAAATTCTCAAATAGTCCACCATCGTGCTTTCTCATGACCTATAGACAGGGTGGGGTGTGTCCTATCCACCTCAAAATCAATAAATAGGTGTCGTCTGGGAGAAGTTCCCGATCAGAATCAGTCAAAACCCGATCGATCCGACACGATTTAGTTGAGTTATCGTGCTAACAAAAAATGTTTCTCGAATAGACCACCGTCGTGTTTTCTCATGACCCACGAACAAGGTGGGGTGTGTCCTATTCACCTCAAAATCAATAGGTGTTGTCTGGGAGATGTCCCCGATCAGAATAAGTCAAAACCCGATCGATCCGACACGATTTAGTTGGGTTATCGTGCTAACAAGAAATTTTAATGCCAACGACAACGACGGCAACGACAATGACAATAACACACACACAGACAACATTTTTTAAAAACCATTTTTTTGTGGTTTTTAGGTCGAAAAACGAAAAATAAACGAAACATTTTTTTTCCATTTTTCCTTGCACGATTACATTACTCTTCCGTTAGTATAGTTGAGTACGGAAAAGTAAAAAGAAAACTTGTATAAACAGCAGATTACATAATAGCGAGTATTTGTTTCTGATTTGGTTAATAGTGTAATCTACTTTGAGAGTGCGTCAATCGACAGTCCAAGTTATGTCGCTTATTTAAAATCGAATCGAAATCAAATATATTATATAGGGTGGTCTAACCATAATGCACGATGTTAATTGTGAGCCACACCTTAACGTCAAGTTTTTTGCCCAACTTAATTTGACATTTCTTTGTTTCAGTGTTTGACAAATTCAACCATGGAGAGGTACACAATTGAGCAGCGCGTTAAGATTGTTGAAGCTTTTTACAAAAATGGGCGTTCAAATCAAAATGCATTTTGTGCACTTCGTGACTTTTTTGGTCAGCATAATCGACCAAATGTGTCCACAATCGGGAGAATTGTGCGCAAATTTCAGCAAACCGGGTCTGTAGGAAATGTGAAAACACTTGTGCATGCTCGCCCAGTTCGTTCTGGGGAAAACATTGCTGTTGTTCGCGATAATGTAGCAGAAGAGCCGTCAACCTCGACTCGTCGTCGTGCCCAACAATTGAACATCTCACGAACATCACTGATGCGAATTTTGAATAAAGATTTGAATTTACACGCTTACAAGGTTCAATTGACTCAAGAGCTGAAGCCTACTGACCATTTCAAGCGTCGTCAATACGCCGAATGGTTGGTTGAACAGACAGAAGTGAATGGTGACTTTACAAAGAAAATCATCTTCAGCGACGAGGCACACTTTCACCTCAGTGGATTCGTTAACAAGCAGAATTGCCGCATTTGGGCAAATGAGAATCCACGAGTGATTGTTGAAAAGCCGATGCATCCACAAATAGTGACTGTTTGGTGCGGTTTATGGGCTGGCGGCGTCATCGGGCCGTACTTCTTCGAAAATGAGGTCGGCCAAGCAGTTACCGTGAATGGTGTTCGCTATCGCGAGATGATAACGGACTTCTTGTGGCCAGAAATTGAAGATATGGACCTGGACGATATGTGGTTCCAACAGGATGGTGCCACTTGCCACACAGCCAACGAAACAATGGCACTTTTGCGCGAGAAATTCAATGGCCGTGTTATCTCACGTCGTGGCGATGTTAATTGGCCGCCACGATCATGTGATTTGACATCCTTGGACTTCTTTCTTTGGGGATATTTAAAAGAAATAGTGTACGTCAATAAGCCAAGAACAATTCAAGAGCTAAAGGATGAGATAATTCGGCACATTAACGACATTGAACCTCAATTATGTCTCAGAGTCATTGAAAATATGGACCATCGGATAGAGGTATGTCACCGAAGCCATGGCGAGCATTTGGCCGATATTTTGTTTCACACATAATTGTCATATATCCTTCTATCATAATAAAAAATATTAAGATAATTCTCTGAAAACTTTTTGTTTTATTTACAATTAACATCGTGCGTTTTGGTTGGATCACCTTTTATTATTGAGAGTTATTTGTTTGGCACATATTCCGATATTTAAGAGTGAAGAAAATGATCAGCTAAATATAATATATTAACATATAAAATTGTGCATCATAATCAATATCCTGAGTCTAATAAGGTAAATAATTTAATAACTATAACCAATCCTTCATTTAGTTTAGATAATTATGGTTATAAAGTTTTTTTAGCAGGTAGATGATCATAATGCCGCTTTAAAACAGAGAGGACGAAATATGCGTATGGGGAATAAATTTTATAGGCAACTGTTTAGTCGATTGCCGTCTTTACGTGGTTTACGATGAACAGTATCTGCAAGTATTCCCGCTGAAAGATTTACTATATAGGAGATACATAGTCGTAGTACCTTTTTAACGACAAATTTGCTTTTTATATGGCAGTGACGGCTCGCGGGTTATAAAATAGGTGAAGAGTTAGGATGTGTAAACGGCTAGAAAAAAGTAGATTAAATTTTCTTAAGACTTACTTATAGCCAAGCTTACAGCTATCTAATTTTTGTACACCAAATCAATTCTTCGATCTTTTAGCGAGGCGTAGTTATCTATTATATCTTCATAAAATGGCTGATCCTTCTTTAGTTCTAGCAATAATTCTTTCTCGATAGAAACAGTTCCTAAAGATTTCTTCTTGGGAAATTATACAAAACAGTTTGTAAGCTTCTGTAAAAATATCTTTGTATTCATTCCGTTTTTTTGAGCACTTCATGCAGCGGTATAGTTCTGTAACTTTCATCACTATATAACAGGCAAAGTTTGTTTTTTAAGTCGTTGATGTTTGGTAAATATATTTCCATAAAATTGTTTCCATAAAAATTTTCAAAAGCATTAGAAAGGAAACACAAGCTATATTGTTAAAATTTTGCAGTATCAGCGAGACAAACAAATTTTAACTTTTCGCAGTCCTGAAACCTGACGTCTATTTCCATTAGTATTCTACTGGCTAATATATTATAACATACTATAATTCATAATTAACCTCAATAATTAACCTTATAACCTCGAACAATTTAGATTTAAATCAAGACGTTAACAGTGAATGTGGTTATTCACACATATATCATCAGCAGAAGGCGAGTTACTAAAAAATGTAGGTTTACTTCCAGTAAAAATGAAGGACAGAAAAAATTAAATTTTTAGTAAAAAAAGGAGAAGATATTGCATATTTTTAATTGTTTTTGTTATAAGTTACTAGGAAAATTTATATTACTCTTCGTACACATTATTTACAGCTAAGTTACCATACAATTTCAATTGCCATTGGGACTTGTCATAATGGCCACGAAGGCTTGTTTATTAATATTCGTAGTTAATAATGAGCGAGTTTTCCTTTTCTTTATTAGAAATATTCGTTTTTACAATTAAAAACGGAGAAATATTATACCTCATAATTTCGCAAGCAATTTGATGTTGGTTCGTTCTGATCGTATTAATCTGATAATATTTTACGTACTGAATATTCAATAGATAACGTCAAGAACCACTAAACTTTCTGCAGCTCATTATCATATTTGAGTTTCAATTGTAAATTTCGCTGAAATTGTCAACTAAATATTAAACTGTTTCGTTCTGTTTCCGCTGATAAGTTAACAAAGCCGGTGTCCACAAAGTGAATAAATTTCAGCGACAAGTAAGTTGCAGATGTTATATGTGTTATAAGTTATAAATTATGGCGTTCATAGAAACAATAGTGTATACCTTAATACGTTTGTGTTGCAAGCATATATAATGATTTACAAGAGATTAATGCAAAAAAAGAAAAAACTATTCTAGAATATATATATATATATATATATATATATATATATATATATATATATATATATATATATATATATATATATATATATATATATATATATATATATATATATATATATATATATATATATATATATATATATATATATATATATATATATATATAAATTTTCTTATTGTGTTAAATTGCAAAGGATTTCTGTAAATCTTTCTTTCTTTGTAGTTGGTATCATCCACCATCGTTAGTATAACTTATTAAAGTAAAAATTCTTTTCCATTTATTATGAATCCGGTCCGAGAATTTTATATCGTGCATTTCATATTGCGCAGTCTATTCTGTGCATATCGTATTGCGCAGTCCATCCTGTGCATTTTATATTGCGCAGTCTATCCTGTGCATATCATATTGCGCAGTCTACCCTGTGCATATTGTATTGCGCAATATATTCTGTGCATTTTATATTGTACAGTCTATCCTGTGCATTTCATATTGCGCAGTCTATCCTGTGCATTTTATATTGCGCAGTCTATCCTGTGCATTTTATATTGCGTAGTCTATCTTGTGCATCTCATATCTGCATATTGTGTAGTCTATCCGTATCTAACTCTTTAAGGCATATATTTAAATGGTAATATTTGGATTTTTAATTAAAATCATACAAAACAGAATTAAGATTGTCAGTTACATTTCCTTATAACAATGAGAGGGATAACTGAGAATTTGTTTTTAGTACAACTAGGAGAAGCCCTGTATCAAATTGAAGCCAAACATACCTTGTTACCTTTTTCCAACGTAAAGCCTAAAAGGTCGTCACTATTAAACTAATAATTTTTGGGCACATCTTCTACAAGATTTTTTTTCTGCCTTTGAGGTCCTGATTTCAAATTATAAGTTGGGACGATTACATCTGAAATGCTCTATATATACAAAAATATTACCACTGTATTTTAAAAATATGAAGATTCGCAAGGAACGATGTGTTGATATGGACATGCTATATAGGGTGTCTCATTTGGAACTACTTGATGTAATTTGTAAATAATAATAATAATATTTGACAAACTGAGGATTTTTATTCTTCCAACATAAAGTGGAAACGATACGGCTAGAAATGGAAAAGAATATCGTTCATATGACCTCCTTGACTCATCTGGCATGTTGTCATTCGTTTGGTTAAATTGTCCATAATACGGGTATATAACTGGCTCTATTTCCCAAATAACACGTTGAATGTTTAGTCCAGTGGTGTTAAATCACATGATCTTGCAGGCTAATTGATGTCAGTATTTCCTGAGACATGATCAAAACATTTTGGTACGCAATAGAGTTATAGTTACACGTGCTGTATGACACGTTGCACCGTCTTTTTGAAACCACATGTTGCTAAAATCCAAATCATAAATTTGGTGGTGGAAAAAGGAATTGTTCAACATGTCACGATAGCGTTCTTCCATTTACTGTGATATTGTTTCCAGCCTCACTTTTAAAGAAGTATCGTCCAATTATCGTCCACCACTCCAAAATGCGAACCAACCCGTGCATCTCTGTGAATGCATCTTTTTCGTGAACAGCATGTAGATTTTCAGCACCCCAAATTCGACAATTTTGTTTCCTGACGTATCCGTCAAAATCAAAACGTGTTTCATTGCTGAACAAAACTTTGTTGCAAAAATTAGCATCACCTTCTTTCGTTTCCAACACTCAATTAACAAATGTACATTGTAAATGGCTTGGCACTTTTAATTGTTGTGTCAACTGAATTTTGTATTCTGACAGACGCAGATCATTCTTTAAAATCCGAGTGGTGGTGGTTTTTGACAGATTTAATTGTTGTGCACGACGTCGATTAATGTGTTTGGATCCTCCACTAAATTTTCTCTCACCGTAGCAATCAACATGCAACATGTGTGTTACTTTATCTCTATGGGGTCTCTATGGGAATGCCTTCATAAATTTTTGGCGGTCCTTTTTTGACATATGTTTGGTGCCAATTAATATTCAGGGTGTTCCAGTTAGACACTTTTCTGTGACAAGAAATAGAGGTAGGAGCGCGATTTTATACCCTGGATATTTGGAATGAAAATGTTTTTTGTTTGCGAATCTTTAATAGATTTTTTTCAAAATGACAATCAACGGCGCTATTAACCATCAATGGGAATCCGCGCACGAGAAGGCAAATATCTGATTTTCTATCGGTCATTAATTACAAACAGTTTAAACAGTATTTTAACTCGAATTACGAAATGCCTAAAATATACAGCAACTGAGTTGGGCGAATTCGACAAAGGGTAAAATACAGAATATTTTGACGGGCCATTGAATAATTCAGAAGGAGGAAGTTGGGATGCGCTCTCAGAGAACGAATTCCATAGAAGTCCCACTTTAATCCCCATGGAACATTACACGCACTATCTCTTCTTCCACTAATTAAGCTTTATCTGTTTTATGACGAAAACACGAGCAAATGCGACAATAATATAAACACATCGGTTGGCGCCGAATTCATTTTCTATTTGAAGATAATTTAGCGAATTCAAAATTAATCGTTCGTGAACGTTTGTGAGGAACAGAGAGGGTCTTCGCAGGGGGTTAGTTAATAATTGAAAGTATTAATGTGTCATATGAAACTCGCATTACATTATTTCCATATGATCTATATATTACAATTTCTCATTACGTTATACAGCTTGTCTTATAAAAAACGTCGTAATCCATAATTCCGGCATTTTTTGCTCGATTAAAAAATAAGAAAAATATATACACGTACATCCATTGGCAAGGAGATGATTAAAGTCACTTTTCAGTTTTTCTATATCAAAAATTAGTTTTCAGAATTTATTTTTAATCAACGACGCCAACTTGGGTAGTGAAACTCATGCTCAGTAATTTGTGATCCTTCGGTATTTTTGAAAAACTGGTCTCCTGTTTTTGTTGCTACATCAAGGGTCCTTTACCAGCACTAAATATTATACAAAAATCAAGTGGTTATACATCGGCGAATGTATTATAATAAATCAATCTTCCATTTTTGATTTTGGTTTGACATTGATAAATGATGTTAAAATTAATTAGTGCCATATCGAATAAGAACCGGAGTTCTTTTTATAAGACAGCCTATATACATATATACAGAGCTGGAAATCCCAAATCTTGAATAGATTACTCATGTGTGGTAGAAAAGAAGAGAGAAATAGATAACCCATATACGCAATACGAGTCAACCATACGACCACGATGGCATGTTCAATGTGTATTTAAAACTGACATACGTTATGGATTATATCTCTAATGCAGAAAATAAATGTATTTTTGAAATTAGTAGGTATGTTTATTTCATTTTATTAAAAAACGTAATTTTTAAATATAATCTGGTTAGATGATTACTTGAGATTGCGAAAACTCCTCTACCTTATTGTATTTTGGTGTTCGGAAAATAAACTATCGATAAATATGGAAGAAATGTAAAGTTTGGCCGTATACCTTAAAGAAGCAACCACTAATATATGATTATTCTCTTGACGGTACAGTTTTAATACGGTCTGAAAATATTAAGGATTTTGGCGTGTACTTTGATGATAAACTATCATTCTCTGGGCATATCAACCACGCGGATCTTAATGTAAATAAAACTCTTGGTTTTGTGATTAGACATACGACATCGTTTAATAACAATACTTGGTTAAAATGTTTATATTTTGCGCTAGTTCATTAGAAATTGGAATATTGTAGCCTTATTTGGTATCCCCGGTATCTATGTCATATGAATCAACATATACAAAGATTTGACATCTAGTGACTCTAGAAGGGTGCTTACTAGTTCCTCATTTTTATTTAAACTGTTCCATAATACTATAGATTCACCCGCATTACTAAGCATATTTAATATGCGCATACCTAGATTAGGCATCTATTATGTTTTATTGTCGGAATGGAAGAACTAATATGCTATTAAAATCGCCAGGGTTTGTAACCCCACAAAATTTTAATACAATATCAAGCACATGTGATTTGAACAATTGTATTCATAATGATGTTACTATATTTAGCGAAACAACAATTTTTTTCTGTCGTGTAAGTAAGTTAATGAAGTATTCCATAGTTTATTTTCAATCTATTAAAGATTATTTAGAGGTTAACTTTCTGTTGGACAATAAAGGAATTATTATTATTATTATTGGGTATCTGTTTTATTTCTTTAATAACGTTTGAATAATTTTTTGGGAGGTCTAACAGTAAGTAAAATGTTTAATGTTCCTAAAAGGCGAGGCGAGGGAAAGACAATTTTATTTGAAATCGTAGTTGCACCTTTTGTTTTGGATGTTTGCTTGCGCGGTAAAATTAAAAACAAGACAAAAGCTTAGTAATCAGACCCAACTGAGCACAAATGCTGGGGTCCGTGGGGGTTTTCGTTTTCATTCTCTCGTTAATGACTCACCAACTCGGTGGCATCGGCACCGGAGTCCAAGTTGTACACAATATACTTTAATTCATACGCGTTAATGCCACTCTATTTTTACTACACGTTTGCGAATTGTACTTACGCTTAAAAAGATAACGGAAAATGTCGCTCGTTTGAGTATACGACATACTAACGTAAGAAATTGGTCGTCATAATCCGAACCTGCAGGAGTTTACCAACCGAGAGTTTTATTTTAATACATCAGAATATGACCTGGGTATCGGCAATGACAATAAAGTCTTCGGGTATTTACTCTCATTTTGCGAAGTCATAAGAAGAATGACAGTTGTTAAAAACAACGATGTTGTTAAAATGGAGGCAGTTGTGGAGATTGGGAGAGGAAATAATTGAGGTTTTATGAAAATAATGAAGTAATGACTCTAAATATTATTCGGGGAAAAATATTTTCAGTTTATAGCGGAGATTTACAGACCAATTTTGTTTATTCCTATCCACGAATTCTGTAATTACCTTCATCAAATTCTAAACTGTACATTTTACGGTATTCAAAATCATTTTGCAAAAAATACTATTCCGTGCTATGTCTTTTTATAAACAAAAAAATACGTATATTCTAACACACTGAAAGTTTCCGAAGAGGTTAAATGGCAATTTAAAATTCAAATAACTTTTAAAGTACCCTTTTTACTCAGGCCTGCGGTCACCTTCATGAATATGTAAATACGATTTCAGATTCTGACCCAAAACTTTTACAAATAATGTCAATTATTTGCAAATCTAAAAACCAATTTGCATCTTTTTGCTGTAGATTATACCTGTATTGTACAAATAATATGCAAATCTATGGTTGCCAATCTTTTTGATTGATTACGGCATTTTAGAAAAATTAGTCGAAGATGTTGTAATGACTAAAGAAGCAGAAGAATGTATTATTATGCAAAATTGTAATATTCTTCCAAACAATAAACAATTAAATAATTATATGCCAATATATGCCACAGTAAATTTAAACACAGTGAAGTGTTGTTATTATAATTATTTTCTTACACATTTTCTCTTTCTTAAATATTTTTCTGTCATCTAAATAATGTTCGTACTACATCATTGAATTTCTTAAATATAACGTAATGTTACTGCAATTGCTTGACCATTATCATCATCAAGACTTTTGATTCCAACCAGCCTACATTTGATTAGCGTTAACGACAAAAAATAACTTTAAACAAATCCTAAAATTTGTTTCGAAGACGTGCTCAGGTTCCTCGATTTATAATTTTGAATTGGCATACTTAACTACTTTAACTACATGTATGGCAGATTCATATTAATTAGGGAAATATTAGGCATGATGTGGAACTGCACCAATTACAAGTTGAGGGTTTCAGAATCTAGTATTTCCTATATTTCAGAAAAATGTACCGAAAGTGTCTCATTGCTTCCTCATCTCATTATTCATCATATGCTATATTCTTATCTTGTTCTGATATTAATATTTTTATTTTGTTGAATATATTTCATTTTTTGAATTTTCTAATATATATACACTTTTATTATTGTCTTTCTTTAAATGTCGGTATTGATATTTCTATTTTATTTTACTATTTTGTTTTACTACTATTTTTGGTATGTACCTAACCTATTTGTCTTATAATGAAGTAATGAAGAGGTAAAGTAAAGCGATACAGAAGTAAACAATCTATCGATATCTGCAATTTCTCTTTTTATTATCTACTGATTACACCGGGAAACAGTCAATTTGTTTCCAGGAATGTAAGAGTTGATTTCTAGTACATTACTGCATCTGATGTTGAAAATGGCATTACATTTTCTTGATTGGCTCAAGTTTGTGAAATAAACATACATGATAAATGCAAGAAAAGGAAAACAAAAAAAGTAATATCTCTTTTGAATTTTTTATATATGAAATATAACAAGAAAATAAAGAATAATTGATGCAGGAAATATTGAAAATTTAAAAAAAATTCTTTGTACGATTTTGTATTATATTTTTGCTTAACAGTCCTTTTGCAGACTCCAACAGTAATCGGCCATCATGTAAAGATCCCACCTTTCCTGATACCTATCTTCCAATATTTGGATATCCTGATGCAATCATTCACCTTGTTCCTCACTATAATTGTTTAAGTTAGAAGGAAATTTCAATAAGAAGTGATTATGCAAAAAAATGTAATTTAATGCTCATATTAGTTTCCAATTTTTTAAAACATTTTGGCATCTTCTACACTAGTTCTTGGTAGTTATTTGCCTTGTAGGTTGCCCAAAAAATTTTGAATTACATATATGTACATAACTAAACCATGCATCAGATTCTACAACGGTCATATCTGTTAAAATTTTGCTCATTTACCAGATTTCAGATTTGTGAACCATAAAAATCTCTCTGCTTTTAATTTTTCTATACTCAGTGCTGGTAATGTTTGGCAAATGTATTTAAAAAAATTACCTGACTTATCCAGTGCTTTTATAAACTGTTTTATTATACCCAGTTTGATATGAAGAGGTGGCAGTATTATTTTTTCTGTCTTTATTAATGGCTTGTGAACAATGTTGGATTTTCCAAAGTCTGCTTTTACGCCTCTCAAAGGCCAAATAGTTTGTTGCCAATGCTTTTTTGCACGAATATCCCATAAACAGAAGTGTCAAGGATATTTGGTATATCCACTTCTCTGTCCAAGAAGATACAAATAAACTACTGATGCTAAGAATAAGCAATTTCTTCTAATATGTACCAACTTCTGTATATATATGTATGTATTTTCATGTTGCTCTGTAAGTTTTCTGTTCAAGAAATATGGTGACCATTTTTAAATCGATACAAATAAACTACCGATGATGAGAATAAGCAATTTTTTCAATACCAACAAATTTTTTAATATCAACTTAATATTTTTATATTGTCCTGTAAGTTTTATTAAATGACCTGATGAATGATGATTTGAATCGACGCGAATTTATTTCTATCGTGCAGTAATACATATTACAATAAAGAAGATATAATGTGAAATTAGGGTCCTTGGGTACTCAGAAACCGATCTTAAATTCATGGAAATATAAATTTTGTTTTTTCTTTGTTCCCCAGTGTTATTTAACATGATAATATATAAATGTTACCAAGCCAGTTCGTTATAATCCAATTCGTATTTCCACTGAAAAAAATTACTTCTTATAAGAATTATTAGCAGTTATTAACACTTGTTGAATTCCGAATTAATGTGTCTCTCTGTGATATTTGAACAATAAACTTACGCCTAACTGGTTCATATATTTTAAGAAGCAAACATTAAGACTTTGTTGAATAGATAACTAACACATCTGTAAAAATGTGTTAAATGTTGGCAAAATCGCTGGAGAATTTCGTTAGCACTTTACATCTTTAATTCTGCTTATTAACAATATATTAAAAACGATATTAACCTTATAAGAATGTACGGAAAGCTGGATCGAAAACACATGCAACACACTTCAAATATTGAATTGGGCTGCATTATTTGATTTCAGTATCAGAAAAGTTAACCTGTATACTTTGACATAATTAACGTCTCGTCGAAATACCAAGGTAACATCGCTTAATGCATCTTCCATGTATGAGTAAACGAGAGGGAGTTCAGTTAATATTGGCGATACACGTAAAGCGAAACGCTAGGGTTTTCTAATGAAAGGCATCTGTGCATGATTTGGTATATTTCGTACTTATTGCAGGGCGGAATCGATAGCTGTAAAATAAGCAAGGGTCTGCCATTCTAAAATCCTCCCTTTGCATGTTTATACAAAGCATAATCTGTCGCTGGTGCTATCGACTGATACTATGTCAGGCTGTCAGTGTTTGTCGATGACTCACAAGGTATCGGTGCCAAAAATATTGATAAAAGTATTGTCATACTAATAACGCTATGTTGTTTTTATTATAAGGATTATAAACGTATCGGGGAAGAAGATAAAAAATGTAGAAAACGAATTGTATATTTCCGCCCAGTTTTAGGGGACTAATTTTATTTTGAGATATTATATACAATGAAAAAATTAAACATATATATTTGAAAAGTCTTTAGGATTTGGTAAATATAGGGCGTTTCAGTGGGAATCATAAGATTTGAATTGCGCGCCATTTGTGCCCTATCTTTGACAACACAAAAGGCGTGCAATTTAAATCCTATAGTTCAACTGAGACACCTGTCATCAAAAAACTATCATTGGGAGACAGTATTGATTGCTATTGTACATAATATTGTAATGAAATAGAATACAAGACACTAGTGTATTTATAAGTGATTTAACAATAGTATACATCCACTAACTCCGGAAATAACATTATTGAGGAAGACAACAAATTGTCAACAATTCATGAGACAGGTTCTACGGCATTTCAGTGCATATTGTAATTATTATAAATATTCAACGTAGTACACTGCTAAAATATCTCTATTTACTAAACAGCTGTTTTCGTGTGTGTGTCACGAAATTCTTAGGTCTATTTTCGAAATGCTTTTCGTTCGAATTTCCGCATTTTGACAAAATCAATACAGTGAATCGATCCTTGTGAACAATGTGGTAACTTTTGTATTTTGATCCGAAGCCTCTAGAGGCATGCTCCGGAGGTGCCTTCGATATGAGCGAGAGGGCGGCGCAATATTATTGCGATTTGCTTACTCGTTAAAAATATTAAAGTGAAAGGGTACCTTCACAACAAATTTAAGAAAAGGAATAGAGAAAAGACTCAACTAATATTATTGAATTGAAGAGATTAAGAGGTATTACCGAGGCACAAATAGTTGTGTGCAACCTCTTTTATCTCCTAACATGGGTTCGTAGCAAAATGTTTAAAAGTTACTAATTTAGCACAATTTACTCAGATAATCGTAAATCACCTATATAATGAAAGTCAAGTAGATCTGGTGTATATTGTTTTTTCAGATGCTTTTGACAGGGTGAATTATGATATATTAATTTCAAAATTAGAATTACATGGATTCAGTAGTAATCTTCTTCACTTAATAAAATTGTATTTATTAAGACGTACATTGTTATATAAAATGACTTTAAATCCGAGACATTCTTAGTGTCCTTTGGAGTACTGCAAGGCTCAAGTTTGGGACCATTGCTCTTTATTTTATTTATTAACGATTTGTCTCTAATGCTAATGTCGCATCTGCTTTATGCCAATGCCTTAAAATTATTTTTAAATATAACCTGCTTAGATGGTCACTGATTGGAAAAACTCGATGTTCGGAGAATATACTATCAATAGACATAGATAAATGTAACGTTTGCTAGTATACCTTGAAGAGACAACCCCTAATATATGATTATTTTCTTGGCAGTACAGTTTTAATACGTCCTGAAAATATTAAGGATCTTGGCGTGTACATTGATGTTAAATTATCGTTCTATGGGCATATTAATCATATGGCTCTTAATGCATATAGGTTTCGTGATTAGAAACACGACATTAGATCGTTTAATAACACTGTTGCCTTCAAATGTTTATATTTTGCGTTAGTTCGTTCGAAATTAGAATACTGTATCTTTATTTGGTATCCCCGCTATCTATGTCATATATGCACCGGCATTACTAAATATATATAGACTGTATAATGATTCTTTGCGTGTGCGTTACAGGTAACAATCGTATAAATCAATCAACTGATATTTTTGAACAGTGTCGTGCCGAAAACACATTTTAGGATAGCAGTTAGTACAATACAAATCCGTCAACCTATGACAGAGTAATAAAAAGGTTCTCCACAGAAGCATTCAATGGAAGTGATATTTCCATCAAAATTAATGAAATAAATTTAACAAAAATTAACATAAATGAAGCAGAAATGAAATAAATTTTACAGAAATATTGAGACGCCAATGAATTAAATTATAAAATAAAGCTAAGACGTGACTTCATAATTGTATTTTGTTCGGCAAATTATTAACTGTCTATGCCGTACGTAGTTGATTGAAACATATCGCTAGATATACGTGCTGGTAACTGTGGCATATTAATAATAATTGCGAGTGGTGTAGCATGTGATCCGTGCGTTGTCACTAAATTGATACACACGCAAAGATCCATTATACAAATTATAGTAGTATACGTATAGCTAGACTAGGTTCTTGAGGGGAAAGTATGTTTTAATGCCAAACTGCAAGAACTAACGTGCTGTTCAAATCGATAGTGTTTGTAATGTAATAAACTTTTAATGTCAGCTAATAATTAGCTGACATTAAAAGTTTGTTATATTACAAATACTGTCGATTTTGCAGAATTATTCTGCACTTACAGAAACAATTATTTTTAGTCGCTCTTATTGTAGATTCATTTTTTTGGAAAACCGTTTTGTCTATGTGATGACAGGTGATGTTTTTCCAGAAAGCGCACTGGTTACGTAACACGATGATAACAGGAAAAATGACACCCGCGTCAAGCTTCAAGTTAGCAGCGACACACCATACTAACCTAATTTTATTATGTTCACTTAGAAATAAAGTCAGTTGTAATTTGTATGTCTAACACAATAGACGCAAAATTAACTCAAATTAATTTCTCTTTTTTAAAAAGTCTTTTCGCCGAACAACAGCATTAAGTCACTAGCCTGTTATATATTACTTTTTCAAAAAAAACTTATTATTATGTTACATATTAGTAATATAAGTAATGTAATTATTAATATTACTTTTACTAGATTACTCGTATTGTGTATATTTTTAACATACGATGTTTTTTTATCTTTCAGGAAAACTTTTGTATTAAATGACAAATTCATTATGTAAGGTAACGGTTGAAGTATTTTAGCAGCTATTGTTTTTAGCAAACTTGTGTGTTTTTAGCCATATTATAATGATAACTATCTCATTAATATCCGAAGGCTACAATAATACACTAGTATTAAAATAACACTGACTTAGTTTTCCACAAAACACCAAAACACTACAATCGACAGTTGGCATCATCTGGATATGATTAAAACTCAGTTTTAAACATCTCCAGATGCCAACTTTGCTGGCGAAATGCGCGTCGAGTGTAGTAGTGTATAGTGTCTTGGTGTTTTGTGGAAAACTTAAGTCAGTGTTATCTCCACACCAAAGGTTCCAACACTCCAGTATAGTATTAAAATGTGTTATAATATCCTGAACTGTATTAATAGTATTTAATTTAGGTCATTGATTTATCACAAAGTAATTTATATTATTAATAACTTCCTTGTTTTCTGTATCTGTAATATTTACTTTTTTTTTTGTACATAACATAATCTACTACGGACATATGCCATCTTTTTAACTTCAGATATGATACTTTTTATTATTTTGCGGTACTTTTATAATACTCTATATTTATATCACTTTTTTGTTTATCATGATACAGTCTATTTTTTGTATTATAAGAATTATTTATATCTAGCGTTAGCTATCGTTTGTTACCATTTTTGACCTTGTTGGTGAAATTGTTTTTTTTACAAGAAATAGATTATTAATTATATTGAGTTCATTTTAAAAATAACAGATATCATCCCAATTAAGTCTGAAGTTCATATCAACTTTGCATTTTAAAAATTGAAAATATTCTTTGATTAAGATATTTATCATTTTCATTAATAGACTTAATATAATTGTGTATTCTACTATTTCCTTGTTTACTTATTAGACTTTACATGGGCGCCTTTTAGCAACCTTTTTAGAAGGCACTTTAGCAAGTGCCTATTATACATATATGGTTTATAATATATAACGTTTGGCTCTTAGACATATATGTAATATTTATAGAATCAACATTTTTTACCAATTAAAATGAGTTTTTAACCAGATACATTCTGCAGAACTTCCCTATTATTGAGAATCGCCCAGGGCGACATATAATGCGATAACGATGGGGAAGGAAACCCTGCTTTAACCCCAACATCAAAAGAAGAGGAACCTTGCGGGTAATGTGATTGTTTGACTGTTACTTTTTAACAGTTAAAAAGAGATTGACGGATTGCTTGGATAGGGAGGAGTTGTTGACAGCGTTGCCAACGTTTAGAGTCAATTGAGAATATACTCGTATTTCAAACTGATATATAAGCTTCTATACGGTAAGTGTAAATTCGTCTAATATGTTTATCGTTTATTTAAATAATGCGGTTAACAGAATGAGTATTGGGAAGAGAAATAATTTTCGTGGGTCAATCAATTAGGGCGTCGCGTCGTTGGAATTTGAGTATATGTAGCTTCTACATTAGAATTAGATTTTATGTATCCATGTTCATCGCCAGAGTACAGAGTGTTCATCACACTCTGCCAATGACAAGCAATAGAATTTCATTATAGAATGCTGAGGGATCCAGATAAATACAATTACTTTTCTTTAGCTAAGTTAGGACCTTTTCACAATTCCAAGCAATCAATAACTAACTGTAAGTTTACTTTTGCTATGCGACAAAATTATTTTGCGATGTGCATGTTTCATTCTGCTGTGTTGTTGAATGGAGCAATTTGAAAATGATACATAGCGTGTTGGTTACCAGTACCAACATTATAGATATCTGCATTTGTATTAAAGCTATGCCCAAAGTTAGAAAATATACTAGAAGCTACCATATACCAGAAGCTATTAATGCCATACTGGAATATATTTCGAGTACCTTTTATCGATACGAGAAGACATTCTTTACAATTTTGGAAGCAGGGTTTACTATAAATAACATATAAGGGTAAAAGCTAGCTTATGTGCTGTATTTATCCCACTTACTCGGTAACAACTACAATATACCATTTTAAAGTAAGTTTAAGGATCTTGGTAAATCTCAATACCTAAAGAGCTGCGTAACGGCCTGTTCTCCACAGCTAAGTTACTTTTATGTGAATTAAAATATAAGTACGTCAGATAGAAACACATTTACTAGACATGAAAAGGAATCTAGAGAACGGCCAACAACTTTTTTAAAATGTTACCGAAAGAGTTCTGATATATATATATATATATATATATATATATATATATATATATATATATATATATATATATATATATATATATATATATATATATATATATATATATATATATATATATATATATATATATATATATATATATATATATATATATATATATATACGTATCTGATTGATGACGATATTTTACACACTTTTTTCCACCCTTTAGCTGCTTCTTAATAATTGCCTCGCAAAATAGTTACAAGTTTCCAGGATTGATCGAGGGTATGGTGTCAATCGCTGATTGCCGACTCGGAGTACACCAAGTGTGGGTTCGATTCCCGGACAGCTGGTATCAATCGGCTGGGCGTATTGCGGCGTCCATCCCTGACGTTTGAAAATGGCCTAAGATGAGTGTGTTGGGATGAGTCGGGTAAGGCCGAACCGGCCTTACCCGGCTCATTGTTGTAGATCTGTGGGGGGTATACTCTACACCCACTTGTGGGCTAGTTTTTCCCCACGCTAGTTTCGCACCCTGGTCAAGGGCAAAAATGTGCTCTCGCCTTCACGCGACGAGAGCGCAACAAACAGCGAAGGTTCCAGACTGACCTCCCCTGGTCCAGTCTGTGAGCCTGGAGGGTGAGCTCATTGAACCTGGTTGGCTGGGGCCTCTTCGGACGCTCTTCTTGTCTTCTCCGCTTCTTCTATCTTTGCCGGATGTCAAGGTGTATGTGTGTGTTTTGTCCCGGAGTTTGGTAGTAGCTCTAGCTAAATCGTATCCTCGTAAAAATAAAAACGAATAAAAAGTGGTTTGTAAAAAAACAACATATATTGTTTGTGCATTAATGGTTTAATATTGTAATTTTAATTTCTTTAAGGGGCATTCAGTCCAATCCAGTTTGTAGAAAATTTGCCCGTAGTAGTAATAGTGGATACAAAATAGAAGTGAGGAGGAGGTCCATATATTAGAAGATACTACATTCTTCATATTATTATTCAATGGAACAGCTAACGTAGTTATATCAATTTCTCATAAAAGTTGATTGAACCGTGGCGTTTTAAATTGACATTGAAGAAAACTCCATATTTTTATTTTATAACGCCAGCCACCACTACTACCATAATAACGACTAATTAATAACGTCATTTATATTTGTTAACTAAGTACAAATTTTCTTCGTAATTAAAACATATTAGATATTGGAAACTTGGTATTGTCTTAATAGGGCCCTAGGGAATAATAATTAATAGATTCTATATGAAAAAGCTGCCCCGGTAAAATTGGTTCAAGGTGTAGTATAATATAGTTAAAAATCTTTGGATAAAAGACGCTATGAACACAAGCTTCGGAGGTAGGGGGTTGGTTGCTAGTGGTTGGCGACAAAATCCCTTGTATCGTTCGCCATCCAAAATCAAGTACAGATTTTAATAAAACATAATCAGTGCACCACTGACAATACTGACAAGACCACAGGTAAATCCAACTAATAAAGGCAAAACACTTAGACAAAACTAGATATCAATCCAACCAACAAAAGCAAAATACGTTGGTAGTATATTTAATTAAAACAAGATTAGATAGGCGACCACATAACAAAGGTTAGGCACCATGCCTCAGCTGGGTGACATATCCGAATGTTCTAGTTTCATTATTTTCTTCATTCTTCAACAATATTTCCTTTAAACTTTTCCGACTTGACACACTTGATGGATACCGTACTAATTAAGATTCTGATCAAGAGGTTCTCATTTATACAACTCTAGCCAATTTGGCTGAGGTTGCATTTCTATATCAAGTATATGTGGGGCTCTTTGATTTCCCTCGGAGAAAATTGTATTCTGTGGTATATTCTTAGAAACTGTTTATATTAACTGATGTGCAAATTTAGACATGAGATTTATTACATAGATTGTAGAAACTAGTTTATTGGGAAACGTTTCAACAAAAGTAAGCTGTAGTTTATATGACACTACATAAAAATGTCGTTTCATTAGAACGTGTTTACTAGATTTTCATAGAAAAGCAGAGAATTTTAATAACCTAATGGAAAAATGACAATAAAATTGGTAATCATGTATATATAAAAGGAGTAAAATTAAAAGAATAATTGAGAGACACAATAGTAAAATTAATAAAAGATTACTGTTGAAGACACTTGTGTAACTGGAATACAAATAATGATCTCTAACATATTAAACATAGGTTTGTTAAAATATATATCATACTATTTTTTTAAGATCCCTAGCTTCAGAGAAATCAGATAATATTTTTGGGACACTATATATTAATCAATTAACGTATGAATGTTACTAATGTTATTGTTTCCGACCGTCAAGTATGTACCTTGACGGTCGGAAAGTCCATACGTTTTCTCAGCCTATACGTATGAAGAATAAAGTAAGTTAATAGACACCAGTAAAGATTAACAAAGACGATTACATTTTGAGTGACTGTGGGAGTTATTTATCCTCTTCTAAACATATCTTTTCATGCAAATAACAGACGTAAAACATAACGTAAGATCGAGTAAAATAATCTCCATATTAAGAGATAAAACAATATTTAAAATCTGGCAACTACAGATATATTATTTTTGTCTAGCTGCAGTATACAAGAGTTTACTTGGTTCTTTCTTATTGAACCAAAGCACAGAACACTTAAAATTTTCGAATGTGTATTTATTTCCTGAGTGGACCGATATTGTCATTATAAGTAGGCATTAAATAACATTTCCGGAAATAACGGTTTTTATAAATCCGGCAACGTGTCAACTCCTTAAGATCGTCAAATGAAGCGCATAAACAAAGTTATCCGTAACAAGGTTTGGGGGCAGGGCAGTAGTCTCCGCGATACGCATTAATAAAAAGATGTCAGAGGGGGGGCAGTTAAGGTAAGGCAGGGCCAGCCGGCAGGGGTGGAACTCCCTTTGTTTGCATGAAACCGCAGAGAGATCTCCCCTAACTTCTGTTACTGCTAGCACCCGCCGACTACGAATTATATTACCGGCGATACGTGTCCAGATTTAAAATGCGAATATAGTAATTTTGATCTATTGAATATTAGGTGTCAATTATACGAATTGATTTACGTCTGTATTGAAGGACACGGATTTCTCGTAACTTACGAAGATCTGTGTATGTGTGGGGATTAGGATAGGGCACTGGAAATATGTGTTATCCATCTTTCTAGTACTCTAGCCTACAAATTTTGACATTTTGAAAGTTCATGTAGGTTTGATAAGTGATTATAAGTGAGTTATTTATGTTGATTTCATACCTACCTTGCGTTTTTGCCCCTCACGTAAGGTTTTGGATCAACTTAATAATCATAATAAATTAAAAACTAAAGGGAACATTACATTAATAAACAATCAATAAACATTATATTTAATAAACATTAAAATACATAGTAAAAAGCACAAAACACTCAAAACACAGATTGTATTGAGTCTCTAATATATTTTTTTCTTTGAAAATCTCTCCCTTTTTAACAAAAAATGTCGTTTTGTAGTTTTTCTTGTATACTCATTCGTTGGATGTTCTACTTTCAGCATCCAGCAGTAATCTGCCATCATTCCCACATTTCATCGATCCTGTTACCTCCTTTTCATCTCCTTTATGTCTTGATGGAACCTTTTACCTTGCTCCTCACTAACAGCACCAAGATTTTCTGGAAAGTAGTCCAGATGAGCATGCAGAAAATGATTATTTATGCTCATATTACAACCAAGTTGTTTAAACTTATCCAACACTTTATTGATAATTTCCTCATACTGTGGACGTTTATAATTTTCTAAAAAAAATCCTGTTACATTTTTAAAGCATATCCAACATTATTTTTCAATTTCTGTCATTGTTTCTTCTAATTGTTGGTCCCGCATTAATTTAATAAGAGCTGAAAAATTGCCACATAAGTACTTAAAACAATTCCCATTTTTATCTATAGCTTTTACATATTGCTTCATTAATCCTAATTTAATATGAAGTGGCGGCAAAAGAATTCTTTGCGGATCGTCCAAATTCACATAAATAACGTTTTTTGAACCATGTGTTAAGTTTATAATAAAATATATTTGGTGTATTTTTACAACTTCTAAGCATTTTTAAAACAATAAAAACAAACGACGCGATGTCACTAGTAAACGTACACACATTAAAAACGTACTACAGCGACTACGTAAATACCCGAATAGTATAAAACCGGAATATTCTCACCGGCCAACTCTGTTTCGGTAAATCCCCCACACTTGATGTACGTTTCAAACCGATTAAACACAGGGGCGCCGCAAAGATTGAGGCAAAATTTAATTTTATAGAACCTCGGTTTTAAAAATTACAAAATATTGTACACTGTATACTTTCAAATACAGGTGTGCGATGGAAAAAAAAACAGTGTTTATGTAGTTCATGTATGTCATTTATGTAGTACGTAACTAAACCAAAATGTCAAAAAAAGTTCAATCACAAAATTTTTGTTGGCCTGTGTAATTGGCTCACCCCTTGTCTTAATGGCTTGTAAATATAGAAGTTATTATATGAATTGTATATGTAATGATCAATTAAAAATTGGAATATTTTTCTGCAAAAAACGTTGGAACACCTATTTTTTTCATTTTAGTTAGATCAAGATTTCTCAAATGCAACCAGTAAATTGGTTTTCAAACAACCCCGATCTGTATCTACTTGATTTCTTCCATGTTCATTAAAATAATTGACCTTTTAATGTACTGCACACAATCTTCTGTATTATAAGGTTATTGTGTTGTGATTTGTTATATCAATCACTGTATGTACACTCTTAAACATATGCCGTGATAAACTTTAACTATATTTAATGGTATGAAAATGGTGTAAAATTTCATTATTTCTGAGATAAAATTTAAGACCAGTATAATTGGTAAAATTTTTCACCACTGATACCTTTAATACATTTTAGGTACTAAATTAATATAAATACACCACAATTTAGTACACTTTACTCCACATGGGGTAGATTATAATCGTTTGCATGGCAACTATTCTATAATACACATGCATGTGGTCTTTACGTTAACACTTTTAAAATGTGAGACAATATGGTTATTCCTTTCTGACTAATCAGTTAATAACGAAATTGTGTTATTTATCCTAAGAAGCAAATGTTAAGAGCATTGGCCAAGGTTATTTAAAATTATTGTCTAGTTGAAAATGTGTTGAGTACACTATTACCACTATATTAAAACTGTTTATTTTTTTAGTAAGGCTTAAATACCTTTATTATAAGAGTAATTATCAGTAGATATCCAGAGGTTTCTGGATATCAACTAGGCACGTTTGTTAATATGGGAGAGCATTCATATGAGTATATGATTGGAATATTTAATTAGAAAGCTACTTGCTAAACTTCCACCAACACATACATACATATCTACTATGATACGAGTATATTATTAGTGCAATACATGTATATTAAAAAGAAAAATTCAATAAAAGGTATTCCATTTCAAAGGCGTTTTGTTTTTCATTTTTAGACAATGTGAACAGTAACATTCATATTAAAATTTACACCAAAAGGTGTACGAAGGCGTGTGGCGTTTACACCAAAGGTTTGGTTGACTTTACTTCACTAGTGGTGACGTTTGCACCACAGGTTTGGTTGACTTTACTTCACTAATAGTGGGGTGATTATGGAAACATTTATACCGAGTAGTAAAATTCTACTATGGCTCTGCGGGGTTCATTCCACACCAAACTGGTGTGTTCGTATATACTCGTATACCCAGTTTAGTGTGAAATTAGTGTAAAATTTTGGTGTAAATGAAATAGATTCAACAAAAATCAAAATAAATGAAACAAAAATGAAATAAATATTACAGAAATATTGAGACACCAATGAATCAAATTATACAACAAAGCTAAGACGTGACTTCATAATTGCATTTTGTTCGGCAAATTATTAACTATCTATGCTGTACGTAGTTGATTGAAACATATGTCGCTAGACATACGTGCTGGTAATTGTGGCATACTAGTAATAATTGCGAGTGATGTAGCATGTGATTCGTGTGTCGTCACTAAATCGATACACGCGCAAAGATCCATTATACAAATTGTACGTAGACCATTTATTTAAACATCAGAATTAATAGACCCCTGACCAGATAATTTTTATTTCACACACCAAGTGATTCGTACATTTGATGTGGTATATACTTTTGTTTCAAAATTGAAAAATAAATCTTCTGTTACAATAAACAAAATGTCGACGATTACTTCTACATTGCTAATTTAAATAAGAAGTTTAATATGGGTATAGGTTGTTGGCTGTATCACAACTGAAGAAAGCGCAACTGCATTGCGATTCAAACGAATGAATTGTGAATAAGAAACCTAGATGCGTCAAATAACGTACGATATGTTGCAATGTATATCCAGTGACATACATAATGGTTGAGATGTTTAGCTGAAATATATCTAACAAAGCAGGTATTTATATATAAATATCTACTTTGATTAAGTGTTATAGGTAATAATGACATGGCTAAAAATGTTAGGGCTCGTGATAATTTACGGTTGGATACAAGGATTTGTCATGTTAAGTAGGTAAGTATCATATATTATAGAAGTTATGATAACTAATACGTAGTTGCTTATAAACGACGTCGCCACTGATAAACAAAGATCATAATGGTAAATGTTATATATTTTAATGGAAAATGTTGTAGCTTCTAATAGTAAATGTTATAGGAGAATATTTGGACCCAACTACTTTTATCTTTCACTTTTCCAACCACTCTTCAAGTACCCCTAGATTATATTAAAGATTGTGTGTTGAAGTGTTGGCATCTGTATCTTTAGATATTACAACTGTGTCATCAGCGAATATTCCAGTAATTATATGTCTTGAAATTGATAAATCAAGTGTATATATTACATATAGAAGAGGGTCGCGTATATTTCCTTGTGGCACACCCGAGTAGATTTGAAAATACTTGGAAGGTTCTCTATTAACTTTTTTAAGAATAATCTTTGGTTCAGATATGATTTCAGTAAATTAAAGTACTTGTTGGGTAGATTTCTTTTTATTTAGAATAACAGGCCTGAATTCAAGACTTAGTCAAAATCCTGGCCTACATTTATGGTGCATGGTGGAATATGACAGGCAAAATTGAAATAGAAGATCTGGAATCCAATTGTGAGCATTTGTATCTGAATTTATTATTGTAAGGGGCAGTTTTCTGAGTAATTTTGATATTGTTGAGAGCAAGCTTCATCCCATAAGCTTGATCTCTCCCATAAGCTTGTTATCATACATTGTAAGATGTAACGAACGTTACATCTTTGCCAAGTTTGGCCTTCATAATTATTTATGTGATTTTCAATGATCTCGGCTAGTAGCCTAACTTAATTATTGCGTTTTATAAATACATAAGTAGTTTTATGACCTTTTCTAGTAGTTGCAGCATTTAAGGTCAAGCCTTGACGCTTTCTTTGGGTTAAGCCACTTTACTTCCTCTTTGATTTAGTTGTATCTAATTGGCAGCGCTGCTGGATATGGGTGACTGCACTTAATTCCCGTTCAATTCCTTAATTTATGTCATCGTCATATGTAGTAAACACTTGTGCCAAATGATCTGGAAATAAGTCAGCTTTTTGTTTACTTGTCGGTCAACTTTTTACCCAGCACTCAGATGGAATGGAATACTTTCGAATTGGTGAGGATGTTGTCTTGGGCTTTTTGATGTTTTTTTAGAGGATTCCAAATTGATATCTTGCCTTTTGAGGATAGATATATAGTTTTTAAAAGATTGTTCCCTCATTTCATTGAGTTTGGTTTTAAGTTTGTTGCTTATCTGCGTATACTTTCCTCGATTATCCATGTATGAATCCGCTGCTATGTTCACCTTAATATCTGTTCCAAATCAAAGTTACAAATCTTCCACTAATAAGGTGGTGCCGAATATAGTGGACAGCTTTAACAATGAACTAATTCTGTATCTTAATTTTAAAACGGTGGCGCTCTCTATTAATCAAGAGCATAATTAACTTTAATATAATTCATTATTGCTTATATTTCAACGGGCACATAACGAAAGTGTCTCATTACATTATTTATTGATATATACTCCTAGATATTTTATTTTGGGCCGTCCTGTATATTCCTAGATATTTTACAGGTCGACTTCTCTTCCCTTCGCCTACGGCGAAATATTAAACTTCATTATCAGTAGGTGGTATTATAAAGTTATGATGTGATGTTTCCCGAAAGGCACAATGGCAGTACGTCAGAGCCACATGACGTGCTGCAGTTGAACACATCCAATTAGAGCTAAAACATCTGTTAAATATAAAAATTAAAATGTCAAGATACCAGGTGCACGGGCTTTATATATGTGCATGATGGATTAGGATTAGATTAAAATTCAGGATTTTAATTAAATTTACATTGAGGCTTCCGCCATTTATCTTCGTCAGAGACGACTTGTCTTTCTGGAAATGCGGTGGCCGAAAGAACTAGGAGATGCTAATTCATGCTGCTGCAGAAGATTTAATCCACTTATATAAATATTTAAAAATCGTACATATGTACATTAAAATTACAAATTTTTCTCATCATAAGTCACTTCAATTTCTCTTTTTTATATTTGGAAAAAGGTAAATTGCATAATCATATAAACAACCCTGGACAAAATTAACGCATCAGTGAAACTTCACATTATTACTTTTATGCTTTCGAAGATTTAACTCATAGCATCTATGTGATATTATAATAAAATGATTTTAACTAATGTTTAATAAATTGGAATGATATTATCGGGGAAAACATGGATAAATAACAGAAAGGAACAATAATGTCAAATGCAATGAAAACGGTGTTAATGAAAAACTTTAGAAAACAAAGTGAAGGTGAAATTAAATCCTAAGAATTTGAATTCTGTAGTCTGTAGATCATCTTCTATACTGGAGTGAGTCGAAATCCTTTGGTGTGGAGATGATTAAAACTCAGTTTCAATCATCTGCAGATGATGCAAACTTTGTTGGCGAAACGCGCGTCGAGTGTAGTGTATAGTGTTTTGATGTTTTGTGGAAAACTAAGTCACTGTTATCCTCCTCTAGTTCCTATCACTGCTTCCATTTGGCGATTGATCAAGTGGTAAATGGTTTACTGAGGAATGTTCTCCCATTCGACAAGAACGACTTGTTCGAGTTCCCTAAGAGTCATCAGGTATGTGGCGTCCAACTCACTGTTTTAGTGCATCCCAGAGATGCTCTACGGAGTTCATATATAAGCTTCTTGATAGCCAGCTCATAGTTAGGATATTAAGAAATCGAAGGTAGACCAGTACCCCTCTAGCAACGTGGGGCCGAGCGTTATCCTGTATAAAAATGAAATTGCCCCGACAAACGAGGCAAATGACATGGCATATTCTTTTACAATGTTTTCTACGTAGAAATGTGTATTCATGGATTTCCCCCGTATAGGGCTTCATGAAAATTGTAAACATCGCAAATAAATTAGAAAATCGTAATGAATGGTAAGCTTTATGACGATTTTAATGCATGATATGTATAAAGGAAGTGTTGTAGCATCTATTTATATTAATATTAGGTATCTATGTAATGTAAAGTGAATGTTATTTGAGAAGAAAGTGGTGTCGTGCGGAAAAGTTGAAAATTAATTTTCTCGAAAACTGCGTCTGCGCGGAAAAAAACTGAACTGCTAGATTCCATTCCAGCACCCCCGAAAATAGGGGGTAACCAATATTTGATGAGGGTTTGAGAGTTTTACTCTACAGTAAATAATTACTACAAATTAGCCACATATCGCTAGCTACGTCTATTGTTAACTAGTTACCGCTGCTTCATCTTCTCTTAAGTTGCGTGGACGATTTATTTGCTCTATATTAGACAAAGTGTTTCAGTTATCTGATGACATTAAATTAAAAAAAAATAATTTGTGTAATTGAATTTATTGCCTTTAACAAATTACTTTAAATAGCGTTAAATGTACTGTTAACAATTACAAAATGTTACTTTACGCCTGTCAAACAATTGCAATTGTTTATTAGTAGTAACAGAAGATATCCTAGACCATCTACATAAAATGTTTAAGGATTCAAAACTTCGAACAATTATAAGAAATAATGAAAAGTCTTGTTGATGCGTTAATTTTGTCCAGGAGCGTACTGATGAAATATTTGTGCTGATTACTGTCATTTTCAATAATATAAATTATTGAGTTTAATAAAACAATAACTACAGTTATTTTTAAGTATGACTATTACATAACATTTAGCAAGTGCCATCTTGATAATTATATTTACCGACTCTACTTTCCTCTATTGACGAGATAGAGTCTTTCTACAAGAGAGGCTACATTCTATTCTGTACTGCCGAGGTAATACAAAAATTGGTTGTAAAGTGCGATACTATTAGATCCTACTAACAAGATGCACTAATAAGTCCTACAAGTATACAGAAAGCGGCAGGGTATTTGGCAGATTATTAAATCAAGAGGAATTAACGAGTGAGCTGATGAAGAAGAATAAAACAAAGCATTTAATTTCGTTTCGAGAAGAGAAGTGTATTATAAATTTTTAAGTGTGTGCTCTTAAATGCAACCCATCCTAAATAATAAAAAATGGATATTTACGAGTCTTCTGAAAAAGTGCAAATAATTATATGATATTTTGGTACCGCTAGACAAATTTAAAGGCATTTTAAGCGAAGTATTCTTAAATAGGTCTTCTTCACAGACAATAATCCGTCAGATTATTCAAAACTTAAATATCATGAAAAAAAGAACGGTCCTGGTAAACGATGAGGCTGAAATGCGGGAATTATGTTCTAGTTACTGTTATTGAAAATCCGACATTTCCTTTTAGAGCAAGTGCCGATGTCGTAGATCCAAGTGATAGGACAATAGGATAGGTTATTAAGAAAAACTGTTATCGATCATACAAAGTACGAAAATCACGTGACATATTTCTCGAAAATTTTAGTAGGACTATTATGTCTATGGGTAAAGGCGGCTACTCACACACCTGCCGTAGGGGCAATCTAGGGTGTAGAAGTGGGGTTGACCCTTAATTGCCTCCTTGTTTTTGACGTATGTAGGCAAGCAGTAGCAATATCCTAGATTGTCTCCTTTGCAGGGCGGCAGACCTCGCGGGACATTCCTAGCTTCCTAGATCAGCTCCAGCCACCCTGCCACAACTCGTGTGTGTAGCGTAATTGGAGCAATTTCGACTCAGTTCTCTAGCAAAAGACGTGCGGAGTGCTTGTTTGTATCGTGCAGCTTTCAGATAAATACGAATATAATGGAAAAAGACCAGGATCAAGAGCATGAAGTTTGGACGCGGGTGATAGTAGTCTATAAAGACCGGCCTCACATGTGGGATAAAAAACATAAGCATTATTTTAACAGAGATATGAGACAGCAAACTTTTGAAATGATGTTTGAAATATCTTTTTTCTATTAATGGTGTCACCATGCAAAGAATCTCCTTCAAACAGTCTATATCCATTCGTAAAAAGTTTTTCACATCATTAACTTCCAATTCTTGCATAACGTTCATGTGATACAGTTCTTTTCGTTTTTGTAACCACCTCTTCACCCAGTATTTCCTTTTTCTTTTTTTTTTGCGTTACCACCACAGAAACGGCCAAGGCAATGCCGATATTTTGAGTTTTTGAAAGTGTTGGAGCCATCTTCACAGATTCAAGCGACACGTCTAACATTCACTGTCACACTGAACCTCAGGTACGTGTGTAGGGAAACCTCCTAAATTGCCCCGTCCGCCCTGCACCCTAGATTGGCCCTGCGGCAGGTGTGTGAGTAGCCGCCTTAAGGCAACCTTTGCTTTACACAGTCGTCACAGACGACATTTAGGCGTTTGGTATTGGTTAAGGGAAAATCTTGGGAGATGAAAATAAGGATGGAGGAAAAAACAACAAACGCCTCCCAAAAGATTGGTCATAATATAGTATTGGTACAACCCAGAAAGAAGTGCCCACTTCTTTCTGAACGAAAACTCGATCATCTCAATCCAATCCGACATCGGCACCGGCGTTCTTAGTATTGATCGCTGTTACCAAATCGGTATTGTACAAGTAAATGTAGCAACTTTTTAAAGTGAATTATTAAATATCAAGTATGTACTAAATATAAAAGTCAATACAATATTCTTTTACGGTAATAAATACAATAAGTTTTTTTATGATCACTAATTAAGTGATCATGTTTGGCATCCATTTTGTAACTTGTATTACGAATGTCAATCTTGGGTTTTGACGTGTCTCAATAAAACATAGGTAAATTTTCTCTATCTCGACAAAGGAATGTATCATAAACACCCAAGGACTTACCTAGTTGCTTGCCGCTTCCTGTATATGTATATAAGTACGTTTATAGTACATTTTGAAGTAATTACTCTTTTATATTCTGAAAAAAGTTCTTACGATTCGTTACTTCTAAAATAAATTTATATTGCAATTTTCTATAATTATTATTGTTGCTCTATGATTCTGCTTCACGACCGTCAATTAAAGTAAACATAGTACACAACATAAGTAGTAACAAAATAGTATAGTCTACTTTTTTATTTTGTAAATTCGGGATCCATCTTTGGGCTACCAACACGTCGAATAGGGAAAGAATCGAAGGGGTAACTAAATAATTTGGCAAAGGTCCAAATTTCCACGTACCTATTAGGGCTCGATGGGTACTGGATGTTTGATAATAGCTCGGTATTAAATTGCTATTGCGAGGTATTTAAGGGAGTGAAGGGTCTGTCGACAGGGTAGCTCGGAGGGTTGCTATATGGTAATAAGGGGTGTGCGATTGACGTGAAATTTTGCTATTTGTTTCTCAATTTATATTAACAGTCAATAAGACGGTGGAACAGTTATCGACGCGTACAATCGGGGCTCTACTCGTATATGAGAAGGTTTGAAAAATACCAGTGATTGATTAGTTTAAAAAGTATATACATGTTTATCACCTGAGTCTCTATGTTTACCTGTGCGAATACAAGTGCATATTTCAATAAGGATTATGAAGCAGCTCAGACATAATTGGCTTATTTGCTACTAAATTGACAATTTCCTTTTGTAGAGATAATAGGATATTACGATTATATACATGTAAGCATTTAATCATGGGATTAAACTTTTAAGAATTATCCAAGTCCGTACTAGAGACAGTTTGTTCAATATAGTGTGTGAAAAGAAAAAAGTTAACCGCTGTTTTATATGTTTATGGCTGTTATCATTGTACCTTGGATGAGTTTCATCATGCTTACATCGTACATATATCGTATTCCTTTCGATCCTTCTCAATTCTCCTTAAAATTACCCCTTTATTATATTATAAATTAAAGTACTAAAAATATATGTATATACGAGTATATATGTATATTATGTATGCAGCGTAGTTATAAAGTGTTGTATAATATTCATAAATTTATTATTAAACGATTTTTTTTTCAAAAAATCTGAAACACATCAACCTTAGTCCTTAAAGACATTGACGTAAAAATTGTATTATTTTCAAATTTTGTGTTTGAGCTATGAACTTAACATAATCCTCTTTTAAACTGCTGTTTTTTCCGCAGTAAGTCTATACTATAGTCTATACTAAGCCACTCTAAATACAAGATCTGCCTAATATATATATTTTTAAAACGTTACAATTTTTTCACGAAAAAAATAGAGGATTCTTAAGGAGAAAAAACGAAAAAAAACCAGCACAAATACAATAGCCTTTTTGACACCTTGATATTTATCACGGACAACCCTTAGACTCTCCATTAAGTTACTCTGAAGGTAATATCGCCCTAGTATTTTTTTGCAGGGCGCTACGATTTTTTTCCACGAAAGAAATATAAAATTTTAAAGGAGAAGAAATAAAAAAAATCACACCTCCAGTAGACTCTCTTAAACCTTAATATTCACCACATATGACTCTAATACGTATTACTAAGTCATCCCAATATAAGACAGCCCTAATATTATTTTTACAGAAGTTACACATTTTTTTAATGTAAAAAGTACTAGATTTTAAGGGAGAAAAATTAAAAACAAACTCCACAACCACAGTAGACTTTCTGAAACCTCGATATTCATTACATACAACCCCTATAGTCTCTACTAAGTCATCGTAAACATAAGACTGTCCTAATAATGATTTACAGACGTCACGGATTTTTCAATGTAAAACGTGGTACCCCACATTTGGGGTTTCCTATTTGTCCTTCATACTCATAAGACGAAGTTGGTTTTTTCGAGAAAAATACAAATAAAGTAAATACGACTTTATTTCTTATAGAAGTTGTTTAAAAATCCATTAACAAACTGACATTGAGGCTACTCGCGCAAAAACGTCGCATTGAACTTCCAATCATTTTCGGACAGATTTTTTTATTTCCTTTCGAATTCGTTGTGTTAGGTCCTAAACATTATTTGGCCTATGAAATCCGCGATTTTAAGTAACTCCATAAGAAGAAATTGAAGCGGGTCAAATCAAGTGAATGTGGTGGTCATTCTGTTGGCCCTTGTCGCCCTATCTCTATGTCAGGCCGGTCATGACATTAAATGAAGAGGAATTTTGGTTTTGTTGAGATTAACTTTGTAATGGCGAACATTACTCTCATTCTTTGGACGAAGAACTGCTAAAAGCTGGAACAAAGTTGAGATGTAGAAATTCTAAAATATACTGCAGCAGTACAATTTTCTTTAAAGAAGTAATGGCTATGTGATTCTTAAATCCAATGAGGCTTGTCTTGAGATCAATATATACAGTTACGTTATGCAGCGATATATACGACATACGACTATTATTGTTGGAGCGCTAATCACAATTCTGTGTCACTATGTCGGTGGTTTTGCGGACTGTATGAGTTGGTACGACATAGAAAAACTAAAAGATTTACTTTTATCCTTGGGTGGCGTTACTTTAGCTAGAACTGGGAAAGTGGTAGGAAAGAAAAGGTTCCAGACCCCACAATGACACGACACCTCAGTTAACGTATTTCTATATTTTGCTAATTATATTAGTAGATAGGTTAATAACTAATAGATTAGCTCGCGGTATATGCTATCTCTATATTGGAATGGCTTTCTTTTTAACTGTCGCACATGCATTCAATTAAATAGACAGTTGATGAACCTAGTGACGTCCACTTCAAATAATTACCAATTTTAAGAATATAAGCAATTATTCTATTTGAAAAAGTAACTGCATTTACAATACTGAGTTTAACATCCTCTATATTATAAACGGTAAATAGGAAAACCCTAATAGGTATCGTTGTACTAGGAAAACTGGAAGGAATTAATTAATGATTGCTATGGAAAGAATGAGTTACAATTTAAAAAATAAATTAAATTACAATATATAATATTAAAAATAAAAATTTTGCGTTGGTCCATTAAATTAAAAAAAATAAGGTTGACGTGCTTTTCAATAAATTATTTAATTAATAAAATAATTAAAAGAAAATTGTGGAAAATGAAAAGAAAGTTTGATTCCACGCTATACATTGTATATCGTTTTGCACAAACATACAAGAATAAGAATATATCTTTTATACATAATTTATTTCAAAAAATAAAACCAGCCACAGGTAGGATTCGACATTTGTCCCGGATCGGAACCGAACGACATACAGCTGTTTCGAACTTGTTAGTTCTCATCAGTGCCGCATACGGTACCCCGATTCAGGACAAATGCCGAATGAACTTTATGGCCTATACATCTTTATCGATACGATCTCTGTCAGTAACTTATAAGTCGGAAATCGAGAAAGGAACCACCAAGCCGCCAAGCGGCTATCAAAGTAGTTCCCGAAAGTTGTTTCCTAGAGCGATTATGTAATAGCTTTGCTATTCGGGAACTACTTTGATAGCCGCTTGGCGGCTTGGTGGTTCCTTTCTCGATTTCCGACTTATAAGTTATATAATTTATTGTGAATATTTTTTTATTAACAAAAATATGACAATAATACAATACCGTTTCTATATATGTGTAATTTGCTTTTTGAAACGCACTGTATATTTGAATACATGGAGAAATTTATATATTTATCTGGGTGGAAAGAACCGTAAACGCTCCACGATGTTTTAAAAATGTGGAAGACACTCTTGCAGTTATTTTAGCAGTATATTCATGATGCCTTAGGCACTATACATTCCTCACTAATATTAGAA
This sequence comes from Rosalia funebris, assembly GCA_037954035.1. NCBI lineage: Eukaryota > Metazoa > Arthropoda > Insecta > Coleoptera > Cerambycidae > Rosalia > Rosalia funebris. The sequence goes on from JAZFAV010000007.1 coordinate 16,302,734, forward strand.
AGGTTCCAGGAGTTTATAAAAAGTTCCACAATTTTGTATTTCCTTGTTTCATAACTATGTCTCGTGATAAATATTATCCTGGGACCTAAATATAAAAGCGTAGAATTTCAACATAATAGGCTATTGCAAGCATAATTATAGAATTTATATTGCTTAAAACAGAGCCAATTTTATTTTATTGCCCATTCTTCCTTTCCATTCCAAATTTGCTTTTTAATTGGTATCGTGACATGCACACATCTCGCGTGAGACATACTATTTTTATATAACTATAAAAGACCTACCTATATCATAAAAGAACCTAAAATGTTGTCCCCATATACCTTTTGCAAATATGTGCATAATATAAGGTACGCATACCAAGCTTAGAAATATTGTAAAATGTATTAAATACTTTTTAAGATTTCCTTTTACAATTTACTACCTATTTTTGAAGAAATGCTCGGAAAAGTCGATTTTATATTTTTAAATTTCATTTAAATTGTATTCGGGATTTATGAAATTAGTTGTTCATATTGTCGTCAAAAATATGTTGGGCAGATGAAATGAGCGATTGTAACTAGGTTGAGGGTGTACATGGCACACTTAAAGTATGCAAGATTAGAAAAATCCTCCTTCAACCGTTGCCAAATTTGCCCTCGAAAACAATCACAGAATAGATTTTAGAATAGTTACGTAGTTCGTTAAAATCACAATTAATTAATCATAATTAAACTATTGAATGATTTTGAGAGCGTCAAGATAGTTAAATGTGGTAACAACATGAAAGTGGGTCCTATAGATCTACCAGTCTACCAGTTGTTTTGGTTGATATGGTGAATGACGATATTAATGAATCAGTAAACTGAAATTTTGCATTCTTACCGTTAACTGATAATGAAAAACTCATTAAATAATAGCTTTGAAATATTAGGTATCAGAAGTAATTCATTAGTTAGTTTTCTATCTTCCGATGATGTCCACTTAGCAAAACAGAATATTTCGGTGTTCGGTGGAAAAATGGTCTCCTGTTGTTTTCTGCTGCAATGAAGGTCCCAACACTTTGCTAGGATGTTTAACAGTGACAGAAAGTTAATAATATCTTATAAGTATTAATAATAGATAAGGAACTAGAATAATTTAACCCTGGGAAGAAACTGGAACCTTTCGTTAAGCAGCAAAAACAAGAGACGGAGATAATACAAACTGAAACATTTCTTTAAGGTTAATTGAGTAAATATTATTGCCTATCTTCCAAAAGTAACAGTTTTGTTTGTGCAATTCAAGGAATCGATCTTTATTTCGACGCGAATGCGTAACGGTTTTCAACTAGTGGAAAAATCTTTCGTTCAGGGGCTCAAGCCCCTCATAACTAATTCAGTAACAATTTGCATTTCTGCGTTAGTGTAAGGGTCTCGTCGGTTCCGGATTACAGACGCCACTGTTAAAGGGTCGTGCAGGCCATGAATTACAGACGCAGGGATTAACGGTGGATGAACGCGTGCTCGCGCAACTCACTTCTATATTTCGGAAAAACACTGGCGTCACCTCGCACAGCTGTGGTTAAATTGATTAGGAGACCCCCGGACAAGTGTGGTACTTTCATGAATCGCATTGCCGAAATGCTAAATAATGCATAAATATTCACGCGTTTACACCCTAACTTTATTAAGTGGGAGGTAAATTAATGTTTGTTCGAACAAAAATTAGGAGACGTGTTGAGCTGTCTGTTTGTATATATACTGAAATATTGAGATAGGTTGGCCGTTGCCTTTATAATGCATAAGCCAAGAGGCAATAGAAGGGTTTAAGAGTGTTTGTACATACCTCTAATATTGGAAATAAATAAACATATCCAATTACACCGACAGAAAAATGAATTTTATAATTAACATATCGTTAGTTAAGCGATGTTTGTTTTACAGCAATATATTTAATTAGGATTAATAAAAATCTTAATCACACTGTTGCAAATCTACCGTGGTAAAACGTTGCCACTTTTAATGGTGTGCAAATTATATAAAATTTCACTATTTGCAAAACCCGAAATAAATATTATTTATGAATTCTGAATAACTAACTTATGCCCACATGGTTTGTCTGTTCTAAGAAGCAAATATAGTTATCATCATATCCAGGTTTATTAAAACTAATGTGTATTAGATCTTTGAAATATATATTCAATTTTGACAAAGCGTATAGCCGGATCAGCAAGCAAAATCTGCCCCCAGAGATTCTTAAAAATCCTGATCGATTTCTAATTAAAAAAAAAAAAAAAAGAAAATTTGCTGAAAATTAAGCTTTTAAACCCAAAGATTTACGACATAATTAAATAAAACGTGTTTTTTATTTTTATTTTATTATGACTGTTCTACTGAATATTTTTTAATAAAAATGTTTTCGGTAATAACTACTGATGAGAGACGTTAAAAAGTGATTTTTTAAAACTCTTTCAACCAACCTTCTTCTTTTACAAAAGTAAAGTTTTTGCCACTATACAAAAATATGTTCCTGTCGGGTGTCACTCACGAATTTCTCACAGAAAATTTCTATAATAAATTTTTTTTTCTACTTCTATATATGGTAAAATTTTTAACAATCCATTTGGTGCAATATTGTAAAAATAAAAATATTATAGATTTATTTCCATATTTTCTTCGAATATTATTCAGTAAATTCTTTTTTTCTTATACATTTAAAAATATATTCAAAATATAATCTATTATTTTCATTTGTTTTAAGTGTTGTTTAATGTTAAAATAATTAAATATTTTTTTTTAATCACTCATTTTGATTTGTATTTTCCATTTTTTAAAATTATTTCAACTTTAACTAAAAATTATCATTGTTTCATTGATTATCAACTACATACGAATAAAATCTCTGGCATTAGTCGATGTTTTTGTAATTGTGCTAATGGTAGGCGTAATGTCGGGTGCTGCTTTTAAATTGCAGCTATTATATATCGTCTTTCGCATTCTCAATATTTGGCTAAAATTATAAAACCAGCCGAGGTATTGAGTCATTTGTTTATAGATGAAAAAGTGAATGCTATAGTGAATGAACACAGTGATGAAGATTGACTGACCTTATTTAAAATAATTTTATATAAGAAGTTCATGCTGCTTTTAAGTGCATGCTGTTTTTAAAACTATAATTATTTGATATATTCACATAGAGTTAGATTTTAAATCGATTTTAGCATCTTGTTAGAGTGATGTATCTTAAAAGAATTTTTTTTCAGGAAATTAATAATGTTCAATAATTGTATTACATGTAAGTATTTTGGATATGAATTATTATTTAAAAGCACTTTAATTATTTTAAAATTTTTCTAATACACAATCTAATACACAAAAAATACAAATTCAAATTTAGAAACAAATTTTACCACACTTTAAAAATGGTGAATGCGCTAGTGACGGCACCATACCTAGTTCATAGTAATTCCTCGCAGGAGGATGTTTTGCTTAATGTAAAAGTTATTGTTTAAAAATGCTACGGAAAATTTTTAGTATAATATATATTGCAAATATAGTTATTATCATGGCAAAGTTTATTAAAATTAATATACATTAAATATGTGAAAAATATGTTGAAAAATTTTCTGGAGGATTTCATTGGCTAAGTAATTAAGTGATATTTCATATTTGCCATTCTTATTGTGCATTTACTAGTAATAATACGTATCAAGAATGTACTTAATTATTAAACAAAGAATTTAATAATGGAGCATTATTATTGACCTACGTTACTACTATATTAATAGTATTTAAATTATATTGTTATTAAATTGTATTTTCAGTAAGGAATAAATTCCTTCATTATAAGAAGAATCATTAGTAAATATCTAAAGGCATCTGGATTTCAATGAAGCACATATTTATTACTTATTAAGCCGGAATTCATTATTAAATACTATTAAATATTACATAATATTTAATAATTGGAAAGCTCGATAATACAAGTACTAGTTCAAATAGTAGTTCAAAAGTAGTTTCAAATATTACAGTTAGGAATTTGGTTGCGCTGCTCACGAATATACTACTATAAATATTTTCTAGACTTGCATTAACACTAAATTAACTTGTATGTATATTAAAGAAATATATGTGTACTATATTTTAAAAACCTTTTATTTGCCTTCACTGTATCATACAGATAGTAAAAGGTATAAAATCGAAATAAAGCTTACACCAGAATGTGGTGAAGTAAGTATTATTAAATAAACGGATTTAGAAATATAATAATACAAAATAAAATAAAAAATAATATCACCAACTTTTTTATATTTCTGGTGAAATAGGTCGATTTTATAGTGTATGGTGTTTTTAAAATAATAATTATTTGATATATTCAAATAGACGATAGATTTTAAATCGATTTTAGCATTTCGTTAGAGTGATGTATGTTAAAAAATTTTTTTTATTTAGGAAATTAAAAATGGCCAATTATTGTATTACATGTAAGTATTTTGGATACGAAATATTATTTAAAAGCATTTTAATTATCTTAATATTTTTATCTAACACACAAAAAATATAAATTCAAATTTAGAAACAAACATTATTGCACTTTAAAATGGCGAATGCGCCGGCGACGGAACCATATCTAATTTATAGTAATTTCTCGCAGGGATGATATTTTGCTTAACGTAAAAGTTATTATTTAAAAATGTTACAGAAAAGTTTAAGTACAATATATCGCAAACATAGTCATTATCATGGCCCTGTTTATTAAAACTAATATATATATTAAATGTGAAAAATATGTTAAATTTCGACAAACTTTCTGGAGGATATCATTGGCTAAGTAGTTAAGTGATATTTTATATTTGCCATTCTAATTGTGCAGTTACTAATAATAACACTTATCAAGAATCTATCTAATTACTAAACAATAATGTATGTTAAAAGAATAATTTTTTTCAGGAAATTAATAATGGTCAATTGTAATGTATTGTACTGGTTGTATTACATGTAAGCATTTTGGATATGAACTATTATTTAAATGTACTTTAATTATTTTAATATTTTTCTCTAATACATAAGAAATACAAATTTCAAATTTCGAGAGAAATTTTATCACATTAAAATGGTGAATACGCCGGTGACCACGCGATACCTGGTTCATAGTAATTTCTTGCAGGGATATTTTGTTTAACGTAAAAGTTATTGTTTAAAAATGCAACGGAAAATTTTTAGTACAATATATATTGCAAATATAGTCATTACCATGGCCAAGTTTTTTAAAATTAATGTATATTATATGCGTGAAAAATATGTTGATAAAATGTGTGAAAAAATTGTGACAAATTTTCTGGAGGATTTCATTGGGTAAGTAGTTAAGTGATATTTTATATTAGCCATTCTTATTATGCACTTACTAGTAATAATACTTATCAAGAATTTACTTAATTACTAAACAATGAATTTAATAATTGAGCACATTATTGATTACGTTACTACTATATTAACAGTATTTAAATTATAATTTGTGCTTTCAGTAAGGAATAAATTTTCTCATTATAAGAAGAATTATTAGTAAATATCTAAAGGCATCTGGATATCAATTAAGCATATTTATTATTTATTAAGCCGGAAGCCATAATATTTAATAATTGGAAGAAGCTTGGATAATACAAGTATTAGTTCAAATAGTAGTTCAAAAGTAGTTTCAAAATATTATAGTTAGGAATTTGGTTGCGCTGCTCACGAATATACTCGTATAAATATTTTCTAGATTTGCATTAACACTAAATTAACTTATGTGTATTAATAAAATACTCGTATATATGTGTATTTTATTTCAAAAGCGTTTCATTTGTCTTCATTGTACAATACAGACAGTAAAAGGTGTAAAATTGAAATAAAGCTTACAGAAGAAGGTGACGAAGTTTACACCACACGTGGTATTAACTAACTATAAGCTAACCAAACGGACTCGAGGAGTGATTACTGGTATAACTAGCGCACCTTCTGTGTGAGTCGGAGCCACAGAAAGGGGTTCTATATAAAAAAGGCCAATTATTGTATTACCTATAAGTATTTGGGTATGAATTATTATTTAAATGTATTTTAATTCTTTCGATATTTTTATTTAAGAAAGAAAAAATATAAATTCAAATGTAGAAAAATTTCACCGTACATAAAACTGGCGAATGCGCCGGTGACGGCACCATACCTAGTTAATAGTTTCTCGCAAATATATTTTGCTTAGCGTAAACTTATTGTTTAAAAATGTCACGGAAAAACTTTAGCACAATGTAAGAAACGTTCACTTTTTCAAAAAAATATCAACAATAATTAGCGCACATATTAATACATATTTAAATTGATATTAAAATTTCTGTAACACATTTTCAATACAGAATAATTTATTTTTGGTGAAGAAAATCTTATTTACTTAAATATCAATATAAAGATTAATTAACGATTTAATTCTCAATATGCCAAATTTACCGGAAATTCTACCACGGCTTTGAGATGTTCACTTCACACCAAATCGGAGTGTTCTTATACGTACTCTATTTGGTGTAAAATTGGTGTCAAATTTTACATCACATTTCAGATAGTTCAGTTATAAATTTACGATATATTCATTAATGATTAAGATAGCATGTTAGTAAATAATATTTATATATTACAAAATATAAGCATTATTAAATAAACGAATTTAGATAATTACTACGTTTTATTACGTGTACACATGACATGCGCCTGCATCTTTTATTACATCAGTTTTGCGTCGTTTGCTGTTTTAGATTTCGCCATTTCCTTTTTGCATTTCGTTGCATATACATAGTATATGCAAGTATAAAATTGTGAAGTGCGAGTGTTATGTATGTAACATTGTTGTCTCATATCTGTCAGAAAAAAATATATAAAATGTGAGGAAAGAAGATTCCTTTTTACAAAATATATAAGTTTCAATATTTCTATCTGACAAATAAGAAATAAAAATTCAAATTTAAAGACAATTCAAATTTTAATAACACTTAAAGAATTGGCGAATGTGCCGGTAACGATACCATACATAGCTCTTGGTCATTTCTCGCAGGGGTGATATATTGTTTACCGTAAAAAGTTATTGCTTAAAGATGTTACGGAAAAATTTAGACAAAAAACGTTTCCTTATTAAAAAAATATATCAAAAATATTTGGCGCACATAATACATATTTATATTAATATCAAAATTTCTGTAACTCATTAACACAGAATAATTTATTTTTGATGGAAATTAAAATATATGGAAATATAAATGCACAGATTAATTAATAATTTAGTTCTCAATACATCAAATTTATCAGAAAAGCAGCGAAGTGAAATCCTAATTATGGTTAGATGTCGAGATAAAAGTATAAGTCAGCTCAAGGTTTGCGATATTTCACAATTCTTATCTCTATCAGCAAATTACACACTCAATTGTGAGTTAAGTATACAACAAAATTGAACAAATGTGCTCAGTGAAAGATGTGCAAAGATCAAATTGACTCGAAAAATTAAATAAAGGCTTCAATTTCAATCCAATTAGTTCGAAAAGAAAAACTGCGCAGCAATCAGACGTTTCAAAATCTATGATTCATCGTAAATAAATAAAAATGATCCCCATTTATAGTAGTACATGAAATTCAAGAGCTCCTCTTACCTGATCATACTAATAGAAGACTGAAATTTTGCGAAAAAGTGCCGAACATAATAACTAAAATTTCATATACGATGTACTTTTCACTTTACTTTAATCACAGCCAAATGCAAGGTATTGCAATAATATATATATCTTCATTGGGTTTATGCAAGAGACTCATTAACATAGACCACAAAAAGTAAAAATTTGGATGGGAATAATTGGTTATAAGAATAAGACTTATGAGGTTACATTAAAAGTAAGGTTTCCGTGAACTGGCTAAGAAGCATTGAAGGTTAAAATAAGGGAGGTTATTCGTGAAATTTCGTCTGATATAATTGGTTCTTCTGTAAATGCTGTCCAGGATCGAATGGGTTATTGTCAGGTTCAGATTGTTACATCACAGTATCTTCCTATTTGAAATTTTAAAGCTGCGGTGATTGGGATTTAGGGGGTTGATGATGAGGAGTTCAAAATGACCCCTATAAATGTTGTTTTGAAAATTAATATCGACGAGACCCAGGAGTTTCCTCAAAAATTTTTCTCTTCAATTTGATGAAATTTATTTCAATCTTTAGGGACATACTGTATAATAAACACTGAGATAGCTAAGAAGGGCATACGAAATGAGCCGATTGTTTATGTTCCCATCGGTTCGGCTACTGCCATAATCGTTTTTTAATATCATGTTTGCATAAAATATGCCTTAAATAAGTAGCACACTTGCTTTATATTACTATTCACCTTGACATTTAATGTATGACAACAAAAAATTCTCTTTTTTGTACTTCATGTCGAAGGGTTCATAAATTTCGCCGAAACTAAATTAATGACTTGTAATGCAATTACAATAATATAATTATCACGAGACCCATGCCACTATGAAAATTATTCGGTACCAGAACGAATTAAATTTCGCTTCCGCATTCATAAATCTTCATTTAAGTTTAATTGACGTGCGGACGTTGAATCTCCTTAGTCATACAGAGTATGAAAATTTTAAATTGTTACAGGAGAAGCTATATGCTATATCGGCAATTAAGAGGATGACTGGTTAAAATTCCTACCCTAAATATTAATAGTTTCCGAACTCTATGAGTTAATCTGATCAAAGAAGTTCCACTTTTTTATTAACTACGAGTGATTCAGCTGACAATAAAAAATATTTATAATCAGTATTTTAGAGAACTATAAATTACATTATTCATAATGGAATTTGATATTCCTGGTGGAATTAATAATGATAGTATCCAAAAAGATTTTATTATCGATATTACTGACATTATATGGACAGAAAATATTAATGTATAAAAAGATTTTATTATGATTTAAAAATAATGGTTATATCTGAATATGCCGAAGTTCTGTAATTTCTATTTATTCAAAACCACTCCTATAGTTTTTTAATTTTCTGAGAGTTACCTTTCATATTATTTATTACGTTTAATCTTCATTATTTATGAAATTTTAGCCATAATTACATTTTATTGCATGTCTACAGAAATTACAATACTGATATTTTGTGACTACACTCCTTAATGAAAATATTTTAACTGTAAATTTTGTATTTTTTTGTAAAACTTTTTTTTCCATATTTTACGTGCTTTCTTGCATTAACAAGCAAATTGACGCCCACTGCCACCTCAATTTAAAAAAAAACTTTGCATAGTGAAAAACATCTAGATACACATTTTTTTACGTACTTATTTGGTTTAAGGAGATGGAATATGCTTGAAGTACCAGATGAATCAAAAACCAGAAAATCTTACTCCGATAGAGCTTTGATTACATGGAAAACAAATAGAAATACCTCTTTTTGGGGCGGGGGGTTGGAGGGATCATTTTTACCCCCTTGACCGTAATAATGATTTTTCTTATATACCGTCCAAAAAAGGCCTGCTCCCATATATATCTGAATATTTTTGAGGTATCGAATTGAAACTTACAGGATTAGAATAGAATTTTCTACTCTATCCAATAAATAGAGCTGTATAATTGGTGTCGCGTACATATGCATGATAGCCGCGCACTGTGGCCCTAGTCGGTAATGAGCAAATAAAAGTCCTTAAATGCTGCTGTGTCAAGTAATGTAAGTGGTAAATGACAGATAATTAACATGAGAAGTAAATCAAAAATGAACTCCGTTTTCCGTGGCAAGCCCTTTTTTATATTAATATGTTCCGTACTATTTATATGTCTTTTGCAATATCTCTTGTCCCAACACAATAAATCTTTTTCCCAAACTTTACACACTATTTTTACCCCATCATACATCAAATTTGGAAAGTCCCGAATAAACTTATTCACATTGTTGGCAAGCGGTTGTTTTTTCGCATTTGACACTGTGGACATTTTTTTTGTAACGCACGCACGCTGTACAAATTATGTATATAATTACGATCGCAAAGTGATTTAGTTCTTTCGCGAAGCAGACGCACATGGTCTCAGTGTTAAATAGTAACTGGATACCTAGCACAAATCGAGTGTTTTGTGATACCTAGTTTGTTTACAGCGTGAATTGAACTCCGCGTCACGTGCTCGAGGCCCCCGCTACACTTCTCATACGCAAGACACATGTACGCGACACCGATTATACAGCTCTACCAATAAAGCTTATAATTCTCTTCAATGGGAGAGATAGATGTGAGATAGAAGAGAGATAAAAGTACTGTATTCAATGGGAACACCATTAAATTTATGATTAACACTACCATTAATGTTAAATACTTAAAACCAGGAGTTCGAAGGGACCTGGATGGGTACTAATGAACCTATTCAATGGCGTCACAGTTCCGGAAAATATGGACATCGTGAAAACAAAAATAAGAAACGTCTGCGAACATTTTAGTCTAGATATATTGTTCAATGCAGTCCTAGATATACTAAGAAGGTGTCAAACGTGTATTAATAGAAATAGTTTGCATTTCAAACTATACCTAGCTTTGTTATTAGTGTTTAATAAAGTTCTTGTTTAGGTTCCTTCGCATATTTGGAATTTTGGAAAAATTAGTGGAATTTCCAGGAAACCATTCATTTGTAAAAAATTTTGATAACCTATAACTAACAAGTAATTAGTTGCAAAAAGTTGATTCCTTCCATATTTTTTCATATATCTACAGAATATTGTTGAAATTTTTATGATACCGGATATCAATCTACATGCTTGCTAAAATGGCTTGAATATAATCTTTGTGCCTGTATGTATATAAAATTAATTTCCTCCTCATAAGCAATCATGAAAAAAAAACAGAAACGGTAACTTTCATTTTTTATGTAGTATACGTATAAGAGAAATCATTACTTTAAATTAAAATCTGCTGTGAGTAGGGTAAAAAATGCCCCCCTCTCAAGGGAGGCATTCTATTTGCCTATCCAGTTAGAAACCTTCTCAGAGTAGAATTTTATGGTTCTTGATTCATATGTTGTTTTCTCAAATGGTTTCCGACATATAGTGGAAAATGTGGTTGGGCGATGTTTTCACACCTTTAAGCCAAATACCTTATTTTATGATGTTCTTCTCATATACAAAGTTTTATAGAAATCGGAAAGGGACAGTTTTGCCACTTATAAGTATAATGTTCCTCTTTGCAAGTTGAGACTTTAGGGGAAAGAAGGTGATTTCTGTGCTTAAAGAAGTTTACCCTTTCTTAATTTAAAACATTGTTATAATACTGGTTGACGCGATTTTTGCCCCAACTAAGAAAATATATGTTTCCTATATGTTTCTTTTCATGCTGAAATCAATTATGCCTTCAAAATTTCTTCATCACCTTTAGTTTTTGTGTTCCTGTATATTCATTTCTCATTATATTATGCGAGTACATGTAATATAAAAGGCATTTAAGACAAAACCTGTGCGAAACATTGATATTTTATTGTTTGTGTAGTGCAACAGTTTCTTTTTGGAAGCATAAATCTATTAAAGTCAGCTCCCACGGTCCTGCAGAACATGTCTTAACATGTTGAGACCCGCAAACAGTACCTAATCATGTAGCAATTATTTCTCAGTTACCGGCTAAAGCTCAATGTATGAACATATAAAATGCGGTTTTTCTCTACATTTTAAAGAATGGGGTGTTGTATTGTTAATAGCTGTTATAGTGAAGTCGCGATTATCAAATTAGCGGTAAAAATGCTAAGAAACTATGTAACCACCGGAATTCTTTCTGCTACATCTGCGGCCAAAATTGACCAAAACGAAAATCACTGACCCAAGGGAATAATAATGTCATGAATGCCCCACTTGTTGGTCCCCAGAAAGTGTACTTGCGTCCTTTGCACATCAAGCTTGGGGTTGATGAAAAATTTCGTTAAAGGTACAGATAAAACTGACTATGGATTTGCATACGTGAGTAAGAACTTCTCTAAGATCACAGATATTAAAATAAAGGAAGGTATATTTATGAGATAGATCAGACAGCTGCTTCGAAATAAAAAAAAATTGATGAGGAGCTAAGTGGAATTAAAGAAGCAGTATGGTTATCTTTTAAGGGGATTTTTGATAATGGCTTCTTGCGAAATCGTGAAACAGAAAGTTACGTGGTGATTGTAAGCAATCTATTGGCCTCATATAAAGCAATGTGATGCAACATAAGCCTAAAAATACATTTTTTGCGTTCATATTTAGATTTTTTCCCAAAAAATCTTGGAGCTGTCAGCGATGAGAGTGGCGAAAAATTGTATAAGGACATTTTAGACGTAGAGAAGCAAGGCAAATAATGATCCACCATGTTGGCAGACTATTACTGGGCGGCGAAGAGGGATGTTTCTGATGCAAATTATAGTCGATAATCATATATTTGTACATTTTTGAAGTAAATTTATCACACTGTACAACGTCATTTATTGATAAATAATATATAGCTTCGCAATGTTCAAACTGCAATGTCACTTTTAAACCCTGCCTAATAAAGTAGTCTAAGAACAGAATTGAACTTAGTGCAAAAAGTACTACATAGTTCACATAGGACAAAACAAAAATTAAATGTTGTTCCTTAGTGTAATTGGAGGCACCGATTTCCTACTGAACAAATAATAATGGCAATAACTGACATTATTTACATTAGAAATTTTTGTAGACGCCGCTATGTTCTACCGCAGTAGAATGTATCAAGCACCATCTCTTGATATTTTCGAGAACAATCTAAATCGAAGTAAAGCTGGATCATCAATATAATGCAAAGTTTTACTTCGCAGAGGGTAATTTTCAAACATCTACCAGATGTGAGCCTCATCTGTCAAACGTATACTAGCTTACATTACACTGACGAGACCCAAGATAAGGTCGAAACCGGTCTGAAGTTAGCGGTATCCTGAGATAGGTGATACTTTGCATCTTCCTTGTGGTTTTCGAACAACCTGAGTCACTGTACTTTAGTGCTAACTCTGTTAGACAAAATATGAAAAATTTTAACATTTAATTCAGCGCTCGTCGATGTCATATAGCCAGGAGAATAGCTGTTTTGGCCTAATTTATAAGTCCTTATTATATAAGGTATTTGAAGATGGAGTGGAGTATAATGATCTCCTTACTTCAGTAAATTAATTAGTGTTTCACAATTTCGTGTATTAAAAATTGTTCCGTCAAACAACTTCCTTCTGGTTGATCAGTCAACAGGTTCTAAATATAAACTACTGGAAATACATTTAATCAACTGTTCTTAATTATAATATGATTTCATAGAACACCAAAAATTTAACAACAAAACCATATCTCCAACGTTCACAGACATCCGGTATAAAATGCGATTAATCTCTTTGTATATTTGTTATATCATATCAAGTAATCATATTTACCGTTTAAATGAGTTTAAATGAATCATATTATTAAATACTGTTACTTACAAATTGTCTAATTATAGCCCGAGAGAGACAGAACTATACAAATCTACTGTAATTAAAATTATCTCAGGTTGATATCATTAAAGGATAAAATTGCACTTCTAATTCACAGCTAAAATGACTGCCCGATCTACAACACGGCCCAAACTGTCTGAAGACATTCACCTAACTAACGCCAGTCAATACAATCTAATTAATCGTGAGGGATTAAAGGATTTCAACTCGTAAAAAATGTAATAAAACTTTAATGCCGAAGCTGTAACAGTTTACAGTCGTCAGCAACAAAACTGCGCGGCATAAAATTTGGCGCCGGACTTGTCCTTAATTTCAGATGAGTTTTTCTTATTGAGCGAAGAGATTTTTGAATAAGTAATTAAGTTCGCTAATCTTCCGTGATAGAGGCAGCGTTACCCTACTTAATCCTGTCTTCTGCTCTCGTATATTCTTGCTAAATAATGCCAAAAGTATACGGAAGTATTCGAACAATTCGTTAATTTTACCGTAGAAATTGAAAGTAAATATTTTTAAGAGCTGGCTGTATTAATATTCGTATTCGAATAAAGAAAGCGCCAGTTGCTGAAAAGGGGTATAATCCGGGAAAAAAAATTTTGGAGAGAGAGTCATCTGAAAGCTACGACACAGATGGGAGTGGGATTGTTTTCGTCGGATTTTACTTTGAGGTTTAAGATTGTGTTTGAGGATTCTCTTTCAGTCATTGAGGACATTTATTCTAAACTTCCGATGATTCGGTATATTTTTAATGATATTGGGAAACCTAGCCGTTAAACACGTAATAAAAAGGATTTATAAATCATTTTTTTTAACAGAAATACCCGCTTAATTGAGAAAAATGTGTTAATATTTTATTTACTAAATTACTTTGATAAATAGTAACAAAAGTTTACGATTCAAAAATATACTTTAGAACTAGCATTTTTAACTCGAAGGCACCTAAAAAATGAGAAAAAGACAGGAGATTAGCTTTCCATAAACACCAAGATCCACACAAATTATCCGATACTCGATTTTCTCGTGCGTTTCGTTACTAGGAGGTTATTAAAATCATTGATAAATGCTTTTCCGCTTTTATGCATTTTTTTCAACTACTTTCTTCATCGTTAGGGAACAGTGAAGTTATATGTTCCTATTTACTGCACTACTGCTTCTAATACTTAATTTTTATTTACTTTTCATATATTTTTACTAAATAACCTCCTAGATGAAGGTAACCTTCAGTTTAATGATCGACTAATGATGATATTCACTGCATTAACCAAAACAACGGACTGTTAGGCCCCCTCGTCTTGTCTGTGTTCATGCTGTTATCACAGTTGGCTACCTGAATGCTTGTAATGATATTTAACGGTCTGTTATTGGTTAATTTTAACTAACTATAATTCTTTTCAAAAAATAAAACCCGCCACAGGTAGGATTCGACATTTGTCCCGGATCGGAACCGAACGACATACAGCTGTTTCGAACTTGTTAGTTCTCATCAGTGCCATACACGGTACACCGATTCAGGACAAATGCCGAATGAACTTTATGGCGTATACATCTTTATCGATACGATCTCTGTCAGTAACATATAAGTCGGAAATCGAGAAAGGAACCACCAAGCCACCAAGCGGTTATCAAAGTAGTTCCCGGAACCACCAAGCCACCAAGCAGTTATCAAAGTAGTTCCCGAATAGCAAAGCTATTACATAATCGCTCTAGGAAACAACTACTCCTCGGGCTAAAGCCCCACCAGGCATTGAATTATACCCAGAAGCGATCCTCGACCCCTTTCTCGTGTTTCTGCATGATCAGATAAGGTTTCAAAAAATAAAACCAAATTTTTTTTTAGACAGGTTTTATTTTTTGCGGGGCTTTAGCCCGAGGTTAGTTGTTTCCTAAAGCGATTATGTAATAGCTTTGCTATTCGGGAACCTTGATAACCGCTTGGCGGCTTGGTGGTTCCTTTCTCGATTTCTGACTTATATGTTACTAACTATAATTCACTAGACTATTCTATAACTATTTTCGAAAAAATCTTGGGTAACAAGATACATCTCTATTCATTACAAATCAATCCCTCATTTTGTCAGTAAAATATGATTTTGATTGTAATTTTATAAATTCTAGACCTTTCTTTGCTTTTAATTTTATCTTTTAGGTTTTTTAAGAGTTGTTGAAATTTGCTGTCAGAGAAGTGCACTAAACCATTCCCAAATTATCGAAAACACTTTTGAGTTCTCTGGTAAATTGTGGTTTTTATGGAATGTATATAAATTTTCGATTTTTTGAGTCTTAGCAGAAGGTGGAGGACTTACGAAGAGTTTCCCTGAATTTACGTTTTGTAATATATTTATCTACTATGTGAGTAGAATATCCATTACTTTTAGCTACATCTTTAATTACCCTATTTTATTTTTCTCACCTATCGTTACTAATTGTAAGTGGAAAACTATTTGGTGTTGCCACCTTACCTGGCAACAAAGTGGCAAGCACAGTGCATGAGAAATCGTGTGTGATTTTCTTGAACCCACGATACAATAGGAAATTTCAGTGCAAAATAAAAACAAACTGTTCATGTAAAATATTTCAAAGCGGAAAATTAAAGAAAAAAATATTTAGATAAAATGAGGACATATGGCTACCTGACAGTACTTTAATGAATCAAAAGGATCTATTGACGGAACAGGACGCTGTGAGGTAGCTGTTGCTTCAATAATTGTTTTGAATTGAAGAGAAACAGACTAGAGTTGAACCCCCATATGCTATTCAAAACTCGAATCTCTTATCTTATTATTATTTCTATTCTTCTAGCACTTGGGGATTGATTGTGCCGGAAAACTGATTAATAAGACGGAAAGAGATATAAATCTGTTAACCGTATTTGATTAGGTATTGTACAAGGGCAGATTTTCAAAAACTGAGTGAAACAATGTTCGTGACTAAAAATTGTCTAAAATGATTGCTATTTATGGTACAGGATACTTCCGTCTTATTTTAAAGTAAATTTATTTTACTTACTAAGAGGCAGGAATTGGTTCAGGATAAACCAAAATATGGGACACCTATGGAAATACAATTAAAGAAATCAAGGAAATGGTCCTGGATGCTGTCTTGACAGACCAAAGGTTGAAGGTTTCTGTTATTAAAAAAGAAACACAGGTATCAAACATAATCTCTTTTGAAATTTTGCATGGATACTTGAGGATAAATAAATACGTTGGATTCTGAGTTTACCACTGTGGAAACAACAATCATCCGGACGAGAAACATTCAGAGAAAGCTTGGCACAGCAAGCCAAGGAATTTATTTCTATCTAATTATGACAAGCGCTGAGATATGGCTGTATCATTGTATCACCGACAAAGTAAGAATCAATGCAGTGGATGAACAAGACATTCTCATCACGAAATAAGGTAGACACAATCTTCAGCAGGAAAGATAATGGATGTAATGTCTCGAGATGCTGAAGGTTAGTCAAATGTATATAAAAAGGTACCACAATAATCCACTTCTATTCGTTCTCGTTTAGCAGCTTTTGATGATTTGTTCCTTAAATTTTAAAATACTTGCGGGTTCAATCATTCTTATTTTACGAGAAGCTCAGAGAATTAATTGACGCGTCTTTTGCAGATCAACATAATTTCTTTCGAATGGTATAAAAGACGGTCGAAAAGACTGCGAAAGCTATTTAGAAATATAAAATTTTCTTTTGATCTCCAAGTAATTCCCTTCAATATTATGTTTATAAAGTGAAATTGGCGATTTGAGGTTAAATTAAATTTTATGTTAACAAGAACAATTCGATTATGTTTTCTTTAATTATCTCCTCTTATAATTGTTGCTAGTAAGGCAATATGTTATATTTAAGTACTATATTTATACTATATTACTACACCTATATATGTATAAGCACTTGGTTTTCAATAATAATGATTACGCTCAGTGGATCATTTGATAAAATTAGTTGTCATTGTCATTAGTAAAGCTTCCCCGATAAGTTAGGTTAATCATAAATGACTACTAATTTTTATATGAATTTCCATATGAATACTAACTGGCAGTATTAACTTCAATTAATAATTTACATCTTTCCATGACTGTCAAAAAACTCAATTGTTTTTATGATATAAAAACATTCCAGAATTAGAAGCAAATTATCAAAAAACATTAATTAAATCCGTAACATTACTATTAAAAGTTTAATTAATTATTTACAGATTACATTCTTGTTTTATTAAATATTTCTAAAAACTTTCTATCACTTATTTTGCACTATGTTGAAAATGAATCTAATTAAATCTTAATTGAAAAAAACCAGCCATAAACATGACCGATGAAGTCATACTAGGAGTAATTTGATAGCGGTTTAAAATCTATAATAACTATTTATGTAGACCAATAAATTTACAGAAATGTTTATTAAAGTATTTTCTAATCAACTTATAGCCTATTTAGACAGTTTTTGCGACACATTTTCTAAATCTACAAAGTAAAATTTTTACCTCGAAAGCTAAAGTTAATGCAGTCTTTTCCTGTCGAAGTTGCTCTGCTTGCTTCTTATATGCCAACATTGCTCGCACCGTTTCTTCCATCCTGAAAAAAAAATAAACATAAAGTTTCATGTTTCAGTATTTTTATAAATAATTTTCACCCAAGTTTGTTATTATTGAATATTATTGTAGTCACATTGTCCCCTTTGAATTTTTTGAACAGGCTGTTGTACAGAACACGAGATAGGAGTCAATAACAGTTGGATACTACATAAGTGAACATGTATATCTCTAAAATTGTATTAAAAGTCAACCTGTATAAATATATTAAATTTCCAAAAGTTTTTTAATGCATTCCAAATGGGACTTCTTTATTATACCTTATATTTTTAGGCAATTAATAACTCCCCTTGGTAGCTGCATTTTAATTTTTTATTTATTTTCTATACTCTGAAAATTATCACAACATTTTAGAGAATTAATTTTTAGTCAGAAGCCCAAAATTTGTTTGGGTTACTGATCGTGATAGGTGTATATGAGCGATTATAGGCGAGATCTCATATTAAAGAAACCCATTACTTGATGAGCTTTCCCCAGATGCTACTAAAATCGGAGCAAATATAATGCGGAACGCTTCAAGAAAGTTCGTGCCGACACGAAATACGATGTGACCTGCATTATCTGAGCCGTGTGATTTGCTACACAATAACGCTTTAAATTTTCAGCAAACTCGGATACAACTTAGGATTGTTTGCAATGGTACAAATCCCCAGTTGTGCCCTCGGGTGCTTCGCCGTCACAATCCTATTAGTAGACGGCACGACGTCCCTTCCCGATCCACCAAGTACCGAAAGTAAAATGAATAAACATTCATATGATGGCACCCCCTCCAGGGATTATTACACTTTTCACTTTTTCCACTTCCAGATTTGACTTTATTTTGTTTCATGAGGTTTTTTACGTCTCTCGTAAACACTTTTTAGCGTCTCTTTACTGCCTATGCCCGTCCTTTATTTGATATCCGAGCTCGCCTTTTTTAGGTTACTGTGTAATTCGTTTAGCGAAAAATTGATGTTAAATCTTACGAAAGTAGAAGTTAGGATCCCGGTTAATCCCAGGATGAGGAAAGAATAACGCCCGCTCAGGACGTATTATTTTTAGGGGCATGGCGAATTGTTTTTATATAACAACCGCGTTATTTTCTTTGGAATTAATTTAGAAAAACAGTACCCTTCTTGACCTCGTTTTTCCTTTGTTCGAAGGGATTCGATATTTTTTATAACCTCGCTGCAGCTTGTATTTAATTAATTTAATGTAATGAATTTTTATTGTCTGACTTGCGTAGACGCATCTTCTTCCCTACAGAGTTAAGAATTCTAATTGGATGTTTTCAGACGGTCATATTTTTATACGAAATTATGGGTTCATCCTAAAGATTACAATTTTCAAAGCTATTATTTGTACCGAATGAATTAGGTATGGTAAAGTGGTACGTTTTTTGTTACCGATTTTGTATAACAAAAATGGTCAGCTATACGAATTATAAAAAAGGAACCAAGAAAATAAATTATTATCAAATTTATCTTTCGATTCGGTTGTAGTACTCTTATAACTCATTAGTTATTAAAGTTAGATAATAGTGATTACTTATTTGCGCCTTAGGACAAGTTCACTTGGTAACGCGTTACATGAAAGTCAAAACGGTTATGCTATCTACGGTTATTCGGGGTCGATCTTCATTCAGGACAGTTGCCATCTATATCAGGAAATAATTATATGCTTTCATATTATATTCCTAATATGTATTTATAGACAATTTTCACTAAATATGCACTATTTTCCTTCTTTAATGGTGAATAAAGAAACCAAGTATTTCTTTAGGATAAAATGAACAACTTTAGCTTTTGTATATAAACTATTTAATGATAGATTACATGCTGATAGGATCTGAGAGATATTTACTATTCATTTCATCGCTATTTGCCAAATAAAAAACTTTCTTATCTTGGCGATAAATGGAACAATCTACCTCAGCCTAGCCATAAGAACGGTATATTTTTTAAGATTTTTTATTTGGCAAATAGCCATGAAATAAACTATACTTCTAATTTGCTTTGAAATATCGACACTATTCA
This sequence comes from Rosalia funebris, assembly GCA_037954035.1. Classification (NCBI taxonomy): domain Eukaryota; kingdom Metazoa; phylum Arthropoda; class Insecta; order Coleoptera; family Cerambycidae; genus Rosalia; species Rosalia funebris. The sequence continues at coordinate 16,322,806 of JAZFAV010000007.1, forward strand.
CGATGGAAAGGGTCACTCGGACTATTTGTTCCGGTATTTCTGTGGACGGTTCGTATTTATTCCATAGTTTAGTTCTGATTTGTTTTGATAACGCATTCGGTACTGTACAGTTGTCGTTTGCTTTCTTGGCCATATTTACGAATTATATCCTTCTTGACTTTTTTGTTTTTTGGAACTTCGGTCAATTACAATGAATAAGTAGGTAGTATTAAAATATTACGGTGTTAATAAATATCTTAGAGATAAATTGCAATAATTAACAAAATATACTCATGTTATTTGTAGAGCAGCTTACGTAATGTATATTAATTACAAGGATATTAATTATCCTTTTGATGAGCGGTGGAAAGCAAATTTCCCAGAAGTTATTTTTCATTATGTGAGATTTGGGATTTCTAATTCCCACTATTTAACCTAGAGTCATCTTTTGTTCGGTAGCAAACACTTCTTAAAAAATAACCCACTTATATAGAAAACCTATACGGACAACAGTTGAATTTCAAACACAAAGACCATGTGTATCTTCTTGATTTATGATACGTTTTGTGTGTTTTCCCGGTATCATTGTTAATAATTTATCTAGAAGGTAAGTGCTAAGGGCTTTTTTATGTAATTTTCAGTTTATAGAACTTTTATGAGGGCACCTTTTTACATGTATGATATAATCTTCCCAGTACTCAATTAATCAATATATTTTTATGTTTTGTTTTCAAACTTTTTGACGTTTACAATATTTTTGTTTTATTTATAGAACATGAACAGATTTAATCTCGACGATCCAAAACAAGCTGAGGCTGCGTTGGAGTACTCTTACAGTCTGCCAGATGATTAATTGGTGTCGGATCAAGAGGATGACGAGGATGCTCATGAAGAACCTGAGGAATTAGATGATATATTGGATGTATCAACTCGAAATAATTACAGTGCTAATTCGGCCTCAGATACCCTCGAGCCAATGACTGTTGATAATATCGCCTTACCGTTGTCGTCGCCAGTGGAAGAAGAGGATGAAAATGGACACAACGACAATGACGATGAGGCGGAAATGGAGTGGAATGATAATATTCATTATTTTGACAACTTAAATCCAAGTTTTATTAAATCTGCGAAGATGAAATTTACTTTAGATAACCCAAAGGAAATTGATTATTTTTTGAAAATATTTGGCGATATTATACAATTAATTGTAGAACAAACAAATATGTATGCCTCACAAAATATAACCAGACGTTGTCAAAAAGACGAAGGACCAGGGCCGCCAAAAATTTGGACTGATACCAACAGTGAAGAAATTAGGGCTCTTATTGGAATATTTATTTTGACGGGGATTCATAATTTGCCCAGGACTGCTAACTATTGGTTCATTTGATTGGTTTGATCCCTTTCTATCTGTATCAGCTATTTCTCAAATCATGCCATCGAAAAGGTACAAAAAACTTGTTGCAAACTTGCATCTAAATGGTAACACTACATCGCATACAAAGGGAGACGTAGGTTATGATAAGTTATATAAATTGCGACCCATGCTAGATTGTCTAAAATCTAAAATTTTTAATTCCTATGATCCGTCTTCATATTTAACTGTGGACGAAAGTATGGTACGTTTCAAAGGCAGGTCTTCCATATAGCATATATCAAAGAAACCGATTAAGTGGCGTTATGAGGTATGGTGCCTTGCCGATTCTACCATTGGTTATGTATATAATTTTGAAGTATATACCGGAAAAGCTGAAAACAAAGAGAAAGTTGGACTTCTTGGTGAAGGTGTTGTAAAAAGGCTTACCATTCCTTTGAAAAATGCACAATGTTTGGTTGCGTTCGATAATTTTTTACCACTTATTCGTTTACCGAGAATTATGAAGAGCAAAATCGTGGTCAATTTACACTTCAAGCAAAAGGTCACATTGCTGCTGTAAAGTGGATGGATAATAATCCGGTCCACTTTTTGTCAAATTGCTTTTCACCTAGAGATACTACTTATGTACAACGAAAAAATAGACATGGAACAAAAGTTCCCGTACCATGCCCACAAGTTGTTACCCAATACAACAAAGTAATGGGCGGGGTAGATAGGTATGACCAGTTAACAGAAGCATATGAAATTGGACGCAAAAACCCTAAATGGTGGCACATACTCTTCTATTACGTTTTAGATATGGCAATTATTAACTCATTTATTCTCATAAATATTGATAAAAGAAGAAAAAGTGATCAGTTCTCTTTTCGAATTAATCCCGCCAGACAACTAATTGGTAAATTCACTGCCAGAAAACGTAGCTACAAACCTGTACAGTTCTTGGGAAATAAGCGAGAAGTTGCAGAATAAATACGATTAAATGCAGTTGTTGTTCATCTACCAAACAAAATTGTTAATTACAGAAGGTGCAGATTATGTAACACTACAAAAATTGAAAAAAGGACGCGTATTATTTGTTCAGACTGGAATATGCCTTTATGTCTCGATCCATGCTTTGCAAAATTCCATGGCAAATAGCAAAATAATTTCAACATGATTAGAATATTCTGGGAAAGTTATTAAATATTATCAATATTTCTTTTTCTATTAGAGCTATTACAATACATATTAATGTCAAAGCCTATGAATACTTTGTACATGTATAAACTTTTTAATAAATTTTCTTATTTCTTTTTTTTTCTTAAGTATGTCTTTAGGCACCAGAAAGTATTCTTCCCACTACTCCTAACTATAAACCCCTTTTAATAAAAAAGGTGGTTTGTATGGAGTCATGTATAAAACTGTAATGTAATATTCTTACCTGTAAAAAGTTTTCAAAATTTTACTTGCGCCCACGAAAGGGTTAAACTTTAAAAAATATAAATGGTCTTTCTTGCATGTTTCTGGAAAAATTAAAAAAAAAACAATTCCACTTCGACTTTATGGTGTGAGTATTTAATGCTGCTGTCAACCATTTCTCTAAATGATAATGTTGACATTTTAAAATGCGGTAAATTAAAGGCGATTTTGGAAATTGGATGTCGCTCTAAAAGGCATTTGTAATGGACGATATTATTAATTTTGTGAAAGAAGCATACTATCAAACATATTTAATGAAAAGTGATTGCTATAATGGGAATTGCCGGAATCTGCCGCAAAGATGAATTATGCAAAATAACCCTAGATGATATTTTCAATAAAGGGAGTGTAATACTTGTAGGCAAACTCAGTTTTAAAAACACGATTCAATGGTGAAATTTCATTCACCATTGAATATGAAAATTTATAGTGCCTGGAATTATCGAGGAAAAAATTATCTGTAAATTTTTTTCTCATATTTAAAAATCTTAAAATTTGGTAAATCTAAAAAGCTTTACCAGGCATTAATTTCGCAGGCTCTCAAAAACTCTATTAGCTAACAGTGTCGTCGACAATCATGGATTAAAAAGATATTGCGGAGAGCGTCGGTAATCGCTGAAAGTTATACGGCAGTCTTTGGTTAACAAAGTAGCAGCGTCTAATAAGATGTTCCATAGCATCAGTCAACAAGCTGGTCCATCATCACATCGAACACTTAGTCATAATTCAAATAACGTAGTGAATGTTCCACTTGATGGCTTGGAGTTAAGTGAAAGAATAAATAAAAATGTAACAATGTTTACTGTTAACACGAGTAACTGTCATTTTTATAATATCAATAAAACATAAATATACTCAAATTATTATTTTATATTTTTAAGTTTTCCATTTAAAATGAATGCTTATTCTTAATACATACAGACGTTACGTCATATTATTTTTGGGTACAACGTACACTGTAAGTACGAAGTCTTACAATACAGGTATTGGAAAAATTAAATTATTATTCGCCCAATAAGTGTGTTGCAAACATTATTAATCAAGTATCAGATGGAATATTTAATTAAATCGCTGTCATCATAAAATATGTATCTTTCAGCAAAATCAAATCGAAACTAGAATTCACTCCGAAGACGTTATAAGTCGTCCATCTTCCGCTTCTCTTGGATTTTCATAAATTACCTGTCGAACGTAGAAATTCAAACAATTATTCCTCGTTCGTCTTCCTTTGATGTCGCATTCATTTGGCGTCGAGCAACGTATCAGAATATAAACGATCTGTCAGTAAATAATATATACTTATTTTAGTTGATTTCTCGGTTGACGAGATGCCGGGTATAATCTACTACCGGAAGCTAAACCATACAAAGCTCGGTTTGTACAGGATCGTTATATTTCCACCTTACTGAACTCATATACAGGAGCCTATATCGTAAAGTTATGCCGGAATATTTTTGGCCTCGCCTGAAAACATTTTTCGGGTAGAAGATATGCGCTCCATTAATAACATACATTATGGAACGAAAATATGTTATGGAGTGAAAAGAGAATGAACTTGTATATACCACGAACGAAAAAATAGTCTGTGCAATAACAGATTTTTTTTATAATTCCACTGTAGTTGTTAAAATATTTTTCATGCGATATATATGTATAGTATATTAAGGCAGGAAGTGTTTACAAATGTTTTTCTCTTTGATGTCGCACATGAAAAATTATATTTGAGATTTTGCATTCAGAAATTCTATTTACCAGAAATTAAAATTAGGAATATAATATTGAGTATCTACGTATAAAAACAAAAAATGTATCCAAAAAATATCCGTTTAGAATACATTTATTAAATATAATAAATTATGTCATTTTGTACCTTTTATTTATTTATATCGTTGACATTAAACATATTAAAATAGAAATTAGAATTAAATGACAGTGATATATATATATATATATATATATATATATATATATATATATATTTGTGAAGGTTTCAAGTTATATATCAATGGTACTATGTATATAAAATAATTTACATAAAACATTAACATTTCCAAAACTTGTTAATTTTTAAAACAGAAATTTTACATGTAAATTAATACCATGACCTGATACTGTAGAAATTTTATTATTCCTGTTTTCAGTTTCAAATAGAAAACACAAAAATTAACATCCCTCGATTAATTAGATTTTTTTAGAAAAAAAAAATGTAATAGGCATTATCCATTTTCATGTGGTATTCTCATCTACTATATATTCGACATATTTTTAGTAATTGTGGAAAGTAAGAAGTATAGTATTTCTTAATGCCTGTTTTAAACTGTTTTAGGTTATTTTTAAAATAATTGTTTAAATACTATGTTTTCAAATAAAAACTAAAGCATTCCATTATAATTAAAACATACTTTGCATATTTCATCCTATATTACATACTATCTATTTGTTCTATTGTCATAAACAGCAATATGTAACGAAATGAAAACAATCTAATGGAAAAGTCAAGACAGGAACAGGAAACAACAAAAGGTTAAATAATTTTAAGCACTGTAAGACACATTAGTCACATGAATGATACTTAAAGGTACTGAAAATTATCAGAACAGCGAACAAGAAGTGCATATACAAAGAACATATTGGTATGGAAAATATTCACCAAGATGGTTTAGTTTTACTATTAAAATTCGATTCGACCCAATAATTCTATTAACTTCCCATTACAGTAGCTTGTATTGATCCCAAAAATATAATTTAAACAATTTAATAGAGATAAGTAAAAACTGCTATTTTAAATTGTGTAATGCTAAATCCAAATACTTCATAAGGAAATAGAAAAAAAATTAAATATATAGGAAAAAGTTCTTTACTAGAACTGAATTTTCTATTTTAGAATAAAACGTTTCCAATGACATTTTGTATGGTTTTGGATACTGACCATAATGCATATATGATTGAAATTGTCAGTAATAATCTAAAATGTCAAGCTCATTTAGTTTCGATAACCTCCCATGTCATTAAGCTTTCTAGTTGGTTGAAAATTAAAAAGTTTACTCCACTTTATTATAGATTCAAATAAAACAGTACGTATGTTTTAGTAATCGACTTTTTAATTTTTGCGAAAAGCTCGGTGTTCTCAAAAATGCAATAAAATGCATATCTAAATAAAATGCATTGAGAATATTTAAATTATTTTGCAATATTTCACATGAAAAGGGAAATATAGGGTTGACATTGATTTTGCAAAATTGGGAATATGCTTATAGGTCGAAAACAATACGGACGAGGGTTGAGGGTTTACACTTATGACTAGGGAAGAAGACTTCTAATTTATATTTCAGATTCTTCTATATCGTTCGTTTACAGTCTCGGAAACCTCTCAAAATATATGGATTTTAGTTAAGTATATTTTAAGTAGTTCAATATTAACATGGATTATCAGAGAATTAAGTCTCCAAAAATATATAACATGTCACATGATTGTTAAATAATCATTGGCGAAGTTGCTAAATATAACGTATTATGTATACAGATACAGGAAGTTAGTTAGGATAACACAGGAAGATCGAAATTGATTGCAGATGACGTCAAAGTTCAAACCATCACTAAAGTTCTTAAAACTGACTTATATTCTATTAAAGCTAAATTCGTATAGTCATTGGTAAGCACCAACGTTGATAAGAATCTCCTCTATTATAGTCTATACGACTATCCTCAGTGTCACCAATCTGATGATTTGATCCTTAGACTTTAGGTTTATTTTAAGTAGGTCCTTTGTAAACCTGGTACTTAAAACAGACACGCTAAGAGTTTGTGAGGATAGAAGTGCATATGTTTATAAAAACAAATCAATGGCAGGTCACATAATTTTTTTATAAACTTTATTGATTCATAATGACAAGTCATTTTAGTTAAAGTACTGGTTGTCAGTTTAATAGGATTCACCCGTTAATGTCATTAAATACTCTTTTAAAAATAAACCAGTGTTTTAAAGATCGATTGATTGATTGTTGTGGTAGGTTAACAAAGAAATTTGAATTTTGTATGTTGTAATAATTTACAACATACAAAACATGCTAATTTTCTAACCTTAAACATGCTAATGCATGTTTAAGGTTAGAAAATGGTTTTCCCTTTCAGTGATGATAAATTTATGTTTGAGGATTACTTTCGAAGTGGTTAACGAGACGAGAACAGTTAGAAATATTCTATCTATTCATGTTTACTACACTTTAAAGAGGAGTTTAAAAATCATAAAAATTCAAAGTTTGGTGGCAACATTTCGAAATACTGACAGGATTTGCAAAGGTAAATCACCTGGAAGAAAGAAAGAGTTTTCAGAAGAAATTTTGAAAGAGATTCGTGAATCATTTCATTGCTAGTTCAACAAAATCTTTACGCTAATTTGTCGCTTAAAGGAGTAAGTAGATATATCTATATTTATAGTAAATCTATCTTTACCATGTTCGTATGTCGTTCGGTTCCGATCCGGGACAAATGTCGAATCCTACCTGTGGCCGGTTTTATTTTTTGAAACCTTATCTAATCGTGCAGAAACACGAGAAAGGTGTCGAGGATCGCTTCTGGGTATAATTTAATGCCTGGCGGGGCTTTAGCCCGAGGAGTAGTTGTTTCCTAGAGCGATTATGTAATAGCTTTGCTATTCGGGAACTACTTTGATAGCCACTTGGCGGCTTGGTGGTTCCTTTCTCGATTTCCGACTTATATGTTACTGACAGAGATCGTATCGATAAAGATGTACACGCCATAAAGTTCATTCGGCATTTGTCCTGAATCGGCGTACCGTGTACGGCACTGATGAGAACTAACAAGTTCGAAACAGCTGTATGTCGTTCGGTTCCGATCCGGGACAAATGTCGAATCCTACCTGTGGCGGGTTTTATTTTTTGAAACCTTATCTGATCGTGCTGAAACACGAGAAAGGGGTCGAGGATCGCTTCTGGGTATAATTCAGTGCCTGGCGGGGCTTTAGCCCGAGGAGTAGTTGTTTCCTAGAGCGATTATGTAATAGCTTTGCTATTCGGGAACTACTCTGATAGCCGCTTGGCGGCTTGATGGTTCCTTTCTTGAGTTCCGACTTATATGTTACTTACTGGTTATGTAAATTCACAAAGTTCTACCTGGTCTGCAGAATCCTCACATTTTAAGGAAATCAAGATTACACCTTATTAAGGCTGAAGTTGGGGCGGCTCTATCTCGCTGCATAATACGACACTTGGGTTGGGTCGATTTTTTTGATAATTTTATGTTGAACTGTATCGAACAAATATTCTAGAATATTTTATTAACAACTGCATAATAATTGACAGTAAGGTTATTTTCAATAAGAACTTATTAAGAAATATTGCAATAATTTTATGATGACCGAATAATTAGCAGTAATCTATGGTGTCCACTATCACCCGATTTTACATAAACCATTAGACTTAGTTTATTTCGATCATGACGACGTTAAAAAATTTTATTTCTGTAAGTTGTCTAAACACTCTTAAAAATTTAAAAGACACAACTAATAAATTTAAAGATAACGGAGCTCGATTTCTTTCTCTGGGGCTACCTAAAAGAAAGAGTATACAAAATTAAATTGCGGAAACTCCTGGAATTGAACGATAATATCAGGGACGAAATTTGGGCAATACCAATAGAAATTTCGGACGTCAGTAATGGAAAATATAGCGTTTAGAGCAAGACTGTGTGAAGAAGAAGAAGAAGAAGAAGAAGAAGGTAGTCACCCACGAGACGTTATTTTTCACAAATAAATCTCCGAGGAATGTATTTTTGTTATCCTTCGAAAAAATATGATTCTTAACTTATTAAATACAATATTTGAAAAAATAAACGAGTTACTTACTGTTAGCCCACCTTGTATATGACTTAAACATGTAAACATCACAAAACGTGTAAGTGGCACAAAAATGTTCGGAGAACATTCATCCAATTCGGATATCTCTGTATAAAAGGTATAACGAAAACTACTTAAGTGGCAATTTATAAAGGAGGTGTATTTTCTTGCCTTCAGTTTTCGAACTATGGGAAATGGAAATATTACAGGTAGATACTCATTAATTTTAGATATACGCATCTAATACAGAAATTCCTCGTTATCTCCTTTGTAGCAATACATTCCTTACTGTTTCACTTATCTCAATAAAGCTCCTGAAGCACTCCAACGGCCTTATTGATTTCCACTCTGCATTCCGGAATAAGTAGTCAGGTCTCGGCGGAATCCCGTTTTGTAATAATCTCAAAAGGAATGCCAAAAGTATTCAGGGTTCTCTCAACCAAGGTAAATATTTGAAATTTGAACGCCAAAATATATATGTGGGCGCTTCGAAGAAAAAGCAAATAAAGTAATTCGTTTCGAATGATTTTTATTTCCTAAAAAAGAGGTATTGGTAGACGGATTCATTTAAACCGGATTGATATAGAAAGTTCTCCTGGGGGATAAGTTAAAGTTGTTTTAATGGTTTGTAATTTTTAACCGTATGGATTGCATTTATTTAAGCCGAGCGAACAATTATTTAAATGCTCGTTAATAAATTATTACTTAATATTAAACAGTGTACAAAATTATTGATGATGTATTTCTTATACTGATTTTATAATGTGCATATAGGCAATTTATAATATGAAAAACGATAATATATATCACAATAAATGCTACATTAGACAGCTATACAGCGGGGTGATAAAGCTTGTGATTAAAATAGGTAAATTAATATACACTAGGCATAAAAATTAAGGGGTGTAAAAATATTTGGGTGATTTTCAAAGGGTTATAACTTGCGAGAAAACTAGTCGCAGAGCAATAAAAAAACAAATTAAAGATCAAAGTTTCTAGTTTACATATCTTGAGTTAATTTTTTTTACCATCAGTCAGTTTTGAGTAAACATAAGGAAAGCATTTGAAAAAAAATTTAAACATTTTTGCCACTTGCCTTTCAAAAGGTTCACGGACTTCACAATATTTTTTTTCTGTGATTTCATCATAAAACTTTTTTTTAGATAATTTTATCTTCTTTAATTTGAGCGGTCTAAAAGCCTTGTACGATGATTTCTCGCTCAGTTATCGTCGTTCAAAGCAAAAAAGTCAGTTTTGACTTTTTTGAGTTTTATTTTTCATTTTTTTTCTTATAATAATTAACATTTTTCATGAAAAAAAAACTAAGAATTATTGTTAAAAATACATTTTTAATCTCAAAAAATGATAAAAAAAAGAAAAATTCATCCTTAAGCTGTTTCTAGCAAAAACTACTAATTCAATCATTTCGAACATAATAAAAAAATCGCAACGCTTTGATTTGAAGGTTTTCTTGGGATACTTTGATGTTGAAAAAACAATATCCTTATCCATTATTTGCAAAGTTATGCCAAGTTAAGAAAATATGGAAAGGAACCTTCTCAAGGGAGCCAGAAAATATAACAGCCGTACAACCTGGGAGGACTATAGGACTGCCAGGGATCAGTATAGGGCTGAGGTTAGGGAAGCCCAAAGAAGTAGTTGAGTTTCTTTCTGTAATGAGATAAATAAGGGAGCTGAGGCAGCACGGCTGAACAAGATCCTAGCCCGCAGCCCGGAAGCGATACTGGGATCGCTCAAGCTCCCTAATGGTAAATTCTCGGAATCGGATGAGGAAACCTTAGACCATCTCATCAAAACACATTTTCCGGGCTTTTATAGACCCGAGAGAGGGGCCATTTCCGGCCCGCTAGTAGGGGCACATAGGACCTGGGCGGTAAACCGAGAGGGCGACGACAGGGAACTTGTGAAGGAGATATCACCGGCTAAGATGAGGTGGGCCTTGAGGTCCTTTGATCCATATAAATCGCCGGGACCGGATGGAATTTATCCGGTACTTCTGCAGGAAGCAGAAGAGATAATCCTCGGTCCACTCATAAGGATCACCAGGGCCAGCCTGGCAATGAAGATGGTTCCGAAAGTGTGGCTAGGCACAAGGGTTGTTTTTATACCTAAACCGGACAAAGACGGATACACGTCCCCTAAGACTTTTGGTCGATTAGCCTTACTTAATTTTTACTAAAGACGGCCGAACGATTAGTTGACAGGTACCTTCGGGATACTGTCCTAATAGAAAGGCCGGTTCAAGGGAGCTAGCATGCTTATCAAGCTGGTAAATCAACAGAAACAGCTCTGGATAAAGTTATGTCATCGATACGGTCACGACTGGACTCCGGAGGATACGTTGTCGGCACCTTCCTTGATATTGAAGGAGTCTTCAACTTTACATCCATGGAAGTGATTAGCGGAGCACTAGGCAGATGCTACACCCCCAGAATAATCGCTGAATGGATAGACCATATGTTGGGAAACAGACAGCTTACTGCCAATAAAGGCAAGACTACCACCGAGAGCCGGGTCGACTCGGGCTGTCCACAGGGAGGGGTCTTGTCCCCCCTTCTGTGGTGCCTAGTAGTAGATGAGCTGCTTGAAAGGTTAAAGAACTACCAAGTAATTGGCTATGCCGATGACTTAGTAATAATAACGAAGGGCCCTTTCCTGGAGCCGATTCTCGATATAATGCAGGGAGCTTTAAACAAGGTTGGGAATTGGTGCAGGGAGAGGGGACTCTCGGTCAATCCCTCTAAAACTGAGGTGATGGTGTTCACCAAGAAATATAAGTGGAACAAAATATGTCTGCTGGAACTTGGTGGCCAAGAACTAAGCTATAATAGCGAAGTGAAATACTTAGGAGTAATCCTGGACGGGAAACTGTCATGGGGAAAACATCTATGTCACATATGTTCCAAGATCACAGCAACACTTTGGCAACTGAGAAGAGCCATTGGTAGTTCCGGTTCAAGCTGGGGCTTGAAACCGGAAACCATGAAATGGATGTATCAGGCAACTCTCAAACCCAGACTGACGTATGCAGCACTGGTTTGGTGGGAGAGAGCCTGTTTAATGTCGGAAGCCAACCGATTTAACAAGTTAAGAGGATTGATTCTTAGAAGTGTAACCGGAACTCCAAGATCAACACCGATCGAGGCGATGGGGATACTGACGGGGATACCACCTCTTGATGTCATCCTGAAAGCGGAAGCCGCAAAAGCAATGCACAGGGTGGGAAACATGAATAGGAAGGTAAGGGACCTGAATAGACTCGCAAGAGAGGAGGCGGACTCCTATGAATGCCCTCTGACAGTATGGGTGTCCATTTCCTGTTTGACAAGAAATATAAGATCACCCTCACCAGCAAGACCGACTGGATGGAGGGTCGAGCTGGATTGACGCTCAATGGAGACTTCTGGTACACGGATGGAGCCAAGAGTGGCAACAGAGCGAGTGTGGGGGTGTATAGCCGACGCGACGGGATAGGTAAAACCTTCCCCTTGGGCAAATACACTACCGTACTCCAGGCCGAGCTAGTTGGAATTACATACGGTGTTCTGGGGGCCGACCAAAATCGGACCCAGAATAAAGTATGTATCTGCTCGGATAGCAGGGCGGCGTTGGCATCCCTGAATTCAGCAACGACAAAGTCGAAGCTGGTCTATAATTGCTATGAAGCATTGAACCACTTGGCAGGGAAGGGACCGATGGAACTCTTATGGATACCTGGGCATAATGGCATTAAGGGAAATCTAATTGCAGATGACCTTGCCAGACTAGGGACCAGGGAAAACATCTATGGACCAGAACCTGCAGTGGGAATAAGTCGGAATCTGATCAGAAACCGCATCAATGGCTGGGCAAGAGACCAGCACAATAAAAGATAGAGAGGAGTAACGGGTTGTCGAATAACCAAACTCTTCATCGAATACTCAGAGATCGAGAAATGGGCCCAAGAATTCATTAAATTGAACAGGCACAAAGCCAGAACCCTGGTGGGAATCATTACGGGCCACCATAGTAGCCTGAATTCATATAAGCACAAGCTGAGGCTGACTGATAGCCCGGCCTGCAGATACTGTAAATAAGACGAGGAAACCTCGATTCATCTTCTTTACACCTGCTCCGCACTGGAGGAGAAGAGGTATCTTATATTAGAGACCCCTGTTATCCTAGACGAGGCGAGGCTTAAGGCGGGGGACGTGCCTAAATTGCTCCTTTTATGGGATAGCATTTTTGGATAATAACCCGGATAAGAGGGGATCGCCAAGGGACTACCCATGCGATCAGTGGCTGATGAGGCCCAAACTTATATAATATAATAATAATAATAATAATATGAAAATATCCCTAAATACATTATTTTTTACCTCTTTTTAACATTCCAATCAACACTCTCACATCGAAATTGTTTTTAACAAAAACTAATTTACAACTGCGAATTGTAAAAAATAATTTGCAGTTTTAAAACCCTACTTGAATGTTCTGGACGATCATTATCTCCCGAGTAATTAATTACCAAAGAATTATCTAGAAACTTGAAGCTTCAATTTTCGTTTTTCTTTTAAATTGCTCCGCGACTATTTTTCTCTATGTTACAGCCCTTTGAGAATCACCTAAAAATTAAGGTTTCTCTTTACATTCCTTAATATTTGTGCCTAGTTTATAATGAAACATATTCGCTTATAAACGGAAATGTACCAAAATCTATTTCAAATAAAAACTGTTGAATAACCACTAAATTGATAAATTATACTGTTATTGTTAAGTTGACTTTATCAGGCAAAGTTCTTAAAGACGTCAATACAAAGTTTAAGTGTCAATACAAAACGCTGATTCCATTGAATGGAAATAATTAATTGACCAAGAACATCCTGATTAACTACATATCTAAAGATCAACAGTAAGCAGACCAGTTAAAAACATTTCGGAAATGGATGTAATGGATAAAGTGTGAAATATTTACCTCAACATGTCTTTCACCTTCAGTGAAACCACTAAATTCAACATATCGCCTTGAATTAGGCCATTGCACTTGAACAATCATGTAGATTATTCCATGGTCGTAAAATTGTTAAAAAAAGGAAAGTTCCATCGCTATAAAGTAATCACTTTAAAGTGGATGATCTAGATCGTCGCATACAGTTCTGCGAAGATTACCATGTAGCGAAAATCCTAACTTTCTAAGTTTGTTGTTTTCTCTAACAAAGCGACGGCGACGTCTTCCTTGAATGGAACAATATGTCCTTATAACTATAAATATTGGTTTCAAGAGAATCCTCATAGGATTCAAGGCCAGCGCATGGCCAGCGTCAAAGTAAAACAAAGCATGGGCTAGAATAATAGGTCGATTAGAATAAGTCGATTTTTTGAACCCTACTACTTTGAAATTTTTATCGGTGGTATATATTTAGAATTTCTGCGTTTCCCTATGATGTTTTTACTATGAATATCTCCACCAAGGAACTTAGTTTCAACTTCAATTAATTTTGGTGTTGATGCTCGGTGATTTCTTGACGATAGTTTCTCTGGGGACGAGGACTAACTGAATGGCCACCACGTGCACCTGACTTGACCCGAATAGAAATGGAAAATATTGGTCTGGAAATTATTGAACGTTCGATACAAAATGTACCGCGTGTAGCCGGCCAATGTCAATCATGAGGAACATGTCATTGTTAATGAGGGATATTTTGAACAACGTTAAAATTTATGTAGTCGTATATGCTGTACTATTTATTTAATCGCCATTAAAAAAAAACTCTCTTATCTTGCCGATAAATGGAACAATCTACCTGAGCCTAGCCATAAAAACAAGCCACGATATGTTTCGAGATCTTTTATTTGGCAAATAGCTATGAAATACACTATATATGTATTATTCCCAAAAAATATCCTCTATACTTATATCATAAACGGTAAATAAAAAACCCCTAATATTGGGTTTCGTTAAACCCGAAAAACTTTAAGACATTGTTTTTCGTTAAAAAGAAGGATGACAATTTAATAAAGACTATGATGATGTCACAGCTCAAACATAAGATCTTAAAACCAAAAATTTTTACGCAATTTAAAAGTAGTTTAATAAAATTATGAATATTGAGTGGAAATTTATCACCACGTTGTATATGAGTAATGTTCTTGAATTTATTTTTTCTTTTTGGAATCCTTAAAATGAATTGAAATCTTTACAACGTTAATATTTGTTATGTCCAGTTACATAATTGTTATATACACCGGTAGGCTGTATACGATTGTACTGGCAACAATTCATTTAGTACATTATATGATATTTGTATACTTTTCGTATTTATATATTTTTCTTTTGACGGGAACTACATTACCATATTCTTTGTATTATTCTTAGTTGCTACAGAATTCTTTTATTATATCGATTATATCACTAATATGCTTGTAGTAGCTTTAAATGATAAAACGGATAGCTTTAAAAAGTACTCCTAATTTTTATTTACTTACAGGTATAATTTGTTTTTCATGTCCTCTCCTTTAAATTTTTCTTAACAAAAATTCAAAAAAACTACAAAACTACACGCTACATAAAATCAGAAATATTAAATACACATTTTTTTTTTCTTTTTTAAGTTAACGAGTTAAGATCAACTTGTGTCAAGTAATTTTAACTTCCTTCAAACAGGCATATTAGAGGATGATCTTTTCGATCAAGAACAATCTGATACTGCTGAAGGAACAAAATGCAAAATAAACAGAGTTGAGTTAGTATTCTGAAGACCGTGATTTGTGGAAGATTTATGAATTTCTATCTTGCATAATTTCTTCTGCATTTTATGTCTTCTGTTATATTTAAAGTATTATCAGCGTATAAATAAATAATTTTATTAGGTAATGTCTCTAACCTTAGATATAACTGTTTGTTAGTAATATCCTTCAGTGTACCAATTACTCTCAGTATCCCCTTGCTGCCCATAAAGGGGACTTTACAATCACTATACATCCACAACAGCTTACAATTGATTGAATTTGAGCCAAGACTTCTATCTAAAACTCCCGTGCACTCAATCTAAACTAAAACAGTAAACAATACAAGTATTTGTGAGACAATATTTGTCAACGTTTGTCGACTATTCCAAAAGTAAAATGAAAATATCCGAGTACACATTCAAAACCGTTATGAACACATAGACATGTGCAATAACGTCTACAGTGGGAATTAACTCATGCAGAGCAGAATGGGGACACTGATTTGTAGTGATAAGTCTAACTTTATCACACGATATCCTCACAGGTATGTTTGGTCCGTACGTGGTTATCCCGTTCCCGTATACCACCGGAAAATGTACCTGTCTGAGGATGCATATCCAAGTACGATTTTAAGTGTCTGTGTGTTTTTGCTGAGAATTTGATGACAGAGAGAGGCTGGTGAAAACTTATCGTGATCAACGGAAGATGGAATAGTATTTCTATTTTGCCATGGCTATCTCAAAATTGAGACGCTAATGCCATAGAAAGAATTCTATTGGATTGTGTCACATTCGCGTAATATGATGCTATCTACAGTTCGTAAATAATAGGAAAATATGTGAGATTTTCTATGTATGCGTAGAAGGAGGAGTGAGGCAGCATTCGGAGGGAAAAGGATGCACTTCATGTATGGCCAGATTGAACTCTGTGTACATTTACGTTGCTATATATCACCCTGTAAAGATCACAATGCGACCGAGTAAAGACCAGGCTATTTACTGCGTACCTCGTGGGTGGCTGATATAGCAGTTTTGAGACTTGTTCCTATTCTTGACGAGCTGTACCTCACACATACGTCGAAGCCCGAGCCCCAGTGGACGATAAGCCCTGTACTGGAATTTGGATATTGAAGCCAATTCTGGGGATTGGAGTCCTTATTAGGTAATTTGTACGATAGCTGCACAGGAGATATGTACACGGCAAATATTTCATGTTTATTATATCCTATGTTTTAGATTAATCATCGACATGTTCTTACTGAACAGACTGTATTCAAAAAATAAAACGATTAAACCTCCTTCATTTTTTTAGCGCTTATGATCTGTGTCAAGTATGCACCTTTCTCAGTTTATGTAGATTTATGTTAGTACGTAGATGGTGAAAAAGATAAAACCGATTCCACAACGAAGGCGATAACATTTTATTCGGGTTTTACATCCAATATGACACAGAAACGCTTCATCACTGGAAATTTCGAGGTGAACGCTCATGCCAGCTGGTCGCCACAACGGCTAGCTTTGCGTGTTACCACATCGATAGACATCCCGATTGATTAATGCAGGAATCAAACGCCGCCGAGCCGATTCAATCGTCACATTCTGCTTGCTTCGTCTGACATCCCACACTGTGTCCGTCGAAATGACATGATATTTCTGTGCGGTAATATGTATACACTATGAATATGTATGTACATAACACTTTAATTGAGTGCGAATGAACCGCGGAAAATAAGGGTAGAACGTCATGGTTTTGTATGCGCTGTGCAACTCTTTTGTCTACTAAAAATGGGTGGCTGCATTTAATTTTTAGGAGTACTAGCTCCTAAAGCTTCTACCTAATTTAAAAGTTGTGCATTTTGTAAAAAAGAGAAATGACAAATAAACTGAACAAACCTTGAACAAACGAAGATATATACCTACTAGAAAATAGTGAAGATGTACAAAGATAAAATAATACCTAGAGTACGATGATGTGAAAATTGTATACAGCTTTATGATGAGCTGATATGTTACAGGGAAATTACTTACTGCATGAACAAAAATGATTCAACTGTGATGAGATGTGTTGAACTGTTGTTACGAATGATGTTGTTGAACCTGGTTTGAGGAAAGGAGAACATGAAGGTCAAGTAGTACATAGTATCAAAGATGCCTTACAGAGCGTAAACACTTCACTCTCAGATTATTGGCTATAAGAAACCGATATACGTCTACTCTGTTATACAACCTTCCCCAAGGAATGAAACGCTAATTTAAATGATGTGTAAAAGGCCATAAATTCGGTTACGCTAGTAGTTTTTTTAAATTGAATGTTATCAGGTAAATAAAACACTTTGTCCAGTACACTTAGAGTAGAATAAATGAATCGTCCACGTAACTTAAGAAACTATTGGCTTGGGAACCGTCAGGAGAAGGCCTAATAAGGGAGGACTGGACAGTAGAAGATCAGCTATTGCACTATTACCTACAAGAGAACATAGAGTAACTAGACTGCGTTTTGCAAGAGAACAAGTAAATTGGACCATTGATAACTGGAAGCGAGTTTTGTTTTCAGACGAAACAATAGTAAGTATTAATTCACCAGATGAACATCAACGAGTCTGGTGGAGGTCAGGAGAGAGGTTTGCTGTCTCCAATATCACTCCGAGGATCAGGGGCGTAGCGTACATGGATGCGAGTGATGCGTCGCATACCTTCAAAAATTGGCAAATTAGTGTTATTTAAAAGTTCAATCGATTTATTCAATTATTAAATTTTTTTTATTATTTTAAACCGACCGCAAATATACATTAATTACATTAAACGCTACCATCAACTATTTTATTTCAAATAGACCGTGAAGGCACCCGAAATTATTGGACTCTCGCGTTACTTGCTGCAGTGCTGAAATGCGATGGTTCACGTTACATTTAAGCTACGCGTTAGATGGGCGAAGAGGTCAGTGATCTTACGCAGTCAACAGTGGAACCTCGAGTGGGTGTTGTCGTTATCGATTATGTGAACGCATCTTGGCGACTGTCGCCATAACATAAGGAAGCTTTTGAGGCGTTGTTTCAGGTAATTGTGGAAAATGAAAATTAGGAATGGGATCGAGAAATCGTTATTTGTGCTAGAGGCCTTTTAACTTTATTGCACGACTTTGATTTTAATTTTTTCTTAGAAGTGCTTTCTGCAATATTCCCACATTCCGAGATTCTGTTTAAAATTCTACAGACAAAAATATCAGATATTAGTTACTGCAATAAAAAGATCACCGATTTAAAATCACATATTCAAAAAATGAGAAATGAGTTTAGTGACATTTTGGACCGTATGGACAGATTAGAATATCAACCACTAAGTAAAATAATGCATTTGGATTTAATTCCTGAAGAAGATAAGAAAAGCACCTACACACGATTGTTTTATGAAATTTTGGACGTTATTACTTTGAACATTAGTGAACGGTTTAGTGAAATTTCTAAACTGAAATTCTTAAATCTAGATTCCACACAATTTACTTCATTCGTGAAACGTTTTCCTACCGAACTTTTTCCTTCTTTAATAGATACATATGGAACATTATTTGATGCAAATCATTTAAAAAGTGAACTTTCAGTGATTTATAGTGATCCCGATTTGAAAAAGAGCATTGTGTTTGAGCTTCACCAATATATTATATCCCTTTAATTATCTTCTGTTTTCCCGGAAAATTGTGTCCTTTAATTTTGACTATTCCTGACACAAGCAGTTCCGCGGAAAGATCATTTTCATATTTAAAGAGAATAAAGACTTATGTGTGAAATTCTCAAAAGCAAGAAAGACTGTCAGCTTTAGTATTAATAAATATTGAAAGTGCCTTGTTAGAAGATATGATATCGTCTCCAATATTTGAAAAAACAGTGATAGACGTTTTCGCTCAAAAACCGAAGAATTGATCTTTATCTTAAAAACTAGGATTTATACCTCGGCATAATCATTTCAGGTTAGTGTCTTTTTTATTTTTACCATTTTCATATGGCCTACCATACATCCGACTATACCTCTTCCCCTTATAAAATTGTTTTCACATCTCTAGATTCTTTTCTCACGCTACGCCCCTGCCGAGGACCCTTTTCTATTTTTGATGAAGCGATAATGTTCTGGGGAGGAATTTGCTTCGCTGGTCGCATGAATTTGGTTTCTATACGGGAGAGATCCATGACTGCACATTTCTACGTAAAAAATCGTTATAGAACATGTGATGCCCCGTTTGTAGGGATGATTTGGTTTTTATGCAGGATAATGTTGGGCCTCACGTTGGGAGAGAGATACTGGACTTCGATTTGTGAATATTACAACTATGGACTGGCCACCAACAAACCTAGACATGAACCCCATAGAGCATCTACGGGATGCACTAAAACGACCAGTTAAGCCATACCTGCCCTTATGGCTCTTAGGGTATTCGAACAAATCATTCTTGCCAAGTGGGAGAATATTCTTCAGGAAACCATCTACATTTACTTCATCAATAACACGCCCAGACGAATTGGAGCAGTGATAAGATCTAGAGGAGGATCAACATACTACTGAATTCAAATTATCACGATATAATTTCATCTCCAATCTTTTTCTAAAATTTTTTCATTAAACGCGTTTTCATTGCATTTGACATTATTCCTTTCTATTATTTATTCATATTTTTTCCCGATAATACCATTCTAATTTAATAAATTAGAATGGATTTGCAGCATAGTACCTACATGCTTTAAATCTTCGAAAAAATAAAAATAATAATGTGAGATTCCACTGATACGTTAATTTTGTGTGCGTTAGTTTTAAAAGTAGAACTGGAAAAATCTACTCTTTGCAAAAAATACACATACGAGTTATTTCTTGAAAAAATAATTATAAAAATTGTACTGGAAATATAATACTTGTGATGCATTGGATGTGTACGAATATGTATAGTTTATTTCATCGCTATTTGCCAAATAAAAAATCCCAAACGGCTCTTATCTCATACCGTGGCTTGTTTATATGGCTAGGCTTAGGTAGACTGTTCCGTTTATCGGCAAGATAAGAAAGTTTTTACTTTTCTGCACTCCACTATACTAGCGGAAAAGTAATGTAATCGTGTAAAGAAAGAGTGAAAGAACAAAATGTTTTCTTTGGGTTTATTTTTCGTTCTTCGGCAAAGAAATGGTTTTTAAAAAATGTTTGCTGTGTATGTGTCGTCATTGTCGTCGGCATTTATTCTTGTTAGCACGATAACTCAACTAAATCGTGTCGGATCGATCGGGTTTTGACTGATTCTGATTGGGGACGTCTCCCAGACGACAGTTATTGATTTTGAGGTGGATAGAACACACTCTATCATGTACATGGGTCATGAGAAAGTACAATGGTGGACTATTTGAGAATTTTTTTTAGCACGATCACTCAATTAAATCGTGTCGGATCGATCGGGTTTCGACTGATTCTGATTAGGAACGTCTACCAGACGACATCTATTGATTTTGAGGTGGATAGGACACACCCCACCCTGTCCATGGGCCGTGAGAAAGCACGATGGTGGACTATTTGAAAAAAGTAAAACTGTCGCATAAAACACATAGGTATTCTGTATTTATGTGTTAGTTTATTTTTTCTCGGCCACTCAATTTCGAGATAGAGATGTTCTAGTTCGTTTTAAAGTTTTAAAATTATTTATTTATTTGGCAAATAGCGATAAAATATACTTCGTAAATATAATGGCATCCATTACACTATATAGATATGCACAAATACAAACATAAGTACAATTTTATGAGCAAAATCGTTATTGTAATTATGGCATTACTTTAAGTATTCCGACAATAAATCAGAAATTTATTCATACACTAAATATGACCATTAATTAAAAAAAAAATCTTCAAGTTAATGCTCAACATCATAAATTTGGTTTAATCTACCTAATGTAAAAGTTTACATGTATATTTATGTATGTAAACTGTTCATAAGAAGCTATAAAACTTTCAATTTCAGTGGGAACCTTAAACTCTATTTACTGTATACAATTAAAATTATTAATATTTCAATTCATTGTCACTTCTTAAAATAAGCTTTGGTAATTTATGTCTCTTTACGCTACATGCCATTTGTCGTATTCCCTCGTTTTTCTAAAAACGCTACGAAAGCTGTCTCAGTTGAAACGTTAACGGCTTGTTTGTAAACACAGTTATATTTACAAATGTCCTTACGAGGGCATTGTTGGACAGCCGCGAGGTTTAACAAATTTCTTTCACAAAAGAAAGAAAAACAGTGTAGTCTTTATACTTTACAGATGACCTCAACAAACAATGCGCTTCTCTTAACGATTCCTCGCAGAAATACATTCACCACAAAAGACATATCCCACTCCCTCTCCTTCATTTATCATTATTGCAATTCTCATTTTCTTAAGTATTCGCATTTCGTGGGTAGTAGTTTTCTACATTCCTCTAGCTAGGAGCTCCCTTCACCGGTAATGACAAATGTAAGATTTGCGAACCGGAAGGGACCAGACTTATTAAAGATAACCAGCACGGGAAAACCCTGTTATGTGAGATCCTTCACGAAACCCTCTTTCGGGACATTACGACCAGATGCTGTTCGTTGGTACTCCCTGAATTTTCCCTTTTCAAGCTTTATTTTCTTATTAAGTGACTAGTTGTTATACTGAATTAAGTCGTTTATTCGAGAAGTCTCGAGTAATAGGAAACGGTTTTGGCTGAGGCATTTTACAGTTTTAATAGTTTCTCTAAAGTCACGTGATAGGTTTTTTATTTGAGTCGTCTAGATTCAAAATGCGCAAAGTTCCATCAACTAATATTTTACAGATAACTCAAAAAACTGATATGTATAAGTTTTAAATAATTTTAACTTTGAAATATGAATTATTATGATATTTTATCAAAATAAAAACCAAATCAACCAAAAATATTTATAGCTATACTTTTTATTAAGACTAATTTTATTAATAAACTAATTAATATTAAATAATTAAATTAATAAATTATTGGAGATTGCATGTTTTGAATCTAAATCCGAACTTTAGCATTGATTTTAATCGTGATATTGAAAGGTTTGAAGCAATACGACTTCACAGCAGGAAAGAATGGAAAATTATCTAAAAGAAAACGTAGCTAACTCATTTTTGGTGAAAACTGGATCTTTCACTGTTTGAATTTAGACGACTTATTTGAATACATACGAGTACATGAAAAGCTAGGAAACAATTACTAAAAATAACGGCGATTTTAATAAGCGCATTAAGAATTCTAAAAAATGTAAACGATCGACAGCACTCATTAAAACGTTCAGACTAAACAAAAGCTATTTGTAATACTCAATTACAAGCGTATAAAAGTAAAACTGGCTCTCAAAATACTATTTCTTGAATGCGAGGTGACAGCTTGATGATTCCACTATATACGAGTATATATATATATATATATATATATATATATATATATATATATATACATATATATATATATATATATATATATATATATATATATATATATACATATATATATATATATATATATATATATATATATATATATATATATATATATATATATATATATATATATATGTAAACGTTTAGGGAATATTAAATAATAATCAGGGGTTTTTACCACCTCAGACTTTATTTTTGGACTGTATTCAACATCTACAACAGTACTCGCGAATTCTCTGGGTTAGACTGCCGCCTCACTCCCCAATCGTCCCGCTGCTCGGTCCGTTACGCCTCCGTTCGGCCATCCTCCCGACTATAGCGCGAGGGTCGATATTATTGACTGTTTACACGGCCATCCTGTTTGCGGAGCGTCCTCGCACCGACCGAGGTGATGCTGATCTGAAAACAGAATACCGAAACAGAGACTGCCCAAACAATGGTATAATGTTATTGTTAGTACTGTGCAGAGTTTTAGGTAATACAGTCAATTACTAGACATAGTGGTACTGCCACTCTCCTAGTTTTTATCGCACATCAGGTGGTACTGCCACCTTTTCAAGGCATAGTGGTACTGCCACTATCCGCTGCTTCATTGAATGGTAGGTGGTACTGCCACCTTCTCAAGGCATAGTGGTACTGCCACTAGCCGCTGCTTCATCGAATGGTAGGTGGTACTGCCACCTTATCAAGGCATAGTGGTACTGGTACTTTACGCCCACACTTATAACATGCTCCGTTCCTACCATGGCTCGAGGACCGTGGTTCTCTTAGTCTGCGCTCGTGTTTCGTCTTAGTCTCCCCGCTCCAGATCCTTCATGTGCGCGCATTGATGCTCCGGATGTTCTTTTGCGGCGTGTATCAGCTTCGCTTAATAACTTTAATAATTCACGTTCTGATTCTGGTTTTTGTACGTGAATCATTGAACGTGCCTCAGTGTGGTCCAGACCGTATTCTACCATGCTAAGCATAATATTCCACGGCAGCTTATCGTAGAACCGTGTAATCATTCTAAGCTTTTTATTGCCGTAATCGCATAACCCATCACAATCGTGGCTTCGGAGTGTAGTAGCCAAATATGCACGTGCTCCTGGTGTCTCCCGATCAGGAAAAGCCTCGACCTCAGAGCATCTCCTGCTTTTGCGATCATGAGAATGTCACGTACATTTAGTTCATGTTTTAACTTTGTAGCGTCCTCCAACCATTCCTCGATTGAGTAAGCACTCGTCTCCGGATCGTAACTTGCGAGACTGAACTGGACCTGCGTAGTCATTGACGCAAGCGCATTTGAACTCCCTGCTTCTGATACATTAGGCGTTGCCCCTAGTGTTGTCGCCATCTTTACATGCTGAGTTAACTCTGCAAGTTGTTGTTGTTGCATTGCAACTAAGTTGACGAGCGTCTCCTGCCACTGCACTTTGGCACGTTTCGGGTTTGAAGGGCCACCGAAGTCCTCTGTGCTCACAGCACTTATCTCAGCGTCACTTTCACGTTCAACACCATCCGCCATATTATCTACGTTTTTAAGTCAATTTTCTAGTTTTTTGCTAATAAGGGCACTACGCACGGATCAATCCCACTTCTGATGTAAACGTTTAGGGAATATTAAATAATAATCAGGGGTTTTTACCACCTCAGACTTTATTTTTGGACTGTATTCAACATCTACAACAGTACTCGCGAATTCTCTGGGTTAGACTGCCGCCTCACTCCCCAATCGTCCCGCTGCTCGGTCCGTTACGCCTCCGTTCGGCCATCCTTCCGACTATAGCGCGAGGGTCGATATTATTGACTGTTTACATATATATATATATATATATATATATATATATTTATATATATATATATATATATATATATATATATATATATATATATATATATATATATATATATATATATATATATATATATATATATACATATAGCTACAATTTCAGTTAAAGAAATATTTTGTATTAAAATATTTTTAGTATTAATTACACTATATATATATATATATATATATATATATATATATATATATATATATATATATATATATATATATATATATAAACTATACTATAATATTTTTACATAAATAATTCAAGCGTTTTCCGAATCATAATGTTGTTTTACTAGTACTTTATAGCTAGTTTCTAAAAAAATAAAAAAAATCTGTATTACTGATGTAATATAGATTAATTAGATTATTAGAATTAGAAGTAAATTGTTTCGAACTATGCCCTAGCAGTAGTCAAATTCGCCTTCATGTTGCTGTCCTTTATCCTCATTATATATCATAATTCTACTCTGCTTATGTCATTATTAGTAATTGTGCTCGGTTGACCTTGGAGTTCCTCCCCACCGGTGTTCGACAAAGTTAACCTTTAAGTATTTTTAGGGCGATACCCGCCTTTCTTGTTAACAACGATTCCATCTTCACAATTTCCACTGAATTTTTACTAATGCGTGAAGAATATTAAGAAGTTCTATCCAAAATTTTTACATTATCATAATCTACTATGTGGTTCTGGTCTTATGTACATGTTCCGCTATTGCCGACTAATCTGTACATTCTATCTTGGTGTGCCCGTTATGTTCCATAATTCTGATTGGAAGCGCCTGATTGTTAGACCAATATAATTATTTCCACATAAATACTTCAAGCAGCATACACTTGAATACTTCTGAACTTACTTCTGACATAGTATCTCTTTAGAAGAAAGTGCGTTTTGGATATTTCTAATTATTCCGACACGTACCTCTACGCTTTTTTCGTATAATGTTTTTTAGTTTACCTGTTACTGCGGTAATATAAGGTAAACATGCAGAACTTCTTGGTTGCTATTATGTTCTTATGTTTTCATTGTTCATGGCTCTTAGTACATATCTTCATTTCCATTCCTTTCCAGAGCTTTTTCGATATTTCTTAATTCCATAGGTCTATTGCCACATATTGTGTTGATCCTGTGAATTAACGTTCGCATTGGGAATCTTTGCTGTTGCGGGTGCGATTTAGAAATATTATGTAGATAACTGTCTGTATGAATTTCATTCGTATACATGCCATGGACCAGCTTGTTGTATTGAGTGCATTGCACTGATTTTATTTCTAGATTGTTCAGGTTTTGAGATTTTTGAAATGACCTACAACAAACATTCAATCTTCTTCCGGTGCCGTATTGGATTTTTACAGATTTCATGTTTATATTGAATTATATTCTATTGATGCATATCACTAATAGTTTTTTTTTAATTAGCAAAAATCCAGTATGGCGTTGGTAAGAAAATTGAAAGTTGTAGCTCATATCTCAAGAACTGCAAAAACTAAACACTACTAAACCATTCATGAAAATGTGCCTTTGGAAGGTTAAAATTTTGCTTTCGTATGACGTACGTATGATTAATCGTTTTAATGTAATTTTAAAGTACTTTATATTTTATATAGCGTAAGTATACGCGTAGCGTGAGTTAAAAATACATAAGATTACAGTATTTGGAATAATTGTACTACCTGAATAATACTAATAAACGAATAAGTACATTACATTGATCTATTATGGAGATAATTGTGTTAAAAGCAAGACGTGGGTTAAATATCCTATGTAATTTACGATGTTGGACGTTTATCTTATTTGAATTACATGAGACCCGCACCGCCATGTCTTTATAATGTTTGGTTGGTTTACGTTAGCGGAATCTCACCACACGTTAATACCGCCATCTATAAAGTATTGTATTAGGTACATCTATAATGTATCTATATTGATAATGCTATAATGTATTAAATTGAAATAATAACACTATCGCTTACAAAGATATACATCTTATAGCAAGAATCTTATTAATACACATATGCAGTCTGCTGTATATAACAAAAAAAAAAAAAAACAAAAAAAAATACCAATAGTCAATTAGAGCAACTAACAGTAATAATAAATATGCTATTATAATATAAATACAACCATTTTTAAAGCGAAAAGAAACGAGTTGTTTATAAAAAAAAATTAAAGCTAAGAATGTTCGTGAGAAGCTCGCCAAGTGCTTTGAGATTTTCATTCGATACATTTTCTGAAGTATCAATCAGTGATGGAAAACTTTTGAAGAAATCTCCAGATGGTGTTATGACAGGGAGCAGAGGACGTAAAAAAATAAATGAATTAAATTTTATAGTTGGAAAGTGTTGCATAAAGAAAGAGTTTTTGTTAAATTAACCTTGTAGTAGCATCCTTTGAATGCGATTCGTAAGCTGGGAAATTCAAAGAACAAAAGCTATGTCGATTTTATATTTCAAATAGGGTTAACAATCTATAGTTGCTTTTAATAATGGCGAATTCAATATATTAAATTAAATTAGTCAATTGTATATCCAATTTTTTTAAATGTTATGTTAACAAATTTTTAAAAACATTAAAAGGTATTAAATTTTAAATCAGAAATAGTTAATTTTCGCTTATTAAATGTGATAGAATTTCGATAGTGTATAGACCAGGCATGTCAAATTCATATGATATTATGGGCCACATGATCTATTTTGTATTAAGTTGGGGGGCCGCATGTTTTCAATGTTCAAAAAATTAATAAAATACGATTTTTAGAATTAGATTATATTATATACGATTTTTTAGATTATATTGTGTATTCTGTATTTATTAGACTCAATGTCAAGCTCAATGCATTGTATATTATACATACATAGTCGTTTTATATTTCATGTCATCTTTTAAACTAAAAATATGTTACATTTTATAGTATATTATACAATATACATACATAGACATTTTATATTCCATATTATTTTTTAAAGTTAAACTATCAATATTTTATATTTTTTATAAAAAACGAAAATAAAAGTTATAATAAGAAATAAACAAAATAACAGTTGAATATTACTTTTTAGACGATATTTGATATCGTTTTTCTCAAAGCAAATCATCAAAATTTGGTTGAATATTGTTAAGAGTTCTATTAAATTATGGCACTGAATTTATTAGGGTCACAGTAAATAGTTTCCTTCCTTAAAAATGTACTTATTATGGGAACGGTCAGCTGTATTTATTTCGGAATCCTATCTTACTGTTAGGGACTATCTTGAACTTTTAACTTCCCTTAACTTTGTATTTCTTAATATGTAATAGCCAGCCTGTTCCAGCATATTCGATGGTCAAAGAGTGATACAAGAGTACAAGACACAAAAGCCGTCACCCTAGCGTCACAGCCAGATGTGAGGAACAGGCTATAAAACAGATAACCGAAAGCCATGCATTTGCATTACTATATCTACTATCTAATACGCAACTTAGGTACATATTAGTCAGTTTTTATAATCATTATACAGAACGTTTTCATTAAAGTGTTCACCGTTGTTGCTTAGTTTTAATAAATCTATGTATTGAAGTAAACACTAATGTTGATCTCACAACCCTTAAGGCAATAACAACAGATGTGGTACAACAGTACGCCCTATTGATACGAAACAAGATCACAACTAAAAACAAATATATTAAGCTGATGCAATTTTTAAAATTGATGATAAATGTTGATTGGTTAATCTTGACCTTTTTGAATTTTTGTTATTGTTCATTACATCACATCAAAGGAAATAGTTGCTCGCATAAATAAGTGCTTCCGAACATAGATAGTATACGCGCAACAAAAGACAACATCCTACATTCATTACATACGTAACTTCCATACATTATTGCTTCAGCAAAGAATCACATTGGATTTCAATTAATTCCATATGTAAGTTTTCATCAACAATTTCAATATCGATAGAGAGAGGTGAAGTAAAAAGTCGAAATTGTAAACATTTAAACTGCATACTGCAACTGTATTAAACTAAACTGCATACAAATAATAATAAAATCTACTTTAAAATAATTAATATTTTTTTCAACAAATTTTTAGTCTTTGCGGGCCATAACCTATGTATTGGCGGGTCATGTGTTTGACATGCCTGATATAGACCAATGAGCATGAAGGCTTCATATTTCCTTCATAGCGATTTAAGTTATAATACTCGAAGTAGGTAATAATTATATGGAACTTCACGCGCGCTTTGCCGAAGTTGAGATACTTAATTGGCAGATGATACTTATACCCGAAATTCGTAATTTGTAACACATTAACATTATATCTCGTAAGCCAATTAAAACTCGTGTTTGCATAAATTTTTCAAAATTCTTCAAAACGTTACTCCTGCTCAAACTGTCACCCTGTATAGTAATAAAATTAACCTAATTCCTACGGTTGAAAATAGACAATTTAGTTTAACAAATAACAATCTGTCCCCATCGTTCATTAACGATATACAGATTGGTTTAATTAGAAAACTACTAATAGGTGTTTACTATAAAGTAACACAAACAAGTTGAAGCATACGATACGATGGACGAATTATCATTTAGGGTGTCTAAAAATAAACAGCAATAAGTTAACATTTGTCTATTAACACATATGTGAACGTGGTAACTGTACGGGAACATAAAAAATTATGAAAACATTGTTAATTATATCCTTTAACTCGTGTTTGTGTAATTTTTCTTTTGAATATAATTAGGTTATTTTTAGGATCACGAAGTTGATGAATAATGATGTAGGCATCTATTTTCTATTGTGAAAGTGGGAAGGTTAATCGAGTCGTCAATAAATTATTGCCTATGTATGAATGAATAGTTTGCTATTGTCAAAGATAATGTTCCGCTAGCTATAGTTTGCACTTGAAAGGAATAATTAATAAATGATAGGTGAATCACAATGTAAGAGGTCACGTATCGTATAATGTATTAAAGAAAAAAAAATACGAATTGGAAGTTTATATGGATAAATAAGAAGAAAAATATGACGAAAAGATTTGGATTAAGCAGTTTTTTAAAATAATAGTATAATAATTCATATAGTGCAACTTATTTATTATATAGCGCAATGATAAATAATTTAAGATTATAATGCTGTAGATCAATATATTACTTCACCAATCAAATGCGTCTGTTTGGAAAATACGTTAGTGTACATACGACTATGCCTAGATAGATTTCTAACATAATGAAGCGTCAACTTTTTTATAATCGTAATTAATTGATTTTCGTTATATTTTATGAATAGTTATAATACACACTTTCCCTTATGTTCGAAATTACAAGCTAAACTCAGTCATAGTTAGCAATTTTAACAATGTGTTCACAAGAAGGCGTGAAGGCTACAATGGTGAAAGTTTGCACTATTTGCAAAATTTTCAATCTATGTTTCTGTGGTTTTCATTTGGTTTAATCCCGAACTCTCTGGATTTATTTCACTGGATACAGTATCACTACATTAATTATAAATTTACAGTATTTAAAGCACTTATGGAACATGGAGAAGAAATATGTGCCATAAGGTTTTGTAATATATCACATGTTGAACTGTCTTCATCTATTTGATTCGTGGTAGTACATGTTGAAACTAAACTGCCAGTTTATTTGATGATCTGGTAAAGATGTATTGGTTGATGGAGAAACTTTGTCCGTAGTGTTTGCAATATTCTCCGATATGTCAATTGAGTCTAAACATGATAATGAGCTATCTATCTGTTTATCTTTTCTTTTTACACAGTACTCTGATTCTTTTTTTTTCTTTAAATAAATAATTTCAATATCATCATCATCGTCATCAAAAATTTCATATACCATGCCTGTTTTCCCGATACGTGTTCAATAGAACTGACATGACGGCGACACCCTGACAGTCATCATCATCGTCATCTATTGTTACCATGTAACCATGCAATCATCTAATTCGCATTTAACACCAGAGAACAGTGTATGTTCTCACCAAAGGATATAACAAACGATGTCTATGTTTAGGATTTCTTCATTTTATCATTAATTTCTAAAGTGAGGTTAGTGAGTTATACACTGAGGTTTTATTGTAAAATACTATCCTACCTGATCGTTAAACTGATACTGATCAATTTTTTTTGTTCTAATGGTGCTAATAAAATTTCACTTTTTGTGGATTTTAGTTATTTTATTAGCAAAAATAGCACTGACTTAGTTTTCCACAAAACACCAAAACACTATACACTACACTTAACTTAAGTGTAACAAGTTCGTCGAGTGTAGTGTATAGTGTTTTGGTATTTGGTGGAAAACTAAGTTAGTGTTATCTTCACACCAAAGTTTTTGACCTACTCCAGTATGTACATATTATGTACAGTATGTAGAATATGTACATAATAAGCCAAAGAAAAATAGTTTTAGTCTGTATTATTGATAAAATGAGTATTATATTTTTAATGTTTCTTTGATAAATATCAGCTAAAATTATATTTAATTCAAAAAATTATGGGCGATGACAAGATGCAAATTTATTCATTCAATTTGGATCAATAGAAATTGCTAGACCATCAATTTTCAAATTGAAACAATTTTTATCGAAAATTACTACCGTAATTAACCACTTCGAGACAAAGCAAAGACTAATTATGAACCCTCAATCATCGAGGTAAGAGGTTAATGAAAAGCCATTAAGAACAAGCCTTCGTTAGACCCGTTGCATTATAAGTTATACAACCCTACTCAGACTGAAATAAAATACACAATACTATAACTTTTAAAAACTAATTTTCAATCAACATCAATATTCCCTGTAAAAAATTGCTGGTGAAATTAGTGTTTTAGTACGAGTATCTCTCGGTATTTCAAATATACTTCCAAATATTCAAGTTAAGAAATGCATACCACTGAGGTTTAATCCTTTTAGATATATCCGAAATTATCAAATCATTGACACTCAACTAAATATTTTTTGAGTTTTTTATATTTAAGTCAAAATTATTACCGGTACAGTATTCAAACAAATATTCGAAATACAGGTTTAGCTCTAGGTTTTATTTGAGTAATCTGTTTTTACAGATACATAAATGTTAAATATAGATGGTCTAATTACGAAATTATTAAATAAAAATTATATATTTTCGGATAGATAGAGGTATATAACACTTCACAGGAATACTCTTAAATATTACTCTCTTAAATATTAAATAGTAATCAACCAAATTATAAATACATGGTGGAAACCGAAAAAGATGGTAGAATAACTATTTTTAATTTAATATCAATGCACAAGAAAACTAAATGATATACATACTTCGGAAATCAATATTTTACTCCTGTCCGTATTTTAATATTCTTAATTGATCTAAATTCATATAAATTTGTAAGATACAGAACATAATTCACAAGATAAAATATAAGTATAAATATATGAGTGTAAGTATAAATACTACAATATAAATATTAATTCAATTTAGAAGAAACCAGCAATTGTAGACCAAAATAATCTTTAGGAAATTAAAGTTTCAGTTGACGAACGGGAAGGCTACACATAGAGGTGAGGACAAACACATACAAGCTTAGAAAGAGGTGTTAAACCATCGTTGAGATTTTAAGTCAAGTATACAATGATTCTCCCAATGGTGAGCTTTGTTCGCAATACCGAGTTAGCATTGCAAAGAATTATTTTGAGAGAGGGAATCAGAAGCGGAATTTAAACAAAGAAATGACATTATATATAGGGAGGTTTTAACATCGACCTAGGCAACCTTACTACCCCCCCCCCCCTTATATTCTAGGAAGGCGATTTACGACAATATGACAACGTTTATTTGTGTATGTACCGAACATATCTATGCACGCATATATATATATATATATATATATATATATATATATATATATATATATATATATATATAGTATCTATGCATACATAGATATAATGACATAAGATAAAATTGTAGTTAAATAGAAAAATAAAAGATTTTAAATGAAAATGGATTATAATATGAACGACATTGTTTTAGTCACCAAGAAGCCGCCATCGTCATATTGATGTACATTGAATTATATGAATATTGAATTTATAAACAGATATTTAAATATAAAATTTCTAAACAAGTAAAATGCGCGACGATTTGCTTAATGATCAGTTAGACTTTCATACTTATGTCAAAAGTATGTATATGAATGGGTATTAAATTAAAAAATGGGAATAATTATAGATGTGATTATCAGGGGCGGCTGGTGTATAGGTGCTGCAGAGCTGCAGAAAAAAATTAGATATTTGTATATTTTCGCAAATAATAATTACTAAAATTTATTAATAAAATAATTTGGTTAGTTGGTGCAGCTAACCAAATTATTGCGTTAAAGTCGCATTCTGCCCGCCGTCCTCTATTGAGTAGTAGACCAGATGAATTATCTGGGTCTCTACGCGAGCGCGTCGCGGTACATTGAACTGGGCCACACGAGGTAGTTCTCAGCACGGCTCGGCACACCCGTCCTCCCCCTCAACTCTCGGGACAATCCACACTTAGCTCGTAAATGCGCGAATTTACACGGTCAGTGAGCTGTATTTTTTCCAGGCAACATCAGTGAATGTTTACTCCTTTCTACTTCTCGTACAGTTGGCGGGCGTAAATCGTACCTATTTCGTGTTAATTTGAGATTTTAAATACTGTCTTGTGAATTTGTATAGTGATTTATTGTACTAATTATTAATATTTATATACTGTGATAGTGACAATGGATTTAGTTTATAATTTAGTTCATGTGAAGCGATTTTTTAAATACTCTTATGAAGAAAAAATTGACTTAAAAAATAATGGTAGGCCATTGCCCGATATTGTTATTGAGACTGCAGGTGTTAGCCGCGAAAAAGCATATAAACGTCAATTTAATAGAGACATTTATTCGAAGAACAATTGGATTTGTGGGTGCAACAAAAAAATGCGTTATTTTGTTTTCCTTGTTTACGTTTTGGCGGCGATAAAGCATGGACGGAGGTAGGGGTGACAGATTTGGTGCACTTAACTGAAAAAATAAAAAAGCACGACAAGTCCAAAAGCCATCTACATAATACAATGGAATTAGCTGTATTAGGAACAACTAATATTAAAGCGCAGCTAGATTCAGCTTATTGGATAAATGTGCAAAAGCATAATGATAATGTGACAAAAAAGAGATACGTTTTGTCAAAAATTATAAACTGCATAAAATTTTGTGGGGCCTTTGAACTGGCGCTGTGAGGACATGACGAAGCTTAAACCTCTCAAAACCCGGGGATATTTCGTGGTTTGATAAATTTTTCTGCTGAGCTTGATGTAATTTTAAGCGAGCATCTACAAAATGCTTCAGTATTTAAAGGAACCTCTAAAGAAATACAAAATGATCTTTTAGACTGTATATTAAAAGTATGTCATGAAGAAATAATTAAAGAAATTAACAAACCTTCATTTTTGGCAGTTATGGCAGACGAAACAACTGATATATCTGCAAAAACTCAGTTAGTGGTAGTTTTAAGATATATTCTCGATGGTGAACCGATTGAACGGTCTTGGACATACTTGAAACCTACAAAACGTGACGCTGAAACTCTTTAGGAAAATATTTTAAGTGTTACAGACCCTCTAGTAGAAAATTCACCTTACAAGCCTTTTCTCTTAACCAAAGAATATGACGGCAAACATGAATGTTCTTCAAAAAGGTATTAAATTCCAAAAATGTTTCTTGTGAAAGTCAAAATTTTTTTATAAACGGATTTTACATAAAAATTCTGAAGTATCAGGAAAACGCGTGACCTTGAAAATTTTCGCCTGCGGCGAAATTTTTTTACGGCCGCTACGGCACCAGTAGTTTGGATACGTTTGAAATTTACACGCGGGCGGCCAATACCCTAGGATTGGGCCTGTGCAGAACACCCGTTTCATTTCATCACGAGCCGCCACTGGTGATTATCCAATGCATATCATTTTGAAACCTGAATATATTTATCATTAGCAAACACATATTTTTTTTATTTCTTTATTTAAAGGTTTTTATTTTTATGGAAGCCAAATTTAGCTTAGTATTATTTTTCCACCCAACCCTCGGACATTCCCATGAACACATCCAGTTGACCGATGTGGGAATCGAACTTTATCGAAGTAATTATTTAATAATTTAACCTTAGAAGATCCTGTTAACATCCATGTCAATTCGAATGCGAACTGAAAATTCATATTCATTTATATTGTTAAATAATGGAGATATTTCTTCTTCATAAACACATAAATCAAAATATTTCACATTGTTCTAGAATCTCACCTTATAAAATATAATAACTGAAATGTGATGTTGCTTTTGACGAAATAAAATGAATTTATAGAAGTAAAAAAAATAGTTACGGAGAATTCATAAAATGTAGTATTTACAGAGAAATTGTCACTATAGCTTTTAATATCATAAACGAACTTACTTATTTAAAGAAAATTTGTATATTTCTTAGATTTCATAGAAATTTTTATTGTTATTTTTTGCAACTAAATTGATCAGTCAATATGAAAAATGATTTCATTCTAGAGCCAATGTATTTACTCAAGTGATAATAATTTAGGTATAGTTAACAATCAAGTATGAACACTTATAGCCTGAATTAATTATTGAAACTTCAGATTACTAAAATAATATGGCATTATTTTTAATTGCTTCGCGACTCTTCCATATCATAATAGCGCTACAATTCTAAGTGACAAACGTTAATGTGTTTCTCCATAATAAAAAGTGATACATTTTAATAGTGGAGCGAGATTAAACCATTACTGTTTCGAATGTAATAAAACCACAATCCAACAGAAATCTAGTTCCAGTTAATAGCCTAGGATTTGACTATTTGGCGCAGACACGAAATTTAGATCTCGAAATAGTGGAATCTTATGTTTATTGCGGCCGCTTGTATGTATACGTAAAGGGGGATAAAAGAATTATACGAGCGAACAAAGAGAGGTTCTATGCTTCCTCATAGAATTAATGGGGGTTTTTATGACGAAAAACTAAAAAATCGTGTAAAAAGGGTGTTAAGTGGCTGTTTGGACAGCTTTGTGAAAAATGAGGTGATCGCATTTAATCACTCTATCTCGCCAAGGGTTAAAGTTACTTTCAGTATTAATCCCGTTCGACAATGGGCAATATAAATGATGGTTGCTAGACTTGCAGTTTATATTTAATTAAAATTACAGCGTGACCCAAAAGTTTGTCAAGTAATACAAAAACTCATAATAGGAATTATAAAACTACGAATAGGCCTAAACTTTGCTTCTGTTCTATATTCTGGGGACCGATAGTTAGGGTGTCTCATTTGGAACTGTAGGATGTGATATGTGAATAAAACTAATACTATTTGACAAACTGGGTTTTTTTTATTCTTCTTCAACATAAAATGGAGACGATACGGCTGCAAAAGGAAAAAAAATATCGTTCATATGGTCGCCTCGACTCATTTGGCATGATGCCATGCCTCTAGCAAAATTGTCCACAACACGGGCACATAAAACTGGCCTTATTTCCCGAATAACAAATTGAATGTTTGCTTTGAGGTAATTTATTGTTGCTGGCTGGGTGGCGTATACTTCTCCTTTGACATAACCTCAAAGAAAAAAGTTCAGTGGTGTTAAATCACATGATCTTGCCAATTGATGTCAGCATTCCGCGAGACAACATGATCAGACAATTTGGTATGCAAGGGACTTTTCGTTGCACATGCTGTATCACACGTTGCATCGTCTTGGTGAAACCACACGTTGTTCAACTTCATATCATCATTTGTTGGAAAAAGTCATTATTTAACATGTTACGATAGCATTCCCCATTTACTGTGATAGATAGCATTACCAGCTTCACTCTCAAAGAAACATGGTCTTTTACTACACCTCTCCAAAATGCGCATCAAACCGTGCATCTCTGTGAATTTCTGTTTCGCGAATAGCATATGGAATTTTACCACCCCGAATTCGACAATTTTGTTTGCTGACATATCCTGAAATGAAAATGTGTTTCATCGCTGAACAAAGTTTTGTTGCAAAAATCAACATCACGTTTTTCCTTTCCTAATACCGAATTAACAAATGTACGATGTTGTAAATGATCTGTAACTTATAATTATTGGTTTAATTGAATTTTGTTCGCTGACAGATGCAGTGCCTTCTTTAAATTCCGATGCGTGGTCAGAGTCAATTGTTGTGTTTGGATGCTCCCGTGCAATTTCTCTCACTGCAGCAATATTTTACGAGGGCGTATTGGTGTTGCCTTATCAATAATAGAACCAGTCTCGCCAAATTTCTTGTTTAAATTACGAACTATTAACTTTGTAGGCGCTGCATTTGTCCTAATTATGTGCGAATTTTTCTTAATGCAACTATAAAACATCAACGCTCACTTTCCTAAAACAGTTGTGCACAAACTATTCGCAAACTATTGTTGAAGAATCGCGGCATGTGACGTACGGTTTGTAGATGACAGTCGTTAAATATTTGACAGAACACAAATGGCGGGCAATTCAAATCCTATAGTTCCAACTCAAACACCCTATATATTAAATAATAGCAGTATTTTTCATAATCTATTTATTTTAAAGTATAATGTTACAATGTCGTTTTTTCTATACCTATACTCTCCTGGCAATATTTGAAATTGTTACACTGAGAGAACAACTTATTTATTGTTAAATAATTAGTTTTATGACAAACGAATGCTGAACAAGTGCATAAATGCTGCAAACAAATCATTGACGTTAAATATGTTCAACTATTTTTCTCGCTCAGAGACAAAAAATTATAAAAAAGGTTTTAATTGAATGTATTTTACTATATTTCCAAAAGTTTTTGGAACATTCCCAAACGTTACGTAAACTACTATTTTAAATTAATCTTTGTATGATTGTATTGCTATAAATCAGAATGCTTATAATCGATAACATTTACCTAATACAAAAGCAAGTAAGAAAACATTACCTCAATATGCATTCGATTGAATATAAGAAAAATATGGAGGGCAGGTAATCTATATGAGATACGATATTTTCAAATGCTTATTGTAACTGAATTGTTTATTGTGTTTATACCTGTCAGCGCAATTTAAATGCTCCTTCATAACGTATTTCAATTAGCTACCGGTACTCAGCGCAAAGGGTATTATAATTTTAATAGAGAATAGGGAGAAAATGATAGTGAACCCACATTAGTGTTAAAGATGACATGTTAATGTAAAATTATATTTTATGCTTCCCAAGAAAGACCTATTAACAAGAATGGATGGTAGGACTATAAAAAAAAATTATAAGCTGTAACTTTAAAATGAAATATTTTGATGATTGACAATAGCTCATTTTATATAAAATATTTTGGGATAATTGATAACTTGTATGGTTTAAAAAATAATTGCTTGAATGAGTATGATTTAAGAGGACCGTAAGTATAATATCTAATGTAAATTGTTTGCAATACGTATCACGGGTTTTATTTCGAAATATCTCACAAAACGTTACAAAGTTGAATTTTAGTTGAAATTTAAAATTCGAAACACGAAATAAAGATGCCATTAGTATTGAATAGAATGGAGATACCTCGAAGGTTATTAGAAATTTGTATAAAGTTAATAAGGGGCTCGCGAATTACTACGAGGGTTGAAAAAGCACGTACCGGGGGTGAAGTGAAATCCTAAGATGCAAAAGGGGATGAAACTATATTGATGTCAAGAGGGGCCCAAGGAAGTCGACTATAGAGAGATGAATCGCTGGAGTGGGTACGGGATTGGAAAGTTCTGCGAACAGATGCTTCAACATTTTTATTTTTTAACTATATTGCCGTGGCATTTTGAAGTGTCTTTTATTATTATGGTATCTACAGAAATGAAATCTTGGTAGATTTAGATATATTCAAGAACAAATAATTGTATTCGACATTTCATATTTAATACAGTTCAAGTATTTATTATTGAAAGGTTTGAAATTTCATAAATTTCTAAGAACACAGATTATTTGTTTGTAAGGCTGTCATTAACACAGATACTGAAAACGCTCATTTAAATAGATTATATATTTCTTATTATTGGTATCATCTGAAAAATTAGTACCCATTCGGCCAAGTATTTTAGTATCTTCAAATAATAATATCTCGTTTTATTAAAACTGACATTTAAGATTCCCATTTAAATAGTTTATATACTTATTATTATTGACTTCTTATCAAAAAAGAGTATTCATTGTTCTAAGTCTTACTTTTATGAAGTAATACTTTGTTTTTTAAATCACTTTATAGCATGCTTGTAGAATATATAATGGATATTCACAATGAGTATATAACTGTCAAGTCACGTCTACTTCAGGATATAGAACAGAATCGGAAATTAAACATGATCTATAATCACATCATTCTCAAAATTCAATGAATATCCACACTAAGAGAGCGGGACATTTTAAAGAAAATACGTCTTGTTGTAGGACAAATACCAATTTAGTTTTGCTAATCATTTGTCTCCCCTTATACATTAAAATTATCATTTCCATTGCACTCAGTATCAGATAATTGAAATACGTTTTATATAGCGATAACATAAGGCAGCCAGACACCAGTATAGACATCGACAGTGCAGGCAGTAATACAATTCAACTAAATCAAGCAACTGTTGTTGTACATCATAGATCACCTGTATGTTGCTTTTATATCCATTTAAGTGCATATTGGGGTAACATGTACTTACTTGTTTTTTAGTGGGTAAATGTTACCGGTTACCGGTTAATTTTATCCAAGTGAATACAATTATGAAAAATAATAAATTAAAATAATATATTACGAAACGGTCGTGAAATATAACTTAGGGAAAGAAATATAATAAAATATATTCCATTCAAAGTATTATCTTTAACGTTTTGTGTATTTCAATGAGAAGCATAGTAGAACTTAAATAAAATTATATAGTTTTGTACTATAAGTAGAAAAAGATTTTGTCGCGATTCGCCAATTTTTACGTTGATAAGATAAAACCTCGATTTAATATCATGAAATTTATTTAATATCTATCTAAATATTTTCTTTTAAAGATAGCATTTGTTTCACACAAACATATTTATTTAGGCATCACTACTTGATGTGAAATCTTACCCAACAGTTTAATTTCAAAGGTAATATTACTTTCACAGAACAAATATTTTTCTTACCTAATGTGAATACTAAATCATATTTAATATATTCGCAATAATTAGGGTGTTAATATATTTGATTTTTTTTTTGTTTAAGAGATACTGATCAACCCTATAACTATTATTGTATATGGCAGTATATTTATTTATCATAAACCTAGTCTATTAACAATAAATACATTATTCTCTCAGCATATTCTGTCAATGGTATATGCATATTCAATGATACATATGTCAAATTATTGAACAATGTGGTATAAGTTTAAAAAACGATAAGTAACGATAGATTCTAAAAAAAGAATGTAGTAATCAAATATGTAATTAATTAAAAAACATAGGTTTAGAGTACATACCTTTGCAATTTCCCAACCTTTTAAGACGATTCTAAAAATCGTAAATTTCTGTATATACCATAATTACTAGGGGATTTAGCTTTCAATGATTTGGCGGTCACTTACTATATTCCTCAGGCAATGACTCTCAAGGTCCGTCCACATATACAAGAACGAAGCGCAACGTAACGTCGACGCGTAACTTACCATCGTGACACAATATCGCAACAGGACACATACTTTTTACCCACAACAAGACATCGACGCGTTACACCACGCCGTTTCATCCGTCAGTTCTTGTTGAAAACTTGTAAAGGTGCGGTCTAGTGTACACAACCAAACAATGGTCCGTCGATTCGTTCGTCGTAGTATGAAACTAGTCCGCAAGTTCAACTCAAGCATAATTTTTTGAAATTTTATTATAATACGTAGGATGTTTTGTATTCCATAATACTTCCTTATTTCGATACACTTCACTTCATTGCTCTTCACACCACTCCATGTTTGAAACTAAAGCAGTACTGTCATGCTGTGTTGTTACGCAGTCCCGTCCAGACATGAAAGGGGGATGTGTAACGCCACCGCGGTACAAGACTTTGATGTAACGCTGAAAAACCGACAAGCTACGGAACACCCAGATGTTGCGCGACGACGTTGCGGTGTTACGCTGTGTAGTCTTTAAATATGCCACGGGGCGGCGTTACGTTATGCTTCGTTGCTGCTTGCCTGGACACACCTTTATGTAATATCAAATATAAAATTAAAAACAACGAAAAGTCCGCGAATAATTCATCAGTTGCAAAAATTGTAGTCAAAAGTATATTGTACAAATGAAATGAAGAATTGTGACTAGGGTTTAGGAGCACATGACTCACATAAAATATCTATCGTTATCCAACATGCAATCGAAGGGAGTCGTAGAATATATTCTACTAACTGAAAGTTAGTTAAATGTATAACCTATAGTATATAGCTAAAAAGTATAAAGAAATAAAGTGTCGCATGCCTTTAAAAGTATCACGATAATTTAATGTGATAACATGCAAAGTCAATGATCTTAGGAGTAAATTGAAACTCCGTTGTTTTGGTAGTTATGATGAATGGTAGCTGATATGTCTACCTCTTTACGATTTGCTAACCATGAATGAAAATAGTTATAACAGATTATGCATTGGAAGCACTAGTGTAGTAATAGTGTCTCTTATTATTATACGGCTCATATTATCTCTTCACTAGTCATTTACAGGAAATATCTCTTCACTGGTCACTCACCATGCAGAAAATTCAGGTGTTTATAAATAACTTGTGTTTTTGCATTTATTACAATATTTTATAACTTATGCGTCAGTAAAAAGCGTACAATTATTTACTGCGGCTATATTATCTTTACCCTTTTCAGTTCTTTAGACACGATGTAATATTTCACATTATTCTTTCCGCCCTGTATAATACGAAGCGGTCGCGGTAGCTTCATCATAAAGGGGCGCAGTAAGTCGAGTCAAGAGCCCGATGAAAGCGAGAGCGCTTCAAGTTCTTTGAGACAGCCACTTTGCCCAAGACGCGCGCTCCTCATTCCAGCCAATCCTCAATTAAATAGGGAAAAATAAACACACGCACTGTTTTGTTCAAACAGCCTTATAATCCTAGCTATCGTCAGGGAATGTTTCGAGGGCACTTTGGTTTCGTGATTTATGATAAATATGGGCAGTTTCGTATCTTCATTAGCGATATTAGAAAAATATATTACACATCTTTATTTTACAAAAGATATACAGAAATAGTCTGTTAATTATACTGTTACATATTATTACAATTGTTATATGTAGTAATTTAACATATTTTATTACGTTAAATTACCAAGTATGGAATATATTCATTATTTTGAAATACAAACGTATTTTGTTAAATTCCTCGGACATATTGATTTTTAATTTTAATAGTGCCTCTTCGTTTTATTTTATTATCTACATTATCGCTGCTTTGGTTATGGCGTCTTCTATTATTTTTTTTCAGATGTTACTCCCTTGTTAATTTTTGTCATTTTTGAGCTGATTTCAAAAACCTATACTACTCTACTAGGCTCTAAAGTTCATAAGCTTGGAGCTACAGATATTTGAAAGTATATTTTTAAAGGCTATTAAATTGTATTTTGTAATGTTTTCTTAAGTAGGTTGGTACTTACAATAGTTTTGTATAAAGACAACACCTTTAACCAATTATTTAAATTCAGTTGAGTTGCTGTTAGTGTTGAAATGATTCCTAATAATTTGTGCTTTTTGCTTTATAATAATGCGTTTGTCGGTATTTCTTGAAATTCTTATGATGATTGGATATGGTTACAGGAGACGAGCAGAAGAAGGAGTATGTATTTTGTTTAACACTAAGTACCTAGATAGATCCATAAGCTAATAAACAGTGAGCAAAATTAAAGAAAAATATGTGGGGACTGGTTTCTTAGATGATCTACCAAAGAAAGACCGACCATCCAGCTATTGATGGCCATCTAGTAATTCATGAGCTCGTCCGAGACTATGATATCCCTTCTATTTCAGTACACAAAGTATTAAAATTAGAAAACTGGCATCCATTTAATATATATCTTATGCAAGAATTATTTGATGATCATCGGAATCGAAATTTAGAATTCTGCAAAATATTAATTAGGCATAACATTGCATAAATTCATGATATATATTGTAGATACTGGGCAAAAAAAAATCCTCTAGAGATACGAGAGCAGTACAAACCGCACCAAAAAAGGCAAAAATCATCAGTTTTAATCATTTCCAGATGATTCCAACTTTGTTGACAAAATGCGCGTCGAGTGTAGTGTATAGTGTTTTGGTGTTTTGTGGAAAACTAAGTCAGTGTTATCTTCACACCAAAGGTTCTAACCTACTCCAGTATCAAAAAAGGTGAATATATGGGAAGGAATACTTCACAATATGGTAATCGATACATTCATATTTTTTCGATGACACTATAAATGGACTAAGATATTTAGTAAGGAAAATTACCTTTAGACAAAAAATACTTAAATTTAAATATACATCATAGATATAGATATACAGTTTAGGTTTTTTTCCTCTTATTACGCCCTTAAAATTTTTAAATGTCATTCCCTAGCTCATTATACATTCACCTCGTAATATAATCACAATAAAATTATTTAAATAAAATACAAAGCACTATATATGTAATACAGATTTTAGACATGTCAAAAAAGAAAACGGAAGTTGTAAACGTACTACAGTTTGTAATTTTAATTTTTAGTTGAATAAGATTTACTTTTACCAAGTGAACAACATATTTTAATCTATTAAGTTATTCTTCCAAAAGGATTTGAATAACGATTTATCATCAACTTGTGGATTTTTTTATATTTGGGTGATATGCCATCTTGAATTGAGACCAACATGTTCGAGATATAATCATATTTACGTTGAGTTTCAATATTCTAATAATAAAAAATAACATTTTCAGTATAGAAATGCGATTGGGTATGCTATAGTGAGTTTCCGTATTCCCACGATTGTTTCATTGTAATATTAAGCATGATTTTACTTTTCCGCATTCAACTATACTAGCGGAAAAGTAATGTAATCGTGTAAAGAAAAATGGGAAAAAACTATTCTTTTTCGTTTATTTTACGTTTTTCGGCCTAAAAATAAAAAAAACTGGGTTTTAAAAAATTTTGTCTGTGTGTGTGTGGTCGTTGTCGTCAGCATTAAAATTTCTTGTTAGCACGATAACTCAACTAAATTGTGTCGGATCGATCGGGTTTTGACTGATTCTGATCGGGGACGTCTCCCAGATGACACCTATTGACTTTGAGGTGGATAGGACACACCTCACCCTGTCCATGGGTCATTAGAAAGCACGATGGTGGACTATATGAGAAATTTATTTTGTTAATATGATAACTCAACTAAATCGTGTCGGATCGATCGGGTTTTGACTAATTCTGATCGGGAACGTCTCCCAGACGACACCTATTGATATTGAGGTGGATAGAACACACTCTACCATGTTCATGGGTCATGAGGAAGCATAATGGCGGACTATTTGAGATTTTTTTTTTGTTAGCACGATCACTCAATTAAATCGTGTCGAATCGATCAGGTTTCGACTGATTCAGATTAGGGATGTCTACCAGACGACATCTATTGATTTTGAGGTGGATAGGACAGACCTCACCCTGTAAAACACATATTCTGCATTTATGTGTTGGTTTATTTCTTCTTGGCCACTCAATTTCGAGATAGAGATATTCTACGTGCGGCAAAGTCCGTTTTGAGGTTTCAAAACTGTTTATTATTTATAATAGAACATACTTATAGGAAAATAGGAAAAAGTAGTTATAACAAGTATATATTTTTTATAATTACGGAGGTTTTTCAGATTTATCATAATTATGTCGTTTTGATACGAGTTATTGG
The DNA here is from genome assembly GCA_037954035.1 of Rosalia funebris. Taxonomy (NCBI): domain Eukaryota; kingdom Metazoa; phylum Arthropoda; class Insecta; order Coleoptera; family Cerambycidae; genus Rosalia; species Rosalia funebris. The sequence continues at coordinate 16,367,401 of JAZFAV010000007.1, forward strand.
ACTAAGATGTTTTTTCTTTGCATTTAAATAAATTTTCATTCTGTAGGTTTTACCATAATTATATACCATGTATTTTTAAAACATTAACTATTTGGAATCAACCTAATGAGTTAACTGAGTATTATATCATTAGCAATAGACACATATAAGCAGTAGTGACGTGTATATTGCCACAATAATTGTTGATCAACATGAAAACAAATTTAATTATTAATATTAGAGAAAATATGTTTTAAGTATAATAACTTTTGATCATAAAAAGTATCGAATTACAAAAATTTATTTCGAAAGTGAATTTTTTTAGAATTCTCATTACCGATAACCGAAGATTATTTTAAATAAAACTCTACGTTTTTTCTATTATTTCAATTTGTTTCTGTTATAAAATCGCAATTTTTGGAGGTGATGTATTTGTATAGGTTACACAACTTAAGGGCTCAATGAAAAGGGTTAAAAAATCACATCTAAAAGGGAAACAAAAGTAAAATTCAGTATATAATTGTAATTATTACTTTATATTCAAACTAAATTTTTAATGGATTTCAATACAAATGGATTAATTAAATCCGTGGATCGTCTTATTCCGTGTTTTAACTGAAATGTTTGTATTGTTTTATAGTAATTCTATGAAAAGCACTGGTATCGCTTAAAGCATATAGACATAATTGTTCGGTTTACGCATTCTACAATATTTTGCATTTGTAAATTGCGAAGATAACTCGTAAAATTAGTAATAATGTAAATTACTAGATTCAAATATTCATAATATTTAATTTATACGATTCAATTTATTGCGTATACGTAATAGGTTTTGATTAATTTTCATTTTTTGGGTTATTTAAAGTTTCTGTAAATGAATGTTAAAATGCGTATTCCAAACATTATAACAAGAAATGGCGAATGCGCCAATGATATATCTAACGCCCGAAAATAAACGGTATTAAATATCAAGAAATTATATACACAGGCGCTGTTTATTTTCTAAGTCTACCAAATACATTTAATTAAACACGATCAGCAGCCCACTGTGAAGAGATATAATTTAACAATGCCGCGCGCTGATTTAACAGGCTGGAATGAAAAGGGCAAACGTGCAATTGAAATATTAATTAAAAATTGTCGGAAAAATGTTATACTTTCACTTAGCAGTAACAAACAAAGATAAAAAAGACTGGATCATTACTTTTCGATCTGAAAACGATGACAGACACTGTCAATGGTAAATCTTCGCACCAGCAACAAGATTGGCTTTTAACGTGATGCGATGTGAAGGCCTTTGTCAACACTTCACAAATGTTACCCTCCTATTCAGGAAATTAACATGCACTACGTTCCTATGTTATACAATACCCCACGAGAATGGCAGGGAATGAATGTACAGTGTGATTGCTAGTGGTCATTAGATACAATTTTTGAGCATAATTATTATACTCATGAAAAATAAGGTAAAAACATACATGTATTTCTATAACGGTGATGTAATTTATCATGCATAGTCTTTAATTATTATGAAGTAAAGTATTTTAGCTTAAACGTAATGAGAGTACAATAGTTTGATGCACTATTAAACATATCTAGGTTATGTTCAATAGTGAAAGTGAATTAGTACACAGACAAAAAGAATATTTTGATATAAACAGACGTTCTTTGATTTAAAGAAACTACTTCTCCGAAGAGACTCAATAAAATATCTGTATTAAAAGAAGACACTAGTTTCCAAGAAATGTCGAAGTTATAATTTTGTGATTTGATAAAATTCTTTATTAAATCAAACAATTCTATCCTATATTTATTAATATATAAGATTTAATTTATTTAAATCAAAGAATTATTATTAAGTTAAAATATTTTTTATAATCAAAGAAATACAAAATATATATTGAATAAATACGATATACTTTTCAAGTTTATTTTTATACAAGTCTATTTCTATTTGAGCAAACAAGAGTCTTTCATCCGAATATTCTTTACTTTTATTTAGTAAGAGAAATCTGAGGTTTCAGATTTAAATAATCTCTTTTCTCTGTATGGTGTTTTTCTGTATAGATATTTCTCGTTACTGGCCAAACAAGATCGTCATCAGTATAATGTTTTATTTATCATTCAAAAAGAAAAAAAAGTACCGATACTACTACTACGTTGTGCAGTCACCATCGCTGCCAATAATAACCTCGCAAGCATTCTACTAAAGTAATAGCATATTTTTTGGCAAACCTCACCATATTTTACATAAATATGTTTGATTATGTTTTTTTTTCCAACCCTTATTTCTATGAAGTTTATATTCTGTATATGATTCTACATTTTCAATAGGACTAGCATCCGACTATTATGATGACTAGTCCACGCGATCATTTGCTTGTTTGAATTACGTGCAAATACCTCCCTGATGGTTTAGATGATAATTAAAGAATCGACCAACAAGACAAATTCTGGTATTCTGAATATGATATTAATAATATTCTCTAGAATCACTTTAAAATATTAATCAAGGGGTAAAAAGGATATTTCGCTTTCTTTAATCGTTTCGCATCGATAAAAAAATCATATGCGAGATGAAAGCCACGAACAAATACTATTTCTTGATGTACCAATCATTAAAAATGGGGGAGAATGGATTAGAATTTTATGTACATATATAAGGAAGAATCTATCATTTGTAGATACATTACTAATGTATCCACATTATTCATATCAACACAAAATGGCAAGTTTAGACATTCTGGCCCATCAATATTCGCTTAGCTACTATAGGTCCGACAAGGAAAATAATTTTAAGGATAATTAAGGTAACTAGAGGTAGAATTAGGTTACTAGAAGTAATGGATATCTTACTCATATAGATAAATGAAGAACACGCAGAGTGGAGGCAAAAGTTTGGACTCTTACTTAATTGTATTATATTTAAGAGAAATATGATTACTCAGTAGGACCAGTAGACGAAAAAATATATTGATTAAATAATTTTTAATTGAAAGGCAAAGACTATGCGTCAATTTAATCGCGCGGACCAGAGTGCACTTAAAAAAATTGTAGTATAAAACTAATTGTACATATATAATATAAATAACCTTTGTGTACCCAAAATTTCTTATACACTTAAATATACATATATCACTGAATAATAGAATCATTACATTACTTTTATTACTTTTCCGCACTCCACTATACTAGCGGAAGAATAATGTAATCGTGTAAAGAAAAAGTGGAAAAAAAAACAAAATCGTGTCGGATCGATCGGGTTTTAACTGATTCTGATCGGGGACGTCTCCCAGATGACACCTATTGATTTTGAGGTGGATAGCACATCCTCCCTCCTTGGGCCTATTTGAGATTTTTTTTGTTAGCACGATGACTCAACTAAATCGTGCCGGATCGATTGGGTTTTGACTACTTCTGATCGGGGACGTCTCCCAGACGACACCTATTGATTTGGAGGTGGATAGGACACACTCCACCCTGTCCATGAGTCATGAGAGCACGATGGTGGACTATTTGAGAAATTTGTTTTGTAAATACGATACCTCAACTAAATCGTATCAGATCGATCGGGTTTTGACTGATTCTGATCGGGAACGTCTCGCAGAGGGCACCTATTGAGTTTGAGGTGGATAAGACACACCCCACTATGTCCATGGGTCATGAGAAAGCACGACGGTGGACTATTTGAGAAATTTTTTTTGTTAACACGATAACTCAACTAAATCATGTCGGATCGATCGGGTTTTGACTGACTTTAATCGGGGACGGCTCTCAGACGACACCTACTGATTTTGAGGTGGATAGAACACACTCTACCATGTGCATGGGTCATGAGAAAGCACAATGGTGGACTATTTGAGAATTCTTTTGTTAGCACGATCACTCAATTAAATCGTGTCAGATCGATCGGCTTTCAACTGATTCTGATTAGGGACATCTATCAGACGACATCTATTGATTTTGAGGTGGATAGGACACACCCCACCTTGTTCAGTGGTCATGAGAAAGCACGAGGGCGGGCTATTTGAAAAAAGTAAAACTGTCGCATAAAACAGATATTCTGCATTTATGTGTAGATTTACTTTTTCTCGGTCACTCAATTTCGAGATAGAGATGTTCTACGTGCGGAAAAGTCCGTTTTAAGGTTTTAAAACTGTTTATTTAATTAATTGAGAATTGTGAAAACACCAAGAAAAGACTTTGTACTCATCACATAGTATGTAGAGGTGTAGAGGTAAGGTATCATAGCAGCACTCTACAATATCTAATAAGTCTGAAATCTCGTCATCGATCAACAAAATAATAATTTTTTTCAGCCCCCAAAAACAGAAGATATGATCAAGAAAAATTTTGGCACTCACTTATGGTAAACGTTAATAAAAACAACCTAAAATATTAATTGAAAAAAATATGCGTTACCTAATCTACAGATGAACAATAGGCCATCGAGTAACAATAATTGTTTTAGAGAAAGAAACGATAAAATTAAGTCGCTTACCTCCAATGCCGTCCCTTAACATGGGGAGATGTTTAAAAAGCCATCCGGATATACCCGTCAAAATAAAATGTGCCTAATACCGTACTGTAATCTACCAAATTCCACCAAATTGCGTCCAATTGTATATATCGCCGCACCGTATACCTTGTATATGTCTCCAATAATCAAACGCTCATTCTGTAAATTGGCCTACAGTTTATATAAGTCCATATCTCGATGATACAGATGACGTAGACGATATATCTATATTGTCCGCGACACATCTCTAGAAAATGCTGTTACAAAAATTATACGAAATGATTTGCATTTAAGAAAAAAATGTTGAATAATTATACAATATTATTAAATAAATAAATCGAATTAAATATCACAGAAAATGAATGAATAATAACAATGTTAGTCAATAATATTTATAATGCACCTAAATTAATTACAAAATATAATTTTTTCCAATAAACAGAACTTCAGAATGAAATAAAACTTATAACTACTTCCAAATCATCGTTTTGATTCTTAGGCATCTAAGAGGCACAATACTTATATATACTTCTTAAGGTGGTATTCATTACACGCTATTAGTCTCGCATATTTACTTTTTTCCTCTTCTGTTCCGCGCAAAAAAAGAAATTGTTATCCCGCTTAAAGGGAGGACAAACAAAATCTCAACTTGATGTTTCCGTTTAACCGGTAGACTTCATTCCTTAATAAGATAAGAGACTTTAAAGTACACAGCCGTTCAAATATTTGCTTTCACTTTCACCCTTATACATCCAGCGCAGATAAACCTTAGCTCCCAGTAGAGAGGAGAGGTCCGTTTTTTGTATCTCCCCTATAAATCAAATTAGATAAACAAATGTGCCTGGACCGAACGACGAAAGAACGTTTTACGAGACAGGATGACGTAGTTTTGTTTGGATTAAATTAAATTTCTAACAAATGCGACCGGCTCCCAGTAGGAGACTGGGACTGGGTAACAGTTCACTGTTAAAATTAAAACAGTGTATAAATTTGATTAGTACATATACATAAACTTGCAATAGGTTGTTTTTAAACAAATTTAGGTAATAAGTTTTTTAATCTTATTTTACATATTTTTTCCACATACACTAACTGATTTTTATATTGCTTAAATTGCTCGGTCCTCACTGGACACCATTCGCTATGCTCTTTATACAACGTCTCAATGGTCAATATTTACGTTACAAAAGATACAAATACTTAAAGACTATTCTAATAGTCTAATAGAGCTCATGAAGACTAAATCGTTGAAAAAGTAAAATATGCGAGAACCTTATAGAATAGTATACACCACCCATAAAATACACAGCAGATTTTAGAAATATATTTTCTTCAAAGTTGCAATATCACTTATGTAGATTGGGCTTCCCACAACTCAAGCACATTATTAAATAGGCAAGAGACACTAATACATAGTGGTAATTCTATGTGGTAAAAGAAAGCTAATTTAAGAACGAAAATTACTCCAACATTTTTTATATAATTATTCTAAATATTATATATAAGTCTAAAATACTAAATTTTATAATACCAATAATGCAAGCCTTATTGCATTTATGTTGAATATAATATTTAATAAAAGTACTTACTTTACGTGAATAAAAAAAGACATGCTTTTATGTTAATACAAACGTATTAACATATTTACTATAGACTCTATTTATTACAGAATAAAATAAACAATTGTTTGAAAGATTCTTGTAGGTTTTTGAATGAAAAATTAAAAAACATCGCATTCAGCATTGGCAAATATTTTTCCTAAGCAAACTAATAAATTTATGATATATAATCTGCAAATGATTTTCAAACATTTTATTCTATGCAGACTGTAAATTATTTTGTCAGATTACATATGCGTGGGACAGTATTTTGCCTCAAAATGACATTAACAACTTAATATCAACGAGTAAGCAAATCGCAATAATATTGCGCCGCCCCCTCGCTCATATTGAAGGCACCTCCGGAGTATGCCTCTAGAGATTTCGGATCAAAAAACAAAAGGTACCACGTTGTTCGCAAGGGTCGATTTACTATTTTGATTTTGCCAAATGCCGAAATTCGAACGAAAAGCATTTCGTACATCAACCTAAAGATTTCGTGACACACACACACACATGAAAACAGCCGTTTAGTAAATAGAGACGAGTAAACAAATCGCAATAATATTGCGCCGCCCCCTCGATCATATGGAAGGTACCTCCGGAGCATGCCCCTAGAGGCTTCGAATAAAAAAAAAAGTTACCACGTTGTTCGCAAGGGTCGATTTACTGTATTGATTCTGTCAAAATGTCAAAATTCGAACGAAAAGCATTTCGTACATCGACCTAAACATTTCGTGGCACACACATGAAAACAGCCATTTAGTAAATAGAGATTTGATCTAAAGTGTATATGGTATGACACTAATCTGTTACCAGTCAATATCAGTAAGTGTACTTTAATATTTTATTACTCGTAAAAAGAATCTTTGTCACTTTTGATTATAATACTGATAACATTAATTGCAACAACGTTAGTGAATTTAAAACTTAGTAATATTTGATTGTAGATTGACTTTTATTAATCACGTAAATAATATAACCTTAAACGGTTAGAAAATGCTTGGATTCAATATAAGTAACACTCTAAATGGTGTACAATGCCTAAACACGTTAAAACAACTCTTTGATTTATGCATCCTTTGATGCACCTTACTTAGTTCAACTCTTAGAAACCTGAAAGTATTTAGGAGTGTAGTGTTTTTGTATAAATTATTAAATAATTGGATTGAATGTATATACTTGTTCTATCACAAATTAACCTTCATGTTCTCTTAACTTTATCTTATTGAATATCTGTTATATGTACATACATATATTAATTATCATGCTTTGTACTTTTCTTTTTCGGTTCGTATAACGTGCTGTAATTATGACATGGATATAAAAATAATATTCACGTTATAAAGTTATCAACGTGAATATTTCACTAAAAATTAAATCCATGTGTTTGCAAACAAACAGCAAACGAAAGGACGATGGTACAATAAAGTTATGTGTTTTCTGCTCTGAAATTTCTGTAACAAACATTCATATTTGTCTCATTTAGCGTATAATAAATAACCTAGGATTTTAAAAATACATAACATAGATATTTGTTCCATCAGCTATAAAGATATTTACTGCTTCGATATAAAGGAAAGGGCCCGATTTATTATACCTACTATAATTTCACATTATTTACCGCCATATTCGAAGACCATTTCACTTACGACACCATTAAATCCTCATATATAGGTTTACTTAAAAAGTGCCAATTTGGAAATGATGATGCATCCGTTTCCCGATATTTTATGAAGGTAATATGTACTAAATCATCTGTATATTGCCAGGGATAACGTTAGTTTACTGTCGATTTCCCTCGAAATATTTCTTGGGATCGTATAACTTGCTTTATACCACCGCACTTGCCAAGGTCGTTGAAGGAAAACGTTCAGTATTTTGTAGGTTATTTATCATAAGATTATTTGGTGCGGCAGAAATTTTAAATCAAGCGGAAAGAGTAGGTCTTTCCTGTTAAACCGCGATATGAATGTTCATAGTAATCATAATATTAATCTGTAATTAATCTGTTTCAGTGTTTAGCATGAATAATTATATGTTTACAGTGCAAGCAATTGTAACTTGTTTATAAAATATTTATGCGATATATATCATTTTGACGAAATAATGCCATTATTGTTTATTATAATTACTATTTTTATTCTCTTTACTCCAAATATTTGTCTATCGAAACGATTTGTCTGTCTCTGTGTGATATCAATAAAAATTAGTACATATCAGACAATACTAGTATGTACCGTATGTTTTAAAATTAGACACACAAATATCATTTAACATTAGTAATAAAAGTAGTTACGTTATATGATGTTTCTTTCTACCTCCACAACAAAATCCTGCTATACAAAACCATGCTCGAACCTATATAGGTTTATGGACTTGTATGGAGCTGCGCAAAACAATGTCACTGAACATTATCCAAAGATCTCAGTCTAAAGTGCTAAAATCGATAGTGGATGATCTATGGTACGTAGTAACTTCACACGATGATTTGAAGATTCATCGACGAAATTTACTGAGCTACGACGTCCAACAACGAATGTAACATACACCATGAAAACGAGTTAGTAGAGAAGCTATTCAACAATGGTCCCGCCACAAGAAGAGTTGCTAGAATCTGGCCGAAATATCTGCTTTAAAACTAAAGTAATATAGAATAAGGTGAAACAGCATTGATTATTTCTCTTCCATACGCAAAATTTGCAGCTATGTATTTAATACTCTGAAATTGATGTAGATTGTGAATAAAGCGCTACGAGGAAAAATAGTAAATTTAAATAGTAAAGAGTAAATTTCTAAAGTGATGCAAAATTTATTATAATTTTTTTGGCAGAAGTAAAAAATAATCATATTAGAGTATTAACTATATTGTTATGTAGATACATGTTTATTGAAATGTAGTAGAAATTTACGCACATTTTTTCAATGAAGTCCTAAGATATAAGAATAACAAGCAAAAAGTACTTGCCTTCCTGAAGGCATAACGATATGTGTATTGAATACACCATTTTTACAGACTCGTGCCTGATTGGTCTCAGACAAAGGCGAAGCTGTCTCAATGTGCTACAAATTTTGTTGATTTGTTCTTTTACCCGCGGAAATATGTATTTAAAGTTTGCGATCTGTCTATATAAGGTGGTTTGCGTCTCTTTCATCGTTAGAATTCACAACCGCTCGTTTTTTACTATTGGCACTATATGTACTAGAATATCGCTAATATATATATATATATATATATATATATATATATATATATATATATATATATATATATATATATATATATATATATAAATTTATTACCGTGATACTTATAAATTAATACTATGGAATCTTCAATTGTTCTCTGTATTAGATTATACAGATCAGTTCGGTATATTATTATTATTATAATAAAATATTACGATGGAACTATAACAGTACACATTGCACATATAAGTAATTAACACTGCACATTGAAACAATAAACCAGGTAAAAATAAATTCCTGCTGTTTTCTGTCTCGGTTGTTATTGGTGAGGTAATACCTAAACTGATGAACTGAAAAAATTCATCAAAATTTCAGAATTTAAAATATAAAATATGCAGTAATTATGCAGCATTATATAATTTCCAAATAAATATTTTAGTAATAATTTTATACGTAATGTAACGTTGTACATGTAAACTATTCTCTCATAATTTCCCTTGGGACAAAAATATTTAAATTCTGCAATAAAAAGATTTTAAATTTATTATTTAACTACAAATTTTAGATTCAAAGAATTCTAATATATCTATGTGGTATAAAAGTAGTAACAAAATTTGAGTGAGACTAAAAGTAGACTGTAAATTACATTTTTGTAAAGCGACAATGAAGCTTTATGATATTTTTAAATATTAATATATTCTGATTACCAAGGTTTAAAGAATAGTAAAAAATGAATATTTATGCAACTTATACAAAAATAAGGACATAAAACGCATATTTTATTTTCAAAGTTAATTAATTGTGTTAAGTTGAAGTATATTTATTTTCAATTGTAGTAACATTTGGAATCCCTTTCAGTTGAACGAAGTTAAAAAATATCTCGTGCCACAAAATTTTTTAAGTATTATTTTTAGATGTACATGCCTATGTATTGTTTGATATTCAGTGTGTGGTGTTTTGTATGAATTTTAAGAGTATCTGTTAGAAATGGCTCTTTGTTAAAAGTTTCTTGGGTATTATATTCTTGGGCATTATAGCCAAATAAAATAGAAAGATATTTTGGATTTCTGACCTATCAGACATAGATATAATATTAATATATTTTTAGCATTATACTAGTATATACTATATTTCTGGCACCTATATCAGTTTTCCGTTGTCTATCATTTATCGAAACTTTCGAATTTCAGACGATAGATGCGACAATATTAAACTATCAGAATAGTTAATGAATGTGTAGCTTTAAAACAAAAGCTCCAATTTAAAGTTATAGTTGAATGGTTTATTCAGAATCGACAGCTCGATTCATTGAATGTGGATGAATTTGCAGCTGGCGAGGACAAGGTTCAATACATTTTGTTACTTTTAAAAATGGATTTTTTACTTGATGTTACCTGCAGTATTGTGTATAAAGTCGAGTATTTTAATAACATTTATAATTATACCTATAATCGAGAACTAAAGTCAAAAATTGAGTTAATAAATTTGTTACAATAATACAACATATTTAATTTAAAATAATGTTTACGTCGACGTCAGCAAAAACCCTATACTAGGTTTATCAATCAGTAAAAAATTTTCTATTCACAATTAATATTTGTTTCTTGATAAGGATTCTCCCAATTTTTATTTTACACGCTGGTTTTGTTTAAGAACGATTACTCGTGGGGATATTACATTAACACATCATTGGTTAATATAACTAATGATTTTGTAGTCTATTTTACTTTGCATCTTCTTTATATATACATTATACGAATATATGTATATTAGCGTTGAAGTATAGAAGCAGCTAAAATGGCGAATGCGCCAACATCAATATGAACTTGGATGCTGAAGTTTAAAAAATCTAGTAGTCTCATTCACCCTTCACTATACACGACCCTAATTTTTCTAATAAGTTCAGAATTATAATATTTGTTTCGCCTATTGATTAAATAACACACGGAAACTAACTCATGGAGTTCTTTAATAGGCACACAGGAAACAATCAGGATTTTTGCAGGGCAGTTTCAATAAGAATACATACTTTTTTACTTAATGTTTTCAACAAGGAGCGTATATTTTATTTTCGTGACATCTACTCTTATATTTTTTGATGTGAAAATTTCGTGAGTTAACAAATTTTTAATATCCATGTAAATTTGTAACTAATGTAATGGGTTTTGCCATACAGAGACCTGATATTACCTATATATGTTTTCCGTAAATGGACCATAAACTTACTGTTAATCGATTATCTTAATGTTATTCGCCTTACATCTTATTTATATAGGCATTTTCTTTGTCAGAAATGTATTTGTTTCGTGTTAAATTTACGGTCAGTGATAATTTTGAAGCATTATAGCAATATTTTATTGAAAACCTATTATTTTTGTAATGTACCATCCTACTCATCATTTTTCTTTCGAAAAAGAAAATACAATTCTTCATTTTACAAATCCTGATCGATACTAATTTGGCTCTACTAGTCATCAATCTCTCCTTCATATGATAAAATAAGCATTGCTTGTTGCGCAGAGTACCTATCAATCACATTTGTCTCCCGTTTGTGCCTTTTTCCCGTTTGTGCCTTTTTTCAGTCGTACAATTCTTAGAACACGCCATCTCGCCTGTATCAAATAGACTAAGAAGCAAAAACTGTTGTTTTATTTATTAACATTATTATACACACTGTCTTTCTTGTGGTTATCGAATGAAAAAATATACATTCTACACAACGTGTTCTCTATTAAGATTTATTCAAAAAGTTGCCGGTTATGATCGTGAAACAACTTTAATCGAACATGTCTCATGTTTCATTAACGGATGCGTGGAGAACTGAACTGAAACAAAACGTTATAAAGAGGGATATTTTAGTAAGGTATTGGTATAAACATATAATTTAGCAATTTAAGCATCTAAGATTAATATTGTAATCGCTTAATTTAATTGAAGAGTATAGCTCGTGCACTTTTGTATCTATATTGATGGCCGACTGCGTCATATCAGTGCAACTGAAAACACCGCTTGTTATACTATACTTCAATTATTTGATAAATATGCATAAAGAGTACTCAGGTACAGGATTTGTTAAATGCAAACTTATATTTTATTCTTCCAAAGAAGTAACAGTTCACAAGAATAAATGCTAGAGGTCCTTATAATAGGAATAATAATTTTCTAATTATGATAGTCATAATTTACAATGAATAAATATATTTCTGATTGCCTGAAGAAAATTGGCCCAAATAAAGAATATATTACTTACTAAATTTGTTACCATTTTAGCAGTGTGCATTACAGATTAATGAATTAGTATTGACTTACTGACATATATCGTTAACAGTGGCGGTTCGTGAGGTTTTTTTAGGGGAGGCAGAATATGTATATCTACCGGTGACAGTCCTTAATGGGGCCGCAGGCGAAAATTTTTAGAATTTTCAATGTCACGCGTTTTCCTGAACATTTAGAATTCCAAAAATCCATTTATACAAAAATATAGGCTTTCGCGAGAATAATTTTTGGAATTTGCTACCTTTTCGAAATAATTATAATTTTATTTATTTACATATTTACTTACGAATTACAACTACTAAGGGAATAAACAAAATATGTTTTATTGAAGTTAAATATTGTTTATAAACCAAAAATTAGTACGTGAAATTTACGATCAATACCTAAAATTTAAAACAAACCTCGAAATTGTCACTTTCAGCACAATTAACACATTTCCCCACCACCCTTGAGGTAGTGCTACAGAGTGTTACTTTTTTTTGTTGTGGGTTGTTCGCCGGTAGCCATATTGTCCCACTTAAACTAAATAACACTTCTGCAAAATAAATTAAAATAGTACCAGAAAAACGCAGAGAAAAATAATAAATAAAGGAAAATAAAATACGTATTCTTTGTAGGTAAACAGGTGTCCCCCACCGCGTCGAACTGAGATAGGTGCAAGGGAGAAAGACTTATTTTGTAGCAAGCATTCCAGATGGGAGTGGGAGTGCTGGCAGCTAGCTGCCAGTGAATTAGTGGCGATTTAGGAATAAAAACTACTCGGTATTGGCTCAAGGTCATTCGTCACGTATGGAAATAGATTTAACTGGAGGCTTGCAGCGGTTTAGCCTCCTGTCGATGAGCGGGTGGTAAAATACGTAACATGAGACGTAGAAATGCATAACTTGGCAAACTAGGAGCATATTTAAATGAATCAAATACGAAATAAACAGTTATTAAATTATTATTATAATAATTATTAATTAAAATATACAAAAAAGTAAATTATATTAAAAAAATAACGTTAATTAACACTCCTTAAAATATTTATTTATTTTCTAAAATAACCTGAAAATAATTTTAAAATCGAATAAAAATATTCTGACCTATCTTATATAGGGAAGTATTTTTTCTCTAAAATTGCAGAGGAGGCTTAGCCTCCTCTGCTTCCCCTGACCAGCCGCCTCTGATCGTTAAGTATTTTTCTACCCAAGCATTTGCTGATATTATGCAATTGTTTTATTCTATCCCATGTTCACGTTGATACACAAGTGAAGATCTACAGTTAGATCTATAGAAGAATATTCTATCAAGCATAATTTAAAGTTGACAACTCTAATGCCCTTAAATTTTCTTCTAAACCGTTAAAGAAATTCGTTAACATCAATTTTCGACTCGTCATACCAAACATTGTGAAAAGTGCTAAAAATTTGAATATAATTTGATATTATTTTCAAGATTGCAAACATGCTCTTGAAGGTTTCAAGAGCATGTATATCATCTTGTAAAAATATCCTATGCTGCTACAGTTATACTATACTATGTTAGTTCTTAAGCTGCTATAAATAACTTGAATTTTAAAGTGCAGAAAAAAGACAATTGATGTCGTTTTCAATTGCATCAAGAACTGATTATTTGAAATGTGTAATAATAAGTCTATTAACTTTGTCTTTATATTCCGTATTCTATTAACTGCCCTGGTTTCATAATTACATAAAAAATATTATGTTAGACATAATGTTATTTAGACGTTTACTCAATATTAATATACAATATATTAATAATATCTTGACATTGCCTAAATTTCGCTTAACTCCATTTTCAATTCACACATAATGTATTAAATTTATACTTAGATTAACCATGAGCTAAAGCAACTTTCGGCTAACAGCTTCTGTACCAAAGTTTGAAATTTATGCTTTTTTCGACAACTTATTATTAAATATAACTAAGTAATCTAATAATTCTTTACAAGTGATCGGTTACCCTAATCTAATAAATTTAATACAGTAGGGTACAATACAATAGGAATATAATGAAATGCTGTGAACTTGATAATCATTTTTGAACGAACTTAGTTAATTTTTCTGGCTCTCTTACAAATTTTGTTACGTTTTAAACGAAGTTACTGAATTATGTCATTCGCAACGTACTCAGTATATTAAGGTATATTATTGATACAGTAAGTAACATTATGTCGTAACTGCAATTGTATTTATACTCTGTTCAATATAAATTAATAATGTTGTACATACAAAGAGTCTTTCTGGTCATTTCTTTTCTTTAAAAAATAAAAATTTAATTTTGCCAAATTTTGCTTAAAAACACGGTCACATGTTAGTTACCTCCGATCAAGTACGCCAGCTACCCTTACTATTTTACCATAGAAATGAGCTGTTATCAGTTTATTACGGATTTCCCAGATTTTTCTATATATTAAAAATCCAATAGCTCCGTTAATAAGGTGATATTAAAAAATGGTTTTCACTATAATCATTTACTATACTATAACAATATTACAAAAGGCAATTATCTACTTAAAAGTTTAAAAATTTATACACACAGAAATCGACTTCCTTTCCCACAAGATTCAGGCTGCAGAGGGTAAGGTTACGCATGAAGATAAGGACAAACACACCCATTCTCATGGAGAGGTGCCAAACTTTCTCCATTGGGACTCGAAATACAAGAATTCTAAGTATACAAGAACACTTCCAATACTGGCCATCTTAGACCATAGTACGAATGACATTGTGGCAGCCACCTCTATAGGAGAATCCAGTGGGTCGTTCATCTATGTAGTGGTAGCGAAGGAGCGTGCTGAACTTTTATAGGTCTGAGTCGGACCACTGATCTGCCCATCATATTTATATAAAGGGTGTCCCAGCGAGAGGTAGCCGATTGTGTTTGTAATTATTGGGCAAATAAATAACATTTCTACAATAATTTTGGGTTAAATTGTTTATTTAAACTATGCCATTAGACATGGAATACAATATTTTGTAAGTGGCCGCCTCTGCTTCTCTGGCAGCAGTGGATTCTATTGATGAAGTTTTCCATCACTTCGCGGATAGCTGTGACCCTATGCCCGCAATAATTTCGCTAATGTTATTTTTCAGCTGTTCAATCGTAACAGGATTATTGGCATAGATTTTTCCTTTAACGTAGCACCACAAGAAAAGGTCTAATGGGGTCTTATGGTCTTATGGGGTCTTAAACGCTTAGCAGGTGCCTCACGACGACCCATAACTGCACGTAATTTTCTTTCAGTGCCCACAATTGAACCATTACTTTCGTAGTACGCTTTGACAATAAGTATGCGTTGCCTGAACAGTATAGCGCTCCATTTTGTAATGGCATACTCTCCACGTAATAACTACGAAGCATCAACTTCCAAAACCTGCCGCAAGAGTAATGGCGGCAAGTTTAAATCGGCTACCTCTCGCTGGGATACCCATTATTACTACACTAATAATATTTATTTATTACTACTTTATTTATTAGCTACAATTTATTATATATAATTATTCGTTGGCATATATTAATAGCATTTTTAAGTTGAACAAATGAAGGTCAAATGAATGTTATTGTCAGAAATAAACTATTCTTTCAATGTACAACTTATTCCAGTTAGTAAATGCAATATAAGGCGGTTAATTCATGTTTTTCCTCACCTCTGGCATTTAAATACATATTAAATATATTCTTACAGTTTGTCCATCAGATTAAGGTTTAAAATAGGGCACATTTACTCGATTTCTTTGAATGCACTCTTATCCCTAACCATATAAAGAGTAAGCCGGTCCTAATCACTGTCTATCCGGATGAGATTTAAACTAAATCACAATTCGATTTATTACATCTAACTCAGGATATTGTTCGAGGCCAATGTAATTTTGCCGTCTAGCGCTTAACCTGATTCGAACATCATAATTTAGTTACTCGGGATCAATAAAGCGACGAGTCAAAGACATTTCCGCATAGCGTAGGAGATAGATTGTTTCTTTCGTGTTTAGGTGTGTTGTGTGACGCGATAACGAGCGATCTATGTAAATACAAAAAGACAAGATGTGGCGGCTCAGGGAATCAAGACTTGGGGGTGTATAAATTGACATAACTCGTGTTTGGTGGCTGGATAAGATAACTGCATTAGCAGGCAGCAAACTTTTTCGCTCGCGCCCCACTTTCCCCGCTGTTTATTACGAGAAGCTGCCGCCGAAACTGCTTCGTTTCCGATCCTATTTACGCCTCTGTTACTTTGCGTTGCGCCATCGGGATTTCTATGGGGAGCAGCGATGATTGAACCGTTATTTGCTAAACGGCTTACTGTCTATGAATTATTTAGCTTGTAATATACTTTTTTATGTGTTGGACAAATACGAGGCGCGTCTGCTCTACAAGATTAGAAAATGTCGTAACGGGACGTTTGGATAAACCGAATAGAATGTAAAGATAAGGTGGCTTTTAAAAGATTCTTTATGAACTTAAAATATACAATACAGTACATGCTACAGATTTCAATATTATTTTCTTTATAATTTGAACTGTGTACTACAGTTATTAACCTTTCGTAGGGTGCAGTCTGAATCCAAACATATGCGGACGCAATGCATCTGAGAGATCCCATATCAGATCTTACACAATTTAGGTTTTTGTGAGGTGGAGACTCAATTAAACGCTTATTTTAATTAATACAATGCAATAATACATATTTCACACTAGTTCTTAATCGTAATAATTAAATTTACATAAAAGAAGTCATTTCATGTTGTAAAGCAATAAATTTGGAATATTATTATAGGAGAACCAACTATTGACAGGTTTTTTCTGTTTTAAGGACAAACCACACACATAAACTAGTACTGAACGATATTTTCAATACAGAAAATAAACCACCTATTTTTTTCATGTAAAAGTCAACGTTATGTATAAAAAAATATTGGACGTGAATTACAAAGAAATGTTATAAATAACTGCCTATTTTAAGTGTAAAGAATTATAAATCCTCTTCATCATTTTAGCATGTTCTAAACAAAAATAAACGTCACATTGTTGGTAACGATATTTAGTATAAACCACTAATTTAATTCAACCAGGCGCAATGCATCTGACAGATTCGGGCGGCCCATACAAGGTCAGGGAATGCACTGAAACAATCGACACCATATCGAAAAGAGTGTCTTGGAGCTAGGAAGCTATGCGGGAGTTCGAGTTAATATTCGTAATACAGGCGAAAGGGCAAAAAAAAGTGACTGCCGGCCCTCACAGATCGTCCGCGCCCGACGGAAGGTTAATACAGGGTTTTTCATTAAGAGGTCACTTTAATTTAATGAAAAAACATATTTATTGTTATGTGCAAATACACTCGCTAAGTTAGAAAATGAACTATCCATATGTTTTAGAAAGTTTCATGCTTAATAATGCTTTGTACGCGTAGTCTGAATTGAATGATTTTTTTATATTTATAGATGAATTTATCAAGATAATATTGATTCTTGCGAATTAAAAAAAATGACATGTACAGGAAAAAAAATTATGTTGCTTTCTCTATATTTATGATACCCTGTAGGGTAAGTATGCTCGTCAAATTCAACTAAATTTATTTTAATTCAAAGATTCATTCTTAACATTTTCTGTTTCATTCATCTCAATGGATTTATGAGATATACATTCATACAAAGATAAATAAAATAACATTCTACTGCAAATCAATCGACAAATTCATAAAATGTTCAAATTTATTGCATTAGATGCTAACAGTCATTAAAATTTCAAGGTTAACAAATAGAAAAATTGTTAACAAACGCGTTTCATGCAGTTTAGTAAGTGTGGGTAGAAATTATTTACGGTTTTGAGTTCGATCGATACTGCCAGAATCATGCCCATCTTTGATCGCAATACTACGTAGATCTATACCTCTGGGCTTTTCAAGATGAATCATTCAGAGGGCGAAATTGCAAGATCCACCAAAAAAAGTGGATCAGAAGAAAAAGGGCTTCAATTGCTCAGGAAGACCCTAGTATTGCTTTGGAAATTTTAAGAAACAGGTCTACTGGAGTTCAACTCGTCATGGAACGCCCATGACGAGTTGCAGGAAGTATGTGATGTAGTGGTTAGTGAAGCAACCGGCAGATGTAGAATAGAATACATTTTCTATGCAAATAAAAACCCGAAATTAACCAGAAAATATTGAGTGATGCGGATAGCCTTTGATGGCGAACATCCAAATTGTGGTAATAAAGAATAATTGTGGTGGTAAGGTATGAGGAAAAATCTTTTTCGGCGATGAGTTATTCTGATTAACATCACCAGATATCAAGTCCCGGAGGAGAAATGTTTCTTCAGTGTAATATTGTGGTAGACTGGTACATTAAGTAAATCATGGAACTACATGTGGTGGTTTTTGCCTCAGTAATAGGTGACAATTTTATGCAATCATGATGATGCCCATCTCCATGTAATTTGAACCATACAACAGTATTTATCATTACCAATTGCTCGATTTCTCCTTCACAAACTTCTGACAAAATTCTAAATATTTAAGGAGTAATAGTTATTACACAGTTAGAGCTATTAGCTAACTTCCGCTGCTTCTAAGAAAGCTAAAACTGCTCGTAGATCGGATCGAGCTTCAGAAAATAATCAATTTGAAGAAGGCACACTATATAAAGGAAGCATTGCCGATTAATAAAATGTAAGTATAACGCACTGTTATTTAACTTTTAACGCAGCAGCTGCCTTAAATTTTTGTTCAAAACTTTAAACGCGTTTTTTTCAAAATAACTTTTTTCGACTTTGCCATAATATTTCAAGTTCTATCCAACATTAACTTCAAAGTTGACACGGACCTTCATCATATGACTCTATCATCCCTACCATTTTTTTATCAAAATATTTTTTTCTTTGGTATCAACGATAACGACATTCTTACTAATTAAAAATCTGCTTTTACATTTTGTTTAAGATCAACGGAAGGGTGGTGGAATCATGTCAATCCGCTAACCCCCTTTTTTACCCCCATTTTGCAGCTCATAACTGATACAATTTTTATTTTTTGTCGATATTTTTCATATTCCTAAAATATCAATAAATACGTTGTGAGAAAATCGATAGTACAAATATTTCTTGTTTTTTCTTGTCAACCAAGAAAAACCACCCAAAAATTAGGCTTCTAGACTAGAATACCTCCTTAAGTGCGTTTTCTCTATGAACTCAGAATTTAACAGTTGATATACTGATATTGCACCATATAATGTATTCCACTAAAGAATACATTTATTTATCTATTAATTTATGCCATTTCTTATTCTCTTATTCTGAAAGTACTATTGGGGATTTTTAAAGCAAAATGTATAACTTTTATATCTAAAGTCATTTGTTCCTTAACAATGTAACGGGCGTTGATAAATGTTAGTAAATCTACAACAAAATCCTGTACCATCAAAAACAAATATATCGAGGTACTTTCGATACATTCCCTGAAATATGGGTAATAATTAATTCGTTCTTGATCTCAAAAAGGCTACGCCCTCTATTGACAAAAAACATAAATAACTCAAAAATTAATGACTCATTACATTTTACTGTGATGGTACAAATACAAATGGAGATACTGTACCTTGCAAATTCGTTGGTAAGTAGCTTGAGCCTGGACCTACAGCGGGCAGCTTCCTGCAATGCCTGCTTGGTCCGAGTCTCGCTATCGGCACGCAGTCGACGTTCACGGTCAGCATCCCTCTGAGCTGATTCCCTCTGGAACGGAAGGGTAAACATTAATAAAAGTCCATACAACAATACGGAGTCAATATTTGACGACAAACACAAAATAAAATAAATATGTCTAAATATCACAAATGTTTGAAATGTAAACACGTACAAGATTGTAAATGGTTATTTTAGCCCTTTATTTGATAAATATTCAATTCAGTATATTAATGAGTTTACTTCAAACTACTGGGGAGCAATGCATGTGTTTTAAAGACGTGTAGGTTACATACATTCAGGAGAATTATACATCGCATGTACGAGGTCTGGATATATTCTTTTGTGCAAATACTACGAAAAAAAAAAATAATTTAAAAATATAATGAACATTTCATCAAATAGGAGGTAGCTTTAACATATTCTAAATTGTACCCAGTCGTGCTCATCATCCCCCCCTCCCCCCCAGACAATCATTATTAATCCACAAATGAATTAGAGTTTTAAAGGTTTAATTCATTTCTTTATTAGTTTGAGTGAAAATTAAAAATAAAAAGAAAAAGAGTAGGTATATGGGAAAGAAATATCGAATGACGCATTACATTAACTCAAGCTAATGCCAGAATATGCAACAACGATCAAAACTTATTGTCTCGAACAGGCTCGGCAGTTATTTTTAAAGTACTTTCAGTACATACATACCTTATTAATTATTACCAGAGAAAGAAAAACATTTATAATTTGTAATAAGTAATAACCCTTTTCCCAGTCGGACTATTCGTCTGGTATGAAATACCTACTGGGCGGCATTTTGTAATGATAGAGGTTGCTTGAACTGTGCGTAATTAGGTACGTATTTAATTTAATTGGAGGCACATGTGGATTTGATGTCTGAAATAACTCATAGCATTTCCGCAATATTTCTGGACTTGAGTTAAATGAAATAATTTCCCATAATATTCATATGAAATACTGCAAATACTTGTTTACTATTACAAAATATGTAATTATGTTATGATACATGGTCAAATGAGAACAATTAATAAAATTAATTCATTATTTGATGGTGACAATAAAGGTGATGTATATAGGTCTATTTTTTATGTAGGTATATATCTTTCAATTGACTGAATCGTGTCACGAAAATCGGTATGAAATGCATAAACTTTTCTTCAATTTATTCAGATATTCGTTTTACTTTGTCAATACCACAAAGGTTTTCTTAGGTGTCTAGTATGAAATGCTCCTTTAGTAAAACTTATTTTATACTCTAAAATTACTGTCTTGGCAAAACAAATATAACAGTGTGAAAATAAACTGAAAATATAAGTTCAGGTGCAGTTTTTAATTTCTAATATGTTTGTGCCGTCATAACTACCTTCTAATTCTAGGAGAAAAGAGAACTAATACATCTATTGAGAATATTAACAATAAAAAATGTATTGTCATACAATTATTCTAAAATTAATAGCTGAATCAAATACCAAGTTTAGAGAAAACTCAACTCATCCATTTACAAGTATAAAAATATACAGTATGCGTCCCTTTCAACCATTTTATTAATTTTAGGACTGAAAGACCTAAAAGAACGAACATTGTCATATATATATATATATATATATATATATATATATTAAAGTAAAAAAAAGTTTTAGTTCACAAATAATTATATAATCACCCAAAGATGGCGCTGCAACACCAAAATATGCACCTCCCTTTCGCCGACAGTACCAACATCCTCTTATAACACACTTCTCTCACCCGTTCAAGTATTTCCACCGAAATTAACCTACATTATTAATAATTCTATCTTTTTAATCTACATTCGAAGTAATTCTCTGCTTCAAAACTTCAATGTTACCGGTTTTGCGTATCACATACTTTAGATTTAGTAAGTCCCATAAAAATAAATTTAAGAGCATTAGATCTGGAGACCCGGAAGGCCACTTTATTGTATCCCGACGTCCAACCCACCTATCGTGATACTGTTCATTGAGATAAACTCTTACTGCTATATAATAGTTTGGAGGAGCAGCAGGAGCTGGTGAACCACTTGTAATTTGTAGGGGTAAAATTATTGTTTGAAATTCTTTGCAATCTTTGTAGATGGCACACAAACAGTTGTAGTTTGAGATGTACATTGTGCGGGATTCACAAATGTTTGATGACATTATTTATTTGTTGGTTCTCTGTAATGCCTAGTAGTCCTATATTTTTTTCATTTTGAATATTACCTATTCTCTTCTAAGAAACTTCTGCAGCATCCACCGTAAATATGCTCTAGAGACAGGGGGATCCGGATATCTCCTATTGAAAATTCTTTCAACTGCATATAGATAGATTTCTTCCAGTCTCACCAATAATTAGAATCGGATTTTATCTTCTAAAGTACGTGCCCTTTTATTAGAATGAATCAAAACGTACGTTCAAGTAAATTTCTAAATGTAAAGAATAATTTGGATATGTAAAAATGTTTAAGTGACTTTTTGCGTGATTTCTGTCAGAAAAAAAAACCTGATGGTCATCATTTACAGGAAGGCACTGCTTAAAACATTAACGATATAAACGATTTTTTCAAATATCAAAATGCAGATATCAAAATAAAATTAACGTTGGAATGGATATTTGAAGCAGCTTTTAAATGCGGTGTTATTCGGATATAATTAAGATTTAAAAATAATTTTCAAAAGATCGTCACATCATCTTTGGAAATGGTTAGTAAATAGGGCTATAATTATCAAATATTTTAACTTTGGAATTAGTTAATAATAGGGATATAATCATCAAAGTTAAAAGAGGGGAGTTTAGACGCACTATATGTACTTATATATCTTCAATAATACAAATTGGAGAAAAATTTGATTCAAAAATTGTTAAAAAGATCTTCTGTATCTGCAAGGTATAAGATGATAGCTAGATGTTATATTTGCAGATTGGAAAACAAATATTAATAAAAGAGATTTGAATGCTTTATATGGAATGAAAAAATTGAACGCAACAATTTTTATGCGAAAATTGTACCTTAATTAAGTGTCTCTTATGCATCTGAATTAAATAAATTCGATTCTAAGAAAGTTTGATGGATCGTTTATACATATCGTATCAATAGCTTTTTTTTTTTGGCAGAAGCTACAAAAATACAGTGTTATATATTAGAATACTGTGATTTGGTTTCATCTAATGGTAATGTGTCTTAAGATCGTTAGCATTGGCTAGCTTACAGCCAATGTGAAACAGCGTGAATCAACACTCTGTATGCGAAAAGTATTCGTATAATTACAGCCTAGGTAAAACATATATAGTCGGTGACTTTTGCTCTAAAAAGTGCATAAATAAAAGTAAGAAAATGATGACATTTTGTGAAATGATTTATCTGAATGAATTTGTTAAAAAAAAAACGTGTGCGTCACGGGACGCCCGACAGAAATGATAACTTAAACTGATCTAAGTTGAACTATTTGATATTGAAATTGTTTAACTTGAGAAAAGCTTAGGTTATTACTTAAGTTTTATGTATATTAATATGATAATGTAAGGAAAGGTTATTTATTAATTAAATCTTTTATTGATTATAAAATATATTTTATTCTTAGTTACAATTCTTGAATATGCACATTAGAATTTTGTGTATGTACATTATTAGTATCATTATTTAATCCTATAAAAGTAACAATTGGCTTATGGTAGCTATAATAAGCAACGAAATTTTTACATTGTATGTCATCTAAAAATCTTGCAAAGATTGCATCAAGTACAGTTACATGACTTGTAGCTTCTTCTGGCTTATTAATCATTTTTAATTGTAATTTTGATTATAGGAACGATACTAAATTTTTAGCTCGATCAGCAGCAAAATTAACATTAAAATCTCCGGTTAAAATTAACGGAATTTTATAATAATTTTTTTTTTAATTATGTTTATCAGAACGTGTATAATTATTTTTTTTACTATGATATGCTGTAACATTACTAAATTTACTAATTACTAAATCATAGAGGCGGCCCCGCAGCAGCAGCGATGCACACATGCACATGCACGTAGATGTAGACAGCGAAAGCACGCAGAGAGGAGGAGATAGAGCTCGAGATCGTGCGAGAATGGGGGAAGCGTCTGTCCGAAATACGGCTAGCGCTGTGGGTTAGAGTGAGAGAGGAGGAGCCTGCCTACCGCTGCCGTATGCGTGAGAGAAAGGGAAGCCAGACAGACTGGCGCTGTAACGCGTTACGTAACGAAGCGGTTTACCGTTTATCACTTCAAAATGTATGACATACCTAAGAACATAATTGTTTTAATAGTTGTATGATGATGCTTTGTTTATGTATATTTTCATATATCTCTTTCTCTGACTGATTTGATTTTTCTGCATATTACAATAATTGATGATTTATGCACAATACAAATATCAATTTGCTCAGTATTAGATACGTATACTTATAATATATGCATACTTACTGTATATGCATACATTTTTTTTTTTTTTTGTAGAAATATTTAACAAAAATTCGAAATGTTACTATTTACTATCGGGCTATATTTTTAATAAAAAATACTTATACATAATTTTCAAACGATCTTCATTTTTTATAAAACCATGATGATTTTCTTATGGTATTATATATAATTATTATTACTATTACGTTGTATTCCCGAGATTCATGCATCGAAATTTGCCCACCAAAAATATCCCTATACGAGTATACCTGAAACACGGTATTTAAGCATCCTGAAACATATTCAGTCGAGAGAGTATTATCTCCCAGACACTTGCCTTACATTCAATGAATAGCAGATTACATGAACACATACAGTATAATGAACAAATATTTCAACCATTTGGGTCTTGCACATAACATCCAACAGCGGCCTAGAGACAATAAACAATGCTAATCAATAAATTGGAGGTACCTATGTGCCGCCAACCGGAAATTAAAGCCTTATTAACAGGAAGTACAGCAGAGAATATTACACAGTGGTGTTATCGTTTCTCAGCAACAGCTCCACCACACACATCTCTCGGCAGACTCCAACGTTGTCTGTTATTGGTATTAACTGCTTAAGGCCTCAGAATTTGCTGTTACGCTGTTGGCAATTAGACGGGAAGTATATCAAGTATCTCTAGATAAGGCCATAATGAACGTTAATACACTACGATAGACACGAAAAGTGAATGGTATCTCAGACCAATGGGGCTATAAAGATGGTTTAGCTTTTGGAGCTGATTTATTGAACATTCATTGTTCTTTAACAGAAAAATAGGTACATACCCGGCAGTTTACTAATATCTAAGAACAAGATTATTCAATAACATTTTACTAAATACTGCATATATATGATAGAACCAACGATTCTATCGATTTTCTTATATTCAATTATTTCAAAATGCATTAAGGCTATCCTTTCATCGGTAACTAAAGTTTATCACATTATATATTAATATATAAATTTTACCAAGAATATTACCAAATTTGTATCGAGAAAAAATATTTCTGAATAATTTACTTATAAGTAAAATGGTTTGTCAAACCATTTTACTTATTTTTACTTATGTCCAAATGGCTTGTCTAGAAAGCAAACATAGTCATTGTCGTGACCAAGTTTATTAAAACTAATATATAAATTTTATATATGTCTGAACAATATATTATAATAAATTTTAACAAATTCACTGGAGGATTTAGCGGGGTATATAGTTAAGTGATATTATATTTGCCATTGTTTTGGGCACTTATTAATAATAACACAGTAATTTTATGAAGAATTTACCCAATTATTAAATAATGAATTTAATAATTGGGCACATTCTTGATTATGTTACTACCACACAAATAGTGTTTAAATTATAATTTGTATTTTCAATAGGACTAAATCTTGTTATTATACTCGTATATAACATATATAGGTGTGTTCCTTTATGTACCCCATTTGGTGCGACATTGGTGTCAGATTTTACACTACATTTCAGACAGTGTGTGTTTCTATTTTTTCTTTTTATATAGTAGTTAAATTTAAGTACTGCATAGTCAATAATTCTAGAAGAGGTTTATCATGCTTCCATAATTTAATTTATACAATACAAATTAACTGAATAATAGAAATATCAATTTATTATTAAAGCCATAATATGTCTAACAATAAAACCAAGACTTATGTAAGATGTTGCTATATAGTTGATTGTTATTAAAAATTGTACTTAAATCCGTAAATTTCCTAACTCTATTCAGTTATGGTTTGTATAATGATTCTTTGCGTATGCGTCACAGGTAACAATCGTATCAATCAATCAACTGACATTTTTGAACAGTGTCGTGTCGAAAACACATTTTAGGATAACAGTACAGTACGAATTCGTCAACCTATGATAGAGTAATGAAAAGGTTCTCCACAAAAACATTCAATGGAAGTGATATTTCCATCAAAATAAATGAAATAAATTCAACAAAAATTAAAATAACTGAAATAAAATTAAATAAATTTTACAGAAACATTGAGACGCCAATGAATCAAATTATATAATAAAGTTAAGACGTGATTTCATAATTGCATTTTGTTCGGCAAATTATTAGCTGTCTATCCCGTACGTAGATGATTGAAACATATGTCGCTAGACATACATGCTGGTAATTGTGGCATATTAGTAACAATTGCGATACATTTTCGCAATCGCGAGATATATTTTCGAGATCGCACCAATTGTGCGAACAATTGGTGTAGCATGTGATCCGTGCGTCGTCACTAAATTGATACACGCGCAAATATCCATTATACAAATTGTATATATCAGTAAGTGAACACAACGTTATCATAATAGAACGGATTACTCTTTTTATAGAAGGTAAGCATGTTACATCTCTGTAGGTTCAATGACAGATTATTATGACTACACCGGTGTAGATATTATTCATTCTTTTGCTTGGAGCTTAGTCGCATCTTCTTAATAGAGTAAACATAGATTAAATTGTCAGAACATAAGAGGCAGCTATTACCAATTATATCAACAATATAATTATTAAAAACTATAAACAGTAAATTTTCAGGCTGAAAACCATGGTATTCATTTGGTACTAACTGCTATGAGGTAAATAAGTCTTAAATAAACTAATTTATTTATTTGAAAAGGCTACTTGCTGAAGTTTATCTAGAAGAATACCACGGCCAAGTCTGCCAAAGGCTTTACTAAAATCAATATAGATGATATGTACCGGGTTAGTCACCTAAAATTGACCCCCCCCCCCTTTATTTCTCTTAATTTCAATCGAATCGAAAAATTCAAACAAGGATTTTACATTTTTTATAAATTTTTTGAATATTCAAACAAATTTTCAAAAATTATGCAAATTGAAAGGGGGCGAACAATTTTTTTTAATGGAACACCCTGTATTTTTTTACTTAAAAAAGTTACCCACAGTTTTCTGATCACAAAAATATATGATTGTTGTATCTTGGTAAGTATAGTTCTTGAGATATTCATACAAATATATAGTCACATCACAGGAATAAGTTTGGCATAAGACCATAAATCAGGAGAGCTATGTTTTTGAGATATAACGACACATCTTGTTTTTTAAGAAAAAAAGTATGAAAATTCTTTGATGCGGCAACACATAATAATTATAATAAACAAATAAACCTTTATTAAAATGACAACAACAAAGTTTAATGAACACAAAACATAAATAAAGAAATAATGATAAAAAAAAACAATGCGCTACAATAAATAACATAAAACCAATGAACTTTATTAAAATTAAACATATCTATATGTTCTCCATGTATCCTCCGTTTCTATCAAGGCACAGTTGGCATCTTTTAATCAATTCATTTCTAACGTTTTCAAATAAATTAACATTTTGCCGCAAATTTTCTATTTCTTGACTGATACAGCCCTTCAACTCATCCGAGTTATTATATACCGAATTTACGTATATGTTTTGTTTTAGTGTTCCCCACAAAAAGAAGTCCAAAGGACTCAAGTCTGGGCTATTAGCAGGGCAATGTATAGGACCGTATCTTCCTTTCCAAAATAGATATTTGTCATTTAAATATTCCGTTACGTTCCGTACAGAGTGTGGAGGAGCACCATCCTGTTGCCAAATAACAGAATTCCTGGTTGCAAGGAGAATATTATCTAAATAGTTCTCTACTTCACCCCGAAGAATATTCAAATACTGAACTGCATTCAAGGACCCATTAATGAATACGGGACCCACAATTGTATTTTGATGAATACCGCACCACAGATTTACTGTATTATATCCTTGGGGTTTTATCTCTTTTATAATATGTATATTTGCGGGCGCCTAATAATGTGTATTTTTCCTATTAAAAAGTCCAGCCGTTGAAAAGCTACTTTCATAGGTCCAAAATAAGTTTTTTAAAAAGTTATTGTCGTTTTCTGCTCTCTCAATCATCTCTCTACAAAAAGCTCTTCTATCGGCAAAGTTATTTTCAGTTAAAAGCTGAACTGGCAAAATACTATAAGGCTAATATTTGTGACGTTTTAATATACCTCTTATACTTGCTTGAGAAATATTAAATTCTTCTGCAGCAGCGTCAGTAGATTTATTGGGGTGTTCGGTAAAAAAAAGTAAAACGCCCATTTCCATATCTTCTCCTGTTTTGGCCTTCATTCTTTCTCGTTTCTTATCTTTTAAGGATTCGCTGTCCCCAAACTTGAGATACATATTAGAGAAAGTGTTCTTGGAGGGAACGCGTCTTTCAGGATATTTTCTTGCATATTCTCTTTTAGCTATATATTTGTTTTTATTGCTGGTTAAGTAAATTTCTAATATTTCTTTCCTTTCGACTAATGAATATCTCATATCAATATATTAGATATATTAACAAGTGTATTAAACCTTAACTTAAAGCGTATTAATAATATAACAATCAAACATAAGTCAAACATAACATAACTGTCAAACGAAGCATTATTGTTTCATTAAATCATTTCGGTTCATAGCTCTCCTGATTTATGGTCTTATGCTAAACTTATTCCTGTGATGTGACTATATATTTGTATGAATATCTCAAGAACTATACTTACCAAGATACAACAATTATACATTTTTGTGATAAAAAAACTGTGGGTAACTTTTTTAAGTAAAAAAATACAGGGTGTTCCATTTAAAAAAAAATAAATGTTCGCCCCCTTTCAATTTGCAGTTTGTGAAAATTTGTTTAAATATTCAAAAAATTTATAAAAAATCATGCAAAATCCATTTTTGGATTTTTCGATTCGATTGAAATTACGAGAAATAAAGGGGGAGTCAATTTTAGGTGACTAACCCGGTACCTGTTCTGCTATATTTGCAATATCGGAAATAAATTGTATTAAGACCGCTCTTTTATAAATGCTGATATTCACTAATTATTCTACGAATGTTAAATTGTACTATTTTTTTGTAGTACAATGTCAAAGGTCTCAAAGATTTTACGGTTTTGATCATATGATCCTGAAAAAAATATTACACTGAATATTACGTTTTTTTGGAGCCGAAAACTAAAACTATTATATTTTTCAATATTGTGAGTTGAAATTATCCCAGGGAATACAATTACCGCTTAAAAATGCATATTAAAAATAAATTAGAGCGATAGAAAATAAATAGTTTTAAAACCTTAAAACGAACTTTTCCGCACGTAGAACATCTCTATTTCGAAATTGAGTAGCCAAAAAAAAAAAAATAAAAATAAACCAACACATAAATGCAGAATGTGATTTATGCGACAGTTTTACTTTTTTCAATTTTTCCCAAATAGTCCACCATCGTGCTTTCTCATGACCCATGGACAGGGTGGGGTGTGTCCTATCCACCTCGAAATTAATAGAGGTCGTCTGGTAGACGTCCCTAATCAGAATCAGCCAAAACCCGATCGATCCGACACGATTTAGTTGAGTTATCGTGCTAACAAGAAATTTTTAAAATGCCGACGACAATGACAACGACACATACAATAATTTTTAAAAACCATTTTTTTGTTTTTAGGCCGAAAAACGAAAAATAAACGCTAGAAGAAAAATTTTCCATTTTTCTTTACACGATTACATTAACTTTCCGTTTTGGTATAGTTGAGTGCGGGAAAGTAATAAATATTTAATATCTTGGAAAACCTTTAATAGATTCTTTAGACAATACTTTTCTTGCCTCTTTGTATAGTATATCATACATTCAAAAGGAATTTGGCACAAACAGTAATTATTTATCGTTTATGGAAAAGTGTTATTGTAAGTCAAATTTAACAATCAACAAGTACATATATATTGTGTAGATATCTTATAACTATCAGATATCTACACAATACAAGTGATAAACAGAAACCTGCGATATATTTTATAAATTCGAGGGCATTGACACTGACAGTTTGATGAATTTCACGTTTTCTGATAAATTATATCTCCGTCGAGGAGCCTGATCTTTTATGAACCTCGCATTTCATAACCCATACATTTCATATATATTTCCCGTACACAAAGTTGTGTACAAATCTTGGCTGTTTGCGGATATCGCATTTAAATATAAATGTATTTATTCATGAGGACGCACCGGTTGAGCAGATAATTAATTACAGCACTAGATGAAATTTTATACTCGGTAACATGCTCCAATTTAAAATTGAAGAAGGTATAATATGCGGATGAGTGATTACCTCAAGCGATATATATATATATATATATATATATATATATATATATATATATATATATATATATATATATACGAAAACTTTTCATTTTAAATATGTTAATTTGTAATGATGCTGTGTTAATAAATTTTAATTTAATTAAACAATGTCCACGTAGTGGCATAGACAATATATGTTTTGCTTACTAAAGGAAATACTAAAGTTAAACGACTGGTAGGTGACAGTTTTATCATATTTAATATTATACTGGTCTCGCTCCATAACTTTTCTAATAGCCTGAAAACCGCTACTAAAATCAATAACATAGCACATCGCCAATATCTTCAAGTGCAAATATACTTAATAGATAATCACTACAAAGTTAACGATCTGAATCTAAGTGCACCAAAATGTAAAGTATAATTCTGTTACAACATCCTGAAAACATACAATTATACTCTATTATTATTACACATTCGAGCGTTGCAGTTCTGTAAAAGATTCATGAGTGGTTGTAACTCAAAATTAAGCTGTTTAAATCATATTAGGACATCACTATCATCAATAATGTTAGGTTTCAGTATTTTAAATTATTATATGTTCTATAAGGAAGAGGCTTCATCAACAGTTTATTACTTTTTTGTGCGCTCTACACTTGAGAATAGGTCACTTACTTGATATCTATACTACGATTGTAAAAAAACACAACAGAAAATATGCAACGCAGACCTCTTAAATTTGTGTCATTTGAGTCTTACGGAATTAATCCTGAAATAGGTTATCGGCGCAACCTGTTACCTGAAAATTTTAATTTTCAGTCGTTGGAATTAAGGTAAACCATAAACAATTTAAAAATTATATTTAATTTACTTCGCAATAAACTACCGAACAGATAATCATTTCAATGGGCTTGAAAGTTACTGTAGAACCCCAGGAGAAGGTTGTAAAAAGTTTACAGATGCAAGAGATGTCGATATCTTATGCAAGTCCCCTTAAGAAAATTCTTCCCGTTTAGAGCTCTAGCAGCAGCTTGAAATGTTGCAATCTTTGGACGTACGGTCAGGAAAAGGCTCAATGAAGGAGGACTGGACAGAAGGCCAGCTATTGCATCACTGCACACTAGAGACCAGACTCATTCACCAGAGTTACTAGACTGCGTTTTGAAAGAGAACACCTAAACTGGACCACTGACGACTGGAAGCGAGTTTTGTTTTCAGACAAGCAAGAGTAGTTCTTAATTCACCAGGTGGACGTTAACGAGTCTGGTCAAGGACAGGAGAGAGGTTCGCTGCCTGCAATACTTCTGCGAGGATCCCAGTTTTTCGTTGACCAATAATGTTCTGGAGTGGAGTTTGTTTCACTGGTTGCACGGATTTGATTTCTATATGGGGTAGATCCATGAACGCACATTCCTATGTAGAAAACACCGAAGAAGAACATGTGATGACATTGGCCCCGCTTGTCGGGAACAATTTCATTTTTATAGACGATAACGCCCGGCCCACATTGCTAGAAAGGCACCGGACTATATAGTAAAACACATAAATTACTTTCCTCTCTACCAGTATTTATACATCGACTACCTTCGATTTGTTGAATATTCCAACTATGGACTGGCCACCAAAAAGCCTAAATATGAACCCCACAGCATATATGGGATGCACCAAAACGTTCAGTTAGGAGCCACATACCTGCCCATGATTCTTAGGAAATTCAAATAACTCATTCTTGTTAAGTGGGAGAATATAACTCCGGGAACCATTATTTTATTTCCGAGAACTATTTCATTCATTCTTACAATTTAATTTAACTTTTAATTTTTTTTCTAATTTCTAAAGTATGAACACCATTAAATCATTTAATAATAATATTACGTGGGTACTATGATTCAAATCTTTGAAAAACTAAAAGTGATAATGTGAAGTTTCACTGATGTGTTAATATGGTCCAGAAGTTTATTTAAAGGATATTTAATTTAAATAAAAGAATGTGATATTGACTAATGAATTTTACACGTTACTCGTATTTGTTCTGTACTTGTAATTTATGGTGTTGGGTAAGAAGCATATAATAATAACAATAATATTTATTATTTCCACCTTAATACCATCCATCCTTAAAGGGCTGCATGCAGGTCACCTTTATGTACTGGCATATTTGTATTAGATGACGTATTAGATTGTAACTATAATGTGCAGTTACAATGTTGCAGTAACATTTGAAACTATTAATGTCATTTGTGGACAAAATGTTATGTGCATTGATAACGAAATTGTAAGTATAAACGTTTCCTAATATACCCATCTCAGGTAATTAAAATATAAATACAAATACAGTGTTTCTCCATATTTATATTCCATTTGTGGCTCCGAAAAGCAGCTACAATAATAACTGGATTTTTTGCAGCGTAAATAACACTGGGACGGCTGTTTAAGCTTGTAATCCTTGGAGAAGGACGAGTGTGGTAGACCGGCGTCGAGAGCGGATATTGTGCGCGAGTCCACCCTTCGGTCATTGAGCGGCGAGCAGGGCGGCCCTTTGTGCTGTCACGGGCAACAGCCCCCATCTCTTAAGCCCGTCACATAGCTTATCAGATGTGTTTTACTTGTCGCAATATCGCAATTATTAGCAGCGGCAGGAAACCGAGCCTGTACTCTGCTGAGGAACGTCTCGCACACATCGTTTTTTATTGGATAAGTAACCAGAAGTGATATTAATATCCTGGGGATGTTTGCCGTCTCGTATCTTCCACGGCTAGGGGAAATTGATATCTGTTATCGCGTCCAAATTGTATTAAATGTTGCATAGAAGGAGATATATTGCAAGGAAAATCTCGATAGGCCACGATGTATAGGCGATGATGGCGCTACACAAGAGTTATATTTTTCCTGTATATAAACAACTCTATATATTAAATTTAGACGTACTATATATATATATATATATATATATATATATATATATATATATATATATATATATATATATATATATATACAGTCTCTGTTAATTCAAAAGGATTATACGACGTAACTGAGAAATTATTATAATAAATTTTTGCAGGATTATTTTACCTCTGTGAAGTTAGCACCCACAAATTGGATTTTTCAACATTTTTTCGTTCATCATTTTTACCAAGTTCTGACCAGTAAACCGTTTATTTTGACCACCTTTTGTTTGAAGATGCGGAACGAAACAAATTTTTTGAGCTTTTTTTTAGCCCGCATCTCCAAATTGGCATTTTGAGCCGATTTGGGGCAAATTCTTTTGATCAAATTTTGACCAATTTTGACCAGCAATTGGTTTATTTTGACCATTATTAAATATTAATGTTTTGAAATTCTAAAAAGTGTGATCCTAGCACACCCAAAATGGAATTTTAAGTAAATTTTAAGTTCGAAGTTTTCAACACGTTTTGACTAATTTTGACCAGCAAAAAATTTACTTTGACCACTTTTTGTCTGAAGATGCTGAGGAAAAACAATTTTTCGAGCTTTTTTTAGCCCACGCTCCAAAATTGTAGATTTTTAGGCGCTTTTGGGCTAATTTAGTTGACCACAAAAGGTGGTCAAAATAAATTGTTTACTGGTCAAAACTTGATCAAAATGATGAACGAAAAAAAAAGTTGAAAACCCCAATTTGGGGGTGCTAACTTCACAAAGGTGATTATTTTGCGGTTTATTAAATTACTAGTTCATCTCTTTTGTCTTAGTTTGAAATAAAAGTGAGAGTGATGATATAAGTGATAGAAATATTGTTACATCATGTAAACGGTATAGTTATTTCAATTTATTTTCCAACCTAGTTTGTGTGAAAATATGATATGGTATTCCATTATATTTCAGAGTTCTCAATCTGTCTCGTACAAATCTACGAATCCTAATAGGATTGTTCACGGAATATATATATATATATATATATATATATATATATATATATATATATATATATATATATATATATATATATATATATATATATATATATATATATATATATATATATATATATATATATAGGCTAGACAAGCATCTTCATGTTATGGACTGTATGGTTACTTCTTTGTGTAACGGATGCAATCTGGAGGATGAGTTTGTGAAATATATCCTAAAGAGCTGCCGCACACTCTATAAAAGAAGGGGCTATATTGGGGAACTATAGTTATTATTGGCGAGAAACGGCCAATCTTCGTTGGTTACCACCGAGTGCGCTTCTTCAGTACATGAGACTTAAAGGAAGCGAGATATGTGTTTGGCGACAAATTGGCAGCTCTGATGGAGGTAGCACAATGAGTCTGATATGATGGCCTGACTGCGTGTGGACTCTGACAACCTTCCCCCTTATAGAATTCGAATCAAGCTACGTTGTATATACATATGATATCACAATTGGAGGTTAGGGGCCCGAATCTCTGTTGGCTATTGATAATTACTGTGAGCATAAAGGTCGCCCGGAGTGGCAATAAAATTTTTAGACGACTTATATTTATATATATATATATATATATATATATAAATTTTTAAACGAGTTATAACTACCAGATATGTCTGTCACCTTCTCTGACGGTAACTGAACACAAATACATTTATAGATGTTGTAGAAGTACAATATATATACTGTAACAGTTTCTATACACATATGCTTTTATTTTCGGGTTTTGGCCGAATAATGAAGATTAACTAGACTTGGCTTAAGGAAACATCTATTCCTGAGAGAAGGAGGTCTCCCTGGTATCTATCAAGAAGTCTATTCAAGGAAGCTTTGAACGAAACTCGGAGAAGAGAAAAGTCTGTTCACAAAGGTCTCATTATTTTGAATTTAATTAATGCTTCCCATGAAGTTCGACCCTTTTACAGAGGATTGGATTAGATGATACTGATCTAATGTCAATTTGTACAATATATTTTTTCTACAATTTACATAGTCATAGTCGTAATTCAATTCAACTAATAAGTAATTCAAATATTAACTCTGAGTTCTGAATAATAATTCTTAAAATAAAATTTTTAAGGGGAGGATTATTTTTAAAAATTGTAAAGTCTTATAGCTTTACACTTATTAGGACATAATATTGCAAGGAATCTTGTATCTTCCTAGTGAGGCATCACCTTATACGACCCTGAGGATTATTTTTAAGATCAAGCATTAGATCTTATCTACGAGTTGTTGTACCCAGTAGGAGTACGGGGGAAACTACATTTCTCTCATTTTCCATCCTTCTCTATCTCCCTTATTTCCCATAGCATAACAAAGCAAGGTAAATAAACAAGTTAAGTAGTCAACACTAATAGAGCAATTATTATGACGTAACACATTAAATACTCTAACACTAAACACTAAAACAAATGATCACTATTTATCTGTTCCCTCTATTGTATACTATAAAGTTACTGTCATATAACTAAAATAAGTTAGTGATAGGCGGCGTTTTATATTGAGCTGACATTGAAAAGCTGGACATCGATATAGACACGCGGGTGTGGGAGTTATTCAATAAAATTATGTATCTGAAATTTCATATACAGCGTATTTCTAAAAAATAACGTGTATTGAGCGAAATCTCTATTGTACATTAGTAAAAAATAAATAATCGAGGGTGTTATAACACGCCCTATTTCTTGGTATGTTACCGTGAGGTTTCTTATGGGGAACATTGAAATGTTAACTATACAAACATGGACCACAAAATCCATAATCCATAATAATTACATATTCGAATAGATGATCAAATAATTATCAGTACCACATTTGTGATTCAGAATTCATCAGAAGACACTATCAATCGCTGAATAATGTCAAATGTGGATGGAGAACATCTTTAACATCAATAACAGCCTAAATTATTATTGGTGATTAGTTACTATATGCTTAAAATATATTTTCATATTGTTTGAACAATTTGTTATTAATATTTGTATTGGAACAAGCATTAATTAGTCATAGGTAAACTATATAACACTCTGAAAGATATATTTTCTGGATTTTTTCGAGGCTCCCTAAAGTTCTAGTCAATTCGGATTGTAAAACACTTTTTTAAATGTTATAACGCAATTAGTATTAAATAAACAGTTTTAAAACCTTAAAAATAAACCAACACATAAATGCAGAATATGTGTTTTATCCGACAGTTTTACTTTTTTCAAATAGTTCACCCTCGTAGTTTCTCATGACCTATGAACAGGGTGGTGTGTATCCTATCCACTTTAAAATCAATAGATGTCATCTGATAGAGGCCCCAAATCAGAATCAGTCGAAACCCGATCGATAAGACATGATTTAATTGAGTGATCGTGCTAACAAACAAATTTCTCAAATAGTCCACCATTGTGCTTTCTCATGACCCATGGACAGGGTGGGGTGTCTCCCTATTCACCTCAAAATCAATATGTGTCGTATATGAGATCTTCCCGATCAGAATCAATCAAAACCCGATCGATCAGACACGATTTAGTTGAGTTATCGTATTACCAAAACAAATTTCTCAAATAGTCCGCCATCGTGCTTTCTCATGAGCCATGGACAAGGCGGGGTGTGTCCTATCCACCTCAAAATCAATAGGTGTCATCTGGGAGACATCCCCGATCAGAATTAATCAAAATCCGATCGAACCGAGACGATTTAGTTGAGTTCTCGTGCTAACAAAAAAAATTCTCAAATAGACCCAAGGGAGGGGGTGGTGTGTGCTATCCACCTCAAAATCAATAGGTGTCGTCTGCGAGACGTCCCCAATCAGAATCGGTCAAAACCTGATCGATCTGACACGATTTAGTTGAGTTATCGTATTACCAAAGCAAATTTATCAAATAGTCCGCCATCGTGCTTTCTCATGCGCCATGAACAGGGTGGGGTGTGTCCTATTCACCTCAAAATCAATAGGTGTCCTCTGGGAGACATCCCCGATCAGAATTAATCAAAATCCGATCGAACCGAGACGATTTAGTTGAGTTCTCGTGCTAACAAAAAAAATTCTCAAATAGACCCAAGGGAGGGGGTGGTGTGTGCTATCCACCTCAAAATCAATAGGTGTCGTCTGCGAGACGTCCCCAATCAGAATCGGTCAAAACCTGATCGATCTGACACAATTTAGTTGAGTTATCGTATTACCAAAGCAAATTTATCAAATAGTCCGCCATCGTGCTTTCTCATGCGCCATGAACAGGGTGGGGTGTGTCCTATTCACCTCAAAATCAATAGGTGTCCTCTGGGAGACGTCCCCGATCAAAATCAGTCAAAACCTGATCGATCCGATACGATTTAGTTGAGTTATCGTGCTAACAAGAATAAATGCCGACGACAACGACGACACACACATAGTAAAAAATTTTCAAAAACAATTTTTTTTTGTTTTTAGACCGAAAAACGAAAAATAAACCCAATAGAAAATTGTTTTTTAACTTTTTCTTTACACGATTACATTACTTTTCCGCTTATAGTGGAGTGCGGAAAAGTAAAATTATGTAGGAATCAGAAGGTCGTGATTGGGGCAGTAAAACTACCTAACTTCCTTTCCTTTTGTAAGATAAAATATTGTACCTTATTTTATCACGAATTTATGTTCCACTGTATCCAGTAATGTTGGCTACAAGCGTGAGATTACGTAGGGAATATTTAAAAAAAGAACGGGTTCTACAAAATTTATGAGTATATATCGATTGTGTTTGCTGCAATTGAGAGGAATTGAGAATTGGGATATATCGCCTCGACTTTTGTAACTCAGGGCGTTGAAGAGGTGGAATGCGATATTGAACCAGTGAAATAATTCTTTAAAATGTGAAGCGTCGGCCACGATATGGCTATTAAAGTGCGCTGTTATTGGTCATTGGTTTTTATGATATTGCTCTGGAAATGTTTATGTACATAGTGAAATTATACAATTTAAAAGAAATAATGCTTTACTACAGCGAAAATTATTTTTGGCTGAAATTTTGAAATAATAATTCACAAACTATATTAAATACAACAATGCATTTAATACAACTGTCTCTCAATTTCTCTTTAAATTCAATGTGAATATATACTCATCACTGATAATTTTCTAGTATATACATCTATATAATCTATAAGGTTTATCCAATCCAATTGACTTCTAATCAATTGGATTGGATCCAATTGATCAGTAGATCAATTCAAGGTGGGGAGATTACTGTAACTTATAATTACCGGGTAATCGCAATTGTACAGAGAACGTGTCGTTTGGTAAAATCGTTTGTAGATGTTCCATGTATTATCTTCATAGATATATACTTCATAGTACTATCTCCTCGATCTGTTCTTTGATTTGTGTTATTTCTTTTCTTCCCCTTCGTTAGATTGTATCCATGTTTAAGTGCAACTAGATTTGGTTTCGAGGAAGAACGTACATTGAGGTTTCCCTGGTTGAGTCAAGTTCTACATCAGTTGAAGGGAATAATTTATTAACAGAGCTTTCCTTGTCTTTAATTTAAATCTAGTCAACCGTTTTTAACAATGTCGATCCTTTTCCATTAAGAATATCATCTCAACGGATTAGATCAGAGTGGTTTAATATTAATGTTTCAATCTACTTTCAGTGATCGATGCATTTTTTTTTCTATCCTAATGAGCTATCATTTATGTTAAATACGTCTTATAAATTAGAATTACAGCACTGTATATTGCATATAGGGCAAGGTTAAAAAAATTGTTAACCATATGCAGAGCTGAGACAAATTAAAGTGGTAGTTATAAGTTTCCTTCTGTTGAATGTTTTGATAATATTCATTATTGCATTAGAATAGATTTTCTATGTTATACTCATGGGCGTATATCCTTTTATGCGAATTTTGCTTCGATTGTTATACTTTATTACAGTGATTAAATTATATATAAAATATTTTCAACTAACTAGAGATTTATCTAATCCAATTGATTTTTAATTGAAGAAAGAGACTCGTCCCCATATCCCCATGCTTTCCTAATCTCACAAAGCGTCAATATATACTAGGCACAATAATTTAGGA
The DNA here is from genome assembly GCA_037954035.1 of Rosalia funebris. NCBI lineage: Eukaryota > Metazoa > Arthropoda > Insecta > Coleoptera > Cerambycidae > Rosalia > Rosalia funebris. Next base: position 16,407,244 of record JAZFAV010000007.1, read on the forward strand.
ATGTAAAAAATCCAAAATTTTAGGAGACAAATAGTCGCAGAGCAATTAAAATTTTTTTTTTTAAGTTTTTGAGTAATCATAAGTAATCACAAAATTTTCCAAATTTTTGTTTTCCTTTCAAATGGTCCACGGACGTTAATAAATTATTTTCAGAGATTTAATCTATATATATTTATATATATATATATATATATATATATATATATATATATATATATATATATATATATATATATAAATAAAATGAATCCCTATTTCCCTTGGTCACGCCATAACTTGAGAACGACTTAACCGATTTCATTCATCTTTTTCTTTATGTTTTCTAATACTTTGTAAAAGGTTTTTAGGGAACGAAAAATTAAGAAAATTGCGCAGAAAATTGGAAAATTTGAAAAAACTTAACGACTATTTTATCTTCGCGCATTTGACAGTTCACGCATTTGATGTGAATGTGAATCGAATTGTCTATGATTTTTTTAAAAATTGTCAGATGTCTGGAAAGTGACTACAAATGTTTGCAATTTATTTTATGGGCGATTCAGCAAGAAAAGTTGAGCAGCTTTGCGCACACAACAATTCGGTGAAAAGACCAATTGTGGAACAACTCCAAACATTTTTCCATCAACACAACGGATTGGTTGTATTATTCAAGACAGCATTAGACCGAATGCAATCTGATAACCACAAAATTGTCATCAGAGGCGATAAGACGCCTGCAGGACAACATGCAAGACGTTTTAATGCACCAACAATTCATGAAGTTGCTATTGTCGTCGTGGGTGAAAATTTAGAAAACCGAGATATTGTTTTACATCGGCGGAACGATAAACTGCAGCGTGTGTCGACAAACATTGCCAGTGATTCCACGATCAACGCCAGCCGAAGAACTTAATGCATGTTTGAAGTCGTCCATTTTTTGAAAATACGTCAAAACACTCAAATTAAATATGAAATTAAATATGAATATGAGAAGTTTTTTTTAAAACAATTGCTCGACATTGGTAATGGCAAAATTCCTATTGACACATCGTCTGGATACATTACACTCCCTGCCAATGGTGTTCCCAAACATTGCTCAAAATTACAAAAATCATGTTTGGTTGAGCGAACATGTTATATTGGCTGCAAAAAACGTTCATGTCAACGAAATGAATTTTCACATTCAAAATAAGATAGCTGGCGAATTGATGACATACAAATCGGTTGATTCCTTGACTAATCAAGATGATGTTGTCAACTATCCAACGGAATTTTTAATTTCGCTGGAATTGTCCGAATTACCACCTCATAATCTGCAATTAAAAGTCGGATCGATAATAATTATGTTGCGGAACATAAACCAGCCATGTCTTTGTAATGACACCCGGCTTGCGGTGAAGAAATTAATGAACAGCGTCATCGAAGCCACAATTTTGAAAGTGAAGTACAAAGGCGAAGACGTTTTGATTCCACGCATCCCTATGATTCCGAACGACATGCCATTCAACTTTAAATGGTTACAATTTCCAGTGCGGCTTGCATTTGCAATGTCGATAAATAAATCGCAAGGGCAGTCGTTAAGTGTTTGTGGCATTAATCTTGAAAATCCATGTTTTTCATATGGCCAATTGTATGTCGCATGTTCCAGTGTCGGAAAACCATCAACATTATTTATTTACGCGCCAGAAAACAAAACTATCAATGTTGTGTATCAAAAAGCATTACAATAAACACTATGTTTTTGAAATAATTTTTTTAATTATTTATTCCAGTTCGAATTATATATTCATAGATGAGACAGAACAACGTCTGTCGGGTCAGCTAGTTATAAATACTTTTTAGATTATTTTATCCTCTTTAATTTGAGTGGTCTAAAAGCCTTGTACGATGATTTAAACTTCATTATTATCGTCGTTCAAAACAAAAAAATCAGTTTTGAATTTGGTAATCAATTATTCGGGAAATAATGATCGCACATAAAATTCAAGTAGGGTTTTAAAAACTGCAAACTATTCTTTACAAGACATAGTTATTGGTTTTTGATAAAAAAGAATCGGTACGAGAATGTTGATTGAAAAAGAGGTAAAAAATGGCGACTTAAGGATATTGGCTTAATTTTTTATCGATCGATTTTTTTTTCATTATGTACGTACAGAATTGTTACGATCGTACAATTCTGTACGATTATTATTTCTAGAGTAAATTAATTACCAAATACAAAACTGACTGCTTTGCTTTGAACGACGATTACTTCTCGTTGTACAAGGCTTTTAGACCACTCAAATTAAAGAGGATAAAATTATCTAAAAAAGCTTTATGACGAAATCACTGAAAAAAATGTATTGAAGTTCATGGACCTTTTGAAAGCCAAGCAAAAATTTGGATTTTATTTTTTCGATGGTTTTCTTATGATTACTCAATAACTGTTGATGGTAAAAAAAATGTTAAACACAAGATTTGAAAACTAAAAACTTGGAGCCATTTCAATTTTGTTTTTCTTTAAATTGCTCTGCGACTATTTTTATCCAAATTACAGCCCTTTGAAAATCACATAAAAATTTAGGTTCTTTAATCCCTTAATTTTTGTGCCTAGTATATGAAAATACATTGACAGCATAGTTTGACAATCACACGATGTATGACATATCATTTAAAAATCGTTTGCATGATTTTTAAAAGAACTTTGCATACAAGGTCAAATATTTCTCTTCAAAATTAGCAGCTGATTGAAAATATTATCAACGTTTCTTATATCGTGTAAAGAGAAACATGAGAGGATACAAAATAAATCAACATATAATGATACATAAAATTGCACGTCGTGATTTTGTAGCTTTCTTTTTTTGTGTAGATATTAGTATATACATACAAATATTTTACATCTATTCCTATAAGTATATGAACGAGAGGCCCGCTACTTTGGCAAAAAGAGAACAGAAATCGCCTTTCAGTTTGAACACCGACGCTTATTCGCATTACAAATTCTGACACGAGATGACAAGTTAGGGGTTCGGTTTACTGGTTTGACATGATGTAGATATGGCATGCTCTGTCTATAATATACAATTTGGAAAATGTTTAGGGGTGCGACAATACATCACAATGATCGTCCGTTATTTGCCAATCAATCGATTGCATTACAGGCAATGTACGTGTCAAACAGACCGTGAGGGAGTTTGCGTCTGATCCGTACGGCCGTATGGACTCCACTCAAAAACACTGACACTCAGAATCCAGTCCCTGAAAATTTAATTAATTAACAAGTGCAAAAATTGATTATGTATACACACGTAGAAGCAAACATTATCTGTTAAACGACAGATGCACGGATTGCCTCTGATTGGCGGTGGATTGATTTCATTAATGAATTAATTCAATTTTAAGGGTGTTACTAATGAGGGCATTCACATACGTGCGTGGGCAGGGGCGGGTGCATTTTTGCAATTTATGATAGCTTTAAACATGATTAAGGCATTGATGACAGCCTTTTCAAAATCAAGAAATGAAACATCTTTAACTTTCTCTATAATATTTTAGTATTTTTAGTATATTATAATTTTAATATATTTCGAATATTAGAACATGCTTCTCATATTTTAGTACACAAATATAAATGTAAAAATATTTATTGTATCAGTAAACGTTTACAAATGAACATGGAAATTAAGTAAAGTTACATATACCTCATAATTACATATATATATATATATATATATATATATATATATATATATATATATATATATATATATATATATATATATATACGTATATACAGGGTGAATCTGGAGGAACGGACCAAACTCTAGGAGTGTATTGTACGCGTGAAAATAATGTAAAGAAACTCAAATGTTGTTATACAATTTTTATTTGTTTTCAAGTTATTAAAAATGTTTATCTAGCATCCCATGTTCGAGGTTTAAAAACATATGATAACTTTGTTGTTTTGATAATGTATCAGTGCATTGTGTCAGTGATTTCAGGATTTTTTTGGAGTTTGAACTATTAAAGTATTACAAAATGCCACACACTTATTCAAATTTAGAATATGCAAATATGGTGTCTGTTTATGGTTTTTGTAATGGGAATGCTAGAGCTGCTGTTGAAGAATATCGTCAATGGTTTCCACATCACAGATATCCCAATAAAAATGTATTTATCACAGTTTTCAACAAACTGTGCGAGACCGGAAAGCTTTCCAATGTTAACGTAACATCCGAACGGGCTACTCGACAAGATTTAGAAGTGGTAGGAGTTCTGGATGTAGTAGCAGAAGATGCAACTACCAGCTCTCGAATAATTAGTTAGTATTCAATTGGGCATTCCACAAACAAGAGTAATAAACACACTCCACCAGCAAGGCTTACATCCATACCATGTACAGAGAGTATAGCACCTACAACCGGAAGATTAGCCTAAACGTATGAAATTTTGTCGGTGGATAAATAATAATTCTCGTGTTGTATAGTGCATATTTTATACAGATCAAGCAACATTTACCCGTGACAGCATTAATAACACTCATAACTGTCATGTATGGTCAGATGAAAATCCCCACTTAACAGTCGAAAGTAACTTTCAACATAAGTTTTCGCTAAACGTGTGGGGTGGTATGGTTATGGCCGATGGTTATTTAATTGGCCCTTTCATTTTGGAGAATCGTCTCACAGGAGACAACTACTTAAATTTTTACAAGATGAATTACACGAACTATTAGAGGATGTCACTTTAAACATCAGAATGCAAATGTACTACCAGCACGATGGAGCTCCTGCACATTTCACTCGTCAGGTCAAGCAACATTTGGACGAAAGGTTTCCAGGGCATTAGATTGGTCGAGGTGGTCCTATTAGTTTGTCTCCAAGATCTCCAGACCTCACAGCACAAGATAATTGTTTATGGGGCTGGTTCAAAGATGAAGTGTATAAAGTAAAAGTGGACACTCGGGATGCACTTATTCAACGTATTAGAAATGCCGCAGCCAATCTTAAACAAATACATGACTCAATCAGGAGAGCTACAGGCGCCCTTCGTAGAAGAAGCAGAAAATGTTTAGAAGTGAATGGCGGTATTTTTGAACATTTATAATGCTATAATGGTTACCAAAACGTTAATGTATGAAATTTTGTTTATTTTTAATTACGCTATAACTTTGAAAACAAACAAAAATCGAATAAAATTTGAGTTCTCTTACATTATTTTTACGCGTACAATACATTCTTGGAGTTTGGTCCGTTCCTCCCGACTCACCCTGTATACATATATTTCAAAGTTTAGTAATAGCTTGTAGATTCATCAAAAGAATTTCTACGTTGACGATACCCAAATATACTATTCATAGTATATTTCATTTTCACAGAATAAATAGTACATTAATCTCTATGTCTATGATTTTTTCTATCTGTTAATCCATCCAAATTGAAAGAACTGGTTCTAGGATCTAAGGCATCGGAGAAGAGTACATGTAGGCATAACAAACACTACAAACAGTCGCCTAAATGATATATGTAGATGCTTCTGTCTCTCAAAAGTTCTTTATATTCGACTATCAAAAAAATTATCGAACAAAAATGGATTCCTCAAAGATTACCGAGTAAAATTATATACCATATTAGGACTACTTATTTATCGTTATAACATAGGTTATAAGATGTATTTTCTAAAATTCAACATTATAACAATTAATCACTTTTTTGGTATATTCTCAGCCTGTCTCTATTTACTAAATGGCTGTTTTCGTGTGTGTGTCACAAAATTTTTAGGTCGATGTAGGAAATACTTTTCGTTCGAATTTTGGAATTTTCACAAAATCAATATAGTAAATCGACCCTTGCGAACAACGTGGTAACTTTCATTTTTCGATCCGAAGCTTCTAGAGGCATGCGCCGGAGGTACCTTCAATATGAGCGAGGGGGCGGCGGCCCAATATTATTGCGATTTGCTTACTCGTATTATATTATACGGCAAGGTATATGAAACACATTTTTTTGTGGGTCAAAAATTGAACATTCATATACAAAGGCAAATCTTATGAGGAAATATTTTTAGACATATGAACACAACTCTTTCGAAAAGATAAACCTGTTAAGAATTGTTAATGAAGATGCATATAATGCATGGCAATGGAGAAACATAATGGGCCGACGGGTATTTGTAATTATCACCTTAATGACATTTGCTTAGGAAACAATGCCTAAGTAGAAATATATGTAAAAAACTAACTAAAAAAAACATTACATTATTACAGATAATTCGTAAAATAACCATTATTTTATTTAAATAAATGACACAGTCACGTTTCACATCAGCCCAACGCCTCAGGAACTTACTTAACTCCAAATGTCACCATCCATCAATATTAAATAATAGTGCCTAATAGATCCGTAGATTAACTTCAGAGATAACGCGACTCACAACAAAATGAAGAATGCCACTGTCACACAACTGTACAAGACTGGTATCGATATATCTCCACGGTGATAAAAACTCTATAACGTAAAATAAAAAACAATTCCACCACGGGATTAATAAGGCACTTACTTTGGGCCTTTCAGCTTTCAATGCAGTCCGAATTGATTTCGAGAGATTAATGATAGCCATTATTTAACATGGACAGCTTCAATGGAACCATTAAATTTTTCTCTTACTGCATTTCATCACACCTCGGCTATAAATTTGATGTTAGGCTCTTAATGGATTTGGAAAGTAACAAGTCTTTTTCTTGAAACTGCTGGGACTGGTCATTCTTTAGAAAGGGAGCTGCACGATTTTCGAAACAATTCTGCGGGTGGTATGCGGAAACATGGGGTTTACTTAATCTATAAAACTACTTTAAATATACAGATCATTCTTGCAGATCATTAGTAATATTTAAATCCCTCAGTCAGAATTTATATGAAGGGCGTTCAAATATAAACGATAATATTTTTTTTTTTAGATTTGTTGAAGATAAATAAAATTTATTTACTTTCCTTGAAGAAGACAAAAACATTATCAAATGTACTTTATTTTTCTACATAGTCTCTCCCTTAGTTTATACATGTTTTCCATCAAATTGGGAGTCTTATGTCATCACTGTAGAATGAGAGAGGGCGGATCTCTCACTCACGAATGCCTTTACATCAGAGGCTCCCTCTCCTAAAGCCAAGACCTCCTAACGCTGCCTTTCTAAAGTCTCTTTTAACGATTTAAACATGCGAAAAACACACGGCGATAGGTCTGGACTGTATGGTGGGTGTTCGAGGGGCTTCCAGAAGATTTCCTCCAATTTCCAACGAGTTTAGTTTGTCGTATGGAGTTTATCGTCCCCGACGGATTATCGTCGTCTTCTGTTCCGATAAACCCATTTCAGATGGTCCAAGAGAGTGCAGTAATAAGCAGCATTAATTGTTCTTTGGCAATGAAGAAAATCTAGCATTTTGAATTCCATGAAAGGGTCACGAGAACTTTCTCCGCTGACATACGCGTTTTGGATTTATTCGGCATAGACTCGAATTGTATTCGCCATTCTTTGCTCGCCTATTTGATCTTGGGAGTATAATGATGAACTCACATCTCATCATAGGTTACAATGCGACAAGGAAAGGGTTCCCCTCTGTCCGATAACGAGCGAGAAGGCGTTGGCAGATGTTGAAACGAAGACTTTTTTGTACCTCCGAAGAAACGTGCGGCACTCAACGAGCGGAAATTTTGCCGCAACCAAGTTCAACATGGCTGATCTAATGGATACTCCTAATGCTGATGTTTACTTCAGCAGCGATTTCAACGACGATGAGGCGGCGGTTGTTTTCAATAAGGTCACGAATCGCTTGAATGTGTTCCTCGGTTAAACTCGTCCTGGACGGGAGATCGTGGGGTTCATTTTCAGCTTCCTCTAGCCCTACAGAGAATGTTTTGTGACAATAAAACACTTGGGGTTGTGAAAGGCTTGTTTTCACCAAACTACCCTCTTAATCTTCACATAATTTCAGCTGAACCCCCCTCCCGTGTCAAAAACTTGATGCCTGGCGTAAAAGGTGGGCTGCGTCAGCGACAGTTCTCGCCTCTCATTACCCCCTTCTATAGTTTCCATCACTAGCTAACCCGATACTGCTTCTTCCAAGACAGCAGTTTTGCAGTTTTTGAAGTTTGATTAGTGTTTAGTCTTTCCCTTTTTTTTTTATTAATTTTATTAAGACATTTACATGTTGAAAGCAGTTACTAATAACTCACAGTTATTAACTCATCAGAGGCACAGAGTACTAATTAGATGAATATGAAATTTGCATAACATGACCTATGATTTTAGCAAGTATAACGCTTGCTAAGAGGAAAGATGTTTTTGTTCTTATAGCGCATTTCCGTAGTCGGAATTTGGATGGAACGGGCATATAAACTGATAAACACGAGATTTTTCCATTTAAATAACAATAAAACTTTTGGTTAAAACAGTTTAAAAAAATGATTGTTATCAAATATCATAAAATTAACACACGCATTTAAACGGGCATCTATGTAAAATATATTAACTTAAATAGGAAAAGAAATAACCGTAAAGTAAAATAATAATGAAAATATTATTTATCCTAAATGTTAAAAAAAATTATTTGGTAAAATTAAACCTTGATTGCTGGGCAAGAGACCAGCACAATAAAAGATGGAGAGGAGTAACGGGTTCTCGAATAACCAAACTCTTCATCGAATACTCAGAGATTGAGAAGTGGGTCCAAGAAATCATTAAATTGAACAGGCACAAAGCCAGAACCCTGGTGGGAATCATATAAGCATATAAGCACAAGCTGAGGCTGACTGATAGCCCGGCCTGCAGATACTGTAAAGAAGACGAGGAAACCTCGATTAATCTTCTTTACACCTGCCCCGCACTGGAGGAGAAGAGGTATCTTATATTAGGGACCCCTGTTGTCCTGGAGGAGGCGAGGCTTAAGGCGGGGGACGTGCCTAAATTGCTCCTTTTATGGGATAGCATTTTTGGATAATGACCCGGATAAGAGGTTGGCGACCCCTACGCATGGGACTACCCATGCGATTAGCGGCTAATGAGGCCCAAACCTATATAATATAATAATAATAAAAAAACCTTGATTAGTTAACCACAGTATTTATCCTTTACTAGGGACATAATCCTTAGATTTTTTTCAGCTTGTACGTAGAATAAAAAGCCATTGAAACTGGCCTATTAATGTAATAAACTACTCTAAAAGTCCAAAATGTATTGACGATAAGGTAAGTGGGTGTGAGTGAAAATAAGTTTCAAAGCAAAGTAATAATACTGCCCAATATTATTACTTTCCTTTGAACATTTCTTTGCCAGCATTTAAGATTTTGAAATGTTACATCCATTTATTATCAACTGAACTTTGCTAATTTTCTAGAGTACAAATTTGTTTTACTAATATTTCTAACTTTTTCTAATTATGTGTTCTCCGAATGAGCTAGGTACGTGTTAAACCATTTTATAGGTTAAGATTTAATGTAGATAAATGTTATAAAGCATTGTTCAGTAATGCTTATTACTCTTAAACACTATGAATCCTTACTTCTAAACTGCCTTGACAAATTTATTATATGACAGTTGACAATCTGACATCTGTATAATTTGTTTAAAGTAATCAAAGTTGTAATTAATAAATTGATGATAAACGGCCTTCTGTATCCTGATGCGCTTGAACTAAACTGTCCACTGTGTCCATTACTGCCAATGCGAAAAAAAAAAATTAGTTTTAAGTTAATCTCATGATGTTTCGACTGCAGTTGTAGAGCAAGAGACCTTACGCGTGGAAATAAGAGTACAGTTACACACGGACTGAGAAAATAATCAGTGTTATAATTAACTATGCAATTAATTATAAATAATAACAAACACCGCTACTTTACTGAATTTGCAAATTGTCGCAGTTCAATTAAGTTCATTGCCCCCTCTGCCGCAATACAAGGAATATTCCTCGGCGGACCATGTCATTTCTAATTGTCTAACTTCGGAAAACGAAAGAAATTTGAGGGTAAGGATCCCTTGCGGATCATCTTGGGCCTCATTTGTGTAAAAGCAAAAAGTTGGAAACAATAGCGCGAATACACAGAGATCACAAAAGGAAAAATTTTAATCAAAAGACAAACACAGACTTCAAAGGCCCTTTTTTTGGCGGGTGATAAATTCAATGCAGTTTCTGCTTGATTATTAAGATCGGTCGGCTTCGAAAGTTTCCCATAAAGTTATTAATTTCAAACTTGTGACGTTCCCCTTTGTTCCATATAACAAAGTTTTAATACTGATTGGGAAGTTCGAAAAATTAAAACTTTAAACAGAGTAATATCTATGAAATTAAGTTTGAGCGTAGACGTTTTGCGCTGAGCAATTGTATACATATTTGAATTCTACATAAAGATTATGTTAATACTGAAAATTTTAACCATTTAGATTTTTACAAATCCATTTACTCCACTGTATTTGCTAATTATTAGTAAGCCTGTAACAACGAATGAAATTCATATAGATATTTCAGTATTAGATAGATATTAAATATTTAAATTGAATTAAAAATCGAAGAATGCCAATGAGAGTTATAGTTAATTAAAAACAATAATAATTCATCTATAACTTATTTCTGTATAAGGTTCATCTTAAGACTGTACACTTGCTTGTGGACGCAAAATCAATTTTGTTTTGTATAGTGGTAAGTAAGGCTGTGGGCGAGCGCTGCATATCATTGGCGCTTCATGTGGGGTCATAGATATTTTTATTGCAACGGACGTTTCGTTTATCAAATCCATAAATCTTAGCTATTCTAAAATAATAATATTCATGAAACTTCATTATACAATTTCGTCATAAAATTTAGTACCAGGAATCAGAAATGAACTTTTCACGACCGTAGGGCCGTAGTTGATCTTGATTCATTGATGGTCCATACGGTGATGTACATATCGAGGTGTACATACGGTCTCCGCTGTGTTAGTTGAAATATTGTAATTTAATAATAAAGTATGCGAAAGCTCAGAAAACGTTAGTATGCTCACCGAGTGAAAGTTTATTGGCGAACTTGATGATTCATTCTACCATAGAGCGAAATGTGTAAAGTATGCGATAAACCCTTAATGTGCTGGTCCAATATAATAAACCCTTAATGTGATCCGGTTGTATCACGTGAATTCTGTGTAATATCAACATAGAAAATAGGGCGTGCCTTTGGAAACTCTCCTGCCTCTCTGTCTGTTCATAGCCTGCTTCTCATAGTCGTAGTCATATTCTACATCACATACTAGATCAAGAACCATTTCGAAAGTTTTGGTATAAATGCAATACACACAGTTCCAGCTCCACCAAGCCGCAGAACATCATGAAGCTATATATCAACTGTACATTATGACATTATAGAGATGATTATACGTAAATTATAAAATGGGCGACTGTGGTTATGTGTTGACGAGGCAATGGATTAAAAAAAATATATTGTAAATATTATAGCACGTGTACTGTAATATTATAGTACGTATGTAAATTTAACATATGTACGTATAATTGACAAAATTTGATGTATTATAAATTGTAATACATTATGAGCTTAAAACTGATATAAATAGTCATAGTGTAGTATATTTTATATCAAATTGAATAGACTATAATTCGTGTGATATAACTAATACACAGTACCAGGGGCGTAGGGTACATGGATGCGAGTGATGCGTCGCATCCCTTAAAAAATTGGCAAATTAGTGTTATTTAAAAGTTCAATCGATTTATTCAACTATTATAATGTTTTAATTATTTTAAACCGACCGCAAACATACATTATTTACTTTAAACGCTACCATGAACTATTTTATTTCAAATCGGCCGTGAAGGCGCCCGAAATTATTGGACTCCCGCGTTACTTGCTGCAGTGCTGAAATGCGATGGTCCGCGTTACATTTAAGATACGCGTTAGCTGGCGGAAAGGGTCAGTGATCTTACGCAGTTAACAATGGAACCTCGAGTGGGTGTTGTCGTTATTTCCGGACTCAGTTATGCGATTATGTGAACGCATCTTGACGACCGTCGCCATAACATACGGAAGATTTGGATGCGCTGTTTCAGGTAATTGTGGAAAATGAAAATGAGGATAGGGATCGAAAAATTGTTATTTGTTTGTTTTCTGCAATATTTCCACATTCCGAGAGTCCGCTTAAAATTCTACAGACAAAAATATAAGATATTAATTACTGCAATAAAAGGATCGCCGATTTCAAACCACATATTCAAAACATGAGAAATGAGTTTGGTGACATTTGATACCGTATGGACAGATTTGTGTTAGAAAATCAATCACCAAGTAAGAGAATGCGTTTGGATTCAGTTCCTGAGATAAGAAAAATACCTACGCACGATTGTTTTATGAAATTTTGATTATTACTTTGAACATTAGTGAACCGTTTAGTGAAATTTCTAAACTGAAATTTTTAAATCTAGATTTCACACAATTTACTTCATTCATAAAACGTTTTCCTGACGAACTTTTTTCACTGTGTTTGAACTTCACCAATATATTATGTCCCTTCAATTATCTTCTGTTCTTTCGGAATCATCAAAATTGTGTCGTTTAATCTTAGCTATTCCTACCACAAGCAGTTCCGCAGAAAGATCACTTTCATGTTTAAAGAGAATAAAGACTTATCTGCGAAATTCTCAAAAGCAAGAAAGACTGTCAGATTTAGCATAATAAATATTGAAAGTGTCTTGTTAGAAGATATGAGATCCAATATTTGAAGAAAGTGATAGACGTTTTAGCTGGACAAACAAAAACCGAAGAATTGATCTTATTTTAAAAATTAGGATATATACCTCGGCATAATCATTTTAGGTTAGTGTCTTTTTCATTTTTACCATTTTCATGTGGCCTACTATACATCCGATTATACCTCTTCCCCTTATAAAATTTTTATCACATCCCTAGATTCCTTTCTTACGCTACGCCCCTGTACAGTACGCATGCATGTAGCCTTTACATTGATTTTTATTAAAATTTAAAACAATGTGCAGGACCATGATTCATAACTAATCGATTTACGTGGAATATGGTTATCTGCCTTAAGAAGCAAACGTAAAAAGTGATGGGAAAATTTATTAAGAACAATTAGCTAGATGTGCTGAAATATGTGTTGAATATTTAGAAAGACCTGGAGGTCAATGACGCCCTTCAGAACTTTCTAAATATTCAACACATTCTAGATTTTCACTAGCACATACATATAGTATACACCAATATCTCATTATTGCAATACATAAATTAACTTTGTATATTAAAAAGAAAAACATAATAAAGTGTATTACACTTCAAAGAAAAAATTTTATTTAACAATATGGATAGTAAAGGGTGTAAAATTGAAATAAAGCTTAGACCTAAAGATGGAGACGTTTACAACAGGCGTGTATTCATTTTATTCCATTACTGGTATGAACACCAACGAATGGTAGAATTCTGCCACGGCCCTGCGGTGTCCCTGTGTGTCCTCGTTCGGTGTTAAATTTTACACGGTCATCTACTGTGAGGTTGCATAATGTATGAGTGTCAAAATTGAAAAAAATAGACTGTGATTCGCTCTTATACATACATCAATTCACATGTGCATACTGCAAGGAATTTGCCAATGGTGTATGACAATACCTTATAAATAGGACACACATTTTCATAGAAAACAAGGAAACTGTCAGAGTTAATGAGACAGCTAGGCGACACACAGCTATGAGAACATTTTCAGATAATGTTATGATTTGCTTTTACGTGTATATACAAAATGTGACAATATAAATATATTTAACTACTCATATACTAATCAAGGTACTCAATATTCTGTTAATATGAATAGCAGTAATGTAGATTTACAACACCAGAAGGATAAGGATAAAAAAAAACTTTACCAACAAAAACGTGAACAACTGCATGAACTATTATATAAATAACTGCTTATATCGAAGTGGATGCCATGTTATATAAAGGCTCGCGAATAACCTTTATAAATAAATCACGAGGCGAGGAAACAGGTAGCAAGCTCTTTTCTTAAAAGATCTAAATGGGCTATTTCACCTCCACGTCGGCATTCACAGGAAATTCTTGTGCTACATCGCTAGCGGTGTCAGTGTATTTGCAATGAAAATAAATATTACGAGATATATGAAACGAAAAGTATAATAGGGTTCCAGTGTAGTGCGCCGCAGTAAGTCAAAATAATTTTGGGATAAGAAAATATAAATGTTGGGTATATTAGGGTAGAGATTAATAATTAATCAAATCGATTAGCGACCAAAATTGGTTTGCAGATCTTAAATTCAAAAAACTGAAACAATAATTTTCAAATTTTTCATTACCAAGGGGTAGAAATGAACGACACTATTATAATATATCTATATATTTAAGATCTATCTACAGTTGTAGTATATTTCTATAGGAAATTTTAATTTTCCATAGAAACTCTGGTTAGTGTTAATTTTTCAACAGTTGTAAAATATTTGTATTAGTGAAACAAAGTGACGCTGCGCTGTTAGCTTACAGTCTATATAATGAAAATAGTGTAGCTTCACGACGGGAATATGCAATATGATTTCCAGGGCTAGTTGTAATATTAGGTTGATTTAATTAGTGTTTGAATTGTGTTATACATTTATCTCGGCAGAATAGTAACACAGTCATCTATCAAATTCAGTTCAGAGAGGTTAAAAATACAAGCCCTTAACTAATTTGAAACATGCCGGCAATTTGACGATGGTTCCTTACTGTTTATTTAATTGCTTTACAATTTAAGATTCAGGTCTCTAGTAGTAGGGTTATTATCCTGCTAAAATTATGGCAGAAACTATGCTGACACCGTATACAATGTTTTTGTTTTTACCTTATTATACAGAATCATAAATATTTATCCCATTTTCCCCAATGTATTCTTAATAACATAATGGTTTATGAATTTGTTTAAATTCTATTTTATCCTGTAATATCCTATATATTATGTCAGCTATATGTACAAGTTTACATTATACATTATACGTTTTTGTTCTGTTTTATTCGACCTTTGTGCAGTTAACCTTTGAACTGCAGGTATAGTACTAGTAAATTCACTTAATTAACCTTTGAAAATAAATGTCGTTTTAGCAGAAAGTATTGATTCACAAACACAAATGTATACATATATTCTCAAGCACTATTAAAATTTCAAAAGAAATTTTAATAGGGCTTGAGATAGCTAGAAATATTAATTCTATTCTATGTGATAGTATTTTTTTTATAAATCTTGTGACAAAAAAAAATCATTTGGAGATAATATAATTATATATCTGTCCTATGATACAAACAATAGAATATACGAACAGAATAAAACAAATTTGAATAGTATTTAAATTGCAGTGAAAACCATTATCTGAGCTAATGTTTCAATTTGTCATTTCATCTTCCAAATGGTCAATTGAAAGAATTAACGTATGCAAGTAGTCAGACTAATTAAAATGGCCGCGGAAATGGCGGTTGTACACTAGGCTTAACAGTTTTTAGTCGTACATTGTTGGAATTCTATTGACGTTGTCATGACTGTGTTATTCCATTTTAACATCCATATGATGAGCGAAAATGTGTTTAATAGTTTCCTGATTAGTTGCTTCTCTGCTGTTTCGTCGGCTAATTATTTCCTCTTATCCTATGTGATCAGATAATTTTACCATTAGTTGCCAGGCGATGGACCAACTTCTGGATTTGTTGGATAAGAGGATCAGAATTAAATGAGTTTGATAGAGCTTGTAGCGACCTTAATGAATCTGAACATATTAACGTCGTATGTTGTGGTTAGGATTCAATAAAGTATAGAGCTTGAAAGAGAGCATGTAATTTATCCATGTAGATTAAATATATAGTTAGGAAGTGTCCGGGAGAAAGGTATGTAAGAAGTGATAAAAGCTGATGCTATTCCATGTTCGGCTTTGAAAATATCAGTATATATTACTGATAGTTCCACAGATATAGAATGCCTGTTTGAATTTCTTTGTTTACTTCATGATCGCCAAACGTAAATAAATTAGGTACATACTCGTTAAAATTTTGAATTATAATACTCGTAATTGTATTGTAGAAGAATGAAGTGTTCATACGTGCTAAAGTGTAGTATACCGTGGTATATTTATTAGTTTTTATGTATTAAAGTTGACAATTATTGTGACGTAAAATCTCCCTATTACCCTGGTGTTTTATACCAGGAGGAGGGAAATCTTTACCATTTCAACACCATTATACTTGGAAAAGTTTGACAACCAAAGATTTTCAGAACAGATTAGTGTTGAAAAATCTATTCACATTTAGTGATATTTGAATTTAAATTAATTAACGTAGATAGAATACGATACGTTATTAAAATATGTACACTGCTGAAAATCAGCTGTGGTAAAACTTTACCATATTTAATGGTGTAAAAATAAAATTTCACTATTTCTGGCATGAAACTTAACATCAGTGTAATTGGTAAAATTTTATATAAATACATCACAATATAATATATACTCCGCGTGGAGTAAATTATAATGCTTGCATGATGACTATTCTACAGTACACATTCATGTAGTCTCCACATTGACACTGTTGATTTTTGATTAACTAACTTATGTCCAAATGCTGGTATGTCTCAAGAAGCGAAGCAAAAATTAATTGTGTTGACCAAGTTTATTAAAATGTTTTGCCAAGATGACTGAATAATGTGTTGAACGTAATATAAATAATTCAATAAGAATTATTAACAATTGATAAAAGCTGAAGCACTGTGTCTACTTATAAATAATCAATTAATTGATGCCTAAATGGTTAAGCCTATTCTAAGAAAACAACATAGTCATTGTCATGGCCAAGTTTATTAAAACTAATAGATATTAAATGCGTGAAAAAAATGTTAAATTATAAGAAATTCGCTGGGGGTTTAATTGGGTAGGTAGTTATTGTATGTTATTATCCATTTACTATAGTAGAATTATTTTATGAAGAGCAAGTCGGCAATAAACCGTGCGACAAAGAGCAATGTATAGCTCACCTTCTCCCACGCGAATGCAGTAAAATAATTTTCAGCGCGCGCAAATGATTTATAGACAGGTCTGTCTGTCTCTTACTCAGATTAGATTGGTATGGAAGAAAGTCAGATATGCATCTGTCTTTGTCGCACGAATTATTGCCGACTTGGTCTTCATAAAATAATTCTACTATAGTAATAATACATTAATATTATCAAGAATATGCCCAATTATTAAATAATGAATTTAATAATTGCATACATTCTTGGTGTGAGGTGGTACACCGTTATTACTTCATTAACATTATTTAAATTATAATTTTTATTTTAAGTAAGGACTAAATCTCGTTACAAGAATTATTAGTAAATATTCAAAATCATCTGGATATCAATGAAGCACACTTACTACTTATGAACTCGGAAGAGTTAATAAGTAGTAAGTGGGGATATAATCTTCATATTTAATTCGAAAGCGCAATAATACAAAGCACTATCGCAAATATGATAGGAGTTTGATTTAGTTCTTCACGAATATATAAGCATTTTCTAGACTTGCACTATCACATACATATAACCAATATGTTGCAAAGTTTTATTTCGCAGAGGGTAATTTTCAAAATACTAAGTAAGGAGATTATTATAACGAGAGTATAATAATTTCCTTACTTCAGTAGTTTGAAAATTAACCTCTGCGAATAAAAATTTGCATTATATCGATGATCAAGTTTTTACTTCGATTTAGATTGTTCTCGAAACTGCCAAGAGATGGCGCTTGGTACATTCTACTGCGGTAAAACGTAACAGCGTCTACAAGATGTAAGCATCATCTATTAAAGATATACTCGCTTACCCTCCACTGACGAGACCCAAGTTAAGGTCGAAACCGGTCTGCAGTTAGCGATATCCTGAGATAGGTGACACTTTGCATCTTATTTGTGGTTTTAGAATAATCTGAATCATTGTATTTTGGTGCTAACTCTGTTAGACAAAAATACGGCAAATTTCATCATATAATTCAGCGCTCGGCGTTGGCATATAGCCAGGAGAATAGCTGTTTTGGCCTAATTTGTTTAGTCCTTATTATATAAGGCATTTGCAGATGGGGTGGAGTATAATAATCTCCTTACTTCAGCAGTTTATAACCAATATTTCATTAGTATAATAAAGAAATTAACATTGTATATTAAAAAGAAATATATAATAAAATGTAATATTTCTATAATTTTCTAATGAATGTAAAGCTTATTTTCCTTCGTTGTAAAAAAATGGCCAGTATAAAAGTGTAAAACTGAATTAAAGTTTACACCAAAAGGTGCTGAAGTTTACGTTAGGTGTCGTGTTGATTTTACTTCATTACTGGTGTTCCGCTTGGTGTGAAATTGTTAGATTTTACACCATATTTCAGACAGTCTACATTTCCATAATAATTTTATATACTCAGAATAAATTAAAATACCAAACCCAAACTCCAAACTGGCCAAAGTCCAAACTGATATTCGTTATCCTTTATTATCAACCTGACCATTATTTAAAGTAATCAACGATACATTCTTACAGCTCCGCTTGTTATGATTCAGTTTTCGGGTGCACCCGGCGTCTCTTCTCACATATCTATTTAGAAAAGGCCTTTTGAATGGGCGAGGAGCCATCGCTCAATCTGCGACCGTATGTTTCTTAAAAGGACCGGCGCGGCGGCCGAAGAATTAGGAGATCCAGGAAACGAAGTCGGCAGCCAACAAAAGGAAACCGACGGAATTTTACACCCGTTGATTTTATTGAATAATAAAACTGGTAATCGGGTTAGTGGATTGAGTGTCTCAGTGGAGCGTGTGAGGCACTTCACTAGAGATTAATTTTAGATATATTTCAATAAACTTGACTATAAAACAGGTCTTTGTTTGGACTAAAAATAAGTATACAAAAAGTATACAGCTTTGTGTTACTATTTTCGATACGTTTATACGACCAGTTTTATAGGCAGCTGAAGGTCATATGTAAACACATTTAAACTCAAATGGCCGCATCGTATAACAACAATGACTTAATAGAAGGATAAAAAATAGTTTAATTTAAATATTGGTTTTAGCTGATTTAAACAGACTGTATCGCATAGGATTATTTTTAGTTCTACATAAAATAGCGGAATTTCAAAAATGACAATTAAGTATTTATTATTATTTATTTTATTCGTTATTAGTTCTACATAAAATAGTTGCGTATCAAAAATAACAACTATTTATTAATATTTACAAGTTATATAAGGTGTCCTGAAATATTTACTATTGAAAGTGGTAGTGGGAAACGCGCATGCGCCTGTTAGACACCAGACAAGATGGGCATACATCCCATACTGAAAATTTATCAATAGAAGCCATTAGAGCGATGTTTCTTGGAAAAGTGTTCTCTTAGTGGGGGAAAATTAATTGACCACCCAGAAGTCCCGATTTAACGCCAATGGATTTCTTCTTATAGGATTACTTAATATAAGGTAACTAGTTAAGGTAAGGTTAGATTACTTGAAATCTCACTGAACCTCCTAGGAATTTGTTTCAGTTAAAAGATCGAGTATGCGAGGAAATTCAGAGAATTGAACCAGCATTATGTCAGCGAGTTATCGTAAAGTTTAAGTCGCTTGCGGAAGTACAGTGGCTTGAAGGAAGGCACTTGACGATGTTATTATTCATATACAACTTTCCCTACATTATAAATTTAAATAAAAAGTAGTGAACCTTTTTTGATAACAGAGTTTTATTCACTCAAAATGAAGAGAACATTCCAATGCTTTCCAGTTTATTGATGTGTTGATATAGTATCACTATTGACAAGAAATGAAAAAATCAGGGGCGGATCCAGGATATCGTGCTGATATACACATACGAGTATAATGATGGACAAACAATAAAACCTTTTCATTGACCATTTTGTTGTATTTAAAACAACAGGAATAACAAGTGTGACTGAACATACAACACTGCACACTAATTATTTTTAGAGTTCCAGTATATTAGCACAATCTGTTAGTAGTTATAAAAGTTAGTTATAGAAGTTATAAAGTATATGAGCCTTTCAAGGAGAACATGTATTGTATATGTTGGGTTGCGGAGCGTCTATTTCCTTACATATGAAGAGACTCACAGTACCACACATTGTACGAAATTCGAGATTGTGTTGTAAAATTGGTTCCGATTTAGTTTTTACGCATTCAGCAAAGTGTCCTGTTTTCTGAAAAGTAAACTGGCGTAGGTAAAATATAATATTTACTGCGTTAACTATTATGTATTTAGGGGAAGTAGGTGTACACTCAAGGTTAGTTATTCACAAACAAATTCTTGAAAAATGACTGTGGATGTACATTAAATTTTCCTTAACAGCTGGATTATTGAACCCTTGCTTAGCATGTGAGATAGAGAATGCTTCGTTTGTATTTCGTTTGTCAATCACCTTCTTTACATTAACAAAATGAAAAAAATAATAGTCACTTACTACTCCTAACCATATGATTTAACGCGTCATAACAGGCTCTGGTGGTAATGGCGTATTTGGCAATTCGTCTTGAATTAATTGTCACGAAACTCAGAAATTACGTTTCTATAAATATATTTGCACGTTGGCACGATATAACCAGTTTTTAAAGTTGATTCGGCAAGCTCAGTAACAATATTGTATTTCCCGTAGATACAATTTTGTAGAAATTGTCTAAGTATTGAATCGCGCCAGGGTATTCCACGGTATGTTGCAACCACTGTATCGTATACATTAGACCATACTTCGGTGTTGTCTTTCCACTGCAGCACACGAAGAAAGTTTGCGTGGCATTCTTAAGTCTAATAATACTACTAACTCAATTTACAATAAAGTATTCGTCAGCGAGTACTCATTACATCTCACGGTGAAAGCGTACAACTACTGACCCAAACTCTTTCCTTTTATCGCAAGTAGTGGCTAGGTTACAGGTCCTTCCCGGTGTCGCATATGGCAGATAGTTTTGATTATTATCGATACAAATACGAATATCATGGTTTTATTGATAGTATGAAATTTCATAATTTAATTCCATCTCTGCCTTTATACACATATACACGTAGGTTTGAAACCGAGTTCTACGATTTACTCGCGGATGTTATGAATGATATACTTTCGATATGTTTCCCTGAAGTGTAAGGAATAATAAATTAATCCTAGCTAAAAAATAGCTACATTCCTTATTAGTTTCCTAAGTCAGTAATAAATTTGTTCGGAGATTTTATTCGTGCGCTTTATATCGGCTTCTTTTTATAATAGCTTCATATGGGGGATATGGCATTTTGGTGCTCCGATAAGTCTATTATACCTCTAAGCCATAACACGCGGCTCCCTATTAGGAAAACTTTTGTGTTATCATGCAGAGCACGGCCATCTGTGATCTACCTTAGCTCTGGGAGTTTTCCCCCCAGCGATAGGGGAAAAGTTACACCACTTCTTCCTATAAGATTGATTTCAATATCCAGCAGATTATAGGTCCCAGTCAGAAAAGCACAGTGCAACATTCTGCCGGATTATTTTTATGATTGATATGTAAATAAGTTTCTGCAGTAAAAGAGACAATTCAGAGTGAATCACGATTAGAGGTTTTATTGCTTTCGAGACAGCGTGGACTAGTTCTAGTATACTGCAGACAGTATACCGTATACCCAGACAGCGTTGGATGGAATTCTTAAGGTTATTTGCACGAAGGCTCTTTACTAGATTTTTTAGTTTAATATGTGCTCAACTCGGAACACTCTCTAACATTTTATTACGTCTGGAATCGTATATGAAGCCAATTTGTTCAAATTCAAATAACAATTCTATGCATTTGTGGTACAAATTAGATGTAGTTGCCTGAGTGAGTAAAATTCTATAATTTATAAGTTGCATAAGGTATCTCAGAATGTCTTACATTCTATATCTCCGTAATTTAAAAAGCTGAAATTTGAAAAAAATCACCTCCAAATTTTGTGTCAAATTTCACTTAGTCTGTAATTTTATAGATAAGATTATTATCTCTCATACTCATATTCATTTATTTACTCATATTAACAAAATTTTCCTCAATGTCAATTACTGTAACATATTGCAAAACTACATAGATGTTATATAAAAAAAACAACACATTTATTGTATACTGACACATATAGAATCAAACGATTATAACCTAACTAGACAGTGAACTTTGGTCATATTATTCTAGCAGTTCCTTATAATAGTTGGTATACCAGACACAAAGATTCAGTTATAATATTAGTAATTAATAGATACCGTATTCTAAATGTTTAAGGTACACAAACCAATTAACATACACTATAATAAAAAAAATAAAAATAAAATATTATAAAATTATTTAAATATATGAATTTCTCATGATTTTAATTTAGAAGTGCACACAGTAACAATAAACATTCTTTTTCTCTAAATTCGGTCATGTAACAGGAGTGTATTCAGTAAGTAGAAATAATATGCTAATTCTCAATTAAATTATCGTTTAATTTTATTATAAAGTTAAATTTGTAAAGCAAAGTTGGAGATACTCCATAAAAAAATTGAAAAACATTAGCATTTTACTCTCTTTCTATACTTATACAAAATTATTTTGATGAAATAATTAATACAGTATTTAAAAGTTAATTTCAACTATATAATATTCCCCAATACCCATTCAATATATCATATATGTATCATTGGTATGAGTAGCTTTCTGTTTCGTGTGACAGATATTCGTACATACATATAACGGGTACGCTGTTTTCGGCCCGTTTTGGGACGGACTGGGATGCCGGTCACGTCTAAGGTCGGGTTCAGCTCACGTCCCAAAGCTCTTGATTGATAAATTCAATTTTGAAGCCTACCACAACGTGTCACGCTGTCTGCCTTTGGGAAGAAAAGAAGTGGAGTGCATTTTACAGTAATGATATTGAACGATAAAAGATTTAGGAACGAGAGCTGATGATATCTAAGAAGTTGGAAGTAAATAATAAGTAAATAGTATAACCAGGAATGACGTTACGTATGTAACAAGGCATAAAAGCCTATAAAGCAACAATCTTGGTGTGATTCTCTGAAATAAGTCATGGGATTTGGTTCTAAATAGGTAATAAAAATGTTTTGGGACTAGAAAAAATTTTTTCTTTTTCCATGTAGTTTTTTTATGGGGGCGAGGTAGCTCAGAGCTACTCCTTTATCTAACTTCTAGACAGCCATACAGACACACCCAGCCGTTCTATTAGTTTTATTATGCCTATATTTGTAAGTGTTAGTTTTTAAGTCCATGATCTAATCAACAAATTAAATGTCAAAATTGAAAAGGTGAGGTTATGTATCTATGATTTAGAGAAAATAATGAGTTTCGAGTATTATGATGAATGATTCATTTCAAAATTTCGTTCATTTTGGAATAAATGTATCACCGATTGGCAAGTCTGATAATGAAACAACATCTACGTGCGAAGCAATCAAAAACAGAATTAAACCTGAATTACAAAATAGAAAATTATAATTATAATACGTTGATTAAATTAAATACTATGATATGTACATTGGATCCTCTTAAGCAATTCGAGGACTGTGCTAATACATTAGAGAAATTTCAACTTTCAAGAAACCAACTGTTAATGTTTATGACTGATAGTGCTGAAACCATCCGTTTTGTAGGCTGTTTTCTTGATGAATAGTGCGGTAAATTTTTACATATTACATGTAAACTTGCTGCGTTACATCTTGTGGTACGAGAAATTCGAAAATGTTGTCTCAAACACAAATAGATTAATATCACACACAAAAGCACTGTTTCTCAAATCTCCTAAACGTATTCAAGAGTTTCACAGACAGTGTTCTGACATTCCTGAACAACTACAGCCGATGGTTACAGCATTTCCTAACAACTGTAGAAACATACCTGATACTGCAAAATTTTTACCGATCTGATCCAGCTCGTGACAATGATGTTTAACAGAGTAAGCGTTTCACAGTACAGTAAAAAATATTTTATACCTATTTAATGCTTAATATAATTAATAAAGTAATAATAAAGGAAAGTTACTATAAATGACATAGTTTATTACTATAAACCCATTATTTTCTAAAGTTAAATTAACGTTTGCCAACAATCTACATCAGTGCGATAATTTTTTGCATTTTTATGTTCTTTTGTCATTTACAGGATTTTATGATTTATGCGTATTTGGTAGTTTGCTTCCTTTTATGCTATTTGAATTTTATTAAAATATTATGGTATAGCTGTTCCATTAGCCACTTTTATAGTTATTAGTTATTAGCCATTTTTATAGTTTATAGGAGCATATTTTTCTGGGCAGATCTTATTTTTATTGTTTTGCGAGGGGGTATGCAAACAAAGTTTTATATGAATTTATTTGATTTAAGATAACATTTCGAAAACATCAATCTCCTTCAAATTACTGGCCATTAGATGATATGTATTGGTCTCAACGGTTTTTCCACTGTTTGAAACATTTTTTATGTTCTTCTGAACTTATGCTGTTAAGTGCCTCCAGTGATTTTTTCTTAATTCCTTCTACGTTCTGACGATTTATTTTTAGGGTTTTCTTTATTCTTGGAAATAAAAAAGTCGCATGGAGTTAGTTCGAGTGAGTACGGGGGTGTGAAACAGTTGTCATGCCGTTTTTTGTCAAAAACTCGTTGATTTTCATATTCAACGCTGTGTGGCTAGACGCATTCTATCTGATGCAGAAACCAGTCCCCCGATATCCACAATTCAGATTTTCTTCCTCACTATGTCAGTATGTGCCTATCTTTCAATTTATGACACATTCTCAGACGTTATATTTCTCATTTCAAGTCTTCAGTTAGGATTTTATAGCATGAACCCAAGGAAATTCCAATTATTTTCTCCAGTCGATTGTTCTATAATGATTAAACATGATGGTATCGCTCACTATTTGAACATTTTTGTCTGTTCTGTACGTTGACCCGAACAGGCTCATCTTCAAGTGACATTTTGTCACTTATGAGCCGGGCAAACCACTCGTAAATTCTTGCTTAGTTTAGAGCTTTTTTCTCGTAAGCATGCGACGATACTTGGCCAACTAAGTAGGGGGAGTGTTTAGTAAATGCACCTAGCGAGAAAGGGCAGTACTGCAAACACGCTTGTTTACAGAAAATAATTATCGTCTTTTTTTGGGTACCCCTCGTGTATCTATTGTCATTCATTACGTTCTATTATACTACACTTTCTAAAACATGATTTAAAATTTCGGTCTATTCACACTCTGCGGCATACATGTAGTAACACACCATTTTACACACACAGTGTGTTTTTATATTTATTCTATATTTTCAGTATAAAATATAATACATGAAAATAAATATGTATATGTATTTTCCTCCATATCTTGAGGATAACTCTATAAAAACAAGACGTAGGTGATAATAGGTAGAACTATAATTGTGGAATCTTAATTATTTCAATTACATTTATATAATACTAGCATAGCCATGCCTATATCAGGGTCCAAAGGATTTATAGTAGCGAAATGTAATAGTTATCCTTGATAACGTATTATATTAGTTCTACATCTATAATATATTAAGTTTATAATCATAATGGTGTAATATTTTCCCAATTACACAAGAGTTCTACATTCGAAATAGTGTCATATTACAATATTACCTCTATCAAAAGTGGTAGTATTTTATTGGGCAATTTTTTACAGCGTGGGTCCCACTACCAACCACAGAGAATGTCACTTTCGACATCAGTTCCTTCAAGTGGAACCACCTTGCAAGATTCCAGTTCGCGTTTTAAATTATTCATGCATATACCGGCTATAGATATAAGCCGAGCCATTTAGAACATCAGCAATTCTCCGTGGTTAATGTTCCCTGCAGGCCAAATACCGCCGCGATGACACTTTTTAAGTATGATTGATAATGCAAACACATTAACATTTGTATGGGGCCTGACTGCACCGCTGAAATGGTTTCGTTCCCATCTCCCCATACACGATTTAAGCATATTCCTCATCAAGACTCTTAAAACATCTCGCCTAACTACCTACGTACAGCAGGAAATGCATTAAGGAGACAATATGCGTATATCGAAATTCGGCGTGTGGCAGAACACTTTGCTGATGAGGAACTCGCCGAAACACTACGGGGCCGTAAAATATTGCCCAACATAAAACTTCCATTATAATAAAAAATCTCGTCAGATAGCGCTTATCCAAAGCAAATTTTACTGCCCGTGTGTGATGTTATTTTTTCAGGCGAATATTAACAGGTCACGGAATATATTGGGGTATGAAATGCGGATATTTTTAACGAGCGTAAACAAAACAATGAAGTGTGCGGTAAATATAAACAGCACTTGGAAACACGTAAATAATGTGGCAACCGTTAGTTACTAAAATAGAAAATAATTAGCTGATTAATTACTATTCAAGTGTGCATTTAAGAAAATATACAGTATACTGTTTTACCGATGTTTAAAAATTTCGGTATCAGAATATGGCTAGGTGCTAGCTCAATGGGGGCGTGGGTTCATTAATAATATCGACACTTTGGTTTTGTGCCGTTTATCACAAAATAAACAGTTTTAAAACCGTAAAACCGGCATTTCCGCACGTAGAACATCTCGAAATTGAGTGGCCGAGAAAAAATAAACCAACACAGATGCAGAATATGTGTTTTATGCGACAGTTTTACTTTTATCAAATAGTCCACTATCGTGCTTTCTCATGACCCATGGACAAAGTGAAGTATGTCCTATCCACCTCAAAATTAATACATGTCATCTGGTGTCATTCTGATCCCTAATCAGAATCAGTCGAAACCCGATCGATCCGACATGATTTAATTGAGTGATCGTGCTAAAAAAAATCTCAAATAGTCCACCATTGTGATTTCTTATGACACATGGATAGGGTAGGATGTGTCCTATCCACCTCAAAATCAATAGGTGTCATCTGGGAGACGTCTCCGATCAGAATTAGTCAAAACCCGATCGATCCGATACGATTTAGTTGAGTTATCGTGTTAGTTATAACAAAAATAATTTCTCAAATAGGCACAGGGGAAGGGGGTAAAAATGGTATTTAATGTTTGTCTGTGTGTGTGCCGTCGTTGTTGTCATCGGCATTTTAAAAATCTCTTGTTAGCACGATAACTCAACTAAATCGTGTCGGATCGATCGGTTTCTGACTGATTCTGATAGTGGACTATTTGAGCATTTTTTTTGTTAACACGATAACTCAACTAAGTCATGTCGGATCGATCAGGTTTTAACTGATTCGGATCAGGGACGCCTCCCAGACGACACCTATTGATTTTGAGGTGGATAGAACACACTCTATCATGTTCATCGGTTATGAGAAAGCACAATGGTGGACTATTTGAGAAATTTGATTGCTAGCACGATCACTCAATTAAATCGTGTCGGATCGATCGGGTTTCGACTGATTCTGATTAGGGACGTCTACCAGACGACATCTATTGATTTTGAGGTAGATAGGACACACCCCACCCTGTTCATGGGTCATGAGACGCACGAGGGTCAACTATTTGCAAAAATGAAAACTGTCGAATAAAACACATATTCTGCATTTATGTGGTTTATCTTTTTGGTTTTTAGGCCGAAAAACGAAAAATAAACGCTAAAAAAATGTATTTTTTCACTCAATATTAAATAAAATATGGTTTTTTGTAGCAAAGTATTGAAATATTTATTGATTTATAATGTAGATATTTGGGAATTATATATGGAACAATATATCCAGTAAATAGCCGCCACGGCTTTGGTGGCGCACGAATATCCTTGTGGCGAAATGTTCAATAACGGTTTTACATAATTGTGGCGGTATTTCGTTCACACAGCGTTCGAGTTCGGCTCTCAATAATACTTGGGTGGTCGTGGGCTTGTTGGCGTAACCCTGCGATTTAAGAAAATCCCACAGAGAAAAGTCCATAGGTGTTAAATCGCAAGATCGTGGCGGCCAATTCTGGTCACCAAAACGACCAGGAAAAGACTCGTGCAAGACCGTCAATGTTTCACGGGTGGTATGGTGAGTGGCACCATCCTGTTGAAGTCGCATGCCTTCAAGAGTAATACCTTCCAATTGAGACACAAAGAACTGGGTTATCATGTCACGATAACGTTTGCTATTTACCGTTAATGCATCGTTAATTACCTCCCTCGTTTTCAAAGAGAAATGGTTCAATGATCCCTTCATACCACAATATACACCAAACAGTGACAGCTTGGGGATGCATTTGTTTCTCATGAATCATTTGTGGATTTTCTGAGCCCCAAACGCGGCAACATTGCCTATTAATGAAGCCATCAAGGTGAAAATAGGCTTTGTCGCTGAAAATGATTTCGTCCACAAAATCAACATTCACTTCTTGTCGTTCAATGATCCAATTGGTGACTCTCTTCGCTATGCATGGCTTGTTGGTAGAAGATGTTGAGTTAATTGGACTTTGTAAGCATGGAAATGCAGATATTTAGTGAGAATACGGTGAAAAGTGGCTGTTGAAATGTCCAATTTTTGTGCACCATGACGAATCAGGGTCCCTAGATTCTCGACCACACTCTCGCGAACTGCCACGATGTCTTGTTCTGAACGACCACCACGAGCTCGTGTCGTGTGTTTCACATCAATAACTGAACCAGTACTTTCGAATTTTTTTTATTATTCTTTTCACAGTTGATACATTTGAAACATTATTTCTACCGAAAATTGGATGCATATTACGAATCGTAACAACAAAACTTTCACCATTTTGACAGTAATATTTAACAATAAGGACGCTTTGTTGTTATCGTGTAGCGTACCACCTTTGCTAACTCCTATCTGTCTCCTATGATCTGTCACAATTGTTGACCTATCGAATCATGTTCATCAATCTATTCAAATCTTGTGCTCTTACTGTAACACCCTTTATATGCATAATATTTTTATAAGTGTTTGAGAATAAAAATAATAGAGCGTCAATTCGTTCAATGAACCCGACTAAATAAACTAATAATATAGAGACGTGAATCAATAATTCGTATGAATAATAAAAAGCTTGGAATATTAACTCATTTTACTATATTTAATAGGAATATAATTTGTAAAGTATCGTACGTCACTGTGCTTACAAATCAGATAGTGAGACTAATTGTAAAAAATACATTGACTAAATTAGTCTTAATTCAAAAGCAAAGGTTAAGGGCAAACTTGATAGTATGGACCATAATAATTGGGAGTATCACTTTTATTTAATTCGATTTGGTTCAGTTTAATTACGAAACAAGTGTATGCCATTTTCCAGAATCCCTCAAAATTTTCATCAAAAGTAGTACCAACTTATAAGAAATATAATATCGACGATCCGTAAAATCACAGACCTATATCTATAATATCGTGTCTCGCCAAAATATATGAAATCTTAGTAAAAAACAGCTGGTAAAATATTTAGAAGGGTAAAAATCCACTCGGTTTTTACTCAAGATGATTTCTGAAAGACTTTATCGACTACATTTGCAATCAATAAATTAACATTAATAATAAATGTTGGATTTTAAGATGAAACATAAATTTGCTCAAAATTCTTATATTTTGCAAAAGAGTTTGATTGCGTACTCCATAATATCCTTATTTATAAATAAAATTACTGGGCATTTCTTATCCGATATCTTTTAAGTTCGTACCTGAGTGATCGACAATGATATGTTATCTACAGTGAAAGTAAATATAAAGTTAGTAAGTCCCCAAAATTAAAACATAACGTGCCTCAAGGATCCGTAATGGTACCTATACTTTTCATAACGTATATTAATGATTTTCCTAAATCAAATACAGCTAACGTCATGACTATTGTTTCCTTGTGTGTTGGTGATTCATTTCTAATTATTGATTAAATTGGGATATTAATCACAACTGTTTCCAACACCAAAATTGACGATTTACTATTAATGCATTTTTGGATTTAGAATTAAATGTATTAAACTGTGTTCGTCTGAAATAAATCATGTCTAATTATAATCAAAACAGAAATTATGATATTTAGTTTACATAACTTACAAAAATTACATAATACGGATTGTATCAATTTTATAGGTGTCAATTTAGATGTTAATTATCCTGGAAAAATCACACCATTTCTATTTTTAACAAAATGTTCAAAAGTATTCTTACATATAGTAACCTAGTTCCAAAACTAGCCGGAAAAGTACCGCAAAGTACATGTAATTTCTAGCTTAAAATTCAGAGATGATTGTAAAGATTATCAAAACAACAATAATGACATTACCTATATAAAGGGTGGTCCAACCATAATGCACGATGTTAATTGTGAGTCACACCTTAACGTCAAGTTTTTTGCCCAACTTAATTTGACATTTCTTTGTTTCAGTGTTTGACTAATTCAACCATGGAGAGGTACACAATTGAGCAGCGCGTTAAGATTGTTGAAGACTTTTACGAAAATGGGCATTCAAATTAAAATGCATTTCGTGCACTTCGTGACTTTTTTGGTCAGCATAATCGACCAAATGTGTCCACAATCGGGAGAATTGTGCACAAACTTCAGCAAACCGGGTCTGTAAGAAATGTGAAAATACCTGTGCATGCTCGACCAGTTCGTTCTGCGGAAAACATTGCTGTTGTTCGCGATAGTGTAGCAGAAGAGCCGTCAACCTCGACTCATCGTCGTGCCCAACAATTGAACATCTCACGAACATCACTGATGCTGATATTTTGAATAAAGATTTTAATTTACACGCTTACAAGGTTCAATTGACTCAAGAGCTGAAGCCTACTGACCATTTCAAGTGTCGTCAATACGCCGAATGGTTGGTTGAACAGACAGAAGTGAATGGTGACTTTACAAAGAAGATCATCTTCAGCGACGAGGCACACTTTCACCTCAGTGGATTCGTTAACAAGCAGAATTGCCGCATTTGGGCAAATGAGAATCCACGAGTGATTGTTGAAAAGCCGATGCATCCACAAAGAGAGACTGTTTGGTGCGGTTTATGGGCTGGCGGCGTCATCGGGCCGTACTTTTTCGAAAATGAGGTTGGCCAAGCAGTTACCGTGAATGGTGTTCGCTATCGCGAGATGATAACGAACTTCTTGTGGCCAGAAATTGAGGATATGGACCTGGACGATATGTGGTTCCAACAGGATGGTGCCACTTGCCACAC
Source organism: Rosalia funebris (assembly GCA_037954035.1). Lineage (NCBI taxonomy): Eukaryota > Metazoa > Arthropoda > Insecta > Coleoptera > Cerambycidae > Rosalia > Rosalia funebris. Next base: position 16,438,409 of record JAZFAV010000007.1, read on the forward strand.
AGCCAACGAAACAATGGCACTTTTTCGCGAGAAATTCAATGGCCGTGTTATCTCACGTCGTGGCGATGTTAATTGGCCGCCACGATCATGTGATTTGACACCGTTGGACTTCTTTCTTTGGGGATATTTAAAAGAAAAAGTGTACGTCAATAAGCCAAGAACAATTCAAGAACTAAAGGATGAGATAATTCGGCACATTAACGACATTGAACCTCGATAATGTCTCAGAGGCATTGAAAATATGGACCATCGGATAGAGGTATGCCACCGAAGCCGTGGCGAGCATTTGGCCGATATTTTGTTTCACACATAATTGTCATAGATCCTTCTATCATAACAAAAAATATTAAGATTATTCTCTGAAAACTTTTTGTTTTATTTACAAGTAACATCGTGCGTTTTCGTTGGACCACCTTTTATTTCCGTGTATTCTACATGAAAAAAAAACCACAATTCTTACAGTACTAAAAGTCAAATTCATTCCTCCAAGAACAGATATACCCTATAGAACAATTTGCTGTCTTATCATTAAAATATTAATAATAAAATACATAATTGAAGATATGGTAATAGTTTGTGACGAAGTATTGCAGTTTCAAATTGCAATACAAGGTCTTACTGGAAAATAAGATTTTGTTGTAGTAAGGGTAGAATCGTGATTGGCTAAATTAATTGCGGGACAATCGCGGTGACATTACTGTGGTGGATGATAACTCCAAATTAATGAACCCTTCTGCCAAATCCGTTGTGGTAGAATTTCAGTTCCACGGCGACAGATCGCCGAAAAGGCACTAATGCAGTATATAGACAAAGGATAGTGGTATTTCTAGTCGGTAGTTCATAGAAATTGATTTTCAACTTTGACACGTATAAATAACAAAGAATAAAGTATTTATATATTTCCTACTATTATACAAGATATTTCTATTGTTTTGAATTTGAAAAACCTAAAATTTTGTGTGGGTATAGCGACTTCTAATGTTGATACGTTCAAAGGTGTATAAAATTTGTACCGTTTCTTTTTTCTTAACATTTTTGTTGGGGCATACTGATAATATCCATGTCTTTTCTTCACTTTTTTTATCTTGTCTTCTTGCCAGAGTCTTGCGAGAATTTGGTCACGTGATAAATGTAACTAGAAAGAGGAAAAGTTTTGGTTTGAAGTGTGTGGTTGACGAAGAAACTAAGTTAAATTTATTATTAGTTGTTGCAGAAAGTCCTGCCTCATGATTTTAATTTCATATACCACAATTCTAAAATCACTGAAAGAAGTACAAATGCTTAAATATAAATAATTTAGGAACTTACTGAAGATGACCCAGATTATAGAACTGAGTTTTGTGAACGAATGATGGCGTTTGGTATCAATAACTAAATGTCTTTAGAGTGGATAGTATTTTCCGATCAAACTAAATTTAGTCTAAATAGTGAATTTAATCAATACAATCATCGTTATGGGGTTTACAGTAACCCTTCTTGTACGCGGGGAAGTCATACCCAAAATTTGCAGAAAATAAATATGTGAGTTGGTATAATAGGTAAGTAATAGGTTTATTGGACCTATACTTTTTAATAATACACCTTAATACTCTAATATATCTAAATTTCCTTCAAGCAGATTAGGTTCCATTTGGTCAACTCGCTTTTCAAATGCATTAGATCCAAATCTATCCAATGCTAGAATAAGGTTTCAACAAAGTGGAGCTCCATGCCATGCTACTGTGAAGCGCCATGTCGTAACTGTCTGTCAATATTTGGACAAAATATTTCCAAATAATTGGATTGAATGACGAGGTATAATTGAGGGGCCACTAAAATCTTCGGACTTTACCCCACTTGATTTATAGAAAAACAAGGGCCTTCAAATAAAACAGGACTACACTGATGTTCTAAAGTAAAGAATAAGACATGAAATCAGGCAGATCACTTCGAAGATGCTACAGAATGTAAGATATGGGTTTTGTCATCAAAAAGCTTCTTGTCGAGAAACAAACGGTACTACCGGGATTGCCTAATTATGAGACAGATACATATCATGATTGGTTAGAGAAGTATGACAACCTTTTTACTTATTTGACACCACATTTGATACATATAACTAAATTTTTTTTCTATAAAGGTTAGTAACAACAGTGGGGTGTTTTATGCCGAAACGCGACCCTTATTTAGGTGTCTCGTCTTAAATGGGATACAATTAAGTAACTAGTTATTTTTATAAAATCGTGCCAATCGCCCTTTATAAACAGCTCTCTCAGCAGCGGCATTAATTATTTCCAAATCTTCAGGTTTCCCAAACCGTATTCGAGTTTATTGTGGCGCCATAATGGTTTTCTTTTGATCTAGAGAAAGCGCAGTTAACAAACTCAATAAGTTGTTGATAATAGAGAAGTGAGAGTGGATGTTAAAGTAAGAAGGGGATTATAAACCCTAAAGATACCTTTCTCGTGGAGGGAAGTTTAAATTGGACTTGTGAACAATAGCATTAGACCTAGATGTAATGAATGTAATTGTCAGGAGAAACAAAGCAATTAGGGATAGGGCTACTTGGATTTTAGTTTTTAGATTGAAGGGTCGACAACTGCATAGGCGAATAAAATAATTGCGGTTGCTTGTGTTCTATACAGGGCATTCGGTTTGATTACATATTACGACTATCCCGCTTATTGTACAATATTTAATATATCTCAAATTGAGATAACCTTTAATATCTTTAATATCACAATAATATGTAGTAAAAAACTAGGGAATTCGTTACCAAGGTGGTGGAAAGATAACTATATATTAACATGGTTTCATTACTGTAAATAATTAAATTTTAAGACATATATTATATAAGACTATTTATTATAAGACAATGTTTACTATTGACTTTTTTTTAATAATAATAACATATATTGGTAGTATTTCGCTTTATTCTGAAAAAAAGTTGTTACACATGTAGGTGAGCGAGATGCAGATAAATGTAAAGGACATAGTAACTACCTTAATTTTTTTTTTCAATATTACAATAATTTTAAACAATAAATAACAAATACAATACAGGTAATACAGGTAAACGAACAATGCTTGGCAACTCTTTTATTCGCTGACGACCAGATAATTATAACAAGTGACGAGGACGATGCAGACTACATGTTTAGAAAGTTGGAAGAAGAATATGAGAAATGGGGACTAAAGATAAACATCGATAAAACTGAATATCTGAAAATAGGAGACACGCATGTAGAAGACCCAGATGTACAACTGCATAAATTAAAAAAATGTAGCCAGTTTAAATATTTGGGAAGCATTGTTTCGGATGATGGAACAACAAAAAATGAAATAAAAAATAGGGCACGTCAAGGGAAGAAGGCTGTTTGCTTACTGAACTCATTACTCTGGTCAAACAAGATGAAACTACAAACCAAAATGACAATTTACACAACTATTGTGGAGCCTATTTTAACTTATGGCTGTATATGCTGGCAATTGTCGGAGAAAGAAAAAAGGATGATAGAAACGATAGAAATGGACTTCGTAAGAAGATCATGTAATATTTCCAGAATTAAATGTATTAGGAACGAAGAAGTAAGAAGGAAAACGGGACGCGTACTTACAACAGAAAGAGTAGAATCTAGACAGCTACTATGGTATGGTCATGTAAAGAGGATGGAGGAGACACGATGGCCAAAGAGATCTTTGAAGTTTATACCATACAATAGGAGAAGAAGAGGAAGACCGACAACACAATGGATAGAAGGAATTAAAAAAAATATGAGAGATCGAGCAATCGGAGATGATAACTGGAGGGACAGAAGGAAATGGCGATCGAAATGCAGGATGCGGCACAGGCTGTAGGACCCCCGCTAAAAAAAATAAATAACAAATACTCCTCTAGGGCACCGTACCCTATAGTGTATATAGTGGTACCATAAACATTTATTCACTTTATAAATATGTAGGTGATATTGGAGAAACCTATGCCTATTTTGAAATATTTGCTTATACACGTACTGAATTTATGACGCCATATTTGTCCCTTTAGTGATTATATTTTCTTAGGTAGAACCATACATGCTAACCTCCTGTGGCATAATTCTTATGTTTTACATGACCATTGAAGAAAATTGTAGTTTCCTATTTAAAATAAATCAAAATGTGAAACGCAAATAAAGCGAATACCTTTTTTTCATATTCAAAAGTTTTTCTTCGGAGGTTTTTAAGATTTAATTTTATTAATCATGAACTAAGTAAATACTTTAATTTCGATTTATTATTAAGAACTACTATTCATTTCATCGCTATTTGCCAAATAAAAAACTCTCTTATCTTTCCGACAAACGGAAGAGTCTACTTGAGCCTAGCCATAAAAATAAGCCAAGGTTATATTTTGAGATTTTTTATTTGGCAGATAGCGATGAAATAAACTATAATTGTAAGCTTCATAATTGTAATATTCCTTTGTTGTGTATGCCTAATTGTGGTACTTACGTATATTTAATACTACTTGTGTATTTATTAAATAAATTAAGATTAAAAAAATGGAATAGAAAGTCAATATCTTTGCTAGCGGTCAACTTTTACAAATTTTATTAATTTACAAACATTTTGGAAAAGTTATTTTATAAATAACTTTTATAAAAGTATTATTTTATATTGTTTTAAGTTCTACACTTCTGTATACTATATATCGTTTTGTCATTTTTACTTTTCCGCGCTCCGGAAAAGTAATGTAATTGTGTAAAGAATAAAAAAAAATTTTGGGTTTATTTTTCCTAAAATAAAAACAATGGTTTTATAAAATATTTTGCTGTGTGTCTGTCGTTGGCATTTAAAAATCTTGTTAGCACGATAATTCCAACTAAATCGTGTCGGATAGATCGGGTTTTGACTTATTCTGATCGGGGACGTCTCCCAGACGACACCTATTGATTTTGAGGTGGATAGAATACACTCTACCATGTAAATGGGTCATGAGAAATCACAATGGTGGACTATTTCAGATTTTTATTTTGTTAGCACAATCACCCAATTAAATCGTGTCGGATTGATCGGGTTCCGACTGATTCTGATTAGGGACGTCTATCAGACGACATCTATTGATTTTGAGGCGGATGACACACCCCCACCCTGTCCATGGGTCATGAGAAAGCACAATGGTAGACTAATTGAGAAAAATGGAGAAAAGTAAAACTGTCGCATAAAACACATATTCTGCATTTATATGTTGGTTTATTTTTTTTTCGGCCACTCAATTTCGAGATAGAGATGTTCTACATGCGGAAAAGTTCATTTTAAGGTTTTAAAACTGTTTATTTGATATGGCCTGTAACCCTTATGGGTATATTGCTATATACAAGAGAGCTCGCAACAGAGGCCCTCATTATTTAACAAAATAAACTGGTCCCTACACAAACGTTTATGACTACGTTTAAGTCAAAATTAATACAAAAATAATATTAACCTTTTATTATTTCAGAATTGAGATGATAATCTTATGAGTTCAAAAATATATAATTTTCGAATAAAATTAAATGGAGTCTTAACCCAGATTGTTCGTATTGCAATAAGCTCATCCTTGTGCGTTTACGGCTTTCGGCCTTCCTTGTGCAAGCATATATAATGGGAGATCATTTCCAGATGTCTAATATAATATTCAAACAAGATTAAATTAAATTAAATTTCAATGTTTAAATAAGAATATGAAGCGGGCGCTAATAAAACTTCAATATTGTTCTAGTTAAATCAAATATTTATTATGTATGAATTCTAGAATGTACGCTGGCAATACCGTGTTGATAAATTCACTGTTTGCTCATATCATTCTGCATCTTCTGAAGAATACTATCCAACATGTCCATTTTTCAGTTTTGCTTGTCTTCTAGATGATTAGATTCACAGGAATAGCAACTGATATGGCATCCCACGTACCCATATTGCCTACATCTCTGTGTCGATGTGATCAATAACTTTATTCCTTGGGAAGGTCACGAAAATAAAATGCCCAACCAGAAAATTTCTCCAGATCAATTTTTTTTATTAAAAAAATTACGATTAGTTATTCCCGTGTCCATTCCATATGTTGCCAAAATTCCAGACAAGTCTATTTATGTCTTGTAAGTTTTTCGTTTTATTTTCAGACATTTTAGTACTGTCGAATAATCTTTTGTACATTCTGTATTTTGTAATTCGTATACAAGTTCCCACTCTATCACCTACTAAGCTTGAATTCAAAGCTTTCAGTAAAATCAGTTGCTCTTCTCTAGCTATATTAATTTGTTTTGTTCGCCCCCTGTGATGTTTGCAATAAAATGTTATGATAACGTGAGTAGTTATTTCCAACACCAGGAATTATTACTATTATTTTAAATATTTATTAAAACACTTGGATACGAAATGGAGTAATCATAAACTTTGTTTCACTTATATGTCAAACAAATAAAAACCCCCCAGAAATCGTGTATGTTGTATTAACAAAACAAAAGGTCTACTAACTACAATAAATTGCCGCTAAGTTATGCTCACTGCGATAGATCAATGCATAAAAAACAGAATCATTTTTAATTACGTTACAAAAAAAAACTAATTCAAATAATACATAATTTGTATGTGAGCGTAATCAAGTGTCAAATTAAAATGAAATTATAAATAAGCATTACAAAAATTATTTATAATTGTTTTAATTGGAAGAAATTAGAAAATAATAAATATTTTTTTATTTTCTTCAAATATAAAAAGTAAACAAAATAAAAAACTTAAAACCTTACCATGTAGATTAAAATATCAAAAAAACTGTACAAATTCAGTATAGTTTCAGTACATTCATCAGCACATAGTTCGCCTTTTATTATAATGAAGATATGTTTCAAATGGTTTAAAAATGATGTAAATATTATTTGACATATTTTGCCAAATAAATTGCATACACTTAATCAATTAGCCTTTATAATAATGTTTCAAATAACCTTTACAGTAAAATGAAACGACAAATCAAAATTAATTTAAGATATTTTTGTGGCCATTGTACATCTGAAATAAAACGAATTATCCTAATATAGTTTCTAAAAAAATAAATGGGATATTAAGAGTAAGATAGGATATCTGAAAATATTCAGAGAAACCTGATTTATACTTCTACTTTAAATGTTATAAACAATAAAACACAGTTAAAAAGAAACTTTAATTCCACATTATCTCTTCTATCCATCCCGTTTCTATATTATTACGGTTTTAATGGATCATTAAAGGATGATTTTCTAATTTTCTTAAAACTGCCTCTATTTATCAACTTTTATTGCCGATGCCATTTCCACTGACTTCTTTATTTTATTTCGCTGCTGGCCATGAGAAAAGTTTTCGCCTGCTTCTGGCACTGATCGATTAAATTGGGAATTGAAGTTTTACAACAAAAATCGAAGAAAAGTAACACAATAATTTAGCTAAGTGTCTTACCATTGGCACTGCGGTTATTGGTTTAAGTTCATCGTCCCCTATTTCTTATCGGTCTAAATTAAAAAATGGTCTGCGACATATCCGCAATTTAACAGGTTTTCGTGGAAAATAAGATACTAGCAAAGGGAGTCGGTCATAAGTCTTTTTCATCTGAAGATTTATAAGTTCAAACAAATTATTCAATTATACATACAAGATAATTTACGGCAAGTGGCAATAAACTGTAGACATTAAAATAAAAAATACTCAAGTCGGAGTTTTCAGTGATAATATATTAAAATAGTACTAAACGTATATACTTAAAAAAAAACTACCCCTGATATTATTTTAGAGATTTTTTATCCACGACAAGATAACTATTTGGAACCATTACGTGTGAAAAAAGGTGGTATATTATTACGAATTAGGCGTATTCTACCCGTGTTCAATAGATGGCGATATCTAAAAGAAGATTATGTGTTGGTTACTAATTCTTACACTAGCGTACATGGATGATTATACTCTGTAAATGGATTAACGTACACAAAATATTATCTGTGAATATACACTCTTTTTTAATTGAAATAAAAATTAAAGTAAATAGAATGCATATCCGATATTGCATACTTTACTAATTACACCAAGGTAAAAGTGCTTCTGAAGCTCACAGAACGATCTGCGCAAATTATGAAGAGACTGAGTTATTGACTAGAGTACGTGTCGCAGATGGTTAAAAAAAATTAAGAATTGAGATTTTGATTTTAGTGGTAATCCACCACGTTCTGACAGGCCTTAAACAGCAATAGGGAATGGCAAGAGCTGCACTTAAATATAACACAAACTTTCAGACAAAACAGGAGTAACCCAACAGGTTATTTATCAAAAATTACATACTTTGGGGAAAATAAAAAAAAGTTCTCATCATAAAGTGACCGAAGAGAAATGTAAAATACGAGTTCTCATTATTCACGTTACTCTCATCGCTTTCAATACAAAAAGATGAATTTTTTATGGAAACTCGTAACAGGTGAGGATTAAGCGACACTTAAAAAGTGTCGCTCATACTTTTCCAATATTTAAGTCATTTAAAGTGTGATTATTGTGCACTTATTGGATATAATGGTACCATATGTTATTAACCGTTGTCGTTATGGTCACATAAATCATTAAAATTTATTTTATCATATCGTTCAAGGTACCGATAATTTAAATATTCGGTAACTATTTCCGTCATATTATATTATGTTTTTTTTTAGATTAGCTTCTACAACAAGTATATGCAACAATGGCAGTCGTACTGGGGTCAGGGGTGGCAGACTGAATCCCGAACCCAGTATGGTGGGTATCATAGGTATGTTTGGGTTCGAGTCCCAATAGGGGGCATTTGACATCACTGTCCGAACATAAAAGTGATTGTATTTTTCTTTATGTGTAACCTTTACGTCCGAAATCTGTAGTGTAAGGGGAAAGAGGTCTAGGGAAATCACAAGCAGTGTATATAAGTTGTTAAGATTATTCAAACAGAAAATTCTCATCTGATGATTGATTGAGAATTGACGACAATTGATCGTTTACATGGATCGATGACATACATGGAAAAAAATCTATAAACCACCTGTAAAAATATCCATAATCATATTATTGTCATTTGATACTATTGATATTGATATTATCATATGTTTAAAATGTTAATATTTGTGATACTAAACTCTATAAACAAAGTTTATTACGTGAAGATGCTAAATTTGAAACAGATTTATTCCTCGATTGTTGTACATCATCTTCGATTCGTGTTTTCAATTCTTACTACATTCATGAGAAAAAATACACTTATCCGAAACATAATTTATAGTACAGTAATTTAATTAGTACAGGTATATCAATATTTTCTTAGATATCTAACCTAATTTTTACATATCCTATAATATGAATAGCTATTTCACTGAAATATGGTTAATTACACAGGCCAACAAAGATTTTGTGATGGACTTTTTTGACTTTTTGGCTTAGTTACGTAGCATGAACTACAGAAACAGTTTTTTTCTTGTTTCCATCACGCACCAGTATTTGTAGTTTTTAAAACCGAGATTCTATAAAATGGAATTTTGCCTCAATCTTTGCGGCGTCCATGTCTTTAATCGGTTTGAACGTACCCACAAGTGTGGGGGATTTACCGAAACAGAGTTGGCCGGTGAGGATATTCCGGTTTTATACTATTCGGGTATTTACATAGTCGCTGTAATATGTTCTTAATGTGTGTACGTTTACTCGTGACATCGCGTAGTGTGTTATTATTTTGTTTTAAAAATACCTAGAAGCTGTAAAAATACACCAAATATATTCTGTTATGTCTGTGGTTGTTTCAAAACCTGGTACAAAAAACCTTATTTATGCAAATTTGGTTGATCTGCAAAAAAATATTTTGCCGCTTCATATTAAACTAGGATATACTAAGAGATACTTCATATCAAATTAGGATTAATGAAGCAATGTGTAAAAGCTGTAGACAAAAATGGGAAGTGTTTTAAGTATTTTTGTGATAAATTTCCAGCTCTTTCTGAAGCAAAATTAAAGGAAGGCATTTTCGTAAGACCACAAATAAGAAAATTAATGCGGGACGAACAGTTTGAAGAAACAATGGCCGAAATTGAAAAATAATCTTGGATATGCTTTAAAAATGTAACAAAATGCTATAGTTTAAGAATTTGGTTGTAATATGGGCATAAAAATTCATTTTCTGCATGCTAACCTGGAATACTTTCCAGAAAATCTTGGTGTTGTTAGAGAGAAGCAAGGTGAAAGGTTCCATCAAGACATAAAGGAGATGGAAAGGAGGTATCAGGGTCGATGGGATATGGCGATGATGGCAGATTACTGTTAGATGCCGAAAAGAGAATATTCAACGAATGATTCAATGACAGAAGAAACACTACAAAACGAAGTTGTTTGTTAAAAAGGGAGACATTTTCAAAGAGAAAAAGAAATCAGAGACTCAAAAATATTTGTGTTGTTGCTTTTTACTATGGATTTTAATACTAATTAAATATAATGTTTATTAAAATGTAATTTTTCCTATAGTTCTTACTTTATTCTGATTATTCAGCTGATCAAAAACCTTACGTGAGGGGCAAAAACGGAAGGTAAATATGAAATCAGCGTAAATAACTCACTTATAATTACTTATAAAACCCAAATCAACTTTCAAAATGTCAAAATTTGTAGACCTGTTATTATTGTTCTATCGTTATCAATTGAAGAAAATAATATATCGATAGATACTACATACAATCACCATATGTTTTTGGAAAAAATAACAATAATTTTTATAATGTACAGGAATACTAACTACAAAAACATTAAATACATGTTCCTGTCTTTTACAGAAGAAAATCATATCAGTATTTTCCAATGTCAGAAATAACGATTAAAAATGATAAAGTCATGTAAAATCATGGTAAATGAAGACACTTTAAATCGTTATATTAACGCTATAGGGCCGTTCACCGACTACTATATTTGATAATTCCTTAACATCATAGAAATTTTGATTTCGTGTTCACACGGTAACGCTTTCCAATAAAACCACTCGCCTCGACATATTCTCTTCATGTATAAAACAAAAATCTATATATAGATTCTATCAGATACCTCACAAGAAGGGCGACATTTTTATCACTTTAGTTATCACAGGTGCCCAGCCAATGCTCCGTGTACTGAATATATTATCGCGGGCGGCTACGCTGTGGGAAGTGAAAGTATGTTTACGGGGATATATTTCCGCTCTGGGAATGGGCATCGACGCATATCGCAGAAGATTATGTGGACACATGGTCAAAATAAAAGAAAATGGAAACAAGTCGTTTCTTTGACGTTTGGAGTTACGGTGCACATTTTGTTGTGTCCAGGACTTCTACAAAACTTCTAACTGAAATACATTGGAATGATTTGAATAATATGTAAATGTAAGACATAACGTTGGCTTTTGCAAATGTTTGTTTCATCAGAAATCAAAAACTCAGACATAAAAAAGAAATATTATACTACAAAATATTTCTTCACTTAAAACCTACATTAGAAAACATATACTATTTATTGTTGACTATATTTCATTAAATTGCATTATATTATCAAATGGAGACAAAAGTAATATGGTTTGTATAACGATTCTTTGCGAGTGCGTCACAGATAATAATCGTATGAATCAATCAACTGACATTTTTGAACAGTGTCGTATCGAAAACACATTTTAGGATAATAGTTAGTACAATAAAAATCCGTCAACCTATGACAGAGTAATGAAAAGGTTTTCCACAAAATCATTCAATGGAAGTGATCTTTCCATCAAAATAAATGAAATTAATTCAACAAAAATCAAAATAAAATGAAACAAAAGTGAAATAAATTTTACAGAAATATTGAGACGTCAATGAATCAAATTATACAATAAAGCTAAGACGTGACTTCATAATTGCATTTTGTTCGGTAAATTATTAACTGTCTATGCCGTACGTAGTTGATTGAAACAATGTCGCTAGACATACGTGCTGGTAATTGTGGCATATTAGTAACAATTGCGAGTGGTATAGCATGTGATACGTGCGTCGTCATAAAATTGATACGCGCGCAAAGACCCATTATGCAAATTATATGTAACTCTGACAAAGGATTTCAATGTAGTAAACGGATCTATTTTCTGTAGATTAACTGATTGTGAGTAATATTTTCGTAATCATATTGATTACTGTTTATTAAAAAAATAGTTAATGTATATTAAGAATATAATGAGATTATAATATACACTACATACATTACGAATATAACGAGACAAATCACATATTATTATAGAGAATTTAAGGATATCTTCCCTTGAATTACACTCAAAAATTAACTAATTTCTGGAATTAACACTTTTAACACAACACATCGCCACCATCCTCAGACGTGCAAAACCCACCAAACCTAACATAACGACAGCCAAAAAGCTCAAAACCTTTTACGACAATCTCGATATAATCATGCTACCAGCTGGCAAGGGTAATTCGACCGTAATAATGAACACAACGGACTATATATAGAAAATGTTAACACTAGTGAATAGCCCAGAATACGAGACTACTATCAAAGACACGACACGACATACCTAGAAAAGAAAAGAAAAATCATCATCAACAACTCCTCTCTTTCCTCTTACATAAAAAAGCAACTCACTCCTCGCGAAATATCTTCTCGTATATCCAAAACATACGGATTCCTAAAAATCCATAAAACTAATACCGTCATACGACTCATTGCAAGTGCCTTCTAATCACCTACCCAAAACTTGGCAAAATACCTCGCTATGACCCTACAACCAACCCATCGCTGAAAACTTCACATCTTATGTACGAAACTCCTCTGAAATCAAAATCGATTTCTCAAAATGACATCCTCGTCAGCTTTGATGTAACATCGCTATTCACAAATATCCCCCTCTTCGACACAATAGACATGCTAAAACCTAAACACAAATTTCCAGAGACAACTAGTAACTCATCGACTACTGCATGCCCAGTACATACTTCCTCTTTCAAAATGCTTTCTACAAACAAATACAAGGATTTCCTATGGATTCATCTCTATGAACTATTCTTGCCAACATATTCACGGACGATATTAAAACCATAGCCCTTAACACCTTCTTCCTCAAACCTGCTTGTTGAATCAGATACGTAGATGACGTCTTCGCCATCTGGCCCCACAAGGACAATCTACCAACATTCCTAAATCACATTAACAACATACATCCGAACATAATTTTCATTATAGAACGCAATAACTCCCTTCGATTCCTTGATGTCCTTATAACAAAATCTAAAATAACACATTCTCGCATACAGTTACCATAAACCGGTCAACACAAATTACCTACACGCCAACTCCCACTATCATCCTATTCAAAGATTAATTTGACTAATTGATAACGACAACAGACATTAGACCACAAGAATTACATACCCTAGTCAACATTCTACGCCAAAATGGCTACGATTCAAGACTTATTAACCGACAAATGGACCACACAAAAAACAGACAACAAAACACCAACAACAATACAGAGACCTCATTGTCGAAGGCCTTCTTCCTTACATTAAGGATGTGACTGATAGAATCAGTAGGATTCTTCATAAACAAAACCTAAAAACCATTTTGGCAGCCAAAAACAAAATCTCCAATTTCCTCCACTCTCTTAAATATATCATCCCCAACGAATTCCACGGAGTATATGAAATTGCACCCAATATCGCCACAGATACAGGGGTCAAACTAATAGACGCATATCTAATAGAGACTACGAACTCGACACTATTCCGACACTACCAACAGGACAGGACATATGCTTGACTTGGTTTATTAATTTTGTCTATGATTTACGTGAATCGGTCATAAAGCATTGAATAATTGACGATCGGAATAGGAGAGGTTATTCGTGAAACTTCGCCTAACGCAATTAGTTCTTATGTAAATGTAAATGCTGTCCAGGATAGAATAGGTTATTGTCAAGTTTGGAATGGTGCTCACTTTGAACAACTGTTTGTTTTAATTAGTTTAATCGTTTGTAATACAATAATTAAAGATGTGGACCCATTTTATTAATTATTTCCGTTATTTATTAAACACATTTTTTTTATTTTAGTACAAGGTACGCTTTAATATTTGGAACGAATAAGTAAATCGTAATAATATTGCGCCGCCCTCTCGCTCATATCGAAGGCACCTCCTCAACATGCCTCTAGAAGCTTCGGATCAAAAAACAAAAGTTACCACGTTGTCCGCAAGGGTCGATTTACTATATGGATTTTATCAAAATGCCGAAATTAGAACGAAAAGCATTTCGTACATCGACTTAAGAATTTCGTGACACACACACGAAAACAGCCGTTTAGTAAATAGAGATTTTAATGTTGGGGCTGTTATGACTTATGATGGGGTTGAAGTAGATACATAGTTGATGAACAAATACTATAGGTATTGTTTTGAAAATAGAAATAGATGTATTCGAAAAGTTTCTCCAAAAATGCGTTTATTATATTTTGATGAATTTCATTCCAAAATTTAGGGATATAATGTATAGAAATTAAGATACTAGGACAGCCTAAAATTTGAGGTATATTCTTTTTGTACATTACAATTGTTCAAAAGTAAATAAGCTTGCTATATGGGTATCTAGTAAATATCTTCTTTTCTTATGTATTGTTGGATTACTATAAGATATAAAAGGTTATGGAGAAATGACGTATATAACTGAAGGTACCATAACTTAAGGTACCATATAATCTATGGAGGGGGAGGGAGAGCCAATGAAATCTTTATCCGAGTTTTCGATCTTTTATTTTAATAAAATTTCACAATTTTATTTATAAAGTAATTGTAGAAGACAATGGAGGCAATGATTTTCTAATTTTCAGTGCATAATAATAATAGTAATTTGGCATTCGTGTATAAACTGCTCAAAGTCATTGAATAAGTGAAATTTATTTAGTATATTTTTTAAATTTTTAATGAATATCAAAAAAGATATATGAAAAACAAGACATATTTATTTTCTTCTTGTCTGAGAAATCAAATTTAATGAACTTTTATGATAAAGAGAATATCGACGAAGCGTCAAATAAATTCAACCTTTTATTTAGAGAATACACGATTTATGCATTGTTCACAACAGAAACGATAAGAAAAGGAGACACCATAACAGTCTTCCTTGATGTAACTAATTTAATTTCGGATAGGGTTCAAAGTCAAAGGGAACAAAACAACACCTAAATATGACATTATGAGCGATATTGGAAAATTATGAAACTGAAATTGAGTGCTTACGAGAACGGAAAGTTTCCTCTTTAGCATTTTTATGGAATTCCCCAGAATATACGATGCGTACTTTGTGATGTGTTTCGTAAAAATTTGCATGTTTTTTCTTGAATGTAAGATAATCATACACCTGCTGCAATACAGATATATTTACATAAAAGGATTTGTAGTTTGATGTTATTGTAAAAAAAATAATACATAATTTTATATCATGCAAACAAGATGATGTTTTATTGAATCATCTTCGTATAGAGACCAAAGAAACATCAATTAAATCAATTGAAGACTCATATTTATGCTAAAACAAAGGCGATAATTATATTGTTGTATGGATTCTAACTATATGTAATCATTGTATGGAGTATTGTATCAATTACGTATGGATGAGTAAATTTCGGTGTTTTTATAAGGAACCTCGATAACTGTAAAATATTTGTATATACTGATTATAAGTATTTTTCCTCAATCTTGGATTTTTTTTAATGTAAATTGTAATTGTCTTTGTACCCTCCAGTTTACGTTAATCAAATTGTTATACCCCAGAACGAATTCGTTAAATACCTGGGATTGCATGTGGACTTAAAATCCAATTGGAAACAACACATATCAAAAAAGGAAATAAATATAAATAATAGCGAAAGAAACAAACTGGCTTATAAGTAAAAATCTCCATTATGAATAGAGAACAAGTTACTAATGTACAAAGCAGTAAGCAAGCCGATCTCGATACACGAAATCAAACTCTCGGATTGTGATAACAAATTAAATACGGTAATAATTTAACGAGCCCAATATAAAATCCTTATCCTTAATTAGGATAATCGCAGATGTACCATGATACGTATCTAATCACAGATCTCAAAATCCTGTATGTAAATTTAGTCATCCGCGAAAAATGTTTTAAACACCACAATAAATTTGAAGACAACCCTAATCTACTACCTCTGTAACTGCTACAACCCATGAATACTAGAAGATAGAGAGACGTTGGACAATTGATCTACAAAACTGAAACAACATCGCTGATGTCTACTTCGCCACGATATTTAGTAGTACATTAAATTAGCTATGTGCACAAAACAGCACATTACCTCATAGACTTGTATATTTCTCGATTACTAATAAAGGCTCAGAAAAAGAATGTTAAGAGTAATCATAAATATTGAAGCTTTAACAGAAAAAGGTAAACAAAAATATTTTTGAAAGATTAAAAATTTATATTAGAGTTGGCTAGGTTAAGGAACAATAGTAAATGGGGTACCTAGGGGTTATGAAGGTTTTGATAATAAAAATAGATAGTCAAATATTATGTATAGATCATGGGACCCTTACCAGTATCTCGTGATGGAGTAACTGTTTTATTTGTAATTGTCAATGCAATGTCAATGTAATCAATTTTCTAAATGTGTTAAATTGTATGCCTTGAAATGAGCTACGTCTAAAACTACTTTACATTGAATTACTTTACATAGAAAACCAAAGTATATAAAAAGTCTAATATTAGTATGAATGAAAAATGAGCAAATGCTGTAGTGTTAATTCCTTTCCTCATTGAACGCAGCATCGTTCTGAAGCGAGGTGAGTCATATGCTACATATAATGGAGTTATAATAAAAATATTTTTTACGTTAGAAAAAGAAATAAGCAAAGGTAATGTAAATAGTTTCGTATAATTCTATTAAATTATCTTTCGGTTAATAAATATTAATGCTATTATTAGTTAATTGTGATAGATTCTCATATTTCAAAATTATGTTCATCTATTATATGAAGGATATGAAAGTTAATAACTTAAAATATAAGAAGAAAATATTGTAATGTAGATATATAAAATTATATTTTTTCTTAAAACCAGGCACCGTGAACATATTTTTTTATATTTGTGTAAGCATGCGAAAAAAAAAATTACAAAGCGCCTATATTTATTAATTGAATTAAAATTGGACGTTTTAAAAGGTATTCATTTGTTAAAAAAGTATAAAAGTGGCGATGAAAGATGCTTGCGCTATTTTGGATTTCGTGCTAATTCTCAAACCGTGCAAATTCTGTAAGAGCCATAAAATGAAAAGCAGTAGAGCTTTAATTAAAGAACAGTGTTTGAATTGATCCAAGGATCTACGTTGTCCTCATAACATGAAAACGCACTTAAACATGAAGTTTTCCGTTCTATCGATTGCGAGTGTCAAAAATGGGGATCTCTATCTAATAAATCCAAATTGATCTTAAAATAATGCCATATGATATTCAAAAAAAGTATGTGCAATCAAAAAAGCAAAGTGTTTTTAAATCTGCAACTTATTATGGAAGTTAATTATTCATTTAGAGAAACACCATTGTACTCCTTAAATAAATTTGAAATAAACAATATCCTCAGAAGACGAGTATGTTCTCAATATTTTCCTTTTTACAATATTATTAACAGTGAAATCAACTGTCTATGTAGTTAATACTGCAGGAAGTAACTCCAGTATTTATCGTATTTCTAGATTAAACTCAAGAAGAAGAAATTTATTCCAGCTTCCTACTTCTCGTACTAATATTATGTAATCATCTTCATATCCAACGCTTTTGGAAATTATCTGACTGTAAAATCATTTATACCACGTGTCCAAATTTATTCGAGCTTCCTACTTCTCGTATTAATATTATGTAATCATCACCTTCATATCCAACATTTTTGGAAATTATTTGATTGTAAAATCATTTATAATACGTGTCTAATTTAAAATGAAGACGCCCGGATATTTTCGTAATTTTTTGAAATCCACATTTGAGCTTTGGCACAATTGTAGTCCTGCAAAAGATGTACATTTCGAGGCAATCAACTTAAATTTAAGAAACAAACTGACATAGCACTCTCCCAAATTCGGCCCATTCCCGATATTTTACCTCATGTTGAAGATATCGAAGAAAAGTTATTAGGAAAACACATGCACAATTTAAATTTGAGCCCCAACATCCAATTTTATTATGACATTTGCATTTTTATTTCGCATAGTAATATTTTTCCGTATACGGTTACAATTTTGGTTTTCAATTTAATGGGATGCCATTGAAATAGAAAATAAATTATTGAACAGAAGTATCGATTTGACAAAAAATGCATTTTAAGAGAAAAGAAACCAATTAACTTTTGGTAACTGAAATAAGTAAAAACACAACAGTTAAATGTAACAATTAGTTTTTTGGGATAATTACTCATTACACAAATAAAAATTTTAATAAATTATCAGATGTAGGCTCTCTCAATTAATTCTCTCAATCTCAATTTTTTGCGATTATGATTGGCTACTTTTCTCAGCTCAGGAACGCTGGTTTCGCAACAAATTCGCCTTATTTTTGCAAAAAGTTCTTCTCGATTTCTGGGCTTTGTATTGTAAACTTCATTCTTCACTGTTTCCCTGAAATAAAAATCTAATGATGTAATATCGGGATAGATGAATCTGGAATTATGGATTGACGGAACATCCCCTGTCGCACATGAAGAGGAAGATTATCAATTGCATCCCACAATTCCGTAAGAAAAACAGATCAATTGTTCTGTCTTCTAAAATACCACACCATTCGTTAACCTTCTTTGAATACTGGTCTTACAATACAATTAATAGCCCATTGAAGATTTTTTGTAGTCCAGTATGTATAGTTTTGAGAAGATACCACGCCATTAATGGTAAATGTATCTTCATCAGTAAAGAAAATTTTATGTAGAAAATTCCGGTTGTCTTAAAAATTTCCTTGGGCCCAATAGCAATATTCTAACCTTTTATTTTCACCACATTCTTTCAAAGTATGTAGAAATGTTAGCTTATAAGGCTTGATTTCATGACGACTGAAAAATATTCTAAATATTCAGTTGAGATGCTAAATTTCGTAGACTCACTCTTGGATTCGCTTGATTTGCTATTAAGATTACATTATCTACAATATGTGGACGTATTCGAGAGGTTGATCATTCTGAGATTTTTTAGTAAGACTGACTAATAGTGATTGGTAACGGATGTCTTCGATTAAATTCTCCAACTATTTCTATGGTACTACCAGCCCCTTCACCAAGTAACCTTATTACTTCGATTTTTTCCCTTAAATGCAGACGCATTTTAAGATTATAAACTAGAACTTTACACAATATAACTCAAAGTTTTGTCAAATTGATATTTAATTTAATCATGTTTTTGTTTTCATGGCATCCTATTGAATTGAAAACCACAATAGTATGTAGATTTTGTGGATAATATTGAAAAAACTAAAAATTCGAATTTCTTAATGGAATTTGGTGCTGAGGCTTAGACTTAGATTCTAACAACTTTCTTTAATAACTTTTTTCGATATCTTCAACGCGAAGCAAAATATGGGGTATGAACCCTATTTCACTAATTAAATGAGATACATGAGACACTATTCACTCCATCGCTATTTGTCAAATAAAAAACTCTCTTATCTTGTCGATAAACGGAACAATCTACCTGAGCCTACCCATAAAAACAAGCCACGATATGAGATAAGAGCCGTTTGGGATTTTTTATTTGGCGAATAGAGATGAAATAAACTATATATTCTCTTACCACCTTCATAAATTGTCGTTATTTGACTTGTAAGATCTCTCTGCTTTGTTCATCATATTTTATAAGTAATTTTGTATGTTTGTCTTATTTATTGTTTCTATTATTATTAACACTTGTGTCTTTTGTATTACCATTTTGTTATTTATCCTGTAACAGAGTTTATCTCGTTGGATAAATAAAATAAAATAAATACAAAAATTATTCTACACTACTCTGCTATGTCCTCAGACTTATAATTGAAATTGATTCCCTCTGAACGTATTTTATTTATTTCAAGATGACATTTAATAGTGAACTCCTGCTCATTTACTGAAAAAGATCTAGGCAATAGACTACCTTGTTGAAACTAATGGATAATGCCCGTTTGTATATGCCAGTTGGTGGATGAATAAATTCAAGGACAAACCGTGTGACCATGAATCAATTTCCAAATCAGAAGTAATTTGCTTTATGGTTTTAGCCACAGTGGGCAAGGAGATCATAAATAAGGAGGAATATCATTGTAGAAGGATCCGACTATGGGGAGTTAGTGCTTTATTTAACGGTCCTTCTCGACACAGGTTTAAAATCAATGAGCAGCTAGGGAGACGTGTCTATATCGATTAGGGTCCTTTGTCTGACTCCTCCGTCTCTCGTCATATCTCAACGCCGTCTTATCACTTTGCAAACGAATAAAAGTCTACTTCACTTCATGATTTTATACTCTTAGAAAGCGACGGACAGGTATATTAAATTTCACGCACAGGTTCAAAAGTATTCATGAAAAGTGAACGTTCTTTCCCGTCGTCATATGAAAAGGTTCAGAAAATGTATTTACTATAGCAACAGCGTTTCATTGCCAGTTAATTTGAACATTTATTTACACGACTTTTAATTTGTCGACTAATTAAAATTAATTTGAGTAAAATAAGGTTTTCGTTCGGAATCATAATAAACGGAGAGCTAAACGCAGAAGTCCTGTTCCTAATTTGGCACGTTCTTTTGCAGATGTTTAATTAAAATCGCCATGTAACGTAAATTAAAAAGGAAAGTATAAAAACCACTCAACCATTATATAATTAATTAATAAGTAAAGACTAATTAAGTAGCAAAGGCACTTTTTATATATTTATTCAGTGTACTTCAACGAGCGGGTCAAACCCCATTACAGTACAAATATTCTGTTGAAAGGTAAAACCGTTCGTTTTTATCAGGATTGTCAGAAGGAAATAAAATTTAAATCACACATTTTGTGGTACTTGTTAAGTTGAGATTGGGGTGGCTAGACCAAACCATATCATGGTTTGATCTAGCTAAACGGTCAGCGTTTAGCTAGAAAAAATTTATGAATGGATAAAATTTTCAGATTAAAAAAATCGCTAATTATACCTGTACTAATTAATTATTATAATCGATAATTATATCAATTATCGCTATCTCTATTTACTAAACGGCTGTTTTCGTGTGTATATAAGTTTTTAGGTCGATGTACGAAATGCGGGCTTATAAATATTTTCGTGTTTTTGTGCTATGTGCACTAGGAGTTTCTCTTAAAACTAAGCCTGTCAACGTTGTGCTCTCGTTACTTAACTCTTCTTGTACTTCACTGGCATGACAGCTTTCAACAAGCTTTTTCCCTTTTGAAATAATTTCTCGCCGAAAAACAGAAGTATCTACTACTCCAAAAAAGTTTTTTATAATAAAGCTCATGTTTTTATAATGTTTTTATGCTATACAATAAATTTCAGTGCATTCTAACTTACACGAATATACGTGTTCCAACATGAAACATTTGAAATGAAAGACTAGGAGTTAAGAACCGTGCTCGTAAAGTGGCGATGTGTCGCTTTAAATAGATGGTTGCGAAGTGTAGACATTTTACTCCGCGTGGGGTAGATTATAATCCCTGCGTGATAACTATTCTAGAGTACGCATGTATGTAGCCTTCACGTTGATACTATTGAAACGTGAGGTAATATGGCTGTTCGTGATTTCTGATTAACCGATTTCTGAGTGTATGCTCAAATGCTGTTGTGTCTTAAGAAGCAAAAATTAACTAGGTTCACGAAGTTTTTAAAAGTTTTTTTGCCAAGATGACTGAATAATGTGTTGAATTTTACGAGTCGTTGGATGAGTTCATTGATGAATATATTGATGAATTGATATAATGAATTGACGAATAGATATAATGTATATGTACCTAACCTATTTGTGTTTTGCGATGATGGTAATATAAATGCATAGATTATTATATTATTTATATTATGGAATATTATTATATTAATTACATTATGAATTTACAGCAAGCCAATGAAGCATGGGCATGTTATTTAGATGGGCAATGTCGATGTTACTCTGTTTAATGTATAAGGAGTCCTTTCTCTTGTCAAGTACGTCTTTCTATGTGAATTCATTTTCTAACTTGGACTCATGGCATGCAGCTTTCCGGCATGCGTATTTATGTTCAATTTGACTAAGTTCGAAGGTGCCTGTGGCAAACTACTTGTCGGTGAAATAAAGATTATTTTTATTGGTCAAGAATAAAAATAGATCAGTTGTTTATAAATACCAAATACATTGTACTGTAATCGATGAATGTTTCGTCAATTAAGCCAATTGTATTGGTGATTTGCGTCGAGTATAGTATAGTGTTTTGGTGCCTTGTGGAAGAGAAATATTCCCATTTTATTTTTTTCTTATTTACGTAAGCACTTTAGTCTCGTCAAATCCATCCAAAAATGTTAGATTAAATCGACAGTTTTCAAGAAAATTATTATCAATTGCAATTTCTAGTTCAGTTGACATTTGTTTATTTACTTGTTATCGTAATTGATAAGACTTTACACTTCTAGCCATTACACTTCTAGACATTACACTTCTAGCCTACTTCTAGCCATAGTGAGGAAGAGTTAGAAGCCGTTTATTCGGACATAGAGTAGGTAATAGGATTTGTGAAGGGTCATGAAAATTTAATAATAGTAGGAGATTTTAACGCAGTCGTAGGTGAGGGGAAAGAAGGAGAATTTGTAGGTCCTTATGGATTAGGAAACAGAAACGAGAGAGGTAGCAGACTGATAGAATTCTGTGAGAAGCACAAGATGGTAGTCGCGAACAGATTGTTCAAGAATCACGTTAGGAGGCGGTACACATGGAAAATGCCAGGAGGGATAGACAGGTATCAGATAGACTACATTCTGGTTAGGAAGAGATTTAGAAATCAAGTAAAAGACTGTAAGAGTTATCCAGGAGCAGATGTAGACAGCGACCACAACTTGGTAGTCATGAAAGCTAGATTAAAGTTCAAAAATCTGAAAATCCGGAAGGATAAGAAACGTATAAATGTAGATATATTGAAGGATCAGAATATGAAAGATAAGTTCCAGGATAAAACAGATCAATTAATAAATAAAACGAGTGAGGACGAAATCAAGAACGCAGAAACTGAGTGGGAGGGTATCAAGAATAGTCTAGCTTCCGCGGCTACGGACGTTTTAGGACACGATAAAAGGGAAGCTAGGAAGCCCTGGATAACGGACGAAATCTTAAACTTAATGCAAAAGAGACGAGGCTACAAAAACAGACGAGATGAAGAAGGATTGAAAACTTATAAGTCAATAAAGTGGGAAATCATTAGAAAATGTAGAAAAGCGAAAGAACAATGGATAGAGGATAAATGCAAAGAAGTAGAAGATAAGTTGCAAGTAGGTAAGACCGATGAGGCTTACAAAATAATTAAGAGGAACTTCAGGGATATAGGAACAATAAGTAGAAACGTTAGGAGTCAATCGGGGGACATACTGATCGGAAGAGAGGAGAAAGCGGATAGATGGAAGCAGTACTTAGGAAATTTATACGAGGGTCAGGAATTAGGAGAGATATTAGAGGAAGAATCTAGCATCGATAGGGAAGATGTAGGAAAACCTATATTGAGAGAGGAATTTGAAATAGCACTAAGGGGGCTAAAGAATACTAGAGCGCCGGGTGTAGATAAAATACAGGCGGAAATTTTGAAATGTGCGGGACAGAAAGTAGTAAATAGGATGTTTGAACTGGTAAAATACATATATGAAACGGGCGAGATGCCGGAGGATTATAAGAGGAACATTATCGTTACTATACCGAAAAAGAGAGGAGCCGACAAATGCGAGAACTTTAGAACGATTAGCCTAACTTCCCATGCGTCAAAAATCTTAACTAGAATAGTGCAGAAGAGGATGGA
Source organism: Rosalia funebris (assembly GCA_037954035.1). Classification (NCBI taxonomy): domain Eukaryota; kingdom Metazoa; phylum Arthropoda; class Insecta; order Coleoptera; family Cerambycidae; genus Rosalia; species Rosalia funebris. Next base: position 16,462,424 of record JAZFAV010000007.1, read on the forward strand.
AAATAGAGCGGAGGAAATACTAGGAGACCAATTCGGCTTTAGGCGAAATAGGGGAACTCGCGAAGCTATTCTGGCGCTAAGAGTAATGTTAGAGAAAACAATAGAAAAAGGAAAGAACGCTTATATAGGATTTGTAGATTTAGAAAAAGCTTTTGATAACGTAAGATGGGAAAAAATGTTCGAGATACTAAAGAGCGCGGGAATGAAGTATAGAGATAGGAGAGTAGTACACAATCTATACAAAGAGCAAACTGCTGTTATAAAGTAGAAGGGGAAAAAAGGGAAGTAGGTATTAGGAAAGGAATAAGACAAGGATGTACGCTATCACCACTAATTTTTAATCTGTACATCGAAGAGGCGATTAATGTGGTAAAAGATAGAGTGGATTTCGGGATTAAAGTACAGGGACAGAAACTAAAAATGCTGAGATTCGCGGATGATATAGCAGTATTAGCATCTAGTAAGGAGGAATTAGAATCAGCATTGAACGAAATGGAGGCAGTGTTGACAGAGGAATACGGAATGAGGGTGAATAAAAACAAAACTAAAGTGTTAGTGTGCAGAGGGCGCGAGAGCAGAGCAAAAACGAAAGTACAAATTAATAATGAAAGATTGGAGGAAGTTAAAGACTTCACTTATTTAGGAAGTAAAATAAATTGGGATGGAAGAAGCGATAAAGACATAAAACAAAGAATAGCGCAGGGTCGAGTAGCTTTTAACAAAAAGAAAGCACTTTTATGCTCGGGGGTAATAAACTTAGAAACAAGGAAGAGATTTTTGAAAACATATGTATGGAGCACGGCACTATACGGCTGCGAAACCTGGACGGTAGGGGAAGCAAGTAGGAAGAAATTAGAAGCTTTTGAGATGTGGTGTTACCGAAGAATGATGAAAATACCATGGACTGATAGGGTTAGAAACGAAGAAGTATTGGAGAAAGTCGGCGAGAAAAGAAGTATGTGGAAAAACTTAAAGAAGAGAAGAGATAGAATGGTAGGCCACTTGCTGAGACATGGGGGAATAGTCCGCGATATTTTGGAGGCAGAAATAGGAGTGAAGAAAGGCAGAGGTAGGCCGAGATTAGACTACTGCTCGCAAATAGTAAGGGATGTAGGTTGTAGCACAATTATCGAAATGCGTAGGTTAGCACAAGATAGGAGAAGCTGGCGGTTAGCGTCCAACCAGTCTTAGGACTGATGACCTAATGATGATGAAGACTTTACACAATGTGATTTCATTATTTAGGACAGTTTTTTATTTTGGAAATTTCCATTAGGCCACACACATTTTATGTACACATACATTACAATACAGTTTTACACGTACACATATAATCAATGTAATAATTCGCCTACATATGTATGTATGTACATATGTTATGGCTAAAGCCTGTAATTGGATAAAGCTAAAGTTTTAACCAGATATTTCGCGTATTATCCAAACCGACTGGATAAAACGCGAAGGATTCAATGATTTCTTGCTTTATCCGGGTAATTCCAGATTTAGCCAAGGAGGAATGGCTAAACCACGTAGAGGATACTAATTGAAAGTACAAACGCGACCAATCTCGCACGTATGTAGTAGAATATAAAAATAAAATTATTCTGAGGAAAACTTATTTATTTTTCTGAACAAAAATAAAAGCAGAATTATTCTAACATAAGAATAAGAAATATTACGAAAATACCATGGGTTTGACAACCATTCCCTTCTTAGTGGATTTCTGTTTTTTCTGACATGCAATAAAAAGTTTTAAATAAACCATGTAATATGACTTTTAGTTGAAATAATCAGTATATATGCATATTAAATACAATTCTAATGGTATATCTGCCCTCTTTCGGCTCTTCGTGTCATTAGTAGTACTTAAACTTACGAATCGACCATTCTATAATAAGAGTGAAAGCAGGTAGAGAAGTATGCGTAATGCGATGATTCACTTGGCATTGTTAGTATATGGTTTGAAACGATGTAGCCGATATAATTAGATTATCGTGTCTCTGAATGCACATACATAATCTGATAATAATAATACAATACTTAAAAGTAGGCTGAGGAATACAATTTGTAGTTGCTAAATTGACTTACTAATTCTCATGCTTCGATTAGGATGTTCTTATGATTGGGAGATGAAGCAAAGGATTGAGAGGTGAAGATAAGATGGATGGTTTACATGATATATTATGGAACTTCGAAATATATAGGGTGTCTTAGCATTATACCCTTTAAAGAAAACAACTCAATTTTGTTCTAAATCCTATCTGTGAATTAGACGAAAAAACCAAATATCTTCTACTTTTTATGAAATAATGTAAGATTTATCAAAATGTGTACAGTATTTATAAAGTGGGGAGATGACTTAAGGAGAAGATAAATCATCATCGTGTTTCAACATGATCTACATAATAAGTAAGTAATAGACATAGCGTCGAAATAAATATAATCACATTAGCCTGTTACTTTATTACTTTAGTCTCATGCTGTTTTAATTGGTTGCGTGGACTTAAATGTATATTAATAATACATATATTTAAAACTAGAATACTATACAGTACGGCATTGAATAAGAACAATCACTATAGGTTTACCATCACCACAGGATTTTATCATTTTTTAACTTAATTTATATGGCATGGAAAAAATACGATATTGTTCATTTGCCATATATGTAGGAACAACTAGTACACTTGTTCTATTTATTAACAACGACTAGATCTATTAACATATTATTACAAAAACTGTCCCCTTACATTTATTATAAAAATATTTCCCCTTAATAAAAAATAATATCAAAACTCTAAATTACTTGAAATCATAAATGTTTTTAAAATAATTAATGCATTACTTTTCTAAAGAGAAAGAATGTCAGCCAAATAACACATCAGCCGAAGAAATAAAAAGTTATTTCCATCGAAGATATGTACAGGGTGAGCGAAACTCGATGTCTCAACTCTATTATAAAAAAAGGAAAAACGATAGAAAAAATCTGAAAAGAGGTTCTTAAATGTAATTGAGTAAGATCCATTTTATGCCGATTTTATATATTCTTCCATATTTAGAAACTGAATAAACTTCCATATTTAGAAAGAGCTAATTTTTGTGAACAAATTTGCTATTTTTTCCCTTAAAAAATTATAAGCAAATTTGTAAAAAAAAGTATTATAAAAAATTTGCAATCGTCACGATTTAAACAAGTAGTACTGTTTTGCAGTATTTTGAACACCATCCAAGGAACTCGATTCGGCAAGCCTGTTGTGAGTTGAATTTAAAATATAGTTAGGTACGAAAAATTTTGAAAGAAAATAGTTATCACGATTATAAAATTCATAACTTAGAACACTTGTCAGATCAACATCAACGAAGAATTAATTATGTTGCCCACGTGATGGTAAACTTAGAGATCAATGACAATCGGTTTTTTCAGCATGCGTTGTGGACGGACGAAAGCCGTTTTGTTAGTAATGGTAAGCCCAATAAAAAAAAAAAATGAACATTTTTGGGCTACTAAAAATACACATTTTGTCAATGAGGCTAAAAACCAAGGACACTTCGGAATTAAAGTTTAATATGGTATTATTAATGGACATTTGATTGGTCCATATTTTTACGAAGGAATTTTGAATAGTGAGCGATATTTACAATTTCTTCAAGAACAACTTCCTGTGCTTCTCGAAAATGTGGCGTTACAGCTGGGAGCAAACATGTGTTTCCAGCATGACAGAGCTCCACCGCATAAAGCAATAATTGTCCAACAATATTTAAATGAAACTTACGGAGAAAATTGGATAGGTATAAATGGACCGATACAGTGGGTGCCTAAATCACTGGACTTGACCCCACTAGACTTCTTCTTGTGGGGAACTTTGAAAAATAAAGTTTACAGAACATCATCTGTTAACTTGGAATATTTAAAAGAAAAAATCAGAAATGCTTGCCATGGACTATTTAGAGAAATGTGTCGTAAAGCTTCAGTGAGAGAAGTAAGGCGGAGATTGATTAAGTGTTTAGAAGTAGGAGCTGGTCACATTGAAAATTTGTTGCAATGATTGCCTATATACTTTGTTTCTTTCTGTGGTAATAGTTGTAACATATTATGTGTTTTGTAATGTTGAATTAATAAATAATACCAATTAATAATGTTTAGTTATTGATAGATGCGACTCTGCTATTTGTTTCCAAAGGCTACTTGTTTAAATCGTGACGATTGCAAATTTTTGATAATACTTTTTGTTACAAATTTGCTTATAACTTTTTAACGCAAAAAGATAGCAAATTTTTTTCTTTACAAAATATGTTAAAAAAATTGCTCTTTTTAAATATGCCAAAATATAGGTATGTTTCTGGGGAAAAAAATTCGATGACGTCATTACTTCAGTTTCCAAATATGGAAAAATATGCAAACTTTACTTAAATTGGACCTTACTCAATTCCATTTAAGAACCTCTTTTCAGGTTTTTGCTATCGTTTGATCTTTTCCTATAATAGAGCTGACACATCGAGTTTCGCTCACCCTGTACAGGTCTTTAAAGGAATTTCTTGATTAAGTTTACTTGAATATAAAAGTAAGGATGATATTTGGAATAACAGGGGGCGCAGAAGGGAAAATAGCAAAATATATTATATACAGAATAAAGGTTCATTTATAATAAAAATATTACTAATATGAAAACTCACGCACGTATACTATTACTAGTCAAGAAAACTAAGAAGTGAACTATTTAGAGTTTTATAGAAAATACTTCTCCGAAAAATTTCTGCCACCATTCTCGAAAATAAAAAGTCAATAAAAGGTCTACGCATGCTTTTGCGACAGTTTTTATGAATCCAGCAAATATGGGAGACATCTTGAGAATAACATTTAATACTCAACTTAAATAAATTACTGAAAATAACTAAACTTAAATAAAATTTATTTAATCAGGAGACAGAATTGCATGATGTTATAACAGAATAATGAATAAAAAAATATGCACTTTCGAAAAATATGCGAAATCGAACATAATGCTTAAAATTTTTACAATAAAGCACTTCCCGTATATAAAAAATTATACAATGACCACGAAATAGTGGGCGAATGGCATACACTTGCCGACGGTGGAGTCATTACGTTTTGGAAAACAGGGAAAAGGTGACTTTTAAATCCAATACCAGTAGGAGAGAAAACAACCATAAATTCCTCTTCTGTTAAAGTCTCCTCTTCGGAGATGTTCTTTTTTTTTGTGAGATCCTGTACATATATGGATTTGTAAAAACTCTCCTGGGAAACTCTCGCGACTTTATAGGTTTATAGTTAAAAAGTAGCAATAAACTTGAGCTTCCGATTTATTTGATATGTCCCACTTAAAAACTTTGCAAACAATACAGATACAGACAATCCAAAGAAGTTTCAGAAAAGTTAAAATTGTGAATGAATTATACAGATAGAAATAATTTATATACATATAGAGTGAAAATAAAGGAAGTATATCCAAGGCAGAACACAAAATGAATAATCAGTGCAAATGAGATTGATGAACATATATTTAATAAATTTTAGATGAGGCATTTTGCCTAATATCTCATTATCCACGACATTCATCTTCGTTATGGGTTTGAAAACTAATACAGATATATTTAGTTGAATTCCACTCCTAAAACTGGTGGTTTGCCCGAAGAAAAAATGGTTTCTACTTCCATGATTTCAATTTCATTGCTTTAATAAAATTATTAAAACAGGTTGTTATCTGCATTCCTAAAATAAGTCTTAAATATTCAACAAAGCTTCTATCCCACTGTCCTTTGTTCCTGATATCTATTAGCCCTTTAGATAATTAAATCCCAGATTACGCAAAATATCCAATGGATAGGGTAATATATTGGCCAGCATTAGCTATTACACAATGGGATAAACTTAGAGTAATAACCAGACATATACTACTCACAAATTATCCGATATAAACGCCCACCGTACAGCCTAAAATTCGCGATTACTGAATCCCGTAGAGCAGGGGATTTTATGTAAATATTACCGGATTTATACATGAAATAATTGATAGTGTTTGGTCTGCTAGTATAATCTCTTCTCTGTGTATGAAGCCCTTTTACTGTAGTATACGTAAATGAACGTCCGCCCTCGTATGTGGTCCTCTACCGTCGATGCTGTTTAAATATTGAAACCACCACCACAGCCGCTGCTATAGAGGGTTGTTCAACAGTAGTTTTTCATTAAATAAACAGACTTTTGGAATTCTTTGGGGTAGATAACTCACATATGTGTAACTACACATAAGCGTTTGTGTGTTAACTAAAGTAAAGAAAGAACTGGTCTGCATTATTATTATGTGTACTATAATAGAATTTAGGTAAAAACTAATTAACATTTCCGAAATATGTATATCATTTCGTACTAAATTAGCAGTAATGTTATTAGATTGCACTGAGGAACAGTTAATCTGTTGCCAGGAATTTAAGAGTAGATTTTGAGTACATTACTGCTCCTGATATTGAAAATGATATTTATTAATTTATTTATTGACACCAGCTTGTGAAATAAACATATATGATAAATATTAAAGCAAAGTAAGACAAACAAACCTTTCTTCCATTATTCGGATATCCGAATAATGAAACCGTTCACCTTGTTCCTCATTATAATCTTCTGAGATAGAAGGAAATTTGTCCAAGTGACTATGGAAAAAATGTAATTTAATGCTCTTATTGGCTCCCAATTTCTCAAGCCACTTTAGCATCTTATCTACTAGTTCCTGGTGATTGTCTAAGAAAATTTTAATTACATATACATAACTAAACCATGAATCAGATTCTAGAACGGTCATATATGTATCTGTTAAAATTTGGATCTTTTACAAGTTTTCGAATTTGTCGACCTTCAAAAATCCCAGCTCTTAATTTTTTCATACTCAGTGCTGGAAATGGTTGACGAATGTATTTAAAACAATCACCTGACTTGTATAGTTCTTTTACAAACTGTTTCATTAAACCCAGTTTGATCTGAAGAGGTGGCAGTATTATTTTTTCTCTCTTTAGTAATGGCTCGTGAACAATGTTGGCTTTTTTGGCGGTCAGTGTCTCTCAAAGGCCAAAGAGTTTGCTGCCAATGCTTTTCTTTTGCGCGACTATTTCATAAATATAAGTAACAGTGAAGATGTATGGTGAACATTATTAAATCGACACAAACAAACCACTGATCCTGAGAATAAGCAATCTTAGGAGTCTTTATTATGTTAGCAAACGTAGTCAATTTGGCTAAAATGAAGATATAATGTGAAATTAGGGTTCTCCAGTACGCAGAAACCGATCTTAAATTAGTGACAACATACATTTATCTTTGTTCCTCAGTTTATACATAAAAATGACTTCTTCATTTTTATTACATGGTAGGTAATTATTGGTTTTAAAAAAGAGGTACAAAAGTTTTAAAAGAAGAATATGTTGAGTGTTCCGTTTAAACAATATATATATATATATATATATATATATATATATATATATATATATATATATATATATATATATATATATATATATATATATATATATATATATATATATATATATATATATATGACTTCAGTCAGTGACGACTGAATTGGAAACGCAAATTAAGAGAACATATAATGAATATGAATTATTATAGAATTTGGCTGTACCCTAATAAAAATAATATAATTTACATATATGTACTTCTATCTTCTGGTAGCACTTTGCGGAATTATAACTAAATTATTTAATTTTGAACCTGTTATTCTTTATTTGTTCTGGAAAGGAAATAACCGTTTTCACAATTATTTCCTTTATTTATTTGTATAGTATGGTATAGGGCGAGGATGTATTGGTAAAATATGTTTACTTTTCCGCACTCCACTATACGAGGAAAAGTAATGTAATCATGTAAAAAAATTTTTTTCTAGCGTCTATTTTTCGTTTTTCAGCCTAAAAACAAAAAAAAATGGTTTTTAAACCATTTTGTGTGCGTGTGTGTCTGTGTGTCGTTGTCATTAATAAAATATCTCGTTACCACAATAACTCAACTAAATCGTGTCGGATCGATCGGGTTTTCACTGATTCTGATCGGGGACATCTCCCAGACGACATTTATTGATTTTGAGGTGGATAGAACACACTTTACCATGTTTATGGGTCATGACAAAGCATAATGGTGGACTGTTTGATAATTTTTTTGTGTTAGCACGATCACTCAATTAAATCGTGTCTGATCGATCGGGTTTCGACTGATTCTGATTAGGGACGTCTACCAGACAACATCTATTGATTTTGAGGTGGATATGACACACCCCACCCTGTCCATGGGTCATGAGAAAACACGATGGTGGACTATTTGAAAGAAATAAAACTGTCGCATAAAACACATATTCTGCATTTATGTGTCGGTTTATTTTTTCTCGGCCACACAATTTTGAGATAGAGATGTTCTACGTGCGGAAGAGTGCGTTTTAAGGTTTTAAAACTGTTTATTTGAGTTTAAGTATTTGTAACGATTTGGTAGATAATTCAGTGTCACAATGTAAGGAGTACTCCACCCAATCGCATATCTCCTTCATAATGCAACCAAAAATTGTTGTGGAGAAGCGTGGGATTCTAGACTTCGATAGTAGATACATTCTTATACTTTAGCTCAATTAATGTTATACTATCAAGTTAGGTTAAATTTCCTGGAACTTCCGATACAGCAACAAGTTGACATTATCAAATAATTAAAACTGATGTTTTAATTATCTCCTGATAATGTCAATTTGGTTGGCGAAACTTGCGTCGAGTAAAGTGTGATTTTTCGGTATGTATGTAAAACTGACCTCCTGATTTTTTAATTGTTCAGAAAATAATATGATATATAGAGAAGAATGAACGTACGACTAGTTAGAGAAAATCTCATCTGTCTGTGCCGATAAAGTTGACAATAATTGTATTAATTTAGTTAGATTACGTTTAGTTATATTAGGCAGTAAATATTACATCATTTCAGCCATTCTTTTATTTATACATTTTATATTGTTTATATTCTTTATTGCAAAAAAATGGTTCGGTGATAGTTAGGTTATTGAAGACGAATTAACTAATTAAAGGTCTAATCATACCCGTCAGTTGAGGTTTGAATTCGGTCTGTTCAGTGGCTTTTCCAACGTATTAACGGAGCATATACATTCGTAAGTTTAGATCAGAGATTCTCGAGAAGGGTAACTTTACAGGAGGCGAAGAATTTTGAAATTAATATGGTGAAATAACAAAAATATCGTCGTCGAGAATATACAATACAAAAATGCGGATACTGAATGACAGACTGACGGTTGAAGTTCGGACTGCGTCGAACGAGTGTGAATAGACTCGATTAAATTTCATGAAGAAGTCTTTCTATTTTTATCTTATTTTACACTTCTAATAATGTAAGTCACAAAATTAGTTTTTAAATCAAAAAGCCTCCTTCTCATATAATTCAATTTCACCGAGTCATTCATTGAAGAATGGCTTGCTCCTATATTTAACATCTCCCCTTCTAGTAAGTTCTATAAACGTCTTATAGCATCCTCAGAGCTATTGTATAGATGACAGACCCTTGAGGGGCAACAATTCAAGGAGGCATTCAACAGGAAGAGAGATTCCTTGCAAAGAAGCCATATTCTAATTAAATGAATAATTCAGGCTAAATTTACATTGTGGTTGTAGGCTGTTTATCTACCAGCGCTCGATACTGACACCAGTTCATGTCACTTGAGAAGATATGGGCCTATCTGGCAGTGCAATGGCAGTACCTGTTGTTAAGTTTAAGGGTTACTGAAGTTTACGTAATGAATAGAAAGTTATGTTGCTACAAATTATTAAAATGGAATGGAATATCCAAGTAACAAAAATGTTTGTAATTGTGTGAAAATGGTTGAGTTTTCAATTAGTCGAATAGTTAATACCATTATTGATGATATACTTCAAATCGAAAATAAATTTGTATTTTCTTGCCTATGACACCTATTATCGAAATGAAATAGAGTATTAAAGTAATAACCAACAATAAATAGAATTGTAATTGTATGATGGTTGAAAATATATAGTATTACTTTTCCGGACTCCACTATACTAGCGGAAAAGTAATGTAATCGTGTAAAGAAAAAGTGAAAAAATTAAATTTTTTTGGGTTTATTTTTCGTTTTTCGGCCTAAAAACAAAAAAAATGGGTTTTAAAATTTTTTTGCTGTATGTGTGTCGTCGTTGTCGACGGCATTAAAATTTCTTGTTAGCACGATAATTCAACTAAATCGTGTCGGATCGATCGGGGACGTCTCCCAGATGACACCTATTGATTTTGAGGTGGATAGCATACACCACCCCCTCCCTTGGGTCTATTTGAGAAATTTTTTTTGTTAGCACGATAACTCAACTAAATCGTGTCGGATCGATCGGGTTTTGACTGATTCTGATCGGCAACGTCTCTCAGACGACACCTATCGATTTTTGAGGTGGATAGAACACACTCTACCATGTTCATGGGTCAGGACTATTTGAGAATTTCTTTGTTAGCACGATCACTCAATTAAATCGTGTCGGATCGATCGGGTTTCAACTGATTCTGATTAGGGACGTCTATCAGACGACATCTATTGATTTTGAGGTGGTCTCTTTGAGTGGTTCAGTGGTCATGAGAAAGCACGAGGGTGGACTATTTGAAAAAAGTAAAACTGTCGCATAAAACATATTCTACATTTATGTGCTGGTTTATTTTTTCTCGGTCACTCAATTTCGAGATAGAGATGTTCTACGTACGGAAAAGTCCGTTTTAAGGTTTTAAAACTGTTTATTGAATTAGTCAAATAGTCAATACGATAATAGAAACGACAACAAGCTTATATTAAAGATTGTCAGTTTTCAAGTGTTAATAGGTTAATAGCATATTATAATCTTTATGTAATCATATGATAGTCATTTCATGAAAAATAGACTAGAAATATTATACTCAAATGTGAAATAACCTATTTTACATTAATAAGTAGACCCAATTAAATATTAATGAAATAAAAAATGAAACGTTTATAAATAGAAAAAAACCATTAAAAGTCCCACTTTAATAGAGATACTGTATAATTACAAAAATTATAGTTATACTTAAATGTTGGATAATACCATAATATAAAGGACTGGTTTGTGAAATATTATTTATTTCTAGATTTTCTAAAAGTAGGAAATTTTTCTTATATTGTCTTACAAAGTGTTTTAATTGAGGTCCTTTTATACCACTTTAAATTTTTTATGAAAAAGTAAAGTCGTATTTGCTTTATTAGGGTGTATTTTGTTTTAAAAAAACAACCTATAATAAATGGCAAATAATGAATTTACAACAGGGCATACCGTTATATTCGGATAACTTTCAGAAACTCAAAATAAAATTTCTACATAAATCAACCTCTTTAAAAAAGTAAGGTTATTTTTCAAACAATTATTTAACAAAATTATGAATATGCAACTTTATACTTCAAATTTAACCACCACACTTTATATTTTCGATAGCCAACGTCTATTAATTATAACCTTTTTCTTTTGTGATTGAAATCCTACTATATAAAATTTAACAAATTCGACAAAAAATATAACGGTTCGGGAAAAGAAAAGAAAGGTTGGGAAATCTCTAACCTGGAGGACCAGTGACCAAAATATGTCGATTGAGCCAAATATGATTTGTAAAGATGCTGCTGATTTCAGAGATACAGGGTGTTCAATGTTATTTTGAAATTTTTAAATAATTTTGAAAGTTCCCAAAACATGCACATAAAATTTGGCAGCTTTACCTTTCTTTGACATGACAAATGATAATTTTCAATAAGAACTAATTTCAACGTTGCTCATAGAGAGGGCTAGTATATACTTATATATCCCATACTATACCTTATATTTTGATAAATTGAGGTAATTTCTATATTATTCTATATTATGAGGACATTTCTATTCTATATTATGAGGACATAATCACTTTGTACTAAGTACTTTGTCTCTAAGTATTGTAAGTTGAAATTTTGTTGTAAAATTTGAAAAATCATGGAGTATACGTTTGCTGAATATTGTGATGCATTTAATGGACGCAGAGGCATTAAAGGCTCAAAAACTATCCGCTGACAGATTTCCCAATAGACAAATAATTCAAAAACTTTCCAACATATCGATCAACCCTTTATTACTAAAACCCTCACAGTATGAGGCAAACCCGCCATCAAGTGCAATTTCAAATTAATTTATATATTAATAAATGTAGTAGACAGTATGCAGGTTTTCACGACCGTTAGTAATATTTAGTAACAGACAGTAAACTATTGAACTCATGTTTATGTCAGAGTTTATGTTGTGTTTATGTTGCTATTACTGTTATCCTGTAATTGGATTCTTGTATCTGTTGGGCAATAAAAGCGGCTTATTATTATTACCATTATTCCATCACCTAATTTAGCCATGAAAATTAATATTATACTTTTAAAGATTATTTTAACAAAGGAACAGGAATTATTTTCAAACAGGTGTGCATTTCTGCATTTTTTGAATACCATCTCAATGACACTTGTTTCATATTACATTTAAAATCGATGGGAACAATCAACATGTTCTCTACATAAACAGATACAATTAGTGTATGAGTTTATACCACCCTATATAATATTTGTTAAAAATGTATTGTTAAATTTAAACCCTATGTATGATATTTTTACAATCGTTCATGAAGCAAAATTTATAAATATATAGGATTTTCTAGTTTAAAAAAAAATTATTTATTTATCGTATTTACTCTAATATGGACCATCTTGTTTTGTAGAAAAAACAATAAAATACAACTAAAATATATCTGCCTTTGTATTTTCTATGATAATTATTTATTTAGATAAAAATTATTTTATGCGTTACATGATAGACGGACTGTATAATATATCTGCTACTAAATTTTGGAGGAGTTTTCCAGGAGTTGAAACCTATTTAAAGAGGATGATGTGGGTACGCTATAGTTTAGATAATACGATATTGCATTAAACACATTTCTTTAAAGAATCTGCGCAGTAATTTAACATACCTAATATCCGTGTAATTACTTAAAACAGCTACCTCGACGAAGGTAACAAGAAGCTGTTTGAGTTGCTCTAATACATGCTTTAGTGTGAATTGCGCAAACTTACAAACATTTCTAATCTGGCGAGATATACGGAATTTACAACAGGAAGCGTTCTTGTCGCGCTGGAGACCTACGACGCCGATTATACCGGATGAATGCTAATTTCCTTACACATTGTAAATTAGTTCTTTTATGTTTTAGGCTCTGCCAAGGCTCGTCCCGGAGTTGGTTTATTACTAGCGCTGGTGCAGAATTTAATTAACTTTACGTCTACTATATTTAATTCCCCGTAATTTTCATCATTTTAGTCAGTCCCTTCGTACGCTCTGACAATAAACATAAACCCCCGAATTAAACTACCGGCAGGTAATGTCCAACGTAATTAGACCAAAATATTTCGTCCGGATGTTTTAGGAAATATTTATCAGTTTCGTATAGTATATATTATGTATGTACCTACGTATATATACAGGGCATTCATTTTAAAACTACCTACCTCCCATTATCTCTTAAGTCAGGAAAATTACTTTTAGATAAAAAAAAAACGATATCGAAGAGGAAGTTTAAAGCTAGTGTCCGCTGCAGTTTACGTTTCACCCCTTTATATTTTCTTAATTTTGAATGGCACCCCCCCACCTCTTAATGCATCATTTTAAAATTATATTAAAAATTCTGAATCAACCCTGTAGAGAACTGAATTGTTTGATCCATTCTCGTAATAGATGAAAAAATAAAATAATTTAAATAAAAAATAAATAAATAAATTAATTAATTAATGGAATACTCTAAGAGCAGTGTAGTGAGTTTAATGAAAATAAAGAGGCAGTATTTTGGTGGAATCGCCGCCGCAGACAGTGATCGATTTCAGTTTTACTTTTCCGCACCCCGGAAAAGTAATGTAATCGTGTAAAAAAAAAAGTGAAAAGAAATGTTTCTTTTTGGGTCTCATGTCGGATCGATCGGGTTTCGACTGATTTTGATTAGGGACGTCTACCAGACGACATCTATTGATTTTGAGGTGGATAGGACACACCCCAGTCAACCTTAAGAAAAGAGTATACAATACATGTATACTTCCAGTCGCAACTTATGGATTGGAAACAATATCTATGACAAAAGTTTACGCTAACAAACTAAGAACATCACAGAGACCAATGGAAAGAGTCATTATCGGAATTTCCGTACGAGACAAAATTAGAAATACGGAAATCAGGAAACGGACCCAATAAAAGACATCATAGAAGAAATAGTAACAATGAAATGGCGATGGGCAGGACATATAGCTAGACAAGACGACACCAGATGGTCATGCAAAGTCACTGAATGGCGCCCAAGAGAAACGAGTAGGAGTATAGGGCGACCCCAGAGACCATGGGTGGATGATATAAGGGCGATAACAGGAAGGACATGGATACAATGTGCACAAAGCAGGGAGGAATTGAGAGAATTGGGAAAGACCTTCGTCCAGTTGTGGATAGATATGGGTTGAGGAAGAAGGGCACACCCCACCCTGTCCATAGGTCATGATGGTGGACTATTTGAAGAAAGTAAAACTGTCGCATAAAACACATATTCTGCATTTATGTGTTGGTTTATTCTTTCTCGGCCACTCAATTTTGAGATAGAGATATTCTACGTGCGGAAAAGTCTGTTTCAAGGTTTTAAAATTGTTTATTTTAAATGAAGTTGAATCAGAATTTTTAAGTCATTTAAAAGGATGTATGTACAAGATAGAGGACACCGATTAATAATTTTAAGTGGGGATAGATTAAGGGGATGAAACTTAGATTACAACGGACACTGGTTTAAAACTTCCCATTCAATATAAAAATTTTTCGGTTTTTTGTCTAGAGATAATTTTCCTTACTAAAAGAAATAATGGGGGTGGAATATTTTGAAAAAGATTGCATAGACTATAATGTAAGAGAGATTCGCATTAGAGAGAAGTATATATAGAGAAATCTATGAATCGTTACTATACAGCATGGTGACAAAGTTTCGCACAGTATTCATAATTTTATTAATTGATTTTTTTTAACTCTGAAACACTAATGTACAATTTTTGAGGTGTGACGTCCTCATATTCTATTTTAAACTGTAACCTATTTCTTTTCAACAAAAATTAATTCTTTACAGTTTTTCAAATACAAGGGGTTTCTTATTTATTATTTATAAGATTTTTTGAAGAAAAATATTAATAATACAAATACAACTTTATACAGAAAAATTAAGTTGTTAAAACTGAAATTCATTAACTATCTTACATCAACTGGCACATTTGTAAAAACTTTGTATTGAACGTTTAATAAGTTTCGGGATGATATTTTCTATTTGGATTCGAATTCGTTGCTTCATATCCTCTAAATTATTTGATCTATTAGAATAGACTCGCAATTATAAGTAACCTCACAACAAGAAATTAAAGGGAGTTAAATCGGGTGAACGTAGTGGCCATCTAATTGATCCTCGTCGCCCTCCCTATCATATGCCTCTCCTCCCCTATCTATTTATAAAATAAAGAGTGATAAACCTAAAATTGTAAAATACGGTTACATTGAAAAATAAATATTTTACAATTATCTCGTATCAGGAATCTACTACCCATGGATATGACGACGAAGACCAACTGAATGGGCCTCCACATTCACTTGATTTGCCCCGTTTCGATTTCATCTGTCAAAAATAGAGTCGTATTTACTTTATTTCTATGTTTTCAAGAAATAGTTTCTATCGTATTGTTACGGTTTTGAATAGATGAAGAACAGATAGAAGCTCTATGTTACAGTACTCTCCCACCTGCTAATGAGGTTACAGCCCCGTTCTATTTATTTTTAGAGAAAATGGACTACATGGATGATGGACGACATGTAAACATACAAACACTGTCATCTAAATATCACACTTGATATTTGGAGGTTTTTTTGTGTAAAAAGAAAAAAGTCAGACGTCTCTCGGTGACGAATTTTTTGAAATATAAAAATATAATATAGATTGTGTACCTCTATTAGTGTCATAGTATACATTCACTTATTTTCGTTGATTTGGCGTTAAGTTAATAATAATTGTCACCTAACATAAGTACATCGAGGGAACTTGATCACTACGGACCACCCAACGTCCCAGGTAATTTATACTTTGTGCCCATAAAAACCATTAAATATTTCCAACAGTATCAAGAGACTAAAACTACTCTCAGGCCTTTTCTTCATTTCCTTTTTCCGTTTTACACTATTTTTGGATTGGATTAGAGCTCTCTTCTTCGATATTTTCCATTTACAACCGAAGAGCAGGTAACAATACTAACTCCTTGCGGAGTCGTATTCAGAAGACCCAAGGACTCAAATATAAAACCTTTCGACTAGTAGTCCTTTTGATGTCAAATCTATCCCTTGGACCTTGTCTAGGTTAACCATTATGATTGTTGACCACAGAAATTGGCAATATATGATAATTACTGTACTGAAATAAGAAGTACTGATAATTATAAAGATACAGATCAGTGAAATTACCAACCGTAGAGATAGGTTAGATTTAAGTTATTTGTTATCTATTCTGTGATGTATATAAAGATAAAAAGATTAGTTCTATAGTTTTATGGCCGAGATAAGCACCTTTCTCGTTTTGTTTTTGTATCGCCAAAGATTCTCTTCTGACAAAGACTGGAAAACGACGCCCCATCGTCATCCATTCTCACCTCAACTGTTAACTAGCCGGCTGCCAAAGTGAATGAGATAGATCAGTTAGAGATATTTCAGGAGTTCCACACATATATACACCCCTTGTTACAGTGACACCCCCGTCTGGGGCGTAGCATTATACACGGTAAATAGGTAACCAAAAAATATGAGGTACCGCTGTATGCTTTTTACTCGAAAAACCTTAAGGAATTCATTTTGTAAAAAAATTGGGGGTGTGTAATATAAAAATGATGTTACAGCGAACACAGAATCTATAAAAAAATTATGCCAGTCAAAACGCTTTCTGCTGCGTAGTCGCCAATTTGCATACTGAGTTCGTGCTGCCATCTGGGCGTTTAAAGCGAGGTTTGAAAGCCCGCGTTTTAAATTTGGACATTTTATTTTTCTTGTGACATATTACATCTGTAATACTTCATATATGTTTTAATGTGTGTTAATATGTCTTATATGTTAAAACCTGATGATTCTTTTGTAGTAACCCTGGAGTGAGGTAATTCTAGTTTGAGAATGAGTTTCACACTCTCGCAGTGAAAACTACATTCAGTGCGGAGTTCATTAACGAGAACGAATTATTGTAATAATTAACAGTATTATGAGAAGGGAGTTATACTGTTGATTAACAGTATTATGAGAAAGGAGTTGTTGATAATAATGAATTCATTGTATGTTCTGGATTTATGTTTTATCTCCTTTCTGTAGGTTGTAAAAAGTAAATACTAATAGCTAGTATTACTGTACTCAGAAAATATTAGAAATGTATTTCTGTCTACTATATGTATATGTTTATAATTCTGTTTAATAGACATGCGATGGCGTCAAATCTAAAAATTCATGAAAATATTTTTTAGCAAGTACAAAAATATCTAATATGAAGTCACTCAATAGCAAAATTATAATGAAATAAATAAACGCCATTCTCGGAAGTCGTTTGAACCATGTTCATTTTGATTTCAAAATATCGACAGGCTTTTTTTGGCTTTCTAATGTCTGCGTGATGGCGATCGATATATATGTAAGTGTGCTGTTTGCCAAAGCTGTCGGATACAAAACGCAGACATTGAATACTACGCTACAATATACTCGACAGAAACATATTTACGACTTCGACATATGTAAGATTTTACGATATTATCATATCTACATAGAATTGAAACTTATAAAAGAATGTCTGAAATGTTTTAAAACTGTATGTATGTTTCAAATCTTATTTGTTTTAACTCTCGGGAGACTACTTGTACAAGAAACGTGCAATATTATAGTAAAGTTGCGGCATACATGGTGGAAACTTTAATCGGAATAAATTCTGTAAAGTCTATATTCAAAATACTTGTCAAAATTATTAATGTAGGTTGGATTTCATTTCAAAGATTCTTGGATACATGTAACATTTTTTTATAGTTTAAGGACACGTCAAGCGACAATTTGTAAGAAAGCTCCTGTCGACAGAAAAAAACTACATTTTTCCTTTCGAAGAAAATATTGATTTGAAAAAAAACCATTAAAAGCAGATCCATATTCGCGAGCGAAGAGAAACTACTCAAATTTGCTTTTTAATACAGACATATTAAAACAAGTTAATACAATTTTCAGCTAATTGTCTGACCTGGTGTATTGTTTCCGTTTACTATTTATATTATTCATAAGTATTTCATCAGAAGTTCTCGTTAAACGTCATTAATTACTTCTAGTAATGAAATTATTAGAACTGTTTTTGATTATTAAATTAAATATTTTATTCCTGATGTTGCAAATCTTTTATATTTTGGTTTGGTAATAATGATTATAATTTACCTGTCTCACTCACCTAATATATATTTATATACTACCGAATTGCCAAGAAGTACTTAATAAAATAAATATTTATAAAATAACTATCTCTAATTGCTATTTATATCAAAATTCTTCAACTCTTCTTAATTCCACGATTTTGCACGAAGGCTCACAAATTCATAAAATTGTGTCAATTCCATATGAATCACAATTTACCATAGGCTTTAAAACATTTTTCAAAGATTTGTATGTGGCATTTGTGCATTCTTCTGTATATAAATTACAACTTTTAGGAAATCCCAAAGATAAAATCGAAAATAATGAAATGTCCAGGATTTATGAAATAATTTGTCAAAATTGTAGTCAAAAATATATCAGGCAGGCAAACAGAGTAATTGTAACGAGGCTGAAGGAGCACATGGGCCATTAAAATATGGAGGATTACACAATATTTCATCGTCCAACATGCTTTCGAAAACAATCATAGATTAGACTTCAGTAACTTAAAGTTAGTAAAATATATAACCAATGACAAACTATTAGATCGAACAAAGACAAAGGGCTCTATATCTAACAATACGTTGTTGTGGCTGATATGGTAACTGACGACTTTAATAGATCAATGACCTCACTACAATTCACTAACCATCAATGGAAATAGTTATAACAGATTGGGCAGTAGAAGGAATGGCGCATTAAACTGAAACCAATTATTCTTTCACTGTTCACTGACCACGAAGAAAAAAATCCAAGTTGAACGAGTTTATAAACAGTGCATGAAGCCGAAAAATATTAGACTGGTTTACTGAACCTGAACAAAATTTTAATACAAATAAAAATTATAGGTAGTTTATAATCAGCCGTAATCATTTCTCGATGATACCAACTTGGTTGGCGAAAGGCGCATCGAGAAACGTATAATCATTCGGTGTTCGTGGAAAATTGGTCTCCTGTTTTTGTTGCTAGATCGAAGATGTCAGCCCCTTCCCAGAATTGCAACATAATTTACTTTCTTCGCAGGTCCTGTGTCTCTTTATCTAGGTGACAATGTGTACTTTGAGTGAAATTTTAAACCGTATTTTAAACAATACAGCAGGAACGTTTTATAATTGCTTCTCAATAAAAAAAATACGGACCACTTTCGGTTTACAATTTTAGATTAAAAAGCTTGTTTGTATATCCGTATTGGTAAATATTTAAGCAGATAAGTTCAACACACAAAATTTGTTAGCACAGCTTTCAATAGATAACTAGAGCCGTACCGACTTGCGCAACGTCATTTGTTTAATAGAAAATAGACTTGAACAGGCGTCTGATGCGCTTTCACGTGCAACAGAGTTGTTAAAAAATGTATACCGTGGAAGAATAAGTACATATCTACACGATAATTTATGGAAATATTTGTTGAGTTTTATAGAAGATTAGAGCAAGAGTTGAGTTAATTTTTTAAGCTATATATCCAAAATTTTAATCTAAATCTATTTTTTAAAAAGGTGACAGTGTTGGATATTTGACTAAAAAATTGGACTAAACTAATTAAATAATATGAACTTATGTATTTACGATAGTCATACTAATATAATTAATACTGAAATAAAATGTTATTCTATACATATGAAACTTATAGTGAAATTATCAATTATTATTTTTCATTAACTTCTTTACAAAAAATAGTACAACATTTGTCTCTGTATTCTTGTTATCAATCAATTCCCGAGTCTAACATAAAGAGTATTTCTTATAAATGTGCATTCTACAATCCGACATTTTATAAAATTTAGTCATTTTGAGACTGCTTCTTTATTTATAGAGACCATAATACATTCCAGTGAAATAGAAACAATAATAAATAAATTATTGGAGTAAATTATGATCTTAGTCTCAAATAGTCACATAACATTTAATTTACTCAAAAATTAATTCAGTATTGCCCATATTCCAAAAAATATATCAAAAAATCTTATTACTTTCTTTCTTGATGACAAAAAAATTAGTAGTCTGTAAAGTGATAAAAATTGATTTAATTAAGAAAGTATTCAAAGACAAATTTATTCATTTATGCTTCTGAATAAAATAAATGATCTATTTATTCTCTTTCTGTGTAGTGACGCATTAAACTGGCGCATTAGCAAGGATAATAAAAATGCACTTTTATCCTTGCTAACGCTAAAGTGGTGACCCCGACGTGATGTGATTCGCTCCAATATATGCAACCTCCCTTACATCTCAAATTCGCGGATTCGACTGTTCTTAGGTTTAGAATTAATATTTTGACGCAAAAGGCCCTTGACGAAAATTTTTGTAGATATCATGAAATTTTTAGTGTAATTTTTTATTGATTACTAAAGTATTATAAAATTATACATGGTCCAGCAGAAACATCATTATCAGTTTTAGTAGGAAAAACAGTGAAAATAGTGAAGAAATAATTCAACTTTCTAATGAAACACACAGCATGAAAATTTAAATCACCAGAATGTAAATAGTTTAACCAGGACGTTAGAGGCGATCAGTTCCATGTACCATGGAGAAAGAATGTAATGATACCCTCTCCATACATTCTCCTGAAATATATTCTCCAAGTGAATAATTAGCCGGAATCACGTATCCGGTGATGAAACGACTTTTTTAAGGATTCTTTAACAGAGACAACTGGCATTACTAATGTAATACAAATTCGTATATGCTTGACGAGATTTATTCGCAGTTCTTACCACAGAGCTTTTCTTATCATATACGTTGTTCCTGTAATACGGTGCCCAAAATTAATATTTGAGAGGGGGGATACGATTAGAGGTTTCTAAGAGTGGCTGCCAATGACTAGATTTGCCTTATAGAAGTTACAAAAATGTGTAACCGTCCCTTTTACAAGAACTGTTACTAATTTAACGTCTTTTTAATAAAATTTACACAAGAGAAAAATATATATAATTTGAATACTGTTAAACATCTAGTGGAATTAAAGAAATAACAAAGAATAATACACTTCAATGGTTTATTTTTTTGTTCCAACAGGTTGGAACTGAAACTTTAATATTACTTTCAGTTGTTCCCCACGTACATGCACTTTTGGAAGATCGAAAAAAAAAAATACAGAGGATGTACACATCCTCTATATACATGTAAGCCAATCAAACAACAAGTTGAAAAATTATAGAGGAATAATATTATTATCTAAGGTATCCAGGCTAATCTGTAGACAATAGGTGAAACATATTCTTGATGCTGTTAAAAAAAACTTAATGTGCTTCATACATTCTTGGATAGATGTCTGTGTGCAGCATTTGTAAAGAGACGGATATCTTTATAAATGCTGTTTACTTAATAATAGTAATAATAACAATACCATTTCATCTACGTATCTAATAGTAATTTCTATGTATTTATCTATACACATGTAAAAAAATATAAATATCTATGTAATCATTAATTTACATCAAATGGAAAATGCCAGGGTGGTTTACTACTTGTGTACTGTTCCACTTATTTCTTGGGCATATAGAAAAATAGACAATTAAAAATAATGATCAATTGCTTATATAATTAAATATATACTGTGTTTGCATTATACATTAAAAAAGATAAAATAAAATAATGTTCATGTAGTCTCAACGTGGATGCAGGTTATCAAAATTGACAGTTTGAACATATGTGCAGTAACGATAAAGAAAAAGAATTAATTCTAATTAATTCTTAAAAAGAAGATTCAATAGATACATGGATTTATAGAGAAACTGTAATTTGTTTTTCTAACTTATACGCGTATATTCTATTTTTTTAATTCTATTTATTTATTAATAACGGTGTTTTTATATTGAACGGACTATAAATTTTGTATATGTACATTAAAAAAACCTCTTTCAATAATATAACTTTTGGGATGTACAAAGATATATACTTATTTGTTCATAGCTATTTTGGATCATAACAATATGAATCAAATAAAACTACTACGTTTCGATATGACTTTTATTAGTATGCATGAAGTTGTTTGAATGTCAACCATTTTGTAATAATTCTATAGTATATAACATGAATACATACTAAATTTATTTTATTTGCATTATTCTCAGTTAACAATTTTATGTAGTTTAAAAGAATAAACTAAAGAATTCATAAAATTCGAATATATAAATTGATTTATATGGAGAAACTCCACACGTACGATTTTTTTAATAATAAACTGTATAGTTATGTTAAACTTAAAGCATTTTTCTGATACAGAAGCGAGGAGGGGGTTGTAAGAAGATCTCTACTGATTTGTTTATAACTATGATATATAAAATTATATATGCAGACAATCTGAATGAAGCAGACGTAACAACTTTCATTTTTATTATTATATTATCTATTTAACAAGGTTGTTTGAAAGTCAACCATTTTTTAACATTTGTATGACATGTAAGATGAATATGTAATAAATTTATTTTATCTGCATTGTTTTCAGTTAACGATCTCGTGTGGTTTGAAAGAAGAAACTGAAAGAATTCATAAAATCGATCTATGTTTGGCAAATGTCTAGTTTACTAGGGCTAAACAAAATGAAAAAACCTTTATTGTAGTTAAAACCATACATACATGCCGGAGTTTAAATTACGTGAAACATTTTAATTGTCTTTATTCAGTTCATGCAACTTACACGGCTTGCCTTGGTTAAAGTGGATCCCATTCATGAGTAAAGTTACTTCTTCCTCTCGAAATGCCCCGCAGAAAGTGATAGTAATTAGAGTTTTCGCACCCTAAACTTAAAATAATACACGTAAGGGCTTTTCATATAAACAGCGATGGCCGTTACCACCGAAATTTATTGCGGGCCACTGGGGAACAGAACTCCAACTCATTAAAATGCATCAACATAAATATACTACACACACACCACGAGTCATGCAAACAAGATAATCCTTCAGCGCACAAAGATACAATTCAGATTTGGTTTGTTGTCTTGTACCGTTGCAGTAAAGTCCAGTTTCGAAATAAAAAAAATCGAAAAGTTACGGGAAAAGTTTCTTATTATCGTTTATGCGCGGTACCTATCTGCCGGCTCGACCAGCAACGAAGCGGCCACCCCTAACGTAAAACACCCTCTAAAGCGTTTAAAATGAACGAAACTTGCACATGCCGTGCCAGACTGCAACCCCTCTTTGGAGGCGCGCCACGGCGCATGGGCAGCGTAGTATCAGAGTATTTGTGCGTAGTACTCCGCATCCAGATACTATTATGTTATTGTTTATCGGCGGTTTGTATCTTTCCATATATTTTATAATCCTGGGAACGGTTAGCAGATAATGAATTAAAAACCCCGTTGAAAGTCAAAGGGCTGATGCGCTCGGATTGGCTATAGCGGTCGCTAAATGAAATAAGCGAGATGGAAATAATTGGGAGAGATAAATGGGATGATTTATCAAATCCTGGCTTCGTGTAATCATTTAATACCATCTTGATCATATTAGACTTCAACAAGATAAAATACGCCGCGACCTTTTTAATGATGATTATAATAAAAATCACAATCAAATAACTCATATTTTCTATCGCTTTGTTTAAGGGATTTATTCTATTATAGGACCACCTTGAGATTTTCATAAAATCGATTTTTTTTTGGCTAGATTTATTGTTTACATTTTTAAGAATATTTTAAGCATTTAACCATATTTTTTATTGTTTATCTACAACCTACAAATATTTACAGTGTAATAAGTAAATTAGATGTATAACATGTTGGCTTGAATAGATTACCATCCATTGCCGGAGGAAATCCATGTTCACTCACCTAGGTCTTCAGGCCATCCTCTTTTTTGTCGGCGTTCAATCAGCGGTTGTTTATAAGTCTTGTATAAGTGTGTTGGTGTTTTCTGTATTGCGAATTTTAAATCTGGTGGCACGTATATTTATAACGCCTGTAATAAACGGGATCTTCAAGTCATTATGAAGGGTATAATTGAATACATATATACCAAGGGGCATTTGTTATACGAAGAATTTTAGATTATACTGTTTGTAGGATTTTGGTATTTGACGGTTTGCTGCATCCCCATAGTTCTATCTCATATGTCTATATAAGTAGTATGATTTTATAGATGAGTAATTTATTTTCAAGGGATAACTGTGACTTTTGGCTTATTAGACAGCACATTTCTCTAATTTTTATGTTGATTTGCTGTTTTTACTTTGCTTTAACGTGTGCAGATCAGTTCAATTTTCCGTCTATATGAAGTCCCAGATATTTCACTTCTTTCTTTATTAGTATGGGAGTATTGTTTATGCTGACTTGAGAACACGAGCTTTATTTTGTAGTGAAGGTGATTTGGATAGATTTTTCAGCATTGACTTTGACTCCCCATTTCCTTAACCAATCATGCTAAGTGGTTTTGGAGCTTTTCGGGAGTTCAGGATTAGTGTCTGAAGACAATATGGTGGTATCGTTTGCAAAGGTTGAAATTGTGGTGTGTTCTGTCACTGGGAGATCTGCTGTGAAGATGATGTAACAAATATGGTCTCAGTACACTCTCTTGTGGTACTCCTGACTCTATAGGGTTATAAATAGCTAAGCCATTACCTAGTTTTAATTGAAAGTATCTGTATTCCAATGTGATTCTAATAGCAGGTAGAATTGGTTAGAAAAATGCATTTTCAGTTTGTATAGTAGGCCCTTATGGCATACCTTGTCACAGGCAGGTTGGATGTCAAGAAAAATAACTGCTTATATCTTCTCTTCTAGGCTGTCGTTAACGCTATTAACTAATCTGTGACACTGTTGTATAGT
This sequence comes from Rosalia funebris, assembly GCA_037954035.1. Lineage (NCBI taxonomy): Eukaryota > Metazoa > Arthropoda > Insecta > Coleoptera > Cerambycidae > Rosalia > Rosalia funebris. The sequence goes on from JAZFAV010000007.1 coordinate 16,487,748, forward strand.
CGAGTGCTTCTCTTGAAACCCGAATTGGCGTTTGGGTATTAGATCCTCCGTGGCAACGGCTTGTTTAAGTCTGGCAAGAAGTAATCTTTCGAATATCTTCGCCGCCATAATAGGGAGAAGACTGATTGGTCTATATGATGTAGCTTCCGTGGGTGATTTGCCAGCTTTCAAAATCAAAATGATTTGTGCAAATTTCCATTGGATGGAGAAGTAGCATAATCGAAGCATACTATTATATATTGCTGTTAACAGTACTACAGCGTTTTTAGAGAGACGTTTGAGAATTTCTTCAACTATTATGCCCAGGAGCCTTGTGGGAGTTGGTTTGTTTTAATATCTTAAACACTTCAGTCGGTGTTAAGGTTTTTGTAGGAGGAGAAAGTTCGCATGGTGTACTAAGGCGATAATTTCTGAGATGTTGTTGTCGGAGGGAATTGGAGTGAACACTTGCATGAGATGTTCAGCAAAGACTTATGTTATGAAAATTCTAATTATTTTCGGAATTATGGGAATTTGAAGTGAACGCAGCAGAGTACCCGTTGAATTGTTATTCCATGGGAAAAGAGGAAGCTAGCACTAGTACATCAGCTAAAAAACAAAAGAGCAGTGAAAGCGTTGATTTTGAAGTCAACGCATCTTTCGGGTACCGATTAATTAATAAGTATCTGTTCCTTCTGTCATCAGTGAAGTGGTAAAGTGTGGAGAGTGTGGTGGCGATATAAACTCATGTTATTTGGTTCATGGCTTCAAAAATGCATTTCAGTGGTACAAAAATTGTTGAGATCTTAAATTGCAGCCTGTATGTTCAATGATGGATAGACTAGTGTATTACAAATTATGCAATTATTAAATCTTACAATTGTCCCAAGCGCGCTGAAATTATCCGAAATCTTGGATACCCATCGGATATCTATAGCCAACATGAGAGCCCAACAAGAGATTCAAGGGGCCAGGAAGTTGAAAAGAGCTGATCAAAATGAGTCGGAGGATATCACGATATTAATGCAAGACCTTATGTATGGTCCAGGAATCGTAGATTAAAGGTATTTTATTTTAATACTAAAGATAGGTGGTATGGTTTTAAGACGGTGATGCGGTACTTTTTTCTTTTGGATTTTTCTCCAAACTACTTTTTTCTTAAACTAATGGGCAAGATATCTCGAGATTTAGTTAACCCATTTTGATCAGATTTATACCACATATTCTTGTTAATATCATCTAAAATCTAGCATGATTTTTTTTATTAGATGCCGCGTTAATTTTTTAAAACTAAAAATGTTTGCAAAAATTTGATTTTTTTCTCAAATAGCTATCATTTCTACAAAAAAATTTATAAACAATTTTCCCTATGCTACAGTTTACATATTACCTTTGTGAATAAGAATTTTCTTTTACTTTTCAAGCGATGCCCGACAGAAAAAATTCCACTATCGGCAAGGATTTTCAAAAGAGGGCCCTACTTAACAGCTCATATCCGCCATTTTTTAATTTTTTCATTCGCTTTTTTTTTAACTGTTTTTATATCAAATTAACAATTATTTTATATATTTAATAGCTGTCAGAAAAAAATTATACCAATTTTTCCGAGCCCCAAGGTGGTGCAACCCCTTAATAAATCAAATTATTGCAATGTTGTGAAAATATTAGAGCCTCTCTATGTTGGTCTAAAATAATGAAAATAATCTGATAATAAAAAATAATAACAACAATCACTAAAAGTAAATTTTAAATCTTTCGTCAAGCAAGTGATGATCCCTGAAGATCCCTGGCGATACTTAACGTGTAAAAACACTGGAAAAGGAAAAGAGGAAAGTGTTCTATCGGATATGACATCTATGTCTAGTTTAGTATTAGTCTTTAGTGTTAATTAGAATATTAGAATTTACTATTAAATATGTGCCAGCGTGCTTGGCCGATTAGTCAAGTTGACTTCATTGAGAAACCCGGTCTAGAGAATAATTTACAAGGAAAACATTTGTATACTAATATTCTACGTAGAATTTTACATTTACATTTTACTTGTTTTTGATGACTTATAATTCGGTAATCTGCTACAAGAGTTTTATTTTATTTAATATAAATTATTGCAATGTGATGAAAATATTGTAATGATATACTAAAGGATGTCTGTTGTAGTGATACAAAATAATGAAAAACAGTCGCTAAAAGTAAACTTTGAAATCTTTCGTCAGGCAAATGACGATTCTTGATGACGCTACATGCAAACAATAAGAGAAAATGTAAAAAGTAAGAAAATAAAGTAATTCTTTTTTTTATTATAAACGATATTTATGCCTGGTTTAATATTAGTTTCTAGCGTTAACTAGACTAGAATTGACGTTTAACATAAAATATTTGTTATTTTATCTGTTGGTCAAGTTGTCTTCATTGAAAAAGCGGGTCCAGAGAGAACAACTTACAATTAGATTAGATTTACAATAAAGTATAGTAATATAAGTAAAACATAAGTGTAAAGTTTTACACTTATGTTTTACTTGTCCACATATTTCCTAAGATTTCGTCCACTTAAAGTGAAATTAAAGTCCAATTAAAGCGTTCTCTAACATTTATATTTTAATCACCATCATCAGCGAAACTACAATAATTAATTAATTATAAAGCAAATTCATGAATTACTTTACAAGTAGTGGCTACTTACAATTAATTTTTACTTTTCTGCATTCCACTATACGCGGAAAAGTAATGTAATCGTGTAAATAAAAATTGAAAAAACAACATTTTCTTTTGGGTTTATTTTTCGTTTTCGACCTAAAAACAAAAAAAAAATGGATTTTAAAATTTTTTTGCTGTGTGTGTGTCGTCGTCGGCATTTATTCTTGTTAGCACGATAACTCAAATAAATCGTGTCGGATGAATCGGGCTTTGACTGATTCTGCTTGGAGACGTCTCCCAGACGACACCTATTGATTTTGAGGTGGATAGAATACACTCTACCATTTACATGGGTCATGAGAAAGTACAATGGTGGACTATTTGAGAAATTTCTTTTGTTAGCACGATCACTCAATTAAATCGTGTCGGATCCATCGCGTTTCGACTGATTCTGATTAGGGACGTCTACCAGACGACATCTATTGATTTTGAGGTGGATGGGATGAACCCCACCCTGTCCATGGGCCATGAGAAAGCACGATGATGGACTATTTGAAAAAACTAAAACTGTCGCATAAAATACATATTCTGCATTTATGTGTATTTTATTTTTTCTCGGCCACTCATTTTCGAGATAGAGATGTTCCACGTGCGGAAAAGTCCGTTTTAAAGTTTTAAAACTGTTTATTTTTACAAAGATCTTAATTATTTTGTTTTTTATTTTTGGGTATTTTATGTGAAGGTTTTGGTGTAATGGAGTTGGGACATAATTCTGTCGGGTTTGGTGTACACTTGTTTATGTTATTAATGATAAATGTAGTATGTGTGAAGTAATGTGAGTAGTGAGATAGATTCAGTTCTAGATATTTTATTTGCATGCAGTATGTATATAGATGTAAAATTAACTTTAAGAACGTTAAAAGGTTTGTGCATAGAGTAACTTCCCTCCCCTAAAGCCCCTCAGGCTGCGGAGGGAGAGGTTACACGTAAATAAAATGGAGTACAAATACTTAAAAAGATCTGCCAAACTCTCCCCGTTGGTACTTGAATCCTATAAAATGACTCTCGATACTAGACTCAGTCTGCCATTCCGAATGACATTGTTGCAGCTAGCTCTATAGGAAAATACAATAGGTTACCCATGCTGCATTTCTATAATTCCGTGTCGGGCACTGACCTGAATGCCCATCGTATTCTCTCTTGACTTAACCCGCCATAATTAATTTACAAGATTGTGTTGTTTTGACTAAATTCCTCATGTCAGGGTGACTGTTAATTGCACTGACAGCAAATTAATTACAGTGGGATAATAAGTTATTATTACATTTACCTTGTACGTGTAAAATTGTAGATAGGCATAGCTCATAAAATTGCTTTATAGTTTATGATTATTATGGTGTAGATTCGATGATAGTGGTGATTAATATCGAAGTTTTAGAGTATAAACTTTTCTGTTTCACTTTAATTGGCTGATATCTCAGGAAATATGAGTTTAATAAATTGAAAACTGTTATTTAATGTATTAATTATTTATCCTTTTTAACTATTTTTTCTTTGATATTAAAACAAAATGAGGTAATTTTGTACATTCATTCAATACGGTGTATTATACAGGAGTGAAATTATTATCTGTAGAGAAGAAACGCATTAAGTATTAAAATTTAATTCTACAAACAGTATACCGTTTTTTTATTTTGATAGGAATGGTTATGTTCCCAGATATGACTAACAAAGATATTTTCTATTTAATGAAATTTTTTTAAATATTCCGAAAAAATCATTAAAAGCAAATGATACAACATTTTATTAGACAAACAAATTATAACGACTTTAAAAATTGAATAAGAAAGAATAACTAAGAGAGAAAAACAATGAATTATGGTAACAGAAAGGATTTTGTTGATTGTATTTCCATCAGCATATATCCATTAATTATATAACTAATTTAGTGTACATTGGAGAGAAGTTAATGCACAATTCTGAAAAAAAAAATCTACAAAACATACATACTTGAAAGTCAAATTAGCATTAATTTCTTATATTCTAATTCTATCATCAATTTCTTCTATCTACGAATATTATGAATATAACACTATAATTATGCTTTTTATATGGTTAATAAAAATAATAAAGAATCTAGTACGAGAATATCAAAATGACATTTTCACAAGTGTACGAATTCTACAAATATATTAATTTTAACATTTGATGTTATTATTCTAAACATTAGAAAATGTTGTATTGCATTTGTTGCATGTTAAGATAAACGTTTAATAAAAAAGAAAATAATGAAAACGATTATTATTAACTACAATTCTTACATCCGATATATTAGAAGAAACTAAATTCAACTTCACAGATGGTATAATTGCCAAATACGTGTTAAAATAAAGAAATTTTAATATTTTCTTTCTTTAATATATTTTATTTGTTAAAAAGCTCTTTAAAGTCTTTAATTGAACGCCAATTGAACCATCAATTCGACATCGATCGCCAATCAACAATTCACACCTCTCCTCCTCCAATACAACCTGAGGCTTTATAGGGAAAACCATTTACTTCTGTATATCAAACAAACAAACCAACAGACAAGTAAACAAATAAATATTCTTGAGTATATTTATTACATATGTGAATATAAATCAATCTTCAACTTGTTTGCATACATATTATTCGTACATTACCAGTTGTTTTCCATAAGTTGCTTTGTTCACACAATTTGATTGCTCACAACTCACCTGAAACAAACAAAGACATATTAAAATAAATGAATACACATATTTACATTTTTAAAATTATCATAATATTATTGAGATTGCTTCATTTAGATTATAATGATTCATTCAGATATCTATGTATTAGAAAATATACTAGCATGGGCAGAAATACTGTAAGATTATTAATTAAACCTATTTTAAAATTATTCTCAAGACTTACTTTTCGAATTCAAAAAAATAAAAAAAATTGTAGAATTGCATCTAGAGTCGCAACATTCAATAATTTGCAATTAATAGGTAATTCCGAAATAGTTAGAGCTGATAATTTACGATGTGAAATATACAGGTATGTTGATGTACACATGTTGATGTTGAAACAGTTAACTTTCGATTAGAATATTGTCAGTTTCACGATAAAAGGAGGTTTATACAAATCAATTTAGTAGGCTTACTATCATACCGCAAAATTTTATCAAAAACGCCAACTATTCAAATTTAGTACTGGTTTGTCTAGAATTCTATTAACAGATAAAAAGACAACTACGTTTCCTACTGTCTAGTATTAGCATGTTGATATAATTATTGTACTCGATAGTTCAAAATTTCGTTTATATTCTCAAGAAAAATTAAAGCGATATAAATCAAAATATATCCACACTCTAAAAGGCAGAATGTATATTTCAATTTTTGGTTTTGGACACTTAAAATAAATAGATTTTTGTGAAATTTACTTTATTTAGGGAAGAATAAACATTTACATCCAATATCATGGCGAGTCCTCAAAACTGTATATGGTGGGTTATTGAAAATACCCGTTTTGTTATCGAAGCAGTACTGTTCTAAGATTAATATGTAGTATTTTTACTTACTAAAAATACAGATTTGAATAATTTTTGTTATATTTTTTATTTTACGAATTTTTAATAAATGAATTACTGGCTATAGTGACCAGTAATTCATTTATCAAAAATGCATTTCCTCATTTAGAGGAAATATTAATTTAGTAAGACATATCAAATTTTCAAAGTGAATGGTTATAACGAAATTGAAGTTCCTCGTGAAATATGTAGAAACATATATTAGACATAATGATACTACAAAACATAGTACAAGGGAAATTTGTACTTTTTTTTCTTTTTAGATGACCTATTTCTTGGCTAATGGGATTGGTCAAGTTACAGGTAAAATTGCGCTAATATTTATAAGAATTATATACAGACAAAGGAGATGTATGATATACTTCCTTCCGTATTTAACATAAGAGGGATCAGTGCTGAAATATGACTTGATTTCTTATAACAAAATGTTTACATTAAATTTATAATGGAGTATTTTTCTTTAGTTTGTAAAAGGTTGAAATTTCAGAAAAGTACTAGTTTTAAGAATAACTCGTTAATCTAGAACTGTAATTTAAGCCTTTAGTTGCATTAAGTGGTTTAATATCCTATCATTCCTCGGCATAAGTAGGTGGTACAAAAAATCGTATTAACAATTATAAATATTATCAGAAAAGACAGGACAGTTAATTAGAATTATATGAATGCCAATATGCCAATGTACGGCTAGGCTACCCGTTACTGTTTAATAAATTTTCTACGAAAAATAATATTGTAAATAATACTAAACAATCTTTTCTTTCAGAATATACAATACCCTAATATGCTCCAAACTCAATTACGACAGTCTAGTTTGCTGATCTACTTGCACGTCTCATCTAAAATGTATGAATTTAAATTTGTATTTGTTTTGAAGCCTTCTGATGTAGCCCTGTTGAGTCTCATTATTGCAAGTCTCATGGACTTCCTCTTTTACTACGTCGTGCTATGAACAACTTCTCATTTCATATTCTGCATGTGTATCACAGTTTTTAGTCACTTCAACTCTATCGAAATACCGCCATCTCCCTCCCTTAGGAGATAACACTTAATCCCACAAATAATAGAATATTTGATGGATGATACCAATATCGCAGACATCTATTTCACTTATCCTTGGGACCAACATCTAGCTATCTGCCATTAATGTATCTTTCTGCAAATATCCTTTGAAAGTAAGAAATTTCCAGTATCAAGTATTCTTAGCCAACTTAGAATTGTTTGTCAATACCCTACACATGACATCTCAGAGTTAAAATTGCAGTTGCCTATATGGATCCACTTTATAAAAAATATATACACTCAATATTCTTTGGCCAAAAGGTATATCATCACCTTATATGTTTATCATCCATTAGGTAATCGTGTTACACATAGATATCTAGCGGAAGCCAGTAATATCTTGCAATTATTGCAACTATTATCTTCAGCAAAGCGCATCCCTTCAAATTGCCCACAATATTATCTCGCTAATGGTACATCATAAAGCAAATGTCAAGGATTTATTAATGTAATTAAGTTCTTACAAGATATTAACGTGTGCACTTATACATTTGATTATTTTACAGATATAAACGGTGTAAACCTCTACTAGTTAATGGTTCCTGTGTACCAGTACCATTGACAGTAAGTAGACAATAAAGCAGTATGTTTATTTTGTTTTCTTATATGCATAAATGTATTCAAAATAAAATAAAAAAATCTCAAATATGTTTTCTCCATTTGACATAACCTTTTTGCTGTTCGTTGTACATACTTCATGCAAACATTTGGTGCAATTTAAGTCAATTATGGTATAACTTGTATCTATGAATAGAAAATAAAACAATTTCGTATGGAGATACCATACTGTACTAATTTAAAGTTTTCTAATTAAGCAAATCGTTGTTTACGGAAACACTGTCCTAATTCCTTAATTCTGGCGTAGACGACTTTTTGTTGTTGTTGATACGAATAGGAGAGGAGCCGAATTTCTGCAATCCATAGTTTCAAACGCCCTGAAAATAGGTCGTGCAATCCCCTCAATCCTTTCCATGCTCTCGTCTGTTGAACATTTGCCAAATCTTAGGCAATATACAATCAGTGACGGCTCGTGATGAAAATTTTCTAGACTACGAATTCATGTTGTCTTCCGGCTTCCAAGAAATTGTCTTTTTTGACTTGAAACTAGATAAAATTTTACACACTTGTCAGACGTATAGGACACATAAAATATGTATCAAAGAATGGCGGTATGGAAAATATAATATTTCTATGTAAAATGAGAACATTATTCCAGTGTGCTGGTGTAGAAAAGAACTTATTAGTTTAGTTTTTGTTAATAAAAGACTATTCAGAATTTTGATTGGTAATATGATTACAAACTCAATAATAAAATAAAGAATGCCATCGATGCATCGACAGAGGTTTTATGCTGTTGATATGTTTAGGTCTCTTTGATGAAAATAAACTGCTTCTATTTTTATTGCTTTTTTTTTTTGTTAAATATTAAATATATTTTAGAGATATATACTATATATATGTATATACTATATGGTAGAGATATATTTTAGAGATACATAAACATAGATTCAAGGGGCTTATGGTATAAAATTGTGGGAATAAACATGTAAGAAACTTTAGAATTTGTTAGTGGATTTTCATCTTCTTGACCGTATAAACTTTATTTCATTTGTTTTGGAAATTGATGCCAAACAACAAAAATGAAAATTTCAAATGCTATAAAATCTATTTTAAGCAGTTAAATAATTGCTAGCAAACAACAGTGGCTAATCGATGCTAGTGTTTATTCTATTTACTACGTTTAAAAAACAAAAATCAGCTACACCACTATATCAATTAAATAAACAAAACTAAGAGCAAATAAACATCAATATTTGAAAAACAAAATACAAAAACAAAGCAAATACAAACCAATAACATTAATGACTTTCAATACAATGCAAAGTTTTACTATCAGAGGGTAACATTCAAACTACAGAAATAAGGAGTTTATACTCCAACCCATCTGCAAATGCTCTATATAATCAGGACTAGACAAATTAGGTCAAAACAGCTATTCTCCTGGCTATATGCCAAACGCCGAGCACTGAATTACATGACAAAATTTGTCGTATTTTTGTCTAACAAAGTTAGCACTGGTAACACTGATATGAAGGCTTGAGGAAAGCTGCATTTCAAAGTTGGATACCTTTAAAGGAGGCTGGTAAAATGTGCTATTATGAAAAATTATTTATGATCTCATGAACATTAAATAACATTAGAGACTTACATTTAATAATTTTACACATTATAGTAATATTCGTTATTAGTAGTATAATAATATAAGTTAGTATATTGTGATATTATAATTTATTATAAGTATATAATATTTTATTACATAAAAATATTGTAAATTACCAATTATAGTATAGATATGTATGTTTGCTATAATAAATAACTGTAGTAATTCAAATAATTATTTTATTGATATTAAAAAAAAGTTTGTGTCATACCTACTTTATTATTGAAAGCAGGAATTTTCGAAGCAATTTTTCTTTGCGTAGAAATGCATACTGTGTATGCAGGTAGGAAATATATTAACAGTTCATATCACAAATATAAATAAAGTGGTCTAAGATTCAGGACTGAATTGATATTTGACTTAATTTGTATGTTAATGTTGTGTCATGTATGCATGTAGGAAATATATTAACAGTTCAAATCACAAATATAAATAAAGTGGTCTAAGATCCAGGACTGAATTTATATTTGACTTAATTTGCATGTTAATGTCGTGTCATTTACCATTTACTTTACTTAATCAATAATCATTTTGGCACTTCTTGCATAAATATAATCCCACCATGAAGTTATCAGGCTGGAAAACATTGTAAACGTACTATTCATTTCATCGTTATTTGCCAAATAAAAATTTATCTTATCTTGTCGACAAACGGAACAGTCTACCTGAGTCTAGCCATAAAAACAAGCCATGGCATGAGATAAGAGCCATTTGGGATTTTTTATTTGGCAAATAGCGATGAAGTAAACTATACATACTGTCTATGGGGAAATAAATCGAGAAATAAATAAATTGAGGTTATGTGTGGATATAATGCATGATGGTGCCACAACCATGCGTTCTGTAGGTATCACAACTATGTTTTGCTCCACAAAATAACGTTTGTAGTGTTACAATTCGATACTAAAGAGACAGCTGCTATCAAGGACAGTCAAACAATATTTAAAAATCCTCAAGTTGAAGCAACAATTACAAGAGACTAGTGGAAGCAATAGAAAAATCCTTTTCTGTCATTAGTGGAGTCACAGCAAATAATGGTTGCCGTACACAAACAGATACATAGTTTAAGGGACGGAGAAAATAATAGCAGAACTTGACAATGTTTTAAGAAAATCTGATAACAGATGTATAGTGCCTTTGCGTCTACAGATCCATTGCATAACTGCAACGATTACTTGAATTATGCCAATATTACACCACTACATTTCGAATGGTCACTCTATCTATATAAGAATATTTTTCCACCAAATCGAACAGGCACGTTGAAACAACTGCAGATACATGCTGCAGATGTTAAAGTGAGCTAATCTAGCTGATACCGCTGTTTAGGGGGGTAAGTATTTTACAGTATTCTATATATTATAATATGTATATAACCAAGTGTTCATTAATAATTTATTACTTAGCGTTACTTATTTGATTTTATTAGGAATTATTAGGAAGCCCAAATGTGACGCCTCTGGCACGCTGACGAAACGAGGGACTCTATATTTAAGTTTACTGAAAGTTACATTCTAACAAATTAGCTCTATATTAGTACCGTTATTATTATTTATGTACAATAAATTTTAACCAATTAATAATAAAATAGACTGTTTTCTGATTTTTATCTAAACCTTAAATATGAAATTCTTGATTTAGACTCCTCACACAATTTATTATTACATTCTTTATATCGTCTGTATATGTATGTTATATCCCGATGTGATAATGCTCTAACTTTCTGTTCTAGCTCCAACTATCATTCGCCTTGTAACAGACTAACGAGCCAACTATCGATAAGCACATCATTATCATATTTATCTTTTCAATTTGCTAGTAGGGGAGATTGAACATCCAACGAACTGATGTTCTTGTGTACGAGTATAAATAAGATACATTTATATGATTCTCTACGTTTCTCGAACAAAAATCTGATCATTTTATTATTAATTATTGCATTTATTGGCATTTGATGATTTCTTGTACTTGCATGTCAGTAATGGAATTAAAGATATCGTACTGTAATTTCCTAATACTAGTAGAGAAAATTATATGAGCAATACGTAGGGAAAGTTTTCCTTATACTACGTATTCAGGTAAAACTTCAACTAGCGTATTTCTATCCCATAAATTTAATAAAATTTAAAACTGCAACATAAATTGGTATCTTACAAGATTTAGAAAACTACCTGCTTGGTTATCGTGTCACTCGCATGTTGTAAGAGTAACTGTTGTTTTTAAATAAATTTGAATGTCGTATTAAGTAAATTAAAAATTATAAACAAGTTTCTACAATTATTATTCTGTATCTAACACGTAAATCTAAGAACATTAGATTACGTTCAGTCTATATATAAATCAGTAAACTGTACAGGTGTGTTCCGTTACGTACTTGGAAGAAAGGTTTCTTATAAATTTGGTACGTAAATACAGGACACGTTGTCTGTAAGGATATACAGGGTGGGTTACGTTCATATGCTTAAAGAAGATATCCAAAAATATTTAAATAAATTATTAAGATAAAAATGCCGAAATTAGTTTTTTCAATGACTTAATTAATATCCTAGGAATGGATTGGAACCTTCGATGCAGGAACTAAAAAGGGAGACCAGTTCCAGGAACACCGAAATATTACATGTGTACTATGCCTATTTTGTCAACAGAGTTGGCATCATCAGATGATATAAACTGGTTGAATTAGTTCTAATCTTCTCCTGATGATGACACCTTGATTGGCGAAATGTGCGTCTTAGCTCTATCAGATTCTAAAGGGAAGGGGTTGGACTTCGGTGGAAGGGAATGGTTACATTTGAGAGTGGAATAGATAGTATAACCCTTTTCTTTTAGAATCTTATAGAGCTAAAAAAGTAATTTTGAAAAAATTAAAGAACTACACAGGTTAATTTTTAGCTGGGGTGAGCTTATTATGCCCCTGTGCGTATAAAGTTGTTCTAAAGTAATATAGGTATGATGCTTGACATAAAACATTTACATATTTTTACAGTAGATCTTAATTCGTCGCCAAGACAGAAACCCTAAATTTTTGCACTCATTAGTAATATTTAAAGAAATTACTGATCCGTCCAAATTTAACTTTTATCGTGGACATTGTCTTTTATATGAACTATATATAAAGTCTTGGTGGATCAGGTCACATCAGAACGAATAATGTACGGTGCGGTGTTCGTTATGCAACCAATACAACACACTTATCATATCATACTTATGTAGTGGGAATATCGGGATGCTCGACAAATTGAGGGTTTGCTAGTTTAGGTAAAATCGCAATAATATTGCGCCGCTCCCTCGCTCATATCGAAAGCACCTCTAGAGCATGCCTCTAGAGGCTTTGGATCAAAAACAAAAGTTACCACGTTGTTCGCAAGGGTCGATTTACTGTATTGATTTTGTTAAAATGCCGAAATTCGAACGAAAAGCATTTCGTACATCGACCTAAGCATTTCGTGACACACGAAAACAGCCGTTTAGTAAATAGAGATATAGTGTATAAAAACAGTTGAAATGTTAAACAGTTAAGACATAAATCACATTGCTATGACTATTATAAAACTAAGAAACAATGTGGTAGCCGAATTTCTATGTTTTCAGTTTAATGTTTCGTTTTATGTACATCCCTCGGTAATTTTGATAAAGTAAAGAAATTTGTATCCTAGTGGAAACTGCCAAACCCAACTTACATTCGGAATTACTTTTTGCCGCTGGTGAACAATACCATAATAGACAACAAAAATGAAGCTTCAAAAAAGGATCTGTGAACATTACTGTGAACGATACAACTAACCATTTAAGTGAAAAGGTCTTGATATATCTTCTGCGCTGTTTAGGAAAATAATATATCCTTATCTAGTACGTGTCAGAAGGATAAGAAATACTATAATAAATGCAACCGTAGGCAATAAGGTAACAAATGTTCTCTTAAAGAAAGTACTGCTGCTGAACAAGTGCCTTTGTTATTATATATGCAGCTTCATAAATGAAAACGTTGGAGCAAAACTAGAAAAGTATTTTCACAAGATTCCTGTAATTTTGTGGGCTTTTGGTCTGTATTGGGTGTCGGGGCAAAATCTAAAGCAACTCGGTTAACTCTTTTAATAACTCTCTTAGCAATAAAATTATTTCCCACTAGAGGTATGACTGGATTTCTATAATAATTTGCCACATCAAGCGCTGCTTCCAGAGTGGGTACACGATGGGGAATAGTGCTACAGAATGGCATCTATTTCGCAGACAATGAGGCTTATTTTGTCATTAATACCCACGTGATTTTTAAGTTGTTCAAACAGTCAATATTATGAGTCCGATCAAGTTGGTAAATTGTGCAGGGTAGTTGCTGTTTTAAGAAATAAATATTACAATAAGACTTTTATAGTATTGTTACATAAATAAAAATTGTAATTTATTAAAAGAAAAATAATATAATATGTCTATTCCATACAGTCTATTTCATTACAAATGTGATAATTACAGTGATAAATAATTAGCGTCAATAATAATATCCTTCCGTCGTAGAGCTCCACGTATTCGGAAAAATATTACTATAGACACTAATACATCTATTAATATAGAATACTGATTTTCTATGTAAGTCCTTGTGCATTCAAATAGTTCGTGTTTATTGGGTACAAATGTCGACATTAGTACATTAAGGACACGTTCTGATTTAAGCATATTTGTTTTGAGAACTAGCGAGCTTGTTCATTCAAATTTCTTTTATGGAACTTAAGTACGGTTCTGGCATACACAGAAAAGTCTAACACTCTAGTACGTAAGTACTTGATACAAAGGTCGTGTTGTTGTCAATTTTCTTTTCTTGTCAGAAATTCAGTCTATTAATTAGGTTTTAACATTGGTTTTATAATTTGGAAATCAACTTTTATTTTTTTTTCTCTTGCTTGTATGGCTTGTCATACGCTAATCTGTACGCTCTCCGTCTTCATTTGTGTACGATAAAAAGATATAAGTGCCTATCAAAATGTCAGACATTGTATTGTACACATGCAAGACGAAGATGTATATTTGAAAATTAGACTTAGACGCAATCAATTACCATAAAAATGTAAGGTGCCGACGAACGTTCATATTGAATGCTTTCTTATCGAAACTGACAAAGAAATATTAAACAACGAGCTCCCCCAAGGCGCTCCACGATTTGACAGTAACAAATAACCCATCAACCCTGTTACCGAGAGATTTTTTGGGCTAGGGAACTATGCTGGAACTAATTCCTAATATCTAGTCATGAAAACCCTATTCATCTTAATAGCGCTTGAGAGTTTATATATGACGCTTAGAAAGTAAAAAAGTAAGAAAAATGTCACTAATGAAATTTATCATTAAACTTTTTTTAATACGAAAATATGGAAAATATACGTATTTGTTTGGATAATATAAAATAGTTTACCCTTTTTTGAGTAGTGCTTTTTTACTAGTATGGAATAATTCTTATTCTACTTTCTTCAGGTATTATCCCCATTTCAACTACGCTGTAAACTATGTATTGGATGTAAATAGAAAAAAGGTAATGATTTTTAAAGAGGTACTGCATTTAATCTAACCTGCTGTTTCAACTTATACATAAGGAGTCTGGGGTCAGGATGGAATAATGCGTATAACTTTTTAATGATTTGTCTTATATAAAAATATTTCAAATAAAAGATTTCTAGCTATTTAATCTATATATGTTGGTGGCCTTGATAATTTGTTTGGGCTATGAGTTTGCCATTATGGCACAGAACGTTGTTCTTCAAATGGTAACCTATATATCTTTATTATATTCCGAATCCGCACATTATTCTGTATGTAACTGTACAACATTTTTGATAGGTTTCATTACGATTTTAAGAAACACCGATAATTTCAGTCGTAAGAATTTAATATACCTTACAACATATTGGTTACATCAAATATTTAAAATGTCTACCGTTGTTTCGGATATTCAATTCAAATTTATTTATGAATGATCGTCTTAAATTTGCAAACACATCCTCTAGTCCTCAATTAAACAATTCAAGTTATTACCTTATAACTCAATCATCTGATCGTTCCTTGTATACGTGTCCTTTATGTGACGTCATAAAAAAGTTACAAGGGGTCAAATCAGGCGACCGATTCGGCTATTCCAGTGCCCTTTTACACCCTATACACCTGCTGGGAAAATATTCAGGTACTCACTCTGAGTAATAAGAGCGCAGTTAGGATAAGCTTAATTAAGTAATGTACAGGCTTCTTGCTACATTCTTTTACGTAGCCATACCCAACAATAATTAAAATATCAATTCGTTCTTTTTCTGTCAGGTGCGTCATATTTGCTATCTACGGCCGCTAAATTTAATTTGTTCTATAATAAAACAATACTAGAATTTAAATACTATGAAAACAAGAACATCCTGGAAAAAGAAATCTTAAATAACAATCATTTTGTTTGGAAATATGATATAGAAAATTGTGATATGCCAAGCATATGCAAAGGAAAACATTTTACTGAAAAAAATTCGTTCTGTGACGAACGTTACGTTAAAGTTCCATTGCGGCAGAAATGATTTTACGAGTATATGTTTCCTTAAACAGGCACAGCTAAGGCATAATAAAGTGCTGGAGTAGCCGGCTCGGTCGCCTAACTTTATCCTTATGACTTTTTTATAGTCTCCAAATTTATATACAGAGAACGACCAAATGACTCAAACGATTTTAGTTCCACTAATTTCACTTTATATCTTTATTTTACCTAAGTTGACTACATTTGTTAAGATAATGGATATTCTAGAAATTGCTTATTCTCAGCATCAGTGGTTTGCTTTTGTCGATTTAAAAATGGTACTTCTTGGACAGCAAAGTGGATATACCAAATCCTTGTCACCTCAAAGTCAGGTGACTGTTTTAAATACATTTGTCAAGCATTTCCAGCAATGTATGGAAAATTTAAAAGCAAGGATTTTTGACGAAAATCCTTGCTATTAAGTCCACAAATTCGAAGACCATTCCAAAACACGATCCAAATTTTAACATATACGTATATCCGTTGTAGAATCTGATGCATGGCTTAGTTATGTATATGTAATTCAAATTTTTTCTCAAACTACAAAGAATTAGTACATAAGATGCTAAAATTACATTTTTTTCATAGTCGCTTAGTCAAATTTCTTTCTAACTTAGGAGACTATAGCAAGGAACAAGGTGAACGGTGTCGTCAGGATATCTGAATAATGGAAGAAAGGTTCATGGAAGGTGGGATCGTCACATGATGTCCAATTATTATAGGAGTCTACAGAGGGACTGTTCACAGCAAAGATATAACAGAAAATCATACAAAAAACTTTTTTTAAATTTTTATAATATTCTCTTCATTAATTTTTCTTCATTATCTTGTTGGATTTCATATACATATAAAAAAATTCAAAACAAGAGGAACTGCTTATTTTATTTTGTTTTTCTTTCTCTGTATTAATATTTATCATGTATTTGTGTTTCATAAATTAGAGCCAATCAAAAAAAGTAATGTCATTTTCAGCATCAGGATCAGTAAGGTACTCAAAATCGACTTAAATTTCTGGCAACAAATGCCATTTTCAGCATCAGGAGCAGTAACGTACTCAAAATCTACTCTTAAATTCCTGGCAACAAATTGATAGTAATTTTACCACATTCATTTAACTTCTTGATCATAGGTAGTGCTGTAGTTCAGTCAACGTTTTATTGTTTTTACTTTAGCTAAAAGTAAATAGTAAAAATATTTTAAATAATTTAGTATATAGAAAATTTCTGTAGAAATTTAGTAAATTTCTGTAGAATTTGACAACGATATTGAAATATTTTATTAAAAATAGTATATTCAGATATATAAATAGAAAATTAAATAATTTCTTATTTAATTCTTAATAAGAAACTAATTTTATTATACTAACCGTAACACATGAAGGCAACGTGAGATTATGTAAATGCAAATAGCATTCGACATTTGTATTTACATAAGCTCATATGAGCCATAATAACAGAGTTTATTATCATTTTCACAGCTTCAATATCTGACGATCTACCCAGTTGCATTGCAGATATACTAAATTAAATTTGTGCGCGGATAAAGGAAGGTTTTCATGAAAATCATTACGTTGCTACGCTGTGAATAATTAAATTTTAAACACTTTCACATTATTACCTTTATCGTCCTCTACAGTGTTTGCATAATAGTTTTAAGCTGTTCGCATAATTGCTCGATGAAAGTCCACAAAGGTTTAGTTCGGCTAATGTTAATCTAGCCCGTATTAATAACCAGTCGATTGTTGATTTTGCTAGTTGTTTCATGTTACGAATGTATTAGTTAATACTCTCAGGGCACATACAGGGTAGTTCATTATTTAAATTGGAAACTTTACTTGGATTATCGTAAATTTTTCGTGATAGTCGTAAGATCACTCTATTAGCTCAATAATTCAATTTAAATGTACGTAAGTTGTATTAGATAAATTTTCCATATTCCTCCAAAAAAAAGTATCACATTGAATGAAGGCCCGAAATCTTGTCTGCCATCCAAATTAAATATATTAACCTGGGAAAGTTTTGTCTGAATATCAACGAATTGCTACAGAGCACTGTAGAAAATTTGTCGGAGTATGACTCCGGAGTATTACCATTTCGATCAACAAAAGATCCGCGAAAAAACATTCGAGTGAAATAAAAAAAAACAAAATTATAATTAATAAGTTTATATCAATATAATACAAAGTTTTACTAGTAGAGGGTAACATTTAAATTATAGAAATAAGGAGTTTATACTCCAACCCATCTGCAAATGCCTTATATAATAAGGCCTAAACAAATTAGGTCAAAACAGCTATTCTCCTGGCTATATGCTAAACGTCGAGCGCTGAATTACATGACAAAATTTGTCGTATTTTTGTCTAACAGAGTTAGCACTAAAATACAGTGATTGGTCCAAAACCACAAGAAAGTTGCAAAGTGTCACCTGTCTCTAGCTATTCTTCAGGTCGAAACCGGTCTGCAGTTAACGATGTCCTGAGATAGGTGATATTTTGCATCTTTCTTGGTGGTTTTGGAATAATCACTGTATTTTTAGTTCTAACTCTGTTAGACAAAAATACGACAAATTTCGTCATGTAATTCAGCGCTCGGCGTTTGGCATTATAGCCAGGAGAATAGCTGTTTTGACCTAATTTGTTTAGTCCTTATTATATAAGGCATTTGCAGATGGGTTGGAGTATAAACTCCTTATTTCTGTAGTTTAAATGTTACCCTCTGGCAGTAAAACTTTGCATTATATTGATGATCTCAAGTTTTTACTTCGATTTAGATTGTTCGAAACTACCAAGAGATGGCGTTTGGTATGTTCTACTGCGGTGGAACGTAGCAACGTCTACTAGATGTGAGCTTTATCTGTCGAAGGTATACTCGTTTACACTGCACTGACGAGACCCAAGATAGAAAGGTCGAAACCGGTCTGCAGTTAACGATATCCTGAGATAGGTGACACTGCATATTTCTTGGTGGTTTTGGAACAATCACTGTATTTTTAGTGCTAACTCTGTTAGACAAAAATACGACAAATTTTATCATGTAATTCAGCGCTCGGCGTTTGGCATTATAGCCAGGAGAATAGCTGTTTTGACCTAATTTGTTTAGTCCTTATTATATAAGGCATTTACAGATGGGTTGGAGTATAAACTCCTTATTTCTGTAATATGTTTATATTTCATAATATGTATGATTGTAATTAAAAAAGTTTAATCCATTTTTTGTGCGTCTATAAAAAAATATGTGAATGGAACAATTTAGGAAGGCCGATTTCACAAAATGCTTTTAACAACATTCATTACAGCTTCTATGAAATAACTAAAAAATGTTATTTCATATTTCTTACTATATACTAAATCCCATATCCATAGATTTTGCCAGTGCCGGAGTTAGAATTCAAAGCTCCTGACGGTCAGTAATTTATCATATTTGCTATATAACACTCAATCAATGTTTTGATCAATTAAAATCAACCCTCGTTAAAAACTCAATAAAAAAATATACATTTTTTTAACTAAATACAAATGGTTATGAAGAAAACTGCCCAGTAGGATGCCTGTAATGATGCCGTAGTGGCGCCAAAGATAAGCAATTACCTACATATTACAATAAATTATATAATATGTATTATTACAGTGATACGAGGTGTGTAAATTAATTAATGAGGCTGATTTTTTTTTAATTTTTTTATTCGAATGGAATTACATTAATGTCTTCCTTAAAACAATTTTCTCGGGAAGTCGTACAGCGCAGGAGACGGTTCTTCCAATCCTCATAGCAGTGATGGAACTCGGATACTGGAATAACCTTTAGCTGGTCGGCTATAGCCGTTTAAATGTTTTCTAGTGTCTCAAAATGACGTTCCTTGAGATTATTTTTCAATATCGGAAAGAGAAAAAAGTCACAAAGACTCAAGTCGGGCGTATAAGGGAGCTGATAAGCCACAGGAATGTTTTACTAACCAAAAACACGTTTATCAAAATTGCTGTGTGATTGTTGTCGTTTATTGAAAGGCGCATTGTCGTGATGCAACAACCAATTAATTGTTCTTGATGATTGGTCTCACACGAATGACCCCTTTTCGAAGTTTTTAAAAAAATTCTCAGTAAAAGTGTTGATTAACCGTTTGGTCTTAAGGCACAAACTCTTTGTGAACGATTCCGTGGCTATCGAAAAAGCAAATTAGAGGTTCATTTTCAGTTATATCTGGGTTAGTTTTTTTTTTCTGTAGAGATATGTTGTCTAAAATAAAATTTTATAGAATCAAGGAGGCGAGTTAAGCTCTCTTTATGCGGATTTGAACACAAGTATACAATAATACTTTCAATATTGAGATGAATCTAATCCAATCCAGTGAATCTAATATGTTCAATCCGATGAATATGAGATCCAGTCAGTATGAAGCACATTATTGGGGACACATCTATAGAAGAACACAATAGGTCAAATGTTCACTCCCCGGACGTGAAATCAACTGTTTACCTTTATTGCCCCTTGTATCGAGCCCTGAACTGAATACGTACCGCGTTCTTGAGAAATATACTAACTTAACTAAAACCTTATATCAATCATGATCTATTATTTTCTCTTTAAGAGTTAAATGATGCTAGCAAAATTATAAATTATGGATCAAGATTTCTTAGTTCGTATATTCTCGAAATACAATTATATAACTATATATCTATTATCTTCTATAAATTCTTTTAAATATCCGCGTTTTAATTTATCAGGCATTTTTTTGTTTTGGAATAGCTTGTCTAACCCAAAATATTCCCATCATGATTTAATTTGACTATAATGAAAAGGTATCATTTATGTCGACTGACTGCACCGTTTTCTTGAAAATAAATATTTTATGGACCCTCGTCTACAAATGGACCCAAGTCTACGACTGGCACAAACAATTTCCAAGTGGCCAAGAATTCATGGAAAACGAAAGTCATGGCATGTCGCCGCACCCCCGGCAAGCCTCACTGAAACGATTATTCGTGCAATCCGTGGGTTGATTGAAAAAGTGACCGGGGCCTTACTGTGTGGTAAATCGCTGTAGAGGTGGAGATATCATACAGTAGTACTCAATCAATAATTGCAGGTAACTTGGGTTACCGAAAATTATTGTCGCGTCCTGATGAAATAGCAGAATGAAAATCATCTTGTAGTGTGTGAAAGGTTTTCGACGTAATATCGAGCAAAGGCGGTGATTCTTTGAGTTATATTACCACCTGTCATGAGAAGTGGGTGAATCACTGTATCCCAGAATCAAGACAGATAAGTATGGAGTGGTGACAACCTTGAGATATCTCGGATAGATAAGACTCGTCTTTCTGCATGGAATATTTCTGCAACTGTTGTTTTTTTTGGATCGCAGAAGTGTTCCGCTCCGCTCATTAATTTCCTTCATTACCAGCGTACAGTCAATGCTACGTACTATTACCAGCTTCCTAATGAGGCGTTATTAGTTTCTTTGGCAAAAAACAGGAGACATGCTTATCCGAAGTGTGATTCCTCTTTATAACAATGCTCAACCAACTGCTTGGACTCACAGTTGCTTTAATTCAAGTCCGTTACATTGGTCACATATGTACAGTAGAAAATTGCAACACCACTTATCTATATCCACAGTTTGCATTACAGCCTTTCTTGAAATTGCAGAAGATCGTACTCAGTAGGTCTCCTGGTGCTGGGACAATAATGTTGCTACTGGCTCTAGGATTTCATTTTGTAAAACTCACCCCCATTTCTCGGAGTAATACAAGTGAAACACGGGGTTGACACAACAAAACGTTTATTTCAAACTTACAAGATTCACTGTTAGTAATAAATGGCAGAAATGAGTATTTATAAAGTTTCTTATCTAAGGGCTATGTCAGCTTCTTTTGAGATAAATGATTCAAATAATTATATTACGTTAAGCGTAATATTGCCAAGAGATATGTTATCGAAAATAAAAGGAATGGTATAAGCATGGGTATCATATTACACCTCCTTCCCTAGGTGGAAGGCTATCAGGTTCTGAAGGACCTGTAGGCTTCTTAAGATGTAATATTTTTACTTTTTGGTGGCAAAACTTGAGGTATATATAAATAAGCAAGCCCATGAACAGTATAGATAATAAAATATAAAACATAGTATTCTGAGAATTGTTTTTTTCAAAGTTTTTAATCCGCACAGGGTGTAGGCTGCCAAGTTGGGTGGAAAGGTCTGCTAGGTCCTGTAGTTTGATGTCCTGAAGGTGGAGTTCTGCGGTTGGGGTTGAGTTCAATTTGAAGGTAGGTAACGCCAGGGACGTTTCGTCGGGAAGCTCGTGATTGGCGTTGAAGATGTCGTCGTTGATAATTACGGGGCAGCTCTCTAAAGTAACAATTGAGGGCTGCTCGATAAAGTGGTCCATGGGGGTGTTACAATTTTCTTCGATTCTGGTCCTTTGTATTGGGATGACTATGAGTTGCGTCTCTGCAATTTGTTCAACTATGGTAGCTCCGAGTCGTACGCTGGTTAGATTACATCGTGGATTTTCTCCTTGTAGAATAGGAAGGTAGCACTCGTCGTGGTTGTATGGGCTATCCTTTCTACACAGGCATACATTTTCTAGCCGTGGACAGGAGTCCTCTTTCCAAAAGGTGAGTTTGGTTCGTAAGCTTGCAATGAGATAGGGTTTGGTTGGTATAAGAACTTTGGATTGGGAAGGCGTGGGAATCAAATGGTAAGTATAGTAAGGTGCTTGGGTGGCTATTGGCACTGACAATTTTATGTAGATTTTAAGATCTTTAACCGTTGCTGAGATATGAAAAAGATTAAGGTAACTATGCATATTACTAAAATGTATCAGTTGATCTCGTTTATATAGACTCGAGAGTTTAGTTAAAATAATTTGTATATTTGGGACTGGCAAAAAATAGGTGTGAATGATATTATGCTGAGCCATGGCGACTGCATTCTCTAAAGTGTCTAATAATTCTAAAAATATATTAAATTCGTTTTTTATAGTGACACCAGTTTCAAAGTATGACCAGTCTTGTTGAACTTCTTTGAACGTTTTGAAGAGTAGTTCTATATTCGCGTTTATTTGGGTTAGACTTTGATTAACTTTGTCGCTAAGAGCTTTAAATAGAGAAGTTCTTAAATTAATTTCGTGCGTTAGAGTTTCCTGATTGGACATTAATGTATCCATTTTAGAATGGAGTTCTTGCACATCATTGTCATCGGCAGTACCAAATAATATTTTTTGAACGGAACCTATAGCGTTTATAAGTCCACGTTTAAGTCTGACTTCAGGATTCCTAAAATTATTTAATTTATATTCGGTCAAGTTTACGAGGTATTTTAACTGTTGATTAATAGTACTATTAGAATATTTATGTTTATTTTGGAAAAAGCTTAGGTCGGATTTTAATTTGTATAAATTGTTCGTTACGTCCTTTAAATCGATAATGTGAATAAAGTCATGTTGTGATTGTATTATTTTAGTTTCACATCTTAGGCGATTTATGTGAATGGAGTTTCGTATAGTCTCTATTCGGATCGCGGAGGCGTAGTGAATAAGAGTGAGAAGGACCAGGTTGGTACTTAATTGTAATTGGAGGGATTTTATCCTCAAAATCAACACCTTTATCTGTCTCGCTGCTTAGTTCAATAGGTTGAATTTCCTCTGGGGGTTTTTCCTGTAAAGAAGGTTCAGTATTAACCTTTTGTTCGCTTTTCTTTTTCTTAAGCCTGGGTTTTCGTTTGATATAGGCTTTATGATATTTGCCTTCAGCATGTGCCTTACGTTGAAACAGTTTTAGAGTGGGACCTAAGTCTTCTACTACTTTAGTTTGAATGAATTTTTCGTTTAGTTTCCCGCGTGCTGGATTTGCAATATATACGTCTTCGTTGGGTTCAAAAGTTTCCGGTAGTTCGCGTGTTTCATTGGCTTTTTCTATGACTCGCATTTTAGATTTGTTTTTATTTTATTGTAAAGGTTTTTTAGAACATTTTTATGGGTGTTAATGTACTCTGAGAGTATCCGTTCTTCATTAATATCGAAAGGGTCAGGGCGTTCGTCTCCACGAATTATATCGATAGGACACATTTTGGTGCTTGAATGAATTGTATGATTGTAACTTATAACTGCGATTTGTACTAGATAGTCTAAGGGTGCATTTGGGTTTTCATGTTTAAGACATCGGACGCTGTCTAATAAAGTAGAGTGGAACCGTTCGATGTTGCCGTTGCTACTATGTCCTTGTATTGAAGTAAAGGTTAGTTTTATTTTGTGCAGATTGCAGAAATCTTTCATCATCGCGTTGTTAAACTCTAGGCCAGTATCCACCAGGATTCCATAGGGTAGTCCATGATGTTCGATAAATTTCAGTAGCGCACGTTGTATTGACATGCCTGTAAGACAGGCATGTCAATACAACGTTTCGACGGGGTAGGCTTGAGCTATTTTCGAAAAGGTGTCAATGATCGCTATAAATTTTTGTCCTTGGATATCTAGAGTATCAATGTTTATGGTTTCAAAGGGTTTCGTAGGCGTTTCAGTATATTGAAAGATTGGTTTCACTGGGTGCCGGTCAGTTTTACACGTTTTGCATGTTTCGCATTTGGCGATAAAGTCCCGTACGTGATCAAACATGTTAGGCCAGAAATATTTCTTAATTAAAGCTTGGTGGGTAGCCGTTACTCCTTTGTGTGTAACTTTGCCTTCGTGGTTATAACGTATCTTCAGTTGTTGTTCTTGTTCTGATGTTACGTCTTCTACTTTCTTCTTGCAAATTAAAAACTTGAGCCAATGAGATAAGTGGTTTTGAAGGATTCTGATGATCTTATTTTCTAACTCTGGTTGCTCGAAGTATAGAGCATGTATGGTGGTGTTACTTTGAACGAATGGAGATAAAAATTTAAAAATTTCTTCGTCGGATGAGCGTGATTTTAAGTTGAAGTGATGTTCTTTAACTTTGGGGAAAGGCTGTATTGCATAATGCGAATTAACTTTATTACTATCCTTTTCCAGGAGGATCCATCGGTTGTTATACCTATTTAAGGGTGTTTCGGAGTATTTGATTTCTAGAATGGGGTTTTCGTGACTAGAGTGAATAGTCTGGTTAGTTCTTGAGGGCGGCGCGCGATTCGGGTCGTCTATTGAATTTAAGTCGTCTAAAACTTCGTGGAACTTTTCTGGGTCTGGTTCTGGTAGATTATCGAGTAAAGTACTTACATCGGGGGCGTTATTTATCATTGACATATTGTCTTCTTCTATTGCGTTAAGTTCATCAATTTTGATACGCGAGAGCGGGTCAGCTTGGTTTGTTTTTCCTTTTTTGTACTTTATTTCGTATTGGTATTCTTCCAATTTTAGACGCCATCTTACTAGTCGCGAGTTAGGGTCCTTTAGGTTGAACAGCCACTGCAAAGGCTGATGGTCGGTTTCAATTATAAATTTAACGCCAAACAAGTAAGGTCGGAAGTATTTAACGAAATTTACGATGGCTAGCAACTCCTTCTCAATTGTGCTATAATTACATTCAGCAGGGTTCAATGTCCTGGAATAATAACTGATGGGGTGTCCATCTTGTAAAAGTACGCTTCCTATTGCATACGCGGATGCGTCGCAAGTGAGAGTAAATGTTTTATTAAAGTCGGGGTAAGCTAGGATAGGCTCATTGCAGAGTAAATCCTTGCAAGTTTCAAAGCAATTGCGATAGTCTTGGGTTAACTCGATCTTTTGGTAAGGGGTTTAGTTACACGAGCGAAGTTGGGGACAAATTTGCGGTAAAATCCGAGCAATCCTAAGAAACTCTTGATTTGCTTCGCCGTTTTTGGGATTGGAAATTCTTTAATGGCTTTTATCTTCTTCGGGTTTGGCTTGATACCATCTTGGGTTATAATGTGGCCAAGAAATTCCACGTGTTTACAGAGGAATTCCGATTTGTCCAATTGAATCTTCAGGTTGGCCTTTTCGAGGGTTTTAAATACCAGTTCCAGGTTTTGTAGGTGTTCTTGTAACGACGTGCTGAAAATTATGATGTCGTCCATGTATACGAAGCATATTTTATTCTGCAGATCTTTTAATATATTATCCATTCTTGAGCATTCTTGAGGCCAAATGGCATCCGTACGTATTCGAAGTGGCCATTTTCTACGTTGAAAACAGTTTTTTCTATGCTGTCAGGGTGCATCTCAATCTGGTGGAACCCTGAAGCGAGGTCGAGAGTCGTGAAATACTGGCATCTGCCCAGTTTGTCCAGTATATCCGCTATGTTAGGTAACGGGTATCTATCAGTCTTGGTTTTGTCGTTTAACTTCCTGTAATCAACTACAAGCCTCCATTTTTGTTTGCCGCTCGCGTCGAGTTTTTTCGGCACGATCCAAATGGGGGAGCTATAAGCGCTGGAGCTAGGTCGAATGATCCCATCTTGTAACATTTTATCAATTTGCAATTGTACCTCCTTTTGGTGGACATAAGGATACCTATATGATTTCGCGTGAACAGGGGTATCATCGGTAGTTTTAATCTGGTGTTTGACTTCGTTTGTGAAGGTTAATTTGTCATTAGGGAAGTGAAATACATGTGAGTAATTTTTACAGAGTTCAAGAAGGTTAAAACGTCCCTCTTCATTTAGATGGTCAGTGCGTAGAAGATTTTGTATGTGTTGATTGGTGAAATTGAGAGAATTATAAGTTGGCTTATCGTTTTTTGAAATTTGAGGTTCAAAACCAGTATACTCGGAATAGAGTTGGACATCAATTGGGGTATCGAATTGAGCCGTGATAGGGTAAGTGTTGGTGTTAAATATTTCGACTTGAGCTAGGCCATTCTTGGCTTTGCTTATACCAGAAGGAATAAGATAATTGTTGGTTTTTTGAAATGGGATGAGAATTTCGCCGTTGTCAATAGAGACAGGGATTTCTCGAACAATACATTCGACGGGGTTTAAAGAATAAGTACGTGAAATTTCTTCGGGTTGTCGAATATAAATTGGAATCTGGAAGTAGTCATTATAGATAAGATGATTTTGGAAATCTATTTGGATACCTAACGTTTGTAGGTCTTCGAAACCGAAGATACCATCATAGAAATCATGGAAATCATACAGAAGTACGTTTAAATCGAAGTCTATATTAAATTCTTTAAATAAAGGGATGTTTGCCTGGAATTGACAAGTCGATTTGCCGGTTGAAGTTTTGATGAGTGTTTCATGAGAGAAAATATGGTTGGGGTAATATTTTTGAATAATTTCGGGACGAATTATGGTCTTTGATGATCCGGTATCGATCAATAATTTTAAAGGGGGTTCTCGAATATTAATATATGGAAGCGAACACGGTGTATTAGCAGAGTTCAGTTCTACTATGTCCGGTTGTTTATATTCGGGGCTGCAGGAAAATTTTGTTCTTGACTTTCTTCATAATCATTCGGTTGGGTCTCTTCGTTTCCATTTTCTTTGTTTAAGTATACCCATTCTTCTCCTTGTGAATCTTCTTCTGGGAGGTTCATTTGACTTGTTGAGGGTTCGTCGTAAGGTGTCAGCGGAGTATTGTCCATCCAGCAGGAATTCTGCGATGTAGGATCCGTTTCTTGATTAAAAAGTTCTTCTACCATGTACTTCGGCTGGTTGTGTCTTGGTTGCCAGTTGTGGTTTGGGGTGTTCTGAATTCTTGATGTACTAGGTTGTTGTCTAGTTGCATTCGTTCCACTGATTCCAGACATTGGGGTAGGTCTAGCGAATTTTTGGTTCGGGTTTGGTCTCCACACATTTACGTTGGATCTATTATTTTGGTTTTGTTGTATTTGAGTGCCAAAGGGGCGTTGTTGTTGTATATTATGGTTATTAAAATTGTTTGCATAATTGTTAGGTTGAGACTGAAATATTGGTAATCGCAGCACCGGTTGATTCGTTTGTTGGCGTGGTTTAGGCATTGGTAACATCGGATATCGAGGTGTTGTACTCTGTCGTCCGAACGCAAAGCGTTTGAACTCATCGTATTTAACCTGCTCGTCGATAAAAGTAATGGCGTGTTCTAATTCAGTAATGGCGGTATTATACCTAAGCATGTTTTCATAATTAAGGGGCATATTCATTTTGTAAATATTAAAAACTTGGTTCTTATAAAACGCTATAGACCCAGCCTTTTCATTTATTGGTATGTTTGATAACTGAATTTTTGAAATTATTTTAGATTTAAGTTCAATTAAACGATTGCCAAAATTAATCAAAGGTTCGTTTGGTTTTAATCTATAATTTTGTAACTCTAGCTGTAATGTTTCTAAACTTTTATGATCTGAAAAGTTAGTGGAGAAAAGATTTTTTATTTCAGGTCATGTTTGAATATCAGGTCTACTGTTCAAAAGTTGAAGAGCATTGCCCTTAATTTTAGTTTTTATGCAGCTTATTACAATTCTAATATGTAGGGGAACATTTGAATTGCACACTTCCATTAGATTTTCAACAGCATCAAAGAAATTACTTATTTCCGTTTCTTCGCCAGAAAAAATCGGAACAAATTCAGAAATGTTCTTAAGTTTATGCAAATCTAATTCAGACATCTTGTTAAATGAAAGAGTGTTATTCAAAAGATCAGAAATATCTGAAATCTCGTCTTTACTTAAAGTGTGAGAATAATCTTCGTCTTCTGAAGAATATAAACTTGTCATAAAA
Source organism: Rosalia funebris (assembly GCA_037954035.1). NCBI lineage: Eukaryota > Metazoa > Arthropoda > Insecta > Coleoptera > Cerambycidae > Rosalia > Rosalia funebris. The sequence goes on from JAZFAV010000007.1 coordinate 16,516,405, forward strand.
TTCAACTGATGATTTCTTAGCAATGCAAATAAAAAATAGAATAACAAATAAAAATTCAACTGGTAATTTATTAGCAATGTAAATAAAAATAAAATAAAATAAAAATAAGGAAAAATTAAAAATTAAAATTCTTTAAACAGTAAAATGAATGGTAATTATTTAATCTCTACTGAAGTTATCTTTAAAATTATTAAAATGTTTTAATAAATTTAATTTCTTGTTTTTTGAAATCTTAACCTAATCTTTTTAATTTGTACGATACAAAAAATAAAAAGCTTCCCTTAGAATATCGCACGATGGGGGCTCCAAGAGGTTGTCACTAAAATTACACACTTTCCAAAAGTAGCTTGAAAATTGTCAGTGCAAAAATAGGGACGGGTGAACAGGAATAATGCAAGTTTACTTACGTTTGGTGCCGTTGTGCTCTGGGATTACGTTTTGAAGATTCTGGATAGTTGAACCGTTGAGACGGACGATCAGCGGCTTCTGATTCTTCGGGAAATTGAAGAGTGCTCGATACACAGCAGAAACGTTGAACGACTATCCACTACCGACTGCGCCAGTAATACAAATGAGACACGGGGTTGACACAACAAAACGTTTATTTCAAACTTACAAGATTCACTGTTAGTAATGAATGGCAGAAATGAGTATTTATAAAGTTTCTTATCTAAGGGCTATGTCAGCTTCTTTTGAGATAAATGATTCAAATAATTATATTACGTTAAGCGTAATATTGCCAAGAGATATGTTATCGAAAATAAAAGGAATGGTATAAGCATGGGTATCATATTACATCGGGTTGTAAATCTTTTTCTAACCAACTTTGGATCCGGTAGTAGACTCGATAGATATGCTGTACTTGTAGGTGGAATACATCACAATTCCACTGGACTCTTGAGTCTTGTTGATTTGATAAATTGCGTGTACCGATAATTATCAATACTGCACACTGATTTTGGAGCATTGTACACTGCCAAAAAAAGACGTATTCCATTTTCAAGCAATGTGTGTTGAGGGCAGTCTCCTTGTTGGAATATGTAGTTGAATCGAATACTTTGTTACTTATTTCTTATAAATTATATGTGGGAGTATTTTTAATAATTGAATAAATTTTTCTATTGTGGAAATAAATAATATTAATAATATAAAAATAATAGTAATATTTTAAACATGTTGATGGCTATAAGTCCTATGGTAGAGTAAGATCAAATAGCCTATATCATTTTTAACAAAAATTTGGAAGAGGTTGCTATGGCCATGCGAAAAACTTGTTAAAATGAATAACAAGAGGTGACGATATAACACTCTTTCTACAAGACAGTTGAAATTTTAAAACACTAGATCTAACATATGACTGTTGTACTTAGACTCTGACTTATATTTTTGTACGCAATTAAATTCTTTACAATTTTTGCCATATATCAAACATAGGTGTACTTAAAGTCATCTATAAACACAACATTATTTTACATCGAACATTCTAACGAATTAACAAAATATATCGAAGTTTTGAAGAATGTTTCGGTGGAATATAGAGCACAAATATTAACATTTTCTTATTATCACTACTGCTCCTTTAATTTTAACTCCTATTTTGTCATTTTTTAACGGTACATTGCCTCGCACCTGACATGACCTTCAATTTCCTCTTGTGGGGTTACTAAATATTGTAGGTCTATTTCAATAGACCAAATAATCTTGAAAATCAAATTCAATCGATAGATTCGAATTGACATGGAAAATATAAGTCCAGAAATTATTAAACGTTCAATTCAAAGTGTTGTCACTAATATCAGGTTGTTAATGGAGGACTATTTTTAAAAATTTCTTCATTATGTATATTTTTCTCATAAAACACCCTCTATGATATAAATGGTAAATAGGTATCCCTAATACAAGGTATCATTATACTTGTAAAACTCGAACGGAATTTATTTTTGCTAAAGGATAGTTGTTGATTAGAAATTCCTTACTCCTTATATGTGTAAGTATTTTTAATAATTGAATAAATTTTTCTACTGTATAAGTAATAGTAATATTAATAATTAAAAAATAACAATAATAGTAATATATTTATTAAATAATTAACTTAAATAAATTAAAAGTAAAGGTAAAGTAAATTAATTGTATTGCAGAAAATTTAAAATGTTTAAAACGCAATTAATTTATCGATACTGAGTTAGAATTTCTGGCTATCGGTATGAATAAAATTCACTCAAAATAATTAATCTACGATTCATTATTCGGGCAATCGTTGTTTCGTTTTTATTACATTCGGTGGTATTTGAACTAATAAATAATTTAAAGTTATGACTTTTTGTTGGATATCTACATACATATATGCAAAAGCGAATATAGTCCTGCGTTCGAATACACAGGCACCAGTGGGGTTTAGGTGGGTTTTAGTTACGTACGCATGTGACAGGGATGCAGTTGGCTGCAATTACCCCCATTTAAAAACACGTATAACTCTCACGATCCTCGACAATTTATTGTTTGATTAAATTCGCCTTCTGTTGCCCGGTAATTAAACCGGCATTTGCCGTCAAATACGAACTTTTGGGGACAAAAAAGCATCTAATTGCTAATCGATGTAATGGTGGAGAGCGAAGCGACGGATGACCGTCTAATACACCCACGGAGATGGATGGAGTATAAAATAACATGTGTTTTTATTTTGCGGGTATAATTTAGGGAACATTAAGAGTCTTTTTGTAGCCAATATAAGGGAGTTGGATTCACTTTCTGTTAATTAGAAAGATAAGTACATTTAATGAACATATGGCGACCATTCGGGGAAAGGGGTATATATCCAAATTATTAGTTTGGAGAAAAACTGTTTCAAAATATTTAGTTTTTCATCATTAAGAAATACCGTGTATTTAAATCTCCGTGATTGGTTTTACTATCAGCTTAAATATTATTTAAGTTTTAATTCATCCATTCGGTTTTTGAAATTAGTTTTTATTTAGGAAAAAAAAATTGTACCCTTTTTCCCAAAAATATATTTGTTAAAGTAACACTTAACACCAAGAAAAATAATGGTAAATGGAATAAAAATAGCGTTTTAACGTAAGAAAACAAAAGAAAACAATATTTTAAATTGGCATCAAAACCAGCTTAACTGGCCACTTCTTTCTCTTCCTCATCTTTATTGTTTTCGTCTTCTTTAGAGTCGGTATGTGGATAAACATTTCTTACATCATCATTAGTTTTAAGATTTTGATAAAATTCGTGGAAATTTTCATTCACATAAGGCAGTAGGTCTAACAAATTGCTCTTCTTCAAGGAGTTTATTGGATTTGGTCCTTTGTAAGAAAAAGAAACTTTGATTCCTTTTGGCCATGTCTTCCACTTCCATTGTAAATTCCATATTTTGAAAGGTTGTTCTTCTTTTAGGATATTTTTATATTGTACTATTCCGGGTTGCTGAGAGTATCTTAACCATTTAATGTCTTTCCAGATTACTTTTTCTCCTTGGTCGTTGTACTTTTTTACCTTGTACTGTTGAACGACGTTTTTATAAAGAGCTGAATATTCGAAAAAATCAGTTCTTTTCATTTCTATTACTTCAAATCGTTTTTTCGTCCCACACAAATGAATAAGATTCATCGAATCCCATGGATGATTTGTTGGACATGGATATTTTTTTCTTTTTCTCAATAATTGAATGGTCTCCGTCGCACTCCATATGAGTGTGACCAGATACTAGAAACCTATGATTGATGTAACGTAGATTTTTATTATTTTTAAGGACTAGCATAAACATTAATGGCAAAAATGAGTTCTTGTTCTGCCACCACACGTGTCTGAGTAGAACGTGATTTCCTCTATGTGCGCTGGAGTGCAACTAAGATGCTTGTATAAACATGAGGCGCCCCTACCTGCTATGGCTTCGTGCCCCATCAAGCAAATAGCCTGATTGTCATTGCACCTATGTAACGTTAAATTGAACGTCCAGAGCTGTCGTTTATAGAAGGCAACTGAGGTCTCTGTAGCGGGAGTGGGTAGACATTGTTGCAAATCGAATGTATATACTTCTTTGGTAGGATCAGTTAATGAAACCTCTATATCGATTCGTTTAGCTTCGTAGGTATATTCCGCCTAGGCTTGATGTTCTTCTAATTGAGTGGTAAGCTCTTCCTTCTTCTGAATATCAGATGTTATTTTCAAAAGCATTTTGAGTTTGTCACAAGTGGCACATGTGTCTTTATTTGATTTTTAATTTTTAGACCGAGTGTGTGAAAAACATTTTGATATACACATCTGGAAACTGGTGGTCTTTCTGATGGAAGTCATTTTTTGTACTCTTCGTAAATCCCCGAAAGAGTGTGGTGGTGAGGAAGATATTTTTTATTCAATTTTTTAGTAGATAATAATCGAAGAATTAATGTACTTTGGGAAAAAATAACCACCAAACCTGTAGACTGTTTACTTCTATTTTTCTAATTTTATAAACTGAGACTGAATAGCAATCAAATTCACAATATTTAATTATTACACTTAATCAACACTTCACAAAAACAAAACACTGTTCAAATTAGTACAAGCAACTGGCGGCTAAAAGAAACTGAATATGTCCGTAAGCCCGACACGCACTTAATAAGAATGAGAAAACAGATATAATTTAAGTTATAACTCTTAAAAATCTAGACCAAATTAGTGAATAAAGATATAAGTTGACTTGCACCTCTTTCCCGTATAAAAATAATACGTGCAAATCTTATAAGTAAACATATATCTCTTTACATTATCAGACGCTTGTACAGAAATATTGAACAAATTAGCGAAAAGGGATATAGATTGACATGTACCTCTTTTCTCAAAATGTATTGGAAAAGCAAACGCTATAAGTAGACATATAGCTTTCTCACTTAAAAGTTTGATAAACGTATTATGAATTAAGTTGACTCATACCTCTCTTCTCTAAAAAATACTTTTCTAGGTGAGTTATACCCTATTACACATAACAAATTATAGTGTTTACACTACAAGTAGACTTATATCCGTTTTTCCTAACACAAAGAATAATATTTGGCAGTGTTTAGTGTACTTAAGTCATTTTCCACATATTATGACTTATACCCCTTTTCCCGAACAGGCGCCATATACTCCTGGAAAAAATTAACGCATCAATAAAATATTTCCTTATTTCTTATAATTTTTCGAAGTTTTAAAACATATTATATAGGTAGCCGAGGTTATTCTCCGTCACTACTGATAAACAATTATAGTTGTTTGAACGATTTAAAGTAACGATTTCTAATGGTTTGTTAATAATAGATCTAACGTTTAAAGTGATTTGTAAAGGGCAATAAATTCAGTTAAGCTAGTGATTTCTTTTTAATTTAAGAGGGAAGGCCACTGTGAGAATTTAAGAAAAAAAATTATTTTGCATTTTTTTGTATATATTTTATATAAAGTATATATTTTAAAAAATATGTAAGTAAAATTTCAAATTAAAATTGACCACGTTACAGTCACTGTAGTGAGAGCAGGTAGCGCGACCGCCCCTGCCAAAAATGACTATAAAAAAATCAAAAAAAGACCACGACGATAGGTACTGGAGATGCTAATGAAGAACTAGCATATGGCCCGGACCTCGATGGTTTAAGTATAAATATTTTAGGAAATAAGTACATAACTTTATATAAAGAGGTAAAACACAATAAAAACTTTAAACGCGTTTTTCTCGAAACGACTTTTTTCGACTTTGTGGCAATGAATGTTCGAAAAGTTGAGCCGAGTTTCAATTTTTTTTTATATTTGTAATCGCAGTGGCTGTTTGCACGCAGCCGATTAAAAAATGCGATTTTAATAATTACCCACTGCTCAAATAAAAAAATAGGACCTTAAAAATAAAAAAAAAACAATCCATTGCCATTTTGTAAATAATCAAAAAAAGAAAACAAGGCTACCCCTAACAATAGCTACATTCGTATGTATATTGATAAAATTTTGTTTTTTTTTTTTATTTTAAGATAACTCTTCAGAGATATAGATGCCACAATGGAGGGGAAATTTGTTTTTAGTCGTTAAGTCAAGGCCCATATCTCTGTTAATTTTATTTTTTTTTTATGAAACAAGTTTAATATACCTACACTTAGTAAAAAACTTAATAAAATAACAATCCGATCCCTTTATTGATTAGTTATCCCTGTGAAAATCTGTTATTTACTGCTGAAAAATCGGTTATTTTTCGGCCGTCACAGTGGCCTTCCTCCTTAATGTTATCAAGTGAACAAAACACTTTGTCCAGTACACTTAGAATAGAAGAACAGAATCGTCCACATAACTTAAGAGAAGATGAAGCAGTGAAAGCGATAACTCTGATTAATGAGGGACGTAGCCAGCGATATGTGGCTAATTTGTTAGGAGTTAGACAATCAACAATTAGTCAAACAATTAAACGTTTCAATGAACTTGGAAGTTACGGTAGAACCCCAGGACAAGGTGGTAACAAGTCTACAGATGCAAGAGATGAGCGATATCTTATGCAAGTTTCTTTAGGGAGCAGATATTCTATTAGTTTAGTGCTAAGCAGAGCCCTCTCAGCAGCTGGAAATGTAGAAATATCTGGACGAATGGTCAGTAGAAGGTTTAATAAAGGAAGATTGGACTGTAGAAGACCAGCTATTGCACTACTGCTCACCAGATATCAGAGTTACTAGACTTCGTTATAGAAGAGAACGCGTAAATTGAACCATTGACAACTGGAAGCGAATTTAGTTTTCAAACGAAACTAGAGTAAGTTTGAATTTACCAGATGGATGTTAACGAGCCTGGCAGAGGCCAGAAGAGAGGTTTGATACCTGTAATATATCTGAGGATCGCATTTTTTGGTGGATCAATAATAAATTCTGGGGAGGAATTTGCTCCAATGCATGGCCGCATGGATTTAGTTCCTGTATGGAAGAGATCCATGAATGCACATTTCTACGTACAACAATCAGTTAGGCGCCACATACCTGCCCCTATGACTCTTAGGGAACACGAACAAGTCGTTCCTGTCGAAGGGGAGAATATTCCTTACGAAAGCATTCACCCATCACTTACATTAAAAATTACATTTCAATAAACATTATATTTAATAAATATTAAAAAATATAGTAAAAAGCAAGATCACAAATAGTTTTGAGTTTCTAATTTCTTTTTTTCTTTTGAAAATCTCCCTTTTTAACAAAAAACATCGTTTTGTAGTTTTTCTTGTGTAATCACTCAATGTTTTCTTTTCAGCATCCTGCAATAATCTGCCATCATTGCCACATCCCATCGACCCTGGTACCTCCTTCCCATCTCCTTTATGTTTTCCATAACCTTTCACCTTGCTCCTCACTAACAGCACCGATATTTTCTTGGAAAGTAGTCCAGATGGGCATGCACAAAATGAATTTTTATGCTCATATTACAACCAAGATGCTTAAACTTATCCAGCATTTTGTTGACAATTTCCTTATACTGCGAAAGTTTATAATTCCCTAAAAAAAGTTCTATTACATTTTTAAAGCATATCCAAAATTCTTTTTTAATTTCTGTCATCGTTTCTTCAAACTGTTGATTCTGCAACGATTTCCTTATTTGTGGTCCTACGAAAATGCCTTCCTTTAATTTTGCTTCAGAAAGTTTGGTTGAAAGTTTCAACCAAATATTGGACTCTGACTTAGATAAAACCTATCCTAGAACCTAGGAGAAGATATGTGTGCGAGTGCAAAATACCTATCTCGGTTTGAAGTACATTCAAATTCTCTCACTGTTAGTTTTCTGAACAACAGCCAAAAGACGCACCGATTAATGCGCTTCAATCTTAGTGATAACCGGTAGATAATAGGACTAATTTTGTAAAATAATACCATAGATTTAAGGAACCCATAGTTCATAGATATGTTAAATGAGTAGGCGCGTAAAATTAAAATCGCTCCTCCTAAATTAAAAACTATATTGAATATTATTACATGAATATGCATGGCTTTAATACAAGTATTGGTTTATTTAAACTCCGCAAACACAAAAGCACATTTAGAAGCAACAAAGATAAATAATTTACTAGACATACAAGGTGTGATGTATATTGGAATATAATTATTTTTATATAAAATGAAGAAGGTCAAAAAAGTAATAAAAGTATCATTAAAATCCTTCAATTATCGACGTTTTAATAACAGAGGTTAATAAATTTATCACACGTTTCTGAACAAGGCGGCAATGCAACAACCGGTTTATCGCCTTTATTAAGATGCCTTTAAAAATTAATTAAAACGTAGGCTCATCAGTAGCAGAGATTTTTAAATCGAAACGCATCTTTGTTCGTTTACTTACAACAAAAATTGATTATTTGGGTGGTATCTTTATTTTATTCTACGAGCAGAGTATTAATTAAAGAATTGAATATTTAAAATGTAATCTCCATTGTTTATGAATGAATAAAGCCTTATATGGAATCAGTTTTCTTATTTTTTCCATCACGGAAAGATTTTCGAGAACATGGATGGTATAATTTTACTCCCAGCTTGTAGTTATTGATAAGGTTTTAAAGGTATAAGGCTTTATATACTTATAAAGGTATATATATATATATATATATATATATATATATATATATATATATATATATATATATATCTAAAGGTATCTTATACCTTTATATTAGCAATCCTCATTAGCAATCAATACTTCTACCAACAAATATTCGTCGAGTTATAATACACTACATCTCTGAGTAAAACTTTATCAAACTTAGTGTCGGGATAATTGGTGAATTTTTACATGTGGTTGTAAACTATATTTGTGGCTTGGTGCTAGAAGGGTCAATGTCATTTCTTTACATTTCTGAGTTTTATGTTGGAATTCGTAGAAAAAAATATAACAATTCATATAGCCAAACGGCCACTGTCTATTCCTTTTAAAAACAAAAATTGTGAGGTCAAGGTCTCACGTTAATATGATAATATGTTAATGGTATTATTTCTAAAAGGACCAAACATGACATTGGCCTATCACTTAAAAATTAATAGTAGCTTTAAAGGGCCAAAGCCAACATTCGTAAAAGATTTCCGGTGTAATGGAGCTTAGAGTTAAAACACAGTTTAAAGAAAGAAGGGTTATTGTAGATAACTAGCGCTTTTTAGATAGTGGAATCTGTCCCAGAGACGGTAGAGGTTTTCGTGGGAAGCAGTTTAAAATATCCGAATTTGCTAAAGAAATTTCGAAATCACATTAATATGTTCGCAGTATACGAGAGCTACTATTCTCGAAACCACACGAATAAGAAATATTTCTCTTAGTATTTCTCTGATGTACCGTTTATATAAAAAAAAATTGCGATGAAAAGAAAATTGTTAATATTGAAAAAAGAATTCAATTTGTCATTTCATTTTCCCAAGAACGATACATGCAGTAAATGTGACACATTTAATATCCACTCGAGGAGTACTGAAACTGAGGAAGAAAGACAAGAAATTGTCAATAAGAATTAAATCTTGCAGAATCTGATTACGAATCTAAAAGACTTGATAAGACTACAGACTCAATAGATTCAAAATCTTACAAAAATCTCTGGCCACCCCTTTCTTAACCAATAGCGTAACCTTTTATAAGCGGCAGCTTTGGACATTAAATTTGACGATTTATGAAACAAAAGGAAAGCCAACTAGTGTCATTTTCTACTAGAAAGAGGTGAAAAAAGAAGAAAAAGAGGTGGTTAGGAAATAGCGTCCTGTATATACCATTATTTCAATAATCTACATTCAAACGTGGAGTTAGTCGATATGTATAGCGATTCTTGTGGAGAACAAAATAGAAATATATCCTTTGCCGCAATGCTTTTCTATTTTTTAGCTAACCTTAAAGAAGAATATCAGCGAGATATTATCATCAATCACAAGCTTTTAGAGTCCGGATATACCCATATGGAAGCTGATAGTATTCATGCTATCATAAAGAAAACTAAAAAGGGCACTAATTTAGAAGTAGAATTCCCAAAAGATTGGGCAAGTCTTATTAGAGGTATACATAGGAAACCTCTAATAAAGGTTTTTGAGCTGGATCAGTTAGATTTTCTTAAGTTTCATGAACTGTTAGAGAATCAATATGTTCACAGAAAAAAACATGAATCGGGAGAAGTTCAATGGCTGAAGATAAAGTGGTTGCAGTATAATACAACAAATCTAGAGGGCATCATTTACTACAAGGAAAACTTTTGTACAATGCAAGAGTTTAAATATCAAACAAGAATTACTCTTTAAAATCAATAAATACAACTATTCTTCCCATTTCAGAAGAGAAGCTGAAAGATCTTAAAGACCTTCTATCCTTTATTAGCAAAACAAGTCAAAAGTACGACGAGCAATTTTGTTCAACAAACTTGTGGTAATGATTACTTGTATTTGTAATGTTTTTATGAAACTTCTTATTTGTTTTTGGGAAATATAGATGCTTTTCTTTTAATTTTAGTTTCTTTAAAATACCAATGTCACTAATGTATAAAGGTAAGCGAAAGCCAATGTCAACAAAAATTACATATATAGTGATTTTAATGTAACATGCTAAAATCGGTAAAGGAAATAAACATTATAATTTTTCTAAAAAAAAAATATTTTCTTTTGATATTACATTTCGCCCGAAACCTTTTATCCCTATTTTTTCAACTATAAAAAATCTGACATTGATTCTTCTAGCAACAAGCCATGTATTTTCGGTGTAGAGCACCAAGAGTAGGCTATCGAGAACAAAGTATGTTTTATTGCCAGACTGCAATAACTGACGTGTTGTAAAAATCGCCAGTATTTGTAATATCGCAAAATTTTAATGCAATATCACTTGTGATTTGGATAATGGTACTCATAATCAGTTACTACTAGGTATTAATAGTATAGCTACTATTTCGGGAAGCAACAACGTTTTACTATCCTATAAGTTATATGTTACTGAAATATTTCATTGTTTCTTCATGTCAAGGTTATTTAGAGGTTATCTCTTCTTATTTGTTATTTAGTTATATGTTGTATAATGCGTGTATTTATTTATATTTTTGTCCTATAAATGGACCGGATTTGTTCTAAAAAATATTATTATTATTAATCAATGAAACACACAAAAATTCTACTAAACACTGTACCAGAAATATTTTAGTACAGTATACCGTGTTGTTTATATGTGGAATTACGCTATATGAGAAAATGTATGAAATACACTATATTTGAATCAGGCAAATTGATGTAATCAAAAACATCAATAATGGTTAATTGACTTTAGTTAACTTCTTTTAACACCATGACCTTCGGCCCATCATTCAGTCAAGAGTATAATTAGGTACTTAGAGATATAATAAAATAATATTGGAGCAACCTTACAGCTTTAATAAAATTTATTGCTCGAACTAAACTTGATTGTATATTTAATGGGCGAGATTTTACGATTTCATTTCATTTACCACTTTCCTAAGGGCTCATCTATCGGAAATATCCAGCTTATTACATTTGTAATTAGAAACCCTCCTTCGTATATGGTTCTAATTGTGCCACCCCCGCACACCCTTTTTCAGGAGCGCTTATTAGGGTTCGGAGTTCTACATCAAAGTTTGCCTACTTATAACAAAGTTTATACTATAATTAAGGTAATAAATACCACTTTGAGTTAGTTCCTAGCGGAATTTTCTTTTAGTAAATTGTTCAACTTTACCCCGTAGGCCCTACCCGATGAAGTGTTTATTAGAAGGCTTAAGAAGTTTACTCTACGGGAAAAATACAAGCGGAAATACGCGAAAAAAGTGATTCGTGGTTACCACTTTCATTTCAAAAGTTATAATGAATCCAGGTTTCATTGGAACTTAATATATACACCATTTATACAAGTTATAATATATTTTAAAATAATGTTCTGTAGATGCTTCTTGAATATCCAATCGATATAATATTGCTTCGATCATATATGTACATATATATATATATATATATATATATATATATATATATATACATATATATATATATATATGTATATATATATATATATATATATACATATATATATATATATATATATATATATACATATATATATATACATATATATATATATATATATATATATATATATACATATATATATATATATATATATATGTATATATATATATATATATACATATATATATATATATATGTATATATGTATATATATATATATATACATATATATATATATATATATATATATATATATATATATATATATATATATACATATATATATATATATATATATATATATATATATATATATATACATATATATATATACATATATATATATATATATATATATATATATATATACATATATATATATATATATATATATGTATATATATATACATATATATATATATATATATATATGTATATATATATATATATATACATATATATATATATATATATATATATATATATATATATATATATATATATATATATATATACATATATATATATATACATATATATATATATACATATATATATATATACATATATATATATATACATATATATATATATATATATATATATATATATATATATATATATATATATATATATATATATATATATATATATATATATATATATATATTATGTGACTCAATTCTTCATTTTGCTTATAATGGAACAGAAATCGTGATATGTTTGTTTAGTAGATATTTAAAATTTGTAGCCACAGAATTAGTTTTTACATTTCCGCACTCAACTATACCAGAGCGGAAAAGTAATGTAATCGTGTAAAGAAAAATGAGAAAAAAACTTTGTTTCTAGCGTTTATTTTTCGTTTTTCGGCCTAAAAACAAAAAAAAAATGGTTTTTAAAAAATTGTCTGTATGTATGTGCCGTCGTCGGCATTAAAATTTCTTGTTATCACGATAACTCAACTAAATCGTATCGGATCGATCAGGTTTTGACTGATTCTGATCGGGCACGTCTTCCAGACGCCACCTATTGATTTTGAAGTGGATAGAACACACTCTACCATGTTCATGAGTCATGAGAAAGCACAATGGTGGACTATTTGACAATTTTTTGCTTGTTAGCACGATCACTCTATTAAATCGTGACGGATCGATCGGGTTTCGACTGATTCTGATTAGGGACATCTACCAGACGACATCTATTGATTTTGAGGTGGATAGGACACACCCCACCCTGTTCAGTGGTCATGAGAAAGCACGAGGGTGGACTATTTGAAAAAGTAAAACTGTCGCATAAAACAGATACTCTGCATTTATGTGTTGGTTTATTTTTTCTCGGTCACTCAATTTCGAGATAGAGATGTTCTACGTGCGGAAAAGTCCGTTTTAAGGTTTTAAAACTGCTTATTTATGTTTGCATTTCCGATAGTTAAAATATTATCCTTGTAAAAGATACTACAGACACTATTCATTCATATCGATTCAGACACTATTTCAGTTAACAAAAACTTTTACTTAAGTTACACCTAAAATTTTAATAGATAATGACGGTTTCTAACTTCTTACCTACAAAGCCTGTAGAGTACTCTGAAGAGGGGTCAATGACTCAAGGTAATATGTAGATACAAGGAAACATAGATAGAATTATTTTGTGTAACCAATTGTTATCTTGATAAGGTAAAGAATACAATTTACATTTTTGTAAAAATTCAATACTACTTATTTTAATTAAAATTACATTTTTTAGTAATTATTCTCTACTGCAAAACTACGAAGTTAGAGGGTTGCCTAGCGTAATACCTTACATTTTAGGTAGCCCCATAAAAAGGAATGTAAGGAGATTAGATATGGAGACCGGACACGTCGTCCAGTCCACATATTGGGATATTCTTCATTGAGGTAAACTCTTATTCTGCCATAATAGTGTGGAGGAGCACTATACTGAATAAGTTATTTCTCGATCGCGAAATTCTTCCGAGATTCTCCCTCAGTAACTCCAAAATTAGTGCAATTCAATAGAATTCAGCAATAATACGCCTCTCCCGTTAATATTCAAGTTTAAAACACAGGTTTAACTATGTCGTTACCCAAGATCTGTGGGTGGATCTTCTCTGTTGTATTTATTATATACGTTATTATGAAAGTTAAAAAAGTAATATATATTATTTAAATCAATATTCTAAAACACGTGTTACAAATAGTTTACGTAAACCTGTCTTAAAATCTGCCTCCAGATTTAATTTTAATTTTTTTCTAGATTTGTATTAAAACTGAATAAGATATTTTCACTGCTTTTTAGAATCAATGAAACGGAACAATATTTGGCAATATACTTCTGTATTTATTTTCGTTAATATTTTCTTAATACATATTAGAAAATTTACCGCTTCCAATTTTATGAATGGAAAATACTTTTAGTTTGGTATTGTCACACTTAAGAAAACTGAATAAAAAGAAGTCACCCATCCGTAGAATAAAAATCTTTTCGCGAGGAATTACCAGCACCTATGTCTAGCGACATATGTTTCAATCAACTACGTACGGCATCGATAGTTAATATTTTGCCGAACAAAATACAATTATGAAAAAATACAATTATATTCATTGGCGTCTCAATATTTCTGTAAAATGCATTTCATTTTTGATTCATTTATTTTGATTTTTGTTGAATATATTTCACTTACTTTGATGAAAATATTGAATGTTTTTGTGGAGAACCTTTTCATTACTCTGTCATAAGTTGACGGATTTGTATTGTATTAACTGTTATTCTAAAATGTGTTTTCGGCACGACACTGTTCAAAAATGTCAATTGATTAATTCATACGATTGTTACCTGTGACGCACACGCAAAGAATCATTATACAAACCATAGAAGCTATTTGCTGTCGTTGATGGGAAGATTTATGTACATATATCTATAGTTAGTTTTATAACTACCTACCTATTTATTTATACCTATCTAACTGTAGATATATCTATAGTTAGATAGGTAGATATAGTTTTCATACCAATCTAGTGAAACAGGGCGCCACCGTAGCCTATGCTCTGTAGAAAATCCCACAAGACGCGAAATATAACCATAAACATTCTATAAACTATTCAGGATTATTTATAAATTTTATGTTATCAAACAAAATACTATTATGAGGAATGGCGGGACAATGACACGCGATGCGAGGAACTCGTAAAATATAACACGAATTTTTCTATAAATTTTATATCGGCATTTTCACTTTTTACTGTTTATAGAACCCACATACATTTATTTCAGTAACGGAAAATATACGACTCACGCACAGGACATAATTTAAATACTATGGCAGTCTAATAATGTAGAAGCAGTGTCTGAAAATATATTTGTTAAAGCATTCTTTGTAATTAATACACCGGTGTATCGGTTTTCGGAGGATTTTCTTATTTCAATCAACTATTTTTGAATAGCAAAAAGAAACAGGTCTGTCATGCAATAGACTGAAAAGTATTATGATGCTGAAAAGTCTAAGTATATAATTTATACAAGTTTAATTTGATCAACTTTGTATGTATCATATGTCAGGGAAACCAAGTCTCTTTTTTTTCTTAATCAGAATATTTAAATTTAAAACACATGTATCAGAGACATTTTGACGTAAAGGGTGTTCAGAAAGGGTAGGGCGTATCTATATTGACTAAACGGCTGTTTTCATGTGTATGTCATGAAATTTTTAGGTCGATGTACGAAATGGCTTTCGTTCAAATTTCGGCATTGTGACAAAATAAATACAGTAAATCGACCCTTACGAACAACGTGGTAATTTTTTAATTTTTTGATCCGAAGCCTCTGGAGGCATGCTCCGGAGGTGCCTTCGATATGAACGAGGGGGCGGCGCAATGTTATTGCGATTTACTTACTCGTTTGTATATTAAGGAACTATTTGGTTCCAAAACTGCAGGAGTTTGAAGGTTTTAACGTGGAAACATGTTTTCAACAAGATGGGAACACTTGCCACACCTCAAACCAATCACTTGAGGATGTCAATCAACTTTTCACGGAAAAACTTATCTCTCGTCGTGGCACCATCAACTCGGCTCTAAGAAGCCCCGATCTTACACCCCTTGATTATTTATTATGGGGATACCTTAAAGAGGGAGTTTATGAAAACAAACCACAAACTCTACTGCAATTGAAGCACAACATCTGCACGGAAATGGTCGCCGTTTCCAGAGAGATGTGTAGACGCGTGGCGGCTAATTTCCGTTTTCTGTTGAAGGAGTGCCAACAGTGCGAGGGTCAACATTTGGATAACATAATCTTTGTCACTTAATTTTTCAAAACTTTGTTTAAAGTATAAAAAAAAATTCTGACTTGTAGTTTTTTGTTACTAAATTTACAAATACTCCCTACCATTTCTGGACACCCTATATTATGAATACCTCGTCAACATCAGTTTTATCAATATAAGTTTTATCTATAATATCAGTACCAAATGATCAATTTTGAATTTTTAAATTGAACCCTATATACTTCCATTTATTTATAAAATTTGACATACAGAAATCGACCTCCTTTCCCTAAAGTCTCAGGTTCAGGAAGGGAAGGTTACACATAAAAGACGTTATTTTAATTATTCATCAATTATTGTTCCGCACCGTCATTTTGTTTTCTTTTAACAATGGTTAAAGTAATAGTCGTATATACTCGTACATATAGTATAGTTGTTATCTTTCCTAAGAAACCTAATATTTTAATAGCATCTACATATATCATTATCTATGGGGATGGGGAGATAAAGAGTGAGAGAAGGGAGGTCCGGGAGGAAGAGAAAGATTATAAATAATTGAATGGCGCTCTATTCACTATTAAATGGCTATTCTAACTACCATTTTAAATTAATATATTTTACTACCATTTAATAACAGTAAAAAATATCTACCAGTCCAAATATCTACCAGCAGAAGAACCATCCAGTCTTACAAGTCTTTCTCAAGAAAGACTTCATCATATCCTGACAACGTCATCGACGCGGAATTCCATTTGCGGATTCTAAATTTTTAATGGGTTTGGCGTTGCAATTCCATATGCAAGACAAGCAAGTCCTTAATATCCCTAGATCTTACTACCAATAATGGTTATTTCATATTATTAACGATAATTTGTATTTGAATGAAACTAAATACAAGGTAAATATTTACAAAATACATGAAACAAAGTTTCCTAATATAAATGGTATTTTGTAATTACTTTTCTATTTTAAAAACTCAATGCGATGAGTTAACATTTTCACTTCTTAGGTATTAGAGAAAAATTGAAAACAAGAGACCAATTCTTAAAACATGGAAACAGCATACTGAAATAGACACACATTTTGCTAATCCGAGTTCATATAATAAGAAAATCAACTACAATATACGAGGGTGAATCAAATATAAACGAGACTTTGGTTCTCGCCCGCGATCGGTCAAGGTTCATGTGTTCTTTAGTAATAAACACACTGTTAGAGAAGGAAGTTGCCCGTCGGTGACGCAACGTGTTATAATAAACTTGTTGGCTCTTGAAGGCGTACAATTGGTGGAGACTAACTTGGACTAAGACGCAGTTTCAAGAAAAATATACTTTCAAGAGCCCGAGTGGTCGCGCGGCACATAAAGTTCGTTGAAGGCCGAGAAAAAGTCGAAAACCTGACCGATCAACGGCGCCCTCGAAGCAGCATTACAGAAGGCTTATTCAAGAAGATGGTCAGCTTACCATAGCTGAATTCTCTCTAGAATTAGGCGTAAATTATCGGAAAAAAAATCACCAGTTTGATACATGATTCTTCTTCATAATAATTCATATTAAATATATCAAGTCATTTAAGTGGTCCGTCGTGAAACATCCATCCTACAGACCTGATTTGTCAGAGTGTGATTTTCATCTGTTTGGACCACTAACAATAAAAGAAGCCCTAAGGGGTCAAAAATTCGATGACGGTGAGTCCGTGGATGCCTTTGTGCGTCAACGGCATTGTGAACCGCCTAGAACTTTTGATGATCAAGGGATGAAGAAATTGAAAGTAAGATGGGAAAAATGCATTTCCAATGGGGGGGGGGGGGGGAGGAGGGCTATGTACGAAAAAAATAATCAGTTATTAAATTGTAAGAAACAACAGCAAATAAAAAAGTCTCGTGTATATTTGATCCATCCTCGTATATAAAATTACACAACTAACAATTGTACGTATTATAAAATTTAATACACGTTTAGATTTAATTACATGTTTTGAACATGCAGGACAATGTTATATTTTGCAGGCTGCAGATTCCACATATCTTTTTTAATATTTCATTATACCAAAAGACGAGAAATCTCTATATAATCTCTCTCTAATCTCATTTAATTTACCACACTTTTGTCGTCCTTATTTCGGGATTCTATTTTATCATCGAATAAGGATTTAAGAAAGAGAGGAAAGAAACGTAGGCCCCTTTTTATTATTCCACCTGTGTACCACAGAGTCCTCTTGAAAATTGAATGTTTGGTTTGGATTAATTTATCACTTTTAAGTGAACTTTCTAAAATCGTTTTTCCCTTGGTTTACATTTAATTGGGGTTTCCACAGTATGACAAATGACCCACCCTTATATATTAGTACGACGAAATGGAAAAAATGGAGGCCCCTAATGTAGCAAACCTTTTTTACAGGGCGTTCTTTGGCACACAACCTTTTTTACTATGTATGTGCTTTGAAGTAAAAGGGAAGAAACAAAGTGCTCTACATTTCATTATTTGAATATTTATAACCTCTCTACGTAGTTATTTTGCTCATCTTCTGTGGCTCCAGTTATATATATTTATTAATTATATTATGTAGCTGATATAGGGGGGTGTATTAGAAACTGTTATGAATATGAAAGTATGTAGATAGAAACTCTACAGAAACCAGAAGTGTTAAAAATGTCAGGACGAAAATGGTTCCGAGGTTTTAAGAAAAAAGGTTACAAAACGACATAGTTATCGGAAGATTTACAACCTCTCTACGTAGTCATTTTGCTCACTTTCTTTGGCTGCAAAATTTTGGTTCTGGTTGTATATACTTATGAATTATTTTATGTAACTGATAGACGAAAATGTATTAACACATGCTATGAATATCAAAGTAGATAGAATCTCAACAGAAACAGAATACAATTCACGTATTTTTGAAAATTATACTGAAAAAGAAATAAAATTTAAGAATCGCGAGCAAAAAAATCCTGCATATTGGAAATATGCTGAAAATATATTAATATTATATATTATTTAACAAATATGACAATGTGTATATGCGTTCTAATTATTTGTTATCTCGAAATAAATATCACAAATTCACGTTATACTAAATTTATTAAAAATTATTTTAACTTTTCAATCATGCATACTTTATGGAAATTACCTTTCCTCATGATGCCGAGAGTTTCATTCTCTGATTTATTCCCGTTTAAATAAATTGTAACTTTGCAATAGGATATGATGAATGTAACATTCGATCATGGTATTTAATGTAGGACAGAGTGAATCAAACTTAAACAACGAGTATTAGTATACCAAGGAAGATTTTTGTTTTATCTACATACTATGAACAAAGTAATTTAGAGTAAATAAACTAATTTTATTTTTCTATGTAGATACTCCACGAAATGGGCTGGAACCTTCGATGAAACAACAATAACAGAAGACCCATTCTCCATGCACACCGAAATATTAAAAGTTATTTGACATAACAGTTATTTGACGCTCCGACAACCAAGTTGACATAATCAGGTATCAGGTATTATCTTTGCATTTTTTCATTGTGGGGATTCCTTTTGCATCTATTGTATCGATTATTACTTTATTGGTAGGCTCTAGTGATACATCCATGTTTCATTGTCATTTATAATCTTAGAGAAAATGTATTTGTTTTGAGCTGATGGTACCTACGTATTCATCATAAATTTCTCGCTTGCATAATTTTTGTTCCGGTGTGCGGCGTGAGAAATTTGGAACCTAGTGTGCTAACAAGATATTAACTCTCGAGTCTTCATGCAATATTTTCAAACCGACAGTTTTTAATGTCCTTAATATATTTTTATTAATAGTATCAGTTAAATCACGCAAATTCTAAAACTCATTAGTCCCCGATAAATCCACATAATAGTAGCTGCTACTTTAATACAGACGTTGCGACTTTCCACACAATTGGTTTAACCACTGACAAGTCAAGAAGCGGTTCGTTCTTAAACGCTCTCCTTACTAATTGCTCACTTCATTATTCAAAAGATTTGTAGTCCGACTCGCTTTAGATTTTATTTTAGTAAATGTCGAGTTAAATCGTTCACAGAACATATAATGCAGACAAAAGAAAATGGAATGAATAATGAACACCGTTTTCTCTTAATGGCGAAGTTGGTGTTATATATTTCAGTAAATGCCACACGGTGTAATGATGGTAATGAGTATTATGAAAAACGTGGCTTCTAATGTCCCGGAAAATGGAAAGATTTTCTTTACGCTCACAACTAATAATAATAATAAGTATAAGCACTAGGGTTTATTGAGTTTAATGGATGAGTGCTGTAACGTTCCTATAGTTTGTTGGGGTTTAATTTCAGCATATACGTGAAAAATGTATGGCAAATTGTAAATTTATCAAAATACTTACAGAACTTGAAGTTTTCTCAGAATTATTTCAGTGCAATTTGCTGACACTTTTTAAAAATCTTACTTGCATTTGTTTTGTAATATAAATCCCACAAGGTTCATTCAATTGTCACTTTTCCGCACTCCAATATACGCGGAAAAGTAATGTAAAATCGTGTTAAAAAAAAGTGAATAAACAAAATTTTTTTTTGGGTTTATTTTTCGTTTTTCGGCCTAAAAACATAATAAACACCTTTAAAACCTTAAAATGGACTTTTCCGCACGTAGAACATCTCTATCTCGAAACTGAGTGGCCGAGAAAAAATAAACCAACACATAAATGCAGAATATGTGTTTTATGCGACAGCTTTACTTTTTTCAAATAGTTTACCCTCGTGCTTTTTCATGACCCATGAACAGGGTGGGGTGTGTCCTATCCACCTCAAAATCAATAGATGTCGCCTGATAGACGTCCCTAATCAGAATCAGTCGAAACCTGATCGATCCGACACGATTTAATCGAGTGATTGTGCTAACAAACAAATTTTTCAAATAGTCCACCATTGTGCTTTCTCATGACCCATGAACATGGTAGAGTGTATTCTATCCACCTCAAAATCAATAGGTGTCGTCTGGGAGGCGTCCCCGATCCGAATCAGTCAAAACCCGATCGATCCGACGTGCCTTAGTTGAGTTATCGTGTTAACAACGAAAATTTCTCAAATAGTCGTAGTTTGTCAAATAGAGAAAGCACCGGCGTGCTTTCTCATGACCTATAGACGGGGTGGGGTGTGTCCTATCCATCTCAAAATTAATAGGTGTCATCTGGGAGACGTCCCCGATCAGAATTAGTCAAAACCCAATCGATCCAACAATATTTAGTTGAGTTATCGTGCTAACAAAAAAAATTCTCAAATCGGCCCAAGGGAGGGGGTGGTGTGTACTTCTTCTTCTTTATGTGCCATATCAGAGTTATCCGACGTTGGCGATCATCATAGCAAAGGCTTCTCGATCTTCTGCCATGTGGAAAAGTTGACCTGCATTTCGTATGTCTGTCCAGGCTCGGATGTTTCTCAGCCAAGACATCTGCTTTCGGCCTACACCCCGTCGACCTTCTATTTTTCCCTTGAGGATGAGTTGTAAAATACGATATCGATCACCTCTCAATATATGACCCAAATAAGTAATTTTTCTACGTTTGATAGTCCTGAATAGTTCCCTGTCTTTGTTGACTTCCCTCAGCACTTCCTCGTTTGTGATATGTGCTATCCACGGTATTTTTAACATTCGCCTATGTATCCACATTTCCAGCGCCTCTATGCCATTAGTTGTTGATATTTTAAGCGTCCACGCCTCCACTCCATACAACAGTACAGGCCAAACATAGCACTTGACCATCCTTTGTCTAATTTCTAAATTTAGATGGTGGTTGCAAAGAAATGATTTCATCTTTAGAAAGGTTGTTTTGGCCAGTGCAATTCTGTGTTTTATTTCTTTGTCTGGATCTAGTTGGTCTGTTATGATAGTTCCTAAGTATGTACATTTGTGGACCCTTTCAACCTCAACTCCATTTAATTCTAGTTTCGTATCTGGGTGAGGGTTACGACTACAGACTAAAAACTTGGTTTTATTTTCATTTATTTTGATGCCCATTCCTTCACCTGCTTCGTGGATTCGATTCAGCAGTATTTGGAGACCTTAGATGTTGTCCGCCAAGATTACTTATATGTCATCCGCATATCTAATTACATTAAGTAATTCACCATTTATTTTTATTCTATGTGGTTGATCCTCAAGTGCTGTCTTAAATAAAAGATCAGAATATAAATTGAATAGAGTTGGGGATAAAATACAACCTTGTCTAACTCCTCGTTGTATAGATATTTCGTTAGTAAGACTATTTCCAATCTTAACGTTAGCGGTTTGTTTCCAGTACAAATTCTTAATGATACGAATATCTCTATCACCTATTCCCGTCTTTTTCAGAATCTCTATTAATTTGGTATGTTGCACTTTATCAAATGCCTTTTCAAAATCCACGAAGCATGCAAAAATGTCTTTTCTTTGATCTCGGCATTTCTGTAATAGAACGTTCAGCGCAAAAAGCGCCTCCCTAGTTCCGAGTGCATTCCTAAAACCGAACTGAGTTTCTTCCATGTTTTCTTCGCATTTGAGTCTAATTCTGCTGTGTATTATTCTTAAGAAAATTTTGAGGGTGTGGCTCATTAGACTAATCAGTCGGTATTCTGAGCATTTTCTTGCTTTATGTTTTTTAGGAATTGCAATAAATGTGGATTTGAGCCAGTCTGAGGGGATCACTCCGGTGTTATATATTGCAATGAAGAGTTTAACTATTATTTTTATATTTTCTTCATCTATCAGTTTTCTTAACTCAGTGGATCTTTCATCCGGTCCTAGAGCTTTTCTGGTTTTTGCATTTTTTATAGCATGTTCTACTTTGGATCTCATGATTTCTGGACCTTCTGTGCAATGTTGATACAGTACCATATCATTATCTCTATCATCATTAAACAGCTCTGATATATATGTTTGCCATTCTGTTTTGATGTCTTCTTCATCAATGACGATTTTGTTGTTATTGTCCACTAGTACAGGGGAAACTTCTTTTTTAAATACTGTACTATTCACCTCAAGGTGTACTATCCACCTCAAAATCAATAGGTGTCGTCTGGGAGACGTCCTCGATCAGAATCAGTCAAAACCCGATCGATCCGACACGATTTAGTTGGGCTATCGTGCTAACAAGAATAAATTCCGACAACAACGACTACACACACACACAAAAAATTTTTTAAAACCAGTTTTTTTTGGTTTTTAGGCCGAAAAACGAAAAATAATCAAAAAAAAATTTAGATTTCATTTTTTCTTTACACGATTACATTACTTTTCCGCTTATAGTGGAGTGCGGAAAAGTAAAATTGTTTTTAAAAAATGTTGTTGTGTGTGTGTCGTCGTTGTCGTCGGCATTAATTCTTGTTAGCACGATAATTCAACTAAATCGTGTTGGATCGATCGGGTTTTGACTGATTCTGATTAGGGACGTCTACCAGACGACATCTATTGATATTGAGGTGGATGGGACACACCCCACCCTGTCCATGGGTCATGAGAAAGCACGATGGTGGAATATTTGAAAAAAAGTAAAACTGTCGCATAAAACACATATTCTGCATTTATGTGTTGGCTTATCGAAGTGAATACTTCTTTGGCGGCGTTCTGATATTTGACGAGAATGGAGAGTGAATTGGAAAAATGTAACGTTTCGAGATTTCGTTACACGAGAGAGAAAAAAGATATAACGTAGAGAGAAGGAGAAAGAGAGCTATACATTTGGTATGCCTAAAACACAGGCTTCGTTACAAGACAGAGTACACAGATATATAACATAGAGAGAAAGAGAAAGAGAGCTATACATCATATATATCAGTTTAGGCTATCCGCGTTTCAGAGACGGAGTTAATGTAACACCATTTATGATGGCAACGAGTGAGTTACGAAAATCCGATCGACGAGCTGTGACGCCATATCACTTATTATACTTGGCGATGAAACTCATGCGCCTGAGGGTGCGCGATGTGCTCACGATTGCATTAAAACACGTTGAAAAAAATACGAACATAACTCGACAACAAATTGAAGATGAACAATATGTCAATAATTGTATCGAAACAAATCTCGCCTTCCTGCGATCAATTCCAAACTCTACCTGGTACTGGGCGAACCAAAAAAGAGACCTTTTTGTCTTGATCCGACAATTGGGTAAACCAACGATATTTCTAACAGTGAGTGCAAATGAAATCGGTTGGATTGATTTGCTAAATAAACTTTACAAACGGAAGCACAACGGCACAGATATTTCTAATGAATCTGCAAAAAAAATGCACTACATAGATCGAACAACTTTAGTCAATCACGACGCAGTAACATGTGCTATATACTTCAATACACTGGTCAATACATTACTCACTATTTACACAAATTTTATATTGTTATATTTCTTTTGAAACTATCTCTCTCTCTCTCTCTCTCTCTCTCTCTCTTTCAATCTCTCTCATTCTCTATTCTAAAGAAGTATTCACTTCTATCACGTGTACTGTGCTGCACATGATATTTCTTTTCTCTGCCACTCAATGTCGAGATAGAGATGCGTTAGCTCGAGATAGAGCTGTAAAGAATAACATAGAAAACATATATTATATATGGTGTTTACGGTCTATTCCAGGTATTTTAAATGGGGATGGGTATTGACAAAAGAAGTCGATTAACAAAAAATTATCTTAGTAAATGATGCTTAGATATGATAAAAATATATATTTTCAATGTTCAGAGCATTGTAAAAATAACCAAATACATTTTTGTAACAAAATTAAATAGTCTAATGCGAAGTACTTAACAATACTCAGGTTTAGGTTCAGGCAATACTCAGGTTACCTCCCGTTGCATTTCCCCATAAAACAGTCAGCGCTGGAGTATGGACATGGCCTTCTTCCAAAAACTTAATATCCCCTCCAGGCCGATCTTTCTCAGCTCGCTCGAGTCCAAGAGAAAGAGGACAAACGCGAGGTGCTTACGCCATGCTAAACTCAGGAACTGGCATAGCAAATGTTCAAAGGTCTCCATCTCTCTTCCATATCATCTGCATTCCTTGTTGGAACTCACGCCAATCTTGCTAAAATGGTAGTTAATATGATGGTATCCTGTTAACAATCCCTCAGGAGCTTTGCATCCAGTTGCTGCTAGGCGTTAAACCCAGCAGTATCTTAGCCTGCTTGCATACTGGGGTGTTGCGCCAGTGATTGAGTATTTCAATCTCCAGCCATTTCCAGAACGACCTCTTGCCAAGGCAGTGTGCAATCCTGACCGCTGGTTTAGGTCTCATTAAACCCCTCTCAGTTCCTTCCCGGGCCAGATTGTTGGGGGCTGCCTTCTCGTTGCCCGCAATACTAGTATGACCTGGCACCCAGACCAACGTCAGTTTGTTACTCCTGGCTAGTGTTTCTACTGTATCTCTGTATTCTTCACCGGTTAGAATAATACTCCTGGAGCACCTAATATCTAACGAGTAAGCAAATCGCAATAATATTGCGTTGCCCCCTCGTTCATATCGAAGGCACCTCCGGAGCATGTCTCTAAAGGCTTCGGATCAAAAAACAAAAGTTACCACGTTGTTCGCAAGGATCGATTTACTATATTGATTTTGTCAAAATGTCGAAATTCGAACCAAAAGCATTTCGTACATCGACCTAAAAATTTCGTGACACACACACACACGAAAATAGCCGTTTAGTGAATATAGATTACATAATTTAGAACAGAGTCCGATAGTTAAACACCCAAAGAAGATATTGCAATTTATCTGTTTCATCATTAATTCCAATTTGTAAAAATCAGTTATTTCATGGAAATAATAAATTATTAGAACAAAGGATCTTATTCTATATCATATCTCCTTAATTAGTTATTTTAAGTTACCAGGTACCAAATCAATATACTTCTCGTCGAAATTTGCAAAATAATACGACAATGCTTTGAATCTGATACTTAGTTTAATTTTCCTAATTAAATGCTTCTTCCTAAAAAATAGATGGTAAATATCTATAACAGATAATATTTACTTATTATAAAAGCAAATAAAATACACCTACTTCAGATCTGTACCTGAATGAATTGAAAAGCATCATGTAGATCATACATGATACACAATTTCAGATGACTGTCTTAATTAAATCGAATAGCTCCTCTACTGTTGATTTTGTATCTCCATTTAACTACCTCATGTCACCACAATATAAAAATGTCGTCTGTTAGAAAGTATTTTAATTATTTAATATATACTCAGCTATACTTGTATTACGGTTAGTCAGATATAGGTATCCTCACTCCCTATACATATAAAAATCAATGATAATTTTCATATATGAAAGGAAGACAGATGAATAGTAAAACCACAAATATAAAATTATAGTTGTGCTTCCAAAGAAAAATTTGCTCACAGGTATAAATGGTAGGAATATCCAAAATAATCATTGTCTAATTACAGTTTGTCATAATATAATTTACCTAAATAAAGACAAATCATTAACAAAGTTAGTGATCATTAGCCCATTGATCGGACCCACTGTGCTGCCTCTCACTCCAGGTAACCCATTGCGTGTATATGTTGCAGTACACTCGATGGTAGTCGACGCAGATCGGTTTTTCCGGCCAATAGTTCCCCAGAATAGCTCCTCGTTTTGTTAAGAATGTTAGGCAGCTCTTTAGGAATATGTTCCGCAGTCTCATCCTCCACATTGCATTCTCATGCAGGAGTGACAGTACAGCCCATAATACACAGGAGTATGTTGGAACCTTTGGTGTGAATATAACACTGACTTAGTTTTCCACAAAACACCACACTCGACGCGCGTGTCGCCAACAAAGTTGGTATCATCTATAGATGATTAAAGGTAAGTAAAAATCAGATTCAATAATCTGCAGATGATGCCAACTCTGTTGGCGAAACGCGCGTCGAGGGTAGTGTATAGTGTTTTCTGGAAAACTAAGTCAGTGTTAGCCCATAACATGCAAGGTGTAGTTAGAAGTATTGTTGCTTATCTCCAGCTACTAATTTTTGACCCACCTCTTTCTGTAGCGTTTTAGCGTGTAGTCTTCCATGATGGAACTTCGAGTGGCTTCGAGCTGAGCGTTATTAAGAAGTATTATAATTAGTACTACAATTTCCATTTCATTTGGGATATTCCATGAGATGTACATTATTCTTGTTGTCTGCTTCAATTAACGTATTTCCCGGGCGAATGATAAACCCTTTATCAACGGTAATTTCTTATTGCATTCTTATGATGTAACAGTCCTTCAAAAGTGTATATGTAGTGTACATGGTGCATATACATAGTAGTAGTAGTAGTTTGTATGTAACAGTGCCTAAAATGTGTGTGTATATCGGACAGACGCTCTTGGGTACCATGTAACATGATTGTTAACAGTGTTCAATGACATGAAGATTGAGAAACCTTTAAAAAATGTAAATAATCATAGTCTTCTTCTCTCGTGACACCGCCCGCTGATATTACATTACACCTATTACTGCTATTATAATTATTATTATTATTATGTTTTGTGGGTTTGGGCCTCATCAGCCACTGACCGCATGGGTAGTCCCTTGGCGATCCCCTCTTGTCCGGGTCATTATCCAAAAATGCTATCCCATAAAAGGAGAAATTTGGGCACGTCCCTCGCCTTAAGCCTCGCCTCTTCTAGGATAACAGGGATCCCTAATATAACCTCCTCTCCTCCAGTGCGGAGCAGGTGTAAAAAAGATGAATCGAGGTTTCCTCATCTTCTCTGCAGTATCTGCATGTCGGGCTGTCAGTTAGTCCCAGATTATGCTTATATGCATTCAGGCTACTATGGTGGCCCGTTATGATTCCTACCAGGATTCTGGCTTTTTGCCTGTTCAATTTAATGAATTCTTGGGCCCATTTCTCAATCTCTGTGTATTCGATGAAGAGTTTGGTTATTCGACAACCCGTTACTCCTCTCCATCTTTCTCTATGCTGGTCTCTTGCCCAGTCATCGATGCGGTCTTTGATCAGATTCCGACTTATTCCCACTGCAGATTCTGATCCATAGAGGTTTTCCCTGGATCCTAGTTTGGCAAGGTCATCTGCAATTAGATTTCCCTTAATGCCATTATGCCCAGGTATCCATAAGAGTTCCACCGGTCCCTTCCCTGCCAAGTGATTCAATGCTTCATAGCAATTATAGACCAGTTTCGACTTTGTCGTTGCTGAATTCAGGGCTATCAACGCCGCCCTGCTATCCGAGCAGATACATACCCTCTCCTGGGTCCGATTTTGGTCAGCCCCCCAAAACACCGTATGCAATTGCAACTAGCTCGGCCTGAAGTGCGGTAGTGTATTTACCCAGGGAGAAGGTTTTACCTATCCCATAACGTCGCCTATACACCCCCGCACCCGCTTTGTTCTCACTCTTGGCTCCATCCATGTACCAGATGTCTCCATTGAGCGGTAATCCAGTTCGACCCTCTATCCAGTTGGTCTTACTGGTGAGGGTGATCTTGTATTTCTTGTCAAACAGGAAGTGGACACCCGTACTGTCAGAGGGCATCCATAGAAGCCCCTCCTCAGCTAGCTCTCTTGAGAGTCTATTCAGGTTCCCTATCTTCCTGTTCAAGTTTCCCACTATGTGCATTGCCTTTGCAGCTTCCGCTTTCAGGGTGACATCAAGAGGTGGTATTCCCGTCAGTATCCCCATCGCCTCGATCGATGTCTATCTTGAGGCTCCGGTTATACTTCTTAGAATCAATCCTCTTAGCTTGTTAAGTCGTTTCACTTCCCACTTTAGACAGGCTCTCTCCCACCAGACCAGTGCTCCATAAGTCAGTCTGGGTTTGAGAATTGCCTCATACATCCATTTCATGGTCTCCGGTTTCAAGCCCCAGCTATTACCAATGGCCCTTCTCAGTTGCCAAAGTATTGCTGTGATCTTGGAACATATGTGACTTAGATGTTTTCTCCATGACTGTTTCCCGTCCAGGATTACTCCTAAGTATTTCACTTCGCTATTATAGCTTAATTCTTGACCACCAAGTTTCAGCTGATATGTTCTGTTCCACTTATATTTCTTGGTGAACACCATCACCTCAGTCTTAGAGGGATTGACCGAGAGTCAATCCCTGCACCAATTCCCAACTTTGTTTAATGCTCCCTGCATTATGTCAAGAATCAGCTCCAGGAAAGGGCCCTTCGTTATTATTACTAAGTCATCAGCATAGCCAATTACTTGGTAATCCTTTAACCTTTCAAGCAGCTCATCCACTACCAGGCACCATAGAAGGGGGGACAATACCCCTCCTTGAGGACAGCCCGAGTCGACCCGGCCCTTGATGGTTGTCTTGCCTTTGTTGACAATAAGCTGTCTATTTCCCAATATATGGTCTATCCATTCAGCGATTATTCTGAGGGTATAGCATCTACCTAGTGCTCCGCTAATCACCCCCCTGGATGTGAAGTTGAAGGCTCCTTCAATATTAAGGAAGGTGCCGACAACGTATCCTCCGGAGTCCAGTTGTGCTCGTATCGATGACACAACTTTATCCAGAGCTGTTTCCGTTGACTTACCAGCTTGATAAGCGTGCTGGCTCCCTTGAAGCGGTCTCTCTATTAGGACAGTATCCCGAAGGTACCTGTCAACTAATCGTTCGGCCGTCTTCAGTAAAAATGAAGTGAGGCTAATCGGTCGAAAGTCCTTAGGGGACGTGTAACCGACTTTGTCCGGTTTAGGTATAAAAACAACCCTTGTGCCTAGCCACACTTCTGAGACCTTCTTCAGAACCAAGCTGGCCCAGATGATCCTTATAAGTGGACCAAGGATTATATCTTCTGCTTTCTGCAGAAGTACCGGGTAAATGCCGTCCGGTCCCGGTGATTTATATGGATCAAAAGACCTCAAGGCCCACCTCATTTTAGCCGGTGTGACTATCTCCTTGTGCTATTACAAAGTCTGACAACATATTGACTTTGTAAAAGCGTATCGCATGATTTAGCTACATGCTATCTTCCTGTATATTACCATAAATCCTTATCTGGAATATGCCACTGATATGCGTACATCTTTGTCAGTTTCATCGGATGCTCTTACACGTTTTTTTTCGGAATCCTTTACCGCCATCATTTCTAAGTTAATGTCTCAACAACTGACAATGAAGGGAATTTAGTATGACCTTTTCTCCGATTGAATTCAATATATGTACATGTTCATGGTTAACATTATACTTATTACAGTTTATGCGATCAAAAGTTCTAGGGTGAACTTGTAGACATGCCAATATGCCACAACTATTTACAGTGCTAAGATTGCTAGTGGCGATATATGTAGTTGTGACTACTTTTTGTGCTGTTGTATTTATAACGCTGTAAGTGTGCGTTGATATCACAACCCATGATGAAATAAGAAGAAAAATGAACTTTACTATTTAGAATTTCATTGATTTCATGTAGAAGAAATTATACCCGAATCGCAGTTTATGTAATATTATCAAGAATACATAGCTGCGATAACACATTAATTATTATCCATCATCGTATTAAATTTATGCATGGACGAGAGAACTATATATTTGTGAAATACTGACATTTTCAGCAGAAGTTCAACTACGGACAAGTGCATAAATCATTTTGAGAAATAAAAACTGAATATAAATTGCCATAATTAACCGTGGCACACAAACTACCTTAATTAAAATGAACGAGGAAAGGACTTCAGCACTGCTACTGAATATCTTCCTCGTAACTCTTGTAAATGAGAGAGATGCAAAGGGAGACATTCCTGAAATAGATAACTTATGAGTATATAAATTTGAAAGCAAAGATTATACTTTTCTTCCCACAATTTATTTTGTCGACATGTGATTGGTATACTGTAGAAAATCTGCCGGGATAAAGTTGACAAATTTTTATGGTCTAAAAGTTATAATATACTATAATTATATTATGGTGTAAAATTTTACGCCACTGTAATTGAAAAATTTAATACATTTTACGTATAAAAACACACAAACTAAACTTCTCATAGGGTACATTATATTTTATAATCCATGCGATATTAACTATTCTTCAGTACACATCCATGTGGCCTTTACATTGGTTGCTCAAAGTTGAGTGGGTTAGCAATATGTATGTCAGTGATTTATGGCAATTTATCCCCGAATGGTGTTGTTTGTCGTAAGAAACACAACGGTGATAACTTAGGTGACTGAAAAATATGTGGAAGTCGGTAGAGAATTTGACTGAATTGGTATGTATCCAACCAATTTATATTTCGCCACAATATATCTACCTGTCTCATTTGTTGTCGATAATACACAATTTATATTACACAGTTAAATAATTAATTATATGTACACATTATTACCATACTGTTTTTTTGACATTATGGCTGTACAATTATTATCGTTCTTTGTTTAAAAAGAAATATTATTTTGTTTGACAACTGTTAAAACCTGATGCCATGTGCCTGTTTGTCATTTTGTAATAATCACCTTATGCCTGATTGGTTTATCTATCTTAAGAAACAGACATTATTCATTTTCTACAAATTAAATTATATTGAACATGAAATATCCTTACACCATTATCGTCACATTAGAACTGTAAAATTTTCATCAAAAACTAAGTCCACTCTTTATAAGGAAAATTATGGGATATACTGATGTTCAAAAGCTCCTGGATATCAAGGAGGCATAGATTCTTCTTCTTAAAGTGCCGTGCAGATTCTTGCGTAGGCGTTCATCTTTTTTCTTATCAAGTGGTCCTATTAACTGCAGCATTCTGCAGTGTCTGGAAGTCCTTTATCCCCGTCCATTGACGAATATTTCTCAGCCACGATAATTTCTTCCTGCCTATTCCTCTTCCACCTCCTTCAATTTTTCCTTGAAGAATAAGGCGTTGAAGGTGGTAGCGTTCTCCACGTAGTATGTGTCCCAGATAACTCGTTTTTCTTTTCTTGATGTTTTCAAAAAGTTCTCGTTCTGGCAGACCGGCTCTTCGGAGAACGTCCTCATTCCTCACGTGATCGACCCAAGACACCCTCAACATTCGCCGCAGGATCCACATTTCGAAGGCCTCAATTTTGTAGATGATTGTTGCCTTTAGCGTCCATGTCTCGACACCGTATAGGAGAACGGACCAGACATAGCATTTCACCATCCTATATCTGAGGCCGAAATCTAAGTTCCTGTCTGTGAGGAGTTTTCGAAGTCTTATAAAGGTTGTCCTAGCCTGTTCGATTCTGCATCTTATCTCCGGGTCTGGATCCCATTCTTTATTAATCATGCAGATCTTTAAGGTATTTAAAAGTCCCCAGATCCCAGGTATTTAAAATGTGTGACCTGTTCTCTTCATTAATATGTATTCGAGTGTGTGGGATGTCGTTCCTACTAACAATCATAAACTTGGTTTTGCTCATGTTAATTTTTAAACCCAATCTTTGGCTTTCTTCATTGACCCGATTCAGCAAACATTGGAGATCCTGTGCATTATCTGCCAATATCACTGTATCATCCGCGTACCGGATATTGTTAATAGGAATTCCGTTTACTTTAATTCCAAAGGGACTTTCTGATACTGACTCAGAAAAAACTTTTTCTACGTACAGGTTGAACAGCATCGGGGACAGGATACACCCCTGGCGAACGCCTTTCTTAATCTCAAAATCCTCAGTTGTTCCAACGTTATTTATTCGAATTTCTGCCTTCTGGTGCCAATAAAGATTAGTGATCAGCCTTATATCTTTTCCATCTAGTCCCAAATCCTTAAGGTATTTTATCAGAAAATTGTGTTTAACGTTGTCAAATGCCTTTTCATAGTCGATGAAACACATATAGACATCTTTTCTTTGATCCTGGCAGCCTTGGACTAATGTCTGAAGGCTGAACACTGCTTCTCTAGTTCCGATATAGAGGAGGCATATATATTACATATTAACTCAGAAGACCCTTAGCCTTGAACGAATGGGCGAGAAGATTTAAAGCTCAGTAAAGTAAACGAAAGTAATTATATATCATATTTAAAAATTTTTCATTGTTGTATTTAGGAATATATAAATATTTTCTAAACTTGCACCAGTACATATACACACATACACCGATTAGTGTGCAATGTACATTAAAAAGTAAAAATAGAATAAAGTGATATATTTAAAAAGTATTCTATTGTGGTGTATATAGAATTAGTGATATATTTATCACTCATTGTCAGAGCTAGTTTACATCAATAGTGTAAAATGGATACCGTATATTGAATTAAACTTTACATAAAACGGTGGTGAAGTTTGCAATTATATGCGAAGTTGCATTACTTTTGGTCCATTGCTGCCAGAAAAAAATTACACCAGCGAGTGGTAAAATGTTGTCACAGTCTTGATATGATAATGTCAAACAAAACTGATGTGTTCCCTATTTCTCCCCATTTTGAAGTGTAGTAAACTACATTACTATCCTTCTCAAAATGATTAATAAGTAAATTGTTATTTACATATTAATTATCTTAGAAATGAGTACAATATATAATGAATTACTTGTTAAAATTACATAGCCTAGTGTTATTTTAAACAATCATCATAATCCTAGAGAATCAATATTGCTCTTTTAATAAATCCGTAGAATACTAATCTTAAGTATGCGAGAAACATCTGTTAATGTATATTCTATGAAATTAGAGGATGTTTAAGTCACTTCCAAATTGAATCGGAAACTTTACGAGGCCCTAAATATCGCCCAATTTCCTTTTCAAGATTCTAACGCGAAGCTACAGTTGTGGTAGTTGGAAGAATTGATTTAAACGCAGTCGCAATCAGTTTGAAAATACCCGTATAATTTTCCACGAAAAAGGAAACCTTATCCTTCTCAAGCGACGAGAATAAATAACCATAAGGATCTAATTCAGTCATGACCAATTTTTAATATATTTATAGATAAAGGTATTAAGTTTAAATTTGAATATGATCAACTAAATGTACCGGGTGCATATGAATTTACAGGCTCAGGTATTCATTTTTTAATTTAAACAGGATATCCTGCGTATTAAAAAAATATACTACAATATCTCATTGCCTATTATATAGTCTATAAGGGCAATTTACTTAGAAATTAACATAACTGTTTTTCGTTTACAGTGTTCATAAAAATGAACATTAACGCCTATAAAAAAATTAAGAATTAGTAAAAACTTTGGAGTTTGTATTTCAAAATCTGTAAACTTAGTGTCATACTAGATCTAGCAACTTACATATAGAAAAGTTTGGACAGACCATTGAATACTTTTCGCATGCACTGTAACCTAACATAAAACAAAAAATATTCTGTAAACAATTAAATTGCTTTTGGAGGCCCGTTAGAGACTTGGATAATATACAGTGTGTAGAATTGTGTAAGGATACAGTGTGTGAAAATATTTATAAATAAATGCCATGAAATCCGGGATATAACTTCAAAATATAGACAAAAGTTTCTATAAACAGGAACCTGTAAGTGCTTTCCAAGGACACTATGAAATTTGGTAAATGAGGTATCCTTCAGGGCTTTCTTTAGAGAATAATAAATGCTATGCGTGTGGGAACTAAAAGCGTATTAAATAGGGACATTTGACGGTAGCCCTAAATGTTACTTAACAAAAAAATTTCACATATCTGTTACGAAAGGCAACATCCTAATGGTAATGTAACAGCTGCTCATTAACATTAACTAACTCATTAACATTAGCATTCCTGAAAATGATTCTAGATGAGCAAAATACTTGTCAAGATTTATCAAGTGAGAATAGGGAAATATACATATGACAGAAGGCACTATATACCTATATGTACATATGATAGATGGCGAAATAATGAAGTCAAATTCTTTGTCTTATTAGTTATTGCAAAATTTATGAAAAATTAGGTATGCCAAAATATTATGTTCGTCTTCAGATAGCAAACAACGTTCAGCCTTTCCTATCTTCTTTTACGAACCGCTACTGACTTTGATCAACTATTTAACATGAAGTTAAAGCTACCCTATTGGTCCTCAGACATTTGTAAGTTATATTCCTAATAAATATATCCTGTATCGTTTTATGAAAAAATTATACAACAAATTATTTCGTATTGTGAACAACATTTGTTAAAGATAGACCAAATATCATATCCATGTTTATTAAATACAATACTTTTTATCTGCGTGTGTATACGTATTGTAAAAGCTGTGTAATTAGGATTTGTTGGGTTTCAATTCTAATGCATTTTTATCCGCCTTTATTAATCTTCGACTAAAATCCCAGCGAATTTATTGCATCATCCATTTTGTTTGCGTAAACAAAACAATGTTTGTTGACGATCCGTCATCGGCCTACTCCAAACAGCTTTTGGAACTGTAAATTATATTGACGGTATCATAAATCAAAAGGATCTTTGTAGGAATTTAGCTTGCCAGTGGCTGTTATTCCCTGGCGTTCCCATTAATCTATATGTGACCCATTTCTGAGAGGAACCTCAATCTTGGCAAAAGTAACGTGTTGGGAAAATTACTAATCAAAACGTCGGTGGTAATTAGTATGAACAAAATCTTGCCAGGGACCTATTACCGTTAATTTTCAATAATGCATCACGTAATTGCTTACTTTAATAGTAGGAAAAGACAGTAACTAGTAATCTATTGTAATAGTTGGAAATAGATAGGGTGGTTAATATAATTGATGCCGCCTTTCGTTTATTTCATATCATTTGATTTAATTTCATTTATTAATAGTTAGAATATAGTTGTTCTTAGGTAATGGATGGCCTATGTTTGCCAAGGCAATAATACTTTTATTATCATAAATTTACCTCAAATGTGTTACAAAGCTATTATTCATTAACTAATGCATTTCTATTTTTACTGATTGTTTAATTTCCGCTGGAATTGCTATCAAATGAATATCAAAGGGTATGGTACCCTTATTAATTCCATCTAACTAATACACAATATACAAACTGTAAGATAAATCTTAAGTGTGCACGAATCATAAATAAAATACAAATAAGGGTTTATTAGTGTTAACTTTAATTTTAACAAACACCCAAAGAAATACGTGCATAGGCTTTAGATGGTACCATCTTGTAGGCCAGTTTTGTCGCTGAAACGGGAAATTACCCGACTAGGCCCTTCACTTCAGGTCAGAAAAAGTTTTGTTATCATGTGACGATCACGATTCCCAGCCACAGTTAACGCAACTTTATTTGAAGCAAGTACAGTCCAAAGACCATCTATTTAATAAACAGTTTTAAAACCTTAAAACGGACTTTTCCGCGCGTAAAACATCTCTATCTCGAAATTGAGTGGGCGAGAAAAAATAAACCAACACATAAATGCAGAATATGTATTTTATGCGACAGTTTTACTTCTTTCAAATAGTTCACTCGTGTGCTTTCTCATGACCCATGAACAGGATGGGGTGTGTCGTATCCACCTCAAAATCAATAGATGTCGTCTGGTAGATGTCCCTAATCAGAATCAGTCGAAACCCGATCTATCCGACACGATTTAATTGAGTGATCGTGCTAACAAACAAATTTCTCAAATAGTCCACCATTGTGCTTTCTCATGACCTTCACACACTCTTCAATCTTCATGACCCATGAAGATTGAAGAGTGTGTTCTATCTACCTCAAAATCAATAGGTGTCATCTGGGAGACGTCCCCGATCCGAATCAGTCAAAACTCGATCGATCCGACATGACTTAGTTGAGTTATCGTGGTAACAAAAAAAATTTCTCAAGTAGTCCACCGTCGTGCTTTCTCATGACCCATGGACAGGGTGGGGTGTGTCCTATCCACCTCAAAATCAATAAATGTCGTCTGGGAGACGTTCCTGATCAGAATCAGTCAAAACCCGATTGATCCGACACGATTTAGTTGAGTTATCGTATTAACCAAACAAATTTCTCAAATAGTCCACCATCGTGCTTTCTCATGACCCATGGACAGGGTGGGGTGTCCTATCCACCTCAAAATCAATAGGTGTCGTCTGGGAGACGTCCCCGATCAGAATCAGTCAAAACCCGATCGATCCGACACGATTTAGTTGAGTTATCGTGCTAACAAGAATAAATGCCGACGACAACGACGACTCACACAGACAGCAAAAAATTTCTAAAAACCATTTTTTTTTGGGTTTTAGACCGAAAAACGAAAAGTAAACTCCAAAAAAAATTTTGTTTTTTCACTTTTTCTTTACACGATTACATTACTTTTCCGCTTATAGTGGAGTGCGTAAAAGTAAAAGAAGCACCAAGCGGCAACCTCTTCCGGATGTATTTGTTTTTCTTGAACCACGTGAGGTAGGTCACCAAATCCGGTAGTTTTGCTTATTAAGAAAACCTTGTCCATGAGTTGTAAGCTTAAGTTCCTCAGTTAGCTTTTAGTTAGTTATGGCGATTAAAGGCAGGTATCTTTTAATATTCGTTGCAGAAAAAATGTTGAGATCAGATGAGTTGCTGAATACGATGTCGATTTGAAGTTCAAGAACAACTTTATCATCACAGAGACCACTACGCGCAGTACATGTATTGGTTTGTCTGTAGTCGAACTATTCGCTTCAACATTTTTCAACACAACTTCAATGGTGTTGGTTGACGGCACCCGATTAAGTCCAATTTATTTTTATTTTGTATAGTTTTCGCCACACAATTGCATATGGATCATGATTTTCACAATTTTCACTCCTTACTGTAATGTATAACGATTAATTTCCTGTATGTCTACAATAAGTCTAATCTCAAACGGCACTGTCAAGTGTGTGTGCAATATAGCAGGCAATTTCAAACAGTCAGTTTCTATTGACATACCCTTTAAAATAATTACGCTTTATATTACATTTCAGAACTCTTTTCTATGTTTAGGTATAAAGAAATAGACCTTCCCCTAAGCTAATATTGTGGAAGGGAAGGTTATACATTTAAATGAAAATTTTGTATTATTGAGTAGGCATGTGATTAGCGATTTTATGTAGCAAAGTATTGAAATATTTATTGATTCATAATGTAGATATTTGAGAATTATGTCCGACACGGCTTTGGTGGCACACGAGTAGTAGGAGAACCGTTACTGGTTCGGTAACGATTCTGCATAAATGTGATGAAATTTCGTTGATACAACGTTCAATTTCAGCCTTCAATGCTTGGATTGTCGTGGGTTTATTGATGTAAACCTGAAACTTCAGAAAACCCATAGTAAAAAAGTCCATAGATGTTAAATCGCAAGATCCTAGTGGCCAATTCTGGCCATAAAAACGGGAGGTGACATGACCAGGAAGACTCGTGCAAGACATCAATGTTTCACAGGTGGTATGACAAGTGGCACCACCGTGTTGCTGAAACCACATGTCTTCAAGAGACATGTGGTTTCAGCAACAGCTTCAAACCATATCTTTCAATTGAGGCACAAATAACTGGGTCATCATGTCGCGATAATGTTCTCCATTTATCGTTACTGCATACCTGCCTCGTTTTCAAAAGAAAAATGGTCCAATAATGCCTTCAGACCACAGTGCATACGAAACAGTGACACTCTGGGGATGTATTTGTTTCTCATGAATCATTCGTTCATAAGGTAAAAATGGGCCTCGTCGCTGAAGATTATTTCATTTCACTCCGCCATTCACCTCTTGTTGTCTAATGATCCAATTGGTGAACTCTCTTCGCAGTGCATGATCTGTTGAGAGAAGTTATTGAATCAATTGGACTTTTTTGGTTAATTGGAATTGGCTAATTATGGAGATGCAATCTTTAGTGATAAAACGGTGAACAGTGGGCCACTCTCGGCCACACTCTCGGGAACTGTCGTGATGTTCTGTTCTGAACTGTGTGTTCCACATTAAGAACTGAACCACTACTTTCGAATTTTTCGATTATTCTTTTCACAGCTGACAAATTTGGAAAATTATTTCTACGAAAATTGGACGCACTTTATGAACCATATCAACGAAATTTTCACTATTTTGATAGTAATATTTAACAATAAGGACGCGTTGTTGTATTGTGTAATGCTCCACGTTACTAAATACTATCTGTGTCCTATTGACCCATCAAATCATAACAGCCAAAATGGCACGCAATTCAAATCTTGCGCTTTTATTGTAACACCCTATAGTATGAACACATACAAGGACTCTACACCTAACAGTCCATTGTTTTGGTTGATACAGTGAATGACCATACTAATGGATCAGCTAACCGAATGTTTATCTCATTATGGTTTATTAATCATGAATGGAAACAGTTATAAAAAATTAGGTATTAGAAGAAGTGCAAAGAAGGTGTAGTAAACCGGAACATATTATTTTCTTGACTGTTCACTGACCATGAAAGAAATAGTTACATTCAGTGACGTTATTAGTGAATAATTCCTAGTAATTAAATAAGATATTCATAACGGCTTATTAAACTTGAACTAAATTTAGGTATAAATAGTGACTGGAACTACTTTAAAAATTAGTTTTATCTTCCCCTGATTATGTCAACGTGGCTGGCGAAACATCCATCGAGTAACGTGTATCTTTATATCAGATCGTGAAAAACTAGTCTATTGTTTTTGTTGTTGCATAGAAAGTTGCACCCTCTTCCCAGAAGTATAATTAAGGTGCAATATGCAATGTTGCACAATTTCAAATGTGGTATTAGCTTATAAAATTGTAAAAAATGCTAAAAGTTATTGCCTCGTATTCGATAACAAAACGTGGACATAATATATCTTTCTAACCGAACCCTCGTGTGTTGTGAAAAATAAATTAGAATGCCATCACTTACACCCAATTCCCACTACATTCCAGATACACACCCGAGTATCTATAGATCGACGCTTCTGAAGATGATGTATATTCACGATGTGGAGGAGAAATTCGCAGCGTCGAGTATACGCGCTGAACTTTGGCGCCAGGTCACGGCGCTGTTAACCGCCGCACACAGACGTCGGCGTCTCGACGTTCGAAGGGCGGAGAGGGCGCAACCATGCCGAACCAAACCCATACCCACCCAGTAGTAGTCTAGGTGAGCACTTTGCACTCACAATGAAAGAGAAAGTTCATTCAACACCGCAGACAGACGTATTGAAACCGACATCAGACGTTCGCGGTTTGCATGTACAAGAGGTCATAACTCTATCGCGTTCTAGTTTGTATACGAATTAATTTCGATTTAGGAGAGCGCAGTAAATGTTGACAGCGTAAACGACGGTGCTTATTAAAGTTTGCACTTGTACTGTGGTACGTGAAATAAGCATACTGCACCACAAATTCGCGTAATTAGATCAAGTTGTTAGCAGTTGTTACTTGTGAAACGGTCGTGTGAAGTTTATTTCGAAATATGATGTTTTTATTTTAATTTTACATTTTAGTTGGATACTATGTTTCATTTCGGTTTAATATTTACAATATATAGGGTGTTTCAGTTGGAACTATAGAATTTGAATTGCGCGCCATTTCTGTTCTGTCAAAGATAGGGCGTCAATATTTAACGACTGTCATCTACAAACTATACATCAACATGCGTTGGTGGAAAAAGAAATTGTTTAACATGTCACAATAGCGTTTCCCATTTACTGTGATAGCATTACGAGCCTCGTTTTCAAAGAAGTATGGTCACCACTCCAAAATGCGCACTAAACTGTGTATCTCTGTAGAAGAATTTCTTTTTCGTGAACATTATGTGGATTTTCAGCATCTCAAATTCGACAATTTTGTTTGCTGACGTATCTGTCAAGATGAAAATGTGATCCGTCGCTGACAAAATTTTGTGGCAAAAATCAGCATCACCTTCCTTCTCTTCTAACACCCAATTAACAAATGTATGACGTAAATCATATGTAACTATGTAACTTTTAATTGTTGTGTTAACTGAATTTTATATGCTGACAGATACAGATCTTTAATATATGAAAATAATGTCTAATAAAAATTCAATCTTAATGGATGTTTCATTCATAAAAGGAATAAATCACTAATTAATAAGTTATCTACAAATTGTTGGGTGTACGGTATCGAAATCAAGCTAATCCCGAGTTTTTAATGACATGATTTTGAAGGAGTTATTAAAGAAATATTATTGCTTTATCTGTAATAAATATAGGTAGACAATTAGAACGATTCTTAATAAATTCCCTTTTATATATATTATTGATGACTTCGTATGTGTATAAATCTTTTATTGGTTTATTAATATACATACATTGGCATATTCATTAACATTTGATTTAAGTTTAATAACAAAGATAATAATAATAAGCATTGCGCCAGTAAATAGTAGAAAACAAAAAAGAACAGCCATGCAGAATAGGTATATGCAGAATTACATCTTCGTTTCCTTAGTATAATAGGACTGTTTGAGAATAAGTAATGAAAATTGGTAGTTTTCTCATCATCATTAGGTCATCAGTCCTAAGACTGGTTGGACGCTAACCTCCAGCTTCTCCTATCTTGTGCTAACCTACGCATTTCGCTAATTGTGCTACAACCTACATCCCTTACTATTTGCGAGCAGTAGTCTAATCTAGGCCTACCTCTGCCTTTCTTCACTCCTATTTCTGCGTCCAATATATCGCGGACTATTCCCCCATGTCTCAGCAAGTGGCCTACCATTCTATCTCTCTCTTCTTTAAGTTTTTCCACATACTTCTTTCCTCGCCGACATTCTCCAATACTTCTTCGTTTCTAACCCTATCAGTCCATGGTATTTTCATCATTCTTCGGTAACACCACATCTCAAAAGCTTTTAATTTCTTCCTACTTGCATCCCCTACCGTCCAGGTTTCGCAGCCGTATAGTGCCGTGCTCTATACATATGTTTTCAAAAATCTCTTCCTTGTTTCTAAGTTTATTACCCCCGAGCATAAAAGTGCTTTCTTTTTGTTAAAAGCTACTCGACCCTGCGCTATTCTTTGCTTTATGTCTTTATCGCTTCTTCCATCCCAATTTACTTTACTTCCTAAATAAGTGAAGTCTTTAACTTCCTCCAATCTTTCATTATTAATTTGTACTTTCGTCTTTGCTCTGCTCTCGCGCCCTCTGCACACTAACACTTTAGTTTTGTTTTTATTCACCCTCATTCCGTATTCCTCTGTCAACACTGCCTCCATTTCGTTCAATGCTGATTCTAATTCCTCCTTACTAGATGCTAATACTGCTATATCATCCGCGAATCTCAGCATTTTTAGTTTCTGTCCCTGTACTTTAATCCCGAAATCCACTCTATCTTTTACCACATTAATCTCCTCTTCGATGTACAGATTAAAAATTAGTGGTGATAACGTACATCCTTGTCTTACTCCTTTCCTAATACCTACTTCCCTTTTTTCCCCTTCTACTTCTATAACAGCAGTTTGCTCTTTGTATAGATTGTGTACTACTCTCCTATCTCTATACTTCATTCCCGCGCTCTTTAGTATCTCGAACATTTTTTCCCATCTTACGTTATCAAAAGCTTTTTCTAAATCTACAAATCCTATATAAGCGTTCTTTCCTTTTTCTATTGTTTTCTCTAACATTACTCTTAGCGCCAGAATAGCTTCGCGAGTTCCCCTATTTCGCCTAAACCCGAATTGGTCTTCTCCTAGTATTTCCTCCGCTCTATTTTCCATCCTCTTCTGCACTATTCTAGTTAAGATTTTTGACGCATGGGAAGTTAGACTAATCGTTCTAAAGTTCTCGCATTTGTCGGCTCCTCTCTTTTTCGGTATAGTAACGATAGTGTTCCTCTTATAATCCTCCGGCATCTCGCCCGTTTCATATATGTATTTTACCAGTTCAAACATCCTATTTACTACTTTCTGTCCCGCACATTTCAAAATTTCCGCCTGTATTTTATCTACACCCGGTGCTCTATTATTCTTTAGCTAGCTTTAGGTAGTTTTCTATCGAATATAAAATTTCTATAATAATAATAAGTTGCTTTTATTTACTTGTAAATTAATATATGTATACAAGATATATTAAATATAAATATAAATTAGATAATGGGTGAAGTATCAGTATGAACTGCTTTTCAACCCCGTAACAAAAGTATGTACATGAAACAATAAAACTACATACTTTGAAACAAAAACAAATTTACTTTCAGTTAAATATACAGTTAACAAAAACCCGATCAGCTGATAATGAATTAAGAACAAAAAAAAAGCTTTTTCTTAAAATTAATCTAGGATTGTATATTTCTTAACTCAGAAGGAAGAGAATTTTATTTACAAGCTTAATAAATAAAACTAGTATGCAAGGCAGTGGGGTGGCTTGGAATTTCTAACATATATATGTAAATAGCCTGGTTCAAATTTGGATGCATCTTTATTAAACGTAATTATTTTTTATATAAATATTTAGGAGCGGTATCTTTTGAAATTTTGTGTTATATATAATAAATATAATAATAAGAATTACACGGATTAATTTTTAGTTGTGAACTCATTATGACCCTATGGGGATAAAATTGTTTTAAAAGTAATATATGATGTTTGAAATAACATAAAGATAAATTGGATAAAACATTTACATGTTTAGTAAATCTTAATTCGTCGTTAAGCTAGAGACCCAAACATTCGCATTTTATGCAGGATAAAATTTGCTATAATTCTCATTGTGGAAGACTCTGTGTAGCTGATTTGAAAGACGTATAAAAAAAAAAGAAAAAAAAACATGCTACCCGTATCGTCCACCATCTTACAATGTGACAGTCGGACGGTTTGCCAAACACTGTTTCACAGGTCCAACTAAATAAAAGATGAAGATAAATCCTTTCGCACGCCGAAAACATGCACAACGGTATAGGATTACCATATTTTCTAATAAAACTTTCCCAGGAAATCAATAAGACGGAATCTGAATCACGGCATTGCCCTAGTTGTAATATTTCACTGGCCCTTTCGCTTTCCAACAAAACTTCCATTTACTTAAGGTTTCAGCGGCACATTCACGGTATTTTATTGCCCAGGCTCTTTTATTGCCGGAGTTTCAGTAGGCCAGCGGAGTAGTTTCTATCGAAATGCCGCAAACAATGACAATTCTCCCAGAGCAGAGGGCTAATTGTATCTCGCAAAGCAATAATCTTGCAAAATATAGAATCTATAAGTAACCCTTTCTGTTAGCTTTTGTGTAACGACTTAATATTAAGCGACAATTATTTTGATTTCAGTAGAGTATATACAGGGTGACACATAAAAGGTATGTAGCGTCCTTATTTATGGCTCGATTTTAAAGATAAAAAAACAGAATAAATTAAAAACATCCTATAATCTGGCATACAGTACACTTTTAATGAAATTCAAATTCACTTATAACAATAGTTATAAGTCAAGGTGTATAGATTTTCATTCATTATTGTAGGAAATTTCTTTTTTGAATTCAAAGATATATTGAAAATTATATTTCGCCGTGTAGTTCTGAGGGAAAAAAATTAATAGAAAGATCATCAACAAAAATGATATGCCAAGTTACCGAACATCAACAGTGATGAAAAATAATCACCGAGCATAATTCGACAAATGTGTGTGTGCATTTGTCAGGTAAGTAGTAAACGGCTGGTGTCAATGAATTTCTTATTTTATTTTACGTATACTTTTATCTACAAAATGAATAATAAGGAACTTACTGATATGTTACAAGTATGTATATTTAGAAAGTGAAAAAACAACTATCAAGCACTGTGTACATATCACGAACGTTTTCCCA
This sequence comes from Rosalia funebris, assembly GCA_037954035.1. Taxonomy (NCBI): domain Eukaryota; kingdom Metazoa; phylum Arthropoda; class Insecta; order Coleoptera; family Cerambycidae; genus Rosalia; species Rosalia funebris. The sequence goes on from JAZFAV010000007.1 coordinate 16,561,253, forward strand.
TGAGAGTATTCCAAGTCATCGAAAAATTCAACAAGACAGAACAAAATATAAGAACATTCGAATTATTTAAGCCAGAAAGCTTGGAACGCAGATTTCGGGATGAAAATCTAGAACAAAATGCCCTGCTGTGCGTTGAAGAGAACTCCAAGATATCTACTTGGAGAATAATTGCACATAATATTGAATTGCTCCAGAAAATGGTACACAGTATTTTAGGAAAATGTAAACTATTTGGAAGACAACTATTATGAACAAAGATCGTAGTTCTGTCATTTTTATTTAAATACGTTGCAGGAATATCCAAGTTTTTGCAGAGAAATAACTTTGTCTGACAAATATTTATTTATCAACAGTAGAATTGTCAACACAAATAACTACTCCCACTGGATCCAACAGTTCAAAGAACATTTACTTGAATCGCATGGCGCGGAATATTAGGTGACACTTGAAGGCCCCTTCTTCATTGTAATTCTCAACCAAGAGAAATATTATGAATTACTAACAAATCACCTGAAGGATTATTTAGACCATTTACTACTTGTTGAAATTAATAGAATCTATTTTCAGCAAAATAGTGATTTTGGCCATCTTGAATCTTCGAACACCAATGCCGTGGCCGGCTCGATCCCCTGATATGACGCCCTTAGATTATTATGTATGGGGCTATATTTAATGTATAGTTTACTTAACATGACCAAATAACATTAATATTCTAAGGGAAGGAATTGTGAACACATGCTATTGAATTCGACCCTAGCTGTACCAATATGTATATCAGCTATGTATTGAATATAACAGCAAACATTTCGAACAATAAATGTAGTTTACTCTTATTTATTTTTTTTAAATTGGGTTCTAATTTATTTCTTTGGCGTTATTATAATACAATATTGTGATAAAAAGTATTTCCTTATTTAAGCATTATTATTATAAAACTACTAATATGGTCCCGTATTAAAACCCTCACGCTATTTTGCAATTGTGCAATCAGCTTTAAAAGTTTTTCTCAACATCACTCTATATTTTGCAAAATACTCATCAACAAATGGCATGGCAATATTTAATATATTCGTACCTCCAAATACAACAATCGGTGTTACAACAACAAGCTATCGTAAATTCTTAAAAAAAAGGTTAATTTTTCATCAATACCGAAGATTATACGCGAACTGACATATGTAGTGAAAATCGTGATCAAATGATTAAAAGCGTATTTTCAGTTTAAGACAGAGTAAACATATGTCAGCTTTAATCTGATGATATCAACTTAAATTTCAACCCTCCTTAATCGAAAGTTTCAACCCTCTCGCAGCATTACATGTGCTGCTAATTTGGGCACTCTACACTTTATATCCACCTTATAGTCATACAACATGTTATTCCTTTTACGATGGATTGATATTACGTACCACTTCGTACTACTGAGTGGAAGTTTGTTATGGAGACACCAATTGTCATGATGAACTATTGATGAAATAAAGTTGCTCTGGAGGCTTTTACAATCTGCCATGGAAATGGATCACTATATATTTAACATCATCAGTTTAAAATATATTGTATATTAAGATAATTTAAAATATCCTGGAAGAAGATTTCAAAGAAGAGTGAATATGAATCTGAATCTTTGATAAATATTTCATAAGAATTTAAAGTTATACTCTTTTTGTCACATTCTGTAAATGTTGACTTAGATATGAATCACAGAACAATTAGACATAGGATATTAGCCAATAATTAAGTGGCTACTTATGCAGAGAACTAGTTTCAGTTTCTCAGCTCTTTGAACTATTGTATTTTATTATTTTCTGATCCGCTTACTGGCTCTCGCCCACATTGCAACATATCTCTTTATTTTTTCCGAGGACGATATTTAGCTCAGAGCTACTCTTTCAACTAACCCGCGGACATTTATGCGGACACACATAAACACACCCAGCCGACTGATGTAGGAATTGAACCAACACCCAGATTACTCCGAGTCGGAAATCTTGACTAGCTCCAAGCGATTGATATCGTTACCCGTCATCGAATCAATCAAGGGAACTTGGTATGGTAAACCAAACCATTAATGACAAACGAACCAAATTTCAAATATATATTCGACAATTCATTAAAAAAATGCATTAATTTAAAGTACGGGAAACATAAAAAGTAGACAGCCAGAAAAGAACCAGAAGAGTGGTGCGTTATGCAAGGCAACTAAACTGATCTTAAAATATCTCGAAATTTTATGATTTGAGGTTGAATTCAAGATTGATTGGGCCAGAGAATATCAGGGATTTATTGGTTCCACTAATGTTAGAAGTATGATTGCAAACATCAAAATAAAAAAAAAAACTATAAAAAGGAAACAATGAATAATATATATGTGATCAAATATTATTAGCTTAAGTTTATTAAGTAGCGGTATTTTTCAAATGTTATAACTTCCTAGTCATATTGCCATTGCAAAACGTGCGGAAAAGTTTTCAAAAGGCCATGACTGAAATAGTTGCTGGAATTCCATAGTTGAGAGAAAGACTTAGAAGCTGATTAAAATTGGCCACGTATCTAAATGCAAACGTATTATCTAAATGAAAAATGTATGTCTACTGTTTAGTCAGATTTTTTTAAATTCTTTACAAGTCTTAAAAAATACGTTACTTAATGAATTCTTTATATTAATAATGCAGTAATGGATTACGAGTACATTGCATAAGGCAAATAAATCTCGAGGAATGACAAATATCAAAGTAGAAATACCCTTTTTACTGTTAGTAATGCTAATAATAGTAAATTAATATATTTGCACTTACTGTATTAATTTAACCTTAACATTGTTATGAAAGAATTCCATTCGGGGAGTGGCTAAATTCTTGTCGATTCTATTAACTATTCGAAATTTATGGTGCACTTTTGATTAATTAAATTATTTATAAATATATTGTATTTTTAATAATGATAACAATTACAACTCACCACAAATGAGTAAACAATTTTTTATTTATGAATAACAGTATTGTATTATACTGTGTTAGAATTTACATTAAGTAAACTTTTCCAGAACGTTGTTTAACGTTTTTTATACGAATTTTCAATTAGTCATTTAAAAGACAACTAAAATTTCTGTGAACAAAATTTTCTCAAAATCATTTCTTAAATAACTGGCATTCAACCTTTCATAAGAAAATAATTTTATAGACAATTTGTATCCTTTTAATTAATTCCTATTTATTAATTCCTATAAGACATTATATATTTTATTTCAAGGGAAATGAAAAATAGACAATTTTGAAACTATCGTTGGAATAATATTATTTTATAAGTTGGTATCCTGTTTTTCCGTATTTATTATAATAGCAATCGATATTGAAATGTGTGTTATTTTCATCACGCGTAGGACTAGGACTTATAAGGTCCTGATAGTATTAGGAAATTTATTTTATACATAGTCCCGTTATATAAGAAAAAAGAAAGAAAAAAATGTTTTGTATTATGTATATGTGTTTGCCTTGTATAAATAGTGTTCTAACGCACTATCATTCGAAGATATTGTAAGTTTTCGAAAGGTTTTTAATACGAAATTATGTTACTGTCATAAATATGTATACCCTATGTATTAATTTAAACATTTATTATCAGTAATCAATAGAACCGGTCGATTAGTCAGCCGAACATTTCCGCATGTGGAGATGGTGAGTCGGTGAATCAGCATCTCCATTAGATCGATCGATCGACTTTCGCAGTAGATGTTGAATATCTATTTAGTGGTGCACTGGATATTTTGGTAATAATGGTTTTGCGTTGCAAGGTGCTAATTTATCATGTCGAATGTACGGAGGGCTAAAAACGACCACTTTTTGATCAACCATGTAAGTTTATATGGAAATTTGCAGGCTTGAAATACGATAGTACAAAAATAATGTTTAATTTGAGAAAAACCTTTGTTAGGCTAGGACAAAGCTGAGCTGTAGGAAACAGTGCATAGCATAAATATAAAAAAGTGACCAAAGACTGAGAACTGAATTTATATTTGACTTCACTTTTATGTTGATGTAACTAATGAAGGCAATAGAAAAATTACAAAATTCTTCATTGTTGTTAGCGGTTTTACTACAGGTAGTGGGTGATATACATGCACAGATATATGGATTAAGGGACTTAAAACATATCTGAGTATATTGAAAGTTTGACATCGTTTTAACGAATGTTTCAGATTTTGCCAGATTAAAGCAAATGTATAGTGTTTTTGCGTCTACAGATTCGTTACATAATACATAATTACGATTTTTTTAATTATGCCAATTTTACATCACTGGCTGTCGAATGGTCGTTGTCTTCATATAAGAACATTTTTTCACCATGGCGAACACCACTCGCTGAAACAGCTGTAGAAATATACCTCATACTGCAGATGTTTAACCAAACTAATCCAGCTGTTAACCGCTGTTTAATAATACTGTAAAGCATTTTACAGTGCTGTATAAATTACAGTGTATAACCAAGCGCTTATTATAATTGTATTACTTAGCATTATTGATTTTATTTGAATTATTGTGAAGCCGTAAAGTTGACGCCTCTGATACGCTGACGAAACGAGCGGCTGTACTAATAAGTGATGAGTATTTCTATAAACTTTTGAATTGATGTTTTATACTGCCCAGTTACTTTAAATGAACTTATGTGTTCGTTTTTCTCTATCGTGAAATTGTTTCAAGACATACGAATGGTCTATACAAGAATTATATATTTCTTCCATATATTAGAATGTTTTCTGAAGAATTTATAGTAAAAAATGAATAAGGTATATTTAGCGTAATTAAAAATGACTAGGTATATATCATACGTCGCACATAAATACTTGTTTGTTTTATGCCAACTGTCATACTGTCATCTACGTTGAATAAACTAATCTATTACAGTACCATATAACAAATTGATAGTTTAATAAGACGTAATGTACTGTATTTAATAAAATGAGGAAGACGAATTAAGGCAATCTGCATAAATAACGTATCTATTTAACAAAACTAGGCACTAGCAGTTGATTAATTTAAACTCCTAAATACAAGAAAAATAAACGAAAGCTCGTTATGAGCTGAGAATATTCCATGCTAGCTGGCTGGAATGCTTAATTATTTCAGTATAAAACTATTAATCTGAAATTTTTCAGCAGGCCATGAAATATGAATGTATGTTATTTCGGTTTTAAATTACCACATCAAAGCATCACTGTAAAATGCCTTTTTTGTCCCTTTTTTATATCACGGCGCACACAAATACCAGAGAAGTCATTAACGTCGCCATAGGTCGTTAATATGGCATGATCTCATTTAAGGGTGTTCCTTGCTTTAAAGGCCCAAAGATAATTTCAATATACTTTTTTAATTGTAAAATTAATAAACGGCCATATGATATGAATAATGTTAGTTTATACCATTAAAACAATTTAATAAATTTCAATATTAATTGAAAGTGATAAAGTGAAGGCTGATAACCTGAAACTAAGAGCGGTGGTGCGTTCTGTCTAATTTTAGAAAAATCGTTAAAATATACAGGGTTCGTCTAAAGTCCTTCTCCTTAACATTGGAACTGAGAAACTTTTAAAAAAACGAAAATTGGCATCCCCACATTAAAGTGTAAAAATAATGTTTGAGATAATAAATAACGATATAATTATCAAATATGGCGTTACAGCGCAATTTTAAAGATAATTTTTAAATACAACAGTGTGTCAGTAACACCTCATGTGGAAGCTCTTTCAAATAACTATTCAAACGTTGTTTTTATTTTGAGGCCTTTTGATTTTTGAAAAAAATATATTCAATTTAATACCATTAGGTATACTTTTGAGGTAGTGCCTCTCTGTAAAAGCTACGTGTGAGGTTGTTTCTGACAGATATTACGCAAAAAATCCCTAAAACGTTTTCGCATATCCGAATTTTATTTTGTGTGTACATTAAAAATAGATTTTAGGTTAATGGGAAACTACAAATTTAATTCACAAATAAAATGATAATAGTAAAAAGTAGTAGGTATCAGATATCTTTAAAGAATTTTAAATAAATGCTTAAATTGTGCACTTTCGTTTGTCCTCTGTAGTTGACAGTACAACACCATGTTATAAAATTCTCCCATCCGTTCACGTTTCTCCGCGGAAATTAATCTATGTACATTCCTCAGTAATTCTGTTTCCAATTCTCGATGTTAACGGGTTGCGTAAAGGATACCTTAGATTTTAGATATGCCCACAAAAATAAATCTAACGGCTTAAGATTTGGAGATCGAGCAAGACCACTCTATTGTAATTTATCTATTGGGATATTGTTCATTGAGATAAACTCTTACTACACCATAATAGTAAGCAGTGCACTATTCTGCAACATGTTGAAATACATCTCTTTTGTAAATTTAGAAACCAAGATACTTATTCACACATTAACGTTTTCTGGAAATTATGTCATGAAATATATGAGGATTTGTATCACTCCAGTATCTTGAGTATTCACATTATCAGTTAAAAAAATGTAGATTCATCAGTACAATAAATTATTTTTGTTTGTTTAATCGGAATATATAAGATATTCCAATTCTAAAATTTACTAAGTAGTGAAGTTTTCGACATTTTCCCCAGATTTGGGAGACTTTTTAACTTTTTTAGAAAAATATAAATCAATAACTGAAAATCTTTATATAATGAAAATTACAATATTTATAAGTCACACGTAGTCATTGGAAATGATAATATGGTTCATTTTTGATGATTGGATGCAATATTGAGGCGAATATTTATTATAATAGAATTGTTTGGAAAATATTCCTGATTTTTGAGTGACAGTCTTTTATTAATAGTAACCCACATTTTCCTTTCACAATAGGAATTGTTTTAATTTAAGCTTTAAATTGGTGTAAGTATACTTAATTTCATTCCAAACTAATTGCAAAAAATTAAAAAATTTTGGATTCATATGAAAGATATACAGCATCGTAACTACTCGTATTTGCAAATAAAATAAGTTATATGTGGAAATAAATGAGTACTAAATTATAACGATTCCTATATGAAAAAGAAAATAGTAACTGCCATCCAAAAATGAGGAAGAAAACTATTTTTATTTTATTCAAATGATAGTAAATATTTTCTTCAATATTGAACCCAAATATCAGAAATGAACCATATTATCTTTTCCAATGCATACTTGATGTTTCATGATGCAAAAATTTTCAATTTCATAATAATGAAATAAATCCGCCATATCTGAGGAAAGTGTTAAAGATTTACATTTACTGTATAGTTAATTTCATGGAGAATCGAAGCACGGTAAAATATACAAGATATTCCATTTAAAAATACAAAATTGATGACACTTTCGGTGAAACCGGCAGCTGTATTGATAAAACATGTATGGGTATGTCAAAATATAGATATTTACATACTTCTGGTATGCGAATTTTAAATTTGAAAATTGTATTCCAATTTTTGAACAAATGGCGAGCTAATACATCATCTCGCTAATACCTGATACATTCCAAGTCATTTGAGACGCTTTATTCAAGGATACACGAAATGTTTTATTATAATTTATATCACAATATGATGATAAACTAGTCGTAAACCTAATGACTCGGTAATGGACTCCATAATTCCATTAAATCGTTCGAAAACTCGCGACCTTTCCCATATCAATCACAAATGATTGATCTGGGACATATCTCCGTCTATCTTACGACAATTAGTCAACTAGATATCCCAAGTACAAAGAACTCCGGCGGGAATCGGTAATTAATCAATTATACCCCGAAAATATCCACTCGAACCTGTGAGGATAGGACTAATTATTTTTGCTCGGATCCGCTCATTAGCTTAGGCAGTGCTATCAAAAGCGCACCTCATAGCGAATTCGAGCACGTAGCAGCTATAATGTTCGCCATAAATAAAGGCAAAGGTTTTCCTCATTAATTTATCCCCTATTGATCGCACCCGCATACCGCGTCATATACGGACGGAGATAAGGTTTCCACCGATTATACGGCTATGATATAGGCGCCATCAATTCTGTGACAACGGCAGCTCGCTCGGATGCCCTTTCTACCAACAAAACGAACGCGAAGGCGTGCAAAAAACAAAAACAGATTCAGAGGCGGATCGGGGCGTCTTCGGTACCCTTAACAGATGGTCTCGTTTGGATAATTGATTGAAATTAATGTACGTTTTAAATGGATTACAAACAAAATAGGGAACCGTAGGAGTAGATGAATGTTTCCATACTCCTACAGTCGACGTGGGGCAATGTGAAATACTTTGAAATCACTCACAATATAATCAAACGCATCAGTACAGTATAGCCAGCAGTTCTACAACCAATATCTCTCGTCGGCATGATGGCCTTTAGATGGTCATTTTGCAGGCCTAGTGGAATTATTACCTTTTATCGACCTATCTTTGTAGACCTAGGCTAGCCTTGTGTAGGGGTAAGCCCTCTTCCACAGCTCAACTCTTCCGAAAACAATCGGGAAGCAAGAAAACACAAATGTGTCCTTAGCTCTCCTCCAGAAGCTGATACATCGGTAAAATACCTGAGCGAATCTAATTAGACTTATGTTAGCGGAGTAAATCTAAGCCATCTATATGCTAATTGAAGAGCTTGGGAGAAGAGGGTAACAAGCCACAATTTCATAATTTTTTGTTATAAGCATACTCATAATAATAAAGCAGGGAACAAGCCGTGAATTTAATTTCACGGAAATCGAGCAAAATATGGCAACGCTGTGCGCCAAATTCCTTCTTCACTCATTCCCTTTTATGCGCATATCAGATGCAGGAAGGTAACAAGCCACCAGTATATCAACATGGCCGCCTTATGTTCAGATGATGTTAAGAGGAAAGTGTTTGAAAACAATGACGAATCTGACTGTAATGATGTAGACTTTGACTCAGACGATAGTATAAAGGATAAAGACTATGTTGCATTATCTGATGACAGTGACAGCAGTGACGAAGATAATAATTTGGTAAGTTTAAAAACAATGTGGCATATTACCTTTTAAGACAAAAATTGGCATCTTTTTTAAGTCAACAGTGGCATTTTATTCTAATATTATTTTGTATTTAGAATTTAGTTTAAACGGTTTAATGTAGATTATATTACAGAAACTGGCAAAATGCAGTGAGCTTATTTCTTTTATAACAAGCTTCAGTGGTTGTCGACCTACGGCTGATTAAATAAAATGTATTTGTGGCTTGTTACTTTTTTTTGTAAATTAATTTGCTTGTATTTTAGAAACATAATGTATCCAGAGGCACTCTCGAAACACTAGAAAAGAAAGTTAAATCCAGGTGGCGACAACAAAATAGTGAAACCATAAATAAAGTAAAAATAAGTGTAGATCGTTGCTTTTGGGAAGTGAAGAAAAAATAATTCATTCATTTTGGAATTTGGATTCTTACGATAAGCAAAACGCATACTTATTTGGAACAATAAAGGCCATACCTAAAAAGAGAAGTTATCCCAAGAAAACAAAACGGCAAACATCTTCTCGAAATGTGACATTTTTATATTCTGTGAAAGTTCAAGGGGTTGACCAGCAAATATGCAAGGAAAAGTTTTTATCTGTGCATGGCTTAAATAATTCTAAAGGCGAATATACAATAAATGCAAGCAAATTCGACAGGGAAATACAATACCAAAATGTGACGAACGAGGTAAACATCACAACTGTAAGAACCAATTACCCGATGAAATGGTAAAGAGTATACATGACCACATTAAGGCTATTCCTAAGTATACAAGCCATTATAGCAGAAAATGTAACCCTAACAGACTCTATATTGATCATGATATCTCCATTGCGTCTCTTTATAAGAATCACTATAAGCCTTGGTGTGCAGAATATGATATTGTGTGTGCTAAGGAAGATGCCTACCGAAGAATTTTCTGTAGTCACTATAATATTGGTTTTAAGCTCCCGAAAAGTGACACTTGCCAAACATGTGATCAGTATAAAATTTTAATAGATTCGAACAAAAACAATGAAGCAAAATTAAAACAAAACCAATTAGAATTAGAATTACATCAAAGAAGGGCGGAGGCAATGCAGACAAACATGAAAAATGAAATAGATGAAGCAAAGGACAGAAACAAAAAACATGTTATTTCGTTCGATCTCCAACAAGCACTTCCAATCCCTGATATAACTGTAGGAAAGGTATTTTATTTAAGAAAAGCGTGGATGTATAATCTTGGATTACATGATTGTAACACTGGAAAAGGATTTATGTACATGTGGCCAGAACATATTGCAAAACGTGGAAGCGACAAGATAGCAAGTGTTATTTTAAAATGTATTAATGATACTGCCCCACAATCTGAAGAACTTATAGTGTTTACTGATAACTGTGGGGGGCAAAACAAAAACTGGACAATAATGTCTCTGTGGTTGCAGATGGTACGAGAACAAAAATTTAAAAGTATTGAACATCGATTTCTCGTTCCAGGACATACCTATTTACCATCCGATAGACACTTTGCCTCTATTGAAAAGCACAAGAAATATTTAAAACAGGTATATTCTCCTGATCAATGGTATGATGCTGTTAGGCAGGCAAAACAAAAAAATCCTTTTGAAGTTATACCAATGACACAAGGAGATTTTTATTCTTTTGAAACTATCCAAAAATCTATTAACAAAAAGAATATAACAAATACAAAGGAACACGTAAATTTCAGTAAAGTAAGATGTTTTCGCTTTGAGGCAGATCACCCTAACACAATGTTCGTTAAACATTATTTAAATGAGTCGTTTAAACCAGTAAATATTGGCAAGAGAGGTGTTCATCTATCAAGTGGTCAAAAATTATCTGAGCTTCCCCGAAAATACAATGAATTTATAGGAATAAATCCAAAAAAACTTGAAAACTTGAAGGCACTGCTTCCTTTCATTCCCATCATTTATCATGGCTTTTACTTAGAACTTGGCGTAGAAGCCGTACAGTTAGACGCTACTGATGCAGATGGTAACAACATTGAACATTTAGACGATGATGAATCAGAAAATTTATGAGTTCTGTTTTTTTTTTTAATTAAAAGGATTTAAGCAATATTTAAGAAGAATAAGATGGGGTTTGATTTCAAGTTAAAAAGGCAACAAGCCACTTTTTTTTTGTTAATTTTGGTCATATTTTTATTGCCTGTTGTAGTTTTGTTTTTTCCTTTGCACCTTGTCATACTTTTATATATGAATAAACTACTACAAAAATATTTCAGTCTTTCTTTTATTATTACGATTTCAGGATTTGATTAAAATATAGAAAGGTGTATAACTCCATAATAGATAAATGTGGCCTGTTATCCTCTTCCCCCGAGCTCTTCAATTGTAAAAACATATAGATTACTAGTTTTGCTAGTAAAGTGATAGATGGATACATACTGCAAAGGGAAACTTAAACAATTCACCTGGATACTGCTATCTATATTGGACCTCAATTTTCACTGAATAAATTTGTCAATAAAACTGCTACAGAAACTGAATTGATCACAAAAAAATTGATAATAGAACAGAAAACAAAGTTAACTAGGATAAAATCCTAATTCACAATTATCAGTTCAACTGAAAAAACTAAATTGGCCAAATTATCCTTATATTGAATGGCCATTAATTTTAATTTGTTAAGTTATTTTAATTTTAATTTAAAATGTGTAATAATCATCTTGGATGGCCTGATCTTTATATGGCGGAAATTAATTTACTAATACATTTGAGTAAGTTTTTCCCTTTTCAAGATATTGAATAATAATGCCAACTGGATGCCAGGCATATTGTTTACGTCACGTTTGCTTTTGTAATAAAGGATTAAAATTACTGCTAATATACGGGGTGATATTTGTAAACTTGCACAGGGCTTGGGGCGTCGTACTTATACGGCGGTCTTTCCAAGCAACTGTAATTTATTTACATTTAAATAATTAATATATTAATATATTTTATAATATGTGTTTTGTATTAGGATGATATGTCTTGAAGCGCGTATATCATTTAAAAGTGTTTATGGTACTAGACTGAAATTAATATTGGCATTTTATGAATCACTAATATTTTGAAGAAAATGGAATAGAAATATAGAAAAGGTGGAAATGATAACAGGTGGGATAATTGAGGATAATATTTATTATATATACTTTTTAATAATATTTGCTAATACATTATTACCAACAGTGAATACTCAGAAGAAAATGTATGTGAATTGAAGTTATTGGTAGTACACGTTCCATAGAACAAGGTGTTTACTACGAGATCCAAAGCCGATGTAGTTCTGGAAGGGGTTATAAATTAAAAAAAAACAGTCATTCCCTTCAACATTACCACTGCCGGAGTTGGAATTCGATCTTAGATTGCGTTAGACAATAATTCGACCGTATGTCGACTTTTAATTCTTATTATGCCTCTTATAGAAAATTAGCAAACGCCACCTATTTTCACGCCTCTACCAATTTTTTACATATATGCTTATACAGCTTGATACAAAAGCCCATCCGACATTCTCAGAAAGCCAGGCATAGTTCGGTATACTTGCACTGATGATTCCTAATAAAGATGAAAGATCCGAGACGGCCTGGTGTTCTCAAATGGCACCAATTAGAAGGCAATAATTCCTTTTAAATTATGCCTCTTTTTCAATTAAACATTATTAAGATGCTCACATCGTTAATTTTTGCGGTTAAATAGTTGTTCTACACGTTAATATTATAAAACTCAGCTTGTGGATTAAACACAGTGTGAGCAACCGTGTATACATATAAGGTTGAGATGATATGGGATATAGCCTTTTCTAATCACGTTAGCAATGACTAATTAATATAACAGTTTGCGTTTTTATATCGAAGATGTACATAGTATTCGTTTGGCTGTAGAATAATGGACTAAAGTATTTTTAAATTGTATGCATTTATATATACATACTGCAATACTGTTTGTATTGCTATTGATATAATACTATTGTAGATTATAGCGGTTACCAATCGATTTTATAGTGAAGAAATATATTTTCTATGGTACTTTATAAGCTTCTCACTGTTTAATAAATATTTAACAAAGAGTTTTACCTTTAAAATAGGGCATCGTTACAACCATTATTATTAATAAAGATTCAAGATTATGGCTTTAGAGAATGCAAAGTGCTACTATTCAACCCGATAGACCTTCGGGAGTCTATTATTATCACCTTTGTTTTTATTACCTATTTCGAGCGATCAACAATAAATAACTTCCCTAATCAAAGTACTATGTTTGATATTATTCTATTATACTGTAACATACTTTGAAAATTTATTATAACCTTAGCTCATATATGTATGTGCCCTTTTAGCATTTAGGTGATACTAGAGATATATTGGTCATATTAAAAATTCACATGTACATAAATTATGTTTTTCATATTTATTCATATATTTTTAAACAGATTCATGCTTGAGTCTTTGAATGATGTTTTAACGCAATACAGGAATCTGCGAAAATTATTCTTATAAAGGTCGTAACCCTCATCTTACGTTGGTGGTCGGTATATATAAGCTGTATTTCTTTTCATATTCATACCGTACAGGTATTAACTTAATTGAGTACATCCATTACTAACAGCTATAGGAGTTTCTCTGAGTATTTCTTTATTAATTATTATGTTACACTACCTATTACAGGAAAAAATCTTACCTTGTACGAAAAACGGTGTCCAGCTCGTTCGGAACCTACCTGTAAAGAAACATATAGGTATTGTTACTTAATTAAGAATTATATATACGTATGTAATTACTTTATAGATAATATAATCCCACCGATACAATATACTGCTTTGATTTTTTATTTTTTTATTCATATATTAGTATTATATCTAACTAAATCAAAGTATTTTTTTGTTACAACAAAATCAGTCATGACTTTTTATTAACAAAGAATGTCATTATATTTATTTTCCCTTGGAGATGCAATATATGTGGGGATCATATTACATATATCGATACATATATTGCATCTACAATGGAAAATAAATATAATGAATTTGAAAAGGCATAATTGCAAATATTTTCTTCAAAAACTATTTCGTATTTTAATTAAAACTAAAGTACTTAACTTACCTATTTAACTCCTTCCCTAAATCCAATCGTCTAGACCAGGTTCCATTACACACAAATCACAAGATATGTCCAAAAAACTGTTTATGCACATCCACTAGATATATATTTACACTGCACATCTTTCGATTTAATTGACCACGATCGAATTGAACAAAGAAAAATCACTACCGCACGTCACTCTCTTCTTCACCAACTCTCACCTTTTAATGACTGTTCAATAAAACGCTTGGCAAATTTTAACGTTAAATTTTTTTGCACATATAAAGTAACATGATCTTTTTCATAACTGATATGAAAAAGGGATGGCGGAAGATTGTAATAAACTGTTATCGGTTGCCGTGGGGCTTATAATATAAATCCGAATCGGGCTGTAAAAACTGCGATATACCGAGTGTAACAGAATCATGGTATGCCCATCCCTTTTTCCTTTAGTGTTGAAGATAATTGATTGAAATTTGGGATATCCTATACACATAATAAGCGGCACTTTCTGATATACCGTTGATTTTTCTTTCACTTCCGGTTTCGCCGGAAGTGCCACTAACCGAAAGTGGCACTAACTTTCGATTTTTAAAATGGAATACCCTGTATACTACTGCAATTTTTGAATTCTGGATAATTTTATAAATCCAACGATACCAAATAAGTGACATTTAAAATATAATTTATTGACATGCGAATTATTAATATAACCAATCTACTTAGTTCTAGTCTATTTCGATATATTGCAACTGACTTTGTTGTTACTATAAATTACTTAAATGCTATACAGCGCACATATATGAGCTAAGGCTAAAATAAACTTTCATAGCCACAGGTATATTATAATAGAATGAGACCAAACGTAGTATTTGGTTAGGGAAGTTATTTATTCTTGATCGCTCGAAATAGGTAATGAAAACGTAGGTGATAGTATTAGACTCCCAGAGGTCTATCGGGTTGGATAGAAGCAGTTTGTAGTTTCTAAACCATAATATTAAATCTTTTTTAACAATAGCAGTAATGATGTCCTATTTTAAAGGTAAAATGTTTGTTAAATATTTATTAAACAGTGAGAAGTTTATGAAATATCATAGAAAATATTTCTTCACTATAGAACCACTAGAATTGGCAACCGCTAGAATATACAGTAGTATGACATCAATAGCAGTATAAATAATATTTCAGTACATTTAGTTTTAATAGCAAATCATATTCCAAATACCTATAATAATAAAAATGGGGAAATAGTGTGTCGTACATACATGTGTGTGTTTATTTCCGTAGCAGTGCCCACAAGAGAACAGATATTATATCCTTATGTGTGTACCGTGTAATATGTAATGGATTATCATCATCATGAGGTCATCAGTTCTAAGACTGGTTGGACGCTAATCTCCAGCTTCTCCTATCTTGTACTAACCTACGCATTTCGCTAATTGTGCTACAACCTACATCCCTTACTATTTGCGAGCAGTAGTCTAATCTAGGACTACCTCTGCCTTTCTTCACTCCTATTTCTGCCCCCAAAATATCGCAGACTATTCCCCCGTGTCTCAGCAAGTGGCCTACCATTCTACCTCTTCTCTTCTTTATGTTTTTCCACATACTTCTTTTCTCGCCGACTTTCTCTAATACTTCTTCCTTTCTAACCCTATCAGTCCACGGTATTTTCATCATTCTTCGGTAACACCACATCTCAAAAGCTTCTAATTTCTTCCTACTTGCTTCCCCTACCGTCCAGGTTTCGCAACCATATAGTGCCATGCTCCATACATACGTTTTCAAAAATCTCTTCCTTGTTTCTAAGTTTATTACCTCCGAGCATAAAAGTGCTTTATTTTTGTCAAAAGCTACTCGACCCTGCGCTATTCTTTGTTTTATATCTTTATCGCTTCTTCCATCCCAATTTATTTTACTTCCTAAATAAGTGAAGTCTTAACTTCCTCCAATCTTTCATTATTAATTTGTATTTTGGTTTTTGCTCTGCTCTCGCGCCCTCTGCACACTAACACTTTAGTTTTGTTTTTATTCACCCTCAATCCGTATTCCTCTGTCAACACTGCCCTCATTTCGTTCAACGCTGATTCTAATTCATGTATAGTTAAATAGTTAAATTATTATAATTTAACTATACATCTATAATTTTAAACTCAGTCCATTTTAAATTATGTACTCATAAATCATTAAATTATATTGTAAATAGTTGTTCTAAGACTTCCGATTTGGTTGCATATCGCTTTTCCCATTTAGTATTATTACTGGGATAAATTTTGCAGATAGCAGAACTTGCAGCCGGATGGATTTACCCCTTCGTATGTGTACAATTCATTCTGGCTTGAGCCAAGTCTGTATAATGCACCATAATCTTCAGACAGCGTATAAGCTTCGTAGTTGGCAAACATTTCCAAAATAAAAAACACCAAACTATAACTTTCTAGCCCTGATTTGTTATTCTGCATGTGCCAGTTTTTGCTCGTCTACGTCGGGTATATGTAAGTAACTAAGTTTTTCTTAGTTATTTGACGTATAGATAGGTGCTTATATCTGATTCCACACTTACTTTTACTTTTATCATGTCAGTCAATATTCAAGAGAAATAATATTTCCATTCCAACAGCAACATTAATTCAGATCAGAAGCAACAATTCATTATGAATTAATGCTTTGACCATAGACAATGTTAATAGATGAGTATAACTGGATTCAAACCTCAAAATCTTACATTTTCTCCAGTGGAAATTTTTAGCTTCATAGATATTCAAATAAACTGTTTGTTGTTATCATGAGTCCATCATAATCTTCGAGTTTCATCTTTTCTTTCAAAATATGTCCTAATATTAAGCGAGTCTTACTTAATAAGTTGTTGAGTATGAGTTGTCCTCATAATTTAGACGATTGAAATTTTACTGAACAATTTGATTATATATTAATATGCATTATAGTACAGAGGCTATTTGGCTGTATTTTATTCATGTTTAGTGGATGCAGATTCTTCAGGAATAAATTTTGCAATAATATTATAATTTATGTGTGCAAACTACGCCTAAGTTTTGAAACACGTGTGATAGCATTTTTGTGCAATAAATGTGCCGATATCTTATCTGCATCATCATAAAAATATAAATTATTTTCACAGCGGCACAGATAAAAAAAATCTCGTTTCTATCGACTGTCATGTATGTAACCGATTGCGAAAACTAGATTTGGTAATGACGAAAAATTAGGAAATTTCTTCTAAGAGTTCTACTTCTCTATCGGAGCTATCAGATTACGTTAACATTTCCATATTCACTTTTATGGTTCGTTGTTATTTCACTTATAAATATTGATAAGCATACGTTAACAACTCTATGCTAATTATCTACCGTCGCTGATCATTAAAAACCTTGTATCGATATTAAAGGGTCTTTCAATAAGGACGCTCGATTTCTAAATGCAAATAAAACACAAAGTTGTTTGTGAGACATCCACTCAGTTTTTTTTTTATTTAAATGAATATTCTATGGCATTAAATATGGAATGAAACGTCGTTCAAATGTTCGTCGCGGCTTTGTTTGGTGGCACGTATTCGGGAGTTCCATTATTCGATGACATTGTCTCATAAATCTGGCTGAATTTGCTGGATGGCGTTCGTTATGTTGACTTTGAGGGCAACAATTGTTTGCGGTTTATTTGCATAGACCTGCGATTTAAGATAGCCCCAAAAGGAGAAGTCTACAGGCGTTAAATCGCACAATCTCGGTGAACTGTTCCTGTCGCCGCTGCGCGAGATAACCATGTCCCCAAATCGCGCGTGCAGAATGCCCATTAAAGCATGAGCTGCGTGGCACGTAGCGCCGTCATTTGGAACCACATGTCGTGTGATTTAGGCCACAAGAAGTTGTTTATCAGCTATCTGTAACGCTCGCTGTTGACGGTTATAGCAATGCCAGTTTCGTTTTGGAAGAAGTACGGACCGATGAATCCGCCAGACTAAAATCCGCATCAAACAGTGACTTCTCGGGATGTATTTGGCGCTGGTGTATTTCGTATGGATTGGTATCGTCCTAAAGCCGACAATTTTGCTTGCTCATATATCCATTCATCCAAAAATGGGCCTCGTCGCTAAAAATTTTTTTGGCGAAATTTGGGTGAACTTCCAACTGCTCCAGAGCTCAATCAACGAACACACGGCGTTGTATATGGTCGTTTACCTTAAGTTCCTGGGTTAGTTGGATTTCATACGGGTGTAAATCCAAGTCCGGACGTAAAATTCGCCAAGTTGAAGTCGCAGGAAGGCCAAGTTCTTGTGAACGACGCAAAATTGACGGCCTCGGGTTTCCCGTACACTAACATGCACAGCAGCAATGTTTTCAGCAGACCATGCGTTTGGGTGATGCAGGGGTCAACACCCCTGCATCACTGCTGATTATTTATCAAATAGGTTGATACGAATTTGGCCACCAAACGTCGAATAGTCGACTCGGCGGGACGGTTGCGTTGAGGATAAAAATCGCGTTTTAATGATTTGCACACGTTGTTGAACGCTATAACCTTGGTGATTTGTCATACACTACTGAACAATTCACAACAAATTTGACAGATGTTGCTTTAACAACACGGCCGCTATAGCCTAACAAATTTCGAGCGTCCCTATTAAAACAGCCTATGCAATTTATCTTGGTCTCTCTGGTTCTATTTTTCGAGAAAAGTACAATTCTCAAAAAATAACATCTGTCTTATAAACGATAAGTGGGGAAACTCCTATATGAAACCATATGAATTTTTAATGTATACTTCACTTAAAAGTTATAATAACGTAGAACTATAAACAGAGACGTATATTTGCTAATACATGCAAAATTGATGTAAAAATTAACTAAAAATATTGATTTCGGTGTGCTAATCCATTTGATATTTGCCAACAGAACAATTGCCGAATTTCACAAATATAAATGAATTGTTTGCGATTGGGCACGCTTCAGCTATGTATCTGCATTCATGTAAACCTACACTGCAAACGTTTCTACTCGCCATTAGCATAAACATAAATGTCCATTTCGCAAATCACACCAAACGACCGGTAAAAACCCGCCAATGCAAAGTACAGTTTTGACAAAGACTCATGATTTGCAGCTAAACGTAAAATACATTTTGGCAGGAAATATTCATACGGGGTGGATTAATAGCTATTACAAATGACCGCAGTGCCGTGTATTGTAAGAGTGGCTGGGGCCGTTTTATCTGTGTAAGGGGGAAAACGCTCCCCAACCGGTAATGTCAGCCCCGAATTAAAATCTTCGCTGGGGAACCTGTTAAATACAGGCTCAACAAAAGCGCTCTCGTATGTTCTGTATTAATGTGCGGAGTATGTAGTTGCATAGTATTATCCATTTGCAGCCTATACAATATTTTGTAAGAATACATTAAATATTTTTGTAGATACGTTATATTTATTTAATTCTTCTTCCTCTAAAGAATAATTAATAATCGACATTTGTGTGTGTTACACTGACAAAATTGTTTAGCCTGGATTATTCAACTGTTGCGTTATCCTAACAGTTACCAGGTAAACAAGTAATCTATTAGTAGTAATTATATTAGTTATAAAACGATGCATGTTTGTTATAAGACATACATTGTTAATATGGCTACTTTATAGAACATTATTATAATGAATAACAAACGTCTCATACTGATTTATAATAATTATGAATATTTTGTCTGTGATTATTACAAACAATTTATTTATTTCAGATTTTTCTCTGTGTACCTTTTACTCATAGCTACTTAGCAATATAATTTTTAGTTATATATTTTTCCATTACTACAATTTACGCTACCTTATTAGGTCGCTATCCTGTTTATATAAATTTATATATCAGTAACATATAAGTCGGAAATCGAGAAAGGAACCACCTAAACCGTCAAATGGTTATCAAAGTAGTTCCCGAATAGCTAAGCTATTACATAATCGCTTTAGGAAACAACTGCTCCTCGGGCTAAAGCCCCGCCAGGCATTTAATTATACCTAAAAGCGATCCTCGACCCCTTTCTCGTGTTTCTGCACGTTCACGGGTTTTATTTTTTGAAACCTTATCTGATCGTGCACAAACACGAGAAAGGGGTCGAGGATCGCTTCTAGATATAATTCAATGACTGGCGGGGCTTTAGCCCGAGGAGTAGTTGTTTCCTAGAGCGATTATGTAATAGCTTTGCTATTCGGGAACTACTTTGATAACCGCTTGGCGGTTTGGTGGTTCCTTTCTCGATTTCCGACTTATATGTTACTGACAGAGATCGAATCGATAAAGATGTATACCCCATAGAGTTCATTCGGCATTTGTACTGGATCGGCGTACCGTGTACGGCACTGATGAGAACTAATAAGTTCGAAACAGCTCTATGCCGTTTGGTTCCGATCCGGGACAGATGTCGATGTTACATATTTTTATTCTATCTCGATCCCTATTTTTATATTCTCACTATTAATTTCATTATCTCACTGTTAATTTCATCGAAAGTTTATATTATTTATATTTTTTGAACAAATTATATACAGTGCGCTGTACAGTGCTCCCTGTAAAAGCTAAGTGCTAGGTTTTTTTACAGGAATCACGCCAAAAGTCTCTTAAACGTTTTACGTTTACAAATATGTATAAAAATAATACATTTAATTTACACAATGTGTACAAATAGCAAAATGATAAAAGTAAAAAGTGACCAGATATCTTTAAAATTTTTTACAACAAATGCTCAAAATGTGCACCTCCTTCTTGCTGAGAGTATAACATCCAGTTATAAATTATTCTCTCATTCGTTCAAGTGTTTTTACAGAAATTAACCTATATTCTTCAGTAATTCTCTGCTACACAACCTGGAAGTTAGTGGGTTGCGTAGCATATACCTTATATTAACTACATCTGCAAAAATGAATCTAAGATCAGGTCTGGAGACCGAGCAGGCCACGTTATTATATACTCTATACCGGACGTCCAATCCACCTACTGGGCTACTAGTTATTGAGACTCTTACTGCGCTACAATAATATGGATATGAAAAAAACGTCTATGTGGCTTTTTGCATGATTTCTGTTAAAGAAACCTGGCATGTAACTTTTATAGAGATACTGCATAAAAAGTTTGCTGATGTGCCAATATTAGTTCTAATCGATTTTTTCGAAAATCAAAAGACATACGTCAAAATAAAAACAACGTTTTTATATAAAATTTATATTTCAAACAGCTTCTAGATGAGGTGTTACACGCATACCACTGCCATTTAAAAATACTGGAGTAGGTCGGAACCTTTGGTGTGAAGATAACACTGACTTAGTTTTCCACAAAACATCAAAACACTATATACTAAACTCGACGCGCGTTTTGCCAACAAAGTTGGCATCTTCTGGAGATGATTAAAACTGAAGTCAGTTTTAATATCTCCAGATGATGTCAACTTTATTGGCGAAACGCATGTCTAGTGTAATGTATAGTGTCTTGTGGAAAACTAAGTCAGTGTAATTTAAAAATAGTTTCCAAAATGATGCCGCAACGTCATCTTTGACTTTTGTATCACTATTTGTTAACTAAATCGAGATCTTTACAATTGCATGAATGTACGTCACTTTTTGTTCTTTTAAGTCAGTTCCAAAGTTAAAGGGGAAGGAAGGGATTTTAGACGCGCACTATATATAACAGTTGTTTTTCATGATTTCTTCTTAGAACTCAAACTGAATTAATAAAACAAATATTGTTCACATTGTTTATACTTTCTTTTATACTTTATTAATATCATCCACAAATATTGTAAAATTATCCAGGAAAAATACAAATGAGATAATATGAAACAAGATGACAAATAGTATAAGATAATTATCGAAATATCATAGGTACTAAACTCCACACGGAAGTAGAATCCAAAAACACAATGATAGACCCAATACTGGGCTCACTTCCACACCCCGGGCCACAGTATGAATGACATTGTTGCAGATATTTCTGTCAGAGAATAAGATAATTCACTCATTCATGTTATAGAGCCTGATAAAAGTTCTGCACTTTATGAACTTCACGTTAGGCAATTGATCTAAATGCCCACCGTATGTTCAATATTATACCTAATTATGTATTCAAACCGTATGAATGAGAGCAGGTGGTTGTAATAATAAATAATAATCTGCATCGTGATTTAACTATCTATTTACCAGGAAAATAATCTGGTTAGTTTTATCTTCTATCGATTCATGAAATATTTAGTGTCTATGAACATTGATTTATGAACGTATGAATATTTACATTGCTTAACATTTCGGTGTAAAAAGAAGTTCATTTGCAGAGCTGTCGAAAGTTGAAACGCTGTTAAAATATATTCTTTGATTACGAGACGTATTAAATTTTGCTCTACTATTTAGCCAGTTACTTTGCACTCAAAATATAAATTATCTATCGTCAATACTATTAAGCTTTATCGTTCCATAAACTTTGGAATTCAATTGTTAAACTTATACACCAACGCTAAATAATGCCTTATTTACTTCATTGACATTTCGAACACAATTTACATACAAATGATGAATTATAATTTATATAAATTTCACTTATTACACTGACACCAGTTACAGCTGGACAACTTACACGGTCCCCATAGAGAGCTATTCACGGTTGTCTTCCTTAGTGTCCAGTATCCCGTTACGTTGACTGCCGATCTTCAAATACACATGGCTTTGGTTGCATAGAGATGTCGAACGTTATTTTGTAGTATGCTCCCCCACATACTTGATTTATGCGATTAGATTGTAAATTCCCATTGCTGATAGTGGATGAGCCTGGATACGACGTCCAATCATACCCCATACATGTTCTATTAACAAACAATCAGACGATCTTGATTAGAGACCAGGGTAACACATCAACATTTCGAAGAGTATGTCGAGTTGTAGCTGCTGTACGGTGACCAGCATTAATTTGTTGAAACACGTTCCCCTTAATATAGTTCACTAGTGGTAGTACAACAGGTTCGATCACTATTTTAATGTAAGCGTTCATCATGATGTTTTTCTGTATAACAAACAGGGGAGTTCTGGTATCAAATGAAATTTCTCCCCATATTATAATGTCTGGGCTTGGTCTAATATGGCAACAACAAATGAAGCTTTCCGAGAGATATTCATCTGACTTCTGACCTGTGTACGTCTCATTTGCCATCTCACCAAGACACCGACCTTCTCTCTCCCTTTGGTAGCCCGGGGAGGCTCGGACCCTGATCTTCTGTTAACAGTAACTTCCAGAATCTATTGCTGCCAACAACTGAATACCATGGACACGCCTCAACCCATTCTTGTCGCAATTTGACGATAAGACCCGCCTCTCGAAGGGCTATCACATGATCTCGATAAAGACAGGCCTATACTCGCTCGATACGCAGGGCATTATCGTCTTTGATACATTATGTGTAGGCCTACAACTGGTTCTCATGGTCATGAAACTGACACTGGACGTGCTTCAAAAAATCTATATACGTCTGGGTACACGTAGCTCCACATATATTGACATATTGAGAACTGTGATGTTCTTTGTATATATTAGTTTTAAGTCTTCTAAATATTATAAAGCAGAAATTCTTGTACATTGTGTTAGTACTCGGAACCAGGATACATCCGATTCTCTGTGGAAAAAAAAATGCGACTATCCCAGGCAATAAATTGTGTTATATATTGCAACGGCCATCCACTTGTTACAATCCTTGCACATTAGGTCAATTGTTTATGACAAGTGTGTCATCTGGTAATAATCGCACCAGGCCATTTTCTTTTGAGCTATTTTTTCAAAACAGTCAATTGAGTCCTGCAACTCGCCTCGAAACATTGTCTCCTCTTTCGGTATTAGCTTGCTCGCTATTTATTTATTCTAAAGAAACATAGTAAATACACACATCTCGAAGACCGCTATATATGTGTGCTAAGGTGCTCCACGCACATCTTATCAGTTATCACCTTGCAACTAATATCAATATAATACATCATGTAGACATATATTCTGTATAAATTGCATTTACATAGAATAACTCCTTCTTGATGTTGAAATTTTTATTTCCGGCAGTATAGACATATTTAAAATTTGTAAGCCATGACTCTTGTTTCTGGAATGTTGTAGCATATATTTTTTACGTTTTATTTCATCATAGAATGCGAATACATTTTAAAATCATATACAAAACACTAATTTGCTACAAAAAGTTTCTATTAAGGAAGTCAAGCATTAACAGTTTATCTTAAAACCTGGCTTTCTCATAGTTTATAGTATATGTGAGAAATGTACTTGATGAATTCTGACATATAATATTTACCGACCATAAATTATGGAAGACAAAAGTGTCAACAAAGAGAATAATAAACTTCTGTTATTTTTAAATAATATATGGTTTTGTTTACTGCTCGTGAAACATAATGGTGGACAGCCACATAAAACATTACCATTGTTTGGTCCATAATTAGTATTTACATGCGTGAATTTATGCCCGGTTTAATTTACTGCTCTCTGCGTCTTCATTTATAGTAAAAAACGAAATGTTTAAAATTAGTAAAGTTGTATTCTTTGTAGTATATGCTCATACAATGTTAGTTTAAACATTCCTAACCGAAGGAAATTATTTGACGAGGTAATAAAAGTTAATTCAATAATTTATGTCTTCTTAACCGCCAATGTATTTAGGATAAATATTGCTCATTATTTTATATGTAAAACATGAGGTCATTGTAAGCAAAATAAATCCACACAAAAAATTAAATGTTTACGAAATTATTAGAAATTAAAACTCGACAAAAAGAAAACTCTCCACTAAGAAATGTAAATTTAATATTTAGCGTCTGATATTGAGTTTCTAGGGATGAAAAATAGGTACTCATAGAAATCGAACCCGGATAGAACACATTATCATTATTATCATTCTGCATCAGACATCGAAAATTAACGGAGATATTTGAATTCTTCAAGCAAAAGTTGAAAACTGTTCAGGTAGGTATACAGGGTGGGAATAATTATTTCTTGTTTGGAATTACTTTAGAGGTGCTCTGAAAGGTCGAGATTTAATCTAAAAGGTATTTATTTAAACGAAATTTTAATACAAGAGATATGCTTATTTTTTCATAAGCATATTTCATATACTATATGTTTTATATAGGGTGTCACAGTTGGAACTATATGATTTGAATTGCGCGACATTTGTGTTCTGCCTAAGATAGACAATATTTAACGAGTATCATCTACAAACCATAAAACGTCAACACGCCTGGGGTGTCTTTATTTTCAAAGAAGTATTGTCTAATCATACTGGAGTGGTGGAGTACCACCACTCCAAAATGCGCACCAAACCGTGCATTTCTGTGGATGTATTTCTTTTTCGTGAACAGAATGTGGATTTTCAGCACCACAATTTTGACAATCTTGTTTGCTGACGTATCCATCAAAATGAAAATGTGTTTCATCGCTCAACAAAATTTCATTGCAAAAATCAGCAACACCTTCTTCCTTTTCTAAAACCTATTTAAACACGTTGACTGCGACACATGCCCCCAAAGGCATGTCTCGCCTTTTTGTCAAGTGCTACTGCACTGTTATGGGTATTCGTATCCAGTGCGAACGTGATCCAAACACTGTCTTGGCTTCAATAATGATGTCACAAGTAGCAATAAATAGTTTTTTTATAAGCAACAAAGTGATCATGCGCGCGTTGCATATGCCTCCTGGTGCTCGCGACGCCCACTAGTAATATTTCATGACTAATATGCGCCACAAGCCGAGGGAGGCATGTGTGATCTGCAAGTCAAATCCCGCCAGTATTTTGCAACTTTTGTACAGTGCGTATAAGATTAGCTATAATAAAATTTATTGTACAAATGGCAATAGAACAAACAGAAAAAGATGAAAAGTTTGGCAGTAAAAGGGAAAGTGAACATGAATGTGCCCAGGATAATACATGTGTTGAACAACATAACCCCAGAGAGACAAATAGTAATGATGAAATAACAATTACAGCACCAGAAAATGAAATAGACAAGCATTATGAAAATGTCGCAGAACAGGCACATGAGAATGAAGCCCAGTTTTTATCTGATGTTGATAGTTTGTAAGATTCATATAATAGTGACGACTCTCTATTGGACAGAATATATTTACCAAGCTCTTCAGAATATTCACAAGACGAATAAGACAATTACAGTAATGATATAGCCGCATCTGCAGAAAATGTCGACGATGATAACGAAATCATGAATGATCATGAACAGTCTGGTGAATGTAATGATGAAGAGTGGTACAACTTTTTTTTTCAGGAAGGCCATATTCGAGATCATACTTGGCACATCTGTAGTCAACGCCTTCATAATTTACAACATGTGCTCAAAAACAAAGCTTAACATTACTGAATTCAGAAGACAACTAGCTTATTCACTAATAAAACCCTCCGAAAAAACAGACAAACCTCCCAAGAAGAGGATCCATACCTTATCTAAACCTGAGGGACCAGGAAGAAAACGTCAAAAACCATGTAGAGGGTGTCGCCAAGCTCTGAAGGCATCTGGTCTGGACTATAGAGGTATAGACAACGCGTCATTACATTTTGTTCAGATTGTCCAGGGCAACCTGGTTTTTGTCTGTCTTGTTTTAATAAAAAACATACGTAACTAGCATTTCATATTTGTAAAATAGAAGATTATTCTTTTTTATTTCAATAAAGGTATTTGAAACGATCAATTAATTCTATAAATATTGATGTAAGGGATGAAACAGGTACATAATTTCATATTACCAATGTGCGTAACGGGTTGTCGGAGGCATGTGTTATTGAGATGCATAGTAGATTACTACTTATAGAATGCTTACAGCAGTTAACGTTGTAATGAAATTCAATATAAACTTAACAGAGATCACCCTATTCCTATCAACCATCACATGCCACAGAGGGCATGTGTCGCATGGACACGACGGTACATCACGTAGCCTCTGAGGCATGTGTCGCACAACCATAGAAGAAAAGAAATACAGTCTCGAAGTCAACGTGTTAACAAACGTGCGACTATGTCAACTGAATTTTGTGTGCTGACAGATGTAGATCTTTCATGCAGATGTGTTTGGATACTCCCATATACTTTCTTTCATTGTACCAATATTTTCAACTGACCGCCTACGATGAGGACGAATTGGTGTTGATTATCAATAACAGAACCCGTCTCTTCAAATTTCTTGATTATGTTACGGGTTGTTTACTCTGTAGACGCTTCATTTTGTCCTAATTTTGTGGTAATTTTTCTTAATGCAACTGTAAATGATCGCTCACTTTCATAAAACAGTTGTACATAGACTATTCGTTGTTAATCGCGGCATGTTGACGTTTTATGGTTTATAGATCATAGGTGTTAAATATTGACGCCCTATCTTTGACAGAACACCAATGGTGCGCAATTCAAATCCTATAGTTCCAACTGAGACACTCTATATTATAGAATTATCCTTAAATGGACTGATTGCAACACTTTATAACACTTAACATGGCTTAAATAAATAAGGGGTTAAAGGCGTTGTTAGGAAATCCTAAATATGGGTAAAGCGACGGTTCTTAAAACTCTGATTTTCGTATGGTGAATGTGATACTACTTAAATACATACCAGGTCGTCGCGATATTTATATAAACTGTTTGTAAGACGTTCATCACCTACGTTCTTTAAAAGAATTTATTGCCAGAAAATAAACACAATTTAGGCAACTACAAACAATACAATATAATATAATCAGTAATTATATAGCCATATAGTAATATTTTCGTAAACTGTCGCTTGAAAATTAATTTTTTCCATAACAAAAAATGCTTTATTTACTAATTATCGATTTCAGAGATACCTCTATAGGTATCCCCGAAAAACTGCTGTTTCCGTAGAAAATGAAAATTGTTAACGTTTTTAATCAAAAATATCCTGATTAACCCAATATCTCATAAGGGACCATGTACAAAATTCATGCATAATTCGGGGGATTTGGACATATTAAACTTAAAGTATTAAAACCTCATTTCGTAGATAAAGATGTGAATGTGACCATGACAATTCAATATCAAGTATAGTTTATTTCATCGCTATTTGCCAAATAAAAAATCTCGAAACCTTCCGGTGCCTTGTTTTTATGGCTAGGCTCAGGTAGACTGTTTATCGGCAAAATAAAAGAGTTTTTTATTTGGCAAATTGCGATGAAATGAATAGTATCTCCATAAAGAAAAATGTCATTCCTATAATGTAACACCTATAATGTAATCCCGGGAACTAGCACGATCCAGATTGTAGATTTCATTTCTATACAGAAACAATGAATAGAAATCTGGATAGAAATGAGGTAGCTCTTGATTACTTATTTATACGGCCCAATTTTGAATGGGGAAGTAAACTGACAGAACAATATGTATTGGTCAGCGGAAAATCATTCTGCGTGAGATATACACAACATTTTTAAAAAGTTAACATTTGAAGAGGTATCATTGGTAACTCTATTAATAGCGCAATTTTTATTGAAATGAATACGACGACACTGAAAAATTCAAATTCAAATATCAGAGATGATGATGTTCTAGTTTTGGCAAATTTATGCGCTAGATCTGATCCTATCAAGTGAAATTGTTTGGTTTTATCATACAGCGGCAACATTCCATTATGGCGTAATTTGTAACTTAAATGACATTTTTTCTAATAAATGGAATAGCCAAAAGTGTCCTACTGAGTGGGCACTTAGATCACAAGGCCTTAGGCCGCTGTATTGACTTCTATTTTTAAAGCTTATACAAACATAGCCAAATAACATCGACGATAAAATACAAACGGAAATATGGCATATTCGTTAGACAGGTTCGTAAGTTAGACAGACGTTTTACGACAGGCTATATATTATACCTAGTCAGGAAGTACATGCAAAACATTTTGAATATTACTTTTCCGCACTCCACTATAAGCGGAAAAGTAATGTAATCGTGTAAAGAAAAAGTGAAAAAAATTTGTTTGGGTTTATTTTTCGTTTTTTGGCCTAAAAACAAAAAAATGGCTTTTAAAAATAGTTTACTGTGTGTGTGTCGTCGTTGTTGTCGGCATTTATTCTTGTTAGCATGATAACTCAACTAAATCGTGTCGAATCGATCCGGTTTTGACTGATTTTGATCGGGGACGTCTCCCAGACGACACCTATTGACTTTGAGGTAGATAGGACACGCCCCACTCTGTCCATGGATCATGAGAAAGCACGATGGCGGACAATTTGAGAAATGTGTTTTGTTAATACGATAACTCAACTAAATCGTGTCGGATCGATCGGGTTTTGACTGATTCTAATCGGGAACGTCTCCTAGACGGCGCCTATTGATTTTGAGGTAGATACGACACACCCCACCCTGTCCATGGGTCATGGAAGGCACGACGGTGGACTATTTAATTTTTGTTGTTAACATGATAACTCAACTAGGTCATTTCGGATCGATCGGGTTTTGACTCATTCGGCTCGGGGACGTCTCCCAGATGACACCTATTGATTTTGGATAGCACACACCACCCCCTCTCTTGGTTCTATTTGAGATTTTTTTTTGTTAGCACTATAACTCAACTAAATCGTGCTGGATCGATCGGGTTTTGATGAATTATAATCGGGGACGTCTCCCAGACGACACCTATTGACTTTGAGGTAGATAGAACACACCCCACCCTGTCCATGGATCATGAGAAAGCACGATGGCGGCCAATCTGAGACATTTGTTTTGTTAATACGATAACTCAATTAAATCGTGTCGGATCGATCGGGTTTTGACTGATTCTGATCGGGAACGTCTCCTAGATGACGCCTATTGATTTTGAGGTAGATACGACACATCCCACCCTGTCCATGGGTCATGAGAAGGCACGACGATGGACTACTTGAGAAATTATTGTTGTTATATAACAACAACATACATACATGATAACTCAACTAAGTCATGTCGGATCGATAGGGGTTTTGACTGATTCGGATCGAGGATGTCTCCCAGATGACACCTATTGATTTTGAGGTGGATAAAACACACTCTATCATGTTCATGGGTCATGAGAAAGCACAATGGTGGACTATTTGAGAAATTTGTTTGTTAGCACAATCACTCAATTAAACCGTGTCGGATCGATCGGGTTTCGACTGATTATGATTAGGGACGTCTACCAGACGATGTCTATTGATCTTGAGGTGGATAGGACACACCCCACCCTGTTCATGGGTCATGAGAAAACACGAGGGTGAACTATTTGAAAAAAGTAAAACTGTCGCATAAAACACATATTCTGCACTTATGTGTTGGTTTATTTTTTCTCGGCCACTCAATTTCGAGATAGAGATGTTCTACGTGCGGAAAAGTCCGTTTTAGGGGTTTAAAACTGTTTATTTATTTATTTTAATTAAATTCGTCAAGATAACCTTGTTAAAACTAATCTTTAAGTTATTTTAATATTTCATATTTTAGAATATATAAGCATCTGGTGGAAACATATTAAATTACATATATTAATTACATTAATTTATATAGTTTTACGCACTTACCATATCAGTTTTTTTCTTTTGAGGGAATTTCTCTAGACACCTGTGTTTTTAGTATAGATTATAAATATGTATGCAGGATTGTAAATAATATGAGATATTTATAGCATTATTAGTAAAACTTAAGAAGACATTGTTCTCATTGTATAACAGTTATCAGATGAATAAGTACGTTTCAAATAATTAAATTAATAGTTTTATTTTGTATCCTGCCTGACATGTTGAGAACTACATATAAACTTTTCCATGGTCATACCGACACACGTCGCGAGCATGCCTGCACTATACAACGTCAAAATTCTATTTACTGAGGAACTACTCGTTGTAAAGTTTATTGGTTAACACCAAGTCGTGTCCGTGAATTTCTAACATAATTAAATGTGAAACGTCTAGCTAGTTTAATAGAATCCTAGTGAGTTTGCAGCAGTACAAAGATCTTTCATTTTATTCAGACAAAGGACTTTACAATCACCGCAAAACCTCCAGACTCCAAGAATAAGCTCTATGCAGCACAGGCGAATATAGTTTCTAAGTGTGTCCATTCATGTGATATTATATAAGGTGTTCTTCCTTGAGGGTTTTTCTTGAAATAAAGTAATATTATAGTATATAAGCCACACATGCACACAGGGCGATTTCTTAAAACAAATATTTTTATACAGTTGAAAAATATTTATTTTTATATATGAAAAATTCAGATGTACAAGTTCACCTCTCTATTTGAGATGACCACCCTTCCATTAACTGTTATAGGAAATATGAGTCGAGTAATACCTCATATTGAAGGGATTTTAAGTCTGTAAACATACTAAGAGTAAAATAAACTAAAACCGAGATTCCTGAATTTTTTAAAAGGACCCACCCTCTTGGAAAATAAACATGTTTTTGACAATACTTTTTACATATTGTTGCACTGTACCTCTTAGCCCCCATCGATAGCCATTTGGAAACCTGAACTAGCTGACTCACTTTTAATATCGTAGTGATATTTCAATTTTTACTAATTCTACAGTGTTTTTTTACTGTGTTGTCATTTTCTTTGCACAGTAGATGCACAAAGCCGGTTTAAGTTGTTAATTTATTTTCCATTGTAAATCTGTTTATTATATATTTAACAGACTAATGGAGTAATACCGCTGTCGTGATTTTCAAGGACAGAGTTAAGGGGTTGACAGATTATAATTTATCAGAGAAATGAGGAATATTTTTAACATTTGCAGATAGACGGTAAATATGACAGGAATGTTGTGTAGGTTTCTCTGAAAAGACGAAAGGGAAAAAATAATAAAAGGGAAGGTAACAGAGGAGAGAACAGACGAGATAGCTTAGATTGAAAGTAGATCATGTAACTCTTGAATTCGCTAGTTCTTTAAGGAAGATTTATATGTTTACTAAACTCTTGCATTCCTCGGTATGCAAAATACCGATATAAAATGAAATAAAATGAATATACTTCAATGCCCTACATACCCTATCGTAATCATCTTGGTGAGGATGATTACAATAGAATATTGAAGTTGTGTGAGCTTAAGATAGATGTGATTTACGAAAATCCAAACCTACGATGCTTTCTTGCACTATCCCCCATTTCATAATATTGACCCTATTCGCTTTTGATTATATTTTTCCATATAGAATGAAACGCATTCTTCACTACTGTGCTCTAAAATTTCTGCAAATTGTTGCCTATTCACTATAGTAACTTTTTCTCAGACAAATTCTTTTGGTGTTCTCAGACCATTTCTTGGTGAAGTCGAAGGACTTCAAAATTTTCAGGTCTCCCCGTTCTTATCTATTTTTCTTAATTTTTCTTTTTTGATACCTCGACTTCCCTTCATAATTTTGACTACTGTAACTTCAAAACTTGCATCACCATCATATCAGCTTTTCCTATTTACTACTCGTATATAGCTTTTATCTTGGATCATAGTAATCTTTTCACTATACCAATTTTTATTCTAAAATATATTTACCGTCATGTACATTTCATTCTGAGTGGTTCTTATGACTGTTTTTACTGGATACTGGTATGTACAACGTTCACAGATTCAGAGCCACAGAAAATAATGGTACGTACAGTTTGTCAAGAATAGGAACAAGTCTCAAATCTGCTATAGCGGACCGCCTACGAGGTGCGCAGTAAATACCTGGTTTTTACCTCAGTCGCATTGATACCTTTGCAGAGTGAATATCGAGTAATGTGAATGTACACAGAGTTTGATCTGGCCTCGGGTAAAGTGCATCCTTTTCCCTCCGAATGATACCTTACTCTTCTTCTACGCATACATAGAGAATATTACACTTTTTCCTATTACTGACAAACTGTAACTAACATAGTTCATGAAATTATCGCGTTTGTTAATCCCAATCAAAACTCTGCTATTTATTATTGTAAAGAAAGAATAAGTTTAACTTTATACACCTACTAATATATATATATATATATATATATATATATATATATATATATATATATATATATATATATATATATTAGTAGGAGTATAAAGTTAAACTTATTCTTTCTTTACAATATAATGTATATATTTTTGTTATACTGTTTTCTGTTTTCAACTTTATACGATTAATAGCAAAAGAATAAATCCATTACAAAATTTCTAGTATAGTATTGTTTTTTCTGGCTATATAGTAAAGTCGATGATTGAAGCAAGGTTTGACATAACCTTTTATGAACAGTAGTAACTGTACAAAAAGTTTTGTGAACTGCTCTGCTTAAGTCATGAATTTTACTGCCGGAATATTGTGTTCTAAACCTTATTGCGGTTTTATATAACCTGATTCTTCAAACATTTACAATACGATAAATATTTGTTTTAAGGTGGAATTGAAAAGCAAATTAAATATCGATATTAAACATTACGATATCTTATAAAACCATTACGATATCTTATTAAACCATTACAAATTAATTTGTTTTCTCAATACAGTCGGCCAAGTAGAAGCGTGGCAGATTTTACTCACAACCAACTGCTAAAAGGTATCGCTCTAATTCTTTCTTGGGTCGATAGAGGGAACTTTCGTCCTTGATGCACTGTCATAAACGATTCTGTTATGGTTGATATTTTGTAAGAGAAACACGTGAAGCGATGTGAGTGCCAAATACACGTCGCGGTACAAGATTGTGTTTCTGTGCACCCACTCCAAAAGTCCGAAAATGTCGCAAATAGTGGCTGCTAAATACATGAAAAAGTCGAGATCATTCGTACAGAAGCGGGTGCAGTGACATAATGTGGCAAAAAATGTCGATGATTTACCAGAATGTGGCTCGATAGGCAAATTCGACCAAAAAGATGTGAAAGAAATCGTGGACCTATTTTCGCGGAATCAAGGTTTAACACTGCGTCACAGATGAATAAAATTAAAGCAAAAAGGGTTAGATATATCGTACGAAACAATCTATGTCTAGATCTATTGAGTGGAAAACGCAATCTAGCGTCGTTACACTGGATTGTCCGCCGCAGTATCCCGATGCAAATCCCATCGAGAATATGTGGGCTTACATTAGGCACAAGCTTTGTAAAAACGCACGTACACTTTGAGTCAATTATTTCACGAGATTCGTTGGATTTGGAAGTGATTACCGCTCGAATACGCCGTCAATTTGGTTGAAAGCATGCCTCAGAGATGCCAAGCAATTATTGGCGCTGATGGTGAATGGACGCATTATTAACCGAACTGCATCTTTGTTCTGTACAAGTACAATGAATACGAGTACATATATGTACTGAATTTCTTTAAGACAATTTTTTTATAAATTAATCCTGCTACTAATTGATCGTATGTACATAAATATTAAAATATCATCAAAAGAGGGTATGAAACGAGAATAAGAAAAAAGACAATAACTATATATTATACACACTCCTTCCAAATTAAATTAATAGAAATTATTCATTCATCATGCACGCTCTGCTACCAAATACATTTTATAAAATGCTCAATAAATCAATTTTGAATCTCCAAAACGTATTCTAGCAACTTCCTGTATGTCAAAAACCTCTCAGCCTTACATATTCAGCAATATTTATGTATCCACTTACCCTATTAAGTTGTTTGGTGAGTTTGTTGATTGTCTGCTTATCCCTTAATTCGTTCTTCTGAGCCGCTTCAAGTGCGGCCTCGAGTTCAGCGATTCGATTTTCCAGAAAAGTCTGAAACAAAGGAACGCCTTAGGAGAGCTATGCATTATCATCGTGGTCTTTAAATCGGATTTTAGAGATAGCGCATATATTAAATTAATGCTAAATAGAACGCCACAGCGAAAATTTTGTTGAATCTCTGGGTGAGGCTGCCAATGCCTAAAGGCTTGATAATTTATATAGAAACATTATAATTATATATATATATATATATATATATATATATATATATATATATATATATATATATATATATATATATATATATATATATATAATACAATAATACAGAAAAATATTTAGTTATAATTCGGTTTATTCGATATACACCGTGTCTCAGATAAGAGGTTCACCATGGGAATCTCGGAATCTCGGAAATGGTAAGAAATACAAAACCAGTTAATTAAGTTAAAGTCTTGGTACCATACAATTATATGCCCAATTGTATGGTACCAAGAAATCACAGATATCCAGATCAGTCTTGAAAATATAAAATAAGGGAAATTATGGAAATCTATATTAGTAACCTTCGACGTTTTTTGAAGAGATATCGAAAATGTACATTCTCATTGCCACCGTTTATTCTTTGTTAGAGTATGTGAACAGATTTTTGCCTAGATGCTTCATCCTTCGTTGACCATCATCAGATTTTTTAATTTATACAGAAATACATATATCTCGATTTTATTGCATATTTCACCTACTATATATTCTTTCGCAACGAATAACAAATTCCAAATCCTCTACATTATTACATTCATCCATACACCATATCCTCTTAACATAACTGCAGAGGAAAAAATCTAAAGGCGTTATGTCTGGAGAACGCGGTGGCCTAAAACTGAGACCTGAATTACCAATTTAGTGCTTATTATTAAATACATTTCAAAAAGCTGTTTGTCGTTCGGTTCCAATCCGGGGCAAATGCCGAATCCTACCTGTGGAGGGTTTTATTTTTTAAAATCTTATCTGATCGTGCAGAAACACGAGAAAGGGGTCGAGGATCGCTTCTGGGTATAATTCAATGCCTGGCGGGGCTTTAGCCCGAGGAGTAGTTGTTTCCTAGAGCGATTATGTAATAGCTTTGCTATTCGGGAACTACTTTGATAACCGCTTGGCGGCTTGGTGGTTCCTTTCTCGATTTCCGACTTATAAGTTACCGATTAAATACATTGTTTAAATATTAGCGTTATGTGCTGTTACCCATCGACATTTGAGAGCTCATTAATAATAAGTGGAATTTTGTTTAAATAATTTTCTACTTGCTTATTTAAGAACTGAAAATAGCATTTTTAGTTAAGTTACTTTTAATTAATTATTGGTCCAATTACTTTTATTCTAAAATACCGCATCAAACATGAAAACGGAAACATATTTTGCGCCTCAGTTGACAATTTATTTACAAGAGGATTTTTCTGGACTCACCAATGAAAATGGTCACGATTAAAGACGCCGTTATTGGTGTAAAAGAAGTTTTCTCTGTCAAAGGATGTGAAACAGAAAGTTATTGTCTATATGTTGCTCAATATAACCATTGCAAATTGATTTTTTATTATTATTATTATTATATTATATAGGTTTGGGCCTCATCAGCCACTGATCGCATGGGTAGTCCCTTGGCGATCCCCTCTTATCCGGGTCATTATCCAAAAATGCTATCCCATAAAAGGAGCAATTGAGGCACGTCCCCCGCCTTAAGCCTCGCCTCCTCTAGGATAACAGGGGTCCCTAATGCAAATTGATAATCCATATTCAAAATTACCCTCCACAAAATCTTGATTAATATAAATTGTGAATGGGTGATATTCTTGTCTTTTTAAGATAATGTGAACTGTAGTTGGTACATGCTATATATGTATATCTTGGTCTCATTTCATCATAGATTTTCACCCATTCGGAGTCACTACCAGTATGATTTGGTTCTTTAAATGATCTATATCTGTCCATATTAAACTCTATCCATCGAAAGTGTTTCATGTTGTTGGCGACGTTCGATATACATTTTTGGGGATCGATTTTTGGATGCGGTTTGCGCGTGAGTTTGTTCGAGCTACATAACAAGTGTTCATATCATACTTTTCATTATTAAAATATTCTATTGTGATATATGGAAATTTAATGTGATTATTTACATAATGTTTTCAAATATATAAATATTGAAATCTCGTTGAAATTATTGATAGTTACTTATTTTTTATTTTTATAGCACTCTATCAAAAAAAATCCCTGATGTCAAACTCGAATCAATCAGCCCTCTATGTATTGTACATTTATTTTAATATCCATTATCTATTAACAATCTAAATCGGTCCAATTCCTTTTTATGTCTAGTATATAAGTATACTAATTTTATATTTTAAAAATCAAAATGTTAGAAAATTATAATAATTTAAAAGGAAATTGATTTGTATATCTGTATTTAAAATAAGAAACATGGTGCTGGTAAGGAAATGCGAACCATCTAGGCAAACATCTGTTCAGAGTCTCACAAAGAATAAGAAATGAATAATGAATAATGAAAAAGTACTTTTATTTTTACTATATTTTCAAATAACGTCAGATAGAGCTTAAAAGAGATTTTTCAGAATTGATTTCTAGTATAATAATAATAATTTTTATTAGAATAAAAAAAAAACACATTATTTTCTTACACTAAAAGTCAAAATATTAGCTGCAAGATGTTCCACCACTTAAACCTCATTAAATTCCGATTGAATTATCGATTCCGATTTTCTTTTCTGCGATTTTCTTTTTTTATTAAAAATGTGTCCTACAGAACCCCACTCCTAAAATGTAACGTTATATAATTTAAGAGTGATATTGAAATCATGCTAAGATCAGTTGTCTGACACGGAGCTATACTTAAGCGGGTTTTTAGACGTTTTTCTCGCACATTAAGCATTTATAAAATAGCAATTGCAATAAACGATAATATAACGAAAGCTCAACAAACCTTGGTATAATAGGAATAAAGGTTTAAAAATGTATAACAAAGACATGTAAATTTCAGGTGGTTGTAAGATCAACCGGGCAGCTTTGTTACCCCTCTCCCTCCTCCCTGTTTGTTACAGGAAGAAAGGGCGGCAAGCGACGACGACGTAGTACCGACGTATATATGTACTTCTAAATGTATGATTGTAGGCATGGAATCTAGCTTACACCCTATATTTAATTGACATTATTATAGTATTATAGTCAGAAATAATAGCGTTAAAAAAAATGAAAATGATACGGAGCCGCCAAGTGCAGCAAGATGCTTCGCTGCTACTATATGGATTAGCGATTTCATATTTTCCTATAGAGGTGGCTGCAATAATGCAATTTGTACTGTGGTTCGAGGTGGATCTAGTATTGGGGTGTATATTGTATGTTTGGATTCGAGTCCGAATGGAGGAGTTTAGCACCTCTCCATGAGCACGAATGTGTTTGTCCTTGCTTTATGTATAACATTTCCCTCTGCAGTCAGACGATTTATGGCAAGGAAGTTGATTTTTGTGTATCCAAACTTTAAAAAATAATTGTTTCTTAATGCAAAAATACTTACTAAATTAAAGAACCGAATTTTGGAAAATGTTTTATGTCTTGTGCATTGTCTCTAAAGTTAATAGTTTTCGACTATATTAAACAAATACTTAACGGAAAACTTCATTTAATGTTTATGCATCCTTATAAAATAAACAAATAATCAAGGACTAAGATTATGAATTTGAAAATAATAAACGCCCACTAGGCTTTTATTTAATTTTT
This sequence comes from Rosalia funebris, assembly GCA_037954035.1. Classification (NCBI taxonomy): domain Eukaryota; kingdom Metazoa; phylum Arthropoda; class Insecta; order Coleoptera; family Cerambycidae; genus Rosalia; species Rosalia funebris. Next base: position 16,599,813 of record JAZFAV010000007.1, read on the forward strand.
TTTATAAGAATTTATAATTGAATCATCTTTCCATATTTGAGTAAATAACTAAAAACTGATTTTATACGTCATTGTTCGAGAATTTATTATTCAGGAGTGAAAGGTTTTAAAATAAATATTTATAAGGAAAACCTTTTTTATTTTTAAACAAAGACTGACATCCACGAAGTAATGACAAGTACTTACAAAAACCCTATGAAAGATTGGAACACAATAAACCGATTTAAGTTATGTGTACTAAATAAAACTGAAACTAATATCTCCATTTGTTTCTACGTAAAAATACTTTGTGCGTTACCATAGAAACACCAGTATAGAAAAATTACCAAATTAGTACCCCAAAAGGAAACCCATTTGTTTTTTAATAAATACTGTGCATAAATACAGGTCGTCAATAATAGGAAAAAGTATGAGATTCTCTATGTTGCGTGGAAGCAAGAGTGAAGGAGAATTCGGAGGGAAAAGGATGCACTTTACGCGCGGCCAGATCGAACTCTGTGTACATTCACATTCAAAACTGTTTCATCTCGATTGAGCAGCAATGCATCATATGTTTTTGCAATTCCCCTTCTATACTTAATCCACCTCTTTCACTGAATGTATACTCGATATTCACTCTGCAAAGGTCTCAATGCAACTGAGAAGACCAGGATATTTACTGCGCACTTCGCGGGCAGTCTGATATCGCAGTTTGAGACTTATTTTTGACAACCTATATAATATCTGGTGGCCATTTAGACCTGGCTACATTAGGTACGCGAAAGCACACACGGCTTCTGGATAGAAGACGGCCCCTTTGTTTTGGTAAATCTACTGGAGAGTAAGTGTTGAATAAATACTGGGATTGTTAACTGCGCGAAACTCAGTTACGTCTCAGGAAATTGGCATTTTTCTCAGGTTATGGATATCTGTCAGCATCTCTATGTGTAATTTGCTTCTATAGAGCCTTGCGGATTTAATAGGTAGGCTATGGAACTACTAGTATATGTGCTCAAACTTATAACCTGCTTGCACAATAGTTCAACTATTTCTCTACAAATCATAAAATCATCATGGACTTGGACGAACTGAAGACTTATTTAACTAACTCACTTCAATATTTGGGGGATTATGGGTGATTTCTCGTTACATTATCGACACTACCACAGAGAATGAAGACCTAGCGCACCTCTGTAATTCCAGAAATAGCTTCTCATTCAAATCAGGAAATTAACCTTTTTTCATTGTCATTGATTTTCTCTGTTATCATTTCTTATTATAAAGGTTTTTTTAATGACCATTTCTTACGGTAATAAAACAAATTATTGTTCTCTGTACATGAAGAATAATTGTTCTCTGTAGAAGAAAATTGTAACCTTTACTTTGATAAATGACTTAAATATTTAGTCGTCGCATGCGCATTACTACTGCACTAAAGAATCACGGCTACTAAATTTATAATTTACAAAGGAAATCATGTAAAACTCATTAATATATCAAGACCCATGAACTGCCATAGACCTGTTATGTAAGGGAGACCTAAACAAATTGCGAAGTTGAAATATTAATTAATTATTTTGAACATTTATTAACCGTAATTACGTTTCACTAAAAGCCTTTTCAAATTAATGAAGGGCGACAGCAACGGCGGAAAATAAAAATCTCAAAGCCTATTCTAAAGCCTCAAAGCACCTTTTTGATGCCATTTACATCCTACTTAAACATCTATCTGTATTTTATTACTCAGATAAATCAGCTTTCAGATATATTCTTCAAATGCGTATACTGTTCATACTGTTATTACTGTCTACTTGATCGATTTAACGCAAAATACATAAATCTTCTTTGTTTATGACCTCAGATAAATAAATGAGTTTCTGGGATAAGTAGTACGAGAGTATAGGTATTTATTGTCTCAATAACGGAAACCACACCCTTTGAAATCCACAACAAAACTTATTTATTGTTGAATAACTGAATGAAAAGTATAGGGGAATTGGGAGAGGCATGAAATATAATTTCCCCGAAGTTGTGCAAACGAAATGATCTTTGTAATATGGCAGGCTTTATATAACTAGGCGCTTTCCCAAAATAATGAATAAATTCGTTCAAAATTCAAGGAACAATTTTTGGAAAAAACTCTCGGATTTGTCAAAATTTATTTTTAGTTGTGCATCTTGTAAAAATATAATTAATACATACAGGGTGATTTGTGTAGGAGGTATGATGCAACTAAAAGTAAAATTCGAAGAGTTCGAGTGTTTTCGCCAAAAATTATTCCTTGCATTTTTAACAAATTTATTAATTACTTTACGAAAGCATTGTGTATGGTATACATGTGGTTTCCTATACATTTGAAAATATAATTCAGGTAGTGACTAATTGTAAGGTATAAAAATACAATTTGGCATAAGGGTTACATTCAAAACAGCACTTATCTAAATGATGCTTTCTCTTCCTGTGACTCAACAATTTTCTAGGAGTTTTGGTCAACTCAACAATCCTATGCCTTTCCCTTTTATTATTGATTCCCTCCCACGGATTTATCTCCCATGGCTCTTAGATCTTCTTCCACACTATTTATCTACCTTTTCCTTGATTTTTCTCTGATTGTAGCTTACATGATCCTCCATTTTGTTATAGTTATTGGGTTTCTGCTTCTATTGTTCTGTTGCCATATCCTAGCCTAGTATTTTCAGCAATTTGGACTTCACAATGTTTTGCCCCATTGCAAAAACTCAGAGAAACGCTATGGAAATAGGAGGAAAATTGATATCTTAGTTATGAGTAAAGCATATATTCCACTGTGACCAATAACATATTCGAATTCGAATGTTTTTGTCACTATTACTACACAGTGATAGTTCATAGAGAATACACGTCTCAAGTCGGTCTCGGTTTCTAATTCGCAGACCGGTGACCGGTGTACCGGGAAGTGTATTATTAGGTACTTTTCTCAGTTTTCTGCAATAAAACCTCGATACCTTTCACTTAACAATAGTTTACACAATGAAAAAGTCCTTTACACATCTACTGTCACCAAAGTACAGTGTGAGAAGTTAACTTTAGTATAGACTATACGTTAGTGAAGTAGGAAATAATTCTGGATATGTACCTTTTATAAATTAACACATATTCCAAACGGCAGTATATAAGATTTTTTGTAAACATATCTTATAGTTTTTTTATGACAGCACTCACTTCATGTGTGCTCTGGTTGGTTATTGTTTGTCTAACAACATCTAATACCATAAACTGCTTTTAAGCCATTTATTTTCTGTTTATTGCAGTAATTAAGATGAAATAGTTACTATTAATGTAATGGACATCATCGTATATGATTTGTAGTTGCAGTAAGATCTGAACTGCGTGCTTCGCGTTGATATTATTATTGGAATCAAACCTAAAGCTAACATGTTTTAGTTCCTCAAAATGCTTTTCGTAATAAGCTACAGTTTCTAACCAAGTACCCCATCTTGTCACAATTGGTTCAGGAGGTAAAGGTATATCTGGCAGAACTTATTTAAACGCGTCTCTCCGAGTAGACACTTTTTCACATTATCTACTAATTCATTAACTAAAGGGACACTGTCTCTTATTGATTCTGCTATTTGATTAAGCGCATGAGCTGCGTATGTGAAGTGTATCATATCTGGAAACGTTTCAGTTAACAAACAAATCTCCTTCTTTTCGTATATATATATATATATATATATATATATATATATATATATATATATATATATATATATATATATATATATATATATATATATATATATATACAGCTGCGTCCGTCGTCAGCATTACCTACTAATACTCTCTGAGAATGGTGCTGATTTGGCCATACACAGTAAAATCACTCAGTCACAAAATCTACAAAAACTTTGTGGTTGGTTCTGTCTAATATCTTAGAAGCTACAAAATGGTTGCCAATATTGCTATTAGGTTTTAAAGCATCATTTAAAAAAATTGATACTGAATGTCCACATGCGTCATTTGCTTCGACTATAATGAAGTACACATAACTTATCCCAACGTGGTTGCGAATGTTTTCCAATACGCCCTCGTATATCTGGTTATTAGTGTAGTTGGATTACGGAGTTTTTGGTGGATATATTTTTTTTGAAGCTGGTGTAGTGTAGGGTTATGTATGTTATGTATGTAGGGTTATTCAGTTTATGTAACGGAATAGCGCTTACCACAAGGGCTGCCCTAAGTCATAGAAAAATACAATGTCGTTATCGTTATAATCACCGCTAGACGAAACATGGCTTTTTACATGTCTTGTTACTTTACTTTTTTTAGACGAATTAATAGTTCGTTCATACACATTACAAAATAGATCATTACTTCTAATTCACATGTCCGAGTTACTATCAATCCAGGTTTGCAGTAATTCTGGTCTGGATTTTTTCTCCCGTGGCATGTTAATTTTCACGTTACCGCACATATAAGAACACATAATTCAAACACACGACGTGATTCGCAAGGCTGCGTAAACAGTGAAAACAGCGATGAGATGAAAACAAATCCATAACAGGCTTCAGTGTAACATGCGGTGGCAATGTCATTGCTATTGAAACAAACATCGGTAGCATATCAAGTGTTAATCCATCTCTGTTGTGGCTCGCTGGAATAGACGCTCTAATAAATAATCAGTGTATTTTAAGAACGATGTCAATGTTTCAAATGTGATGGAAAATTTAAGAGTCAGTGTTTTTACAATATTTTTTTTACATTTATTATCCTTACTGATATTTTCTATAAATATTTCCTTTTATATAATACATAAATATAATAACAGTGGAAACCCACTTTTCTATAGAATTTTATGAAATTTCAGGTACACATAAAGAATGAATTTCCCATAAAGAAGGAAATTTCTTAAATGAGAAATTTTTGCCCTTACAATAAAGGAGATATTCACAATCAAAGTTGGAACCTTTTGCATGGTTTGAATGTACCAGTTGACTTAAAGTTACACATTTTACATCATTAACTTGAAAACTTCTCTATACATTTTTTCCAAAAACAACTCATATATACATTATTACCAATATTTTGAATTACAAAAAATCGTTTGTTGCCCGATTTGTTGAAAAGGTAAACATTTTTAAAATATGCCAGTTTAAGCTTTGCTCGGCAAGTCAAGAACTTGTCAATTAGCGTTTGGCAACGCAGCATTTTACCAGTCGCCACATATGTTATAACTGCACATTCGTCACAAACAATATCTAAAATTGAATTTAGTCCTAAACGACTTTTCCTTTTTATTTTTTCAAGTAAAAGAACGTTTTTACATTCGCGACATCTTAAAGTTTTGCCAAGCTCGCTCAATTCAACAATACGTCGTCCAATGTTTAGTTACTCCACTACAAAGTTTAGTTACTACAATGTTTACTTTCCGCAAGATTCACTTTTGCAATACAATTTAAACGTTTTTGTATTATTTTCCGCTTATGCAAATTTTCGCTTATTGTCATTTAAAATGAAAACAATTTCTAATTTTTCTACAAATTTTCTTTCACGGTCCGAAAAAGTTTACAAAGTGAGGTTATGTATTAGACATACACAATCACAACAGATTCAAATACCACACAACGGCACGTTGCCATGTCATTAGTTTCAACTAATAAATATGTAGTTGTGTGTATACGTACACATCCAGTGTTTGAGTATAGAGTACAGTCTCTGAACAAAAATAATCAACATTAGACTACTGATATTCCAAATATTTTGCGTTTACCAGCGCAGTCATTTTTGGACCGGACGGTACTGGAGAAACTAGTTTAAATTTTAAATTTACACTGACTGTTTACAGTCTTTGGAGTTTAGTGCTTATGCGAGACATTATTAAATTCCCAAATCCCCTCAAAATGTTTCATATCAAAATCTGTATATATTTTATAATAAAATATTCATAAGTATAATACTGTTTAGATTATCCATAACCCTTTTATTACTTAGGATAAATTACAAGAGTTTTTACAGTATTTCAGTTATTTATAAACTACGAGCAGCACGGCAATTTCCATAGTCATTAAAATCAGCTTTATAACTACCTTAAAACGACATCCGTGAAATTTTAATAATCCCAGTGCTACTCCAACATATCCAATTTGTAGGAGTCTGAGAAGAGTTTCACGAGGGCTTCAAAAGAATCAATCAAATGCGATTCTAATTTGAGCCACGCTTAGACGTTATCAGTTTTTCCAGCTGAGTTAGTTTTATGAATGGGGCGACACTGCGAGCGTCTATTGAAAATCCATTCCTAATAAATCTTTCCAGTAAAAACGGATGATATTCACTTCTTTGCGCTCGACAATGGGAATTTATCAAAATCCGGGCGTATATTATCTTTTACAATATGTGTCCTCATGTGGTGCGGTTCTCGCAGGACCGGAATTCCAACAGGTAGGACTATTATGTTTAGAATATAATTCAGAAGTAATATATTAGTGGAAAAATTTTGTACGATTGCTATATAAATTATCCTAAATATCTTGGGGCCAGTTCGGCGGTCTCGCATACATTTCCTTCTTTCCTTTTCCAAACATTATACTATCTACAGTTCCATGTTTAACTTACTTTGATCATCGGTCGTAATATTTTCAAGTATAAATTAGAATGTGAGTGATATCTGGAAACTGGGTAATCTGAAAAGGAACCGAATACGAGTACATTTTCGACGAATTTGAAAATTTTCATTTCAAATATTTTCTCATCTCTATTTTTCAAGAAATAATAATTACCAATAATATACAATTTATAACGTGCTGTATACAAGATCAATAATGAAAACGAATCAAACTAGTCAAGGCAACAGAAATTCACCGTGTCCGTATACGTTTATAGTTGTATAAAAATATCATATAGGGTGGAAACCCTATATGACATTTTTCACTCATGGAAAATGATTCTAAATGAATAAAATATACGTTTTCTCAGCAAAATTTTAAACATACAGGATAATTCATGTATGTGCAGTAGAAGTGGGATACTTATTTTAAATAGAACGTCCTGAATATTTATTTTATATTATTGAATTCTCGTTAAGGGGTAACACCACTGAAAATTTTTCAAAAATCGATTTCTTATGAGCTTAAAAAATTCTTTAAACCTTTTAGAATATGGGGTAGAAATTTTTTTGTTGGACTGATCCGAAACGATACCTGCGTCAAATAAATACCTGCTGGGAAGGTACTGTCTAGGTACAGCCCAATGTTTTAACTTATGATTTCTCTCGATTGAGAAATCTAAAAAACGTGTATGACTTCGGAAGAAAAGGTATATTAACTGCCAAATTCATTGATCAATTAACAATTTATTATGGTTTGGCAATACGTCGGAATCCGAACTCCTTGTAAAATATGAAAAATGAAATCTGGGCGACCTCATTTCATAACTTATCAACCGATGAAAATCCGCAACACGAGAAGTGCTCAGAGTCTTGGTGTGACAGGAAGAAAGCGCAAGCAGCGGATTTCTTGGACACCTTCCATCATAAGCCGCCGCTTCCTAAGGAAGTTTTTAAAGCCATCAAGCCGACTTATGAGGACCTGCGCAGAGACAAGTTGCTAAACCGTTGGTTGGGGGGCTACACGCAAAAAAGCAATGAAAGTTTCAATGATACTGTTTGGAAATTGGCTCCAATATCTTATTCAAATGGCAAAAAAGTCTTGAGTATATAGATTGATACTGCTCTGTACACTTTTAATGATGGTTTGACTAATATTTTTGGAATTACGAAAAGTTTGGAGATGGATATTGGCGTCCAATCATACAATTCTTATCTAGATGCCGATGCTAAGCGAATCAAACACGCCAAGATGCCTTTGACAGATGCAGAGAAAAATGCAGCATAAAATATTCGAGGAAAGAGAATGAGGAGGAAGATTTAAATATCGAAGGGCATCTTTATGGTCCTGGGATGGTAGGTTAACGGTAAAAAGTTTTAAACAATCGGATTTATCATTTTTTTCATGTCTATAACACATTTCAAACCTTAAACGCGTTTTTCTCGAAACATGACTTTTCAAAACGGCACGCAGCATAACTCCAACAATTTTCAATTCTCATGCGAATTTTTAATGATAACTTTAAAATAACATTTCGAAGTGAAATACGTGAAAAAAATTGTTTCCCAGAAACATTTTGGCATATTTAAAGAGTTAATTTTTCTGAACAAATTTTGTAAAGAGAAAAAAAATCGATGACGTTATTACTTCAGTTTCCAAATATGGAAAAATATCAAATTCGGTTTAAAATAGACCTTATTCAATCCCATTTAAGAACCCCCTTTCAGATTTTTTCTATCGTTTTTCCTTTTTTATAATAGACCTGAGACATCGGTCACCCTGTACAATAGACATTTAGGTTCAATCAAATTATACAAACTACATTGGATGGTTTGATGGATAGTATAATAATTTCTATTGCAATAAATACTCTCTTCCAATTATAGCCTAATGGACTGTTGTTATTCCTTATTTTGTACAAATCAAACAGTTTAACTTGGTAGGGTTAAATATAGTGCATTTTGATATACATAAGTTTGCGAGAACAGTAACCTGTGTTGGAACATCTGTAATGAGATTGGATGAAAAATTTTTGAGAAAATTGAACTACGATCTACATTATTTTTGTTTAGCTTGTTTATTATTTCTTGAGATATATCGTTTCGCTGAGCATCCCATCAGCTTCTTCGGAAGAAATTCAAAAACAGAGATCTGGGAAGCGGATGAATTACCCACGTTTGGAAGTCAATTTTTACGACAACCATGGCATAATGCGGAAGGATTTACTTAATTAAATCTCAATTTAAAATCTAATTTGGAAGAAACTTAATGTTAAGTTATTTCGATATTTGATAGTTTTTTCTAACATCGTCTTCTATAAAATGAGGTTCTCTTGTGAATGGTTTAATATATTCAAATTCCCTGAACCGTACTTGAATTTTACATTCTGTCCTTTGTGATGATAATGGGCAAATCAAAGTTATGCTATGCCCGAGAAGCAAACATATTGTTGTTTAAAATAGTCTGAAAGTATTTTAATAAAATACAATAATCAGATAAGGTAGGGTATTTAAGTTTAAAAATTCACAATTTAAAAAAACGGAATGAAACGTATGCAAAACAACGCACTTCTAACAGTACGCATCTGCATCAAAACCGAAACGAGTGCTTTGACCGATAGCATAACAAATTTCAGCGAGTCACAAGGCGATCAGCCGCTGACCGCTGTTGATTCCCGTTGAATTTTGAGTATGAATATATTTTTGGCTATTTTTATTTAAAAGTAAACACCTTTTGTAAAAATGTGAGTGATCAACGTTTTAGATTCAATTTATTGTTGGTGTCATTAAATAGCATGGGAAGCATCGTAGTAAATCGTTTTGGATTTAAGAATCTTCGATTATATGGAAAAAGCGTCACCCTGTGCATCACCCTGTACATTAAGAGGATATATCCTCCTAGAAACATGAAACAATAGTCGATCGTCGGGATGAATTTTCCTGGGAACTATTAATGATAAATAAACATTTTTTTAATCAAAAATAAATTTATTGTAAACATGGTCAAATGAATACAATTTAAGAATATTTGAAACTGGAGGAGATATGCCCGCCAGAAGTGGAGCGTTTATTTCGCGACCCGGTTTGCGGTGACCCATCTCCTTCTAAAACTGATCATCTGAAATCAAAGATAATAAGCTATCATGAAGTTAGGTGCATACGAAACATAATGAGGATCGCCGTCTCCGAAAATTGTCCTTAAAAAAATGGCATATAGTACTATATTACGAAAATTCGGTAAAAAATTCAGTTATTATAGTAATTTGTTTAAACAATTTTGGTTATTTTTGAAAAATGCGATAATTGTTCTTGTTCACAATGGCCTACAGCGTGACTGTACCAAATTTCAAAAGAACCTGTCGATCGGCTCTCGAAATATGACGGGCACCGTTTCGGATTCAAAGGACGATGGTCTTTTTTTAGGATGATGAATTCTCGTGCATTGTTTCATCTTTCTTAGCGCGATAAATTTTGTGCGTATACATTATTACAATATAGTAGAAAAAAATGCATGAATCAGTGATTCCTCAAGTTTGTCGCCGATTAATTAAGTCGATCACTGTTCCGCGCCCGACGAGGGCGCTCATTGAGGGACGCAGGTAGCAACATTAGCCGCCTTCAACCGCGTGACTGAAAGCTTTGTATCTCTGTAAATATTAAAGATATCGACTTGAAACTTTCAGAATACATTCTTAAGCCTTCATACTATAATAATATAACATAATAATTATTATAGTATGAAGTATGGTCGTATAGTTATTATGATAATTAATATAGTATGAAATCTTTAAAATTATCAAACATTTTGAAGACTTTAGGTGGATGTAGCCCCTTAGTAATTTAGTTTAGAAGGAGCAATTCAAGACTGAAAATCAACTTGCCTAAGCGCTTATAAATATAGCATAAAAATGTTATTTATAAGTGGTTTCCACCCTGTATAACAATAATTACAGCAATATCATGATTTTTAAATTATTTGCTTATCATAAATATAAATTATGCCGATCAATTTTGATAATCTATATTGTTCTACCCAAGAAAATGTAGTGACCATTTAATTTTTTTTTGATACCTTTATTTTTATAATTAACATACATACATTATATCCAATATACACGCAACAGCGAAATCTATACATACAATACCTAAAACATGTTACATATGGATATATTTTATATATTTACTTTTTAAAATTAGCTTTATACACTTGCATGTTGTGTCCCTTGTTGCCATTATTATATTTAACTGTGGCAAAAACTTGAAAGAATATTACATGAATAAAATACTCACAACGTATAAACCGGAGAAATGTTTGAAATGTATCTACTACTTACATCACAATTTAAACAATGTAAAGCATTAACAAAAATAAACTTTTGCATTGTGTACCTGTAAATGGTAACCATTTTTACCGAGCTTATCGTATTTATCTTATAAGACGGTCGTATAAGTATACGCGAGGCTTAAAAAGAAACATGCGTACAAAGACGAACACCGACATACATATTTAAGACAGAATTTTTTAAACCAACAATATTTAGTTCGCTCGAGTTGAAAAGGCGATTACGTTGGCATTCGGGGAATGCCAGAGATCAACTCTGCCATTTACTAAGTTATGGACCACACACTACCCTTTATCAAGGCAGTCGTTATAAGGTCAAAGCAGCATCCGCAATTAAGGAAGGCATTACAAGTCCCGCGGCGTTTAACCAAAAGCCGATTTGATATAAATTATCATTTTTTGTAAAGGAAATTCAGAATATTGTTGTTAGCCGGAGGCTCTGCTCCGTTTCAATTGTAAATAAATAGTTTTTAAAAACTTGTGTTAGTGTTAAATAAACTTAACTGGCGCTGCGAACAGGATACGTAGACGTTGGAAAAGGCATTCATAGCGAAAAACTTTGCCAACGGTGTATCTTAATACCTCACTACGTATCCAACGAACCGACAACGTTTTCTCCAAAGAAGAAAATTCCTCGTGAATCACTTCGCTCGAGAACGGCAAGCTCAACACCCTAGGATACCACCAACCCCTTCAAGAAAGCTGCTTGGAATCCTTCACCGAGAAGCCCCAATCAGCACGACTCCATCTTCGAGTGCGAAAAGAGAAAGTCACGGACAGAAGATTCCTGAGACCAGAGACAATGTTCATCGGTCTGATCTTCCTGTAAGTACCTTTCCAATTTCATAGTTATAAGTCCCGTCTTTCCCTAACAACGTATTCTCAAATAAAATAGGTATAAAAAAAATAATTTTTTACATAGGTACTTAATTGTGAAATTATTTCAAATTAATTGCACCTATAAACGTTTATTTTATTAGTGAGAGTACGGTTAAAACCCGACTCCACGATATAATTTAAAATATTTCATGTCAAAAGACCTCGTAAATATTGAAATAATTCCAAGTTCTGCAAAAAGCAAAACAAAAAGTTTAAGAAAAAAACCTCTCGTCTCTCAAGACATACCTGTCGAGCTTATCACAACCTCGACTTCGCAAATAAATTTACCTGAATCGGCTATCGAAATAATTCGCTTAGAATTAGGTGAAATAATTTTAAATTTAAATACTAATAACACATTAAAAATGGCTCTTTCAATCCAGGAGGTCTCTGAAATGTTGAAAACTCTTCCTACTTTTGGCCCTCACGACAATTTACCGCATTTTATCCAAAATATAGATAATGTGCTCGAAATATTTTCAAAGTTTCAACTGTCAGAATTTCAACATTCCTTTATTAAGTTAGGCATTTTAAATAAATTGCGCGGACAAGTTGTTGATGACGTATCGCAAGAACCTACCAATGATTGGCCTCAAATTAAAGCTGCTCTATTAAAATACTACGGTAATCACCAAAACGAGAACTTGTTATACGCCCAATTAAAAGGTTGTAGACAACACCTTAACGAAGATATCACGCAATTTTATCATAGAGTTGTTAAATGTAGGAACGCCTTAAATAATCATGCACAGCTATATTCCTCAAATATAACAGAAATTGAATGGAAAAGGTCACATATTGCTAAAATAACCTTAGAACAATTCACATTAGGTGTTAGAGACCCGTATTTCACCCTATTTACTTATATACCACCTGATACTATCGAGACAGCCCTCACTCGCTGCCACGAACACGACAACAGACAACATGCTCACAAGCAAATATTCGCGTACCAAAATTCAAGTTCCTTCTCGCAAAAAGTTCAACTAAAACCAGTACCAAAACAAAGCCTACCTCAACAAAACCCTCGACCTAACGTACAAAGCCCAAATACGAACCAAAATTCAAATCAAAGAACTTTCGGAGATATTAATAAACCATTACCACATAGACCTATGCAAAATAATTTTCAAAATTCAAACAATAATTTTGGAAGATCACAATTTTCTAATTACCAACAAAAACCCCTCAAAATTACAAGCCAACGCCTATGTCTGTCTCAACTATAGCGTCAAAACCAAAAATCTATAACATAGAAAGTAACACACCTTTAGAAAACGAAACATCACAATCGCAAACAAATAATTATGCATATGAATATTACGACTCTGACCAACACGAACCATATATAGACGTTTGTGACGGACAATTACAAGACACAGAAGATCAAGAAATTTTTATAATAGATGCCTCGAATCAACGAAATACCACATAATAAATATAGATTTAAATAATATTAACTCAAAACCTAAACTGCCATTTTTCTTTTTACCTGACATTAATTTAAAAATTTTAATAGACACCGGAGCTACAGATTCCGTTATTAACCCGAATCTTTTGCACCGTTTTAAAAAACATATATTTCTCGAACCTTTCGAATTAACAGGCTTACATCGCATAGTAAGATCCGACAAAAATCTTAAACTCAGACTGTTTGAAGAATTAGGTGTCAAAAATGAAATAAAAATTAGAGTAATTCCCTGGCACAAAAATTTTGATTTGCTAATTGGATCGCACGATCTTAAAAGATTAAAAGCTAATATAGACTATGAAAATCAAATTTTAACTCTAAATAAAACTACAAGTATACCATTTTATTTTGAATTTAAATTAGACGAACAAATAAACTTTTTGTCTACCGAAAGAGACAAAATATTAATACCTACATCAATTGAAAATGGCCCTGTCTATATTCCAAGTATCAAAATTGACGAAAACCACACTATACCTGACTGTCTGACTATTACAAAAAATGGCATCTCCGAAATCCCATTTGAAAAATCACTTGACTCCCAAATTATATTTCCAAATCGCATACAGGTTATCCCTTGCGAATATTTTAATATCGAATCTAAAATTACGCAAGATAATAAAAAACTCGAATTTGCTAAATTAATACGCACTGACCATCTCAATCGTGAAGAAAGAGAAAAAGTAATCGACCTATGTCACAAATTTAAAAATGTTTTTTATCATGAAGACTGCGATCTGTCTTTCACATCGCACGTCAAACATAATATTAGAACTGTTGATAACCATCCCATATACACTAAATCCTTTAGACACCCTCAATCAATGCAAGAGGAAATCCAACGCCAAATTTCAAAATTGCTTAGAGATAAAATCATCAGACCCAGTATATCCCCTTACAGCTCACCTGTCTGGATTGTTCCAAAAAAGGTTGACGCATCTGGAAAAAAAAAGTATAGAATGGTAATTGATTACAGGAAACTTAACGAGGTAACTATCGAGGATAAATATCCCCTACCACAAATAGAGGAAATCCTTGATAATTTAGGTAAATGCACCTATTTTTCGACCCTTGACCTTGCCCAAGGTTTTCATCAAATTGAAATGGATCCTGAGTCCATTGAAAAAACTGCATTTAGCGTAAATAATGGCCATTACGAATATTTACGTATGCCGTTCGGCCTGAAAAACGCACCTGCAACTTTTCAACGTATGATGGACCAAGTTCTAAAAGAATTTCAGTACAAAATATGTTTCGTGTACATGGACGACATCGTTATCTTTTCAAAATCACTTCAAGAACATTTAATTCATTTAAAACAGATTTTTCAAAAATTGCAAAGTGTAAATCTAAAAATTCAATTAGATAAAAGCGAATTTCTTCGTAAAGAAGTCGCGTTTCTTGGACATGTAATTACACCTGAAGGTATTATCCCAAATCCAATTAAAATTGATTCAATCACGAAATTCCCCATCCCGAAAACAACAAAGGAAATAAAGTCATTCCTAGGCCTAGTAGGATATTATCGAAAATTTATACCAGGTTTTGCGAAATTAGTTCAACCTCTTACTAAATGTCTACGGAAAAATGAAAAAATCAATATATCTGATCATGACTATAAGCAAGCATTTGAAAATGCAAAAGCATCTATAACAAACGCCCCCGTACTAATTTACCCAGACTTCGAAAAGGAATTCACGCTGACGACCGACGCAAGCAACGTCGCTATCGGTTCGGTACTCAGTCAGAACAACAGACCCGTTGCATACTATTCGCGCACATTAAATTCTGCGGAACGTAACTATAGCACTATCGAAAAAGAGTTATTGTCAATTGTCGATTCTGCAAAACATTTTAGGCCGTATTTATTTGGACGAAAATTTACGATAGAAACCGATCACAACCCTCTCGTATGGCTTTCGAAATTAAAAGAACCAAACTCGCGTCTTGTTCGCTGGAAAATCAAACTGGAAGAATTCGATTTCGACATAAAATATCGTAAAGGTAAAGAAAATCACGTCGCCGATGCTCTCTTCAGAATAGAAATTAATGTAAACGAAACCGAATCTTTGATAGCCAATATTTCTGAAAATCCTCCCGTACTCGCCGATGACGAGATAGAACAACTGCTTTTGTCACCTAATAATTTACCGGAGTTTGAACCTGACGAACTCGGAGATTTACTTGGGCAGAATCAGATTGAGGATAATGGCTTACCTATGGAAATTAGTTCGGTACATAACGATGATACCGGGCTTGTTATTCCAATAACTGAAAAATCGGTAAATACCTTTAAAAACCAATTAGTTATTCAAAAACGCGAAGGCCATGTCGAAAAACGAGTAATCACAATTTTTGAAAATAAGAAACGAATAACAATCTCCACCCCTAATACTAACGAATTATTTATGGATATGCTAATCCAGTCAATCTCACCAAACGATATAAGATGTTTGCACATTCCGGACCCAGATTTTAGACAACAAGTACTTAGGTTACTGAAAAATAAATTCAATAAAAGAACAAAAATTGTAATTTCGTCCATTCTATTAACTGACATACTTGAAGCTGAAAAACAGGAACAGTATATTCATAACTACCATAACCAAACTCACAATGGTATTAACGAAACATACCTACACCTTTCAAAAAATGTTTATTTTCCTAAAATAAAAGACAAAATTACCACCATTATTAATCACTGTAATGTATGTCAGATGTCGAAATACGAACGTCAACCACTAAACCCACCTTTACAAGGCCCAATGATCTACAACAAACCCTTTGAAAACATTCATCTGGACATATTTCAGTATTTGAACATGAAGTTTTTAACAATTATAGACTCATTTTCAAAATACGCCCAGGCATACGCTCTAAAATCTGCAAATACTTTATGCACACTCCTAAAATTACGACATTTCTTCAGCCACCATCACATACCGAAAAGAATTGTATGCGACGGAGGCACAAATTTTAATAATACTCAGTTTAAAGAATTTTGCCAACTCTTTAACATATAATTGCACTTTACCACCCCTCACAACCCGAACTCAAACTCACATATCGAACGATTCCACTCGACAATAATCGAGAAACTTAGAATAATTAACCTTAAGAACCCTAAAGAGACCCCAGATAGCCAGATGATTACAGCTACCTGGATATACAATCAGTCAATCCACTCCAGCACTGGCCACTCACCTTTTTCAGTTTTATATGGTCCCTATATGCAGGAAGTTGACTTTAGCTTAACCCCACAAAATTATCAAAATTATATAGAACAAAGAAGGCGAGAACTTTTACCGTTTTTAGAGCAGATAAAAACTAAAAATCAAGAAAAGGCACAAAGTGCACTTACGATGAGAAATCGCAATAGTCAAAATATTCCACCTCTACAATCAGGTCAAACTGTTTACCATAAATCAGCAGAAAAAACTAGGCTCCCAAAAAATGCACCTATTTACCAACGAGGTACTGTAATATCACAAAAAGACAAACAAGTTCAAATCGAAACCCTTAAAGGAACAATTACTACCCAACCATTAAAAAAATTAAAACCTATTAGAAAAACTGTTTCTTTGCAGGAACATCCTGACATGTCAAGCAATGATAAAAACTCCTTTCAAGACCCAAGGTTACTACCAGGAACCTCTAGGGACAGCGAAGACACTCAATTACTTCCATAAACTCTATTTTTCATACGACCTCATTCAATTGCGCGCAAATTTCGAAAACCTATCAAATGGTACATTAACTCTAATTCACAAAACCAAACAACCGGAAATAATCCCAGTAATACAAAATAAACAATCACTACTAAACATCTTAACAAGAACAAAAAATTCGCTAAATAAAATTATACATTGTAGAAATAAAAGAGGCCTAATCAATGGCCTTGGATCCATCGTCAAATTTATATCGGGAAATTTAGATCAAGAAGATCTTGAAAACATAAATCAAAATCTGGAAAAGCTTTCAAAGAATCAACAAAAAATAAATCAGAGGCTAACTCAAACTGCTACAATTCTCTCAAAATTGACAACCTCAATACGTATAGAATTTGACAACTTATATTCAAATCAAAAACAACTAGAAAAATCAATTAAAAATTATACGTACTACCTGGACTCAGTGCTAATCATAAATTCGCAAAAAGAATTGCTACTTGAATTCGAAAACCGATTAAATTTACTGATTAGAACGATCACACTAACAAATCGAGAAATACCAAATTTAGAAATAATTGACCACAACGAACTTGAAATGATAGAGGACGAATTATTAAAACATTACTCAAGGTCAATGTTGCTCTCGTACGATGAAAATCACCCTTTTGAAATCCTAGGAAATTCAAAACTTGGAATTATCTCGGTAAACGACATTCTTTTAATGGTACTGAAAATACCTATTTTAAATCCAACTACTTATAATATTTCTAAAATCTACCCTATACCGAGTCCGACAAAAACCGTTTTAATCCCCCCTGCTACCTTTTACATACAATCCCCATTCGAAGACCGATGGACTGACACCTGTCGAAGAGCTAATAACATGTTTGTTTGCGAAAAACTATTAACCACCCAGTGCAGTTTAAAAAACACTCTTCAGTGCACTACCGCGAAAACTAGTGACTTTGAAATATATCAAGAACTTTCCAACGGACTCTTAACCAGTGTTAAAGACCATAAAGAAATAATAGAAAAGTGTCAAAACATTATTTCAAGACATTTTATTCTAGGAAATAATGTAATAAATTCGCCATGTTCGATTATTATAGACAACACGGAATATAATTTTAATAAAAAATCGAGTTTTACAGTTCCAAAGAGTTCTATCACACTCAAAGGTCTACCTCAATATCGCATCAACTTGGAGTCTTCACACCTTGACCAGCTGAGGAATCTCAAGGCCGATCTCCAACCCTTAACGCAAGAGACTGACCTACAAGGAATTGACTTGCATACTGGACACCTGTCCATAACCATTGTAATTATTATTATTCTCATAATCACGTCGATATTTCTCTGTTTGTACAGAAAAAGGATAAAAACCCTATTTTGTATGCCAAAAACCATAATCCAAGTTCCTGCCCAGAACTTCAAGGATCTTCAAGCCACCCTTGACGAGGACGCCAAGATCTAAGGATGGAGGAGTTATGGACCACACACTACCCTTTATCAAGGCAGTCGTTATAAGGTCAAAGCAGCATCCGCAATTAAGGAAGGCATTACAAGTCCCGCGGCGTTTAACCAAAAGCCGATTTGATATAAATTCTCATTTTTTGTAAAGGAAATTCAGAATATTGTTGTTAGCCGGAGGCTCTGCTCCATTTCAATTGTAAATAAATAGTTTTTAAAAACTTGTGTTAGTGTTAAATAAACTTAACTTACTAGACTATAATCCTGAGAAGGCAATACAGATTTAGGGCGCGATATGCTTGAATTTTAGATGATACAACGAATAAACAAAGAAGCTCATCATATATTCTCTATGCGTAATATAACAAAATCTGCACCTATTTTAATAGTATGTATATATTTCGTAGTTTGCTTACCGAGGAATTTGATATACAATACATATAGAAAAGAGCGTACATATACAGTGTACCTTTAATATGGGTGGATGATTGTCACATTTAATAATCTAATCAACAAATACACTTTTTAATAATTTCAGTTCACCTTCTCCGAAAATTATGGTTGAGGTATCATTCGATTCGGAATGGTATCTAGAAACTTTTCAAAAAAATTCAAGTGGCACTTAAAAAAATTGCAAAAGTTATAAAAACTTTAGTAAAAGTAAACAGTTTTAAAACCTTAAAAGACTTGTCCGCATGTAGAACAGCTCTATATAGAAATTGAGTGGCCGAGAAAAAATAAACCAACACATATATGCAGAATATGGTTTTAGGCGGCAGTTTTATTTTTCTCAATTTTTCTCAAATAGTCCACCATCGTGCTTTCTCATGACCCATACAAGATGGGGTGTGTCCTATCCACCTCAAAATCAATAGATGTCGTCTGGTAGACATCCCTAATCAGAATCAGTCGAAACCCGATCGATCCGACACGAGTGATCGTGCTAATAAAAACAGTTTCTCAAATAGTCCACCATTGTGCTTTCTCATGACCCATGAACATGGTAAAGTGTGTTCTATCCACCTCAAAATCAATAGGTGTTGTCTGGGAGACGTCCCCGATCAGAATAAGTCAAAACTCGATCGATCCGACACGATTTAGATGAGTTATCGTGTTAAAAAAAAATTCTCAAGTAGTCCACCATCGTGCTTTCTCATGACCCATGGACAGGGTGGACTGAATCCTATCCACCTCAAAATCAATAGGTGTCGTCTGGGAGACATCCCCGATCAGAATCAGTCAAGACCCGATCGATCCGACACCATTTAATTGAGTGATCGTGCTAATAAAAACAATTTCTCAAATAGTCCACCATTGTGCTTTCTCATGACCCATGAACATGGTAAAGTATATTCTATCCAACTCAAAATCAATAGGTGTCGTCTGGGAGACATCCCCGATCAGAATCAGTCAAAACCCGACCGATCCGACACGATTTAGCTGAGTTATCGCGCTAACAAAAAAATTCTCAAATAGTCCACTACCGTGCTTTCTCATGACCCATGGACAGGATGTGGTGTGTCCTATCCACCTCAAAATCAATAGGTGTCGTCCGCGAGACGTCTCTGATCAAATTCAGTCAAAACTCTATCGATACGACACGATTTAGTTGAGTTATCGTGCTAACAAGAATAAATGCCGATGACAACGACGACACACACACACACACACACACACACAGAGAAAATAGATTAAAAACCATTTTTACTTTATTTTTTTGGTTTCTTGGATTTATTTTTCGTTTTTCGGCCTAAAAACAAAAAAAAATGGTTTTCAAAAAATTTTTGCTGTGTGTGTGTCGTCGTTGTCGTCGGCATTAAAATTCCTTGTTAGGACGATAACAACTAAATTTGTCGGATCGATCGGATTTTGAATAATCCTGATCGGAGACGTCTCCCAGATAACACCTATTGATTTTGAGATAGATAGCACACACCACCCCCTCCCTTAGGTCAATTTGAGAAATTTTTTTTGTTAGCACGATAACTCAACTAAATCGTGTCGGATCGATCGGGTTTTGATTAATTCTGATCGGGGACGTCTCCCAGGCGACACCTATTGATGTTGAGGTGGATAGGACACACCTTATCCTGTCCATGAGTCATGAGAGCACGATGGTGGACTATTTGAGAAATTCGTATTGTTAATATAATAACTCAACTAAATCGTGTCGGATCGATCGGGTTTTGACCGATTCTGATCGGGAACGTCTCCCAGACGATACCTATTGATCTTGAGGTGGATAAGACACACTCTACCCTGTCCATGGGTCATGAGAAAGCACGACGGTGGTCTATTTGAGATTTTTTTTTGTTAACACGATAACTCAACTAGATCATGTTGGATCGATCGGGTTTTGACTGATTCTGATTGGGGACGTCTCCCAGATGACACCTATTGATTTTGAGGTGGATAGGATTCAGCCTATCCTGTCCATGGGTCATGAGAAAGCACGATGGTGGACTACTTGAGAATTTTTTTTGTTAACACGATAACTCAATTAAATCGTGTCGGATCGATCGGGTTTCAACTGATTCTGATTAGGGACGTCTACCAGACGACATCTATTGATTTTGAGGTGGATAAGACACACCCCACACTGTTCAGTGGTCATGAGAAAGCACGAGGGTGGACTATTTGAAAAAAGTAAAACTGTCGCATAAAGCAGATATTCTGCATTTATGTGTTGGTTCATTTTTTCTCGGTCTAGGATAGAGATGTTCTACGTGCGGAAAAGTCCGTTTTAAGGTTTTAAAACTGCTTATTTCCTTACAAAATATAGCCAGTCCATGAAATTAAGCCTCACGATAGACGGTAGCGTCTATAGTATACTGCAGCTTTTCAACAACTAGCTCCACAAAATCCTAATATTATTTTATTCATTAATTAGTTTTGAGTAACGAAGCACACTTTCATTTGAACGGACTTTAAATCACGAAACATTATGTAGGTCTCCCGGGATACCTCTGTCACTATTGATAAACAATTGCAAGTGTTTGGCAGATGTGAAATAGCATTTTGTATTTTATTGTTTATTAATAAACATTAAATGTATTACTACCATTGTTAGTTAATAATATATACGCTGTTTAATGTAATTTGTAACAGACAATAATTTAAGTTACGTAAGTTGATTTTTCGAGTCGAAGAAATGGATCGTTAATACAACTTAAGACAAGATGAATCAGTGCCCGCAGCAAATCTGGTTAATGAAGAGATGTGCGATATCTTATGCAAGTCACCTTAAAAAAAAAAAACAGATATTCTATCAGTTTACAGCTAAGCAGAGCCCTTGAACCTAAGCAGCTTGAAATGTAGCAACTTCTGGACGAATTGTTAGGAGAAGGCTTAATGAAGGAAGATTAGATAGTAGAAGACCAGCTATTGCACCACTATTCACCAGAGAATATAGAATTACTAGACTGCGGTTTGCAAGAAAACACGTAAATTGGACCGTTGACTACTAGACACGAGTTTTGTTTTCAAACGAAACAAGAGTAAGTCTTAATTCACCAGATCAACGAGTTAGGCGGAGGCCAAGAGGCTGGTTTGCAATATATCCGAAGATCCCATTTTCTGTGGGTCAATCATGTTCCGGTGAGGAATTTGTTTCGATGGTTGCACGGATTTGGTTCCTATGCGGGGGAAATCCATGAATAAACATCTCTACGTAGAGAACATCGTAGAAGAACATGTGATACCATTTGCCCCGTTTTTCTGGGATGATTTCAGTTTTATGCAAGATAACGCTCAGTCCCATATTGTTATAGAGGTATTGGACTACTCTCGATTTGTGAATATTTCAACAATGGTATGGCCGCTAAGAAGCCCATAGAACATCTATGGGATGTATTAAAGCGATGAGTTAGGCGCCACATATCTGCCCCTATGACTCTTAGAGAACTCGAAGAAGTCGTTCTGCCGAATGAGAGAATATTCCTCAGGAAATCATTCACCACTCCATCAATAGCATGGCCAGATGAATGCAAGTAGTGATAAGGACTATAGGAGGATCTACATGCTGTTGAATTCAAATTCTTACTATTTAATTTCACCTTCATTTTATTTTCTAAAATTTTCCATTGACGCCGTTATCATTACATTTAACATTATTGTGCCCTTCTGCTATGTATTCATGTTTTTCCCCGATAAAACTATTCAATTTTTTAAACATTAATCATCATTAGTAACATATAACATCAGTAACATAACATAGATAGTATCGTATAGATGTATGCCCCACGGATTTTATTCGGCATTTGTCCTGGATCGGCGTACCGTGTACGGCACTGATGAGAACTAATAAGTTAGAAACATCTGTCTGTCGCTCGGTTCCCATCCGGGACAGATGTCGAATCCTACCCGTGGTGGGTTTTATTTTTCGAAAAGAAAAAAATAATCATCATGAAGTCATTTAATTATAATATCACGTATGTACTATGATTTAAATCTTCGAAAAAATAAAAGTAATAATGTGAAGTTTCGTTGATGAGTTAACTTTGTCGAGGAGTTTATTTTTGAAAGTCAAGGTCGAAATTAATTAATTATATCTCCAATTCCTTTTTCTCTTTTAAAAAATTATGTTCACTTTCTGAAGCAGAAAATAAATTTTCGCAATATGATATAAATTTAATTTTAACAAGCTAACTCGTTAAATTCTGTTAAATTAAAAAAGTTGAATGCCCTTCGGCTGAAGATTGCATTCCCTTCGAAAATACTCACGGGACTTTTAATAACCACGTTTATAACAATAGTAATGGAATGAAAAATAATTCATTTCTTTCATTCTTTTATAAAGGTAATATTTCAGTTGATTATATCTGCAGAAGACAGGAAGAATTTAGTTTCTTTGTATTTCCTGCGCAGCGATTGAAAACACTGATTTATAAATCTTTGTCTGGCTCAAGAGTTATTTTCAATTACTATATTAAACTTTTTCCGATTCATTCATTGTGAAGCAGACGCAGGTTTATTTCTACTAGTCTTCTCCGCGTGGTCACTATATAACAATATTATTTTATAATAAAACTTACATCCTTGCTATATGGTATGTGCGCAATTACAAAGAAATAATTAACGAGTATTAAAGATATTTGATAAAATATGAACAAAACTATATTTGACAGTGTATATTTAGAAAATGGGTAAAGACAAATGAAGTTCAATCGGTATCATTTCATATATAGAATGTGGTTACGCGATATCCGCATCTCATTTTGTTACAAGTTGTATATTAATGTGTGCTTAATATAATTATTATATTGATAAATGTAATTAATTAGGTATAAATATGTACTATATGAATGTGTCACAGATCTGTCTATTGACGTGGTAGTAATCAAAAGAGTTTGTGATTAAAATGGAAGAAAAATAAATTTATATTACTTTTCCTTTTTTTATAAATTTATATTACTATACGCGGAAAAGTAATGTAATCGTGTAAAGAAAAAGTGAAAAAAAAATTTTTTGGTTTATTTTTCGTTATTCGGCATAAAAAACACAAAAAAATGGTTTTTAAAAAATGTTTGCTGTGTGTGTCGTTGTTTATTCTTGTTAGTACGATAACTCAACTAAATCGGGTTTTGAATGATTCTGATTGGAGGCGTCTCCTAGACGACACCTATTGATTTGGGGTGGATAGAACACACTCTACCATGTACATGGGTCATGAGAAAGTACAATGGTGGACTATTTGAGAATTTTTAAAGTGATAACTTCTTATGGGAGGGTAAACCGCTTCGTTACGTAACGCGTTACAGCGCCAGTCTGTCTGGCTTCCCTTTCTCTCACGCATACAGCAGCGGTAGACAGGCTCCTCCTTTCCCATTCTAACCCACAGCGCTAGCCGTATTTCGGACAGACGCTTCCCCCTCTCTCGCACGAACTCGAGCTCTATCTCCTCCTCTCTGCGTGCTTTCGCTGTCTACATCTACGTGCATGTGCATGTGTGCGTCGCTGCTGCTGCGGGGCCGCCTCTATGATTTAGTAATTAGTAAATTTAGTAATTTTACAGCATATAATAGTAAAAAAATAATTATACACGTTCTGATAAACATAATTTAAAAAAAAATTATTATAAAATTCCGTTAATTTTAACCGGAGATTTTAATGTTAATTTTGCTGCTGATCGAGCTAAAAATTTAGTATCGTTCCTACAATCAAAATTACAATTAAAAATGATTAATAAGTCAGAAGAAGCTACAACAAGTCATGGAATTGTACTTGATGCAGTCTTTGCAAGATTTTTAGATGACATACAATGTAAAAATTTCGTTGCTTATTATAGCTACCATAAGCCAATTGTTACTTTTATAGGATTAAATAATGATACTAATAATGTACATACACAAAATTCTAATGTACATATTCAAGAATTGTAACTAAGAATAAAATATATTTTATAAACAATAAAAGATTTAATTAATAAATAACCTTTCCTTACATTATCATATTAATATACATAAAATTTAAGTAATAACCTAAGCTTTTCTCAAGTTAAACAATTTCAATATCAAATAGTTCAACTTAGATTAGTTTAAGTTATCACTTCTGTCGGGCGTCCCGTGACGCACACGTTTTTTTTTTTTTTTATTAGCACGATCACTCAATTAAATTGTGTCGGATCGATTGGGTTTCGACTGATTCTGATTAGAGACGTCTAGACATCTATTGATTTTGAGGTGGATAGGACATACCCCACCCTGTTCATGAGTCATAAGAAAACACGAGGGTGGACTATTTGAAAAAAGTAAAACTGTCGCATAAAACACATATTTTGCATTTACGTGTTGGTTTATTTTTTCTCTGTCACTCGATTTCGAGATAGAAATGTTCTACGTGCGGAAAAGTCCGTTTTACAACTGTTCATTTCTTGATAATGGGATAATTCTAAACGAATACGGCTCTACAGGTTTGCTTAACTATCAATAACCAATACGGCTAAGCATAAATTTTAAACTCCAAATATAAATATAACATACCTATAATAATAATAAAATATATTTATTGTATATGAAATAAATTTTATTTCATTTAAATCATTAATCTATGGAAATAATTAAAATATGGAATACCCCACGGAATAATTAAAATGTGAAATGTTAATATGTTAGGAAACGAGCTACAGTGGAGAATAGTGGAATAATTCAATAAGCAAGAAATTATATTACGTCTTCAATACAAGTTAGGGCGTATTATTAAATTTCTGACAATAAGGTGTTTTCCAAATGAAGAATTTACACCCTATATAGGGCTATATTCGCTAACAAGAGGTTATAATAACCCCTCTCAATTCATCTAGACAGATTGTAAAATGGTAGAAGTATCCTGTTACTCCTTATATATTTGTTAATGAAAACTAATTGTCAGTGTACAGAGTGTTTTCTATGTACACGTATTCGTTCGATAGATGATACTTGTTAAAAAGTACGATTTTTTATAAAAAGGAAAACTAAATTGCGGTTGTAAATATTTGATCAAATACGAATAAGTGACTTCAAAATTAAATTTGGAACACTTAACTTGCAAAATACACGCAACGGTATTATAAAATGTTAAAAAAACCGATATTGTATATAAAGGCACCCCTAACTTTAGTTTGAACTATCTTTCCATATTCGATTCATAAAGTAAAATAGTATACTCTTCAGTAATATATTATAAATCAGAAGGTTATATATGGAGGTAAAAACACCGTACTCTTTCACAAGAAATTACTCACGGCTTTGTACATAAAAGCAACTGAATAACTTTATATTTTATAATACAGTATCCGTAATCTAGTAGCCTTTTTTCCTCTTCACATCGGCTTCTTGGACAATAGCTGCATCGTACCCTATTGCGCGAAATATTCTTATCCTATTTTTTATGTGACTTCGATGTAATACTCGAACTATAATCAGTAGATACATCAAATTTTCCGAAATATATTTATAATTTTTAGGTAATTTAATGTTGTTTTAATGTTCTATGTTTTCTCTGGCCGTACCAGGGCAAAGCGAATATTCCTCGAGATTTGAAGTTGCTCACGATAATGGCCGCAGTTCTGACATCCCATAATGATATTGTTAAGTAAGTTTTATCGTTAAGTATGTATTATACGAGTAGATAGCACATAAAGGTTGTTGACTACGTATTAATAAATAGCTATGAGAAAGATTTCTGTATTCAATTCTTAACCTTGAAAGTACGGTTTGCTTAACTTCTTGTAATGACAAAGGTTATTTCTATTTGTAAACTTCAGGTTTTACAGCTTGTCAATGATAGGAACAAGTCTCAAAACTACAATACGGGACCGTCCATGAGGTGTGCAGTAAATAGCTTGTTCTTTACTCAGTCGCATTGACACCTTTGCAGAGTGAATATCGATGAATATATATTGAATATGAATGTACACAGAGTTCGATCTGGTCGCGTGTAATGTACATACTTTTTCCTCCTAACGCTGCCCCACTAGGCATACATTAGGACCTCATACTTTTTACTGCATCCTACTTGTTTTGCCATAATTATGTTTAATAATATTAATAATATAGTATTATTTATTTAATGCTGCTTCTTTCGCAGCTCTATCAGCTCGTTGCCATAAATTCCTACATAACTAGAAGCTCACCTAGTGCTCTTATGAATATTAAAATTTTCAAAAGTTTTAATGGTTATAAATTGTTTATGATGATATTTTTAACAACGTTAGCATATAATTTGTAAAACAACTTGCACTGTCATTTCAATTCATATTATTATATAGATATATCTGCCATATCAAGCGAGTAAGGCAAAGTCTAAATGACGCGCGATCCCTAGTGATCAACCAAGATGACCAAATGAACTGGAATTGAGCAGGACTAGCCTGAGACGGGTATTGAAACTTCATTTGGAATTTTTGCCTTACAAAAAACAGCAAGTCCATGAAACTGAGCCTCGCGATAATAAACAATAGCATCTACAGTATGGTGCACCTTTTCAACAATTAACTTCATAAAATTCTAATTTTATTCATCGATTGATTGTGAGTGACTGGCACACTTTCATCTGAATGGACATGTTAAACAGAATATGCGATTCTGGACCACTCAAATGTCTCAAATAATTCAAGAGAAAGAGCTGTATTTAATTCGTGAAACTGTTTCGTATAGAATGACTTCAACTAGAGTGATCAAGCCATATTTTTTTTAGGACGATGAAACCAATGCAATAACAATTAATGTGTTACACACGCTATACAGCTAGGCAGAGTATTGACCTTTTAAGAACTGAGTTGCATAACAGAATAATTTCTTGAAATTTTGGCCTAAATTGGCCTTCAAAATAACTCGATTTCTTTCTTTAGGGCAACCTAAAAGAAAAAGTATACAAAAGTAAAACCCCGGACAATTCTGGAACTGAACGCTAATATTCGAAATGAAATTTGGGCAATACCAATAAACAGTGACAGCGATGAGAAATGTAGTGGTTAGAACAAGGCAGTGTGAAGAAAAAGAAGGGGGTCACCTAAGACACGTTATTTTGTCACAAATAAATATCCAAGGAATATACTTTTTGTTATCGTTTAAGAAAATATTATATTGAACTTACATTTTACTATCAAATACGATATTTGAAAAATAAAGAAGTTACCTAGTTACCTACTTTTAGCTCATCTTGTACTACTGATTGCAAAATATTTAGAATAGTTCATTTATTCACTCGAACGCGCTATGAAAAAATAGTTTAAAAACCATAGTTTTACTGAAGTTTAAATATCTAGGAAGTATTGATTTGGAACTTCCTATTTGATATACATGTATAGAGGTAAATTGTAATATCTTGTGGTAAATTACAAAGCTGTTATAAAATACTTAAAAATCTGAGTGTCCTATGACAATTTCCTTGGCTGCCGAAATGACCTTGAAAGTTTAATAAAGAGGAATTTTTCAAATAATAAAAAAAAATGCAGCTCTTCTCTGCTTGTGCTCACCACATGGAAGTGGCTGCATATCGAGTTCCACCCTAATCCTCCCGCCCCTACAGATAATTATTCTTTTTTGGTCTAAAACTTTCAAAAATTGCGTTTTTTGGTTCTCATTGTTTCAAAATTTCTCTTGATTCATTACGAGCTTTTATAAATAAATCTCGCACTTCAGACCCAAAAACTGCTATAGAAGCTTATGTTATTAATGTTATAAATCTTTCAACCGCCTGCTAATACAGGGAAATTTTAATAGGGGTATTTCATACGGAACCATATAAATCATATTAGTTAATTCTTCGTCTGATATTCCCATTGTCAAAGGGGGTTCGCTTATACTGACATTATGTCAATCAATTAAGTCCACATTATCTTCACAATTAAAATTTTGTTCATTCAATTGAAATATTCTAATGTCCTCTGTTCTCTCCGGTGATTTTCTGCATTTTAGAATCCTGCTTAAAGCCAGCTCTCTAATGAATTTTCTGTCATCGGCTAACATTGCTATTAAAAGGTTTTCTGAATGGGCAAAATACCCATTCCTTTTTATTACAGGATCTATGACTTTTTTAAGTTCGTCAGGGAGGTATCGAGATCTTCTAATTGTGTTGAAAATATGCCTAGCACCATCTTTACAAGACCAATTCCAATTAATTTCAAACCAATTTATAGCATATACTTTCACTATAAATTCAGTTAATATTTGGAGGTTTTGAGATGGTTCCTTAGTAGTAACATATGATCTTAGATCTCTGTTGACTGTTGTAAACCATCTGGCGTAGGACATTTATCCAGGTGCTTTTAAAGCTAAATCTTCTCCTAATATTCCGTTAGAGATTTCCTGACACATCTCAAACATGTATTTTTGATCTGTACTTGGCATTTTCACATCTATTGAAGGTAAAATAAGTCTCAACTTTTTTAAACTCTACCACTGGTAAGTTTTAGGCATGATTCTAGAGACTTGCCAATTTGCCCCAAAAATACTTTGGTCCGGAAGTTTTTCCATCCAAATAGTTCATTAAGTGACGCAGTGGTAATTCATTCGTGTGAAGCAAATAAACTAACCACTGTAACGGCTTCTTTATATCCGATTCTAGACCTCGAATTACTCCATTATGTGAATCGGTATTTACCACAGTTTACCACAACATTTACCACAACCTATCGCCACAATTGTATTTATATCAGTATTTTTTTCTAAATTAAAAACTCAAGTATTGAAGTTTTAATTATTTTTGCACTTCCAGATGTTTTTGCACTTCCAGACTTACATGTTCAAGATATTTTGATCTGAGTTCAAAAACTAAAGCATAATGTTCTTCGGTAACAGTTTTTTGATAGCACTTATTCCCTTTTTTTTTCTTGCACCAAGGTTTTGTCCCTCCGCCCATAAAATAAATTGCCTACACTTCTAGAGTATGGTTACCAAATTTTGTTGTTAGATTAGCGCGACTTTTAATTCCTTCTCTGCGTATCTTAAAATATAGATCACGTGCAACGTACGACGCACTTGCTCTAAGATTGAGACACAGACGAGTGTCGGTTTAGGCAATAGACAGTACTGTCTAACGCCGTAATTATAAATATATATTTACCTATTTATGATAGGGATGCACTAAAAACTGTTTGAAAAAATTAATAAATGTCTACAATTTAATTTATTGGCACATAGTAACAAAAAATTAAAATAAAAAAAATTCTAAATTTAAAATTTATTTTTGGGAACTTAAATTTGTTTCACTGATTCTAGCATGTAATAGGCATATCTTAAGCATATAGGGTTATTAAGTTTCAAAAGTTGAAAAGTTCACTCCGCCCTAATGTGCAGTGTTTTAAAATGACAGTGGCACCTTCACCATTTATTCGCTAATTGGGAATGCTTATTTTATGCGATGGAATTGTCGAGTGGATAAACCGTCACAAATTTAGATAATAATAATAAATCACAATATGTAGATAGACAATATTCAGATAATGATGTATTCAAATATGTATAACATACATATGTATTATAGAGTATTATTTTTCCACCTCCATTTCCCGTTCGGGTTATTTTTCCATTATTGTATTTGAAATTACCCGAGAAATAACGTCAATCGAGTAACGCACCCATAATGATCACCATGTGCATAATATTTAAATTAAATTAATAAATGGGCAGTTATATAAATACTAACAATGAAGTAATAAAATGTTTTTCAAAGCTCCATACAATTAGATTATGTTTCCTTCAGTTCAAGTGATAAATTGCAACACCGACCCGACCCTGTAGCATAATTGCAAGCGACTTGAAGCCTCAATAAAACGCCGTTCCAGTGTTGTACTTAGCAAAACGGGGCATGCATGTTATATTTATAGGCGTCATTAGGAAAGGAAAGTAAATGGAACTCTACAAACCTGATAGCGTGCCTTTGCCACAAAATGGAGAAAAATACCGAGATTTATACGTAATGGCTCCCCAACGACGCAGGAATTAAGCGAGCGGAAAGATGATTTTTTACATCTGCTATTTTCTGTTTGTCCCTTTTCGGGCGAGATGAGTTATAAACAGGTCTTCTGACATTCTCGAGAGTTTTAGAACCCCGAAGACACGAACGGTTAACAGGCCGACATTATGCCGTAAAATTTTATGGTGATTTATGATCATTTGGCAGTTAGCGAAAGAACGATATATGTATTTACGAGGGCATAATTCAAATATTTCAATAGGCATAAAATTTTGATCGAAAATGTTCGGCTACATAAAAGACAAAAAATGAACGCGATAAAATATCACGAACATATCTTTTGCGGTATATATAAAGGGTGTCCCAGCGAGAGGTAGCGGATTTAAACTTGCCGCCATTAGTCTTGCGGCAGGTTTTGGAAGTTGATGCTTCGTAGTTATTACGTGGAGAGTATGCCATTAGTGGAACACTATACTGTTCAGCAACGCATACTTATTGCCAAAGCGTACTACGAACGTAATGGTTTAATTGTGGGCATTGAAAGAAAATTACGTGTATTTATGAGTCGTCTTGCTACTCAACAGCAATGGGTTTGATGTGAACATGATAAATTTACAGCAGTCGTCATATCAACAACACTTCACATCGAAAGCTGTGGCAGCTATCACATGGCAGCTGAAAATTAATATTAGGGAAGTTATTGAGGACATAGGGCCACAGCTATGCCGCGAAGTGATGAAAAAATTCATCAAAAGAATCCACTGCTGCCAGAGAAGCAGAGGCGGCCACCTACAAGATCTTGTATTCCATCTCTAATGGCATAGTTTAAGTAAACAATTGAACCCAAAAGTATTGTAGAAATGTTATTTATTTGCCCAATAATTACAAACATAATCTCTCGCTGGGACACCCGTTATATTTTTTATATTATTCTTTGGCATTAGTATGTATCCTGCGAAATATGTGAATATGTTGAATGTGTAATGCATAACAAAATATTGAGTATTCATCTGGGGAGAATTGATACATATTTTTATATTGGAATTGGAATACGAAGTTAGAGGTTTCCTTAGAAAATCAATTAAGATATTGCTTGACTGTCATCTATACTGTGCGAAATGCAGTTTAGCCTTAATTTAAGTTTTTCTCTCCATTTTGTCAATATGATTGTACCATCAATATTATGGTTCGACAAATATAAAATATAAATGTTAAATATAAAAATCCAAATGTTATCCTTATCAAATCATAATGACCTTAGGTATGTCGTTAGACATCATGTATAGTATTCGTCATTACACTGTTGAAAATATGTCGTGATAAAACTTTACCCCTTTTAATTATGTTGAAATAGAATTTCATTATTTCTGGTATAAAATTTAACACCAGTGTAATTGGTAAAATTTTAAACCACTATAATTGTAAACTTTTATACATTTAGGTATACAGCTAATATAAATACGCCACAAAAGTATACCTTACTTCGCGTGTAAAGAGTCGTTGGATGATTTCACCGAATTTACGAGTATATATATATATATATATATATATATATATATATATATATATATATATATATATATTGTGTATATATTTGTAAACTATTTGTGTTTCGTGACGATGAAGTAAACAAGGTAATATAAATGCATACTTTGTTTCTACCTTTTCTCATTTATTGTCTGGTTATTATCTAATAATGATAATAATATATAAATCAAGAAAAGTACCAAATTTTAATTTTCATATCGAGAACTAAGTACCAATAGAAATAATTATTAACAATGGTAAATAGCTGAGGCAATGCGCCTATTTATGGTTTTTGAATAATTATCATTTTTGAATATTTTGAATAAGCAAATATACTCACTGTCAGGGTCAAGTTTATTAAAATTGGTCGCTATTAGATGCTTGAAAAATATGTTAAATTTTGACAAGTTCGCTGGAGGATTCCGTTGTGTAGGTAGTTAAGTGATAATTTATATTTCCTCTTCTTATTGTGCACTTGCTAATAACATATTAATCTTATCAAGACCGTACCGAAATATCAAGGAATGAATTTAATATTAGGGTATATTTCATTACATTACTACTATCTTAACACCATTTCAATTATAATATATATTTTCTGTAAGAAGTGAAGCCCCTCATTATAAGAAGAATTATTAGTAAATATCCAAAGACATATGAAAAGAAGAGCATTATCTGGGAAGAGAAGTTATTAACCTGGAATAATATTAAGATAGGATGATGATATTTAATTGGAAAGCTTGATAACACAAGTACGATAATACTGGTACTTTAAATGTTACTTTGGAATTTGGTTGCGTTGTTCACGAATATATGAATTTTATATCACTTTTTATTTAATTAACTTTTTAAAAACAATTTATTTTTAATTTACGATTTTGAACACTTTGCTATGTCAAAAAAGGAGTAACCGACTTTTATAATTTAATTTAGACTTGTTCGACGTTTTCTCGACGACTAATTGAAGATTACTGATGTGTGAAGTTACGGACTACTTCCGATTACTTCCGATTACGAATATGCGGGCTACTTGTGGAGCGATTACTATATTTGCCGATTACTATATTTGCCGATTACTGAAGCTACCAATGGTTGTTTCTCTATTTAAAACATTTCTGTATGCTGATGCTGCAGGAATGTTCTAAGAAGTGTTTTTCTCAAGCTTTTAGCAAGTTGCAATAATTGCGATAAAATACAATGTAGGTTTATGATAAGCACGAAAGGTTTTTAGTTACGCGATAACCGCAATGACTTTGGTATACTCTTTTCTGGACATAACATCCTGTATGCTAATGGCCTGTTACAATGTATATTACAATATTATAAAATACAATATTAATCTAAGTCTTAACCTAATATAAGAGAGGATTCTATATAACATGAATATTTTCTAGTTATCCAATAGCATAAATATATACTTACATCAATATTTTATTAGTGCAATAAAGAAATTAACATTGTACCAGGTGCGTTTAAGTTCCAAGGTCTCCGATTTTATTTCTCACAAATTAATCACATAAAAAATTTGAAGCTTCTGCCACTATTCAACGTAATCTCCCTGAAACCGTACACATTTTTTACAACGTCGACGCCATGATTCAATGGCCATTGCGAACGCTTCTTTAGGAATCTGTCTTGGCCACTGGAGAATCGTTGATGCAATAGCGGCACGACTAGTGTATGTGCGACCACGGAGTGTTTTTCATCGTTGGAAAAAGCCAAAAATCGCTAGGAGTCAGGTCCGATGAGTAGGAAGCATGGAATGCAATGAGTAAGGATTACGCCATCGCTGTTCCAAAAAATGGCCACCATCATTTTGTAAGCACTGACGCTTACACCAAATTTTCTTGATCGCGGTGAGTCTCTGTCCTTCCATTGAACTGACTGGCGCTTCGTTTCAGGATTGAAAAACGGCATCCACGTCTCATCCATTGTCACAATTGATGAAAGTCCCATTTATACCTTCATCACGTGTCAACATTGCCTGGGAAATTTCCACGCGCGTAACGTTGTGGTCGTCCGGCAGCACTCGTGGCACCCACCTGAAGGACACTTTCCGCATCTTCAGGTTGTCATGCACGATTGTGTGCACAGATCTCACGGAAATTCCAACTTTGGAGGCTATGGCTTTCACACTCACTCGGCGATCCTCCAAAACAATTTTCTCAACTCGCGCGACCATGTTATCAGATCGTTTGGTGCGAGGCTGAGCCTGTTTTGGTTCGTTATTACACGACGTTCGGTTTTATTTGAACTATCTAACTCACGAACGCACATTTTTCACATTCATGTCTCAGTCAACTGGCGATGAATTTCAATGGGTGTCATACCACGCAAGTGGAGAAAACGAATGGCTATTGGCTGTTCCTGTAACGAAAACGTCGCCATTTTAAGTGGCAAGGACACTCCTCACTCTCGTGGTCACCGCTAGAGAATCTGTGTGCCGTACAGTGCTGCCATCTCTGTCACGAATTCACAAAGACTTCACACGTATTGTAAACCAAACCGCATCTGCTCCCAGTCATGAAACAAAAAATCGGAGACCTTATAACTTGAACGCACCTCGTACATTAAAAAGAACGATAATAAAATGCGCCCCCCCGAATTCGTAAATATATAGTCGAATGCCATGATAACTGCGATCACGGAGAGGGTTGATAAAAATATTATCCTGCTATCACATCTAGAATTGACGGTTACTGGAAAGCTCTTCTGCTGGAAGGTGAAAAAATGATACAATTAGAGACTTCAATGTGCAGCCTCCTCCATGGAACAACAGAATTACTAACGTCCATGGTATTGGTGATCCTGCCATTATGTCAGACTACTATGAATTTCATACAGCCTCATGCCACAGTCCGGATACATATACCACAAAAATTGCTTTACAATGGTCTGGACTTTCATATTGGGATGTTTTAATATATCAAATATGCCATTGACATATTCTCAACTAAAGATTGCCGAAATTAGGAGTAAAGGATCGTCTAACTGTCACCTTAGCTTCCTAGACAAACACCTTTTCCAGTTAGTTATTCTTCAGTTTTAATGTTCTTGTGTGTATCCCAGTTAATCAACAAGATGTATGCTGTTTCCATAGTGGCCATGGGGATCATATTTTAGCCTTCGGGCTATCTTGTGGTCGACAGTGATCGTAACGGGACGTAGCTTTGCAACTCTTTGCCTTTTAAATTTTTTAAGGATAGAAATTATGGCCGTGTATTTCTGAAGTACAATTCATGTTGACACATCATTAAAATCCAAATTTAAAAATATTCACTATTTCTCGGCGATAAATTTAACCTTCGAGGAGCTAGTAGGAGTTAATTATGTTTGGATTTTGAAGCACATTATACGAGTATTATTGGTTGTTCTCATTTGAATTCAATCAATAGACCAATATTCACAAGAAATGGAGTATCACAAGAAGCTCACGATTTCTTTGAGATTATGGAAAACTGAGACCTAATGCAGCTGATACATATTAGATGCATATTCAAAGCATCAAAAATCAGAACAATGAAGGTTGCAAGGAACAAGGAAGATTTACTTTTTTAAAGTTCCCTTTTTTGTGGCCATGTACCTAATATTTTCGTTTAAATTAATGGAAATGAGTATATGTGTAACCAAGCTGTAATTACGTAAGACATATTTGCTATAAGATTAACTGACCGTTACTAAATTATCTCTTAATTAATAGCGCAAACTAATTGAATATTTAAAGAACACTTTAATTACCTAACTAATTAGTCTTACACCGCAAGATAGGGATATAATGTATATTTCCCAGACGCCTGTTCGTAACTTTTGACTTTGAAAACTTGGTATCTAAAATACTTTAAGATAATTATAAATATTATACCGGGTGTAACATGATCATGGTATGCCCCCCTTTTCTCCTTTAGTTTTGAAGATAATTGATTGAAATTTGGGATATCCCAAATACACTCCCAAATATCCCAAATCACACATAATAAGCGGAACTTTTTGACATACAATTGCTTTTTCTTTCACTTCCGGTTTCGCCGGAAGTGACACTAACTTTTGACTTTTAAATGGAATACTCTGTATATTATCGCATTCTTGACTTTTGAATAAGTTTATGAATCCAACGATACCAAATAAGTGATATTTCAAAAGTCAACATTTTTTATAATTTAATTTTTAGTTTTTCATTTAAGTGTGCCATGACGGTTCCGATTTATTCTAAATGACCCGTGTAATGCTACAAAAATCGAAATCCCGTCAAAAATACTAAATCACGTGATTTATGAACAAATAAAGTTCATCAAAATTGTTTTTGGGGCAAAACTCAATTTCTTCAAATGGAACCATATTGGTACCGTGGTGCCATTTATTAGTACTGTTAATAAGGAATTTATTCATATGTCGTATTAAAATGTGCAATAAATACAAACAAAATTACAGCTAAAATAAAATTTTAGTATTTTCTTATTTTCTTTTAGCTGTAATTTCTTTTAGAGTATTTAATTTGAAATCAGGAAGATTTCTCACATTGTATTCTATAATGTTTCGTAAGGCAGCCTGTACATGCAGAAATCTGCATCTGTGCACATCACAGGTGAATTTCTGATATACCACTTAAAAAAGTCATGATTGTTGAACATTTGGAAAAAGTCAGGGATTGCAATAATTTAGGAATTTAAATTATTTATTGTGAGTGATGAAAATCGAGAAGAAAAACCTATGAAGCTAAATATCTAGAAAACCTTTCTATCTAGAAACCACACCCCTTATTTTCATGTAGAAACAAATATAGTGTTATTTGAAAAAACAAAGTTGTTAGTCATCCAGAAGGAATTAAATACCTTCAACAATGGGTAATATTTTTATTTTTTAAATAAATAATTTTTATTATTTAAAAAAGGTACACTTATCTCATTTTTTAATAGAAATATTGGATTTTTCACTAAGAGAACTCGCTGTATAATCTTGTATGAGCTTGTCAAAATGGTAAAAAAAATATAAACGAACTGTATCTCAAAATGTAAATTTTATTTATTACTAATAGATGTAATAGAACTAATGAGATATGGCTATGAAGTACAACTTCTTGACACTAACATGTTCTATTACATTTACAAATTTGAATATACAGCAATAGACGTTATGAAACTTTACAAAATTCGCGCGAAAATAATTCCGCCACGTAAACGAAAATCATGGTCATTTAACCCGAAGATACTAGTGCAAACGGCATCTGATGCTAATTCAGGGGTGACAAAGCCCCGGAAAATTGGCTTCAATCCAATC
The DNA here is from genome assembly GCA_037954035.1 of Rosalia funebris. NCBI lineage: Eukaryota > Metazoa > Arthropoda > Insecta > Coleoptera > Cerambycidae > Rosalia > Rosalia funebris. The sequence goes on from JAZFAV010000007.1 coordinate 16,637,402, forward strand.
TAAAATGCAAATAATGTTCATAAAGTCTCCGAATTCAATTATATGCTTTTTGTCGCAGCTTTCTAATTATCATCTTTAAGGCTAAATTGATTTTAAATACATATTAGGGAACACGGATTAACCTTCCATTAGAGGGAACGTCAGCCACTATATATGTAGGTAATTTGAAAAAGAAATTCTATTAGGTTAGGAGATAGGGGAGGGTTGTAGTATGTAAATGATATACCCAGATGTATTGAAATATCGGAAGAATATTGGCGAGAAGACGAAATTATGCGTTATTCGGAAATATAGCAAGGAAATAGCGTGAGGTCTGGTAACGGTGTGGTAGCATTTACGTAGATGAGAACCTTAAATAAATAGAGATGTTACGTCGGCTTGAAACCATTGTTCCTTTGGCTCGACTTATTCGATACTAAACATTGTTGTTATTGTTTAATAACAATTTACAACAACTTTTGGCGTACGTAGAAAAATAATTAAATTAAACCATAATATAAAATCTATAGTATATCTATAGTATATACGTTAGTGTATTGTCCCGTTACGATCGCTCATAAAGGAAGTTTACAAATACATGTTACAATACACCGCTCGTTGTCTCCTTGAGCTTTATTACCATTTGAAATATTTACACTACACATTTGACGTTAAAAAGCTTGTCAAACTATTTGAAACAAAACAAACCAAAAAGTACGCTTGGCATAACCGCCAACACAACCTATGATTTTGCAGAATTGATTAAGTTCTATATTAAATAAACAGTTTAAAAACCTTAAAACGGACTTTTCTGCACGTAGCATCTCTATCTCGAAATTGAGTGGCCATAAAAAATAAACCAACACATAAATGCAGAATATGTGTTTTATGTGACAGTTTTGCTTTTTTCAAATAGCCCACCATCGTGCTTTCTCATAACCTATAGACAGGGTGGGGTGTATTCTATCCACCTCAAAATCAACAGATGTCGTCTGATAGACGTCCCTAATCAGAATCAGTTGAAATCTGATCGATCCGATACGATTTAATTGAGTGATCGTGCTAACAAAACAAATTTCTCAAATAGTCCACCATTGTACTTTCTGATGACCCATGTACATAGTAGAGTGTGTTCTATCCACCTCAAAATCAATACGTGTCGTCTGGGAGACGTCCCGGATCAAAATCAGTCAAAACCCGATCGATCCGACACGATTTAGTTGAGTTATCGTGCTAACAAGAATAAATGACAACGACATACACACAGCAAAAAAAGTTTAAAAACCATTTTTTTTTGTTTTTAGGCCGAAAAACGAAAAATAAACCTAAAAAAAAATTGTTTTTTCAATTTTTCTTTACACGATTACATTACTTTTGCGCGTATAGTGAAGTGCAGAAAAGTAAAATTTTATCTCGTTTTATTTATATTATATTGTATTGTAAATTTTATTTAGTGTACACTGTTGGTATCTAGTGGTTCTATCAAGTTCTAGTGGTGTGAAAATAGTGGAAAATTTTAGTATTTCTGATATAAAACTGAATATCGGTGTATAAACCTAATACAGGGTATTTTAGTTGTAACAATAGGATTTGAATTGCGCGTCATTTGTGTTCTATCAAAGATAGAGTATCAACGACTGTCATCTACAAACCATATGACGTCAACATGCGTTGGTGGAAAAAGAAATTGTTTAACATGTTACTACAGTGTTCCCCATTTACTGTGATAGCATTACCAGCTTAATTTTCAAAGAACTATGGTCTAATTACTCCATCACTTTTAAGTGTGTACCAAACCGTGCATCTTTGTGGATGCATTTGGTTTTTTAGCACCCCAAATTCGACACTTTTGTTTGCTGCTTCATCGCTGAACAAAATTTTCTTAACACCCAGTTAACAAGTGTATGACGTTGTAAATGATTTTAACTTTTAACTGTTCTTTCAACTGAACTTTGTATATTGACAAATGCAGATATTTCTTTAAAATCCGATGCGTGGTGGCTCTTGAGATTCAGTTGTTGTGCACCACGTCGAATTGATGTGGATACTCCCGTACACTTTCTCTCATTGCAGCAATATTTGCACCTGACCACGACGAGGACGTATTGGTGTTACCTTATAAGGAGAACACGTTTATTCAAATTTCCTGATTACTTGATTAAGTTACGCACTGTTAACTCTGTAGGTGCATCATTTTGTCCTAATTTTGTGCGATTTTTTCTTAATGCAACTAATGTAAATGATCGTTCACTTTCATAAAATAGTTACAGTTCTTAGTTATTCGTTGTTAAACTGTTAATCGTGGCATGTTGTAAGTCGTATGGTTTGTATATGACAGCCGTTAAATATTGACACCCTATCTTTGACAGAACATAAATGGTGAGCAATTCAAATCTTATACATCCAACTGAGACAGCGTATATAAATATGTCAGAATGGAGTACACTTCGCATATACACGAGTATAAGTACACTTATAATCCGTTTGTTGTAACCCTTCTACAGTACGCATACACGTTGCCTTTCTATTGACGTTAAACCATGAGGCAATATGGGGTATAAGAATTGTCTATGTGGCAATTGAGTTTATGCGGATAGAGCACTGAGTTCATTTAAACTGATACCTATATGATTGACAAATGTGATAAATTTTAATGTCGCTGCTGCATTTCATAGAATGGTCACGTACTTAACATATCTGTGTTTTGCAACTATGAAGTAAACAAAGTAACGTAAGGGCTTATTCCATATCTGCCATTTCTCATTTATAATCTATTTATCACTTAATATGTAATATATGTTACCAAGAATGTAATAACATTTGTTTTCAGTGAAAACAAAATGTTGTGTTAATAAAAAAAATATTAACAGTTGTTGAAAACCGTCACACTAAAATTATTTCAACTTTCATTTTTAATAAGAACTAATTCTTCTTATGAGAAGAATTATTGGCAGATGTCTCAACGTTTCTTTTTGGATATGAATGAAGTAGATACATTTAGCATATTTTCACATTCCCATGGGATCATTTGCGTTAGAACGATAGGATCACAAGATGTAAATAGAAATCTTGCTAAAAACGCAAATAGTACTTCAAATATATATACTTAAAAGTTTGGCTGGCTATTTAGATATAAATATTTTCTAAAATTGCACCACTATATATCATACTCTGACATTTCATTACTGCAATATATATTAAAATTAAAAATACAATGCGTATTATTGTATTTTATATCAAAAAAATTAGATTAAATAAAGTTTATGGCAAAAGATAGTGAAGTGTACACCAGTTATCACGTTGATTCTACTCTATTTAAATGGGTGCACAATTTCATACCACATTTAAGACACTGTATGTATCTCACATACTGTATATACACGAGTATAGTTTTCAGTATACAATGGAAAGTGAAGACGCTAAATAAAAGCTTAAAAAAAAACTTTTACCAACTTCTATGGGAATCGAAATCAATTTGACCATGTTGGATTTATATAAGTAGGATGGAGCTACTTAGGGTTTCCACAGGAAGCAGGAATAGACAGGTATTTTAGTCCCGCGAGGAGCGGAACGAGAAAGGGGCGGCGTAATCCGCATAGTTGGGTCATTTCCAGGATGAAAGCAAAAGGGCCTAAGCTGACCATCATCTCACTCAAATCCAGATCGATGCATCCTAAGATAAAAGTAAGTGTTATGGAATTTGGGATAATGCTGATGGGGATCATTGAAATCACTAAGCATTATATCGGAATGTCCGAAGGGTGGAACGCAGGGAGTGAAAACGGCTTTTCTTATAGTTTAGTACTTTCGTGTTTGGAGGACTTTACACGAGATGTCCTACAGAAAGCCTCTCTTGACTTTCTCTTGTTTTTTCTTGTAATTAATACAGGATTCTCAACCCCGCATTAAAGCATTTGGTAAACAATTATCTAGTAAATAATATAACATAAAAATTAATTATTTAAACAAAACAGTCTCTGTTAAATAATAGACAACAAATTATATTACCTAATACTATTTCATTCGTTAGTGAATCAAAATAAAATATTTTACAAAGAATATGACGGTCTATATGCAAAATCGTTCGAATATACTATTCATTTCATCGCTATTTGCCAAATAAAAAACTCTCTTACCTTGCCGATAAATGGAACAGTCTACCTGAGCCTAGTCATAAAACAAGCCACGGTATGTTTTGAGAGTTTGTATTTGGCAAATCGTGATGAAATAAACTATAGTTTTATATATTGTCTGGATAAAATGTTAGTCAATATCATTTACTTCTCAACATAGGGTCTAGTAATATTTTTCTCAGAATATCACCATGCAGATCAATACGAATTGTATGTAATGATACTGTTACATGAACTGATAATGCAATGATATCGTTTCAAATAACGATAAGTAACCTAAACGTCACACAATGGCACCTTTTAAAATACCAGGTTACTAAAAATTGACCGTTATAGTACAAATGGGTCAAGTGGATAAACAAAGGTGACCGCCCAGCATTTTGTTAAGTAAATAATTAATTAAGATTTAAATAAGCTCGATATGATAAACTTAATTAACACCAGGAATATGATAATTATGAATTTGGTTGCGTTTTTCAGGAATATGCAAATATTTCCTAAACTTGCATTGCTACATACACATACTCGGCAATTTTTTGGGAAATGTGTATTAAAACTAAAAAATCTATTTTATATATTATATGTGAATGTAAATATATCGAAGTGTATTCTATTTCAAAGGTAGCTTATTTTTGTCTTTTAAAAATGTGGATAGTAGAAACTCATTGTATATGCACTCATCATAATATCCATATTTTTTGTGTATGTTTACGGAGGTAAGTAAAGCTCACTTAGCGTTATTCTTCTATTTATCCCTCGATATTTACAGATACACCCAGCCGACTGACGTTGGATTTGAACCCACGCCCGGATTACCGCGAGCCGGCAATCTATGCCAGTAACAAGCGATTGATATCGTTATCTAGGATCAATCCAGACAACTTGTACGAGATAATTATGGGATAATTTACCTTCAGAATATCTGTCTATACCTATAAATATCCATCTCAATTCGGATTCGAACCGAAAGTGAAGTAGTATTTGTGAAAACTGCCGCCCAATTCTCCAAGATTTTAATTGCGCGTCATTTTGGCTGTCGTGATTCAATAGGTCAATTGTGGTAGGTCGATAGGACCTACGGTTAAGGATAAGGATGAGGATAAGGGTTAGTAAATATGGAGCGCTACACGATACCACAACGCATCTTTATTGTTAAACATTAATATCAAAATGGTGAATGTTCCAAACTTATCAGCTGTGAAAAGAATAATCGAAATATTCAAAAGTACTGGTTCAGTTATTGATATGAAATGTACGACATGGCCGAGAGTCCAGGGACCTCTAGTCGTCATCGTGCACAAAAATTGGACATTTCAATAGCCACTCTTTACCGTATTCTGAGTAAAGATTTACATTTCCATGCTCACAAAGTCCAATTGGCTCAACAACTTCTGCCAACAAACCATGCACGGCGAAGAGAGTTCACCAATAGGATCATTGAACAACAAGAAGTGAATGCCGATTTTGTGGGCAAAATCATCTTCAGCGACCAGGCTGATTTTTACTTTGATGCTTTCGCTAATAGGGAAAATTGCCGCATTTGGAGCTCAGAAAATCCACGAATGATTCATGACAAACAAATGTATCCACAACGTGTCACTGTTTGGTGTGCATTATGGTCTGAAGGCATTACTGAAATGAAGGATTTTCCTTTGAAAACGAGGCAAGTAATCCATTAACGGTAAATGGCGAACGATATCGTGACATGATAACCCAGCTCTTTGTACCTTAATTGAAAGATATTGCTCTTGAAGACATGTTGTTTCAGTAGGATGGTATACCTGGCCAGTGGCGGCTCGTGATGAAATGAAACGGGTGTTCTGCACAGGGCCGATCCTAGGATATTGGCCGCCCGCGTGAAATTTTCCAAAGTATCCAAATTACTGGATTTTCCTGATACTTCAGAATTTTTTGGTCACGCGTTTTCCTGATACTTCAGAATTTTTATGTAAAATCCGTTTATACAAAAATATAGACTTTCACAAGAAAAATTTTTGGAATCTAATACCTTTTTGAAGAACATTCATGTTTGCCGTCATATTCTATGTTTAAGAGAAAAGGCTTGTAAGGTGAATTTTCTACTAGAGGGTCTATAACACTTAAAATATTTTCCGAAAGAGTTTCAGCGTCACATTTTGTAGGTTTCAGGTATGTCCAAAAACGTTCAATCGGTTCACCATCGAGAATATATCTTAAAACTACCACTGACTGAGTTTTTGCAGATACATCAGTTGTTTCGTCTGCCATAACTGCCAAAAATGAAGGTTTGTTAATTTCTTTAATTATTTCTTCATGACATACTTTTAATATACAGTCTAAAAGATCATTTTGTATTTTTTTAGAGGTTCCTTTAAATACTGGAGCATTTTGTAGATGCTCGCTTAAAGTTACATCAAGCTCAGCAGAAAATTTTATCAAACCACTAAATATCCTCGGGTTTTGAGAGGTTTCAGCTTCGTCATGTCCTCGCAGCGCCAGTTCAAAGGCCCCACAAAACTTTATGCAGTTTATAATTTTTGACAAAACGTATCTCTTTCTTGTCACATTATTATTATGCTTTTGCACATTTATCCAATAAGCTGAATCTAGCTGCGCTTTAATATTAGTTGTTCCTAATAAAGCTAATTCCATTGTATTATGTAGATGGCTTTTGGAGTTGTCGTACTTTTTATTTTTTCAGTTAAGTGCACCAAATCTGTCACCCCTACTTTCGTCCATGTTTTATCATCGCCAAAAAGTAAATAAGGAAAACAAAATAACGCATTTTTTTGTTGCACCCACAAATCCAATTGTTCTTCGAATAAATGTCTCTATTAAATTGACGTTTATATGCTTTTCCGCGGCTAACACCTGCAGTCTCAATAACAATACCGGGCAATGGCCTACCATTGTTTTTTAAATCAATTTTTTCTTCATAAGAGTATTTAAAAAATCGCTTCACATGAACTAAATTATAAACTAAGTCCATTGTCACTATCACAGTATATAAATATTAATAATTAGTACAATAAATCACTACACAAATTCACAAAACAGTATTTAAAATCTCAAATTAAAACGAAATACGAAATAGGTACGATTTACGCCCGCCAACTGTACGAGCCACGAGGTGTAGGAAGGAGTAAACATTCACTGATGTTGCCTTAGCTGGAAAAAATACAGCTCACTGACCGTGTAAATTCGCGCATTTACGAGCGCCAAGTGTGGATTGTCGCGGAAGTTGAGGGGGGGGGACGGGTGTGCCGAGCCGTGCTGAGAACTACCTCGTGTGGCCCAGTTCAATGTACCGCGACGCGCTCGCGTAGAGACCCAGATAATTCATCTGGTCTACTACTCAATAGAGTGGTAGACCAGCTGCAGAACCAGCATTCTGCAGCTCTGCAGCACCTATACACCAGCCGCCCCTGCCCACGCCACTCGCGAAACATTGACGGTCTTGCACGAATCTTCTCCTAATCGTGTCATCTCTCACTTTGGTGACCAGAATTAGCCGCCACTATCTTGCGATTTAACAATTATGTGTTTTCTTTATGGGGTTGTCTGTTGTAGTTTCAGGTTTACACCAACTTTACACCAACAATCTCACGATCACCCAAACATTGAACGCTGTATCAACGAAACACAACAGCGCCAAACAATTATTGAAAATTTCGCCAGAGAAGTACTCGTGTGCCACCAAAGCTGTAGCGGCCATTTAACGGATTTCTTGTTTCATACATAATCCCAAATATCTACATTATAAATAAATAAATATTTCAATAGTTCTTCGAAACATTTTTTATTTATATTGATATAAGTAAGCAATGTATTGTAATATATGTAAGGGGCTTCTGACTTCTTACTGTAACAAAAAAGGAGGAAGTGGTGTCGCCCGGTCGTTATGACCTCTTCAGTTTTATCATTATCTTTATTATATTTCTATTATTTCCTGCTTATTTTCGCAGAAAGTTCAATTAATATTTAGACTGGATGGTCTCTAGTTAGTATTTGTATTGTATTATATTCCATGTATTTTATTGGTATGCACTGGTTGTACAGGAAAAACGACTCAAAAAACTGCTTATAATAAGGATATGTGTAACACCGGAGCGTTATCCCCTATACCACTTGCCCTATACTGAATTAAAGTTAACAAAAGGGAATGAAATTTACGTCAGCTATAGCATTGATTTTACTTCACTACTGGTGTAATAATTCATAACAGCGGGCGACACTTCCACAACGGCTTTGTGGACTTAATTTCACACCAAATTGGTGTAATTTGAACTGGTATGTACAACTTCTGGTATTAATTTGCTGTTACATTTTACACAATATTTCAGAGAGTGTGATTAGTGATATCATGTTATAATTCTTGGATTTACTGTATTAGAATATTAAAATTTCACTACAATTAGAAATTTATAATAGGTATAAAGTTTCCTTATTTTTCGAAAGCCGTGTACAACATTATATGCAGTGATGAGGCGGAAATATGAAACCAGCGACCGAATCTATTACATCGTCTAATGATGATTCTCTTATTCACTTTCCAATATATATTTCTACACCGGTGGGCGTTTGCCAAGATTAGGTTAGTATACCGTTTTTGTTAACTTAAGCCCACTTCCGGTTTATCTGAAATTTACACAGCGTACGAAACCAATCAAGGCCTTCCTGCCTCGCCTGTCATGCGAGACTTCACTTAATCTAAACAACCCAATGTTTTTGCAATCCTACTTCTACTGAAGGAGTCTATCCACCTTCGGGTCGTCTTTGTAGTAATATATTTATTTTGTTATATAGTAAATTTGCTCTAATGAAAACCATTCATACATGTATATGAAAAGTATGAAACTCATAAGAACGTACTTTTCAAGAATTGTCAATAAATCTATCGAATCACTTTTAATATCACAGATGAGCGAATAAGTTAATTATTTTAGAATTCACATATCAAAATTATTTCTGAACAGAAAAGCCTTTGGCGTAACAATTTTATTACTGATTACCATAACAGTGTACAGTTTGTACAATGTTGTATTTCATACAGGGTTCGGCAATAGGTACTGACGCATTATTGAACGCTGTGGTGGGAAGACAGACACTGAGTGGGGGACAGTATAGTGCGCAATAAGTTTGCTATATTATGCAGTTTTAGTAGCCATGAATTCTTGGCCCGTACAGTAAAGAATTTTTTGTGTTACAGTGTTCATTCGAACGGGGTCCATAGTCGAGGTTCAGCGGCAATTTCCAGATGTTTTGAATAATCTAATCATGTACGATGGGGCACATTTTTATTTAACAGGTTCTGTCAATAACATGTGGTACTGGTCGACAGAACAACCTCACGAAATGCATGAGCAGCTTTTGCATTCCGCGAAAGTCACAGTGTGGTGCGGTGTACCACACTGTCAATTCGCAACGCTATTTGGCTATGATCGAACATTTTTTACCTGCTGAATTACATCGCTTAGGAAGGGACATAGACAATAATGAGTTATGGTTCCAATAAAATGGAGCAACAGTCATACAGCTCGAATGTATATGACACTTTTAAGACGAATGTTTCTTGGACGACTCGTATCTCGAAATGGTGATGTTAATTGGTCGGCGAGATCTCCGGATTTAACATGCTGCGATTTTTTCTTATGGGTATATCTGAAGTCCAAAGTGTTTGTCAACAGGCCCCACACAGGAGTTGAGAAACAACATAACCAACGAAATTAAAGCGATTGGCTCATATGTTTTGCACCATGTAATGCAATCTTTTCGCAGACGGCTGCAAGAATGCGAAAGACAATAAGGACTACATTTGTCTAACGTAATTAAAAAAAAATAAGCATATTTGAAAATTGCATTATGTATAGAATAAATATGTTTCATTTTAATCTCTGTGTTTCAATTACTAAGCTGACAATCACACGATAAAAACTGTCAGTACCTATTGCCGGACCCTTTCAATAATATCTGGTGTAATGGTGAAATTTATAGATTTAGGAGAATATACTTTATTTCTTTCGTTGTCGGCGAATGGGCCTACAGTGTCAGATATATATGATGTTAATTCATATTTCCAAGCTTATCTATACAAATATATTAGATGTCATATCATGCGAAAACTTTCACACTTTGATTTGTTTCTAGGTATCCATACTGGCTGATATTAATTTTGTCTTTGTGATGGTTGGTTACCTCTATGTCGTACTGCCTACATATTTACCTACAGTATCTACTGCATTACATCTTTTCTGAGTTTAGAATCGAATAGTACTATCAGTTTTATATTAAATTTTACATTTATGGCTCTGCCACACATCCATATTTTTATTAAAATCATAGTTTAATTTTTTACTTGTTACAAAAAATATCAGGAACGCAGTATACTTTGCTTTTTCAGTATAACCACAAACCTAGGGATGTAAAATTTTAATGGCAAGGTTACTACTCAATAAACACTTGAAATACACTGAATTTGTCAAATAAAAAATAAGAAATGCATTCTTTAAGGAGATAACTTGAAAGAAAACTATTTAACGAAATACGAGTTCAAGTTTTTATAGATTTTTTATAGACAGTAATAAAAAACATTACGGTCGTTATGAAAAAAAAAGGAGATCGACATTCAAGAAAATATCGATGACGTCTTATTTCCAACACGAATTACCCTGTATATATTAATTATATTTTAAAAAATGGACAACTAAACATAAAATTTTACGACCCAAGAATTTTTCACAAAATTTATTACTTGAATTTTTAACAAATTTATTACGAAAGCACTGTATAATAAAAGTATAACTATACCAAAGCATACGAGTACAAATACAAATATTGATTTCTTCAATAGTACGCAACCTCAAAATTACATAGTATATCCAATAGATATATTTCATTGAATTATTATGAAAATAAATGAATATAGAGTGCTTTACATTATTTTCATTTGGGAGGTGTCATCTGGGAGAGACGTCCTCGATCAGAATCAGTCAAAACCCGATCGATTCGACACCATTTAGTTGAGTTATAGTGCTAACAAAAAACGACAAAATTTAATGCCGACAACGACGATACACACACAGAAAAATTTTTTTAAAAACCATTTTTTTTTGTTTTTAGGCCAAAAAACAAAAAATTAACGAATTTTTTTTTTCCATTTTCCTGTACACGATTACATTACTTTTCCGCTAGTATAGTTGAGTGCGGAAAAGTTAAACTCGACATGTCATAGCCTTTTAATAGTATTTGGTATTTCTTGTACATCCCGTATTGATGCCTTACATCAAATTTGGCAGTATATAGTTATTAAATTGTCTTGCCAAAAAATAGAATGTATTTCTAAAATTATCATATTAGTTTTAATAATTTGTAGTTCTCTCTATATGACAATTATTGTATTATCACAGTAGAGTCTTCAGATGTTTATTGCCAAGAAAACGTTTTTGTATATGGAATGTATGATTTATAAAATTATATAAAATTAATCTAATTAGGGGTAAGTCGAGCGTTGAAACGAACATTATATAATGGTAGGTAATAATTCAATTTACCCTGAAAAGTTTCGGAATTAAGACTGAATAAAATGATAGATGATAATTAAAGTGATAAATTGATAACATCATATAATAAGGGATAATAACATTGTTTTAATTTGTTCATACAGGCCTAATAATATTTAGTAAATTATGCGATTACTAAAATTTTCTATGAATCACATTAACCTTTCTTAAGTTTAAGGTTTTTCAAGCCTTTAGCGAATATTATTTGGTATTATCAGATGCATACAACTTAACTATAAACTAATTGTAACCCGTATTATTCCTTTTTCTTCCCGTATGCCCCATATTAATCATAATGCCTTATCAGTGGCAGTGCCGTATGTAAACAACTGCGTATAAGAATTTATATGATATGTAATAATAAACAACACAAGTGGTCAAATACGACGGTATCGATAAACTGAATTGATTTTTGTACCTAGAACGATTCAAATATCTCCAGTCTACACGACGCGATAGTTTAATTATTTCTTAAACATTTTTAGATTTGTTTAAGAAATAAAAGAATAATACTGACCCAACGGCATTCCCTTTATGAACGAGTAGATTTCATTTTATAATATTTCATTATATGCAACTACAGTCCATATATTTCTGGACATAACAAATTACAGAGTTAAACTTTAAAATTCAATCTAAATTTAGAGTTAACTTTCCAAATTCGTCTTTTAATTAAAGTCAAATGTTAATCCAACTATATGATCAAATGAACAAAGAGTTATAAGTTTTATAACTCTTTTATTTATATGACCAAAGATGATTATGAAATTATTACGTGTGGCAAATTATTCTCAAAATCAGTCCGGTTTTACAACGAGTCATAGTACTACCAGTGCATTTCTAAAAGTAACATAATATAATTTGAAATTATGATGCAGAAACAACAGCTATTGTCTTACTTCATTATTCTAAGGTATTCAATACTATTAGTCATCATTCAATGCTATCAAAATTAAAAACTTACTGCTTATCAGTAAGCAATGTATTTTATATTCTTCTAAAAGTCATCAAACTTCTAAAAGGATATTACGATATAAGTAGAAATTATGATAAAGGAGAAACAACAATTATGGTCTTGCTTGAATATTCTAAGGCATTCGATATTATTAACCACCGTTTACTGTTATTTTATCAATTGTAAACATAGGGTAATGGGTAATAACAATTCTATGCCTGCTCCCAAAGTGTTTGAATCTGTAAAGTGCTTGACCCTATTTTCTAAAATATGTATTGCTTGACTGTCTTTGCTACAGTCTTAACAATATGCCAATCGTATTTCTATGCAAATGACACATTATAGTATTGCAGATTATCCAAAATTGTATAATTAGTACGAAATATTAGTAACATATCGTTAAATATTGTGGTCGACATGGCTTTAATTAATGATGCTCAGTTTGCTGTACATAGTATGTATTTGCAAATAAAACTAATACAAATTTAATTAGGAATGATATAGGAATTCTCGTGAATAATTCACGACTAGACTTTAAAGATGGGCTATGTTTGTCTATCATAGTTTTAAATTCCAACAGTATATTAATGACGTTATCAGAAGAGCGCATGGATTATTAAAAAATATATATAATGAAGTCGACACTCTAAATCAAACACTAAAAATTATGTTGAATAAGTCTTTGGTACTATTATATGGTAACTATGCACATATTATTTATGGGCCATGTCTTAATCAATTAAATGTTTATAGAGTACAAAGAGTTAATTGAAAATTTTTGTATAAGATTAACTTTGTTTAGTGCATAATAAGATACTTTTGTTAAGCATGGCATCAAGATTATAGTTACAAATTGCCTGTTTCATATATAAATTAATGCAACATTTAATCCTCCATATCTCATAGAGCTAGTAATTTCAAACTTAGAGATAATTTTCTGTGCCATCATAAAACACATTTCTTTGGAAAATCTTTGGCTTGTTCTCTCACAGTCCTCTACAACTAGATTACTGATAACATTAGCAACTCCCACTGAATTCTTCAATATCATTACAGAACAGTTGTACATAGCCAGTAAATAGATACATTAGCGCCTGCGTGTTGTTTTAAATTACATTTTTATATTTTTACCTCTTCAAATTAATGTACTGTTATGAATTGTAAAGTTATTTTTAGAATTATGGCTGAGTATTAGAAAAGCTTTAGGCTAGATTCCAGTATAGTATATTGTTATTATTTTCGTTTTTAAACATCTTATCGTAATAATATTAAATTATTTTCTGAGAAATTGAATAGCGCAGCCCTAACTCCACCTACCTGGATCTCTCTGAAGTCTATTTCCTCTTCGAATTCAGTCTGCAAACCCCTGGTGACGGTAACTCTACCAGTGCCGGCCAGAGGATCGGGCGGAGGCGGCGGTGGTACCGCGCCCTCTGTGTCCTGGCGGATGAATTGAATGCGACCCGCCTCCACGCAAATATTGGGCGCCAGAGGGTAGCAGCTTTGTGGAGGCGGTGGTGTAGTAGCCCGCTCCCCTATCGATGGCTTGTCGTAGCAGAGGAGCGCTTGCGAATCGAGCACTGGATGAACCTGCGGGCAGATTACTAGGTCATATAAGGGCAGGTTTTGTTGGCGGTGTCTTAACATAAAAATGTGAAGAAATTCTTAAAAATATATATACTCGTACATCGTATGGCATAGAATACATACTTTTAATTAGTTAAATCTAAATCTCTTCTAAATCTTATCACAATGGGAATTCGGCGAACCAAAATTGCATTAAATAGGTAAGCAATTTCATTAAAAAGGTTTTCTATTCTTGATTTGAAATATGAATAAATTTGTTGCTTAACCAAAATTATGTATTACTTTTAACTTGTATGTACAGTTGTATATCTGAATTTGTAGTAGTATGTTGCAAAAATGATTATGGCTACTTGTTATTAAAAGGTAAATATTATAATGAAAGCAGTAGCTAACACCAGAACATAGAACTGCTTGTAAAAATGTTTACTTTTTTAAAAGCATCCACCTAATATTAATTACGTATTTATGGATATTCTAGTGTAGAGATTAGCATAATTTCTACAAATTGTTGATATTGGTTATTCGGATGTGTTCCTGAAAACACGATCGTTTGAATCAAATATAGGGTGTTTCAGTTGGAACTATAGAATTGGAATTTGTGTTCCATTTGTGTTCTGTCAAATATACAATATACCGACTGTCACTTACAAATCATACGACGTCAATATGCCACGATCAACAATGAATAGTTTGCGTACAAATGTTTTATGAAAGTGAGCAAATTACTTACATTAAAGAAAAATTCGAAAAATTCAGCAAGACGGTGAAACGTGTCATACAGCATGTGCAACCATAATTCTGTTGCATACTTCTTGATCCTATTATCTTGCGGAATGCTGATATCAATTGGCCTGCAGGCTCATATGACTTAACACCACTAGATATTTTTCATTGAAATTATGCCACGAGAAATGTATACGCCACCCAGCCAACAGAAATCAATGACCTCACATCAAACATTCAACGTGTTATTCGGCAAATAGAGCCAGCTCCATGTGCCCCTGTTGTGGAAAATTTTGCTGAACGAATGACATCATGCCAGATAAATCGAGGCGATCATATGAACAATTTTCTTTTCTAGCCGTACCGTTTCCATTTTATGTTGAAGAATAAAAAAACCTCAGTTTGTGAACTATTATTAGTTTATTCACAAATCACATCCTATAGTTCCAAATAAGACACCCAGGCATGGTGATGTTGTATGATTTGTAGATGACAGTCGTTATATATTGACGCCCTATCTCTGACAGAACACAAATGGCGGAGTTTCAACTGAGACACCCTATATATAGCTTGACGGAGATTCCAAAGTTGTGCCTTCTGGTATTGTGAGAATGTTGGGGAAAAACTACGTACTAAGTTTCGAATCCATTCAATTTTTTAGACAACGATTAAAGTAAATAATTATAAATAAGTATAAGAAAATTGAAAAACTTCGTCTTTGGGTTCAATTTGTAGTTGTAAGGACTTTACAACTACAAATTGCAAATAATGATCATGTAAGAAATTTCATTAAGGGGTGCTCACCCCTTAATTAAATAGTCCTAAAGTTTTACAGAAACGTCTTATTCACATTATTCAAGATTTTATACCTTTGTTGAAGAATTTTACATTGATTCAGCATTTAATTTATAAAATATTAATTTTCATAATTAAATTGCATCAAAACTTTCATATATCAATCACCTGATAGTATATTTCGTCTATTTTACGCACATACGTTATAAAATGTGTCCAACAGTTAGGTTACTAAGATAAAAATTATTGGAAAACATATTTTGCTTGTGGATTGCAAAAAATGGTGTTCCTAAAATTTTATTAAAATATGGTATAATAGATAATCACATTCAATCATGCACATGTATAAAGATGACTTGATTTTTATGTAGGCATATATTTATTATCGAAGCTGGTGTCGATTTATTGATCATGATAAAAAATTACTGTGTTACGCGGTAAGAGTGTTCTAAATTGATGAAGAATTAATGTCAGTGTAAGAAACGTTTGCATATGTGTTAAGAACTATGCGCAACTGAAAACCATTTGCGAGGATTTTAGCGGTTCTTAGGGATCAAAAAGCAAACCGCATTCATCGATAAAGAGTTGAATATTAGATCATCTTAATCATGACAATGAGTCGTATTTTGATGGCCTTATATTTGTACGATGAGGAGGAAAGTGGTACAGCAGGGGAATAGCACCAGTTTCTGACTGACGTGGTGCAATATTTTAGAAAACAGATCATCAGCAACATCTATCTCCATAATAATGCCAGGCCCCTAACTGCCACAATGTATCAGATTTTTGACTATAGAATTGTAATTTTCAGTTGGGTCCAACTTACTGGGATGTAGAATTGGATCCAACTCTCCATACATTATCCCCGGAAAAATACCACTTTCCATAATTGTTTCCAATACCATCGTTTCAACAATTTAAAATGTTCGATAAGTGGCAAGAATTTTTCAGCTAGATTTATAAATTGAAGCTGATCATGACCAACGAATGCTTCAGCCGATGCACTAACTGAGGGAGATGACACGCTATACCTCAGCAGCAACTGTTACGCAAATGTTACATAGCTATTTTTTGTAACACATTTTGTTCTGCGGACATATTTAAATAAGATGACATAATATAAGATTGGAGTCCTCAATTTTAGGTTGCAGATCGACATAATATATTCTCCATTGTTGCAAATTCATGTCAAAAATTCATTGCAATTATAAACTATAAACAGCAAGCGATATTTTAGGGTATCCGCTAATTGAGGAGAAGGTGACACTGTCTTTCAGCAGCAGGGGCAATTGTTACGCAACTTTTATATAGTAACTTTTTGTAAAACTTATAGGGTTGTAAGGCTTCAAGGCTTTAGATTGCAATCGACATAATTAATTTTCCATGGTTGCAAATTGAAAATAATTATAAACATTTAAATCATTACAAATATTACTATAATCAGATTTTTAAAATTATGTACTTTTATTAAAAAAAATAATAATATAGAAAACTGAAGTACATAGGGCAAGAACTTAAAATAGATATTTGACTATTTTATACGATTCCAAACATTCGATTGAAGTGAAAACATATTTAGCTTATTTCATACACAATAAAGTTCAGTACTTGTCTTGAATCTGTTGAAGTCTCATTAAAATTAAAATTTCCCTCCATAATAATATGATGTATTTTTCTAGTAACTGTTGCAGCGTAAATGTATATTTATCATTCGCTGCCCCTACTTTAAAACAGAGTATACAAACAGTAACCGCGTGTGAAATTTAGATTTATTTCATAAATCAGTTCATGTAATCCCTATATAAAATATTGCGGGACATTTCAAACAGCCCTATGTTTATTCATTAAAATATAAAAAATGCATAATCCGCGACAAAGCGAACGAAACAGCCTCAACATACCTGATGGGGCCGCAATTGGGCCTTGTCCCTGTCGCAGCCGTCGAGAGAATTTGTATCGCCACCGGGAATTCTTGACCCTGCGCTGGACCTGTAAATAAATAATATGCCTGTTAGTTTATTTTTGTAGCTTAAGTTCCAGGAAAGATGATGGGTAAGATGTCGGTAATGGGAATTCTTTTCAGACAGGTTCTGGTTTTAAAAATACATGGATATTCTGATACTTAAGGTCAAGATGCAAAATATCAGAGTACTTGACAAGGTATTGCCGGTTTTAAGGAACGTTATTATACCCATTTTAGTAAGACTCAAAGTCACTGCAGATTAAAGTGGGCGTTAACAACATTATTGAATTACCCACCGCGAAATGTTTACCAAAAATAGACTTTTAAATATGTCGTTTCATCTGAAGTCGAGAAAAGGAAAACATTAATAATTGCAACTAAATTGCTATATACATTGATTTATTATAATGTATGATGATTACATGTAAATATCCAAGAACACTTTATTAACATGTATACATGCTAAATATTTTAATTTAATTGAACTGGCAAGAATTTTGTAATTAGGCTATATATAAAGGATGTCGCAGAACATCGGAGATAAGTAGATGATGTGATGAACACCATAACTCCTTATAATTGTTTCTAAGGTGCATTCCATGATTGAATATAATCGCCTTTAAAGCTAAGATATTTTATATGTATAATTCGATTCTGGTATTCCAGATAAATAAATAACTTCTTTTCATTGAAATATTTTTTCATACAAAAAATCCAACGGGGCTAAATCAGGTGAAAACGGTGGCTATTCAGTTGGTCCTTATCGTCGTAGCATCTACCAGGATGTATGAGGAATTCTGCCCTGTGAAAATGAAAGTCTTTTGTGGGGATCATCATTCTCATTGTTGGACAAAAAAACTGCTAAAGCTTGGAAGTAAGTCGAAATAAATTCAAAATATCTAGCAGCAGATCAATTTCCTTGAAATAAAATTGCAGAAATTACCCTGAGGCTAGCTATCTCATTCATTAATACAATGAGAATTTTGTCGAAACCAATATCTACAGTTATGACAACTATTCTCTTCAAGAGTTTACTGCTTCGATATGTCATAAATACCAAATTTTTATTTTTCAATATAACTGTACTTTACAAGATAATATCTAATACCATCTACGAGTATATCATAAACAGAAAATAGGAAACTCCTAATATGGAGTACCCAGAATATTTCTGAAATTTTACTCAATCATGGAATTCATTTTTGGTAAAAAACGAAGAGGTTGCAATTCAGAAAAATGCTATAATAATGTCATAACTAAAATGCAAAATCTATAAAACAATAATTTGTACGGCAGTTGTTTTGTAAAAAAATTTGTCAGAATTTAGTGTTTCAAAAAACGTTTCTATTTGTCAACAAATCATTTAATAACACAACTATAAATATTGTGCGAAACCTTATCACCACCCTGTATATCAAAATAATACTATCGTTATATAAAATAAAATACCTTTATAATTTTAATACATAGTTGAATAAGAAAGGTTAGGAAAAAACATTTTTCTTCTCTCTATCCTTTTTGCAAAAGGATAACATCTAATTAATATCTATTGTATAAAATGGCATTTATCATCTCCGTCTTCTTTCTTTAAACAATATTTATAAGTAACCCTATACAGTTTAATGCAAAAGTATGGAATACATTCATCATGTCTTAAATAACTTGTAGTTTTTCATCTTGAAATTAACTAGCTGCCCTTTTCAAGTACGGATGTTTTATTATAACAAATAATAAATTCCTAAGTTAAGAAAAAATCATAGCTAAAGTAGCTTGAAAACTAATTAATGTCTGTTCTGAAATTACATATTTCTCATACCACTAAAAATATATACACAGACAGTGTGGCGCTTTACCCATTTTAATGGTGTGAAAATGGCCGTCTCCATTTTCAGTGAGAGCTAAATCCCAATAAGAATTATTAACAATGGTTGAAACCTGAAGCAATGCGTCGATTGTCTGTCCTAAGAAGCAAACACAGTCATTAGCATAGCCAAGCTTATTAAAACTAACAGTTTAATTTTAGAGAATTATTAGTTTAATAAATTTTGACAAATTCGCTAGGGAAATTTGCTGGATATGTAGTTAAATGATTTTTATATTTAGCACTCTTATTGTACATTTATTAATAATAACACACTAATTTTATTAAAAATGCATCCAATTAAATAATAAATTTAATTCTTAATTACGTTACTAACACTAAAGGATGTTAATCGCTTAAATTATAATTTAAAGTAGCGATAAAAACAGTATATGATCTAATCAATTCATAATTCATGTGAAAGCATTCTTTTCTCAAAGTTAAATAATATGGAACAGCTTATACCTATTCAGCAGATATACAAGCCATCATTCGTTTATTTTAATATTTTATGGTTTAATTAAAAATCCATTTCCATATATGGCGTCGAATCGACGAAAAACAAATTATCTAATTCATTAATAGCTCACCCAGTCAGTCGGTCTATACATTCAGAGTAGTTTGTCGGTTCCTGTATCTGTCTAAAATCTAATTTAGTTAATTAACAATCCTCTTCGGCACCGTGTGTGTATTCTGTAAATGATTATTTATTTATTCAGCGTAATTTTCATGATCGCCGTTTTTGTAACCAGCTGCTAGAATAGCATGAGTCGTGACGTATAACGGAATGCGGTCGTTGCGCTGCTTTGTCTTCATTTGCGGGTCTGTGGAACTCGTGGAAGTGACTGCATTGAACACCTGCTCGTATGGCAACTTCTCCAAGTGAGGTCTATGCCGATGTATAAGATCTGTTACGTCTGCTGTGCAGTATTTTCTTGGTACATAAGTTGGCTAAAATCACTATTAAAATCATCTACTTGTCTAGTCATTTATCCGTTACAAATTAATGATTCTTAGTAGTCATACCATCAATATGTATAAGTAGGTAAATCTTTACAAATAATTATTTAATTATAACCCGCAAGCTAATCCACTAACTACTTCATATAAAGTTTCTCGTCGATTATAATGAAACGTTTTAGCCATCTGTTAGACTGTGCCTCAGTTAGAACTACAGAATTTGAATTGCGCGCCATTTGTGTTCTGTCAAAGATAGGGCGTCAATATTTAATGATTCATCTACAAACGATACGACGTTAACCATACGACATATAAACCATACGACATCAACATTCCGCCACTAACAGTTCAAAAACGAATAGTTTGTGTACAACTGACCTATGAAAGTGAACGATCAAGAAAAATTCGCACAAAATTAGGACAAAATAAAACGCCTACAGAGTTAGCAGTTCGTAACGTAAATTTGGTATGCAACAGAATTATGGTTGCATGTGCTGTATGACACGTTGCACCGTCTTGCTGGAACCACATGTTGTTCAAATCCAAATCATCAATTTGGTGGAAGAAGAAATTCTTTAACATATCACGATAGCGTTCCCCATTTACTGTGATAGCACGATTAGCTTAATTTTCAAAGAAGTATGGTCCAATTACTCCAACACTCCAAAATGCGCACCAAACGGTGCATCTCTGTAGATACATTTCCTTTTTGCGAAGAGCACGTGAATTTTCGGCACCCCAAATTCGACAATTTTGTTTGCTGACGTATCCATCAAGATGAAATTGTGCTTTATCTCTGAACAAAATTTTGTTGCAAAAATCACCATCACCTTCTGTCTTCTCTAACATCCAATTAATAAATGTACGACGTTTTAAATGGTCGTAACTTTCAATTGTTGTGTCTACTGAATTTTGTATGCTGACAGATGCAGATCTATCTTTTAAAATCCGATGCGTGGTGGCTCTTAGCAGAAACAATAGTTGTTCACGACGTCAAATTGATATGTTTGGATACCTCCGTACATTTTATCTCACTGCAGCAATGTTTTCATCTAACCGACCACGACGAGGACGTATTGGTGTTGTCTCATCAGTAACAGAACCTGTCTCTTCAAATTTCTTAATCAAGTTATGAATTGTTGACTCTGTAGGCGCTTCATTTTGTCCTAATTTTTCTTAATGCAATAATGGACGATCATTTTCATAATTATACACAAACTATTCGTTGTTGAACTGTTAATCGCGGAATGTTGATGTCGTATGGTTTATAGATGATTCGTTAAATATTGATGATAGAATACGCAGAGGCGTGCAATTCAAATCCTACACTTCCAACTGAGACACCTTACATATACGAATGGCTCCTAACACAACGAAATAACTACAATATATAACAAAATAGATGTATACGTACACTGTTGACATTCTGCCAGCGTTGAAATTATAATATGCACATGCACATTATACGTAGTTTATGTACATAAATCCGTCACAATGTAGCACATTTTATGTCGCATGCACTGGATTATGATCAGCGCGATGCAACTATTCTACAATAGGCATGCATGTACAATACTCGATGCATTTGAGATTAAAAATTATGGTAATATGGTGATCTCTGAATTTAATAAAACAATTATTATGTATTTGTGTTTCACGACAATAAATTCAATAAA
The DNA here is from genome assembly GCA_037954035.1 of Rosalia funebris. Classification (NCBI taxonomy): domain Eukaryota; kingdom Metazoa; phylum Arthropoda; class Insecta; order Coleoptera; family Cerambycidae; genus Rosalia; species Rosalia funebris. Next base: position 16,659,572 of record JAZFAV010000007.1, read on the forward strand.
ATAATATAAACGCGTATTTTATTTTAATAAAATAAAATTTATATGTTATTATTTAACAACAAGCAGGCCATAAGCTTATTATTTAATAATAATATATAAATGTTACTAAAAATACAGTGCCTTCATTTCAAAACAACCCACCTCTATTATTTTTTTAGCAAGGACAATGACCTCGAAACAAAAAAAAACACGTATGTTTTTTTATTGAAGGGGAAGTTTAAAACCAGTGACCATTGTAGTTTATGGTTCACCCTCTTACTCACAGTTACCCTCACATAATTTTAAACGTTGGCCCTATCTTATAATATATTCTTTTAAAGAATATATTCTGATTCAACTTTGTTAAGAAAACTGAAATCCATCGATCCATTCTCGTAAACATTAATCAAAATAATAAATTAATGAAATAATTTATTTTTCCCAATACGATTTTAAACCTTAGTTGATCAAGTGTTCAAAATGCTCACTGTTATTGGCTAAACAAAAGTACAATATATTTTTCGAATTATTGAAGGGCATTGGTAATTATTCTGCATGTGTGGAAAATCCTATTTTTTTTTTTAGGTATTGAATATTCTGGAGCGGAGTTCTATATGCGAATATATACGGATATATTTTATCTGCAAATATCCACAGAAGAAAAAAATCCAGATTTCCCAGAATTTTAGCCCGGGCGATGATTTTTGGGAGAAACCGAGTATGATCCTCTTGAAATACATGTGAATTTTCATTGTCTCGTTATTTATACTTATGCTTATGTACAAAGCCATTAAGATAAAAACTTGTAACATCGGCGAAACAAACATTCTTTATTAAATTCGAATAATTTACAATTTTTGCAATTATTTCACAAAATTTAATCCCTCTAGTATATAGTCATCCTTCCTGAGCTGCCAACGAATGCTAATTTTGTGATTAAATAACTAGTTTTAAAGCTTTGTATATGGTACCAACTAATATATCTGTAAACTTACGGACTTTTGGAGTTAGGGTAGTAGGCTTAATGGCGATATTGGCCGAAAATCTCAATCTGTGCAGCTTCAGTAAAAACTCTCGGCTGCTTATTTATTTTCTTATAAACTGATTTAGTCTCTTGAAAAATCAGCAAAAGTAATGTGTAAAAAAATTAAAAGTAACGTAAAACTAATCGCTGTTGAGTCTGCGGCAGCGATTCCGTAAAAACAGTCCCACTTTCTCTCCTACCTCCTACTTTCATTGAACTCATAACATAATTCTAAGAACATTCCATTAATTTACTTTATTTTGTTTAAATTATTTTAAATTTGCTTTTATTTCGAGAACGGATCAACCGATTTCAGTTTTCTATACGGGGCTGAATTAGAGTGGAATCAAATACATCACTTTAAGACCTCTAAAAGAATGTATTACAAGATAGGGATGTTACTAAACGTGTTTAAATGGAGAGGTAAGGGGGTGGACGCCATACAGCAATGACCACTGATTTTAAAGTTCCCCTTCGATAATTAAATTTACGTTTTTCTAAAGATAATTTTCCTTGCTAACAGAAATAATGGGGGGTGGGTAGTTTTTGAAGTGAAAGCTCTGTATAACTGAATTCTTATTTTCAATGAAAACTAAATTCTATTTCATAAGAACTATTAGCAATTGTGATTTCTGAGTAATCAACTTAACCCAGAATTGTTTATCTGTTCCATGAAATAAACATTAAGAGTCATGGGTAACTTTATTAAAACTGATATTATATGTATGAGAAATTCGTTTGGATAAGGTAAATATGTGCCGGATAAGGTTCTTTCTTATTGCCGGATACGAGTTGATATCAACATGAAAAATAAATTTACTATCCTGTATCCACTATCTTATACATTAATTAAGAACAGCTAGAGCTGTGTGGATAACTATCATGACTTTTGAAGTTCTCATAATAACGAGTCGTGAAGCGGTGTGGTGTAGATAACTGATTTAGAACAATTGATCGAACGTGTGAGATACGCTGTATTTCCTAGTGCCTTGTAACTTACTGCTGCACCAAATGACCAGTCTGATAAATGCAATTATCTTTATTTTTCGATTCGATTATGCTTCGAACCTATAAAAATGCGAGATGTCAATCATGCCTCCTTACAAGAACTTAAGAAATTGGAAGGACAAACAGATACTTTGCAAATTCAACAAGGTTTTTTCAAATACCAATAACAACATTTTTATATCTACTACACTACTACCCACTGCAGGAAAACATCAAGCAGATGAACTAGACGAGAGAAAACAACCTTAGTGTTAATGAGGATGTCACGAGCGGCGACATTGTGTACGACGCGCGACGCTTGCTTCCTGGATCCTAATACAGGGAGGAAACCTTACAATATCTCTTTCAACGGAGACACAGTGTCACCTTACCGGGACGAAACAAGAGGGCTTGTTTCACTTCATCCCGAAATCTCAGGGACGGGAAACTAGGCGATATAGCCAGTTCTCATTCTCCATTCCACACTGCACAGCTCAAAAATCTCCCACGACGGTCAAAATGGTATAGACAGAGCACTTTATGAAGACGACGATCGCTAGACGCCATATATATATATATATATATATATATATATATATATATATATATATATATATATATATATATATATATATATATATATATATATATATATATATATATATATATATATCTAAGAATTACTACGGTCTATGTTGAGAAACGTTAATTGAATGCACATCGAACCAGCGACACCCTCGGGGCAAATGGCCTTCGGTTGGTGATCGGGTCCACCTATACCATCGGGAATCCTTCGCTATCAGGGCCTCGTTCCAAGGAGCGAAAGGCGCACTTGTGTCCTTGGAAATAGAAACAAACGAGAAAGGGAAATTTGCGGCTTACCCCTAAATAAGGCTAACTGGTTAACTCAGGTCTACAATGATGTTCGGGTAAAGGTTAAGTAGTTTTGACTGGCTTGTGAAAATGCGTTATCTGAAGGCCATCGTGCATCGAATTTCCCTGAAGGAAGACACTTAACCGCTTCAGACAGAACTGCGTAAACTGACGAATCCTCTAGTTCGGGTAGTGGTCCTAGGTAGTAAAATTGCTTTTAGGCTAGAAGTAATAATTTCTTGCCTTCCCGAGTAAGTCGCCTTTTTGTTAAATTTCTTGGTGGCATCATGGTTTCAGAGAGTCTCCACTGGTCGTGTATAGAAGATACGACAGCATCCTCAAGTGGGTAGGTTACACGTTAAATTTTCACTAGAGACTAAAACTCCACATTCCTATAATTTGGACACACAGAAAGTAGACGTCCTTCCCCAGAAAGCCTACAGACAAGGTTTGAGCAGGGGAAAGTTACACATATAGACAAACACCCAGCCCTTAGGGAAGTGCCAAGTTCCCTTTGGTGAGAATTGAACTCACGCAGACAATGTGCCCAGTATTTGGCCCAGTTGCCACTCCGCTACCAAGTCAGCACCACCGCGACATGAGAATGAGACCATGTGTCACCCATCCAGGTCGCAAGCGAGCATATTGCTGCTTGACTTCGAATAGCGCAGGTCCGACAATGAACGGAGTACGCTGCCTCCATCCTCCAGTGAGTAACACTAGAGATTCTCGATAAATACTTAATGTTGAAATAAGTTGTTGGAGAATAATCTTGAGGAGGTAGTAAAGCAATATTCTATATTACTCATTCTTGTTTGTTGTTCTCATATACTAGTCTTATTACGAATATTCCGGATTATTATATAATTAATTACGAGAGTATATTTTTTCCACTAGGTTTAAATTTTGAAAATTCATTTTCAGCAAGAACTAATTTATCCCCCGCCCTCATTTATTAGAACACTTATTAGTAGATATACTTATTAGTAGATATACTAATAAGTGTTTGGATATTAATCCAGATAGTTTCTGGATTAATATCCAAAAGCCTTTATAAAGATATACCTCGTTAATACGAGGTATACTTTTTTATTTATTTTCTAAACTACAAGAGCATTCATATTAGGATAATAGGATCATAATATTTAAGTAAAAATTTGTACACAGAAAATAAAACTGAAAATATTACTCTACTGCTGATATGAAAGTTTGCAGCAGCAGATAATAAAGTTTTACCACGGTCTTGATGTTTTGTAAGAACAAAAGTGGATATTAGTACTTTGTAATTAATTTTGTGTAATATAATAGAAACTACCTAATGTTTTGTTTATGACTAATGTTTTGGTGGAAACAAATTATTTACACCAAATTTGGAACATCTAACAAGGTAAATGCAATGATATTCCTTCCCTCCCTGCAGCCTAAAACCTTAAGCTGCAGAGAGGAAGGTTACACATAGAGACGAGGACAAACGCACCTATACGCAAGGAGATATGTCAAACTACACCAGTTGAGACTTGAATCCGAGCATACAATGAAACCTCCAATACTGGGCCACAAGTCGCCACCCTGGACTACAATACGAAAGGAATTGTCCCAGCCATCCATATAGAAGAGTACAACTTGTCAATAATAGGAAAAAGTGTGAGATTCCTACGGGTAAAAGAAAGAGTGAGGCAGCATTCGGAGGGAAAAGGATGCACTTTACGCGAGGCCAGATCGAACTCTGTGTACATTCACATTGCACACACATCCCTCTGCACAGGTCTCAATGGGACTGGAGTAAAGACCAGGCTATTTACTGCGCACCTCGTAGGCGGTCCGATATCACAGATTTGAAACTTGTCCCTGTTCTTGATGAGCTGTACGATAGGTGACCACACGCAAGTCCTGCATTTTTATTATCTTCGCATCAGGTAACTGACCTTAATGATCATCGTATTCTTAATCATTCGTAATTTTCATTTCTCAATTTTGTTATTAATCTATTTATTTTGTTAAGGATATTTGTTTTGATATTACTGAATAACTTACTAATAAGCAGTACACACGAAAAGTCTCTAAATATATTCTAAGCACTGATTAATTTACGATAAAATGGCCACAGACTGGAACTAACCTTTTGAATAAAAATTTGAATATCGCTCTTAAATTGTACGCGCACGCTATATATTCATTAAACAAATTGGAATAGCCCGTCTGTTAGAATTCCTTCAAGTATATAACTGTATCGATACGAATGTCGAACACAGCACACCTGTTGAATATTCGTTTAATCCTCCACTATTCATAATAATTACAAAAGGCGCAGCTATCCGTTTTAATGGTGCCAATAAATGCACTGATTGTTAATTTCTTGTGAAACGCAAAGACTAACGGTTGCATTGTGTGTTAATAGAATTCCACTTTTACTTGATTGGTACTGGATCAGGAACAAGGAAATTTCAATTGTACAGTAATTATTATTGCGCGTATTTGGTTATGAAATAAATGAAATTAGATAGGAAATCTTAGATATGTTTAAGGAATCCGTTACATGCTATTTTAACCCATATTCAAATGAGTTGAAAATGTATGAAATGTGAAAATAATAAAATAACTAAAAGAAAGAAAAACATAAGTTGCGATTTCACTGGAATTGTACATTAGTTGTTTCCTTATTTATTATTATATTAGTTAGTTACATATAAAATATCCGTTTTTCGATCAGTATTAAACTAGCTATTGTAGTGAATCAGTTTTTATTTAGCTCTCAACATAATCCTCTCCTAGTTCTATACACATTTTGCTGCGCTCGTGCAGCTCTGGAGCGATCTGGAGAACTCCTCTTCTGGAATCGCCGCAACGTCTTCAAAACGTTCTTTATACATTGTGATTTTCACCTTAGGGAATAAAAAGAAGTCTACGGAGCCATATCTGGCGAGTAGGGCGGGTGACGAATCGTGGTGACCCACTTTTGGGCCAAAAATTGGGTGACGAGTATCGAGGAATGGGTTGGCGCATTGTCGTGCAAAAGGAACCAGTAATCGGTGTTGTACAATTCCGGTTACACTCGTCGAATCCGATTCAAAAGTTGATCCAGGACATCTTTGTAGAATGTTGCGTTCACTATTTGGCCCGGGGGCAAATATTTGTGATGGATAATCCCGCGAGAATCGAAAATTGTAATCAGCATCGTTTTGATTTTCGACTTTGTCGCTTGAAATTTTGTAGGTCACCCTTCGCCCTTTCCTCGCCACTCAGCGGTTTGATGTTTGGTGGATGGATCGTATTGAAAACACCACGATTCGTCTCCGGGTACAATTTTATTCAAAAATATTCATGCGTGTCTGACCATTCAACAAAATTGCGTGAAGCTTCCACACGGCGCTCTTTCTACCTGCTCTTTCGTTAACGAGTGCGAAGGAACTTCGTACATACCTTTTTTTTTTTTTTTTCGAAAACATCGTACAAAATATGGTGAGCGCTTCCTACACTGATGTTCAGATCCTCTCACAACATTTCAACTGTAATTCGCCGATTAGAAGACAGCACACGTTGCTCATCGGTAGTTGAGGTTGAAGGGCGTCCCTCTCGCATATCGTCTTCCAGGGACTGTCGACCGTTCTTAAACCGCGCATACCACTCGAAAACTTTGCGTCGGCTTAAACAATCATCACGATACGCGGTTTTCAACAATTCGAATGTTTCTGAACCACTTTTTCCAAGCTTGAAACAAAATTTGATTATGACACACTGCTCCATCGCGAAAATTGTGACGCAGTTACAAAATCACATCTACTTCGAACGAACGCAGCCGACCACTAAATATTGTTACACCGCCGAAATCTCAGCTGTTGGTAAATAAGGAATGATACTAAACAGTTCCGTCGTCGGATAACAAATAGCGCTAGTTGTAGGTTATATACAAACTTACTCCCGGAACTTTTTGAATGAACTGTCTATGCCACCTGTTTCATTACTGGGAGAGAGCATTGTACATTTGTTTCGCTTACAGAAAACTGTCCACAAGGGATACCGTGCTATTTTCCTATTTTAATTTAAAATAAAAGACTAAATACTGCAGCAGCGACTCAAAAAATCCATCAAAATTTGGAGAGAATACGTCTAACAACCGAACCGTGCAACGATGTCGCCCGGTAAATTTTGATCTACAAACTAATCCTCGTAAACGATCAACAAGTTTTATTGAGAACACGAAAGAGAATAAGAAAGAGAAATTACCTTGACCTGGTAAGGTAATTTCTATTGCCACTATAAGTCGCCGCCGTATTGCTCAAATTGGTAAAGTAAAAAACCTCCACAAATGGAATATCACATAAATTGACTAAAGTTTCGACAGCTCCTCCTCAATCGAAACAAAACAGAGCCCATTTTATATCGTATTATGACATGCGATGAAAAATAGATCCTCTATAATAAGTGGAGACGATCTTCAGAAAAGGTTATGGTAATAGTATGAAGGCATTACTCACTGCTCGTTTCTACAGTGTAGAGAAACCATCCCAGCAGATGCGTACTACAGGAAGCTTGAATTAGTTATGTGGACGATATCTGATACTCCTGCACGATACCCCCATAGAAAAGTTCACTCATATTTTGTACACATGCAAGCATTTTTACAGTTATGATGTGAAGTTCTCCATCATCCACTATATCACTTACTTACTCCCCTGACCTTCCGCTACTTATTTTCACGTTTTCCTTTGACATTCAGCAACTACTTACAAGATATTATGTTACCATGCATAATATTGTAATAGCTGCATTTGAAAAATATGTGGACTAACAAAGTAAGCAGTGTTTTAAAACTAGAATTTATGCCCTACTCGAGTGTTGAGAACTTACAACGGATGTAAATAGCAAATCACTTTCTTGAAGAAATCTCGGTTTCACATTACACATTCCATTTGCTATTTTGGCATTTATAAAATCAGATATTTCATATGTAACAACCTGATAGTAACATTGGTGTTTAGTAATAATAAGTTATAAGACGATGTGGTTCATTGTAGTTGGTTTGTTTCATATTTCCACAATATATGGTAAATAAGGAACAAAATTGTCCCTTTTGAGTAGCTCATGTCATTCATATATTCAAGAATATTACTATATGAGTATGAACACGTCGTAGTGGTCTGAAATAATTAAGAAAGACACCTTTACAGAAGGACTGGAGAAAGGTGATTTGTTTTCACGTTTAGTGAATTAATCATTAGAGTACTGCAATAATGTTATTTATCAAGGTCATTTGTGTGAATATAAAATATGCAAATTTCTAGTTTCTATTTTTTGCTTATACTAACAAAACATCTTACAAATATGTAAGCAATTATTTATACTAGGTGGTAATGTGTAATATTAACTATACACCTTTATTGCGTTACTGAATCAGAACATTGCATGAAAGTTTTCCACTTACAGACCCGCCTTTGCTGTTTTTTAAGACACTGCACTTTTATTTTCTTGTCTTATACATAAATAAATAACTTATTGTGTTATTGATCTCAGGAAGACGCTCTCGCCTTTTCTAGTAGAGTTGTGTTGCTACACGGTCTACGTTCTGGAACCTGACAAAATATCAGCAAATGGCAATGTTAATTTTTAATGTTGGAACGAGAGAATTTTTGGCAGGTTATAAGTCGGCACTGTTATTCGCTATGTCTTCTACCAACCATGAGACAGTATTTACTAATTTTAATGGGGTACTGGATTTTGCCTATTAGTTTGTTTCATTGCTTATTCATATTAACTCATAAAAAATTAGCTCAATAAACAAAAATTAGCATGAATTTTACAAAACACAAATCAAAGAACTTCATCATGAAAAATAAGAAATATTCTTCATTTAATCCAAAGCCAGTAAGTTCGTAAACGTAACTCACATAATTAGTCGTCATTAAAACACAGTACACTGAGAAATATATTATTATACATTTCTCAGTGTACTGTTGTCTCAGTGTACCAAAACAGTTATCGTGAAGCTTTCTTGAAGTAGTCGACGTGTACTGTTTTGATGATTGCCTCTATTTCATTTTTTTTACTTTCTTTTTACTTTACGAAATAGTTTTAACTAATGTTACGAAAAATGTAAAATAAGTATCACATGAAGGCTGTAGGTGTCCCATAGGGATGGATGTTATGTATACACACTTCATTTTTATAATGATTATTTGCCATTTATTTTCTTTATCGGCTCATGTAATTTTTTCGTAAAAAATTTCCATTTCCTGAAAATGCAGCAAAAATGAGTATACTCTTTAAGTATAAGTTTAATGAATATACTTTAATAAATGCCAAATAATGATTATTTGCCATTTATTTTCTTTGCTCATGTAATTTTTCCGTAAAAAATTTCCATTTCCTGAAAATGCAGCAAAAATGAGTATACTCTTTGAGTATAAGTTTAATGAGTATACTCTAATAAATGGCAAATAATGATTATTTGTCATTTATTTCCTTTATCGGCTCATGTAATTTTTCCGTAAAAAATTTCCATTTCTTGAAAATACAGCAAAAATGAGTATACTCTTGTAAAATAAAAAAATAAAGCTTCTGATTGAATGCTATTAGATACGTTTACTATAGTTAGCCACTGGTATTCTCTTTTAACTTTGATAGTACATATTCCTTTTGCTCCCCTTTTATCTAAACTGGAAGAATATTACATCATATCTGAATCTTAGAGATACATAATGTATCAACTTAGAAGGTAACAATCAATAAAAACGAGATAGTATCAGAGTGCTCATACCTGTACAATCTAAACTCATTAAGTGATTAAATGAATTATATTTACTTATAATGTCGGCGCCATCTATTAACCCTGTTGTAAATTCCGACAAATTCGTTTTGAATTACAAAAACAAACACTTCTGGAATATCTGGCGCTTACATTTATTGTATCTTAATCGATTAAATTTCATCATATCTTTAAGTAAATGAACGACATGATTTATTGCACTACCAGAAATCAGTATTGGAGAATAATTTACTCAAAATACGTTGCTACACTTATATATAATTATTTATTACTATGAACACAGACATATATGCATTATTTTGAGTGAAAATAATGACTACAACCTGAATACAAACTTCAGATTCAAATTAGGATTGCTTCTTAGCATCAATTAGTTGAGATTATACGATAATTGTCAAGCTTATCTTAACACGACAAAACTATTAACTTACTTAATTAGTCATAAAGTAGTAATAATTAATGCAGCAGCATCTTGGATGATGTATGTAGGTGCAGCGAAGATCTACTTTATTTTATAAATACCCAGGATTATATAAATAGATCCACTCTTGCTAAAGCTTTAATCAACAAGCCGCTTAATTACCAAACTGCATTGAGTGTGTCATCTCAACAATTCAATTCAGTTCAACAGAGAGTCTCAAATTAATTTCAATGTTATAAAACTAACTAATATTATGACCACTAAAGATACCTAATACCACATTATAGACAGATGATATTAGGGTATACGCTGTACAATAAAGTTGAACACCATGAGTGATGTTTCACTGGTGTTACACTTGGGTACCATCGTCTAGACTTTTACATAGATATTTGTATCGATGTACGCGATGTAAGTACAAGCAATTCAATTTAGCTCTGTCGTGTTTAATCACCTGTTGTTTTGTTCGTTGTGACTGTAAATACGTATATTTGTCTGCAAATATACCAAAAGTTTACAATAATACCATACAGTTTGCGTTCAATGTGAGAAGTTTTTATATGGGAATTTCTTGATTTAAAACATAACGAATCTAAGCTATGTCTGTATTCTAATCGAAGCTTGTTGGCCTTTAAGAAATATTTATGCTTAAAGCATGTAAGCAGTGTAACACCTAAATTAAAGAAGTGCCCAAAGCTTTTATATTGAATAGAGTGTTACATGCATAAATTGTTATAATTTATATGTAGTTATTTATATACTTATAAGACATTCAAGTCGGCAGCTCTATTTATTAATTAACAACGTATTATATGATTACTGTATCTATAAATAATACGACAAGTATTATATTTGACTCCAGTCATTCACTATATTGAAACAATATTTTCTAAATTCGAACTCTTCAAATTTATTTTTTGTCATCCTTATATTGAAATTGTTGTGGATTAAATATCTTGTTTCAGAAAAGTAATAGTAAAAGTGATAGAAAATGGAATACAACTCCCTGAACTTCCTGGTAAAATATAAACCACAATATATTATAATTTCACTGTTTTTCAACAACATTAACATCTCGGCCCAAAAATACAAGCTCTATTTGTGATACTCTCATTTCTGAAGTTTGTGAAAATAGGGCATATCTTATATTACAAATGTGGCTACATCATTGAAGGTCACCCAAGGTCGAGAAAATCTTATCTTATCACTCCAAGTAATAAATTTAGTGTCAGTATTTGTGACATGGATAAAACGGCCAACAACATGTTCATGCAATCACCTCGACTATTGACGTGACTGCGAGTTCAGCGTTAGTGGTGGTATTTTATATCTGCCGTTGATTTTAAGACTTCTTGTAAATCGATTACCAGCGTTATTTTTGACTTCTATGACTTCTGATTTCTTGATACCTCCTCTAAAATATTCAGAAATATTCTAAAAATGGGTGTATTTCTGTGAAAAACTTATCTATATATATAAGATATATCTGCATTCTGTCCTGTCTATTCCTCATGGCAATTCGCGTAAACATTCACACAAAATCAACAACATAATTTTGCAAACAATGATAATATGGAAGTGATTACTGTTACAATGAGCTTGATTAGTATTTTAATATTCTATAGTTCTATAGTTCCTTTGCCTTTTGATGCTACTATACAATTCCTGAATATGATACTGAAAATTCTGAAAAAACAGTTTATTTCATATATTTCCAAACAAGAGTATGTTTTCTGTAAGAAAAACTATTAAACTCAAGTAACTGTCAAGCTCAGAAAATAACTATCAAAAATTAATTGTCATCATGATTTTCTCTCAAAAGTAGTAGTACGTTATTATTAGAAATGCAGCTTGGTTTACAAAAATAGTAATAATTCTTCAAATATATATTTCATATTTTCTGTAGAATTCTAAATAAGTTGGTGGAAAATACGTAAATTCTTATGATAATATGTATGAGAGAGGATTCAAAAATAGAAAAATTACATAGTTGTACGATATTCAAATAGACAGACTTCTGGAGTGACAGATTTGTTCGTGGTGAGGATATATTTGGAAACCAGTATTTAAAGTTTAAACTACACCGAAACTATAATACGACAAGCGCGATGAGCAACAAGAAACGTAGTTTAAATGTGTTTATATACAATTCCCAAAAATTAAAGTATAAATTCGATCACATTGATAGTGTTTTTATTTTGAAAATCATTTAAACATTTCAAAAGATCTATTTAAAATGCCATTTCATGAGCTATCCTTTATTTTTTCAAACCGTATTTTTAAAAGTTATGACGTCATCGACTTTATGAAAAGTTCCAGATTTAATTATGTAAAATCAACCATCCATCTAAAATAACTCGTTATTCACGTACAGTAAAGTACAATAAGGGATTGGTTACATAAAATATTGTGTGGGCAAGAGAATTTTTGAAATCCATATGCAAAAATATGCTATGACAAAATTATTGAAATAAAACAAAATCCTTCGTTCACAGTTAATGTTACGGAGTAGTAGCAGATAAATATGGATCAAATTTTCAACTTACTGTATGTAAAGGGGGAGTTTTTTCAAATGACGTAATTAAAAATTGGGTTTTCCATTTGAAAACATATCGATGACGTCATAACTTTTAAATATAGGTCTGAAGAAAAGACAAGAAAAGAGAAAAAGAACAGAAAAACAAAAAATCAAAGTTAATTAAAAACAAATAATGTAAAAATACGCAGACGTCTTAAGGCCGGGACACACATAACCGCACAGTGTAACGGCCGTGTATTGGACATCGCACGGCGGAGAAGTAAGCAATAGAAAAGTACGACATAGTCCTCACTTAACCGCACCGACACCCACTCGATACCACCGCACCGTGCCCGACTAATTTTGTTTACTTTTTGACGGGCACGGTGCGGTATATCTATTGATAATTTTGTTGTTGCTGTCTATTTCATTGCAAATATTTAAAACTTTAAATTAATAATACTCATATACTACTATTGTATTAATTATACATTCATTATATTATTCATTATTATTATTATTAATATTAAAATGATTGTTGACAAATTAATTTGAAGAGATAAGGAAGTTTCCGGTGCTATATCAAATGCTACCATCCCTAGTTCACTATTTGCCAAACTTCTCAACATTTTGTTAGTACGAAGCGGTTTCGTGAGCTTCAAAAAGGATACTTAACTGCAATCGTGAGACAAACGCACGGCCGACATACGGATCAGGTGCGGACAAGTGTGGTTTCCTATCACCGTCACCGACAGTTGGTCGACCTGCGGTGCTGACACGGTGCGGTTATGTGTGTCCCGGCCTTTATCCGGTTAAAGATAAATTAAATCCAAATTAAAAATATCAATGTTTTTAAAATATTTATTATAATTTTTTTACACTACATAAATGGCAGAATTCTTACCATAATTGGTGGATAAGTAAAACAAATTAAAGCTGTGGGTCATATACTGTTTTACATTAAGAGCAAAATTTTCGCTGAGAAAAATGGAATTAATTTTATTAAATACTTTGTGAAGAAGCAGTATCGTTATATTTCTATTACAAGATAACTTAAACATTCTACAATGCGTTACGATATCTTCGTAAGAAGTATAATGGATATTTCTATTACATTATAATTAAAAGAGTTAACAAACTTCACATGGATTTCCCGTCCAAAATTTTCTCGAGGTTCTGTCAAATTTTGAGGTTTGTACGAGTGAAGTCTTCATGAAGAATCCGCTGAACAGTCCTATCGGACATCCTTAACGCCTGAGTATGATGACGAATTGAACGACTGGGCTCTGTTCAAAAGCAACTCGTACAGCTTCAATGTCTGCAAGTGACCTTGTCGTTTTGAAGGGCCTTCCTCTTCTCCTTGATGTTCCGGCTGCTGACCCCGAAAGTTTCTAACCCACAAAGGAATGGTGTTTCGAGATGGAATTCGCCCACGAGGAGGAACATTGAAATGCAACCGAAACTGCCGCTGTGTTAATACCACAGAATAATTATTTTCAAAATACGCCTCGACGGCGAACGCGCGGTGTGCAGAGGTCCAAGCTTCTATTGTAACTAAACTTCCACATCCGGAGAAGAAGAGGAAATCAACAACCACCCCCTATGACCACCCTACGAAGTACTAGCTCCATTCAAAAACTTGATTGTCAGTATTGACTGCCGGACAATGTATTATTATTATTGATTTGAGATTTTTAAAAGATTTTCTGACTCGTAAATTTCTATAAGCTTTTTTGACAGATAGTTTCAATATGAAGCTCAAAGGCTAATTTAAGATCTAATAAAATACCCTAGATCCCTAAATAAGCTCACTTTCTTTAACCGTGAGTTACTTACATAGTATGAAAATATAACCTTCTCAGATTACCTTGAAAATGTTATCGAATAGCATTTGTCAATGCTTCAAAAAAGTTTATTTTATAGCAGTTATGTAAGTACTATAAAATAAAAGTAAAAGCGCAAACAGTAAAAGCGCAGCGCAAGGGTAGCTCTCAAAATGGCATTTCAAATCTCAAAATAATATTTTGACATGCTCAAGTGATTAAAAAACATAGTATTAATTTTATCAAATTTATAAATTGCTTTTCGGACTCTTCTAAATGTGCAACCATGTGTCGATTCAAATACATACTTGGACTATTTCGTTTGTAATTGAAGTAATACTAGGGTAACGTTTTGAGTAAAAAATCTTTTATCGCTCATTAATAGTTAATTATATATTATAAAATTTTAAGACACTAAATTCTTAATTTTAGTTACCTTCACTGAAATATAAATATGTATTTTTATGCGTTACATACAAGTCAACTTATGTATTACCGTCATACATTCATTGAAAGTAAAAATAACTCAAGTAACTGAAGTTATATATTTATCTCGTACTTTTTTTTTAGTAAATATTAAAGAATTTGGTACTGGGTAAATCGAAAAACTCCAAGGAAGGAAACATAAATAATGATCCACCTGAAAAAATAATGATAATCTATCATTTGAAGGATACGTAGCCTCTATTAATAAATCAACTTCTGCGAACATATTTGAAATTCAAGTGAATTTTTGGGGCGATTCAATCTATTCGCTTCCCGAGTCCTCATGCTATAAAATATAGCGTGCTACTTAACTTTTAGTATCCCTTTTATGATGTAAATTAGATCATGAGTTTGAATAATGAGTCATACTCAATATTCACACAACACCTCGTGCATAAGTGACAATAATTGCGAAAATTTACTTCGTATTTATTATTTCTATCATACTGAACAAACAATAAATAGTTCGTAAATAAATGCATAAAACAACTATTATGTAGAGTTCCTTAATTTATCTTTCTAAAATTTGTGACAATAAAATTACCATTTATCGAAAAAGATATATATATATATATATATATATATATATATATATCTTTTATTTATTTTTTTTGACAAATGTAACATTATTTTCAAATATATAAGGGGGTTTTCACGTAACCCATATTTATAAAAAGTTTTTCATGGTCAATTTACAAAAATTAGTGTTATATTGGAAATGGTGATTAATGTAATTTTAAAGGGCAGATACATTTTTATTGAACTTTTGGATTCGACGTACTTATCTGAGTAACGTTCGTTGATATGTTCCTATCCAAAATTCTATATTCTACAGAAGATAGACTCATATTTGTACTAGTTGTCGCTCAAATTTATATATTTTAGAACATATTTCTTGGTCAATCAAAGACACATGGAATCTTCAAGTGTTTTTTCCAAAGAAACACTCCGTATATTGCTTAACTGCTGACACTATTATTAAATGGTAATGTTATTGAGTTTCCTAATACCTAGTTTGAATGATTTTTGAACTGTGTGAGAAAAGCCCTCACCCCACAAGTGAAATTTAAATATTTGTCAAAAAGTACATACCTACATAAAATTAACCATTAAATGACATAAAAATAAGTAAAAAAGTGCCTATATCAAATAAATTACGCGTCTATTTATTTCTCAGATTTCCTTTAAACATCTACAATTTCCCTTTTTACTTCATCAGTTGACTATCTAGTTATCCAAAATTCAGCTTTAAAAGGTAAATAGGGTAGAAAATTGTACCCTATTTTTTTTATTCCATAAAATAATTTGCTGCTTATTTCGCCAAGATGGCAGAATTGAACTGATGACACTATCCTGAAAATAAGCTAATACATTTACTTAGTCATCTTCAGTAACAGGTTTTAGGTAATTTTGAATTGAGATTTAGTTTTAATCATTTGCGGTAAGTATGGAGACTTTTTGTTAAAAACATGTTTTTTTAATTCGTTAATGACGTTCATCTGATATTTAAAATAAATATATGATCAATATCATAAAATATATGATTAATAATGATGAAATGATCATTAATTAATAATTGGCGAGTATATTATTATTAGAACTGTTAACATTTTTCTGAATGAATATTGTAAATCTGAGTGTCCATTTGAATATCTTTATGAAAACATCGTTTGTAACAGCATCAAGTGAGGTACAAGAATATTTATATCTATTACTTCTGTATTCAATTGTGCATTTAACATTATATTAATTGATAGGCAACTATTTGAAAAACAACATTAAAATGCTATAAAGCATATAGAAATCTGTTTATTATTTTGCCTTTGATAAGAAAAAATTTGATGAAAACTTCTCTTGATTATGATTACAAATGATTGAAAATTATATGTTTTAAAGACAGTCACGAAAAATGTTATTGATAATAATCTAAAATTGGTTAAAGTCAGATGAATGATAATTGAGATCTCCTCTATATCTCAATTATTATTCATTAATAGGGGGAGCATTAATAAGGACTCTCCTATAAAAGTATAAATCATCGGCATGTCCACAAAGTTCTATATCTTACTGTTTCTAATTTTATTAAATTAACAATTCATTGGCTCGATAGATATATACTTTTTACTACTGTTTTAGAAAACGTAGTTATGAGGTGCCAACACGTTAGGGTAAAGGGTATCGGGTAGAGGAAAGTACTAGGTACCAGATTTCTTCGCGGATACAAACTTACGTACACATACGTCCACGTAATTCTACGTGAACAACTCAGTCTCCTAGTTTAACTCATACAACATCACCAGATGCCTCTTTGACTGTTCCCTGTTAATTGAAAGGCCACTTATCCCGCTATCACCAGCAACAGACAGCTTTACATTCGAAGATGTTTAGGCACCTTCTTCCTCCTCTTTACATAATTTACGAATCTTACCTGAGTATACCTATCCTCTGTAGATGCTTCTCTAAACCACAGTGGCAGGTTATAGTCTTTTCACATGCCTAGGTTTATTTGGGTCAACCTTAGGACTCCATCTATTAAGGCGATACACAGTGCGAGCTAGCATGCGAGTTACTGTCATGTGCGAGTCGGTCAGTAGCTTGCATCCGAGTTACTTCAACATTTTTTTTGTTTTTACTCGCCCATCGCCTTCCCCTACCGCCTACAAGGCAGCAGCTCGCATGCGACTCGAACGTCAACTCGGACGATTTTGCGAAATGTCAGTAGCTCGTATGTTCGGTACATTTGCGCACAACGAAATTCACACTTGACTGCAGTCTCTCGGGCAATATATGCTTACCTGTGTTATAGCAGTTACTCTCATCGTATGACCTATCAGGACCAGTCGAGCTACTGTCACGCGAGTATACAGTGGTAGTAGCTGTCTACTGTCACGTCAGCAGCTCGTACTGTGTATCCAGGCCTTTATTCAACGAATTTATTAGTTGAATAATATTGTTTAAATTTTTATTTCTTCTGTTCAATAAATTTCTGGTGTATACTCGATCAGATACAGACCTTCAGACAGCTTTAATACTGTCATATACTGGTTCAGCGTCGGATTTTATGTCCAACCAATTTCTTAGTTGACTATTCTGATTATTATTCTGATGTATACTCATTACTCAATCAGATATGGACTTCCGACAATTTTAATACTAAATACTGACTGATGGCAATATGACAGAAAACACTTACATATATTCAATATTTATTTTTATCTAAATGCGCTATATTTACAGTTGCTGTTCTTAATGCAAATAGATCGTGCAACAAGATACGTAATTATTTGCGCATTTTCACGCGCATATAATTCGTTCTGTCATTATTTTGATGAGTTGCTTTATGGGTAATTAGAGTCTGGCAATATTATGACTGTGGGTGTCTAAAAGATCACAGAGAGCTTTAGTTTCCCAGCCGCCCACATTATTTCACACTTATTCGAAATGCGGGTTGGGCGATCCCCGGCCGTCTGTGATCTAATAATTTAACGCGGACACGCAAATCGATATATTACAATTGCGATCTTTTTTTAGTTTTTGCTGCCCACGTACCCTATATTGAGTTATGGTGTTTACAAGAGATTAAAGATCTTCAGCGAAATATCTCTCACAAGAGTTATTGCTGCGAGAGATTTTTTATTGCAACAATGCAAGTAACGACATTAATTACAATCAACAGTATAATAAAAGACTGACAGTAATTACTGCTATAGACAAAAAATACCATGATTCTGGGAATAGCGAAATTAAACAGGAAAATACCTTGATTAAATCAAATTTGTCAAGGTAAATTATACAGAAAAGAAAATGTACATCTTATACGAATTTGAAAATAATTAATTTAACAAAAAAGATCAATGAAACGACATAGAAGTGAAATAGACTATATCCAATTATGATTATATGTATATGGTTATACTGTGAAATACTACACAGAATTAGAAATACAATTATTTCTGGTAGAATTCAAACTCTTGTAACAATAATATTTTAACGACATACAAAAAAATTCCGTCACTAAACATAAAATATTACTCATGGAGCACCATCTAAAAACAGAATTACATATTCTAGTAGATTAATTCTATTGTGGTGTTTGTATTGGTTGTACTGCATTGGTATCTCCAATGCAGTATATCCATATTTATTACTATATTGCATTTATATAGATGTAAATAATTTGATGTCATTATCCACAAATATGTCCTTAATTGGTTAAAATATTTTTCAGTAAATACTGACAAAATACAAGTAGTAATTATGCTATAATTGCATTATTTATGAGTGTGAATTGTATAAAAACATGTTCAATTTCCATGTACCACTTTTTAAAATAATTACGAATATTGATAATAATATTCATATTGTAAGAAATTTTTATACAAAAATTAAGAAAACGCTTTATTTTGTGTACACAATGTGTTTTCTGAGACGGGTGAAACATGGAAATCGATTTCTAGGTGTTTAAATGTTTATAAAATGTTACGCAAATTGGACATGTATTACACTAACAGTATTAGTACTGCATATTTTTATTATTGATAGTTTTACTTATCCTTTTAAAACACCTTCATTGCTTGCAGTATAAACATAAAAAATTGCCCAGGGTTATACTCTGGTGTACAATCGGATATAGAAAAAGGCAAGGAAAATGTATTCCACTTACGTAATACAATATATCACATAACATACATAATATTAGAAAAATCATGGAAACTGACGAACAAATGATTTAGCCTATCAAAAATTTTAAAATGGCCCGAAACAAGCTGAAGCATATTAATAGAAAGAAAAAGTTTTCCTAAGAACTTCGACCTTTAATACTTTAGAATTTAAAGCTTTAAGGAAAACTTTTTCATTACAATGAAAAAGTAAGAGGACTGTAAGATTCTAGATTATTTATCTATTTATTTCGAATAGATGAATAGTTATCCAGTAAGGGGTTACGATCATACTCTGCTTCTACAAAGATTTGATATCCAGTTATTGAACTCTAGAATGGTGCTTACTAGCCTTTAATTTTTATTTAACCTATTACATAATAGTATAGATGCACCCGCATTACTAAGCATGTTTAGTATACACATACCCTAGACTAGGCTCTCGAGAAAAAGTATATTTTAGTGTTTGCCAGACTGCAAGCACTAACATGCTCTTAAAATCACCAGTGTTTATAATTTCACAAAATTTTAAGGTAATACACATACCCTTAGAAAAATCAAAAGTGGAGAACAATTTGGCCTATCAATAATTTTAAAATGCTCCGAAGAAACATGCTGAAGCATATTAATAGAAAAAGTTTTCATCAGAACTTCGGACTTACTTTAGAGTTTATTAGTCTAAAACTCTAAGGAAAACTTTTTCATGACAATGAAAAAGTAAGAGGGCTTGAAGATTCTAGAATCCAAAGTCCAGGACTTTCCTCAAAGTTGGAAAGCATACTTAGTTCGTTAGAATTTGTAAACAGACAATCGCAGAATTACTATGATAAATGTCGAAGCTTTGATCTAAGTATATTTATAAATCCTGAAGTGGTGGCGACGACAACTTATTTAATACTCCTAGCAAAGAAAAAATAAAAGTTAGACTCTTCCAAAATCTTTCTATGATTATTTTCTTTTTTTTTACGAGCTGACGTACAGCTGATGAGTTTTATTTTTGCCCTGATATTCCAAATATCAAAACGTGTACAATTACCTTCAAATGCTGTTACATATTGTTTTAGATTTTCAGCCGTTTCATTGGTCAATTTCGACATAGTGGCATAGTAGCCGAAAATTTTAACCATTGTTTTTTTGGTTATTTATTGATCATTTTAACAGTGACGTAATACAACGTAAAACATTATTTAAACTCAAATATTTGGTGGTGATAAACCAAAATATATTTAAACCCAATTATTTTAATGGTCAATTTTAATGGTTATTATATTACTAAAACTATTTTACTTTACATAACTGGTCATGAAAATGTGACGTTTTCAAATTTTCCATTTTCCGTTTCCCTAATTAAATCAAATACGAATATATTTTCTGTTATTTTTTATTAATAATGAATAGTTTGGGAACATGGCGAGATTTTGCAAAGAAGAAATATTCCAAGTATTGAGTTAAGTATCTAGGAACATCCTTTTAAATTTGAAGGGGTTGATCTATTCAAGAACTGTGTACCAAAAACAAAAATTAATGTAATTAAATAGTTTGAATACGTTACCTTCGAATATAGGCAATAATGCTTACATCTTTTGGAGTGGATAATGTTCTTGATATCAAAATGGTCATCCTCTCTATTACCAGGAATCGTAATTGACTAAAAAACTATTTCACTATTGCTTGTAATTTAACCGAAAGGTTACCAAGGATCAATTAAGGTTTATCAATTTATCGAGGTTTGTTTAATTTTAGGACTTTTTAAGGATAATTACTTGAATGTGTAATGTAAATGCAGGAGTTACAAGTGTGGAATTACAGAAACAACCTCAGCAGCACATATTTCGTTATAGTACAGAGAGTGCAATATTTAATTAGAAATTAAATACTGCTATTAACTGCAATGTTAACTAAAAAGAGTTTGATTGCAAATTTTTCAAAAATGTTAAATAATTCTATAAGACTGATCTGCAGCAGATTCTGAAGAACGAAGAATAAAGTGCAATTAGTTTTTTAGTAGCATTGTGAATATTTCAAGGTTAAGTAGATATGGTGTATACTGATATTTTAAAGGCCATTATCAAGGTGAATTAGAATATATTAACTTCAGGATTAGAATTATATGGATTCAGTGGCAATTCTCTTCACTTAATAAAATCATATTTATCCAGACGTATATTATTTGTTTCATACGAGGTGCGTTCAAGTTCTAAGGTCTTCGATTTTATTTCTCACAAATTAATCATACAAAAAGATTGAAACTTCTGTCACTTTTCAACGTGGTCTCCCTGCAGCCGTACACATTTTTCACAACATCGACGCTACGATTCCATGGCCGCTGCGAGAGCTTCTTTAGGAATCCGTTTTGACCAATGGAAAATCGCTGATGCAATAGCGACACGACTAGTAAATGTGGGACCACGGAGTGTTTTTCATCGTTGGGAAAAGCTAAAAATTGTTAGGAGCTAGGTCCAGTGAGCAGGGAACATGAGAAACCACTTCATAGTTGTTTTCAAGAAGAAACTGCTGTGTTACGTATGCCCGATGGGCTGGTGCATTGTTCTGATGAAAAAACATACGTGCAGCCTTGTCCGGCCGTTTTTGTTGCGGTGCTGGAAGGAGCTTGTTCTTCAAAACATGTCGGTAGGATGCACTTGTCACCGTAGTGCCTTTTGGAATGCAACGAAGAAGGATTACGCAATCGCTGTCCCAAAAAATGGTCACCATCATTTTGTCAGAAATTTTGTTGGTGGCGGTGAGTCTCTGTGATTCCTTTGAGGTGACTAGCGCTTCGTTTCCGGATTGAAATATGGCATCCATGTCTCATCTATTGTCACAATTGATGAAAAGAAAGCCCCATTCATGCCTTCATCACGGGTCAACATCGCCAGGCAAATTGCCACGCGCGCAGACTTGTGGTTGTCCGACAGCATTCGTGGCATTGCAGAATTGTGTGCACAGATCCCACGAAAAATCCTACTTTGGAGGCGATGGCTTTCATACTCACTCGGCGATCCTCTAAAACAACTTTCTGAACTCGCGCAACCAGGTTGTCACATTGGCTGGTGCGAGGCCGAGCCTGTTTTGGTTCGTTATCACACGACGTTCGGCCTTCTTTGAACTGTCTGGCCCACGAACACACATTTTTCACATTCATGACACCACCATATGTCTCAGTCAACTGGCGATTAATTTCAGTAGGCATCGCACCACGCAAGTGGAGAAAACGAATGATTACTCGCTATTCTTGTAATGGAAACATCGCCATTTGAAGTGTCAACAACACTCCTCACTCTCGCCGTCACCGCTAGAGGATCTGTGTGCCGTGCAGTGCTGCCATCTCTGTCAAGCATTCACAAAGACTTCACAAGTATTGTAAACCAAACCGCATGTGCCTATCTGCTCCCAGTCATGAAGCATAAAACCGGAAACCTTAGAACTTGAACGCACCTCGTATAATGATATCAAATACGAGACCTTCCTAGCGGTCCCTGCAGTATATCAAGGTGAGAGTTTGAGATCATTATTTTTTATATTAATTATTAACGATTTGTTTCTAATGCTTCTTTTTGTCGATGATTTTGAAATTATTTTTAAACATAACCTGCTTAGGTGATCATTTGATTGGTGAAAAACTCACCAATCTTGTTGTATTGTGGCGTTGGGAGAATAAACTGTCAATAAACATAGATAAATGTAAAGACTGTTGGTATACCTTTAAGAAGCAACTACTAATACACGATTGCTCTCTTGGTGGTACACTTTTAATACGTTCCGAAAATATTAGGGATCTTGGCGTGTACTTTAATGATAAACTATCGTTCTTTGGGCATATTAATCATGTGGCTCTTAATGCATTGGTGTTAGGATTAGAAACACGATATCGTTTAATAACACTGCTACCTTTGTTTATAATTTGCGTTAGTTAGGTATCCCTGGTATCTGTCATATGAATCAAGTTGGAAATGTTTAGCGGCGTTTCAAGTCTTTGTCATTTTGTATAGGTAATAATTATTCGGTGAGGGGTTATGATCATACTCTGCTTTTACAATAATTTGACATTCAGTCATTGCACTCTACAAGGGTGCATACTGGCCTCTCATTTTTATTTAAATTGTTCCATACTAATATAAATGCACCCGAATTGCTAAGCAAGTTTAATATACGCGTACCTAGACTAGGCCCTCGAGAGGAAAGTATGTTTTATTGCCAGATTGCAAGAACTAACATGCTCTTAAAATCGCCCACAAAATTTTAATGTAATATCCAGCACTTATGATGTAAACAATTTTACTCCTAACGAGTTACTATTCTTAGGCAAATATCAACTTACTGTCTTATAAGTTATATGTTAATGCAATATTCTCTGTTTATATGTTAAAGTTATTTAGATGTCACCATTTTTTATTTATTTATTTTTTAGTTATATACTATACATATATATATATATATATATATATATATATATATATATATATATATATATATATATATATATATATATATATATATATATATATATATATATGTATTTATTTGTATTCCATTTTATTGTCCTATAAGTGGGAGTCATTATGTTGGGCAATAAAGGCATTATTATTATTATTTTTTTTTTACTAAAAGCCAGTCACCCCTTTCTGTGGCTCCGACTCACACAGAAGGTGCGCTGGTAATACCAGCAATCACTCCTCGCGTCCGCTCGGTAGTGATTACTGGGCCGAGTCGTGTGCCCTGAGTAAACGAAGCGAGCCGAGAACTATGGCCTTCTGCATGCGACCGGCTAAGATTTCTGCCGAGTCTCGGCATGCCGGTATGCTCTTTAATTCGGAAAGCAGTGTACCTCTCGCTCCACCAAGTGCTCCTATAATCAGTACCTTAAGTTTAACAGAATGGTCTGGATAGAGTCTACGGAGTTCGAAGATTAAATCTCGATATTTTGTCCGTTTCTCCTCCTCTTTCAAAACAATGTTACTATCACCGGGTGCCGAGAACTCGATGACGAACATTGTCCTGAGTTGGTGGTCGAGGAGGACTACGTCAGGCTTGTTGGCTTGTATTTGCCTGACGGTGGAAAACGAATAGTTCCAATATATCGGCACATCTCGTTCTCCACAACAGACTCAATATCCCCCGGACCGTAAGGCAGCACTGGTGTCTCGTCTATCTGATACGAGTGCCTTAAATGATAATAAAGCACCCGTAACGCTGCGTTGTGTCTATAGATATAGGCCGAGGCTGCATATACCGAGCAAGCCGACAGTAAATGCATCAATATCTCCGGCGCCCTGCAACTGACATCAGGGACCTCTATACCCATGGCACGACTCCGATAGACGAGCGTGTTAAATACACCATCTTGGCAAGCCATGATGAATCCCTCGGTCTCTGAATTTAGCCCGGCTGACCTTAAGAAAGCAAAGGTCAGCCTTTCGGATAAGCCCAGGGCTTCCATACTTCTATAGAAGACCCCGTGCATGGGCTTATCCTTGTGAAGCTGCAGAGCTCTTAAATGTTCTGCAGCTTTTACTTGGGCTTTTAACCGAACGGGTTCCAACTCGGTGATAGAGTTGTGATTGGCCCGTTCGGTGTCGAAGATGAGACCGAGATCATCGGCTGCTCTACGTGCTGCCTTAAATAAAAATGCTTCTATCCCTGAATTTTAGTGATCTCGGACCATGCAGAGAAGGGGATCCGAACTCCTGATAACTTTACAGGCTCCGTCCAGAACCATCCTGTTATGAAGACACTCCAAACTCAAGAGTCCACGGCCTCCGCGATGTCGTGGGACATATAGCCGTGGAACGGACGATCTGGGATACAAACTCCTACTGAGATGCATCCTCTTTCGGGTTACTACGTCGAGTTGTCGCAGCTCCTCCTGTGTCCATTTGACTATTCCGAAGGAGTAGACCAGGATCGGAACGGCAAGCATGTTTGTTGCAGACACCTTGCTCTTCCCCGACAGTTCTGAAGACCAGATCTGTCGGAGGCGGTGCTGATACTTGCCGCGGAGAGCGTTTCTTACGACACCTACCTCTTGGGTGGAGCGTTGCTCTACGCCCAAGTAGGTGTACGACTCTCCGGCATCTAAGTGATGTAAGATGCTTCCGTCTATGAGCTGCGCATCCTCTGCGTATTCCCGGTTTCGTCCTCTCTTGAGATGAACCAGTGCACATTTGTCCAACCCGAACTCCATCCCGATGGCCTGCGTGTACTCCTGCACCACCCTCAGGGACTGGCGTAATTCCCTTTCTCCGGAGGCATAAAGTTTTGGGTCATCCATGTAAAATAGATGGGTGACCTTATGCCTCCGATCGCCGGGGGTGCCGCAGTTATAGCCACGGGTTTTCCTGAGGGACACGGACAACGGCAACAGTGAGATGCAAAACAGAAGGGGGCTAAGGGAGTCTCCCTGAAACACGCCCCTTCTGAACGACACCGGCTCTGTCCGGACTCTAATTTCACCCGATGTTATGGTAAACCGAGTCCTCCAGAGCGACATCAGTTCTTGAATGCATCTCACTATAGGACCGGGCACCACAAGGCATTGGAGCAAGTGAATTATTAGCTCATGCGATGTCATATCGAATGCCTTGCGGTAGTCGATCCAGGCCATGGAAAGGTTTCGCTTGTACTGCACGGAGTCCTGCGTGATACATCTGTCAATCAACAGATTCTCCTTGTAGCCAGCGACACCCTTCTTAGACCCTCGTTGTTCGTATATCCCCTCGAAAACCGACTCAACTGCTAGGAGTACTCGCGTGTACAAAATGCGTGTAAACACCTTGTAATAGGCGTTTAAGCAGGTTATCGGTCGGTAGTTCTTTGGGTTGTACAAATCTCCGGTCTTCGGGATTAGCACGGTCCGCCCCTCGACAACAAAAAGGAATTTGCTCCTCTCCATTTAGCCAGGTGGTGAAAATTCTGGCTAAATGGCGGTGGATACTAGATAACTTTTTCCACCAGAAGTTATTCATTCCGTCGGGACCTGGAGCAGCAAAGTTCTTAGAGCCCGCAAGGGCCCTTCGAACCTCTTCAGGGGTTATCGGGTGGCACACTTCTTCTGGTCGCTGAAGACCTCCGCAAAAGTCTTCAAAGTGTGCCAGGGCTGGAGTGTCTCTTTGGAGTGGGAGCTTCTGCTCATACAGCGCCTTCCAAAAGGTTTCCACCTGATCTAAAGTCGGTGGATTTTCGATAACAGGTGGAGGCAGTTCGAATAGGCACGAGGGTGTTTGGCGGAACAAATTATTTTCCGCCAGCCTTCGCGCTCGCCTCACTAGTGACTTTTTGCATGTCACTAGCATCCGTATCCCATTAAGGCAGTGCTGTTTGATGGTACGTAGCACTACCTCATTAAGTGTGTGATGGACGCGTCTTAAATTGGCGGCCATTCGCTGTAATTTTTGCGTGAAAGGCCTATTGGCCGCCCTATAGTCCATCACACATTGGATACGGGATACCTGTTGTCTTTCCGACTGGATCTTGGCCTCCATCTTCCGTACACGCCACTCCGCTCTCTCTCGCGGAGAGGAAGAGTCGTTCGCCCTCTCCATATGAGAGAATCTCTCGGCGGCAGTGTACATGGCACAATTTATGTGCCAGATGTCGGCCCCTTCTGGAAGCGATGCTTGAACTTCAGCCTCCACTCTGGCCAGGTCTTGTGGCCTAGGGGGTCTTATGCGATGTAACCCCCTTCTGGTACTGAGGCCCTCTACGATTGGTGGAACGGTGACGACCGCATCCTCAACTGGTTCAATAGGCAGCCTTTCAGCTACCTCATTGGCCAATCGGGGCGCAGTCCTCACATAGCCTTTTACTTTCTACGAAGATAGGATACATAATCACGCAGATTCTGCGGCGTGAAGGCATCATGCTCTGGGTGTAATTCACACCACAGGGCATGCATACGTGCCATGTATCCCCTCCGCATGGGCTCACTGCTTTCACAGCATTGCAGCAGGTCGTCCCTCAGCTCGTCGGTCCACTCAAAACGTCCATGTGTTTGGCGTATGTCGTTTACAGGCAATCCATCCATTTAGGCCCCACCACCTTGCCCATGACCCCTATCAGAACGGGGTCGACCGTGGGGGATTCCTCTTCTGCCATTTGGAACCAGAAGTTCGGGCTTACCGGGGAGTTAGCTCAGTAAGCCCACGGCCGACACTAGAGGGGAATCTGTTATCCCCTCCCGGGTGCGCTGGTGCTGCCGGTCCGGTTTTGTACCCCAGCTGGAGTAAGTGGTGTCGCTACTCACCAAAGGCCAGATGGATGTTGTGCGGCCCCTCCTGCTTATTATTAGACTAGGCCCTCGAGAAGAAAGTATGTTTTATTGCCAGATTGCAAGAACTAACATGCTCTTAAAATGGCCCACAAAATTTTAATGTAATATCCAGCACTTATGATGTAAACAATTTTACTCCTAACGTGTTACTATCCTTAGGCAAATATCAACTTACTGTCTTGTAAGTTATATGTTAATGGAATATTCCCTGTTTATATGTTAAAGTTATTTAGATGTCAC
The DNA here is from genome assembly GCA_037954035.1 of Rosalia funebris. NCBI lineage: Eukaryota > Metazoa > Arthropoda > Insecta > Coleoptera > Cerambycidae > Rosalia > Rosalia funebris. Next base: position 16,687,613 of record JAZFAV010000007.1, read on the forward strand.
CATTTTTTATTTATTTATTTTTTAGTTATATACTATACATATATATATATATATATATATATATATATATATATATATATATATATATATATATACATATATTTGTATTCCATTTTATTGTCCTATAAGTGGAGTCATTATGTTGGGCAATAAAGGCATTATTATTATTATTATTAATATATTTGCACCGTATCACTTGATTAATATATTACTGTTATTAAAATTGTTCAGGATATTAATTAAGCATAGATTACATTATGTACTACCTTCGAATACCATGTTCATTATCGTTCATCTTCGAAGTAATTTACTAGAAATAACTAGAGCAATTTAACTGAACAAAAATGTCTAAAAGATAACATCCTATTCCATTATATTGCTAGCGTGCTGAAAATAAAGACGACTAGGTACCTATCTAATCCGCATCTATACATCATCTTTGTTTATGAGAAAATCGTGCTTGCCAGAAACATGATTTCATCATTAAAGTTATCATCTCAACGACTGTATAGTTGTTCTCAAAGCAAGTGAGAAATACATAACATCGGTGGAAGGTAGATATATTTTCACGTGGATATCAACGCAAATATCTTTGAAGTAAAAATAAATATATAAGGAATATGAGAATATGCATAGCTTGTCGACTATATAATCATGTATTTCAGGTAATCATAATCATAAACACCAGCCGAAAAATAAAAAAATAAGATGCGCTTTGTTAGCATTCTAAAGCATAAAAACTAGAAGGACGTTTACCACGAACACTGAAATATACGATTGATTACACGCTAACCAAGTTTGCAAATCAGTAAATGATTAAAACGAATTTTAATGAGTTCCTGATGATGTGAACTTAGTTGGCGAAATTCGCGTAGAGTAACGTATAATCTTTCAGGGTTCGTGGAAAATTGATGTCTGTTTTTTCAGGATTACAATTCATGTTAAATTCCCAATATACAAGTTCAAGTTCAGTTTTCGATTTGACTTCAATTGTTTTTATTAAATAACAAATAAACAAGAAAAGTTGACAAAGAACCTGCTTAGCTTATACAAGCTAAAATAATCAAATTTTAGTCCGAATTTTCCAAAATAGGTCTACGAATTTATTCAACTATCATCAAGGCCTTTATTGGAGGTTTTATTGGAAGTATTAATGTAAAGATTAATGTTGATCGTCCTTACATTTCTTAATTTCGAAAAAAAAAAAACTGACAGTACTGTAGAAAACGTGTAGACTGTAGAAAATACATTTCTAATTGCTTTGATTACATTCTTAATGTATCTACCGTGCTTTCATTTTAAAACTGTACATAGGTTCCACCGTTCGGTCCTTCTCGGAAAATTAGCCATCGCTGAGGTGGGGAGTCCGGCCGTACGCCGGCCGTGATGATCGACGACTTAGATTTCACATTTACCGTCGCATACGTGTTTGGCATTTAGACGAGTGAACTTCGTAGTAATACGTGTCATTTTAAATAGATTCTTTTAATTCAAAACTTAGTAATTATGACGTACTCACTTGAGGAAAAAATTGATTTGATATCATGGTCTCTTCAAGGACATTCATTACGTGCAATAAGGGACCTTTTCTCAGTCAAATATGTAAATCGTCCGATCCCTTCGTTGAACACAATATCGACAGTTTAAGTCAACGGAATGCATTTTAGGTTGTAAATGCCGCAAGACACCTAGAATTAACGAGGATGCTGAAATGCAGGAATTAATGGTGTGTGCAATGGTAGAAGATTCAAATATTTCTATCCCAAAAATTTCCGAGGAGACTGGTTTTAGTGTGGGTAAAATTCACAAAATTTAAAAAAAAAATAAATATCATTCCTATAAATACGCAGCCGATCAAGAAATTTTCGATGAAGACCAGTATCGTAGAATGGAATTTTGTAACACGGTAATGGAACGTGCAAATGCGGATGACAATTTTATTTATAACATCGTGTTCACCGATGAATCCACGTTTCCGTTACATGGTAGGCACAATCCATCAATTCTACGGTATTGGGCTATTGAAAATCAGTATCGCCTGTTAAATACAAGGACACAATATCCCGAAAAATTGAATGTTTGGGCTGGTATTTATGGGAATGGTATTATTGGACCATTCTTTATTGATGGAAATTTAAATGGGGAGACTTATTTGAATCTTCTTCAAAACCAAATTGTTCCTGCATTGGCAAACATTAACCCCAATCTTGACAACGTTTGGTTCCAGCACGATGGGTGTCCGGCCCATAACTCAAGAATAGTCATTGACTATTTGAATACGATATTCCCCCAAAGAATTATATCTACGAGAGGCGTAATTCAATGGCCACCAAGATCGCCAGACTTGGCCCCTAATGATTTTTTCTTATGGGGGTATATTAAATCAAAGTTGTACGGGCATCCTCATGAAAGAGCTAATAATTTAAATCAACTGAGGGCTAGTATTGAAAATTTATTTCAAACTATTAGCCCTCTTATGCTGACCAACGTTCGTTCAGAATTTTACGACAGGTTGGGTTATTGTTTGGCGCAAGACGGAGGCATCTTCGAAAATTTTCTTTAGTTTTTTTTCTTATTCGAGGGGATATTTTTTAAGTTTTAAGAGTTTGTATTTTATTTTTAATTATTTTAAGGGAATCTATTTATTTTTAAACGTTTTATTAGAAGGCACATTTTTTAATGCAAAACCAATTATAAAAATAATGCAAAAAAGATCATAGTTTGCTGTTAAATATGGCCAAGATATTTTTTCTTTAAATACCTTGATCATCTTTTAACAGTAAACCCATCAACATCACTTCCCACGTAAAAGTTTTTCCCCGTTACAAATACGATGTACACTCCTTCACGTGTAGAACGTGACTGTCGTATCGCCGCTAATTATCGACACTGGACAACTAGGGCATCCCGTACCGCGTCCCCTCCCTACACATTATACGAAATCGACCAATTGACTTGCTGTCTAGTAAAAAAATGAAAGAACGGTATAGCATTAGATGATATAAAACTACCATTCATGGTTTTAAATTAACAAACTCACAGTATTGGATGGCCTTACTTTGAAAATAATTAAATGTGTTAGTCATGTTTATAGCACATTCCCTGGCATACCTTGCAAATTTTTCTTGTAATTCTGGAATTTTTTCATTATGTTGATGCCTGCAGAGGCAATGAAAATTGCCTTTGTAGTGCCAGTGCTTAAAGACGGGTAGCATAAATAATGTCAACAATTATAGACCAATCTCAATTCTGTATATGGAAAGATTGCCCTTTGTTTAAATAAATGCAGTATTTTAACTGAAATTCAGCACGGCTTCAGTGAAGGTCATTCAACTGAAACAGAGAGTGCTTAGTTTATGTAGCGATGAACTAAATTAAGGAATGGATGTTGTTGGATAATTTTTTGACCGTAATCGTGCATTTAGTACGATTGGGGCTAAATTTATATCCGAAAAACTCTATAAAGTAGTATTCAGAGGATTGCGATGTTCTTACATTGTATATATTCATGTTTCTGAATGCGTTGTGTGTGGCACATCGTAAGAATTTATTTCGACCATCTCGGATATTTTACGTAAAAATACGTAAAAAATGTACTTTATTAAATGACACCATCAGATAAAGGTGTTACTATTAAAACAATATCGATTACGACATAACTGGAACTTCAGACAGTTTACACAATGTGAATAAAATCTATAAGGCAATTCCAACGATTTCACGATTCCATATTTTGCGCATGCATTATATACGAAATTTTAAATGATTTTCTACTTAGATGTTATAAACTAATTATTAATGAATATATTATGCTATATTTGCGTCAAGTTCCAGACCGGAAGTTCGTCTACAAATCAGTATAATACCATGGTATATATAGAAGGCAGCAGACTACTAGGTGAACAACTGAATCCCGGTAAATAATGACGCTGAAACGGGAGACATAAATACGTTGACTATTGTTAAAGAAAATAGTAGAATTAAGGTTAGTATAACGGGTTCTTAAGAAAAATTAAGAAATCTATTATACAAATTAAGAAAATTTCATATTTTAATATTTATTACAATTGATTATCTTTTCTTTTTCCGAATTCTAATTATGTTGTTTATAGCCGATTCATTAATTTATATAGTCGGCCAGTATTAATTTTATACAAATGACTAATTATTTAATAAGTGTTTCCAATTACGTAAACACAGACAAATTACTATGTCAAGCAAGATATTCCTCCAGTTATAGGTTCAGTTCCAGAATATTATACAAACTAAGTAAATTTCATATTTTAATATTTCTTATAACTGATTATCTGTTCCCGAATTCTAATAGTGTTGTTTTTCAGAACGTATTGTACATTCAGACAGCCTTATAATAAATACATTATATAGCCGATTCATTCGGCCAGCATTAATTTGATTATTTAATCAGTTCTCTGAATTACATAAACACAGACAAATTATCATGCCAAACAATATATCCCTCTAGCCATAGGTTTTAGTTCTGGCATATTACTAAACGAAAATCGTCTCGAACTAGTCAAATATCCATGTAATGCAAGTAGTACGCTAGTAAATTTTCCCCATATTGACACACAAATTCAACATAAACCCTCAAATATTTGCCTACAACTACTAGACTATATTTACTACTAGTAGCTTGCCGCTCGCTGTATAATGAGTATAATATAATTCAGTATAAAATCTGAATATTGAGATATAAAACCGAAAATAATTAACTTAATCATCAAATATATCAGCTGAAAATACATCCATAGACGATTTCCGCCCGCCTACACGGATTGCATTAAAAACTAATTTGCTCGCGGCACCTGGTCGCCCCAAACATCTGTATTTTAAATACCTTTCACAATGGAAAAATTGGCATTGAGCCACTATTTCATTCATAAAGCCCGAAAAATATATTCTGGTATGTCACACAGCTATCTGTATGCTGTATCTTATACATAAATTTAAAGATCGTCGCTTCAGTGAATAAAACAAAACTAATAAATCTGTCATCATTACTAGAATTTTATTTTTCCGAGTTTTGAAAATAGCAGCGGCGAGATATCATTAAGAGGACGATAAGTGTTCGTTTCACAATTCTAAATCCTACCAGTTGATTGTATAATGGCATAGAACCCGCCCATATTTCGTGGTATTACCACCTTCGTTCGTTGCCAACATAATTTATCTGCAAGAGTCTGGTTACAGTAGGCTGTATTTATTAGACAGGCAATCAGATTATAATTTCGATAATTCCCTGGTGTATAAATAACACCAAGGAGCCTAAGTGGCGATCTAATGATATAACAGATATATCGAGATAGTCCTTTCAAGAATAAACGGTAGTACTATATCGCGACAGTTGAGCCTAACTAACCGTGCAATGAGCATTCTAGTGTAGTAACGAATGAATGTGGTATGGTATATAAAAGACAGAAACCATTGTTTCAGTTTATATTGACGCCGAGGATATATAACGCTATTTGGGTAAATTTAGAACAATGGCAGAATTTATTGAACAAAAAAAATCTGATAATTGAATGACAATAAATTTGATAAAATATTCAAGGTAGATTTCCATTTTCTCAGATCATTTTTCTAGTAGGCACTGTTATGCTTACATCCCGTCTTCGAACCTCTGGTAGTGACACAGTATAACCTTTGTTCCAATTGGGTTTTCGGTTACTAGTGGAAACGATGCAGCATTAGGTTTTGAATCATTAGTAGAGTCGATAGGTGTATAACTTTTATTTCATTAAATACATATTAGATGCGTAATAACTCTAGTAGATATTATATTATTCTACTGTATCATTTTCTATTAATGCGGTACTATCACCGGTTATCATCGTTAAACAATTTCTGCTCACTTTAGTATCTCATAAATTATATAGGTATCTAAAAACTTCTTGAAAACTCGTTGAAAAAATTATACCAAATACCAGATCATTGTGAAGAGGAATTACTTTGATCCCTACAAAGATGATAATAGTGGCGACAATGACCAGAAAAACGCTGCTGCTATTAATATAGTATAGTAACGATAGTAGATCATTGTCCAGTTGAAAGTAAAACATTCAAGAAGCATACTTTAGATTGGAAACCTTTTTGTTGCGTTAACTGTACCTCTACCAAAAATAAAATACCCAACAAGTCTAAATAATATTAAAGCCTATTAGCTTTGTTTTCTACGTTCCTTAGAATTTTAGAAAATGTAAATGAACTACACAATAATTTAGATAATAATGGTAATATTCCTTACTCCGGTTTTAAAAGAAACCATAGATGCTATTAAATCTTTCTTAGTTTAATTCATTTTATATCAACAAAAAGAATTATCCTTGGTATTATTAGACGTTATTAGAGCATAAATTACAGGCCTTTAATGACGATTTGAAGATGTAAATTACTCTCATCCAATGTGGCGCACGTAGTTTCTTATTACATTACGAATACGTAAAGAGCTATGGTCTTCAAAAATAACAATTATTGTCCACTGCGGTTTTGCAAGGCTCCGCTTTAGATCCAATACAATTTATTGTATATACTTCTTTTCCTTCGCAATCGCTTTGATGATACGTGTTTATAATTTTCTGAAAAATGTGGACAGGTCATACCTGTATCAAATTATGTATTAAATAATTTTGCAAAAATAGCGCGTGGTCACTGTTTATAAATTAATAACAGTAAATCCCTGGCAACTAATTTGGCAACAACAGTTATAGAATCAATTTTATTCAGCAATACTGTGATAGTGTATACATATAGATAAAGCCAGTATTAACTTTAAATATTTATTTAAGAACTTACGATTTATAATCTATTAGAATTACTTTTTGTGCAACTTAAATGAATGTCTACGGATAGCTTACAGAAACTTAACAGAATACTGAATTAGAGTATTCTTTAATCGAAATTAAAAAACCATGGTCCATGGTTGCTTAGTTCTTATGTAGATAGGAGTAGTAAAATAATATATTACTCATTTCATCGCTATTTACCAAATAAAAAACTCTTACCTTGCCGATAAGCGGAACAGTCTACCTGAGCCCAGCCATAAAAACAAGCCATTGTATGAGATAAGAGCCGTTTGGGATTTGTTATTTGACAAATAGAGATGAAATAAACTATATCTATTTTTTGTAGTTTTGTAGATATATTACTTGGTATGATATATTATTTTCAGAAAACTACAATATTAATGCTCGAAATATTAATATTATAAATGCAACTTCAGTTTATTACTAATTAAGTTAATAATTTAATATTTTAAATTGCATATTATTTCAATTTTATAAGGGAACTTTGATATAGAATAGTCTATTTCTTCCTTACTCGAGTAAAAAATATATTCTACCAATATTTCAAATATAAATATTTTTGAATAATTTTGTATATTTGCACGTTTTTGAATGTTTCTTTTTGAATAATTTTAACACTGTTAGGATTAAATCTATGATTTTCCTGTGTTGAATGTTTTGATAATGCTATCGCATTAGAGTTGGCATTCATTACATTGTACTAATGGATTATTGTCATATATGTATACACTATTTGTCTATTTTTTTTTTGTAATAAATGTCAGTTTTTTATTTAATTTTTTTTTGTGATACTATTGGTCTATCAGCCACTGATGTATTATATTTGTTTTAAAACATTAGCGTATATTTGGCATTGACCAATACATAGCATTAAATACCATGTACTTATTGTTATTTATTGGTTTTCTAATAGTTCTATTGTAGATTTTCTATGTAGTGCTTCATTGAAATGTTCCGTATATAAATTTTTGGGTATAAAGTTGCATGTGTGTGTGTGTAGTTGGTGCTCATTTTAAGCAATTTTTTAATTGCTAATACTTACTAATGGCTTCTTAATCCGTATTTCTCCTGTTTCATTTGTTATTTCTCCTTTATGAATAGTTTCTAATAAAAATGTTATTGATTTCGTTATTTATGAATTATTCTTCTGTAAAATTTTTAATAATTATTAAAATATAGAGAAAGTCATATAGTAATCAAGTCATCTTTGTAGTTTAAGAATTGGAAATTGCATAAAAACGAAGTGCATTGACACTTTTATGAACAAATATCTCGAAAACAAATATCAAAATTAAATAAGAGTCATTTTCTCTATTTAACGAAGGACGTACTTTTAATATTGTCAATTCACTTTGTCTGTAATTCTAAAAAAAACCAAAAATTGCCCCGATTTACCACAGCGATAGGGCATACCTAGTGTCCTCTATGAGTAACGTTAAAATTAGTAGAAAATTCTTATTTCTAATGTTAAAAAACATAAATCTGCGAAATTTTATGCTCATGTATATGAAAAATTATTAAGAAGTTTCAAAATAACATTCTAAAATTGAATACCCCGTATCTCTGAAACCAGCAATATTTGTACAATGCACGTACAATGCTCTTAATCGATATTTTTTAATATTCAGTTTCAAGATTTTCCAACCTTTTACAGACACCTATAATAGATGTTTAAGGATTTCAAGGGAAATTTTTTTTCGAATGATCTAAAAGAATTCCTCGAAACCGTGTTATTTCGAAACACTATTACAAATCAGATAAATTCCACTTTAGATGTGGACATTGTGGACACAATACATAGAATCATGGCCAATTTTATGCTAAATGGCAATGCAACTAGCTATCTTTGCGCGGAATGCCCAAGACAACACTCACCGCACATCCTCTGCTAAGCGTAAGTTCTCACAATCACCCTGTATATCATTTTATTTTGTGAAGAATTAAATATATAATTACCTAATCTTTAAAAGATATAGTAAATCATATGTAATCAAACTAAATTTTATTTTCATCCATCCTACGTCTCTATTTATATAATCCGTGACCATGTTTTGAAGATATATATACGTACGTGATAATGCCTACTTTAAACCACGAAAGTATTATTTATACGGATGTTCAAGCCGAAAATTATAAATTTAATGAAACATAAGGTAATCTAGTTTTATTTTAATGTTATATATGACAATAAATCAACGTAAAGTATAGGATTACAGCCCACAGAACACTCTTTGGAAATACTTTCATTTGTAGGATTTCATTTGTAGGTGTGCGTAGAAGCTTACAGTTATTAAAATCAATAACATCATTAAGCATAAGTAACTTCTGTATTAACTAAAATTATCAATTCATTATTTTCACTATTTATCGTTTTCTCAACACCGAAAACTACAACAGATGTTTTAAGAATTCTAAGGGAAATTTCTTTCGAAAGATCTAATAATTCATCGAAACCGTGTTCTTTCGAAACACTATTAAAAAGCAGATAAATCCTACTTTAGATGTAGACACAATAGATAGAATCATGGGCAATTTTCTGCTAAATGACAATGCAATTAGCTATCTTTGCGCGGAATGCCCAAGACACCACTCACCGCACAGCCTCTGTTAGCTAAGTTCTCACAATAACCTCGTGAAGAAAGGTTGGTGGACAGAAAAAGGTGAAGACTCTAGTACGTTAGTTAAGGTGCGAAATTCACATTTGAACCGTTAAATTAGTGTATTATTTTAATAGCGTTATATTAATTAAAATAAGTAAAAAAAAAAATGGACGTCGATGGTCCACAAGAGGTGTTATATAGACTGTTCGAAAGATAACGTAGCCAGAACTTCTAATGACACAGCTTGTTGAGTATCAGTCGTGATGACTTTTACAAAGCTTTTTAAAAATAAATAAGTAAATAAATAATTGCTATTGTCAACCAAGTGAAGGATCTTACAAAAAGTATGGTACTCGATTAAAAAAGTCTCTTTAGTTTAGAAAACTTAATACAACGAAATCTTCTTTGAAGTTCTGAAACTTACAAGTACATTCAAATTAGATTTAAAAATTGAAATACATATCAATGTAGAAATCGATTGCGTACGTACTGTTCAAATACTAAAACGTTGAAATAAAAATATGCGTTATCATTAATACAAATAAGGGGTATCTAGAAATTATAAATCATATAATATTGTGCAGTTATATAACCTATGACGATTTTAATTAAACAAATAAACTACATATTACTTTTCCTCACAACTATACTAGCGGAAAAGTAATGTAATCGTGTAAAGAAAAATGGGGAAAAAATTGTTTTCGTTTATTTTCGTTTTTCGGCGTAAAAACAAAAAAAATTGTTTTTAAAAATTTTTGTCTGTGTGTGTGTGTCGTCGCTCTGGTTGGCATTAAAATTTCTTGTTAGCACGATAATTCAACTAAATTTCGGCTCGATCGAGTTTTGACTGATTCTGATCGGGGACGTCTTCCAGATGACATCTATTGATTTTGAGGCGGAAGACCCAAGGGTTTGGGTGGTCAAACCCTTGGGTCTCTTTGAGAAATGTTTTTTGTTAGCACGATAACTCAACTAAATATTCATAACAGATGACACCCATTGATTTTGAGGTGGATAGGACGCATCCCACCCTGTCCATGGGTCATGAGAAAGCACGATGGTGGACTATTTGAGAAATTTGTTTTGTTAATACGATAACTCAACTAAATCGTGTCGGATCGATCAGGTTTTGACTGATTCTGATCGGGAACGTCTCCCAGACGACACCTATTGATTTTAAGGTGGATAGGACACACCCCACCCTGTCCATGGGTCATGAGAAAGTACCTACGACGGTGGACTATTTGAGAAGTTTTTTTTTTGTTAACACGATAACTCAACTAAGTCATGTCGGATCGATCGGGTTTTGACTGATTCTGATCGGGGGGATGTCTCCCAGACGACACCTATTGATTTTGAGGTGGACAGAACACTCTACCATGTTCATAGGCCATGAGAAAGCACAATGGTGGTCTATTTGAGAAATTTTTTTGTTAGCATGATCACTTGATTAAATCGTGTCGGATTGATCGGGTTTTGACTGATTCTGATCGGGGACGTCTCCCAGACGACACCTACTGATTTTGAGGTGGATAGGACACACCCCACCCTGTTCATGGGTCATGAAAAAGCACGAGGATGAACTATTTGAAAAAAGTAAAACTGTCGCATAAAACATATTCTGGATTTATGTGTTGGTTTATTTTTTCTCGGCCACTCAATTTCGAGATAGAGATGTTTTACGTGCGGAAAAGTCCGTTTTAAGGTTTTAAAACTGTTTTTTTTTTTTATAAAACACTCCGATTTAATATTTCACACAATTAAATATACCGACTATAGCACTGATTATTGGCCATAATGGTAGGAATTGTAACATTAGGGCAAAATAACGTAAAAAGTTATTTTAAATAACAATACACAGAAGTGTCCACAACTTATATTCATATTTTAAATATTTGTATAAGATATTCAGTTCATAGATACGCGTAATACAAAAATGTATTCATGTGAAGTAAAATATATTTTTTTTCTCGATCAATTAGAAAAAAAAACAAATCTCTTAGGAGCAATTCTTATACCTACCAACTATTGTACGACAAAAAGCTATGTCAAACACCGAATATTATACGAGGGACGTTCAAGAACAATTTCACGAAGGTCGGGCCGTCTTGGAACAAGCAGTTTATTATTATATTAATGTTCTCGCGACGGTTTCTAGGATTTAAAAGGCGTCCTTCAGTTGAATTTTCTTCACGACAAGATAACAATTAATGCTGCTTATTACTGTACTCTCTTGGACCAAGTCAAAATCGCTTATCGGAGCAAAAGATGAGGACAGCCCGTCACGGCCGTCATTTTGCTTCACAACAACGACAAATTAAACATGGGAAGGAAATTGGAGGAAATCTGGGAGACAATATTGGATACTTGAAAGAGCCTTTAGAACAGCATTTCAGCGATGATATTGCGGTGGGGGCATTCGTGCGCAATTGGCTCCAGACTCGCCCTCTCTTCTTAGTGATGGCATAAAAAAATCGATGTAAAAATATGAAACAAAAAGCGAGACTATGTAGGGTTTCCATACATCCGGATTTATCCGGACATGTTTGGGTTTTCAAGGTGTCGGGGGAGGTCCGACCGGAATTTGTAAATACGCCCGAGAAACGTCGAAGAATTTTATCTTATTACCAGAAAACTTTTCCATTTTGAACGAAGTTCAGAGATCAAAAAACTATCACGTAGACATAAGAATAATTCCCATACGTATTATACTAGATAAATACCAAATGTGATTGTGCTTTGTCACCAAAAATATATATTTTACGTTACTATTTACCATTATATGTATTTTATTTAAGTTTGCAATGTATCTTTGCATAAAATAAAATTAATTTATTTAAAAAATTATTAATTTTTATTCTAATTTACCCTTTAAAATGCATAAATACGTTTTATTGTCTATTTTTCGCCATAGTCCGGATTTTGTCCGGATTTCAGGATTTATTTGATCTGAACTTCAAAAAATTTACATGGAAACTCTAAGACTGCGTAGAAAAATAAAGTGTCTTTGGTTAAGTTTTTTTTGGTCTTTTTAAAAATAAATCTAAAAATAATAATTCTCATTTATATTTGAACGACTCTCGTATATATTAAATTTTCAATTAACTATTAATATACATTCAATCAATAAATATAACTTCAATCAATTTACTATTAATATAAATTTAATACATACATCTAAGTACAAGTTTATTCATTTGTCTATTATACCCTTTACAATCATTTTTGACTCTGTATTAAGTATATATTTCAAGTGTACGAATAATTCTATAGTTTGCTTACAGTATATGCTTTAAGCCATATTAGAAACCACCAGACATAAGTTAACCTTAAATTACTCCTTGTATAAGAAACAACAATTTAAAGTAACACTAGTATTTCTTACTCTCGTCGTACAGTTAACTTGCCCAAAAGTTAAAAGTTGTAAATCACCACTCTTGCAAGGAGATAAAAAATAGCGTAGGTGTTTTAAATGCATTAATTATCATACAGGCCTTTGGGGCATTTTGTGTTATATTTCAAAATGGGAAGGTGCGGGCACCCATTAATTTAAGTCATATCTGGCACCTCATAAAATACAATATATTTACTTTTAATGTTTGCCGTGCGGTTCACGGCAAATATTTATTAGTCACACAAAATAAGTGTGCTGACGACATTTTAATGCAGCACTCAAACTTATCTAATGTTACCAAATACCATGTTTTTAAAATATAATGTATTCGAGTTGGGATGATTGCACTTTTCGTACGCAGTATTGATTCCTAAATATTAATTGTATATAGGGGGAATTTTGATATGGACTCGTATTTGTATTGAATTGTACTAAATGAAATGGTACTGAATGCTATGGAACGGTGGAACTGAACGGTACTTGGCGTTCGTTCTCATTTTATAAAAACATTTCTCTTTTTATGAAAAAAGAAAAAGAAAATAGTGGTCCTGGTTCTTTATAAAGTAGGAAGCTTTAATTTTGAAGCTTTTGTAATAATTTTTGTAGGTTGAACCCAAAACTAATTAATACAACACAATAGCTAATACAGCTTATATTGAAATCTAAAAATAAAATAAATATTGGGGATAAATTTCACGGCTTATCGTTACTCAACCTCAAATGATCCATTGGCGCTAAATCTCGGGTTATGACGCAGTTTTTCATGACGGTATGTTATCGCGGACATGGCGAAGCGCATAACACAGGCTTACACATTCTGACATTTTGAAAGTTTATTTGGTATTAATAAGTGATTATCTTACTTACGCTGATTTTATATTTATCTTCTGTTTTTGCCCCTCACGTAAGGTTTTTGATTAACTGAATAATCAGAATAAATTAAAAACTAAAGGAAACATTCATCATCATGAGGGCATCAGTCCTAAGACTGGTTGGACGCTAACCTCCAGCTTCTCCTATCTTGTGCTAACCTACGCATTTCGCTAATTGTGCTACAGCCTACATCCCTTACTATTTGCGAGCAGTAGTCTAATCTAGGCCTACCTCTGCCTTTCTTCACTCCTATTTCTGCCTCCAAAATATCGCGGACTATTCCCCCATGTCCAGCAAGTGGCCTACCATTCTATCTCTTCTCTTCTTTATGTTTTTCCACCTACTTCTTTTCTCGCCGACTTTCTCTAATACTTCTTTGTTTCTAACCCTATCAGTCCACGGTATTTTCATCATTCTTCGGTAACACCACATCTCAAAAGCTTCTAATTTCTTCCTACTTGCTTCCCCTACCGTCCAGGTTTCGCAACCGTATAGTGCCGTGCTCCATACATACGTTTTGAAAAATCTCTTCCTTGTTTCTAAATTTATTACCCCCGAGCATAAAAGTGCTTTCTTCTTGTTAAAAGCTACTCGACCCTGCGCTATTCTTTGTTTTATATCTTTATCGCTTCTTCCATCCCAATTTATTTTACTTCCTAAATAAGTGAAGTCTTTAACTTCCTCCCATCTTTGATTATTAATTTGTACTTCCGTTTTTGCTCTGCTCTCGCGCCCTCTGCACACTAACACTTTAGTTTTGTTTTTATTCATCCTCATTCCGTATTCCTCTGTCAACACTGCCTTCATTTTGTTTAACGCTGATTCCAATTCCTCTTTACTAGATGCTATTACTGCTATATCATCCGCGAATCTCAGCATTTTTAGTTTCTGTCCCTGTACTTTAATCCCGAAATTCGCTCTATCTTTTACCACATTAATCGCCTCTTCGATGTACACATTAAAAATTAGTGGTGATAGCGTACATCCTTGTCTTACTCCTTTCCTAATACCTACTTCCCTTCTTTCCCCTTCTACTTCTATAACAGCAGTTTGCTCTTTGTATAGATTGTGTACTACTCTCCTATCTCTATACTTCATTCCCGCGCTCTTTAGTATCTCGAACATTTTTTCCCATCTTACATTATCAAAAGCTTTTTCTAAATCTACAAATCCTATATAAGCGTTCTTTCATTTTTCTATTGTTTTCTCTAACATTACTCTTAGCGCCAGAATAGCTTCGCGAGTTCCCCTATTTCGCCTAAATCCGAATTGGTCTTCTCCTAGTATTTCCTCCGCTCTATTTTCCATCCTCTTCTGCACTATTCTGGTTAAGATTTTTGACGCGTGGGAAGTTAGGCTAATCGTTCTAAAGTTATCGCATTTGTCGGCTCCTCTCTTTTTCGGTATAGTAACGATAATGTTTCTCTTATAATCCTCCGGCATCTCGCCCGTTTCATATATGTATTTTACCAGTTCAAACATCCTATTTACTACTTTCTGTCCCGCACATTTCAAAATTTCCGCCTGTATTTTATCTACACCCGGCGCTTTATTGTTCTTTAGCCCCCTTAGTGCTATTTCAAATTCCTCTCTCAATATAGGTTTTCCTACATCTTCCCTATCGATGCTAGCTTCTTCCTCTAATATCTCTCCTAATTCCTTACCCTCGTATAAATTTCCTAAGTACTGCTTCCATCTATCCGCTTTTTCCTCCCTTCCGATCAGTATGTCCCCCGATTGACTCCTAACGTTTAAGGAAACATTACATTTTAATAAACATTATATTCAATAAACGTTCAAAAACATAGTAAAAAGCAACACAAATAATTTTGAGTTTACAGTTTCTTCTTTTTTTCCTTTAAAAATCCCTCCCTTTTTAACAATTTTTTTTTTTAGTTTTTCTTGTACATCAATCGTTGGATGTTCTATTTTCAGCATCCAGAAGTAATCTGCCATCATCGCCATATCGCGTCGACCCTGGTCACCCTCCTTTCCATTCCCTTTATGTCTTGATGGAACATTTAACCATGCTCCTCACTAACAGCACAAAGATTTTCTGGAAAGTAGTCCAGAATTTTTATGCTCATGTTACAACCAAGTTGCTTAAACTTATCCAGCATTTTGTTGACAATTTCCTCATACTGCGGATATTTATAATTTCCTAAAAATTATTTCTGATACATTTTTAAAGCATATCCAAGATTGTTTTTCAATTGCAGTCATTGTTTCTTCAAACTGTTAGTTCTGCATTAATTTTCCTACTTGTGGTCCTACGAAAATGGTTTCATTTAATTTTGCCTTGAAAAGAGCTGGAAATTTGCCACATAAGTACTTAAAACAAATCCCAAATCTCATAGCTTTTACATATCGCTTCATTAATCCTAATTTAATACGAAGTGGCGACGAAAGATGTTTTGTGGATCAACCAAATTTGCATAAACAACGTTTTTTGAAACAGGGGTTAAGGTTATAAAATATATTTGGCGTGTTTTTACAACTTCTAGGCGTTTTTAATACAAAGTAAAAACACACGACGTGATGTCACGAGTAAATGTACACGCATTAAAAATGTACTACAGTGACTATATTTTATACCCGAATAGTATAAAATCGGGATATCCCCATCGGCCACACTCTTTCGGTAAATCCCCCACATTTGTGTGTACGTTTCAAGCTGATTAAACACAGGGGCGCCGCAAAGTTTGGGGCAAAATTTAATTTTATAGAGCCTCGGTTTTAAAAACCACAGTATTGTATAATGTAGGTACATTTACAAATACTGGTGCGTGATGGAAACAAAAAAAACCAGTGTTTCTGTAGTTCATGGTATGTAAGTAAGCCAAAAAGTCAAAAAAAGCCCGATCACAAAATCTAGGAATCAACGGTTGCTAGGTGCAACCACTCAATTTACCGTGGAAGGTCAGGTAGTTAATTGGACATCGATGTTAATCAGGACAATCGCAGGAGGCTTGGTACTTCACCGTCATCTGTAGCAATACTTTGATTCGTTTCGGCGGAAGTGAATTACTAGTCATGGCGGAATCCCAAAAAATGTAAGAAACCAGACGGGACACTACATCGACACCACCGGTATCCACCACCTGTAGCTAAGAAGCCAACACGCTCGGCACTTGATAAGTTACGAACAACGAAAAAGAAGATCGAAGCAATGGGTTAGGTATTGCTCGTCTTTCCAGCAGTCCTTGGACATCGCCACTACACCTAGTATCGAGTATCGAAGCAACGTGACGAATGGTTACCATGCGGAAGATTACAGTTCGTTTCTTCTGGTTTGTTTTTCATTTCGATTACTTCACAATTACATATGTACGTTATTTCGAGTCTTGTAAGTAATTATTTTATTCTTTTAAAGGCATCATGGAAGATATAGATACAGAAATTATCATTTCGCTTGTAGAAGACAGACCTGTTTTGTAGGGCAAATCCAAAGATGTCTACAAGGATAAGAATGCCACAAAAATGCGTGGGAAGAAGTCTTCTTAGGGTTGAAAGAAGATTTCAGAACCAATAGCAACGGCAAAGAGTCGTCCAGTGTGAAAGTTGTGAATCTACGATAAAATATCGGCAGACTTTTTATCGTCCGGACATACATATTTGGTATGGCACACATATTAACTAATTTTCGACTGAGAATAACGTATCAGTGCTTCCATGGCATGCGAGTTCTCCCGATTTGTCTCCCGTGATATGATCAGACGTCATTTACTCTGCGGTAAAATTTATTCGCTACCAATTTTAGCCACTACCATCGATAATTTATGGCAATAGGCAAATCAAGGTTAGAACAAAAGCCCACAAGTTAATTTACTGCTTAATTGATTTGATATTAGACCATATAAATGAATGTATAGGGTATCTCATTTGGAACGGTAGGATTTGAATTGCGCAGCATTTGTGTTCTGTCAAAGATAGGGCGTCAATATTTAACAACTATCATTTACAAATAGTAGGACGTCAACATGCCGAGATTAATAGTTCAACAGCGAACTGTGTCCGATGCGTGTGTGGCTCCTGACAGATTCAATTATGCACGACGTCGAATTATATCGTCGTGGAATCATAATAATATTTTAATGAAGAAATCTTTTTAAAAACACTGAATTATTCTTAAAATGTCATTAAAGTACACTTGTAAAAGGCAACTTACATCTCTGATGACAGCTCCTGACGAATCACGAAATTCCCTTCGCATAGAATAGCACATTTATCGAAATGATTTTCACACACATAATGATTTTTGATCATCATTTGGTATGAAGGTTTTGGAGGAGAGTTAAATCATTCTGAACAGCACTTTGCCACAAATTTCTTTTTTCCTCGTTTGAGGGTACTCTGAAATAAAGCACTTTTTCGCCTTCTACGGGACGTTCTTTTTCGTAATTGCATGCGGGCACTATGCAACGTCGTCTCATACGACGCATTTTTTTTTTACTTTCGGCGGATTTTCCATTTTACACTATTATATTTATACACTGCAGATTAATTACAACTCGCGATTACGCGTTTATTTACATGTACGCGAGGTTATGTTAACTGTTACTGTAGGTGAGGGACGTAAGAGAAAGGGGGAAAGGAGACTGCAAGACCTGCAAGAGCACTAGCACCCCTGGCGGCCATTGTACATGTACTTGCAAGATCATACTACGTGATATATAGGGAGTGCCATCCCCCTAGTTTGGATACTCCCGTACAATTTCTCTCACTACAGCAATATTTTCATCTGACCGCCACGACGAGCATGTATTAGTGTTGCCTTATAAATAACAGAACTCGTCTCTTCAAATTTCTTGATGATGTTACAAACTGTTAACTCTGTAGTAATCTGTAGGTGCTTCATATTGCCCTAACTTTGTGCGAATTTTTCGTAATAGAACTGTAAATGATCGCTCCTTTTGATAGAACAAAAATAGCATGCAATTCAAAGCCTATAATTTCAACTTAGACACCCTATATAAGGGGGTGATTTCATTCACTATTGATTTATAATGGTCAATAGATTTTAGCTCTCCTAAATTATGTCTTCCTAATTTTACATCAGCTAAATTCATGTTTGCACATTTTTTGGGTTTAATTATCAATGTTTAATTGCGTTTAATTTCCCAGAAATTATGAAGTTTTTAAACGGTGCAATTTCAATTGCAGACAGTGTATACTGGTATAAAACAATTGTATTATATATAGTATATCATAAAAAATATTCTAGACACTTAAACAGTCTGTAATAAATACCCATAATTGTATTCTAAATAAAATTATATACTGTTACGCACGTACTTATAATTTATAAGTAATCGGTGTAATTTGTGAGCAGATGTATAAAATAATTATGTACAAATTTTCATTCAGGTGTGGAATGCCAATTAATATTTAAACGAAATAATCAGACAGCATATTCAACTGTACATTAATTAATACAATTTGAATCAATATTTTATACTCGGCTGAATCAGGCTTGTGGTATTTAATCTGATAATAGCCGTATATGTACTGATGTCGATTTTGTTTACACACTTGCCAGATATTTAAACACATTATTTTAATGGCATAATTATTAAACATTCTAATTAATGAAACATTAAAGTGCACCGAGCAGAACAATAACAGTATTTTTTCAAGTTTAATTTTCTCACATCCTCATTCCTCTGTGATTATCGTATAATTTGCTGATTTAGTTAACACTATATGTAAAATTTATTGTGCCATTGAACGATAATGATCTAAGCCACATATATTATTTTTTTTATTTTTTAATTAACTCATTCATATTAGGTTAATACGCTATATTTTGAGATGAATTTACGCGCACTTGCATCCGTGTAACATGAATAAATTTCAAATAAAACTATAGTAAAAAATTACGAGCCCTAAACAACTATACCTATGTTGGGACAAACTCTTATTTTTGAAATGATTTATCAAAACGAAATGTATTTTATTTATTCTTTTAAGGATACACTTAATAATGTATTCCATTCGCTATGTGTGCGACATCAGCGCCGCGTAGTGTGCACAACTTTGTAGGTTGTCATGTGTCCATCAGAAATTCTGGGTGATGGTATAATGGTAAATGCATTGGAATGGGTAATATTAAAATTGCACGTAAAATTGCATTGAATTTCATTGCACTGCATCAATGTTTGTGGACAAAGACCTTAGCAAGCGTTTTCATTCAATAAAGGGATGAAGGTTTCATAAAACATGCAGTATTATGTAGTGAAATCTTTTATTTTTAACATTATTTGCAAGCGTTGTATTTGGAAAATACTGCTGCTGGTAGCAATAATGTGACACATGAAAAACGAAAAGTGTCACTGGAAAAGATGTAAACAATTATAAATTTTATATAATACCAAATAAATAAGAATAAATATAAATAAATAAGGAGAAATTTTTATAAAGAATTATAAGAATTACTGTTGTTTACTATTCATGATTAAATGTTTATTTTTTATTATTTCTTTGAGGGTTGTAAATTTACCAATACACAACAAATATGTACAATGGAATCAATGTGGTTAAATAAATAAGTAAGAATTTTATTTTAAAATCTGAAGCTCCTAGTTTTTGCATTATTCTCTCGACTGGGCAATATCTGACATGGGCAATATTATAAATCTCTTGAGTTTCCTCTGGAAAATTTACTTTTGGTCTGTAGAAAAGGTGACCTCACTAGATTCTAGCTTCGTCCAAAACTCGTCTTAGTTTTGGAAACCCTTTGTCCGTTAAAATAATGTCATCTTAATGTCCAAATAATTTATTAATCCAGATTCTACAGTCATTTGTGAATCACTTTTCCCACCATCTGCCACTTTAGACTTAAATGAAATAAAGCCTTCAGGAATAATACCAATAAGCAACTTCTTAGTAAACCCCTATCTGTCCATTTCTATTCATTTTTTGCATTTGTTCTAATTTCCAAGATGCCGTAGGAAATTTATAAAATTTGTATTTACTATTTCTTCCAGTATTATTTCAATTTACAGCACAGCAACTATAATGGCCCATTTTTAGATTCGTTTACGAATTGATTTTTGTAAACACACACACACAGCCTGACAGCCTACTTTAATGCAATTTATGTCCACTGCAAGCACTGCCATCGACTTCTTTACCCCCACCATATACTCAGCGCACAGCGAATATTAAGAAAGAAGAAAATGTCGGTAGGAATCACCAGTAAGGGTTCCTGCTGTTGAAATTTAGGTTCTACTGTCGTGTGAGAGTTTTCATCGAACCAAACGTGATTATGAACATTTTTAACGAAAATGTAGTAAATATCTCGAAAATTTAGTTTCATCAGTAAACTGTATATTAGCAAAAAACTGAACACTTTGAGCGGTTTTCTATAAAATCTCATAGCAAAATTGTAGACAGGGCAGTCTTGCTGCAGGTAGGGTTATAAGTGCTGATCTTTAAGGATTAACTTATATTAATTTATTGTGTACGTTAAAATTTGGGGAAATTTTTCTAATGCTTATATGAGGATCTTCCCCAATTTCATGTAATATGGCTTCTTTTAATTCGGCTATTCTAGTTGTCCGAGGTCTTTCCGCACTTGGGCTTTTAAAATGATCCTGACTCTGAAAGTCGTTAAAAAATGTTTCTAAGCGTTTTAAGATTTGGAACTAGATTAGGAAATCTTGAATTAATCCACATAGCTTTACACCGATTTCCGTCGGCAAGACCATAAACATGAATCATATTAGCCACTTCCGCATTTGCGTAAGGTAGCCATGACAATAGTTCAAAATTTAATCTTAACATTCACGTTCACAAAAACCTTTAATTTTGTACAAAACTGAAACTACTTCCACTACTTGTCGAAATGACAAACCAAAAATATGTAAATGGGGCTCCCCATCACTTTTTCATTATTTGTTTCAAATTGACATTCACAACTAAGGTACAGCTCGTCAGAAATAGGACCAAGTGTCAAAACTGCGAAATCGGACCGCTCACGAGGTGCGCAGTAAATAGCCTGGTCTTTAGTCAGTCGCATTGAGATTTTTGCAGAGTGAATATCGATAAATATATATTGAATGTGAATGTACACAGAGTTCGATCTGACCGCGCAAAAAGTGCGTCCTTTTCCCTGCGAATGCAGCCTCACTCTTTCTTCTACGCATACATAGAGAATCTCACACTTATTCCTATTCTTGATGAGCAGTCAAGAATAATCAAAAAATTATTGGGATAATCATAAAAAATACACTGGTTAAAGAAATCAATTTTATCGCTAAATGGTAAAAGATATGAAAAAAAAAATGTAAATATAACAAATTAAGGCCCATAACCCGTAAGTGGATCATATGAACACACATATGCTCTTTTGTGAGATTAGACAGGGTGATATATTTCTTGTGAAAAAAAGATATGAAAAAAGGCGCAAATTGATATTTTAATTTTATACCTTTGTTGCGGGTACCATAACACACGCTAAAAACATATAATAAATTTGTCAAAATTCGTGAGCGGTCTTGAAATAAGAAAAATTAAATAGATTTTTTAAACAACTTCCTTTCGATCCTATGTTTATATAACTAAATTATATCTCACCCACAGAATACGAGTCCGTAGATTTTCTGCACGTACTTAGTAAACACCTTATACATAAAATTACAGAAAATACTTTTAACGGTTGAAAGATATAATAATACACACCGTTTCTTTTGAAGAAACAGAAAGAAATACATTGTTTTTTTTTTATAAAATAATGGTTATACAGAAATTGAAATTTAAACCGGAAAAATCGTCACTACTACAAACGAAATAACGTCATTAAAGCACCTATTACCTGATACTAAATGACTTAAATAATAATCTATTTATAACAATTAATTAAAGACAATCTCAACCTCACGCTTAATTGGATGACTAAACTACAATCGGAAGCTAATTATTGTTTTATAATAGATAAACAAACCTAATTTGCAATTTCCTCACAATCACCGTGATTATGGTGACACTAATATATGACTATATACAATAATTTCTAAAACAAACTCTTCTGCAAATATGCAACAAAAATGGATGTTTCACTACTTCTATACATAAAAAATACACTGCAAAATTATTTATTACTTACAATTAGAATGAAATATTACTTAATGTATTTTGTGTTGTACGTATATTTTTATACGAATATATTTTGGGGTACCAAAAAAAAAACAGAATTATTTTCTGTAGACAAGTGGCTTGGTAGTCGTGCTTTCTCCCAGTAGGTACGTTAGTAGATACTCCCCTGCTCAGTTGGCCCAGTATTGTTCATGCGAATAATAGTACACAGAGTGACTTTTTTCTTAAGCCCGTTCTTATGCGATTTTGCGAGGGGTAACTGTAAGGAGCACCACGCCAACATCAAATTCTGTTTGCAGTTAAAAAAAAACAGTGCCAGATATAGTTTCAATGTTTCGGGAATCTAAGACGCTCTAAGCCAGGCAAAAATTTACGAGTGGTTCAGAAGTGGTTTAATGTAATTTGAGGATGAACCCCGCTTGGATTGCCCCTCATCGTCCAGAATATACGAAAATGTTTAAAAATAGTGCGCGATGCCATTATGTTTTATCGTCGCAAAACAATCGACGAATGGGAGAAAATGGAGTAATTGGAATTTCCTGGAGTTCATACCAAAGAATTCTAACTAAAGACTTGATTATGAGACGCGTCGCGGCATAGTTTGCTCCACGACTGCTTTTCAATTACCAGAGAGAAAATCGGCTCAGTGTGTCAGAAATTCAGAGATCAGAGCATAGACTGACATTGACATTTTGACAAAAATCATTACAGGAGATGAATTTTGGTGTTACAGCTATGACTCCGAAACAAAACCAGTCCGTCCAGCCAGTGGAAGACACCTTCATTGTTCACAATAAAAAAAAGCATGGCAAGTGAAATCAGATATGAAGCCCATGATGGTTTGTTCTTTCGACATCAAAGGAGCCGTTCCCATTGATTTTCAGGGCATGAAAATGAACCAAAATTATTATCTGGAAGTGCTAAACTGATTGCATGAGGCAGTGAGAAACAAAAGCCCTGATTTGTGGAGATCGGGGAACTGATCTGTTCATCATAACAATGAATTTCCTACACAGCGTTGAAACCAACCAGTTTTTGACAGAAAACGGCATCACAACGGCTTCGCACTCCCTTACTCACTCGACCTAGCTGCCATTTTTTCTTATTCCTAAGAATAATGAAAAACCTAAAAGGACATCGTTTTCAGGACGTAGAAGAGATTAAGAAAAAATAGCTGCAGGCACCTAGTTCAGAAGAATATAAAAAGTGTTTCCAATAGTGGAAAAACCATTGGGATATCCATCATCTAATGGACAGTATTTTGAAGGAGACTATTTTCAATATATTATCTTGAAAAAAAAATAAATCCCTTTTTTTGGGTACCCTCTCATATAGTGAGCACATAAAGGTTGTATGATGTATGTACATTTTAATTGCCCTCATAACATTATATAGACAAAATGGATGTGTTTGGTTTCAGAATATTACCTGAATCACTTGTAAATTGACAAAATGAACTGTACCGTGTTTATATGTACATATATGGAAGATAACACAGGTCTGCGATGAAAAAATTGTAGCATATTTAACTAGTGGGTTTAACAGTATTTCTTGTGCTGATTACGGAAAAAATAGTGAAAAAATTCCATCACCCCTAGATAGGTCACAAATTTCCCTGAAATTTTCTTATTTTCAGGTTCAGTATGCGTACGATTTTTCAATATTATAGCCTATATAAGTGGGATATTTAGTCTGAATTATGGAGCTTTCATGGTGAACAGGTTACTAAACAATGTGAATATGTTATTTGCAAAAAAAATGTTTTTATTCTATTTATTTGAATAAGACAATCTAATCTAATCTAATCGAATCTAAACTGGGAAAATCCAGTTCCTACTGGAACAAGACATGTTTCAGTCTGTCTTGCTCCCTCCCCAATCCTACTGTCTGCTAGGCGTCGTGAGGAATGTAGTGAGCCGTGACCTTGATTGCAGTCAGTGACTCAGTGTGGAGCTAGCCATTATGGTGTACACATCAAATAGTTTTGTGCCATTTAGAATAAATGGCTACTAGAGGATGTGTTAACTCTCATAACTGTTTCTGTTATATTTGTGGGTCTTATACCGTCAAGAAGCAACAAAGGAACATTTCTAATTTTATTCAGAAGGTGTATTTTGCATACTTTGGTGTTAAATTAGGGGACCAAGATAAATCTTGGGCTCCCCATATAGTGTGTTCTGTGTGTGTTGAAGAACTGAGACAATGGTTTTAAGATAAGAAGAAATCATTTCGTTTTGGAGTACCCATGGTTTGGAGAGAGCCTAAAAATCACAGTGATGACTGTTATTTTTGTTCTTGTTCAGTGCAAGGTTTCAATTTAAAAAAACAGGAAGGACATTTCATACCCAACCAACATACGTTCGGCTATTCGCCCTGTTCCTCATGGACCTGACTTGCCTATTCCATCACCTCCGGATACCCTGGACAATATTTCAGACGATTTAGACCAAATGTCACATAGTAGCAGCGATAGTGAGGACAGCTACGATCCAGGTACCAATGACGCTAAACTTTTCTCTCAATCAGACTTGAACGATTTAATACGAGATATGGGCCTCCCAAAGGATTCAGCGGAAGTTTTAGGGTCTAGACTTAAAGAAAGATATATGTTAGCCTCCGGTGTTTCATTTTCATGGTACCGATTTAGAGAAAAGGAATTTGTCCCTTCTTTTACACAAGAGGGTGACCTAGTTTTCTGCAACAATATACCTGGAATCATGGTAATGTTCAAAATTACGTATGAACCAGAGGAATAGAGACTTTTCATCGATTCATCAAAAAGGAGTTTGAAAGCACATCGGTTACCATTGTGAAGAAGTACAGTGTCTGTTGGACACTCAGTCCATTTGAAAGAATGCTACGAAAATCTTGAGTTTGTTCTTAATAAGCTCGGCTACTTTGACCATAAATGGACCATTTGTGGGGATTTGAAAGTTATTTCCATGTTACTAGGTCAACAAAGTGGTTACACAAAGTTTCCATGTTTCCTCTGTGAATGTAATAGCCGTGACAGGAAACAACACTATGTCAAGCAGACGTGGCCAATCAGAAAGGCTCTTATTCCTGGAGTTAAAAATGTTGAAAGACAAAGTTTAGTGGATCCTAAAAATATCTTACTTCCACCACTTCATATCAAATTGGGGCTAATGAAACAGTTTGTGAAAGCATTACCCAAAGAGGGAGAGTGTTTCAAGTATCTTTGTGAACAGTTTCCTGGTCTATCCGATGCTAAGCTGAAAGAGGGAGTCTTTGTTGGGCCTGACATCAGAAACTTTTAAAAGATGAAAGCTTTGTCACTAAAATGTAAATGGAAGAAAAAATGCCTGGAATTCATTTAAACTTATTGTAACAGGCTTTCTTGGAAACAAAAGACCCAAACTGCAATACTTTGGTTGCTGAATTGTTACAAAACTACAAAATGTTGGGCTGCAACGTGAGTGTCAAAGTCCATTTCCTTCACTCACATCTGGACTACTTTCCAGAAAATCTTGGGGTTGTAAGTGAGGAACAAGGAGAACATTTCCATCAAGATATAGAAGAAATGGAGCGCAGATACCAAGGTCGATGGAATGTTAACATGATGGCAGACTACTGTTGGATGTTAAAAAGGGAAAATTCACAAGAATACAGCCGAAAAAGTACCAAAAGAAACTTTGATGGAAAAAGAAAACGTTTTTACAAAGACTTATAATAACTTTGCAACACATGTGCATCACTATTATGCTCATTTTAGCTAGGTATCGTTGTTTCTTTTTGCTTTTACTTCATGTTAAAATAATAAAAACAAATCCAAAATTTTCCGTTTTTTGTACTTTTTCCAAAAACTTCAACATTATTTTGTAGGCAAGCCTTACGTGATAGAGAAAAACCAATGTCACTTTTGAAATCAGCGCAAAACACTACATAAGGATCAGTTAACTAAATCAAAACAATTTTAAAAAAAAAATTTTTGCAGACCTGTGTAATATTTCCGTTACATGCAATAATTGTGAGGTCGTGTGTTTAACTTAGCACTTGGACGTGGTACCTGTAAATTCTTGGCCTGTCCATTTCGGTGAAGAGGTACTTTTATTTAGGGATAACAATTGACTCCTGTTTAATATGGGATCGGATACTCACATTGATATTCTCTCGAGTAAGATTAGGCGCTCACTATATTTATTTTATCATTTAAAACAATTTTTTTAAATTAAGCAAGTAAGAACCATATACTGTGCTCTGATCGAGTCAGTAATTAGTTATGGTATAAGTATTTGAGGCTTGGAGCATAACGATAAACCCTATTTACACGATCTACAAAAACGAATAATAAAATCATCAGTAAACCAAAACTTTTCCGTCAGATACATTATTTTCTGAAACAGGCATCTTAGATATAGTAGGGTTATATGATTTCTCAATCTTAACTTTCCTTAAAGAAACGCACACTTTAATAGCATAATAAATAATTATTACATTACAAGGGCAAATATTATAATAATCATTTACTCAAGTTACCTATAACAAACAAGATATCCTTTTTAAAATTTGTAGATGACACTGGCATAAAGCTTTTTCATAAAAGAAAAATAACAAAACAAAAAAGAAATAAAAAATGTTATTCTTATTAACATTCAACAAGTAAATGTTTACTGTTTTAGTGATGAATAGGTTTCCCTATATTTCCAGATGCTCGTGCCTCTACTCTGTGTTGCTGTGTGGGAAATAAGATTTTTTTTCTATAAACGTATGATTATGTAATTTATTGTTACGACAAAATAGTTTAGCAATTTTATGTTTGCTAATTATATTAAATGTGCATAAAATTATTTACTCAGAAATAAAGATTATTATTATTTAAAATTATTTTAATCCATTTATACGATTATTATAATAAATTAAAATATTTTTCGCTTGAATTCCTCTTATCAGTGCGACTACTTGTCGCTTATCACATTGATATGTAATAACGGTCACGTTTTATCCTGTCGTTTGTAGTAATAAACATAAGTTTGATTTATTACTACATTACCATGATGTCCAGAATTCTAAGTCTTGAACAATATTATAAACTATTATAAAATTTATTCTATATAACATAAAAATAATTTATACAAAAAGACAAAACATCTTCAAATGAACAAAAATGTAGTGAACATAAATTATAACTATATATATATTATATGATTGTAAGTATATATAAGCGATTATAACAATGTAGTTCACATAACAGCATATAGTATATTTAATTATACACAGCTTGTCCCTAAAAAAATTGTAAAACTCACAAAATATAGCAAATTTACATTATTTAAGGAACAGGACAAATCAGTTAACTTAATTAAACAATATACATATAATTAATTTCAGTTATATGTAATTTTAATGATCCAGTCCCGATTAATTAAATTAATTATCTGGATACACGCCTAATGGTCTTAAACTATGAACGTCAAGGCAGATTAGATAATAAAAAAAGAAAATATATCCCTACTGTTGAATTTTAAGCAGTTAAATAAATCCAGACTAAAATTATTATTATTTTAGTTATTATATTAGTTATTATTCTACCAACTATATGATTATTCAAATAAATGTTATGGACACAAGATATACATTTGAAGATAAGTTTATCACGCAAGCATTTCTGAATTTTATAATACAAACTGATTTGAATCTTTTTTCAACTTAACTGATTAATGTCACTAATGTATCTATTAACTATTAATTATATAAGATGTAAATGATACATCCTAATGAACTATGGTATTGTAACTTCTTCGTTAGCGTTGTATAGATAGTAGAATAGGTGTCCAAAAAAAAAATAGATTAGAAAATAATTAATTATTTATACACGAAATTTCTCGCAGCAAATGAAACCAACCCTGGGCATATCCAGATACCTCAACAGAAGTCAATGCACTTCCCATAGTCCTTCGTATAAAGCAGTTGATGAATGCTGCCTTTATATTTACTTTTTTAAGATTTTATCAGAGGTCAAGTCTCAAATGTTTAATTATGTACCATTAGTCATGCTAATACGGTTTACTACGCTAAATTTTGTTTCTGATTAAGATTCTTTTATGGAAATTAATTATGTGATATACTCGTATTTAAGTACTAAATATAGATTTATGGTATATTTACATTTATTTTAAATCGTGATAGCTAGAATTATATAAAAAACAGTAAAAAACAGCAGAAAATACAACGCTCACATTTCAAAAGTGGATGAGAGCGGTTTTTGAACATTTATCAACCCTATTGATAAATGTTATATTGCAATTGAATTGATATTGAATTTTAAAAATTGTACACCACTATTACTGTAAAATTTGATACATTTTATATGTAGAACTAACAATGTTATGAAGGACAGCATTTTATATTTCGCTAGTACATGCCAGCCAACTATTTCTAAAAATGTAGCTATACGGAGGCTAACTAACTCAAGCAATTTAAGCGCCAAAATTATAGATCATGTACGTTATTTTTATATATTTGGATGGATATATCTGGATGAAGAATAGTATTCAGAAAGCACTATTGGTTACTTGGTCGTAAATCCACCTTATTGTTACGTAACAAAACTCTGACATTCAACGCAATTATTCGACCCATATGGACTTACAGGATCGAATTATGAGGAACTGCATCTCACAGCAATATATCGCAATATTAGAAAGATTTCAGAACAAAGTTCTAAGAGTTATTATTAGCGATTGGCTATGGCTTATTCTAAATAAAGATATGTACTAAAGTCTACAAATGCCTACAGTGAAACAAGCGATTTCTAAGTGCAGTGAAAATTACATTCATCGTTTGGAAAAGCATCCCAATGAATTGGTCATCAACTTATTGCACAATAGCCGGCAGTTAAATAGACTTACTAGTACACCTGTGTTAGACTATAGATTGTGTCATTCAACACATCGTTAAAATTCATATAGTTATTGGTCATTAATTGGCTATCATTTACGCACGTTTAGAGTATATCACAACATAAATGCATATATTAAATACATGTAAAAAATATTAATTGGTCTAAATATTGTATATTTGTCAGATTTCATTTTCCATGTGATGTATTATAACTTAATATCACTTATTATAGCTTTTTTTTTAATTTCAACCCTTTCTTCTTTTAACAAAAATTAATTACTTAAAGATTTTCGAATACAATGGAACTCTACATTAGGGGATTCTTCTTATTCGCCATCTATAGGATGGAGGATGTTCTTTGAGAAGAGGAAAATACAAATAACGCAAATATGACTTATTTTTGACAAATTTTGAAACTGTTCAGAATGTCCTTCATTAACAGTATAACATAATACAAGAATAAATTCAAGAGAATCAAATCAAGTGAACATGGTGAGATTTAGTTAGTCCTCGTCGCCCTATCCATGTTCCAGGGAAAAGTTTGATAAACAACGGATCAAAATCAAAATGAACTCCGCCCTGGTAAAATAAAATTCTTGGGAGGTCAACATCATTATCCTCATTGTTTGAATACAGAACTGCTGAAGGTGAAATTAAGTTATAATACAGAACTGGTAAGCATCTAGCAGCAGTAAAATTCGCTTCAAAGAAGAACGGGTCCTAAAAGACATAATCCCCCAATAAGGATTTTCTTGAGACTAATGTCTGGAGTCTGCAAAGAAAGAAGCCGTTTCGTCAAAAAAGCTACAAACTTAAAAAAGTTGGAATCTTTACTTTATCACAACTTAATATGATATATTGTATCACAAAATTGAAGACGACGATCTGGACGATCTGTATACAAGTCTCGTAAAATGTAATTTTGCGACAGAACCCCAACACTATTAAAAAATCAGGAGACTAGTATTCCAACGAACAGATGATTAAAACTAAACTGACAAGGAGAGGTCACACCCTTTGGTCACCGATTTGGCAGTCTGTGTGTACTTAAGAGACTCACTAGTGTAGTATATCCCCAAAGCCCTAGGGTGCACAACTCGGAAATAAGGAAGAAATAGTGTTAGGTTCACCATTTGTACAATTCCTTATAGAAAATATTTATTTCTCAACATAATTCGACACGTATACCTAATTGTTCTTTTTTTTCCTCTTTTTCTTACTTTATTCACAGAAAATTCCCATTTCATCATAATTTAATGAACAGAGTTTTGATCAATAAATTAAAATAATGAATGAAGTATGTTTTCCCTTTGATAAACTAAAAAAGCTTTGCTAAAATGTTGCTTTTATTTCTTGTGGTAAATGCCAATTAAATTTATGCTTTGTTTTTATGATAACAATAATCCAAAGAACTGTACACCTGAATTAGAAAACAAATAAAAGTGACTATCTATGTATTCCCGAATATCCATTGCATTTTATCATTAAAAAACAGAAACTCCGTAATTATGTTATTTATCATCGGATTATGTTGACAAATAAATATCTCCTATGAAGACAGGAGGATAGAAGACCAAAATACATTCACGGGTAGAGTCTCGAACCCGACTCGCCGCTCTAAGAAACATATACGCTACTTATTTCGCCAAGACAGCTTTCGTAAGTTTGAATTTTTGGAACAAATGGTGAAACCTGACATTTTCGAGAGAAAATTCTCCCTTATATCCCAGTAGTGCACCCTAGGGCTTTGGAGATATACTACACTTGTGAGTCTCTTGAAGTACACAGAACTCGGGCAAATCAGTGAGCCACAGGGTGTGACCTCTCCTTTTGTGAGTTAAACTGAGTTCAAGTCAGTTTAGCTAGGAAAAACTGCTTTTTTGTTTTAGTTGCTGCATCGAAGGTTTCAGTCCCTTCTCAAGTACTATGCATTTTATAAACGAAAATAGAAAACTCGTAATATAGAGTTCCGTTATGCCCCAAACACTTTAAGGAATTAATGTTTGTTAAAGTAAATAAAAATTGGGCCTCACTCAAACTATTAAAAAAATGTTGACGTGTTTCACAGCTTTTTAAAAATCATAAAAAAACCTAATAAATATTGTGCGACACTTTATCACCGCGCTGTATATCTTACTGACAAAATTGTTCATCGTATTTTAAACAGCGTATAAAAAAGTAAACGTTAAGTCGCAAATAATATATACAGATATATGTTGATCTGCATTAAATATATGTTTGCATTAACATTATTTCCGTAAATCACATTATACCTTTCTTTTTTAATCCGACAAGACTAATGACACTTCCTGCCCGCGTTTAAATATCTGTCTATTTTAATTCAGGTTAACCTTTGCGGAATGACTCAGCACTCGACAAAGTTAGTTAACTGGTTATATTTACATTTTATTTATTTTAAATACCTGTACATTAACCTCTCGTTAGAAGCGAGAAGCAATCGAACGACCCTAAAAAATAATGGCTAGTTAAGCATTCTGTTACGCTCGGTAGTGCGGAACTAAAAGAACTGGAGCTTCCTACAGTTCCTCGTCTATGAAATGAAATAATCTTTAGTGCATGAAGTTATGATTTACGGATAAGACCTAAAACGATTCAGCGGAGGTTGTCCAACTCCATGTACATCAAAGAGCAGCTTATGGACCTCGAGGCGCTCAACGTCGTGCCTGATTACACTACAATACCGCTAATGTAACTGACAAACGCTCTGACAGCAAGGGAGTACGCCCGATGACTCATTGGGGTTATTAGTCGAGTGTAAACTGAAACGAAAAAGGTTCAGGGGGTGAATCAACAAGCTGTGTATATATTAATTCCGCGTAAAAATGATCGAAATTTATTACGAAGAGGATATACTGCGTTTTACCATTTTATTCTCTGCATTATAGTTGACGAGGTAATTTTGACCTTTAACATAAACAATCAAACCTATAATCACTGTCTGCTGTAATAGCACTGCAGTGAAGAATACCAGCAAATCAGT
Source organism: Rosalia funebris (assembly GCA_037954035.1). NCBI lineage: Eukaryota > Metazoa > Arthropoda > Insecta > Coleoptera > Cerambycidae > Rosalia > Rosalia funebris. The sequence continues at coordinate 16,720,262 of JAZFAV010000007.1, forward strand.
CAAAAAATAATCTCTCACAGGTTAATTTTCTTAAAAATTATGGTTATACTCGTATAACTGACGCTGTTCAATTAATGTATTCAGAATAACTATTTACTATAATTATATAACTTTGAGAAGCACGGAAATGCTCTTTGAAATATTAAAAATTTTTAGAGAAAGAGAGAGAGATTCAAACTGACTGTCGATGACCTCACACGAAAATACATAAGTTATTAAAACTTATTTCCATTCTGTTAAAACTATATTCATAGAGGATCAGTTGGCGCTTTCATCAGTGTTATCAGTCTAATGACAGTCTCTAGATTTTAAGGATTTCTTAAAATGTATTATAAATCCTTTTCTTAATACAGGCACGTTAAAGAATTCGTGACAATACAAGTACATAGTAACTTCACGTTAATTTTCACGTGTGTAATTTATCAAATATTAAAGTACAAAGGGATATCTCGAAATTGGAGGTTTCTCGGCTCATGGTGGCTTTTGTCTGTCGCATTAGCTGGAAACATTAGCAACGTCATGTGAGTTCGATGGTTTCAGTTACGAATATCATTGATTTATATTCCGCATTTTAATAGATACAATGAAATGCTTTTTAAAAATAAATCAGTGTTTTTCAACGATGACCAATTGATTTAATGAGTAACGGTCGTTGTGTGATAAGTTAACAAAGAAATTTGTATTTCGTATGTATGCGAATTGATAATTTTTAGAAGTAAAAAATGGTTTTGTATTTAAAAGATGATAAATTTATACTCGAGACATTTTTTCGAAGTGGACGGTTTCGAAGTGGAACGAGACAAGAATGGTTGGAAAGACTTTATCCCGAAATTATAAACTTCTTACAATTTTAGGAAGTTTCAAAATAGTGAGGAAATCTACTGATTTTTTACATGTCCGATATTTCGTGGCAAGTGTTTGAAATACTGGCAGTGTTTGCAAGGGTCTGTAGATCACATGACAGCCAACGGTAAATTGCCTCCGCATGCTCAGTAGTAAAAAGTTACATTTGAATGCGTATAGCCACTGTAAAATAGTTATTAACCCTTGCCTTTAAGAACTACTGTCGCTTGATTAATAATAACTTAAATGATGACCTTTTAGACAATACAATTCGGCTTTGAAACTTACATATAAGTTACATGTTAATGAGCAAGTTTGATGAAAAACGACACTTTAGATTCTCTGATCTGGAAAAATTAATAATGGTTTTGAAGCATAATTTTCGATAAAACTGATAATTAAATTAAATATTAATTATATCTAGATAACCATCAACTATATAGGGTGTCTCAGTTGCAACTATAGGATTTGCATTGCGTGCCATTTTTGTTGTCAATGATGGGGAGTCAATGTTTAACGACCGTCATCTACAAACCATACGATAGCGTTTCCCATATTATTATAGCATTGCCAGCTTTATTTTCAAAGAAGTATGGTCCAATTACTCCACCACTCCAAATTGTGCGCCAAACCGTGCATCTCTGTAGATGCATTCGTGGTTCGTGAACAGAATGTGGAATTTCAGCACCCCAAATTTGACAATTTTGTTTGCTGACGTATCCGTCAAGATGAAAATGGGGTTCATCGCTAAACAAAATTTTGTTGCAAAAATCAGCATCACCTTATTTCTCTTCTAACGCCCAATTAACAAATGTACGACGTTGCAAATTATCTGTAACTTTTAAATGTTGTGTCACTTGAATTTTGTATAGTGATAGATGCAGATCTTTCTCTAAAATCCGATGCCACCATGCTCGTAACAAATTCAATTGTTGCATTGCTCATTGCAAATATTGCTCACTGCAGCAATATTTTATAGTAGTAGTTAGTAGATGACAGTCGTTAAATATTGACCTTTGACAGAACACAAATGGTGGACAATTCAAATCCTATAGTTCCTACTCCAACTGAGACACCCTATAGAACAGTATATTTTAGTAAGTAAGCTTAATGCTTATAGTACAAATTATAATCGTGTTTTAATACTAACAGAAGTGTCAAAAAATATTTTGGCAAAAAATGGTATTTTCTTCGGGTAAATATTGTAGTAGATAGATCTTTTTCTATCATTCTTTACATGATATTACAAGTGAACACTTTGGGTAAAGTTTTAATTGGTACGTATTGTAGTTATTTTGAAGCTGCACTTGTTTGGAGATGCGATGTTAACAGCGAGGTAACATGACCGATGTGCCATTATCATAGCTAATCTGGGGTATATCATACTTTCTTTTTAGAAACGGCATTTTTTTAAAGTTGTTTCAGCTAGGTAACGATTATTCAAAATTAATAGTGTAAGCGCGAAACAATTTGCAGCCGTCAAAATAAAATATTTACGTACTTATCATTTTATTTGCAGCTCCGAGGCGGTATCTATTAGTATCAAAAAAATATATTTACATAACATTTATCCAAAGTTAAATTTAACCACCTTATCTGAAATAAGTATTTATTTTATTTACGTGAAATGCATTTTCCAGATTCTATATTATGAAATATAAAAATAATAGTTTACATATTATTAAAGTGTATTACATCACATTCAGATCAACTTAGAAGGATATGTTTTATAAGTAGAGCTGACCACTTGGATGTCTCATCCCATCAACGACGGCATTGAATATAATCAGCTACGTTATAGTCATTTATATAATATGTAATACTGGCCTTAAGTTAGTATTAACAATTATTACATCGATTATGGTTCCACTGATTCAAATATCTCTTCAAAGTCTACACGACGGTATCTGGGCTGCCACGTACATAGTTATCCAAGTGCAATACCAGCGTTATGCACTCGCCGTGGCAGATTTATGTATAAGGCTTTAATATAACAACGAGTAAGCAAATCGCAATAATATTGAGCCGCCGCGCCCCCTCGCTCATATCGAAGGCACCTCCGGAGCATGCCTCTAGAGGCTTCGGATCAAAAAACAAAAGTTACCATGTTATTCGTAAGGGTCGATTTACTACATTGATTTTGTCCAAATGCCGAAATTCGAACAAAAATCATTTCGTACATCGACCTAAACATTTCGTGACACACACACACGAAAACAGCCGTTTAGTAAATATAGATTATTATATTATTATGTATTTTATGTATACAAAGTTGCATTGGTCTCTTAGTTTTTGAATTATAGGCAAAAATTGAAAACATGTATTTTTGAAGAGAAGATAATTGTCGGAGTATCAGTAGTACTTGTGTGCGAATGTAAACTTCCCAGTACACGATGCTATAATAAAAAAATATATTTAGAAGGAAGTTGTCGCTGTTCAGTAGTTGGTTAATATTAGTTACATTAACTACTAGTTAGTCAGTCAGTCAGAGTCCAAAACAGACAAGTTCCAATTGTCGCAAATGCTATTAATCTTTAGTTGCTCACCCAAATATTTATTAAATAAACTTATGGAAAACTCACCTATATAATTATATGAGATTCTGTTGAATGTGTGAAATTTCAAGAAAAATTTGTTTCTGCTCTCTTCGAGAGTATTTATTATTTTTGGAAATAGTTTTGAAACTTGTATACAAAAGATTAAAATTCACTCAATTCTGATATACATAGATACGTAAATTAAGAAATACATTTTTACTTTTCCGCACTCCACTATAAGCGGAAAGGTAATGTAATCGTGTAAAGAAAAAGTGAAAAAACAAAATTTTTTTTTTGGGTTGACTTTTCGTATCTCGGCCTAAAAACCAAAAAATAAAGGTTTTTAAAAATGTTTTGCTATGTGTGTATCGTCATTGTCGTCGGCATTTCTTGTTAGTACGATAACTCAACTAAATTGTGTCGGATCGATCGGGTTTTGACTGATTTTGATCGGGGACATCTCTCAGGCGACACCTATTGATTTTGAGGTGGATATCACACACCACCCTCCCCTTGGGTCTATTTGAGAAATGTTTTTTGTTAGCACGGATCGATCGGGTTTTGACTAATCCTGATCGGGGACGTCTCCCAGACGACACCTATTGACTTTGAGATGGATTGGACACACCCCGCCCTGTCCATGGGTCATGAGAAAGCACGACGGTGGACTATTTGAGAAATTTTCTTGTTAACACGATAACTCAACTAAGTCATGTTGGATCGATCGGGTTTTGACTGATTCGGATTAGGGACGTCTCCCAGACGACATCTATTGATTTTTAGGTGGATGGGACACACCCTGTCCGTGGGTCATGAGAAAGCACGAGGATGAACTATGTGAAAAAAGTAAAACTGTCGCATAAAACACATATTCTGCATTTATCTGTTGATTTATTTTTTCTCGGCCACTCAATTTCGAGATAGAGATGTTCTACGTGCGGAAATGTCCGTTTTGAGGTTTTAAAACTGTTTATTAATTAACACGATAGGATAATGTTCACATACTCAGATACACAAATGTATATCTGTAACCTCTACAGCAGATCTATGTTAGATTTAGAAAAATAAATGAACTGCCGCAGCTGATTAGTAAGTGTTATATTTACTCCAAATCACAATATATGGTGAAAGAAATGAAAACTGTTGTTATTTTTAAACCTTTTATTTCCACATAAATATATGTTTTTATTTCCCTATCATCAACATAAATACCTTTAAACTTAAAAACCCACACGAAATTGTGATGTTAAAAATCTTTTGTGGAAATAAAAATAAAAAAGCTTAGAAACATTCTTCCTTTGTTTATAAACTAATACAAATGTAAACATGCAAGGATTTTGATTTTTTAAGTAAATTATTGTGGTTCAGGCTTATGAACGAACCTATAAAACATTAACTTAATATCTGTTGAAAATTTATAAAACATAATTAATTATGATCAACTTAATTAGTTCATCTTCTCGTTTGACTTATGAGGTTTTTGGTTTTTTTTTGCTGAAGTTTCCACAGATAGAAATTTATGCATCCATTGTAGTCCAAAGCAGTACAAAGTACTACACTTTTATAGTTTTGCGTCGAGCAACTGACCTAGATGGCCATCGCATTATCACTGTTTGTAATAAGACACATTTGAATTAATAGATTCCCTTGAAATATTGGCAACGATCTGGGAACGTACGTAGTACATAAAACATAAGGTAATTTAAGATCATAATAATTCTGTTTTTTTTTTTTATGAATCTAATTACATAAGTCCTTTGAAATCGATTGCACGTACTGAACATATTTATTTCGTTAATAAACCAATTTCCACAATTAAAACTTTATTTGCATTTTTCTGTCCTGTATCGAAGGAAACAAAATGGTTGCGATTTAAAAAATGCGCCTCCTTTGACCCTGCAAACGTACGCCATTATACATCGAATTAAAGTATTTCAAAAGACGGTAAACTTAAAGTACCTTTTGAGCCCTTCGAACGTTTTTGCAAGAAAAAAATATTTTTCGAGATATTTCAAGTGTTCCACACTTCTTGTCCACTGTCTATTTATTTAATATAATATGTACATTAATCGCTATTTGTGATAAACTAGATCAAAGTAAAAATTAATCTAATACGCCGAAAAACTTTGCATATTGTTTAACAATGTTATGTATAATTTTACCTTTTAAAACTGGAATAAGAGCTTTCACATATTTCGACATATCTATTAATATTTTTATTTGACATAAATATATAAATAAATATTGTATATTAGATGCACAATACTCACTACATCAATATAAAATTTGTATATGAGCAAAGGGCGCAAGGCGTGTAAATGCTATGGCGCAACAAATGTGCGTGCGTGACGTATTTACATGTAAAAAAATATATTAATTATATAAATTCATTTAAATTACGCCACTAATTTTATATTAATAATAAATTATAACCAAAAAAAAAGTATTCACTATATCCCCATGATCGTTAATAAAGTGAATTAATTTTAAACATGTGAGAGAATATTTATAAGTAACATTTTTCCTTATATTTACTTACGATTTTATTGATGTTAATCATTAACATATAAATCGGTCATTTATAACGTCATATATGGGTAAATATTAGACGTAAATAGGCGATTGTTGGATAATATCGCTCATCGGCAAGAATGGTGACAGAACTCCAGAAACATAATTTTTCAGAAGAGTCAATGAACAAAACGAGACTCATAGACCATGCTCTATAAGTCTCACCTCATGCACCTGTAAAATTCTAACGAATATATTTTAGTATCGGCTAAGCCATATGTCACTTTTTCGGTCTTTGAGGAATGGTCTAAGGACTACCGTTAACGCAAAATAGTCAATCTTTCAGTTGTGTCACTCTTTTTGGTGACGAGCGATAATTGAGGCCTCTAGATTCAAAACCGGATTCTAAAAAAAAAGCGCATTTTGTACTTTATAATTGGGAGTATATGCCTGACAATTATTAAGTTCAAAACCAGCTTATTTCGTTGTTAAATATTAATTAGAAAGGCGACCTGTTTTAAAACCGGCCTCACCAAGTTTGAGGCTGGAAGAATAATATTCTAATAAAGAGAACCAAATTATAATGCCGAGTTCAAAAACGTTTTGAAAAAAGAAAGTAAACAGTTTTAATACCTTAAAACGGACTTTTCCGCACGTAGAGCATCTCTATCTCGAAATTGAGTGGCCGAGAAATAATAAATCAACACATAAATGCACAATATGTGTTTCATGCGACAGTTTTACTTTTTTCAATTTTTCTCAAATAGTTCACCATCGTGCTTTCTCATGACCCATGGATAGGGTGGGGTGTGTTCTATCCACCTCAAACTCAATACATGTCGTCTGGTAGACGTCCCTATCAAAATCAGTCGAAACCCGATCGATCCGGCACGATTGAATTGAGTGATCGTGCTAACAAGATTTTTAAATGCCGACGACGACAAGGACAATGACACACAGCAAAATTTTTAAAAACCATTTTTTTTCTTTTAGGCCGAAAACGAAAAATAAATCCAAACAAAAATGTTTTTTAATTTTTTTTTTAGACGTTTACATTACTCTTCCGGAGTGCGCAAAAGTAATAAACCACAAAATATTTGCCCAATGTAGATTACTCGGGGAAGTGCCATAGCACCAGCCAAGGTGAAGGATATCCACCCACAACTTGCTTGCCAAACGGTATGAAGATGATTGGAAAAATGTTGATGGTTTGCATATAGTTCTACCTAATGCAGATACTGCAGAAGGTCAGCCAGACTGTGGTGATAAGATGGACGAACCGGAAGATGTTTGAATTTCAGTATTTACCGCACACGAGTTACCAAAAATGTTTAACGCAAAAAATTATGCTGTTTTGAATCCTAGTGAATAGTCAGTGCATAACCACAGTGAAAAGTCTATGGACAGTGAATAATAGTCTTATTTTCTCTTTAGATTGTATTAGCATACCACTTTATTAATGAGTGGTTTCATAAGAATTTTATTAAAATGTTATGAATAGTTTTAATAAGAATTTTTAACAATGTTAATATTGATGAAATTTACCAAAACAGTCGAAGAACAATAATTATCCTTATAAATAAAGTTGGTTCTAATAATCGCTGCTTTTATAATTTCTATAGGTGCCTTATTCAACAAGGCAGGGAAAATTCAGATGACATTCAAATCGGACTTATGCAATTTTACATTCAAAACTGGGTTTTTTCAAAATTTAATTAGGCATAATTCTTACTAGAAACAGCTGGCCATTCATCCTTCCTGTAAGATTAGATCTTTTGCAAAAATCTGGTTTTGAATCTCGGAGTTTCAATTATATGTATAAAAAAAATTTATAAACAGTAGATCGTAATTATATTGCTGAGAAATAAACATCAATTAAATAACAATTCATTAAATGTAATTTCTTTTAGTGTACTATTCATTTCATCGCTATTTGCCAAATAAAACAGTATCTTATCTTACCGATAAACGGAACAGTCTACCTAAGCCTAGCCATAAAAACAAGGCAGAATATGTTTTTGAGATGTTTTATTTGGCAAATAGCGATGAAATAAACTATATATGTTCTTACTGTTATATAAAACATTTTTCTATATTCAGTTTTCAGTGCAGTAAGTGGTTTAGAATCTTTAATACGCCACCATTACATGTCATTCAAATAAGATTATTGCGCCAGGCATTACATACATACATACATTGTTAAATATAAAGTGGGGGCGTTGTAACGTCATGCGCGTCGTCATTAACTATGTAATATTTATTTACACCATTGTTACGAAACTCAACAACAGTTATATTATATGACTAACTCTAAATAATCTAATCACCAAGCATTACAGACATGCAAGTGATAATCGGTGAGAAAGAAGATTAGAAGCTGCATGCGGATATTTATTATAGTGGGTAATTATAAAGATAAACTTGTCAAGACCTTGATATTAAGCTGTAGGTATACAGTTATATTAAGCAAATAGATGTGTAAACTGATTTTTCTGGGAAAGCTCTCTCTAATGAAGGTGTTTTTAAATTTACGCAAAGATTATACCATCATTTATTGTATGTGTATTACTAGACAAGATATTTACATTTCACTAAATTAGAGACAATCTATTACATTTTGATATAGATAAGTGCGCTAACCACGAGTTTCCACGTAAGTATTATATTAAAATATAGTATTGATTTTTTCTTACCTATCCCTTAACTATAAACCAATAATAAAGTAATTATTTTTAAAATATCAATGGTAAATTAATGTCAATCTGTCAAGGAGAGAAAAAGAAAGGAATGGATATCAGATGAAACGTGGAATCTTATTAAGGAGAGAAAAAAGAAGAAAGCGGATATTACACAGGCCGAATCAATAGAGGGAAAAAACAGAAAAACAGAGGCTCTATCAGGAGCTAAACAAACGAGTCAAAAGATCAGCAAGGAAAGACAAGAGGAAGTGGGCAGAGGAACTAGCCCAAAAAGCACAAACAGCTGCACAAAATAATACCAGGGAATTTTATCAGATCACGAAAAGGTTGACCAACAAACTGTTTAATGAGGCAAGAATAACAAGATCCAAGGAAGCCCAGTTGTTGACATCAACGGATGTGCAGCGGGATAGGTGGAAGGAACACTTTCACGAACTGTTGGGCGCTTCACATAATATAATGGAAGAAAACGAAGAAAAGGCAGAGGAATTGCCGATCAATTGTGAACCGCCTACTAAGGCAGAGATACAGCGTGCCATAAAGACACTAAAAGATAACAAATCCCCAGGGGTGGACAATATACCAGCAGAACTTTTGAAGGCAGATCTCCAGTTAAGTGCAACGTTACTAGAGCCCATAATCACGCAAGTGTGGGAAACAAACACCATTCCAGCTGGCTGGAAGAAAGGAATAATAATAAAACTACCCAAAAAAGGAGATCTCACTCAATGCCAGAACTGGAGAGGTATAACCCTGCTAAATACAATAAATAAAATTTTAGCCACAATAGTACTTAGGAGGCTCACGAATGTGATCGAACCAGAGCTCCGACCTAATCAAGCAGGCTTTCGATCAAATTGCTCCTGCATAGACCACATAAATACGATTAGAATGATTGTAGAGCAATCTGTAGAGTGGCGGACATCACTATACTTAATATTTGTCGATTTTGAACGAGCTTTTGATAGCGTTTCACATGGTGCCATTTGGGGAATATTAAAGCTAAGAGGGGTTCCTAAAAAAGTGATATACCTCATAAAAGCGCTGTACGCAGAAGCTAACTGCAGGGTAGCGCATGGTGGAACCAATAGTGAAGGATTTAAAACACTCTCTGGGGTCAGACAAGGATGTGTGCTCTCCCCCTTCCTATTTAATATTGTGCTAGATCACATTCTATCTAGAGTCAATAGCAATGCACAAGGTATCCGCTGGACCTTAACCTCCAGCCTGGGCGATCTGGAATATGCAGATGATGTGTGCCTTATGGGCCAAACTTTTCAAGAAACAGCAACTCGGTTGCAGATACTTTCAATAGAAGCCAGCAAGATCGGCCTAAAATCAACATCAATGAAACAAAATGTATGAGAATTAACACCAGATACAATGCCCCATTTCATATAAATCACATAGAAATAGAGGATGTTGAGGAATTCACCGACCTGGGAAGTATCATTATAAAAAGTGGGGGTGCAGAAACTGACATTCATAGTAGAATACGAAAAGCACAGCAAGCCTTCAGTTCACTCGGCCCAGTGTGGAATTCTAGACAATACTCCACACAAACAAAATTACGAATTTTTCAATCAAACGTCAAGTCAGTTCTGTTATATGGTTGTGAAACCTGGAAAGTCACAAAGGTACTATCACATAAACTGCAAGTCTTTGTCAACAAGTGCTTACGAAGAATACTGCGTATATTCTGGCCAGACCGCATAGCATATGACGACCTTCTGCATCAAACAGGACAGAAGGAAATTGCATCTGAAATTAAAAGCAGAAAATGGGGTTGGGTGGGGCACACACTTCGCAAACCCAACAATAGTGTTGCGAAACAGGCTCTAGAATGGATTCCACAGGGATTTAGAAAAGTAGGAAAAACGGTACAGACATGGAGAAGAACAGTGATGGACGAGTTAAAAAGGACAGGAAAGACATGGAATGAGGCCAAAGTCATTGCGCAAAACAGAACTAGATGGCGCGCTTTTACCGAAGCCCTATGTTCCGTGTTGGAGTTAAAGGACTTAATAAAAATGTCAATCTGTAAAACTTTATTGAAACAAAAGCTTTTTGCCGTTTATTATACCATTTTGATAATAACTACATGTTCATTGTATGAGTACCTTTATTCGTTGAAAATGTATATGTAATTTTCTTTGTAAAAAGAATACGTCTATTTGTTTAGTTATTTCGACATTTTTCAATTTCTTGACCGCATGTATGACTTGTACTTTACTAGTCTTATATTTCTTGGGATTTCGGAAAATTAAGTAAATAAAAATGATGATGGCGATTGAAATCGATACGTAAGATTGGCAACTTGTTTATTTACTATTATTTATTATTAACTGACTGAAGTCCCAAGAAATACAAAATGAGTAAAATATAAGTTTAATTATTTCGTTATTTATTGAAGGTGTATTAAAATATGTTACGAGATTTAAAGAAAATGTATAATGCCTTTATATTATCTTAAAATATAAATTTATTTAAAGCCCAGATGTGTATTCAAGTTTTTATAATTTACAATGATTATTTAATGCAAAATTTGCTTAAATTAAAAGTATAGAAGGGGCTGACCTATGAAATATGGCTAGTATGTTCTATTTTATTTTAGTCTTAGATCGTCTGATACGGTACAGTCTTTAAATATATCAATTGTGGCGCTTGCAATTTAAATATCTCATCGTATTGCGATGATAATCTGGACCTCAAAACCAAATTATATTTAATAAACACTTACATTCGAGTAAATTATTAGTTATTTTAAACAAAATATTACAAATTAAGTTGATTTACTCTTCTCAAGTTCCGACAAACTAAATATTCTTATAAAACATTGTTTGGGAATCCAATATACACACAGTAGATTTCAAACTATATGGATATTTCATTATACAGATGGATGACCTATCGTGTTCCCGTATAAAGGCCGCTGCAACAATGGTATTCGTACTATAGTCCAGGAAGGCAGACTGGGCTCTGTATTGGAGGTGTAATTATATGTTTGAGTTTGATGCCTAATCGGGAAAGCTTGGTACCTGTGACTACAAATGGATGTGGCAGTCCTCATCTTTAAGTGTAACCTTCCTCTCGGCGGCCTGGGATGTTTAGGATAAGGCTATCAATTTCTGTATGAGCAGAGTGTAACTAATGACCTGCTGCTATATATTCTCATTTGGACTTTATAAAATATACGTATAACAATCTAATTTAAACCATACAAAATATACGTATATTTTAGAATAATATAAGATTAGTATAAGACTGTTATATGCAGAGGATAGTATATTCCATATTTCTTATAAATGAACTCGTTTGGCAAAAATAACCCAGAGATCTTTCATGTATTCTGGTATACCTACCACCAAGATTATACGTACACATTTTAATTACACTTCACCAAGATTATACTTATAACATATGCAGATAACTTCTAGTAAATATTGTGACATATCATTTACAAACATTCGGTGGAACTGAGTTGGCAACATACTAAATATTTACCTTATGCAAAGCGTTTTGAAGATATTCGCAGACATTTTCAGATGTAAGCCTATTATAGTTTATATTTATCGGGATATAAAGATTGGTGATTGTTGACTTTCTTATCATAAATCCATACTGTGTAGACCGTGTAGAATAATTTCCATTAATTTTGTGAATTACTAGACATTATTCTATATAGTTATCGTCATGATATCATGCGACACGATGATATGCCATAGTAATCATACAAGTATATATAAGAACAGTGTAAAATATGTTCCTGAAGACTGGTATGCATTAATAAAAAGATGTAGAACCAAAAAACCATTTACGTTTTATAAAATGAAACAAAATTATTTCGTCTCCACAAAATTGTTAAAAGAGGCTGTAATTCGTCGAAAGAAAAATGAAGAAAATATTTTATAAGGAAACTCTTAATGAAGAGTTTCCTTTCGATGTTACAAACGTACTACCTAATCGAAAAGGTGCACCCCGTAAATTACTAAACATAGACCTGACAAAATTATATGAATCGCCACTCCCAGTAAGTGACAAAAAGAAAAAAAAAAATGGAAGAACTCTTTCAGTTTATTCCTCCTGCCCATCAACAATATTTTAAAAACATTATTGGAGATCGCAGTGTTGAAGATATCGGTCCAATTGAACAAATCGAAGAAAATTAATGAATTTCAAAGAATAATGTGCTTACATATGCTTAATATACATATACATAAATGTAATACTAAATATAAATAAAAAAATATGTCTTTTGCACTCTTTTCTATAGTATTACAATTAAGGTGGTAACCAGATTTAATACTCGTTGAAAGTCAGAGTGGTGTAAGTCACAAAACTAAGAAAAAAATCGGAAATGCTGAAAAAACCTATGTACAATAGATCTGTAAACTTAAGTTGATACTTCTTCAAAATGAAGACGGCACTGAAGCACTCATTTCGTATGCCCAGATTTGTATAGAACGTTTTAACTATAAGCCTCAATATCTCAGAACACAATATTTTGACTTAGACCATTCTGACTTTCAACGGCTCAAATAATAATGGCTCAAAATCTAACCCTGTGGTACTCCTAACCCCGCTGCAAGAAAGTTGTCGGCTTAAAACCTTGATACTTACTGTACAAATTGGTATATTTTTTTCTAAATAAGGCAATATTATATTAACGTAGACTCAGATAATCCAACACTGTCAGTTTATTCAGTAAAATACCGTGATCAAGCCTGTCAAGCGCCTTAGAGAAATCATTATATATTGTATCTATTTGACTTTGTTGATTCAGTTTGTCAGCTATGTGTTGGGAATTACATATAAGATTGGTGATTGTTGACTTTCTTATCATAAATCCATACTGTGTAGACCGTGTAGAATAATTTCCATTAATTTTGTGAATTACTAGACATTATTCTATATAGTTGTCATCATGATATCATGCGACACGATGATATGCCATAGTAATCATACGAGTATAAGATAATAATCAGGAGGTCATGCAACATGATTAGTTGATTAGTTTCGCGTGTAGTATATACATTTTGGGTCAGGTTATTTACGAAGTAAGACATAATGTGAAAATGTTATTACGTATAAATGGTTTCAGGATAGTTGGCATAATTTTATATAGATACGTACCGCAGATACTAGGTAATACAAAAAAAAATAAATAAAGCGCTCCACGATATAAAGCCTTAACGTCGATTAAAATAATCTCACATTAAAACAGTTTAACGAGGTCAAAAACACAAATCCTTAACCACCAGCAATTTGAAGCTGATAGTGTGAAGCTGCTTTACAATGCGGGAAGATGTGTTCTCAATGTGATAAGGTCCTAACTTACATTTTTTTGACAATTTTTACTTGTCAAAAAAGTGTGTCCTGATTAGTGACAGAAAAATAATGCGTAACGCAATAGTCGACAGTACACGGAATATCATCCACTGCGCTAACCGTATTCGCTCTCAACCTAACTATTTATTGACCCACCACAGTGGCGTTCTGTCGTAAGGTACATGATGGTTTTTTTTTGTTTATTTTTTTTTTCAATTGCCTTAAAATTTAAAATTTAGGCCTCTATTGGTGGGGTAATTACCATACTAAAGTGATAGGTAAAGTAAAGTATATATGGTTTCAAGATTGTTTCTGGTATAAGAAACAACCTTGAAACCCTATATATTACTGAATATATATTTTGAATTTAACTGTGACAAATAGGTTCTGTTTTCGTTTTAGTTGAGCTTATATAATGTAAAATACGATTCAAATGCAACTTTCACACGATATAGATAAATATTTTCCAAACATCAAGTTATCTGTGAATGTCAAACTGGCATGTCAAAAGGGTATTACGTGCCTTACGTGAATATTTCGGTGCTCAAAATCCTTCTCGGCGTGCAATTTGGAATCTGGTCCAGAAATTTCAATAAACTGCTAATGTTAAATGACCTCAACGGCTCGTTCATAGCAGCATATTGCTAACGTTCGTCAAATTGTAACCGATGAATGAGACACAATTCGTTATTGATGGCAGAAATTAGCTCTTACGTACTCCATTATCCAGTGAATTTTGACCAACAATTTACACTTTCATCTTTACAGAATCCAAATTATGCAAGAACGAATTTTCTCAGACATTCTCATAATAATACATTTTCTGTTTAGTGATGAAGCGCATTTTCTTTGAAGCCTCTGTAGCTACGTAAACCAGTAGGAAACTATATTTGAGGACCAAATACGGTAAAATCCAAAGGAAATTTTCGAGAAGAAAATGCGTATCTCTATAAGTGACTGTATGGTATACCTTCTGGTCCAGAAGCATAATTAGGCCGTATTTTTTTGAAAACAATGCGAAAAATGCTATTAAAGTCTGCAGTTCGCTATCGGCGCATGATTACAAACGGTGCCACCTATCACATAACAGCAGAAACCAAATAACGTTAATACGCAGAACATTTGCTGGCTGCGTCATTTTAGGGAACCCTGATATCAGTTGACTGCCAAGATCACGTGATATCACTCCTTTGCACTTCTCTCTTTGGGGTTACTTATAGAGTAGAATCTACAGGAATAAACCAAACACTAGCGAAGGGCTAAAATAGGAGAAATAACCGACATTGGGCCTACAGTGTGCTGCGACGTTATCGAAAATTATGACAAGTAGATACGTCATTTATTTATTTATTTAAAATACAGCTACCCAACACAAACGAAACATTTTCCAATTACAGGGTAGGAACACAATAGAAATATTATAATTACAATAAATTTAAGTTCTAAATATACGAGAAAACAATTAATATGGAAACTAATTACATGCATAATAAAATAGTTATATAAAATACAATAATGACAGAAACTATATATTCATAGAAATCTATATATTAATAGAAAGAGAATGTAATTAATTAATAAGAGGAGCAAAAACATACTGCATTACAAATGCGTTACCAATTTATTTTAAATACCACCGTATTTTTTTCTACATTAGACATTTGTGTTAAAAAATAATTTTTAATGTTCCCATAATGATATAGAAAAAAATATCTATTTGATCTTACACTAGTGAGTAGTTTGCAGATATTTGATAGATCGGGGACGATTGAAGTAAATTGCTAAGTGGCGTTTGGAATTAAAATATGTTTGGGAGCCCACAACTGTAGATGCATACTCTGGTCGAGTTCTAACATAAGCACCAAATAAAAGTTTCAGCGTATCACTGGAAATAAAATCTTTTGAATTTCGTATTACTAATCCCAGACATTTATAAGATTGTGTTATAATGATCTTAGCTTTGGGTCACAAATTACACCCAGATCTTTAAAAACATTAGGATGATTTATAGAGATGTTATTCAGCGTATAATTGTAACTTATGTTATTTTTTTTCCTTGTGATCTCATGACTTTGCATTTTTGTGAATTGAGAGGAAGTTTGAATATAAGACAGCACTCATTCATTCCCAACAGATAATCCTGTAAACGCATACAATCTGAGGGTGAATCTATTGTAGATATATTTTTATATCATCTGCATACAGTATATTTTCTAAATATCAATGTGATATTATTAATAAAAATATTAAATAACAAAGGCCCAAGGACAGACTTTTGGGTTACACCAGAAAGCATGGTAATATTTCCCGATATATGACCTCTATATTTTACATATTGAATACATCATGTCTTAGGAGCAGAGGTAGTCATTTTAACAATATAATCTTTCATGTGTAATTATAATGAATCAACCTAGAATGCTGAATATAAAAATACAGGGTGTTTGAAAATGTGGCGTGTTTTCTTTAATATGTTCATGTGGCAGCTCAAACTGAACGTTGTAATATCATCTTGAATATATACCATTGCAATGTTAGATTGATAGAATATTTGCTGTTACCTTAAATATCACCTTATTCTATTGTAACTGTTATTTTTACCCAGACAATTTACATGTTTAAATTATATTAAAAATATTCAATCAATACTAGGAAATGCACACAACTGAAATGGATAGCTAAATTATGGTCACCTACTATCGCAGCATAAAATCGATAACATTGAAATGAACTTGGCTGTAACTGATTAATCAAAGTAAACCTTTAACTACAGAGGAGACAAGGTCAGCTAATTTGCGTATATCCTTCATAACAAGACATTGAAGTGCAGTAGTTTATGGTACCTCTTGAGTAGCTCGTTTATTTTTTTACGTCGAAGTTATTACAGATACGAACATGAGATGTTATCTAGACGTAAAAATGTCGACGCAGCATGGGAACAAACCCCCGCGGTGACCATCTTGTACACGTTATTTTCTTGATACCCCAACCAGTAATTGGCTGGCCTTAGGATTCAATTGTTCTCCGTGAAAAAAACGAAAGACTGCAAGCTGAAGTGCGGACGTTGGACCGAGCGGATAGTCTCTTGTGCAAGATTGTTTGACTGTAACGTGTAATTTCTGGAATTACACAAATTACAGGCTCCGCTAGATGTTACCTCATGCACAGGCATTGCTTTTGTTGTGGTTTAGGGCATCTCTGTAATCATTACTAGGCTAAATCTAACAATCTCTGAAAATATACGTACGTTTATATGGAATAAATTAAAACGCAACAGGAATAGAAATAAGATCGTCTTTAATCAGTATTGGCGGCGAAAGGTATGATTATTTAAAAATAGCTTACAATTTATAACCTATAATATATTCAACAACATTAGTGGCGTATCGAAAATAGCTTCCCCGACTTATTAAATTAGTTTAAGCAACCATGAGGAAGTTCGGGCTAAAATTAGACATGTATATTACAGCATAGGTGTCATAACTGTGTATTAAATTTTATTGGATGGCTAAAGGCAAATATTTACATAGCATTTTCGGATAAATAAAATACGTATAAAATGATTATAAATAGAAAAAATACATGCATTTGGCAAGGAAACATTGATTGAATGTCTTAAAAATATTTAATAATAATTTTCTTCGTTAATTATAAATAAGAATAATTACAATATAAAAAAATCCGACAGATTAGGTAAATCTAAATCATTTGCCAAAAGCTAAATCATTTGGGCAAAATAATTTAAAATATTAAATTATTTGTAGCGATTTAGTACGTTGGAGAAACAACTGGGTAAAGAAAAACAAGGGACCAGTTTTCCACGAACACCGAAAGATTATAGGACTTGCGCTTCGGCATTCAAGTTAGTATCATCAAATTAGTATTTCAAGAGAAAATCAAAACTCAATTTTAATCATCTCTCTTTTAAAAGTTCACATTTAATCATCTGATGACGACTCGGATGTCGAAATGAGCGTCGAGTAACCTGCAATGTTTCGGTGTTAGTGAAAGACTGGTCGCATTTCTTGTCGTTGCATCAAAGTTTCCAAACCTTGCCTAAAAATGTGTAAATGATAAAAATGTTTATTTAAAACCGGCCTAATATTATTACTTTACATTTAAAAATGTAGTTCACAGTAGACATTATATTTTCTTTTCATATCAGTTGCTTATTTATTACTGATAAGTATTAATGTATTGTATAAAAATTAAAAATATTTGTTTACCGATGGCTACAGATAGAGAAGATGTAGGCTATATGCTGCGCAAACTAAAAGGAGCATGAGAAGTGGGGCCTCATCATAAATACTGAAAACACAGAATATATGATAGCAGGCAAAGAAAATGATCAAAGCGACCGAAATCTAGATAACTGCATGATAAGACTTTGTTCCTCATTTAAATATTTAGGTGTAACTATTTCCTCAAACGGAAGAAGCAGCGAGGATATTTCAAATAAAATAGGACAGGGAAGAAGAGCAATCCGGCAACTAAACTCACTGTTTTGGAGTAAAAATGTTAACAAGAAAACTAAAACCACCTTGTATACAACTATTGTGCAGAGTATTTCTATGTTATGGCTCCGAAATATGGGAATTGAACAAAAGAGACCACCAGAAGTTACTATCCCACGAAATGGACTTCTGGAGAGGAAGTGCAAGGATCTCAAAATTAGACCACGTTAGGAATAAGAGAATACGGAAGATCATGAATGTGAAAGAAAATATATTGGACATAATTGGAACAAAACGACTAATGTGGTATGGACACCTTCAACGCACGGAAAACAATAGATGGTCCAAAAAAGTATGGAGCTGGATACTACCAGAACGCAGAAAAAGAGGGAGACCACCTCTTATATATATATATATATATATATATATATATATATATATATATATATATATATATATATATATATATATATATATATATATATATATATATATATATATATATATATAGTAACCCCGCTTAACGCGTAGGATACGTTCCATCAAAGTAGAGCGTAATGCGAAACAGCGCTAAACGAGGTTATATCTACATGTAAATAATGGGGTTAGGGGAAGATGGATAGAAAATTGGTTAGGTATTAAATTTATAATTACAGTGTGAACAAAAAAAACCGATCACTTCAAAATTTGGTAAAAACATTAAATAAACAGGTTATTTTTAAACAGGTTTTTATATATTAATTTTTGAAAATCACTGCAAAAAATTATCAAATCATTTCCAATTCAATTACATAAAACTTTTTTTCCCTAATTTTTTAATATTTTTTGTCATTCAAAAAAAAAACGATCAGGTTATTAACTTTATTAGAACTCATTTTTACCCGCCAAATTTATTTATTTCAATGTATTTTTGAATTGTAAACTCCCCAAAAACTACCGTAAAATTAAGATTTTTTAACATTTTTTTTAATTATCGGTTTTTTTTTGTTCACACTGTATGTTTTTTGAATAAAAATAAAACCAAAACATTTATTTCTTACAAAAATAAAAACAATATTAACGAATTTACTTATAAAAACAAATAAAATTCCAAGTCAGTCAGATCATTCAGTTTATTCTGAGTTTCCAATTTTCTGCCTTTTTGTCAAGAAGGCATCTAATGTAGTTTGCGTTTCTCTTTTGCGTTCTGTTAGAAGTTGTTTATAAGTGGATAAAGCATCTATAACACCCCGTCTTGCCTTTGAACTCCTGTCAAAATTTGGATCATTTTCAACAATTTGGTCTATAATTTCAGTTATAGTGGTCAAACTCCTTTTTGCCAGCGCGATCAAAAGTTCTTTTTGCTCTTCTTCGAAATCACTACTATCAATATTTTTGTTTTCTTCTTGCTAAGAAAGACTCATCATATTTGGAAACCTAGCGCTGCGCACAATTTCGGTGAATCGACGGGTTGAAATAAAAGAGCGCTAAATTGAAACAGCGCTAAACGAAACAGCGTTAAGCGGGGTCTTACTGTATATATATATATATATATATATATATATATATATATATATATATATATATATATATATATATATATATATATATATATATATATATATATAGAACTTAAACATTTTTATTACTACATAATAATTTATCATATTGTCAGAACAAAAAATCAGAGTATGACTTATTTAATAAAATGTTGTCATTATACATAATTTTATGTATTACATTTTATTATTAAGATTGCCTTATAATTTTTAATTTTCACAAATAAAGGGCTTAGTTATTTATGTTATACCAAAAATTACAATGGACCAAATCACTACTGTTCAAATTATATTTTATTGTCCTGTAATTAAAAGTTAACATTTTCTTCTATTTGACTTTTGGTATATGTTAAAAAATCAATGATTTCCCCTACAACTGTAAGGTTTAAAAAAAAATGCAGAATAGTTACTGCATCAGAGTTTGCTGTTCACTTCATAAAAAATGTTCAAATCATGTCAATCCTGATATGTACGTCCAATAACTATAATGTATATAAAATTCGTTGAAGACAAAAATTTTTAGTAATTAAAAACTAATTTTCTTAACGCATTTTAACAAATTCTAGACTAATTTCACACGACATTAAAAAGTTCATCATCATCATTACGTCATCAGTCCTAAGACTGATTGGACGCTAACCTCCAGCTTCTCCTATCTTGTGCTAACCTACGCATTTCGCTAATTGTGCTACAACGTACATCCCTTACTATTTGCGAGCAGTAGTCTAATCTAGGCCTACCTCTGCCTTTCTTCACTCCTATTTCTGCCTCCAAAATATCGCGGACTATTCCCCCATGTCTCAGCAAGTGGCCCACCATTACATCTCTTCTCTTCTTTAAGTTTTTCCACATACTTCTTTTTTCGCCGACTTTCTCCAATACTTCTTCGTTTCTAACCCTATCAGTCCATGGTATTTTCATCATTCTTCGGTAACACCACATCTTAAAAGCTTCTAATTTCTTCCTACTTGCTTCCCCTACCGTCCAGGTTTCGCAGCCGTATAGTGCCGTGCTCCATACATATGTTTTCAAAAATCTCTTCCTTGTTTCTAAGTTTATTACCCCCGAGCATAAAAGTGCTTTCTTTTTGTTAAAAGCTACTCGACCCTGCGCTATTCTTTGTTTTATGTCTTTATCGCTTTTTCCATCCCAATTTATTTTACTTCCTAAATAAGTGAAGTCTTTAACTTCCTCCAATCTTTCATTATTAATTTGTACTTTCGTTTTTGCTCTGCTCTCGCGCCCTCTTCACACTAACACTTTAGTTTTGTTTTTATTCACCCTCATTCCGTATTCCTCTGTCAACACTGCCTCCATTTCGTTCAATTCTGATTCTAGTTCCTCCTTACTATATGCTAATACAGCTATATCATCCGCGAATCTCAGCATTTTTAGTTGCTGTCCCTGTACTTTAATCCTGAAATCCACTCTATCTTTTACCACATTAATCGCCTCTTCGATGTACAGATTAACAATTAGTGGTGATAGCGTATATCCTTGTCTTACTCCTTTCCTAATACCTACTTCCCTTTTTCCCCTTCTACTTCTATAACAGCAGTTTGCTCTATGTATAGATTGTGTACTACTCTCCTATCTCTATACTTCATTCCCGCGCTCTTTAGTATCTCGAACATTTTTTCCCATCTTACGTTATCAAAAGCTTTTTCTAAATCTACAAATCCTATATAAGCGTTCTTTCCTTTTTCTATTGTTTTCTCTAACATTACTCTTAGCGCCAGAATAGCTTCGTGAGTTCCCCTATTTCGCCTAAACCCGAATTGGTCTTCTCCTAGTATTTCCTCCGCTCTATTTTCCATCCTCTTCTGCACTATTCTAGTTAAGATTTTTGACGCATGGGAAGTTAGGCTAATCGTTCTAAAGTTCTCGCATTTGTCGGCTCCTCTCTTTTTCGGTATAGTAACGATAATGTTCCTCTTATAATCCTCCGGCATCTCGCCCGTTTCGTATATGTATTTTACCAGTTCAAACATCCTATTTACTACTTTCTGTCCCGCACATTTCAAAATTTCCGCTTATATTTTATCTACACCCGGCGCTCTATTATTCTTTAGCCCCCTTAGTGCTATTTCAAATTCCTCTCTCAATATAGGTTTTCCTACATCTTCCCTATCGATGCTAGATTCTTCCTCTAATATCTCTCCTAATTCCTGACCCTCGTATAAATTTCCTAAGTACTGCTTCCATCTATCCGCTTTCTCCTCTCTTCCTATCAGTATGCCCCCTGATTGACTCCTAACGTTTCTACTTATTGTTCCTATATCCCTGAAGTTCCTCTTAATTATTTTGTAAGCCTCATCGGTCTTACCTACTTGCAACTTATCTTCTACTTCTTTGCATTTATCCTCTATCCATTGTTCTTTCGCTTTTCTACATTTTCTAATGATTCTAATACGTCCGTAGCCGCGGAAGCTAGACTATTCTTGATACCCTCCCACTCAGTTTCTGCGTTCTTGATTTCGTCCTTACTCGTTTTATTTATTAATTGATCTGTTTTCTCCTGGAACTTATCTTTCATATTCTGATTCCTCAATATGTCTATATTTATACGTTTCTTATCCTTCCGGGTTTTCAGATTTTTGAACTTTAATCTAGCTTTCATGACTACCAAGTTGTTACCTACTTTATTAAAAAGTTAATAAAGATAAAATAAATTAATATAATCTAAAAGATAGGAGAAGCTGGAGGTTAGCGTCCAACCAGTCTTAGGACTGATGACCTAATGATGATGATGATGAAAATTATAATGAACTGTTCATTGTATCAGCTTTGCTCAACAATTTTGGATAAATTTGTATACTACAAATAACGATAAATATAAAAATCTTAAAAGTACCTAAATTAAATAATATTTTATTCAGTTTTATACAATTAATTTTGCGTCTCAATTATTATACTGGTGCTGCTAAAAATATTAAAATTATAGATAAATCCTAATTCCCCATCATGATAAAATCGGTTCATTTAAGCCCATATCGTTGTCAGTAAATCTTCCCAGGAAAAATAATTGTTATGTTTTGAATAATTAGGCAAGTCTAATGCCGAAACAGCCACAATTCTTCGAAATTTATCTAACTGTTTATAAAACGCTTTACTTTGAAAATAACACCTGCTTTACTAAAGCGTTAATTATATCCCTACCTTAGTAATATAACCGGATATGATTTAGGCATCCTGAACAGTTTTTTACGAGTTTGGCTGGCTGCCAGTTGGCGGTGCATAGTGTATATGAGTTATTTCACACTTATTAAGCACATTCCTCTGCATGGACAAGCATCTATCATCTGCCAGAGTTCAACTATGCTTATGAGCATAATACAAGGCAGAGAAGCAAAAGTGAATGTCAAGAGCGAGTCTCTGAAGTTACCTGTAATAGCTTTTGCGATGACCTTTGTGGTTAATTTTTATGAGCGTTACTTCCTAGGTCTTTACACTTCCAAACAGGAAATTGGCTTAAAAGTAATTGTACTTTTTTAATAAACTATTATGTATCTTCTGTGTCTGAAAAACGCAAGCATATCCACGAAATTTTGCTTTATGTGAATGAAATTCAAACCATGCGAAAGAAGTTATTTCAAAATACTTACCAATTCTGACTTCTGTGATCATAATTCAAGGATAATAAATACGAATAATTATAAAAACATCTAGGTATATGGGTCATTCTTTGACAACGGGATAAAATACACAGGTACAACAAAGTTTATAAAAATGTGTCTAAAAAACGAAATTTAATATCACATTTTGTTTTAGTAAAAGCCTAACCTTTGATGCAACAAGCAGCTATTAATTGAAAATATTTTTGTTACTATTACATAAAGATATAAGTATGTGTTGTTCACGGAGAAGACAAATAATGAATTGAAAATAAAAATCGTCTATTCCTAGTATCTTGTTTATTAAATATTTGAACTTTATTTTCGACTTAACTCCCAACAAAAAACAACAGATCTACTAAAATTTCTTTACAATCTTGCAGTTATTGTCCATGGAACATAGTAACTCTAAAAGGTGCACACTTTATAATATATAAAAATTTAAACTTCATGAATAACCAAACTAGTATATTTTCAAGTACATATAAAAGGTACGAAGAAAAGAGTCTTTAGGTAAAAACTTACAAAATGTAGGTATAGATCTAATAAATCTATTACAAATAAAATAATATTAAAGTGAGGCAAAAACCGCATTTAGAATTGGCTTCATCTTTTATTCCAAAGCGCTTCTTTATTGGTATTTTCTTAGATCTAACGAATATAGACAATGGCAAGTTATCATCAGATGAGTCAAAATCGGGATAATTCAACTGTTGAGTGGCAGGATTTTTTTCAGAGTTAAAAATCTCCATAAATTGTTCTTCACCAGAGTCGCTGCACACATCAGAATATCTAAGTTTGTTTAATTGATCATTATGAATTAGATATTCTCCTAATCCGTAATGAGTACAATAGATTTTCCCTAAGCAAATATTGCAACTAAGGCGTCTAAATTGTAAATGCTCTTTGTTCTCCCTAGTCCAATAATGAACTTGATGAATTTTCCTGTAAAAGGCTTTAGATTGTTAGGGAGTTTATTTTCAAGTAGGTTAATTATTTGTTTTTCTGTTATTACAACGATTTCTATACCCTCATATGCGTTTCTCAAATGGAAAACAACCGAGTCCAAATTATGAACGTCATATCCACAAGCTACAAAACGATCATCTGTTCGTTTCAAGCAACCTCACACACCGTCAACTGCGTCCTTGCCGTGATCAGACGAAATTTTGTCTAGAATTGTTTTAAAAATTGGTTGTAAATGTGCAAAAATTGCTATAGGATCGCGACGAAGATTTTCTGAGAATCTGCAAAATGAAAAGCTTTGGATTTCCTTTGTAGCTGCATGCTTGATATACCATACGGTTGTATGTATGAAACTTGTGTGAACAGAAAATCAAAGAAGAACTTATCATAGATAATTTCATAATTGCATTTAAAATTTTTCTAAAATCTAGGGATTATGTAATCATATTGGCGACATTGATGAAGGCTCCAACTGCTACTTGTGGAACTAGTTTTAGGAGAATAGAAATCAGTTTTAATAAATTAAGTGTATTTTCTGTGTGACCTTATGACTTTTTGCCATCTTCAGTTAACATGAATTCCTCTGTATTTTTCAAATATACGATATATTTGCAAAACAATTACATACTTATAATTCCATTAGTTTTCACCTCACATGGAGTGGAGTCCAGGGCTTATTTAAAACGTTAAATATTGAATCCCACGAGATGCTCAGATTATAAAAAATCTCTAAACCTTTTGCGGCCAAAACCAATCTTCTCTACGGGCAAGGTGCCTTCTTCGCAACGGACCGATATTCACGGCACGTCGCTTTGCCCAGTTATAAACGAAAGGCCATTGGCGTTAGTCCGTTGGTGTGATAAATTATACGAGACTAATTTATAATCGTACTGCGCGGTCTGGCAGTGCAAGTACTCGGTTCTTTCTCTATGACTCATTTAGTGGTTCTCAAGGGAACGCGATTCTAATTGCACCTGACCAAGAGTATATACTGAATCCATTAAAGTGCTGCTGTATACGACCGACACGCCATTCCATCGAGATTGTATTGGACGAGATCGGACGGCTATTTCGATTTAAATATTCAGATAAAATTGCGCTGCTAACTTTTGTTACGTTAACGAGATAGTAGAGAGCTCGCTAGGCGTAATTCCTCTTAAAAATGAAATGTGTGGGGGTTTTGAAAGTAAAAGCTGCCACTGGTCTTATTTAATAGTTCATAATTTATTATCGGTCTGTGTGAAGTTGGCCAAAAATTGTCATGGGAAAAAGGGCGTTATTCAAAATTTTCGAGTTATTGACACTACGTGATTGTCACAGTTGACATAAACATTGTAGCGCAAGAATAATCCCAAAGTCTGTAGCCGTTGCTTAAAAAAAAATATTTAACAAACGAAAAAGCATTGACGCATATGGCGATTCAAAACTTTGACCGTCTATATCTCGGTTTGAGAACCTTTAAAAATTGTAATTCTTCGATGCATTTTGGTATTTATCAACCGATATTTCGAAAACGAGACCTTAAATCAAAAAACACCTCTCTTGCAATACTGTGAACTGAACCTTTGCTATTCCAACGGTATGTCCTTTATAATTTTCTGACGTCGGATAGCTGAGAAATTTAATTAAATGTAAAGCAAATCGTAGATTTATATTCGCAAGGCAACCGGCGTCGATCACCCGCCCGTACGTTGCGCGTCCCGCGCGCTGCAGTTGTCCACATTCTGGATAGTGTTTATTTACAAAATATGGTCATAGTATCTTTTATGAAAGGGCTGTTTTATCAGTTCCAAATAGGCTCTTCTGTAGCAAAATGACTAAGACTTCGTGTCTGTGATTTGTTTTTAGTTTATAGTAAAGTACCTACATACATATTTCCAGATAGTGCCCAGGTAAGTCCATTGTTTAAAACTTATGAATGATATTAAAAACAACATAACAGACATCATTTGAATACAGCCTGCCATAAAGAAAACTGAAAATGGATCAAAGTGGAAGTTCAACGCCTGAAAGTGAGATCTAGTCAACTTTCCATGTTTTACAAACAAAAAGTATTTAAAAATGTTTAATTTGTGGGAAGTCTTCCGGGAATTTTGCAAAGGGTTCTGATAAAACGTTAAGAACGATAAAACAAACGCTACAAATTAGAGACAATATTTGTAAATCTGCCAGCACCAAGTCGTTGCATCAAAATATTGCCAGCACTGAAAATGGGGACAAGAAATTGTTAATTTGGCATAAGTCTTGTTATTGCAGTTATATTAGCAAAAAAGTATTGAGCTTTTACGTCGCAAATCAGAAAATCTGCATACGGAAGAATCGAACATTTCTGAAATCGGACCTTCGGTAACACTACGAAAAGAAAAATTTCGTATAAACAAGTGCGTATTTTGTCAAAAAAGGCGTAATCAAAAATTATCGCAAGTGGTAACTACGAAATATTGAAACCAAGATAAAAATAACAGCCCAAAATGATAGCTCCATTATGAAACGTATCGGCGAAAATGATTTGATTGTCATGGAAGTAAAATATCATGCGATGTGTTTTTTAAAGTTTTGGAGGGTATTAAAAAAAGTAGGGATCCCCAAGTACCTTCTAAAGTGGAAGGCGAATATGTAGAACCTGTAGAAGCATTGCTCTTATCAAGAATTAATTGCTGGATTTGAAAAAAGGAAAGGATTTTCTGTTATATTCTGTTATTCGTCTATATATGCTAGATAACCAGATCTTGGATGAATATTATCTAAAAGACAGTTAATCGAAAAAGTAAAAGGTTCATTTTAGTGATGACATTCAGATCATCAAGTCTAAAAAGTCTAACAGATCAGACATTATTATGTCCTCGAAATTTTCATCAAAAGATGAAATTTTACATTAATTTATGGAAATTACGAAGAAGATACTAATCCACCACAAATATTTACGGGATCATCGGAATATTCCGTTCTGTACAGCGTTATTAACAATATTAAGCTGGATATGAACAAAATTCCCGATTTTGACAATTTAAAAAATTTGGACTTAAACGGCTATCGAAAATATATTCCTGAAGCTTTAGTGTGGCTTATCACTCTTGTAATTTCTTCGGAAAATCATCAAGCTACTGAAATACAAATTTTGTCTTTTTGCCAATACATAATATTTGCATAAATCTACTAACGTTTCATGCTTTTACCGGATGCGATACAAGTCAATTGGCCGGCTTAGGCAAAAATACATTGTTGGAAAATCTATTTAAATTCTCACTACCTGCTACATGATTTGGGCGGAACATTTAATGACAAAACCTTTACAAATATTCACCGTTTTACTCTGTAACTCTATACGAATAACAAAGACATCGCTTCTATCGATTACCTTCGTGGCCTATTGGCTATTTCGAAAACAGTAGACAAATTACCGCCTTCAGAAGATAGTTTACGACAACATTGTTTACGAGCACACTATCAGACCCACATTTGGCTTAACACTTTAACAACGAAGCCAGTTTTTTGAACTACTGTGACTATGATTGGAAACTTGAAAATTCGAATGTATTTCCTGTTTTACAAACTCTTCCGTCAATACCAACAGATTTGACAATATTGACATCTTGTGCATGTAAGAAAGGTACTCTCACTTAAATTTTATTTTGAATCGCAAAGGTTCAGTTCACAGTATTAAAAGAGAGGTATTTTTTGATTTAAGGCCGCATTTTCGAAATATCGATTGATAAATACCAAAATGCATCGAAAAATTACAATTTTTAATGGTTCTCAAACCGAGATATAGACGTTCAAAGTTTTGAATCGCCATATGCGTCAATGCTTTTTCGTTTGTTAAATATTTTTTTTGAAGCAATGGCTACAGACTTTGGGATTATTTTTGCGTTACAATATTTATGTCAACTGTGACAATCATGTAGTGTCAATAACTCGAAAATTTTGAATAACGCCCTTTTTCCCATGACAATTTTCGGCCAACTTCACACAAACAGATAATAAATTATGAACTATTAAATAAGACCAGTGGCAGCTTTTACGTTCAAACCCCCACGGGGTGACACATTTTGGGCGACGGAGCTCTCTACTAAGAGTTGTAATCAAATTCTAGGGAAATAAGACACAGATTCTTCATCGTATTAACAAGTTTAATCCTTAGTATAACATACAGAGTGGTTACCACTTCTGAAAGAAAATAGCTTTTAATGAGATTTATCAAAAACGCTCGATTTCATGCCGATTTTACTTTTACGCACTCAACTATACCAAAGCGGAAAAGTAATGTAATCGTGTAAAGAAAAATGTAAAAAAAAATTTCTAGTGATTACTTTTCGTTTTTCGGCCTAAAAACAAAAAAATGGGTTTTAAACAATGTTTGCTGTGTGCGTGTCTTTGTCGTCGTTGTCGTCGGCATTTATTCTTGTTAGCACGATAACTCAACTAAATCATGTCGGATCGATCGGGTTTTGACTATTAGGGAACGGGGTTAAAGTGGACAAAGAAAAAGATAAATATCTAGAGCAAGGTTACGAGAAGAGGGCGCTTAAAAAAGTACAATATTCGAGAAGAGAGGGCACAGATGATTGTGTTGCCGTAAGACACAGACAACATTTGTGGCCGGGGCAATAATGAATATTAACAGAAATATGTTCAGATATTTATCATGTACCATCTAGTCACTAATAAATAAAGAGATTTTAAAGTAAAGTAAGGGTTTTGACTGATTCTGATCGGGGCCGTCTCCCAGACGACACCTATTGATTTTGAGGTAGATAGAACACACTCTACCATGTTCATGGGCCATGAGAAACCACAATGGTGGACTATTCGAGAATTTTTTTTTGTTAGCACGATCACTCAATTAAATCGTGTCGGATCGATTGGGTTTCGACTTATTCTGATTAGGGACGTCTACCAGACGACATCTATTGATTTTGAGGTGGATAGGACACACCCCACCCTGTTCATGGGTCATAAGAAATCACGATGGTGGACTATTTGAAGAAAGTAAAAAGCCAACACATAACAGTTTTTATTTTTGCTCAGCAACTGAATTTCGGGATAGAGATATTCTACGTGCGGAAAAGTCAGTTTTAAAGTTTTAAAACTGTTTATTTTAAAGTAGGATAGGGTATAGAAAAAAAGCTACGGTTGGGGGTATGTCCCATTTCGTAACAGTAAATGTATTCATCAATAGATATCATAATTAAAGTATTAAAAGCAGTTACCAAAACTGTGAGTAAAAAGCAAACCATT
This sequence comes from Rosalia funebris, assembly GCA_037954035.1. Taxonomy (NCBI): domain Eukaryota; kingdom Metazoa; phylum Arthropoda; class Insecta; order Coleoptera; family Cerambycidae; genus Rosalia; species Rosalia funebris. Next base: position 16,749,990 of record JAZFAV010000007.1, read on the forward strand.
GGTCTAAAATAGTCCAAAAATTTTGTATAAGGATGGTCTTGAATTAAGTTGTTGAAAATATAAGATAACCATATTATCTATGTTGTTATGTTACCATAATGTATCATGAAGAAAGAATGTAATGAATGAGACACATTTCGATTTATCTCCATGAAATAAGCAATACTGAATTAATTTTCATTATGTCTTTGATCGATACATTTCTTAACCTATCTAACTTTACACGATCGTTTGTTTATTGTTAGTGCGTTTCATTAGAACCGTTTCTAAGTCGGGGCGTTCCATTTTCCCAATGCCCTTTAAAAGCGTTAATAGTATTATATTATCGTGAAATACTGTTTTGACTTTTGAGGCAAACACAGTTATTAAATAATAATTTGCCTATTATCAATACTAGAACACATTTCTTTGTGCACCTTATATGCGTTTCTGAGTTAATTAAAACATTAAACGTCATTTCCCTTGTTAATTTAACTGATAGTTCATTTAACCACAACAAAACAAATGTAAACGTGAATGATTAATTACATTGGCTTATTATGTCATTAAACGCGGAAGTCTAGTCTAAAAACAACAAACAAAGCATCGAACTTGCAACTGTTAGATTTCACTATTTTTGCTAAAGTGAAATACATAATGTGTAGAAAGTTATTATTTTTTATTCCAATTTTAACGGTAAATATAACCTGTTCCATACGACATGAGTAATCTCCCGATAGAGACCTCTGTGACCTATTTTATTTTTTATTCGGAAATTAAAATGTTAAGAGAATGACATAAAATAATAATTACATATTTCCTGAATTTTTATTTTTTTTTTTTCATTTCCTTCTATTTTCATACTACCATATTTGCAATAACATTCAATACATAAATTATATCGGGTGATTTTTAATGATTCTTAATATAACTACCTACGTTTACGTTTTTAATTATTTTTATACATTGGATGACGGTTTCATTAAAATTAATAAATTAACTACGACTCCACGGTTTAACGACTGTTTTTTGGCCTGATGTACATTTTTTTGTTAAATAGGAATAACTGAAAAAAGACTCTTCAATGACAAACTTTGATTAACCAAACTAGTCGTTCAGTAACAACATATAATTTACCGTTTTTAAGGAAAACACTTCATATACAGGGTGTAACAAAATACGGCCAGCTACAGCAGAATATCCTACCGCCCTGTAGCGTATTCTACTCAAAAAAGTTCATATAAACATACGCCAAAAATAAGTTGCTTTCGTGTCATATTTATGTAGCAACTAAGGCAATTAATGATTAATTATTATTTTATTTTCTAGGAAGGGGCTGGAATTTTCGATGAAGCAACAAGAACAGAAAACCAGTATTTAACGAACATCGAAAGATTACGTTATTTGACGCGCATTTCGCCCAAATAAATTGGATCATCAGGAGATGATTAAATCTAAACTATTTAATTTTAATCAACCAGTTTACCTTGCTTGGTGAAATATGCGTCGACTAATCGTTTAGTATCGATACAAATATGTATAGTGACTGTTAAAAAATCAAGTGCAGAATGCTCCTTTGGTGTAGTCTTCTGCATTAAATTCTTGAACATATTGAAGGTGGTACGAACATACCACCTTTCGCTACCAAGATACTAGGGTATATTTAGGGTATATTTTTACGCTTTTCCTTAAAGCAAGTCTTTTAAAGATTTTGTTCTATTCGGTTAAGAACATGTTCTTCCAATTCGAAAGTTTGAAGTGCGGTCGGTTAGTTGCGTATACGTTTTTTAAATCTCTTTTCGATAGTTCTCTAAAATAGCCTTGCCTCAGCTCGATCACCCTGCAGATCGATCGCAGAAATCGACCTCCTTACCCAAAAGCTTCAGGTTATACAGAGGGTAAGGTTACATATGGATACGAGGACTGTTTGTCCTCTTGTCTCGTGTCTATGTGTCACTATCCATACTAAGACAGAGTTGCCAAACTTCCCCGAACGAATGTAATTCGAACGCAAGCATACAATGACATCCTCATTGGACCCATCCGCCACTCTGGATCTTAGTACGTGTGGCCAATGCCACAGTACTAATAAACATAGAGGTGGCATACATACACATAGAGGTGGCTGTAACAATAGCCACCTCTATAGGAGAATCTAAGAATAGAATACACATCTGTGTAGAGTCGTGGATCGTGGTCGCTGAGTAAAGTGCTGTACTTTATTATCTTTAAGTCAGGCTGTCGGGCATCTTACCTGAATGTTCATCATATTCTCAATTTGAATAATTTTCTGTTTTATCATGAAATGAAATCTGAACAAGTAAATACCGAAATAACGACAAGTAATGTGAACACTATGACAATCCAATAGTATTGATGAAACCTACTTCATTTTTCACTTTTTTATTATATAACGTTGAATAAAAGTATCTGTATAATCGAAGTATACTTGATTTTTTAACATGAATTGTCTTAGTCATTTAGTGCAAATGAACATAGGCCATACACGTATATGTTTATATACGTGTTCCTTATTTTTGATCAGTAAAATACGCTGCCAAAGTAGCAGCCCATTGTTTTTCGTTATACTTTGTACTATTTTACTCTATTACGTATGCAAGTTTGATTAAATGCAGAACGGTATATTGTGACCTGAATTATTTCTTACTAGAGATCTAGCCATTTTAAAATAGTTCCTAATCTATTGTACCTAATATACCGAGTTTATTTTAATACAGTGTTATTAATGTATATCCATTTTATGATTTTAAATTGCCTGATTTTCTTAATTCATTATAAAATAAAAGCCTTTCGATGTATTTGAAATATTTCGAAGACTTCGCTGTTTAAAAACCTGAAGGCCTTGAAATCAAACTGCCTTTCTGTTTTTCGTTTTAATATTCCTTGAAATGTAAAATATCAAGACAACTACAAATAAACTCAACTATAATCTTTAGCCATTTATATTATTTGGGATATCGTGACATTCAACCATAATATGGTGGAATTATGGATTTGCATGAGAAGCATTTCTATATAGAAATGGGTAATTTATTATTTGAAATAATAATGGGTTTAGTTTTACATAAACATACTTCAAATCATATACTATTGAAAATGCGAAACAGCTCCGTGCAAAGGACCCTTCTGCTAAAAAATGGTATGGTAAATATAGGATGACCCACCACGAACTGTAATCATGAAAATTCAACTTCACCAATTTTTATTTGATATTCTAATAAAAACAAAATCTACATAATATTATGTGTATGCACGAACTCGCAACTATATACGTAAGCAGGATTTAATTTTTTAGTTTGCGTATGGAACTATATAGAAAGAAACAACTATATAAAATTTGTTGTAGATTTCTTTGCGCTTGAATTTTAGTAAATCTACTTTTAGCTTTGGGAAAGTTACTCAAGGGCTACGCAAAAAGCTATACTGTAAAACATTATTTGCTATTTATACAAAAATCAAAAATATTTCAAATTTTATTTCCATATTATATAAATAATGGTTGTTGACATATCATTATCATTAGGTCATCAGTCCTAAGACTGGTTGGACGCTAACCTCCAGCTTCTCCTATCTTGTGCTAACCTACGCATTTCGCTAATTGTGCTACAACCTACATCCCTTACTATTTGCGAGCAGTAGTATAATCTAGGCCTACCTCTGCCTTTCTTCACTCCTATTTCTGCCTCCAAAATATCGCGGACTATTCCCCCATGTCTCAGCAAGTGGCCTACCATTCTATCTCTTCTCTTCTTTAAGTTTTTCCACATACTTCTTTTCTCGCCGACTTTCTCCAATACTTCTTCGTTTCTAACCCTATCACTCCATGGTATTTTCATCATTCTTCGGTAACACCACATCTCAAAAGCTTCTAATTTCTTCCTACTTGCTTCCCCTACCGTCCAGGTTTCGCAGCCGTATAGTGCCGTGCTCCATACATATGTTTTCAAAAATCTCTTCCTTGTTTCTAAGTTTATTACCCCCGAGCATAAAAGTGCTTTCTTTTTGTTAAAAGCTACTCGACCCTGGGCTATTCTTTGTTTTATGTCTTTATCGCTTCTTCCATCCCAATTTATTTTACTTCCTAAATAAGTGAAGTCTTTAACTGTTGACATAAGTAATAGAAAAATACACAGAGATGCAATAGATACACTAAATCCTCATTTAGGCAATCCTGACAGAAATTTCAAACTCGACAACGTAACCGAAAAATGTTAACATTTTTGCTAAGATAGTGATTAATGGATAATAATACATGATATTTTTATTCATCACTTTTGTTTATTAAGCATAGATGCATCCATAACCTTGAACCTATGAACTCACAAGTCAATCAACAACACGGTTCAGTATACATAGTACTTGTAATAATGTAAAATAGTCAACAGTTTTTCAAAATAAGTCGCAATATTCAATTAAGACAATTATTTATTCACATCCATTAAAATATATGAAATTATTTCCATGTTAGTCACTTCAAATTGGCACCTCTTATAAAGTAAAAGGTGGGGCATAGAAACCTGATGGTTTTTGAAATGAAAAGAGCCTTTCTTTTTTAATTTTTTTTTATTAACACACTATCGTTATATTAAGCCCACTATTGTGCCATTTAATTTTTTTAAAAGGACATACGTGAGATGTGTTCCACCGTTCTGCAAATATTGGTCTAGTTTCGAAGATTTATTGTTACTTGCTTGATCACTACATTCAGGAATTGCCATAATTTCATCCTGAATTCGTTCTTTTAGGTCTTCAATATTGGCGGGTAACGGAGTGTAAAATTTAACCAAATACCGCAAAAGATTAAATCGAGAGAACGAGCAGGATAAGGAATACTGCCACATCAGAAAACTAAATATCCATGAAACATTTCACGCAATACAGCCATTGTTACTCTTGCTGAGTGTGAAGTTTTGTCACCTTGTTGGAACCATACGGTATTTCGAAACCAATAGCTTTATGGTGTTACATATGGAAACTTACGAACACACGATGTTGCCTGCTTTATAGTTACAGAAATGGCGTTAAATACTCTATCACTTTCCTTAACTTCCGCAACGTCAGCTAAACAAATCACCAGTATACCTTCATTAAAGACCGTCAGGTTCTTATGCCGCACCCTGTACAAGAAAAATCAGTATGGGCATATTTGTTTAACAATAAAACCATCTAATACACGTCGCAAATGAAAATTGAAGATAATAACTACAAAAATGAGGCCAAATATAAGAGTGAAAATTATAGTCTCATGTATGGGCTTGCATGTGACTCAAATATAAAATGCATTTGAATGTGTTCGGCAAAACAAACGGTGTCACATTCAAGTATAGAATAGTGGAAATGCGGAGCCCCTAAAACCTTGGTACGACGAGGTTATAGGGTTTTTTCTGGGATATGAACTAGCAATAACACTTTGCGAAGTCACTTGATATTCTATTATGAGACTACACTCTTAAGCGCCCTAAAAATGGGTAGATCAAAATCAGCAGTTGTAGACAAATAAAAATACTAAGTATACCTTGAAGTAAACTATCGAACTACTGCTTGAATATGCTTCACGATATGATCTATACTGTACAAGCATCTTCACGTTATAGCCTATACTGTTAACCATATTCTAGTCCTCGAACATCCTTTTTCAAATACATCCACGCAGTGGGACAGCTGAAGGAGAGAGGTCGATGTTAGCGACAAAGTAACGGTTTGGATGGAGCGAACACAATGATGAAGCACTCGATACCATGGCATGCATAATCCGGTACATTAAAGCCACTATGTAAGCATCTCTTGAGCCATATTTATTCATTTTTTTTTCATTACGATCGGATTAACCACGATGATGCTTAAACTTTTATGATTAAAATAGTCAAACTTAGACTCGATTTCCAATTACTTATATTATGGAATTATCTTTTAATTACGTCAACTACCCAGCATGTCAAAAATCTGTATCTCTCCTTATTCTTTTAAAATTGCTATAAATAAATAAATACGTGTAGCCACATTCCTCGCACCTTAACTACTGGAAACGGTAATTACCTCGAAAATTCGTTTCAGCTAAATTCCAAAACGCCAAGTGGGTCGGTGTCCTGAGGAAACTATTTTCACCTGTTATTTATGAACAAGTATTTCCCGCATCGTGCACATATTCGTGGCACTGCAATGCACCTTACAAAGACCAGCTATTTACAGACAGTCGAGAATTTATCAAACGAGTATTGTCGACATTTACTAAATGTACCCAGGCAGCGTATATTATGCATGATTGATAATCCCATAAATTTTACCTTCATCGAACTTCGTCATATATACACACATAGTACGTGATTACACATTCCCATTTTACATTTATGATGTATTATACCAAGAAAGCAAAAATGATTTTGATCGTAGATTTTAAAGTGATTATCGAAGTTAGTCAATAATTTTTTTGATTGTCAATATTTGTCAAGCAGTTCTGTTGAAGTTTTCTTCCTAGTGTAATCAGAAGAAGTTTTTGAATTACGATTTTCACCGCAGAACAACATTTACATGGTTAAAGCGTATTTTAAAAGAAATGGTATACTACACTAGGCACAAAAATTAAGGGATGTAAAAAGATCCAAAATTCTTAGATGATTTTCAAAGGAAAAATTTCGAGAAAATAATGGCACAACCGTTATTTTCCAAGTAATTAATTACGAAAGTCAAAATTGACTTTCTTGCTTTGAACGACGATAATTCAGCGAAAAATCATCACACAAGGCTTTTTGACGGCTCAAATTAAAGAGGATAAAATTATCTAAAGAAGATTTATGATGAAATCACTGAAAAAAATTATTGAAGCCCGTGGACCTTTTGAAAGGCAAGTAAAAATTTGAAAAAAAAATTTCCGATGGTTTTCATGATTATTCAAAAACTGCTGATGGTAAAACATTTTGAGTGCAAGATCTGAAAACTCGAAACTTGGAGCTTCAATTTGGTCTGCGACTGATTTTCTCCGAGTTATAACTCTTTGAAAAAAACCTAATTTACGATTTATTACATCCATTAATTTTTGTGCCTAGTGCAATTAATGGAATTCCGGAGTATAGTCAGCATTTATGTTTGGACAATTTTCTAGAACCCGTCCAAGGCTCAGCGATAATACCGAAAATGCTAATAAAGATGTTAGTGTGTATCGCTTATGTAAAACTAACCCTATGACTCAGAAACAAGATCAACTATACATAAACAATCATACAGAAGTTGTTAATGCTATCCGTCAACGTATGCATCAACTCACAATACTTTGAAACGCCTGCCCCACAAAATTGGCCTTTCTTATGGAATATATCGAACGATTATAAAGAAAAACATGGACATACATCCACCCATATAAGATGCAATAATATCAAGCCTTTTGCCGATATACTAGTCTTGACGTCTTACGTGATATCAGGTTTGTTATTAATTAAGTTATTTATTTTTCTAACGAAGTGTTATTTCATATATCAGGGTACGGCATGCATATTAGGGTTTACGTGTATATTACGTATATTAGGACCATTGTCATTACACAACACAAGGTTTAACTCTACCGCGTATAACGGTTGTTGCTGGTAAAAAAGTCTTTTATACAAATGTCAAAACTGTATCACTGACGTGAAAAAATTTAAAAATATCAAGCATATTACATACAACACGTGATCAATGCAGGTATTTAAAAAACGTTTCCAGATCTCTTCCCAAAATAGTTATTTAAGTGGTTGTATGATATCTGTTCCATTCTCGAATGTAACCATTCCCTTTCTCCTGAAGCCCAACCCCTTCCTTTTAGAATCTTATAGAGCTAAGAAGAAATGGGACCCTGGTGAATTTACTAATTTAAATAATTTCTATAATGTTTCTAATTTTGTTAAATCCGTATAGATCAGGAATAGTTATGAAAATATGAGAATGTGGTTAATACACATAGTCATCCCCATAAAGTTGGTGTCGCGATCGCAGTTTATCGCAAAAGAATAGGTAACTGGACACATTTTTTTTTTTTTAACTTCAACGTCAATCCAGAGTAGTACACAAAACAAAGCTCTGCAACTTTTATTCGCAAATTGACTGATATGTTTCCAAGCACCAATTGAATGTCTTTCACGTCTCTCTATTTGACTTTGATGGAATGTTTTGTGCTGATTTACTTAAAAAATTGGGTTTTCAGACCTCTTGTAGCTAACTTGTAAGAACTGGGGCTAAGAAATGGTCAAAAAGGTGCAACCAAAACGCCATAAATGCTGTACAATACTTTTGATAGCGTGAGGAGGCGCGTATGCTTGTGGATTGAACAACACGGGACATTTTAATTGTTGCTTTAATTCGGCTTTGTTTGTTAATAAAAACGTTATTAGTTTTGCATTTCAATTTTAAAACTTGTATGCAATATTTGTAGGCAATTATTATTTTATCTCTTGAATTAATGGCATATTCGCAAGTTATTGATGATCTAAATGCCACATGATGACTGGCACGTAACTTGACAGAATTATTTCAAAAGGATGGCATAAGCTAAGACAAGATGTTTTCCAGTTCATAATCAAGATAATTTTTTACGTCTCGGTAGTTAGTGTTCCTAGCTAGTTAGATTGGCTATCTTTGAACGTGGATCAGAAAATGTTCAGGTCACGTCGATGATATCTACAATTTTAACCAATTACTTGGAAATATTCCCTATTAATATCTGAACAACATTTTTCTTGAATAAACAACTATTGCAATCTATAATATTTATATATAGTATTGAATACAGTCATACAAATACCTGACCTGATAAAGTTAAGATAAGACCCCTTTGAATTTCTTCCAAATAGATTGTAGACCAAGAGCTTACCTGAAACAAAAAAAAAATTCAATACGGTCTAATGTAATCCTTTTGTATTGATGATCAATATTCAATTTTACAGAATAAATTATACTGTAATGGCAATCGAAATAATATGTTGAACTATAGATGACTTAATAGGATTAGAATTTGCTATATTTTTTTCTCATTACAATAAATATTTTATATTTTTCCAGTTTATATAAACAAGAATGAAATATTATGTTTGTATAAACAACACTTTTCATTATCGTCTTGATTATCAAAACACTCGAAATTCAAAAATTATATATATTGCGTAGGAAAATATCGTAGGAAAATGAAATTTGCGTATGAACAAAATAAATATAATAATAATATAACAATATTATATGATCACATGGAATATTTTTATTAAAATACCGCGTACAATCATAAATCTTAAATTAAGTATTTATTATATAATTATTTATTCAAATTACATAACACAAGATTACCAGGTGTGGAAGACATACAACTAACGTTTCTCATAGCGATAACTGAGAAACAGAACTAAATATATGTTACCGAATCAAAAAGGTTATAAATATGACATTAGGATTACCGAATATTTCCATAAATTTAAATAATGTGCAAGATTAAACGGTATAAGTTTTAAAAGGGCCTTCTTTCCTTTTATACAAACTGTGACTACTTCCGTGCATCGGAGGTCTAGTTTTCCTGAATAAATAAAACTAAGGCTAAATAAATTTATTGCTGTTACTTGATGTTGAGAAAATACTAATAATTTCCTTTTCTTTTAAACTAGATTATGTTTGAATTACCCACATTGATTATATATTTTTCTTTAATTGTAGATATGATGGATTTAGTGAATTATTTTAGGAAATAAATTGGAATCAAATATCAGGAAATAATATCTATATGATCCAAACGATTTTCGTAATTTTGAATCATCATGAATATCTAGTAATTTTTTAAATATTCTAGAATCTGACGATATCAATGATGCAAAATAATTATTTGTAATAAGTATAATGCATTTTTTCCAAACAATTCAATTCCCGATGCACAGCTAATAAAAGTCGAGCAACTGTCTTGTAAGTGATACCTCCTGCATGGGAGGATTGGTGGGAATATGTGATTCTGTATTGAAGGTGTAATTTTGAGTCTCGACGGGAATGGTTCCTTCACCGAAATTGAAAAGAAGGCCCTTCACGTATGTACTTCATACTTTGTGTACATGCTACATAATCCTAACATACCAAGAATGATAGTGCACCGAAATTTAAGGCGTCTACCACAATCAACGTATGCAATTACTTTTGTCTACTACTGAGGACTACCCAAGAAGACAACAATTTTGCAGAGAAATGATATGCAAATGAAAAGAACACCCACATGTTTTTTTTTTTTTTAATCAAAGACCGACGAGGCTAATTTTTAACGCATCAGAATATTTAATATTCACAATTTAAACCACTGAGCGGTAAAAAATCCACGAAGAATAAGACCGGACCAATTTCAACACCAATTCAGTATAAATTTATGGGCCGGAATAGTGCATGGTCGTTTAATTGTACCTTTCGAGAATCCAGCAAGATTGAATGCCGAAAGATATTTAAGATGCATGCATAATTATTGATTTACTAGAAGACGTTCCCTTGGCTACCCGTAGGATAATGCCTTCGAGCTTCTCCACATTCTGCCCGTCAAATTCAATATTTTCTTAACAATATGTACATATCTCTAAGCAGGTGGATAGTACGATGGCCCTCCCTTCGCCAAACCTTAACCCCTTAAATTTCTTGCTATGGAGTACCGTTAAGGAACAAGTACATAGTATTCGCAACAGAATACAATGGCGAGGAGCACCTTCGTATTGGAATTGCAATAATTGGAATTGTAGATTAGATAAGTATTAGAAAAATAGGAGGCTATGGATAAATAGAAATCTTGATTTACTGCTTAATAATTTCCTTTTCATTATATTTAATGTTGTATTCAAAATGACTCTGTGTATTCAGTTCAAAAATGCATATCATAGATTCATCTTCTTAGGATGTATGTGTATACATGATCATTGTAACAAATGACCTTAATATGTTAGTATGTTTAGGGCATTCATGGGATATTAGGTATAAAATACAAATATTACTTAATTTTTATATCATTTTCTATATTAACTTATTTTGATAACGTCATTATACAGGTGAGTCAATAACAACAAATAATCGACACGCCCTAAGAAAATCCACGAACAATTTTATTCAACTATGCAAATTCTGTATTCAACCGGAGAGAGAGTGACTTCGAATATTTGTAAAAACATACCTTATTTATAAATAACCTTGCTTGAAACTCATAATTCACTGTAACTTTTCTTTACTAATAAATAAACATTACACTTTCTTTTAATCAAAACCATTTCCTTATAATGGCCTCTTGATGTAAAGACAACTATTCAAAACTCATACGTTATTCTATTCTTATGGCTGAAAAGTAGAGCCCTGGCTGTGATTGAAAAATGTGGCTGAAGGGTAGAGTTTTATAAATTCGATTTTACGAAACTAGGATAACTATTCAATTATTTCAATTGTAGACTTTAACGACGAATTTTAGAAATAATAATTTCAAATAGCTTTATGCTGTTTGAAATAGGATAAAGCAGATATATTATTTTACTTGACAACCCCCTTCAAACGTCAGATTGTTTTATTAAAGGCACCAATCATAGGATGAAAGTAAAGCATTCGTTACAAATTGAGGAATGAGTTAATGAAAATATTACAATTAAAAGACGTTGTATAGGAATACACTTTTTACGAATATACTTTAAAAAACACATCATTTTTCTCCTTGCAGTTAGTGATTATTCGAAAAATCACAAAAACTGTGAGGAATCAAATGACACTATATGGATATTTTCTAGTTAGAAGTTACCTCCTCTATTATCCCCTTTCGTTTGATCCATGGCTTACGCGACACCATGTATAATTATTTATTTAGACAGGTATAAATCCAAATTAAAATAAAATTTCTGTTTGTACATTTGAGGCTGAGTGTTATTTCATAACAATAATTCACGGTCATTATCAAGTAGTATCAATGACTTCACAATCATTTTGATAACCAAGAGGTATTGTTTTGACTGACGATTATTCACCATTCAGACATACAACATAATCACACGCTATAAATGTATGTATAGTATTACAACAGACAAAGCTAAACAGCTAAATATAGATATAGATAACAGACAAAGGTTCATTTTAAAATAAATGCTTTTGTAACGATTACATATATTATTTTCTATACAATCCCTTATCTTATGCTGTATGCGTAAACGTTTACGTCATTATACATGTCATTTTCAATTGTGTAGTAATGCTCGATTAGGGAGAATTAGTAAATATGCTTTCCTTCACGCGAAACAGAGTCAGGAAATTAATTTCATTAAAGATTAGACTAGAGATAATCATCCTAATTAATAAAAATAATATGCATATACTAAGAAAAGTATTTAATGTAAACAGAATGTAATTAAATATACAAGGACAGTATTGGCTAATTTTATCAATAATAATTTCTCGGTCTTTCAATAAGGATGCTCAATTTTTAAACGTAAATAAAGCAAGATATGTGTGAGATATCCACTCAATTTCTTCTGTTTGAAAGAATGTTTTATGGCATTAAGTACGGAATATAACGTCATTCAAACGTACGCCGCAGCTTTGCTTCGTGGCACGTATTCGGGAGGTCAAATTTTTGATGATTTCCTTTTATTATATTTAATATACTATTCACAATGGTTCTCTCTATTTAGCTTAAAAATGTCTACTACTATATACAGTACAACCTCTTTAATCCGGACACCTCGTTGTCAGACCTTATTCGGATTATCGAATCGTTCGGATTAATGAATATATTATAATAAAAATATATTTTTTTGTTCTAGATATTGTGTATTAAATATTTCTATGTATATAACCAGATATACATAGATATATGTATACTATAAGAAACAAACTTATTGTATGAACAGGAAATGTAATATACATATATGTATGTATGTACATGTATGTATGTATATATACGTAATTTTACATTACAACTAAAAACTGTAGATTGCTTTAACAATTTACATAACATAAAATAAAATAATATCTACATAATGAGGCATACATTTTTGTCTGCAGTGGTGAAAAAATGTGTAATTTTCGTCTGTTTCTTATTTTTATTGCTGCATCTTGGGCTTGGACTCGCACTTTCTGCAGAAAGACGTTTGGGTTGCCCAAGCAACATAGGTGTTGAAAGCTGAGACGGCATCGCCATCCTTGACTAAAGATGGAATTACGGAAATATCGTCGTGAGAATTACTGTCAGAATAAGAATCTCCATCAATTTCTTGAATGATGTCAGCTTCTATTAGTTCATCGCTGACTTATTTGTCATGTACTATCCACTCTTCAATATCTGCTCTCGTTAAACTCTGGTTAATCTTCTTACCCAAGTACGTAATTTCTTCCAGTTCAGTTTCGACCTCTGTAGGTTTTGGCTCAGTGATTTGTCTGGCTAATCTAACTAATGGAATTTCGTCTTCTTCATCACTATCACAAAAATTTTCTTCAGGTATCTCAAGCGGTAATATTTTACTCCAGGATCTTTTAATTAAGTTAGTACATACATGTTGCCAAGCTTCGTCTAAATAAAATATAACGTTCTTTAGATTCACATTCTTCAGTGACTGTGAAACACCACAATCAGAAACAATACTTTTTTTGAGCAATTTTTTGCGGTAGAAAAATGTTATAGACTGTATAATATGCTGATTCATTGGCTGTATCAATAGCGTGCAATTTGGAGGAAGGAAAACTACAGAAATCTTATTATCATTGCTGGAAAATTGAGTGGGGTGTCCAGGTTGAGCTCCTTCATTTTGCACCTTACTGATGGAACAAACTCATTATGGAACCAGTCGGTAATCTCTGGTTACCTAAGCTCTTCGTTGACCTTTGTACGAAACAGAAATTTGAACGTTTCTAAAAGCACGGGCTTTCATACTTTTACTGAGGACCAACACCTTTAGCTTATGAGATCCAGATGCATTGGAACAGGGCATAAAGGTGATGTGTTCTTTGCTTACTTTTCGTCCTGGGGCATATTTTCCCCCTGAATGCTCTAAGATTTTAGCTGGCAAAACTCTCCAGAAAAGCCCACTTTCATCGGCATTGTAAATCTGATGAAAAGTGATATTTTTTTCTTTCATTAATGTTGCAAGCTTTTCCACAAATGGCAATACTGCATCATAATCGCTAGATAATGATTCTCCGCAAACTGTTAACGGCATACGGCATCGGCAGTGCGATCCGAGAGCAACGACGAGTCTTGTTCGGATTATCGAGGCAGCGTTCGGACTATCATTTCATGATTTATGTATGTTGTCTTAAAGTTTTTGCATATTAATGTCACTATTATGAATTTTAAAATTAGAAAAAAAATAGTTGAAACATTGGTACTATTTGTATTCAATTATTGCAACATTGTTAACTTTTCCTATTTGGATAATCACATAAAACGATGATTACAAAAAATTCAAAATAGCTATTGTAGATTTGCTTATACGTTAAAAAAATATAATCATATCACAGAAAAAAATAATAAATGCAACTCGTTTAATTGAGTGTTATTTCATTTCACATAATCTATAGGTACTAATGTAATGAATGTGTTTGTTCACAATTTTCTTCAAACTTCCCCTCATCTTATCTCCGGGATAAATTAACATTAAGATATATTAATATACATGATATAAATACTTAATTTCTTAGCTGTCTCTTTCTTCCACGTTATCGTACGTGCTGCTCATCAATAATAGGAAAAAGTGTGAGATTCTCTAGATATGCGTAGAAGGAAGAGTGAGGTATCATTCGGAGAGAAAAGGATGCAAAGGATGCGCGCGAGCAGATCGAACTTTATGTGCATATATATTCATCGATATTCACTCTGCAGATGTCTCAATTCGACTGAGTAAAGACCAGACTATTTACTGAGCACCTCGTGGGCCCTCCGATATCGCAGCTTTGGGACTTGATGCGCAGTACCGCTTTGTTTGAGCAATCATTTTCTTATAATGTAGTCATTATTTATAATTGATAATAGTCTAAATATTTATCTAAAATATCTTCCAATAAATAGCTTTCGAAAAAAAGTAAAACTATTGTTTATAATTTAACAAAAATTTAATGTTAGTAGTGCTTAAATATTTTTAAACTTGAACTAAAAATTAATGTTAATTTATTAAATTTAACAACTTGTAATATATTTCTATTTTCTCTAGATTTGTTTTATATGCTTTATAAAAGTATTTACTTCGCTCCGTACTGTGCAGTATACCATCCTATTTTTCTTTTTTAAACATTGTATATTACTTGGTTATCGATTTATTTTATTTTCAGATTTTTTGTTATTATTGATTTATATATGTAAGGTTAAGTTAATTGAATAAATATTTATCTTCAACTTAGTGAATTAAATGAACTATTCTGAATATATCCATTATTTAAACGAGTAAATATCAAGTTTACGGAACGGATTAATTTATGAAAAATAAAAAAAAAACCGTTTTCAATAGCTATAGTTTTCTATATACTTTTTTAAACCAATATTAATTGTCATGTATGCCTATTAACGATAATTCATTGGTAATATAGAAATATAGATTTATGTAATATTAGTTGTATTGAGAAAAGCGTGTAATTGAAAGTATAAGTAGGACCACTGATTTCAATTATTAGTTGTTTATATTGGTGATTTATATATTTAATTACCGTGTTGTAAAATGTAAAAAAATGTGCAACACGTCCATAAAGGTATATAAATAAACATGGTAATTCCCAAAACTTTCAATAGAATCGTATTTGTGAAAAACGATATTCAAAAATGTAGTACTAAAAAAATTTAAAATGGAATATAAAACGTACGACAGAGCGTATACTCCTAAAGACTGAAATTAAACGAATACCTATGGATAATATAATATGTAAATATAAATAAAATATGAATATATAAATATACGTAAATAATACATACAAATGCAATTAAATACAATATATACACTATATTATGTATAGTGTATTAATAACAAACATAATTTTTATTGCAGCAGATATATAAAATTTAGAGAAGTTTATTACTTTTAAAGCAATATTTTGTGGTGCCTACAGAGCTGCATTACACTTGAATTGTTATTATTTTTTAAGTTTATTATCTTGTGTGCTTTCATTTCAATCTCAGAAGATTTTAAGTTTCTTTAAATGGATTTCTTATAAACCATTTTTATTGTTTCCTATTAGAAATGAAAAGTCTTAGTAGATAGGAACGTAGGTGATTTTTGTCCGTTTGTTTTGTGTTCGATTTGTTTGTGCATTATTCTAATGAGTAGCATTAAAAAAAAACATTTTTATTTATATCGGGTACCATAATTGTGCTTAACGAAAATTTTTTTTCGCTTTTAGCGTGTTGCATAATTGTGAAATTTAAGAAAAGTGATTGTTGTAGATCAATGAATGAAGACTGTTCATATAGTAAATCAGAAGGATATGTACTCGTAGATTATTTTATGGTACATTATTTATATAATTTTCTTCTGTGTTTATTGTCTTTCTTAAGTGTACATTTTATATCACTCGTTTTAAAGCATTTCTTGTGCCGAATTAAAATGGATGCATATGTTTAATTTCACTATTACAAACAACGAAGCTAAACAAAATAAAAAAATATATTACAACAGTTGTTCAAAGTGGACATCAGTCTGAACTTGGCAATAACTTACTCGATCTTGAACAATATTTACAGAAGAATGAATTGTGTCAAGTGAAATTTCACGAATCTCCCTTATTATAATCTTCAGTTCTTCAACGATTCCAACTGACTCCTCCCAACTTCCAATCTCCTTTATTATAATCTTCAGTTGGTTTCCAAACTCCCTTATTATAATCTTCAGTTCTTCAACGCTTTCAACTGACTCCTGTAAGCCTTAGTTTTCAGGTTAAAATCTAAAGGGGTTATGTCGGGAAATGTTAGGGTCTATTATACTGCGATTCATATGTTTGGAAATGTTTTGTTGAAAACTCTTCTAACATTTACGGGAACGTCCTCTTGTTGCAACTAAATTACTTCATGAATCAAATTGGACTACGTCAATGACACATACATCATTATGTAGGAATAATTATTAAAGCTGGAAATCATTCAAATTGTAAAAAAATCAAATGCACTCCTCTGTTCACCTCTACTTCGAAAAATATGGTCTCAAAATTCTATCGCCAATTATTCCCGTCCGAATATTCCCTTTTTGTGGCCTTCGCGAATGAATCTCTTATATTTAAGTTATTATGTTATTCCAATATCTTGTCATTTGTCTGTTAGCGTCTTTTTACTGAACTAATTTGCTTATCGAGCTACTTAAATTTCAGTTAAATTGGGCATTCCATCAAAATCTCAAATACCGTATAATTTTTGAGTGGAGCGCGTTTGCTCAAATTTGTGTTAAATTTTATACATGGTTGATTATATAATCTGTTGATTAGAATACACATCACTAAACATGTATAGTAAACTTCTAAGTTTCCATTTTATCCCCACATTCAATCATAATTAGGATTTTAATTCACCGCTTTCGTGATAAATTTGGTATATTGAAAGTATGCCAAATGAAAACGATTAACTCCTTATTTCTCGATCTTCATAAAAGTACCCGTAATATCTTGATGGGGGTATCTTGATATTTGAATTGGAGTTATTTTAAAGTTAGTTGTGGCTGTTAGGAGGTTGTTTTAAAATTAACAGTCAACGGTTCGAGGAGTTGCTTAAAAAAAATTAATTTGATGAATTTCATTATGAAAGGACATACTATATAATGCCTAACTTGTTTTAGGAATTTAGACAGATTGATATACAATTTCAGTTTCTCTATTATATAATTAATAGGTTGATGTCACTTTAGAAAAGAATCAATTATAATACTAATATATTTTATTTGAGGTGCTACATTTCAGGAGTTCATATATTATTTTCAGTGATTGATATGATGCCAGATGTGAACTAAATGAAGTAAGATACATATATAGTTTTCTGAAAATTTAATGATAGTAATTTATAATCAAGTCAGACGACCAGCCTTTTATGATTTCAAAATTATTTTACGTACGCTTTTTCGATCAAATCTACCAAGTTTTTGTTTTTGCCAAAATTTATAATGGTACCTTCCGGATTTATCTTATATAAACTACTGAGATAAATAATAAATAATATTGGTCTCAGAATGGGAACCAATATTATTATAAATATTTAAAGTAGCAATTTGTCTTAAGGGGAGGCTAGCCGTTTTGGGGGGAAAAATTCGATTCTTATTTGTTTTTATTTTTTTTTTAAATAAACCAGATTTAATTCTGGATCGTTTGGTAGCAATTTCATTTTAATCTGCGTACTGGAAGTAGGTGAAATATTTTTTTAAGTTTGCATATTGATACCGCCTTACACTCGGAACACCTTCCATCTCACCACACCTTACGTGGTTTACAAAACTTGTAACGAATGTAAAAGAGGTTTTGTACAATCCTTCCCAAAAGTCATTTGTAGAATGCCTCAATCTTTCGCTGACCTCTGAGAGAGCTACAGAGAACTAAAATGTGACGAAAACATTGCGTCATCGAGTTTTTTCACAAAATCGGCTGTCATGAAAAGTCGCGTTCTTGGCCATTTATTTTACATTTTCTCAGCATCCGTAAAAGATATGTTGATTTTTTTTGTGGTAATGCTACACAGCACTTCTAAATTGGCGACAGAGATTTAAAGAAAAGTTGCTGAGAAAAAAATATTTTTCATTTGAAAAAAGTCAACATTTTTGACTTCACAGTTTTTAAATTTCTGTTTTTCACCAACCTAAAATTTCGAAATTCTGGCTCGTCTGTTTCTTGCCTATTTATCTCGGAATCATCCAGAAAAATAATGATAATATCGGGTTGGTAGTTTTCTAGAAAAGGACATTATATATGAAAAAACAAAATATTTTGCTCCTAATTTTGTTTCTCTACTGCAATTTAAAAACTAAACATTTTGTAACAAAACTGGTATCAAATTAAAGACGGAGATGTGCTGAATCAAATAAAAGAAGCAAAATCGAAAGAATAGTTTTGAAGAAATTGAAGAAAGTGAAATGAAGAAATTGAAGTGGTGGAAGCACTTTCGCCGCCCGCGCCCGGCTGAAATGGAGATTAATTTTCAGTAAAAGTTCATTTTGGAAAAAATGGGGGGAGTGTTACTAAGGGTTGAAAAGTGCAAAACAGTTTTCAAGATTGTGTCCAGCAAGATTCTTTTTTACATTTCATTATTGTAAAAAAAAACTCTTTAATCTATTTAGCTTTTTAAAAAACGGTAATATGAACTGTAAAATATTTTGGGACACCCTGTATAATTATTCCATCATTATAATAGCAAGATGTATTTAACAATAACAATTATTTGATATACCAAGCTTATTCTTAAGTTCTAATCTATTTGGTATTTTTATTATTATTAAGAACTTAATCTACTCGTATGTCAGAATTCTAATGTATTTGTTATTCCTCTCATTTAAGAACGTTTAAGAACGAAATATATCCAACACCATTTTTCTTAGAGAATAAAATTACTTATTCATATCTACCAGAGTAAAGGCAATTACGTGTCTTCTTTGTTTTTTTTTTCATTCTCCAAGTTGTTATATGCTCCTTAACGAGAACTGGATGCGGCATAAACCCATCGGCTAGAAATACATTGTTTGCTTTATAACCTGTAATTTCATAGAGAAAAACGATGTTATTTTTGTGTCTGCGTCTGGTAGTTGCCTCCGCAACACCGTTTCCAGTGCAATTACCTGAACGATCTCAGACAGGCATCAACCGGACTTCCTGAATAGGTTTTATCAGCTGCTGTGCGTTTAATATATATACATATATATATATATGAACGTCTTCCTAATATGACCGCGTAATTTTCTAATTTAATTTAACGACCTATTTGTATACATGTGTGCTATTTTCAGTTGCGGTGACTACAAGCAATAAAACGAATAATTAAGTTAGTGGAAATAGAGCAACAAAAATGTATTATCGTTATTTACTAATAGCAATTCGTGCAATTACATTGCACGTGCATTTTTGATATCGTCCAACAGAACCAACTGATGGATGGAAAATAGTTCACATAAAATGAGAGGGATGAAAATTATATAAGGGAAAAACTGTCATACTTTCAGCCTTTTGCTCGATAACTTTATTAATTTTATATTTTGACTAAGGAATTGTGGGAAAATACAAAGAGCATATGCGATTTACAGCTATGATTTCCTATCTCTGTTTTCTGTCCTTTCTCCTGTTGATACTCCTAGGCGTGATTAAATTGAAATAGTAACAAACTGTATAAGGGCTAGCAGTATCTCTTTAATGAAAATGTAAATAAAAGTGAAAGGGTTAATAAACATGTGAGTATAAAGCCACCCAAAGATGGCCTCTTAATATACCATATTAATAATATACTGTTATACTGGCAAAGTACACGAGGTCTGTTCAAAACGTGACGGGAATTTTGTAATTTTGAGAGTTGTATTAGTACGATTCGCGCAGTTTTTTCATTGCTGTGATGATAAACGTGTTTAAAAAGTCTCTGTATATTGTTAATCATATTGCATGTTTAGTCTTTCGTCAGCTGTCAAAAAGATTACATGTGTAATTACATGTGTACGATCGGCGATTATTTATTTATTTATCAGAGAATTTGCATTAATTTTTGCTATAAGAATGGAATAAAGTGCACCAACATTTTAGAAATGTTAAATATTGGTTTTGGTGAGTCTGCTAGGAGTAAAACAAGAATTTACGAGTGGTATAAGCGTTTTCAAGAAGGCCGTGAAGACGTTGAAGATGACGAGCGCGTCTGGATGCCCCATCACATCAATAACCGATGAAAACGTGTAAAAATTGAATGATTTGATTATGAACTACCACCGAATTGCAATCAGAGAAGTCGACGATTATGTTGGCATATCAATTGGCTCATGCCATGCAATTTTTTCGGGTGTTTTAGGTATGAAATGTGGCAACAAAAATTTGTTCCAAAATTGTCGAATTTCGAAAAAAAAAACAGCGGGGAATGTAAGTTGCTCAGGAGTCGCTAAATGAAGTCAACAACGATGCAGAATTACTGAAACGTGTCTTAACAAGTGATGAAACATGACTTTACGCATATGACGTCGAAACTAAGGCTCAATCGTCCCAGTGCAGGCACTCTGGATCACCAAGACTGAAAAAAGCTCGAGAAGTGCGATCGAATGTGAAGGTGTATTCTTCGATTTTAACGGCATAGTGCACCATGAGTTCTTGTCATAAGATTAAACTATGAATAAGGAGTACCACCTACAAATACAACGCCGTTTGTGTGAAGCAATTCGAAAAAGACGCCCGGATTTGTGGCGAAACAATTTATGGCTTTTGTAAAAAAAAACAACACTGTAATGATGCCCCAGCCTCGAATTCTTGTCGAGCAAGTATGAGTCTTGCAAGTATAGATGAGATTAAAAGCACATCGCTGAGAGAGCTAAACACTATCCTAAAGATCGAGTTCCAGAAGTATTTCAGGGATTAGAAGAAGCGCTGGCATATATAAGAAGTGTATAATATCTAATGGGGACTATTTTGAACAGAATAACGTTGATGTAGACGAAATAAAATTCTGTCCAAAAAACGAAAATTCTCTTTATTTTTAAACACACCTCGTGTATAACTGGCAAAGAAACCTAAAAATAAAGACGAGACAAAAATAATTCAACAAAAATGCGTAAAGTAGAGTGGAAACTAAACATTTTGGCAACAGTGGCGCCAGATATACAGAGCTGACAATTACAAATTTTAAATTTTAGACTATTTATGTGTGGCTGAAAAGAAAAGAAATAACCCATGTACGTGATACGAGTCGACCGTACTTCCACAACGTCAAGTTTATTGTGTCTTTACAATTCGATGAAGATACGGATGATGTGTCTAAAATAGACATGTTATGAATTAAAATGTTATCACTAAATAAATCCATGTTTCAGATTTGCAGATATGTTTACTTGGCTTTACGCCCACCGTGTTTTGTAATTGGACCGTTTATACCTTTTCGTTTGTAGTACTTATTTTAGAGGAGGACCAGTGCTTCCTACTAAATAAATAGTCTTACTATCAGTAACTTCCTTCCGAAATGTTTAGTACGCTTTACGAAGTTGTGAGGTGTAGTACTTTCCGTAATATGTATGTATATGTAATATGTGTATTATGTGTTATTAAGATTTACTTGAAATAAGTTATTTCATCAATTGTTTAGAAATGCTGAAATAACTAAGAACACCTGCGTTTTATATCAGTATTTCTTAGCCCTTAATATGGAATTATACTAGTGTTAATTAATTAAATGATTAAAATATTCTATGGATAATTATGCTAAATAATGTAAATAAATAAAACAAACTGTTCTAATAAGAAAAAACAAATTACAAAAAACATGCAATCACTTTTAAAGTGTTATTTTATAAGAGGCTCACAAATGTATCCTTGTTAAGCTAAATAATTTAGGGTATTATCTAGCGCAACAAGAATCGATCAAAGAGTAATTGTCTACCACTTGCGAGCATCTGTTTCCAGGGCAGCCTCCTTTTCTAGGGTCTACGGTCACACTACAATCTAGTCACACTTTCTAGGGCAGTTTCAATTTTGGCACGTGATTCATCAAAGTTACGAACTCTTTGATGTTCGTACCCGTAAATCTTCGTTTCAAATACATCCCCATTAAAATAAATCACTTGAAGTGAAATCGGTGGATATTGGAGGCCATTTAACTGTTCCACTTTATAATACCATCGGGGAATGTGTTCACTAAAAACGGTTGTATCCCTTTCATATTATGAACAGGACAACCGCCTTTCTGATACCAAATATACCCGAGGTCAATATCTAAAAGTTTCGAACAGCCGGAATTATATTATTTTCTAATAAAGTAAAATTTTTCTTTGCTATAAAGTTATCATTAATGAAAATACGGCCAGTAATGTTGTCCCGTAGAAATCCAGCCCACGCGTTAAGTTTTTGAAGGTACTAGGTTCGTAATGGCAAACTTAAATGCTTATTTTGTTTTCACCAGTGTACATTCATTATGGTAACCATGCAACGAAAATGAATTTTCATCTGTGAATAAGATATTTCTTAACATTTTTTCTTCCGCACAAAATCTTGGGGAAAAATTACTTGGATAATGGCAATTTTATGACAATGATATTTGTTTCTCCAAACTGTTTGATCAGTACACCGGCTTTGGTAGAAATTTCCCTGCTGCAACGGAGTGTATTTACTTCCAGAAAGTTACAAACATTTATTCCTTGTTGTTCGCGTCTTAGTCTAACCGAACTCTACCAGCGTTATCATCACCAGGAATGTTATTACACTTTCTTCAAGACGTAACACATCCCGAAGATTCAAACTTGTGAACGATGTTCATAATTATTCGAATCGGCAATAGATATATCTTTCAATGGTTTTGAAATGGAAATAAGTTTCTCTTCTTTTCTGTCTCACATACATATTTTTTATTACAAAATTCTTCTACTTCAAAAGAACTTCTTGCTAATTATATTTTATGGTTAATTTATTTAATTAATGAAGAATTACCAAGACAAATATTCTATTAGCGAAAACATATATCAACGACACAAAATATGAACTATTAAGTAAAAAGGAAATAAAATATAAAAAAATATTTTTTAAAAAGGTAAGAACATAGTTAAAAAAACTATATAGTGTAAATAAATACACATATAATACAAGTTGGTACTATTAAGAACATATATAATCAGACACTTTCAATATATGGGATTGAAAGTGTCAGGGCCTTGGTAATAATGATTTAAGTTTTGAGTTAATTATACTTCTGGTCAATAAAACGCATAAGCTCGATTCCCAAATGAACCGAGCATAATAAATTTCCAAAAATTAATTTTGTTATTGCGTATATTTCAGAACAAGTGTTTATTACATGACAAGTGTTAATTACATTATTTTTTGATTTACAGTATATTAGTATCGAAAATCTTAAATACATAAAATGCATATTTTAATATTAATGCTATATAATAAAATATTTAAATGCAACTGATATTAGGTATAATCTAAACATATATGTTAATATACAAATATCTCCACAAATTTTAATGTAGTGTAGGTACATAAAATAAAAAATAAGAGCCAGTTCCAAATTACGGTACCTTAAAATATGTTAAAACATATGTACTAAGTACTAACGCATTCTATTTTCCAGGTTAGTTCATGTAAAAATAAAATAGCAAAGTAAACCCGTTGCAGTCTGGTCACTGAAGTTAAATATTTTATAGTAAATAAACCAAGAACTGTAAACTTATGTAATAGGTGGATATGTACTATTAACAAAGTAAATATGAGCAACGCAGTAAATGTAGTTCTACATGATTTACATCCTACATATTGTATTTTCAAGAACTATTTGCAGAACTTTGACGCTACCAATATCTTTTTTATAGCGGGTCCCACTTTTGTTACCAAAAGTTACTGTTCTCTAACACGACTTATATTTGTGAATTATTGTTTAAATTAAAGCATATAGAGCATTTAGCTTGGTCTTTGTGTCAACTCCATAACCTTGATAAAGCCACAGGAAGATGCCCCCTTTATGTAATTGCCATAGCTTAGTTTTCCTTCGCCAAATAGTTAGAACTTCAAATGTATTGAAACCACACACTGGCATGGCACGTGGGATGTCCTCTTTGTGGGTTTCCTCCTTGGCAAAATCTACATGTTGGCCAATCTGTCAGCCTCCTCACTTACATGTCTATAAAGCCCACAGTGCACAGTTAAACCGCATATTACTCTAGTAGCTTTGACGTGGAATCGTGAATAAGCAGGATATACAATTTTAGAGCTCAAACAATCTGCACTGGGTGCAAGGAGGTCATATACAATTACCGTAAAACATGTACGACAATTTGTTGACGTGGAATCGTGAATAAGTAGACTACACAATTTTAGAGCTCAATCTGCACCGGGTGCAATAAGGTTATATACAGTTACCGTAAAACATGTATGGCAGGTTGTTGACGTGGAATCGTGAATAAGCAGACTATATAATTTTAGAGCTCAAACAATCTGCACTAGGTGCAAGAAGGTTATATACAATTACCGTAAAACGTGTATGATAGGTCGTCGACGTGAAATCGTGAATAAACAGACTACACAATTTAAGAGCTCAAACAATCTGCACTGGGTACAAGAAGGTCATATACAATTAGCGTAAAACATGTATGACAGGTTGTTGTGGAATCGTGAATAAGCAGAATATACAATTTTAGAACTCGAACAATCTGCATTGGGTGCAAGAAAGCCATATACAATTACCGTAAAACATGTATGACAGATTGTTGACGTAGAATCGTAAATAAGCCGACTATACAATTTTAGAGCTCAATCTGCACTCGGTGCAAGAAGGTCATATACAATTACCATGAAACGTATATGACAGGCTGTTGACGTGGAATAGTAAATAAGACGACTATACAATTTTAGAGCTCAAACAATCTGCACTGGGTGGGTACAAGAAGGTCTTATACAATTAGCGTAAAACATGTATGACAGGTTGTTGTGGAATCGTGAATAAGCAGAATATACAATTTTATAGCTCGAACAATCTGCAGTGGATGCAAGAAAGTCATATACAATTACCGTAAAACGTGTATGACAGATTGTTGACGTGGAATCGTGAATAAGCAGACTACACAATTTTAGAGCTCAAACAATCTGCACTGGGTGCAAGAAAGTCATATACAATTACCGTAAAACGTATTTGTTGTCGTGGAATCGTGAATAAGCAGAATATACAATTTTAGAGCTCAAACAATCTGCACTGCGTGCAAGGTCATACACAATTACCGCAAAACGTGTATGATGAATTGGTATACTTGAAAATTGGGGTCTTTATTTTTCACAGTAACTCTGACAGCAAATCCAGTATTCCAGCTCTAGCCATCACCTAAGGCATACATATTTACATACATAAGAGTTTCACATCTTTTATGTGCTTCCGCAGTCACTAGATATAATCTTCTAAACTATGGAAGTCACTTAAAGATATATTTCAATTAAATATGAACTGAAATGAGAAGGAAAATATATTTCTATGGCTGTGTCAATTAGAGCACTCATCGAATGTACAGGTGAATGAAAGCACAAAGAATGAGCTCACCTGCCAAAGGAAATAATCAATTTAAACTGTCCTGTGCTGCCGTTTCATGAATCAAGTCGAATCATTATTCACTTCTTACATTTAGAATGAAATTATTGAAAGATAATTTACGTAATTTATTTATTACCAAATTATATAACATTTATTACATATGATATATCATATGATCTGCAGTCTAGTCAAAATATTTTTGAGCAAATTATAAATAAAAAGGACCGTATTTCCATTAAATCTATTAATATATACTAGATAAAAGTTATTATTTTTACAACAAAAATTGTAGAATGAAATATTCTTAAAATTAAATTTTAGTTTTTCTGATAAATATATGATATAATTAATAATACAAGGCTTCAATATCCATAATATTATTAAATATGGTTTTTAATAGACGCGATAATACACAACAAATATTCCAGTATTGAGAAAAAAAAGATAACGGTGAGAATTTCTATTTGCCACTGACTGCAACAGAATAATGTCCCTATATATTTTCTAAAATATATACGCTTGATATACATGTACCAAAAAAAAGTTCCGCATTATATTATAAATCTTATTTTACCATGTTTATAATAATAGATATCAAGGAAAATATAATGCGTACTCTGTAGCTGTATTTTAATAAATAAATAAAAGCTGTATTTTAAATAAATAAAATATTGACACGGTGTACCTTAAATAAAATAACTTGTAAGATACATCACTGAAAACAATCATGTGTTAGTCAAAAACTAATTATTAAATATGACCACCATAACAAAACAACTTCTGTAACGTAAAAACTTTAAACAACAAGATTTACTTTTCCCTTAGTTGCTACTGTTTATCTTCGAAATTACAATATTTGGCCGTGGGAATTTAGTCCACGAATTGTATTTGTTCTACCAATATTGATTTTAATGTCACCATCAGCTCAAAAAATTGTCATGCAGTTGCTAAGTAAATTTGTAAATGTAAATCTGTTTGTGTTATGCAATATCTTACCTAAGCATTCAAATAAAAACGTCTCAAATATCTACAAAAAACGTGAGTAAATTGATTCTTGATCATTAGTTATTGTTATTAATACTGACTTATGTACTTGACATGGATATACGAGTATATGTTCTACTTTTACATGTTTGATGTAACCAATTTCTTATTTAAATCTTATTTTTTAAACGTTTTTTAAATAAAAAAATATATGTAGGAACAAAAAACCAAGTATAAAACAATAATGAAAATAATATGAAAATTGTAATTTTTTAAACGTTTGAAACAATTAAATAATATAATGCTGAATGCAACGTGAATTAAAATTTCGACAGTCATTATTTCCGTCTTTTTTTTTTCAATAAACTTATACACAAAAACTAAGTGATTATACATCGTTAGCTACAAACGATAGTAAAAAATATCTTTTTTTTAAATTTATATATAAAATTTAAAAAAAGTGTCAGATGCAGAATTTTCAGAATCATCTACGTTGACTTTTAACTTTTCTAATCGGACAAGAAATGTCAGGTGTGACCTGTGTACATTTTACAAGACAACTTGTATATTTTCATTTATAATTTCTACACAACGGAAATGAGTAAAACTACTACGTTTTTATACCACTATATTTTCACAGAAACGTGACTGCAGTTTCGACAATTATGTCATTTTCAAACGATGATTCAACTAAGAATAGAAAAATACGAAAAAGAAATCGTTTGAAAATGACATAATTGTCGAAAATGCAGTCACGTTTCTGTGAAAATATAGTGGTATAAAAACGTAGTAGTTGTTTTACTCATTTCCGTTGTGAATTATGAACTACCACAGAGTAATGACTTCCTCGATTAATTTCTTATAATTTCTACCATTATTTTTTAAATTTATAAAGTAAACTTTATATATTTAAATACGTTCCTCTTTTTTCTTGCTTATAAGCTCTAAATACATTGTTTTATAACTCTTTGTGAGTACTACAATACGCCCAGAGGGCAATTAATTTTAATCTAAATCCTAAATCTAGAGTTTATATGTCTATGTTAGTGTATATGACTTAATCTAAACTTATCTGATTCCGGTTATTAGGTCAAATGGCAGCAGACGTTTCAGCTTATGCCCTTCATTGCTGTCGTGCATTTAGTCGGTTGACTAGTACATTAGGACGCATTAACGCTCTTTCACTGTATTTCGATTACAGAGAGATATCACGCTGCATCGCTTTATTAGGGACATAAGGCGTGTTGACAATGGTATGCAATACCTATTCTGGGACCTTTGTATAATGTCTATATTGTATCCCAGATTTTAAGTCAAAATGTGCTTAAAAATGGACTTGTACAGTAATACCTCGTTGTCCAGGGATAGTATTGACTTTCGGCCAATGAGCCAATACATTTAGCTTATTGTTAGCTTGAGTCCTAGCTACTTACGCTTAGTGAATATATATTTTCCATGTCAGTCGATGGTCCAAATGTATGTCGAGGTATCTAGCATATTCAGCTTGTGGAAGTCGGCTGTTGAGTTTTATGAGTGAATATTTCTCTGCGCAAGGTAAAGGTCACATGGGTAGATTTCAGTTCATTGGCTCTGATGCGCCATTTATTTAGTCAGTTCTGGATCTTGTTGAGGTTCGTCTGTGGATGTCTAGAAGCCGATGAAGAATCGAAATGAGATGCTAATATTTCTGTGTCATCAGTATGTATCGTGGAGTTGGAAGGTCATCCATATAAAGGGGGTATAATATTAGTCCAAGTACACTTTCTTGTGGAACACCTGAGTATTCCTGACACTAACCTGATTTAGGTTAGTGCAAACGCTTCCTTGTTTCACCAAGAAGTATCTACGTGACAGATATGATTTTAACAGCTGGAAGTAGGGATAAGGTAGAAGCCCTTTTTATTTGATATGCTTGGACATCCTGTGTGCCACACAAAATACATATATAATGTATTTATATTGAACCCAAACCTTCTGGGCGGGAGAATGGTCATAAGTCCTCGTGATCTGGATATTATTGATTAAATTTCGCAGATACTAAATGAATCATAGACAAAAAATATAAATTTAAATAAATTCGAATGCCGTTTTATTATTTTATTTACAATTTAAAGTAAACCTAATACGGGTCTGCTTAATTTAACGCAGCATATTGCTGGAGTCGAAGGTCTGTATTGTCGTCGATATAAGAGAATTATTTATTTTTCTAATAAGTATGAAATACAATATACCTGTTTTAGGGCTGCAAATATTTTCACAATAAAACACTGACGATTATAAATAATATGTAATACTATGAAGGTTTTTTGTGTGGTTCACCATGTGTTCCAAATAAAGCCTTAAATATTTACATACTATTTTCATATAAAACATTATATATACATCAAACCTACATTAAAATAACGATAACGAACTTATGACCGTATAAAAGATAAATTTAACATTTTTCTAGGTTTCATTAGTGCCTCTATTTGAAGCTTTGACAGGCATTCAGCACTACAAATAGATCAACAACAGTAATGTTTATGGTATATACCATACGTCGGTCCTATAGTGCATAAGTACAATCAGTATGATGAATTTTGTAATATGTGATTGCTTTATAATATTAATTGTATAGCGAGTGTAAACGATATTATGATCATCCCTATAACTTTGTTATTTTTAATACTTTCGGAATTATGGGGTGCAGAACAACAAATAAATATCAACAATGTAAACTAAAATAATATTCTAGCACATCTGATTTCATCGGAAATGGCTATAGCTTATGTTTTACCAAATAGAACACCCTGTATGTTTTTACACATTTATATTCAATGAAGCATACGTTGGTTTCACTTTGAGGTAATTTTCATCTCAATTTTTTTAGGTCGGTACGTTTAGGTCGGTATCTAGGTAGCCCTAAGGCTTGGTTACACAGTACAAATTGCTGACGTGACAGTAGACAGCTACTGCCACTGTATACTCGCATGACAGTAGCTCGATTGACCTCGACCGGTCATATGATGAGAGTAGCTGCTATGACACAGGTAAGCAGGTATTGCCCGAGAGACTGCAGTGTGAATTTCGTTGCAAATGTACCGACCGAGCATACGAGCTACTGACATTTCGCAAAATCGTGCGAGTTAACGTCCGAGTCGCATGCGAGATGCTGCCTTGTGGGCGGTGGGGAAAGCGATGGGCGAGTAAAAACAAAAAATGTTGAAGTAACTCGGATGCAAGCTACTGACCGACTCGCACATGACAGTAACTCGTATGAGGCGGTCATACGGTGCGAATAGCTGTACTGCAGTAACTGACTAGGCCAGCTCGAATGCTAGCTCGTACTGTGTAACCAAGCCTTTAGTTACTGGAAAACGTCTTTTTCCTGAGCCATAAAATAGGAGAAAAATAACATCGTAATATCAAGTTGACCATCTTGGTCCAAAACCATTTAAACATCCCGGAAATAGTTTTTCCGATTTAAGTATTATTTTCATTTAGCAAACACTTTTCTTGTAAATTGTTTATGCATTAATGATGAAGTGTTTGGAATCTAAATGTAAGTACGAATTAGCTATTTCAACTAGCATAATGATTTATAATGATTCCATTAAAAATGCACATATATTTGCATTGGAGAAATCATTTCTCAGAAGTTTAAATAGTTAAACGTCTCTTAATAAAAGAAAAGTTGCTCAACTTAATGTCACAAATTTATTTTTTCCTTTACTGGATCGCCCAGAAAAACATTTTTCAGAAATAAAGCACTACCTAGTTGTCAACACAAATTCCACTATTTTTTTTTTTTTTTTTTTTTTTAGTAGTTTAAAGTAAGTAGTACCTTTGCATGAGAAATGATTCGCTGAATACAAATCTGTAAAAATATACAGGGTGTTCTAAAACAACGGGTTCTCTAAGTTATGTGTATACGGTATTCTAAGTTATAACAATTTTCAGTGAAACCGGAAGAGATAGAATAATGTGTTTAATGTGGATTGCTATTACAATTCCCATAATTTGAAAATTATATCTTAAAAGAAGCAACAAGATATGGAAAGTGATTCTAATATCGTTTGCCCGCGGTATATATAATTTTTAGTATTACGAGTATATGTACATTCAAAACTAAATTCACTCTCGTTTATCAAACAATTACGACATTAATAATAATCATTGCAACCTTGGTCTGGCTATATCTACATACATACTGATATGACACAGTAAACTATTTTTCGCAAACCGATAAACATACTTTGCGCATTTTCACTTATCCGATGAATTATCTTACTAGATGATAAATATTATTACATATATGTAGGTTCAAGTTATTGTCGATACAGAAAAAATATTGTATATCATGAATCTGGAGATATATTCTACGTTTACCCTCCAATAGTTACAAATTGGTGAGAAAATTTGTATAGATAGGGAATGAAAAAGTGATATATATATATATATATATATATATATATATATATATATATATATATGAAGCTTAATTAAAGGTTACGTAATGTAACGTCGCGGTCAGTGAAAATTGTCTATTCCTGTGAAATTAACCCACACGTACACTTTTCTAGTCTCGCATTGTGGTTTTTCGTTTTCCTGTTTTGTACCGTTGTGTTTGTAAATTTATTGCATGTTAATATTGGCAGTAATATAAAATAGAAATACAATGGCCTGTTATACACAAATATATTTATATAAAAATCAATAAACACAAAACATGAATTTCTACTCATATTAGACAATAGGCATTTTTCTTCTACTATATCCTTACAACATAACCGCCGTCATACTCAAGTAACAAATTCACTGTATCATAAAGGACTAGGTCATTATTTCTTCTGAAATGAGAAATATGGAAACGCCCTCATTGAAAAATTATCTGCACATGCATAAGTAGTTATGTAGAAACTGTCTAAATATAAATATTGATAAAGACATTATATCATTTATTTACGCATGTCTCTATTGAAAATAAGTAATATTCGTTTGATTATCTTTAGAAAACGGCATACTATGTAAATTTGACAAAAACAAATTCCACATACTACACATCCACTAAAGGGCTGATTAAAATTCATAATTTTAAAATGTAAAACTCTTGTGCCCACGGGCCTTGATGCTTCATAGTTGGGATAAACGAAAGTTTTCTTAAAGTTTATACGTTGGTTCAGGATAGTTCATAGTATAACTTTAGCAGGATAGTAATGACAAGGTAGTGACAGCAAAATAGTGACGGAAATTGTAAATTAATCCGATAAAGAATAAAAACCTTATGTCCCCTATGACAGAACGCCACTGGGTCGGGTCAATAAATTGTTAAATCAGGTTTAATACAGCTAGCGCAGTTCACGTTAATATTACGTGTCGTGACGACTATCGCTTTACACTAATCGAATCGATTCAGCTTTTTTGGCATGTGGAAAATGGAATTTTTATTAAGTTAGTGTCTTATTTTGGTAGTATTTACCTAGCTAGAGCAGTCACATAATGAAATACACACAGTTCAGTTTGGGGGAATTATCAACTACAGCGGCATCATATTCTAAGGTTGTCTAGGTTTTAATTTAGACTGTGATCCCAGTTTCATAAGAAAATGGGCGACAAAGTCAGGACATTCTAAATACGAAAAATGTTTAAAGAAACCTGCACTTAAGCAGCGCCACATAGAGGCCAGATTAAAATTTGCAGAGTATGTTCAAAACACACATTTTTGGGACCAAGTGTTCTTTAGACGACGGAAAAAAAATTGTACATGGACCGGATGAGTTTAGCTATTATTGGCATGATCTACGAAAGTGAAAAATTATGTCAATAAGACCTCAATCAGTTGGCTCCATTATGAATGGTAGAAGGAATATGACTGTTTATCAAAACCTGTTAGAAGATTACCTGTTAACACTTCAAACCCTTACTGAAGTTGATGGTGCAAGGTCCACAAAAAAAACAGTATGGAATTGACCTTATGCCATGGCCAATATTAAGTCTTGATCTTAACCCGACAGAAAATCTGTGGGAGATTATGACAAGAGTAGTATATAATCCAATAAAGCCTTCAATGGAAAGTATTGATGAACTGAATAAGCGTCAAATTGTAGCTGTCTGGGACGAAATTCCAGAGGCAAATTTAAACAATTTAATAAATTAGTATGAACATTCGCTATTAAATGTAATAGAAAATAAGGGTAAATTGACGAAGTATTATTCTAAAAAAAGTACCAGTGAGCTCATAATTTTTCATAAACTACAGACCCGTTTTTTCAAATTCTTCTCGACTCTGTTATTCACCAATACATGAGATCATAAAACTTCGTAACATAAAACACTGATTTCACATAAGCGCTATATTATGTGAAATCTAATATGTCCATAAAATTATTTTCAGTTTTACTCATTATGTAGTCCAAATTAAGGGTGTCTATATTTTTTTTCAGCACTATATATTGCACTAATGAAATATATTTACAGTACTTACATACTATAACTATTTTATCTATTTTTATACAATTAATTATACTTAAATTGTCGCGTTTTCTGTTTAGCTTTTTCTTAATCTTGCCATGCTTAATGTATATGCTTTTCCAGGTTAGTAGGTGAAAAATATGCCTATCTGATATCCAGAAGCTTTTAGATATCTACTAATTTCTTATAATGAGAATGTAATATAATAGTATAACTGAAAATAATAAATACTCTTTACTCAAAATAAAAATTTTATATTTATAATATTAATCTTATTGTAATGATGTATCCATATAATTAATTAAACAATATTTAGGTACATTTTTACTAGGATTAACGTTATTTTTAAGTAGTTAATAATTAAGAATGACAAATATACTCTGTTTAACAGTAATATAAAATAATTAATGTCTATGTTACTCTGTTTAATTCACTGTCGTGAAAGTTAACTTTTCTCCAACGACTTTTTTGAAAATTGAACCCATTTCTGTGACATTTATCATGTTATCACGTACTTTTTATACATTTTGGAATGACTCTAAACGTTAGCTTCTTAGAACATATAAACCATTTACACGTAAATTGATTATATACAGAAATCACAGAACTATTAATAAATGCTAATATTTTTTTATTAAAAAGAACAGAAATTAAAAATAAACAAAAAAAATAAATTCCCACATAATTAACTAATTACTAATTGGCTATATTCTTAATTATATTTATATATTATTAATTTAATAACGAGACTAAATGAGAAATGACAGATAAAAAATAGTTTATACTAGTTTGTTTACTTCATTGTCGTGAAATACAAATAAGTTTAAATGGATATATCAGTGAAATCCTCCACCGATATTTTTCAAAATTGAATGCGTTTTTCGGTTACCTAGGCAGTTATTTTTAATATACTTGGTCAGCCTTTCAAACGTTTGTTTCTCATGACAGAGAACACCATTAAAACAAAAAACGGTGTCAAAAATCACAAACATATTGCCGCAAGTGTTAACAACTGTTAATGCAAAGTTTATATAATATAGAATAGATACATGGTATTACTTACATATTCTACCCGATACGGAGTGTAATGTACTGCATTGTGGTGGGTTTATATTAGTTTTACGTCAAATTTATTCAAGTTTATAATAATAGTGATGTAAAATGGGACCAATTACACATTGGTAAAACACCAATTACACATTACATTTATATGGTAAGTTTTGTATCGGATATAGTGCAATTTTACACAATTTTCAAACCACTAAAAGTGATAAAGTGACATATCTTCAACAGTGTACTTTTACTTTTAATCCTGGATTACTTTATTGTCTCTAATAGTATCATATATTTTTTTAAAACGTAATCTGCCTTTGAAATATCTCAGTTCATTGAATGACGATTACAAGCTAACAATAACGAAGACGATTTTTTTAAATGTGGCATAAACAGATAATTACCCGCCATTATAACTGTGCATAGTTATAGCTGTATTAGTACTTCAGCTGACACAACTATTTGTTGCTACAATTTCTTGCCACATTTCTCAGGCGCATAAAGATAAAATGTCCACGACCGCCATCCATTAACCGTGATTTTATCAAGTTGCTTCTCACAGGCTACGTACTGTAACCTACATATCAATTTACTCTTCACGGATTATACGCTTTTCACATTTCAACTGTATCCAAGTGCTCTCCGTTCCCACAGGAATAACCGAGTTACGCAGATCAATACTGAGATGACCGTGGCCTCACAAAACCGGAATAGCCTACCAGAAACATTATGTAAGCAGACAATTAGAGCAGTCCCAGATCCATTATTTAAAATTATATAGCAGACCAATTATTTAAAATTATAATAATAATGCTATTGTTAAATCTCCAATCTTTAACTTATTTGAATTAATAATATTTAAAGGTCCATAGGACGATAAGCATAGTGAATCGGCCCCAGAGGGATATCTAGATCATCTTTTGAGAGTATGTTGGTACTAATGTGATACCTTTATCCTGAACATTTCAAACCTCTATCTATTTTGGTTTTTAAATAAATCGAAAAAACTAAAATCAGATAATATTTTTTTCTCAAACACGGCGTAACCGATTTTAATGAAATTTTGACACACTGTAGAGGTATATAAAGGCTATACTCGAAAAAAATAACAGCTCATAATCTTCATTCTATATATCATATATATGATCATTAGAAATAGTCGATTTTTGTCCAAT
Source organism: Rosalia funebris (assembly GCA_037954035.1). Classification (NCBI taxonomy): domain Eukaryota; kingdom Metazoa; phylum Arthropoda; class Insecta; order Coleoptera; family Cerambycidae; genus Rosalia; species Rosalia funebris. The sequence continues at coordinate 16,785,795 of JAZFAV010000007.1, forward strand.
TTTTTTTCTTTGTGATAATGTTCCAGAAACTAACTTTTTTATGTCTCTCCATGTAGAATACCCTCTCAAATCCTTAAATCGATCAAACAGATATGCCATACTAAAAAAAACTATTTTTTGATATAGGAATCTATTTTTTATTTTATTAACAGAAATGAAGCTTATTTGATTAATTTATAAGTGCAACGAACATTAAATATTAAAAACAATAATGTGAAAAATGTTTTTATTAAAATAATAAAATATTCAATTAATCAATTAAAATCAACAATTAATAATTATTAGGTTAGCTATTTAGCTGCTTGCTACCAATTAGTAAACAATATACAACCACAGGTCTGGTATTTCGTAGACACAACAGTCACCAACATTAAATAACACTGCAATCTTATGGTTGCCGAATTAATTGATAGTCGAGAGGGAATCCTTATATTATCAAAATTATAGGTTTATTATATAAAAAATGAAAATTCATTCTGATTAAATCAATATATTGACAAATAGTTATATTGATCTTTTAAAATGCAAAAGGATATTTTAAATTAAAATTATCAATAACTATATATAGTTTATAATTAATATTTTAATAAAAAAAATAGTTTTCACATTATTATTTTCAAAATTCAATGTTATTTGCATAAACTATATTTAGATATTAATAAATTTACTTAAAATAGCCTTTTGCATTTTAAAACATCAATATAAATATTATTTATCAATATATTGATTTAATCAATTTTAATTTTTTATGTAATAAAACTACAATTTAGAGAATATAACGATTCCCTCTCGATTATCACTTTGTTCGGCAACCATAACATTGCACTGTTATTTAATGTTGGTGACATTGTTGTGTGTACGACGAACGACTACCAGACCTGCGGCTGTACATTGTTTACTAGTTGATAGCAAGCAGCTAGACAACTAACCTAATAATAATTATTAATTGTTGATTTTAATTAAATAATTTAATGTTTAAATATTTTAATAAAAAATTTTTTTCAGATTATTGTTTTCAATATTTAATGTTCTTTGCACTTATAAATTAATGAAATAAGCTTCGTTTCTGTTAATAAAATAAATAGACTTTTATATCAATAAATAGGTTTTAATTTTTTTTTTTCAATATGGCGTACCTGTTTGATCAATAGGTATAAGGATTTGAGAGGTTATTTCTACATCGAAAAAGACATAGTTTAAAAAGTTAGTTTAAAAATTGTTCTAGAATATTATCATGAAGAAAAAAAAATAATTTCGGAAAAAATCCCGTTTCTAATGATTATTATGAGGATTATGAGGTGTGATTTTTTTGGAATATAGCCTTTATATACTTCTATAAGGTGTCAAATTTCATTCAAATCGGTTAAGCCGTGTTTGAGAAAAAAAATATTTTCTGATTTTTCGTTTTTTCGATTTATTCAAAAACCAAAATAGGTAGAGGTCTGAAACTTGCAGGATCGATATATCTCATTAGCGCCAACATATCCTCAAAAGATGATCCAGATATCTCTCTGAAGCCGATTCACTATGCTTATCGTACTATGGCCTTTCAATTAATTGTATATACTGTGAAACCCATTTGAGATGGAAACTTGGTTGCCATGAAACAAATATTTTTAAGATCAAATATTTTAATGTTACTAGTAAATGTATGACAATATTAAGACAATGTAAGTTACCGTCATGGCTGTAAAGTTAAGGGTGTAACAAAAAAAATTAATTATTCGTATTTCTGGAGATAACGACAGGAGTAAAAGTCTGAATATACACAGTAGCCCTCGCATTTATTTTTTAATGCTTAATTATTCTCAATGCTTAAATAAACATAGTGTATCATATTTTATGACATTAATTTTTCCATGTACAACTTAGCAGAATAGGATAAAGTGTAAGATTCTCCCTGTATGCGTCGTAGATAGAGTGAGGCAGCATTAGGAGGGAAGAGGATGCAATTTTACGCGCGGCCAGATGGCACTCTGTGTACATATATACTCATGGATATTTACTGTGCAGAGGTCTCAATGCGACTGAGTAAAGACTAGGCTATTTACTGCGCGCCTCGAGGACGGTCCGATCTCGCAGTATTGATACTTGTTCCTATTCTTGCTAAGCTGTACTTAAAAATTTCCTTAGTGCATGGTTATAGGCATGCAATACTAATATTTATTGGGATTGGTACTGCACAATTTGTAGCCAGGAAGCTGAGGGCTGACCTATCAAAACGTCAGCAACGGTCCTTTTTTGGACATCGCTCTTGTCAAATGGCATTAGATTACTCACTTTTTATGAAATAGTGAAAAATTCAGAATACAGTCCATGTTTACCTACCTAGCTCTTATACAAGAAAATTCATAACACATAGTATTCATTATTTTTGCTTGATTAACAGTTGTCTTAAAAAGTAAAGGATTTTAATCTATGCTAAATTTTCGGCTTCCACTGATTATGCTTACAAAAAATAAATTTATTTGTTTCTATGGAAATATATAACGAGTATTTTATCAGGTTAATTTTTTATATTAAAAATATACACACATAAAAATAAATTGCAAATAATATACATTATAAGCTTAAATAAAAATTTTTATTTTTACTTCGAGAAAGCTCGTGGATATCAATGACCTATCATTAATTACTAACTATATTATGTTTGAGACAATTTCTATATTACATTATACGAGTAAAGAATTCTACAAAATAAAAAAAAATTAATTAATAATAAAGGCGGTTTGCATAAGAGGTAAGTCTAAATATATATTTAAATACTTATATTTTTATAGTCTACGAAGAGTATTTATTACACATTTTGAATATGAACATCGCATCTCATTATATGTATCCAGAGGGTATGTATCCAGAGTGACTTCTAAGTATTTCATATATTCTATATTATATTCATATCATAATCATTAATGTGCAAGGAATTATAAGCAGACAAACTATTTCCATGACAACTGAAAGCCTGGAAAAATATATTGAAAAAACGATTTTTTAAATCCTGTAAATATTTCAGCAATTAACACGACACTTACATGCTTACTGTATATTTCTTCGAAATCGCAATAATAACTAATACGTTCTAACAGGCATAGTATATAACATATCTATAGGTCATTATGTCCATATAGAGGACTAATCATTGCATATGTATACAAAGTTTAGATATATTGTGCATATTAGGGTCTAAGGATAGGTGCAGAGATATACAAGTTTAAAACATTCGAGACTAATGACCGTGAGAATTTTCGTTTAACTTCAGACAACACACAAATTCATTTGTCTGCAATTATATTCCATTCAATACATTTGACTCCACATAACAATTCAATTTACCTCCCGTGGAGAGATTTATGTATTCGATTTGTAATATGTTACTAATAGATAGATAATTAGTCCATAGAATTTAGATTCTATGAAAGAGTTATAAAGAAAAATTGTGGCAAATAATAAAATTATCTAGATAAATATGATAATAAAAAAAACATTTCATTATAAATAGACCTGCCCATTTGGATGCCCCATCAGTGGCGGCGCCATAGATGTATTTATTAAATAAAATGTTATACTACGCACCCTGGAACCTCTTAAACCGTCATGTTCATTCTTTCTAGTTAGCAAACGGTTACAAAAATGCACTGGCGAAGCACTTTACATATACATATGTTATATTCATGTGTTACATGTTGTGGCAGAAAAAATCGAAAATGTTATCCAAACGCAAATGGACTAATATCACATACCAAAGCTCTCAAATCTCTTAAACGTTTCTCGACACGCTTTTCGACAACCAAGTTCGCACTATCGGGAAATGATTAAAACTTCAGTTTTGATTATCTTGTCAGTTCAGTTTTAATCATTTGAAACTCCTGGTCTCCTGTTTTTGTTGCTACATTGAAAATTCCAGCTTCTTCTCAGAAAAATACTGGTGGAGAAATTGAATTATTAGATAATCGATATTTTAACATGGACCATCGATGTTTTAACAGGACATCCGCGATTTACTCAAGCTACTTTACTCATGTCTTGGGTATCGATAAGAAATGGCTTATGAGGACTGTGAGGAGAATGTTGCTTCTTGGGGATATCCAACGTTATGGTATCACAAATATATTTACTCTGTAAGGTTTAAGACGATCTGTCAACCACTATATTTTCTCTATATTAATGCATGTGTTGTTCTCTCCTTAATTGTAGTTTGTATAAGCAAAAGTAGTTTCATAGTTCAATTTATCTCTCCCAGTCTCTAGTTTTATAGTCTCAATAAGCATTCTAACTTGATTCTTGTTTTTAGGTTTTATAAAATTACTCGATTATGTTTTATTCAGATTCCAATGAAATCAACACATGCTTGCAATTTAAAATTGCAGCTGAGGATAGATGAATAGCTCAGAAATATAGGAAACAAATTCGGTTTCTAGAATTAACCATTTGTGTATTCCACATAATAATTACTGTTATATTTTAATAGCAATATTAATCTAATTTTCACATCATTCCTGTAATGAAATTATGGATAATTGTTAGTTATTAACTTAATGAACTTATACATAATAGTACACGTTCAGTATGTAACAGAATTATTTAGTTGTATTCAGTATTAGAGAAAAAAAAGGGAAGATTTGTAATAATTAAGCAAGATTTTTCTTTCAGGTTAGCGTTGGTAGTAACGCACTAAATAAAATCGTTATGCGTAACAATAAAAACGCTATAATTATAACATTTTATTTTTCTATTCGTGTTATATAATAAGACCTGTTACAGACGGAATGCCACAGAATGAATGAGATATCCGCTTTGATTTTGTATGTTGCCTAATCTGTCATACTAGGCAGTTATGCCTTGTAGGTACCAAATATAGGACAAAATAATTGTATTGTTATTAATCACAGCGATGTCAACGTACGGAATATAATATTTCTTTGTTAATTGTTTGTTGTTCCCTGATTGTACGATTCGATAACTTGTTTTCCAAGAAATTTCTCGCAGTCATTGTAGTACTTTTATAAGAGATTATTGTATATAACTATATATACCTTATGATATTAAAAATTCAATATATACTGAAAATTTGAACTATGAGGCTTTGCTTGAGCCTCATAGTTCAAATTTTCATAAGGTATATATAGTTATATAAATTCATATCATAAGGTATATATAGTTATATAAATTGATAATTATATTTCTGTCATGTTGAGATAATGAGAAAAACACTGCATATAATATGCAAAAAATGATGTGGTCATGTAAATCACAGTCGCGAATATAATGTGGGTTAATTTTTAATTTTATTAAAGCTAATTTAAAATATTGTGGGTCTAAGTCTTTTGGTTCATAACGTTTAAGTCTAGAGTTATCAGTGGTTGTTCCGTAAAGAGGAGTCACTAAACTGTTGGGATGAGTACTTAACTTTTAGAAGAAGTTTACGATGTGGTTACTGATTTCTTCCTTCATACTTACTACACTGAGATTGCGACGTAGGACTTCACTGAGAATGAACCACGGAAAACAGTGATCAATCGCAGGACTTTAGATTGGAAGCGTTGCAGTATGTCAATGTTGGAGTTGGTGGCAGTTCCCCAAAGCTGAATCCCGTACGTCCATATTGGTTTTAGTATGGCTTTGTAGATAATCAGTTTATTTCTTAAAAACAATTATGATTTTCGTCGAACCAACCAGTAAAATTTGTTAAGTTTCATCTCCAGTTGTTTTCGCTTCGATTTTCAGGTATTTGACCTCTTGCGCATGTGTTAATTGTTGGTTGTTCAGGTAAATGGGGCGGTTCACTCTGAGAGTGAAAGTAAGTACCCTGATTTAGTCTCATTTGCTTTCATACGCCAATATTTTTAGCCAAATTTGTATTCTGTTTGTTATCATCTAACATCCTAAATGCTACTACTCATGTTTTGTGTACTGCCATTATTTCAATGTCATCAGCAAACGTAGCAGTGGTGATATCATTAGCGGGCAAGTGAGCTGTGTAGATAAGATACAGTAAGGGTCCCAATACATTTCCCTGAGGAACACCAGATTTGGCGGACAACATTTCTGTTTGTTCGTCTTGAACTGTTACTGTGAAATATCTGTTTTCTAGGTAAGATTTTATAACGTCAAGCATAGTGTCTGGAAGTGTTCTTTTGATCTTATATAATAGGGCGGGATGCCAAACTTCATCAAATGCCTGTCCAGTATCAAGAAATGCTGCGGAACAATAATGTTTATCTTCTAGTGTTTGTCTGATTACTGAGGTGATTGTTCTGTTGGTGCATATTCTTGTCTGAATCCAAATTGATGGCTGGGTATAAACTGGTTTTCATCTAGTAGAGGTTTTAGTATTTCCAGAAACAGTCTTCCAAATACTTTAGACAGGATTGGCAGTAAGCTTGTCGATCTATCAGTTTTGGGAGTAAGATTCTCGAACGATTTTGTGTGTTCTTGTGTAGTTGCTGGCGCTTTATATAGGTTGTTTTTTTGCGAATCATCATCTTTATATCGTTTGTTTTGAGTGGTTTTAGTGGTAACTCGAAATAGCCCGGAGCGTCCAGTATTTCTTGAATTTCAGCTCCTTCTTCTCTTTTTCGATTCGTGGGGTCAAAAGACACGTGTTTGTTACGTATTCTGTAAACAATGTAGCCTTTTGTTGGTCACTTCTGGCCCTGGTGTTATCTGTCACTGTTACCTTTCGGATTGCTCCCAGAGTGAATATTCGGTATTTTCTGTAGGATACAGTCTCTCTAGATAGTTTTATAGAGAGTTATTCTTGTTTTCATCGAGTAGTTGTTTTAGCTCCTTTGCGGCTTTGTTGAATTTAGTATTGTGCAATGTTTGGCGCTTGCCACTGTTTCCTTTTTTCTTGTATTTTTTGTTTTATAGTTTCCGGGTATGAATATAGTGTAACTTGTATCTTTGGCTCTAGAGTATGTAGATTAAATAATAATTTATAATAATTGAATACTTGTAAAAAATAATGTAAAAGTTTTCATAATATATCACTTATTTTCTTGCAATTGAAATCCCAACGTATGTAGCCCAAATAATTTAATGTACTAGTTCTTCGGTGGACAATAGTCAGTCTATTGAAAAATCCTAAAGCAGCAATTTTAATTTTGATTATTGATAAAAATAGATGAATGTATTAACTACCCCAGATTTAAAGCTAACAAATAATAAAAAAAAATCATTTAATTCAATACTCAATCATATTCTTTTTTGTAAATTCTCAATATAATTAAATTTATTATAATAATATTTTTGATTTTAAATAGCCTTACAAAAAGTAACAAAAATAGGAGTTTTCGTACAAATAAAATAAAATAGGAGTAATGAATATAGTTTTCGAGAGCATGATTAAACCTGAGTTTTAATGATGGCAACCCCCGATTATGCCAACTTGATTGGCGAAACGCGTGTCGAGAAAAATGATAGTAAAGCTTAACTGAATTGCTTCTACCTATATCGTTCCAAATCTATTAAGACTACATGCTATCTAAGAGGAGTTACCCTAGTGTGATGCCTTGGATAGTTGTGGACTGTTTATGTACAGCTTTACTTATCCATAAGTCCGCGCCGATCTGGATATTTCTTGTAAAATTTCCTATTTCCTGAAGTTTGATATAATATTCATTTAAACATGCACAACCAACATGATTATAGTACTATAAAAATGTACTTTTGAATTAACGAAAATACTTTGTTTTCAAGAAGTTTCGCTTTCTTTCTTTTGCCTTAAGTTCTTCCTCATCAGCAATTTTAAATGTTACTATCTATCAACTACTGCCATTGAAATTTGAAAATATTTGTCACTAGTCAGAAGCTCATAAATATCAAGGCTCTATTACCGATAAGAGACTAAAATGGGGAATAATCTCATAACATATCGTCTAAGATTATTCACATTCTATTTTTATTAATATTTTACAATTCTTATCACAGACAAATGCAATATTGACTATTTCAGCCTTGTTGATGTACAAAAGTAAAATAACAATTTTTTTTTGTCATAACGAGCGCCGGATCAACATTTTTTCACAAATTTATTTTCCTAAAAATTACAAAAAAAGTATTTTAATTGTGAAAATGGTATTTTAAATATCCCTATTAATAAAATAAGTATAATTACATATTAATTTTGTAACGGTGTAATTTTGTGTTGCCAGAAATTTAATTTAATATAATACGATAACATCAAAGCTTTTGTAAATAAATATGGCGTATATTTAGAAAATTTCTTTATAGTTATGTTGGTATGCAGTTATTAATAATAGTCACTTTGTGGGGTTATTTATAGATCATGCCAACGTAATTTTCGCTCAAAACTACTACTGCATAGTTGATAATTTTAAAGGATCAGGTAAAGTCCCGAAAACGTAATGGCTACTTTGGAACTACTTCAAAATTACAAAAACATCTAAGTGACAAATAAGTAACACTGTATATTACTTTTCACTATACATTGTTCTAATAAATTTAAAATAATTTGACCTGGTGGTCTAATATACCATTCAATATATTTCAAAAGTATATTACTTAAAAGGAGGTACTAAAACTATGTTTTCAATAGGCAGCCGCAACATTTGTATTTCCAGGCTCACTTATCTTTTCATGCGAAGTTTTCACATGCTACTAGAAAATGGATTACCAGTAAAAATAGTTACTTGAAATTAATCATTCAGGAATAAATTTCTCTTAAAGGGATATTATTCCGAAATTTTAAATAATCGTAACATTTGACTTCCACTGTATGTTATAAACTATACATAAGCACACAATTTTAAATCCTCGAAATTAAAACACGAGTCCTATTAAGAAGGCAATAATGTGTAACAGCGTAACTCTTCATGTTTTTGTCTTTAGACATCCATTTTATTTATACATGTAATTGATATATTATCTTCAATTGACGTTTGATTATTATTGACGGCATAAGTGATAGGTCAATTGGAATTAATCCTCAATAGCCCCATTATAACAAAGAGTTACCTTTCGCAGTTTATTCTGATGCCCTGCTGCGTGTATCTCTCTCTCATTTAGTAGCATCTCCGATGGAACACCACCAAATTGGCTCCCCTCTTCCGAATGCTTACTAAATAAATAGGAATATAAGTATGTAAATTGTGTGCTTAAAAAAATCTCTTTTGCCCAACTACTTGTATTCTAACAAATGCCGAGTTCAAATAGACGTTCACCGGGACATAATAGGAAATTGCTGGAAATTTGTTTTTTGTAGTTACTTTATGTGTTAGCGTCTCGTAGCTTTCTCGATTCGTATATGTATTTCCTTATGCTTCTGAACTAGGCACAATGCATACATAATAGTTCTACCCGAATACGTTGATATTTTTCTGTGTCACACACTCTGTTTCAACGTTATTGTAATTGCAGGCGTGGGAAATCTTGAGTCGGCGAAGGATTTTTTTATTTTGGTATCGTAATTAATAATGAAAAAATTATAATATTCATTATTCAGGTGATAAATATTTTATAAACATAATTTTAGGTAGGTTTATAAAAGTCTAAGGTAGAGATTTGGACTTGATATCATCCTGGGAACCTACATAATAACATGATTATACAAAGCAAAGCCGAAAAAAACATTGCAAAAGTTATACGACGTTTCTTCAATACATTTAAACAATGCGAATAGTACGATACTGTATAAAATTTGGTCGATTGTAAAATACAGGGTGGACCAGCAGTAGATAAGCCATTAACTACTTCTACTTTTTTCTTATTTTTTTAATTATTTCTATTTTATTTCAGAATTATAAAGACTTGGGAAATTTATAATGGAGCACCTATCAAGCCCGGGGGCACAAACATATATTTTATTTAAATCAGGAATCTATTATTTTAACACAGCGTCAATACCGTGCACATTTTAATTCCGGAGGTGTGCCCAGTAGAATAATTGGTAATGTCGTCGTTAAATATCGAGAAACGGGAAGTGTGAGAGATCGCTTTAAAACAGGTAGGGGTAGAGAAAGGGGTCGAAGATCGTTGTTAGGTATAATTCAATACCTAGCGGGGCCTTATCTCGAGCAGTAGTTGTTTCCTACAGCGATTATGTAATAGCCTTGCCATTCGGGAACCACTTGATAAGCGCTTTGCGGATTGGTGGTTCCTATCTCGATTCCTGACTTGTACGTTACAGACAATGAAAAATGGTAAGAGAATTTTGATGCCAACTTTATACAACCTCAAGAATGTGTGGTTTCAGCAGGGCGGTGGCACATGCCACACTGATAGGCAGAGTATTGCCCTTTTGAATTGTGTTTCCTAACAGATAATATTCTCGAAATTGCGTCCTAGCCTTCACGATCACCCGACTTACCGACACCCGATTTCTTTCTCAGGGGCTACCTAAAAAAGAGTATACATAAATCAACTGCAGACACTTCTGGAACTGAAAGACAATATTCTTAATATAATTATAATAAATACTGATTTTAACTGTAATATCATGTTTAGTCCAAATCACGTAATAACACTTATAACAATAACTACCCACTGGTAGTATCCGTCTAAGTTCGAGAAACTTCTATATTGCCTAGGGTTGTCTCTGTATCTTTTTTGTAACAAAAATATTCTTCCAAGTTTTCAGTTGTTAATTATAATTATTATAATATTTGTATTTTCAGGTTCAATTATCTTTTTATGTAAAGTTTTCACATGCTAATGCTAGAAAACGAGTGATTTCTCGAAATTGCGTCCCAAGCTGGCCTTCAGAATCACCCGGCTTAACGGTGTTCGATTTATTTCTCTTGGACTATCTAAAAGAACGAGTATTCAAAAATAAACCGGGGACATTTTTGGACCTGAAAGATAATATTAGAAACGAAAATCGGGCAATACCAATAGAAACTTTGATGTTAGTGACAGAAAATGTAGTGGTTATGTACCTACACAATATAAAGGAAAGTATCCCTCCTCGGGTCACCATGTTGGAATGTTTTTGTTAGAAAAATTTATTACAGACTCAATTAGTTAAAAAATCCTATTTTGTCACTATCTTTGAATTAATTATAGTATCATAGATTAATTATAGTATGTTTTATTTGATAAAATCAGAGATCATAGGCCTGGTCTCTCCGGTTTATCTGCCAGTTCCGGTTGATGCTGCGTCAAATAGTTTCTCAAAGCTCGTCCTAGTTTCTGTCCTCAGCTTAAGCGCAAGTTGTACTATACTTTACATCTGTGACATCCATCTATATAAAGTGTACGGTACGGTTGTCTATCAGCCTCTATTCCACAACACCGTGTTAAGGAGAAAACATAAAGTTGTCTATCAACCTCTATCCGATGATGCAATGTGGAGAATAATCTTCCTTGCTTTAATAAACACTGAACTTGACAACACAACACTGAAATTGATCCCCACAACATTATTTTGTATGACAAGGTTTACTTCTGAGCTACTTGGGCTAGGGAGGTACGTTAACCATTACAGAAGATGGATAAGCGAAAACTATCGTCACTTCTTAACCCTTATATCCTTAATAAAATTACAGTTACAGCAGATATACCGGGCCACTATAAGGCGCATGCCTTTATACAAGAGAACTGCATTTCAGCAACAACATATTTTTTCCACATTAAAATTCAGAATATTTGGACGTCGTATATTTGAATGCAAAATTTTCTTCGCATCAGTTCCATAAGAAATATAGGCATGTGTATTTGTGGAATTTAACTTAAAATTCAAATGATAACATTTAACCCGTAAATTTAAATCTTTAAATTTAATAATAAACTCAAGGCCAAGGTGAGCATCGTAATCAATGGATCTCTTCCAGTTTTTTTTTTTTACAAATGTATATATTTAGAAATTTCTTTGGGTTATACTTATATTATGTTTGCAACTGTATGCCATACAGAGAAATGTCTTCGTTTATTTTTATATAAGTAAATATATTGCAGCAGTAATTATATAGTTCGAACATTAATAAATCAGAATTAGTAATGATTGAGTAGTAGATAGATATCCTGCAATACTCGTGTATCCTGCAATACGGATCTTTAACGAAATCTAGAACATGAATTATTACCTTGTCGTTATACTACATAATTCGTCACAATAAAAATATATTACGATAATAATTAATTGACTGCTTCATATAAAAATTATAATTAAGACTATAAATAATCCTACCATTATTTAATTAATAATAATTATATATAAACTATATAAACTATATAAACTATAAACTATAACTCAAATCTAAATTCGATTTCAATCGTGGATTTCAATCCTTAAACCATTTTAGGGCATGAAGGGAGGCGATTTCAATTTTTGTTCCTTATCTACACACCTAACTTGTTAAATTTAACTGCAAGAATCGATCCTATTCAACCCATAGTACATAAAAATGATTGTAAATGAAAAAATGAAATTGAAACAATTCATCATTTTCAGACTGTTCTGCCATGGTCCACTAAGCTGTGCTCCTTCTAACATTTCATCGGTCGTCAATGACGGTATCATCTTCAATGATCACATAATCGATGACTACGTCAATGAACGTCAGTTTGACTACATCACCACTGAAGATATCATCAGCAACGAGCGACGAAACGTTTGGAAAAGCACAGCATCTTGAACCATGACAGGGCAGCCCGGAAAATGCTAGAGTATGATTGAACAATATCGGCCTTGAGAGGCCAAGAATTTTGTATTCATATACCATAATTTTGTATTAACTAAAAAATCGAAAATAAAACTCATTTTATACAGAGTAACGATATTCAATCTCACTATCAACTTGTAGCTTAATTTGTAATTGACTTTTGTGCAAAATTCCGTTATTTTTCCAAACAGGTAATTTCTTAATATGTAATATGGTTTGATATCTCCACAATTTTGTTTACAATATAAGAGATGTTGTTATAATAAAATATTATTGATGGAAATGGTTCCTTAGCGTGAAATTAACCACCACATTTGACAATAGTTTCTGCAATTCTAAAAAAATCATTTAATATTGGCCTTCGAATACACTGAAAATTTAAGCCAACTTTTGTACATACAGACAGTTTTATTGTAGCCACATATTGCAGAAAATTATTAACAATATACAATCACCGTATAATTAATTAATGAATAGGATATGATGATGCAATTGTCTACTTCTAAATTACACGGAACATATCGGTCAAAAAATTAGGTCAGACTACGTCCCATTAGTGTGGGCTTGGTTTCAGATACGAGAATTATATCGAGCGAGTTCTGGTGGGCGAACCACCAACGTGATCTCTCGAACACAATCGTTTTATAAAATTCAATGCGTTTTATCGCCGTTTTATTCATGCCCTTTAAAAAATGGCAAGCAGAATCTCATTTACATGAACTGTGTATTTAGATAAGGACTTTATGTTCAGTCTTTACGAAGATTTTTGAATATCTGACTTTGGAAATCTGAAGAAAAAAGGTGTATGCAATACAATTCTAGGATGGCTCACATTCCTATGATACACTGAGAGAAATCAATCTATTAAAACATCTTGCTAAAAACTAATTTTTTTCTAAAAATGTGAATAGTTATGGAACTTATAACTTGAAGGATTATTAAAATTATTTTGCTAAGACTGCATTGTTGTTAATATTAATTATTTAAATACCATAAATAAAATGTTTTATTGCAGTTAGACACTTTGCCAGCAATTTGAAACTTTTTGTCTCAAGCCTGTGTTTTAAAATGTTTTTTATTATTAACTCGATATTCGATTAGGTAAGCAATAATTAATATGATGAAAAAAGTCATGTACAGCGTGATTTCAATAGACCACCTACCCAATATAAACCTAAGTCATAATGTTTGGTAAACTAACCTAATCTAATAATAATTCCTAATAAACTAATCTAATTAAAATATTTTGTCTCATGTCTGATAAGCCATTTTTTGAACCATACTTAAGTTTATCTAAGTTGGTCTGCAAGTCCCTTGATGCTAATAATGAGGTCAGGATCGCAGGGTCGTCGGCATAGGTAACTCCAGTAGTTAATCTAGTAGTAGGTTAATCTGATAGGTATATGTATCTGCAGTATAGAGTAAATATAATAAAGGACCCAGGACACATCCGTGTGGAACAGCCGACTTTATAGGATTAATAACAGATAATTCGTTGTTTTATTTAATAAGGAAGTGATGTAAGAACTGTTGGTGATGTAAGAACTAAGCAATGAATAACGATACGGAAGATACATCTTCATTTTATATTGGAGACCGATGTGCCAAATCTTATAGAATGCTTGAGAGACGTCCAAAAAGGCAGTGGAACAGTATATTTAGCCATCTGAGTCTCTTTTTATCTGGTTGGTTATTCGGTGGACCTGTTCTATTGTCCCATGTACATATATCCCGGAATCCAAAGTGGTGTTCTGGTATGATTTTTGATGAGTCCATAATTTGTTTCAGTCTTTTAGTGAATATATTTTCAAGGACTTGATATAATGGGATATAACCATGAGGCTTATACGACTTATAGACCTATAAGATCCAACATCTTCAATTCCAAAAAAGCGCGAGTTAGTTGAGATTAGTGTAAAGCAATAGTCAGTATACAGGATATCAACTTCATATAGCTAGTGCAGCTATATTCGTTTTGAACCTAACAACTTTTTGACTCTATAATTTAAGTTTCAGGTTTTTAATAGTTCGGTCATTACTCTGTTAAAGTTATGTCAGAAGCTATCGTGAAATCCTGCATATTCGGTAAATTTAAAGTGGCGAATTATTTTGAATATATTTACTAATATTTATTTTTTAGTAAATTACAATAGCATCACTGACATATCTAAACCAAAATTTAAGTTTAAAAGGAACCCTCTTAATGGCATTATGTTGAAAAGATTCTCTAAAAATATTCGCGACCACTGTTATAAGACTTCTTTCATTGATATAAATTTATTTCTTCAGTAATGATGCCCTGCTTTTGCACAAAAATCATTATGGAAATGAATGTAAACATATTGTAGAATAATCTAACATATGACTAACAAGAGATTACAAGAAAAAGAGCCTAATTGTGGGTTGTAGTTTACGTGGATAGATATGATTGTTGACGCACCTATGTCTGCTATTAGCAGAAATTTTACCATTTCGGTATCTTTAGAGAAACGTTACGGCATATAGCGATAGCGGCTAACAATAAAAAACTTAAAAAAATCAGCAGAAATTCCTAAAATTACGCTTAATGAAACAAATAACTGTCTTGATGAAACAATGGTCTCTCGTTGCATGTTATGAGAAAGGCATGTGTTACAAAAAAGAAGGGACACCTCAGTGAATATCTGAAAATTTTCGCAAAATATGTTTTTCTTGCAAAAACGGTCGAGAGGGTCAAAATATATTTTAAATTTGCCGCCTTTTGAAAACTTTTAGTTCTATGTACAATGGCGTACATTTGCACAAAGGTACATTTGGTCAAAGGAGGCACTTTTTTAATAGCAACACTTATTTTTCGTTCGATACAGTAAAAGAGCACATTTTTTAAGTATTATTATAAAGTTTTAATTGGGAAAATTGATTTATTTATGAACAAAACAGATATATTAACCAATAATTTGTTCAAACTGTTGCCAATTAACTATATGACAAAGTTCTAGGATCAAAATAAATGCAGTCTGCACTGTGTTAATAATTTACGGCGTTATATTGCGTATTTCCTGTCGAATTCATCCCTTTAAATCATCTTTTGACGTAAATTTTGGGTTTAAATAACCCCATAAGAGATATCAAGGGGTGTAAGATCTGAGTAACGACGTGGCCACTTTATAGCTCCACGTCGCCCTGCCCATCGCTGTGGAAATATATTATTTAATTAAGGTTGAACAGGAAGAGAATAAGGAGATGCATCGTCTTGCTTATACCACAGTTTGTTATTAGGCCTGTCTGGTTAATTTAAGCATTTGCATTTGGGTATATAGATGTCAGTGTTGGAATCAACTATGACTATAAAAATTGTAAATACCTTACGCCAGTCAAGTTGTCATAAAAAAACTACGACCCCAAAATTCTGTTTCTGACCATACCTGCTCTGCATAAACGTTCACATTTCTTGGCAATTGAGTATGTGGTGCCTGTATCCATCGTGGACTCTATGAAACTCAATAGCTATAATTCTGTCTATTTGCAGTTTCATTAAGGAACAATGTGGCTTCATACCAAAATATAATAGTTTTCCCAAGCATACTGCCATTATTACAACATAATTTCATTTCCTCCCAGAATTACACTCGACGATCAAAAATATCTTTTGATCAGTCTTGAGTCAATGTAACTTTATAAGGATTTCATTTGAATTTTTTGTTTATGTAAAGCATTTAAGCATTCAAATTCGTATTCAAGCCAATCTGACGAGAACCAGAATGTAGATTTTTACCAACTCTTCCTAACATGTAGTCAAGTTGCGTATCACATACATGTCCATGTTCTCTGTATTTACCTACAATTTTACAGACATTAGTAGATCGTGCTATAAGCAGACGATCTTGCTAAGTCCATTAAATAGAGCGCAGACTTCCACTGCAGTTTTTTTTTCTATCTTCTTAACCATACATCATAAAAATTTCAATGTGATATTTTTTCGAAAGAGACACTGTTACTAATATTTTTTTTATTTCAGATAACAGAAAATCACGAGCATCAACATTTTCGAAAGATAACTTGATGTAACTGACAACGACGTAAATAAAATGTGTTTCAATGCCTCCTAGGCAACAAATCAATTTTCACAATGAAATCTTTATTTGCATTTTGTCTCGAAACTTTCTTTTAGCAATTAAAATTTTTATAACGATACTCACGTCAGTATGCCACTGTATATAGAACTAAAAAATTTCAAAAAATGGCAATTTTAAAATACCTTTTGACACTTTCGAGCGTTTGTACAAGAAAAAAATATTTTGCTAGATTTTCCAGGTATTCCAGACTTCTTTTCCATAGTATATGTAAATATGATCCATTACTGATATTCCAAATTATTGAAAAACTCAAAAATATATAGAAAACTTGTACACATTTTTTATTATTATTATCATTAGATGTTATTGTGAATATTCAATATATTTCTAGCATTTTTCTGAGTTTTCTTTTACTTTATTTTTACATTTCAAAGAAAACTAGTGTCGTCTATCACATGTTCATTAAAACATGTTATATGTAAAATAGATATATTGAAACATAATTTTCTTTAACTTGTTAGATTAATAATTTTAAATTTTATAAGCCCACCCAAATTTTATTTATTTTTAAGGGTCATTTAACGGGTCACTTAAAAACTGTACAATCAGAGAGGTCTCCTTTGCGCAAAAACATTTATATTTCTATACTATTTATTATAGATATAATGGCCAATTATATTAGCCTATAAAATAACGATATAAAAAATCTTCGAGGTCCGATTCATGGATAAAATATAACTCATCTATTAAAAGAAAAACCATTTACTCTTATTAATGCATTAACTTTTATTATCTAATTATAGTTTATATTTATATACGATTTTACGATGTTATTATTTCATTTCTGAAATCTGACAGTATATTCTCTTCACAGCAGCACGATTCCTGAAGTAACAAATTAATAGAAACAGTTTCCCTATGATTTAGTAATCGATGTGTATACCGAATTAAATCACAGAAAATACGTGTGAATAATATTTTATATGTCATCATGAATATGTGATACTACCGATTTAAACTTTTTCATATATAAAACACAGAAAGACACAAACACAAATTTCAATGTTCAATTGTTAAAATACTTTTCTATGAATTCCTCAGGGATCTGTACTAGAACCGTCATTGTTTATGCTATACGTGAATGACCAATTTTATAAGAAAAGGTAAAATTATATTGATTGCTAACGATATAACAACGTGTTTCTCTTACAAAGAAATTGTAACAGTTTCATGTTTCATGTCAAAAGGACCTATTAACATAAAAAAATTAAATGTCTGCTATCATCACACAGACACAATACACAGAAAAAACCACCTAGTTATAATTATATACAATAATCTACCCATCAATACCTAATCTACCTGCAATAAAGCAAACAGGAAACTATTAAAGAATAAGATATTAACTCGAAAAACTAAAATTTAGAATATATACAATGTTAATAAGACCCATACTAACCTATGCAGCAGAGACAACCATAACAAAAAAAGAAGAGGAAGGAATGAAAGTTTCTGAAAGTAAAATTATAAGAATAACATTAGGCATTACAAACAGCAGATGGAGAATACAAAATGAGAACCAATTTGGAAATAGAAGAATAATTAAAAAGAGCGAATATAATAGGATAATTAAAGAGCAAAGACTAAGATGGCTAGGTCATGCGTGGAGAGCGAACCGAGATGTGATAACTGTAATAATGGAATGGAAACCAGCAAGTTAGAGACGTACAGATAGACTAAGATCATCTTGGATATGAGAAGTGAAATACGACCTGGATAAGATTGGAATAAGAAAGAACGAAGTCAGGGAGCGAACAAAATAACACGATATATGTAGGAAAATCAAAAAATTATAGGGGATTACACCTCAATAAATTAGATCTAGAAAGCTTTTGTAAGCCGCACTACCTCACTTGGGATAGTAAGCCAGCTATACATACATATGCTCTACCTAAATGCTTAAAATACATTAGCCGTGACAATGAATTTAAAACAAAAGTAAAAGTATGTATTCCTAAATCGAAATTCACTTTATAACATGAATGAGTTTTAGTATTTATTTGAGCATCCATTGTCATGATTATTCACTTGTGTCGCCTTTTACGATTATGTATTATATAGCTATGTACCGGGTTAGTCACCTAAAATTGACCCCCCCTTTATTTCTCTTAATTTCAATCGGATCGAAAAATTCAAACAAGGATTTCACATGGTATTTTATAAATTTTTTGAATATTTAAACAAATCTTCAAAAATTCTGCAAATTGAAAGGGGGCGAACATGTTGTTATTTTTTTTAAATGGAACACCCTGTATTTTTTTACTTAAAAAAGTTACCCATAGTTTTCTGATTACAAAAATATATAATTGTTGTATCTTGGTAAGTATAGTTCTTGAGATATTCATACAAATATATAGTCACATCACAGGAATAAGTTTAGCATAAGACCATAAATCAGGAGAGCTATGAACCGAAATAATTTAAAGAATGCTTCGTTTGACAGTTATGTTATGTTTGACTTATGTTTGATTGTTATATTATTAATACGCTTTAAGTTAAGTTTTAATACACTTGTTAATATATCTAATATATTGATATGGGATATTCATTAGTCGAAAGGAAAGAAATATTAGAAATTTACTTAACCATCAATAAAAACAAATATATAGCTAAAAGAGAATATGCAAGAAAATATCCTGAAAGACGCGTTCCCTCCAAGAACACTTTCTCTAATATTTATCTCAAGTTTGGGGACAGCGAATCCTTAAAAGACAAGAAACGAGAAAGAAAGAAGCCCAAAACAGGAGAAGATATGGAAATGGACGTTTTACTTTTTTTTTACCGAACACCCCAATAAATCTACTAACGCTGCTGCAGAAGAATTTAATATTTCTCAAGCAAGTATAAGACGTATATTAAAACGTCACAAATATAAGCCTTATAGTATTTTGCCAGTTCAGCTTTTAACTGAAAATAACTTTGCCGACAGAAGAGCTTTTTGTAGAGAGATGATTGAGAGAGCAGAAAACGACAATAACTTTTTTAAAAACTTATTTTGGATCGATGAAAGTAGCTTTTCAACGGCTGGACTTTTTAATAGGAAAAATACACATTATTAGGCGCCCGCAAATATACATATTATAAAAGAGATAAAACCCCAAGGATATAATACAGTAAATCTGTGGTGCGGTATTCATCAAAATACAATAATTGTGGGTCCCGTATTCATTAATGGGTCCTTGAATGCAGTTCAGTATTTGAATATTCTTCGGGGTGAAGTAGAGAACTATTTAGATAATATTCCCTTTGCAACCAGGAATTCTGTTATTTGGCAATGGGATGGTGCTCCTCCACACTCTGTACGGAACGTAACGAAATATTTAAATGACAAATATATATTTTGGATAGGAAGATACGGTCCTATACATTGGCCTGCTAATAGCCCAGACTTGAGTCCTTTGGACTTCTTTTTGTGGGGAACACTAAAACAAAACATATACGAAAATTCGGTATACAATAACTCAGATGAGTTGAAGGACTGTATCAATCAAGAAATAGAAAGTTTGCGGCAAAATGTTCATTTATTTGAATGTTCATTATTATGTGTTGCCGCATCAAAGAATTTTCATACTTTTTTTCTTAAAAAACAAGATGTCGTTATATCTCAAAAACATAGCTCTCCTGATTTATGGTCTTATGCCAAACTTATTCCTGTGATGTGACTATATATTTGTATGAATATCTCAAGAACTATACTTACCAAGTTACAACAGTTATATATTTTTGTGATCATAAAACTGTGGGTAACTTTTTTAAGTAAAAAAATATAGGGTATTCCATTTAAAAAAAAATAAAAAATTGTTCGCCCCCTTTCAATTTGCAGTCCTTGAAAATTTGTTTAAATATTCAAAAAATTTATAAAAAATCATGTAAAATCCTTGTTTGAATTTTTCGATTCGATTGAAATTAAGAGAAATAAAGGGGGGGTCAATTTTAGGTGACTAACCCAGTACACTACGCAAAAATATTAAGGGAAGTTAAAAATATCCTAAATGTTTAGATGATTTCCAAAGGGCTGTAACTTGGAGAAAAATAGTCGCAGACAAATTTAAAAAAAAGCAAACTGAAGCTCTAAGTTTCTAGTGTTCAGATCTTGAGTTCAAAATATTTTACCATCAGCAGTTTTTGGGATAAGAGAACCATCGGAAAAAAATTGTCCAAATTTCTGCTTGTCTTTCAAAAGGTCCATGGACTTCAATAATTTTTTTTCAGTGATCGTAGTTAGTACAAGGCTTTTAGACCGCTCAAATTAAAGAGAATAAAAGTATCTGAGAAAGTTTTATGATGAAATCACTGAAAAAATGTATTGAAATCCGTGGACCTTTTGAAAGGCAAGCTCTCCGACGGTATTCTGATGATTACTCAAAAACTGCTGATTACTCAAGATCTGAAATCAAGAAAATTGGAGCTTCAATTAGCTTTTTTCTTAATTGCTCTGAGACTATTTTTCTAAAAGTTTGAAAATGACCTAAAATCTTTGGATTTCTTTACATCCCTTAATTTGTGTGCTTAGTATATATGTTTTGAAATTAAATATATAATTTATAATATTTTGATTTTTAAGTACTATTGATTATATTAATTACTTTTTATTATTATAGTATTATAGTAATTCTTTTATCATACTAGCATGATATATCGTTGTAAGTATATACCTTTATTATCATAATAATATACTATTTGACAGATTGTTTTTGAAATAAATGCTACTACTACAATTACTGTTACTGTTAACAAATCATCTATTTCTCGAAATTAATTTGACTAATAGGACACACAGACACATACATATTTTAATTCATTTTCTATAAAACTGACCAAGGGAAATATTCTAAATGTGGCGCTGACTGCGATGCTCGATGTACATCCCAGAAGCAGCAGCCAGTTGATATATGAATTATACATAGCTGTTTAAGATTGAATACATGTATATATCAGAGACGTTAACTGATTTTACAAATACGATAAAATCCATACAGTTACTGTCTATGTTAAGTGCATACATAGCATACGATATTTTAGTATTAATACCTACAATGTTGGAGAAACAAGATATCCAAACAACAAAGAATACTATACGGAGGGTGCATATAACTGAACATCTTACTTAAACTTATGTAGCGTGATAGTGAGTTACTTCCAGTGGCTTAAATGTAAAGTTGAAACTTTTGTCACATGTCTGTAGTATATCTTATTTCTTAACCCACGTAATATCTATATATCACTTAACGAGGCGCAGAACTTGTAAGACTATAAATTAACAGCCCTTTTCACGAGTTCGATAAGACTATCCTATGTATTTACAAAAAAGAACTTCATAAAGATGACTGAAATGTATTCTTTAAAACTGAGTAAATCATATTAGGCGGTTATGTAATAATAATAAATTAACTTACATAAGATTCAATATAATTTGTTTACAAAAAATAATGTACAGAATAAATGTAAATAACATACACACAACGAAAAAGTCTAAAGTCTTGTGTTAAACGTAAAATAATTAACAATAAATAAATGTCAACATATTACTTCCACAGACAGATCATTATATATTACACAAATATTATTTTGAGCCATATGAAGGATTATTACGGTTTTGAGTTTCTTCATAGTGGTCTTCCAGCCTCTGTTCTGTTGCAGGCATAAAGATTTTGTAATATGTAGCCACTTTTCTAGATAGATAAGACAAATTCATTACAGCAAAAATAGGTGCATTGTCCATCTCCTATCACTCCTATCCATTCCCGATCACTATACTGGCATAAGCCTTATATTACACTCATAAACTCTATTGGTTTTCCCTTTAATCTCTTTTTCAATCGTAGGAAAGTGCATCACAGCTTTTCTGAACGGGCAATTTAGACAGGAGGACAATGAAGAGCGCCTCAAAAAACTTCAGGAAATCGATAGTTCAGGTGTCTTCAGGTGTCTGGCTTTCTCATCAGAAAGCCGAACTCCTGCAAAATGTTCAGGCGTTGAGTTTCTCTTTTGTTTTTTTGTAGGAACAAATGTACGAGAATAATTTTTCCAATGATGAAGCATATTTTGACAGAAACACATAAAACACTGAAAATAACCCTAAACACACGTAGATATGTCACTTGGTAAGCTTTAACGCAGAAATCTAACGTTACCAACGAAAATAATAAATTTATCATGAAAGAAATAGACTCGACCGGCAAAATGACTTTCCTATGAACTGCCGATTCGAAAAACTACTCTACTGAAAACTTTGGGGCTACACGAAACTGCTAAATTATTCAGATTTCATAACTGAAATTTTTAAGGCATATTCTTAAATAATGTAGAAGTGTCTTTGCGATGATTTAAAAAAATATTGACCAAAAGTAAAAAAGATGAAATTCTCTTGTGTTAATTTTACAGATTAATATGGTCAAATTTAAAACAAATTACAAATAGTCTCGTCCGGGCATGACTACACTTGTAATCAGTAACTGGTTAAAATATCAAACAAAAATATGAAAGCCTTTCAAAATTATGTGTTCCTGAAGTTTCCCATTGAAGGATATTTCCATGTGGATAAAATATGACTCATTGTCAGTGTCCCCTTAGGTACGTACATATAATCTCAATCTAGAAAAAATTCATTTATTAATTGCTTTTTTGAAAATTGGCATTGAGTTTAACTTTTTATTTCGACAGGCGCTTCATTATATTCTCTTGGAGCCAACAGAAGTTTTGTTTGAGTGAGATATTTTTCTCTTGTATTTTACTATATAATATTTGTTTTATAGTCAATGACACAAAATTATTATCTAATATCGAAAACCTTTCCAGATTTAAAAAGTCCTTTAGTGTGGTAGGTAATTTGTTTGCAAAAGATTATTTTTCGTATGCACTTTTGAACGGTATTAAAATTTTTGATATTAAAATCATATACACCACCCCAAGCAATTATGCTAAATAGTTCTTCAGAATAATCAAATACGTGTGTTTTACTGTCGAAAGAATATTTAGTTTTTGTACCTATTTACTCTACTTATAATTATTCCTTGTTTCTTCTGAGAAAACACAATTTACATGTTGTTTAAAGTACTCGCATTTTCAAACAGATGAAACAAAAAAGTCAGGAAAAAAATTCTTCTAATAGCCAGGTTGATTTTCACTTTAACCTTATTTAAAAAGCAAAGCTTTATTTCTTTGCGTTCTATTAATCGAAGAATTAAAAAAATGTATAAAAAGAACTAATGTTCTTTTTACTTCATACCTATTTGCATAACAAAGTATGTAATTTTCTCGGACATTGTAATAACAAAAGCAGTAGTGTAGTAACAGCAACAGACCACACTACATCATCGAAAGCTTCTTCACATACTAAATGTATTTAGTAATACAACATCATTTAAATAATGGAGCATCTCTAATCCTTTGCTGCTTTGTCATACTTTAAATAGGAGTTTTTTTTATAAAAATTACAATTTAAATGTTATTTCGTATAAGGAAACAATCAATTGGAGATTTGTTGATTTTAATACCGCACGTTTTAAAATAAATCGATATCATGATTACAATTATATCTAAAATATGCAGAATTTTAGGAGTGAGTTGGCACATTCGATACGAAATAAAAAAAGAAAGCCCGTTTTTCAACAAAAAAAAAAAAAAAAACGCGATATTATACTGCACAAATTCATATTATGTATATAGTAAAAACATAGTAATTTGGAGGCTTTCAAATTTTAATACAAAATTCTCGGTATCAAAAACTCATTTTATTAGTCAGTATAACATATATATAAGGTTATATATAAGGTTATCCAATTCGGGTTTCGGAAAGTAAGACCCTGCTGTTCGACAGCTGTCAATTGTATTTGTCTGTCAAACTGGTTTTTGGTTAGTTAAAGGTTTGCCATTTCACAATATGGAACATTATACGACAGAACAACGCGTTAAAATTGTTAAATTGTTTTACAAAAATGGTGATTCTGCCGTTTCCACTTTTCGCGCGTTACGAGCAGATTATGGTCGTCATAATCGCTCAAATGAGCGAACAATTGCATACACAGTGAAAAAATTTGAAGAAACTGGATCGGTCACGGATATTGTAAGGCCTGTGCATCATCGTAATGTACGCAATCACGAAAATATCGCAGCTGTTGCTGAAACTGTGGCTGAAGACCCAAATTTCTCAATTCCACGTCGTGCTCAGCAATTGGGCTTGACTATGGCTCTTTATGGCGAATTTTGCCTTTGGATTTGCACCTCCATCCTTACAAAATCCAACTCACACAGGAATTGAAGCCTGCGGACCATGCACAGTGCAGAATATACGCCAATTGGGTACTGGAACAACAAGAACAAAATGCCAATATGGGGCTCTGAAAACCCTCAAGTGGTCGAAGAGCAGCCAATGTATACAGAAAAAGTCACTGTCTGGTGTGCGCTGTGATCTGGTGGTGTTATCGGCCATTTTTCTTTGAGAATGACCAAGGAGCTACCGTTACAGTCAATTCTCAACGCTATTGCCACATGTTAACGGAATTTTTTTGGCACGAAATTGAAGATATCGATACGGACGATATGTGGTTTCAACAAGATGGGGCCACAAGTCACACAGCACGACGAAATAGGGCTCTATTGCAAGAGAAATTTCCAGGACGAGTAATTTCGAGATTAGTGGACGTAAATTGGCCTCCGAGATCCTGTGATTTAACACCTTTAGACTTTTTTTTGTGGGGCTACGCAAAAGATCGTGTTTATGCGAACAGTCCTCTAAATTTGGAGCAATTGAAAACCAATATTCGTGAAGTCATGGCCGAGATATTGCCCGAAATGTGCGGAAAAGTCATCAACTACTAGAAAATAATTTATAATTTGGGTGACTTAGTTGTCCTTGAATATTAATATCATAGGATATTATAAATCGCTGCCATTGAAACTACGGGCGAAATACTTATCTTGCAACAGAAAGATTTTAGTGGACTGGTAAAAAATGCTCAAAGAGCTATCTTTCGTCTTATTACACAGTGAATACTAAGTTAATTTGTTATAGCATTAATTAAGTATCATTAGATATTTATAGACAAAATATTATGTTCAATGTCATTCATGATTTTATTGGAAAACAATGTGGTTTCATTCTTTTATAAAAATACAAATCTATTTTTTCGTAAAGAATACAATCTATTTGTTTATAATTGTGAAAAGTGTAAAAGTTTTCCAAACAATCAAACGTATACAACTCGATTAGAGATGGATCCTTCCCCGTACAATCGTACAAGAAAAAAAATGGTCTCTCCTTTTCGGGAGCCGTAACCTAGCAGCGGAAGTTCCAGGTGGTCCTCCATTGATCCTGGCTCGACAGACCCCTGTGGACTGCCGCTCTGGAGCCACCGCGACCGTCTCGTCTCTCGTGGGGTTAAGGCTTATGTGGATGGGATAGAGAAGATTCTGGCAACCCTTGTTTTCAGAACGAGCGCTTTTTAATGGCGATTTAGATCTCTGGCATGAGTTATGATATTCGGGACAGTCCGAGGTCCTTAAACGCCCAAAGCAGTCCGCAAGTTTTCGTCATTCGACAAGACGAGCCAAATACCTTCCTGAAGTAAATAGATATAATGTTATAGTCTATATACTCGTAATGTTCCAGTCGGCTCATCTACATGTAGAATACAGTGATAGTAGTCCATCTGAAGAAGAAAATCTGGATTGTGCCTGTTGCTTGCCGAGTATCTGGATTGTGGGTCTTTTTTGTGGTAATGGTTACTCTGGATCGTAGTATACGGACAGTGTACTCATTAGTGGATTTTGATGATCTTTTGCTCGGATGTACATACGTTGGCTGATTGTTATCACGAATTTTTTGTCCCGACAATTTTATTTGGCTCGACAGTATACTGCGGGTATTTTCTCGTGCATGGCGTGAACAGGAGAACTGAAGGTTTCGAGGTGGTGCACAGGCCTAGCCTTTGTCGGTATTGATCGCATAAGGTCTCCAGTTCTAATAGCTGTTAGATACAGGTGGCACGAAGGCTATTGTTCGTCCCGACATTGTCAAAACAAAAATAATAGGAATATAGCCAAATAAACAAATTTATGAAATTATGGTTTCAAATAACGAAATTATTTTATCATACTCGTATATGGTGATGTTCAACCTAGATATTCAATATTCACGAAAAACATTAAAATACTATGATATGAAACATAATATTACTGGCAGAAATACATTATATAAGTAATATTCGTGCGACACGGACTCCACACACATTAAAGTTAGATCTCTGCATTACTGGTTATCAATATATCTGACTGAAATAAATGCAGTTTTTAAACCGTTATTTATGGTCGATCAATTTCCGCTACCGAGACGCCAGGGGAGAAAACTTTTACTTGTAAAACATATAATGAGCAAGAGACCTTAGATTTTATATATCATCGTAAGGATGACATGTCTTCTACAAATCTAGCCTAAGTTTGTGTAGGTTCTAGGAGTTTAATATACCGATGGCTAGAAGATATAAATGAGCTGATCGATGATCCATCCAAGCAACATCCAAAGAGACTACAGACGTAGTTATAGTTAAAATATCCAAATAAATACCAAATCATGTATTTTTCAACTCAGATTGTCCTTCAAATTACTTTTAAAGCTTGTACATACTGCAGGGGGCAGCAATAATATAACTAACGATTCCAGCTCTATTCTTTGAAAAATTAAAATACTTTTCTCTACAACTGAAGCGTTTAGTCTTCAAACGTGACATGTCCAGAAATTGAAATTTTTCAGAAGAAAGATAAAACCGATTAAATATGGAGCCTAAATTTGCAAAGTCTGCGTTAAATTACAAATTGTCATAATATTAGTTTATTATTTTTTTTATAACATAAAAAACATAAGTTTTTCTACCCTTCATGTTGATTCACAAAACCATAGAAACCAACTTAGACATATCATGTTTTGAAATTAAATGGTTAAAAGTTAAATACTAGTTAGGATAATGCTTTACCATAACCTTTACCATAAAATACCATTTTTATCACATGGTTATTATGGTATTGTTGTCTCATTAATAACAAAAATGTCAGCTGAGTGAAAATGTTATTTTTATTACATAAGTACCTAGACCTAGGTAAAATACAAAACAAAAATCAGATGGCTAGAAAATAACTGTTGATAAAAATAAACAGTTTTAAAACCTTAAAACGGACTTTTCCGCGCGTAGAACATCTCTATCTCGAAATTGAGTGGTCGAGAAAAAATAAACCAACACATAAATGCAGAATGTGTTTTATGCGACAGTTTTATTTTTTAAAATAGTCCACCATCGTGTTTTCTCATGACCCATGGACAGGGTAGAGTGTATCCTATCCACCTCAAAATCAATAGATGTCGTCTGGTAGACGTCCCTAATCAGAATCAGTCGAAACCCGATCGATCCGACACGACTTAATTGAGTGATCGTGTTAACAAAAAAAATTCTCAAATAGTCCACCATTGTACTTTCCATGCCTATGTACATGGTAGAGTGTGTTCTATCCACCTCAAAATCAATAGGTGTCATCTGGGAGACGTCCCTAATCAGAATCAGTCAAAACCCGATCGTTCCCACAATTTATTTGAGTTATCATGCTAACAAGAATAGATGAAGACGACAACGACAACGACAACGACACACACACAGCAAAAAAAAATTAAAACCCATTTTTTTTTTGTTTTTAGGCTGAAAACGAAAAATAAACCCAAAAAAATTTTGTTTTTTCACTTTTTCTTTACACGATTACATTACTTTTCCGCGTATAGTGAAGTGCGGAAAAGTAAAAAATAAATATAAAATGATATGCGTTATCCAACTGAATGAAATTTTCATCTGCGTCATCTGCTCCACTCATAAAATACAAGGAATTTATCGAGGATATATATATTACAAGTTTCCTGATGTCAACAATTTTTTTCTTATCGATTGTGTTCGAATACTTCGAATTGATGGATTCGTTTACGTATTAATTGCGGAAATTTTACGACGGTTTCAGATTTTTTTTGATGATTTAAAAGTATCCATAGTGAGGCAACGAGGATATACCAAAACAATGTTTTATCTTTTTGTCCATGCACTCTGGTGATAGAACATTTTTTTAACGCATGGGCCACTTGTCACTTGAAATAGTTCCGCTAGTCATGGGACATGTCAACTTTTGAAAATAAACGGAAATTGTTTTATTTTTTACTGTGTATATTCTCTGCATATTTAAGATATATCTTAAATATATTCTATATTTAAGATATAGCCATCACATTTTGCATATTGATGTGAGAAGAACCAATTTACAACATCCCACTAAAATACGAATTTGGAAGAAATTGAACGTGTAACCTCTTGAATATAAACGATTCAATTAACATAATGATGTTTTTAATACGTTTAAAGTTTTAAACTGCAGACGTTGTGCATCGACATTATATTATGCTGGCTTATTAATATAATTACAGTAAGTACACAAACATGTTCCTTCCGGCACTTGGTTCACTAGTTATTTCTAAAATTGGAAACATAATATTTACAACAAATAAACATACCACGTACAGACAGCGCGGCTCTAATCCTGGTCGGCTATAAGCTGATTTAAACATTAAGTTTTCAACTGAGTAGTACCTTTATAACTTACCAATAGTCAGATTACACTCATACATAAGTATAAAGATGAGGATAGACGAAATGTACGTAGCATTACTAATGGTAAGAGTATTTAATTAATATGCTATATACATCAAGATAAACATATAAAAGGCATATGAAAAGCATGTTATGTTAAATTTAGTCAATAAGGAAGTTATAAGTCTGGCTCAAATGCCTGATACCAAATACAAAGCGTTGAGGTTTACAGTACATTAACTTCAGAAGATGTTAACGATCTTCGAAATGTATTTTCATACAAATTCTTAATACCGATTTGATCTACATAAGTGTATTAGTGTTTGAAATATCCTGTATAATATGTACTTCATAATTTAAAAGCTAGAAGTGGTTTAACATTATGAATAGTATTTTTTAACCTTGCTATATAGATAAAGAGCTACAAGTACATCGCCGAAACATAAATGTTTACCAATATAACAGCTGTAACGTACAAGAGATTAAAATGGAGATAGTTTAACTATAATAAGATATGTGTTCTGAATACTGTTCTTTGACCTATGTATTTACATATACAGCTATGGTCAGGTTTATTGTATATCTCTATTATTATATGAGATAAAAAGGCGACTAATTATTTGAGATAATTGTATCTGAATTTCGACTTCATTGTTCGATATAAATTTAGTTATTTTTGATCATTTGAAATTGCTAATTCGTTAATTGGGTTTATTCAAAGTTTACTTTAACTAAGTTGGCAACTATGCTAATATATTTTTCTTTGATGTATATTATTTTGCTGTTTCTGTTGTCTACTAACCAATCTAGAAATCGAATCGACCTAAAATTTGAGGCGAGAGACATATAGGGGATGAAATTAATTCCAATAAGTTCCCTAAAAATACACCCTACAATGTGTACACTGGCATTCACACATTTATATATTTCGCCAATATGTGACGTCATATTCATTTGTCGTGTGATAAATCAATTGAGTTTTATTTCTCACTTTCACACACCTGTATAATTTTACTGAGCGGCATATTTTATATATTTTGTTGTTTTTTTTTTTTTTTAATAGATGCCCGATGCCCTTTAGGTAATGATTTTCTCGTCGAAAATCTAGCAATGTATCATTGTTCGACGCCCTCAAAGGTCCTAATATTCCGCATTTCCCAAAATGCTCAAAGGAAATACCAAAAGAAAACCAGGAAAATACCAGGAAATACCATGATTGTCTAACTTTTGTGATCACGTAGTTTGTGGACATTAATCAAGGCATTATGATTACTCAGTTTCATATTTTTTCTTATTTTTTTTTTTTTTTGATAATCACTTCGACATTACGCACCTAAAAATCTAGGGGAGTTTTTCTTCGTTTTCTTCTTATTGTTATCTTTTTCTGCAATTAATGTTATATTTATTTCAAAAACCTTATGTATGTGTACACTAAAATGATATCTCATTATTATAAATTGAAGGGTCTATAATTATTTTGCGAAACTTGAAATATTCGTGGACCTTACCGGGCGCTGAACGATACTGTTACCAGATTTTCATGGAAAACATCGCTAATCAAGAAAAAATATATAGCAAGACGTGGAATATTAGCCTAACCACCGTACTAGGTTGTACGAGGGCATACATATCTATTAATAATGACAACAGAATAGCTTATAATTAGAACAAAGGTGACGTAAATTAATCATTAGGAAACAACTACACACGTGGATAATTTCAGGAAGAAGAGTATTTTTATTGTACCGTTTCAACGACAACTAGTCATATGAAGTGTCTATTCGTTGGTAATATCTATTAAAGTGATATTTTTAGAGACCTATAAATGTATTTATAGATACATAAATAAAAGTGTATATAACTTGTCAAGAATAGGAACAAGTCTCAAAACTGCTATATCGGATCGCCCACGAGGTACGTAGTAAATTGCTTGGTCTTTACTCAGTCCATTGAGACCTTTGCAGACTGAATATAGATAATGTTAAGAAATATGGGGTGAATAATAATCCGATTTTCGTTATATCCCAATTTATTTAAATTCTTAGATATTACAAGTGAATATCTGAACAGATTGGCGCGTATATCTCAACTATTGAATGGTCGGTCCCTCTATCGAAACCGCGCCGAAAGCTGATGTCATAGTTTATACTACATGTCTCATAAAGTATTTGATTTAATATCAACAATTCGGCGGCGGCTCGGTCAAGGTTCTCCCAACTCGATAAATGAAGAACAATGGTAACAAAATATTCTAAATAAATGACTAAAATTCTGCTGGCTTCACAATAAATATAAATGTGTACATATATAGAATGTGAATGTACACAGAGTTCTATCTGGCCGCGCGTAAAGTGCATCCCTTTCCCTCCGAATGTTACCTCATTCTTTGTTATACGCATACACAGAGAATCTCACACTTTTTCCTATTCTCGACAAGCTGTACTTATGTACATGTAATGTCGTAATCTGGACTATTCTAATCCTAATCTCTACTTCCTCATAATTAGTTCAAAATTACTTGTACATGTCTGTTTGGAGTTTTTAAAATCAAAAATATTGAAGCAATTGATACAAGGAAACCAATAGAACTGACCAGGAGAATACCCAGTTGGATTTTTACAAATAAAAAGTAAATCAATCATTTATTCACAGTGGAAACTTTAAACTGCATCGAGATGAATTCAACTTTCAAATTATTGCCTTAAAACATTAATAACTTATTTTTATGATAATCATCAGTACATCGTAAAAGGTATATATGTGTACTTTTTATCTTGTCTTGGTTATTTACGTAATCGATTAGCCAAGATACAATCAGTAACATTATGTCTCATTACCCGGAGTTTGGTGATGTAAGAGATACACCTACAAAAAGCAAAGCATTATTGTCGATGAAACCTGTTTTTTCTGATAAAAAGTATATGTATTCTAAATGGCGAAGTCAGTCGACACCATAGTCGTTATTTGGCTAACAATAATCTTCACGATATGCGAGGAAATTACCCATACCCTATACCCACAAAAAATAAACGCGTGAGTCAAAATAATGGGTGATAGGGTTCTTGGACCATTATTTGTTAAAAAATAACCTTGATGGATAACATATTTAAATTTCCTCCAAGATGATTTGGTTCCGATCTGTGTCGATTCCTTTACAATGAATTAGATTCAGATCTGTCTCCAGGAGAGCTCCACCTCACTATTGTTAGCAATGCTGACATATGCATGTTGCGCGAGAGAAGACCCTACGATGTTTTGGGTCCATCAGCACATCCCAGGTATAAATAGTATTTGTCAGAAGGAAGGTCTTAAATAGAGAACAGATTATTCAAGATAAGACATTAAAACCGATCTGTACGACTAATAATTTAAAGTATATTTTAAATTGGGATTTATTATAGAAATTCCTATTAAATTGATTACACTATGCTGTAACTGTCAGTGAATATTTGGACGAGATATTTCCAAACAAATTGATTGGACGACAAGATCCAAGTAAGTAGCGGTCAACGCCGTACTCCAGGCCTTCCATCACCTGATTTATTCTTATTGAGTTAATTAAAAAACGGTTTTTCAAACTAAATTTGATAACAATGAAATTGTGTAGAAAAAATAAGACAAGATAGTCAAGAAAGAAACTTTTTGTCAATAAAGAAACGGTACGAATTTCAAACATATTTTACAATAAAATGATCACTAATATAAAAAGTAAGTTTATATGCTTTTGTAGAAGTAACAACATTTGTTAAATTTTTAAAACGAGAACAACTTGTGTGCATACATTTATAGTATTTAATTGGAGTCAAGAAAGAGTATTTTGTCTCCTGTGATATTATCCTTTTTATGATAAATTTTCTATTTGTATAGTGCTACATAAATCTAAATTTATCAGCATTAGTCAAAACACGTAGTCCAGAACAATGGTATCAAATAGGCGTCAAAGTATACCGATATACCCCGCTCAGCAGAATATATATCCAGTTTCTTTTAACTCTTATCTAAAGTACTTATAAGCCATTAGTGTGTCAGTCTAGACATGGAACATCTGCTCTTGTACATACATCGCTTAGCCATATTTATGAACCGTTTGCGAATTAAATTCTTCAAGATGTATTGCGGGCACTCAACCTTTTCTGTTAGAGTGCACGTGGCACGTGACGTGAATCCTTCTCTTAGTACTTCCTGGCAAACTTAAAAAGGAAATTCGCAAATAACGTAGTGAATGATTCCCATTTCCACACTATATCTTTAAAGTTTGGAACAAATTTCATGAAATTAAAATGAACGTTATTTGGAAGAACCATCAGGCAAGTTGAAACATTTTCAAAACACCTGTTTGTTGGTTGGTTTTAAAAACTGGTTGTTTTTAAAAGGCCTCAACAATAACTTCCAAAGCTTTAACAATGGCAGTTATCCAAACCACGACAAATTAATTCTTGGGTGAAATAATTAGCAATAGTCTTTTGGAGCCATATATGGAATGTGTATTTTGACAATTCGAATTATTGCTGGCTTTAATAAATAAGTTAGTCTTCACATTATCACTATCACAGTGTGATAGTAAAATTGACGATGAGGCATGCATAGTTAAAGATTTAAATCATCTATTATTCAGATTTTGATTTGAAAGTTAAAGTTGTTAGAGCTTAATGGTGCACCGCGTTAGACTTATTTTTACACCCCAATATCATAATCAAACAATATTTAGAAAATCGTGAATGAAATGCGATTATCAAAATCTACCTAAGTAGTGCAACTAAATATGATGAGGGATATCATAACTCGGGTTCAAATGTGTCTACGGGTTAATAGTGAATAATATAACGTTTTTTATAACTTTTTGGTGTGTAAATACTTTGTCATATTTTTTACGTCTCCTTAAATATATGCAGGAAGTATTTATTTTATTAAATCATCAATGCAATAAACACACAGTTATTTTATATACTAATGGTAAATGGTTGATAATGGTGTTTTGTAGGGGAGAGAATGTAGGAGAGAAAAATATCTATTAAACTAATATAGTAATATATAATAGTTCAAATGAAGAATACATATATTTATATTGGAAATGCCGATTTCGAGATGTTTAAATGGTTATATAAGAAATATCGACCGATTTAATGTCACAGTTTCATTTTTCTAGTTTCTCCTAGTTGATGACATAGAAAAAAACATTTTCCAGCAATCAAGGCTGGAGTAAATTGCACTGAACAAGTTTTGTGACAATAATTTTTCTGAAAATGGTGACGGAATGCCTCACTGAATCCCAATATGTAAGAATGTAGAAGTTGTGTCATTTAAATACATAACTTTTTCCCATTTTTGATAAAACCAAAGCTAGAATATTTTATTGAATGTGCACTGATCGATATTTACTTTTGATTGATTCTAATAGCGTACGTACTTTAGAAGATGAAGTTAATGCGATTCTAATTATTGGCAAAACTGGCAGAAATGTGACATGTAGCTGAAATAAATTACAGTGAATGGTATTCCGACTGCCCTGTCTTTAGAGCATATTTACAACATATACTGCAGAAGTTTCATAGAACAGATAGTGTTCAAAATGAAAAAAGAACTGGATGGCCAGGCATTGCAAAACTAACAAATCAATATTGTCGTTGAAATAGGCGTGAATCCCACGTAATCTACATCTAATCTACATCTAGAACTACAACTACTTTTGGAGTTTCTACAAAAGCTGTGCAAAAGGTTTTAAATGAACAAAAATTTCGCCCCTACAATTATAAATGGTTTACCAACTCTCGAGAAAATCCCGATGGCATGCCTCAATTTTTTAAAATAATATTAGAAAAAATTGCCCACCGACTCTGATATTCAAAAACAATTTGTTTTACCGATGAATTCATGTTTTTCCTAAATGGTAATGTGAATACTCAGAATGTAAGGTAATGATGTAATCCGTATCCTCACATATTTAGCAAGAATACACACTATTTCCACAAAATGTCAACTTGTAGGCAGGGATCTTAGATAATCTTGATCTTGGATAGGAATCTATGTGAATTGCTAATATTGGAAATTCTAGAGGAAAATCCTGCTGAATTTGGAAATAACTTTTCAACAATGTGGTGCTCCTCTACATTATTATGGCACAGTTAGAAGTTATCTCAATGAACAGTAACCCAATAGGCGAATTGGACGCGGAGGTACAATAGAGTGGCCTGTTCAGTCTCCAGATCTAACACCCTTAGATTTTCTTTATGGGGCTAATTAAAATTTAAGGTATACGTTACACAACCCGGTAACATCGAGGTATTGAAGCAGAGAATCACTGAAGGTTAATTTTTGCAGAAATACTTGAACAGGTGAGAAAAGAATTATATAACAGGATGATATGCTTTCAGCAAGAGGGAGGTATATATTTTGAGCATGTATTTTTAAATTCTTTAAACTACTTTTAACTTATATCACTTGGTTATTTGCGAATTGAATGTAATGTTGTCCATTAACCTACTATGCTATTTTTAATGTATGCACGATAAAATTCGGTTATGTAAAAATATCTATGTGACTTTTTGCGTGATTTCTGTGAGGAAAAACGTGACGCTTGAAATATGACGTGCTTTTAGAGGGAGGCACTGTCTAAAAATTTAATGGTGCGCCAATGTTCAGTTTAATCGATTTTTTCTAAAAATAAAAGACATATGTCAAAATGAAAACATATGATTAGATATCTGAAGCAACTGCCAAGTAGATATGATAACACCTCATTTAGAAGCTCCTACAGTATTGCCATTTAAAAATGATTTTCAAAATGGCACTGCAACACCATCTTTGATAATTAGATCACTATTTATCAACCAAACATTATTTTTATAATTTAATGTAAATTTTCGTTCATTTAGATATCTCAGTTCCCAAGTTAAAAACGGACGAAGCGACTTTAAACTCGCACTGTATAATACTGACAAATTATATCGCAGTGATAATATAACCTGTTTAATGTTAATCTCACTACAGTATGTATCTAAAGCAACTACATTATATCATTATATCTCCAAAATTGGTTCACCAAAGGGCGGTTGTAAAAAAAATATTTAGCTATTTTACTTAATTCCTTTATATGAGTTATATGTAGCCCATTCATAAAGACGATTGTAGATATATATGACCAATTTATACGGCCAGGGATTAAATAATGGTAGGAAAATAAACGTGGGCAAAATAACAACTGACAGCCTGACATCGTATTTACGATTTCCAACGTGACGGCAGTACTTTGCTTGCTACTCACAATAATTTATCAAGGATTAAAATCAGGCGTGGGATGTAATTTGTAGAAACCTGTAATACCAAATTATTCAAGAAACTCTGTTAGGATATGGCTGCATTATATATGCAATAACAAATATTATATAAAACAGACTGACTAAAATATTGAAATCGGTGCACTTTAAACTATGCAAAGCACTATACAAGGTGATTACGAATTTGGAAAGTAATTCTTAGTGGAATGTATATCGTTATAAAAAAATTAGTTGTTAACTGTAGTGTAATTTGATTAAAATTACATAAAAAACCATGTACCATAATGTACAAAGCTATGTGAAAAGTGCATATTTTTTTCATTCACCATAAAAGTTCAAGGAACTCATATTGGAAGCAATTATTCCCAAAAGATAAAATGTATGTTGTCAATAGAGTACTAACAGTCAAAATAGCTTTGCATACACTATTGAAAATATACCGCGGTAAAACTTTATCACTTTTAATGGTGCGAAAATTTTGTAAAATTGCATTATTTCTGGTATAAAACTTACCACCAATCTAATTGGTAAAATTTTACATTACTAATTAAGAACTTTTACAGATTGGATATAAAACTAATATAAATGTACCACAATATAGTACACATTACTCCACGTGGGATCAATTACAATCACTGCGTCGTAACTATTCTAGAGTATGAATCTATGTAGCCTTCACATTGACACTATTGAAACGTGAAGTAATATGGCTGTTCGTAATTTCTGATTAACCGAATTATGCCCACAACAAAAATTAATTGTGTTGGTCAAGTTTATTAAAAAATGTTGCCAAGACGACCGTGCTGAATGAGTCGCTAGATGATTTCACCGAATAAATATATGTATATGTACCTAACCTATATGTTTCACGACGATAAAGTAAACAAAGTAATATAAATGTATATTTTATATCTCATTTCTTATTTATTACCTGCTGCTTATTATTTAATAATATACATATCAATTTTAAAGATATTATCAAATTTTTATTTTAAACACGAGAACTAAATCCCAATTATAATTATTGGGATTATTAAAACCTGGAGGAATGCGTTAGGAATATTTCTGGTTTCTGAATAAGCAACGTCCAAATGGTCTGTCTGAGCTAAGAAAACAGTCATTGTCATGGCCAAATTTATTAAAACTAGTAGGTAATAGATGTCTGCAAAATTTGTTAAATTCGCTGAAGGATTTGCTGCAGTTAAGTAATACTTTATATTTGCTATTTTTATTGTGAACTTACTAATAATATACATATTATCTTATCAACAATTATTTAAATAATGAATTGAATAATTGAGTATATTATTTATTACTTTACTACTACATTGACACTGTTTAAATTATATATTTTTGTTTTAGTAAAGGACTAAATCGCATCATTACAAGAAGAATTATTAGTAAATATTCAAAGACATCTGAATATCAACGAAGCACATTTTACTGCTTACTAACTCAGAAGAACATTCACATTAGAATAGGATTATAATATTTAGTTGGACAGCTCGATAATACAAGTACTATTTCAAATATGATAGGAATTTAGTTGCGTTATTCAGGAATATATAGATATTCTCTAGACTTGCATTCGCACGTACATATAATACGCACCAATATTTAATTAATGCAATAAAGAAATTAACTTTCTATATTAAAAATAAAAATATAATATATTATATTCTATTTCAAAGGTTTTTATTTTCCTTCATTGTAAAGTATGAGCAGAAAAAGGTGTAAAATTGAAATAAAGCTTATACCAAAATGTGGTGAAGATTACACCAGACGTCGTGTCGATATTACTCCATTATTGGGATGAAAATTCACACTAGTGAATGGTAAAATTCTACCATGGATTTATATAGTAGTTATAGTAGTTCCCTCTCATATTGGCGTTTCGATG
Organism: Rosalia funebris; assembly: GCA_037954035.1. Taxonomy (NCBI): domain Eukaryota; kingdom Metazoa; phylum Arthropoda; class Insecta; order Coleoptera; family Cerambycidae; genus Rosalia; species Rosalia funebris. Next base: position 16,824,318 of record JAZFAV010000007.1, read on the forward strand.
AATTCCACGTCAAACTGAAATTTGTTGACAACGATTCGTCACAATTATCTGTAGATAATTTCCCCAGGATAGTTATATGAACATTTTCTAGAGCAAACTGCCCTGAATTATTTGAAAGTCCACGACAATGAACAACTAAACATTATTCCAATTTGATGCGACTTTTTCCACAAACTAAGAAGAAACCATACTAACCTGTAGAAGACTCTAATTCTGTCTTATTGAATAATACATTAATAGATTAGAATTAGTCCCTATTATGGATAAATTATTATCAGTAATTTTAACGTTAAAATCAAAATTGATATCAATTTAGTCACACGTCTTCAAATATATACAGCATGGTGATAAAATTTTGTAAAGCATTAAGATTTTTTGAAAACGTGATATTATTTTTTAAAAAGACATAAATATAGTCAGCTATTGCGTTTGAACTTTGACAGCATCATAGTCTTCTTCACCTCTCCCCCAACCCCCTTTTTAACAAAAATAAATTCCGAATTGAACGGCACCTTATATTGGAGTTTTCTATCTACCGTTTTCAAGATGGAGACTTTTTTTTTTAATACAAATAAGTAAAGCAAATACGATTCTATTTTTGATAGAAATTTTACAGTTTACAATGTACTTCATTAATAACGTCTCACAAGAGTGTAAACACATTGTATTGAATGTTCAGTAATTTTCAGGCCGATATTTTCCATATAGATTCGTTGCTTTATATCCTCTACATTATTTGGCCTACTTTTTTTTTTTAGTAAACTCACGATTTTAAGTAATCGTACAGGAATAAATCCAAGGGAGTCAAATCAGGAAAGTACCGTGCAGAAATGACTGCACATCGATACAGAAATCTCCTGGTCATTTTTGTATTGTATTTTAATTTTCGTCACACAATAAATCAATGTAACCGTAAGTTTAATACTCTATATCTTATGAATCGTAAATAAAACCAGTATCCCGTTGTACTTGGAAAACTTTTAAAAAGAGAGGGGTTGCGATTTAAGAAAATACTGATGACAAAGAAAAGATGACATCACAATTCAAAAATAAAATTATATGTCATATGTAATCTTTTTAATAAAATAACATTTTCAAAAATAATTTAATAAAAATAACTATGAATATTGTGCGAATCTTTAGCACCACGCTATATATTAGACGTAGTATATTCGTACATACACCGTCATCACTATATGGCTAACAAATTACGGCAATACTTTGGATTAAGACCTCAATACTGGGAGGGAGAGAACAATAAAATAATTATGCAGTTGTTAACGTTAGTTGCAAAATACACCGACCGAATTATTTTAGAGGAGCGGCTAATTTCTGAAAAAAAAAAATTCGAAACATTAAGGTCTAAATTTATAAATATCTAATTATAGAAACAAATACGTTTTCTTACTCGAAAAATAATTTACTCGGATAGAACACAACCGTAAAATTTTCGTTTATTTTATTGGGGAGTGAAGGAAATTAAATCAATCATGATTTGAAACTGGGAGGAAAAACTATATGAAATTATTCAGGTTGGTTCGTTTTTATAATCTACTTGCGAATGGGATCATGTTTAAATAGTTCTAACAAATAAAGGCTAATAGTGTGAACAATTTATTTATAATTAACATTCTTTATTTTTTTAAAAAGCTAACTTGTTTTTATTAGAACAATAAAGGTTTACTTTTTCTCTATTTAACATTTATTTTTGCATCATATGATCAATGTCAAATAATAGTCCCCTTCAAAAATAAATCTTTAAGTTGGTTACAAGTTAGCATGGTGCACACAAAGTATTAGTAAAAAATGTAAAGGTATTAATAAGATAGGTGCACATATCATGTTTTAGAAAATATTAGTGTTTTATATATTTCAAAATATTTACACGTCAAATTTAAATTCAACTTTTAAGTCCTTTATTAAATGTCTATACATTTACCTAGAGTAAAATTATGTTGTGTACATTAGATTTTCAATGAAAACTGAATTTGATTCAGCTAAAATAAGTACCGTATTATACTTACAGGAAACAAGAAACAGTTTATTAAGGTAACAATTTGATGAATTCAAATAATTTTTATTTTTTATATAAAAATATTTTCAAAAACACATACAAGTCACGAATTATTATTAAAAAAGCGTCTATTATGTACACGCGATAAAGAATCCAGACCAGAATTACTGTAAACTTGGATTGATAGTCTGGCGGACATGTGTATTAGAAGAAATGATTTATTTTCTAGTGGAGAGAGAATTTAGATGAATTATTAATCCCTCTAAAGAATGTAATGTAACAAGACATGTCAACAGCCATTCTTCGTCAAGCGGTCACGATAAAGATGACACTATATTCTTCTCAACCTCACGGTAACCCTTTTGGCAAGTGATATTTCGTTACATACACTAAAGAACCCCACAACACGCCAGTTTCTAACAAAACTCCCCAATTCAACTACATTAAGAAACATACACGTGTTGTCTAGATATACGAGGATATATTGCAAAATATACGCAACTACGTTAAGAAAATTTTATGTACTTCATTATAGACGAAGCAACTGACCTATTCGGATGCTCAGAGGCAATTTTTTTAATCGGTGCCTGGAAACCTAACAGTGCTAATGGCAGCCATTAGTGGTTTCCAAAATATTAGACAGAATCAACCACAAAACAATTCTAGGTTTTATGACTGAGTGCTTTCACTGTGTATGGCCACATCAAAACAATTCTCAATCTCATCATTAATGCTAACGGACATGCCAATCTCATCATTAATGCTAGCGGAGCTGCATACATGCCAAAAGCAGTAGTTAACTGGAACCTTTCCAATATGAGACATTTTACATATTTATGATCATGTACATGCACCGAATTGTAGAAGTAATAAGATATGGTTTGCCTTTAGTTAGCGAGATGATAGCGAAGTGGTCATTGGTCAAAGGTCATAAAAAAAACAACAGGATGTGTTTAAAAAAAATCGAAATAGAACCGTTTAGCAGACATGTATCCATTTCTAAAGGATACACATAACGAGTTACCTCATACTTTACTAAAATATCGTCCTATATAGTTAACTTTTTGTACGGTCCTTTAATGACAGGTTGAAAGAATTTTTTCATTGAGTAATCTACTGTTAACTGATATGCGTCGAGGTTTTACTGCAGAAAACTTGAAAAAGTACCTAGCAATAAACTTTCATTATCGGTACAGGCTTCTGCATGCGAGACAGAAACCGAAACCGATTAAGACATATGTTGGTAAGTTCTTTTATTTATACATTTCTTTTACCGCTTTTAGTAATGTTTTGTATGTTAATAAAATATACTACTATTATTTACTTACTACGTACACATATCTACACAGTGTAAGATAATTAGTTCGTCTACATCCAAATGAATTGTCGTATATAAATTATCAAACTGTATGTTGATATATGTAATCGTAACAGCCCTAAATATAACAAATCCGATAACAAAAGATCAGTTACTTTTAAACAAGGCGATTAAAAAAGTCTAATATGTCGAAATTAAATTAATACTCATCACCTTAACTCATTTTCTTAATTAAATATATATATATATATATATATATATATATATATATATATATATATATATATATATATATATATATATATATATATATATTCAGCTATGTAGTAGTTTACCTGATTAGAGAAATCAAAAATAGGAAGCACTGATAATACAAACCTGAAACAAAGAGAATACTCATATTATTCAATGTTACAAGTTATAGGATACTATCACAAATTCAGCATTATTTTCACATTCAGTTACCCTTATTAATTTTACAGTTACATGTATACTTCAAACCATGCCGTATAAATGTGTGGCATAAAAAAGGATTCGATATGTAATGAGTAAATAAATGGACATTTTTGTATTTGTAATTTTTGGAGGATTAAAGCATTTGGACGACGAAAATGACGCAAATGAATGTGAGATATCTAAGTCGTTTCTCTATAAGAGCAAAATAAATTTAATATAGTTTTCATATATTCGATTAAACTAACAGTGTAACTAACTATGTAATTTCACAATTTTATTAAATGCTATTACAACACAACTTAAATAATTTTAATATGCAAATAATTACCAGATATATATATATATATATATATATATATTATATATATATATATATATATATATATATATATATATATATATATATATATATTAAAATTCGCGTGTTAAAATTGTTTTATGGCTTTTCTAAGTTATATCCCTATAAATGGTACAACTTTGAAAACCGGCCTAGTAAATCGCACATGCTTACATGTTCTAATCGTAATATATGTACTTCAGCTAACACAAATATACATATATACAATGCCATTAATGAAGAATTTAATGACAATCTTTCGATACATTTCCTTCAAATATAGGCAATATTTGAGTTACTTTTTACTTAGTTATGCTTTCAGTCAATAGAAAGATTGGTGACAATTTTGAGACCAAAAGGCTAATTTACTCGAAAAATTTATTTATTATTGTCTATATTCAGTATTGAAAATTACTTAGAATTTTGTTCTTGATAGTACATCACGTACGTGGTCTGTATGATATCTTTGAAACATTATAAATAATATAAAACTGAGAATTTGTATATAAGGGTTTTCATATAAAATGTGCTTTATTTCTAAAAATAATAACATGTATGTCACACTTGTGGTTGGAAGTCGGGATTACCTTATTCTTGTTTGGTAGAAACAATTATTAGTTGGTGTTATTTTAAATGTCATAACGTATTTTTATGCAGGAGCGAATTTATTTCCAATATTAAGGTAAATGTCTATTTTAAAGAAAACTTAAGTGAAAACTACCGGATAGATGAATATAAATAACTTCTCCATTATAAGATATATATGAATAAATTATGTTTTGATATTTTATAGATGCAAAGAAATAAACATTAATAAAATAATATATGACAATAGATAAAAACGAGCTTAAAAGTCAGCTATTATTATACTAATGGAACTAACATAAAGTTAATAAACTGAAATTACGACGAGAACTTCCGCATATCCGACAAATAAACAAAAGGCTTTTAAGTAGCTAAAATGAACAGATAGGTAGGTATAACACAAAATTATAATGTACAAGAGATGCAAACTAATCAAACTAATTTCAACTTATTACACTAATACAGTATTCAAATCTTGTTATAAGGTTTCTGGTGCATGCTGTTCTTACCGCAATAGGTTGATATTCTTCTACAATTCTATTCTGCAAACTTTCTACATTTCTAACTTAATGTAAAGATACGAACTATGTCTTTTAAGTATCCCCAGAAAAAACCTAACTGTGTGAGGTCAGGCGATCCCGGTGGCCAACTTACACACCGGTTTACCCAATCCAACTGTTTATAAACGTGTCGTCTAATATTCCGCAATTTGCCTAGCAAAGTACGGAGAGGCATCATATGGTGGTATTTCATTTAACGGGATATCTTCAAGTAATTCGGAGAGGACATTTTGAAGAAAATTTTGAACAAAAACTACATCAAACCTTCACAACCTAGACTTGTTGGAGATGAGTGTCTCTTGTCCAATAAGGATTTTCTGGCAACCAATAATGGCGGTTAACCAATGATATAATGGCGGTGAACAGTTGATCTTCATGTTTTATTGACATTGCGCTAAGTTTCGTCGTGTGCTTAAGCCTTGTACTAAATAAAACTTATAAAGATGCTACTGATGACTCTTCAGACTCTTTGACCTGTAGTTCTACTAACTCATATCTCTTGTCCCAGTAGCCTAGTGGAAACATGAGGATTCACTTTCGTAAAGGGGTTTTCAATAAGGACGGTCGATTTTTAAACGTAAATAAAATAAGTTATGTATGAGATATCCACTCAATTATTTTTTTTATTTCAAAGAATATTTTATGGCATTAAGTATGGAATATAACGTTGTTGAAGTGTCCGCTGCAGCTTTGCTTTGTGACAATGTTGACTTTGAGGGCATTAGTTGTTTGCGGTTTATTCGCATAGACCTGCGACTTAAGATAGCCCCAAGAGAAGAAGTCTAAAGGCGTTAAATCGAACGATCTCGTCCAGTTCACATCGTCGCTGCGCGAGATAACCATGCCGTCAAATCGCTCGTTCACAATGTCCATCGTGGCATGCGCTGTGTGGCACGTAGCGCCGTCCTGTTGGGACCACATGTTGTCGGTATCCATGTCATCCAGTTTAGTCCACAAGAAGTTGCTTATCATCGATCTGTAGCGCTCACCGTTGACGGTTAATGGCAATGCCAGTTTCGTTTTTGGAAGAAGTACGGACCGATGATTCCGTAAGACCAGAATCCGCACCAAACAGTGACTTTCTCGGAATTCATTTGGTGCTAGTATGTATCTCGTGTGAATTGGTATCGTGCCAAATCCGTCAATTTTGCTTGTTCAAATATCCATTCATTCAAAAATGGGACTAAAGATGATTTTTGTTCAGAAAGAGCCCAATCAGAGAACACACGGCGTTGTCTATGGCCGTTTACTTTAAATTCTTGGGTCAGTTGACATACGAATGCGGACCCAAATTGAAGTCGCAGAAAGGCCAAATTCTTGTGAATGGCGAGAAATTGACTGCTCCGGGTTTTCTCGTACTCTCACGCACAGCAGCGATGTTTTCAGTAAAAGTTAGTCGACTCGGCGAGACGGTTATGGCGAGGATAAAAACCACGTAATGCGCCAAACGTTTCTCGAACGGAGCACTGATTTTGAAAATGAAATTTGATGATTTGCACACGTTTCTGAACGCTATAACCTTCCACGGTGATTTGCCGTACGCTATTCAACAATTCACAATAAATTTGACAGACGTTGCTTTAATAGCATGGCCGCTATAACCTAACAAATTTCGAGCGTCCCAATTGAAAGACCCTGTACATAAGCAAAAATATTGATTACGTTGTCTTCTGTTTGAATAGGCTTCCTTCGAGGAATTCGTAATGTTCTTCCCATATTTATGGAAGTGTTCCTGTTTGGTGTTGTACATTCCAGATATCATTTTCTGTACATATTTTGAGTCTCTACTATTTTTGTGACGTTTTCCATAAATAACGAGAGATAAAATTTTAATAGAGTAGTTTTTTGTTTGTGGATTTTTTATTGATAACTTGATCTGACTTTTCTAGCAAATCAGTATCTTACAAAACACGACGTTCATAAAGGTACGATCTGAATTAATGTTTTGTATTCAACTCTTGCCTTGAGGAGATGTACAAATTAATTATAACTACAACTATCCTTTGAGTTTAAAAGGCAGTTTGCAAAATTACAGCATCGAGTTTCATAAGTCAGAGTCGCCTTGTGTACATATTCGATATGCCATGCCTTATTAGAATACGTTGCACACAGTAAAACAATGCCTGGTATGAAATATTATATCATCTTCATACCACCATATTAAAACCGGAAACATGGAACCCATAATGCGATACATTATCTCGTCGCAGAGACAAAGGAATAACGACAAGATATTTCCCAGTCACATCGGCAATTATTCTAGCAGCCCACACACACACGACCCCTATATAACGGAAGTTGTTAGCGAATGCAAATAACCTTATAACAATGATGAGGCTACCATCTACTATATTTTTATGTCATAGAATTATGCAAATTCTGATAGGTCGAAACTGAACGACGATTCTTTTTCCTGACAGTCTAAATCGAATAAAATTGATTTGATTCTACATAATAGCGTCGTGACTTGGACACCCGCAGAGACTCACGGGAGAAGTTCACGATGTAAAATGTGCTTGACCACAGCTAGATAGTATAATGGCCATATTTCAAATTCGTAGGATATTTACGTCTAAAAAAAGTGTCCAACTTTTATGAATCAATCATGGTTGTAAGCTGCATAAAAACATAAAAGGAAAACTACACATCAAATGTAACATTAAAAAAACGATAAAGCCTTCACCGTTCATAGATTAATGACAGGATGTGAAGTAAACAGTGTGTTTGATTTATTTTACAATCAATATTTGAAATACTTAAAAAGAAAAAGCGTGAGAACGAAAATTTCCTTATTTAATATCAACTACAATTTGCCGTAATAACAGAAAACAAGCAGTTTTAAAACTTTAAAACGGACTTTTCCGCACGTAGAACATCCGCATCCCGCATCTCGAAATTGAGTGGCCGAGAAAAAAGTAAACCAACACATAAATGAAGAATATGTGTTTAATGCGACAGTTTCATTTTTTTCAAATATTCCACCATCGTGCTTTCTCATGACCCATGGACAGGATAGGATGTGTCCTATCCACCTCAAAATCAATAGATGTCGTCTGGTAGACGTCCCCGATCAGAATCAGTCAAAACCCGATCGATTCGACACGATTTAGTTGAGTTATCGTGCTAACAAGAATAAATGGCGACGACAACGACAACGACACACACAGCAAAAATTTTTTAAAAACCATTTTTTTTCAGGCGGAAAAACGAAAAATAAACCCAAAAAAAATTGTTTTTTACTTTTTCTGTGCACGATTAAATTATTTTTCCGTATATAGTGGAGTGCGGAAAAGCAAAAGAAGAGAAAAATTGAAAAATGTAAAACTGTCGCATGAAACACATATTCTGCATTTATGTGTTGGTTTATTTTTTCTCGGTCACTCAATGTCGATATAGAGATGTTCTACGTGAGGATAAGTCAGTTTTAAGATTTTAAAACTATTTATTTCTTTTGTTTTTAGGACGAAACACGAAAAACAAACGCTAGAAAAAAATTCCATTTTTCTTTACACCATTACATTATTTTTCCGCTCTGTTATAGTTGAGTGCGGAAAAGTAATAACAGAACAAACCCAGTTCAAATGGATTTTTTTGCATCGAAAAAAGAACACTAATTTTTTTGGATGACCATTTTATTAATTGTTAACCATCTAGAAGATGGAAGAGGAAACACGTTTGTTGTCAGAAAAGAGCGTCGAAATTCTGAAAAAATATTTATGTTTGGGAAATCTGATATCCAATACTTGAGTTGTAGTTACTTTCCGGGTTATATTTAGATGCAACTCGAGACACGTTAGATCTAAACTACTATATAGTTACATAATCGACATATGTGACCTCAGATGATCTTGTACAGAATTTGACAAAATATTTCTTAGCATAATTTGTTGAAATTTTGTTACAATTTTTTATGTTGTCTTGGCAGGTACTAACATGTCTTCAATACCCTCTTATACTATACAGTAAGAGCGTAAAAATTTTAGCAAATTCTATAAAATCGTTACCGAGCAAGTAGAACAAAAATACTCGGACCGGTCGATTTTGTATTTTGCGTATTTTTCTTTTTTGTATACCTATATTCTTGTAATGACAATCACTTTTCGACTTATGATGTCATCAACAGTTATTTTAAATGGCAACATCCTTATACATATGATGTCATTCAGAGATCATATACAGGGTGGCCCATAAAGGAATGCATATTTTATTGAGCTGTAGTGTTTGAATGCGAAGTGGGAGAAATGCGCACGCATCATCGTTGTGTAGTTCGGTTTTGGAAATTTCAGTCACGATGCCGTAGTACACGGGTGAACCGCGTGCTTTGTACGTCAGAGTGTTTTATGAAAACAATCGTTTATACGTGGTAGTTCATCGCATGTTCCGTAATCATTACAGACTGCATGACATTAATGAGTGTCCAGACTAAAACTGAATTAAACAGTGGATTGGAAGATTTGAAAGGAGTGGTTCAACAAAAAAAAACTCGATCTCAAGGCCGCGCAAGAACTTCAGGAACTGTCGAAAATGTTCAACAGGTGAGTGAATCAGTCCGCGCTAATCCACAAATATCGACTCGCAAACGTTCAGCAGTTGTTACAATTCCCAGGACGAGTTTGCAATGAATTTTATGTCTTGATTTAAAATTACACCCCTACAAGATCCAATTAGTTCAAGAATTAAACGCTGCCAACTTTGAAAGAAGACTAGATTTCGCAAATGTAATGTTGAATAAGTTTCGTAACTTCGACAATATTCTTTTTTCAGATGAAGCCTATTTTCACGTAAACGGTTCTATAAACAAACAGAGTTGTCGCTATTGGAGCTCCGAGAATCCACGCCTGAAGCATCAAAAACCACTCCACTCTCCAAAGGTTACTGTTTGGACGGCAATTGCGGCGTGGGGAATAATTGGACCTTTCTTTTTCGCAGGCGAAACGTGACTGTCAATTCGGAACCCTACACAGCAATGCTAAGAAACGTTGCTCCACAGCTGCAAAGTTCGCCCGACTACAATATGAATACGTGGTCCCAGCAGGATGGCGCGACCTGCCATACTTCGAACGTAATCATTGCAAGGCTAAGAGAGATGTTCCCCGAAAACCTGATTTCTCGAAGGGGGGATATTCCTTGGCCTCCTCGAAGTCCCGACCTTACTCCAGAGGACTTCTTCTTATGGGGATACCTTAAGAGTAAAGTTTATTGTAACAACCCTCGAACAATACTTGAGTTGAAGGACAATATCCGTCACGAACTTGCATTGATTTCGAGACCAATGCTTAACGCTTACCAAGGTATTCCAAAACCTTCGTGCATGATTGGAGTGCCGTCAACGCAAAGGACACCATTTGGACGATGTGATTTTTAAACCATAAATTCCCATTAGTTATTTACAAATTTAAATCAATAAATGGTACCAAAATATCATCGGTTTTTTAACAATTTATCAAAAATGAATTTCTTTATGCGCCATCATCGTATTTTTACGTATGGTAAATACAATTTTGTTGTGGGTTATAAAACTGTTATTCTTTATTAACATATTTTTTAATAGCATGTATTTTTATTCTTTCGTTCCTATATTGATTGTAGCTATGCTGGGCTGCAAAACTGAGAATTCCATTTTTTATTTCTATGATTTGTTGTTGTTTTTACATTATGAAATGTCGCTTTCTCGATATAATGATAATAATATATCTATATTGAATTAAGAATTAGGAAAATACAAAGAACGAAGGCGATACTCCATTAGGCTACTCTTACACTTAACCCTAAAATAAACTATGTATTACATACATAGTTTATGTATGTATATATTACGTACATAAAGACTTGATGAATTAATTGATGCGGAGTTAGCTTGAAATGTATTTAAATCAATTACATTAATACTTAAGAGATATTGATACACATACAGATATAGATAGATATACATAACTCAAAAGAGATATAAATGTATATAAAACTTACAAGATGTTTAAGAGAAGGACCTTAATTTTTTCTTAAATAGTGAAGGTGACAAGTACTTGTAATTTGGTTCAAAAGAATTATATAGTATAACTAAGTTGTATATAAATGACCTACGAGACATAGGTCATTTATATACAACTTAGTTATACTATAACATACAATTAAACATGGCTGTTGTATATAAATATCCACCGTTGCAATTGGTTTGCCAATAGATAAATATTCCAGTATTTAATAATTTATGGATAAAAACTAAATAATGTTTTACTAAATTGGCCATATAATGCCAACCCAGGATTTTTATTTTGTCACAAATGTGATACATGTATTTTGAATTTTCTGAACTCGGCCTTTTGTGATGTTGATGAAATCACAATAAAAACAATGAGTGATACTAAAGTTTCGCAAAGTTGCTTCCTAATATTAAAGTTTAAAATTTGTATGTGAATATAAAAGTTTTAAGCAAATATAAAACTTCTTGATTAGTTTTTAATATGTTCTAAATATCTCACCTTTTCATCTAATATAATACCTGAATTTTTGACACAATTTGTAAAATTGATATTTTGACGTTCAATCTATATGTTTAATGCAATAAAAGGTATTTCTTTTCATTAGAAAAAAATAAGATAGCATATCATTTTTGAGGATTTAATTTCAAATTATATTTTTTGAATATTGATATATTATACTCTTCATAAATTTTATTTATGCGTATTTTAGAACATACAGTGGACAAAAGACTTCCCAATATTAACCCTTGTGGGACTCCAGAAGAAAAAGATTTTCGATCAGATACATCATGATCTATGTTAACTTTTTGAAGATGGCCCGATAAGTAGTTAGTAGTAAAATACTATTTGTTACAAAAATATAAGTTTATTTATTTATACCCGATTTTTCCTAGTATTTTTATGATATGAGAAGCTAATAAGATATAGATCTTGAATAGATTCTGAGACACAGACTTTAGGCACAGGACAAATGATCGCTTCTTTTCATATCTCGAGAAAGTAACCACTAAACAGACAACAATTAATAATGTGTTATATAGGGAGGTTAATAGATAGGCAATGTGTTAATATTATTCCTGAAATATTGTCAGGTCCGCAATCATTAAATTTAATAGACGAAAACGCTGTACGCGCTTCTTCTTGGCTGACTGGGGTCAAACTAAATACATTATCTTTAAATTTATTATTTTTATAACAATTAATCATGTCATTACATTGAGATGATTTACTATAGGTTGACGTAACCATTAACTTCCGAAGCTTGTAGGTCAACAGGTCAATTTCTTTCCGCAACTGTATATTCCTATCTCTTAGATTTCTCCAAAATACATTAGCATTTTTTTTAAACGCAAATGTGTTATGTATGCAGCTTTTCAAGTCTGATGCCAATGTAAAATTACTAATTGTAAGTATAAGTTTCCGATTTATCGATTTGATTTATATTTATTGTAAGCTTTGTCTCACTCGGACAATTATATTATTACATCTGTAATCCAAGACTCTGCTAGTTTATTTGCTCTTGCAGTTTTTAAAGGAACAGTTCTGGCAGTTCATCAAAAATACTTAATATACATTTAGTAAGAATAAATATATTTTCTTCTGTATTTTCCATATAATATATTTGATCTAAATTACAACCACATAGTGTATGTAAAAACATCTCATGATTTAAATTTATATAGTTTCTATGAGTTCGATAAACTTGGATATATATTTGAAAAAAAGAACCCTAATTAGGAGTTCTAAGGTTATGCCTTTGCATAATCTCAAAACTCCCAATCAGCATATGGAAAATATAGAAGCAATTATTATATGGAAAACATTAAAGAAAACATATTCATTCTTACTAATATATCGATATAAACAGCAAGCAATGGCTGTGGCGCCCATCACTTGGATAAATGATGAACCTTTACGCCTATAACTTCTAAAAGTTGTGTAAGCTTTAACAAGGTTTCTGTTGTTTCTATAATTTGTTATTGTTCTTACGTGACGTGAATTTTGTGTACAGAGTTTAAAGTAAAACAAAGAATTAAAATTCGATGATGATAGGCTATGGGGACATGTACAGAAGCCGAGGTTTTTAAGTTATTTAGTAATCCTGAACGACGTGCAATCATTTAGTAACCCTGATACTGTAAGTAAAATATAAGAAAAATTTAGAAATATTGGTACTGTGAGAAACCATTATACCTACCAAACACCGCCCTGTCGTTCATGAAAATACACAGTTGTATTTGTGCAAGGAGTATTTCCAGCTTTGCAGGAAATCCTTATCAGATTATAATTTTCTGAGTTAATTATGGAGCAATATAATAGTAATTCTTAATCCTCAAACCAGGTTATTTTCTCCGACGAGGCCGCTTGATTAAGCGACTCAATAAAAATGCAAATATTTAAACCACCGAAATCCGTAGAACAATTTTCCAAAAAAAAAAATCACTTTAACAGGGCAATTTTTTGTTGAAGGTGCATTAATTGCTGAAAAGTGTTTGGAGTTGCTACAACAGCAGACACTTCCCTTACTTATGCCACCGCAGCTACGTAATGAAAATTCCCAAAAACAATAATAGTTGATGTAGTACAACATAATGGAGCACTCCTACTTAAACACCATCTTTCTCAATAAATGCATTGGTAGGATAAAATTTATTGAGTGGCCCGCTAGATCTCCGGATAAAACTCCACTGGACAATATTTTATGCTGCTATATCCAATATACCAGACAATTTGAACACTTATTTGAACCCAATACAATGGTTATTGGTTGTATTAACTATTATTTTTATAACATTGTTTTTTTTTTATTAAAACAATGGTAATCTACAACAAAATTTGATGCTTCATATGTAAAAATACACTCTCTTAAAAACATCATCAAATAAGGGTGTTGCCATAAAAAAAATGGCCAGGGCAACAAGGTAAATCGTAATATATTTATTTCAAAATTAAAATTATATAGATTCAATAGCAATCTTCTTCATTTAGTCAAATCGTATTTATCCAGACGTACATTAATTGTTTCATATAATTGATTTAAATGTGAGACCTTCTTAACGTTCTCTAAAACACCTCAAGGCTCAAATTTGGGGTCATTATTGTTTATCTTATTTATTAATGATTTGCCTTAAATGCTTATGTCACATCATGTTTTTGCCGATGGCTTAAAATTATTTTTAAATATAACCTGCTTAGATGTTCACTTGAGGTTGCAAGAATTCATCGACCTTGTCGTGTCTTGGTAGTCAGAGAATAAACTAGATAAATGTAAAGTGTGCTCGTATACCTTAATGAAACAACCACTAATGTATAATGAGACCCTTGGCGGTAGAGCTTTAATACGTTCTGAAAACATTAAGGATATTGGTGTGTACTTTGATGATAAACATCAGAAAATCATTTTATAGGCATATCAATCCTTAGTTTCGTGACTAGAAACACATGATTTAATAACACTACTATCTTAAAATCCTTATAATTTGAGTTAGCTTATTCAAAATTAAAATAGTATAGCTTTATTTGTTATCCCTGATATCTAAGTCATATGAATTGTTCCATAATAGTATGGATGCACCTGTATTACCAAACATGTTTAGTATACGCATACCCAGGTTAGACTCTCGAGAAGAAAGTGTGTTTTATTGCCAGACTGCATGAACTAACGTGTTGTTAAAATCACCAGTGTTTGTAGTGTGATATCTAGGGCAGTTATGATTTGAATAATTAATCAATTATTTACATCTTTAGGGAAACAACTTTTTACTATCGTGTATACAGGGTGAGCCACGGTGTATATAAATATTTAAACTAAACTAAATATTTTCGAAACTAACTAAAATATTTTCGGGTAACTAAAATATTTTCGAAAGTGCGGTGTTGCCACTTATACGTAAAACCGGCAACATCTTCGTTATTTTAAATAGAATACCCTGTATATTTTTGCATTTTTTGGATTGTCGTCTCTTTCTGAGTAACTTTTGTTAATATTTCCCTATATCTATCTCAAGCCGTTATCGAGATAATAATTCTTTTCTGAATTTATTGCCAAAAATGTTACTTTCAATAAATCGTATTTTCTCCTACCTACGCAGCTATTAAAAGATAATTTTTTAGTTGTGGCTAGACAAGGCCTGGAGGCATCTTCTTCATTAATCAAATGTTTCCAATATCATTCAGGGTGAGTTAGAGAATGCTTTCTATAAGTGACTTAGAGAAATGCAGGAAAGTCAATTTTTTTTAATGGAATGCCCAGTATATTATTACTAATTCGGAAAGGTGATCGAAAATATTTTAGTTGCATAGATCATACTCGACTATTTTGGTAACCAAAATTTCAAAGCAATCGGTAGATCCGTTCTCCATATACTTTTAATACTCCATCCACCGTGACTCACCCTGTATGTCACTGAATTATTCCATTGTTTAGTTATGTCGAAGTTATTTAGAGGTTATCTTTTATTTGTTTTTTAGTTATATTATGTATACTGTACACATATATATGTATTTATATGTATTTTTATCCTATAAATAGCTTTCTTTTTCTGTTGGGCAATAAAGGCATTATTATTGTTATTATTATTTTTCTTATTTGTCCCGTAAACGATTTTATCGATTTTTTTTCCAACCTTTACGTGCATAAATATACTGCCTAAAAATTGTTACATTAAATGTTATGATAACTTTGTTTCTTCACTCACTAAACAAGTCTCCAATGTTTTCTGTTACGTATTTTATAAAACTAAAACACTTTAAATTTTAAATTGAACTAGATAACCACCTATGATGTTTTCCAATCAGGCTGAAGTTGCTGCTGAACCGATAGCATTATTAAGGTTTTTAATGGTGTGTAAATATTATCCTGGGATAACGAAGCGCAATTTACTTAATAATAGAGACCGAAGACTGTTAAGTCATTATACAACGTATTGTAATCAAGAAAATACCAGTCAAGTCAAATAGTTCTGTGTAGGCAGAGATAGAGCGGCGAACACAAGCCACAGTCTATCTATAACTTATTTCCGCATTTCCCAACGACGACTTACACGAACATTTGACATACTTTTACATTAAATTTAAACGCTTCTTAGTCATACTGCAAAGATTAATTGCTTAAATTTAATGCTACGGATACGGAATATCCTTTGATGTTTGTCACTTGAAGTAATCTCGACGATTTATTAATGCAAATTATATATTACAGGATTCGGTGGTTGTAAGAAAAATAAATGAAAGAGAAGTAGCAGTAAATTCAGTAATATGAGGCTTAATTGTTTTATCAAAAGACGCATATGAACCCATAAAAGATCAAACGAATATATAGGTTCTATTACATTGATTACTCATCAAATATGTAAAAAATATAGCTTCTGCCCTATAGCACATTGACATGTCGACAGGCATTATAGGCGAGTTATTGCAATCATGTACGATAAATTTCTTAATGGATAACAGTTAGTTGCAAAGTCGGTGAATATATTGAGTCGAGACCATTACATGGATGGACGACCTATCGTATTTTCCTATAGAGCTGGTTGCGACAGTGTCTTGTGTGACTGTGATACGGAGTCCTCGTTCTAGTCCCAGCGAGGGGAGTTTGGCACCTCTCTCTGAGCATGTTATTATTATTAGTGGATGCGTTTGTCCTAGCCCTTATTTGTAACGTTCTCCTCTGCAGCCTAGGGTTTGAGAAGAAAGAAATCGACTTCTGTGTGCATAAACTTTTTTTAACTTTTAAATGTTAAACATCTATAAACTCTTCTACTAGACGCAGCGCAAGTAATCACTAAAGACTTATGAAACAAAATCATAATTCAATCCTCAAATCATACTTTTTTTTGCGAGATCTTACGATCTTGAAAAATGTTTCATTGTTCTTAGTGTATTCCTGTGTCAAGTTCAAATAGACACGTCCAAAGAAAATGCCACAACATTCATATTATTGGACATGATATGTACCTTCGATGTTCTATAATACATTGCATAATAATTTCAATAAGATGTTTTTTACTGTGTTAATACGTAATGACATATATTCATATATTTACAGGTCACTCATCTTTTAGTTCAACGGGAATCTTTTCAACATCCTCTATGTTATATTTGTTACTTATATCGCTATTAAAGTTAGTGTTTATGGTTGCTAATGCCTGAATTAATAGAATCAATGCCAATATAGTAACACCTTAAATATGTGAGGGAATTCACATAAGGATATACAAATGCGACCTAGTATTTTTTTATTTTCACGACAGTTCTATTGGTTGGCTTAATAAAACAGAAATCGACCTCCTCCTAGAGCCTCAGGCTGTGAAGGGGAAGATTACACTCAGGCTCGAAAATAAATACAAGGAAGAATACTCGTGTTTCAAGGAAGGTCGCAACTCAAATCCAATCATACAGTGACACCTTCAATAATGAGCCCAGTCCGCCAGCACAGACCACAGTAAAAATGGCATTGTTACGTTTCTATAGAAGAATATGCATGCTAAACTATCTGTCCGCTTTCCAGTTCAGTTCGCTTTCATCAGTATTATCGCCTTCTCAGAATTAAATGATCACCGTCTTCGTACAACGTATGTTTCAAATTCATAGATTTCAATCCATTTAATATGTTTCAGGTTTTCTATTCCTTCTTCTTTCATACATGTTGAACAGGGAACATTCTTCTAAGCTTCCATAGTTTAAATGGGTCATCTTCAGATAACTGCCCTTTTCGTCTGTTCAGTATATTTTTGACTGTCATCTTGCCAACTAATTTCGTAAATTCCGGACCTTTCTTTAGTCTTAATTTTATCTTTGGGATTGCCTAAAAATTGTAACAAAAATTGCAAAATTGTGTCAATTCCGTACGAACACACAATTTATCAGAGGATTCAAAAGAGTTTTCAAAGACTTAGCAACGACATTAGTGCGACACTCTTCTAACTCTTCGAGAACCAAATTGCAATAACTTTTAGACAATCTCAAAGTTAAAATAGAAAATAAAGAATGAATCGGGATTTTAATGAAATTAGTTGCCAATATTGTAGACAAGCAAATATTGGACAAACGAAAAAAGCAATGGGAAGGTTCAAAAACCACATGAACAAGTATGTATGATTAGAAGAATCTTCCGTTGCCCAGCATGCGTTTGAAAGAATAGACTCTAGTGCCTTGGTAAGCCTTTGAAAATATTAAGGTAGCTAAATGTCATAATAGCGTGAACAAAGCCAAGGGCCCTATACCTAACAATCAATTGTCTTGGTTGATTCGGTAAATGACGGCATTAATGGATCAGTGAACTGAATGTTTACCTCATTAAGTTTTACGAACCATAAACGAAAATAGCCAGAAATTCGGTATTATAATAAGTATTGCCGTAAACCGAAACAGTTATTGTTTCACTGTTCATTGACCATGGAGTAAAAGAGCTACATTGAGTTCGTTTATTAGTGAACAATGCATGAAATAGGAAAAATATTCCCCATGATTTAACTGGACCAAATTTAGGTACAAATAGAGATTAGAGGCAGTTTAAAATTAGTTTTAATTGTCCCCTGTTGGTATCAACTTGGTTGTTGAAACACGCGTCAAGTAGTATGTAATCTTTCAGTATTCGTGGACAACAATGAATTTAAAATACAATTCATAATATTAACAAGAGAATAATTAAATAAATTGTAAATATATCGAAGGCATACTTAATATAGATTAAATACATAATATAAATAAGGGTATGTTAATATATTCGTTTGCGGAGTATGACGTCATCGTCTGTCTAGATAAATAAAGCCTGGGATTATTTATCTATCGTAAAAGTCATATTACATTACATTCACTTATATTTAATAAGAGCCTGTTATGTTGGTAGTATAAACTACTCTTGTTGCAGACCGGTAGCCATCTCTACAGAACCAATAGTTGCAAACAGCTTAAGGTCATCGGCATATAAAAGAATATGTGTGCTATATCAATACAGACCAATGCAAATGTCTTTGATAAATATCAGTTTAACAAAGAGAAACCGAGCAATGAAGAAGTCCGAGCTGAACTCTGGGGAACCCCTGATGTGGCATGTACTTCGTGTGATTTAAAACCTTGATAGTCAACACTTAAAATTACACTACTCAAGTATGATGTAAAGAAAAATGTATATAAAATCTAAAGTTATCCAGATTCAGATAATGTATGTAAGAGAAGTCTGTAATTTAGTCGCAGAAGTGTATAAATGACATCAGCCTAACTACCCCAGTCCAAAGTACATAGATACTACATAGAGTTAGATTTACCAGATTGGTAGTTACAAAATTACCAAAATAAATAATAAAATAATACCAACAACAAAATAATTCAAAATAAATTTACCAAACAAATCCATGCTGCTTATAAGGGATTTAAGATTTACATAAAAACTAAGGATGTCATATAAGACGATTTCACATAGTTTGTTAAAGTTATATCGAAGAGCTGTAGAACTATAACCATTCTATATAATCATATTTTATTATCGATCGTTTCAACTATATACTTTCTGTTTTTTTTTTTTTTTTAATAGGACAGAATTTCGACGTAATCTATATCTTTGAAAATTTTGCAGATTGAAGAGATAAAAGTGGAGAAGCAAATTCAAAGCGCATTCCTTTTATAAGTTAGGAATTCATTCAATTGACTCAATAAATACAGTATGAAAGAAGTGGACAAATACATTAAAGAATTATTTATGGGGGGGGGTTGCACAACGTATATTAACACGTCATAATGTTTGGTATATTTGACGTTTTTTCGTGTCATTTAAAAAATATCAAAAGTTGCTCAATTGGACCTAATGTAAGATTTCGCATTGTCTATGTAGTTTGATATACCCCTATATCGTTTGATGTCAGATGACCAAAGAATTATCTAATCAAAAATTGCAGGTGCAGCTTTTCCACCTTTGTTTTAGTGATATTTTAGTATTTTTTTTTTCTGTTTTAGTGAGAAGAAACCTATAATAAAGTGTTCGCAAATAATTATACTGTAACGAATTTACTAGAAAGTTCTTTATTTCTCGAACACTTATTTACAACTCAACTATTCACAAGTCCAACTAACTAACTAACTTTCTTTCTACTTTAACTTTATAAACTAACTTTCGCACTGTATATCACTTTTTTCGCACTATATCGCTCACTATCGCAGTCCAAATTCAACTAACTCTTGGCCGGACGACACAATTCTTATATAGGCAGTGGAACGTCTCTCCAGACGTTTCTAGATAAAGAACTTTGGCGAACCTTCCAGTATAGAATGCACTGGAAGACAACACCGCACGCTCTCGAGGTTTCGAATATTCCCGGCGTTCGGGATCGCCCGAGGCGTTCGTGACAATACTATGAGTATAATAACTTTTTTTGTCTTGCCTGCTTTCCTTGCACTATGACACTATGATGACGGTGTTTTTAGGCGATTCTGAAAATTTCTTAACGATTTTTATTCAATTTTGCGTTCTTTCTAATGACTCGATTATAAGAATCTGGACGTCACATAGCAACAAAATAGTTTCCGGTAATACATTCCTACACATTAACAAAGCCTATTTACAAAGTTAGGTTCATATTTTAAAATTACACTGTATATAACAATTGTGTGATTTAGTATGAAAGATCAATCGGATAATACAAAAATATAAACAAACTCCCTCTCGATCACAATAACATGCGATTGTGTCAGCATTTTATACCAATTTATCCAATTACAAAGCAAATTTCAAAATATACAATTTACAAATAAGACTAAATAATCTTCTTGAATGCGTTTTCAACTAAAAATAGCATTATATTGAAGGTTATGTATCTAATTATAGAATTTTACTTGAATACAAATTGGTCATTGCTTTAGACTTTCATAAAATTAAAAAAATTACAAGTATTAATCCTTCTGGTTTAATGAGATTAGTGTTTCCATGAATATAATATATTTAAAACTGATAAAATATATTTGTAGTGACTTTGGCGTAGGTAAATGTATTATCCTTCTTAGCACTGAATATTTTCATATGAAAAGATTAAAATATTTTCTTTACATTATATCATGCCGTTATTCAACTTGTTTGTTGCTTATTTTATTTGCTATAAATAATAAATACATTACTTATTTCACTGTTATATTTTAGTAACAAGCTGTATTTAAAACAAAAAAATCAGAAATTAACTTTCGAAGGTTCAAAATGTAATATATAGTTTTGGACATGTGAAATAAGATTTATACATAGAGGACGCTACACAGAGAAAAGAGATTACTTGAACATGTACTCTTAGTTTCTTTGAATTTGACTTCATTGTGTGAAAATAATGTTTATTAACTCTACACATTGTAATTTCTTGATATCAAAATATTTTTTGTTGATAATGTTTCATTGATATTTAACGACTAAAATTAATCATAAATTTTCAGACATAGAGAAATTCGAAAATAATTTCATTAATTCAAATAATTATTCAAATTATTTTCATAATTTGAATAATTTGAGATTTCAAATAAACCCATTTATTGTTTTAATACACATATATTTTTGAGTCTATTGAAAAAAATATATTTTTATAATCAAAAAATCATTTCTCTCTGTGTAAAAATGAGCTTCTTGTAAAACGCTAATTAGTTAACTAAATTTAACTTAATTAAGCCTGATTATATAACAGAAAATTACGTGTTCATTAAATTATTTTTATAGGAAATAATTATTTTATTATGTACAATTATTTAATTAGTTTACAAATACAAAATACGTACGCGGTTACGTCGGAGTTTACTGGAAAATTCTATATTTAAGGTTGCGTAGTCGCTTAATCGGTTCTAGATTAATCAATTTAAAACATTGCATCTACGACAGAAATATTAAATACAGAACTGTTACAAGGAAATATACTATTTGATAACATTTAAATGACCGCCGAAAATATTCCTTGTGAGAAAATTATTAGCGTTATGTACACTTTCATAAATATATAACAAAGTATAATTCTGGAAAATTCTGCAAAAAATAACTAAACACTAAATAAAATAAACAGTTTTAAAACGGACTTTTCGTAGAACATCTTAGCTCGAAATTAAGTGGCCGAGAAACAATAAACCAACACATAAATACAGAATATGTGTTTTATGCGACAGTTTTACTTTTTTAAATTTTTCTCAAATAGTCCACCATCGTGCTTTCTCATGACCCATGGACAGGGTGGGGTGTGTCCTATCCACCTCAAAATCAATAGATGTCGTCTGGTAGACGTCCCTAATCAGAATCAGTCGAAACCCGATCGATCTGACACGATTTAATTGAGTGGTCGTGCTAACAAAAACAATTTCTCAAATAGTCCACCATTGTGCTTTCTCATGACCCATGAACATGGTAGAGTGTTGTTCTATCCACCTCAAAATCAATATGTGTCATCTGGGAGACGTCCCCGATCAGAATCAGTCAGAACCCGATCGATCCGATACGATTTAGTTGACTTATTGTGTTAACAAAAAACATTCTCAAATAGTCCACCATCCTGCTTTCTCGTGACCCATGGACAGGGTGGAGTGTGTCCTATCCACCTGAAAATCAATAGATATCGTTTAGGAGACATCCCCGATCAGAATCAGTCAAAATCCGATCGATTCGACACGACTTAGTTGAGTTATCGTGCTAACAAAAAAAATTTTCACATACTCCACCTCGTGCTTTCTCATGACCCATGGACAGGGTGGGGTGTGTCCTATCCACCTCAAAATCAATTGGTGTCGTCTGGGAGACGTCCCCGAT
The DNA here is from genome assembly GCA_037954035.1 of Rosalia funebris. Taxonomy (NCBI): domain Eukaryota; kingdom Metazoa; phylum Arthropoda; class Insecta; order Coleoptera; family Cerambycidae; genus Rosalia; species Rosalia funebris. The sequence goes on from JAZFAV010000007.1 coordinate 16,847,327, forward strand.
CAGAGTCAGTTAAAATCCGATCGATCCTACACGATCCGAACGACAAAATGGTTTAAAACCTATTTCTTTGGTTTTTAGACTGAAAAACGAGAAATAAACCGTAGAAAAAAAATTTTTACAGTGCGGAAAAGTAAAATCATAATGTGCATCAAATTAGACTGATGTGTATTTTCCAGATACAAGATGTCAGTAAGTTGGCCATATATTTTTAATAAAAGGCAGATTTTAAAATAGGTAAATATGTACATAAATAAAAATACATTTTCTTCGTTAAAACTTCGTCATAAATTAATATTATATCAGTCCCCTAATTGGGTGGCTTATATTTGAACGAGACATTAGAATATGCTCACTAGTGCTTTAAATATACTCACAATCAGTACTAAACGATGATACAGAGGCTCAAAAAATTTAGTATTTTAATTTTCTGAAAGGGTCCAGTTCTTCAAACATAATTGTTGTCGCACTTTTTGATATAAGTTTATTGCTTATCTAGTTGACAAATGCGTAGTATGCAATTCGTGGTGTTTAAAATACTAATTGACCACTATTTAAGAGTAAAGGAAAATACAATAAAATTGGTAGCACTGTTTTTTCTGTTTTAAAAAGCACTCGGAAATGTTAGAATTTGTATTTAAAATATCACTTTTGAGAGCTACTCTTTTCTAATTTTTTCGAACCGTGTTTTTAAAGGTAATGATGCCATCGATATTTGGAATATACCTTTGCGTAATACATCTTATTTTACGTGAGTAAAATAAGAATTGGCTACATATTTTTTTTTTGAGCAAGTTAATTTTTGACCCCAACAATTTCAATAACACGGAAAACTATTTAAAGTGTACAGAGGCAATATATTCACTGTCATTGGGTACTGCCAAGCTGTGAATAAAGCACATTTTAAATATTTAGTGCAAATTAGTTTTCTTATTTTATACTTCAATAATCATATGTGCATTTGCTTTGTTGAATTATTCGTGTCGAATATTAAAAAAAAAAATCTCTTATATAACAAATTCCTTGTTTTGCTTCATTTTGCGCAATCAAAAATGAGGATTCCATTAAGAAAATATCGATGATGTCATAACAAACATATACGAGTGACTAAAAAAACATTAGTACCAGTTTTATCTCTGTATAGAACTCATCACTTGCTGTATTGAACTGTATAGAAATATTCAACATAGTACAATCGACATGGAGCTGTAGACTGGACAATATCGTGGGTTTGTGATAGAACAGTTTTTCTTAATGGTGAATCAGCTATCCAAACTCAGTGACAATTTTTGGACAGATTATTTTGGAGCCAGAACATGCAGTTCTGGCTCCAAAATATTTAGATCTATTTAGATCTATTTACTGTGCGTTTTATCTCACGATACGACGATATTCCTTGTTCTGCTCGCTTTTGGGCACATCTAACGTTTTGTAATTACTGGTTGTAGAGTTATCACAACATCGAGATGTATTCTCCGCCATTCTCCAATATTTAACATTTACATCAACGAAGTAGCGATGAAGTTGCATCGATTTCTTACACAATGATACAGAGAGTAATAGAAATATTCGAGGTTGATTAGAACTATATGTACGCAATAACGCAGCTCATCTCACAGACATTCTATTCAAAAATTAAATTGGTATGAAAATTACCTTTGCCATAATAGGAAACGCTGAATAAAAACTTTTATATTTTCCACGTTCTATTCAAGAAAATAAAATGGCATGGTACTACTTTTGCCGTGATAGGAAGCGCTGAACAAAAATTTTTATATTTTGCACGTTATTTCAATTCGAAAATCGTCAGTTTCCTATGCCCTACCCTGTATATGTGGTACTACTTTTTAATTTTATCAATTTGTTATTTGTAAATTAAATTTATTGTTTTGCAAAAATGTCTTAAGTGGATTTTTGCGTGATATCTACCAGAAAATACCTAGGCACTGCCTAAAAAGTTTGATGATTTAAATTTTTTTTTGTTTTTAGACACGCTCTGGATAGTGTCAAATGTTACCATATTTGTATGCAATACATTCTTATTATAAAACGTAGTTTATTCTTATACTTGTATGTATTATACTATAGAATATTATTTGAAAAATCAGTTTAAAACATGCACTTTTGTCTTTTAGATTTAGGTTTTTACGGTAGTTTTATATATTTTAATCCGTTCTATTATTAGGTTTTATCTTTTTTTATATCTACCTGATGCTCGAATATTTGACTTGTTAAACGCCTTTTTATGTTTTTATTATGAATTAAATAAACCATCTACCCACCTATTTATTTTGTAGAGTTTGATAATGATTTCTAAATAACAAAATATCAATTAAGAATTAGTTGTTTTTTGCAAAGGCATTTGGATAGTTCTTAACGACTTAATTGGCACTTCCATGTATTTCTGTTGAGTGGCGATTTGATTGTAGGTGCATTTGTGCAATGAGCCCTCCCTTAAAAATTCCTAAAAATACCTATTAGATATTTACTATACCTTACATTATCATTATACATAGAATGTTCCGATATCTAACAATCTCGCTTCAGCTTGTTAGATGTCGCGAGATTTACCAGTCCTAGAATTTATCAGATTTATCTACGGGATATTAAATCTGCAACTAGGAATATATAGGGAGTTCAATTTTTGTATTGCACACATCAAAAGACCGTTTAACCGTGTGTTAGAAAGAGAGGACTCGGGCGCGTGAAATAGGATATATCTATACGTATCTTATAAGACTTGCGTGCATTGCACGCAATATACAAGCGAATTGTACGAAACTTTTAGTAGAATGCTTATTCGGTTATTTTTCGATTGGATTCGATTATTTTAAATACTGGCTCGCATTTTTCGCCAAGGTTATGTCTCATTGTGAAATCGTTTTTAAAGAATTTCAGTCTCGATCATTGGATGCTGTCAAGATGAGCAGTTATTTGAATAATTTTTGAAGACGCAATTACATATAAAAATCCGTATAACTAATTCCTCATATTCGCCTGAAAAAAATACAAGGCGATCCCATAATGACATATCATTTTTTGCACAAACAAGGGAAGCGTGTGATATATTAATTAACCAAACTAAATACAGATTTGAGTTTAGAGAATACGCTGTTAGCGTCGAAACTATTTTTTCCCCAATAAATGTACTGACTGAGAAACAATTCTCCATTCAAGATTTTGAAAATGTAACTTATCCATAAAAACTTATGGATTTTTGGACAAAGTTAAATTGAAAAGTGAATTAATATACAGCAGGGAAAATTTTCGTGGAGCGGCAAGTTGCTTAGCAATTTTGCGATTATTTATAGATCGAAATCTGACGGACTGTTCTAGTGAAACTGGTTTATTATTAAAATTAAATTTGTATCATATCCATGACAAGTGTTGAAAGTGAACGCTGCTTTTCGACGCATAAAAGAATTCAAAACTTTTTGAGAAATACAATGGCATAAGACAGACTAAATTGACTTCGCATGATAAGTATGGAGAAAGTGCTAATTGCAGCGATTCCAGATTTTAAAAAAATCTTGTAATTGACGTTTTTGCGAAGTCCAAAAACGAATGGATTTCCTATATAAATAACCTCAGGCTTGGACATAGGTAAGATTATTTTAATTTTTCGTTTGTTATTATTTTATCGATTGCATCCCCAGACAAAAATTACACCGGCCACCACTGTTTCTGTTACTAAAATGAAAACATAAATTCGATTTTGGTAGAAACGAGCACGTTGTAAATTCATCGTTATAATACGTTCATTTCACTAACTATACTACAGTATTAGTAAATTCTTGATCCACTTTCTAATAACAACAATAAAAAACGAGTAGAGCTTTCATAGAATACTGCCAAATACTGGCGCGGGTTAAAGCAGGCCATTACCCTAATGAACCGCTAATTAAATCGCTTCTCCCAACGTGCATATGTTTCCTTCGTACGTGCATGAAAGACATTCACCCTAAACGAGAAGTAAATTTTCACTGCCATTCTCATCGTCACATTTAACCCAATTCGAATGATTCAGAACGATAAAAGTAGGGGACCAAACCGAATGCGGAACGGCGTGCGTGAATCGTCTTGTCGAGAGACCTAGAGTGTGGACGGCACCGTAGGTCGGTGAACCTCGAGAGCCTCGTTGCCAGACAGCGTGACGCCTCCACTCAAACTCCACGAACAACCGCAAAAAACAACTGCATTATTAATCATCCACCCACATCCACAACAATATCGCCATAAAAAACAGTTTGCACTCTGTTTACATAATAAGATTGCATTGCAGTTCCTTTCTCTCGCTTCCCTCTTCGCAGCAAACCAAGCGTCTCTTACGCCTCATTCATTCTCAAAGGCGTCTGAAACATTGTTAGAATAAATAACAGAACCTTCTACAGACCTTTGAAGTAGGCTCACGTTACTAATTTGTATCTTTTAGATTTGCTCTTCAATATAAAGACAACATCCAGTGATTATTTTTAATTTGCATTGAAGTGGGTCACCGGATATTTTCCATTTCAGTCGGTGTACGGACGAATTAAAACCAAGTTTTGAGAGAAGCGAATCGAGTGAAGTTTTATTTCCATTAACGGAATAAATTTAAATAATAATTCTAACAGAAAATTATCCGCTCTAATTTATCCCCAACAGGAAATATCAGGCACGATAACTACATATCACGATTTTGTCCTTATTTGGAATCATCAGTGCAGCGTACTCTTGCCTAATATTCTGAGTAAATTAGATGGCGGGTCTACCATTTTGGAAGCGGGTGCAGATACACGGTAAGACCATAGCAATCCATCTACATACGTGCTAAATATCAAAGGAACTTTCTTTGCGAGGGAAGTCCAAGACATCTGTTTTGCAGTTTATGCCCAGCGCGGGTACACGCGAAATTGATTGCCAATTCTCATATACTTATATTAGCTTACCAAAAATTACTGAAAGAAGACACTATATATGACGGAACGCAATAGTAAAATCCAATTGATACGAATGTAGACGAAAAGAAACACAAAATTAGAAACGTCCCATCGCTAGACGAAGTTGGAAGGGCGACTAGAACACAAAAATAACAGAACTCTAGTGAAATGCCTGCCAAAATACTTAAGTCGGAGGGAGGTATATGGCACAACTAATAGGCTACTACAAAGAATATAGAGAGAAGAAAGGATTCCTATAAAATGTAGCAGAAGCGTCATTTGAACTATACATAAGAAATGGACAAACTTCTGTGTCAAAACTCTAGAAGTTGTTACTGATCAACAGATGCAAGTAAAGTATGACAATACAATATAAATATTTATGTATAACATTTTCGTAGATTTAAAACAAGCTTACGATTAAATATATTCAACAGTTATCAATTCATATATATATATATATATATATATATATATATATATATATATATATATATATATATATATATATATATATATATATATATATATATATATATATATATATATATATATATATATATATATCGTTATAAACTCATTCATATTCAACAGTTATACAGGGTCCGGCAATAGGTACTGACGCATTTGTGAGCACTGTGGTGGGAAGACAGACACTGAGTGGCGGACAGTATAGTGTGCAATAAGTTTGCTGTATTATGCAGTTTCAGTAGCCATACATTCTTGGCCCGTGCAACAACGAATTTTTTGTATTACGGTGTTCATTCGAACGGGATCCATAATCGAGTTTCAGCGGCAATTTCGTCGAGAACATGATATTCCTAGGCTTGATAGGATCCCTACACGAAACACAATTTTGCAATGAAACGACGGTTTAATGAAAGTGGAAATGTGAACAAAGTTTACCGCGGAACCCAGAGAAGTAAGAAGTATGCGTACGCCAGGAAACATTGAAAGGGTACGACAAGCGGTAGTGCAAAGTCCACGGCGATCAGCAGTGCGTCAAGCAGCAGTATTAAATCTTTCAGACAGAAGCATCCGGCGAATTTTACATATTGAATTGAGATTTCATCCCTACAAAATTCAGATTGTTCAAGAGCTTCATCCGCAAGATTTTGCAACACGCATGCAGTTTTGTAGAGACTTCCTGGCTCTTCTTGGTGATAATCCATATGCTTTGATGTCCGATGAGGCACATATTCATTTAACTAGTTCTGTCAATAAACAGAACATGCGGTACTGGTCGGCAGAACAGCCTCACGAAATGCATGAGCAATCTTTGTATTCCGCGAAAGTCACAGTGTGGTGCGTTCTATCTGTCTTCGGGATACTTGGTCCTTACTTTTTCCAAGAAAGGATCGGACAGTTACTGTCAATTCGCAACGCTATTTGACTATGATCGAACATTTTTTACCTGCTGAATTGCATCGCTTGGGAAGGGACATAGAGAATAATGAGGTTATGTTAATTGGCCGGCGGGATCTCCGGATTTAACATGCTGCGATTTCTTCTTATGGGGATATCTGAAGTCCAAAGTATTTGTCGACAGACCCCACACATTACAGGAGTTGAGAAACAACATAACCAACGAAATTAGAGCGATCGGCCCAGATTTTTTGCACCGTGTCATGCAATCTTTTCGCAGCCGGCTCCAAGAATGCGAAAGACAAGAAGGGCTACATTTGTCTAATATAATTTTAAAACAATAAACATATTTGAAAACTGCATTATGTATAGAATAAATATGTTTCGTTTTAATCTCTGTGTTTCAATTACTAAGCTGACAATCACACGATAAAAGCTATCAGTACCTATTGCCGGACCGGTTATAATATTTAGCGAGAATTTAATATGGCCGCTAGATTATTGAGACTAATAAAAACGACAATGGATACGGAAGCACATGTATGTACACAAGGAAAGTTTACAGATGTGTTTAAAATAATGCAGGGATTAAGGCCAGGTGATGGGTTGGCACCAACAATCTTTGTTTAGTCTTAGAATATATGATAAAAGAAGTTTTATTCACTTTGATTCACTAAATTCAATAATTTAAAACTAACATTTAAATTAATTGTAATTACTAGAATTTTATAAGAGGGAGGGCAGACAGGGTACGTGGTGGTGGTCGACGAGGATTGGCCAATTACGGAAAATAATATAGCTCCTCGTTTTGTTGAAAGTGCGGGGCAGCTCGTTAGCATATGTTCTGCAGTCTCATTCTCTCGGATTGCTTCTTCTACACACAGGACTAGCAGTACAGCCCATAGCATAGAGATGCCTGCTTAGCCTGCAATGTCCTATGAGCATTCCTATTAGAATGAAGAGCGCAATGTATAATCTTTCGTTATTTGTGGAAAGTTGGTCTCCTACTTTTTGTTGCGCTATCGAGAATTCCAATCCTCTCCTAGGAGTTTTTTTTTTAAATAACCGCGCCAACAACCATTTATCCCTTTTTAATTCAGAAAAAGTCAGTTGTATGAGAAAAAATTAAGGATAGAAAAGTAAATCTCATCAGTCTTTCTAAATCATAATTCATACAAAACTGAATTCGAATTGTCAATGTTATCTTTTGTCGTAATCTAGAAACGACTGGAAAAATACTTTAGCTCGTTCTTTTGTTAGTATAATATGTACCTCAAAACAGAGCTTATTAGATCATTCCGATTTAGAGCCACATCTCTTAAAAAAAATTCTAACATTTTCGGACTGTTTTAAGGTATTTCTGAAGTCTGCGGTTTCTTCTTCTGAGAACTTGAATTAAATTTTTAATTTGAACCATTTACTTTTGAGATACCCTGTATAACTGATATTTTTTTCTTAATTTTTAATTTATTTGGAATCAAGTAAAACAACATAAAACAAAATAAAAAATATGTGTGTGCTTCTGTTCACTCTTTTAAGCTCTATTTAGGTAGTTTATAATCTGGGTCTCACTGTAACGTTTTAACCCATAATGATTAATTTTAATCCTAAACTTAGACAATGATCCTTGTTTCCACTTTAAGATTTGGCAGAAGTAGTTACTTCTATATTTAAATATGGAAAAATGTATCCACTAACAAGGAATGATTTTACAGAATTTAAGATTTAGGTAATTTTCTAATAACACTTAATAATTTAAAATATTAATATTTTTTATTCCTTAGATTTCTCGGATATTAGTCATGTTTTCACGCTGGTAAACGTAAAAGTTGATTTTCTATATAGTTTACACCCGATGGCATTCCTAGAATTATAGATTGCATACAATTTTTATTTATATATATTTCTGAAATAACACGCTCCAAATTAAACACATTGTCAAAATCTCGTTGAGTAGATATTATTTCAACTATACATGGTCTATTCTCGATATTTAGTATTAAAACTATACTCATTAAAGTTTTTCTCTGTAACTACAGTGGTTTCTGACTGGCAGTAATCTCTTCAATGTCGGACACGCCATAAAAGATGTAATATCTATAGCAACAGCCGTCTCTGAGAGTAGACAACATCTGTTTTGCCAATTTGCCGTAATTATGTACCGTTGAAATACCTATGTCCTAGGTAATTATGCACTATGTGTTGATAACATGTTATTTATTATTTAATGACTTCCATCTTTTTTTTTTCAATGTATTTATCTGATATAATTTTGTACACCTACGCGAAACACAAGTTTTGACATAAATCAATTGTGTTCTTACCTATTTTTGTTCACTGTATTACATTATATAAAATCATTTTTATTATCGCCATTGCGAGTATCGATTTATTCAAAAAAAAAACATTCGCAAATACATTTTCTGTCATATCTGATCAACATTAATTGTTATAATTAATTTATCTAAACAACTTCTTTTGTCAAGATGTCACTTACTTAACTGTGAAAATAAAACTTCAATTTTGCACCCTGTCCTGTGTTATAAAAAATATTTCTATATTTTCATACGATATAGGCAGAGAAATATTTTGAAACTAAAAATCACATTCGCACATTCATTACATGTCCAAGACCAACTACTGTTTTGTTTATTTTTAATACTAATTTTGAATAATAATTTATATTAATTACTAGTAATTCTTTTCTAATATTAATATAAACTATATAGCAAATTTTAAATACATATTATGTACACCACAAAATCATCCAGATCACAACATCGTATCATAATAACAATGAACAAGTACTACGTAGATACATATTGAGTAACATTATTCACTAATCTCAATTTTTGTTTCTTCTACGCTCTTTGTTTGTAAGAAGTAAATTGATATATATATATATATATATATATATATATATATATATATATATATATATATATATATATATATATATATATATATATATATATATATATATATATATATATATATATATGCAACTAACAGCTACCTATGTAAATACATGTATTTCACTACTAAATGAAATATTAACCTTCTACAATGCAAAGAGAAAGCATGTCATATTTCTGTTCAAATATGCCTCTAGAATCTAGAGGTACTAAATTTGACAACTTATCCGTCTTATGAGAGAATAGTCGTGTCAGAATTAGATGAAACGTCTAAAATGTTTATGTATCTTATACATAAATATTTTCTTTTCCTTTCACTCTCCTACGTTTTTGAATGTAGATTTCATTTTGTTAGATTGTACCTTTAATAATTAAAAAGTTTTTAAAGATTCTATAAAATTGAGAATTAAAAACATTTTACAAAATATCCAGTAAAGGTGTGAAGTAAATGTTAGCTTATTTCTATTTTCATTAACTCGGTACTTCCATATCTGTTTTTAGACTTTTATTAATTTGTTTAAATTTATATATGTATGTATGTGAAGCTGAACTTTCACGTATTTCAAGAGTGCATGAAAGTAACATCATTGATGAAGGTATAAAAGTATATAATAACAACTATTATCAATTTCAAAGCCATTAGGCCGTGTTGTTGTAGAATTTATTATACATACAGTTCATATAATACTGCGACAATGTCAATCTTCGTAAATTCAGTATATGAAATTTTTTTCAGCTTTTAATTAAAATCGAAATAAGTTCGAACCCTCATCATGTCTTACTTTATATAATATTTAATCAACTGTGTATTATTGATTATCCTTCACTCATGTCAAACCGCTTTTACGAACCACCGCACCGAGGGAACGATCTAAAATAAATTGCTGTTAGCTATAAATAATCGAAAAGGTTTGTGTAAAGCTCTTTGTTTTAATCACACCTACGTAGTATTATATTTTTGTTATGGCAAGGTAGATAACATATTGTATGCCCATATCTGATATCCAAGTCTTATAAAACCCAGATATCACTGAAAAAATACATTTTTTGAATATACAGGGTATTTATAATCTGCTCTAGGATATTTAAAGGACGAAGTAAGTATTCTGATAAATATGTATCACGAAAATAAACTTTCAGAAAAATAAAAGCTGACACTTTTAAACAAAACAAAATGGTATCCAAAGGGATTGTTTCAGGTCTTATACCCCCACCAGGTTTTGCACATTCACAACAAATGTTCAATATTGTCACCTTCGTTATCATATATCGACAGCCCGACGAATTAGAAAATTGGAAATTAAAAATTCATTTACGGGTAAAAGCAACTTCATCTGTAAATACAATATTCACGAAAAAATCTTGTATTTCTTGATTGTTCGCAACTCATTGTGAATTCTATACGCTGAGGATAAACTTGTACAAGTCCTAAAAACTATATATTGGGACAAAACAAAATACTTGTATATTTCAGATATTTGACAGTTCACTTTTTTCTATTTATTTATTTATTTTTTTATTTATTACTGAATACCGCTTGAATTCCGTTGAACATTGAAGAATTCGGTTGGACATTGAATCGACTAAAGATCTGCACTGTTCAGGGATAAATCCATTCCAAATATGTTCTATCTTAGCTTTATGTTTTGGTAATAACCGATGTGGATTGTTCCTTAATGTGTTTCATTTTATGCCATATTGTTTCAATGACATTACGGTCAAGACTGTTGGAAGGCCAAGAAAGAACGTTTAGGTTGTGGTCTTCAAACCACTTTTTTGTGGTTTTGGCTGTATGACAGGCCGCCCCATCTTGCTGAAAAATGTAATTCTTACCAACATTTTACTTCACAACACTTGGCAGTAGACTGTTTTGAAGTATTTGTTGATATTTCGCAGCACTCACGGTACCATAAATAAATTCAAAGCATTCTAATCTTAAAATTGCCATGCAACCCCAAATCATCACTCCCTTAGGAAATATTGCCGTGCGTTTTAAACAATGTTTGTGAAAAGCTTTACATTTAGTGCGAATCACGCGTTTGCGGTTATCACCAAGACAAATGTCAAATTTCTATTCGTCGCTAAGAATTACTCTAGACCAATCTTCTACCGACCAAGACAGTTTAAATTTTGCCCATGCGAGCCTGACTTGCTTTTGTTTAGCCATTAACAGTGGCTTTTCCTTTGCCTATAAAAACATAAAAGTTGTTAAAATACACTTTTAAATTGTAACCTGTAATTCAACTTTATAAAACTTTAGTCCACATTTATGTATCCACTTGCGACAGCATTCCCTTGACAAATTTTGTCCAGTTTCGTGATTCCGTTCAGTCGTAACTTGCCTTACTGTATTTCTTCGGCCTTTTTTGCATATTTTTACTAATATTCTCTTACTCCTATCAGACACCATTATTGGACGACCCGGACTTTTACATTTTTTATCTACAATACTTCCGGTTTCTCCGTAATTCTTAGTTATATTCCATGCTGTAGATTTAGGAATGTTAAGTTCATCGCCACTAGCGTACTGTTTTATTGCGGCAATAATTTTTAAGCACCAACTAGTGAATTATTGAACTTATAGAGATACCACGTACCATTTTATTTGATAAATACAGTGATTAACTCAATACGATAAGAAATTAACTGCAGAATAAAATGATATCTCTCGAAATCCCCGCAGCATTGTATTCGCAGCCTACTTACCTTATCTTGTTTCATTTTTGGCAGTTCCTTTATGTTGTTCAAATATTTAGTTGTCACTAGTTTTCACACATTTTGATCACTCTTGCATGTTATAAGGTTTTTATAAATAAGTATTTTGTGTTGCTGACTGACCTCATTTATTGTTAATTCACTAATTAAACAGTATTAAATTAAAAAAAAAGTAGAAAAAATAAATTATCAAATATCTGAAATACGCGTGTATTTTGTTTTGTTCCTATATATAGTTATTAGGGCTCGTTATAACATAAAGCATGAACCCTTTGTACACGGTATGAAAGTTTTTCGCATATAGAAATTGTGCAGCGGCCGAATTTTATAAACTTAATCACCATTCAACACAAATTTTATTTAGCATTACTGTAATTATACATAATTCTTCTTAACAATCATAATCATGATTTTTAACAATAAGAGAATAACATAATATAACAATAGCAATAAGAGAAGCACAAGTAAACCAGTTTAAATAATCACAAGATATTATTTGTGTAATACGTAACGTGAAATGCGACAAACTTTTTTGTCGAAATTTTAACTTTCAACTACTGTAAAGTAGAAATAAAATTTCGATTTGGATTGCAAACCGAAACTACAGCGCTAGTGAGAAATAAGTGATAGTTGAATGGTGCAAACTGGTAATTAAGTGATGGAAGAGGCAAATTACAAAGATAAAACACTACTGTACACTGGAGTAATTGCATTTATGCAGTATTTTTCGGTTGAAATTCGCTTCCTTTTGAAAGATTTCTTCAAAAAAAACAGGCATAAACATTTCAAAAATTCATTTTCACACATCAAACAAGACATTGCATGTGTCTTCGGTATGGCTTCTTATTCGGTATGAAACCACACATACCGAATAATCTAATTGAGAGAAAATGGAAAATTTTTTTCAAAAAAACAGGCATAAACATTTCAAAAATTAATTTTCACACATCAAACAAGACATTGCATGTGTCTTCGGTATGAATGTGTCTTCGGTATGAATGTGTCTTCGGTATGAATGTGTCTTCGGTATGGCTTCTTATTCGGTATATGTACCACACATACCGAATAATCTAATTGAGAGAAAATGGAAAATTTCAACATACATCTTCATATTATTTTGTACGTTGTTTTTTATGATATATCCGCCTTAAAAATTTAAAATTATTTTTCCGGGTAAAACTGAAGAATTTTTAAATGCATAAATTAGCTGACAATTACAACTCTATAACCATGCCGGGGTTGCAGTTTTACATGCATAAAAACCTGGGAAGTGTAAAGAACTTTTCATATCCCGTTAGTGGTTGTGCAAGTTAAGATAATTTCATTCATCATAAGCACATGTGTGCATTTCATGTCCAAATAGTACTTTTTGTCATCAACGATGCCTTATATACATATACACTGTGTATCAGAAAATCACTACTTGATACGCGTATGATCGATGCATTCATATGACAGTCACTCTAAAATTCCGTGTGCCGTAATTTGGAGTTATCACTTGACGATTTATTCATTAATTACACAGGTCTACAAAAGAAAGTCGACCCTGGGGGTGTGAAGGGTGAATCTAGAGGTTTTTTGGGTCACTCAACACGAATCCGAAATCCATTGTTTCCATCACGTCAAGGTTTCAAGATATGGCCAAATTTGGCAATTTTGCCTTATAAAAATACGAAATTTTTTAGTTTATTTTCTGGGACTTATTACCTCCAAAGGTTTTTGATGTACTGAATCCAATAAAATATATACAAGTCGTTTAGGAGTTATGGCTATTTTAAAGCAAAACAAACGCATTTTTAACAACTTTTCTGCACATATTTTATCGAATTAAAAAAAAACCAAGGCCCTAGGAAAAATCCTAACAACAGTTCTTTTTAAGCTGAAATTTCTGTGTTGCAACTTTCTTAACCTTGTTAACTTTTCAACTGTAGTATTCTTCACTGTTCTTTCCTCATGGCCTTCCAGCCCCGGCGGAAATGTGTGAATAATTGTAATATTTTCTGCTACATTTGTGATGAGTACTATATATCCAACCATAGACAGCCTCTTTCAAGCCCAGTGAAAAGAATGTATCTGCTTTATTTTGGTTCTAGTATAGTGGATAAAAACAAATGTTTGGCTACAAAAGGAAGAAAAGAATGCCTGGCAATTTGGAATGTTGTGGACACGGCAGCGAAACCATTACGATGATTGCTACTTTTGCAAATCGCTGGCTTAAATAAAAAGAATCGTAATAAAATCAAGTATCCCAATATAGATTCAACAAGAACGTCTTTACCTCACAGCGGAGCTATCCCAATTCCAATACCACCTACAAGAAGAGTTTTCGAATCACAGAACTGTGATGCTCCAGACTCTTCTGAGATGGATGAGCTCAGGATTTACTACAGTTTTTCTACAAATAACATGAATTGGTATTCTGCAATGACATATGGGACCTCTTGGAGAAAATAGGTCTTTCAAAATAGAGTTTTGTTGATTGGCGACTCTTCATAGATAATTCTAAGCGAAGTTTAAAGTGTGTTCTCATCCACAATACTAATAAACACAGTTCAGTTCCACTTCTATGAAATAAGTACGATTCTATTCGTACACTTCTGGGTAAAATAAAATATGAAGAACACCAGTCGATCATTTGTGTAGACCTGAAGATAGTTAACTTCTTTAATTTTATGTTAGGTACTTTTTCTAGTAACAGTATTGACGTTGTTCTACTCTGTTGAATAGAATGTAATAAATATTGCATGTACATAAAGCTTTTTTGATTTGAGGTATGATACATATTATTGCCTAATTATTGTCCGTTTTTTCTTGACCACGTTTCTCTTCGAACGAGTTTTTGCACTGTACACCAATTTCTTTAAAAAATCATCTCCCTTATTACTGGTACTAGAAAGCTACGGTTAGTGGCATTCAACGCAGAAATATCAGTTGTCAAAAAAACTGATGTTTTTCTTGAGCCATAGTTTTATTTTTAAATTTAATCAAATATGTCCAGAAATGTTGTGAAAAACGATATACATATGTTTTTTTGCCCTAAAATAGCCATAAGTCCTAAGCGACTCGTCGTATCGACTTTTGGTTTATTGGATTCAGCACATCAAAACCCTTCGAAGATAATGCCCCACAAGCCCTAGAAGAATATTAAATTTCGGGTTTTAAGCCAAAATTGTCAAATTTGGACATATCTTGGAGTTCTGACGTGATGGGAAAAACCGAACTTTGTATTCGTGTTTAGAGGCGCAAAACCCCTAGACTCATCCCCCACATCCTCAGGACAGAGAGTCGACTTTTTTCTGTAGACCTATATTATTAACACGGACAACATTGAGAGGTGCAGCTTGTCAAAAATAGGAACAAGTCCCAAACTACGATATCGGACCGCCCACGAAATAGGCAGTAAACAGCCTGGTCTTTACTGAGTCGCATTGAGAGCTTTGTGTAAATATCGATAAATATTATATGTATGTACACAGAGTTCGATCTTGCTGCGCGTAAAGTGCATCCTTTTCCCTCCGAATGCTGCCTCACTCTTTCTTCTACACAGCCTAGAGAAGCTCACACTTTTTCCTATTCTTGACCAACTGTATCTATCCCTCGTTGTTGCCGACAGTGTAAATACATGTTGATTTTAGTTTTGAAATTATTTTTCGACTTTTTTTTAATGACATATTGCATAACTGACTAAAATCTACGTAATAGAATGTAGAACATATGTATATAGTTACATCAATAGAATGCCTCTCTTGGTATTGATTAGAGATATGTGTCCTGCACACCTCTAACCAAATTTGACCATACCACGGTGTTAAGATTTTTCGCATTTTAATTGTTACGTACATAATTTATTCCTGATAATTACAACACTGCATCAGGACTAGTTCCTGAAATCAATTCAACTAGTTGTTAACGAGTTGCTCATGGAAAACTGATGTCTACTTAAATACAGGTCACATTTATAGATTTCTGTATTTGAATGGAATTCATTCCTAATTTATTGATTTATATGTTGAATACATTGAAAATATATTATACTTAAACATATCACAGCACGGCTGGAATCTTTATAGCATCCATATAAAATCTTGAAAAATATAAAATCTTCATAAAAATAATGCCGCGTGCGTAACACGTGCGTGGGCCACCGTCTACGCAAATTTAGACAAGCAGTACGTAAATAAGCATATCTTTTTGATATAATTAATGGTCATACATGTAAGGCGAGATAAGTGGCTGGATGCAATATAATTTCATTCATATTTAGTTACAGTTGTATATACCCACATTTCGCGGCCTGGATTCGTTACAGCATTTTTTTCGGCAAATTTATTTCAACCTAAACAGAACCGACTGTTAAGTAGACCATAATTCATGGTCAAACGCCGTAAAACAATTACTTGTTAAGGTTGGGTTGTCATTTCACTAAGATAAGAAATATAAAGACTAAGAATGACTTCTGTGAATTAGTTCACATGAATTTATTATCGAATTATGTCTATTCTATTGTTGAGTATTATTATTATTATTATATGGTATTATTATTAAATATTGAATATTACTTAAAGTACATGATCCATAAAAATAGCTAAAAATTACTATATCCGCTAAAGTAAAATTTATTTAAAAAATAAATATGAAAAAAATTGGATACAAAACGCAAAATAAATTAGAAATAAAATCGTATAATACTGATAAGTGATAAAATACAGGGCTTCAGGATAGTTTATGGGTCAACTTTAGTAGGGTAATGAACAGGGGCCTAAATCTTCAGTGGAATTTTAAACTAATGTCTTACACTACATTCTTAGTTTGAGCACACCGTCAATTTAATATTTGTGAAAATAAAAAAAACACTTTCTCTCACATTTTAAAACAGGCTAGACTATCAGCTTCAAGTTGCTAGCGTATTTAAACGTTGTTAAGGGACTGTATTTTCGCCCGTTGGGCGATTTTAACGTGAGGTTAATTTAATCGAGGTTAAGAATGTGTTACTATTTTGAAGAGGTAAACAAATAACATAGGTAATTGAAATAGTGATTAAACCAAATTAAAATTAAAACTAACCCTGGAACTCTTATTGCATAAACGCGGCGCATAAACGCGGCATACGGCTACACTATTTTTTACATAGTCGATAAACTAATAACTTATCTGCGTATTCCTGGTGAAGAAAGTCTGCGATTTTTAATACTGCTAAATTCGAGTCGTTATGACAACGTGTGTGGTCGTACAGATGTAATTTAGCAGATAAAGCAAACTCACTAAACTAGCTTTGTTTTTGGGAAATCGGGATGGACAGGGCATTCACGACATCACACGACATAAACAACGCATGGCTGTTCACGCGAACAGGCAGTGAAATTAGCACAATTAAATTTCCATTATGAACATGCAATGACCTACCATGACCTACTCACTGTATGTGATGTTGAGTATTTGGACACACGGAAATTAGACTTCCTTCCCCAGAAAGCCTACAGGCAGGTTTGAGTAGGGGAAGATTACACATTTAAACGCGGACAAACACCCAGCCCTGAGGGAAGTGCCAATTTCCCTCTGGTGAGAATCGAACTCACACAGATAATGTTCCCAGTATTTGGCCCAGTTGCCACCCTGTTACCAAATACCAAGTCAGCACCACCGCGGCACTATAAGAATGAGACCATGTGTCACCCATCCAAGTAGTACCGGGCTATTCGTTGCTTGACTTCGAATAGCGCAGGTCCGACAATGAACGGAGTACACTGCCTCATCCTATATAATGTTACTATGTATGTATGTTACTATAAATATTACCATTAGCAGCAAAAGAATATTAATTAATTTTCTTTATTTAATTCGTGTGGCACTTTATTTTTTTTTTTTGCATTATTTCGTATCTAAGGTATGCATATATAAAGTTACGCCAGAAACTGTTCCTAAAACCATGTATACAATATCACCAAGAAGGTCCGCATCATATAAAAATGTTTATTAGTCGATTTAAGTACACTTTGACTTTGGCAATTGTTTTTACTTAAACAATAATGTTAAATTACTTGCATGAAGTCAATCTGGTGATTTTCTCCACCCGTCAAATTTTATATTTTTTCCAAAAAAACAAAAATGTGAAAATTCTTTTTGTAAGAAAATAAAAAATATAAAAATAGATCTTTAGTACTTTAAAACAAAAAAGACTATTTTAACTAAAACCGACATTTAAGTGAAAATTTTTTTTGAAAAGTCGTAAAAGTCATTAAGTGACAATTCTACATTGCTGTTATTGTTTCGTTGTTGTTTACTGGAAAATTCTTCTATGTAAAGTTCTAGAAACTATAGAAAATTATGCCAGGAACTATCCTGAAACCCTGTGTACAATTTCACCAAGAAGGTCCGAATCATATGGAAAAATGTTGTATTAACTGATTTAAATAAACTTTGCCAAATCACTTGCACAAAAAGATTCTGGTGATTTTCCGCATCCGTCAAATTTCAACATTTTTCTAAAAATATTGCGATTTGTGTGCCTTCCACTACTGCTTACTAGAAAATTCTTGATAACCAGCAAATTCTTTCATATTGTAATCATTTATTCCTTTACTAAATGGCAATACATGCACAGAATCAAGCTTCAATTTAAATCGAATTTTGGTCTTCTGATTTCAATAAACAGTAGTACATTTAAGTTTGGGGTGCTACGGAAAAGTTACTTTGTTATGAAGAGAAGCTTTCCGCTTGGCCAATCTTTATACAGTGTAGAACACTGTATAAAGTTCAAAGATATTAATAAACTTGGTAATAAATATAATTATTAACGCTTGACTACCATATACCTCTTATTAAAAACTGCTTCGAGTCAAATCCTATCCAGTTGGACAAATAAAACCCCTCAACTACTTCGAAAACTTCACAAGTGATTAAATACCAATGTAAAGTTCAATAATTCTGTAATATAACACCTTAGAAGTCGGCCTTCATTTTGCTTGTCCAGTATCTGTTTACCGGGAATGAACCTTGACGTTTGCCAGATAGTGTAAAAACGCGAACAGAAAGGGTGCAGGTGCATATAACGGTATGTAGGTAGTCAGCGGTGTAGGGTTGCAGAAGAATAGGAGACATCTAACACACTGTGTGCAGCCTAGCTTGTCGTGCTTAAACATAGACACAACCCACCTGTCACAAAAGGCAGGAAGTTTTCTGTTACGAACCGCATTTAACACAATTTTTTATAATGACTAGGTACTAGGTAGAGTTCAGAATTTTATTATCGTAGGAGTGCCCGTTATTAGATAACATTAGCTGCTTCTATTATATTTTTCTACAGGTGCATATCAGAACGCGTACGTTTAATGGAATCCGTTTTAACACCTTTAATAGGGACAGACTGAAACTGTTTTTCTTTGTAATATATTCAAATCAACATATTTTATGACAAGTATTACGTTTGGTGGCACCTTCACTAGTAAACACGAAATGAACAATAAAGAATATGCAGAATAAATGTGTATTTTTATTAGCTGCTTAAAATCCGCATTTTAAAATATTGACCATTGGAAAAAATATAACAGAAACATTTTAAATATGCTATTTTTAATTTTCTAGTATAGAGTTTTTAGAGGCATATCAGAATGCGAATATTTAATGGAATTGAGTTAATGTTAACATCTTTAAAATGTATTTTTCACAAGAAACTGCGTTTTTGTAACCAAAAAAATCGATTATTAAAAAGGGAGCCATTTTTAGGCGCACATCAAATTGTAAAGTCGAACACGTATGAAATATTAAGTGAAGAACTTATCCCATTCAAACACTACATATTTTTATCTCCAATAGATCCTTTGACAAACTGAAACTTATCAGAGTTCCATAATCCAAAGTTTTAAGGTGACTTGTTTGCGGCTGTTTTCACCGGTTTCTTCATGGGACTACTAAATTACTATACTGCGATAGAAATGCTGACAAAATATCTAGGAACCATCTATATTCATCATTCTATCCTTAAATAAAAAACAAATCAAGGCAGACTTCAAGTGAAAACTTCCAGCCTGTCTACTAAAGGAGTGGTAATTTTTTAATCTTGTTGCTCTAAACTTGTTGCTTTAAAAACTTTTTTTAATTCGTAGCATTTCTAAAAAATATATTTGAAGCGTTAGTAGAAGTTCTAAGAGATGTGTGGGGTGAATATTGAGGTTGTGTAAGGTTTACTAAGGCAGTGGTGATTTTTTAAATCTTGTCGCTTAAAAATGTGTACTTTTTTGTTAAAAAAATACGGAGCATCCCTGAAAAATATATTTGAAGTGTTTTGCCATTAGAACGTCTTGATAGAAGTTCTAAAAGATGTGTCGAATGAATATTGAGATTGTGTAAGGTCTACTGAGCAGTAACGGGCAGTGATTTTATTTTTTAATTTTGAGAAAATCTGGTACTCTTTTGTTAGATAAATCATAGCATTCAAAAATCGTAGCATATTTCTTTTAGAGTGTCTTAGTAGAAGCCCTAAGAGATATGTGGGCATAGTGATGTTTTTTTAATCTTGTTTTTAATCCTGTCACTTAAAAATGTTGTACTTCGTTAAAAAATGTGTAGCGTCCCTAAAAAATATATTTGAAGCGTTTCGCCATAGAATGCCTCAGTAGAAGTTCTAAGAGATGTGTAGAGTGAATATTGAGGTCCTGGAAGGTCTACTGAAGGAATTGTGAATTATGTTTTTAAATTTTGTCTAAAAGTCTTGCACTCTTGTTAAAAAATTCGTAGCATTTCTAAAAAACATATTTGAAGCGTTTTGCCTTTAGAACGTGTTAGCAGAAGTCCTAAGATGTGTGTGTGGTAAATACTGAACATTCCTAAAAAATATATTTGAAGCGTTTTGGTATTAGAATGTCTTAGTAGGAGTTCTAGGAGAGGTGTGAATAAGACGTGTGAAGAGTGAATATTGAGGTTATGTAAGGTCTACTGAGTGTTTTTTTTTAATCTTGTCTAAAAATCTTCGTTTTTTGTTAAGAAATTCTAGCTTCTCAAAAAAAAATTTTTAACGTTTTGTTAGTGTTTTAGTGGAAGTTTTAAGAGATGTGTGTGGTGAATATTGTGGTAGTATAAGATCTACTAAGGCACAGATAAGTTTTTTGAGTTGCTTAAAAATATTGTACTTTTTTGTTAAAAAATTCGTAGCATTGCATAATCGTTTAGAAGGATTGGCAAAAAAGAACATAATATAGACGTATTTGTCATATGCATGTATTCTAGAATACAAAATGGATGATAATTTCTAACTGGTTAGAAATTGCAATAAGTATATGGATACTGGAGAAATAATCCTAAATATAGTGAAATGATTATAATATCCACTAAAATAAAATTATATTATAAAATTATGCTTTCATCTTATAATCTAACTCTCCTTGAATTTCACTTCATATTTTTTTCAGACAAATGGATTTGTTGCATGTAAGAATCATTTTTATAAGTCTATAAATTATGTCTTTATTTTTAATATTTTTTCAAATAATCACAGATTATTAATCTTATATATTTAAAATATAGGTAAGAAGCCCTTGATTTGAGGAAACATGTTCTGGGTTCAAATAATCGTTTCTTAATAAACTATTGAAAAAAGATTTTTCGCGTTGTTGATTAACGTGTAACTAGAATCACAGAATCCATTTGTTCGTCAAAAAAAAAAATACCGTACTGAAAAAATAGCAGTTGTTTAAAATAAAAAAATGTCAGTGAATAGGCTAAAGTTATTTTTAACTCATAACAATCATAATATAACCAGAAATTAGGCGCAAAATTGCCACACCAAGATATTTGCCAACGTTGTGGTTCGTAACCTTCATTTGCATACGCATATCAAGAAAATATTTAGGTCACAGATAAGGCGACTGGCAGCACCTTTCCGATACTTCACTGATAAAGGAATAAACGTATTTATATTTATGTTATTTGTTGTAGGTCAACGACCAGTACATAAATATACATAGACATAAATTCGATATTTTGTTTTACAGGCTGAAGGAAAATGCAAGAATCCAACTCAAATGCCTTGCTAAATCATAAAAACACCCTGTCTTTTAGAGTACAGAAGAATATACTAAATAAAAATGATATAAATACAACATGAAAATAAGGTATTATAAGAAGTAGTCGCCTGTGAAAATCTGTTTTTAACCTTTATTTTCTTTATGCTGAAAATAAAGTATGGGAAAAGTCATGAGGTATTACCCTAAATAACACATTGTCGTTGTTATTAAATAATGTTGATTAAACCTAAAGTATACCCACAATATGGAACATTTAAATACTTTCGTAATTTCTCTTAATAGATTTTATATTGAGATCATCGATCAAAAGAATCATAGACGTTCTATAAGATCATTTCCGGCAATTTAATCAGAGAATGTACATAGACAGTTGTTAGAACACAACAGTGATCAAAAATTAACTTACGTCATCGAAAATAATAGCTATTGCGACAAAGGATGATCGATAATACACCAGGACGGTTCTTTCGCAATATTCACTGCCTGTTCAACAGTATTTGGATGAAATATTGAAAGAAAATTGTTCAAAAATTTATAGAATGCATGACAGATACTAAATTTACTTTATTTCGTAGGTTCTGTATTTCTTTTCTTATAACGAAGTAACATATTAACATAAATAACATAACGAACATAAGTAAAAGAGCGAGTTATTAAGAATAGGATTAACACAAAATAAAATTCTAGATTAATTCTAGACACAAAACTTAAATACAAAAAAATCAAATAACCTAAAGCATTGTTCACGCGGCCTGTGACTTAACGAGCGTACTCACCGACACACCGACTGATGGTCTGTCGTGATCTGTTGATTTCTGATCGCAAGCATTTCCCATGACGCGGAAAAGCTCGTGGTTTGGCGAATCCCGAGCAGCCACTAGTCGCCCGTTGCGCTATTAAATTTTTATAATAATTAACGCCAACATCCTGAAAGTCGCCATCAAATTTTTTTTCTTCTTTTTCAGTTCTGTTAGACACTCAACACTGATGCTACCTTGGATTATTTAGTATTTACCGACAATACACGGGAAAGGCCAAACCATCTCAAACAATAACGAGTATTTACGTTCCTACGGCGTGAGGTGTGACAAACTTCAGACCAGGCTCGTCATGCCACCCGCCGTGGGAACAAGCCTTAAGAGGTCTCTCCACCGACCGGGTGCCATACACTGTACGACAGTACAAATAGTGACGCATCTGCCAAAAAATTATTTATTTTATATTTTTATACCATATATTATGACACAATATTTAACACTTAAATTGACATTGAAGAAACAAATAAAAAGATTTTAAAGTAAGGTTTTCGCATTTGTCAGATTTATTTATTCGCCGACCAACCATATTAATAATGATGATGATGATGGTGATGATACATTTATTTAAAAAAATACTTATGTATTCTGTAATGTTTTTAAAATCTGTACTTCTGTACATATTTCCAAAATCTATATAATGGTTATATATTGTACAGATCTGTACTTATGCATACGATCAATCATTTAGGTAGTGCCTCCCTGTAAAAGCTGAGTCAGTTTTTCTTTCAAGAATTAGGCAAAAATCACTTGGACGTTTTTACATGTCCGAATTTTATTTTGTGTTTACATTTAGATATTGTTTTAGCATATTTTTACATGGCTCGTACTTTAGAACAAAAATTTAATGCAACTGTAATTATTAGAGGAATTGGAAAAAAATCTACATACAGGTCATTGAAGAATTTTCAATGAGAAATATTCCGATTGCCCTATCTCTATAAATTCTTGGCTCGGCTTGGATAAATGACTTGCAAAATTTGCGCGCAAACCTGAATAATCAAAAACTATTTATTTTATCGATAGAACCACATCTTTCCTAAATCATAATATGAATATTCGAGTGTAAGGTACTGGAGTGATACGAATCTTCATATGGTTCGTGCGAGCCATACACAATTTAAAATTTAAAAAAAGTTAATACTCGTATACTGCCAGGGATCTTGGATAATCACATAGTTGGATTTTTTACATCACATAGCTGTTCTTAAATCGAATTTCACGGGAGAGGTGTATTTGGACATGTTGCATAATACTATTGAGCCGCTAACTTTAGAAATTCTGGAGGAAAATCCTGATGAATTTCGAGATCTGAAAGTAACTTTTCAACCCTGCACACTATTATGGCGCAGTAAGAGTTTATCTTAATGAATAGTATCCTAATAATTGGATTAGACGGGGGGCCACAATAGAGTGACCTTTTCGATCTCCAAATCTAATGCCCTTACTTTTCTTTTTATGGGGCTACTTAAAATCTGAGATATACTCTATACCATATAGTCAGCTAACATCGAGGTTATCAGGTAGATAATTACTGAGGAATGTAGATCAATTTCCACAGTAACACTTCAACGGGTGATAGAAGAGTTTTATAAGAGGATGTTGAACTGTCCGCAAGAGGGAGATTCACATTTTGAGGATTTATTTAAAAATTCTATAAATATATCTGGTACTATCTTTTACTTTTATCCTTTTGTTATTCGGGAATTAAATTTATTGTTTTCCATTAACATGGGTATGTAAAAATGTCCAAGTGACTTATTGCGTGATTTCTATCAGAAAAAACTGACACCGCTTGACGAACTAGCTGTGATAAACTAGTTTTTACAAGAAAGCACTACCTAAAATGTTTGGTGGTATACCCAAATCAGATTTAATAGATTTTTTCAAAAGATCAACACATAAGTGTGAAATAAAAACAGTGTTTGAATAGATATTTGAAGCAGCTTCCAAATGAGGTGTTACTCACATACTGTCGCCATTTAAATATAATTTTCAAAATGGCGCCGGCCGTAACGTCAACTTTGATGATTATATTTAAACATTATTTTTGCACTTTAATTTATGTACGAGTAAGCAAATCGCAATAATATTGCGCCGCCCCCTGGCTCATATCGAAGCCACCTCCGGAGCATGCCTCTAGAAGCTTCGTATCAAAAAACAAAAGTTACGTTGTTCGCAACGGTCGATTTACTATATTGATGTCGAAATGCCGAAATTCAAACGAAAAGCATTTCGTACATCGACCTAAAAATTTCGTGACACACACATAAAAACAGCCGGTTAGTAAATAGAAGATGTAAATTTTTATTTTTTTAGGTCTCAGTACTAAAGTTAAAAGGGAGGGGAAGCAACTTTAGATGCGCACTATATTTACTAAATGAATATAAACACAACTCTGATGCCATCGCTATAAAAATTGAGAAATACGCCTTACTGCTATTGTACACAATACATTTGTCATATTTGTCATTGGTATACCGGCAAATTTATATTAAAATTGGAATACAAATCGCTAACAATCGCAATAAAACACAGTTTTAGGCACCCATTGTCGACTGTTGGAATTTTAATTCAACATAAATTAGACAACTATTTTACTTTCATGCATCGGCAAAGTGCGTAGGTTTATACCCGTGCAAGCTCGTTTGGCGTTGCATAACTATGAGTGTCCATATTCCCGACCCACGGGCAGCTTAACGTTTTTAACCCAATAATGAATGTCTACGGCGGATGTCAGCCGATAGAACGGTCCGCGTATTGTATTTGGCTTCGAACACACTGCATCATTTCAGTTCTAAAGAAGAATTCAATTGTTAATATTAATACAATGTACAATATAATAAGGGCCTTATGTAACGGCCCACGTTGGCACGCTAAAATATTAACTCACGACCAGTGGCGGCTCGTCACGGTAAGCATTGCCTTGTTGATAGATAATGTAAAACATTGTTTTGACTTTTCTTTTGTTGTATTAATATCTAGTTTTATTTGTCCATAAACACAATTCTAACATTCACAATTACTTATTTAATATCTAAATGTCTTATCCATAAGATACCAAACTGATATAATCTGAAACAGAACGATAAAAAAATCTCTACAATGCATTTAAATATTTCGCTTTGTGCTTATTACTTTTAGCGTAAAAACAAAAATAACCTATTCAACAGAAATAAACTATTCAACAAAAACAAATATTAACTATAGTCGATTCGAATCCAAGGTTCAGTACATGTACACAAAAGGGCCCCGATGTAATTTGTTACCAGGGCCGCAATGAGGAAAGATTATTGCTTCAATATATGTATCAGTCACTCTTATATATCAAATTAAAGCCTTGTTTAAGATACTCTGAGGGTATTTATAAAAAACAACATCAGACAATAAGACAATTGATTTATTGAAACGACAATTGCAATTTAAACAACACAATGACCCACAATAAAACGCGTTCAAAACGATTGACTTATAATAGTACGCACCTATTATACATAAAACCGACAGGGGTACTATCCGCAATTTACTGTCATTTGATCAATGGCATTGAAGATTTCGGCGAGTCATGAGGCAATCACACGCTGATCACTTTTCATACGCGCTGAATTTCGGATATGAATACAGTTTACAATTAATTAGAGTATCCAATACATAAATTCTTGTTGTAAGGAACTGGTGTCACTTTCATGGATATTACAATAAATTCGCTGATAGCCTATATTAAACTTAGCCAATACCAAATAGAGTTAAGATAAAGAAAATTTAATATATCCTTCTCCTTCATTAACAGTCTGTTGTTTACACTGCAATTTGTTACTGCAAGGTCAATCGGACCACCTCCCGAATTATATTGCTGTGTGGGTTTTCAAGTTTCACCAGGAATATTCACACCTGCCCTCCTATACCGGGTGTAACAGGATCGTGGTATGCCTCCCTTTCTCCTTTAGTTTTGAAGATAATTGATTGAAATTTGGGATATCCCATACACATAATAAGCGGCACTTTTTGACATGCAATTGATTTTTCTTTCATTTCCGGTTTCGCCGGAAGTGACACTAACTTTCAATATTTAAATGGAATACTCTATATATTATTGCATTTTTGAATTCTGCATAATTTTATGAATCCAACGATACTAAATAAGTGACATTTCAAAAATCAACACTTTTTATAATCTAATTTTTAGTTTTCCATTTAAGTGTGCCATGACGGTTCCGATTTGTTCTAAATGACCCGTGTAATGCAACAAAAATCGAAATCCCGTCAAAAATACTAAATCACGTGATTTATGAACAAATAAAATTCATCAAAATTGTTTTTGGGGCAAAACTCAATTTTTTCAAATAGAACCATATCGGTACCGTGGTACCATTTATTAGTACTGTTAATAAGGAATTTATCATATGTCGTATTAAAATGTGCAATAAATACAAGCAAAATTACAGCTAAATGAAAATTTTAGTATTTTTTATTTTCTTTTAGCTGTAATTTTTTTTGTATTTATTGCACATTTTAATACGACATATAAATAAATTCCTTATTAACAGTACTAATAAATGATACCACGGTATCAATATGGTTCCATTTGAAAAAATTGAGTATTGCCCCAAAAACAATTTTGATGAACTTTATTTGTTCATAAATCACGTGATTTGGTATTTTTGACGGGATTTCGATTTTTGTAGCATTACACGGGTCATTTAGAATAAATCGGAACCGTCATGGCACACTTAAATGGAAAACTAAAAATTAGATTATGAACAACGTTGACTTGTTTCACTTCCGGCGAAACCGGAAGTGAAAGAAAAATCAATTGTATGTAAAAAAAATCCGCTTATTATGTGTATAAGATATCCCAAATTTCAATTAATTATCTTCAAAACAAAAGGAGAAAATTGGGGTATACCATGATCCTGTCACACCCGGTATAATCTGAGGTGTTACCACTTCCGTATATCAACCAAACAAATCAATCCACAAATAAACATATAAACATTCTTAAGTATGTTTATTATACCAATATATCGAGGGCATCATAACAGGGCGTACGAACCAAAACGATACTTTTCGGGAAGGACAAAAAAATTTTTCGCAATCATATTTGAAGTTATTTAATGATGCTACTTTGCAGGAGAAGTTCATTTCACACTGATATCATTGTGAAATAATTAAGACATCCAAATTGCAATTATTTTTACAATAAGACAAAAAATCACAACATGTTCGGGTTTTGGGGCACATATGCCCTTCTGCTGTGATTTCCTCGATATGTGTATATGTATACAATCTCAATTTGTTTTAAAATGCATTATTCGTACATCACCAGTTATTTTTCATAGGTTTTCATAGGCTCAAAGACTTTGCTCGTTCAGCTCACCTGAAACAAAACAAATAAGTACATATTAAAATAAATTAATAGTTCAAAAGGATAAAATAGTAAAATTATTGATTATACTTTGGTAATTATACAGAAGTGAAAAAGTTTTGAAAATGCTTATCAAATTTTTCCTACCCTTCTATTTTCGAGGGTGCTGAACACGAATCTGGTTTTAGTTTCATCCGCTCGGGCACAGTTTTCGAGAAAATGGATTTTCCACTTTCCACAATACATTCCACTTTATCAAATAATTTTCACTTCACACTACGTAGGTAGCTTATATTAATACCAGTATATGTTACAACACTTACTTTATCCATATCATATATTAAACCGTCATAAAACCTATTATTCATTACGATTTTCTTAATTTCCTTTAAATGTTTACAATTCCGATACAATTGGATCCATCCATTGTAATATTTTTAATCGTACGCCCTCTATATGAAACCACATGTACTGATTAGTATACGGGGAGCTCCAAAAGTTAATTATGAATATTAACAACTAAATACGCTGTTATTTTGAAGGGACCTAACCTAACCTAACTGTCTACTTATTATGTTTAGGTTAGATTAGGCTGGGTTAGGTTAGGTTCCTTCAAATATACAGCGTATTTAATTCAGTTAATATTCATAGTTAACTTTTGGAGCGCCCTGTATACTAATCAGTACATGTGGTTTCATATAGAGGGCGTAGGATTAAAAATATTACAATGGACGACAATTGTATCGGAATTGTAAACATTTGAAGGAAATTAAGAAAATTGTAATTAATAATAGGTTTTATGACGGTTTAATATATGATATGTATAAAGGAAATGTTGTAGCATCTACTCCTATTAATATGAGCTATCTACGTGGTGTGAAGTGAAAATTATTTGATAAGGAAAGTGACATATATTGCGGAAAAGTGGAAAATCCAATTTCTCGAAAACTGTGTCCGAGCGGATGAAACTAAAACTAGATTCGTGTTCACCATGCTCGAAAATAGGGGGGTAGGAAAAATTTGGTAAGCATTTTCAAGACTTTATCAGTTCTCTATAATTACCTATATTTTAATCTCCACCCACTTAAAGCCTTAGCTATTCTAATAAAAACCTTTAAAAAAAGTCACAAAAATCGTAGGAATGCACTTATATTTTTTCAAAGAAAAATTAATAAACAATTAAATTATTAACAATAGACTAAATCAGTGTATTTTTTCTCTTCTTGTATATTTCATATATATTCCCTGTACATATATTCTTTTCATTTTCCTTTAACTGCATATAAGTATATTATGGGTAACAAGTAATAATGACGTTAATTACTTAATCCGTAGCAGACTATAATCCGTAAATGACTATGAATAATACTATGACAACATTATTATCCTTTGGCATTCGCTGATATTATTTTATTAAAAATACACAGAATGTTTAAATATCAGTTTATGTAAAAACATTAAAAACAATAATGTACTATTCATTTCATCGCTATTTGCCAAATAAAGAACTCTCTTATCTTGCCGATAAACGAAACAGTCTACCTGAGCCTAGCCATAAAGACAAGCCACGGTATGAGATAAGAGCCGTTTGGGATTTTTTATTTGACAAATAGAGATGAAATAAACTATATAACATTATTATAAAGTATAACATATATGAAATTATACCCAAATTGTCTGGCATTCAGTGAAAACATATTCATGTGTTTTCACTGGAAGCCAGACGAGATTTATCGCCATGTGAAAGAAAACAAAAAAAATTAAAAGTAAGAATTATTTGCCTAACCCTAACGGTAAGAAACGAGCGGTTACGAATTCTAACGAAAGTTAACAGGCCTCGAGATTTTAAAATATAGCTATCTGATATTTCCGCCACTGCAAGCATGTTGTAACACCTCCTCCATTTGATCAAAAATTAAATGTGTAGGATTTGACAAATACTGTGCACAACAGAATTATCGACCTTTGACCTGGTTTACAGATGTAACATCTACGTGCCGCAAATAATTAAAATTAGCTGATACATCATGCCAGAGACTTGATATTTTGACATATCTCAACCACATATCCTGACATTCTTGACAACACATCTGAACATTCAATACTCAATCCAACCATCATATGCATACTCATGTCCTCCAGTAAAATTAGAGTAAAAATCCATTTACCACAAACAAAATACTTCTGTTGAAGTTAACTGGATTAAGTCCCATATAGAAAAAACCATGAAGAGGAGTCGATAACTGGGTAACTACTATATTTCACGAATGTACACAGAGTTCGATCTGGCCGCACGTAAAGTGCATCCTTTTCCCTCCGAATGCTGCCTCACTCTTTTTTCTACGTATACATAGAAATCTCATACTTTTTCCTATTATTGACGAGCTTGTACTAGTTAATAATGTTGTTGTAATAGTTAGCTTTACTACCTCTTGTCTTTCGTGTGTTAATAAATTTCCTATGTCCTACCATATGTATAGTGGAATTATTTTATGAAGAGCAAGTCGGCAATAAAGCGTGCGACAAAGAGCAATGTATAGCTTA
This sequence comes from Rosalia funebris, assembly GCA_037954035.1. Classification (NCBI taxonomy): domain Eukaryota; kingdom Metazoa; phylum Arthropoda; class Insecta; order Coleoptera; family Cerambycidae; genus Rosalia; species Rosalia funebris. The sequence goes on from JAZFAV010000007.1 coordinate 16,877,981, forward strand.
CCTCCTCCCACGCGAATGCAGTAAAAGAATTTTATAATTATTTTACTGTATTCGCGTGGGAGAAGGTAAGCTATACATTGCTCTTTGTCGCACGGTTTATTGCCGACTAGCTCTTCATAAAATAATTCTACTATATATAAAAACCCTTCTGAGACTCTTGGGCGAGAGGAATGTGTCCCTATAATGGTTTCCTTGGTTCTTCATCATTTTAGCTTATGTCTTCGTGATATGTTAAATATTCGGAAACAGCTTGTTACTACAAATCCATTCATAATCAATTCGATATTAATAGCACGTATATTAACTATTAAGTATAGTTATGTAGAATAATTAAACGTACCAATTATTATACCTAACAAGCAAATAATGTACAAACATTCTGAATTTCTTGAAAGGTTACAGGGTTAAAATAAAAAAGTGACTCGCTAATGGGCACAACCTAATGCTATTAAAAACATGTCCACGGGTAAAAGAGCAACGAAATTTAAGCATCTTGAGGCAGCTTCGCATTTGCCTCAAATTACTGTGTAGTGACACATTAAACTGGCGCATTAGCAGGGATGATGAGTGTGCCTCGATAGCTCAGCGGTCAGAGCAACTAACCGAAAATTGGGAGACCCGGGTTCGATTCCCGGTCAAGGCATAAGCACTTTTATCCTTGCTATCGCCAAAGTGGTGACTCCGACGTGATGTGATTCATTCCAGTATATGCAACCTCCTTTACATCTCAAATTCGCGGATTCGATTCACGTCCTATCCATCGCCCTATAGTCCCGGGGGTTACCGAACAACGGTTCGTAAGAATGGCAAACGCGGTCACATTCCGTTAAATTGTATCGAGACAAACCATGACTCTAGGGAGGGAGTACTGTAGTGACACATTAAACTGGCGCATTAGCAAGGAGGATGAGTGTGCCTCGATAGCTCAACGGTCAGAGCAACTAACCGGAAATTTAGAGACCCGGGTTCGATTCCCGGTCAAGGCATAAGCACTTTTATCCTTGCTATCGCCAAAACTGGAATAGGACTTTAACCAACTTGCGCTATTAACTTGCGCAATGGAACAACACGAAAGACTCAGCCATTCCATGCTTTGAATTAAGTAAATCTTAAAAAATCAATAATTCTGGAGAGTGTAAATTCTAGCTGTCGATTTGTTGAAATGCAATACGATATGCTCATTGCTCATGAGGAATACAGTAGCAAATAAATTATTTTTTGACAGTGCATATTATTTTCAGATGAAAATATCTGATGGCATTGGAAATATAATAATTTAAAAAAATTGTCATCAATACACTTTAGGATTAATAAGATTATTATCACTATGATTTACCAAAGTTTTTAATAACGAACCGCCCCTGCTCACAACTGTAATTTACGGTATTTTCTTATTCTACTTTATCGGCATTATAAAACCTACGATTGCAGCAGATTATACCGTATAACTATTATATCAATTAGGCCTTAGTCTGTTTGACATTAACATCGCCACCTACTGTTGTTTGGTTTACTGTAAAGTCATAGCGTAATAAATTTAAATAATTTATTTTATCTAAGAAACGCTTGCGTAACAAAACGCTGTTATTGTTAGAAATAGATCGGAATATCGAATATGAAGGTTTCATGACGTACTAGCGAAATGATAGTAAGTATAGTTTATTGCATCGCTATTTGCCATTAAAAAATCTCAAAACATACCCTGACTTGTTTTTATGGCTAGGCTCAGATAGACTGTTCCGTTTATCGGCAAGATAAGAGAGTTTTTTATTTGGAAAATAGCGATGAAATGAGTATATGAATAATGAATATATCTATATTAATAATGAATAGTACTCGAATATCGGATTTCGGTAACTCATATAAAATAAAAATAAATGAGATAAAAAAATCGATATAATATTTAAAAACCAACAATCATTGTGGCTGAAGTTTCAATAAGTGTGACTGAAATTTCTTCTAATGAAATTTTTGTCTTTCAGTTTCCGAAATAAAACGGGATTCTTCTTTCGAGCAAGTAGCGTTTGTGGATATTTTTTTTAACATTCAAAAGTAAGAAAATGAGTTTGCCTAAAATTCATTTTAAAAATTGTGAATTTTATAGTACCTTGACATATATCTATAAATCTCCTACCGAGATATACAAATAAGAAATCAAGACAATGGGCCTTTTCTATGAGAGTAGTTGATATTCTTTAATTTTTTGTAGTATGAGTGTACTCGTATACACCACTTTCACAATATTTACAGAAAATAAACTTCATATAATAACATGACTAGACTACCGATACAATTCTAAAAAATGTATTATAGTAATTTTTATCAAAGTTTTCTGCACACAATTGTAGCAAAAAAAAAGTATTTTAATTTATTTTAATATTAATATTTGTTTTCATTGTAGATTCATGTAAACTAAAAACAACAGTTTATAATAATCAAAGTAACAAAATAATGCAAAATATTCTGACCAAATACATATTAAAACACAAAAAAATATTGTTCTTAGAAATCATAAATAAGACATTTATAACAAAATTTAATTTTATTATCCAGTATTTTGTACGGGTGTTTGTTGTTCTTATTCTTCTATATTTGTAAGTTTTAAAATTTGAAATCTGCTTTATCTGCTGTTGCAGCTTTGACAAGTGAACATCAGTTGTCTAATGAATTTAAGTCAGAAGTCTAAACCGGCAAAAAAATGTGATGAACTTGAAACTACTGTTTTACCAAATGGAAGAATGTGAAACTTATCTTAAATTTACCTAGTAGGTGAACTGCCATCTGCATAGAGTTCCATGTATTTTCTAGAATAGTAATAATACCGCATTTTAATAATAATACATTACTTTGTGTTGGAATATTACATTCAACAATAATTATTTTAGGTTTAAAAATAGTCTTCATGCGGTGCCTGAAATTAAACATAAACATTAGGTCAGCATTTATGAGTTCGGGTAACTCAATATCGAATGTTTAACTGTTCAAATGTCGTTGAAATAAAAATTGATTATTTAGCAAGTCAGTCTGAAAGATTATACGTTAGAATACACATCTTAATTTCTTTGTACGTAATTTAGTTGTTATACAGAGTATCAATAAACTCGTATTGTCCTCAAATTGTATCTTTAATTATTTATTCTCCCAAGTACTTCGAACAGGTTATGGGCCCAGGTGCGTCGCGTAAGCTCACTTGTAAGGGAGAATAATTAAAAGGTACATCGCGAGTGATAACTATTTTTGTATAGACAACGGGAAAATGGCGGAAAGTGCTAAGTATAACATCGAAAAGTTGAACGGGCAAAACTACCAGTCCTGGAACTATTTAGTGAAAATGTTATTAATAAATGCGGATTTATGGGATGTAGTTTCGACTGAATTACCAACACCGGAGGAACGAAACGACACCTGGCAGAAGAAAAATGACAAGGCCTTATCAACCATAGCCTTACTTGTCGATGTTAGTCAACTAGTGCATATCAGAAATAAGGAATACGCGCATGATGCGTGGGAAGCACTAAAGGAGTATCATCAAAAATCGAGTTTATCTAGCATGGTTTTTCTGTTAAAGCAAATTTGCAGGCTATCGCTAGATGAGAATGGTGATATGGAAGCACACATAAGTTCATTCTTGGAATTATTGAATAAACTGGCCGCTTTAGGGGAAGAAATTAAGGACAGGTTTGCAGCAGGCATTTTGCTGGGAAGTCTTCCAGACTCATACAGTTTTTTAATCACAGCGCTGGAAAGTAAGTCATCGAGTGAATTCACGCTTGAATTCGTAAAAAGTAAATTAATCGATGAGTACAGGAGGCGTCAAGGAGCTTTGAAAAGTCAAAACGAGTCAGCCATGAAATCAGTATATAATAAAAGGATCCAAAGTAATCAAACTGCAAAGTACAGATGTAAAGCAATGTTACTTTTGCAACAGGAAAGGTCATTTTAAACGGGACTGTTTCAAGTATAAAGCGTTTAAAAGAGAAAAGGCCAATAAAGTTACTGAAATTAATACTGGTGACAGTGATGATGCGTGTTTTATGGTAAATTCAAGCTCAAATGACGTAAACAGGGATTCTGCTTCGTGGTATGTGGATTCAGGAGCTTCGAGTCACATGGTAAACTACAAAGAATTTTATACCCAATTTGACGGTAGCAGAAAAGGCGTTGTGAGGTTAGCGGAGAAAGGGCAACACTCCAAGGTTCAGGGTATAGGGACAGGATTCATCAAGTGCGCGAATAGTGCGGGAGTGAATAAGCTAAAAATCGACGACGTGTTGTATGTGCCGGACTTAGATTCAAATTTACTTTCTGTGAAAAAGTTAACTAGTGCGGGGTATAACGTGCAGTTCGACAACAATAACTGTAAAATTGTATCAGGCGGAAAAGTGATTGCGAGTGCGAGGCCGGCGCCCGACTTGTACAAGCTGTCAACTGTAGAACAGGCACTGAGCATCGTGAATGAACACTCCAGCAACTGTCAGCATACGTGGCATCGACGTTTTGGGCACAGGGACATAGAAGCAGTCAAGCGCTTGATGGAAAGAAAAATGGCAATCGGGATTAATATTAAGGATTGTAGGATTAGGGAAACTTGCAACTGCTGTGTAAAAGGTAAAATTATTCGTAAGAGTTTCCCGAAATTTTCTCAAAGCAACACATTTAATATACTTGACTTAATACATACAGATGTTTGCGGTCCCATGAAGACTGTTACTCCAGGGGGTAAACGGTACATTCTTACTTTAATAGACGATTTCTCAAGATACACAACTGTGTATTTACTGAAACATAAGAATGAAACTGAAAAATATATTAAAGAGTTTATCGAGTTAATGAGTAATCAGTCAGGCAGGGTACCAAAGGTTATTAGGTCAGATAGGGGTGGCGAGTACGTAAATAATGCGTTAAGGGAATATTTAAGCGGTAAGGGCATAAAGATACAGTACACGGCGGGGTACTCTCCAGAGCAAAACGGTGTTGCAGAGAGAAAGAACAGGTCGCTAGTCGAAATGGCTAGGTGCATGTTAATCGATGCGAATTTACCAAAGAAATTTTGGGGGGAAGCAGTTGTTACAGCCAATTATCTGCAAAATCGACTACCTACTCAGTTAAAACAGAAAACACCGTTTGAGTTGTGGCATAAAGTCAAACCTGATGTGTCGAATTTGCAAATATTTGGATCTAAAGTGTATAGTCATATTCCAAAGGAACAAATTAAAAATAAATTTGATAAAAAGGCAGAATCACTAATTTTCGTAGGATATTCTGATGAATCTAAAGCATATAGATTGTTAGATTTAGATACAGGGCGTATAAAAATTAGCCGTAGTGCGATATTTCCTGAAAGAAATATTCGTGTTAAAGAAAAAAAGATAAAAGATGAAGAAGCGACTATTGAGTTCAAAAAGGAGCAAGAAAGAACGGAGCCAAATGACACTGGGATACATGAGGCCGCAGATTTCGAAAAAACTGAAGAAATAGAAGAAGCTACGGAAGAATTTAATGTATATGAAAGTTCAGGTACAGAACAATCTTGTGGCAGCGATAACAGCTATCAACCAAGTGAAGAGTTCTACATAGAGCACGGAGGTGATCGTAGATCAAATAGAATAAATAAAGGAGTTCCACCTGAGCGCTACACAGCAAAGTTAGCTGAACTTCGGGAAATAGAACCTAAAACATTTAAAGAAGCTCTTGCCAGCAGTGATAGCGAAAAATGGAGGAAAGCTATTGAAGAAGAAATGAAATCTTTGAAGAATAACGAAGTATGGGATTTAGTACTTACACCGGAAGACAAAAACATCATATCTTGTAAATGGGTGTTTAAGCTAAAGACAGGTGAAGATAAGATCTCGAACAAGTACAAGGCACGATTGGTAGCGAGAGGTTTTAGTCAGAAATTCGGTGTGGATTACGATGAAGTGTTTGCGCCTGTAGTGCGGCAAGCAACTCTTCGAATATTGTTAACAGAGGCATGGAATCAAAAACTAATAATAAAACATCTAGATGCAAAAACAGCATTCTTAAATGGAGAACTAACAGAAGAAATTTACATGGAACAACCCGAAGGATTTGAAGAAAGAAACAAAAATTTTGTTTGCAAATTGAAAAAGAGTTTGTACGGGTTAAAACAATCTGCTAGAACTTGGAACCAAAAACTTGATGAAGTATTGACAAGCGATAAGTTTCGTAAAAGTAATATAGATGCATGTTTGTATATTAAGGTTATTGATGATCAAAAGGTTTACATAATAATATACGTAGATGATATATTGAGTGCAGCTTCGGAATTATCGACTTGTGTGCAGAAAAACTTAAGCGTCATTTCGAAATAACAAGTTTGGGGTTACTGAAAAATTATTTAGGCACAAAGATTGCAAGAAACGATCAAGGAATATACAGTTTAAATCAAGCAGAGTATATAGACAAGCTATTGCATAAGTTTGGAATGAGAGATTCAAAAGAATCAAATATACCATTGGATGTTGGATATTATAAACTTAACGGACGGGAGCCTATGAAGAACAGTGAAAAGTATCAACAAATTATTGGAGGATTATTGTATATTGCAGTGAATACGAGACCAGATATATTACCTAGTGTAACCATATTAAGTCAACGCAACAAAAATCCGAGAGAAGTAGATTGGAATGAAGCAAAAAGGGTGTTGAGATATTTAAAGAAAACAAAACACAAAAGGCTAATATTAGGAGAACACAGTACAGATAATGTATTATATGGGTATGCAGACGCCGATTGGGCGGAAAATAAAGAGGATAGAAAGTCAAATAGTGGATACATATTTATGTTTCGAGGTGCACCTATTAATTGGGGATGCAGAAAGCAGAGTTGCGTATCACTATCATCGACCGAAGCTGAATACATAGCACTGGCCGAAGGATGCCAAGAGGCAATCTGGTTAAAGCAGGCGATAAAGGAGTTTACGAATTTAGAACCGAAAGTGGTTATGTACGAAGATAATCAAAGCTGTTTAAAGCAGCTAGCAAACCATAAATTTAGCAATCGAACGAAGCATATTGATACAAAGTATCATTTTTTAAAAGAATTGTATGAAAATCAGGTTATTGCATTCGAGTATTGTCCGACTGAAAAAATGATAGCTGATATGTTAACCAAGCCGCTAAATAAAGTAAAGCTAGAACATTTAAGCACCAAGGGTGGTCTGGTTGACTGATTGAAAAATAATTATAGTTGCGAGGGGGTGTTGGAATATTACATTCAACAATAATTATTTTAGGTTTAAAAATAGTCTTCATGCGGTGCCTGAAATTAAACATAAACATTAGGTCAGCATTTATGAGTTCGGGTAACTCAATATCGAATGTTTAACTGTTCAAATGTCGTTGAAATAAAAATTGATTATTTAGCAAGTCAGTCTGAAAGATTATACGTTAGAATACACATCTTAATTTCTTTGTACGTAATTTAGTTGTTATACAGAGTATCAATAAACTCGTATTGTCCTCAAATTGTATCTTTAATTATTTATTCTCCCAAGTACTTCGAACACTTTGTAGTCTCACAAATTGACCGGCGCAGGATGAAAACATTCCGCCCCGTACTGGACGTTTACCACCACACTGCTTAAAGTTTTATTTTTCCGCACTCCACTATACGCGGAAAAGTAATGTAATCGTGTAAAGAAAAATTGAAAAAACGAAATTTTTTTGGGTTTTATTTTCGTTTTTCGGCCTAAAAACCAAAAAAAAAAAATGGTTTTTAAAAAATTGTTGCTGTGTGTGTCGTTGTCATTTATTCTTGTTAGCACGATAACTCAACTAAATCAGGTCGGATCGATCGAGTTTTGACTGATTCTGATCCGGGACGTCTCCCAGACGTCACCTACTGATTTTGAGGTGGATGGAACACACTCTACCATGTACACAGGTCATGAGAAAGTACAATGGTGGACTATTTGAGAATTTTTTTGTGAGCACGATTACTCAATTAAATCGTGTCGGATCGATCGGGTTTCGACCGATTCTGATTAGGGACGTCTACCAGACGACATCCATTGACTTTGAGGTGGATAGGACACACCCCACCCTGTCCATGGGTCATGAGAAAGCACGATGGTGTCCTATTTGATTCTGCATTTATGTGTTGGTTTATTTTTTCTCGGCTACTCAATTTCGAGATATAGATGTTCTACGTGCGGAAAAGTCCGTTTTAAGGTTTTAAAACTGTTTATTTTTAAATGTAATATATCTATATCAGTTCAAGTGTCTGCCGTTGATAGAAACAAAAAGAAAAACGAACAAATTCTTATTGGAATAGTTTACTATAATGTATATATGTTAAAACCAATTTAACGACTTCAGAAAACAGATGTTAACGACGCATTCTTTTGTACGTCCCTAACATTCAGTATTAATTGTATGTATTTTTTAAGTATTTTAAATTGTGGACTGTAGTTTTTTATTTTGTATTATTCTTGTTGTATCTTTGGATTAGGAGTTACGATTCACTACACCGGTCACTATTTCACTGATTTATTGAGAATATGTACACTAAATTACAAACTTATTCTACTGTACAGAAAATGCTGCCATTAGGCACGCTGTTAAGTTACATAGAGGGTGGTTTGTTTCCCTGTATGGCTTCACCCCAAAATGCGTACATGCGCACTGGATTTATGTTGATTGCATTGTCTTCAACAACAGATGAACATTCATTGGCAGTTTGAGTTGAAGAGACAGGGAGCCATGACACTAGTATCAAAATATCCAATTAAGTAGTTTAAAATAATTCATACATTGAACTTATTTTTAAAGCTTAATATTTTTCATATAAATCTTGCCTGTACCACACTTTGCCGTATATTTAGTAACATATCGAAAAACATAAAAACATCAAATTATACAATCTTACTCAGTATTCCTTGCGAATTTTTTTTAATCGCCAAGGTATACTCAACTTCTCTTAAATTCAAAGTATTCACCTTATGAAATGAATCCCATGAGATACTAACTCGAAAATGTTTAATTTATTTAAAAGAATTGTTTATAATCTACATGTATTTCATGACATGACATTCATAATAAAAAATATTCACATAGCTTATAATATCTATCAGAAAAAGATAATTATGGAAATTATTACTAAATAATCATTAATTCCACTAAAGTTTTGTAAATACATGATAATCAATTTTTTTTTCTATTAGAAATTACTAGTTTTCAATTGCTTTAGCATTTTTCCCGCGTGCTGTCGAATTTTCGAATTCGGATGCCCCACTCGCCCTACTGTATTAGTAGTGATATAACGGGTGTGATCAACCAACACCCACTGAATAACAAGGCCTTAGTGCTTGTCGTGTGACGTCATCAATGTAGGCCGTGCAATTTTAATCATATAAGGGGATACATACACTAATATTTATGAAAACTATCAATAGTTAACTTATTTTAAAGAACGCTAGTTATATGACAGGCTTCTTGACAAATCCCAAAAATTATGTTTGAGTTTTGGTTTAATACTAGGTGTAGTATTAAGTGCAGGCTCCCAACTCCCCTACACCAGCGCCAAAATTCAGGATATGTATTTATGTATAATAAACATTTTTCACAGTACTGAAAAGAGGTTATTACACATAAATACATATACTGAACTATTACACACCTTCTCTTAATTATTATTACTTAGTAGGTATAATATAGGTATGCATGTTCATGTTATGCAGTTTCAAATTTCATTTACCTACCTAACATCGTGTATAACTTAGTATTGAGGTGAGAGTTTAGGTATAAAAAATATATTATAGAACACAAGCCATGAAAATACATTAATTAAACTTTTAAAGAAATAGGTTCCAAATTATATACGTTTAGTTATAAAAAATATTTATGCATATATAGATAGGTATATGGCCTACTTCGTTAATGTATCGAGTTTTCTTTTTTATTTCTTTTTTATAAATGGTCGCTATTTTTAGCGCAATAATTTTTTAAGAGGGCATTGGAAATACTTTTGAGAATAATTTTTAAAATGTCTTTTCCATTATGATTAGCGCATCCATCGAAATGTGAGACATGCTTCTGTTCAATACAATATTCCAAAATTAAATGAACCATGAACGATCTTTTATTATAGATTTCTAGAAATGTGTCCTCAAATTCATTTATTAATTTATTGAAGATTATATAAGTCACAGATACAACATTTATGACTTGTCCTTGGGGATATAAAAGTCCTCCACGATTTAATTTATTAATGGGATCAAAATTGTCCTCAACAATAGATTGCTCGTCATAGGTATACTAATTTTTGTTTACAGCTGGCACATTGTAATTTTTTTAACGTAATATAGCAACAATAACCACGTAAATATGTAATTAACGGCAATACATCGTTGATATCGTGAAAGTGATCATCATTTATTAAAATTTGAGACAATAACGTGTTAATTTGAGAAAAGTCTTGTTGAGAGCAATTTTTGCTTATTTCAAGGGCTTTTGACAAATTTAACTCATCAATATTTTTGAGCTTTTCATCTTTACTTGGCCGTATTTTGACATCTTTTGATAAATAAATGGGGCAATTTAAAAAAATAGATGGTATACAGTCTTCTTTTAGCCGTGGTTTTAGTATATCTATTGTAAAAATCTTATGTGTTTGAGTCTTGAACTGTTGTACTTTTTATTATACTACCTTCAGGAAAATGAGCTTCACATACTCTCTTGTTGTTTGTGGGCTGAATGTTATCTCGGAGTATCGCTTTTAGCCATTTTTGTCGTAAACTTACGTCCTTTGGAAAACCGAAAACATGAACTTTAGGCCCATTTTTATAATAGTTTCCGTTACAGCTAGGAACACAACACTTTTGAGGCATAATTTCACTAAGTATCAGTTACCACAAAACTAGCCGAAACCAAGAGAAAAACATACAATTAAACACGAACAAAAACTTATAAACTGTGCTGTAAACAAACCGACGGACCACCAAAAAAGCAACAGGTTATAAGTCCGAAATATATGGTTTTACGTATTTAAAAATACGCCTAACAATATAAATTGTATACCTAAATATACAACGAAATATTAGGTACAAGTTTCACGCACTTAAAAGCACATAAATAGTTCTGATTTCAGAAAACTGTAAGAAATAACGCTGAATATAGCAACTTTTAGGTTTAGAGGTTAACGTACCAGATGAGCGCTGTTGCCGGCTCCGTGAGGAAAGTATTTTTGTTAGGGAAGTCGAACAAGGTAGTAGTATTTGATAATTAAATAAATAAATTACGAAATACCACATTAAAAAAAGAGGAAAGAACATCTTATGGAAATATGTGTTTTACGATATTGAAGAAGAAAATGGTAATTTAAGAGAAAGAGATACATCCTTTATATACTGGAATCCTAATATTCGCTAGTATCGTAGTAGTCTGGCAACGTTGCAAACATCTGTTGCCTTTCGATCGTGTTTCGCCACCGGTAAGCTGGCTTCCTAAATCTTCGCTCCATATCGGAAAGGCCTACATTCATGACGTCACAAGCTAAAATTTTTTGAGCACTTTGTCCTTATGTAGAGGTGTTGTTGGTGTGATGGCCGGATATTTATATATAAGTGCTGCCCACAGATGCCACACAACAGTGTATCTGTTAAAAATCTCATGTTATATAATTACATTTTACAAAAATATAAATATGCCAAATTGACGTTTACCACCGCACCTAATCCACCAAATTTTGGTCCAAAACTTATCCCATAACAAACTTATCGTGGATACAACTTTTTAAAATCCTAAGATAATATTTAAACTGTAAAATAACTCAATCAAGAATTTAACTGCGAGTACATATATGTACATACATAAGATACATTAAAAGCTCTTTTGAACGTATATATCGTTCAAAAGAGCTTTTTGTATATGTCCAAATTTCACCACGATAGCGGTAATAAATAAAAAAGAACCAAATGGAACTCCATCAAAATCGACCAGAATTTGTATCTAAATATACACTAAGCAGAAAAATTAAGGGGTTTAAAAAAATCCTAAACTTTTAGCTGATTTTCAAAGGCCTGTAACTTGGAGAAAACTAGTCGCAGAGCAATTTAAAAAAAATGGAAATTGAAGGTCCAAGGTTCTAGTTTTCAGATATTGAGATAAAAATTTTGTTTAAAAAAAGTCAAACCTGACTTCTTTGCTTTGAACGACGATAAATCAACGAAAAATCATCGTACAAGGCTTTTAGACCGCTCAAATTAAAGAGGATAAAATTATTTAAAAAAGCTTTTTAACGAAATCACTGGAAAAAATTATTTGAAATCCGTGGACCTCTTGAAATACAAGCAAAAATTTGGAAACATTTTTTTTCGATGGGTTTTTTATGATTACTCAAAAACTGCTGATAATAAAAATTTTTGAACTCAAGATCTGAAAACTAGAAACTTAGAGCTTCAATTTGCTTTTTTTAAGTTACTCTGCGACTGTTTTTCTCCATGTTACAGCCCTTTAAATATCACATAAAGGTTTAGGATTTTTCTACATCCCTTAATTTTTCTGCCTAGTGTATGTACGTGAATCGAAGACCCAGGTCGGGCAGTGTCTTGGATAAAATAAATTAGAAAATATATATCCAAGTTAAATAAAAAGTATACAATCTCAAAGAGTGCATTCTCGTAACTGAATAATGAGTGTGACCAACATCATCTTCACCGGATTTCGTAAAATTCCTGGGGCGCGCGTTAAAATGAAACTGTTCTCTTGGTGTATGTATGTGAGTTAAACGCAATTATCGAGTCAAAACGGCTTCGTTATAGAAGTTGGCCAGACAAAATTAACTGAGACCTCAACAAAAGTAAATTTCAGGTAAGTAGAAGGTAGAAGCTAAGCGTTTTAATGAATGACGAGATGATGTCGTACGTAATTTTGGAAGTTTATTTATACACCGCGGGCACCATTAAGCGATCATTGACCAGTAAATTTTGTCAAAGTCGACAGTGCTCAATATTTATGTCATGTGCTCAATATTAACTTTTAGATAAAGCAGTGCATACTATATAATTTATATGTCATATTTCTAATATTATTTATACTATAGCTTTAATTTACTTTTATTTAGCAAAATTTTCTAAAAAAACACCTTCAGATACATCAGGAAGAAAGGAATAGAAAATTGTTAGAATACTTATCTGTAACTATAGGAAGAATAGTCAAAAATGGTGTGGGGAGAATCAAGTAAATTTCTTTATAAACTTTTACTTTAACAAAACAATTAGAATCCACATATTCCATTATATTTCGATATCGATGCTTTATGTTATTTAAGTTCATTTTAATACAATTAAAAATCTAATGGCAACCCTACATCGTAACATGTAGGGGGCTTTTAAAAAATATATATGAAATGATAACTCATTTTAGTAGAAATATAATAAAAAAAAATAAAAAATACAATATCTAGCGTCAATATTTAGCGTCAGGATGGGGGCTCTCATTCTGACGCTAAATATTTACCTGAAATGTGTGTTTGGCTCGCGCAGTACTACTGCTCTTTAACCATCTTATTGCTGTAGACCTGAACCACCTCGTTTAGAAGTAGACTCGTACTATACACTGTTAAAAAAATTCTAATATACTTATCAGTGGCAGCTCGTCAAAGAAGACAAGGCTTAGCTCTGTCTAATAAGATAGGAGACACATTTTAGATAACTTACGACATTAATGACTGTCATTCACATATATATTTTCCGCTCTTATTGTATTTTCGTCATGGTCCTTAATGACTTTAAACATTTGACTTACAATTTGTATAATGGATCTTTGTATGCGTATCAATTTAGTGATGACGTACGGATCACATGCTACACCACTTGCAATTGTTACTAATTGTTAATATGCCACAATATGTCTAGCGACATATGTTTCAATTAACTACGTACAGCATAGACAGTTAATAATTTGCCGAACAAAATGCAATTATGAAGTCACGTCTTAGCTTTATTGTATAATTTGATTCATTGACGTCTCATGTTTCTGTAAAATTTATTTCATTTTTGTTTCATTTATTTAGATTTTTGTTGAATTTATTTCATTTATTTTGATGGAAATATCACTTTCATTAAATGTTTTTGTGGAGAACCTTTTCATTACTCTGTCATAGGTTGACGGATTTGTATTGTACTAACTGTTATCCTAAAATGTGTTTTCGGCACGATACTGTTCAAAAATGTCAGTTGATTGATTCATACGATTGTTACCGGTGACGCACACGCAAAGAACCATTATACAAACCATATATAAGGTTCTACGTATACTCGTATTTGTATCACGAGAAGATAGGTTTCCATTATCTCACTGCCAGTGTTTGTACACTGGAAGTGAGTGGGAACACCATTTCCCACAAATTGCTGTTGCTTTTTTACACGAACATGTTCCTGATAAAACATTATTTAATACGAATTTTGATTTTCAATTTTGCAAGCAAGTTTGTAACTGGGGATCTTGTCGATTTTTAAATTTAAGAAAATATTATGATATTTAAATTATTACACTATTTCTCTCACAATTCAACTTTTTATCTGTAAGAAATATTGTGATTAATTTTTATGTATTTATCAATCTTGGTGATTTTTAAAATGTTCTTTTTAAAATTATTTGTACTAAGACTTATAATTGAACTGTACGCGGGCTACTTCTTGTAAAATGGTAACAATATTCTGTAATTTAGAATTTTTGGTTCCATGTGAGTCTGCTCTGGGGAAAATGTACCCAGCCACCACTGATACTAATTAGTTCGTTCTTTGTTTTGAAAATTTAACAGAAGGGGAAACCATATAATTAACAGTGTTAGAAAAAAGTGTACATAAGGAGCTACTTTTCCTTACTTTTAGGAAATACTAAATATAAAATAAAGTGTTGCAATTTTGCACATATTTGCAAATTATTGTAGATAAAAATCGAAAAAGATAATTAGGTTACTTATTTTAATTTATCTAACAATGCTCAATTAAATAGCTAAAATTCTTATTTGGCTAGAAATTTCTTCAATGTTTAAAATTAAGATTCTGAAAATACGAAATTATGTTTTCTTTTACTTTTCACAATTAAATAAATCTATGAATAAACAATCAATAGTTTATTTATGTAACAAAAC
Source organism: Rosalia funebris (assembly GCA_037954035.1). Lineage (NCBI taxonomy): Eukaryota > Metazoa > Arthropoda > Insecta > Coleoptera > Cerambycidae > Rosalia > Rosalia funebris. The sequence goes on from JAZFAV010000007.1 coordinate 16,893,098, forward strand.
AAATATATTTCCTCCTTTATTGTTATTCGACTCAGAATAGTGTACAATATGTTAAACAGCTACTTACTTAATAGACAAAAAATACGTTTTAATTCTATATCATGTCAATTATTGTTTGCATTTCAGGAACAGAGAAGCTGTTAAGAATTTTTCGAATTGCTATGTATATAAGAAAAGGGTTTTTGATTGTTAATAAATTACGTTTATGACAAATAAATGGTGATTTTGGATATGAAGGAATAAGTATAAGATTCTATCAACAAATTATAACTGCAAATACTGCTTGTCAAGAACAGGAAAAAGTGTGAGATTATCTCTGTTGCGTAGAAGAGAGAATGAGGCAGCATTCGGGGGGAAAAGGATACACTTCACGCGCGACCAGATCGAACTCTGTGTATATTCATACAACTTGATATTCACTCTACAAAGATCTCAATGCAACTGCGGAAAAACCAGGCTATTTACTGCGCACCTCGTGGACGGTCCGATATCGCAATTTTGAGACTTGTTCCTATTCTTGACAAGCCGTGTATTAGAACACCGTGATCAACGCAAACATCTTAGATAGGATTGAATATATTCATTTATTAAATAACAAGCACATTTATTACATGAAATAAATGTTAACTTTGAAGTAAAACTATTGGTTATTGTTTAATATATTAAATACAAGTAGTAAGCCCTACATAAATTTGTTCATGTGAAATAAAACTATTTCAATTCAACTGCGTTTCCCATTGAAAAGCATAAAATAAAAAGAATTTTAATGGAATATACTTTTTTCCTAAATTATATTCTACTAATGTCACATGATGTTTTATTTTACATTATATTTCTGAACTAAATACCTGTAATATTTACCTACTACAAAAGCAAGTATGTACACATTAATCCAATCTGCACTTGAATGAGTATGAAATAAATATACAGGTTAGGTAATCTATACTATATACAGTCTATATTATATACAATAATACACGATGTCCGGCTGCCTTATATTAGTATATAAATAGCATAAAACGCCACCTTTCACAATCATCATCATTAGGTCATCAGTCCTAAGACTGGTTGGACGCTAACCTCCAGCTTCTCATATCTTGTGCTAACCTACGCATTTCGCTAATTGTGCTACAACCTACATCCCTTACTATTTGCGAGCAGTAGTCTAATCTAGGCCTACCTCTGCCTTTCTTCACTCCTATTTCTGCCTCCAAAATATCGCGGACTAATCCCCCATGTCTCAGCAAGTGGCCTACCATTCTATCTCTTCTCTTCTTTAAGTTTTTCCACATACTTCTTTTCTCGCCGACTTTCTCCAATACTTCTTCGTTTCTAACCCTATCAGCCCATGGTATTTTCATCATTCTTCGGTAACACCACATCTCAAAAGCTTCTAATTTCTTCCTACTTGCTTCCCCTACCGTCCAGGTTTCGCAGCCGTATAGTGCCGTGCTCCATACATATGTTTTCAAAAATCTCTTCCTTGTTTCTAAGTTTATTACCCCCGAGCATAAAAGTGCTTTCTTTTTGTTAAAAGCTACTCGACCCTGCGCTATTCTTTGTTTTATGTATTTATCGCTTCTTCCATCCCAATTTATTTTACTTCCTAAATAAGTGAAGTCTTTAACTTCCTCCAATCTTTCATTATTAATTTGTACTTTCGTTTTTGCTCTGCTCTCGCGCCCTCTGCACACTAACACTTTAGTTTTGTTTTTATTCACCCTCATTCCGTATTCCTCTGTCAACACTGCCTCCATTTCGTTCAATGCTGATTCTAGTTCCTCCTTACTAGATGCTAATACTGCTATATCATCCGCGAATCTCAGCATTTTTAGTTTCTGTCCCTGTACTTTAATCTCGAAATCCACTCTATCTTTTACCACATTAATCGCCTCTTCGATGTACAGATTAAAAATTAGTGGTGATAGCGTACATCCTTGTCTTACTCCTTTCCTAATACCTACTTCCCTTTTTTCCCCTTCTACTTCTATAACAGCAGTTTGCTCTTTGTATAGATTGTGTACTACTCTCCTATCTCTATACTTCATTCCCGCGCTCTTTAGTATCTCGAACATTTTTTTCCCATCTTACGTTATCAAAAGCTTTTTCTAAATCTACAAATCCTGTATAAGCGTTCTTTCCTTTTTCTATTGTTTTCTCTAACATTACTCTTAGCGCCAGAATAGCTTCGCGAGTTCCCCTATTTCGCCTAAACCCGAATTGGTCTTCTCCTAGTATTTCCTCCGCTCTATTTTCCATCCTCTTCTGCACTATTCTGGTTAAGATTTTTGACGCATGGGAAGTTAGGCTAATCGTTCTAAAGTTCTCGCAATCTCTTTCACAATGTATTTTAATTATTTGATAGGTACTCAGCGCAATGAAAATAACCATTTTAATATACATATAGGAGGGCGACAGGCGGTTAGAAAAATCAAGATGCGACTTTGCTATTTGTTTCCGAACGCTACTTGTTTAAATCGTGACGATTGCGAATTTTTGATAATACTTTTTTTTACAAATTTGCTTATAATTTTTTAACGGAAAAATATAGCAAATTTTTTCTTTACAAAATGTTCTCTTTAAATATGCCAAAATATAAATATGTTTCTGAGGAAAAAAATTTGATGACGTTATTACTTCAGTTTCTAAATATGGAAAAATATGTAAATTCGGCTTAAAATGGACCTTACTCAATCCCGTTTAAGAACCTCTTTTCAGATTTTTTCTATCGTTTTTCCTTTTCTTATAATAGAGCTGAGACATCAAGTTTCGCTCACCCTGTACTTCCAAAGAAAGATCTGTTATGATCGGCATCATAGTTGTCTAAAATTCTTAACCAAAGATAACTTATCCACTTGAAATATTTCGCGAACCTGTCAACATCGTGCACAATATATTTTGCATACATTGAAGTACTTTATAAGTACCATTCACTGTAGTATATAGCAATTAAACAAATACTATAGTTATAGTTAAAAATCGCGCTACATTAATAGGTAGTATACAGATATTATGTTGAAATAATAATTATAATATAAATTGGATTAAATATGTAAGATATGTATTACACATATTGTATAATTTTATCAAATATAACCATTTAAAATATTATATTAAATTAATTATTAGTATGCAAGTGTTACGTTAAAATAATAATTATGATATATATTGAATTAAGAAGTCAATATATGGAATTGAAAAATACCATATATGATTATACCAACACTAAACGTTTAGAATATTAGTTTAAATGTCAACATTAATTTACAAATACTAATTAAATCGTATATTACGATAATGTGTCCTGACTGAATAAATTTTCCAGTTTCTCCAGTATCTCCCAATTTGAAAATTTTGTCTATGCATGTGTCGTTGACGTCGGCATTAAAATTTCTTGTTAGCACGATAACTCAACTAAATCGTGTAGGATTGATCGGGTTTTGACCGATTCTGATCGAGGACCTCCACCCTGTCTATGGGTCATGAGAAAGCATGATGGTGGACTATTCGAGAAATTTTTGTTAGCACGATAACTGAACTAAATAGTGTCGGATCGATCGGGTTTTGACTGTTTCTGATCGGGGACGTCGCCCAGACGACACGTATTGATTATGAGGTGGTTAGGACACACCCCACCCTGACCATGGATCATGAGAAAGCACGATGGTGGACTATTTGAAAAATCTTTTTTGTTAACACGATAACTCAAGTAAATCGTGTCGGATCGATCGGGTTTTGACTGATTCTGATAGGAGACGTCTCCCAGACGACACCTATTGATTTTGAGGTGGATAGGACACACTTCACTCTGTCCATGGGTCATAAGCAAGCACGATGGTGGACTATTTGAGAATTTTTTTTTGTTAACACAATAACTCAACTAAATCGTGTTGGATCGATCGGGTTTTGACTGATTCTGATTAAGGACGTCTACCAGACGACACCTATTGATTTTGAGGTGGATAGGACACACTTCACTCTGTCCATGGGTCATAAGCAAGCACGATGGTGGACTATTTGAGAATTTTTTTTTGTTAACACAATAACTCAACTAAATCGTGTTAGATCGATCGGGTTTTGACTGATTCTGATTAAGTACGTCTACCAGACGACACCTAATGATTTTGAGGTGGATAGAACACACCCCACCCTGTCCATGGGTCATTAGAAAGCATCGGGGACGTCTCCCAGACGACATTTATTAATTTTCAGGTGGATAGAACACACTCCACCATGTTCATGGGATGAGAAAGCACAATGGTGGACTATTTGAGCAATGGTGTTTGTTAGCACGATCACTCAATTGAATCGTGTCAGATCGATCGGGCTTCGACTGATTCTGATTAGGTACGTCTACCAAACGACATCTATTGCTTTTGAGGTGGATAGAACACACCCCACCCTGTCCATAGGTCATGAGAAAGTACGATGGTGGACTATTTGAGAAAAATTGGAAAAAGTAAAACTGCCGCATAAAACACATATTCTACATTTATGTGTTGGTTTATTTTTTCTCGGCTACTCAATTTCGAGATATAGATGTTCTACGCGCAGAAAAGCCTGTTTTAAGGTTTTAAAACTGTTATTTTATATTGTTACAATTTAAAATACAAAGGAAACCAACTATCATGGCGGTAGAAGAACTTGAATTGAAATTATTATTGTCGGTAACAAAAAACCTAAACAGTAGTATCTGACAACTGTCTACATAAAATTTCGTATTCAAGTATACCTAAATTTTTATTAAAAAATAACTACCACCCTTACTACCTATGGTGAGTGCTGCAATAGTGGTCTTACACACGAGTAATTCCGCGGCATCCGATATGCAGTCGAATATAGAAATGCATATTATATATATTACAGGGAAAGTCGATTGTTAGTAACAGTTGACTCTGCCTAGGAAGAGTCAACTTTTACTAAAAGTATCAGTAAAAAGTGGTTGAAAATAAACAGGTCAACTTTTCCTAGGAAGAGTTCACTATGCCTGCTGTGGTTTAGTAAAAGTTGATTCAGAGATGTTGTTTGCACATATAACCGCGCGCGCATGTCTTTGTTTATCCCCGCCAGGCATGGTTCCCGCCAGGCAATCGCCATTACTCGTCTGACTCGTCCGTTTGTTGTTGTGCAATAGTGACCAAGAATTCAGTGTGTCGTCCGTTTGTTGTTGTCCGTTTGTCCGTGTCGTCCGTTTGTTGTTGTGCAATAGTGACCAAGAATTCAGTGTGTTTTTACATTTAATTAGTTTCAGTGTGCAATAATTATGTCAGACTCCACGGCAGAACTGTTTCGTGAAAAAATGCAGCTAGAACGCTCGACTTCCAAGATAAATTCACTCACATTGACCAACTTGAAATATGATAGCTACATTCAAAAAGTAAAAAATCTAAAAACTGCGACTAAAAAGGAAAGTAATGATCTCAGGTTTTTAAGACGATATGACATTATTGAAATTATTATTTCATATTTATTATGGTATTACAAAACTAATACATCCTGTCACAGACCAAGAAAGCATAAAGTATTATGTTTTTGATGAAGAGTTGTTTGGAGTTCTTAATGAAGCGCACATATCCTCTGGACATGGAGGAAGAGATCGTATGATTCAGCAATTGAAAGGAAAATTCCAAAATGTTACTACAAAGGACATTTTACTATTTTTAAGTGCAAACCTTGTGTTCAAAAATTGAAACATAAGAAGAAAGGACTGGTTGTAAAGCCTTTGTTATTCAAGGAAATGAATTCACGATGTCAAGTCGATTTGATTGACTTTCAGTCGCAACCTGATGAAGACTTCAAATTTATAATGGTGTACCAGGATCATTTGACAAAGTTTGTTATGCTAAGACCACTGAAATCAAAGACTGCAGACGAAGTGTGTGATAATATCATTGATATTTTTACTCTGTTAGGCGCTCCTTGTATTTTACAGTCAGACAATGGCAGAGAATTTGTTAATAAAGTCATTGACGGTTTGGTTAATACATGGTCGAATTTCAAAATGGTGCATGGCAAACCACGACATAGTCAGAGTCAAGGTAGTGTCGAAAGAGCCAACCAGGACATAGAAAACATGATAACTACCTGGATGCAAGACCACAAAACATCAAAATGGAGTGAAGGCTTAAAGTTTATTCAACTTATGAAAAACAGCGCATTGCATAGTGGGATAAAAAGATCCCCGTATGAGGCAATGTTCGGTTGCCTCCCAAGACATGGCTTATCTACTTCAAAACTACCTACTGAGATATTGGCAAATTTAGAAACAGAAGAGGGTCTTCAATGCGCCATTGATCAAATTCAGGAACAACAAGAAGAAAACGAAATTGAAAGTAACGGGAATGGAGATCCTGATAAAAATGAATATGATAATGAAAATGAAACAAACCAAAATTTATCATATGGTGAAAATCTCGCAGATGGTGGTGATTATCTCCTCACTGACCTAGACAAGTCTACTGAGACCATCAGGAAGCAGAGAACTGAAGCTTTCCACTGTCTAGAAGAGCAATCTAAACGCATGAAAAAAACCTCAGATCAGATTCATCCACCCGTAGAAAAAGGAACATCAGTTCGAATTCCTATCCCAGATGTTGACCGCGAAAGAGGAGATGCTCGATCTATCCTTGGCGTGGTACTGGAGGTTGTCGATGACGGATTCTATCGAATTGGAACAAGAAATGGAATTCTGAAGCAGCTTTTCTCAAGGTAATTTTTCCAAGCTAAAATACAAGATCTCTCTCTCTCTCTCTGTCCCTAATATTAAATTGTTCAGAGTTCAATGATAATATTTTTTCAGGTCTCAATTCAGTAAATGTCCAACGAACATTATCCAAGAAAAGGAAGTCCCTATGGATAAAACAATAGCTGTGAGAATTGTTGCAACTTCACAATCAGTTGGAAGTGGACAAGGATTTTTTAAATGCTCTTGCAACACGAAATGCATATCCAAGAAGTGCATGTGTAAGAAGAAAGATGTGCTCTGCAACTCAAAGTGTCACAAGTCTTTACCCTGCTGTAATAAATGATAAATATTTCTCTTTATGTATTCGTATTATAAAGGTTTTGCTTTTTTATTTGTTTTTCATTATGTAGTAGACCATTTCCTTGCAAAAGTCAACTTTTACTAACTCAAGGCAGTAAGAGTATACTTTCCCTAGGTATAGTCAACTCTGACTAGTACATGTTGATCAAAATTCTCCACATTTCGCTTTTAATCAACTTTTACTGAAGAGACCAGTAAGAGTCGACTTTACCTAGACAGAGCCGACTCTTCCTGGAGAATCGACTTTCCCTGTAACATATACATTATGATAACTTATACGTTAGTTGATTACATACCATATCCTCAATTACCAGTAAACATAATTTCCTTAAGCTATTACCACAGAATGGCAAAATACAGATCATTAATTATAAATCTAAAGGAAAATATAACTAAAACGTAAATAAATCCCGACATTATTATTATTTATGTGATTTAATTTAAATTTAAAGGAAACAACTAATTTATATAAATAAATATCTGCCACTAAAAATTGTAGTTTATTCGTGTTATGTAAACCATTATATAAAATTAGCATACTTATGTTTATTTTGTATATTAGATTTTTTGCAGTTTTGTTGAAATTTACATAAACTAATTTTAAATGATTCGTGTCTTTTATTTGGGAAATTTTTGAAAAATGTTGTGTAATAATTTAGGTGTTGGCACTTCCACTCATCTGGTATCAATGTATTAATATATTGTTTAAATGTGTATTTAAAAATATTAATTTTGTCAATAATAGTTAACGAGATAAAGGCTAAATATTTAAAATTAAAATATTTTAAAGAGATAGTTTATCGGGTTGTGATATATTTTATTTGTTTAGTTCTGAGTAGTAGTAGTACAAGATTAGTATATTATTAGTTATTAAGAATAGTAGTATTAGTGTTTCTAAAAATATATAGTGGAGAATAATTTGGCCCTTTTAAATATTTATTATTTATTATTCTATTTTAAGTTATTTATTACACAAAATAGAGAAATAACTGTAAATAAATACAATACCGAAGAAAACACATAAATGATGTACTCAAGGAAAGCTAATTTAAAAGATTACATACATATTAAAGAAAACCTATGTGTCAAATTCTCAAACCAAAAACACTATGTATATTTAAGGTCTTAAAACTGATGTTAACATTTTCGTAATAAATTTCGGAGTTTTCTAGAGAATAATAATTTTCTGGTTAAAGTTAAACTATCTAGAGTACGAACGATGTTTAACTTCGTCATTTAACAAGTTTCAAATTTAATCAAACGTTTATCATCGTTTTCGATTGGGCATTTACCCTAAATTTTGAGTTTAAGTTGTTTTCAATTCCTTGTAAACGACTCTTTTAATTTATAGGGAGTGAAATGAATGTATGCAATAAATTTTATTTCATCTGTTGATTACGCATTAACTTCAGTTGTGAAGAAATTTTTATTATAATTTCATATAATTTTTTTATCTTTTACAGATGTACCTGATAAAATAATTGTGTTTTAATCGATTCTAATAATTTCATCAGTGAAATTATCTTCACGAGCAGATTCACAAAGATTCTAACTGTGTTATTCAGGTGACTACTCCACTCAGCCATTGATTGGCCATCCCGTACACAGCTGGTTTACAGAGAGTGTCCATATATGGCGCGGATGCTGTAAATCCACGGTAGCTCGATGCAATTCAATTGTTTCTCTTCACTACGATGGTCCACATAAATAAAATCCTCTTCATCCATTCATATACGTTCCAAGCCCTGCCATTGTATTCAAGGCACATTTGCGACTGTCATTTGTTTTTGTTCGTCACTGATACCCGTCACGTTATTATTTTTCATTATATTCATTTTTTCATAAATAATGCGGTGCAATGTAACAAACAGGAATGTATTTACAGCAGAAAGTAAAAATGCTAAGCTATGACGACAACAGGCTGCTAAAAATAACAAATATGTGGTATGTATGTATTATGAGCAAGAATATAAGGCTGAAACTACTGCAAATTAGAACAATCGCTATGGATTGAATTCCGTTTTAAAACCTCCGATTGATATATTTAAACTTAGAGAAATGGCCAACAAACGATAGTTTATAATGACATTTTCTAAATTGCATAATATATAGGGTCTCCAGAAAGGGTAGGGGGTATTTGTAGATTCAATAAGAAAAAAACTAGAAGTCAGAAAAAATAAATTTTTTTGTTAATTGTTAGACAAGGTTTTGGAAAATTAAGTACTAAAGATTATGTTCTCCAAATGTTGACCCTCACGCTGCTGACACTCCTCTAACCGTAAACGGAAATTAGCCACCAGGCGTCTACACATCTCTCTGGAGACGGCGGCCATTTCGGTGCGAATGTTGTGCTTTAATTGCACTAAAGTTCGTGGTTTGTTTACATACACTTTCTCTTTAAGGTATCCCCATAAGAAATAATCAAGAGGTGTAAGATCAGAAAATGGATTCGAATGTTTGAGAATACCGGTTCGACTGTAAAAGTTCGCAATCCAGGTCGCCCGTGCTCTGTTCGAACCCCACAAGCGATTGAAGAATCGCTTGTGGGGTTCTCAATCAATTCGCAAACTCTCACTTCTTCAATCGCTTGTGGGGTTCGAATAGAGCACGGGCGACCTGGATTGCGAATTTTTACAGTCGAACCGGTATTCTCAAACATTCGAATCCATTTTCTGATCTTTCACCTCTTGATTATTTCTTATGGGGATACCTTAAAGAGAAAGTGTATGTAAACAAACCACGAACTTTAGTGCAATTAAAGCACAACATTCGCACCGAAATGGCCGCCGTTTCCAGAGAGATGTCTAGACGCGTGGTGGCTAATTTCCGTTTACGGTTAGAGGAGTGCCAGCAGCGTGAGGGTCAACATTTGGGGAACATAATCTTTAGTACTTGATTTTCCAAAACCTTGTCTAAAAATTAACAAAAAAATTTATTTTTTTTGACTTCTAGTTTTTTTTTATTGAATCTACAAATACCCCCTACCCTTTCTGGACACCCTTTATATGAAAACTAATATTTTGTAGTGATACTGATATATCATAGAATTCCAAACATACTTCAAAAAAGACCAAAATAGGAAAGTTAGAGTGTTATTATTTAAAAATATTAATAACTTCAGCATTTTATTAGTAATGTCAGCTAAATGCGAGGTATGACCTAAAAAATTCAATCTCCCAGCGATAATAGGTATAATATTTGTTGAAATCGTACGAGATTTTTTTTTGCATTTCAGAATCATACTGCGACCAACACTACGACGCTTTCCTTACAATTATCTTACGCAAATATATTAAAGCAGCACTTTCCCTACATATCCTAACAAATATTTTGTATTTCCTAAATTTTCTGAATATTTACAAAAAATCTTCAGTGTGGTGGCCAACACACTGCAAAATGTTTGCATAGACAATCTGTTGCAATGGACACATTTCCGCATGACTCTAGTTTGATAAACCACCTTACTAAATAATATAGATATTGTTGTGTATTATTATTATTTTTTATATTATATATTTCATTAGTCTATTAATTGACATCGCCACTAAATTTGTTGGTACTTTTCATTGTCTCTTACTTATCGATGTTCTGATTTGTTTGAAAATTAATTTATTTATAAACAAAATAAAATAAATACATTGTCTAATAATGTGTTCAAACTGTTCGTTTGGACGTCCATGGATTATATGACAATGCCTTAGTCTCAAAATAAATTCATTCTACACTCTGTCAATTGCTTCAAGTTCGATATTGAATATTTCCTGTCGAATTATTGCCTTTAAACCATCTATTTTCAGGTTTATTGACATAGATTTTGGTTTTTAAATTACCCCATTGGAAAAAAATCAAGGATCTGGGAAACAAAGTGGGCACTTTATAGCTCCAGGTCCCCTTTACCCATCGTTGTGAAAATATATATAATACGTTTAAGTAAGTGCGAATAGGATGAGCATAATAAGGAGGTCCACCATCCCGTTAATATCAGGGTCTATTATCAGGTATGTCCGATTCATTTACATTTACAGGGTACAAAGCAGCTATCAGTGTTGGACTCAACTATTGCTGTAAAAATTGCAAGTACCGTGCACCAGTCAAGTTGTAACAAAAAAAAATACGGGCTCAAAATTCTGTTTCTGACTATACCTGTCCTAACGTTCAGTTTTCTTCTAGACTGAGTATGTGACTCCTATATTCATCGTGGATTCTGTGAGGCCCAATACCTACAGTTGTGTCTATTTACTGTTATGTTTATTTGTTCCTCTATTTATATACGTTTTGTTGTTCTATTTATATGGTGTAATTTTCGGAAAAATGTGGCTTCATCCGAAAAAAAATAATACCTACTCTTCGCAAACATACTGTCATATTACAACGTAATTGCATATCCTTCAAAATTGCACTCGACGAATCAAAATCATCTTCTTATAACTCTCGAGTCGATGTAACTTTATAAAGGTAAAATTTATGTTTATGTAAAAAATTAAGCACTGTACCATGACTTAAAATCAAGCCAATTTGAAGGGAACTGGAATGTCTATTTTCACCAACTCTTACTAAAATGTCAAGTTGTGTATCTGCATTGGTTCCTTGGCGGCCAGCTCTGGCGGATAAATCGAATACATGTCCATGTTCTCTGTATTTACCTACAATTTAACTGACAGTAGTCGAATTTATTTATATAATGAATTTTTGTGGGATAACATCTATTTTATTTGCACAAGTTGGTCTTAGAATTTATGAGTCACCCTCTTCATACATTTTTAATATGTTTGTGTTCTAATTTAGTTAGTGTTCCGTGAGACCGTCGCACTCTGGTAGTTTGATAATTCTTTTTACTTTGACATAGAAATACAAGGAGAAATATGATATAACTATTATGTATTTGTAAATATTTGTACTCATATTATTCCCAGTCGATTTCCCATGACCGATTAATTTTATAAATAGTTTTATGAATTCCACTGATATATATTTCTCATCGTAATGATATCACATTTGCTTTTACACCAATTTAGCATATAATATTTATGTTGTAACGAAAAACTTTACTTCCTCGCGGATATTTTTTTTGCTTAGTTAAGTTGTTTAGATAAAGTTGATATTATATTACACACTATGACAATGCCTAAAAAGATATACTCATTATTTAAGCTTATTCGCATTTTTTCGATCGATTTTGTAACGTTTTATAGGCTATTACAACACGAATTTATTTCAAATATCTATTATTTCTAAGATAAAATGCCAGCGCAGCAGGAATTTACGAGTATATGCCCAAGGATTCGTGTTTTGCATGTTTACATTTTGCATTTATTAAATTAAAGTATATTATTATAAATTATACATTTCCTTATACATACATATATTTAAAATTGTTCCTTTGGGAGACACCAGTCACGTGTTTTTCATATTGATCGCTTATTTAATAAGATATTATCCTTCTTCAGTACACTAAGAGGATGATTTATTTATTATTAATGAATTATTTATGACCAATAAAAGCTGATTTTTCAAATGGCCAAACAAAGTTTCTCTTAAACAAATAATAACTTCGAAATAATACAGGCATCCTCCTCAAATATCGAAATAATACAGAGATTTCAATCGAAAACTCCAAGATAATTTACCACAAACCAAGCAATACACTCTCAAGAGACTCTCAAGTACTTTATGTTAAAGAAGAAGCACGTAAGTTCCTCAGAAGTCTACAGTCTCAGAGAGACTGTAGCCTCAACCGAACATACTTGGAAAGGTCTTTATGACACCCATTACACCACCAAAAGATTAAAACGCACACTGCCCATTGACTTATTGTGAAAGTGCTAAGTATGTAGTTAGTACCTATTGACAAGAATAGTCATCACGATTAATTAGAAAAGGGGAATTTCTCATTGGAGAATTATCCACACGCCAACTGTATGTACAGACTTATTACTTAATATGCTCTATTAGAGTTATAAGTAGATTGTAATACAACTGGAAACTAATAAAGAAAATGGTAAACCATAATTTTACAAAAAACAAATTTATTTCTAAAAAAAAACCAAACAAACAATATATTGCTGACTAAGTTTGCTATCATTTTAAGGTAAGTTTAGCTATGATTTAGCAGACTTACGTTGAACAAATGACAGTCGTGTTTGTTGCCAAAAATAAACTGTTCTCTAAGTGTAGTCTTAAGAAGGATAGCAAGTCGGTAAAGTATTGGCAAGTTTATCCCAGACTCTACAAAAAAAGAACGACAAATGATCTGTTGAAAGTTTAATAATATGTAAAAAGGTCTTTCTCTCCCCAGGTATGATATTTACTGTTTCTGTGACAATTGGCAACAGAGTATAATACGGAGTTCAATACAGTCTCTCAGTGTTGTAATTGAGAAACAAGTTACAACTATAATCTTCCCATAATTTTAAATGTCATATACAAATAATGATCGTATTTAATTAATGTTGGAGGTATCTTTCCAAAATGATTAAATTATTTTATGTTAATTAAATTAGAGACATCTAGGCGATAAATCAGGAGCCGTCACCGCAAGACCAGACGACAAAATATCATTGCTGACGTCCAACATTTTTGTTTATAAACAAATCTCCACTACGTTTTGTTTAAACTTCGTAGGAATTCTTGCTCAACAAATAAGTGACACGGTTTTTCCTTTCCCCTTCGGATCGTGTGGAACAATGTACGAGTATACATATACATAAGTACATCAACATCTTTCACATGTTAAATTATTCTGGCGTATATAACAGAACTTTAATTTGCATATTAAAGAATAATGTAAAACAGAAAACTGTCGGCTTGCACACTTGATGGCTAACAATAAGTGGCGATCGAAGTGATAGCAATAAATATGTTTTGCACAATTCCTAGGAAAACTACTATAGGCGAGGTGTGAACTACAGAGGAATGTATAAACGGATTGAATAGAATTGTAAAGAATTAGAAGAATCTAAAAATAACTGTCGAGGGATTGAATTTAAATAAAATAACGTAGGATCACAAACTTTATACTCACAAACTTTAGAGAATGTTTGGAAACAATTCGTAATATTGCCGCTAAGTTTGGAGAAACTGGAAGTGTGAAAGATCGCTCTAAAACAGGTAGACCACGTTCAGCTAGAAATCCGGAGAATATCGAGCGAATAAGGGAGAGTGCTAATGACGATCCCTTTAATTTAACCAGAAGACGATCGAATGAACTGTTATTAACTATATCTAGTTAGGTATTGAAACTTGATTAACACTTTTTGTCTTCAAAATACAGCTAGATATAAAATACATCTCTTCAGAGCAATTAGCTACAGAAAATACTAATTGTATTCGTCAATTAACTATGAATGACGAGGCACACTTTCATTTGAACGGGCATGTTAATAAACATAATATGCGATTCTGGGCCACTTAAAATCCTCGAATAATTCAAGAGAAAGAGCTCTATCCAATTCGTGTATGTTATGTAACTGGTGTGATCGGGGATTTATTTTTTTTTAGAATGGCCTTCATTCTCTCAATGAAATAACAATCAATTTCTAATTTTCGCAAAAAGTTTAGTTGTAGTTTTCCTTTGAGTAAACAATTTCATACCGTTTCAAATAAAAGTAGGAATACTTTCATATTAATAAACCAATTGATTAATTTTACTTTCAAAATTTGCAAAAGTGCGCGCTTTAATTTATTAAAACATTAACTAGAATATAATTTGAAACTGATAACTTCTAGTTTTATAAGGGATATATTATTCAACAGTATATACGATTTTATTGTTTATATATGTAGTAATAAACAATTTTACGGATACCGTTTACAAGTATACGGATATTACTTTGTCAACAAAATTATAGTGGCAAAAATAAAGTATGGTGAGATAAAAGTATAGTGACGTTACTTTCCTTTCTCTACTAAAACCTTACCAAAACTGAAAACTATATAATATCAACACAAAATGTCCGTGCAATTTTTGTAGACCAAATTTTTTGTTTATTGTTTCAATTTTTATTATATCAGTATGACAAAAGATAATTATGAAATTTTACTGATTATACTACTAATAAACAGTACATTGTAGGCATATTTTTCAGTGTTCATAAATCATTTTTGAAGATTTAATTCAAATAAATTTAAAAACAGAATTTAGTTTAACGAATATAAATTTTAAGTAAAAACAAGTCGCCTATGCTAAAATGGATTTTAGAAGGTTTCTACACTACATGAGTTTAAAATACGTTAATATAATTTAAAGAGATTTACATTGACTGCAGCTGACTTAATCGAAATTAGATAATTATTACTTTAAAGGAATCTAAGGAAATTTACAATGATAAAGGAATATGATAAAAATTTGGATTAATTAATCAGGAATTAACTGAGATAGAGTGGCAAACTTATGGATAACCTCAAATGAGCCAAGTTTCATAAATTATACACATATAAACAGTTATGTACCTACATACACGTAACAGTTTAAATATATGAAAAATAAGATATATGACAATGAAATATTGAAAAATTTAAAAGGTACAATCTGTATCTGATAATTGTACAAACAGTTGACTTTTGTAATTATACTCCGCTTGACTTTTATTTACAGTAAATAAATATATAAGTAAAATAGACGCCACCGTACTTATTACGGTGGTAATTTATTATCATTGATATAGCACGCGATAAAGCTATAATCAATTAATCAATAAATACTTAAACATTATTGATAATTCATAACATTAAATTAATGTCAAGTGATAGTTAGAGTGTAGCTAAAAACTCAGTTAAATGCAATATTTTAATTTATGTCATGACATGGCAAAACAAAAATCGTCATAAAATTCGGGTGGTTCGCTTAAGTTGGCATTCTAATTTAATTACATTAAGGTGTAGTTTTTATTTTCTTCGAGTATGGCGAAATAATCTTGATCAAATTATAAGTAATACATAGTTTTTATTTCATTAACATAAAATAATATAAACGTAACATTTAAAAACACTAATTCTTTATTTGGTATAGTACTGACTTATAGAAACTCATTTTTACAGCGAGAAACAATTTATTTCTAATAAGAAAACGTATTTATTGCACCTTCATATTTATTATTATTCATGCATTTTACCCTTAACTTAGTCAGCAATCTATTCCTTATTTGGACAAAATACATTATAAAATATGACTTACCATAATAATAAAATTATTATTCTTTTTGTATAGTCCCGGCACTTATTGTTGTGAACACACCTTCCTTAAGACCACAAAATATAATTTTACTTTTAACACATTTTCTTTGGTATTAATTTGATTTTAATATTCATGTGTCTCCATATCCATATATGTATGTTCAAATAATCATTAATTATATAATATAAAAGGTACGTGTATCTCTTGGAAGAATACCCATTGCGCTGAGTATCAGATAATTGAAATACGTTACGACGGGAGATGTTTTATATTGTGCTGACATCAGGCAGCCAGACATCGGGTATCGACATGATAGTGCGGAAGCCATACAATTAAATTAAGTAAAGAGTAAAGAAATATATATCATATATATTACCTGATCTGCATGATGCTTCTAACACCTTAATTTTTTTTATAATAATATATTACGGATCGTTAGTGGAATACAAAATATTTTTTTAAAGGGGCCCCGCCAGTAAATATAAATATTATTACAATACTACATAGAAAATATAGTAAAATAAATTCCATTAAAAGTTGTCTCCTTTTTTTATTTTGTACCTTTCAACGAGAAGGCTAGTTGATATTAACTTGTACATGGTAAATTTTCATTCATTTAATATTAATTTAAACATTTTATCTCAACGATAGCATGTGTAAAATTGTCATTTTTCAGTTATGTTGTAGACAACTTATTATGAAGGTGTAGCAACATTCATGACCTTGGCATCGCCTTCGATTGCAAACCGTTTTTCTTTACACATTCAGAATATTTTCAGTGATGCTTATAAATCACCCAAGATGTCATGCACTTACATTACTGTATATGTACGTATACTAATCCAGACTGGAATATGCATTAGTTGCCTGGTCTCGCTTTTATAATATTCACATCACTTACTATCTGAGAGCGCATTCAAAGACGTTTTCTTAAATTTAATTCCTTTAAAGCAAATGATGTCTCTATTCCACTATAGATACTCCACACGAAGTACTTTAGAACGATTTGCAGTTAGTTATCTTGGGCATCGAATATTCACTTTTTATGTATGAAACAGACTAAACTGAATTGCTGAGAACATTGTACTTTTATGTTCCTAAACTAGCATGCCGACACAATGACACTATATTTCTGCCTAGCGCTAGCACTAAAGTATATGAATATTTTTCAATATTGATAATACGCAGAAATTGCAATGACAATACAAATCACGTAAACATATTTAACCATAATATCGATTCAATAAAGAAACTTAGTATTCATTCTACTGTTTAAATTACTATTCATTTCATCGGCTATTTGCCAAATAAAAAACACTCTTATCTTGCCCATAAACGGAACAGTCTACCTGAGCCTAGCCATAAAAACAAACCACGGTGTGTTTTGAGATTTTTTATTTGGCAAATAGCCATGAAATAAACTATACTTTCTGTTGGTTTTTTTTCATGTTTTTATAATACTTGTTTTTTTATATAATTTTTTCTAGTAATTCATTATAACAACATTAATAACAATATTCATTGATTCTTGTGTAAATTACTATAGTCTACGGCTGGTCTCTATAAAATCTGTTGTAATTTCCTACTCTGTAAACGGATGTTCTCTGTCTGGTAGTGTGTGTAAAGTAAAATGAAATAAAAAAAAATTATTCAGCGTCCCGGTACTGCCCAAGTTGCGGAATAGTGTGATAAGACTGGCCTTAGAAAGGTTATTTTATAAACTGATGAGAAAACTTAAATCGATATCAATAGGTATCAGGCAAAAATATACTAAATTATGAAATTATATAAAAAACTGATACTATGTACAGTAGTTATAGAAAATCAATATTACTAATCTGTCTCTATTCGGTTATAATTGCGGTTTTTAATTTTTTACAAAAGCTGATGAGTCACAATAAAAGTAATTCATCCAGTTTCGCAATAAGTACATGTACTAATTCTAAAGGTTTAGCTGTATATTCAAAACATTGGTTGAAAATGTAACTGCAAATATTCTGGCGATATTAGAAGTACATTTATTTCCTCTGACTCGCCCTAATTTCATGTTCTATTACATTAAATTTTGGATCTTTTTTATCAGTAGTGTACTCTCAAACGTCTGACACACCTTTTGAAATAACTGACGGCATAAGTAATATTTATAACAAGACGCTTATATTAAAGCGCTAATTATTATATTGAACATTATTATAACATTATTTTGTTAATGTTGAACAAAACAAATGTATAAAAGTACTATAATACTATAAGTATTTCTCATACTATAATATTTTTTTATTTTACTACAATTTAACGTAACAGTAATAGTTACTGTAGTGTTATTGTAATTTTATAAAACAAAAATATATTTTAGAAAATAAAGTTATTTGATTAAATTCAACATTTCAAGTATATATTAAACAAAAAACATTTCGGAATGCAGAAGACGTTATATTAGCAAGGACAAGATCGGCAATTAAAAAAAAAATAACTGTTGCAAATTGTTTTCGACGAGGGCAGGAAGTGACAGGAAAAGTATTTGTTATTGGTGCAGACAACACCCTTGAAATTCGATGCTAAATGAATCCACAAAATTAAATGCCAAAATTGGCAATTAATGCATGACATGGTATTTTAACACTACTATTCATTTCATCGCTATTTGCCAAATAAAAAAGTATCTTATCTTGACGATAAACGGAACAGCCTACCTAAACCTACCCAAAAAAACAAGCCACGGTATGTTTTGAGATTTTGTATTTGGCAAATAGCGATGAAATAAACTATACATAATTTGTCACATATTTTAGTTTCACCTAGCAGAAATATTTAAATATATTGCAAAACTATTTAGGAAATATTTTCGCAATAAATTTCTTATAAATATGAAGAAATATTTAAATACTGACTTCCGCGAAAAGATAGAAGAAAATGGGAACATATAGGCGACAAACAGACCGAATCAATGCCAATTGATTTTCATTTTTTTGGTACATATGAAATATATTGTGAATTGAAGGCCATGGCTACTATAAAAACGGTATTAATTCAGAATGAATTAAATATGTAACATTATATCTTCCACTATTATTTTAACGATTGTAAAAGTGCCAGAATTAACATGTATTCTTGAAAAAGAAACTACAAGTGATAATGTGCGTTTAATGTAAAGTGAAGATATTTTAATTGCTATTTTTCAACCTGATTTTAAATATATTTGGAAATATGTTTAGAATCGGGTGTAAAATAATAGTTAAAAAAAATGTAATAGTATTTCACCTTATACAAATGTATAGACGTCCAACATTTACGCATTAGACAAGACATTTTAAACTTTTTAGACATTTTAAAAACTAATAGTAACCTTCATAATCAATCTTGTGATCTAGTTAATCAGGTAACCTATACAACAAGTACCACTTATAAAGACCAAAGACCCATGGATATTTCCTTAATATTGATTAAATATTCTCTCATTTTGAAATCATATTGTAATTTTCATTTTGCACAACTGACGCTGTGGGAATGTTATAGTTGGCATACTGATGATATTTTATAATAGTTCATACGTTTCGATACTTTAACTTTAATAAAATGTCCACCTTTTTCATAATATCTAACTACACGCTTGAGTTCCTTTTATTTCTGGAGTTTTCCTAGGAGTTTTCTGATGTTAGGTTAGGGAGGAAAATCGATATACAGCAACAGTGGAACAGCTGAGCAGGGCAGTTTGGGGTTGCATGAGTAATGTGGATCAATAGAGAATTAAGAACTGTTTCATTTATTTTAGCTTTAATTATTAACAGTTTAAATACATTTTTGTTAATTACATTTTAGATGAATGGACAATAGTGTGTTAAAATTGGTATTGGAGAAATTGGAGCAATAATAATTTTTCCGTTTCGATGTGTCAAAAGGATCCACAGTGTATTTTTAAATTTATAAATACGCTACAGTCAAATGTTCGTGGCAAGCAAGGCCGAAACTATATTTAGACGAAACAAATTTATTTACATACCTTTTCGGCTTCCAACGTCGCTTTAAAACACCCAACATTTTGTAAACTATGTACAAGAACACAATTCGCAAAATCGTTATTCCCTAGTGGCAACTATTATCTACTAATTTCATAATAATTCACTTTCAATTTATTATTACTTCACACACTATTTCCGAGACGATTTCCGATTATTCACCGATAAAACGTTTATCGGGATTAGCGGCACATTACATTGTCACCAACCACCGCCGGTTTTTTTTTTTTTTTTTTATTGAACCGGTAGGTAAATGTTGAAAAGTACACCCGCGGAGCGCGGAATACCTGGTAAATAACACAACACGGCGCTACGAACAATCTACATACACGAACCACGAACTTCGAAATCAAGATGCTGTGGCTCAAAATAAACAACCCGACTACCCGACTGTCGACTGTTCTACTGATCACGTGTCTGTCGTTTGCTTTCCCATTGGCCTGAAGCAACTCTGCTTTAATGCAACGTACCGAGTGTAGCTGTGAATGTGGACGGATCGAGTTCGCGTTCGTTCACTGCAGAGTGCAGAATCGCAGGTGTATAAAACTCACAAAGACAAATTAAAATTAAATTACATCGCTAATTAGTTTATCATTAGCACAGGTGAGAATAGAGGTATATCTACGAGGGTATCGAGAGAACGCGTTATTTTATCTACAAAATAGCTAAAGTAGAATACGAAATTGCACTATTATACAGTGTGTCCCTAAGAAATATTCACATTTGTTCACGTATCTTTTTTATTGTTACATTTTTAACAGATAAATAGACAATTCTGGATTGTCATTATGTACTTTTAATGATAAAGTTTACAGATTAGTCATAATTTTGTTATTAAATGATTTTTTGAGCTCTGAAACATTTTAACGTTATTTTTTGATATAATATTGTTGACATAAAATATTATTTTTTTCAAGTTTTGTTCAAGCTGGTACGTCATCATCTTTTAAATCGCCACTCTCCTTGTTCTGACAAAAGGGAATTTTCCGAAAATAACGGCACCCCATATTAGGAGTTCCCTATTTAACTTTTTTAAGACAGAGGATGTTTTTGAAAAAAAATTATAAATACAGCAAGTACGACTTTATTTTTGACAGAAATTTGAAAGTTATAAAAAATGGCCTGCCTTCATTAACAATCTGATATTGGCCGGTATGCGTGTAAACAATATATTAAACCTTCAATCATTTTCAGGCTGATAATTTTCATTCCGATTCCAATTTATCGGTTCGAGCTAGATCCTCTAATTGTAAATTTGTTTGGTGTATTAAAACAAACCCGCAGTTTTAAATAGATCCACAAGAAGAAAGTGAGGTGATTAAACCAGGTGAATGTGGTAGCCATTCAGTTGATTTATCCGTCTAGCAGAGAAAACGTCGTCAATAAATGACTCTGAAGAGCTCTGTCTTATCAGTCTGAAACCAAGTTTTTTGGTGGATAACATCGTCGTCCTCATTGTTTAAATAAATAACTGCTAACGCAAAAGCTAAATCGAAATATAAAAAGTCAAAATATCTAACAGCAGTATTTGTTAAAAGAAGTAAGACTCTAAAAAACGATTTCCTATTATTCCGGCCCATACATTTGCATTACTTTATCTCTTCCTTTATTTCTTTATGCTATCCTTGAATCCACTGAGTATTCTTTTGAGATCAAATAACGTACTGTTCCATTTAAAGAAAGACTACTGTCAAAAAAAGCTTTGCGATTTTTTTTTACAACTTAACATGATATATTTGCAAGATATGTAAATAAAAATACCTGTGTAGTGAAAAACATTTGTATTTTTCAATGAAATCGTATTTTATAATGTTAAATTAACAAAACTTTAAGAAATTCAACCCCTTAAAGAGGAAAGGTGAAGTAACAACTTTTTTTCAGTCACTATTAACGTGTAAATCTTTAGATCGTTATATACAAGTCAGATCCATTGTATGCGATCCAGAGTTTTCGCATTATTTTATTTATTTTTATTTAGGGACTTATCGAACAGGCACAAACCCAATTATGGAATACGGTAAAAACGTAATATAGTATGACTTAACCAGACAACACTAACAAATAGCGTACAACTATATACAAAAACACTAAAATATATCATTAATTCACATACACATCTACATTATAACAAAAAAAATTGTTATATATGTAATATTAGCTGAACAGTACAAAAGATACTATTAACTCCCTGTAAAGGAGATTCTATATTAAATAGTACGTGGTATTGGAATGTCTGGAATATTACTGTGCGATGTTCTAGAAAACCTTTTTCTTTCAAGCTTAGCACATGTTCATAATTTTAAATAAGAAGATAAATTGATGGATTAGTCTCAATTTTGGGAACTCACTAATTGTAAGACTAATCATTCCAACAGTGAAAAGTGCAAGAACTCCACAAGCGAGTATACACCAGCCATTAAATATACAGTAAATTTTGTACCTCGTTTTTATTTTCTCCAAATTAGCAACATGACATATGTAGATCGGACTCCATACAACTAAAAGACATAAATATATAGAGTAATCGAAGATTTATTTCGCATATCAAATTAAAATCGTCTGCATAAATCAATAAATGCACGTTTTAGTGTAAAAGAATATCATTTACGAACGAACAAACAACGGAAAAAGACTAAGCACTCAGCCCTGTGGTACTCCAGATGTCTGAAAAAAATTGTGATTAAGAGAATAACTGCAATAAGGGAAGCCAAAAGCCGAATATGTCGTGTCAAATACCTTCGTGAAATCGGACTATATGTCCTAGCAACCTGCACTGGATTCATCATAACTTTTCATTAATATATTGAGTTTGCACACAAGATTGATCTGCCCCTCATAAAGCTGTTTATATAATACCATCCCAGATATATGGTTGCACAGAGGGATTTGTAATTATGTTTCTAAGATCTTAGAAAAATTTCAAATTATGGCGTAAGGCATGTGATTGCTAACCTCATCCTTTTTACCTGTTTTGTGTTGTGAACATACCCTAAGTTCCTAAATACTTTCCATAGGTCGGGGTTCTGTGCTGTTTTTTGACAAAATTGAAAATAGTAATTAGTAAAGCTGTTAAAATGGATGCACAATTCCTAGTTCAAAATTCTGATAATAAATCAACTTCATTTTCAGATTCAGTTTGAGTGATTTTAATGCAGCATATACATACGTCTTCTTTTGAATTGTATAATAAAATTACTAATAAAAATACTGAGTATTAACGAGAGATCTAACTCAGACAATCGAACCAACTACTATGTTATAGTATTTTTGAGTTTTATAAGGAAGTTTTAAAAATACAAGAAATTAGGGGTTGCTGATCACTGATCAAACTTCTAAGAAAAACCATAAAAGCCGATATTTGCCAGAATGTTTCTATAATCAGCATCTTTATTATTGCCTATAAATTTAGTTGATGCTTCTTCAAAACTCAACCGAAATGCCTTTTCTTGATCTCTCATAGTTGTACCGAATTTTTTGTCTTAACGAAAATTTTCACATAGAAGCAGATAGCATTAGAGACCATATATCTCATGATATGCTGCCTTCTATATGGTGATGAAACTTTTATAACCACATAGTTTTGATCCAGCACAAATTTACGCTGAAAACAGATTTTTGCGTTATTTTTGTCGTTCATAAAATGAAACCCGCCACAGGTAGGATTCGACATTTGTCCCGGATTGGAACCGAACGACATACAGCTGTTTCGAACTTATTAGTTCTCATCAGTATATAGTCCTCATCAGGGGTTTGTCCTGCTACCACGGAGTGTTTGAACTGCAATGGCAGCTACTCTGAAAATGAGATGTGTGGAATGATTCGTTTTCTACATATTCGTGGTATCGAAGCCAACAAAGGCGTGCTGTTTTGCAGTGAGAAATCAACAAAAGAGGAAAGAAATGAAGCAGAAATCCGTTACATAAATCAGAAGACCAACGTGTGCGGAAACGAAAATCGACATAAGAATAGTACCATCATATAAAAAAACATTGCTAGATTAACATTTTTATCTGTTTTTATGGTTTTTCTTAGAAGTTTGATCAGTAACCCCTAATTCTGACTTTAGATTCGTGTTGAGCAGGAAAAAATACAAAAAATAGGTATGGTTTATTCCTTAGCACACACAACTTTTATTTTTTTAAGAGCCTGTGATAATTATAGTCTCTGGATTGGCATCTAATCGACATTTCCAAATAAAAATGCATAACGATAATATAAATAGGAATTACATAGACATGTGTAACTAACAAAATATAATGCAATTACAGAAGTGATGTTAAAGGCCAGAGTTTGGAGCAAAGGCTCCACTCTTCCACTCAACCCTCTTAATCTAATTAAGCCAGACAAAAATCCTTAATACACTATTAACTCCATTGAGATATAAATACAAGTAGACATATATTGATTGATGTATATACATGCGTAAAACATGATAAATTATTCCTCACATTAAGAAATTTATATTGAAGTTATTAAATAATAATAACGATAATAATAAACTGTTATTATTATCGTTATTTTTGTTTAATAATATAATGCAATACCTACTAGGTAGTAAAGTTGCATAAATAAATAAAGTAAAATAAAAAATCTAGTAATCATTTAGTAAGCTCAGAATTAATATTAAAAAAGGGAATTTCAACTACTTAAACTGAGACCGTTGATCTTTATCTAACCTCAAAAAAATAATTAACAATACAATGTCATAGAATCGAATAATGATATAAACTTAGTACCAAATTCTCTACAAATCTATTAAAGAATTCAATTTTATACATAGGCTTATACAGCAACTTTTCATTTCTAGTATGAATGTTATAAATAGTATTTTTATAGTTTTGGTACTGTTATAGCTACTGTTTGGAACTATTTTCGTACTGGTATAATAGTATTTCGATGCTGTTATAACGGTATTGTGATATTGATCACAAAAATGCAAAATTTTTTATTCATTTTCAGCCAAATGATTTTAATTCGTTAACTAACTGATTTACATTAGTTTAATACAAGAATTTTATAACTGCTTAATTCTATTACAATCAGGCGCTGTTAGATATGAACCAAATGAAACATATAACCAAAATTGAAATGGGACAAGATCAAAGAGTCACATAGTAGTTTATTTCCCTCCATTCAACAAATGCCTATTATCATAGGTACCATAAATGCCTATTATCATCCTCAAATTAGAAAATACCCCTATAATACACAAACCAATATGATATGAAAACTCGTAAAGATGAATCCGTTGTCACAATATACATATATATATAGAATTAACAGTAATACTATTCTGTACAAGTATAGTTAAAGCAAGCATGTATATAAGTTATAAGATTAACGAGATTTTTTTGCAGGCCACATAAAATGACCTGCGACTTATTTGGTTTACTAATTCTGAAAAATATTGATAATAATAAATGTATTGTAACACAAGAATTACGTATTGTGGTATATTTAAAAGAATACCATAATTACATATCATGCGCATAACAATCTACTTTACAATGTTGTACATATGAAATTGATTTGCATTTATATATACAAAATTTAAGTGGTCCCAGAAAAGAGCATTGAGTCACTCCTAACATTAATTAATATCAGAAAAATAATTATCTAAGTTATCTGTCTAATTTATTTGCTCAGAATGCTTTCTAGAACTGTAGACGACAAAGTTGTAGGATACTAATAGACCTGTCATCTTGCACACTTTTTGGAACTTTATTTTTTGTAAACGGTATTGGATAAGCGATTCTCGTTGCACGGGAACTAAATATAATGTAGGATAAATGTTAACACACATAGACATATAAAACGTAGACTAATATAGTGGGGCCTGCCAATACAATTAGTTTTAAATTTAATTTATGGAAGCGTCTTGAGATTTCATCATACTAATGCATTTTAAACTTCTTCCTAAATTTTTAATTTAAAAATAAATAACTAGCCTGCATGTATCACATTATCGCAAAATGTTTTATTAGATGTATGTATTTATTACATTTATATCATTTGTAAGATCTTAATTAAAAAACTTGAATTAAAACTGTTCTTTAGAAAATATTGTGTTAGAAGGGCTTTTAAAATTGGTGAATTTCACAATCCTTCAAGCATTTTTAGAAATGATTATTATTGGCACTAGTTAATCTAATTTTAAATTGATATTACAATCGATCAACAGATACTCGAAGTAATACTCACAATAATTTATTTATAATTTAATATATAATAATATAGATTCGCTGTGTTGGTAAGTAACTTAAATTTTATATCCCCAAAATAGAAAGTAAAACAACCATAATATTTTTACATACAAAATATACAACCATAAAACCTTTGAGGTCATTCTTCAAATTTTGTTACTCTTAATGTATGTTAAATGCACACACCGTCAAGTCTTGGACCTCCCGTCATTTGTATTAGTAAATAATTTTTTTCTAAATATTGTATTTGTTTTTGAAAGTATGTTTTTTCTAAATGTATTTTCTTGTAATACAGGAATAATTTTTAAAAATTTAGTCAATTAAAAAACAATGGGAAAAAAATTTGCAATTTTTAAGTAAATTTATTATGACAAAAATTAACAAAACATATTTCTTAACAAAGTAAACTACAGCTTAATAGTCAGTATGGCCTCCTGTACTTCTCAGTAAGATATTGACACACCTGTGCATTGAGACAATCAAACGGTTGATAATTTCTTGAGGAATATTATTCCATTCCTCTATTGCTGCTGCAGCTAACTCTTCCGCATTTTGGGGTGGGTTCATGCATTTGTGAATTGCTCTAGAAATAAAATCCCACATGTTCTCAATGGAATTCATATTTGGGCAATTAGCTGGACAATCTAATCGGGTAATATCTCTCTGTTCAAGTACCTCTTGAACCGTTCTTGTACGATATGGCCTCTCGTTGTCGTCCATAAAGATGAAATTGTCAGATGAAAGTCGTCGCGTAGGGGATACATAATGGGCCTGATAACACTTCAATATAAACTTGAATTGTCATATTCTGATTTATGAGAATTAATGGCGTACGGCGATTGAACATTATTCCTCCCCACAATATTACTGTCCCACAATTTTAGGGAGCAACCTTACAGGGAAAATTTAGTTTCTCTTGACGACTTGGCGCTCTCCAGACCCTTTGCCTATTATCATCACTCACCAGTCCAATTCTCGTTTCATCTGTGAATAAGACCCATCGTCACTGCTGCAAAAGTCAATCATTACATTCCTGTGCTCACTGAAAGCAGGTAGCTCGATGTCGTAGAAGTAGAGTGGGTACCCTTAAAGACCTTAAAGGACGTAAATTTGCATGATGGAGTCTTCTTTGAACTGTAGAGGTCCATATAGCAAGGTGAAACGTACCCTGAAATTGAGGCTTGAGGGTTGGGACTGAAGCATTTCGGTATT
The DNA here is from genome assembly GCA_037954035.1 of Rosalia funebris. Lineage (NCBI taxonomy): Eukaryota > Metazoa > Arthropoda > Insecta > Coleoptera > Cerambycidae > Rosalia > Rosalia funebris. The sequence continues at coordinate 16,920,746 of JAZFAV010000007.1, forward strand.
TACGGGCATATTAAACCAAATACTGATCTTGCCGTTCATTTGACACTCGAGACCGAGCACTACGTGGTCTTCTTTCCACTGTCCCTAACTTTTGATAGCTATGCACTACTCTCACAAGAGACAATCTAGAAATGACTAACATATCGGATATCTGATGATTGGAATGTCCAGAATCACGCACAGCGATAATTCTTGCCCTGTTAAATGTAGAAACCTTACGTCCTGGCATTATAACGGAAAAAAATATGAAAATCGTTTTGCTAAATATGCAATAAAACTGACGAATATTCAAAAAAGATTATAACTAATCAATAATATTTTATCTAGCAGTTTATTTCATCTTCTTTGAAGGCTAAATAACTCACCTTTGTTGCCTAGCAATGAAAACAAAATAAACATAGTCGAAATCTGTGATATACTGGGGGTCCAAGACTTTTGACGGTGTGTGTAGTTAGTGTAAACATCAACTATTTATGCTTCAATGATGCCTCGTAATCTCTTGAATTCGATGGGATCAGTTAAGTGATGCCTTTTCTTAAATTTGTTGTGATGGTAAGCTTTCAATTTGATATTATTAATTATTTCAGAAGTATACCACGATAGATATTTACGCTTAAGTTTTTAATATACGGTAACAAACTCATCAAATAAATTATAAATGTTTATATAAAATGTTTTACGAGCTGAATTGATATCAGTGCGAGTTTTTAGGAACTCACAATTATTATGTAGTAAAGCACGATACAGCCCAGGAAAATTGTCTTTCTTAAAATTGTATATTTTATTGTCAGAATTGTCAGGAATGTTACAGGGTTTAGATGTACTAACATCAATATTTATTAATAGGGAGGGATGGTGACTATCCTCTTCAACTGAGGCTATCAGCGCAACAGTGGCCTAAGCGCAAAACTGTGTTATTGAGAAAAACGTTAATGAATTTTTGGGTCAAATAGCATACTACTTTATTCAGATAACCTGAAATAAACAAATTGATTGTAAATATTTTGTGTATGTTCATTAAGATCTCTATGTAAAGGGCCTATCAGAAAATAATTTTATCTTTTTAAAAAAAAAAAAGTTGGTTAGGCCATTGTTGCTTTTTTCAAAATAATGATAAAACAGTGAATAGGCTAAATTAAGAGGGATTTATCACAGGTAAAAATGAAAAGTTTTCAAATGGTTTTATTAAATAGTCAACAAAATAAAAGTACACATACTCTAAATCTTTATAATGATTAAAACTTGTATCATAGTATAGGTAGTTCATCTTCTCCCTCTTCTTCCGAGAATATCTCTTCTGATGCGTTTTCTGATGTCTTCAAGTGCTTGTAAAAGTCATGATAGACAGGTGGTATAAAGCAGATTAGTTCTAAAAGATGCACTTTCTTTTTAGGGTCAATGGTGTGCCCCTTGTGATATAAGAGATTTAGCTCGATAGTTTCCATAGACTGCACTGATCTCCTTTTAGCAATACTAACTGATTCAAAGGGTACATCGTAATTGTTCGAATATTTGTAATAGATACAGTGCGGATCAGATAGTTTATAATGCATCCACTGTATATTAAGCCACTCAACTTTCGATTTAGTGGCAGATACTTTTTTATTTGTCAATTTTTTTTCTTAAGTTGACCGTTGAGTAGAAGTCAATAGCTGACATTTTTATTACTCTAAAGGGTCACATATTCCTGGCTGATGCTATATGCTGCCATTTTAATATTCCGGTTTTGCTCCCCGCACTGATTTGAATACATAATTAATTTTTCGGTTTTTGCGAAGTTTTTAACGTAATGTAGAATGCATGATCCTACTTCTTGAGGACCTCTCGAAGCAATTGATTCATCCCAGGTGTACATTACAATCTCGTTTGTGCCTAAATTATGTACACCAAGACAGTAAGTCCAAAATTGGCGCTTATAATAACAGATTCCTGTGGATATAACGGGTGTAGTAAGAGTTTTCATTAGGTCAAAAGCTATGACAGTTAGTTCATCTGGATTTGTTTTTGCAGTATCTCCATCGCTTCTCATACCGTTTCTGGCACTGTCCGCTTTTCGATGATGCAGATCTCGTTCAATTTAGATTTGTCGTTTTTCTACTTCATCAGTTGAAAACTCTATTTTATTTTTGAATAAATCACATCTCTTGCATGAGTCACTTATCGGTGCGTGGAAATGAATATTGAAATTTTTTTAAAATACCTCTGTAAATATATACTTCGATACAGGACTAGCATTTTCAAACTCAGCTTTATAAAGTTCGTAGACTTTTCCAAGACTTAATCCGGGGCAAAATATCTCCTATGCAGGTTTTTGTGACGAGAATAGTGGGATTCATATGTAAGGAATCTTTGAATAAATAATTTAACTTCGTTAATTTTTTCACTGGAAGTTTTGTTTGCAGACGTTTGTTTGCCTCTCCTATCTGTTGGTGCAGCTAAACCCTCTTGTTTGGTAATCAACACTCTAGTGATTCTACCATCAGAAATTTGAAGTACCGACTTAAAGAAGTTCTTACACACTTTTAGTTTGTCACCAACGTCATTATGCAAATAATATATACGCGTTTTTTCACGCCTCGAAGTGGTATCTCTTTTGGTATATATTCTCAACTTATTAACAACTTCGATGCGAGAAAAAATGTAGGCAAATTTTAGATCGAACGTTTCAGTAGCATAAAATAATGCAAACATTTCTTGTTGCCGTCGTAGAGGAATTTCTTCCCAACAATTGTATACGCAACACTTTTTTATTTCTTGGAAGAGCAAGCCATAATGGCTCTGAAGTAGCTTTCGTATAACACAAACAAAAGTGATTACGATTATGTATTTTCACGTTAATGCTTTCGGACGAGTTGGATGTTGCGTATGTATTACATAATAATATACAGAGCAACAGTGGCCTAAGCCACGTAATACGGGTTAGGCCAGTGTTGTATCCGTACATCAATCAAAACAGTTAATGCAATAAGTACCTATGGTGCTGCCATTTATCAACGAAAGGTGGCTTAGGCCACTTTTGCCAGAAAGCTATTACTGTTAGGAACAAAATTGTGAATTAGAAAAAAAACTGCAAATTTGTGGGTTAGGCCACTGTTGCACTGATAGCCTCAACTAAGGGATTTGAATCTCTCTGTAGAACATATTTGACGTTGGAAATTCATAGACCTAAGTTAAATTAAATTGTTGAAAATTATTGCAAACTTTGAAAATTATTGTTGAAGAAACTGCAAAAAATCGCCTAGCATTATATCCAAGGTGTAATCGATCAAATTAGCAAAATCTCCAAAAACAAGACAAAATATTTACAGTCATTATCAATATTTCCAGCTTTCTTCGCTCTCCCAAACACACTCCCCAACGAACACACGAAATACACGAAATTCTCTAGACCCAATGTCTACGCAGCTAAGTACATCGGTCAAACCAATAGACGCATATCCAATAGAGTCTAGGAACACAACCTTGCTGTTCGCAAGGCTAAACCTAATTCAACACTTTTCCGACATTACCAGACAAAACACACTTGATTTTTAAAATATCGAAACAATCTCCATAGTAATCAGTAGACAGTAAAAAGTTAACATCAATAACACTTTCGGTAGTTTTTATGAAGATGTTAAACAGTAGTGATCTCAAGTTGGATCCCTATATCTCAAGGTACCTCTTTCAGTACCATTCTCCAAATTTTTCCATTTACAACCCGACATTGCAAAGAATTCAACACGCCTGTATCTACTAGCAGCTAGTAGTTGCCATAAATCAGAATATGGCAACTCAAGTTTATAATGAAAGTGTTATCAGGCCCATTATTTATCCCTTACGCGACGAATTAGGTGACAATTTCATCTTTATGGACGACAATGCGAGGCCACATCGTGCAGGAACGGTTCAATAGGTACTTACAATAGGGAGATATTACCGGATTAGATTGGCCAGTTAATTTCTTAGATATAAATCCCATTGAGAACATGTGGGATTTTGTTTCTAGAGCAATTCACAAACGCATGAACCCACCCCAAAACGCGGAAGAATTAGCTGCAGTATCAATATAGGAATGGAACAATATTCCTCAAGAAATTATCAACCGTTTAATTGTTTCAATGCACAGGCGTATTAATATGTTACTGAGAAGCAGAAGGGGCCATGCTGACTATTAAGTTGTAGTTTACTTTGTTAAAAAATATGTATTGTTAATTTTTGTCATAATAAATTTACTTAAAAATTACAAATTTTTTTCTCATTGTTTTTTAATTGACTAAATTTTTAAAAATTATTCCTGTATTACAAAAAAATATATTTTGAAAAAACATACTTTGAAAAACAAATACGATATTTAAAAAAAATTATTTACTAATATTAAACATCGGAGGTCCAACACTTTTGAATGTGTGTGTATTAAAGTCATTTTTATATATGTTTTAACAATGCGCGGCAATATCATCTAATGAATATTAGGACTCGTTTTGTAGAAAATTTTACTAATCCTATAATCAAGTCATTAATGAAAATGTCAAGATTACACTTAACGCAATGAATATATTTATATCATATCAACCAATCTTATTCTTGAATATACACTATTTATTCAACTCTAACTAACTTTATATATCTCGTACTTTTAGGACATATTTTGCTGGATGAGATTCTTTGGTTTTTCATCTTGTACTCGATTTTTACACTTATCCAATAGGCAACCTATTCCTATTCTTAATATATATTGCCTTTATTAAACATATCTCACTTTGGCCAGAATTTCCCTTACGAATGATACGGATTTGGTTAATATAATAAATTTATTAGTATTCTTCTGCTAACCGATGATTGCAATTTATGTTTTATTTTTCAAAATATGACGATAACATGGTCGAATTCGGATATAAGAGAATATAGGTTTCCCAAATAATAACTTCCAATGTATTAGCAATTTTGATCAATGGAAACATGGATAGGATTTAGTATTCTTATTTATTAAGTAAAAAACACATTTCTTGAATGAAATATATATTAAATTTGAAATGAAACTATAGGTTATTATTTAATATAAATAGTTATCCATAAAAAAGGGAAACAAATGAATCTTTGGGTTAAAATATTTAGACTGATATTATATAAATTGGAAGTTACCATGTACCCAGTTAATACCATACCGATTTTAGTTCGAAAGAACTAAAATCGGTATGGTATTAACTGGGACAGAAAAAAAATCGCAAACTTTTAATGGTCAATATATATTATGATATTTTTTTTCTAAACTATAATTCCAATATAGGAACTAATGCACTAAGAAATACCTGAGGTAATCGGTAATATTTACCTACTACATAATCGACTTTTATTGTATATTTTATTTTAATTAAATTATATAGCACCAGTTGGGGACTAAGGGGAGGGACCCCGGCTTCTGATTCAGGACGACCTCCAAATCTCAAGAAGTCCTTCAAATCCGAAACAAGGCCAAAATATTTTCAGTAAGAGTCAGTTTGAAGTTAGAAGCCCTGTACGTACGTAGGTAGGAACCTACTTACCTATTTTCAGGCCTGTTCATATTTACAAAATTTACACTACAAATACATCAATTTCTCAGTAGATCGGAGGCCTCATTTAGTTCTGTCGCCCCGGGCCTCCGACGGGCTTAGTCCGCCACTGTATAGCCCCGGCATTGTTGTATCTGTATCGATGTACAGCTTGTTCAATCTAACAGAATATAAACACCGCTCATCATAAATTGAATTGTAAAACCAAATTGGAATAAAATAGAATTTGTTAAACGTAAAGTTATATTTTGTGCATTCAATCAAAGATATGTCACCAAGAATAAACGGTACAATTATATATACACTAATAATTTTCTAATTATGGGATAATTTTACAATAAATAGAGAAATTTCTGATTAATAAAATTGGCTCAAATATACAGTATATTACTGGCTGTGATCATTTTGGGATAAATGAGTACATGTCGGTAGTTATAATTTAGCATATTTATGTTGACAAATGTAGCTTGTATAATATTGCATAACACCTATTCCGCCAAAAATCTGTCCAAAATTAGAAAAATCGATAGTTGAATATTATTCTTGAAAGCTTCTGTTTTTATTAACTGACCTATTAGAGAATTCATTACCACAGTACTCAACCTTAGGACCTCACACAGAGAAAGTAACACTTTCCGCCTGTTATTCAACCCATTATAAGAAAAGCACAATTTATCTATTTGTTCAGTCTTACTATCGTGATTCAGTGAAGAAATTTTCTACACCTACTAACTATGAACATACTAAAGGAAGGTAAGATATTTTGAAAATAGAATATAATTCAAAATTTACAGTTGATATTAAACGTAGTGCAGTTGACGAAAAATTAATTATAATGTAATATTCACTATCGAAAATAGTTACCTATTGAATCATATTGAGCGGAGATTTTTTTATGGTTCGTTTTAGGTAGCTAATGGATTAACATAATCCACTGAGAGACGTTTCTAATAGTTACTAATTCTATTACAATCAACTTTTATAGTTAAGAAACCAGTATGATGAAAGTAACGGAAATTGTGTTTTTCCGTAAATTGTGCAGGTCCGAGCTATTCAACACTGGTTGTTTCAAGACAACATTTATTTCAGTGGATATGGATCTCCAAAAATAAAAATATATATGGAAAAATTAGTTTTTTTTGTAGCCTTAATGAGGGCGATGTTGTCGAATCGCGACCCTGACTAAGTTCATTTCGATTTGAATACCAATCCAAAATGCACAAGACACGTGGGAATAACGCCTTCTTCATAGAAAAATGAATGTTAGTTTTCCGGAACCCTACAGTTCCCCTACTGTAACGTGTATTCTTCAGATTGCGCGTTATGAGTATAGAAATAAACTGTTTCCTCGGTGTAGACACATATGTCTTATTGCTTCTCTTTTCGAATACCTAACTATATTTTTAAATGTTTTTTCCACTTTGTGTTGTAAAACAGGTTAATACTTAAAACTAACATCTAATCTAAATGTGCCCCATTTGATGGCAAAGCCATTATACCCTGAGAGACCGAGACGCGACGGCAGAGCCCAGGCAGGCGTCGCGTCGGGAAGGCTCCAGTGAACAAAAGTGAGTTAATTGGAGCATTTGCCGACTGAAGGAATATCAATATTTAAAAGAATGTAACGAAATCTGTTAGGATAAGTAATAATATATCAATTAATATCCATTTTTCTTAAGAATATTGATAACTCAATGTATGGAGTAATAATTTAAGTCATAGAGGCAATATTTCTAATTTAATGAATATTTAATTTAATACGTACCGATTTGCATTTTAAATTATAAAAATAGTACCAAGAGATATCATCCACTATTTTATTTTGAGTTTTGTCTCATAGAAATAACCTTCCTTACCCCAAATCTTCAGGTTGCAGAGGGGAAGGTTACACATAGAGACGACGACAAACACACCCATGTTTAGAAAAGGTGCCAAATTCTGCGTGTTGAGATTTTAACCCAATGATACAATGATACGCCCAATATTGGGTCTAATCCGCGACCCCGGACCACAGTATGGTTGACATTGTTGCGATAACGTCTATTCGCTATGTGCGCGACATCAGTGCCGCGTAGCGTTCACAACTTTGTAGGCCGTCATGTGTCTGTCAGGAATTCTGATTAAATTTATGATGTTCAAATTGCACGTAAAATCGTATTAAATTTAATTGCAGTGCATCAATTTTTGTGGACAAAGGCCTTAACAAGTATTTTCTTTCAATAAAGGGATATCTTTCAATAAGGGGATATCATAAAATATGCAATATTATGTAGTGAAATGTTTTATTGTTATTATATTATTATCCCCTCTTATCCGGGTCATTATCCAAAAATGCTATCCCATAAAAGGAGCAATATAGGCACGTCCCCCGCCTTAAGCCTCGCCTCGTCTAGGATAACAGGGGTCCCTAATATAAGATACCTCTTCTCCTCCAGTGCGGGGCAGGTGTAAAGAAGATGAATCGAGGTTTCCTCGTCTTCTTTACAGTATCTGCAGGCCGGGCTATCAGTCAGCCTCAGCTTGTGCTTATATGCATTCAGGCTACTATGGTGGCCCGTTATGATTCCCACCAGGGTTCTGGCTTTATGCCTGTTCAATTTAATGAATTCTTGGGCCCATTTCTCAATCTCTGAGTAATCGATGAAGAGTTTGGTTATTCGACAATCTGTTGCTCCTCTCCATCTTTTATTGTGCTGGTCTCTTGCCCAGCCATTGATGCCGTCTCTGATCAGATTCCGACTTATTCCCACTGCAGGTTCTGGTCCATAGAGGTTTTCCCTGGTCCCTAGTCTGGCAAGGTCATCTGCAATTAGATTTCCCTTAATGCCATTATGCCCAGGTATCCATAAGAGTTCCACCAGTCCCTTCCCTGCCAAGTGGTTCAATGCTTCATAGCAATTATAGACCAGCTTCGACTTTGTCGTTGCTGAATTCAGGGCTACTAACGCCGCCCTACTATCCGAGCAGATACATACCTTCTCCTGGGTCCGATTTTGGTCGGCCCCCAGAACACCGTATGTAATTCCAACTAGCTCGGCCTGAAGTGCGGTAGTGTATTTGCCCAAGGGGAAGGTTTTACCTATCCCGTCGCGTCGCCTATATACCCCCGCACCCGCTTTATTCCCACTCTTGGCTCCATCCGTGTACCAGATGTCTCCATTGAGCGGCAATCCAGCTCGACCCTCCATTCAGTCGGTCTTACTGGTGAGGGTGATCTTATATTTCTTTTCAAACAGGAAGTGGACACCCGTACTGTCAGAGGGCATCCATAGAAGTCCCTCCTATCTAGCTTTCTTGAGAGACTATTCAGGTCCCTTACCTTCCTATTAAGGTTTCCCACCCTGTGCATTGCCTTTGCGGCTTCCGCTTTCAGGATTACATCAAGAGGTGGTATCTCCGTCAGTATCCCCATCGCCTCGATCGGTGTTGATTTTGGGGCTCCGGTTATACTTCTAAGAATCAATCCTCTTAACTTGTTAAGTCGGTTGGCTTCAGACTTTAAACAGGCTCTCTCCCACCAGACCAGTGCTGCATACGTCAGTCTGGGTTTGAGAATTGCCTCATATATCCATTTTATGGTTTCCGGTTTCAAGCCCCAACTATTAGCAATGGCTCTTCTCAGTTGCTAAAGTGTTGCTGTGATCTTGGAACATATGTGACTTAGATGTTTTCCCCATTACAGTTTCCCGTCCAGGATTACTCCTAAGTATTTCACTTCGCTTTTATAGCTTAGTTCTTGGCCACCAAGTTTCAGGGGACATGTTATGTTCCACTTATATTTCTTGGTGAACACCATCACTTCAGTTTTAGAGGGATTGACCGAGAGTCCCCTCTCCCTGCACCAATTCCCAACCTTGTTTAAAGCTCCCTGCATTATATCGAGAATCGGCTCCAGGAAAGGGCCCTTCGTTATTATTATTAAGTCATCGGCATAGCCAATTACTTGGTAATCCTTTAACCTTTCAAGCAGCTCATCTACTACTAGACACCACAGAAGGGGGGACAATACTCCTCCCTGTGGATAGCCCGAGTCGACCCGGCCTACGATGGTAGTCTTGCCTTTATTGGCAGTAAGCTGTCTGTTTCCCAACATATGGTTTATCCATTCATCGATTATTCGGGGGGTGTAGCATCTGCCTAGTGCTCTGCTAATCACCTCCCTGGATGTAAAGTTGAAGGCTCCTTCAATATCAAGGAAGGTGCCGACAATGTATCCTCCGGAGTCCAGTTGTGACCGTATCGATGTTACAACCTTATTCAGAGCTGTTTCTGTCGATTTACCAGCTTAATAAGCATGCTGGCTCCCTTGAAGCGGCCTCTCTATTGACAGTATCCCGAAGGTACCTGTCAACTAATCGTTCGGCCGTCTTTAGTAAAAATGAAGTAAGGCTAATCGGCTAAGTCCTTAGGGGACGTGTATCCGACTTTGCCCGGTTTAGGTATAAAAACAAACCGTGTGCCTAGCCACACTTTCAGGACCATCTTCAGTGCCAAGCTGGCCCTGGTAATCCTTATAAGTGGACCGAGGATTATCTCTTCTGCTTCCTGCAAAAGTACCGGATAAATGCCGTCCGGTCCCGGCGATTTATATGGATCAAAGGACCTCAAGGCCCACCTCATCTTAGCCGGTGTGACTATCTCCTTCACAAGTTCCCTGTCGTCCCCCTCTCAGTTTATTGCCCAGGTCCTATGTTTTAAGTTTCTTGAGTTTCCTCTCTGAAAAATTCACTTTTATCCTGTAGAAAAGGGGTCATAACTATCCTCACTTGCTTCCAGTTTCGTCCAAAACTCGTCTTAGTTCTGGAAACCCTTTAACTGTAAAAATAATGTCGCCATCTTCCAAATAATTTATTAATTCAGATTCTAAAGCCATTTGTGAATTATTTTTTCTTCCACCTGCCACTTTAGACTTAGACTTACATAAATGAACTTCTTAGTAAACCCATTTTTGTCCATTTCTATCCATTTCTTGTATTGTTCTAATTTCCAAGCTGCCGTAGGAAATCGATCAAGTTTCATTTACTGTTTCTTCCGTATTATTGCAATTTACAACACAGCAACTATAACAGCCCATATTTAGATTCATTTATGAATTAACTTTTGTAAACACACATATGACTTGACAGTCTACTCACAGTCTACTTTAATGCAATTTGTGTCCACTACAAGCGTTGCTATCAACTTCATTACCCCCACCCCATACTCTGCACATCGCTATAATAGGAGAATACGATAGGTTACCACCAATGTTGTGGTCACTTTCATTAGTTCCGCGTCAGGCAATTACCTGACTACCCATAGTATTCTCTAACTACTAGTTTAAGATAACTACAGGTTGTAATTCCGATCCGATAGGACTTGAACCTTGACGAAGTTCTAGTGCAAACTGGAACGGGTGGGTCGGCTTGCGCGTTTTAATGATTTAAGGAGCCGTACCATAGGTTTAACCATAGTGGGAGGGTCCTTATTGAAAAACCAGACTAAGACAAGTCCCTGAAGGAGGGCAGCAGCTCTTTCAGTAGTCATAGTGGCAGAAACCGTGGGGGTTGGTATGGTGCTATGACACACACGACTGCGATGTGGAAGGCAAGAGGAAACCACCACATTATAATCCTCAGAACAGCTAGCAGAAAGCTTATCCTAAATTAATGATGGCGTCTCCTGGGACAAAAAACTCCGGAGGTAAAATAGTCCTCCGTTCGGATCTCCGGGTGAGGACTGTTCCGGGAGACGTGATCGAGTGCAATCATAATAAGAAGTGTAGCATTTCACGAGTCGGAGCGTGGAATGTCAGAAGCATGAGACAGGCAGGGAAGCTAGAAAATCTGAAGATAGAAATGGATAGGTTAGGATTAGATATAGTAGGTATAAGTGAGATGCGCTGGCCGGAAGTAGGAGATTTTTGGAGCGGTGACTATAGGGTAATACACACAGGATCGGTAAATGGAAACGCGGGAGTAGGGATCGTTATGCGGAAGAACGCAGGACAGTGTGTAGATAGCTACCTACAATACAGCGAGAGAGTAATGATGGTTAGGTTAGATTCGAAGCCAGTGGAAACAGTAATAGTGCAAGTATACATGCCTACTTCTAACCACAGCGAGGAAGAGTTAGAAGCCGTTTATTCGGACATAGAGCAGGTAATAGGATTTGTGAAGGGTCATGAAAATTTAATAATAGTAGGAGATTTTAACGCAGTCGTAGGTGAGGGGAAAGAAGGAGAATTTGTAGGGCCTTATGGATTAGGAAACAGAAACGAGAGAGGTAGCAGACTGATAGAATTCTGTGAGAAGCACAAGATGGTAGTCGCGAACACATTGTTCAAGAATCACGTTAGGAGGCGGTACACATGGAAATGCCAGGAGGGATAGACAGGTATCAGATAGACTACATTCTGGTTAGGAAGAGATTTAGAAATCAAGTAAAAGACTGTAAGAGTTATCCAGGAGCAGATGTAGACAGCGATCACAACTTGGTAGTCATGAAAGCTAGATTAAAGTTCAAAAATCTGAAAACCCGGAAGGATAAGAAACGTATAAATGTAGACATATTGAGGGATCAGAATATGAAAGATAAGTTCCAGGAGAAAACAGATCAATTAATAAATAAAACGAGTAAGGACGAAATCAAGAACGCAGAAACTGAGTGGGAGGGTATCAAGAATAGTCTAGCTTCCGCGGCTACGGACGTTTTAGGACACGATAAAAGGGAAGCTAGGAAGCCCTGGATAACGGACGAAATCTTAAACTTAATGCAAAAGAGACGAGGCTACAAAAACAGACGAGACGAAGAAGGACTGAAAACGTATAAGGCAATAAAGTGGGAAATCATTAGAAAATGTAGAAAAGCGAAAGAACAATGGATAGAGGAGAAATGCAAAGAAGTAGAAGATAAGTTGCAAGTAGGTAAGACCGATGAGGCTTACAAAATAATTAAGAGGAACTTCAGGGATGTAGGAACAATAAGTAGAAATGTTAGGAGTCAATCGGGGGACATACTGATAGGAAGAGAGGAGAAAGCGGATAGATGGAAGCAGTACTTAGGAAATTTATACGAGGGTCAGGAATTAGGAGAGATATTAGAGGAAGAATCTAGCATCGATAGGGAAGATGTAGGAAAACCTATATTGAGAGAGGAATTTGAAATAGCACTAAGGGGGCTAAAGAATAATAGAGCGCCGGGTGTAGATAAAATACAGGCGGAAATTTTGAAATGTGCGGGACAGAAAGTAGTAAATAGGATATTTGAACTGGTAAAATACATATACGAAACGGGCGAGATGCCGGAGGATTATAAGAGGAACATTATCGTTACTATACCGAAAAAGAGAGGAGCCGACAAATTTAGAACGATTAGCCTAACTTCCCATGCGTCAAAAATCTTAACTAGAATAGTGCAGAAGAGGATGGAAAATAGAGCGGAGGAAATACTAGGAGAAGACCAATTCGGGTTTAGGCGAAATAGGGGAACTCGCGAAGCTACTCTGGCGCTAAGAGTAATGTTAGAGAAAACAATAGAAAAAGGAAAGAACGCTTATATAGGATTTGTAGATTTAGAAAAAGCTTTTGATAACGTAAGATGGGAAAAAATGTTCGAGATACTAAAGAGCGCGGGAATGAAGTATAGAGATAGGAGAGTAGTACACAATCTATACATAGAGCAAACTGCTGTTATAGAAGTAGAAGGGGAAGAAAGGGAAGTAGGTATTAGGAAAGGAGTAAGACAAGGATGTACGCTATCACCACTAATTTTTAATCTGTACATCGAAGAGGCGATTAATGTGGTAAAAGATAGAGTAGATTTCGGGATTAAAGTACAGGGACAGAAACTAAAAATGCTGAGATTCACGGATGATATAGCAGTATTAGCATCTAGTAAGGAGGAACTAGAATCAGCATTGAACGAAATGGAGGCAGTGTTGACAGAGGAATACGGAATGAGGGTGAATAAAAACAAAACTAAAGTGTTAGTGTGCAGAGGGCGCGAGAGCAGAGCAAAAACGAAAGTACAAATTAATAATGAAAGATTGGAGGAAGTTAAAGACTTCACTTATTTAGGAAGTAAAATAAATTGGGATGGAAGAAGCGATAAAGACATAAAACAAAGAATAGCGCAGGGTCGAGTAGCTTTTAACAAAAAGAAAGCACTTTTATGCTCGGGGGTAATAAACTTAGAAACAAGGAAGAGATTTTTGAAAACATATGTATGGAGCACGGCACTTTACGGCTGCGAAACCTGGACGGTAGGGGAAGCAAGTAGGAAGAAATTAGAAGCTTTTGAGATGTGGTGTTACCGAAGAATGATGAAAATACCATGGACTGATAGGGTTAGAAACGAAGAAGTATTGGAGAAAGTCGGCGAGAAAAGGAGTATGTGGAAAAACTTAAAGAAGAGAAGAGATAGAATAGTAGGCCACTTGCTGAGACATGGGGGAATAGTCCGCGATATTTTGGAGGCAGAAATAGGAGTGAAGAAAGGCAGAGGTAGGCCTAGATTAGACTACTGCTCGCAAATAGTAAGGGATGTAGGTTGTAGCACAATTAGCGAAATGCGTAGGTTAGCACAAGATAGGAGAAGCTGGAGGTTAGCGTCCAACCAGTCTTAGGACTGATGACCTAATGATGATGAGGTTGTAATTATTAATTAAAACTTATTTTAGGTAAAATAATAGGGAAAAGTTACCTTTTACTGGTTATTATCATCTGTTTTAACTTAAACTGAGTTGCACGAAACTAATATTATCAGAGATTTAAACGTAAGGGGGTATTATGTATTACACTGAGAAAGAGTTTTTTCTTATATTCTTTTTTGCGTCAAAAAACCTCTCCATCAAGAGTCAATAAAATACGTGTATTAAACAAATGCCACCTTGTGTCAAATCTATGAACTCTTCGTTTGATGATGTAAAGCGATAGAATGCTGTTACATGAATATAACAAAATGTCTTCTTTATTTATAAATAGATCTCACATCAAATTTAAACTTGTTGCCAATGGCTTGGTTTTGACCACAAATTAACTTCAGGTATTAGTTACTTCTTCAGGTGCAATTGATTACAGGTGATTTGTTGAGGGCTTCTTCTAGATGATTGCTGCATCCAAATTAGTAGTCTCAAAATCAATAAACATTATTATTACAAAAATATTATTAATGAAGTAGACTTCAGATACAAATCACAAGTAGACACAAATCTCTATTCACTAGAACACATTTTTTAGTGATTGAGGTAAAACTGAGAAATCTCTGAATCCATTATTTCAAATAATGGATTCAGAGGATTTCTTCCTTTCTATCTGTATAAGGTGGCCCACTAAAATCTAGACAAGGACATATTTTAGAGACTTGGACAATTCATTTGGAAAATACCCTTTGAAACACTTTGATTCGTGCTGAAATAAAACATTTTCGTTATCATAGAATAACTCCTAACAACTGCTTAGGAGTTATTCTATGATAATGATGTCTATAAAATTTTTAAAAGTCGTAAGAAGCATATTGAATTAGAGATCGTAATATTCTACTTACCATGGCATTCAACTCTTTAAATTACGGAAAATATATTTCTGAAATATTGAAGATTTTAATTATACTATATTTGACATACAGGTTACTTTAGACCCAACTGTTGTATGTAATATCGTATTGTAAATAATTATTCGGATCTTGTATTTTTTATTTGATATTAACTATTGATATTCTTCACACTTAAGACAAAAACTGAAGGAAAAGGATTGTCAATATTAGTATAAAATTATTTAATGTTTAATGTTTGCTCCATGTACAGGGTGCTTCAGATGAAACTATAGGATTTGAATTGCGTACTATTTATATTCTGTGAAAGATGGGGCATCAATAATTAATGACTGTTGTCAACAATCCATACGACATCAACATGTCGCGATTAACAGTTCAACACCGAATAGTTTGTCTGCAACTGTCTTATGAAAGTAAGCGATCATTTCAAATTGTATTAAGAAAATTTCGCACAAAATTAGAACAAAATGAGTTTACAGTTCATAACTTAGTCAACAAATTTGAACAGACGGGTTCTGTTATTGATAAGGCAACACTAATACGTCCTCGTTGTGCTCGGTCAGATGAAAATATTGCTGGAGTAAGAAGATACGGGAGTGTGCACAAGTAGTCAAACCCATCAGTTCAACGTCGTGCACCACAATTGAATCTGTCAAGAGCCACCACGTATCGGATTTTAAAGAAAGATCTGCATCTGTCGGCATAAAGCCGCCATTCAGTTGACACAACAATTAAAAGTCAAATACCATTTACAACATCGTACACTTGTTAATTGTGTGTTAGAAGAGAAAGGTGGTGATTCAACGTGTCACGATACACGTGCAGCCGTAATTCTGTTGTATACAAAATTTCCTGATCATGTCTGGCGAAATGCTGACATCAATTGTCCTGCAAGATCATGTGATTCAACACCACTGGACTCTTTGGGGTTATGTCAAAGGTAAAGTGTACGTCACCCAACCAGCAACAATAAATTTCCTCAAAGCAAACATTCGACGTATTATTCGAGAAATAGAGCCAGTTTTATGTGCCCGTGTTATGGATAATTTCGTTAAACGAATGACATCATGGCAGATGAGTGGAGGCGGCCATATAAACAATATTCTTCTCCATTTGTAGTCGTATCATCTCCATTTAATATTGAAGAATAGAAAACCTCAGTTTGTCAAATTTTATTAGTTTTATTCACAAATCACATCCTATAGTTGTAAATGATACATCCTATATAAGGTAACCGTCCCAAATAAGGATCACTAAGAGGTTACGACCCCATATAATTCTTATTTTTAATAATACATTTATTTCCTTTAGTTTTCTTTTACTTTAAGAAATTTTTACTAAAACAAGGTCAAAGTGTTTTAGATTTAGTTAAACTAATATCCATTAATATAATTTTTGTCATTATATTATATGTAGACTACATAAGGCCTAATTGACACATATTATATATGGTCTACATATCATATGATACATGAAATATAAGAAAGGCTAACAAGATAACAGTTTAGTTTTATTTCTCACTACAATCTGGACGCATAAATCTAGTTTTATTTTCTTTGGTAAAGCCGCCGCATTCCTCATGGACCTATATATGTATTGTACCTTAAACATGACGAACATGGGTACATGCTAAGCAAAGGCTTTTCGTTCCCTGATCAAATAATTATTTGACTGCATTTTGAGCAGATAAGGGGAGCCTTATATTTTCTTTTGTTTGATGTTTTAATTATATGTTAGGACGATTTGGAGTTATTTCGATAAAGCTATGCGTATTGATGAGTTTATGAGTTTATGAATGAGATTATTTTCAGTTTAGACGTCGCAACTCATATGGCGAGAAGAGGTATAAAAAGTTTATGGTTATGGTGAAGATCTCCGACGTTTCGATTATTGAGGGTGAAGTGTATGTTGAGGGTGTGTAACTACGGAGCTGGTAGTGGTGTAACAAGAAAGCTGCAATGTTGTAGTTTTACTGCGCAAAGTGTATTAAAGGCATATAATGTTTTCAAAGTGACTATTTGATTCTGAATGAAGAGCTATGTAGGGTCTAATTAGATTCGTTACTGGATTTTTTCTTTATTCGGCTTCTGTTTTGAATTTCGTATTTGAAGTAGTAATATCAGTGCAGAATCAGTAGAAATAGCACTGCAAAATGTATCTGTGTGGATAATAAGGACAGTACGGCAACCAAAGCCATTCAAGTCCATCCCGCTTGCTCTTACTACGCCTAAACATAACCTTTAGAAGTATATATTATCTCTTATTTTGTCAATAAATCCTTTAATCTACTTACCGTACGATTGTTCTTTACGCCATCCCAATGGTGGACACAAATACAATATTAATAATATCAGTTTGAAACTAAAATAGTACTCAATATATACTTCATAGAATTTATAACCTGCTATTACCAAATAATTTCTAAACTGTTAACTTCTAGGAGGATTTGCGAGGAAAGTTATTTAGCTTCCAGGTTGTGTATTCATGCTATTAAGGACATAGATGTCATTGAATGATTCATTGAACCTGCCTTGCTCTTACTACGCCTAAACTCAACTTTTAGAAGTATATATTATCTCTTATTTTGTCAATAAGTCCTTTAATCTACTTACCGTACGATTGTTCTTTACGCCATCCCAATGGTGGACACAAATACAATATTAATAATATCAGTTTGAAACTAAAATAGTACTCAATATATACTTCATAGAATTTATAACCTGCTATTACCAAATAATTTCTAAACTGTTAACTTCTAGGAGGATTTGCGAGGAAAGTTATTTAGCTTCCAGGTTGTGTATTCATGCTATTAAGGACATAGATATCATTGAATGATTCATTGAACCTGCCTTGCTCTTACTACGCCTAAACTCAACTTTTAGAAGTATATATTATCTCTTATTTTGTCAAGAAATCCTTTAATCTACTTACCGTACGATTGTTCTTTACGCCATCCCAATGGTGGACACAAATACAATATTAATAATATCAGTTTGAAACTAAAATAGTATTCAATATATACTTCATAGAATTTATAACCTGCTATTACCAAATAATTTCTAAACTGTTAACTTCTAGGAGGATTTGCGAGGAAAGTTATTTAGCTTCCAGGTTGTGTATTCATGCTATTAAGGACATAGATGTCATTGAATGATTCATTGAACCTGCCTTGCTCTTACTACGCCTAAACTCAATTTTTAGAAGTATATATTATCTCTTATTTTGTCAATAAGTCCTTTAATCTACTTACCGTACGATTGTTCTTTACGTCATCCCAATGATGGACACAAATACAATATTAATAATATCAGTTTGAAACTAAAATAGTACTCAATATATACTTCATAGAATTTATAACCTGCTATTACCAAATAATTTCTAAACTGTTAACTTCTAGGAGGATTTGCGAGGAAAGTTATTTAGCTTCCAGGTTGTGTATTCATGCTATTAAGGACATAGATGTCATTGAATGATTCATTGAACCTGCCTTGCTCTTACTACGCCTAAACTCAACTTTTAGAAGTATATATTATCTCTTATTTTGTCAATAAGTCCTTTAATCTACTTACCGTACGATTGTTCTTTACGCCATCCCAATGGTGGACACAAATACAATATTAATAATATCAGTTTGAAACTAAAATAGTACTCAATATATACTTCATAGAATTTATAACCTGCTATTACCAAATAATTTCTAAACTGTTAACTTCTAGGAGGATTTGTGAGGAAAGTTATTTAGCTTCCAGGTTGTGTATTCATGCTATTAAGGACATAGATGTCATTGAATGATTCATTGAACCTGCCTTGCTCTTACTACGCCTAAACTCAACTTTTAGAAGTATATATTATCTCTTATTTTGTCAAGAAATCCTTTAATCTACTTACCGTACGATTGTTCTTTACGCCATCCCAATGGTGGACACAAATACAATATTAATAATATCAGTTTGAAACTAAAATAGTACTCAATATATACTTCATAGAATTTATAACCTGCTATTACCAAATAATTTCTAAACTGTTAACTTCTAGGAGGATTTGCGAGGAAAGTTATTTAGCTTCCAGGTTGTGTATTCATGCTATTAAGGACATAGATGTCATTGAATGATTCATTGAACCTGCCTTGCTCTTACTACGCCTAAACTCAACTTTTAGAAGTATATATTATCTCTTATTTTGTCAATAAGTCCTTTAATCTACTTACCGTACGATTGTTCTTTACGCCATCCCAATGGTGGACACAAATACAATATTAATAATATCAGTTTGAAACTAAAATAGTACTCAATATATACTTCATAGAATTTATAACCTGCTATTACCAAATAATTTCTAAACTGTTAACTTCTAGGAGGATTTGCGAGGAAAGTTATTTAGCTTCCAGGTTGTGTATTCATGCTATTAAGGACATAGATGTCATTGAATGATTCATTGAACCTGCCTTGCTCTTACTACGCCTAAACTCAACTTTTAGAAGTATATATTACCTCTTATTTTGTCAATAAGTCCTTTAATCTACTTACCGTACGATTGTTCTTTACGCCATCCCAATGGTGGACACAAATACAATATTAATAATATCAGTTTGAAACTAAAATAGTACTCAATATATACTTCATAGAATTTATAACCTGCTATTACCAAATAATTTCTAAACTGTTAACTTCTAGGAGGATTTGTGAGGAAAGTTATTTAGCTTCCAGGTTGTGTATTCATGCTATTAAGGACATAGATGTCATTGAATGATTCATTGAACCTGCCTTGCTCTTACTACGCCTAAACTCAACTTTTAGAAGTATATATTATCTCTTATTTTGTCAAGAAATCCTTTAATCTACTTACCATACGATTGTTCTTTACGCCATCCCAATGGTGGACACAAATACAATATTAATAATATCAGTTTGAAACTAAAATAGTACTCAATATATACTTCATAGAATTTATAACCTGCTATTACCAAATAATTTCTAAACTGTTAACTTCTAGGAGGATTTGTGAGGAAAGTTATTTAGCTTCCAGGTTGTGTATTCATGCTATTAAGGACATAGATGTCATTGAATGATTCATTGAACCTGCCTTGCTCTTACTACGCCTAAACTCAACTTTTAGAAGTATATATTATCTCTTATTTTGTCAATAAGTCCTTTAATCTACTTACCGTACGATTGTTCTTTACGCCATCCCAATGGTGGACACAAATACAATATCAATAATATCAGTTTAAAACTAAAATATTACTCAATATATACTTCATACAATTTATAACCTGCTATTACCAAATAATTTCTAAACTGTTAACTTCTAGAAGGATTTGCGAGGAAAGTTATTTAGCTTCCAGGTTGTGTATTCATGCTATTAAGGACATAGATGTCATTGAATGATTCATGGAACCTGTAGTTTTGCTAAAATCGACGACTGGTTTTACTAGGTACATGGTGTTATGGGTAGAGCTGTATAATCGGTGCCGTAGACACGTGGCTTGCGTATGGAAAGTATAGCGGAGGCCTCGAGCACGTGACGCGGAGTTCAATTCACGCTGTAAACAAACTAGGTATCACTAAACACTCGATTTGTGCTAGGTATTCAGTTACTGCTCGACATTGAGACCGTGTACGTCTGCTTCGTGAAAGAACTAAATCACTTTGCGATCGTAATTACATACATAACTTGTACAGCGTGCGTGCGTTACAAAAAAATGTCCACAGTGCCAAAAGCGAAAAAGTGGCCGCTTACCGAGTTTATGAATAAGTTTATTTTCGAATATTGTTTTCGACAAGAGAAACTGCAAAAGACATAAAAGGTACGGAACATATTAATATAAAAAGGGCCTGTCACTGAAAACGGAGTTCATTTTTGATCTACTTCTCATGTTAATTACCTGTCATTTGCCACTTACATTACTTGACACAGTGGCATTTAAGGACTTGTGGAAGAAATACAATCCTACCATATAATGTACCATCTGCACATGGAAAAGTGGAAAGTCAGATTAAGTCAACGTGAATTGAACTCCGCGTCACGTGCTCGAGGCCCCCGCTACACCTTCCCATACGCAAGCCACATGTACGCGGCACCGATTATTCAGCTCTAGTTATAGGGAACAAGTACCTTATAAATAAATAATATATTTTATGTCAGATTAATAATTAGTGTTGGCACTAAAAGTATAATTTATGTGATATAAAAATTACGTGATATATTTTAAAAACAATAAAAGTTCTTAAAAGATGTTCTAGTTATTGAATCAGGAAATAAATGACCATGTCAATCTAGAATACTTTACTAAATAAAGCAAGGAGAAAAAAATATCGAAACACCATAAATAATAATTTTTAAACCATTCTCTTCTGCATTCAATACAAGAAAAATTATTCTTATGTTAGATGTTCTACGATAGAGTAGAAGAAAAAAAATTCAGATAAATTGGTAATAAAGGATTTTGAATGACATTGGCAGATTTGCGGGAAAACTGAGTAAACGTTTGATACTCTTAATACCTCCCGATATTATTTTAGTTCTTTTTTTTTTTTATTTTAAAATACCAGCTCAACAAATTAATGTTATACATGGTAGTGTGTATTATCGTACATAACATTTACATAAGGACGGAAACAAACATTGGTTTAACTTAGCAGAAATAATTCGTAAACATTATTCAGAATCACTACTGGAAAGTAAAACGTCTTGTGGTAACCGTTTTTTTAGTCTATTATTATGTGTCTTTTCACTTAGGTTTAAATTTCTGGCACTGGCACAATCGTTTATATTTAAAAAAAAAGTTTTTTGCACATAATTTTATAAAGTCCTCAATGTATGGTACGTCAAGTTCCCGGTGAATTTGATTATTTCTTATAAACCACTGAGCATTCACTGCAATCCGTAGCACCTTGTTTTGAAATATTTGTACCTTTTTGATGTTGGTTTTGCTGGCAGTTCCCCATATTACACAGCCGTACGTTACAAGAGGTCTTAGAATTGATTTGTATACTAGCGTAGCACACTTAATCCTTAATTTGGATTTTTTGTTGATGACGGGATAAAGCATACCCAATCGAGCATAACCTTCGTTTAATTTTTTGTTAATATGATAACTCTATGTTAGGCGTCTGTCCAAGTATACGCCCAGATATCTAATTGCACTATCTGAATGGTTCCACGCTATTTGTTCATTGTTGATAACAATATTGTTGGGGTTTTGTGGTCTTCTTAGCGTAAATATTTTTGCCTCGCATTTCGTTGGATTTAATTTTATTTGCCATTTTGTGAACCAGTCTTGTAATATATTAAGTGCAATTTGAAGTTTATTTGCAGATATATGTATGTCTTGATCTTGAGTTATTATTGCAGTGTCATCTGCGTACATTGCTATTGTGGAGGTCGGTGGTAGTGGTATATCATGAACGAATATATTAAACAATACAGGACCCAAAATTGAGCCTTGGGGTATTCCGGCTTTAATTGGTTTTTTATCTGACAGGCAGTTGTTTATTCTGACAGAAAATGTTCTGTTTGCCAAAAATGAAGCGATAATGTTTGTGAGATATGCCGGCGTGTTTATGGTGATTAACTTAAATAACAAGCCATTTAGCCATACTTTATCAAATGCTTGCGCTACGTCTAAGAATGCTACTGTTGTATGATTTTTATTCTCGAATCCTGAGGCGATAATTTTATAGATGTGTAAAATTTGTTGTGTGGTTGAATGATTGGGTCTAAATCCAAATTGGCAGTCCGGCAATACATTGTTTTCTTGTAGAAAGTCATTTATTCTAGAATGCATTATCCTCTCAAAGAGTTTGGATAACGTTGTCAACAAGCTAATTGGTCTATAGTTTTCTGGTTTAGTTTTGTCTTTACCCGGTTTGTTAAAAAGTATTATCTCTGCGTGTTTCCATTTGTTGGGAAAGTATTCTTATTCTTCGATCGTTAGACATCGGTTGAATATTGAGGAGAGAATGGCGAGTGATTTAGTCGTGAATTTTTTGAGAACAATATTGGGTATTAGGTCATGTCCGGGAGATTTTTTCAGAGGAAGGAGTTTTATAAACTTTTGTATTTCCTGGGGGTTTGTAAATAATATGTTGTTTTGATTTGGATGTATTGGTAGAGCGTTATTTACAAATTCTGTGGTTGTTTTTGTAAATTCGTTGTCGTTATCATTCAAGTTAAATGTATTTTCTAGGTGTGAGGCAAACGCGCGGCACTTTTCTTTATCACTACATATCCTTTCGTTGTTGATTTGCAGTAGTGGGATAATCGTTGGCTGTTTTAATAGTCTTCTTGTAGCTTTCCATATTGAAGAATCTCCTGGTTCTATATCTG
Source organism: Rosalia funebris (assembly GCA_037954035.1). Lineage (NCBI taxonomy): Eukaryota > Metazoa > Arthropoda > Insecta > Coleoptera > Cerambycidae > Rosalia > Rosalia funebris. The sequence goes on from JAZFAV010000007.1 coordinate 16,944,142, forward strand.
CTAGATATTTTTGGTAAGAATTAAATCTATGATTATCCAGCTCCCACTGTACTTGATGCGTAAGGGCGTTAAGTTCAATTTTACACCTCTGAAATCTTGTTCTCTGCCACATTCTTCTGAGTTTATGTTTTTGTCTAATCAATTGTAATATTCTTTCAGGTGGATGTAGGTGACTGTTACGTCGAAAAGAGTTTCGATCGTTAGTTGTCGAGATGTTTATTGCTTTTACGATGTTTTTTGTAAAATCTGCAACAGCTGTTTCTATATCTTTGCGAGAGTTTAAGTTGGGTACTTTTAGCAGTCGGTCTAATTCAGTATGAAATTTTTCCCACTCCACATAGCCATTGATTAATCGTGGTGTGGGCGTGTTAAGCACAGGTGATTCTATAAATGTTGAAATGGTTGGAAGGTGATCAGAGTCTAGTTCAACGTAGACATTTGTATATACTGGCCTCGAAAAGTTTTTTTGAAGCAGAATATCCAGAACATCTGGTTGATGGTCTTGGCGATATGGGTAGTACGTTGGTTCATTGGGAGCAGTTACCTGAATTCCATGGTTCGTTGTTATATTATGAAGTCTTATTCCATTTGGGTTGTTTACGCGACAATTCCAAGCAGTATTTTTACAGTTGAGATCAGGATCAGGACAAGGACCAATGTACCTTGATTATTGTCGAATAGAGTAATGATGTCCCTATCGCATAGGCGTCTGTTTGGTTGTAAGTAAGCAGAAGCTACGGTAATTGTATTTTTACTAGAAAGTTTTAGTTCAATAGATGTGGCCTCAATTTGTTGTAGTTCTGGTAAGTATTTCTCGTAATGTGTTAAGCTTTTTTTAATTATAATTGCTACTCCTCCG